>OY728142.1:1488551155-1498551155 GCA_963277665.1 Viscum album
TCACTAACGACTAAGAAAAGTGTGTGATCGAATTTGAGAATTCTCTTAAACTTCATGATTCACATTCTGTGAAGATCAACAACATAGAATTACTAAACCCATTACCAATATTGATTGATACAATAGACATAGATCATCTGAAGCATTCCTTCATATTTTTATGATCCTTTATTTTGCTTCAATATTCCAGAACAAATCACAAACTCCTCATCACTACTGATATGAGGATTAAAAACATACAGAACACGTCAGACTAAGCTCTTTATATTTGTTCTTTATGTTTTAATTTTGAGTAGTGTTTTTTTCTTGTTAATCAACACATACTATCTCCTGTATATTTTTGGAGAATACTTGTTATTATATTCTTTCTCAATATGTTTCCCACTATGTTTATGGAAGAGGTTCCTGTGTTACCTGTGCTTTTCTTTCATCCCAGTTATAACTATGGAAAAAGTTTTTTTTCTTGGACAACTTGTTGCTATTGAACTGTATACCTAATATAGGTTGTGGATTTTTTTGATTATATTTATAATCTACTTGGCAGTACGTGATTTCCAAGTATAGGGTATTAGGTATCCCCTTAAAACTGAACCTCTTGTTTATTCCGCTATGTCAATGTGTTATTTGTTTTGTTTTTTATCTTATTCAAGATAACATTTAATTAAAAAACAATTTATTTGATAATTAATCTTTAATAGTATTTATATTTATATTTCTATCTATGTAAACTGATCTCAAAAGTTAAGGTATTTCTAAACCGTATTTTAACAGAGACCCAATCACTCTTTAAGAAATATTTTAAAAGGATAGATCTTATATCAATATGCTATTTTGATTAATTGTATAGTTTATTTACAGAAATTTGTATTAGGAACTCATTTCATACCCTCTTGAGTTACTCTCTCTGACTAATATTTGGTATCATAGGAGTGTTTAAAATTTACCTCGTTTTACTATGATTTTAGTTTTACTATAAAAATCTCAAATTTCTGTTATTTCTAAATTATAGTTCTTTATGGATAATATACAATAAGGATATACTACCAACATGCCTATTTATTTTAATGGAAACAACTATGCTCAATGTAAAATCAAAATGATAATGAATTTAGAAAGTATAGGTTTTGATATATAGACTGCAATAGAAGATCAATATGAAATACCATAAATTCCTAGAAGTGATTAGAGTAGTGCTACAAAAAAATCATTCAATAATAATTATAAATCTATGAATTCTTTTTTCTATTCTTTGGGATATGATGAATTCAATAGAATATCTACTTGAAAATCTTCTTTTGAAATATCAGATACCTTATCTATCTCACATGAAGGAAAATCAAATGTTAAGGAAACGAGACTGAATACATATACAATCAAGTATGATAATTTTAAAATGAAATATGATGAACCTATTTCTAATATGAATATCAGGTTCAATGAAATAGTAAATACTATGCACTCACTTGGAAAGTATGTAACATACAAAGATCAAGTGATGAAACTACTTAGATTCTTACCCTAAAGATGGAGAGAAACATCTGTGTCAACCAGAGATTAATTTAATTTAAGTAAAATACATGTCAAGGAACTGATAGGAAGGTTGATGATGTATGAATATGATCTTAAATTCAAAAAATAGATTGATGAATATGAACCAAAAAGAAAACTACTAGCCTTCAAATCTACTATCTTAAAAAAAATATGATGTACAAGTCAATCTAGTGAAGAAGGATCTTTTGATTACAATGATAAAGAAATGGCACACATGATAATAAAATTTAAGAAATTCTATATGAAAGATAAGTTCTTCAAAAATTCAAAATTTATAAGAGATTATGATAAAAAAGGAAAGTGGAAAAAAGATTGGAAAAAGGATTGAAAAAGGATGATACACAAAATGAAGTTACATGTTATGAATGAAAGAGGAAAGGGAACATTAAAACTGGTTATACAAAATTGAAATATAAAAAGAATTATTAGGATAAAGACATGAGATACAAAAAGGCCATGAAAGAAACATGGAGTGCCTCCGAAGATAGTTTAAGTGACTCATACACTTATCAAGAAGATAAGTATAATAGATCCAATATGTTCTTTACAGCAAACACATTAGAGGTACAAAATGATCTTCTTGTATCTCTTACTAATGCTTCATACATTTATGAAAATTAAGAAAGTAATGAAAATGAGAAAAACACGAATAAAAAAGATCTCTATGATTACTATAACATGCTGGAAGACACTTTTCATGAACATAAAGATAAATATAAGTATCTCAAAAAACAACATGCTTTAATAGTAAATGTTAAAAATAATATTATTATTGAAATAGAGAAAAATGTTCAACTGTTAAAAACAAATAATGAACCAAAATCTTAAAATTAACAATTAAATAAATATATAGAAAAATTTACCTATGGTAAGAAATCATTAACTCAAATACTGGGAAAACAAGTTTCTCCCAAGTATACAACTGATATAGGTTACCAACCAGGACAAAGAAAAATTACAAAAACTAGATTTACATCAAGATCTAGTCCTAAAAGTTCATATACTGAAAACAACTACTCAAATAGACTTAACAAAGTTTTTATCTCTAGAAGACTTCAATATATTTATAAGAAACCTGTTAGAAAAATATGGATACAAAAATATCTTTTTACTAACAGATCATGACCCAAGAGAATTTGGGTACCAGAATCATTTTTCACTTAAAATTTGTGTTATAAGAAACCTATTTGAAAACCTCCATAAAAATCATATGGTATATAGACATTGGATGTTCTAGACACATGACTTGTGAGTATTCAAACTTCAAGAATTTGATTAAATTTTATGGTGGACATGTCACTTTTTGTGACAATTCAAAAGGAAAAATCATCAGCCTTGGACAAATTGGTAATTCTAATTCAGTATTAATTTCCAAAGTGTTATATTTAAATGTATTAAAATAAAATCTTTTTAGAATATCCCAATTTTGTGATGACAGATTTTATGTTAAATTTGAAAACAATTCCTGTCATGTTTTTAATGATAAAAATAATTTAATCTTTACTGATATGAGAAATGATAATATTTATTCTATTAAATTAAATTCTTTATATTCTAACAATAATTCTTGCTTAATTTTATTTAATAAAGAATCTTGGATTTGGCATAGGAGACTAGGTCATTTCAATATTCACTAACTTGGAAAGATAACTAGGAAAGGGTTGGTTAGATACCTACCAGGGATTGAATTCTCAAATGATAGAGTTTTTAATCCCTACTAAAAAGGGAACCTTAATAAGATTTATTTTAAATATAAGAAATAAGTTTCAACCTCTCAACCTCTAGAGTTAAGTCATATGGACCTCTTTGGACCTTCTAGAGTCTCCGGTCTAAATAGAAAACACTATGTCTATATCCTTGTAGATGAATTCTCTAGATACACTTGGGTATTCTTTCTATCTCAAAGAAGTAAAGATTGTTATTACTTTATTAAGTATTAAAAATATCTAGAAAACCTTAGTGGACTTAGTATTAATACCTTAAAGAGTTATTATAAGAACTGGATCTTTGTTTGAGGTATGTTTTTCCTTTTTCTGGAGTTTTTAGGAAAAATAAAATTTCTGGAAATTTTTGAAGTATATGCCATGTACTTTCTGAGTACACACCATGTACTCTTTTCCCGCTCGAAGTCATGTGATGGCCATGCCTAGGCCACACACACGGTGTGTAGGGGTGACGTAGAGGTTGTTTTTGGCAGAGTACGGAAAGACCTAGTACACACCGTGTACTCTAAAAGTACACGCCGTGCAATTTTTTTTCATTAAACGGACCGGGGTCGCGGATGACGCACAAAAAGGTCTTCTTCTAGGTTCCATTCATCTGATAGCACTGAGGATCCACAAATATTTGATGAGCCCCCGCCTCTCCATCCTTTCTCTGATTCGAGCACCGTTTATTGCGTTGGAATCACATCGGTGAGTTCTCCCTTCTGCTTGAGCCTTGTTTTCCAAATCTTCCTCTTTCTCAAGTTATCGTGTTTTATGTGTTTCAGACATTTTATCAGATCTACGAAGTTATAAGGAGAATCTATCATCGCTGTTCACGTATATCGATCTCCTAGGATTGAGGTAGGTGGTTTGTTCCTTTCTTTAGGAAGTCGTTGAATATTATTTGCAATTTCCACCAATACCCTTGAACGGGGTATTGCGGGTTTCCTGTTTTGCCCTTTTTGTTTGCTTGCCTTGCTGATATGCCTGTGTAGTAGTCATTTCTTGTGAATAGGGTAGTTTTTACTGTACTTTGGATATTTTCCATGCTTATTTTTCTTGTTTGGCGTTTTTCCAGTTGCCATGCCTAGTTGTTAGATAGTGGAACTATTGCTTTGTTATGCTGTTGAGCCTTAGAATGATATTCAAGTAGTTATTGAGGTTTAATTGGACGATACACGCATGCTATGAATGTTTATTTTACATAGGGCTGTGAGAACCTAGTGTAGTGGACCATAGGGAGAATGGACAGAAGGGCTTCTCTAGAGTGTCTTAAATTACAATGTGAGACCATAGGGGAAATTGACGTTGATTGCTTCCTCAGAGAGTCTGTAGTTCCTCGACGTAGGCCACAAGGGGAATAAACGTTGAGTGCTTCCACAGAGATCCTTTAGTACGATACGAGATTATAGGGGGAATTGACGGTGAGTGATTCCCCAGAGAGTCTATTAATTCTTTAGTTGAATCAGAGGGGTGAGACTGCATGTGATTTCCAGAGGGTTTCTAGTACTTGTAGGTTGAACCTTAGGGGTAAGGCCGTGAGAACTACCCATTGGTTACCTTTTGTTTTTCTTTCTTGAGTGGTTGTTCCTTGTATACTTCATATGCTAGAACTATGGATTATAGTTGTTGTGTGCTTTTCTATTGACTGCTTCCTACACTTTTACTTGCCTTGTATTCATTGACTATTAGGCAAAGATCTTTGGGTGATTGCCTACTGGGATTGTATCTCACACCCTGTTTGGGCCATGATTTTAGGCCCAAGTAGACTTTGTTGTTGCAGGTATGGATAAGGGCAAGTGCCCTTCGAATTCCGGTACCTGATTGCTTGGAGAAGGAGATCAAGGGACCAAGTTGAGGCTTGCGATGCTGTTGGAGTTGCTGTTGCTTTAGTACTTTGTGTTCAGTTGTATTTCAGCACATTGTTGTGTTTGCTGCTTTCCTTAGATACTTTTACCTGCTGCATCATTATCATCATTTCTATCTATCTATTCTTCCGCTGTATGGTTCCAGTTATGTATGTTGTTACTGCTTCCTCTATTGATTATTGTTTTCCTTACCTTGTATACCTTACCAAATGAGGGAATAGTTTCCCCAATATCTTACCAAGGCCCTCGTTGCTAGTCGGCAACCTCTGGAATTTGGGGAAATGCGCTTGAGGTCATGTGGCGAACCGGGCACGAGGCACCAGTGGAGGGGCTCCAGATTTGGGTCATTACAAAGTGGTTTTTGAGGAGGCTCTTTTCTTTTGATTTACTGTTTGGAGACTTTATCCAGGGATAGGACGGATTCTGTACTTGGCATTAAGCTGTTCTCGGGAGTAGCTAACCCGTGTACAGGGAAAAGCCATACTACCTCATTAATTGCAGTTGCTGGTTTTGAGATTTCACGGTTGATATGATTTCACTTAGAGTGATTCACATGCCTGGTGTTGTTATTTTCTTGACTATTGTAGTTCTATTTCTATCGAAACCCGATGAGATGAGGGTATTCCATCTCATGCATCATATTGGAACTTGTAGAAAACACATGCCATGCACTCTTACCATGCCATCTAGGGTGCATTAGCAATTGCATGCTATTGTGCTAGACTTTGTGTAGATTATGCATGCTGTTGTGATAGATGCTTGATAGAATCTCTGCTTCCTTGTTAGAGGATTGTTTGTATTATTACTTGTTTAAATGAATGCCAAGTTTTTATTTGAGGGGAGTATGGTCCCTCACGAATTAGAATTTGGCACTTCCTTGCCTTGTTTCCTGTGTTTTTTGGGCTTCTGTGCAGTTTCTGAGCTACTGCCAGAAAAACCCAGAATACACGGCGTGTACTTTTTGACTACACGACGTGTAGTTTTTAGACCGTGTCACTAACCGTGTGAGAAGGGACACGCTGTTGTAGAAATAACCTTAGGAACACACCCTGTACGGTTGGTACACGCCGTGTCGTTCGGAGCCATGTACCCGGTTGTGTCACTAACAACACGGGTCGGGGAAGCTCGAGTAGAACATGCCGTGTTGTAAAGGAACACGCTGTGTAGTCCCGTTCAGGTACCTGGCTATGTCATGAACAACACGGGAAGTGTCACCTTCACATATACACGCCGTGTAAGGTTCATCCATGTAGACGGCCGTGTATTTAACAACACGGGCCGCCGAAGCCTTGTCTAGTACAGGACATGTTTGTTCAGAACAAGCTGTGTGGTCTCGGGTTATGTCGAACCATGTGGGTTAGACGTGTAAAGAGACTCGAGTAGGGGAATAGTTTTTAAGTACATGCCGTGTGTTGGGTCAACCCGCCATGTAGTTTGAGGTGTACACGACCTGTAGGGCCGGGGTACACACCCATGTTAGTGGCTTAAGAAGACACACCGTGTAGTTTTTATACACGTCATGTAGACGTGTTTTGTAAACTTGTGTGTTTTCCTTCCCCTATTCCCGTTTTGTACTCTTGTGTTCTCTGTTTGTGTTAATTCTGATCTGAGGTGTGCTTTTGATCTTTTAGAGCCATGCCTCTGAGACGTCCTCCGGTTGTACGTCAGTTGTCAGGCAGTGATCGGACGCCTGATATGGCTGATCAAGGACTTCATGCTGATCCTCCAATCGGTACAGATTTGGCACCAGCTGTCATATCAGTTATAGGTGCTGATGCGCAGTTCAGGGAAGGTTTTATGAGGATGGTGAAGACCTGTCAGGGAGCAATGCCCCCTGCCTCGACTATGGCCAACTTGACGTGGGTTTTCCAGCAGTAGCATCCTCCCACTTTCTCGGGGGAAGAAGGACCTCAAGCTGCAGAGTCATGGCTGGAATCCATGTTGACTATCTTCGAGCATCTGGAGACGCCTCCGGAGAGGTGGGTTAATCTTGCTACCTACATGCTCTAAGACTTCGGCAAGAGGTGTTGGGACATGATCTCATAGGCGGGTCACCAGCAGGTTATGGCTTGGGAGGAGTTCCAGCGCGTGTTCTACGACTACTTCTACCCGGAGACCCTGAGGGCCGATCGAGCCCAGGAGTTCATGAGCTTAGAGCAGGGTACTCTTTCTGTCATGGAGTATTCCTCTCATTTCACCGAGCTGCGGCATTTAACACCCCTCCGGGATGGGAGTGGGGTGTTCTTAGCAAGGAAGTTTGAGTATGGTCTCAGGTAGGAGATCCGCACGCAGGTGAATCTCTTCTAGTTGACTTCCATCACTTCCATCGTCAACCAGACACTGATTGTAGAGCGCAATCTGAGAGACTCCGGAGCTGTGATCCAGGGTGGTTTTACTACCAGAGCTAGTGTTCCTTCAGTTGACAGCCGGAAGCGCCGTAGGGAGCTTACACACGGTGATCCGAGGAGGTGGGACACATCTTCTGGTAGCTAGGTTGTATGTTACCAGTGTGGTAGGAGTGGGAACACGAGGCCGCGGTGCCAGAGGGACCCAGTGGAGTGCCTTTCCTACGACAAGATGGGTCACCTTCAGCATTTTTTCCAGGTTTTCTCACCAGTTGCTGGTGACGAGGGTTCTTCCATGACTCCTTGTTCAGGAGAAGCACCACCAATTTCACACCAGTCGGGAAACTAGAGTTCTTCCGGCCGTTCGGGCCGAGGTGGAGGTCGAGGCCATGGTAGTCAGTCACTGGTCCTTCAGCACCAACAGGGAGGTTCAGCTTAGAGTGGTCAAGCAGGGTCACAGGGATGCGGGGTAGGCCAAACTTTTGTGGTGAAGCAGACCTATCAGAAGCAGGATCCTGGACCTTCTACAGTTCAAGGTACGATCATAGTAGCCTCAGTTTTATCTTCATATCTTTTCGATACTGTTGTTATGCATAGATTTATCTCTATTGTCGTTGTGGAGATCCTTAGGCTCTGTATCTTTTCTTATGCTGACTCTTTGACACTAGACACACCTTTGGGGACGAGGAAATCTAGTGTATTCCAATGTAGAGAGTGCCCACTCGAGGTTGCAGGGTATCGTTTCTTATGGGATCTCTATGTCCTAGAGATGACAGGATATGATGTCATCCTTGGGATGGAATGGTTGGTTGCCTTCCAGGCAGTCGTCGACTGCTATTGCCGTAGAGTGAGTTTTGTTTCACCAGAGGGTGAATCTTTTCTTCATAGAGGCGAATGGGATGTTCAGGCAAGTCGATCAGGACTCGAGCATCATGGGCTAGGAAGGGTGATAACCCAGATTGTTAGTCTTTATCTGGATGATCAGAGGACTTCACAGTTGGACTTTCCTCCAGTGGTGGATCTTTTTAGGGATGTCTTTCCAGAGGACTTTTCGGGTTTGCCTCCGGAGCGTGAGGTAGACTTTTCTATTGATCTTGTGCCAGGAGCAACACCGGTGTCCATTCCTATTTATAGGATGGCTACACCTAAGTTACAGGAGCTCAAGAAGCGGTTGGAGGAGTTGCAGGAAAAGGGTTTCATCCAACCCAGTAATTCTCCTTGGGGTTCGCCTGTCCAGTTTGCGAAGAAGGCAGACGGTACCCTTTGGATTTGTGTGGATTATCGGAAGCTGAACCAGTTGACGGTCAAGAATCGATATCCCTTGCCGAGGATCGATGACCTCTTTGATCAGATTTGAGGAGCCCGGGTGTTCTCAAAGATCGAATTGAGGTCCAGTTATCATCATTTGCGCATTACGCCATCAGATATACCTCTGACAGCCTTCAGGAGCAGGTATGGTCTATACGAGTATACAGTCATACCGTTCAGTCTCACGAACGCGCCTGCAGTTTTCATGGCACTGATGAACCGAGTGTTCCATCCTTACTTGGACTCCTTCGTCATGGTCTTCGTGGACGATATATTGGTGTACTCTCACACCCTACACGACCATGATAACCATCTTGAGATCATTCTGAGTACACTGAGAGAGCATCGACTTTATGCTAAACTCTCGAAGTGCCACTTTTGGATGGATCAGATTCACTTCTTGGGTCATGTCATCTCAAAGGCAGGAGTATCTATGGACCGAGAGAAAGTGAGAGCTGTAGTTTCATGGGAGAATCCGAAGAACATTTTTGAGGTACAAAGTTTCATAGGGATGGATGGATACTATAGATGCTTCATTCAAGACTTTTCACGCTTAGCAGCACCTTTGACAGGTCTGACCAAGAAGGGGGTGAAGTTCTTATGGTCATATTCTTGCGAGTCAGCCTTTCAGGAGCTGAAGGGAAGGATAACGTCAGCACCGATACTAGTCTTTCCAGAGCCAGGCAAGAGCTATACTATTTATTGCGATGACTCAGGTGTCGGGATAGGAGTTGTGCTTATGCAGGGAGATGGAGTTGTTGCGTATGGGTCTCGGCAGTTGAAGCCACATGAGATAAACTACCCGACGCACGATCTGGAGTTGACACCTATTGTTCATGCCTTACGCTGTTGGAGACATTACCTTCTGGGAGATCACTTTGTGGTTTTCAATGACCACAAGAGTCTCACGTACATCTTCACTCAACGTGATCTGAATCTGAGGCACTGCAGGTGGGTCAAGTATCTTCAGTATTTTGATTTCGAGCTTGCCTATACGCTGGGAAAGGGAAACGCAGTGGCAGATGCGTTAAGCAGGAGAACTCAGATTCAGGAAGTTCAGGAGGCCAGTAGTGAGTGGAAGCTTATGGCTCTGTTCTCTGAGATGCATCTGGAGGTGCACGACAGACAGGGAAAAAATTGTCTATCTTCTGTAGCTGTTACCTCTACACTACTTGATCAGGTATGGATGAGGAAACTATCAGATTCAGAAGGCTTAGTCCTGTGGGAGAGTGTGTCAAGATATGATCCTCTTCCTAGATGGACAGTGGGCGAGGATAAGATTTTGCGTTTCCAGGGACGCGTATGGGTGCCAACAGACATACGCAAGGAGCTGATGCAGGACTTTCATTCCTCAGTTTGGGCAGTTTATCCTGGCATCACCAAGATATATCAGGATCTTCATCACCAGTACTGGTGGCCAGGTATGAAGAGGTATGTCACTGGTTTCATCTCGAGGTTTTATACTTATCAGCAGGTGAAGGCGGAGCATCAACAACCAACAAGCCTTTTACAGCAGTTACCCATTCTGGAGTGGAAGTGGAACGATGTCGCGATGGACTTCGTGACCGGATTTCCGAGGTCGCCTCAAGGGAACGATGCTGTTTGGGTTGTCTTCGACAGACTTACGAAGGTTTCTCACTTCTTTCTGATCAAGGAGGCCTTCAGTATCGATGATCTAGGATGACATTACATCTGGTAGATTGTGAGTTTGCATGGAGTTCCACACTCCATTGTTTTAGACAGGGATGCATTCTTTACTTCTTAGTTCTGGCGGGGACTTCAGAAGGATTTGGGTACCTAGGTACTCCTGAGTACGGCATACCATCCCCAGACAGATGGCCAGTCTGAGCGTACGATCCAGGTGCTTGAGGATATGCTCCGAGCTTGCATTCTAGACTTTGGTGTTTCTTGGGAGAAGCATATTCCTCTGGTGGAGTTCGCCTACAACAACAATTTTTAGGCAAATATTTAGATGGAACCTTATGAGGCTTTGTATGGTAGGCCATGCCGATCACCCTTATGATGGCTGGAGGCAGGAGAGGTATCTTTGCTGGGACCTCGTCTTGTTTAGGAGACTTTAAAGCATATAGAGCTGATTCAGAAGAGGATGTCTACGACATAGTCTTGTCAGAAGTCTTATGCTGATCAGCAGAGATGACCTCTAGAGTTCGAGGTCGGGGATTAGGTTTTCCTACGTGTCGCACCAAGGTTGGGACACAAAAGGATTCAGAGGCACGGTAAGCTTTCACCGTGGTATGTCGGACCGTTTGAGGTATTGGAGAGAGTTGGTCTGGTTGCCTATCGGTTGCAGTTACCTCAGAGGTACCGGGCCATGCATGACGTCTTCCATGTATCTCAACTCTGATGTTACTTTTCAGACCCATCTCATGTCTTTCAGCCTGAGGAAGTTGATCTTGAAGCAGATGCATCATTTGAGGAGCATCCCATCTGGATTGTTGACCACAGTACTAAGGTTCTCCATGGGCGGTATATTCCTTTAGTACGAGTGCTATGGCGGCACATACAAGTACAGGATGAGACCTGGGAAAGGGAGGCCGACGTACGATCGCAGTGGCCAGAGCTGTTCGGGGTTTCTTCTTCCACGCCACGTTAGGGAAATTCGGGGACAAATTTCTTTAAGGGGGGAAGTTTGTAAGAACCAGATCTTCGTTTGAGGTATGTTTTTCCTTTTTCTGGAGTTTTTAGGAAAAATAAATTTTCTGGAAATTTTTGAAGTACACGCCGTGTAATTTCTGAGTACAAGCCGTGTACTCTTTTCCCACTCGAAGCTGTGTGCTGGCCGTGCTCGGGCCACACACACGGTGTGTAGGGGTGACGTGGAGTCCATTTTTGGCAGAGTAAGGAAATACCTAGTACACACCGTGTACTCTAAAAGTACACGTCGTGTACTTTATTTTTTTTATTAAACGGACCGGGGTCATGGCTGACGCACAGAAAGGTCTTCTTCTAGGTTTCGTTCGTCCGAGAGCACCGAGGATCCGTGAATCTTCGATGATCCCCCTCCTCTCTGTCCATTCTTCGATTCGATCACTGTTGACTATGTTGGAATCGCAGTGGTGAGTTCTCCCTTCTGCTTGAGCCTTGTTTTCCAAATCCTCTTCTTTCTCAAGTTATCATGGTTTATGTGTTTCAGATGTTTTATCATATCTACGATGTTCTATGGAGAATCTGTCATCGTTGTTCACGTATATCGATCTCTTAGGATCGAGGTATGTGGTTTGTGCCTTTCTATAGGAATTCGTTGAATATTATGTGCAATTTCCACCAATACCCTTGAACGAGGTATTGCGTGTTTCCTGTTTTTCCCTTGTTGTTTTCTTGCCTTCCTGATATGCCTGTGTAGTAGTCATTTCTTGTGAATAGGGTAGTTTTTATTGTACTTTAGATATAAGGCCCCGGCCTTAAACCTTACTTAATCTTGAGTTATTACAAGATTACACCTTGAGGATCTTTTCAGGTTTAGAGTTTTTGAGAATTAGATCATAAAACATGCATTACATTCCACATTTAAACAAAGTGGTTACATAAAAGATAGTATTAATTTTTCCCATTAATGGAAACATATTTAAAATAAAACATAGATTCTTTCTTGAAACTTCCTTGACACTATCATCATATCATGTACCTTTCCCTTGACCTGTGAAAAACATTTCAAAAACTTGGGATGAGCATAAAAAGCTCAGTAAGGGATATAAAAATATGGAAAGGAAACATGGGTACATATATACATAAGAATGAAATCATACTTTACCCATAAAACATAAGCACTTTAACATACCTCATAAAATCATGAATAAATCATAGAAATCATAAGACATAAAGGTAACTTGAGGCATTCATAACATTCTTACGTAGGGAGTAACCCTCTTGGTTAAGTTTGGAATACCCATCATAGTATATTCCCTAAATCTATTCGAAGAAACCTTAACGTTTCACTCCTTCGCATTACCCAATGCATTGGAGAGCTATATCGGGCTCACCCGCCCTTAGTTTATCACGGAACTACCCATCTTCATAATAATGCCCAAGAACCATAACATAATCGTATCACATAAAACATACATAAAGGAAACTTAAAATTTCCAAATTTCAATCACAAGACATAAATAAAACACATTGATATAATAAAAACATTATAAAAACCATTTTCAATACCAAAATAAAAGAAAATTAAAATAGGGTATTTATTTTTCTTAAAAAAAAACGGTATGGATTGTAGAGGAAGCCGAAACTCAAATAATGGTCACGGTGGCAGAGAAGTCGTTGTCGCCGCATACGTATGACAAAAACATTCCCTTTTGTCATTTAGTAAACTCTTCGTATAAAAAATATTCCTTTTGAATAAATGTAAAAGTCAAAGGGGTTTATACACCGTATAAAATAAGGTTGTGTATAAAACAAAATATGCCTCAATGAAAGGAGATTGAGATGAAGTCTCATACCTTGGGTCCGACTTGACTCGGTCGTTCTTTAATCTCCTGAATAATAAACTTGAGTTAATTTATAATTGTTTAAGAACCCTTTTCAAGTTCATTATTCCTTTTATATCACTTATTTCCATGTCATGAACAATATGTAATTATTTAAGTTAATAACGGTCGTTTTAACGATCATTGGTACTTGAGTCAAAAATAAACCCTTTATAATTACAAGTTGTTCATGTATCCATTATATCCAGAATGGTATTCATGATGTAGATATCATATATGTCATATATATCCAGTACATGCATGCATTTATAATATTACATAATCATTTAGAGGTAAGAAATGAAATGCACCGTTCATGGAGACGGTAAGCCGTACGTACGCATGAACGCTACTTTCATTTCTATTTCGTATTTTATAGAATGGAATCATAATGATATAAAGGTATATTATAAATCCAGTGTAATATCATATATAATATCATAACTCCATCCTTTATACGTCCCACATATGGTATTAACGAATCAAATCACTTTGAGGGGGCGGTAGTCCGCACTTCCTTAAATGAAGATATCGCGTTTACCCATAATGGAAACCATAAAGGTATACCCAAAATGAAAAATACAGAAGATTAAGGAAAACATAAAAATATTATATATCATATATAAATATAGTTTCATCTTAATGTCCACCTTTGAAGGTGTTAAAATCATGTTGAACAATCATCGTTTCGGGAGGCATAAATTCTCCATCCACGGAAACAGTATGTTCTTTAACCATTAGATGTGGGTGTGTGTAAGTGTAGCTCAAATAATTCTTATAAAAACATCATAGTATATTTAATATACTGGAGTTTTTACCAAATAAATGAATAAAAAGAGTTTAGGGGGTTGGAGAAGCAAAATAAAACAAAAGGACTCAAGTGAAGACATTACCTTAAAATCGGGTAACTCCCTTTGGTTTGAGCTCAAAGGCTTCCTTGGGAAGAATTATGCCCAAAGTGAGGCTTCAAAAAGTAAGAGAGGTAAGTGGAGAGATAACATGGTCAGGGTTTGGCCGAGCCAAAGGCTTTGGAAGTGTGGGTAAAGAGGTAGAGGTGGGGGCCTTTTTTAAGAGGAGAGGAGGGGCACTCTTGGAAAGTAAAGAAATGTTACTTTATTTTAAAATGAGTTTCGGATTAAAAAGGTCCCAGATTGATATAATTCGAGGGTAAGGTGATAAGGGTTCTAAATCCACCCATCCAATAGGTTTTGGACATGTGTAGGTCATATATTTTACATTATCATTTTATTTTATTTAAATCCTTTATTAATGAGGTAATCGCTGCATCATCATGATGTCATAAATAATTTAATTTATTTAAAGTCTAAAAATTATGAAAAAAATACTATGATATAGGAAATCTTTTTAGATTTCTAATAAATATTTATAGTCTAAAATATCATCTATGTAGACAAAATTAAAAATGTTTTAATCAGGTGATATATTCTTGTTATATTTACTTTCTTTAAAAAAAATAAAAAGATAACAAGTCACTTTCCACAAAAGTGATTCCATGGGGTCCCCAAGTTTGGCACAAGGAATACCATGGTCGGATATGAGACAACCAGTAGAATTAGGACACATGTTGGTGTCATTTTTTATTATTATGATATTATTTTATTATCCTCAACTACCCGATTACTCATTAATCAAGATAATTAAAGATAATTACGGTCATTACTATTTATAATGTCCAAAAACAAAAGAGTATTGATTACATAATTTGGACCTTCTGATTCCAAATATGTAATCCATTTTACCAAATTCCAAACATAGAAATTTCAATAATTGATTTAAAAATAATTCTCGTTGTCAAAACAAATAGCGGGTTTTTTTGAAACAATATCTATGAAAAGTTTGGCATTAGTTTATTCCCAATTACAAAGTGAAATTAATCCTAATGACCACCATTGGATTAAATGTTAAAAATATATTCTAATTTAACTTTAAAACCAATTCAAAAGATAATCTAATCATATAAATAAATTAGATTAAAAAGCAGTTTTGATGTAAAATGCAGTATTTTTCACTATTCATTAAAAAATGAACATTGTCAGAAAAATACCAAAAATTCACACAAAGTAAATTTTGATCTCCCAATCATAAATAATAAGTTTATTTTGATAAAAATAGCTTATAAAATTGTCAAAATATATATTTAAAAATGGTTTTCCATCAAAAGGCAGTAAAACAATCTTTTAAAAATATTAGTGTATTCCATGCTTAAGATTGGATTTATTTTCATTTTAAGCCTCTAAAACACTATCCAATTCATTAATAGACATAGATAAAAATATATATTATTCATTACTTACTTGGGATGTTAAATCCTTCCCCCCTTTAGAAAATTGCGTCCCGACAATTTATTTACTTATCGAATAAATGGGGGTACCTATCCCTCATTGCATTTTCAGATTCCGATGTTGCCTCTTCCATCATGTGGTTTTTCCACAAAACCTTTACCTGATTAATCACCTTATTCCGTAACACTTGCTCCCTGTGGTCAAGAATCTGGACCGGTTGTTCCTCATAAGATATGTTCTCTTCCAGCTGAACTACCTCTGGACTCAAAACATGAGATGGATCTGACATATATTTTCTCAACATCGAAACATGAAAAACATTGTGTACCTGAGATAAACTCGGAGGTAAAGCCACTCGGTAAGCAACTGATCCAACTCTCTACAGAATTTCATATGGTCCAATGAACCTTGGACTGAGCTTTCATTTCTTACCAAATCACATTACACTTTTCCATGGTGAGACTTTGAGAAAAACATGATCACCTACCTCAAAAGAGAGATCCTTCCTTCGGTTATCCGCATAACTCTTCTGCCTGCTCTGAGCTGTTCTCATGTGTTTCTGTATCAGCTGAAATTTTTCTGCCAACTCTTCTACCAATTCTGGTCCCATCAATTTCCTTTCACCCACTTCATCCCAGAAATTTGGAGTTCGACACCGCTTCCCATATAATGCCTGAAATGGTGACATCTGTATACTAGAATGAAAAATGTTATTATATGAAAATTCAAGAAAAGAAAGATGTTGGTCCCAAATTCCCTGATAATCCATCGAACAAGCTCGTAGCATATCCTCCAAGGTATGACTTGTTCGTTCTGACTGCCCATCTGATTGAGGATGAAAAGCTGTACTAAAATTTAATTCAGTACCCAACGACTTCTGAAGGCCTTTCCAAAAGTTAGAAGTGAACCTGGGATCACAGTCGGATACAATGGAGAGAGGAACTCCATGTAACCTGACTATCTCTTTAAGATACAAACGGGATATTTGATCTAGGGAAAAAGTATCTCGTATAGCAAGGAAATGAGCATATTTAGTTAAGCAATCAACAATAACCCAGATTGCATTATTACCTAGAGATGTCTTTGGTAATCCCACAACAAAGTCCATGGATATATTCTCCCATTTCCACTCTGGCACTGGTAAAGGCTGAAGCATCCCTTTTGGTAACTGCCGCTCTTCTTTAACCTGTTAACAAGTCAAACACTTCACATTAAAATCAGTAATATCTCTTTTCATTCCATCCCACCAGTAATAATCCCGCAGATCTATGTACATCTTAGTACTGCCAGGATGAACTGAAAATGGAGAACTATGAGCTTCACATAACAACTCTCTCTTCAACTGTGAATCACAAGACACACACAATCTCTTCCCAAATCTCAAAACGTAATTATTATCAATGTTAAATTCAGGCAACTTACCTTTCTGAACCAGCTCTACCTTTTTCTGCAAATCACTGTCTTGCTTCTGTTCTTGCTTGATTCTGTCTGATAGAGAAGATTTCACTGATATCTCATGAGTTTTCAACTGTCGTGAAGCATAAGCAATTACCTGATCATTCTGCATTAGGAAACAACCAAGTCCTTTCAATGAAGCATCACTGTATATAACAAACTCACCATTCCTGGAAGGTAGTGCCAAAACTGGAGCATTCACCAATCTTCTTTTCAGTTCCTGAAAACAATCATCACATTCTTTTGTCCAGATAAACTTAACACCCTTCTGAGTTAGCTTAGTCATTGGACTAGATAACCATGAAAAATTTCTAACAAACCTTTGTTAATAGATGACAAACCAAGGAAACTATGAATCTCTGTTACATTTGTGGGTCTTGGCCATTCTTCAACAACCTTTGTCTTTGCAGGATCGATGGTTATTCCATCTTTAGAAACAATGTGTCCAAGGAAAGAAATTTGTTGTAACCAAAACTCACACTTGCTGAATTTCCCATAAAATTTATTTTCTTTTAAGGTTTGCAAAATAACCCTTAAATGTCTTTCATGCTCCTCTTTACTTTTAGAAAACACCAAAATATCATCAATGAAAACCACCACAAACTTATCCAAGAACTCATGGAAAATTCTATTCATTAAGTCCATGAATATAGCAGGTGCATTGGTTATCCCAAAAGGCATTACTACAAATTCATAATGGCCATATCTTGTACGAAACGCAGTCTTCGGAACATCTGCTTCCTTTACCTTCAGCTGATGGTACCCCGATCTCAGGTCAATCTTTGAAAAAAAACTGAGCTCCCTGGAGCTGATCAAACAAATCATCGATATGAGGCAAAGGATATTTGTTCTTAAAAGTGATGTTATTCAAGGCTCTATAATCAATGCAAAGTCTCATAGAACCATCTTTATTTTTAACAAATAAAACAGGAGCACCCCATGGTGATGTGCTAGGTCGAATGAAACCTTTCTCTAATAAATCTTGCAATTTCTCCTTCAACTCTAAAAGTTCAATTTGAGCCATTCGATAAGGGGGTTTTGAAATTGTCTTAGCATCAGGAACTAAGTCAATAGTAAACTCAACTTCCCGATCTAGTATTATTCCAGGCAACTCATCAGGAAAAATGTTAGGATACTCATTTACCACTAGCACATCATTAATCTGAACAGTTCCTTTATTTTCAACGATGTGTGCAAGGTAACATTCATTTCCATCTTTTACAAGTTTCTCGGCCTCTTGATATGTTATCAACAGTAAGGGTTCATTCTTGTACACAAACTGAAAGTCTTTCTGAAAATAAACTTCTTTAGCTCAACAGTCAATCTTAGCATGGTAAATAGAGAGCCAATCCATACCCAGGATAATATCAAACTCTACTAGAGGTAAAACAATAAGGTTCACAAGTAGGTTCTTTCCACGGATAAGGATAGGAAGATTCTTATAAATTCTTTTTGCCTCAAAATCTCCCCCAAGTGTTTTTACCAAAAGTTCAGAAGTCATTTCTTGAGATGGTATTCCCATTTTACTAGAAAAGGTTTCAGAGATGAAAGAATGTGTAGACCCCGAATCAAACAACACACTGACATAATCTGAAAAAACAAACAAAGTACCTGATACAACTTCATTTGATGGCCCGACATCTGCTGAAGTAGTTGCAAAGGATTTAACCACCCTTTTCTGCTTGTAGTCTAACTTCTTCCCATCACTCAATCTCTTTGTCGGACACTCATTTTCATAGTGACC
Organism: Viscum album; assembly: GCA_963277665.1. Taxonomy (NCBI): domain Eukaryota; kingdom Viridiplantae; phylum Streptophyta; class Magnoliopsida; order Santalales; family Viscaceae; genus Viscum; species Viscum album. The sequence continues at coordinate 1,488,569,926 of OY728142.1, forward strand.
CATCTCATTGAACTTAAAACATTTCACTAACTGTAAATCAAATTTGGTCTTACCTTCATCTTGATCTTTTCCAGTGCAATCACGAGCCTTATGTCCCATCTTACCACATCGGTAGCACTTTCCAGAATTCAGAAGACATTCCCCAGCATGACTTTTACCACATTTATCACAAACTGGAAACTTAGTTTTCTTACCATCATACTTTTTTGAATAATTCTTTCCTTTCTCCTACCACCTCGGTCTCTTCTTCTGTTGGTTGTTATAGAACAATTGATCATTGGCAAAATCCATTTCCACCTTCTCAGCAAATCGAACAATATTTTCATAACTTTTAAACTCAAAAGAAGCTAATGCCCTTCGATATTTTGGTTTTAATACTGAGTAAAAACGATTGATTTTACTATCAAGGTCTCAGATAAAATTTGGAGCATACCTTGCCAAATGAGTGAACCTCTCTTCATAGGCAGCCACCGAGTCTTCCTCTTGCCTCAATTCCAAGAATTGTTTTTCCATCCTAAGTGGAACAACCTTAGGAAAATAATTCTCAAGAAACATACCTTTGAATTCATCCCAGTCGAGAGCATCAATCTCATCGATGTACCTGATATTTTTAACCATCGACCACCACTGATCTACTTCACCCTCCAAACGGTAAATAACAAGACTAACCTTTTGATTTTCTGAACACCCCATGACATCGAAAATCTTCTCTAGTGCTTTAATCCACCCTTCAACTAGCACAGGGTCAGATGATCCTCTGAATGATGGGGGATGTTGCCTCATGAAATGTTCCACCACTGACATGTTCCTCTGCGGTTGATCTGGATGATCTCGTGCATGGATACCACCACCATTTATCTCTTGAGTCAACTGCGCCATTACTGCAAAAAACTGTTCAGTTCCAATTCCGACCATCTCAGGATGCTGATTCGGAAGGTTGTTTCCTTCTGTATGCCTTCCTAGCTCTACTTCCCTGTTTCCTCTGTGGAAAACCATTCTGAACAAACATGTCTTAGATGAAGCAACATGGTAATCTTCAAATGCTATATCATTTCAATTTGACCATAAAAAAAATACTTTTGGATAATCATTTAATAGAATTATAACTTCTAAAGTTATCTAAACCGACCTCTGATACCAACTATAAGGCCCCGACCTTAAACTTTACTTAATCTTGAGTTATTACCAGATTACACCTTGAGGATCTTTTCAGGTTTAGAGTTTTAGAGAATTAGATCATAAAACATGCATTACATTCCACATTTAAACAAAGTGGTTACATAAAATATAGTATTAATTTTTCCCATCAATGGAAACATATTTAAAATAAAACATGGATTCTTTCTTAACACTTCCTTGACACTATCATCATATCATGTACCTTTCCCTTGACCTGTGAAAAACATTTTAAAAACTTGGGATGAGCATAAAAAGCTCAGTAAGGGATATAAAAATATGGAAAGGAAACATGGGTACATATATACATAAGAATGAAATCATACTTTACCCATAAAACATAAGCACTTTAACATACCTCATAAAATCATGAATAAATCATAGAAATCATAAGACATAAAGGTAACTTGAGGCATTCATAACATTCTTACGTAGGGAGTAACCCTCTTGGTTACGTTTGGAATACCCACCACAGTATATTCCCTAAATCTCTTCGGAGAAACCTAAAAGTTTCACTCCTTCACATTACCCAATGCATTGGAGAGCTATATCGGGCTCACCCGCCCTTAGTTTATCATGGAACCACCCGTCTTCATAATAATGCCCAAGAGCCATAACATAATCGTATCACATAAAACATACATAAAGGAAACTTAACATTTCCACATTTCAATCACAAGACATCAATAAAACACATTGATATAATAAAAACATTATGAAAACCATTTTCAATACCAAAATAAAATAAAAGTAAAACAGGGTATTTATTTTTCTTTTAAAAAAACTGTATGGCTTGTAGAGGAAGCCGAAACTCAAATAATGCTCACAGCGGCGGAGAAGTCTTTGTCGCCGCATACGTACGAAAAAAACATTCACTTTTGTCATTTAGTAAACTCTTCATATAAAAAATATTCCTTTTGAATAAATGTAAAAGTAAAAGGGGTTTATACATCGTATAAAAGAAGGTTGTGTATAAAACAAAATATGCCTCAATGAAAGGAGATTGAGACGAAGTCCCATACCTCGGGTCCGACTTGACTCGGTCGTTCTTTAATCTCCTAAATAATAAACTTGAGTTAATTTATACTTGTTTAAGAACCTTTTTCAAGTTCATTATTCCTTTTATATCACTTATTTCCATGTCATGAACAATATGTAATTATTTAAGTTAATAACGGTCGTTTTAACGATCATTAGTACTTGAGTCAAAAATAAACCCTTTATAATTACACGTTGTTCATGTATCCATTATATACATAATGGTATTCATGATGTAGATATCATATATGTAATATATATCCAGTACATGCATGCATTTATAATATTACATAATCATTTAGAGGTAAGAAATGAAATGCACCGTTCATGGAGACGGTAAGCCGTACGTACGCATGAACGCTACTTTCATTTCTATTTCGTATTTTATAGAATGGAATCATAATGATATAAAGGTATATTATAATTCCAGTGTAATATAATATATAATATCATAACTCCATCCTTTATACGTCCCACATATGGTATTAACGAATCAAATCACTTTGAGGGGGCGGTAGTCCACACTTCCTTAAATGAAGATATCACGTTTACCCATAATGGAAACCATAAAGGTATGCCCAAAATGAAAAATACAGAAGCTTAAGGAAAGAATAAACATATTATATATCATATATAAATATAGTGTCATCTTAATGGCCACCTTTTAAGGTGTTAAAATCATATTGAACAATCATCGTTTCGGGAGGCATAAATTCGCCATCCACGGAAACAGTATGTTCTTTAACTATTAGATGTGGGTGTGTGTAAGTGTAGCTCGAATCCTTCTTATAACAACATCCTAGTATATTGAAGATACTGTAGTTGTTACCAAATAAATGAATAAAAAGATTTTAGGGGGTTGGAGAAGCAAAATAAAACAAAAGGACTCAAGTGAAGACATTACCTTAAAATCGGGTAACTCCCTTTGGTTTGAGCTCAAAGGCTTCCTTGGGAAGACTTCTGACAGAATTGAGGCTTCAAGGAGTAAGAGAGGTAAGTGTAGAGACAAAATGGGCAGGGGTTGGCCGAGCCAAAGGCTTTGTAATTGTGGGTAAGGAGGTAGAGGTGGGGGCCTTTTATAAGAGGAGAGGAGGGGCACTCTTGTAAAGTAAAGAAATGTTACTTTATTTTAAAATGAGTTTCGGATTCAAAAGGTCCCACATTGATATAATTCTAGGGTAAGGTGATAAGGGTTATAAATAAACCCTTCCAATAGGTTTTGGACATGTGTAGGTCATAGATTTTACATTATCATTTCATTTTACTTAAATTCTTTATTAATGAGGTAATCGCTGCATCATCATGATGTCATAAATAATTTAATTTATTTAAAGTCTAAAAATTATGAAAAAAATACTATGATGTAGGAAATATTTTTATATTTCTAATGAATATTTATAGTCTAAAATATCATCTATGTAGACAAAATTAAAAATGTTTTAATCAGGTGATATATTCTTGTTATATTTACTTTATTTAAAAAAAAATAAAAAGATAACAAGTCACTTTCCACAAAAGTGATTCCATGGGGTCCCCAAGTTTGGAACAATGCATCCCATGGTCGGCAATGAGACAACCAGCAGAATTAGGACACATGTTGGTGTCATTTTTTATTATTATGATATTATTTTATTATCCTTAACTACCCGATTACTCATTAATCAAGATAATTAAAGATAATTCCCTTCATTACTATTCATATTGTCCAAAAACAAAAGAGTCTTGATTAAATAATTTGGAACATTTGATTCCAAATATGTAATCCATTTTACCAAATTCCAAACACAGAAATTGAAATAATTGATTTAAAAATAATTCCCGTTGTCAAAACAAATAGCGGGTTTTTTTGAAACAATATCTATGAAAAGTTTGACATTAGTTTATGCCCAATTCCAAAGTGAAATTAATCCTAATGACAAAAATTGGATTAAATGGTAAAAATATATTCTAATTTAACTTAAAAACCAATTCAAAAGATAATCTAATCATATAAATAAATTAGATTAAAAAGTAGTTTTGATGTAAAATGCAGTATTTTTCACTATTCATTAAAAAATGAACTTTGTCAGAAAAATACCAAAAATTCACACAAAGTAAATTTTGATGTCCCAATCATAAAGAATAAGTTTATTTTTATAAAAATAGTTTATAAAATTGTCAAAAGATAGATTTAAAAATGGTTTGCCATCAAAAGGCAGTAAAACAATCTTTTAAAAATATTAGTGTATTCCATGCTTAAGATTGGATTTATTTTCATTTTAAGCCTCTAAAACACTATCTAATTAATTAATATACATAGATAAAAATATCTATTATTCATTACTTATTTGTGATGTTACATTAGATGTTTTCCATGCTTATTTTTCTTGTTTGGCGTTTTGCCAGTTGCCATGCCTAGTTGTTGGATAGTGGAACTGTTGCTTTGTTATGTTGTTGAGCCTTAGAATGATAGCCAAGTAGTTCTTGAGGTTTACTTGGATGATACACGTGCGCTATGCATTTTTATTTTACACAGGGCTGCGAGAACCTATTGTAGTAAACCATAGGGAGAATGGACAGAAGGGCTTCTCCAGAGTGTCTTAAATTACGATGTGAGACCACAGGGGGAATTGATGTTGAGTGCTTCCTCAGAGAGTTTGTAGTTTCTCAAAGTAGGCCATAGGGGGAATAGATGTTGATTGCTTCCCCAGAGAGCCTTTAGTACGATACAAGACTATAGGGGGAATTGGTGGTGACTGCTTCCCCATAGAGTCTATTAATTCTTTAGCTGAACCAGAGGGGCGAGACTATGTGTGCTTTCCAGAGGGTTGCTAGTACTTGTAGGTTTAACCTTAGGGGTTATGCTGTGATAACTACCCAGTGGTTACCTTTAGTTTTTCTTTCTTGAGTGGTTGTTCCTTGTATACTTCATATGCTTGAACTGTGGATTGTAGCTGCTATGTGCTTTTCTATTTATTGCTTCCTGCACTTTTACTTGCCTTGTATTCATTGACTGTTAGGCACATATATTTGGGTGATTTCCTACTGGGATTGTATCTCACGCCCTATTTGGGTCATGCTTTTGGGCCCAAGCAGACTTTGTTGTTGTAGGTATGGATAAGGGCAAGCACCCTTCGACTTCCGGTACCTGATTGCTTGGAGCTGGAGAGCAAGAGACCAAGATGAGTCTTGCGATAATGCTGTTGGAGTTTCTATTGCTTTAATACTTTGTGTTCAGTTGTATTTTAGAACATTGTTGTGTTTGCTTCTTTCCTTAGATACTTGTACCTGTTGCATCATTATCATCATTGATATCTATCTATTCTTCTGCTGTATGGTTCCATTAATGTATGTTGTTACTGCTTCCGCTATTGACTGTTGTTTTCCTTACCTTGTATACCTTACCAAATGAGGGAATAGTTTCCCCAATACCAAGGCCCTCGCTGCTAGTCCGCAGCCTCTGGAGTTTGGGGAAATACGCTTGAGGTCATGTGGAGAACCGGGCACGGGGCACTAGTGGAGGGGCTCTAGATTCGGGTCGTTACAATGATCATGGTCAATAATTTAAAAATCAAGAATTTGATTCATTATATTCTCAAAATGGCTATAATCACAACTTTTCTTCCCCTAGGAAACCACAATAAAATAGTGTTGTAGAAATAAGAAATAATACTCTTCAAGAGATAGCTTGGAACATGATAAATGAGTATGACCTACCTATCTACTTTTGGGATTAATCTATTAATACAACCTGTTATATTATTGACAGAGTTTTGATTAGACCCCTATTAAAGAAACCACCTTATGAGTTATGGAATAATAGAAAAACAAATGTTAATTTATTTAAAGTTTTTGGTTATAAAGTATTTATTCTTAATACTAAGGTCAATTTGGATAAACTTGATTCCAAGAGCAATGAAGGAATTTTCCTTGGGTATTCAACTTCCAGCAAATCCTATAGAGTGTTTAACAAGAAGACCATAACAATGGAAGAATATGTTCACATAAAGTTTGATAAAACTGATCCCAATAAAGATAAGACTAACTTAGAAGAACTTGAATATTATCTTTAATCTTTAAATATAAATTCCAAACCTTATGAATATTCTGTTACACAAGAAGAAACTACTGCCAGTGAACTACTAGAACCTGAACAGGAAGAAAACCCTGAGCCTACCAGCCATTCTTCTCAAAGACCCATTAGGACTCATAGACATCACTCTTTATATATAGTAATAGGAAACTTAGATAGAGGTATACAGACTAGATCTTCCATGAGAAATCAAATTTAACATCAAGCCTTATTGTCATAGATTGAACCTAAGAACATTAATGATGCCATCAATGATGAATTCTGGGTAATAGTTATGTAATAATAACTTAATTAGTTTGAAAGAACTAATGTTTGGGGACTTGTTAACTGACCTAAAGAAACCTTGACTATTGGCACTAAGTGGGTGTTTAGAAACAAGGTTGATGAATGTAGCACAATAGTAAGAAGTAAAGCTAGATTATTTTCACAAGGTTATAATCAAGAAGAAGGTATTTATTATGAAGAAAATTTTTCACCTATAGAAAGACTTGAAGACATTAGGATTCTATTTTCCTATAAAACACATAAAGACTTCAAACTTTATCAAATAGATGTTAAAATTGCATTATTAAATGGATTTATAATTAAGGATATTTTTTTGAACAAACCCTAGGATTTCAAAACCCTCATTTTCCAAATCATGTTTTTAAATTAATAAAATCTTTGTATGGTTTAAAACAGGCTCCGAGATCTTTGTATGATAATATTACCTATTTACTTATTTCAAAAAGTTTTTCAAAATGAATAACCGATCTAACTCTCTTTATAAAAATAATTTAAATATATGTTTTGATAGTTCAAATTTATGTGGATGAAATTATTTTTGGATCTACTAATGATTCCTTATGTTATGATTTTTTCAAAATTAATGCAAAGTGAATTTGAAATGAGTTTAATGGGTGAACAAAAATTCTCTATTGTATTTCAGATTTTTTAAAATAAATAAGGAATTATTTTAAATCAAAGTAAATACACTAAGTATCTTTTAAAATCTTTTGGCCTAGAGAGTACCAAAAAATAGTGATACTCCCATGAGTTCTACCTGTAAACTAGACCTTTATGAAACTAGGAAATCAGTAGATCAAACTAGTTACAGAGGTATGATTGGAAATATTCTCTACCTAACTACTAGTCAGCCTAATATTATTTTTAGTGTATGCATGTGTTCTCACTTTCAAGAAAATACAAAATACTCACATTCATTTTTTTTCAAAATAATTTTTAAATACCTCAAGTATACAAATAATTTAGGATTATTCTACCCAAGAGGACATAGTTTTGATTTAATTAGTTATTCAGATACTGATTTTGGTGGTTGCAAGTTAGATAGAAAAACAAAATTAGGAACATGTCATATTTTAGTAAAGTCTCTAGTATCATGGTGTAGTAAGAAGAAAAATTATACTGCACTATCTATAACTAAAGATGAATACATAGCTGCAGGAAGTTTCTATGCACAAATCTTTTAGATGAAACATACTTTACTAGAATTTGGATACCAATTTAGACATGTACCTATTAATTGTGATAACACAAGTGAAATAAACATTTCCAAAAATCTAGTATCTCACTCTATAATAAAACATATTGAAGTAATCCATCACTTTTTGCGAGACTATTATCAAAAGGGAAATATAACTTAAGAATTTCTCAGCTAGCTGATATATTCATGAAACCTTTGTATTCTGAAAGATTCAACTACATCAAACATTAATTAGGAATGATACACTTTTTTTTATGATTCACTATTGATTGAGTTACCATTAACAAGTCACCATTGATTGTGTCACCATTGATGAGTCACTATTGATGAGTCACCATTGATGTGTCCCTATTGATGAGTCACCATTTCTGACTCATCATTGACAAGTCTCCATTGATGAGTCACCGTTGATGAGTCACTACTGATGAGTCACCATTGGTAAGTAACCGTTGAAGAGTCATCATTGATGAGTCACCATTTAATGAGTCACCGTTCCTTTTTTATGTTACCATTATTTTATTACTGTTTCGATTTTTCTGTACCAATTAAATTTTTATCATCTTAATTTTATTTTTATTCTTTTAGAACCCCTAAATGATAAAACATCAGAATAAATATAAATCGATTCACTTATCCTAACCCTTGAATTCCCGATCCCTTACCTTCCTTACAAACCAATCTTCATGCTTCCTTACTCTCGAAACCTTCAACCGATTTGAATGGACCATATGAAGAGAGTTACACATTCAAATCCAGAATAGGTAAGGTCTTCCAAGAGACAATGAGTATCTGTGAATTGTTTTCAAGCCGTTTCAGTAACCCTGCATTTGAAGGACCATGTAGTCGAATCCGAAAAAGAGATTGATGCAAAGTGGCTTCCAACTAGAAATATTCTAGTGTTAAAGGTAATAGAAAAAAGGGTGATGGACTAGTTTTACTAGAATCATAGAGTGTTTTAACTGAGGATAGTTTATGAATTTTATTAGACTGCACAATTTATTTTTGGGGATAAATTTGATAGAATTAGAAGCATAATAGATGGAGAAGAGATTTATTTCTCTTCAAAATAATGGGAAAAATGTTTAAATATTACTCACAAATAAGTTTATGAAGATTTTCAAGGAAGTATACCTGATGATAAGATTTAAGAGGCTCTCCTAGAATTGACTGGAGATAAAAACAAGAGAAGAAAAATATATGTAGAGATTGATGGATAATGCAAGAATCTGTTTAAGTTTTTACAACATGTTTTATGTCCAAGAAAAGGGGACTTCAACACATTGATATTTCAAGATGTCTACTTTCTGTATTTGATGAAGAAAGGGAAAATAATAAATATCTATAGATTTTTGATGGTCCATATGCATGAGATGTACAAGAAGTCCTCTAGATAAAACTCTCTCATTTATCCCAAAATGATCTCTGCCATTTTAGATACCAAGGGTTAGTTAATCCTGGAGAAGAAGATAAGGATATAATGGGTGGTTTTTGTCTATCCAAATCTATATGAAAAAGAGTGAAAGTAAGTTGGAATCCTTGGAAGAGATGTTGGGTTAGGGAAAATGATAAACTATATGATGATTATAATCATATTGATCACACAACTAGACCAAAGGATATGGTAGATCGTAGTCTTGAACCTGATGAGATACCTGAATATTATGTTACAAATATTACTAAAAGAGATGGATAAGAAGAAGAAGTGTAAATTAAAGAATTAAGTGATCCATAGATCCTAAAATCTCCACTTAGAGTATCCAGTGATCATGTAATTTTTATAGGCTCTCTAGCTTCTAAAGAAACACTCTTACCTGAGCTTGATGATAAAGAAAATACCGAAGTTTCTGGAGAAGCTCAGCTTAAATTTACCACCTTTGAGACTTTAAGTGAATAGAGTGATGATGAAAAAAATGATATTATTTATAAAAAGGTAGATTAATAGATTATGGATCTTGAGAAACCAGATGAATCTCTGAGTGGGTTTTCTAAAGACAAATATGATGAAGCTGTTAATGAGATTCCTGTTAATGGAAATGATGGAAGTAGTCCTGATCAAAACATTTATCAATACAAAGAAGGTGATTGTGTTCATGAAAAAATTTCAAAGAATGGTGTTGATTATATTGACCCTACTCAAGAATTAATTCTTTTAAAGGATAAAGAAGCTTTATGTGAGGGGGAGAAAACTCCCAATCCAGATGATCAGTTAGTTGAACTGGATCAATTGTAATCAATGACGACCTTAGATTTCAATCAGACAGAAGTTCTACCAGCTACAGCTAAGGGGGAGTTTCCTACTATTCCATAAAATTAGCTAGTTCTAGTGGATCAAATTACACATACAACCAATTTGAAACTACCAAAGATTAAACATGTTCCCTCAATAACTGAATTTGGAAATATTTCTCAAAAACCCATTGAAACACCAATTATTCCCTATGTTAGATCTTCAGTTAAAGGATTTGAAGAATGGGATAAATATCCTAGTTTTTTCAGACTTGGGCTAACTTATAGTGATTCAGATAATGACTCAAAAATTAGAAGATAAATATTCTTAGTGAATTAGATCGATGAAGTTAGTGAGTTAGAACCTTTTATTCCTATAGACATAGACAGACTAGCTGAGGATGAAATATCTCATGATCAAGAAAATCTTCCCACTACTTCATTAGTATTTCCTTGTAATGTTGTCACAAAATATGATTTGGATTCTTTACAGAAAAATATTCACTTAGATATGGAAACCTTGAGAAAGAATTTGGTCTCAGAATTTTTAAAAGTCTTGAACAACCCACCATCTTCTACTACTCACCTTAATGAAGATAATGATAGATATTTAGTTGAGACGATGATATCTCATATTCAACCCAAAGTTCATTTTCATATTCAAAAAATGGAAGTTGAAAATAGAAGATTGAAATCTGAGGTAGAAATTTTGAAATCATTAGTAGAGGGTCCACAAGCCTCTTTTTCAGATTTTATGAGTTCTAATTCTCAGAAATTGGATAGTTTTACTTTTATTAACCCTACTTTATCTACATATCCTCTTGCTCCAATATAGTTTGATAGAGATCTTTTGCAATGGTTGTTCATCAAATAAATTATAAATGACTTGGGTGATTTCAGTACTCATGAAGAACATATAAGTAAGATTAACTTTCATGGAGAACATATCCTTTAGTTCTTAAAAGATCATGTGGGTGACCTCAAACAAGATAAGTAAGTGATCAAAAAGGCTATCAAATATTATCTATTAAGGATATAAATAAAACATGACATGTTTGGTCATTTCAAACCTCTTACTGAGAACTTGAAAATCCCACCAGTGACAAGAGACTTTAAAGAACATGCGATCCATTTAAAGGTTCTCACACTATCTCTTCTGATATTTATGGATGAAAAGGAAGATTTCTTTAATTACATGGAAATAAGAGGCTCCATAATTATGGACTTTATAAATATTCTAAAACCTTACCTCAATGTACTTCAGATGATTTTTATTTATAGAGAAGCAATACCTATCTCACTAACTTTTTAAACTACATCCACAGGGTCAATTCAGTTACAACTTTATTTATTCTCTCAGACAACCAGTATTATGCCTCCAACTCTAAAGCCTCTGAGATTTTCACCAGTTGAAGATATAAGAAAAATAAGACCAGTTATTTTTAGAGAAACACTTCTTCCTAATACCACTCTATTATCTATTACTACTTATTCCCTAACTTATACATCAACAGTCTCTTCTCAAGACAGTGACAGAGACAAGGAAAACGAAAAAGAAAAGGAGACAACTGTTCACCCACCAAACTCTAAGGAGTGAATATGTTTTTGGTGACATCTCTTTGATAGGAATCATGTAATTTCTTCTTTTAATCTTTATTTTATATCTTTTTGGTAATAAATTAATGAAATTCCTTTATATTCTTTTCCTTTATACAAATTTTTATTACTGTTTTGATAATCTCAAAGGGGGATATAATTGGGCATTTTGAATTTTGATATAAGAATATCTATATCTAATGATTATTAATTATGTATTTAGTACATGTTTTATAAAATTCCATGTTTTTTGATCATCAAAAATGGGGATAATGTTGGCACCTCCTTGGATGGAGTGTGTTTAACATCTCTTATTTTGATGATCACAAACCTTGATTCATTTATTAATAATGTTTCACATGTTGTATGATACAATTTTATATGCAAATATTACTTCTATAATATTTTTGTTAAGAGTTATGGAAAGGCACCATTGGTTATGAGTCACTGTTACCGCCAAGATGAGTTACCACTATACTCAAGTCACCGTTACCGCTAGGATGAGCTACCACCAGACTCAATTCATCATTACCGCTAAGATGAGCGACCGCTAGAAGAAAGTCACCACTACCACCAAAGAAGTTACTATCAATGAAGTCACTTCCAGATACTAAGTCACCACTATCACTCTTGTTACCATTGTTGTCTGAGATCTTATACATGAATGGTTCAATGAAAAAATCTATTACTAGATGGTTTGACCAAGTCTTTAAGACTATGTAAAAAATGATCTGAGGAATGTGGATCTCCTTCAACAAGAACTGATATATATTCTTGAAGGATCTCTCTCTCAGGATAATGATTCATTACTAATAGACCAATCACTAAAAACCAAGAAAAGTATGTGATCAAAATTTTAAATTCTCTTAAAATTGTTGATTTGCATTGTATGAAGATTAACAACACAGAAGAATTGAACCCATTACTGAGATTTATTGAGACAAAAAACAAATATCATATGAAACATTCCTGCACATTTCTACGATCCCCTGTTCTACTTCAATATTATAGAACAAAGAACATACTCCTAATCACTACTAATATGAAGATTATAAACATACATAACACATCAGACTAAGATCTTTATTTTTGTTATTTATGTTTTACTTTTGAGAAGCATGTTGTTTTCCTGTTAATCAACACATACTATATCTGGAATATTTTGGAGAATACTTGTTATTCTCTTCTTTCTCAATCTGTTTTCCACTGTGTTTGTGGAATACATCCCTGTATGGCCTATAACTTTCTTTCCTCCCACGTATAACTATGGAAGAGGCTTTTTAGCAAGGTTAGCTTTTTACTGTTGAACTGTATACCTAATCCAAGTTGTGTATTTTTTGATTATATTTATAATATATTTTGGTAGCAGGTGATTTCCAAGTGGAGGGTATTAGGTCTCACCTTGAGACCAAACCTCTTGTTTATTACTTTGTGTCACTGTGTTATTTGTTTTGTTTTTCTATCTTCTTCAAGATAATATTTCATTAACAAACAAAACAATTGCTTTGATAATTAATCTTAACTAGTATTTATATATATTTATATCTAAGTAAATTGATCTCAAAAGTTAAGGCATTTATAAACTATAATTTAAGTAATAACTAATCACTCTTTAAGAAATATTTTAAAATTATATATCTCATATAAATCTCCTATTTTTATTAATTGGCCAGTTTATTTACAGAAATTTCTATTAGGAACTCAATTCACCCCCTCTTGAGTTACTATCTCCAACCCAAAATTTTTCATTTATAATTTAAATTTATTATGATAAGGATATATTTAATGAATATATATTATATATAATATGATTCTATAAATTTGAATTATTATTTATATTTCTTTCATTGAAAAGTGAAAACAACGTTTATGCACACGTACAACCTACCGTCTCTTTAAACAGAGTAATTGATTTTTCTATCTATACCTTTCATGAATGATTATAAGTATTTATATAATGAATATATATTATATTTATATAATGATTATAATTCTGGATATTATGTAACCATGATCAATGTACAATTACTAGAACTTACGAATCGAAAATGCTATGAAAAACAAAACAGTTAACACCCAAAAATGATTATTTTAAAGGAATTGTTAATAAAATGGTGTTGAAATATTATAAGTAAATCATATATTATATTATAAATATGAATATGGTTTTTTCAATAAATTAATAACAATTTTAAAACCATTATAAATGAGTTTAAAATACATTCAACAAAGTAGAAGCGTGAGGTAAGGGGTTTATTAACTCAAGTTCTATTCATTGGGCTGTACTTCTACTTTATTGATTATGTTATGCCATGATTATGTGTGAAATTACATTTGATTTGATTTTGTTTTATTTCCACACTTTTGTGGATTTGCATTTTTTACACATAATTACTTCAGTGATACAATAATTTTAAGGGATTCCATCTCAATTTCTACTCTATTGAGACATATTTCGTATTGTGCGCCTATTTATTTTTATATGGTGTACATAATAACCATTTGATTTATTTAACATGAATATATATTTATTAATTTTGACTAAAGTTTCAATTCAAGTTCACTATTTAAATGGGTTATAATTTAAAATCTACCAAATAGGTAATATTTTATTTTACAATCTCATTTTTTAGGGATTGCTCTTATTTTCATTAAATGAATCTTATAATATATCCTTCATAAAGTCCAACTATTTTATTATAATTGGGATAGTTAAGTAATTTCCATGTTGTATTCAAACATTTCCTCTCTTTACCAATTAAATCAAGTAAATAAATTTTTAAAATAAAAACTGATCTTATTTCCCTTTTTGATCAAGTATATTTTTATTTCATGTCCATATTTTTCAAAATAATTTTTCAAAACTCCTTTTTATTTAATAAAATGATTTATTAAGGAAATTTTATGTTATAATTTACATTTTAAAAGGTCTGAAAGGAATTGTTATAATTTTTTCTAAAAGGTTCATTTTTGAATTTCTTTATAAAAAGTCAAAAGGATTGTTTTCAGTTTAATACATAGGGCATTAAAGTGATTTACCACTGCCACAACTATTTTACAATATTTAGATTATTCTAAATGTTTTAAATGGTTTTAAAAAGATAACACTTTAATGAAATATTATTTTAATGTTTTAATTTTATTTTTCTTTATTCTCCAAAGGATGTGATTTTATTTCAAAACCTATATTTCTAATGAATCAATGGTCATATTTATCCCTTATTAATTTTTTGGTGGTAAACTTTCTCTTGAAGAATTCAATTTATTATGATCATTTTAAATTGCAAATTAAATTTCTATTAAATATCCACATTATTTTTATCATGGATATGATTATTATCTAAACTGTATACCATTTTTACATATATTGTTTTACTTTAAAAGTAATTTGATTGACTGGGGAAATATAAAAATTATGTATTCTTTACTCAATATGTATATTTATTGATAATGCATTTTGTTTATGAATTAAATTTATCATTAAATATATGAGTAATGCATTGGACATGTAGTGATGATAAGTGACTAGTTATAGATATCCCCTTGATGCATCAATAATTCTTATAAGATAGACTAATTGGAAAAACTTATTAAATGAATTTTTTAGCGTATACCTACCCATCAGTTAAAATTTCTTGGAATAAGGCCTTGGAGGTATATATATCATGATTTCTATGATCATGATGTCCAACATTATGAATTTTCTTTTTTGAGAATTCAGTTATCATTATGCATGAGATTAATTCATAGATATTATCCATCAAAGCATTTTTTTCTCAAATTATTGATTGAATGACTTGTGTTTTCATTTATTCACCATTAAATATTGATTATAACTGATTTAACCTTCATGGATTCTATTTTAAGTAACCCTTAATGAGAATTTGAACTTTCCATTATTTAGTTTCCTTTCTTCAGAATATGAGAATGGAATCTTTGAATGAGTTCAAGGATATAGAATATTACTTTCAATATGTTTATTTTATTTTATTTACAATGTAAAATGGGAGGAATGATTTTATCTAGTTATTAAAGAATAATTAACTTGTCAATCCATGGTGATGTGATCCCTTGTATCTTATGAAAATGTAATAAATTAGATACTGACTTTGGGTTACTAGATTTTGCGTTGTTATAATTGGTATCAAAGTAGGATTAATGAAAACCTTGGGAAATAGATTTAGGAAAAAATAGATTAGGAAACATAACCCAATGAAATAATTCAAGGATATGTCTAATTGTAAGAAAATATCATAATTTTTTAACAAGGGTTAGATTATGTGGTTTCCTTAGAAACATATCTCTGACTGATACTATAAGTGGATGCAGTTTTGGAATAGATGAATCTGTGGTTAATAACCCTGAAAAGAGTTGGTTTAGTGTATCTTGGCCATAATTCTAGTGTATGGTGAGTGAACCCTTACTGTGCACCTATTTTGACACTCCTGGGGGGATATTATTGGTTTAATTCATATTTTCTTTATAAACCATTACGATGAATAAGATAATAGAAGCTATGGAATCATATGGCATGCCATTGTGATATGGGATAAACCTAAAGTGTCTTCTATTGATAAGTTAAAGATAAATCATAAGTCCAAAGGAATAAAAACCCCTTTTGAGGTTTTATGTTATGGGTGTTTAACATGATAAAGGATATTTTTGGAGATTTTTATTGGAATACAATGATTTAGTTTACTATATGTTTTAGTGAAAAGGTTATTTGAGGAATAATGATTTTATATTTTAAGGACATATGTTTAATGTTATTGATAAACTTTTGGGTTAATATGATCATTGATTTTGAGGTAATTATGGTTGATTAGGATAAAAGGTCTAGTACATTATGGGAATATATAATATAGATAACCATGGGGATTAAAAGTGGTTTTGTGACTAAGTGATTAATGTTAAGTACACTATATTGGGAATACTATATGATTAAGGTAAATATGATTTTAGGAATGAATATTGAGTTAATATATGAAAGAATATATTATTTTATTGTGTCTTTATGATGATTTGGGATATTTATAGAAATGATAATCATATTATGGGGAGTATAGGATTAGGGTATATACATTTTTGGTATATAAACTTCTCAAAAATTAATATTATTTTGCGATAATAGTTAGGCTGATCTTACAATAATATATGATCAAATCTTTTATATTTTTACCTTTGAATTTGGTCAAAAAAATTTAGAGGAGTCTTATGGTTAAATTTTTATGGAATGGTTTGAGTTGGACCTTGGGGGATATTATTGAAATCTTAGATATTAATTTATTATATTTATCTATATTTGATAACTTGTGCTAATTTTTTTGGTTTTGGTAAATATTTAGAGAAAAAAGGAATAACTTATGGATCTTATTGATCGAATCATAGATAATGGATGAAATTGTGTATATGAAGTGAAAGGGAAAGAAGTAAGAACATTTTCTCATGTTCTCTATCTTGAATTAAAATGAATCCATCAACATTAATAAAAGGATATTGGAATAAAAATTTCATCATTTTTACTTTATTGACAATGAATTGATGGTCCTTTTACCCCTCATTGATTTATGGTTTTATGTTCATTAACTTTATCATGAAAAAGTTCTATTTCACTATATATTAGACCTTGAATTGTATATTTATCCTATATATATATATATTTTAGCTTCTCCCCAATATTATTCTTATATGGTAGCTCGATTATGTGTTATTTGAGTTAACCTTTATACTTCCGACTTAATTTTTTTAAATAATTTTTATAATCCCTTTGTACGAAGAAGGCTTAAAAAATGTATTTTCAAATATTTGACATTTTATGATCAACATAAAATTTAGAGGGTGAAATTTATTTCATAGGTATAGAATGTAACATCCCAAAAGTTTATAATACTATTCTCAACAGCTTTATTAACATGTAATGCCAAGCATTAAGCGAACCCTGATATACTCTTATAATATTACTATTTAGTGTGACAGTTATCGCCTAGCAATTTGATCAGAAAGTATGAATAAGATTAACCACATTATTAAAAGTATGTATAAATTTTGTATATAATGTATTTATTAATAATAAATAAGTACTCAATTATCAGTTAAATCATTTTATTGTTCAAAAATATGTTTTCTGCAAAAAATGGTTTTAAAAGAATTTTATACAAAAAAATTATAATTAAATTATGAATCTTTTAGAAATTTTATTTTAAAAAATAAACATAATTTTTTAAATCATCATATAAAAATTATTTTAGGGAGAAATTTTAGGATTTTCCTGAAATTATTTATCTTTCTGTGAATAGTGAAAAATACTAATTTTTCAAATACTCTAATTATTTTTTGTTAAATAAAGTAATTTAAAAGGCCCTATATATTTTGTATTTGGTATTAAATTTACATATGATCAATTTTATTTATAACTATCTGATTAACTGCATTTTAATCATAAATATTCTTAATTTTTATATAAGTTAATTTTTATGATAAAAAACACATTTATCTAAATTTTTTTTCCATTGTGTTTTATGAATTTATATTAAAATTGACTAATTAAATTAATTGAGATTTATTATTGAAAAATGGATACCATATTTGGAATATTGAGGTCTAAATTTGGTAAATGGGTCCCTTTTATTTTTTCATTATGAATAGTAATTGTGTAAATAGTTATCACCTCGGTAAGAGTAACATGGGTAAAATAGGGGTAAAAACATGATATAAGTTTTCAAAATCAACCCAAAACTTGTAATTATTTAATTTTATGGGATAAATTAAACCGTATACATCCAAAATTATAATATATGGCATTTTGGTGCCATTTTCTGTTGATAATGACATTTATCTTATTTCAAGTAAAGAAAATTCCAAAAAGTCACTATCTTGTTTTTAATTTCATTTATATGTTTAAATAGGGATAATAATTTTTTGTGAATTTATATAAAGGTTTATTTTTAATAATATTAATTTATTTTTAATACTTTAATTTATTTTTAGTTTTGTTTAATGATATAATTACCTTAAATGCTCACACAACGTTGACATGGTGCTTGTGCAAGTAATAGAAAAATAAAAGAAAATGATTTCAAAAACATGAAATGTAATATTTTTTGACAATTAGTATGATAAATGGTCTAAGATTTTATCCCATGGATATTTTTGAACCAATTTATATATTATAAGTAAAATTACAACCCTTTAAGAATGAAAAATTCATTACTGCGGTTAAAGTTAAAATAGGTTTACTGGGGGTTAAACCAATAGATCAGCGTAAGTTTTCCAATTATACTTTTATAAATACTATTTTATGGACATATTTATATCTCATCCTATCCTAACATGAAATACCTATCTGTTTTGAAGTATTTTTCTTTAGAATGACTTTATAATATTATAATTTTTTTTAGAAATTCTAAGTGTGTCCTCTCCCCCACTTATAAAACAAAACCCCTCCTTTATCTTATTTACACAACTTTGAGTCATATATCTCGACAAAAACCTTCCAAGATGTCTTATAAACCTATTTATCCATGAATTGTTGGTTCTTTTCTTCTTGAGATATCATTCCAAGGGTTCTTAAGAAAGGATCTAAAAGACCCCCACTGAAGAAGAGGTAATCATCCTAACCGTCCTCTTTCAATCAAATTATTCTTTTTTCCTCCTATAAATATGTGTTATTTATCATAAAATAGTAAATTAATTACCCTAAAAATAATAAAATATTATTATTGTTAAACCACTACTATCCACTATCTTTTCCATTAAATTAGAAGCTAAAGTATCGCTCATGCGTATGTATGGACTATTGCCTCCACGTACTAATAAAATTAATTTTCCATCGCCATTTTCCATATATGGTTATCATATGGTTATAAATATTATAAATTATATTAATGAAATAATTATTCTTATAGAATTATAATATCATATCTACCATCTTACCTTTCAATCTGTTGGAAAATGATAACATCGCTTGTGCATACATGTGGAATACCACCTCCATGAAGTGCTGTGATTCATTATTTTCCACTTTAAATGTATTTTAATAAGGATTTATTTAATTAATATATATGATATATATAATTTTATAATGATTATATAATGTTTAATTATTATTTAGCTTTATTTCATTGAGAATTGAAAACAACTTTCATAAGTACGTACAACCTATCATCTCCATAAACGTTGTAATTAATTTTTCTATATACACCATTCATGAATGATTCTAAATATGTATATAATTAAATGAATGATATTTATATATTGATTATAATTTTAGAAATTATTTAACTATGATCAATATACAAGGACCAGAACTTTTGAACTAAAACTTTTATGAAAAATGAAACAGATAACACTTAGAAATGAAAATTTTAAAGGAATTACTCATAAATGGGCATTGAAATATTATAATTGGAAATTATATAATATTATAAATTTAAATATAGTTCTATAATAAATTTATAATTTCTTTAAAACTATTATACATGAGTTTAAATCACATTCAACAAAGTGGAATATTGAGGTAAGGGGATTCTTAACTCAATTTCAATTCATTAGGTTATACTTCTACTTCATTTATTTTTATGCCATCATTATGTGTGAAATGAGATTTAATTATATTAAGTTTTATTTCCAATTTTTTGTGTGTATTTACATTTATTATGAATAATCACTTCAATGATATGATTTTTTGAGGATTTTTTTAAATTCCCACTTCATCAAGACATATTTTTGTATTATGAACCTATTTTTGTTTATGGAGTATATATACTTCCCCTTTGATGTATTTAACAAGAATAGATATTTATTCGTGATGATTAAAATTTTAATTCATGTTTACTCTTTAAAGGGGATATAATTTAAAAGTTATCAAAGTGTTAAGAATTTATTCTACAATCACATTTTTTTGGGATTTCTCTCATTTTAATTAAAGGGATCTTATAATTTATACTTCATAAACTCCATAATTTTTCTTATCCTTTGGATATTTAAGGATTTTCCATTCTTTGTTCCAACTTTTCCTCTCTTTGTAACTTTAATCAAGAAAAGAATTTTTTAAAAGGAATACGAATCTTATTTCTCTTTTTGACCAGGTATACTTTTCTTCCTTGTCCATGTTTTTCAAAATTATTTTACAAATGTCCATTTTATTTACTCAAATGATTTATTAATAAAAATTTATGTTATTCATGATTTTTTATAAATTTTTAAAGGTATATTTGTAATTTTTTTTCAAAAGTTTCATTTTCAACTTTCATTATAAAAAATCAAAAGGAATGTTTTCTTTTTAACATATACGCCATTAAAAAACATTCCCAATGCCATAACTATTTTACGATATTTTGATTCTTCTACATGTTTTTAATTGTTTTACAAAGAAAAAACTTTAATGAAATCTTTTTTTAATTTTTTAATTCTATTTTACTATATTATCCAAATTATATGATTTTATTTCAAAACCTATATTTTCGATGAATTTATGGTCATATTTTATACCTTATAAATTTTGTGGTTGTTAATTTTTTATTTAATCATTCACTTTATTGTTGTCATTTTAAAATTTACATTAAATTTATATTAAATATCTATATTAGTTTTTTAATATATATTATTATTTTCTAAACCATATACCATTTTACTTAAGGTGTTTTACTAAGAAAGTTAGTTGATTAACTGGGAAAATATTAATATTCAATATTTTTTACTCAAAAAAATATTTATTGATAAGGAATAATATTTATGAATTTAATTAGTTGTTAAATATATAAGGAATACATTGGACATGTAGTAATGGGTGGGGTCTTATTTTAGATATCCTGTGAATGTATCGATGGGTTTCATGAGACAAACCATTTAGATAAACTTATTCAATGAGTTTTTGGTGTACACATACTAATAAATTAAACTCTTTTGGAACAAGGCCTTTGTGGAAAAGATATAATGATTTTTTGAGACCATATAGTCAAACATGATGCATTTCCTTCATTAATAATTTAGTTATCATTATCAATGAGATTAATTCGTTGATGTTATTCATGGATAAATTTCATGCTCATGTTATTGATTAAATGGAATGTGTTTTCAATTATTTATATTTACATATTGATTATACCTTATTTACTCTTGATATATTATTTTGTACATAACCCTTAATGAGTATTTGAGATCACCATTATTTTGTTTCCTTCCACAATTTATGAAGAAGGAATATTTTAATGATTTCAAGGATATAGAATATTACTTTCACTATATTTTCATATTTTATTTCTAATATAAAATGGTAATAATGATTGTATATAGTTATTCAATACTACTAAATTGATTGATCCTTATTGATGTGATCCCTTTTATCTTATTCCAACATAATAAAGTAGAAAATAACTATAGGTTACTAGATTTTGGGTTTTTATAGTGTCTTATAAAAAATGTATTCATTTCTATAAAGGCATATTAAATATGTGAGAAAAAACCCCAATTAGATACCACCATGAATCTAATTAAGGTCTTTCCCAATGAAAAATAACATCTCTAGTTTGAAAAAAATATTTAAAACCATTCCACTTTTAAAACATGTTCACTTGAAACCATTAATTTAGAAATCCATTTGGTTTTTCTCAAATAATTTCATCCTTTCAAAGCATGAGTAAATAAGACTCAAATAATAGGTAAGTGAATCCACATGACATAAAAATATTACACTTTCCCAAATATAGAAAAAAATTAAGGAATTAACAATATTTTATATCCAAATATGATAAATGGACATAAATAAAAACATATTGCAAGTAATCAAGGCACAATAATAATACAACATGGGGATCTAACCGATAGGGTTTTTCATGAATTAGTCTAAGACGTGGTTTGATAGACATCTAATAAAGTTAAACAAGTTTTTAAGCCCTATTAGTCTTTCTAGGAACCTATAATATTTATCTAGGAACTCTCAGTACACATGATTAATGTTACTTTCATGGGAGATATTGGTCCACATGAGAAACATACTTCTATGGGATCCCTCAATCCAATGCTTAACTTCACCTAACTAGTTAATGACATAGGATAAGGCTTGAATCATCTAAGTCACCATACACACACCCAAGGTCTCTCATGTACCATGAATTTCAAATCATATAAAACATTATAAACACCCGTTTGATAAACCACACATGACCATAATAATTAAATCATTACACATAATTAAAAAATTCTTTGAAAGCTTCCTCAAAACTCATTTTAAAGAATAAAAGATATTTGAGAAATTTTAGAAAACAATTCTCATGCATCAAATCCAACACCCTTTGAAATTCCATTTTAACCCATAAAATTGCCAACACATGTCAAGAATCAAGAAAACATGGATAAACCATTAATAATAACATAATTTAAAGGGAATTTGATAACCAAAAATCAAAGGAACTCTAGGATCAAAAGTAATCCATGTAAAATCACACTTAAATAGATTCAAATACCTCAAAACAAATTTAAAACTCACAGCATTCAATGTAAACCACAAGACTCAAGTAGAGAGAATTCTCACACACCTAAATCACAAGGAAAAAACATAAATTCCCCATACAAAACCCTTGGTTTAAAAATATATCAATCTAGGGATTCATAATTCCTTGAAAATAGAAGAAAAAATGAAGAACAAGGGTGGGTGAGGAATAAATCAAGAGAAATCAATATTACATCAAACCAAACCACTAAAAATCAAGGGAGATCCACTAAAAATAAAGTTGGGGATGATCCAATATAAGGGGAGAGTTTGTGTGTGAATGGGAAAAAAATGGGTGAATTTGGGGTAAATCCTATTAGGTAAATATGGTTATTTTTCAAAATATTAATGAGTTGGACAACCCAGATAGTTTAGTTTCATGGTTGGGTAGACCATAATTTAATTGTACATGAGACACTCTCTCCAAAAAAATTAGTTTCATAGATCTTGGAGATCACCACATCGTTAGAAAAAACCTTTACAAACTATTCTAAACCACACTATCTATTAAACGTACCTCTCACATGGTTATCAGTATGATTGCTACTAATCATGCACTACTAGTGAGCCCATGCATGTTTCTCCAAAAAATGATTTTTTAACCTAAAAATCTTGGTACCTCTAAGAATATTTAAATAAATAAATAAAACTCAAAATTATATGTTCTTGTGACTCGATGGGTGTCACTCCTAGGCTCATCTAGTGTTAGAGGAATGGTTGACACATGATTTGGTAAAGAGTGCATCCAATCCATACAACCTAAATAATCATTTTAAAAATTTGTAATTTATATTCCAAACTCCCAAAATTAAAACCTTTTGATCCCAATTTCCCCCCCACTCATGTGATGTAGCTAAAAGAGAGACCTAGGTGGGACTCCCCTTTCACTCCCTTCAATTTTTTAGTCTCTATCTTTGATTCCAAGTGAATTATTAAATGTTATATATTATTTTATTTTGTCTCTATATTATTAATTATTTATTTTAGTTTCTTATTATTTCTCATGTTTTCATGGTGTTCAAACCCTAGGTTGTTATTTTTGTTTTAACTTATTTTTTTTTATTTGTATGGATTATAAATATCATCTTGAGAAATATTCTAGTAATTTTTATAGAATGATATCGATTAATTTATTTTAAGTTATGTTTCTCTATAATATTCCATTTTGTTGGAATTACTTGGGTGATTGATTTATTTTAAAATCATTATTCATTTAAAATAAATGGTGTTATTCTTGTTTTGGCCACGATAAAATGGTTTTCCTGATCTTGGTAATTTTCAAGTTGACACAAATGATGTTTCAAATTTCCCTTGGACTAATTATAGTTAAAATTGATTTCTAAAGCCCCGTTGGTGATATCAAATTGTTTCAATGACTTCTCTATGAAAATTAATGTTTTCAATGAATTTTTTTAAAATCCTAATTAATTTGGAATGTTTTCTAAAAGTAATAACTTGATAATTCTACTTGGTTTACCCAATTAAATGGAGTCATTTTAAATGATTTTGATTGTCATTGAATTTTGGTATTCCATTTCTATTTTATTATGGTTTCTATATATTTTCTTGATTTTATAACATGTAATTACACTTTAAATTATTTTTAGGCTTTATACTACGTGTGTTTATATTTTTTATGGAATTGGGTTCACTCTGGTTTGTTGGTGTCACTTTAAAAGTATTGAACCATATTTGGTTTCAAAAATGGGATTTTCATATCTTGAAACTTGGTTTAAATCTATAATGTGTGTTTTAAAAAACATTATAGGGATTTCATGGTTT
This sequence comes from Viscum album, assembly GCA_963277665.1. Lineage (NCBI taxonomy): Eukaryota > Viridiplantae > Streptophyta > Magnoliopsida > Santalales > Viscaceae > Viscum > Viscum album. The sequence goes on from OY728142.1 coordinate 1,488,594,787, forward strand.
AAGATATTAAAGAGGTATCAAAGGATCTGTTAGAATTTTTTTATTTTTTTGGATTGATCCTATTACTTATTATTGTGTTTGAGCGTGGTGGTTATATGGAATTTCATGAACTAGCCCGAGTCAACCCTAAACCTGTCACCCGAGTTGGTCTACAACATGTCCTGAGGGGCGTTCCTGATCCCATTGAGATGGGAACTAGTTCCGGGCATCAATATTAAACTATTGGGAATGATTTGGCCCATAAAAAATATAAACAAATGAATGAAGACTGATGATAAAAATAAAAACTAGCAGCGGAAAGAAAAATAAAACTACACATACCTCTATGTGACCATATGGGTCACCACCCAACTCAGAACTATGTTTTCTTCAGAAGTGATCCAACACTAGAGGAACCTGAAACTGAAAAGATAAAGTAGGCATGAGAAATGAAATACTCAGTAGGAATGAAAAAATATACCACGCCCGATGCCCCACCTATAAAATTAAATACTTTCTTTCTAATTTGAAAATATGATATATAAAATATGGTTTTCCACTCTTTTATCAAAACAGGTAACAATATTTTACTTTTACAAAACCCCCCTTTTTCATTTTATTTTTATTAATCAATTACCAAAGCATATAAGTCATTACAATTAATTCTTTTAAAATAAAACTTGTACCAAAATAGGTTCCTCAATATAAAAAAACAAAGTAAAAGTGTCATGAGATCAAATAACCAAAAGCTCCACAAAATAAAGAAAGAACATACAATTATGAAACCATATACATTTAATAAAAATCCCTAGATTGATCCCTGAACATACTCAATTCAGAACCAAATTTCTATGTATGGGGAAGCTCATAAGTCTATAACCAACTGGATGCCCTTAAATAACCAATCCAGTGGAATAACCCACCTGGAATAATTGTAAATCCAGTGGTTACTAACCCGTTTAATTGGGATTGATTAGAAACCGTCACTCAATCCTCTAAAGGATGACAAGGAACCCATGGTGGTAATAGTAATGCTGTGTAAGTAGGAGGCCCTCACATGCATGACTCACCTTACCTGCTATCACTGCACTTGCCTACCCCAAACACGGACCCCCCATACAATAACCCATAAAAGGATATCCCTCATATAGAGATTCCCACTATATATATATATAAACATATACACATCATATCAACTAAGGTGCCAACCAGGCTATCACATCACATGAACTTTTAAACCATTTCATAAAGCACTAAGTTGTCAACCAAGTGTCCATACTTTCAAAGTTACACAAGGTTCCAACCAATACTTTAATACTATCATTCCAATATTCCATAAAAATATTCCAAGACAAATTCACTTAACAAATCCATTTCCAATTCTAGGTTAAAAACACACAACACACTTAAAAAGTTCCAAATGTCCCTTCATGTCATTTAATTGTCAAACCACACTTTAAGTTGCCAAAAAAGTCAGGTTTTAAACAACACATTTAACAAAATCCTTTTTTTTCACAAAATACACTTCACAACTATAATTTTTTTAGTAAACTATTCTAAAATACTTAGGACACCTTTTTAATTCAAATCAATTTGTAAACGGGATTAGACAAGTTCTGAAAATTAATGGGAAACCAATCTCCAAGAGGTGTCATCCATTTCACTAAACACATATACATATCTACATATATACATATATAAATACCATATGAATATGTAAACACACTAAAAAAATGATAAGAAATCATAGAATTCAAATTAAATCCACGGGCATAGAGGACCTACCTCAAAAAGGAAGTAGACCAAGTCAAGACACGTCAGATCTTGAAGATTTTGATGAAAATATTCCACACCATCACACACATACATTATCCTACATATATATATACCCTTAATCCAATGTATATATTCTCCATTACATGAAGGAATATATACAAGGAAGATATATATACATATACACATACGTACCTATGTATGTGTGTGTGTGCACCTCCAAGGAGCTACCAAAGCTCTAATCAATTAACTTAGAAGGAACAACATCATTTAGTAACCAAAAGAACATTAAAAAACCATGTCTTATCTTTATTTCAAAACTATGACAAAAATGCACAATGAACTCAAAATTCCAAACGTTCCCCTAGCTTTACACACCCAAATACATTTACCAAAAAACACTTTAAAATCAATTTTCAAAACCAAGATCAAACATCACTTTTATATTGACATTTCCAAATGATAATTTCCTAAACTTTAGTAAAAAATGTGCAATTTTATGAAATGTATCAAACATGCCCTTTATTTCAAGTCCCATTTTATTTAAAAACAAGATAAAAACACAAATTATAGTTTTCAAGACACACTAAGGCATAACCACATGGGTGAAAATGAATAATTGATTTGAAAATTATTTTTAGAAACTTCTACTGATGCCAAATCATCACATGAAATTGAATATGGGTTCTATGAGTGTGAAAAACGTGTTTATAAATTTATTAAGAATTTGAAAGTAACATTGGGTGCGCAAATATACAAGCATAAATAAAAGGTTGCTTCAAAACCTATTTTTAACAAAATAAACTACCATAAAAACACCATAAAAAGCTAAATACATGTATTACTAGTGTACAAATAAATTTAAAAATTTAATTGAAAATATTAAATCATTAAATGGATTTAATCGAAATTGAAAAATAAAATTTCACCTACCTCAATGGAATTCGAACACGATGCCACTTTGACACAAGGAAGAACTAAGCCTTGCAGTCCCTTTGCATACCCTAAAAAACAAGAAAAAAAAACAAACCCTACAATTAGGGTTTAGACAAATTGAAGGAAAACTGAAAAAAAATTGAAATAAAAATCACTGAAGAAGGAGGGTACCAGTGAGGGAGGAACGACCAAAGTGAAGAACGCCGGAGGGGGGGGGGGGGTCATGCCGGTAGAGGGTAGTGCAACCGGAGTAGGCAAGGTTGGCCAGAGGTCGGGCCACCGAGAGCAGGGAACACTACACTGGAGGGGTCATGCAGGGAAAGGGAAATTCAATAGGGGGTCGCTAGGAATGAGAGGTGCAGCTGGAGGGAGCTCCAACGAAGATGAGGCTCGCACAAGAAACAAACCAAGGGGGGGGGCACTGCATGCATAGAGGGGGATAAGGAGAGGGCCACACCATAGGGTAAAACAAGAGGGAGAGAAATAAATAAATAAATAAAATAAAATAAAATAAAACTAAACCAAATAAAATTTTTAGAATACCCTTAATAATAATAATAATAATAATAATAATAAACTTAATAATAATAGTAATAACATTATTATTAATTAAAAAACTAATAATAATAATATTAAAAATAATATTATTACTATTAAATATTCTCTAAATGTTTATTTTATTTAATTTATCTTACTTTGATTAATTTTTTATTTATCATTCAATTAATTTCTTTATTTATTCTGATTATTGTGCAGTCATATGGTTCGCCTACAGCCAAATGCACGATTGAGATAACTGCACCCGAACTGTGCCACATGACACTTCCCACTTACAGGGTCAAGTTGTGCGCTTGTTGTATGATTTTATAAACTATGCACAAGCCATGTGCCATAACTTAGACCCACTTGGGAATCTGCATAGGCGCTGCATAGTTACTCCTAACAGAGCGGACTGACCGCGCCACTGTGAAAAGGCTCCTGAAATTTTGAAACTCCACCCGCCTGTCATCAAAATTAAAAATAAAAATTAAAGTAATTAAAATAAATAATCAAAAAAGTTGGGGTGTGAAAATTCTCCCCACCATAGACACTTTCTTCCCCCAGAAAGTTGTCAAGTTGAAGGATAACCAAAACTCGAGTCCATCCCCAGAAAAAACTGAAAGCCTCAGGATGACCATTCCCAACACACGTCACACTCGACCGATTCAAGGGGAACCATAACATGATATTTAGTGGAGAACACAGAAGGGTTCTCCCCACTACAAGAATTAACTAACACCTAAATCTTGAAACTGAACACACTGCCCCAGGGGGGGGCAACACAAGAACTCTCAAACCGAACTCATTAAATTTATCCACATGGAATTAACAACACGCTAGAGACTTAAATGGAAAGCTTACTATGAAATAACCTAGTAACCCAAGGATGAGAAATCAAATCAACACCTCCCACATCAACCAAATAAAATCGTCACCGCAACTGGATACTAGGGAATTCCTAACCCAAACTCAACCCACTTTATCAATTCTAACGAAACAACTTAACCACTAGGATTAAAACCATTATGGCGAAAACTAGCACATCGGGACACAAGTATCGAGGAATCCCCTACATATCCAAAAAAAAATATAGGAAAATCCCTGGAGAGGTGCCTGAAATAATAAAGGTCCCATAAACACCACCCATTAATTTCACGAAACCAAATATTCCTCTAACAAACACAATTGAGACCAAACTAAAAAACATAACAGGTCCATTTGTTCACGGGCCCAACACCCTTCAAGGAATCCAAATGATTTAGAAACCACACTAAGAGAAGATAAGGCCGCTTGGATTAAAGTAGAATGAGATCATCACACCACCACAACAAGGATGATCTTATGATGATGAAAAGAATATAACAAGGAAACTTTTGATAATTCCATCCAAAAACTGAAAACATGATTCAGACTGAGGTTCCACACACCCTCAGAAACTCTTGACTGTGTGTGAGCTTCACCCCGAGACCTGTAGCTGGGGCCCTAATGGCTAAAGCATCTCCTGCCTCACATTTAGGCATTTTAATCCTCCTATTCCCAACTCCTTCTTTCTCTTTATGATTAAAATAACAAAAAATCATGGTACATTTTCAAAGGTATGCAACATGATGGCTTAGAATACTCGAAATAGACATACTGGAAGCACAAAAGAAAATGGTCTGACAAACTAGGAGCTAGTGCCGACGAAGATAACTTCTGGGAGATAGGTTCCTCCGCTAGCCACTCTTTTCCAAATAGGGAACCCTTACGAAAAATAACCACCACCAACTACACCCCAAACTCTAATGATGATGAGACATCCCATCTTTACTAATCAAAAACTAGAAACTCAAATAAACCAGAGATGGTACAAACCTTAACACCCTCAGTAGTTCCCCACAATCCAAAGAAACACTCTATCTCCATGAACCACACAACTACCTCTAGCGGACCTCAATTACCTCGATAAACAAGCAACACATCAAAAGAACCTGGAACTGGTCATGACTCATTGGAAACCTTGGGAGACTTTCTAGGAGGAACATCCTGAACAACATGAAAACCCAACCTAAAACCCACATCAATCCCATAACATAATGAAAATAAACACCCTGAGCTTAAAACAACCATCTCAAAAATCCAAATGAACTTGATAACAACCAAAAAGACCTTTTCAAAAAAATCCTATTTCATATAATTTTTAAAAATGAGCACATTTAAAAGTGACTTTAAAAATATTTAAAACCTCTTTTTAAACCAAATTTAATTCCCAAAATTTCATTTCTCTTTTCAAAACCACCATTCCCCTTTAAATTTTAAAACTCACTTATGGTATCTTATGAACCGTCACATGTGAGTTCATCCAATCCAGCTTACATCATCCATGGAAAAGTTCCCCCACACACTCTCTGTACATACCCACACACATGTGACCCTACATAAATAATTCTAAGGTCCAAACATCTCTTTTACTTATCAAATACAAACATATACCAAATTTTCCAAATCTAAACACTTACCCTTTAAAAACACATTTTACAAATTTGAAAACAATTTGAAAGAAACTATTTTCCATTTCAAATATAGTTTTATTTTTTTAACACACACTCACATCAACTGAGATCAAAATAAAACACAACCAAAAACAAACCACAAGAATGAAGAACCAATTCCTATGCCTAACCCGATGACATGGTGGGAAGTCATGCCCCAAGAAAGGCATGGAACTAAGAGGAAATTGAATCGGGAACTTGGAATATACATAGTTCACCACCCCATGTGAGTCCACAACATAACCTGATTTCCCTCTATTATTATCCCTTAATCCAAAACAACCCAAGACAAAAGACTGAAATCCTAGACTACCCCTATAAACTTGACGATCAGTGCGAGCAAGAGTTTGCGACACTCTTCCCACACCTACCTCTCGAGTCCTGATAGTATTAATCTTCATCTACCAAACACCCCAAATAAAAAGGGCCTCCTCTGATACCATTTTGTCATGAATCATCTCGAGTTGACCCTAAACCGATCACCTAATCCAGTCCACAACATATCCGGAGGGGCGTTCCAGATCCCCCCGGGATGGAAACTAGTGTCGTGCATCAAAATTAAACCATTGGGAATGATTTGGACCATAAATAAAAGATAAAAAAAAATGAATGAAGACTAAAGATAAAAATAAAAACTAGTAAAGAAAATAAAAATAAAACTACACATACCTCCATGTGACCTCATGGGTTACCACCCATCTTAGAACTATGTTCGCTTTGAAACCGATCCAACACTAGAGGATCCTTAAACTAAAAAGATAAAGTAGGATTGGGCACCTAAATTCTTAGTAAGAATGAAAAAATAAACCACACCCAATGCCCCACCTCTAAAATGAGATCCTTTATTACTAATTTGAAAATAAGATATATAAAACATGGTTTTACACTCTTTTATAAAAATAGGTAACAAGATTTTACTTTTCAGAAAAACCCCTTTTAATTTTATTTTTCTAAATCAATTACCAAAGCATATAAGTTATTCCAATGAATTATTTTAAAATCCAACTAGTACCAAAATAGGTTATTAAATATAAAAAACAAAGTAAAAGTTCCATGAGATCAAATAACCAAAAGTTCCACCAAAGAATGTAGGAAAATACAAGTATGAAACCATGGACATTTCCTAAATATCCCTAGAGAAATACTTGGACGTACTTAGTTCAGAACCACCTTCCAGCGTATGGTGAATCTCCTAAGTCTATAACCAACCGGAATCCCTCAACTGACCAATCTAGTGGAACATCCTTCCTAGAATAACAACAAATCCAAGGGTACCAATCCATCTAATCAGGGTTGATAAGAAACCATCACTCGACCCTCTAAAAGGCGTCCAAGAACCCATGGTGGTAATAGCAATGTTGTGTATGTAGGAGGCCCTCGCACGTGTGACTCACCCTACACATCGTCACTGCACTTGCCTACCCCATACATGGACACCCTATATGATAAACCATAAAGAGATATCCCTCATATAGAGATTACCACTATATATATATATAAACATGTACACATCATATAAACCAAGGATCCAACCAGGCCGTCACGTCACATGAAATTTTAAACCATTTCACAAAGCACTATGTTTTTAACTGGGTGTTCACACTTTCAAAGTGACATAAGGTTCCAACCGGGACTTTAATACTATCATTCCAATATACCATAAAAATATTCCAAACCAAATTCACTTTGAAAGTCCATTTCGAATTCCAAGTTAAAAACACACAACACACTTAAAAAGTGCCAAACATGCATTTATGTCATTGAATTGTCAAACCACACTTCAAGGTGCCAAAAAAGTCAGATTTTAAATAACACATTTAACCAAATAATTTATGTTTCAGAAAATACACTTCAAAACTAGAAATTTTTTAGTAAACTATTATAAAACACTCAGGACACCTTCGTAATTCAAAGCAATTTGTAAACGTGCTTAGACAAGTTATGAAAATTAATGGGAAACTAATATCCAAGATGTAAAATCCATTTCACCAAACACATATACATATCTACATATATAAATAACATATGAATATGTAAACAAACTAAAACAATGATAATAAATCATGGAATTCAAATTAAAGGCACGGGCATAGAGGACCTATCTCAAAAGGGAAAGGGACCAAGCCGAGACACTTCAACTCTTGAATATTTTAAAGAAAATCATCCACACCAGAACACACATACATTGTCATACATATATATACCCTTAATACAATGCACATATTCACTTCACCTTGATGTAATATATGCAAGTAAGATATATATACATATACACATACGTACCTATGTGTGTGTGTGTGTGCACCACCAAGGAGCCACCAAAGCTCAAATTAATTAACCTAGAAGGACCAACATAATTTAGAAACCAATGAACCATTCAAGAAACCAAGTCTTATCTTTACTTTAAAACTAATAAAAAAAATGCACAATGCACTCAAAATGCTAAACAACCCCTAGATTTACACACCCAAATACATTTACCAAAAACACTTTAAAATCCATTTTCAAAACCAAGATAAAACATCACTTTTATATTGAAATTACCAAACAAGAATTTCCCAAACTTTAGTAAAAATGTGAAATTTTATAAAATGTGTCAAAAATGCCCTTTATTTCAGGTCCTGGTTTATTTCAAAACAAGATAAAAACACAAATTACAGTTTACAAGACACACTAAGGCATAACCACATGGGTGAAAATGAAGAATTACTTTGAAAACTAATTTTAGAAATTTTTATCGATGCCAAATCATCATAAATAATTGAATATGTGTTCCATGAGTGTGAAAAACATATCAATAAATTTATTAACAATGCACAAGTAACATTGGGTGCAAAAATATATAAACATAAACAAAAGGTTGATCCAAAACATATTTTTAACAAAATATACTACCGTAAAAACACTATAACAAGATAAATACATGTATTACCATTATGCGAATCAAGTCAAAAAATTAATTGAAAATAATCAAGAATTAAATGGATTTAATAATAATGGAAAAACATAAATTCACCTACCTCAATGGTGTGAGAACATGACGACAATTCAGCACAAGGATGAACTGAGCCTTGCGGTCCCTTTGCACACCCTAAAAAAATGAGAAAAACACACCAAAAAACCCCACGATTAGGGTTTTTCCAAATTGAAAGAAAAATCAATGAAGAAGGAGGATACTGACAAGGGATGCATGATAAGAGAAAAGAACACCAGAGGGGGGGGGGGGAACATCGGTAGAGGGATGTGCGTCTGGAGTAGGCAAGGTCAGTTGGAGGTTGGGCCGCCGGGAGTAGGGCGCGCCATGCTGGAGGGGTCACATAGGGTAAGGAAAACATGGTGAGTGGGGGGGGGGGGTTGCTAGGAATGGGAGGTGCGGCCGAAGGGAGCTCTGACGAAGGTGGGGTGTGCATAAGAAACAAACCGGGGGGGGCATTGTGCTCATAGAGGGGGAGAAGGAGAGGGTCATACCCTAGGGTAAAACAAAAGGGAGAGAAAAAATAAATAAAATAAAATAAAACTAAAACCAAATAAAATAATAAGAATACTCTTATTAATAATAATTATGATGATGATGATGATAATAATAATAATAATAATAATAATTATAAACTTAATAATAATATTAATAATAATATTCTTAACTACAAAACTAATAATAATATTAATATTCAAAATAATAATAATATTATTAAAAATTCTCTAAATTCTTATTTTATTTAATTTATCTTAATTTTATTAATTTTTTATTTATCATTAAATTAATTAATTTATTTATTTTAACTACTAGGCAGCCGCATGGTTCACTTACAACTAGACGTGCAGTTGAGCTAACTGTGCTCGAACCGTGCCACCCAACACTTCCCACTAATATGGTCAAGTTGTGTGATTGTTGCACAGTTTTATAAACTGTACAAAAGTCATGAGCCATAACTCAGACCCACTTGGGAATCTGCATGGGTGCCACACAGTTACTCCTAATAGTGTGGGATGATCACGCCACAGTGAAAAAGCTCTTGAAATTTTGAAAACTCCACCCACCTGCCTCCAAAACTCAAAATAATAATTAATTTAATTAAAATAATTAATCAAAAAAGTTGGGGTGTGACATGAGAAATGTTTTGTTTTGATAGAAAGGGATTATATTTGTAAAGGGTTTTTGGAGGTGAGATGAGTGATGGTTTTATATATCATTGCGCTTTTATGTGATTAATTTCTGTACTGATATCACTCATCTCCATTGTTTCATCATGAGAGACTTAGGTATGTAGATAGGGAATACTATGATAAGTACCTACTGGGAATTTATTACACACTACCTAGCCTTGGATTACACCACACTAACTAAACATTACTATGATATGGATAGAGTTCTACTTTCTAGGGATTCCCCTTTAATCTAGGCATTGGGGATGCTTTCCCCAACGACTTGCATGTAATTGGATATGATTAGTTATTATCATGAGATAGTATGATGATCCTAGGGTTCCTTGTTCTTAGTTCTCTAGGTACACTCCCATGTAATTTTTCAATTTCACTTATTTTATTTTATTGTCATAAATTATTTCTATTTATACTTTTTTACTTTCACTTCATTGAGTGGATGTTGTTTTTGTTCATATTCAATCATTTATCTTCCTTTACTAGAGTGGATACTATTATTGGTTATCTTCATTATATTTATCAATAATTATTTTTATTTTATATAGTTTTCTATTATTTTATATATGTGGGTTTCCCTAATAATATTTCACTTCATGTCCTTTGTATTATTCTTTTTTTTAAATTATGTTATGAAATATTTTTGGAATTCAACTAGAAAAGAAAGGATTTAAGCTAAAATATAAATTTCTCATTATTTTAAATTATTTTCACTACTCTACTTGAATAGTGTTTTTAATTGTTGTCCAATAACTAGTGAGTTTTCCTAAAATAAAATGGCTTGGTTCTTAAAAGGGAGTGTTTTAATTTTCTTATATAGATTGATTTATTTAAATGATTAAAAGGTATTATTTACTTGAAATGTATTTTGTACTAGCATTAATGGAATAGATTATGAAACGAATCACATGGAGACTTTTTTGTGACATCTTACTATGATTATACATCAAACCATACTTATAACATTCAGTGTATGTATAATGAGCATCTCTTGTGGGTTTAGGTTCAGGTTTTTGAGGATCTCCTTCTCATGGAATTTCTCTTTCAGACTGCCCAAGGATCATTTTGTGATGGTGGAGTTGGATAGTGACCCCAGGTCACATGGAGACCTTTAAATTGGATTTTAATTTTTCTTTTATTTATTTTGGATCATGTATGTTTTTTCCACTTTATAACTCTTATATATTATTATCTGTTAATTTGGATTTGTTGTATTTATTTTATATTGTTGAATGTGTGTTGGATGTTTATTATTATTTTTTGCCTAAATTTTTTATCCCTTATTTTAAAACATCGTATTTGATTTGTGTGGATGTAGAACTTATGGGTGATTCATTCTAGATTCTAGGTAAGTTTCTACTATATATTTCATTATTTTTATTGGGAGAAAATATTACCAAATGTGATCTATTAATGCCCAATTTTTTTCCCAGTGTGCATTGGTAACTCCTTTCAAGACTTTCAACAACCTAGATTAGGTGTTGGGTTAGTATATCCTTGGTTTGTTCAAGAAAAAATGTTATCAGAGAACCCTTTGTTATTTGGGAAGTAATTCTAGATAAGATATAGGGATATAAGAACACAATAGGTAGATGTGGGATGAATCTTTCCAGCTCTTTCTCATTTTAACTCTCAAGTTACCAAGGGTGTTTGGGTGATGAATTGTAAATTTCAAATTTTGTTTTAATTTATTTAGGTTTATTTTGAATTTTATTTATGTTATTTTGAATTTTATTGACATAGTGTTTTTTTTTGATATTTTGTAATATTTAAAGTGAAAATAGTAGAAGAACCAGAGGTGCATGGTTAGCGTACATGATCGGGAATACCATATAATGCCCATGCCCATGGTTTTGATAATCTATCAGTGTTTATTTCATGGTTGATGAATGGTTTTCAGAATCATGTAGCCAAACTATGCATAGCCACTAACCACTCATTAATTTTTTCTTTATTCCCCTTTTGAATCAATATCACTTATAGTTATTTTTTGTTTACTATTTTAGATAAATTAAAGAGTGTTTTTACGTTTTTTTATGAAAATTGGTTAAATTTTGTAAATGATTTGTATTTGAAAACTTGGTTTTATTGGTAAAAGTTAATTTTTATCACCATTTCATCTCTTTGAGTGGTGATTTTTATTTTCCCCTTTGGGTTGTTTCTCTTGAAGAATAGTTCATTTTTTTTGGGATGAGTAAAATTTTAGGGCGATTTTAGTTTGGTCTGGTGTAATTTGTTATTTGGAGTATTCCACCAATGAATGTATCAATGGATCATAAAATGTTTTTTTTATGTTATATTCTATGGATTGTTTCACTCATGGTTTGGGGTGTATTCCTTCTGGTTGACAACCCTACCTAGACTCTAGGTGGAGTGGTGGAGCCAATTACCCATCATCATTATGGTTAGATAATATATCTTTGATAATTCTATAAATTGATATGTCATTTGAGAAGGAAAACCTTATTATGGTGAGGATCTAGGTGGTGGTATAATAGAACCTCTTTAGGGTGTTTCCATTTCTTCTTATTCAATATATTCTGTAATATTATTTATTCTATAGATCCTACCATTGTCTTCTAGGATGTTTGATGTTTGTATTTTTTTAAGAATATAATGAGTGTTTCTATGTGGATATGGATGTACCATTTGATTTTTTTCCTCATTTTGGCCTATTTGTTGATGGTTTCTTAGTGAATTATGGTGATTCCTTGGATTCCACCATGTTACTGTAAAGATTAAATGGAAGGGAAACCTATTTTTTGTCTTAGCCTTTGATTTACTCGTTTAGATTTTGGTACTCTTATATGCGATCTATAATATCTAGGGATAATTGGGTGTCCTTTTGGATTTAGATATGTGTTTTGATCAGTATTTCCATTAGTATAGGATAGTTTAATTATCATATCTTCTGATTATCCTCATTTCTTGATGAATTCTTTTGGTATTACATATTTATAAATATTTGGTTAAATTTTATGGGATTAAAGTGACATGGTTAGTTTAATTATCTCACTCTAATACCACTTTGGTGTATTTTTATTTTTGATTTTTGATTCATTTGAGTTGGTGAATTTTAATCTATATTTTTTTAATTTTATTTCTTCTGGTAGGAAAACACTTGGTGCATAGTTTGGTAAACTATTTAGCTAAGACATGTATCTCTTCCCAGGTAAACTAGTGCCTCTTACATAGTTAGTACATTGTTCGAAAAGCTATTTCGATTCAATGTGGAACCATGTGAGTTACCTTATTTTGCATGTATCTTTTTCATGTTTAGTGAATGGTTAAGAGAAACTATTCCACAAAACTGTGTAGTGTCCCCCAGGGTTAACCAATACAGGTTGCATGGTTGGACCATGGTTTGTTAAATGGTGTGACCTAACTAAGTGTTTTTTTTAAATGAATTTTTTATTCTACCCTCCCTAAATTAAAACCCCTAGATCACCCATTTCCCCTTACTCATGCGAGTCATATGTAGGAGTGAAATGTGAGAGAATCCCCTCTATTTCTATTCGATATATTGGAATTAATTTCTAATTCCATGTGGATTCTTCAAGTTTAAATTTTATTTCCTCATTTATTTATCTTCTTATTTCTAATTTAATCTAGTTTCTTCTTCTTCCCCTCTCATGAGGTCATATTGATAGAACCCTAGGTCATTTATTTTTCTTTAACTTCTTATATTTTTGTTCCAAGGGATTATAAATCTCATATTGAGGCCTATTCTAGCATTTTTCATCGACGGTGATGCAATGACCCTGGCCCTAGTAGCCTAGAGTCAGTGGTTGTTTTATTACAATGACATAGATACAATAGATGAAATCACTAAGGATCTATCACTTTAGTAGTCTTGATGAAAATAGATACATTTATGGTTCCATTATTACATTGGTAATTAAACATAGAACATAACAAAAGAAAATAAACTGCTACTTGTCACTTATTCAAAGATTTAATCTTCAAGACCTGGGGAAAGAAAAAAAAATAAAAGGGTGGATCTAAAACACTCAGTAAGGTTTATATGAAACAATAATAAGTGAAGTAAAGTCAATAAGGCATAGATATTATGTAAAGTTAAATAATATGAAAAACACATGCCATCAATAAACTAAGAATGAAAATACATCCATAGATTTTTTTCATAGTGAAAATACTCTGGATAATGATAAATGAATAATGAATGAAGAAAAAGATTAAATATTGGATTCCTTGTATCTAGAACATGAAATAATATAACTTCAATACTATTTAAGTCTATGAGTAGATACCTATCTAATTATGTTTGGAAACAAACACAAAGGGTGTGTCACTAACTATTTTGTCTCATGAGACCTATCGATGCACCGAGGGGCTATAACATGACCCAATTATCACTACAAGTCCAAAGAATTATTCATATATAGATTTAATTCAAAAAAATATTCCTTATCAACATATCTGTATTGATTAGAGGATACATATTCATCAATAGATTCCCAGTTAAAACAATATTCAAAATAAACATTGTATGTAAAATGGTATACGACTAAGATAATAATCATATCCATGATACAATAATATGGATATTTAATAGAAATATAATTTCAAATGAAATATTATCTCAAAGGGGTAGTATATACACTAAATAAAAATTATTAGGTGCAAAATACAAAGTAAGTCTCAATGAAATTAAAATTGAGATGAATTCCCTTACCTTAATTCCCGCTTAATTTTGTCGTGTTTGTGCCTCCTGAATAAAAAATTATATTTATTAAAACATTGATAGAGAAGTGAATTATATAAATTTATATATATATTTATCAATTTTAATCTTTTTATTATATTTCTTAACTTCCATTGATGAAAATTGAATCATTTTGATATCATGTTTCACTTAAAATTTTCCCGTTTTACAATGATTTTTCTATTTTTTAAATGTAATTTTCAAATTAATATAATTAATTAAATAATTAAATAATTTATATATATTATATGTAGTTTATAACATATAACCTTGATTATGGTTATTTTTATTGACATAGAAATTTATCTGTAGGTGGTTAACCAACCTTTTATGAGACATTATTGGGAGAGTGGGAAGAAGATGTTTTAAAATTATATATATATATATATAGTAGTACGATACTTACATTTGGTTAAAATCATTAATATATTTTTAAATTACTTCTTAATTAATTCCTTTAATTATTGGTTATGAAAGGTTTGGTGGAAAAAGAAATAGGAAGTGTAACCTGAAGGGAAAAACAGGGGTTCAGGTAGAATCCCATTCCTTATATCCAAAAGTGTTTAACACTTGATCTTAATGCCAAGGGTAATCAAATTAAATCAATTAATTAATTAATTAAAAAAATTTATACATGTATTTTATTTATTATAGTTTTATTAAGTTTATTTATTTATTTTTTATGAGTTAATACAATTTTATCATTCAGGAGCATTCATTTCCTTAGTTTTCATGGTCAGTTTACTTGTATACATGTATGGAAAATCATGTAAAATGAGAATAGTTTTCTAGAATTAAAATTATTTTTTATTAATAATATTATATAATATTAAATGGTTATATATTTCATTTTTTATAATTTATTAGGATGAATCATTAGATAAAACATTAGTGACATTCGTTTAGATTATTTTGGCATTTTTCTATAATCACAAACTAGATTTGTTTTATTAATTAATATTATGAATATATAATAGTTCTACAATATTAAATAATCTATAATACATATATTATAATATTTTTTAACCATAAAAATGATTTTATAATAAGCCTTTGTTGACCTCACCTATTTTGATAATCTCAATTATGTTTCAATATGCTTTGATAATCCCAAATAATGCTTATCTATATATTAATTATTTCAATCTATCAAATCCTACTGTTGAGTTGATAAAATATCAAAATGATCATTTGAATTTGTTAATCAATGGTTATCTACGTTTATACTTGTTTATAAATGTTACTAACTCAATTTGGATATGATTATCATAGAACAGATAAGTATTAAGTGTTGAGTCACTTATACAGGCCTACAGGTACATAGTCTACCGATAAGTAAAGGTCACTGTTGGACCAAGCTTCCTGTGACACAAGGTCACTAATATATAGTTACCGATACAAGCTACTGATACAAACAGACAGACAGATATCTACCGATATAAAGTCCACTGATACAGACAACTACCGATATAAGTCTGCTGATACAGACAGACGGCTACCGCTACACAGCTACCGATATGAAGTCTACCGATACAGACAGACAGCTACCGATACAAGTCTACCGATACAAATAGACAACTACTGATATGAAGTCTACTGATATACAAAGAGATCCACCGATACAACCATTCTACTGATATATAGAAGGAGCTACTGATTCAAGCGAGCTACCGTTATAAATAGCAACAACTACCGATACAGACATACTGACTCAAGTTCACTGATATAAGCTCACTGATATTAAGAGCTACCGATGGAAACCAGTTATAATATCTCCAAACCCTACTTATATTTGTTTATTTAGAAACAATCATATTTGATGTTTTTAATGCACCTGCTAGTATTTAATGGTAGTGGTTGGTATTTCAGGAATCGTACCTCGTACCTGTAAAAAGGTAATCATTCCCATTGACGGAGCTCAAGGTATAAAAGGAAGATCAAGCTTATAAAGAAAGCAAGAGGAATATACGTGAAAGTGTGTGACACCTGAAGTGAAATTCATAAAGAAGAACATTAGAATAACTCAAAGAACAATCATACACATCAATGAGAAGTTTCAAAGAAGAAGCTCAAGTGTTACAAAGAATACTCTCTTACTCGAGTTGATCACCTAAACTGGAAGTGAAGGAATAGAACCACAACACTCTATTTTCCTTACAACTTCTAAAAGAGGACTCAAAGCTTCATCTACATCAATATGAGGAGTCCAGAGCTTCACTCACAACACATAGATCATTCTAAACTCATCTTTATTTTTTTAGCTCTATTGTGTTTTATTTTTCTACATATTGAGTAGTGTGCGTTCTATATTTTTAGCACACCCTGTCTCCTTTGCTGAACTAGAGGATTTATAAATCCTCACTCAATCTTTCATTTATACTCTTGTATCCCACTGTGGATAGTGGTAGAGGTAAAGTGTGACCTGAATAGCCCGTGTGCTATTATTTTGCTTTTCCCACGAAGAACTGTGGTAGAGGTATTAGTACCTGGAAAGTCTGAGTACTGTTGTTAACCCTAATACAACGTGTGGATCAAAAATTTATATAAACTGTTTGAGAGGACTAAGTCTCAGCTTGAGACTGAACCTCTTGGTTAAAACTGATGTTCTGGTTTATTTTGTTTTAAACTATATTGAATATTCCACTACTAAGTACTTTAAATATAAATATGTTTTAAAGTAACTCTGATAGTTAAACTAGCAAGTGTTTATAATTTTTGTTAGTCAGTAAATTAGTTTCAAAAGCTAACTTAATATTTAAATTAAGTTAAATGAGAAATAATCAATCTTTGATAAATTAATTGAAACCTTTCATTCTTTATAAATTCACTACAATTTAGTATATTATTTAATTTGGGTGATTTTAATAGAAATATTTTTAACAGAAATTTTTAATTGGAACTCAATTCACCCCCCTCTTGAGTATCCACTCCGACCAACATTTTGTATCAGAGGAAGTGTTATTAATAAAGGATTTCTAAATACTCTGTTTTTCAACCGTGATTTTAGTTGTATATTAAAGATATTCAATTTCTGTTAGTTCTAAATTTTATCTCTTTAAATATATTTGATAAAATCTAATTATGGATAATAGATTAGAAGGTGCTGCTACCAACATGCCACCCTTCTTTAATGGTGTTAATTATGCCCAATGGAAACTGAAAATGAAAATTCATTTATAAAGTATGGGATTTGATATCTGGACTACTATAAAGACTCAGTATAAGATTCCAGAACTTGAGAGAACTACTTGGGATAAACCTACAAAAACTGCTTACAATAATAATTATAAAGCAATTAATGCCCTGTATTGTGCTTTAGGAGATGAAGAATTTAATCGAATATCTTCTTGTAAAACTACTTATGAAATTTGCGATACTTTGGGTGTTTGTCATGAGGGAAAAACCAATGTTAAGGAAATGATATTGAATACCTACAATATTAAGTATGATAATTTTAAAATAAAGCCTGATGAACCTATTTCTGACATGTATCTCAGGTTCAACGAAATTGTAAATACAAAAATCTCACTTGGAAAATTTGTTCCTACAAAGGAGAAAATCATGAGATTAATTAGATGTCTTCGAGAAAGATGGAGAGGCACATCGGTCTCAATAATAGAATCGTGTGACATAAGTTCACTACCTGTTAAGGAGATAATTGGTAAGTTGATGATGTATGAAGAAGATCTAAAGTTAAACAAAGAGGAAGATGATGAACCAAAGAGGAAGTTAGTGGCATTTAAGCCTACTGCCTCAAAGAGAAAGGACAAAGAGAAAGTTCACATACCTACTGAAAGCTCAAAAAGTGGAGGTTCAGATTCTGACAGTGATGAAGAGATGGCTCAAATATCCAGGAGATTCAAGAAATTCTATTGGAAGAAGAAATTTTTCAGAAAACCAATTTATAAGGGTAAGTATGAACAACGATGTAATTGGAAGAAAGTTGATAAGGGTGATGAGATAGTGTGCTATTAATGAAAAAGGAAAGGACACATTAAGGCTGACTGTCCAAAATTGAAGTTCAAGAAGAAATATGATTATAAGGACAAAAAATATAAGAAAGCTATGAAAGAAACCTGGAGTGCTTAAAAATACAGTTCAAGTGATTCCGACTCCACTCAAGAAGAAAAATATCAAAAATCTAATATGTGAATCATGAAAAACACATCTGAGGTAACATTGGATACTCTTGCTTTAAATTATTATTATTTTGGAGATGATTCTGATTCTAATAATATGTCTAAATCTGAATTATTTAAATACTGTAACATGCTAGAGGAAACCTGTAATGAGATGAAAGATAAGTATAAAACCCTAAAGAAATATCATGCTTTTAAATAGCACTGTTAAATCTACATTAGAAGTAGAAAAGGAAAATAATGCTCAACTATTAAAGGAGAATACTCAACTTAAATTTTCCAATGAGAAACTTAGAATAGACTTAGAGAAGTTAACTAATGTAGAGAACACTCTTACACAAATTCTAGTAAAACAAGTTTCACCAAAGTATACTAGTGGTTTAGGCTATCATCTTGGACAAAGACAGTTTGTTAAGAATAGATTTATTCCTAAATTTGGACAGTATGCTGCTAGTTCCAACTCTAGAAATTACTATGTCTCAACCAAATATTCACATAGTTATAGATGAAACAAAGTTTATCTTTCAAAATATTTTGAATCTATTGATTGTATGAGACGCATCAGACAAATCTGTGTACCAAAAGTTTTGCTTGCTAACCTGTCTGGACCAAAGAAAATCTGGGTACCAAAATCATTTTCTGCTTAAACCTGTTTTGTAGAAGACTTTCCTGAAGAGTTCCTATAAGAAGATATGGTACTTGGACAGTGGATGTTCAAGGAATATGACTAGAGATTACTCATGTTTCAAAAGATTAATCAAGGTTGATGGAGGTCATGTCACCTTTGGTGAGAATTCAAAAGGAAAAATCATCTGCTTGGTCCAGATTGGTAACACTGATTCAGTTTTAATTTCTAAAGTATTATTTGTTGATGGATTAAAATATAACCTGTTAAGAATTTCTCAGTTTTGTTATGATGGTTTCAATGTTAAATTTGAAAATGATGCTTGTAATGTTTTTAATTCTAATTTTTTTTGTATTTACAGCCTTGAGAAATGAAAATGTCTATATCGTAGATTTAAATTATTTATCCAAACAAAAGGTTACTTGCTTAAATGATTTTCATAAAGAGTCTTGAATTTGGAAAATAATATTAGGACACTACAATGTTCATTCACATAATAAAATGATTAAGAAAAATTTAGTTAGTGACCTACCTCAACTAAAATTCCCAACAGACAAAGTTTGCACTCCCTGTCAAAAGGGAAAGAAACATAAAGTTTCATTCAAATTAAAGAAATAAGTTTCAACTTATTAACCTCTCGAGTTGGTTCACATGGATTTTTTTGGACCTTCTAGAGTTTCTAGTTTAAATGAGAAGCACTATGTTTATGTTCTAGTAGATGACTTTTCTAGATACATTTGGGTATATTTTCTAGCTCACAAAAGTGAATCTTTCTCTTAATTTATGAAATATTCCAAGTCTGTAGAAAACCTAAGTGGACATAAATTAAGACCTTGAGAAGTGACCATGTTCGTGAGTTTGAAAATCATGAGTTTGAATCTTACTGCTCACATAATGGCTACACTAGTGCAGAAAATGTTTTTTACGTCGGTTATTTTTCGTTTTTTACATCGGTTTTTAGCCGACGTTAATACGGACGACGTTATAAATATTGTTTTTTACGTCGGTTATTTAAAAACCGATGTAAAAAACATAACATCATGGTGTTTATCACGTCGGCTATTAACTAACCATTGTGAAAAATCCAAGGGGGGGGGGGGGGGGTTATCACATCAGTTATTAGAAAACCGATGTGATAAAATAGTGAGGGGGTTTTTATCACGTCGGTTATATAATAAATGACGTGATAAATCATTTCCTCGGACTTTATCACGTCGGTTATTACATAACTGACGTGATAAACCGGGGGGGGGGGGGTTATAACATCGGTTATTATATAACCGGCGTGATAAAACAATGCGGGGGATGTTTATCACGTCGGTTATTTAATAACCGATGTGTTAAACCCCTGGGAAATGGTTTATCACGTCAGTTATATAATAACTGTCGTGATAAACCAGTCCGGGGGGTTTTATAACGTCAGTTATTTAATAACCAACGTGATAAAAGGACGGGGAAATGGTTTATCACGTCGGTTATTATATAATGCAGTCCTCTGATCTCCCTAGAAGCAACCAGAACCCAAATCAAGAATTCGTACCACAAAAACAGAAGTAGACCAAAACAAGAACCAAAGAAAAATTTAAAACTTACCCAACTGGACAGCCCCCACCAACCTCTGAACATCCCCCCTCACCCCACTGGACAGCCCCCACCACACCCTTGGACTGCCCCCCAACCCCTGGATAGTCCCAAACACCCTGGGACAACCCCCAACCCTCATATATACCCCCCCACACCCTGGACAACACTCCCACACCCTGGACAACCCTCCCACCCCCTCACCCCACTGGACAGCCCCCATCACACCGCTAAACTACCCCCAACCCCCTATACATCCCCAAACACCCCTCGACAACCCCCCCACCCTCATGTATACCGCCACCCCCTAGACAGCACTCCCACACCCCTGGACAACCCTCCCACACCCCTGAACAGCCCCAAAAACCCCTGGACAACCCCCACTATAACACACGAGACTTTTATGTTATATATATATCATCAAAGGAATCTTTTTCTACACAACACTAGCTTGGCTTACTTTACACGCAATCGCGACCTTCCTCGATAGCTTGCGTTGTACGCAATACCGAGTTTCACTAAACAACGATATGCTATTAAAATATTATTAAAACTAGCCGTTATGAATAGTAATAACCACTTTATGAAATTTTATAAATTTTATTTTTCAAAATGGACTTCATTTTTGGATTCGGAATATCGAAATTAGCCTAGGGTAAAATTTTGGTATTTTTCTGAAAACTTTCAATTTTTGATGAATAGTGAAACCACTAAGTGGTAGGTTAAAAACTGAATTTTGCATAAAACTTAATTTTACCGCTTTTGTGAATGGAATTTCAAAAATCTGACAGACACGGTTGATATCAGTAAGTAAAATTTGGTTCAATGAGATAAAAATAATTTTTTGGTGAATAGTAACTTTTTACTTTTTTTACTGCGGTTAATAGTAAATAGGATAACTAAGGGTAAATATGATATTAATATTACCCTAAAACATGTCCTAATTCAATTTGATAAGTTTAATTCGACCAAAAACAACCTTATGAATATAATATGATCATTTAGGTCCACTTGGATTAGATTATGACATTTAATATTATATTATTTAATGAATAGTTAAAATAGTTAAAATCAAAGTTTAATAACTAAAACATTTTTAATATGGGGTTATACATAAGATAAATTAGACTATAAGTATTCATTAGAAAGATAAAAAGATTTCCTACATAATGATATTTTATTTATAATTTTTAGACTTTAAATAAATTAATTTATTTATGACACAACGATGATGCAGTAATTACCCTTTTAAGGAAATGTTAACATAATTGATGTTATAAATGCTCAAATAAATTTAATTTGAGAGTTTTTATGAATTACACTAATTTTATAGGTTACTATGATATATTAGTGTTGATTTAATCAATTTGGTTCGAACATATAATTCTTTTATGACTTTCACAAAAATCATATATCAAATAGTGTCAAAATTGACACAAAATAGTTTTTAAATCAAATATTATATTATTAATTGTTATTTTATTCCTAAAAATCTACGGTTCGGCCAAATGACTTAGATAATGATATATATATTAATAATAAACAACTTGGGGTTCGTTTGTCATGTTATAGTAAGTTTATTAACTATATAGTGTAAGAAAACAAAAAGTCACGGTAAAAGTTAAATTATTTAACTTAGAGTTAAATCTAATTGATAAGGTTAAAATAAGAACATAAACTTGTCTAAATCCTATTTGTTGACAGGATTTCGACCCATCCCCACTTTAACTTCGAAATAAGACCCTTTGGAACCATTATAAACCGATTTTGACTTTAATATAAAATAATATTTTGAGATATTCCTAAGGTACCCCTCTCCTCCCTTATAAAAGGGCAGCTCCTCCCCCTCCTCCTCACACCAATTTGAGAACTCAAGCTCGGCAAAACCATGACAAAATCCCTTCTCCACTTCCCTAGAATAATACTATAGGTCCTGGTCTTCTTCAAAGACCAATCTTAGTTCCCTAAGTGGAGGATTCAAAGAGGCGTTTCAAAGAAGAGGTAATATCCATTACCGATCTTTTCAATTTCTTTCTTCTTCAACTTCTTCTTCTTTAGTTGTTTCATGATAAAGTAATAACATCAGTATTACTTACATACTGATATGTTATTATAAATATGAAACAACCCTAATTCACCTTCTATCCATCCTACAGAAAAATGAAATCACCGCGCGTGCGTACGTACGGAATACCGTCTCCACGCCGTGGTGTAATCTATTTTCCACCATCACCTTACAAGTATGGGTATAATGGTGTAATGAGTAACTATATATGATTATTATAAATTGATATTGATACATAAATAGTATAAATACACTTAAATACAATTCCATGATCATGGGAACAATATCATCGCTCGTGCGTACGTACGGAATACCGTCTCCACGATGTGATGCGACTCGTTCTACATGATCATCATTACATAGTAATTATATAAATGAATTGAATGAATAAATATGATATATTTTACACTAATACCATTCTGGATATAAGTTATCTATAACCTTAAAAGAAGAATAAGAATTTATTCGGCAAAACTCGCATAAGAACAAAAGGCAATAAAGACCCGAGTAACAAGTAACAATGAAATATCACTAATAAGAAGCTAATAATATGACCATATATGATATCATATAAATATGTATGATTCTGGAATAAGTCAATAACATTATTTAAACCATTATACATGAGCTTTGGACACGTACAAAGCAAATCGGACCTAAGGTAAGGGAAAATATCACAATCTCATTTTTATCCGAGATTGTTTATACTTTGGTATTTACTGGGGTGTATTTTATCATCCACATACATGTTCCCTCAATATGTAATATTGTTTCCATCCACTTACAATAGTTTAAATCCAATTTTACCCTTCGGTGAGTTTTTAGTAAAGAATATGAAAGGAATCTTTTGTCGTTTTTTCGTATGAAGTACTTTGTTGACTTTTCCGACAAAAGTACGAAGAATGTTTTTTTAACTTATATGACATGAATGGATTTTTAAAACATTATTTCCAAGAATATTACTTTACAAGTTTTCAAGTTTATTTTTAATCAACTTCTTTTAGTTTAAATTTTTATGACATGTTAAGAAAGGAAAAATGTTTTTGAAGAAGAAAGGATATTTTCCTCAAGAATGGAGTTCAAGTGTTTTATCAAAATTATTTTCCATCTAAGATAATAAAGGGTTATGTTTTTATCCCTATTATTAAATTGATTTGATTATGTTTTGAGGAAATTATTTTTATGAAGTCATTTACCTTATATGATTTGTTTTATGATGTCATGATGTTTCAAGAATCCCATTTTTGCTACATGTGTTATGTGATGATGTATGATTTATGATTATGTGGCACACATAAGAAAGGATTCATTATAAGATGGGTGGGACCTATATCTCCCTCCAATGCATTGGGTAAAGATTTATATCTCATGAGATAGACATGGCTAGGACAGAAGGTTATTTCGGTTCAGTGATACAGGACTGAAACGAGGAGTGAACTCGGTTCAGAAATGAACTTTGTCCGCTAAGATAGTCTTGGCAATGAGTCATGACTAACAAGAAATGATTTTCCATGATTATGTGTGCATGACACAAAGTTTCAAGTTTTATGTTATGATTATGGGGATCTCATTTTCACTTCTATGATTTATTCCATGTTAAGATATTATGATCTCTTTTGCAGGTTATGATTTTCAAAAAGATATGATATGATTTTTATTTCCTTTATTTTCCCTTGCTGAGCATTTGAGCTCACCCTTTTTTTGTATGTTTTCTTTTCCCTAGGTCAGGAAGATGGATATTAAGTTGAATATGCTAAAAGGGACCCTAGATATGATGAAATAAATGGGAGACACTGTAGAATATTTATGAACCAGTTGTTTATGTT
This sequence comes from Viscum album, assembly GCA_963277665.1. Classification (NCBI taxonomy): domain Eukaryota; kingdom Viridiplantae; phylum Streptophyta; class Magnoliopsida; order Santalales; family Viscaceae; genus Viscum; species Viscum album. The sequence goes on from OY728142.1 coordinate 1,488,619,666, forward strand.
TCCCAGTTTCTAAAGACACTATACCTATACGGTCCTTTGTGGTTTTTTCATATGTTGTAATAAGTGTGCTTCAATTTTGAAGTATTAACAATGTATGTAAAGTATGGGTCATTATAGTTGGTATCAGAGGAAAGGTATAGTCAACCTTTGGAAACTAGGATGTGAAAGCCTTAGTAAGAACCCTAAGGATTAGTCTAAGAATAGAACACAATCTAAGTGTTTTAGAAATGGCCATGAATAACCTAGGACAAGACCTTAAGTGTGAAATTTTATTCTTGAGTATGTGGTTTTCCTATTATAATTAGTGTTGCTCACACTATTCTTCTTGGTTTTAGTTAATGGCAGGAACTCGAAGGAATCGTGTTAATGCGGAATGTGACGGGCAATGCAATGATTGTCCCCCTGAGAAACCAAACGATATGGGAGCTGGAATGCAAAATCTTGTAGCCATGCTCACACAACTTTCTCAAGCTATGAATCATGCAGGACTTCCAAACGAGCAAAGGAAGGAGAAAAATTCTATTTAATCCTTCATGAGGCAGCGTCCACCTTCTTTCAGTGGGTCTACTGATCCATTAGTTGTTGAAAAATGGATTAGTACTACTGAAAAGATATTTTTAGTTCTTTAATGTTCTGAAAATGATAAAGTCATCCTAGAAGTGTATCGTTTGGAAGGAGATGCTGATCAATGGTGGAATGTTATTAAGAATACGAGGCAAAGGGATGAAATTGAGTCCATGGAATGGGAAAAGTTCAAGAACTTATTTTTCAATAATTACTTCCCTCGTATTCTCCGAACAAAGATGGAGAAAGAGTTTCTTGAACTAAAGCAAAAGGATGATGAATCTGTTGGTACCTATGAAGCAAATTTTACAAGACTTTCAAGGTACACTTCTGGTATTATTATCCAACCGGAGAGTAAGATCGATTGATTCTTTAGTGGCTTAAAACCAAGTCTTCGAAGGGCGTTAGCCATAAGGGACTTCAATAGCTATGAGGAAATCGTTCGATGTTCTCTCAAAGTCGAGATGGAGATTGGAGTAACCCATCAGTCATATGGGTTTGATAAGAAGGGGAAAATGGAATTCAAAGGAAAATCTAAAGAGCACACTGAAAAGAAGATGAGCTTTCCCTTATGCTCAAAGTGTGGAAAGAAACATGGAGGGAGTTGTCTTAAAGGGACAAGTAAATGTTTCAAATGTGGAAATGAAGGTCATCGGGCATTTGAATGCCGCGATGATGGGAAGAAGATGTCTAATGATGCAAATAAAGGAAGGGATACACAGAATGAACCTATTACACTTCAATGTTTCAAGTGAAAGGAGATGGGACATTATGCCAATCAATGCCCAAATCCAAGGGTTGATGATGATGGTTGACGTCAACAAACTCTTAAGGCTAAAGACAAAGGAAAGTCACATGAAATTTCTATCAGCGATGTGGAGTACGATAACGAAGTGGTGAAAGGTACACTTACCATCCACTCTAAAGTAGAAAATGTTTTATTTGATTCTGGATCCACCCACTCTTTTATTTCTGAAGAATTTTCTAAGGGTATCACCATATTACCTCAACAATTAGATGTTGAGTTAGCTGTGACAACACCTAATGGCACATCAATCGCATCAAAAGTTTATAATTCTTCTCCGATCGAAGTTTGTGGGAAAGTGCTTCCTACAAATCTGGTGATCCTTCCTATAGTGGAATTCGATGTGATTCTTGGCATGGATTGGCTTTCTTTATACGGAGCTCATATCAATTGCCAAAGAAGGGAAGTCACATTTCATATTCCAGATCAATCTATGATCGTTTATCAATGCAAGGATGAACATAACCTTCCAGTGGAAATTTTTTCCATTTTATGGGTATTGATTCCACTAAATGAAGGTTATTTATCTCAAATGGTTGGTGAGAAACCCGCGATTAAGAATATGCCCATCGTACGGGAGTTTGATGATGTCTTTTCGGAGGAATTACCGGGTCTTCCACCAAATCGTGAAGTTGAGTTCTCAATAGAACTCGTACCGGGTGCTTTGCCTATTTCAATGACATCTTATAGAATGGCCCCAATTGAGTTGTAGGAATTGAAGAAGCAACTCCAAGAGAATCTTGATAAGGGATTCATACGCCCTAGTGCGTCACCTTGGGGAGCACCTGTTCTATTTGTTAAGAAGAAAGATGGATCAATGAGACTCTGTATTGATTATCGAGAACTTAACAAGATCAATATCAAGAACAAATATCCTCTCCCACGCATTGATGACTTATTTTACCAACTACGCGGAGCTCAATACTTTTCCAAGATTGATCTTCGTTCAGGGTATCATTAATTAAGGGTCAAAAGGGAGGATATACCAAAGAAGACTTTCCGTACAAGGTATGGACACTATGAATTTATAGTGATTCCATTTGGTCTTACTAATGCCCCTACTATCTTCATGGATCTAATGAATAAAGTCTTTAGAGACTATCTTGATCAATTTGTGGTAGTCTTTATAGACGATATTCTTGTCTATTCAAAGAGCAAGGAAGAGCATGAAGATCACTTGAGAATTATATTGAAGACCCTGAGAAAGGAGAAGCTTTATGCCAAATTTACCAAGTGTGAATTTTGGCTTCAAAAAGTTGCATTTTTGGGTCACATAATCTCAAAAGAGGGAATATCTGTGGATCCAGCAAAAACAGAGGTTATAAAAAGATGGTCGAGACCAACAACAGTAACTGAGATCTGAAGTTTTCTTGGTTTGGCTGGATATTATCGACGTTTTGTGAAATATTTTTCACGATTATCTAATCCACTCACCAAGTTGACTCAGAAAGGAGTTAAGTTTGTTTGGATAGAGGAATGTGAAGAGAATTTCAAGGAGTTGAAAAGAAGGTTATCCAGTGCACCTGTGCTCACCCTGCCTTGTAGTGGAGAAAGGTTTGTGATCTACAGTGATGCATCCAAGAATGGATTGGGGTGTGTTCTTATGCAAAATGATATGGTGATAGCTTATGCCTCACGACAGTTGAAAATCCATGAGAAAAATTACCCAACACATGATTTGGAGTTAGCTGCGGTAATCTTTGCATTAAATATTTGGAGGCATTACCTTTATGGTGAAAGGTGTGATATTTATACTGATCATAAAAGTTTAAACTATATTTTCACACAAAAGGAGCTGAATATGCGTCAAAGAAGATGGTTGGAGCTGATTAAGGATTACAACTGCTCAATCCATTTCCACCCTGGGAAAGAAAACAAGGTGGCAGATGCATTAAGTCGACAAGACCATGCTAGTTTATCCATGATGAGGATCACAAAAGATCCAATATTTATGGATTTACAAAGGATGGATCTTGGAATTATAATGGAAGGGGAAAAATCTTATCTTTCTCAAATGAATGTTCAACCATCTATACATTTGAAGATTAAAGAGGCACAAAAAGAAGATGTCGAGTTACAAAAGAAGGTGAGAAATGTTCCTAAGTTCAACCTTGATTGTGATGGGATAATAAAGTTCAGGAATCGGTTTTGTGTTCCTCCCATCCCCGAATTAAAGAAGGAGCTGCTGGATGAGGCTCATAGTTCTTCATTCTCTATTCATCCTGGAAGAACGAAGATGTATAGAGACCTGAAAGAGTACTTCTAGTGGGATGGCATGAAAAAAGATGTTGCTGATTATGTCTCTCGATGCTTGGTTTGTCAACAAGTTAAAGCTGAGAGACAGAAGTCTAAGGGGATGTTACAACCATTACCCATACCTGAATGGAAATGGGAAAACATTACTATGGACTTTGTCACAGGACTTCCTAAAACATCCAAAGGCAATAATGCTATCTGGGTCATAGTTGATCGTCTTACAAAGTCTGCACATTTCATTGCTATTAGAGAGGATTTCTCTCTAGATCAGCTTTCCAGGATATATGTAAAGGAAGTGGTAAGATTGCATGGAGTACCACTTTCTATTATATCTGATCGGGATCCGAGATTTACCTCGAAGTTCTGGCGAAGTCTTCAGCATACTCTGGATACAGAGTTGAGTTTCAGCACTGCTTATCATCCTCAGACAGACGGTCAGTCTGAGAGAACAATTCAAACCCTAGAAGATATGTTGAGAGCTTGATCTATGGATTTCAAAGGAGGTTGGGATCAACACCTACCTTTGGTGGAATTTTCTTATAATAATAGCTTTCACTCCAGTATTTAGATGGCTCCTTATGAAGCTCTCTATGGAAAGAAATGCAGGACTCCAACTTGTTGGGATGAAGTTGGGGAAAGAAAGTTATTAGGACCTGATATCGTTGATGAAATGGCAGAAAAGGCCAGATCTATTCAACAACACATAAGAGCAGCTCAGAGTCGACAGAAAAGTTATGCCAACAACCGAAGAAAAGACCTAGAGTTTGAAGTGGGTGGTAAAGTGTTCTTACGAATATCTCCCTGGAAGAGGGTTATGAGATTTGGAAAGAAGGGTAAGTTGAGCCCTAGATATATCAGTCCTTTCGAAATAATAGATTGTGTTGGGAAGGTAGATTACTGATTGGCGCTTCCACCGAATCTCTCTTAATTTCACGATGTGTTCCATGTATCTCTCCTGAGAAAGTACATACCTGATCCTTCACATGTACTCAGCTCAGAAGTTGTACCGCTGGAGCAAGATCTTTCTTATGAAGAACAGCCGATAGAGATTCTGGATCGTAGCGAAAAAGTCCTATGAAACAAGACCACTCGCTTGGTGAAAGTTTTATGGAGGAACCACCAATTAGAAGAAGCTACTTGGGAGCTTGAGGATATGATGAGGGAGAGGTATCCTCATCTGTTTGTTACAAAGTGACGAATTTTGAGGGCGAAATTCATTTTAAGGGGGGTATAATGTAACACCCGAGACTTTTATGTTATATATATATCATTAAAGGAATTGTTTTCTACACAACACTAGCTTGGCTTACTTTACACGCAATCGCGACCTTCCTCGATAGCTTGCGTTGTACGCAATACCGAGTTTCACTAAACAACGATATGCTATTAAAATATTATTAAAACTAGCCGTTATGAATAGTAATAACCACTTTATGAAATTTTATAAATTTTATTTTTCAAAATGGACTTCATTTTTGGATTTGGAATATCGAAATTAGCCTAGGGTGAAATTTTGGTATTTTTCTGAAAACTTTCAATTTTTGATGAATAGTGAAACCACTAAGTGGTAGGTTAAAAAATGAATTTTGCATAAAACTTAATTTTACCGCTTTTGTGAATGGAATTTCGAAAATCCGACAAACACGGTTGATATCAGTAAGTAAAATGTGGTTCAATGAGATAAAAATAATTTTTTGGTGAATAGTAACTTTTTACTTTTTTTACCGCAGTTAATAGTAAATAGGGTAACTAAGGGTAAATATGATATTACTATTACCCTAAAACATGTCCTAATTCTATTGGATAAGTGTAATTCGACCAAAAACAACCTTATTAATATAATATGACCATTTAGGTCCACTTGGATTAGATTATGACATTTAATATTATTTTATTTAATGAATAGTTAAAATAGTTAAAATCAAAGTTTAATAACTAAAACATTTTTAATATGGGGTTATACATAAGATAAATTAAACTATAAGTATTCATTAGAAAGATAAAACGATTTCCTACATAATTATAGTTTATTTATAATTTTTAGACTTTAAATAAATTAATTTATTTATGACACAACGATGATGCAGTAATTACCCTTTTAAGGAAATGTTAACATAATTGATGTTATAAATGCTCAAATAAATGTAATTTGAGACTTTTTATGAATTACACTAATTTTCTAGGTTACTATGATATATTAGTGTTGATTTAATAAACTTGGTTCAAACATATAATTCTTTTATGACTTTCACAAAAATCATATATCAAATAGTGTCAAAATTGACACAAAATAGTTTTTAAATCAAATATTATATTATTAATTGTTATTTTATTCCTCAAAATCTAAGGTTCGGCCAAATGACTTAGATAAGGATATATATATTAATAATAAACAACTTGGGGTTCGTTTGGCATGTTATAGTAAGTGTATTAACTATATAGTGTAAGAAAACAAAAAGTCACGGTAAAAGTTAAATTATTTAACTTAGATTTAAATCTAATTGATAAGGTTAAAATAATAACCTAAACTTGTCTAAATCCTATTGGTTGATATGATTTCGACCCATCCCCACTTTAACTTCGAAATAAGTCCCTTTGGAACCATTATAAACCGATTTTGACTTTAATATAAAATAATATTTTGAGATATTCCTAAGGTGCCCCTCTCCTCCCTTATAAAAGGGCACCTCCTCCCCCTCCTCCTCACACCAATTTGATCACTCAAGCTCGGCCAAACCCTGACAAAATCCCTTCTCCAATTCCCTAGAATAATCCTAGAGGTCCTGGTATTCTTCAAAGACCAATCTTAGTTCCCTAAGTGGAGGATTCAAAGAGGCGTTTCAAAGAAGAGGTAATATCCATTACCGATCTTTTCAATTTCTTTCTTCTTCAACTTCTTCTTCTTTAGTTGTTTCATGATAAAGTAATAACATAAGTATTACTTACATACTGATATGTTATTATAAATATGAAACAACCCTAATTCACCTTCTATCCATTCTATGGAAAAATGAAATCACCGCGCGTGCGTACGTACGTAATACCGTCTCCACGCCGTGGTGTAATCTATTTTCCACCATCACCTTACAAGGATGGGTATAATGGTGTAATGAGTAACTATATATGATTATTATAAAGTGAGATTGATACTGAAATAGTATAAATACACTTAAATACAATTCCATGATCATGGGAACAATATCATCGCTCGTGCGTACGTACGGAATACCGTCTCCACGATGTGATGCGACTCATTCTACATGATCATCATTACATAGTAATTATATAAATGAATTGAATGAATAAATATGATATATGTTACACTAATACCATTCTGGATATAAGGTATCTATAACCTTAAAAGAAGAATAAGAATTTATTCGGCAAAACTCGCATAAGAACAAAAGGCAATAAAGACCCGAGTAACAAGTAACAATGAAATATTACTAATAAGAAGCTAAGAATATGACCATATATGATATCATATCAATATTTATGATTCTGGAATAAGTCAATTACATTATTTAAACCATTATACAGGAGCTTCAGAGATGTACAAAGCAAATCAGACCTAAGGTAAGGGAAAATATCACAATCTCATTTTTATCCGAGATTGTTTATACTTTGGTATTTACTGGGGTGTATTTTATCATCCAAATACATGTTCCCTCAATATGTAATATTGTTTCCATCCAATTACAATAGTTTAAATCCAATTTTACCCTTCGGTGAGTTTTTAATAAAGAATATGAAAGGAATCTTTTGTCGTTTTTTCGTACGAAGTACTTTGTTGACTTTTCCGACAAAAGTACGAAGAATGTTTTTTTTAACTTATACGGAATGAATGGATTTTTAAAACATTATTTCCAAGAAGCTTCCTTTAAAAGTTTTCAAGTTTATTTTTAATCAACTTATTTTAGTTTAAATTTGTATGACATGTTAAGAAAGGAAAAATGTTTTTGAAGAAGAAAGGATATTTTCCTCAAGAATGGAGTTCAAGTGTTTTATCAAAATTATTTTCCATCTAAGATAATAAAGGGTTCTGTTTTTATCCCTATTATTACATTGATTTGATTATATTTTGAGGAAATTATTTTTATGAAGTCATTTACCTTATATGATTTGTTTTATGATGTCATGATGTTTCAAGAATCCCATTTTTGTTACATGTGTTATGCGATGATGTATGATTTATGATTATGTGGCACACATAAGAAAGGATTCATTATAAGATGGGTGGGACCTATATATCCCTCCAATGCATTGGGTAAAGATTTATATCTCATGAGATAGACATGGCTGGAATAGAAGGTTATTTCGGTTCAGTGATACAGGACTGAAATGAGGAGTGAACTCGGTTCAGAAATGAACTTTGTCCGCTAAGATAGTCTTGGCAATAAGTCATGACTAACAAGAAATGATTTTCCATGATTATGTGTGCATGCCACAAAGTTTCAAGTTTTATGTTATGATTATGGGGATCTCATTTTCACTTCTATGATTTATTCCATGTTAAGATATCATGATCTCTTTTGCAGGTTATGATTTTCAAAAAGATATGATATGATTTTTATTTCCTTTATTTTCCCTTGCTGAGCATTTGAGCTCACACTTTTTTTGTATGTTTTCTTTTCCCCAGGTCAGGAAGATGGATATTAAGTAGAATATGCTAAAATGGACCCTAGATATGATGAAATAAATGGGAGACACTGTAGAAGATTTATGAACCAGTTGTTTATGTTTCCCAGTTTCTAAAGACACTATACCTATACGGTCCTTTGTGGTTTTGTCATATGTTGTAATAAGTGTGCTTCAATTTTGAAGTATTGACAATGTATGTAAAGTATGGGTCGTTATACCCACACCCTACTAGACACCCCCTCGGGGGGAACACTGCTGGAAGGTACTCATCACTACCACATGCAAAGCTTGATCTCTCAAAATGTTTCACATGTGGGAGTGATGAATACCTTCCAGTGGCGTTCATCCCCCGAGGGATGGCGGCGCCTCCTCTCCCACCCCCTGGACTGCCCCCCCGTCCCCATGGACACCTTGGACCCCCCCCCCACTCTCATGGACACCCAGGACCCCCCCCCACCAGATATCCCTCCCACACCCCTGGACACCCTCACCCCACCGAACACCCCCCACACCCTTGGAACCCCTCCCCCCTAGACCAGAATCCATACCAGAAAAACCATCATAAGTAGACCAAAACAAGAAGTAGAGAAAAATTAAACATTCACATATATAACATTAAAAACTTACACTGTCAACTTCAAAAAAACTAAATCCAATCTAAACTACTACCAAATACACAATTACAACGACAATATTCAAAATTAAATTTTGCACTACAAACAACTAAAATTCAATCAAACCTGTAAAATAATTTGACCACTCCACTTGTAAGTGTTTGATGTCTTGAGAAGTATAGGGTTGAGGGTCATCAAATAGATACAAATGAAAAGGATAGTAGTTAACGTGTATAATGAATAAATCAAATTGAAATATTATGGAAAAGTTTAAAAGGAAATCTTACCAGGTTAGAGTTCACAACTGTCCCAGTTGTTATTATTTCATACATAAATCTTAACATATAATATCTGCATTCAATGACACCTTGTTGTTCATGACAATTCTGTTTGAATGAGTGTAAATTAAATATATTATTTTTATGTAATAAATCAAAAAGTACAAATTATAAATGGATATTTACCTTCGCATTCACATATTTGATCTTTTCACTCATTTTCTTTGTGTTTTTTCAAAAGTAGACCCATGCCCTATTAGAAAATAATACGAATGGGGTAAATTTAAAATTAATTATAATATATAAAACTATTGAGAAATTGAAACTTACTTTTCTAATATATTCATAAAACTTTCCCGCACATCATCATGGATAGAGCATATCCAATAAAGTGTTTTCTCCCTTGGGCAAAAAACCCCTAACATCCAATGATCACTGATAAAAGAAAATTTAAGGTTAGTGGGTTTTTATGTTAAAAGATAATGAAATCTTTGAGAGAGATGTGTTTCATACCTCTCACAAAAAGGCATCATCCAACATTGTGTGACTATATTCTGTTCATGTCTTTCAGCAATATAAATCATTCTTTGTTCCTCGTCCAATGCACATGCTTCAGGGGAAATCAATTACAGGTCCATGAATCCATATACATCTGTCAGCTCATTCCTCTAATAAATTTTATAAAGATACCTAATAAAAAATAGACCTAAGTATACATTTTTAATAAATATAACATAGGGAAAAGGTGTTAAGACTTACATGGAAAAAAATTTCACCACGTTGCTGCCCAAATTATCTCCAGTAACAAGCTTCATGATATCAATTTTTATAATCCCCACAGTTATTGCACGTCCACAAACATGAGCTTCCATTAGAAACTCATAATGACCCGCCAAAAAATTTGAATATCTTGACAATCTGTTAAGACTACTAGAATTCGTATATGATGTTATAGCCATTTGTCTTCGTTGTTGTCTATACAGTATTTCTTTAACTTTGAAGTATTCCTATAAAAATAAATAGAAAAATATATTATTTTTCAAATGATAAAACAAATTTAATAAAAAAATAAAATAAAATATATAACATTCATACCTCTATGGTAATGAGTTGAAGAAGTCTGGATGGACAAATTAAAAAATGGCCGATACTATGTCCAATTGTCGTCACCTCATCTGTAGGTAATGGTACTCGAGATGATCTATCTATAATATCCTATACAGTGACCCTATGATTCTCTACCTCTAATTGTTGATGATGAACTGTATCTCCTATACAATATACCAACCCATATACAACTATATGATGTTGAGGATCATCAACATACAACTCGCAATAAGTAGGAAGCTGTGATGGAGGAGTAGGATAAAAAATGGGGTACGCAGGCTGAGGTGGGGGAGTGGGAGCTACTGGCGGAGGTGGAGGATAAATAATGGGGTCTATAGGGGGAGGTGGAGGAGTAGGAGCTGCACTCTGAAATTGTCTTTTCATGTCTTCAAACATAGACTGTACCGACACTCTAATATTTTCCTCCATCTTTGCATTAATATTATGAACTTCATCCTCCAAGGATTCTATTTTTTTTAGAAACACCCTCAACGTTAGAAGTTGAAGAACGTGGCAACACTTTTCTTACCGATAAACCTGCCGAATATCCTCTTACACGACCAAGATGTTCGGGCTTTCCCAATGCTACAGATAAAATATATTTCCTCCCAGTAGCTGTAAATGCCCCCTGTGAGCTCTGCTCCTCAAGAGAGTCCTGTATTAATTAATTGAACATTTCTGTAATGATTGAAATTATATGAAGAAAATAGTTAACTTAAATAAATAAAATAGATATCTTACAATCCTCTTAGCTATGATTCTCGATTCTTCCGAAAGATATTTCCCTTTTTTTCCCATCCGAGCTCTCTTCCATTTTTCATGTCTAGATGGAGGGGATGGAGGGGCCACCTCTCTAGAGCTTGAAGTCTCATCTCTTAGTTTTTGAAATTTTTCTGCCATCATTTGTTCTTCCAAAAATGAATACCCTCCCCGAGATAAACTATGAGGGTATACATTTTTATATTGGATCTCCTGATGAGCTATCCTTATTTTCTGTAAATTAAGAATAAGAAATCATTAACAAAACATTAATAAAATCATTTATATAAGAAAGATTATAAAAGTTTACATTACCCATAAAAAAATGACTCTTTTCTTCTACTTTCAAAAAATTGTCTCCATGTGTCTTCATCTATAAAAGGATATATACGACATGGATTGTCATGACTCCTATGACCAAAAATGAAATCAGATGAGAGGGTTGATTTGAAATACCTCCATCTCCTGGAAACCATCGATAAGCATTTCTTCCTGACTCCTCTAGTGTTAGGAATATCAAATTTCATCAGATGAAGAAGAGGTTAAACATATTATATATACTAGAAACATTTAAAGAATATTCAAGCAATAGTAAAAGACCTTACCAAAATCATCTCCCACAACTAAGAGATTATATATTTATCCACACTTCTCCAGTCATCATACAAAATGCTTATTTTTCTCTTATCCTGAGTTGATACAAAAATATTTAAATCTTTTGCATTTGGAACTCTAGGAATATCATCATCATCAAACTCAATGAGTATCCTATGATCCTACGTACGAGCAAGTGCTAATTTTGGTAAACGTTTGCACCCACGTTTACCAACTCTTGAAATCTTTGTCGCAATAGGAGCACATGAGGAAGATTGGGGAACATCAAGAGGAGCATGTGAATGTTCCTCCCCAGAGGTATGACCAATATGCTCATCTCCAGAATCATGTGGTTGATCAACTGAATGATCTATCATTATCCTTCAAATCAAAAAAACAAACATTAGTTCACAAATATACAAATTCAAATATTTTAATACTACTGTAATCATAAAATAGAAAATTGTACTAAGTTACATAATAGTAAACATTGTTAATATGGTAAGCATGTTAAACAATGGTAAAGATGGTCAAGATGGTCAAGATGGTTAACATGGTAAACATGGTAAACCTGGTAAACTTGGTAAACCTGGTAAACATGATAAAGTAATTGTCACTGAACAAAAATAATAGATATATAATTCATGTAATGGTAAACATGATAAAGTAAACTAAAAAAACTTAAAACAAACAAAAACTTATACTTATTTTGTTTTAATAAACGTTTTAATAAAGAAAAAACTTACAATATCTAACATTTTATGAAAAAAATAAATGTAAACAAGAAATAAAAATATGTTACCTATAATTTTAGGAATGTACAAATGGATTGTTTTCCCAAATTCCTTCATCGTGATCATTCCTTATGTCACAAACCATGTATTCAACATGCTCATCATTATGTTCTATTAATATTTCCATGGAAGTAGGGATCACACATAAATCATCATCTTCATAAAGTTTATCCTCACCAACATATTGTTTTTTCCCTTGTAAAAAAACAGCCCACTGCATATCTGATTTATCCACTACATAAAAAATTTGTTTTGCATGTGTTTCCATTATAAAAGTTTCAGCTGTGTCTTTCAATCTATTCAGATTAACAAGTTTCATTCCAAATTCATCGTGTCTGACACTGTTGTTACCGATAAACCATTTACAGTTAAAAAAATGAACTTTAATTTTAATGTAATCAACCTCCCATATGTCTTAAATCACTCCATAATATTCACTTGATGCAGAAATTGTTTTTTTGTCCTTATCACTCGAAAAATTCATTGCTTCTGCAAACACCAATACACCACTATTCTGAACTACACTTCTATTGTCCTGAGCTTTCGTATGAAATGCATAGCCATTAATGTCATAACTGGACCATGTTATCACATTTAAACATGGACCACCCACTATCCATTTTAATGTCTCTGATACATCAAATCTACCAAGCAAGGTCTTTTTAAACCATGACAAAAATGTTTTGTTGTGCTCTTTCAAAATCCACATTTCTTTCTTCTTTGGATGACATTGTTTAAACTAATTAATAAGCAATGTGATATACAGTTGAGCATCATCTATGTTATTCAAGATGTATGATTCTAACTTCTTCATCTATTCAACTGACAATGATTTGACTTTCAAGACACAAATACCCTTTCCCTCATTATTAACTCGTTCATGGAGAGATGGAGACAAACCTATGTGATGCGCCGTAGCCAAGTAGCTCGTACAAAACTCTGCAACCTCCTCAGAAATATACTTTTCAATAATGGAGGCTTTTGGTCGATATGGATTCTTATTATACCCCTTCAATATTTTAATATACCTTTCAAAAGGATACATCCAATGAAGATATACATGTCCACAAATATTTATTTCTTGAACCAGATGAATCATTAAATGCACCATTATATCAAAAAAAGTTGGTGGAAAATACATTTCCAATTGAAAAAGTATAAAAATTGCATCCTTTTCCAAAATGTTCAAGCATTCACATCAATCACCTTATTAAAAATTGAATTGAAAAAATAACACAACTTCATTATAGTCTTTCTAACATGGATGGTAAATATTCCACATAATGCAACTGGTAGAATTTGTTGCATCATGACGTGACAATCATGTGATTTCATACCTATCAACTTCAAGTCCTTCAAGGAGACACAATTTTTTATATTTGAAGAATAACCTTGAGGCACTTTGATATCATGAAGACACTGACAAAAGCTAATTTTCTCCCTCTTCAATAATGTATGACAAGCTGGGGGAAGAAATGTTCGTCTTCTTTTAGGAGTGGGAGCTAACTCCAAACGTATTACCATTGATAGTAAGTCTAATCTTGCATTCAACCCATCTTTTGTCTTCCCTTTAATATCTAAAAATGTTCTAATCAAACAATCACAGATATTATTATCCATGTGCATGAAATCAATATTATGTTTAACTTCATGATATCTCCAATATGGTAGCTCAAAAAATATTGACCTTTTCTTCCAAATATGTCTATCATTACCAGATTTTTGTGTCTTTCCCAATGTCACATCAAGGTTTTTCACCCTCTCAAAATAAAAATTAGGGGATAAAGGTTTTGGAGAAGTATCAAATTCCTGTGAGCCATTGAATTCCTTTTTTAATCTTCTATAAGGGTGATCCATATGTAAAAACTTTCAATGAACCATGTACACTATTTTCCTCCCATGATGAAATTGATAATATGACGTCTGTTGTTAACAAATTGGACATGCTTTATTCCCTTTAACACTGTATCTAGACAAATTTAAATATGTTGGGAAGTCATCTATAGTGAACAAAAGCACTGCATGCCGTTGAAAATATTCCATTTTATAAGAATCATACACCCCAATACCATCGGCCCATAAAAGTTTCGAATCATCAATCAATGGTGACAAGTAAACATTAATATCATTGTCGGGTTGCTTCAGACCAGGGATCATTATACTCAATATGAAATATTTTCGCTTCATACAAACTTCAGGAGAGAGGTTGTAAATTACCAATAAAATAGGCCATGAACTATGTGTGCTACTGAGGGTTCGGTATGGATTCATTCCATATGTGCACAACCCTAGTCTGAGATTTATAATTTCATTTCCAATTATAGAATACTGCTTATCAATTTTCTTCCATTGTGGACAATCAACTGGATGACGTATTTTTCCATCACATAACCGCTCATCTGCATGCCATATTAACCTTTTTGAATCATGTGAATTAGTAAATAAATGTTTGAAACGATGAATTATAAGAAGATACCAAAATACCTTTGAAGCGATCTTTGTAATCTCTATATCAGCCTGTGATTTTTCTTTCACCTTATACCGTGATGTCCCACATTTAGGACACTCTAACAGAAATTCATATTCGTTCCTATATATAATATAGTCATTCAGACAAGCATGTATTTTCTTGTATCCCAATCCCATCAGGTATAATATTTTCTTGGCCTTATAATGTGAATCTGGAAGATCGTTATCTTTTGGAAGAATGTCTTTCATCAATTGTATCAGCTCTGTAAAACTTATGTCACTCCATCCATGTTTTGCCTTCAGGTTAATCAATCTTAACACCGCCGACAAAACTGTAAAATCTATACAACCAAGATATAATGGGTTTTCAGCATCACCATAAAGACGCGCAACTTTCGGTTCTATCTCAATTTGTTCTGCTGCAATATCGCGAATCATTTCTTCAATTCCATCGGAGTTACCATCTTGCGAATCATCATCATCTATGACATTCCATCCAGTTTCACCATGCAAAATCCAAGGGCTGTAACTCGGTTTAAAACCATGACAAAATAGATGATCTTTTATCTCTCTACTTTTCAACTTCTTCATATTCAAACATTTCAGGCATGGACAGAAAAAAATGTCACTACTTGGAACATTTAGTTTAGAAAATTCCAAAAAGGCATCAACACGTTCCTCATATTAATTGCTCATTCAATGTTCTGTAATACAATTTCGACTCATTATTACCTATAAAAAATATCAAAATTATACATATTTTTAAGATAAGACAAATATATGTTTATATGAAAAAAATCATAATTTGAATGTAAAACAATTTTGAAATATAAAACAAATCTATGCGTATTTAAAAAAATATTCTTGAATATGATTTTAAAAAGAAAATATAGTTAGATATAATAGTTTTAAATTCCATTGAATCAAAGAAAACCATGGGGCCTCCAATGGTTGATAGAGAATTGGAGAAAATGGAGTAAAACTGAGAATCAAATCAAATTTAAAATAAAAACTCAAATGGAGAAAATCACAATGTAAATCCAATCATCACGACACAATGGGGTCAACCCCCCTTAGACCCCCACCTCCATGGACACCCTAAACACCCCAACCCTATGGAAAGCCCCCTGAACCCTTGGAACACCACCGCCCACCCCCTTGGACACCCCCTGGACACCACCACTCCCTTGGACAGCCCCCACCCCTCTGGACATCCCCCCACCCCCTGGGCATCCCCCACCCCTCTAGACAACACCCCCACCCCTCGAGATAGAACCCCACCCCTCCTGGACCCCACCCCCACCTCTACCCCCTTGGACACCCCCCTGTACAACCCCCAACCCTCTGGACAGCCCCCCAACCCACTGGACAGCCCCCCAACCGTTTAGATAGCCCCCACCCCCTGGACAGCCCACACCCCTCTAGACAGCACCCCCACCCCCTACCCCCTTGGAGACCCCCTGGACACCCCCCAACCCTCTGGACAGGCCCCCACCCCCTTGGACAACCCCACCCCCTTGGACAACCCCCACCTCCTTCGACACCCCCACCCCCTTGGACCCCCCCCCCCCCCACACAAACACCCCTAGATTGCCCCCTGACCTCCATGGACACCCTAGACACCCCCAACCCTTTGGATATCCCCTTGAACTCTCTGAACACCACCCCCACCCCCTTGGACACCTTCTGGACACCACCACCCCCTTGGACAGCCCCCACCCCTCTGGACAACCCCCACCACCTGGACAACCCCCACCCCTATAGACAGCACCCCAACCCCTCCTGGACACCACCCCCACCCCCACCCCCTTGGACACCCCCACCCCCAGACAACCCCCCAAACCCTCTGGACAGGCCCCCACCCCTTGGACCCCCCCCCACCCACCCCCTTGGACAGCCCCCACCCCCTTCGACACCCCCACCCCTTGGACCCCCCCACACCCCTGGAATGCCCCCACCTCCATGGACACCCTAGACACCCCCAACCCTCTGGACAACCCCCAACCCCCTGGACAACCACCAACCCTCTTGACAGCTCCCCAGAACCATGGGATTTTAACCTCAAGCTACAAGTTTTGGTATCATGCCATTATTCAAAATGAGAACCATGAAATGTATCTCCTACTAGTATAAAATGCTCTATTTTTCAATAAATCAGGTTTTAATAGAATATGAAGACTTATAATAGTCCACGAAAATAAGTTACGTAAATAGATTATGGAACTACAAATAGTGATACCCAAAATAGAACAACCAAGATCCAAAACAAACATTCCACCAAGAAAAACCATATATACTTATAAAATAAATCACACTGGTACACGGAATGGGTGTATTAAAATGATTTACATATAAATTTAAATAATATAGGTCAATGAGATCATTAGTTTTCAATGAAAACAAAAATTACCATCAATGTTGGGCATCCGCAAAACAAAAACAAACGAAATGGAAGTAAGTGAGTCTTACGTGAATATTGCAAGTTGATCAAATAGATTTGGTTACAATAAATAAGATGATGATGGAAAAACGAGGTAAGAGGGTTCTAAATCGAAGAATCTTACCAAGTTTAAACAAAAAAATTGCAAAACGTAAATATAGACTATCCGAAAAAAAAACGAACGAAATAAAGTCGTGGGAGTCTTACCTGAGTGTTGCGAGTGGAGATGATAGATCCGAGGAGAGTAAAGATGATAAATGATGATGTAAAAATGAGTTTAATGAAACGAGACCGAAGAGTCGATCAGGGTTTTCCGCATGAGAGAGACGAGGCGCCGGTCTGTCGATTGAAAAATCATCAATGACAATCCACAGGGCATGTTAATTTTTTAAATGTTTTATAACATCGATTATTTAATAACCAACATTATAAGCTATTTTTATTACATTTATAATGTCAGTTATTATAATAACTAACATTAAAAATGTATCAGATAACATAGTTTTTACATCGGTTATTTTATAACCGATGTAACAAAAGCCGCGTGTTGGGTTTTTAGGTCGGTTATTCTATAACCGACGTAAAAAACAAATCAGAAACCATAGTTTTTACGTCTGTTATTTTATAACCGATGTAAAAACTGCCAGGTGTTGGTTTTTTACATCGGTTATACTATAACCGACGTGAAAAATTCGGCAGGTTGGGTTTTTTACATCGGTTATTTAATAAACGACGTCAAAAAGGCCTCAGATGCCACATTTTTTACGTCGGTTATGTTATAAATGACGTAAAAAATTCATAGATACCTCGTTTTTTAAGTCAGTTATCTAATAAACGAGGTAAAAAATGCCCCGCTTTGGTTTTTTCGTCGGTTATTTTATAACCGACGTAAAAAAGGAACGGGCGGGATTTTTGACGTCGGTTATTAGAATGACCGACGTAAAAAAATTTCTATCCGTATTTTTTACGTCGATTATAAAATAACCGACATAAAAAACCACGTATCATATATTTTCACGTCGGTTATATATAACCGATGTAAAAAATGGTGACATTAAAAATGTTTTCTGCACTAGTGCTATATTCACAACTTTTCTGCCCCTAGGACACCTCAACAGAATGGTGTAGTAGAAAGAAGGAATAGAACCCTTTAAGAAATTGCAAGAACTATGCTCAATGAATATGATTTACCTATTTATTTTTTGTCTGAAGCTATCAATACAGCTTGTTATATTATAAATAGATTCTTGATTAGACCTATTCTTAAGAAGACCCCTTATCAACTGTGGAATAATAGGAAGCCTAAAGTTAGTTACTTCATAGTTTTTGGTTGCAAAGTCTTTATCTTTAATACTAAGGATAATCTTGAAAAATTTTCTTCTAAAAGTGATGAGGGAATCTTTCTAGGTTACTCTAAAACCAGTAAGTCTTATAGATTCTTTAACAAAAGAACCAAATGTGTGGAAGAATCTGTTCACATCAAATTTGATGAAACTATCCCACATGAACCTAAGTATTCTCTTGAAATTCTTGAAGAAGATCTGTCTGTTCTGGACCTTAATGATAAAATAAGTGAACCTGTTATAAAGACAACCAGTTTTAGAAATATTCCAGAATCTGATCCTGGTGAACCCGAGCATAGAGAAGAACCTGAGATTTCTAGTCCCACCTTTACTAGATTAACTAGAATTATAAAGAACCATCTTTTAGATGATGTTGTAGGTTATCTTGATAGAGGGACATAGAATATAGATTTTCTAAGAAACCAGGTTGAACATAAAGACTTTATTTCATAGTTAGAACCTAAAAATATTAATGATGCAATAAATGATGAATTTTGGGTAATGGATATGCAAGAATAATTAAATCAATTTGAATGAAACAAAGTCTGGGAATTAGTTGAAAGACCTAAGGACACTTTGACAATAGGCACTAAATGGGTTTTTAGAAATAAAGTTGATGAATCAGGAAACATCATTAGAAACAAAGAAAGGCTAGTTGCACAAGGTTACATTCAAGGGGAAGGAATAGACTATCAGAAAACCTTTGCACCTGTAGGTAGATTAGAAGCTATTAGGATTCTACTTGCCTATGCTGCTCATCTGAATTTCAAGTTATATCAAATGGATGTTAAAAGTTATTTTTTAAATGGTTTTATAATTGAATATGTTTTTGTTGAAAAACCACTTGGATTTATTAATCCTCATTTTCAAAATCGAGTTTTTAAGATCTCTAAAGCTTTATATGGTTTAAAATAAGCCCCAAAATCTTGGTATGATAGACTTAGTAATTTTCTTATTTCAAAAGGTTTTTCTAAAGGGATTGCTGATCCAACTCTCTTTATTAAATGAATTTCCAAAGATGTTTTGATAGTACACATCTATGTTGATGATATTATTTTAGGATCTTATAAAAATGATTTGTGTATTGATTTTTTAAAGAGTATGAAAAATGAATTTGAAATGAGTTTAATGGGGGAACTCAAATATTTTCTTAGATTCCAAGTTTTTCAAAATAAAAATGGTATTATCTTAAATCAAAGTAAATATACAAAGGATCTTTTAAAACTTTATGGTTTAGATAGTATTAAGGAAAGTGATACACCTATGAGTGCTAATTTTAAGTTGGATGCTGATGAAACTGGAAAACCAGTGGATCAAACCAACTACAGAGGTATGATAGGGAGTCTACTTTATCTTACTGCTAGCCAAACAAATATTATGTTTAGTGTGTGTATGTGTGAAATATTTCAAGCTAATCCAAAAGAGTCACACTTGATTGCTATTAAAATAATTTTCAAATATCTTAAACATACTACTAACTTAGGATTATTTTATCCAAAAGGAAAATAATTCGATTTAATAAGTTATTTAGATGCTGACTTTGCTGGTTGCAAGTTAGATAGGAAGAGAACTTCTAGAACATGTCATATTCTAGGTAATTCCTTAGTATCATGGTGTAGTAAAAAGCATAATTCTGTTGCATTGTCTACTACTGAAGCAGAGTACATTGCTACTGGTAGTTGTTATGCACAAATTTTGTGGATGAAACATAATTTATTGGTCTACATATATCAGTTTAGACATGTATCTATAAACTGTGATAACACTAGTGCAATTAACATCTCTAAGAATCCCGTGTCTCAATCTAGGACCAAGCACATTGATTTAAGGCACCACTTTTTGAGAGATCATTACCCAAAGGGTGATATTACTCTTGAATTTATAGGAACTAAACATCAATTAGCTGACATATTCACCAAGCCTTTAAGTTCGGATAGGTTAAGTTACATTATACATGAGGTAGGAATGATAGACTTTGTAGGTTAGAAACCTCACCGTTAGAAACCTCACCGTTAGAAACTTCACCATTAGAAACCTCATCATTAGACCTCACCGTTAGAAACCTCACTGTTAGAAACATCGCTGTTAGAAACCTTGCCGTTAGAAACCTCACCATTAGAAACATCACTGTTAGAAACCTCACCGTTAATAACCTCACCGCTATATCTCACTGTTAGTGGAACTCACTGATAAAAATACATCACTATTAGGAATCCTCAATGGTATGTATTACTTTTAGGATTGCACTATTTTTAAAATTCTATATCTTTAGCCGCCAGAATCTGTATCATTTATATTTTACTTATTATATTTTATTTATTTATTTTGTGATTCCTAAATGATAAAACATAATTATTGACCTCATCTCAATCTACCTCAAACCCTTTACCTTCATGACTTAGCTCCCAAACCTTCGTTTCCTTCGAACCCTAAGCCTCATGATTCACAAAATGGAAAGAGTGAAGAGACCATCAGTCAGTGAAAAGGATGATGAGAAGAATGCCAAGAGACTCAGAGGAGAGTCTAGTGGTTGAAGTGAAGTGAAGAAACCTAAAAATCCACATCTCGTTTAAAGGGAGACAGTATTTGAGAAAGAGATATGCGTGGAATGGTTGATGACCATTAAGTCTTTAGTTCTAGAAGTACTGGAATATCAGAAATGGGTAGAGTGATTCTCGAATAACGATGGTCCTTATTATCCGAAGCTGGTAAAAGAATTCTATGAGTTTGTTTGTTTTGAGAAATTAGAAGTTGAGAAAAGGATGGCATCAGTAGTGAATGGCAGGACAATATATTTTACTTCTATTGAGTGGGATGAGTGCCTGAAAGTTCCACATGAAGGAGAGTTTGGGTATTTCTCAAAATCAGTACCTCCTACCAGTGACATCATTGAATATGAATCTTCCTTGGAAGAATTAACAGGAGATGGCACACCAAGAAAAGTAGTTGCTATAGAAATGGATGGAGAGAACCAGTTACTGTTCAAGTTCATCCAACATGCGCTAAGTCCAAGAAGAGGGAAATTTTCAAATCTAAAATACCAAGATATTTATTTGCTACATCTGTTAAGACATGGTGTTAATGTGAATCTATGTAGATTGTTAATGATTCAAATTTAGGATATGACCAGGACAAAATCAAAAACTAATGCTCTATTGTTTGCAAATATGATCTCTGTAATGACAAAGGTAAGAGGTGTGACTAAGTCTCAGGATGAGACAATGGTTATGAAAGAAAACTTTTGTATTTCCAAAACTATTTGTAAATACATGAAGATAAATTGGAATCCATGGAGAAGAGAATGGGTTAGTGATGATGAGAAACTATATGATAATTTTAATCCCGTGGATCATACTTCTAGGACTACGGATGTGAGGGATTCAGGTCTAGGACCTGATGAAGAAGAACCTTAGTATAGTGATGACACTGATGAGGAGGATACCTCTGTAGCAGATGGAGGGGATCCTAACTTACCTCCTAGTCCAGCTGCTGAATTTGTATCATCTTGAAAGGAAACAATGTTGGGAGTAAGCAATGAAGAAGCCCTTATTGATGGGGAAGACCAGCCTGCTCCAGAGAATGAGGAAGAAGAATAATCTAAAACTAAAGCATCTATTTCTGCCTGTTTGAGTCTCAGTCCACTGATTGGGCACTCCTCAATGCCTACTGAGGAAGTTGTTGAAGTGGAAAGACCTACACCTATTCCTGAGGAACCTCATGCTATTGAATTGGAAATGGTAGTGGATGATTCTTATGAGGAAGAACTTCCTGCTCAGGCTGTTGTTGATTTACTTGTTCAGGAGAATGCACAAATTGAGGGGGAGCATCCTACCAGACATGGTACTATTTCAGTTTCTAATGAGATTGAATACTGGGATGAAGACCCAGGTTTTGTAGTGTTTGGGTTGGACTATACTGATTTAGAAGATGAGACACCCATCAATAGACCTTCTTTCACTTATAACCTCCTTTCTGAAACTTTACCTGAGGACATGGTAAGAAAATCTGATTTAAACCAGTTGAAGTTTGATCTCCAGGCCAGTTTTTTGGAAGAAATAAAAAGAATAGAAACCTCTTTAGTCTCCTCTATTCATTCTGTGATGTCTGAATCAGTATCTGGTGTTTTGGATAAAGTAAAGACCTACCATAATCAAGTTTCAAGCTTGGAAGAGGATGTTGAATCACTAAAGAATTCAATTGTCTTTATACAGTCTTATATGAGCTCTGAATCTCAGGCAGACAAAGACTTGTATTTTGTAAAAAGTGTGGTTAGCCAGATGGTATCAGTTTTTGAGGAATTTAAGAAATCCATGGAGCAGTATGTCAGCACCCAAAAATCTCTTGTGAAGAATCTCATAATTGGGATGACTAAATCCTTTAAAGAAACAATTGCCTTTAATGTTGCACCTTTGAGTTCTACCATGCCTTCTTTGGATATTGATCAGATTCGAGCTGTGATGAGAGAAGAGACTGGAAATTCTTATACTAGTGGCTCTGTAGACTCTGCTGCTTTAACCCAAGTGGTGACTACCACTAGGGATATAGGGAAAATTGTTCAGAATTTTATGAGAGAGGCCACTGCTTCTCAAAAAGAGGTCAAAGACAAGGTGGATTTGTATTTCCAAAGGATCTACACTAAGAATTAGTTGAACAATAATTTCAAGATTCTGTTAGAAAACCTGAAACTACCTCCAGTAACTCAGGCTTTCAGAGAAAAAGTAAGCAAGATGAGGGAGTCAACTTCTACTCTAGACAAGTTCATGGAGAACAAGGATGACTTTATCTATTCTATGGAAAGAGGATGAGGGATCATAATGGACTTTAGGAATCTGTTGCTTCCATTTTTGCATGTAGATAGTACTCCTATCATCGCACCTCCAGCTCTGCCTGCCTCTGCTCAGTCTGCCTCCATTCCTCAGATAACACTGACTCAAGCTATCAGAATCTTGACACCATTGATTAATCTATAGAGTACCCACTAAAGACAAGAAATAGTCTCTGTTACTCAACCTCCCGTGGTGCTTTCTCGAATTCCCAAGCCTTCTACTGAAGCTAGCCAGTCTGAGTCTACCTCCTAACCCAAAACCAAATCCAAAGTGGACTTTCAGGAGGTGGATTGATTAGTGGCTAGGACCTTTGATAGGAATCACTTGTATTATTTTTGGTTCAATTCTGTATTTCTATTTGTTTTTTCATCAAGTAATATATATATTCTTTCATTCTCTCTTACTTTTTGTTACTTTTCTCATCTTTGTTTACTTGTTTTTGATAATCACAAAGGGGGAGAAATAATATAAAAGGGGATAAATAATACTAAGGGGGATAAATATGATAAATATGAAATAATACTAAGGGGTAGAAATATGATAAATATGAGAAATATGAGCTTAATATTTATGAGCATAATACATTTACCTCTGGTAAATTTGTTTTATAATTTTACCTTTGATACATTTGTTAGCTTTGATACAATTGCATTTAATACTATATCTTCTGATACATTTAAAATCTCACATTTGAAAATGGCATTACTCACACTGAGAAGTAAGAAGCATTGTATTTTATAATGATACATTACTGATTATTTTGGATTATAATATCATAATTTGTGATTATCAAAAAGGGAGAGATTGTTGACCTCACCTGTTTTGATAATCTCAATTATGTTTCAATATGATTTGATAATCCCAAATAATGTTTATCTATATATTAATTATTTCAATCTATGACATCCTACTGTTGAGTTGATAAAATATCAAAATGATCATTGGAATTTTTTAATCAATGGTTATCTACGTTTATAATTGTTTAGAAATGTTACTAACTCAATCTGGATATGATTATCATAGAATAGATAAGTATTTAGTGTTGAGTCACTGATACTGAACTACTGGTACATAGTCTACCGATAAGTAAAGGTCACTATTATACCAATCTTCCTGTGACATAAGGTCATTAATACATAGTTACAGATACAAGCTACCGATACAAATAGACAGACAGATAGCTATCGATATAAAGTCCACCGATATAGACAGCTATCGATACAAGTCTGCTGATACAGACAGACAGCTACCGCTACACAGCTACTGATATAAAGTCTACCGATACAGACAGACAGATACCGATACAAGTCTACCGATACAAACAGACAACTTCTAATATGAAGTCTACTGATATACAGAGAGCCACTGATACAACCATGCTACTGATATATAGAAGGAGCTACCGATTCAAGCGAGCTACCATTATAAATAGTAACAACTACCGATACAGACCTACTGACTCAAGTCCACTGATACAAGATCACTAATACTAAGAGTTACCGATGGAAACCAGTCATCATATATCTAAACCCTACTTATATTTGTTTATTTAGAAATGATCATATTTGATGTTTTTAATGCACCTTATAGTATTTAATGATAGTGGTTGGTATTTCAGGAACCGTACCTCGTACCTATAAAAAGGTAATCATTCCCATTGCCAGAGATCAAGGTATAAAAGGAAGATCAAGCTTATGAAGAAAGCAAGAGGAATATACGTGCACGTGTGTGACACTTGAAGTGAAATTCATAAATAAGAACATAATAAGAACTCAAATAATAGTCATACACATCAAAGAGAAGTTTTAAAGAAGAATCTCAAGTGTTACAAAGAATAATCTCTTAATCGAGCTGAAAAAATACACTGGAAGTGAAGGAACAGAACCACGACACTCTGTTTTCCTTAAAACTTCTAAAAAAGGACTCAAAGCTTCATCTACATCAATCTGAGGAGTCCAAAGCTTCACTGACAACACATAGAGCATTCTAAACTCATCTTTATTTTTTTTATCTCTATTGTGTTTCATTTTTCTACATATTGAGTAGTGTGTGTTCTATATTTTAAGCACACCATGTCTTCTGTGATGAACTGGAGGATTTATAAATCCTCAATCAATCTTTCCTTTATACTCTTGTATCCCACTGTGGATAGTGGTAGAGGTCAAGTGTGACCTGGATAGCCTGTGTGCTATTGTTTTGTTTTTCCCACGAAGAACTATAGTAGAGGTCTTAGTACCTGGATAGTCTGAGTACTGTTGTTAACCCTGATCCAGGGTGTGGATCAAAATTTTATATAAACTATTTGAGAGGACTAAGTATCAGCTTGAGACTGAACCTCTTGGTTAAAACTGTTGTGCTTGTTTATTTTTTTTAAACTATATTGAATATTCCGCTGCTAAGTACTTTAAATATAAATATGTTTTAAATTAACTCTGATTATTAAACTTTCAAGTTTTTATAATTTTTATTAGCTAGTAAATTAGTTTCAAAAGCTAACTTAATCTTCAGATTAAGTTAACTGAGAAATAATCAATCTTTGAGAAATTAATTGAAACCTTTCAAGCTTTATAAATTCACTACAGTTTAGATTATTATTTAATTTGGGGGGTTTTAATAGAAATATTTTTAAGAGAAATTATGAATTGGAACTCAATTCAACCCCCTCATGAGTATCCATTCCGACCAACAGCCTTGAATGCGTAATTGAAAAACAAAAACACGTCGTCCATGAAGGCGGTAAATCAGTACCTCACGAAGGTTGTTTTCATTTTTAGAATAAAAGGGAGAGGAGAAGGGTCTTGATGATGGATTTTACATTAACACAATGAGATATATACATATATAAGATGATGGAGTTATCATGCATGTTTTTATAGATCATTTTATGGAAGTATAAGAGAATAAAAGAAATTAAAAGAAATTGAAAGAGAAGGATTAAGGGTTTTACCTCTTGAATTATTCTCCTTGAGAATCTCTTTAAGGAATTGGGATTTGGTCTTTTGTTGAGAAAAAATGCTTCTAGATTTGGGTTAGAGGCTTGGGAAGAGTATTGGTTAGAAATTGTATAAGCTTCAAGGCTTTTGTGGTGTAAGTAGAAGAGGTGGTGGGTGGTATTTATAGTGGGAGGAGAGTAGTGTTTTTTATTATTTTATTTATTTGTTTATTATTTTAGCTTAAGAATATGAATAGTTATGATTACCATGAGTAAATAAAATGAATGTAGAAGTATTATTTGAGATTATTGTCTTACATCAGCTAAACATTAGTCGAAACTCCATAATTAATGTATTTAGCTTATATCGTAATTTACTTTATTTCACTATTAATAAAAAATTCAACTATTTTAGAAAAATCCAAAAAATTCACCCTAAACATTTTTCTAAATGAAGAACTAAAAAATGAACTCCATTTTATGAAAATAATTTTCTAAATATGAGAAATTTATTTTTTAATTAAAATCATTATTTACTCAAAAAATACTAATTTTAAAATTATAATAGATTTTATGACACTTTAAAAAATTAATTAAGTTCTCATAAAATTATCTTATAAGAATAAGACAACAAAATATTAATTTAAGATTATATTTTGTGAAAATAAATTTTATTTTAAATAATTATATTAATTATAATATTGAAAATAAACATTTATTTTTTATAAAAATATCAATACTTAATTAATAATTTCTAAAAAATTTATTTACTTGTACTATGATAAAATTATATCATATTAAAATTTATAATATGCCTAAATTTATTTATACATTCATAGGTGCGGTTACTATTCTGTAGGCCGAATTACTATTACTAAGGGTCACATTACCATGCCAAAGGTCAATTTACTATTTCATTGGTATATGTTCCTTAATTTATAGAAAAGCCTATTATTTCATTAATTCATCATTTATGAAGTTTATTTTGTGTTATCTATATGATTTTATATTATTTACACTATGTGAATAAATTTCATGTGAAATGTAAGCTATCGAATGGATTGAATTTATTCAAGAAGATACATACCATAAAATCTTGGGGTGTTATTGTAACGATCCATGTTTTGAACTGGATGGAAACCCAGAGGATTTTGGAATTTTCATTTATTGGATGGGTCATTTTTAAAACTGAACATTGGAACAGAAGTCTGAGAGTTGTAAGGCTTAAATGTAATTTTTTTTGGACTTGGGTGAAGGTTCGATAAGTTTCCAAGGTGTCTCAAGGAGTTTTGGGAGTACTGGACTCAGAAAATCATGTTTTGAGGGATATGGCGAGGATGCATAGTTTGTCCAAAACCGTATAGCCCCTAGTAGAAAACCATGTGGCCTTATGCAGGTGGATAGAGGTTGTCACACGGGCTGTGCACGGTTTACCAAACCATTCACCTAGCCCAAATGGTTATTAAAAATTGGGTAGTAACTCAAAACTATTTACCTCATAGTTGGAACACAGTTTCCAAACTGTGTGTCCAGCCCGTGCGGGGTGCTCTAGGTGCCCAGTGGAGGGTGTATAGTTAACACACAGTTTACCAAACCATGTAGCCCAAAATATGAAGAATATCTTGTTTTAAAAATTAAATTAAATTAAATTAAACTAAACTAAACTAAACTAAAATAAAACTAAATACCTAATTCATCTCACTCACATGAAACCCCTATCTACTTCCTCTCTAGGTGCGACACACCCCTCCCACAGATCCACCTCGGTTAGTTGATTTCCACACAATTTCATTGTCTTTTATCTCTAATTCATTGAGGTAATACCCCTTTATCCTCCCTCCTTCCTTATTTGGACTATTTTTGGTCTCCTTATCACCCTATTTTATTCGGAAGAAGCCCTAGGATTAGGGGTTGACCCGTTTTAGGTTTTCTTCAGTTGTTAGGCTGTGAAAAAGGTCTCTTAGCACTCCCTTGTATGTATTACGAGAAATTACACTAAAGGAGACATGGTTTGGTTTGATTTATATTTCCTCCACCTTCTGAGGTAAGGTTTTATATCCACTACTTGGTTTATCCCATTTTATTTTGTGTCCTTTGGGTGATTTAAGGTTCTAGTTTCAATTGTAGAGAGTTTGGTGACTCCTTGAAGTTTTTCAATCATATAAATAGGTACACACACACACACATATATATATATATATATCATCCTTGTATATATTCCCTTATGGAGATGGGAATATTTTCATTGGATTAAAGAGGTATATATATACTAATGTATGTGTGTGCGAGTGTGGAGAATCTTCGAGTTAAAATCATCATGTTCCAAGTATTTGACTCGACTTGGTCTATTTCTTAAGGTAGGGTCCCATTCCATTGGACCATTAAATTTAATAATTAATTAATTAATTTTTTTCACACCTTTAATTAATGTTTTTCCATATATGGTAGTTGTTATAAAGTGATTTCCAATAGTGAATTGGATGTGATGCTTAATTAAATAGTGAATTATTTTATAAACAATTTCATGATTTAATAATAAAACCCCTCCAATAGTGGTGAAATTTATTCATGATAAAAAGTAATGAGTAGAATTTTATGTTTTATTGGCTTATTGCTTTGATGTTTCCTTATTTATTTTCCTTGGTAAGTAAATGAAATGTTTTGGACTTCATCCAATTTTATAAACTGAATGTATTGTCTTTTAAATGAAGTGGAAATTGTTACATGTGTGTTTCAATGAAACCAAGACACCCCATTGGTGTTCGATCCACTTATACATGGAACTACCTAAGTGGTAAATTGAGTTGTTTCCATGACCCTTTCCTTGAACATGACCCTTGGGCTTTGTATGTGGCACTATCGTGTTGTGAATAATCTAATGACTTGGATAAGGTAAATGGAATGGTTAGAGTGGATTATGAAATATGGTAGCATCCTTTAAGGGTAGTGAACATGATCCTTTACTTTAGAACTTATACCTTAAATAAATTTTCTATGTTTAGGAAAATTGAGTGAGGTGACCTTGAGTATGACGGCTTACACAAAACTACGTGGTTTTCTTTAAAAAAATTAAATGGTTAAAGCATAATGGTTTTTAAATGAGATGATCCATCGGGATGGTAAGAACAATCCCATATTTATTCCTTTTTAAAAGATTATTTTGAAATGTAATGGTTTCAATAAAATTGAAATGCTTAAGATGTGTTACCTTAAGTATAAATGTGAACATGCCTACTTATTTGTAAGTGAAATGGGTTAATGAGATGTATGAGAGGTTAATGCCTCATGCAATATACATTATAAATGATTATGACATATAGGAATGTGGAGACAAGGGACCGCAAGATCCCTTGGTAGGGAAGAATGTGTGAGATTCTCAACTAGAGCCAAAGGATTGACCGTGAGAGTTACCCTGGTGATGTATGTATCTGGGTTACGTCCCGATCCTGCTAGTAGATGGGACAAGGGATTGAATGTGAGAGCTTCCCTGGTGACAGATGTATTTAGATTACATCCCGGTCCTTATAGCACGTGAATCCAAGGGATCATGAGAGCCCTTAGGAGGTGATATTGTGTGAGTTTCCCAGATGGAGATAGGGGATTGACTATGAGAGATCCCCTAGTGATGGATGTCATTGGGTTATGTCCTGGTCCTACAAGCAGCTAGAGCCAGGGGATTGATTATGAGATCTCCCCTAGTGATGTATGGTTCTGGGTTATGTCTAGGTCCTACCAGAACAAGTATCCCCATAGTCTGTGAGAGATCTTTGAGTTAGGCCATAGGTTAGACCGTGAGAGCTTCCCCTGGAATATGGATGTCTGAGTTTTGCATCCTGATTCATCCCAACACACACACACACACACATATATACATACAACTATACTATATATATATTTACTTGATCAGACTATTATTCCAGCTATGATTCAAGGTATGTATAGTTGTTAGATGTCCCTTAAAAATCTGGACGAGTGATTGTTTATTTATTCAGTTCAGTTTATTACTTTTCTATACCCGCACACTATTTAATTCAAATTTCAATGTATGGATTGGGCTATACACCAGGGGTTCCAGCCTACTGATATTTATATCTCACACCCTACTTGGGACTCCATTGCACTGGGGTACCTGAGTAGACCTTATTTTTGGAAGACCATGGACCTTTCTTGTTGTTGTGTACTTGTACCTACGAATTAGGAGCAAAGGACTGAGCTGGTCCTCTGGATGATCATGGAGATCACATTTGGGATTTTTAGTTCTTTTATCTACTTGATTAATATTTTGTTATGGATTATAAAGAATACTATATTTTTTTACTGTTTTCAGTTGTGTAGAATTACTATGAAATGCATGCATGTTTTGTATAAACTGACATTAGCCACTTTTATTAAATTATTATTATTTTTCTTCCATTGAATTATTTCATTTATTTAATTATTATGCTATTTTCTATTGTTTATATGCATACTGTACCACTGTGCTAATCTAATAAGAGGGTATAGTCTCCCCACTATCAACTTCCGAGACCCTCACTACTAGTCAGAGACCTCTAGAATATGGGGAGACGTGCCTGATGCCATGTGACCCACTGGTCTGGCTACCAATTTTGATAGTAAGGCATGTCAAGACATTGTAAAGTGGTATCAAAGGTAAATTTTTTTACCTTTTAATACTATTTTGGTCTAGTATAAAGGAGGCTAGGAATGTTTCGGTGCTTGGTAAATAACCATTCCTGGGACTGATCACCCCATATATGGGGAAATAACCAAGTTTAAAGAGATGAGATTATTGTTAATGTTGTTTTTTATTACAATTGATATTATTTCACCTTGAGTGAATGATGTATTTTCTGCTGCTTATGATTTATGGAATTTTTTCCTTTGTCCAGGTATGGTAAGGATGAAGCACTACATGCATCATTATAGGCACATAGAAATTCAAATTCCATACATATTTCATTCCATGTAGTTGCATTATATGGTTCTTTATTATTTTTATTGTGTGCATTTCATGTTATGACATGATCTTATTTAATTACCATTCCTATTTATATTCCATGCTTCCTGATCTATTTAGCATTCTTCGCTTGTATATATTCCATGATTATGTGTTTATAGCATGTTCCTCTATATTTACTTCTTGTGATAGCATGTTTGTAATACTTTGATATATGTAAATGATTTCATGGGATATATATATGGGTTGTGATTACACGAGATCCATTTTAGAATTATAAGGTGCATGAGTGACTTATAATTGGAAAAAGGTGACCCGTATACTCAAACCATCTCTTGATTTTTCTAAATATGATTAAAGGTTGTTGTTAAAATGTGAAAGGCAACTAAAGGTTAAATTTTAAATTAATTTAGTTATGGTCAATGGGAGAAAAATTTCAAACCATGAAGTGTATGGGTGCATTATGGATTGGTAGATGGCCTCCCATATAATTGAATGATTTTGTATGAACATGTTATATTTTTGAAATGGTTGTAATTTTAAAATCTATTTAGTTTTGAACTAAAATGAATTTTTTTAACTTTTAAAATACTCAACTAGAAATAATTAAGTAAGTTGGGGCATGTATCTTATGAGGTGTCCCATTAGGGTGTTTTTAATTTCAATAAATAAGGAAACGTTATTGGGTTACTTTCTAAAGAACCCAAGTTGGCTTAATAGGACCATCGTAGTTTACCTCTTTTGTTAAAAAGGAATTTATATGATAAATTTCATAATAAAGAGGGGATTTCTGATAAATGTTAAATGTTTAATGCTTAAAAAATAAAGTTTAATAACACTTTTTTTTTTGCTTTAATTTGATGGTTAAAATCAAGTGCCTAGTGTTTTTGTTTTAAAATGGTTCCTGATGTTTTAAATTAAATATTTTTTATGTTTAAATATTTAAATTTGAATCAATGTAAAGACTTGAAAATGGAACCCTAGGTGGTGTACTTTGTTTAAACCCTCATGTAAGGGTGGATTAGAATTTCCTTTGAATTTCCTTGGAACAGAACCATATTCATTTTCTGTAGGATTTATTTCTTTTTAGAAATGGATTGGATAGTGGTATCTTGAGCCAGTGACTTACGTTAGGCATGACCTAGTGATAGGGTTGACTCTTGTTCTTCATAAGGGGATAAAACATGGTAAGTATCACCCTTAGAACATAAATTATTTTCTAATTCCATGTGTTTTATAACATTTGGTGTCATTAGGGCGTTGTTTTCCCTTGTAGGACTCTAAGTTTTTTTAATGACACCCTTGTTTTTTTGGGCGGTCATGGTATCTTTAACCCTTGATACGGGCTTGAGAATTGGGTAACACTCAGTTTCAATTGGTCAGACTTTCTATGGGCATGGTTAGCTATTTAGTAGGTCACTTGACACTTTCTTATTCCTCAGTGATGGACAACTCAGTGTGTCATCATCAAGGATAATGGTCATATGAGGAAATGTAATTATGGACTGAAACTCGAGTACATTCCATCCAATACTTGAATGCATAGAGATGATAATCCTATGGGTATTATTTTGTACGTTTAATTTTATCATATAACCTCAGGGAAATATGCATTGATATATACAGTACTGTTGAGTGTTAAATGTGGTAACAAACCAATTGATTTTGGAGAAATATTAGAAAGTTGAGCTGTTGAGTGTATCCTCAGGTCATCTATGAAGTAGAGTGACTTGGGAGTTAAGGAAATAAAATCCATCCTAATTCTAAATAGGACTTTCAAGAGACTCGAGTGTTTTAAAATACTGATCAGTTTGATTTGGTTTCCATGCCGAATGCCTTATGTTTGTGTTCAAAGTGAGTACTACCTATTTCATTTGTGAGTGACTGGTATATCCTTTCTTCATTTTACTAGGTAAATCCTAAGGTGGGGAGCATAACATCAGTTTTTGTGGTTATGTTCCCTTACAAGTAGAAGGAACACACCAAGGAAGATGATTGGAAAATGTTTGGTTATTCTTGAATGCCTTTAAGGCTTGTGAGTTTTAAATCGTTTTGGTTCTTGCTCGACAACACAATGTTGAAATGGTTGGTAGTGTATAGAACCTTTGAAAATATTGTTGTTCATCAATGGACTTCAGTGGTTAAATCTTGAGTGATCACGGAATCCCTAGGATGGTGAAGGCTCATGCTTCAGTTAATGACGATGCATTGGCTGGTGAAGTAGAGATTCTTTCTTGAAGTTTACCAGTTTTGGTTGGACCATAATTATTTCTAGTAATTGGGTATGATTGATTGGAAACCATTCAATCCTCTTAGTGTATTATTATTAAGAGGCAGGAATGTACCCTATCTTAATGTCATACTAGATGTACTAAGAGCGCATCAGTCTTATGAAATGCTATAGTTTAAAAAGATATTGAGCTTGACATGTGGTTCTTATCAAGGCATGGTGGTTCTGAGTGAAACTTGGGTTCCAAAGTAGGAATGTCTTGGATATACTCTTTTACGCCATCTATTTCTTCCTTGACTCGACTGCTAGGAAGATACCATTATAGGATCATTCAATGATCTATTGTGGACATTATGGCATTGTGAAAAAATATCTATTTTAATTATGGAGTGTGGAATACCTTGTAATAGTCCCTTGGAATCCAATCTTGATGAAACTGAGGTTATCCTCGACTTGTAGTCAGGCTCAGGGTGAAGCTTAAAAGGGGTGAGGATTCCAGTGGGATAGACCTCGATTGCACCTCTTCTCATGTTGAGGAATGACAGTTTTAAATTTTTAGGTGATGGTTTGACCAAGGAATGTCACTGGAAGTCGGGTATAGACTTTGGTGGACATGTTCGTTGTAAATGCGGGGTGACTTGGGTGAAGATATCATAGTTCAGTTGGGAATGCACCATAAGTCTAATCCGAGTGTCTTGATAATGGTTATCTAGAGGTGTCTTGACTTGTGTTTTCTCATGTTGAATGATTAAGGTTGGTGGAGAACCATTTTAAATCATGTCATCCGATCAAGGTGAGTGTTGTATGTGTTAGCCAAGGCCTTTCATGAAAATCCATCTCAAACTAGCTAAATGAGGTCAATGGGGGATCAACCATTTGGTAAGTTCAAAATAACACTCGAAGCATTGTTATAATGCTTATAGGATTGCTTTTAAGGAAATTATGATGGTGGGTTGAATCATGGTTTTGAATTGGCTGCTTAATGTTAAAGCCTAAGGTGGTAAGAACCTTTGTACGAATGCTTGGCGAGACAATGACATAATCATGTCTCTAGTTGAATAGGATTGGGTAAGCATCATTTTGATGTTTCAGTTGGAAAATAGGTGTTGGCTCGGGTGTTGATGTCTTAGGTGTCATGTGGTTAAAAGAATTCTCAAAGGTGTGTTGGGAGTTTAGAAATTAAATGCGACCATTTGAACGAAGCTTC
Source organism: Viscum album (assembly GCA_963277665.1). NCBI lineage: Eukaryota > Viridiplantae > Streptophyta > Magnoliopsida > Santalales > Viscaceae > Viscum > Viscum album. Next base: position 1,488,654,482 of record OY728142.1, read on the forward strand.
ATGACCCTTGTTGGTTGGGTGTTTTTTACATTGTTCCCAAAGGCTTCTCAAGGATGAGAAGTTATAAGGTGGGAAGGTTGTAATGTTTTTTTGTTTTGAACTAGATGAAAATCCAGAGGATTATGGATTTTTCGTTTACTGGATGGGTCATTTTTAAAACTGAGATTCAGAACATAATTTTTAGAGTTGGAACACTCCAAAGTAATATTTTTGGACTTGGGTGAAGGACCAAGAAGTTTTTCGGGTGTCTCGAGGAGTTTTAGGGGCACCAGACCCAGAAAATTAAGTTTTGAGGGATCTATAGAGGGTGTACAGTTTGTCTAAAACCATGCTACCTCATGTAGGAAACCATGTGGCCATATGTTGGTGGAAAAAGGTTGTCACATAGGATATGCTTGGTTTACCAAACTATGAACATAGCCCACACAATTAGTGTAAATTGGGTAGTAACTCAACACTATTCACCATATGGTTGGTGCACGATTTCCAAACCATGTGGTCAGTCCATGCGGGGTGCTCCAGGTGCCCAGTGGAGGGCACATGGTTAGAACATGATTTTCCAAACTGTGCATCCCAAATTGTGTGCAATACCATATTTTAAAAATTAAATTAAATTAAATTAAATTAAACTAAAATAAAACTAAAAACCCAATCTAAATTACTTTTGAGGAACCCCTCTCCCATTCCTCTTTAGGTGTGACACAACCCTCCCCTAGTCCACCTCGGTTAGTTTATTTCCAACTGATTTTGTCGCGTTTTTTCTTTGATTTTTTGAGGTAATACTCCATGCTCCTCCCTCCTTCCTTCTTTGGCTGATTTTTGGTCTCTCCATCACCCTATTTCATTCATCTGAAACCCTCGGGTTAGGGGTTGATGAATTTTTTGTTTTCTTATATTGTTAGGTTGTGAGAAAGGTCTCTTAGGACTCCCTTATGTGTATTACATCAACTACCATTGAAGGTGACATAATTTGGTTTGATTTGAATTTCTATCGCCATCCGAGGTAAGGTTTTATATCTTCTTATTGGTTTTTCCTATTTTATTTTGTGTCCTTTGGGTGATTTAAGGTTCTAGTTTTAATTGTAGAGAATTTAGTGGCTCCTTGAAGGCTTGAAATCATGTACATAGGTATGTATATATATATATATTCCTTGTACATATTCCCTCATGGTGATTGGAATATGTACATTTGATTAAGGGGTATATATATAGTAATGTATGTTCATGCAAGTGTGAAGCAGCTTCAAGTTAAAACCATCAAGTGTCGAGTGTTTGACTTTCCTTGGTCCACTTCTTGAGGTAGGTTCCCATTACTTTTCCCCTTTAAATTTAATAATACGTTAATTAATTTCCATCCACCTTTAATTAATTTTTTCCATGTATGGTAGTTATTCTAAATTAACTTACTTTGGTGAATTAGATGTGATGCTTAAATAACAAATTAATTGTTTTATAAACAAAGTCATGATTTAATAATAAAACCTCTAAAATAGAGGTGTATTGTATTCAATCTAAAAATAAATTAATAGATTTTTATGCTTTCTTGATTATTGCTTTGATGTTTCCTTATGCCTTTTCCTTGGTTAGTAAATGGAAAGTTTAGGACTTAAAAATATTTTATAAATTGAATGGATTGTATTTTAGAAGAAGTGGAACTTGTATCATGTGTATTTAAATGAAACCAAGATACCAAATGGGTGTTTGGTCCACTTATAATTGAAATTAACCAAGTGGGAAATTGAGTTGTTTCCATGACCCTTTCCTTGAACATGACCCTTGGTATTTGTATGTGGCATTTTAATGTTATGAATAATATAAAAATTTGGTTAAGATAAATGGAATGGTTATAATGACTTATAAAAGATGGAAGCATTCTTTAATGGTAATGAATATGATCCTTTCTTTTGGCACTTTTACCTTGAATTAATTTTCCATATTTAGGAAAATTGAGTAGGGTGACCTTGAGTAAGATGGATTACACCAAATTGCATGATTTTCATTGAAATTAATTAAATTGTTAAAGAATAATGGTTTTTAGGTGATATGATCCCTTTGTATGGTAATACCATTCCCCATATTTATGAATTTTTAAAATATTCTTTTGAAATGTAACGGTTTCAATGAAATTGAAATGCTTAAGATGTGTTGCATTAAGTATAAATGTGAACATGACTACTTATACTTAAGTGAAATGGGCTAATGAGATGCATCACAGGTTAATGCCTCATGAACTATACATTATAAATTATTACTACATATAGGAATGTGGATCCAAGGGATTGTGAGAGACCATGGGAGGGAAGACTGCGTGAGTTTCCCAACTGGAGCCAGGGGATTGACCATGAGATCTCCCCTAGTGATGGATATATTTGGGTTACGTACCAATCCTTTCAGCAGCTGGGATAGGGGATTGAATATGAGGAATCCACTAGTGAAGAATATATCTGGGTTATGTCCCAGTCCTTACATCATGTGGAGCAAAGGGACCGTGAGAGCCCTTGGGATGGGAGACTGTGTGACCTTACCTACTAGAGCCAAAATATTGACCATGAGAGAACCTATAGTGATAGATGTACTTGAGTTACATCCCAATCCTAATAGCAGCTAGATTTATGGGATTGACTATGAGATCTCCCTTGGTGATGGATGACAGTGGGTTTCGTACTGGTCCTACCAGTAAAAGTATCCCAAGACACTGTGAAATCTCTTGGAGTTAGGCCATGGGTTAGACCGCAAGATCTTCCCCTGGTATATGGTTGTCTGAGATTTACATCCTGATACATCCCTATATATATATATACACACAACTATACTGTATATATATATATATATAGTGACATGATCAGACACTTATTCCGGCTATGAGCCGAGGTAGGTATAATCATCAAGCATCCCTTAGGAACATGGATGAGTGGTTGTTTATTTATTTACTTCTATTTATTATTTTTCTATACCTTCGCACTATTTAATTCATATTTCACTATCTATATTGGGATAGAAACCGTGGGTTCCAACCTACTAATATTTATATCTCACACCCTGATCGAGCCACAATTGCACTCGGGTACCCGAGTATACCTTCTGTTTGCCGGACCACAGACCTTTCTTGTTATTGTGTGCTTGTACCTAGGATTTAGGATCAAGGGACTAAGTTGGACCTCAGGATGCTCATGGAGATCACCTTTTGTATTTTTTAGTTCCCTTCTATACTTGAGTCCTATTTTGTTCTAGATTATAAAGCATGTTGTATGTTTTTTTTGTTTTCAGTTGTGTAGCATTACTATGACATGAATGCATGTTTTGTATAAACAAGCATTTGACACTTTTATTAAATTGTTATTATTTGTATTTTGATTCTATATTTCATTTATTTATGATTTACACTATTATCTATTGTTTATGTACTGATTGTACCATTATGATACTTTTATATGAGGGTATAGTCTCCCCACTATCACCTTTAGAGACCTTTTCTACTAGTTAGTAGCCTCTGGCATATGGGGAGATGCGCTTGAGGCCATATGAACCACAAGTTTGGCTACTGGTTTTGATGGTAAGTTGGGTCAAGCTGTTATAGTTATATTCTCCCCTCCTTCAGAAATTTTATCCGCAAAATTTTCTTGAACATTACCTTCTAAATATATGTAGGTAGTTTTTCATCATAATATCCTCAGGTTCCCATGTTTCTTCTTCTATTTTAATGTTTCTCCAAAGAACCTTTACCAGTCAAGTCTTTTGATTTCTCAATACTTTCTATCTTGTGTCAAGAATCCTAATAGGATCTTAACAGTAATACAAATCATGTTCTATTTATATTTCTTCATAGGCGAGTACATGCATTTTATCTAGAATATACTTATTTAAAAATGCTATGTGTAACACATCATGAAATTTATAGATACTTGGAAGAATTTGTAATCAGTAATTTACAAGTCCAATTATTTCTAAAATTTCAAATGGTTCAATGTATATGGGGATTATTTTCCCTTTATTAACAAACCTTATGAAACCCATCCATGGAGATACTTTCATAAATACATGATCTCCCACTTGAAATTCAAAATCCTTTCTTCGAATGCTAGCATAACTTTTTTTCTACTTCGAACTACTTTGATATGAGCCTGAATAGTCTTTACCTTTTTCACTATCTCATTAATAAGTTCGGGACCTTTAATTTTCCTCTAGCCAACCTCCCCAACATGTTGGAGTATAAAATCTCTTTCCATATAATGATTGATATGGAACCATTTGAATACTATAATTGAAACTATTATTGTATAAAAAATATACCAAAAGTAAATAATGATCCCACATACCTTGAAAATAAAGTGAGAAAGATCTCAACTTGTGTTTCAATGTTTTAATAGTCCTTTCAGACTATCCATCAGTTTGTAGGTGATAAAAAGTTCTCAAATGAAGCTTAATATCCATAGCCTTATGAATAATCTTCTAGAATTTTGATGTAAAACAAGGATCTCAATCAAACACAATAGATAGAGGTACAACATGAAGTCTTACAACTTCATTAATATAAAGTATTTCTAGGAGATCAAGAGGTAAATATTCTCTTATATCAAGAAAATTTTCCTATTTTGTAAGATGATAAACAATAATCCATATTGAATCATTCCTTCTATATTTCCTTCATATAACTATGAAAAATTATATCATAATGTCATCCCACTTCCACATAGGAATAGGTGGAGGTCGCATGACTCCTCTAGGAGTTGTCTCTTGACCTTAACTTTCTGAGAAACTAGACAACTTGACACATATTCATAAATTTATTACTTCATATTATCCCACCAGAAATGTTTCTTTATATCTCTATACATCTTGGTACTACTAGATTGTATATAGAAATTTGAGCAATAAGCATAATCTAATAGTTCCCTTTTTTGCTCCGGTATTGATGGGAACATAACCTCTTTCAAAATTTCAGAAATCCATCCTCATACATGAAGTCTCCTGATCCTCCATCCTTAATTGATTTAATTTTCTTTTGAAAATTCTCATCATCATATTGAGATATTTTTAGTTTCTCTAGTAAATATGGTTTAGAAATAATTTGAAAAAGTAATAATGTTTCTCCTTCCTCAATAATTCCCATATCCATATTTAATAAATCCATAAATATAAGATCTTTCTCAATCCTCATTTGGGTACGAATTCCATGATATTTCATTCTTAATGTATATGTTACCTTATTTTATTTTTCTGTATGGTAGTGTATTGAGAAGTCATAATATTTGAGTAACTAAAGCCATTACCTTTTCCTCATGTTGAGTTATTTATATGTAACGATGTATTTCAAACTCTCATGATCCGTATATATCTCACATCTTTCACCATATAGGTAGTGTCTCTATATCTTCAGATAAAATATTATAGCTTCCAACTCAAGATCATGAGTTGGATAATTTTTTTCATGAGTCTTCAAGTACCTTGATTCGTAAGCAATAACTTTATCACTTTGAATAAGGACCCAACCTGGTCTATTCTTCGATGCATCATTGTACATGAAAAACCCATAATTTTCTGATAGAAGAGTCAAAATTGGATCATTGACTAATCTTCTATTTAATTCTTTAAAACATTTTTCCATGTGAACTTAACCCCTTTATGTGTGATCTTGGTTAGAGGGTTATCCAATAAGAATTTTTTTTGGATTAAATGCTGATAGTAACCTTCTAAACCAATGAAACTTCATACCTCAGTTATATTCGTTAGCATAGTCCATTCTTGGATTTCCATTATCTTTATAGGAAAAGTTGAGATTCCATCCATAGAGACAATATGTCCAAGTAAAGAAAATTTTTGAAGCAAGAATTCATACTTTCTAAACATCCCATTTAACTATTTTTTTCTAAGAGTCTTCAGAATAATACACAAGTGATTCTCATGCTACTCATATCCTTTGAAGTATACCAAGATATCATTAATAAATACAAAAAAAAAATTATCAAGATATTCCTTTAATACTTTATTCATTAGATCCATAAACATATAGGGTATATTAGTCAGTCCAAATGTAATTATTTTAAACTCGTAATGTCCATACCTAGTTCAAAATGTTATCTTTGGAATATCTTCCTACATTACATGCAATTGATGATATCCAAAACAAAGTTCAATCTTTGAAAACTATTTATCTCTATGGATTTGATCAAATAAATCATCAATGTGAGGTAGAGGATACTTGTTCTTTATTGTAATAGCATTGATTTCTCTATAGTCAATGCACAAGATCAAGGATCCATCTTTATTCTTCACAAATAGAATAGGGGATCCCCATGGAGAAACACTAGGGTGAATAAATTCTTTATTAATCAGATCCTTTAGTTATTTCTTCAGATCTACTAATTCTATAGTTTACATTCTATAAGTATTCTTTGATATTAGTCTTTCATCAGGGATTATGTAAATAGTAAATTCAACTTCATGATCTTGGAGGTTCCCATGTAATTCCTAAAGAAATACATCCATTTATTCCTGTACAATTGGTACATCATCAATTTGAATATTTCCATACTCATCCCTAGATGTTTTTTTCTCTTCCTCCCTAATAATTTTATTCTATAGAGCTACTCAGGGTGGATCTAGATAAGAATCAGATGATGAATTTTTTATTCTAAAGATAAGGGATGACACATTTTCCTTAAAAATCATAATTTCCATCTTCTTGTAATAAATTCTTCCATCATATTTTTCAATCCAATCCAAAATGAGGATTATATAAAATTCAACCATGGGTTTGATGATAAGGTCAACAACTAAAGAATGTTTATGTGTCATAAAAGGGACTGATCGACATATTTTTATTGCAATGAGACTTCCCTTAGGATTTTTTTACTGATAACTCATTTGTTAAATCAAAATGGAAATGATTTTTTTTGGAAAATGGGTAGATATAAAAGAGTGTGATTATACAGAATCAAATAAATAATTGGATATATTTTAAGATAGGATTAATGTACCTTCTACTACATCATTGGGTACTTCTACTTCATTTATAGTGATTGTATAATCTTGGACATCTCCCCTTGGCCTTTTCTATGATATATTCCCTTAATGATTGGGACATTGGTTTGAATAATGCCCCATTTAATTGAAATTGAATCATAAAAAAACAATGATTTTTTCTACCCCTTGTAGTCATTATCTCAATGAACTTTTTCTCCACACTTACAAAAAAACTCTCATGCCTTTCAATATTTTACCAGGATGATTCTTTCCACAATAGTTGCATAATGGAAATTGCTTCATTACCTTATTCTTATTTGATGATTTAGATTTTCCATGGTTATCAAAAGAAATATTCTTCTCTTTATTTCCCTTGAACATATAGGATCTCACAAATTCCTTCTCTATTTTGATGGCACTTAATACTATTTCATCATATGATGAAAATGTTTGAGAAGTGATTGAACCTCAGAGACTTATCTTAAAACCTTCAAATAAATGATCAATATTTTCTTATGAATAACATATATATTCTATTGCATACTTGGATAGTCTTGTGAAGGTATCATCATACTCCATAACACTCTATTTCTCCCTTAGTTTTAAGCTAAGAAATATTCTATTCATTTCAATTTATTTCACATGAGGAAAGTATTGGTAAAATAATGTTTCTCAAGAAGTTCTCTATTCCATGCCTTATATTTCATATTCATCCTTAGTATTTTGGATCAATGACCACCATTGATCAACATCTCCCTTGAGAAAATATACAACCAGTACTACCTTTTTGTTTTCATTGCATCCCAATGCCAGAGATAACTTTTCAAAGGATTTGATCCACTTATTATCTACCACTAGATTAGTAGTCCCACTAAAATATGGGGGATTATACTGCATGAAACGATTCATATAGGTGTAGTATGGTTATTCATCATAACCTTAGTAATCTATCCTAATATGTTCATGATATTCTCATTTCCAACACTAACTTTGTTGACTTTCCCAAAAGGGAATTCCCTACATTTTTTGCGGGTATTTATTCCTTTCCTTCCATTAGGCGCTATTTATAAAAAATGGAATACAATAAATTAGGTTATGAATCATAATGTATAATTTCAAACTAGATAAACACTTAATGTAAATTTAAAATTTATGCATAAATAATCTCATAATCTTAAACATGGTTTCTTTGAGGACATATTTAATTTTAAATCATTCATAATGGTTTGTAAAGAGAATTTGAATTATCCTAAGAATATCCCATGGGAGTGTCAAAACAGGTGTGTAGTAAGGCTTATTTTTATATACCAAGTTACCTCGAGTTAGACCCAGGACACCTTTTCAGAGTTTTTACCCCTAGGCACAACTGTTCCAGAACTATGTCCACTTATAATATCTAGAAAGAGATGTATTTTATTAACAAACCACTTACTATACACTTAACACAATTTTATGATGTTATTATATACTTATCCTCAAAGTCTATATTAGGGTTATGTTCCCTAAACTATGTTTTCTAAATCTAGTTCCCAAGGTTTCTCCTAAACTTCATCTAATACCAACTATAACAACCCTAACCCCAATAGCCTAGAGTCGGTGTCCGTTTTATTATAATGGCATAGATAAAAGAGACCAAATCAACAAGGATTGATTAGTTTAATAGTCTTGAAGAAACTAGATACATACATAGTTCCCTTATTACATTGGTAATTAAACATAGAACATAAAAAAATTGATACTTGTCACTTATTCAATGATTTCATCTTCAAGACCAGGGGAAAGAAAAAAATTAAAGGGTGAGATAAAATGCTCAGTAAGGGTTATATGAAATAATAATAAATGAAGTAAAGTCAATATGGCATAAATATTATGGAAAGGTAAATAATATGAAAAACACATTCCATCAATAAACCTAGAATAAAAATGCATCCATATATTCTATCATAGTGAAAATTGTATGGATAATTATAAATGAATAATGAATGAAAAAAATGATTAATTATTGGAAATCATGTATCTAGTACATGAACCATCATACCATAAACATAGTTTGATTTTGTGGGTTGATACCCTTCAGATTATGCATGGAAATAAACACAAAGGGTTTTTCGCCAACTATTTTGTCTCATGGAAACTGTCAATACATTGAGGAGCTATAATGGGCCCCACACGTCACTAAAAGTCCAAATAATTATTCATAAATATATTTAATTCAATAACAATATGTATTATAAAAATATCCATATTGAGTAGAGGATACAAATTCATCAATATTTCTTTATTTAAAACAATATTCAAAATAAATATCGTATGTAAAATGGTATAAAACTAAGATAATAATCATATCCATGATACAAGATTATGGATATTTAATAGAAACATAATTTAAAATGAAAAATGATCTCAAAGGGTTAGTAGATACACCACATAAAAAATGATTAGGTTCATAATACCAAGTAAGTATAAATGAAATGGAAATTGCGACGAAGTCCCTGATCTTAATTTATGCTTAATTTTGATGTGTTTTCACCCCCTGAATAAAAAACTAATATTTATTAAAACTTTGATACAAAATTTAATAATGGTCATTTATATAAATATTTATCAATTATAATCTTTTTATTATATTTTTTAATTTTAGTTTATGAAAATTGAAGCATTTTAATATCATGTTTTACTTAAAAATTTCCCATTTTACAACGATTTTGATATTTTATTTAAATTTAATTTATAAAATAATAAAATTATATAAAATTATATATATTATATATATTTTATAACATCCAACCATGATAATGGTTATATGTTTTGACATGGAAATGTCTCTATAGGTGGTTAACCGACCTTTGACGGGACATTGTCGGGAGAGTGGGAAGAAGATGTTTTAAAATTATATATATAGTAGTATGATAATTAAAGTAGGTAAACATCATTAATATATTGTTAAATTACTTCATAATTACTTAATTTAATGATTTTTTATGAAAGGGTTGGTGGAAAAATAAATAGGAAGTGTGACGCGAAGGAAAAAAAGGGGGTTCAGGGAGAATCCCATTCCTTATGTCCAAAAGTGTTCTACACTCGATATTTTTGTCCTGTATAATCAAATAAAATACATTAATTAATTAATTAAGAACATTTTATAAATTTATTTGATTTATTATAATTTTATTAAGTTAATTTATAACCTTTTTTATGAGTTGTTAGTTACAATTTTATCGTTCAGGAGCGTTCATTTTTTATTTTTCATGATCGGTTTACTTGTATACATGTATGAGTAAAATGAGAATAATTGCAAATAATTTAAATTAAATGTTATTAATGAAATTCTATAATATTAAATTTTTTTATATTTAATTAATTTATAATTTATTAGGATGAATCATTATATAAAACATTAGTGATAATCGTTTACATTATTTTGGCATTTTTTCGATCATTATGAACTAGTTTTGTTATATTCATTAATATTATGTATATATACAGGTTCCATAACTTTAAATAAGCTATAATAAATATATTATAATATTTTTTAAGAATAAATATTGTTCTATTACTATTCTTGAATACATAATTGAAAAAAAAACACATCATCTATGAAGGTGGTAAATTGACACCTCACAGATGATGTTTTCATTTTTAGAATAAAAGAGAGAGGAGAAGGGGTTTGATGATGAATTTTTAATTAAAACAATAAAATTACTATATATGTATATATAAAATAATATAGTTATAATTCATGTTTTTATAGATTAGGTGAGTTAATTATAATAAAATAAATAAAATTGAAAGAAATTGAAAGAGAAGGATTAAGGGTTTTACCTCTTGAATTATTCTCCTTGAGAACCTCCTTAAGGAATTTGGATTTTTTATTTTTGTGATACCAAAAGCTCATAGAAATGGGAGAGATTAATAAGAATAATATTGGGTATAAATTGTATAAGATTAAAGGCTTTTTAGGTTTGAGGAGAAGAGGTAGTGAGGGGTGATATTTATAGTGGGAGGAGAGGAGTGTTTTTTGATTATTTTATTCATTTGTTTATTATTTTGGATTAAGAATATGAATAGTGATGATTCCCATGAATATATACAGTAAATGGAGATGGGCGGTTCAATATTATTGTCTTACATAAGCCATACATCAGACATGACTCAATAATTAATGTATTTAGCTTATACTGTAAATTATCATATTTCACTGTTCATAAAAAATTCAACAATTTTAGAAAACTCTGAAAAATTCAACCTGATTTTTTTTGAATTTTAGAATTCAAAAATTAATTCCATTATATGAGAAATTTTTTATAAATATGATAAATTTAATTTTTAATTAAAATCATCATTCACTCAAAAAATACCAATTTTAAAATTATAACTTATTTTATGACACTTTGAAAAATTTATTAAGGTCTCATAAAATTATCTTATTATCATAAGACAAAAAAATATTAATTTATGATTCTATTTTATGAAAATAATTTTACTTTTAAATCATTAAATTAATTATAAAATTGAGAATAAACATTTAGGTTTTATAAAAATATTAATACGTAATTAATAATTTCTAAAACATTTATTTACTTGTACTATGATATAATTATACCATATTACCATTTATAATATGCCTATTTTTTTTTATAATTTATTAGGTGGGGTTACTATTCTATTGGACAATTTACTATTCCTAAGGGTCACATTAATATTCTAAATGTCAAGTTACTATTTCATTGGTATATGTTCTCTAAATTATAGAAAAATCCCCATATTTAATTAATTATTCATTTATGATGTTTGATTTGTGTTCTCTATGTGATTTTATATGATTTATACTCTATGAAATAATTTTTTGTGTAACATAATCTATCAATTGAATTGAATTTATTTAAGAAGATACATACTATAAAATCTTAGGGTGTTATAAGTGACATGATTCCTTCAATTTAAGAAAGGTGTCTCTATGATATTATATTTATTTAAAATGCCTTATGTTCTTGATTTATTCTAAACCCATTATTCATTTGAAATCATTTTTGTTATTCTAGTTTTGGTTATGATAACATTATTTCTCCTATATTCATAATTTTCATATCGATGAAAATGATATTTTAAGTGGACCTTGGTATGATTATAGTTAAAAATGATTTATAAAACCCATAGGTGTTGTTAAAATGTTTCAAATACTACTCTTTGAAAATTAATATTTAAAATAAATTTTAAATAAACCTAATGAATTTGGCATATTTTCTAAAAATTAATAACTTGACAATTCTAGTGGGTTTCACCAATTAAAGGGATTATTTTTAATGGCCTTTTATTTCAATTTAATGTTGGTGTTAATATCACTCCCTATAACTTTAATAACACATAAATACCTAATTTATAACAATGGTATCACTTTCTTTCATTTCATGGATCATTTCAGTTTAAAGTTGTATAAAATTAGAAAAAAATCTAACATATCAAACCCTTACAATACAAAATAGACAATTACACTCAATGTCAATGTCATTCTACAAAATAGTATTCTTAAATTTAAACTCATGTTACATTCATAACATGAATTATAGTAGGAACTGTACAATAGAAGCTATTATATAATAAATAAATCATGAATAATATGATAGAGATAAAAAATAATTAGTTATTTCATCTAAATAATATCATAATAGGATAATATATCCTTGGAGGAAATAAAATATAAATAATCATATGGATAACAATACCTGATTTTAGGATGATGGATTCATAATGTGAGACATCATAATCACACCATCAAGTAATTGTGAAAAAACATCATAAATAATTGGTAAAGAATACAAAAAATACCATAGATAGTTTCTATCATGATACCTAACCATGAATTTAGAGGATATATAATATTATTCCCCACTCAACACTTACTAATTCCAATGCATTCATCATTTGAAAGAAATTATTAACCATTCAATACATAATCAACATGCATCAAGAATAAAAATTCATTTTAGAACAATAACATATGAAATTTAAATATTTTATCCAATACATATTCCATCAACTATAAAAAAATATTCATCCTTATAGAACTAATAATTATACTGATTTTTAATGTTTCACTAATTAATAAAGGAGTTGTCTTTCTTAGTAAACACCCCCAATCTGATTTATATAAAATGGGTTATTTACATAATATTGTGTAATAAGTATATAATTAAGTCAATACTAGAAATTTTTTAGAATATATCCATGATAATAAATAACATGTGCATGAATATGATCATAAATTTTGAAATGAAGGCATGGAATTAAATACAAGTCCTTTAAAAAATAGAGAAGAAAACAGAAGCAATTTTTTTAAAAGAATTTATCTTAAAGCTTTTTAAACATTTATTTAAAAATGATTTTTTAAATCAATTAAAAAAATATTTTCATGTGGTGTAAATAATATATTTAAAACATTATTTTAAAATAATTTAAAATAATACAATATTAAAAATAAACTATACTTAAGTATGAAAATGTGGAGTGGAAGATAAAAATTTACATGAGTGGAGTAAAATCCCTCTTAAAAACTTTTAAGAAAATATTAACCTTTTCCTTTTAAAAATTAATAGAATAATTAGAATATAAATTACTTTGGAAAGAAATAAAAAAATATAAAAAAATATAAATCATGATGAAGGGTAATGGAATCGGGAAAACATATCATTTCATAGAGGTGGAAGTGATGTTTTCATTTTCTATAGGATGGAAAGGGAGATTATTAAGTGTTAAAAAATAGACATAATAAAATATTTTTATAGTGTAGATACTGATGTTATTATATCAACATGGTTATGATATAATTGAAGGAGGTAAAAGAAGAAATAATATGAAATAACTTAGTTAATAGTTATACCTCTTCCTTGGGAAACCACATTTGGATTACATATCAATCCTTCATGGTTGGTATTTCTGTGAGAAAAGATCCACTAAGTTAGGGATAGGACGGTTGGTAAGGTATTTAGATAGATATTTTTTGAGATAAATGGCTCAAAATGTGTGATTAATAGAGGATAGGGGGTTATCATTTATAAGTGAAGGGAGTGGCACAATTGTAAATATTAAGAAAATAAAAGTAAAATAAATATAATAATCATGTCAATTGGAATTAAATGGGAAAAATTTACAATTTATATAATTATAAGGTTTAAATAACTTCAATTTATAACATTTATAAATTTTTAAGTTTCACTTTAAACCTTATATTTAGTTTAACTCCTATGTTAACCCCTTTTAACATTAACCGTGGTAACATATTTTCAGCCTTTAGGGGTTATAAATTTAATTATAAGTTTTAAATTTGCTACAAAATGGTCCAAGGATTAAATTTTACACCATTTAACATTAAAATTTTTCTATTTCAAGATTTTTTTTTAAATAATTAAATATTTTTTTTTCATAAAATATCATTAAAGTAATTTTTGGGATTATTCATTTAATTTGAATTTAAGGATATCAATACAACAATGAAATTATAATATAAAAAATTTTACCATTAATTATACTTTATAAGTACCCATGAAATTCTTGGAATACCATAATTCTTCCAAAACATATTATTTTTATTATTTTTAAAATCATTTACCTTGATTTATCTTTTTCTTGGACAAACACTGTATCAGTTTTGTGTAAGAATTTAATGTAATTATATCATCACTAAAAATTTAAAAATATTATTATCATAAAAATAAGTTATTTATGTTCAAAATAATCTTTTATATTCATTAATATCATATTTTTTCAAATTTCAAAATATAAGTGAAATTAAAAGTTAGAGAATGACATTTTTTAATTATCCTTTATTAAAAATAATATATAGACTATAATCAATGGAAAGTGGAAATAAATTGTCACATTTTTGAATATTAGTTGTTTATAGTAGGAAAAAACTCCTAAAGTAAAACAAATACAATTTTAAAGGATATTTTTAGGATTTATCTCATATTTTAACCTTGTTTTACCAGTTTTACCCTTACTGTGGTGACATCATTTTTAATTAGGTTACTATTCATAATGACCAAAAATTAAAAGGGAGATATTTACCAAATTTTCACATAATTATTCAAAATATGGATTCATTTTTCAATATTTTATTTCTAGAAGTTTAATAAAAAAAATTTAATATAAATGGGTGAAATTTAATTAAAAATAATTTTTAGAGAAATGTGTTTTTAGCATAAAAATGAGATTCTACCAAAATCAAATATGATGAAAATTATTTTTTAATTAATTATAATATTTATAATTAATGTTGGATTATATTAATTTAATACTAAATCCAATACAAAATAGTACTTTTAAATTAATTAACTTAATGAAAAAAATAATAGTTATGCAAAAATCAATATTTTTCACTATTCACTAAAAAACCATTTCATTAAAATCCAAAAAAAACATCCTTAACCTATTATGAAATTATAATTTAAAAAATTATTTCATTTTTCAAAAAATATTTCTAAAATTGGTAGAAATTAATTATAATATCCATGTATAAAATGCAATAAAAACGATTTTTGATGAAAATTTATTTTTGAATAATAAAAAAAATTATCCTCACTAATTTCTCAACAACCATAATTAAATTAATGTTAATTAAATTGATTTTATATATAATCTACTCATTTCATTATAATCATTTCTCAATAATGATTAATTTAATCTATTAAGATAAAAATACACTGTGTACATAAAAATAGTTTAAAGAAAACTATATTTTTTACCTATAAAGGATTTTATATTAATTTCTAACCAATTGGTAATAAATGTATGAATATATATTTCATAATATGGATATTACTATTCATACCCACCCAACTAATTACTATATCATAATATACATATTTAAATAATAAAATTTCTATAGTATATCATGGTTTGTTTAAGCCCAGAGTTGAGTATACCACACACTATCAAATATATTACTTCAAGAAAATAAATTCTAAAATTTTGGTATGTTACAATTAATTTTTTATTTCATTATGATTCCCATATATTGAATTTATTTTATATCATTTAATGATATTTTAAATTATCTCTATTCTTCATATTAGGTTTTTAGTATATTTTTAAAGGATTTGAGTTCATTCTGGTTTGAAAGTGTTACTTTCAAAGTGTGAAAATGTATTTTGTTTTTAAAAAGGTATGTTCATATCTTGATCCATGGTTTAAATCTATAAGTCATGTTTGTAAAAATATTATATGGATTTAATGTTTTAAGATATAAAATATGCATCAAAAGCCTCATTATAAATTTATGAAGAGTTTAGATTGATTCCACTACTTAATTTTGTATTTGATCTTGATGGTTACATAGGACATGTTGTGATTTGAAAGTAAGGGGTTTTATTTTGGAAGGGTGTTTGGAGGTGATATGAGGTATGATTTCATATATCATTAAGGTTTTATATGATTGATTTCATGATTGATATTACTCACCTCCATTGGTTGATCTTGGGATCCTTGGTTAGTTAGGTTGGGAAGACTGGAAGAAGTACCTGCTAGGAATTGATTAATCCCTCCATAGCCTTGGATTATACCTCACTAAATAAAAATTATTATAATACAAATATATTTCCAATTTTTGGGGAAACCCTTGTCTTCTAGGAATTGTGGATGATATCCCTAGTGGCCTATGTGAAATTGGATATGATTGATTCTAATCACAAGATAGTATAAAGATCCCAAGGTGATTTATCCTTAGTTCCCTAGGGCCACTCATGATATTTTTTACTTTTAGTTATTTTCAATTATTATCGAATATTATTATTTTTTATGATTTTTTTGTTTACTTTCACTAAGTGGGTGTTATTTTTGTTTATATTCAGTCATTTATCTTCCTTTACTTGATTGATTTTTATTACTAGTTATCTCTATTATCTTTTTTAGTAGCTATTATCATGTGATATGGTTTCCTATTATTTCATATCAATGGTTTTTTATTATACTTGTGAACTTCATGTCCTTGGTATTATTTTTTTTATCATTTTAAAGATTAAGGTATGAAATATTTTTTGGAATTAAACTAGAAAAGAAAGGATTTATGGTAAAATATAAAATTTTCATTGTTTTAAATATATTTTCATACTATCCTTATAGAAATGTTTTAAGTTATATTCCTAAAACCAATGAGTTTTCCTTAAATAAAACTATTTGGTTCTTAAAAGGGAATTTTTTTTCTTTTACTTACATGGCTTGGTGTACTTAAATGTTAAAAAGACATTACATTCATGAAATGTTTTTCAAACTATAATTAATAGATTTGATCATGAAAGGAATCATATAGAGATTTTTTTTGGTGCCATCCTACTAGTATTTTGTATCACGCTATACTTATATCATTTGGTGTCTATAGACAAAGAATCTCTTGAAAATTCAAGTTCATATTTTCTAGGATATCCTTCTCATGGACTCTTTCTTTCAGAAGAATCCTGGATCGGTTTTCGATTACAGAGTTGGATAGTGATATCAGGTCACATGGAGATCTTTATATTGGTATTTTATATTTTCTTTTATATATTTTGGTTCATGCATGTTTTTTCCACTCTGGCAGTCTTATATCTCAAGATCATTTTATTTAGTTTTGTTGTATTTATTTTGTATTATGGAAATAAGGTTGTATTTTTTATCCTTGTAACTACTAATTTGATTTGCATGGATCTCCGAATTATGGATGAGTTATACTATATTATTATTAAGATTTTTTTTATTTATTTAGTTATTTTTCATGGGAGAAATTTTTCTCAAGAGTGATCTCTTGATTCCTAAGAACTAGTTCCCAACCCATAGATATCATAAATTACCTTTTAAACTTTACACAAAATATATTGGGAATCGATTCTAGACATATTGGGATGGTTCCTTACAACATAAAATACCAAAATAAATAAAGATAGTAGACCAATTTATTCTTATAAGTGTTTTCTTAGTTTGAAACCTCCTTATTTTAATAACCCAGATAATGTTTCTTGTGTAACTAATGTGTTTTATGTTTTATGATATTTAATGGTTTTTTTGGAAAAAATGTTAAAATTGGCTAAGTATTGAAGTAACTATGACAACCTTCCATGTCAAGAAGTTCAACTAAATGTGAAGGTCAAGTGACCGTGTGGAAGTGATAGCATGTTAAACTTAAAGTGACCACATGAACATGTCATGTGACTGCAAGAAAAATTAAGTCACCACATAAAGATGTGAAGTGAACACATGAATAAGTGAAGTGATTTTATGAAGGAGTGAAGTGACCATAGTGAAGTGATCACATGATGAAGTGGAGTGACTGTAAGAACAAATGAAGTAATCTTTCCAAGTTACCATGCCAAGTCATCATTCCAAGTAACCATGATAAGTAATCTCAAGTCAAAGTAAACATTACTTTTAAAAGACAAAGTTCCCATGTCTAACTTAAGAAGTGAGGTATTTTAAATCTCTAAAAGCTATATTTTGAAGCATTCATTGTGGAGTCAATGCATTTAAGATTTTAATGAATATGAGGATTAAAATATGAATATCCTCCAATAGATAATTAGAGAGAATATATCATTAAGAATATGATTCATTGAAGGAAAAAACCTAGAGAAATATAGAGGATACACATGAGCATGAGAGACATACTAATACTCTAACAACAGCTCTATGACACTCTATTTTTCAAACCTCTCTATGAAAAACTTGGTTGAAGATTTTCAAGGACATATTTAAAGACATTTGATAAATTGAATCGGAACAGATTGAGCTACCTCGATGAAGCTCTTTTTTCCTAGATTACTTGTGTGCATTTATTTTATATAAAACATGATCTATATTATTGATCATTTTATTCGTTAATAAACTTATTGGTGGTGGTTGATTACCAAATTGAGAGGACCAAGTATCATCTTGATACTGAACATAACTTTTTATTGTGTTATTAATTTTATTTTTTTTGTTTTCAATGTTTAAAAAAAACCCATTTTAGTTTTAAAAAATATATAGGAAAACATTCCTTTAATATTTTTCTTTAATAAGTGTTTTATATATGGTGTTTTATACTGGTAAATTTGATTCAAAAGTTAAATATGTTTTTAAAATTATTTTAATTTAGTTTTGATCAAAATTATGAGAATCTTTTTGAAAGATAAAATTATAAACCTATAATATATTATTTAACTTGGTTTTTTAATAAATTGATGGATTTAGTTTTAAATATTTTTAATATAAATTTTAATTGTAAATTCAATTCACCCACTCTTTATTTTCCCACTCCAACCAACATTTCATATCATCGTAAATTATTCCTTTTTAACTATAGTTTTACCCAAAATATCAAAATTTCTATTATTTCTAAATTTATATCTTTATAGATAATAATGTACTTGAAGGGATTGATACTAACATGATTATTTATTTTAATGAAACCAATTATGCTTAGTTTAAGATTAAAATGAAAATACAAATTGAGAGAATGATATTTAATATTTTGACTATAATAGTGGACAAATACGAAAACCCAAAATCTTCTAGAGAGGATTGGAGAGATTATACTATGGCCACTTGTGACTGTAATTATGAATTTATGAATTCCTAATATTCTACATTATGAGAATATGAGTTTAATAGAATTTATGCATATTCTACAACTTATAAAATATAGGATACAGTTTTTTTTCTCATAAAGGAACATGAAATGTTAAAGAGATACACTTGAACACCTATACTATTAAATATGATACTATTAAGATGAAACTTGATTAATCAATTTCTTAAATGCATCTCATGTTCAATGAAATTATAAATAAAATGCATGTAATTTGTAGGAAAATTGAAGATAAATATCAACTGATGAGACTCCTATGATGCTTATCATATTGACTAAGAGGAACCTATATTTCCATTAGAGAATCATATGATATATATAAACTTCTAGTAAAGGAGTTGATTGAAAAAATCATGATGTATGAGGAATAACTGAAAGTAATCAAATAAGAAGATGAACCAAAGTGAAATTCCATTAATTTCAAGTATTTTGAATCAAATAAAAATAATAAAATCAAAGAATATAGTTCAAGTGAAAATAAATCACATTCTGGTAGTAATGTAGAGAGTGGTCATATAGACAATATATTTCAGAAGTTTAAAATGAAGGATAAATTCTTCAACAAATCAAATTATGGAGGAAAATATAATGCAAGATGGAACTATAAAAATAAAAACCAACCTGGAGAAGTGAATTGTTATAGATGTGAAAAAAAGAGTATATCAAATATTAAATTACTAAATTTAATTATAAGAGAAGTTATGATGATCAAGGAAAAAGACCAAAGAAATCTATGAAAGATACCTAGAGTACATATAAGGACAATTCCAATGACTCTGTCTCGAGCAGTGAAAACAAGAATGATAGTGTAATCATGTGCTTTATGGAAAAAAAACATCTGAGGTAATTAATATTGTCTCAAATTCTCTCATTCATATTTTTAATCTCTCTAAAAATTAAAATAATGATGAAAATATGAGAATTTAATATTTATTTGAATACTATAATATGTTGTAAGAAATATTCAATGAACTTAAAGATAAGTATAAATGTCTAAATAAGAATCATGATTTATTTATTCATGATAAATATGATCTTGTTATAGAAAAGACAAGAATTATCATTTATTAAAAGAAAACATTGAACATAAAATTTAAAATGAGTAAATCAAAAAGGATATTTAAAGTTTTATAAATGGTAGAGAAACCTTGAACATGATTATTGGTAAACATTCCACACCCAAGTACATCATTGGGATTGGATACCAACCTGGTAATATGAGAATCTATAAGAATAAATTTATTTCTATATAAATCCCTTCTAATCTTGTAATCAGTTCATATTATTGTGGAAATAATAAAGATTTTATTTATAAAATTATTAGGAAAATTTATGTTAAACCTGTTAAACAACTTTGTATTCCATAAGATTTAATTAATAAATTTTTTTGACCCAATAAAGTGGGAGTACCAAAATCATTTCTTATTTAAATGTGTGTAAGAAACCTGTTTGAAGAGTACCAGTAAAAACTTATGGTATCTGGAAAGTGTATTTTCCAAACACATGATTGGATACTACTCAAGCTTTAAAATTATTATCAAGGTTAATAGTGGACATGTCACTTTTTGTGACAATACCAAAGGAAAAATAATTGGACTTGTTCAAATCAATAATTTTAATTTCATTTCAATTTTTAAAGTCTTATTTATTTATTCTTTAAAGTATAATCTGTTTATTATCTCACAATTATGTAATTATGGTTACCATGTCATGTTTGGAAAAAAATTATTGAAAATTCTATGATTCTAAGAATTCTTTAGTTTTTAATTTTCTACATAATTATAATGTTTATGTATTTGATTTAGATTATTTATTTTTTCAAAAATATTTCTTTCTTAAGTTCCTTTCACATAGAATCTTGTCTATGGAATATGAGACTAGACGACTAAAAACTTCACTCTCTTAAAAATATAACTAGGAAAGGATTTAGGATCCTCTTAAACTATAATTACCAAAAGACAAATTTTGTATCCCATGTCAAAAATGGAAACAATATAAGATCTATTTCAAACCAAATAAGTAAGTTCCAACTTATCAACCCCTATATTTGGTTCACATAGTCTTTTTAGACCTTCTATATTTTCTAGCTTAACTGGGAAGCTTTATGCCTATGTTCTTGTAGATAACTATTCAAGATACACTTGGGTATTCATTATAGCTCACAAAAGTGAAGATTTTTGCTGTTTTGAAAAAAGAATGAAGATTTTATAGAATATATTAGTGAAATTTCATTAAGAACTTAAGGAGTGATAAAGGTCACTATTTTAAAAATTAATACTTTGAATCTTTATGATCATAACATAGATATAATCACAAATTTTCCACTCCCAGGACTCCCCAGAAGAATGGTGTTATAGAAAGAACAGATAAGACTCTTCAACTTATCTTGTTTTTTGATGTTACTATGAGAATGAAATATAATAATTGTGGAAGTTCATCCTTTTTATTTTTACACTAATCATGAAAATTTATATTCTTTTTTTGGATCACTACTAGACAGGAGAATCTTGGAGGCATTAGAGATGGATATTATATCTATGAGAAGTGTGCAATGAATACCTATATGATGTAGCAAATGGATGATTACAGACTATTTTATTTTACATGATGACTTCTGTGAAGACCTAGGAATTTGGGAAGATGCATTAATGAGATCTTTTCTTGCTGGGATCTATCATGTCCTTACAAGAATTGTTTAGAGGTTTTTCTTATCACCTTTTTTTCTATTAAATTATTCTCTTACTGGTAAAAACTCACTGTACCTCGTGTAATCACCTGACCATTATATTTTTGTTTAATAAATTTTGAGGATTATGGGTTTCACTCATGCTCTGAGCCATTCTAGTAAAAAAAGACTCTCCAAGTGATTTCCTAGACTATTCTCAATGAGTATAACCTACCGGTTTATCTTTAGAAAGAATCTATCAATAAAACTTTCTATATTGTCAATAGGATTCTTATTAGATTTTTTTAAAGAAGAATCCATACGAGTTATGTAATGGAACAAAACCAAAGGTTAATTACTTTATATTTTTTGGCTGTAAGGTATTTATACTCAATAAAAAATAAATTTTATATAAATTTGTATCCAAAAGTGATGAAGGGATCTTCCTTGTTTATTCAACCTCTAGTAAATCATATAGAATGTTCAATAAAAGAACCAAAATTGTGTAAGAATATATACATGTAAAATTTTATGAATAGATCCACATTGGACTAAAAATTCTTTAAGAAACCTTAAGGGAGATCTTTCAAATTTTAATAGCAATACCCCAATCAATCCTAGTGATGTTTTAGTGAAACCTGATATAGAAAAATCATTTAAAATAGAATAATTGTTTAAAATATAACCTAAAGAATAAATTGAAGTACCAAGTACATCTATCTCTAGATCTATTAGAACTTGTAGAGACTGTAATTTAGATGTTATTGTTGGAGATTTAAATAGAGGTACTCAGACTAGAGATTATATTATAAACTAGGTTAAAAATCAACATTTATTATCTTATCCTGAACCTAAAAACATCAATGAAATTATATATGTGAATTTTTGGTAATTTCTATTCATGAAGAGTTGAATTAGTTTGAGAGAAACAAGTTCTAGGGACTAGTAGAAACCCCTAAGGAATTCCTGACCATGTACACTAAGTGGGTGTTTAGGAACAAGGTTGATGAGACTTGTACTATAATTAGAAATAAATCTAGATTGGTTGTATAAGAATACATTCAAGAGGAAGTTGTTGAATATTAATAAACCTTTTCACTAGTAGAAATAATTGAATATATTATAATATTTCTTGTCTATACAACACATTTGAATTTAAATTATATCAAATAGATGTCAAGAGTGATTTTATTGAGGGTTATATTATTGAGGATGTTTTTGATGAAGAACCCCCTATATTTAAAAACCCTCAATTTTCAAATAACATTTTTAAATTAATAAATTATTTATATGGTTTAAAATAAGATCCTAGATCTTGATATGATATTTCCATCTAATTTATGATTTCTAAAGGTTTTTCAAAAAGTATAATATATCCTACCTTATTTATAAAAATAATTTCCAAATATATTTTGATATTTGTAATCTATATTGATGGTATTATTTTTGGATCATTCAAAAACTATTTACGTATTCAATTTTTAAAACTAATGAAAAAAATTGAAACAAGTTTAATGGGTGAGCTAAAATTCTTCCTAGGTTTTCATATTTTTAACAATAAGAAAAGAATCATTTGAAATCAAACCAAACACACAAAATATCTTCTAGAACATTTTGGTATGAATAGTAACAAAGGTAGTGATACTCCCATGTGTACAATTTGTAAGTTGGATTTTGATGAAACTAGGGAACTATTTGATCAAACCATATATAGTGTTATTATTAGATGATTACTATACTTAAATTCTATC
The DNA here is from genome assembly GCA_963277665.1 of Viscum album. Classification (NCBI taxonomy): domain Eukaryota; kingdom Viridiplantae; phylum Streptophyta; class Magnoliopsida; order Santalales; family Viscaceae; genus Viscum; species Viscum album. The sequence continues at coordinate 1,488,678,453 of OY728142.1, forward strand.
CTACCAAATATTATATTTATTGTGTTCATGTGTGCACATTTTCAAGAAAATCCAATGCAATCACATTTGAATTTTGTCAAAATAAATTTTAAATACTTCAATGTACAACCAATTTTGGATTTTTCTAATCTAGAGGAAAATAATTTGACATAGTTATGCATATTATGATTTTTGTCGATATAAGTTAGAAAAAAAAATCACCTCTATAATATTTTTATTTTTGGTAAAGTCTCTAGTTTCATTGTGTAGTAAAAAGAATAACTCTGTTGCATTATCCACTACTGAAGCTAAGTACATAGATGTAGGTAGTTATTGTGCATATATTATATGGATGAAACAACCTTTACTAGATTGTGTTTGTCAGTTCAGTCATGTCCCTAAAAAATTTTATAATACTAGTGCTATAAATTTTTTTAAGAATCATGTTTCTTGATCAAGGAAAGACATATTGATATAAGATATCACTTTTTTAGAGACCATTTTCAAAAAGGTGATATTAATATTGAGTTAATTCATATTGAAAATAATCTTACTAATATATTTACAAAGTCTTTGAATCTTGAGAGAATGAATTATATCAAACATGAGCTAGTAATGATCAATTATTCCTAAAACATTCAATTTAGTTATAACTATAATATTTAGTTCTAAATTTTATTTATAATTCTTAACTTCTGGGCTTATTAAGATATTTCTCAAACATGAAATTTTTATCAAAATTTTCTACTGTTTATGCTGATATGTAACTATGAAGTTTAACTCACAAGTCAATTTAATTGACTACGTTTTTTAGTTCATACAATTAGTTAAGTTACCTTGACCAGTTAGTCATGCAGTCACTATACCTACCATGAGATTTTACTCACATGTTCACTATACCTACCATGATATTATGGTCAATATAATTATCATTACTTAGTTTCCATTAATACACAATTAGTATACCTATCAAGACTATTTTTTAATTTTTATTAAGTTGTCTTTGTGGTATTTTCTTCTAGTTTATTAGTATTCTATTCCCTAAATGATTGAATTAAAATTCAAATTATAATATGAATCATCACACTTCTATATCCAAAAAGTTTATTTCTTCTTTTTTAATCCTTGTATTCTCTCTTTAAACCATCTTTTTTAAACCTCTCTCTCTTGAACTTGAACATTTAGAAATCAAATCATAGTGGAAAATGTCAAGGATAAAACAAGTTTATTATGCCCCACCTCTTTTTTGATCACCTCCTCTAAATAAATAAAAAAAATGAAAAAGCTATATCAAATAATATATTGACTCACATAACCCTCATTTCATAGATCAAATAGTCTATATTGAAAAGGAAGTATATTCTAAATGTATCTAGTCTATAAAATATCTAGTGCATAAATAAATTTAGAAACAAAGATGGAGTGAATGGTTCAAGGATTGTGGTAATCCATTCTATACGAGACTAGTAAAAGAATTGTATACCCATATATAATTCATCCATGGAGATAAAAGAGATACCATTAGGATGATGATGAATCAAGATTTTTTTTGTTTTCTTCAAAACTTTAGGAAAAGAGCTCAAGTGTGCCTTATATGGGTTATCATGAAGACTATCAAAGCATGTATCCTATAAAACATGCCCAATTTGAGTTTTAGAATAATCTTGAGGAATTGTGTGGGAATATGACTCCCAGAAGACTGATTATAGTGAATCTTAGTGGTGAATGTAGGTTGTTGGTTAATTTAATCCAATAACTCATTAGTCCTATAAAAAGGAACCTTAGTATTCTAAGGCACCATTACTTATTATTTATCTTCATGATTAAGAATGGAATTTAGATTAGCTTATCTATATATGTCATGAGACATATGTTTGAGATGTACAAGCCCTCTATTATGTTTAATTACCTTCCATGTACAAAGTTTATATAATCCCCATTAGATTATAAGGGATTAATTACTCATGGGGAGGAAAAGGTTGTTTCCTCTATTATACTTTCTTAAATCAAAAGTTTTGTAGGCACATGAAAGTAAATTTGAACCCTTGGTGAAAATAATGGATATCGAATAGTGAAAAGTTGTATGAAAATTTTACTCTTGTAAAGTATTCGGTTTGGACAATGGATATAGTGAATCCTATCCTGGATCATATTGAACTTTTTGAATATTATTTTGATGATGAATATGATTTTGTTTTTGAAGTAGAAGAAGAGGAATCTATAGTGAATGATCTCAGTGAGGAAGCCAAAGCAGCTTATGAGGATGTAATGGAATCCTCTCCTATAATGTCTTTTTGACCTCCTAACTCTTCTCAACCTTGAACTTATCATTACAATGAGTTATAAGATGAAGATAATGTTTAAATTGATGTTTTTAAGTAGTTTTATTGATTAACTTGAATGGAATGACTCTAGTGATTTTGAAGAGGATAAATAAATCTTATATGTCTCTTATTATTGGAAGAACTCCTAGACCTTGTGTACTAGATAAACCTTATAATGGGTAGAAGTACTTAAAATTAGTAGTACTATGTTTGGATTACTCTGAGTCTGATGATGATGATAATGGGGGAATCTCATCTGATCTTGGAGGATTTGATATCCCTTCTACTAAAATAGTGTTTAAATATTTTTTATATCTAAGATTGATTCTCATGAAAGCATTGAGGTATCTTATTTTAGAACTTTAGTTGATTGAGTTTTTTAAGGACTATTTTTCATTACTCCTACCAAGACTATTGAGGAAACTGAGGATACAAATTTAACAACACCTATTGGATATCTTTATATATATGTTATTGAAATTGAATAAGAACCTAATACTGCTGAAGAAGAAAAAGTTCCATCTTTAATACCTAAGTCTACGAATATTGAGGATGTGTTATATGGTAAGAAGTTGGATTATGATCTATATGATCTTATAATGTCTTCTATCCATTCATCATCTTATGTGAAAAAAGAATATTTCAATAAGTTTAACTCAGACTTGATGGGTGTGCTAAAATAATTTTTCATTGGTTTTGGGAACTCATTGGAACTAATTAAATAATAATATATAGCTAAGACACAACTTTAGTCATTTCTCATCTTCTACCAAGATTCCATCTTGAAATGGAACTTATGAAAAATGACATTGAGGAATTGAGATAACAAGTGGGTTCTTTGCAAGCTGATCTTCAGGATATGGTGATGAAGTTAGATCAAATATTATAAATGTAGTGTTTTAGTCTTATACTTCAATCAATCGTCCATAATCTTCCTCGGTACCTCCTCCTAATCTCGCACCATTGGTTTTTAAGGAAGAAATAATCCTAAATCTCATAAAATATGAGTTTAAAGTCATTTTTAATGAGTTTCAAAAAACAATAGAAGTGGAGTTTGATGTTTTTCAAACCCATACCGCTAATACATTTTCATTTTTCAGAAAAAGATTTCAAATGGGATGTTATAGATAGATATACTACTAGAAGATCCATTGATTTATATCTCAGTTGTATCTTCACCGATTCAGATCTGAAATCTATGTTTATGTTACTATAAAGTGATCTCAATATGACTCCCTTGACCTAAGAATTCAAGTCTCAAGATAAAAATACGAAAATTCTAATGCCTTTTGTAGAGTCCTTTATGAAAAACAAAGATGATTATTTTCAATAAATATAAAATGGATCATGAGAGTAAAGTATTTTACAAAATTTCTAGATCCTTACCTCTACACTTCCAACACTTAAATCCTAGATCCTCCTACCTTACCCATTACTTACAACCCTCATTATTATAAAAACTCTTCTATTATTCCTTTTGATTTGTCTTAGAGACCTTAAATCCAACACCTTAATCCAGTTACTTTGTGTGTCATAATCCAAGACCCCTCTTCTACCTATTTACCACTACCTATCCAAACTATGTTATCCTCTACATAATAATTAAAGGATCCTATACTCCCTACTAACATAAAGAGTATTCCTAATTCTGATTCTTTTTATAATTCCTAACAATAAAACTCCTTGTAATATTTTTTCAATCCTTTGAGATATTAATTAAATAATATTTTTATCTTCATTTTTGTTTAGTAATTTTTAATTATTTTGTCTAATATCACTATACTATTTCTTTTATTCTCTTTTTCATATGGTATAATTTTTTATAATCCCAAAATGGGGATAAAATCATAAAAAATTTATTATGAATAAAATTGAGAATAATTAAGAACACCATATATATTCATTTCATTTCATATATATTTAATGATTTGTGATCATCAAAAAGGAATATATTGTGGGAAACTCCTTATTTTAATGATCTCAAATAATATTTCTTATGTTACTAATTAGTTTTATGTTTTATAATAATCATATTTTTTATGGAAAAATGATAAAATTGGATATGTCCTAAAGTTACTATGACACCTACCGTGTAAATAATTTCAACTGACATGAAGGTAAAGTGACCAAGTGGATGTGACCACACATTGAACTCAAAGTGATAGCATGAACAAGTCAAGTGACCATAATAAAAAATAAAGTTACCACATGAAGAAGTGATGTGACTATATGAAGAAGTAAAATGACCACATAAAGAAGTAAAGTGACTGCCTAAAGAAGTTAATTGGCCACATTAAGAATAGAAGTGGCCACAAGAACAAATGTAGTGACCATGCAAGTGAACATGCTAATTCACCATGCCAAGTGATCATTCTAAGTAAATTCAAGGAAAAGTAATTATTACTAAGTGAATACCAAGTAACCATGTATAACTTAAGTAGTAAGGTATTTTCAAATCTACAATGGCTATATTTTGAAGTATTTATTTTAAAGTCGGTGAATTTAATGTTGTAATGAATAAAAGGATTAAAATATGAATATCCTCCAATGAATAATTAGATATAAGATCTATTTAATAAGAATATCCATTCAATAGAAAAAATATAGAAATATAGAGGATACACATGTGACTGAGAAACATACAATTTCTCTCATAACCCATCCATGACACTATTTTTTTTCATACCTATCCGTAAAAAACTCAGTTAAATATTTTAAAGGAAAGATTTAAAGACATTTTATCAATTACATATAATCAGATTAAGCTACATCAAATATTCTCACCATCTATATTTTCTACACTATATTTTAGATTTAATTTTGAGTTTTTTTATACTATATTTATTCATTAACATGGGATCTTGTATTGTATTGAAGAGTTTCATACCCTCTTTCTTTCTTTCATTTACATCATTTATCCCATATAGAACTATAGAAGAGGTTTTGTATAGCCTGTAATGCCTATGTGTAGTTTTTTTCCATAAAAATATATACTAGTTGTGGATAATTTTATTCTTTAATAAACTTCTTAGCAGTGGGTGATTTTAAAGTGGATAGGGCTAGGTTTCACCTTGAGACTGAACCTCTTTTTTTATTCCACTATGTGTTTTCTTGTTTTATTTTATCTATTTTTTTAAAAAAAAAATTACATTTAAAAACTATATATCAAAACACTACTTTGATTGTTATATTTAATAAGTTTTTTATATATTTTGTTTACTACAAGTAAATTTTAATAAAAATTTAAAGGAGTTTTTAATCTTATTTTAACTAAGTTGTGATCGAAATTCTGAGAATATTTTTGAAAGATCAAATTTTACACTTCTACTATTTTAGTTAACTGGGTTGTTTTTATAAATTGAGTATTTAGTGTTAAATCATATTTAATATAAATTTTAATTGGAAACACAATTCACCCTTCTTGAGTTGTCCACCCTGACCAACAAAAAGGTTCAACCAAAACGTGGGAATCTACTCCTTGTTGTGTTCATATAGAGTCTAAGAAATGGATATTAACTATATAAACCAATTGAATATAGGAAGGCTATCTCTAAAAAATAATGTTTTGTCTCCTAATAGGTTTAAAATTTACCAAGTGGTTTATTTATATTGGATCCTTCTAGTTTAAAAAGGGTTTCCCAACTCACTTTTGTACCAGATATACAATCTGATCCAAGATTTCATAGAATATTCTAGAGATATATTCTTCCTCAATTAGATACTTTTACATCTATTAGATAATTTATTAGTTTCATACATATTTTCATCTATATAAAAAATCAAACTCAATCTTATTATTCTTATTCAAGTGCTTCAATATACTGATAAAAAATAGGTTGTAGTAGTTTCAATTATGCTCAAATCACTTCCTCTTCTTACCTATTTTTATATTTTCTTCTTTTTTTTATTCGATAATAATGGGTATGTAGTAAAAATACCCTATCAGCTTTCTCTATTTTCTTTTCATATTCTCATTCCTTGAAGATCAAGGTTTTTTCTCTTTCTGAATATTATCATCCACACTCTTCCTTCAATACTCAAGGTCTTCTTTTGGAATACAGTATCAGAATCTCCTCTTCAACACATATCATAATTTTATTTCTCCTATTATATATTTACATAATCATGCATATATTTTCATAATTTTGAATATAAAAAATACATTATAATTGAAATCATGATATTCTCAATAATCTTATTTAATTTCTCAACTGAATCACATATAATTTCATCCCACAATCATGGAATATTATTTTTTCTATCCCAACTGGTAATACAAAAATACTCATTATCACATTTAAAATTAGTTAATAGTATTTAAATTAAATTCTCTAAAATTGATCACCATTAATAATTTTTAAATATTTTTATTTGAAAATAAAAAAATAGTATAGCATAGATATTCTTAATTTTATTCTCATTCACTCCTCCTTCTTACTTGGCTTGAAACACAACATAACCAAGAATCATGATATTTAATCCATGAAGAATAGTAAATCATCATTTGAATTTAATATCTGGTAATATTTCATCTTTTAAAAATATTAAATATTATATAAAAAATGAAATATCTTACATATAACTTCTTTGAGCTCAAATATATTACACATTCTCTAAATATATTGACTATAAATTTAATTCTTTTCCCTTTACCACATCTTTATAGGAACTTTAAAAAATTTCTTATGCATGCCTCAAATATCTTACGTGTCACCATAAGTTTTTTACCGTTGATACATTTTAGTATAAGATTTGAAAAATATATTTCACATAAACTAAAATGTCTTATGTATTAGAATAAGATATTACCCTTTATCACATTTCAATACTCATAGAGTAAAATATATTATACATGCTCTAAATATATTCTTTAGGACCAAAACTATCTTACATATCACCAAAAATATTTCCTTTTTCATGTTTTAAAATATTTTTTATGATATATCTTCTATATACTAGAGAATATGTAACATTCCAATAAAAAATTTACATAATATATGAAATATGTTACGTACCACAATGTAAACTCCTAGGTACATTCCCAATTATTTGGATTCAACTCAATGTGCTTCTAAAGTATCATCATAAAAATCCTACACAACACAATGTGATCTAGTAATTTTTTAATTTTTAATTCTTTTCTGTGATTCTTATTTTGGATGTAGATAGTATACATTCAAAACTTATCTTATAAAAATTTATTTCCATGCCTTATTCAATTTAATATATATCCTTCTAGAACTCTTTCTTAGAGATCTACATCTCACTCTAAAAAATTCATCTTCCAAACATGGTGATTTCAAAATATATCATGACACACACATTCTTACATTTATAAGTTCTTCTATAAGTGAATATTTTATAAGCAAGACATCCAGATGTAGATTCCAATATAAATTTTTTTATAACTTAACTCATTTAACATAAGTCAAGTGTAGTTAAAGTTTCAAACCCAATTTTTATATTTCACAAACACATGAACAGACTCATAAAAAACTTTAAAAAACATATAGAAGATAGTTCTTTCAGAAACTAAGAACTTAACACTTACTCAAATTAATTAAATTTCATTAATCATTTAATATATAGGTTGCTCACTACCAAGAATTAGTAGCTTTATTTCCTTATTTTTCAGTCTATAAAGTTGAAAAATCCTAGTTTCCTTTTCCCATATATATATGAGCATCATCTCAATCTTTGTCTACATTTATAACATAATGATGGATCTCCCACAACAGTATGTACAATTTCAGGATACACATACAACTATCACAAGAACTATCCAAGATGAATCTCACACATTTCAACTTCTTCATTAATTTGGAACTTCTTCCATAACCCAACATATATTTAAATTACTCTTTAATTACATATTTGTAATAAATATAATACTCTTCAAACACAATCAATTTGGGAACTTCAATTCTATAGGGACTCTTTGATATGGTCAGATCTTTAACAATAATTTATATAGATAACTAAACCTATTGATTATGAGGAAGGTTAGGAGAGTCTTCAAGGAATACAACAACATGTTCCATTATAATAGAAATTTCCTCAAGGAAAATCCTTTCTTTTACCTTAATCATTTGAGATAGATATGTTTCTTCATATGGAAAAAATATTTTTGTTTGTGAAGGTGTTTCAAAATGGGTTTCATAATTCTCCTTTTATTTTATAAAATTAGACGATGGTTAGAAATATAAAAAATTATTTCTATCTCCCAACCATTTATATTTTATCTAAATATAGAAAACCATTTCCCCCTATTATATCATCAAATTTCATTAAAGGGAGAATAACTAGGTGTGTTTTAAGATTCTTATAAAAAATATTATTTGTGAAAGAGTTATATTTTAAGATGAAATGATTTCAATTCTTGGTGCTTTCAACACCAACTCATCCTCCATGTATTAAGGTGGTGTTGTAACATTTCTAAAGAACTTTCATGACATGAGAAAATTTCTAGATATAGAATTAAATTAGAAATTTTATATTCTTTAATGAATAAAATTTTTTCAAATCATGAATTCATTTTCATGATCCACCTTATTGGTAGTCATAGCATAATATCTTCCTTATTACCTTATTTTTAAAGGTTGTGGATATTTATATCCTCAATGACCCTTGTATTGGTGCAATGATTTTCATAGTTTCCAAGTTCCTTATAGTTGTAACATTGTACATTAAGAGGAGGGTTGAGTGGAATATTATTTTCATCCATTATATTTATCATCTTTATCATATCCCTTCAACAATATTGAGTTTTATTCCCTTAATTTATACACTTTAAATGTTTATCAGTTCTTTAAAGGTAGTTTCTTGGATTATTATTCCCACACTTTTCGCATGGGGGAAGTTGGGTCTTCTTCCCTCTACGAGGTTTATCAAATGAACGCCTAGATTTAAACTCAATACATCTATTATTATCTCTATTACCAATAGAATATTGATATTAAATGATCTATATAACCACCTTAATGATAGATTAGAAAACTTCCTTACAGCTATCAAATACATGAATTGTTAAATATTTTCAAGGATTTGGTTTTAATCCACAAAATAAGTAGTTTAAAATACTTTTAGTTTCAATTATAAATCCATAGGTGCACCATTTAATACAGATGGAGTATTCCTTGTATGACCCAATAGAATCATCCTCCCTTTGAATGATACCAAGAAATTATCTCTCTATTTTAGTATAGAGAGTGTAAGGAAAATATTTATTGAAAAAGATTTTCTTAAATTCATCTCATTCCATTGTGTTGATATATTTTTTAGGATTGGTATTATTTATTAGTTTCCATAACTAATAGTATTATACATCTAAGAGATAAATAGATAATATCAATTTCTATTTCTCATAGTGTTGGAGAACAAAGATTATTTTCCCAATTTATTTAATTCATTTCTTTATGATTAAAGGATCATATGACCCACAAAAATATGGTGATCATTGTTACATAATGTATTAAACTAAAACATGATCATTTTATAGAGGAGTTGGGAGATCTACATGGTTCATGTTATTTTTCATAACTTAAGTCAATTGAGCTAGAACCACCATGAGGATTTTGACTCTGACTCCCCTTATAGTAGGAATATCATTCGGGTAATCATCACATTGCCCATAACATTGTTTGTTGGCATAATTTACCTTATTAACAATAATTTACTAAAATAAATATGATTTGGTGATTATAATAATTTAATTAATATGAATATATGAGACAAATAACGACCATATAAAGAAGAAATCATAAATCAAATTTAAATCTTATCTTATGACTTATTCAGTCTCGATATAAGTTATTTAGGGTATATTTACAATTATGTTCTGTAAATAGACCATGAACTATATATTAAACTTATATTGATACCAAATATAATAACATGAATCTTATAAACATATTATTATATAATTATTAGCATAAATATTCAAAAAAAAATCCTAGACATATATATCTATGACATCTTTGGAAAATTAGGTGCATCATAAAACATATCTAAATAAATAACAAAGTATTCTATTTCAATATTTATACCATTACCCTAGAAACCTACATAAAATTATTACTACATGGGAGAACCTAGAGATATACATAAAATATGGGTGATCCATAAAGCTTGATATGGGTATAAATAAGATAAACATGGGGTGATATTTCAAGAGTTTTAGTAATCAAAGAATAGAATAATAAAGTAAGGATACAAAATCAACATATAGAAACATGGAATAATATTATAATATCATAGTATCATAGTATACATGAGAATAATAAAATATGGTACAAATATAAGGAATTTAATCATAAACATAAGTCAAGGCTCGCCACCAAGACAACATAATATTATAGAAAAAATCTAACCAAACCATCCCCATGCATAAGATAGTGGAAAAATCTAACTACATCATTCCCACGTATAAAATTGTGTAAAAATATAACTGAATCATGGATACACATAACATTTTATACAAATCTTACTTCATTATACCCATACATAATAATATCATGAGATATAAAGCATTACCTAATTCATTAGTGGGGTATATAATTTTGGGACACCTTTTATCACAATTCATCATGAATATGTGTATGTTAGGATCAATTGGGATATGGACAACATTGATAGGGGTGAATCAGTGTTTTATGACTTTTTACCAATTAAAAATTTAACCCTTATTTACCTATAAACTTATTCAATGAATAAATATCTCACTCTTTATCCCTGTTTAGTTTTCATAAATGTAAAAATAAATAGAAAACCATATAAAAATGGACACCAAGGTTTGTTAATGAGGTTCGCCTCCAAGATGGGTGATTATTCCCCAGTGTATTGTGGTTATTATCCCATTTACACAAAACTCCCCATTCATTTTCAATGAAAACATGGGAAAGAGTATATACTTGGACCTATATTCCTGGTACTAACCAGGTACAATGTATGAACCAACTTGAGGCTTATTTAAATAAAAAAATAGTTTTTACCTACTGAAAGTAAATTAGAGGTGGAGCCCAATGTCCCTCCTAGTCATGATGAATCTAATTAACTTACTCAATGCACAACAATCTCCAAGGATACCTCAAACATAGTAATAAATATGATATCTCACACATGTAGAAATCAAGGGACAAATCTTCTCTACTTCATAGTTTACAATATAGAGATATCGTAATATTTGATCCTATAGCTTCTTCTTTGACCTGAATGGTGATTAAAAGATAATACGTCAGTCTCTCACCTTTATTTTTCTTCTTCTTCAATACACATGATCAATCATTCACATTAATGTTGGTTCTCTAAAATTATTTAACACACAAGATGTGTAACTTTATCACATGGTATGATCTCTCTCTTTGATTCTCAATGTCTACAATAGGATATTCTATCATATATGTCCTTTTCTTTGACTCATAACATATTTAGAATATAATAAGTGTCAGATCACACCCTTACAACTTCTCATTCTATTATGTTTAATACTTATACAAAAAAATATAGATATTATTTAAATAGTGTTTCCTATACTTACATAATATAAGAAGCTTCTTCTTTTTTGTGTAACACCCTTCTTGATCTTCTCAAGGGTTTTTAAACAAATTTACTCTTTTATTTATTACCTAAGGACAACTCAATATCCTTTTTACCTTTATTTTTATTTTTCATTAGTGGTCTTCTCTCTTTATAATCATTTGAAAAATTATTTCTTGATTTATACTATGATTCTTATTCTATGTAATTCCTCTTGTTGTAGCTTTACTAGATTTTTCCAATAATCTATTTGAGATAAATATATTTTGATAATTCTACCATGTTCTTTGTTGTGAATCATTTTTTATTTTTCTTCCATATATTGAAATGTTATTCCAATAAGAAATAGCCTTATAACAAAACCTTTCACAACAACATAACAACCAAAAAATCAACCTCGCTTTCTTGAGCTGAAATCTAGACAGAATTGAATACATGTTGTTGTTTTTGATGTTTTATTATTCACCTAGGCTTCATTTGTGGAAATAATCATTCAAAACTTTCTCACATCCACCATAGATATAGTGGTGAGTTCCTTATCCATTGTTGTACAATTTTTTTGAATCCTACAGTGTATATGAAACCAAAAAATATAATAAACAAAATATTTTATATTGGGTGGTACATTTTGATTCTATCCTGATATATATTGACCATTAGATTATTTAATATTATTTTTAAGTCATATAGAGGTATTTTATCACAAAAATATTCCTTTGAAGTGTACGTTTATTGAATTAGGTCTATTATTCGATACCTACCCCTCCCATACCTTTTTTCATCTAATATCTACCTCTATTTACTCCTTTTCTCTCAATGGTTTCTCTTTCTCACAAGTGCTATATGATTCGTCCCTTTGATGATGTCCACTTTTAGATGGTGGTTTTTGGTCCTAATGAAGGGTGTACTATCAAAGCACTTGTCCACTCAAACCACTGATCTGATCCCTTATTCCTATGCATCTATCCAAGTTGGATCTAGAGTAGTGGTTGTATAGGGGTTTTGGGTTATGAGGTGTGGCAGTCTATGGTGTCCGAGTGAGGCCTGAGTTGGCTCTCTCTTATGAAAATGGGTATTCTTTTCAGGTTTATTTCTCAAAGTTTGATCTATTTAATAATTTATCAGTGTAGTTTTTTATCTATGTTTCTAGTTTTGGTGTTGTTTGTTTTTGATTTTGGTGGTGGCCATCGACTTTGTGTGGCCATGGAGATGAGCTCACTATTGATTCCTGAGTATGATCCATACTCTACTCTTACTCTAGGATTCAAACAAGCTTATCAAATTTATAACCACACAGTGGTTTTTATGGTGTTTTGGAATGTGGGTTTGAGTAGATGATGACATCCCTAGATGTGTCTCTCATGGTGTCTTCTTCTTTGTCTTCAGGTTCAGCCAGGATGATATTATTTTTTGTTATGGTATTTCTTCATATTGAGATCCTTAAGATGTTAAATTGTATTCTGGTGTTTTTTGGTGGTGGTGAAGGATTTTGGTGGGTGGTTCTTTCCAGTGTTTTGGTGAGGATGATGTACAATTTGAGTCAGGGTGGGCTGTGCGACATGGTGCATCGATCATGGAAGTGATGATGGTGGTTGTTTGAAACTTGATTTTTTTTCATGAATTTTGTAAAAGTTTTTTTTTCAATGGACGGTGTTCTGTATTCAATTGATTATGATGAGGTGACCATTATGGTTATGTGTTGATGGAGATGATGACATGATGATGATGTTCTATCAGGTGGGTGTTTCTGAGTATGGTCATTATGGTTTTATGTCTGCTGAAGTCTTTGTATTTGAAGGTTGGAATGTTTATATTTAGATTAGAAGTGTTCTGTTACCACTAAACCATAAAGTGGATTTTTATAAAATTTAAAAAATGATATTTGGATAAGAATCCTTGAAAATAGTTACTTCTTCTAATGAATGGTTCATTTATTCAAGAATTTTTCTACATTCTTATCTCTATTGAATTGTATTGATCCACTCATTCTCAAATTAGGAGAAGCTTTATTTAAACACAATATTAATGAAACTTGGGGCACCAACTTTATTGGATAATTTTACACAAGTAATCAATTTTTTTACCCAATTTATTCTCCATAACTTCACACTCATCTTCAAGTTGGGTGATCTAATTATACAAAGATCTATAAATTGGTAATTATTTCTTTGGGATAATTATGCAGGATATCCCTTAAAGTGGTACTTGATTCATCTGTGGAAATATCATTTCTACGATCTTCCCCACTAGTACACAACTCGTCTATGGGGTAGTTTTGGAAAGATATTACTATCACCTCATTATGACATGAATGACTTGAAACTTATGAGGTTGAAACATTGTTCATTTCATTATTAGTGAATTTAGATACTAAATTTTATTCTTACATTCTTGGTCTATATTTTTCATAATTAGATCATGATGGGACTTCTTTTTATTTAACTTTGTATAAGAGGATGCCTTCTCATCATAATTTCCTTCAAAATAAAGACTATTTTTAGTTATAATTGAGTATACTCTACTTCTATTACCTTAAAATATTATAGATTCATTAGTATATTATTTCTTTAAATAATCCTTAATTTTTTTGCACTAGTTTTCTTCATGTTATTCTAGGTCTTGGAATATTCCTTTTCATGGTTTCTTTTATAGGTAACTCACAAGCTTCTTCAAATTTTTTACTTAATAAATCCTTTGAAAAGTGAAACTAAAATTCAAAAAATGATGTTGTTGAGAATCCAAACATAGGTGTAACTTATGTTTTGATAATGATTGTTATAATTACTCACATGGTGGAAAATACTGATAGGGAGTGAATCAATTTTAAATAAACATTTAAAAACTCAATATCTATCATAATTATTCAACATATTTATCTAAAAACACGCAATAGTGTATGAAACAAAATAAATACAACATTTTTTAATGGATTTCACCACTTGAAATGATAACTACATCCCTGGTGTGTTGTAGTTTTTATCCCAAGCACACACAACTCTTTTCTTATTATCAAGAATTCACTATAAGTAATGGAATGAACTTGAAACTATTAAAAATGATAATTTCAACAAGTTACAACTTAGTACCACAAATAGAGTGTTTTTTAGAGAATGTATATAGATGTACACTCGATACTTCACACTAAATAAAATAATATTGATTTATGAAAATCCCAGGTGGATGTTTGATGAGTACAATTATATTTATTGTCAATATATAATAAGGAATAAAATTCAATGTTTGAGTAATTCCTCTGTGACTAGTAATTAATTATGGAAAGAGATAAATTGAAATACCTTTAGAATTATTGAAGAAGGATGGTGATGATGCTCAGAGAATTGTTATGGATTCGTGAAATGGAATTGAATGTCATGATTAAGAAATTATCCTATTTATGAATGATTTTTTTAACTATTCTTTAAGTCCAATGAAATGTTCCAATTTCATTAGTATTGTTCTCATTGTATACAAAATTAAAAATAATGAATAAGACCTTGAAAATATTTATTTTCCTGAGGAAATTGAAGACCCTGAAAATTGATATTTTTCATGGAGATGAGTTGGAGAAATGAGATTTTGAATGTATAAGTAGAAAGTGAAGATTATTTAAGGTTTAAGGGAACTAGAATTTATAATTTAATTCCAAAATAAAATAATGAATAAATCCCAAGAATTTATTCTATTCTTATCATATATTCTTGGAGTTTATGGATTAGTTTTAAAAAGAAAACCATACAAAGATAATTTTATTTTGAAAGAGGTTAACTCTGATTGGATGACGTTTTAGGAAGTTAAATGAAATCCATGAAATATTTTATTATTGTATGATTAGTTTTTAATAAGTCCATGAAAATATTTAATTTCATGTCGAATATTTTTTAAGACCATGAAAAAATGTAATATGTATATATTTTTACATGATGATTCATTTATTGAGGAATCCATTGATGTGGATTAGCATTTTAATACCTGTACATGGTAATTTTACTTAGTTTATTTATATGGGAGTTAATAAAAAATTGGACTACCAATGGAAAACTGAGGACCCCCTCAACCACACATATGGGGCCTAGGAATCAACCATGTGGGAGAGGTTCAACTCAACTAGCCATAGCGATAGAGATATTAAAACTTTCATAGAACCCATAGGGAGCTTGCGAAGAGAGGTGCACATGTTATGTATATAGGGAATCAAGGGTTTACAAAGGGACCATGAAAGTGTATGGTTTGTCTCGTGTGAGGAATGGGTGTAGTGTATATAGATTATGACACCAGTTTGGACTCAATGGTGAAGCAGGAAGTGGATTGTTTTATAAAGAAGTGACCGAATAAATATAAAGTTGATGTGGGATAGAATAGTAATTGGTACTATTACAACATTTAAAGACATATTCATAAAATTTATTGCATTTGATCAAATTTACCTCATCCATCCAATCATCCCAACATTTATTCTTTAATCCCACAATAAATATAGTAGTGCCACTCAACCCCAATGGGTCCCGACATCATCAGTTAAACTATCTCTAATGATCACACCCAGAGAATGATACTTGGTCGATCATCATGAAATAATACATGAAATCCATTACATGAATCCATGAAATATTTGGAATAATATGAAAACTACCAAGGAAAATATGAAGATACAATGTGTTGAATTAAAATGCAGTTAAAGGAGGCTATGCGTGCATATGAGAAACAAACATGTGTTTGACCTTATAAAAATGATAGATAAAGAGATTATTTTAATATTCACATGAAGATTAATCATATAAAAAAGGATGCCACATTTTTTGGAATCATGTAACCTATTTTTGGAGAATGTAAATTCTTATATCTTAAAGAATTCACAAATGCAATGACACATTATAATTTTTAGAGATTTGAATGTTGAATCAAACATGAATTGAAGGTGGTTCTCAAGGTTTATAAATATTGAGATATTGATATAGATTAATGTTAATTCCAATTAAATTAGAGGCTCTCATTTTTCTGAAGAAAAACAAGCCACCATGAAGCATTTTCATTTTGAGAAGGATGGGATCCTATGACCTCTTAACTTTCACATCTTGTACTCAAAATTTAGTGAAGAAACTGATTTGTGAGTCTTACTAGGATGATGTGAAGAAATAGATATCATGTACACTTATGCAAAGATACAAAGGTGTTTCATGAGCTTAAGTGATTCATGAAGAAAATTATCTATGTATAAAACTTTACATTATGTTCTCTTCTTTAATCTATGTGAAGTAATACCACGCACTTGAGACATCCCAATCCAAGAATTTGTGTGACATAATAGTTTTTTAAAGGTGAAACTTTCCTCAATACTTTCATGAAGGAAGCTGATAATTTTCTATGTGATTCTCATGTTATGATATATGAATTCATGTAGGAAATACTGAATATAGTATATGTTTTCAATTTGATATGAGTCACATGAAAATGAGTTGTGTTTGAGATATATAGTTTTCATGAAAACTATGAAGGTTTTTCAAACCTAAAATGAAGGCAGTGTGTGTAATTTCAAGCACATATAATAACACTTTCATGTGTTAAGATGTGAATTATTGAATAATAACACAAATTAAGGAAAATGAATTACCATAAACACATATAAATAATTACCTTAATTTGTGTATTTGTATTTTTTCATAAAGTATAATGAAAAATATTGATAAGCACATAAAATAATATAAATATCATTTTTATGTGCTAGTTTAGAATTATAGAAGAATAATTTGATATTGTCAAAGATTGTTCTTGTATAAAATAATATTAAAGATATTGTGTGTATCAATTGTGAAAATTTTATTGATATCGTGAACTTCATTGATAAAAGGTGTATTTTCTAGAGTATTTGATAATAGAGGAAGAAGATAGTGTGATGTATTCTGCATTCAAAAAGTTTTAATCATTATGACAATAATTACATATAATAGGGCCAACAATCATGAAATACCTTTTATATTAGTTTAATTGTTGATGATATGTTTATTGAGGAATAATATCTTATTTTATTTTATTGTGTGACATCCTTGAGCTGACTTAAAGATATTATTCAGAAGTTTGTTGAGTATATTGGAGGAACTAGTGGTGATAGTATATAAAAATTTATTGAAGAAATGGTGGTACTAGTATAAATAATTTCACTCACTTAAGAATATTTATTATTTTCTATAAAAACATTGTGTTTAAATTCTATGCATTTTTAATCACTAAAATGTTATAGTGATAAGAAAATCAATGACACAACCACTGGTTTATCACAATAAGGATTAATTTCATACATCAAGGCTGAACTTTGTAAAAATCATTGTGTGATATTTTTTCTTTTATTATCTGCATTACATGTGTATATGATTATTGACATCACACAATAGATCCATTCCTCTTAACTAGGGAATAGGTTCAAGAGTAATAAGGGATAATTGAAAATAAAGTAAAACTCAATAAAATTTGGGTACACTGATTCACCCCCACTCTCAATGTCTACACATGATCCATCTAGGCTCTAAAAGTTTTATCAAAGGTTAGTTATGTATCTGACTATATCAAAGTTTTTTCAAGGTGTATATGAAGTGAATATTTGAAGTAGATTATGAATTACCTCATGTGGAAGACCTAGTCTCTACTCCTTTTAAAGAGTGCATGGATGTCTATTCTATGTTTTTAAAAATTAGGAATAATATGAAAGAAAATATATTGAAAAAATATAAAGTAAATAAGATAAGGATCAATTCTCTATTATCAAATTAGTTTATAATTATCCTTTTAAAGAAACTATCTCAAGATGTGGCGAGTATGAGGAAGAAGAGTCTATCGAAACTATTGAATACTTCCACTCTCAATTTGAAATATATATAAAGAATGTTCTTGATTAAGTGGTTGCATATATACTTTATTATTTCAAGGATATTCTTTATGAAAAATCATAGCTTGATTAGGAAATTGAAAAACAGGAGGATGCACTTGGTAATAAATTTAAAAGGTGCAATGTTATCAAAAGAATCATTGATGAAAAGGAAGAATATGTGAACATTTTAAATGAAAATATTTTATTAATTTAAGAATAATTTAAATGGAATGTTTATGAGGGCATTATGAGTTAACATTTTTTTTTGGTGAAGTAATCCATACACATGAAACATTGTTCAATGTTTCCTTGAATATCAAAAATTCACATCTTAAAGAGAAAACATGTAAGGTCAAGGAGCTTGAAATTTTAGGGGGAGAAACATCCAAGTTTCATGAAGAGTATATTTAGAGGATTCATTCACTTAAATAATCACATAGATCTACTATTAGTGTCAAGGAATCCTAATTAGGAGTTAAATATGGAATAATCAAAGCCTTTTATAGATATTTGAGCGAATGTATTAGAAAACATGGATATAAGATCAATAAAATGAAAAGTGAATGGGAGAGTTAGGATAACATCAATTGAAAATGAGAAGTTTTCCTTTAGAATGAAATGTTTTGAACTATAGGTTTAATTGAGAAATTTGAAGGTGACACATGATGGAACTTCCCAAGTTGCTGAGAAGAAGAATTCTACTACCCAAACATATAAAGATATTTAAGTACCAAAAAGGGATGTTGTTACACAAACTATTGATGGGACCCATATCTCTAAAGATACTCATATTGGTGGAAAGAACAACTCAAAATCATCACTTAATCAACCTTCTATAAGATCATGGAATAAGGTAACCCATAACCCAGTTAATTCTGTTTCTAATAATACAGTCCCATATGTTATTACACGTTAAAATCCAAAATCTAGGAAGATATGGGTAGATAAGAATTATGATAAATACACCAAAACACCATGTGTGGATACTATAAAGATAAATAAGTACAACTCCCTGAATTATGCTTCAAAGAAGTAAAGGAAAATACAAAAAAAAGGCACTAAATCTAGTCAGACTGATACTATAAGAAAAATAAGGATATTTTTTTGGATATTATTAGTGATTTTGGAAGTTTGGACATGAGTCTATTGTGTTTTGGCACAACATGAAAATGTATGAATATTACAAAAGACTTTCATTCAAGGGAATTAGATATGAATAAATGAAGAAACCAGCTAAATAGGACCAGAATCCATAGAAGAGAATGAATCTATAATCTTGAAATAGATCAAATGTATTGAATATTTCTATAATTACTACAACATAAGTGGTTACATAGAAGAAGAGTGTTGGTATGAACCATCCAGGCACAACTCCTATGCTAATGTGAATAGAAGACGAAAACCTATATAGAATTATGTTATAAGGAAAGAAGAACTAGCCTCCTTGGGAGATAAACATGTGAAGGAATATATTAAATAGATGAAAATAAATAAAAAAAACCACTCCTAAGAACATTAAGAATATGTATGCCAAGAAAATCATCTCAATCAATAAAATATACTTCTAATATTGAAATATAGGTCATACCATGGACCACTGCTTTTTTTCAGGAGAAAGTGATGCATATGAAATTCACCTAATGATTTTATAATGGAGGGGGTGGGGGTTAAGTGCCTTGGCCAATCGCTCACATCAGGTTTACAATTTTTTTAGTCTTACCTATAAACTAAAAATGCTTCCCTCATCCATAATTGGGTGCAAAAATACTTTCCAAAAAAAGACAGTCAGTTGGGGTTTCAGATCAAATGATGCTTAGGGACTCACCTTGATCTAGAAGATGGGAGGTTGGTCTTATCGCACCCTTTGGGTGTGGTGGAGGGATTATTGCCAACCATAAGACTCTTTTATAGTTTTAATATATGTTCACGAACCTCTTCTTAATCCTGATACAGGACTGGTTATGCAAATAGAATGATCATAGGTTAATCCCATTTATGAATAGAGGAAGGAGATCTAATTAGTGAATCCATCTATATGTATCTGAGATTCTCCATCCCTTTCTAAGTAATGGGAAGCTGCTTATGTGTTGAATCCATATAACAAGGTTCTTTGAAATTTGATGCCATGCAGGGAGGTGGTTAATATTATGAGGAGGGGATTGATCCATCATGAGGCATCCTGCGTATCCTGGTTATTGTAGGAATAGAAACCCACATAGTTTGTTAAAATCATGTATATTAACATCGTACATAAATAACATATATGTGCAGGCACTTAGGAATTGGATATCCAAGATAGGACCTCGAGGAGATGTCCTATGTATTCTAGTTATAGTAGGAATTAAAGTGATAATAGTTCGGTTGGTTTATCAGTACACTAATGGATAAGGTATAATGGTCAGCTTAATGTAATGTGTTTGGTCCTGATGGTTGAAATGTCAGAGACATGAGGGGACTTACACTAAAGTGGATGCCTATTTGAGCTCAGGACTTAGGAATGCATTCTATGTATCCTGGTTATTATAGGAATCAGAGTTCTCAAAATTCCTTCACACCCTTGGGACTTTCAAAAGGTAGATTACCTTATATGGAGGCAATTATATCATGAAACTCACCATGTATTACACACTGAGGTTTCCCTAGATGGTGGAGATTCATTATGAAAACTATATGATCATTACAATTCCCTAAGCTCATGTGATTCATGATCAGTGTGAGAGACAAGGTATAATAAGTAATCTGTATCACAAAATATGGATGTGGGACTTATGTTTTGGGACAACCATTGGGATGTTAATATAGATCTTGAGCCTCAGAGGCGTTTCCTATGTATCCTGGTTATAGAAAGAATTAGAGACATCACAATTTAGTTTATTGGGGATTACACATTGACATTGCACCTGTAGTTGAGGATTACACACTGAGGATGGACAAAGTTATCTAAACATGGGATGCCCTATTAACCCGACCTACTTTACTACCTGATATGCGTTGATTTTACTCTTTTAATGCCTTTATTGTCTTCTTGACATGTCAAAAAATGTTCACCTAACATGTAAAAAGGTAGTCATATGGTTCAGTTGACTTGTCCAGGTGACTTTGTATAACCTTGATGGGATGTACAAAGGTAGTCACATGAACAAGGATAAATTTTCTGGAGGACATTGTAAGACATAGTCGTTTGATTTTAGAAGCCATCACATGATCCCAAATGACATTATTAGAGGGAATTTTATGATCTAGCTAACATGATCTCGTGTCATCGCAAGAGCAGGATGACACTCTTAGAGGGTGTCCCGACAGTCAATGTGACATGTCTCGAAGGGTGTCACATGTCTTGGATGACATGTCTGAAGGACATTGAAAAATACAGATGACATGTTCGAGGGATGTCACAAGAGCCAACTAACATGTCTGGGTGCTACCGTGAGACTCAACAATCATGAACTGGTTCCACCATATGAGTCGGGCGACATGTCTAAAGGACACCACAAGACTTAGATAACAAGATTGAATGGTTTCAAAATCGGGTGGAGGTGAATTTCCGGGTTACTTTAGTAGTATTGTAGCATTACTGTAGCATTACTGTAGTAGTTACTGTAGAAATTACTGTTCGGTACTGTAGCAGCCAGAACAATTCACCCGATTTGGGCTTTCGGGCCACCAGTTTGGGCCTACGGGTCCCTAGGGCCTTCGATTCATCAAAGGCCTTTGGGCCACATGGCCTTCAGGTCACATAGACCATGGAGTAGCCCAGTTCAAATATAACATGCCCTAGAAGAGGATTAGAGCAACAGAAGTAGCAGCCACCAGATGCAGAGCTAACCGGATTGGAAGAATGAGAGGGTATGGCAGCTGCCATCGGGACCAGGCACCGTGCAGCTTTGTACGGGGAAATTCTAGCCGATCAGCAATGCAAGGTGGGGTGCTAGGAGATCAATGATGCATAAATCTGAGGAGGGGTAGTTCAAGGGGGCTGGGCCTATGGGTCTTGTATTGGGCATGGTATACCTCTGGGCCTTCGGGTCATGTATTGCGGGTTTATCGGGCCTTGGGCCTTGGGCCTATGAGTCATGTACGGGTTCCCCTTCAACCCTTAAAAGGGGTATTATCCATAATAAAATAAAAAAGAAGGCCTTCAGTCCATTCAGGAAAAGGAGTGTCATGAGATCTAGGTGACATGTTTTGGTGTTGTTATGTGTCCTTGGTGGTTTGCGTGAAGCGCATTAGGATTGGTGAATATGTTCTTCACACCAGTCTCCCATATTTTAGTCTTTTTTCTAGATATTATATCTTGAAGAACTTAGATTGATTTAGTATTATATTTTTTTAAGTATCGCATGATCTAGGAGATGTGTGGGATGTTCTTCAAACATCCTGCTAGAATCCGTTTGCGTGGTCTATGAGTGATAACATGAAGTGACTATGTATATTTCATGGTTGCTAAAGTTTTTCCTGAAATCTTACCTGATGGGACACTTTTTTGGTCATGAGATCAACCACTTCGATAAATCCACTCTTGTTCTTGGGTTTGTTCGTGTATCTAGATTCAAAAAGGCCAACCACTTATTTTAGGATGGGGTGTGGAACTTATAGGCCTCATCACCCTAGTTTTTCACTGCTTCACATGGTGGATATCACATAAATCTATGCTAGATCTGGTGTAGGGATTTAGAGTCACGCGTCTTCACAAGGTCCCGATACAGGTTACTCTAGGGTGTCATATGATTTCTAGTGACCATGATTCCACATCTTAAATTCCCTCTTTATTGGATTATTACCAATTATAGAGGTGCTTCTGAATCATGCAGACATATCGAGGGACTTTCATATTGTCCATCAGACACATCCAAGTGCCTTCGTGAGATTAGGGTACCTACTAAAAGGCCTTCTCAAGATCTCAACCGACTTGTATAGATCTTTTCATGAGAAAAGTATAAACTATCATGGGTCTTTTATGAAATCAAATCATCTTTTCTAGAGGTTTCGTGAGACCATATTGTAAACAGACTAGGTGTGTCACATGAGTTTTACGACTGCGAGAGGCTCCCACCTCCTACCATTTTTATTTCCTTTATTTATCTTACAAAGTTTGGGGATTTTCATGAGTTTTATTGATTTTTTTAAGGAAAATAATTCCTCCCATTGGCGATACATTACATGAGTTTTATGACTGTAAGAGGCTCACTCCTTTTGGATATTTTCAACCTATTTTTGAAGAATTTTCAAAGGGTTTTTCAGGCATCTTCCAGTTGAAAATTCACGCATCCTTGTGGTTCTTTACCAAAATCCACCATTTAATCATTGATTTTTAGAGAGAAGAAGTAATTTTTGAAAGGGGATTTATATGATTTGTTGCAAATTATACACTACGCAAGACCATCCACTTGACCTACTATTGGTCATGTGATCTCATTTATCCTGGGGGTTCAATTGATCTACATTACCAGTGACTCCTTCATCCTTATTTTATTTGTGGGGAAAATAATACCCATATTTAGGTATTCCTTAATTTTTGGATTTTATGATGCTTATTTGGATGGATTCTACAAATTCACCCCCCCTCAGGAGCGATGTATGATAGGATAAGGGTTCAGTTATAAGGAAAGTAAATTCTTGCCCGAGTCTTTAGAGATGTCTCCAATTAGTGTCTAGGGTGAAACTTGGTTTTCTAGGATACCTTTGGTATCAAAGGAATTACCTATATACTGGGTAGAGGAGAGTTACCTCATTCATCAGCTACTTGATTCTATAGAGCTATCATCCTACTTATGTGACATAAACTTTTCTTAAGACCCTCTTGTAATATCTGATCACAAGACCTCACCATGAGCCTATTTTCATGAGAACTACTTCACAAGACTTAGTTTCCCAGGAACCCACTTGTATTGATGATAAATTAAACTTCAGTAATTATTTGAACTTTGGCTATGGGGATGCGATCATATTGAGGGCTCCATTGGATCTTCTAGCTCTGATCATATGATCCTTTGACTGTTATGTGGCTTGAATAACCATGTTTAGGTCACATGATCATGAGTCCTATGAGGGTTCATGTGGTTTTATGGTGTATTTTGGGATTATGTGACCCACTATATCATTAGTATTTAGATGATTCATGCGTATTTTGTGTGATTTACAAATGTATTTACTGATTCATGTGATGTGTATGATGATACCGAAATTTTATGTCATTACTTTTGATAAGAATTTATTTTTATTTTTCTAACATATGCTACTTACTTTTTCTCATCAAGGTTCCTCTACTAGAGCTAATTAGAGGGATATGATTACTATAAACTATAATTTTGACCCCTGATACCATATGAGTTATGATAATAAGATTCTGAAACAGCTTCTCCCATTTGAGTTTCAAAATTATCCTTTATTGCACTGGAATACTCTATATGAGTTCAGCCTACTAGACGATGTTTTCATTCCTCCTTAGAACTTCAATTTTCCATCTTGATGGGTTTCAGCTTCTCTTAACTATATTCAAATGAAAATTTCCAAGGATGATTGACTGGTCATGGCTTGATCTTGGGGGCTATATCATATGTTGGAAAACTCTCCCTTGGGTCTGGATGGATGTGATTTCAATTATCATCCAATTTATTATAGATACTCAAGTATATTCATTTATTATTTAAACAATTTGGGTGGTGGATGGATCTTGAAATGGGATCTCCATCCCAGTGGTAATTTCTTTGATGTAGGGGCCTAACCATTCCAGTTTAGGAAAATATTCTTAGAGTTTTTTGACAAGCTATACATGATCCATCTTTATGAAGTAGTATGGATTTACCAATTTATTATCTACCACTATACTAATATTCCTAAGAGCTAATCAGTCCTAGGTGCCTTGGAACTAACACATTCCATTTTTTCCATGGTGAAGTGGGAATCATCTTGTGGGACATCTACCAACTAGGTGGGATTACCCCTCTCAAAGAGATATACTATAAGTTCATCCCCGCTGTAGATGTTTAGGATGACCCTTTTCAGACTCCAGTATTGGTATGGGACATACTCACCATTATAAAGGAGAGGATCAGGAAGGATATAATGATTTACTCTCTCATATCCTTCAAATAATAGATCAATATTCTCTATTTTTACCATGGGGTTAGGCCAACTGCTATACACCCCCATCGGTGGCCTTATCAGTAAGTTTTTGATAGTGTCAGATCATATTGGGACATAATGGAAGATGTGGATCATACTTCATGGGGATACTGAGTGAACTCGAAGATCTCTCTAAGACTTAGGCTAGTGGGATTTATAGAAATGTTCTTAAACAAATGGATTTTCCCAACTGGGATGCACGTATAGGAATCCATGTCAGCATGATGGTGATGGAAGAACAACTAATGAAAGGAAAACATCTTAATCTGGTATTTCCAACCCTTTCACTCCTTTACCAACTCTTAGGCTACATTCAACAAGGAAGCATCTCCTACAGGATCAGTGGTCCTTTACAATTTTTTTGGATGGATATGGCAGTATTTTCATTATTATGAATACTATAATGCCACTAGGATCCCTAATGCCCTATCTCATCCCTTTTTTCTAAATAAACATGGGGTTGGGATATTCTACTAAGACTTGATGAGGTTATAGATACACTGAGTCGATCTGATAGCTTTTATTTCACCCCTTATTGAGCTCTGACTGGGATGATCATTGACAATGGAATCATATCCCTTAATGAATGGTCATATACAATCTCTCTTCAATATGGTGTTCTTGCAGATAGGGTGGATGATCTGATCATATAAAATCCATATACACCTTATTGGTTTTCTCATCAGTTTGTCTACACCCAAAGGGTCTCTCATCTTCCTTTTGCTGGTGTGTGAGGAGAGCGACATCCTGGGATCATCTTCTAGTTTTGTATGATGTTGTTTCATGAAGACACTCATACTAAGATCATTATTCCACCCATTGATGCTCCCTACTTTCTTACCTAGTATTATGCTTAGTCTTGCGTAGTATCCAATCTGAGTGGTGTGCTGAACCGAATAGTTCATCATGTGAAAAAAAAATCTTCACCAGCCCCTCTTTCCATGAAAATAATGGAGTTAATACAAGAATTGGGAGAGACTTTGAGGAAGTGAACTCATCTTAGTGATGACTATCCTGATGGTGAGATAGAATCTATCGAGGAAATCATACCTTCATCATAAGAAATGGGTATTTACTCTATTTAGGTGGTGATATATGAAGCCTCCTCCCCTATTTCCTGGCCAGCTCAATTGGATATTCCTCTTTTTAGTGTTCCCATCCCATAAATCACAGTGGTTTATACACAACATAGGATGATCTAGTAAAATATTCATGCCTTGATTACTGAGAACTCATTGGAAACATTTTTTGACCAAGTGGAATGCCTTCATCAACTATTTAATGACTTTGGGGAGGATTATTTTGATCACCATACACTTTATGAAATCATGAAACAACCTGACTTAGTAAGATTTGGCCACCAATGAGAGGGTATTGCATGATTTCAAAGACTAGACCCCCTTTACAGATAGGTTAAGGGTGATTTGGTGGTAATGGAGTAGAGTCTCTAGTTCATATCTAATTTGAAATCCTAGATGTATGTCTGGACCATGAAGATATAGAGGTATGAAGAAATCATAGCTCACCTGAGGTATGATCTATCAGTAGCATCTTCTTATTGGAAACTATTCAAAAGAGAGTTGAGGAGTTGAATACTTTAGTTGAGAATATTCATCATGGGATAGAATCATAAGAGAAGGGGTGAGTGGAACTTTAGCATTCAATTGAAACCTATCTCCAGACTCTTTCCAACCTGACTGACTCATCAAATCAAATCCTATCATTGTTCGATGTACTATTGTTTTTAATGTGATTATTAGAGAGACTTAAAAATGTAGAGATTTTAACTTTTGTATGTTATCAGTGAATATACTCGTTGAAATTTATATGTTTTTGTCTATTTTTCTTTGATTCATGTTGTGTATTATATTTCACAAATCCGATACTATATGAATTTTCAAAGACACCCATCCTTTGTATAATATCAAAGAGACCTGAATGTCTAGATCTTGAATATTGAAATTCTAATAGATTATCCTTGATAAATTCTCATGAATTCCCATCAAAAAGAGATTCTTTATTAGTGTATCTACTCCAATTATCTTGAGATTACCTTATTCACAGAAGGAAAAATTGGGTATAATATACATCCCATAGGGAAAGTGCTATTTATTCTATCAAATACTAGATGATTATTGAGTGTAGATTGATTTTTTATAAGTCCATATGGTGGGTCTTATAATACTTTTCAAACTAAATCGTTGTTTCACTGTAGTTTAGGGTTTTTTAGCTCAGAACTTCTCTCATTATAGTTTAGGGTCTTCAATCTTGGATCTTTTATAGTTGTAGTTTAGTGTCTTTTAGCTCAAAACTTATATCACTTTAGTTTAGGTTCTTTTAGCTCAGACCTTTTATTGATGTATTTTAGGGTCTTGTTGCTCAAACCTTCTATCACTGTATTTTAGGGTCTTTTAGCTCGAACCTTCTATTGTCATAGTTTAGGGTCTTTTAGCTTGAACCTTCTATTGCTACAGTTTAGGGTCTTTTAGATCGGACCTTATATAACTATAGTTTAGGGTATTTTAGATCGGACCTTATATAACTATAGTTTAGGGTCTTTTATATTATACATTCTATTGATATAGTTTAGGATCTTTTTTATTAGAACTTCTATTATTGTAGTTTAGGGTCTTTTAGCTTGGACCTTCTATTGTTGTAGTTTCAAGTCTTTTAGCTCGAACCTTCTATAGCTGTAATTTAGGTTCTTTTAGCTCGAACATTATATCAATGTAGTTTAGGGTATTTTAGCTCATGCCTTATATTTATTTAGTTTAGGGTATTTTATCTTATAACTTATATAGCTTTAGTTTAGGGTGTTTTAGCTTGGACCTTCTATCGTTGCAGTTTAGGGGCTATTAGCACGTACCTTCTATTGTTTTAGTTTAGGGTATTTTTATGACAACCCTACTCTTTATTACAAATTAATTCATGATTTATTACATTAAACTACACATAATACAACCCAAAATATTGATAAGTATAGTGTCTTTTGGAATTAGGTACATTAAATTACAACTTAAAACATGAAATGAATCATCATTATTGAAAATCTCCTTAACATGTTCATAATATTCCTTCGTACTTAAAACTGCATGGGAGAACCTGGAGACAAACATAATAAAGGAGTGAGGTATAAATCCCCATAAGGGAATAAACAAGGCATAACATGAACAAGATAATACATGTTAGACAATAGGAATATCAATGGAGAATAAATAGAACATGGATAATAAGGCATGATATAACATGATAATCATAACATTGGAAATGTGGAAATAACTTAAAACACTGAATCATAAATAAAGATTAAGGATAAATCTACCCAGAACTCATGGTAGACAAAGTCCCATAAATGAATCAGTCTCACTTACTATCCCAACATGACGCATCATGATACTAAACATTACCTAATGCATTAGAGAACTATCTGGGCACACCCATCATAATCATTTCATTATCATGTTTAAGTGTGCCACATAGATCATAAAACATGGATTCATTCATCATAATAATTTATTCCATGATAAAGGAGTGTGAAATACATACATTTAAGTCTCCAATAAAAAAGTATATGTTTGTAAATGTTAAAACCCTTGATAGGAAATGAATATTATATTCACTGCACAATTTGTTTGCCTTGGAAAATCCCGATGATATTTCAGTAGCATAACAGCATCACTTATAGATTCATAAAAATAGGTTGATGAGAGAGAAAGGGGTATATAATAACATATAAATAAAATTTTCAACAATAGGGACATGTAGAAACATATCCCAATATTAGAAATTCGAAATAGAAGGCATAAGGTAATGAAGAAACATGAATAAAGAAAATAATACAAACTATTTTTCGGCATGGTAACAGACATACATAAAGGATCATGGGAGGATTAATGAGAGTTACAGGGGGAATCTCATCATTTATAAATCAAATTTATAGTAAGGGGATATTTAATAATATATCCCAATGTGATCAAATTGAAATTAATAAGCATAACATAAAAAGGAATGCTTGAATAAAAAGAGGGGAGATAAATCCCTTACACAATTTTGGCATATTAACGACTTATATAAAGGTAAAAATGAGAGAGGATAAATAATATATCATTAAAATAAAATATATTTTACAGTAAGGGAATTTTTATAAATAAATTACATTATAAAAAATTTCAATTAATAAGTCAAATTATAAATAAGTTGCTTGAATTAAAAGGAAGAGAGGAAGGTGAGGATACCTTACTTGAGTGTGTGACTCTAAAGGCTTGGGAGGGACTTCTTAAGAGCTTGGGGGAACCTTTTTAGGACTCTATATATTGGAGAGAAAATTATGGATGTGCTATAAAGAGTTTGAGTGAAGAGAGATGGTATATTGGGTGGGTTTATATAGGAAATGAGGGGGATTTCTTTATTAATTAGGTTTTGGACTCTTCATAATAAAATATCCAAAAAAAGAAACTATTCCATGATTTTTTTCATGGTTTATACCAAATGGTATTGTATTACATTATTTTTAAGTCCAATGGACTAAATTATTAAAATATTACCCTTGGTGATGTAGAGGTGAGTCACACTCTTAAAGAATTGATTTTAAAACCTTAAAATATATCATAAGTTTTGGAGGATTCATAATGGATTTATAAAATAAATAAAATTAAATTAAAATAAAATTATTTTAAAGGGAAAAAATATTTTTTCGTGGATACCCTTTATAGTATTTATTATATCACTTTTCGGTCATAATGATGTCATAATACACAAAATATATTTATATGATATTTAATTTTTACACAAAAAATTCGAATGTCTCATAAAATTATGAAGAATTCACCATTGGATAATTTTAAAATTTTGATTCCAAAAATAATATTCATTTTATCTAAATAATTTTCTAAATATGTGAATTTTCTCTTTTAAAATAAAAACCAATAATTATTGAAAATGTTGGGTTTTATTCACAATAAAAGTTTTTGAACCCTTATAAAAATTACATTTGACTTCATAAAAAATATATGACAATTTATATTTAATAATTATTATTTAATAAAAGTATTTTAATTAAATTTAAAAAATCCATTAATTCATCAAAATAAATTCCTTAATTGAATTTGAATATTACCCAAAAATACTATCAATACAAATCTTTTATAAGGTTACAATAATAGGATGAAAATATATTCATTATTATATAAAGAATAATGTACATAATCATATTGCTAGGGTATTGATACATATCCCTTTAATACACAAAAAAAATCCCTAAGAGTAAGGTGCGTGACTGTGGGACTTTCATGGGGCAGTTCGATGAACATAGTTTGGGCCATGATCTCAATGAGCTTGAGCTTCTCCCATAAACGATTTCACTCATGATTAAGTTGTTAGATCACAACTTAGGCTTGGTCAAGGTAAAATCCTAGAGATGATATATCTCTCAGAAGCTCTGATAAATGGGTTTCATAGGGTACAATCTTATTGGTTGAGGCCATCACTTCCTTTTTCCATGTCAATTGGATTTGTAAAAGACCTAAATTTATACTAATCATGTGATCACTATACAAGGACTATATTATCAATAGTAATGATTCATAATGGTAAATTAAATTTAATAGTATATAACTAAACAAAATAAGTGCATGTGTTTTCTATAACCATAATACATAATAATACATTTAAATGAATTTTAAAGGGAATATTATTTATAATAGTATGAGTCATTACATTTTTAGCTTGGACCGTCTATTACTGTAGTTTAGGGTCTTTTAGTTTGGACCTTCTAGAGTTGTATTTTAGGGTCTTTTAGATTGGAAATTCTATATCTGCAGTTTAGTGCCTTTTAGATCAGACCTTTTATCATTTTAATTAGGTTTTTTAGCTCAGACTTGATCGATGATCATGAAATATAGTTCATACATGTCAAGAATGACCCAAAAAATTCAATAGTGTTGGGTTTTTCCCTAGTGTTTCCAAGGCTCATGAGTATTAGAGATCCTTTCTTGGAAGTAGAAGATGCATCTGATTGGTATGTCAAAGACATTATGCATCAATAGCATTTCTAGATAGAGGTGTATCCACTCTTTCCAAGGGTCATTAAGGTTTATGGGGGTAATATCGATTGATGGATAAATACTAGGTATGTTAACTCTAACTAGATTGTGGGAATAATGAGTGATATAAATCATAACCTAAAAACTTGAGTCTATGAAAATGAGATGGGGTAGACATGTGAGGGATGACCTATAACACCCTGAGGTGATAGGTTCTGCCACAATGTTTCTAGGGCTCACAAGGATTGAATATACATTCTTGAAAAGAGGATATGCCTTTAGTTGGTGGGTCAAGCCCCTCATGCATCAGTAGCATGGCTAAGAAAATATGATCTCCACTCCTTTCTGAGGGTCATGAAAGATTTTTAAAGACTCAAACATCTAAATGATGAGGTTGGGTATGGGAAGGATGTTATCTAGGAAGGGTTATGGAACCCTAGGGTATTTTGGCTTTTAAATTGTGAAACTTGATCCCTGCGCCCTGGGGTTTCGAATCATGAGGTGTGGTCCATCAGAGGTTCAGGAATGTATTGTCACATTCTTAATTTGAGAGGGGGTAAAAAACACAGTGACATAACTTAGAGTATGTTGAACCTACTCAGATAGTTTAGTACATAGATAATAAATCATAGTCCAAAGTTCCCAGGTCACGAGTAATGATATGGAACAATCATAATGAGAGTTTTTCATAACACACTGAGGTGTTTGAGTTCTACTAAGGTGATGTCAGGGATCACAAGGATCATAAATCCCTTTTGCAGAGTGAAGCATTTTTTTGACGACCATAGGTTTATATTCAAGAGCCAAAGGCATATATGCATAGTCAAGAAAATGACCTCTTGAAGTTGGGTATCCTTTTACAAGGGCCATGGATTATTTTGGTGATTTTATACACTCAAATCATGAAGTGTGATTTTATTAAAGTGTAATATCTATGAAGTGTTCAAGCAACCTACAAATTGTGTCACCTCCTAACGAACATATTCTCGCGGTGAGGAGATGTAACAAATCATTACTCTGAATTTTTCTTAAATTAGGGGGTTCAACGAGTATTTCTTGGATTTTACTAGGGATAAAAAGTATACCCTATAAGATTTATGCCTTATTTATTTGCACACTATTTTTTTCCTAAACTAAGGAGATGAAGAGTTCAGCGAGAAATGACTTGATTTTTTCTCAAGATTCCTTTTGTGGGTTTTCAACCTGACAAGTTTTGTGTATCTTTTTCTATAATTTTAAGGACTTTATATTTTGAAAATTATAGGATAGAGTTTAAGGTCACAAAAATTTTACCATAAGGAAAGAAGTTTAAGTTTATGACGTACATGGAATTAAAATGGAGAATGACACACAAGAGCCTAATTAGGATACCCATGGATAAGGATACTCTATCATCCTTTTAATAGGGATATGAAAATATTATAAATCATGGATCAAGGTTCTCAGTGTCATGATAATGATATGAGATTATCATATTGGGAGTGGTTCAAATCACACATAGGTTTTTAGTTCTACCATGGTGATTTCGAGGCTCAAAAAGATCAAAAATCCCTTTTTGCAGAGTGATGAATTTGGTTGAAGACCATAGGTTCATATGCATGATCCATTAGCATACATGCATAGTAAAAAAATGATCCCTTGAAGCTAAGTATATTTTCCAAGGGCCAAGGAAGGTTTTTAGTAACCCGAGGCACTCGATACATGAAGTATGATTTACGGATTGAGGTTATTTAAAAGATGATGGATGCACCCTGTACTATGGATGAATTAGTTAAGGATCCTATGGTCCCTTTATAGGGGATGAAAATTGGTGATGGTCTATATAGTTTACCGTCATGTAGTTGGGATGCATTTATCTCTGTGTAGTTTAACATCACACGATAAGGACATTTTCAGTGCCGTTTATTTCTATGTGGTAAGGATGATTTTATTATTTAGAATTAATGTCATGTGACCAGTATATTTTCATTGAATTTTAATTTCATGTGTTAATTACATGGTAATCAAAATTAATTTTTTTGAATGTTATATTTTTTGCATGAGCAATCCATACGTAGATATGGATCATGCATAGGAAAAACGAGTTTGTATGAATCAACCCCTATGTAATTGGGGTGTGTTTTATTTGTTGTTTTTATAGATGGACTTTGGATTGGAGATTTGGGTATCACTACATATCCTATGATGGTAGGAAGCAATCCACACATAGTTCTTTAGGGGATATGTAGTTTAACGTCATGTGATGAGGATGTGTACTCCCTAAAATGGAATGGTAATATTATAGCTGGGCCCATGAATGGAATTATGGGTTTCACTACGTTTCTCATTGTGATAGGAATCAATGCAAAAATATTTATTAAGAAAAATATCTTTGTGCATTTGAACAATACGCAGAGAGGGGGGCATTTTATACTTATTCTTTGTGACTAGGCTTAGAGTTGGATATCTGAGCATCACTACGTATCCATTGAAGATAAGAATAAATTCATACATAGTTATTGAATTTGAAACACTCTACACAGGTCTAAACCATACACTGAGGTGGGAATTGTTTGTGTTGATTGTTGTAGTCGGGCCTAGGATTAGAGATTCATGCATCACTACATATCCTATGATGAAAGGAATCAAGGCACATATTGTTCTTGAGGAACTATGTAGTTTTACATTATGTGAAAAGGATATAAGATTACCGAAATAAAAATAGGGATTGTGGCTAGACCCAAAGATGGAAATTTGGGCATCAATACATATACTATGGTAATAGGAATCAAGTCATACATAGTTATTGATGAAGGAACTTCCTACACAAGTCAAGACTATACACATAGAGAAATATTTTTTATATTAATTTGTTGAAACTGGACCTAGGATTGAAGATCTGGGAATCAATACATATCATGTGATGCCAAGAATCAAGTCACACATAGTTCTCGAATGGAGGTATGATTGGAGGCTGACACCAACAATGGTGGTCCTCTCAGGCAAGGTCTACATGGTTGTGCAGTTTTATGTCGTTTCAGGGACATCAACTATGCAATTTAACATCATGCGGTGATGAATCATGATATGCCTTTTATGATCTTTTATTCATAACCATGATGAGCCTATCGTGATCCATTATGCCTTATTTTTGTGGGGAAGACCTTACAAAAATTCATAATCTCACATGATCCATAATTTTTTTGAGAAACAAGGAATGGAAACGGTTCTTCTCATCATGAAGAGGCGGTTAAGGATAAGACTAGGTAATTTTGAATCATGTGGTGGCTGAACCAAGATATAGGATTGAAGCATCCCAATGTATCTCCTTGAAAATGAGAATCAATCCATACATAGTTCTAGAAGACCCATGCAATTTAATGTCATGCAGAAAGTACACCAACTATTTAGTTTAAAATCTTGAGGTAGGGACATTGGTTGCCTAAAGTGAATGGAGATGAACCACTGGGGGATCTGTTCAATTTAATGTCATGTGATTAGGATGTTCACTTTGTAGTTTAACATCATCCAATAAGTATGAGAATCAACTGATGTGATTGAAAAAGAATATTGTCGCTAGACCCAAGACTATAGGTTTGGGAATCACTACATATCCTGTAATGACTAGAATCAAGCCACTAGTAGTTCTTGAGAATAAGAGATTCCTTACATGGAGATGACTCTCACACAAGAATGGGGAAATTTCAACCTTCCTTCACACAGATCTCGCTCATGTGCAGTGAGTCATTAGTGAGATGGTTATTTCCATGTATTTTAATTTCATGTGGTTAGGAAGTTCTCTATATAGTTTAATATCGCATGTTTAGGAAGTTCTCCATACATTTTAATGAAAAGTGGTTAAGAAATGGGATAATATGCAATTTTATGTATTATTGTTAGGAATTTCTCATACAGTTTAACGTCATGTAACTAGTACGAGAGATGTTTTGAATTTTAAAGTCTTGATGCCAGGACTTATTCTTGATGATAGTTATGCAAAGTATTTCTTGAGAAATATTTCATTGGTGGTGGGTGTGACACCCTCCCCATCTATTGTTGCCAATAAGTAGTGTTGGACTCACCTATCTTGATAATCCCAAATCATTGTTTTGATAATCCTAAATCATTGTTTTGATAATCATAAATCATTGTTTTGATGATCCCAAATCATGTTTTAGTTACGTGATAATCATGTTTTCATCTTTTGATAATCATGTTTCATTATAAAGTCACTGTTTACAGTACTCTCAATCTCACTGCTTGATTGGTTCAGTTTACAGTACGGATTTTATCTAAGTACAAAGTTACAACTACATGGTCACCAATACATGGTCACCAATACAAGGTCACCGATACAAGGTTACCGTTACATGGTCACAAATACAAGGTTACAATTACAAGGTCATCGCTACAAGGTCACCGTTACATGGTCACTAGTGTAAGCATACTATTAAAGGTTACAGTTGGAGATTGCCGATGTACACCTACTATTGAAGCTTACCGATATGAAGGATATTGTTACCAGTCTACCGACACTTATTCTTCCTTAATTTTTCAATTTCTCAATATTATTCTAATGGTCATATATGATAAATTAAATGCCTCTAACATTAATTAATGCAGATTGTAAACGTTTTAGGAGACAATACATGGGACAGTATGAGGTATGAGAAAGATTTCATGTGATCTACTCATTCCTATTGTCAAACCTCAAATATAAAAGGAAAAGACCCTAAAATAGAGAAAAGTGAAACATATACGTGGACACGAATAAAGGGTTACATGAGAAGTGTGATAGATCTTACTCTCCAGATAAAAAGACCGAACCATCAAACATTAACACAAAAAAGGACCCAAAAGCATCACAAAGATCATTCTGAGACAAACTTTCTTCTGCCTTTTGTGCTTCATAAAATCTTGATCAAAATCAGAAGCAGAACACTGAAAGCTAGAAATTGGAGTTACGACACTCTATTTTGGAAACAACTTCTAAATATTGACCCAAACTTCAACATTTCTCATTCCAAGGAGTCAAGAGATGAACTAAAAACACATAGAGCCTTCTAAACTCTTTCTCATCATAACTGATCAATTCTGTTTCTTTCTTTTACATCTATGAGAAGTGTGTCAGTCAATTTAACACACTATCTCCTGTGCTTGAATTGATGATACTGAATATCCTCACATCAAACTTCACCTATTTTTGTTTCCCACATATAACTGTGGAAGATACCGTGTGTGGTCTATATTGTTTGTCTTTTGCATGAAGAACAGTGGTAGAGGGTGTGTTCCTTGGACAATTTGTGAAAACTGTTGTAAAGCCCGATACAGGCTGTGTATCAAGTTTTAATATAAACTACTTTGTGGTAGGTGATCACCAAGTAGAGAGGATTAGGTCTCAGGTTGAGACTGAACCTCTTGTTTACATTGTTGTGAAAATACTTATATACTCTGTTTTATTTTATCCACTGCTTATATTTTGAAAAAACAGAAAACTATTTTTACATTCACTCTGATAGTTAGTTTTTGTTAGTGTGTATATATGCTTAATTCAATAAACCTGTTTCAAAAGTTGAATTATTGATTACATTGATTCAACTGAGGACTAATCAATCTTAGATAAACTTGTTGAGAAATTAAACATTTATATTTCTACTACCTTAATTGACTGGGCTGTTTTGAATTAGGGGATTTTAATTATATAGTTTTTAACAGAAATTTTAATTGGAACCCAATTCACCCCCCTCTTGAGTATCCACTCCAACCAACATTTGGTATTAGAGGACTTTTTATTTAGTGTGAAATTTTTTTTAACTATGATTTTAGTTGTATCTTAAAGATCTTAAAATTTATGTCATATCTAAATTTTCAGTTCTTAAAATTCCAAGTAACTATGGAAAATAGTGTTGAGGGTGTTGCTACTAACATGCCACATTTTTTAATGGTAATAACTATGCTCAGAGGAAATTAAAAATGGAAATGTATTTAGAGAGCATGGGACCTGAAATCTGGGACACAATTGAAGAAAAACATATATTGCCTGTTAATTCTAGAGACAAATGGTCTCAGTTGACTAAAGCCACATATAACAATAACTGTAAAGCAATGAATGATTTGTATTTTTCTCTAGGTGATGAGGAATTAATTAGAATATCTTCTTGTAAAACTGCATATGAAATTTGGGATACTTTAGCTATTTCTCATGGGGGAACAACCAATGTTAAAGAAATGAGATTAAATACATACACTATTAAATATGATAAATTTAAAATGAAGCCTAATGAACTCATTTCTGAAATATATCTCAGGTTCAATGAGATAGTGAATACTATGAGTCTACTTGGGAAACCAGTGGACAATAAGGAACAGATTATGAGACTGCTTCGATGCCTACCTGAAAGATGGAGAGGGACTTATGTTTCTATCCAAGAATCTTGTAACATAGGCAAACTACGAGTAAAGGAACTAATTGGAAATATTAGGATGTATGAAGAAGAACTTAAGGTGAATCAAGAAGTAAATAAATAATCAAGGAATAAATCTGTAGCATTTAAGACTACTACCTCAAAGAACAGAGATAAAGAAAAATTTCAAGCTCCTATAGACACTTCCACAAGTGAAGACTCGTATAGTGATGAGGAGATGGCTCATCTTGCTAGAAGGTTCAAAAAATTCTACCGAAATAATAAATTATTTAGGAAGTCAAAATAAAAGGGAAAGTATGATAGTAAAGGACAATGGAATAAAGACAGAAAATGGAATGCCAATTAAAATGAAATAATCTGCTATGAGTGAAAATGAAAAGGTCATGTGAAGGCAGACTGCCCCAAGATGAAATTTACAAAGAAATATGAAGATAAGGGAAAGGGTTATAAAAAGGATATGAATTCTACTTGGTGTGCTTCAGAAGATAGCTCCAATGGATATGATGCTTCTGATAGTGAATAGAACAATCACGCCAACTTATGTTTCATGACAGAAACATCTGAGGTAACACCTAATTCCCCTATACCTAATGATTATTACTCTGGGAATGAAGGTGAATCAAACAATGATGAAAATATGACTAAGGATGAACTATTTGAATAATATGGAATGCTTTAGGATACCTTTAATGAACTCAAGTACAAATATAAATCATTAAAGAGACAACATGCTTTAAATGACAATTACAAGTATGATTTGGATATTGAAAAAGAAAAATGCGCTCAGCTATTAAAAGAAAATACTGAACTCAAATTATCAAATGATCAATTAAAAAGGGATTTGGAAAAATTTACTGCTGGTAGAGATACCTTGACTCAGTTTCTAGAACAACCTATTACCCCAAAATATACAACTTGTCTAGGATATTAACCAGGATAGAGAAGGTTTATTAAAACCAAATTTGTTCCAAAATATGGACAATTTACTACTAGTTCCAGTTCTGAACCATCTTTTGAAAAAAGAATTATCTAAAGGACCAAACAAAGTGTTTATGTCTCAAAATATATCTGCTGATTATAGATAATCTATGAAGAAAATATGGGTTCCCAAAGTTTTACTTGATAACCTCTCTAGACCCAAGAAAATTTGGGTACCAAAGTTACCCCACACTTAATCTATTTTGTAGGAAAATTGTCTAAAGAGATCCTGTAAAACTCTGTGGTACATGGATAGTGGATGTTCAAGACATATGATAGGATACTATTCATGTTTCAAAAGTCTGATTAAATTTTATGGTGGATATGTCACATTCAGTGATAATGCCAAAGGAAAAATCATCAGCTTAGGCCAGATTGGTAACCCTAATACTGTATTAATTTTAGAAGTACTTTTTGTTGATGTGTTAAAATATAATATTATAAGTATTTCTTAGTTGTGTTATGATGGTTTTAATGTTAAATTTGAAAATGATGCATGCAATGTTTTTAATTCTAAAAATTATTTAATATTTACTGCTCTCAGAAATGAGAATGTATATGTTGTTGATATGGATTCTTTAGTTAAGAAAAATGTTTCTTGTTTAAATGTGTTTCATAAGGAATCCTGGTTGTGGCATAGAAGAATAGGACACTGTAATGTGCACTCACTTAGAAAATTGACTAGGAAAGGATTGGTTAGAGACTTACCTAAATTGGAATTCCCTCTTAACAAAGTGTGTAATCCTTTTCATAAGGGAAGACAACACAAAGTTTCTTTCAAACCAAATAAAGAAGTTTCTACTTCTCATACACTTGAGTTGGTTCACATTAATTTGTTTGGACTATCAAGACTTTCAAGTTTAAATGGGAAGCACTATGTTTATGTTCTTGTAGATGTTTTTTCTAGGTACACTTGGGTATACTTTCTTGCTCACAGAAGTGAAGCTTGTTCTTACTTTATCAAATACTCCAATTATGTAGAAAATATTAGTGGACTTAGAATTAATACCTTGAGAAGTGATCATGGTTGTGAGTTTGAAAATCAAGAACTTGAATCTTATTTCTCACACAATGGCTATAGTCACAAATTCTCTACCACTAGAACACCTCAACAGAATGGAGTCGTGGAAAGAATAAATATGACCCTTCAAGAGATTGCACGAACAATGCTTAGTGAGTATAATCTACCTATTTTTTTTGGGCTGAAGCTATAAATACATCTTGTTATACCATCAATAGAGTCTTGATTATACCTATCCTTAAGAAGACCCCTTATGAGATTTGGAATAATAAGAAGCCTATGGTTAATTACTTCCGAGTTTTTGGTTGAAAATTGTTTATCCTTAACACTAAATATAATCTTGAAAAATTTTCTTCAAAATGTGATGAAAGAATTTTCCTAGGTTACTCAATTTCTAGTAAAGCATATGGAGTGTTAAATAAGAGAAACAAATGTGTGGAAGAATCAGTTCATGTCAAATTTGATGAGACTGGTCCACATGAACCCAAAACCTCTCTTAAATATCTTGAGGAAGATATGTCAATTCTGGACCTTAATGACAAGAGTAGTGAACCCATAGTAAAAACAACTAGTTCTGAAAACTTTCTAAAATATGTGCATGGTGAATCTGAACCTAAAAATAATCACAAGGAGTCTAGTTCTACTCTTTTTAGAGGTATTCAAACTTTAAGGAATCATCCTTTAGATGTTGTAGTAAGTGATCTAAATAGGGGAACACAAACTAGAGCTTCTCTTAGAAACCAGGTTGAACATAAAGCTTTTCTTTCATAGCTTGAACCTAAAAATATCAATGATGCAATCAGTGATGAATTTTGGGTGATAGCTATGTAAGAAGAATTGAATCAGTTTGAAAGAAACAAAGTTTGAGAATTAGTAGACATACCTAAGGACACCTTGACCATGGGCACTAAATGGGTGTTTAGGAACACAATTGATGAGTCTGGAAATATAGTTAGAAACAAGGATAGACTAGTTGCACAAGGGTATAGTAAAGAAGAAGGAATAGAGTACGAGGAAACCTTTTCTCCTGTAGCTAGACTAGAATCCATTAGGATACTACTTGCTTATACAGCTCATATGAATTTCAAACTTTATCAAATGGATGTCAAAAGTGAATTTCTAAATGGATATATAATTGAAGATGTATTTGTTGAAAAACCCCCAAGATTTATAAATCCCCATTTTCCAAATCACTTTTTTAAACTGTGTAAAGCCTTATATGGTCTAAAGAAAGTTCCAAGAGCTTGGTATGACAGACTTAGTTTTTTCTTATTTCAAAAAGTTTTACAAAATGGATATCATATCCTAATCTCTTTATTAAAAGGATTTAAAAATATGTTTTAATAGTACAAATTTATATAGATGATATAATTTTTGGATCTTCTAAACATTCTTTATGTACTGATTTTTCAACAATGATGCAAGATGAATTTTAAATGAGTTTAATGGGGGAACTAAATTTTTTCCTTGGATTTCAAATTTTTCAAAACAAATATGGTATTATTTTAAATCAAAATAAATATACTAAGGATATTTAAAAAAATTGGATAGTAGTAAAGGTAGTGATACACCTATGAGTACCACTTGAAAACTGGATGCTGATGAAATTGGTAAATCAGTGGATCAAACCAATTACCAAGGTATGATTGAGAGTCTGATTTATCTTACTACTAGTAGACCTGATATTATGTTCAGTGTATGCAGGTGTGCTCGATTTCAAGCCAATCCCAAAGAGTATCACTTAAATGTTGTTAAAAGGATTTTCAAATATCTCAAGAATACTATAAATTTAGGACTATTTTATCCAAGAGGAAAACCGTTTGATTTAATAAGTTATTCAGATGATGACTTTTCTGGTTGCAAGTTAGACAAAAAGAGCACCTCTGGAACATGTCACATTTTAGGCAAGTCGCTAGTATCATGGTGTAGTAAGAAACAGAATTATGTTGCATTTTCTACTGCAGAGGCTGAATATATAGCTACTGGTAGTTGTTGTGCTCAAATTCTGTGGATGAAACACACTTTACTAGACTATGGATATCAATTCAAACATGTCTCTATAAACCATGACAACACAAGTGCTATTAACATCTCTAAAAAAACAGTATCTCATGCTAGATCAAATTATATTGATGTAAGACATCACTTCTTGAGAGATCATTTTCAAAAAGGTGATATCACTCTTTAATTCATTGGTACTGAACACCAATTGGATGATATATTCACAAAGCCTTTGAATTCTAAGAGGTTAAATTACATTAGACATGATTTAGGTATGATAATTTGTTAAGAATAGGACCTCATCGATAGGACCTCGCCATTAGACCTTACCGATAGGACCTCACCATTAGACCTTACCGATAGGACCTCACCATTAGACCTCACCATTAGACCTTACCAATAAGACCTCACCGTTAGACCTTACCGATAAGACCTCACCATTATACCTTACCAATAGGACCTCACCATTATACCTTAATGATAAGACCTCGCCATTAGAACTTACCAATAAGACCTCACCGTTAGACCTTACCAAAAGGACCTCACCGTTAGAGCTTAGCGATACCTCCTTACTGGTAGATATCTTGTCTGGGATTTTGTGTTTTTGTGTTCTCAACCGGAATCTGAAACATTTTCTGCTATTATTTATATATTTTATTTTATTTTCTCTTTTGATCCCTAAATGATAAAAATAAAACATAGAACACATTTCTATCCACATAAAACTCTCTCTCTAACATTTTTCTCCAAAATCTCAGAACCTAAACCTCTACTGAAATCTCGAACTGCTCTGGTTTGATGGCTAGATTGAAGAGGCCGCTGGTCAGTGATGAAGGAGACGGGCCTGATCCTAAGAGACCTAGAGCCGAGACGAGTAGTGGAAGCTAGGTAGTGGGAAATATACTTAACCCACATATATCGAAGAGGGAAATAGTAGTTGAGAAGGAATTAAGTTCAGAGTGGCTGCTTTTGAGTCAATCTTTAGTACTGATGGCACTTGAAGCACAGGGTTGGGTTAAATGTTTTACAAACAACAATGGACCCTATTACATGAAGTTGGTGAAGGAGTTATATGAGTATCTGAAGTTTGTATAGTCTAGGGATGAGCACCAGATGACTTCCACAGTAAATAGAGTAACTGTGAGCTTCTCCTATACTGATTGGGCTTATTATTTAAGGATTCCACATGAGGGAATTTGTGATTATTACTCAAAAGTGGTGCCTCCCACTATTAAGTTATTCTGCTATGAAGAAGCTTTAGCTGAGTTGACAGGGAGTGGATTTCCTATTAAAGTCATTGTTACTAAAATGGAAGGAGAGGATAAACTGGTTTTCAAATTTTTCCAGCATGTTTTAACTCCCAGGAGAGGGGATTTTGCTACTTTAAAGTTTCAGGAAATTTTTCTCCTATAACTGGTGAAGCATGAGATAAAGATTAACCTGTGTAGGTTATTAATGATTCAACTTGAATACATGACCAAACCAAGATCCAAATCTAATTCCTTATTCCATGCCAAGCTGATATTTCTTATGTTGAAAGTGAAATGAGTTTTTAGAGAAAAGGAATAAACTGTTGTTGTGCAAGAAAACCATTGCATCACCAAAGTGATTTTCAAGCTGATGAAGATTAACTGGAATCCATGGCTGAGGAGATGGGTGAATGATGAGGCTAAGGTGTATGAAGAGTTTAATCTTGTGACTCATCCTACTAGGCCTAAGAATAAGAGAGACCCTGGTATTAAGCCCGTTGAAGTAGATCCTACTTATTCAGATGTAGAAGAAGAGGAATTTGTTGTTGTGCAAGAAAGATAGGACTCTCCTATAGATGACAGGAGTGACCCTGACCTTCCATCCAATCCTCGTGCAACTACTGTATCCTTTTGTGAGCCTAGCCCACCAAAGTGATTGCCTAGAAGGGAATCTATCCTAAGGGACAGTGATAAGGAAACTAGTGAAGAAGAAGGGGCTGCAATTG
Source organism: Viscum album (assembly GCA_963277665.1). NCBI lineage: Eukaryota > Viridiplantae > Streptophyta > Magnoliopsida > Santalales > Viscaceae > Viscum > Viscum album. The sequence continues at coordinate 1,488,722,694 of OY728142.1, forward strand.
TCTTAAGATAAGTTAGAGATACCTCAGATGAGGATGAGGACTCTGAATCAAGTCATGCTGACCTTGAGATAGCTGCTACTGAAAATGAAGAGGAATGTCTAAGTCTTAGTCCTATAATAGGACATACATAAAGGGTAGAAAGTGGAGAAGAAGAATCTGTAGATTCAGTTGAGGCTGGACCTGCTTTGTAAGTTGTTGAAGATTATGAGAAGGAAGTAAAAGTGAACCTTTCTGATAATCCAGTTGCTCAAGGAGGTCTAGAGGAGATGAATGTGGCCGATCAGGAGATTACTCAAATTTAGGGGGAGGAACCTCTTGCTACAGGCTCGGTTTCTATTTTTCATGAGATTGAGGGCTAGTCTGAGGACCCCAGATTTATGGTGTTGGGTATAGACTATGATGACTCAGAAGATGAGAGGCCCAATAGAAGACCCCCCGTGCCAAACATCACTTTTGTCCCTCTAGAAACCTATTTCGCTCAAGACTATGTGAAAAAGGAAAACCATGATTCTTTAAAATCAGACCTGGAAAGACACTTTGATGAGAAAGCCACTGAAATAGCAAGAACAATAGCAATCAATCCAGGAATCATGACATCGGTAGTGGAAAGGATAGTCTCTATCTCTCACTCAGCTGTGTTTCATGAGGTCAAGGAATGTCATAATCTAGTAAAAGATTTGGTAGATTCTATGGATTCAATGAAACATTCTATTTCCAAATTAGATTCTTATATGGATTTAAGGACCCAGGTCTACAAAGACCTAGCATATGTCAAGATTGTAGTTCATCAAATGGTCACAGTGTTTGAGGATTTTAAGAAATCTATGGAAACACATGTGAAAGGGCAAGATGATGATGTTAAAAGACTAATCAGTGGCTTGACCAAATCTTTCAAGGAGACATTGGCCTTCTCTCTGGCTCCTCTAGCTACATCTGCTTCCACTTCAGCTTCTCCTCTAGTTGACATTGAATATTTCATGACCATTGTCAGAGAAGAAGTGGAAAAGTACTCTGGGGGAAGTTCCTCAGATTCTTAAGTTATTTCCATTACTAGGGAAATTCATAAGATTGTGGGAGATTATCTAAGGGAAGATTCTTAGGATCAGAAGGCCATCAAGGATCAAGTTGACTTCTATTACAAATAGGTGTACATCAAACATCAGATGGATGGTCACTTTAAATTGTTGTTGGAGAACATAAGTATCCAACCTTTCACTCAGGCCTTTAAGGATTAGGTTAATAGGCTCAGGGAATTGACTCCTACCTTAGAAAGATTCATGGGAAACAAAGATGATTTCATCTCATCTATGGAAAGAGGGAGAAGCATCATTATGGATTTTAGGAATCTTTTGTTACCCTTCCTTCATGTGGAATGAAATCCAATCATAGTTCCTCCTACTCAGCCTGCTTCTTTAGCTTATTCAGGTTCCACCAGTACTGCTCCTTTGATGACTCCTGCATAGGCCATCAGAAGTCTGACCACAATGATTACTGAGAGATCTACTCATTATAGGTATGGTGATGCCTCGGTGGCTGCTCCTCCTACCTTACTCACTGCCATCCCTCAGCCTATCCCTCCACCATCAGCACCTGCATCCTCCACCTCTAAAGACAAAGCTCCAATAGACATCTCTGATGTGGATTGAATGTATACTATCTTTTTTGATAGGTATTGATGTACTTTTTGTCTCTTGTACTCTTGTTTTATTAATACAAACCCTCTTCTTTATTTATTTTTCTTATGTATGCTTTTTGTTAATCATAAAGGGGGAGAAATGTATATGCTCTCATATATATAGGGGGAGAAGTGTTTATATTTGTATATTATCACATCACTGATGAATTTATCAGATGTGTTTAACCTTAATTCAAAACTCTTATGTGTTCAACCTTACTTAAAAATTATTAACTTTAACGATTCAATGCCATAATTTGTGATTATCAAAAAGGGGGAGATTATTGGACTCACCTATTTTTATAATCCCAAATCATGGTTTTGATAATCCTAAATCATTTTTTTGATAATCCTAAATCATTTTTTTGATAATACCAATTCATGTTTTAGTTATGTGATAATCATGTTTTCATCTTATGATAATCATATTTCATTACAAAGTCACTGTTTACAGTACTCTCAATCTCACTGCTTGATTGGTTCAATTTACAGTACAGATTTTATCTAAGTACAAGGTTACCGTTACAAGGTTACATCTACATGGTCACTAATACATGGTCACCAATACAAGATTAAAGCTACAAGTTCACCGCTACAAGGTCACCGTTACATGGTCACCGGTGTAAGCATACTGTTAAAGGTTATAGTTGGAGATTGAAGATGTGCACCTACTGTTGAAGCTTACCGATATGAAGGCTACTGTTACTAGTCTACCGATGCTTATTCTTCTATACTTTGTCAATTTCTCAATATTATTCTAATGGTCATATTTGATAAATTAAATGCCTCTGAAATTAATTAATTCTAATTGTAAACATTTCAGGAGAAAATACATGGGACAATATGAGGTATGAGAAATATTACACGTGATCTACTCATTCCTATTTTTGGACCTCAAATATAAAAGGAAAAGACCCCAAAATAGAGAAAAGTGAAACATATACATGGACACGAAGAAAGGGTTGCTAGAGAAGTGTGATAGAGCTTACTCGCCAGATCAAAAAGCCGAACCATCCAACATTAACAAAAAAAAGGACCCATAATCATCACAAAGATCATTATGAGACAAACTTGCTTCTACCTTCAGTGCTTCATCAACTCTTGATCAACATTAGAAGAAGAAAACTGAAATCTATAACCTGGAGTTGCGACACTCTATTTTGGAAACAACTTCTAGTGATTGACTCGAACTTCAACATTTCTCATTCCAAGGAGTCAAGAGCTGAACTGGAAACACATAGAGTCTTCTAAACTATTTCTCATCATAAATGCTCTATTGTGTTTCTTTCTTTTACATCTGTGAGAAGTGTGTCAGTATATTGAACACACTATCTCCTATGCTTGAACTGGATGATACAGAATATACTCACATCAAACTTCACCTAATTTTGTTTCCCATGTATAACTGTGGAAGAGACCATGTGTGGTCTATATTGTTTTTCGTTCCCACAAAGAACAGTGTTAGAGGTTGTGTTCCCTGGACAGTTTGTGAAAACTGTTGTAAAGCCCGATACAGGATTCATATCAAGTTTTAATATAAACTGCTTGGTGGTAGGTGATCACAAAGTAGAGAGGATTAGGTCTCAGGTTGAGACTGAACCTCTTGTTTACATTGTTGTGAAAATCCTCATATACGCTGTTTTATTTTATCCGCTACTTATATTTTTCAAAAATCAAAAACTATTTTTACATTCAATCTGATAATTATTTTTCGTTAGGGTGTATATATTCTTAATTCAATAAACCTATTTCAAAATTTGAATTAGTGATTACATTTATTCAACTGGGTATTAATAAATCATAGAGAAACTTGTTGATCAATTAAAAATTTATATTTCTACTACCTTAATTGATTAGGATGTTTTGAATTGGGGGATTTTAATCATATAGTTTTTAACATAAATTTTAATTGGAACTCAATTCACCCCCTCTTGAGTATCCACTCTGAACAACAAGTAGGATCCATTATAATAGACCTTATGTACAATGTAATGAACTTACTATTTGGGATCCAACATTAGAGGATTATTCCCTAGTATCATTGGGGTTTTGAGAGTCAATATCAGTTCTCCTTGGAGGATGAATTTAGGAGAACATTTTTATTAAATACTCGTGTTTTTCAATTAAGATTTACTTCAAAGTTGTGAAATGTATGAAAACTATATGCATTGAGCTTCTCCGATTCATTTAACCACTTTTGAGATTTCACATCATCTGAGATCTATTCACAAATGGCTATTCGGAGAGGATGAAGATGGAATTCTATGGAAAAAAATACCTCAACCCCATTCACCAATGAATATGGTGTTTCTTGTTTAGAAGTATGTATGAAGGTATGGTAGGCCTATAAATCATATAGGAGTTTGTTAGTCCCTGACTTATCATCCTTATTCACCATATTAAAGAGTATATTTGAGAGAGTCTTATTAAAGTCATATACCTATCCATTTTCCACTTCATAATAGTAATATGAGTGATTAGACTCGATATTGTACTCATGGTACAACTTCGTCAATTATGTAGAACATACGTTGGTGTCATTTTATATCAATATTGTGTGAGGGACCTTGAACCTGGTGATGATATGGGACTTTACAAAGTTGATGATATTATTTATCCCAATTTACTTGAGAGGTATTGACTCAACCCATTTGGAAAATAATTTAGAAGTAGTAAGGATATACTTAAATTTCTTAGCTATGGCTGGGGGATATGACCCCACAATATCCATTCCCCAAATGGAAAATGGCCAGGAATATTTATCTATATGTATAAATTATTGGGTCTAATGGATGAAGTTCTTATGGATCTTATACGCATGAAATTTCTTGGTGAATTCCATATAGTCTCGTATCATGGTTTTATAGTAATAATCTAACTTCCTAATTTAGTGGGAGAGCCTAGTTCCAAACTGATTAGCATCACAGGAGCCTATATGGACTTCTTCTATGATAGTGAGAATATCTATTTATTCTATACATATGAGGAGGATTCTATTAAATCCTTAATTGTAAAGGGATTTGTGTTTATTTGGACTATCATGTAGGTTAAAGTTCATTGCATGATATCAAATCTATTCCATCCCATCACGGTCTGTTGGGATAATACCATTTTAGATATAACCAATTATGGGATCCAACCATCGATTTGAAGATGTTAGTTTATCATGATTTAGGGTGGTAATGACCTTATTGATTTATTCCATATCACAAATGAAAATTGGAGAGAACATTATTTAGTGCATGATACAAAATATTGGTTCCTCCTGATCAAGGTCGGCCAAGACCATGGATACATTAGAAAATACACTGGCACAAGCATTCTGTGATCGGGGAACATGATGCAATGTGGTCTCAAAATTTAATTCTTCCATCATTTCCCTAATATAGCCAGTGATAGGGTCCAAATCTTCCTTTTTTATTTCATATTCTCTACTGATCTACTTTATCACTAGTTATGGATCCCCTTTGATATTTAGGTAGGCTATATGCAGTTGTAGGGCTTGTTCCAAGATAGTGATGAGGGCTTGGTATTTGTCCTCATTGTTTTTTCATCCCTCAAATAGTGAGAAAGAGCAGGGAAAAACATATTTGTCTGGAGAGACAAATACAATCCCTAGGCCAACCCGATTGAGCTTCGAGTTTTCCATCCTTTTACTAATAGAACTTTGGGAGGTGCCATCAAAATCCATCTCCCATGTATGGAGAGTATTATGGTCATATAATACCTCCTCACATGGAATATCAGTGTCCACTTGTGTATTTTATAGAGTAGGATGTGATGTGATTAAATTAGTTAGGGATTGGCCTTTGATCGATTTCTATGACACAAATTGAATGTATTATTGATGTAGAATGAACCCTAGAAGGGACAATAATTTGGTTAAAATAGGAAGGAAAAGGATGTACTAGATAGGATCAATATGAGATACTAGTTAAACTTCATAGTGTTGGAAGTAATGCCTTAGCTTTTTCACTGCGAAGATGACTGCGAGGTAGTTCTTCTTGACATCAGAGTAACAGGTCTTATTTCCTAGAATTGTTTAGATGATGTAGTAGATAATGTTTTTCTCCCAAAATCATTTTTCTGTGGGAGGAGGGTTCCCAATGAGCATTCCATGGTGGACACATATAGGATGAGTGACCTCCCTTCCACCAAAGGCATCAACACCAATGGGTGTAGTCAGTACTACTTGAGACTTTTGAAGACTTTTTGGAAGCCATTGTACCATTGATAGGTCATTACCTTATTCATTATCTTGCTAAGGGGTATATCTTTTGCAACAATGTTGGCTATAAAATGTTAATTGTTAGCGAGGTTACCTTGGAACCCCCTTAGTTATTTGAGATTTATGGAGGGTAACATTTCTAAAATAGAACTAAACTTCTTGGGGTCGACCTCAATGTCACAGTGGCACACCATAAAGCCAAGGATCTATCCTGATGTTACCCTAAAAGATAATTTTAGTGGATTTATCTTTATAATATGTTGTCACAACTTTTCTAAGATTGTTTAGTGATCCATGAAGTGATCACATCACAATAAGAATTTGAAAACCAGGATGTCAATGTAACATTCAACTATCCTTCCCAATAACGGCTTAAAAATGTGATGCATGGAGCATTGATAAGTGGTCCCAACATTCTTCAAGCCAAAGGGAATGACCTAATAGCAAAAGATCCCTTGGAAGATCTGAAGGAAGTGGATTCCTCATCTTTAGGGTAAATATTTATTTGATTGTACCCTAATTATCCATCCATGAAAGAAAGGTCTAGAAAAACAGTTGTTGAATCGATCAAGAGTTTTGTGATCGACAATGGGAAATTTTCCTTTGGGAAGTACAAGTTATGGTCTATGAAATTAATTCATACCCTTATCTGTTTATTGTTTTTATTTATACGGATGATATTGGAAATCCATCTTGGGTATTGCACTTCTCGGAAAAAGTTTAATTTGATAAATTTGTTAAGTTCTGCCTCTACATTGGTGGCATGAGAGGGGTGTATCCTCAGCTACCTTCTTGAAGCCTCGATGCTCATTGGGTAATCTGAGATGATGCATAACCACATCTATATTTTTTCTGAGAATTTCTGTATAGTTTCAGGAAAACACATATCAGTGTTTCTTTAGAAATTAAATATACATATCTTTCTCTTTGAGGGGCATGGGATCACTAATTAATGTAGGCCATAGGTATTATTATATTCCCTAATTTAGCTATCTGAGTTCATCAATGGTGGTGGAGGCACCTTCGTAAAATGTGGGTGGGGAATTTCTAAGGCCATCCTCCGATTATTCCACCTTTAAGTATATGGATACATCTTCGAACGAATATGAAAATTTAGGGTCTACTTTGTCACTATTTATGTGATAGAGTCCATGAGAAGAGATATTATCATCTTCTATTTCCTAAGTCATTGTAGAGAGATGCCAGATCTGATTGTATTTTACAATATCCTTGGGGATAGAAGAGGCTTATACCTCTGGGGATAGGTCTATAACCTCAACCATATTTATGGACAACACATAGTCACTATTGAGCATACTCCAGTGATTTGTAGGGGCGGTCCCCAAGCTATTGGGGTCTTCCACCTATATATCATCATTCAGTATTGGTTGCTTTCCTTCTCTTTTATAGAAATCCAGTTCAGAAAATGTGGCTCTGCAATCCCCTATAAGGGAATTTTCACCATGAAGTATGTCAACCTTTCCATCAATGAGTTATTTCAGACGTTGATGTAATGTTGAGGGTACCACCAAATGGTTATAGAGCTAGGGACTTCCAAGAAGGACATTGTATGTGGTGTCTTATTGAATAAGTATAAAATCAGCATCAGATGTGAGATCCCCACACTGATCTTTGAGATTAACTTCCTAAGAGGTATTTTCTCACCCTTATCATACCCTTGAATGGTCAACTTTGTGGGAGATAAGTCTCATTTTCTATATCCCAAATGTCGGAGGGTTTGAACTGGGATGTGCTTAATACTAAAACCATTATCTATTAGATCCCCTTGTATGCCGATATTATTGATTCTACCCTAAAATTATAGGGTCTGGATGTTCCCTTGGATGACCTCCCCCTGATATTGGTCAGTGAATTATATGGTGACATGGAATTCTGCTGACATGGTCTCCACTCAATAAACCTTGGATGTAGTGACTTTTTTCTCAAACTCATGTGGGCTATGTAGGGATTAAATGAGTTCCTCTTAAGTTATTTTGAAATATGGAGCACATATAGGATTGAGAGATTTTATAGAAAAATCACCAGCTATTTCTTAATGTTGTACTTTTGTGCTAGACATCAACGCTTCCTAATGCGGGGTTGCTCCTTGACATGTAGACAAGGAGCTGAGGCATTCGAGGTGGATGGTCTTGGTGATTTTTTAGAGGTCAGGGGATCATATTTTTCTAGTGTAATGGATTGTGTTAGTATTCCATGTTTCTTAGGATGATCAGATAATTGTTCCCCCACTAAGTGTTCATACAATAAAAGTTTCCCCAAATGGATTTTGAGGGTTCTAGGAAACATCCACGCCTCTTTTGGGCCCATTGGAGTGCTTTCACTTGGGTCTCAACTTCATATATATTATTTGTGGGTATGTGACTAAAATATTGGGTGTGATGATACCCATACTATCCCATTTATCCTTGGTTCTTATCTATACGACCTCCCATTCCCTAGTTATATGTGATAAAATCATATTTTGAGGCATATTAATCATCAAAGAAGGGGTCTACCAAGTGTATTAGACTGATTAAACCAAATATGATCTATTTTTTAATGAGGGTTCCATTTGGTGTGGAGGTTCCCATTCTCCATATTTTTTAAGGAAGATATATTCAAGAGTTAGAGCTTGCATTGGAGTAGAATAAATATACTCATCTTATTTCACTTCCTACTTACGGTTAACGCACCCACCTTTGGGAGGCACCTCTGATGTTACCTCCTTAGGTGGTGGAGTTGTTGTGGGTCTGCACAACTATTCCTGCAAGGTGTCATGATCTCAATCAACTATTTTATCAGTAATTTAGTTGTAGAAATTCTGCTCACACCTAGATAGAACTTTCTTCCAACCACCCTCCTCTTCTAACTAGGAAAATGCTATGAAGTCCACCTTATCTAAGGATTTATCTAACACCACATTTCTAGAATCAACCATGCCTTGAAAGACGTATTTGAAGATGAAACACTCTTGGATATTATGACTCATCCTTCTGTGGTAATGGAATTAGTCGAGATGGTCAGTGAGGTTGATCTCCTCCAGCTTTCCGGGTTGCGGTATCTTGAGTAGGTTGTTGTACTTGGCTGTCAAGAAATAACTAGTGACTTGTTCATTTTAGAAGGATTATGATTTATCCATCCATTACTCAAATCTCAGGTAACCTTGATTTCTCTGTTCTTTTGGATGAGGAAAATTTTGTGCTTTTCACCACTCAACAAGAGGTGTAGGGTGGTTCGGGACCTACCTAGGTTCTTATATGGGCACTAATGCCAGCTTAAGAGTGAAATATACAACTTATACTTCACATAGATTTTTTCCCTTTGTTGGGGGAATGAGTTGAGACTTGGATCGGGTTCACTGAATGGAATCTTTGAGAAGTTGTGTCATTTTTGTGAAATCATGGAATCTATCTGGATACCTCAATGGGATTATAGTGTCTGAAACTCATCTTAGATATTTTCAGCATAGAGTTCTAGTAGTTTCTTCTATGAGAGAGGTATGATGAGTGAATAGGTTAAAACTTTTCACCTTTCTATGAAGTCAGAAACCAATTTATTTTCATGTTTATTTTAATTTTTTAGTTCGATGATGGTTGTTTTCTTCATCGTGGAACTGAACTAATATAGAAACTAAAACTAGGTTCTTCCCATCCTTCAACAGATCCTACCGGAATACTATTGTACCAAACAAAGGCTGACTCTATTAGAGTCTGTACAAAACACCTTATCTTTGTTGACTCCTGTTGATCTTGAGGACCCATCATCAGCCCACATTGAGATACGAAGTGTGTGAGATGTCGTTCAGGGTAAAATTCACCATTAAATGTAGATAAGGTAAGATTATTGAAATTGGGTTGGGGAAAGGTTTATTCTACCCAATCAGTATATGGCTTCCTCTCAGGCTATATAGGCATGCATCACCCTTCCATGGCTTCCATTCTAGTAGCCAGGTACTCTATAACATCAAGAAACTCCTATGGAACTGCAATTTGATCCATCTCACATCTATTAAGAGTGGGTAGGTTTCTATGTTTTGGCCCCACCTTCATTACCCATTGATCCTTGATTCTCCCTAAGATTGAATGATTTCCATAACGAGAGAGAGGTTTTTTCCGCAATGGAGGAAGGTCACAATAATTTTTGACTTACTCATTTATTTAGACCGGATGCCTCTATTCAAGTCCATTATGATTCTTAGATGCTTATCTTGATGGAGGATCAGCTATGGGTGGGAGAATAGTTATTTTTTCCTGAAGACGATACCCATCGGGAATATTTCCCCAGAGTAGCTCCTTATTGAGATGTCTGAGAGTTTTAATCTTGATCTCATATTGTGAAAAATGTTCCTCAGTATAAGAAACCCCAAATATTATGGGTGGTGATTGGGATTTTGTCTTACCTTTCTCTTTTTCTTTTTTAGTGCTCTGTTGGAGAGGTGGAAACTTGATATTTGGAGGTGCCAGATTTTAGAGCCTCATTTGGTTCCATGTGCATGTAGCCCTATTTGGTGCATCCAAATCACCCTCCTCTCAGGGTATATTTTCTATGTTGTGGACCTATACATTTTCATCTTGATCTACAATATATTTTGTGTCGATAGTGACAAAATTCAAAGAGGCATGTCAGGAAATGGTGGTTGTACCATTACTGTCGACACAACATGCTGATTTTGTATTGCCTTAATCATGGTTGTTATTAGAACCCTTAGTCATATTGGGACTTTTTGGCTTGCGACCCCGATGGGTTCTAATCAACTTCACCATACGTTCCTCCCATATTGGTATGTTAATAGTGAGTTTTAGGGAGTTTCTTATTGTGGTTTCCAAATAGTCACTGAATAGCAAAGGGTTGTCTTGTAGAGGGAGGAACAGATGGGACACCGACTATCATTTTTTACCTCCCAACCTAGAGAAGATTGATTCTCTCTATAGTGATAATAATTATGATAATACCCCTATCCCTATAGGATGGGGGTTATTTGGGGACACAATTTTCATTGAATGATCCTATTTCTATGGATCCAATGATTCCTTTTAGGGATTTGATGACTCTCAAGATGAACATTGAGATATAAATGCCACCAACCTACCAGGTCAGGGTTGATCTATAATCACTGTTAATTTTCCCAAGACCCTCTCAGGTTATAATGAACTTGGTGATGGTTATTGGGATATAAATTCCCTCAGCCTAGTGGGCAGGGGTTTATTTGAAGCTGTTGAGGATATGTCATGAATCCTCTCAGGAATTGACAATCCAAGAGGAGGCAGTGGTAGATTTTCCCCCAACCCAGCAGGTTGGGATTTATCTTGGATGACTACTAAAATATATTCTAATAGGAAATTTTTGATGTGGCGTGACTATGATCATGTAGGATATGAGTGCGATGGAATCCCATGATGGGAATCATTCTCTACATAATTCTTTCTGCTTGATTGGAACTTCAGATTTTGTGTTTGAAATTCATTCTTGTTTCTTTGAGGGTCCCAATTTGAAGTCTTGTTGGCTATCCCCTCCCTATTTTCATGATGTCTGGGAATCTTTGATGAAGGGGAATTCTGTTGTAGTGACCAATTGACTCGCACCTTACTTGGTCCTCTCAATTTCATCGAAGTATGTGACATTACAAGACATCCTATCTGAATTTTTATGTTTTTTTGGGACATAGTGAAGTGAAATGATCTATATTTATCCCATAATCAGATACATATGTCTGGTGTGCTCAAGAAATCTGTCAGTGGAGGTTTTTTTCAACTTAATGAAAAACAATTCATAGGGGTTTTTCATTCTCTTCCACTCATGGGTTCTGAGCCATGAAAAAAGCATTTATATCCAGATGACAACAAAGTGTATTGATGAGATAAATTTGATACTCATATACTAAATAGTGGATATGTCTATCATTCATTAGCTGATGAGTATCCCACATAATTTGGCATATAGAAGGTATGAACTCAATATCTATCTCATATGGGACCACATAGTCCGAAGTATTGAGAGGCTAAAACACGATGGAGAGTTTTTTTCTGGGTAACTCTCTTCATATGTCAGTTTTAACCTCCTCTTGATCATAATTACATGCATCCATCTATTCAAACCATGGAATATGCTACTAAGGGTCACCTACTCACCAGAGTGGAGTGATACTAGAAGTTGATGGGGAACTATATGCGATTGACTCTGATGTTTTAATCACCTCTCTATATGAAGGCATCTGAGTTTGGGACACATATCTATAAAAAGGTGTCTGGGAAAGGGGAGGATTTCCTTATTTGTGGGAAATATTTCTCTGGGGAGGATGACCATAGTGTATGTTAGGAGTAGAGTCCCAAAGATCCATATCTACACTACCACGAGGAGGAATATCATAGTAATGATCATCTTTTACTTCGATTGAAGAGTTGAAGGACCCTTGTGGTGTTGAGAATGTGTCTCGAATAACCTAAAGGACACTAGAATTGAGCATATTATAAATTTGGGTCTCATTATTCATCATGGTTAGAATATGAAAACCAGTCATTTGGAATTGTCTATGGATATTATCCTACTGTATAACAATTTCCAAAAGTTGTTTATAACTTTCTGGTGTTGTGAGAGTATGAGCCTGCTGAGGAGAAGCTGCTGGAATATGCCAATGAACTTCATCATTATTGACAAGAATGTGATCATATCCTGAGATATGTTCCATTCTCACTTGGTGAGCCTCAGTATAAATAGGAATATGAGCCGAACCCTAAGCATTTGGAATATGCTGTTTGTATTTTATGGTAGGGATATGGGCCTATCCTAAGCCATGTACTGTTATGAACTTGTGAGCCTTGGTTGGAAAAGGAATATGAGCCTAGTCTTTATATACATTCCTCACCAGAATATGTAGATGGTCCTCTAGAATGGGAGAAGGGATATGATCCTCCTCTTTTATTGTCTTGGAAGGATACTCGTTCAGCCTTTTGATGGAATAAGTGGGAATACACACTTGTATTTTGTAATCTTTTGGAATATGCTAGGTAGATTCACTAATAGGAATATAATCCTATCTCAAGGCATGTTCAATTCTCACTTGATTAGACCTTGCTAGAATAGGGGTATAAGGCAGATCCTTTTCCTTTGGAGCATACTTATAGACTTCTTTGATAGGAATATGAGCCTGTCCTGAGGCATGTGCCCCTCTCATATGGTGATCCCATGACAAAATAGGGATACGATCCCAATCCTGGCACTTTTAAATATACTGCCATACTTTTTCAATAGGCATGTTCCTTATCCCAAGGAATGTGCCATTCTCACCTGGCAAGTCTCATCTAGAATGGGAATATGACCCTGGTCTGATGCCTCACCCTATACCGAATCATGCCAATAATCCTCTTGGATGAGAAAAAGAATGTGTCCTTTTTCTAGAGTAATCAGTTGTTCATAATGATCAGAGTGTTAATTTGACATTGTTGTAGGAATAAGAGTATGTGTATGTAACTATATTTATACGAGTGCCATAATATTCCAGCAGAGTTATTCAACTGTTTCTGAGATGTATTGGAATTTTATCAAAGTGTGTACAGGGATATAAGCCTACAAATTTTCTACCTCCACTATGTTCTGAAAGATATATTTGATTTAAGTGGGGATATGATCCTAATTTTTTCCTCCTTGTGCTAGTGGTGTATGCAAATGGACTTCATTCACTGGGGTATGGATATGTGCCTCCCCCATGACTGCTATGGGAATATGCCCACAGACTTATTTTGAGTGAGCAGAGATATGATCCTACTCACTAGTTACTACTGAAATATACCGAAAGACTCTGTCAGTGGGAGTGGGGATATAATCCCACTCACAGTTATATATATCCTTCATCACTCAATTTGTCTTCCTTGTCGTTCATTCATGGGTATCATAAGTGGAATGTTATTGGGTTGTACCCTCAGTAAGAGATTGATGGGTACTAGTGGGATGGTGCTGGTGACGATGGTTGATAGGAGCCTTCCTTGGTAGCCCCTAACTAGAATTTCTCTGTACTTAAATCCCTTGGACACCTTCATCATATACTAAAGATGTTAGTAGTATCATTCTAGGGATAAGATCCTGAAGTAGTTGGGTGTGGCGATGAGGACCACTAGCTTAGCTACAACTTTCCCTAGACGATGTAGACTCATTAGTATTCATACTTGGAGACCCTTGTAGGGAGCTTCTAGGGTTGGGATCATACAACATCAGTGGTATTTCAAGACCATTGTGTTCACCACCTTATGTTGAAGTTGTTGGTCAGGTGAGACCATTTTGAGACTTGTGAGGTTTTCAACCGTAGGTGATTTACCAGAACGATCACTATATGAATACATTATCTTAGATCTGGATGTTGTTGATGAGAGTAGTATTTGTAGTTATTCATACAAAAAGGAACAAGGTTATTGATTAGTGAAATATTGTAGGTATGGTGTGTGCTCAATTAGATATGCATGGTTAACATAATTTTCCTTTTATTCATGATCTGGTGAGTCTACTCACAGGGACTTGTCAAACCAAGGATGGACTTATTTTATGAAAACCCCAATTATAGAGGATCAGCTGTAAGACTTAAGTAAATTTTATCATATTTGTTTGAAATTCCAACAAAGTGGTCTGACACATAGTGAACAAACCATACTTATATTTGAGGGTTTTACATTGGGATTATTTCTTGTGTAGATTATGCAAAGAAAAAAAAAGTTTAAATGCATGATTAAACAATAATTCTATTATTTGAGAGATTCATGTCAGGTTTACCATTTTTGTTTCATCTAGTGAAAGTGACATGGATGGGATTCACCTGATGGTTTGATTTCAAGGGGTTCAATGCCTTTCCCAATCAATCACATCAGGTTTTCCTTTTTTAGTCTTCTTTAGAATCTCCCAATAGTTCCCTCATCTATAAATGGGTATATAACTTCTTTCCAAAGGTAGGTGGTTAGTTGGGGTTTCATATCAAATGACACTTAGGGACTCTCATTGGTCAAGATGTTGTGAGGTCAGGCTCATCAAACCCTTGGGGGGGGGGGGTTATTACATACTCTATACCTCTCTTATAGATTTAAGATATATTCACAAACCTCTTCATAATCCTGATACAAGACCAGTTATCCTAACATAAAAATCATAGGTTAATACCAGTTATGGATAGAGGATGGTAATTTTATTAGTGAATCCATGTGTATGTATTTGAGGTTCTTTATCCCTTTCCTAATAATGGGAAGATTCTTATGTGCTTAATCTATATAATGATGTTCTTAAAAATTTTATGCCATGCAGAGGAGAGGTTAATATTCTGAGGAGTGGATTGAGCCATCATGAGGCATCCTACTTATTTTGGTTATTTCACGAATAAAAACCCACGTAAATCATCAAACTCGTGAAGTTTACCATCACATGGAAAGGAAATATATATTTTTGGGAACTTAGGAACCAAATATCCAAGATGAAGTCTCAAGGATACATCTTATGTATCTTGGTTATAATAGGAATCAGAGTGATCATAGTCTAGTTGGTTTCTCAGCCCACTGAAAGATGAGGTAGAATGGTCAGCCCATGGGAATGATTGGGTCCTGATGGTTGAAATGTCGAAGACATGAGGGGACTTACACTGAATTGGATTCCTATTTGAGCTTGGGACATTGGAAGGCATCCTATGTATCCTAGTTATTACAGGAATTAGAGTTCTCATAGTTCCTTCACACCCTTGGTACTATCCCCAAGGTAGATTCCCTTATACGGAGGCAATTATATTATGTCACTCATCATAGATTACACAATAAGGTTTCCCTAGATTTTATAGATTCATAATGAAAATGATATGATCATTGCAACTCCCTAAGCTCACGTTATCCATGCTCGGTGTGAAAAAAAATGATAATAAGTAATTAGTCTCACTGTATATGGATTCAGGACTTATGTGACGGGAAAACCCTTGGGAAATTAATATAGAGGTTGGGCCTCATAAAGGAATCCTATATATACTATTTATGGAAGGAATCAGAGTCACCGTATTTTAGTTGGTTGGGGCTTACACACTGATTTTTCCCTTGTAGTCAGGGCTTATAAACATAGGATAGACAAGGTTATCAAATCCTGGGATACGCTATTGACTTGTCTTGCTTGCCTTACTGATATGCATTGATTATCTACTCGAAATGAATTTATTGTATTCTTGACATATCAAAGAGTATCTACTTGAAATGTACAAATTCAATGATATGACCCAGTTAACTTGTCCAGGGGAATTTGTGTAACCTGGATGGCATGTCTGAGGCCTTTCTCATGATCAAGGATAAATTTTTTGGAGTAAATCACATGACTTGGCTGGTTTATCCAATAATTCATTATGTAATCTCGAATAACATGCTTAGAGGGTGTCTCATGATCCGAATTACATGCCTTGGTGTCATCACAAGATTAGGATAACACTCTTAGAGGGTGTCAAAATAGTCAATGTGACGTGTCTCAGAGGGTGTCACATGTCTTTACTAACATGTTTAAAGGAAATCGTGAAATCCAACTAACATGTTCAAGAGACCTCGCAAGAGTTAACTGACATTATTGGGTGATACCATGAGGCTCATCTATCATGAATTGGTGACACCATATGAGTTGGGAGACATGTTTGAAAGATTCTATGATGATTTTATGAAGATCCCAGAGGGTTTTGTGAGACTTGGATGGCATGCCCCAGGGGGTGAGTTGATTTTACATGTCTAGAGGACTTCACATGATCCAAATAGTATACCAAAGGAGTGTCGTGAGTTCTAAGAGACATGAACTAGTGTTATTGTGTATCCTGGGTGGTTCACATGAAGCACATGAGGATCAGAGGATATGTTATCTACCCAAGTCCCCCATCATTTGGTCTTTATTTTAGCCTTTATATTGGGAATTCCTTATACATATTCATTGTTATCTTGTTTTATGTCTCACGTGATCTATAAGATGCGTGGGATGTTCTTCGTACATCTGACCATAAGTCCTTCACATTATCTATGAGTGATCGCATGAAGTGCTCATGCATACTGTATGGTCACCCGGTTGTTATCCTGATCTTACCTAATGAGAATCTTTTCTGGTCATGATATCGGCCGCTCTAAGAAATCCGCTCTAGTTCTTGAATTAGATGATGCGTCTGGATGAAAAAAGGACAACCCCTTCTTTGAGGATTAGATGGTGAATTTATAGGACTTTCCACCCTTATTATTCACTACTTTACACGGTGAATATCACACAAATCTAGGTTGGATTTGGCATAGGGATTAAACATCATGCATCTTCATGAGGTCCTGACACGGGTTACTCCCAGTGCATCATCTGATTTCCAGTGACCACGAGACCACCCCCATAAACTCCCACTTTATTGGATTATTTATAATTAAAGGGGTGTTCTTGAATCATGTGAACATGTCAAGGGACTTTTATATTTTCCATCCAATATGTTTGAGTTCCTTCGTGAGATCAGGGTGCCTGTCTAAAGGCCTTTGCGTGATCTTTAGTGACTTTTCTAGGTATTTTCATGAGACAAGGATGACCTATCAGGGGTCCTTTATGAAATCACATTGGCTTCTCAAGAGGTTTCATGAGACTTTTCCACAAACATCATAGGTGTGTCACATGAGTTGTATTATCACGAGAGGCTCATGCCTCATCTACTATTTATTTCCTTTGTTTATGTTAAAAATGTAGGGTATTTTGTGAGTTTTCTTGAATCTTGTTGAGGATAATAATTCTACCCATTGGTGATGCATCACATGAGTTTTAAAACCACAAGAGGCTTCTGCATTTTGGATATTTTCCTCCTATATTCAAAGGATTTTTGGAGGGTCTGTCAAGCATCCCCTGGTTGACAATTCGTGCATCCTAGGGGTGCTTTCCTAGAAGCCACCACATGATCATTGGTTGTATGGGGTGACTTTTTGAGAGTATAAGGACTTGTTGAGAGGGGATTTGTGGGAACTATTATAGGTTATGCACTGCACATGACCATTCTCATGACCTCATGTTGGTCATACGATCACGTTTCTCATGGGGGTTCACACAATCTACATGATCAGGTCTACCTTCATCTTCCTTTCCTTTGTGGGGAAAATAATACCCATATTCAATTATTCCTTCCTTTGTGGATTTTTCAATGCTTATTTGGCAGGTTTCAATAACTACAATCAATCCATGTAAATTAAAATTAACATAAACATGCTAAAATTAATAAAATAATCAATCTAAGAGAGAAACAAGAATAAATGATTGATTAAAGACATTCCTGAAGAAGCCTATAATAAGTTACCAAATAAAGGTAACTTAAAAAAATGAATAATCCATGTGGAAGATCCAAAGTAGAATATGTCAAAATAGAATTCATGATTATTTATCTTGATCAAGTGAAAACTACTAAATAAATTCAAAATAATAATGATGAATCTTCAACTAGAGCAAAGTAAAAAAAAGAAAACTTGTTGTTCCATATGAATAAGAACCTAAATTTCATGAGGTTGTAAAAAAGTTACAATTCAAGGGTTTCAAAAAATTTATGTTGAAGGTTAAATAAGACTAGAAATAATATAAATAATTTTATACTCTTCTACTTTCTCAAGAAGATATACTGGAGATAAAAAAAGTACCAGGTGAAGATGTTACACTATTAGTATAGGTGAAGATAAATAATCCACAGAAGATGAAGGTGAATGAAAGTAAATATTCCACACTATAAAAGATATCATAGAATGTGAAATTTAAAGTAGACACTGGCATGAAGAGTACAAGACACTTTATATCTATAAGGAAAAGAGTCTCTGGGTTGAGAGAAAATACTCAACCTTAATGCACTTATTGAGAAGCTCATAATTTTCAACCTTATTCTATTATTACTTGTGAATTATTTGTGTATTACCATTATAAGGAATTTAAGGTTTTGATCTTTCACAATATGATAAATGAGTGAATAAAATGGAAGACAATGAGTTGGAATGATTATTCAAGATATGATAAAAACTATAAACATAAACTTCTTCAATACTATGTGATGAAACAATCCATTGGGTAACATAATGGGAGTATACCCCTTAAGGGGGTGAAGACACAAAGGATATTCAATAAATGTTCATTCCATGAATGTCTATAAGTCTATGTTGTCTCTATAGAAGTTTAAAATAGAGGTAACTAAAATATAATTCTTTCCCATTTATTGATTATATGAAATATGTGCATAAAGGGGGAGTAATGATTGATGAGTAAGCTCATATAAAGGGGGATTAAATTATTATTTCATTTGAATGTTTTTTTTGAAGTGTGAAAGAATATATATTTCTATATATACCTATTTTTATATAGTACCTATTTGAGAAATAATTAAGTTATGAGAATGATATCACCTTCATAGTAGTTAATGGACAACATAGGCAACCTTTTTGATACCTCTATTTTTTCTACATCAGGTTATCCCATGTAGACTTAGAGTATACTAACTAAAGGTTCGTTGCTAAGAGAACCATGTGGTACCATCCATTTTTCATAAAAAATATAAGACAATCTTAAATTCCATGAAATGTAGAAGAATAAATGAGAAAACCCCTAAATTAATCCTTAGTATTTATTATTAATAAGGTGTGAAAGGAAATTGAATTTATTTAAGGAAATTTTATTGACAACAAATACAAAGGGGGATATTTAAAATCCCATGTGGATGGTTGATGAGTATGGTTTTATTTATTGTCAATATATAATAAGGAATAAATGTCAATGTATCATGAATTCCTCTGTGATTAGTAATTAATAATGGACAGAGAAATTTGGAAATCTCTTGATAATTATTGAATAATACTAGTGATAATTCTTAGATAATTGTTATGGAATCATGAAATTACATTGAATGTTATTCTTAAGAAATTATCCTAGTAAAGTCATGTGTTTCTTAAACTATTCTTTAAGTAAAATGACACATTCTAATTGGACTTGGAGAGTTCACATTGTTTGTAACATTTAAAATAAGAAGACCATAAAAATATTTATTTTCATGAAGAATTTTAGGACCATGAAAAATAATATTTTTCATGGTGATGAGTTGGAGAAATGAGAATTAGAATTTATAAAGATAAAGTTCATATTATTTAAGGTTGAAGGATTTATAATTTATAATTGGTTTAAAATATTGAAGAATGAAGATATCCTAAAAACTAATTACATGATTATCATATATTCTTTTAAGTTTATGGATTAGTTTTTAAAGAATACCATAAAAAGATAACTTATTTTTCATGAGGTGAACTCTGATTAGATGAAGTTTAAGTAATTTAAATGAATTACATGAGATATTTCATTATTATAAGAGGAGTTTTCAATAATACCATGAAAATAATTATTTTCATGTGGAAGCATTTTGAATTCCATGAAAAGTATAATTATATATATATATTCATGATGATTTATTTCTTGAAGAAGGAATTGAAGTGGATTGGCATTTTAATACTAGTACATGGTAATTTTAATTTGTATATTTATATCGGTGTTAATAAAAAATGGTCCAACCAATAGAAAAATGAGGAACCCCTCAACCACACATGTGGGACCTAGGTATTAATAATGTGGGAGAGATTCAACTTAGTTATCCATGGTAGTAGAGGGATTTGAGATTGCATAGTTCCCACAAGGAGTGCATGAATATAGGTGTGCATGTCGCATACATAGGGAATGCAGGGGTTACTAACGCGCCATGAAAGGGTGTGGGTAGCCCATGTAGGGAATGAGTGCAGTGTATCAAGGTACTGACATCGGTGATGGCCTGATAGTGAAGTGGGAAGTAGATTGTTTATAAATAAATGGATGACCAAATAAAAATTCGATGTGGGATAGAAGTGCAATGGGTATTGTTCCTGTATTTAAAAACATATGAATATAACATATATCATATTATCTATTTCACCTCATTCATCCAAACATCCCATCATGTCATCTTCAACTCCCGATGAAGATGGTTATACCTCTCAACCTCGATAGGTCTGATCATCATCAGTTTAACCATCTCTGGTGATCACAACTATAGAATCAGACTTGGTTGATTATCCTAACATCATGCATGAAATCTAAATCTTTAATGCATGAAATGTTTTGAGGAATAAGAAAATTTTTGAGGAAAATATGAATATACATTATTCTGAATGAAAATATAGTTGAAAAAGGTTGTTCATTCATATGAGATACAAACATGGGTTCGATCTTCTAAAAATATCACATTAGGGGGTTATTTTCATATGCAGGTGAGGCTTTGTTGCATAATAAAGGACATCATGTTTTTCAGTATCATGTAACCCACATTCAAATAATATATATTTAGATATCTATAGGAATTCAAAAATTCAATGATATGAAATTATTTTAGAGGATTTTAATGTGAAATCAAACACAGATTGAAGGTAGTGATCAAGGTCAATAAATATTGATACCTTAATCCAGATTAATGTTGTTGTTGATTATAGAAGAGTATCTCATTTTTTGAAGAAAAAAATAGCATTGTGAAGCATTTTTATTTCACAAAGGATTAGATCCCATAACCTGCAAACTTTCACATATCACACTCAAGAGTTTCTGGAAGAAATTAATCCACGAGTCTTATAAGTATTCCATTAAGAAACAAATCCAATATACACTTACGCAAAGATAAAATTTTCTTTGATGAGCTTAATTTAGTTGTGAAGAAAAGTATCCACGTATAAAAAATTATGAAAAGTTTTGGGATTTGATCTGCGAGAAGTAATACCCTGCACTTGATACATATAGTGCTGAGAATTTTCATGATATATTGGTTTGTTTGAGGTGAACCTTTCCTCAATACTTACATAAAAGCAACTGAGAATTTACTATGCAATTCTCATGTTATGTTATATGAATGCATGTAGGAAATAATGAAGATATTTTATGTTTGGAATTTGAGTTGTGACATGTGAATATGAGTTATATTCAAGATATACAGTTTATATGAATACTCTGAAGTTTTTTCAAACCCAAATTTATGGAAATGTGTGTACTTTCATGAACATACAATAACACTTTAATGTATTAAGTTGTGTATTCTTGAATAGTATCAAAAGGTAAGTAAATGGTAGTACTATAAACACATGTAAATAATTTCTTTAACTTTTGTATTTTTATTATTTTACAATTTACATTTAAGAATATTGAGAAGCATATGAAATAATAAAAATATCATTTTTTGTGTTTTAGTTGAGAATTCATGAAGAATAATTTGATATTTTGAAATATTTGTCTTGCATAAAATAATATTGAAGATATTGTGTGTATCACTTACACACACATGGATAGGTACACCTCTCATTAATATCTTAAACTCTCCTAAGACTTTATTGGATATGAATGCTTTGATCAAGGAACAAGTGGAGACTTCTCTGAATGTGATTCTTGTTGAGATCAAGTCAGTGGTTTCCAATTATAACTTCATAGTTGGTGATGACACGCTAATCTATGAACCTTCTTCTAATAGGCATATCACCTCTAAACTATACCACTGTGAAGATTCAAATGGATATCTGATAACATGGACTAGAATATTGAATATGCATTGGCTTCTCCCTTCCAAATTCAACTTTATATGGAGTTTGGCACACTCCAATCTCCCAATAGACGTCTACCATAAATATGTAGGAAGATATCTATGCTCAAAATCTGATCTTTTCTATAATCATGGGGAAGATATCAACTATTTTTTCTTTGGGTGAAATATGGTTGTAGCATTATGGTATGCTATCGATGATCTCTTTGAGGTGAAGATTTCTAGGAATACCAGTATCCAGGAACACCAAAAATCTCGCCTCAAACTTTGAATATCTCAATAAACTCCCAATATTCTACTTTTTTAAAGTTTATAAGTGGTCCATATTATATGTAATATCCAAAAAAAATTCTCTATGACCATTATCATTCCAATATTCAAACATATCTTTATTAGATAATGGTTACTATGAAAAATGTGATTCCTATTCAAAATATCCATTGACATAAATCTATTAGTGATCTTACACTCCTTAAGTGTCTTGTCATTGCATGTAACTATCGGTCTCCTTCTGGAACTCCTAAATTTGGGTGGATTCCTCTATTATATGGATTAATTAAACTCAACACAAATGGTGTATATAGAGGGAATCCAATACCTTATGGATTTGTATCTCTTTTTAGAAATCACAATGATAATATCTTGGGATTCTTCTATGGGTCATGTGGAACTACTACATCTCTTGATATTAAAATTCTTATAATAATCAATATGATTAAAATTAAAAGATAATGAGGTGGGAGAAACTTGTGGTTTGAATTTTATTCTACCTATATCCTTCAAGATTTTAGAAATGGTACTGTTAATATATATTGAAAGTTAACTTCCATATAGATTAAATTCATAAAAATAATTTCATCCATAAGCTAAATCATCACACATACATATCATGAAGCTTAATTTCATGTTTTGTTCTTGCAAACAAAGGGGTTTCCCCTAATGAAATTATCCAGATCAATGATTTTCCAGATGAGTTTTCTTCTCTTTAAAAGATATTTTTTAAAGGGAATTACTTAAAACTATAATAACCTTATCATTTTTTTAATGAAAGAGTATTGACTATCTAGGAATGTTCTCATTCCTCTAAAAAAACAAGTGTTTATCATTTTGATAGTGGGTTAATAAAGTAGTACTGACAAGAAATAAATAGATTTTATATTAGTTTGGATGTCAAAAATCTATTTATTTAGGAATAAGATCTTATTCTATTTGATTTAGTGACAACATTGAGTTAATAAAAAGATATTATTCATAATTTTATTGAGTATCTTTGAGTAACTAGTGGTGCCAGTATAAAAAATTTCATTGAAGAACTTGTGGTACTAGTATAAATAATACTACTCACTTAGAAAGATTGATTATTTCCATCCAAAACATTGGGTTACAATTATATCCATTTTTAATCATTGAAAATTTATAGTAATAATAAAATCCATGAAACAAGAATTGGTTGATCATGGAAAGGAGTTTGTTCTCACATTGATACCGAACCTTGTAAAATTATTTGTGTTTTTTTGTTTCTTTTATTACAATCATTACATCTATGTGTGATTGTTGAGAGTTCATAATAGATCAATTCATCTTAATTGGGGTAGAGGTTAAAGTCTAAGAGTGGATAATTTAAAATAAATTAAAACTCAGTAAAAGTTAGCTAAACTGATTCACCCCCTCAATGTCCCTGCACAATCCATCTAGGCTATAAAATATCATTTCACATCCTATTTATTATATAGTAGTATTTTTTTCTATTCTCAAAAGGATGATCAGGATTCTCTTCTAACAGTTGTAGAAATTTCAAAAACCCTCTCTCTATTTTTATTATAAATATTTATATATTGATTCACATGAATATATTTCCATATTTTAATATAAAAACCCTCTTTAAAAATAGGAAGAATTATCTCCTCTACAATTTCCATTTAAATATATGTCAAATATATCTATTAAAACTTCTAAGAAAATTTGTATTTATTCTTCTACAAATCTTCCATAAAAAATATATGTTTATTATATCTACGTCGGCATACACATTCACATGAAAATAGCCTCATGGTGAAACCCATTACCTCATAGTGAGAGTGAAGCCTTAATTTCCTCTTAGTATAATAATCCGACCGTGGTATCATATGATGTAGCATGAAGATCTATTTGAAACCATTTCTCAATATATCAATAAATTGAGATCTTATTCTAATGATGTGAATTCCTTTAATTTATTATAACTAAATTTATCTTATTATTCTTCTCAAGAATATTCCATGAAATGTTCTTATTCTTCATGACATGTTTTTAACTCATTTCTAAAAAAAAATAATATTGAATCAAAAACTCCTTCATTGTTATTTTTAATTCCATGAATAATATATCATTTAATCATATGATTTCAATGTCACTAGATATATTTCTAATTATTGGCCTGTATGACATCAAGGAATGACCATTATGATTTTATAAATTGACCCTTATGAAATCATCATTTTTCAAAATTCTAGTGAAATTTTTTTTTGTAAGAGTAAATCACTATTACACAATCCCAATAAAAATTACAAAAAATAAAAATGAATTTTACTCAATATTAACTACCTGTATGAAAATAGGGAAGACTCTTACACAATATCAATAACCCTTACAAAAATTATGGATAATTATTTAAAAATCTCAATGAAACTTCTGAAAAAAAGAGGACCCTTACTACTTTTTCCTGTATTTTCCAATTCTCTATTCCATAGTTGAAATGACTTAAAAATTATAGAATGAGTCTTATGATCCTCAAACTTTGTAGAATTTTTTTACTCACCAGTCTAAAAATGAATCATATAAAAAAGTCAAAATGACTATTCTAAAATTAGAATTAGGTAATTTACACTGATCTTTAATTTTTGTAATTGATCCAAATATTCTCAAACCAACTTCAAACATATAAAGTAATTTAATACAAACAAAAATAACTTCAAAAAATTTATTGATATGTATTGAAAAAATATATAACATCATTCTCGAGTAGATTCAACAATATTCCCCTTTGGATTTATTTTCAATACTTATATCATATAATTTAAATTTAAGCCATATTTTAAATCTACTCCCCCTAAATCAAATCAACTAAAAAGTGAAACTTCTTTATCCCCTTATTAATAATAAAGATGGAGTTAATGTAAAGGAAGTGATGTCAACTTCTTCAAATAAATAAGCTAAGAAATAACCAACTCTAAGTATAATTGATCTTTGATTGGTGTAAAAAATATTAATTGGTTAAGATGTCAAATATTCTCTTAACTAATTCAAGAAAATATATCATCTCAAATTATATATTCATGATATTAGAAACTACTTTTTTAAGAACTTTTCTACACTCACTCAACAAAAACATTAAAATGGATCATAAACAAGTAGGACAAGTATCTTTCCATGTATGTTACATGTCCACTTTTTAAAATATTTAAATATAATGCAAGATAAGAGAAAACCAAACTTTCAACATACCTTAGTATTTTGAAGTGGGATACACTCCCACTTATAGACTTATCTTAAAATAATTTTTAGTTGTAAGTAGCTTAGTAAGTACATCAATAAAATATTCCTTATATAGAATAAATTATAGCATTAGAATTCTTTCACCAAACTTTTCCTTCAAAAACGATATTAAATATCAATGTGTTTAGATTTAGAATATTGTATAGCATTCTGGGATAAATTTATAGCACCCTGGTTATCATAGAAAATTACCAGAGGGTATTCAACTTTACCATTAAAATCATCAAGATTTGTATTATTTTGAATATCTATTTGTGATATACCCACATATTCATCTAATTTAGAGCACAAAGTTACCCATTATTTCTTCTTTGAGTGTCATGAAACACATATCTTACTAATAAAAACTTCTCCACATGATGTGGACTCTTTATCATCAACTATATCTTCCTAATATAAATTAGTAAACCCCTTTAGATCTATCTCACCCTTCTTCTTCTACATCAATCCATAACTAAATTTATTTTAAATGTATCTCATAAATATATTTTCTTCCAAAATATGTGATTCTTTAGAATTTTATTGATACTTAGGATAAAAATTAACAACATATCCAATGTTTAGTCTTGATGAAGTCAAGTATAAGGGACTTTTAATTAATCTTAAAAATTCTATTTCATGCACAATTTTCCTTTAAACATATTTTATCAGTTTTGTACCTACCTGAATTATTGTGGACACCCCTCTAGACTCCTCCATGTGAAACTTTCTCAATGGTACCCTATCATATTTTTATTGTGAGATGAAAATTTGAGTTATAGTTTGGGTTATATGTACACCAAAAAATAATTTCATTTCACAAAGTTTTTCCTTTACATAGGGATTCATGTCTAAGTTTTTCCGTAAAGGGAATCCATTTTTAAACATTGTTCTAGTAATATCTACTGTACTTATATTCTTCCTTTCATCCACCCCATTCTATTGAGAAGTATATAGAGAACTAAATTTATGTCTAATGTCAATTTTATCAAGATATTCAAAGAAATTTTTATTAGAATACTAAGAACAATTATTATACCTCAATCCCTTTAAAGAAAGAACTGTATATTTCTCTACAAGGCTTCTAAAATTTTTGAACCAAATTTGGGCATGATATTTGTAATAAATAAAAATGATACATGTAATTCTTGGTAAATAATCAATTAATCTGATGAATTAACTTTATATTATTATTTAATTATTTATAATAAGTTTAGAAATATCAGAGTGGACCATCTCTAAAGGTTTTATTATTGAAATTTACCTCCCTTGTGAATTTTTTTACAATTTTTCCTTTCTGACATGTTTTACAAACTATGATAATGTATTCTTTCATAACTAGAAAATTTATCATATCGACTTGTCTAATTAACTTTCTCACATTCATTTGGAAATTTTGGTCATTTCTTATTCACCATAAAAAAAATTATCTTGCAAGCTAAAGTAGTATTATATCTTGGCTTCTCCAACTTGAAACAGAATACCTAGGGTTCTCAAAACATTTATTATAACTGCACAATCTTTCAATATCTTGACTAAAGAGACATTATTTATAAACATAATTTCATTTAATGCATCAAAAATTTGTGATATACTCAATAAATTATACTTTAGTCCATCAACAAACATGTCAAGAAAAATCTTATTTTTTCTCAACATTAGATTAGCAAGCAGTCATTGTTTAATATGTCATCACATTCTTAATATATTTAAAAAAAATAAAATAACTCATCCTATGATATGAAAAATAACTTTCCATGTTCTAGGTCTTCTCAACTTTTAATTATTTCTATTAAATTTTGATCATATTTTTTGTTTCTTGATCTTTATTTGATTCTAAAAATTTAAAAATTACTAAAAAAGATTTAACTAAGCTTGAATAAATATGACACATTCAAATGATATGTTTCCTTATTGATCAAACCTCCCACAAAATTCTGTAAAACTATTAAAACTATTCTTAACATATAAATTATTATTAGACTATTAAATATTTGTAAAAGTAATCATTTGTTATTGTTATATCCCCCTTGATTCTTTATCTATTCTCAATCTGGGTAGAGAAATTGTAACAACCCCAACTCCAGTAACTTAGAGTTGATGCTAACTTTATTACATTGGCATAGATACAAAGGGTCATATCCTGAAGGACTAATCAGTTCATTAGTTTTAGAGAACTAGATACATACATGATACCCATTTTACATTGGCAATAGAAAATAAAACATAATATATAACAATATAAAATGAACTGAATCCTTGAAAAATAATTCTATGAATTCTTCTTCATATCCTAGGGAAAGGAAAAAAAATAAGGCTAAGCTAAAATGATCAGTAAGGGTTTGGTACAGTGGAATCTATCATTAATCAATAATAATAATCAACATGGTAAGGAAAATTAATGAACACACATTTCATTTAAATAACTTTACTATCATGATAAGATACCGTATAATCAATATGGAAAGGTAAATAGCTTAAAACACATGTCATTTAATCAATAAATGAGATTAAAATTCATCCATAGATATTATCATAGTGAAAATATCATGTAAAATAATAATAACCAAATTATAAATGAAGAAAATGCTTAATTTTTAGATGTCATGATCTCAGAAATCATGACACCTCTATCATCAAGACCTTTCACAAGATGGTTTAAAACTATAGGTAGAAACCCATTTAATTTGGCCAACTAATTTGTAATATAAGAATTGTCACTGTATCAAGGGGTTATCTAAAATCGAGCCCAACCCATATCTAAATTTTGAAATCATTCCTCGTATATCTAATAATTTATTTAATTCATGAATCATATACTTTATCATCAAATATCTGTATTGAGTAAAGGATATGGATTTATCAATATTTCCCCAGTTGATCAAATAAATTTCAAAGTAAATACCATATATAAAAATGATATACAATATAGTAAATAATAATATCAATTATCCAATAATATAGATATTTAATATAAATATAATTTATAGTGAAAATTTGTCACAATAAAGTAATTTTTTCAAGAGAAAGTTAACAATCTCAAAAGAAAGTGAGATTATACAATAACTTTTACCACTTGGTAATTTTCAAGTCAAATGAACTTGGATGATATAATTAAAATTGAAACTTAAAATACCATGAATTATTAATTAATTTTGATATTAAATTTCAAGGGTTAGTATATAAATAAAAATTTGGGTGGATAACATTACAGTATGACTCAATGAAGGGAAATTGAGATGTAGTCCCTTACCTTGAGTCTGACTCACCATGTATGTTATTTATCTTACTCAATAATAAAATTATGTTAATTATTTATTCACTTAAAAAAAATCAGGGTTTATTATTCCTTTTCTTCACTTATTACCATGATATATATGATTAGTTAATCAATTAATTTTATGTTGAATGTTTCGATGATATTTTCCTTATCTGTCAAAAATAACTTTGCTATGTTGAAAATGGTCAAAGAAGTTATTATTTAAACATACCAAGAATAATAATCACGAAATAATTTTAATATTTATATATAAATTATACTTTTAATATCAATAATGAATGATATTTTTGAGAAATGATGTATGTTATGATCATGGAGATGGTAGACCATATGTACGCATGGGTAATATTTCCATTTTTCAACGATCATTATGGAAAGAAAGTATGTAATATTTTAAAGTTAAATAATGATAATAATATAATAAATACCATAATATTTCTTTAAATATACTTATATATATCATACATGTGGTGTTTTTATGAAAATAGAGTCACATTGCTTCGTAAAGGCGATAGTCCACACATACATGAACGACGATTTCATCTTTCAGTGAGTGAAAAAGTAAGAATGAAAATGATATATTATATTTTCATAATTATAAATATTTAATTAATATCATAATTATTTCATTTATTTCACATATAATCATAAAATTTACCCTTATTACCATCTATTAAAATTATTAGTGAAAATGAATTACATCTCTTTGTGAGGTGATAGTCTGTCGTGCACACAAGCGACGTTATCGTATCCCCTACGAAATGGAAAGTAAAAAATTAGGTATATATGATATAATGAATCCATAGTTATAATTATTTTATAATTATCATAAATTTATTATATCCATCATGATA
The DNA here is from genome assembly GCA_963277665.1 of Viscum album. Classification (NCBI taxonomy): domain Eukaryota; kingdom Viridiplantae; phylum Streptophyta; class Magnoliopsida; order Santalales; family Viscaceae; genus Viscum; species Viscum album. The sequence continues at coordinate 1,488,752,811 of OY728142.1, forward strand.
CACAGTCTTGAGAGGTGGTAGTAGAAAAACGAATGATATCAATTCATGAGGTGGTAGTCTACTGTTCACAAAAATGATGATTTCGTAACCCATTGGATGTAAATGGGGATGGTTTTAGGTAATTAAATTATCATAACAAAATCTAATTATATTTAACATAATTATTTTATTATCTCATAATTTTTAATAATAATTTATGTATTTTTAGGAAGAAGTAAAATAAAAACGCATAGTTCAAAATTTTAAAACTTCTCGGACCACCTCTTTAGGGTTATACCTAAAGTATTCCTAGAAAGGATTTATGACCCATAAAAGGATTATAGAATGAGGGTATGTAATTTGGTAAGTTATTTGGGTAGGTATTTTCCAAACTGAAAGGGTTTTAATGTGCGACGAAGATAGGAGAAGGGGTGACCTTTTATAAGTGAGATGAGTGGCACACTTATAATTTCTGGAAAGAAAAAGGTGTACCCCCATTTTTCACATGATATAAGGGTAAAAAATGGATTAATCTCAATAATTACACAATATAGGGTCTAAATATATCCATAAATTATATTTTATACAATTTTTTTGGTCATTTTAACCCTTACCTTTTTATTTTAACCCCTAGAAAAACATTTTTTACATTAACAACGTTAAATAATTTTTATTGTTTTTACTATTAATTGTGGTAAAAAATTAAGTTGATGTTTTTATATAATATAAATTATTATTATCATAAATATTAATTTTTTCCAAATTCCACTAATATAATTTGAAAATTTTAATTTAAAATTAATCCCGCAGAAGCAATGAGAAAATAAGTTTTCAAAGATAAAATGTTCAAAAGTTTACAAAGATTTTATATCATAATTAAATTTGAAAATGATTACAATGAAATAAATTAGATTAATTGATATAAAATAAAACTATTTTTAATTTAAAATCTTTTAAAAAATAATTTAAGTTTATAAATAATTTAAAAGAAAAGGATTTTTTTCAATTAAAATTCATTATTTTCACTGTTCATCAAAAAATGAAACATTTCAGAAAAATCCCAAAAAATCAGAAAAAGATAATTTTGATATTATGATTTTAAAAATGAATTTAATTTTGTCAAATAAATTTTATATAAGTGGTAAAAATTAATTTTAAACTATGTGCATGAAGCACAACTAAACCTTCTTTTAGAAAAAAATACACTGTTTTTAGAAAGCATTTATTTTTCTTTTAAATGATTCTTATTTTTTATATCTAATAAATAGATAAAAAATTTACATGTGTAAAATATATATATATATATATATATATATATATATCTTAATATTTTATTTATTTATTTTCATACACTCTAATTTAACTATTAGGTTATAATGGTCATGTTTAAATAATATTTTAATAGAGTATCATGTTTCATTTAAACCCAGTGTTTCGTGCATTATAAGTTATGAATGAAATTAAATTTATTCTAAAAGAAATATATTTTAAATTATTGGGGTGTTAAATTATTCCTTCTTAAAAAAAATTCAAAATTTCATGGATATTACCTTCTAAATAGATGAGGGTAGTTCTTCTTCATTACATCCACTAGTTTCCACATTGCTTCCTCTATTTTTTGATTTCTCCAAAGTACCTTTACCAGATGAGTCGTCAAATTAATTAATAATTTCTCTATAGTATCAATAATATGGATAGGTTATTCACATTATTATAGATCAATTTCCAATTCTATTTCAATAGATGTGAGCATGTGTGTTGGGTTTAGAATGTGCTACCTTAATAATGATATATGAAACACGTCATGTAATTTTGAGAGACTTAGTAGAGTTTCCAAATGATAATAAAATGATACAGTTATTTTAAGGATTTAAAAGGGTTTAATGTACATGGGGATCAGTTTCCATTTCTTACCAAAACTTATAACACCCTTCTATGGTGACACTTTTAAGAAAACATGATCTCACACTTGGAATTCCAAATATTTCCTCTAATTATTGAAATAACTATTTTTCCTACTTTGAGTATCTTTAATGTGATCCTGAATAGACATTACCTTTATAGTTATCTCTTCAAAAAGTTCTAGGACTATGAGTTTCCTTTCACCATCTTCACCCCAACAAGTTGGAGTATGATATATATTGCCATATAACGCTTTATATGACACCATTTGAATACTTGAATGAAAACTATTGTTATAGGAAAAATATATCAGAGGTAAATATTTATCACTTATATATTGAAATTAAAGTGATAATGAACTAAAAATGTCTTCTATTTTCTAGATAGTTCTTTTGGACTATCCATCATTTTGAGGATTGTAGGAAGTTCTCAAATGAAGCTCAGTATCAAGATCCTTGTGAATATTTTTCCATAATTTTGAAGTAAAATAGAGATCTATATCAGAAAAAATTGAAATAATTTTGACATTAAGTATTAAAAATTCAGTAATATATCTTTGTGAGGTTCTCAATGGGTAAATATTCTCTTATAGAGAGTAAATGTCCATATTTGGCTAAACGATCAATGGTAACTCATATTACATCATTATTTCAAGGAGTATTTGGTAGTCCTATAATAAAGTCCTTAGTAATTACATCATATTTTTACATAGGAATAATAATACGTTTCATGACTCTTATAGGATGTTGTCTTAGAGCCTTCACTTGTTCACAAACCGAACATCTAGACACATAAACAACAATTTCCTTCTTCAAGTTATCCCACAAAAAATGTTCCCTCAAATCCATATATATCTTTGTGCCACCAAGGTGTATAAATAAATTTGATCTATTAAAGTCATCCAAAAATTACCTTTTTATATTAGGTAGAAATGGAACACATAATATCGTTCTAAATTTTAGAACACCATCTTCTCAAACGAAGTCCTCTAATTTCCCATTATTCACAGTTTTAATTTTCTTATAAAATTTTTCATCGTCAAATTGAGATTTTTTTATATTTTAAAATAAAGTTATTTTCATAATAATTTGACAAATCATTAATGTCTCCCCTTACTTAATAACTCACATATCCATATTTACTAGATCTATGAACATATTATCCCTCTCAATCCCCATTTGGGTTATAATTTCATGATATTTTCTACTCAGTACATCAACTACATTACTTGCTTACCTTGAGTGGTAACGTATTGAGAAATAATAATCCTTGAGTATCTCAAGTGATTTATTTTCCCTCATGTTGATCTCTTTATGTGAAAATATGTATTTTAGGCTTTTTTGATCCATGCATATCTTACATTTTTCACCATAGAGATAATGTATTCATATATTCAATAAAAATATTACAACATCCAACTAAATATAATGGGTTTTATAGTTATATTCATGAGTTTTAAATTTCCATAATTCTTAGGAAATAACTTTATCATTTTACATTATGACACAACCAAGTCTCCTTTTTGGAGCATCATTATACATAAAAAACACATCATTTTGAAATGGTTGAGTCAAAATCAGTGCATTGACCAATCTCCTCTGTAGTTTAAAAAAATTATTTGCATTTTTTTCTACAAACTTATTCCCTTTATGTGTAATCTTGGTTAACAGGTAATCTAATAGAGAAAATTTTTAGACAAATTTCTAATAGTAACCTACCAAACCAATGAAACTATGTACCTCATTTATTTTTGTTGGTATAGGACATTATATGACTTGATTAATATTCATAGGATCAAATTATATTCCATCCTTGGAGACAATATATCCATGAAAAGAAACTTTTTTATGCAATAAATCATGCTTACTAAATTTACCATATAACTCTTTACTTCTTATTTTCTAAATATAATGATCTGAAAGTGATTCTTATGGTCCTCGTAGATTTTATAATACATGAAAATATCATCAATGAATACAAAAAAATCATCAAGAAATTCCTTGAATAATATGTTCATTAGATCTATAAAAATAGAGGGTGAATTAGTCAGCACAAATGGAAGTAATGTAAACTCACTATGTACATACCTCATTCAAAAAGCTGTCTTTGGAATTCCTTCCTTCTTTACTCACAAATGATGATACCCAGAACTAAGGTCAATATTTGAAAAATATTTGTCTCTATGAATTTGATCGAACAATTCATCAATGTGAGGCATAAGATAGTTTTTATTTGTGATAATATCATTGATTTACCTATAATAAATGCACAACCTTATAGATTTATCTTTCTTCTTAAAAAGGTTAATAGGGGCTCCCCGTGGTGAAACAATATAGTGAATAAATCCCTTTTCACCAAACTCCTATAGTTTTTTTTCAAATACACTAATTATAAAGTGTCTATTCTATATGGAGTCTTTGATATTAGTCTTTCATTAAGGGTTAAATAAATGGAAAACTCAACTTCACACGTTGGGGGATGTCCAAGTAATTCCTTTATAAATACATCAATGTATTCGTATAAAATAGGTGCATCCTCAATTTTCATATTACCTTATCCATCCCTATATTTTTTTAATCTTATTTACCAAGAATATCATTAGGTAGAGCTAGTGGGAGTGATTCTATAGATGAATCAAATAATGAAGTCTCTACTCTAAAGATAAGGAATTCCGCATATTCCTCACAAATCATAATTTCCTTCTTATTCTAATAATGTTTTTCATCATATTTTGAAAGAATGTATATACCAAGGATTAAATCAAAGTCAAAAATATGTATGATAATAATGTTAGAAAATAAATCATTTTTATGTGTCAAACTAGGGACTTCCTGACACATCATTGTTGTATAGAGACTTCCCATAAGATTTTTGACTATAACTCCCTTCTTAAATTAAGAGTTAAATTTCTTATTTTTCTTATAAAAATAGGTAGATATAAAAGAGTGATAGGATACATAATAAAATAAATTATTATCTAAATTTAAATATGGGATTAAAGTAACTATCACCATATCATTGGGCACTTCCACCTCAGTTATAGTGATCACATAAGCTTGGACTTCTCCCATTGGCATCTTATGTGATGGATTCCATTACACTTGGGGAATTCATTTACATAGTGACCCATCTCCATATATTTTAAACACTTAATTTTAGTGTTTTTTTTTTCTTCTATTTTCATTCTTTATCCTAGTTCCCCTTATCTCTTCACTTATAATAAACTCCCAATTTCTTTAATAATTTCCCAAAGAGATTCTTTCCACAGTTTTACAAGGTTGAAATCATTGTGTTATCTTGTTATTCTATGTCACATTACCTTTTTCATGGTGTTTTAATGACCTCTTATTCTCTTAATTTCACTTGAATGTGTAAGATCTATATAATTCCTTCCCCATTTTTATGAAGCATTAAACTATTTTATCTTATGATGAAAAATATTGGGAGACTATCAGCCTTTTTAGACTTGGAATAAGCTCTTCAATGAAATGGTAAATCTTTAAATTCATGTTTCATATGTAATATGTAGAATACCTAGATAAAATTATAAATGTAGGTTCATACTCTAAAACACTCTCTTCTTCATTTTTATTTAATCAAAGGAAGTTTCTATTCATTTAGTTTCCTTCACATGAGGGAAATATTTGTCAAAGAATGTCTCCTTAAAAGAATTTTATTCTGTGAGTTCTATTTCCTCTTCCTCCCTAGTAATATAAATCAACGAAAACCCTTGATCATTATCTTTAGAAAATACTCTTCAAGTTTAACCTTTTCCTTTTCATTAGACCCCTAGTCTATAAATATATTCTCTTGTGACTTAATCCATTGATCATCTACAATTGGATTTTTAGTCCCACCAAATGATGGGGGATTCTATTGCATGAAGCGATCCGATATAGGATAATTATGGTGTAGAAGAGGTTTCTTCATCCAGGTAAGGTTATTTTTCATAACTTTATTAAGCTTCCCTAATATATTCATAATTTTCTTAGTTCCAATACTATCTGTATTTTCTTCCTCAATAGGGAAATATTCAAATTGTCCATGAGTATTGATACCCTTCTTCCTTACAAGTTCCATTTCTAAATAATGGCTTATACTAGATTATATCCTAAAATTGTGAATTTTAAATCATAATTTATAATTCTAAATATGGTGTAAAACATAACATAAATTAAAAAAAATTATGCATTGTTAATCTCAAAATCAAAAATCTTTGTTTCTTTAGGGATATATTTGTTTTCAAATCCATCATAATTTTTTTCAAAGGAAATGTGAATTATCCTAATCATATCCCTAGGGAGTGTCAAAAACAGGTGTTTATTAAGGCCTTTTTCATGCACTAGTTGATGATCAGGTCAATACCAATGTTCCCTTTTCAAAGTTATTACCCATAGGTACCTCTATGTCAGGACCACATCCACTTTTAGTATCGAGAAATGGATGCATTTCTAGGAAAAACCACATAATTTATTCCTTACCAAAACTTTAGGGTGTTCTTCTATACATACCCTCGTAATTTATCATAGAGTTATGTTACCTAATCTATGTTTTACTTAATATAGTTTCTAAGTATTAAATTAAATGTCCTATAATACCAATTTTAATGAACCCAACTCTAGTAACTCAGAGTCGGTTCCTACTTTATTACATCTGAATAGATACAAAGGGTCAAATCCTAAAGGACCGATTAGTTTATTAGTTTTGGAGAACAAGATATATACATGATGCCAATTTTAAATTTGGAATATATTATAAATCATAATACATAACAAAATAAAATGAATTGTACCATTGAAATCTCATTCTAAGGATTCTTCTTCATATCCTAGGGAAATGAAAAAAATAAGGGTGGGATCAAATTCTAAGTAAGGGTTAACTATAGTGGAAGATATCAAGGATAAATAGTGTAAATTTAAATAATATCGCAAAAATTACATTTAAATAACTTTACTATAATGATAATATAAGGCATAATTAAAATGGAAAGGTAAATAACTAAAAACACATACCATTTAATAAATAACTGAGAATGAAATACACTGTTTTTAGACAACATTTATTTTTCTTTTAAATGATTCTTATTTTTTATCTCTAATAAAAAGATAAAAAATTTATATGTGTAAAATATATATATATATATATATCTTAATATTTTATTTATTTATTTTCATACCCTCTAATTTAGCTGTTAGGTTATAATGGTCATGTTTAAATAATATTTTAATAGAGTATCACATTTCATTTATACCAAGTGTTTCATGCATTATAAGTTATGAATGAAATTAAATTTATTTTAAAAGAAATATATTATAAAGTATTGGGGTGTTAAATTATTCCCTCTTAAAAAAATGTGTCCTCAAAATTTCAGGGATATTACCTTCTAAATAAATGAGGGTAGTTGTTCTTCATTACATCCACTAGTCCCCACATTGCTTCCTCCATTTTGTGATTTCTCCAAAGTACCTTTACCATATGAGTCATACAATTAATTAATAATTTTTCTATAGTATCAATAATATGGATAGGTTCTTCACAGTATTATAGATTAGTTTCCAATTCTATTTCAATAGAGGTGAGCATGTGTGTTTGGTCTAGAATGTGCTTCCTTAATAATGATATATGAAACATGTCATATAATTTTGAGAGACTTAGTGGAGTTTCCAAATGATAATAAAATGATCCAATTATTTTAAGGATTTAAAAGGGTTTAATGTACCTCATGCTCAGTTTCCATTTCTTACCAAAACTTATAACACCCTTTTATGGTGATACTTTTAAGAAAACATGATCTCACACTTGGAATTCCAAATATTTCCTCCAATTATCGGAATAACTATTTTTCCTTCTTTGAGTATCTTTAATGTGATCCTGAATAGACATTACCTTTATATTTATCTCTTCAAAAAGTTATAGGACTATGAGTTTCCTTTCACCAACTTCACACCAATAAGTTGGAGTATGATATATATTGCCATATAACGCTTTATATGACACCATTTGAATACTTGAATGGAAACTATTTTTATAGGAAAAATATACCAGAGGTAAATATTTATCATTTATACATTGAAAGTAAAGTGATAATGAACTAAACATGTCTTCTATTTTCTAGATAGTTCTTTTGGGCTATCCATCATTTTGAGGATTGTAGGAAGTTCTCAAATAAAGCTCAGTATCAAGATCCTTCTGAATAATTTTCAATAATTTTGATGTAAAATAGGGATATATATAAAAAAATTGAAATAATGGTGACATGAAGTATTAAAAATTCAATAATATATCCTTGTGAGTTTCTCAATGGGTAAATTTTCTCTTATAGCGAGTAAATGTCCATATTTGGTTAAACGATCAATGAAAACTCATATTGCATCATTATTTCAAGGAGTATTTGGTAGTACTATAATAAAGTCCTTAGTTATTACATCCCATTTTTACATAGGAATAAGAAGATGTTTTATAACTATTACAGGATGTTGTCTCACAACGTTCACTTTTTCCCAAACCAAACATCTAGACACATAATCAATAATTTCTTGCTTCAAGTTATCCCACAAAAAATGTTCCCTCAAATATATATATATATTTGTGCCACCAAGGTGTATAAATAAATTTGATCTATGACAGTCATCCAAAAACTACCTTTTTATATTAGGTATTAAAGGAACACATAATAACTTTCTAAATTTCAGAACACCATCTTCTCAAATGAAGTCTTCTAATTTCCCATTATTCACAGTTTTAATTTTCTTCTAAAAGTTTTCATCATCAAATTGATATTTTTTTATATTTTCAAATAAAGTTAGTTTCAAAATAATTTGAAAAATCATTAATGACTCCCCTTACTTAATAACTCACATATCCATATTTACTAGATCTGTGAACATATTATCCCTCTCAATCCTTATTTGGGTCATAATTTCATGATATTTTCTACTCAATGCATCAACTACCTTACTTTCTTACCCTGACTGGTAACGTATTGAGAAATAATAATCCTTGAGTATCTCAAGCCATTTATTTTTCCTCATGTTGAGCTCTTTATGTGAAAATATGTATTTTAGGATTTTATGATCCATGTATATCTCACATTTTTCACCATAGAGATAATGTATTCATATATTGAATAGAAATATTACAACATCCCACTAAAGATAATGGTTTTGATAGTTATATTCATGATTTTCAATTTCCATAATTCTTATGAAATAACTTTATCATTTTACATTATGACACAACCAAGTCTCCTTTTTGATGCATCATTATACATAAAAAAACACATCATTTTCAAATGGTAGATTCAAACTCTGAGCATTGACCAATCTCCTCTTTAGTTCAAAAAACATTATTCACATTTCTTTGTACAAACTTATCCCCTTTATGTGTAATCTTGGTTAACAGGTAATCTAATAAGGAAAATTTTTAAACAAATTTCTAATAGTAAACTACCAAACCAATGAAACTATGTACCTCATTTCTTTTTGTTGGTATATGACATCATATGACTTCATTAATATTCATAAGATCAAATTAGATTCCATCCATGGAGACAATATATCCAAGAAAGGAAACTTTTTGATGCTATAAATCATGCTTACTAAATTTACCATATAACTCTTTACTTATTATTTTCTCAATAATGATTTGAAAGTGATTCTCATGGTCCTCGTAGATTTTTTAATACATGAAAATATCATCAATGAATACAAAAAAATCATCAAGATATTCCTTGAATAATATGTTCATTAGATCTATAAAAATAGTGTGTGAATTAGTCAGCCCAAATGGAATTAATGTAAACTCATTATGTACATACCTCATTCAAAAAGATGTCTTTGGAATGCCTTCCTTATTTACTAACAATTGATGATATCCAGAACAAAGGTCAATATTTGAAAAATATTGGTCTTCATGAAGTTTATCGAACAATTCATCAATGTGAGGCATAAGATAGTTTTTATTTGTGATAATATCATTGATTTTCCTATAATAAATGAACAACCTTATAGATTTATCTTTCTTCTTAAAAAAGATAATTTGGTCTTTCCATGGTGAAACAATATGGTGAATAAATCCCTTTTCACCAAACTCCTATAGTTTTTTCTTCAAATACACTAATTATAAAGTGTATATTCTATATAGATTCTTTGATATTAGTCTTTCATTAAAAGTTAAATCAATGGAAAATTCAACTTCACACTCTAGGGGATATCCAAGTAATTCCTTTAGAAATACATCAATGTATTCATATACAATAGGTGCATCCTCAATTTGAATATTACCTTATCCATCCCTAGAATTTTTTGATCTTCTTTCCCAAGAATCTCATTTAGTAGAGCTACTGGGAGTGATTCTATAGATGAATCAAATAATGAAGTCTCTACTCTAAAGATAAGCAATTCAACATATTCCTCACAAATCATAATTTCATTCTTATTATAATAAAGTTTTTCATCATATTTTTAAATAATTTATATACCAAGGATTAAATCTAAGTCAAAAATATGTATCATAATAAGGTTAGAAAATAAATCATATTTATTTTTCATATTAGGGACTTCCTAACACATCCTTGTTGCATAGAGACTTCCCCTTAAAGTTTTAACTATAACTCCCTTATTCAATTAAGAGTTAAATTTATGATTTTTCTTGTAAATATAGGTAGATATAAAAGAGTGATAGGATACATAATAAAATAAATTATTATCTGAATTTAAATATGGGATGAAAGTACCTATTTCCACATCATTGGGCACTTCCACCTCAGCTATATTGATCAAATAATCTTGGCCTTCTCCCATTGGCATCTTATGTGGTGGATTACATTAAACTTGGGGAATTAATTTACATAGTTCCCCATATCCATATATTTTAAACACTGAATTGTAGTGTTTTATTTACTCTATTTTCATTATTTATCCTGGTTCCACTTATCTCGTCACTTATAATAAACTCCCAATTTCTTTAATAATTTCCGAAGGAGATTCTTTCCACATTTTTACAAGCTATAAATCATTATGTTATCTTATTCTTCTATGTCACATTCCCTTTTTAATGGTGTTTGAATGACCTATTATTCTCTTAATTTCACTTGAATATGTAAGATCTATATAATTCCTTCCCCATTTTTATGAAACATTAAACTATTTCAACTTATAATGAAAAATATTGAGAGACTATCACCCTTTTAGACATGGAATAATCTCTTCAATGAAATGGTCAATCTTGAAATTCATGTTTCATATGTAATCTGTATAATACCTAGATAAAATTATAAAGGTAGGTTCATAATCTAAAACACTCTCTTCTTCATTTGTCTTTAAGCAAAGGAATTTTATCTTTATTTAGTTGCTTTCACATGAGGGAAATATTTGTCAAATAATTTCTCTATAAAATAATTTTATTCCATGAGTTCTATTTCATCTTCCTCCCTAGTAATATAAATCAAAAAAAACCCTTGATAATTATCTTTAGAAAATAATCTTCAAGTTTAACCTTTTCCTTTTTATCACACCCCTAGTCTATAAATATCTTCTCTTGTGACTTAATCCATTGATCATCTACAATTGGATTAGTAGTCCCACGAAATGATGGGGGATTTTATTGCATGAAGTGATCCAATATAGGAGAATTATAGTATAGAAGAGGTTTCTTCATCTAGGTAAGGTAATTTTTCATAACATTATTAAGCTTCCCTAATATATTCATAATTTTCTTAGTTCCAATACTAGCTATATTTTCTTCCTCAATAGGGAAATATTCAAATTTTCCATGAGTATTGATACCCTTCTTCCTTCCAAGTTCCATTTATAAATAATGGATTATACTAGATTATATCCTAAAATTATGAATTTTAAATCATAATGTATAATTCTAAATATGGTTTAAAACATAACATAAATTAAAAAAATTATGCATTGTTAATCTCAAAATCAAAAATATTTGTTTCTTTAGGGATATATTTATTTTCAAATCCATCATATTTTTTGTAAAGGAAATGTGAATTATCCTAATCATATCCCGAGGGAGTGTCAAAAAAGATGTGTTTATTAAGGACTTTTTTCATGCACTAGTTGATGATCAGGTCAATACCAATGATCCATTTTCATAGTTATTACCCCTAGGTACCTCTATGTCAGGACCACATCCACTTTTAGTATCGAGAAATGGATGCATTTCTAAGAAAAACCACATAATTTATTCTTTACCAAAACTTTAGGGTGTTCTTCTATACATACCCTCATAATTTATCATAGAGTTATGTTACCTAATCTATGTTTTCCTTAATCTAGTTTCTATGTATTCAACTAAATTTTCTATAATACCGATTTTAATGAACCCAACTCTAGTAACTCAGAGTTGGTACCTACTTTATTACATATGAATAGATACAAAGGGTCAAATCCAAAAGGACCGATCAGTTTATTAGTTTTTGAGAACAAGATACATACAAAATACCAATTTTAAATTCAGAATATATTATAAATCATAATACATAACAAAATAAAATGAATTGTACCATTAAAATTTCATTCTAAGGATTTTTCTTCATATCCTACGAAAATGAAAAAAATAAGGGTGGGCTCAAATTCTAGGTCAGGGTTAACTATAGTGGAATATATCAAGAATAAATAATGTAAATTTAAATAATTTCTCACAAATTACATTTAAATAACTTTACTATCATGATAATATAAGGCATAATTAAAATGGAAATGTAAATAACTAAAAACACAGTCCATTTAATAAATAATTGAGAATTAAATACATTTAGAGATAATATCATAGGAAAAATATCAAGGATAATAATAATAAATAAATTATAAATGAATTAAATTCTTAATTCTTGTATGTTATGATCTCAAGAGTCATGATACTCTATCTTTAAGACCTTTCACAGGATGGTTTAAAACTATAGGTATAAACTCATTTAATTTGACCAAATGATTTGTATCATGAGACATGTCGATGCATCAAGTGGATATATATAATAGGTCCCCAACCATATATTCATGTCCAAATAATTCTTCATATATATTAAATAATTGATTTAATTCATGAATCAATATGCCTTATCATCAAATATCATTATTAATTAAAGGATACAAATTTATCAATATTTCATTAGTTAATCAAATAATTATCAAAGTAAACACCATATATAAAAATGGAATATGATTTAGGAAATAATAATATCCATTATAAAAGAATATTTATGTTTAATAGAAATTTAATTTACAGTGAAAAAGGATCGCAAGAAAGTGATTATTTCAAGATAAAGTTAACAATCTCAAAAGAAAGTGAGATCATATAATAAATTTTACTACTTGGTAATTTTTAAGTTAAATTACCATAGATTAAATAATTAAAATTTAAACTTAAAATACCATGAATTATTAATTAATCATTATATTACATGTAAAGGGTCAATATATACATGGTATAAAATAAATTTGTTGCATAACATTATAATATTTCTCAATGAAAGGAAATTTATACCAATTCCCTTACCTTGAGTATGACTCATCATGTATGTTTTTATCTTCCTAAATAATAAACTGATGTCAATTATTTAATCACTTAAGAACATTTTTAAAGTTTATTATTCATTTTATTTCACTTATTACCATGTTATATATGATTACTTAATTAATTAATTTTACGTCAGATGTTTCAATGATATTTGGATTATGTATAAAAAATGCATTTGGTAGGTTGAAAATGGTAAAATTAGTCATTATTTATACATATACAGAATAATAACCATGTAATAATTATCATATTTATACATAAATTATACTTTTAGTATTAATCATGGAATATTGTTTTGAGAAACTAAGTATGTTGCGATCATGGAGATGGTGGGTCGTACATACACATGAGCAACGTTTCCATTTTTCAATGATCATTATGAAAAGGTGGTAAGTGATATTTTATCTTTACAGAATGATAATAATATATTATATACCATATTAATTCTTTAAATATACTTATATTTATCATCCATGTGGTGTGGTGATTAAAATAAAGTCACATCGCTTCATGAAGGTGGTAGTCCATGCGTACACGGATGAAATTATCATCTTTCAGTGAGAGAAAATGTGGGAAATAAAATGATATATTATCTTTTAAGATTTATAAATATGACACTAATATAATAATTATTTAATTTATATCATATATAATCATAATATTTATCCTCATTATCTTCCATGTAAATAGTTAGTAAAAAATGAATCACATTTCTTCGTGAGGCGGTAGTCCACCATACACACGAGTGACATTATCGTATCCCCTATGGAATGGAAATTAAAAAAGGTATATATTATATAATGATTCAAGAGGTACAATTATTTTATAAATATCATATAGATAATTTTTATCCATCATCATACCCAACTATGACATGTGGTAATTGAAAAATGAATGACATCATTTCATGAGGCGGTAGTCATCTTTACACATGAATGATGATTTCATAACCCATTTTATGGATGCGGGGAAGGTTTTAGGTAATTAAATTAAAATAAATCCATATCATAATATTTAATAAACTTATCTTATTATCTCATCATTATTTAATAATAATTGGAGGAGGTGAAGGAATAAATAAAACAAAAACTCATAGATAAGAATTTTAACTCTTCTCAGACCACCTCCTTAGGATTATACCTAAAGAATTACTAGAATGTATTTCTCACCAAATAAATTCCTATAAAATTATGGGAAGAAATTTTGGAATTGATTTGGGTAGTTATTTTTTTATAAAAAATTATTTTAAGTTTTGAATAAGAGAGGTGAGTGGGTATAAGGCCCCAGCTTTAAACCTTACTTAATATTGAATTACAAGAATAATTCCCATTGAGGATCTTTTCAGGTTTAGAGTTTTAAAGAATTAGGACATAACTATTACATCTCAAAATATTACAAAGTAGAAACTTCTACTAAGTTTCCATAAAATAAAAACTCTTAAAAAGAAACATGTCTAGTTCCATGTTTTAGGTAGCATGACTTTCCCTTGATCCCATCCTTGACCCTATTCCACGTTAAGTCCTGTGAAAATCATTTCAAAAACTTGGGGTGAGCATAAAAATCTCAGTAAGGGATACACAATGAATGAAAACTGTTAGTTTTTCAAAACAACAAGTAAACCATGTATACTTTATCAAAGAAATACTTTTCACCTTTATGAAGTAGTAAAAACTATTCACTGAATAAAAGTTCATTACTTACCCTTTTGTAACCAAAATATTACCATAAAACCCATATAAAGATCACATAACATATAAAGGTAACTTGGGACATAAACATACTTAAATGGAATAACCATACGGTCAACCTCCACACATATCACTTAATGGAATAGCCATACGACCGACTTCCATACCCAATGCATTGGAGGTTATAACGTAACCACCATCCTGGTATTCATGGAACCACCCGTCATATGGTTTATCACATAACCACCCATCAAATGTCCAAGTACCATTATAAAATCATAAGACATAAAACAAAGATAAAGAAAAGGAAAAATTTCCACACTTTGATCACAATATATCGCTTAAATATATTGACATAACAAATCCATTATAAAAACCATTTTCAATACCAAAATACATAAAAGAGTATATGATATTTATTTCATTTAAAAAAACATTACAGCTTATTGAGGAAGCCAAAGACCAAATAATACTCGCGACGGCGTAAAAGGTCATTGTCACCGCGTACGTTAAAAGAAACATTCCTTTTTTTCGTTTAGTAAAACGCTTCGTAGAAAAAGATTCCTTTTGTATTAAATTAAAATTCAAAGGGTTTTATACACCGTATAAAAGAACGAAATATGCCTCAATGAAAGGAGATTGAGACGAAGTCCCTTAACTCGGGTCCGACATGACTCGATCATTCTTTAATTTCCGGAATAATAAACTTGAGTTAATTTCTACTTTATTAAGAACATTTTTCAAGTTCATTATTCCTTTTATATCACTTATTACCATTTTATGAACACTATTTAATTATTTAAGGTAATAATGTTTGTTTTGTCGATATTTGGTTCTTAAGTCGAAAGTGGACTTCTTACAATTACATGTTGTTCATGTGGTCAAAGTTTCATTATATCCGGAATGATATTCATGATTTGGATATCATATATATCATATATATACAGAATATAAATGTATTTATAGTATTTCATAATCATTTGGAGTTAATAAATGAAATCCACCGTTCATGGAGATGGTAAGCCATACGTACGCATGAACACTACTTTCATTTCTATGTCATATTAATGGAATTAAAACTAAATGAGAGGTATGTATATTTTAATTCCAGAATTATATTAATAATTTATATGTAACATAAATCTTATATAATAACATTAAATCCATCCTTTATACGTCCCACATATGGCATTAACGAATCAAATCACTTTGAGGGGGCGATAGTCCGCACTTCCTAAAATGAAGATATCGCGTATACCCATAATGGAATCCATAAAGGTATGAAATAAATGAAAAATAAAGAAGCTTAAGGAAAACATAAACATATTATATATCATATATAAATATAGTTACATCTTAATGGCCACCTTTGAAGGTGTTAGAAGAATATTGAACAATCATCGTTTCGTGAGGCAGAAATTCTCCATCCACAGAAACAGTATGTTTTTTAACCAATAGATATAGGTGTGTGTAATTGTAGCTCTAATTATTCTTATAACAACATCCTAGTATATTGAAGATACTGTATTTGTTACAAAAGAAAAGAATAAAAAGAGTTTATGTGGTTGGAGAAGAAAAATAAAACAAAAGAACACAAGTGAAGACATTACCTTAAAATCGGGTAACTCTATTAGATTTGAGCTCAAAGGATTCCTTGGGAAGACTTATGCCAAAATTGAGGCTTTTATGAGTAAGAGAGGTATGTGGAGAGACAAAAAGATCAAATATTGGCTGATCCAATGGCTTGAGAGGTGTGGGTAAGGAGGTAGAGGTGGGGGCCTTCTATAAGAGGAGAGGAGGGGCACTCTTGGAAAATTATAAAAGGTTACTTTATTATAAAATGATTTTCGGATAAAAAAGGTCCCACAATT
The DNA here is from genome assembly GCA_963277665.1 of Viscum album. Taxonomy (NCBI): domain Eukaryota; kingdom Viridiplantae; phylum Streptophyta; class Magnoliopsida; order Santalales; family Viscaceae; genus Viscum; species Viscum album. Next base: position 1,488,769,783 of record OY728142.1, read on the forward strand.
ATAAATTTATAGTATAAGGTGATAAGGGTTTGAAATCCACTCATCAAATAGGTTTTTGACAAGTTTAGGTCTTAGATTTTACATTATCGTTTCATTTTATTTAAATCGTTAAATAATGAGGTAATCACTGCATAATCATGGTGCCATAAATAATTTAATTTATTTAATGTCTAAAAATTATAAAATAAATATCATGATGTAGGAAATCGTTTTATATTTCTAATGAATATTTATAGTCAAAACTCTAACCTGTATAACCCCATTTAAAAATTGTTTTAGTAAAACAACTCATGTTTGTGACATTTTTATTTTAACTTTAAATAAAAAGTTATTAATGTCATTTTCCTACCAAAGTGGCTCCATGGGGTCCCCAAGTTGACCCATGGATTTTCTTGGTCGTACATGACACATCCAATAAGGTTAGGACATGTGTCTAGGTCATTTCATATTATTAAAACATTATTTTTACCTTAAACTACACTAATTACCTCTAATCGCGATTAAAAACTTAAAAGTTACTATTCACCAAAAAATTATTTTAATCTCATTGAACCACATTTTACTTATTAATTAAAACCATGTATGTCATATTTTTGAAATTTAAAACACAGAGGTGGTAAAATTTCATTTAAACGAAAAATCAGTTTTTTTAACTACCACCTAGTGGTTTCACTATTCATCAAAAATTGAAGTTTTTCAGAAAAATACCAAAAGTTCACCCTAAGAAATATTTGATATTCCGAATTCAAAAATGATGTCTATTTTAAAAAATTCAAAAAATATAAGTTACATTAATTAATTTAATAATTAATTCCCGCTGTCAGAGCAAATAGCGTGTTTTTATGAAACAATAAGTATCAAAAAATTGACACTAGTTTAAGTCCAATTTCAAAGTGAAATTAATTCTAATGACCACCATTGGATTAAATGGTAAAAATATATTCTAATTGAACTTTAAATCCAATTCAAAATATAATCTAATAATATAAATAAATTAGACTAAAAAGAGGTTTTGAATTAAAATACAACATTTTTCACTATTCATTAAAAAATGAACTTTATCGGAAAAATACCAAAAATTTACACAAAGTAAATTTTGATGTCCCGATTCTAAAGAAGAATTTTATTTGGTCCAATAGAATTTATAAGAGTGACCAAAACTATATTTAATGATGGTTCCCCATCAAAAGGTGATAAGTGGACCTTTAGTGAAAATTAGAGTATATATGCCTAAAATTGAATTCTTTTCATATTTTAAGCCTTTATCCTTTATTGGATAAATGTAAAAACATTTAACAAACATATATAATCATATTTTAGTTATTTATATTCATTCCCGCCAATACAGCGGCTACGTGTTAACTACCATTTAAAATAATATTATTTTATTACTAGTGTGCAACGTAAGTTTTCAAAGAATCTCATTATTGCGTATCGAGTACGCTATCGAACATAGAAACCCCTTTAAAGTAAAATTAATATTTAATTCATAAATATTAATACATATAAAAATGTTGTATTCTTTATTTACCTCGGATGTTACATCCTTCCCCCCTTTTGGGAATTGCGTCCTCGCAATTTTATCCAATTATCAAAATAAGTGGGGGTATTTATCCCTCATAGCATTTTCAGATTCCCACGTTGCCTCTTCAACCATATGGTTTTTCCACAAAACCTTTACCTGGTGAATTACCTTATTTCTCAACACTTTCTCTCTTCGGTCAAAAATCTGGACTGACTGTTCTTCATAAGAGAGATTCTCTTCCAACTGAACTACCTATGGGATCAAAACATGAGATTAATCTGGCATATACTTTCTCAACATCGAAACATGAAAAAAATTGTGTACCTGAGATAAACTCGGAGGTAAAGCCACTCAGTAAGCAACTGATCCAACTTTCTCCAGAATTTCATATGGTCCAATGAACCTTGGACTCAGCTTTCCTTTCTTACCAAATCGCATCATACTTTTCCATGGTGAAACTTTGAGAAAAACATGATCACCTACCTCGAAAGATAGATCCTTCATCCGGTTATCCGCATAACGTTTCTATATGCTCTGAGCTGTTCTCATGTGTTTCTGAATCAACTGAACTTTTTCTGCCATCTCTTCTACTAATTCTGGTCCCATCAGCTTCCTTTCACCCACTTCATCCCAAAAAGCTGGAGTTTGTCACCGCTTCCCATATAATGCCTCAAATGGTTCCATTTGTATACTGGAATGAAAACTGTTATTATAAGAAAACTCAACGAAAGAAAGATGTTGGTCCCAACTTCCCTGATAATCCATCGAACAAGCATGTAGCATATCCTCCAAAGTATGTATTGTTTGTTCTGACTTCCCATCTGTATGCGGATGAAAAGTTGTACTAAAATTTAATTCAGCACCCAATGACTTCTGAAGGCCTTTACGAAAGTTAAAAGTAAACCTAGGATCACGATCAGATACAATGGAGAGGGGAACTCCATGCAACCTGACTATATCTTTAAGATACAATCGAGAAAGTTGATCTAGAGAGAAAGTATCTCAAATAGGAAGGAAATGAGCAGATTTAGTCAAGCGATCAACAATAACCCAGATTGCATTATTACCTCGAGATGTCTTCGGTAATCCCACAACAAAGTCCATGGTTATATTTTCCCATTTCCACTCTGGCACTGGTAAAGGCTGAAGTATCACTTTCGGTAACTGCCGTTATTCTTTAACCTGCTGACAAGTCAAACACTTTACAGTAAAATCAGAAATATCTCTTTTCATTCCATCCCACCAGTAATACTCCCACAGATCTCTGTACATCTTAGTACTGCCAGGATGAACTGAAAATGGGGAACTATAAGCCTCACATAACAACTCATTCTTCAACTGTGAATCATCAGGCACACATAATCTCTTCCCAGACCTCAAAACACAGTCACTATCAATTTTAAATTCAGGCAACTTACCCTTCTGAACCAGCTCTACCTTTTTCTGCAACCCACTGTCTTCCCTCTGCGCTTGCTTAATTCTATCTGATAGGGATGATCTCACTGATACATGAAACAAAACAGAAGAACTTCCTACACCAACAACTTCTATTCCAAAGTTCATAAAATCAAAAACCATAGGATCTCATTCCAAACGTAGCATGGTTAATGAAGCATTACTTTTTCGACTCAAAGCATCAGCCACTTTATTTTCTTTTCCCTGATGGTAATGAATTGTACAATCATAATCCTTGATTAATTCCAGACATCTCCTCTGTCACATGTTCAATTATTTATGAGTGAATATATACTTTAAACTTTTGTGATCAGTATATATTTCACACTTTACTCCATACAAATGATGCCTCCAAATTTTTAAAGAGAAAACAACAACAGCTAATTCCAAATCATGTGTAGGGTAATTTACCTCATGAGTTTTCAACTGTCATGAAGCATAAGCAATTACCTGATCATTCTGTATTAGGACGCAACCAAGTCCTTTCAATGAAGCATCACTGTAGATAACAAACTCACCATTCCTGGAAGAAAGTGCCAAAACTAGAGAATTCACCAATCTTCTTTTCAATTCCTAAAAAAAATCATCACATTCTTTTGTCTAGATAAACTTAACACCCTTCCGAGTAAGCTTAGTCATTGGACTAGATAACCGAGAAATATTTTCAACAAACCTTCGGTAGTAACCTGCCAAACCAAGAAAACTACGGATCTCGGTTACATTTTTGGGTATTGACCATTCTTCAACAACTTTTGTTTTAGCAGGATCAACAGTTATGCCATCTTTTGAAAAAATGTGACCAAGGAATGAAATTTTTTATAACCAAAACTCACACTTGCTAAATTTTCCATAAAGTTTATTTTCTTTTAAGGTTTGCAAGATAACCCTTAAATGACTTTCATGCTCCTCTTTACTTTTAGAAAACACCAAAATATCATCGATGAAAACAACCACAAACTTATCCAAGAACTCATTGAAAATTATATTCATAAGGTCCATGAATACAGAAGGTGCATTGGTTAACCCAAAAGGCATAACTACAAATTAATAATGGACATATCTAGTATGAAACACAGTCTTCGGAACATCTGCTTCTTTTACTTTCAACTGATGGTACCCCGACCTCAAGTCAATCTTCGAAAAATACTGAGCTCCCTGGATTTGATCAAACAAATCATCGATGTGAGGCAAATGATACTTGTTCTTAACAGTAATGTTATTTAAGGCTCTATAATCATGAAAAGTCTCATTGAGCCATCTTTATTTTTAACAAACAAGACAAAAGCACCCCATTGTGATGTGCTAGGTCGAATGAAACCTTTATCTAATAACTCCTACAATTGTTTCTTTAACTCTAAAAGTTAAAATTGAGCCATTCAATAAGGGGGTTTTGAAATTGGCTTAGAATCAGGAACTAAGTCAACAGTAAATTCAACTTCCCGATCATGAATAATACCAGGCAACTCATCAGAAAAAACTTCAAGATACTCATTTACCACTGGCACATCATTAATCTGAACAGTTCCTTTATTTTCAACAATATGTGCAAGGTAACATTCATTTCCATCTTTTACTAGTTTCTCAACTTCCTGATATGTTATCAAAATCAAGGGTTCATTCTTGTACACAAACTGAAAATCTTTCTGAAAAGAAACCATTTTAGCTCTGCAGTCAATCTTAGCATGATAAACAGAAAGCCAATCCATGCCCAATATAACATCAAACTATACTAGAGGCAAAAAAATAATATTTTCTTGTAGATTCTTTCCGTACACAAGGATAGGAAGATTCTTATAATTCCTTTTTGTCTCAACGTTCCCTCCGGGTGTTTTTACCATAAGTTCAGGATTCATATCTTGAGATGGAATTTCCAATTTACTAGAAATCTTCTCAGAGATGAAATAATGTGTATACCCTGAATCAAACAACACATTGGTATAATCTGAACAAACAAACAGTGTACCTGATACTACTTCATTCGATGGCCCAACATCTGCTAAATTAGTTGCAAAGGATTTCACCACCTCTTTCTGTTTTTAGTCTGGCTGCTTTCCCTCAGTTGAGCTCTTCATTAGACACTCATTTGCATAATGACCCATTTCATTACACTTAAAACATCTTACCACTGGCTTTTCATTGCCCGCTTGATCATCTTCCTTACAGTTACGAGCAATATGACCCGAATTACCACACCGAAAGCACTTTCCAGACTTGGATAAACATTCTCCAGGATGCATTTTACCACTCTTCTCACAAGATGGATATTTGGTTTTCTTACCTCCTTGCTTCTTTGATGAATTCTTCCCTTTTGCCTGCCAACTGGACCTCTTATTCTGTTGTTTGTCAAAGATCACCTGATCATTGGAAAACTCCGTTTCCACCTTCTCCGCACATCAAACAAGTTTTTCATAACTTTTGAACTCATGAGAAGCTAAATCCCTTCAATACCTTGGCTTTAACCCTGAGTAAAAATGGCTTATTTTACTATCAAGATCTCGTATGAAGTTTGGAGCATACCTTGCCAGTCGAGTGAACTTTTCTTCATAAGCAGCCACTGAATCATCCTCCTGCCTCAATTCTAGGAATTTGTTTTCCATCCTAAGACGAACCACCTTAGGAAAATATTTCTCAAGAAACATACCATTGAATTTTTCCCAGTAAAGATCATCAATCTCATCACTATCCCTGATATTTTTCACCATCGACCACCACTGATTAGCTTCACCTTCAAAACGGTAAACATCAAGACTAACCTTTTGATGTTCTGAACACCCCATGACATCAAAAATATTCTCCAGTGCTTTAATCCACCATTCATCTAGCACGGGGTCAGATGATCCTCTGAATGATGGGGGATGTTGCCCCATGAAATGTTCCACCACTGACATGTTCCTCTGCGGTTGATCTGGCTGATCTCGTGCATGGATACCACCACCATTTATAGCCTGAGTCAACTGTCCCATCACTAAAACAAACTATTCAGTTCTGATTCCGACCATCTCATGTTGCTGATTTGGAAGGTTGTATTCCTCCTGATGTAATCCCAACATAGCTGCTTTGTTTCCTCTGCAGAAAACCATTCTGAACACAGAAATATCTTAGGCGAAGCAACATGGTAATCTTTAAATGCTATATCATTTCAATCATACCATAAATTAATTCATAATTTAACAATTTTCTAACTCCTAAAGTTGTCTAAAACGACCTCTGATACCAACTATAAGGCTCCGACCTTAAACCTTACTTAATATTGAATTACAAGAATAATTCCCATTGAGGATCTTTTTAGGTTTAGAGTTTTAGAGAATTAGGACATAACTATTACATCTCAAAATATTACAAAGTAGAAACTTCTACTAAGTTTCCATAAAATAAAAACTCTTAAAAAGAAACATGTCTAGTTCCATATTGTAGGTAGCATGACTTTCCCTTGATCCCATCCTTGACCCTATTCCACGTTAAGTCCTGTGAAAAGTATTTCAAAAACTTGTGGTGAGCATAAAAAGCTCAGTAAGGGATACACAATGAATGAAAACTGTTAGTTTTTCAAAACAACAAGTAAACCATGTATACTTTATCAAAGTAATAATTTTCACCTTTATGAAGTAGTAAAAACTATTCACTGAATAAAAGTTCATTACATACCCTTTTGTGACCAAAAGATTACCATAAAACCCATATAAATATCACATAACATTTAAAGGTAACTTGGGACATAAACATACTTAAATGGAATAACCATATGGTCGACTTCCACACATATCACTTAATGGAATAGCCATATGGCCGACTTCCATACCCAATGCATTGGAGGTTATAACATAACCACCCATCCTGGTATTCACTGCACCACCCGTCATATGTTTTATCATGTAAGCACCCACCAAATGTCCAAGTACCATTATAAAATCATAAGACATAAAACAAAGATAATGGAAAGAAAACATTTCCACATTTTGATCACAGTATATCGCTTAAATATATTGACATAACAAATCCATTATAAAAACCATTTTCAATACCAAAATACATAAAAGAGTATATGGTATTTATTTCATTTAAAAAAACATTACGGCTTATTGAGGAAGCCAAAGACCAAATAATACTCGCGGTGGTGGAAAAGGTCGTTGTCACCGTGTACGTTAAAAGAAACATTCCTTTTTGTCATTTAGTAAAACGATTCATAGAAAAAGATTCCGTTTTTATTAAAGTAAAATTAAAAGGGGTTTATACACCATATAAAAGAACGAAATATGCCTCAATGAAAGGAGATTGAGATGAAGTCCCTTACCTCGGGTCCGACTTGACTCGATCGTTCTTTAATGTCCTGAATAATAAACTTGAGTTAATTTCTACTTGATTAAGAACATTTTTCAAATTCATTAGTCCTTTTATATCACTTATTACCATGTTATGAACACTATGTAATTATTTAAGGTAATAATGTTTGTTTTGTCGATATTTGGTTCTTAAGTCGAAAGTGGACTTCTTACAATTACATGTTGTTCGTGTGGTCAAAGGTTCATTATATCCAGAATGATATTCATGATTTGGATATCATATATATCATATATATCCAGAATATACATGTATTTATAGTATTTCATAATCATTTAGAGTTAATAAATGAAATGCACCGTTCATGGAGACGGTAAGCCGTACATACGCATGAACGCTACTTTCATTTCTATGTCATATTAATGGAATTAAAACTAAATGAGAGGTATGCATATTTTAATTCCAGAATTATATTCATCATTTATATGTAACATAAGTCATATATAATAACTTTAAATCCATCCTTTATACATCCCACATATGGCATTAATGAATCAAATCACTTTGAGGGGGCGGTAGTCCGCACATCCTAAAATGAAGATATCGCGTATACCCATAATGGAAGCCATAAAGGTATTCCATAAATGAAAAATACAGAAGTTTAAGGAAAAAATAAACATATTATATATCATATATAAATATAGTGACATCTTAATGGCCACCTTTGAAGGTGTTAGAATAATATTGAACAATCATCATTTCGTGAGGCAGAAATTCTCCATCCACAGAAACAGTATGTTCTTTAACCATTAGATGTAGGTGTGTGTAAGTGTATCTCAAATGATTCTTATAAAAAAATCCTAGTATATTGAAGATACTGGAGTTGTTACAAAAATAAAATAATAAAAAAGATTTTAGGGGGTTGGAGAAGCAAAATAAAACAAAAGAACACAAGTGAAGACATTACCTTAAAATCGGGTAACTCTCTTAGATTTGAGCTCAAAGGATTCCTTGGGAAGACTTCTGCCCAAAGTGAGGCTTATAGGAGTAATAGAGGGATGTGGAGAGACAAAAAGAGTAGATCTTGGCCGAACCAAAGGCTTGAGATGTGTGGGTAAGGAGGTAGAGGTGGGGGCCTTTTATAAGAGGAGAGGAGGGGCACTCTTGGAAAGTTATAAAAGGTTACTTTATTATAAAATGATTTTCGGATAAAAAAGGTCCCATAATTATAAATTTATAGGATAAGTTGATAAGGTTTCGAAATCCACCCATCCAATAGGTTTTTGACAAGTGTAGGTCTTAGATTTTACATTATCATTTCATTTTATTTAAATCGTTAAATAATGAGGTAATCGTTGCATCACCATGGTGCCATAAATAATTTAATTTATTTAATGTCTAAAAATTATAAAACAAATATCATGATGTAGGAAATCTTTTTATATTTCTAATGAATATTTATAGTAAAAAATATGACTTGTATAACCCCATTTAAATTTTTTTTAGTAAAACAACTCATGTTTGTGACATTTTTATTTTAACTTTAAATAAAAAGTTATTAATGTCATTTTCCTACCAAAGTGGCTCCATGGGGTCCCCAAGTTGACCCATGGATTTTATTGGTCGGACATGACACATCTAATAAGTGTATGACATGTTTCTAGGTCATTTCATATTATTAAAACATTATTTTTACCTTAAACTACACTAATTACCTCTAATCGCGATTAAAAACTTAAAAGTTACTATTCACCAAAAAATTATTTTAATCTCATTGAACAACATTTTACTTCTTAATGAAAACCATGTATGTCGGATTTTTGAAATTCAAAATACAGAGGAGGTAAAATTTCATTTAAACGAAAAATCAGTTTTTTTAACTGCCACTTAGTGGTTTCACTATTCATCAAAAATTGATGTTTTTCAGAAAAATACCAAAAGTTCACCCTAAGAAATATTTGATATTCCAAATTCAGAAATGATGTCTATTTTACAAAATTCAATACATATAAGTTACATTAATTAATTTAATAATTAATTCCCGCTGTCAGAGAAAATAGCGTGTTTTTATGAAACAATAAGTATCAAAATATTGATACTAGTTTAAGTCCAATTTCAAAGTGAAATTAATTCTAATGACCACCATTGGATTAAATAGTAGAAATATATTCTAATTTAACTTTAAAACTAATTCAAAAGATAATATAATTATATAAATAAATTAGACTAAAAAGCGGTTTTGAATTAAAATACAACATTTTTCACTATTCATTAAAAAATGAACTTTATCGGAAAAATACCAAAAATTTACACAAAGTAAATTTTGATGTCCCGATTCTAAAAAATAATTTTATTTGGTCCAATAGAATTTATAATAGTGACCAAAACTATATTTAATGAAGGTTCTCCATCAAAAGGCGATAAGTGGACCTTTAGTGAAAATTAGAGTATATATGCCTAAAATTGAATTCCTTTTGTATTTTAAGCCTTTATCCTTTATTGGATAAATGTAAAAACATTTAACAAACATATATAATCATATTTTATTTATTTCTATTCATTCCCGCCAATACAACGGCTACGTGTTAACTACCATTTAAAATAATATTATTTTATTACTAGTGTGCAACGTAAGTTTTCAAAGAAACTCATTGTTGCGTATCGAGTACGCTATCGAACATAGAAACCCATTTAAAGTAAAATTAATATTTAATTCATAAATATTAATACATATGAAAATTTTTTATTATTTATTTACCTGGGATGTTACAGTGGGTGGCCTTTTATAAGTGAGGTGAGTGGCACACTTGTAATTTTTCGAAATAAAAAGGTGTACCCACATTTTTCACATGATAAAAGGGTAAAAAATAGATTATTATAGAGACATGTAAATAATAAGTTATAAATATTTCAATAAAATATATTTTAGAAAAAAAATGTCATTTTAAACCTTGTCTTTTTAGTTTAACCCTCGGGTAAACCCATTTTTACCATAACCATTTTAAATAATTTTTAATGTTTTTACTATTAATTATGGTAAAAAAATTAGGTTTAAATTATTAGATAATATAAATTATTATGATTCAAAATATATAATCCATTTTTTTTAAATTACATTTACATAAGTGGAAAATTTTAATTTAAAATTAATTCTGCAGACGCGGTGAGAAGGAGGGATTTCAAAGAGAAAATTTTCAAATGTTTACAAAGTTTTTATATCAAAATTTGAAATAAAAATAATTAAAATTAACTAAATTAGATTAATTGATATATAATTGAACTAATTTTACTTTAAAACAAATTAAAAATATAATTTTAAATTATAAATTATTTAAATTAAAAGGTAGTTTTCAATTAAAAATCAGTACTTTTCACTATTCATCCAAAAGAGAAACATTTAAAAAAACAAAAAAAACACTCTAATATAATTTTGATATGATTATTTAAAAAATTAAGTTTATTTTATGAAATACATTTTCTAAAAGTGTGAAAAAGTAATTTTAAATTTTGTGCACGAAGTGCGGTTAAATCGTCTTTTATAGAAAATAGTTTTTTCAGAAAAAAATTCATTTTATTTTAAATGATTATTATTTTTATTTGTAATAAAAAGATAAAAAATTTAAATGTGTAGTATATATATTTTTTAATAATTTATTTAGTTCTTTTCAAACCCTCTAATTTAACGGCTATGTTATAATGGTCATGTTTAAATAATATTTTAATAGAGTATCACGTTTTGTTTAAACCCAATATTGTGTGCATTGCAAGCTATCGACAAAATTAAATTTATTATAAAATAAATATATTGTATGTTATTGTAGTGTTAAAGACATTTTATACCATTAATTTTAATATTTTATTTTAAATGATCATATATTCTTTAGTAGCATGGTTAGCATTCTTAGATCTTCTACATAATGGATTTTCACCAAACTAATCCCTGTGTTCTTCTCTTGGATTTTCATTATGTTATTCTCAAAAAAATTATGCTCATAAACACTTAATAAGTTTCAATAATATTTTCCAATGATTATTATATTGGTAGTATCCATTGAATATTGGAATCATATTAATCTAACATATTTTCAATGAGTTAATGTATCTTTAAGAATTTATCTAATGGAAGCATCAAACATTCTTCTATGATATTATAAATAGAGGCTATAAAACTCACTTAACTTATTTTCCAATTATCCATGGAATAAACACAGTTTATCATATAAATAATGAGAGAAAATAAAATCTAAACTCACTTTTAATCTTAATGTTTTTTTCTAGATACTCACGAAATATTCACATCACCCCATTCAATGAAACTTTTTTTGGAAACTCTAATCTATATTCTCATCGAGCGTATGACATACATATTCCTTTAAATGATCACTTCTCATTGTATATTTACAACATGCCTATTTAATTATTATTTATTGGTAATAAATACATCAAACACCAAGTGGTTCCAACAATTTTCCATATATAAAAGGAAACATGTAAAAAATATAAACATTAAATGAACCTATGATAGAGAAATGGGTAACATAATAAGTCCATAAATCATTAACCATCGAGATACATTGGAAATAAGGTATTAAATAGTCATAAACATTTATTATTAAACAAATGATCATTTTTCATAAAAATTTTTCTCAATATGAAGGAAAAATTATAAGAAAATATAAATAAGAAGTCACGAAATGAAGAATATTTAATGATTTTTTAAGAAAACAAAAATATATTCCTCAAAATGGAAAAGAGTATAGAGTTTCTATAAAACTATAAAAAAATATATTAAAAAATTACAGTTTTAAAGAAATAATAGATAAAAAATATTATTTATAATAGTGAAATAGCATAATATAGATTAATGGGAAAAGAGAGATACATGAAAAGATTCCATTATATGATTTGTAAGGTTTTATATAAAGAAAAAATATATATTGGATTACATATCCATAGTAAAAGGAAGAAATAGTAATCATAACATAAATAATGAAATAATGTTAAGAATATATAAAATTTAATAGAGAGATTGATAGTGTATAATAGAGAATATATCTTCCAAAATGAGAAAGAGCAGAAAAGGATGGAAAAAGAACCCATACCTTGAGTCCTAATTTTATTTTTATGCTCCACTAACTTACTAAAAAGTAATTTTTGTATTAATTATTTATTTTATTCAGAAACATTTTCATATTTATTTTATCTCTTAAATAAAAAAAATTTCTTATTTTATTTAGTAATTAACATAATATTTTTTGTATAGACTGTTTCAACGTTGTTCATTTTAGGGTTCTAAAAATGCTTCAATATATAAGTAATGGTCAAAGTAAAATATCCAATGGTTTCATAATCTCAATAATGTTCATTTAATATTATTCATATAATTTCATAATTTATGTAACTTAATAGATCAATGTATGGTTACAATTTATGTAATCATCCTCAACATGATTTTTTACAGCTATAAATCACTATAATTATTTACATTAAATGTCATTATTATCATGCATATTTTGACATTATACAATAAAATAAATGATTTTATTTTATTATTATGTGATATTTTATCATAAAATTAATTTTTAAGAATATTCATGAATGGAATAATTTAAAAACATAACACCATATTTCACTTATGTCATATAAAACTACCATGGGTGAAACACTATTTTTATGAGAGTTATATAGAGTAGAAGAATACTAGTTGATCTTAAGGTCTTATTTTATATTAACACCTCTATTTTAACATTAATTTTATTGATTAATTCATGTTATATAATGGAAAATGGGATGATTTAAAAGGGAATGTGGGTTTTAAAACCCTTACCTCACACCTTGAGTCACCTCCTTTAGATTCATCCTAAATCCCTATAAAGAGGGAATTTTGGACACAATATGGGATTATAAACATGTTTAGGGTGGTTTAGATAGGTATATTGGAATATATTTTTTAAATTAAGAAGTTTTATAAGTTTAAGGAAAGGGGTGGAGGAGGGGTGTTTATATATCCAAGGGGGAGGGTTATTTTAGACTAGAGTATGGATTATTTTATTATTTAGGACAAATACTATAAAAATTATTGAATCCTATGAATTTTATTTATTATAATTAAATAAATTATATTTATATGAAATTTAAATCAATATAAAATAAGTTTCATAAGTGTTGGGAAAGGGGTGGAGGAGGTATTTTTTATAGCTAAGGGGGAGGGGTATTTAAGACTAGAGTATAGATTATTTTATTATTTAGTATAATGACTATTAATAGTATTGAATACTATGAATTTTATTGATTATTATTAAATAAAGGATGTTTATTTGACATTAAAATACCTATAAAACTAAATTAATACTTGGAAATACTATTTAATCATGGGTTAGAAGAGCACCCAACCTAAAAATAGTCTCTCAAATTCCCAAGTTAGAAAGTACCAACTTAAAACTATCTGTCAAACTCATATGTTGGAAGAGCACACAATATATAAATATTCTCAAAATAATATGAAAAATATATGTATCCAATACTACTATAGACTCTCAATTATTAGGCCCAACATATTCACCCATCCCTCTAATCAGTTAGTATGATACATAACAATAAAAAATCAGGATAAAAATAATAATCATATAACCTCATGTTGTCCAACATATTATCCCTTAGGTAAAAAATTAATCACACCTCATCAATTATGAATTATTATGTACTGATATCATAAAAATTTATTATAATTAATTATCACATTATATGCACAAGGTATCCCAATATCCATGATTTAGATATTGGTTATATTAGATATAGACTAAATAAACCACCTCATCTCTCAGATGAACACATCCTTTTTTCCATAACTCGTCATTCCCATGACCTAAGATCATTTAAATGACTTAATTCCTGATAGTCAAACCAATAACTTATCCTCATTGATTCATCCCTCATAGTCATATGGTAACTCCCTTAATATATAACATTAGTCCACTCAAATTTCATAAGGAACTAATCAAGTAGAGAAATAACATATAGGTCCCATATTTAATTCTTTAAATCACATAATTCCATATGAGTAATCTCATAATAATTATTTCTCAATTTCATACATTACCCCTTCTGATAAACCTAATTCCTATAATATTTTTTATTATTCCTATCACTTAGCTCATATATATCCCACCTTTCTCAATGGAACATCATAAATCATCAAAGGGGGCCTAACTATGTTAATTAAGTCATCACTAAAAATGGAACACCCATCTTGGGTTCCTTTTAAAATTTAAATTAATGGATATGAGTTCATATGAGTGAGAGAGTGACTCTAAAACTAGAGAGAATGCATGTGGAACCAAAAAAATGGCCCCGATAGGTCTCATACATCATATCATACTAGTTTGAGCCCTATTGGATTTCATTGAGGTCTATATCATATACTTACCTCTACTTTAATAACATTTAACATATGTAACAAATATAACATGTGAAAAAATAACAGGGACCACATATCCCATGGAATTAAATATTTTTTCTTGATTGTTCAATGTATACATGATATATGTGAGTCCATATCTCAATAACAAAGCTCAATAAAACTATTATAGAATAATATTCAATTAAGTAAATAATTTATATTGTTAAGAAAAATATACCTATGTATCATAATAATTTTGAAAACTTAATAAATTTCATTATAAATTCTCATGACATGATCCCAGTTCTCATACAAGAAAAAAATCAATATGTAAGGGCCCAGATCCTATAATCCCTTTCCTTTATAATTTTTGGGTGTTGGAGGAACCCAAAGGAGGTTCCAAGTGTTCTGAAGTGGTTTTGAGGATATTTGGGTGAACCACTACCAAAAATGTCATGGATGTGGTGTATAGGTATGTGTTGTTCCATGGTGATGGCGGTTATGGAATAGTGGGCCTTGGATACCGAGTGTAGGAGTTTCAAGGATACTTCCAAATTAGGGGGGTATATGTGTCATGGGTTGTAGGTTGTGGCGTAGTCCCTTTCTTAGAAGAGGGGTTCCTACAATGTGGTGGTTATGGCTACTCTAATACCCCTAGATACACTTTTATAGGATCAATCCTAGATTCTCATAATTGTCTTTGACCAAGTGTGGTTGTGGCATTATAATAACCCAGGTACTTATAGAATAATTTTTTTATTCTGGAATCAAATTGTTAAATTCAATATAAATGTATAATAAAATAAGTAATATTTATAGAAATTAAAGAATCTATACTAATGGAATAGTAACTTGACTGTTGAAATAGTAATGTGACCATTAGGAATAGAATTACATCCATTAGAATAATAAAATCACCTATGAAATTATATATAAAACTTAGGTATCTCATAAGTGAAAATATGATATATTTATATCATGGAATAAGTAAATAATTTTTTTAAAAATGATAAATTAAGTGTTAGTATTTTTGTGAAATTTAAATGGTTATTTACAGTTTTATAATTAATATAATTATTTAAAGGGAAATTAATTTTTATAAATTAATATTTTGTTGTATTGTAATTATATGATAAATTTTTGAGACCTTAATTAATTTTTCAGTGTCATAAAATTGGTTATAATGTTAAAATCAGTATTTTTGAAATAAATGATGATTTTAATTAAAAATTAAATTTCTCATATTTATAAAATTATTTTCAAAAAATAGATTCCATTTTTGTATTCTACATGTTAAAAAATGTTTAGGTTGAATTATTTGGATTTTTTTTGAAATAGTTGAATTTTTTGTGAATAGTGAAATATAGTAAATTACGGTATTTGACATTATAAGTTAAATACATGAATTTTTGAGTCATTTATGATGTAATCACCAATTATTTTGAACTAACATGAACTATTTAATATACTTAATCATAATAATCAACACTATTTATAGTATTGTTAAAAAATAATAAATAAATGAATAAAATAATCAAAAACACTAATCTCCTCTCCTTGTAAATACCACCCCTCAACACCTCTTATCTTAAAACCTTATAAGAATTTAATATTGTCAAAATTATTCCCAAATACCTTACCATGACTCTTACTTATGTATAATAACTACTGGTATCATCAAAATACCAAAATACAGTGCACTAAGGAGGTTCTCAAGGAGATGATATTCAAGAGGTAAAATCCTCCATTATTTCGCTTTTAATTTCTTTCTTTGTTTCTTTTTTTTTATTTTCCTATCCTAAACTACCCTATAAAAAGTGACATGATAACTAAATTATAATATATATACTTTAATTTTATTTTTTAATGGAATATCCATCACCAAACCTCTTCTCTTCTCCTTTTATTATAAAAATTAAAACATCGTCCGTGATATATCGATTCACCGACTTAGTGGATGATGAGTTTTTGTTTTCTATTAAATACTTCAAGGCTGGTAATAAAACTATTATTATGGTTAAACCATATTTAAATATTTATATTATTACTTTTTTAATGTTATGGAACTAACTTAAATACATTATATTAAATAAAATGAAACTAGTTTGTAATGGTCGGAGAGACCGCCAAAAACAAACCAAACATTTATCATTAATTTTTTATCTAATGAATCATCCTAATATTATAAAAAAATGAAATATGGGATAATTTAAAATTATAAAATCATATTAATACCATTTTTTTCCACTTATATAGTTTTTCTTCCATTTCACAAGAACTCCCATAATTATACTCAAGGGAACCAATCATAAAACTATGAAACAAACACTCCCAGAACGATGAAATTGAACTCTATAACTCATCCAAATGTCCATAAATAAACTTAATAAAATTATAATAAATAAAATAAATCAATAATATGTTATAGATTTAGTAATTAATTAATATAATTTGATTATTCATGACATTAAGTACAAGTGAAGAACACTTTCATACATAAGGTAAATTTTTAAAAATCCTATTTTCAAGTTAAAACTCTTTTTATTAAAGGAATATTTTTTTAATTATACAAAATAGCCATATTTTTTCAATTTCATGCTGCATTATTTATTTTATATTTCCTTTACAAGTTTATAAGTTTTTTTTTTAAAAAAATGTTTTAATTTATAAGTGTGTGACTTCATAAAAATAAAAAGTGATTTCAAAATGGAAATTTTATTTTCCTCAAGAATGTTTCTTTTATGAGAGATTCATGTGTTACAATCATGTTATGGTTCTTGGGAATTTTTATGATTATGGGTTTTTCCATTATAAACTAAGTGTGGGTGAGACCATTATAGCTCTCTAATGCATTGGGTAAAGGGACGAAGTTAACCGGTTAGGTTTCTTATAAGAGATTATGGGGATATACTATGATGGTTATTCCAAGCATAACCATGATGGTTACTCCCTGTGTATTTGGGAGAACTAATTTTTCTTTAAGAGTGATATGAAAATTATTCCATAAGTTAACTTTAGTATTTATGTATGCTTTATATAGTTTTATAGGAAACTTATGATTTTATAAGGTAACCTAAAGAGCTTATGTTTTAACTTTGTGAAGAAATTTTCATTCATGGACTAACGATTTATTTATTCTTTTTTATGTCCCTTACTGAGTTTTTTGTTATCATCCCAATTTTTAAAAAAAATTCATAGGGTTTATGGATGGGTAAAGGAAAATAACAATCCAATTTTAATGCCATGAATATTGTTACAGAAAGAAATCATTTTTTGTTTTAAAAAGTTTCATATTGTGAAAAACTAGATATTAAGTAGAAGTGTCTACTTTTTAATTATATGAGTTTTTATGCATAGGTTATGAAATAATTATCTAAAAATATAAACCAAAAATATATTTGGGAATGTATGAAATTAAATTCTAGTTGAATTAACTAGATTATGTAATTTTTAATGCCAAGTAAATATAGTTGGTATCATAGCCAGGTTTAGGATAATGATAATAGAATACCCAAAAAAATTACTTTATGGTTAAGTTTAAATGATATATAATTTAAATATTACCATGTTTATTCATCCATGAAATGTCTATTCATAATTTTTTTCCGCAGAATAAATAGGGAAGATGGAGTAGAAAGGTAGTGAGAGGACGATATCCATTCAAATCCATAACCTTGAATGGTGGGAATTGGAACTGAGAAGTTTTTGATAGTAATGGATTAGTTGACATGAGCTATAAATGGTGGAATAGTCCATACATAAGATCATCTAGATCAACCAAAGAGTAATATGTCAGTGTTCAAATATTTTATGAGGCAACACCCTCCTCCATTTAGTGGATATTTTGACCCAGTGGTAGATAAAGGGTAGATTAATGCCTTAGAAAATATTTTTGATGTCCTGGGGTGTTCATACCATCAAAATTTTAGTCTTTATATTTACCATTTTGATGGTTAAGCCAAACAGTGGTGGTCATTGTTCAAGAATATCATGGATAACAAGGAGATCGATGCTTTTCAATGGAATGAATTCAAGAATATTTTCCTTGAGAAATATTTTTCTAAGGTGAATCAACTTGGGATGGAAAACATTATTATAATTGACACATGAGGAGGATTCAGGGGCTATATACAAAGAAACATTCACTCAATTTTCAAGTTAAACTTCAAATTTTATTTTGGATCTTGATAGTAAAATCAATAATTTTTATTTAGTATTGAATCCAAAACATCTAAGGTCATTGTCCTCTCATGAATTAAAAAGTTATAAAACACTTGTTTGATGTGTGGAGACGGTGTAAATGGAGTTTTCCAATGATCATGTGTTCTTTGAAAAATAGAATAAAATGAGGTTAAGGTGGAAAAAAAGGAAATAATTCATCAAATAAGTTTGATGGTAAGATAATTAAATTTGTAGTTTTTAAAAATTTTGGTAAAAAAACACTTGGGAATTCCTTTTGAAGTCTCGTAAGTGTTTCTGATGTGGTCAGTTTGGGTATATGGCTAGTAATTGTAATGAAAAAGTTCATAGAAGTGGTAAAAACAATTTTGGTATACATATAGTAAAACGTTTTAAATGTAATGAGATGGGTCATTATGAAAATGAGTGTTCGAAGAGGAACCTGAATGATGTGAAGTAGCCAAACTATAAGTAGAAAAGTGTGGTGAAATCCTTTGAAACTAATTCAAAAGATGTTGGTCCATCAAAAAAGTGGTATCAGATCCAAGGAGCGTATTACTTTTTAACGATTGATCTCAGGTTAGGGTACCATCAGCTAAAGGTGAAGGAGGATGAAATTCTAAAAAACATTCTGGACGAGATATGGGAATTATGAGTTTGTAGTTATTCTCTTTTATTTGATAAATTCTCCTACTATATTTATGGATCTTATGAAAAAAGTATTCCATGAATATTTGGATAATTTTGTTTTTATTTTTATTTGTGATATTTTAGTTTATTAAAAAAGTTATGAGGATCATGAAAATTATATAATGATTGTTCTGCAAACCTTCAAAGAAAATATTTTATATAGAAAATTTAGTGAATGTGATTTTTAGTCAAAATAGATTTATTTTCATGGGAACATTTCAAATAAGGATGAAATAATGGTTTATCCTACCAAAAAAGTGGTTTATGAATGGACAAGACATAAAAATGTTACTAAGATTCATAGTTTTCATGGATTAGTAGGATATAACTGACATGTTTGTTAAAATCTATTCACAATTATCTATCCTACTTACTAATTTAACATGAAAAAGGGTTAAATTTATTTGGACAAAAGAATGTGATATTTTTTTTTAGGAAATGAAAAGGAGATTAGTGAATGCTCTTATTTTGGACCTACCATCTAGAAATGGTGAGTTTGTCATCTATAGTGATGCTTCTTTAAAGATACTTGGTTGTGTTCTGATTCAAAATAATCAGGTAATTGCTTACGCTTCACGAAAACTGAAACCTCATGAGTTAAATTAACCCACACATGATTTGGAATTATTATTTGTATTTTTTTCTTTAAAAATTTTGAGACAACATCTATATGAAGCCAAATATGAAATATATACAGATCATTAAGTTTTGAATTATATATTTACTTAAAAGGAATTGAACATGAGGTATAGAAGATGGATGGAACTGATAAAGTATTATGATTGTATGATCAATTACCATCCTACAAAAGAAAAAAACGTGGATGATTCTTTGAGTTAGAAAAATAATACTACATTAATCATGTTATATTTGGAACATGACCCATTGTTTAATGATTTGATGAATTTTTTCTTGGAAGTTTTTGGTTCAGAAAATTCCTTTGTTTTATTTCTGGTGTCAGTGCAATCATCTCTATCAAATAATTAAGTAAGTATAGAGAGAAGATTGTGAGTTATAGAAAAAGGTATAATTGGTTAAAAATGGTATGTTTTTATAATTTAACATTGATAAAGATTGTGTTTTGAGATTTGGTAAGATATTATGCGTGACTTATGATTCACATTTGAAGAAAAAGTTATTATGTAAAGCTCATAGTTCTTCATTTTCAGTTCATCCTGGAATCACTAAGATCCACAAAGACTTTTAGAAGTATTACTAGAAGGATATAATGAAAATAGATATTTCTGAATTTACCATGAGATTTTTGAATTTTTAATAGGTAAAATAAGAATTATAATTACCGAAGGAGATGATTCAACCTTTTCCAATTCCTGAGTGGAAATGGGAAAATATATCCATTGATTTCATAGTGGGATTACTAAAAACTTCTCGAGGTAACAATGCGATTTGGGTTACTATTGATCTATTAACTAAATATGAACATTTTCGTCCTATTCGAGATACTATGTCTTCAGATGATATTTCTTGACTATACCTCAAAGCGATAGTGAGGTTACATGGAGTTCCTCTCTCTATTGTATATGATTGTGATCCCAAGTTCACTTATAACTTTTGGAAAGTCCTTCAGAAGTCATTGGGAACTAAATTAAATTTCAGTGCTACCTTTCATCCAAAATCTAATGGAAAATCAGAGTGAAAAATTCTGACATTAGAGGATATTATTTGATCTTGTTCAACGGATTAATAGGGATGTTGGGTTCAACAACATTATTTGGTTAATTTTTTTAATAATAATAGTTTTCACTCTAGTATACATATGGTGCATTTTGAATAAATATATGGCAAGTAGTGTCAAACTCCAACATTTTGGGATGAAGTAGGTGAAAGAAAGTTGATGAGACTAAAACAGGTAGAGGAAACGGTAGAGAAATCTTAGATGATTCAGTGACACTTGAGGATAGCTCGGAGCAGGAATAAATATTATGCGGATAATCGGAGGAACAATCTTTCTTTTGAGGTAGGTGATCATGTATTTCTCAAAGTTTCTATATGGAAAAGTGTGATGAATTTTGGTAAGAATGTGAATCCAATTCCATGGTTCAGTAGACCCTATGAAATCCTAGAGAACATTGGATCAGTTGCCTACCAACTATCTTCGCCTCAGGTTTTGTCCCGGGTACACAATTTTTTTCATGTTTCAATGTTAAGAAAGCATGTTCTAGATTCATCTCATGTTCTGAGCCTTGATATTGTTCGATTGGATGATAAACTTTCATCTGAGGAAAAGCATCTTCAGATTCTAGATCATAGAGAGAAATTATTACGAAATAAGGTAATTATCCAAGTTAAGGTTTTTTGTAGAAACCAAATGGTTGAAGAATCAACATGGGAATCTAAAAATGCTATGAGGTTAAGGTATCCTCACTTGTTTAATAATTTAATGAAATTTTGAGGATACAACTTCCAAAATGGGGGGGGGGGTGTAACAACCCATAAACATAAAGAATAATTTTCTTTCATTTTTTGAATTAAATAGTTAAATTCATTTTAAATGTATAGTTAAATAATAGGTATTTATAGAAATTAAGGAATATATACTAATGGAATTGTAACCTGACCGTTGGAATGGAAATGTGACCATTAAGAATAGTAATCTGACCATTAGAATAATAAAATCACCTATGTAAGTATAACTAAAATTTATGCATCTCATAAGTGAAAGTATGATATATTTATATCATGGAATGAGTAAATAAATTTTTTAAAATGATAATTTAAGTGTTGGTATTTCTGGAAAACATAAATGTTTATTTAAAATTTTATAATTAATATAATTATTTAAAAGAAAATTTATTTTCATAAAATATATTTATAAATTAATATTTTTTTACTATAATTATAAGATAATTTTGTGAGATGTTAATTAGTTTTTCAAAAGTGTCATAAAATTATTTATAATATTAAAATCGATATTTTTGGAATAAATGATGATTTTAATTAAAAATTAAATTTCTCATATTATGAAAATTATTTTCTAAAAATGGAGTCTACTTTTAAATTATACATGTTGAAAAATGGTTAAGGTTAATTTTTTGGATTTTTCTAAAATAGTTGATTTTTTGGTGAATAGTAAAATATGATAATTTATGGTATTTAACATTATAAGTTAAATTCATAAATTTTTGGGTAATTAATGATGTAATAACGCATTATTTTAAACTCACATGAACTAGTAATTTTACTTAGTCACAATAATCAATACTATTTATGGTCTTGAGCCAAAATACTAAACAAATGAATAAAATAATCAAAAACAACCCTCTCCTCTCCCTATAAATACAACCCCTCACCACCACTTCTCTAAACATGTTATAATCCATGAAGATTGTATAAAATCTTCCCAAATACCTTCCCAAACCTATTTTCCACATCCAAGACCTTCTGGTCACAAAAACAAAATATCAAAATCAAGTTCCCTAAGGAGGTTCTCAAGGAGATGATATTCAATTGGTAAAATCCTCCATTCTTTCTCTTTTAAATTATTTATTTATTTATTTTTTTTATTATAATCTCCTCACCTACCCTATCCAAAGTGAAATGATCACTATAGTATAATACATATACTAGAGTGTTATTTTTTTAATGGAATATATGTCATCAAACCTCTTCTCTTCTCCTCTTATTCTAAAAAAGAAAACATTGTCATTGATGTGTCGATTCGTCACCTTTGTGGATGATAGGTTTTTTTTTCTATTACCACCTTCAAGTATAGTTATAAAACCATTATTATGGTTAAAAAATATTTTAATATGTATATTTTAACTTTTTTACTGTTATGGGACTAATTTATAGACATAATATTAAATAAAATGAAACTAGTTTGTGATGGTCAGAAAAACTGCCAAAAACAGACCAAACATTTATCATTAATGTTTTATCTAATTAATCATCCTCATATCTGAAAAGATGATATATGAGATCATTTAAAATTATTTAAGAATATTAATACCATTTCTTTTCACTTTTGTAGTTTTCTTCCATTTGACAAGAACTCTCATAATTATACTCAAGGGAACCGACCCTAAAATCATGAAATAAACACTCTTGGAATGAAGAAATTGAATGCTATAACTCATCCAAATGGCCATAAATTAAATTAATAAAATGATAATAAATAAAATAAATAAATAATAGATTTTTAATTTATTAATTAATTAATAAAATTTAATTATCAAGGGCATTAAGTACAAGTGAAAAACTCTTTCAGACATATGGATAAAGACTTTATTTTTAAAAATCCTATTTTCAAGTAACAACTCTTTTTATTAAAGTAGTGTTTTTTTTACTTATACGACTTAAGAATCTTTTCCTGGTTCCATGAAACCTTATTGATTTGATGTTTCCTTTACAATTTTATAAGTTTATTTGAAAATAAAATGTTTTCATTTATAAGTGTACAGATTCTTAAAAATGAAAATTGATTTCAAAATGGAAAATTTATTTTCCTCAAGAATGTTTATTTTATAAAAGTTGTATGTGTTATGATCATGTTATGGTTTTTCTATGATAAAACAAGGTAAGGTGAGACCGTTATATATCTCCAATGAATTGGGTAAAGGGATGGAGTTAACTGGGTAGGTTTCTCCTAAGATATTATGAGAATATACTATGATGGTTATTCCAAGTGTAACCATGATGGTTAATCCATGTGTAGTCAAGAGAGCTAATTTATTTGTAATAGTGATATAAAAATAATGCCACAAGTTACCTTTATGATTTATGTATTCATTCTATGGTTTTACATGAAACTTATGATTTCTTAAGGTAATCTAATGAGATTATGTTTTAACTTTGTGAAGTTGTTTTCTTTCATAGACTAATAGTTTCTTTCTTATTTTTTATTTCCCTTAATGAGTTTTTTATGCTCAACCCATGTTTTAAAAATGTTTTTATAGGTTTTATGGATGGTTAAATGAAAATAGAAATCTAATTTAAATTTCATGAAGTTTTTTATTGAAAGAAATCATGTTTTGTTTTAAAAAGCTTCAAATTGTGAAAAAAATGGATATTTAGTAGAAGTGTCTACTATGTAATTATATGATTTTCTGTGTATAAGTTAAGAGATAATTCTCTAAAACTATAAACTGAAAAGATATTTCAGAATTTATGAAAGTTAATTATAGTTTTCAGGTCCTTATAGGCATGGTCCCTATAACTGTGTAATAGGATACTCCATGTTGGGTGGGTTAAGATATGGTCTATGTGGTTGCGTTGTGGCCTTCTAAATTTGTAGGTTGTCTACAAATACCCAATACCCCTAAAACCAACCTTCCTCTAACTTTTATCTCTCAAATCCATAGTGACCTAAATATGTTTTTTGAAGGTTTTGAATCCACTTATTATAGGAATTGACCCCCAATTCCTAGAGATCAATCAATGGTGATTCAAGGTGAGTTCTACCTCTTCTTTATAGTGGTTTCTATCTATTTGGTTTCTTTTTTCCCTCATTTATTACTGCCAATGCTATAGGGCTTCATCTACATTGTTCAAATGAGGTCTTATTTGTTTTTTCAATGCATTTGTGTCACGATGTCTTTGTGAGATCACATTTTCCTAAAAAGATATGTGATTGGAGAGCTATGACATTGGTTCATTCTCATGTGAAGAATGATGATGTTTTTGAGGTAGGGTATTCATCTCTTTTAATATTTTTATATTTGAAATCATAGATTTATCATGGGTTATAATTTTGTATGACAAAATAATTAACCTAATAATTATTGAACAATATTTATAAAGAATTGGCTATAGAGATCGACTGTTTTTATTTCTACTATGATAACGGTTTGAATCTTGATTTCCTAGATAGTGTGCTATATATTTTATGATGTTTAGTATGTCTTTTTTATGATACGGATTATCATTTTTTTTCTTGATGTAAAATGATAAATAATGTAAATCCACAATTAATTGATTGGTTGGATTAATTATTAAAGAAGTGGAATGTCAAATGAATATATATTTTCTTATAATTTGATGGTAATTCAAATTGATGCATTATGCATGCTTAATTAAATATGTTATTCCATGATAATGGAATTGATAAAGAATGTTAATAATGATAATTCATGTTGAGAATTTTGAAATTTAAAAATCATGTTAATGAGAATGGTTCTTATCTAAGTTTTTTGAAACTGTTTTTAATGTTAAGAGCATGTTTAACTGGGGATAGCTTTATATAGATTGATGCCTTAGTTTGATCATAGTTGGAACCTATTAATACTGAATCAGTTAATTCAAGATGGAATAAAAATTGGTTACATGATAAAGATAATTTCTAGGGACCGAGTTTCCAATTTTCCTAAAAAGGGTGAGTGCCATGTATTTGGATCCATGAGAACTCATTTTTGTGTGAAGGTTGGGTGCCTTGTTTTAGGGACTAGATTTACATATTGACTATTTTTGTTTCTTGCTGCCTTGTGATGTGATCTAGATGCGAGCTTAGCTATGTGATGTGTTATGATCCTGGGATGGATGATATGAAATGGGGTAGAGAGGCCTGGATGATGTTGTAGTAGTTGATGCTTGTGATGCTGATATGCATTGGGATATACATGTGGGTGTCGGGGAAAATACCATAGATTATAGAACGGGTTGAATCTTGGATTACCCATTAATGTGATAAAGTTGGATGCTTTCTTTAAATGAATTTGTTTAATGTTTGACGGTCGTTTTTCTTGTTTTATCTGCATTCCTTTCCCTGGTTCCTAAGGTGGCTAGATGTGCTTGGTTGCATGTTTCCTCTTAGTGGTATCTTAGGATGGTTTTCCTTGAGTGTTTTTATTATAGAATTATTTTAATAATTAGTAATTAATTCTTAACCCATAGGTTTGGTGTTTAAGGAATTTAAAATATGAAAAGATATTAATCATGAGAAATTTTGGATTCGGTTTGGATTATACCTGAAGGGAATGGACTTCACGTTGTTGTTGATGTAATGTAATTCAGAAAAATGTTGTTGTTTAATTATTGTATAATGGATTAATACACATAAATTGAATTATTTGATGAAATAAAATAATTAATTTATTGTAACTCCTTAAATTATTGTGTTCTTATAGGATACCTTATCCCTAATAGTGGCAGTTGGGTGCCCGAGAGATGATAGCTGCAGTTGAGCTTAGGACTAGGTTATGCCCATAGTGTGGTTGTGAATTATATTATATATTATATATTTTATGATTTCATATGCTAGACCAATCATGTTGATTATGGTGACTGACACCCAGTGAACTCTTGGAGGGTGTTTTCCCCAACATCCCAGTGAGAGGATGGATGACTGACTACCCCCTCTGGCCCCGCTCTCTTCTCTTGGTAGAAACTTGTGTTGGTATGCATGGAGGTTAGTTTTCCCCATATATGTGTGTAAAGGGATGTGATGTCTTGTGGTTATTTCACACACATGTAACTCCAGAAATAGTATCAAAAGGATTATTATAGATATGATGGGTATAAGTTATGATGTCTTGAGGTGCTTACTCAGTGTATGGGTTGTGAGGGATTGAGGTATAATACCCGATGTACTTAACATGTCATACATGATATGCTGAATTATAGAAAATATTTATTTACTATATATTGATATATGTATGGGATGATGCGATGCATGAGGTGTATTTTGTGATAATTAGTTCAGGTGTCTGTGGGCTAGCTTATTTTAGAGAGAGATGGATCGGGACGTGTGGTGTTAGGGAAGAGTGGTAAACCAATGGGAAAGAGGGGGTGGGGTACCCTTCATGTTTCATTTATATATTATATGATCTATTGTATGTTATACTTGGAGAGAGTTATTCATGGTGAGGTTGGTAACTTAGTATACATGTTTAAGTGATAAGTTAGTTTCACTGTTGTTCACAATGTTTTAGCGTGATTTCTTTATCATTTGCATGAGAGGCTCTAGGGAGGATCCTACTGAGTATACTATTATGGTCACCCTATGTATGTATATATACTATATTAAGGTCAGGAAGTGTAGGTTGGACATCAAGTGGGATATTACTAGCCTATGGTTTTTCAGGAGTTGCTTGACCTTCGTGATAACTACTGTCTATACCTTTTTGGTATTTGTAGTTTTAATTTTAGTTGTTTTAGTACTGTATGACATTGAAGGTATGCACATGGGATTATTTATATGTATGATTAGGTCTTTATTGGTGTATGTGTCTTATCTCTCTCTTATTCATGTTCTATTCGAGGGTAATGTCTCCTATATGTATGTCTATTATACCCTCACTACAAAAATGCTAATTAGAGACGTTTTTTTCGCATTAGTGATGTTTTAATACATCGGTAAATGCAGTGTTTCTAAATCAATGATGTTTACAAACAACGCTATTTAGAGACACCTCATTTGCCGATGTTTTTGAGAAACATTGGCAAATAAACATCTCTAAATTAATGATGTTTCTAAATATAATTATTTAGAAACACCTCATTTACCAATATTTTTTATAAATGCCAATAAATGGCATCTCATTTACTAACATTTCTAAAAAACATCAGTAATTTGTTTTGAAATATACATATTTTTTTTGAAATTTATACTTTTTTATAATTTATATTTTTTTTTAAATTTATATTTTCTTTTAAATTTTATAATTTTTTTACAACAAAAAATATATATTTACACCACACCCTACCCTCTACCACATGCTACACCCCTACCTTCCACCCCACCATGCTCCACGACCACGCTACACACCCTCCTCCAATGCTTCACACCCCTCCCTCCCACCCGTACCATGCTCCATGACCATGCTACACACAACCCACCCTTCTCCAGTGAATTTAAACTGACAAGCACTTCCTCCATAATAATTTGAATCGATAACCTGTTGGGTTATACCCAAAGACTTGACCAACTCACCTATGCCAATTATGAATATAAAATTGTATTATGTTATATTCATATATATATATATATATATATATATTAGTATTTATAAAAATTAATATATATATATATATATAATTTTATATATTAATATACATATGTTAATTTATATAAGTTATTATTTTATATTTTATGTTTTTATATATATAAGTTTATAATATTATATATATATATATTACATATATGTTTATATTTTATATTATATATATTTATTTATTTATTTATATATCTATCTGTTTATATTTTCTGTTTCTATTATATAAATATATGTTTATATTATATATATATATATACATATGTGTGTGTGTAAATATATATGCATATGTTTACATATATATAATTAAAATTCTATATATAATTAGCCACGTTTTAAAACACTGGTAAAAATATCACTAAAATAGCCATGTTTTCTTAAAAACGTGACTAAATTTAATATATATATATATATATATGTTTTTATATATTAATATATGTATATGTATATTTATATATTTATATATATGTGTGTGTGTGTTTATAGACATATATATAAATATATATTTTTATATATATTCATTTATGTTTATATATATATATATATATTAATATATGTGTTTGTGTTTATATATATTTATAAATATGTTTCTGTATTTAAAAAATTAACATTATATATATATATATATATATCTATGTGTGTGTGTGTGTGTGTATATATATATAATTTTATATATTAATATACATATATTAATATATATATATATATGTTTATATATACATGTTTATATTTTATGTTTATATATATGTTTATATTACATATATATATGTTTATATTTTATATATATCATATTTTTATATTATATATATATATATATGTTTATATATATATGTTTGTGTGTGTGTGTGTGTAAATATATGTGTATGTATACATATATATAATTATCTGCATTTTAAAACACTAGTGTAAATGTCACTAAAATAGGCACATTTTCTTAAAAATGTGACTAACTTTAATATATATATACACATATGTATGTATGTGTGTGTATGTGTGTGTTTATATATATATATATATATATATATATCGATGAGAGGAAGTGAGCTATATAAATATATATATTTTTAGTGATGTTTCCTAAAAAATGTTGTTAATTTAGAAACATTTTTAACAAAACCTCATTAAATTATCAATGCTTTCAGGAAATATTGATAAATGAGTAACATTTTTAGGAAACTTCGCTAAATTATAGAATTTTTTCATGAAATGTAGCTAAATTGGTGTTGTTTTCAGAAAATGTCTCTAAATTAGGGATGTTTCTGGAAACTTCACTAAATTATGGTTTTTTAGTGCCTTGGTGCTAATTTCCAACCTAGGGCTTGAAGAAGGTGGGACTCGAGTAGTCACTATCTATCTTCTCTCATTTTCATCCTAGTATGGGTACTCTTTATGGGGATAGGTTGTGATAGAGTGGTATAATAGGTTCATGTTAAGGGATAGGATGGATTTTGGTGTCAGTAATTGGTGTGATTGCATGAGTTGTTAGTGAAACAATGTCAGTTAAGTTTGGTAAGCAGTTTAAACATGGGAGGTCGGCTGATTCATAGGTATTTAAGGCCCCTTGTGATATGATGCATGGACCTTTAAGTTTATTGATCCATCTAAATGAAGAGATACTGGTTGTGAGGTATAGACCAAGGAAAGGATCATGCACATTCTTCTTTGCGCCTATGTTTTAAATGGGTAGACCTTGAGATAAATTAAAACCGTAAAAAGATAATAAATAACAAATTAATTAAAGTTAAATATTTCATATTCTAGGTTTAGGGGGTCTAATGGTTCATTATTTGTGTAGTCATGGCCCCATGTTGATGTCCTCATTAGGTTCACACTGAAGATGCTTAGTAGGATATGCTATTAGATCGTCATAGAGTGGAGGTCAAAGACGATGAAACTTGGAGTATGACACTTTAAGAGTTTCATTACTAGAGTCTACAAAAGTATGAAGGTTATGTTTTAGGTTTTTTCACATAATATTGTTTAGTGGAGGTTGATATAGATTTTAGTTCGATCAATGCTCAGAAGGAGCATAGCGTTTCATTGAATGCGATGATGAGACATGGAGCAATAAGGCAGTGGTGGTTTTTGTTCCTTGGGGATTGTGAGGAGTTGGAAGTCTCATGAGATAAGTTTCAATACTAGTTACGAGAAACGTTTCTTTCTTAGACTGTGAAGGAGATCATTTTCTAGGAGCTTCTTACCCTTCAACAATGGATTTCTACCGTATGAGGGTTCAATATCTGTTTTAGGACCCTTCTGTGATATACTTTAGACCTATTTCTAGATGAGGAGTCCATGGTGAGGAATTTTGATGGGGATTTTTATATAGATATCTAGCATCAGGCCTCACCATTTATGATAAAGACATATCTTGAAGTGTTGGTGAGAGCAGAATTCACTAAGAGTATGCTGTCTAGAACTAGATCATCGTGAGAGGGGAGACATCGGGATTCCTCACGAAGAGGATCTGTGGTCCAGGGTTCCCAGTTGCATAGATAGAAGAGTTTTTGGTTAGTCAAGGGTAGCTCATAGCCCTAATCATCTCATTTCTCTAGGGGTGGATGCTCTCATACCTATGCTAAGGGAGTATACACTTGTTTTTATTATAGAGGCCAAGTTTATAAATGGTGAAAGTACCTATCATTTCTTATTAGTTTGCATGTTCTAGGTGTTCTGCTTCTGGTTCCTCTGTTGAGACAGTTTTAACCAAGGAAACACAAATAGCGTGTCATATTCTAGGATCAACATAGAGGATATGAGTCAAGAAGAGTAAAACCTTGAGATGCTCCTTGTACTTAGATAGGCCATGGAGTAGGTCATGGTTAGTTTAACGCTTTATAATTTCCAAATCAAGTGATCCAGAAATTGTTTGAGGTACCCTTTCTTTATTTTTCAACATGTTTTCATGACTTTCTTAATTCACAAGTGACACACTCCTTAATATAACCTACCCTTATCAAATATTTTTTTATTAAGGTGGATAGGCTTCAAGTTACCTTACCATTTAATACACCAGTTGGAGGTCAAGATAACTTGTATGAAGTATAGAGAGAATGTGATCTAGTGTTGGGGTAGCACTGCTCTTGGGGATACTTCCTATGTTTATGAATATAACTGTATAAAAATATCCTTAGCATGGATTAGTTCTATTTGGTGCATTCTATCATGGAATAATTGAGGAGGTAGGTTGTTTTCTATGATGCAGATGAAGATCCAATAGTGTTTTTGGCGAGTGATACCCTTAGATAAATCATATACATATTCTTTCCTTATCATATTTGATGGATGAGTTGATACTGATTTCATTGTAGGTTCACCGGTCAATGTTTCCTAGGGCTGTAGAAGAGTAGCCTGATGACTTTCCAGATGTGGTAATAGTGATACCCCCTCAACGGTAGATCCTGTTTTGGATCGAGCTACAACTAGTCATTTCTCCTACCTTGATGTCTCTGTATAGGATGGAATCTTTTGATTTATTAGATTTGTGAGTATTTTTGATGATCTATTATAGAAAGGTGTTTTTTCATCCATGTGTGTCACCTTGGATTACACCGATTTTCTTCATGAAGAAGGTTCATGGTGGTTTGCATCGTTGTATTGATTGTCATGGCTTGAAACAAGTGAAGGTGAAGAAATACTATCATCATAAATAAATTTATGATTTATTTGATCAACTAAAAGGAGAAAGTTGGTTCTTGAATATTGAAATGTGGTCAGGATATCATCAGGTGTGGGTGAAAGATGATAATATTTAGAAGATTACTTTCTATTGTCATCATGGGAATTATGAGTTCTTTTTAACATTATTTAGGGTTAAGAAATCTCCATCCATGTTCATAGGTTTGATGAATGCAGTGTTCTGAGAGTTCCTCTATAATTTAATGGTGACTTTAATTTATGGAATCCTTGTGTATTCCACATATAAGTAGGAGCATGAAGAGAATCTGTGTTTCATTTCGGGAGTTCTTTATCATCATCAGTTATTTGGGAAGTTTTCAAAGTGTAATTTTTAGGATTATGAAGTTTTTTTATTGGGTAATGTGGTATCCAAATATTAAGTAGTTTTAGACACTTCGAAGATAGATTTGGATGTTTCTTAGGAATCCCCCAAGAAAGTGGTAGAGGTGAAAAGTTTCTTTGGCCTTATAGGCTATTATAGGAGGTCCATAACTGATTTCTATCAAGTTTTAATCCCTCTAATAGACTTCACCTAGAAGGGATATGAATTATTTTAGACTAACCAGTGTGAGGAAGCTTTTCAGTTCTTGAAGGAGAATTTGTTCAGTGCTTCAGTCCTTTGTTTTCTAGTAGAAGAAGTATAGTTTTAGGTTTTCTTTGATTCTTTTCATCTATGGTTGGGTTGTGTTCTAATGTAGTATATATTGGTTGTTTCTTATGGGTATAGAAATTTATGTCCTCATGAGAATAACTATTCCACCCATGATCTCATGTTAGTGGTAGTTGTATTTTCTATGAATTTATGGAAACATTACCTCATTAGAGAGTTTTTATGGTTTTTACCGATCAAAAGAGCCTGAGGTATATCTTCTCCCAACATAACTTGAACTTGCGTTAGTGATGTTGGATATAATTCTTGTGATATTATCATTTTTATATTTCATATACACCAACCAAGGGTAATGGTGTAGCTAATTTGATGAGCACGAAGTCACGTAGTGGTGTTGTACGTGAATCTGGAGATTCAAAAGTGATAGAATAACTCTCAGTGATGCATCTTGATATGGGAGTGGTTGTAGGTAAAAGTTGTTTTTTCTAGTTGAAAGTGTAGTAATATTTGGTGTAGAAGGTGGAGGATTTATATTTGGGGGATTATGAGTTGGAGGTGTAGGGAGATCGAGTTGTCTTTGGTGATGCCCGTGATGGTTGTTCTGAGGATGGAAAGCACTGGGTGTTGTTCCAGGGAAGGATTTTCATCCCTTCGGAGAATCGTGAGATAGTTCTCCATGAGTTTAATATATTTAAATTGGTGGTACATCCAATAATTACATAGATGTTCCAACCTTTAAGATGTTAGTTTTTTTGGCCTAGGTTGAAGTATGGAATTGTAGAGTTTTTGTATTGATGTTTGTTCTTCTAGAAGGTGAAGGTCGAGAAACTTTTTTTCGGTGGTTTTCTCCAGACATTAGAGGTTCCCCAGTGGAAGTGGGAGGAAGTATTTATGGAATTAATTACTTTTTTACATTGACCTTAGGGAGGATTTGATGATAAATGGATGATGGTGGATTATTTGATGAGATTATTGATCGTACCACGATTCACTGTGTCATTTTCACCCTTACACCATTTTATTAAACTGAATTTGTATTGTAAATTAAAAAAATAATAACAAATTGAATTCCATGTTTGAATAATTTATTTTGTTTTTATCTCTATTAAAAAGTCCAATGTTACTTGTCTTGAAAATTTCATTGAAGGTGAAGATGATTTAGAGGGCCCATGATGATGTCCAAAAAAATGGGCCAAACTGCGCAGGATCCAAGCACACCAGTGGATTAATCCGCACACTTATAATATACCGTGAAACCAATTGGGCTGAAATTTTGTGTTCTGGTCCAAACATCATTGGGATACATTTCATATGAATAAACCCAAGACTCATTCGGCCATCTGATGGCCTTTCCGACCTGATCCTTCCAGCACACCAAATCTTTATGGAGTCAAAAGTGGTGTGCTGTTATCTGTCCATATCTTAGGATATAGGTGTTCAAATTGTGCCAAAATTTAGGTGGAGACATCCAAGAGGTGGGGATACAATGTTTTTATTTTCTCCAAATCGAGATAATGATGTCTGGAGGTAGAAACACCTATGACAAGTGGTTTTAATAATTCTGTGTGCTCAAACCACCTTTCCATTTTCCTATAAAATGGCACCTTGGGCTCCTCATTTGGAAGTTCGACCATGAGGCAAATATATGGTATTTTAGAGACCCAAAGGATTTATCTCCTCATAATTGATGTTCTGGAGGCCCCTATCATCATAGGGGGATCATCAGTGAAGAAGGAGTTCCACCCGAGCCTTCTCCTCCTCTCGATGGCGAGCTAAACGGTGGATGATCATTTCGAGGGAGCTACACATACTTGGGAGGGAGTTCTGACACTTTATACTCTACTGGTCTTGTGTAATTTGTGTGTGGATTATTTCAATTATGTTTTATCTAATCATGATTCTCCCCTGAGTTCATTTTTTGGGTTTAATTTAGTGAACCACTTTTCATTTCTACACTGATTGGGTTGAAATTTCAAGTGGGAAACTCGAGTTCTTCTGATTGGACATCACAATGATCCTCTTTCTCCCACACATACAACAGATATTAGTATGATTTGGTATCTTTTAATCTATTTTTCAAGTACAAACCTTGACAACATGATTGTTGTGTTAAGGGTTGGTACTTTGCGCAATGTTTAGATAGGAAAGAGGGGAATCAAGATCTTGACAACCCTTAACCAAAGAATTAAACAAAACCATATGAAATTTTCAGAACAATGAACTATCCAAGATGTGTAGTGAACTTGAATTGATATTCTTATCTCATAATTCTTAATCCTCTACCTTATTCTATCAACTATTAAACTTTGTAAGTTAAGTTATTTTCTTAAAATTGTT
This sequence comes from Viscum album, assembly GCA_963277665.1. Lineage (NCBI taxonomy): Eukaryota > Viridiplantae > Streptophyta > Magnoliopsida > Santalales > Viscaceae > Viscum > Viscum album. The sequence continues at coordinate 1,488,804,882 of OY728142.1, forward strand.
TTCAAAATCACCCCCTCTTTTAGTAATATTTATTAAAAATACACACTATAAGACACCAACACTCCTTTAGAGACGACCTAGGGTCTTCCCTAGACTATAAATAAATATTTAAATCATAATAAATTTAACGTGTCATGACAGCGCAGTCAAATTTTGGCTCCATTGCCGAGGATTGATTTGATTTTTAATGCGTGTTTTTTAAAAAAACAAATTGTAAATTTTGTGAATATTTATCTATTTTATACCTCTAACTATCTTTTTGTATTATTATCTATTTTTTGTGTAGGTTTGGTACATTACGCGTTATAATCTAGGAGACTTACAACCTTTCAAACCCAAATCAGAGAGGACCCTACGTCAATGACACCAAGACACACAAGACAACACTTTGAATGAGGACGCACAAAACATCAACACTCATCTTGATCCTTCTTATTCGAGAACCCACATAAAAACTGAAATTAAAATGAATAAAATGGATAAAAACAATCGAACACTAAAATAACTAACCTCACCTGATGTTGATATTCATCCCACATACATTCAATTACAAGGTGAGGCACCCAATTTTTAACTAAAATCTGGTTTAATTCATCTATTACCAAGATTCCATGGACTTCCTGGAGAGGATCCACACAAGAACTTAAAAGAATTTCATACTATTTGTTCAAAATTAAAACCTACTAATGTAGATGAGGAACAAGTAAAGCTTATAGAATTCCCATTTTCTTTGGAAGACACTGTGAAAGATTTGTTATATTATTTTAATTCCCCAATAAGAGGCTGGGCGGACATGAAACACCTTTTTCTTGAAAAATATTTCCCAGCCTCTCGAACTGCAATAATAAGTAAAGAATTATGTGGGATAAGACAATATCAAGGGGAAAAACTTCATAAATATTGGCAATACTTTAAAATATTATGTTCAAGTTTCCCACACCACCAAATAAGTGACCAACTTTTAATACAATATTTTTATAAAGGTTTAATACCTATTGATAGAAATATTATTGATGCCACTGTAGGTGGTGCACTGGTAGATAAGACCCCAATTGCTTTAAGGACCTTAATCAAGAACATGGCAAAAAACACTCAACAATTCGGTACAAGGTCTAGCATACCCATTAGAGGTTTTCATGAGGTACAAAGTACTGAATTCGAGAAGAAGGTGGACACAAAGTTTGAAGAGGTAAGTACCCTTCTTCGACAACTTAATCTTTCCCAAGGGAAATCCCAATCTCCTCCTCCCATCCATTGTGGTATATGTTCTTCTAACACCCACTACTTTGACCAATGTCCTCAATTGAAAGAAACATATGAGAGTTGTGAGGAAATATTTCCAGTCCGCCCCTATAACCAACCCTTTAGGCATGAACCTTATTATCCATCCAACCCTGGGTGGAAGGAGAACCAAGCCTATAGGCAAGGGGGTATTAAAACCAACCTCAACAACAATGGAACCAACCAGGGCAGAGTAGTCATCCACCACCACCACCAAAAAATCCTCAACCTCTCCAAAGGCCTTTCCAACAAACCCCTACAAAAACAGAGCCTAGCCTAGAAGATATGATGAAACAAATGGCTTCCAACAATATTAAATTCCAAAAAACCACTAAAGTAGCCATACAAGACCTAAAAACCCAATTGGGCCAACTAGCTAACTCAGTGGGTGAAATTCAAAGTCACGGATCAGGTAAACTTCCCTCTCAACCAATATTTAACCCTATGGATAAAGGAAATGTTAGTTCAATCACCCTTAGGAGTGGAAAACAACTAGAAAGTAAGATGAATAGTCCATTACATTCATCCCCTCTTGAGGAAACCTCCATCCCAACCATTAAAAATGTTCCAAATGTTGAAGAACCTTATCTTGAGAGAAGCCCTTCCAAAGGAAAGAGTGGGTACATTAATGAGTCACCTAGCCCAACCATTCCTCTTCCATTTCCTCAAAGGTCCACCCAACCATGAAAACAAAAGGAAACTAATCTTGATAAGGAAATATTGGATATTTTCATGAAAGTTCAGGTTAACATCCTATTGATTGATGTTGTGAAGAAAATTTCATGGTACGCCAAGTTTCTAAAGAAGATGTGTACACACCGAAGGCGACTTCATGGAGATGAGAAGGTGAGTTTGGGGAGGAATATTTCTGCATTGATAGAGCCATCACTTCCCACCAAGTGTAATGATCCTAGAATATTCTCAATTCCATGCACCATAGGGGAGTATTCTTTTTCTAATGCTATGCTTGATTTAGTTTCCTCTATTAATGTGATGCCTCACTCTATTTACTCTACATTGCAGATCATGGAACTGAAGCCCACTAGAATTATTGTTCAACTGGATAACCAGAGTATTGAACACCCCTCTGGTGAGTTAGAGGATGTTCTTGTGAGGGTCCAAAATTTAATTTTTCCTGCTGAATTTTATGTGCTTAAAATAGAGGATGATAGGATGAATGGACATGCCCCGATTATATTGGGGATACCTTTCTTTAAAAACACAAAAACCATAATTAATGTACACAATGGTACATTATCTATGGTATTTGGTGGTGACATAGTCCATTTCAACATCCTTGATGCCATGAAGCACCCCTTAGAAGAACATTCCTCTCTCTGTTAATTCTATAGATGTACTCCCTTCCCCTGAAAAAACAACATTTCATTCCCATGATCCCATTTCTGAGTTTTATCCACTGATAAAAATGCTAGGAAATGATTCATGCATTGATTGTTGTAGTGTTCTAGAAAATTTTCATGCATGTTCGTTGATTGATGATTTCTTGAACACTGATGATCCACTAACAATCGATGATACTGCTAAGCTTGTGAAAGCTCATTCCTCATCCGAGGTTAATACCATTGAGCAGTTAGATGAGATCAGTTACCTCTCACACACACTCCCATCAATCCAAAATCCACCAAAATTGGAACTGAAACAATTGCCTCAAGATTTAAAATATTCATATCTTGAGAATGGAAACAAGTTGCCCGTCATCATTGCTAGTTCACTCCCTCCTGAGCATGAATTGTGACTGTTTGAACTTTTGAGAGAGTATAAACAAGCTTTGGGGTGGACACTTGCAGACATTCCTAGTATTATCCCATCAATTTTAACACATAATATTTTTTTAAATGATGAGGATAAAACAGTGAGTCAGCCACAACGTTGACTGAACCCAAACCTCCTAGAAGTTTTGAAAAATGAGGTAACAAATTTATTGGCTGCTGGAATCATTTACCCCATCTCTGACATCCAATGGGTCAGTCCCGTTCAATTAGTTCTTAAAAATAATGTCCTTACCGTAATTAAAAATTAAAACAATGAATTGGTTCCAACTCGTGTGTGGAATAGTTGGCGTGTCTTTATAGACTATCGCCGACTAAACCAACACATGAGGGAGGACCATTTCCCTTTTCCATTCATTGACCAAATGCTAGAGAGGCTAGTGGGTAAGTCCCACTACTGTTTACTTGAGGGGTATTCTGTATACTATCAGATCCATATTTCCCCTGAGGATCAGGAAAAGACAACCTTCACTTTCCCCTTTGGAACATTTTCTTATAGAAGGATTCCATTTGGTCTGTGCAATGCTACAGGTACTTTCCAACAATTCATGGTTAGTATTTTGTCAGATTTCCTAGAGAATTTCATGGAAGTATTCCTGGATTATTTCAATATTTATGGCTCTTATTTTGATGAATGTTTGAGTAGTCTTGGTTCAGTCCTACATCACTGTATTGAAAATAATCTTGTATTAAATTATGAGAAATGCCATTTCATGGTGCGGAACAGTATAGTTTTGGCGCATGTCATTTCTGGGGATGGTATCCAAGTAGATAAATCAAAAGTTGATGTCATTTATTCCCTTACATTCCCCAAAAATATATGGTATGTGCGATCTTTCCTAGGTCATGCTGGATTTTACCATCGTTTCATTCATGACTTTAGTAAAATTGCACTCCCCCTCTCCCAATTAATCCAAAAGGAAAAAGAATCTGTTTTTGATAAAGAATGTGAGGATGATTTTAATAAGTTAAAATGGAGTCTCACCTCACCCCCGGTAATCCAACCACCTCGGTGGGATTTACCATTTGAGTTCATGTGTGATGCCTCTAACTATGTAGTTGGGGCAGTTTTGTCACAAAAGGTCAACAGAGCTCCACATGTCATAGCCTATGCCTCACATACTTTGGACTCTGCCCAAGAAAACTACACCACAACTGAAAAATAATTCCTTGCCATTGTGTTTTCCTTGGATAAATTCAGATCATACCTTTTGGGGTCCAAATTCATTGTGTTCTTAGACCATTCAGCCCTCCGATATCTCCTTAAGAAACCAGAATCCAAGCCGCGTCTCATTCGCTGGATGCTCCTCCTTCAGGAATTTAATCTAGAAATTAGAGATAAAAAAGGAGCAGAGAATGTGGTGGCTGACCATATTAGTAGTATTCAACCATCCTCAAACATTGACTCACACCCCTTTATTCCCATAAATGAAATGTTTCCTAATGAGCAACTGTACCGAGTGCAAGATGATATTACTTGGTATGATGAAATTATAAATTATTTGGTAGCATCTTTCATTCCTACTGATTTCAACAAAAACCAATCCAGTCATCTAAAACATGAGTCTCGTTGGTACATTTGGGATGACCCCTATCTCTGGCGCACATGTAGAGATCAAGTCCTTAGGCGTTGTGTTCCTGATAGCGAGTTTCAGTCTGTCCTTAGATTCTACCGCACTCTTGCTTGTGGAGGGAACTTTGGTCCCCAACGGACTGCTCGCAAGGTCCTTGATTCTGGTCTCTTTTGGCCAACACTTTTTTTAGGATACCCATGTTTTTTTCAAATCTTGTCCTCGTTGTCAAAGAATGGGGAATGTCTCTAAAAGAAATGAAATTTCATAAAAACCATTTCTCTTTCATGACATGTTTGACGTTTGGGGCATTGACTTTATGGGTCCATTTCCCAATTCCTTTGGAAACTTGTACATTCTTCTGGCGGTTGATTACGTGTAAAAATGGGTAGAGGCACGATCTACAAGGACTGATGATTCTAAGGTAGTTTTAGAATTTTTGAGAACCCAAATCTTTTCTAGGTTTGGCTTACCTTGGTTCATCATCAGTGACCAGGGTTCTCATTTCTGGAACCAAACAATGCAATCACTTCTGCGTCGGTATGGGGTCGGTCATAGAGTTTCTACTACATATCATCCACAGACCAATGGTCAAGTCGCGGTGTCAAATAGAGAGATAAAATATATTCTGGAAAAAACGGTTCAACCAAATAGAAAATATTGGAGTCTTCGACTTGATGATTCATTATGATCCTACCATACTGCTTTCAAAACTCTCATTTGAATGTCACCTTATCATCATGTGTTTGGAAAGAGTTGTCATCTTCCTGTTGATATTGAGCACCGGGCCTACTTGGCCATCAAACAATGCAATTCTAATCTTTCTGGTGCAGGTTTCCAAAGGAAGTTACAGATTCAGGAGCTAGAGGAAATGAGAAGAGATGCATATGAAAACTCCAGGATTTATAAAGAGAGAACCAAGGTTTCCCATGACCGTCTTATCCTTCTTCATCAGTTCCATATTGGGAAGAAGGTCCTCCTTTATAATGCAAGGCTGAATTTTCATCCAGGTAAGCTTCGTTCCTGCTGGTTTGTACCATACACTGTTACTAATGTCTCTCCATTTGGTGTTTTCCAGGTTCAAAATGAAGAAACCAAGCAAACATTCACTTTCAATGGGTAGCGACTGAAGCACTTCCATGAATCCATTCCGGAGTCCCCGAGGGAGGAACTCCATGTTCAAGAATAAATCTATGAATAAAACTCACTAGGTTTTATCCTTCCTTTCCACATCCTCTTTTCTTAAAGTGAGGACACTTCACATTCTAGGTGTGGGGGATGGGTACATTCCTGGGTTAGATAGGAATTTTCATCATTTTTTTATTTATTTCTTCTCTTTTTTACCTTCTTTATGGTATTTTCACTTTTACCTATCTTGTTGAGTACATTAGGTTTTCCATTGTCTTTCTTCTTTCTTCCCTTTTTCGCCTTCTTTATGGTATTTTCATTTTTTCCCCATAAAAAATTTCAAAGTTCCATGATTCAATGACCATAAAGGGGGGAAAGTAAAAATACCATAAAGAATGATGAAAAAGAGTATTTTTATGAATTTAACATCAGGGAGTTATTTTTAGTGAATTGGTTTTCTGTCAATGATATAAATGATTTTATTACTATGAAACATTTGAGATGATTGATGCCCCTTGTGTGAGTAGTTTTGGGAAAACTATTTCACTAATATCTCCATAAATTTTTTCACCAAACCACAAAGTATGAATATTTCATACTTAATATAAGGTAAATATATTTTAGGTTAATATTCTTCATCTTTAAATGAAATTTTAATATGTTCATTCCTTATCCGGTCTGTTTCATTATTGTACCAGATTGACCTATGTGTGTGTACCTAATGTCTGACTGTTGTACGCCCTAAAAAAATTTGTGTCTTGGGCAGATCAAAAACCACTTCTCCTCAACCTTTGATCTTGTTATAACTATTTAAATTAGTGTCGTGAGGAGATCAAACAGGGGTTGAGAGATGAGTGTGAGATCTGTTCCAAATGCAACTTCAAAAAAAATAATATAATAAATGAGGGGAGTGATGAAATGTGAAACATATAGGGATATCTAGGTCAAGAGATTATGGTTTGACTTTTGGGAATTCTTAAGTGAGTGGTTCTTGAAATATGATTGCAAAGGATGTTGGACGGGTTTGGTGAAAAATCATTTAAAGCTGAATAATGTTAAAATAACCTATATTTATTTGATAAAAAGTGGAAAGAATATCATGGAATGGTTTTCACACACACACATGGAGAGTTAGTGTAATGGTTTAATTTTGTATTTCTTTCTCATGTTGGTTCCATTAATATCTTTGAATTTTATTGTGATATGATTTATGAGACATCCTTTTCCATTTTCACTAGGAAGAACTCCTTGGTGTGGTTCGTGCATTGATCACTTTACTTTAGTGAATTAAAATTTCCTCAAATGTTAAATCTTCATGATGTTGGGAATATATATATATATTCATAATATTATTTAGATATGTGACTTTTCCTAGGAGTTCAAATGTTTATGTGTGGGGGTGTGATCGTACCACGATTCACTGTGTCATTTTCACCCTTACACCATTGTATTAAATTGAACTTGTATTGTAAATTAAAAAAATAATAACAAATTGAATTCCATTTTTGAATCATTTATTTTGTGTTTATCCTTATTAAAAAGTCCAATGTTACTTGTCTTGAAAATTTCATTGAAGGTGAAGGTGATTTGGAGGGCTCATGATGATGTCCAAAAAAATGGGCCAAAACTGCACAGGATCCAAGCACACCAGTGGATTAATCCACACACTGCTACTAGACCGTGCATCCAATTGGGCTTAAATTTTTTGTTCTGGTACAAAATTCATTATTCTACATTTAATATGAAGAAACCCAAGACACATTCGGCCATCTGATGGCCTTTCCTACCAAATCTATCCAGCACATCGAATCTGCATGGAGTCAAAAGTGGTGTGATGTGAACTGTCCATATCTCAGGCTATAGGTGTCCAAATTGTGTCAAACTTTCGGTGGAGACATCCAAGAGGTGGGGATAAAACTTTTTAATTTTCTAAAAATCTAGATAATTCTTTATGGAGGTCTAAACACCTATGACAAGTGGTTTTAATAATTTTGTGTGCTCAAACCACCTTTCCATTTTCCTATAAAATGGCACCTTGGGATCCTCAATTGGAAGTTCTACCAGGAGGAAAAGATATGGTATTTTGGAGACCCAAAGAATTTCTATCTTCATAATTGAAGTTTTGGAGGCCCCTATCATCACAGGGGGATCATCAATGAAGAAGGAGTTCCACCCGAGCCTTCTCCTCCTCTCGATGGCGAGCTAAACGGTGGACGATCATTTCGAGGGAGCTACACATACTTGGGAGGAAGTTCCGGAACTTGATACTCTACTGGTTTTGTGTAATTTGAGTGTTAATTATTTCACTTATGTTTTATCTAATCAAGATTCTCCTCTGAGTTCATTTCTTGGGTTTAATTTAGTGAACCACTTTTTATTTCAACACCGATTGGGTTGAAATTTCAAGTGGGAAACTTGAGTTATTCCGATTGGGAAACAAAAGGATCCCCTTTATATCACATATACAAAAGATATTAGTATGATTTGGTATCATTTAATATGTTCTTAAAGTCCAAACCTTGACAACATGATTATTGTGTTAAGGGTTGGTACTTTGTGCAACATTTAGAGAGGCAAGAGGGGAATCAAGATCTTGACAACCCTTAACCAAAGAATTAAACAAAACCATATGAAATTTTCAGAAAAATGAACTATACAAGATGTGTAGTGAACTTGAAGTGATCTCATTATCTCATAATTATTAATCCTCCACCTTATTCTATCAACTATTAAACTCTTTAAGTTGAGTTATTTTCTTAAAACTGTTTTCAAAATAACCCCCCTCTTTTAGTAATCTTTATTAAAAATACACACTATAATCCACCAACTCTCCTTGAGTGACAACCTAGGGTCTTCCCTAGACTATAAATCAATCTTTAAATAATAATCAATTTGACGTGTCATGACAACATGGTCAATTATCTCATTTTATAGTGACCAGGGAGTCGAGCTCCATTAGAGTTTCTATTGATATAGTATCTGGAGAAGGTGGTGCGACTCCATGGAATCCTGAAGGTGATCATATTTGATCATGCTCCTCATTTTACCTCCATGTTGTGGAAGGTTATTTAGCACATGTTTTTTCTCTCAGTAATTCCTTGTCAACTTTTCCATCCATAAATGGATAATCTTGAAGGGTGTACCATCCAGAGACTTGAATAAATGTTATGATATTGTATCCTAGATTTGGGAGTTTTTTAGATGAGGAACCTTCCCATGATTGAGTTTTATTATAATAATTATTTCTAATACAACATTATTATGTCACCATTTAATTATTTGTATTTCTGACCTTTCAATTCTATGTTGTTCTAGATTGGGTTCAAAGAGGTAGAAATTATTAGGCCGTAGCTAGCACAAAATATGACCGAGATGGTTCAGGTAATTCAAGAGAAGATGAAGACAGCACATGATCATTAGAAATCCTATGTTTATTTTAGGAGGATACCTCTGTATTTTTATGTTGGATATCAAAGGTTCCTGAAGGTGACTCCTCATCATGGGAAGTAAAGTTTTTGTCATGGGAGTTATGACAACCCTGCTTTTTATTACAAACTTAAACATGATTTATTACATAAAACATCACTTGATAAAACAAAGAAGATCGATAGGCTTAGTGTATTTGGGGATTAGTATCATTAAATAAAAACTTAAAACATGAAATACAACATCTTTATTTAAAACTTCCTTTACATGACCACTACATTCCCTCGTACTTAGTATTGCATGGGATAACCTGAGGACATGCATAAGAAAAGGGTGAGCTATAAAGCCCAGTAAGGGAAAACACATGGAATAACATGAGGAGTACAATACATGTTAGACATTAGGCATATCAATAGAGCACAAGAGAAACATGAACATAAAGGCATGATAAAACATGATAATCATTACATGGAAATGTGGCAACAACACTTAACATGGAATTAGCATGAGCCAAGGCTCATTGCACATGGAGCATTAGTAAATCCTCATTGTACATGAAGAACGATTAAAACCTCATTGAACTTGTATTATCATGAGTCAACACCAATTGAACATGATGTATCACGATACTATACTTTACCCAATGCATTGGAGCGCTATAAGGGCACACCCTTCTTAAACATTTCATTTCATGCATAAGTGTGCCACATGGATCATAAAACATGGATTCATAAAACATAATAATTTATTCCATGATAAATTAATGTGGAATTCATACATTAAACTTTATAATCAATAAGTAAATGTGCTTAAATGTGAATACCCTTGATGGATAAATGGGCATGGTATTCACTACACAATGGAATTGGCTTAGAAAATCGGTGCGATTTCGGTAGCGTAACGACGTGACATAAGAATTCATAAAAAAAGTTGATGAGAGAGAAAGGGGTTACTCATCATATTTACATTTAATGGATATTAATTAGGTCATATAGATACATGTCCCAAAAATTTTAATGGAATTTATATTCATGATACAAAAGTATTGCTTGAATGTAAATGAAGAGAGAGAAGTTCCTTTCGGAATTTCATCATAGTAACGGGTGTACATGGGAGGAATTTAATGAGAGAGAAATGGGTATCCCATCATTTAAACATAAATATGTAAGTATTAGGGAGTTTTTAAACCATACCCCAACATTCATACTTTAAATTAAAAGGGAAAAACAACTTAAAGAAAATTGGACAAAAATGAGAAAGGAAGAAAAAAACCCTTACTTGGAAGTGTGCTTCCAAAGGCTAGAGAGAGGCTTGAGAGAGGATTCATGGGAGTTTGGGTCACCTTTGAAAGATTATAGAGAAATTAGGGCAGAGGTTGGAAGAACTAAAAATGCTTTGAGTGAGGAGGAAGTGGGAGCTTGGGTGGGTTTATATAGGAAAGGTGAGTGAATTCTTTATTATTTAGGTTTGGGACCCCTTACATTAAACTAATCCAAACCACAAACCAACCCATGGTTTTTGCTCATGTTTTTTGGAAACGGTAAGAGGAAAATAATATTTTATAAGTCCAAAGTCTGAACTTTTTAAAATAATGGGGTTACTTATGTGGAGGTGAGTCACACTCCCATGGAAAACAATTTAAAAAGACAAGATGTTTAATAAGTATTGAGGGGTCTATTAATGCTTTGTAAAATAAGTCAAACAAACCCAAAATCACATTATTTTAATGGTAAAACATATATTATCTGAAAATAAAGCTTATATTATTTTATTACATCACTATTTGGTCATTATGATGTCATAAAACACATTATATATTTAAACGGTATTTAATTTTTACCCAAAAAATTGACTATCTCAGAAAATTATGAAAAATTAACCATTGGATAATTTCAACATCCTAATTCCAGAAATAATATTTATTTTATCTAAATAATTTTCTAAATATGTTAGTTTTAACTTTTAAAATAAAAACTGACATTTATCGAAAATTCATGAGTTTTGACAAAAATGGCCTTCAAACCTTAATAAAAATTACAATTGCATTCATAAAATTATATGATAATTTATATATAATAAAATTAATTTAATAATAATAATATTTTATTAAAATATTATTTACTTAAAAATCCATTAATTTAGTAAAATATATTTCTTAATTAATTAATAACTAAAAACACTATTTTTACTTTAAAAACTATTTACAATGTATCAAAAATGATAAGGCGGTATATTCATTATTATATAAAAAAATAATATAAATGAACATAGTACTAGAGATTTGTTACATAACCCCTTAAAACAGCAGCATAAGACCTAAGGGTAAGGTGTGCGATGGTGACAGACTCTTAGGGTGGCTCGGATAACATCGCTCGAGTGGTAATGTCTATTAACTTCCACTTTTCCCGTAGATGGTCCCATTAGAGCTTGATATGATGAAGCTCAGCTTGGGCTTGGTTAAGAGAAAAGCCCAAGGAAGCCACCTCTTTTCCAAGATCTGAAAAATGGGCTTCGTATGGAGTAATCCTACTGGATGAGTCCATCGCTTCCTTTGTCTAAGTAAATTGGATTTGTTAAAGCCCTATATTTATACTAATCATGTGATCACTGTTCAAAGGCTATATTAACAACGGTCAAAATTCATAACATAAAACCAAATAATTTGACATTTTATATAAAAATTTTACATAAAGATACATTTAACTAGATCAAGAGGGATTTTCCATTAATGAAACCTTGGGTCGTTACAATATTCCCCCATTAAGAAATTTCACCCTCAAAATTTCCTTTTCCCACACTAAAAAAGATGTTGGTAACTCAGCTTCATTATTTCCTCTAATTCCCAAGTCGCTTCTTCAAACTTGTGGTTTCTCCACAACACCTTGACAAGGGGCATTGTCTTATTTCATAGAACTTTTTCTCTATGATCTAAGATCTTCACTGGTTGCTCCTCATAAGAAAGATCATCCTCCAACTGTACCAACTCAGAAGAGAGTACATGTGAAGGGTCCAGTATGTACTTCCTTAAGAGAGATACATGAAAGAAATCATGTACTTTGGCCATGGTAGGTGTAAGTGCTGGTCGATAGGCCACATCCCCAACACGATCAAGAATCTCGAAGGGGCAGATGTACCTTGGACTTAACTTCCCTTTCTTTCCAAACCTCGTGACCTTATTCCACGGAGATATGCATAGAAACACCATGTCTCCAACTTTAAACTCAAGGTCTCATCAACGATTATCTGCATAACTCTTCTGTCGACTCTGGGCTGCCTTGATATGTTGCTGAATGGTTTTCACCTTATCCACTATTTCCTTGACCATTTCCGGTTCAAGCATCTTACGTTCACCGACCTCATCCCAACATGCCGGTGTTTTGCACCTTTTCCCATACAGGTCTTTATAAGGTGTCATTTGGATGCTCGAGTGGAAACTATTATTATAAGAGAACTCAAACAAAGGAAGATGTTGATCTCATCCTCCTTTAAAGTCCATTGAGCATGCTCTCAGCATTTCCTCAAGTGTTTGGATAGTCCTCTAGGATTGGTCATCAGTTTAAGGATGATAGGTCGTGCTAAAGTTCAGTTCAGTATCCAGAGCATGTTGAAGACTCTTCCAAAACTTAGAGGTGAATCTTGGATCTCGGTCAGACACAATAGATAGTGGTACTCCATACAGCCTTACCACTTCCCTGATATATATCTGTTCCAGTTGATCCAATGAGAAATCCTCCTGAATAGCAATGAAGTGTGCAGTCTTTGTAAGACGATCCACAACAACCCAGATTGCATTGTTGCCTTTGGATGTCCTCAGAAGTCCGGTGACAAAGTCCATGGTGATGTTCTCCCATTTCCATTCTATTATGGGCAATGGTTTCATTATCCCCTTAGACTTATGTCTCTCTGCCTTCACTTTTTGGCACACCAGGCACTTTCATGTATATTTAGCGATCTCCTTCTTCATATTATCCCACCAAAAGTTTTTTTGGAGATCTCAATACATCTTTGTGCTCCCTGGGTGAATAGAGAAATTTGAGCTATGTGCATCATCCAAAAGTTCCTTCTTCATCTCCGAACTTGATGGAACACATAGTATTTTACCAAATCTCACAATTACTTCTTCATTAACATTAAACTATGAGGATTTCCCTTTTCCGATACTTTCCACTTTTTCCCGAATTCCCACAATATCCTTTTGAGCATCCTTTCACCTTTCCAAAAGATATGGTTGAGAAATAATTTGTGAAAGGATTTATGATGTTCCCTTCTTTATGATTCTCATGTCCATCTTCATCAAGTCTAAGAATATTGGATCCTTCTCAATTCTCATCATTGATAGAATCACTGGGTCCTTTCTACTTAGGGCATCTGCCACCTTGTTCACTTTCCCAGGGTGGTAATGTATTGAACAGTCATAATCCTTGATGAGCTCTATCCATCTTCTCTAGAGCATATTAATCTCTTTCTGTGTGAATATATATTTAGACTCTTGTGGTCAGTATATATTTCACATTTCTCCCCATAGAGATAATGCCGCCATATTTTCAAAGCAAAGATTACAGCCACTGACTCCAGATCATGCGTTGGATAGTTTCGCTCATGGATTTTCAATAGCCTTGAGGCATAGGATATCACTTTATCATTTTGCATCAGCACACAGCCTAATACCTTCTTCGAATCATCACTGAATACCACAAAAATTTCTCCACTTGTGGGTAAAGTGAGCATGGGCGCAGTGATAAGCCTCCTTTTCAACTCCTTGAAGATTTCTTCACAATCATCACTCCAAGAAAACTTTACTCCCTTTCGAGTTAGCTTGGTAAGAGGGTTGGACAATCGTGAGAAATTTCTCTCAAATCGTCGATAATATCTAGCTAACCCCAAGAAGCTACGGATAGCTGTTACCAATGTTGGCCTCATCCATCCCTCAATTGCATCCGTCTTGGAGGGGTCCATAGATATCCCATTGATTGTGATGATATGGCCCAAGAATGATACCTACTTCAACCAGAACTCACACTTGTTGTACTTTGCATAGAGATTATCCTTGCGCAAAGTCTCTAGTACAGTTCTTAAATTCTCCTCATGATCCTCCTTGGTTTTGGAGTATATTATAATATCATCTATAAAGACTACCAAAAATTTGTCGAGGTAATCTCTAAAGACTCTATTAATCAAGTCCATGAATATTCCTGGAGCATTAGTGAGTCTGAAAGGCATTACTATGAATTCATAGTGCCCGTATCTTTTGAAAAAATTAGTCTTGGGGATATCTTCCTTCTTCACCCTTACTTGATAATATCCCGACCGCAAGTCCACATTAGAGAAGTATTGTGCTCCACACATCTGATCGAAAAAGTCATCAATTCTTGTGAGAGGATACTTGTTCTTTATCGTGATTTTGTTTATCTCACGATAATCGATGCAAAGGCACATTGACCCATCCTTCTTCTTGACGAAGAGGACCGGTGAAGCACTTGGGTGTATAAACCCTTTATCTAGATTCTCTTGTAGTTGTTTCTTCAGCTCCTCAATATCCACAACAACCATTCTATATGGAGTCTTGGATATTGTTAGAGCCCTTGGTATAAGTTCAATTGATAATTCAACGTCTTATTTCGGAGGAAGACCAGGCAGTTCCTCGGGAAACACTTCAGAAAATTCCCTCACAGTAGGCATTTCTTCAAGGATAGTTTCTTCCTTGGACTCAATCATCTGATCTAGATATGCGTGCTCATAGGGCATTAATATCCATGCTTGAGATGATGGAGCTAAAGGATATTCATCTTCATCCTTACACTTGTAAATAATCAGGGGTCTATTCTCTATATGGAGTGTGATTTCCCTCTCCTGACAATTTATGTTGGCTCTATATAAGGAAAGCCAATCCATGCCAAGAATTGCATCAAATTCCACCAGAGGGAGTATAACGAGGTTTGCTGGGAAATTCAATCCACAGACTATAACAGGGGAGGACTTATATTCATGGAATGCAATGATTTCCCCATTTTCCGTACTCACCGACATCTTCACTTCCATGATTTGGGGTGGTGTTGGGATTGTTCTACTAAACTTTCGAGATATAAAAGAATGCGTAGAACCTGAATCAAAATTTATGCTCGCTATTCTTGAATGAATAACTAGTGTACCTATCACCACTTCATTGTCGAGGTTCACTTCAGCAGTAGTGATGGAAAAAATCTCACCCTTGGTGCCTTGGAGGTTGTTGGTTGCCTCTGAAAACCCTTGGATTAGGGCACTGATTTGCAAGATGCCCTGGTTCTTTGCATTTGTAGCAATGAACAACACATTGAGGTTCGAATGGAGCGTTCCTCTCCTATGTCGCATCTGTGGATCTTTCTTGTCGACAGTTAACAGCTAGGTGCCCTTCTCTTCCACACCTGAAGCATTTCCTCGTCCCCTTGAGGCAATTTCCAGGGTGCTTCTTTCCGCACTTTTGGAAAGTGGGGTGCCAGATCTTCTTAGCACCATTAGATTTATCCATCGGACCGCCAGCATTTAATTCCACCTTATGCTTCTTGTCCCCATGATACCCCTGTGATTCCCCGATCTCCATTTTGACCTTGAGGGAACATTGAACAATTTACTTCTAGCTGTCAAAATCATGGATCACTAATGCTTTCCATAGGCTAGGCTTCAGCCCACCAAAAAAGCAGTCAACCTTGCATTCGGGGGTAACAACAAAGATGGAAGCGTATCGTGCAAGCCTTGTGAAGTTTTCCTCGTACGCTCCAACAGGTTCTTCATCTTTTCTCTTGAGGGAAAGGAAGTCCCTTTTCATCTTAATCCGGAGGGTGCACGGAAAATATTTATCAAAAAATATCTTCCATAAATCCTTCCATTCCAACACCTTGATCTCATCCTCAGGCTTCGTATTTTTGATCAACATCCACCATTGATCAGCTTCACCCTACTTATGCTAAGTCGTCAGGAGAACCTTCTCTTGTTCAGAACATTGATGGATGGAGAAGATCTTTTCAATGGAGTTGATCCATTATTCATTGATCATGGGATCAGATGATCCACTAAAAAAGGAGGCCTTTGTCTCATGAATATCTCGATAGTGACTTGTTCTTTCTTAGGGGGGGTTGAACATTCCTCTTGACCTGTGTTTCTATTCAAAACTCGAGTTAGCTAAGAGGGAAGCGTGACAAAGTTCGCGATTCCCGCTCCCATTGGATTAGGCATCTCATTAATACAGTCATCACATTGATCTTCACATTTGTTGTTAGCCCGAGTCCTCCTATTACCGACCATTGGCTGGAATAAAAGGAATGTTAGGGGATAACACATAAAGGGTAATCCAAAGAAAAAAGTTGATGACTTACAAATAAACTTTTATTTTCTTAACTCATGAGTCTATAGGATTCAATCTAGGCTTTTCACGATCTACTTTCTAACATATATTCTTAGGTGCATTTTTTTTAATTCTCTTAATAAGGGTTCATACTAAGCTTTTGAATTTATCAAAACATATCCCCCGGGAGTGTCGTAACCAAAAGTGTAGCAAGTCCTGTTGTCGTGCACCAGTTCTCGTTTGAGTCAAGATCAAAGCGGTGTTTTCGGGTTTTACCCCTAGGATACATTTGTGCCAGAGCCGCCTCTACCTGCTCGTATCCTGACAGGGATGTATTTTCTTGATAAACCACTCACTCAGTACTTATCAAAACATAGGGATGTTTTTATTATACTTAGTCTTGTCTCTAAGGCTTTACTGGGGTTTTCTAATCCTAATCCCAAAAATAACTAAACCTATCCTTTGATACCAACTCTAACAACCTTGCTTTTTATTACAAACTTAAACATTATTTATTACATAAAACTTCACTTAATAAAAAAAAGAATATCGATAGGTTTAGTTTATTTGGGTATTAGTATCATTACATAAAAAATTAAAACATGAAATACAATATCTTTATTGAAAAATTCCTTTACATGACCACTACATTCCGTCATACTTATCATTGCATGGGATAACCTGAGGACATGCATAAGAAAAGGGTGAGCTATAAAGCCCAGTAAGAGAAAACACATGGAATAATATGAGGAGAACAATACATGTTAGACATTAGGAATATAAATAGAGAACAAGAGAAACATGAACATAAAGTCATGATAAATCATGATAATCATAACATGGAAATGTGGCAACAACACTTAACATGGAATTAGCATGAGCCAAGGCTCATTGCACATGGAGCATGAGTAAATCCTCATTGCACATGAAGCACGAGTAAACCCTATTTACACTTGAATTAGCAGAGTCAACACCCATTGCACGTGACGTATCATGATACTATACTTTACCCAATACATTGGAGTGCTATAAGGGCACACCCTTCTTAAACATTTCATTTCATGCATAAGTGTGCCACGTGGATCATAAAACGTGGATTCATAAAACATAATCATTTATTCCACGATAAAGGAATGTGGAATTAATATATGAAACTTTATAATCAATATGTAAATGTTCATAAAGGTGAATACCCTTGATGATGAAATGAGCATGGTATTCACTACACAATGGCATTGGCTTAGAAAATCGGTGCGATTTCGACAGCGTAACGGCGTGACATAAGAATTTATAAAAACGGTTAATGAGAGAGAAAGGAGCTCCTAATAACATTTACATGTAATGAACAGTAATGAGGTCATATATATACATGTCCCAACAATTGTAATGTAATTTAGATTCATGATACAAAAGTATTGCTTGAATGTAAATGAGGAGAGAGAAGTTCTTTTCGGAATTTCAGCATAGTAACAGGTGTACATGGGAGGCATTTAATGAGAGAGAAATGGGTATCCCGTCATTTAAACATAAATAGGGAAGTATGAGGGAGGTGTTAAACCATACCCCAACATTCATAATTGAAATTAAAAGGGAAAAACAACTTAAAGAAAATTGGACAAAAATGAGAAAGGAAGAAAAAACCCTTACTTGGAAGTGTGCTTCCAAAGGATAGAGGGAGGCTTGAGAGAGGCTTCTTGGGAGCTTGGGGCACCTTGGGAGGATTGTAGAGAGATTATGGTATAGTTTGGACGAACTCCAAAGGCTTTGAGTGAGGATGAAGTGGGATATTGGGTGGGTTTATATAGGAAAGGTGAGTGAATTCTTTATTATTTAGGTTTGGGACCCCTTACATTAAACTAATCCAAACCACAAACCAACCCATGGTTTTTGGAAAAGGGAAGAGTAAAAAGATATTTTATAAGGTCAAAGTCCTAACTTCTTAAAATAATGGGGTTTCTTATGTGGAGGTGAGTCACACTCCCATGGAAAACAATTTAAAAAGACAAGATGTTTAATAAGTTTTGAGGGGTCCATTAATGCTTTGTAAAATAAGTCAAACAAACCCAAAATCACATTATTTTAATGGTACAACATATATTGGCCGAACATAAAGCTTATAGTATTTTATTACATCACTATTTTGTCATTATTCTATCATAAAACACATTATATATTTAAACGACATTTAATTTTTACCCAAAAATTTGACTGTCTCAGAAAATTATGAAAAAATTCACCATTGGATAATTTCAATGTCCTGATTCCAGAAATAATATTTATTTTATCTAAATAATTTTCTAAATATGTTAAATTTTAATTTTAAAATAAAAACTAACATTAATCGAAAATTCGCAAGTTTTAACAAAAAATGGCCTTCAAACCTGAATAAAAATTATAATTGTATGCATAAAATTATATGATCATTTATATATAATAAAATTAATTTAATAATAATAATATTTTATTAAAATATTATTTACTTCAAAAATCCATTAATTTAGTAAAATAGATTTCTTAATTAAATAATAACTAAAAACACTATTTTTACTTTAAAAACTATTTACAATGTATCAAAAATGACAAGTAGGTATATTCATTATTATATACAAAAATAATATACATGAACATAGTACTAGCTATTTGTTACATAACCCCTTAAAATAGCCGCATAAGACCTAAGGGTAAGGTGTGCAATGGTGACAGACTCTTGGGGTGGCTCGGATAACATCACTCGAGTGGTAATCTCTATCAACTTCCACTTTTCCCATAGACGGTCCCATTCGATCTTGACATGATGAAGTTCATCTTGGGCTTGGTCAAGAGAAAAACCCAAGGATGCCACCTCTTTTTTGAGCTCCGAAAAATGGGCTTAGTATGGAGCAATCCTACTGGATGAGTCCATCGCTTCCTTTGTCTGAGTAAATTGGATTTGTTAAAGCCCTATATTTATACTAATCATGTGATCACTGTTCAACGACTATATTAGCAACGATCAAAATTATTAACATAAAACCAAATAAGATGACATTAAATATAAACATTTTACATAAAGATACATTTAACTAGATCAAGAGGGATTTTCCATTAATGAAACCTTGGGTCATTACAAGAGTAAGCTTTCTCTATAGTTTATTTGGACTTTTGAGGTGTTGTATCATGTTGGACCAGGGGAATATCAGATATAACTTCCCCCATAGATAAGAAGAATACATAATTTTTTTCACATGTCCCAACTCTGTCATTTCCTTTATGAACACTTTCATATAATAAATTTTAGAAATATCAATGTTGATGATGATTAAACTTTTGAGGAGTGTACTATGGAGATCCAGGACCTCCAGAAGAAGGTGTTTTATAGGCATTATATTCCCTTGGTTGATTTCTTATAGTGGTATGGTGTCACAGTGACAAGGAGGAGAGTACCTGGGAACTTGATTCACAGATGCAAACTCAATACCCTATGTTGTTTTATGTTTATATATTATCTTGTAACATTGTTCATTTTCTTATATATGTTGACCTTTATGGTCTATGAGATTATTTCCTTATTTTTCTTATTGGTAACCTATCTCTCTTTTGAGACTTATCTCCCCCAATAGAGTGTTTAGGAGTGGGTTGTTGTTTTTGAGTGGTTTCACACTATCCCTCTGATGAGGTTGTTGATATCTTATGATAGTGTAAGATCTCTACCTTTTATGAAGATGAATCATGATTTTTTATAGGTATTATTTTACCTAGTGTTGAGTATTTTTCATCTGTGTTTTACTTTTGGGTGTGTTTGGGTGAGAATTTGAGAAAAATGGAAAAAAGGGAAGTGTATGGTTAACACATGGTTTGTCCTAACTGTGCACCCTAGAACAATAAACTATGAAACCCTGGAAAGATGGTAATTTTACATTTGGTGCATAGTTTTTCAAATTATGCACCCTCTTTAAAGTAACCGCGCACCCCCCCCCCCCCCCAGAAGAGGTGCACGGTTAAGGTACACGGTTAGGGGAAACTGTGTGCCCTGAGCAGGAAACCATGTGTACAAGTTTTTAATCCTCTAAAAATTATTAAAATATGTCCAGAACCACGGTCTTATACCCTTGAACACTCTATTTTGACCCATAACTAATTTATCTAAATTCCATAGCCTCCTAGAGGGATTCCAAGGCTGTATGACCTCCTTTCTTCACAATTTGAAGCCCGAATCAAAAATCTGTACCCCTACTAGTAAGAGAATCCTATCCTTCTTAGTTTCCCATTCAACTTACTTTATTATATCAACCTAGAAAGGGAAATTATTCATGTTTTTATTAGATATGTATATATTATTGTGTATTTATATCTACAATTGAATGATCTTGGTTTGTTTGATCTTGATTTAGGGTTTTAGATCTGGATCTTGTTCTACATCGTTGCACCACTCAAATTTTGGGCATTTCTGTTGGGAAATTTTTTATCAATTAATTGAGATAGGTGGTATATAATTTAAATCCAAAAGTATTTATTGCAATTATTTTTATGTAATTGTATAATTTATATTAGATGTTTAGCAATTGAGTTTATGATTGAATTGATTAAATTAGTGAATTAATTAATTAAGGTAAAATGGGAAATTGGGGATATTGGAATTGTGGATTGTGAATAATTAATTGTGGAATTAATTTGAGGGATATTGATATTTTTTAATTGAGTGATTAATTGTGGAATTTATTAGGGGATATTGATATTTTTAATTGAATAATTAATTGGTAAATTAATTATGATATTATTGTAATGATGGGTTTTGATTAATTAATTGGGAAATTAATTAAGGAAATTGATGTGATAAAATAATTATTGGATTAGGAATGATTTGAGATGATTAATTAATTTTTTAGATAGTTAATAGGATGAGATGATTAATTAATTATTGAGTTAATTAATAGGATTGAGATGATTAATTAATTACTGAGTTAATTAATAAGATTGAGAAGATTAATTAATTATTGATTTAATTAATGAGATCGATAAGATTAATTAATTATTGAGTTAATTAATAGGATTTAGAATATTAATTAATTATTGAGTTAATTAATAAGATTGAGAGGATTAATTAATTATTGAGTTAATTAAAAATAGCGAGAAGATAAATTAATCATTGAGTTAATTAATAATAATGAGAATAATAATTAATTATTGAGTTAATTAATGAGATTGAGATGATTAATTAATTATTGAGTTAATTAATGAGGATAATAAGATTAATTAATTGTTGAGTTAGTTAATTATATTAATATGATTAATTAATGTAATGATGAATGATAAAAATAAAATTCATATGAAAATTGAGATCTAGAATGATAATAATATAATTTTGAGATTGAGATGATATAGAATGGTAACAGTGGAATTCTAGAACATTAAATCCCTTGGGGATAGTTTAGACTTCATTGTGGGATGAAGAAAGTATTGAGTTTCGGGTGTCCTTGGAAACCTGGTGGATTATGTGGTCAAATAAAGAATAATTGATAATGTGATAACTGCTTACTTATAAACTGTGTTTATTTCTTTATAAAACTACATAAACTGTTATTGACTGGATATTTTTTTATAGGTCGTTGGTGGTGGCCTACTGAGTTGTACTCACACCATACTCGGGCTTCCTGATTGGTACCTGAATAGATTTCATGGTTTTAGGGTAGGTTAAAGATAAAGACGCCATGTTAGATGGCTGATTTTGGTATGCAACATGGATGAAGGAATCAGACATGGTTCGAGACATACTTGGGAGTCATTAGTGTCTTTATTTTGAGTTTTTATTTTGAAACTGGACACATATTCTAGCATAGAATATATAATATTTCATTTTTATATTTTATTTCTAGTTTTGGTGCTCTTGAGATGTTATTATTGTTTTGGTTATGATATCATTTGGTTATTCAGTTGTTATTGTTTATTTATTTCTGTTAGTGTATTAATCTGATAAAAGAGGATATAGTCTCCCCATTAATGATATTAGAACCTTTCTTCTAGTCAGAAGCCTCTAACATATGTGGATATGTGCTTGAGGTCATGTGGTGAACCAGCACTAGGAACTGGTGCGTGGAACTCAGGTTGAGATGTTAAAGATGACAGAATCCTTGAGAGGTATCTCATGGTGTGGTTGTTTAGAAAACCCTTTTTAGTTTTCTATATGGATTCAGTTTGGATTCTTGAGGATGATAATGTTTTGAGAGGTATCTGATTTAAGGTCACGGATCCTGAAATACCTTTCCCTCTGAAATTTTCAGTGTTGAAGGCATTAGGAGGATGTTCTAGGTGGTTTGGAGGGTGTTTGAAGAGATTTAGGGGAGCCACTACAAAAAATGACATAGCTATGATGTGGAGGTATGTGCTACAACGTGGTTATAGTGGATATGGAATAGTAGACCTCATCTATGGTGTAAGTAGTTAAGGAGGAGTTTTAAAGATATTTCCAAATTTGGGGTAGTTGTGCAATGGGTTGTAGGATACAACATTGTCTATTTCTTAGTATAGG
Organism: Viscum album; assembly: GCA_963277665.1. Lineage (NCBI taxonomy): Eukaryota > Viridiplantae > Streptophyta > Magnoliopsida > Santalales > Viscaceae > Viscum > Viscum album. Next base: position 1,488,827,901 of record OY728142.1, read on the forward strand.
GTGTCCTGTAGTGTAGTTTTTGTGGATGAATCATAACCCCTAGATACAATTTTATAGGATCTGTTCTATATTCTTGGAATCACCTTTTAACAAGAGTGGTTGTGGCATGGTATCTTAGGCTATTTAGTAAGGTTGTGTCATGGTCTTCTAATTTTTCAGGTTTTCTATAAATACCCTAGACCTTTAAACCTATCCTTCCTTCATCTTTTCTCTCTCAAACCCAAGGAAAAATAGAGAGTTTATTTAAGTAATTGTATCCCCTTCCGATAGGTATTGACACTCGGCTCTAAGGGATCAGTTTTTGGTGATCTAAGGTAAGTTCTACCTCTTCACACTAGTGATTTCTCTCAGTATGGTTTTTTACTCTTGTTTCTTCTTACCATGCTATAGTTCTTGATATCAACTATTCTAATGATGTTTTATTTTTTATTTTTGGGTTTTTTATGGAATGATGACTTTATTATATCATTGTTTCTTCATGAGATATGTGATCAGAGATCCATGATGTTGGCCCGTTCTCATGTAAAAAAATTGACACGTTCGAGGTAGGGGATTCATTGCTTCTCCTATTTATTTATTTGAAATCATAAAGTTATCATGTTTTATCCCTTTGGATTAAAATGGAATTAACATAATAATTATTGTATCACATTAATAAATAATTAGTTATAGTGATCAAATATTGTTGCTTTATACCATGATAATGGTTTTCCTCTTAATTTGAACAATGGTGTGTTATATATGTTATGATTGTTGGTATGTATTTTTATGATATATATTATCATATCGTTCTTGATGGAAAATATTAAAAAACATAAAGCTGTAATTAATTTATTAATTGGATTAAGAATTAAATAAGAGACATGTCAAATGAATTAGGTGTTTCTTATAATTTTATGGTAATTCAAATTGATGTAATGTGAATGGTTAATTATATGTGTTATTCCATGATAATGTAATTGATAAATAATTTGAAGCATGGTAATTATTGTTGAAATTTTTTAAATGAAAATTAATTTTAATCAGAATGGTACTTCTCTAAGTTGGTTTAAAATGGTTTTAATGATAATAACATGTTTAAATTTTGATAGCTTGGTATAGCTTGGGGTCTTAGGTTTCCTATAATTATAACCTGTGAATGATGAATCAGTTAATTCAAGATGAAATAAAAATCATTTTTGTGATAAAGATAATTTCTAGGGCCTAAGTTTCCTACTTTATTGAGAAGTCCTAGTGCCTTGTGTTTGGAGTTGTGAGAGCTCATTTTTGTGTGAAGGTTAGATACCTTGTTTTATAGACTAGATTGAACTTTCCACTATGTTTGTTTCTTGTTGCCTTATGATGTGCCCTTGAAGTGAGCTTAGCTATTTTATGTGTTATGAGCTTGGAATGGATGAACCTAGGATGAATAATGTGATATGAGGTGGGGGCCTGGATGATGTGGTCGTATTTGACACTTATGATAGAGAGATACATTGAGATATGAATGTGTGTATCAAGGATAACACCATAGATGATGATATGGGTTGAATATGGGATTACCCATTGATGTGATAAAGCGGGATGCTTTCTTGAAATTAGTTTTTTAATGGTTGATGGTTAGGTTTCTTTTATATCTGCACTCCTTTCCCCACTGTATAAAGTATCTGGATGTGATTGGTTTAATTTTTTCTCTTGGTGGTATCTTAGGATGGTTTTACTAGAGTAACTGGTTTATGTAATTATGTTAATAATGAATAAATAATTCTTAACCCATGGGATTGGTGTTGATGGAATGAAAATGTTGAAAAGATGTTAATCTTGTCAAATTGTGGACTCATTTTGTATTATGTTCATAGGGATTAGACTTCATGTTTCTGGTTAATTAATGTAATTCATAATAATATTGTTTATTAATTAATTTATAATTAATTAATTAACATAAAGTGAATTTTTTGCTAAAAGAAAAGAATTAATTTAATTTATATCCTTAAATTCTTGTGTGTTTATAGGATATTTTTTCCTAGTAGTGGAAGTCATGTGTCTAAGAGAAGACAGTTGTAGTTGAGAATAAGACTAGGTTATTCCTATAGTGTGGTTGTGAACTATGTTATATCATGTATATTCTATGATTTAATATGATACCCCACCTAGGTTAGTTAGGGTGACTGAAACACAATCTAATATCAGAGGGTGTTTTTCCCAAAATCTTAATGAGAGGATGGATGGCTGACTAACTCCTCTAGCCCCCTCTCTTCTCTTGTTAGTTAATTGTGATGGTATGAAAATCAGTTATTTTACCCATATATATGTGTATAGGGATGTGATATATTATGGTTATTTCACACACATGTATCTATGGATATAGTATCCAAGGGATTATTAGAGGTATGACGAGTATAGGCTGTGATGGATTGAGGTACTTACTTGGTGTATGGGTTTGTGATGGATTAAGGTATAATAACTTATATATGATATACATCATATGGGCTATGGTGTATTCCAAAAAACACTTGATTACTATATATGTGTGTGTGTGGATGGGATGATGTGATGGTGCGATGCATGAGGTGCATGTTTTGATACTTATCCCAGGTGTTTGCGTGCATACTTATTTTAGATAGAGATAGATAGATCAGGATGTGCGATGTTGGGGCGATGTGGAAAACTAATGGGAAATTAGTAGTGGGGTACCCTTGATGTTTTATTTCTATATTATATACTCTCTTGTATGAGAACTTGGTGAGAGTTATCTATGGAAATGTTGGGAACTTAGTATATCTGTTTAGGTGATGAGTTAGCTTTACTAATGTTCATTATTCTTTATCATGATTTCTTTATCTTTTTCATGAGATCTAGGGAGGATCTTACTGAGTATACTATTATGCTCACACATCATATATATAAACTATTTTATGGTCAAGAAGACTAGTTTGTAGATAAAGCTTGATATTACTAGATCATGGTTTCATAGGAGCTATTTGGGATTTATGGTCATTTTCATCTATACCTTTTTGGTACTTATAGTTTTCCTTTCATTTTTTTAGTATTGTATGATATTTCATGTTTTCAATTGGGATTATTAATATGTCCAAGTGGGTTTTTATTGGTGTATATTTTTTATCTCTCTCTTTAGCATGTTCTCTTAGAGTGTAATTCCTTACACACATGTTTATTATACCATCAATGCTAGTTGTAAAATAGGTTCCTACTGGAGGCAGGAATCAGGGAGTCACTATCTCCCTTCTCTCATTTTCATCCTAGGTAGGGTAATCTTTGGGGGGAGGGGGTCGTGAAAAAATATCACATTCCTATTCATCAATAAATTTCACCCTAATGTGATAATAATCAAAGAAATAATCACTATGATACTTAACTTTAGTTAAATGATGTTTGACATTATATAATATTCCTTCTTAAACAAACTTTAAAAACTTAACACAATATAACCATCAGAAAAGGAAAATTTTATCATTCTTTGATGAAATATGATATAAATACATCACATGAAATTATTACAAATTAAGGGATAATGAAGAATAAGAAGAAGAAGAGAATAAACAAAGGAAATCCTACCTCAAATAGTGAAACAAATATCTTAGACCATAAGTTATTAAAAGAGGGAAAATAATTTTATAGGATCTATAAACCCTCAAAGGTGGTTTATGAAAATCCCTTGGAGAATGACAAGATGTCATTCCTTTAAGTGGGGCCCAAAGCTTTCCATGCTATTCTTAGTGCATCCTAATCAGTCTTTTTTGGTCCTACCACTTGGTTCCTAGTGCAAAATGCATTGGTACTAAATCATAGCCCAACCCACTAGAATCATATTTGGATACCACTAGGTTCCCAATGGGTGTTGTAGTATCCCACTAAAATTTGGTATTATTCTTTCATGAACGATTCTATCTCCAGGATCTATTTCACCAATTCCGTAAAGTCAAATTTCACTAATTATATACTTGAGTGATATAAAAACAAACTCTATATCAATATGATTCCAAAATTTTATGGTTTTCCCAGATTTTACACCACCAATATCTGATATATCTTAGTTCCACAAACACCCAATGATGTGGACCATTACATTCTTAATATGTACAATGAAGAGTAGAATTTCTAAAATTTTATGAAATTGGATAAAAATAATTCATTATTATATGCTAATAATTTTTTAATAAAATTATCATTAAAATTGATATTTATATTTTCATGGTTATATTATATAATTTTTTCTCTTTTTCAAATTGTTTTATGTCATTTTATTTTTTATAATGAAACATCAACGGGGATTAGTTTAATTTATTAAGATTATTAATTGTTATATTCCTTTTAATTTGGTAATATCTGACATCTTATCATGAATTTTAGAGGATAATATTTCTTAATAAGTTATAGAGTTTTAGTATCTCACCTAAGGGATTTACATATTAAAAAATATACATGTTACTGATTTTTGAGTGAAACATTTTTCATATCATTATCTATATAATTTATTTTCATGTATTTTATTGGATTTAAAGGTTATACTATAATTCTTTAATTTTTATTTTTTACCCAAATAGATTTTTTAGGATGGTTACTTAAATGAGAATCAAAATCACATATTCTTCTATGGTTGGTCAATAAAATAATGAAGGTTCATACATTACACATGATCAACTCTAACACTATGGTTGATTACCTTGGTTTTTGGAAGTGTTCTTCATGGATTTTTAGTCTATATAATTCTTTAATGGGGGTGTAAAAGTAATGTTATACATGATTTAATAAGAGTTATGGATATGAAGTATACTTCCAATTTCATATACACATAAAATACGTGGTAAACAAATATTAAAATTTACATTAATTACTTTGTGTACATCTCACTAAATATTCCAAGGTTAGTCCATGAAAAAATATTCTCTTCCAATTTATATAATTACTTTAAATAATTATGTTCACCATGATTTTTATTTTCAGAATAAAATAGACCAATCCGTTTCTTGTAATATTATTTATTCATGAAAATATTATTTTATAGTCTTGTAACATCATTTTATTTTTAATTATATAAGTCTCAACATAAAATATTATCCAATAAATTCATTTGAATTTCAATATTTAATTCATTAATAAATTCCATTACCTTAAATATTACTAAAGAAAATAAATTCTTTATTTTTTGTATTTAATTTATCAACTAAATTATATCTAAATAATTCCATAATTCCATACATTGATGATTAATGAAATATTTTTTAATTGTTAAATAATTTATTTAAAAACTACCACTTTTCTATAGTTAAAATTACTACTCTTTGGATGTTATATCACTTAATACAATGATTTATTCAATATAAAATCATTGAAAATAAATAATATTTACAAAAAATACAGTCATCTCAATTTAATGGGAACATCATTATACCCTTTAGTTTTTTCATCAATATTATAAATTATTGAAAATAAAATAAGTATTTTTTTCATTTATTAAAATATTTAGGTAAGATTATTTATTATCAATGAAATGTTATATTATTTTATAAAAGAGAAAAATTTAACACTGAACCATTAGATTGAGTGTTTTTTAAAAATCTTTATCATTTAGTGAAAATACTTCTGTAGTTATGAAATCTCCAAACTCAAACTCAAACTTAAACTCTTTTCTAACTTATCTCACTTTATTTTATCTTTATCAACTCCCCCAATAAGAAATATAAAACTCCCATTATATTAAATAATTAAAAACCTAGATTCTCAGGATATATGGTGTCTTGGGAAATTATGTGAATAGTAATAAGGGGGTGGGTTTAAATCAATATTTCCTACTTTTACCATTTTTTCTTAAACTAATTCTCTATAGTTTTTTATAGTGAATTGAAATATATATTCCTTCTCAACTCAAAAAAAAACTACATGCATACAATGCATGATAATTTCCCTAAAACAAATATCCCAATATTTTATAAGATAGATTATAGTATGGTATATATCTTTATTAAACCCTTACAATGATAATTTTATACCCACCAATTTAAAAAACCATCCAAAAAAAGGTTAAAGGAACCCCTCCAACATTTATCAAGATGTAGAATATATCCTAGTATTGAATAACTCTTCCTAAAAAACTTAAGAATATTCAACTAGAAATATATAGATTTTTCTATAAGTACTAAACCTATAAAACTCATGTAGAATGATAATCAACATTCAATTTCCTTAAATCCATTCATGGTGGTTCATATAAAGTAATAGATCTAAGAACTCAATTCTCTTCAACCTTATAGGTTAATTCGAGTTCTATTTATTCTTCTCTTTCATATATTCAGTATATTTTCCCAATATTCACTATACCTCATTCCCATTCCTTATTACTTTTCAACTCTTTTTTATTTATACATCATTATGTTTAGGATTTCTCACTATTTACATTATTTAAAATTTATATTGGAAAATAAATATTATAAACACTCTTATTTTGATCTCTCATAGTCTTTTATGATCCTCACAACCAAACAAAGATCCCATTAAAAATACTTTCCTTGATTTTCCATAATCATTAACTTCTCATAATATAGAAAGTAATATAGAAATCAAATATCATGGCGTAAATTAATCATAAAAATTTCTCAATATTTAAAAAAATATATTAATTGTTACATATCAACTAAAATAATTAAACCATACTTATGAATCTTTAGATTAACCCTCTTAAGATGTCTACAACATTAATATCACTCTTATCTAAAATGGAAAACCCATTTTACACTTTTATAGACTATATAAACTTCTATTATCTATTAAAAACTTATATTATTTATAACACCCTAAAAGTTTATGATATACATATCTATAAATAAATTTTTTATTTCTCTGATATCTTTGTTTACATGCATCATCAATTTCAAACGAACTGCATTATACTATTAAAATATTATTATTTAATGTGATAGTTATCATTAAGTAATTTTATTAGAGGGTGTGAATAAGGATAACTAAATTAGGGAAAAAATATTTTTTACATATTTATAAAATAAATTCATTGGTTATAAAATGGTTATAAATGAAAATAAAATAGTATGAAGTCAAATATATATGTTTTTATGAAAAAAATAGTTTTTATAAAAACAAAGTGTTTTTATGTAAATAAATTAGATTAATATCTATTTATGAATTAATTTAATGATATAAAAATAGAATATATTTAATCAAATGTTTTAATATTTAATTAAATGTTTTACTAGTTATGAAATAAGAATTAATCCAGTTCTTTGACAAAATATGCATTTTTCTAAAAATGGTTTTCTTGTGTTTTGCGTACTTATTGTAAAATGAATTTATACTACTTATAGAGATTAAATATTGTAAAATGGATCACATATTTGAAATCATGAGGTCAAGATTCAGTAAATAATTCCCTTTTATTTTTTGTCATTATGAATAGTAACCTTGGTAAATATTTTTCTGCTTGATAAGGGTAAAACGGGTAAAATAGGGTTAAAAATTTTGGATAAGGGTTTAAAATTATTGTAACACTTTCTTTTATCTTATTGTATGTTATTAGTTTGACTATTATAATACGATTTTCAAAAATATGGCCAAATGGAGACATTTTTTTATTATGATATTTATATTATTTTGAGAAAAGGGTAAATACAAAATATCACCATCTTCACTTTAATATCTCTAATATATTTTCATAAGAGTAGAAAGTAGTTATGTTAGGTTATAAATTTTTATTTGAAATAAGAATTAATTTTTAGTGATTGAAAATTTACCCTAAATGCTTATGCAACACCGACACAACATTTCTTCAATTAATACAAAAATAAAATAAATGATTTTAAAAATATTAAAAGTAATCCAATTTGGTTGAATTATTCTATTCCATGACCTTTTTAGATATATATAACATAATAATGATGTTTTAAATATTTATATTTGAATTAAAATTTTATCTTGATGGCATTAATGTCAAATTAATTGAATAGTTCCAAAAATGACATTAATGATTTTTTATAATTAACTATATTTTATTAAATTATTTAAAATTCATAAAAATTATATCTTTAGTAAATTAAATGGGAGTGGTTTAAATTATAAAACATGATCCATTATGGTTCAATTTTATTTTTAGGTTAACGTTCGTGACCCTTAAAAAGTAAATAAACTTTGATATTGTAGTAATTGTCAAAAAGGTTAATGGATGTTAACAAAATATAAGTATGAAAAAATAACCTAAAATTGCCCAAATTTTATTTTATGAGATTATTTTGACTCGTACCATCATATATTATAAATATATCAAAATTTTCCCACTTTTACTATCACGACCCATCCCTCGGGGCCCATGTTGTGACTACCCCAAGCCCACCTCCCATAGGCCAGGGGCTGACGACTAGAACTGAGTAGGCATATCTCACAAGTGGGAGGAATTTTCCCATGTACCTGTATGCACGCACCCATCTATAAGAAAAATCAAAAACTAAAAACACTAAGTAAACATGGATGCAAACCACTAAGAAAACATACTCAGAGTAAGGTGAAAAACTGAAAGAAAAAGGCTGTAGAATACAAGCCCAACTGAAAAGAAAAGTACAAACTCTTGGATGTCATCCACCAAAGGTCCTACCTGAAGGGAAGATACATAAATTATTTTTGGTTTTTGTTGAAGTGAACCTCATCCTTCGGGTCTACCTCTAAGCATTTCCTGGCACCATCACACCATGGACTCTGTCAAAGTTATCGGTCGTCTGCACAAAACATGACACGTGTGGGAGAAGCCCGTACAGGGGTGAGTAAAACAATACTCAGTAAGAAACCCAAACCCCAAATTAATTACACAAAGTAAACCACAAGTAATCACATGAATTATACTACAAGTAAGAGAAATAATAAATACACCAAGTAGACTACTAAATAGGAACACGAAGTGTATCCTCTAAGAGGTACAATCAAGAGAGTCACTAGATTCAACTCACACTAAGTATGGTTCTACGATACATAAACAGGATTTTCATAAGAATCCATAGTACCCTCAAGAAGTAACACATGGATCATTGGTAACACAAATAGTGTAGGTAACACACTAAGTGTCGATGACACACAGAGTGTAGGTAACACATGGAGTGTAGATAACACACTGAGTGCTGGTAACACACGAAGTGTAGGTAACACGTGGAGTGTCTTCAAATACTATAGGATATGAAAACTAGTGGGATGGGGTAGTACCGAATCATTATTGGTAAGACAGAAATTTTAGATAAGACACATAGTTTAGGTAAGACACACAATCTAGGTAATCACATAGCTTCTAGGTCGTAGCCAGTCGTAGGATTCCGTCAGAAGCACGCTCATTCTAGGAGCACCTTCTCCTAGATCCAATAGGTCATATGGAAAATTCCATGAAAACTCAACTAGAGTATCTAAAAAGGATAACCTCATAAGATGGGTCCCAATTCCTCAAACTTCTCATCAAACAGATGCACGGTTTGAGAGTTATGGGCTTTTAAGTAAAAAATTGCTGGTTTGGTTTGGGTCTAGTCTGACCCGGTCGGACTGACCCGACTCAGGTCCCACCTGAAAAGAGGGAAATGGAACTATGATAGTCATATGTAATAAACCTTACTATTGAAAATATGGAAATTGAACTATGATGTTCATATGGAATAACATATAACTAGGTTTCCAAGTATGAATACATTAGTGAAAAGTGAAAATATGAACATGGAATAGAATAATATGGCCCGAGTATTAATAGTTAGTGATAGATAACATGTTATTTAGAAATTTAATCACCAAAAAACCATAAATATGTGATAGTTTAAAAACCATTGATACATAAAAATGAAATTAAACAGATAATGTTTTTATTCCAAAGTCCTTTTCCTAAAGTTGAGCGATTCTTTTACTATCTAGAAAAAGTATTCAAGAAAATATACACAATTTATTTCTTTCCATTTTATAAGAACAATTTGATCCTTTGGTTGTGGTTTGATAAATCCCACTTCAATATCATCTCTTATCCAAAGAAATGAAAATTCAAGATGATGTTTTCATGAATGAAACACTAAAATTAACTTTTAACAAATCATAAGATCCATAAGTAATTCCTTTATCCTCTAAATATTTACCAACTCAAAAATTAATAACACAAGTTATCAAATAACATAAAAAGTTAAACTTAATCCATTTTGTAAATAATTAACCTTAAGGATCATCCAAAATATGTCTCACTAAAATTGAATCCCATAGATTGGAATGATTTGATCTCATATCCTTCCATGAGGAACATAACAATAATTTTAGTTATTTATAAATTCTCATACAAAAATTTATATACACTAATAATTTCCCAAAAATAAAGTCACAATAAAACCATATATTATTCCCAAAGATAAATCACCTTAAAATATCTCATATATTAACCAAAAACATTTCCATTGGAATTTCGGGTACATTCTTGAACCGATAGATGATCATAAGGTGATTCAGAATATAAAATGTGATTTTCCTTATTTCAGCATCTATGTACAGAGAGATAATCAATGATCCAAATCACATCAAATTTCAATAAAGTATGAACACTAATATTTTCATATGGATCATTTATAAAAACATTAATATGAAATTCACAAATCTTGAGTGGAGGATAAGTGTTCCCTAATTATCAAGATTCACTTCAGTTGTTGTGATTGTATTGAATTTTTATTTTTTTTCTTTGTCTTCAGACAATGGTGTCACTTACAGAAAAGTACCCCATACCAACAGTTTTATATTGTTGGTATAAGCTATAAAAACATTGGTATAATATATAGAAACAATTTTATATACTATAGGGTGTTAATCCATTGGTATAGGGTTATACCAATGGTTTACATTGGAACCATTGGTATAGCCCATGGGAAATTTTGAATACCCACGGGTTTTAGAAAACTTTTGGTATAGATATATACTAATGGTTCATGAAATTATAGGTATATATTAATATACCCCATCTATAATATGTCAAAGGTTTTTCTTCAAACCATTGGTATATATAGGTACCAACGGTTCAAAGAACCGTCGGTATAGCCTACTCTCTCCAGCCAACACCACATGACCATCTGGTACCTCTTCATAATCAATACTAGAACCTATAAACAAAACCCCAACCATGGTAAAAATTCCATGAATTACATATATTGAGTATTTTTCATTTTACCAATTACTTACCTATAAATTGTTTTCAATCCTTTTATAATACTATAACAAACATATAGAATCCACATAATTGATTAGTTTTAGTCATTAAACACTATCCACACATGTATCTTTAGTATCAACTCAAAAATGGAGGGAATAAATATCTCCTTCATCACCACCACTACCATCACTAGTATCACAAACATCCTCATTAGTATCATCTTCTGGAGAACCAACATCATCGTCTTCGGTATCATCACCATCACCAAGAGTGTCACCACCTCGACCACTACAAGGAACCTCATTTCCAACACCTGGTGCATTATATAAAGAGAGAATTTTTTTCCATACATGAATAAAAAATATTATCAATATCTAATGTATGTGATGGAAAAAAATGTAACAAAAATTTTAGGAAATACTCAATGATTATTTTACCTCTTTAATTCTCTTGTATAGATATTTTTTAGCCTCATCTACTTCTCCACAAGCATTTTTCAGCTTGGTGTTGTAAGATATTTTAGAGTTGTTTGATGAGGGACAATAAAAAGTGGGTATGATTCTCTTACTAAGTCGATATTGGACTCTCACTTGGTTCTTTTCAACTAATACTTGTCTCAAACAATCATTTTTCCTGAAACTGTTATCTTCTTTTTTACCAAGGGTGTAACACATCGATATTTTTATGAGATAGATTTTTTAAAATTTATTTGATGTCTTATGTTGTAAACTACACCAAGATAATCTTTAAATACATGAAAAACCATATTAGATTTCTATATACGAAACACTATTCTTGGCTTGTGTTGAACACAAGTTTGATTTCTTTTGATAGATTTCATTTCACACAAGACCGTGTTTAAGAAAACAACTAAATATTATTATGTTACTTTATAACCTAAACATTATAGAGTATGAAAAATATTAACTACATTATAAAAATATTATTTACACATATATATAAATAATTAATTCTTTGGTTAGAAATTAATTATAAATGAAAATAAAACCCTTTTTAAATAAAAGAAAATGTTTTTTCTAAAAAAACTATTTAAATGAAAATAAGTGAGTTTATAAAATAATAAAATCAATATTTATAGATTTTATTAATTAAATATATAAGTAATATATTCAATATAATTTTTAAAATTCATCTTTTATGTTTTCTAGACATGATAAAAGAACAAATTTAATTTTTTGGATAAAAGAAGTATTTTTTTTAAAAACAGTTTTGCCACCTTTTGATGGATCACCCATTTTAAATATAGTTTTGACACTTTTTTATATTCTATTTGAAAAAATAAACTTCTTATTTGAAATAGGAGTATCAAATTTTACTTTGATTTAAGTTTTGGTATTTTCCTAATAAGTTTCACATTTTGATGAATAGTAAAAAAATAATGCATTTTAATTGAAAACTACTTTTTTGAAAAAATTATTTATAGTGTTAAATTATATATTTGAATGGTTTTAAAGTATAAATAGATTATATTTTTATCATTTAATACAATTTTGATCATTATAATTAATTTTACATTGAATTTAGATGTAAAAACATTTCAATCTTTCACATGTTTTAACTTTTAAAACCCATTTTCTCATTCCGACAACATGATTAAATTTAAATTAATTACTGAAACTTCTATTTTTTGAATTTTGAAAAATGGATTTCATATTTGGAATCAGTGGTTCAAAATTATGTAAATTTTTTTCTTTTATTTTTGGACATTATGAATAGTAACATCAGTATTTTTTTATTAATACGGTAAAAGGGTAAATCAGGTAATTAAAGGTAAAAATAATATTATATAATTACCCTAAAACTTGTCCTAATATCATTGGATGAGTGTGTTTCAACTTAAATCGTCATTGGGTCAAAATGGTATCCTTTAGAAGCCACTTGGATGAGATTAGTACATGTAATATATTTTATTTATAGAAAAGTTATATATGTCTTACTCAAATTTTAATAACTATATCATTTTTAATATAGTGTTATATAGATTCAAAGTTATAATACAAATACTCATTTGAAATATAATTTTTTTATTTATCATTTTAATTTATTTTTAATTTTTAGGATATAAATAATTACCTTAAAGGCTTATACAATGATGATGTAGAAATTATTTAATGGATGAAAAACCAATAAAATAATTTTAATTATAATTATAATAAGCATTAAAAGACCAAAACACTTGAAAAAATCTTATCGGTCAAGTATATATTGATCATAATCATCCAAGGGTCTAATTATTGACCATTTGGATCCACATGGAAAATATTATGACACTTATAATATTTTATCTAAAGTAATGTTAAAGTTGTCACATTCATGTTTTAAAGAATATAAAATTTTTAATGTAGGAATTTATAAGAGATATATTCATCTATAAGTATTCTTATGAAATATAGAGAATTTTTCTTCATCTTATTATTTTATTTTTAATTTTTATTCAATAAATAAGTATATTAAATAATTACACAAAATTGAGGTAGGAATTATTTTATTAAAGGAAATATCAAATAAATGTTATTAAAAATATTAAAATAAATATAATACGGGATAATTAATATATAAAATTAATTTTATGGGTGAAATTGACCTCTTGGGAATATAATAAAATATTTTTTTCTAAGTTAACTTGTTAAGTTAGTTTTTTTTAAATCAATTAATTGAATAGTGTCAAAATTGACACTATTGATTGTTTATTAAAATAATATTTTATTAAGATATTTAAAAATCATAAAACATTTTTAAAAATAATAAATAATTATTATATGATCTAAAATATTATAATTTTTTTCATTTATGGTTTAATTTACATCAAATAATTAAAAAATACACTCTTTTAAAATTGAAAATCTGGTTACCTTAGTTAAAATTAAAATAAAACAACTATGGGTTAATTAAGTGATAAGGCTTAAATTTATAGAAAAACATGTTTAAAATTTATTGGTTTCTGATATTAAAACCTTATCTCATATCATCTTATAAAATATAAAATTTTGGAGGTTTTTGGATGTGGTTTTATTTTATTATAGATTAATAGTTTTAGAGATTCCAAAAGTGCCCCTCACCTCAATTATAAAAGGGAACCTCATCCATCATTTATTAACTTCACTTTTAGCATTAAATATTGTACATCCCATTACAAATTCACTTCTCAACACTTCTATCCATGTTCTATAGGTTCGGGTCTTCTCAAAATACCAACTCTAGTGTCTCTAAGAGGAGATCTAGAGAGAGCTCACTGAAGAAGAGGTAATATAATTTACCGGATCTCTCAAGATCATGTCTTCTTATACATCACCTTAATACGTTTTTACATTATAAATTAATAAATCCTTTATAAATTATATTCTAATATTATATTAAAATTATGGAACAACCATATTCCACATTTTATCCATCCTATGAAAAATGAAATCACCACGCATGCGTACGAATGACCTACCGTCTCCAAGCCATAGTGTAATATGTTTTTTAACACTTTGTTTTTATGGGTATAATTATGGAAATAATATAAATATGTAGTGATTATAACATGATATTAATTATTTTATAACAAATATACAATCCACCTCCATACTTTTTACTATCAAGGGAATGATATCATCGCTCATGCCTACGTATGGAATACCGTCTCCATGACGTGATACGATTCATCTTCATGTCCACCATTCATGCATGATTATATAAAAGTATATAATGAATAAATGGTATATATATTACCTTAATATAATTCTATAAATGATGGAACTATATTCTATTTACAAGAATTGGGACTTATATGACAAAACATGCATGAGAAAATGAAGCAATTAACACCCGAAAGAAGCATAAAAATAAAATTTTATTAAATGGGTGATAATATGATCATATATGATATCATAAATATAAATATGGTTCTGTAATAATTTAATGACACTATTAAAACCATTATATAAGAGGTTCGTATATGTGCCAATGGAATCAGACTTAAGGTAAGGAATTATTTTTGTCTCACCTTTATTTCTATGAGACTCGTGCCATATACACTACTTGTTTCTTATATATGGTGTATATACTGCCCATGAATTTAATTTATGATTCTTATCTATAATATTATGTTATTTTAATAATTTTCTTTCTTTCATGCAGCATATGATTTTATTTATTACAAATTGAAGACTATTTATTTCACAATCTCTTAAATATTAAGAATTGTTTCATTTTAAGTCTCTGTTGAGGAATATTTATCATCCATGTCCATGTTTTCCAAAATATTTTCATAAATTTTCTTACTATTCTCATATGGATATTTAAAGTTATTTTTACCTTTTACTACATGGTTTTAAAGGAATATTTCTTTTTCTAAATGATTTACCTTTTTATTTTTTCGGCAAAAGTATGAGAAGAATGTTTTATTTTAACTTATACAACATGAATGAAAATTTATGATTTAATAATGATTTATTTCCTTGAATATTCCCTTAAAATATTACAAGGTTATTTTCATAGAAATTGTTTTCTTTTAAAATTGTTCTTCCTTTTAAGGAAATAAAACATTTTCAAAGAAGAAATGATATTTTTCTCAAGAATTATTTTAAATCATTCTATCAAAATTATTTTCCATATAATACTACATTATTTGATGTTATATATAATTTATTGGGGGAATGTTTTTTCAAGGATATTATCCCTATTATTCCTATGATTTTATTATGTTTATGATGGAATGATATTTATGAAATCCTTTTTTTCCTGGATTAAGTTATGATGGAATGATGTTTATGAAAACCATTTGATTCCATGAGTTATGATAAATGATTTATATTCTTGCAGAACACGTAAATATGGTTTTCATTATGATATGGGTGATACCTATATCTTCCTCTAATTCATTGGGTAAATATTTATATCTCATGGGATATAAAATACTAGAATAGGAAATGATCCCAGTTTAGTAATGCAGGGATGAATGGGAAATGATCTTGGTTAAGTAAAATAGGTCTATAATGGTATGTAAAATTGGTTTAGTAATACATAGATAGAATGAGGAGTGAAATCAGTTCAATAAATAACTTTTTCCACTATTATGGTCTTGGAAATGAGCCTTGTCTAAATGGAAATGATTTTATATGCTTATTTTTTCCATAATTACATGTTTTATACTAATGATATTTTCTCATAGATCATGTTCCTTTATGATTTATGTTTTATGAACTGCTAATATTTATATCATGACTCAATATTTTGATATATGTTATATGTGGTATGATTTTCTAAAGTTATATTCATGATTTTACATTCTTATGCTCATGTTTTGTTTGATATTTTCCTTGTTTACCCTTATTGAGCATCTGAGCTCACCCTTTTCATATGTTTTCTTTTACCTAGGATATAAAGAAAGGTGTTAGTTAGGAAAACTAAATGGGAAGATCTTTATGAGATATGTTAAAGATATTTCACCAAATTAGAATAATGTGTTCCAAGTTTCCAAAGGCACTAAACTAATACAGTATTTGGGAATATGTTTGTATAATTTATTAAGTATTATGAAAAATTAATGTAATATTCATGTACATAAATCTTGGGTCGTTAGAGTTGGTATCAGAGTGAAGGTTTAGAAAACCTTTATAAACGAGTATGCAAAAACTTTAGTGATATCCCTAGAGATATTTATAAGGATGTGTCTAGGTATGTCCTAAGGATAAGTCTAATTATAGGATACAATCCTACAATTTTGTAAATGATCATGAATAACCTTGGATTAAACTTGAGATATCATAGATTTAAGTATTATATGTAATTTTCCTTAATTATGTGTTTTTAATCTATGATAATCATTTCTCACACTTTTCTTTCTTGTCTTAGTCAATAGTCAGAACAATATAGAACATAGTTAACATTTAATGTTTTAGATGTGGAAAGCATGGGAATTATATATCCTAAGTGGAAATATCATAAATATAATCAAGAATGTGGTACAAGTATTGGTTATAGAACTAGGGATAAAGATACTGAAAATGACATGTGAATGGTATGATATGATCTAACCATATTGTTAGAACGAATGGACCGAAGGCCTTATTTTTATTTTATTATGGATAATACCACTTTTAAGGGTTCAAGGGGTACCCGTACATGACCCGTAGGCCAAAGTAACAAGGCCCGACATGACTTTCAATACATGACCCGAAGGCCCCGAGGCATACCATACCCAATACATGACCCGTAGGCCCAACCCACTAGAACTGGCCCTCCCCAGCTTCAACATAATTTGATCGCCTAGCTCCCCACCATGCATTGTTGATCACATAGCATTGTATCATACAAAGATGCACTATGTCTGATTCTGATGGCGGTTTCCATACCCTCTCATTCTTCCAATCTGGTTAGCTCTGCTTCTAGTGACTGCTATTATTATTGCTCTGATCCACTTCTGGGAGCCTACTCTGTGTGAATTGGGATACTCCATGGTCTCAATGTCCTGAAGGCCCTGTGGCCTGAAGGAATTTGATGGACCAAAGGCCCTTGGGACCCGTAGGCCCAAACCGATGGCATGAAGGCCCAAATCAGGTGAATAGTTTCGGCTGCTACAGCGCTGAACAGTAACTGCTACAGTATTTAGAAATTCTCCTCCACCCAGTTTTGAACCTGGGTCTCTTGGATTCCAAGCAGGATCCCTTAACACTTGAAAATTTATCACCATTAAACATATCATTTTCAGTTCTTAATGAAAGAATTATACTTAAAATACTTATACATAATCCTTGAATTCCAAAGCATATAAACTTTAACTATCTAACTTTATTCTTAACCCATTACTCATGCTTCATTATTTTATTCATTCTAATAATATTAAATGTGAATCATGTATTAAGGTTCCTCAACCTTAATCTAATCACGCATCTTATGTTTAAGGCAACATAAGAAGCATGATTAGATTAAGGTTGAGGAACCTTAATACAAGATTCACATTTCATATTCTTAGAATGAATAAAATAATGAAGCATGAGTAATGGGTTAAGAATAAAGTTGGATAGTTAAAGTTTATATGTTTTGGAATTCAAGGATTATGTATAAGTATTTTCAGTATAATTTTTTCATTAAGGATTGAAAATGATATGTTGAATGGTGATGAATTATTAGAAAAGTGATTTAAGGGAAAGGTAATATTTTGATTAAGGGAAGGTAAAAATTAATGTTTTCAATATGTGGATAAAATTATATTAATCTTCGATAAAGATATGTTGGATATGATTAATTGGATGACACTAATTAAGGATTTTTTGACATGTGGGTTATGCTATCATGAATGAAGTTTACAACTTTTTAGACTTAATGAATATATCCAATAAAATTTTGTAAAAAGGAAATGTGCATGTTTTCAATAAAAACTTATGGTAATTCAGTTTATTATTGTGTTTCAAGAGAATATATGATGAAAGAATTCATATATTTGGAATGTGACCAACAAGAGCTACTTCATGATATATAGAGGATAAAAGTTAAGCTGATTTAGTGCACCTCTTTCTAAAGTGTTGGATTTTCATATTTTGTAAGTATTGTAAGGTTATCCATTTATGGAAATTTTAAGTTAAAATTCAGATGAAGTTTTTGAGATTAAAGTATTATCACACCATAGGTTCATTTTTTCATATTTGATAACTTGTGCTAACCTTTTTATTGTAAATACTAATGGAATGAATTATCAATCTATGTATCGATCACATGATCTGTAAGTATTTCAGGAATTACAAATTTAACTTTATTTATTGGAATAATATATGAAGTAGAAATTGATCAAGGCATGAAAATAGTTAGATTGTGCTGAAATCAAGTATGTTTTCTCATGAAAATTCTTTAATACTATAAAAAATATTTTGTTGTAAAAAGGTTGTCATGTTATCATCATTTTTATGATATCACTAACCCATTTCATATTTATTTAGTATATGGTTTTTTTGATTTTTAACTTTCTCTGGATCACCCACTTTCTTGTGATTAATGATCTATAACAATCTATATGATTATTTACACTTTTCCTCTATTCCCAAATCCTCGCTTATGTTCTTCCATGAAGAAACATTGTTATGAGTTACATTGGGTAGCCGTTATGTTTCTAACATTAATTTTTAAAAGGAAAATTTTATTATAAATTTTTAGGATGTGGGTTTCTATGAAATAAAATTTCATGTATTAATCGTTTTATAACCAAGAGAAATTACAAATGTGAAATTCATTTTAAGGGAGGTATAATGTAACACACCAAGAATTTTATGAGATATATTTTTTTAATTTCTTTGATGTATTGTGTTGTGTGCTACACCAAGATAATATTGAACTACACGCAACACCATATTGGCTTGTGGTATATAAAACACTATTCTTGTATTTTGTTACAAATAATCTAGTTCTTTTGATAGATTTTATTTCACACAAGACTGAGTTTAAGAGAAGAACTAAATATTGTTATGTTACCTTATAACATATCCATTATAATGGTTGGTATGAAAATTATTAACTAAATTATGAAAATATTCTTTATACATATAATTAATTAATTATTTTGTGTGTAATTAATTATAAATGAAAATAAAACCCTTTTTTATATAAAAAGAAATATTTTTTGGAAAAACTGTTTAAATGCAAATAAATGAGTATATAAAATAATAAAATCAATATTTATGGATTTTATTAATTAAATATATATTAAATATATTAAATATAATGTTTAAAATTCATCTTATATGTTTTCTAGACATGATACAAGAATAAATTTAATTTTTCGAAAAAAAGAAGTATTTTTTAAAAAAAAATGCAGTTTTGTTGCCTTTTGATGAATCACCCAGTTTCAATATAGTTGTTGACACTTTTTTATATTATATTTGAAAAAATAAACTTCTTATTTGAAATAATAATATCAAAATTTAATTTTTTTTGAATTTTTTGGTACTTTTCTGATAAGTTTCACACTTTAATGAATAGTAAAAAAATAATGCATTTTAATTGAAAAATATTTTTCATCAAATTTATTTATAGTGTTAAATTATATATTTGAATTGTTTTAAAGTATAAATAGATTATATTTTTATTATTTAATGTAATTTAGGTTATTGGTATTAATTTTACATTGAATTTAGATGTAAAAACATTTCCATCTTTTGCATGTTTTAACTTTTAAAACCTATTTTCTCATTCTGACAATAGGATTATTATTAAATTAATTAATGCAACTTCTATGTTTTGAATTTTTAAAAATGGATTCAATATTTATAATCAGGGAATAATATTATGTAAATATATTTCTTTTATTTTAGGGTATAATGAATAATAACTTTAGTATTTTTTTTTAATTTAGTAAAAAGGTAAATCAGGAAATTAAAGGTAAAAATATTATTATAAAATTAACCTAAAACATTTCATAATATCATTGGATGAGTGTGTTTAGAATTAAATAATACTTGGGTCGAAATGGTACCCTTTGGAATCCACTTGGATGAGATTATGACATTTAATATATTTTAAAAATAAATGTTAAATATGTCTTACTCAAATTTTAATAATTATATCATTTGTAAAATAAGGTTATACAGAATCTAAGTTCAACTATAAATAATTATTTTAAAGATAATTTTTTATTTATCATGGTAATTTTTTTTAATTTTTAGGATATAAATAATTACCTTAAAGGCTTATACAATGATGATGCAAAATATATTTAATGGATGAAAAACTAATAAAATAATTTTAATTAAAATGATAATAACCATTAAAATACCAAAACACTTGACCAAATATTATTTTTAGATTATATATCAAACATAATAATCCAATAATCTAATTATTGACCATTTTAAGCCACATAGAAAATATTATGACACTTATAATATTTTATCTAAAGTAATGTTAATGTTTTCACATTCATGTTTTAATAAATATAACATTTTTAATGTAGGATTTTATAGAAGATGTATTAGACTATAAGTTTTCTTATAAAATGTATAGAATTTATCTTCTTCATATTATTTTATTTTTAATTTTTATTCAAAAAATAATTATATTAAATAATTACATAAAACTGATGTAATAATTATTTTATTAATAGAAATATCAAATAAATTTTATTAAAAATATTAAAATAAAATAATTTGGGATAATTAATATATCCAATTAATTTTATATATTACCTTGAAATATTATAAATATAATAAAATGATTGGTTCAAATTTTACTTTTTATCTTAATATTTTTTAAAAACAATGACTTGAATAGTGTCAAAATTGAGAATATTGATTGTTTGTCAAAATAATGTTTTATTAAATTATTTAAAAATCGTAGAACATTTTTAAAAATACCAAATAATTTTTATATTTTATAAAATATTATAAATTATTTATTTATGGTTTAATTAACATCAAATAATTAAAAAATACTCTCTTTTAATTTTGAAAAATATGTTGCCTTAGTTAAAATTAAAATAGAATAACTAAAGGTTAATTAAATGATATGTATAAATTGATAGAAAAACTTGTATAAGATTTATTTATTGATGATATTACAACCTTATATCATCTTATATTAAACAATATGTCATTTTTGAGGTCTTTTATGTGGTTTAATTTTATTATAAATTAATATTTTTGATGATTCCAAAAGTGTCCCTCACCTCAATTATAAAAGAGAATCTCCTCCATCATTTCTTAAATTTACTTTGACCCTTCAATCTCATACATCACCTTCCCAATTAAATTTTAAACATTACTTTCCACATTCTATAGGTGCTTTTCATCCCAAAATACCAACTCTTGTGTCTCTAAGGGGGGATCTAGAGGTAGCTCACCGTAGAAGAGGTAATCTCCTTTTCCGGCTCTCTCAAGATAATTTCTTATTCTACTTACCATTAATATGTTGTTTCAATTATAAATTAATAAATAAAATATCAATTACATGGTGATAATTCATTACAATTATGGAAAAACCATATTATACCTTTTATCAATCCAATAAAAAATGAAATCACCATGCGTGCGTACGTACGACCTATCGTCTACATGCCATGGTGTAATATGTTTTTAAACACTTTATTTTGATGGGTATAATGATGGAAATAATATAAATTTATAGTTATCATAACATGATATTTATTCCAAGACAACAAATACACCATCTACTTCCATACTTTTTACTATTAAGTAAATGATATCATCACTTGTGCGTACATACAACCTGCTATCTCTAGGATGCGATGTGATTCATTTCCATGTACACTGTTAATTCATGATTATATAAAGGTATATAATGAATAAATATGATATTTATTACCTAAATATAATTATATATATTATATAATTATATCATATTTATAAGAACTGGGACTTATATGACAAAACATGCGTGTGAAAATGAAGCAGTTAACACCCAAAAGAAGCATCAAAATAAAATATTATTAAAAATGTGATAATATAATAATATATGATATCATAAATATAATTATGGTTCTAGAATAATTTAATTTAATTATTTAAACCATTATATAGGAGGTTTAGGTACGTACCAATGGAATTCGACCTAAGGTAAGGGATTATTTTTGTCTCACCTTTATTTCTGTGAGACTCATGTCGTATACACTACTTGTTTCTTCTACATGATGTATATACTGCCTATGAATTTCTTTTATGAGTCTTATCCAAAATATTATGTTATTTTAATAATTTTATTTTTTTCAAGGGGTATACGATCCTATTGATTATAAAGTTAAGAGTATATATTTCACAATCTCTTCAATATTTAGAATTGTTTCATTTTAAGTCTCTGTTGAGGAATATATATCATCCATTTACATGTTTTCTAAAAAAAAATCATAATTTTTTTTACTATTCTTATATAGATATTTAAAGTCATTTTTACCTTTTACTACATTTTTTTAAAGGAATATTTCTTTTTCCAAATGAGGTACTTTTTTACTTTTTCAAAAAAATCATGAGAATAATGTTTTATTTTAACTTATACAGCATGAAAAAAAATTTATGCTTTAATAATGATTTGTTTATTTGAAGATTCCCTTACAATAATAGAAGTTTATTTTCAAATAAATTATTTTCTCTTAAAATTTCATGACCTTTTAAGAAAATAAATCATTTTCAAATAAGAAAGGATATTTTATACAAGAATTATTTTAAAGTGTTCTATCAAAATTATCTTGCATCTAATATTACATTCATATATGTTATATATGATTTAATGGGGGAATTATTTTTCAAGAATATTATCCCTGTTATTATTATTATTTGATTATGTTTATAATGGAATGATATTTATGAAATCCATTTCTTTTTCATGGATTAAGTTATGATAGAATGTTGTTTATGAAACCCATTATATTCCATTGGATATGATGAATGATTTATGTTATTATGGAACACATATGTATAGATTTTATTATGAGATGTTTGTGACCTTTATCTTACTCTAATTTATTGGGTAAATATTTATATCTCATGTGATATACAGGAATGGAATGAGAAATGATCTCGGTTCAATAATATAGGGATAGAATGAGAAATGATATTGGTTCGATAATATAGGGATGGAATGTTAAGTAAACCCAGTTTAATAATAGAAGGATGGAATGGGGAGTGAACTTGATTTATTAAAGGAATTTTTCTACCATGATGGTCTTTTTAATAAGCCTTGGATAATATAGAAATGATTTTCTACGCTTATGTGTTTTTCACAATTCCAAGTTTTATGACAATGCTATTTTCCCATGGATCATGTTCCTTTATGATTTATGCATTATGAACTCCCAAAAAATATTTCATGACTCGAGATTTTGATATATGTTATACATGGTATGATTTTCAAAATTATGTTCTTGTTTTTACATTCTTATGTTCATGTTTTTTTTATATTTTCCTTATTTACCCTTACTGAGCATCCTATCTTGACCTTTTCATATGTTTTATTTTACCTAGGACATAAATAAAGGTTTTAGGTAGAAAAAATAAAGGGGAAGATCTTTACGGGCGATTTTAAAGACATTTCACCAAATTATAATAATGTGTTCCAAGTTTACAAAGGTACTAAACTAATATAGTATTTGGGAGTTTGTTTATGTAATTTTTTAATTATTCCACAAAAGTAATGTAATATTCTTGTAAGTCAATCTTGGGTCATTAGAGAGGGCCTCTAGGGAACACTTTTGAAAATATAAATAAGATATTTAATTATTAATTACATATTAAAACTTTAAATATTAATAAAAACAGTTATAATATTTTCTCGTGATTTTTCATTTACAGCACTTCCATCTTTTTTCCTACTACTCGAGAAAAATAGTTTTTCTCAAGGCATAGAGCCATCAATTCCAAATGTTTCTTGTTGAAAATTAAATTCATTACTATAATACTAAATTATTAAATAATATTAAATTTATAAACAAAAAAAATCTATTAGATTTCAATTAAATTGTATTACTTTAGTAGAGGTATATAAAGATTAGTTTTATTACATTTTGTATTGATTTGGGATGGATTGGATCATTAATTTAGTTTTAATCATTTTAATTTATTTTATATTACTTTAATTATGTTTTATTTAGTTATCTTTAAAGAAAAATTATGATTTTTTAACACTTTTAAATCCAGTTGAATTAAGTATGGTTCAAATATTATCATTTTGGTTCAATATAGGTAATTTAAGGTGGTTTTGTTTCATTTCAATCAAATTTAATTCAATTCAAATTGATTTGGTTTTATTTAGATCTATATTGTATGTGTTAATTGGGTTCAGTTACATTAAATTCAATTATAATTTATTTGAATCAATTTCATTTAGTTTTATCCTCATTGAGTTTGATTTTTATAGTTTTTTGTGGTTCGAGTAAGTTCTTTTTCATCTAGTTTCATCTTTTTTTGTATTTTTCAGATCTATTCAATGTGCTTTTCATACCTTCTTCTAAGTATGATTCGTTTCATTTACCTTTTTTAATTTCAAAATGATTCAATTTAATTAATATTTGATTTTTTTAGTTATAATTGATATAGTTTACATTATTTTGGTTCATATATATCTGATCCATTTAGTTTAAGTGGGTATTGTTCTATTAGGAAAAGGATCATAAATATGTTTATCTCCAATGTGGTTTTATTTCATTTAAATTGATTAAACTCTATTTATTTTGGTTTATTATTATTTTGGTCTATTTGGTTTGGTTTGTTCCAACATAATATTATTTGACATGTGGTGTTTCATTCAATTCCAAGAAAATTTGGTAGTAGACACTCCAGGAATTTATAATAAGATAGGGAAATAGGTTTTATAGTCATTGGTGTGGAAAAAAATGATTTCATTAATGGAATAGGTGGTAGGATTATGGATAAAAAAATATAGAATGTGTCTTGGTGTAGAAGAAAGTGGGAAATAGTATAGATTTATAGTGGAAGGATACAAATAGGTAGTTGGACTTTGGTGAACCAACATGGACTCATTTGTGGTGGAGATAGCTCAATAAGGTAGTGTAGAACAGATCCCTCATCTAGAAACTCGTTTTCTTAGAGTGGTGGTCCTATATGGATGATATAGGGGTATAAAAATATATAGATGGTGACTAAATCTGGTTGAAAAATTGTAATCATGGTTTGTTGGTAGTAGAGATCTGGCAGTGATGGGTGTCTTTAAAAGAATCAATTAGGGATCATCTACAGGTAGTGTGAAGCAATGTAAAACACAAGGTAAAATAAGCCTATTATAGTGGTGTTTTATTTAGATCCTATAACAACCCGAGATTTTATGAGAATTATTCTTTTTAATTGATGTCTTGTGTTGTACGCTACATCAAAGGGAGCTTGCACTACATTCATCCCTGACTTGGCTTGCATTACACGAAATCGTGACCTTTCTTGATAGCGTGTGTAGTATGCAATATCGGGTTTCACTAAACAACGATATATTAATATAATATTATTATGGATTAGTCGTTATGAATAGTATTAACTGCATTTTAAATTTTATAACAATATTATTAATCTTACACATTTTCTAGAACATCGTGTGAGAACAAAATATATTTTTCGAGTAAAATAAGTATTTTTCAAAAAATGCAGTTTTGCCGCCTTTTGAGGGCGCGCCCACTTTAAATCTAGTTTTTCACATGTTTATAAGTTCAATTTTAAAAAATAAAATTCTTATTTGGAATCAGGATATAAAAATTTACTTTGAATAAATTTTTCATATTATTCTAATAACTTTCATATTTTAATGAATAGTAAAAACACGCTATATTTTAATTAAAAACAACTTTTTTCATCGTAATAATTTATATGGTTAAATTATAATATTTAATGTTTTTAAAGTATAAATAGAATATATTTTTACTATTTAATATAATTTATGTCATTAGCATTGATTTTACGTTGAATTCATAGGTAAAATCATTTCAATCTTTGGCAATGTTTTAACTTTTAAAACTCGTTTTCTTAACAACGGGATTAATTTTAAATTAATTTCTGCAAATTCTGTGATTTGAATATGGAAAAATGGATTCCATATTTGGAATCAGTAGGTCCAAATTATGTTAATAAGCTACTTTTTATTTTTAGTCATTATGAATAGTAACTACGGTAAATTTTATTTACCATAGTTAAAGGTAAATCAAGGTAATTAAGGGTAAATATAACATTATAATATTACCCTAACACTTGTAATAATATAATTGGATGATTATATTTTACCCTAAATCATACTTCGGTCTAAATGGAATCTAATGGATCCCACTTGTATTTGATTAAGACCTTTTATTTAGTTTATTTAAAGGAAAGTGAAATGTCTCACTCAAACTTTAATAATTAGATTATTTTTAATATATAGTTATACAAAATATAAATTAGATTATAAATACTGATTTGGAAGCTAAATTTTTTTTCTTTATCATGGTAATTTATTTGTAATTTATAATAAATATTTTATTACCTTAAAATCCTATACATTAATGATGTAGAAATTATTTATTTAGTGAAAAATCAATAATATAGTTTTTATTAAAATAATAATACCTATAAAAAGGAACATAAACTTGACCAAAAATTATTTTTCAAGTATATCTATACCGTAATCATCCAATGGTAGATATTTGGACCATTTGGAGACTTATAAAACTGAATAGGACATTTACGTTATTTAATTTTAAATGATGTCAAAGATGTCACCTTCATAATTTAATAAATATAAAAATTTAAATTTTGTGATTTTAAGATGATAAATTTAAGGTAAAATATTATTATGAAAGTTATTATATTCATATTAATCATAGTATTTTATTTTTAATTTTTATGCAAATAATAAGTATATTAAATGATTATACAAAAAAGATGTAGTAATTGTTTTATTAAGAGAAATATCAAATAATGGTTTTAAAAATATTAAAATAAATATTATATGAACTATTTAATGTTCTCCACCAATTTTATAAACAAATATGACATGTTATTAGTCTATTAAAGCTTTTATTTCGAACATATCTTTTGTGTGGATTTTATTTAAATTCAAATAAATGAATAGTGTCAACATTGACACTATTGTTATTTTATAAAAATAACATAATATAAAATTGTTTAAAAATCACAAAAATATTTAACAATTATAAATTAAAATTTATATGATCTAAAATGTCATAAATAATATAATTATGCACAATTACAAACACATAAGTAATTGTTTATAACAATTTAAAATTTAGAATATTATAACCAAAAATAAAATTAAATAGATTAAATAAGGATAAATCAAGTTGATAATGTTTAAAATAAATTACCAACATGTCTAAGTTTTATTTGTTGATTATATTACAACCTTATCTCATCTAAGTTCGTATTTGATTCATTTTGGAAGTTTTTTAAGTGGGGTTTGAATTTATTATAAATTAATATTTTTGAGGTTTCCAAAGGTGTCCCTCTCCTCCCTTATAAAAGGGCACCTCCTCCCTCTTCTCTTTACAAAATTTTGAGCCTTCAAGATTGAACAAACCCTGAACATTTCCCTTCTCAGCTTCCCTAGAAACATTATAGAGGTTTTGTTCTCCTCAAAATACCAACTCTAGTGCCTTAAGATGAGGTTAAGAAGAGGCGCGTCAAAGAAGAGGTAATATCCTTTACCGATCCTTTCCAATTTATTTCTTCTTCTACTTCTTCTTATTTATTTTTTTCATCATAAATTAATAACATCAGTATCAATAATATTCTGATATGTTATTATAAATATGAAACAACCCTATTTCATCTTCTATCCATCCTATGGAAAAAGAAATCATCGTGCGTGCGTACGTACGGAATACCGTCTCCACGCCATGGTGTAATCTGTTTTTCACCACCACCTTACTTGGATGGGTATAATGGGGTAAATAAATAAATATATATTATTATTTTAAAGTGATATTTATTCTTAAATATTATACATACACTTCAATACAATTCCACAATCATGGGAATTATATCATCGCTCATGTGTACATATGGACTACCATCTCTACGAACGTGATGAGATTCATTTTCCATGATTAACCATTCAAGTATGATTATAAAGTATATATAATAAATAGTCATGAAAGATATTACATAATTATTATAATGTATTTATTTAAATATATGTTTCATTTACTTAATTCCATTTAATTCAATAAGGAAATGAAAACAGCGTTCATGCGTACGTACGGCCTACCGTCTCCATGAACGGTGTATTTCATTCCATTTATCGATCTGTCATATATATTTATATGATTAATATATATTATATATAAATAATTTTTTACATTCTGGAATTAAGTAAATCAGGATATAAGTAATAATATCAAGAACAACATGTCGAAACACGTATGATAAATGAAACGATTTTACCCAAAACACTTCTTTAACATGGAATTTACAAAAGAACAGGTAATATAAAGTCATAAGTGAACCATATATGATATCATAACAATTAATATGATTCTGTAATAAGTCAATGATATTATTTAAATCATTATACAGGAGGTTCGGATACATACAAAGCATATCGGACATAAGGTAAGGGATAATTTTGCAATCTCATTTTTATCCGAGATTGCTTATACGTAGGTATTTACTGGGGTTATATTTTTTAACCATGCCCATAAAATGTTTTTCATAAAGTGTTTAATATTCTTCCATGTATGTTTAATGTCATGTTTACCCCTCTTTGACTTTTACTTTGTGTTATGGAGGGAATCTTTCTTTTGTTTACCATACGAGGAACTTTTTTGACTTTTCCGACAAAAGTACGAGGAGAATGTTTTTTTAACTTATACGGCATAAACGGATTTTTATGGTTTCATAATTCCTTTTCTTCATGAAAAATACTATACAATATTTCATGATTATTTTCAATAAAATTCTTTTCTTTTAAATTTGTGTGGCATTTTGTGATAATAAAATGATTTTGAAGAAGAAAGGATATTTTCCTCAAGAATTCTTTTCAAGTGTTTTATCAAAACCATTTTCCATCTATGATGACATTATTTCATATGTGTATGTTTCAACTATAATATCTCTATGATTTACATGGTTTCACTTTTCTTATGATGAAATGATATCCATTTTTTTATATGGATTATGTTATGATGGGATGATGTTTATGAAACCCATTTTTATTCTTTGGGTTATGATGAATGATTTTTGTTTATGTTGTGGCACAAGTAAGAATGATTTAATTATGATATGGGTGGGACCTATATCTCCCTCCAATTAATTGGGTAAAGATTTATATCTCATGAGATAGAAATGGATGGAATGATAAGTTAATCTGGTTCAGTGATACAGGACTGAAACGGGGAGTGAACTCGATTCAGTAAGGGAATTTGTCCACTAAGATGGTCTTGGCAGCAATGCTTTGGCTAATATGGAAATCATATCATGTGTTTAATGGTTTTCCACAATTACATGTTTTATTTCCATGAAATTTTATCATGATTTATGTTCCTTTATGATATATGCCTTACGTACTTCCAATATATAGGTCTTTGCTCAAGATTTTGATGTTTAGATTTTATGTTCAAGTTTTTGCATTCAAATGTTTATGGATTGTTTTATGTTCTCTATGTTTAACCTTACTGAGCATTTTATCTCACCCTTTTTATGTTTTCTTTTCCCCAGTATTTAAAGAAAGTTTTTAGGTGAGAAAACAAAAGGGGAAGATCTTTATGGGAGATGTTGAAGATCTTTCACCATGATTAGAAGATTATATTCTGAGTTTCTAAAGACACTAAACTATTACGGTCCTTGTGTGTCTTTTTTTGTTATGTATTAGGTATTTCGCAAAAGTAATGTAATGTGAATGTATGTCATGCTTTGGGTATCTACATTTGGTATCAAAGGAAAGGTTTAGTTAACCAATGGAAACTAGGATTCAAAAAAACTATAGTGAGATACCTAGAGATATTTCTAAGGTATGTCTAGGGATGTCCCTAAGGTTAAGTATAAGTATAGGTTATAGTCCTAGAATTATGGTAATGATATTAGAATTAAACCTAAGATGTTAGATATTGAATGTACTCCCCCTTTGTTATGTTGTTTTCCTAGCATGATTTTTGCCTCTCACACTATTCTTTTTGGGTTTTAGAAAATGGCTGGTAACAGGAAGATTAACGATAATGGAGAATATGATAGACAATAGAATGATATTATTCATGAGAAACCAAATGAAATGGGATTTGGAAGTCCAAACATCATTATTATGCCTAATCATCAATCTCATAATATGATCAATAATCTCAACTTTGGTAAGTTTCCTAACTCATCTAATAAGAGAAATATGGAGTTTCATGATGATCAAAGAGGAAAGAAAGTCCAATTTCCATCATGTAAATCATGTGGTAAGAGGCATCAGGGAGAATGTTTCAAAGGAACTAAAAGATGCTTGGGGTGTGGAAAAGAAGGACACAAAGCCAGTAATTGTAAATGAAAAGGTTTAGTTAACACCATGGACAAGTATAATGGTATTTCTAAGAAATCAACAATTGTTAAATGTTTTAAATGTGGAATATACAGGCATTATGAAACCCAATTCTCTAAGGGAAAATTTTATGAAGAGAATCAGCATGGTCGTATGGGTAGTATTTATGTTTTTGATGATGAAGAGACTACAAATGATATATGAGATGAAAAAAATAATGAAGTTAGGTCAATGGTTTAAGAAGGTAGTGGAATGATTTATGTTTATCAAGAGTTATGTTGTATAGGTAATGGTACTGTGGAATAAAGACACATCTAAGGATTGTTACACTATTTTTTTCCTAAAGTATTTGAAAGTATATGTTAAATAGTTCCATTAACCATTAAAGGTTACTCAAATATTTTTGGAAGGTAGATGACATGTGCATAATGAAAGGATAAAGAGATAATGATATGTTTGATAGTATTAATGAGCTCATGACTGGTATAAGGAAAATGTGATATCATGGTTTGAGTATACAGATTTTTGGGATTTTGGTATGTGGAAAGAGTTAACTTTTGACAACATTCATGTTTTCATTAAGGTTCAATGGGTATTCGTTTTTCAAGAGAATACATGATTAAGGAATTCACATATTTGGAATGTGACCAATAAGATATATATATCTTATGATATACGGGAGATAAATGATTGTATTCAATGCTTGGTAGATAAACTTTCTAGTAATCGTTTTATTTATACTATGAGCTTGGATAGAAGTATTTTGGATAATCCTAAAGATTGGAATGGATTATGTTGGACATAAGTTAGTATTGTTTAAGTCTATAACTTTTTTCGATATTATTGATGGAATGTTATAATAATGTAGTTTTAGAAAAAAGACAACCCATGGGAGGAGCGACAACTTGTCGCGTCAGACAAGGCTGTGGGAATCGAACCCATAACCGAAGTGCGACAGGACTTTATTTCCTACCATTGGCCTACAGGAAGCCCCTGGTTAGTAGAAACTAGTTTTATTATATTAAGTATTATTATATATGAAGTATAAGTGCAATTTGGAACCATATACGATTAATCTCACCATAGATGGACTTATAACTTTTGATAACCTTATGTTTGAGATAGATGGAATGAAATATCATTCTATCACATGATATGTTAACACTTCACAGAAGACAAATTCAACATCATTTCTTTATGAGATGAAGTGGAAACCGTTCAAGGCAAGAAAAATAGTTATATTGTACCAAAATCATGTAAGTATTTCTTTTAATTCAAAAATCCTTCAACTTTATGGAAATGATCTTGAAAACCAAAAATGTTGTCCTAGTGCCCTTATATATGATGAATTAGATGGTACCTTATATCATCACAAAATTATTTCTTTGTGATTGTTGGCTATTTCATAGCCATGTCCTCTACCACTCTTCATCAGAATTTGATTGTTATATTTCTCTTCCATATCCATATTTTCACCTATGTTCTCTTATGTGGAAACCCAGTAATGAGTTAATTTGGGTAGCCATTATTTTTCTTACTTTACTTTTTAAAATTAAGTTTTTTTATTCCTTTTTACAATGTGGGTTTCTATGAAATAAACTTTCAAGTAGTAAACCATTTATAACCCCGACGAATTTCGAGGGCGAAATTCATTTTAAGGGGGGAAGAATGTAACAACCTGAGATTTTATGAGAATTATTCTTTTTAATTGATGTCTTGTGTTTTACACTACACCAAAAGGAGCTTGTACTACATGCATCCCTGACTTGGCTTGAATTACACACAATTGCGACCTTCCTTGATAGCGTGTATAGTACGCAATACCGGGTTTCACTAAACAACATTATATTATAATAATATTATTATAGACTAGCCGTTATGAATAGTATTAACTACATTTTGAATTTTATAACATTTTTATTCATCTTACACATTTTCTAGAACATCGTGTGAGAACAAAATATATTTTTCGAGTTAAATAAGTATTTTTCAAAAAATGCAGTTTTTCCGCCTTTTGATGGAGCACTCACTTTAAATATAGTTTTTGACATGTTTATAAGTTAAATTTGAAAAAATAAAATTCTTCTTTAGAATCCAGATATAAAAATTTACTTTGGATAAATTTATCATATTATTCTGATAAATTTCATATTTTAATGAATTGTAAAAACACACTATATTTTAATTAAAAACAACTTTTTTCATCGTAATAATTTATATGTTTAAATTATAATATTGAATGGTTTTAAATTATAAATAGAATATATATTTACCATTTAATATAATGTATGTCATTATCATTGATTTTATTTTGAATTCATAGGTAAAAACATTTCAATCTTTGGCTATGTTTTAACTTTTAAAACCTATTTTCTTAACAATGAGATTAATTTAAAATTAATTTATGCAACTTCTGTGATTTGAATTTAGAAAAATGGATTCCATATTTGGAATCAGAAGGTCCAAATTATGTTAATGATTTACTTTTTATTTTTAGTCATTATGAATAGTAACTACGGTAAATTTTATTTACCATAGTTAAAGGTAAATCGAGGAAATTAAGGGTAAATATAACATTATAAAATTACCCTAACACTTGTATTAATATAATTGGATGATTATATTTTACCCTAAATAATACTTGGGTCGAAATGGAATCTAATGGATCCCACTTGTATTTGATTAAGACCTTTTATTTAGTTTATTTAAAGGAAAATGAAATGCCTCACTCAAACTTTAATAATTAGATTATTTTTAATATACAATTATACAAAATATAAATTTTATTATAAGTACTCATTTGAAAGATAAAATGTTTTTATTTATCATTAAAATTTATTTTTAATTTATAATAAATATTCTATTACCTTAAAATCCTATACATTAATGATGTAGAAATTATTTATTTAGTGAAAAATAAATAATATAGTTTTTATTAAAATAATAATACCTATCAAAAAAACCAGAAACTTGACCAAATTTTATTTTTCGAGTATATATATATATCCTAATCATCAAATGGTCGATATTTGGACCATTCGGAGCCTTATAAAACTGATTAGTACATTTACATTATTTTATTTTAAATGATGTCAAAGATGTCACCTTCATAATTTAATAAATCTAACACTTTAAATGTTGTGATTTTAAGATGATAAATTAGAGGAAAAATATTATTATAAAAGTTATTATATTTATCTTAATCATAGGATTTTATTTTTAATTTTTATTCAAATAATAAGTATATTAAATGATTATACAAAAATGATGAAGTAATTGTTTTATTAAGGTAAATATCAAATAAATGGTTTTAAAAATATTAAAATAAATATTATATGAAATTTTTAATGTGATCCACTAATTTTATAGATAAATATGAAATTTTATGAATCTATTAAAGCTTTTATTTCGAACATATCTTCTGTGTGGATTTTATTTAAATTCAAATAAATGAATAGTGTCAAAATTGACACTATTGTTATTTTATAAAAATAACATAATATAAAATTGTTTATAAATCACAAAAATATTTAAAAATTATAAATTAAATTTTATATGATCTAAAATGTCATAAATAATCCAATTATGGACAATTCAAAACACATAAGTAATTATTTATAACAATTTAAAATTTAGAATCTTATAACCACAAATAAAATTAAATAGATTAAATAAGAATAAATCAAGTTGATAATGTTTAAAATAAATTACCAACATGTATAAATTGTATTGGTTGATGATATTACAACCCTATCTCATCTAAGTTCGTATTTGAGTCATTTTGGATGTTTTTATGTGGGGTTTTAATTAATTATAAATTAATATTTTTGAGGTTTCCAAAGGTGCCCCTCTCCTCCCTTATAAAAGGGCACCTCCTACCTCTTCTATTTACACAATTTTGAGCCTTGAAGCTCGGCCAAAACCTGTCCATTTCCATTATCAACTTCCCTAGAAACATTATAGAGGTTCTGGTCTCCTCAAAAGACCAACTCTAGTGCCTTAAGAGGAGGTTAAGAAGAGGCCCGTCAAAGAAGAGGTAATATCCTTTACCGATTCTTTCCAATTTATTTCTTCTTCTACTTCTTCTTCTTTATTTGTTTCATCATAAATTAATAACATAAGTATCACTCATATACTGATATGTTATTATAAATATGAAACAACCCTATTTCATCTTATATCCATCCTACGGAAAATGAAATCATCGTGCGTGCTCCATTTCCATTATCAACTTCCCTAGAAACATTATAGAGGTTCTGGTCTCCTCAAAAGACCAACTCTAGTGCCTTAAGAGGAGGTTAAGAAGAGGCGCGTCAAAGAAGATGTAATATCCTTTACCGATTCTTTACAATTTATTTCTTCTTCTACTTCTTCTTCTTTATTTGTTTCATCATAAATTAATAACATAAGTATCACTTATATACTGATATGTTATTATAAATATGAAACAACCCTATTTCATCTTATATCCATCCTACGGAAAATGAAATCATCGCGCGTGTGTACGTACCGAATACCGTCTTCACGTCGTGGTGTAATCTTTTTTTCACTACCACCGTACTTGGATGGGTATAATGGTGTAAATAAATAACTATATATGATTATTGTAAAGTGATATTGATTATGAAATATTATACATACACTTCAATACAATTCCACGATCATGGGAATGATATCATCGCTCGTGCGTACGTACGGACTATCGTCTCCACGAACGCGATGCGATTCATTTTCCATGATTAACCATTCAAGTATGATTATAAATTATATATAATAAATAATCATGAAATATATTACATAATAATGATAATGGATTTATGTACATATATGTTTCATTTAATTAATTCCATTTAATTCAATAAGGAAACGAAAACAGCATTCATGTGTACGTACGACCTACCGTCTCCTTGAATGGTGTATTTCATTCCATTTATCGTTCTATCATATATATTTATATGCTGAATATATATTATATATAAATCATGTTTTACATTTTGTAATTAAGTAAATCAGGATATAAGAAATACTATCAAGAACAACATGTCGAAACACGAACGAAACCTAGAAGAAGACCTTTCTGTGCGTCAGCCATGACCCCGGTCTGTTTAATGAAAAAAAAGAAAGTACACGTCGTGTACTTTTAGAGTACATGGTGTGTACTAGGTCTTTCCGTAATACGCCAAAAATAGCCTCCACATCACCCCTACACACCGTGTGTGTGGCCCGGGCATGGCCAGCACACGGCTTCGAGCGGGAAAAGAGTACACGGCTTGTACTCAGAAAGTACATGGTGTGTACTTCAAAAATTTCCAGAAATTTTATTTTTCCTAAAAACTCCAGAAAAAGGAAAAACATACCTCAAACAAATATCCGGTTATTACAAACTTCCCCCCTTAAATAAATTTATCCCCGAATTTCCCTAACGTGGCGTGGAAGAATAAACCCCGAACAGCTCTGGCCACTGCGATCATACGTCGGCCTCCCTTTCCCAGGTCTCGTCCTGTACTCGTATGTGCTACCATAGCACTCGTACTAAAGGACTAGACCGTCCATAGAGAACCTTCGTACTGTGGTCGACAATCCGGATGGGATGCTTCTCAAATGATGCATCCACTTCAAGATCAACTTCCTCAGGCTGAAAGACACGAGACGGGTCTGAAAAGTAACATCAGAGTTGAGAGACATGGAAGACGTCGTGCATGGCCCGATACCTCTGAGGTAACTGCAACCGATAGGAAACCGGACCAACTCTCTCCAATACCTCAAACGGCCCGACATACTGCGGTGAAAGCTTACCCTGCCTCCGAATCCTTTTGTGTCCCAACCTCGATGTGACACATAGGAAAACCTGATCCCCGACCTTGAACTCCAGAGGTCATCTCCGTTTATCAGCATAATACTTCTACCGAGACTGTGTCGTAGCCATCCTCTTCTGAATTATCTCTATATGCCCTGAAGTCTCATGAACAAGATGAGGTCCTAGAAAATACATCTCTTCTGCCTCCAGCCATCATAAGGGTGATCGACATGGGCTACCGTAAAAATCCTCATAAGGTTCCATCTGAATAGTTGCCTAAAAACTGTTGTTGTAGGCGAACTCCACCAGAGGAATATGCTTATCCCAAGAATCGCCAAAGTATAGAATGCAAGATCAGAGCATATCCTCAAGCACCCGGATCGTACGCTCAGACTGGCAATCTGTCTGGGGATGGTATGCCGTACTCTGGAGTACCTAGGTACCCAAAGACTTCTGAAGTCCCCTCCAGAACTGAGAAGTAAAGCACGCATCCCTGTCTGAAACAATGGAGTGTGGAACTCCATGCAAACTCAAAATCTACCAGATGTAAAGTCATCCCAGATCATATATACTAAAGGCCTCCTTGATCAGGAAGAAGTGAGAAACCTTCGTAAGTCTGTCGAAGACAACCCAAACAGCATCGTTCCCTCGAGGCGACCTCGGCAATCCGGTCATGATGTCCATTGTGACATCATTCCACTTCCACTCTAGAATGGGTAACTTCTATAAAAGGCATGTTGGTCGTTGATGCTCCGCCTTTACCTGCTGATAAGTAGGACACCTCGAGATGAAACTAGTGACATCCCTCTTCATACCTGGACACCAGTATTGGCGATGAAGATCCTGATACATCTTGGTGACGCCAGGATGAACTGCCCAAACTGAGGAATGAAAGTCATGCATCAGCTCCTCGCGTATGTCTGTTGGCACCCATACGCGTCCCTGGAAACGCAAAATCTTATCCTCACCCACTATCCATCCAGGAAGAGGGTCATCTCTTGACACACTCTCCCGCAGGACTAAGCCTTCTGAATCTGATAGTTGCCTCATCCATACCCGATCAAGTAGTGTAGAGGTAACAGCTACAGAAGATATAAAATTTTGTCCATGTCTGTCGTTCACATCTAGATGCATCTCAGAGAACAGATCCATAAGCTACCACTCACTACTGGCCTCCTGAACTTCCTGAATCTGAGTTCTCCTAGTTAACGCATCTGCTACTACATTGCCCTTTCCCGGCGTATAGGCAAGCTCGAAATCAAAAGACTGAAGATACTTGACCCACCTGCACTACCTCAGATTCATATCACGCTGAGTGAAGATGTACTTGAGACTCTTGTGGTTGGTGAAAACCACAAAGTGCTCTCCCATAAGGTAATGTCTCCAATAGCATAAGGCATGAATAACAGTTGTCAACTCCAAATCGTGCGTCGGGTAGTTTCTCTCATGTGGCTTCAACTGCCGAGACCCGTACGCAACAACTCCATCTCCCTACATAATCACAACTCCTGGCCCGACACCTGAGGCATCGCAGTAAATAGTATAGTTCTTTCCTGGCTCTGGCAAGACTAGTATTGGTGCTGACGTCAGCCTTCCCTTCAGCTCCTGAAAGGCTGAATCGCAAGAATCTGACCATAAGAACTTCGCCCCCTTCTTTTTCAGACCTGTCAAAGGTGCTTCTAGGCATGAAAAGTCTTGAATGAAGAATATGTAGTATCCAGTCATACCTAGGAAACTCCATACCTCAAAAATGTTCTTCGTCTGCTCCCACGAAACTACAGCTCTCACTTTCTCTAGGTCCATAGATACTCCTACCTTTGAGATGACATGACCCAAAAAGTGA
The DNA here is from genome assembly GCA_963277665.1 of Viscum album. Lineage (NCBI taxonomy): Eukaryota > Viridiplantae > Streptophyta > Magnoliopsida > Santalales > Viscaceae > Viscum > Viscum album. Next base: position 1,488,866,640 of record OY728142.1, read on the forward strand.
ATCTGATCCATCCAAAAGTGGCACTTCGAGATTTTAGCATAAAGTCGATGCTCTCTCAGTGTCCTTAGAACAATCTCAAGATGGTTATCATGGTCGTGTCGAGTGTGAGATTACACCAAGATATTGTCCCCGAAGACTATGACGAAGGAGTCCAAGTAAGGATGGAACACTCGGTTCATCAGTGCCATGAAAACTACAGGCGTGTTCGTGAGACCGAATGGTATGATTGTATACTCGTATAGACCATACCTGCTCCTGAAGGCTGTCAGAGGTATATCTGATGGCTTAACGTGCAACTGATGATAACCGGACCTCAAGTCGAACTTTGAGAACACCCGGGCTCCTCAAATTTGATCAAAGAGGTCATCTATCCTCGAAAAGGGATATCAGTTCTTGACCGTCAACTGTTTCAGCTTCCGATAATCCACACAAAGCCAAAGGGTATCGTCTACCTTCTTCGCAAACAGGATAGAAGAACCCCAAGGAGAAGTACTGGGTTGGATGAAACCCTTTGCCTACAACTCCTCCAACTGCTTCTTGAGCTCCATTAAGTTAGGTGTAGCCATCCTATAAGTAGGAATGGACACCGGTGTTGCTCCTGGCACAAGCTCAATAGAAAATTCTACCACGCGCTTCGGAGGCAAACCCAAAAAGTCATCTGGAAAGACATCCCTGAAACGATCCACCACTGGAGGAAAGTCCAACTGTGAAGTCCCCTGATCATCCAGATAAAGAATAGCAATCTAGGTCGTCACCCTTCCTAGCCCATGATGCTCGAGTCCTGATCGACTTTCCTGAACATCCCATTCGCCTCTATGAAGAAAAGATTCACACTCTAGTGAAACAAAACTCACTCTGCGGCAATAGCAGTCGACGACTGCCTGGAAGGGAACCAACCAGTCCATCCCAAGGATGACATCATAGCATGTCATCTCTTGGACATAGAGATCCCATAAGAAATGATACCCTGCAACCTCGAGTGTGCATTCTCTACATTGGCGTACACTAGATGTCCTTATCCCCAAAGGTGTGTCTAGTGTCAAAGAGTCGGCATAAGAAATGATACAGATCCCAAGGCTCTCCACAATAGAAATAGAGATAAATCTATGTGTAGCACCAGTATCGAAAAGAGATGAAGATAAAACTGAGGCTACTAAGATTGTACCTCGAACTGTAGAAGGTCCGGGATCCTTCTCCTGATAGGTCTGCTCCACCGCAAAAGTTTGGCCTACCCCGCAGCCCTGTGACCCTGCGTGACCACTCTAAGCTAAACCTCCCTGTTGGCGCTGAAGGACCGGTGACTGACTTTCATGGCCTCAACCTCCACCTGGGCCTGAACGGCTGGAAGAACTCTAGTTCCCCGACTGGTGTGAAACTGGTGGTGCTGCTTCTGAATGAGGAGTCATAGAAGAACCCTCATCACCAGAAACTGGTGAGAAAACCTGGAAAAAACGCTGAAGGTGACCCATCTTGTTGCAGGATCGGCACGCCACTGGGTCCCTCTGGCACTGTGGCCTCATGTTCCCACTCCTACCGCACTGGTAGCATACAAACTGGCTACCGGAAGATGTGTCCCGCCTCCTCGGATCACCGCGTGTAGGCTCCCTACGGCACTTCCGGCTTTCAACTGGAGGAACACTAGCTCTGGTAGCAGAACCGCCCTGGCTCACAACTCCGAAGTCTCTCATATTACGCTCTGGAATCAGTGCCTGGTTGACAATGGAAGTGATGGAAGTCAACTGAAAGAGATTCACCTGTGAGAGGATCTCCTGCCTGAGACCATCCTCAAACTTCCTTACTAAGAACACCCCACTCCCATCCCGGAGGTGTGTGAAATTCCACAGCTCGGTGAAACGAGAGGAATACTCCATGACAGAAAGAGTACCTTACTCTAAGATCATGAACTCCTGGGTTCGATCGGCCCTCAGGGTCTCTGGGTAGAAGTAGTCATAGAACACGAGATGTAACTCCTCCCAAGCCATAACCAGCTGGTGAACCGCCTATGAGATCATGTCCCACCACCTCTTGGCGAAGTCGCAGAGCATGTAGGTAGCGAGCTTGACCCGCCTCTCCAGAGGCGTCTCCAGATGCTCGAAGATAGTCAACATAGATTCCAGCCATGACTCTACAGCCTGAGGTCCTCCTTCCCCCGAGAAAGTGGGAGGATGCTGCTGCTGGAAAACCCACGTTAAGTTGGCCATAGTCGAGGCAGGGGGCGGTGCTCCCTGAAAGGTCTGCACCATCCTCATAAAACCTTCCCTGAACTGCACATCAGCTCCTGTAACTGTTATGAAAGCCGGTGCCAAATCTGGCCCGATTGGAGGATCGGCATGAATTCCTTGATCATCCATATTAGGCGTCTGATCACTGCCTGACGACTGACGTACAACCGGAGGATGTCTTGTAGGCATGGATCTGAAAGATCAAAAGCACACCTTAGATCAGAATTAACATAGACAGAGAACACAAGAGTACAAAAAGGTAATAGGGGAAGGAAAACACATAAGTTTACAAAACACGTCTACACGGCGTGTCTTCTTAAGACACTGACATGGGCGTGTACCCCTGCCCTACAGGTCGTGTACACCTCAAACTACATGGCGGGTTGACCCAACACACGACGTGTACTTGAAAACTATTCCCCTGCCCAAGTCTCTTTACACGGATAACCCACACGGTTTGACATAACCCAAGACCACACGACATGTTCTGAACAAACACGGCGTGTACTAGACAAAGCTTTAGTGGCCCGTGTTGTTAAATACACGTCCTTATACATGGATGAACCTTACACGGCGTGTTCTGAACAAACACGGTGTGTATAGGTGAAGGTGACACTGCTTGTGTTGTTCGTGACACGGCCGGGTACCTGAACGGGACTATACGGCGTGTTCCTTTACAACACGGCATGTTCTACTTGAGCTTCCCTGACCCGTGTTGTTAGTGACACGACTGGGTACACGGCTCCGAACGACACAGCGTGTACCAACCATACACGGCGTGTTCATGAAGTTATTTCTACAACAGTGTGTCCCTGCTCACACGGTCAGTGACACGGTCTAAAAACTACATGGCGTGTAGTCAAAAAGTACACGCCGTGTATTCTGGGTTTTTCTGGCAGTAGCTCAGAAACTGCACAGAAGCCCAGAAAACACAGGAAACAAGGCAAGGAAGTGCCAAATTCCAATTCGTGAGGGCCCATACTCCCCTCAAATCAAAACATGGCGTACATTTAAATAAGGAAGAATAAAAACAATCCTCTAACAAGGCAGCAGAGATTCTATCAAGCATCTATCACAACAGCATGCATAATCTACACAAAGTCTATCACAATAGCATGAAATTGCTAATTCACCCTAGATGGCATGGCAAGAGTGCCTGGAATGTGATTTCTACAAGTTCCTATATGATGCATGAGATGGAATACCCTCATCTCATCGGGTTGCGATAGAAATAGAACCGCAATAGTCAAGACAATAACAACACCAGGCATGTGAATCACTTTAGGTGAAATCATATTAACCGTGAAATATCAAAACAAGAAACTGCAATTAACGAGGTAGTATGGCTTTTCCCTGTACATGGGTTAGCTACTCCCGAGCACAGCTTAATGCCACATACAGAATCTGTCTTATCCTTGGATAAAAGCTCCAAACAGTAAATCAAAAGAAAAGAACCTCCTCAGATACCACTTTGTAATGACCCAAATCTAGATCCCCTCCACTGGTGGCCCGTGCCCGGTTCGCCACATGACCTCAAGGGAATTTCCCCAAATGCCAGAGGCTGCCGACTAGCAGCGAGGGCCTTGGTAAGATATTGGGGAAACTATGCCCTCATTTGGTAAGGTATACAAGGTAAGGAAAACAACATTCAATAGCAGAAGTAGTAACAACATACATAACTGGAACCATACAATGAAAGAATAGATAGATAGAAATAATGATAATGATGCAGCAGGTAAAATTATCTAAGGAAAGCAGCAAACACAACAATGTGCTGAAATACAACTGAACACAAAGTACTAAAGAAGTATCAACTCCAACAGCATCGCAAGCCTCAACTTGGTCCCTTGATCTCCAGCTCCAAGCAATCAGGTACCGGAAGTCGAAGGGCGCTTTCCCTTATCCATACCTGTAACAAAAAAGTCTGCTTGGGCCCAAAATCATGGCCCAAATAGGGTGTGAGATACAATCCCAGTAGGAAATCACCCAAAGATCTGTGCCTAACGGTCAATGAATATAAGGCAAGTAAAAGTGTAGGAAGTAGTCAATAGAAAAGCACACAACAACTATAATCCATAGTTATAGCATATGAAGTATACAAGGAACAGCCACTAAAGCAAGCAAAAACAAAAGTTACCAATGGGTAGTTCTCACAGCCTTACCCCTAAGGTTCAACCTACAAGTACTAGAAACCCTCTGGAAATCACACACAGTCTCACCCCTCTGATTCAGCTAAAGAATTAATAGACTCTTTGGGGAAGCACTCACCGTCAATTCCCCCTATAGTCTCGTATCGTATTAAAGGCTCTCTGGGGAAGCACTCAACATCTATTCTCTCTTTGTCTCGTGTCGAGGAACTATATACTCTTTGAGGAAGCACTCAACATCAATTTCCCCTATGGTCTCGCATCGTAATTTAAGACACTATGGAGAAGCCCTTCTGTCCATTCACCCTATGGTCCATTACACTAGGTTCTCACATCCCTATGTAAAATAAACATGCATAGCGTGTGTGTATCATCCAAGTAAACCTCAAGAACTACTTCGATATCATTCTAAGGCTCAACAGCATAACAAAGCAACAGTCCCACTATCCAACAACTAGGCATGGCAACTGGAAAAACGCCAAACAAGAAAAATAAGCATGGAAAATATCCAAAGTATAGTAAAAACTACCCTATTCACAAGAAATGACTACTACACAGGCATATCAGCAAGGCAAGCAAACAAAAAGGGAAAAAAAGGAAACACGCAATACCCCGTTCAAGGGTATTGGTGGAAATTGAACATAATATTCAATGACTTCCTAAAGAAAGGCACAAACCACCTACCTCAATCCTAGGAGATCGATATACGTGAACAACGATGATAGATTCTCCTTAGAACGTCGTAGATCTGAGAAAATGTACGAAACACATAGACCACGATAACTTGAGAAAGAGGAAGATTTGGAAAACAAGGCTCAAGCAGAAGAGAGAACTCACTGCTGTGATTCCAACGCAATCAACAGTGCTTGAATCGGAGAACGGACGAAGAGGTGGGGGCTCGTCGAAGATTTTCGGATCCTCGGCACTCTCAGATGAATGAAACCTAGAAAAGACCTTTTTGTGCATCAGCCGCGACCCCGGTCCATTTAATGAAAAAAATAAATTACACAGAGTGTACTTTTAGAGTACACGGTGTTTACTAGGTCTTTCCGTACTCTGCCAAAAACAGCCTTCACGTCACCCCTACACACCGTGTGTGTGGCCTGGGCATGGCCAGCACACGACTTCGAGTGGGAAAAGAGTACACGGTGTGTACTCAGAAAGTACATGGCGTATACTTCAAAAATTTCCAGAAATTTTATTTTTCCTAAAAACTCCAGAAAAAGGAAAAACATACCTCAAACGAAGATCCAGTTCTTACAATAAATCTTTAAGGTATTAATACTAAGTCCACTAAGGTTTTCTAGAGATTTTTAATACTTAATGAAGTAATAACAATCTTTACTTTTTTGAGATAGAAAGAATACCCAAGTTTATCTAGAGAATTCAACTACAAGTATATAGACATAGTGTTTTCTATTTAGACCAGAGACTCTATAAGGTCCAAATAGGTCCATATGACTTAACTCTAGAGGTTGAGAGGTTGAAACTTATTTCTTATATTTAAAATAAATCTTATGAAGTTTTCCTTTTTAGTATGGATTAAAAACTCTATCATTTGAGAATTCAAGCCCTGGTAGGTATCTAACCCACCATTTCCAAGTTATCTTTCCAAGTTAGTGAATATTGAAATGACCTAGTCTTCTATTCCAAATACAAGATTCTTTATTAAATGAAATTAATCAAGAATTATTGTTAGAATATAAAGAATTTAATTTAATAGAATAAATATTATCATTTCTCATATCAGTAAAGATTAAATTATTTTTATCATTAAAAACATGACAGGCATTGTTTTCAAATTTAACATAAAATCTGTCATCACACAATTGGGATATTATAAAAAGATTTAATTTTAATCCATTTAAATATAACACTTTGGAAATTAATACTGAATTAGAATTACCAATTTGGCCAAGGATGGTGATTTCTCCTTTTGAATTGTCACCAAAAGTGACATATCCACCATCAAATTTAATCAAATTCTTGAAGTTTAAATACTCACAAGTCATGTGTCTAGAACATCCACTGTCTATATACCATATTATTTTTTTGGAGGTTTTCAAACAGATTTCTTATAACACAAAGTTTAAGTGAAAAATGATTTTGGTACCCAAATTTTCTTGGGTCATGATCTATTAGTAAAAAGATATTTTTATATCCATATTTTTCTAACAGGTTTCTTATAAATATATTGAAGTCTTCTAGATATAAAAACTTTGTTAAGTCTATTTGAGTAGTTGTTTTCCGTATATGAACTTTTAGGACTATATCTTGATGTAAATCTAGTTTTTGTAATTTTTCTTTGTCCTGGTTGGTAACCTATATCAGTTGTATACTTGGGAGAAACTTGGTTTCCCAGTATTTGAGTTAATGATTTCTTACCATAGGTAAATTTTTCTATGTATTTATTTAATTGTTCATTTTACAATTTTAGTTCATTATTTTCTTTTAACAGTTGAACATTTTTCTCTATTTCAATAGTAATATTATTTTTAACATTTACTATTAAAGCATGTTGTTTTTTGAGAGACTTATATTTATCTTTATGTTCATGAAAAGTGTCTTCCAGCATGTTATAGTAATCATACAGATCTTTGTTATTCATTTTTTTCTCATTTTCATTACTCTCTTAATTTTCATAAATGTATGAAGCATTAGTAAGAGATACAGGAAGATCATTTTGTACCTCTAATGTGTTTGTTATAAATAACACGTTGGATCGATTATACTTATCTTCTTGATAAGTGTATGAGTCACTTAAACTATCTTCGGAGGCACTCCATGTTTCTTTCATGGCTTTTTTGAATCTCATATCTTTATCCTCATAATTCTTTTTATATTTCAATTTTTGATAACCAGTTTTAATGTGCCCTTTCCTCTTTCATTCATAACATGTAACTTCATTTTGTGTATCATCCTTTTTCAATCCTTTTTCCAATCCTTTTTCCACTTTACTTTTTTATCGTAATCTCCTCTAAATTTTGAATTTTTGAAGAACTTATCTTTTATATAGAATTTATTAAATTTTCTTACCATGTGTGCCATTTCTTTATCATTGTCATCAGTAGATCCTTCTTCACTGGATTGACTTGTACATCATATTTTTTCTGAAGATAGTAGATTTTAAGGCTGATAGTTTTCTTTTTGGTTCATATTCATCAATCTATTTTTTTAATTTAAGATCATATTCATACATCATCAACCTTCCTATCAGTTCCTTGACATGTAGTTTACTTAAATTAAATTACTCTATGGTTGACACAGATGTTTCTCTCCATCTTTCGGGTAAGAATCTAAGCAGTTTCATCACTTGATCTTTGTCTGTTACATACTTTCCAACTGAGTGCATAGTATTTACTATTTCATTGAACCTGATATTCATATTAGAAATAGGTTCATCAGATTTCATTTTAAAATTATCATACTTGATTGTATATGTATTCAATCTCGTTTCCTTAACATTTGATTTTCCTTCATGTGAGATAGATAAGGTATCTGAAATTTCAAAAGAATATTTTTAAGTAGACATTATATTGAATTCATCATATCCCAGAGCATAGAAAAAAGGAATTCATAGATTTAAAATTATTATTGAATGATTTTTTGTAGCACTACTCTAATCACTTCTAGGAATTTATGGTATTTCATATTGATCTTCTATTGCAGTCCATATATCAAAACCTATACTTTCTAAATTCATTATCATTTTAATTTTACATTGATCATAGTTGTTTGCATTAAAATAAATAGGTATGTTGGTAGTATATCCTTCTTGTATATTATCCATAAAGAACTATAATTTAGAAATAACAGAAATTTGAGATCTTTATAGTAATACTAAAATCATAGTAAAACTAAAATCATAGTAAAACGAGGTAAATTTTAAACACTCCTATGATACCAAATATTAGTTAGAGAGAGTAACTCAAGAGGGTATGAAATGAGTTCCCAATAAAAACTTCTGTAAATAAACTGTACAAATAATCAAAACAGCATATTGATATAAGATCTATCCTTTTAAAATATTTCTTAAAGAGTGATTGGGTCTCTGTTAAAATATGTTTTAGAAATACCTTAACTTTTGAGATCAGTTTACATAGATAGAAATATAAATATAAATACTATTTAAGATTAATTATCAAATAAATTGTTTTTTAATTAAATGTTATCTTGAATAAGATAAAAAACAAAACAAATAACACATTGACATAGCGGAATAAACAAGAGGTTCAGTTTTAAGGGGATACCTAATACCATCTACTTGGAAATAACGTACTGCCAAGTAGATTATAAATATAATCAAACAAATCCACAACCTATATTAGGTATACAGTTCAATAGAAACAAGTTTTCCAAGAAAAAAATATTTTTCCATAGTTATAACTGGGATGAAATAAAAGAACAGGTAACGCAAGAACCTCTTCCATAAACATAGTGGGAAACATATTGAGAAAGAAGAGAATAACAAGTATTCTCCAAAAATATACAAGAGATAGTATGTGTTGATTAACAAGAAAACAAAACACTACTCAAAAGTAAAACATAAAGAACAAATATAAAGAGCTTAGTCTGACATGTTCTGTATGTTTGTAATCCTCGTATAAGTAGTGATGAGGAGTTTGTGATTTGTTCTGGAATATTGAAGCAAAACAAAGGATCATAAAAATGTGCAGGAATGCTTCAGATGATCTATGTCTATTGTATCAATCAATATTGGTAATGGGTTTAGTAATTCTATGTTGTTGATATTTACAGAATGTGAATCATCAAGTTTAAGAGAATTCTCAAATTCGATCACACACTTTTCTTAGTCGTTAGTGATTGGTGTATTAGTAAAGAATTTTTATCTTGAGAGAGATATCCTTCATGAATATATAGCATTTCTTGTTGAAGGATATACACATTCCTCGTATTTTTTTTACTAAGTATTAAATACTTGCTCAAACCATCTAGGAATAGATTTTTCCATTGAACCATTCACACCGAAGATCTCAGACAGCAACGGTAATAAGAGTGATGGATATGACTCAGTATTTGGAAGTGACTCCACTAAGAGTAACTACTTTGGAGATAGTGGTGACTCACTTCTAGAGGTATCTCATCCTGGAGGTAACGGTGACTTGATTCTAGAGGTAGCTCGTCCTAGTTGTAACAATGACTTAGTGGTAGCTCGTCCTGGTGATAATGTTGACTCGTAGCCAATGGTGTCTTACCATAGCTCTTAACGAAAATATTATAGAAGTAATATGTGCATATAAAATTATATAATAAAACATATGAAACATTAGTAATAAATAAATCATATTTTGTGATCATTAAAATAAGAGATGTAAAACACACTCCAACCAAGGAGGTTCCAACAAAAACAAATCACATCGCTTCGTGCAGGTGGTAGTCCACACGTATGCACGTGTGATGTTATTGTTTTCCAACATATTGGAAGGTAAGAAGGTATATATGATATTATAATTCCATAATAATAATTATTTCATAAATATAATATATAAACTTTAAACCCATAATAATTACCATCCCTGAAAAATGGTCATGGAAAATTAATTGTATATCTATGTGGAGGTGGCAGTCCACGTATACGCATGAGAGATACTTCCACTTCCCATTTGATAGAAAATAGGGTGAGTAATGGTGGTTTCATATTAATAACAAAATTTTATTATATTTAGGATACTTCATTTATTATTTTATTATAAAAAACACATATTTATATGAGGAAAAATAAGAAGTAAATTGAAATAGGTTGGGTATGAGGATTACCTCTTCTTCGGTATGCCTCCTTTATATCATTTCTTAAGGACCCTTAAATGGTCTTTAAAGAATACCATCACCTATAATTAATGGAAATTAAATTTTAGAATATAATTTTTTAGGGGTTTTTCAAGATAGGTGGCTTAATTTTGTGTAAAGAAGAGAAATGAGGGGTGGCCTTTTATAAGTGGGAGAGAGGACTCACTTGAAATTTCTTAAAATATTAAAATATTATAAAATCATTCTAAATAAAAATGCTTCCAAATGTCCATGTATTCAATGATCAGATAATATAAGATATAAATATGGATATAAAATATAAGTTATATAATTTTAATTGGAAAATTTACCCTTATCTCTTAGTTTAAACCCTCGATAAACTTGTTTTAACACTACAAGAAAACTGCCGTTTAGCGGTGGTTTTTTCGCGGTGGTTTTAAAAACCACCGCTAAACACGTTTCAAACCGCCATTTCGCAGCGGTTTTTAAACCGCCGCCAAATGCCATAATTTTTTTAATTTTTTTTTTAATTTTTTTCGAGGATTAGCGACGGTTTTTTAAAAAACCGCCAGAAAATAGCAGCGGTTTCGGTAAAACCGCCGCGAAATGAAATGAAAAAATAAAAAAACACGAGAAACCCCGAAATCACTAAAATGACCATAACTTTTGATTTGGGCGTCCATTGGAGCGCCATGACCAGTCAAATCGATGCTCATGAAGAGATATAAAGACACATATAATCAAAACCGTGAGACGGTCTAAGGTGCGGAAGATATTAGAGTTATAAGAAAGTTGAAAAAAGTTATCCAACTTCAAACGGCCATAACTTTCGCTCCAGGTGTCCGTTTGGGCTCTACCACATATCAAATCGAATCCAGTGAAGATAGTTACGCACCAGTTTAAAAAAATCAAGCTTCTATTATGTTTTTTGACACCAAAAACCCCTTCGAAGGCCTCCGAAATCCCATTTCTGTCACTGGTGTCCCGTCGAACTTGTCTTCAAACAGACCTAAAATTCGATCCGCGTGTCAGTTTGGACTCCTCCACCTACCAGATCATAGCTCGTTCCATGAGCTTCATTTTGACTGGTCGCAGCGCCCACATGCACTTCTGGATCATATGTTATGGCCTTTTTAGTGGGTATCAGATTTGTTATGTTTTTCGATGCCTCGTTTCTAGCACCCGTTCCTCGTCGGCTTTTTTTTAAATGGTCGTAACTTCCGATCCTCCTGTCCATTCGGACTCTTTCACCTTTCAGGTTGAAGATCGTTTCAAGATCTTTGATTTGATAGGTTGCGGATCTAAAACGGACTCTCGGATCATAAGTTATCTCCGTTAATGTGAGTCCAATGTTTTTGTCTCTTTATGACCGTTTTGATGGGTTTTAATGGTTTCTCCATTTATTACTGTTTATTTGGGTTTCTATGACTTGTTATCTTTATCAATGGTTTTTTGTGGGTTATTATGATGATTGTGTTGAATTATTAAGGGGTTTTCCAGAGTTTTCATGAGTTTTCATGCGTTCTCATTCTTTCTAATGCCTCATTCTTCATATGCTTCTCCATCCGTTTTCATGTGTTTTCATGATTTTTCATCCCTTATCACGTCTTTTCATACTTTTTCATGCGTTTCCTTTATTATTTATTATTTATTATTATATAATATACTTTAATTTATTTATTATCTATTATTTGTAACTGGTTATTTATTATTTATTATTTATTATTTATATTTATTTATTATTTATTATTTATATTTATTTATTATTTATTATTTATATTTATTTATTATTTATTATTTATATTTATTTCTTATTTATTATTTATATTTATTTATTATTTATATTTACATATTATTTATTATTTATTATTTATTATTTACTATTTATTATTTATATTTATTATTTATATTTATTATTTATATTTACTATTTATATTTATTATTTATTATTTATTATTTATATTTATTCTTTATTTATTATTTATTTATTATTTATTTATTATTTATTTATTATTTATTTATTATTTATTATTTATATTTATTTATTATATATTATTTATATTTATTTATTATTTATTATTTATTATTTATATTTATTTATTATTTATTATTTATTATTTATTATTTATTTATTATTTATATTTACTTATTATTTATTATTTATTATTTATTATTACTAATAATAAAATATTATTATTAATAATAATATTTGTTACTGGTTATTTATTATTTATTATTTATTATTTATTATTTATTATTTATTATTTATTATTTATTATTTATATTTATTATTTATATTTATAGTTTGTATTTATTATTTATTTATTTATTTATTTATTTATTATTTATTATTTATTATTTATTACTTATTATTTATTATTTATATTTATTTCTTAATTATTATTTATATTTATTTATTATTTATAATTTTTATTTATTTATTATTTATTATTTATATTTACTTATTATTTATTATTTTTATTTATTTATTATTTTTATTTATTTATTATTTATTATTTTTATTTATTATTTATTATTTTTATTTATTATTTATTATTTTTATTTATTATTTATTATTTATTATTTATTATTTATTATTTATTATTTATTATTTGTTATTTATTATTTATTATTTATTATTTATATTTATTTATTATTTATATTTATTTATTTTTTATTATTTATTATTTATATTTACTTATTATTTATTATTTATATTTATTTATTATTTATTATTTATTATTTATTATTTATATTTATTATTTATATTTATTTATTATTTATTATTTATATTTATTTATTATTTATTATTTATTATTTATTATTTATTATTTATTATTTATTATTTATTATTTATTATTTATATTTATTTATTATTTATTATTTATATTTATATTTATTTATTATTTATTATTTATATTTATTTATTATTTATCATTTATATTTATTTATTATTTATTATTTATTATTTATTATTTATTTATTATTTATATTTACTTATTATTTATTATTTATATTTATTTATTTATTTTATTTATTTATTATTTATATTTATATTTATTATTTATATTTATGATTTATATTTATGATTTATATTTATTATTTATATTTATTATTTATTATTTATATTTATTTATTATTTAATATTTATTATTTATTATTTTTATTTATTTATTATTTATTATTTATATATATTTTTTATTTATTATTTATTATTTATTACTTATATTTATATCTATTTATTATTTATTATTTATATTTATTTATTATTTATATTTATTATTTATTATTTATTATTTATATTTATATTTCTTTATTATTTATTATTTATTATTTATTATTTATTATTTATTATGTATTATTTATTATGTATTATTTATTATTTTTTATTTTTTATTTTTTATTTATATCTATTATTTATTTATTATTTATTATTTATTATTTATTATTTATTATTTATTATTTATTATTTATTATTTATTATTTATTATTTATTATTTATTATTTATTATTTATTATTTATTATTTATTATTTATTATTTATATTTATTATTTATTTATATTTATTATTTATTTATTATTTGTAATTATTTATTATTTATTATTTATTATTTATTATTTATTATTTATTTATATTTATTATTTATTATTTATTATTTATATTTATATTTATTTATTATTTATTATTTATTATTTATTATTTATTATTTATATCTACTATTTATTTATTATTTATTATTTATTATTTATTATTTATTATTTATTATTTATTATTTATTATTTATTATTTATTATTTATTATTTATTATTTATATTTATTAATTATTTATATTTATTCATTATTTATTATTTATATTTATTTATTATTTATTATTTATTATTTATTATTTATTATTTATTATTTATTATTTATTATTTATTATTTATTTATATTTATTTATTATTATTTATTATTATTTATTATTTATATTTATATTTATTTATTATTTATTATTTATTATTTATTATTTATTATTTATTATTTATTATTTATTATTTATTATTTATTATTTATTATTTATTATTTATTATTTATTATTTATATTTATTTATTATTTATTATTTATTATTTATTATTTATTATTTATTATTTATTATTTATTATTTATTATTTATTATTTATTATTTATTATTTATTATTTATTATTTATTATTTGTTATTTATTATTTATTATTTATATCTATTATTTATTTATTATTTATTATTTATTATTTATTATTTATTATTTATTATTTATTATTTATTATTTATTATTTATATTTATTTTTTATTTTTTATTTTTTTATTATATTTATTTATTATTTATTATTTATTATTTATTATTTATTATTTATTATTTATTATTTATTATTTGTTATTTATTATTTATTATTTATTAATTATATTTATTAATTATTTATATTTATTTATTATTTATATTTATTTATTATTTATTATTTATTATTTATTATTTATTATTTATTATTTTTTATTTTTTATTATTGAATTTATATTTATTATTTATGTATTATTTGTTTTTTCAATTAATATATATAAGTATATTAAATTTTGTTTATTAACCACATGACGAGCTTGCTGGAGTGGTAAAGTCTTTGGAAAATATGCAAGAGGTTAGAGGTTCAAATCTCACCAAACGTAGTATTTCTTTATATGTCATGGGCATGTGCATGGGCATGTGCATGGGATGTGCATGCATGGACAAATAAAGTAAATAAAGTAATACGAAATAAATAAAATAAATAAAATAAATAAAATAAATAAAATAAATAAAATAAATAAAATAAAATAAATAAATAAATAAATAAAAATTAAAACAAATTAAAAAAATTAAAAAATTGCCGCTAAATCATTTAGTGGCGGTTTAAACCGCCGTGAAACGTTCTGCGACGGTTTTAAAAACCGCCGCGAATGGTTTCCCGACGCACGATTTCGTGGCGGTTTTTCAAAACCGCCGCCAATCTATTTAGCGGCGGTTTAAACCGCTGCGAAACGAAAAAACCCGCCGCTAAATCATGATTTTGCTGTAATGATTGTTTTATGTTCTCTATGTTTAACCTTACTGAGCATTTGAGCTCACCCTTTTTATGTTTTCTTTTCCCCAGGATTTAAAGAAAGGTTTTAGATAAGAAAACAAAAGGGGAAGATCTTTATGGGAGATGTTGAAGATCTTTCACCACGATTAGAAGATTATATTCCGAGTTTCCAAAGACACTAAACTATTACGGTCCTTATGTGTCTGTTTTTGTTATGTATTAGGTATTCTACAAAAGTAATGTAATGTCCATGTACATCAAGCTTTGGGTCTCTACAGTTGGTATCAGAGGAAATGTTTAGTTAACCTCTAGAAACTAGGATGCAAAAAAACTTTAGTGAGATCCCTATAGATATTTCTAAGGTATGTCTAGGGATGTCCCTAAGGTTAAAGTATAGGTTAGATTCCTAGAATTATGGTAACGATATTAAAATTAGACCTAAGATGTTAGATATTGAATGTACTCCCCCTTTGTTATGTTGTTTTCCTAGCATGATTTTTTCCTCTCACGCTATTCTTTTTGGGTTTTAGAAAATGGCTAGAAACAGGAAGATTCACGATAATAGAGGATATGACGGACAATGGAATGATATTCTTCATGAGCAACCAAATGAAATGGGATTTGGAAGTCCAAACATCGTTATTATGCCTAATCAGCAATCTCATAATATGATCAACAATCTCAACTTTGGTAAGTTTTCTGACTCAGCTAATAAGAGAAAGATGAAGTTTCATGATGATCATAGAGGAAAGAAAGTTTAATTTCCATCATGCAAATCATGTGGTAAGAGGCATCAGGGAGAATGTTTCAAAGGAACTGTAAGATTCATTGGGTGTGGAAAAGAAGGACACAAAGCCAGTAATTGTAAAGGAAAAGGTTCAGTTGACACCATGGACAAGGATAATGGTATTTCTAAGACATCAAAAACGGTTAAATGTTTTAAATGTGGAATGTACGGGCATTATGCAAACCAATGCTCTAAGGGAAAATTTCATGAAGAGAATCAGGATGATCGTATGGGTAGTGTTTATGTTGATGATGATAAAGATACTACAAATGATATATGAGATGAAAAAAATGATGAAGCTCGGTCAATGGTTTAAGAAGGTAGTGGAATGATTTATATTTATCAAGAGTTATTTTGTATAGGTAATGGTACTATGAAATAAAGACACATATGAGGATTGTTACACTATTGTGTTTTCTAAAGTATTTGAAAGTATATGTTGAATGGTACCGGTAACCATGAAAGGTTATTCAAATATTTTTGGAAGGTAGATGATATGTGCATAATGTAAGGATAAGGAGATAATAATATGTTTGATAGTATTAATGAGATCATGACTGGTATAAGGACAATGTGATATCATGGTTTGAGTATACAGATTTTTGGGATTTTGGTATGTGGAAAGAGTTAACTTTTGACAACATTCATATTTTCACTAAGGTTCAATGGGTATTCATTTTTCAAGAGAATACATGATTAAGGAATTCACATGTTTGGAATGTGACCAACAAGATATATATATCTTATGATATACGGGAGATAAATGATTGTATTCAATGCTTGGTAGATAACCTTTCTAGTAATCGTTTTATTTATACTATGAGCTTGGAAAGAAGTATTTTGGATAATCCTAATGAATGGAATGGATTATGTTGGACATAAGTTAGTATTGTTTAAGACTAGAACTTTTTTCGATATTATTGATGGAATGTTATAATAATGTAGTTTTAGAAAAAGGACAACCCATAGGACGAGCGAAAACGTGTCGCGTCGGACAAGGCTGTGGGAATCGAACCCACAACCAAAGTGCGACATGCCTTTATCGCCTACCACTGGCCTACAGGAAGTCCCTGGTTAGTAGAAACTAGTTTTATTATATTAAGAAATATGATATATGAAGTATAAGTCCATTTATGGAACCATATACGATTAATCTCACCATAGATGGACTTATAACTTTTGCTAACCTTATGTTTGAGACAGGTGGAATGACACATCATTCTATCACATGATCTGCTAACACTTCACAGAAGATAAATTCAACTTCATTTCTTTAAGAGATTAAGTAGAAATTGTTCAAGGCACGAACAATAGTGATATTGTACCAAAATCATGTAAGTATTTCTTTTAATTCAAAAATACTTCAACTTTAGGGAAATGATCTTGAAAACCAAAAATGTTGTCCTAGTGCCCTTATATCTGATGAATTAGATGGTACCTTATATCATCACAAATTTATTGCTTTGTGATTGTTGGATTTTTCAAAGCCATGTCCTCTACCACTCTTCATCAGAAGTTGATGGTTTTATTTCTCTTACATATCCATAATTTCACCTATGTTATCTTATGTGGAAACCCAATAATGAGTTAATTTGGGTAACCGTTATGTTTCTTACTTTAATTTTTAAAATTAAGTTTTAGTATTCCTTTTAACGATGTGGGTTTCTATGAAATAAACTTTCAAGTAGTAAACCATTTATAACCCCGACGAATTTCGAGGGCGAAATTCATTTTAAGGGGGGAAGAATGTAACAACCTGAGATTTTATGAGAATTATTCTTTTTAATTGATGTCTTGTGTTTTACGCTACACCAATGGGAGCTTGTACTACATGCTTCCCTGAATTGGCTTGCATTACACGCAATCGCGACCTTCCTTGATAGCGTGTGTAGTACGCAATACCGGGTTTCACTGAACAACGATATATTATTATAATATTATTATGGACTAGCCGTTATGAATAGTATTAACTACATTTTTAATTTTATAACATTATTATTCATCTTACACATTTTCTCGAACATCGTGGGAGAACAAAATATAATTTTCAAGTAAAATAAGTATTTTTCAAAAAATGCAGTTTTGTCGCCTTTTGATGGCGCCCCCACTTTAAATATAGATTTTGACATGTTTATAAGTTCAATTTTACAAAATAAAATTTTTCTCTGGAATCAGGATATAAAAATTTACTTTGGATAAATTTTTCATATTATTCTGATAACTTTCATATTTTAATAAATAGTAAAAACACGCTATATTTTAATTAAAAACAACTTTTTTCATCATAATAATTTATATGGTTAAATTATAATATTAAATGGTTTTAAAGTATAAATAGAATATATTTTTACCATTTAATATAATTTATGTCATTATCATTGATTTTACATTGAATTCATAGGTAAAACCATTTCAATCTTTGGCAATGTTTTAACTTTTAAAACTCGTTTTCTTAACAAAGAGATTAATTTTAAATTAATTTCTGCAACTTATGTGATCTGAATTTGGAAAAATTGATTCTATATTTTGAATCATTAGGTCCAAATTATTTTAATAAGCTAATTTTTATTTTTATTCATTATGAATAGTAACTATGGTAAATTTTATTTACCATAGTTAAAGGTAAATCGAGGTAATTAAGGGTAAATATAACATTATAAAATTACCCTAACACTTTTCCTAATAAAATTAGATGATTATATTTTACCCTAAATCATAATTGGGTAAAAATGGAATCTAATGGATCCCACTTGTATTTGATTAAGACCTTTTATTTAGTTTATTTAAAGGAAAGTGAAATGTCTCGCTCAAACTTTTATAATTAGATTATTTTTAATATATAGTTATACATAATATAAATTCGATTATAAATACTCATTTTAAATATAAAATGTTTTTATTTATCATGGTAATTTATTTGTAATTTATAATAAATATTTTATTACCTTAAAATCCTATACATTAATGATGTAGAAATTATTTATTTAGTGAAAAAATCAATAATATAGTTTTTATTAAAATAATAATACCCATCAAATGGACCATAAACTTGTCCAAACATTATTTTTAGAGTATATCTATACCCTAATCATCCAATGGTAGATATTTGTACCATTTAGATCCTTATAAAACTGATTAGGACATTTACATTATTTTATTTTAAATGATGTCAAAGATGTAACCTTCATAATTTAATAAATATAACAACTTAAATGTTGTTATTTTAAGATGATAAATTCAAGGAAAAATAATATTATGAAAGGTATTATATTTATATTAATATTAGGATTTTATTTTTAATTTTTATGCAAATAATAAGTATATTAAATGATTATACAAAAATGATGTAGTAATTGTTTTATTAAGGAAAAAATCAAATAAATGGTTTTAAAAATATTAATATAAATATTATATGAACTATTTAATGTTCTACACTAATTTTATAGATAAATATTACATTTTATGAATCTATTAAAGCTTTTATTTTGAACATATCTTATGTGTGGATTTTATTTAAATTCAAATAAATGAATAGTTTCAAAATTGACACTATTGTTATTTTATAAAAATAACATAATATAAAATTGTTTAAAAATCAAAAAAATATTTAACAATTATAAATTAAAATTTCTATGATCTAAAATTTCATAAATAATCCAATTATGGACAATTCACAACAAATAAGTAATTATTTATAACAATTTAAAATTTAGAATCTTATAACCACAAATAAAATTAAATAGATTAAATAAAGATAAATCAAGTTGATAATGGTTAAAATAAATTACCAACATGTATAAATTTTATTGGTTTATGATATTACAACTCTATCTCATCTAAGTTCGTATTTGAGTCATTTTGTAAGTTTTTAAGTGGGGTTTGAATTTATTATAAATTAATATTTTTTATGTTTCCAAAGGTGCCTCTCTCCTCCCTTATAAAAGGGCACCTCCTCCCTCTTATCTTTACACTATTTTGAGCCTTAAATACCAGACAAACCCTGCCCATTTACCTTCTAAAATTCCCTAGAAACATTATAGAGGTTATGGTCTCCTCAAAATACCAACTCTAGTGCCTTAAGAGGAGGTTTAGAAGAGGCGCGTCAAAGAAGAGGTAATATCCTTTACCGATTCTTTCCAATTTATTTCTTCTTCTACTTCTTATTCTTTATTTGTTTCATAATAAATTAATAACATAAGTATCACTAATATACTTATATGTTATTATAAATATGAAACAACCCTATTTCATCTTCTATCTATCCTACGGAAAATGAAATCACCGCGCGTGCGTACGTACGGAATACCGTCTCCACGCCGTGGTGTAATCTATTTTTCACCACCACCTTACTTGGATGGGTATAATGGTGTAAATAAATAACTATATACGATTATTGTAAAGTTATATTGATTCTGAAATATTATACATACACTTTAATAAAATTCCACGATCATGGGAATGATATCATCGCTCGTGCGTACGTACGGACTACCGTCTCCACGAACGCGATGAGATTCATTTTCCATGATTAACCATTCAAGTATGATTATAAATTATATATAATAAATAATAATGAAATATATTACATAATAATGATAATTTATTTATGTACATATATTTTTCATTTACTTAATTCCATTTAATTCAACGGGGAAACGAAAACAGTGTTCATGCGTACGTACGGCCTACCGTCTCCATGAACGGTGAATTTCATTCAATTTATCGATCTATCATATATATTTATATGCTGAATATATATTATATATAAATAATTTTTTACATTCTAGAATTAATTAAATCATGATATAAGTAATAATATCAAGAACAACATGTCGAAACACGTACGATAAATGAAATGATTTTACACAAAACGCTTCTTTAACATGGAATTTACAAAAGAACGGGTAATATAAAGTCATAAGTGAACCATATATGATATCATAACAATGAATATGATTCTGTAATAAGTCAATGACATTATTTAAATCATTATACAGGATTTTTGGATACATACGAAGCATATCGGACATAAGGTAAGGGATAATTTTGCAATCTCATTTTTATCTAAGATTGCTTATACGTAAGTATTTACTGGGGTTATATTTTTCAACAGTGCCCATAAAATGTTTTTCATAAAGTGTTTTATATTATTCCATGTATTTTTACTGTCATGTGTACCCCTCTTTGACTTTTACTTTGTGTTATGGAGGTAATCTTTCTTTTGTTTACTATACGAGAAATTTTTTTGACTTTTCCGACAAAAGTACGAGGAGAATATTTTTTAACTTATACAACATGAACGGATTTTTATGGTTTCATAATGCCTTTTCTTCATGAATAATACTATACAAGATTTCATGATTATTTTCAATAAATTCCCTTTCTTTTAAAATTGTGTGGCATTTTTTGAGAAGAAAATGATTTTGAAGAAGAAAGGATATTTTCCTCAAGAATTATTTTCAAGTGTTTTATCAAAACCATTTTCCATCTATGATGACATTATTTCATATGTGTATGTTTCAAGTATAATATCTCTATAATTTACATGGTTTCAATTTTCTTATGATGAAATGATATCCATTTGTTTTATATAGATAATGTTATGATGGGTTGATGTTTATGAAACCACTTTTTATTCATTGGTTTATGATGAATGATTTATGTTTATGTTGTGGCACAAGTAAGAATGATTTCATTATGAGATGGGTGGGACCTTTATCTCCCTCCAATTCATTGGATAAAGATTTATATCTCATGAGATAGATATGGCTGGAACAGAAAGTTAATCCGGTTCAGTGATACAGGACTGGAACGGGGAGTGAACTCGATTCAGTAAGGGACTTTGTCCACTAAGATGGTCTTGGCAACAATTCCTTGGCTACTATGCAAATCATATCATGTAATTAATGGTTTTCAAAAATTAAATGTTTTATTCCCATGAAATTTTATCATGATTGATGTTCTTTTTTGATATATGCCTTATGTACTTCTAAGATTTATATCTTTACTCAAGATTTTGATGTTTAGATTTTATGTTCAAGTTTTTGCATTCAAATGTTTATGGATTGTTTTATGTTCTCTATGTTTAACCTTACTGATCATTTGAGCTCACCCTTTTTTATGTTTTCTTTTCCCCATGATTTAAATAAAGGTTTTAGTTAAGAAAAAAAAGGGGAAGATCTTTATGGGAGATGTTGAAGATCTTTCACCACGATTAGAAGATTATATTCCAAGTTTCCAAAGACACTAAACTATTATGGTCCTTGTGTGTCTGTTTTTTGTTATGTATTAGGTATTCTAAAAAAGTAATGTAATTTCCATGTACATAAAGATTTAGGTCTCTACAGATCCATTACACAAGTCTCCATTCATGTCCAGATAGATCCATAATTTTGTTTGTTAGGTCCTCTTCTTAGTGTAAAATATTTTTTAGTTACATGACTATAACAACACTTAGTCTTCCATAACATTACTTTTACTCTAGAACAAGACCAATTTCATCATTTGAACCTTATGAATGGTGAAAATACTCTTCCATCACACTAAATTATTACCGTGTAGTATCTCTTATAGCGTGATTCACACTATTGAAGTGTGATGAGATTCTCCTTCACTAAAAACACTTCCATTTTACTCTAAATGGATATATTCAAGATTTATCTTATTTTAAAAACATGTAATACCAAGATAGACATATTTAAGCACATAATTTCTAGATTAATACATCATTATTTAAGAAATATTCTATTTTTAGACCTTCTAAAGCATCTCTATTATAGGCTTCCTTTACCTTATGCTTTCCATTACGTTATGTATTCACTCTAGTGGGCTTGATATATCCAAGATTTATTCTCCATATTAATCCTAAAACATCAATTACAGGTATGAGAATGATATTTTGTATAGATAAATAATGTTCCCCATATATGGTTATCATTATGATCTTTATTCATGCATAATTATGTCTTAAAGTCACTCCATTTATCATCAAAAAATACAATAATTATTATCAAAAATTCCAACACACAACCTATTGTCTTCAACACATTATGGATTTTTTTTGTTAATAATATCATAAATCATACTCCACAATTTAATTGAAAATTATATAATATATTGTATGGAGTTATGGTGCACACTTACTCCCCCTTTGGCAATAAAAATTCACAGGTCTTCTTTACCATATACCGTATTCTTCTCTTTATACTTTCCTTTAAAAAATTGTATTTATCAATGAAATTCATAGGGGTATCTTCATTATTACTTCTCCCCCATTTTTAATATGTTTCATACTCCTAATCTATCATGAAAGAACAATTTATACTCTTTTATTTCTACTCTCCTTACAAGCATCACATTTATAAGGACTACCTGGTGTACTAAATTTAGAGAGACCAAACCAACCCTTTGACATACACACCAAAGCTCCATCAATTTCTAGCTCAATCACATATTTTTTGAAATTTATATTGAGAAATTTATTACTCACATTTTTCATAAAACTTATTTATTTCTACAATCATCACATGCATTCCATTTATATGGAATAAATTTCCTAAATGGTTCATCCGAAATTTTTTAATAAAAAATAATTTATTCTTCATTCATGATATTGTTTTATTTATGAGGTATTGAGTTGTGTTATCTCAATAATCAAGGTTTTTAATAGGAGTTTGGGAGTTGGTTATTATTTGTATATATCAGTAAGGTATACCCATGTTTACTTTTTGGGGATATTTATTTTTTAGTTTGTAGTTTTTTTATTAGTTTTTATTGTAGTCTTTCATTTTTTGATATCATATAACATTTAAATATTCTATTAAATTCAATGTAGTTAAGTCCAATAAATATTTAGTTTCATTCAGTTGTTTTTGTTCCTCATAAATGTTAGTTGTTTATAAAAAGTACCTCATGGCTCTCGTGATCTAGAATTATAGTGCGACCCAAAGTGTGCATATACTTCATACCATCCTTGATCATTTTTTTCGGATGCGTCCTAAAAAAATTCAACACGATTAATAAGAATTAAATTTTCAATTCAAATCATAACAGTTTAAGAATACCTTGAAATCATTACTCTTCTAATATACAATCGTTTCTTATAATTATGTTGTTGGATAGTCATTGAATATTGATACACCCTCTAACTCAAATACAAATCCACTCTTCCAACCAACATAAAATTCATGCTTATATGATCTTTACAATTCCACAAGTTCTATAAACTTTGTGACCTTATTAGATTTACTATTGGGAAAGTTTAAAAAATTGTGAAGAATATATTAATTCAAATAAATAAAACTAAAATATTGATATCAATTTAAAAAAAATTCTTACCCATATCTCCTCCCATGAATTATCCTTATTTTTATTACTGATATGCCTCCATGATACTGGTTACACTAGAATAATATCATTGTACTTAGATAAAGTTGTTATGAAACTTCTACATTGTCTAAAATTTTTACCTATGATTTTATTATCTTCATTGTAATCTACCATTATTTGTGTTTGATAGTTCCATACTTTATGCATTTGTGTTCCCCCATGTTTATTATTAGAATATTCCATGAAATAAGATAAAATAAAAAAGTATAATTAATTCACAATACAACTGAAAAACACTAATGTGATATAATCTGACACACTTATAAAAAACCTGATCTAGACTGATCATTAGGCTTTGATGGATCCATGGTTCATTCTGGACTGGTATCCTTTAAAGGATGTGCATGTTCCAATTCATAAATTGTGTTATCTACATGTGGTGTAGTGGAAGATGAAGGAATATAATCATCAGATCCAAGACGGATATGAGTAGGGAATGGAGGTGGTGTAGACATGTTAGGATAAGGATAGAAAGTCTTAGGATACATCAAGGGATATATAAATACTATATGAGAAGTATAACCTAAATGAGATGATTATAAAGGAATGGGTTGGAACATCCTTGGAGAATCAAGAAGAGGAAAAAGTGTGGTGGATGGGATGTTTGTTGGAGGGTCCATGTGTGAATAGGTATGACGGCTGCTCCATGTATCTCTAATATCACCCCTGCTTGATTGTCCATGATATTTACCCATACTAGTAGGCTATAAAGAGGTCAAAAATGGTTTAGATGAATGTCCCTAAAAAAATTATAAATAATAATAACATGATTTTAAATGTAATGGAGAATAAAAATATTAAAATTATTATACTCACTAAGGGAAGCAGAGGAGGAAGCCTTAGCTCATGCAGTCGTTGATCATTATCAAATAGTCTCTCCATTTTAATTTCTTTAATATTTTTCAAAAATTTCATATGAATGAAATCTAATTTTTTAAAAAATTGTTTCTTATTTCACATACAACTTATAAGTCAAACAATTCATAATTAAAATCAAAACATGTTTTAGAAAATGTTATTTAAAACCAAGTTATAAATGTTTTAAAAACACATTTTAAACTCGTTTTTCTTAAATGAAATAAATATAATTAAATGGAATGAAAAAAAACAAATATACCATTCCCATACAAAACCAAATTAAATTAATTATAGCAGTACCAACATGAGAAACCCACATCAAGATAAACTGAATTAATAGTGAACATATATATTTTCTTCTATATATTAACCCCAACTACTTTAGGTTCAACATTTTTCATCAAAATTAGACACTTTGAGTCATGAAATATTATATTTTGCTTAAAAACAATGGGGGAATCAATGGTTTCAATTTCATCCCCACCATCATAAAAAATATTTCTTGTGATTACTTCAATAATGAAACCATAATTAGGTATCAGATGATTTTACACATAAAACACTTATTTTTCCATTGATGCTAAAATATATGTTTCATTAGTAGTCAGGAACCAAGTCAAGTCAATAACTCCAAATCCACAATCATTAATAAATATACCATGACATATCATTGAATAAAACCATTTTTATTTCATCATATTGACTCAACCATGAGAGTAGTAATCCAATAACAATATTTTCTCAAAAACTCCATACTAAGACACATTTTCATATCGAGGAATACTATATAATGCATAAGAAAAATATTCCATTGTTATAGTTCACATAACACCATCATGTTGTGTTCTCATATTCACTACTCAATCATTTTTAATAAATTTATGCCCATTGATTATTAAATATTTTCATTCATTAACCAATGAATTGGGACCAAAACTCAACACTATTAATTCATGAGAGACATAGTGAACAAGTAAAATCAATACCTGAAATATATATGAATAATAAAATTAAAATAATATATATTTTAATTTCATTAAAGTAATGTTCAAACCTTTAATTTAAACCAAGCAAGAAGCTTTTTGCAATAAAAAGTACATATCTTTCTCAAAGACAAAGAAATATAAACTCCACTTATAATTTTTTATGTTCCATACATAAAATGATAATAAAATGTTAAGTTATATGTAATATTATGTAATATTATATAACATATAAATAATCAAATTACTTACTTGATATATTCATCGAACAAACCACAGTTAAACAAGACTATGTGATATTCCATATCCGACTCTTCAAGGCTCAATATAGACAATGTATATGTCTTAGAAATTCCTCCTGTTTGTAGAAGAGATGGGAATGAGGGATCAATTTCCCCATATTTCTCATATTAAATTCTCATTGGCCAGTTATATCTTTTGTTCACATCATATAAACACATTGAATAAAAATCCATACATTATTGAGCCAGATAACCTCTCATAGTGGAATATTCAAGATGATTCTTGTTATAAACCTAATATTTCACTATACACATATTTATTTTAGTATGATAAATCCAATAAAAAGAAACGAGTCCCCCAAGAAGTGTTTTGGTTGGAATATGGACTACTAAATGCATCATTAAAGTGAAAATTATGGAGGAAAAATTTTCTCCAACTCACCCAAAATTAATGGTTCCTCTTGCTACATTTTTATCAAGAATGGGTTGGATAATGTTTTAGCACAAAGGTATATATAAAAATGAAACAAGTGATTCAACCTCACCCATAAATTACTGGAAAGTAAATATTGGATTTCTATTGGAATCAATTCTTGAAGAAGGATATCATAAACATGAATTTTTAGGTATTTTAGTTTCAACTCTCTTATATTAAATCATTTAGATATGTTTCTTGAATATCCATCAGTAACCTTGATATTATCCAATACTTCTAGAAATTGATGTTTCTCTAAAGGTTCCATCACATAAAAAGCACAAGGAACTTTCCATTTATTTTTATTAGTACACACAGGATGCAATTCTG
The DNA here is from genome assembly GCA_963277665.1 of Viscum album. NCBI lineage: Eukaryota > Viridiplantae > Streptophyta > Magnoliopsida > Santalales > Viscaceae > Viscum > Viscum album. The sequence goes on from OY728142.1 coordinate 1,488,893,914, forward strand.
GTTGAATACCTGAATCTAACAAGTCACGCCAAGATCATAAGTCATATTTGGTATTCCCCTAGATATTTATAATAATTGAAAGAATAATTTCACACATATTTTTCTCAATGTTAATTACATAACAAATTTTTAGACTAATATAAAAACTCAAAAATGATACTTTTATTTTTCCAATTGTAAGTGGATTTGGTTCCAAAATCATTCCCCATTTTAGATATCATCTAAACACTCCCTAATGAAAAAGATACATATTTTAATTCATTAGAACCATCAGTTCCTGATATAAATTAAGGTGGTAATTCAGCTTCAATGGTATTATTAAACCTCTAGTGATTCTTCCTGTATTGACGATCCATTGTCAATAATTTTGATTCCCCATGAAACTGAAACTATAAAGATGCTTAAGTATTTTAGATCGTGTATTATTCATAAAAATAGGAAATTAAAATTTTTCTTTCATTATCCAACCCAAAATCATTTCATGGGAATAGAAACTATATATATTCCATAGTAGGGAAACACGCATCTAAAATATATTTTTTGAAGAAGCATCAAATGTGCGCACATCCATATCTGAAAGCTTCTTCAACTCTTTTATTAAAGGTTGAACGTAGAAATATATATAATTTATAGGATCAAAAGGTTTAGATATTATTATACCTAATAAAGTTAAATGTTTTTTCATACACATCCATGGAAGAATATTATAAACATGAATAAATATACCCATGTGCTTTAAGAAGTACGCATCTAACCAAACAGATTAAAACCATCATAGGAAAGACCAAACCTAAAATTACGCACCTCGGCTACAAAATCAAAATGTTGTGCATCAAATATCCTCTATGATAATTCATATATAGGATGAAACAAATCATCATTATCTTTAATTTTATCATCATTATTCCATCATATATTTCTTGAGATTTTAGTATACATGGATAGATTTTGAAGCATAAGAACCAATGGAAAGTTCCACATGACTTTCTGTGGTACACGGGATGGTGTTCCATATATATTTGGATTCCATAGAGATATAACACATTCTATATTGTCATTAAGATTGTATGTTTCTTCCTAGAATAAACTTTAATATTTTAAGAAAGAATAAATTTTATTAGTATAAAATCAAATCCTGTTAATTAACTTTCATGACATATAATTATTGGAGGGAAAAACTAAATTATCAGGAAGTAATCCCTTAAAAATTTTAAGAATATAATCAATATAAGTATTAGAAATTAAATACATGGTTTTTCCTTGATATATTTTCATTAAAAATTCTAACTTTTTCATTTTAGTACATTCCTGATATAAAGGAGTCCTAGAATCATCCATTAATTTTTTCACTCTCTCAACATCATCATTTTCATTCTTTTTATTATGTATATTGATATAATTACTTCTTTCACTGGCATACTATCACTCTCATGATGATGTAGAACTGGAAACTGGTCAAATATCAAATTTTTCATACCACTCGTTTCTTTCTATTCACGAACAGTAGAAGATTGTCTCATCTCTCTATTATGATACCAAACATAATTTTTTTTGAAATATAACTTTTTTTATATGGTATAAAACTTATTTCCAAAATAAAAAAGGTCTTCCAGCACAATTATAACATGGAAAACATATCTAACCTCCAATTGAAGCATTATTAAATGACAAATCTAAAAAAATACCCAAATTATTTTGAAACTCGTTTTAGATCTGATCGATATGATACATCCAGCTTCTATCCATTATATTATAGGGAAAAAATTTATATTCAAATAAATAATATAATCCATTATTAAAAAATTCATTACAACCAATTTTGATATAAAATTCATCAAATCATACTAGTACCTATACAATTAAAGAATAATAGAAATGGAATATGATATAACTGATGCATAAAAATAATAAACTAAAAACATGGTATAATAATGTAATAAAAATTCTAACATAATTGATATAAATATAAATAATAACACAATCCTAAAATTATAGAAACTAAGATTTTTACAATAACGAAAATATATTCAAAAGGTGATAAAGGAGATGAAAACCTAAAGTTGTATGATATATCAAATGAAATAAAAAATTTTTTAGAAAAAAACACCCATCTCCATGTAAAGAGAAAAGATATATCACTTATATCCTTCAATAAGACTAAATAATATCCAATGATCATCCACTAACTCAAAAATTAACTTTAAACTACCAACATCAAAGTAAAGTGGGTCTACATACACATAGAGTGTGTATATATTGTGAAAAAGATAGATTCTGATAGTATTACACTAAATTATCCATTCTTAAACAATATAATATAATCCATGATATGAAAATTTGAAATAAAAAAAAATTAATATTTTATTTTTTTAATTAAAAAATACAAGCATAAAAGAAGGAAATTTTCTGCATCTCATTAATAAAATGAAAGTTATCAACTTTTAAAACATATAATCCAATATTTTTCTTGGTATTTAATGAAACATGGACATATAAATGAATTAATTTGAATTTATGAGGAGGAAAAGTGTCTTTTAAAGAAAATGATAATAATTATTGAGTAATACAAAGAGATAATTACCAAATTTTCATTCATATATAAATAAATTTGGGATAAATGGAAATAATAATTTCAAATAAAAAATCACCATATGGATAATGAACATGATTATAAAAAATAAAAATACCTTTTAAATTCCATTTTAGATTCAAACATAGTGAATATAAAATCTAGAGGAATTAATAATCAACAATACGATTATGATGAAAATAAGTAACCAAAAATAATAATAAAAAATAAGATTATATGAGAACCATTAGATGAAATAAGGATATATTAAGAGAATATCTCATAATAAATTTTCACAATAAGGATCATGGGTAAGTACCAAAAGAGATAATTTTGGGAAACATTAGATGTCTTTTAGAGAATCGGGTCCTTGTACTATTTTTATATGGGAGAACTATGTCCACATAATTCATTTTATATGGGATTTCCATATCATTGGGGTGTATTTTAATGGTAACTCCATTTATATATGGTTCAATTTCAATAGTAGAACCACCTAACCATATTATTTACTCTATGGGGGTGACATCACCTCATAAAACTCTATATAATAATTTAAATCATATCAAACCTAATTTCAGATAGAAAACCATCCATGTATCTATCCTAACTTCCCAACAATGTATACATGTTATCTTCTATAAATTATTCTATATAATTAAAGAAAATATAATAACACCCTAATACGTTAAAAAACAAAAACATTACTACATTAATTAATTACATAATCAGATTATATATACTACAAAAAAACTTTATATTGGATTTATGTAAAATTAGTGAATAAGAAAATGTAAAAACTTATTTATGTATTATAATCTAATTATTATGAAATAATAAAACCAAAATAATATAAATGAAACTTTTTTTAAAATAATTAGGAAGAATCATGACCAAAAAGGATCTTGGTTAGGTTTTTATACCTAGATAAAAAATGAAAACAATGCATGGAAAAAGAGATGAAGGATTATGAACTCATTAATTTGTTGTTGAAGAAGAATGAAATAAAAAAACACTAAATGAGGGGATATATCTATAGGATAAGAGAAGGGAGACCAATTCTTGAGTGAGGGGAGATAAGAGATCATGGGTGGGGAGGGGAGGTTAGGGGTTATGTGAAGAGGTTATACCAATAGCTTTAAAAAATGTTGGTATAGGCTTCTCTATACCAATGGTTTTTAAAAACCACTGGTATAGGCTAATATATACCAATTTGTTTTACCAATTGTTGGTATTAATTGATGACATGGAATCTATACCAATGGTTCTAGTAAATCGTTGGTATAGATGTGTGGGAATATAACCAAATTCTAGTATTGTGTGGATTATTATCCCCATTAACCCTTGGATTAGGTCATTGATTTAGATAATTCTCATGATCCCCACCCATAATACATTGAACTATAAATGGTACCTTATGATAAAATTCACATTTTTCCATAAAACACTTCATTTTCCTCAGAAATTAATTTTTCTATGCCCTTATTTTCTACACATAAACTCTTATTATTCTTTTGGTACATTCACTTGAGTTCTTCTTCCCACATTCTCAACATACAGGTAGCTAAATATTTATCTCTCCATAGCCTCCACCACCCGATCTCTCAGTGAACTCTATCCTTATCTTTTTTAGTAAGTTTGAGAGTTGGTTATGGTGCAATTTGTTAATCATATATCATGATAATAGATTGAGAATAATCAAAATATATTTCACTCTATTCATCATCACATTTTTCTTCCCATCATCACATTTTCTATCATATTCAACATTAACATGGTTCCTTCAGGTTCATGCCATTTACTAAAATCAAAAATCATAAATTGAGCAAAAAATATCATAGTAATAAACTATTTAATCATGAATAATCATTTATATAATGTTTGAATCAAGACACCTTTTTAATCTATGACACCTTAAGTTTATCATAGATCATCCATGATCATTATCATGTAAATCATTTATAATGTTTCATAAATAAAATGTGAATTAACCCAAACATATCTCCTAGGAGTGTCAAAATGGGTGCATAGTAAGCGAACACTCATCATGCACCAGAATGATGGAAAATATACAATAAACCAAATACTTTAAAGGTTATTACCACTAGATTTATTTGATCCAAAACCACATCTATATATAGTATCTAGATAGGGATGTTTTCTAAGGAAAATCACACTCCTTTCTTTACCATAACATTGGAAGTTCTACTGTATTTAGGATTATCCTAAGGGTTATCACTAAATTTTTCTTATCCTAGTTTACTAAGGTTAAATAAACCTTTATCTAATACCAACTATAGCATCCCAATATTTTCAAATATATATATTTCATCTTTTTAGAGTAATATTCATTACATAATGTAATTATCCATCCCAGAATCATATAGTTCTAGTTCCTTTCGAAACATGGATACATAAACAACTATTTCATAAGTAAACTAAAACATCTCCCACTAACGTTTTCATAAATATCACCCTTATTATACTTATAATACTTAATACCTTTCTTGAAAACCCTGGGAAAATAAAACATAAGAAAGGGTGAGCTTAGATACCCAGTAATGTTAAACAAGGTATATCTTAATGATCACTTAGAATAATATGAACATAAGGGAATGAGAACATGATATTAAGATTTGAAAACCATATCCTATATATCAATGATCATAATATTTTGTCATGTCATAAAATATAGAAATTCACAAGACATATATCATGAATAAATCAATGAATAAAATCCATTAGAGAATAAAATTGTTAAAATACATGATTTTTTGGCATACACATAATCTTATAACTTTGTGAACATGTATAAATAAAAAAGGTTTATGAATTAAGTTAAATACATAAAATTAGGCACTCGTATAAACTTATAGAGATGAAACTAGGTCCACACATAATCTAATGGGCATGAAATCTGGGTCCATGCATAAACTTATAGACATGAAAACTTGGTCAACTCATAATCTTATGGACATGAAATCTAGTTCCATTCATAAATTGTGAACATGAAATAAGGTTCATGCATAACATATTTACCTCATTATTTATACATATTAACCTAATTAATTTGATCTATTTTACAAACCTAACCATTACATAATCATAATCTATTCATATAAATTTCACAAGATAATAAATAATAACATTATAACATAACCCATTGAAATAAATGGGTTTCATAAAAATATCACCATCATAATCATAAAACACCCATAATAAAAATAATGATGTTATTATTGGATAACAACCCTAATAAATCATATGTAACATAAAAGTATGTTATCATAGATGAAAAATTCATTAAAATAATCACTAGAAATTTATTGAGGAAACTATTATTTTCACTATGAAATAACCTTTTTAAAACTTAAGAATTTACCAAATATTAAGGAAATAATTTATTTTAAAATAACATTGTAAACATATATTGGAATCTTTAAATCATTTATTGGTCATGATGGTAGAAAATTCAATTCACACCATATATGTTAAAATCAAACATTCATTTCAAACTTTTGTAGGAAAGTAAAAAAGTACCTCATTCGGAAAATGAAAAAAGGATTACTTTTAAACCATTTTGTAAAAAAATAAAACATGGGTACAAATGAAGTTAAAAAATCATAATATAATACTAAAAACATTATTATAAATATTTTTATAAAATATATATATGGAAGGAAAAAATTGACCAAAAAGAGAAATGAAGTCGATTGCCCTTAAAAACACATTTTCAGTTTCTTTAGTACTTAAGGTGATTGAAATGAAAGGAAAAAATGTATAATTAATAAATAAATATAGTATAAGAAAATTCATCAATATTTTGAGAGTTATATCATAATATTTCATCATCATAAACATAATCATAAACAACCTTGATAAACAATGATATTGTAACAAAAAACCCTTAACGCTTTGGTAATATTTGAATCATAAGAACAATGAAGGAAATAACATTTTACGGATACATGAATCCAAATATATTTAATAATAAATATGATAAAATAAATTCATGGGTATTATATACACCACATAAAATAATAAAGTGGTGAGTATGGCATGTGTCACACATAAATAAATGAGAGACACAAATCCCTTACCTTAGGTCTGGCTTTCTTCATACATGTTTGAAACTCCTGTATAATAAATATATATTTATAATGAATATATTTAAAAACAATAATAATATATATCATAAAATATTTTTTTTTAATTTTAAACTTTTATCACCCATTTATTAAAAAATCTTTATTAAAATTTTTGTTATGGGTGATATCTCCATCATTTTTCATTTGTGTTTTGGTTTAGTATTTTTGGTCCTTGTTATTTTGTAAAGGTTTTATCATATCTAGAATTTTAGTAATGATATAAATATAATATATTTTAATTATTTACATATTTATATTTATACACACAATTATATATAAAAAAATAAATTACACCGTTCATGGAGATAGTAGGAAATACGTACGCATGAATGATATTTTCATTTTTCAACAGATGGAATAAAAGAAAGTTAAATAATAATTAACCATTAAATATTAATTATAGTATCATATATATATATAATATATATTAATTATATCTATCCTTATTACCATCCATTTAATTTGGAAATAAAAAATGAATCAAATTGCTTTGTGGAAGTGGTAATCCACACTTACGCATGAGCAGAGTTGTCGTTTTCCAATGGTTTGGAAGATAAGAAGGTAGATATGATATTATCATTAAACAATAAAAATTATTTCATAAATATTACATATAAACTTTAAAACCATAATAATAACTATCCATGAAGGATGGTTATGGAAAAACATTTATATCGCTATGTGGGGGCAGTAAAATGTACATATGCACGAGCGATAATTTCACTTCTCATTCGATGGAAAGAGGGTGGATAAAGGTAGTTTCATAATCATAATGAAATTTAAGTACATTTAGGATACTTAATTTATTAATTTATTAATAATATAACATATTTATATGAGTTAAAATAATAATTAAAAAGAAAGTGATCGATTAAGGTGATTATCTCTTCATTGAAACGAATCCTTTAAATCTTCTCCTAAGCATCTTGAAGTTGGTATTTTTGGGAATAACATCACAAATATAATGTGTATAAATAAGTATAAAAGGTATTTTTTTAGGTTATGGTTGTTATATAAGTCTCAAAATGTGTAAATAAGTGAGGGTAAGAGGTTCCCTTTTATAATTGAGGTGAGGGGTACTTTTGGAATTTCTTAAAAGATTAACTTCTCATAAAATAATTATCAATAAAAATGAATCCAAATGGATAGGTATTATAATAAAAAGTAGTATGGGGTTGAAATACCATAAAAAATAAAAATAATATAGGATTATGTAGTTTTTTTAAACCTTATCTTTTGGATTAACCCCTTAGTTAACATATATTAACCTTAACCACAGTAAAGTCTTTTTCACTTTTAAAGGGTGATGTTTTTACTTATATGGAGACAATTGGATCCTAAATGGAAAAGGTATGACATTTTAGACCATATATTAGCCACCTTATCTTATTTAAATATTTTCATAGTTTTTAAATAATTTAATATAATATTATTTTCATGAAATAGTATTAATGTCATTTTTGATACTATTCATTTAATTAGAATTTGAATACAGCAAGAAAAAAATATAATTAGAATATAATAAATTAATATAAATCTAATAGGTAATATTAATATAAAAATTATTTGGAAACACTATTTTTTCCAAATTACATTAAATTTAATATTTTAAAAATCATTTATTTTATTTTTTATTAATTTAATAAATAATGAATTAGCGTTTCTTAAGAATTCTAGGTAATTATATCATTCCTAAAAATTAGAAATAAATTACCATAATAAAAAATCATTTATACTTAAAATAAAAATTTATAACTAAAATTTTACACCTTTTACCTTATGTAATAATTTAGTAGGTATTATAGTCAAGAGAATAACATTTTTTGACTTTATCTTTGATTAAAATATTATCAATGTAATTTTCAAGGTTAAATGGAAAAAAACTAGATATTCTAGAATTTGATGTTATTGGAAGAAATAAACTCATATAATAGGATAAGGGAATGTTTTGGGTTGATTTTAAGACACTATTATAATTGTTTTAACCATAATTAACCCATTTTATCTTTAGCTTGATAATAAAAATTTACTATGGTCATTATTCATAATGACCAAAAGAAAAAGTAACCTATTTAAAAAATTTGGTCATCATGATTAAAAATATGAAATCCATTTTTCAATATTCATTTCCTATAATTAGTATAAATTAATTTAATATAAAAACAAAGAACACAATGAAAAACAGTTTTTTTAAGAAAAATTTTCTTTTAATTATAAAAATGTTTTTATATCAATTTCAAGTATAAAATTAATTCCAAAATACCATAATTAATTTTTTAAATAAAAATGAAAAATTTATATTTTAAAACTAATTCAAAATATAATTTTAATTTATAAATAATTTAATAGATAATACAGTTTTCAAAAAAAGTTGTGTTTTTCACTATTCATTGAAAATCAAACTTTTTAGAAAAATCTCAAATTTTCACCATAAGATAATATTTATATGATGATTTTAAAACTGGTATCCTTTTTATAATATAAATTTTCAAAATTTTCTGGAAATTAATTTAATATTCTCTTACAAAAATCAATAAAAATCATTTTTGAAAAAAACATATTTTTGAAGCGTGAAATGACTTTACTAAAAATTGAGTGATTATTCCTTAGGCAATAATAAGTAAATTTTCATTGACTAGAAACTTAATATATATATATCATGATGTGGTTAATCTTATTATTACCCGGTAATTCAACGACTAGGTTATAACAATCACATTTAAATAATAATATTCCATGGTTCATTTAAGTTTGATGTTGCATTTTGTATAAGCTATCAAACATAATGAACTTAATTGAAATTTTTGTGGTGTTCCAAATAAACTCACACATTTTCCACATGAATAATACCATTCATTGATGTGGTTTCAACATGTACACTACTGGAGATCCATAAGGTCTCTGCATATGTGTTTCAGATATCAACATATAGTTTTTATTCATACTCTAGTTAATATCTAGAGTTAACAATAGATTAGTTGATATAATATATTTTTAATATTTTTTTGATAAATAAGATAAGGTTAAATGCTCATTTTAATTAAAGTTTTCTCTAATTTCTATATAAATTTTATGGGATATTTTTAAGCATTTATAAAATATATAACTGTTATATTTTTTTATCAATATGTATAATTTACATTTTCTTACACTTTTAGATCTCTAGAAAATATAGTGCTAAACAAATTGTTTATTTTTAGAAATTAAATAATAAAATTCATTATGAATAAAAATATAAAATAAGGATAGAACATGAACTATAATACATTATTTCTAAATCATGTAAGCATGGAATCAATTCATGTAGAAACTTATTAAAATAGAAGGAGATACCTTAAAATTTAGTAACTGTGAATTGGATATGAAACCTATTTCTTCTCCATCATACCTATATAAAGACATAAAATATATTCTAGTCATGTAACACATTATACTTAACTCTATCACTCTATTTCAATCCTAGTCTTCCAACTTCAACATCTATGAATAATGTTGAATTAGATGTACCACTACAAATCAATATCATGAGAAAATTTTCATATATACTATATTTTTATAATAATTTCGTAACATTTTTTTGAGTATATAATTTAAATATATATGATACCAATAGTTATTGATTAACATTGATTATAAATAAAATCAATATAAAGGGATAAATATAATATTATGGACAATTAGATCTACCAAGTTGTAACTAACATATAATATTTTCTATATAACTACTAATACCTCTAATACCTACACACTATAAAAAGTCTTGAATTTAGATAAAGAAAAAAAATAAATAAGTCATTGGAATTAGAATATAATAAAAATTACTCTATAGAATAAGAAAATATAAAATAAATTTCAAATTTTGAGAAAACAAATATGGGACAAACACCAAAAGATCTTCAGGTAAGTGATATATTTTTGTGACACCAATATCCTCTCCTCTTTAAAGATTCAAAGGCACACATACATAATATTAGTATTTATTGGTTACATTATAGTGACATCATTTACCATTTTAGATTAAATTCACTAATTTTTTATGGTTAATTACTATAATAATGGAAATATAATTTAATTGATCTTGAAAAAATAGATCCATACAAGATCGTCATCACTTCTTAAAATTATATCAAACAATAAACCAACCCTACCCCCCATAAATAAAAAAATGAATGTGTAGAATGTATAACATTATACCCATAAAAAACGACCCCACCTAAATCCTCAATTGAATCTATTCAAAGAATTTGTCATGTTTGAAAATTGGTTTTTGAACACTTTCTTAATCAAGAATTTGTTTGTTTGACCCAAAAGTAAAGGACTATAAAAGTAATGGCATTGTGCACTCTTTATGAAATATGTATGATCATTCTATGTTTATCCTCCATATAATAATTAAATGATAAATTTTATCCATTGTGATCAACAATTTATATAGATTCTTTAAGATATAACAAAAAAAATAAGTGTTAAAGGATTATTTTCATTTGATTGAAATATATTTAATAATAGATAAATTAGATAATCATAAAGTCTCCCATTGTAAGGAAACACTAAATCATTGACATTAAATTGTTATTACACCTCATATTAATGATTAAATTCCCCTCATAAATCTAAATGAATATATTTTTCATAAAAATAAACTAAAAATATATTTGTAATGAGAGAAACACAAACATTAATGAAATCTATGAAAAATTGAAGGTCATGATAATTTTTATACACATGTTATAATTCCAAAAATGGTACCATAATTTACTCAAACACCATTTAGTTTAAATCATTATCAGTGTTGAAAGTTTTTGTAAAACATCTATGTACTATTGAACTTGGTATTAAAATTATAAAGGTGTAAAATGAATTTCAATATTAAAAATGTTATAATATTTTCACTATGAATTGATTGAAATTTTTTAGGGTCATCCACTTTTCTATAACTGGACTTGAATAAAAAACATAATATGTTGATAGTTTAACACATTTGTTTTAAAAAAAGGATTCATATATATAAATCAAATTCTCTACCATCACATGAAAATTATGCGACATTTAATCCTTTAACTCTATTCATTTCATTGATATAAGTCTCATAATGTTCAAAGAACACCCATATAGAACTTTGACTGCATTAAAAGTCTCACAAATTTAATTATATCTTTTCAAGAAATATTATTATCCACCATAGGTATAAATAAATCTTATACTTCCTTTATTGGTTTGAATTATATTTTCATCACCATATTAACTATATTTAGACTCAACTTTATTCGATCTTTTATATCCATAAATATTCAATAATATAGGAATTAATCGATCAAAAAAATTATATATATATATGTGTGTGTGTGTGTGTGAAATCAAGGAAATGATCACATATAATGAATTTTAATATGGTAATTTAATTAATGTTGACATATTATTCAATCCATATTTTCATTGTCTTTCACAAAATATATAAAAAAATTATTCTCTATATTTTTTAATATTTTAAATATATTAAGTCTTTTTAATAGAGGTGATATATGTTAAACAAATTTACCTTTTAATTATTTTTCATAACACTACTAATGATATATTAAATTTAATAACATATGATTCCTAAGAAAAATAATTTTTCAAAAATTTATATAATTGAATTAATATGGATTATTCATTATATATAAGGTAATCATATTTTTATTTGATATTGTATCATAATAATTTCCTATATGATAGAAAATAATTTAATTTAACATGTATTATATCTCTAAAAACCAAATTATATTCCTTATACCCATTATAAACAACAAAATTATTATCCCATGTTTTCTTAAAATATAAAATCAATGGGACAAATAATTTGTCGATATCATTCATAGGTTTTATAATCTAGGACATTAATGTATAAAATAATTTAATTTTTCCTTTAATGCAACACTATGGTTGAAAAATAAAGATTACAAAAATCACAATCCATGTATAGTGAGTACTACTCTGTATACCATAGATGTTTATTTTATCATCTTCTAATAAAAGATAACTTTTTTCCTTATTCATTTAGGGATTTAGAAAAACATGCTAAATTAATTCCAATTATTATAATTTTTAGGATGTCAAAGATTACTGTAATTATTTTATTCATTTTCATTATAGTATAATTACATAATATTTTATATACTACTATGTATATATCAAAATCATAGAATGGTGGGAGAATGCCATCTAAATTTTTATATAATAGATTAATTTTTCTTATATCATGAGGTATCATATTTAATAAATTTATCAAATGATCTAAATACATTTATAAATAAAATGATTTTTTTAGAGAAACATGTATCTTGTCATTGGTCAAAACTATAGAGAAAAACATTCATTTAGGTTCATATGATCTAGGAGTAAGCTCATGATCCTCTATAATCATAATTTTTAGTAGAAAACGTAATTCTATGTATATAATATCATTTCATCCATTCTATTAATTAAAGTTAGAAAACATTTACACTATATAAGAATTTCTACAATCAGTATAAATACTATATAATAGTGTTTTTATATCTTTTTCTAACATCTAAAATATCTTAGTATGGTCACACTGATCTTCTTAACCACATATATCATTTCATAATAGGGGTTAACCTTCTTATATGTTCTTATATAAAATACTTTGATGTGTAATATATTATTCTATAACTACTATATGAATTGATTAATCATTCACGATTTTCCCAACATGTATATATTTGATCAGTATCATTATATAATAAATGTTAAGCATATTTGGTATCTTATTTTTTATCATTTCATAAATTAAAATGTTTACCTATTCATTAAATTATTTATCCTATAATTTCAATACATGATTGTTTCCAAAGAAAAATTTAGAGTATTAATTATTTTTCAATCTTCTTAACAAAAAAGATATTTTTGGTAAAAATTATTTTTCAAGACACATAAAAATTAATTAAATATTTAATATTAATAATTTAAAACTAATTAAGTAACATATTAATTTTAATAAAAAATTTAACAAAATATATTCTAGTTATTCTATTTCTAAAAAATACCAAATTCACTAAAATTTTAGAGAAAAAAACTTAATTATATTTTATAAATAAAATTTCTCAATAAGAAAACATAAAATACATAAACATATTAATAAAAAAAATAATTATGAATTTTTATGTCACACCTCGGTGTCACTTTTAGGTACTTATGAACTTTCTTTTGACCACCTTTTATTCCTAAATTTTTCCAAGTTGTTTTGGGTGGTTTTTTGAAGTTTTTGGGAGTGTTTGGAAAGGTTCATAATTGGATCATGATTAGTGGAAACTATGTACCTTTACCAAGAATCCATAAAGCTAGTTTTGGTTTCCAATAGAGGATACATGGGTAACACATGGTTTGGAAAAACTATAAGACCCTCTATATAAATTCATGTAGCTTAGAATAGTGGAAATTTCATGGTTGGATCATGGTAAATCTAATTGTGTGACCAAAACATGTAGTTATATAGAGATGAAGCAATCCTTACATTGTTTGTGGATGGCATGTCAAACCATATGGTCAAACCATGCTGATAGGTTTTAATAATCCAAAAAATTAATTTTTTATCATATTTCCCATCTGAATCCCTCATTCCATATCATATGTCATAGGATCTAAAAACTAAGGCTCTCCCTTTATGAAATTGGTGATGTATTACTCTTTATAGAGATGTTCCATTAATACTAAGGGTGGTGTATCTATGAAATTAAAGGTATGTGTTCATTCTTCACCCATTATTCTTCACACTTCAGGATCTCTACTTATATACTTAAAAGGAATGATATATCTAGACTGTCATGGAAAGATCAATAGTTTTGGGTATGATCTAATGGAAATTATTATATATATATATTTTTTATGGATAGGTTGAGACAAGTCAGATTTTCTTAAATTGGTAATTTTTTATTCAGGAATGTAATCGTTGAGGTGGGTAGTTTCATAAGTTGTATTTTATCTATAAACTAGTGATGTTTGTGAATGTTTTAATATTTTTTTACAAAATGGTTTTTGAATCATGTAATGGTTCAATAAAGTTGGTTTCAAATGATGAAAATATTTGACTAATTTTTCCCTAATTATGGTTTAAAATTCAAATGGAAAGGCATGTGAAAATGAATATTGGGGTTTTTGTTTTATGACTAATGAACTACTTATGTTTGTTGAAATTCCCCAAATAATTTTATTAATATATGATAATGATAACACATGTGAACCAGGGTATTTTGGTAGTAATTCTAGGATAATAATGTTAGGATTGTTTGTGGATACCTATAAATGGATTTATTTTATAACATAAACTAAACATTTGTTTCACATAATGGGGAGCCACTATCTTATGTAATATTATTCCTTAGTCCTTTATGTTTCTCACCCAAGGGGGTTTTACGTGCACTTAACATGTCACCAATCATTTAGGTATGAGGATCCTACTTAACTAAGACCTAACTTACCAAAGATATTTACCCAATGGTTCTAATTTGATGATATGTTTAATTATTTATTCATTTCAAAACTATTTATAGATTTTGTCTTGAAATATATAACTTTATTATGTTATTTAAATTATTTATTCATTTATGGTTTTCAAAATTCTTCTTCAAATTATAAAAAAATGGTCAATTCTTCATACCTTATATAAAACTATAAAAACATGTATTCTTCATTTTTTTACTAAAAATGAGGAAAAAAATGGGTTATTTATTAAAGCCTCTTTATGAAACACTTGGTTGGATCCAACGGGGCTTGTTGTGATCACACCCTCTATATACCATTAGGTATATATAGACCATGTTTTATTAGTTACAAGTAAATTCAAGGTTCTTCTAGGTGACAACGGGTATGTGTGATAGAGGGTGTGGGATGTTGGTGATGACATGGTGAGATGCAGAGCCCCAAGTCACATATATTTCAAATTTTGGATTTTCTAGTAAGATTTTTCATTAGAAAAACTTCTGTATTGTTTCTCATTACAGTATGGACATGATTTTTTTTCATTACTCTATTTTGTTTCTTTTTAGTTATAATATATGTTACATGGATGTTAGATGTTTATTTTATTCTATAGGAAAAAATATTTATAAATGTGTTCAGCGGTGCCCATGAACTAGTTTCCAGCCCATGGGGATCATGAATTCCTTTCGATCTTTGGTATAAGCCGATTCAGGTTCCTAGTTTGATGGGTGATCCAGGATAGTTCTTGACATTCCAAATAAACCCCAATGTATACTAAAACCCATTATAATGAGTCCAACACATTTCTATATTTATTATTGAAAATATATTTAATAAAACATTTGAGTAATTTATTTCTAGATTTCTTATAGAAAAAATCTTACTCATTACAAAAATAAATTGAATGATAGGTTTTTGAACTTTTTATTTAAAAAACAAAAAAAACAAATTAATAAACGGTTTCTAGATTTAATACAAAAAAAAATATATTATATAAATATATTCTATTATTAATTCTTTTCAATTTATCATATTTAAAATGGGTTTTTAGAATAAGAAAAATTTTAAATTAATTTTTTCTAAATTAATTATTAAAAATGTGTTCCTCAATTTTATAACAATTTCTATCTAAAAAACTTATTTAAATCTATTTTTTAAAATTACATGAATTTGAAAAAATTGGATTTATTTTAATAAATACTTTATTTATACATAATTTGGATATATTTTTATTTTTAATAGATAAATATTGTAATCAACAAAATTGATATATTTCTATATAAATTATGTAGTTACAAGCCATGAACATTTCAAGAATATTTTACAAGTATACAATTTCATATGGTAACAGAATTTGGGCCGCTCTAATTTTGTCTAAATATTTCTGTCAATCAAAGAATTTTGTGTTATAAAATGGATCAAAGATATATTGGGAATGATACTTATTAATTTTTTGTTAATGGGGTAGAGAGAAATTTT
The DNA here is from genome assembly GCA_963277665.1 of Viscum album. Classification (NCBI taxonomy): domain Eukaryota; kingdom Viridiplantae; phylum Streptophyta; class Magnoliopsida; order Santalales; family Viscaceae; genus Viscum; species Viscum album. The sequence continues at coordinate 1,488,910,588 of OY728142.1, forward strand.
TTGATAGTTCAAAGTTCTAAAGAATCATTTAATATATTATTTTAATAAAAAATATTAAATGTGTTGTTATAAAGACTACTAGATTTGGTAAAATGGAATACCATACCATTAATACATGGAAACACCATTTCAGTTTACTAAGGTATATATTATAAAAGATTTGAACAACATGATATTTGGGAGATTCCATTTTAAAATCATGTTGATTCTGTGATTTAATTTTAATAATAATTCAAAAGGGTTGTTTTGATTCATAAAACAATGTGTTTTTTATATTTAAAAATTAAAAATAGATAAAAAATAGAAACATGATAGTCATGGTCTTGGATATGTATGAAAAACTATAGGTTAAAGGAGATATATATTACATAATGTGTAATTTTTTACACACCAAGTTTTTCACTAAAAAAATTATAATCTTATATTCAAGTTGAATTAAGATGAATTATTGAAGTGATTATAGGATGACAAAATGCTTAAATTTGGATTAGTTTACAACATATTATACCCTTTTAATAGATTGTAAAGAAATATATTTTTTTTGTGTTTAGGTTGATTTATTCCTTTATAATATATAATCACATGGGTATGAGTAGATAAACTCTATTATTATAGTAATTTCAAAAAAAATTATTATTTTTAATATTTTTTTGATATTTTCAATATATTTATGTGTTTGTATTTACTTTTGATAAAATTATCTTCTTTATTTTTAGGACCATTATAAATGAATTTTAGAATTAAAATATAGCATATAAACTTGATGATATATTTTTTTCATGTTCAATGAATATATTAATATTATCTATTATTTATTATAGATTTAGATCACTTGATTGTTGGATTAATTCATCATTTAGACCAATGATCAAATATATTTAATAATAATGGAGTAAATGAAATATAAATAATTTATCTGCATATAATCCCTTCGATAATAAAGTATTATATACATATAACTACTAATAGATTTTGAATTAGTTATTAGATTATTATTCTTTATATTTTTATATATGTAATTTTTATGAAAAAAAATAATTTGAGGAAGACAAGAGAAGGAAAAGAGGGAAAAAGAGTAAATATAGGTTATGTAGGAATATTTTAGCCACCATATGTTTAGAGGGAATAAATTAGATACTTCCTGGTTATTTTTTTCAAACGATGCTTCTATATTGATGCACTAAGGGTCTGATGGTCCACCAAAATTCCACTAAGGGCTAATGGTATTTCAATAGTGTACCTAAAACCTATTTTAACATAGGGTAATTTTATATATTTTTATGAAGAAATTTTATAAATATATACATATATTATTTATCTCTAAATTCAATCATGAATTCCTCATTCATTTCCTCTCAAGTAACTTCCACATCTTTATTAATCTTGACTTCTTATTCATGGATGGAATTAAAATATGTCGGTGGAAATGAACTTTTAACATTCTGTTTATGATTCTACTACCATATTTTATGATATTTTATCACTTTTTATTGGAAATTCATCTAAAATGATATTATATTTCATTTTGTTAGAATTTTTATGAATTATTCAATGAGAGTAGATTCGGTCGATTGGTTTATTAGAAGAAAATTTTATAAGTACAAAATTGTATTACTTATAATATATCTCATAGTTATACATATATATATATATATATTATGTAAGTACATATATGAAAATATTTGGAACCAGAAACAGTGATCTAAAAGGGGGAACATGACTATTTAGATGTTATATAAATAAATCATTTAACTTGTTAAAGATGGGATCGTTATTCAACAAAGGGAAGGTTGACATTTGGGTGGTTTTATAACATTGTTCCATCTTGAGTCATGAATTGAAATCAATTTTATATTGAAATATAACATGCATATTATAACATGAGTCATAGTGGAGGATTATAGGACCTCCCCTTTATGTGAGTTTTCTTGTGGGTTTTTTCTATATTAATGAGTAGTGGGAATATACCATGGGTAAGTATTTAACATTTTGTTAAATTATTATGTTAAAATTGTTAATATATAGTCTAAATTATCATTTCTATTATTGGATATATTCCTATTGTAACATTTTTAAAATGTGTTCATTTATATTTTAGTAAAGGGGAAGTTCTACATATGCATCATGAGGTCATTTCCATTATATATCTGGGGGAGAATATGACATGTAAACCATTTTTTTATTTTCATTTTGATCTATAGGAAAGTGTAAAATGTGCACCAGGGTACCATTACATTTGTGAGCCTAAGGCATAAGGTGACATATAGATGAGGAGTTATTTTATAATGGTTAAGGGGGTAATAATACATGGGTACTGGGGGTTATTTTATTATAAGCCAAGGGCTAAAGTAATATATCGACCAATGGTCAATTATATTGTGGGAAATGGGTCTGGTGACATACAATAGTCTATGAGACATGTTTATGTATGGATTACAGGTCCAATTCAATTATAAGATAGGGGATAGAGGCATGATACCTAATTGTGCAAGTTTCATGATTTTTATGGAATATTTACAATGGATGAAGCAAGTAGTCTCAAGTGTAATTATGGACTAGTTAACACATAAATAATCATCTTATTTTTTTTATATACAATATATTTTGATTTTAATAGGATGCATGTTAGTTACGTGGAACCACATACATGCATATTAAATTTTAGGATAAGTTTATGTTTGGGTGGTAACCTCGTATAGATACTTGTAATCACACCATGTATGTTCACTTCATATTTATATACCTATTCTATATTTCACAATATAGCTTAAAGAAAAAAAATCTATGATAGGGGATTTTGGTAGTTGATAGAATGGATGTATTATAATAAGGTATTATTCATGGGTAGAATCACTAGGTTTTATTTTTTGGGTTTTATATTTTAAATGATTGACCAGTTGGAAATCATTAGTATATATTAATGCATTAAAAAATTGACATATCCTCGTATCATCAAATTTAAATTTTCTGTTGTATATACATGAATTTGGGTTGGAATATTGTAATTATTCATTATGTGTTTTCCCCAACTATTCTTTTGATAATTAATGATTTTTATGTCTATTTATAGTTATGATATCAATTATAAATTTCTCCCTAATAATGGGTTATTAATCCCTCTACACTAGTTTCCTACCTTTGGGGATTGAAGAGTGAACATAATTCCATTGTACTGCCTTTTCTGGTCAATCAGATCAGTTTTGGTCTAGGAATTATAAAATGGTATCATAAACTTATTTTTATCTTATATGATTTTATTATTTGGGATCTTGATAGATTAGTGATAAGGATATTGGAACATGGGGTGAAATATTTATATATTCCTAACAAATATATTTCCTGTTGAATTCAAAGTTAAAAAGCTATTACAGGAGTATGATTTAGAGTTTATTGATTATTATTGATCAATTTCAAGGAAAATGATTTCAAGGTAATATTTTTTTTATTTTCTCCACTCAATCAAGGAGTCAAGAGTATATGAATTAATTCATTATATTTGGAACATAGGATAAAATTAAATTTTTTTCTTGTATTTTATTTTTACTTTGAACGTTGGTAAATGAAATTGTTAAAGTTAATTAAGTGCCACTCATATATTATTTAGATATGTTCTAAATACATTATTGGTGGAAATTTAATTCAATTACCTTTTTAAAAATAATATTTTGTGGAAATTGGAATCTATTTGACATTTGGTTACTATATTCTTGGTAGATATGTGTATATGGGATTTCTTAGAGGAACTTGGTTTAAAATGGGTATGCATTAGAAATATATGTAACATGAGATCAATGGATTCTCGTGTTATATGATTTGGTATAGCATGCTAATAGGTACCTGGGATATATTATTATGAATTCATATAAATGGGATACCTTCATAGGAATGGTCATAAGTGTCTAGTGATTTGGATTAAATGGGGTAGTATGGGAGGTTTATGCTTGGATATGTTGAATTATGATGAATTTTATACTAGTATAGAAATATTAATAAACTATGTTCGAATATTGTAGAGATATTATACCATGTAAAAAATTGGTAAAGTTTTGGGAGAATGATTTGGATAATAGACAAACAATGGCTTCATCTGATTTCTCTAGCGTATGGAGAGGGGTTTTCCGAGTGTTAAGGATATGATGACTTCTATTACCCACATATTCTAGATAAATAAACTACTCTTATTCAAGGTTGATAATGAATTGAAGTTAATGAAATAGAGGGCATAGAGGATTTATCATAACTTTGAGAAAATTAGGACACCTAATGATAATAAGATTTTGTTGGTGGCCTATATGATTGTGGGAAAAATTTAATAGTAGTGGAATATCTTGGTTCAGGTCATAAATAATGTGGGGTTGGTTTGGTATGGATTCCATGATTAGTTCAATAAAAAATTTCATCCTATGACATTAAAGACAAATCAAGATAAGGAGTTCATGGATATTTTACAAGGGGGTATACTATACAATGGACTATGTTTAAATATTTATAGATTTGTTATACACTTAAAAAATTTTGGGTTGTGAAGAGTACATGTACTATCATGAAATAATAATTGGGATGAAACTAATACATCAAAATTAGGTAAGATTTATTTTCCTCCCTAATAACATAGAGGTACTAAAGAAGGTTATCCTAGATTAGGGATATCAGTGATAAGGTTAATGTATGAGTATGATAAAATCATTGGATAGTTCTGGTAGTAGATCCTCTAGTAGTTGGAAGTGGGAAATCAAGGAGATGTGTATGGAGATGAGTGAAAACCAGTCAAAGTGGTGGTGTTTTGTTTTCTCCATCGTTTAATAGAGCTCTATTATAGTGTTACCAATATGATAGGTTAAGAAATATGGGATAAAATTATTTGAGTGAGCCAAGGTAGTTCCTTCTTTATTGTAATATGATATATAATTAGTAATACTACCTAAATAGGTCCTACGGATGTGATTCCCCATACCCTCACTCCTGGTTTGGGTTCCATGAGCACATACATTACATATTGTCTCTGATACCAATTATAGATTCTCAGACATAACCGTCCCATAATTATATGAAGTAAATCAAATATTTCATTAAACACATATCTTTAACATTATTATCTCAACATCAATCACATATTAAGGGTTATCTTCCCTCAATAATGTGTTTTACAAAAAGATCAAATTACCACTAAATCTATTTTCTTAGTACCATTCAACATATGATTTTGTTACCCAAACTAGGTTAAATACCCTAAGGGGATGGGGGAGAATCAAGGTATGAAATATTAAAACAAATACCCCCTTCATATCTTGTTTCATAATTAAATAAAACAAACTTCTCTCCATTTCTCATATAAATTTATGAACAGAAATGAAATCATGCACATGACACATCAATTTTACTTGTTTCACCCTCACTAGGCTAGTACAAGGAGCATAAAATGACAATGTGCCGATGTGAAAAATCCACTAAGGCTCACTGCCAAAATAAGGTTTGGGTTAGATCAATTATATGTCCAAGATCATTACCTTTAAAATGTTTAGGAATAGTTCAATACTTCCCAAGGTTCACTCCCTCAATATCTATTTTGATGGATCACTATCAGTGCAAAGGATCGCCTTCCTCCTCTTCCTTTTATCACTACTTTAGAAAGGATTCACACACATTTTATTGAAATGTAGGCCCCTTAATTAGTGATAATGAATATATCCTTAGTTGTAAATATATTCTCTTTATAAGCCTCACTTTCATCCAATTGATGAATTTTACTTTAACATAGATTTACTGGGAAATCCCCTTTTCAAAATTTTCATAATGATTAGTGCCTTCGCAAATATCTTTCCTTTTGTGAAGATCACTTTGAATTTGTGAAGCACACAAATTTCATGATGCTCAATACTTTCATGAAGATAACTTAGACTTTATGAAGCTCACAAATTTCATTCAACTTTAATATCCTTCGCGAGCTTCCTTTCTTTATGAACTATTTCACAAGAACAACCTTCACAATTTACCTTCATGAATTCGGAGATTTAAAATCTTCGTTAAGTCTTTCTCTTCTTTTATGAAGGGGGTATAGGCTATTAATTGGAGTTTTCTCTGATTCCAAAAGCATCCATACATGTTATCACTATTTTTTGAAGCTATCCCATCTCGTTTGTGATTATCTCTATTTTCATAGAGCACTATGGGAATTTTCCATTCACAAAGATTCTCGTAGTCATGGAGATGACTATAAACTCTTTGTGAATTTGTGATGCTTGTTCATAATGATCCACACCTTTGTGAAACTCCCTTAATGAAACCCAATATTTGCGAATCTCATTCCTTTTCCATTTTTTATAAAACCTTAAAGGAAATCAACCCTTATCATGATAGGGTCATTCTACAAATTTTTTATCCCAAAAATTTGGAAAACATTAGGAAACAACAACACCTTGTATACGCACTTTTATGTACCACTTTCGGAGCATCCATTCCTTTTTCATATATCCTTGTCAATATACATTTTCAAAAATAACTTTGGAACTCTAAAACATACCATGGAAACTTTCTTTTTCAATAAACAAAATCAATCCAGAAACACTACAATATTACCTTTCGGGATTTTTACCCAATAGCTTTTGAATCCTTATAGAAACACTACTATAGTTTAATCATTAACATTTCATGATTTTTATAATGAGAATACATTGATAAAATACTTCTATAACATAATTATTTGAATCCCAATACATAAAAAAGTCTATCATTACACTTCCTTGATAAACCATTAACCAAGATTCATCATCTTATTCCTTAACACTAATTTCCTTTCATAAATCATTCTTAGTCTCTTCACCATCAACAAAAAAAATCATTACTAATAAAACCTTACTAATACTTTTTATGAGTTCCCCCCCAATACATCTATTTTTATAATTTATATACTTTCCATATTTAAAACATCCATTAACTGATAATACCTTAGGGAGACCAATATTTTCATCTATTGTGTTAATTGAAATTTTCATTTTCCCTCAAATTTTTTTTACTAGTTTCCCTTCTTCTCTAAACATAAAACATATTCTAATTCCTCTTAGACATTCCCTTAAGTCTCTCTACCCACATTCTTGATATATAGAAAAATTAATATTATTTTCTCTAGGTCCTCCACTACCTAAGTTCTCAGCAAACTTTATCCATCACTTATTTTGTTTGTTCAAGAGTTTGTTAAGTTTTAGGTTGTTAATAATATATCATGATAACTGATTAAGTTTAATCAAAATATCCTTAACTCAAGTCATCATCCCATTTAGTTTATCATCAACACATTTTCTATCACATTCAACATTAACCCAGTTTCTTCCAGTTCCAACTAATGACAAAAACCAAAAATCATAGTGTGGGAAACACTAATCAAAGTGGGAAATCACATAGTTATGAAGAATCATTTATAGGATTTCTAAATCATGAAATATTATTTTCAATCTATGACACATTATGTTTAACCTAGGATAATCATTTCCATCCTTTATTCAAATACTTCATGATTTTTTATAAATAAAATGTGAATTAACCAAATTTTATCCCATGAAAGTGTCAAACTAGGCATTTAGTAAGGACCATTGTTGTGTACTGGCTAATTCTCAATTCAATACGGAAGTTCCTTTTTTAGATTTATTGCCCTAGGTACCTATTTACTAGAACCATGCCCACTTGTAGTATCTAGATGGGTATGTATTATTAGAAAAAACCACATAATATCTTACCTTAAAAAGCTTTAGGATGTTATTCTAATCTTATCCTCAAGGTCAATCTTAGGATTATATTTTCCAATCTACATTTTCTTAAATCTAGTTCCAAAACATTCTATTAAACTTGCTCTGATACCAACTATAAAGACTCCAACCATGGTAGCCCATATTTGGTATTTACTTTATTACATTGGTTCTAGATACAAGAGATTTCATCCTAAAGGACCACATAGTTTATTAGTATTTGTAAACTAACACTACGGGAAAAATCTCTATTTGCGACGAGAATAAATCTTGTCGCAAATAAACCGTCCAGGAAGCTATTTGCGACAGGGAAAAGTGCCCTTCGCAAATAACCAATTATTTGCGATGGGATTTCATCTCCCGTCGCAAATAGTTTGGTGCGGCTTGCGCGCCAAACCGCACAGGGTTATTTGCGATGGGTCCCGTCGCAAATACCCGGTGGCGTTAAATAACTTTTTGCGATGGGATGTCATCTCGTCGCAAAAAGACTATCGGCAGGTACTATTTACGATGGGACCCGTCATAAATGACCTTTTAACCGCCGACTGTAATTAATGAGGGTGAGGGTAATTGCGACGGGCCCCGTCACAAATACTACCATTTGCGACGGGTAGCCCATCGCAAATAATCTCGTCGCAACTAATCTAACCTATAAAACCCTCATCCGTTTTTTTTTTCACAAATCATTCAGATCTTGCTCTCCCTCTCTCTCTTTATTCTTCAGTTTCAAATAGAATTTTTTTTGTTGAAATTTTTTATACAAAAACATTCGGAGGGCGTCAATATCTTCAGAATATCAAAGTTTAAGGTATTTATATTTTATTTTTTTATATTTGTTTTATTTTTTTATGTTAATTTTAATTGTTGTTTATTAGTTCTAATTTAATTAGATTATAATTATTTTTTATTTATATTTAGTTTTACTAAGAAATTGATATTGTTAGTTATAATTAGGAATAATTAGTAATAATTAGATATAATTAGGAATAATTAGTAACAATTAGTAATAATTAGATATAATCAGTAATAATTATGGATAATTAGGGATAATTAGGAATAATTAGGAATAATTAGGAATAATTAGGAATAATTAGGAATAATTAGGAATAATTAGGAATAATTAGGAATAATTAGGAATAATTAGGAATAATAAGGAATAATTAGGAATAATTAGGAATAATTATTAATAATTAGTAATAATTAGTAATAAATAGTAATAAATAGTAATAATTAGTAATAATTAGTAATAATTAGTAATGATTAGTAATAATTAGTAACGATTAGTAATGATTAGTAACGACTAGAAATGATTAGTAATAATTAGCAATGATTAGTAATAATTAGCAATGATTAGTAATAATTAGTAATAATTAGTAATAATTAGTAATAATTAGTAATAATTAGTAATAATTAGTAATAATTAGTAATAATTAGTAATAATTAGTAATAATTAGTAATAATTAGTAATAATTAGTAATAATTAGTAATAATTAGTAATAATTTGTAATAATTTGTAATAATTTGTAATAATTTCTAATAATTTGTAATAATTTGTAATAATTTGTAATAAAAAAATTATATTATCAATATTTATGAAAAAAATATTAATATTATTAAAAAAATAAAAAAATTATAAAATATTAAAATTATCAATATTTGAAACAGGCTTTGCTCTATTCTTAACATTTTCAAATCTCAAAGGGTCGCCAATTTTCAGGTCATGCGCAATAAAAAATTTGTGTCAGCCATGTCCAATGTAAACTCTATAATTGTCCTTGCATGGTTGATCACCTCGGAAGTAGTGTTGCAATCAAACAAACCAAGTCATGCCCTTCTTATCTATAAGAATTATCTCACATGAACTTTTACAGAGATCATTCTTCCTTGAACATTTAAGGGAAAAATAATGATATTCCTTCAAAATTTTAAGGAAGAATGATCTATGTAAAGTGTCATGTGAGATGATTCTTATAGACAAGAACGTCATTACTTTGGTTGCCCAATTGCAACACTAATTGCAAGGTGATCAACCATGCAAGTACAATTATAGAGTTTACATTAGATATGACTGACACAAAGTTTTTATTGCGCATGACTTGATAATTGACGACCCTTTGAGATTTGAACATGTTAAGAATAGAGAAAATTGTGTTGTGAATATTGATAGTTTTAATATTTTATAAATTTTTTATTATTTTAATAATATTAATATTTTTTTCGTAAATATTGATAATATAATTTTTTTATTACTAATTATTGCTAATCGAAATCTGCTTGGATAATAAAGGGAAAATTTGTAATCATCTCCACAACGATGATTACCAAATTTCCGTTCATTATTCAAGCAGTTTTCTCTTTGCTAAGTATTGCTAAGTATTGCTAAATTAGTAATAATTAGTAATAATTAGTAATAATTAGTAATAATTAGTAATAATTAGTAATAAATTGTAATAATTAGTAATAATTAGTAATAATTTGTAATAATTTGTAATAATTAGCAATAATTAGAAATAATTAGGAATAATTAGCAATAATTAGCAATAATAAGTGTGAGAAAGATGCAATTAAATGAGCTGTTGGACAAAAGAGTAGCCTTCAATCCACTGGAAATTGTGTCGCCCTTAATTAATGATAATTATTAAGTAGTTTTAATTATTTATCTTCTTTTTCAGATATTGTTTTTATAATTTCAAACTATTCAAAAATAGTGATGATTTTATAATTTATGTTGAAAAATTTGGAATGAGGAAGTCGACATCGGTCACTATTAGATGATCGAGCTTGGATAAATCAGCGTAGAAATCCAAATGGTTCTAGTTTAAATCCTATATATATTGAGGGTGTTGAAGCTTTCTTAACATTTTCATCATCAAAACCAGAATATGTTTCAGAAGGAACAATTAAGTGTCCTTGTAAAAAATGTGCTTTGAGAATGTTTGACATATTTGATAAAGTTGGGGGACATCTCTTGCAGTTTGGTTTTCAACCAGATTATGTTTTTTGGTATCAACACGGTGAACGCAGTTCCAGAGAAGATCCTAATAACTTGATTCCCGATCCATCACGGTTTCAAAATTTAGTACATGATGTTACAGGTCCAACTGTGCAACAAACTGAAACTCACAATGATATTGATTTAACTTCTGAGTTGGCACCATCTGAATTTTATGAGTTGTTGAGGTCTTCTGAGGATTCATTATATCCTGGTTGCAAGATAAGCAAATTAGAAGCAGTTGCAAAATTTATGGCTATTAAATCAGATAATGCAATGTCAAACAACTGTTTTGATCAGATATTTTCTTTGGTTAAAACACTTCTACCTGAAGGAAATGTGTTTCCTAAAAATTACTATGAGAGAAAGAGGTTGATTCATAATTTGGGCCTTAGTTATCAGAAGATTCATGCATTTCCAAATGATTGCATCTTATATTCTGGCGAAAATGATTCATTGGATATTTTCCCCACATGTGGACAATTGAAGTATAAATAAGCTCAACCAGGGAAGTCTAGATCGATTCCAGTAAAACACTTGAGATATTTCCCCCTTACACCCAGGTTGCAGCGTTTATTCAGTTTCAATGATGTCATGGCACAAAACCAAGATTTCAACTGATAAATCTTGAATCATCCATCTGATGGTGATTCATGGAAACATTTTGACCGTCTGAATCCGTCTTTTGCTATAGAAGCTCGAAACGTGTGATTAGGTCTTTCTACTGACATTTTTTTTCCATTTGGTTCTTATGGTAGTCAGTATTCATGTTGGCCTGTCTTTATAACTTTGTAAAATTTTCCTCCATGGATGTTGATGAAGGAGCCTTATATCTTTTTGACTCTATTGATCACAGGACATCCGAAAAAAAATATTGATGTTTATTTGAAACCATCGATTGATAAGTTAAATTCATTGTGAAGTGATGGTGTTAATACATATGATTTTGCTGCAAAACAAAATTTTATATTAAAAGATGCATTGATGTGGACGATTAGTAACTTTCCGGCATATGGAATGTTATCTGGTTGGAGTACACATGGTCTGAAATCATGTTCTTACTGTATGAAAGAAAACAAAGCCTTTATGCTGGTCAATGGAAAAAACATTGCTATTTTGATTGTCATCGTAGATTTCTTCCAACCGGTCATCCTTTTAGGAGGAACAAATCTCATTTCAGAAAAGGTACAATTGAAAGAGATGAACCTCCAAAGATGATCTCAGGTACATAGTTAAAATCAGTTGTATTTTCATTACCCCCCATCACATTTGGACCAACAGTAAACGTGTACCACCCCCAAATGATAAAGGGTTAAATGACTAAATGATATGACTCATGTCAACAAGTTGCACCTTCCTTTTCAGGAGCCTATCTGATTAGAACTCCACATTTAAGCGTGCTTGGTCTGGAGTAGTGATTAGGATGAGTGACCTTCTGGGAAGCTTCCCAGGATGTGTGCGAGTGAGGACAAAGCACACTGTAAAGGACATGTGTTGGCCTATGGGTACTGTCATTAAGTAGATGACCCGTTCAGGCACGTGGGTGGACCCTAGGGTGGGCCCCATGTGTCTGTGGGGAAACTGGTGGTACCTGGTGGGCCAAGACCTGACGACCATGTTAAGGCGGGGTGGCTGTGCTGGGAAGCTTCCCAGGATGTGTGCGAGTGAGGACAAAACACATTGGAAAGGACATGTGTTGGCATGTGGGGACTGTCATTAGTCAGATGACCCGTTCAGACACGTGGGTGCACCCTGGGGTGGGCCCCACGTGTCTGCGGGGAAACTGGTGGTACTTGGTAGGCCAGGACCTGACGGTCATGTTAAGGCGGGGTGGTTGTGCTGTCACCGGGACCCGGTTGTCACATTTGGTATCAAAGGTGGTACCCAGCCTTAAGTGCAGTGCACTACCTGGGTTGAGATGTAGGGCCCACAATGATGCCGTTGTGCTCTAAAGGGGGGGGGGTGATTGTAACACCCCCCAAATGATAAAGGGTTAAATGACTAAATGATAAGACTCATGTCAACAAGGTGGACCTTCCTTTTTGGGAGTCTGCCTGATTAGAACTCCATAGTTAAGCGTGTTTGGCCTGGAGCAGTGATCAGGATGGGTGACCTTTTGGAAAGGACATGTGTTGGCATGTGGGGACTTTCATTAGTCAGATGACCCGTTCAGGCATGTGGGTGGACCCTGGGGTGGGACCCTCATGTCTGTGGGGAAACTGGTGGTACCTGGTGGGCCAGGACCCGACGACCATGTTAAGGCGGGGTGGTTGTGCTGTCACTGGGACCCAGTTGTCACATTTGGTATCAAAGGTAGTACCCAGCCTTAAGTGCAGCGCACTACCTGGGTTGAGATGTAGGGCCCACAACGAGGATGTTGTGCTCTAAAGTGGGGGTGATTGTAACACCCCCAAATGATAAAGGGTTAAATGACTAAATGATAAGACTCATGTCAACAAGGTGCACCTTCCTTTTTGGGAGTTTGTCTGATTAGAACTCCACAGTTAAGCGTGCTTGGCTTGGAGTAGTGATCAGGATGGGTGACCTTCTGGAAAGCTTCCCAGGATGTGTGCGAGTGAGGACAAAGCACAATGGAAAGGACATGTGTTGGCCTGTGGGGACTGTCATTAGTCAGATGACCCGTTCAGGCACGTGGGTGGACCTTGGGGTGGGCCCCACGTGTCTGTGGGGCAACTAGTGGTACCTAGTGGGCCAGGACCCGACATCCATGTTAAGGCGGGGTAGTTGTGCTGTCACCAGGACCTGGTTGTCACAAAACCAACAAAAAATTCATGGATTTGGGAAAGAACATAACTAGATAAAACAGATCATTTTTGGGGATCTTCCGTATTGGTCTGATTTGTTGGTCCACCACATGTTGGATGTTATGCATATTGAGAAGAACTGTTTTGATAATTTATTTTATACAGTTTTGGATACACCAGGTATGACCAAAGATACTGTAAAGGCACGATTAGATCTTGTCCAAATTTGCAGGCCACCGGAACTTGAATTATTTGAAAATTTCAGATCACAGAGGTTAATGAAGCCAAAATTATCTTATACACTGTCCAAAGAGAGTCTCTTATTATTTTGTCAGTGGATTGCAAATTTGAGACTTCCATATGGCTATGCTTCCAATTTGGGGAGATGCATTAAAAAAGATTATATTACTAGATTAAAAAGTCATGATTGTCATGTTATAATGGAAAGACTTATGCCAATTGGATTCAGAGGTTTGTTGAATTCTATGATCTAGGATTCGATAACAGACGTATCATATTTTTTCGAGACATTTGTGCAGTGACAACAGACTACGATGCACTAAGCAAACTGGAAGAAGATGTTTCTGTAATTATATGTAAACTGGAAAAAATCTTTCCGCCAGCATTCTTTGATTCAATGGAACATCTGATATTACATTTTCCACATAAAGCTAAATGTGGAGGTCCATTATAGTTTTGATGGATATACCCATTTGAGAGATGCATGCAGAAATTGAAGAAAAAAATACGTAACAAAGCACCAGTTGAAGGCTCAACTTCTGAAGCTTATTTGCATGACGAAATTGCTTTTTTTCTAATCTCATTATTTTTGAGTCTCAATATCCCTAAAAATAGAATCTCTTGGGATGAAACGAGGGGAATGTTAATGATGAAACGGAAAATAAATTAACAGTTTTTAATCAACTAAATCTTGGTTTCGGTGGAGTTCATGAACGATGGATTTCAGATGATGAACATCACAGAGCTCATACATACATTCTGCTCAAATGTGAAGAAATGACATCATTTGTCATGTGAGTTCTTCTATCACTTATTATATAATTTATGTTACAGTATTTAAACTTATTTTATTTGTAGGTTATATGATAATAAAATCAAGAAACAACTTCCACAAATCACAGCAACTGCTCTTAAAGAACGGAGACAAAAAAAATTCTCAATGGTTTCAAAAAATGGTAATATAAATTATTGATGGTTTAATATCAATTATGTTTATTATATATTATATTGATAATTGTTTTACAAATTTTCAGGTGTCTCAATATACTGATAAAATTGATAAGTGACTGTGTATATTGAGTAACCCATCATCCAAAATGGTTAAATATTATAATGCATATGTGGTGAATGGTTTTTGATTTCATAGAATTGCATACGGGGAATAAAAAAAATGAATAGTGGAGTTTTCTTGAGAGGGTCGCATCACAGATAAACTGAAGTTGAAATTATGGAATTTTGGATGAAATTATTGAGTTTTGTTATCTAGGACAGAATTACATAACAATTTTTAAATGTCGGTGGTTGGATACTGAGATAGGTTTTCATGTTCATCTGACTCATGGAATTGTCGATATTAAATATAAAAGTCTTCTTGCAGTAAATGAACCATTTTTACTGGCTCAACAGGCACATAAAATTTATTATGCAAAGTACTGTGCTACTTCAAGAGACTTGAGTGATTGGTGGAGCATAATAAAAATGAAATCTTGGGAAAATCAATTTACTCAAACTGAATGTGGTTCCCCTGAAGTGGAAGGAATTGAAATTTTTCAAGAGATGTCTCAAAATCCATCTGATTCACAAATAGATGTGAATATCGACGATGACACCCCACAATTAAGGATCGATGGTGATGAAGATGTTAATGATGTTACAAATGAATTTGAAATGACAAGAGATGCTGAAACTGAAACTCATATGGATATTGATGATGCTGAGGAGGAAGATGAAGACATTGACATTGATAGCTATGAAGAAGAGTATGAAGATGAACATTGACACAGTTAAATGCTGGTTATAATCATAACTAATATATATCTATCTATAATAGTTATTTGTAATTATCTGCTAACAACAATAATTTTTTGTTTCAGATGGACTCTGATCTATTGCGTGAGTTAGAGGAGGCTGAGCTACCTTTGGATGATGAGGATGTGGGAACAACTGACCCTCATCCTACTGGAAGTTCAGGAGGTACGTGGAGGGGGCGCGGTCTTACGCAACTGATGATTCCTGACCCTATCCCCGAGCGACGTCCACATCTTGGTTTCGATCCACGCACACGGAGGTATGGTAACCTGTATATTTTAGTTAGATTTCATTAATTTATTTATATATATACTAATTGTTTTATTATTTATTCCTTTTTCACAGTTTTCAGCATGTAGATATTGGACAGGGGAGTGCTATATTGTACAATTATTTTTCTCAGCCATGGATCACATGGGAATAGATTCCCGTTGATGTGTGACACGATATATTCCATCATTGGCTGGTACGTAAATAAATAATATTTATTTTGAAATTTATTTTATTAACAACTTGATATTATAAATTATTTTTAGGGTTTATGGAATCCTATCGATGATAGCATGCACGATGCTATCCACTCGGCATAGAAGGTTTCTATGCGTGACCGTTTCCGCCAGTTTTTGCACAATTTGAGAAGGACAACCATTAAGAAAGTAGGGGTGAAAGAATTTGATGAGTCATGTAGAGCCCACCGACCATATTACATTTCATCTCACGTTTGGGATGGATTATGTTTACACTGGTTGGGTGGTGTATTTTAGAGGAGATCTTCAGTGGGACGACATAATCAGGGGAGACAAGAGGTGACACATCGAGTTGGTAGTCGTACATTCAGTTCACATAAAGAACATCTGGTAAGTATATTTTTTAAATATTTTATATAAAGTTAAATATAAATTGTTTATTTTATATTTCTGTAGGCAGTAGAGCATCTCAATATTACGGAGTTTGACGTTTATCAGAGGATGTACAGTGATCCATCCACTGGACAGATTAGAGGTGATCGCCAGTGTTAGATTGTGGTTAGTATTATTTTTTCAGTTTAAAAATTAACTGCATATAATATTTTGACAATTTTATTTCTAAATTGGAATTGAAGGAGTCATATGAGGTTGCAACCTCTCAGACACAGGCTGAGGGTCAGGACGAGACGACTGGACAGACTAGTGCTCACCATTTCGATGAGGCGGCATGGATGCAGGTGACTCAGTATGGCTTTGAGAAGGGCAGAGTATTTGGCATCAGCTCTCATTTGACTCCTGGTACTTGTTATGGTACTGTTGCGATGTCGGTGTCCAGCTCGAGAGGAGCTCGTGGAGAGACATCATCTTCTGGCTCACAATATCAGGAGCAGTTGTGAGCTCAGGCTGAGCATATATAGACTTTGCAGAAGTAGTACGAAGAGATGTGTCGGTGGCAGCAATAGCAGGAGCAGCATTACGAGGAGCAGAGCTATCGATGGCAGCAGCAGGAGCAGCATTACGAGGAGCAGAGCCGTCAATGGCAGCAGCAGCATCAAGAGAAGATGGAGTAGATGCACCATCTGACTCGTAGTTTAGGGATGTAGTTTCATCCACCAGCTCCTTCAGCTCCTTCACCTCCTCTATAAGACGACCCCCAGTGATTTTTTTATGTTACAAACATTTGAATTAAAATTGTAATATGAATTATTTATATTTTATGTCTTTTATATTGGTGAAAATATTACATAATTTAATTTTTAATTTTTTTTTATTTTTTAATTTTTTTTGTGAATATTGAGAATTTTAATATTTCTTATTTTTTTATTGTTTTAATAATAATATTATTATTATTTTCATTAATCGTAATATTATTAAATTTTATTTTTTAAAAAATTAATTTATTATTTGTGATGGGGCATTTTGTGATGGGACCCCGTCGCAAATAGTCTAACTAGATATTTTTAAAACCATATTTGCGACAGGCAAGGAGTCCCATCGCAAATAATTTGTTTTGATGGGCCCATCACAGAAAGCTATATATATATATTTTTTGCGCCGGGACAATATCCTGTCATAAATAGTTTTTGCGATGGGCCCATCGCAAAAACATTTATGTATAGATAATACATATAATTGGAAGCTTATTTGTGACGGGATACATTCCTGTCACAAATAAAAAATGTTGCAATAGGCCCATCGCAAATAATTGTATTTGAGACAACGTTTTCTTCAATGGGATAGTTGCGACGGAACCCCATTGCTAAATCCTATTTGCGATGGGATCCCGTCGTAAATATTATGTCGCAATTAACAAGAATTCCAGTAGTGTAAATACATACTTTAATTTCACATAAATTTTAAAACACAAAATAAAAAAAGTATTTTATTTGATATAAAATTTATTCCCTCGATAATTTTTTTGTATATCAATCGTAAAACACTTCTTGAGATCATGTTGAAAGGAAACATAAGAAAGGTGTGAGTTTTGATGCCCAGTAATGATAATAATACATCAGAAGCTATTAATGAATGACTAATACGGTTGGAATAAATGATAATCAAATAATTCTATATAAATAATATCACATGATATAAATTCATCCATAGATATCATAACAAATAAAGTAATCACATGCACATAAATAATTGGAATTCATAATGTTGGAATGCATAATTTCGAACATCTGGAACATATTTTTAAGGCCTTGTTAAAAGACATCTAAAATACCATTGAGGAATTTTACCAAAACATATATATATAAATGGGTAAGGCCTTAGAAAAAAACCAATCTAGTTTTTCACATGAGACCTACTAAGGCATCGAGGGGATATAACAGGCCTCACCCATCACTTACTAAGTCCATAGAATTCCTCATGTAAAAGGGGGAAAATATAATCAATATAAACATTCATATTGAAAAAATATAATATTAAATGTTAATAATTTCCCCAATAAATAAACATAATCATTATAACCATTCATATTTAAAATATACCATTTAAATTTTAATACTTTCCACAATAAATAAACATAATCATAAACCATTCAGAGTAATATAGTGAATGGTATTAAAATACTAAATTCCCAGTAAAAATGATAACAAACCATCTACAGAAAGAATAAGGATGGTATCAATTCAAAATATCCCCAATTTATGATTAGTAAAATAAAGGGTTATTATCATTTATGAATAGAAATACCATAAAAAATCTATTAAAATTATTCCTGGGGAAAATATCATGTTCACTTGTAAAATCACTTTCAAAAAATAAAAATTTATAGAATATTAAGAAAAAAAATTCTTTAAAAATATAATCATAAAATTGTAAATAAATCTTCAAATTACTATGTTTTCATGATGTATGTTAATTATTTTCATGCCATATAAGTTAAAAAACATTAATTTCACACTATTGCAAAAAGGTTAAGAGGTTCATCGTTCAGAAAATGAAAAGAATATTCCTCTCAAATAGTTTTAAAAAAATTAAAACATGGGTAAAAATTTCTTAAAAAAAATTAGATCATTTTGAAAACATTTTCAAAAACATTTTTAAAAACATGGATATGGAAGAAAAAATATTTTCAAACAAAGAGAGAAATAAAGTGATATTTTCTTAAAAATATTTTCTCAATCATTTTAACTACCAAAGAGGGGAAATGGTACTATTATTTGAAAAGTTAATAAATAACAATAGGATAAGAAAATAGTTTTTTTAAGATATAAATATCAAAAAATTCCCATAAGGTAGGATTATACATAAAAAAATGATGAAAAATGATGAGATTGTGAAATAAATCTTTACCACTATGGTAAATTTTGAATCATAATCCTTATTCTCATGAACCATCCTGGGTGACCTGGTAACCTGATAATTGAGCTGACCCTGACATACCCCTAAGGGAATTCCCAATACCCACGGGTCGGTGACTACCACCTAGCATCATACAATTGAAAGTGGGAATTATTTTTCCACAAGAATTATGGAAGTAAAAAGAGAAAATTCAGTATGCATAACAAAAGAAACTCCACTGGGAGTAATGTACCAGAATACAACATGGCATAGACAATCCCAAAGTAATAAAACCCAAGTACCAAAATAGGGAAAAACAACCCAAGTCCCTAAGGTCACAACTCACCACATCAAGGGTTCAACAACTGGATCCACCTCCAAGAGATCATTTACCCTTACTCAAGCCTAGAATGGGATAATCTAAAAACACCCAAAGGAACAAGTAGGGTGTGAGATAAAAATACCAGTAAGGTCTCACCAAGGATTACATAACAGATTCCAAAAATATATTAACCAAAGGAATTATTTCAATTTTAAAAATAAAAAGGGTTGGAATTTGCAAACCAAATTTATATAATCAAGATATATAGTTCAAATGATGGAAAAATACTTTAAACAAAGGCTTTACAAGTTATGAAATATTTATAAAGTAATGGTTTAAATAAAACATTTATATAAAATAGTTTATATAAATTCTTAAGACATGTAAAGCGGTTCAAACAACATTGGCATAGATTTTATATCTCAGATATAGAACAAACGATCAATATAGTCATCTGCCAAATAGGTGTGTATGTTCCAGGCTATAAGACTGCACACTCTCTAAGTGATCTCAAAAATATGTTAATACAAAATTCCCCCTAACACTAGACAAAATATACTCATCATCATCCCATCAGGGATGTGACCCACAACATGTATATTTTAGAATGTTCTAATAGTATAGAGTGTGTCCAAATAACTTACAAATTACCTAAGGAATACATGTTCTCTTACACAATCAATGATGGGAAATTTATTTTAATATTTCTTAAAATACAATTAAATCACATTCTTCCATTTCAATACCAATTTTCCATTTAAAACCAAATGGGTTTTAATAAAAAAACATTCTTATTTAATAAGATAAAACCACTGGGTTTCTATCAAAACATTTTAATCCATTTTCAAAAGTTTGAAATCTATTAAAAATCAATTCCATCAATTTCAAAATTTATTTCCACAATTTAATTCAATAATTTAATTTAACTCTTTTCTGTAAAAACTCTAATTTAAATTAAACAATTTAAATCAAAAAATTTCTATCAATCAACCCTAATTCAACAGGATTGGGGTTTTCATAATTCTCATGCCAAAACCATTTCAAATATTATAATTAAATGGAATTGGATTTTATTACATTAATTGAAATCAAGTTTTAGAAATTGAATTTAAATCAATACTTTAAATAAATCAAGCAATTCAAAGTTAATTAATTTGGCTAAATAGGATGGAATAATTTACCTTTTCCCAAAACTCAACACTCAAAATGACACCTGTCAATGATAATGAAGGTGTAGAAGACCCCAAAACACAACCTATAAATTAGATCCAACACCATGGGTCATGGATAGATCAATTTAATGATGATCTATTGAAATCACAAAGGATGAAAAAGAGATAAAGACAACGAAAAAAGGAGAAAATTTACTTCATAATCACACTGCAAGCACAACGATGATCAAACATCAAAAGAAATGAACCAAAAGGGTTTGTGAGCTCCAATATCTCCTAGGGAAGGCTTTGGTTTGGGGGAGATGAAATTGGAGTGGAGGAGAAAATATAATCTTATCTTAACTTCTTGTTTAAAACCCAAAGTTGGGGTATTACATATTGTGTTATACCATTTCATGTCATGAAATAGTTAATTTCCATAACCGCCAAAAAACACGTCATATAGAAATAAAAATTGATGCTATAAGTTTAAAACTAATATTTAAATAATTCATGATGTGTAAAGGATCTTCACGACATGTACCCTTCATAGCGTGAAGCCTTTCATGACTGGAATCCATAAATTCTTACACGTCATGTAACCAAGTTACACAGCATCTAACCCTCTGGTAGCCTATAAAAAAAGATACTTAAAGCTGAGAGTCTAATAAATCTTTGGGTTCACCATTATAGGTATCCTCCAAATTCATTCTCAACTATACCCATTCAACAAAAAAGAAAAACCACAACAAGGTTAAATACGGACCTGCCAAATCGGTAACGATATGTTATAACCTCCCCACTATAAAAAATTTCTGTCCCCAGAAATCTTATGAAGAATCTTCCATGCCAAAAATATGAGGCCAATGATCTCTCATTAGTGCCTCGTGTTCCCTTATATCACAATTATTATAACTATCCTACCATAGTTCACAAACCAAAGGTATCATCCTCCCATGAAGTACCTTGGTATCGGAATCAACAATCTTGACTGGTCACTCAGTCAAAAATGAGTCAGGTTCAATCTCAAGATCACTCCATCTCAAAACATGATACGGATCAGATAAACACTTTCTCATCTATGATATAAATAATACATATTTTATTAGCAACAGTTGTGGAGGAAGTTATAAATAGTATGAAACTTTCCCCACCTTCTCAACAACCTCTAAAATTCTAACAAAATGAGGAGAAATATTCCCTTACCTTCCAAGTCGCCAATAACCCAACTGGGGTGAAACTTTCAAGAAAACCATGTCACCAATTGAGAACTCCAATGCTTTACAATGATGATAAACATAAGACTTATATTGGATTTGTACTTTCAACATTCTCTAATGAATTAACTGAATCTTTTTTGTTATCTCTTACAACAATTTTGGTCCAACCAAGGAACTTTCACCAATCTTCGACCAACACAATAGATATTTACAAGGATGACGATATAAGGACTCAAAAGGAGCCATTATGATCATGTAATTATAACTATTTTTATAAGAAAACTCAACCATCCCCAAGTGATCATCCCAATCCCAACTGAAGTCGAGAACATAAGAGAAGATCGTATATTTAAGAATATTTATATCACTCTTTGTATAGCCATCCAACTATATATGGTAGGTTGTGCTCAAACGGACTGAAGATCCTAGTTCCTTCTAAAGGCCTCTACAAAAGAGAGAATTGAACTGAGGATACCTATCAAAAACTATAGGAGATGGAACTCAATGAAAATGAACAATATTCTTTGTGTAAAGATTTCACAAGTCTTGAACTCCATTTGTATCATGAATGGGTATTAAGTGAGTTAAATTGGTCGTCCTGTTGATCACAACCCATATCACATTATTATTTCTCTAGGTATGAGACAACGCAACCACAAAGTTCATAGATATCCATCCCACTTCCAAGTTGGGACTGGAAGTGTCTGAAGTAAATCCAAAGGTTTTTTATGTTTTTCCTTCACCTACGTGAATGTATAGTAATGAAAGACAAACTCAGCAATGCTCCATCTCTTACCTAGCCACCAGAAATACCTTCACATGTTATAGAACATCTTAGTGTTTCTCAGTGCATATCCCACTAGGAATTATGAAAACCCCCCATCAAAACATCTCTTGATTATAATGGAACAACGAAGCAATTATGATGGTGTAAAACACCCTTTTAGAGAAAAACCATAGGGAATGTATCTCCCCACCATAAAGTGAGTCTCTATTTCTATGAAATTCATTATCAATCTCTTGATCCAAAAGAATAATCTCAAGAAGAGTGTATGTTAACTAAACATTGGATAAAGAAACTTCATCACCTTTATCCTAAACTCTAATATGAAACTCTAAAAGAAGAGACATCAAATTCTACTCTTTTGTATATTCTTTCACTACCTGGGTCAGAAGTTTCCTACTCAACACATATGCAATAACATTCTCTTTCCCTGGGGTATATGAGATTTCAAAGTTAAAATACAGTAGGTATTCCACCCAATGCCTCTGGAGGAGATTCAAATATTTTTGATAGAATATATAACTCAAGATTTTATGTTCTGAATACATAGTAACCTTTTCTCTGAAAAGGTAGTGTCACCAACTTTCAAGCACGTGCATCATAGCTATAAGTTAAAGGTTGTGGGTAGGATAATTCTTCTCATGTGGCATAATCTAATGAGATCAATAAGCTACTAAATAATTTCCTTGCATAATAATGCAACCCAATCCTAAACCTAAAGCATCGTAAAAGATCACATATACCTTCTCGACCTATAGAAGAGTCAACACTAGTGAAGTAGTAAAAATATATTTCAGCTCAACAAAATAACTCGGACACGTATCATTCCAAGAAAATTTAACCACCTTCCAAGTTAGAGCAGTCATCAGAGAATCCAACTTCGAGAAGTACTTTAGGAACCGATGAAAATATCTGGCTAAGCCCAAGAATCTTCAAATATCAAATACATTTTTTGGTTTCTCCCAAGTCATAATAGCCTTTACCTTCTCTAGATAAACTGTTATACCCTGTTCAGACACCACGTGTCCCAATAATTTCACTTCCTGAATCCAGAAGTAACACTTTTAAATCTTGGTATAAAGCTATTGATTTTTCAGCATACTCAGAACTATTATCAGATGATGCACATGATCCTCATCGAACTTGGAGTAAATAAGGATTTCATCCACAAAGGTACTAAGATAATCATGGAAAATATTGTTCATTAGAGCCATGAAAACTATAAGAGAATTTTTTAGACCAAATGTCATAACGAGGTACTAATAAGGGTAATACCTGATCCAAAAGGCGGTTTTCTAAATGTCATATTCTTTTATCCTCAACTGATGGTAACCAGATTAGAGGTATATCTTTGAAAACCACTTTTCCCCTTTCAACTAATCAAATAGATCATAAATTAGTGGCAACATATAATTTTTATTTACCATAACTCAATTTAGATTTTGGTAGTTAAAACATAAGAAAAGGGATCATCATATTTCTTAGCGAATATAATTGGCGCCTTCCAGGGTGACACTCAGGCATATAAATCATTTATCAAGAAGATCATCCAATTGATACTTCAACTCTTTCATTTTAGATAGATCCATTTGATAATAGGGAATAGAAACTGTTTGACTGCAAGAAATTAAGTCAATGGAAAACTTAAACTCCCTTACTGGTAGAAAACCAGAGAAGTTAGAAGGTAAAACGTCAGGAAACTTAATGAAAACTGGAGGGAGATTGTCACTCCAAGATGATCGCCCCAGATAAAAAGAAAATACAGATATTACTTTCCCTAACTCTGGATAAGAAGTTCAATCTCTACTCAACCTTGGTTCCCAATCTCTTTGAAAGACAAGAGACACACCATTGGGTTTAGTAAGGTAGACCCTCTGAAGATAACAACGAATCACAGCTTTATTAGAAATGAGCCAATCCATCTGAAATATGATGTCAATATATTTCATGTAGAGGAATTGAAAACTACAAGATAGATCGACGTTGGGTAGAGAAAAGACACAAGCAAGACTACAGAGACCTCACTCTCTCTTTGTACTAAGGGGTGTATTAATATCCATTTCACTAGATAAAAACTATATAGGAATATTAAGAAAATTAACAATACGTGTTGAAATAAATGAGTGAGATACACCAATATCAAATAGGGTAGTCACTAATGATGAAGCTATGGTAATGGTACCTCTCATAGTTGCTCGACCCATGTCTTCTTTCTCTGGAGACTCTTCCACTACGTGAAGTAGCTTCATTCTAGATGCATGTGGCTAGAACCCCTTTATATGTGAAGTATCTGATTTCCTTATAGTTTTAGGAGGAGCTAATGATCATTTTCTACTAGATGGAGTAGAAAATTTATGGAATAATCTCTATAAGTGTCCTGAACATCTACAAGATCTACAGTTCTTGGCTTCCTCAGTGCTAACCCTCTTAGAATGTCACAAATTTTCACACTGATAACAAATAAAAGGATTTCCCCTAGTGCTGTAGGAGGTATGGAATGACTCTTCCATAAAGAACTATTATGCAAATCATCACGCTTTAGTTTCCCCCTAAAGGAACTCATTATACAATTAGGAGAGAAAGAAAATCATTATAACCCTAACTTGTCAGCTAGGTCCATCTCGACCATTATTACCCTATCCATTACATCAGCATAAGTGAGAATATTTAGTAAGAAAACCTAAGAAAAAATTACTGATAGATTCCATAACTCAAATAGTCGAGCCTTAATACTTTCATTAGATACAATCTCATTCACAAACTGCACCAACTCAGCAAAGCAATTTGAATACTCAGTCATAGTTATGTCAGCCTACTTAAGCTTGAAAAACCCAACAGCCTTGGACAACACCATAGACTCTAGATAGAACTAGTTAGTGAAAATAACCTTGAAGTATTTCCACTCTAAGTCCTCATTTTTCTTTTCCATAACCAATATGTCCCGCTATCTCCTGCTCAGTCCTTCCAGTATGAAGGTGGAACATTTTACCTTGATCTCATCTGGTTTCTCCAAGAAATCAAATAGATGTTCTATCTTGACCAACCATTCCTCATCATGTTGAGGATCGGTGGAGAGTTTGAAAACTAGTAGCTTCTAGAAAAGGAACTCCTGAGAATGATTTCGCAAAACATTCCCCCTAAGGATCCATATCTAGAGCCCAAATGGGAACTGGAGGTGGTGCATGTCCCAAAGCTTGGACAGTGCGCATAATCACCTCAAGTAGATTTGGGTCCACTAGAGGATTCAATCACTGTTCTTCAACAACATCTTTATCTTAGATCAAATTTTCATGACTTCTCAGAGGAATGATGTTATGCAACATCAGCAAACAACAAGGAAGGCATCAGACTAACACTCAAACTGAGCAATAAGGGAAATTATTTCCAACAGATTGAACAATGAGATTTGGATTTCAATCCATCCAAATCACAATAGGGAAAAGACTAGAACTAATAAACAATAGGTCCTTCCCTAACCAACCCTAGAGACTTAAGGTTCATTTTAGTTATTTATGTCTTGATAATCAATCGTAACTACCTTCTAAGTTCTGATAAGATTTCAATTGCATACTAAATTTAAGAAAAAAGCTCAACCACCTCCTTTGATGTCATTTTATCACAAACCATCTAAAGTACCCTGATAACCCTATAACCAAGACATCGATGACATAGAGCAAAGGGAATTCCTAATCCCCATGGGTCAGTAAAAAGAACTCGACATCATAAAATTGAAAGCGGAGATGGTTTTTCCATAAGCATTGAGAAAGTAAAAAAGATACAAGTCAGTACGCATAACAAAATAAACTCCACTAGGAGTAAAGTGCCAAAATAAAACAGGTCATAAACAGTCCCAAAGTGATAAAACTCATGTACCAAAATAGGGGAAAACAACCCAAGACCCAAAGGACACAACTCACCATGTCAAAGGTTCAACATCTGGATCCACCTCCAAGAGATCCTTTCCAATTACTCAAACTTGGAATTAGATAATCTACAAACACCTAAAGGTAGAAGTAGGATGTGAGATAAAAATATTAGAACGGACTCACTAAGGATTCTATAACATATGTCAAAAATAGATTAACCAAATGAAATCTTTCAATTTAAAAATAAATAGGTTTAGAATTTTCAAATCATATTTAAACAATCATGTTATACAGTTCAAATGATGGAAAAATACTTTAAGCAAAGGGTTTACAAGTGATAGAATATTTCAAAAACAATGGGTAAAATAAATCATTTATTTAAAATAGTTTATATAAAATTTGAATACATGTAAAGAAGTTCAAAAAATATTGGAATACATTTATATCTCAAATGTAAAACAAGTGAGAAACATAGTCATCTGCCAAATAGGTATATATCTTCCAGGATATAGGACGCCACACTCTCTAAGTGATCTCAACAATATGTATACACACATCCCCCTAACACTATCCAAAGGAGACTCATCACCATCCCATCGGGGATGTGACCTTCTGCATGTATGTTTTATAATGTTATAATATCATATAGTCTATCCAAATAACTTACAAACTACATAAGGCTTTCATGTGATATTACACAATCAATGATTGGAAATTTATTTTAAGACTGCTTAAAATAAAATTAAATCTCATTATTCCATTTCAATACCAATTTTCAATTTAAAACCAAAATAGGTTTTAATCAAATACATTACCCTTAAACAAGATAAAACCACTAGGTTTCTATCAAAACATTTTAATCCATTTTCACAATTTTGAAATCCATTCAAAACTTTTTCCATAAATTTAAAAATTTATTTCCAAAATTAAATTCAAAATTTTAATTGAAATCATTTTCATCAAAACTCCATTTTAAAATAAATAATTTAAATTGACAACTTTCTATAAAACCATCCCAATTCAATGGGATTCTGGTTTTCCAAATTCTCATGCTAAAACCATTTCAAATCTCCCAATTAACTGGAATTTGATTTTATTACATAAAATGAAAGTAATATTGAGAAATTGAATTTAAATCAACAGTTTCAATAAATCAAGAAATTAAAATTTAATCAATTTAGATAAAGAGGATGCAATCACCTACATTTTCCCAAAACACAACACTCGTAAAAGCACCTTTCAATGAGAAAAAAGGTACATAAGACCCCAAAACACAACCTAGAGACAAGATCCAATATAATAAGGCATAGATCCATCAATTTCAAAAAGATATATTGAAATATAAAATGAGGAGAAATAGATAAAGGTAAAGAACAAAGGATAATGCTTACCCAGGAATCACATCGTAAGAACAAAAATGATAGAACATCAAAAGAAATGATCCAAAAGTTTTGGAGAGCTTAAAGATAACATGGGAAAGGCTTTGAGTTGAGGGAGGTTAAACTAAAGAAAAGTATAAAAGAGAGTCTCAGCTACACTGCCTGTTTAAAAACCATAGTCAGGGTATTACATGACATGTAATACCCTTTCACGGCATGAAATAGTTAATTTCTGTAACTATCAAAAAATGCATCACCTCGAATTAAAAATTGACTCTCTGAGTTTAAAATTTATCTTTAATTCATTCATGATGTGTAAAGGCTCTTCACGATATGTACCCTTCATAGTGTGAAGCCTTTCAGGACTTGCATCCATAAATTCTTACACATCATGTAACCTAGTTACACAGTGTGTAACTCTATAGAATCCTAAAAAATAAATATGGTTAAATATGAGAATCCAAAAAATCTATGGCTTTACTATTATAGGTATCCTACCAATTCATTCTCAACCCTACCCAGTCAATGAAAAGGAAAAACAACGATAATGTTAAAGATGTACCTGTAAAGTTATTAATGGGATGTCAGACCCATGAAGTAAATAAATTCAAATGAAACTATAAATACCATTAAGATAAACATATTCATGGTATAACATATCAATGTGGTAGTATATAAACCACACAAAAGAATTAAGTGGTGAATATGGTATACATCTCATAGAATTAAAAGTGAGATGGGAAACCCTTACAACAGATCTGATTTCTTTTGTAAATGGTATTACCTCTTATATAATAAAAATATATTTACTATACATATATTACATAACCATAATAATATATTTCATCCATATATGATTTATTTATAGTTTTTTATGACCCATTTATTATTAGTTCTTTGTTAAAATCATTATTTTGGGTGATAATTGATTCATTTTTCATGTATGTTTTGTTTCGCTAACTCCAGTCCTTTTAAGTTGATCATAGATCCATCATATCTAGAATGTTAAAAATGATATAAATATTATATATAATAATTATATAAATATTTATAATATTCCATAAAATTTAGATATGGTAAAATGAGTTACACCCTTCATGAAGATGGCAGGTCTTACGTATACATGAAGGTTGTTTCTATTTTTTCAATAGATGGAACGTAAGAATGGTAAATAATATTTAAAATTTATATAAAAATTATTATATAAAATATTTCATGCATATTCATTAAATATATCCATATTACCATCCATTTCAAAATAAAATGAAAAACATTTCACATCACTACTTGGAGGCGGTGGTCCACACATACGCACGAGCAACATTATTATTTTCCAATGGATTGGTAGGTAAGAAGTTATATATGATATTATAATTAAATAAGTATATTAATTTCATAAATAAAATATATAAACATTACATATATCCAAGAAAGGTGGTAATGGAAAATGAATTACATCAGTTCGTGAGGTGGTAGTCCGCTGTAAACATGATCGATGGTTTTGTTTCCCATTTTTTAGAAGATAAGATAGATATAAATAATTACATTAACATAATAACATATAATTATATCATAAATGATGGTGTTTCAATTTTATCATAGTTTAAGGATATTTTAAGGGGTTATATGAATAAATAAAATGAAGAAGCATGGTTAAGAACTTTACCTCTTTTTCAGACAACCTCTTTAGGTTTATATCTAAATCTTTCCTAGATTATATTTATAATAAAATAAAGAAATGTATTATGTGGGAAGTAATGTAAGTAAGAAATTTGGGTAGGTATTAGTTGAAACAAAAGGTGTTTGTGGTGTAAATAGGATTGGAGAGTTGGTGGTCTTTTATAAGTGGGGGAGAGGATACACTTGGAATTTTTGAAAAGAAAAAGTGATACCTAGAGTTTTCATAGAAAACAAGGCTCCAAAATGGGTAATTATAAAATCATGGAAGATATAATTTATAAATATTTCTATAAAATATGAATTTTAAAATTTTATAGTTAATTTTAATACTTATATTTCTAGTTTAACACCTCGATAAACCCATTTTAACCTTAAATGTGGTAATTAAGTTTTACTCTTTTTACTATCCATTATGAGCAAAAATTAAGTTAAACTTATTATATAATATTAATTATTATCATTAAAAATATGGAATTAATTTTTAAAAATTTAATTCATAAAATTGTTAGGATTTAATTTAAAATTAATCCTAAAGACGTGATAAAAAAAGAGGTTTTCCATAGAGAAAATTATCATAAGTATAGAAATTTTTAATATAAAAAATTATTATGAAACTAGTTCCAATGAAAAAAATTGTATTTATTATAATATAATTTAATTATTTTACTTTTAAAAAATTAAATCAACATTTAACTTTTAAATTGTTTAAATGAAAATGGAGTTTTCAATAAAAATCGGCATTTTTCACAATTCATCAAAAAATTAATATTTTCAGAAAATTATAAAAATTTTCTCTAAGATATTTTTTTCATGATTATTTAAAAAATAAATTTTATAAAAATTCTAAAAATTATTTTCAACGTATGTGTGCAAAGTGAGATGAGACCACCTTTTAGAAAAAATACAGTTTTTTCAAAAAACGTTTATTTTTCTTTCAAATGATACTTATTTTATTTATAATCATCAGATAACCATTGAATTTATTTTATAGACATTTAAGCCATATAATTTTCATAATTTATTTTTCACTATTCATTCCTTCCAATTTAACATCTAGGTTACAATAGTAACAATATTACGTTTCATTTAGACACGAGGTTGTGTGTTCCATAAGCTATCGAAGAGATTGGACTTATTTAACAATAAATATATCATAAAGTATTGGGGTGTTAAATTCACATATAGGATTGGAGTTTCATTTCATATAATATTTAGAACCTAATTTTCTTCTTTTAGAGTATCTTGGTGAGACAATAAGGGTAGGGTTTCAAGAGAAAAACAAAATTTTAGGAGTTCCTTAAAGGGGTGGTGATATTCCCCTTTTATAAGTGGTGATAATGAAATTTTTATAAACATTTCAATTTAATATAATGTTATAACATTTTAAACATTTCATGCGGCTCAAAAATTGAGAAATAATTTATTAGGGAATATATAAGGTTGATCCACACCTAATCTACTCAATTATAGACTTGTTTTTTCATGTTTCAACTTCTTTACCCCTTGAATTATTACTTTTATCATTATAGCTTTTATTGTGGTAACTATTTTTTACCTAAGGTAACATAATATTTATGCCTAAAAGTAAATTGGTCTTTATTAAATAATTTTAAACCAATGATAATAAATTTTAAATCAATTTCATTTTATCTATTTTATAAAACTGACAAAAAATAATTTTGAAAAAGATTTGTATAATGTATTAAAAAAATTTTTAGAAAATATTACTTATGTTCTAAGATATAAAATATGGGTTTGTAAATTAAAACAAAAAATTTTAAAATTATTAATTCACATATAAAATAAATATTTGGTCTTAGAATAATTTTTCATTATTTTCTAATTCATACTTATATAAAAATCATTTCATAAAATCGTGTTATTTGTAAAAATGTTATTTTTCCCTAATTTATTTTATAAAAATACAAAAAAAAAATCATCTTAATATTATTTTATTAGGATTAGTCTAAAAACAATGTTCATTTTTTCAAATTAAATTTATAAAATTTGATAATTCAATATTTAAATAAAATCCCAAAATTTAGTGGAAAATTGTCCAGGTTTGAAAATAGATTTTTTATATGTTAACTATCATTTATTATTATTTCCTATAAATTATTAATTAATTTATTTTTAATATATTATTAATATTATTAATATATTTTATTATTATATAACCATAATATTCTTATTTTCTTAAAATAAAACATCAATTTTAGAAAAATATATTTTAAGCATAAAATGATTTTTTTAGTTTTTTAGATATAATAATTATTTTTCATTCATATTAAAAGTATCCATTTTTTATTTATATAAATATTTCATAAATTGGATACTCTTATTCATTTGCGTTAATTCAACATCTAGGTTTCAATGGTCATACATAATATTTATATTTTTATTAAAATATATCATAGTTTTGTTTTTGTTTGGTTTTGTATGTGTATGAAGTTATAAAACACATTAACTTATTTAATGGTAATAATATATTAAAATTTAGGGGTGTTATATTATCTACCCCTTAAATAAATTATTTCCTCGATATTTGAATCATATGATCATAGTGATTTCTATAGGGATCTCAAAATTAATTATACACCACTAGATGATCATGGGTTTATTTAGGATGTGGGAATATATTTTTCTATATGAAAAAATTATTTTTAAGTGCTTTAACATTCCTAATTTCACATAGAATTATACTGAGGTATCAAGATCTAGATCCACAAGAAATAACTTCCCACAAACATTGAAAATGATTTATATGAAAATCATACCACTAAGGGTTTTTATTTATAATTCAATATCCAGTAATTGGTGAAAACTTACATGACATAGGAAGCTATAAAATCTAGAGTGAAAACACATTAATCGATACATTAGTAATAGTTTCATATTCTTTTCCTTATTCACATGGTTGATAGTGACTATTTTCCTCATTGTCCCTTGCATTAGGACATTGAGTCGCATAATTCCAAACTCTCTTGCAATTGAAGCAGTAGATTTTTTTTAAGTTCTCTCTATCCCTTACACTTGTTAGTCTAATGACCTTCATCTCCACACTTATAACATTTATATATACCTTTAAGTCAATTTTCACCATTCTTATTCCCACTTTTTTACAATGAAGGGAATTGAATCTTCTTTCTTTCATTATCTTCATCACTTGATCTTTTATGAGAGTTCATAATTTTATTCTTTGGTGTGTCTGGGACTTCAACTATGTTCACATTGTTGATCATATTTCATGATAGATAGTTTGGAATATTCACAAGTTTTCTCACTCTATATTTAATTCCAATGGGTTTTTTAGTGAGTTAATCTCTGTATTATCTCTTTCACCCATAATTCTTTCAAGATCCATCCATTATAAAAACCAAAAGGTTTGATATAAGTGATTATAATTATAAGATAATTATTATAAATAAAAATAGGAAAATTTATCCTCAATATGTCTCACATTATAATACTATCATTTTGGAATATATTTCTTATAATTAAACTTTTATCAGACTCAATTCAACCTATATCACTCTCAGTTTAACCTATAGCTTCATTAGTTTAACCTAAGTTACTTTGAGTTAGGTTCTATCATACCTATTAAATTAATCCTCAAAATAGAGATCCCAAATTACCTTAAAAATTCTTAAAATATTTTAAACCCAAAAATCATTTAAATTTATACTCTTAAAATCCAACTTTTCTTTTATCCAAAAAATTACATATCAATTAATATGTTCGTTAACTTATGAATCCCTATATTTCAATATATGTTATAAATGGTCATTTTATATTAGGTTATCTAACGTCAACATATTCAAATCCCTCATATTTTTTCATTAATATAATGTGAATCAAAAAAATTATATCCTTTGAGAGTGTCAAAATATGTATGTATTTAGGCCTCTTTTTCATGAACCATGTGACGATCAAGTTAATACCCAATCCTCCCTTTCAGGGTTTATTACCCCTAGGTACATATATTTTACATCTTTTATCCATTTGTAGTATCCAGATAGGGATGCAATTTCTAGAATAACCACCCAATCTCTACTTTATCAAAACAATGTGATTTTATACTATTCTTATAATTATGGATTAGATTTATCCTTAGGATTTTCACTAAAATTTTCTTATACTTATCCGCAAATAAAATGTGCATAGTTACCCAAATAATAAATAATATATTATCACAAAGGCTTAGATATACCTTTGAAATTGTGATCAACCCTAACCTATCAACCCTTAAATCATCCTCAATAATCATCCTAATCTCTAAATTTATCTAAACCCTATTCTAATACTAATTGTGATGCTTCAAACCCGCACTCCCGAATTCAGTTTCATGAAAACATAATTTACATATTTTCTTTTATGTCTAATATATATCCTCAAACATAATTATCCCATAATTTTATGACTTAAATCAAATGTTTCATTACACACATTCACAAGACATTTTAGGTTTATATATTTAAGGAATTATGGAAAAATAAAAACTAACAATGCACATGTTCTATATATCAAATGAACATTTTTTCCATTATATAAAAAAATAATTAACTTATGATAAGTATTTAAAATATCTAAAAAATTATTCCACATGTGCTATAATTTTAAACATTTCACATGTACTACTTTACTTTATAACCTAGGGAATAGAAACATAAGTAAGGGGTGATCTCAAATTCTCAGTAAGGGAAATATATAACTACAAGTTGTTAGAAACATAAGCATGGAATACATAATATAGAAAGAATAAATAATATGAATAATTAAATAATGAACAAAAGGTAAGATCATGATATATCCATGATAATAAATGAAAATATGGATATCAATAATATTGGTCTTGTATTGATAGAATTCATAATGTCGGACATCAAAAACTTGCTTTTAAGACCTTACACCAAGACATTATCCTCTTATGAAAAGAGGTATACACCAAAACCCAAAATACATTTCCTCATGAGACTTGTAAATTTATAATGGGGTATATAATTCTAGGCCCCATCCATCACCTGATTTATCCTAATGCATTCACCATAAGATTCAATAAGACATTTAATATTATTCTCTAAGGAACCTTCGGCTGAATAATGGTTATCCATATAATAAAGATTATAGAATAGAAATACATGATCAATATATGTTAGTAGTCAATAATAATAAGGAATATAAATAATTTTACTTATGTTAATAAATGGGATAATATGATCATAGTGCATCCTAATAAAGAATGTGGATAGTCAAAAAAATACATAGTCAAATTGCCAATAATCATCCGTATTGGAATAAAAATATATGGTATTCCAATAATTTTTCCCATTTCAATAAAAGGGACAAAATAATCACAATACATAAAAATAAATAATTTTAATGTTTTTAATAGGAATTAACCACATTATAACAAGGTAAATAAAGAAGGATATTGACATTGATGAAAAACATCCTTGCAAAAGTATGATAGAATGATACCACCCAAAAAGGGATAAATAATTGGATTTTTTGGTAGTGTGAGTTTATTCCCCAAAATGATAAATATATATTAGAGTATAAATAGTAAAACATAAACACTATTAGGTTAAATCCTTTTGAAAATGAAAAGGTAAATAGAATTGAAAACTTAAAAGAC
Organism: Viscum album; assembly: GCA_963277665.1. Taxonomy (NCBI): domain Eukaryota; kingdom Viridiplantae; phylum Streptophyta; class Magnoliopsida; order Santalales; family Viscaceae; genus Viscum; species Viscum album. The sequence goes on from OY728142.1 coordinate 1,488,945,928, forward strand.
CTTTTGGAAAAAAAGTTAAATATTGATGTAAAAAATGATGTTATGGGTCACTTAAAAAAGTATTTTTCAAAAGTTGAATTGAAATTTTTTTAAAAAAATTAAATTTTAAAAATAATATATAATAATATATCATTTAAAATACTTAAGTTTTATCTTGGATAAATTTGGAGAGGAAGAAAAAACATATGAAAGTTAAAGGGAAAACCACTTTTTATTTTTTTCAAAATACAATTTTTCAAAACTCGCATTGTAAGAATAGTAAAAAAATATTCATTTATATTAAAAAATAATTTTCCAAAAGATTATAATAAAATAATATATGATAAAATTTTAGGGTGGGATAACTGAATCCTGGAAAATCAAAGTTCAAGATGAAACATTATAACTCAATGAAAGAGGATTTGAGTTATTAAAATCCCTTATAGGAAACAAACTCCATGGATAATTAAATATTTCAAAAGGTTTTTATGTGGTAACAATTTAAATAATGATATAATACCACATAATTCAATAAAATGTTATAATGTACCCAACTTATATGAAATAAGTTCATGAGAACGATCATAACTCAATGAACAAAAGTTGAGTTACCCAAAATCATTACTATTAGGGAAACAATAGAATCAATGGTTCCTTGAATAAGGTAACATGATTTAGATAGTAAATACAATGAAATAAAAATATTATGATAATAATATATCCATTTTTATGTAATAATACATGGTTCACAAAATTTATTAAGTCTTGAAGAATCAGAATTGAGACCAAGAAAACACTTACGACTTTTGAAACTTATGAATCAAAACCCCTTGAAAGTGAGGGAAAGTAATTGAACTTTAAATATAATTATTAAAATATATTTCATGATATAATATCTCAAATAAGAAGTATATATATAATATAAATTAATTTATGTTCATAATACCAACCATGTCTCAAAGAGAGTAATTTGAGATGAAAACCCTTACCTCAACCTTAATTCATTCTGCATGAGCACCAAATGTCTAGAATAATTAAATTAAGTTGATTAAATACATACCTAAGAGAATTATGCATAACTATAAACATTTATACTCTAAATTTACAAACATTATTTATATATATATATATTAGTTAGTTTTTTACCTATTTTCAACACCGGGTGTAAGTAATCTTTATTGTGTTGAACTAGTTTCATAAAAGTGGTGTTGGTGTTAATTATTTTCTAAAATTAAATCATTATTAGATCATATAAGGAAATAAAATATATTTTACAATATATTTTATAAATATATAATTTCATTCTATCGTAGTTTTGGTTACAAACCATGAAGATGAAATCCGCAATGATCATGTTTGGGTGATTATTAATGAACAAAAGGCATTTTATTTTTTAATGATTTAAATGTTGATATAACATTAAAATAAATAAAATAACATTGTTTAACTTTCTATATCATATCAATAAATAATTTCTCATAGTCATCTTTGGTATAAATGTATAGTATTTTTCAAGTAGGTGGTTAAACTGACCCAAAAATGAACCTACCATGATTAATGGATGATTATGAGATGGTTTATTTGTAATATCATTATAAAAAAGTATAATGATATTATTTAGTGTTTATTATTGTGATATATTATAATTATAAATATAATGTAATTTATACAAAGTCGTTACTTAGAAAAAAAGTGGTCATTTTCTTACTAGTTCGCTCATTTTAAACGATTGAATTAATAATAATCTTTTTTTGATCATATCATTAATAAGTTTTAAAAAATTTCATAACAAAACCTACATGATATCATAAAAATCAGATTTATCCTTTAATATCATTCTCATGAACATCCATTTAAGGAGGTTTTGAAAAGAAAAATGAAAATCAATCATTCCAGGAAGGTGGTAGTCCACACGTATGCATGGTAAACGATTTGGTTTTCCATAGAATGAGAGAAAGTAGTAATATGGTTTATTATTTTAGAATCATAAAAATGATATGAATATAATAATTATTTATTAAATTCCTCCTTTATACCATCCTTGTAATATGGTTATGGAAAAAAAATCATGTTATATTATGGAGGCGATGGTCCATACAATGCACGAATTATGGTTTAGTTTTTATTAATAGAAAATATGAAAGGTGATTAATGATTATTCCCATATAATAATAAAATTTATTATATAACCAATACTTATTTCATTACATTTTTATTTTAAAAATCTAATTGTAAAATAAAAATATAAAATAAATAAATAAAAATGATTACTCACATTGATCACTTTGAGATTTCCTTGGAAGATACCTTAGAAATTTATAGAATAGGATAATATTTTTTGAACATAAGATTAATAAAGTGAATGAGTATTATAAGTTAAGGAATAATGTTAGGGTTTCTGGAGAAATTTTTTTTAATTCCTTAAAGGGGTGGTAAGTGTCCCCTTTATGAGTGGGGAGAATAATATTTTTATAAATATTTAAACTTAATATAAAGGGAGCACATGTTAAATAGTCTTTTGACTCCATAATTGATAAATAATTGATTGATAAATATATAAGGTTAATAAAAGTCACATACACTTAATTGTAGATATTTTTTCTCATTTTTCATGCCCTTTATCCAATGAATTATTACTTTTACCATTTTACGTATTATCATGTTAACTAGTTTTACCTAAGGTAGCTTAATAACTATAACTAAAAAAATTTATAATTATTATATAATTTGGACCCAATGAATATAAATTTAAAATAAATTTCATTTCATTCAATTTATAAAATTTACAGAAATTAATTTAAAAATAAAAATATATAATGAATTAAAAACAATTTTTGAGAAAAAATTACTTATGTTTTAAAATATCAAATATAGGTTTTTAAATTAAAACAAAAATTTTTAAAATTATAAATTCATATATAAAATAAATATTTGGTCTTATAAAATTTTTTCATGAATTTCCAATTCATACTTATATACCAATAATGTCATGAAATCATGTTATTTTAAAAATGGTATTTTTCCCTAAAAATAATTTTTTTAGAAAAATACCAAAAAATTATCTCAATATTTTATTATTAATATTAATCAAAAAATAATTTTCATTTTTTAAAAATAAATTTATTAAATTTCATAACTGAATATTTAAATAAAATATAAAAATTTAATGGTAAACTGTTCATATTAGAAAATAGTTTGTTATAATGTTAATTATTCTTTATTCTTATTTCCTATAAATTAATAAATAATTTATTGGTAATATATTATTAATATTATCAATATATTTTATAATTATCTAACCATAATATCAATAGTTTCTTGAAATAAAACATCAATTTTAGAAAAAATTATTTTTAAGCATAAAATGATTTTCTTAGTTTTTTTAGTTATACAAATTAAATTTCATTCATATTAAAAGTGGAAATTATTTTATTTCAATAAATAATTAATAAATGGTTACTCATGTTAATCACCTATAATTCATTTTCTAGATTTTAATGGTAAAAATTAATATTTATATTTATATTAGCATATATCATAATTTCATTTTAGTTCAGTGTTGCGTGTGGAGAAAGCTATCGAACACATTGAATTTTTTTAAAGGTAATCATATATTAAAATTTCAAGGTGTTTAAAAGGAATTTATGGGTTAATGTCAATTTAGAATCATGTTTCATGGATAGAGTTAGAGGTATTGGCACAGGCCATTAGTATTCCCTCATCTAGGAGATTCATGTGAGGTAATTGAGAAAGTTCTAAAGGGTTGTAATAGTAAGGCACAACTCATACGGTAAGTATGGGTTCATGAATTATTTATCATGGTGAATGTTCAAGACAAATATTATCAATAAATAATATATAATCCAATAGTTTTGAGGGGTTATCAATTAATAAAGGTATATAATTATATAATTCTAAATTGGATATTACATTATTTCATGCATGTCTATCACAATTTTTCATTTTATCTTGCCTGGTGAAAAAAAGTAGGACTTGATGTGGAATCAATTGTAAGGAAGTTCATATATATTATTATTTTATTTAGGAGCACCAAGTATATTAATAGGTTCCTAACATATTTCATCATAGTGAGAAATTATATTAAATAGTGTAATTTTAAGATTCTTGATATTTCTACCTTTGATAAGGTCATTAGTGTGGATTTTTTTAATTTTTACAACGCACACATAAATTTTTATAATTGGAAGTAAACTACTTATTCTTTTATGGGTAATTATTATACTTTTTTTGGAGAATAATAATTATAAATATCTCATGTAAGGCCTTATAAGGGAAATTTGGGGGCCATTATTACTCAAATAGCCAATGTTATTTTGGGATTAGAAATGGGGACATAATTCCCTATTTCACTCATATTTTACATTGGTTAATTAATGTATTTATCAAAGATTTTATAGGGGTTTCTCAAGAGGTGGAGGTTAATTTAACCATTTTTATGGTTATAGGTGATGAGTTAATAGAGTTGAAGGTCTAACTTGGGGACCATGAAGTGAAAGGGTTTTTCAATTAGAACATATTACTATGGGGTAACCATAATTTATTACCCAAATATGTGGATAAGAGTTTTATATTATATCCTCATTAATAAATATTGAATTGGATTATAAAAATGATAAAATACAATTTTAGGTAAAGATGACCATTTTGAGCTATTGATGGGATTTTGAACCTTTTTTGAGATTGATTTATGTTTCAAATATCGTCATATTAGTGAGTGAGTTGAGTAAATTCCAATGATAAAGTTTTGGAGTTCTTATAGGATATATTATTTATTGGTGATGTCATTCAAGGTGATGAATTCACAAGTAGTTTTTATGGACTTTCTACAAAGTTTAGTTCACTCATGCCTAGATTATTTTATGGTGGATTTTTTAATAATATTTTTTATACTCCTAGTCTCAAGAAGAGAATGGGAGACCAAAATGGATTGTGTTATCCATGTTGATATTTAATCACTTATATACCAGTGTATAAATGTTTCACTTATTAATTAGTTAAGTAAAGTTTATATGGTATTTGGTGTCTAAGTTTAGTATTTTAGTAGACCCAAAGAAGTTTAAGGTAGTGATGTTTTAAAAAAATAAAAATATTATATTTATGATCAATAATTTTTTTTAGATTTTAAGGGTATTGTAAGTAGTTTATAATTTATTTACCTTGGTTGGTAGTATCTATAACCACTCTATCTTATAATGATATGAGCCTTCAATTGGATGAAAAGTGTGATTCAACTTTTTTAGAGTTGAATAATGAGCTTAGAATAAAACATATTTTGATCTCAGCTTAGAAAAGTAAGATATATATGGTATAAAATGATTCCTTGAGCATGAGTTTAAGTTGTGTGTTTATATAATTTGATTTAGTGGTAACTTATGGACCCTAATATTTGATTCCATTTGATAATAAATAACTGATGCATAATCTTGAGTTAGTAATGGTAGCGCATGTGCTATTATGTTGGAACCATTATCTGTTTCTTTGAGAAATTTTAAGGTCATACCTACAATAATAGATTGAGACATATAATTTCATAAAGATATTTAAACCCATGAAAAAGTTGGTTTATTGAGTATTTATATTTCTTTAACATTAAGGTAGTGTATACACCAATTATGCATAGCTTCGTAGTGGATTATTTTACTGAAAATAATAAAATGAAGAATATATGAGAATTTAAGGAGTAGTATAATTTTATTCAACTTTTAACTAAAATTTATTTGTATATTACTAGTTAGTTGGGTTAGGGAATCATGAAACCAATCAAATTCACTTATACTCTAGTGGATAGTGTGAATAAAACTCATATTAATGATCATTATTATATCATGGTTTGTGAGATATTTGGTAAGAGGGAGACTTATATAGTTTGGTCCAAGGATTTAAGTTATTATTTGTATATTGAAAGAGTATTGTTGGTTATTTTTCATATAAATTAATATGTTATGTGATAGTTTCACTTATTTCAATGGGTCCTCATCCTGATCTGACCAACATGTTTCATGATGATGATTGTTCTTGATTTTGGGGATGAAAAGGGATATATTTGGTTTGATGTCATGGTTCCTCATTATAAATAGGTGAATACTAAAAATAAATGTCTAAGAAATACATTATAGTAATTAAATATTCGTTTATGTAAATGAAATGATATCTCAATAGATTTTGTGATGGTATTTCCAAGATCCTATGGGGAAAAGATAAGGTATAGGTTACCATTGTTATATTGATGAAGGTATCTTACTTACTACCTATGTGGAAAGTGTATTTTGTTATTGAATTAAAAAATCTATGTTTAATATTTATGGTTATATTTAATGTGGATATATGGATTATTTTATCATACTTTGATTTTATATTCACATACCGATTTTTAAAGGATTTACAAGATATTTGGGAACTCAAGTGAAGTTTATTACAACACATCACCCAAAGACTAACATGTAGTGTGAGTGAACTATTTGAGTGTTTAAGGATATATTGTACATGTTTATTTTATATTTGAGAAATTCATGGTAAGAAAATATTTACTTTGTGGGAATTTCTTATAATAATATATGTTTGGAATTGACTTGGATTGTAAAGTTCCGTTGTAGTTTAATGTGACCTCATAAATTGAATTAAAAAAGGTGGGTCTGTGAATACTTAATTGATACTTGTTCAATGTATTATTTATCTTTACATATAGGGTTTTAGAAAACTCAAAAAAAACTATTCTATATAACAATGTGGTGTTTAGATAGCACTCCAATTAGAAGTATGTTACTTCTAATTTCTTGAGTGGATTCATTAATGAGTTTTGAAGTTGATTTCATGTTGTATTTATTTACAACATGGTCATGGATAACTTAGAGGTTGTTTAGAGATGTGTTGAAAGAAACAGATTAAAGATTTCTTGAGTTGTTTAAAATCACACAATAATGAAGTTTTTATTATGCTATAATAGTTTGTTAGTCGAAAGAGTTATTAAAAAATAGTAAAATCATACCAAAAATTAAATTGGTTATATAAATATGAATTATTGATGTATTATAATACCATTTATATACAAGTGTCACATCATAATGCATGGTCATGATTTTTAGTAGATGGAAGAACTTTTGTTGTATGCATTTCTAGTTATTATAGGATAGAAGTCATGACATAGTTTTTAGGATTATACCATAACACTAAATATCACACCACAATATCTAAGATTTATAATTTTGATATCGCTAATAAATTTTATTCTCAAAGATCCATGCCAGATTATTTATAAGTAATGCAATAATATTTTGAGGTTTTTTCTTGATAATTTAATGACATAAATAATAATATCATAAATAAATTAAACATTTTGTAATATTTTTAGGATAAATAAAAATTTATTTGTATCTTATTAAAGATATTATAGATTTCATTAAGGGGTTTCCCTTGATTTTTAGATATACTTTTGACTAGTAATTACACTACAATGCTCAGTATTACATTGTTATTTTTTTTAGTAAAAAAATGTTTATTTTATCTAGTAAATTTTTAGTGAAACATTGAGATATCCACCCAAAAATTCTAGGTAGTATTATAGAGATAAATTGGATAGTTTTTAATAGAAAAATAATGGTGTGCACTATATCCATCATTGAAGGGTGTTGAGGAGGATTGAAGTTGATCGATCATCTCTATCGAGACTTATATGAGTTTCTTATTATTTTAATTTTAATTTATATACTGGAGGATTTAAAGATAATATTTTTGATAAATTCATTATTCTTTTTGATATTATGATAATAATTTGTGAAGTTGTATTGAAACCACTAAACACCAAGTATTATACATATAATAAAATGATTTTGTGAACCTTATAAAATATCTCTTAGATCATATGTTATTATTTCTTTCACTCTATCTCACATCATAATATTTTCTTGGTTTTTATATCTTAATATATAAATATAACTAAATATATATATATATAATTTAATATAATATTTTTTTTCACATTAATTCACCCCCACTTAGTTCTTCTCATTGTACTTTCCTATGGCACTTCACTCAGAAACAAAGCCTAGGTTTTTTAAAAAGGATATGAATTGATTCATATTTATTCTACCATTTTATTGATAAATTTTTGTTAAATTAAAAATTATGATGAAAATAATTTTTTATTATGATTTATAGAAAATTATTTCACTTATGGATAAATAATAAGGTCCTATATCTTTTATCACGTGGATTAGAAATACTTGAAATCACTAAGAATTGTTTCATCATACATAAATTTATTTCATCCATTACATGACAATAAAATATTAATATTTAAACTAATTATAATGTGAAAATTTAATTACTCTCATTAATTTTTTATAATGGATTCAAACGAGTCATGGTTTCTAAAACAATGAACTCTATATAAAGGAAGCTTCATGATATTCATGAAGGTGATAAGAAGTTTAGTGATTTATGAATGTAAATATGTCATACACAATTTTAGGACATTTAGATGGAATATTTTGTATCATTTAATGGGTTTCTTATTCAAGTGAATAATATTTTTAACTCAATATAGAGTTATATAGGTTTTTAAAAATAATTTACTATTGTAAAGAAATTGATTTGAAGTCCAATGGATATATTTGATAGTAAAATTTATACTTCATAGGACCAAGACTTAGATAAATTTATGTTTTATAAACTCAAAAAAATCTTGATAAGATATGAGATTACATGGGATTTATACATGAAGAAGAAAGATAAACCTGAAAAGGAGATAAATTTCAAAGCCTCTAAAGGCTCAAAGAACATTGAATAAATAGGTCTGGTGATGAGGAATCCAAAGATGAAAAAATTTTAATTAATTCAAATAAATTAATATTAATTTTTTATAATATAAATTTTTTTTAAAGTAATGTAAAAATACACATTACATTTTAAGTATTTTATTTTTTTTAAATTTGGACACTTTTAATATTTTCACCCCAAGATTAATCAAGATGAAGAAGATGGTGATCAACTTAAAAGATCATTAAGAGGATAAAAGGTTGTTAGTGGTTATAGTGGATTAAAACTATATAAAGTCAATGAAAATAAAAAAATTTCAAGGAATAGAAATATTATATGAAAAATTTATATTAAATAATAAAAGGAGGAATGTCAAAAATAATTAGAATATTTAGAGTGTAAGTGTTCCCATGCTTTTATTTTCCAATAAAATCTCTTTAATGATCCTTATAGTGAATAATATTAAATTAAAAACGTTTATAGTGATGATAAAGAGACCCTAAAATAGTTCTAATTGAGAGTAGTGTTCATAATATTCTTAAATAAAAATAAAAATGTTAAAAGAGAAAAATAATCCTCAAAGTAGAAGATTGAATTATTTATGAAGACCCTTAAGACATAAAATGGAAAAGTGAATATTGAGATCAAAGTGGGTTTATTAATAAAGAAGTCTGATATGAATTAAATCATTAAATAAAGGGATATGATCTTTGATATTACTAATACAAACATGGTTACCAAGAATAATGAGTTTAAGTTATTTGATGAAAAATTACCTTAAACTGAGAATATAAAGAAATAATTCTTGTATAATTATAAAATTTTTAAGAGATTAATTATATAATAATTAAAATCAAAGGAGAGATTTATTTATTATAACAAAAAATTCCATGGTTTTCCTAAGAATCCAAAAAAATATTTTTTTATACTCATGTTTGTAAATGAAGTAACAAATATGATGAAATAAAAGAAGATAATGTAGCAGTGTCCCCTTGAAGGGTGATACTCTAATTATTTCATCATATACTCATATGAAAAAAAATATGTGGAAAAATAATTAAGTTGAGGATAATACTATGGGAAATTATAAGGAATAAAGGATATCCCAATAGATCTTGAGAAACCTAATGAAAATCATTATGGAACTCAATCATAAAAAAAATCAATAAGTGGATTTTGTGAATAAAAAATTCATCTAATGAGGATATTTATTTTTGAAGGAGGATATTACTGTTATGAATTTTATGGACTCAAGGAATATATATATTGGTACAATGTTAATTTCCTACAATCAAATATATATCAATATTTTAATTTGAGACAACATGAATCTATAAGTGGCTAACTAAGCCAACACCCAAGAGAGAATACAAAATCAAAAAAATTAAAGAACTGTATGGAACTAATATAATGTGTAATAAACTAAAAAAATACATCCAGAAAGTGTTTGAAATTTTTAATAGAGTAGATAAAAAAAAGTAAACTCAAAATTTTATAATAGGATGAGTGATTGAGATCATGAAATGGTGTCTTAGATGGCTTGAAAAATTTTCAAATGAGACAAAACATAGAGCATGGAAAGTGGTTTCCTATAAAAAATGAATAGAAAAATGAATCTATTTAAATACATTCATAAATAAGATATAGGATCTTTCACATTTGAAAATAATGGTTTAATATATGTTAAATATTTATAATAACCAAAATTAGTGAAGATGATCATGAAACAAGTGATGTACTCTTTTTCAATGGGTAAAGGGATAATCTATTGGGTATTTCAAAACATTTTGAAAAATGGAATGTGATGGTTTTTTATGGTAATTCATGTATAATTAAGATATTTAAGGATGAAACTATCATCATTAATTGATATTCAGTGAATCATGAATAATCTATTCAATATTTTCAGGTTTTTAAAAAAAATTCTACATGAGAAAGAAGGATGAGAATGAGATATGGCATATAAGACTTGGATATTTGGGTCATAAGAACATAAAAAACTAATAAAGTATCATTTTTTGTGAAATATAATAAATACAAACAATAAAAGGATAAATACTTTTGATGTGTTTCACAAAAAAAATATTATGAACAATAGTTTGATATTTGTAGAGATCAAAATAAGAATCCACTTTAATTAATTTATTCAGATGTGTGTGGCATAAGGGGATTGAAGTAAATTGATTAAGTTAAGTATTTAAATAACTTTTTTAATTATTTTAATCATAATATATCTATTTATTTCATGTTGAGTAAATAAAAGTATCCAGACATGTTTAATGACTTTTCATCAGTAGAATGAAAAACAAATTAAGTATGTCATCAAAAGTTTTCAATACAACAATGAATCTAAGTACAAGAATGAATATTTTCAGACATATCTTAATAATCATGGGATAAGGAATGATATAGTTATCTATACAAACCCCAAAAAATAGAGTATCTAAAAGGTAAAAAGTTGTTTTTTAGTAGACATGATTATAGTGATGATGCTAAATAGTGGAACCTCAATGTTCTTTTGGAGAAAATCCATAACAATGGTTGTTTACATTCATAATAGGTTATTACTTTATGTAAGTCTGATTAAAAAATACTTGTTATATTTGTTTTTGGAATAATACAAACATGAAGTGTTTTAAGGTGTTTGATAACACTTGTTACATCATAGTTAAAGATAGAAACATATGAAAATTTAATTAACAAGTCAATGTGAGGATATTTTATGGATATAATCCTAGAGGAAGAAGCTACCATTTTAAAATAAGATTATGATGAAATTTTGTTATAGATATAATTTTATTATTATTTATGATCAATGTTCATCATGGAAATAATTTTTAACTGGTAATGAAATTGAAGAAGCTCTAAGAGATAGAGAGGAACAACTACCCTAACCATGGTATTTTAAATATTATATATCATATTGAAGAGAATGAATTTTATGAAATGAAAGGAGGATAAAAAATATCTATATCATGAGATATGATACATAATCACCCATTGTGATTTTTATGTCAATGAAATTATTATTGTTGGGAAATATTGAACACTTTTGAGAAATTTTCATCTAAAATGAAAAAGCTTTTTGAAATTAAAATTATTAGTAAAATGGTATTCATTTTGTGTTTTTATTTTTTGAATAAGGAAAGTTAAATATTTCTATCAAAGATAATTATGTTAATGAGTTTTTAAAGAGGGTCAGAATGGAAAATTTTAGATATTTATCAACTATTAAATCACTTGGGACTATGTTGTATATTAATGAATAAGGATGGATGTGAGTCAAAAGGTGTTTTGAAATTTTCTTGGAATCTTACATTACGTAATACTATATAAAATGAAAATTGTGTTTTTCATTTCACTTTATACTCGATTCCAAAGTACCATGAAGGAGTAATATCTTATAAAATTGAATAATATATTTTATTTTGATAAAGGAACTTATGACTATGGATTTATGTATAATAAACAAATGATATTATAGATTTATTCTTTTTCTAATTCTTATAAGGTAGGTGACATTAGATATCCAAAGTCAATTTCTTGATATGTATTATTTATAGGAGGAAGGTTTATTTCATGGAACTATAATAATAAAAAATAATTAAATTTAAATATAATATAAGATGAGTATTTTAGGGATTTATAGTGTCTAACACAAATTATGTGGATGATTTCACAATTGAAAGACATGATAGTGGAATTCACTTATCTATTAATGATTGGGTGTGATAACTGAAGTGATATTAATTTTTCAAAGAATCTATTGTAACATTCATTTTTGAAACATATAGATATAAAGTACCACTTCATCAAGGATATGGTGGAATGTATAGATCTCAACATGAAGTATGTTTTAAATAATTATCATGTGGTTAAAATATTTAAAAATACATTAAAAATGATTTTTTCTATTACTTGAGAGAATTTTTGGGAGTTCATTATCTCTTAAAATCCATGTGATTTCACTATATAATTTTTCATCTTTCATTACTTTTCATTTTAAAAAAGGGGTATAATACTTTGAAAGGTATTTTTCTAAAGGGGGAGAACATATATTCACAAGTTGAAAAGGGAAGAGATATTTTTCAAAGGGAGTTTCCTTTAAAGGAAATACACGGGATAATAATTATATTGTTTGAATTCATTTGAAGGAATATAGAATGTTTTCAAAAAAACACAATGGTGAGATTAAACAGACCTTGGAGTTTAAATAGGCCTTATGAATTTAATTTAAAAAGGAGGATTTGAGAAGAATAAGTTTAGATTTGTTCTAACTCGGATTGAAGAGCTATAAAGATAATTATTATATTCAATAGTGTGGTGTATAGATAACTTTAATATAGGAAACATGGTGTAACTAGTTTCTAGAGTGGATTTATTCATGAATTTTTAAAAAGGGTTCATTTTGTATTTATTGTCAATATGCTCAAAGATGAGTTATAGGTTAATTAGAGTTGAGTTAAAAGAAAATTAATGGTGATTTTTTTTATTTTAGGTAAATCATGTTGTAATGAGTAGTTAATTACTCTTTAATGGTCTAGTGGAAGAATTTTTTTCCTTATATGTGAAAATCATGCCACAATCACATTGTTTTGCCCTAGATTACTTATTTATTTTTTGTAACATCATTCATATATATTTTTCATGTATAAATGTAGGGTAGCAGTAATTATTGGATAAAGGAACTTTGTAAAGGTTTATGATAGTTTAGCATAGTATTAAAGTCATGTCACAGTTTTAGGGATTATGTTATAGCACTGAATATCATGCCATAGTATTCTAGTTAAAAAAATTCTAATTTCACTATAGGATTTTTTATAGTTTCATGAAAATTTATTTACAGATCACACTACAGTTATTTCAGGGGTTTTTAGTGGACTCTTTCAATTGATATAAGTACAAAACAAATAAATTCATATTACTATAATATGTTTAAGATTCATGTAAATTTAATGTATTTAATTTAAAATTTTACTCATTTAATCAAGGGATTTAATCCCTTGATTTTTTTATCTGAGGCTAGCTAGGAATTACACTACATTGTTGAGAATTGCACTATTACTTATGTTGGTCTATAAAAATATTTATTTTCACTTACAAAATTATAAGGACCCAGCCTTAAAACATTACATAATATTGAATTTTTAATAAATAATTCACTTTATAAAAATTTAAGGATCGTTATATTATAGAGTTTTAGGTAATTAGGTTATAAATATTACATAAAAACCTAATATAATACAAAGTGTGAACTTCCACTTAGTATCCATTTTTTACAATATAATTTTTTTAAAATTAAACACATTTTCTTTTCATGATAAATCTTCATGACTTTCCACTTGACTTATTCTTTAGTTCTAATCATACATAAACCTTATTAAAAACATTTAAAAACACAGGATGAGAAAAAAAATAGTACGGGATATAAGGGAAATGAATAAATTAGTCTAGTAAAAAGCATAAAAACCCATAAAATGTTTACCTTTCCACATTATTTATTGATCATATAAAATAAATCATATCTTCATTTAAAACACACTTTTTTCTAAATGAAAAAATGTAAACCCCTTATCATGAAAATATAAACCCTTGTAGGAATAATATAACATTATATTCATAACCCATGTTCACTCATGTTAGAAATAACAATATCCCAGATAAATCCATTGGTGAAACCTCCCCATTTAATTCCCTCCTTTTTGTCTTTGAAGATAAGGAACATTACCCAATGCATTAGATAAGTATATCAAAATCACCTATCAGATAAGAAGTACTAGGCTCACCCATCATCATATATAATGATAAATTACAATATCATGAACAAAAAAAATTAATATTACAGCTTTTCATCATAAATCCCTTAAAAACTCTTTTAAACCCATAAGCAAATCACTTTACATTTTTTCATAAAAGTACAGAGATATATCCATTTCTTTTGAAAACTCTTTAAAATGAGAAATTCATAAAATATTATGGAAATGGTTTTATTTGAAAATAAAAATTGTAAATTGTAAATTTATCTTTAAATGTATTAAAATTCATGATGTTAAGTTATTTCACTCTTGACATAAAATTTAAAGTAATGATTCCTTTCACTCCTTCATTAAAAGTATATCGTTTGGAAAACAATAAAAATATTCTATTTTAGACATTGAAAAGAAATTAAAAGGTAGTTTAAAATGGCCTTTGATAGTCCTTGAAGTGAAATAATAATATTATTGAAGCATTTTAATGAACATGGTTGTGTATGGAAAATAGAATAAAGACTTTAAAACTTTTAAAATAAGGTTTAAAGAAATGTTACCTTAAATATCATCTAGTTCCATATATTCTTTAACTTTGGAATAATAAAATTATATTAGTTATTTTAATTATTAAGAATATTTTTCAGGTTTATTATGTTATAATTATCTCTTTTATGTTCTTTATTACCATGTTTTATTTAGTTATATAATTAGTTAAGTTTATGTTATACATTTTGAGGATGTTCGGTTCATAATCCCAAAACAGATTTAATAGGATGATCATGGTCAAAGGGTTTATTTTTATATCATTTATAGAATATTATTCATGTAAATATTATTATTTTTATACATTAAATACAATTTTAGAACAATATATGAATGGCGTACATGAAAAATGAATAACATCGCATCATGGAGGAGGTAGTCCACACGTATGTATAAATGGTGTTATCATTTTTCAATGGATGGAAATGTAATGAAAATAAATGATATATTATCTTTAAATAATGATAATTATGTCATTAATTTCATTAATTTCATATATATTAATTAAATCCATCATAATAACCATCCTTTTGAGTTGGGGATGAATAATTAAATACATAATTTTGTGGAGGTGGTTATCCACACATAAGCATGAGCGATGATTTCATTTCCCATAGGATAGAAAAGGAGATGAAAAAAGGGTTTTACCTTATATATAATAAAATTTTAGGATATTTAATGCGCTCATGTTATTATTTCATCATGGTTAAAGAATACTTGAAGGAGGTATATGAATAAATAAACATAAAATAGGCCAGTTAGGACTCATACCTTATCCTTGGATATCCTCTTTGGATTACACATTAATCCTTATAGGTTTGGTCTTTTGGTGATATCGGGACCTCTAGGACATGGTTATGGATGTTTGTAAGAGATTTGGATTGGGATTAGCTGAACTAGAGTTTTAAAAAGGTGTAAGGAAGAGCGGATAGGAGGTTCCCTTTTATAAGTGAGAGAAGGGGAACCCTTTGAATTACATAAAATATTAAATTAATTTCCTTGTTCAAGTAGAAAAAATGATAAATTTAAAATATATTATTATTATGATTTTAAATCATCTAATATAATAAAATTTGGATAGGTTTAGGTATTTTTTTACCCTTATATATTAGCTTAAACCTCTCGTTAATCCTTTTTACGATTATCATGATATCAAAGTGTTTTACTCTATAGGAGTCAAGAAAGTTACTGTAAATGGAAAAATAAACCATAAGTAGAAAATATTTGATATTATTGACCATATCCCATTAACTTGGACAAATATAATATTTTTAGGAATTTTAAATCTTTTAAAAAAATATTATTTAACATAATATACCATTAAAGTTATGTTCAAGACTGTTCACATAGTTTGAATTTAATGATGTCAAGATAGTAATGGAATTTAAATATAAACTTTGAAAACAAAATTAATATGTTATATTTATCTAAAAAATTATAATAAAACCATAAATCATACAAATTATATTAATTTTAATTTTTTTAAATTATTTACTTGATTTATTTAATTACTTGAACATGCACTATATCGGTGTTGCATTGGCAATTAAGGTAATTATTCCATCATTAAAAAATAAAAATAAATTAACATGATAAAAAATTAATTCATATTTCTAATAAATATTTATAACTAAACATAACCTACTTTTATCCCTATAAAAAATATTATAGATATTAAAATAAACAGAATGATATTTTTTTTATTCGTTACTTGAAATCATATTAACGTTATTATCAAAGAAAATTAGAATGAAATTTCCAAGTTTTATAACCTTGGATTTATATAGTTTAAACAAACTTATCCAATAAAATAAAATAAAAAATTAGTAAGATTTTTAAGTCTTATCTCATTGTTTTAACCTTGTTTTACATGTTTTACCCTTAGTGTGGTGACAAATATTTAGTATGGTTGCTATTAAAAATGAGTAAAACTAAAATGAACTAATTTAAAAAATAAAACCACCTAATTAAAATATTTAATACATTTTTATAGATTAAATTTATATAATTTCAATAAATTAATTTTAATATAAATTTCTAAAACATAACAAAATCATTTTTAGAAAAATGCAGTTTTATACACAAAAATGAAGGTATACCAAAATTAGGTATAATATTAATTAATATGTAATTAATTAAGTTATTTATATTTAAAGGGGGATTGATCCATTTTAAGATCAAATTGAAAACATAATGGTATTTTTAAATTACTTTATTTATTGAAAATAAATGGCAGTTTTATAAAAAAAATGGTATCTTTCACTATTAACTTAAAAATAAATCTTTTTAGAAAAATACCAAAAAATCAATCTAAGCTAATTTTTACGTGATTATTTTAAAAATAAAGTTAATTTTTTCAATTAAAATTCTACAATTTAAATATTAAAATTTTAAATAAAACCATATAATATATAAAAATGAATTTAGTAAGAATAAAACTATTTCCTTTTTGATTTAAAATTTACTTAATATTATTATAATTAATATAAAATTATAAAATTAAATTCAAGAATATTAATAATGTATGAAATTGATTTGCTATTAGCTAATTTTTCACTTTATTCCCCTTTTATAATTTGCATCCTTTAAATTTTATTCACTACTTAAACATGTAGGGATATTTTTCTTTCCTATAAATTTATGATTCTCATGTTTCTTATTCAATCTTATGGGTTTTCTATGAAACTTTAACCTGATGAATCGCCTTATCTGAAAAAAAGTCTCTATGTGATCAAGAATCTAAACTATATATTATTCATATGAAATAATCTCTTTAAATTACACTACCACATGGGTCAAAACATGAGATGCATCTCACACATATTTCCTTAATGATGAAATATGAAACACATCATGTACCTGGGAAGACTCTCTTTAAATTATTTCTCCATATTTTTTAATAAAACCCCACAACAGATAGTTCCAGATCATGTGTAGGATAATTTAGCTCATTAGGTTTTAATTGAAGTAAATTTTAATAAATTAACTGATCATTCTGTATGAGAGAAAAATCAAGTACCTTTAAAGAAGCAATGGTGTAGATGAACAATTCACCTCTTCTTGAGGGTAGGCCCAAAATGAATCATTCACCAATATTCTTTTTAGTTCCTAGAAACATTTATCACACTCTTTCTTCCAAATAAATTTAACTCTTATCAAATTTAACTTAGTTAGTTGTCCAGATAGCCAAGAACATTTTTCAGAAAATCATCTATAGTAACCCAATAATACAATAAAAATACACATCTCTATAGTATTTGTAGATTCTGGCCATTATTACACCACTTTATTTTTAATAGTGTAAATAGTTATTCCATTTTTTAAACAATATGCTTGGATAATGAAATCTAATGCAACTATAATTCAAATTTACTAAATTTTCCATATAACTAATTTTCTATAAAGGTTTTCAAAAAAATACTTAGGTGTATTTCATATTCCTCATAAATTTTATAATATGAAAAAAAATATCTTCAATAAACACAAAAAAAAACTTATCCAAATAGTCATGAAAAAACCCTATTCGTAAAGTCCATGAATATAGTTGGTGCATTACACAACCCAAATGGAATAATTATGAACTCATAATGCATACATCAAGTTTTAAATTCCATATTTATAATATCTTCCACCTTCACCTTCAACTGATGGTACCATAACCTAATATCAATATTCACAAAATACTGCACTCCCTAGAGCAGATCAAAAAAATCATTGATATGTGGAAAGGGATACTTTTTCTTAATAGTGATTTTATTTAAGTCTCTATAATCAATACAAATCCTTATTGAACTATCTTTATTTTAAACAAAAAAAATATGAGTACCCCATGGTGAAGTTCAGGGATGAATGAAACCATTATTAAGAAACTCCTACAACTACTTTTTTATATTTCAAAATTTTAAATTGATCCATTTGATAAGGGGGTTTTAAAATTGTCTTAGCATCACAAACTAAGTCAATAGTAAATTCAACCTCCCAATCATGAATAGTACAAGGAAAATTTTAGAAAATAAATTAATATATTCATGTAAAATTAGAACATAACTAAACTAAAAAATTTCCTTTTTTTAATAACATGTTCTAGGTAACTTTCACTACCATATTTAATCAATTTATTAGCTTCTTGATAAGTAATCAATTGTATAAAATCATTGAATATAGCTTTAATTGCTCTATAATATATCTTAGAAAGATAAATTTAAACCCAATCCATATCAAAAATAATATAAAAATTCACTATGGATAGTTCAATAATATTTTTAAGAAAAAACATCCCACTGATAATAATAAGAACATTCCTACAAATCTTGTATTCTTTAATACTTCCACCAATAATTTTCACCAAAATTTCTATTCATTTTCCATGAGGTTATATTACTATTTTACATTAAAATTTATCATAAGTAGAGTAATGTAAATATCTATATTTAAATAATGCATTTGAATAATTTGAATAAATAAGTAATGTACCTATCACCCCTTTATTATATGACCCAATATCAACTGCAGTTGTAGAAAATGATTTTTCAACACCATTTTTCTTTCGATCTAGATGATTCCAACCCATAGTAACTAAATGTGGACACATGTTAGCATAATTTCCCAAATATTTTTAATTAAAACATATCACCATTGGTGGGATATCTGTTACCCCATTCTTGGATTAATCAATACACTTTTATTTATAGTCAC
Organism: Viscum album; assembly: GCA_963277665.1. Lineage (NCBI taxonomy): Eukaryota > Viridiplantae > Streptophyta > Magnoliopsida > Santalales > Viscaceae > Viscum > Viscum album. Next base: position 1,488,965,670 of record OY728142.1, read on the forward strand.
GGTCCATATGGCCAAAATTACCACACTAGTAACATTTTACAAATCCTATAAAACATTAGATAAAATTAATTTTATCATACATTAAATATGTCAAGGTATTACCACCAGATTTATTAGTTGACTGCTTCTTTATTACTTAAAATCTCAACTGCTTCTTACACTTGTCATCATGGGGCACATAAGTGTCAGAAAACTCTATATCAAATTTCTCATCACAACAAAGAACTTTCTCATAATTTTTAAATTATCATAAGGCCAATTATATTCATAAACTTTAATTAAGTCTTAATTATAATCTATTAATTTTAATATAAATGTCTTGAATAAAAATCAATGCATACCTGGCTAATATTATAAAATTTTCTTCATACACAGATACCAAATCCTCCTCTTTTTTCCTCAATTCCAAGAATTGTTTCTCCATTATAAGTTTATAATAATTAGGTAAATATTTATCATAAAAAATATTATTAAATGTATCATCTTACATGGAATCAAGTTCTTATCTCCCTCTATAGTATTTTTAACCAATTTATATCATTGATCAGCTTCACCTTCAAAATGATAAATGGAAAGAGTCTTTTGACATTCTAAACACCCCATGACTTTGAATACATTTTTCAAATCATTGATACATAATTTTTTACTACTAGATCTGAGGTTCCACTTTTACATAGGGTGTTGATTCATAAAATTATCAACAACTAACATATTTCTCTATGGAAAATTTAGTTTCTCTCTAACATAGATGCAACCACCATTTATATCATACATCAATAGAGTCATCACTACAAAAAGTTTTTAATCTCTAATTCCAACCATTATAAGATGTTTATCTTCAAGGATATTTTCCTCTCAATACTTTTTCACATTAAATTTCATGTTTTATCTTTGGAAAACCATTCTTAAGAGACATATATTAGATAGAAAACATGGTAATCTTTAAATGTTATATCATTTGAACATAATCATAAATTAGAATCTCCCAAGGGTATTATATTAATATTAGTATTCCCTATAAAGTTATCTAAAATTTTCCTTTGATACCAACTATATGTAATTGGCCTTAAAACATTACATAATCTTGAGTTTTAGAAAATAATTCACTTTCTTACATTTTTTGGATCATTAAAATTTTTAGTTTTATATAATTTGGTCATAAATATTATATAACAAAAAAATATATTATAAATTATATAAATACACTCAATATCAATTCTTTCCATGGTATAGAACTTTTAGAATGAAACATGTTTTATTTTAATGAAAAATCTTTATGACTTTCAACTTGACTTCTTCTTTATTCTTACTCATTTTTAAACCCAATGAAAAACATTTAAAAATGATGGATGGGCATAAAAAGATTAGTAAGGGATATAAAATAAAGAAATATGTTATTCTAATGAAAAATATTAAACCCCGTATATATTTTACCTTTTTCACATTATTCTTTGAGAATATAAAATAAATAATATCTATATGGAAAATAGATGTTTTCTTAAAAAAATCTTTAAAACCCATGGAAATCAAATAGAAAATCATGTAAGAATATTAAATAAATATATTCATAACCAATGTTCACTTATGTTAGGAATAACTTGATCATAATTAAATATATAGGATAAAACTACCTAGTTAACTCCCTTTTTATTTCCTTTGAAGATAAGGAACATTACCCAATGTATTGGATAGCTATATCGGTCTCACCTATCATATAATCTGTATCGGGCTCACCCATCCTATAATTTGTATTAATATCCACTAGAATCATCTATAATTATCAATTACCATATCATGAAAATAAAATTTTTAACCTTTCTCTTATTCATTATAAATACCTTGAATAAACTCTTTTTAACCCAAAAGAAAATCACTTTCAATTTTTTTAATAAAAGGAAGAAATATCCCTCTCTTTTGAAAACTCTTTAAAAGGAAAAAAATCCAAAAATACTATAGAAATTATTTTATTTGAAAATAATCATGGAAACTAGTAAACTAAGGTTCAAATTAATGAAAATTTTTAATGGTGGTAAATTGTTTTCATTTTTTAAAAGTTGGAATAATGATTCCTTTAACACCATTGGTAAAATTTCCTCATTCATAAAATGAAAACAATATTAAATTTTAAGAATTATAAATAAATTAAAAGGTAGTTTAAAATTTTACTTTTATATTCAATAGATTTTAAATAATAATATTCTTGAATAATTTTAAAAAACATGGTTATATAGGAAAAATATAATAAAAAACTTTAAAATATTAAAATAATCTTTTAAAGAAAAATCCATTCCCTTAGATATTGTCTAATGAAATAAATTATCTAAATCATAAATAATAAAATTATATTATTTATTTACTTTATTAAGAACAATTTTCATGTTTATTCCATTATAATTATCTCTTTTATTTCATTTATTACCATGTTGTATTTAGTTACATAACCAGTTAAGTTTACATCGTACGTTTTGAGGACATTTTTCATATTCCCAAAATAGATTTAGTAAGATGATTATGGTCAAAGGGGGCATTATTATGTCATAAATATAATATTAATAATGAAATATTTACTATTTTTATACATTAAATAAAATTTTAAATTCATACAATAAATTCATACATGAAAAATGAATCCCATCGATTCGTGAAGGGGGTAGTCCACATATACGTACAGATGACGTTATCATTTTTCAATGGATGGAAATTTAAGAAAATAGATGATATATTATATTCATAGAATTATAATTATGCCATTAATATAATATATATATATATATTAGTTAAATTCATTATAATAACCATCTTTGTGAGTTGGTGATGGTAAATGAAACACATTGCTTCATGGAGATGGTAATCCACATGTATGCACGGACGATGTTTTCATTTCCATAGGATGGAAAAGGAGATAAAAAGGGTTTTACCGTAATCATAATAAAATTTTAGTATATTGAGTATATTGATGTTATTATTTTATCATGGTGAATGAATATTTGAAGTATTTAGAAGAAACAAAAAGAAACTTGAAATAGGTCAGTTAGGACTTATACCTTCTCAAATATCCTATTTTCTTTACACCTTAACTTCTAGGTTTGGTATTTTTGTGATACCAGGACCTATATGAAATGGGTTAATATCAGGAAAATATTTATGTAGGTGTTTTATAAACTATAATGCTCAAAATTTGTGAGGAAGAGAATATAAGAGGTACTATTTTGTAAGTTATGGAAGGAGCACCATCGGAATTACATAAAGTATTTAATTAATTTAAATTAATTTTCATGTTCAAATGGAACTAAATTTAAATTTTTATAATATATGATTACTATTAGTTGAAATCCTCTCAACTACTAAAACTTTTACAAGTTTAGGTAATTTTTTTACCCTTATCGATTAGTTTTAACCCCTCATTAACCTTTTTTATGATTACTGTGATATCAAATCCTTTTACTCTATAGGAGTCGAGAAAGTTAATATAAAAGGAAAAGTGACACATAATTGGAAAATATTTTATATGATCAACCATATCTCATTCAAATTTCCAAATATAATATTTTTTATTAATTATAAATCATTAAATAAATATTATTTAACAAAATATACCGTTAAATTCATTTTTAGGTTTCTTCATATATATTGACTTTAATGAAATTAAAATAGTAATGGAATTCAAATATAAAATTTTAATACATCACTAATATGTTATATTTATCTAAAAATTCTATGGAATAAAATAATTCATCCAATTTTTATTACTTTTCATTTTTTTTAAATCATTTAATTTATTTTTTATTACTTGAACAAGAACTGTGTTGTGTTTGCGTAATAACTTTAGGTAATTATTCTGTAATTAAAAATTAAATATAAATTACCATGATAAAAAATCATTTATATTTTAAATAACCATATATAAATGAAAAAAACCTATTTTTATCCCTATAAAAAATATTATAGATATTAAAACAAATAGAGTGATATTTTGTTTTTATTCTTTAATTAAAATCATATTAAGGTCATTATCAAAGGAAAGTGGAAATAAATTGAAAAATTGTTTAAACATGTATGTTTATGGTTGAAACATACTTATCTAAGAAAATAAATACAAGTTTTAGGGTGATTTTTAGGCCTTATCTCATAGTTTTAACTGTGTTTTACTCATTTTACCCTTACCAACATGAAAAATATTTACAATGGTTAATATTCATAATGTCTAAAAATAAAAGGAACCAATTTTCCAAATTTGAACCACCTAATTAAAAATATGGAATCCATTTTTAAAGATTCAATTTCATAAAATTTAATAAATTAATTTTGATATAAATGCGTATAATGCAACGAAAATTTATTTTTAGAAAAATGGTTTTTGAAGTCCAAAAAGAACTTATACAGAAATCAGATATAATAATGAAACCTGTATAATTAATTAGATTTTTTCTAATTAAAGGCAACTTATATTACTTTAATATCAAATACAAACGTGATGATACTTTTAAGTTACTTTTTTTAATGAAAATAAATGATAGTTTTATAAAAATTGGTATCATTCACTATTCACTTAAAAATAAATATTTTCAGAAAAATAAAAAAAATAATTATAAGATAATTTTGACTTGTTTATTTCAAAAATTAAGTTCATTTTTTCAATTAAAATTCAAAAAATTTGAAATTAATCTCTTAAATAAAGTTATATAATACATGAAAACAAATTTAGTAATAATAAAACAATTTCCTTTTTGATTGAAAAATTAATTAACATTATTATAATGAATATAATTATATAAATCCTAATTCTTGAATATTAATAAGGCATGAAATTGATTTACTATTTCCTATTTTGTCACAAAATTTTTGATAAAATATTAAGATAACCACCCAAACATTCAATGGAGTATTCTAGGGAGATATTATCCAAGTTCAAGTTTAATAATGAAGGTGAATACAAGATCTATCATTGGAGGCACTTGAGGATAATTGAATAAAATTAATCATCCTTTTGGAGACTTATGTATGATATTTGTTCTTTGTGTTATCATTTACATAATTAAGTATCTCATAAAAATCATCCTTTTCCATTCCTATATTATTTTTGATGATATGATAAGGATATGTGATGCGAGATAATATCCATTAAACACTAAAGACTAACTAATTTATGAAAATAATTGTTAAAATTTTAAAAGAATTATCTCATGTTATAGTCATTCTTTCTCACTCTATATCTCATATAATCATATTTAATAGGTTTCATAGATTCTACACTCTAACCAGTGTAATAAAATTTTTGATATTTAAAGGAATTTTTTTTAGTCACACTGATTACCCCCCCCCCCCACCTAGGTCACTTCAAATTGTTCTATTTAAGTAATTATATTATAGACCCTATAGATCACTGATGTGTTAGATTATGGATAAGTAATAATATATAGTTGGTATTAGCTATGTATATTAAACCAATGATAGGTTTTTACTAATTATGAAACATTTTCTATGACTCATGGGATACAATGGTCATATGTAGATCATATTTTCCAACTGTTGAAGTTTGGCATGGGTATTTGGGACTTTATAAGGGTGTCACAAATGATGGGTCATGATATTTTAGGACGGAAGGGAGGGAGAGTTTGTTATAATGTTTTTATACATTTTGAGACACTTAATAATATTGGATAGTTTTTATACCATTTATATCTTCTTGTATTTTACTATGGAATGAAAAATATATTTCATGTGTCTCAACTGAGGAAATATAATATAAATCCATCGCACAATGTTATGAGTAATATAGTTAATCTAGAGTTGGATACCTCATTCTAGGGGTACACCAATCATATTATGGATCATGGTGTAATGGAATTTAAACATAAGATCATACATTTGATTTGAGTATTTTAGAATCATAACCAAGTTTAGGTGGAGACATGGGATTAAGATGTGGATATATGTAGAAAATGGTTGGAGTTATTTTAAGAAGATGGTATATAATACTTATAAGTAATGATAAACCCAATTTTGAGATAATATATTTATTTATTTATTTTAGGTTCATTATTAAATCAATTTTAGGTCTTTTAATGTTTAAATATATTAATTTATTCTTGAAATTTTAGATGAAAAAATTCAAGAGTAAAGATTCATGTGGAAGTGACTAGGTCTGTGCCCAATAATTGTTTTCATCAGTTTCAAAAGATAAAATTTGGATAAATTGATGAACGTAACCCCATATTATTCATAGATTGAATATTTTCACGTAAATTTTATAATTAATTAAAAACAATAATTATTTTTTATTGATAATTATTTCCCTGTTATTGATCAATTTACTTACCACTCATTATAAATCATCATTTTAGTAAAGAATCCAAATTATAATTCCTCTATAAGTATCTTAAAATGGTCCATGAATCTTAAAACTTTGCCTTTACTATTCAAGTTACTAGAGTTGAGAAACTAAATACCTTACATCATTCGTCGTTGATTTATACAAGACATTTTTTTGTTTAGAAATAATTACTCTCTTATTCTCTTGGTATTGAAAGGTATGAGGAGGATTATGACACTCAGGTGTCACTATTGTGTTTTATTTTAAATTATGTTCGGTTCATTTAAATTTTTTGAAGCATTGAGATTAAAATTTTAAATTTATAAAGTTTTCCTCTAGTGTATAGTTACCGCACTACTAGGGGAAATCATGTAAGTTTACCGTGTATGGTGTTGAAGTTTTTAATAGTGGGTTTTTCATATTTTTAAAATGATTCTAAAAGTATTTTTAGGTTTCCAAGAAACTATGTAACTCAATTTCTTATGGCAGTACACCCTCATGGTTGGTGATTGGTTTGTTTAATTGTGATGTTAAACCGTAGGGCCTATATTGTTACTTAAAAATATGAAATTATGGATTCTCTGCTATCAAATTTTAATGAATAAAGACATTTTTTATCCTACATTTGACAATCTAAGGGAATTAACCAAGAAGGTCATCCCCTTCCATATTCTTTCATTTTGAGTCTCTTACCTTTGGATTCTAGGTTTATTCTTGAGGTAAACCTCTCTCTAATCCTTTTTCTTCTATTATTACTCTCACTTTTTCTATTTCCCTTGGTTTTGGTTTTCTCTAAAAAAACTAAGGGTTTTTGGGATGATATTGGGGCTTGGGGGTGATTCTAATTTGGGGGTTTTTAGGTGTTTAGGTCTTGTAGATGAATCCTCTTTTCTTAGTTGAGCTTTGCCATTAAATAAAAATCATTGAAACTTGATTTGTCTTAGTTTGAGGTAGTTTTTTTGTGAATTTATTTTAATTAAAATTTAATCAAGTGCTTCTAAATTTATAATTCCTTGTTTTGTTAAATTAAATCTATATTTTAGAGTTGTTGTGGATTTTAAAAATGTTTAAAATGTTTTTTCACTTGTAATAAAGGTTTTTTAATGGTTTTTTCATTTCTAAAATTATGTTAAACGCCAAGTGTTTTCAAAAATTCCAATATGGATTTTTTAAATTTAAGGTTTTATGAGAAAGGGATTTGACCCTATTTGGATCTTGAAATTGTAAAATTTGTGGTTTTTAAAAAATTATTTGAAAATGAAAGGGGTTTGGGGTACTTTAAAATGATTTAAATGAAATGGGAAAGAGTTCCTCACTCAATTATTAATATGGTTTTACATGGATTGATTTTAAAAAATGGAGGTTTTAAAGGGTGTATTCCAAAGAACTATAAAATGTCTTGGTACCTCAATCTTGTTTTAAAAGGACTCGTTTATCACTTTTAAAAAAATTCATGGAGTGTGACTTGATCTTTTAATAAACTTTTTACAAGTATAATTCCAAATGGATTTCAAAAGAGATTTTTCATGATAGATTTTTAAATGGATGATAAATGATATGGTATTATAAGTTGATTTTAGAAAGGCATGTTTGGAACTATATAAAGGAATTTTATTTGATAATTATGAAACCCTCTTTTGTAACCATTTGTGTGATTTCTTATATTGAATTGTTCCCAATGTGGGAAGAATTATATTAAGATTTATTCTTATGAATATATGTGAAAGGGATTATTTCTTGAAAGGGTGTTATATTTGAGATGAGTTTTACTTATTATATTTAACATGATGGTTTCTATATGTGATGGTCACTTGATTAGATTGATTGATCACCTACTCTTTATGTATTTCATGGGAACCCTAGGAAATAAGTGTGAGAAATAGAAAATTATTACACTAGATAGATTATGAATTTAATAGTTATATAGGTATGATTATTTTCTACTAAGGTAGTTACCTCCTGGTGATACTAAGAGGGTAAGTCGATGTTGAATATTGTTAAGTTCACCTAGGATTAAACAACTCTATTTTAGGTGTTCTTAGGATAGGTTCAGTATTATTCAGGATAGAACGTATTGAATTTCTCATGATGTTTGATTCTATTAAGGGTTATTTAGGGGATCCCTAATTTGATTTATTTGTATCCCATATCTCTTTCTTTGGTTGTGTAACACATTTTTTTTAGTAGTACCTTGTTTTAATTTTTTTCCCATTTATATATTGGTTCCTATATGTGTGTATATTCTATTTCAGTTATGGTTTTATTTTACTTTAAAAAAATTATAAAAAAGTTTTCAAATAGTGTTTTTGAAAATTTAGTGATGTGAATTTCATAAAAATAAGTTTAATATTTTTTTGGAAATAGGAAATATAATTAATCTTGTTTTCATAAACTTATTAAAGTATCCTCTTTCCATAGTTTAAATGTGTTTTTTTAAAAGGTGTTGTATATATCCTTGTTTGTTTAAAGAAGGTGATGTTTTATAAAACTGATTATGGAATTTTCTTCAGTTTAATCATACCTGATGTGAAAAATATATTTTCTATTTATATTTCAAAAAAGTATTAAGGGAATTTATTTTGAAAGAAATTTCACAAGCTCTTTGGTGGAATCCTACTAAGAATGTTTAGATCAAACCCCACATGAACTAGTGGGTGTGTGAAACTATCAGGTTTTATTTCATGTGATTGGGTTATGATTACTTTTGGGTTTTATATTTTTCTTGGTCCAATAATGAAAGATATAGGATGTGGAGAGTGGTCGGAGGGCCTCTTAGAGATGATGTTGGAGTTGTTTAAGGTTTATTTTATTTTATTTTATTTAGATATTATGCATTATCCTCATTATCCCAGACCCTTCCTTTTTGTTTTTATATTTTCTTGATTATTTCCTTGTTCTCAGTTTATGTGTTGATGATATTTGTTATTTTTTTATTATTGGTGTTATATATGACTTTGGTTGGTTGTTTTGTTTATATTGGAACTGTTTATTTTTTGCATGGGAATTCAATTTATGAATGGTTTGTATTGGATTTATAGGTAGTATACATGATTCATTTATTATAATTCAAAAGGTAAAACCATTCCTAAGTATTCATTCTTGATACGTGAGCACTAGTTTCTAGATTGTGTGCATTGAGAACACCCTCTAAGCCTAGTGATGGGACGATTCAGGTCACATGTAAGGAAATACCTGGAAGATTCATTACAAATGGTATTAGAAAATAGTTTTTTTCAATGTTATAGGTTCTTGATGATCCCTATTGTGATTTTATAATTCTGATAGTCTGGATACAGGATTGTTGAAAATTGAGAGGTAAATGTGACTAGAATCTATCTAACACTTTCTCGTACTAACCCTCAAATTTCCATGGCTAGTAATGATTTGAATTTTAAATTAGTGTTTTTTTAATTATTCTTGATGCATTTTGATATTATATGATGGTATTTTGATACTCATGGAGTGTTTTAATTATTTTGGGGGTCTCTGTTAGATTTTTATGTGAAAATGGAGGAATAAAAAAAGTTTCACAGATTTCTTACATGGTCTATAAAACCATTCTAAGCCTATTTGGTTTTTTTAAGAAACCATTTCATAGGTTTTTTTATTGGTGCACAGTTTCCCAACTTATGTAGACAAACCATGCATAGTTCTATTTTCCCCTTGGATGTGTTGTATTGTCTCCCTTACTTTCCAAATTTATTTAAATGGTTTATACTATTAGCATGGGGTTAATTAGGGGAGATTTATAGTGAATTGATGTTTTTTAGATGTTTTTTTTATTGATTCATTTTAACTTTTTATTTTACCACATGATATAAAAAGTTGGTTTTATGTTTTTGAAAAAAAATATTTGGATAGAAAAGGGTGATCTTGTGCTTTTATTTGTTTATGATACTATTTTTTTGATCAAATGAAATAGATTTTAGTTATTATGAATTTTTTTTAAATTTATTAGCATTCCTCTTTATTTTTAATTAATAATATCTATTTTAAATTAAAAGGATGATTTTATGACGTTTTTTGGTTATTAAAACTATGTGTGATCATTTATTTATAGGATGTTTTTTTACTATCATTTTATGTTTGGAAAATTATTGATTTTATTATGAAATTTTTAAAACAAATGTGAAAATAAATAAGAATTGATGAAAATTATGTGAAATTAAATTGGATTTTCATATATATGTTTTGAAATGGAAGTGAGGTTCATGAAAATTTTTGTTTTAGAATGTATCTCATTCAATGTTTTGGAAATAAAATAGAAATTTATAATGTCCATGAGGTTTTTTTTAAATAAGTTAATTGTTTTAAAGTATGTGTGTGATTTTTTTAAATGAGTTTTGGACTCCTTTTTAAAAAAATCATTTAAAATAAAGGTATTTTTTGAGTTTTCTAATTGAACTGAAAAATTTTCCCAAGGAGATTGGGTTGTTTCTAAAGCATATTTTCCTTTATAAAATGAAATGAGTTTGAGGAACTTTATAAAAAGGGTGTGGTTTGAGAAAAATGTAAGTTTTTTAATATGGTTCATTGTATGTTTTTCTCTAATGAATTCTTATATTTGTTTTTCCCCTTGGTGTGTATTAGGACTTTTTTATTTGGTTTATGAAATATTAGTGTTTTAGATTCATATTTAATATTATATAGTTGTTCCTCTACGAATTACCTTCATATAATGTGGAAATAATGTCTTAAAGGATGATTTGTAGGTTCAATACCTTATTGTTTAGGTGTATCTCTTTTGGTTGTTAGCTTAAATAGGCTCTGAATATATGGGTGGAGCCAAAACCTTCTTTCGATTAAGACTTATTGAGTATACACCCTCCCTTATGTGTTGTTATAGAGGTAATTAAGTTTTCAAGTCCTTTTCATAATTCATGTAAGTTGGATTATCTAGAGTAGTCATGGGTGTGACCTGGATCTCAGTGATGATTTATTTTGGGATTTTTTTCTCATTAGGTTTAGATTAGATTGAGGCTTCTGAGGTGATTCTCACTAGATTCATTTCTTAATTCTAGTTGGTTACTAATTTTTGAGGTGTTGGTTATTATGGTTGTTAATATTCCATGGTTTTTTATCTTGTCTATTAAGGATGATATATAGAATTTCCTACAGTTGGGTTTAGATGGTTTGGAAATAGTAAGGTTGTGGGTGTGTGTTTTGGGTGACAGAGACAGATGTAGAACAAGTTGAGATTGTGAACTTGATGGTGTTGGTTTAAATATTGTTAGATTCACTATGAGATGGTGATCAGGATATGAGGTCATATATCACACCTTTCACTCAGTTTTGTGACCCAAGGTTAGAGCCAATGTCGTTCTTTATTGAAGCATGTTTTTTATTGAGTTGTCTTTTCCCATTTTTTGATATGAGGTGAAGAATATTAGATGATATCACTTTGTAATTGTTTAGATGTTATTTGGGTCATGCTTCCTTTGTAGTATGAGGTTTATTATCATATGGTTATTTTGGATTATGGAGGAATATTATTTCCATTGGGTATTGGGGATAGTGTGGATTCATTGGTGGTGTTTCTATCATTGGGGTGTTTATTTTATATCTCATCAATTTATAGGAATTCTGAATAGTGGGTAGACTAATAACAGGTATCTATATTATTAGATCTCTTTTCTTGGTGGTTATGAGTTGGATTATTCTTGGAGATATTTTGTTGTTTTTTAGTAATTGTGTGTTTTTCTGGTGCTCTATTCTCATTAGACCTCACTAAAATTTCCTAGCCCTCACAACTATTATGTATGTGTTGAAATTTTTGGTTTTCCTTTTCTTATATATTTATCACTGACTTTCTCAGGGTAGAAAGTGACATGGTGGGGATAATTTTGACACCCCATGTCACTATGGTGTTTTATTTTAAATTATTTTGGGGAAATTTATTTATTTATTTATTGTTGAATTTTTAGGATTTAAATTTTGAGTTTCTAAAATTTTTCATCTACCACATGGTTACCGCATAGCTAGGGAAAACCATCAAAATTTACCATCCATGGTTCTGAAGTTTTTAACAATGGGTTTTTTAGGGTTGGAACATGGTTTATTAGACCATATAGGTTTTCCAAGAAACCATGTTACTCGGTTTTTCTATAGGGGTGACTTGAACGGTTGGCTCATGGTTAGAAGAAATCATGAAGCCAAACCATGTGAGGTGTTGGTGTTCCTTTCAATGGACCATGTATGGTTGGTACATAGTTTTTAAAACTATACAACCTAATCATGTGACCTACCCAATATCATAAGAATATAAAATTTTAGATTTTCCCTAACCAATTTTAAAGCCCTAAATCCCTATTTTTCTCCTCCCTTCATTCGACCAACCATGGTCACACACTAAAAGGGTTCTCCCCTTCCTTATTCTTTTATTTTAAGCCTCTTACCTTCTGAATTCAAGAGGATTCTTGAGGTAAACCTCTCTATTATCCTTTTTATTCCCTTCTTCCTCTCCCTTATTTCTTTTCCCTTGGTTTTATTCTTCTCCCATAAACCCTAGTAGTGGTTGGGATGAGATTAGGGTTTGGGGTGGTTTTAATTTGGTTTTTTGGATGTTTCAATCTATTAGAGGGATCTAATTTACTTGATTAATATTCTATACTAAATTTAACTCATTACTTCTTGATTATACTTGGTTTGTAGTAGGTGTTTTGTGTCTTTACTTTAATTTACTTTCCATCGAGTTTTTGGTGTTTTATGATGCCTTATTTTTATGTGGTAGGTGGAGTAGATTTTAAAAATGTTCTAAATATTTTCCCACTTTTCATAATGGTTTTTCACATTTATAAAATTATTTTTATGGCCAATTATTGGGAAAAAATTCATATATGGATTTTTTGAAGTGGGTATTCATTAAAAAAGGCATTTGACCTAGTTTGGATATTGGAATGGGTAAAAGTGTTGTTTTCAAAGAATCGTTTGAAAATGAAATGGATGTTGGGTACTTTCAAATGATTTAAATAGAATGGTAATTGGTTCCTCGCTCAATTTTTAACGTGGATTTACATGGATTGCATTTATAAAAGAAGGTTTTAAAACGTGTATTCTAAAGTATGGTGAGATTACTTGGTAACTTAAGCTTGTTTTGAAAGGAAATATTTGGAACTTGATTAAAAATACTTTTTTGGAGTGTAACATGGTTTGGTTTTAAATAATGTTTTTAAATTGAACTTCCAAATGGATTTCAAAATATTATTTCTATGATTTAGTTTTCAAAGGATTAGAAATTACTTGGAATTATAATTTGATTTGATAAGTCCCATTTGTAACTTTATAAAATAATTTTATATGATAATTTTAATACCCTCTTTTGTGCCTATAAAACCCCACATGGGGAAAATTAGAAGAAATTTGAGTTTTTGATTCTAGATTAATATGAGTGGTAAAATGATAATTTCCTTGATAAGATGATCCATGAAATATTTTTTGACTATTCCATTAGTTTTATAATGGTTTGTTTACCCCAGGAATGTAATTTAGTGAGATTATAAGTAGGTTGAATATTTTTGGAATATATTAATATTTATTAAATAAATATTTATTATTCCACTATTAGGAACATTGATATCTTTTTAACGGAGTCTCGGATAGATATTCCAACTCCTCAGTTGAGTCTAGAACTAGGGTTTTTACCTAGGTTAGGTGTTAACTCACTTTAGGTTTTGGGACTTGGGATGAGCATTTAAAAGGATATTTTAAATAAATTAAATTAATTAAAATTAATTTAATTTAATTAATACACACATTCCTTTATATTCATGATATAAGGATGGAGAGTCTCTCTCCCTCACATGATGGATATACCTATAGGAGAAGGGGGAGGTGTCTCCAAACTTCATCTATGGAATAAATTGATGTCGGGTCATGGTATAACAGCTGTGGACCATGGATCTGGGCTCAGAATTCAGTGATTTTTCCATGAGGTGGGTTTTATTTCATTTTACACTATTTTTCTCTTTTAATTCATAGTTTTTAGTTTTTAAATCATTATATTTATTTTTTTAGGAAACCTTGAGGGTCGTTGTGGGTGGATATGTTGTGAAATAGGGGTTTTGAAGTGATCATAGGGGATTTCCATTCAAGAAACCTGACCACATGGTGTGTGGTTTTTAAGAAAACATGTTGTATGTTATTATACCTGGGATATAGGTGGAATAACATACTAACGGTGTGTATTCCTTATGACACTCCATGTAGGTCGACTCAAGGTGTGGTTGAGTACTCAATCAGACACGTCCTATGAGGGTATATGGTCATGTAGGGTACATGGCCAAACCCCATGTGTAGTACATGGATAGAGGCCATGTGTAGTATTTGGCCAGAGCCCATGTGAAGTACATGGTAAAATACCCCATGTGGGTTACACACCATGTATCTCTGAGACATTTCATGTACTTGAGTTTTACACCCCAAGTCCAACTGATGTACACACCCAATTGGGGGTTTGGGGTGCACATTGTGTACTCAAGGGTACATAAAATATATTGTTCCCTTCAAGGGGTTTAAAGTTATTTTGTACCCTGAAGATAGAAATGGGGTCAATATGAGTCTATCATGATTAATTTTATGTATAGAAAATGATTTTGGAATTCATTATATGGTTCATGGTCATTCAATATATGATTTAGGGTGAACGAGTTATGATGGAGAGGTTCTTCGTTTAGTGACTAGATTCAGAGGCCTCCTACGGAATATAAAACATGATACCTAGATGTGGCTCATAAAGAAGATTAAATGACTTAGCACAACATCACCAAGGTACTCGATTTATGATAGAATATATTTTTTTCTGATTAGAAGGATCGACTTATGAATCAAGGTATTGAATTGGTTGGGTGCATAGGGGCCGACCTAGGATGATTGAGGACCTAATATGAGCTCGTTCCATATCTCTATATTGATTCCTATGAGACTTACCTTGAGCGTTCAATGAGTCCCTGATGAAATGATGAGGAAGCTGAGGGATTTTATGCCCTTCATGTGATAGGTGATGGCTCGAGATATGAGAATGTGATATAAGAGTCTATATAAGGTTGGAATTAATATGATGAGACTTAGGGAACCCTGATGGGTTCCCCAATTAGATTATTACACTAGAGAGGTTTTCCATAGGAAATGGTTAGAGATTATTGTGGGAGTCACCTTAGAAACTTTATTGATGATTTTATTTTTATATGGTTGTTACAATTATAGGTCATGCACTAGAGAGGCCAACCTTGGTTATGAGATGGGTTTGGGAATATGGAAAACCCTAGTGAGATATGGTATATGATATGTCATGGAATGGATTTTCTACCCTTATGAGATGCATGACATGCATGGAATGATTAGGATTCCTAGGATCTATCTTATATTCTTGATAACTATTGATGATTTCCTAGGTTTATCCCCCTAGGAATTGACTATTGTGCCTAATTTTATTGGGCTTCCTAGGGTCATCCTCCAAGGAATTAGATATGAGCCTACTAGTATGTAACATCCAAGATTATACCTTGGGGTTAGGTGATGATGCATGGTGGTTATTGATCACCTAGGATCACCTCCTAGGTATGGACTTATAGCCTTCTAATATTTTGATTCCTTGGGATATTACCTAGGATCTAGCGATGAATCCTACAACTATTTTATTTCCATGGATTACTACCTAGGAATCCTCAGTTGTGTTGGTTACTCTTGGATTCCTTGGACATGCACCTTGGATTCAGTGATGACGCCTAAAACTATGGGATTCCCAGTAAATGATCCTTGGATCTGGAAGTTATTCTTGTTTCTATATTTCCATTAGGTTATTTTTGGTTAGTATGATTTATTGATGTGTTCAGATACACTCCAACACTGGATAAAATAAGTTCGAGTTGATCTTGGGTGTTATGCAGGACCCTACGATCAACGGTGATTTTTTAGAATAATTATTACTTGGCTTGGCTGGGATTATCAAATGTGTAGGAACATATTTATGACAGCATATGATAGGTACACCATTGAGGGTAGCCGACTATTAGTTTATTTTTCACACCTTGCATATGAACTTTGGTGTGTGTGCATACCTTATGTTTGCTTTCAGTTTGTGTAAAGTATTTATAGTTGATCGGGAAAAGACTCAATGTTTCAATGTTTCAGGTTCATATTGGATCAATTAGATGAGGTTTTTTATACTGATATTAGGTTAGGACTAGAGATGTATTAGTGCCTCCTGTATTTTTATTCTATCCTTGACTCTTTGCTTTCATATTTACATTTATTACAATATGTTAATATTTATTTCTTCTTATTTAATTGATGTTTACTTATGGATGATGTTTAGTTATTTTTATGTTATTATGAACTTTGATATAGGAATATAGTCTCCCCATAGTATTACCATAGACCCCCACTATTAGTTTGTAGACTATGGTGTATGGGGAGACATTCTTGAGGTCTACTAGTGGCTCCCTTGGTTCTAGAACTGCTCAGTGACCATGGACCGAGAGAAGGACATTACAAAGGGTATCAAGATTATGTGATTGATATCATAGAATGTATCAGATTTATGTTTTCTTACTATTTGGGGAGATGGTAGACAAGTTATAGATTAATGTATCATAGCTTGTGATTGGTGCATCATCAACATTATTCTTGATATAAACTCTAGGTTACCAGGGATATGTGATTTATATTCTTGTATTATGATTCTATGGTTTTATTATTTTTACCAATAATGATGCACATGGGTTTTGAGATTTATGATTTATGAGTTATTTTATTTTTATCTCTTGGTCCATTGGCAAGAGGCTAGTGTTCAGGCATCATATTTGGAATATATGTTTCACATGACATATATATATCCCTATATCTGATTGATATCACAAATGATGAGTGTAAGATACTAACATTTTCTAGAGATGTGTTAGGATATTTTTGGTACTCTTTTTTCCTTGATTTGAGTAATTTTTGTTTGGGTGTTACCTTGGGTGTCTTTTGGGTGAAATTTGAGAAATTTGGAAGAAATAGGGGCAATGCACGGTTGGTGCATAGTTTTTCCAAACCATGCACCCAGACCAGAAAACCATTTGAACCTAAATAGAGAGGATTCGCACAGTTGGTGCACAGTTTTTCAAACTATGTTCCTTCTTAGGAGAAATCGTGACCCCCCCCCCCAAAGTGCATGGTTAAGGTGTATGGTTTGGTAAACCATTCTTCCCTAACTCGAAAATCGTGTATGGGTTTTTAATTACACTAAAAATTAGATTTTAAAATCCATAACAGCATTAACTTCACCTAATTTCAACCCAACTCATCCCTGATTGTTTCTATCATTTTTTGAGGCTCCTAAACAAATTCATAAGGCTCCTGAACTCTGTTTTTTTTTAATTAAAATCTCGGATTGAATATCTGCACCCCCCCGGTAAGAGATCCTAATCCTATGTGGTTTTCTCCCTCTATCTCATTTTTATCTCAACCTTTGGAGGGATTTTTTCATCTATTTTGATGGATATAGATCTAGGTTTAATGGATCTTGATTCATTTGATCTTGGGTCTAGGATTTATATCTAGATCACATTCTTCATCGCATTCTATATTGTTCCTCTTAAATTGGGAATTTCTGTTGGCAAGTGTTAGTCAATGATCTTCAGGTAGGTGGTATATTATTCAAATCCAAAAGTCTTGATTCCAATTACATGTATTCAATTGTATAATTTCTATTGGATGATTATAAATTGAGTTCTTAAATTTAATTAATTAATTTGGTAAATTAAATAATCAAGGGATTGTGAAATTTGCGATATTGAGATTGATTGAATTGGAAAAATTAATTGTGAGATTAATTATCGGTTATTGGAATTGTTGAATTGGATTAATTAATTTTTAAATTAATTAATGTAATTTATGTGATTAATTAATTGTTGAAATAATTAATTTAATTGATGTGATTATTTAATTGTTGAATTAATTGATGGAATGATGTGAGTATAAATTTTTTGAATTTGATTAAATAATTGTTGAATTAATTAATGAGATAGTTGTGATTATGGAATTGATAAATTTGATTAACTAAATGTTGAATTAATTAATGGGATTTTTGAGATTATGTAATTATTGAATTGAATTAATTAATTTATTAATTGATTAATAGTCATATGTGATTATTCAATTGGTTAAATTGGATTAATTAATTGGTGAATTAATTAATAAAATATTTTGGATTGTGAAATGTGATAAGACATTAATGTTGATTAACCTTGATTAATGTGATATATGTGATATATGTGTGTGGGTCATGCTCTACTACATCAAAATCCCATAATGATATATGTGATATTGTGATATATGTGATATATATGTGTGGGACATGATCTGCTACATCAAAATCCCATAATAATTAATTGATGGATAAATGAGTGTGGGATGGGGACTGTTGATTCAAAATACCATAATGATCAGTGAGGTGTGGAATAGGGACTAAGTCTTTAAATACCCATGGGGTGTTAGACATGATGTTCTACACCCATGAGTTGGCATTAGACTATCATTCCAATTGGTCGTGGTATGATTTGAGATGATAAAGGGAAAAATGGAATTTTAATATATAATATCCCTTGGGGATAGTTCAAACATTAGCATGGGACAAAGTAGGTATTTAGAGTTCATGTTTCCTCAGGAATCTAAGGGTTTATGTGGTTAAATAAAGAGTAATTAAATAAATGTAAATTATTTAATTTATTGATTTTATTTATTATTTATACAAATTTAAACACTATTTTGATTGGATATTGTTTTAGATGCCATTGGTGGTGGCCTACTAATTTGTACTCACACCCTACTCATCCTTCCTGATTGGTACCTAAACAGATTTCATGGTTGTATGACAGTTTAAGGGAGAAGGTCATGTGTTAGATGGTTGAGTCGGGATGAAGTATAGATGATGGAATCAGTCCTGGTGTCAAGACCTAGGTGGGATTTTCCAGTTTCTTTATTTATTTTGGGTTTTTTATATTGACACTTTAAATATACTTGGAATTCAATATATACTATTTAGTTTTAGATGTTTTATTTCCTGTTTTGTTCATCATGTGATACTGGTATTATTCTGGTTATGATTATAACATTTTGTTATTATTATTTATTTCCATTGTTGTGCCACTTAATAAATATGGTATAGTCTCCCCATTATTGATATTAGACCCTCATTATTAGTTATAGGCCTCTAGCATAAGGGGAGGCATGCTTTAGGTCACGTAGCGAATCGGCTTGGGGCACCAGCATGTGGAACCCAGGTTATGATGTTACAAAGTAGTATCAAATGGGTTTTATTTTATTTCCTTTTTTCATGCTATTTGGGAAAGGTAAAAAGTAGATTAGGAAGATTAGATCCTTAGTTATAAGCTTTTGCATGGGAGTATCTAATCCATGTATGGGGGAAAACCCAAGTACCCTAGGCAAGATTATTGTTATTGATGTTTATTGTTACAGTTGAATGTTATTTAAACTTGGGTGATGCACTTATTGTGTGATATGATTATTATTTATGAGATTTTCTGAGATCTGACTAGTGGTTTGGAATGGAATGAGAATTGAGTATGCATGCATCACTCTAGGTACTCAGGATTATTATCTGACATGCATCATTTTAGTAACACATAAAAAATCTGTTTTGGGTAGTTGGTGGAATTTAAATTTTTTCCATGGTTGTGTAATGAAATTTAAAATGGTGCCTTTTTTGAAAATTAACAATTTTAAAATGATTAAATAAGTGAATAAATTGGTGTCTAATGAGAACTTGAATATTAGAATGATTTTACCTTTTTTTAACCATGACCTAGATGTATGATGGTTAAAGGAAGTAAGAGAACCTCAGTTTTGACCATGTAGTGGGGTTTGGGGGAGTGACTGTTATGGATTTTTGTGAATCCCTATCGTTAATTATTTTAATGTTGGGTTATGTGTCCTAATACACATGTTTAGAATTATACAGATATGTCTCGAAGATTATGCTTGTTGATAGGATGACAAGAGGTTATGGCTGGAGACGATCCACTAATAGTGGAACCTGAGGCACCGATAGTGCCAGGTGAGGAATCAGGAGAGCAGTTCCATGAGAACATTGCTCACTTTATATAGTATATAGAGAGAGACCCATAGTGGGTGTTGAAGAGTATATATAACCTTACATGGGAGTTTTAGTTACAAAACCCTCCAACTTTCACTAGAGAGGGTGGACCGGAGGTAGAAGAGTTCTAGATTGAGTCCATCTAGACTATACTTGACCATTTGGAGACTCCTGTTGAGAAAAGGGTCATGTTGGATGATTACATGTTATGAGTATTATAGAAGTGATAGTGGTATGTTCTAGCTCAGACTTTGCAGGAAGATGGTATGGTATGGAAGGAATTTTTAGAGAGTTTATGGGAGCACTTTTATCTAGATATGATAAGGAAAGAGAGATCATCTGAGTTCATGAGGTTGAATTAGGGGAGTATTTCCATGACAGAATATACTTGACACTTTAAAAATTTTAATAACTTTTCTCTAGTTCTTGAAGGGGATGAAATGGGTATGATGAAGCATTTCTAGGAAAGACTTAAATGTGAAATTAAGTCCCAGGTTAACATATTTTTATTAAAGAAATTTTCTAAGTTGGTGGATCATGCTCTTATAGATAAGGGGAACCTAAATGTGGCTTCCATTTTAGGAAATATGGTTGTTTTTGGATGATCAATATGTACATATTCTAAGAGAATGAAGAATCACTATGAGAATGTTAGCCATGGGGATAACTGAAAGAGTGGTCAGGGGGAAGGAACGGTTACTCAGTATCTTAACCAATTTCTTTTCCAGCAGTGTGGTAGGCTAGGACACTATCATAGACACTTTCCCCGACCACTAGTAGAGTACAGATATTTTGTAAATATGGTACATTTACAAAACTCTACAGGAACCTGTTTCAGATGAGTAATGATGGGAAAGCTAGTAATAATTAGAGTGTAGGAAGGGGATATTCTAAATCATATCAGGATGGAAGATTGAGTTATACTAGCTATGGAGGTAGAGGTAGTCAACGTGGTACTTCTCAAAATGAGTGATCATATCAGTAGAGTGGTATAGCTCAGGGGACTCAGACTGCATCATAAGGAAGAGGAGCAGGATAGTTGCATGTCATTCAGCCTACATTGATGGATAATAAGGTTGGACCATCAACAATTAAAGTTATTATTCCTGTATCTTCTATGATATCTAGTTCCTTATTTGATTCTGATTCCTCTCATTATTTTATTTCTGCATAACTTGTGAATGGGTTGAGTCTAAAAGTGGAGTTTTAAAGTGGGGTTTTGACAATAGATACACCTTTGGGGGTACAATGTAGATACATCTGTTTGTGAAAAATGTGTTCTCTCGAGGTTGGGGAGTATTGTTTGAGATGGGATCTGTACATCCTTGATATGTTAGGCTTTGACCTAATTATGGGTATGGAATGGTTGGTAGAATAATGAGACCACATTGATTATTACTATAAAAGGGTTACTTTTACATCTTCTAAGGGTGACAAATATATTCACTATGGAGAATGGGATATCCAGGAGGGTCATGTAGGTCCAGTTCATCAGCAACTGGGGGAGCTTACTGCCTAGGTTTATATTCTATTTTTGGATGATGGAGGTATGAATCATGATGTCTTTCCACCAATAGTGGTAAGGTTTTAGGATGTGGAATTTACAATTGAGCTCGTTTCAAGGGTGAATCCAGTTTCTAGTCCACCATAAAGAATGGAACTAATAGAGCTTCAAGAGATCAATACTCAGCTGGAAGAGTTGATGGATAAGGGTTTATCCATATGAGTATGTTGCCTTGGGGTTCTCTAGTTTTTTTTAAATAAGGACGATGGGACTCTATGCATTTGTGTTGATTACCAGAAGTTGAACCATATGACAATGAAGAGCTGGTATCCTCTTCCATGTATCGATGATCTGTTTGACCAGTTGAGGGGGTCATGCATCTTTTACAAGATCAAATTGATATTAGGGTATCACCATTTGAGAGTTAGACCTTCTAATATATCTAGGACTGATTTCACAAGTAGGTGTGGCCTATATGAGTTCATCATAATGTCGTATGGGCTGACGAACATGCCAACAATTTTCATGGACTTGATTCATAGAATCTTTCATCCATACCTAGATCATTTTTTTTTTGTTTTTTTGGATGAAATCTTGGTGTACTCCAAGACTCATGATGATTATTCCCAACATCTTAACATCATCCTGAGTACATTGAGAGATCATCGGCTATACTCCAAGCTATCTAAGTGTCAATTTTGGATTGATTAGGTATACTTATTGGGTCACATTGTCATGAACCAACCCTATAGGTCTTGATTTGCAACTACCCCAGGCCCGCCTCCATAGGCCAGGGGCTGACGACAAGTGTTAAAGGCGTAATGATCTTAGGGAGGCCTTTGCCTAAGTACCTGCACACACACACACAACCCACTCAATGCAGAAGTGCAGAGTAAAAAAGGAAACCAAAGTACAAACAACTATAACCAAACCATAGTCATGCATCAACTTCTAAATAGTACAAGTATAGTGCTGAAAAGTACTGACAAGTAATCTAAATAGTAAAGGGAAAAACATGCGCCAAACTAGAAAGGTGCCACAACCCCGGCAACAGGTAAACGAAAGTAAACAGCTGGTGAGTCTCACACCCGGAAATCCTCCTACGACTACTGAACATAGCCCAAGATCATGTGTCCTCTACGCTCCTCCATAGTCTCGATCGACCTGTTTGTCATCTGCAAGGGCACACCAAGTGCGGGCAAAGCCCAAGCAGGGGTGAGTATAAAGATACTCAGTAGGATTCCCCGAAAGATCGAGGGAGCAACAAAGGATATACTAAAACGGTGATCAATAGACAGAACAAGAATAGTTTAAGGGTAAAAAAGAGAGAGTGCAACTCAACCCAACAAGAGAAAGGAAGAAGGCTCGTCCAACCAAGAGGATCTAGACACAGAAAGCATGTGGCATACCCTGCACGTCTTCGCCCCTCCTAGAAGGAGAGTAACTTAACCTAAGGAGTGGGAACAAAAGTATGGTGTATATATATGCTCAACAAAGAACCTGAATGAGCGTTTAAGGGGATCTCTATCTCCAAGATCAGCCCATGAAAAGTCGCCAACAGTTCAAAGGATATCCATCACTGATGCCCAACAGTCCCGCATGCCAAAGCTTCCTCATCGCTGAACCATACAGCCAAGGGTCCTGCTCCAGTAATCACAGAGAAAATTCATTGACTAACCTCATAGAAAGGGATGATTCTGAAAGAAGTCATTGGGTAACCCACTGCCCAGCCCCGCTGGAGGGTAAACCCCAAGAGGTCGTTGGGTAACCCACTGCCCAACCCCGTTGGAGGGTAAACCCTAAAGTCAACAGGTAACCCACTGCCCAACCCCGTTGGAGGGTAAACCCTAAGGTCAATGAGTAACCCACTTTCCACCCCCACTGGAGGGTAAACCCTAAGGTCAACGGGTAACCCACTGCCCAGCCCCACTGGAGGGTAAACCCTAAGGTCAACGGGTAACCCACTGCCTAGCCCCGCTGGAGGGTAAACTCTAAGGTCAACAGGTAACCCATTTCTCATCCCCACTAGAGGGTAAACCCTAAGTTCAACGGGTAACCCACTACCCAACTCCACTGGAGGGTAAACCCAGAACTGGTCCGATAACTTCGCACTGGTCATTCCATCTCTGGGTATCACTAACACTGCTATCGTGTGTAGGTTCGGAGTGTGTCAAAGGAACCTCCGACCAATTCCCTTTCATGTTTCCACATTTAATGAGATCTCAAAAAAGGCTCTACTCTCGCAAACAAATTTCACCATTTTAATCCTCACATAAAAACACACAAGATAGACTACTTAATCACTGGAAACGGACTCCTAATGAAATTGTTATTCAACATCGCTTTAAGCTCATGTGGCGTCTCATGGGACCCACACCTCAGTCCGGAAAGAGGTCAGGCGACTGTTCCATCATGATTCTCTCAGAAAAACACATAGAATCGACTATTCATACGCCCCAAACAAACACCTAATGAAAAATTCACAGTACGCTGCACACAACTTAAAAGACGGCCCGTGGGGCCCATGCCTCAACTCCGGATTCAACGCCTGAAACCACCCAGGTCGATTTCGTCTCAATACCAGGTTCACAACGCTGCTGACGACGCCTAAAACGGACTTCGGATGCAGAAGCTGCAACTCCCCGCGTTATGCAAACAGGGCCCTGTGGGGCCCACACCTCGACCCTGAAGCACATCACGCAGAACGTACCATTGTGTTCCTTGAAAATAACCATGAGGTATAGGCTATTCATTTTCCCTGAACAGACTTATGAAGCATAAGTCGTAAAAATGTAGCATACGTCCGAAAGCCACCTCGTGAGGCCCACGCCCCAGGCCCGAATTTAGGTGGGTGGATTGCGTCGTCGCAATCCCCTCGGAAAAACACACAGAAATGAGTGCTCAAACACCCAAAACGGATGTCGAGCAAAAAAGTGGCTTTTCACTGTAAAACATGTGAACCAGACCCTGTGGGCCCGCACCTTGTCTCCAACCCTAATGCTTCAGAAAGTATCTCAAAAATTCCACACGAGGACTGGGGTCACACTGCCACTGACGGCGCATCAATCGGACATCCCAAGAAGCTGTTAGATCCGACGCAAGAATAATTAATTAATTAATCTCATTAAGCATTTCATGCCACTGAGCAACGAAACCAAACCGCAAGGTTTCCAAACCCACTTGGGAAGGACTGTCTCAACTCTAGGGCCACAGTGCCTCTGACAGCGCGTCAAACGGATGTCCGGCTCACGAACCACGTCCGTCGCAACTTTAATAACCATTTAATATTATTAAATCTAGGTGTTCCGGGTCACCGGCCTTCGGGAGAAGAACTCAAAATCCACAAAATCCACTTCAAAAATCCCGTCTCGCAGACACAAACCCGTAGCCGCAGATGGTGTTTCAAACGGACGCGTCGTTTAGAAGTTATGGCCCCCCGAACGCAAGGGGGCCCAACCGGGCCGGTTCACCCCGGTCGGCCTGGTCCGAATGGCCGGCCCGTGGCCCAGATGTGGGTCTGCACCAACTCACTATGGCCCCCTAGCCGTGGCCTGCTTCAGCAACACCAGACCCCCTCGGGTTCGGTTCTTCAACCAAACCGGCCCTTTTCTCGGTCTTCGTCACCCAGTAGGACCTATAAAGGGTGGGTCCTTGTCTCCTCCGCACACCCGAGGTCAGTGCCTCGGGTGCCCCCTGCCGAGCGCGACAGGCCACTGCCGGATGTCGGCTCCTCTGCCTCCCACAATGCAACTCCGCGCTACCTCGGCTACACACCACGCCGCTCCTCCGGCCGCGCACCGCCTGCTCGACACCACCCGCGTCGCCTGGTCCTCCGCGCTCCGTCGTCCCGGGCTTCACCACCCGCACGAACCCGCCTCGGTGCTCCCTTCTACACCAGCCTAAATCGTCGGTGCTCCACCGCTCGACCGTGAACCGGCCTACCACTTAGGGCCTAAGTCACCGGCTGACACTCGTCGTCCGCACCGGCGACACCCAACACCGCCACCTCGTCTGAACCACCGGTTGAACCTTGCCTGAGCACTACGCTCCCGGCCGCACCTGCTGCCTGATGCCTGAACCCCGCTGCACCACCCCGACCTCCAGCCACTGCCCTTGCCGGATCCGGCGCTTCCGACGGCCTCCTCCATCGCTCCAGTGGCCCGATTTCAAAACTGAACGCGGGTTCGGGATCCTCGGGATGAGGCCTTTGTAGCGCCTGCCCCCGATCGTCGATCCGACAAGATTTACGCGTCCGAAAATCAGGATGAAGAATTCCCAAGAACAAGAATTAAAACCAGGGCTCGTGTGTTGGCCGTGTTCGTTCGGCCATCGCCCCAATTCCAAAATTATATAATTTAAACGACGAAATTGGTAAAAACTCCAGAAATTAATGAAGGGGTGGAAAACCAACAAAAAGCCTACCTTGAATCGGTTATGCGTCATTGGCGGCATGTCCACGACACTCCTGCTTTGATCTACCAAGGTTTTGGTGGAGGTTGCTCCTTGATTCGGTGAAGAACGGTGAAGAATGCTGAAGAACAGCTGATAGAGAGAGAGAGAGAGAAGGGAAAACCCCCAACTCCAAACTCTTATTTATAGAAAAATCCGCTTAGCGCGGAATCCGAAACTATCATGCCCTCTAATATTATATCATGACTAGGAAAAACACCCCATTTCAAACTCAAAAGAAGTCTTGGATTTCCATTTTGAGACTTCGTTCGAAAGTTATTTGAAAAGAACTCCAGTGATAAAAAACACTAAGTCATTGTTTTAAAATGACGATTTTTCCCCTGGGTGACATCTCTCACAGCAGGCCCGCGACCGCAACTTTTACACCCCGCCTAGGGTAAACAGCATGCTCCAGACGCAACCGTGCCCTCAGATTCCCAATCTGAGCTACTTTTTAGGAGAAAACACAACCCTGTCACGGGCATAGTATAAAAATTCTTAATATTTTTATAAAATTAATTTCGGGAACACCAGGCCTTGGAATCGCACGACGTCTTAGCACCTAGCTCTAGAATTATATGAAGAAATATTCCAAAGTCTTACAGGGTAAAAACCGGGTCTCAACATAATTCTATACTTCATGCTTTTCATCCCTGAAAAGCAAAACTATTAAAAACAACTCGGGATACAGAGCTCACACCTAGCTCTCCCACTCCCAATAAAACTTTCACAACACCATACTGGCACAACATGCAAACCAAGGGATGGTTCGTACTCATAAGGTCTACTAATTTCAATGAAATGTATAGGAACACGCATGCACCTCATCAGCTACGACACGTGGAAGACATCATGCGCCCACTACTACTATTGGGAGGGCAGGGCGAGACAGTATGCAACCTCTCAATCACTTTTACGATTCCTAAATGGCCCAAATAAACTTGGAGGACTTCTCCAGCCAAACCCCTACTTTCCACATCACGAACGAAACCACGCTTTGTTCCTAGAACATGGTCTCGTGATTCCCTCCTTCAGAATACCCATCTGGTGAAACACCCAAGGATATCCTGTAACACAAGTTTTCACAGTCAGTGCATCACAACCGAGACTCTCTTACATGCTCAAAAAGTGGATTATTATACACCATCAGTTGCAAAAAAGTCGTACCCTCCTGCTCCACCAAGGTCAGTTGTAGGGACGCCAGTTGCTCTGAAACTTCCTGCACTAGTCGAGCATGGGACTTCCTACTAAGGGAACCTACTACAACACTACCATCTTCCGGAACGTAGACTACCTTGAAGTCATAGTCCTGCAGAAATATCAACCAGTACCGTCATTTCAGGTTCAATTTTCTCTGGGTGAGGGCGCACCTGAGACACTGGTGGTCTGAGAAAACCACAAAGCTCTCTCCCAAAAGATAGCATCTCCACATTCTCAGGGAAAGGACCACCACCACCAGATCCACATAGTGAAATGTGTAGTTATGTTCATGGGGTTTCCATCACCTCAACTTGTACTTGATAACGATATCAAGATTGATGTTGAGCATGCAAGGTACCAACGAACAGGGTAGGTGAGAAAACTCATCCAACCACTAGAGGCCAGACATGGAAAGCACGTGGAATACGTCACATGTCTTTTCCCCTCTTTGAAGGAGATTAATACCAAAACAGGCACTCTTCCAAACCCACTAATGGCACCTCAAGTAAAGGGGGTCAAGAAGAAAATCCCCACTAGCAAATCCAAAACCTGCTCTGACACTTCACCGCACAACCCTTCCATGAATGCACATGTCAGAGGGACTCATCCACCGCACCTCAATACTATCCGATTTGGGAGGTACTGACTCTCCTTTTCAGTTTTGATCACATCACAAAAACGCATCTTAGTGGGGGATGAACCCCTCTTTCCCGTGCATTCAAAGCTACGTCATACAACACCAACACAGGGTTACACCGACACCCTGGGTCACCCTCGATAACCCCTCAAACAAGGAGTTAGATGAAAATAGTACCTCACGCAATGTATAAAAAGTTCTAATGAGAAAAGTAGAAAAAGACATAGAGTGTACCTATTATCATCTCATGCGTTGCAGGATTGTATACATCCATAGCACACAACCACCCACGGCCCCGTCCATCTCCTCCCTGAGCCTAACATGGGCTGCCTAGTGGTGGTGGAAGGACCTAGAAATGCCATCCTCCAACCACAGTTCATCCTTCTCTTCTTCCAACACCGTCTCCCTGGGGACCACCCTGTCCTCACCTAGGAGTTCTCTGATCACGACATTGCCTCTGTTATGGTGGTGCATCTACCAACTATCTAGAAAACTCAGCACATTTGGTCAGGTTGTCTCACGCCACGTGACATCGCACATCGCAATCCTATCACTAGTCCTCCCTGGTCCATCCCGGTGCTCTATGTTATCCCCGACCATGTGCCTGAGTCTCATCAAGGGGAGTCTTCCAGCACTAAGGCCCTACCAATTGACGTCCCTTTGACAAAAATTTCTCTGTCACCAGTGCCTGCTTCAGCACCCCGAGATGGGTGAGGATGCACAAGGTCACTACGCAGGAACGAATCTCCTCTACAGAGACCTCGTTCAAACTTCTGTTCTCAGAAGTTGTCATCATGGACCACGTCCAAAGAGTACCGAGTAAGGTTTGTGAACCTAGTCGCGTACTCAGCCACTGCCATCACTCCTCACTGAAGCTCCATCAGCTCCTGAAACTGTATAAAGCGTAAGTAGTAGGGGTAGTAATCCTCACAAAATATCTTCTATAAGTCATCCCATGAGAGTACCAACTCATCGTGCATATGAGTAACCCTGGCTCTACTACGCCAATCTGCGTGGTGGAAAAAGACTGGCTATCATATCCACCATCTAACCTGTCAGTGTTCAAACAATCCTAAATATGTGAACCACCGACTCTAGCCAACCCTTCACTGTCTGAGGGTATGGCTCACCATGGAACCTCAGCGGTCTCTGATACTAGAACTCACGTAGCGCGCCCAGCTTGCGCTCATCATTGACCTTCATTGTCGGTACTATCTGCTACTCCAAAGGTGTAGGTGCTGCTTCCTGTCCTCCTGGAGAAAGGGTAATCGTATGATGGATCTTGAACTAAGGCCTCGTTGCTCATAGAGTCGTCATCACAAACTGGAGCTAGTATCCTGGCTAACTATCATCACGGAGACATCCTGAATCCGATCAAGGAGTATCTTGGTCAAATGAGCATATATATACCAACAATGATGGGGAGATGACTCAAGAAGGAGAGTCAAAGACTCAATCCTATATGATGCACGAACCAAATTCCCAGCAACAACTGTCTCAATGTACCGAGTCGACAAGCGGGTTATCAGGGTCCAGGTGAATGGATACATCGGTCGTCGCACCATCACTGGACTCCCTGGCCTGGGAGCCACTCTCGATACAAGTTGACACTATTTCCCCAAAACTCAACCAATTCCTTTTTAGAGACGTCAGAACAATGCCCCCAAGGAAAGAACCACCTCTGATACCACTTTGTCACGACCTGACCCTACCGGTCTTGAGCTGCAACTACCCCAGGCCCACCTCCATAGGCCAGGGGCTAGCGACAAGCACCAAAGGCGTAACGATATCGGGGAAGCCTTTGCCTAAGTACCTTCACAGACATACGTCCCACTCAATGCAGAAGTGAAAAGTAAAAAGGAAACCAAATTAAAAACAACTATAACTTAACCACAGTCATGCATCAACTTCTAAATAGTACAAGTATAGTGCTAAAAAGTATTGACAAGTAAACTGAATAGTAAAGGGAAAAACATGAGACCAACTAGAAAGGTGCCACAACCCGGCAACAGGTAAATAAAAGTAAACATCTGGTAAGTCTCACACCCTATGACCACTGAACATAGCCCAAGATTTTGTGTCCTCTATGTTCCTCCATAGTCTCAATCGACCTGTCCGTCGTCTGCAAGGGCACACCAAGTTCGGGCAAAGCCTAAGCAGGGGTGAGTATAAAGATACTCAGTAGGATGCCCCGAAAGCTCGAGGGAGCAAGAAAGGAGATACTATAACGGTGAGCAGTAGACAGAAAAATAATAGTGTAAGGGTACAAAAGAGAGAGTGTAGCTCAACCCGACAAGAGAAAGGAAGTAGGCTCATCCAACTAAGAGGAGCTAGACACGAAAAGCATGTGGCATACCTCGTGCATCTTCTCCCTTCCTAGAAGGAGAGTAACTGAACCCAAGGAGTGGGAACAAAAGTAGGGTGTATATATATTCTCAAAAAGATACCCAAACGAGTGTGTAAGGGTATATCTATCTCTAAGATTATCCTAAGAAAAGTTGCCAATATTTCAAAGGATATCCATCACTAATGCCTAATAGTCCCGCACGCCAAAGCTGCCTCATCGTTGAACCGTACAACCAAGGTTCCTCCTCTAGTAATCATGGAGAAAAGTCACTAACTAGCCTCATAGAAAGGGTTGAGTCTGAAAAAAGTCATTGGGTAACCCACTGCCCATCCCCGCTGGAGGGTAAACCCCAAGAGGTCGTCAGGTAACCCACTGCCCAGCCCTGCTGGAGTGTAAACCCTAAAGTAAACAGGTAACCCACTGCCCAACCCCACTAAAGGGTAAACCGTAAGTTCAACAGGTAACCCACTGCCTAGCCCCACTGGAGGGTAAACCCTAAGGTCAACGAGTAACCCACTACCCAACCCTGCTAGAGGGTAAACCCTAAGTTCAATAGGTAACCCACTGCCCAGCCCCGCTGGAGGGTAAACCCTAGGGTCAACGGGTAACCCACTACCCAACCCCGCTGGAGGGTAAACCATAAGGTCAATCGGTAACTCACTACCCATCCCTGCTGGAGGGTAAACTCGGAACTGGTCTGATAACTTCACACTACCTGTGCCATCACTGGGTGTCACTAACACTGCTACCGTGCGTAGGTTCAGAGTGCATCAAAGGAACCTCCGACCAACCCCCTTTCATGTTTCCACATTTAATGTGATCTCAAAAGAGGCTCTTCTCACCCAAACAAATTTCACCGTTGTAATCCTCATGGAAAAACACGCGAGATAGACTACTTAATTGCTGGAAACGGACTCCCGACAAAAAAGTTATTCAACACCGATTTAAGCTCGTACGACGTCTCGTGGGACCCACACCTCGGTCCCAAAAGTGGTCGGGCGAACTGCGCCATCGCGATAATATTGGAAAAACACGCTGAATCGACTATTCAAATGCCCCACATGGACGCCTGATGAACAAGTTGCAGTACGCTGCACACAGCTTAAAAGACGGTCAGTGGGGCCCATGCCTCAACTCTGGCTTCAATGCCTGAAACCACCCAGGTCGATTTCGTATCAATGCCAGGGTCACAACGTCGCTGACAGCGCCTAAAACGGACTCCGGATACAGAAGATACAACTCAACACGTTATGCAAACGGGGCCCTATGGGGCCCACACCTCGACCCTGAAACACGTCACGCAGAACGTACCATTGTGTTCCTTGCAGATAACCATGAGGCGTAGGCTATTCATTTTCCCTGAACGAAATTATGAAGCATAAGTCATAAAAACGCAGCATTCGTTTGAAAGCCGCCTCATGGGGCCCACACCCCAGGCCCAAATTTAGGCGGGCGGATTACGTCATCGCAATCCCCTCAGAAAAACACATAGAAACGAGTGCTCAAACACACAAAACAGATATCGGGTGAAAAAAGTGGTGTTTCATAGTAAAATGTGTGAACCAGGCCCTGTGGGCCCCGCACCTTGTCTCCAACCTAAACGCTTTGGAAAGCATCTCAAAAATTCCGCACGAGGACTGGGGTCACGCTAACACTAACGGCGCATCAATCGTACATCCCAATCAGAAGTTAGGTCCGACGCAAGAATAATTAATTAATTAATTAATCGCATTAAGCGTTTCATTCCACCGAGCAACGAAACCAAACCTCAAGGGTTCTGAACCCACTTTAGAAGGACTGTCTCAACTCCAGGTCCATAGTGCCTCTAACGGTATGTCAAACGGATGTCCGGCTCGCAAACCACGTCTGTCGCAACTTTAATAAAAATTTAATATTATTAAATCCAGGTGTTCCGAGTCACCCACCATCAGGCGCAGTACTCAAAATCCATGAAAGACACTTCAAAAATCCCATCTCGCTGACACAAACCCACAGCCATAGACGGAACGTCAAACGGACACGCCATTTAGAAGTTACGGCCCCCCGAACGCAAGGGGGGCCAACCGGGCCGGTTCACCCCAGCCGGCCCGGTCCGAACCGCCGGCCTGCGGTCCAGCCGCGGGTCCGGGCCGACTCACCATGGACCACCGGCCTCAGCCCGCTCTAGCAACACTAGACCCCCTCGGGTCCGGTTCTTCAAGCAGACCATCCCTTTGTCCGGTCTTCGTCACCAAGTAGGACCCGCAAATCATGGGTCCTTGTCTCCTCCGCACACCCGAGGTCAGCGCCTCGGGTGCCCCCTGCCGAGCATGACAGGCCACCGCCAGACGTTGGCGCCTCGGCCTCCCGCAGTGCACCACCACGCTACCCCGGCTACACACTGCGCCGCTCCTCCAGCCGCACACCGCTTGCTCGACGTCGCCCGCGCCGCCTGGTCCTCCATGCTTCGCCGTCTCGGGCTTCACCACCCACATGAACCCACCTCGGTGATCCCTACTGCACCGGCCGAAATCGTCGACGCTACACCGCTCGACCGCGCCTTGGCCTGCTGCTTCTGGACGAAGTCGCCAGCTGACACCCACTATCCACACCGGCGACACCCGACAGTGCCACCTCGTCCAAACCCCCGGCCGCACCCGCTGCCTGACGCTCGAACCCCGCTGCGCCACCCCGACCTCTGGCCCCCGCCCTTTTTGGATCCAGGGATTCCAACTGCTGTTTCCACCGCTATGGTGTCCCGATTTCAAAACCGAATGCAGGTTCGGGATCCTCGGGACGAGGCCTTCGCAACACCTTCCCCCGATCATCGATATGACAAGATTTACGCGTCCGAAAATCGGAACGAAGAACACCCAAGAACAAGAATTAAAAACGGGGCTCAGGCATTGGTCGTGTTCGTTCGTCCATCGCCCCAATTCCAAAATTATATAATTTAAATGAAGAAATTGGAAAAAACTCCAGAAATTGACGAAGGGGTGGAAAACCAACAAAAATCCTACCTCGAATCGGTCATGAATCGCTGGCGGCATGTCCATGACACTCCTGCTTCAATCCGCCAAGGTTCCAGTAGAGGTCGCTCCTTGATTCGGTGAAGAACGGCGAAGAACGCCGGAGAACAGTTGAGAGAGAGGGGAAGAGAGAGAGAGAGAGAGAAAGAGAAGGGAAAACCCCCAACTCCAAACTCATATTTATAGTAAAATCCGCTTAGCGCGGAATCCGACACTATCGTGCCCTCTCATATTATATCGCGCATAGGCAACACGCCCCATTCAAAACTCAACGGAAGTCTCGGATTTCCATTTAGAGACTTCGTTTGAAAGTTATTTGAAAAGAATGCCAGTGATAAAAATCACTAAGTCATTATTTTAAAATGACGATTTTTCCCCAGGGTGACATCTCTCACAGCAGGCCCACGCCCGCAACTTTTACACCCCGCCTAGGGTAAATGGCATGCTCTAGATGCAACTGTGCCCTCGGATTCCCGATCCAAGCTATCGTTTAGGATAAAACACAACCCCTCCACGTTCATAGTATAAAAATTCTTAATATTTTTATAAAATTAATTTCGGGCACACTGGGCCTCGGAATCATATGTTGTCTTCACACCTAGATCTGAAATTATATGCAGAAATATTCCAAAGTCTTATAGTGCTATGAACAATGTTTTCCATGTGTCACAACTCTAGTAGTATCACACCTACCCTTCTCATGTTATCGATGTAGATGATGTTGATCTTGAGATAGATACGTCCTTTGAGGAGCATCTGATACATGTGTTGGATCATAGTGAGAAGGTTTTATGGGTAAAGATCATGATAATAGTTCATGTATTGTGGAAACATGGTCATGTTCAGGAGGAAACATGGTAGATAGAAACAAATATGATGTCTTAGTGGACTAATATTTTTGACTTGGAATCTTATGGATGCATGGAGGTATAGCTCAAGGATGAGATGTTATAAGGTGGGGAGATTGAAAGATCCTGACCTTTTCTGGAGACGTCCTAGATTTTTTTTAGGTACTCTTTTTCCCATATTTTGAGTACTTTTTTTGGGTGTTACCTTGGAGATTTTTGGGGTGAAATTTGATAAATTTCAAAGAAAGAGGGGAATTGCACAGTTGGTGCACGTTTTTTCCAAACCATGCACCCATCCTAGAAAACTACTCAAACTCAAATAGATAGAATCTGTATAGTCGGTGCATGGTTTTTCAAACCTTTCACCCTCTTGGGAGAAACTATGCACCCCTCTCCCCTAAAGAGGTGCATAGTTAAGGAGCACAGTATGGTAAAATATGTTCCCCTGCCTAGGAATCTATACATTAGTTTTTAATTACCTCGAAAATTAGATTTTAAAATTCTAAACCCCCCAACCTTCACCCTATTTTGACCCAAGTTGGTTCTGATTGTTTCCTCTCATTTTTTTAGGCTCTCAGATAAATTCATAAGGCTCCCAATCTCTGTTCTTTATGATTTAAAGCCCGGATTGAAGATATTCACCCCTCTCAGTAAGAGATCCTAATCTCATGTGGTTTCCTCCCTCTATCATGTATTTCTATCAAACTTTGGAGGGATTTTTTTCTCTATTTTTATGGATCTAGATCTAGGTTTATTTTATCTTTATTCATTTGATCTTAGATCAAGATTTCATATATAGATCTCATTCTTTATCGTGTTCTTGATCATTCCCCTTAAATTGAGGATTTTTTTGTGAGCCTTGGTCAAAAAACATGAGTTAGGTGGTCTATTATTCAAATACCAAAGTCTTGATTCCAATTAAATCTATGAAATTGTATAATTTCTATTGGATTATTAAAAATTTAGTTCTTAAATTGAGTTAATTAAGTTGGTAAATTAATTAATTAAGGGATTGTGAAATTGGGGTTATTGAGATTGATTGAATTGGAATAATTAATTGTGGAATTAATTATGGGGATTTTGGGATTGTTGAATTGGATTAATTAATTATTGAATTAATTAATAGAATTCATTTGATTAATTAATTGTTTAATTAATTAATGGAATTGATGTGATTAATTAAATGTTTAATTAATTAATAGAATTATGTGAATATAAAATTTTTGAATTTGATTAATTAATTATTTAATTAATTAATGATATTTTTTGATTATTTAATTGTTTAATTTTATTAATTAAATATTGAATTAACTAATGAGATTGTTGAAATTGTGGAATTTTTGAATTGAATAAATAAATTAATTAATTAATTAATAGACTGTTGTGATTGTTTAGTTAGTTAAATTGGATTAATTAATTGGTGAATTGATTAATGGAATATTGTGATTGTGAAATGTGATAAGAGAATTAATGTTTATTAACCTTTATTTATTTGATATATGTGATATACGTTTGTGGTATATAGTCTACTACATCAAAATCCCATAGTGATATATATTATACTATGATATATGTGATATACATGTGTGAGACATGATCTACTACATCAAAATCCTATAGTGATGAATTGATTTATAATTGAGTGTGGGACAAGGAATGCTACTTTAAAATACCATAATGATTACTGAGGTGTGGTATAGGGACTGAGGCTCAAAATACCAATGGGGTGTTAGACACGGCGTTCTACACCCATGAGTTGGAATTGAACTATGGTTCTAATTGTTCGTGGTATTATTTGAGGTGATGAATGGTAACAATGGAATTATGATGTATAATATCCCTTGGGTATAGTTCAGACTCTGGCATGGACTGAAGTAGGTATTGAGTGTTTGGGTATCCTCTGGAACTCGGGGGGTTATGTGGCTAAATAAAGAGTAATTGAATAAATGTAAACAATTTAATTTATTCCTTTTATTTATTCTTTATACAACTGCATACACTTTTTTGATTGTATATTGTTTTTGAAACCATTGGTGGTGGCCTACTAAGTTTTACTCACACCTTACTTGGACTACCTGATCAGTACCTGAATAGATTTTGTGGTTTCTAGAAATGTTAATGGAAAAGGTCATGTGTTAGATGGTTGAGTTGAGATAGATCATGGATGAGGGAACCAGACCTAGTTTCAGGACCTGCATGGGAGTAGTTAGTGTCTTTATTTATTTTGAGTTTTGGATATTTACACTTGATGCGTACTTTTAATGGCATATCTACTATTTAGGTTTGGATGTTTTATTTCCTATTTTGGTCATCATATGATACTGGTATTGTTTTGGTTATGATTATATCATTTTTTATTATTTTTATTTTTGTTCTTGTGCTACTTGGTAAAGAGTTTATAGTCCCCCCATGATATATATTAGACCCTCACTACTAGTCATCAGCCTCTGGCGTATGGGGAGGTACACTTGAGGTCACATAGAGAACAGCTCGGGGCATCAGTGTTTGGAACCTGGGTCGGGATGTTACAGTGAGGGCATATCTATTTAATGTTCTAGTAACAACTTATATGGTGTTTTCCCATATAAATTGGAATGGAATTATACTCACCTAGACCATATTATGGTTTTTCTGATGACAGGTCATATAGATCTTGTGGTAGGTTTCCTCTGGATGATGACTGTATAATCCCTTGGTGAAAGAGATGTATAGCGACCCTAGTAGGTCGGTACAGACACATTATTCCTTATAAATGAAACCATTATTGTTAGTTATTATATTTGTTTTGAAAAAAATATGTTAAGTTATTTAAAGTGTTAATAAAAACCTATATAAAATTTCCAATATATCTTCTTGGTTAAATTCTATTTAATCAAACTGTCTTACTTTGGTTACTTGACATAGATTATAGTGGAGGTGATGTTGTTATATGTGGACAAATGAGAATGTGATCCTCTAGGGGTGGATCCCATAATCGGAGGCCTAGTGAAGATCAGCCTGATATTTTGGGTTCTTAATGGGGTACTACCATATATGGATTCCTAGTGAGAATTAGTTCCCATGAGTAGGAGGATGAGTTGGCATCTAAAACTAGGTATGGATACATGGGATGCTAGAGTGGTTAGTCTGGTATGTAAGTTGACGTGTGGACTTTGAGATAGAAATAGAGGTTTTCCCTATAAGTTATGACCAATGTGAGATATAACATATGGGTTATGTGTTAGAGACTAGTATTTGAGATATGACTCAGAATATTAGTAATTAAGTGATATTGATGAGATAACCTGAGATGTACAAGGGAAAACCAAGTGAGGGGTTAACCCAGTCTCATGAATTCTTTAGAGATGGTAAGTAGCATAAGTGATTTAGTTCATGATATTAATGCACATGAGTTGAAACCAAGAATATGGAATAGTAATGGTGATACCTTATGTCATGACCCAACCCATTGAGGTTCGACCTTTCACTATCCCAAACTCACCTCTAATAGGTTAGGGGCTGATAACAAACACCAAGTAGGAATATCCCATAAATGGGAGTTATTAGCCTAAATTACCTATACACATGCACACATCTCAAAGCCCACAAAATGTTGAAATGTAAAACAACTGAAATAATGCATACATATATCTAATATACCATAATGGATTATGATAGTAAAAGTACTAAAAATAGAAAAAAAAGCCACATACTAGCCCAACCAAAATGGTAAATATTCCAACCTGCTCCAAGGTTGAGGACTAAGTGAAATGAAAACTCTAGATAAAACATGTCAGTCTATCAAGATCCAGCTATGATCCACCTACTCTTTATCCTTCTAGGACACCGTCAAATGGTTTTTCATCTACATAACACACAACACATGTAGAAAATCCCATGTAGGGGTGAGTATAACAATACTCAGTATTGCACCCTGAAAAAAAACATAAAGCACCAAGTATAGTCAGTTAAATAAAAGATATAACAATCAATGTATAACAAAAACACCCAGATATACTTAGTAAAGACACCATACCACCAAGAAGTCATAACCGACTATCATTCATAGGATTCTGTTCAAAGAAATGATTGTTTTGGGAGAATCCACTCCACAGGACATGTTATCATCATAGACACTCAAACAAAAGTTCTAGCTTATTGGTCCTACCCAAGAAAGCTCACTGCTCTAAGAATACCCTGATACTCAGATAGGGGGTCACACTGAGAACCGTTGGGGGACACCATGAACCTAATCTAGATCAACACACTACATAGGGGATTGTATGAAAATAATTGCACAAACCTTACTGATATATCCTTCTAGATAGAGGATAAACTCCCTTCTCATGGAGGTCACACTGATTCCACAAACTCCACCTAGGGAACAAAGGTGAAAAAGGATCACACTCCAATCTCAAAGAGGGACACCACAACTCTATCTGAAGCTCAGCCTCTAGATAGGATAAAAATATTGTGATATGGATATAATTCTGCACTATACCCTCAAGGTAAAGGACCAATAGAAACATACTCAACCTATTCTGGTCCAAACTAAGAAAATGAAGAGACACAGACACTCTTGAATGGGGTACATTGTGTGTACTAGGGGGTACACAGTGTGTCCATCTATCCTCATGCATTCCCTTGTAGAAGAGCCTCACATGACATGTAGTATCCAAATACATAGCATGTAGAAGGAGTACACAATGTGTAGAGACACATGGTGTACTGTCTGTGTCTCTTGGTTATGTATGTGTACCGAATTTGTGTCCATGTACCATCCTGTGTACATCAATCCGTGTCTGTGTATAAGTACATGTTGTACCATCTAGCCTTGTACTTTTACCCTATGTTTGTGTACTCTCCGAAGTGAACTCTGAGTCACATGGATGGGATCACATAGAATGTGATAGGGGTCACATAGTGTGTGATGTTTAACTTTGGCCAGAACACCAGCACCATAGCTAGGGGGTCCCACACGACATGTAATCCCAAAATATATGTCGTGTTGCTTGGGATTTTCCAAATTCATCTGGATCTCTTCCACATCATCATGTGTATCACTGGAGCTACCACCCTCATAAGAACTTTTAATTTTAGGTTCATCCAATCCTTTACAACACTGATCTATTGAAAACTGGACTCAAATCTGCTTAGAAAATGGATCTACGTGTCGTTCCTCATTGTGCACTGAAGAATGCCAAAGAACGCAAAATTGGGTATCCAAAACCATTTGATTCGCCACCACTTATATCCCCGCACCACCTTCATGACATGTTGATCCCATATCTATGATATAGGATCGTTGTGCTAAGAAATGGGTGTGAAATGATCAATTGATTGGGATATGTTGAACCTCAGGCCAAACGAAGAATGTCTGTGGTGAATGAAGAACCAGGGGAGAAAGCACAAGAAAAAATGAGAGGAATGGACCTCATTCAATGTTTGTGTCCTTCTTAGTTCATTTTCATGAGAATAAAATTGAAGAAATCATAATTTCAAAGTAATTATCCTAAAAATCACCCCGCAATAAACTCATCTCTCAAATACACACGATCCGTGGATCAATATATTGGTTGATTGATCTTTGTTCCTCATAGAAATCAAGAATAGAGAAAGGAATAAATCAAAAAAAACCACCCTGCCAAGATTTTGGATGGCTCATTTATGAAGAATTGTTTTTTTTCTATCATTGATGATATCCTTCATCTCCATTGGCATAACGATCTATGATCTGATCTCGATCCTTCATCATCTTCCAAGAAAAACTCTCCAATAGTTTGTCTAAAATATCCAAGGTTTTAGTGCCCAGCCCTGAGGAATTTCTATAACCATATAATTAAAGGAGAAATAGGTCACTACATCAAAACTTAAACAAAATAAATAATTTATTTCATTTATTTCATTTAATTACTCTTGTGATAACTTTTTTCTACAAACGGCCTGCGCCGACAAATATTATGTCACGCCTAGGGTAAAAACCATATTCTGAACTCAATGGTGCCCTCATATTTATGATTTATGCTTACATTTGGGAGTTATTCTACTTTTTTAAGAAAACTATGTATGTGTTCTATTTAATATATTTAATATATTTCAAATATTTATTTTGGTCACGCCATATAACACCTAAAACATTTTATGCTATATTTCTCTTAAATACTTTCAATTCATTAGATAGCATATATTTCATGAAGCATTGAGTCTCTATGAAACAACACTTGGTTATTTATAGTATATAGTCGTGAACTAGCCATTAAACTTAAATTTTCCACTTCTGTGTTTTGAATATCGAAAAACGGACATACACAGTTGCGATCAGGGTGATATTTGGAGTCTAATAGAATTGAGTTAATTTTTTGTGAATAGTAACTTACCCTTATGAATAGTAACCTACCTTATGAATAGTAATATGACCCTTATGAATGGTAACCTTACCCATGATAGTGTAAATAAAATTTAGGCACCTTGAAAATGAAGATGAATATCTTAAGTGTTAGTATTTTTTGATTAAATGATGATTTTAATTAAAAATTAAATTTCTCATATTCATAATTTTTTTTTTGAAAAATAGAGTTTATTTTTGGATTATTCATATTGAAAAATGTTTAGGGTGAATTTTTGGGATTTTTCTAAAGTACTTGAATTTTTAGTGAATAGTAAAGTACGATAAATTATGATAATGCTAAATACATGATTTATTGAGTCATGGATAATTTCTTACTGAGGTAAGCACACTTGGTTTGAAATCACATGCACTTATTACTATTTTTGGTCATGGAATCATCACTATTTCTTGTCTTAGGGGAAAATAAAAAATTAATGATTAACATATTAAGAAAACCCTCCTGCCCTCCACTATATAAACCACCCCTCACCCCCTCTTCCTCCCACGCCACTCAAGATTTGATCCTTACCTAAGTTATAAAAAATAAACTTCTCAAGACCTCCCCCCATGTATAAGACCTTCTGGTCTCACCAAAAGTCCAAAAACAAAGGCCTTAAGAAGATTCTCAAGGAGGAGTACTCAAGAGGTGAACCTCTCTTCCTTTTTCTTTCAACTTCATTTACAAGTTCCATTATTTTGTTTTTATCTCCTAACCTCCCCTAATCCAAATTATATGATAATTATATTAACTTACATGAACTAGAATTTTATTATACTAATGGAATATTTCATCATCATCTCTCTTTCCCCCTACTCTTATACTAAAAATAAAAACACCGTCTGAGATGTGTTAATTTATCACATTCAAAGACGATGAGTTTTAAATTTCTATTACTATATTAAATAATGTTCATGAAAACATTTTAATGGTTGAAATAAATCATAATATATGTATTTTATCTTATTTATTGTTCCATAATCCTTATACTCTCATAATATAAAATAATAATACAAAAAACGTTCATTGTGCACAAAACAGCCAAGTTAATCCAAGAATTTATCATTAGATTTTATCTATTGAGTCATCCTCATGGTATATAAAAAATCATTATAAGATCATTTATATATCTATAATGGAAATAATAATATATATTAACAATTCTGGATGTTTAACCACATTTTAAATGAACTTCCATTCATGAATACAAGTAAACTGATCATGAAAACTAAGGAAGAAAATGCTTCCAAAATAATAAAATTGAACCTCTTAAACCCATCAAAAAGGCCATTAATGAACCTAATAAGGTTAAAATAATACAATTAAATTTATATTAGGTTATATAATTATTAATTAATGAAACTAAATTTTATTATTCACATCATTAAGATCAATCGAGAACACCTTCGGGCATAAGGTAAGGGGTTTCTCATCTCACTTTTATTTCTATGAGATTTCCATTGTTCACCACTTATTTCTTGTATGTGATGTATTTTTACTTAAATTTGATATATAATATCATTATTATATTTATATTCATGATATTTAGCAATTCACTTGATGATTACTAACTCGGTTGATTACAATGTAGTAAGGGACTTTATTTTGGATTCCATTTCGTTGTGATTTACTTGGTATTATGCACCTAATCATTCTTATGTGGTGTGACTATTTCCCCTTTGATATCATTTTTCATTTGAAATTGTAAATATATTATATTTCCATATTATGGTTTCATGGATATGATTATTTTTTTAAGTTTTATACCCTTTTACATACGGTGTTTATTTGGAATGTTGTTTTAACTATGGAAATATTAATGAATATGTATCCTCTACTCTATAAGGATATCGAGAAGGCATATTATACTTGTATTAAATATATTTATAAATAATTTTTTGGATTTTTAGTGATTTTTATGGCCTACTATATCCCCTCGATGCATCAATAGGTCTCATGAGATAAGTCAGTTGGCGATAAACCCTATGAGTTTGTTTCCAAAACGGAATCAGACGGGTATCTACCCACAGACTTAAACTGTTTCGATGGTATTAGTGGCATCATGTTTCAGATATATGATGTCCAATTAATAATAATTTTCTTTATTCATTTTTAGTTACTACTATCCATGAGGTTTTCACTATGACAAAATCTATGGATGCAGTTTCCTTCTCAGTTTATTCATGGAATGTGTCATTCATTTAATCAGCATGCCATATTGACTATTCCAATTTGATTATAATTCAATTATTGTTGATTCATGATTACTCTATTTTTAACCCTTACATAGTATCTAAGATCACCCCTTTTATTTGTTTACCTTCAACAGGTTATGAAGTGGATACCATTTATTGAGTTCTCATTGATACAATTTATTAGTTTTTATTATGTATTGTATTTTGTTACCTTTCCCAATGTAATAAGAGTTACATGTATGTATCTAGTTTCTTTAATACTACTAAAATGATTGTTCCTTCGGGATTTCATTCCTTGTAATCATTCCAATGTAATAAGTAATGCACCGAATTCAGGATTCTGGGTTCGGGGCATTACAGTTGGTATCAGAAGAAGTTTAGTAGCAACCTTGGAAACTAGATTTAGGGAACATAGTTTAGAGTACATAACCCTAATTTATAATTTGAGGATAATCATGGAAGAAAATCCTTTAATTTTGGTAAATTAGAGATTATGTGGATATTCCTAGCAAATAAATCCATGTCTGGATACTACAAGTGGACGTGGTTCTGGAACAGATTTACCTATGAGTAACAACTCTAACAAGGAGTTTCAGTCTTGACCCGAGGTATACTGGTACACAAAAATGGTCCTTATTGTGCACATGGTTTGACACTCATAGGGTATATTCTTGGGATCATTCACATTTTCTTTTCAAATCATTATGAATGATTTAAAAGTAAATATAAACAATGTTTATGATTATGTGATTAGTTGTGCATAAATTTTTAGATTATCTTAAGTGTTTGCTGGTTAGAAATTATGAATTATGACCTAATTTAGTGTATTCCATTGTTTAGTGATGGTGCCTAACGGAAGAAGGGGAATCAATACCTGTGGAAAATATAGGAATTTCCCCATTGGGTAAGTCGACATAGTTAGTGTTGGAGCGATCAGATCACGGCCATATTAGGAAAACTTAGTCAAGATGTGATGAATAACCATGATACACATTTATTGGATCGTATCATGCAGCAGAATCCCCCATATTTTAGTGGGACTACTAATTCGGTGGTAGTTGAGTAGTGGATCAAGTCCCCTGAAAATATACTGTTGGAATTAATATGCAATGAAAATTAAAAGGTAGTACTGGAAGTATATTTCCTTAAGGGTGATGTTGATCAATGGTGGTCTATGATCCGGAATACTATGGAGGAAGAAGAAATAGAAGATCTATAATGTAAAAATTTTAAGGAAATATTCTTTGA
The DNA here is from genome assembly GCA_963277665.1 of Viscum album. Classification (NCBI taxonomy): domain Eukaryota; kingdom Viridiplantae; phylum Streptophyta; class Magnoliopsida; order Santalales; family Viscaceae; genus Viscum; species Viscum album. Next base: position 1,489,009,879 of record OY728142.1, read on the forward strand.
AAAATATTTCCCTCGTGAACAATAAACTAAAATGAAGAGGAAATTTCTCAGTCTAAAGAAAAGGGAAGAAGAGAGTGTTGTGGAGTATGAGGATACCTTCACAAGATTATCTAGGTATGTTATAGATTACATACGTGATTTAGAAGAAAAGATTGATCATTTATTTGAAGGTCTTAAGCCAAGTCTTCGAAGGGAACTGGCTTCTCAAACATTTTCATCATATGATAAAATTTTATTAAGTTCCATCAAAATAGAGAAGGAATTTTTTAGATCAAATTTGTTCAAGGGAAATCAAGATTAGAAGAGGAATTTTAATAACCATGGAAAAGCTGAAGTGCCAATGAATAAGAAGGGAATGAAGTAATTTCCATTATATGAGAATTATGGAAAGAATCATCCTGGGAAATGATTCAAAGCTATGGGAGTTTTCTACAATTGTAGAGAAAAGGTTCATTGATATAGTGAATGCAAGGGGAAGTGACAAGTCAATGATATTCAATGCTACAATTTTAGAGATATGGGACACTATGAAAATGATTTTCCTAAGCTCCAAGGAAACTTGCCTCAAAAAAGGCCATGAGAGAAAGGTAAAGATTATGTGATTACAACCGCAAAGGATGAAGTTCCTAATGATATGGTGGAGGGTACTTTAATTGTTACCTAAAACTTAGACAATGATTTATTTAATTTTGGATCATCACATTAATTTATATCGTCCCAATTTTCTAAGAAAATTATACATGTAAAATTTGATTTAATAAAAAAAAATTAGTCAAAACTCATAGGTGATGTATCATTGCAACAAAGATGTGTCGATCAGTCCCCCTGATGACAAATAAATGTGATTTAGTTTCTAACCTTATCATCATACTAGTGATTCACTTTGATATAATTCTCAATATGAATTGGATGTCAAATTATGATGCAGATATCTATTACAAGAAGAAGGAAGTTATAATTTATGATAATGTTGTAGAACCCCTTATCTTTAGAGCAGAAACCTCACCATCTAATTCTTATCTAGATACACCCCCAGTATCTAAAGTGAATGAAATTATTGGAGAGTAAGAGAACATAATATCTATGGGTGAGGAAAGAAATCTTCATGTTGAAGATGTACCTATTGTGCAAGAATACATTGATGTATTTTTAGAGGATTTACCTGGACATCCTCTAGAGCGGTAAGTTGAGTTCTCTATTAATTTAATTCATGGTTCAAGACCTATATCAAAGACTCCCTATATAATTTCCATTATGGAATTAGTGGAGCTAAAGAAACAACTAGAGGAATTGAGTGACAAAGGATTTATTTGACCTAGTGTTTCTCCATGGGGAGCCCCTATCCTCTTTATCAAGAAGAAAGATGCATCCATGAGGCTATGCATTTATTAGAAGGAAATAAATGATATTAAAATAAAAAACAAGTATCCTCTACCACGAATTGATGATTTATTTGATCAATTTCATGGATCCCAATATTTTTTAAGATTTACCTTTGATATGGATATCATCAGTTGTGTGTGAGGAAGGAATATATTCCAAGGATAGAATTTCAAACCAAGTATGGGAATTGCGAGTTTAATGTAATTCCTTTAGGACTGAATAATTCACCCTCTATTTTCATGGATATAATGTATAGAGTTTTCAAGGAATGTCTTGATGACTTTATTGTGATATTTATTGATGATATCCCGGTATACTCTAATATCTACGAAGACCATGAGAATCAATTGCAGATTATTCTAAAAACTCTTAGAAGAAATGAATTATATGGGAAGTTTATCAAGTGTTAATTTTGGCTTCAATCAGTTTATTTTCTTGGCCATATTTTCTATAAAGATGGAATCTTAGTTGATCTTGTGAAGAAAAAGGAAATCCAATAATGGCCTATTCCAACAAACATAATGGAGGTACGTAGTTTTATTGGTTTAGCAGGTTACTATCAGCATTTCATTCAAAATTTTACATGACTGGATAACCCACTAACTAAGATCACACGTAAAGGGGTTATGTTTGTATGGATGAAAGAATGTACAGAATTCTTTGAAGAATTGAAATGAATATTATTCAATGCTCCAATTTTGAATCTTACATCTGAAAATGATGTGTTTATGATATACAGTGTTGCATCAAAGAATGGATTGGGTTGTGTCCTTGTGAAAAATGATAAAGTTATTTCTTATGCATCAAGTCAATTGAAGACTCATGAGAAAAATTATCCAACTCATGATCTTGAGTTAGCAGCCGTAATATTTTCTATGAAAATATGAAGACATTATATCTATGATAAAAGATTTGATATATATATATATATGGATCATAAGAGTTTGAAATACATTTTTACATATAAATAACTCAACATGAGGTAAAGGAGATGGATTGAGTTACTCAGAGACTATGATTGTTCAATACACTACCACCTAGGAAAGGAAAATAATGTATAAGATGAATTAAGCAAGAAAGATCATGGACTTATGACCCAAATGAGGATTGAGAGAGATCCTATATTCATGGATATACTAAAGATAGGTATAGGAATTATTATGCAAGGGGAAACATCTTTACTCTTTCAAATGATTTCCAAACCATCTTTACTAGAGAAGATAAAATGATCTCAATCTAATGATGAGAATCTATAAAAGAAAATTAAAGTTGTTAAGGATGTAATATTGGAAAACTTTGTATATGTGAATGGAGTTCTGAAATTTGGGAAGAGGTTATGTGTTCCATTAGTACCTTAGCTAAAAAGGGAACTATTAGACAATGTTCATAGATTTATTTTCTCTATACACCCTGGTAATACTAAGATGTATAGAGATATGAAGTAAAATTTTTTGTGGGATAACAGGAAGAAAGAAATTGTTGATTATGTGTTTAAGTGTCTAGTTTTTTAAAAAGTGAAGGCTGAGAGACATTATCCTAGAGGAGTCAGGAAACCTATATCTATTACTATGTGGAAGTGGGATGACATTACGATGTATTTTTTCATAGGAATACTGAGGACACCTAAAAGGAATGATTCAATATGGGTAATTGTTGATCAGATCACAAAATTATCAAATTTCCTTAATATAAGCGAGGATTTACCGCTTGAGAACCTGGTAATACTTTATATTAATGAAGTTGTAAGACTTCATGGTGCACCTCTATCAATTGTGTTTGATCGAGATCCCTGATTTACATCAAAATTCTAGAAAAGTTTGGACATGGGGCTTCATGTGAGTACTGCTTATCACTCCCAAACCGACGGATAGTCTGAAAGGACTATTCAAACATTGGAAAACATGTTTACATCATGCTCTCTTGATATTCAAGGTATGTGGGATCAATACTTTCCTTTGGTGGAATTTTCCTACAATAATAGTTTCTATTCTATAATTCAAATGGAACCATATAAAGCGTTATATGGTAAGAGGTTTATAAATCCAACTTGTTGGGATGAGGTTGGAGAGAGGAAACTTATAGGCCCAGAACTTATCGAAGAGATGACTGAAAAGGTAATGAAAATTTTGTCCCATATTAAATCATCCCAAAGTAGGAAAAAGAGTTATGCTGAAAACCAGAGAAATTATTTGGAATTTAAAGTATGAGATCATGTCTTTCTAAAAATATCTCTAAGTAAGGGTGTCTTAAGTTTCAGTAAGAAAGGGAAACTGAGCCCCAGGTACATTGTACCGTTTGAAATTCTATAAAGAATTGGAGCTATAGCTTACCATTTACTAATGACACCAAGTCTCTCCAAATTTCATAATGTGTTTCATGTGTCATTGTTAAATAAATACATGTAGGAACCAATGCATGTACTCATCTATGAAGAAATAGAGCTAAAAAATTATTTTCCATACTATGAAGAGCCTATAGAGATTCTTGACACAAGGGAGAAAGTATTGAGAAATTGGATAACTCAACTTGTAAAGGTTCTTTGTAGAAACCATAAAATAGAGGAAGCAATGTGGGAACCTGAGGATGTTATAAAGAAGAAACACCCACATATTTTTATGGAGAAATATACATGAAAATTTTCGAGGAATAAATTTTCGAAGGAGGGAAGAATATAACACCCAAAAAAATTTATGTTATGTTTCCCTTAAATACTTTAAATTTATTAGATAGCCTATATTTCATGAAGCGCTGAGTCTCTATGAAACAAAACTTGGTTATTTATAGTATATATTCATGACCTAGCCATTAAACTTAAATTTTCCACTTCTGTGTTTTGAATATCAAAAAACAGACATACGTAGTTGTGATCAGGGTGATATTTGGAGTCTGATAGAATCGAGTTAATTTTCAATAAATAGTAACTTACCCTTATGAATAGTAACATGACCTTATGAATAGTAATACGACCCTTATTAATGGTAACCCTACCCATTAGAGTGTAAATAAAATTTAGGTACCTTAAAAATGATGATGAATATCTTAAGTGTTGGTATTTTTTGATTAAATGATGATTTTAATTAAAAATTAAATTTCACATATTTAGAAAATTATTTTTGAAAAATGGAGTTCATTTTTTCATACTACATGTCAAAAAATTGTTAGGGTGAATTTTTTAGATTTTTTTGAAATACTTGAATTTTTGGTGAATAGTAAAATATGATAAATTATGATAAATTGTACATACATGATTTATTGAGTCATAGATGATGTCCTTCTGAGGTAAGAACACTTGGTTCGAACTCACATGCACTTATTACTATTTTTTTCATGGAATCATCACTATTTATTATATTAGGGAAAATAATAAATTAATGATTAAAATATTAAGAAAACCCTTCTCCCCTCCACAAGCACTTATGACTATGATGTGATGAGTTTTATGGTTCAAACTCACATGCACTTATGACTATGATTTGATGAGTTTTATAGTAAAGTAATGTTGGTCCTTCTCATGAATGTGAAGTGTTATGGTTGGGAGGTTGTAAATCCCTATATTATGAAAATGAGAGTAAATTTGAATTTTTAATTTCTGATGTGTTGGAGAGGTAAAATAGTAATTTACTCTAGAATAATATCCCAAAAATATTTTATGACTGCTCCTGTTGTTCCATAATATGGTTTTTACATTAATGCTTGAATTTTGTGTAATTCTGAGATGGTTGATTTTTTAAAGGATATTAATATTTATTAATTAAATATTAATTATTACATGGATATGAAAGTTAATATCTTTTGAATGGAGTCTTAAATAAAGATTTTTACTTATCAATTAAGTCTGGAATAGTGGGTCTTACCTTGGAAAGGTTTAAACTCGCTTCGATTTCTATGACTCAAGATAAGTGTTTAAATATATATTTTATTTAAATTAGATTAATTAAAATTAATTTAGTTTAATTACCCCATTCCATACTATGAATGGCAGAAGGGGGTAGAGGCTCTCTTCCTCATGTGATAGCTATAACAAGAGTGAAAGGGGGAGAAGTCACTTCTAGACTTCTTCCATAGTGGTGATCATTGATGGATCATGGTTTAGTATATACAGAGCATGAATCGAGGCCTAGACCTCAGTGATTCTTCTATGAGGTAGGTTTTATTTGTGTTTTCTATTACTATCCCCTTTTAATCCATATTTTTTAGTTTTTAAATCATTATATATGTTGTTGGGGACCCCTCTATAATCGTTGTGGGCTAATTTGGGGAGAAACAGGGGGTTTCAGTGTGATTAAATGGGATTTCATTTGGGAAACCCAACTACATGGCATGTGGTTTTCAAGAACACATGCCTTGTATTATTTTCTTTGGTCGAAATGTGGAATAATAGACTACATAGTGTGTAGTCCTTATGAAATTCCTTGTAGGTCGACTCGGTGTGTGGTCAAGTGCTCACACAAACACCCTATGTTAGTGTACATGGTCGTGTATGGGACACAGACAAAACCCATGTGTAGACACAGCCAGAGGCTATGTGTAGTATTTAGATTAATTTCATGGGAAATGAATATCCAAGTAACTTGTCTAGGTTACATGTCTTATACCTTTAGGATGCATCATGTAACTGGGTTTTACACACCATGTTCGTCTTAGTTACACTCCCAGGTGGGGCTTTGAGAGTACACACTGTGTACTTGAGGGTATACATTTCATACTATTCCCTTTGAGGGGTTTTCAGTGATTTTATGCCATAAAGTTGAAAATGGGATCAATAGGATTCCATTGTGAGTATTTTTTTCACATATAACATGACATTGGAAACCATTGATGGTTTGAGGATATTCAAGAGATGATTCAGGGTGAGTGAGGTATGATAAAGAGTTTCTTTCTATGATGATTGCATTCAAAGGTATCCTAGGGGATATGTGAAATTAGACCTACATGAGGGTCATCAGGATGATTTAATGACTTAGAATAAGATCGCAAATGTCATGTATTTATGATAACATGGGACTGTCCATGGTTAGTTTGACTGGTTATGACTCGAGGAGATGGATATATCAGGTGCATAAGGGCTGACCAAAAATGAATGAGGACATGATATGGGCTTGTTCCATCTCGCTAGATCTATGCTTGGTAGGATTAACTTGAGAGGTTGGTGAGGTTATGATGAAATAATGAGGATGTTAAGGGATGTTATTACCTTCGTGTGATGGATGATGGAATAAGAGATGAGAATGTTATAGAGTATCCCATATAAGGTTATATTAGTTATGATGATACTTAGGGGACCCTGGTGGGTTCCCCAGTGAGATGATGAACCTAGAGAGGGTTCATATGGGAAATGGTTATAGATGATTATGGGTGTTAGATTAGAACTTGAATCGATGATTTGAGTCAACTACGAATGCGAAAATTATAGGTTGTATTCTCGAGAGGCCAACCTCAGTTATGAAACATATTTTGGTATATTGGAAACCCCAATGATACATGTTATATGAGATATCATAGGATGGATGTTATACCCCTTTGAGATGTATGTTATGAATGGGATGCTTAGGATGCCTAGAATTCAGCATGTACACCTGATGACTATTGATAATTTTTTAGGGTCATCCCCCTAGGAATTGGCTTTTGATCCTGATGTTACTAGATTGTCTTGGGTCACCGCCTAGGAATCAGTTGTGAATCTAATACTATAGAACACCCAAGATTATCCCCTGGGGTTATGGGACAATTCTTGATGACTATTAATCTTCTAAGATTACCTCCTAGAGATTTTATTACATTCTATAACTATTTGAATGCCATAGGATATTTCTCATGATCCGGTGATGATATTGGATACTATTTGGTTTCCTAGGGTCACCCCTTAAGAATCAAAAGTTGTTCCTGATATTCATGGACGCCTTGGACACACTTCTTGTATCTAGAAATGATCCATTCTACTTTTGGATACCTTGTACATGATCTTTGGATCCATCAGTCAGGTCTGATACTATATATTCATTGGGATGATTTTGGATAGAATGAATTCATAACATTCCTAAAGACACTCCAGAACTATCCAAAGTAGGTTTGGGTTGATCTTGGGTATTATGTCGGACCCTAGGATCAACAGTGATTTATTTGTTTCTTTATTTCAGATAAGTTATTACTCAGATAGGATGGGCATATCACATGCATAGGAACTAGTTTATGACAGTAGATGATAGGTACACCATTGTGGATGTCCTACTTATAATTTATTTCTTACCCCCTCCATAGGAACTTTGGTGCGCATGAAAACTTTATGTCTGCTTTCAGGTTGTGCATGCGATGTACAGTGGGTTTTGTAGAGGTGCAGTGCTACAGTGTTACATGATCAGGATAGAGAAACTCAATGATGTTTTGGATACCAGGATGAGGTTAGGGTTGGTGGTGTAGTAGATCCTCCTATATTTTTATTCTATATTTTCTTTTATATATGATAAACTCGGTGGGATATCATTGTTGTATGGATCCTTTCTTCCACATTTACATTTATTACAACATGTTAATATTTATTACTTCCATTTTCACTAATGTTTGTTGATGGATGATGTTTGGTTATTTTTCTGTTATTGTGCACTCTGATAAGGGGGTATAGTCTCCCCATTGTACCACCCTAGACCCCCACTACTAGACGGTGGCCTTTGGAATATAGGGAGACACACCTGAGGTTTAGTGGACACTCCTTCAATTTGATCACCACTCAGTGGATATGGATCAAGGGCAAGACATTACAGTTCCACATTGTGTGATTTATTATATTGACTTGTTCCCAATATGGGAAGAATTAAATTATGATTGATGCTTATATAGGGATGTGAAATGGGGTGTTTCTTATGAGGGTATTAGAGGTGATATGAGGTTTAATTTTTATGTTTAGAAGTGATGATTTCTATATGTAATGTTAACTTATTTCAATTAACTTCTCACCTACACTTGATTAATTTCATGGGAACCCTAGGAACTAACACTAAAAAAACTAGAATTTAGGGATGTTTTTTTAGAAAGATTTTTTTAAAATGTCACTAATTTAGCGACATTTTTTCAATTGTGTTTTAAAACACCATTATTTTTAAATTTAGTGACATTTTTAGAAAATTTCTCTAAATATATATATTTATATAGCTTATTTCCCCACATCGATGTAAATATATATATATATGTATGTATGTATGTATAAACATATAAACATATAAACATATATATAAACATATATATAAAAATATATATATTTATATATATAAATATATATATATTTATATATAAATATAAATATATATATATATATATAAATACACGTATACACACGCACATACACACACATATATATAAACATGCACTCACACGTATATATATAAATATATAAATATGTATATATATATATTTATATATATAAACACATATATATTTTAAATTTAGTCATGTTTTTAAGAAAACATGGTTATTTTAGTGAAATTGTTACCAGTGTTTTAATACGTGGATAATTATATATATATTTATATTATTATATATATGTAAACATAAACATATATATTTATACACACACACACACACACACACACATGCATATATTTATATAAACATATATTTATTTATTTATTTATATAAACATATATATATATATCATATAAACATATATATATATATATATATCATATAAACATATATATATATATCATATAAACATATATATATATATTATATATATATATATATAATATAAACATATATATAATATAAACATATATAAGTATATATATAATATAAAATATAAACATATATATATTAATATGTAAAATTATATATATATATATATATATAATATTAATTTTTTAAACACTGAAATCTATTTTTATATATATACCATAATACAATTATATATCCAAAATTGGCATATATGAGTTGGTCTGATCTTTTGGTGTGATGTTGAAGGTGTTGGGTTCGAATTCTAGTTGAGGCTGATTTTTGGTTTGGGTTCCATCCATGTGTAGAGGTAGTCTAGGGTGTGCTGGTGTACAGGGGCAGATCTCATTACGCAATGTGGGAGCTTTGGTTTCATAATACACTATACTAGTAATAAATAATATATATATATATAGACACACACAAAGATATATATTAATATATGTATATATAGATATATAGATAAATAGATAGATATACATATATATATATATATAATACACACACATATATATATTAATGTTTTTAATAAATAATATATATTTATATTAGTATTTATATTTATAAACACACATGAAATTATACAAAACATATATTTATATATAAAAAACACATATACATTTTAAATTTAGCCATGTTTTTCAAAAGACATGGCTATTTTAGTAACATTTTTTCTAGTGTTTTAAAACATGACTAATTATATATATAATTATAATTCTATTAATTTACATATATATATATATATATTATAATTATAATTATATATATATATATAAATTTATAATGATATACAAAGACATTAACATATATTAAAATATCATAATATATATAAGACATATATATATATAAACATACACACACACACACACACACATAAACACACACACAAACATACATACACACATATATATAAACATATATATATATAAACAGATATATATTAATATATGTATGTATATATTAATTTTTTTAATAAATAATATATATATATATTTACATATATATATATACACACAGATATATATATATATATATTAATTTTTTAGTACTGAAATATTTTAATATATGAATAAATATAATATAGTAAGTTTTTATAAATAAAAACTCTATAGGTTAGTTGGTCAGGGTGTTGTGTTGTTAAGTGGTGGGTCCAGGGTTCAAATCTCATGAGGGGGCATAGGAATAATAGGGATAGGGGGAGAGGGGTGTGTGCCTAAGGGGAGTTGGGGATGGGGTTATGTGCGTCAGGGAGGTTGGGGAGGGGGGGGACTACAAGTTAGGGAGGTGGAGGGGAGGAGGTGGGGAATTATTTTTAAAAAATATATATATTAAAAAAATCATTTATCAAAATTATGACTAAACATTGGTAAATGATATGTATCTAATTTTCAATGTTTATAAACATTGAAAAATATCATTGTTTATAAAAATTGAAAATTAATGTTCCTAAAAATTATTAATTTCAAAAAAAAATAGTCATGTTTTATTATTCATTTACCCATATTTTTAGAAACATCAGTAAATGAGGTTTCATTTATCAATATTTCTGAAAAACATCCATAAATGAGGTGTCGTTAATTAGCGATGTTTATAAACATCTCTAATTGGAGACGTTTATAAACGTTTCTAATTATAAATGCATCATTTATTGACATTTTTCAGAAACATCGGTAAATTAATTACCAACATTTTAAAACGTTCTTAATCTACATTTTTTTGTAGTGTATGTAGAAGAAATTAAAAAATTCCACACTATAATAGATTGTACACTAGCTAGTACCCTAGGTATGATTGTGATTTATAAGGGGAGCTACCTCCTAGTGATATAAATATGGTATGTTGGGGTTGAGTGAAATTAATTTCACCTATGATTAGTTGAATCCATTTTATGTTTTCTTTAGGCTAAGTCTAGTATCATTCAAGTTGGATCCTTGTGAATTTCCTATGATGATTAGATTTCATTGATGATTATTTAGGGGATCCCTTATTTTCATTATTTGTATCCCATATCTCTTTCATCGGTTGTGTATCACCTTTGTTTTAGTTGTCTATTATTTTTATTTCTACCTCATTGATATCTTGGTGCATGTGTGTGTTTATATTCAATTTAAGTTATAGTGTTTGTTTACTTTCAAATCAATTTACAAAATGGTTTGGAAAGTGTGTTTTTTGAAAATTAATTGATGTGTATTTCATGAAAAGGGGTTTGAGAAATGTTTTTAGAAAGAGTAAATGGAATTGGGGTTGTTTTCATAAACTTATTAGAGGATATTATTTCAATAATTTAAAGTGTTTTATTAAAAATTTATTGGTTCTTCCCATGTTTGTTTAAATAAGGGGTTGTTTTATAAAATTTATTATAGAATGTTGTTTAGTTTCATCATATCTGCATGTGAAAAATCTATTTTTGAATTATATTTCAAACAAGAATTAATGAAATTTATTTTGAAAAGAATTTTACAAACTCTTTAGTGGAATTTTATAGGCCATGTTTATCTCACACCATGTATGCACCAATGGGTGTATACTGCTCTAATTTTTTCTTTCAGGTTCCTAGGATATGATCTATTTTGGGATTTATGTTGGGTTTGATCTGATGATGGATGACTTGTGATGTGGTGAGTGATCGTAGGATCACTTGGACATGATGTTGGAGTTGTTCGGTTTCTGTTTTATTTTTTTGGATTCTATATATTAGCCTTTCTATCTTGGACCCTTCTTTTGGTTTTTCTATTTATTTGATGTTTTCCTTATGCTCGGTTAATAAATCGATGTTGTTTATGATTTTTTTATTGTTGTTGTTTATGACTCCGTTTGGGTGTTTCATTTATGTTGGAATTGTTTATCTTGTGCATGTGTGTCCAATTTATGGATGGTTTATGATATATTTTTAGGTGGGATCTATATTGAAGTTATTCAGATTTTGAGGGTGAAACCATTCCCAAGTGTTCATTCTTGATACACATGCACTATTTTTTAACCCGTGAGGATCGAGAACTCCCTTCGATCCTAGTGACATTCTAGGTCAGCTAACATGTTGTAACACCCCAGTAATTTGTTTTATAATTTTAAATACATTAAGTTATAAAAATGATAATTTAAAATTAAGTGTTTTAATTAATAATAATGATATTTCAAATTTATAACTTTAAAATTAATTTTAAATTAATGTTCTTAAAACAAATACTATTTTACAGTATTATTTTTGTGTAAAATAATATTTTAATATGAATATATATATTTTATTATTAAAAAATTCATGTTTATCAATAGATTATATAATTAAATATTTTAATAATAATATATATATTGACTATTATAATTATTTTGATAAATACTAAATTATGTTATGAATATATTCATTATTATTATGACACCCCAAGATTTTATGGTACGTTTCTTCATAAATAATTTCAACTCATTAGATAGCTTATATGCACACAAAACTGAGTCTTTGTGAAAAAACACTTTTTATAGTTATAACCAAGCCGTTATACTTAATTTCTCCACTTCTATGTTTTTAATTTCGAAAAATAGACTTACACGGTTTCATTTAGTAAGATATTTAGAGTCTGATAGAATCAACTTATTTTTTTAGTGAATAGTAACTTGACCCATATGAATAGTAATGTACCCTTATGAATAGTAACCTCACTCATGTAAGTAAAAATAAAATTTAGGAACCTTATAAATGAGAGTGAGTATTTTAAACATTAATAATTAAGTGTTGGTACTTTTGTGAGCAATAAATATTTAATTAAAATTTTATAATTAATAAATTAATTTAAAAGATAATTCATTTGCATAAAATGTATTCATAAATCAATATTTTATTTTCTTATGATTTTGGGATAATTTAATGATACCTTAGTTAATTTTCTAGGGTATTATAAAAATATTTATAATTTTAAAAACTGTATTTTTCAAGTAAATGGTGATTGTAATTAAAAATTACATTTCTCATATTTAGAAAATTGTTTTCATAGAATGGAATTAATTTTTGGACTCTACACACCTGTTGTCACCAAAAAATGCATCAAAAAAATTTACAAATGCTTATATAAATGATCAAATGTCGTAGCCTGTTTCGCAAGCTTCGATTTGATAGGTCTTAGGGCCCGAATGGAGTTATAGATTAGAAGTTATGGACATTTGAAGTTGGGATGGAAAACTAGTTCGCAGAGCCCATTCGCGAAGCTCCCTCCACGATCGCAGAGGAAGGAGATGGGAGGCTCCACGAACCCCTTTGATGCTTGCGACCCACTTTGGAGTAAGTAGGCAAGATGCTCCGCAAACCCATTTTGATGTTCGCAACCTGCCACGGAGCAAGGAGGCGGGATGCTCCGCGAACCCATTTTGACGTTCACGACCCACCGCGGAGCAAGCTTCGCCTTCATGCCGAGTGAGCTCTGCTTCGGGGCACCTCTTGCCTATAGATACCCAGATCACCCCCCTTTAGATAGAGGGTCACTCCGCCCCATGGGCGGCCGATCGCTCCCATTTCGCGGAGCTCCCGAGCTCCGCAAAGTGATGCCCTTCACTCCCTTTGTGAAGGAGGGAGCACCTTTGGGTTGCTCGAGGCTCCGTGAGAGCCCTTTGCTCCGCAAGAGCCCTTTGATACATGATTTGATACTCCACGAGTCTATGTTCCATGAGTCTATGCTTCGTGATTCCATGCTCCGTGAGCATCTTTTCCTTTGTGAAGTTGCTTTGCGAGACCCCATGCTCTATGAGCCCCTTTGCTCCACGAAGCTACTTCACGAAGACCTATCCTTTGTGAATCTACCACCTTCGTTCCCACCGATCTATACCGTAGGGGTTGCACCTTTGCAGTCTCGGACTGGGACCGCATCCCGGCACTAACCCCCATGAAAAATGGAGAGTCGCACTGCGAACTTTTTGGGCCGGGATTTCCGCATTTTCCATTGCTCCCTTATGCGCAGCAACCTTCCACCTATGGAATACCATCATTCGAGATACTCCTCCAAACACCATGAAATACCTTGAGTCGACATATTCCTCTTGGTCCCTTTCACATGTTGTGAGTTGAGATTCTCTTCTACAATTCTCGAGTACATTGAGTTGAACCATTCCTTAAGTACTCATCCAAACTCTATCACCTGACTCCTATTCCAGGTTGAAACAGAAAGGGCCTCTCTTGCGTAATTCCCAACACCAGCCATTTCTAGTCACCTTATGCCTAATAGTCCTATCTATATGACTATAAACTGTAGTACACCCTATGTGGAAAACATAGGATGCCTCTTACTCCAAACAAGAGATGCCTTATGCTCCGAGCATAAGATGCCAACAGTCCACACTACATGACTTTAAACTGTAGCATTCCATATCATTCAATAATAGGATGCCTCTTGTTCCAAATAAGAGATGGCTTATGTGACATTCATAAAATACCTCATGCCATGATTACAATGGCATAATTTTAAGAGCGTTGGAATCCGTTTGAACATTTCATCACTCCACCTCATGCTTTGAGTGTCCTTTATTCAGATCTTCATCTTCTTTCAAGTCTGAACAGACCCCCTAATGGCTTGGTCCCATGCCGTATCGGCTCACCTACCATCCTGGGCCAACGCCCCAGAAGACATTGGACAACACTTCAAGTCAGATCATGTGTTTCGAACATGGTCAACAATTGACTCTTATTTGTTTGTTCCCATTTCAGGATAACATGATATGGATATTGTGTTTCGAACATGTTCAACAGTTATCCTCCATTATCACACCATCCTCACCGTGTTCCGAATGTTGGGCATGTGATTCACACATTTTATACCCCTTTGTTCTGACTGTTTCCAATGCCCTTGGCATTATCCCACTTATGCACTAGCATATAAGTATAGACCTCAATTATATACCTCGACCCACCAGTGAGTTGAGATGCCCTCATGACCAGACATGAGGAAGACACCCAACTAGCTTCTTTGTGTAAGCCCCATTCACCATTGTCGCTCCTTACCGGCACTTGGGTAGCTTCCTTGTGTAAGCCCCATTCATCAATGCTTCTCCATAGCGGCACCCAGATAACTTCCTTGTGTAATCCCCATTCACCATTTCTGCTCCATAATGGCACCCGGGCAGCTTCCTTGCGTAAGCCCCATTCACCATTGTCACTCGATAGCGGCACCCAGGAAGCTTCCTTGCGTAAGCCCCATTAACCATTGTCTCTCCATAGCGGCACCCGGGCAGCTTCCTTGTGTAATCCCCATTCACCATTGTTGCTCCTTAGCGGCACCCGAGCATCTTCCTTGCATAAGCCCCATTCGTCAATGCCGCTCCATAGTGGTACATGGGTAGCTTCCTTGCGTAATCCCCATTCACCATTGCCGCTCCATAACGGCACCCGGGAAACTTCCTTGTGTAAGGCCCATTCACCATTGTCGCTCCTTAGAAGCACCCGGGAAACATCCTTGCGTAAGCCCCCATTCACCATTGCCGCTCCATAGTGGCACCTAGGCGGCTTCCTTACATAAGCCCCATTCACCATTGTCGCTCCATAGCTACGCCTGGGTAGCTTCCTTGTGTAAGCCCCATTCACCATTGTCGCCTCTTAGCGGCACCCGGGTAGCTTCCTTACGTAAGCCCCATTTGTCAATGTCGCTCCATAGCGGCACCCGGGTAACTTCCTTGTGTAATCCCCATTCACCAGTACCACTCCATAACAGCACCCAAGCAGCTTCTTTGCGTAAGCCCCATTCACCATTACTGCTCCTTAACGGCACCCAGGCAGCATCCTTGCGTAAGCCCCATTCACCATTGTCGCTCCATACCGGCACCCAGACAGCTTCCTTGAGTAAGCCCCATTCACCATTGTGGCCCCATAGCGGCGCCCGAGCAGCTTCCTTGTGTAAGGACCATTCACCGTTGGCGCTCTATAATGGTGCCCGGGCAGCTTCCTTGCGTAAGACCCATTCACTGTTGTCGCTCCATAGTGGTGCCTGAGGAGCTTCCTTGGGTAAACCCCATTCACCATTGTCGCTCCATAGCGGCGCCTGGGCAGCTTCCTTGCATAATCCCCATTCACCGTTGGAGCTCCATAGCGGTGCCCGGGCAGCTTCCTTGCATAATCTCCATTCACCGTTGTCACTCCATAGCGGCACCCGGGAAGCTTCCTTGCGTAAGCCCCATTCACCATTGCTGCTCCATAGCAGCACCCAGGCATCTTCCTTGCGTAAGCCCCATTCACCATTGTCGCTCCATAGCATCACCCAGGTAGCTTCCTTGTGTAATCCCCATTCACTGTTGTCGCTCCATAGCGGCACCTGGGTAGCTTCCTTGCATAAGCCTCATTCACCATTTCTGCTCCGTAGCGGCACCCGGGAAGCTTCCTTGGGTAATCCCCATTCACCGTTGGCACTCCATAGCGGTGCCTGGGCAGCTTCCTTCCATAATCCCCATTCACCAATGTCGCTCCATAGCGGCACCCAGTCAACTTCCTTGCATAAGCCCCATTCACCATTGCTACACTATACCAGCACCTAGGCATCTTCCTAGCGTAAGACCCATTCACCATTTTCGCTCCATAACGGCACCTGGGTAGCTTCCTTGCGTAAGACCCATTCACCATTTTCGCTCCATAGCGGAACCCGGGAAGCTTCCTTACGTAAGCCCCCATTCACATTTTTCGCTTCATAGAGGCACCCGAGAAGCTTCCGTGCATAAGCCCCACTCACCATTGCCACTCCATAGCAGCACCTAGGCATCCTAGAGTGTAATCCCCACACTATCTTGAACTATGTATACTTTTATCCTTACCAAGGTAAGGTACGTAGGAAGCCTCCCTGAGTTTTAAGCCCAACGCTTGGTCATTCCGACCCCCTTCACATCGGTTCGCCCACACCATTACGAACTACGAGGACTTCGATATTTTCCAAGGCAAGGTACGTAGGAAGCCTCAATGAGGTTCAAGCCCACTATCCATCTAGAACTTAGGTCCTCATTCACGTCGGTTCACCGACTCCTGCTCCTGAACTACGTGGACTTTGATCCTTGCCAAGGAAAGGTACGTAGGAAGCCTCCCTGAGGTTCAATCCCAACACTCGGTCATTTCGACCCCCTTCTCATCGGTTTTCCCACACCATCCTGAACTACATGGACTTTGATCCTTGCCAAGGTAAGGTACGTAGGAATCCTCCCCGAGGTTCAAGCCCAACACCTGGTCATTCCAAACCCCTTCATGTCGGTTCACCAACCAATCCTGAACTACGGGGACTTTGATCCTTGCCAAGGCAAGGTATGTAGGAAGCCTTCCTAAAGTTCAATCCCAACACCCAGTCGATCTGACCCCTTCACGTTGGTTCTAACCATCTCAAACCATGCGGACTTTGATTCCCTGCCACGGGGATACGTAGGAAGTCTCTTTAGGGATCAAGACCAACACTACCGTCACCTTCATGATGGTTCCATATCATTCCTCCTCCACTTCATTAAACTCTCCATAATCCATCATGATTCTCACACAGGCCTCCAAATCCCGGTGAGATCATGAAATTCATCCCAGCACCGCTCCTTACGGCACCCGGGAAGCTAACCATGCGTAATCTCCCACACAATCCATAACCATCCAACCAAGAGTATCCCTCTTGTGATGGGCCGCTAACCACGCATAATCCCCAATATGTCTCCGGGTCATTGTTATTTGTGTACACCCTTATTCATCACCCCTTAGAACTACGTGGGTTTTGATCCCTATTTTCTACACAGGGTACGTAGGAAACCTCTATGAGGTTCAATACCAGCCAATGGTAAACCTTGGTGCCCCCCATTCTAGGGTGAACTCTCTCTGATCCTCCCTTATTGGTGTCCAAATCAGCCTTCATGGTGTGACATCTTCCCATTATGGGACACACCACCTCGGTTCTGTCCTCATTGGGCGTTCTGATCCATCCATCTAGAAAACCTTTATGGTGATCCCTCCTAGAGATGTACCAATCTGATCCATCTCTATGGGATGTTCTGATCACTCTCATTCCATATCTATAAGATGCTAAACTCATGGCTTACCTCATGTTAAACATGAGATGCCTGAGGAAAACCTCAAAAGACACACCTTTGGTGTAATCGTCTCCACAAGACGTTAAACTTGCGGCATACCCTATGTTAAACATGGGAAGCTAAGGAAAACCTCAGAGATGTGCCTCTAGTATAAGATACCCCGCGAACTGACGTGGGATGCCACGGGTTTTTCTCCCTTGAGATTCCCTCTTATGAGGAAGAATACAGGTTCCCCAATGTACATGCATATAGAGATGCCCTGACATGCCCGATGTTGTCATCTACTCCGATCGAAGGTTTCTACCATGTCAAGACCCCATGGAATGTCCTGACAGAAGTAGTGAAATTAACCGACGTCCATAGATATATGGCACCGAGAACGAGATTCATGAACCATGACTTAATCTATAAGGGAGACCCGGACTAGGTGACGAGTTCCGAGGAGGAATCCATGGAAGGAATAACTAACATCCCATCATCCTGTTTCGATCAAGGAGAAAACATCCCTGAACAAGTGATGGATGCCACCAGCCTTTGGAAAGCGGGAATGTGGGGCAACAAACAACGTCGTCATCCCCGAAATATACAAACACACACACCCAAGCAAAAGCGTAGGAAAACAACACTAAAAAATGGTTAGGTTGAATTTTTGGGATTTTTCTGAAATACTTGAATTTTTGTGAATAGTGAAAATCGATAATTTATGAAATAAGATAAATGAATAAATTTTTGCATCATTCTTGAGTCATGGATGATGTAAATGGCCATTGGTTCATACTCACAAGAACTTATTACTATTTTTAGTCCTAATAATCAAGACTATTCATAGTCTTGACCCAAAATAATAAAATAATGATTAAAATAATGGAAAATTTTCCTCTCCTCCACTATAAAAACCACCCCTCACACCCTCTTCCCCTCGCACCTATAAAGCTTTGAGACTTTACTAAGTTCTTCCAAATACTCTTCCCAAGACCCTACCCCATATCCAAGAACTACTGGTCTCACCAAAATTAACAAACCAAATGCCTTAAAGAGGTTCTCAAGGTGAGGAATTCAAGAGGTAAACATCCTCCTTCTTTTCTTTTATCTCTTTTCAAGTTCATTATTTTCTTCTCTTATCCTCACCTTTCCCTATCTGAGTGGCATGATAAATCTATTATCATTTATATACTGTAATTACATCATGTTAATGGAAGATCCATCATCAATATCCTTACTCTATCTCTTTTATTTTAAAAGTGAAATCATTATCAGAGAGGTACTGATTTACTACCTTTGTGGACGACGAACCTTCGTTCTTCAATTTCTCATTCTAGTCTAGTTATGAAACCATTTTTAAGGTTTAAAAAGAATATAATATATTCATTATAACCTAATTAATGTTATTTAATTAGTATATATACATAATATTAATTCATACTACAAAACTATTTCGTAATAATAAAAATACCACCAAAATAATATAATTGATTATCATTAATGTATTATCTATTGATTAATCCTCATACCATATAACCAAATGATTTATATAAACATTTACAGTTATGTATGTTCATTAATAATATATAAATTCAATTCTATATAATTATATCCATTCCAAATTAACTTCATTATTTATAAACAAGCGAACTGATCATAAAAATCAAGTAAACGAACACTCCTCAACGATGGAATCAAATATTATAACTTATCAAAAAGGGCATAAATAAACTTAATAAAAATATAATTAATATAATAAATGTTTAAAAGGTTATGAATTAATTAATTAATGCATTTAATATTATTATCTAGGATATTAAGGTCAAGTGTAGAACTCATTCGGACATAAGGTAAGGGTTTTCTCATCTTACTTCCATTTTTGTGAGATATTCCTCATTCACCACTATTTATTGTATAAGGTGTATGTATACTTCCAATTGATAAATCATATCATTAATCTATTTATTTTCATGTTATTCAATATATAATTCTATGATTATTATTTTTGGGTCATATGATTCGATTGATTACAAACTGGTAAGGGATATCTTAACTCAGTTTTCATTCATTGAGTTAAACATCTATGTAATTGGTTATGTATTTTTCCAAGAATATGTGTGAATGAACTATGATTGTTTTATAATATATGTTCAATAATATTGTTTGTATTTATATTTGTCTCACATAAATATTTCATTGATGTTTCTTCACTCTAATGATACAATCTTTGTAAGGGAATTTCGTCTCACTTTTAAATTTTGTTAGATATAAGCCATTTTCACCACTTAATTCTTGTGTGTGGTGTATTTACTATACCTATTATATTTGATATCATGAATAAATTTATATTCATTGTATTTAACAATTAATTTTAAGATATTGGGTTTATTATTTAAATGTTCAAAGTGGTATGGGACACTTTGAATGTTTAAATAATTAATCCTTTCTCCATTTCAATATT
The DNA here is from genome assembly GCA_963277665.1 of Viscum album. Lineage (NCBI taxonomy): Eukaryota > Viridiplantae > Streptophyta > Magnoliopsida > Santalales > Viscaceae > Viscum > Viscum album. The sequence goes on from OY728142.1 coordinate 1,489,030,424, forward strand.
CTTGATATTATCATACATATTTATTTATATGTATATAAATGATTATAAAGAATATTTTATGTCTATTTTTAATTACATTAAAATGTTTTCAAAATGCATACTTTTAAGGTTTTATTTAAGGGAATCTTTAACTAAAACATTATTTTAAATGTTTTAAGGATTTATTCTTCTAATTATTTCTCATTAATGTCTATGTTTTCAAAAATGGTTTTTTGGATTTATTTATATGGACATGAATTTTTTAAAATTTTAATTACTTTAAAAAGTTTCAAAGTGGTATGGGACACTTTGATTCAAAAATCTATTTTTAAATGTCTTCTTTTATAAGTGCATGGATTTTGAATAAATGATTTCAAAGAAAAAATGGTATTGTTCTCAAGATATTTTTAATTATTTTAATAGAGTATTCTCATCTATATAAGAATCCTTTGTTGGATCATATGTTTAATTGAGGTCATTTTCTTATGAATATAATCTACTGTATTTTATTGAAGGATTTATGATATGTTTTATTGTGGATGTGTTATATAGATACCATTCTTGGTTTATGGTTAATGTATTAACACTTTGTATGCTTGTTTTAATATGAATGTTTATTTCGGTTATGTTTTAACCATAGTAATAGATTCTTGGAATGAAGCCTTGATAGTAATAGATTCTTGGATTGAATCCTTGATGATAATAGATTCTCGGAACGAAGCCTTGATAGTAATAGTTTCTTTTCATGAAGCCTTGATAGTAATAGATTCATGGAACGAATCCTTGACAGTAATATATTATTGGAATAAAGCCTTGACAGTAATAGATTCTTCGCATGCAGCCTTGATGGTATGTTTCAGATGTCCGACATTATGAACTCCCTCATTATGAGATTATTATTTGATAGTCCATGTGATTATACAACTAGTATAATTTCCATGGTTATGTTTTATTGTGGTATTATTGAATTATCTTTTATTCCTGCCATATTATTCTCAAGTTTATTTTTAATGAAATGTATACTTTTAATTATACATTATTCCTTATTATTTATGCTTCCACTATTTTACTTACCCTTACTGAGTATCTGAGCTCACCCCTTTCTTATGTTTTATTTTTCCCAAGGATGTGAAGAAGTATATTATAAATGAATTGCAAGGATAATATAGAAGTTATGAATGTTTGTGATGGAATTTACATATTTTATTTCTTTTAAAGTTTTAATTTTGAACATATGTATGCAATATGGTCTTACTAGACTTCTAAACCAATCAGTCCTTCAAGATTTTATTCCTTTTAATCATGTCAATGTAATAAAATAATTCACCAGTTCCAGGCTTCTAGGGTCAGGGCGTTACAGTTTGTATCGGATGGAGGTTTAGTAGCAACCTTGGAAACTATATTTAGAAAACATATATTAGATAACATAACCCTAAGATATAATTTTAGGATAATAATAGAAAAAATCCTAGAATTTTGGTAAGGTATAGGTTATGTGGTTCTTCCAAGAAATACATCTTTGTCCAGATACTACAAGTGGATGTGGTTCTGACACAGATGTACCTAGGGGTAACAACTCCGACAAGGTGTACCGGGCCTAACTCAGGGTAACCTAGTATACGACAACGGTCCTTAAAACTCAGCTGGTTTGAAACTCCTAGGGGATTTTCTCAAGATAATTCACATTTTCTTTATATACAATTATGAAGGATTTAAAATTAAATATATCCCCAAAGTAACCATATTTATTTTTATGAGATTAGCTACACATAAAATTTTCAATTTATGTTAAGTATTTCACTAGTATAGGGATTATAAATTTTGTTTCATAATGATATAAACTAATATAGTGTATGAAATTGTTTAGAAATGAATCCTAATAGAAGGATTGGGAACCGCATCAATGCATATAATCCAAAGAGTAAGAATGGTTGTTCCTTCAAAGGGTTTAAGCCAGTATTTAGAAAGGAAATTTTATCTAAAATGTTCTCATCATATGAGGAGATAGTATCTTGTTATAATAATAAGGAGAACAATTTTTATAAGTACTATGGATTCAGAAGGAAGCAATAGAATAAGAGGACAACTGGGAAAAAGACAGATAAAGGGAAGAAGGGAAAGAAGTATTTTCCCATATGTGATAATTGTGGAAGGAAAAAGCTTAGTATATGCTTAAAAGGAATGGGAGTTTTCTATAATTGTGGAGATAAAGGCCATCGTGCTTGTGATTTCAAGGGTAATAAAAATGTTTCAAATGTGCAATGTTTCAACTACAAGGATATTGGACACTACACAAATCAATGTCCCACATATAAAAGGAATACACCCCAAAATAAGATAATGGGTTAGGGTAAAGATTATGCTACTACCATAGACAAAGATTGATGATTAATATGATTATATTTGGATTCAAGAATTATGTATTTTTTGTATTTTAATCAATGATTTACTGGTTATAAGAATTATAAAATATATAAGGATTGTTATGCAGTACTATTTCATTAAGAATTTGAGGTCGTATGATGAATGGTAGTGACTCAGTAGCAAGTTAAAATTTTGGAAAAAATATTTGGTTAGGGGAAAGAAAATCCTTATTTTTTTCCCGATACTGAGATGTCAATTTCAAAATAGAGAGAAGATTGATATGAATAAAGTTAATAGGATAGTACTAACTAACATGGGAATGATTATAAAGTGTTGAATCGTGATCTTTTGAAATGTTTAACCATTTATGAAATGGTTTAAGTTGATCTTTGTATAAGATTTTAGAGGTTAATGTATTACTTCACCACATGGTGAAACCTATGCTAAGTGATGAAGTATAGAGAGTTCAAGGTGCAATAAAAGGATAAGTTTGTGTTTAGAAAATAGAAATGAATATTTATACTATTATAGAGTGGAATAATTCCTCAAATTTAGGAAAAGGGTCATAAAAAATGGTGTCCTGCTATCAATATTTTTAATAATATCAATGAACTTTCTCATAACTGTAGTTTATGGTTTTTTGGTAATCAACTTTCATCTGAACATGTTCTCTATCACTTTCCATTAGAACATGATCGTTAGATTATTCTTCCATGTCTATATTTTTACTTCAAACTAATGAAATCTTATTCAAATGCATAGTTTTGTGCTAATATATGCATTTCACTTTCCCTATTATTAAGAGAATATTTTATTAACCCTCTTTCTGATGTGGGTTTCTCAAAAGATAATTTTCAAGTATCAACCTTTAACTTTCGAAGTGAAATTTCGAATTGAGAGGACACAATTCTGTTGAGGGGGGAATAATGTAACACCTCTTTAATTTTTTTTATAATTTTAAATACATTAAGTTATAAAAAATAATAATTTAAAATTAAGTTTTTTAATTAATAATTCTTATATTTCAAATTTATAACTTTCAAATTAATTTTAAATTAATGTTCTAAAAACAAATACTATTTTAAAGTATTATTTTGTGTAAAAGAATATTTTAATATGAATATATATATTTTATTATTATAAAATTAATTTTTATAAATATATTATTTAATTAAATATTTTAAGAATAATATACATATTGACTATTGAAATTATTTTGATAAATACTAAATTATGTTATGAATATATTCACTATTATTATGACACCCCAAGATTTTATGATATCTTTCTTCATAAATAATTTCAATTCATTAGATAGCTTATATGCACACAACATTGAGTCTCTCTGAAACAACACTTTATTATAGTTAGAACCTAACTAATGAACTTAATTTTTCTACTTCAGTGTTTTCAATTTCGAAAAACAGACATACGCATTTACGTTCAGTAAGATATTTAGAGTCTAATAGAATTAACTTATTTTTTGGTGAATAATAACTTGACCCTTATGAATAGTAATGTACCCTTATGAATGGTAACCTAAACCATGTGAATATTAATTTACCCATATGAATAGTAACTTCACCCATGTAATTATAAATAAAATTTATACACCTTATAAATGAGAGTGAATATTTTAATCATTAATAATTATGTGTTACTACTTTTGTGAGAAATAAATATTTAATTAAAATTTTATAATTAATATATTAATTTAAAATATAATTAATTTTAATAAAATATATTAATAAATCAATATTTTTTTTCCTATGATTTTTGGGATAATTTAATGATACCTTATTTAATTTTTTAGGGTATTATAAAAACAGTAATAATTTTAAAAACTGTATTTTTTTACTAAATGGTGATTGTAATTAAAAATTAAATCTCATATTTAAAAAATTATTTTCATAAAATGGAATTTATTTTTGGATTCTTAACATCAAAAAACTATTAGGGTGAATTAATAGGTTTTTTCATAAATACTTGAATTTTTGTGAATAGTGAAATTTGATAATTTTCAAAATATGCTAAATAAATGAATTTATGCATCATGCTTGAGTCATGGATGATGTAAATGGACATTGATTCGAAATAAAATTTTCTTATTACTATTTTTAGTCACAAGAATCAAAAATATTCATAGTCTTGAGCAAAAATAAAAAAAATGATTAAAATAATGGAAAAACATTCCTCTCCACTATAAAAACCACCCCTCACCCCCTCTTCCTCTCACACCTCTCAAACTTTGAGCCTTTCGTAAGTTCTTAAAAATAATCTTCTCAATACCCTCCCCCACATCCAAGACCTGATGGTCTCACCAAAAGGCTAAAACCAAAGGCCTTAAGGAGGTTCTCAAGGATAGGAATTCAAGAGGTAAACATCCTCCTTCTTTTCTTTTATATCTTTTTAAGTTCATTCTTTTATTATCTTCTCCTAACCTTTACCTATCCAAGTGGAATGATAAATATAGTATAATTTATATAATATAATTATATAATGTTAATGTAATATCCATCATCAATCTCCTTACTCTCACTCTCTTTTATTTTAAAAACGAAATCATCATCCAGGAGGTGCCGATTTACTACCTTCATGGATGAAGAACCTTTATTCTTCAATTTCTCCTTCAAGGATGGTCATTAAACCATTTTTATGTTTTAACTAGACTATAATATATTTATTATAACCTACTTAATGTTCTGTAACCAGTATATATACATAATATTAATTCATACAACAAAACAAGTTTGTAATAATCGAAATACCGCCAAAATAATATAAATGATTATCACCAATGTATTATCTATTGATTCAAAATAATACAACGTAAACAAATGATTTATATATTCATTTACACTTATGTATGTTCATTACTAATATATAAATTTAATTCTGGATAATTATATCCATTCCTCATGAACTTCATTATTTATAAACAAGCGAACCGATCATAAAAATCAAGTAAACGAACACTCTGAAATGACGTAATCCAATATTATAACTTATCAAAAAGGGAATAAATGAACTTAATAAAAATATAATTAATCTAATAAATGTATAAAATTTTATGAATTGATTAATTAATTCATTTAATTTGATTATCCAGGACATTAAGGTCAAGTGCAGAACTCATTCGGATATAAGGTAAGGGTTTTCTCATCTCACTTCCATTTTTGTGAGATATTCCTCATTCATCACTATTTATTGTATAAGGTGTATTTATATTGACCATTTATGTATTATATCATGAATATCTTTATTTTCATGGTATAAAATGTATAATTCATTGATTATTATTTTTGGGGCATATGATTCGATTGATTACAAACTAGTAAGGGATATCTTAACTCAATTTTCATTCATTAAGTTAAACATCTATGTAATTGGTTGTGTATTTTTTCAAGAATATGAGTAAATGACCTATGATTGTTTTATATTGTATTTAAACTTATATTTTGTGGATTTATATTTATCATACATAATTATTTCATTGATTTTTCATCACTCTAATGATACAATCTGTGTAAGGGAATTCCATCTCACTTTTAATTTTCATGAGATATAAGCCATTTTCACAACCTAATTCTTGTGTGTGGTGTATATAATGACCCTATTATATTTTATATCATGATTAAATTTATATTCATGTTATTTAACGATTCATTTGAAGATACTGGGCTTATTATTTAAATGTTCAAAGTGGTATGTGACACTTTCAATGTTTATAGAATTAATATTTTCTCTATTTCAATATTCTTGATATTATCATACATATTAATTTATATTTATATAAAGGATTATAAAGAATATTTTATGTCTATTTTTAATTACATTCAATGTTTTCAAAAAGAATATTTTTAAAGTTTTATTTAAGGTACCCTTTAACTAAAACATCATTTTAAATGTTTTAAAGATTTATTCTTATAATTATTTCTCATTAATGTCCATATTTTCAAAATGGTTTTAAGGATTTATTTATATGAACATGAATTTTTTAAAATTTTAATTCCGTTCAAAAGTTTCAAATTGTTATGGGACACTTTGATTCAAAAATATCTTTTTAAATGTATTATTTTATAAGTTCACAACTTTTGAATAAATGATTCTAAAGAAAAGGGGGGTATTTCTCTCAAGATATTTTTAATAATTTTAATAGAGTATTTTCATCTATGTAAAAATACTTTGTTGGATCATATGTTTAATTGAGTTTGATTTATTATGAATACAATCTACAGTATTGTATTGAAGGGTTTATGATATGTTTTACTATGGATGTTTTATATAGATACCATTCTTGGTTTATGGTTAATGTATTAACACATTGAATGCTTGTTTTAATATGAATGTCTATTTCGGTTATGTTTTAACCATTGTAATAGATTCTTGGCACGAAGACTTGACAGTAATATATTCCTAGGATGAAACCTTGAAATTAATAGATTCTTGGCATGAATCCTTAATAGTAATAGATTCTTATCATGAATCCTTGATAGCAATAGATTCATGGAACGAAGCCTTAACTATAATATATTATTGTCATGAAGCCTTGACAGTAAAATATTCTTGGAACACAGCCACGATGGTATGTTTCATATTTTCGACTCTATGCATTCCCTCATTATGAGATTATTATTTGATATTCCATGCGATTATTCAACTAGTATAATATATATGGTTATGTTTTATTATGGTATTATTGAATCAGCTTTTATTTCATCCATATTATTCTCAATTTTATTTTTAATGGAATGTGTGCTTTTATTTATACATCATTTTTTATTATTTATGATTTCATTATTTTACTTACCTTTACTGATCATCTTAGTTCACCATTTTCTTATGTTTTATTTTTCCTTAGGATGTGAAGAAGTATATTATGAATGACTTACAGGGATAATCTATAAGTTATGAATTTTTGTGATGGAATTTTCATATTGTATTTCCTTTCAAGTTGTAATTTTGAACATATATATGCATTCTGGTCTCCCAAGACTTCTAAATTGACCAGTCCTTCTGGATTTGATTCCTTGTAATTATGACAATGTAATAAAATAATGCACTGGCTCTGGGAATCTGGGGTTAGGGCATTACACATGTCGATTCAGCATGTGATGGTTCATTATAATGATTGTCTCTTATTATTTAGAGAATTCTTGAGAAGTTCTCTTTAGGAATTTGAGATAATTCTCTATGAGACTCCATTTGTGAATGAAATTTTCTCTAGATCTCTAAAATGATATAATTTAGATTATATAGTTATGGTTAACAATTAATAATCCCAGAGAGGCCCTTGAATTTTTTTATCAAAAATAAACCCCATGTTAAATATTATAAATATTATTATAATAATAATAATAATAATTATTATTATTATTATATTACATAACATGAGCTAACTCATAAATATTTAAAAATAATTTTTAAAATAAATAAATCAATATTTATTTAACTAATATTAAATAAAATATTTCATTTCCATCAATCCCTTAACTCAGCTCGTTAATCCTCCTCGGCACTTATCAAACCTTGGATAACAAATATTTATTTAAATATATAAATATCTTTATATTATTCATTCGATAAATAAATAAATATTATATTTAAAAACTGGTGAATAAATATTTAGTTAATATGAAACTCATATATATTATAAAATCAAATAACATGTGATTGAATTTATGCATAAACCCAAATAGAGTATTTATTAAACCACATATTGGGAATAATCTTTATTCTAAATATTAAATTAAAATAAAATTTTACTAAGATTATGGATACACTTAATGGGGAGTCTCTATTCTTTTTTCATAGTGGAATTAGATCAACTTTACTAAAGTCTAAGATCGGTGTCTAGAAACACAATAAGTCACCCACAATGAAACATATTAATTTCACAATGATAAAAACCTCATATGAATGATTATTGTGTAATATAATCCCTTTGAATTTATTTCTCATCAGGAATATTGCATTCTTGTTTCATTAATCTATGGGTTTGATTTGTCTTTCTTGATTACTTAAAATGAACTCATTAATAAACCACCATGGGTGTGGACTTAATCAGATAGTTCCTTTTTAATCAAATAGCCTAAGATATCTTCTTCCTTTAACTTATAAAGGAAAAATAAATTCTTTACTTATTCAATTAATGTTATATCACTTATGATGCACCCAATGTATGCTACCTTGACGCGGTCATATGTCATCACGGTTTTCTTAAATACATAAAAAGTGCATGATTCATGATATGGATTAATAATAATCCCAATTATAAGGAACAATACACACATCCATGGATAGAAATATCCAATTACACATATAACATGTGGAATTACTATTGGAAAGTATGTCCTCATAACCTCTCGTCTAAAGATTACCACGTGAAAACTTCATGAGAATAAGTCTTAATGACTTGTGATCCTCCAACACTATAAAGTCAAATAATTATTTGTGTCCTATCAAATGATGTCATATAGACTATAGGACATATGTTTATGAATATTTTCATGGGATTTATAGGTTCTCATTATAATGGGGGACTGTTATAACCTTTATATGAGAAAAATAATATAAATATATTATCATATTAATGTTTCAAATAAGAAAACTCATCATGATATAAGATATTTATTAAAAATATTGAACTCAAAAGTATGAAGTTAATTGGTTATAGGGAATAAACCCCAACATACATTCACTTTCACTAGAAAAAACTGCTAAAAAATTACTATGCTACCTCTCACATGATATTTATCATTCTTCTGAGATAAGTATTTAGTCAATGATTATTCCACATTCTCATATGTGGAAAATAAAATTACTTTTACCTCTCCCCTCTGAAAAAAATCCATCAAGAGGTGATACTTCCAAATTATATTATTCATCTGTTTATGTGACCTTAGCACTTTGTCCAGGACCCATTCTATAGTATTATCACAATATATTGTGTTAGAATATTTACTATTATGCACCACCTTAAGCTCCTGGATGTTTTTTCATACCCAAACTATTTTTTTATAAATATTTAAATATGATATATACTAAGACTCTTTTGTAGATATCTCCTCAATTAAGGAATAATATATATCTCATCTATGAATTCAAATCAAGATGGTATTTTTGGAAACTAGAATCTACATATCCCTTAATGACTTAGTTCCTCATCTCATCCATAAACCCATAACATATTTACATCAAGCCCGGTATATAGTACGTCATGCATGAAAGATTATATCTCATATACATAAGGTATTCTGATAATTCAATCTTCCTCTACTTTTATCTATAGACACATTTTATTGAAGATATTTATATCACGTGACACTGGAAAAATACTATCTTGTAATTTTATATATTGAGTCTCTTCAATACCTTGTTAATGTATATACCTTGACATAGTCCAAGTAGCATCTTAGATCTATCAAAATGTATATGTATCCCTAAAATATAGGCTATTTCACCCAAGTCATTTATAGAGAATAATTTTCTTAACCATGTCTTAACTAATTATAGTACTGATATCTCATTTTCCATTAGTAATATATCATCAACATATACTACTAGAAAAACAATTACACTCCCACTAAACCTATTATAGTCATAGGGAGAATGTTCATTCTTTATGAAAACAACTTCCCTTATGGCCTCGTCGAAATGAATGATCCATGATCTTGATTCTTACTTCAACCCATAAATAAATCTCTACAACTTGTATACCTTATCATCATCCTTTGGATTTGAAAACCCTTATGGTTGTTTCATATAGACATATTCTGCAAGGATTCCATTGAGGAAGGCTATTTTGACATCCATTTTCCAAATATCATAATCATGGTAATCTTCTTTGATAAGTATAATTTATATGGATTTCAGTATTGTGACTGGTGAAAAAGGCTCCATCATAGTCTATTCCTTGGCATTTCTTAAACCCTTTAGAAATTGGTCATTCTTTATAGGTACTAAATTTACCATCCATATCCATATTCTACTTGATTACCCATTTACACAAAATGGGATTCACATCAACTAGATGATCTACCAAAATCCAATCTTGGTTCTGGTATATGGAATCCAATTTAGAATTTATGTCTTCTTACCACTTTTTTCATTTTTGAGCAACTTATAGGTTCCTTATATGATAGAGGTTCATTATATTCAAATAATAATACGTCACTTAAATTGATGAATAGAAAATCATATATAGCTGGTTCTATAACCTACAACACCCACATATTTTTAAAATAATAACATTATGTTTGATAGCATATGCGACGTGCAACATCGAGCTTGAACGACCCGCGAAATATATGATCGTTATAATCTAGACATTAAATTGGAAAGTATGAATAATATTAACTAATTTATGAAATATATATAGATATATAAATTTACAAATCAATATAAATTTATTGATAAATTAAAAGTAAATAATCAATCAATTTTTAGTAAAATAATTTTATTCTTCAAAAATATGTTTTCTTCAAAAATTATTTTTATTATTTTTTGTGAGAAAAAATTATAATTAACTTATAGATATTTTATAAAATTTATTTTATAAAATAAAATTAATTTTTGAAATCATTATATAAAAATTATCTTAGGGTGAAATTTTGGGATTTTTAAAAAAATATTGTTTTTTCATTAAATAGTGAACACTACTAGAAAAACAGGTATTTGCGACGGGCCATTTGCGACGGGATCCCTTCGCAAATGGCCTTTTGCGACGGGGGCCCATCGCAAATGGCTCGTTGCGGAAAACGGCGTTGCAACTACAATTCTTTGCGATGGGCCCCTCGCTAAAGACATTATTTGCGACGGGGATCCTTCCCGTCGCAAATATTACTCCGTATATTTGTAAAAAGCTTTTAAAATAGTAATTGTGACGGGCCCCGTCGCAATTACTATTTTTAAAAAAAAAATAAAAACTATTAATAAATTATTTTAATGAATATAATAATAATACTATTTGCGACAGGCATAGTATCCCGTCACAAATACTATAAAAAAATAAAAAATAAATAAATTATTAATAAATTATTTTAATTAATATAATAATAATCCAATTATAATTCAAAAATAAAATATAATAAATTATTAATAAATTATTTTAATTAATATAATAATAGAATTATAATTCACAAATAAAAATAATAAATTATTAATAAATTATTTTAATTAATATAATAATAATATAATTATAATTCAAAAATAAAAAATAATAAAATATTAATAAATAATTTAATTAATATAATAATATTAGAATTATAATTCATAAATAAAAAAAATATTAATAAGTTATTTTAATTAATATAAAAATAATAGAATTATTTTACATTCAAATATTAAAATAATTCAAATATTACAAAAAAATATAATTAAATTATAATATTATAAAATTTTAATATATATATATATATAATTTAATATTATAAAATATAAATAAAATTATTATTCATATTAATATTGTTATTTCAAAATATAATATTATTAATATTTTATAATGAGACAGAAACTACGAATATAAAAAAAATTCATATTTTGATTTAACAAACTTTATAACATAAAAACAAACTCTAATCTGAAGGAGGGGGGGAGGGGGGAGGGGGGATCTGCAGATGCTGGTAGAGGAAACTCCATCCCTAATGCATGAGTGAGTCGGCGCATGTACTCCATCTGCTCATGCTGCTGCTGCTGCCACCGACTCATCTGCTCCTCGTACAGCTGCTGCTGGCGTCGACGCTCCTCCTCATGCTGTTGCTGCTGCTGATGCATCTGCTCCTGCTCCTGTCGGAGACTCTCTATCAGTGCAGTCTGATATCGCAACTGATCCTCATACTGTATAGCAGAAGAAGATGCACGAGCTCCTCTCGAGCTGGACGCCGACATCGCAGCACTGCCATAATAATCTTCGGGAGTCAGTCGAGAGCTGATACCAACTACCCGGCCCTTCTTGAATGCATATTGGGTGGCCTGTATCCTTGCCGCCTCATCAAACTGACAGCTAATGGTCTGATCTGATGACTCGGCCTGACTCTCAGGCCGGGTCTGTGACGCTGCGGCCTCATATGACTCCTGTAGTTGCAATTTAAAATTAAAATTGTGAATATATTATATGCAGTTAATTTTTAAACTTGAAAACAAATAATACTGACCATGATGTGATGCTGACGATCACCTATGAGCTCCCTAGTAGTAGAATCACTATACATCCTCCGATATACGTCATACTCCGTAATATCGGGGTGCTCGACAGCCTATAAGAATAAAAAATAAACTGTTAATATTTATAGTTATAAAAAATATTTATAAATAATTTACGTACCAGATGATGTCTATGAGTACTGAAAGAACGACTCCCAGCTTGATGAGTCACCTCTTGTCTCCCCCGATTCTGCCTCCCCACTGATGATCTCCTCTGAAAGGCACCACTCAACCAGTGCGCACATAATCCATCCCATACATGGGATGAAATGTACTCTGGTCGGTGTGCTCTACATGACTCGTCAAAATCTGACACTCCTGCTTTCTTCGTGGCAGCTTTTCTTAAATTGTGCACAAATTGACGAAAGCGATCACGCATGGCCACCTCCCATGCCTCGTGGATGGCGTCACGCATGGTATCCTCGATCGGATACCATAAACCGTACAAATAAATCAAAATATCAAGTTAGAAATGAAATAATTTTCAAAATAAAAAATATTTATTTACGTACGTACCAACCAATGGCCGAACATGGCCTGCTGCACATCAATGGGAATCTGCTCCCATGTGGTCCACGGCTGAGAGAAATAGTTGCGCAAAATAGCGATGCCCTGTCTGACTTCTATATGCGAAAAACTGTAAAAATAATAAACATTTATTATGTGAATAGATTAATGAAATCTTAGTAAAATCCACAGGTTATCACACAGGTTATCACATAGGTTATCACACCTCTGTGTGCGTGGATCAAACCCAAGACGTGGACGTCGCTCGGGGACGGGGTCAGGAATCATCAATCGTGCAAGACCGCGCCCCCTCCGCATACTCCCTGGAGCGCCTGCAGGCTGAGGGTCATCTGCCAGCAACTCATCCGCATCGAAAGGTAGGTCAGCATCCGCCAACTCACGAAATGTGTTGTCATCCATCTGAAACAGAAAATGTTAATGTTGTTAGAAAATAATTGATAATTACTATTATATATACATATATATATATATATATTATGATTGTATATAACTACCATGGAATTCTATCAGTGTTCATCTTCATCATCATCTTCATATATGTCAATGTCACCTTCATATTCCTCCTCAACATCATCGATATCCATTCAAGTTCCAATTGCTTCATCTCTTACCATTTCAAATTCATATGTGACATCATTAACATCATCGTCATCACCGACTCTTAAATGTGGGGTGTCTTCATCGATACTCATGTCTCTTTGTAAAAAAGATTGATTTTGAGTACTCTCTTGAAAAAATTCAATTCTTTTCACATCAGTGAAAGCACATTCACTTTTACTAAACTGATTATCTCGAATTTTGATTTTTATTACACTCCACCAATCAGTCAAGTCTCTTGATGTAGCACAGTACTTTGCGTAATAAACTTGATGTGCCTGTTTAGCCAATAAGAATGGTTCATTTACTGCGAGAACACTTTTACATTTAATATCGATGATTCCATGAGTCGAATGAACACGCATGCCTCTCTCTGTATCCAACCACCGACATTTGAACATGGTTATGTAATGTTGTCCAAGATAACAGAGTTCAATGATTTCATCAAGTATGCCATAAAAGTCAACTTCATTTTCTCGATGATGAGATCCTCTCAAGCTAACTCCACTGTTCATTGTTTTTTTTATTCCCCATATGCATGTGTGTGAAATCGAAATCCATTCACCACATATGCATTATAAGTTTTAACAAGTTTGGAAGGTGGGTTACTCAATATTGGTAATTATTACTAATTATTGTTAATTATTACTAATTATTGGTAATTATTACTAATTATTGGTAATTATTACTAATTATTGGTAATTATTACTAATTATTAGTAATTATTACTAATTATTACTAATTATTACTGATTATTGTTAATTATTACTAATTATTGGTAATTATTACTAATTATTGGTAATTATTACTAATTATTGGTAATTATTACTAATTATTACTAATTATTACTGATTATTGTTAATTATTACTAATTATTGGTAATTATTACTAATTATTGGTAATTATTACTAATTATTGGTAATTATTACTAATTATTGGTAATTATTACTAATTATTGGTAATTATTACTAATTATTACTAATTATTACTAATTATTGGTAATTATTACTAATTATTACTAATTATTACTCATTATTGGTAATTATTACTAATTATTGGTAATTATTACTAATTATTGGTAATTATTGGTAATTATTACTAATTATTACTAATTATTACTAATTATTGGTAATTATTACTAATTATTGGTAATTATTACTAATTATTGGTAATTATTACTAATTATTGGTAATTATTACTAATTATTGGTAATTATTGGTAATTATTACTAATTATTACTAATTATTACTAATTATTTGTAATTATTACTAATTATTGGTAATTATTACTAATTATTGGTAATTATTACTAATTATTGGTAATTATTACTAATTATTGGTAATTATTGGTAATTATTACTAATTATTACTAATTATTACTAATTATTACTAATTATTTGTAATTATTACTAATTATTGGTAATTATTACTAATTATTGCTAATTATTGGTAATTATTATTAATTATTGCTAATTATTGGTAATTATTGGTAATTATTACTAATTATTCCTAATTATTGGTAATTATTACTAATTATTACTATTTAGTACTAAATATTGGTAATTATTGTTAATTATTGGTAATTATTACTAATTATTTCTAATTATTGGTAATTATTGCTAATTATTACTATTTAGTACTAAATATTGGTAATTATTACTAATTATTGGTAATTATTACTAATTATTGCTAATTATTAGTAATTATTACTAATTATTACTAATTATTGAGAATTATTACTAATTATTGGTAATTATTACTAATTATTAGTAATTATTACTAATTATTACTAATTATTGGTAATTATTGGTAATTATTACTAATTATTCCTAATTATTGGTATTTATTACTAATTATTAGTATTTATTCTTAATTATTGATAATTATTACTAATTATTCCTAATTACCATTAACTGTGAACAATGAATACTAATAATTTAAATTTATTAAGTAACAAAACAATGTAAACATAATTAAATTACAACTAATTAAGAATAATTGAAACTAATAAAAATTTAAAATAAATATTAAATTAAAATGAACATAAATACCTTTAAAATTGATCTGAGGTTGATCTCTGATCGTTGTTGAAAACTTCAATATCAACTCCGGAAAAAAAATTAAACTCAAGAAACGCTGAACTCTAAAAATAGAGTTTTGAGAGAAGTAGAAGATCGATTTTGAGAATGAATGAAAAAAACGGATGGGGGGTATTTATAGGTTAGAGTATTTGCGACGGGTCTATTTGCGACGGGTATCCCGTCGCAAATACCTTAGCCCGCATTTATTACGGTCAACGGTTAAATAGTTATTTGCGACAGGACCCGTCGCAAATAATAACCTGCCGACATACTATTTGCGACGGGGGTATATTCCCGTCGCAAATATCTTTTATCGCCGCCGGGTATTTGCGACGGGCGGTAACCGCCCATCGCAAATAACTTTCCCGTGATTTGGCGCGCAAAGCGCGCCAGTCCTTTTGCGACGGGGAAAGCTAACCCGTCGCAAATAACTACTTATTTGCAACGGGGATAAATCCCGTTGCAAATGCCCATTTTTCCCGTAGTGGAAAAATGACGTTTTTTGTAAAACTGTTATTTATTTTCAATAAATTAAGTAATTTAAAGGTATAATTATGATTTTAATTTTATTTAAATTAAAATAAGTATTATTTATTTATAGTTAATACAATTAATTGCATTTTAATCATATTTATACTATGTTTTTTATAAGTTCATTTTTGGGTTTAAATACGCATTTTTACTAAAGAAGGTTTTAAAGTGCGTATTGTTTCACCATTTTAATTAATTAAAATAAACCCTAATTAGGAATTATTTAAATTAAATTTATGTATTATATATATGTATTCTAATTTAAATTCATATTATTATTATTATTATCCATAGAGTTAATATAAAATCATTTTATGCTTGAAAAATACATTTCTTGAAAAAAACTGCTTTTTTATCGTGTATGCAAGTTTAATTTTAAATTTAATTCTACCACTTATATGAAATGGATTTGGTAAAATAAAATTAATATTTTGAATCATCATGATTTTTATTATATAAAAATTTCAAATTAATTTTTATTCATAATGAAAAGTGAAAACAGTAAAATCTTTTAACGCGGTTATGGTTAAAACAGGTTTATCGGGGGTTAAACTAAAACGATAACTGTTAAAATTACCTAAAAATTTTATAAAATACATTTTATGTACATATTTAGACCTTATATCATATAATACTCAATAATGGTTCATTTTTTATCCTTGTTTAATGTGTATAACATGGTTATACCTTTTTCTTTTCAAAAATTCCATTTGTGTCATCTCCCCCACTTATAAAAGGTCACCCCCTCTCCTCTACTCTTCACAACATAAAAGAATTTTTTTAAAAATAAATACCCAAATTCATTAATTAATCCCATACCCATTTCTTAGAGTCCATGTATTGATCATAAAACCAATCTAGGAAGGATTTAGGTATAATCTTAAAAGAGGTGGTCCGAAGAAGAGGTGTTGTTCTTAATCGAGTGCTTTTGTTTTGTTTCTTCATATAAATCCTTAAAATATTCTTCAATAATTATGATATAATAATATAATAATATATAATATAGTTATATTTCATTATTTTAATTTTATAACCTACATCCATATTCTCTTCTATCAAATGGGAAACAAAACCATCGCTCGAGTGTACGACAGACTACCACTTTGCGAATTGATGTAATTTTTTTCCATCATCACAACTAATGGATATTTATAATTATGTAATTAATGTTAATATTTTATATTAATTTAATATATATAATTATTAAAAAATAATATATCATATAATTTTTACCTTTCCATTCATGTAAAAATGATAACATCGTTTCTGTGTACGTGTGGACTACTGCCTCCATGAAGCGATGTGATTTGTTTTTCATCACCATAACACACAGAAGATATATATAAACTTATGTTAAAAAATAACATGATATTTATGATATTATTATAATTCTATAAAGATAAAATAATACTTAACTTCTTTCCATAATGATCATTGAAAAATGAAATCGTTGCTCATGCGTACGTATGGCCTACCGTCTTCATGATTATAACGTAGTTCATTTTTCATAACCATTATTCATGGTTAATTTTAAAAGTAAAAAAGATGTAAAAAATTATAATTATTTAATTATTATTATTATTTATATTATTTAACAATTACTCCTTTGATTATGGTCAACATAATGAATCTGTTTTGAAAATATGGACCAGACGTCCTCAAAACACATGACGTGGACTTAACTGATTAAGTATTTAAATATGTCATTAAAATAAATAAAATAATTAATTTTAGTATAATGTATTAAAAAATGAAAGGTTATTATGAAATATATATATAAGTTTATTATATAGGATTTAAAGGGCATACATGGAAAGTTTGGACTCGAAGTAAGGGTTTCTCATGTCACTTTTATTTTTGTGAGACATATGCCATATTCACCACATATTTATATTTTTTGGTATATATAATAACCATGAATGTATTTTATGATTATTTTCATGAAATTTATTTTTATTTACAAATACATATAATGTTATCTATTTCATTAGGTTTTGATCCAGAGATTACCAAAGTAGTAAATGATTTCATCTCAATTTACTTTCATTGAGAAATATTTTATGTTATGATCCAAATCTATCTTATAAGGTCTATATATACTACTTATTTTTATTTTATAACATTATTCCTTAATAATTAAAGGTATTATAAGTTTAAATTTTAATTATTTAATTCAAGGGTGTTTTACTTTAAATTTACCAAGTAGTAAAGGGTTTCTTAACTCATTTTCCTTTTGTTGGGTTATAACTCTTTTTCATCAAATTTTTTATTCCATGATTATGTGTGAATTGATCTATAAATTTTTTTATTATGTATTTTCACTTGTTATGTGTACATTTTCTACATATAATATCTCTATTAATTGAATCTCAATTCAATGATATGATCTTTGTAGGTGTTATTCGTCTCAAACTCCCTTTCTTTGAGACATACGTCTATGATATGAACCTATCTTCTTTTATGAGGTGTATATACTAACCCTTTTACATGTGTATCATGAATATATTTATGTTCATGATATGTAACGTTTCATTTGAAGTTATTATTTCATGGGTCTTATGATTGAAAAGTTACCAAAGTGGAAAAGGCTTTATGTTATAATCTTCTTTCTTTTCGGGATTGTTTATGTTCAAAGTTACTTTAGAGGAAAACATATGATCATATTTTCTTGAACCACATCCATTTTTTTATTATATGGTTATGAATTTGGTTTACATGTTTAGTTTTCATTTCCTCCCTTATTAATTAATGAAACATAAAGAAAGTTGTTTCTAAGTGATATTAATTTTGTATCTTCTTTTAATTGAGTATCTTTCTCTTCCATATCCATGTTTTATAAAATGTTTTTAAAAAAAATGTTCTTTTATAAACATAAATGTTTTCCTAAATCTATTTCACATGATATTTTACCTTCTTTTAAAAGGTTTTAAAAGGAAATTTCTTAACATTTTTCAAATGGGTCACTTTTGACGCCCTCTTCAAAATGTTTGAAAATAATTGTTTATTTTTTAACGCTTACAACGTGAATGGATTTTCTCACCATCATGACCATTATTTGATTTGAATATTCATTTATAATTTTCCAAGGTTGTTTTAAAAGAAAAGGTATTTCATAATATTTTGTAAATTTTTATTTTTAAAAGTTATTTTCAAAATGGAAAGGATATTTTCCTCGAGAATTTTTGAATGATCTTTTAATGGTATTTCTATTTATAAATGTCAACAAAAATTGATGTGACCTACACTCCACTTGGGATATGTTATAAGTACACCATCCTTATTCTTTATCTAGATAGAGTATAAGGTTTTCATGGAACCCATTTCTTTTTTGTAGGTAAATAAAACTATGAAAGAATATTGATTATTGTTATGATTTAAAAGTCAAGGATTCTAAATGTTTTATTCATGAACAGTGCTTGGAAATTATTTATGATGAATGGGTGAGCCCGATACAGCTTAGATGAAAGTTTGACCCTATTATAGCTCATGAAGAATGGTTGGGCCTGATATAGCTTATATTATGGGTGTGACCAGATAGCACCCTAATACATTGGGTAATGTTCAATGTCTTTAGAGGAAAGAAGGAGGGATTTATCAGAGGGTTTATCCAATGGATTTAACTAGGATCCAAATATTTTGGACATGGGTTTAAAATGGGTTGTGAAGATAATGATCCAAGAGACCAACTCATTTTTCTCTATAATTTTTATGGGTTTTAATGATTCATTTGATCATTATTGATATCACTTGGCTCATGATAATTGATTCTAATAAATGTTTCCTTTTTAAAATATTTATTCTATGTTTCATGATTGATGATCCAAGTATTTATGGGTATAAATTCCCTTATTTTATGCTCATTCACTTTTATTAGGTCATCAGATCCTTATGACCATATTATTATAACTGATGACATTCAATTGTTAATGCTTATTTTTATCCTTACTGAGAATTTGAGATCACCCTTCTTATATTTATTTTTTCCCAGGTTATAAAGAATGATATTAAATTATTTTTTTAGAAAGGTTTCATATGTGAAAAAATTTATGGAAGATGTTGAAGACTTAATATGGAATATGAAAAGATGGGTATAGTGGGAGATTACATTGACCATTATGAACCATTTTTTTATCAATCCAAGTTGTTAATAGTTTTTACTAATTATTTAAAAATAAAAAGATAAAAGGTCATTGGGTATGTAATTGAACCTATATTTTTCTTTTGATGTTGTATGGTTTGGATGGAAAAAATTGGGTTACATTTTTCAGTATCAAAGCCAGATATGTAAAGTTTTTTTACATTGAATCTAAGAGTACGGGTTCGTGTCTATAATATAACCTCTATTGTGATCCTATGAAGTAATTTTTTTCCATGAAACAATATCTTCTATGGGGATTTATGGAATCTGTTCATGTTTCAACTCTTGTCTATCTTGATCCTTGACATCATTGAAGTTGATCTCTCTACCACTATCTATTTTCAATATACTCTCCCTCTCATAGAATATAGTGTGTATTGCCTTTATTTACTTTTTTTTTCTGAGGGTTCATATAGATAATATCTTTAATATATTGATATTTTATAAGGAAAGGATATGATCTATAGTGTACAAGATATGCAACACTGAACTTAAATAAATAATGAAATATTATTATTTAAATGTGATCGTTATAATCTAGCATTTAAATTGGTGGGTATAAATATAAATAAATTATTTATGAAACAAATATATAGATTCTACTCATTATAAATATATTGGTAAATTATTAGAAAATAATAACATAATTTTTTAGTAAAGTCGTTTTATTCTTCAGAAATATGTTTTCTTCAAAAATGGGTTTTCTTAATTATTTTTAGAATTTTATAAAATTTATTTCAGAAAATGAACTTAATTTTTGAAATAATAATATCAAAAAATTTCTATAGTGAAATTTTTATAATTTTTTTAAAATGTTAAATTTATTGTGAATTGTAAAAAATATAATTTTTTTAAAAATACGATATCATTTGTGATATCGTCAAGACATAATTATAATATAAAAAATTATTAAACTTATGGAATTACTAATGTATGATATTATAATATAAATTTCATAAAAAATAATTCATAATATGAAAATTATAATTTATTTCATGATATATATTAAAATCATTTTCAGTGTTGATGTAGTTCTTGTGCGGCATTAGAAAAGTCATATTCAGTATCTTATAGGTAATCATTGGGAGGTAGAAAGTATTTGAATTTTTTTTATTAAATATAACATATAAATTATTATTTGGAATAATTATTTCTAATTTTAGACTTATATAACAATAATAGTATTCAAATGATTGTGTAATGCTTGTGCAAGGCTATAAAAGTCAAAATAAAAAATTAAATAATTTTTCGTCACATGGATATGAGTAAATATATATAATTAAAGAATATAAATGATTATATTGATCCTAATTAATTTATTTTTATGATATTAGTTTATTTTAAATTTTTATATATGAAATAATTACCTTAAATGCTTATGAAACACTAACGCAATACTTATGTAAGTAGAAGAAATATCAAAAAAAATTATTTTAAAAACTCCAAAAATAAAATGATAAAAACCATTAAATTACCCTAACACTAGAATAAATATTATTTCATAAGTATTTATCTGCCATAATCATCTAGTGGTCTAATTTATGACATTTTAGGGCCTTATGGATCAGATTATGACCTTTATAGTATTTTATTTAAAGAAAAGTCAAACATGTCACACTCTTGTTTTTAATAAGTATAATATTTTTAATATGATGTTATAAAAAATATTTTTTCAACTATAAATATTATTTGTAAATATAAAATATTTATCTATATCATTGTAATTTATTTTCATTTTTTAGTGAATAAATAATTATCTTAAAGGATTACACAAAGCTGATGTAGTGATTATTTAATTAGTGAAAAAATAAAATAAATGATATTAAAAATATAATAATTTGAAATAATTTGAAATAATTATTATCATCCACTAATTTTATAGATGAACATAAAATGTTGGGGATATTTTAAAATAATTTTTTTGAATTATAAGTTTTTTATTTATGTTATTAAATTCAATGTAATGAATAGTATCAAAATTGACAATAAATATATTTTATGAAAATAATATTTTATTAAATTATTTTAAAATAATAAAAAAAAAAAAAAAAGTGGAAATTTATGGTCTAAAATATCATAAATTTTCCATTTATCATCCAATTTACACCTTATAATTAAAAATTATACTCTTTTAATATTGAAACGTTTGTTACCGAAGTTAAAATTAAAATAGGTTGACTAAGGGTTAATCAAAATGATAATGTTTAAAATTACACAAAAACATTTTTAAAATATATTTTTTATGGTATTTAAAACCTATATCAACTTATATTTGAGTAAATTTTCATTCAGAGGTATTTGGATTGAGATCAAGTTTATTATAAATTAATATTTTGAGAAATTCCAAAGGCGCCCCTCACCCCAATTTTAAAAGGGAACCTCCTCCCTCGATTCATTACACTGATTTGAGCCTTATATATTGACCATAATCTGCCTAATTACCCTCTACACATACCTAGACACATTATAGAGGTTATTTTCTTCCCAAAAGACCAAACCTAGAGCCATTTAGAGGAGATTTAAAGGAGTCATTTTGAAGAAGTGGCAATTGCTCTAACCTATCTCATTATTTTTATACTCTAATTTACCTTATCTAAATATATGATATTCATCATAAAATAATAATTTTATTATCCTAAATATTCCTAAATTTTATTATTATCTTTAATATATCATTATATACCCTATTTCCCATCAAATAAAAAGTCAAAGTATCGCTTGTGCGTACGTATGGCTTACCGTCTCCACGTAGCAATACAATTCATTTTTTATAAAAATATTTTATGGATGGATATTAAGATGATATTAATGATTGTATATGATATTTATAATATAATTATACTTTTGTATTAATAATATCATGTCTACCTTATTATCATCTAATCTTTTGGGAAACAATAGCGTCGCTCATGCGTACGTATGATCTACCATCTCCACGATGTGATGTGATTCATTTTTCTTTTATATTTTAAATATATGGTAATAAGTATATATTTTATGAATATAAATGATATATATAACATAATAATTATTCTATAAAGTTGTATTATTATTTACCTTTCTTTCATTCCATCAGTAAAAAAATGGAAACAACATTCATGTGTATGTACGGGCTACCGTCTCCATGAATGGTATAATTAATTTTTATATCTACAATTTTTAAGAATAATTATAAATATGTATATAATAAATATATATTATTTTTATACCATTATTAAAATTCTCAAAATTATGGAACCATGATCAAACTATAAGGATCGGGACTGTCGAATCGAAACAAGCTTAGAAAAAAGTAGTTATCACCCAGAATGGAGATTTTAATAAGAAATTATTAATAAATGGGTGATAATATGTTATAAATAAATAATACATGTTATGATAGATATATGGTTATGGAATAAATTTATAATAAATAGATATTTATTATATATTAGGAATGAATGTGAATAAGTAAATGAGATACTTGAGGTAAGGGATTTTCGTATCACTTTAATTTATGTGGGACACATGCCTTATACATTACTTATTTCTCTTGTGTAGTGTATATATATTTCCCATGAATGAATTTTATGATACGTATTATGTATTTTATGGTAATTTTGATATAGATATATTTTTATTTATTTCATGGGGTTTATGATTCAAATATTACCAAAGCAGTAAGGGTTTATTTCACAATCTCATCATTATTCGAGATTTTTTATGTTTAAGTCTCTATTGGGGAATATTTATCTTCTATATACATGTTTTATAAAAAAAAATCAAAATGGTTTTTACTATTGTTTAAAATCATTTTTACCCATATTTTACTTTTAAAAAAATAGTTTGAAAGGTATCTTTTTGTCATTTTCTAAATGGGGTTCTTTTTGACTTTCCGACAAGAATACAGAAGGAATATTTTTTATAACTTATATAGAATAAGTTTATTTTATCATCATCATGATGTATTAATGCATTGAATCTTAATTTACCACATTACCAGTTTCTTTTTAAATAAAATTTTTTCCTTTATATTTGCATGGCTTTTAAAAAAATGATTTCAAAATGGAAAGGATATTTTCCTCAAGAATTATTTCAAGTGATCTTTCAAAAACATTTTACATATTAGACAACATTATTTTATGTTAATTGTGATTTAATGGGGAAATAATCTAAGGATATCATCCTTATTATTTCTCTGAATGGTTTATGTTTATGATGTCATGATGTTTATGAATCCCCTTTCTTTTCCATGAGTTATGTTATGATGAAATGTTTATAAAACCCATTTCTTTTTATGGGTTATGATATATTGAGTGATTTAAGATCCTATTTCAAAAATATGTATAGTTTTCATTATGTGATGGGTGGGACCTATATATCCCTCTAATTAATTGGGTGATGATATATATATTATGAGATATACAAGATTGGAAGGGGGAGTGAACCCCGATTTAGTAAGGGACTTTGTCTGCTATGATGGTCTTAGCAGTGAACTTTGACTACTATGATGGTTGGGCAGTGAACCCATAACACTATGATAGTCTTGTAAAATAGTATTTAATATTAAGTAAATGGTTATCTATACTTATCTATATGCCACAATTCCATGTTTTTCTCTCATGGATTATTTTATTTCATTCTTTTATGATTCATGTATTATGAGCTTCCAAGAAATATTCCATGACTCAAGATTTTGATATTTGATATACAGGGTATAATTTTCAAATTTTATGTTTGTATTATTATAGAATTATGTTCATGTTATGCTTATATAATCATTGATATCTCCCTTGTTTACCCTTACCAAAAATCTAAGCTCACCCTTATTATGTTTTATTTTCCCCAGGTTATAAGGAAATATGTTAAATGAATTATGTGTAGAATTATTTCACATGGATTATTTTGATGACCTATTATGAAATAAAAAATATTGGGTATAGTGTGAGATAATTTTTATCTTTATGAACTAGTTGTTTATAAACCATAGTTGTTTAGATTTTGTTGTAATTCTCTAAAATTCTAAACCTAAAAGGTACTTGAGTATGTAAGTGATCCTTTTGGTGTTGTAAGTTTTCTATGGAAAAAATTGGGTCACAAATGTAAAGATTATGTTTTTAACACCAGATCCATGAACACATATTCTAAGCTATTATAGTTTGTATCAGATCGGGGTTTACATAACTTTTGAGATTAGGATGTTTTCATGAGAAGTTATCTTAAGAGTTATAAATATCATCATGGGTATATAAGACCATATATTAAGAGTATCATACACCCCTTTTGAGGTTTTCAGTTATGAAATTTTAAGATGACTAATGATATTTTTGGAGAAATTTATTTTTGAGGAAATTATGGGTTCTTACATTTTGTGATATAAAATGAAAGGTATGAGATAACCTTTGAGGTTAAAAAAATTATTTTGTGCTGAATATATTATGATTATATTTTTTTAAGTTTATCACATTTCTAGGAATGTTATAAGATTTATAGTTTTAGAAAAAGGATAACTCATAGTTTGGGTGACAACCATCGCATCTAGTAAGGCCTTGAGGTTTGAACCCACAATTGAAGGGTGACAAGGGTGCATTTCCTACCACTGGCCTATGTAATGTCATGATTAATATTAAATCGTTATTATTTATTTAAAAAATAGGATAGATAAAGTATAAGTTTATTTTGGGAATATATGTTTTATCATAGAGATAACCATGATATTGATAATTGAGTTGGTGATTAGGAGAGTGATGTTATTTCAGAAGATTTCCACTATTTAGGGAACTTTATATGATTAAGGAAAACAAAACATTATGAGATTTTAATTGATGATTAAGATTTAAATTATATTTTGGAATCATATATTATCATAATTTGACTTTATGGTGATTTAGGATATTGATGAAAATGGTTATCATATCTTGAAGATTATATGTTTATGGGGTTCTCATTTTGGTATGAGACTTCAAGAGTAATTGATGTTATTTGGAGATAAATGTTAAAATAAACCTTGGAATATTGTGTGATAAAATCCTTATGATTTTGGGGTTCAATATTAGTCTGGAATATTTTAAGGAACCTTAATTAAAGTTATTTATTTAATTATTTAAGTTGAACTTTGAGTATTACTTTTGAATTTTTTGAGATTAAAGTAGTTTTCCTCATATGAAGTTTTATCATTTTTGGAAATAAACTTATCTTGTGCTGGCCATTTTGGGTGTAGTTAATGTATAAAGATAGGAGGAATATCTTTCTTATAATTTTTTTGAATTCATGATATGTGGAATTTGATTTGAGTTATTCAAGCATGAAAAATTCATAGCCGCTATTTGGAGAAAAAGATGAGTCTATGGTTGAAATTTATTAAAGGATAAAACTTTACTTTTTAAATATGTATATTTACTAATGTTATTAATCTAGGTTGAAAAATAATTCCTAAAATATTATATAAGGATCTTGAAATTAAAATTCTATTCATTTAACTTTCATACTAAGAAATCAATGTCCTTTTAACCCATCATAGATTAACAATTTTGTTATGGTTAACTTTCTCATAACCATGTTCTATATCACTCTATATTTGTACTTGTAATTTAGGTTTTTCTTCTATATACATGTTTTAACTTACCACCAATGTTTTCCTGTATGGAAATATAGTATGTACTACTCCAAATAACCTTTTTTACTTCCCTTTCTCTCTTTTTAAGTGGAAGTTTTATTGACCCTTTTTATGATGTGGGATTTCAACAAAGGTATTTTGAAAATTCAAACCCTAGTTATGAAGAAAAAGTTCAAATTTTAAGGGTATAATTTATTAAAGGGGTATATATCCTGATATTTTATAAGGAAATACAATGATTGATAGTGTACAAGATGCACATCACCGAGCTTAAACAAACAACGAAATATTATTATTTAAATGGGTCTATTATAATCTAATAGTTAAATTGGTGGGTATAAATAGGAATAAAAAATATATGAAATATATATATATAACCTACTCAATATAAATGTATTGGTAAATTATTAGAAAATAATAACATATTTTTTAGTAAAGTCATTTTATTCTTTAGAAATGTGATTTATTTAAAAATAGGTTTTCTCACTTTTTATGGGAGTTTTAGAAAAATTATTTCACAAAATGAACTTTATTTTTAAAATAATCATATAAAAATTATTCTATGGTGGAATTTTTATAATTTTATGAAACATTTAAATTTTTGTGAATAGTAAAAAAATATATTTTTTTAAGACAATATATTTTATGATATCATCATGACAAAATTATGATATAAAAAATTATTAAACATAGGGAATGACTTACGTAAGATATTATAATATAAATATCATAAAAAACCATAACATGAAAATTATAATTTATTTCATGATAAATATGAAAATTATTTTCAGTGCTGACATAGTGCTTGCACGACACTAAAAAAATAAAATTCAGTATCTTATAGAAATAATTGAGAGGTATCAGGTATTTTCAAGAAAATTTTATTTAATATAAGCTATAAATAATTATTTATACTTATAATTTCTAATTTTTTAGTTATATAACAATAATTTTATCCAAATGATTGTGCAATGCTTGTGTAAGGATAGAAAAGTCAAAATAACAAATTAAATAAGTTTTCTTGACATGGATATGATTAAAAATACATAATGAATGAATATAAAGGATTATATTGATACTAATTTTTTTTATGATATTAATTTATTTTTAATTTATATATATTAAATAATTGTGTTAAATACTTATGCAACACTAACGCAGTGTTTGTGCAGGCAGAAGAAAAATCAATAAAATGATTTTAAAAACTCTAAAAATAAAATTATAATAACTATTAAATGACTAAAACACTTAAATAAATATTATTGGATGATTATATATCTACCATAATCATATAAGGGTATAATTTATGACATTTTGCGGCCACATGATTACATTATGACCTTTATATTATTTTATTTAAATAAAAGTCAAACACTTCACACTCTTTTTTTTAATAAGTGTAATATTTTTAATATTATTTATATAGAATATTTGTTTGAATATAAATATTATTTTTAAATATAAAAGATTTATATACATTATTATAATTTATTTTTAATTTTTATTGAAGAAATAATTACCTTAAATTCTTACAAAACGCTGATGTAGTAATTATTTAATTAAAAAAATATAATAAATGATATTAAAAGTATTAAAAGTATTATAATTTGAGAAAATTATGGTCATAAAATAATTTTATATATGAAAATGAAATTTTGGGGATATGTTAAAATAATTTATTCTAATTATAAGTTTTTTATATATGTTACTAAATTCAATGTAATAAATAGTATCAAAATTGAAAATAAAGATTTTTTATGAAAATAATATTTTATTAATTTATTTAAAAATCAAATTAATATTAAATAATAAAAATGGGATAATTTATGGTCTAAAATATCATAAATTGTCTATTTATGGTCCAATTTACACCTTATAAGTAAAAATTATAACCTTTTAATATTGAAAATTTTGTTATTGTAGTTAAAAATAAAATAGGTTAACTAAGGGTTAATCAAAATTACAAGGTTTAAAAATACACCAAAACATGTATAAAATATATTGGTTGATGTTATTATATCCTAATATAACCTTATCTTTGAATCCCTAACCATTTTGAGGTATTTGGATTGAGATTTAATTTATTATAATTTAATCTTTTGAGAAATTCCAAAGGTGCCTCTCACCTCAATTATAAAAAAGCACCCACTCCCTTAATTCATTACACCACATTGAGCCTTATAGATAGACCATAATCTAAAAAAACTCTTCTAAAATTCCCTATCCACATTCTGTTTTTGTTTTTTTTTTCTCAAAAGACCAACCCTATAACCCTTTAGAGGAGATCTAAATGAGTTGTTTCGAAGAAGATATAATTTCTCTAACCGATCACTTTATTTTTATAATCTTATTTTACTTATCTAAATCTATTATATTCATTATGAAATGATAAATTAAGTGTCATAAATAATCTAAAATGTTATTATGATTATTAATACACCATTATAAAACCTCTTTACCATCAAATAAAAAGTTAAAGTATTTCTCGTACATACGTACGACTTAACATCCCCATGTAGTGATACAATTCATTTTTCATCACCATATTTTATGGATGTGTATTATGATGTTATTAATGATTATTAATGATATTTATGATATAATTATACTTCTTTAATGATAATATCATGTATACCTTCTTATCATCTTATCTTTTGGGAAATGATAATGTCGCTCGTGCGTACGTATGGACTAGCTTCTCCACAATGTGATGTGATTAGTTTTTCATTTATATTTCATGTGGATGGTAATGATTATGTATTTTATGAATATAAATAATATATATAACCTAATAATTATTCTTTAAAGTTTTATTATTATTTATCTTTTTTTCATTCCATCATTCAAAAAAATGGAAACAACGTTTATGCATACGTATGACCTATCGTCTCCATAAACGGTGTAATTTATTTTTATATCTCTAATTTTTATAAATAATTTTTATATAATGAATATATATTATTTTTATAATATGATTAATATCCTATAAATTATGGTACCATGATCAAACTATAATGATTGAGATTTTTGAACTAAAACATGCTTGGAAAATGAAGCAGTTATCACCTAGAACAATGATTTTAATAATAGATTAATAATAAATGGGTGATAAGATGTTATAAATAAATTATAAATGGTATTATAGATATATTTTTATGAAATAAATTTATAATAAATCCATATATATTATACATGAGTTTTTAACATGAATAAGGAAAGGTAGGACTTAAGGTAAGGGATTTTTGTCTCACTTTAATTTCTATGGGACACATGTCTTATACACAACTTCTTTATTTTTTATAGTGTATATATATTTACCATGAATTAATTTTATGATTAAAAAAATTAATTTTATGGTCTTTTTAATATACATACATATTTATTTATTTCATAGAGAGTATGATTTAAATATTACCAAAGCGATAAGGGTTTATTTCACAATCTCATCATTATTTAAGATTGTTTATGTTTAAGTACATGTTGGGGAATATTTATCTTACATGTTCATGTTTTATAAAAAGGTTTTCAAATTTTTTTACTTTTGTTTAAAAATCATTCTTACCTATGTTTTACTTTTTACAAAATATTTTGAAAGAAATCTTTTTGTCATTTTCTAAACAAGGTTCTTTGTGAATTTATGAAAGAAATACAGAAGGATTGCTTTTTAAAAATTATATAGCATGATCGGATTCTCCTACTATCATGACAACTTAATGAATTGAATATTACTTTACAATATTACTAGGTTCTTTTCAAAAAATGTTTTCATTTATAATTTTTCATCTTTTTTAAAAAATGATTTCAAAATGGAAAGAATATTTTTCTCAGTAATTATTTCAATTTATCTTTAAAAATTATTTTCCAAATAAGATAAAATTTTATGATGTTTATTATGATTTAATTGGGATATTATATAAGTATCACATCCTTGTTATTTATCTAAATCATTTATGTTTATGATGGCATGATGTTTATGAATCTTGTTTCCAGGAGTTATATTTTAATGAACTGTTTATGAAACACATTTCTTTTTATGGGTTTTAATATGATTAATGGTTTAAAATACTATTTCAAACAAGTGTATAGTTTTCATTATGTTATGGTTGAGACCTATACCTCCCTCCAATGAATTGGGTAATTATTTATATCTCATGAGATAGACAAGACTGAAATAGGGAGTGAACTCGGTTCAGTAAGGGACTTTGTCCGTTATGATGGTCTTAGGAGTGAACCTTGACTACTATGATGGTTGTGGTGTGAACCCATACCACTATTATTATCTTTTAAAATATCCTTGACTACTAATTAAATTATTATATGTTCTTATGTGTATGACACAGTTCCATGTTATTATCTCATGGCATATGTTCTTTGATTCATTTATGATTCATCTCTTATGAACTTCCAAGATTTATTCCATGACTCAAGATTATGATATTTAATATACATGGTATAATTTTCAAATGTTATGTTCCTGTTATTATACCCTTATTATCATGTTATTCTTATGTAATCCTTGATATCTCCCATTTTTACCCTTACTGGTCATCTAAGCTCACCCTTCTAATGTTTTCTTTTCCCTGGGTTATGAGGAAAGATGTAAAAATAATTATGTCTAGAAGGATTTCACATGGATGATGTTGATGAAAAATTGTGAAATATGAAAATCTAGGTTTATTTGGATATAATATTGATCTTTATGAACCATTTTTTTATGAAAACTGGTTTTTAATAATTTTTCCTAATTCTCTAAAACTCTAAACCTAAAAGGTCCTTGTGTATATAAGTAATCCTTTTGATGTTATAAGTTTTTTATGGAAAAAATTGGGTTACAAATTTAAATATTATGTTTTTAACACCGGATCTATGAGTATGGATTTTGGGCAGTTACAATATCCCCTTATCTCCTTGGGATATCCTATAGAGATACATATAGTTCCTCATGGAGAAATTTTGTTTCCAGATATATCTATAATAGATGCTTCACATCTGCACACATATAAATGTAACAAAAAAGATCACATATCGTATGTCAAATCATATGTAATTGTGTTTTCCACTATATTTGGAACTTGGATTAGTATGAGTGCTTCAGTCAATAATATGTATCCTCAAAAGGATAATGTAATACTCACATGAATCATCATCGATCTCACCATTTCCAATAATGTAACACCCATGGAAAAGTGAAACATAAAATAATAAATGTTATTACTCATGTCAACAAGGTGTAACTTCCTTTTTAAGAGCCTACCTGATTAGAAATCCATAGTTAAGTGATACTTGACATGGAGTAGTGTCAGGATGGGTGACCTCTTGGGAAGCTTCTTAGGGTGTGTGTGAGTGTGGAAAAAGCATAGTGAAAGAACATGTGTTGGCTTATGTGAATAATCATTAGTCTAATAATTTACCCTAGTGGGTAATAACCCATGGTGTGCTAAAAAGGAACCCAAGGTATTATAGGATACCAATGGGGTCATATAACAAGGTACATGACCCATGGAGGTTGGTTCATGATAAATAGTATCATAACAATACCCAACCAAAACTGTAGTGGCACTTCCTGGGGTTGAGATGTGGGGTCCACAATGAGGATGTTGTGCTTTAAAGGTGGGGAGAGTGTAACATCCCTATAAAAGTGATACTTAAAAGACTAAATGTTATTACTCATGTAAATAAGGTGTACCTTTCTTTTCGAGGGCCTACCTGATTAGAAATCCATAGTTAAGTGAGGCTTCTCCTAGATTAGTTTCAGGATGGGTGACCTCCTAGAAAGTTTCCTAGGGTGTTTGTGAGTGTAGAAAAATCATACTAAAAGAACATGTGTTGACCTATGGGTAAATTCATTAGTCTGATAAGTAACCCAAGTGGGTAATAGATTTTAGTGTGTTGGGAAGGCAACCAAGGTATTTTGGGTGACTCATGGGGTCAGATGACCAGGTTCATGGCTTAGGGATGTCAGGTCATGAAAAACAAGGTGTGGTACCTCCATTCACTGACACTATTCCACTCTGGTGTATAAGGAGGAGTGATTTGAGATAGTATCCTAAAATACCTTAGATAATCGATGAAATATTGGTTAAGATATTCTCAACCATGGTCTGAGAAGAGTTTATTTATCTTCTCACTAGTCTAATTACCTACTTATTTCTTGTATTCCTTAAATTTCTAAAATAAATTAGACTTTTACCTCAATAATTTTACATATCTTGGTCTACTAAATTCATTAGTAAATCATTATGTATTAGTATCCACCTATAGTTTCAACTGGAAAATTTCCACACATGTATATATGAAATAATTCTAAAAGGTTTATTATAACACCCTAACCCAAACCATGAGGACTGAGCTGGAGAGCCACAAGACCTCATGTGAACCTATCCATATGCAAGAGGCTCTCAACTAGAAATGAGGTTCTAAACATCAGTAATGGGGAGACTATACCCTCGATATCATATCCATACAATAAAAATGTAAATAAAATATAAAACAACACAAAGTAATCAGTTTTTAAGAATAATCATCATACTGAAATATCAAATGGAACACATGTTATATAAATAAATAAATTGGGCTCCTAGTGTGGAAATCTAAACTAGAATATATAAGATATAAGTAGATAAATGAGAAAAAATCTTGTAATATTCCAGAGTCCATCCTGGTACCTCTATAAGATCCATCATCCACTACTCATCTATCTAAAAATGGATCATTTCCATTACCTAGGTCCCAATACATGAAGTCTATATGTGTATCAATATGATCATGCGGTGTGTGAGAAATAAACCTAGTAGGACACCACCAATGTGTCCTTAACATGTGTTCATAGGTATAACATGGGTATTCCATGATAAAAATATATGCACAAGTCATCATACACAATTATATACCGAGAATTCATGTCCTAACCAAGCCAAAACGGGCCTTAATCATACTTGTTTCGGCACGATGCTGGAAGGATAGTCATAACAAATATCAAAAGTGTTCAAGAGATAGATGCAAGGCTAATGAACATGTCACTTGGTATTCACAAGGAATCAAGTGAACATTTCACTATCATGGTCATTCCATAAGTTTTTCATATCTCAAAAATCCCTTGAGAAATTCCACAAGGTTGTCGTAACCCATCATTATGTCTCAGGTCAGGCTACAAGGATATTATGTCACTATCCTATGTATAGGTCCAACATTGTGATCCATGCATGGTGTTGCACTCCCCCTCTAAGGGTTAATCATATCATGAAGATCCACCTGTTATAAGGACCAAAACAATTCTTCCTAGTCATGGTAATACATAAAATAGGGTAGATCATATAAAGGCAGCACAATCATATCATTAAGATAAATTAGTAGCTACATACATAAACATGTGATCAAGATATAACAAGGTAACAAGATGCATAAGAAAATTTATAGAATCAAGAATCATAAATGGTGAGCTACACACATACCCTCATGATATATCTATCAATAATGAACATAAAATTTATGATAACACAAGAATAAATTAGGGAAACAAGTTTATATAGGGGACCCAAATGGTAAGGAACTTCTTATCTCAAGCTCATCAACATCAATGTAAATATTCCTCAAGATCTTATACCCAAAACACACATGCGCACCAATTGGATTAATCCCACATTCCAAAGATCCTAGAGTCAAACTAAATTCATTATAAAAGAGATTCTAGATCAAGATCCTAGAAGGACATATCTATATAGTCTTAGTTATATAGTCCATCCCAATAGAAGGGAGGGAAACCAAGAAGAATGGGGAAAACTCACCTAGAATCATCAAGAGTTGATCCTCTAACATTGAGGGTTAAGCCAAGAGCCTAGGGGAAGGAACAAATCTTGTATAAATAATAGATCCATCTTAGGTTTGAGATGAAAGGATCAGATAAGGTTGAGTTTTAGGGTCCTTGGTAATTTATAGAAATTCTGGAAAAATAGGCATTATGGTGAAACTCATAGGGCTATATCACAATGGTTCCAAAAAATATCTAGGACTACGGTGTAAAGAAGTTGACCATGATTTTGTGGTATCTCATCAAAAATATGTCTATATTCTATTCTATGTTCAATGTATAGGTCCCATATATTAGGTAAATGACCATGGTGTAATGGCTATTACTACACCACAGCCCTTATATGGAAACTACACCGCAACCACTGGTCCATGGAGTAGTGACCTTGAATTTGAACGAACATACTAAAATACAACTTTATAACACCACACCATAGTTAAATCTCCACAATATAGCTATTTCAAAAAATCAATAACCATTTAGGCCACCCACTGTGTCATAGCGCCCCAACTGCATCACATCCATACCCACCATGGCACAAAACAAACACCATGCTGTAAAATCCAATTCCACCTGAGAAATTTGTTCAAATTCCCTATTTTCTTTATAAATGACCCAAGGCTATCTCTTAAAAAATAAGGGTGTTACAATTATCCACCTATAATGAATTATCATACTCAAGAAGTGTCTCTTGGATTCCTACTCAAACAACTCGGGTCATTGATCTTAAACATCTGCCTCCCACTCCCAAGTATGTTCCTTGATTTTCCAATGCCTCTATAGAACCCCTGAAAAAGTAAGACCTTCTTCCCTTGTATAACTTTATTATTTCAATATATAATCTACACCAGGAACACCATATATAATTTTTTAGGCTCTATCTCAACATCCTGATAGTTGATAACATGTGTAGGATCAAGCATGTACCTCCAGAGATGAGACACATGAAACATATTGTTCATACCTTGATAGTGAGAAGGAAGATCTATATGATACATTGATCTTGCAACCTTCTTGGAGAGATCAAAGTTTCCAGCATAGTGTGGCACTAGCTTCCCTTTCTTCCTCAAATGTCCATATCCTAATGGAGGAGTCACTCTCAGAAAAACCCTATCACCAATAGAAAACTCCAAAGGTATCATTCTATAGTTGGTATAAGACTTTTATCTTCTCTGAGTAGTGATCTACATATTTTAAATCACATTCACTCTCTCATAGGTCTCATGTACCATAATGGACCCCAAAAAAACCACCTCCTTGTTCTTATACCAACAAAGCAGTGAACAACATAGATTACCATAAAGAGACTCATAATTTTCCATCTAAATCAAAGCCTGGTAACTGTTGCTTTATAAAAAATCAACCAAGTGTAGGTAATCATACCAATATCTATTTAAGTCTAGGACATATTCTCGAATCATATCCTCCAATATACAAATCACATGCTCTAATTTTCCATCTATTTAGGGACAGTACGTTGCGCTCAATCTCAGCTGAGTCCTTAAGGCCTTCTATAATCCCTACCAAAAACATGACATAAAATGTGTGTCTCAATCAGACACAATGCCCAAGGGAACTCCATGAAAGTATATAATTTCATGAAACTAAAACTTTCTCAACTCATCTACTGAGTAAGTCTCACAGATTAGTAAGAAATGAGAAGCTTTCATTAGTTTATTAAAAATCACCTAGACAACTTATTGAATCATTGAGTTCATAGTTAACCTTGTCACAAATTCCATCGTGATGTCCTCCCACATCCATATGGGC
Organism: Viscum album; assembly: GCA_963277665.1. NCBI lineage: Eukaryota > Viridiplantae > Streptophyta > Magnoliopsida > Santalales > Viscaceae > Viscum > Viscum album. The sequence continues at coordinate 1,489,067,016 of OY728142.1, forward strand.
ATGATAAGTGGCAAGATAAAACCACCATGACATTGGTGATTGGCCTTTATACTTTGTAAGGTAAGTAATCAGGAAACAAATACAGCAATGTCCCTATTCATACTTGGCTACCAAAAATATTGCCTAAAGTCATGGTATATATTTTTTCCCTAGGACGTACCACCCACTTTGAGGGATGGAAGTATATCATCATATCTTCCCTGGTAGAATCAAGGACTAAAATCCTCCCATGTAACGGGATTACATCATCACCATCCATTGAAACCCAAGTATTGGTTCACCACCTACTAGTTATGGTCCATGTAGATAATAAACCTCTGACCAAACAGATAGTGTCATGAACACTTCAAATCATAGACCATGGATTCCATATCCAAGTTACGTGTTAGGTAGTTACACTCATGGGGTCAAAACTGACTTGACCTATAGACTACTACTCTCTCCCTCTATATAAAAATATCCCCAATAAAACTCCTCATGAATCATAGTAAATAGAATAACCAATCCCTAACTTATGAAGAATCAACACTTGAGTTGTATTCAATATCCTCTATAGCTCAAGAAAAGACTCTTCACACTAGTATGACCCCTAAAAATTCACCCCTCTATTCATCAGTGTAGTCATGGGTGTTGATAAGTGGGAGAAGTTTGTGATAAAACACTGATAGTATTCCTCCAATCCTATAGATATCCTGATCTCAAACACATTCTACAGACGTGTTCATGACATCACTACCTCAAATTTCTCCAAGTCTATTTATATACCTATCTTATAAACCACATACCCTAATAATTTCACCACCATAATCCAAAAGTTACAATTTGATATCTTAGCATAAATCTGATCTTCTTAAAGTATACTCACAACTATCTCAAGATGTCTGGCATGTTGATTTGGGTTCGATGAACAATTGAGGATGTCATCAATGAACACCATAAATAATAGGTTAGTATATGTGTGTAAGACCTTATTTATAAGATCCATGAATAGTGTTGGTATTTTCTTAAATACAAATGGCACCACTAAGTATGAATATAACCCACAACTACTCTAAAATTTCATCTTCGGAATTTCCTTATCTATAACTCATAACTGGTGATAACCCGATTAAAGATCAATCTTAGTGAACCACAGGGATCCCTATAACCGATCAAAGAGATAATTGATCCCGAGAAAGGGATATTTATTATTCATTTTCACAAAATTCATATTTTTATAATATATACAAAGTTAAAGACTACTATATGCCTTCTTGGATAAAACAACAGGTTCACCCCACAGTGATGCACTTAGACTGATAAAACCCTTCTGTTCCAAGTCCTTGAGTTATACCTTGAGCTTCCTCAAATCATTCGGTTCTATAGGATAAGGGGGTATCAAAAGGGGGTGTATAACTGGCACAATGTCTATCTTGAATTCAAATCCTCTATTTGGAGAAAGTCCTATGAAATCATCTAGAAAGGCGTTCTGGTAGAGATCCACAACAGTAGTAAAAGTTGAGGGGATGCAATAGATCCTACTGAAAGAACCAAGCCTGTAATCTACACCATAATCATACTAACCTAGTTCATTTTTGGACCCACTCTACTAGATCCCAACTCCCATTATATGGTCATCGTGTAATTCTCTTCATTTGGTGAAGTAAAATATAATCATCTCTGATAACAATCAATGTAAGCTCAAAATTTGGTTATCTATACCATGCCAAGAATCACATTAAAGACCGTTATCTATCAAATCATGAATTCCTATAGATATACATAACTATAAATTAATATATATAACTCTATGAATCATTGAATATAATCCACTTTTATACCCAATAGGGTATCGAGGGAAAGCAACTCATAAGGAAACTTGATCAGTAAGTCAATTCCAGAAATAACTTGTGTACATATCAAAGGAATGGGAATAAATGATATCAAAAAAAATAGTGGACAACGTATAATGGACAAATACTATAAATAAAATAGTAGATAGTCCCTCACCACCATATTTGGGAGTCTAATCCACTACATAAACATGTTCTGCCTTAACTTCATGACCATTTCCCTAAGATGCATGACCTGAATGAGTCGTCATTATCTAATATTACTGTTGAGGACCCCAACTATTTCCTTTGGTTACAAATCTCACTTGTCCTATACTCTTGCATAATATTAACCTCAAATATCTAGATAAAAACTAATAGATATTCCACATCTTATCACACAGTAGACACTTTCTCTGAGGCAAATTACAAAACTTACAATAATTTATGACCTTCCCACAATTGACACATTATAGAACTCCTCTTGAGAGGGATGGAGAATCCATACTCCACTCAACTTGATTACCACTATCATGATGCACATCCCCATTCTTCATCTTCCTACTAATATAAGTGACACTCATTTTAGTATTAAGAGTTCCACCCCCCTGGTTACTAAAGGTTAAAAGAAGTCCAACTTCTCAATCATCTTCCAGGACCTTCTCAATAGACAAGGAATGTGCAGAACCTCATGGTATGTTTCTAGGTCAAAGGTACTAACCTATCATTTTACCTCGATATGAAGAATGATCTCAAACTTCCTAGCCTTATGTGCCTCATTTTTGACCAAGAGATGAGAAAATCACAACAATTCTATGAAATGAGCGGAGTACGCGGATACTATCATAGACCCATAATGTATCTCTATGAACTCCTAAGCTTGGTCAATCTTTGACATATCAGGAAACAATTACCTAAAAAATAGGTTCTTTAAGGCCTCCCAGGTGAGACCCTCATGTCTACTAGTATGTCCCATCATGCCCCACCACTTCCTTATGGGTCCCTATGGCATGAGCTCCACCGGGTCCACCTTCCTATCCTCAAATGTATCAATATGTTCAAACACACCCTCAATGATAAATATCTATACCTTAGCATCCTATGGTCCCTCGATGACCTGAAATCCTGGTGGATTTTGGAGCTAGAAATCTATGTCATAGTCCACCATGGACCTTAGTGATCCTCTACTCTGGGTAGGAAAAAGAATAAAGACTCTTGAATGAGGTGGTCCCAATATATACACCACCAGAGAAGGTGTGATATAATACCTTATTACACACTCTTTCATAGTAGGTAGTGTAATAGGGGAATCCTCCCTAGTAGGAGAATCCTAGACCACTTTATTCGGTGGTCCCATCAGTTTTATTTGAGGTAGAAACATCTAAAATGTGAAAGAAACATTTAAAACAACTAAGGCTATTAGGATAGATCCTAATTTGTCTATGGGATCACAAGAATTTTCTCCTATGAGTATACCCATATCCTAAGGTATAACCTTCCTAACACTGCACCCAATCCTCTATCCTTACACATTAGTTACAGTCACATGTATATATATATATATAATAACAGCATACTCAAGTTTAACTAATTGATTCCAATAGATATTTCGTAACATCATGGAAAACAGATATATCACTCAATCAAGGAATACTACTCAATATTGAATAGATAGAAAAATCAAGGAATTAAATTAAAGAACTAATTTTTAGCACATAATAGATATATATATATATATATATATATGAAATTTGATTCTATGTGTCTAATAATGATGCATAAACACAATCAAATTCCATAAACAGTAATAATAATCCCACAAATGGTAACTTAGAGGTCCATTATTGTAATGGTCTGGACCTCTCTGGTCCATTACTCTATGGAAATATGGTTTTTGAGGTGTTCTGGGAGGTCAAGGTGACTTATCGCCAACATTTTTCCAAATTTCTAATTTTGTGAACAGTTCCATCAGTGAGACCGATGCAAACAATTCCATCAGTGAGATCGATGTGAACAGTTCCATCGGTGAGATCGATGTGAAGAGTTCCATCAGCGAGACCGATGAAAATAGTTCCATCGGTGAGACCGATGTGAACAGTACTATCAGTATTGGTGAGTCATTCTATGAATAGTACCATCAGTATCGGTGAGTCATTCTGTGAACAGTACCATCGGTATCTGTGAGTCATTCTATGAACTGTACCATCGGTATCGGTGATTCATTCTTTGAACAATACCATTGGTATCGGTGATCCATTCTATGAATAGAACCATCGGTATTCATGAGTCATTCTATGAACAGTACCATTGATATCTGTGAGTCATTCTGTGAATAGTACCATCAGTATTGTTGAGTCATTCTGTAAACAGTAGCATCGATATCGGTGAGTCATTCTATGAATAGTACCATCGGTATCAGTGAGTCATTATGTGAACAGTACCATTGGTATCGGTGAGTCATTATGTGAACAGTACCATCAGTATCGGTGATTCATTCTGTGAATAATACCATCAGTATCGGCGAGTCATTCTGTGAACAGTACCATCGGTATCGGCAAGTCATTCTGTGAATAGTACCATCGGTATCAGTGAGTCATTTTGTGAACAGTGCCATCAATATTGGTGAGTCATTTTTGTGAATAGTGTCATCGGTATTGGTGATCCATTCTATGAATAGTGTTTCTAGGATCGGTAGGTGTACAGTGTTTCCAGGATCATGTATAGTGTTTCCAGCTTCCTATAGTTTTGCCCCTTTGATGTTTTCTTTGACGTAAAATGCATTCAAGGCCTTGTTTTAAAGTATTTAAGGCCAAATAAAATACCATAACTCCTATATTAATTTTCCTAAGGCTTGAGATTCTTTTACTTGGTCAAACCACATGGTTTAATGCGATCCGCTTTTAATGAAAAATCAACCATATCTTAAACCTACTCTGTAAATCTTCTAAAGGGACAATATATCTTCCTCCCTTGTTCTACCTTCTTGTTCCCTGGTGCGAGATGCACGAGCCTTTATTTCTTACCATATGAGAGGTGTGATCGAACCTTAATCCTCAGATCATTTCCCCCTTGAAGTTTCATTCTGTTGCATGTGCACCCCCTTTTGGTCCAAGCAGCAAGTGTCAATCCTTCATCGATAGAAGGTATGATTTACCTATGTTCTTGTGTTTTCTTCGATCCTTATCCTTTTTTTTCTCCTTTCCATGCTATATCATGTGATCTCCATGCTTTTAATGGATTTTTCTTGGCTGACGGATGGTGCGGTCATGCCGCGGAATCCTCAGGTGGATATAGTTGCCACATGAGAGGATATCGTAATCCATTATGTGGATCCTTCTCATATAAATAATGTCAATAACCGTTTGAGGTAGGGGATTCATTGCTCATCTATTCTTTTACGTTCAAATGTAGAGTTAGCATGTTCTATCCCACTAGATCACAATGGAATTGACATAATAAATATTTTAACTAGATAAATAAATTGATAACGATCATATGTTATTGCCTCTTATTTTGTTAGATAGTGTGATATCTATGATTACTTTGTTTATCTTTTCATTCTTTATGGAAATTGGTAAAGAACGTACAATTTGATTAATTGTAAATTAATTGTCAAATATAAAGAGGCATATAAATGTATCTGGTTCTTGTTGTTATAATTTGATGTTAATCAAATTGATAAAGTAAGCATGTTTAATCAATTTGTGATAGCTATGATAGTTTTCTATTTAGGTTACACATAGTTGGAACCTAAAAATAATAAATCGGTTAATTATAGATGTATCAAAGAACTGGCTATTTGATAAAAATATAATGCCTTGCAGGGTTCTAAGTTACCCTCTTGCTTGTAAAGGCCAAGAGCCTTACGCTTGGAACTGTGAGAGATCATTGTGTTTGAAGGTTGGATGCCTTATTTAAGGGTAAATATCCCAATTGATATAATGTTTGTTTTCCTACTACTTGTGTTGTGATGTGATCCTAGAAGGTTGTTGTGATATGTGGGGGAAAGGAGGCCTATTGGTTATGGCAGCAGTTGACGCCTAGAGTGGTGAGATGCATCAGTTTATACATGTGGGTGTCAGGGAGGACACTGGGGATGATGAAACAGGTTGGATGTGAATGTTTGGATGCTTGATGATTCTTGTTGGTTGTTTATCTTCTTTACTTTACCCATTTCTCATGGTGGCTGGTTTACTTACCCTCCTTCCAAAAGGGGAGAAGATGTGTGGGGTATGCCATGTGCTTTTTGTGTTTAGCTTCCCAAGGGAGGATGGGTCTATACTCTTTCTATAGGTGGAAAAGACTCGATGGGTAGTTTATCTAATCACCGGGTTGATCCCCCTTGTGTTTAGTAGCTTAGAGTGTTTTTCTAGAATGCCTAAGAATATGGGAAAGTAATAATGTTGTTAATAAATGATTGAATAAATGATGTTAACTCATGGGGTTGGAGCTTGCTGGGACACAATGCTGAGGTTGCAATTTAAAGGAACAATAGAATTTGGGTATGATGCTAATGAAATATAATGCAGAAATTGTTAATGGTTAATTAATGTTTAAATAATTAATTAACATAAAGTGAAACTTATAAAAATGGAATTAAGTAATGTAATAAATCTCTTTAAATGGTTGTGTGCTTATATGATACCTAGTCTTAGAAGTGGCAGTCGGGAGTCTAAGAGACGTTAGCTACAGTTGATTCTAAGACTAGGTTATTCCCATAGTGTGTTTGTGAGCTATAGTATATTCTTTACTTTTTGTGTTTCCATATGCTTCTCCACCCCGTTAATTAGAGAAACTGACACCTCAAGGATTCTGAGCCCTAGGGGGTGTTTTCCCCCAACATTATGGTGGGAGGATGGATGTTGACTACCCCCTTTAACACTGCTCTCTTCTCTTGGTAGTTACTTGTGCAGGTAGGCACAATGGTTAGTTTTCCCCATATATGTGTGTAGAGGGTTGTAGTGGCTTATGGTTATTCACACAAATATATTCTGAATATAGTTTCCTATGGACTACTATAGGTGTAACGTGTATAGACTGTGATGTCTTGAGGATCCTTACTCAGTGTATGGGTTGTAGTGGCTTGAGGTATAATGTCCGACGTATGATACACATTATGCGAGCTATGGTGGATCCTGAAAAATACTTGTTTACCTTGCTTACGTGGATGTGGTGGTTTTGTTGCATGAGGTTCATGTTGTGGTGCTTCACCCAGGTGTCTGCGGGGAAAACCTTTTTGGAGAGATATTCTTAGGACATGCGTCGTTGGGGAAATGCGGCAAACCAATGGGGAATTAGTAGCAGGGTACCCTTGATATTCTTTATTATATTATATACTCTTGTATGTAATACTTGGTGAGAGTATCCATGGTGAGGCTGAGAACTTAGTATACCTATTTAGGTGATGAGTTAGTTTCACTTGTTGTTCACTATGCTTTATCATGCTTTCTTTACTTTTGTATGATAGGATCCGAGGAGGATCCTACTGATTATACTATTATACTCACCCTATGAATATATAAACTTTTTTTCAGGTCACTTGGAGCAGGTTGGAGATCAAGCTAGTTTCTACTAGCTTGGGGTTTTAGGAGCTGTTCGGGCTTGTGGTTACTGCTATTTTTTACTTTCCTTTGGTACATGTAGTTTTTCCATTCATTTGTAGTAGTTTGCATGACATTACATATGTTTACTTGGGATTTCTTTTATATTGCAGTCTGAGTTGGATTTGGTTGGTGTCTGTCTTATCTCTTTATTTCGCATGTGTTCTCTTAGAGGGTAATGCCTCCAATTTGTGTGTTTGTTATACCCTCAGTACTAGTTGCCAATCCGGGGCCTACTATAGGCGGGAATCGGGGTTCATTTTCTCCCTTCTCACATTTCCAACCCAGGAGGGGTACACCTTGTGGGAAGGGGGTCATGAAAGAGTGGTATCAGAGGTTTGGTTGAGGGATAGGATGGATTTTGGTGTTAGGCACAGGTGAGGTTACATGGGTTGGTAGGGAAACAGTGTTAGTAAAGTTTAGCAAGTGATGTAAACACTAGAGATCAGTTGAGACATAGGCTTTTAGGGCCCCCTGTGGTCTGATGCATGAACCTTTAAGTTTGTAGTGGCTACTAAATGAGGTGATATGAGTTGTAGGGTAGAGACCTAGGAAAGGATCATGCATCATTCTTCTTTGTGCCTGGGTTTGAATGGGTAGACCTTGGAATAGGTTAACCTAAAATGAATAAATGAAAACAATTAATTAATTAATGTTGAATCTTCCATATTCTAGGTTTAGGCACTCTAACTATTTTTTATTTTTTGGGTATGGATCCAGGTCGACGTCCTCGTCAGGTTCACGCTGAAGATGTCCAGTAAGGTGTACCATCAGATCACTGCAAGGTAGAGGTTGAAAACGATGACACATAGAGGAGGACACTATGTGAGTTTCAGTTCCAGAGTCTATAGAAGTGTGAGGGATCTATTTCAGATGCAGTCACATAAGAATGATTAGAATAGGTTGAGATATCCTTCAGTTTGATTCATTATTGGAAGGATCATTGGGTTTCTTTGGTTGTGACGATGCTATGTGGAGAAGTGAGGCAGTGGTGGTTCTTGTTCCTCAGGGATCGTGAGGAGTTGGCGATCTCATGGGAGGAGTTTAGAGAAAAATTCAAATTCGAGTTTCTTTCTTCGACCGTGAAGGAATCCAGTCGTCGGAAGCTTCTTACCCTTTGACAGGGGAGATCCAGTGTGAGAGAGTTTGGAATCAATTTTAGAAACCTTTTACAATATGCTTCAGATCTGTTGATAGATGAGGAGGCTAGGGTGAGGCATTTCGATGAGGCTTTGCATCTAGAGATCCAGTGCCAGGTCACCCTATTTATGCTGAAGACATATCTTGAGGTTCTAGTGAGGGTAGAGTTCATTGAGATGACATTGACCCAAACTAGATCATCACGAGAGAGGAGTCATCATGATTCCTCACAAATCAGAGCTGTGGTTCGGGGTTCCCGGTTTTTAGGACAGAAGAGTTTCCGTTCAGCCAGGGGTAGGTCCTATCCCTCAACATCTCGTTTCTCTAAGGGTGACGACTCTCAGACCTATTCTAAGGGACCAGAAACTTGTTTTTCTTATTGAGGGCGAGGTCATCAGTAGTAAGAGTGACCAACCTTTCAAATTAGTCATTGTGCACCAGGTGTTCTGCTCCAGGTTCCTCTATTGAGGCAGTTCTAGCTAGGGAATCAGCAGCAGGTTACACCAGCTTTGGATCAGCAGAGGGAATATGGGGTAGGTGGAGGAGAGCCCCGTGATTCTCCCTATCCTTAGAGAGAATAGCGCGGATGTGGTGGTGGTCATCATCAGGGTCAGAGAGGCTGTGGAGGAGGTCATGGTCAACTTCATGCTTTAGTGTTGCCAACGCCAGGTGAGATGGACGTCGTTCGAGGTACTCTTTGCTTGTTTTATACTTGGGTGTATGATTTTTTTGATTTAGGAGAAAAAAATCTTTTATATCACCTACTCTTTTCCATGCTTTGGGACTTGAGGTATAGAGGATTCAGGTGCCCTTGGCATTGACTACGCCATTTGGAGGTCGAGCTAACTTGTTTGAAGTATGTAGAGACTGTGAGCTAGTGTTGGGGCAACACCGATCTTGGGGAAATTTCTTATGTTTATGGATATAACCATATGATGTCATCCTTGGCATGTATTGGTTGTATTCAGTGTATGATATCTTGGATTTCTTTAGGAGGCAGGTGGTGTTCTTCGATGCATATGGAGAGCCAATGGTGTTTGTTGGCGAGCGAGATACCCGGATGGGTCAAAGGCGTGTTTCATCCTTATCATCCATGATAGTTGAGTTGCTGCTGAGTTCTTCATAGGTTGAACAGTTGGCATTTCCTAGGGTCATAGAAGAGTAACCTGATGTCTTTATAGAAGATGTTGTAGCATTACCCCCTCGACGAGAGATTGAGTTTGGGATCAAGTTACAACCAGGAGAATCTCCTATCTCTATGTCTCCATATAGGATGGCCCCTTCTGAGTTATGAGAGATATGTATACATCTTGATGGTCTGTTACAGTGTGGTTTTATTTGACTGAGTGTGTCGCCGTGGTGAGCACCCGTTTTGTTCGTGAAGAACGCTGATGGTAGTTTGCAGTTTTGTATCGATTATCATCACTTAAACAAAGTGACAGTGAAGAATCGTTATCCTCTTCCACGGATTGATGATTTATTCAATCAACTGAAGGGTGTAAGTTGGTTCTCAAAGATTGACTTGTGGCCATGATATCATCAGATGCGTATGAAGGATGAGGATATTCTAAAGACTACTTTCCATTGTCATCATGGGCATTATGAGTTTGTTGTAATGCCATTTGGTGTGGCGAATTCTCCAGCTATGTTCATAGAATTGATGAATGTTGTGTTCTGTGAGTTCCTGGATAAGTTCATTATGGTTTTAATTGATGACATCCTTGTGTACTCCACGTCTGAGGAGGAGCATGCAGAGCATCTACACACCATTTTGGGAGTTCTTCGTCAATATAAACTATTTGGGAAGTTTTCAAAATGTGAGTTTTGCGATCGAGATGTCCATTTCTTGGGGCATGTTTTGTCCCAATAGGGAGTATCTATGGATCCATCGAAGATAGAATCATTTGTGTCTTGGGAAGCCCCCAAGATAGTGGTAGAGGTGCGAAGTTTCCTTGGTCTTGCAGGCTACTATAGGAGGTTCATAGCTGATTTCTCTTGGGTTGCGACTCCTGTGACATCATTGACTAGGAAGAATTAGGCATTCGTGTAAACTGATCAATGTCAGGCAGCTTTCAAGTATCTAAAGGAGAAGTTAGTAAGTTATCTAGTTCTTTATCTTCTAGTAGAGGGAGTTCAGTTTGATGTTTTCTACGATGCTTCACATCTGGGGTTAGGATGTGTTCTAATGCATCGTAGATCAGTTTTTTCTTATGGTTCTCAGTAGTTGTGTCCCCATGAACGTAACTATGCCACCCATGATCTTGAGTTGACAACTCTTGTGTTTTCTCTAATGTTTTGGAGACATTACCTCATTGGAGAGCGCTTTGTGATTTTCACCGATCATAAGAGCCTGAGGTATGTTTTCTCCCAACATGACTTGAACTTGTGGCAGCGTCAGTGGATGAATTTCTTACAGGAATACGACTTTAAAATATCTTATACACCTATAAAGGTGAATTTTGTGGCTGATGCACTAAGCAGGAAGTCACGTAGTGATGCAGTGTGTGAATCTGGTGATTCCTGGAGATTAATGGAAGAACTTTCAGTATTACATATTGATATGGGAGAAGTTGGGGGTAGAGGTTGTCTTTTTCAAATGATGGAGCAGTCATCTCTGGTTCAGCATGTGTAAGAGTCCCAGTTGGGGGATCTAGAGGTGGAGGTCTGGAGAGATGAGTTTTTTATGGAGAGGCCCCTGATGGTTGATCTGAGGATGAACAACACTGAGTGTAGTGTCACGAAAGGCTATTTGTTCCTTTGGTGATGTGTTAGACGATTCTCAGAGAGTTCTATATTTCGCCTTTAGTGGTGCATCCTGGTGTGACAAAGATGTATTGAGCCTTGAGGAGTCAGTTTTGGTGGCCTGGGTTGAAGTGTGCAGTTGTGGAGTTTGTGTCTCAATGTTTGGTCTTCCAGAAGGTGAAGGTCGGGCACCGTGTCCCCGGTGGTTTAATACATCCATTAGATATTCCTCAGTGGAAGTGAGGGGATATCTCAATGGACTTTGTTACTGGTTTATCTCGATCTCAGGGAGGACATGATTCTATTTGGGTGTTCGTGGACCATTTAATGAAATCATCCCACATTATAATGATCAAGGAGTCGAGCTTAGTGTAAGTTTTGTCAAGGCAGTATCTGGAGGAGGTGGTGAGACTCCACAGAGTCCTGAGGACAATCATTTCCGATCGAGATCATCGTTTTACCTCTAGGGTGTGGAGAGTTATCCAGCATGCTTTTGGTTCTCAGTTATTCCTTAGCACTGATTTTCATCTATAGATAGATGGTCAGACAAAATAGACTATCCAGACTCTTGAAGACATGTTGCACTCTTGTGTCCTGGATTTTGGTGGTTCGTGGATGAGGCACTTACCCTTGGTGGAGTTCACTTACAACAATAGTTTTCACTCCACCATTAGTATGGCGCCGTTTGAATCCTTGTATAGACGGCCTTGACATTCTCTATTGTTCTGGACTGGGGTCGGAGAGTTAGCAATTCTCGGACCGAAACTAGTGCAAAATAAAACAGAGATGGTTCAGGTGATTCGTGAGAGGATGAAGATAGCGTAGGATCGTCAGAAATCATATGTCGATCAAAGGAGGAAACCTTTTGAGTTTGATGTTGGGGATCACGTGTTTCTGAATGTGACTCCCCATCATGGGCAGTGAAGGTTTGGTCGTGGGAGTAAGCTTTCTCCCTGGTTTGTTGAGGTAGGGGATTCATTGCTTTTCTATTCTTTTATGTGAAAATGTAGAGTTATCACGTTTTAGACCACTGGATCACAATGGAATTGACATAATAAATATTTGAACAAAATAAATAAATTGATAACAGTCGTATGTTATTGCCCCTTGTTTTTATAGATAGTGTGATATCAATGATTTCTTTGTTTAGCTTTTCATTCTTGATGGAAATTGGTAAAGAACGTAAACTGGGATTAATTGTAAATTAATTTTCAAATATAAAGAGGCATGTAAATGAATCTGATTCTTGTTGTTTTAATTTTATGTTAATCAAATTGATGCAGTATGCATTTTTAATCAATTTTTGATAGCTGTGATAGCTTTCTGTTTAGGTTACCCATAGTTAGAACCTAAAAATAATAAATCGGTTAATTCTAGATGGATTAAAGAACCAGATTTTTGATAAAATGATAATTCCTCGTAGGGTTCTGAGTTACCCTCTTTCTTGTAATGGCCAAGATCCATACGATTTGAATTGTGAGATCTCATTGTGTTTAAAGGTTAGATGCCTTGTTTAAGGGCCAAGAGCCCAATTTATATGATGTTTGTTTTCCTGCTGCTTGTGTTGTGATGTGGTCCTGGAAGGCTGTTGTGATATGTGGGGGTAGGGAGGCCTATTGTCTATGGTAACATTTGACGCCTAGATTGGTGAGATGCATCAGTTTATGCATGTGGGTGTTGGGGAGGAAACCAGGGATGATGAAACGAGTGGGATGTGAGTGTTTGGATGCTTGCTGATTTTTATTGGTTATTTATCTTCTTTACTTTCTCCACTACTCAAGGCAGTTGGTTTTCTTACCCTCCTTCCAAAAGGGGCCAAGATGCGCGGGTTATGCCATGTGCTTTCCGTGTTTAGTTTTCTAAGGGAGGATGGGTTTACACTCGTGCTAAAGGTGGAAAAGACTCGACGGGTAGTTCATCTACTCACCGGGTTCAACTCCCTTGTGTTTAGTAGCTTAAATTTTTTTTCTAGAATGCCTGAGAATGTGAGAAAATAATAATGTTTTTAATAAATGATTGAATAAATGATGTTAACCCATGGGGTTAGAGCTTTCTAGGACGCAATGATTAGGTTTCAATTTGAAGGAACAATGTACTTTGGGTGTGATGCTAATGAAATATAATGTGGAAATTGTTAATGGTTAGTTAATGTTTAAAGAATTAATTAAAATAAAGTGAAATTGATAAAAAGGGAATGAAGTAATGTAATAAAGCTCTTTAAATGGTTCTGTGCTTATATGATACCTAGTCTTATAAGTGGCAGTCAGGAGTCCGATAGACGTTAGTTGTAGTGGAGTCTAAGACTAGGTTATGCCCATAGTGTGTTTGTGAGCTATAGTATATTCTGTACTTTTTGTGTTTCTATACGCTTCTCCACCCCGTCAGTTAGGGCAACTGAAACCCCGGGGATTCTGAGCCCTAGGGGGGTGTTTTCCCTAACATTCTGGTGGGAGGATGGATGGTTGACTACCCCCTTTGGCCCCGCTCTCTTCTCTTGGTAGTTACTTGTGCTGGTAGGAAAAATGGTTAGTTTTCCCCATATATGTGTGTAGAGGGCTGTAATGGCTTGTGGTTATTCACACACATATATTCTGAATATAGTTTCGTATGGACTACTATAGGTGCAACGTGTATAAGCTGTGATAGCTTGAGGATCCTTACTTGGTGTATGAGATGTTATGGCTTCAGGTATAATGCCTGACGAATGATACACGTTATGTGAGTTGTGGTGGATCTTGGAAACTACTTGGTTACTTTGCTTACGTGGACGTGGTGGTTTTGTTGCATGTGGTGCATGTTGTGGTGTTTTGCCCAGGTGTCTGTGGGCAAGCCTTTTTGGAGAGAGATGCTTAGGACGTGTCACGTTGGGGAAAAGCAGCAAACCAGTGGGGAAGTAGTAGCAGGGTACCCTTGATATTATTTATTACATTATATAATCTTATATGCGATACTTGGTGAGAGTAGCCATGGTGAGGCTTGGAATTTAGTATACCTGTTTAGGTGATGAGTTAGTTTCACTTGTTGTTCACTGTGCTCTAGCGTGCTTTCTTTAATTTTTCATGAGAGGATCCGGGGAGGATCCTACTGATTATACTGTTATACTCACCCTATGTATATATAAACTGTTTTTCAGGTCACTTGGAGCAGGTTGGATATCAAGCTGGTTTCTACTAGCTTGGGGTTGTAGGAGCTGTTCGGGCTTGTGGTTGCTGTTGTTTTTACTTTCCTTTGGTACTTGCAGTTTTCCCATTTAGTTGTAGTAGTTTTGCATGACATTACATATGTGTACTTGTGATTTCTTTTATATTATAGTTGGAGTTGGTTGGTGTTTATCTTATCTCTCTCTTTCCCATGTGTTCTCTTAGAGGGTAATGCCTCTCATTTGTGTATTTACTATACCCTCGGTGCTAGTCTCCAACCCAGGGCCTATTGGAGGAGGGTCTCAGGGATCATTATCTCCCTTCTCACATTTTTGGCCCAGGAGGGGTACACCTTGTGGGGAGGGGGTCGTGACAATTACACATGAGTTGTCCAGGCACATGGAAACTCCCCTACCCAAGTCCCACATAGCCTATCTCCTTTCCACCATCTCTTGGGTTAGTTAAAAGAATTTTTTTTGATCTGATACTATTTTTTAACCCTCCATCCCAAACTATCGAGTTGATAGCCATAAGACCTTATGTGTGCCTCCCCGTATACAAGAGACTGTCGATTAATAGTGAGGGTTCAAACACCATCAATGGGGTGACTATAAAATCAATTTCATATCCATGAACCAAAAATGTAAATAAAATATAAAAAATTTTAGAGTAATCAAAGTGGAAGAATAATCATCGTAATGTAATATAAGATGGCACACATTTCATACAAATAAATTAACTGGGCTCCTAGTGTGTCAAGCCAAACCATAGTGTATAAGGTGAAAAGTATATAAATGATAAAAAACTGTGGAATCCTCTAGATTCCATCCCAGTACCTCTACAACCTCCATGATCAACTAACCATTTGTCTGACACAGGCCTCTTTCCATTACATAGATCCCTATACATGAAGTCTTTATGCACATCGAGATGCCCATGTAGGGTGTGATTAATAAACTCAGACAGCACCAAAGTGTACTTAACATGTTTGTATAACAGGTGTATTCCATGATAACAATATATGTACAAACAATCACAAATAATCATATATCAAGCACTCCTGTGCAAACCAAGCCACCAAAGGTACTGACTGTACCTTCTTCAGCTCGATGCCTGAAGGATAGTTGAAATGGATGTTAGAAGTGTTCAATAGCTAGACACAAGTCTTATGAACATGTCACTCAACATCCAAAATACATCGAGTGAACATGTCGCTATCATGGTTAGACCATAAGGTCTTCATATCTTAACACTCAATTGGGACAGGCCACAATGTCGCCATAACCCAACATTGTGTCTCAGGTCAGGCCGCAAGGCCATCATGGCCTTACCGTGTGTATAGGTCCAACATCATCATTGATTCTTGTCATGTGCACTCCCCCTCTAAGGGTTACAGTGCCTCTAAGGCATGGTAATATGTACAATAGGGCAGATCATATAAAGACAACACAAGCATGCCATCATGGGAAATCGATAGTAAAATACATAACCATGTGATTAATATCTAACACAGTAACAGGATACATAAGCATACTAATGGAATCAAGCATCGTAAATGGGTCTCAAGGGCTGCTCACACACCAACATTTAATCTCTATTAAGAACAAGGATACAAGTTATGAAAACACAAGAATCAACCAAGGAAATAAGTGTTTATATGGGCCCCAAGTGGTAAGGAATTTCCAACCTCAAGCTCATCGACATCAACATCAATATTCCTCAATATTTGATTCCCAAAACATGCATGCGCACTAACAGGATTAATCCCATATTCCAAATTTCCTATAGCAATACTCAATTAATCACAAGAGAGATTCTATAGAAAGATCCCAGAAGAAGATAATGATATAGGCTTAGTCATGCAGTCTATCCTAGTATAAGGGTGAAAAACCAATAAAAATGGGGAAGAACTCACTTATAATCATCAAGAGTTGATCCTCCATCATTGGGGATGAAGCCAATATCGCGGGGGATGGAAGAGGTCTTGAAGAAACCCTAGATTCATCTTAGGTCTGAGAGGGAAGGCAGAGAGAAGGCTCAGTTCAAAGGGCCTTAAGAATTTATAAACATCCTGAAAAAACAAGCATTATGGAATAGCTCATTGAGCTACATACAATGGGTCCCAAAACATCTAAGAATATGGTGCAAAGGAGTTGATCATGTCATAGTGGTGTCTAGTAAAAAGTGTGTCTGGATTCTATGTCGTGGTCAACAGTAAGAGCTTATAAACCAAGTAAAGGACCAAAACACAATGTCCAATACTACACCACAGCCCTCGACCCCTCATATGGATACTACGTTGCAACCACAACTCTATGGTGTAGTGACCTTGAATTTAGCAAAACTGGCCAAATCCAAACTTCCTACCACCACATCATAGATAAAGCTCCACGCCACAATTATTTCAAAAAATACAGAACCATCTAGGTCACCTGCAATTCCACAGCTCCCCAACCACATCCCAACCATATCCACCACGACACAAAACATACACCACGTCATAGAATTTGATTCCACTAGATAAATCAGTTCAACTTCCCTCTTTTCTTTGTAACTAACCCGAGGTCATCTCTTAAAAACTGAGGGTGTTACATCTGTGACCCTTTAACCATTTCCACTAAATAGAGTTGTGTTCATTTTTACTTGAACAAAATGACATATATCACAAGCATTTAGTTTAAAATACTATAAATACTATTCTAAATATAGCTTAGTTAACCGCTTCTCGTTTACATTTTCCAATTTAGTAATAGTGCAGGTGGGTGTGGTATGAGTCATGTAAATCTGATTCATTATCAATTTTCAGCACTTTATTTTCATATTCTAGTATGTAAAAATTGGTATTAAAATATTCCATCACATAAGATGTGCGATCTTTATAAAAGTAGCAACTCTTTTTTCCAAATATGAAAATAAATTCATGTAAAAATTGGACATGGATATTATGTTTTTCATTACACTGGGCGCATAATAATTATTTAAAACCAAAATTAATCTTTTCATAAAAGTGATTCTTTATCCTTTGAAATCTCTAAGGTCCACTTAACTTCTAGAAACTTTTAAAATCTACTTGGTTTATGTATTTGGATACAAATACAATCACCTAAAAAGTGTATTTAATACCCAATTTTTAGAAAAGTATTTAGATTATTTTAAAGAGATGTTTACGGTTCTTCATCAATAGAACGGGTCGGTCCTGTGGGGGGAGTGATCTTTTAAAGAGGTGCTTACGGGTTCTTCATCATTGGCACCACCATGCCGCTTGCCAGAGATTCCTAGTATAATGATGGCTCCTCGGTGTCCGGTGAGGGTGCACGGCTGCCCTTCGGTGGATGTATTGTCGGTGGAACTGGATGTGGGTTCGGAATATCATTATTGGTCCCTTGTGGAGAAATTTGGGCGGGAGCGTCGATCCCTATCCTTGTTCAGGAACTTCGTGAAATCGTGGGGGCTTGAGATGTCGGTGGAGGTGTCGGTGCTTTCCAGGTATTCCTTCTGCATCCATCTTTTAATGAATTATGACTTTTTGAAATAGTGGTTGCGGGAGGTTCAGGTGCGTGGATCATGGCGATTTCTTCTCTACAGGTGGTTGTGGGATATTCACTTTGGAAGAGATTCGAGTTCGGCGGCGGTTTGGCTGATAGAGTGGATCCTCGGGGTGCTAGGTTGATAGAGTGCCCTGTTTATCCTGCACCAGAGAAGACGGGAGTTGGTATCCCGGATACTAACTCGGGACAGGATGTTTCATTCTAGCTTGAGGTTGGTGTTCAACCTAATCAGGATGACTAATTGGGGATTCCTGATTCTTTGTTGGTGATGGTGCTTGTTTATTCTGTGCCGGAAGGAGTTGACCCTCTCAGTGGTTTGGTTGTGGCTGATTCTCAGGATGGAAAGGAACATTACACTCCAATTTGGGATATGCAAAGTCCAAACCGCTTTGAAGCTCTTGAGGTTTATGGGAGCGAGGAATCTCCAAAAATATATACTTTATCAGGGGCTGTTGTTTCCCAGCTTGTGCCTTCTTTCAAGGATTGTGGTCACATTACTCGTTCTAAATCAAGAAAAATTGAGTTTGAGTCTCCATCACCTTTGAAGGTGTGTCACATGGGCCTCAAGGCCGGTTCCACTTCTTTTCATTAATGATTTTTGTTATCATATGGAATGCCATGGGTCTAAATCTGCGTATCTTGTAGGCTCAATGTTTCTCTTCTGGCAGTATTGAAACCAAAGTTGGATGGGAAGAATATTGGGAATTATGTTAGGAGGATGAGTTTTTCAGAAGCCATGCATGGAGGGCTTCATAACAATCATATTTGGATTTTTTGGTAGAATAACATCGTTGTGGAATGTTTTGATGTCATGTTCCAAAGTATATCGATCAGGGTTAATACTAGGAGTTTAAGTTTCATTTGTTCTTTCGTGTATGCCAAATGCGACACTTCAGAGAGGAAGGTTCTGTGGGATCATATTTCGGGCCTACAATGGGGGAATTTTCCTTGTTTCATTGGAGGTAATTTCAACACTATCAAGGATAGCCCGGATAAGAAAAGAGGAGAAAGTTGTCTCAATAGTGCCATGTAGAGTTTTAGAGATTTTATGATGCGCAATAGGCTTTTGGTCTTGGGATTTTCGGGAGTCCCGTTCACATGATGCAAGAATCAAAAGGGTATGAGCAGAATTTGGAGTAGGTTGGATCGCTGCATGACAAACCTTCAGGGCATTGATTCGTTTCCCCATGACAGGGTCAAGAATCTTACCAAATCTTTTTCAAACCACTCTCCGTTATTGGTTCATCTTAATAGCGAAGGAAGATGGGAGGGGCATCATTTTGTCTTCTCTTCTAGCTGGGTGAGGGATGAAAGATTTTTTCAACTGGTGAAGCATTCATGGGATAACCAGTGCAGGGGGCATGGCTTGGTCTTAAAAATCATCTTAATTGGTTGAAGAAGGATATTCTGGAGTGGGTTTTGGAGAGAATGAGCAGCGAGCACAATCCGAAAGTGATTAAAATGACATTGACAAAATGGAGGTGAGGCTGCAAGATGAATGGGATGATGACCTCTTCGCCCTCATGGTTAGTAAGCAAAGCTTCTTTACCATAAGGATTCTATATGTTGAAAGGGTTTCAAGGGAAAGCTCAATAGCTCTTTGGCTCTGTGAGGGACAAAATAACACTACCTTTTTTCAGGCTTGTGTGATGGAATGGAAGACTATTAGGAGATTCAACCTTCGTCTTGATGATGGAAAGTATACTAAAGATGTGGAGGTTGTTTGGGGAATTGTGAAAGAGCATTTCGAGGGTCTTCATGCAGGGAAGGTGATCATGGATGATGGAAGGCAGACGAAGGTGGATAGAGATGGACAGTTTCTGTCCAATATATCAAGCTTGGTAATGGCTAGAGATAATGATTTTTTGGAAGAGTGTTCTGTGTGAAAGCAAGATCAAAGAGGCAGTGTTAAGCATGAATTCAGATAGCTTCCTAGGATTTGATGGATTTCTTGGTGCTTTTTATAAGGCGATGTGGAGTATTGTTAAGGATTAGGTTACTGAGGCTATCCAAGACTTCTTTAGAGGTGGAGCTCTTCCAAGGGATACATGTACCTCTTCTGTGGTGTTAATTCCGAAGGTCAAGGAGCCCATTTCTATAAGGCAGTATAGACCCATATGCTTATGTAATTTTTCTTATAATATTCTTACATGTATTTTGAATATAAGACTTGGTCAGGTCTTTCCAATAATCATTTCTGATGAGCAACATGGTTTCTTGAGGGGGAGAAGCATTCAAGGGGTGATTGGCATTGCTAAGGAGATGACTAATGACATCAACAAGAAGACCATTGGCTCCAACATTACGATTAAGGTGGATATGGATAAAGTCTATGAATGGATGGAGTGGAACTTAATTTATAATGTCATGGGTCAATTTGGTTTCAAGGCTTGGGTGTGTGACTTATTTTTCAGGTGTTATGCTTAACCTTGGATCTCCATTTCAATCAAGTGGAGATGTTTTGGCTTCTTTAAGACGGTGTGCAGTTTAAGGTAGGGTGATTCGGTGTCACAGAGCCTCTTTATCTTGGCCTAAAAAGCTCTTACTAGAAATATCAAATATGATTTAGATGGTGGAAATATCCTTCCATACAAGAATAGATTCGGATCAGGTATTATCTCGCACCTTATGTTTGTTGATGACATGTTGTTCTTTATCAATGGAAGGAAAAAATCAATCAGAGGTTTCAACAAACTGATTGAGGTTTATGGTGGATAGAGTGGGAAACATATCCACTAGTTGAAAAATAGTGTTTACACATCCAAATTATGTGATTAAAAGAGAAGAAATTGAATTCAAGACACATTGGGAATTCAGAGGAGAATTCTTCCCATGGATTATCGTGGTGCTCCCATCTCGAACAGTAAGATCAAGAAAGTTTTTTTTGAAGGTGTTATAAGATGGATATCAAGTTGATTTTTCAATTGTAAAAATAGGTTTTTATCTTTTGGAGGGAGAATAACTCTCGTGAATAGCATTTCAGCTTCCATCCCAATGCATATTCTTTCTTTTATTAGAACGTCCAACAGAACTATCAACATCCTTGAAAAAATGATGAAATATTTTATATGGGATGCTAACCTGGAAGACAAATGTCACTGGGCAACCTAGGGAAGGATGGAAAATCCATTTGAAGAGGGAGGTATTAATTTGTGTAGTTTTATAGGCACCATACAAGGCATGCAGGCACGGTTGGCATGGGAGATTATTCAAGGTTCTTCTCTCTGGGAAAGGTGCATGTTAGATCGATTTGAGGAAGATTGGAAAGGATGGGAAGAGAACTCCAATGGGCTAAAGTCGCTCAAGAAGTATGATTGCGCATCTGGATACCTTAAAAGAGAGGGTTTGATGGGTGGAGGGGTGCGACGATGTTAGGTTCTGGAAAGATAATTGGGTGTGTGATGTTCTCTTCTTTCTGAGATATCTGAAGCTCGGCATTTCCTTCTGAGAGGAAAGCAAGCACCCATGATTGATCTGTACGATGCTCTCTATTGATCACTGTGGGTTTTTGATAACATAATCTTAGTGGAGGATCTTGATAGGTGTGTGTTTATAGAGTCATCATCTGGTCTGTTCAGTGCCAAAGCATTTTGTTCCTTGGATTGTGAAGAGAATGTGGTTGATTCTTTGGCCAACATGTTATAGTGCAAAGATATCCCAAAAAACAATTTTTTTGGTTTGGTGTGTGAGGAATCATTTCATCCCCTCTGATGATAATATTCAGAGAAGAGGTGTCATCTTGGCATCAAGATGTTGTTGTTGTGAGAACTCTAGCTGGAAATCTTCCTGGCATCTTTTTTTAGGAGCGAATGGGCGATCTTTATATGGGATTTTATTGGGCAGCAGATGGGGACATCAGTGCAAGGGGGTTCCATGGAATCATTTCTTGGTTTTTTTGTTTCAAGGGGTTGATCGAAAAAGTTCTGTCATCAAAGCTCGCGGTATGGTGTTTGTGGCGGTCTCTTGGGTTTTGTGGGAGGTGAGGAACAAAGCTAGGGAGGGTCGCTGCTTTTACAATATCAACATTCTAGTGCATGCCAAAGCGATGGTGGTCAAACTCAGTTCACTAATTTTGGAAGGGTCATGGATCACCTCGTTGGTTTAATTCCTAATAATGTTGGTCTGGATGAGTGACTAAGATCGAGCAAGTCGGGTCAATGGATTGCATGGAAACCTCCCAACGGGGGTCTCAAACTAAATATTGATGGATCTTGTTTGTAGGGGAAGATACGTGGGGGTGGTTTGGTTTGTGATGGAAGGGGATCTATTCTTTTAGGTTTCAACTCCTTCTACAGTTCGAGGAACACTCTTGGGGTTGAGGTTAGGGCTCTTATTAGTGGGCTTACTTTGTGCAGACTATGCAACATTTGTCTTGCTGCAGTGTAATCTGACTCCAAGATTTTGGTGGGTGCCCTCAAAGATAATGATAGTCGTCCATGGGATCTGGTTTATTATATTAGGAAGTGAAAACTTCTCATTTTCCAATACACAGAGGTAACCCACACCTGGATAAAAGGTAATTTCACAGATGATTGTCTTGCAAGTAAAGGTAGTCCAAGTGAGAGTCTTATTATTTATCATCGTACTGGGTCTATTCCTGTTGATTTCATATTTGTATTTTGTGGTGATGCGCTTGGAATAAACAATTATTGACCACCTTGAGTTCAGGGTTGATGAATAAAATTGTTGATTCGATTTAGTTCTCCTTCTAGTGGCCTTTATTACCACATGAAAAACACACTACATCCTACTTAGCCTACCACTTGATCCTCCTCCTCCTGGTAAGGTGGTGCACATGTGCCCTAGACTTGGAATTAGTCTTAGGGATTTTCTCTTTGCATTTAAGGTTTTTCATGCTTCATGTCCTTATCTAAAAGGTAAATCAAAGTAAATAGATGTGGGAGACACATCTCTATAATGTTCATATTAAAATTTGCAATAAAGCTAGAGAATCTTTGAGGAAGTGAGGTGAGAACAAAGTCTAAGAATAATTCCTTGGGTAGCTTGAAACCTAAAATTTCCAAATTCTCAATATAGCTAATCATATTGACTATATTTGGTCCAAATGTAACACCTTATCTAAGCTTTCATGTAAAGAGTGCATTGGAGATACCATATATCTCTTATGTTGCTTTCTCCTGATAAATTGATAATGATCATTGACATGAGACAACATGGTGTATGTGACCATGTCTTTATAAATATTTTGGATCTCACTAGTTATATTTGAAAGAATGAGGTACTGGACATCCAATGCATCTTCCACATGTTTCCAAAAGACAGAATGTTCCTCCTCACTTTCCTCCTTAGAATGCTCAGTAGGAATCAACGACTCGAGTACATAACTTTTTCTCTTGGTGTAGTACGATGCACAAGTGCATGTACCACTTCTAAAAGTTTGCACCGATCAAGAGATTTTCATTCTCTAATATAGATTGCAAGGATAATTTCATGGTTATATCATTTTTCTACAACAAATAAAATTAGATTTTAGTACTTTTATCCTGATTACCAAGTGTGATGTGACAAATTAATTTTATTAGTCTCCCAGTATTTTATCAAATCCCAATATCCCTTCACAATTAGATTCAAAATATCCTATCATATTTCTATTCAAATGAAAAGGATCCATATTCCTCTTAAAATAACCCATATGAAGGCTTTATCAAATTTTTTGAAGGTATCTAGGTAGACGAGCTTTCTAAATACATTAACTCATATTTCTTTGATCTTCTAAGCGGACTCCCCAATCCTGAAATCCTAGACTCTGATTTCCTCAACACTTGCCTCCAAGTTATACCAAGTCTTAAGCAGACTCTCCAATCCTGAAATTCTAGACTCGGATTTCCTCAACACTTGCCTCCAAGTTATACCAAGTCTTGTAGAGGCAACTACTCTTGATGTTAACTTGGTTAAGTTAACCCAAAACTTTTATTAGAACTCCCTGATAAATGAAAGTATCCAGATATAAACTAGACCAA
This sequence comes from Viscum album, assembly GCA_963277665.1. NCBI lineage: Eukaryota > Viridiplantae > Streptophyta > Magnoliopsida > Santalales > Viscaceae > Viscum > Viscum album. The sequence goes on from OY728142.1 coordinate 1,489,090,978, forward strand.
TACCTCAATCTATAGTTTAATTCAAACTCAATTAATAGAAGGAAATGTCTCACTTAATATTTTATTAAGGTGTTTTGACTGTATTTTTTTTTGTAAATTTTTATTATTTTATCCTTTACATGCTTGTTAGTATTTTGTGGATTTTACATAATTAATTAACCATATCTAATAAAATAATTTACACACAATGCATTTATTTTATTTCATCTTATAATGCTCATTAATTCATTTACTTTATATCATCCTGTTTAAACATCAAATAAACATTTCATCATATAAATAAATAAATAAATAACCATGCACTTGAAAAAATAAAATAAACACGTGATGTGATCATGAAATTTTTAACTAATGGTTGGTTTATTGAGTGGAAGATAAAAAAACCCTTTCCCCTAGGGGAAAAACTCCTTGAGTTGATAACTGGATTGAGTGATAGCATTCTACCTTTAACCTATGTATCTCCTAGGTTGGTTTCACCTTGGCTCATTCTTAAACCATCTATAATATCTTGGAGATCAATCCTTTACATATTCTTACTCACACACAAGTGAGGTGTACCATGGGTTTAGTGTTACATAAAATAAACCATGGAAATGCAGGACCATATATAATAAAAAGGGATAATTCATAGATTATTATATTTAATTTAACAATAAATTTATTATAAAAAAACCGTAAAATAAGCAACTAAATTAAATTGAAACCCAACACATACATAGGTCGTCAAGCTCATGATCATCAACAACATTCAATGGCTACATTTAAACTTTTTATCATCGATTTCAATTCATTCTTTATTAATATAAATTTCTCAAATTAATAAATTAATTATCTTATTAATTAATTAATTAATTTATCTTAGTAATATTTCCAAATAGTCCCTGAGATTCTCATCCTATATAATTTTAGAAAAATTAATTTTAATTTAAAATTAATTAATACATGGATTGTACTGATAGGGAACATGGCGTGAACCCTTCTAGTCATAAAATTTAGTCAAAAATTTAATATACACGATATGTGATGGATGCAACATGATGTGTACCCTTCTACATTACATGGTGTGTACTGTCACTCAAATAGCACGTGACTTACATTTTGTATAGTCTATTTCATATACTATGTACTTACATGTAATTTAGGCCTACATTGTAAGTTGTGATATCACATGGCCTTTTAAACTATGGGTTAATTTGTGCAGTTTTCATGGCATGTATGACCATGCTTTATGCCTTGAATATACACGGTGTGTATTGTTGGTGATACCCATGAAGTATACAACATGTATGAAAACCATAAATGTAGCGTATTTGTAGATTAACATAGAAAATAACTATTAAATAATTTAATTCCACACAACATGTCGAAAATCACTCAGCCTGTACTCTGTGTGGAAAACCCCTAGTCACATGGTGTGTACATCCAACTACATGTTGTGTGGTTCAGTTTTAATTTAATTTATTTTTTATTTTTAACTCCCACGACATGCCAATATTGTCTTCTACCTTTTATGAGTATATAGGAGTTACACAATGTGTATAACTATCTACACACCGTATACTCCTTTTTTTGGAAATCCACATAACATGCCTAGGGACTCTGTGTGTATTTCATGCTCGAAATTATGGGTTACACAGTGTGTACACTAGTTACATACCATGTAATCAATTCAAGCCAATGTCACTCATTTGGAATCCAATATATGGTGTGTGTATTAATTACACACTGCATACATTAACCACACGACTTTAGATATTTATGCAAGGTGAGATCGTTTGGGATTACACGGCATGTACACCAGCTACACATAATCCCCTCCTAACCATGTTCCAGCTGGAGATCAGTAATCAATGTATAATTACATGTCACGTACCAACCCCCACATGGCGTTCCATGACTCCCACTACCTACTCTTATATAGTTGACCAAGTGTACATGGAATGTACTTTTCAGTTACATGTTGTGTAACTATATAATTCATTCAGCTTTCTTAACACCTTTGGATGGGATTATTGATAATTCTTCATCTATTTTTGGCATGTTCTTGGCCATATGAAACTGAGCAATTATATTATCTTTAATTTCATATTAAAAGACAAAATTTGGAAAATAATATGAGTAAAATAAATTCAGAAATTGATCAATGAATAATAAATAATTATAAATTAATATGTTACCACTCTAATACCACTTAAAGGTTTTGGGTCACATTGGAAGTGGTTTGGCTCATGCCTAACAAAGTTTTTCATTGGTTTCGACTAATAAAATTTGAGTAACTTGATGAACAAAACCCTAGATTCTTGATAGAGAGGATCTTTTCTTATATAATTTATAATTAATTTAAATAAGAATTACCTCATCATGATCATTATTTCATTGTTGTTGATCAATTATGTTTCTACTCTTCATCTAATTAATGTGGTGAAGATTCCAAATTAAATCCATATAGTGGTATCCACACTTGATCTATGAATCTTGAAGCATCATCATTGGTCACAATAAGAAGTCTTTAGTCATGAAAAAATTATTCTCTTATTCTCTCGATCTTGAGAGGGAGTAGGAGGATCTTCTATTATTATTTAGAGTGTTCTTGAGAATTTCTCTCTAGGACATTGAAAGAATTCTCCAGGAGAATCTATTGTGCACACTATTCTCTCCAGGTCTCTATAAAGGGTTAACAATCAGTATGTCACAACCCGTCCCCCGGGGCCCGTACCGTGACTACCCCAAACCCGCCTTCCATAGTCCATAGGATGACGACTAGCACCGAAAGGCGTATTCCCTAAAAACAGAAGACATTGCCTTTAAACCTGTACAAACACACGGTTCGAGAACACAACAAGAAGCAACTGTGAAGTAAACGACTCTAGTAAAAAGTGTGCTAAAAGTAAAGAGGCCGGAATACAAGCCCAACTGAAAGTACGAGTACAACTGAAAAGTACGAAACAACTAAAAAGTTGAAAAGCAACTCATGGATTGTCCACCACAGATCCTACCTGAAGGGTAGGCACAACTCATGATCAGTAGTCCCTACGTCGCGTCACACCAAATAGTCCACCCCGGATTCTACCTGAAGGGTAGGTACAGATCGCCTCCTCAGCACTTCACGTTCTCCTGTCTCCTCCGCGTACCGCCTAGTCCTGACTCCCTCAAACCTCAGCCCAACTGCTTATCGTCTGCACAAGACACAACAAGGTGCGAACGTAGCCCGTGCATGGGTGAGTATAACGATACTCAGTAGGGACCTCGAGACCCCGTAGGTCTCCTAGAACTCTACAAAGGAAAACCACAAAGCATGATCTCAATCACAAATCACAAAGTAATAGAACCAGCTCAATTAGAGTCTCAGCTCAAACCAGGTATACAACTCAGAGAAACAGGATTATGATGCTGACCCACACAGGATCGCTATTAAAGCTGATAGCCAGCCACAAGATTCTCTAGGGATAGTAACAAGTAACATCCCCAATAACAACGTCAGACACCTCGACTGCTGGAGAACTCATCCTCTATTGAGTATAGTGGGCCTTCCGCGTCACACAGAGGCGCTTCCCACTAACCTTGAACTGTTGAGGTACTCCTTCACATTGCGTACCGTGAGTCTTTCGGGTCACACAGAGTCGCTCCCCCACCGTGGCCTGCTGAGGTACTCCTCCCCATCGCGTACCATGGCCGCCTGAGTTACTCCTCCCTATCGTGTACCGTGGTCCGTTGAGTCACTTCGAGTTGAAAAGTCAGCAGTCGTCAAGCCTCAGCCAGTCGCAGAGTTCCGTACGTAGTGCGCTTGGGAGAACCGCTCCCCAAGCCATCAGTCATATTTCAACCAGCACACAGTCTCACAAGAAGTAACCCGATGATTTGACATGTCATAAGGGTTCCAATGCAACAGACGGCGCATCAATCGGACGCCCGGTCTGTGCGTTACGGGAATTTAAGTGTCGAGGGCCTGGTTGGATTCAGGCGCGATCCAACCCAGCCGTACTCCATGTTTTTCAAAAACTCTCATGGAGTAAGTCAAAAGGATTATCTTGCTTCAAGGATCCTGACGTCGCAGACGGTTCATCAAACAGACGTCCAATTTAGAAGTTAGGGCCTGTTTTGGTGTTCCTGGGCGGTATTGGATCCGGGTCCGGTCCGCCTAGGTCGGACCGGCCCGACCCGGTTTGGCATGGACCGAACCGGGTTGACCTGGGTCGATCCGTCCCATCTTAGTTCCGACCCGACCTGGGCCGCGGGTCTGGCCATTGGGTCGCGGGTCAGCCCGTTGAGCGGCGGGTCGGCCCGTTGAGCGGCGGGTCGGCCCGTTGAGGGGCGGGTCGGCCCGTTGAGGGGCGGGTCGGTCCAGTGGACCGACCCGACAGTGCCACCCGCCTGGCGGCGCATCCGGGTAGGGCTGACATGGCGTAGAGCCACGCCAAATGGTCAACCCACAGGGGTTGACCCCAACGCGGCACCACGTGGCGCCGCAGGTCCTCCGTGTCGCGACCGACAGGCCGCGACTTTGCCGCAAGGCGCGCCGCTAGCGCGCGTCCCATCCACTGGCTTCCGATCGGACTGGCGGGCCCTTGCTTCTGTCGTGGCCAACGCAGGCCGCAACCTTGATGCCGTGTGGGCGCGCCGCCGGGGGCGCGCCCCACCTTCGCTCTGCTGGCTCCGTCGAGGCCGGCCAGCGTGCCGGCCGACCTCTCCTCCGGTAACCACGGGTGACGAGCCGCGACCCTCCTTGTTCATCGGCGGCGCGCGACGGCGCGCCGCGCCTCCTCCGCGACCGGTCGGTGCCGGCCACTCCGATGGCCGCCACGACTTTGTTCCGTGACCTCCTCTTGCGGCGTGCGTCGATGCGCTATCCACCACGTAGTCGGTCGGTGTCATCGCGCTGTCGGTATTCCATGGAGGCACAAGGATGTAACAAATATAGCGGAGGGTTCGGGTTGGGTTTGTTAGGCCCGCGCCCTCCGCATTAGCTCATAACACGAGGGGGGTTAAGAGTTTAATAACAATTGAATTAAACAACAAGATAAACCCCACAAGATTCCCCACAATAACCTCCCACAAAAATGAATGAATCGCGGGTCGACCTGTTAGTCGGTTGTCCCGCGTTCTTCATGTAATTTCAAGAACGGGGAAGAGGGAATAAAAAATACACAAACGAAAATAACCCCCTACCTCAAATCGTTGGAGAAGTGCCCGCGCTTGAAGGTGGGTTGGTGTTCTTCGTTCCCACAACCGGTTCCCAACGATGGCACTCGCGCGTCGTCCTTCGGTTCGTGGTTTGGTGTTGCCCGTCACCTCCCTCTAGGATCGGCTCTGTCCTCCAAGGGTCCGACGTCGCGACACTCCTTCAGCACTATGTTGCTTGACGAAGCTGTGCCGATACCTATCCCCAAGCTCCATATATATAGGAGAGGTGGAGGGTAAGTAACGACGTGGGAAATTAATGGAGGCTCATAAATTAGGAACCTTCCTAATTCCCCAATGACATCGTTACTTAGGATTGAAAAATCAAGCCATTTAATGGCTTGACACACCGCTAACCCCACCCACCTTTTGTCTGTTGGAGGATATGAAATAAAATAATAAAATTATTTTATTGCATTTCTTTTAAAAAGTCACAAAACTTAACTTTTTCTCCAAACCTACTGTAGTCAAAGTAAAACATCCCTTAAGCGAATCCCGGTGCTGTGGATTCAACGGTGCCCTCAAATTTTTAATCCAAGCAACAATTCGAAAGTTAGAAAATGCCGCTCGTGCGTTTACTGAACATACCTGAAAAAAAGTTCAATAAATTAATTACGTTCACCCTCGACCCGCGTTGGTCGAGGTTAGGCTTCGCCTAAGGAGAACACTCCCCAAAGAACTCAACGATACTCTCAGATTTTCAATCCGAGTTACCGTTTAGAAGTTATGAATTTTACAATAAAATAATTGACACTTAATTATTTTATTTACGGCCAAAAACTTTCACTGGTGGCCCGCGCCGGCCAATGTTAGTATCAGCCTAAGGAAAGCATACCCTCACGAGTTCAGTGGTGGTCTCAGATTTTCAATCTGAGTTACCATTCATGAGTTATAAGCATTTGAAAAATAAAATAATTTTATTTAATAATTTTATTTATGGTTATGCCATTTTCGGGTTTTCTCACAAGAGGCCTGCGCCGACTAAAATTAAGTCGTGCCTAGGGTAAACCCGCCATCCTGAACATAACGGTGCCATCAGATTTCTTATATGGATAACCGTTTAAGAGTTATTCCGCTTTTTTAGGGAAACTATTTACGCGCGCTAATTAAAGCTTAACAAACTTCGACAGATCATTCCGAGCACTCCCGGACTCAGAATCACGCGCCGTCAGATTTTGCAGTCTTGAAATAATTCCATATAATGAAAAAAATTATACAGAAAATCCGGGACATTACATTCTCCCCACCTTAGGGCTTTTTGTCCTCGAAATCCACAACATAGACTAATAAAACAAATGAGGGTACTGAGCACGAATCTGAGCCTCCCGCTCCCATGTTCTCTCCTGGAGGTTTCCGTGCTGCCAGCGAACGTGCACCAGAGGTATCGACTGCTCACGAAGGACCCACTCCTGTCGATTATAAATCTCTACTAGAACCTTCGTAAACGTCGCCCCATCGTCTAAGTCCAACTTGCCATGGTCAATGACCCGAGATGGGCCATGCACGTATCTCCTCAGCTGGGACACATGGAAGACGTCGTGCACCCTCTCCAACTGCGGTGGAAGTGCCAAGCGCTATGTCACCTTGCCTATCCTCCGAAGTATCAGAAACGGCCTGATAAACCTCAGTGATAACTTGCCGCGTTCAAATCTCCGTAGTCCCCGTCGAGGAGAGACTCGCAAGAAAATTTGGCCCCCTCCTGGAACTCCAAAGCTCTCCGTCTCCTATTAGCATAAGACTTATGTCTACTTTGTGTAGTCATCATCCGCTCCTGGATGATCTGCACCTTCTCAGTGGTAGCCCATACCAACTTTGGACCCATAAGTGCTGACTCCCTTTGGTCTGTCCAACATAGAGGTGATCTGCAAGGTCGACCGTACAAGGCCTCGAATGGTTACATACCGATGGTGGAGTGATAACTCTTGTTGTATGCGAACTCCACCAAGGGAAAGTGATCCTCCCAACTACGGCCAAAATCTAGGACGCATGCACGAAGCATGTCCTCCAACGTCTGAATGATCCGCTCTGTCTGACCATCCGTCTGAGGATGAAAGGCGGTGCTAAAATGTAGCTAAGTCATGAACGCCTCCCGCAATCCCTTCCACAATCGGGATGTAAAACGTGCGTCACGTCCAGAGACGATCATCGATGGCACCCCATGGAGTGGCACAATCTCCTGTACGTAGAGGCGTCCCAAGCCCTCTACTGATCCCTGCTCTCAGATGGGTAGGAAGTGGGCCGACTTGGTGATTCGGTCAACGATCACCCAAATGGAATCATGTCCCTTGCACATACGTGGAATCCCTATCACAAAGTCCATGGAGATCTCACCCCACTTACACTCCGTCACCTCTAGTGGTCAGGCTAAGCCTGCTAGAACCCAATGCTCGGTCTTCACTTGCTGACAAGTGAGGCATTGTGAAACAAACTCTGCCACTGCCTGCTTCATCCCTGGCCACCAGTGCTGATGCCGGAGGTCCTGATACATCTTCGCCACACTAGGATGTACCGCCATAGGGGACGTATGGAACTCCCTCAACACCTCCTCCCATAGCGCCACTGGTACCATGGTACGTCCTCTGAAGAGAATGGCGTGCTCCCCACCTTTAGAAAGTCTATCAGGTGTCTGCCCTGAGGATATTTGAGCACGTCGAGCCTCACAGTCGCTGTCCCCAAGCTGCGCCTCCCTGACTCGTTGAAGGAGTGGGGGAGTGACTATCATAGACTGTAGGTAAGCTGCTCCATCTCTATCCACTTAGGATATCTGCAACGCGGAAAGCTTCTCTGTCGCCTCACTCAGCAGTTGTAGACCAGACCTCATGCGGAGTGCGTCTGCTACCACGTTTCCCTTCCCAGGAGTATAGACTATCTAAAAGTCATAGTCCTGGAGGAACTCTAGTCATCGTCGCTGTTTCATGTTCAGGTCATTCTGAAAGCTCTGCTGACACTTCTCCGTCGACAGGAAAGGCTCTCCCTTTTTCGTCAAAGCCAACAATGGTGCTGCTACCCTAGAGAAATCTGGTTCAAAACTCCGGTAGTACCCAGCCAAAGCAGAAGTCCCTCTCCCTTCAGGGAGGTAAACCTGGAAATATCTTTTGAAAGGATGTCCCCACACTCTGCCACTTCTGTTGGGAACTGAAGAATCAAAACTCCCGCTGCCACAAGGGTAAGGCTGGCCGACTCAAGAGTGATCGGTTGCACCCTCCTTTGCATGAGTTTATCATATGTTTCCTGAGTTTCCCTTTTCACTGACTAAGGAAAATCCCATTCCAACATTGTAGATAAACCACAACCTTTTTACCTAATACAGTCAATCTGAGTATGAACTGTGGATGTCCAGTCCATACCCAAACTAATGCCGTAAGGCCTCGATGCTTCCTCCAAGAGGTTTCAACCGAAACTCTCGCCTCAAAGGCCAGATCACACCGTCGGCGTAAGTGTGATTATCGAGTCTCATCCCAAAGGTATCTCCAGACATGATGGTCAAGTCAACGGTTTAACTGGAAAATCTAGGTCTTGGACAAGATTCATGGAAGAAAGGAATGGTTGGTACCTATGTTTATTAATATGGAAGCTAGTAGTAGACACATACCGTACCTTGAATCATTTCTAGAGCCCTTGGGTAACACTCCTTGACCGCATGCAGCTACTCCCTTCCCCTATCCTCCAGCTCCCTGAGCCTGGTGGGGATCACAAAGGGAGGTGGTTGTAACATGTCGGAATGTACACCACCTCATGCTACTCTCCTAGATTTGCTTCTACGTCTGTAGTCCTGCAAATTCATCTGTCCCTAACACTTCCTCTTCCCAAAACATTTTACACGCCCAAGTCTCTGAGACTGGCGTCAATTTTCTACTTTCCCACTGTTAACATTTACTGGCTGCTTCCACTCAGCCAAAGAACATTCAACCAAAAAGGTTCTCTCTAGCACCCTAACATAAGTAGGAATGCATAGAGGAATAGTGCTGGCTTGGATGTCCTTAAACACACCTCACTCGGAAGTCCGAGCCCTGAAGCATTGATCATATCATATTCATCGAGTACTAAGAATGGTCGGTATGCCTTGATGAATACTCAGCTACCGACATGTCGTCCTGCTGAAGCTGTAGAAGCTCTAGGGAACTCTCAGCCACTTCGTCAATCTAGTCCTCAACCGCCTGTGAGTCGGGCTCACCTCAGAACCCGAGGGGTGTTTGATGCTGAAACATGTGTAAGGCACTAAGCCTACATGTGTCTTCTACCGGTACTGCCAGTTGTAACTGCTGACCGACGGGCAGTGATATAGCTGACACACTACCCGAAGGTACTATCTCGGGCAACAGTTCACGTACCGAAGCCTCATCACTATACGGACCATCCTCATGGTCACTCACTAGAAAATACTAGAAGTTAAGATCACCATCTGCTCTACTGGTGTCTCAACTAGTTGAAAAAATCTAGCCACAGCCTCTATCCAGTCCTCAGCCGCCTGCGGGTTCATCTCGCCTCGGAACCTCGGAGGCCTCTACTACTGAAACTTGTGCAACACGCTCAGTCGACGTGCACCCTCTTCTGGTGGGGTTGGTGGCAATGATTTCCCAATGGGTAGTGGTGCTGTTGGTACACCACCTAAAGGTACTAACGCCGTAAGAAGGCCCTGCACCGAGGCCTCATCGCTCGGTGGGCCGTCATTGCATACTCTCTCAGGAATCCTACCTGGCTGTCTACACGGCGACATCCTGATAAGGAATAGGTGCGCCATGATCATTAAGTTATACCTGGTGAGCTGACTCCAAGAAATCACAAGAAAAACTTTAAAAAACACATGCAATTAGTGTTTCCATGCCCTGAGTTGGAAATCAGAATTCAGGGTCCTCATGTATGGATACGTCGGCCACCGCACCAACACTGGATTCCCCAAACTGAAAAACACACTCATAACACTTAACACTATTGCCACAGAGAAAAGATCAGAGTCCTAGTTCTTCGGTAGAACCGACTCCTCTGATACCACTTTGTCACGACCCGTCCCCCGGGGCCCGTGCCATGACTACCCCAAGACCGCCTTCCATAGGCCAGGGGCTGGCGACTAGCATCGAAAGGCGTATTCCCTAAAATGGGAATACATTGCCTTTAAACCTGTACAAACACACGGTCCGAGAACACAACAAGAAGCAACTGTGAATTAAACAGCTGTACTAAAAAGTGTGTTGAAAGTAAAGGGACCAGAATACAAGCCCAACTAAAAGTACAAGTAGAACTGAAAAGGTGAAAAGCAGCTCTTGGATCGTCCACCACAGATCCTACTTGAAGGGTCGGTACAGCTCACGATCAATAGTCCCTGCGTCGCGTCACACCAAATGGTCCACCCCAGATTCTACCTAAAGGGTAGGTACATATCGCCTCCTCAGCACTCCACATCCGCCTGTCTCCTCCGCGTACCGCCTGGTCCCGTCTCCCTCAAACCTCAGCCCAACCACTCGTCGTCTGCACAAGACACAACAAGGTGCGGGCATAACCCGTGCAAGGGTGAGTATAACGATACTCAGTAGGGACCCCGAGACCCCGTAGGTCTCCTAGAACTTCACAAAGGAAAACCACAAAGCATGATCTCAATCACAAAGCACAAAGAAATAGACACAACTCAATTAGAGTCTCAGCTCAAACCAGGTATACAACTCAGAGAAACAGGATTATGATGTTGACCCACACAGGATCGCTATGAAAGAAGATAGCCAGCCACGAGATTCTCTAGGGATATTAACAAGTAACATCCCCAATCACAACATCGAACTCCTCGGCTGCTTGAGAACCCCTCCTCTATCGAGTTCAGTGGGTCTGCCGCGTCACACAGAGGCGCTTCCCACTAACCTTGAACTGCTGAGGTACTCCTCCACATCGCGTACTTTGGGTCTATCAGATCACACAAAGCTACTCTCCCACTGTGGCCTACTAAGGTACTCCTCCCCTTCGCATACCATGGGACGTCGAGTCACTCCGAGTCAAAAAGGCAGCAGTCGTCAGGCCTCAGCCAGTTGTAGGGTTCCGTACGTAGTGCGCTTGGGAGAACCGCTCCTCAAGCCATCATTCATATTTCAACCAGCACGTAGTCTCACAAGAAGTTACCCAATGATTCTCCATGTCATAAGGGTTCCAACGCAACAGACAACGCGTCAATCAGATGCTCGGTCTGTGCGTTATTGGCATTTCAGTACTGAGGGGCCGGTTTGATTCGGGTGCGATCCAACCCGGCCGTACTCCAAGTTTTCCAAAAACTCTCATAGAGTAATTCAAAAGGACCATCTCTCTCCAAGGATCCCGACGCCTCAGATGGTTTTTCAAACGGACATCTGGTTTAGAAGTTAGGGCCCGTTTTGGTGTTCCTGGGTGGTACTGGGTCCGGGTCCGGTCCGCCTCGGTCAGACCGGCCCGACCCGGTTCTGCATGGGCCGACCCAGGCCGACCTGGGTTGACCCGGCCCGTCTTGGGTCAGACCCGTCCTGGGTCCACCCGGCCTTCTGGGCCCGGCCCGACCCGGCTGGGCCGTGGGTCAGGCCGCTAGGCCACGAGTCGGCCCGCTGAGCGGCGGGTCAGTCCGCTGGACCGACCTGGCGGCGCATAGCCACGTCAGCAGGTCAACCCATGGGGGTTGACCCCAACATGGCATCGTGGGTCCTCCGTGCCGCGGCCAACGGGCTGCGACTTTGCCACCAGGCGCGCCGCTGGCGCGAGCCCCGTCCACCGACCATCGGTCGGACCGACGACCCCTTGTTCTCGCTGCGCCCAAGCCAGGCTGCGTGGGCGCACCGCTGAGGGCGCGCCCCACCTTCGCTCTGCCGGCTCCGTCGCGGTCGGACGACATGCCGGCCGACCTCTCCTTCGGTCGCCGCGGGTAACGAGCTGCGACCCTCCTTGTTCATCGGCGGCGCGCGACGGTGATCCGCGCCTCCTCTGCAGCCGGCCGGTGCCGGACACTCCGAAGACCTCCACGACTTTGTGTCGTGGCCTCCTCTTGCAGCGTGCGTCGACGCGCTATCTACCACGTAGCCGACCGATGTCGTCGCGTTGTCGGTCTTTCATGGAGGCACAAGGATATAACAAATATAGCAGACGGTTTGGGTCGGGTTCGTTAGGCCCGCGCCCTCTGCGTTAGCTCGTAACACAAGGGGGGTTAAGGGTTTAATAACAATTGAATTAAACAACAAGATAAACCCCACAAGATTCCCCGCAATAACCTCCCACAAAGATGAATGAATCACGGGTCAACCTGTTAGTCGGTTGTCCCGTGTTCTTCATGTAATTTCTAGAACGGGGATAAGGGAATCAAAATTGCACAAATGAAAATAACTCCCTACCTCGAATCGTCAGAGAAGCGCCCACGCTTGAAGGTGGGTTGGTGTTCTTCGTTCCCGCAACCGTTTCCCAATGACGTCACTCGCACGTCGTCCTTCGGTTTCTGGTTCGGTGTCGCCCGTCACCTCCCGCTAGGATCAACTCCTTCCTCTAAGGGTTCGGCGTCACGGTGCTCCTTCAGCACTTCGTTACTTGGTGAGGCTGTGCCGATACCCCTCCACAAGCTCCATATATATAGGAGATGGGGAGGGTAAGTAACGACGTGGGGAATTAATGGGGGCTCATAAATTAGGAACCTTCCTAATTCTCCAGTGACGTCGTTACTTAGGATTGGCAAGTCAAGCCAATTAATGGCTTGACACACCGCTGACCCCACCCACCTTTTGTCCTTTGGAGGATATGAAATAAAATAATAAAATTATTTTATTTCATTTCTTTTAAAAAGTCACAAAACTTGACTTTTTTTCTTCGGACCTACTGCAGTCAAAGTAAAGCCTCCCTTAAGCAAATCACAGCGCTGCGGATTCAACGGTGCCCTCAGATTTTTAATCCGAGCAACTGTTCAAAAGTTAGAAAATGCCGCTCGTGCATTTACTGAACGTACCCAAAAAAAGTTCAATAAATTAATTACGTTCACCCTTGACCCGTGTAGATCGAGGTTTGGCTTCGCCTAAGGAGAAAACGCCCCAACAAACTCAATGGTACTCTCAGATTTTCAATTCAAGTTACTGTTTGGAAGTTATGGATTTTATAATAAAATTATTGACACTTAATTATTTTATTTACGGCCAAAAACTAACTTTCACTAGTGGCCCGTGTCCGCCAATGTTAGTATCATCTTAAGGAAAGAATACTCTCACGAGTTCAGCAGTGGTCTCAGATTTTCAATCCGATTTACCGTTCGTGAGTTATTAGTATTTGAAAAATAAAATAATTTTATTTACGGTTATTCCATTTTCAGGTTTTCTCACAGGAGGCCCGTGGCGACTAAACTTAAGTCACGCGTAGGGTAAACCCGCCATCCTGAACGCAACGGTGCCCTCAGATTTCTGATCCGGGCAACTATTTAAGAGCTATTCCACTTTTTCAGGAAAACTGCTTATGCGCACTAATTAAAGCTTAACAAACTTCGACGGATCATTCCGGACACTCTGGGCCTCAGAATCACGCGCCGTCAGATTTCGCGGTCTCGAAATATTTCCATATAATAAAAAAATTATACGAAAAATCTGGGACATTACATAGTAATTGCATAAAGGCCCTTAACTAACTGTTCTTCCAATATAAAATCCATTGGAAATAATAATAATAATAATATAATTATTATATTACATCACATTCACTTACTCATGGATATTTAAATATCATTTATTAAATAAATAAATCAATATTTATTTAAATAATATTAAACAAAATATAGCATTTCCATCGGGCCCCTAACTCATCCTGTCAATCCTCCTCAGCATTTATCAAACATTGAATAATAAATATTTATTTAAATAAGAAATATATTCATATTATTCATTCATTCAATAAATAAATATTATATTAACTAACTAGTGAATAAATATTTATTTAATATTCAACTCACATATATTCTAAAATATAATAACCGATGATTGAATTTATTTGATCAACCCAACTAGAATAATTATTAAACTGTGATTTGGGAATACTTTTTACTCTAAATATTAAATTCAAATATAATTTAACTGAGATTTTGGATACACTTATTGTGTGACCCTCTAGGCCTATTTCTTAGTGGAATTATGCAAATATTCTTAAAGTTCAAGATTAGCTTCTAGCAACACATTAAGGAACTCATAATGAATGAAGTTAATTTCATAATGAAAACAAGATCATATAAATGCTTACTATGTAATATAATCCCTTTGTCTCGATATATAATCAATGAGGATGCATATTTGTTTCATCAAAAGTGATTTTGAAATAAAAAATTTAAATTTCAGTCAGTCAATCAACCAAGGATATGGACTTTAACAAATAGATCAATTTCAATCAAAGGGCCTAGGATATCTTCTTTAATTTACTCATAACTCATAAGGGAAAAATCCTTTTTTACTTATTCAATTAATTCCATATTAATTATGATACACCCAACTTATACCACCTCTCTCTGAGCATATGTCATCTTGGTTTACATCAATGCATCGAAGTTTGTGATTCAGGATATACATTAATAATAATATCAAGTTTAAGGACTAATACACACATCTATGGATAAAAATATGCAATGAAACATATAGCATGTGGAATTATTATTGGTGGTTATATCCTCATAACATCATATCTTTGAGATTACTAAGTGAAAAATTCATGAAAAGAAGTCTTAAGGTCATATGAGCCTCCAATATCTAATATTCAAAACATTATTTGTGTCATATCTGAAAAAATCATCTAGACTATAAGATATATGTCTAAGAATATTTCCATGGAATTTACGAGTTCTCATTATAGTGTGGAATTTCTATAACCATTCAATATGACAAATACTCTAAGAACATTATCACATTAATATTATGAAGAAGATCACTCATCATGTGACAATATATTTGTTAATATTCAAGTAATCAAAAGTACAAATTTATTTGGTTTTAGGGAACTAACACCAACAAAGAGAATGAAAATATTTAAAAATAGAATATGTGGGTTTAGTGGGAAGAGTGAAATGTAAAATGAAACCCAATGGAAGCAACTAGTGGTTCAATAGGCTAAATAAACTATTTCTTTATGATTTTTTTATTTAAAATTTGGTGAGGGACATTTGGATTTCGATGGTGAACCCGCTGCTATATTAAAATAGAATATTTTTGAAATTTTAGGCGATAAATTTTATAAATATATGTTTTCTTTCATTGTGGGAAGAAGTATGAGAACATTTTATATTTCCTATCATGTGTTTTTCTCCTCTTCATTGATCCTAATATCTAATTCAGTGATGAAATTATGATCTTTCAGTGGCAGTGGACTTTAAGATCAGGACTAATGTTTATTTTTTATATTTTATGAATTTCAATCACCATTTGGTGATGATTAAATTAAAATTATGTCTTGTGATTATTTGATATGCTTTCACTAATTTTTTTATCTAGAGTAGATTCATCTAATTGGTTCTCAAGATAAGATTCAATTAATATATAGGTAAGTAACCCCTATATTATCTCAAATTTTAATGTATTTATTTTTCAAGTAAGTATACATAAGGATATATAACTATACATAGGGACATGAAAGGGGATTATTGAGTGTGTGAAAGTGAATAAATTAAGTAATATATCTTTTTAGAGTTGCGATAGTCATTCTACTAAGGTAAGGTTGAATTTTAGGTCATTAAATGACATGATCATATTAGTTTCCATGGAATTATGTATGAGGTAAATAGAAATTTGACCAGTGTGGGGTGATATGAGTGATAGTGGGGGAGTTCAGGTCCTCCCTATAGCAACACCCTACATCGTAAACAACTTGTAATTATGTAATTTATAAGAAGGGTTTCACTTTATAAACTTTCATTATAATATAGTTTTAAAGATTTAAGTAATTAGGAAAACTATTACATAAAAAAGTGGTCACTTCAACTTATTGTACATTTTTTCACAAAAAATATGGATTTATGTTTATATCCATTTTTTATTCAAGAAACTTTAATTTCATTTAATAATAGTCATTTTAGTGGAAAGTTTGACCTTACTATAATTTTTATTCATCTTTAGATTCTATGAAAAACATTTGAAAATGTAAGATGATCACAAAAATCTTATTAAAGGATATAAAAATAAAGTGATCCCATTAGTGCAGTGAAAAACATGAAAACCCATAAAAATGTTTACCATTTTCATAATAAAACTTTGAGCATATAAATAAAATATACCCACATGATAAATTAAACCTTTGCTTAAAGAAAACATTTGAAACCCATTAGAAAGCATAGTAAAGCCAAGAAGGCTTCACGAGGAACATGTGAACTCATGAAAACATTTTTTGGAAGAAAAAATATTTCACCATTAATTGTTCATAAACTTTCCTTACCTAATTAAATCAAAGGATTTCCAAAAACACCCTTAGAAGGAATAAAATAGGTATCTTGGAGAATCATATTCATAACCCATGTTCACTCATGTTTAACCCATGTCAGAATAACTGATGCTCAGTTATTTCTATAGGATTAACCTTCCTAGTTATCTCCCTCATTTTTCACCTTTCAAGATTAAATAATTACCCACTGCATTAGAGAGTTATATTGAGCTCTCCCCTCATCATGAGCCATATCAGACTCACCCATCATCATCCATAATACCCAAGTACCATATCATGAAGTAAAAATTTATAATATTTCACTTTTTCATCTTTAAAATATTTGAAAAACTCATTTGTACCCATACACAAACTTCTTTCCATTTTTTGTAAAAGAACAATAAGAAATATCATTTTCTTTTGAAAATTCTAAAAAATGAAAATTTTCCAAAAGAGAAGGAATACAATATTATTCTAAAAACCATGAAAAATTTCATAGGAAGCTTGATAATGAATAATGGACATGACGGTGGGAAAAGTAGGACATGCGGTAAACATTTAAAAAACATTTTTTTTCACTTTTTTAAACAAAGTCAAAATGATCCATTCGAAAAATTTAAAGAAAATTCCTTTTTAAAAAATTTATAAAGAAAGTAAAAAGGCGTATAAAATGACCTTTAAAAATCTTTGAATTATAAAAAGAACATTCTTGAAACATTTTGAAGAACAAGGATATGGAGAAAAAATATTTGAAAGGAATACTTCAAAAAAAGGTTTTAAAAAAATATTTTACCTTAAGTCTCATCTAGATTTATACATTATATAAATCTATAATAATTATAACATCCCTAAACCCACACTCTCAAATACAGTGATAAAATATAATCTTCACATTTCTGGATTTTATACTGATAAATTTGACCTAATATTAACTCTTCAAAACTTATAACATCTTTTGAAGTCTGTATCCCACATTAGACTTGAGGTCTGGTGTGGTCTTAATTATTTGTTATAAAAGAACACCAAGGGCTCCTTTAGAGAGCACACCTTGGGGGTTCGGTTTCTCATATTTTATCATTCTATATGGTATAAGAGGGAACCTAATCCTGACCCCCTCCCATCTATTTTTTTTCTTTTTTTCCCCTTCATTCTCTAGGGTTTCTTCTAGTTGGGGGGCAGTGACCTCCATGGCCAGCGAGCCATAGGTATTCTCCACCGCCCCCCTGCCGGCTATCCCTCCCGAGCGCCGCTCGACCACTATCCCAAGTGGCAGATCTCTCCCAGTTGACCCCTGTCCGACGGATCTCTCCCGTTGTCCTCTCCCGTCGCCCTCTCTCCATCCCGGTGGAATCCTCCACCCATAGCAGGACCTCTCCCGTGGCGCACACCCTACCTGGGCCGACTTGCGTGTGACGGCTCCACCTCCGGCGGCTCCCTCTTGCGTTTCCCGGCACCCTCGTCTAGGCACGATCGGCCCGTGGCCCGCCTCTTTGCGCTGCTTACGCCACTCGCCTCCTCGTCAACTTCGCTTCATCCCACGGCTCTTGTCCCTCCCATGGATCCCTGCATGCGGCTCCCTGGTGTGCTTGACGACTGACGACCCGAATCTCCTTCTCGGCCGACCTCCTTCCCGGCCGGCCTACGCGACTCCCGACTCCTGATCCCGTCGTGCCTCCAGTTCCCGATGGGATCCCGTCGCCCTTCCCCTCCCACCTGAGTGCCGCTCGGCCCAACGCATCTATGGAGGATCTCCCCGTTGCAATGCTCTTCCGCAGCGCCCCATCGCCGGCATGACCCCTTCTGCGCGTCACCCTCTAGGCGCGACGTCCCTCCTACATCTCAACCCACGGGACCTCTTCCCATCGCGACACCTCTCCCGCTGCGATTCCGGTGGAACCCTCCTGTGCGTGACTCTTGCTGCGCAACTCCCTCCAGGTTCTCTGGCACCTCCCGATCCCGACGGCGGCCCACTTCTTCCCTCTACTCCCCGCCACGACTCCTATCCCGACGGTTCCATCTCGGGCCGCCTCCTCTGCGGACATCCAGCCCCGCCTCCCTCCCTCCCGGCGGATCTCTCCCCCTACCGGCTCCTCTAGCCGCTGGCCTCCACCCCTGCCGGCCCCTCCAGCAGCCGGCCTCCACCCCTGCTGGCCCCTCCAGCAGCCGGCCTCCGGTTCTGCTCGGATCCCCCCCTCCAGCCGGCCTCCTCCTGCAAGGTAGCTCTCCCTCCGGCCGGATTCATCTGCTCCACTCTGGAGAATCTCATCATCTGGCACTTCCATGCCAACCTCCTCCAAGCGGTTGCCCTGCTTACAGATCTGGATCTTCGACCTCCTCCTGCGGCAACCCCCCGACTCCTTGCCGGCCTCCTCCTGTGACAGTGCTGCCTCCTCGCCGGAAACTCCTGCGGAATCCCCGCCTCCCGTCGTCGGCATCTCCCGACGACTCCCGGTAGCCGCATCCTTGTCTGCCTACATGCCTTCACACTTCCTCTATCATGGTACAGTTGCTCGACCACCTTGGATTCAAGCCCTTTGGCGCCGCCAGATCCCGCAACAATTCTGCGGAATCCCCGTCTCCCGTCATCAGCCCCGCAAGTGCGGTTTTCCTGGTGCTAGTATGGATTTCCCAACGTCTCATCGACTGGCCCCACTAGCGCGGCATTTCCTAGCGCTCCGTCAATTGGCCCGGTCTGAGTGGTTCATCTGCTGCGTCCGTGACATCATCCATCCATCATCCTACGAGGGAGCTTCGATCGTGAGGGGGAGCAGCATCCTTTGCACCTTTATATTTTATTTCGTCTTGTTTTTGTCATCAAGCTGGGTATGTCCAGCTTGAGGGGGGGTGTTTGCACCTTGTTGCTTGCTTTGTTTTTCTTTATGTGTTCAAGCTAGGTACACCTAGCTTGAGGGGGAGTGTTGGAGTCTGTATCCCACATCGAACTTGAGGTCCGGTGTGGTCTTAATTATTTGTTATAAAAGAACCCCAAGGGATCCTTTAGAGAGCACACCTTGGGGGTTTAGTTTCTCTTATTTTATCATTCTACAACATCAAATTGAAAAATTGAATCACTTACATACCCAAGGACATTTCAAGATTAGATTTTTAGAGAATTAGAAAAAACTCTTACATGGAAACTTGGAAAGATAAATAAATATTTCATAAAAATATACATCATCTCCCAATAATTTCTTCACATCTAGTAACTTCTTTGTCATAAAATACTTAAAACCATTCTTCACAACCTAGGGAAATGGAAAACATAAGAAGGGTGGGATTAAATACTCAGTAAGGGTAAACATAAGAATTAAAGATTGAATTCCATAAGTAAGAATAATATGGGAATAAGGGTATGATGAAATAATCAAAGTGAATGAGAATAACATAAGATAATTCATACCCATCAAAATTGGGATCATAAAACATGTGACATGTCATTAATCTTTATCAAAGGAAAGATTCATGAAAATATACAATCATGGGCCATGTGTTGTTAATCTTGATCAATGGAACCATTTAAAACTTATAGAAAGAATAGATAAAATGTGTTGGTATCTTGGAACATTATCTTTATATAAACCTTACAAGAACCCTATTATATGGGATAAAATTACCTAGTTAATACCCATCATCTCTTTTGAGTAACCAAATAACCTATTAAACCCATCATCTCTTAAAGGTTACTTATATTTAGTCAACTCTGTCATCGTTACCCAATGAATTAGAGGGATATAACAAACCAACCAATAATATATCAGACAAAGTACCTTAAGGATTTGGGTTCAATCCCCAATCCTGATTTCATCAATAATTTACATGTATCATATCATGATAAAAATAATTAAAAGCCTGTACTTTTCAATATTACAATAACCATCATTCTTTCATAGTTTGATTTACCCGTGGAAAATAAACGGGTTCCATAATGATCTATTTGAAACAATTATAATCCATCTAGATAAATAATAAGGATGTAGTAATTACAATATATCCCGTGTGGATCATAATTAACATCAAGGTTTTTTTATTGTTGGTGAATAGAAATTTCATTAAAATAACATTAAAAACAATCTTGAGGAAAATACCCTTTCCACTTTGAAAATCACTTTTAAAAACTAACAATTTGTAGAATATTAGGAACAAAATTTCTTTGAAAATAACCATGGAAAATTTTAAAGGAAGATTCAAATCAATGAGCGGTCATGATGACGGGAAATTCTATTCATGTCATAAAAGTTAAAAAGAAACATTCTTTTCAAACTTTTGTAAAGAAAGTAAAAAGTGACCCATGCAGAAAACGTTAATAAATTTTTTTCTAAAATATTTTAAAATAAGGTCAAAGATAGTGGAAAATAAATTTAGGAAATAATTTATTTTTATAAAATATATCTCTTGAAAACATTTTAGAATACATGGATATGGAAGATAAATATTCTCGATCTAAAAGAAGATACAAGTTCAGTATCACTTACAAATAACCTTCTTGAAGATTATTTAATCAGTAAGGGATGTAATGTAAATTAAACATGTAAATAACATTAATAAAAATTGGTGGATAAAATATATGTGGTTTGATAAAATAAGATAATATTATTTCCCCTAAATTAACCTTGAATATAAAAAATCCTGAAAAGAAATGAGATTGTAAAATAAAACTTTTACCGCTTTGGTAACATATGAAATAAAAATTCATTGAAAGAAAGAATATGATATGGTTATTTAAATAAAATGAATTACATTAAGTAATATTTCAAAATGAATTCATGTGTAATTAAGTAAACCATTCAAATAAATCAGGTTTCATGTCATGAAACATGTCTCAATAAAATGAGACTGATACAAAGAAAACCCTTGAAAAGATCATAAATTATGAAGCATAATTAATCTATGAAGTGATTGTGTAGACATAATTAAATTCACATGAAACAAGTTTAAATATATTATAAAACAATTTATAGATTAATTCACACATAATCATGGAATGAAGAAGTTAATGAAGAAGAATTATAACCACATAAAAGGAAATTGAGTTAAGAAACACCTTACTACTTGGTAACTTTAAATTCAAATCCATTTGGATGAAATAATTTTGGTTATAACTTAAAAATCCATGAATTTTAAAGTATTCATGATATAAAATGTAAAATTCATAGTATATACACCATATAAAATAAATTAGGTTCATAACATTAAAGTGTGCTTAAATGAAGGAAAATTAAGATGAAATCCCTTACCCCGAGTCTAGGATTTCTATATATGTCCTTTAACACACGTATAATAAAATTATATCAATTATTTTATTTTTTAATAAAATTTTATAGGTTTAATAAATTATATTTTAAACCATTTATTTCATTTATTTTAATGAATTATTTAATTACTTAATCGATTAAGTCCATGTTGGGTGTTTTGAGGACGTTCAGTTCAAAGTTACAAAATGACTTTGGTATGTTGATTGTGGTAAAAAAATGTAATTATTACATCATATATAGAATAATAATAATTATATATTCATATTTTTTATACATTAATTATAATTTTAAAACTAACCATGAAATATAGTTATGAAAAATGAATTACCTTACAATCACGGAGACGGTAGGTCGTACGTATGCATGATTAATGATTCCATTTTTCAACAAACATGATGGAAATAAGGAAAGTATTATTTTATATTTAAAAAATTATTATTATATCATAAATATAATATTATATATTTAAATACTTTATATATACCATCCATGTGATGTAGTGATGAAAAATGAATCACGTCACTTTGTAGAGGTAGTATTCCACACATACACACGAACGATGTTATCATTTTTCAATGAACGAGAAGGTAAGAAAATAGATGATATATTATCTTTATAGAATTATAATTATTTTATCGGTATCATATTTAAACATTAAATCCATAATTATAACCAATCATGAGATGCGGTGATGGAAAATGAGTTACATCAGTTTGTGAGGTGATAGTCTGATGTACACACAAACGATAGTTTCATTTCACATTTGATGGAAGAAGAAGATTAATTAAGGTTAATACAATAACATAATAATGTATTACTATATCTTATATAATGGTTTCATTATATAATAATGTCTATAAGAGCTTTTAAGGATTTAGAAGAAGAAACAAAACTAAAACATTCAGTTAAAAGCTATACCTCTTCATCAGACAACCTCCTTTTCTTCATATCTTAATCAATCTATGGTTATAATTTTTTCCAAAATAATACCTATATAAAGTGGATGTTTATTTTAGTAATTTATTTGGTCAAATATTTTCTAAAATATAGTTCTAAAACGTTGTGAGGAAGAGAGGAGAGGAGGTTCGCTTTTATAAGTGAGGGAAGGGGCACTCTTGGAATTACAAAAAGTATTAAATTGATATAAATTATTTTTCATGAAAAAGTGGAAAAAATTGATATATTTAGAACATATAATTATTATTATTCTAAATTATCTCATACAGTAAAATTTGGACATTTTTATGTGATTTTTTCACCCTTATCTCTTTGTTTTAACCCTCCATCAACACTTTTAACGATTATCCTAATATCAAAGTTTTGTACTCTTTAGGGTCAAAAAAGTTATTATAAAAGTATTATTGACCCATAAATGTACCATGGCTGATATTTTTAACCATATATAATTAAATTGAAAAAATATATTATTTTTATGGATTTTAAATCATTTAATAAAAATATTTTTTATTATAAAATATCATTAATGTCATTTTTGGAACTATTCATTTACATTGACTTTAATGTTTTCAATATAACAATGTAATTATAATATATACTTTTAAAAAATATACAATATGTCATATATGTCTAAAAAGTTAGTGTGATACTATAACTTACCCCAAAAAATACTTTTAGAGTTTTTAAAATCATTCACTTGATTTTTTACTGCTTTCACAAACACTATGTCGGTGTTGCATAAACATTTAAGGTAATCATTTCATCACTAAAAAATTAAAAATAAATTACCATAATAAAAATAATTTATTTATGATAAAAATAACCTTTAATATTAATTCACAACATATTTTTTTCCCTATGTGAACATATAAGATAAATTTAAAATCCAGAGTGACATTTTTTATTTTTCTTTTCTTAAAATAATATAAGTCATTTTCAAAGAAAAATGGAACAAAATAACTATAAAATAAAATATTGGATTATTATGTATAAAAAACTCATAAAACATATTAAAGTAAAGTTTTAGGGTTATTTTTAGTTTTTATCATATTATTTTTAATCTTAATTACCTGATTTACCATTATTGAGGTGACACATATTTACTATCATTACTATTCATAATGAAAAAAATATAAGCTACCTATTTAAAAAATTTGGACCTAATTATTCCAAATATGGGATCTATTTTTAAATATTAAATTCCTTGAATTGGAATAAATCAATTTTAATATACATTTTTAAAACACAACATAAAATAATTTTTAGAAAAAATGTGTTTTTAATCACAAAAATGAACTTATAATAAAATTAGGTATAATAATGATTCAAATGTAATTAGTTATATTATATCTAACTAAATAATACTTATGTTAATTTTATAAAAAAATAAAATCATAATGATACTTTTAAATGAGAATAAATAACAATTTTATAAAAATCAGTATTTTTCAATATTCACTGAATAATCAATATTTTTAAAAAAATCCAAAAATTTCACCCTAATCTAATTTTGACATGATGATTTCAAAATTGGTATCCTTTTTCCACATATAGTTTTTAAAATTTTCTAAAATTAATTATAATATTCTCTCATAAAAATAATAAAAAACATTTTTGAAGAAAACGTATTTTAGAAGCATAACACGAATTTACTGAAAATTGAGTGCTTATTTCCTAATAATTAATCAATAATTTTGTATTAAGTGAGACCTTTATATATATTTTCTAATGTGGTTACTTATATCAATACTTAATAATTCAACATCTAGTTTATAATGATCAAATTTAAAATAATATTATTTCATGGTTTATTTAAGCTTGGTGTTTCGTGTTGTATACACTATCAAATGTAGTCTTATTTTAAAATCTCAGGATATTAAATTATCCAACCATTTAATTAATTGTGTTCTTTAAATTTTAACTTGATCTTAGTAAGCATTTTAAAATTCCTTTTTAAACCCACATACACTACTGGAAATGAAGCCTTTACCAACGATTCCGAACCGTTGGTAAAGGCTAGATAACCGTTGGTATAATATATACCAATAGTTATCCAAACAATAGGGAAGTAAGCCATAGGGAAACACATATGCCAACGGTTTCTGGAAAATCGTTGGTATATGTTAGGAAATCTACATTATACCAACAGTTTGACATAACCGTTGGTATAAGTTTTCACCAACGGTTTAAAACCGTTGGTAAACATACTATTCGAATGGTTTGTAAACCGTTGGGAAAGTGTTTTTACCAACGGTTCTCTAGAACCATTGGTATAAAACACATTCACAGCCCTATGCTAATGGTTTACAACCGTTGGTATAGGTTTTGCTGTGCAATTCAGACAGCAGCCTACTACAAGCTACCCTTTCTATATTTCCAACTTCCCCTCCAATTACCTGCAATAACCAACTATAACACATACATATACACAATTAATTCATGTAGATTTAACACATAATTCACCCTGAAACTATACACATACAGAATTAAGACATAATTCATAAGGTAATTATAAACATACATAATTGATTTAGAATTCAATTCAAAATTGAGATAACAATTACATGTGCAATCCAGAATTCAATTCATAATTGAATACTGAATTTAATACATACATAATTTAATTATCAATTATGAATACAATACATAAAAAACTGAATACGTAATTATATGTGTTATACAGAATTAAGAATACATACAAAATTTCATTTTGTATAACACATACACAATTGAATTCAGAAATTAGAAGATATTAATCCCAAAATAAGGAAATGGATAAATGAATTCAAACAAACACAAATATAATGTCCCATAGTTTGGGGCCAGTGTCTTTGAACTTAGTGATGATGATAATGGGTGTGTATCAATGAGCTTATGTGACTTAGGGAATGTAGTTTTCCTTGGCGTGTTAAATGTCACATGTTTTAGAATAGGGGTAGGAGTTCCTCATGTGAGAAGTGGGTTGTGTGAGGCTGGACCATGGATCCTTGTGTTAAATTATTAACACAATCCGAATACGTTTGATCGGTTTTCCATATGCCAGTTGTTTTCACTTAAAATGTTGTCCATTTTAAACAAAAGGCAGACACTTTGAGTGATACCAGCCACAACATGCCTCAGATTGAGGTGGGGTTGACTCGTACACATCACATATGACCCATGGATCATTGTACGAAAGTATCAAGACAATCTGAATGCGTTTGGTCGGTTTTCTATATGTCAGTTGTTGTTTTCACTTAAAATGTTGTCCATTTCAAATAAAAGTGAGATACATTGAGTGGTACCAGCCACAATGTGCCTCAAATTAAGGCAGAGTTGACTCGTACACATCACAAATGACCCATGGATCGTTGTGCTAAAGTATCAACACAATCTGAATACGTGTGGTCGGTTTTCCGTATGCCAGTTGTTTTTACTTAAAAGAGTATCCATTTTAAACAAAAGAAAGATACTTCGAGTGATACCGGCCACACCATGCCTCAGATTGAGGCAGGTTTGACTCGTACACGTCAGAAATTACCCATGGATCGTTTTCATAAAGTATCAATAGAATCCGAATGCGTTTGGTCAGTTTTCCATATGTCAGTTGTTGTTTTCACTTAAAATGTTGTCCATTTCAAATAAACATGAGATACTTTGAGTGGTACTGGCTACAACGTGCCTCAGATTGAGGCGAGGTTGACTCATACACATCATAAATGACCCATGGATCCTTGTGCTAAAGTATCAACACAATCTGAATACGCTTGGTCAGTTTTTTGTATGCCAATTGTTTTTACTTAAAAGGGTGTCCATTTTAAACAAAAGAAAGAAACTAAGAGTTATACCGGCCACACCATGCCTCTGATTGGGGCGGGGTTAACTCGTACACGTCACATATGACCCTTGGATCATTTTCCTAAAGTATCAATAGAATCTGAATGTGTTTGGTCGGTTTTCTGTATGGCAGTTCTTGTTTTCACTTAAAATGTTGTCCATTTAAAACAAAAGAAAGACACTTCAAGTGATATCGGCCACACCGTGCATCATATTGTGGTGGGGTTGAATCGTACAAGTCACATATGACCCATGGATCGTTTTTCTAAAGTATAAATATAATCCGAATGCATTTGGTCGGTTTTCCATATGCCAGTTGTTGTTTTCACTTAAAATGTTGTCCATTTCAAATAAAAGTGAGAAACTTTGAGTTGTACTAGCCACACCGTGCCTCGGATTGAGGCGGGGTTGAATCATACTTGTCAAAAATGACCCATGGATCCTTGTTCTAAAGTATCGACACAATCTGAATACGTTTGGTCGGTTTTCTGTATGCCAGTTGTTTTTACTTAAAAGGGTGTCCATTTTAAACAAAAGAAATACACTACAAGTGATACTAGCCACACCGTGCCTCAAATTGAGGTGGGGTTGACTCATACACATCACAAATGACCCATGGATCCTTGTTCTAAAGTATCAACACAATCTGAATGCATTAGGTTGGTTTTATGTATGCCAATTGTTGTTTTTACTTAAAATGTTGTGCATTTCAAACAAAAGAAAGACACTTCGAGTGATACCATCCACACCACGCCTCTAACTGAGGCAAGATTGATTTGTACACATCACATATGACCCATGGATCATTTTACTAAAGTATCAATACAATTAGAAAGCATTTGGTTGGTTTTCCATATGCCAGTTGTTGTTTTCACTTAAAATGTTGTCCATTTCAAATAAAAGTGAGACACTTTGAGTGGTATCAGCCACACCGTGCCTCGGATTGAGGTGGGGTTGACTCGTACATGTCAAAAATGACCCATGGATCCTTGTTCTAAAGTATCAACACAATTCAAATTGGTTAGGTTGGTTTTTTGTATGCCAGTTGTTGTTTTTACTTAAAATGTTGTCCATTTCAAACAAAATAATGACACTTTGAGTGATATTGGCCACACCATGCCTCGGATTGTGGCAGGGTTGACTCTTACACATCACATATGGCCCATGGATCATTTTTCTAAAGTATTAACAGAATATGAATGTGTTTGGTCAGTTTTCCGTATGCCAGTTGTTGTTTTCACTTAAAATGTTGTCCATTTAAAATAAAAGTGAGACAGTTTGAGTGGTACCGGTCACACCGTGGCTTGGATTGAGGCGGGGTTGAATCGTACATGTCAAAAATGAACCATATATCCTTGTGCTAAAGTATCAACACAATCCAAATACGTTTGGTCAGTTTTCCGTTTTCCAGTTGTTTTTACTTAAAAGGGTGTCCATTTTAAACAAAAGAAAGACACTACGAGTGATACTGGCCACACCATGCCTTGAATTGAGGTGGGATTGACTCGTACACGTCAAAAATGACCCATGGATCATTGTACTAAAGTATCAAAACAATCCTAATGAGTTAGGTCGGTTTTCCGTATGCCAGTTGTTGTTTTTACTTAAAATGTTGTCCATTTCAAATAAAGGTGAGACACTTTGAGTGATACCTGCCAGACTGTGCCTCATATTGACGCGGGGGTGACTCGTACACATCACATATGACCCATGGATCATTTTTTAAACAGAATCCGAATGCTTTTGGTCGGTTTTCTGTATGACAGTTGTTGTTTTCACTTAAAATGTTGTCCATTTTAAATAAAAGTGAGACACATTGAGTGGTACCGGTCACACCGTGCCTCAGATTGATGTGGGGTTGACTCATACACGTTAAAAATGAACCATGGATCCTTGTTCTAAAGTATCAACACAATCCGAATACGTTTGGTCGGTTTTCCGTATGCTAGTTGTTTTTACTTAAAAGGGTGTCCATTTTAAACAAAAGAAAAACACTTCGAGTGATAACGGCCACACTGTGCCTAAAATTGAGGTAGGGTTGACTCGTACACGTCACATATGACCCATGGATTGTTGTCATAAAGTATCAATGCAATCTGAATGTGTTAGGTCAGTTTTCCGTATGCCAGTTGTTGTTTTACATAAAATGTTGTCCATTTCAAATAAAGGTGAGAAACTTTGAGTGGTACCGGCCACACTGTGCCTATGATTGAGGAAGGGTTGACCCATACACATCAAAAATGACCCATGGACAATTGTGCTAAAGTACCAACACAATCATAATACATTTTGTCGGTTTTTCGTATGTCCGTTGTTTTTACTTAAAACAGTGTCCATTTTAAAAAAATAGAGACACTTTGAGTGTTATCGGCCACACCAAGCCTCAGATTGAGGTGGGTTGACTCGTACATGTCACAAATGACCCATGAATTGTTTTCCTAAAGTATAAATACAATCAGAAATCATTTGGTCGGTTTTACGTATGCCAGTTGTTGTTTTCACTTAAAATATTGTCCATTTCAAATAAAAGTGAGACACTTTGAGTGGTACCGGCCACACCATGACTCAGATTGAGGTGAGGTTGACTCATACACATAAAAAATGACCTGTGTATCCTTGTGCTAAAGTATCAACACAATCTGAATACATTTGGTCAGTTTTCCATATGCCAGTTTTTTTACTTAAAAGGGTGTCCATTTTAAACAAAAGAAAGACACTTCAAGTGATACCGGTCTCACTGTGCCTCGGATTGAGGTGGGGTTGACTCATACACGTCACATATGACACATGTATTTTTTTCTAAAGTATCAACACAATCCGAATGCATTAGGTCAGTTTTCCATATGCCAGTTGTTGTTTTTACATAAAATGTTGTCCATTTCAAATAAAGGTGAGACACTTTGAGTGGTAATGGCCACACTGTGCCTCAGATTGAGGTGATGTTGACTCATACACGTCAAAAATGACCCATGGATCCTTGTGCTAAAGTATCAACACAATCATAATACGTTTGGTCGGTTTTACGTATGTCTGTTGTTGTTACTTAAAACAGTGTCCATTCTAAACAAAAGAGAGACGCTTTGAGTGTTACCGGCCACACCATGCCTCTGATTGAGGCGGGTTGACTCGTACACATCAAAAATGACCCATGAATCATTTTCCTGAAGTATAAATACAATAAGAAAGATTTTGGTTAGTTTTACACATGCCATTTGTTGTTTTCACTTAAAATATTGCCATTTCAAATAAAAGTGAGACACTTTGAGTGGTACCGGCCACACCATGCCTCAGATTGAGGTAGGGTTGACTCGTACATGTCAAAAATGACCCATGGATCCTTGTGCTAAAGTATCAACACAATCTGAATATGTTTGGTTGGTTTTTCGTATGACAGTTGTTTTTACTTAAAAGGGTGTCCATTTTAAACAAAAGAAATAAAATTCAAGTGATACCGGCCACACCATGCTTCGTATTAAGGCGGGGTTGACTCGTACACATCACATATGACCCATGGATCGTTTTACTAAAGTATCAACACAATACGGATGCATTAGGTTGGTTTTCCATATGCCAGTTGTTGTTTTCACTTAAAATGTTGTCCATTTAAAATAAAGATGAGACCCTTTGAGTTGTACCGGCCACACCGTGCCTCAGATTGAGTCGGGGTTGACTCGTACACATCACAAATGACCCATGGATCCTTGTGCTAATGTATCAACACAATCCAAAGCTCCCAAGAGCTCTTAAGGGCGGATCTCCTTCGATCCTTGGGCGTTTTGAGTGCCGTCAAGTGTGTATTGAAGATCTGGGTGATTCTAATCCTATTTTTGATTCCTCTTTTTTATTGGGGTTTGCACTCTTCTGTCATATTCTTCCGAAGCTCTAAAAACCTCTTTTCCATTGGGATTTAGGGAGAATCTTGAAGAGATCTTAGATTGGGATCTGAGACGCCGAATTAAGAGTGTGATTGTCTCCGGAATCAAGGTAGGTGGTCCTTAGCCTTTCTTGAATTGTCATGATGTTTTATATATACCGAATCGCCACTCGCCCAATGTTGGGGTATTGAGTCGGGGGGCTGTCCGGGGTCCAGGGAGGAGGGTGGGGTGGGGGGGGGGGCTATCCGGGGGGCTGTCCGGGGTCTAGGAAGGAGGGTGGGGAGGTTGTCTGGGGTACAGGGAGGAGGGGGGGGGGGGGGCTGTCCGAGGGGTTGTTCGAGGGGCTGTTCGGGGTCCAGGGAGGAGGGTGGGGGGCTGTATGGGGGGCTATCTGTGGGGGGGGGGGCTGTCCAGGGGACTATCCGAGGTCGAGGGATGAGGGTGGGGGGGGGGGGATGTCTGGGGGGATGTCCGGGGGGATGTCTGGGGTCCAGGGAGGAGGGTGGGGAGGGGGGGCTGTCCGGGGTCCAGGGAGGAGGGTGGGGGGGGGGGGAGGGGGGCTGTTCGGGGTCTGGGGATGATGGTGGGGGATGTATGGGGGCTGTCCGGGGTCCAGGAAGGTGGGGGGGGGGGGTGTCCAGGGTCCAGGGAGGAGGGTGGGGGGCTGTACGAGGTCTAGGGAGGAGGTTGGGGGGGGGGTGTCCGAGGGGCTGTTCGGGGGGCTGTCCGGGGTCCAGGGAGGAGGGTGGGGTGGGGGGGGGGGCTATCCGGGGGCTTTTCGGTGTCTAGGGAAGATGTGGGGGGGGGGGGGGGCTGTCCGGGGTCCAGGGAGGTGGGTGGGGGGGCTGTCCAGGGTCCATGAAGGAGGGGGGGGGGTTGCCTGGGGTCCAG
The DNA here is from genome assembly GCA_963277665.1 of Viscum album. Taxonomy (NCBI): domain Eukaryota; kingdom Viridiplantae; phylum Streptophyta; class Magnoliopsida; order Santalales; family Viscaceae; genus Viscum; species Viscum album. Next base: position 1,489,122,314 of record OY728142.1, read on the forward strand.
GGAGGAGGGTGGGTGGGGGGGGGGATGTCTGGGGGGATGTTGGGGGTCCAGGGAGGAGGGTGGGGATGTCCGGGGTCCAGGAAGGAGGGTGGGGGGCTGTCCCGGGTCCAGGGAGGAGGGTGGGGGGCTGTCCAGGGTCCAAGAAGGAGGGGGGGGGGGGGGGGTTGTCCGGGGTCTAGGGAGGAGGGTGGGGGCTGTCCGGGGTCCAGGGAGGATGGTGGGGGGGGGGGGGGGCTATCCGGGGGGCTGTCTGAGGTCCAAGGAGGAGGGTGGGGGGGGGGGGGGGGTTGTCCGGGGGTTGTCCGAGGGGCTATCCGGGGTCTAGGAAGGAGGGTGGGGAGGCTGTCTGGGGGGCTATCTGAGGGGCTGTCCGGGGGGCTGTTCGGGGTCTAGGAAGGAGGGTGGAGGGGGGGGGGGGGGCTGTCCAGGGTCTAGGGAGGAGGGTGGGGGGGCTGTCCGGGGTCTAGGGAGGAGGGTGTGTGTGTGTGGGGGGGGGGGGGCTGTCCAGGGTCCAGGAAGGAGTGGTGGGGTGGGGGGGGGGGCTGTCCAGGGTCCAGGAAGGAGTGGGGGGGGGGGGGGTTGGGGTCTAGAGAGGAGGGTGGGGGCTGTCCAGGGGGCTGTTCGGGGGGCTGTCCGAGGTCCTGGAAGGAGGGTGGGGGGGCTATCTGAGGGGTTGTCTAGGGGGCTGTCTAGGATCTAGGGAGGAGGGTGGGGGGTTGTTCGGGGTCTAGGGAGGAGGGTGGGGGGGCTATCTGGGGGGCTGTATGTGGGGCTGTTTGGGGGGCTGTACCGGGTTCATGGGATGATATTTACATATTTTCTAATAAAATTATTTCAAGGTTAAAAGAATACTTTCATTATATCAACTTCTAATCATACCACCAATTTTCTAAATTCCACTAAAAATTTACAATTTCATTAAAATTGGGGGATTTCACAGCAAATCATTAAATCAAGTTTTATTATTTATAGATAAAAAATTAAGATAATGTGACCTACCTAATCACACATATATTCAGGCACAACAAATCAATAAACATCAAAGGTCAGTAATATCAGTAAAAAATGTAACGGATCAATCTGTCCCTCATCACCATCACTATCATCACCATCATCTTCACCCTCACCCTTGTCCTCATCATCATTCCCATCATCGTCTCCACCCTCCTCCTCACCCTCGTACTCATCCTCAACCTCCTCATCACCCTCCTCCTCTGCCTCGACCTCCTCCTCGACCTCCTCCTCCACCTCGGCCTCCTCCTCGGCCTCCTCCTCCTCTGCCTCGACCTCCTCTTCACCATCGTCTCGACCACCACTAGAACTTACACCTGGTGCGCCATATATAGAACACATAGATGACATATATTCATCACAATCAGTGCTGGCCTCTGGTGGAAGTGTTGGATGTAAAGCTTCCATCAGTTTCATAAATGCAGTGTTTTCCATAGCAGACTGTTCTCCCATCTCTGTGGCCCTTTTTTCAGCCTGTTCTGCCTGTGCCTTAACCTGCTGCAACTCAGTGGCACTAAAACTCATACCTGAGAAGGGCCAATACCTTGTTGGAACTATACTCTTTCTAGGTCGGCAGCGTACTCTACCAGGGTGCTTATCTCCCAACACCTGATGTAAGTGATCATTTGGCTCAAAATTGTCAGGTTCCTGGGCATCAAGGGCCTCTAAAGCAGGCTGTTACAAATATAAATATATTATTAAGTTACAAAATAGAGATTAAAATTTTAAATCTATAAATTAAAACTTACAATCTTCTGCTGAGTCGGTTCATTAACCGCACTTCCATTTTTCTTCTTTCTACTCAAGAAAAATAGTTTTTCTCGAGGCACACATCCTTCTATATTCAATTTATGACTCTACAATGAAATTGAATGTAGGAAACCATAATTAAAAATAGGATACCAAAAAAAAAATAGTAATTTCATAACTAAAATTATATAACAACTTTATAAATAGAATAAATTATGGAGGAAACAATAGAAAGTGAAAGTCATAAAGAAAGATTAAAAACTATCATACCTGCTGTCTCTCATGATCTAGCATCGTAGTACGTCCCAATGTGTGGATGTATTTCTTAGCATCAATGTTTTTTTATTTCTTCAAGATGCATTCTAAATAAAATTCAATAATTAGTATTAACGAAAAACATGAAAATTTTCATTTAAATACCTCTAATTTGATTAATACCATAAATTGGCTAGTCGTCCAATGAGTAATCATCTATCAGTACTGTTCTAACGGAAAATCATCCACGACAGGGACCACCTCTAACATTGTGCCCACTCTAGCATGCCAAAAAATGTACAAATCATGCTTATATGCTCTCCAAAGCTCGCCTAAATCCTTTATACATGTTGGTCATGCACCCTCACCATAGGGGAAATTAAACCGCAACTGACACAAAAATATTAATTCATATAATTACAAAAAATAATATATTGCATTAAATACAACATAATTTTTTACCCATATCTCTGCCTAGGCTTTATCCTTGAATTCATTTGGCAGATGTCTCCATGAGAGTGGGCTGACAGGAATGATGTCAGAGTATTTGGCAAGTGTCGCAAAAAAACTCCGACATTGCTGCCCTGATTTTTCAATCATCTGACTATCTTCATTTTAGTCCACCATCAACTGTGTGTAGCGGTTCCACATCGCATGCATGCGTGTAATCCCCCGCCCCTGCCTCCTATCAGTAGATGCATCTGTTATGAAATAAAAACAAATATTTTATCAATACATGTTATAATGAAAATAAATAATGGTGTAACAATTTATTAGGGTTGTATAAGTATACCTGCGGTAGTATGATCAATGGGTGCCACTGGATCCGCAGAAACTAAAGGAACACCCTGTACAGATGGAGTGAGTCCCAATGTATGCTCTGCAGGGACAAAATCTAGTGGAGCAGGAGTTAAAGAAGATGGAATATAAAATCTCAGAGAGATTGAAGCAGTAGTAAAATAATATGATAGGGATGTCTGACCAAATGCTGGATGGGGAGTGGGAATCATCATCGGATATGGTACAGATAGAGGAGGAGAGTTAGATGTAAAGGGTGGTGAAAACATGGGAGGCCTAAATATCCTGTGTGTCCCTAACGACACACCAGGATCAGAATGTGGGATGAATAGTATGTTAGTGGGAGGGGAAAGGTCTAATCGGGTACGCCGACCAGATCATCTAGCTCTCGTACCACCCCCCTTGTAGGAACACCCCGAGTACTGGGACCACTACAAGGCTGCTCATCAAATAACTATCGAATAATATATGGATCCTGAAAAAATGTTTTAAAAAAATTAATCACCTAAAATTATATATAATTTAAATAAATTTATTTGAAATAAAATACTCACTACAGGAACTAGTGGAGGAATGCCCAGCTCAGTCATGCAGCGATTGTTGTCCATAATCTATTTTCATCACCTCTCTTCAATTGGTTTCATTTCCTACATTTGAAAACAAATATGGAATTAAATAGAAAAGGATAACTAATGTGTAACCCAAAAAACAAAATAAATGAGAGGGAATAGGGGGATTCATGGATAATTTAACTAACCATTGTTTTAGGCGAGCTTGAACAAATATATAATAAAGTCAATAAATCATACAAGATGTAATAAAGAAATTTAATTTTTAGTAGGATGATTATTTACTAAGTGTCATCAGTCTATTAAAATCATGGAACATTGATTCTACCAGATTCATAAGTGGAAAAGAAATTGTTAAAATAAGGAAAAATTTAATTTCTTTAGCTCAGGTAGATGATGCAGGTTTCAATAGATGTTTTGAAGAAGAATACAAACCATCATGTTCATTACCTAGTAAAATGTTAAAGAGAGGTCTTAGAGTCATACAAATTTTATACAAATCACAGTTGAAGCATTGAAATGTTCACCAAGTTATAAATGTTGTTTTCGTAGGTTTAAATATAGTTCAATTCCAAATTAGAAAATGAAATTCAAATAAAATTTTCAACCAATAAACATTGAAAATTCATATAATGTTTGATTTAGATACAATATATTGGTAATAAAAATTAAATGAATTTGAATAGAACTAACATTAACAACCCATCTCGAGGTAAACCAAAAGAATTGATAACATGAATGGATGATTTTATATATTTCCCACCACAACTTCAAGTTCATAGTCAACTCTGACAATTCAGCTATTGGAGTCATCAAAAAGAAAATAAATGGATTGGTTCCAATGGCAGTAGGGATGATGTCAATTCCATCATCACCATCATAAAAAATATGTCTTGGAATTACTTCAACTATGAAACCAAATTCAGGTTGAAGTTGGTCTTTGACATAAAAAACTTGTTTAACCATTGATGCCAATACATATGGTTTTTGGGTAGCAAGAGTGAAAGTCATATTAATTACTCGAAATCCACAATCATCAATAAATGTGCCCTGTCTTGTCATAGAATCAAACCAATGGCATTTCATCATCATGACTCGTCCATGAGAGTAATAATCCAACATTATTATTTTTTCAACGACTATATAATAACCCACATTTTCAAATCACGGTCTACTATATGATGCACTGGCATAAAAATCTATTGTGGTAGTAACTATAACACCATTATGTTGTGTTCTCATGTTCTTTTCTCATTCAGTGATAATAAATTTGTACCCATTGATAACAATTGATTTACAGTCATGAACCACAGTATTAGAACCAAAATCCAAAGCTCTTATTTACTCAGAGATAGAGCTAGTAGGGAAACTCAATACTTACAATATAAATGAATATTAAACTTAATTAAATATTGATTTAATTATTTTAAACAGTAATATTTTTACCTTCAATTTTAACCAAGCAGAAAACTCTTTGCTATGCAAAGTCTCCCTCCTTCTCAAAGATAAAGAATGATGCTTTCTATTTATCATTGTTATATGTTCCCTGTAGATAAAAAATATGAATAGTTTAACATATATATATGTAAGATATACATATTCAATTTAGTTACCTGATGTAGTCATCGAACAAATCACAGTTGAACAAAACTGTGTGATGTGTCATCTCCCGCTCTTCAAGGATTAATGTCTTCAATGTATATGATCTAGGAATTCCTCCTGTTTGAGGAATTGATAGAAAACTGGGTTCAATTTTCTCATACTTTTCTTCTTAATTTCTCATTGTTATATTCATTCTTGTAGTAAGATCAGAAAAATACATTGATCAGAAATCCATACATTCTTGAGCCAAGTAAACGTTCACGATAGAACCTTCGGGATGATTCCTGTTTCAGACATAAGACTTTAATGTGTACATATTTCTTTCAATTGGATACATCCAATGAAAAGAAACAGGTCCTTCGAGAAGTATTTCAGTGGGAATATGGATAGTCAGATGCAACATGTATGTGAAAAACTATGGAGGAAATATTTTCTCCAACTCAAACAAAATTAATGGGGCATCTGTCAACATTTTTTGCAAGAAATACTTGGACAAATTCTTAGCACAAAGATCTCTAAACAAATAGAATGAATGAATAACAATCACCCTTACATTATTGGACAAAAGATGACGGATTTCTATTGGAATCAACTCATGAATAAGAATGTGATAATCATGGGTCTTCAAAGATTTTAACTTCAACTCTCTTCTGTTGACCCGTTTAGATATGTTGCTTGAATAGCCATCAGGAACTTTATACTTCCAGAAATCGTTTTTTTCCATAGGTATCATCACATAAGAAGCACATGGAACTTGCCATTTATTTTCACTGATACACACAGGATGCAATTCTGGTATGATGCCCCAATCCACCATGTCACGCTAAGACCATAAATCATATTTTGTCTTTCCCTTAACATTTAGAAGTATCGAAATCAAGATTTCACACATATTCTTTTCAATGTGCATTACGTCTAATCAATGACATAACAAATTGGTTGACCAATAAGGAAAATAAAAAAAGATACTCCTCTTCCTCCAATTGTAACAAGTTTCAGTGGAAACATTATTTCTCTTTCCAGATTTCATTTGACCCTTCCCAAATAAAAAACTGAAATCTTTAAATTCATTAAGCACATCAGTTCTAGACATACACTAAGGTGGATCATCGGTCTCTATGGTATTATCAAATCTTCGACGATTATTTCTATATGGATGGTCCATTGGTAAGAATTGTCAATGTCTCATAAAACTGAAACTACAGTGATGTTTCAGTCTTTTGGATCGTGTATTCTTCATACAAATAGGACACGAAAATTTTCCCTTTGTGATCCATCCAGATATCATTGCATAATCTGAAAAATCATTGATCATCCACATAAGCGCAACATGCATTTGAAACATATCTTTTGAATATGCATCGTATGTGAACACACCCACATCCCAAAGAAGTTTTAACTCTTTTATTAAAGGTTGCATGTATACGTCAATATCAATGTCGGGATCAGAAGGTCTAGATATGAGTATACTCATGAAAGTGAAAGGTTTTTTCATACACAACAATGAGGGAAGATTATAAATGTGTATAAAAACTGGCCATGTGCTGTGCGAAGTAAGCATCTGCCCAAACAAATTAAAACCGTCGCATGAAAGACCCAACCTCACATTACACATGTTAGATGCAAAATCATGATATTGAGCATCAAATATCTGCCATGAAAATCCATATGAAGGGTGAACCAACTCATCATTAGTCTTCTTTCTCTCGGTATCATTCCATCTCATTTTTATTGATATTTCATCAGACATAAAAATATTCTAGAGTTTGGGGATCAATGGAAAGTGCCACATTACTTTCTGTGGCACGCAGGATGGTGTTTCATCAGATTTTGACTTCCAACGGGATGTGCCACATTTTATAAAATCATTTCATTCAACAATTTCCTTCCAGAATAAACTACAATCTTTCAGGCAAACATGAATTTTGTTTCTTCAAAATCCAAGTTCCTCAACTAACTTCCATGCCATATAGTGGTTTGAGGGAATATCTGCATAATCTAGAAGTAAATCCTTCAAGAAGGTAAGAATTTAATCAATTTCTATATTAGAAATCCCATACATAGTTTTCCCATGAAACAATTGGATTAAAAATTCCATTTTTTCATTTTATTGCACTGTCAATATATTGGAGTCATGGCAGCATCATTTAATTTTTTCACCCTGACAATATTATCATTTTCATTAGATGCATCATATGTCCTCATATCGAAGTCTTCTTGAGTATAAATCCTTTCTTTTTCATGATGAAGAATAAATGGAAACCGGTCATCTAACAAATTCTCCAGTCTAGTCCTTTAATTTCGATCATCAACAATTTGAGATTTCATTTTCTCCCCATTGTGATACCGCACATAGTAGTTTTCTTGAAAACCATATTTAGTTATGTGGTAGCTGACTTCTTCATGGCTCAACCAAGGTCTACCAACACAATGGGAACATGGGCAGTGTATCTGACCACTATCTGAGGCATTGTGAAATGAAAAATCTAAAAATCTCTCCAAATTGTTTTGAAAATCGCTTGAGATCCAATCAGTTTCATACATCCAACTTCTATCCATTCTATAAAAATAATTTTTATAAGTCATTTGGTCATAATAAATTCAATAAGATTGAAGTTTAATCGAAAATATATTTAAGTAAATGATAAAGGAATGAGTTTCTAGTTGATGTAGTGAACTATTAAAACAATGTAAAGATATACTAATTCAGTTATGTGTGCTTAAATTTGAGGTGAGATGTGTTTTGTAATTTTTTCATTTATCACAAACAAGAAGACACCATAGACCTGATAGAACATTGTTCAAGATATTAAAAAGTGAAGGATTTTCATGAAAGATGCAGAATGTGTAAAGAGAGTATTTTAAATAATTTATTGATGCTAAAAAATGGAAATATTGTGAAAAGTTAGTACATTTCAAAACACCCAAACTAAAGTCCACAGAAAGTATTGTATCACCTCACTAAAAAAAGGGAAAACCACCTACCCCACTACCCCAACCATCCCGAATCCCTTTACATGGATCATCCTTATATCCATTACCCACCTCGAGAAAATATGACTAAACAAACCATTTAACATCTTTGAGTGGGGATACATCTCACCAACACCTCCATTAGTCAATATGATTCACTAACTACATAAAAGGAGTGGCTATGAAGACTTCAAATCAAGTTGATTCATATAATCATGACACTTGAATTGTAAAACGAAAATAGAAAACAAATCAAACTAAACTTATTGGGTATGTCATGCCACACAAGTCACCACCTGGTTTAGGTAAAATCAAAATAGAAAAAAAGAATAATAGATGCAAAACATTTAAACTAAGTTAAGCCTTAAAGATTTGGAGTGTAGAACTAAAAAATTGATTGGCTTAAGATGGATTTATAGGGAGGAAGGAGTTCCCATCCTATATAAAGAGAGAGGCCTCTAGTTTAGAATCCAAGTGGGACTTCCCCAAGGCTTCCTAAATCACAATCACTATGAATCCAAGGAAGATTTCCCCAAGGTATTATAAACCAAATCATCATGAATCCAAGGGGGTTTCTAGATGGAATTAAAAGATATGTTTTTAACATGAATACTTGGTTGGTTTCTTCAAGGAATTCCAAATCATTAATCAAAGATCAAGTACTCAAAAATTAAATTAGAATTTATTTATATTCATTTTCAATAGGTCTCATATAAGAGGCACATGCCTTAGGTCCCATTATGTGTTATAGGCATCCCAAATCATTCACTCATGTTCAATAACTCATTCTTGGCACCCCTATGGTCATACCTTTTATTACCCAATTAGTTCCCCAAGTCAAGCGCACCCCATGGGTGGATAAAGTTTAGGCTTCTACACTAATAGGTTGTTCATGGATCGTAAAGAGGTTTAATTTCATAAAGTATAGAAAAAACATTTATTTTTAAATTTGAGATTAATAATAAAGTATGTCAATGATACTACACATCATAAAGAATAAAAAATAGTGACACTTTTAAGAGATAGTTTATAAACCATCTTCTATATACTCATAGACATCTAGAAATCAAGTATTAGTCATTGATTCAATATCAAATAGTGTGAATCATAAAATTTTCCAAAATCCCTAGAAATAGGGAATAATGATGTGATCTTTCTAGATAGTGAAATAAATGGAGAAAGATTGAGAATAGAAGGATATTCGCTCATAGTTGGGATGAACAACACTGGAAACCGATAAGATACCTCAACTCACCATGTTAGGTCACAGAGTTCAGTAGACCATATACCAACCATGTCAATTACCTCAATGAGGGCTTCTATGTCGGTATTTGGGAAGAGGTTGAAGGAGTATAACCTAGATGGGGGAGTTACAGCCGATCGGATGGAAGACCTAGGGTTAGGGTTCACCTGTGCGGGGGCTTCTGCATATCGAGGCAAATGTCTGGATTCTATGTAATCGGGGGCGGGGGTGCTGTATTTGGGGGGAGGGGGACTTTTCCCAACGGTTTTTAAAAACCACTGGGAAAAGCATGGAATTTACCAACGGTTTGTACAAACTTTTGGTAAAGGGAGAAAAATTTGTAGATTTCCCAATGGTTTCTTCAAACCATTGGGAAATACTTCACTTACTCAACCTTTACCAATGGTTTGAATAAACTGTTGGTAAAGGACCCCTATACCAATGGTTATGTTGAACTGTTGGTATAAAAGTGTTGGGAAAACCTAGCTTCCTAGTAGTGATAATTAAAAGGGTTAATAAAAATTTCTTTTGAAAAGTGGGAAAGGGATAAGAAGGTCATATGGAATAAAAGAAAACTTGGATTCTAAATAGTATAAATTAGTGGGAAGTTAACATTTGGATAAAGAGGATAAAATTAATGTACAAATGATGGAAAGTGACAGATAAAGTGGCCATAATAAATTTAATGACCACAAAACAAAAAATTAATAAGGGAATAATTGGATCATCAATTCATCAGAAATGATGGTAATAGGATAACATTTTTATTTCAATATCATTTTCCTAGAGTTTAGGAATTCATTTTCCGTCTAGACTAAGAACAAAAGTAAATATACTTATGTGATTTTCTTTGAATCTATAAATACAATTTCATCCTTTGGTTTTTTGTTTCAATAATATTCCACCTTTATCTTATCTTTTAATCTAAATTATGAGTATGAAAATTTATTTATTGAAGAACTATAATAAATTTATGATTTACCATGAGGTATATAAAAGGATTAGAATATATTATTTCTATGTTTACTAAAAAAAAATGGTTAACACATGATAATATAATACCCAAAATGAATAAATCTTCATATGAGGAAATAATACATTAATATCAAAATTCAATGATAACACTAAAGGTTCAACATAGATCATTCCATAGATTAATATCCCTATATCCCAAATAACATTAAAAAACTCAACATTAAACAATGTTTTAACCTAAAAGGTAGTCTCATACCTTTGAACACACATCCCATAAAATGTAATATCATTATTTAAAATTAATTCCCCATGTTAAACCTAATGGTTATTGATGAGAGATTTTTTTTTCAAACCACTCTTAAATTAAATTCTTATTCTCCTAAGAATGTACCATAGTGGCACAACTTAGGGGAGATTTCAAGGAGGTCTCTCACACCACACTATCTTCCTATTGTCACTATTATAGTCTATCTAATATAAAACTACTAAAAAAATATACAATTGTGGATTTTATTATGATATGAATGATATACATATATATATATATTGATGAAAATACTAAACACAATGAAATAGAAATAAAAGACACAAATAAGTTAGAAGAAGAAAACTATTGCTCTCGGGGGTTCATAGTGATAATATCACTATTAATCAAAATATCTATCTCAATATTTTATTCAATGTAGAGATCAAGACCTACCACTCTAAACCCTATCATTTGAATGGTATTACCCTACACCGAGACCCCTACATACGGAAGTAATATTTTCCACATCAATACCAAATCCAAAATCCAATGTTTGAATTACTTAAATATCAATAATAAGAAAAATGAGTGAACGAGGAGAAAGAATACAATAGTTGATAAAGTGGAGTGACTGCACACCACAATCATTTTATCCCTCAAGAAAATGTCTATGTCATGGATCAGAAGAAGATGTACAAATTTATAATGAGAAGGGAGAAGAATTTTCACTCTAAAAACATTATCTGAAAGTTTGCATGCAGTAGCCTCATTAAATGGCCGAATTAGAAAAGGTTTACCTATTTAATTTTTTTTAATAATTTTATTTTTTATGAACCAAAAAATTTTCAACTTCATGGGACATGTATTGAATGAGTTATGATATATTTACTTTGGAAAATAATTCTATCTTGATGTCTATTTGAATTCCAATTCTCTAAATTCTCATGCATTTATGACCTTGAAGGAGATAAAATCAGGAGTGGACACATTTAATGAATTTATTCACTGAAATTTTATATAGCTCCATGTATAATTTCATCTCAATTGGGTTGGAACTATTTGAGATATAATGAAATATTTAAAATTATTCAGATCTATACACAAATTTCAAGGTCCATATTATGAGATGGTTTTGGGCCTCAAAATGTTAGATTGAGATTTGGTTACAGTTGAATTGATTTAATACTAATAAGTAAGAATTCTTAAAAAAGGAATTTCACAATTTCAATTAGTGTAGAAAAATCTATGGCCAACATACAAAAGTAAATTAAAAGATTTTAAAATCTAAAATTAGGCTATTTTTGCAATTAAGCTCAAAATATCACTAAAACCTAAAAATTTGAAAATTTATCACAAAATAACACTATGTTGGGATTAAGAACATTTAATTATAGTATATTTTTTTTAAAACATTAGCTTTATCACTCCCCCACACATACCCATTTCACTTCTACGAAATCATCAAATACCCGAATCAAAATTCACACAATAAGAAAAAATGAGAAGACATCCATGATATTTTATAAAATGGAATTAAATCATGTATTATCTATTAAACACAATTACCTTTAATTTTTAATCCTCAAATTTAAATTCTTTCTATCCCAAAAATCCATCCATGGCCCAATCGCAACCTTCCTCACATTGAAATTCATGTCACTCTTCACTAAAGAGAGATTAAATCCGAAGTTATGCTCATACTTGGAAAAAAAATGTATCACCATAGTATTTTTAAAATTATCATATATTAAAAAAATGTGACATAAAAATTATTTCAATCATGAGGTATTTTCCAGGTAATTTATAATTCTTGGGGTTAGTGGGTGAAACTCATTTAATTTTTTTGGCCAAAAAAGGAGATTGAACGCTTAAGTACAATGCTTGAATATTAAAGTGAAATACCCATATGAAAATCACTCAATTCCCCTTTAAAAATTGAAACACAACACTAAACACTTTTTTGACACGGTACATGAGTCGTGCAATGATTAAAATGAATGATTTCATCCAAATTCACCCCTTTTTTTCTTTTTTTAACTTTTTTGTTCTTTTTCATTTTTTCCATTTTTTCATGGAGGATGAGATGAAAATGGATCAAAATTAATGAATTAAAATTCATTCCCTTGATTTTTTAGATGTACGTGAGTCAAAAAAGTAATTAAAATTAATAATTCAAGCTTATCACTATTTTTTCTATTTTTCTTTTCTTTTATTCATTTTTGTAAAGGAGAACCAAATGATACAAATAAAGAATAATGAAATGATGACTCATTCACAATTCTCTCTATCCCCCACTACCCAAAATGATGGAACACACCTCACACCACCCAAAAATGAAATAATTCCCAAAGAAAACACACAGAAATCCCTTCCCCCAGACTCAAACTTGAAATATTAATGAAAAAATATTAACAGTGCAGGTAGGTAAAGAAAAATTGTATTTTAATGTGGCTTAAATGTATAAGAAAAATTATGTATTATAATCTATAAACAAGAGTAAATGTAAAAAAAGTTATTAGGTTAAAAATTTTCTTTCCAAATTAGTGCCTCAATCATGTTAAAAACATTCCATGAAGTCTAAATCTTTGGAAGAGAAAATCACAAGTTTTGGTTCTCACATAAAATCCAAGTTTCTCTCAAGAAAGTGTGGATAATAAGATGAATATTTTAAAATTGTTTATAATACCTCACAAGACTGGAAAAATATTTTGATTCAGTGTTTCATGGGCATGGATTTTAAAAATCATTAAAACTCATAAAAATTCTTGAAAATTAAATTCAAGGAAAATGTTTTCAAAACAAAAATAATTTAAAATTAATTCCTTAAAAAATCATGTCAACTCTCAAAATAAATTTATTTGTGAAAAGTGATAATAATATTAATTTAATATCAATGTTCCTAATAAAAAAATAAAAAATCGCACAAAATAAACAAAGTATGCTGGCACTATACCATACTTAGATTTAAGTACTCCTCATTTCAACTCAACAAAATAAAAATAAGGGAAAAAATATAAAGAGAAGGAAAGACAAAACACGAGTTTATTTTCTAGTGGAAACCTTGGGTTAATCTCCTAGAATATTAAAAATATACCTAAAAATAAAGAAAAAAAGATAACATAATAAAAATAACGAAAAATAAAGAGAAATGGAAAAGGGGATAGAACATGGTTTGTACCCCCATGTGGGTGTTAGGTTTTTACTACCCCTAGTCAAGCAGTTTATATTGATTAACCCTAATCTGAATATGGATGGAGTTTCTTACTTAGAAACCACAAAATATGATTTTTCCAAGCATCTATGAGTAGATTCCAAGAGTGGGGACCCCCAAAGAAAATAAAAATATCCCCAACCCCTAAAAGAGATGAAATAAAGAATTTGAGGTGCATAGGGAGAGGAAAAAGAATATAAGGGTACTACCTATTTTTTTAGATGGAGGAGTGGCATCTACTGGTGGTAAATGTTGGTTGGAGTAGAGTACTCAAGAGGGGGGGGGGGTTGAATTGAGAATCTATAAAAATTTATGTTGAAATTTTTTCTTAAAATGTTCCCCAATAAAAATAAATACAGCCAAGTTAATCAAGGTAATATGGTTATAAAAGTTTTTCTGTTCAAATAACCTCTCAGAATATTGATTAATTCTCAGTAATATCAGTATGAGTTATTGATACTACTTTTGAAGCTATTATAATATGGAAAAACAATAATAACTTCTATCCAAGATTAACTATCAAAGTAAAATCTAGTGATTTCTAAATTATACAGTAAAACAGAGAAAAACTAAATTAAACAATAGAGCAGATAAAACAAGTGGTTCAGTATCAATCCGAGACCTAATCCACTCTACCTAGTGATCACCTACCACCAAGAAGTTTATATTAATAAAATTTGATCCACACCCTGGATCGGGGTAAACAACAATGCACAGAATTGTCCAGGTCACATGACCTCTTCCACAGTTCTTCATGGGTATAAACTAGAAGGTCACACAAGGGCCTCTTCTACACTTATACATGGGAGTAAACAAATGTAAAAAGATATGAGAGGGAGGATATCTTGTATCCTTCAGTTTAATGCAGGAGAGAGTGTGTGCTTTTAATACAGACACACACACACTGCTCGAAAGCTAAAACAATACACAACAGAATAATGATGATGAGAAAAAGGTTAGAAGTTCTCTGAGTGTTATTCTATGTAGCTCTGGACTTGTAGGATGAAGGAGCTGCAAGTATCGAATCCTCTTGTGAGAAACAGAGTATCGTAAGTCTGGTTCTCTGGATTCTAGTTAGATACTAGCTCGCATTATTCATGGAGTTGGTATAGTGAATATATTTTTGGCTCTGATCTTTGGTATTCCAGACTTTGGATTCGAGAATTATTTGTGTGTTCTTTAGATGTATCTTGTTGCATGTATTGGTTCTCTTAAAAAAAATGCTCGCACGTCTGCTATTCTACTACTTTGTATTGTATTTTCATCTTGGCTTATCATCCTTATTAATTGTGGGTGCACACATTGGAGCCAACAGGATGTATGTATTCTGCACCTCATACCTCGTACTGTTAGGTGACATGTCTACAAAGAAGCATTAATTATGTCAGTTCCTTTAAATGACTCAAATACGACCGTTATAAATTAAATTGAAAACAAAAAAATAGATTAAAGAACGGTGTCACAGTCTGTTTAGAAATAGTATCACTTGGAAATAGTGTCACAAGGAAACAATGTATTCTTATTTGCTTTTGAGTGGTGAGACAGTCATGATGGCATAGTTGTATTGAGATCAGGAACCGGTAGCACAGATACGGTGTTAGGATCATGGTGTCTAGGTCACCGTGTTTGGGTCACGGTGTCTAAGTCATGGTGTCTAGGTCACAGTGTTTGGTCACGATGTCTAGGTCATGGTGTCTGGGTCAAAGTGTCTGGGTCACGGTGTCTGGGTCATGGTGTGTGGTTCACGGTGTCTGGGTCACGGTGTCTGGGTCACGGTGTATGGGTCACGGTGTCTGGGTCCTTTTCCAGAAAACCAGAACCGGTGGAAAACTCATAGTTTCTCAGACTTAGCCAAATATCTGTATACAGACTTAAGAAGTAATATTCACATAATGAATTAGACTTGATCATTCATAAAATAAATTCATTATAAAACAAATTAAATATAGTTTAAAATAATCAAACATGATTTATAGGAATTAAGATCTTGGGTAAGTTTATTTAAAGCACAAAGAAACCAACCATCTCTACACATGACTCGAGATAGTTTAAACATAATTAATAATATTTACAAGTTGTATATGATTTTTGATCATTAAAACATGATTAAAACACAAGGAGCCCAACAATCTCCCCCTTTTTGATGATCACAAATCATGTCTGTTCTAAGTGTTCTATTCTCCCCCTTTTGGGATTATAAAAAAATACAAGAAAAAGAGAATGAACATAAATATGAGAATAGAGAGAAATAATTCACATTGTATTAGATGAAAAAGATATGGCAGTACAAGCATTAGGTAAAAATAAAAAATATCCCTATCAAAATACAATTTTCACTATTCTTTAGCACTAGTTTTCTTTTCTTTTCCCTTGGAAGTAGCATCAGAAAGAGCCATAGGAGTAGAAGTAGAAATTGAAGAAAGGAGTGAGCCAACCAACATTGAAGGGAGACAGAGTCCTTCAAAAACATATGTTGCCAAAGTAGGTTTGGTGGAAGACCGAGGCAAGTTTTGGTCAATGATAACAGGTCTGATCTAGATCAGAGCCTGAGATACATACATTGAGGTAGATTCAAAGGTCGTGGATGAGGAAGGAGGTAAACCAGGCCGCAAGGGTGCAGCTATAGGAGCCACAATAGTAGTGCTCTACACATAAAGATAAGGCTTCAACAACTAAATGAAGTCAGTAATAATCTCACCACAATACTGCATTGCTTTCTGAAAATCATCTTTGTTCTCCATGAACTTGTCTAATAAAGGAGTGAAATCTTTCAGCTTTTGAACTTGAGTCTTGAAGTCTTAAGTGTTAGGAGGGATTTTCAAATTCTCTATATGATACTGGAAATGATTGGTCTTATCATTCTTAGAGAAAATCCTATTAAATTTTAAATCCACTTTCTTAGTAATTTCTTCTTGAGCATCATTTGAATGTTTTGAGTGAATCCTTACCAAATCAAGTACCCTGTCGCTATTCTTGACAACTGTAGATAGAGTCTCTTTGTCAAATCCACTTAACACTGATTGAAGTTCCTCTTTAATAGTAGTTCTGAGTAGATCACTATCAAAGGAGGGTTGAGATGACTGTCTAGAGGCACTAAAGGTTGTAACAGCTGAAGTGAGGGACTTTAGTTGATTCAGAACTTTCTGTAGACATCCCTTATACTCATCAATAAGTTTTTTGAGATCAATAACAAGCTCAAGTATCTTTTGAACTATCTGGTTGTTTCTCTCAACCACTTTTTCTACTAATTAAGTCAAGTTCGTTTGAATCAGAGAGGAAAAATCCTGTGGAATCTGACCACTAACATCCTCAACAGGATAAGCAACATAAACTTGTCTGTATTGCAAGACTTTTTATAGATCTTCAACCATAGCTACGAGAGACTTCACTTCAGTACTTAACTGTTTGTTCTCAATTCTGACATCTTAAATTTCATGAATCATTTTTGACTGAATCTTCCATATGATCTTATCTAACATCAGATCAGCATATCTTTCACTTAGGTTTGTTATAGGAGACGGTTGTGTGTTCATGATATTTTCAACTCTAGCCAATAAACTAGCTCCAAAGGCTTTTAAATCACTCTGAATCATGAAAGTATGAGGTTATTGTGAAGGTTCAGGAACGAAAGTTGAGATAGGCTCAGGTTCCTTGGCAGAGATTATTTCAAGAGAAGATACTGGTTTCAATTGAAATACAATATAAAGGTTTATACCTTTAATTGAGGCTTCCTGGGAATCATTCACATCAAATTATCTAGGGAACTTATACCATGTATCTACAGTGATTTGATCAATAGGATTAGGAGATTCAACACTTTCTAGACTAGGGTGTTGCTCCCCCTCAACAAGTGCATCTCTCACAGGACTAAGAGATTCAGTTCCTTGATCCAGTTCTAAAATATCATCTTCAATACATTCATCCATTTATTTTCTATCCAACTGGAAGGCTTGTTACATTCTTTCCTCATCAGATAGGATAACATCAGAATCATATTGTGCTTCCAAAAGTTATTCAACTACAACATCTTTCTCGAGAAAAAATTATTCTTATAAAGGATCCTCAGGAACAACCTCTTATCCTACATTAAAAACAAATTATTTTCCAGAAGCAGGTTCTTCTTCTAAACAAATACTTCTTTCAAAAACAGGTGCTTCCTTCTCAACTTTATCTTGTGGAACAGGTCCACTGTCTTCCTTATCCAAGATAGTTTCTTTTGTAGGTGCAAAAACTGCTTCTTCTTCCTCTTTAACATGATATTCAATAATTTCATTTGGTTCCAAACCAGGATCATAAATGCTCTTAGGTTTTGAAGGATGGTCAACCAGATTAAACTTTTCATATATCCTTTCATTATCCTCCACCCAGGCCTTTCTCCACGGATTCCAACTAATTTTAATTCTTTTAACTGTAACCTTTGAGATATAGAATTTATAGTCCTCGATGACTTATTCATTCGATCAAACCATTCCTTTAGCATATATCATAGTAGATATTAACCTTTATTATAACAAGGAGGTAGACTTTGAGGTTATCTTAATCAACTCACACATATGAAGTATAACATACTTTAATAGGTTAATCTTGTGTCCATTCTTCATAAGATGTATAAAAAATACATCTTGATACTTGTGGGTAGCAAAATATCCTTTCCTTAGACTAATCAGATTCTGAATAAACTTAAACAACAATCTAGTTTCACCATCTAACTCAATAGAAATAACTCGTCTCTTCTTTTTGTTCCTAGTCAAGATTCCCAAAGCCTATTCTAAAATAAATATATCATTAGGAGGAGGAGGACCTCTCTTATAGTCCTAAAAAATTTCCTCATGAGGTATCCCTAGGAAATCAACCCATAACCTTGAGGAACATGTGCATCTTTGTCCATTAATACAACTTCTCACAACAAAACCATCTTCTGTATCAAATGAGAACTAGAAAAAATGATAGAATTGAGAAATAAGATTTGGATTACTTGGACTTATCTCCTTTTTGAACCAATACATCCATCCCTTCTATTTCAATACTTTCAACACTAAAGACTTACTTGACAGCAATCATTTAGGGCAGATTTCCTTTTCTGGTACCATTATTCTATCAAATAGGTTTGGGTTCAGTGGTCCTTCAGGTGCTACCTTCAGTGCTCTTTCCACTTTATTCTTATATATGTGCTTCTCAGGAGTTGAAGAATATGGGTGCTTCATTATGGTCATTCAAAAAGAGGTTCGAGAGAGAGAGATATGAAGGATTGAAAGGGTCTTACGGTTTGAGAGAGAAAGGTTTAGGGTTTGAGAGAAGAAAGCTCGAGTGAAGAAGATAGTGAAAGACATTTGGTTTTTATCATTTTTGGATTTCAAGTGTTGAAAATTCAAAAGAACGGGATGAATATAATAAAATTATCAATACAACGATACATGAAATAAAATAAAAATAACATGAAAAAGTGTCTTTATGGTGATACTGGAACAGGTTGTCACGGTGAGACCAGAATAGGTTTTTCACGCTGTCACTTTTACGGTGTGTCTCCACATGGTGAAACCGTAATACTTAAGATAGTAAGTGCATGATAGTAACCAGGAGATAATAACCATGAGACCGTAAACATGAAACAATAACTTGCAAAATTGTGAGAGTGAGACAGTAATCTTAAGATCGTGACTTGTGAAATTGTAAACTGTGAAATAGTAAGTTGTGAAATAGTACACTTTCTACTCAAGATTTATCATTACTAATTCATGTATGGTGTAATAAATCCTTTCATAATTTAATGGTTTGGTGAATATATCAGAATCAGATATTTAGTTCTAATGAATTCCAAAGTGACATTACCTTTTTTGATAATGGTCTCTCAAAAAGTGATGTCTTACATCAATATGTTTTGTCCTAGAGTGTGAAACATGATTTTTTGAGATGTTAATAGCACTTGTATTGTCACGATTTTTAGGTACATGCACGAATTGGTATCCATAATCTAGTAATGTGTGTTTCATCCACAAAATTTGTGCACAAAAACTACCATAAGCTATGTATTCAGCTTAAGTAGTAAATAATGCAATAGAGTTTTGTTTCTTACTACACCATGATACTAGAGGCTTGCCTAAAAAGTGTCATGTTCCAGAGGTTCTCTTTATATATAACTTACAACCACCGAAATCAGCATCAGAATAACTAACTAACTCAAATGATTTTTCTCTTGGATAGAACAATCCTAGATTGGGTGTATGTTTGAGGTATTTGAAAATCCTTTTAACAAAATTTAAATGATATTCCTTAGGGTTTTATTGAAAACAATCACACATACATACACTAAACATAATGTCAGGTATGCTAACAGTTAAGTAGAGTAAGCTTCCAATCATTCCTCTGTAAGTGGTTTGATCAATAGATTTTCCATCTTCATCAAGATCCATCTGAAAAGTAGTACTCATTGGAGTATCACTACTTTTAGTGCTATCCAATCCAAAATGTTTTAAAATATCTTTAGTATATTTGATTTGGTTTAAGATAATACCATCATTATTTTGAAAGATTTGAAATCCAAGAAATAATTTTAGTTTACCCATTAGACTCATTTAAAATTCATTTTACATCATTTTAGAAAATTCAATACATAAAGAATTTTTTGAAGATCCAAAAATAATATCATCTACATAAATTTGAAATACTAAAACATCATTGAATTTTTTTTTTATAAAAAGGGTAGGATCAGCTATACCTTTTTTAAAACCTTTGGAAATAATAAAAGTGCTTAATATATCATACTAAGCTCTTAGAGATTTTTTTAAACCATACAAATCTTTTGATAATTTGAAAACATGATTTGGAAAGTGAGGATTTGTGAAACTAGGGGGGTTTTCAACAAATACATCCTCAGATATATATATCCATTTAGGAATTCACTCTTAACATCCATTTGATATAGTTTGAAATTCAGATGTGCAGCATAAGCAAGCAGGATTCTTATGACTTCAAGTATAGCTACTGGTGAAAAGGCCTCCTCATAGTCAATCCCTTATTCTTGACTATATGTAACATCCCAGGTAAATAATTAATAAAACATTTTCATATTTATTAATATTTATGAATTAAATATTAATTTTACTTTAAATGGGTTGCTATGTTCGATAGCATACCCGATACGCAACAAAGAGTTTCTTTGAAATCTTACGTTGCACACTAGTAATAAAATAATATTATTTTAAATGGTAGTTAACACGTAGCCGTTGTATTGACGGGAATGAATAGAAATAACTAAAATATGATTATATATGTTTTTTAAATGTTTCTACATTTATCCAATAAAATATAAAGGCTTAAAATATGAAAAGAATTCAATTTTAGGCATATATACTCTAACATTCCCAAAAGGTCGACTTATCACCTTTTGATGGAGAACCGTCTATAAATATAGTTTTGGTAACTCTTATACATTCTATTGGACCAAATAAAATTCTTCTTTATAATTGGGACATCAAAATTTACTTTGTGTAAATTTTTGGTATTTTTCCGATAAAGTTCATTTTTTAATGAATAGTGAAAAATGATGTATTTTAATTCAAAACCTCTTTTTAATCTAATTTATTTACATGATTATATTATATTTTGAATTGGTTTTAAAGTTCAATTAGAATATATTTTTACCATTTAATCCAATAATGGTCATTGGAATTAATTTCACTTTGAAATTGGACTTAAACTAGTGTCAATCTTTTGATACTTATTGTTTCATAAAAACACGCTATTTGCTCTGACAGCGGGAATTAATTATTGTAACTTATATGTTTTGAATTTTGTAAAATGGACATCATTTTTGAATTCGGAATATCAAATATAGCTTAGGGTGAAGTTTTGGTATTTTTCTGAAAAACTTCAATTTTTGATGAATAGTGAAACCACTAAGTGGTACTTATAAAAACTGATTTTCCGTTTAAATGAAAATTTACCACCTCTGTGTTTGGAATTTCAAAAATCCAATATACATGGTTGTCATTAAGAAGTAAAATGTGGTTCAATGGGATTAAAATATTTTTTTTGGTGAATAGTAACTTTTAAGTTTTTAATCACGATTAGAGGTAATTAGTGTAGTTTAAGATAAAAATAATGTTTTAATAATATGAAATGACCTAGACACATGTCCTACCATTATTGGATGTGTCATGGGCGACCAAGAAAATCCATGGGTCAACTTGGGGACCCCATGGAGCCACTTTGGTAGGAAAATGACATTTAAAACGTTTTATTTAATGTTAAAATAAAAATGTCACAAACATGATTTGTTTTACTAAAACAATTTTTAAATGGGGTTATACAAGTCATATTTTTGACTATAAATATTCATTATAAAGCTAAAAATATTTCCTACATCATGATATTTTTTTATAATTTTTAGACATTAAATAAATTAAATTATTTATGACACCATGATGATGCAGCGTTTACCTCATTATTTAACGATTTAAATAAAATAAAAAGATAATGTAAAATCTAAGACCTACACTTGTAAAAAACCTATTGGATAGGTATATTTAGAACCCTTATCACCTTATCCACGAATTATATCAATGTGGGACCTTTTAAATCTGAAACTCATTTTAAAATAAAGTAACATTTCTTTACTTTCCAAGAGTGCCCCTCCTCTCCTCTTATAAAAGGCCCCCACCTCTACCTCCTTACCCATACTTCCAAAGCCTTTGGCTCGGAAAAACCCTGCCCATTTTGTCTCTCCACATCCCTCTCTTACTCCTTGAAGCCTCACTTTGGGCAGAAGTATTCCCAAGGAAGCCTTTGAGCTCGAATAAAAAAGAGTTACCCGTTTTAAAGGTAGTGTTTTCTCTTGTGTTCTTTTGTTTTATTTTGATTCTCCAACCCCCTAAACTCTTTTTATTCATTTATTTTATAACAAAACCAGTATCTTAAATATACTAGTATTTTGTTATAAGAAGCATTCGAGATACACTTAAACACACCTACATCTAATGGTTAAAGAATATACTATTTCTGTGGATGGCGAATTTCTACCTCACGAAATGATGATTGTTCAATATTCTTATAACACCTTCAAAGGTGGCCATTAAGATGTCACTATATTTATATATGATATATAATATATTTATTTTTTCCTTAAGCTTCTGTATTTTTCATTTATGGCATACCTTTATGGTTTCCATTATGGGTATACGCGATATCTTCATTTTAGGAAGTGTGGACTACCGCCCCCTCAAAGTGATTTGATTCGTTAATGCCATATGTGGGACTTATAAAGGATGGATTTAAATTTATTATATATGATGTTATACTGGAATTATAATATACCTTTATATCATTATTATTTCTTTCCATTAATGTATGAGATAGAAATGAAAGTAGCGTTCATGCGTACGTACGACTTACCGTCTCCATGAACAGTGCATTTCATTTCTCATCCCCAAAATGTAATGTACTATTATAAGTACATATATATAATGGATATATATGATGTATGTTACATATAAATTATTAATATAATTATGGAATTAAAATATACATATCTCTCATTTATTTTTAATTCCATTAATATGACATAGAAATGAAAGTAGCGTTCATGCGTACTTACGGCTTACCGTCTCCATGAATGGTGCATTTCATTTATTACCTATAAATAATTATGTAATATTATAAATACATGTATATGATGGATATATATGATATATATGATATCCAAATCATGAATATCATTCTGGATATAATGAACCTTTGACCACATGAACAACATGTAATTGTAAGAAGTCCATTTTTGACTTAAGAACTAAATATCGACAAAACAAACATTATTAACTTAAATGATTACATAATGTTTATAACATGGAAATAATTGATATAAAAGGAATAATAAACTTTAAAAAGGTTCTTAAGAAAGTAGAAATTAACACTAGTTTATTATTCAGGAGATTAAAGAGCAATCGAGTCACGTCGGACACGAGGTAAGGGCCTTCGTCTCAATCTCCTTTCATTGAGGCATATTTTGTTCTAATACAAGGCTTTCTTTTATATGGTGTATAAACCCCTTTGAATTTTAATTTTATACAAAAGGAATCTTTTTCTACGAAGTGTTTTACTAAATGACAAAAAGGAATGTTTCTTTTAACGTACGCGATGACAACGACCTTTTCCGCCGCCGCGAGTATTATTTGGTCTTTGGCTTCCTCAATAAGCCGTAATGTTTTTTTTAAATGAAATAAATACCATATAATCTTTTATGTATTTTGGTATTGAAAATGGTTTTTTATAATGGATTTTTTATGTCAATATATTTAAGCGATATATTGTGGTCAAAGTGTGGAAATGTTTTCTTTCCATTATATTTGTTTTATGTCTTATGATTTTATAATGGTACTTGGACATTTGACAGGTGGTTACGTGATAAACCATATGAAGGGTGGTGCCGTGAATAACAGGACAGGTGGTTATGTTATAACCTCCAATGCATTAGGTATGGAAGTCGGCCGTATGGCTATTCCATTAAGTGATATGTGTGGAAGTCGACTGTATGGTTATTCCATTTAAGTATGTTTATGTCCCAAGTTACCTTTATATGTTATGTGATCTTTATATGGGTTTTATGGTAATATTTTGGTTACAAAAGGGTAAGTAATGATCTTTTTTTAAGTGGATAGTTTTTACATCTTCATAATGGTGAAAAGTATTACTTTGATAAAGTATACATACTTTACTTGTTGTTTTGATAAACTAACAGTTTTCATTCTTTGTGTATCCCTTACTGGGATTTTTATGCTCACTCCAAGTTTTTTTGAAATGTTTTTCATAGGACTTAATGTGGAATAGGGTCAAGGATGAGATCAAGGGAAAGTCATGCTATCTAAAAAATGGAACTAGACATGTTTCTTTTTAAGAGTTTTTATTTTATGGAAACTTAGTAGAAGTGTCTACTTTGTAATCTTTTGAGATGTAATAGTTATGATCTAATTCTCTAAAACTCTAAACCTGAAAAGATCCTCAATGTGAATTATTCATTTAATTCAATATTAAGTAAGGTTTAAGGCTGGGGCCTTATAGTTGGTATCAGAGGTCGGTTTAGACAACTTAAGGAGTTAGAAAATTGTTAAATTATTAGTTAATTTATGGTATGATTGAAATGATATAGCATTTAAATATTACCATGTTGCTTCGCCTAAGATATTTCTGTGTTCATAATGGTTTTCCGCAGAGGAAACAAAGCAGCTATGTTGGGAAGACATCAGGAGGAAGACAACCTTCCAAATCAGTAACCTGAGATGGTCGGAATTGGATCTGAACAGTTTGTTGCAGTGATGGCACAGTTAACTCAGGCTATAAAGGGTGGTGGTATCCATGCACGAGATCAGCCAGATCAACCGCAAAGGAACATGTTAGTGGTGAAACATTTCATGAGGCAACATCCCCCATCATTCAGAGGATCATCTGACCCTGTGCTAGCTGAAGGGTGGATTAAAGCGCTGGAGAATATTTTTGATGTCATGGGGTGTTCATAACATCAAAAGGTTAGTCTTTTTGTTTATCATTTTGAAGGTGAAGCTGATCAGTGGTGGTCGATGGTGAAAAATATCAAGGATAGTGATGAGATTGATGATCTTCACTAGGATGAATTCAAAGGTATGTTTCTTGAGAAATATTTTCCTAAGGTGGTTCATCTTAGGATGGAAAAGAAATTCCTAGAATTGAGGCAGGAGGATGATTCAGTGGCTGCTTATGAAGCAAAGTTCACTCGACTGGAAAGGTATGCTCCAAACTTCATACGAGATATTGATAGTAAAATAACCATTTTTACTCAGGGTTAAATCCAAAGTATCGAAGGGATTTATCTTCTTGTGAGTTCAAAAGTTATGAAAAACTTGTTCGATGTGCGGAAAAGGTGGAAATGGAGTTTGCTGATGATCAGGTGTTCTTTGACAAACAACAGAATAAGAGGTCCAGTTGGTAGGCAAAGGGGAAGAATTCATCAAAGAAACAAGGAGGTAAGAAAACCAAATATCCATCCTGTGAGAAGTGTGGTAAAATGCATCCTGGAGAATGTTTATCCAAGTCTGGAAAGTGCTTTCTGTGTGGTAAGTCAGGTCATATTGCTCGTAACTGTAAGGAAGATGATCAAGCGGGAAATGAAAAGCCAGCGGTATGATGTTTTAAGTGTAATGAAATGGGTCATTATGAAAATGAGTGTCTAATGAAGAACTCAACTGAGGGAAAGCAGCCAGACTACAAGCAGAAAGGGGTGATGAAATCCTTTGAAACTACTTCAGCAGATGTTGGGCCATCGAATGAAGTAGTATCAGGTACACTGTTTGTTTGTTCAGATTATGCCAATGTGTTGTTTGATTCAGGGTCTACAAATTCTTTTATTTTTGAGAATTTTTCTAGTAAATTGGAAATTCCATCTCAAGATATGAATCCCGAACTTATGGTAAAAACACCTGGAGGGAACATTGAGACAAAAAGGAATTATAAGAACCTTCCTATCCTTGTGTGCGGAAAGAATCTACCAGCAAACCTTATTGTTTTGCCTCCAATAGAGTTTGATGTTATTTTGGGCATGGATTGGATTTCTGTTTATCATGCTAATATTGACTGCAGAGCTAAAATGGTTTCTTTTCAGAAAGATTTTTAGTTTGTGTACAAGAATGAACCCTTGATTTTGATAACATATCAGGAAGTTGAGAAACTAGTAAAAGATGGAAATGAATGTTACCTTGCACATATTATTGAAAATAAAGGAACTGTACAAATTAATGATGTGCCAGTGGTAAATGTGTATCTTGAAGTTTTTCCTAATGAGTTTCCTAGTATTATTCATGATCGGGAAGTTGAATTTACTGTTGACTTAGTTCCTGATTCTAAGCCAATTTCAAAACCCCCTTATCGAATGGCTCAAGTTGAACTTTTAGAGTTAAAGAAACAATTGCAGGAGTTATTAGATAAAGGTTTCATTCGACCTAGCACATCACCATGGGGTGCTCCTTTCTTGTTTATTAAAAAGAAAGATGGCTCAATGAGACTTTTCATTGATTATAGAGCCTTAAATAACATTACTATTAAGAACAAGTATCCTTTGCCTCATATCGATGATTTGTTTGATCAGATCCAGGGAGATCAGTATTTTTCGAAGATTGACTTGAGGTCGGGGTACCATGAGTTGAAAGTACAAGAAGAAGATGTTCTGAAGAATGCGTTCCGTACTAGATATGGCCATTATGAATTTGTAGTTATGCCTTTTGGGTTAACCAATGCACTTGCTGTATTCATGGAACTTATGAATAGAATTTTCCATGAGTTATTGGATAAGTTTGTGGTTGTTTTCATTGATGATATTTTGGTGTTTTCTAAAAGTAAAGAGGAGCATGAAAGTCATTTAAGGGTTATATTTCAAAGCTTAAAAGAAAAGAAACTATATGGAAAGTTCAGCAAGTGTGAGTTTTGGTTACAACAAATTTCTTTCCTGGGTTACATTGTTTCAAAAGATGGAATAACTGTTGATCCTACTAAAAAAAAGTTGTTGAAGAATGGCCAAGACCCACAAATGTAACCGAGATCCATAGTTTTCTTGGTTTGGCAGGTTACTACCGAAGGTTTGTTGAAAATTTTTCACGGTTATCTAGTCCAATGACTAAGCTAACTTGGAAGGGTGTTAAGTTTATCTGGACAAAAGAATGTGATGATTGTTTTCAGGAGTTGAAAAGAAGATAGGTGAATGCTCCAGTTTTGGCACTTCTTTCCAGAAATGGTGAGTTTGTTATCTATAGTTATGATTCATTGAAAAGACTTGGTTGTGTCCTTATGTATAATAATCAGGTAATTGCATATGCTTCACTTCAGTTAAAAACTCCTGAGGTAAATTACCGTACACATGATTTGGAATTAGCTGCTGTTTTTTTCGCTTTAAAAATTTGGAGGCATCATTTGTATGGAGTAAAGTGTGAAATATATACTGATCACAAAAGTTTAAAGTATATATTCACACAGAAAGAATTGAACATGAGATAGAGGAGATGGCTGGAATTAATTAAGGATTATGATTGTACCATTCATTATCATCCAGGAAAAGAAAATAAAGTGGCTGATGCTTTGAGTCAAAAAAGTAATGTTTCATTAACTATGCTACGATTGGAACGAGATCCTTTGATTTTTGATTTGATGAACTTTGGAATGGAAGTTGTTTGTGCAGGAAGTCCTTCTGTTTTGTTTTAGGTATCAGTGACATCTTCTCTATCATACAGAATCAAGCAATCACAGAAGCAAGACAGTGAGTTTCAAAAAAAGGTAGAGCTGGTTTAGAAGGGTAAGTTGCCTGAACTCAACATTGATAATGATTGTGTTTTGAGGTTTGGGAAGAGATTATGTGTGCCTTGTGAATCACAGTTGAAGAATGAGTTGTTATGTGAGGCTCATATTTCCCCGTTTTCAGTTCATCCTGGAAGTACTAAGATGTACAGAGATCTGCGGGAGTATTACTGGTGGGATGGAATGAAAAGAGATATTGCTGATTTTACTGTGAAGTGTTTGACTTGTCAGCAGGTTAAATCAGAGCGGCAGTTACCGAAAGGGATGCTTCAGCCATTACCAGTTCCAGAGTGGAAATGGGAAAATATATCCATGGACTTTGTTGTGGGATTACCGAGGACATCTCGAGGTAATAATGTAATCTGGGTTATTGTTGATCGATTGACTAAATCTGCTCATTTCCTTCCTATTCAAGATACACTCTCTCTAGATTAACTTTCTCGATTGTATCTTAAAGAGATAGTCAGGTTGCATGGAGTTCCCCTCTCCATTGTATATGATCTTGATCCCAGGTTTACTTCTAACTTTTGGAAAGGCCTTCAGAAGTCTTTGGGTACTGAATTAAATTTTAGTACAAATTTTAATCCGCAATCAGATGGGCAGTCAGAACGAACAATTCAGACCTTGGAGGATATGCTACGAGCTTGCTCTATGGATTATCAGGGAAGTTGGGACTAACATCTTTCTTTGGTTGAGTTTTCTTATAATAACAGTTTTCATTCCAATATACAGATGGCACCATTTGAGGCATTATATGGGAACCGGTGTTGAACTCCAGCTTTTTGGGATGAAGTGGGTGAAAGGAAGCTGATGGGACCAAAATTGGTAGAAGAGATGGCATAAAAAGTTCAGTTGATTCAGAAACACATGAGAACAGCTCAAAACAGACAGAAAAGTTATACGAATAACCGAAGGAAGGATCTATCTTTCGAGGTAGGTGATCATGTTTTTCTCAAAGTTTCACCGTGGAAAAGTGTGATGTGATTTGGTAAGAAAGGAAAGCTGAGTCCAAGGTTCATTGGACCATATGAAATTCTGGAGAGAGTTGGATTAGTTGCATACAAAGTGGATTTACCTCCGAGTTTATCTCAGGTACACAATGTTTTTCATGTTTCGATGTTGAGAAAGTATATGCCAGATCCATATCATGTTTTGAGCCCAGAGGTAGTTCAGTTGGAAGAGAATCTCTCTTATGAAGAACAACCAGTCCAGATTCTTGACCGAAGAGAGAAAGTGTTGTGAAATAAGGTAATTCACCAGGTAAAGGTTTTGTGAAAAAACCATATGGTTGAAGAGGCAATGTGGGAATCTGAAAATGCTATGAGGGATAAATACCCCCACTTATTTTGATAAGTGAATAAAATTGCGAGGACGCAATTCCCAAAAGCGGGGAAGGATGTAACATCCCAGGTAAATAATGAAGAAAACATTTTCATATTTATTAATATTTACGAATTAAATATTAATTTTACTTTAAAGGGGTTGCTATGTTCGATAGCGTACCCGATACGCAACAAAGAGTTTCTTTGAAATCTTACATTGCATACTAGTAATAAAATAATATTATTTTAAATGATAGTTAACACGTAGCCGTTGTATTGGCGGGAATGAATAGAAATAACTAAAATATAATTATATATGTTTTTTAAATGTTTCTACATTTATTCAATAAAAGATGAAGGCTTAAAATACGAAAATAATTCAATTTTAGGCATATATACTCTAACATTCCCAAAAGGTCGACTTATCACCTTTTGATGGCGAACCGTCTATAAATATAGTTTTGGTCACTCTTATAAATTCTATTGGACCAAATAAAATTCTTCTTTAGAATCGGGACATCAAAATTTACTTTGTGTAAATTTTTGGTATTTTTCCGATAAAGTTCATTTTTAATGAATAGTGAAAAATGTTGTATTTTAATTCAAAACCACTTTTTAATCTAATTTATTTACATGATTAGATTATATTTTGAATTGGTTTTAAAGTTCAATTAGAATATATTTTTACCATTTAATCCAATAGTGGTCTTT
The DNA here is from genome assembly GCA_963277665.1 of Viscum album. Lineage (NCBI taxonomy): Eukaryota > Viridiplantae > Streptophyta > Magnoliopsida > Santalales > Viscaceae > Viscum > Viscum album. The sequence goes on from OY728142.1 coordinate 1,489,152,288, forward strand.
GGAATTAATTTCACTTTGAAATTGGACTTAAACTAGTGTCAATCTTTTGATACTTATTGTTTCATAAAAACACGCTATTTGCTATAACAACGAGAATTAATTATTAAATTAATTAATGTAACTTATATGTTTTGAATTTTGTAAAATGGACATCATTTTTGAATTCAGAATATAAAATATAGCTTCGGGTGAAGTTTTGGTATTTTTCTGAAAAATATCAATTTTTTATGAATAGTGAAACCACTAAGTGGTACTTATAAAAACTGATTTTCCGTTTAAATGAAATTTTACCACCTATGTGTTTTGAATTTCAAAAATCTGACATACATGATTGTCATTAAGAAGTAAAATGTGGTTCAATGAGATTAAAATAATTTTTTTTGGTGAATAGTAACTTTTAAGTTTTTAATCGCGATTAGAGGTAATTAGTGTAGTTTAAGGTAAAAATAATGTTTTAATAATATGAAATGACCTAGACACATGTCCTACCCTTATTGGATGTGTCATGGGCGACCAAGAAAATCCATGGGTCAACTTGGGGACCCCATGGATCCACTTTGGTAGGAAAATGACATTTATAACTTTTTATTTAATGTTAAAATAAAAATGTCACAAACATGAGTTGTTTTACTAAAACAATTTTTAAATGGGATTATACAAGTCCTATTTTTGACTATAAATATTCATTAGAAATCTAAAAAGATTTAATACATCATGATATTTTTTTTATAATTTTTAGACATTAAATAAATTAAATTATTTATGACACCATGATGATGCACTGATTACCTCATTATTTAACGATTTAAATAAAATGAAAAGATAATGTAAAATATAATACCTACACTTGTCAAAAACCTATTTTATGGGTATATTTAGAACCCTTATCACCTTATACTCGAATTATATCAATGTGGGACCTTTTAAATCCGAAACTCATTTTAAAATAAAGTAACATTTCTTTACTTTCCAAGAGTGCCCCTCCTCTCCTCTTATAAAAGGCCCCCACCTCTAGCTCCTTACCCACACTTCCAAAGCCTTTGGATCAGCCAAAACCTGCCCATTTTGTCTCTACACATCCCTCTATTACTCCTTGAAGCCTCACTTTGGGCAGAAGTCTTCCCAAGGAAGCCTTTGAGCTCAAATAAAAAAGAGTTACCCGTTTTAAAGGTAGTGTTTTCTCTTGTGTTCTTTTGTTTTATTTTGATTCTCCAACCCCCTAAACTCTTTTTATTCATTTCTTTTGTAAAAACTACAGTATCTTCAATATACAAGGATGTTTTTATAAAAATCATTCGATCTACACTTACAAACACCTACATCTAATGGTTAAAGAACATACTGTTTCTGTGGATGGAAAATTTCTGCCTCACGAAACGATGATTGTTCAATATTCTTCTAACACCTTCAAAGGTGGGAATTAAGATGTCACTATATTTATATATGATATATAATATGTTTATGTTTTCCTTAAGCTTATGTATTTTTCATTTATGGCATACCTTTATGGTTTCCATTATGGGTATACGCGATATCTTCATTTTAGGAAGTGCGGACTACCGCCCCCTCAAAGTGATTTGATTCGTTAATGCCATATGTGGGATGTATAAAGGATGGATTTAAAGTTATTATATATGATGTTATACTGTAATTATAATATACATTTATATCATTATTATTTCTTTCCATTAAAGTATGAGATAGAAATGAAAGTAGCGTTCATGCGTACATACGGCTTACCGTCTCCAGGAACGGTGAATTTCATTTCTCATCCCCAAAATGTAATGTACTATTATAAGTACATATATATAATGGATATATATGATGTATGTTACATATAAATTATTAATATAATTATGGAACTAAAATATACATATCTCTCATTTAGTTTTAATTCCATTAATATGAAATAGAAATGAAAGTAGCGTTCATGCGTACGTACGGCTTACCGTCTCCATGAACGGTGCATTTCATTTCTTACCTCTAAATGATTATGTAATATTATAAATACATGTATATTCTGGATATATATGATATATATGATATCCAAATCATTAATATCATTCTGGATATAATGAACCTTTGACCACACGAACAACATGTAATTGTAAGAAGTCCACTTTCGACTTAAGAACCAAATATCGTCAAAACAAACATTATTAACTTAAATGATTACATAATGTTTATAACATGGAAATAATTTATATAAAAGGAATATTAAGCTTTAGAAAGGTTCTTAAGAAAGTAGAAATTAACACTAGTTTATTATTCAGGAGATTAAAGAGCAATCGAGTCACGTCAGATACGAGGTAAGGGACTTCATATCAATCTCCTTTCATTGAGGCATATTTTGTTCTAATACAAGGATTTTTTTTATACGGTGTATAAACCCATTTTACTTTTAATTTTATACAAAATGAATCTTTTTCTTCGAAGTGTTTTACTAAATGACAAAAAGGAATGTTTCTTTTAACGTACACGGTGACAACGACCTTTTCCGCCACCGCGAGTATTATTTGGTCTCTGGATTCCTCAATAAGCCGTAATGTTTTTTTAAATGAAATAAATACCATATACTCTTTTATGTATTTTGGTATTGAAAATGGTTTTTTATAATGGATTTGTAATGTCAATATATTTAAGCGATATATTGTGATTAAAGTGTGGAAATGTTTTCTTTACATTATATTTGTTTTATGTCTTATGATTTTATAATGGTACTTGGACATTTGACGGGTGGTTTCGTGATAAACCATATGACGGGTGGTTCCGTGAATACCAGGACGGGTGGTTACGTTATAACCTCTAATGCATTGGGTATGGAAGCTGACCGTATGGCTATTCCATTAAGTGATATGTGTGGAAGTCGACCGTATGGTTATTCCATTTAAGTATGTTTATGTCTCAAGTTACCTTTATATGTTATGTGATCTTTATATGGGTTTTATGGTAATCTTTTTGTTACAAAAGGGTAATTAATGATCTTTTTTTCAGTGAAGAGTTTTTACATCTTCATAAAGGTGAAAAGTATTACTTTGATAAAGTATACATGGTTTACTTGTTGTTTTGATGAACTAACAGTTTTCATTCTTTGTGTATCCCTTACTGAGATTTTTATGATCACCCCAAGTTTTTTTGAAATGTTTTTCACAGGACTTAATGTGGAATAGGGTCAAGGATGGGATCAAGGAAAAGTCATGCTATCTAAAAAATGGAACTAGACATGTTTCTTTTTAAGAGTTTTTATTTTATGGAAACTTAGTAGAAGTGTCTACTTTGTAATCTTTTGAGATGTAATAGTTATGATCTAATTCTCTAAAACTCTAAACCTGAAAAGATCCTCAATGTGAATTATTCATTTAATTCAATATTAAGTAAGGTTTAAGGTTGGGACCTTATACTATAGCCTTTTTCAACCAATCCAACATTGTTTATAACTATATTACCAGCTTCATCTACCTTTTTTCTAAACAACCACTTAGTGCCTATGGTAAATGTGTCTTTGGGTTTGTCAAAAAGTTTCCAAACTTTGTTCCTTTCAAAATTATTAAGTTCTTCTTGCATAGACATCACCCAAAACTCATCATTAATAGCATCATTAATGTTTTTAGGTTCAAGTTGTGACAAAAAAACTTGATGTTCAACCTGATTTCTAAAATAATCTCTAGTTTGAGTTCCTTTATCTAAATATCCTACTACAACATCTAAAGGATGGTTTCTAAGGGTTCTAATAGCTCTAGAAAAATAGGGACTAGTGATTTCAGGTTCATCAATAGGTTCAGGTTCATTATGACTTGAATCTGGAGAATTTGCAGAACTATAAGTTTTCACAGATACTTTTACAGGATGGTTAGAAGGTTTAGCATTGAGGCCCGTGTTTGACATATCATCCTCCAGGTTCTCTAGAGTGGTCTTAGGCTCATGTGGATCTGTCTCATCAAACTTGACATGGAAATATTCTTCCACACATTTAGTTCTTTTTTTAAACACTCTATAGGCTTTACTAGAGATAGAATATCCTAGAAAAATTCCCTCATCACTCTTGGATTCAAACTTATCAATATTGTCCTTAGTATTAAGGATATATAATTTGCAACCAAAAACTTTGAAGTAGCTTACTTTAGGTTTTCTATTGTTCCATAACTCATATGGATTTACTTTAAGAATGAGTCTAATAAACACTCTATTAATGATGTAGCATGCTGTATTTAAAGATTCAGCCTAGAAATAAATAGGTAAGTCATGTTCCATGAGCATGGTTATAGAAATCTCTTGCAAGGTTCTATTCTTTCTTTCTACAACTCCATTTTTTAGTTGTTCTAGGGGAAGAGAAGTTATGACTACAACCATTTTGTGAGAAAAAGGATTAAAAAAATTGATTTTCAAACTCACATCCATGATCAATTATTAAGTATTTAATTCTAAGTCCACTAAAATTTTCTACGGTTTTAGCATATTTGGTGAAATGAGAGAAGGATTAACTTTTGAGAGTCAAAAAGAAAGTCTAAGAATATATTGATAAGTCATCTACAATAACATAAACATAGTGCTTCCCATTTAACTAGAAACTCTAGATGGTCCAAAAAAATCCATGTGAACCAATTCAAGAGGTTGAGAAGTTGACACTTCTTTCTTTGGTTTGAAGGAAATTTTGTGTTTCTTTCCCTTTTGACAACGATTACACACTTTATCATTTGGAAACTCAAGTTTTGGAATGTCTTTGACTAAACTTTTTCTAGTTATATTTCTAAGGGAGTGAATATTGTAGTGTTCTAGTCTTCTATGCTAAATCCGAGAATATTTTTGAAATACACTTAAACATGAATCATTTTGAGAAACTAAAGAATCTAGGTTAACATAATATACATTTTCATTTCTCAATACAGAAAATACTAATTCATTTTTAAAATTGAAAACATTACAAGCATCATTTTTAAATTTAACATGAAATCCATTATCACATAGTTTTGAAATACTAAGAAGATTATATTTTAGTCCATCAACAAAAATTACTTTGGAAATTAAGACTGAGTTAGAGTTACCGATTTGTCCAAGGCCAATTATTTTTCCTTTGGCATTGTCACCAAAGGTGACATGTCCACCATCAATTTTTATTAAGTTCTTGAAGTATGAATAGTTATCTATCATGTCTCTTGAACACACACTATCCAAGTACCATAAGCTTTTATAGGATCTCTTTAAACAATTTTAATACAAAATAGTCAAATAAAAATAGACTTTAGGACCCATATTTGTTTGGGTCCAGTAATATTATTGACTAGTGCTTTAGGAAACCACATCTTTCTCATAGGTTTCCTATAAGAATTATGTAAAGTGCTTGAAAAATAAAATCTATTTGGTCCAGAAAAGATTGAAACAGTAGAGAGTGTATCATAATTTGAACTAGCAGAATGTTTTCCAGAACCAGGAGTAAAGCTGTATGTCCTAGATTTAGAAGCAAAATTGGTTCTTCCAAAATTTCTTTTACCAGGTCAATATCCAATACTAGTACTGCATTTAGGGGCAATCTGTTTACCTATAATTTGTACCAAGGTATATTTACTATTATTAAACCTTTCAAGTTCCTTTTTCAATTTCAAATTATATAGATTTATTTCATTTTTTTCTTTGAGTAATTGAACATTTTTCTCTCTTTCTACAGTAAGTTCCGATTTAACAGTTGAGGTAAGAGCATGTTGTTTCTTTAAAGACTTGTATTTATCTTTTAGTTTATTACATGTCTCTTCAAGAATATTACAATACTCTGACATTTCTTCATTAGACATATTTTCATAATCACTTTCATCTCCAGAATAATAGGAATTGTGTATAGGATATTCCAGTGTTACCTCAGATGCATTTGTCATAACACACATATTGGATTTGCTAGCCTATTCATCATGTGAAGATTCTGAGTCACTTAAACTATCCTCAGAAGCACTCCACGTTGCCTTCATTGCCTTTTTATACTTTATATCTTTGTCCTCATATTTATTTTTATACTTGAGCTTGGGAAAGTCAGACTTTATATACCCCTTTTGCTTACATTCATAGTATACTATCTCATCAGACTTGTCACTTCTTTTCCAATCTTTCTTCCAGCTTCCCTTTTGATCATATCTTCCTTTGAAGTTATGATTTATGAAAAATTTCTTCTTCTTGTAAAATTTCCTAAACCTTCTGGCTAATTGAGCCATCTCCTCATCACTGTCAGGTGATGATTGTTCACTACTAGAACTTTATACAGAGACTTTCAGTTTCTATTTTTCTTTGTGTTTAGAGGTGGTAGTATTGAATACAACAGATTTTATTTTGGGTTCATCCTCCTCTTCCTTATTAACATTCATATCCTCTTCATACATCATTAGTTTCCCAATGAGTTCTTTGATAGGTAATTTTATGATGTCACATTACTCTCTAATAGAGACAGAGGTTCCTCTCCATCTATCAGGTAGGAATCTAAGAATCCTTATGATTTGTTATTTGGTGTTAATTTTTCTTCCAAGGGAAATCATTGTGTTGAAAATTTCATTGAACCTGAGATACTTGTCAGAAATAGGCTCATGAGGCTTCATTTTAAAGTTATCATATTTAATAGTATAAGTATTTAGTCTCATTTCTTTCACACTAGAAGTTCCTTCATGTGAAATAGACAAGGTGTTCCAAATTTCATGGGCAGTTTTACATGAAGATATTCTGTTAAATTACTAATCTATTAAAGAGAAATATAAAAAATTCATGGATTTGCAATTGTTTTTTTAGGCAGTCTTAGTTGGTTCATCCCAAGTAATTCTATCATTAGAAGGAATCTTATACTCATCTATAATTGAAGACCAAATTTCAAAGCCCATACTTTCTAAATGCATTTTCATTTTAATTTTCCATTGGGCATAATTAGTTCCATTAAATAATGGAGGTCTGTTTGTTTCAACCCCTTCTTGTATATTATCCATAATAAAGAAATACTTTGAAAGTGATTGAAATTTATAATTAACATAAATTTATAGATCTTTAAATTATAACTAAAATCACAGTTGAATAGTTTTAAAAATAGAGTCTTAAGAGGAATACAAACTCCTTTGATACCAAATGTTGGTAATAGTAGAGTACTCAAGAGGGGGGGGGGGTGAATTTAGTATTTATAAAAACTTCTGCTGAAAAATTTTCTTAAAAGGTTCCCCAATAAAAATAAATACATCCCAATTAATCAAGGTAATATGGTTATAAAAGTTTTACTATTCAAATAACCTCTCAGAAGATTAATTAATTCTCAGTAATATCAGTATGAGTTATTGATACTACTTTTAAAGCTATTCTAATAAGGAAAAAAATTATAAATTCTATGCAAGATTAACAATCAAATTAAAATCTAGTGATTTCTTAATTATACAGTAAAACAGAGAAAAAATAAATTAAACTACATAGTGGATAAAACAAGTGGTTCAATCTCAAGATGAGACCTAATCCACTCCCCTTAGTGATCACCTACCACCAAGCAGTTTATATTAATAAAATTTGATCTACACCCTGGATCGGGGTAAACAACAATGGACAGGAATATCCTGGTCACACGACCTCTTCCATAGCTCTTCATGGGTATAAACTACCAGGTCATGCAAGGACCTCTTCCACACTTATCTGTGGGAGTAAACTAATGTAAAAAAATATGAGAGGAATGATATATTGTATCCTTCAGTTTAATGCAGAAGACAGTGTGTGTTTTTAATATATACACACACACACTACTTGAAAGCTAAAATAGTACACAACAAAGCAATGATGATGAGAAAAAGGTTATAAGTGCTCCAAGTGTTATTCTATGCATCTTTGGACTTGTAGGATGAATAAGATGCAAGTATCGAATCCTCTTGTGAGAAACCGAGTATCGTAAGTCTGGTATTATAGATTCTAATTAGATAATAGATTGTGTTATTCATGGATTTGGTATAATGAAGATGTTTTTGGCTCTGATCTATGGTATTCCAGCCTTTGGATTTGAGAATGGTTCGTGTGTTCTTTAGATGTATCTTGTTGCATGTATCGGTTCTCTTCAAAAAAATGCTCACGCATCTTCTATTCTACTACTGTGTATTGTATTTGCAGCTCGAATTATCTTCCTTATTAATTATAGGTTCACATGTTGGAGCTGACAAGATGAATGTATTCTGCACCTCGTACCTCATACTATTAGGTGACATGTCTACAAATATGTATTAATTATGTCAGTTCCTTTAAATGAATCAAATATAGCCATTAGAAATTAAATAAAAAATGACAAAAAAGATTAAAGAATGGTGTCACAGTCTGTTTAGAAATGATATCATTTGGAGACAGTGTCACCAATAAATTGTGTCTTCTTCTTTTCCCTTGTGGTGAGACAATCATTATAGAATAGTTGTATTGATATCAGGAACCAGTAGCACATATGCGATGTTAGGATCATGGTGTCTGGGTCACGGTGTCTGAGTCACGATGTCTGGGTCACGGTGTCTGGGTCAAAGTGTCTGGTTCATGGTGTCTGGGTCACAGTGTCTGGGTCACGGTATCTGGGTCACGGTGTCTGGGTCACGGTGTCTGGGTCAAGGTGTCTGGGTCTTTTTCCAGAAAACCAGAACCAGTGAAAGACTCATGGTTTCTCAGACTTAGCCAAATATCTGTATACATAATTAAGCAGTAATATTCACATAATTTATTAGAATTGATCATTCATAAAATAAATTCATTATCAAACAAATTAAATATAGTTTACAATAATAAAACATGATTTATAGGAATTAAGATCTTGGGTAAGTTTATTTAAATCATAAAGAAACCAACCATCTCTACACATGATTTGAGATAGATTAAACAATAGTAACAAGATTTATAGGATGTATAGGATTTGTGATCATTAAAACATGATTAAAACATGAGGATTCCAATAGTAAAGATAGTAGAATAGGATGTGTATTATCTTCTTGTTTGGGTTCGGTAAATGATTCCACAATTATTTCTCATTTTGTGTCATCATCTTCATATACACCAATGTACAGCTCAACTAGATCCTCTATTCTCTCCTCAACATAAGAAACCTTTTTATCTTCTTCAAACAAGGCCTATAATAGTGGTACTAAATCAAAAAAAACATCATAAGGAAGATTAGTTTTCAATTAAAAATTAATAATGTTTGAATAAAAAATAATTCTCATAAATAGAATCTCCCTAAAATTTTAGTTTCAAGTTCTTTTTCCATGATAATGGCTATTGGGAATTCATTTGTTAGAGAGAGAAGTTGATCTTTAAGTGTTGATTCAAATTAACCAATATATTCTTGAAATGTTGGTGGAATATTCATTTAATTCACTTCATCTTGTCATTTTTTTCATTACAATCTATAAAACTTTAACTTCTTCAATTGTGGTGGCCGGTGATGCTATTTTCTTAATTTATTATTCTAGTATTTTTAAATTTTCTTGAATTAGCAAGGCATTTTGTTCCATTTGGTGAGCATTTTCATTTATTTCCATTTTATATGAATTTTATAGTATTTTAATCTTCAAAGAATCCATATCACTATAAAAGTTAGTACTAGTCCATGAATATTCACAATCATTAAAGTAATCCATCATGACCTAAGGAATGAAAAATCGGCAATAAATCTATTTTTTAGTTTTTTTTGAAATTTTTTACTTTTTTTTGGTTTTTTTTGAAAAATAGTGTGAGAAAGTTCTTAGAATCCCCAAAATGGGTCCAAATTGATGAGAGTGGTTTTTTGAAAACTGACACTTAATTAAATTCTTATTCTCCTAAGAATGTACCATAGTAGAACAACATATGGTCGATCTCAAGGATGTCATTCTCACCACACTATCTTCCTATTATCACTATTATAATCTAACTAATATAAAAATAATAAACTTATAAAAATTGGGGATTTTTTATGATATTAATTATATAAATATATATTAATTAAAATACTAAATATAATGAAAAATAATTAAAATACATAAATAATTTTTCATAACAAAACTATTTCTCTCAGGGGTTCATAGTGATGTTATCATTGTTATTCAAAATACATGTCTGAATATTTTATTCAATGTAGATATCAATATTTGTCACTATAAACCCCCTGATTCTAATGGTATTTCCATACAATAAGACCTTTTCATGTAGTATTGATATCTTCCACATAAATACCTAATCCAAACTCCACTAATTGAATGAATTTAATGTCAATGAGAAGGAAAAAGAGTGAACAAGGAGGAAGAAGACAATAGTAGAGAAAGTTACGTGAATACACACCAAAATAATTTTAACCACTACTAAAATCTTAGAATAAAAATTTATAAATAATTAAATAATAATAAACTCAAAACACCACCACTTCCCCTCTCGAACAACAGTGTGGATTAGTTATCACAATCATGGAGAAAACATAATTACGTTGGGGGAACACAAAATAGAAAACAAAAAAAACAATATAATAATAAGAGAAATAAAATAATATATATTGAAATAATAAATGACTATTAAATCAGTTATAATCCACCTTATCCCCCCTTAAAATGACTATTCAATGGAATGGAATATGAGGAAAAATTTATTAATAGAATGGAGAATAATTTTCCCTCCCAAAAAATCCTCTAAAAGTTAGAACATGGTATCCCCATTAAATTGCCAAATTATAAATTTTTTTATTCTTTAAAGTTGTCCCCATTTTTATTTTTAGTTCACCCATATATTTTTATCTTAATTGGCCATGTATTGAAGGATTTATGATATATTTACTTTATAAAATTATTCTAGCCTAGTGACTATTCAAATTAAAATTCTACAACTTACTATGTATTTATGACCTTGATGTAAGAATAATAAATAATTTCTATAGGTAATGAAGTTTTACCTAGACTCTTTTTCTAGATCTACGATGAATTTAATCTTAATTGGGTTAGTAATTTTCGATATATAGGTCTATATTGAAAATTCTCCAGATCTGTGCACAGATTTCGAGGTCCGAATTATGATCTAGTTTTGGCCCTTGAAATGTTAGATTGATCTTTGGGTATAATTTAATGAAATCAACCCTATAATGTATTGAATACTAAAAAAAGTAATTTCAGAATATAAATTAGTTTATAAAAAGTTATGTATGAAATACAAAATTAAATAAAAATAGTTTAAAAATAAAAAATAGACCATTTTTTCAATTAAGATCAAAATATTACTAAAACCTAAAAATGTGACACTTACCCATAATATAACACTATGGTGGGATTAGAAACATTTAATTACTATATAAAATGTTTGAAAATATTAGCTTCATCGGTTATATATACCTCAACCCAATAAAACGCCTCCCAAAATATCATTAGACACCTTAAAATCATATCACATAAAACCTAAAAAGGGGTGCTTATACCATTGAACTTATTCTCATCCTTAAACTTATAAACCCATAATGGTATCCATAATTATTAATTTAAACTCACATGAAAACATTATAATCTTCAAATTTATCTAAAGCCTCATCTAATACCAACTATAAATCCTTAAACTCATACTCCTGGATCCAATGATAAAACATAATCATTACATTTATAAATTTGATACCAATAAATGTGACCCAATTTAAACCCTTAAAAACACATATCATCAAAAAAATTTGGATCACTTACATACCCAATGAAATTTTATGTTTAGTGTTTTAGATAATTAGTAAAAACACTTACTTGGAAACTTGGATACATAAATAACAAGTTCATAAAAATCTAAATCATATCCCACTATTTTCTTCACATCTATTAACATTTTAAGGAATAAAACACATAAAACATTTCTTCCCAACCTGAGGAAATAGAAAAACTAAGGATAGTTATCTCAAACACTTAGTAAGGGTAAACATAAGCATAAAAAATTGAATGTCATTAGTGAACATAAATTGGGAATAAGAGTACGATGACATAATCAAAGTGAATGAAAAAAAAGAGAATTAATACCCATAAAAAACTGAATCATAAAACATGTGACATGGAATAAATCTTGATCCTAGTAAAGAGTTATGAAAATAAATAATCATGATTCACGTGATTTCAATCTTGATCAAAGGAACCATTTAAAACTCATAGCAATCATAGATAAAATGTATTGGTATCTTGGAACATTATATTCATAGAACCCTTATAATAACCCTTAAAAATGGGATAACATTTCCTAGTTAATACCCATATTCTCTTAGGAGTAAACTATTAACTGGTTAAATTCATCGTCTCTTAGGAGGTACTTATATTCAGTCAACTTTGTCAACATTACCCAATGTATTGGATGGTTATAACGAAACCACCTGTAAAATATCAGATAAATTACCTTAAGGATTTGAGTTAACTCCCCAATACCACTTTCTTCAATAATATAAAAGTACCATATCATGAGAAAAATAATTAAAATCTTTCACTTTTCAGTATAACAATAACCATTATTATTTTATAGCTTGACTTAGCCATGGAAAAGAAATGGGTTCCTTAATAATATCATTGAAAAAAATCATAATCCATCATGATAAAGAATAATTATAGAATCATTATAACATATCCATATTGGATCATAAGTAATATAAAGGTTTTTTGTTGATGAATAGAAAGACCAGTATAATATAATTTAAAAAATTCTTGATAAAAATAACCTTTCCACTTTGAAAATAAATTTTAAAAATTAAATATTTATAAAATATTAGGTAATTATTTTTGAAATGAACCATGTAAAATTTAAATTATTCTTAAAATAATTGACCAGTTTTGATGGTGGGAGTTTCTGTTCATGTTGTAATTGTTAAAAATAAACATTATTTCCAAGAATTTGTAAAGAAAGTAAAAAGTTACCCATGTAAAAAACATAAATAAATTTAATTTTAAAACCTTTTAAAATTAGTTAAAATATCATGTAAAATAAATTTAGTAAATAATTTATGTTTGGAAAATAAAATTCTTGAACACATTTTAGAATACATGGATATAGAAGAGAAAGATTCCTAATCTAAAAGAAGATACATGTTCGGTATCACTTACATACAACCTTATTGAGGTTTCATTAATTAATAAGGGTTGTAATTGAATTTAAACATGTAAACCACATTTAAAAATATAGGAGAAGAAAAAATATTAGGTTTAAGAAAATAAGAGCATTGGATTTCCCCCAAAGTAACCATGAACATAAACAACCCCAAAAAGAAATGAGATTGTAACATAAAACTTTTACCGCTTCGGTAAGATTCAAAATAGAAAATCATTGAATGAAATAATATTTTATATTAAATCCAATGAATTACATGAATTAATTTGTCAAAATTTATTCATGGGGAAGTAATTACATCATTTGATGAAATCATGGTGCACGAAATGAAACATGTATCAAGAAAATGAGATTGAGACAAAGAAAATCCTTGTAAAGATCATAACTTTGAAAGTGATAATTAATCCATAAATTAATTATGTGAAAATATTTTAATCAATAAAAAAAAAATTTAAATACAACATAAAACAATTTATAGATCAATTCATACATAATAATGGCATGACAAAGTCAATAGAGAAGAGTTACAACCCAATGAAAGTAAATTGAGTTAAGAAACCCCTTACCACTATGTAACTTTCAAGTCAAATATATTTGGATGAAATAACTTGTTTTATAACATAAAATATCATGAATTATGTATTATTCACGATATAAAATATAAAAGGGGCAGTATATAAAACATATAAAGAAATTATGTTCATAACATTTTAATATGCCTCAATGAAAGGAAATTGAGATAAAATATCTTACATCGAGTCTAGAATTGTTATATATATCCTTTGACACCTATATAATAAAATTATATAAATTATTTGAATCCTTAATATACTTTTACATGTTTAATACCAAATCCTTTATACCATTTATTTCATTTATTTTAATGACATATTTAATAACTAAATCAGTTAAGTCCACATCGGGTGTTTTGTGGATGTTTAGTTCATAATTGCAAAATGACTTCAGTATGATGACCATGTTTTAAAAAATAATTATTAAATAATATTAATATTTATAATGATGAAATAATTATAATTTTTATATGTTAATTATGCTTTGTAAACCAAACCACGAAATATGGTTATGAAAAATGAATTATGTTACAATAATGGATACGATAGGTCATATGTACGTATGAGTAACAATTCCATTTTTCAAAGAACATGAGGGAAAGAAGATAAGTAATATTTTATATTTAAAAAATGTTTATTATATAATAAATATAATATTAAATCTTTAAATTATTTATATATACCATCCATGTGATGCTATGATGAAAAATGAATCACATCACTTTGTTGATGTGGTAATTCACACGTACACATGAATGACATTATTTTTAAATGAATGGAAAGGTAAGAAAATAGATGAGATATTATATTTATATAATTATAATTATTTCATGAATATAATATATATATTAATTTTATAATTATAACCATCTATGAGAGTTGGTGATGGAAAATGAATTTCATCGACTCATAAGGTGGTAGTCCGCCGTACACACGAATAATGGATTCAATTCCCATTTGATGAAATAAGGTGATTGATTAAGGTTAATACATTAAAATAACAAAATATAAGTATATAGGAGATAATTTTTTAATATATTACTTTTTATAATTTTTTTTAAAGGATTTAGAAGAATAAATAAAAATGAAACATTCGGTTAAAAGCTATACCTCTTCTTCAAAACCTCTATTTCTATATACCTTAAGCCCTATAAGGTTGGTATTGAACTAAAAATAAGAAATATATGACATGGATGATATTATTAAGGGATTGGGGTAGGGATTTTATAAACTATAGTGCTCAAAAGGCATGAGTAAGAGAGGATATGAGGTTCCCTTTTATAAGTAAGGGGAGGGGGAACTCTTGGAATTACTTAAAGTAATATACTAATATAAATTAATTTTCATGGAAAAGTGAAAAAAATGATATATTTCAAATATAGGATTATTATTATTCAAAATAATCACTTAAAAAAATTTGGACAATTTTAGTTGATTTTTTAACCCTTATCTCTTTGTTTTAACCCCCTCCCCTCGTTAACCCTTTTGACGATTACCGTGGAATCAAGGTTTTTTACTATTTAGGGGTCAACAAAGTTACTATAAAAGGAAATTTAAATAATAAATGGACCATGTTTGATATTTTAAACCATATCATATTCACTTGGATGAATATAGGGTTTTTATAAATATTAAATCATTTAATAAAATATCGTTTATTATTAAATATCATTAATTCCATTTTTCAAACTATTCATTTACTTTGACTTTAAGGTTATAAAGATAAAAATTTAATTAGAATATATACTTTTAAAATACATATAATATTTTATATATATCTAATAAATGACGTGGACACTATAAATCATGAAAAAAAATTACTTTTATATTTTTTATAATCATTTACTTGATATTTCTACCACTTGCACATGCATTATTTTTGTTTTGCAAAATAATTTAAGGTAATAATTTCATCACTAAAAATTAAAAATAAATTAAATTTATACAAAAATAATTATTATCAAAATAAACTTTAAAATAGATTAAAATAATATTTATGTCATTTTCAAAGAAAAATGGAAAAAGATTATCATAACATCAAAATATTGGATTATCATGGTAATTTTTTTTTATAAAATAGACTAAATTCACGTTTTTGGGTTATTTTTAGTCCATATCATATTATTTTAACCTTAATTTCTTAATTTACTCCTACTGGGGTAACAAATATTTACTACGATAACTATTCATAATAACCAAAAATAAAAAGAACCTATTCACCAAATTTGAACCTCATAATTAAAAATATTGGATCCATTTTTAATGATTTAATTCCTATAAGTTTCAGAAATCAATTTTAATATAAATATGTAAAATGAAATGAAAACCCGTTTTTAGAAAAAAAAAGGGGTTTTAAGCCCAAAAATTAACTTATAACAGAATCTAGTATAATGATGATTAAAATGTAATTAAATATATTATATCAAAAATATAATATATATGTTACTTTAATATCATATTAAAATCATAATTTAGATTTTAAATGAAAATAAATGATAGTTTTATAAAAAATATGTATTTTTCACTATTCACTGAAAAACCAGTCTTTTTAGAAAAAAACCCAAAATTTCACTCTAATATAATTTTGAAATGATGAATTAATTTTTTTTATCCTTTTTATCAAATAAAGTTTCTAAATGTATAATAAATTATTTGTAGAATTTTCTTATATAAAACAATTAAAATCATTTTTGAAGAAAACATATTTTAGAAGCATTAAATGCCTTTACTGAAAATTGAGTCCTTATTTCCTAAGAATTAATAAATACATCTGTATTGATTATGGTATTTATATATATTTCATGATTCATTTACTCCTATTCATACCCTCCAATTCAACATCTAGGTTATAAGAATCATATTTAATATAATATTATTTTGAGGTTCGTTTAAGCTCAGTGTTTCGTGTTATATATGATATCAAACGTAGTCTTATTTTAAAATATTTATATATTACAATAATAAAGTTATATTATTTATTTAAATCCTTAATACTATTTTTAGTTTTAATTAAATTATAATTATACCTTTTATTTTATTTATTACCATATTTTATTTAGTTACTCAATCATTTAAGTTTACATCATATGTTTAGAAGAGGTTTGGTCTTTAATTTTAAAACAAACCTTATAGGATGACCTTGGTCAAGGGTTCATAGTTTTATAATATTATTAATTTAATTATTATATTTCTTCATTAAATAAACTTGTAATAACCATCCATGTAAGGCTTTATGAAAAATGATACATATTTTTCATAGAGGCTGTAGTTTATACGTACACATGAGAGACATTTCTATTTTTCTATTAGGTGGAAAATAAATAAATTTGATAATATTTTAATTTAAAAAAATCATAAATATGTTATAAATATCACATTTTTTCATTATTTCCATCCTTATGACCATCCAAGTATGGCAGGAATGAAAAATGAATCACATCTCTTCATGGAGGTCATAGTCCACACGTAATCTCGAGAAACATTATCACTTTCCAACGAATGGAAGGGTAATAAGATAATTAATATCCCATATTTAATTAATCATAATTATGTCATAAATATCATATATATTCTTTTTATCCATCATTTTAACAAGCCATATGAGGATGTGATGAAAACTAAAACACGTCGCTTCCTAGAGGTGGTAGTCCACATGTACACATGAGTAATGTTTTCATTTCTCATAGGATGGAAAGGTGGTATAAAAAAGTTGTTAAATCAACATAATAACATTTTAGTATAGTAAAAATTCGGATTTAAATATATTATAATGGATATAATATATTTATAAGGATGTATAAAGAGAAATAAAATTGAAAGAGTTCAGCTAGGATTAATACCTCCTCCATGGATAACTACTTTAAGTGAAACATTAAGAATTCTAGAATGGGTATTTTGATGAGAAAACGACCTATAATATTTGATTAGAATAGTTAGGGAGGGATTTTTATATATATTTTTCAATATAGAGTGATCAAAGTTTTTTAGAAGTGAGGAGAGGATGTGATCGTTTATAAGTGAAGGGAGTGGCACTCTTGTAAATACTTTAAATATTTAAATATAATATATGAATTTATTAAAGAAAATGGAACCAAAAATCTTATTTTTTTAAAAAAATAATGTGGTTTGGGTCTAAACAAACTCAACAAATGATATTTAATAAAGTTTTTGTTTTATCTTGAAGCCTTATCCCTTTATTTTAACCCTTTTAACCCATTTTAGCCTTAACCAAGGTGACAACTTTTTACCTAGGTAATTAATTTATATGACTAAAAATAAAAGGGTCATTATAAAAAATTTAGAAATTATAATTACATATATGGATCATAATTTATTATCTTTAATTTATAAAGGTGTTAGAAATTTATTTTAATATAAGTATAAAAAACAGATGAAAAATAGTTTTTAAAAAAATGTCTATTTTAAGCATAAAAATTATTTTACACTAAAATTATTAATATAATTCATTATAATGATTTTATTTGGATTATAATTAAAAAATAAAATTTATATGACATTTGGACCATGCAAAATCCAATTGGAATCTTCCAACCACACTATTAAATGAATAGATCAAAAAATAGTTTTTATTAGAATAAAACGTAACTTAAGTTATAAAAAGTAAAGCATAGGTTTACAGATTTTAAAAAATGTTTTTAAATGATTTATTTTAATCCTTAAACACTTATTTTATTGAGCCAAAGTTTTTATGCATTTCAATTCAATATTACTTCATGACGATGTCAAAAAGTTACAGTATTTGTACAAATGGTATTTTCCATTATTCACTAAAAAATCAACCATTTCAGAAACATACAAAAAATACACCCTAATAAAAATTCAATACACTGAATCAAAAAATGAATTCATTTTTATATAATTAAAATTCTAAAATCAAGAAAATTAACTTTTAATAAAATCATGCAATTGATAGAAAACAATTCAGTTAAATATAACTATTCCTTTTTTAATTGAAATTTTTTATAAATTATTTATAAAACTATGATGAATATGAATCCATAAAATGAATACTTATAAATAATAATATTGATATATTTATAGTATTTCCTGGGATATCACATTCTTCCCCCTTATGAAATTGTGTCCTCATAATTTTATTCATTCCTTAAACAAGTGAGGGTATTTTTCCCTCATATATTTTTTCGATACCCATGTCACTTCCCCAATCTTATGATTATTAAATAAAAACTTTTACCCAGTGAATCACCTTATTTCAGAATACATTCTCTCTATACTCCAAAATCTTAACTAACTATTCCTCATAATAAATATTTTCTTCAAATTGTACCACCTCGGGGTTCAAAACATAGAGGCATCATGTATATATTTCCTTAACAAAGACACATAAAACACATCATGTACCAAGGATAAAATAATATGAAAATATAATTAGAAAGTAATTGATCCCACCTTTTCTAGAATTTTATACAATTCAATAAAATGTGGACTAAAATTTAACTTTTTAAAACCCAAAACACATTTCGAATGAGATATTATAAGAAAAACAGAGTCTCATGCCTCAAACGAAAGATCTTTCCTCTAGTTATCTACATAACTATTATACCAACTATAATATATCATCATGTGTTATTAAATTATATTTACCTTCTCAACCATTTCTTCTACTTATTCTGGACCCAATAAATTCCTTTCCCATACTTTATACCAGCATAATGGAGTCTAATACCACTTTTCATATAATGCCTCAAAAATTTTCATCTATATACTGGAATGAAAACTTTTGTTATAAGAAACATAAACTAATGAAAGATTATAATATCAACTTCACTAGTAATCCAAAGAGTAGTCTAAAAGAATATCCCAAATAGTATGAATCTTTCACTATAACTATGTATCATATTATGGATGAAAGTATATGATGAAATTTAATTTAGTGCCCAACAACCTCTAAATCCATTTCCAAAAATTTGAGGCAAATATAGGATCATGATTAGATACAATATAGAGAAGGAATACATGTAGTCTAACTATCTATTTATGATAAATTCTAGAAATATGATCTAAATAAATAATATCTTGAATAGGAATAAAATGAGTATATTTAGTCAACACTAATTAGATTATTTCTATGATATTTCTTTGGTAATCCTACCATTAAATCCATGGATATATTCTCCCGTTTACATCCTAGAACTGGAAAAGGCTGATGCATCCCCTTCAGTAGATATCACTCATCTTTAAATGGTTTACGAGTCAAATATTTTATGGTAAAATAAATAATATATTTCATCATTCCACCCCACCAATAATATTTCTGGAGGTCTCTATACCTTTTAGTGTTACCGAGATGATAAGGAAATAGAGATCTATGATCTTCACTCAAAAGATTAATTATTTAACTAGGAATCATTTGGAACACTCAACCTCTTTCCAAATAACATAAAACATTTTTTTAATGTTAAAATCATGAAACTTATCTTTATGGAATAATTCTATGATTTATTTAAAATCAATATATTTCTTTTGAGCATGCTTAATTTTTTTAGACAATTATGAATTCACTAATATATTAACCAAATGAGAGAGAGTTCATGCACACATAATTTCTTGTCCAACATTTATTAAATAATTAACCAAAGGATTATATTCTAAACATAAAAAAGGCAATGATATGTTATCTTTTCAACTAAATGCACCAGATATTTTGTTTTCCTTACCTCGATGATAGTGAATCATGCAATCATAATCCTTTATCATCTCCAACCATATTCTTAGCTTCATGTTCAAATATTTTTGAGTAAATATATAATTTAAACTATTATGGTAAGTATATATTTCACATTTTACCCCATATAAAATATTCCAAAATGTTTTTAAAGAAAAATCCACCACTAAAATCTCAATATCATGTGAAGGGTAATTCTTCTCATGAATTTTCGATTGACATCATGCATATGCAATTACCCAATCATATTGCATCAAGACACAACCAAATTTCTTCAAATAATCATCACTATAAATAAAAAATTCACTATTTATTATTAGAAAGTATAACACTAGATCACTAAATAATATTATTTTAAATTCCTAGAAACATTCATCACACACCTTTATCAAGATGAATTTAACTTATTTTTGAGTTATATTTATTATTCTAGATAACTGAGCATAGTTTTCAATAAATTGTTGGTAGTAACCCTCTAATCCTAGAAACCTTTGATTATCAATGTCATTTTTCTATCTTTATCACTCTTCCACCACTTTTTTTTAATAGGATCAATAGTTATTCCATCTTTGGAAATAATATACCCAATGAGTGAAATATATAGAGAACAAAATTCATATTTTATAATTTTTTCATACAAATTTTTTTCTTTTAAAGTCTAATGAATAATCCTTATATGTTTCTCATATTGATTTTAACTTTTAGAATAAAAAAATTAGCAATGAAACCCACAAAAAATTTATCCAAATACTCATGTAAAACTCTGTTCATGAGATCCATAAATATAGTGGGTGTATTTTTCCACCTAAAAGGAATAACCTGAAACTCATAATTTTCAAACCTAGTATGAAACACCTCCCTTGGAATGTATTAATTCTTTACTTCCATATGGTGATACCCAAACCTAAGATCAATATTCAAAAAATATTTATCTCTTTTAAAATGATCAAACACGTCATAAATATGAGGAAACATATAATTATTCTTAATATTGTTGTTATTGAGTGCTCTATAATCAATATAGAGCCTCATGGAACCATCCTTATTTTTAAAAAACAAAAAATTTTACCCCTAGGTGAAATTATAGGACAAATAAATCCATTATCAAGTAACTCTTTCAAATACTTTTTTAATTGAAAAAGTTCTATTGGAATCATTAGATATGGGGGTTTTGAAATTGGTTTATCATCAGACACTAAGTCAATAGTAAATTCAACCTCCTGATTAGGAATAAAACCAAGAAAATAATCAATAAATAAATTCATATATTCATTTACTAATTTAACATCACTAATTTTAACAGTTACTTATTTTCAACAATATATGCAATATAACTTTCACTATCATCTTTAATAATTTTCTCATCTTATTGATATATTATCAAAGGTATGAATTCATTATTATACACAAACTGAAACTCATTTTAAAAAATAACTTCTTTAGCTATGTAATCTATCTTAACATGATGATCTAAAATCTAATAAATACCTAGAATAACATCAAACTCTAAAATGGTAAAGACAATAAGGTTTTAAGTAAAACCATTCCAAAAATGATAATGAGAATATCCTTATAAATTTTTATTTCCTTAATATTACCCGGGGAGTTTTTACTAAAATTAATGAATTCATTTATTAATATTTTATTTATATTCTAGTTATAAATTACCAATAAATAAAATAATTTTTCAATCCAAAATCAAATAATACATTGGAATAATTTGGATAAACAAATAATGTACTTGTCACCACTTCATTTGAGGGTTTATTATCTTAAATAGTAATAGAAAATACTTTTCTACACCTTTATACTTTTATTATTTATAATTAAAAAATTGAGTAACTAACTTCAAACATGTGTTATCATAATGAACCAACACATTTTAATTAAAACATATCACTATTGGTTGATTATCTATTTTTCCATTACTAGTATGATCATAACACTTTTCACTATCAAAATTATTGAGCTTACCACATTAGTAGAACTTTTCTAATCCTATCAAGAATACTTTAAAATTAATTTTTCCACATTATAAAAATGTGTGAGGCTTAACTTCAAATTTATTGGTTGACTACTTCTCTATTATTTCCCACCTAAACTTCCTCTTACCCCTATTTTCATAAATTATGTAAGTATTGATAAACTCAATATTAGGTCTCTTAGCACATATAAAAATATCCTCATATGTTTTAAATTTATAAAATTTTAGTTCTATTTGAAACATTGGTTTTAGGCCTGTGTAAAATCTATCAATTTTACTCTCATGGTGAAGAGTGAAATTTAGTGCATACCTGGCCAGTTAGGTAAAATTTACTTCATAAGTGGACAGTAAATCTTTTTAATTTTACTTAAACTCTAGAAATTAAGTTTACATTATAAGTAAAATAACTTTATGAAAATATTTTTCAAGAAAAATATCTTTAAATTCTATCCAATCCATTGCATCAATATCATCCTTTTCTATATTATTCTTAATCAAATACTGCCATCGATCAGATTTTCCTTAAAAATGATAAATATAAATAGTTAATTTTTAATGTTTTGTATATCCTAAAACTTGAAATATATTATATAATTCATTAATCCATCATTCATATTTCATTAGGTCAGAATATACATTGAAATATGGAGGGTTTTGTTTCATGAAATGCTCTACTATAAATAAGTTCCTCTATGGAGAATTTGGTTTCTCAATTTCACGAGTGTCATCAATAATATCCTATTTCAATTAAGTTAACACTACCACAAAAATATATGTTCCAATAATTCTAGGTTATTAATTCATAAGTTTATTATTCCCTTGATTCCTTCCTACTTCATCTTCCATGTTTTCTCCATGGAAATCCATTTTAAACTGACATGGATTATATAGAGACCCACCTTTTATTTCATGATTTCATCCATAATTCCTCAACAAAATATTACATAAATAACTTTGAAGTTAATTTTTTAGTTTAGTGTCTTGGAAACTATGTAAATTTTACAAGACATACATTGTACATAAAATAAAACATAAAAAATTTTCTAACTCTCTTGAAAGGCTTCTTTATTATACCATCCTAGATCATCTCATAGAATAGAATTTTCTGGGAACATTTATAAAATAAAAAGGTTGAGGATAAAGCCCAGTAAGGGATAAAAAATGTAAGATAACATCATAGGTAAAAAATCAAGAATAATATAATAACATGTTCATAATAACTTAAGGCATGACATAAGTACATGAACATATAACATGATACATAACATGGAAATGTGGCTACAAGATAAACATGGGACATTCATAAACATATCACCAAAGCTCATCACTAAGTTATCATAAAAAATATTAAAAAGTTTTTTTTACCAAGGTATCATAAAAAATTACCATGTAATGTTTCTAAGTTATCATGAACATTTTATCTCCATAGATTACTTCTTTGCCCAATTCATTGTAGCACTATCATGGTTCATCATTTATATATCTAGCATTATGTGTGCCACATCAATCAAGAATCATAAATACATATCATTTATAACCCATGATTAGGAAATTTTGGTTTCATAAATGTATTTAAACAATCAATAGTTAAATAATACATCTAAATAAATACCCTTGAATGAAAATAGGGTTGGATATTCCTAACATGAAAATATAGCATGAA
This sequence comes from Viscum album, assembly GCA_963277665.1. NCBI lineage: Eukaryota > Viridiplantae > Streptophyta > Magnoliopsida > Santalales > Viscaceae > Viscum > Viscum album. The sequence continues at coordinate 1,489,176,260 of OY728142.1, forward strand.
AAATCAATTGTTGATTTCAATAGTATAATGTGTATGAAAAAATGGATATTGAAATGGTTTTAATGAGAGAAAAAATAAGTATCTAATTTACAAGTCATAATAGTCACAATAATTGGGGTTTTATAAAAACTTTACAACATAATAAATTGAGAATCAAAGAGCATATACAAAATAAATACTTTAATTGAAAAAGTGGAGGAAGAGAACCCTTACTATGATATGATGCTTCTTAAAGATAGAGAGAAACTCCTTAGAGACATAGTAAAACCATGGGAGGTATTTATAGATATATAGGGATATTAAATTCATGCTAAATTTGTTTTTAGTGTAGATTAATGGGAAATGGGTGGTTATTTATACTTATAGATGGCGGTTTTAAGGGTTAAAACATTGGTTATTTTATTATATAAGCCAAAAACATTTGTGTGCAATCAATGAAAAATAATTTTATGGATTATTAATGAGTTATTAAATTTTTTTATATTTTCAAAGTCTTCCCAATTCTAAATTCACAATCCAACCAACCCATTTAATGCACTGAATCCAAAAACAAATTTTATCTCAAAAATCCAATTTTGGGTTCCAAAATGTAATATATAAATTTCTTAATTCAAAATAATATTTTTAAAATTTATTTTTATAAAAATTAAATGAAATTTTTATTTAATAAAATTTTTCATAAATTTTTAATCATGATAACACCATAATGATGTCATAAAATCACGGTTCTCCTAAAACGATAATTTTTACTTTTCACCAAAAAATTAAATTTATCATAAAATTCTCAAAAAATAACCCTAAGTTAATTATGATGTTATGATTATAAAAATTATATTTATTTCATTAAAATAATTCTATAAATATGATAATTTTAAATTTTAAATAAAAAACCTTATTTATTGAAAATTAACAATTTTTATGACTTAGTAAACTATCTGAGTGTTATAAAAAATACTTAGGACTTAGTTAATTTATATTATCATATAAAAATAGATTTATAAGATTATTTAATCAAAATATAATTTATTTAAAACTTTTAAATTCATTATAAAATATACTTTTAATTGAATTTAAAAATATTTATAGTTTCCAAAAATATAATTTTGGTTTCTTCAACTGTCACTTTATTCCATATTCATAACCAAAAATAATAATGACCAACATTCATATTGATTAATGGTAAAACTTTCCATCAATTTTATTAGTAAACATTAATAATTATGAATTTACATATTTACCTATAAATACACCATCATTCTCACTTCATTAGTCACTACTTACAAATGTTCTTATATATCCTTTCATAATGTATATTTTTTTTCCAAAATCTTCTCTTTATTTTTACAATTTTTATGGAAGGAGAGATATTTATGGGGGAATGAAATCCTATGGAGTTTATTTTAGTGGATTTTCTATTATTTTATGTGTATATTCCCTTAGGATTCCTAGTTATAGTATTCCATATCAATATATGATGTGTGATGTTCTTATAAAATGTAAAATACTTTCTAGAAAATTTTCATTTAAAGAAATATTTCTTCTATTAATATCATGAAGGAATTTTGAGGTCATTACAGATTATATAAAGAAACATGGTATTCTTAAAAATCTATATCATGATAATATAAATATAGGTTATAATCTCTTTAAATATCTTTTAACATCACCAAAACCTATAAAGTTATCAAAACATTTTCTCTAATACCAACTATAACACCCTGCATCATAAAAAACCCATAAATACATTATTTATAAAAATGGTTGTGATTTATTACACCTTTAGGATATTTTGGGTTTATATTTTTTAAAATATGTAAAAAGATTACATAATAAATTAGAAACTTCCATATAGTGTACATTTTTTCCACAAAAAGGCTTTAAGTTTACATCCCTATTTCATTCAATACACTTTATCTTCATTTAAGATGAGTCATCATAACAAAAGTATTAACCTTTATATAATTTCAAATTATAATTTGATCCTATGAAAAACATTTAAAAACATGGTATGAGAACAAAGATTTTAGTATGGGATATAAAAAATAAATAAATCCCATTAGTCTAGTGTAAAACATTAAAATACATTAAAATATTTACCTTTGTTCACAATAAAACATTGAGTGCACTGGTGTTTACTCAGGTGTACCCATATACTCAGGTGTAAATGCATATATCCACACACATCTCTGCATAAATAGTTTTAGTAGATTATACCTATGTATTCCAAAATTTACTCACATATACCCAGATATACATAATTTTAATTAGGTATAATATGGTATAACAATTTACCTATGAATACCATGGTGTAAAAGGGTGTACCCGCATATGATCGAGTATAAATGGGTGTACCTGAGTAATAAAGTGTATGCTAGTATTCACGTATACCCATGTACCCTTATATACCTGGGTGTACCCGCATGTACCTACATGTACCCATGTGTACCTACATGCATGCTGATGTATTCATATTTATCATTGCATACCCATACATACTTGGGTGGACACTAGTATACTAGTGTGTACCCACGTATACTAGTATTTACATGTGTGTACTTGGGAGTAACCATGTATGATAGATTATATCCTCATTTACTCACATGTAGACCCACATATACTCGGGTGTACCCAAATGTACCAATATATACCCATGTGTACATGCGTGTAGCCAGAGGTACCCTCGTGTACCCACATGAACATGTGTGAATCCTTGTGTAGCATTGTGTACTCATGTGCACCAGGTAAAATTGGGTATACTTTGGTATACATGAGTACATGGGGTTACACATTATTATACTTGAGTATTTCTGAGTACACTCAAATAGGCATGATAATACTTGAATTTATACCGGTCTACCCACTTTCATGTGGGTCTACTTACTTATGTGTGATCCCACTCACATACCCATGGGCCCACTCACATACTCATGGGTACACTAATGGATATGCTGGTACACCTTCCCATATGCGGTTACTTGTGGGTACATGTGTATACACCTTGGTACACTAGGGTATACCTATGTGTACTAGGGTGTATCCGTTTATACCCTATTATAGCTATATGTACCCAAGGGTGCCCACGTATACCTGTGTAGACTCATATATACATGTGTGTACCCATGTGTACCTAGGAGTACATAGGTGTACCCACTTATGCAAGCTTGCACAATCATATACCCTCGTGTATTGGAAAATGTTACTTTGTAACTAAATGAACCTAGTTGTTCTTGTTTATTCCTGAGTATACCTGGGTGTACCTGCATATTTCTAGAAATAAACACATTTACCCGAGTGTACTTGTGTATTCTCATGGGGACATTTATATACCTGTCCGTTTCTTTTATGTGTACTTGAGTATAACTGAGTGTACCCATGTGTACCTTTGTAAGACACATATACCCAAATGTTCCCTAGTGTAACACCATATACCCGGATGTACTAGCATATACCTATATATATATTTTTGTGTAAATGATTGTATCTAGGTGTATCTTTGTGCACCCTAGTGTACTGATAAGTACCTACATGTACCATCGTGTATTCAAGTGTGCCAGTGTGTACTAATATGTACCTAAGTATATATATGTTTTCTTTCATGTACTCATGTATGTTTATGGGTGATCATGTATGCTACTTATTACTTCCATCTACCTAAGTGTACTCAGGTGCACCTATGTAAACCTAGTTATACCTACCTGTATCCACGTATACTTGGGTGTACACTTCTATACCAAGGTATATGCAGGTGTTCCCATGTGAACCCACATATACCTATATATACCTTAGTTTAGTACTGTGTACTTAGGTGTGCCCATGATATCTTGAGTATATTCATGTATACCTAGGTGTTCCCAGGCCTACCTCGGTATTAGAATGTGTAACCATGAAAACCCATGTGGACCTTAATGCACCCATGTATACCTAATTGTTCCCATGTGTTCTATAATGTACCCACATGTACCATTTACCACCCCTATGCTCCCATAAGTTCTCAAGAATACTTACGCATAAAAAGATATATATATATATATATGAACATAACAATGTGTAACCATGTGTTCCCAGGTATACTTGTGTATAGCTCTATGCACCATATTGTACTCACATGTATCTGGGTGTTCCTGGGTGTATTCACATGTACATGGTTGTTCTTATCTATATCAAAATTTCTTGTAATGTAAATTAATTTACCCAAATGTGATATTGTATACCCATATATTTGTAAGTGTACCCACATGAAATTGAGTGTACCCACATATACCAATGTGTTCAATTATATACCCACCAGTACCTACTTTTACTCATGATTACCTTCATGAATCCATTTGTGCCCATGTATAATTGTTTAGAAGCATGTATATAGAGTATTCCCACATGTACTTGTATGTAACAATTTTATAATGACCTGAATTTTATTCACATATTATTACATCATTTTAGTATAAATATATATAAAATAATCTTATTAATCTAGGGGTCCAAAATCATTTGAAAATTAGGAAAAACATAAAATTCTCTAAATCAATAACATAATATTCATTTCTATCTTATGAACTTTCTCCTAGATATGTCCATACTCTTATTACCACATGAGTTAAAAAAGGGACATACATAAAAGAATGGGAAAACCATAATTCCCAATAAGGGTTTAAATCAGATAAACATGAGGTGAGATGTCAAGAGAGACAATGATCATATCATGGAACAATAAATGGAGGTTAATAAACCATCATATAAAAAATGTAAGTAGAGTCCAATATCATAGGATCATGGTAATCATGTGAATCATAACATGTAATCATAAAAATAATTCAATATTCACCTCCAAGAAAACATAACATTATGAAAAAATTTAATTGTGACATACCCATGCATTAGATTGGGTAAAAAGTTAACTACTTCATTCCCATATATAAAACTTTGGAAAAAAATAATAGTTTCATGCCCATACATAAGGATCACATGAGATATAAATAACTACCCAATCGATAGCATATATATATAGTTTTGGGACCTATTTTAATCATAATATATCATGTATATGTGTGACACATAGAAATGAAACATAAATAAAGCGTAAACATAAAATAATCCCATGATAAAGAATTAAGGAATCATAATAAGTATATAAATTATTAACTATTGAAGTATCATGCAAGATAACATTGAAATAAGGGACTAATTAATCGTTGTAATTAATTATAAAACAAATTATAATTGTTCATGAGAATATATCTCAATGTGATGGAAAAATAATCAGAAAATATGAAGAAGAAGTCATAAAATCATTAATTTTACTGCATTTTTAAGAAAAGGTAAAAAATAGATTTTAAAAGGGATAAGAGCATGAGGTTTACATAAAAACATTAAACAAAAATATTTTATATTAAAACAATTATGGTTTTATATATATCATATAGAGAAAATAATCATTATAAGATCATAACAGTGTACTAAGGATTCTGGGAAAAGTGAGAGAGAAAATAGGAAAATATTCTCTTATCATCTTCATAAGGTTTGACATAAAGATACAATAAAAAGAAATAATTTTGGATTGTATATCCCCTAAAAAAGGAAGAAATATGAATCCTAAAAAAATAAATTAATCAAATTATTAAGGTATATTGTGGAATACATAAAGATAGTGATTGATAAACAATATCTTCCAAAATGAGAAGGGGTGGGAAAGAACGGGAAAGAAACCCTTACCTAGAGTCTTGGATTGCTTTGAATAATCCCTATAATTTTTGAAAACTAAATTTTAATTCATTAATTACTTTATTATATACCTTTTTCATGTTTTATTCAGTCATTAAATTAATATTTTTTATGTTAGTTGTTTCGATATTGTTTGGTTTATGGTTCAAAAAATGCTACATTGTAGAGGTAACATTCAATGGTTACTATATAATGGTTCTATAAGCTCCAAAATTTTCATGGAATATGTTTTATATCATTTTATAATATGTGGAGTTCAATTAAATATTATATAGTTATAATTTATGTAATATTCCTCGATAAGCTTTCTTTTTAAGGTTAAAAATGACTATAATTGTTTACTTTTAATTTCATCATTATCATGCCTATTTTATTATTATAAAATCATAGAAATTATCTCATTTTATTATTATTTTATATTAAATCCTAAAATAAATTTTCAAGAATATCCATTAATGTAATAAGTAAAAAAATGATTCACTATATTTTACTTAGGTTGCGTAAAACTACCATGGGTGGAATAATGTTTTTAAGAGAGTTTTAAAAATAAGAGGAAAACTATTCTATCTTAGGGTTTTATTAATTTTTATTAAAGTATACATTTTAATGTTAATTTTATTTATTACTCCATGTTATTGAATATATAATGATATAATTTAAATGTAAACATGGGTTTATAAACCCTTACCTCGCACCTTCAGTCACTTCCTTTGGATTGATCCTAAAGTCATCAAATGAGGGACTTCTGGTTACACTATGAGATTATAGGAATTGATAAGGCAATTTAGAGAGTGATTTTGGTATATATTTTTCATGGGAATGAATTTTTTAAGTTTAGGAAAAGGAGTGGTGGAGGAGTGTTTATATTGCCAAGGGGGAGGGGTATTTCAGAATAAAGTATTGATTATTTTATTATTTAGGAAAAATTAAATAAATAGTATTGCTTCCAATTACTTATAATAGTTCATAAATTAGGTTTCTTTGGCATTAAAATATATGAAAAATAAAATATAATCCTAGAAATACCTTATTAAAATTAAATAATGAAAAATAGTCTTTTATTAGAATAAAATATAACATAGGATTTAAAATTTTAAATATAGATTTATAAATTAAAATTATTATTTTTAAATGAATTATTTTACACCCAAAATATATTTTAAGATGAGGAAAATGTTTTGTAAATTTTTAAGTCATATTTACATCATGATGTTTTAATAAAACTTAAAGTATACATAAGACTATATTTTACTATTAACCAAAAAACAACATTTTTATAAAAATACAAAAAAAAAATCACACTAAGATAATTTTTACATGATGATTCTAAAAATTAATTCCATTTTATCAAATTGAAATTGTAAATATTAGAAATTTATTTTTTAAATAAAATCATATAATATAAGGAAAAATAATTTTATTTCAAATAAATATTATTTATTTTTCCATGAGTGATTATATTTATCTTTGTTATCATTCTTAATTTTTATATTCTTTTTAGTTAATTAATATATGAAATTTATGAAAAATAATTTTCAAGATTTGATAATTAAATTTTTACATATTAATTAATATTTTTTAAAATAGGTGGAAACATAGATTATTAAACTCTAAGCATATTTTCCTTGTAAGTTATATGATTTGAGAATTTATTTTATAAAATTATAATATTTATATTTACTTATATGTAATATATAAAAACTAATTGTTATTTATTTTTCTATTCACATTAGTCTTATTACTATTTCAACCATCACTTATTATTCCCAATGGACATTAACTATTCCAACAATCATATAATCACTACAAATCATATACATACTTCTAATTAACTCATTTATCTATAAAAGTTACTTGTATTTAATTTTAAAAATACCAATCCTATTTATACAAGTGTTTTTAAATTTCTACTATGTTTTTCAGGTTTGTGATAATTTTAGGTGATCATAAGATATCGAAATATCAAGTTATAGATTTATTATTTACTTGTGTTTATTTTACCATTGTTTTATTTCAATTATATGGAGTATATTCATACTTCATATGTAAAATTTTATATTAATGTGAACAAATTATCTTTTTTTGTATAGTTTATACTAAAAATTATAGCACACATATATTAGAGAGGAAAATTTTTCATGTTTTAAAATTTTATGTTGTTAAATTCTTCCACCTTAAATAATCTAATCCTTGAAATTTCAACTCAAATCCTAAGGTAAAAATAGATGATGGTAATTTTGTTTCATTACATCCTCAAGTAATCATGTATCCACTTTATACTTATGATTTCACCATAGTACTTTGAAAAGTTGAATGGTCTTATTTCATATATCTTTATCTCTATGATCCAATATTTCTATAGGATGATCCTCATATGAGCGATCATTATTCAACTATACCACCTATTGATTTAGTACATGTGAAGAATCTTGTATATAATTACTCAAAATATATATATAGAACACATTATGTTCTTGAGACATGTTTATTGGAAGTGAAATTCCATAATATATAGCCTAAAAATGATTAAGGATCATAAAAGGGCCTACATACTTGGAACTTAGAATTACCTTCAACTATAAAAAATAGGATAATACTAGAGGTTTATTAGTGGTAGTTTAAAAAACTACCACTAAAAAAATATTTCAAATATTTATCGATGGTTTTTTCAAAACCACCACTAATTTTTTTGAATTTATTAAAAAAATTCACTTCATCCCCATCTCCTAGAGCCCCCCCTCCACTACATCTCTCTCTCAATCCCCCTCTCCCTAAGGCCAAGCCCGATCCCCATATTCCATCCTCTCTCCTCAATGTCTCCCCCTGTTCCACCTCACCGTCACCCCCTGTTCCCCCTGACACGGTTCCCTATGCCCCATCATTGCTGATCCTCGAACCCTATACCTCTCCCATCACAGCCACCCCATATCCCCCCTCAGCACTACCCCCATTACCCCTCACCACGGCCCCTTGTTCCCCCTCACCGTTTCCCCACATCCCCCACACCACCTTTTCCCCCCATTCCCCCAACCCCACCTCCACCCTCTCTCCTGCTCCCATTTTTGGATCATCACAGGCTGTGGTTAAACCCTAATGAATTTGGGTTATTTATTTTGTCAATTTTTGTTTCTAAGGGTTTTTGATGAGTTATTTGAGACCTGTTTTGGTGACATTTATTGAAGGTGATAGTTTTTTCCTTATTTAAGGTGGGGGTTTTATCTTTTTATTACATTTTGAATCAAATAAAATTAGTTATTTTTTGATCTTTAGGTTCCTCTTAATTTTTAGGGTGTCGTTGGATCTTTTGAGGTGGAGTTTAATTGTTATTTTCAAGGGAAGCGATTTTCAGGTAGGTTCCCATGGTTTAGGTTTTTAAATTATAGAACCTAGTTTGCCTGTATTTTTAATCCCTTGTTTAGATATCAAATGATTATAATAAATATTTTTAATGGATTTTTTAACAGGAAATCAAGTTTCAGTTGATATCTATTCAATTTGAAGGATTTCCTTAATTTATAAGGTTGTTAAAAATTAGTTTTAATTCATTTTGTAAACTAGTTGTTTTATAAATGTGCTAATTAAATTTAATTAATATGTTAAATTCTTTAATGGATATTTTGGCATTAAAAGTGGGGTTCTTTGAAATTCATTTTTAAATGGAATTATTTGCGTGTTTCAAGGTTTTACTATATTTTTTTATAATTTTTCCATGTTTTATGGATATTTTATAATTATTTATTATTATTGTTCCTCGCTAATTTAAGGTTCTCAAAATATTTTTTTGTTTTAAAGTGGGGGTTTCTCCTTCAAGTTTTAATTTCTACTACTCTAAAGGATAAATTTTAGATCTACTCTTCCTACAACATGTGATGGATTATATAAATTCGAATTAAAATCTAAAAAAATGATGTTGTTCAAAAGCATAATAAAATTAAAAATTATAAATAAGTTTTTATATTTTTGATTTCAAATTTTTTTGTAATTTTGTTCAAATGAATTTTTTTTATGTGTTTTAGTTTTTAAATAAATTGTAGGCACATTATGATATATATAGATAAAAGCTGGATCACATTACTGAGAAGCACACCTCAATATGCTAAGGATTTGAATAAGCTTTTAGATTTTTCAATTTCCGATCAGCCTGTTGATGGGAAAATAAGATGTTTATGTCTTTAATGTAAACTTAGAATATAGTTTAAGAGACATGAAGTTTATAAACACTTTATATTAAAGTAATTCCCTGCTTAATATTTGTGTTGGATTTGGCATGGAGAATTGAATGTTACAGAATGTTTGATAAATTATGCCAATCAATATAATAATCTCCTAACTTCATTGAAAATGGAAAAAGAAATGAAAAAACTTATAAACAATTCTTTAGGAATTGAAATACAACAAAATCATCATCAAAACATATCAGAACAACTATTTGATGGTGCTACAAATAATAACCAGATAAGTGATGTTTTTTAATCTATAGGACAACCATATCAATATTGTAACATATAATTGAATAATCCTCTTGATTTTATGGAGACTAATGTAAAATAGAACTTCAATGAGCATAAAAATGCGTTTCATGATTTATTTAATGATGGAAATCAAGATCTATATGGTGGATGTTTGCAAAATTCCAAACTTTCTTTATGATATCAAATAAAGCTAATATCCATGAGTAATTTTTATATCTATATTTTTCATATTATCCTAGAAATGTGTGATTGGAATTATCTTTCGATGGATTCAACCCATTTGGGACTTTGAGTGCTAGTTATAACATTTTCCTAGTTGTTTTGATCCCTTACAATCTACCTCCATGGGTGTGTATGAAAAAAATGTATTTTATCATTTTGATGGTTATTACTAGAAAAAAATGTCTAGAAATGATATTGAATCATACTTTAAGACTTAATTGAATAATTATAGGACTTATGGAGAAACGGTGTTAAGGAATATGATGCATCTTCTAGAAAAATGTTCAAAATTCAAGCTGCTCTAATGTGGATCATTAGTGACTTCCCTAGAATTAGGAACTAATCTGGTTCGATCACTTTCATGGATTTTTCTTCTCCTATTTTTAACTTTGATTTTGATTCTGAAATACTACCTTATAGTAAAAAATGGTGCTTCTTGTGTCATATAATATTTCTTGATGCATCTCATAGATTTTGGTTGAACAAGTCAAAATTCAATGGTTCTATTGATCATAGACCACCTCTAAAGTTGTTGAAAGATTCTAAAATATTTGCATAACTTGGAAATGTTGAAATATAATTTAGGAAGTTGTGTCATTTTAATGACAATGGTAAAGGAGTTTTAAGTGCATTTTCAAGTAAAATTGGAATGCAACAATGAAAGAAAAAAATTATATTCTTCAAAATTATGTATTGGGAATTTAATTTGTTTTAGAATAATATTTGTGTTATGTATATTAAGAAGAATGTAACAATTTGATCTTCACATTGCTTAATGAGCATGGAAAATCAAAGAACCATCTCAATGATCAAAATTAATTACAAACAATGAACATAAATTGTGATATCTGGAGAGATGAGAATGGAAGGTATGCTTTAGAATTTTTTCAATGAAAAATAGGGATAAAGATACATTCCTTAGAATTTTAAAGCATGTGCAGGTATCTGATGGTTATTCAAGTAACATATCAAGGTCTTTCAACTTAAATCATTGTAGATTATATGGATTGAAAATCCATGACTCACATATTTTGTTACAACATTTACTACCATTATAATTGCGTACATTATTACCTAAAAAGATTATTTTAGTTTTACTCCAATTTTTCACATTTTTTAGACAACTATGTGAGAAAAATATACAACTAGATGAGATTGAAAACCTTTAGGATAGATTTTTATTGAAACTTTTTGCAGTGGAGATGATCTTTCCTCTATTATTTTTTACTATCACAATGCATTTAACTTTGCATTTGGTCAAGGAAACTAAATTTGGAGGCCATGCACATTATCGATGGATGTATCCAGTTGATAGGTACTTCATTTATATGTTTTTCATATTATGTAAATAATTCTTGGAACTTCATTGAATACATAATTATGTTTTATTTATTTTATTTCAAAGATATCTTTTCCATTTGAAATCATACACAAAAATCAAAGATCAACCTGAAGTATATTTAGAATAAGAGTGTCTTATCTTTTTTTCTAGATACTTGGATGATATTAAGACAATATTCAATCGATTTGGACATGTTGATAACACATGGACTCAAAGATCAACCTGTTGTCATGTACCAGGATACCCTGGGTCAAGCCTGAAACTCATTTTCATAGTTTTCACTCCTAGGTACATCTTTGCTAGAGCCACCTCTACCTGCTCATATCCAGACAGGGATGTATTTTCTTGATAAACCACTTACTCAATACTCACCAAAATACCAGGAAGTATTCCTATATTTAAGATTTTATATAGGGTTATTCCTAATGTTTTCATAGACTAATTTCCAACAATAACTAAACTTTCCTTTGATACCAACTATGACATCCTGCCTTTTTATTAAATAAATTTTCATTACATTTTACAAAAAGAGGATCTTTAAAGTCTAGTGTCTTGGAAATCAAGAACATAATACATGAAAACAACATAAAAAATTATTCTAAACCACTTTTGAGGCTTAATAATAGGTTCATCCTATGTAAAATTACCGCATATCATATCCTAGAGACATACATCAAAAGAAAGGGTGAGCAGAAGGCCTAATTAGGAAAGTAAGGGAATCATTTTACTTGTTATATCAATAAGAACTTGATGAAGAACATAAAGGCATGAGCTATGCATGAAGAGGAATTTCATAATAAAAATAAAATGAACCATAAATTTAATATGTGGATACAACATTTCATTTAGACATTCATGAACATATCACCAAGGTTCATCTCCAAGGTGTCATAAAAAATTACCAAGGTTATTCACCAAGGTATCGTGAAACTAGTCATCTCTTGAGATTAATTCTTTACCCAATGCATTGGAGCGCTATTAGGTAACACCCTTAATATGTATTTATTTTCATGTGATTCACATAGTTCATAATTTTAAGAACCCGAGTTTTTAGAACGGGTCAAAATCCCAACCCTGTTTGAATTTTTGACTTGTCCCCAAGAAAACTAGAGAAACTGGGCAGTTTCTAGAAATTTTTAGACTACACACCATGTACTTTAAAGTACACACCATGTATGTGTTAGGAAAGTTCCAGTTGTGTGCTTGCCAAGTACATGTCCTGTGGTGACCATGTAGAAATTTCTTACTACACGGCATGTAGTTATCAACATGTCGTGTACCCTAGACCGTGTGAAGGCCATACTTGGTGTGTGGGCGTGTTGTCTAGGTAGAATCATTTAACCAAGTACACGTCATGTCCTCCTTGTACACTTCATGTAGTATAACTATTGTTGACGCTCCTTTCCATCACAGATTCTAAACGAATGGAAAGGGAAATGCCTTAGCATAAATTGATTCATCCTTTTGAAGAAAACATCAAAAATTGGCAAAGGCATAAACAAGGGTTCTTTTCCATTTGGGTCGCGCAAGTTCCACCAATGTCGTGTAGGTGACATGCGCACCGCGCAGGTGACTTACACGCCACACAGGTGACTTGCGCACCCTCTATAAAATTCGCCCAGGGTCTTCTCCAGCCTATAAATACCCCCGATGGGCCCCCCATTTCAAGGACGAAAAATTACAAAACCTCAGATTTGAGATCCGGGTGCCCTAATCTCTTCTCAAAGCTTCTGAACACTTATAAGGTAATTTCTTACCTAGAAAAGAAGATCTAAAGAGGGGGAGGAAGTCCTAAGTGTTGAAACTCATCAACACTTACACGCCTGGGTGGCCAACCCTTAAGGGAAATGGCCACACTTGCGCGTCGCCTTACCCCTTCCACATAACTTGCGTGCCTCTCTTCTGGAAGTCTACATGGGTAGTATTAAGGCCTTGATCCAAGACTCACCCAAGTTCTACCCTAAGTATTGGCTGTCACACAAGTACCCATGTGTCGCGCAGGTACACCTGCGTGACCAGGACTTGCGCGCCCACACAGTACTTGCACGCCCACGCAGTACTTGCGCGTCCCTCTCTTTTTGGGTGCCCTTCCTGCCCATTTCACCCCTCTTACACCTATCCATATCTCCTCTTCATTATTAAGCCTTCAGAACTCTCTCCAAATCCATTCATGGCATGATTTCTTTGTTAGCCTCCTTATCTAAAATGAATTATGTGGAACATCTCTTAAAAACTAGTGATTTATATATCCTCATGTCACTAAGGTCAAAGATTTCATTCATTTAACCTCATCCTTTAAGATGAGATAATCCTTAACCTAGGCCTCATTTTCAGAAGTAAGACCCAATCCAAATTATCATTAATTTGGGCATCCTCCTTAGGAGTAAGCCCCAAGTCCTCATTAATTTGGGCCTCCTTTTCAAGAGTAAGCCCCAATTCCCCGAATCTGGGCATCCTCCTTAGGAGTAAGCCCTAGTCATAATTCCCTTAACCTGGGATTCCTTTTCAGGAGTAAGCCCTAGTCTTCAAGTTCCCAAATATGGGCATCCTCCTCAAGAGTAAGCTCCAACCATGGTTCTCTTAACCCGGACTTCCTCTTCAGGAATAAGCCCCATTCTCAAAGTCTACAAATATGGGCATCCTCCTTAGAAGTAAGACCCAAGTCCCTTTAACCTGGGCCTCCTTATCAGGAGTACGCCCCTGTCTTAATTTCTCTTAACTAGTCTTAATTTACTTTTGATCTGGGCTTCCTTCTCAGGAGTAAAACCCAATCATAAGTCCCCTCCTAATTTGGGCATCTTCCTTAGGAGTAAGCCCCAAGTTAGAGTATCCAAATATCCATAAATTACATATACCTTTATGGACCTTGTTCCTGGGTTTCTTCCCTGAAGTAAAACCCAATATTCATATATTTTGGGAAGTCATGCATACATAAGCCCCACATCATTGCATCTTTCATGGAACAATTGTCTGGTTTCACCAATACCTCTTGTTTCTCACACCGAGCATGACTCACGTGAGCTTAGAGTGTAAAAGTAATCATGACATATTTATTTGAGCCATCAATCATGCATAAACATCACACTCCCTTGCTCGAACTACGTGGGTTCTAATTCATTTTCTAAAAAAAGGATATGTAGGTAGCCCATCTGTAGGTATGATCCCAACTCTGAAATAATCCATGTTCTTCTGAACGATAATAAACTTCAAGTGCCCCACTAAGTGGCTTTAAAACCAGTATGGTCATCATAATGACCAAGAGACTTTTATGTATTGAAGGATACCATTGACTAAGGATCTCTAACAAATACATATGATTCTCTATCGATGAAGAACCTTGAATACATATAAAAGATTATCTAAATCTCCTACATATCTAATAATTGATTGTTAGACCTAAAGGAAATCTCATTTTATACTTGGTAATGTAATAAGGATTCACGAATATAACTTAAATCTATAAAGAGAGTCCTGGAGTAGACAATAATTCCCCTCAAAAAGGTGTGATGAGTCCGAACTCCCATCCTCTCGACTAATGAAAATTCCTAAGCCTCATTAGTCCATAAATAATGAGCGCCTATCTTTGGAAAGTAGGTCCAAATGAATATGGAATCATTGGATGTTTCCGGTTCTATGAAAAAACCCGTTAGAAACCGATTGGAATGTTTGAACCTTTAATCAATGAGGTCATCCACAATTCCAGAGGAAAAAAAAATTGGTGAACTCGACGTGAATCCTTAACCAAGTTAATGTGATGTTTTACCTATTTGTTAGGCCCCTATTTAAAACTCAATGAGAGGGCCAACAAAGCAATCAATAACATATGTGCTCATCCAAAAGATGTAGTGGCCGAACTTATCTTGATTATGTTTGTTATATCAAACATGCACTCTTTTCCAAGATCTTCTGCATTACAAGAATAGTTTTCTTAAGTTCACTGCTATGAATACTTTTGTTGTGAATACTTCTGCTGTGAAAACCTTTGTTGTGAATGCATCTGCTGCTACTCCTGCTGGATCATCGTCCGCTCTGAGGACGATATCACCTACTCAGCGTCTTCAACGCTGGATATCAAATGCGCTGGTTAAGGAGTATCGTCAACACGGTATCATTCCAACTCTGGAGGCTGCTCGACAAGCCCTCAAAGTGAACAACTCACCCTGGTCGTCCGGACAGCGACAACCAGTGATCAAGAAGTAGGCGGTTCTAACCACCGTCTTCAACCGTTTCGGGTCGTTATCCCTGGAACACAACAACCATTCCCTCCCATATTCTGAGGAGGTGAATAAGAAGGCCACTCATGGCCTTAATTCAAGGAAACATGAGTCCTTCTCGAGGGCTCCCACTAACAATCGCCACCAGACTCGTGCGGCAGTGCACCCTCAACATGATGAGGGTGTCATCTCCAGGCGTTCGGCTCAAGTTCCTCGAACTCGAGTAGGCAAGACGAACCACCAGAGGCGAAAACCGGTTAACAGTGAGCAGTTTCTTATCTATTCCATTTCTGGGGAATTCCACCAACCTAACTTGGTGGCAAGCAATGAGCGGGCACATACTCCCATCCATTTTAATCCCGTTGTCCAGTAGACTCATCTGGCAGTAGCACGCCAGTCCTTCCAGGCAATTCTAGTGGAGTACTATAGATAGGAACATACACCTATTTATAAATCATCGGCTAGTCAGCTGGCTCGTCTGACTACATGTGATGGAGCCCGCCAACCCAATGTGTTGACAATTGGTAAACAGGCACATACACCTGCTTACACTCATCAATCCTGCCAGCAACCTTGTCTGTCAGTATTGAAGGAAGATCGTCAACCACGTTCAGAGGAGTGCAATCAGTAGGAACATACACCTGCTAGTATTGATCAAGCCTACCAACAGTCTCATTTGGTAGCATTCGGAGAAGTCATTCGGAAAGCTCCGATGACAAACAGGAGGCAGACTCAACTCTCTGCCCCCACATATGAGTACTTTCAGAATTCACTGATAGGAAAAGGAGGATTGGAGCAGGAACATACACCTACTCCAAGCATGGAATGGATGTATATCCCCATTCCGATAGTTGAAGTCACTAAGCATATTCTATCAATGGTGAAAGAGAAGAAGCAAATCCCTGCTCATATTTTGGATGCCTGTCAGGATATTATAACATATTCAGCAGCATCTCAGGGAAAGAAACATAAATCTATCCCTACCAGTGGAGTGACACATCAATAATTCACTCCAGAACAGACACACACATCTATTCCAGCCCAAGAGGGTTGTGGGGCGTACTCCCCCATATCATACGGATAGCCAAGTCAGGCACATACACCTGATTTGAGTGGATATAATCAGCCTAACCTGATCATTTCTCCTGATCAGGCACATACACCTACCCATAATGACCAATTTCTTCAACAAGTGGTTCCCAAAGTGAGTAAGAAGGCGTTTAAGAAGAAGACCCGCCCAACACAGTCAAGAAATCAAGGGCCCATCTGTAATAAGGCCTTACTCAATGCTGGAGTTCTTAATGCACTCAGACAATTATCTGTTGCAACTCAAGATTCTACTCCCTCAGTTCCCAATAGTCGGGACATTAATTCCGAAGGTCTGCATCAGACACCTTCTTGTGAAGGCTTGCTTCATGACAATTCGGTCGATCTCAAAGTTTCATCTTGAGATGAGAGCCACAAGAACCATCTGTGTGGCCAGAAGACCAAGGAGCAAAATGTTTCATCTTTTGTTGTAACCCACCATGGTGGTCCTCCCCATGATGATGAATTTAGCTGCGAAAGTCCTCTCCACAGTAATAATGCACATTTCTTAGAAAATTCTCCAATGGAAAATGTAGTGACAAGAAATACCTCTTATCTTGAGGCACTTTCAAATGTGAATTCAGTCATGTATGATTCTTTATCAATAGCAGGTGAAATACTTTCTCAATCAGAAGATAGCCCAGGGTGTAGGTCATTCTCCGAACCACCCCTAAGTCATGCATCTTCTAGTTTGATCATTGAGTTCTCTACCAATCTTGTTGAATCCGATGAAGCAACAAGGAAGAAACAGATTTTGTCTAATCAGGTAGAAAAATCTTCATTTAATGATAAAGAGGAAGTAATGAACATGAGAAAACAATTGGATAAAGGTGAAGTGCCAGTTATGTTTTGGCCTCTGGCTGATTCTCAGTACGACATTCCAGAGATGTTGACGGAAGATGGAATTCATGATATTCGTCTCAACATATAGAAAAATCTTTGCCAGTTTAAAAAGAAAATATTATCTTATGATGAATATGAAAATCATATCAAGATAATAGAAGGGTTACAACGCCAAATTGATTTGGAATCTCTCTCAGTTTCTCGATATACGAAGGCTGAAAAGCAACAGAGAGCCCTTCAACGTTCATGCCTTGGCGCACTAAAAAGATTGCGCCAGTTAATTTCCAATGCCCCATCTGGTATTCCTATCAGGGGATGGGGTGTTCATGGAGTGCTACATTTCACTATACTCTCCAGTCAGCAAAGCCTGCCGAAAATGGTTTCGTGCAATGTTATTTCCCATACCTGGCCACAGTCAATGGGTTTTGTTTGTAATCAAAAGATTTCCCAAGAACAGGCTTCAACTAGTTCCTCTCAAAATCAAGAATACAAAGAACAAGTTGTTGAATTACTCCTGCATCAAGAAAATGAGAATATTGAATAGGCCTCTCATTTGGAGAAAGCACATCACCAAGTGACAGAAGTATCAGAAATCATCCAACGGTCTTTTGAGCCAGGTGATAAAAGTGGATGCAGGTTGATGCATCCAGCTAATTTCCAGACTAAAGTCTACAAGATTAGGAGAGCTTTCAAGAAAGTCTCAGATATAGCATGTCAAGAACCACCCCACCTTGCCAGACTGGGGACTCTTTTAACCCAACCCTCAGAATCAACAAATAGGATTTGAGGAGTTGAGCAGGAACAACCCCAGTCCACCGGACTGGGGACTTTTTCAAATCCTCAATCCTTCCCTCAAAGAAAGTCAGTATTCTCTCAATTGGGGAAGAAGCCTCAAGAGAAATGAAGAGCCAAATTATTAGGATATTCCCTCCAAATTATGGTTCTTCAAGAAGTTCCTGAGGGATCAAATCAACAAAAGGCAATGTATCATCAGGGACATGGAAAAAGGCATTATCGCAGAAATGTCGATAGAAGGGATGCAATACGTTATGAATCAATCAATGTTATCAATGCTATAGTTGCTGATCCACCAGATGAGGCTCACTCAGAGGGATCAAATGAAGAGGTTCCTGCTCAAGAAGTTGTATGCACAGACACAAATGAAGAATGTGTGCATACACGAAATCAAAAGATTACCCAAAATCTAGGTAATCCTTCAAGTAACCCACTTCCCCCTCTCCGAAATGTGTCCAATAAGGGGAAAGGAAATAATCAAATTACATACCCTTCCTCTGGAGAAGGCCAATCAATCTCACTAGAGCAAAGATTTGCACAACAAGAGGAAGAAATGAAGGAATTTTGGAGGTTGAATGCAGAACTACTTCAAGGTAGTCTTCCTCTTAAGCATACTGGATTTAGTCAACCAAGGTAATTTGTTGTGGCAACTGAGATGGATCAAGAATATCCTCCTCTATCAATATACCCTCATAGGTCTAATCCTACGGGTCAAGTGCAACAAAAATTGGCGGTGCTACCATCAGTTGTAGTACCAGCCACCAAATCTGTACCAGCTCTAGTCATTGCACCTATTAAGGTCAATCCCAATCGGATGTTTCTCAAAAGTTAATAACTACTATCGATTCATTAACAGCTTGGTTGGAAGCTATAGAAGGAAAGTGTGCTCAAATTCAACCAGAAAAGAGATTTTACCCTAAATGGGTTGATGCAATTCCTCCCCCATAAAATTTTTCGAGTACCACATTCCCAATATTTAATGGTTCAGGAGATCCAGAGCAACACTTAACACATTTTATTTCTCATTTTGATCCTATGATGGGAACCCTTCAGCAACAAGAAGCAATTAAGCTCAGGTGTTTTGTACAGTCATTACAAGGACCTACTTTTGTTTGGTACACAAGCTTGAAATCCCAGTCAATTAATGGATGGGAGGATCTCCGCCAAAAATTCCTTCTTCAGTTCATTTCAATGTTTCCAAAGACAATAGTTTTTGATCTTAAAAACTGTAAGCAAAGGGAGAATGAAAGGTTCTCATATTTCATTGCTCGCTGGAAGGGATTAACATATTTCCTAAGATTAGCACTCCCTCAAGAGGAATTGTTGCCAATCTATGTGGAAAATTTACGTGATGAGTTGCGCACGCCGCTGATCCATGTGAAATATACAGGAGGGTTTCAAGACCTTACTTCAATCACTCAAAATATTGAAGACTCTCTTATAAATACTAAGGATAAATCTCAGGTAATTCCATCAGCTCCAGGAAGGAGAATGGGTAAAGCATAGACTGCTACAATTATGCTTAAACAAGCACCTGTACCTGCTTCTACTTCAAGGCCTTCATCTTCTCAAAGGGCTCCGCCTCCTGAACGTCAACAAAAGAGTCTATTTCGTCAAGACGATCAAAGATATCAAATAAAGAAACAATTTGAGGATCTGAAGAGAAAAACATACTCTTTCCGAAATGAAAAAGTTCTTGGTTACTTCATTTTGGCTCTGGAAAATAATTTGGTTCATTTGCCAAGGCCCAAGAGGCCGAATAAGGAAGGAGATGAAGACCATCCCAATTATTGCCCATTTCATCAGATGTTGGGGAATCCAATTCAGGAGTGTTTTGTCTTCAAGGACCTCCTGTAGAAAATGGTCGACTTGGGACAAGTCAAACTGAAAGGTTCTTTAGCTCATGTAGAATGTGTTACTGCTACAGATCCAGAGGAAGAGGGTGAGTGGCAAGAAGTCAAGAACAAAAATGTGAAAAAATATGATGATTGGATGGTCAGAAAAATGATCAACCGAACTCATTCCATTTTGCGAACGCAATTGAAGAAACCAATTGTGCCTTCTTCCATGAATGCCGCAACAAAACATTCTTCATCAGAGGGAAAATACTCAAAGAAATGGCATGATTCAAATAAAGAAGAAGAATCAGAAGAAGATGAGTATGTGTCAAAGCCCAAGTTGTCTTTGACTCTGGCAGATTTTATGCCATCTACTTCGAAGCCACGAGCACTACTCCACCAAACGGAACAACCTAGAAAGGATAATCAGGCAGATTCTTCATTAGATGAAGAGTTGATCTCCAATTCTGTTAATATGATTCAATTAATAGATCCATATGCCAGTCGCAGTTTTGATTTTGATGATCCCGAATTCCCTGTATCAAGCAGAAGAATCATAGGAAGTTCCAGAGGCTTAGGATACAGGGGAAGACGTGGATCTTTCAGAGGCCACTATTCCAATTCTACCCCTGCTAGAACTGTGTATGCAGTAGAAACTCGTGGTAGAGCCCTTCAACGAGCTCATCAAGAACAAGCAATTTCTTCCACACAAGGCAGACTCAGCCCTAACACAATTATTCTCAAAGATCAATTTAATGTTCCATCTTCCTCCTCTCAGCAAGTAAATAGACCTAATCGGTCTAATCTTCCAAATCCATGAGTGTTACCAACTCCTATCCCAGTACAAGATGCATCAACTTCCAAAGCATCTACTTCTAAGGTACCTGCGAAACCACATGTTCCTGTTGGGAAACACAGACCTTTGGATCAAAAGTATGATGTATTGAAACACTTGGCCCAAGTACTGGCTAAGTTATCAATTCTGGATTCCTTAAATTTATCAAAGGATATTTGGGATGCACTCATCAAGGCTTTGTCAAGTCCTCAGAAGTTTTAAACTAAAATTGTTGCGGCTGAATCCTACCATGTTGAGAATAATCCTGCAGAATGCCATGTAGTGATAACTTTCACAGATGAAGATGAAGATGATGTCGTTCATGGACTTATCAGACCTTTATACTTATCTGGAAAGGTTAGTGGTGTAGATTTCTGATGAGTCTTCATTGATAATGGTTCAGGATTCAACCTCATCCCCATTCGTACACTTCATCGATTGGGCCTCACAGAATCTGATTTATCTTCTTCTACTTTGATGTTACAAGGATATGATAAAAATGAACAAGAACCACTGGGTGAGATTACACTCAGAACTTAGTTTGGTGATCTTGTATCCAATTCATATTTCATGGTTGTTGATCAAGACTCAGCCTTGAACATCTTGCTTGGAAGACCCTGGCTACATCGGCATGCAGCTATCCCTTCATCATATCATCAATGTCTCAAATATTGTTTTGATGGTCAAATTGGGACATTGTATGGTGATAAATCCCCATTCAAGACATGTAAATATCAATACATTCAGGCAGAATTATATCACATGAAGGGAAAAGACAAATCTGCAATAAGGGAGATTACTAAATTTAATGCTTTATATGGTTTGGAAAAGATTCCAGTAAACCCATTTACACATGTGAGTACAGATTATGTGTTGCCTATCAGTAAAATTGACAGGATAGACCCAAATCAAAATACTCTTATGGAAACCTCCATTATGTCAATTACGGCAATCAAGCTAGACAACATGGGAGAAATTGGTGATCCACCAAGCAATGATGAAAGATCAAATGGAGATGTCTTCATTTCATCTGCTGAAATCCATCAAATCTATACTTCACCAATCAGGCCGGAAGAAGTTATAGCAATGTCAGAGGTAAATGATGATGTTGATTCTCAATCCATCATCTCCTCTTTGTTACCCAAAGAAGACCCTTCATCATCAATCAGGTCAGAAATGGAAGCTTCTTCTTCAAGATGTGAAAATTTTGGCGTCTCTTCTGATCATGAAAATTTTGCTTCATCATCCACTATGCAATTAGAAACAGAAGAAATAACACATGTTGAATAAGAAGAGGAAGATCTCAGGGATTCTCCTCTAGAATTTGAAGAGGGTATCTCTACCACCGTGGATGGACTAAAAGAAGTAAATCTGGGTACAAAAGAAGATCCATGCCCCACTTTAATTAGTGAGGCCATGGCTCTTGAAGAGCAAGAGATGTATATTTCCTTTCTATAGAAAAATTAATATATATTTGATTGGAACTATACAGAGATTCCAAGTCTTGATCGTGATGTTTCCAATCATCATTTGGGTTTTCCAGAAGAACATCGAGGATTCAAACAAGCCACTAGAAGAACACACCCAACCTATGCTTCCAAAATTGAAGCTGAAGTGGATAAGATTATCAAAGCTAACTTTTTCAGAGAAGTTCAATATCCAAAGTGGTTGGATAATATTATCCCGGTGAAAAAGAATAATGGGAAAATTAGAGTTTGCATTGATTTCAAAGATCTTAATCGGCATTTTCCTAAGGATGATTTTCTAGTACCAATTATAGAACTCTTAATTGATGCAACATCTAGCTATGAAGAACTTTCTTTCATGGATAGATATTCTGAATATAATCAAATTCAAATGGCTCCAGAAGATGAGGAATCTACAGCTTTCAGATCCCCTCAGGGTGTGTTTTGCTATCGGGTAATGCCCTTTGGCCTAAAGAATGCAGGCACAACATATCAGCGTTCCATGCATCGTATCTTCAAACCTTTTTAGGGAAGTTTGTTGAATGTTATGTGGAAGATTTGGTGGTTAAATCCAAACAACGTTCTAATCACTTGGATGATTTGGAAATCATATTCCACAAACTTTGGGAAAATAATTTAAAGATGAACCCCTTAAAATGTGCTTTTGGGGTAACCTCAGGAAAATTTATCGGCTTTGTCGTACGCCATCGTGGTATCGAGGTCGATCCTGAAAAGACAAAGTCAATCCTTGGTATGTCACCTCCTCGAAATTTAAAAGAATTGAGAGGACTTCAAGGAAACTTGTCCTATATTTGGTGTTTCATTGCCACTTTGGAAGGAAAAATTTTACCCTTCACCAAATTGATAAAGAAGGGATTCATTTATAAGTGGACTGAAGAATTTCAAGAAGCATTCGATATTCTTAAGAATTATCTCTTGAGTCCACCGGTGTTAATACCACTTGTTGAAGCAAGTCCACTTATCCTCTATGTGACAACTCTAGAGCGATCATTGGGTGCCTTTCTTGCTCATAAAAATGATACTGGGAATGAAAACAACCTCTACTATCTCAGTCGGACTATGTTTGAAGTAGAAACCCGATATTCAAGTATTGAGACGTGCTTCCTAACATTAATCTTTGCAGTTCATAAGTTGAGACACTACCTGTAACATCACGAGGTCCAATTGGTATCTCGCAATAACCCACTCAAGTTCATACTTAGTCGTCCAATGCTTACAGGATGTATAGAAAGGTGAGCAGTTATTTTGCAGCAATTTGATATTCAATATGCGTCTCAAAAGGCAATAAAGGTCCAAGCTCTGGATTATTTCCTTGTTGAACACCCTACAATAGAAGACACATATTCAGATATTGAACTCCCCGATGAGGAAGTCTTCTCTATTCAAGAAAGTCTTCAAACATGGGAAATGTACTTTGATGGTGCTTCCAGAAGTCCAACAGGGAGGAAAATGGAAAATCCTAAATTCAAAAAAGTTGGGTTAGGAGTTGTACTCATTTCCCCAGAAAAGGCATTGCTACCTTATTCCTTCTCATTATTGGGAGGCAATACAAATAATGAAGTGGAATACCAAGCTCTTATTGCAGGATTGGAGTTGGCACTTCAAGAACAAGTGAATCACTTAAAGGTGAAAGGTGATTCAGATCTGGTAATCAAACAAGTCAATGGGGATTATGCAATCAGAAAAGAAGAACTAATACCTTTGTATGATTACGTCAGAGAGTTAATGGTGGAATTTCCTTTGGAACTGACATTTTCTTATGTCCCAAGATCATAAAATGCCCAAGATGATGCACTGGATAATATAGCCACAGCTTTGGCAGATCCAAATCGGGATGAGACAACCATCAGTATTGCCCACCGTCGTACAATTTCATCTTATGTTCAAGCCATAACAAAGGAAATCAATGAAATTAGTCCCATATCTAAACCATATAGTCATACTATAGGATGGATGACACCTATCAGGGAATACCTTCAAAATGGAACACTTCCACCTGATAGATCTGGGAAAGAACAATTCCGAAGACGTGTGGTCAATTTCACTCTTTATGATAGCCTAGATCACTTAAAGAAAGTTCTCTACAAAAGGGGTTTTGATGGAGTTCTCTTCAGATATATTGATGGTGAAGAGATAATGGTTGTCATGAAAGAAGTGCATGTAGGAGTCTGTGGTGCCCACCAGTCTGGACACAGACTATCTGATCAAATTCGAAGGCTTGGATACTTTTGTCCTTAAATGATACAAGATTGTGTTGATTTCACAAAGAAGTGTCATTCATGCCAGGTACATTCCAACTTCATTCATCAACCCCCAGAGTTGCTTCATACAGATAAATACTCATGGCCATTTTCCACATGGGGAATGGATATAGTGGGACCTTATCCTTCGGCTACATCCAAGAAATTGAAGTATATTCTTACTACTACTGACTTCTTTTCCAAATGGGCAGAGGAAATACCCCTCAAAGAATTCAGTTCTAAATGCATTGTTAGCTTCATCAAGTCTAACATCACTACCAGATTTGGTGTCCCTCATACCATATTGACGGAAAATGTCACCAACTTCTGTTCATCCGAGGTGAGGAAGTTGTATCAAGAATACAACATTAAATCCAATCATTCCTCTCAGTATCATGCAGCGAACAATGGCCAGATAGAATCTTTCAACAAGTCTCTGTCAAATATACTGCAAAAGATGGTGGATAAAGATAAGAAGTCATGTCCTGATAAACTCTTTCATGCTTTATGGGCTTATCGGACCACCACCCGCACTGCAACGTGGTCAACTCCATATTCATTGGTATATGGAACGGAAGCAGTCTTGCCAATTGAGGTTCAATTACATTCGCTCAGAGTAGCCATTTGTGATCAGTCGTCTATAGATGAACAATATCAAAAGTGATTGGATGAATTAGAATGGTTAGATGAGAAAATATTGTGCACCCTGCACCACTTGTAAGTCTATCAGAATCAAATAGCACGAGCTTTCAATAAAAAAGTTCGTCTTCGTTCATTTGTTCGGGGAGAATTGGTATTAGTTCTCAGAACTCTAATGATACCAGGAAAGAAACCTCCCAAGCTTGAGACAAAATGGGAAGAACCTTATTAAATACACAAGGTCTACTCCAATGGAGCTTATTCTTTAATCTCAATGGATGGAGAACTCATCACTACTCCAACCAATACCAGATTTCTGAAGAAATATTTTGTATGAACACAAAATACACCAAGGGTCCATGCATACGACTTTAAACTATTGGCACTTACGTCCAACATGAGGTTAAACTGTGACATCCTAACTACATGACGTTAAACTGTACAGAAGTCCATTACGTCCAGCAAGATGTTAAATTTCATAACCAACGGTCCATGCATAAGACCTTAAACTATTCGCACCATCGGCCAACATGAAGCTAAACTGTATCATCCTTTTTTCATCCAACATGATGTTAAACTGTGAAAAATTCCCTAATACGTCCAACATGATGTTAAACTGTGTCCTCTTTTGTCCTTACTGCATGACATTAAATTGAACAGCCCCCTTTCATCCAACATGACGTTAAACTATATTGTCCCTATCGTCTTAGATATAAGACGTTAAACTGTACAACACCCTAATACCTCCTACATGACGTTAAACTATATTTTGTCCCTGCTACATGACACTAAACTATGAAGCACAAATAGTCCTCACTGCAAGACTTTAAACTGCATAATCCCTTCATACGTACTACATGATGTTAAACTATGTATCATTAAGGTTGTTGCTACCTATTGTTTCTCACACCGAGTATGAATCACATGAGATTAGAGTAAACTTCAATCATAACACCCTCTCTGGGCCGCTAACCATCTGTAAGTCCCAACACCATTTTTTAGGTCATTGTCCCCAAGAACAACTTGATCACTAATTCATTCTTTAATTGAACTATGTAGACTTTGATCCTTTCCTTCCAGGTTGGGTACGTAGGCAACCTCCCAAGGTTCAATCCCAAAACCAATCTCTTCACATTGGTTCACCTTCATCCTTGCTATACGACATTAAACTGTACAACATTTTTGTCCTGTATGACAATAAACTACAATATTCTTTGATACCCTGACCTGAGAAAGAATCATTATTTACATTGATTTTCAATCATGTTATATCTCAAAGAATATGTGAATACATGGTAATGCCTGAACCTTTTATCTTGGGTCAAACCATCATTGCACTAAAGTCCCCTTTTCACCCTTCACTTGTACGAACCTAATTTGTATAGAGGGTATTTATAGAACTACGTTGGCTTGATTCCAATCCTTATGGAATACGTAGGAACGTTCGAGTGTCCCTTGAATCCAACCCCAAGTCTTTTGGTCCTAACCCCAAATTCCACTTTCAGTCCCTTGTCTGAAAAGTCACTATGAAAACACACATTGTGTATTCATTATAATGGTCCGAGTTCTATGACCCTAAACTAAGATCTCTTACACTTTCGTCCCACACGACGTTAAACTGTATTTCAAGAACTACGTACGGCTTGATTCCCATCCTTATGGGATACTTAGTGAAGTCCAACATTTCAATTCAAGACCCAACCACTACATGATTATGGTTAGAATTGATATGTGTATCTCTGCATACATTGGATAATACCGATTTTTATGTGTCATAATCCTAACCTTAAATACTTCCAGATCTTCATAACCCTTTTCTTGACTTCTAGTCACAAAATGTAAAATTTCTGAGAATTCTTTTGCCTAACCATGCAGCACGTGCCCTTAGGCGGCCTTGTATAAACAGTCTACATAATAGACATATCAGCCAAAAGATACTATTATTTGACTATGCATCCAATACCCTTAGGCGGCCCTGCATAATTCAACCCCCTAACGGGTTTGTCAAATAGTGGTAACTTCATTATTGGGAAGAAAAATATCTTTTTTTCTTAGTTGTCTTAATGAAAATATGTAGGGATCCACAAAAAATGGCCATCCTTAACATATATATCTCATACTCTTTTTCATGATCTGAAAGTATTCAAGTCTATGGTTCATATTTCCCTTCCCTACATTTGGGTCAGACCTTCGTAGGATTGACATTCATCCAATTCTTAGACAATTTTGTTTGGAAATATCTTCTCCATATTCAAGTACCTCTCTCCATACAGCAAACTCTATGCTTTGGAAAATTTGAGTCCCCATAAACTTCCACTGGCTTTTTAGTAGTAGAAAAGTGAATTTTTGAGAGTTCTTTTGTCTGACTATGCAGCACGTGCCCTTAGGCGGCCTTGCATAAATAGTCTACATAACAGACTTGTCAGCCAAAAGATACCATTATTTAACTATGTAGCCAATGCCCTTAGGTGGCCCTGCATAATTCAACCCCCATAATGGGTTTGTTGAATAGTGGTAACTTCATTTTTGGGAAATACTTCTTCTAATGCCTTCTAGACCTTTTTCATATCATTCCTCATATTCAAAATTTATTAAGTCATAGTTTACATATTTTCCTTCATACTTGAACATGGTAATATGTTTTCAAATAAATTGTCATGTAATTGAGTCAATCCATTCGGTCAAAGCTATTTTGACCTTAAACATTATCCTTTTTATGTCCAATGTGCATGACTTTAAACTGCTAAAAAAAAGGATCTCTGAACAAAAGTCAAGTTCCATCTCACTAAACATACTTCTTGTATGATTTTAGGTAATATTGAGCAATTAAAAAGTTCCATAGTTTGTAGGGTTATTTTTAATAAACCTTGAAAAAGTCAAACTATGCCTACTAGGCCCATTGGATTAGGTAAAAATCAAAATCAGGTAGAAAAGGAAAGTGCGTGCACAAATGATTGAAGATGAGAGTGTTTTTCATTTGATGCACAAGAATTAGAAGGATGTCTACAGATTGGAGTCTCTTCTCTTTTCCAAGAAATGACAAATGACTATCAACATAAGTCTTCACTTGATGAACAACATCCCGAGCTTCATCAGCAGTCACTTGAAGCTCATTAACTCGACCAAATTCATTCTTTCCAACCTGATGGAGTGCTTTCTTAGCATCTGTGATGGCTTTCATACCACTCGTTTGAGCTCCCTCCAATGAATTATTGAGTTGGTCAAGTTCCCCAGTAACAACATCTAACTGTTTCTGTAGGTGCATCTACTAGACGACTTTATCTTTGATCTGATGCTTCAGCTCCTTCATCTTAGAAGCATAGTTAGCCTCAGCTCGGGATACTGCAGCCTCAAATTCATTTATATTGGCTGACAGCTTCATCCTGGTCAGATCTTCACGACACTTTTTCTTCTACTCTCTTCTTAAGATGAATTGCTTCACCGCAGCATGGATCTTTTGATATCCAAAACTGCCAAGTCCCATCATAAAAAACAGGGATGATAGTCGCGATATATTTGATGACAACTCTTCTAAAGGCACTTCAGATATGATCTTCCATATGTTTTTTCATGCCTTTCGTTGTGAAAATTGGAGCGCCTTTTGTACTTCTGGATCCGACTCAGCATCACCGTCTTAGGGGGGAATATAATATGGGATTAATGAACTTAGGGAAGTACCTTGTTTTTCTCCTTCCCCCTGACCTGTGCTTCTTCACTTTCAATTCTCATTGGGGCGAAGGCTGAGGCCTCATCTCCAGATCTAGCCACTGAAATTGATGGCCCTCCATAATCAATTGAAAGCTTTGGTTAGTTTCAAAGGATAACAAAAGTTAATTGGATATCTTACAAATTAAGTACAATTGCAAATATTGTTATCCATTACCCAAGGGTAGATTAGTAACTTGAGAAGGCTCCTCCTCGTCTTTCCTAGCCTAAACAGGATTTTTAGGGTGATTTTGAGGAAGCTCTATGGGGTTCAGCTCCACTTGCGCTAATGTCTCTGTAATAGTAGGGTTTTCTGTACCCCCTTCAGGCATTGGTAGTTTAGCAGCTTGCTCAGATAGAGTTGTATATTTGAACCGATAATGATTAGACATGTAATAAAAAGTTTTTTTATATAGGACGAAGGATAACACTCATGTCCATAATCTTCTAAATTACCTGGTAATTTAACATGAGTTATAAAATCTTCGAAAGATACGCCAAGTTCCATCATTTCATCTAATGTCATCTCAGAATCCTCGTTAGTCTCGCCAGTGGGAGCATTTGATGTGTCTTCTTGGTGAACTTCATCCTGCGGTCCTTGACCCTGGACAACATCTTCAGATAAAATTTTGGCATCAGTTGCAATAGCTGCCAAAAGCTCTAATGTAGGGGTTTAACCTGAAGTATCACAGAATGGAAGTCAGTCGATGTTTCATTCAACATTTAATGAAGCATTGTTAACTTACTAGAAGTAGGTTCTTCTCTTCTTGCAACAGTAGTAGGAGGGATACTGGGAACAGATGCTGGCTCTTCTCCAGGAACAGCCAAGTCAGCCTGAATTTGCGATTGTTCCACAGCACCCTCTATGGTCCTCAAAGGAGGATCAGTCCTTTCCCTCAGAGGGGAAATTGAAGAAGCCCCTGCAATCCCCAGAAATACGAGCAACCTTTTCATGGGTATAGACTCATGATTATCCGAAGGACTTACCACTACTAATGAAGCGTTTAGCTGTGGACTTCATCCTTTATTGCCTTTGCTTCTTTGGTTTTTTGGGTGTATCGATAGTATCCCTTATAGGCACTTGAATTGGAGAATGGAAGGCCATGTCCAACTCTTCATTCATGGCCTACTGACCCTGATATATCTCACCCGATTCGCGAGCAGATTTGGAAACATCCCCAATGGTAGTACCAACAGGGCTATATTGTGGTGAAGGAACCTCAGTAGTTCCTTTCTTTTCAAGATTCAGAATGAAGAAAATAATTTACTTAATTAAAAAAGATTTGACTGAAATCAAGTTGCAAGGAAAATAAGGAAAGAAAACTTACATCTTCAGGGACCACGTAATCGTTCCACTCCTCATCAGTCCCCTCAGCAGCGCCACGATCTATCATTTCCTTCAGCCTCTTGGTGACAGGAATGGAATCATCAGTGGCGTATGTGAGCATTTCCAGCTCTCTAATATAAGCCCGCACTTCATTGGGGTTATCCTTGTAATGGATATCTGTATAAGCCATAATATTCCCTATTCTAGGGAGTTGTATCCCCTCTCACAAATCCATCCAGGCAGTTTCAGTACCACAATATAAACTCTACCATGTCTGGACAACCTCTGGTCATAGATATTCAGTATGTGTACCAGAAGGCTGCGAGGAAGGTCCTACAATCTTCAAGTTCAATTTATTCCCAGCTCCTGCAACTATTGATAGAGAATAATAAAACAAGACTTATTACTTTATGAAGTAATGGTGATTAAAATTTCCACAATGATGTAACTCACCAGGAGTTGATGGAGTGGGTCTTTTGATTCTGACCGGAGGATTATATCGGGCACGAGTCCTCTTTTCCACTTGTTGTGCCTCATCATCCCCATCTTGCGAATCTGGTGAATCAGTCCTAGATGAGGAATCTAGCAAATCAGCTTCAGGTGGGGAAGCATCACCTTCATGAGGAAGGGTTTATTTCTCTACAGTCCTCTTCCTTTTACCCACCTGATAAACCGGATGATTCAGTACCCCTCTAGGATATGCCTCTATCTAGTTCTTGACATACCATGTAGTCAAGTTATATGCCACTTTTTCAACCGGTAGATCAAACACTGCCTCGGTCTTCTCCCTAGATGTCAGCAACCATAGTTTCCGGGAAACCATCAGATGTTGCTCTGACCTGACATGCACGGGGGGAGATACAACGGTTTGCTGTAAATACTTGAATTGACGTGCAAATCTATATGGAACATAGGTATCACATATAATCTCTCCGTCAATTCTGGTGACCAGCACACCATCTCTGCAGGCCAGCATGTATGCCCTCAAATCTAGGCTATCTATTCCATCATCAACAAACCGCCCGGTTGGCAGATTTCCATAAGAAAAGAAATTAAATTCCTTATACATGCTCAGCCTCACCTTCATGTCATAAGAATTGAGAGCTAGTGGAGTAATTCTAGAGAATGCCTGCACTGATGGCCTGAAAGAACTTATGGGGATTTGTACTCCATTCTGTACCTTATATGTCCTGAAGTGAGTGGAGATCCATCCCCATAAAACTTGGAATTGTCCCACTATTCTTAAAAGAGACTTACCCATGAAGACATGGAGTAAGCTCCTATGAATCTTTTCTAAAATGGGGGTATCCAACCCAACCATTTTTCCCTTAGCCAACTTTTCCACAATAACGAAGGTCCCTGGCCTAACGCCTCCCTTCGAGTCCCTGACTTGTAGAAGATAAACATTGATCCACAAGGCCAAGAAGCCCACTAGAAGAGTCTTCTTTGGGATCCTCTGATTCACCTCATATCCCCACTTCTCAAATTCCCCTACCTCTAGGGTCGGCCAGAATGTGCCAGGAGCACCCCTTTTTTTCTGTTTTGGGGAAAGTGGTAGGGCAAGCAGGCATCTTCTCCTTGGGCCCCTTCTTCTTGGATCCCTTCTCCTTTGATCCCTTTTCCTTCGGCTTCTTCTCCTACTTATCAATAAGAAATATATTCATCCATTCCATTGGATGAATATCCTTTCTAGAATGAGTCAGGAGGTCTCTGAACTCTTGATCTTGTGAAAGATTTTCAATAATTCCCGAGCCAAAGTCGGGGTATTATCTGAATCATTCCAAGTCACCTTGGGAGGAATGAATTCATCAAACATATCACCCAAAATTAAAGCCCCTAAGATCTTGTGGACATCCCACAGACTAATTCCTACTTCTCCATGATTCAGATGGAAAGAATTGGTTTCTGGGATCCAATGGATGAGTATCTCCAGCACGAAGTTATCATGCCTATAAACATATGTTTTCCCAACCCATACAGCTTCGTATATCGCAACTCCTTTCAAATCCTCGACAAACTCTGCATAGGTTTGTCGCACCCAGTATGCCCACATCCAGGTTGGCTTAAAACCCCCTCCAGGATGGAAATCCCAACTTCTCTTCCAGCCTTTGGATTGATCCATCTGAGAGTTTCAAAAAATTGAGGGATAACAATGTGGGTGCAGCTCAGGCTTATGAGGTTTCAGATCTGGCGTACAAGGGCTATGATGCATCATATGGGCCTTCTCCACTGTTCTAACAGTTAAAAATGCTCCCCCACATGAAATATTTTCTGAAGCAAAGTTGGTATAATTCTGAAACCAAGAAATTGGGATATAGTTCTTTGCCTCTAGAATGGAAACTTCTCACAGATGACCATAGCCATACAAAGTAAATGCTCTGGGGGAAGTCACGATGATACTTCTTCAAATACTTAGCCAAATCTGGGAGAGTTCTGTCACAGATGGTATAGTAATCATGGCCAATGATACTCATCATATCATCAAGTCGCTTGCTTTCCAGTTCATCAGTCATTCCAATTCTCTTGGGAGCCATTGAATCTGCACAAAATTTGAATAAATTAACTCTTAAATGGATTTATTTTTCATTAAATTTGTGAAGAAATTCGAAAAAAATGGAAAAGGAATTAAGGCGTGCAAGTATAATTCTGTCTCGCAAGTATTATGTGTCATAGAGGCTTTTGGCACACAGGTGTCACTGCGCAAGTCCAAATACCTTGACAACAGCGTGACAGAGAAGAAACAACGGAAAACAAGTAACTTGCACGACGAAGGTAACTTGTGCGGCGAGAGCTCGAAAATTCGAAATCTGGTAGCTTTGTGTGAGAATGACCGCGTATTTATAGGCCAGGCCGCACCCTTGCGCACCGATGCCTGCGCGGTTCAACACTTGCGCACCACCCTCTATGCACTCAACACTTGTGCGCCACCTTTCCTTTGGTCTTCTTCCTTTCCTCAGAGTCACATCCTCATTTCTTTTGGATCCAACTCTAAGGGGGGACTTTTGTTGATGCTCCTTTCCATAACAGAGTCTAAATGAATGGAAAGGGAAATACCTTAGCATAAAGTGATTCATCCTTTTAAAGAAAACATCAAAAATTGACAAAGGCATGGACAAGGGTTCTTTTCCATTTGGGTCGTGCAAGTTCCACCAAGGTCGCACTGGTGACTTGAGCGCCGCGCAGGTGACTTACGCGCCGCACAGGTGACTTGCGTGGCACACAGGTGACTTGCGCGCCCTCTATGAAATTCGCCTAGGGTCTTCTCTAGCCTATAAATACCCCCGGTGGGCCCCCCATTTCAAGGATGAAAAATTCCAGAACCTCAGATTTGAGCTCCCGACGCCCTAATCTCTTCTCAAAGATTCTAAACACTTCTAAGGTAATTTCTTACCTAGAACGGAAGATCTAAAGAGGGGGAGGAAGGCCTAAGTGTTGAAACTCATCAACACTTGCGCGCCTAGGTGGCCATCCCTTAAGGGAAATGGCCACACTTGTGCACCACCTTACCCCTTCCACATAACTTGAGCGCCTCTATTCTGGAAGTCTCTAGGGGTAGTATTAAGGGATTGAGCCAAGCCTCGCCCAAGTTCTACCCTAAGGATTGGCTGTCGCGCAAGTACCCATGTTTCGCGTAGGTACACCTGCATGACCAGGACTTGCACGACCACGCAGTACTTGAGTGTCCACGTAGTACTTGCGCGCCCCTTTCTTTTTGGGTGCCCTTCCTTCCCATTTCACCCCTCTTACACCTATCTATCTATCCTCTTCAGGATTAAGCCTTCAGAACTCTCTCCAAATCCATTCATGGCATGGTTTCTTTGTTGGCCTCTTTATCTGAAAGGAATTCTGTGGAACATCTCTTAAAACCTAGTGATTTATATATCCTCATGTCACTAAGGTCAGAGATTTCATTCATTTAACCTCATCCTTTAATATGAGAGAATCCTTAACCTGGGCCTCCTTTTCAGGAGTAAGCCCCAGTCCAAATTCTCATTAATGTGTGCATCCTCCTTAAGAGTAAGCCCCAATCATAATTCCCTTAACCTGGGCTTCCTTTTCAGGAGTAATCCCCAGTCTCCAAGTTCCCAAATATGGGCATCCTCCTCAGGAGTAAGCCCCAACCATGGTTCTCTTAACCTGATCTTCCTCTTCAGGAATAAGCCCCATTCTCAAAGTCTACAAATATGGGCATCCTTCTTAGAAGTAAGCCCCAAGTCACTTTAACCTAGGCTTCCTTCTCAGGAGTAAGCCCCAGTCTTAATTTCTCTTAACCAGTCTTAATTTACTTTTGATCTGGGCTTCCTTATCTGGAGTAAAACCCAATCATAAGTCCCATCCTAATTTGGGTATCTTCCTCAGGAGTAATCCCCAAGTTAGTGTATCCAAATCTCCATAAAGTACATATAACTTTATAGACCTTGTTCCTAGGTTTCTTCCCTAAAGTAAAACCCAATATTCATCTATTTTGGACAGTCATGCATACATAATCCCCACATCATTGCATCTTTCATGGCACAATTGTCTGGTTTCACCAATACCTCTTGTTTCTCACACCAATCATGACTCACGTGAGCTTAGAGTGTAAAAGTAATCATGAAATCTTTCTTTGAGCCATCAATCATGCATAAACATCACACTCCCTTGATCGAACTATGTGGGTTCTGATTCCTTTTCTAAACAAAGGATACGTAGGTATCCCATCTGCGGGTACGATCCCAACTCTGAAATAATCCATGTCCTTCTGAATGATAATAAACTTCAAATTCCCCACTGAGTGGATTTAAAACCAGTATGGTCATCATAATAACCAAGAGACTTTTATGTATTGAATGATACCATTGACTAAGAATCTCTAACAAATACAGATGATTCTCTATCAAAGAAGAACCTTGAATACATATAAAATATTCTCTAAATCTCCTACATATCTAATCATTGATTGTCAGATCTAAAGGAAAGATCATTTTATACATGGTAATGTAATAAGGATTCACGAACATAACTTAAATCTATAAAGAGAGTCCCAGAGTATACAATAATTCCCCTTAAAAAGGTGTGATGAGTCCGAACTCCCATTCTCTCGACCAATGCAAATTCCTAAGCCTCATCAGTCCATAACTAATGAGCGCCTACCTTTGGAAAGTAGGTCTAAATGAATATGGAATCATTGGATGTTTCTAGTTCTACGAACAAAACCGTTAGAAACTGATTGGAATGTTTGAACATTTAATCAATGAGGTCATCCCCAATTCCTAAGGAAACAACCATGTATGAGGGATATACATGGCGTGTGGGTAAGCCGGTGAGGAAGAGATGAAAAACTAAGTACATGTCGTATACCCCTAGGCACACACCGTGTACTCATGTCGACAGGTTCTAGAAAGTAATTCGGTGAAATTTCAGCCATCTTATAAATAGTAAAATGATACATTCCATGTACTTAAAGTACACGCCATGTATTTTTTTCCGCTAAAATGGGCAGTAGCCTTGTATTGAGGTAGAACCTCAAATATGTCATTGGGTTGAGCAGGGAGAGTCAGTGGAACTTCATTTCTATCCCAGTTCTTCATCCAATGTTGGTTTTGAACACCAATTGATCTGTTGGAACCCCCTCGGTAAGGCCTTGATTTCTCTTGATCCATTTTTCTTGATTTATGTTCTAGAATGATTTATTGGGGGTTTGAGAGGTTTTGATTATTTTATAGATCTACTGAGTTTTAGACCTAATTGGAAGCTGTTATCAAAGGAGTAGCATCGTACGAGTCTCAGGTATGTGGTGCATACCTCTTTTTGTGTTTTTGTGGTCATTTGTGAGGCGCGACCTTTGGCGCATTTTCAGTTATTTTCATCAGGAACCATTTTTATTTGGTATTTCATATTAAACTATTTATTAGACCCATGGTATGCCTTTGGGTATGACCTTTACCTGTTTGGATTGAGCGGGGTCGGGTGAGGGGTCGTTTCTCAAATGGGGCATTTTGTTCGGGGGTGCCAAAATGGTATTAATTGAATTGTGTTGTTATAAACTATTGATTTGAGTTTTTTTAACATTGATATGTATTATAAGAGGCCTTAGAGACCTCAGGGTTGGTATGGGACAACACATAGTTAGAACATTTCAACCGTTGAGTTGTTTTCCTATTTAAAAGTAAATATTTTTATTATGTATATAATTGCTAAATTGCATATGATGAAACCATTTGGGATGTGTTGGGCGTGGCCCGGATATTCTCGAGTGATATTGATCACAGGTTGGGCTTGGCCCGGGTTACTTTGGGTGATTTTGACCATGGGATTGGGCGTCATGGACATCGGTTTGAGGCAGGATGACTATTAGGTTGGGCATGGCCTGGGTTACTGAGATGGAGAGACCATCAGACTTGAGCGACATGGTCATAGGGACACAAGGTGTCAGAGGTGTTGTGTCTTGGGTAATAATTCAGTGATTACCGCTTACCCAGAAACTTTGAGTAGTGTGCACACAGAGAGACTCCATGATGAGGTGGTTTTGACAACTCGTGTGGGTAGAGGCCCCCGTTAGTTGCGGTTTAGGTACTTCTGGTTTGGGGGTGCTTGTTGTAGGAAGCCATGTGGAAGGTGAGGATCCTTCCGGGGATAGCATTTAGGCTATCGAGTTGGGGGAAGAGGCTCAACATTATTTGAGGGAAGATATCATTGTCCCTTCGGATACTTTATTTTGAGTGCAGACATCGTTGTCCCTCCAACTACTTATTTTGAGGGTAGGCATCGTTGTCCCTCTAGTTACTTATTGAGGACAGGCATCGTTGTTCCTCTGAGTTACTATTTCTCGGGTGTGCCTTCAGAATGTCGGTACTTGAGACATGCAGTGTCAAGGGGCACATGATGCCGGATTACATGATAGAGATTTCGGTGTTGACCGAAGCAGGTGACACTCTGTGGTGGCTGCTGAGCACCAGTGGAGTTAGTGTTTATTTGTGCATCATAATGTTTACTTATTTCCTTACAAATGAATTCCTTCTTAAACACTCATATTAGTTACGCATCGTTGGGTGGTATCCTACTGAGATTCGTCTCACACCCTGCACAGGCCCTTTGGGATGCGTGCAGACTTTATGGATTTACGTGTAGGAAAGAGGTCAGCTTCAGGAGCTGGGTTGCATTAGTTGTTGCATGGATATGGTATGGACCTTGAGGTCTTGCCCAGCTGGAGTTTAATTTTTTTTTCTTTCCTGTATTAGCATGCATACTTCTTTTGTAGCTACAGTTGGTTATCCATTGGTGCCTTTACATCTGGATATGTATGACCTTATTTTGATGCATGCTTGTTGTTCAGTAGTAGTTACAAGTGATCAATATGTTTTTTGTTTATTTCTAATGCAGTTGTTTATGTTTATTGCTTCTTCTATTTATCGATATTGGATGTGCTTCCGCTCTGTAGGTCTGGTTAGAGTCTGCTGAGTCGTTTATTCCGCTACACCTTTATTATTATACTCAGACCAGTACCATTATTATTATCCTTCGAGAGGGTATAGCCTGCCCACTATAACTATAAGACCCTCACTGCTAGTCAGCAGTCTTTGGAATTCGGGGAGGTGCGCCTAAGGTAGTAGCACCCGACCCGTTTAGCATTGTTCAGGTCCAGGTCATTACAAAGTGGTATTAGAGGGGTTCTTAATAGGGATTTAGTAGTAGTTTCTTGCTTTCTACTAATGAGTTTGAGACTTCTCTTTTTATTTATGCTAGTTTTACTATTTGGGATATGTTATACTAGAGATAGGTTGTTACTGCAACTGGGTTTCTAGCTTGTTCTTGGGTTCCTTCAGCCCTAGGTACGAGGGATGGACCTAGTTTCCATGGGTGGGATATACTGTTTGCTTTTGCTCAGATTATAGTTTATATGATTTTCACCTCAGAGGCTCACTTGGTGTGTGATGTTATTGATTGTGATGTGTAACCCTTGACCTAGTACGGTGAGGGAGAATTGGACCTTGGCCCAGTATGGCAAGGCTTGTTTTCTTAGCTTTTGATAGGCACATTTTTAGGTATTTCAATTTCATAACTGCATGTATGCTTTGTGAAGTGATAATTCCATGTGAATAATATCAATTGCCATGCTTTGTATTCTTGAAATGTGAAAAGGTGAAATTCCTGATATAATTGCTTGTTTATTGCAATGTGTATGCCATGGTTTATATATTTTTAGAATTGCATGTGACAGGGTAATTGGTTCTAGATCTGGTACGAGCAGGCAGGTACTATCAGTTGAGGTGATTTTGATCACCAGGATTGGGCGACTTGGTCATCAGTTTGAGGCAATGTTGACAGGCATGACCCGAGGTACTTTTGATACATGGATCTATTAAGGGTGGGTAATGAGGCCACAAGGCCAGGATGCCATGGGCATGGGTTGCGGTGGGGGAGAGTAAGGGTAGTAGTTATGCACTGCCTTTTACTGCTTTCCTTATCTGTGTTATATATCTATAAATTGTTATGTATGTGGGTTGTCTGACCATTTATGGTATTCAGTGGGTTCCTCTGAGACGTCTTGATGGAGCGCCAGGCGGGTGATGATACATTGTCGTAGGATCAGGTTTAGGATCCGATACAAGTAGAGCAGGAGTCGCGGGTAGAGGCTCAGGGATATGATCAGGTTTAGGATCCAGTGCAGGTAGGACAACAGCCGGGTTTGACAACGTTTGGACCATGGATCAACGAGAAGCTCTTATCTAGCCTGGTATGTGTCTTATAGGGGATCGACATAGGCGCGCAAGGTACAGATCCATTTATGTAATATCTGATGTGGGAGTTCCAGTTGCAACATCTGCCACTTTTTCAGGGTGATGGTAGTCCACAGGCGGCTGATAATTGGATATAGAGCAAGCAAATGATCTTTGAGCAGCTCGAGACTCCTCCAGGGTGGAGGGTCAAGTTGGAAATGTACATACTGAGAGGACCGACAAATCATTGGTGGGATTTGCGGGTTCAGGATCGCAGACACTAGGGACTGACATGGAAGGACTTAGAAGATATGTTCTTTGAGCACTTTTACCCAGAGACACTGAGAGCCGAGAGAGCTCATGAGTTATTGAGTCTTCAGCAGGGAGACATGTCCATCATAGAATATGTAGCCACTTTCACTGAGTTGTCTCGCTTTGCACCTGGTATGGTAAGCAATGACGCAACAAGGGTGAGGCACTTCAAGGATGGATTGCGACACGCCATTCAGATCTAGGTGAATATCTTCAGGCTGGGTTCTTTTTTAGAGGTGGTGAATCAGGTTCTCATAGCGGAGGGCAACCAGAGGGACATGCCTTAGGTTGGATGAACGAAGGATTTAGGTGAGGGTTTGGATAGTAGGAAGTAAGGACATGATGAGTTCTAGCAGGTCAATTAGGCTAAGGAATCAGCTAGACCACCTTGTAACAATTATTCAATTTTTTTCTTTCAGTATGGACAACCATGACATGTTCAGACTCAGTGCGATAGGCCTCTAAAGGAGTTTCGGGCATGTGGAAAAGTCGAGCATCTTGAGAGGTTTTGCAAGCATCCTTCTCAGAAAGCCGGCAGGTAGGGACCAAGATAGATAGTGGCATCTGGACTTGGTTCAAGTTTAGTACCATGAGAGGGTAGCCGGGGTTTAGCTGCACACGGAGGACGTGATGGAGACAATGAGATCCAAGTGGGGGGTCAGTGGATTGTGGCTGGAGCAGCACCGTAGGGAGGTCAGGCATCAGGCATTCATGCTTCAGGCCAGGTGCACGCTGTGGAGCTACCAGAGGCTAAGCAGGCTGGTGAGTCGGCGACGGTTAGAGGTACACCACGGGTGTGGCTGTGATTTCTATGTTTCCTTTTGGAATGACCTGTGGAGGCATGCCCGTTTTAAGTGCACATGATTCACATGATCTATGTGTACTAACTAGATGCTAGTCAGTGGGATTGGCACCACATGGGTGCGTGATATATTTATATATATGTATGAGATGCATAGCATCAGGGGAATCGAGGATAGGGGTTACTTGAGGTGCCTTGGGAATCAAGGCATTGAGGATGCAGGTTACTTGAGGTGCTAGGCACCAGGTTCTTTTTTGAGCATCCATGGGATGCAGGACCTCATGGAGGAAAACACCGATGCGGTGCAGGATACATTGGGTATCAGGAATGACACAGGAGCACCAATGAGGCGCATGGATGATGATGCGTCACTGAAGGAATATGCATCTGGAAAACAGGTTAGTGAGCCTTTGTTTGTTTTGAGTTTTTTCGATTTGAGACTGAGTTAGGCGATTCCTAAGGTAGGGAGCCCCTTGAGGAATTTAGCCAGAACCTTTGAGACAAGGGAAGTTCAGGTTACTTTGATCGGGGTGGTATGTTTGGTGTCATATCCAGGTTTCTTTTGATAGCTCGGGGATGAACTATATTAAGGTGGGTGGATTGTAAGAACACAAGTTTTTAGAACGGTTCAAAATCCCGACCCTGTTTGAATTTTTGACTTGTCCCCAAGAAAACTAGAGAAACTGGGCAGTTTCTAGAAATTTCCAGACTACACGACGTGTACTTTAAAGTACACGCCATGTATGTGTTAGGAAAGTGTCGTCCTTGTGCTCACTGAGTACATGCCGTGTGTTGACTGTGTAGAAATTTCTTACTACACGGCATGTAGTTATTGACACTCTGTGTACCCTAGACCCTGTGAAGGCCATACATGGCATGTGGCCATGTTGGCCATGTAGAATCGTTTAACCAAGTACACGTCGTGTCCTCCTCAGACATGCTATGTATTCTAATCGTGTATGAGAGATATACATGGCGTGTGGGTATGCCAGTGAGGAAGAGAATAAAAACTAAGTACACGCCGTGTACCCCTAGGTACACGCTGTGTACTCATGTCGGTAGGTTCTGGAAAGTAATTCGGCGAAATTTCAGCTATATTATGAACAGTAAAATGATACACACCGTGTACTTAAAGTACACGCCGTGTATTTTTTTCCTCTAAAATTGGTAGTAGCCTCGTATTGAGGCAAAACCTCAAATATCTTGTTGGGTTGAGCGGGGAGAGCTGGACAGAACTTCATTTCTCTCCCGATTCTTCATCTGATGCCGGTTTCAAACACCAATTAATCTGTTGGAACCCCCTCGGTAAGGCCTTGATTCCTCTTGAGCTGTTTTGCTTGATTTCTGTTCTAAAACAAGTTATTGGGGTTTGAGAGGTTTTTATTCTTTTGTAGATCTACTTCATTTTAGACCTCATTGAAAGCTGTTATCAAAGGAGTAGCATCGTACGAGTCTCATGTAGGTGGTTCATACCTCCTTTTGTGTTTTTATGGTCACTTGGGTGGCACAACCTTTAGCGCATTTTTGGGTATTTTGAGCGGGACCCATTTTTATCTGGTATTGCATATTAAACTATTTATTAGACCTGTGGGATGCCTTTGGGTATTCCATTTACCTGTTTGGCTTGAGTGGGGTCGGGCGAGGGGCTATTTCTCAAATGGGGCATTTTGGACGGGGGTGCCAAAATGGTATTAATTGAATTGTGTTGTTATAAACTGTTGAGTTGAGTTTTTTTTAACATTTATATGTATTGTAAGAGGACTTAGAGACCTCAGTGTTGGTATGGGACAACACATATTTAGCACATTTCAACTATTGAGTTATTTTCTTGTTTAAAAGTAAATCTTTTGATTATGTATGTAATTGCTGAATTGCATATACTGGAACCATTTGGGATGTGTTGGGCATGGCCCAGATATTCTCGAGTGATGTTGATCATAGGTTGGGCTTGGCCCGGGTTACTTTGGGTGGTTCTGACCATGAGATTGGGTATCATGGATGTCGTTTTGAGGCAGGTTGACTGCCAGGTTGGGCATGACCCGTGTTACTGGGATGGTGAGACCATCAGACTTGAGCGGCATGGTCGCAGGGACACGATGTGTCAGAGGTGTTGTGTCTTTGGTAATAATTCAGTGATTACCGCTCACCCAAAAACTTTGAGTAGTGTGCACACAGAGAGACTCCAT
The DNA here is from genome assembly GCA_963277665.1 of Viscum album. Classification (NCBI taxonomy): domain Eukaryota; kingdom Viridiplantae; phylum Streptophyta; class Magnoliopsida; order Santalales; family Viscaceae; genus Viscum; species Viscum album. The sequence continues at coordinate 1,489,219,022 of OY728142.1, forward strand.
GATGAGGTGGTTTTGAGAACTCATGTGGGTAGAGGCCCCCGTTAGTTGCGGTTTAGGTACTTTTGGTTTGGGGGTGCTTGTCGTAGGAAGCCATGTAGATGGTGAGGAGCCTTTAGGGGAAAGCATTTAGGCTATCAGGTTGGTGGAAGAGGCTCGCCGTTATTTGAGGGAAGATATCATTGTCCCTCCGGATACTTTATTTTGAGTGCAGACATCGTTGTCCCTCCAACTACTTATTTTGAGGGCAGACATCGCTGTCCCTCTAGTTACTTATTGAGGACAGGCATCACTGTTCCTATAGGTTACTGTTTCTTGGGAGTGCCTTCGGGATGTCAGTACTTGGGACACATGGTGTCAGGGGGAACATAGTGCCGGATTACGTGACAGAGATTCCGGCATTGGCCGAATTAGGTGACACTCCATGGTGGCTGCTGAGCACCAGTGGAGTTAGTGTTTATTTATGCATCGTACTGTTTACTGCTTTCCTTAAAAATGCATTCCTTCTTAAACACTTATATTAGGTACACACCATTGGGTGGTATCATACTGAGATTTGTATCACACCCTGCACAGGCCCTTTGAGACGCATGCAAACTTTATGGATTTACGTGCAGGAAAGAGGTCAGCTTTAGGAGCGGGGCTGCATTAGCTGTTGCATGGAGATGGTATGGACCTTGAGTTCTTGCCTAGCTAGAGTTTACTTTGTTTTTATTTATTTCATATATTATCATGCGTACTTATTTTATATCTATAATTGGTTAGCCATTGGCACCTTTACATCTAGATGTGTATGAACTGCTTTTGATGCATGTTTGTTGTTCAGTAGTAGTTACAAGTGATCAACATGTTGTTGTGTTTATTTCTTCTACTGTTGTTTATATTTATTGCTTCCGCTATTTATCAATATTGGATGTGCTTCCACTCCGCGGGTCTGGTTTGAGTCTGCTGAGTCGTTTATTCTTCTGCACCTTTATTATTATACTCAGACCATTACCATTATTATTATCCTCCGAGAGGGTATAGCCTCCCCACTATACCTATAAGAGCCTCACTGCTAGTCGGCAGCCTTTGGCATTCGGGGAGGTGCGCCTAAGGTAGTAGCACCCGACCCGTTTAGCATTTTTGGGTGGATTTGCGGGTCTGGGTCATTAAAATAATCAAACATCTTATAAAAACCTATAGAGAATAAAATAAATGGGTTTTATTTCAAAATCGCGACGTTTTAGAAGTTCTTAAAAACTTGATCGTTATGTCATTTATAACCCATGAAAAGGTAGTGGGGATTATATGTATGTCAATTCCAAAATAAAATAGACCAATTTTATGTATTGATGAATACCCCTAGAAATGAAAATAGATTTGGGTATTCACATAAATAATACAAGAGAATTTATTGAGAAAAAGAGAGAGATTTTGAGGCAAAAATTCTGCAGCATAACGACTATATAACATGGTTTTAGAAAACATTGAAAAGAGAGGGGACATGAGTCACCCACTGATAAATAACTCATTATATAGTACGGGTACAGAATAAAAATAAATAAGATCATTTTTTAGATTTTTTAAGGAAATACCATATGAGAATGAAACTTGAAGGAAAGGAGAAGGTGCGATTTCATTTACGAAAATTCGACAGCCTAACGGTGTCACTTAAAAATTCGTAAAATCAGTTGATGAGAGCGGAAAGGGTATATAATCAATTGAACATGAAATGTAAAGTAATAATGATATATAATAACATACCCCCACATAATAAAATGGAAACTAGATGACATAACATAAAGGAAGTCATGACTTAAAAGAGGAGGGTAAAATGTTCCCTTACCTTGAAGAGTAACTTCGAAAGCTTGAAGGTTGGAACCTTGGGGGCTTGAAGGCACCTTAGGAGGACTCTTTGGGAGGTAAAAATACTAGAACTTCATTTATGAGTATTTTTTAATGAAATGAATGAGGGAATGGCTTGGTATTTATAGGAAAAGTGATGGAATATTTAATTAATTTCTAAGGGACACCTAATCGGTGGTATTTGCAAAACCATGGGCTTTCCCATGGTATTTGCCCACAGTATTGGACACTTGGGACACCTCATAACATATCTTAATATTCATAAGTCAACCATAATTATTACATCATTATTACATCATTAAAGATGTCATTAAACACCTGAAACTCAAAACTGTATTTTTACTATTCACAAAAAATTCAACTATTTCAGAAAAATCCCAAAAATTCATGCTAACCTAAAATAGATGCTCTAAATTCAAAAATGAACTCTGTTTTATGAAAATAATTTTCTAAATATTTTTAATTTAATTTTCGAATAAAATCATTTTTTATTCAAAAAAACAACTCTAAAACTATAACTCATTTTGTAACACCTTAAGAAAGTAATCAAGGTCCCATAAAATTATTGTATAACCATAATACAATAAAGTAAAAATTTAGGATTACATTTTATGAAAATAAATTTCCATTTTAAATTATTAAATTAATTATAAAAATGTAAATAAAATATTTATGACATAAAAAATACCAAAACTTATACTATGATTGTTTTTTCACTTTTAAGATGTCTAAATTGTATTTATACATTCATTGGTGAAGTTTCTATTTTTTTGGCCGATTTACTATTCATTACTATTCATAAGGGTATATTACCATTCATACTTTACTATTCACTAAAAATTCAGTTGATCTTTTTAGAATATAAATTTCTTACTGGTCACAACTGTAGAAGACCATTTTTTGAAAATCATTTTACATTATTAATTATTTAAAGTTTACACAAATATTTTAAAATACCCTTTTTCCAAAATTCATTAGTAATATGGAACTATAAATTCATCCTACATTTATCTGGATATTTTAAATTCACCTACTTTTCTATAATAAGAAATAAAAATTTTATTTATAGAAAAGTTGTACACAAGTAACTATGGTCATGTTACATAGCCCCTTATAACACCTGCCAAGGACCTAAGTGTAAGGTGTGCTATGGTGATAGAATCTTGGGGTAGCTCGGCCAACATTTCCCGAGTGGTGATTTCTATCAGCTTGAACTTCTCTCTTAGGCGATTCCATTCAAGATTAACATGTTGAAGTTCAGCTTGGGATTGGTCCAGAGAAAATCCCAGTGATGCTACCTCCTTCCCAAGCTCCGACAGATGGTCTTCGTACTACCCGAGTCTACTGGATGAGGCCATCAACTCTTCTTTCTACAGTAATTAACCAAAATCACTTATATTTATGAACAATAATTGTAATGTTAAGAGTTTAATTTCCAATGGCCATATTGACCAACGGTCATATAACATTTGAAACCCAATGGTCTCATTTAATTATACGCACTTCATTAATTAAAGAATATAGTTTTGTTGAGTATAAAATAAAATAACACACAAATTTAGGAAACAAATATTATTACAAAGTTCGGGTCATTACATTCTTCCCCCTTAAGAAATTACATCCCCAAAATTTTAACTCGTACCCTAAGAAGAGAAAAGGTGTGGGTACTTCTACCTCATAGACTCCTCTGGTTCCCACGTGGCTTCTTCACATTTGTGGTTCCTCCACAACACCTTAACAAGGTGGGTAGTCTTGTTGCGTAGAACCTTGTCTCTACGATCTAAGATCTCCACCGGATTCTCTTCATAAGAGAGTTCATGTTCCAGTTGTACCACCTCTAGATTTAGTGTATGTAAAGGGTCAGGTATGTACTTCCTCAAAAGAGATACGTGGAAAACATCATTTACTTGTGCTAGATTTGGAGGAAGTGCAAGCCAATTGGCCAATGCTCTTACGCGATCAAAGATTTCGTAGGTGCCAATGTACCTAGGGATGAGATTCACTTTCATCCCAAACCTCATGACTCTATTCCAAGGTGAAATTCAAAGAAAGACCTTGTCACCAACATCAAACTCCAAGTCCCTTCGACGGTTGTTGAAATAGATCTTTTGCAGACTCTGAGTAACCTTAATGTGTTATTGGATGGAATGGACTTTTTCTAACATCTATTGCACAATATCAGGCCCAATATTCTTTCACTCACCAGCTTCATGCCAACAAGTAAGAGTTCTACATCGGTTACGATATAGAGATTCATAGGGTGCCATTTGAATGATCGAGTGGAAGCTATTGTTGTAAGAGAACTCAACTAAATGAATATATTGATCCCATCCACCTTGAAATTCCATTGAGCATGTTCTCAGCATATCCTCAAGTGTTTGAATAGCCCTTTCAAATTGGAAATCAGTTTGGGGGTGATATGCCATACTAAAATTCAATTCAGTGCTCACAGCATGTTGAATACTTCTCCATAATTTTGATGTGAACCTTGGATCACGATCAGATATGATATAAAGTGGAACTCCATGAATCCTTAACACTTCCTCCACATAAATCTTGGAAATTTGATCAAGAGAGAAATACTCCCAAATGGAGATAAAATGGGCAGTCTTGATGAGACGGTCCACAATAACCCATATCTAATTGTTTCCTTTGGAAGTTATCAGGAGACCAGTGACAAAGTCAATAGTGATATTGTCCCACTTCCATGCTGGTATAGGTAGTGGTTGCAATACCCCTTTTGGAAGTTATCACTATGCCTTAACTTGCTGACATACTAGGAACCTTGAAGTGTAGTCAGCAATCTCCATTTTCATATTATCCCACCAATAATGATCACGAATGTCCCTATGCATTTTTGTGCTTCCAGGATGTATAGATAAAGTAGAGCTATGAGCTTTATTTATTTGATCCTTCTTTTTTTCCAGAATATATGGAACACATAGTCTTGTACAAAATTTTAGTACACCTTCTTGATCAATATTGAACTCAGGAAACTTCCCATCCTTCACAGCCACAAACTTCTTTTATAACAAAGGATATTTTTTCTAAGATTTCTTGATCTTCTCTAGTAATGACAGTTGAGAAATAATTTGGGTTAGGGTTGATGATGTCCCTTCCCTTATAATTCTCATGTCCAGATTTACTAGGTCATTGATCAAAGGATCTCTTTGAATCCTCATCATGGAAAGAACAACTAGGTCTTTCCTTCTTAATGCATCGATGAATTTTTTTGCTCTTCCAGGATGATAATGAATTGAACAATCATAGTCTTTAATAAGTTCTAACCATCTCCTTTGCCACATGTTCAATTCCTTTTGTGTTAAAATATAATTAAAAATTTGATGGTCTGTGTATATATCACATTTCTCCCCATAAAGATAGTGCCTCCATATCTTCAGATATAAAACGACCACAATCAGCTCTATATCATGCGTAGGATACTTCTGCTCATGACTCTTCAACTGTCGAGATACATAAGAAATGACTTTGTCATTTTTCATGAAGATTCACCCAATCCCTTTTAGAGATACATCACTAAAAATAAAAAATCCTTATCCAGTTGAGGGCAGAATTAACATAGGTGTAGTAACCAATATCTTCTTCATCTCTTGGAAACTTTCCTCACACTCCTTTTTCCAGATGAACTTGACCCCTTTTCGAGTTAACTTGGTTAATGGATTAGAAAGTCATGATTTTTTTTCACAAACCTCCTATAATTTCCTGCTAATCCAAGGAAACTTTGAATCTCAGTTATTTTTGTAGGCTAAGGACACTCCTCTATAAATTTTGTCTTTGTAGGGTTAACTGTGATTCCTTCATTGGTAACAATGTGCCCCAAGAAAGCAACTTATTGTAACTAGAATTCACATTTACTAAACTTTCCAAAAATCATCTCCTTCTGCAGATTTTTTAAAATAACCCTTAGATGATCCTCATGCTCCTCGTGAATTTTGGAATATATCCTAATATCATCAATATAAACTACCAAAAATTTATCAATGTAGTACTTAAATACTCTATTCATCAAATCCATAAAAATAGAAGGTGTGTTAGTCAGTCCGAAGGACATAACAACAAACTCATAATTCCCATATCTTGATCGGAGGGCAGTTTTTGGAATGTATTCTTTATTCAACCTCAATTGATGATAACCAGATTGAAGATCAATCTTAGAGAATAATTGAGCCCCATGAAGTTGGTCAAATAATTCATCAATTCTTGGAAGAGGGTATTTGTTCTTCAATGTGATCTCGTTCAGTTCTCTATAATTAATGCATAGCTGTATTGATCCATCTTTCTTCTTCACAAAGAGAACTGGTGCTCCCTAATGAGACACAATTAGTCTGATAAAACCCTTCTCCAAAAGATCTTGGAGTTGTTTCTTTAATTCCTCCAGCTCCAAATTTTCCATCCTATATGGGGTTTTTTATATCAGATGAGATCCAGGTACGAGTTCAATGGATAACTCTTCCTCTCTTTCTGGGGGAGGTCTGGGTAACTCCTCAAGAAATACGTCAATGTATTCTTGGATTATGGGGACATTTTATATCCTCAAACTCTCATTTCCTTCTCTTCTTCACTTATCAAAACCATAAATAAATATATAAGAGGTTTTTCTAAACAAAGATCGGGTTGATATATCTCTCCTTGGAAGATAACTGTAGGTTTTCCATTCAAGACTACTGAGATTTACTTGCTTTTGTATTTGATCTTGGCATTATACTATGAGATTTATTCTATCCCTAGTATAATGTCAAATTACAGCAAGTTAATGACTACTAGATTTGCGATAAGATTCTTCTCGCTAAATCAAATACTAGAGTTTCTAAACACTGGCGATGCTTAGATAATCCCACAAGGATTCTTGACTGATAACTCTACTTTTAGAAAATTGGGGGTTGATTATAAATTCTTTGCAAACTTGGAGGAAATAAAGTAATGAGTAGAACCAGAATCAAAAAAAAGTACTTGCTAGATTTGATAGAACAACAAGATTACCTACCACCACATCATTTGGTGCTTCAACTTCAGCCATAGTGATTGAAAAATTACGACCTTTTTCCCTTAGCTGTTGATAAGGCTGATGGTGCTTCCCCTCCATGACTCTAGAATTTGGATAGTGATTGGAAAAGTGCCCAAGTTTTCCACACTTATAGTAATGGACATCAGGTAGAGACTGCACCATCTTCCCCTTGTCGTTAGTGTTGGGAAGTTGAGGCTTCATCTCACTATGACAATTCCGCACAATATGGCCATCTCTTTCACACTTGTAAAACTTCCCACTCCTGAGAAGGCAGTTACCTGAATACTTATTCCCACATTTATTACATGTGGTATATTGCACTTTCTTTCCTCCTCTTCCCTAATCAAAGCTCCTCCCTAAGCTTGGCTCTATCGATCTTTTATTTTCATTGGATTTATGATATCATTGCGTCTCACCAAACTCTAGTCTGACTTCCATTGCACTTCGCATGATCTCCTCATAGCTATCATAGTCTCGGTTGGCTAAATTATTCTATAGATTAGGTCTTATTCCACTGAAGAATATATCAACCTTACCATTTGGATCCATGAAAAATCTAGAGGTGTAACATGAAAGCCTTGTGAAGTTCATCTCGTAGCTTCACACAGATTCATTCTCCTTAAACTTCAGCTCGAGAAACTCCTTCTCCATTATTGTTATCATTGATCGAGGGAAATACTTGTTGAATAATATACTTCTGAAATCTTTCCACTCCATAGCTTCAACTTCCACTCTTGGACTGGTGTTTTTAATCAGTTTGCACCAGTGATCAGCTTCTACCTCTAAGTGATAAACACCCAAGGTAACCTTCTCTTGTTCAGAACAGCGGAGCACAGAAATGATCTTCACGATAGAGCTAATCCACTGTTCAACAATCAATTGTAAGGTTTCATCATAGGTTCATACTATGTACAATTACCACATCTCATATCCTTGAGAAATACATCAAAGGAAAGGGTGAGCAGAAGGCCCAGTAAGGAAAGCAAGGGAATCATTTTACTTGTGATATCGATAAGAACTTGATGAAGAACATAAAGGCATGATAAATGGATGAAGAGGCATTTCATAATTAAAATAAAATAAAACATAACTTTAATATGTGGCTACAATATTTCATTTAGACATTCATGAACATATCACCAAGGTTTATCCTCAAGGTGTCATAAAAAATTTCCAAGGTTATTCACTAAGGTATCGTGAAACTTGTCATCTCTAGAGATTAATTCTTTACCCAATGCATTGGAGAGCTATCAGGGTGCACCCTTAATATTTATTTATTTTCATGTGATCCAAATATATCATAATCAAAAAAATTATAAATAACCCATAGAGAATAAAATAAATAGGTTTCATTTCAAAATCGCGACATTTTAAAAGTTCTTAAAAACTTGATCGTTATGTCATTTATAACCCATGGAAAGTGAGTGGGGATTATATGTATGTCAATTAGAGAATCAAATAAATTAATTTTATATATTTATGAATTCCCCTATAAATAAAAATAGATTTGGGTATTCACATAAATAATATAAGATAATTTCTTGAGAAAAAGAGAGATATTTTGAGATGAAAATTCTGCACCATAACGGCTATATAACATGGTTTTAAAAAACATTGAAAATAGAGAGGAAAAGAGTCACCCACTCATAAATAACTCATTATAAAGTATGGGTATATAATAAAAATAAATAAGATCATTGTATGGATATTTGAAGGAAATACCATAGGAGAATGAAACTCAAAGGAAAAGAGAAGATGTGATTTCTTTTATGAAAATTCGGTAGCCTAACGGCGTCACTTAAAAATTCAGAAAATCAGTTGATGAGAGTGGAAAGGGTATCTCATCAATTGAACATTAAATAGATATTAATAATGATATAGAAGAACATACCCCCACATAATAAAATGGAAACTAGAAGACATAACATAAAGGAAGTCATGACTTAAAAGAGGATGGTGAAAGGTTCCCTTCCCTTGAAGAATAACTCCGAAAGCTTGAAGGTTGGGACCTTGGGGACTTAAGGGAACCTTGGGAGGAATCCTTGGGAGGTAAAAAGACTATAACTTCATTGAGGAGGATTTTGGAATGAAATTAATGAGTGAATGTCTTGATATTTATAGGAAAAGTGAGGGAATATTTAATTAATTTCCAAGGGACACCTCATCGGTGGTATTTGAAAAACCATGGGCTTGACCATGGTATTTGCCCATAGTATTAACCACTTGGGACACATAATAAGATATATTACTATTTATAAGTCGACCAGAATTATTAAATCATTATTACATCATTAAAGATGTCATTAAATATCTGAAACTCAAAACTGTATTTTTACTATTCACCGAAAATTCAACTATTTCAGAAAAATCCCAAAAATTCACCCTAACCTAAAATCAGTTATCTAAATTAAAAAATGAAATCCATTTTATGAAAATAATTTTCTAAATATTTTTAATTTAATTTTTAAATAAAATCATTATTTATTAAAAAAACTACTCTAAAACTATAACTCATTTTGTAACACCTTAAGAAAGTAATCAAGGTCCCTTAAAATTATCGTATAACCATAATACAATAAAGTAAAAATTTATAATTAAATTTTATGAAAATAAATTTCCATTTTAAATTATTAAATTTATTAAAAAAATGTAAATAAAATATTTATGACATAAAAAATACCAAAACTTATACTATGATTGTTTTTTCACTTTTAAGATTTCTAAATTGTATTTATACATTCATGGGTAAAGTTTCTATTTTTTTGGCCGATTTACTATTCATTACTATTAATTACTATTCATTAGGGTATATTACCATTCATACTTTACTATTCACTAAAAATTTAGTTTATATTATTAGAATCTAAATTTATTACTGGTCACAACTATAGAGGACCATTTTTCGAAAATAATTTTACATTATTAATTATTTATAGTTTAAATAAATATTTTAAAATACCCTTTTTTCCAAAATTCATTAGTAATATGGAACTATAAATTCATCCGACATTTATCTAGATATTTGAAATTCACCAAATTTTCCTTAATAATAAATAACAATTTTATTTATACAAAAGGTTTACACAAGTAACTAAGTCGCGTTACACAACCCCTTATAACACCTACATAGGACCTAAGTGTAAGGTGTGCTATGGTGATAGAATCTTGGGGTGGCTCGGACAACATTGGCTGAGTGGTGATTTCTATCAGCTTGAACTTATCCCTTAGGCGATTCCGTTTAAGCTTCACATGTGGAAGTTTGGCTTGGGCTTGGTCCAATGCAAAGCCCAGTGATGCTACCTCCTTCCCAAGCTCCGACAGATGGGCTTCGTATGGCCCAAGTCTATTGGATGAGGCCATTGACTCTTCTTTCTGTATTAATTAACCAAGATCACTTGTATTTAAAAACAATAATTGTAATGTTAAGAGTTTAGTTTCCAACTATCATATTGACCAACGATCATATAACAGTAGAAACCCAATGGTCTCATTTAATTATACTCGCTTAATTAATTAAAGAATATAGTTTTGTTGAGTATAAAATAAAATAACACACAAATTTAGGAAACAAATATTATTAAAAATTTCGGGTCGTTACATCCCCCCTCTCAATGTGGGTATATCCCAAATATATCTTAATAATTAGTATCTAATTAAGTCACACATATATTTTGACTTTCCTTTTTAATGTTTTTTTAATTGAATATCACTTTTCATAGATTATATGATGTGCATATTTAAATAATCATTTTATTTCCCTATAAAAGAAATCATGGAAGGAATATATTCTGAGAAATTTAAGATTATGAAGAAAATGGATTCAAATAATTTTATAAAGGACACATCTATCAAAAGATAGAATAATGACTCTCTACTAATTGAAGGTATGGAATAAGAAGAACCAATCAGAAAAAGGGGAAGATCACATCTCTATATAATCATGTGATAAATCATATGACGATTCATGTGCTTATTTAATTAAGACCTTGAATAAATTTTCCAGTGGAGTAATCTATTTTATTTTTAGTTCTATTAAAATCATCTAGGTGGAGAACACCCAACTTGAAGATGAGAATAAATGTTTAGATAATTCTTTGTAAAAAAAGGGTTTTGATGACTATAAATCTTTCCAAATAGATAGGATCCCTAAAAATCATGAATGAGGAGGTTAAATAAAGGTGTTATAGTTTTGATAATGAATGTATCACAATAATTCAAGAGTGGGAAGAAACTAATAAAAATATTTAAAAAATAGTCCATACATATGAAGAAGTAATTTCTATTAAAAATGCTCAAATTGAGGTTAAGGCTAAGAGAATTAAAGAGCCCGACCATCTACTGTAGGGAAAAATAAAAATTCATGAATACCAAGTTGAAGAGATAAGAAAGAATTATAAAGAAAATATAAAATCATTGTATAATGAGAAAATATTCTCAACATTAAATGCTTTAAACTCTCTAGTAAATTGAAAAATTATGAATTAGTACAATAAATTTCTTCCTAACAAGTTAAAAAGAAATTTATTGACACAAAAACATCAAAGGATGAATATTTTGTTGAACAAGATATTTCTGGTGGAAAATATATTCTAAGATCATCATATGATTATTATAAAGCATCCAAGAATGGAAACTTACCATCCATTTCGGAATATAATATCTATGATAAATATATTTTCATTTATAGTATAGGTTTAAAACCAAAATCTGTGAAAATTTGTTTGAAGAAAAATAATGTATAACCCACCACTACATACAAGGTGGTTGGAGGAAAGTGTATAAGAAGTTAGTACCCAAATAAAGCTCAAATGGTTAATGAAAACACTAAACAATTGAAATATTCTAATTCTATATAGTATAGAAAGTATGAGGTTCAAATAAAGAAACCAAGGTGTTTTTGTTATTATTCTTTTTGAAACAAATTTGTGCATATGGATGTGGACTGTTGGAATAATATGTTAGACTATAAAATAAAAGGAGAGACAACATTAAGGGGGATCAAGGATAAGTAGAGGAAAAACTCATAGATGAAGTTTTGAGACATGTATACCCAAAACATAGTTTAAACGATAAAATATCTCTTTGAGGTTTTCAATGAAAGTGGTCATAAAAAATATGCATACAAGTATAAATAATTCAAGCATGAAACTAGAATAAATTAAGATATATGATTATAGAAATTAAAGAATGGATATTATCCTTACTTGGTAAATAATCATGAAAAAATTATGAAAAAAACATTCCCAAGATGTTTATGAGTAGGGAAAGTGGGTTATCCTTTGGTAAAAAGTATAAAAAATGAATCTCACAATAATCCCAAGAAGTCAATGATCAAAGTCTCACCAAAAGATAGAAGTTCTTTCTTTTATGGAAAAATATTACACAATATTTACACTTTTAAAAAATCCATGAATGTGAGAGTTGAAAGGAACAAGATAGAAATGAATCGAAGACTAGTGAAAGAGAATAATTAAAGGACTAAGTTAGTGAGGAGTACATATGGTAAGCCACGTGGAAAAATCAAAAATCTTAATCATATTCCTAGGCCATGCCTAGAAATTTGGATGTATGAATTGAAGAACATAAGAGAATTTGAATCCCATAAAAAAAGATCCAAATAGAAATAGAAGCTTCCACCTAAAGAATAAATATAATTTCATGATAGGTTTTCAAAAGGGGATAAGCAAAGGTCTCATGTGGAGCTGTGTGGAAGGTTCAAGTAAGATGGACACCATTAAAATGATTTTGTAAGAGTTATTTCATACCAAGAAGAAATTATAAATAATATGAAAGATACAACAAGTGATGAATGTTCCTTGATGGATTTTGATATAAGGAAAATACCATACAAGGATAAAGAAAAATAATCCTTATTTCCCAATGAAAACTCAAACTCGATGAAAATTTGTGAAAGCATAAAGAGTCCATTCAGACTTATATCCAATACAAAGAGGGAAATTTTTTTGAGAATTAATTCTTAACCTTTCTTATAATATTAATAAGAAAAGATGTTTTTCCGGATTCCCTTATCATTTTTTTTTGTATTTTTATACTAACCATGTAAGGAATTTAAGGTGATTCAAGTTCTCAAAAGGAAAACTAATGAAGTGAAGTAAGCGGGAATAATTATTCTAGGTATGAAAAAGACCCCATCTTGGTATGCTTTGTCAAATGGTATTCTAAAAGAAATATAGAGAAAATATTATCCATGGTGAAATTAAATAGGATGTAAAGACTATATAGTAGAGTGATGAAATTTCACATCTTAGCGGGACTAAAATACATGATATTCTAAAGAATATTTGATGAAGTGAATCTTACTTGATGAGTAAATAATTAATATTGTCATAATATATTTATATAAACAACTAAAATTATATTGTTTTTCTGATAATGAGATCACTCTTAATGATGTGAAGATGATGTGAATCCCTTGAGAGTGAGTTTTCTTAACAAGATTCCATAAATTACAATTTATACAAATATGATTTATTGAAGGTTCTTGTCATTTGGTCATTGAGAAGGTATGAATTCCCATTCTCTCGTCTATGTATTTAAATAAATTAAATTGATGAATTACATGGAAAATAAATAAATTTTAGGAATTTCAATGTTACTTGAAATCAAAACCTATTGATTTTATTTGACTATTTTCAATTCGTGTGTTGAGTGTGTGCTATAAAGAATGATTTGTTTTGGAGAATATTTGCAATAATTGATATCAATAAGTAGTATCATCCTAGATTCATGTTTCAATGACATGGAAAATATTCTTCTCTTAATAAAATATCTCTTTTAATCTCAAAAACCTTTTATAATTATTATTATTATGTTTTATAATAGTCTCACATAGAAAGACTATTACATTTCATAATAACATTACAAATAATGCATAGATATGTACTAAAATAAAGATTCATAGTAAATGGATATACACTTGGAAGAATATTTCATACACTAAAGAAACTCCATAGTTTTTAATTTTCTTAAGAATATAACCCCTTCCATAAAGATCATAAAAAAGAAATATAAGCATTAGGAAAACAATTAACATTATCAAAGGATGTGTAAGAACCTTTATAAGTGAAGTAGTGAATGATTAAGATATAATTATGGTGTATTTATAATAAAATATGGTCATTAAGTGTTATGAATGTTATCTAATACAACTAATAGGAATTATGACCATTATTCAATAAAATAGTTGGTCATTATTATTTTTTGGTTACGTAGACACAATTAAGTAATCTTTGGGATTATTTTATGATATAACTATAATTGTATTATTAGATACTATAAATATATTCCATTAATACTATTTTTTATGATTAATTTATGAGTTTTATTTAAAATATATAATCTTATCCAAAAAATTTTAAATGATAATATATTTTAATGAAGTCCTAAGTAATTTTTATAATCGCCCAAATGTCTATTATGCTATAATTTTTTTTAATTTTAAATTAATATAGATTTTTATTTAAAATTTAAAATTAAAATATTCAGATAATTATTATAATAAAATAAATTTCATTTTTGAACTCATCACATCAAAATGATCTTAGGGTAAATTTTTAGGAATTTTCTGACAAAGTTGATTTTTAGTGAAAAAATGAAAATTATCATTTTATGAGAAATACAGTTTTATGAAATCATTATTATGTGAACACAATTAAAAAAATTATGAAAAATTTAATCAATAAAAAATAAATTTAATAATTATAAAAATAAATTTAAAAATTCTAATTTTAATTGATAAATTTATACTTTACATTTGGGAACCAAAAATTGGATTTTTTAGATAAAACTTATTTTTGTGTGTGTGTGTGTTAAATGGGATGGTTTGAAGGTGATTTTAGAATTGGGAATTATTTTAATGTCCAACCACCCTTATTAATTCATTAATAAGGGTGGTTGGACATTAAAATATAATTCATTTCACCTAAAAGTGGTTGGATTATATAATAAAATAACCAATATTTAATCCTTTAAAACTACCCTTTCTCATGTATTAATACTAACCATCCTCCCATTAATATCTACTAAAAATTACTTAATAATGAAATGATTCTCATTTTAACTCTCTAAATATCCTCCAAGGTTTCTCCAAGGTCGAAAGATTTCCCTGTCCAAGATTTAGGAAGTTACTCTTCAAGGTAAGGGAACTCTCCACTTCTTCTTTTTCATTCAAGTACCTCCTTTTTGTGTGTCTTCAAAATGTCAAATTACTTTCATTTCATGCACTTTTTATCTTATCATTTCTTCCCAAATATTTTCTTATCAATTAGATACATTAATTCTCTCTCATTATGTATTTTTATTAATCTATTTTATATACCATCGAGCTTCCAAAATCATTTTGTGAATTTTTCTATTTTTCATGAAATAATATGATATTAGAAATATCCAAATTTCTTTCTTATCAATTGGTACTCACCTAGATGTAAAAATAATTTATTAATTGTGGATTTACATGTATGAAACCCGCATTATATACTTGTGGGTTAAAAATGATCAAAATTTTAAGTATTTAAAAATTTATGTACTCAAGAATTTTATATGAAACCCATTTTTTATTTTCCATGGTTTATTGAAAAAAATATTTATTATAATAAATGTGGTACACAAGAATTTATACACATGACAGTTTTTCACTGATAGTTCTCTAATTCATTGGGTAAAAAATTAATCTCTATATATTACATGTTCATGATACCTTGGCATCATGCATTGGTAATGTTTTATGATACCTTGGACAAAATCCTTGGTAATATGTTTTACAACAACTTAGTAATGAGATATGGTAATTTTTTATGAATATATCAATGTTTATATTGTCACCACATCTCCATGTTATTCCTCGTGTTATTATGTTCATGTACTTATGGTATTACTCATGTTCTTATATACATTATCTTGTGGTATTCTTCATGTATAACCTATGATGTCCACTTACACTATTTATCCCTTACTAGGATTTATGCTTACACTTTTATATTAAAGTATGTCCCCATTAAATTTTTATTACATTATTGTAACCATAATTCCTTTAAAAAATATTACACAAATAAATCTTAAGTACCATTTTAGGTTTAGTTTCTTGGAAACTAGGTACATAGTACAATACATACATGGTACATAAGAAAATTTAAAATCCTCTTGAAATTATTCCTTATTATCCCATCCTAGATCATCTCACTACATAGGATTTCCTGGGGACATTTATTGAATTAAAGGGATGATCATAAATCCTAGTAATGGATAAAAAAAATTAGTAGGATTTAATAGGTGATAAATGAAGCATAACATAATATCATGTACATAAGAACATGATTTATAACTTAAGTAAATGAACATGATAACATGAGGCATAACATGGAGATGTGGTGACAACATAAACATTGAGACACTCATAAACATATCACCATAGCTCATCACTAAGATATATTAAAACATGTTACCAAGGATTTTGAAAAAGGTATTATAAAACATTAACAATTAATGCTTCCAAAATATCATGAACATTTCATCTATAGATATTACTTCTTTACCGAATGCATTAGAGCGCTATCAAGGCGCACCCTTCATATGTCAAATATTATGTGTACCACAATGTTCAAAAAACATAATTTTATATTATTTCTAAGAGTAGGTAATGTAGGATTCATAAATTTTTTTCCCTAATAAATAGTTTAACGATGCATATAAATGAATAGCATTGAATGAAATTATGGTTGGGTATTCATGGCATGAAAATATGGCATGGAAAATCAAGGGTTGATTTCTGAAACATAATGGATATAAAAAAGGGATCATGGAACTGTTTTAAATAGAGGTAAAATAAATATATAATTAATAATACATAAAATATAAAATAATGGGTTTTTTATAAACACCTTAAAACATAATAAATTGGTAATCAAAATCCTTATACAAAATAAGTTCTTGAATTGAAAAAGTGGAGGAAAATATCCCTTACCTTAGGAGGACGCTTCTTAAAGCTATAGAGATATTCCTTATAACCATAAAACCACTTTAGAGAGATTATTTATAGAAAAATTGAGAGATTATTCATTCTCAGTAGCTTTTGAATGAATATATATGAGGTAATGGGGTTATTTATACTTGAGGAGGGGTGGTTTTAAGGGTTAAAATATTGGTTATTTTATTATATAATCTAACCACTTGTGGGTGAAATGAATTATAATTTTTTTTATAGATTATTAGTGAGTGTGTTAGGATGGTTGGATGTAAAAATAATTCTCAATTTCAAAATAACTTTCCAACTAACCCATTTAATGCACATAAACCAAAAATAATTTTTATTGAAAAACCTAAATTTTAGTTCCAAAATTTAAAGTATAAATTTCTAGACTAAAATTATTTTTTGTAAATTATTATTTTTTACATATTAAATTTAATTTTTATTGAATAATTTTTTACATAAATTTTTTAGTAATGTGAACATAATAATGATTTTAGAAATCACAGAGCTCATAAAACTATAATTTTAACTTTCTCACCAAAAAATAAACTATGTCAGAAAATTTCTAAAAATTCACCCAAATATAATTATGGTGTGTTAAGTCAAAAAATGAAATTTATTTTATCAAATTAACTCTCTATATATGAGAATTTAATCTTTTAAATAAAAAATACCTTATTTATTGAAAATTAATAGTTTTTTTGACACAGTAAATTGTCTGGTCATTATAAAAATTACATAGGACTTCATTGATTTATATTATCATATAAAATTGTTTTATAACATAATTCCATGAAAATAATTTTTTTTAAAACTTATAAATTTTTCATAAAACGTAATTTTAATAAAAATTAAACATTTTTATAGTTTCCAAAAAATAAAATCATAAAATAATCCCAACTGTCAGTTTATTGCATCAATAATAATAATGACCTTCTATCTTATTGATTAATGGTTATAATTTCCATCAACCATATTTTATAATGTTACTAACACCAAATGGTCATATTTACCTATAAATACACCATCATTCTCTCTTCATCATTCACTACTTCACTTTCAAAGGTTCTTACACATCCTTTGATGATGTTAATTGTTTTTCTAACACTTTTATTTATTTTTACAATATTTATAAAGTGGGAGATCATATTAAGAAATTCAAACCTATGGTGTCTGTTTTAGTAAATGTACTATTATCCCAACTATATATCCCTTTATTATTCCTCATTATAATAGTTTATATAAATGCATGATGTGTAATGTTCTTATGAAATTTAATGGTATTTATTTGTTTGACTACTGGAAAACATAATAATAATAATAACAACAACAACAATAATAATAATAAAGGTTGTTGAGAGGAAATAGTTCTTTTATGAAGAGAATAATATTTTTTAGGTCATTACATTCTCCCCCCCCAATAAATTTTATCCTGCAAGTTTATGTCCAACCTAAAATGATCTAATATACCTTAGAATCAGTTTCCATCTATCAATTTGGGATTTGGTTATTGGTTAGAAAAGTTCCTAGGATCTCCATACTTGAAGCAATGCACCACAGGATGTGATTTCACTACCTTTCCATTATCATCAGCATTAAGGTTTTGAGGATTCGCATCTCTATTATAGTTTTAAGAAATGTTTCTAGCCTTTCCAAATTTATAGTAATTCCCAATACCTTAAAGAAAATTCCACAAGTTCCTTTTCCTATAATTTTCATACAAGTGAAGTTGTGGATTCCTCCCTTCCTTTTCATAGTCCAGATCCTTCCCAAAGATTTTCTCCATCCTTCTCATTTTATAGACTAATACAATGAGGATTAGTAAAGGGATATACACTTTGAATAATATTACATTCACTTAAACAAACTCTATAGGTTTTAATTCCCCTAATAATAATTCCCTTTCATAAAGATCATAAAAAAATAGAAGTGTTGGGAAAAATTAACATTATCAAAGGATACGTGAGAACATTTATAAGTGAAGTAATGAATGATGTAGAGAGAATGACAGTGTATTTATAGGGAAATATTTAAATTTGGTGTTAAGAAAATTGGACAATATTACCTATTATAATTATAACCATTGATCAATAAGACAAATGTTCATTATTATATATGGCGTAATAAAGTGACCTTTAAGATTATTTTATGATTTTATTTTTGTAAAATATAAAAAATTTATTTAACTTCCATTAAAATTATCTTTTATAGTAAATTTAGAAGTTTTAAATAAAATTTATTTTCATGAAACAATCTTATAAAACACTTTTAAAATAATAATATATTTTAATTAATTTCTAAGTAGTTTTTATAATGACCAGAATGTTTATTATGATATAAAAAATATTACTTTTAAATAAATAAGGTATTTTATATAAAAGTTAAAATTATCATGTTTATAGAATTATTTTGATAAAAAAATATTTTTGTACTCAACACATCAAAGTTATCTTAGGGGAAATTTTTATGAATTTTCAGAAAAAATGGTTTTTTTTTGTGAAAAAGTGAAAATTGCCATTTTACAAGCACTATGATTTTATGACATAATTATTATGTGAACATTATTAAATAAAAATTTATTTTAATAAGTATAAAAAATAATTTTAAAATGTTAATTTTAATTTATAAATTTAAACTTTACATTTTGGAACCAAAAATTTGATTTTTGAGATAATTTTTTTGGTTTATGTGCAATAAATGGGTTGGTTTTAAGGTAATTTTAGAATTGGGAATGATTTTAACATCCATTCACCCTCATTAACTCCTTAATAATCCATAAAATTGGTTACAATTCATTTCACCCACAATTGGTTTGCTTATATAATAAAGTAACCAATATTTAATCCCCTAAAACCACCCCTCCTCAAGTATAAATACCCATCATTCCCTCCTAAATTTCCACACAAAATCCATTGAGCATGTATAATATCTCAATATAACTCTAAATAGTCCCTCAAATATGGTTCTAAGGTTCTAATGATACTTTCTAAAGCTTTAAGCAGCATCCTCCCAAGGTAAGGGATCTCTTCCTTCATTTTTTCAATTCAAGTACTTATTTCATAAAAGACTTTTTATTCCCAATTTATTCCATTTTCAAGTGTTTATAAACATCCCAATTAATATTAATATTATTTATTTTTAATGATATATTTCCTTTGCCTCTCATTAAACTCATTCCAATATTCCTTTTGTGTACCCTTTATGCTTCAAAAATAATGGTTCCTTCTCATTTCCATTGAGTCTCTTTTAAATTCCTTTTTGTTTAAACATGAAATGTTATTATTAGTTATTACTATAATTTCCTTATTATTTTATCAATGATATATCACTATTACCTCTCATTATACTACCTTTATAATCTATTATAATTCTCATGCTTTCATGTGGCCATAAAACCATCCTAAATTTGGTAAATAAAAGTGTGAGTGGTTTTCTTATAAAAAACATCCATTTTTGGATGATACAAGTAGATAAAGCTAGTAAATAGATGAACCTAGGGGTAATAACCCCAATAAGGGTGAATTGGATTTTAATATAATCATTAATTGGTGTATGAAAATAGTATTTTCTTCTCACTTGTTCTGACACTCCCAGAGGATTTGCTTTAGATAATTCACATACACTTTATGACCCATAATGAATAATGAGAATATATGGATTGAGATACTCTTTAAATTTATTTAACTATGGAATTAATATACACTCCATATCTTATTGTTATCATTACTTAAATTTTGGTATTACCCTATACATTGTTAACATCCTATAGTTTCTAAATATGATTATTAGATATTCACCGAGATGGATGTATCAATCCATTGAAAGGGTTTTTTACCTTTGAATTTGTAAACAATGTTTAACATCTCTTTGAATATCCATATTTACTAGGGATTTTTCCTTTCTTTCTTATTTCTATGTTCCTATACACATGTTTTATGGTGTAAATATGATCTTTATAAAGAAAAATACATCACTTACTTTGTCTTTCCTTATCATTAGCTATAAATAAATTTTATTTAAATGCATTTACCTTATAGATCAATTTGTATGATTATTATAATTAAAGGGTTTTCACCTAGATATTCATCTATTTATTGAATGGAGAAATTATTGAATAAACCATTTACTATTTATTCTATATAGTGTAAATACCTCATAATCCATTATCTTTATTGAAGGGTATTTCTATAGATAGATAATTACTTTCATTGGATACCCATTTATTTTCCATAGGTTTATGCTATGATTAATGATAGATTTATGTATATCTTTCTTATATGGCACAAATGAATTAATTCATATGAAGGGTGTGCCCGAATAACACTCCACTACATTTGGGAAATAAATAATCTCTAAATATGACATGTCTATGATACCTTAGAAGCATGCCATGGTAATGTTTTATGATAGCTTGGTCAAAAGACTTGGTAATATTTTTTACAACACCCTAGTGATGATCTATGCCGATATGTTTATGGATGTATCAATTTTTATGTTGACTCCACATTTACATGTTAGGCCTCATGTACTTATGATAATGTTATGGCTCATATACTTATGATAAAGTTATGAATAATATCATTATGATCATGTTATGCCTCCTGTTTCTACAACCATGTTGTGAATCTATTAAATTATTTATCCCTTACTGGGTTTTATGCTTGTAAATAACTAAAATTCTTGTTCATTTATAAAATTAATTTTTATCCCTTTGTTTTTGTGTTAGACAATGTGTTGGTTAAATTTTAAGGTTTTGGGGAAGATTTATCATACTTAAAGGGTGTTTTTGAAATCTTTCTTCCAAAACTAGGGTGTCTATGCCACAACACATAGGACCAAACCATAGTGGGTCCTCTTTCACAATAAGAAAGATAGTTATGCCATATCCTAGATTTTCAAAGGAGGTTGTGTCATGGCCTTCACCAAGGAGGAGTGGATCATGTGGGCTTCATTGTAACACCTTAGACCATTCCACATGGTATTCTTCCATGTTAGTTACATAGTGTGGTCGATGGTCTTCACTATTCAGTATTATGGAATTAAAAGCCCTTAATAGTCCATTTTGAATGTATAAGGTCTTATGAGGTGATTTCATGCGGAAGGTACCTCATAAAATTCTATATAAATACAATATATTCCCCTTCTCTTTTAGCATCATCCCATTAGTTTGAAGTCACAACAATTGAGTTCCATGCTGCATGTAATGTCCCAACCCAGATACCATTAAACCAGTGATTTGATCTACTTAATTATGAGGATTAAAGTGCACCTCTTCATATTATAGAGGTTTACGACTAGCAGTGAGGGACTAGGGTGTGTATGTGGAGAGAATATTCCCTCATATCAGAGTAAAAATAGAGTAAATAACTAGATATCATCTATAGAAATAAATAAACAAATTGTGGAAGAAGTAAATAAACCAAAATAGAAAAAAAAGTAATAATAAATGAATGATATAAAATCCTGAACAACCATGTCATACATACAACACTAGTCTCCCACTAGGTGGACTATACATACAGGAGTATATAAAGAAACTAAAATAAAAGTATAGGGCTCTACTACTAACTCTTAGCCAAACCACATACTCGGTCTCTAGACACTATTGAACTGTATCATCCCAATCATAATAATCCACATGAGAAGCTTTACTTGATCATGAAACCCTTGTATAAAGCCCTATCCATCATGAAACCCATTTCAACCTAAAAGGGGTAAATAAGGTCTTCACGTACATCAAGGTGCGTGAACAAGGGTGAGAAATAATCTCAGTAGGCCACCTAGATGATGAGCCTATAATAGGCTACTATAAGTGCATGCTCATGAAATATTCTCATCCTAGTTGACACATAAATAGAAATATAAAATAAATAGATGTAAATAATATAGACAAGTCTAAAACTGATTCTTGGGTCCATTACCCCCATCATCTGGACACAACACCATATTATATGAGTGAATGTATGCATTAATATATATACATTACCATAAATAAATAAATATATATATATATGCATGCATGTTATCATACACATATTTATACAATAAATTCATAAAATCATAAACAAATAAAACCACAGAAGATCTCAATACCCATGATCTGATCAACTAGACATCCTGTAAAAAGGGAATTGAGATAGATGTAATAACACTAATGCCATATACCATTTAGTCAATCTATGGGTCCATAATCCAAATCTAAAATATCTGTTTCATCCAAATCTATAAATGTCTCTAAGAAAGCTACATCACCATAGGGGGGTACTCATCCTAACCCCGGGTTCACCTATACTTTCCTCCAATCACAATAATCAAGGATACCGTATACTGATAGATATTCCTATAAATATGATTCTATCCAACCTACCAAGGCTCACTATAAACTGGAAACCATAAACATGGGAAAACTTTAAATTATAATAAATCATGACTGAAACTGTCCAATCTAACAACTGTAATAAAAAATCCATACCAAGGCTATCTGTAAAACATGAGAAACATAAACTATAGCCTATACTGAGTAAAAAAATTTCAGAACTCATGGGCCAAATACAAGGTATAAATACCAAGTAATCCTCTCAGTCTAAGGTGATTAATAGGTGTATAACATCCATAATGACCTATTCCATGTAATATATTGTCAATATCCACAACATACATTCCATGTAATCCAATGTTAGAACACAAAGGGTCGAATTCAAGGTATAGAAGACCAATGAATCCTTGTAAAGTCCTTATATCATATCTATAGAAACTCTGTAAAGTTTTGGGTGAAGTCCATAGATAATATTCATAGATAATGTCCAAATAGAGTCCAAGAAACTTGGATCCAAGGGGTGGTATTGACCATGACATCCTACAGAATCCAAATCCAAGGATCACGTCCCAAGAATCCACTATTGTAATCAATACCCATGGAGTAGAAATTTCCATGACATCTTATAGAATCATGATCTAAGTATATATTCTAAGGAATAAACTATCATTATCAATACATATCCATGGAGTAGAAATGTCCATGGCATCCAATGGAATTAGGATCCATGGAGTAAAAATTTCTGAGGCATCTAATACCATAATCATGTAAATCTCAAAAACTAGATCCTAGAATCACGTCTAGGAACCCAAAAACAATATGGCTCAGAATCCAAATCCTATTTAACACATCTGGGAACCCCCAAAGATAAATGTTTCATCTTTTTAGGCTTATCAAACACAAATTAGGAACCACCTCAGGTATTCATTGTTGCATCAATAGTAAATAAGTAGAGGCATAAAAAAGGAGTGAGGGTGGTTGAATGTCTAACCCACCACTACTATCACAACCCCATGGTCTTACATGTTTGGTATAGGTTTTAAGATGACATATATGACCATCTCTACCCAATCCTAAAATACTAGCTCACAGTCGGTCACACATTGGGGCACTCACTGGGTCCCTCAAGTCATAACACAATAGAGGTATCCTACTAGGGATCCTCAGTAGTGAAGGTAAAAGTAAGAATCCTGTATGGGATACTCTAATGGTAAGAAAGTAGAGGCATCCAACATAGGATACTCACAAGATGCATCAAAAAAGGAATCCTATAAGGGACCCTCAATAACTTAGATCAGATAGAGGCATCCTATATGGAATCCTATGAAACAACTAATCTCACAGCCTAATAGAATAGAAGGGAACATATCACAAGGGATATATTCTTAAAGGAAGAGATAAAAAAGCCTCGGTCAAGAGAGATAGATCATGTATCATCTAAGATCAAGGTCTCACTCTTAGGAGACAACTAAATTTTTATTATCGGAGTATGAACTTCTCTATTTAGGAAAATTCCTGAAACACTACCTAGGAGTCCTAAAATCACCCTAAGATTTTTACCATCATGATCCATGTGTAAAAATAATCATAATGGACTCCTATTATGTCCAATTATAACTATAGGGCATAATATAGGAGAAAATATCAAAAGGTTAGTAAGGGGGAGTACACGACGTGTGTACCCTAGTACATGGTGAGTAACCTCAAGGCCCCACCTGGGCGTGTACTCTAGCCAAACATGGCATGTAAAAACCCATATACATGGAATGTTAATCCTGTACATGTAGTGTAACCTACATTAGGTTACTTCACATGTACCTCACAAGGAATGTACATATACATATCTTCTCTATGTCCTGCTACATGGCGTGCAACCCACACAAGATCTGCCTCTGTACTCTACACAACCATGTTCCCGTACACTGGTTGTCTTGTCAGGCATTCGGTTACATAGTCGAGTCCCAGTACATAGCATGTATACCCTATATATGTTGTGTACTTCCAAAATACCATCTTCTATGAATATTAATAATACACAGTGTGTGTTCTCAGAACCACATTCCATGTACATGGGTTTTCCCGAATAGAAAACCCCCAAATCACCCGAAACCCCTACTTTCCCCAAAAATAATAGATGGACCCAAAAAGATTCATAATAAAGAATAATAGGGAATTAAGACTTAAAAATATGGTAAATATGTGGGGATTATTGAAAAATATAAAAATGGATTATTTTTAGTAGAATCTGCTAAAGCTTCGCCCATTTCCATGCTCCACGGCCACCGCATGACGATCCGGCATGTCATGTGCTCCACGATGGAACCACTATTTCCCTCTCCATATTTTTCTATCTCCATATACATATTTTATCTTGGACGTGTGATTAAGGAGGATCCCTATGGGAGCTTACATGAGAATCCAGGGAAGGAAAAGAGGAAAAAAAATAAAGAAAAGGAGAAAAAGGGAAAAAAGAAAAGGGGCACAGCCCGACCCCAGTTCCCAAACTGAGTTTATGCCCCACCTAGGAAAATATCTATATTCGAAACTCAATAGTGGAGATAGAATCTATATTTGATGCTCCATTCAAAATATATGTCTAAATGAACCTTCAAGAATAAATTAATATTTAATTAAATAATTTTTAATTATTAATTATTCTGTAAAAATTAGAATGGATAGAAATTATACCAAACTTCTGTATTGGGGTAAAAACCCTATTATAGGATCAATGGAGTTGTTATAAAAATTATACGATATCATATTTTAGGGAAATTACCATTTTACCCCTTATAATAATTCAATGAAAAAAATTCAAATTTTTTATCAATATTCCAGTCCATAAAAATACAGGTCCTTACAATGTACCCACCATAAACCTTCTCATCCCTGAGAATACTTGGTGGAAAAACCATCATACATGCTTTAATTCTGAACATATACACAACTATTCTATCTTGACTGTCCAACAACCAGTCTCACAGCATTAACAACTCTCCCTTCAAGGAAGACGTTTAACTGCAACCGATATGGTACTCCCCACCATAAGAGTATCCTTATCATCATCTCAAAACCAAACTCCAAGATAAAATGCCCACATAAAATGTTAAATTTAAACTAAAAATGAGGTTTTCCACTCCCAAATGGCCAACATTTCACTCTCCAACATATGGATTACCTTATACCTCTCTTTGATCACAACTTCAACAGTTTCATTTATCAATTCAGGATAAACATTTAAAATAAAAGAAGCTCTAAGTAGAGTTGACGCTCTCTCAGTGTACTCAAGATGATGTCAAGATAGAGTATGATCACCTCTAACTAGGATTAAACTAATATTTCATCAAAATGTGTGTACAACTCTCTCTCTGAGCCACACTCACAAAAACCAGGCTACACATTCCCTTAACCAACACCAAACACCACATATCCTGACAATGCGTGTCTAAGTCCATCCACAGGTCAACTATTACACAGAACATGATTCATTTTTTATGTCACCTCTACCATAGAGGTACATTTTTCCTTTTACCAAAACTCATGGGAATCCATATCCATGGAAAGTTTTTTTTGAAATCATCAGTTCACAACTCACACCCGGTCACTCACAGATTTATGAGTTTAAATGGTACCACATGCAACTAGCGTATACCTTTATCACCTAACTCAGGCTCTCATGAATTTTACAACATAAGGCTAAGTTAACCATGCTATACGACACATCATTCTCATTAAGCCTAAATCTCCCTTAGAAGTCTTATTCTAGGTCACCTTATATGTGCCACAATATATCCCGTGATTTCCTATCACACGACATTGTTCCATTCATGAGCATCTACCCATGATCTGACTATATTAGTAATAGTAGAAACATTGATCGACCAAGATAGTCTCCTGAACATTACATCTCATAGAATCCAGTATTTATACCAAATAAATCTAGGTGATTATGAAAAGCTGAAGGAATCAACATGCCTATATAACAAAACCTGAGAACCTATTGTGTCTCACTCTCAACTGAGCATAAAACCAAGATCACTGACTTAAAATACATCCATAAAACTGGGAAAACATATCATGTAGGTTTTCCTCGATTAAAACTAAATGTTAAACTACAAGGGTCTAAGTCACAACTAAAGTTCGCTAGGTCTCCCACCTAGCCTTACTAATCAACCCCCTCCAAGGGAGGTAATGATAAAACTGACCAATGAGGGTTAAAACTGTCAACATGGTCTACAAGGGATCGATCCTTTTTGAGAATTCTCGTAAGGAACTAATCCCTAGAGTTCATGATACCAAAATAGAGGATATATTGAACTAACACTCACTGGACATCCTTATACGATAATACCCCCTCGAGGTCCAGTCCACCAGAAATTTCCTGGTACATATTGGTATAGTACTCAATGATCAGACTCGATAACCAAAGCACACCCTAAATGGGGTCCAAAACATGAGAATCATGTGACCTATCAACCTAAAGGGGTCACTGTACCTCCCATGCATGTGGACCGAGTCATTAGTGTTAGGTCAGGATGGTGATGATGAAGACAAATACACAAGAGAGGGTGAATTGTGAACTTAAAAAACTTTGATAGATTTAGATCACATCTGTTGTTATATAGTGAACCTTTTATTCTCTTAAAGATGATTGAGAAGTGTTAATAAACAAAGGAAATGAAAATAATATTTTACATTGGTTCAGGGAACAAATATACCTTGGTCCACTCCATAAATTCTCAACACCATGTGCTTGGTTATTTTCACTATCAGGTCCTCTTATTCTAAGACCTTTACAAGAACAAATTATTGTAGGAGGTTGACATATTATAAGGCTATTACATGACCTTATGGATATTTTACAGGGAACCGTAAATCCATAGCTCAGTACAAGAAGATGACACTTAACCACAACTGAGTCTGAGAAGTCGAAACTCCACCAAATTAATAGAGATTTATTTTATTGATAACACATGTTAAACTTCACAGTTATAGAAGAAACTAATAGATTTATTCAGATATTTAATGTTTCAGAGTCTTTATAAAATTAAATAAAAAACCATAAATATTTTTTAACATGTATTTCTCTAAAGTGTATCTTCAACAAATTCTTTTTCTTTCTTGTAGAAGAATATATAACAATAAAATACAGTAGTATCGATGCTAACAGTAGTGAGTCGATTAGATAGATCAAAACATGTATGTCTAAAAAGTGTAGCTCATAAGGAAATAATACACCACTTTTCCTTATGTATATCTTCTCCTATATATTATGTATATATCCCATTAAATAATGTTACAATATTTATATAGTAGGTTTAATAGCTCTAGGTCAAACCGGATCTATAAATATCACATAATAAATCATGAATATTTGAATTCAAAATCATTAAATAGAGTCATAACTTCCCATAAGAACAATAATTCTTAACTCTATTGAATATGAGCCTTTAAAACAATCATAACGAGCCTTTTAATTATTCATATAAAAGCTTTGAATAGATCTTTACTTCTGTCAAGACCATTGCATAAATATTGTATAATATCATATATTTAAAACTCTATCGTTGAATAGTCAAATATAGGGTTCCTTCATGTGATGAAAAAAAATCCAAATGTAGGGTTGACAATATACATTTGATCACAAAAGTAGGTTTGATGTACCAAACATTTTTTTCCTCAAACATAGGGTTTCAGGACCACACTTTCCTAAAAATGTTGGGTATAATATCCATACATTTTTTTTCAAACATAGGGTTTCTAAATGATATGTTTCACTTACAAACATAGGGTATGAATAGTTTTTCCATAATACATTAAAACATGTCCCAAATACTTCAAAAACTATTCACAGTGGATCAATGACTTGAATATAATTCCAAAATAAATATTATGATGAATAATAATTTCTGGAAATTCTTTAAAAATTAAACTCATTAGTTACATAAATGTGGGCCTTTGTGATCATAAAAACCAAAAAAAATTGTCGAATCAACACATGATCAACAATATCCCCCTTTTGTATAATCACAAAACCTATGATAAAATATGTAAAATTTAAAAAAATAGAAAATGATAAAAAAAATCTCCCTTTTTTTCTTTATAATATTTTTATAAAAATTTTCTCATAAAGAAAACTTTTCCTCATTATTCCTTTATATAATTTTCTTTTAGAAAACATTTCTAGTTTTAAAACTAACTTCTCCCCCATATTAAGTTTTCCAACATTTCAAAATGATGATAACATTAAAAATTCCCCATTAATATAATCATATAAACAAAACCTATAAACTTATCCCCCTTTTTGTGACATAAAAAAGATAAGAGTAGTAAAATAAATTTCTCCCCCTAAATTCATTATTTCTTAAAAAGATAAAGAAAGGAGCATAATAATAAATAAAATGATTATTTTTATAAAAACACCCCATGGATCATAACATATAAGATATTAAATGAATTAAAAAATTTATAAAATAAGTAAATACTTTTAAATAATTTATGTACAAGTAATACTTAAAAATAAAAATATTATTATTATTATTTTCACTCATATAAATTAACTTATTTATGTGATAATTAAATATTAAGTGCATGCTTATGTAGAATAACTTAAAAGTTTAAAAATAAATTATGAAACAACTTATAGAACGTATTTTCACTAACTAACATATATTAAAATAATACATATAATATTGATTTTAAATAAACATAAAATAAAAATAGAGGGTTAATAAGGAGTATACTGTTCATCTAAACTTTCCAAACATAAAACGTTTTTTATTAAAATAGTTAAAACTATTAACAGTTTTTCTAATATTCTTTGAACATATAATGTTCTTTGATATGATGAAGATGAAAACTATTAAAGCAGGAATAGCTTAATATTTTCAAGATCTAGATTAGTAATATCTTATATTATGAGTAACTCCTTCTGACTTAGAATTTCTACCTTGAAAGATTCAAAGTATTCTTCCAAGATCAAACTATTTTTCATGTTCTGAAATTCCTTTTATAATGATTCAAAAACCATTTTTGATAAAGATCTTTTCTTTATCTCATCATACTACTTTATAAATTCATCCAAATCAGTTTGTAGCTTTATATTTTCTTTATTTAAAGAGTTGATTTTTAATAGAATCCTTTCATAAGATATTTGAGAAGAATAGAATTCCAGTTCTTCATGAATTTTAACTTCCTTATTTATTTTAGAATATTTTTCAAATGAATATTCAACATAAAAAATTTATTGTTCTTTTAATATATCATACGTATTACCTTTTATCCTTTTATAAGAACAATTTTCTCATGAACTTGAAGTACTTGATTGCTTTATCTTGTTCTGAATAGTTTTTAGAAGCCTTTAAACAGGTTATTCTGAAGAAGAAGACATATAAATAATTTTTTAAGAAGAATATGAAATGTTTGGTTTTTATATAATTTAGATGAAATTTCATTTTCTTTTTCCAAAAAATACATAATAATCATTACATATTTTAATTTTTGAAAAGACATACTACGTAAGAAATATGTTCTGATTTTCATAAACAAATGAAATTCTAAGAACACAGAGTACAAAGATTTCAAAATGGTTTAAAGATGGAAAATATAAATTTTTCATAATATAAAAAATACTATATTTTCCAAAATATTGAAAACAAAGTTTTAAATATAATGAAAAATTTAAAAAAAATTAGTTATATAATCAAAATAGACTAAGACTTGATTTAAGAAGTAAATAAGAGTATTTATAAAACTTTTAAGAGGTTTATTTTTTATCCTATTTAAAATAGTTAATGCACTAGAAGAATATAGATATTTAAAAATGAAAAACTTCCTGGATTAGTGATTTTAGTATTGGGGATTTTTTATAACAAACTACTTCAGAGTTATTCACTCCTTGGGTAGAGATTTTCATATATTAATACATGAACCACTCAAGGATACATCTTAGTGGTGTAATCCTGCAAGACATCCAATACAAGTTCTTTTTGGTACCCATATGATTTTGGGTCCAGTAATGCTAGAAATTAATTTTTTAAGTAACCAAATTTTTTTATTTTGAGTAGGAATTATACTATTCAAGTTAAACAATTATTTTGAGAAATAAACATTTTTAACACCAGAAATTTTCGGTTTTATGAATAAGAAATAATTCATATAATGTCCATTAATACCATAATAAAAATATTTAAAAGTACACATTTTTTTATTTAAACTAGAAACAAAATAATTCTTATATATTTTTAGTCTTTCACTATTACTTCCTATTTCAAATTTTTCTTTGTGTATTTTTTTCCAAGGATTTGATTTAAATATTTTTCTCCTTTTATTAATATACAAGAATATTTTTTTTAAATTAACTTTAGCTAAAAATTCTTAAAACTTAGTATCATGAAAATCATAAGAAATTTTTGAGGAATTAGACATTAAATCTATAATATATTTTGATAAATTTTCTTTATCTAATAGAAAAGTTTCATAAGATTTTATAAAATTTTATGGTATTTCTTTAAGGATTCATATTTATATTATAGCTTAAATGAATACTTACTCAATTCATCATAAGTCAGCTTTTCACAACTAGAGTTTTGAGAGTAAGAAGATTATATCTCATTAGTATGAGACATAAGACATACCATTTGTGTTTAAAATCTATAGAAGATTCATCATGTTAACCAAAAGTATTACTCTAGGTATATTTTATGATTTCCATTCCTTTTCTCTTATAATCAGGTTTATTTTGATATTTAATTAAAGGATAGTTATCCTTTGTATGAACTTTTTCCTTGCATTTATAGCATCTATCTTCTTCAGTCCCTTTCTTTTTCTTTTTATACAATTTCTAAAATATTTTGGACAGATATGATATTTATTTTCCAAATCTAGATGACCTGAATCATATTAATCATCCATGTTTTTTTGATATCATATTATTCACATTTAATATCATTTTAAACTTAATCATGTATATCATCTTTATACATCATTAAATTTTCAATAAATTCCTTCATAGATAATTTTTTCATAGGTGTAGATTGACGTATAGCTGAAGATATTCCATTCCACTTAGAGGGTAGTACTCTGAGTACTTTTAATGATTGATCTGATTATTAAATTGGGTCTCCCAAAGGAACAATATTATTGAAAATATCTACCAATATTCCATTCATTTGAGTAATAGTTTCATCCTCATACATTCTAAAAGTATCAAACTTTAGCTTCACAATAGTGTACCTTAATTTTATGATATTTTTAGTTCCTTAATAGGCAACTGAAATAGTCTTCCATATCTCATATGTATTAGGACATTGAGATAATCAATTGAATTCATTATTTTATAAACCACACACAATACCATTCATGGATTTCGAATCTAGATCATATTCACTTTATTGATCATTATTCCAATCTTCCAAATATGCCTTAGGAATCTCATAAGGTTTAACAGCCTTTAAATAATCCCTTATTCCAATATTTTTCAAATAAATAACCATACGGTATTTCCATTATCCATATTTTTCACCATTAAAATAAGGATCATGGATCATCGATATACCATCTCTAGAATCACCCATTTCAATATATATTCATTTGAATATTTAACTTAGGCATGTTAGAGCCCCACCTTTGATATTACTTGTTAGAGCCAGTAAATATTCAAGGATTTACAAAACGAGAAATATGGAAATATACAAATACCTTTGATGAAAATTGTTAGGTCAGGATGGTGATGATGAAGACAAAGACATAAGAGGGGGTGAATTGTAAACTTTTAAAACATTGATAGATTCATATCACCTCTATTATTATGAAACAAACCTTTTCTTCTCTCAAAAAAGAGTAAGAAGCTGTAATAAATAAAGCAAATGAACATAGATATTTATAGTGCTTTAGGGAACAAAGATCCCATATTCCACTCCACCAAAACTCAACTCCAAGAGATTGGATATCATTACTATCAGGTCCTCTTATCATAATACCTTTACAAGAAAAACTAAGTGCATGAATTTGGCACCTTACAAGGCCTTTACATGGCCTTATGTTTATTTTATAGGTAACTGTAAATCCAAAGCTTAGTGAAAAAAGTTGACACTTAACCATGAATAAGTATGAGCAGCCAAAACTCCACCAAATCAATGGAGATTGATTTTATTGAGAACACAGGTTAAAATTCACATTTGTAGTAGCAACTGACATGTGTATTCATATCTTCAATTTTCATAGGATTTACAGAAGAAAAGAAAAAACCATACATATTTTTAAACATATATGTCTTCAAAGTGTATCTTCACTAAACGTTTCTTCATTATTACAAAAGAAGATGTAATAATAAAATGCAGTAGTAGTGATGAAAACATAAGTGAGTCAATCAGATAGATCAAAACATGTATGTCTCCAAAGTATTACTCTAAAGGAAACTACACATAGATTTTCTTTATATATATCTTCTCTTATATATTATATATATATCCTAATGAAGAATGTATCAATATTTGTACATTAGGTCAAACATATCTAGGTAAAACCATCTCTAGAAATATCGCACAATAAATAGTGAATATTTGAATTCAAAATCACTCAAGAGAGTCATAACTTCTGATAAGAATAGTAATGATTTACTCCATTGAATATGAGTCTTTAATAAAATCATAAAGAGACTTTGAATTGATCATAAAATATATTTTAATATATCTTTACTTCATTTAAGACCATTTCATAAATATCGGATAGTATCATAGATTTAAAACTCCATCGTTGAATAGTCAAATGTATGTTTCCTTCATTTGATGAAAAAACTCCAAACGTAGGGTTAGTAGTGTATGGTTGATCACAAAATTAGTTTTTATGTACCATATATTTTTTCCCTCAAACATAGGTTTCTTTATAAAAATATGGGTTTTAAACTATAATTTCCTGGAAATGTAGGGTATAAGATCCATACATGTTGTTTTAAATATAGGGTTTCTGAATGATTTGTTATGCTTACACACATAGGGTATGAATAGTGTTTCCAAAATACATTAAAACAATTCTAGAATACTTCAAAAAATATTCCTAGTAGATCAATTAATAGAATATAATTCTAGGATAAATATTCTAATGAATAATAATTTCCTGAAATTCACTAAAAAGTAAACTCATTAGTAACATAAATGTGGGAGTTTGTGATAATAAAAACCAAAAATAAATTAAAAAAATTGTTTAATCAACACATGCTCAACAATATTCATCAACATAAAACATCTCAACATATATCCACATTACCTACCATCAGAATGATATATATATATATATATATAGGCTCAATTGAGTAGAATGCCACCAAAAACCTATACTGGAAAACACAATTTATGTTTTTGTTGAAACTTTAAACAATTTGAATCTGTCATTAGTAATAATCACACACTAGGAGGCCTATATCATGTGAATAATATGTTTCAAATATGATGCATGATATTCCTCATGTATTTTCAATCCAAGAGTCAAAATCAATCACTAATGTCTTTCCAATGTGACAAGAGTTAGAAATATGTAATAAATCATAACATCCACACAACATGTGTATCGATCAAAGAAAAAAAATCATATACAATTGTAACATCATAGATCAGAACAGTAATCCCATATTCCTAGAAACCAAGAATTCTTATAGGAACAAGTGTTCTCAATGCCCCGGTTTGATATCCATCATAGGTTCAGAAACATTCTTAATACTCATGTCTACCATATCCCAAATAATAATACAACAGGAAAAGAAACTCCTTTGATAACACTTTGTAACGTCTCGACTGGGACTCCACTAAACCATTTCTATGATTTGGTTTGTTACAAGGCCTCAAGTGTGACTCTCCATATTCCAGAGACTTCCAACTAGTAGTGAGGTCGTAGGGTGTGTCTTTGGAGAGGATATTACCTCATATCAGAGTAAAAACAATGAAAATAAATAGATATAATCCATATAATTAAATAAACAGAGTGAAGAAGTAGTTAACATTTTGAAATATAATATGATTTAATAATAAATTAATATTCTAAAATCCCAAATATCCATGTCATACATAAAACACTGGTCACCCACTAGGCCAATCATACATACTGGAGTACATAACGAAACTATAATAAAATTACAGGGCTCTACTACTAAATCTGATCCATACCACATACCCAGTCTCCAGAAACATTCAAACTATGTTATCCCAATCATAAGAATCCACATGAGCAACTCTACTTTATCATGAAACCCTATCCCAAATTCCTATCCATTATGCAACTCATGGTCAACCTGAAAAGTAGACATAAGGTCTGCACATACACCGAGGTGCATGTATAGGGGTGATAAATAATATTAGTAGGCCACCCCAACAATAAACCTATAATATGTTTCCATAAGGGCATTCCCATACAATATACTCATCCTAGACAAGACACAACTGGAAATATAAAAGCAACAGATATAAATAACATACACAAGTCCACAACCGATTCTTGGTTCTTTGACCCCTATCGTTTGGACACAACACCATCTTATATGAGTACATTTATTCATGAATATATATTCATTACCATATATATATATATATTCATGTGGTCATACACATATTTATATAAAAAAATGTAGAAAATCATAAGAAAATAAAACCACAGTTGATCTTAGTACCTATGATCTGATCAATTGGACATCCCGTAAAAAGGGAATTGAGCTATATGTCATACCACTAAATCCCTATACCATTTAGTTGATATCTAGTTCTATGATCCCAATCAACATTACATTCTTTTTCCAACACCAGAAATATCTCTATGAAGCTACATCATCACATGGGGGTACTCATCCTAACCTAGGGTTCACCTGTACTCTCCTCCAATCACTATAATAAAAGATACTATATAATGATAGATATTCATATAAATATGATTTTTTTCCATCCTACCAATGATCACTAGAAATCGACAACCGTAAACAATAGATAAATATAAATCATGCGTGAAACTATCCAGGATAACAATTGTAATAAAAAACCCCTTCCAGGGCTATCTGTAAAATATAATAAACATCCATTGTGGCCTATATCGAGTAAATAAGTATTGGTCCATATACAAGTTTTAAATACTAAGGAATCCTCTTAGTCCTATGCCAAGTAACAATTTTATTACATCCAAAATGTCCTATATCGTGTAATGTAGTGTCAATATCCACAACGGACATGTCTTGGAATCCAGTGTCAGACCATGAAGGGTCAGATCCAAGGTATAAAAGACTAAGTAATCCTTATCATGTCCTAGGATCATATTGATAGAAACTCAATAAATACTTGGGTAGAGTCCAAGGATAATGTCCATATATCATTTCCAAATAAAGTCCAAGCAATCCAGGTCCAAGGGGTAGTAATTCCCTTGGAATCCTATGGAATCAGGATCTAAGGTTTGCGTACAAGGAATCCAATACCATAATCAAGACCCATGGAGTATAAATTTCCATGGAATCATATGGAATCAGGATTCAAGGAGCTCTTAAAAGTCATACACTACCATTATCAATACATATCCATGGAGTATAAATGTCCATGGAATCCAATGTAATTAGGATCCAAAGAGTATAAATGTCTAAGTCATCCAATACGATAATAATGTAAGGATCAATAGTTGGATCCTAGAATCAATTATGTGCATCCCGAAATAATATGGCTCAGAATTAGGATCCCAGGTAACACATATGGGAATCCCTAAAGATAAAATTTTCATTGTGTCAGGATCATCATCCAAAAACAAGGAAGTGACTCTCAAAATCATTATTGCATCAACAATAAACAAGTAAAAACATAAACAATGACTGAGGGTGGTCGAACGCCTAACCCACCACTACCGTCATATCCCCATGGGATTACAAGTTTTTTAGGGGTTCTAAGGTGACACCTACTACCATCTAGATCAAAACCCAACATACTCTCCTAGGTTCAATCAAACATTAGGGCACCCACTAGGTCCCTCAGGTCATAACACAAGAGAGGAATACTACTAGGGATCCTCAGTAGTGAAGGTAAAAGAAGGAATCCTATATGGTATCCTCTAATAGTAATCAAGTATAGAAATCCAATATAGTATCCTCACACGATACATCAAAATAGAAATCCTATAAAAAACCCTCACTAACTGAGATCAGATAGAGGCATCCTACATGGAATCCTCTGGAACAACTAACATCACAACCAAATATTCCATAAGGGCACATCTCTAAAGGGATACGTCCTCAAAGGAAGAAATAAAAATTATAGGTCAAGGGAGATATCTCATGTATCATCTCATATCAAGGTCTCACTCTCAAGAGACAAATAAATTTTGATTACGAGAGGAAGAACCTCTCTTTTTATAAAAAATCATAAAATTACACCTAGGATTCCTCAAATCACCCCAAGGGTTTCACCATCATGTTTTATGTGTAAAACTACTCATAATGGACTTTATTATGTCCAATTCTGACTCTAGTTCATAATATATGAAAATCCCTCAAAAGGGTATCAAGGGGGGAGTACACGACGTGTGTACCCTAGTACATGGCGTGTACCTTCAAGGCCCCACCAGGTCGTGTAATCCACCTGAACATGACATGTCAAAACCCATGCACCCAATATGTTCATCCTCTACATGGTGTTTTCTCTACATGGGTTACCTTCTTGTGTACCTTACAAGGAATTTCCATGTACATAGCCTAGTCATGTGCCACTACATAATGTTCAACCTACATAGGGTCTACCCATGTACTCTACATGGCCAAGTTCCCCAACACAAGTTGTCTTTCTGGGTACTCGGATACATAGATGAGTCCCAGTACATGGCATGTATACCCCATACATGGCATGTACTTCCAAAATATAATCTTCTCTAAATATTAAGAACTCATGGTGTGTGTTCTCAAAACTACACACTATGTTCATGGGTTTTCCCAAACATAAAACCCCAAATTTTCCAAAACCCCCATTTTCTACAAAAACAATAGATCAACCCACATGAGGTCTTAAGTAAGAATAATAGAGAAATAAAACTTTAGAAAATGGTAAATATATGTGTATTAAGAAAAAACTTAAAAATGGACAACCTTTGGGTGAAATCCGTCGAAGCTTCGCCCGTTTCCACACTTAACATCAACTGAAAGACAATCAAGCACAACCCAATCACCACGACGATACCACTATTTACCACTCCCTATTTATCTATCTTACTTTAACTCTTCTATATTGGTCTCATAATGAAGGAGGATCCCCCTAGGGGTGTACATGAGAAGCCAGGTAAGGAAAAGGGGAAAAGGAAAAGAAAAGAAATAAAAGGAGAAAAAGAAAAGAAAACGAAAAGCCCCCCCCCCTCGGGCCCAACACCCAAACTAGGATTATAACCCACCTAGGAAAAAATCCTCATTCCAGACTCAAAAAAAGTGACATAATCTCAATCTAACGATCTTTTGAAAATATATGGTCGAACAAACCTGCTCGTATAAATTAATATTTAATTAATTATTAATTATTTCACTAAAATTATAATGACTCAAAACTATACCAAATTCCTATCCTAGGGTAATATCATTTTTCCTCGCTAATCTCTAAAAACATAAGTGATGATTTGGAACCATTTCTAGGATTCATTGGTGTGATATATTGATCAATTTGTGTGTGGACGTGGTACGATGATGATACCTCTAACAAACTTGATGTTGACATTGACAACCGTGAGATAGAAAGTTCATTACCTTCTTGGGATCTCATTATACATGTTTCCATGATATGATTATTGGGTTTGAATATTTTATATCCATGCTTTATTTATGATTACTTGTGGGTGTGTTTATGTAGCTCGTGAAATCATTCGACTTGATTCCATGATAATTGTTGAGATAGTTAGATTCCATGATGATGTTTTCTTCGTATGTTGGATATATGATGATTTTATATTTCTCATGATTTATTATGTGGATATTATCTTGGTATGCCTTATCATGTTTATTTTGGATTAATGGTATGTGTGTACTTTACAAGTGGTCATCATGGTTTGATTAATCCTTATGGGGTGAATCTGTGGCATGTAGAAATGATGATGGCACAACATGATAGCCTTGTAACCCGATCTCTACTCGTTGCCATGTGGATTTTGAGTAGATGACAAAACTTGATGCCTTATGGATTCTAAGTGTTACCTTATGCCTTTTGGATTCCAATTATGTTATATATATTTTATGTCTTATGGTTTTTGAGTAGTACCCGATGCCTTATGGATTCTGGGTAGGTTATTTGACTCGATGCCTTGTGGATTCTGAGTGACTCACCAATAGACTTGTGGATAGTTTATACTCTTATGATATACGGTACACATTCCAACATAGACCAAAAGAAGGTATGGCTAGGGGTTTTTGGTGGCTTGGTTAGAACAAAACTGCTCCATTTTGATTGTATGTTTATGCTTGTTATGCATTTACTACTATTATTTCATACACTTGTATACTTAAGAAAAATAGGTTAAGAACACTTTGGCGGTGTCATACTAGGTCTTTTACTCACACCCTACTCAAGGTT
Organism: Viscum album; assembly: GCA_963277665.1. Lineage (NCBI taxonomy): Eukaryota > Viridiplantae > Streptophyta > Magnoliopsida > Santalales > Viscaceae > Viscum > Viscum album. Next base: position 1,489,258,750 of record OY728142.1, read on the forward strand.
CTCCCCCATGCCTCAAGTATAACCCTTGATAGATCTCATATATTATTAGAAAATGAATAAGTCTACTCAATATAAATACAAATGTTTCTCAAACTTGGCGCGAGGGTAATACAGTAGCAGATCATCTCGATTACATTGTCGCTCAAAGAAATATTTTATCCTGATCCACAAGTGGAGATATCCTTAAGGCAGAGGGGGAGAACCTTTTCAGAGTGTATTCTCTTGGTTTACATTATTTTAGACCCCTAGGTCCTATTTTCTCTTGTTTCCTCTTGTTTTTGTCTTTGTTCTCATATCTCATTTTAATAAATAAATAATGAGATGATGATGAGGGATCCATTAAAGGGAAAGGTCCCTATGGTGGGATTCTATACTGAGGAGCATAGTTATAGTGGTGTACTGGGATATAAATTGAAGAGACTCATAGAATTTTATTTATTTATGCATCTAATTTATTAATCTGTAAAGGATTTCTACATTTGGGATCTGATTTAGCTATTTGACATGTATTTTAGTTATTCTTAATGTTTACTCTGATTATTTTTTTCATTTTTTAATTTATTATCATGTTATGACTTGATACAAAGGATATAGTCTCTCCACTATCAGAATTAGACCATCACTGCAGTTTGTTGGCCTCTATCATATAGGGAAGCATGCATGAGTTCATGTGGAATTCCAGCTCGGACTCGGTGGTTCGGGTCAGGATGATACAAATTGGTATCAGAGCACTAGGATTTTTACTAACTATTATTTTCCATTTCCTTGATTTGGGATAGGGTAAATAATAGTTATTAAGGTTGGGACTTGGGTAGGGGAACAATGATAGTGCATGACCAACACTGTATAGTGGACCTATGAGTTTTCCATAAAACTGAAAATTGTGGTTTTTCTGTTACGGTTGATTAAATTCACCTTGAGTGATTCACATGATTTTGATATTTGATTCATGAGATTTTAGGTGTTCTCATGCATCATAACTAGGTACATAGGTCCAAATTCCATATATATACCTATTGTTATACCAAATAGTATTTTCTTAATTAAATTCCTTGTTTTTTACTATCTATTTGGGATAGTTCTCCTGGGTGATAAATCTGTGTTGATATGTTGTGTGATATATCTTTATTGGAATTTATTACCTTAATTGAGCATGTTGTTTTGTTATTATATATATTATTTTTATGACTAACATGCAGGAATGGAGACAAGGGCTAGTACTAGGAGGTTTAAACCTTGATATTAGGGTAGACTTATAGGGAAGCCTTTATGTGATCACATAGACTAGTTAGGACTTTCTATGTTCCAAATGTTCTTTCTATTGAATATGATGTCTCCTCATAGACATTTTATAGTACCTCCAACTATGTAATCCTAGAATAATCTTATTCCACCACCTGTATCGGCATAAGTGATTGAGTTCTCATATCCTGTTCAGTTGGGACTTTTTCATATTTTTTCTATCCAAGGTGGATGAGTCTCTGTATCTATGTAAACTATGATCGGGAATTAAAGAACTATAATCCTATATATTTTAAATTCATTGGAGGTCCTTAGGATTCCTAGGATTAGATTCAGGTTATTGGGATAATTTTCAACTTAGTAGAGACTCCAGTGGCTCAGAAGGTGAAGATCAAAACCTTTATTCTATAAGGTGCTAATGGGATTTGATGGTATGTTATGATACACAATGTGATATGAGAGTGTCTCATGGGTATGAATTTTAAGGACATCTTCTTTGAGTAATTATTTCCAAATATGATGAAGTTAGACCAAGCATTGGAGTTCATGGAGCTCTGTCATGGAGTGATGTCAAAGTCTTCTTAATCGGCACGCTTCATAGATATTCTTCATTTTTAACCTCTCCTAACTAAATATGAGGCATATAAATAAAAAAAATGAGATTATAATTTGACTGGAGTTGATACATTAGTTCAGGAATTTTGATCTGATGACTTATACTCAGGTGTCCACAAGGCCCTGATGATAGAGAATGGTTTGGAAGAGGACTGAGCTGGTGGTTTTCTCTCACCTACACAGACCATTAGACCCCCATCCTTCAAGAGTACCTTTATAGTGGAAGGAAGAGTAAGATAAGGGATTTCTAGTAGATAATAGGCTTACTAGTTGAAAATAGTTCTTCTTAATCAATTTATTTAGGAAGATTTCCCTAATTCTTCAAGTGTAGGAAGGTGGTACACTATCGTAAGTTTTGTACTACACCTTAGAAAATGTGTTTGAAGTATAGAAAGCCAAGGAACCTTCAGCATTTTTACTTCAAGAATTTGAGGACCCATAGAGGTGGAGGATGAGATAGAACCATGACTTAAGGATATGGTTGAGGTTCTTAGTAGTAGGCTCACACTATCCATATACCTTATGGAGAGGGCCTTGGAGCTAAGACAAGCTAGGTATATGCTATGGATCAGACTCTAGAAGATGGTGGAGAGGAACCATCTACCATTATTAATATATTTTTTATTACATCAACTATATCTAATACTTTTTTTTGATATAGGTGCTTCCCATTCCTTTATAGTGTCACAAGTAGTTTCTAGAATTGACCTACTGGTCAAGTTGTCTTCTAAGTTAGTCTCTCTTGACACACTGTTGGGCACAAAAGTGGACTGTATTCAATGATACCCAAATTTACCTATAGTTTTCACTTGTTATATACATTTATGGGAGTTTATGATACTAGAAATAATGACCTTTGACATGATTCTTGGCATGGACTGGAAAACTATTTTACATGCTCATATAGACTAATATTAGAGGCATGTGTTAGTCACTTCACCAAAAGGAGATAAGTTCTTAATGAATGGATAATGGGAACTGGGAGCTGAAGAGTTATATTTGAGATGGGTTATATTGGGATGATTACAGCACATATGGTGGTCTTGGCTCCTTTTGTAGGATCAGTGACATCCCCTACATATTGTCCTCCAATCATGGATCTCTATCATGACATCTTTTTGGATGAATTCTCAATAATCCCCCCTAATAAAGGAGTTTAATTTGAGTTATATATTATAATGAGTGCGCAAATCATTATGATACCTCTATATCATATGGAACCGACTTAGCTTAAGGAACTCAAAGTACAATTAGATGACTTGGAGAGGAATGGCTTTATTAGGACAAGTACATCACCATGGGTTTCACCTATGTTGTTTTCCAAGAAGGTAGATGGTATTATTTGACTCTACATTGAATATCAGAATCTAAACCAGGTGATAGTGAGAAATGATATCCCTTTCCTAGGATTTATGATATTTTAAAACAACTATGGGGATCCCAATTATTCTCTAAGATAGATCTTTGATAAGGATATCATTAGTTATGAGTCAAAGAAGAGGAAATTCCAAAGATCATGTTTAGAAGTAGGTATGGGTTGTATGAGTACATGGTGATGTAGTTAGGGATAAGGAATTCACTTTTAGTGTTCATGGATCTCATGAAAAAGATCTTCCACCCATACTTGGAATCATTCATCATAGTATTCTTCAATGACATCCCCATATAATCACTGACACCAGAGTAGAATTTTAGGAACTTGGAGATAATCTTGGGTATACTTTGAGCACATCATCTTTATGCCATGTTTTTGAAGTGTGAATTTTGTATTTGAGAGGTGAATTTCATAGGAAATGTGGTGTTCGAGACTAATATATCCTTGTACCCAAATAAATTTTAGGCAGTAATGTCCCAGACACATCCCTAGAACATGTTTCAGGTTAAGAGATTTCTGGGATTGGTGGGATATTATCAATGGTTTATCTAGGAATTCTTCTAGATATCAGTACCAATGAAAGTGATGAAAATTAAGGGGTGAAGTTACAATGGTTAAACCTATGTGAAAAGGCTTTCCTTGAGATGAAGATAATGTTGAAAATAGCTCCATTTATGATACCCCTTGAGTATGGGACTAATTATGTTGTTTACTATGTTGCATCATGTGTCATCTTGGGATCAGTGTTGATGTAGAGAGAGAAGGTAGTAGAATATGGGTCTCTTCAGCTATATCCCCACAAGTAAAATTTCCAAAAAAAACTTGGAACTGGAAGCAGTGGTCCACGCTCTAAAGTGTTAGAAATACTATCTCTTTGGTGAGATATTTTTTATGTACATAGACCATAAGATCCTTCAATACATATTCACATGGAAGGACCTAAACCTAATACAAAACATCTGGGTTGAGTATATATAGAAGTTAAAATTTGAGATGGAATGTGAACCTGGAAAGGGTAAAGTCATTGTGGATTCTCTTAGTTGTAATATGCAAGATGAGGAGGAGTTTGGTGAACAACCCTCAGAGGAGTAGTGGCACTTGATGAGTTTGTTGGCGGATTAGAGGATGGATACTTACTAGTAAAATTGATTTATGGTTTTTACTCTCTTAGGGATAACATACTCATTTGTGGATTGGGTGAATACATGACTGGAGTTAGACCCAAAGTGTGAAATCATGATGGAATAGATATCTAAGGTTAACTTGATACCTGTATGGTCGATGGACGATGATGGTGTGATATTGGTACATGGGAGAGTAGTTGTCCTTGCTACCATCAAACAGAAGCAGAAGAAATATTACCATACCTCTATATAGTTAGTGTATTCTGGAGAAATTAAGTTATACCATGACTTTAGGCGACAGTTCTAGTGTCTTGGGATGAGGATATACATTGTAAGTTTTTTCTCTTGATGCCTTACCTATTAGAGGGTGAAGGAAAAGCACCAATGACCTAGTGGGTTTCCATAGCCACTTCCAGTGCTCATGTAGAAGTGGGAGGATGTCATGATGGAATTTTTAATAGGGTTACCTAGAACCCTAAGGATTCTTGACACATTCTGGGTGGTTTTTGATCAACTAATGAAAGTTACCCACTTTTTACCGATCAGAGAGACACATTCAATGGAGGAGATTAAAAATATCCATGTTCATGATATCGTATACTGATATGGAGTTACCCTTATCATTGTATCATAAAAACTTGTACATTTTATGTCATAGTTTTGGCAGGGATTGTAGAAATCCCTAGGTAAGTAACTGATATTGAGTATAGTGTACCATCCCCTGACAAACAGAAAGTCTAAGATTGCATTCTAGACTTAATTGGGGAATGGTATGATCACATATCCTTGGTTGAGTTTGTTTATAACATCATTTACTAGTATTATATTCATATGGATTTATATGAGGCTTTGTACGGGAGGATGTTATGATCACCAGTCTATTGGAATAAGGTAGGTGAGGCAGTAGTTATGGGCCCCAACATAGTTCAAGAGGCCTCTAAGAGAGTGAAACTAATCCATAAGAGGTTCATCACTTCTCAAAGAAGACATAGATTGTAGAGACCCAAAGCTTGACGTACATGGACATTAAATTACTTTTGCGGAAAACTTAGTACATAACAAAAACACACACACAAGGATCGTAATAGTTTAGTGTCTTTGGAAACTCAGAATATAATCTTCTAATCATGGTGAAAGATCTTCAACATATCCCATAAAGATCATCCCTTTTTTTACCTAAAACCTTTCTTTATATCCTGGGGAAAAGAAAACATAAAAGGGTGAGCTCAAATGCTCAGTAAGGGTAAACAAAAGAAATATCAATCACATCATATTCATAAGAACATAACATTTTGGAAATCTTAACCTGCAAAAGAGAGCACAATTTCATAACATGGGATAAATCATAGTAGTGAAATGAAATCCCAATAATCATAACTTAAAACATGAAACTTTGTGGCATACACACATAATCATATAGAATCATATCTTATTAGTCAAGACTCATTACCAAGACTATCTTAGTGGAAAAAGTCCCTTTCTGAACCGAGTCACCCTCATTTCAGTCCTGTTTCACTGAACCAGTATAACCTACCATTCTAGACATGTCTATCTCATGAGATATAAAATATATACCCAATGAATTGGAGGGAGATATAGGTCCCACCCATCTCATAATGATACCATTCTTATGTGTGCCACAAAATCATAAATCATACATCATTGCATAACCCATGTAATAAAAATTGGAATCTCAAACATCATGACATCATAAAACAATTCATATAGGATAAAGGAATTCATAAAAATATTTCCATCACAACATAATCAAATCCACATAATAATAGGGATAGAAACAGAACCCTATATTATCTTAGATGGAAAATAATTTTGATAAAACCCTTGAACTCCAATCTTGAGGAAAATATCCTTTCTACTTCAAAAACATTTTTCCTTTCTTAACATGTCATACAATTTTAAACTAAAAGAAGTTGATTAAAAATAAACTTGAAAACTTGTAAAGTAAGCTTCTTGGAAATAATGTTTTAAAAATCCATTCATGCCGTATAAGTTAAAAAAAATTCTTCGTACTTTTGTTAGAAAAGTCAGAAAGTACCTCGTACGAAAAACGACAAAAGATTCCTTTCATATCTTTTACTAAAAACTCACCGAAGGGTAAAATTGGATTTAAACAATTGTAAGAGGATATAAATAATATTACATACTGAGGAAACATGGATGTGGATGATAAAATACACCCCAGTAAATTTCAAAGTATAAACAATCTCGGATAAAAATGAGATTGTGATATTTCCCTTACCTTAGGTCTGATATGCTTTGTACGTGTCCGAACCTCCTCTTTTTTACGCGCCTTCACTTAACCTCCACTTAAAGAACTAAGGATGGTCTTTGAAGAAGACCAGGACCTCTAGGATGATACTAGGGAAGTGGAGAAGATATTTTTTCAGGGTTTGGCCGAGATTGAATTCTCAAATTGGTGTGAGGAGGAGAGGGAGGAGGTTCCCTTTTATAAGGGAGGAGAGGGGCACCTTAGGAAAATCTCAAAATATTATTTTATATTAAGGTTAAATTCAGTTTATAATGGTTCCAAAGGGTCTTATTTCGAAGATAAAGTGGGGATGGGTCTAAATCCTCTCATCTAATAGGATTTAGACAAGTTTAGGTTATTATTTTAACCTTATCAATTATATTTAACTCTAAGTTAAATAATTTAACTTTTACCGTGTCTTTTTGTTTTCTTACACTATATGGTTAATAAACTTACCATAACAAGACAAACGAACCCCAAGTTGTTTATTATTAATATATATATCCTTATCTAAGTCATTCTGGCAAACCTTATATTTTTAAAAATTAAATAACAATTAATAATATAATATTTTTTTAAAAAACTAATTTATGTCAATTTTGACACTATTTGGTACATGATTTTTATGAAATTCATAAAAGAATGATAAGTTCTAACCAAGTTACTTATATCAACAATAACATGTCATATTAACCTATAAAATTAATTTATGTCATAAAAAGTCTCAAATTACATTTATTTGGGAATTTATAACATCAATTATGTCAATATTTCATTAATAAGATAATTACTACATCATCTTTGTGTCATAATAAATGATAATTATTTAATCCCTAAAAATTCTAAATAAATTCCTATGATGTAGATAATTGTATTAGCTTTCTGGATACTATTCATTTTCAAAGTTTCATGAAGTTTATCACTAAATTAAAATTATTATACTTATAAGATTTAAGAAAGTGACATGTTGTCACATTCTTTGGTTTTAATAATAATTAAATTATTTTCATGGAAAAAAGTCCATTAAATGAATCTAATCCGACCCTTAGGTGATATGGGAAGACTTTTAGTCATCCAATAGGATTTTTACATGTGTTATGGTAATTTTATAATATTATATTTACCCTTAATTACCCGATTTACCTTTAACTATGGTAAATAAAATTTACCGTAGTTACTATTCATAATTCCCAAAAATAAAAAGTAGCTTATTAACATAATTTGGATCCACTGATTCCAAATATGGAATCCATTTTTCCAAATTCAATACACAAAAGTTTCAGAAATTAAATTAAAATTAATCCCGTTGTCGAAAGAAAACAGGTTTTTCTTTAAAACATTGCAAAAGATTGAATTGATTTATCCTACGAATTCAAGGTAGAATCAATGCTAATGACATACATTATATTAAATGGTAAAAATATATTCTATTTATACTTTAAAACCATTCAATATTATAATTTAACCACATAAGATATTACGATGAAAAAAGTTGTTTTTAATTAAAATATAGCGTGTTTTTACTATTCATTAAAATATGAAAGTTATCGGAAAAATATTAAAACTTTATCTAATGTAAATTTTTATATCCTAATTCAAAAGAAGAATTTTATTTTGTCAAATTGAACTTATAAACATGTCAAAAACTAGATTTAAAGTGGGTGCGCCATCAAAAGGCGGCAAAACTGCATTTTTTGAAAAATACTTATTTTACCCGAAAAATTTATTTTGTTCTTATACCATGTTCTAGAAAATGTGTAAGATGAATAATAATGTTATAAAATTCAGAATTTAGTTAATACTATTCATAACGTCTAGTTCATAATAATATTATAATAATATATCGTTGTTTAGTAAAACCTGGTATTGCGTACAACACACGCTATCGAGGAAGGTTGCGATTGCGTGTAATGCAAGCCAAGTCAGGGTTGCGTGTTGTGCAATAATCCTTCGTTGTTTCGTATAAGATAATCCAACCATATTTCATTTATACATTGAATATATATATATATATATATATATATACTCAATGTTGCGTAGAATAACTATTATCAAAATTGTGTGTAACACGATCCAAGAATAGTGTTGCGTATACTGCAAGCTAATACGGTGTTGCATATAGCGCAAGGTAATCTTGGTGTGTCGTACAATAGAAGATATGAATGAAATTAAAAAGAATGTATCTTATAAAATCTCGGGTTGTTACATTCCACCCCCCTTAAAATGAATTTTGCCCTCAAAATTCATTGGGGTTATAAATGGTTTACTATTCAAAAGTTTCTTTAATAGCAACCCAAATCATAAAAAGGAATACCAAAACCAATCTTTAAAAACAAAAGTATGAAACTTAACGGTTACCCAAATAAACTAATCATTGGGTTTCCACATAGGTGAAAATATGGATATGGAAGAGAAATCTAATCATCATGTTCTGATGGAGAGTGGTAGAGAACATGGCTATGGAAAAGCCAACAATCACAAAGCCATAAATTTGTGACGATATAAGGTACCATCTGATTCATCAGATATAAGAGCACTAGGACAACATTTTTTTTTCAAGATCATTTCCCTAAAGTTTATGAAATTGGAATTAGAAGAAATACTTTCGTGATTTCGGTATAGTCTCACCGTTGGTCGTTCTTTGGACAATTTCCACTTCATCTCTTAAAGAAATGAAGTTGAATTTGTCATTCGTGATGTGTTAGCAGATCATAGAATGATGGGTCATTTCATCTATCTCAAACAAAAGGTTAGAAAAGTTATCAAAAAGTACATAAGTCCATCTATAGTGAGATTAATGATATATGGTTCCTAAAATGGACTTATACTACATATATCATACTTCTTATTATAATAAAACTTGTTTCTACTAAACAGGGACTTCTTGTAGGATAGTGGTAGGCGATAAAGTCCAGTCGCACTTCGGTTGTGGGTTCGATTCCCACGACCTTGTCCGACGCGATGGGTTGTCGCCCGTCCTGCAGGTTGTCCCTTTTCTAAAACTGTATTACTATAACATCCCAGAAATAATATCGAAAAAACTTCTATCCTTAAACAATACTAACTTATGTCCAACATAATCCATTCCAATCTTTTGGCTTATTCATAATACCGCAGTCCAAAAACGATTACCAGATATTTAATACCATAGTTGATCCCCATATATCATAAGATATGTATTGTTGGTCACATTCCAAACATTCAAAGGCCTTAATCATGTATTCTCTTGAATACCCATTGAACCTTAGTGAAAACATGAATGCAGTTAAAAGTTAACACTTTCCACATACCAAAATCCTCAAAATTCTATATACTAAAACCATGATATCACTTAGTCCTTATATCAGTCATGAGCTCATTAATACTATCAAACATTTAATTTTCTCTTTATCCCTTCATTATGCGCATATCATATACATTCCAAAAATATCTGAATAACCTTTCATGGATAGTGGTACCATTAATCATACACTTTCAAAACTCAAGGAAAGACAACAGTGTAACAATCCTTAGATGTCTCTTTATTCCATAGTACCATGAGATTACTTATACAACATTACACATGATAAACATGTAATAATTCCACTACATTCTTAAACCATTGACCGAGCTTCAACAATTATTTCATCTCACATATCATTTGTAGTCTCTTCATCATCATCAACATAAATACTACCCATACGACCATACTGATTCTCTTCATGAGACTTTCCCTTAGGGCATTGGTTTGCATAATGCCCGTACATTCCACATTTAAAACATTTAACCATCGTTGATGTCGTAGCAATACCATTATCCTCATCCCTGGTGTTAACTGAACCTTTTTCTTTGCACTTACTGGCTTTGTGTCCTTCTTTTCCACACCCAAAGCATCTTCCAGTTCCTTTGAAACATTCTCCTTTATGACTCTTCCCACATGATTTGCATAGGGGAAATTGAACTTTCTTTCCTCTATGATCATCATGAAACTCCATCTTTCTCTTATTAGCCGAGTCATGAAACTTACCAAATTTTACTTTATTGATCATATTATGAGATTGCTGATTCGGCATAATAATGATGTTTGGACTTCCAAATCCCATTTTATTTGGTTGCTCATGAAGAATATCATTCCATTGTCCATCATATCCTCTATTATCGTGAATCATCTTGTTTCCAGCCATTTTCTAAAACCCAAAAATAATAGTGTGAGAGGAAAAAATCATAATAAAGGGGGAGTAACTTCAATATCTAACATCTTTGGTTTAATATAATATCGTTACCATAGTTCTAGGACTATATCATATACGTATACTTAACCTTAGGGGCATCCCTAGACATACCTTAGAAATATCTCTAGGGATCTCACTAACGTTCATGCATCCAAGTTTCCAAAGGTTGACTAAACCTTTCCTCTGATACCAACTGTAGAGACCCAAAGCTTGACGTATATGGACATTAAATTACTTTTGCGGAAAACTTAGTACATAACAAAAACACACACACAAGGATCGTAATAGTTCAGTGTCTTTGGAAACTCAGAATATAATCTTCTAATCGTGGTGAAAGATCTTCAACATCTCCCATAAAGATCATACCTTTTTTTACCTAAAACCTTTCTTTATATCCTGAGGAAAAGAAAACATAAAAGGGTGAGATCAAATGCTCAGTAAGGGTAAAAAAAATAAATATCAATCACATCATATTCATAAGAACATAACATTTTGGAAATCTTAACTTGCAAAAGAGAGCATAATTTCATAACATGGGATAAATCATAGTAGTGAAATGAAATCCCAATAATCATAACTTAAAACATGAAACTTTGTGGCATACACACATAATCATATAGAATCATATCTTATTAGTCAAGACTCATTTCCAAGACTATCTTAGTGGACAAAGTCCCTTTCTGAACCGATTCACCCTCGTTTCAGTCCTGTTTCACTGAACCGGTATAACCTACCATTCCATCCATGTCTATCTCATGAGATATAAAATCTTTACCCAATTAATTGGAGGGAGATATAGGTCCCACCCATCTCATAATGATACCATTCTTATGTGTTCCACAAAATCATAAATCATACATCATTGTATAACCCATGTAATAAAAATGGGAATCTCAAACATCATGACATCATAAAACAATTCATATAGGATAAAGGAATTCATAAAAATATTTCCATCACAACATAATCAAATCCATGTAATAATAAAGATAGAAACATAACCCTATATTATCTTAGATGGAAAATAATTTTGATAAAACCCTTGAACTCCGTTCTTGAGGAAAATATCCTTTCTACTTCAAAAACATTTTTCCTTTCTTAACATGTCATACAATTTTAAACTAAAAGAATTTGATTAAAAATAAACTTGAAAACTTGTAAAGTAAGATTCTTGGAAATAATTTTTTAAAAATCCATTCATGCCGTATAAGTTAAAAAAACATTCTTCGTACTTTTGTCGGAAAAGTCAAAAAGTACCTCGTACGAAAAATGACAAAAGATTCCTTTTATATCTTTTACTAAAAACTCACCGAAGGGTAAAATTGGATTTAAACAATTGTAGGAGGATATAAATAATATTACATATTGAGGAAAAATGTATGTGGATGATAAAATACACCCCAGTAAATTTCAAAGTATAAACAATCTCGGATAAAAATGAGATTGTGATATTTCCCTTACCTTAGGTCCGATATGCTTTGTACGTGTCCGAACCTCCTCTTTTTGACGCGCCTTCACTTAACCTCAACTTAAAGAACTAAGGATGGTCTTTTAAGAAGACCAGGACCTCTAGGATGATACTAGGGAATTGGAGAAGAGATTTTTTCAGGGGTTGTCCGAGCTTGAATGCTCAAATTGGTGTGAGGAGGAGAGGGAGGAGGTGCCCTTTTATAAGGGAGGAGAGGGGAACCTTAGGAAAATCTCAAAATATTATTTATATTAAGGTCAAATTCGGTTTATAATTGTTCCAAAGGGTATTATTTTGAAGATAAAGTGGGGATGGGTCGAAATCCTCTCATCCAATAGGATTTAGACAAGTCTAGGTTATTATTTTAACCTTATCAATTAGATTTAACTCTAAGTTAAATAATTTAACTTTTACCGTGTCTTTTTGTTTTCTTACACTATATGGTTAATAAACTTACCATAACAAGCCAAACGAACCCCAAGTTGTTTATTATTAATATATCTATCCTTATCTAAGTCATTTGGCCAAACCTTATATTTTTAGGAATTAAATAACAATTAATAATATAATATTTTTTTTAAAACTAATTTATGTCAATTTTGACACTATTTGGTACATCATTTTTATGAAATTCATAACAGAATGATAAGTTAGAACCAAGTTACTTATATCAACAATAACATGTTATATTAACCTAGAAAATTAATGTATGTCATAAAAAGTCTCAAATTACATTTATTTGGTCATTTATAACATCAATTATGTCAATATTTCATTAATAAGAAAACTACTGCATCATCTTTGTGTCATAATAAATGATAATTATTTAATCCCTAAAAATTCTAAATAAATTCCTATGATGTAGATAATTGTATTATATTTCTGGATACTATTCATGTTCGAAGTTTCATGAAGTTTGTCACTAAATTAAAATTATTATACTTATAAGATTTAAGAAAGTGACATGTTGTCACATTCTTTGGTTTTAATAATAATTAAATTATTTTCATGGAAAAAAGTCCATTAAATGAATCTAATCCGACCCTTAGGTGATATGGGACGACTTTTAGTCATCCAATAGGATTTTGACATGTGTTAGGGTAATTTTATAATATTATATTTACCCTTAATTACCTGATTTACCTTTAACTATGGTAAATAAAATTTACCGTAGTTACTATTCATAATTCCCAAAAATAAAAATTAGCTTATTAACATAATTTGGATCCACTGATTACAAATATGGAATCCATTTTTCCAAATTCAATACACAAAAGTTTCAGAAATTAAATTAAAATTAGTCCCGTTGTCGAAAGAAAACGAGTTTTTCTTTAAAACATTGCAAAAGATTGAATTGATTTATCCTACGAATTCAAGGTAGAATCAATGCTAATGACATAAATTATATTAAATGGTAAAAATATATTCTATTTATACTTTAAAACCATTCAATATTATAATTTAACCACATAAGATATTACGATGAAAAAAGTTGTTTTTAATTAAAATATAGCGTGTCTTTACTATTCATTAAAATATGAAAGTTATCGGAAAAATATTAAAACTTTATCTAATGTAAATTTTTATATCCTGATTCAAAATAAGAATTTTATTTTGTCAAATTGAACTTATAAACATGTCAAAAACTAGATTTAAAGTGGGTGCGCCATCAAAAGGCGGCAAAACTGCATTTTTTGAAAAATACTTATTTTACCCGAAAAATTTATTTTGTTCTTATACCATGTTCTAGAAAATGTGTAAGATGAATAATAATGTTATAAAATTAAAAATTTAGCTAATTCTATTCATAACGTCTTGTTCATAATAATATTATAATAATATATCGTTGTTTAGTAAAACCCAGTATTGCGTACAACACACGCTATCGTGGAAGGTTGTGATTGCGTGTAATGCATACCAAGTCAGGGTTGCGTGTTGTGCAAGAATCCTTCGTTGTTTCATATAACATAATCCAACCATATTTTATTTATACATTGAATATATATATATACTCAATGTTGCGTAGAATAACTATTATCAAAATTGTGTGTAACACGATCCAAGAATAGTGTTGCGTATACTGCAAGCTAATACGGTGTTGCGTATAGCGCAAGGTAATCTTGGTGTGTCGTACAATAGAAGATATGAATGAAATTAAAAAGAATGTATCTTATAAAATCTTGGGCTGTTACATAGATCTTATTCCAATCATAGGAGAATACCTTTGGAGTTTTTTTTGGGTGGTCAGGTTTTCTTGAGAGTGACTCCTCAGTTAGAGCATCGACGTCTAAGGAAGTAAAGAAAACTAGCATCATGTTTTTTGGTACCCTTTGAGATCATTGAGTGGATAGGAACAATGTAATACCATCTAGAAAGCCCTTATCACTACTGAGGTATGCATGATGTGTTTCATGTGTCTCAACTCTAAAGATATATGGCTAATCCTACGCATGTTTTTGATTGTGAGGATGCATAGTTGAAGCCTGATGCATCTTACAAAGATTTACTGGTGCATCTTATATATCGAATTGAGAAAGTACTTTGAGGGAATATGGTACCACTTTTATAGATTCAGTGTTAGTATGGGAATATCCAAGAGGATAATTAGGAATGAGAGGCTAATTTTCAAGATCAATGGCCAAATATATTTGAGCAAGAACCCTATATACTCTTCTTGAGGATGAAAAGTCTTTAGAGGGATAGAATTATAAATCCAAGAAATTATTGTTCATTTATAAAAGGACTTATTTGTCCCTTTTGGTGTTATACCATGTGTTGGTTAAGGACAAAGGGTTTCAGGAATATTTTAAAGGCTTAAAGGGTGTTTTTGAAATCTTTCTTCCAAAACTAGATTGGCTAAGCTGAAACACATATGACCATAGCATAGTGGGTCCTCTTATGCCGTAAGGGAGATGGCTACACCATAGCCTAGATTTTCAAAGGATTTTGTGTTTTGGACTTCACTGTGGATGAGTGGATAAGGGAGGCTATGTCATATTTCCTCAAACCACACTGCAAGGTATTCTTCCATGTCAGTTACACAACATGGTTAGTGGTATTCAGTCTTTAGGAATTAAAATTCTTTAATAGTCTTTTTTTACTACATAAGTTTTTATGAGGAGATCTCAGATTTAAGGTACATCATATAATTACTTATAAATACTAGGAATTTTCCTCATATTTTATCATTATCCTACCAATTTTTATTTTTTTTATTTGAGATCCATGACATAGCCTAGTCACGTTTGTCATAGCAGTGCATGAGCTAATGCAGTCTTATGTCGCAGTCCCTGACTCTACACTTCCGGGCCTATCTTGAAACTTGGTGTTCACCTTTTCACTATGGTGGTGTTTTTATCAGTGGTTATATTTCACATCCATAACACCTTACACATTTGTGATTTTATTCATGTACACCACTACACTATAATGTGTTTGTTTGCAATGTGGTAGTGGTCTCTAGTGAACCTCCACATCGTAGCCTCTAGCCTTATGTTAAAGAGTTCCTCTAACAGCCTACCCAAGGTGAGTTTTGGTCATCCTTTTTCTCATTTATCCTCACTTAGATCTAGGACCATAATTCATGGTTTAGAATCGATTCTAGGAGTCATTGGCATGTGAGATTGATCATACTATGTACAAATTTTTTACGATGACAGTTTATCTGATAAACTTAATGTTGATACTAACAACCTTAAGGTAGGAAGTTCCTTACCTTATTAGGATATTGTTATACATGTTTCTATGGTATGATTGTTATTTTTTCATATTTTATATCCATTATTGATTTGTGATCACTTGTTGGTGTGTGTAGCCCGTGACACCATATGACTTGCTTCCATGAGGATTGTTGAGATAGCTGTATTTCATGATGATGTTTGATTCACATGTTGGATATATGATGATGTTATATTTTCACATGATGTGTGTTATGGATATTATCATGTTATTCATTATCATGTATAATTTGGAGTATTGGTATGTGTATACTTTATAGGTGGTCATTGTGGTATGATTACTTCTTGTGGGGTGTATTCATGGCATGCAGTGGTGATGAAGGCACAATATGATAGCCTTGTAACCTGGTCTCTAATCTATTCCTTATGGATTTTAATTAGATGATGATAGTTGATTCCTTGTGGATTCTGAGTGTTACCTAATTTCTTATGGATCTGGTTTGGTTACAAATACTTGATGCATTTTGGATTCTGAGTTTTACATGATTCCTTGTGGATTCCATGTAGGTTATTTCACTCAATGCCTTGTGAATTCTGAATGACTCACCAAAAACCATATGTTTGGGTTGGACTATAGTGACCCTAGACTTTTTAATATAACATTATATGATTTTAAGCATAATTATATATCAGATTACAATCCAAGGATCATAAAGTCTAGTGTCTTTGAAGACTAGGTATATAATCAAAAATTATAAAATCAACTTTTTATTTAAACTCCATAATCAGCTCCTATCTTCCATTGTTCTCAAACATCTGCATACTCTAACCTAGGGATAACATGAAAAAAGGGATGATCTAAAATCCCAGTAAGGGAAAAACCATAAGAACAAATCATTAACACATGGTATAGAAGGCATGAAATTATGATATATAAAAGACATGTGACAAATAGAATCATAACGTATAAACATGGAATCATATAAACATGTAGTCATAGTAATGTGGTAGAAACATAAAACATGAATTTAGTATGATTCAATTCTAACCACCAAGATTGTTTCCCATAGTATCATAAGCAGAGGCTAACTGCCAAGATCGTTGCATATAGTAGCACAAGCCAAGGCTAACCACCAAGACCGTCACACATAACGTCACATGAGACTCAAATTTACCCAATGCATTGGAGAACTATCTGGGTTCACCCATCTTAACTTTCCATGAATATGTTTTTCACATAATTAATCATACATAATCAATCATATATAAACATAAGGGTTACACATTGAAAGGATTTGATACCATAATCATGACATAAAGCATAACAAATGAGCGTATCATAAAAGTTTCCATGAAAGAAAGGAACTAAAATACACATGGAGATTCATAAGGTAAAATAGGCATGTATCATGGGAATCTATTTCAATTATAAGTGACAACATATAAGAAAATTATCTAAGGAATTTTAGCATTAAAACATTTTTAAGAGGTTTTGAGAAAAATACTATAGAGTCTCTAAAATAGAAAAGGGAAACATCATTTATATAAAAACAGAAGTGAACCAAAAAGGTTTTCATAATAAAATACTGATTTTATAAAGACAATGGTGGATTAAAACAGTTTATAAAGTTCACTAGAAATCGGGTAATAATTTGGGAAGTTCCCTTAAAACAAGTTTGCTTATTGAGAAGTATTGAGGAGGGAATCGCTTAAAAACATGTATATACACAAAAGAGAATGAGAGATTAATCTTTAAAAAATGAATTTTTTACATTTAAAAATCATTTAGAAGATGAACATATATATATAAGATAACTTCATTTTGGTAGAAAGTAATATAAGGCAATACAAATGAATAAAGGAGATTCATGTAGAATTCCTTACGGATTATCGACACAGTGTCAGGTGCACTTAAAGAGGGATTAATGGGAGAGAAATGGGTTTCTCATCACTTATAAATCATGAGGTAGGTATGTGGGAGGTTTGAAATCATACCTTATCATTAGGTATTACACATAAAATTCCATAGCATAGTGGACATTCTTAAATAAAAGTGAAATGGAGAGGATCCATTACCTTAAATATGATGGTGATCTTTGCTTAAAATTAATAACCTAAATAATAAAATTAGGTTCATTAATTAATAATTAAAGAACTTATTATATATGTAAAATGTTTATTAGAAACTTTTTAAGTTCATTTATAACCATTTTGATTGGTTATGAGGTCCAATTTCACTATTCGGGTCTATTT
Source organism: Viscum album (assembly GCA_963277665.1). Taxonomy (NCBI): domain Eukaryota; kingdom Viridiplantae; phylum Streptophyta; class Magnoliopsida; order Santalales; family Viscaceae; genus Viscum; species Viscum album. Next base: position 1,489,276,984 of record OY728142.1, read on the forward strand.
GCTTGCTTGGTTTTAATGATCGGTTCATGTTCAGATAAACATGTATGATGAAGGTGGTTGTCCAGAATTGAAATTATATTTTATTATTTAACATATATAAGGTTATATGTTTGAAATTTTAATTTGGTTACTTGTATTTAAGTTGAATCAATATATAAAACTTCAATGAACACCTTTTGGGTAATTAGCAGTTTTTGACCACAAAGAACACATTTTGTTTTATAAACCAAAAAAATGTGTACAAAAGGATTACAGAACCATATATGAATCATAATAAATATATTATGGTCTAGTTAAACCATGAAAATTGTTTCATGACCATAATTGAAGACAATAATGGAAATTGAAAACCCATCATCCTTGAATGTGGTAAATTAACACATCTTGGATGGTGTCTTTTCTACTAGAATAAAAGAAGAGTAAAGAAGAGATGATAATAACTTATTATGTTATCATAAAATAATTCTAGTAAATGTAAGTTACTGGATTTTTCATAACATTTGGATGAGGGGAGGTAAGGATAGAAATGAAAACAAACGAACTTGAAAAGAAAAAGAAAGAAAAGAAAAAAGGAATTTACCTCTTGATTCAAACTTCCTTGAAAGCCTCTTAAGGGGAGAGGATTTTGTATTTTGAGGAGACCAATGGATGTTGGACGTGGTTTAGAAGCTTAGGGAGTGATTTGAGCATAATATAGTCAAGGCACAAGGCTTTAGAGGATTGAATAGAAGAAGTGAGGAGGGGTGGTATTTATAGTGAAGGAGAGGAGAGTTTTCATAATATTATAATCATTAGTTTATTATTTTTCCATAAGACAAGAAATAGTGATTATTTCATGACCAAGAATAGTAATAAGTGAATGTGAGTTATAGATTAGGGTTCTTACATCACTTATGATATCAGGAATAGTGGATTTAAATTATAATGTATTTATGATGTAAATTAATGTATTTTACTATTCAAAGAAAATTCAAGTAATTCAGAAAAATACCAAAAATTCACCCTAACCATTTTTAAATGTGTAGAATCAAAAAATGAACTCCATTTTTCAAAAATAATTTTCTAAATAAGATTAATTTAATTTTTAATTAAAATCACAATTTACTCGAAAAACAACAATTTTAAAACATTTATTTTCTTATTCCCAGATATAGGTATATCATACTTACACTTGAATATTATTTATATACTATCATAATTAAGGTTAATATTAATTAGGGTATGTCAATATTCATAAGGGTATGCTACTATTCACAAAAAATTATGTTGGTCATATTAGATTCCAAATAACTTACTGATCGCAACCATGTATGTCATATTTTCGAAATTCAAATAAAAAAGTGTCAAAATTATGTTTATAGGTCACATAGTGCTTAGTAGTTCATTCTGTTGTGATTTAATTTGATTATATGACATATTTATAAGAAGTAAATTTCTATTGAAAATTTTGGGTTGTTACTTTATCCCCCTTTATAAAATTTCACCCTCGAAATTTCATTTTACATTCTAAGACATAAACAGGTGTGGGTACTTTTCCTTCATTGACTCATGTAGTTCCCATGTTTCCTCTTTGTACTTAAGGTTCCACCATAGTACCTTTACCAAGTGAGTATTATTGTTATGTAGAAATTTATCTCTATGATCTAAGATCTTTACTGGCTGCTCCTTGTAAGAAATATCATCCTCTAACTGTACCACCTCTGAAGAGAGAACATGTGAAGGATTTGGTATGTACTTCCTTAAGAGGGATACATGGAAGGAATCATGTACTTTGACCATGGTAGATGGAAGTTCCAGTCAATAGGCCACATCCCTAACACAATCAAGAATCTAAAAGGGGATGATGTACCTGGGACTTAACTTCCCTTTATTTCCAAACCTCATGAACTTCTTCCATGGAGACATGCATAGAAATACCATGTCTCCAACTTTGAACTCAATGTCTCGTCGCTGATTGTCTGAATAACTCTTTTTTCAACTTGGGGCTGCCTTGATGTGTTTCTGAATGGTTTTCACATTCTTTACCATTTCTTCAACCATTTCAGGTCCTAGAATCTTACAATCACTGACTTCATCCCAACACGTCAGTGTTCTGCACATTTTCCCATAAAGGGATTCATATGGTGCCATTCGGATGCTCATGTGGAAACTATTGTTGTAGGAGAATTCAAACAGTGGAAGATGTTGGTCCCATCCTCCTTTTAATTCCATAGAACATACTCTCAATATATCTTTCAGTGTCTGAATAGTTCTCTCCAACTGGCCATCAGTTTGAGGAAAATAGGCCGTACTGAAGTTCAGTTTTGTGCTTAGAGCATGTTAGAGAATTTTCCAGAACTTTGAGGTGAATCTCGTATCACAATCTGATAAAATAGATAGTGGTACTCCATGAAGACTTACCATTTATTTAATATATATCTATGCAAGTTGATCCAATGATAATTCCTATCGAATTGAGATAAAGTGAGTTTTCTTTGTAAGACGATCCACAATGACCTATATAGAATTGTTTCCTCTAGAAGTTCCTTGGAAGTACAGTGACAAAGTCCATGGTAATGTTCTCCAACTTACATGTTGATATGGGTAGTGGTTGCATCACTCCCTTATACTTTTTCCTCTTAGTCTTCACTTTCTAGCATACCAGAAACTTTGATGTATATTCAGCAATATCCCTTTTCATATTTTCCCAACAAAAGTTTTCTCAGAGATCTCGATACATCTTTGTGCTCCCTGGATGAATAGAGAAGGTAGAGCTATGTGCGTCATTCAAAAACTCCTTATTTATCTCTGTATTATATGGTACAAATAATCGTGACCCAAATCTTATAAATCCTTACTCATAAATCATAAACTATGAGGATTTCCCATTTCTGATAGATTCCACCATTTTCAGAATTTTCACATCTTTTCTTTGAGCATCCTTTATTTTCTCCATGAGGGATGGTTGATTAATCATTTGAGAAAGGATTAATGATTTTCCTCCCTTAATGATTCTCATTTCCATCCTCTAAAAATCTAATAAGATCATATCCTTTTCAATTCTCATCATTGATAAAGATGTAGGATCATTTCTACTCAGATCATTTGCTACCATATTTTCCTTATTGAGATGGTAGTGTATTGATTAGTCATAATATTTAATGAGATCTATCCATATTCATTGTTTAATATTAATCTCTTTCTGTTTGAATATATATTTGAGACTCTTGTGTTCAGTATATATCTCACACTTCTCCCCATAGAGATAATACCGCCATATTTTGAACAAAAATATCACTATCGCCAACTCTAGATCATGCATAGGATAGTTTTAATCATGTATTTTCATCTTCCTTAAGGCATAGTATATAAATTTATCATGTTGCATTATCACACATCCTAAGACCTTCTTTGAAGCATCACTGTACACCACAAAAATTTCTCTACTTTTTGGGAGTGTGAGTATTGGCACAATGATAAGCCTCTTTTTCAACTCCTTGAAACAATCTTCACATTCCTGAGTCTAGAAAAAATTTAATCATTTCCATGTCTTCATGGTCATTGGGTTTGACAATCATGAAAATTTATTCACAAATCATCGATAATACCTAGCTAGACCCAAAAATCGGTGGATCTCCGTTACAGATATTGGCTTGGGCCACTCTTCAATTGCCTTTGTCTTGGAAGGGTCCATAGATATCCTTTCACTGGTGATAAAATTCCCCAAGAATGATACTTCCTCCATATAGAACTCACATTTAATGTAATTTTCATACAACTTCTCTATTCACAAAGTCTTTAACATAGTATTCAAATTCTCCTCATGTTCCTCCTTGATCTTGGAGTATATTAGAATATAATCAATAAAAACTACCACAAATTTGTTGAGGTAATATATAAAGACTCTATTCATTAAATCCATGAAAATTTATAGAGCATTAGTGAGACTAAAGGGCATAACTATGAACTCATAGTGTTCATACCTCATTCAAAAGGAAGTATTGGGAATATCTTTATTCCTCACCTTTAATTGGTGATATCCTGGTCTAAGGTCCACCTTAGAGAAATAACTAGCCCCATGAAGCTGATCGAACAGTTCATTTATCCGTGGTAGGGGATACTTGTTCTTTATCATGATTTTACTGAGTTCATGATAATCAATGCAGAGGTGCATTGAAAAATCCTTCTTCTTAATGAAGAGGACTGGCACACCCCATGGTGAAGCACTCTGAAGTATAAAACCATTCTCCAAATTATCCTATAACTGCTTATTTAGCTCTTCCAGCTCTATGGTGTCCATTATATATGGTGTCTTTGATATAGGCAGAGATCCAGAAATAAGTTCAATTGAGAACTCAACCTCTTGGTCAAGAGGCAGACCAAACAACTCTTCAGGAAATACATCAGCGTAATCCCTCACGATGAGCATGTCTTCAAGCATAATTATCTCCTTTGCCTCAATCATTTGGGCTAGATATGATTTCTCATAAGGAAGAAATATCCACACTTGAGATGATGATTCTAATGGAGATTCAAATTCCTCCTTACACTTGGAAAGAATTGTAGGATGCTTAGGGATGTGAAGATTGATCTCCCTTTCCTGACAGTTGATGTTGGATTTTTATAAAGATAGCGAATCCATTCCCAAAATAATGTTGAACTCCACTAAAGGAAGTATGAAAATATTTTTTGGGAGGTTCAGTACACAAATGTTAACTGGGGAAGATTTATAAACCTTGGAAACAATAATTTCACCATTTTCTGTTCTCACAGATAAATTGTCCTCCAAATTTTGTGGTGGTGTTTGAATAGTTCTACTAAACTTTCAAGATAAGAAAGAATGCATAGAACTAGAATCAAATAATAAGTTTTCCATTCTATAATAAATAACTAGTGTACCTATCACCACATTGTTGTCTAGATCCACCTTAGTAGTAGTGATAGCATAATCCCTTCCTCGTTTACTTGAAGGTTGTTGTTTATTTCCTCTGAAAATTGTTGTCTTATGGCAATTGTTTGCCTAATACCCATGCTTCTTGTAGTTGTAACACTACACCACTAGCTGAGTTTTGATCTAAACCTTCCTTTATTCTTCCACATTAGCAGGATTTTTCATACCCCTTTGGTGGTTCTTGGCCAGATGTCCCATCTTTCCACATTTGAATCAATTCTTGGTTCCCTTTAGATAGTTCCCAGGATGCTTCTTCCCATAAATTTTACAAGTGGGATATTCAGGATTATTTCCATCATGGGAATTTTTTTGAACCACCCATGTCGTTCTCCATTTTCCACTTCTTGTCACTGGGCCCACAAGACCACTGAGATTTTCCAATCTCCATTTCAACCTTTAGGGCACAACGAACAATATCCTCATAACTGTCTAAGTCTCGAATCTCTAATTATTTTTGTAGAATCAGCTTTAGTCTAATAAATAATAAATCCACCTTGCTTTCAGTGTTCATGAAAAATCAAAAGGCATACCTTTCAAGTCTTGTAAAGTTTGCTTCATACTTCCCAATTGACTCATCTTCCTTATTCTTGAGTCCAAGGAACTCTCTTTCCATCTTGAGACGGAGGGTTCGAGGAAAACATTTATTGAAAAACATCCTCTTAAATTCATCCTAATCCATGGAATCAATTTCCTCATGGGACTTTGTAGTCTTGATCAGTTTCCACCACTGATTAGCTTCCCCATCAAAATGATAGACTGCTAGTATAACTTTCTCTTCTTCCAAGAACTAGAGGACAAAGAATATCTTTTCCATGGAGTTAATCAACTATTCTGTGAGGAGGGGATCAAAATATATGACAAACATGGGAGGAATTTTCCACATGAATGATTCTACAGAAACATTATCTTTCCTTAAAGGCGGATGGAGTTTCACATGATTAGAGTTATTATTCACAACTTGAGCCAGCTGAGCAAGTACTCTCATTAATTTTTTGGGAACCCATTCCCATCATATCATTAAAATAATTAGGGAAATCTTTACATTTCCTATCACATTGGTTGTTGGAACATGTTCTTATATTTCCCTCCATTAAATAAGAAAAATAATGTACAATTAGAGGGCTTGAATACTTAGTTATTGAACATAAAAAGGAAACTTTTGAACATAAACGGACAAACTTGTAAAGGAGAAGTATATCCTAACTTGTGATTCCTTAGGTTTAAATCTTTGTTATCCTCAATATATTTCTTAAATTATATTCTTATGGGATTTTTTATTCCCTTAATAATGGTTTCTACTAAGCTCATGAATTTACCAAAGCATATCCCTCGAGAGTGTCAAACTAAGAGTATAGCAAGACCCGTTGTCATATACCAGGATACCCCGAGTCAGGCCAGAAACTCCTTGTCGGAGTTTTAAATCCTAGGTACATCTATGCCAGACCCACATCTACTTGTTTGTATCTAGTCATGGATGTATTTTCTCGATAAACCACTTACTCTATACTACCAAAACTTAGGGATGTTTTCTTATACTTAGTCTCATTCTTAAGGTTCTTACTAAAGTTATCTATTCCTAATCTCCAAAAATAACTAGACCATCCTCTAATACCAACTATAGAGACCCTATCCTTTTGCATATAACATTACATGATTTTAAGCATAGTTATACATTAGAGTAAAATCCATGGATCATAAAGTCTAGTGTCTTACAATACTAGGTACATAATCAAACATTATAAAAACAACTTTTTATTTAAACTCCATAATGAGCCTCTATCTTCATTTGTGCTCATACATATGTATAGGATAACCTAGGGATAACATAAAAAAGGTATGAACTAAAATACCAATAAGGGAAAAACCATAAGAACAAAGAATTAACACATGGGATAGAAGGCATGACATGATGATATAAAAAAATGTATGTAACATATGGAATCATAACATATAAACATGGAATCATATAAAAATGGAGTCATAGTAATGTGGAAGAAACATAAAACAATAATTTAGTATGATTCAAGGCTAACCACCAAGACTTTTTCCCATAGTATCACAAGTTAAGGCTAACCGCCAAGACCGTTGCACATAGTAGCACAAGCCAAGGCTAACCGCCAAGACCGTGGCACATAATGTCTCATGAGACTCAACTTTACCCAATGAATTGGAGCGCTATCTGGAAGAACCCATATTAACTTTCCATGAATATGTTTTCCACATAATGAATCCTACATAATTAATCATATATAAACATTTGGGTTACCCATGGAAAGGATTGGGTACCATAATCATGACATAAAGCACAAAAAACGGGTGTATCATAAAAGTGTTCGTGAAAGAAAGGAACTAAAATACTAATGTACATTTATAATGGAAAATAATAATGTATCATGGTAAGCGATGTCAATTAGAAGTTACAACATGTAAGAAAATTATTTAAGTAACTTTATCATTAAAACATTTTTGAGAGGTTTTAAGGAAAGTACTATAGAGCCTTTCAAATATAAAAGGGAACCATATTTTATATAAAACTGTAATTGAACCAAGAAAGTTTTCACAATAAATAGGTTTCTTTTATAAAGACAATTTTGGCTTAAAATAGTGGATAGAGTGCACTGGAAATCGAGTAAGAATTCATGAATTTTGCTTAAAACGGGTTTGCTTATTGAGAAGTATTGAGGAGGGAATCACTTAAAAACATGTATATCCCCGAAAGAGAATGAGGGATAGATCTTGAAAAAAATGAATTTTGTGCATGCACAAATAATTTATAAGATGCACATAGATAGATAGGATAACTTCATTTTGGTAGAAAGAAAGATATGTCAACATGAAGGAATAAAGGAGATTCGAGTAGAATTCCTTACAGATTATCAGCATGGTATCGGGTGTACTTAAAAGGGATTAATGAGAGAGAAAGGGAATTATCATCACATATACATAAATTATGTAATTATGGGGGATATGAAAAATCATACCCCATAATTAGGGATTACACATAAAATGGCATAACATAGAGGATATTCATGAATAAAAGTGAAATGGAGAGGATCCCTTACCTTAAATATGATGGTGATCTTTGATTGAACTTAATGAACTAAATAATAAAATTAGGTTCATTAATTAATAATTTAATAACCTATTATATATGTAAAATATTTATTATAACTATTTTAAGTTCATTTATAACCATTTTGATTGGTTATGAGGTTCAATCTCATTGTTCGGGTCTGTTTGCTTGCTTGGTTTTAATGATCAGTTCATGTTCAGATAAACATGTAAGATGAAGGTGGTTGTCTAGAATTAAAGTTATATTTTATTATTGAACATAAATAAGGTTACATGTTTTAAAATTTAATTTGTTTACTTTTAGTTAAGTTGAATCATTATATAAAACTTTAGTGACAACCTTTTGAGTTAATTGGCGGTTTTTGACCATAAAGAACACATTTTGTTTTATAAACCAAAACCATGTGCAAAAAAGGCTTCTAGAACCATATATGAGGAATAATACATATATTATGGTCTGGTTAAACCATGAAAATGGTTTCATTACCACAATTTAATATGGTAGGGAAATTGAAAACCCATTGTCCTTGAATGTGGTAAATTAACACATCTCGGATGATGTCTTTACTACTAAAATAAAATAAGAGTAAATGAGAGATGATAATAAATTCCAGTACATGTATGGTACTGTAGTTTTCATAACATTTGGATGAGGGTATGTGAGGATAGAAAATAAAACAAATTAACTTTAAAAGAAAAAGAAATAAAAGAAAAGAGGAATTTACCTCTTGATTCAAACTTCCTTGAGATCCTCTTAAGGGGAGAGGATTTGGTATTTTGAGGAGACCAAGGGATTTTAGACGTTGGGGAGGATCTTGGGGAGTGATTTGGGAAGAATATAGGAAAGTAAAAAGGTTTTAGAGGAGTGAAGAAAGAGGTAAGGAGGGGTGGTATTTATAGTGGAGGAGAGGAGGGTTTTCATAATATTATAACCATTAGTTTATTGTTTTTTCATAAGATAAGAAATATTGATAATTACATAAACAATAATAGTAATAAGTTCATGTGAGTTTGATATTTTGGTGATTACATCACTTATAATGTTAGGAATAATGGATTTAAATTATAATGTATTTATACTATAAATTAATGTATTTTACTATTCACCAAAAATCCAAGTATTTTAGAAAAATCCCAAAAATTCACCCTTACCATTTTTTGATGTGTAAAATTCCAAAATGAACTCCATTTTTCAAAAATAATTTTCTAAATATAATTAATTTAATTCTTAATTAAAATTACAATTTACTAAAAAAACAACAATTTTAAAACATTTATTTTCTTATTCCCAGATATAGGTATATCGTAATTAAACTTGAATCTTATTTATATAATATCATAAGTAAGGTTAATATTCATTAGAGTATGTCACTATTCATAAGGGTAACAGTAATATTAATAAGGGTATGTTACTATTCACCAAAAATTAATTTGGTCATATTAAAATCCAAATAACTTACTGATCGCAACCGTGTATGTCAGATTTTTGAAATTCGAATCACAGAAGTGTCAAAATTATGTTTAATGGTCACATAGTACTTATTATTTCATTATTTTGGGATTTTATGTGATTATATGACATATTTATAAGAAATAAATTTCCATCTAAAACTTTGGATCGTTACGTGGACTCTTTTAACTTATTGTACACTTTCCATTATGGAGCCAAATTAGGTATGTTTGGAGGGTTTTGGAGTCTTGGTTAGTAAAAGAACACTCATTTTTGATTTTATGTTTATGCATGTTATGAATTTATAACTTTTATGAAATACACTTGTATACTTGATCATAATAGGTTAAGGATGCATTGTTTGTGTCATACTTAGTCTTATACTCACACCCTACTCAGTTATTTCAATGCATTTGTAGATTTCATAGGGAATACAATGAAAGGAAAGGGTATTATGGTGGGTTACTAAGATGAGGATTGTATAGTTGGTGGTGGACTGAGATAGACACTATAAGGACCCACAAAATTTTATTTTTTTATGTATATGCTTTATTGACCTAGATAGGATTGCCACATTTGAGAGATTCTTTGGCTATTTGAGTTTTATTTTAGTTATTTTGCATGTTTACTCTATTTTTTTCTTTATTTTATTTATTATAATGTTATGAATTGATACAGAGGGTATATACTACCCCCTATAGAACTTAGAACCTCACTACTAGTCAGTGACCTCTTGCATAAGGGGAGGGATGAATGAGGTCATGTGGCATTCCAACTCAGACTCAGTGGTTTAGGTTGGGATGTTACAATGCTTTCCCCTTTCATTTGATAAATTTAACCAAGAAATATTATATGTTTAAATGGTCTAATATGGGATAATAAGAAATATATTAAATAATATTTTAATTTTATTATGTTTTCATTTATTTACCATGTATGCCTTACGATATCTAACCAGTTCTCAAGACACTAGACCTAAAAATATCCTTCAAAGTTATTAATGTAAGATTTTAGGTAATTTTGTAAAAAATCAGGTATTAAAAAGTTGGTTCTCCATAGTTGGTATGAGAGGATAATTTAGTTATTTTTGAAAATTTTTACTTGAAAACATTAGTAAACAAAAACCTAGGGACAATTTAAAATATAAGAAAACATCCTTAAATTTTGTTGAATTATAAAGTGATAAGTGTCAAGGAAATAAAAACTTTTTCTGGATACTACAATTGTATATAGCTCTATCATAGTTTTACCTAGGGTAATAACCACAAAAAGGGTGAATTGGGCATTGAATCGAATGTCATATGTGGCAGAACAAATAAGACTCGTTGCACACATGGCTTGACACTCCTGGGGGATATGATTTGGTTATCATAATCTTGTTACGAACCAACATGAAAGGATATATAGAAAGTGTAACTTTTTAAGTATATGATCCTATAATACCAATGATAGAAGAAAACGTATTAAACTCTCATTTAAAATTTATTATCTTAGTTATTATTAAAATTAAGCTCCTTATTTTGATAAAAGAGTCAAATTTCAAGGGAAAATTTTCTTAGGAGGGGAGAACGTATCAACTTGTAAAATATTATTCTCTTAATAAAATAAATTTTTCTCTCAAAAACCTTTTATTATTATTATGTTTTATAATAGTCACACATAAAAATACATTTATATGTCATAAGAACATTACACATCATGTGTAGATATGGACTAATACAATGAGGAACAATATAGGGGTATACACTTGGAAAAATATTACATTTACTAAAAGAAAATCTGTAGCTTTAAGTTACATAATAATATATCCCCTTCTATAAAGATCATAAAAATAAAGAGAAGTGTTAAGAAAATAATTGACATTATCAAAAGATTTGTAAGAACATTTTTAAGTGAAGTAGTGAATGATGAAGAGATAATTATGGTGTAATTATAGGGAAATATGGTCGCTCGATGTTAGGAACATTGGCTAATATGACCAATGTGAATTAATGACATTAGTTAATAAAACAGTTGGTCATTATTATTGTTGGTTATGTAGATGTGATTAAGTGACCATCGAGGTTATTTTATAATATAACTAAAATTGTATTATTGGAGAAATAAATATATTCCATTAAGAATATGTTTTATGATAAATATATTAGTTTTAATTAAAATTTTAAATCTTATAAAACAATTTTAAAATGATAGAATATTTTAACAAATTCATAAGTAATTTTTATAACAGTTGGAATGTTTATTATGCTATAAAAATTATTCATTTTCGATGAATAATTATTTTTATTTAAAAGTAAAAAATCTCATTTTTATAGAAATATTTTGATAAAATAAATTTCATTTTTGGACTCGGTGCATCAAAATTAACTTAGGGTGAATTTTTAGGACTTTTCTGACATATTTTTTTTGGTGAAAAGGTGAAAGTTGTCATTTTATGAGCACTATGATTTTATGACATCATTATTATTTCAACATGATTGAAAAACTTATGAAATATTTTAATCAATAAAAATTAAATTAAATTAGTATAAAATTTAATTTAAAAATATTGATTTTAATTTTGAAATGTATACTTTACATTTTGGAACGAAAAATTGGGTTTTTCGGTTAAAAATTATATTTGGTTTATGTGCAATAAATGGGTTGGTTGGAAGGTGATTTTATAAATGGGAATTATTTTAATTTCCAAAACACACTCATTAACTCATTAATAATCCATAAAATTCATTATAATTTATTTCACCCACAAGTGGTTGGCTTATATAATAAAATAACCAAAATTAATCCTTTAAAACTACCTCTCCTCAAGTATAAATTTCACCCATACTCCCATTAAAATACAATAAAAATACCTTAATCATTAAATTGTTATTATTTTTCCTCTATAAATATCATTCAAGGTCTCTCCAAGTTCCAAATGTTTCCCTCCCTATGACTTAGGAAGTTTTACTTCAAGGTAAGGGAACTCTCATCTTCTTCTTTTTCAATAATGTACCTCCTTTTTGTGTGTCTTCTAAATGTAAATCTAATTCATTTTCATGAAATTTTTAACTTCAAATTTCTACCCAAATATTATTTTATAAATGGAATACCTCCATTCTCTCTCATTATGTATTTTCCTTAATCCATTTTATATACTATCATGCTACTGAAATCATTTCATTAATTTTCCTCTTTTTCATGAAATAATATGATATTGTGAATACCCAAACCTATTCCTTATACATGGGTACTCACCTATATGTAAAAAAATTAATTATTGTGGATTAAAATTTATGAAACCCATATTATCTACTCATAGGTTGAAACTGATAAAAATTTCCATCCTTGAAGCATTTATGAACTCAATGTTTTTTTATAAAACCCCTTCTTTATTTTCCATAGGTTATTGGTGAAATATTTTATTATGATCTATGTGACACCCAATAATTTATACATATGATTATTTTTCCATAATATATCACCAATTAATTTGGTAAATATTTAATCTCTAGAGATTACATGTTCATGATACCTTGGAAGTATGCCTTTATAACGTTTTATGATACCTTGGTCAAAAGCCTTGGTAATATGTTTTATGACACCTTGGTAGTGAGGTATGGTTATATGTTTATGAATGATTCATTTTTTAATTTTTCACCACATTTCCATGTTATACCTTGTGTTATTATGTTAATGTACAAATGTTATGCATCATGCTATTATGTAAAAGATCTTATGTTATGCTTCATGTCTTGCTTATGATTTCCTCTTACATTGTTTATCCCTTGTTGAGATTTATGCTCACCCATTTCATTTGATAAATTTATCTTGGAAATAATGTCACATAAATGAAATATATTAAAGTTATTTTTCATTTAATTCCAATTATTGCTTTGTTTTGGGGGTTTCCCAAGCTTTTTTTGAGGAAAGGGTGAGTTTTCATGATTTGGGCCAAACAGTGAGCCCATTTCCAGATTTAAAAACCAATTTTGTTTCTTTTATAACAATTTCATTTTTTTAATATTTTGAACACATTCTACTTTAAAAATGACATAACCTGACCTATTAACACCACCATTTCAATTTATAACCTTTAGTAATCCATAATAATGGTGGATTTTGGTTTTTATTTAAGGAATTGGGCCAGCCCGAAGGCCCGTTTCCAATTTGTTTTAAAAAATAATTGTTTATTTAATAAATTATTCATTTTTTATTATTTTTTTGTGATTCCAAGTTTCAAAAAAGTCCAATTAACCCATCAATGCGCCACTCCTCTTTACCCCCTCTTTGGAGCTCGTGTTCATCTCGAATTAGTGCAGAACATCATAGGGTTTCTCAAATCGACCATATTTGAAGAGGTAACTTATTTTCTTCTTAACTCTCTCAATTATAACTCTTTTTCCTCCATTACAATTCCTAATTAGACCCTTACTCCTCCTATTCAAACCTAAAATCCATTTCATCCCTCCAAGTCGCTCAAAATATCTTTGGAACCCCATTTGAATGGGGATTTGGTGGAGGAACTTCAAAGAATCTCAAGTAAGTGTCTCTCCTCCTCAGTTCCTCCCCTTTCCATGAAGTTTCATTCAATATAATTGAAGTTCCAAATGAACAGGGGTAGGTTTTAGAACCTAGGGTTTAACCTTGGGGTTTTTTTGGTCAATTATTGTGGTTTTAGGTTTGATCTAAGTCCCTCTTGGTGCGGCAGTGGTGTGACTTTATTTTCGTACGGTTATTCAAGGGTTTCCTCTGTTTTGGTAGGTGATTCAAATGGTTATGAAATCTTTGTGTATTATAATGTTATATTTATCATATTTTTAGGTTTATCATATTATATGATTGTTGCAAAAAAATCATGGTGTTTCTATTTCAATTGAATTTTAAATGTCAATTTGGTGTGAAATTGGGGGTTTTCCAAAGAAATATTTTATTGGTGTATTTTGGGATGCCCTATAAATACTTAGTTGTTTTTATTGAACTTTAATAGGGCTTAAAATACTGTTTTTAATGTTTATACCCTTTTTTTGTTGCTGCGAAAATGGTTTTTAATGGTTTTTGTAAAGAAAGTGAAGTTTTGGTGGCACTTTTCAGTGAAAATGGAGGTTTTACAAAGTTATCACTTCTTTTTTGACATGGGGCTACAATAAAATTGATTTCTTTTGTTTTAATTGAAATTTATTGGGATGAATTGAATATTTTGGTAACTTACAAGTGTGCACATAGTATACAAGTTGGATTATTAAGGGGATTTGTGTGCAAAACAATATGAGATTTTGAGAAATTGTTTCATTAAAAATCAAAGTGTTTGTTGTGTGTTTTAAGTGGTATAAAATGTTATAGCTAATATACTGGGTGTATGTGAATAGTGTTGGTGTTTCACATAAAAATTTATATGTTTTGCATGATGAAATTGTTTGATCACAAAGGGGGAAGCCCGAGTACCTAGGTGGGGAAGATGTGTACTAGTACGGCTAGTGAACCAGATGTGTTTTGTTCCTATTCCACCTATAATTTGGATAAATAAAACTCTAAATAAACTATTTGGATGATTATTGGGGACCACTAGGTTATGGGTATGTTCTCAACTGGTGGATCATGCATGAGAATGAATTTTACTGTGGTCACTTTACACCGAGGTACGGGGTGCATGAGGCCCGAGACTATCTAGTGCCTAGGGGTGTTCCCGATTTTGTTACTCATTGTATTTGTGGTATTTGACCTTTTATTGGGGTGTTTTTGGAAGTGATTTTAAGTAGCTAACATTTTTATTTAAATTTGTGAACATTCTGAAAATTTTATCTTGAAAACTGTTTTCAATTGAAAGTTGCATTTCATGGAATTTATCACTGCTTTTATTTGTGTATTAAAACTGCATGTTTTTTCACATTGTATTGTTTGATATTTGGAATCACTGGTTGGTATCCTATTGGGATTAGTCTCACACCCTAATTACACCCATTGGGTGTAAGTAGACTTTATTATGCTTGAATTAGGTAAAGGGAAGGCTATGGGTGATGGTGGTTCAGGGTGTTAGTTCCCATCCTTGGTGCAGAGTTGTGGAGACGGCTTGTTGGTGATGACCCCATGTCGTGTGGAGTCCTTTGGTCTATTTTTTTGTTGTTTATTTTTTTATTTTAACCTTTTTATTTCATTTGAACTTATGTATTAAGTTCTTGATTTTTGTATAAACCTTGTTTTGTATGAATTTTTTAGATTCAGTTTATCAAATGTTTTGATGTTTTATGTATACATATTTGGGTAAAAAATTCCCAAACCAAGATAAATGATACACAGGAACTTGTTCCAGCCCATGGGGATAGGTAATACCCTTCGGACCTTACCATGGGATTATTTTGGTGCCAGTAATAGTGGCAAACAGATTCGGTTTGTGACAAAATGGTAGCAGAGGTGGGTTACTGTTTTTGGGTTATATTGCTATTTTGGGATGAGTCGGGATAGATAGGATCTAGTAATATCAGGTCTCAGGGTTTTGGTTGTGATTAGGGTGTTTTCTCACACCTATAATGGAAAACCTTGAGTCACCAGGGGACGTTGGAATTTATGGATTGACTTTACTTCTAGGTGAGACATGTGGGCTACAGACCACACATGGACATTGGGTGGAGGTGGAGTAGTTGTTTCTTTTATTAATAGAATGTGTTTAGATTATTTATATTTTATGTATTTGATTAAAATTTTCATAATTGTGGTATTGATTATTTTTTTGTGACTATTTCATTTTTTAGCAATATGCCTCCCCGAAAATCTCTCACGCACCCACGGGAGGAAGCTGGAGAGAGTTCTCCCACAATGATTGATCAAAGGATAGTTTAGGTTGTGGTCTGGGCTGTCCAAGATCTGGGGAAGGGACCAACTCCTGCTCCTATTCCTGATAGGGAAGAATAGATGGGTCCTAGAAAAGATAAAGCTCAGAAGTTTCTGAAAAACAAGCCTCCTACCTTTTGAGGCATCTCAGAACCCCAGAAATCAGAGGAATGGCTCGAGAAGATCGAGTGTATGTTTGAGTTTCTGGAAATACTCGAGGAGATTAGGGTGAATTGTTCCTCATTTATATTGGATGGTCCCAGTTGTAAGTGGTGGGAGTCAGTGCTTCAGACTGGGAAGAATGATCAGATGCATTGGGGAGATTTCAAGGTCGTCTTCAATGAATAGTACTACCCTGAGGTCTTATCATATTCCAGGTTCTGAGAGTTCATGGACCTTGTTCAGGGTAATCTTTCTGTGATGGATTACGCTAACTGTTTCATTGAGTTGGTTCATTATGCCCCTGAAATTGTCTCGAATGAACAATTGAAGGCCCAAAAGTTTGAGAAAGGCCTGCGACCTGAGATATACTCCCTAGTCTTTCTGTTCAAGATGAGGACCTATGCTGAGGTCGTTGACCAGGCGTGTATGGTGGAGATCGACCGTAAAAGCAGATATGGTTTTTCTGGGATAGTATCAGTATTGGAAAGTGTCATCTCTACATAGAAGAAGAGGAAGCTGGTGGATCAAGTGAAGAAGGGAAGTGGTAGTTTAGGCCACTCCTCCATGAAGTTTTCATCTGAGGCTTCTGATGCGAGATTAGTCATGTTCCACCAGTGTGGGAAACCAGGGAACATCTGAATAGCATGCCCACTTCCTCTGAAGCCTTGTTACCAGTGTGGAGGTTTGGGGAATTTTCAGTGCTTCTGCGGGGTGGCACATCCACTTCTGAGTGGGGCGAGGTCAGTGGATTCAAGAGGAGTTCCAGCACAGTCAAAGCTATGGAGGACTAGGGGATCTCAATTTGGAGTTCATGGTGGTAGGGTTGGGTCATCTTCTTAGCAGATCCATTTCCGGGAACATCCAAATACTAGTGGTCGTCCTCAGGCAGAGACCGGACATCTCCATGCAGTGGATCAGGCACCAGAAGGATCAGAGGTGAGATAATCGATAGTTTGAGGTATCTTTATGATCAAATATTCTATAGTTGCTGCTCTTTTTGATACTGGCACATCTTTTTCATTCATTTCTGCCTATTTTGTGGACATGCTGAACATTCCAACCGAGTTTTTGTCTTTTGCGATGGAGTTGGTTACACTGCTAGGAAAGAAGAAGGAGTAGGGTCTCGGGTTCTCATCATGTGCACTTTCCATGTCAGGGGTCGAGATGGAGTGGGACCTCTTGGTCTTAGACATGGATATTTTTGACGTCATACTTGGAATGGATTGGCTAGTACACTTCCAAGCACACATCGATTTCTATAGACGGTGAGTGAGTTTCATGGCACCTGATGGGAGTCGTCGGGTTTTTTGTGGATAATGGGATCCTCGATCGGGTCACGCAGGGCCTCCACTCCTAGAGTTGGGAAGTCTTATCTTCCATTCATCTTTTCTTGTTCTAGAGGATGATGGTATTTCCCTTGAAGATGCACTACCTCATGTAGTGAATGAGTTTCCAGAGGTATTACCTGATGATTTTCAGGTTTCCCCCCAGAGTGGGATGTGGAGTTTTTGATTGATCTGGCACTAGGAACACAACCGATATCTCTTCCCTCATATCATATAGCCCCCACCAAGCTGAGCGAATTAAAGATACAGTTGGATGACTTATAATCCAATGTAATCATTCACCCAAGTGTCTCTCATTGGGCCGCTTTTGTGTTGTTTGTGAAAAAGTCTGATGGATCTCTCTAGTTGTGCATTGACTACCGAAAACTGAATAAGGTAAAAATTAAGAAAAAATACCCTTTTCTTAGAATAGATGATTTTTTCAATCAGTTAAAGTGGGAAAAGCGGTTCTCAAATATTAGACCAATGTTTAGGGTATCATCAACTTAGGGTGAAGGAGTCAGATATCCCCAAGACAGCCTTATGAAGCTGGTATGACCACTTTTATTATTTGGTCATGCCCTTCAGATTGATCAATGCTCCAGTAGTCTTTATGGAACTCATAAACAGGGTGTTCCATCAGTATCTCAGTTCCTTTGTTGTGGAGTTCGTAGATGACATTCTAGTATACTCTGGCTCTGAGGAGGAACATGAACATCACTTGAGGATCATCTTGGTAACTTTTCAAGATCACCACCTCTATGAGAATATGTCAAAGTGCACTTTCTGGATCAGAGAAGTGATATTTCTAGGGCATGTGATCTCTAATTAGGGGGTTTTAGTGGACCCCAAGAATATTATAGCGGTTATTTCATGGGATCGGCCGAAGAATGTGTTCAAGATCAGAAGTTTCCTTGGCCTGGCTAGTTATTATAGGTGATTCGTTGAGGATTTCTATCGGCTTGCTTTACTGATTACCGCGCTCACCCGGAAAGGTGTGAAGTTTTAATGGGGCCCGGAATGTCAATAATCATTTGAGGACCTAAAGAGGTGGTTGAATACTGCCCCCATGCTGATTTTTCCAGAGGATGGAAAGGGATACGTGGTCTATTGTGATGCTTCATGTATGGTTCTTGGGTGTGTGCTTATGCAGGATGATCACGTGGTGGCATATGGCTCTCTCCAACTCCGACCACAAGAAAATAACTCGTCGACCCATGACTTGGAGTTGGCGGTGGTGATGCATGCTTTGAAGACTTGGTGTCACTACCTTTTTGGGTAAAATTTTGTGGTCTACTCTGATCTCAAAATCTTGGCCTATATCTTCTCACAGAAGGAACTCAACTTGAGGAAGCATCATTGGATCGGGTACTTGTAGGGGTTTGACTTTGACATTGTATATACCCCAGGAAAGGGTAATGTGGTGGACGACGCTTTGAGTAGAAGATTTCAAGTACAGGCTTTGAGGAAGTTCAGTGATGAGTGGACTTTGATGGGACTATTTTCTCAGATGCATGTGGAAACCAGGTAACAAAATGGAGGTGTGTTCTTGGTGAGATTCTAGTTAACTCTTTCTCTTTTGGAGTTGATTCAGCGGGAATAGCCCAGTGATAAGCTTTGTTAGCAGTCGAAGCAGTTTCTTCATGATGGGGAGACATCCTCTAATTGGTATTTGTCTTCTGAGGGAATCTTGTGTTTCAAGGTCTGTTCAGTAGTGTCGTTATCTCTACAGAAGGTGGTGATGGAGGAAAACCACTGGTCTCAGTGGGATATCCATCAGAGTGCCTCCAAGATGTATTATGATGTTTGTTGTCAGTTCTGATTTTCTTGAATGAGACAAGACATATCGGACTTTGTGTTAAGATGCTACACATGACAACAGGTGAAAGCAAAGCATCAAAGGCCCTCCAGTTTTCTCCAGCCATTACCCATTCCTACCTGGAAGTGGGAACATGTATCTATAGAATTCATTGTTGGATTACCTTGTATACCTCGGGGTAAGAATGCCATTTGGGTGGTGATTGATCGTCTGACCAAATCAGCCCACTTCATTCCAATCAGAGATACAACTAAAGTGTATGAGTTGGGCCATTTGTATCTTCAGGAGGTGGTGAGACTCCATGGTGTTCCATCAGCATTTATCTCAGATAGAGACCCCCATTAGACTTCTCATTTCTTGGAAGGACTTCAGAAGGCCTTGGGGTCTCAAATTAAGATGAGCATGGCTTTCCATCCTCAGATGGATGATCAGACAGAGCGGTCAAATCATATTTTGGATAACATGCTTCATGCATGTGTACTAGACTTTGGAGGTTCCTGGGATAGTCATTTGGGGTTGGTTGAGTATTCTTATAATAATAGTTACCAATCCTCGATTCGAATGGCTCCTTTTGTGGCACTCTATGGTCGGCCTTGTCGATCCCCCTTGTGTTGGGATGAGGTAGGTCAGAACTCACTACTAAGGCCGATTCTGGTGAAGGAGACGTCTAAGAAGGTCAAGTTGACCAGGCATCATTTATTGATAGCTCAGAGTTTCCATAAATCATATGCTAACCAGATGCGTCGAGACCTAGATTTTTCTGTGGGTGATAGGGTATTCTTGAAAGTGGCCCCTCATCTGGACCATCATCGATTGGGGAAGTAAGGGGAGGCTGACATCGCGATATGTCATCCCTTTTTAGATCACTGAATGTATTGGAAATTTTTCATATAGGTTGGCCTTACCTTCTCAGTTGACTTCCATCCATGACGCCTTCCATCTCTTCAAGTTGAAGAAATACAACTCGGATCCATCCCATGTGTTGAGTTGGGAAAAACTGGAGATAGATCCTGACTTGTCAGTTTTTGAGCAGCCAGTGTTGCTTTGAGTGAAGTCTATTCTACTGGTTCGAGTTCGTTGGCATCATGGTAATGATACACATGAGACATAGGAGCGGAATTTGTGGGCTGAGAAGAGTATCTGTTCCTGTTTTCTGATCAAGCTTCAAGTTGACTTTTTGGGATGGAAAGTTTTCATGGTGGAGATAATTGTCACATACATTACATATTTTAAAGGTATTTTTCATTTAATTTCCATTATTTCTTTGTTTTGGGGGTTTCCCAAGATTTTTTTGAGGAAAGGGTGAGTTTTCATGATTTGGGCCAAACCGTGATCCCATTTCCAAATTTAAAAACCAATTTTGTTTCTTTTATAACTATTTAATTTTTTAATATTTTTCACCCATTCCACTTCCAAAATGTCATCCCCTGACATATTAACACCACAATTGAAATTTTGAACCTTTAGTAATCCATAATAATGGTGGATTTGGGTTTTTATTTAAATAATTGGGCCAACTTAAAGGCCCATTTCCAATATTTTAAAAAAAATTGTTTATTTAATAAATTATTCAATTTTTATGATTTTTCAATGATTAAAAGTTTCAACCAAGACCACTGAAACCATCCGCGCGCCCCTCCTCTTTACCCCCTCTTTGGAGCTCGTGTTCATCGTGAATTAGTGCAGAACATCATAAGGTTTATCAAATCGACCATATTTGAAGAGGTAACTTCTTTCCTTCTTAACTCTCTCAATTCTTACTCTTTTTCCTCCATTACAGTTCCTAATTTGACCCTTACTCCCCCTCTTAGAACCTAAAATCCGTGGAATCCCTCCAAGTCGCTCAAAATTTCTTTGAAACCCCATTTTAAGGGGGATTTGGTGGAGGAACTTCAAAAAATCTCAAGTAAGTGTCTCTCCTCCATAGTTCCTCCACTTTCCATGAAGTTTCTTTCAATATAATTGAAGTGAAAAATGACCAGGGGGTAGGTTTTTGAACCTATGGTTTAACTTAGGGTTTTATTTTTCAATTATTGTGGTTTTAGTTTCGATCTAAGTCCCTCTTTGTGTGGCGGTGGTGCGACTTGATTTTCTTACGGTGATTCAAGGGTTTACTTTGTTTTCGTAGGTGACTCCAATGTTTATGAAATATTTATGTATTATAATGTTTTATTTATCATATTTTCTGGTTTATATCATTGTATGATTGCTGTAAAAATTAGTTTTAGTGGTGTTTCTAATGAAATTGAATTTTAAATGCCAATTTGGTGTGAAATTGGGGGGGGGGGTTTCCAAAGAAATGTTTTATTGGCGTATTTTGGGATACCCTATAAATACTTAGTTGTTTTTATTGAAATTTAATAGGGCTTAAAATAATGTTTTTAATGTTTATACCATTTTTTTGTTGCTGCGAAAATGGTCTTTAAGGTTGTTTGTAAAGAAAGTGAAGTTTTGGTGCCACTTTTGTGTGAAAATGGAGGTTTTATAAAGTTATCACTTCTTGTTTAACATGGGGATACCCTAAAATTAATTATTTTTGTTTTAATTGAAATTTATTGGGATGAATTTACTATTTTTGTAACTTACAAGTGTGCACATAGTGTACAAGTGGGGTTCTTAAGATGATTTGTGTGCAAAATAATACGGGATTTTTGAGAATTTGTTTCATTAAAAATCAAAGTGTTTATTGTGTGTTTTAAGTGGTATAAAATGTGATAGATAATGTACTGGGTGTATGTTACTATTAGTGGTGTTTTAAAGAAAAATTGATATGTTTTTCATGATGAAATTATTTGATCACAAAGGGGGAAGCCCGGGTACCTAGGTGGGGTGGATGTGTACCAGTACGGCTAGTGGACCGGATGGGTTTTGTCCTTGTTCCACCTAGAATTTGGATAACGAAAACTATAAATAAACTATATTTACGATGATTAGGTACCACTAGGTTATAGTTATGTTCCTTATTAGTGGCTCGTGCACAAGAACGGATGTTACTATGGTTACTTTACACTGAGGTACGAGGTGCATGGGGCCCGAGACTCTCTAGTGCCTAGGGGTGTTCCCAATTTTGTTGCTTATTGTATTTTTGGTATTTGACCTTTTATTGGGGTGTTTTTGGTAGTAATTTATATTATATAACATGTCTATTTAAATGTGTGAACATTCTGAAAATTTGAGCTTGAAAACTATTTTCAATTGAAAGTTTCATTTCTTGGAATTTATCACTGCTTTTCTTTGCGTATTAAAACTGCTTGCTTTTTCACATTGTATTGAATGCTCTTTGGAATCATTGGGTGGTATATTATTGAACTTAGGATCACACACTACTTACACCCCTTTTGTGTAAGTATACTTTATTATTCTTGACTCAGGTAAAGGGAAGGCTATGGGTGATGGCGGTTCAGGGTGTTAGTTCCCATCCTTGGTGCAGAGTTGTGGAGACGACTTGTGGGTGATGACCCCTTGTCGGGTGGAGTCCTTGGGTCTATTTTGATGTTTTTTATTTTTGTATTTGGAACTTTTGTAGTTCATTTGAGCTTATGTATTCTGTTCTAGTTTTTTATAAACCTTGTCTGGTATAAATTTTTCAGATTCAGTTTATCAAATGTTTTGATGTTTTATGTATACATATTCAGGAAATAATTCCCAAACCAAGATAAATGCTACCCAGGAAATTGTGCCAGACCATGTTGATAGGGAATCCCTTAGGGCCTTACCATGGGCTGGGTTTGGTGCCGGTAATAGTGTCAACCATTTTCGGTTTGTGAAAAATCCTATATAGTGAGATAATCTAGGATGGGATAATAAGGAATCATTTCAAGAGAATTTTAAATTTTATTATGTTTTATTTTATGTACTATATATGTATTGTACTATGTACCTAGTTTCCAATACAATAAACCTAAAAATTTCCTTGAGAGTCATTTATTTATACTTTTGATAAGGAATTATGTTAAAATTCATGTAATAAAAAGAAATGTTTCCATATATGTGAATATCTCTTAAGTATAAGAATTGAGAAAGTCAATTACGGGTATCCTGTTCTATTGATAAATGGTTAGAATTATTGTATATATCCAACCCTCTTGTTTTCTACACCGATCTTGGTTAAATTAGACTTATAGTGGAAATATTTATGACACATTTCTAAGAATAAATATATACCATTATATCTTATGTAATACTTTATGTTTTTTATCAATTAGGCGAAGATAAAAAAATGAGAAAAGGGTAGAGAAGAAGTAAATGAAACCATGTATTGACATATCATTTTTAACAAGTAGTATCGATGAAAATTTTAAATGGGGGATTATTGAATCCACTTTATATTATTGTTTTTTTTTTCAATTTGTGAAGTGGATTTCATGTTGTCAATATGTGAAGGATCTTGATAGCTTATAATTAGGGTGAATTTTCTAAGAAAGGTGTTATAATGAGAAACTTGTGAAGATCACTTGATTTGCTGCCATACCTTTTGTATTAGATGTGTTTTGAGGTTATTTAATTATACATATGGTAATTATTGAGGTGGAAGTTATTGTGTACAACTTCAAATCCTATTTGTTTTAATGATGAAATTTAAGCCCAAATGGAATTTGAATAAGATGAAGATAAGAAAAATCCATCCATAGTGTGTTGCACTTAAAAGAAAAAATGAAGACTCATTGGATTATGTTTTAAATTGATTGATAAGGGGTAATTTTTTTTTCAAGAATCTCTGAAAATTTTGAACCCATTCAGAAAGTTATAGCTAAAACTAAAAAATGGAAAAGGCGTGATCATAAGGCTTTGTCTTTTGAACATAATTATTTGACCTTCATAATTATTTGATCCTTATCTTAATAATTTTATGTAGAATGAAAAAATTGCAATTTCCCTGATCATAAAGCTTCAATGAAAGAATTTTTTGACCATAAGTCTTTAAACACAAATATGAATCTTTACCTTAAGGTTTTGATCGATCGTATGTATTTTTTCTGAAACTAAAAAAATATAAAAGTTTCTAATCATAAATATTCATCATTTTAAGGAATAATATTAAGTCTTGAAGATCCATCATAGTAATTTGTCATTGATCATAATGATTTAACACTTAGTGAATTTTTGAGGTTCCAACTGAGTGAAAAAGTTGAGGTTCCAAAATTTATATTCTGAGGGAATAAAAGGAAGAAATAACTCAGATAATGCAAGTTTAATGTTATTCACGGATAAAACATCATGATAAAACACATGATCATGATCCAAGATGTGATAAAAGGGAATGAACCGGTCAAAGAATATTTTGATGCTTAGTTTTTCTCCATGTTTCAGAAGAGGGTTTTGAAGACATAATCATGTGATGAAGAAGAGAATCCCATGCATGCATGGAATGTGAATATGTGATTTTTTTGGAAGATTTAAATTAAGGACAATGTCATGAAAATTAATATATTTACTAAAGTAAAAGAATGATATATTTTGAGCTTGTAGTATGATTTAAATTTGTGGATCTATGAATTTAAGAGTCTAGATTTCATGAGATTTGAATACTTAGAATTATAGAAACTATGTTACAAATCTTTAGGAAGACCAAATATGAAAGATAATTAAAGGAAAAGATTTTAGGGAGATTAAATATGAGAAATATATTATGATAATGTGATTATTCCCTAAATAATAAATATACTTTTAGGTCGAACAAGAATGATGAAGTGTGCTCAATAGTAACAACTAAACATTCTGAGGGTCGAAAGAAAGAGAAGAACTAATACTAAATATTTTTATAGATCTTATGTATCAAAGAGGATAATAAGTAGATAGCCAAGAAATAAAACCTATATAAACCTATTATAAAAGACTAGATAATATTGAGGTAGTTATATGACTATTGTGAATAATGGAAAAATATCATTCATATAGTTTAAAAGTGAATCGATCCATTACTAAATATCTTTATTAAAGGAAGTATAAGCCTACTCTCTTGACCTTCTTTATACCTATATGTTTCCAGGATAATATGTTCAAGTTCATACCCTTTCCTTGTCTTTATTTGATAATAATAAGCCATGTTCATGGGATAATAACCTGTGTCACTGAGGATGTAGTCATTCTTAAGTAGGAAAACCTTATTAACATACCTTGGTGTTATCCTATGTTTATTTCCTATTATGTATTTGTATACTGACCAAATGAGGGATAAAGAAGGATGGATATAATAATTGAACAAGTGAAGTGGTGATTAAGGGAAAAATTAAAATGGGATTAAAATTTGTTCTACACTGATTCACCCCCCCCCCCCTCAATATGGGTATATCCCAAAGAAATCATAACAAGTTGTATTTGGGATACATATGAAAAAATCTATAGTGATGTTCTCCTATTACCAAGTCAATTTAGGAAATGGTTTCATCATCCTATTACACATTTTTTATTCTTCTTTAACCTATTGGAACACCAAGCACTTGGATGTATATTCAGTAATATCCTTCTTTATATTATCTCTCCAAAATTACTCTTTTTGATCTCTATACATCTTCATGATTCATTGGTAGATGGAAAATTCTGATCTATGATTATCCTCTAATAGTTATTTATTTATCTTAGGATCAAATGGTAAACATAATCATTTCCCATAACTTGAAACTCTATCTTGAATGATGTTAAACTCAAAGATTTTCCCATTATTTATTACACCTTATTTTTTATCTCTACATAATCCCTCTATTCCTCCTTAATCTTCTCCATGATAGCTAGTTGATAGATAATTTGAGAAAGGTATGATATCGTAAATTCGTTTATGATTCCATTGTCCAACCTTTATATGTCTAAAACTATTAGATCTATTTAAATCCTCACCATGGATCACATTGTAAGATCCTTTAAACTTAGATCATTTTCCTTTTTATTTTTATTTATAGGAGGTTAATGGATTGAGAATAAATATTATTTAATTTTATCTAACCATATTTATTAGCACATATTTAGCACCTTCCATTTGAATATATACTTTACATATCTTTTATAAGTATAAATGTCACACTTTTCTCCATGGAGATAATATTACAAAATTTTTTAGGGAATTTATTATCGTTTCTAAATCTAAATCATGATATATGTAATTTTTCTCATATACCTTCAATTTAATTAAGTCATAGGATATAACTTTCTCATTTCTCATGAGAAAACAACCCAAGTCTTTCATTGAAGCATTATTGTATGTCACAAATCTTTCCTCACTTGAGGGTGGTGTGATTGTAGGTATTATGAGTAAATTTTTCTCTATATCCCTAAATCTATCCTCACATTCATGTATCAAGAAAAAAATTACTCCTTTCCGAGTTAACTTGGTTATTGGGTTTTATAATCATGAGAAATTTCTCACATCCGATCGATATAACCTAGAAAATGTAAGGAAACAATATATCTACATCACTATTTTTAGTCTGGTTTATTCATAAATCACCTTAATCTTTGGAAAATCAACATATACCCCTTATATTTTTATAAAATTCCCCAATAATGTGACTTGATCTATCCATATGTCATAATTAATATAATTTTTTTAAAAATTATCCTTTCATAATATATTTAACACAATACTTAAGTGTTATCCATGATCTTACTTGTTAATGAATTATATGAGAATATCATTTATAAATACCACCACTAATTGGTCGAGGTAATATCTAGAGACTTTATTTATCATGTCCATAAAGATTTTCAGTCCATTGGTGAGTCTAAATCGCATCACTATGAATTCATAATGTCCATATCTTGTATGAAAGGTATTCTTAAGAATATCCTCCTTTTTCATTTTTAATTTATGATATCCTAATTGAATATCACTCTTTGATAAATACTAATCACCATATATTTAATCAAAACATTCATAAATTTGTGGCAAATAATATTTTTTCTTTATCATGATCTCATTATATTCATGATAATAAATGTAAATATGAATTGGCCTATCCTTTTTCTTCACAATGAGGACTACGACACCCTATGGATAAGTGATAAGGTGTATAAAAAACTTCTCAAATAATCCCTATAGTTGCATCATAAACTCTTCTAGTTTAATGGGGTTTATTCTTGATGTACCCCAACAGTATCATGTAGTCACTCTAAGATGGTGTGAATCAACATGACCATATTTCACTAAATTCCTTTAGATTTTTAATTTCCCCTCTTACTATTTTAACTTATTAATTGGTTAATATGAATGGATCTACCTATGATTACCTTGAACACAACACTAAATGCAATGCAGAAATAATCAAAGGTAGAAACACATGGTATTTTTGTAAGGCTTGAACCTAATGGGGGAATCTAATCCTTGTTGTGTTTCAGTTAAGTGTGATACAAAAATATCAACTATATAACACAAGTGAATAAAAGTATGCCATATATTAAAATTACACTTCTATCCACTGATAGGTTCACAGTCTTCTAACTTATTTATTTATATTTTCTTCCTCTGGTTTACAAAGGTTCCTCCCAACTCACTCCTGAACACGGTCTCCAATCTTCCCCTAGAATTCATTCATCTTCTGGTGAGATATTTTTCTTTAATAAATTTTTTTGATATCCATTAGATAATTTTTTATAGTATCATTCACATCAGTCTCAGTATCTCAAATCAAAATCAATATTCTTCTTCTTCTTTAAGTGCCTCAAGACATATATCAAGAATAGGATGAATAAGTGTTGACCTTGCTCAAATTAATTTTTCTTCTTCCTTCTTCCTCTCCTTTACTATATTATATATTCGATAAGAATGGATTTGAAGTATTTGTACCTCATAATCTTTATATTTATTTTATTCTTATTAATATTCCTTAATACTCAAGGATTCTTCTCTTTTAGATTATCATTAGATACTCTCTTTCTTTGATACTCAGGGTCTTCTTTTAGAATACAGTATTGGTATCTCATCTTCAATACATATCTCAAATTTATTATTCTTGTTCTATATTCACATAATCACATGAATATATCTTCTATATTATGAATATATAAAATCTATGATAACTAACATTATGATCTTCTCAATAATCTCATTCAATTTCTCAATTGAATCACATGTGTTTTCTCCTCATGATCTTAAAATATTCTTATTTCTATTTCAACTAGTATTTCCCAAATACCCATATTCTCATTTAAAACATATTAGTAGTATTTTAGAGAAAACCTCCATATTTGATCTCTATTAATGATTTTCAAATATTTGTATTTGAAAATCAAAAAATAATATAGCATTGATCTTTTTAAATTTATTTTTATTCATTCCTACTTCTTAATCGTCATGAATCATGGTGAAATAATAGAATCATGATATTTAATCCATGAATAACAGAGAATAATCGCATGACTTTAATCTCCAGTAATCTTAGATTTTCTAAAAATATTAAATCTTAAGTAGTAAATGAAATGTCTTATATATCACTTTTACCAACTTAAATATATTACACCTCCTCCAAATATATTAGCTATAAACAAACTTTTTTCATTTGTTGTATCTTTGTATAAACTTAAACAATTATATTAATCATGCCTCAACCATTTTATATATCATCATGATCTTTTTCATTTTACCACATTTTAGTTTAATATTTTTAATTATCTTCTGTATGAACTGAAATATCTTACATATCAGTGTAAGATATTTCCATGTGTCACATTTTAGTACTCACTTAGAAAAATATCTTCTACATGCTTTGAATATATTCCATATTCTCTAAAATATCTTATATATCATGTATGATATTTCTTTTTACTTATTTCAGTATACTCTTCATTATATATTGTTATTTTCCAAAAAACCTTATGTACCAAATAAAATATGTTACATATTATAGTGTCAACTCCCAAGGACTTTGATAATGCTTCAAATTAATCTCAGTTTTACTGTTACATTTCATCTTTAGAATATTATATGTCATAGTAAGATCTATCCTATTTCTAATATTCAGTTCTTCTTAGGTATTTTTCTTTCGAATGACTACAATATTCATCTGCAACTTATCTTGTGGAAGTATATTTGCATGCCTTTTTCACTTTAGCATATCTACTTTTAGAACTCATTATTTAAGATATCCATCTCACTCTCAACTATTCCTCTTTAAAAAATGGTGCTTTAGGAACATATACTAATACAAATGCTCCTATATTCATAATTAATCCTTCTGTAAGTATGAATTTTGGATGAAAATTCTGAAATCACTTTTCCTCCCACTTAACTCCTTCAACATCATCAAAGTGTAGTTCAAATTTCAATATCACTTTCCAAATTTTACAAACACAAGTATGGACTCACATAAACTTTAAAAAGAATATATAGAACATAATTAATTTAGAAACCATATAACATGTCATTTATTAATATTAAATCCATATCAACAATAATCATATGTATTGGATGCTCTCTACCAAGTAGAAATAGTTTTATTACCTTATTTTCCAGTCTTTATAATGAAAAAACTCGATTTCCTTTTCCAATATATGTATGAGCAGTATCTCAATATTCATATTTATTACCAATATATGGATGGATCTACCACAACTGCATGTACAGTGGTAGGGAGTACATACATCTATTTAAGGATATCTCCAAATTACATCTCACAAGGTCAAACTTCTCCATTCATTGAGATCTTACTCCATCACCCAACACATATTGACTATAATTCTAATTTACATATTGATAAAAAAATATAAATCTCTTCAAACATAATCCATTTGGATACTTCAATCCTCCATTTTTTTCAATAACCATTTTTAATTATAAATTTAATATCATTTTACCCTTAATTAGTAATAAATTCAATGGTATATAAGTAAATGAAAATTTTATACATATCGTTCTTCAATAATGAATTCAAATATCATCTTTTACAACTTTTTTCTTCCCCTTATTGAATGTTATAGTCTGATTTTATTAAGATAATTATGGCATCACACTTAACTTTGAAATGATCCATAAAATAATCAACTCTAGTTCTATGTGATCTAGATCAGTGTAGAAAAAATAGTGATTAATCTAGATATCAAAGTTTTCTATAAACTATTTAGTATGTGATACTAACCCAATTATCTCTTTTTAGGGGTTTTTTAAGTAAATTTTTAAGTAACTTAACACCCACACTCAAGTCAAAAAACACATCAAATGAATTCAAGTGTAAAAAGACCAATCCCCCTTTATTATATCTTCCAGTTTAACATACAATCACACTTAAAAATTATATTTTATTCAACTCAAACCAATTATGGGGAATGTGATTATCATGATTACTTTATCTTTATCCAAAAATTCATATTTCCATGGAATAATTCCATCTAAAATCTTTCTCATTGTTTATATCACCTTAAAGGGATAAACTCCAATACTCTTCACCATGGTTGGTCTTCTTCAAATTGAACTCCAAGCATATACATTTAATATCACTTGAAATGTTGTAAGGAGGAATCGTGATTTTAATCAAGGCATTCCATGATGTCTAACACTCCATGTTGTAAAACCTTTATAACATTCCATTTCTCTCTTTAAACACATCACCTTTAATTCCTTTCATATAGAAACATATAAATAGATATGGTAATAAGTAGTGTTTTTTATATCTCCTTAGTGAGATAAATAGGGATGATATTTATTTATCAACCCAAAAACCTCTTTATTTTCAGATCCAGTTATGTGAGAGCCCATTTTAAATGAACCTCATTTTATTTTCTATACCTAAACCTATTTGGAAACCAAGTTCTTCGTTTTGACTTTAGATTTCTTCTCATGTGAAATTGGCCTTTTCACAGCTTCTTGCAATGGACATTCACTCCTTTTTTTCTATCTCCATTTTCCTTTATATTTACAACTATAATAGCCATGTGGTTATACATCACTTAAGAATAGGCTTATATTTCTACTTGTGTGGAACCTCCTTTTTCACATAATCATTCTTGGTACATCAATTAAATGCTGCTTTATCATTCTTCTTCAACAAAACTTTATATCCCAGTATCGATTTAATGTATTTAGTAGGTGTTTTTACAAAAAAAAACACCTTCCACACTATTTATCAGGAACATTTAAGTTACCTATAAAGGAAAATTCTTTGATTCTTCTCATTGGATGACTTTCACCAAACCAATACTCATGTTTCTTTATTGGATTGGTTCTCTTTGTTTCTTCAACTTGATTCTCCTAACTTTTTTGTTTATATACTACTTGTAGGGATCTATAATGTTTCATATTATACCATAATAAAAGCATATCTTCTTTAGTTTATCATCCTTATCATCATTATTCTTAGGTGTGTTTGGTTCAACACACTTTACTTCACTACTATAAAAATGGGTTTATCCATCACAGGGGGTTTAAAAGTGCTAGCTAAAATCATTATTAATGAATCCCTTTGTCAATTCTAGAAAAATCACTTATAAAGGGACCCTATTAATAGTGATTTTTTTAGCACTTTTAAATAGGGTCTTTAATAGTTCTAAAAAAAGTGCTGATAAAGGTGGGTCTTTATCAACACTTTTTTAGAAGCGCTGATAAAGACCCCCCCCCATTTATCAGCACTTTTTTACTAGAATTAATATAGGTTATATTTCAAAAAATATATATTTCATTAAAAATAATATATTAATATATTAATATATTTTCATTCATATAAATATAATATATATTTTAGAAATATGTTTTATATAAGGTAAATAGAAATCTACACTTAATATAAAATATATTTAGTAAGAATGGATTATAAAATAATTAAAAAAATATATTTTTTATCAACAATTTTCTAATTATTATTGATTAATAGTCATTTAATATCAATTGGAAGATAAAAAATTAAAAAATTATTAAAAGATCTAAAATAATTTGTAGACGTAACTTGAACTTCAAACGACCATAACTTTTGATCTGGGTGTCTATTTGGGCTCTATCACATATCAAATCGAAGACAATGATGAGAACTACGCACTTAGTGACACAAATAAACCTATGTCACATTTTAAAGGCCTAAAGGCCCATAATTCCTCCAAAACTGAGTGTTTTGTTGGGGTACACCAAATTTTTAACATTCGATGGAATTTTAGTCTCGTTTAAGGGGGTATTTTGCCTATTTTAAGTGTGGAATGAATTTATTTATAGGAATTGCATTCATATTGATATTATGGTTTTGAAATTTATCATTTTTTACAGTGTAGTTTTATTTATAATTAAATATATGCATATTTTTTTATATTTACTTATAATAAACCACTTGTGTAAATTCATATATCAACATATTTATGTAGAAATATATTTTTAAATATATAAAATAAATATTTATTATTCATTTTATTTAAAAAATTATCCATTTTATTTACCATATTAAAATTCATTCATATGTATATATAACTTTTATATATATGTATATATATTTTTGTATTAATAAACACACACACACATAAATATATTTATATTCTAATGTATACATATAAATGAATATTTTTATAAAATATATTTAAATAAATATAATTATGTATATATATCACAAATTTCAAAATATATACAAATAAATTGAAAATTAATTAAATATACAACAAAATACGCATGACATAGTGGTAAAGAGCATTCATTTGCATAAGGGAGGTCTTGGGATCGAATCCAGGAATGCACAATTATTTAGTGTAGCCTTATAGAACTAATAATGGGAGGAAGGGTTCATGGTGGTAGATGGGTAGTGGAAAAATATGAGAAAGGGGGATGTTAGTGCTAAGAAAGGGGGTTGGTGTTCCTTGAAAAAATAATTTTTTTTCATATTTTTTAATAGCACTTTTTTTGCACTATTAAAAAACACCCTTTAACAGGGCTAGAAAAGCGCTGTTAAAGGAACCCTTTAATAGTGATGGTAAAGGGTGACTTTAATAGTGTTTTTTATCACTATTAAACACCACATTTTAACATTTATTTCAATATCATCACTTTATAAGTGTTGATAAAACCATTTACTAGTGATGTTAAAGCCCTGATTTGCAGTAGTTCTTTCTTACACCCCAAATTTAACTCGCCTTTATCTATTATTTTATTCTTTTTTAGATTGTGTGGTAATATTTCATTGATAAATTAAAATATATGCTTGGTAATCTAGAACCAGTATTCATTTCTACTATAACCACTTTTTTAGAAATTATTTCAAAAATTATCGAAGCTTTCAAATATTTTCTCGATGGATAGATTTTACATTTTTTATACATTTTACTTCAATTCCTATATTCTACCCATTGTTTTAAGAATTTTATAATTTACATAAATTGATATATTATTCCAAAAATCAATTTTCTTATGGAAAAAACTCAATTAGCCCAAAAAAATTCCAATAAATATTTTTCTTTTTTTCCTTTAGTGGTTTTCAATCCAAATTTTTTTCCTTCCTTTGAGCAAACACTAGGGAGACACTCATATTTTACATACTGATATACAGATTTATTAAGTGGTGGGTTACATAGTATTTTTATACACCCATATTTGTCCAAATTTTTATTTCAAACTTGTATTATTAAGTGAAATAGTAATTTTATAAATAGAATTTTCTAGGATAAGTTTTAACTTTTTCTATGAGCTAGTAGTGGATGAGTTTAGAGATATTTTCAAGCTCATATTTACAATAGAATGATTATTTTTAAATATAGTAATATTATCATAAAATTTCATAGAATAAGATATTCTTGAGGATTCATGTGAAGACTCATCTTGGGTGATTTCTAGATTTCTCAAATAGACATCCAACTCAAGACATTTTAGATTTAGAATATTCTTCTGATATTCAAGTGATTTCACCCCATATTCACATTCTTTTATTATCATCTTAATCTGCTATTTATGCATATTACTCTTTTATTGCAAGGAATGATGAATCTATTTTATTCATTTTTCCTTGGTCTTAAATTGTGTATCTTTAACATTAATGATATCTTTGTGAGTTTCTTCCTGAGCATGACTTACCTGGGATTTTTCATAAACATTATTTAAAAATAATTTATTAGCTATGGAGAATTTTTATTTGACAATATTAAGGATTTATCCATGTATTTAACTTATTTATTGAGATTCTTGATCATATAAAACCTCTCAACCATTTCCTTGTCCATCACATCAGCCTCTAACTCTAGCTATGTTTTATTATCCTATAGGTCCTTGATTAACATAAGAATGTATGTGATAATTTCAATAGGGACATTTTTAAAATAGTTATTTACTTAAAATAAAAAATCTATAAGTGACTTAATATTCACATAATATTTACAACCTAAACTAGATTATTCAATAGGAAACTTTTGAACGGATTTAACATATGTAAAACCACTTTGGTTACCTTTAAGTAGTGATGAATCCTCTTTATCCTTTGAGGTTTTCTAAAAAAATAGCCTCTTTCTTTTGTATTGAAATGGAATAAAGTGTATTTTACATCAAATTAAATTATAAACCTTCTTCAAATATACTCTTCAAGTATTGTTTCTAAAAATAAATAGTAAATAAAAATAGATCTGATCATAAGAAACATGTATTTTTTATACCAATTGATGTGTCCTGGCAGGATCATAAAGTTACCCAAAAAGGGGGTGAATCAGTGTGAGATTATTTTAGAAAATTCCATTAGTTTTTTAATTTATACTATTAGTATTTGAATATCATAATTAGATAAGGTTAATGGATCTGATTATAATTACTTGGCACACAACACCACAAGAAATATGGAAATAAATAAAGACAAAAATGCATGGTATTTTTACAAGGTTTGACCCCAATGTGGGAATCTACTTCTCATTGTGTTTGGGTTGAGTCTGGGACAAAAATATCCACTATAAAATGCAAGTAAATACAATAAATTTATCTCTTAAAAATCATATTCTATCTAATAAAAGGTTTATAGTCTCTCGTCTAGTTTTTTTATAATAGCTCCTACCAGTTTACAAAGGTTCCTCCCTACTCACTCCTGAACAAGACCTCCAAACTACTCCTGGATGTCACTAAAATATTCTGGTGAGATATTCTTCCCCAATTAGTGTCTTTGAAAACCATTAGATAATATAAAATAGTTTCAAGTATTATAGACCCTACATCTTTACTCTAACTCAATCTTATTCTTCTTGTTTAAGTTCAACTACACATAAAATAAGAAAAACAGCAGTAATGTGGGCCATACTCAAATCACTTCTTTGACTTCCTTATTCCTATCCTATATTATATTATTTCTTAAATGGTAATGGATATTTAGTGGTGGTACCTCATTTCCATTCTCCTTATTATTTTATTCTTATTATTCTATAATTCCCAAGGTTTTTTTCCATTCTTAATATCATCAGTTACTCTCTTTCATCGATACATAGGGTCTTCTTCTAGAATATAGTATCAGTATACCCTCTTCAACATATCTCTCACTTTTCATTTTCCTTTTCTATATTCAAATAATAATGTGAATATATTTTCTATATTTTTAATATATACAATCCATGAAATTTGAACCAAGATCTTCTCAATATTCTCATTCAATTTCTCAACTAAATCACATGGTATTACTCCCCATGAGCTTGAAATATTCTTCTTTCTATCAAAACTTGCATTCCAGAAATATCTATATTCTCATTTAAAAATGGATAATAGTATTTTTGAGAAATACTCTAGATTTTTTTATCCCTAATGATTTTAAAATATTCATATTTAAAAATATCATAACAATAGAGAAATTATCTTCTCAATCTTATTCTCAATCAATCCTTCTTTTGACTTATCTTGAATCAAAATACAATCACATCATCATAATATTTAATCCATAAATATTAGTAAAGAATAATCTTTCATTTTTTCAAACTATTAAATCTTGTGTAGGAAATAAAATATCTTACTTATCACTTATATGAAATCAAATATATTACAAATCCTTTAAATATATTATGTATAAATAAAAGATTTTTCATTTTATGCATCTCTATAGTCACTTTAACAATTATCTTTTGCATTCCTTGAATATCTTACATATCACTATAAGTTTTTTCACTTTTCCACATTTTAGTATAACCTTCAACAAATATTTTTTATATAAATTTAAATATCTTTCATATTAGAATAATATATTTCCCTTTTCTATATTTCACTACTCAGTAAAATATATTCTACAGGGAATGAATATATTTTGTATGATATAAAATAACTTATATATCATGTAAAATCTTTCCCTTTTCACATTTCAACATACTCTCCATCATATATCTTATAAATTCTTTGGGATATGTTATATTCCAATAAAAAACCTTGTGTACCATATGAAATATGTTACGTATCACAATGTAAACTCTTGAGTAAATTTCAAATGATTTGGATTCATCTTAGTGAGCTTATTATATATTTTCCTGATAATATCACACGTTATAGTGAGCTTTAGTCTTATAAAAATATTCAGTTCTTGTTAGAGGTTCTTCTGGATGCACATATTTTATATCTACAAATTCTCTTTTGGTGGTGTATTTTCATGCCTTCATTACTTTAGCATATCCCCTTCTAGAAATATTTCTTTAATATCTCTATCTCACTCTCAAACATTCCTCTTCCAAACATAGGGCTTTTGAAATATATTTAGACACGCACATTCCTATATTTGTAAGTGCTTATTCCCTATGTGTATATTCTGTAAGTATGACTTCTTGATGAAACTTCCAAAATCACTTTTACACCTACTTAACTCCTTCAACGTCATCTAAGTATAGTTCAACTT
Organism: Viscum album; assembly: GCA_963277665.1. Taxonomy (NCBI): domain Eukaryota; kingdom Viridiplantae; phylum Streptophyta; class Magnoliopsida; order Santalales; family Viscaceae; genus Viscum; species Viscum album. The sequence continues at coordinate 1,489,314,275 of OY728142.1, forward strand.
TCAGCATCAGTTTTTCTATTTAAAAAACACATGGATAGACTCACACAAACTCCAGCAAGGTCATGTAGAAGATAATTATTTCAACAGCTATAACACCTTTCATTTATTCACATTAAGTCCAAGTCAAAAATTATATAATATATAGGTTGATCCCTACCAAGTAGTGGAAGCTTCATTACCTTTTTTTCTAGAATGTACAATGGTAGTATCTCAATTTCGTTTTCCCATTAATGTATTAGAAAGATCTCAATCTTCATCACCATTTCTAATATATATATAGATCTTCCAAAACATCATTTACAATAGAAATAATCACATACTACCATCATAGGAACTCTCCAATGTATATATCACACCTTTAAAATTATTCACTCATTAGGGTCTTCCTACATTAACCAACACATATTGACTTTACTCATGATTAAAAAATTGAAAAAAAATACAACACTCTTCAAACATAATACATTTGGCTAAACCAATTTTGTAGGGACTCTTTGATATGGTTATTTATTCAAGAAAAAAATATATAGAGAACTCGACCTCTCAATCAGGATGAAGTCCTAAAAATTCTTTAAGGAATGCATCTGCATATTCCCTTATAATAGGCATTTTCTCAAGGAAAATCCTTTTCATTGCCTCAATTAATTGATCTAGATATGATTTTTCATAATTAAACAACATCCATGTTTGATAATGATTTTCCAAAGGGGTTTTATAATTATCCTTTCATTTGTATAGAATTATAGGATTGTTAGAAATATAAAAATTGATTTTCTTTTCTCATCCATTGATATTTTTTCTATATATAGAAAAATATTTTATTCCCATTATAGCATCAAAATCTACCAAAGTAATAATAACTAGGTGTGCCGGAATATTCTTCCTATAAATTTTAATTTGGAAAGAGTTATATATTAAGATTAAATGATTGCACCACTTTGTGTTTTCATTTCAAGATCATCCTTCATGTCTTGATGTGGTGATTAGAATTTTCTAGATAACATTCATATCATGAATGAATTCATATAGTTATAATAAAATTGAATATTTATTATTCTTGAATTAATAACAAGTGTTCCTATCACCACTTCATTTTCATGTTCCACCTAAGTGGTAGTTATAGAATAAGCTCTTACTTGTTCCCATTTTATAGAGGTTTTAGTCATCGATTATCTTTAATGACTTATCTTGGTGAAATTATTTTCATACTATATAGTTTTATTATAGTTTTAACAATATACATTGGGGGGAGGCTTGGGTGGAACCTTCCTTTCACCCATCGTACTAATAATCTTCATCATATTTATAAGGACCCAGTTTTAAACGTTACATAATTTCAAGTCAAGTCAAGAATTTTACTTTATTTCACATTGAGGATATTTTTAGGTTTTTATTTTTATACAATTAGTTTATATTTTATACATAACAACTCAAATATTACAATATAGACACTTCTACTCAATATCCATTTTTTCATAAAACAAAAACATTTAAAATGAAACATGGTTTCTTTTTTATGTTCAATCATCATAAATTTTTCCTTAATACCATCCTTGTCTATATTCTTAGTTAAATCCTATGAAAAACATTTTAAATCTTGGAATGAGTATAAAAATATCAGTAAGAAATACACAAATAAGGAAAATTGTTAGTCTTATGAAAACATGTAAACCGTGAATTCTTTATCATAAAGTAATATTTTTCACCTTTAAGAAGTAGTAAATAATTTTTTTAAATAACTCATTGCTTACCCTTTTGTAATCAAAAGAGTGACATAAAATCCATAGTAATCATATATAACACATAAAGGTAACTTGGGACATAATTATACTTAAATGAAATAACCATGTGGTCGACTTCCATACATGTCACTCTTACAAAATTGAATAATAATATGGTCAACTTTCATACCCAATGCATTAGAGGTTATAAAATAACAATCCATCCTTGGTTTATCATAGAACCACCCATGCTTGGTTTATCATGTAACCACCTTTCAAATGTACAAGTACCATTATATAATCATAACACATAGAAGATTGTAATTTTCAACACTTCACTCATAAAATTTCATTTTCAATCATAAGGAATCATTTCAAGATATTGAATTAATCAATCCATTTTCAAAACAATTTTCAATACCAAAATACCCAAAAAGTGAAAAATGTATTTCTATTTTTCTTAACATTTATTCTTGTATAGGAAGCCAAATGTCAAATAACGGTTACAGTGGTGGAGAAGTCATTGTCATTGTATACATTAAAAAACATTCCTTTTGTCAATTATAAATAAAGTAAAATGCTCCATATGGAAATATTAATTTTTAAAACCTTTTAATTAAAATAAAATTTAAGGGGTTGATTATACACCTTATAAAACAAGATGGTGTATAACATCAAAATATGCCTCAATGAAATGAGATTGTGACGAAGTCCCTTACCTCAAGTTTAACTCATCTCATACGTTATTTGTAACACCCCGAGATTTTATGAAAAATATTCTTTTAATTTCATTGATGTCTTGTGTTGTACGCTACACCAAAATTAGCTTCCGCTATATGAAACACCGTATTAGCTTGTAGTATACGCAACACTATTCTCAGCTCGTGTTACACACAATTTCAAGTTCGTTTTGTAGGAATTATTCTATGCAACATTAAGTATAGATTTTGTTTAATGCATAAATGAAATAAGTTTTTTATTATGTTATATGAAACAACAAAGGTAGCTTGCACTACACGCATTCCTGACTTGTCTTGTATTACACGCAATCGTGACCTTCCTCGATAGTGTGTGTAGTACGCAATACTGGGTTTCACTAAACAATGATATATTATTATAATATTAAGAACTAACCGTTATGAATAGTATTAACTACATTTTAAATTTTATAACATTAATATTCATCTTACACATTTTCTAAAACATGGTATGTGAACAAAATAAATTGTTCAGGTAAAATAAGTATTTTTCAAAAAAATACAGTTTTGTCACCTTTTGATGTTGCACCCCCAGTAAATCTAGTTTTTGACAGGTTTATAAGTTCAATTAGACAAAATAAAATTCTTCTTTGGAATCAGGATATAAAAATTTACTTTGGATAAATTTTTCATATTATTCTGATAACTTTCATATTTTAATGAATAGTAAAAACACGCTATATTTTAATTAAAAACAACTTTTTTCATCGTAATAATTTATATGGTTAAATTATAATATTGAATGGTTTTAAAGTATAAATAGAATATATTTTTACTATTTAATATAATTTATTTCATTACCATTAATTTTACATTGAATTCATAGGTAAAAACATTTCAATGTTTGGCAATGTTTTAACTTTTTTAACCCGTTTTCTTAACAACAGGATTAATTTTAAATTAATTACTATAACTTCTGTGTTTTGAATTTTGAAAAATGAATTCCATATTTGAATTCATTGGGTCTAAATTATGTTTATAGGTTACTTTTATTTTTTTGATATTATGAATAGTAACTACGGTAATTTTTATTTACTACAGTTAAAGATAAATCGGGTAATTAAGGGTAAAAATAAGATTATAAAATAACCCTAACACCTGACAAAATTATATTGGATGAATAAAATTTGACCCATATCACCTAAGGGTTTGATTAGATTCATTTTATGGACTTTTGACCATGTAAATAATTTAATTATTATTAAAACCAAAGAAAGTGACAACATGTCACTCTCTTAAATCTTATAAGTATAATAATTTTAATTTAGTGATAAACTTCATGAAACTTAAAACATGAATAGTCTCCAGAAATCTAATAAAATTATATACATAATTTGAATTTATTTAGAATTTTTTAGGGATTAAATAATTATCATTAAAGGTGACACAATAGTGATGTTGAAATTATTTTATTGATTGAAATATCAAATAAATGGTTTTAAAAATATTAAAATAAATATTATATGAACTATTTAATGTGATCCACGAATTTTCTAGATAAATATGACATGTTATGTATCTATTAAAAAAAATTTCGAACATATCGTTTGTGTGGATTTTATTTAAATTCAAATAAATTAATTGTGTCAAAATTGACACTATTGATATTTTATGTTATTAAATTGTTTAAAAATCACGAAAACATTTTAAAAATTACAAATTAAAATTTATATGTTCTAACATTTCATAAAATATCAAATTATGTATAATTAAGAACACATAAGTAAGTATTTATAACCATATATAATTTATAACATTATTACCACAAATAAAATTAAATAGATTAAATAAGGATAAATCAAAATGATAAGGTTTAAAATAAAATCAAAACAATTCTAAATTTAATTGGTTGATGAGATTACAACCCTATATTATCTAATATCCGAATTTGAGTCACTTTGGAAGTTTTTAAGTGGGGTTTATGTTTATTATAAATTAATATTTTAGAGGTTTCCAAAAGTGTCTCTCTCCTCCCTTATAAAAGGGCACCTCCTCCCTCTTCTCTTTACACAATTTATAGCCTTCAAGCTCACCCAACCCCTACCCATTTACCTTCTCAACTTCCCTAGAAACATACTAGAGGTCATTTTCTTCTTCAAATACCAATTTTAGTTCCCTAAGAGAAGGTTTCAAAGAGGCGTGTCGAAGAAGAGGAGGTTCGGATACATACGAAGCATATCAGACATAAGGATATAAAGAAAGTTTTTAGGTAAGAAAGAAAAAGGGGAAGATCCTTATGGGAGATTTTGAAGATCTTTCACCATGATTAGAAGATTATGTTCCAAGTTTCCAAAGACACTAAACTATTACGGTTCTTTGGTGTCTGTTTTTGTTATGTATTAAGTATTCCGCAAAAGTAATGTAATGTCCATGTACGTCAAGCTTTGGGTCTCTACAGTTGGTATCAGAGGGAGGTTTAGTTAAACTTTTGAAACTATGATACGAAAACTTTTGTGAGATTCCTAGATATATTTTAAAGGTATGTATAGGGATGTCCCTAGGGTTAAGTATAAGTATAGGTTATAGTCCTTGAATTATGGTGATGATATTAGAATTTAACCTAAGATGTTAGATATTGAAGGTACTCCCACTTTATTATGTTGTTTTCCTAGCATGATTTTTGCCTCTCACACTGTTCTTTTTGGGTTTTAGACGATGTCTGGAACCCGAAGGAACTTTGTTGATCAATTTAATGGACAATGCAATGATTTTCCTCCCGAACAACCAAATGTGATGGAAGATGGAGTGAAAAATCTTATTGCTATACTTACACAAGCTATGAATCATTCTGGATTTCCAAATGATCAGAGAAGGGAACAATATTCTATTGAGTCCTTCATGAGGCAATGACCACCTTCTTTCAATGGGTCTTCTGGTTCACTTGTTGCTAAACAATGGATCAGTACCATTGAAAAGATATTTTTCATACTTCGCTGTTCAGAACATGAAAAATTCATTTTAGTTGTTTACCATTTATAAGGTGAAGCAGACTAGTGGTGGAATCTAATTAAGAATACAAGACCCCAAGATGAAATTGAATCCATGGAATGGGTCGAGTTCAAGAACTTGTTTTTCAGTAAGTACTTCCCTCGTATTCTTCGAACAAATATGGAAAAGGAGTTCCTTGAGCTTAAGAAAAAGGATGATGAATATGTTGGTATATACGAGGAGAATTTTACAAGGCTTTCAAGATATGCATCTGACTTTATCATCCAACCTGAAAGTAAAGTTGATCAATTCTTCAGTGGCTTAAAACCAAGTCTTCGAAGAGAATTAGCTATAAGAGACTTCAGTAGCTATGAAGAAATTGTGTGTTGTGCTATCAAGGTAGAACTAGAAGTTAGTGTAACATATCCATCTCATGGTTTTGACAAGAAACGAAAGATGGAGTTCGAGGAAAAACCTTAGAACAATGGTGAAAATAAGGTGAATGTTTCTTTATGCTCAAAGTGTGGAAAGAAGCATGGTGGAGATTTTCTAAAAGGTACTAGAAAATGTTTCAAGCATGGAAATGAAGGTCATCAAGCAGCTGAGTGCTGAAGTAATGGGAAAAAGGTTTCTAATGATGTGAATAGAGAAGGCTCCACCAATACTTCAATTCTTCAAGTGCAAGGAAATGGGGCATTATGCTAATCAATTCCCTAATCCAAGGGTTAATGATGATCGACATGAGCAACCTCTTAAGGCAAAGGACAAAGTGAAGTCACATGCGATCACTATTGGCGATGTTGAGTATGATAACGATGTAGTGGAATGATTGTGTATTTATGTAACAGGATTCCAAAATAATGTTGTGGAATCTAATTTATAGTACTGTGGAATATTGGAATATCTATGTATTGGTTTATTATGGTACCAGTAACCATGAAAAGTAATTCAAATATTTTGGAAAGCAGATGATATGTGCATAATGGAGGGATAAATAGAAAATAATATGTTTGATAGTATTAATGAGATCATGACTGATATAAGGACAAAGTGATATCATGGTTTGAGTATATAGAAATTTTGGGATTTTGGTATATGGAAAGAGTTACCTTTTGACAGAATTCCTATTTTCACTATAGTTCTATGGTAATTTATGTTGCAAGAGAATACAAGATTAAGGTATTCACATGTTTGGAATGTGACCAACAACAAGATATATCTTATGGGGGATAAATGATGGTATTCACATGCTTGGTAGATGACCTTTCTAGTAGTCATTTTATTTATACTATGAGATTGGACAGAAGTATTTACGATAATCCTAAAGGTTGGAATGCATTAAGTTGGACATCATATAGTATTGTTTAAGTCTAGAAATTTTTGATATTATTTTTGGAATGTTATAATAGTATAGTTTTATAAAAAAAGACAACATGTAGGATGGATGACAACCCGTCGCGTCGGACAAGGATTTGGGAATTGAACCCACAACTGAAGTGCGACAGGCCTTTTTCACATACCACTAGCCTACAGAAATTCCATGGTTAGTATAAATTAGTTTTAATTTATTAAGTGGTATGATATATGAAGTATAAGTCCATTTTAGGAACCATATACGATTAATCTCACTATAGATGGACTTATGTATATTTAATAACTTTTTCTAACCTTTTGTTTGAGATAGATGGAATGGCCTATCATTCTATCACATGATCTGCTAACACTTCACAAATGAAAAATTCAACTTCATTTATTTAAGAGATGAAATGGAAATTGTTCAAGGAATGACCAACGGTGATATTGTACCAAAATCAAGAAAGTATTTCTTCTAATTCCAATTTTTTCAACTTTAGGGAAATGATCTTGAAAACCAAAAATGTTGTCCTATTGCCCTCATATCTGATGAATCAGATGGTACCTTAGATCATCACAAATTTATGGCTTTGTGATTTTTGGCTTTCTCATAGCCATGTTCTCTACCACTCTCCATCAGAACTTGATGGTTAGATTTCTCTTCCATATCCATATTTTAACCTATGTTCTCCTATGTCGAAACCCAGTGATTAGTTAATTTGGGTAACCATTACGTTTCATAATTTAGTTTTTAAATTTAATTTTTGGTATTCCTTTTTTACGATGTGGGTTTCTATTAAAGAAACTTTCAAGTAGTAAAACATTTATAACCCTGACGAATTTCGAGGGCGAAATTCATTTTAAGGGGGGTAGAATGTAACACCCTGAGATTTTATGAAAAATATTATTTTAATTTCATTGATGTCTTATGTTGTACGCTACATGAAAATTAGCTTGTTCTATACGCAACATCGTATTAGCTTGTAGTATACGCAACACTATTATTGGAGCGTGTTACACACAATTTCAAGTTCGTTTTGTAGGAATTATTCTACGCAACATTAAGTATATATTTTTCTAATATATAAATGAAATAAGTTTTGATTATGTTATATGAAACACCAAAGGTATCTTGTACTACACGCATCCCTGACTTGGCTTGCATTACACGCAATCACGACCTTCCTCGATAGCGTGTGTAGTACGCAATACTGGGTTTCACTAAACAATGATATATTATTATAATATTAAGAACTAGACATTATGAATAGTATTAAATACATTTTGAATTTTATAACATTAATATTCATCTTACACATTTTCTAAAACATGGTATGTGAATAAAATAAATTGTTCGGGTAAAATAAGTATTTTTCAAAAAAATGCAGTTTTGCCACCTTTTGATGGCGCACCCACATTAAATCTAGTTTTTGACAGGTTTATAAATTCAATTTGAAAAAATAAAATTCTTATTTGGAATCAGGATATAAAAATTTACTTTGGATAAATTTTTCATATTATTCTGATAACTTTCATATTTTAATGAATAGTAAAAACACGCTATATTTTAATTAAAAACAACTTTTTTCATCGCAATAATTTATATGGTTAAATTATAATATTTAATGGTTTTAAAGTATAAATAGAATATATTTTTACCATTTAATATAATTTATGTCATTACCATTAATTTTACATTGAATTCATAGGTAAAAACATTTCAATCTTTGGCAATGTTTAAACTTTTTTAACCCGTTTTCTTAACAATGGGATTAATTTTAAATTAATTACTGTAACTTATGTGTTTTGAATTTTTAAAAATGGATTCCATATTTTAATTAATTGGGTTCAAATTATTTTAATAGGTTACTTTTATTTTTTTGATATTATGAATAGTAACTACGGTAATTTTTATTTACTGCAGTTAAAGATAAATCGGGTAATTAAGGGTAAAAATAAGATTATAAAATAACCCTAACACCTGCCAAAATTCTATTGGATGACTAAAAGTAGACCCATATCACCTAAGGGTTGAATTAGATTCATTTTATGGACTTTTGGCCATGGAAATAATTTAATTATTATTAAAACCAAAGAAAGTGACAACATGTCACTCTCTTAAATCTTATAAGTATAATAATTTTAATTTAGTGATAAACTTCATGAAACTCCAAACATGTATAGTATCCAGAAATATAATAAAATTATATAAATCATCTGAATTTATTTATAATTTTTAGGGATTAAATAATTATCATTAAAGGTGACACAATAGTGATGTTGAAATTATTGTATTGATTGAAATGTCAAATAAATGGTTTTAAAAATATTAAAATAAATAATATATGAACTATTTAATGTGCTCCACGAATTTTCGAGATAAATATGACATGTTATGAACCTATTAAATATTTTGGTTCGAACATATCTTCTGTGTGGATTTTATTTAAATTCAAATAAATTAATTGTGTCAAAATTGAAACTATTGATATTTTATATTATTAAATTCTTTAAAAATCACGAAAACATTTTAAAAATTAAAAATTAAAATTTATATGATCTAAAATGTCATAAAATATCAAATTATGTATAATTAATAACACATAAGTAAGTATTTAAAACCATATAAAATTTATAACATTATTACAACAAATAAAATTAAATAGATTAAATAAGGATAAATCAAAATGATAAGGTTTAAAATAAAATCAAAACAAGTATAAATTTAATTGTTTGATTATATTACAACCCTATCATATCTATAATCCGAATTTGAGTCACTTTGGATGTTTTAAAGTGGGGTTTAGGTGTATTATAAATTAATATTTTAGAGGTTTCCAAAAGTGCCACTCTCCTCCCTTATAAAAGGGCACCTCCTCCCTCTTCTCTTTACACAATTTTGAGCCTTAAATATCGGCCAAACCCTGATCATTTCTCTTCTCAACTTCCCTAGAAACATACTAGAGTTCCTGTTCTTCTTCAAATACCAATTTTAGTGCCCTAAGAGGAAGTTTCAAAGAGGCGTGTCGAAGAAGAGGAGGTTTGGATACATACAAAGCATATCGGACATAAGGATATAAAGAAAGTTTTTAGGTAAGAAAACAAAAGGGTAAGATATTTATGGGAGATGTTGAATATATTTCACAATTATTAGAAGATTATGTTCCAAGTTTCCAAAGACACTAAACTATTATGGTCCTTTGGTGTCTGTTTTTGTTATGTATTAAGTATTCCGCAAAAGTAATATAATGTCCATGTACGTCAATATTTGGGTCTCTACATTATTTACATTCCTTAATAATAAACTTAGGTTAATTTATACTTTATTTAGAACCTTTTTGAATTTTATTATTCCCTTTATATCACTTATTAAAATGTTATAACAATTACTTAATTATTTAAACTAACATCGGATGTTTTTTCAATATTTGGTACTTAAGTTCAAGATGACTTCGATATGATGTTAGTAGTCAAAGTGGTAATGATTCCATAATCTCCATAATAATATTCATGACATAATAATCACTTTTATACATCAATTATACTTTTAAATCAAACCATTTATGTATTGTTATGAAAAATGGACAATGTTATAATCATGGAGACAGTAGGTCGTATGTACGCATGAGTAATGTTTCCATTTTTCAATGATCATTATGAAAAGAAGGTAATTGTCATTTTATCTTTTTATAATTATCATAATATAATTACCATCGTATTAATAATTTATATATACATATATATCGTATATGTGATGTGGTGAAGAAAAATGAATCGCATTGCTTTGTGGAGGTGATAGTTCACTTGTACACACAAACGACGTTATCATTTTTATGTGCAAGGAAGTTAAGAACATAAATGATATATTATTATTTCACAATGATAAATATGAAATTAATATTATATATAAAAATTATTTTCATAATTATAACCAATCTTGATAGATTTTAATGGAAAACAAATTATATCGGTTTGTGAAGGTGATAGTTCACACGTACGCACGAATGATTAATTATTTTACTATTTAATGGAATATGAGTTGGATTTAGGTGATGATATTAACATAAAAACATCTAAGTATATTTATGATACTTGATTTATTTATCTCATAATGTTCAGAGAGTATTTTAATGAAGCAGAAGAATAAATAAAATAGAAACACTTAAATAAAAACGTTACCCTTCCTTCAGACGATCACCTTTGATTAACACCTTAACACCTCTAAGAAGGGTGTTATGCCTAAACTAATGACTCTAGAATGTGGGGAGTCATTATAGGAAGGGTTTTTTGTAGATATTTGATGAACTAATTTTTTTTTAAGTGTAAGAAATAGATATGAATGGGTTCCCTTTTATTGAAGAGGGGAGGGGCACTCTTGGAATTATAAAAAGTATTAAATTAATATAAATTTATTTTATGTTACAAATGGATCTAAACTAAATTATTTCAAATATAGGATTATTTTGGGTCTAAATAAATTCATATAATTAAAATTATACAAGTTATTATTATTTTTTAATTCTTATAATTTTGTTTTAACCCCTTTTAACTCTTACCGTGATATCATGTTAATTACACTTTGAGGGTTAATATAATTACTATAAAATTACAAATGACAAAAAATGAGTCATTTATGAAATTTTTATACTTATCCAAACTATTTTTCAGAATATTATATTTTTTATATATTTTATATCATTTAATAAAATATTATTTATTTTAAAATATCATTAATGCCAATTTTAACACTATTCATTAAATGATTTTTTTAAAATATTATAAAAACTTGATTCCTTCTAAAAAACAGATTTAAATAATATATAACATGTTAAAGTAATCCATAAAAAATTTTATGGCATAAAATATTTCAAATTACATTTATTTAAATATTATTGGTATCATTTATTTGATTCTTCCTTTAATAAATCAATTACTGCATCATCATTGTGTCACAATTAAATTTAAATATTAAATATCCAAAAATTATAAATAAATTATCATTATGTAGATAAATATTTTATCTTTTATATGAATATTTATGGTTGAGTTTATCTTCTATATTACCTTATATTAAAAATGAATTACTTATTAAAAATATGAGTATGACATTTTTAACTTATCTTTAAATAAAATATAATAAAGATCATATTCCTACCCAAGTGGCTTAAAAAGGTTATAATTTTGTTCTAAGGTTTATTTATGTCTAAAATGACTCATCCAATGAAATTAGGACAAGTTTTAGGATAATTTTATAAAATTATAATATTATTTTTACCTTTAATTACCTGATTTACCCTTAACCGTGGTAAATAAAATACTAAAGTTACTATTCGTCAAAAATTAAGTTGATAATATTAGACCAAAAATTTTATACTTATTACAACCATTCATATCCATTTTTAAAAATTCAATTCATAGAAGTGGCTAAATTAAGTTAAAAAATAATCCTATAAATGTGGCGAGAAGGCAGGTAAAAGAGACGTTCAAAATTTCAATAAGTTTTTACATCTAATTTCAATATAAAAATTACTAAAATTACCTAAATTGGGTTAATAAATTTATTATTGATCTATAGTGACTTTAAAAAACAATTTAAAGTATAATAATTGTTTTAATGAAAAATCAGTTTTTAACTACAATGCAGTATTTTTCATCATTCATCTAAAAATGAAACTTTTTAGAAAAATACCAAAAATTCAACCAAAGTAAATTTTGATACTCCACTTCTAAATAATAAGTTTATGTTATCAAATATAATTTATAAAACTGAAAAAAACTATATTTAAAAAAATTCCATCGACAGGCGGTAAAACAACCTTTTAAAAATATTAGAGATTTTTATGCTTAAAATTGGATTTTATTCTTATTTTAAGCCAATAAAATTTATTGGATGAATGTAAAAAAATTTAATAAACATGTGTAAAAATAATATAGTTAGTTCTATTAATTCTTGTTGATATAGTGTCTAGGTGATAACTACCACTTAAAATAATAATATTAATAATATATTATTTTTTCGTATAACTCAGTCTTGCATGCAGCGTAAGATTTCAGAGAAATCCATTGTTGTGTGTCGGGTACGATATCAGACATAGTGTCCCATTTAAGGTAAAATTAATATATAATTTATAAATATTAATAAATATTAAAAATTATTATTCTATAATTACTTGGTATGTTACATCCTTCCCCTTTTTGGAAATTGTGTCCTCACAATTTTATTCACTTATCAAATAAGTGGGGGTATTTTCCCTCATATAATTTTTAGATTCTCATATTTACACTTCAAACATATGGTTTTTTCACAAAACCTTAACCTGATGAATCATCTTATTCCACAACACTTTCTCTCTATGGTCAATAACCTAAACTAGATATTTCTCATATGAAAGATTCTCTTCCAATTGAACTAATTCTAGACTCAAAATATGAGATGAATCCGATATATACTTCATTAACATTGAAACACAAAAAGTATTATGTACCTGGGATAAACTCAGAGGTAAATCCACTTGGAAGTAAATCAATCCAACTTTATCCAGGATTTCATAGGTTCCAATAAACCGTGGACTCAACTTCCCCTTATTACTAAAATGAATCACACTTTTCCATAGAGAAAATTTGAGAAATAAATGATCACCTACCTCAAAATAAAGATCTTTCCTCCAATTATCCACATAAATTTTCTGCCTACTCTAAGTTTTCCTCATGTATAGCTGAATCAATTGAACTTTCTTTTTCATTTACGCTACCAACTCTGGTCCCATCAACTTCCTTTCTCCAATATTATCCCAAAAAATTTGATGTCTAACACCACTTTCCAAATAATGCCTCAAATGGTGACATTTTTATACTGGAATGAAATCTATTATTATAAGAAAATTCAACCAATGAAAGATATTGATCCCAAAATCCCTAGTAATCCATTGAACAAGAACTTGGAATATCCTCCATGTTCTAAATTTTTTGTTCTGGATACCCATTTAACTGAGGATGAAAAGCTATATTGAAATTTAATTCAGTACCCAATGACTTCTGAAGTCCATTTTGAAAGTTATAATTGAACCTAAGATCATGATCTGATAAAATGGAGAGAGTAACTCCATGTAACCTCATCATCTCTTAAAGATAGAACCAAGACAGTTTATCTAGAGATAGTGTCTCAAATAGGAAGAAAATGAGAAGATCTAATCAACATATCAACAATAAATCATATTTCATTGTTACCTAGATAAGTCTTTGGTAATCCCATAATAAAGTCTAAGGATATATTTTCCCATTTCTATTCCAGCACTGGAAAAGGATGAAGTATCCCCTTTGGAAACTATCATTATTATTTAACCAATTGACAAGTCAAACATCTCAGGTTAAAGTTAGCAATATATATGTTCATTCCATCCCACCAGTAATACTCTTGAATATCTTTATAACTCTTAGCACTACGAGGATAAACTAAAAATGGAGAACTCAAGCTTCACATAACAACTCTTTCTTTAATTTTGAATCATAAGGAACACATAATCTATTCCCAAATATCAAAAAAAATCTTTATCAATGTTAAATTCAGGAAACTTACCTTTTTGAACTAATTCTACCTTTTTTTGGAACTCACTGTCTTCTTTCTAAACTTACTTAATTATGTCTGATGGAGATGATTATACTGACACCTAAAACAAAACAGATGAATTTTATGCAACAATAACTTATAAAAAAAATTCATTAAATCATTAACTAAAGGGTTACGTTCCAAACATAACATGGTTAATGTAGCATTACATTTTCAACTCAAAGAATCAGTCACTTTATTTGATTTTCTAGGATGGTAATGAATCATTCAATCATAATCCTTGATTAGTTCCAACCATATCCTCTATCTCATGTTCAATTATTTTTGACTGAATATATACTTAAAAATTTTGTGATCAATATATATTTCACACTTTGTGCCATACAAATTATTTATTCAAATTTTTAATGCAAAAAAAAGAGAAGATAATTCAAAACCATGTGTATGGTAATTTAACTCATGGGGTTTCAATTGGCGTGATGCATAAGCAATTACCTAATCATTCTGCATTAGGGAACAACCAAGTCCTTTCATTTAAGAATCACTGTAGATAACAAATTCACCATTTATGGAAGGCGGGGCCAAAACTGGAGCATTTACCAATCTTCTTTTCAGTTCCTGAAAATAATCATCACATTATTTTATCTAGATGAACATAAATCCATTTTGTGTTAACTTATTTAGTGGGATAGATAACCGAGAAATTTTTTCAACAAACCATCGGTAATAACAAGCTAATCCATTAAAACTAATAATCTATGTGATATTGGTAGGTCTTGGCCACTCTTCAATAACTTGTATTTTAGAAGGGTCAACCTTGATTCCATATTTAGAAATAATATATCCAAGGAATGAATTTTTTTATGACCAAAGTTTACTCTTACTAAAATTTTCATATAGTTTATTTTCTTTTAGGGTTTTCAAAACAATACTTAAGTGCCTTTCATGTTCCTCGTGGATTTTAGAATATACCAAAATATCATATATAAACACAACCAAAAACTGATCCAAAATTTGATTAAATACTCCATTCATAAGATTCATAAATATATCATGTGCATTAGATAAACCAAAGGTCATAACCATAAACTCATAATACCTATATCTTGTCTGAAATGTTGTCTTTGGAATGTCTTACTCCTTCACCTTCAGATGATGGTACCCAGACCTCAAATCAATATTTGAAAAAATGAGTTCCCTAGAGCTGATCAAACAAATAATCGATATGAGGAAAGGGATACTTGTTCTTAATGGTGATGTTATTCAAGGCTCTTTAATAAATTCAAATTCTCATGGAACCATCTTTCTTTTTCATAAATAAAATAGGAGAACCCCATGGTGAAGTGTTGGGTCAAATAAAACCTTTATCAAGTAATTCTTGTAACTAGTTTTTCATTTCCACCATTTCTACTTGATCCATTTGATAAGGGGGTTTATAAATAGGATTAGCATCATGCACTAAATCAACAGTAAATTCAACCTCCCAATCCGAAACAACACCATACAATTCATTAGGAAAAACATCCGTAAATTTATTCACTACTGGGATGTCACTAATCAAAATTGTTTCTTTCTTTTCAACAACATGAGTTATATAACTTTTACTTCCATCATTAATAAATCTCTAAACTTATTAGTATGTTATAAAGGGTATGAAATCATTGAATAGAACTTTATTGGATTTTCAATATATTTTATCATGATAAACTGAAAGCCAATCCATGTCCAAAATGATATCAAACTCCACTATAGGAAGTTCAACAAGAGTTTTAGGAAAGAATAACCCACCAATGATAATAGGAAGATTTCTATAAATCTTGGTTTCTCTAATACTTCCACCCAGAGTTTTTACCAAAAGTTCTATATCACATTCATGAGGTTATATTTCCAAATTACTTGAAAAGTTCTCACAAATGAAAGAATGTGAAGATCCAAAGTCAAACAGAGTATTGGAATATTTTGAAAAAAAATACTATAAGATACCTGTCACCACTTTTTTTATAGCCTAACATCAACTGTAGTAGTAGCAAATGATTTTTTCACACACTTTTTTCTTTTGATCTTACTAATTTCTACCCTGGGTAATCAACCTTGGACACTTATTTGAATAATGCCCTAACTCATTGAAATTAAAACATCTTACCACTGGATTTTCATTACTTTCCTAATCATATCCCTTATAGTCACGAACAATATAACCAGTCTTACCACATTGGAATCACTTCCCAAACATTGAAATACATTCTCCAGGATTCTTTTTACCACACTTCTCACAAGATATAAATTTAGTTTTCTTACCTCCATACTTATTTAATGAATGTTTTCCCATTGCCTGCCAACTAGACCTCATATTTTTCTATTTCTCATGGGACACATGATTATCAGAAAACTATATTTCTACCTTCTCAACACATTAAAAAAATTCTCATAACTTTTGAACTCATGAGAATCCAATGCCCTTCGATATCTTGGCTTCAATTGTAACATCCCAAGTGATTATAAAATAAGAATTTTTTATATCTATTAATATTTATGAATTATATATTAATTATAATTTAAATTGGATAATTTATTTGATAGCGTTCCTTACACGCAATAATGAGTTTCTTTAAAATATTATGTTTCACACAAGACTGAGTTATACCAAAAAATAATACATTATTATTATTATTATTTTAAATGGTAGTTAATTCCTAGTTGTTGTATTGGTGGGAATGAATAAAACTAACTATATTATATTTAAACACGTATATATAATTAATTATTTGGTGAAAAATTAATAAAATTAATTTAAAACCCTTTTTAAAATAAAAGGGAATGTTTTTCTGAAAAACTATTTAAATGTGAACAAGTGTGTTTTATACCAATAAATGATCAAATAACGCTTTTGGATTATATTAATAAAAATATATATAGAATATATTACAAATAATATTTAAAATTAATCTTATGTGTTTTCTAGACATTATACAAGAACAAATTCAATTTTACAAATAAAATGAATATTTTTCTAAAAATGCAATTTTACCACCTTTTGATGGAGAATCAGTTTTAAATCTAGTTTTTGAAAATTTTATAAGTTATATTTGGAAAAATAAAATTCTTATTTTTAATATGGATATCAAAATTTTCTTTTTTTTTTTAATTTTTGGTATTTTTCTGATAAAATCCATATTTTAATGAATAGTGAAAAATCACTGCGTTTTAATTCAAAACTGTTTTTTCATTTGATTTATTTTTATAGTTAGGTTATCCTTTTAATTGGTTTTAAAGTATAATTAAATAATTTGTTATCATTTAATATAATTTAGGTCATTTGAATCAATTTCAAATTTAAATTGGATATAAAAACTTTGTGAACTTTTGAACATTTTTACTTCAAAAACCCATTTTCTCGATCCGTCAAAGGGATTAACTTTAAATTAATTTAACCACTTTTTTGAATTGAATTTTTAAAAATTTATATACATGGTTGTAATAATTATGAAAATTTTGGTATAATATGATCAAAATAATTTTTTGTGAATAGTAACTTTAGTATTTTATTTACAACGATTTAAGGTAAATAGAGTAATTAAAGGTAAAATTAATATTATAAAATTATAAAATTACCCAAAAACTTTTTCTAATATTATTATATGAGTTATTAACGACCATGAATATCCTTTGGATGAAATTTTTACCTTTGTAAGCCACCTGGGTGTGATTATGACATTTATAACATTTAATTTAAAGTAAAGGCAAATATGTCATAAATATGTCTCTCCTTACTAAAAAAAAATATATGGGGTTATATAAGTGATATCTTAGACTATTAATAGTAATTATAATTCTAAAAATATTACCTATATCATGTTAATTCATTTTTAATTTTTATGAAATAAATAATTAAACTAAATAGCGACACAATGATGATTCAGTAATTTGTTTATTAAAGAAAGAATCAAATAATGATATTAATAATATTAAAATAAATATAATTTGAAATATTTTATGCCATAAAATAATTTTTGGGATTACTATGACATATTATAATTGATTAAATGTATTTTTTTCTAAGTAATCAAGTTGTTATGATTTTTTAAAAAAGTCATGTAATGAATAGTGTCAAAATTGACATAATTCATAACTTAAATTATAAAATATTTAATTAAATGATATAAAATTTATAAAAATAAAATATTCGACCATAAAGTTTATATAACTATCTAAATTTAATTAATTACTCATTCATTGGTCTTTTTTCATGATTTGGTGATTATTTTAACTCTCTAAGTGTAGATTGCTTGATAAAACAGTGAGTTAAAAAGGTTAAAACAAAAATATAAGAATTAAAAATTATTCAAAACTTGTCTAATTCTCATTATATGATTATATTATGATCCATAATCATCATATATTTTTACTAAATCAAAATTTACCCATTTTTAATTGAAATTGAATTTATATTAATTTAATACTTTTAATAATTCCAAGGGCACCCATCCCCTCTCCTATAAAAAGGCACCCATTAATCTCTATTAATAACCCTTAAAAAACATTTTTTTGACATTATATGCCCAAAATACTTCCTAGAAACACTTACCAAATTCTTTAGTCCTTATTGTAGGTATAACACCCTTCTTAGAGGTGTTAAGGTGTTAAGAAAGGTGATCATCCGGAGAAAAGGTGATGTTTTTATTTAGGTGTTTCTATTTTATTTCTTCTTCATATTCCTTAAAATATCCTTCAAACATGATGATATAATAACTCTAGTATCATAAATATACTTATGTTTTATTATTTTAATATCATCACCTGAATCTTCCTTTAATTTCAATAAATGGGAAATGAACTTTTTGTTCGTGTGTACAGTGGACTACTGCCTTGTAAACTGATATAGTTTGTTTTTCATTACCATCTCTAAAGATAGGTTATAATGATGGAATAAATGTTATATATGATAATAATGAAATATTTATCATTATAATATAATAATATGTCAATTACTTTCTTACTTTTCATGCACATAAAAATGATAATGTCGTTTGTGCGTACGTATGATCTATCAGCTTCGCGAAGCGATGTGACTAATTTTTATTCATTACATCACTTGTATGATATATATAACTATATTTAAATTATTAATATGATATTAATTATGTTATTATAATTCTTTAAAGATAAAATAATATTTACCTTAATTCTATAATGATCAATGAAAAAAGAAAAAAGTGTTACTCATGCGTATGTATAGCTTACCGTCTCCATGATTGTAATGTTGTTCATTTTTCATATACATGTTTAATGAATGGATTTAAAATTATAATTGATATATAAAATTAATTATTATTTCATGAATATTATTTTAGAGATGATGGACTTTTGGCCACATGGACTATTGACATCATACCAAGTTCATTTTTAACTCAAGTACCGAATATCGACAAAATGTCCGACATGAACTTACATAATTATGTAATTGTTATAACATTATAATAAGTGATTTAAAATGAATAAAAATATTGAAAATTTTTATAAATAAATTATAACCTAAGTTTATTATTCAGGAAGATAAATAACATGCGAGACAATTCAGACTCAAGGTAAGAGATTTCATCTCATTCTCCTTTTATTGAGGCATTTATTGATGATATGAACATTTATTATTTTATAAGGTGTATATATATTCCATTTGAAATTCTATATCCATATTATATCTATAATCATGTTATTTAATTTTTTGAAAAAAAAAATACTTTCATGTGGCTTAAAATTTAAATGTTCAAAATGGTAAGGTGTTCTTTAATTAAAAGGTTTTTTTAAATGTTTATTCTTATAAATCTTCCTCATTAATTTCTATGATTTCAGAATGGTTTTAAGGATTTATTTATATCTAAATTAATTTTATAAAATTTTAATTCCTTTTAAAAGTTTCAAAGTGGTATGGGACACTTTGATTCAAAAATATCCTTTTAAAATGTTTTAATTGTGTTTAAAAAATGGATTGATTATTTCAATAACATAAAATGATTTTTTAACATGTAATCCATAAATGGAATTTCTTGATTTAATTTCACTATTATATATTGATGTTTAATTTACAATTTTACCATTTTATTTTAAAATAATGTGTTTTCATTTATTAGTGTGTGACTTGTAAAGATAAAATTTGATTTCAAAGTGGAAATGTTATTTTTCCTTTATGATTGTTTTATGTGTTATGATTATGTTATGGTTCTTGGAAATTGTTTAAATATATGGGTGGTTCTGTGATAAACTAAGGTTGGGTGAGCCCATGATATCTCTCCAATTCATTGGGTAATGAGACGGAGTTAATTGGTTGTCTTTATTCTAAGAGATTTAGGGAATATACTGTGATTAGTATTCCAAATGTAATAATGAAGGTTACTCCCTATATAGCTATAAAAGCTACAATGTAAGTATGATATGGATGCCACAAGTTACCTTTACTATTTATGATTTATTATAATTTTTTTATGACTCTTATTATTTCATGAGGTACGTTAAGGAACTTATATTTATGGGTGAAAAGTATGATTTTGTGAAAATGTTTTCATGAGTTTAAAATATTCATGGACTAACGGTTTCATTACTTATTTTATATATATTACTGAGATTTTTGTGCTCATCCCAAGTTTTTGAAATATTTTCCATAGGTTATAAGTATGGGTAAGATAAAGGAATAAGTCAAGATTAATGTTATGAATATTTCTATCAAGAAAAAAGGAAATCATGTTTTAAATTATCTAGTGAAAAAATTGATAGCGATTAGAAGTGCCTAATTTTTAATATTTAGTTGTTATGTAATATTTATGGCCTAATTCTATAAAAATATAAACCTAAAAATATCCTAAATATGAATTCTTGACTTAACTCAAGATTATGTAACGTTTAAGGTTGGGGGATTATAGTTTATATCAAAGGTCAGTTTAGAAAACTTTAGGGATTAGGAGTTCTAGTTAAAATTATGGTAAGTTTATATGTTTATTCATTTTCTTAAATTCTTGTTTTATAACCTTTTCAGATTAATTAAAGTTGGTTACAAATGAAAGGATGAGGATCTCAAACAACATTCTTATCTCTTCCTGATGATTTGCTTGTAATAATTATTGCAAAGTCATGTCCAGATGATTCATTAACTTTTTCTAACATACAACTCACTTAAAAACAATTGTATGAGATCTCAAAAACCTCCTCCATACCTTGATACCATCATGGATCATGTGTTTTTTTAATCAAATCCTATTTTCTAAATATTCTCATATTTTTTTAAAAACTAAATATTATCAAGGAATTTTTATATATTTTACCTTATCACAATATTTTGAATCATATTATGATTTTTAAAAAGATACTGAAGAAGGAAACCCTTGTGCAGCCTATTTATACTTTGTTTTAAAAAATAGTATTTCATCACATACTTATGGTATTTTAAAAGGACAATTGATTGAAATTTTTAAGTCAAACTCGGTCTGAATGGTTTATAAAAATCAAGTTTTATTAGATGTTTTGAAATTATATTTCATACATTATTATTTTCCAAAACTATTTTTTCTGTGAACACCCATACGACCCAAGTTGTACAAGGTGTATTTGGATAAAGGAAGCAAGTGATTTTGAAGAATCTCTAAATCACTGTTTCAATGCATGGACCTTCTATATATGTGAAAAAATGATGATGAAACTAGTTCTACACCATGATAAAGGTATAATGTTCTTTCTTTTCAGAATAGTTTTATTAAATTATATGGAGTTGAAATAAAAAATATAAATATATATAAGACTTTATGAATTAGTATGTTGAGGTCATTGTGAGTTGGGATGAAAATGATAGGTATAAGAAAACCTTTGAGGTTAAAATGTATTATGATCATTTTTGAGTTTTATAAAAAGGGTAAACCTATAAGATGGGTGACAACCCATTGTGTCCAGCAAGGCCACAAGGATTGAACCCACAACCGAAGGGAGACAAGAGTGCATCGCCTACCACTGTCCTACATAAATTCCCATGTTAGTTTAACTTTTTTAGTTAAGTGAGTTAATGGAATAAGAATAATTTTATTTTTGGAACTTATGTTTTATCAAATATATCTACTTATACTGGAAAATGATTTTGGGATTAAGTGATAAATATTATTTTGGAAGAAGTTCACTATTTTGGGAACCCTATATGCCTAAGGTAAATAGAATACTATAAGATTTTATTTGAGGATTAATGGTTGAATTTTATTTTGGAAAATCTATGATTTTATTATGGTTTTATGATGATTCAGGTTATTTATGGAAATGTTTAACCTAACTTGGAGAATATGTGATTAGGGTAATCACTTTATGGTATGAGACTTCAAGATTACTTGATGTTATTTGGAGATAAATGTTAAAATTTAACTTGTAAGACTATGTAATCAAATTCTTATGAGTTTTTGGTTTCAAACTTAGTTTGGATTATTTTTTAGGGAATTTAATGAAAGTTATTTATTGAATGGTATTTGTTGAACTTTTGGTATTACAGTTGAATTTTAGAGATTAAAAGTAGTTTTTCATCATCCAATGGTTTATTATTTTTAGAGAATTGTTTTATCTTATCCTAACCAAATTGGTTTTGGTTAATGTTTCATGATAGGAGAAATATATAGTTAATATTTTTTGGGTTATGTGATTCTATAAAAGTTTATTCATCTTGAATAATCATCATTTGGAGAAAAAGATGAGTGTATGGTAGAAACTGATTAAAGGTGAAACTCTAATTTTCAAGTAAGTATATTTTTTATGTTTTTAGTCTAAGTAGTAAAATAATTCCTAAAATCTATAAAAAGTATCTTAAAAAAAACATTTTCCATTTACTTTTCATACTATAAAATCAAAGACCATTTAACCCATCACAAATTTATTGTTTTTTATTGTTAACTTTCTCTTAACCATGTTTTCTATCACTCTCCATCAGAACTTGATAGTTAGTTTTCTCTTCCATATCCATGTTTTCCTATATAGAACCCTAGTATTTGTTATCTCAAGTAACCTTTGTACTTCACTTTCTTTATTTTAAGTGGAGGTTTTATTAACTCTTTTTCTGATGTGGGATTTCAATGAAGTAATTTTGAAAAGTGAAACCTTAGTTACCAAGCCCAAATTTAAAATTGTGAGGACACAATTTCCAAAATGGGGGAAGGATGTAACATCCCAGGTAATTATAAAATAAGAGATTTTCATATCTATTAATATTTATGAATTAGATATTAATTTTACTTTAAATGGGATGCTTTATCTAATATTATACCCGACATCCAATAATGGATTTCTCCAAAATCTTACGTTGCACACAAGACTGAGTAATATTGAAAAATAATGTATTATTAATATTATTATTTTAAATAGTAGTTAATGCATAGTCATTGTATTGGCGAGAATGAACAGAACTAAATATATTATGTTTAAACATGTATATATAATTAATTATTTGGTGAATAATTAATTAAATGAATGTAAAACCCTTTTTAAAATAAAAGGGAATGTTTTTTTTGAAAAACTATTTAAATGTGCGCAAGTGTGTTTTATACCAATAAATGATCAAATCAAACTTGTTGGATTATATTAATAAAAATATATATATAATATATTAAACTTAATGTTTAAAATTAATCTTATGTATTTTCTATATATTATATAAGAACAAATTAAATTTTATGGATAAAAGGAGTATTTTGATAAAAATATAGTTTTACCACCTTTTGATGGAGAACCCATTTTAAATATGGTTTTTGGAACTTTTATAAGTTTTATTTGACAAAATAAACTTCTTATTTTTAAGTGGGACATAAAAATTTACTTTGGTTTAATTTTTGGTATTTTTCTGATAAAATTCATATTTTAATGAATAGTGAAAATACTGTTTTTTTAAAAGGTGATGCCTTGGTCAAAGACCAAGACACAATTTATTAATTAAAATCAAGAAGGGAACTAGATGATTCTAAATGAGGGGATCTTATTACAATCTCTTTCATTGAGAGGGAGAAGATCAATCGGCAGATTATCACTCTATGAAATGCCTTGGTTGATTCCTTTATTGGCAAGACTATCATTCACCATGTTTTCTTCACGATATGCATGGGTAACAACATATCTGAGCTCCTTAAGCAAATCAAGGTAGCTTATCCATCTAGTAGTAAGTGATCAGGCAAGGTGGACCACCCCATTCCAAATAGCTTACACAATGGTGGTTGAGTCACTTTCAATGCAGATATCATTCCAGTATTTTATTTTAACTAAGTCAGCAGCTTGGATCACCGCCATCATTTCCACTTCTAAAGGGGAGGCAGAACCATAGATTCCATAGAAACAGCCATGATAATGACCCATGAAATCTCTGAAAATGGATCCACAGGCCGTAGGTCCTAGATTTCATTTGGAAGCTCCATCCACGTTGATTTTGATTCATCCATGTAGTAGGGCTTGCCAAAACACCTCCAATGAGTGTCTCGGTTTTCTATAGAGTCCTTTAATTCTGAGATGTTTGAGTATCACAATGTCTCCAATAGAAATATCACAATGATCCTTTTTTATCAATGTGGCATCCCTAATGGTGATGATAATTCTTTTCCGACCTACATTAAGATTGAGTGAGCAGTTGTTGTGAATAATGGAATTTCTATCATACCAGATGGCATGGAGGAGGTCAGAAATAGCGAAAAGTAAGAGATTCTTAATTTTCTGTGAGGTCTCCAACTTCACACAGTGTTTTAGTTGGGATTGAGTAGAGTCAGAGCATAACCATCTACAGTCAAATAGTTCAGTAATAAAGTTCCAAAGGGCCGATGTAGTAAAATAAGATAAAAATAGGTGGTTAGTATCCTCTCTATGCTGATGATAGATTTGACATTTAGAGCAGAGCTGGTTGCCAAAGGTTTGAAGACAAACCTCATTAGGGATACGATTATGAGCAATATTCCAAATAAGGTTCATTCTTGAGGGTTTAATCCAAGGTTTTTCGAAGGGTTTCAACCAACCAAAACTAGGATCTAAATATGTGAATTTATGATTTTATGAACTTTTGGAATCCAAAATACCATTATGGGCAGGTTCCCAAATAAGAAAATCATCAGCATTATAGAATGTGTGGTTATCAACAACATTCATTATAGTATCTAGGAGATTAAAGTTATGAGAGTGCATCATCTTTTGAATAGTGCAGTTGATGTTATCCGGAGGAGAGTTAGGAGGCAACATGGAAATGAGGGAGGTACCAACCCATTTTTCAAGCCAAAAGTTCATGGAGGAATCCATACTAACCATCCATCTAGATTTATTCATAATTTTGGCAAAGGAATTTCTGATGGAAGGTGAGATCGAGTAGTTGACATAACTCAAATTACTTTTTTTTAATTTCTCCATGAATTTATTTCTAAGAAAAGCAATGGAATAAAAATTATGATTGATCAATCTCTAAGTGAGTCTAGCTTGAAGGGCCTCATTAAAGAGCCTGAGATTTTTAATTCCCATTCCTCCGCTTTCCAATATTTTTCAGCAGGTAGACTAGGGTATGGTAACAAGATTTCTTTCAAGAATTTTACCAGTCCAAACAAGGTTTTTGATGTAGCTATTAATTTTCTTAAGAAGACTAGTCAGCCATTTATATATCATCAGTGAGTAGACCATTTTAGAGGTAATGGTAGACTTCACAAGATAAATCATTCCATCCATTGAGATAGATTGGATTTAGGTCTCCCCTATAATAAGGGCACACCCAAATAGGTAAAAGGGAAGGATACTTCCTTTATACCAAGGCTTTCAATGATGTTATTTTTTCTATTAGGATAAAAACATTTTCCAAAGAACATAAATGATCTTTTCCAGCTAATAGATTTCCCAAAGACCTCTTCATAGTGAGATAATGCATTTTTAAGGTTAAGAATATTTCTTTTTCATCTATTTAGAAACAAAATTATGTCATCGGCATATAAGAGATAGGTCGGCACATTTAGGTTTCTAATTGCTTGAATCGGTTTGAGATTTTTTTGATCAACAAGATGAGTAATAATTCTGCTAAGATAATCTTACTTGATGGAAAAAAGAATAGAAGATAAAGGATAACCTTGTCGAACTCCCTTGGTACACTTGAAATAACCTTTAGGGGATCCATTGACAAGGATGGAGATAGTGTCTGAATTAAAAAGGGAGTTTATCCTTCTTATAAAAACATCATTGAACCTGAAATTATGCAGGACTTTTAAAATGAATTTTCAGTCGATGGTGTCAAAATATTTCCTAATGTCAAGTTTAATGTCCACATCCGCACCTCTGGAAACTTTATTAAGAGCATTAGTGCATTATGAGGCAAGTCAGATGCAGTCCTGAATGGATATTCCCTTGATAAAACCAAATTGGTACCAAGATATGATTCTGTTACATAGGGAAGAAATCATGTTGGCTAAAATTTTGGTAATGATTTTGTAAAGAGATTTAATGAGATCAATAAGACGGAATAAATAGATTTTTGAATCATTGACCACTTTGGGAATATGGGTAAGTAATTGAGCATTAAGACCATGAAGAAGGTCATCATTAGAGAAAAAACATTTGACAAGATTATAAAGATCTGAATGAACAACCTCCCAGTGATGTTGGAAAAAACCATTATTGAAGCCATCGGGACCCGGGGGCACTATCAGGGTTGAGACTAAAAACAGTAGCTTTGATTTCATGATCAAGAGGGGTTTCTAAGATAAAGATATTTTCCACCTCAATAACCAACATCGGGATGACCTTAGGAAGAAGATCCTTGTTTATATTAAGACCATTGAAGATATTATCAAAATATGATACCACATGATTAGCTATGGTCACCTCCGTGTCATAGAGGATGTCATTGTCTTTCAGAAAAAACATAGGTCTATAGACTTTTCTAATTATTTGTAGGGATATTTATAATTTAGTGTTCTTATCTCCATCAGAGATCCATTTGGTTTTGAAGATCTGCTTGCGGATGTTATCTTTAGGAACTGGAAAGGAATTTAGTTGCATAGAGATGTTCATTTAATTATGGGGATCTAGTGAGAAGTAAGCATTTGTTTTGGTGTTTTGAATTTGATTGATCTCATTCTCTAGGGTGGTTATTTCTTTATCAATTTGTTTTTCCTTATCACTACACCAACCCTTGATATATTGTTTAAGATTTTTGAGTTTAGTAATACAAGAAAAGGCATTGGAAAGGTGATTCATAGATTCCAAGCAATTTTTTATGAATGTAGAGAAATATGAGTCTATAGAACAATCATTATTAAATTTGAAATGGATACTGGGTTTGGCTCTTTTAGTGAGAAGACTTATAAGAATTGGGTAATGGTCTGAACTAAGCTTGGTCAGGGTGATGCTAGAGATAGTGTCCCAGGCATCTAGAGCAGGGACATTTGCGAAAAACCTATCAATTTTTCTAGAAACAACCCTATTGTAATGCCTTATGTACCAAGTAAATTTAGCACCCGTAAGGTTAATTTTAGTCATATTATAGTAATCTAGGGCGGCTCTAACTTATCTTGAAGAAATATGAGAGTGAGATGGTCCTTGTTTTTCATTGGGGGTAAGAACGACATTAAAATCACCAAGAACCAACCAAGGGTCTTGAATGGAGGAAGCTAAAACAAAGAGATCATTTCAGAGAGGTCTACAGTCTTGATATCTACTATTTTCATAAACCATAGTACAAAAATAATGTGAACCATCAAGTTTAAAATCACAAGTGAACAATTGATTAGAAAAACTCTAAGCATTAACATCCTATAGAGAGTTATGATAAAAAAATCCAAAGCAAATCAACTACACTAAAATTATTTCAAGAACCAAGGAAATTATAACCAGAAGCATCAGGATGCATGAATTTCTAATAAAAGTTAATTTTGGGTTCATTAATAGCAAAACAAATTGGTTTGTGAGTCAAAATGATTATTTTAAGGACAAACAGAGTTTTAGGGTTTCCTATACCCTGACAGTTCCAAAAAATAACATCCATTTAAAACCTAGATTTGGAGCAAGATCTCCCTTTTTTCTTTTTCAAACCACCCAAGTCTTTATTCCCCTTTGATCTCCTAAGATTTGAAGAAGAGGCTGGGCTGGTCTTCATATCTTGGCTACTCATAGAAGAAACACCAATAATGTTAGTATCACCAGAAGTATTAATAATATGATTGTTATCAGATGGTTTAGAATTCATAGGAGTGGTCATAGGTATATCCTATGAATTAGTGGGTGAATTCAAGATCTGAGGATCAATAGTCAGTATAGGAGGAGTCTGAACACCTATTTCCCCATCAAATCCATTTGGAAAGTTCATGATTTTTTGGTTATCTGAATTCTCATTCAGAGTGGGTGTCTTATTGACACTGCGCAAGGACAAGACAGGGAATGTGCACACTACCATGCTGTTTTTAGAAGGTAAAAGTGGGGTGTCATGAGGTATACTTTCACTTTTGTCATGGGAAACCCTAGAGGTATGCTTCACTTTTATCAGAGAATTTCTATTTAATTCTTTATTCTTGGCCTGTGCTGCATGAGAGATCATTTTCCACGCTACCCGAGGTTCACTCAGAGACTGGTCACAAACCTCCAGCACCATCTATGCAATATCCTCTAGGATGTTTAGATCAATTTCGGTATTTTCTTCCTCATATACTTGGTCAACCTAGGTGACTCCTGATCTTTCACCCAGGTAGTTAGATTTTTTAACCCATACTTCCAATTTCTTTTTAGGAGGATCAGTAATTTTAGAGTCTGAGGCCTTGCTCTTCTTTTTCTTCTTAGCTTTATACCATCCATCGTCTCTAGGTTGAGTTACTTGAATCTTTATGACCCTGCACTTCATCAATGAATGACCGACAATTTTACATAGCTCGCAGAAAGGAGGCATTCTTTCACATTCAATATAGACCTCTGTCCTATAATCATTAGCATTGAAGACGATGACCTCCAGAATTTTGGAGGCCATATCCACCTTTACCATCACCCTAGCATAGAGACTGAGATCAACATTGAGAGTTCTTTTATTTATTTTCAGAGGCGTACCGATACAATAAGCGATGTCATTGAGGATTTTCGGGTGCCAAAAATACCAATTGAGCCCATGTAAATGAACCCATATATGAACCATTGTGTTCCTTGAAGTATACGGGTTGAAGGCATAGTCTCATTCAGAAATTTGGAGGAATCTCAGTATATGTTGTAGATTCCCTAAACTCCATACCTGATCAAGCTCAGCCAGGGATTTCAGCAGCATATAAAAATACCCTTTCCCGATTGGAACCAGCTTCCAGTCAAAAAATCCCCAAACATGAGTGATACGTGATTTCAACTCTGTATTCAACCACGTCTTGTTGCCTTTAAGGTATGAAATGTGCCCCATGATTGAAAACTTATAGAGTAGTGAACGTTGTAGAATCCCTTCTCGATCCATCAGTGGGATTAACTTTAAATTGATTTAACCACTTCTATGAATTTAATTTTTAAAAACAGACATGCATAGTTTTAATCAGTATGAAAATTTTGGTCTAATAGGATCAAAATAATTTTTTGTGAATAGTAACTTTAGTAATTTATTTACCACAGTTAAAGATAAATAGGGTAATTAAAGATAAAATTAATATTATAATATTATAAAATTACCCTAAAACTTATCCTAATCTTATTGGATGAGTTATTATCGATCATGACCATCCTTGTGCTAAAATTTTGACCTTTTTAAGCCACTTGGATGTGATTATGACATTTATAACATTTAATTTAAAGTAAAGGAAAATATGTCATAAATATGTCTCTCCTTACTAAAAAAAATTTAATATGGGGTTATATAAGTGATATATTTGACTATGAATAGTCCTTATAAATCTAAAAAAGATTACCTACATCATGGTAATTTATTTATAATTTTTAGGAAATAAATAATTAAATTAAATAGTGACACACTGATGATATAGTAATTGATTTATTAAAGAAAGAGTCAAATAAATGATATTAATAATATTAAAATAAATATAATTTTGAATATTTTATGTCATACAAGAATTTTATGAATGACTGTGACATGTTATAATTGATTCAATGTAGTTTTTTCGAAGGAATCAAGTTATTATTATTTTTTAAAAAAATCATGTAATGAATAGTGTCAAAATTGACATAATTCATAACTTAAATTAAAAAATATCTAATTAAATGATATAAAATTTATAAAAAAACAATATTCTACCAAAAATTTGATATAACTATAAAAATTTCATTAATAAATCATTCATTGGTCTTTTGGCATGATTTGGTTATTTTAACTCTCAAAGTGTAAACTACTTGATAAAAAAGTAAGAGTTGAAAAGGTTAAAACAAAAATATAAGGATTAAAAATTATTAAAAACTTGTATAATTACCATTTTATGGTTATATTTATACCCCACCTCATCCTATATTATAACTAAATCAACTTTTACCCATTGGGAATCTAAATTTAATTTATATTAATTTAATACTTTTAATAATTCCAAGGGTGCTCCTCCCCTCTCCTATAAAAAGGCACCCATTACTCTATATTAATCACAATTAAAACCCATTTTTTTGCCAATATATACCCAAAAAAATTCCTAGAATCCCTCCCCAGGTTCTTGATTCCTTATCTTAGGCAGAACACCATTCTTAGTAGTGTTAAGGTGTTAATAAATGTGATCATCTGAAGGAAAGGTAATGTTTTTATTTAAGTGTTTCTATTTTATTTCTTCTTCATATTCCTTCAAATATCATTCAAACATGATGATATAATAACTCCAGTATCCTAAATATTCTGATATGTTATTATTTTAATATCATCACCTAAATCCATCTCCAATTTCAACAAATGGGAAATGAACTTTTCATTCGTGTGTACGAAGGATTACTGCCTCGCGAACCGATACAGTTCGTTTTTCATTACTATCTCTCAAGATAGGTTATAATGATGGAATAAATATTTTTATATGATAATAATAAAATATTTATCATTATAAGATAACAATATACCAATTATGTTCTTACTTTCCATGCACATAAAGATGATAACGTCATTCGTGCGTACGTGTGAATTATTACCTTCACGAAGCGATGTGACTTGTTTTTATTCATTACATAACTTGTATGATATATATAAATATATTTAAATTATTAATATGATATTAATTATTTTATTATTATTTTTTAAATATAAAATAATACTTACCTTATTTCCATAATGATTAATCAAAAATGAAAAAAACATTACTCATGTGTGCGTATGGCTTATCGTCTCTATAATTGTAACATTGTTAAATATTCATATCCATATTTAATGAATATATTTAAAAGTATAATTGATATATAAAATTAATTCTTATGTCATGAATATTATTCTAGATATGATGTACTTTTTACCACATGGACTATTGTCATCATACCAAGTTCATTTTCGACTCAAGTACCGAATATCGATAAAACATCTAACACAAACTTAAATAATTATGTAATTATTATAACATTGGAAAAAGTGATATAAAATGAATAAAAAACTTGAAAAATTTTCTCAATCAAGTAGAAATTAACCTAAGTTTATTATTCAAGAAGATAAAGAATGTGCGAGGAAAATTGGACTCAAGGTAAGGGATTTCGTCTCAATCTCCTTTCATTGAGGCATTTCTTGATGATATGAACCTTTATTATTTTATAATGTGTATATATAGCCCCTTTTAAATTATGTATCCATATTATATCTATAATCATTTTATTTAATGTTTTGAAAGAATTATACTTTCATGTGGCTTATAATTTAAATGTTCAAAATGGTAAGGTATTCTTTAATTAAAACATAATTTTAAATGTTTTAAAGATTTATTATTCTAAATATTTCTCATTAATTTCCATGATTTCAAAATTGTTTTAATGATTTATTTATATGGAAATTAATGTTATAAAATGTTAATTCATTTCAAAAATTTCAAATTCGTATGGGACACTTTGATTCAAAAAATATTCTTTTTAAATGTTTTAATTGTGTTTTAAAAATGGATTGATTATTTCAATAACTTGGAATGTTTTTTTAACATATACGTCATGAATGGAATTTACTGCATTCATTTTTCTATTATGTATTTATTTTTACTTTATAATTTTACCATTTTATTTTAAAATAATTTGTTTTCATTTATGAGTGTGTGGCTTGTAAATATGAAATGTGATTTCAAAGTGGAAATGTTATTTTTTCCATTATAATTGTTTTATGTGTTATGATTTTGTTTTGGTTCTTGGTAATTATTTATTTATATTTTTGGTTTCATGATAAACTAAGGGTGGGTGACCCTGTGATATCTCTCCAATGCATTGGGTAATGATACTAAGTTAACTAGTTGGGTTTCTCCTAATAGATTTAGAGAATATACTGTGATGGGCATTCCAAATGTAATCATAAAGGTTACTCCATATGTAACTATGAAAGATAAAATGTATATATAATATTGATTCCACAAGTTACCTTTATGATTTATGATTTCTAAGAAATTTTTCAGGAATTTTATGATTTCAAGAGGTATGTTAAGGAACTTATGTTTTATGGGTGAAAAGCCTGATTTCGTGAAAATGAATTCATGAGTTTAAAATATTCATGGACTAATGGTTTCATTACTTATTTTATATCCATTAATAAGATTTTTTTATCATCCCAAGTTTTTGAAATGTTTTTCGTAAGGTATAAGGATGAGTAAGATAAAGGAAGAAGTCAATATGAATGTTATGAAGATTTCTATCAAGAAAAAATGAAATCATGTTTTAAATATTTTTATCTTGTGAAAAAAATGGATAGAGAATAGAAGTGACTGATTATATTTGAGTTGTTATTTAATAGTTATATCCTAATTTTCTAAAAATATAAACCTAAACAATTTATAAATGTGAATTCTTGACTTAACTCAAGATAATGTAATGTTTAAGGTCAGGGCCTTATATCAATCCTGAGTAAGGCTGATTTATCTTACTATCAAGATCCCGAATAAAATTTAGGATGTTCCTTTCTAAAGGGGTGAAATTTTGTTCATATATAGCCACTGAATATTCTTCCTTTTGACTCAATTACAAGAATTTATTTTTTATCCTAATTCGAATATCCTTAGGAAAATATTTCTCAAGGAATATATTCTTAAATTCATCTCATCCAATGCAATAAATCTCTTTACTTCCTCTAATATTTTTGACCACTAACCACCACGGATCGGCTTCAAATTCAAAATGATAAATTGAAAGAGTTTCATCTTGGTGGTCCGAGCAACCCATGATTTTGAATATCATTTCTTGGGATTTAATCCATCCTTTAGCTACCACAAGGTCATATGATCCTCTGAATTATGGGGGATGTTGTCTCATAAAATGCTCCACTATCATCATGTTTCTCTATGGTAGATCAGGTTTCTCTCTTTCATGGACACCACCACCATTTATTTCCTGATTCAACTAGTCCATCATTGCAAAAAATTTCCCAGTTCCAATTCTGACCATCTCAAGATGTTGATTCAGAAGGATAGTTTCCTCTCAGTTCCTTCCCACTAATTCTATCATTCTTCCTATGTGGAAAACCATTATGAATATACATAGTTTAGATGAAGTAACATGTTAATTTTCAAATGATATAAAATTTTAACTTAACCATAAGATATCATCTTTCAAGTGAAAGTTATTAATATTACTCTAACCACTAACTTTATCTAAACCATCCTTTGATACCAACTATAAGGACCCAGCCTTAAACATTACATAATCTTGAGTCAATTCAAGAATTTTAATTTCTTTCACATTTAGGATCTTTTTAGCTTTAGAGTTTTAGATAATTAGATCATAATTCATACATAACAACTCAAATATTACAATGTAGACACTTATACTCAATATCCATTTTTCCCACAAAACAAAAATATTAAAAATGAAACATGGTTTCTTTCATGTTCAATCGTCATAATTTTTTACTTGATCCCATCCTTGTCTCTATTCTCCCTAAAATCCTATGAAAAACATTTTAAAACTTGGAATGAGATTAAAAACATCAGTAAGGGATACACAAAGATGTAAAACTATTAGTCTTGTGAAAACATGTAAACCATGAATACTTTATCATAAATTAATATTTTTTACCTTTAAGATGTAGTAAATATTTTACTTAAAAAAATTCCCTACCATTTTTTTAATAATAATATTATCATAAAACCCATATAAATAATAAATAACACATAAAGATAACTTGGTCCATAATTATACTTAAATGTAATAACCATGTGGTCAAGTTCCATACATGTCACTTTTACAAAATAGAATAAACATACAGTCAAATTCCATACCCAATGCATTGGAGGTTATAACATAAACAACCATACTTGGTTTATCATGGAACCACCCTTACTTGGCTTATCATGTCACCACCTATCAAATTTCCAAGTACCATTATATAATCATAACACATAAAAGATTGAAATTTTCATTATTTCACTCATAGAATTTCATTTTCAATCATAAGGAATCATTTCAAAATATTGAATTAATCAATCCATTTTCAATACCAAAATACCCAAAAAATGGATTAATGGATTTTTTTTTCTTTTAAAAACATTTAGGCTTGTAGAGGAATCCAAATATCAAATAATAATTACAGTGAAAAAGAAGTCATTGTCATCGTATACATTAAAAAAACATTCCTTTTGTCATTTGAAAATAAAGAAAAATGCTATGTATAGAAATATTACTTTTGAAAACCTCTAAATGAAATTAAAATTAAATGGTTTGATTACAAACCTTATAAAATAAGGTGGTGTATAACATCAAAATATGCCTCAATGAAAGGAGATTGAGATGAAGTCTCTTCCCTCTAGTCTGAATCATCTCGTACATTACTTATCTTACTTAATAATAAAATTAGGTTAATTTATACTTGCTTTAGAATCTTTTTCAAGTTTATTATCACATTTATATCACTTATTACAATGTTATAACAATTACTTAATTATTTAAACTCACGTCGGATATTTTGTCAATATTCGGTACTTTAGTTCAAGATAAATTTGGTATGATGTCAATAGTCAAAGTGGTCATGATTCCATCATCTCCACAACAATATTCATGACATTATAATCACTTTTATACATCAATAATACTTTTAAATCAAACCATTTATGTATTTTTAGGAAAAATGAACAATGTTATAACCATAGAGACAGTAGGTTGTACGTACGCATGAGTAATGTTTCCATTTTTCAATGATCATTATGGAAATAAGGTAATCATCATTTTATATTTCAATAATTATAATAATATAATTAAAACAATATTAATCATTTATATATACTTATATATCATATTTGTGATGTGGTGAAGAAAAAATAATCACATCGCTTCGTGGAGGTGATAGTTCATACGTACACACAAACGACATTATCATTTTTATGTTCATGGAAGGTAAGAATATAAATGATAAATTATTATTTAAAAATGATAAATATGTCATTAATATCATATATAAACATTAATTTTATCATTATAACCAGTCTTAAGATATGGTAATGGAAAATAAATTATATCAGTTTATGGAGGTGAGAATTCATGCGTACGCACGAACAATTAATTCTTTTCCCATTTAATGAAATGAGAGATGGATTTAAGTGATTATATTAAAATAAAACATCTCAATATATTTAGGATAATGTATTTATTATCTCATCATATTTTGAGAATATTTTAAGTAAGTGTAAGAAGAAATAAAATAGAAACACTTAAATAAAAATGTTACATTTCCTTCGAATGATCACCTTTGATTAACACATTAACACCTCTAAGGATGGTTTTATTCATAAACTAAGGCATATATAATGTTAGTAGATATTATATAAATGGTTTTGGTCAGATATTGGCTGAACCAAATGGTTTTTTAAGTGTAAGGAATAGAGATGAATGGGTGCCCTTTTATAGGAGGGGCACTCTTGGAATTATTAAAATTACTAAATTAATATAAATTCATTTTCTATTCCAAAAGGATAAAAACTAAATTATTTATAATATATGATGATTTTGGGTCGAAATAAATTCATAAAATTAAAATTACACAAGTTTTGATTATTTTTTAATCCTTAACCTTTTTGTTTTAACCCCTGTTAACTCTTATCGGAATATCATGTTAATTACACTTTTAGGGTTAATATAATTACTATAAATTTTATAATGAAAAAAAATTATTCATTTATAAAAATTTTATACTATCCCAACTATTTTTATGAATCTTATATTTTTATATATTTTATATCATTTAATAAAATATTATTTATTTTAAAATCTCATAAATGTCAATTTTGACATTATTTAATAATTAATTTTTTAAAAATATCCTAACTTGATTGCTTCTAAAAAAATACTTTAAATCTTCTATAACATTTTAAATTAATCCATTAAATTTGTTTATGAAATAAAATATTTCAAATTATATTTATTTTAATATTATTAATATCATTTATTTGATTCTTCCTTTAAAAAATATATTACTACATCATTATTGTGTCACAATTAAATTTAATTATTTAATTTATAAAAATTATAAATAAATTATAATTATGTAGATAAACATTTTATATTTAAAATTAATATTTATAGTTGGATTTATCTTCTATATAACCTTATATTAAAATTTATTTAATTATTAAAAGTATGAGTATGATATTTTTAACTCATCTTTAAATAAAATATAATAAAGGTCATATTATTACCCAAGTGGATTAAAAAGGTTATAATTTTATCCTAAGATTAATTTTGGTCTAAACTCACTCATCCAATGAAATTAGGACAAGTTTTAGAATAATTTTATAATTTTATAATATTATTTTTATCTTTAATTTCCCAATTTAACCTTAATCATGGTAAATAAAATGCTAAAATTGTTATTCACCAAAAATTAAGTTGATCCTATCAGACCAAAATTTTCATAATTATTGAAACCATATATGCCCATTTTTCAAAATTAAATTCACAAAAGTGGCTAAATTAAGTTTAACATTAATCCAATAGATGTGGCAAGAAGGCGTGTAAAAGAGACGTTCAAAATTTTAATAAGTTTTTATATCTAATTTCAATATAAAAATTTCTCCAATGACCTAAATTAGATTAATACATGTATTATTTATCTATAGTGAC
This sequence comes from Viscum album, assembly GCA_963277665.1. Classification (NCBI taxonomy): domain Eukaryota; kingdom Viridiplantae; phylum Streptophyta; class Magnoliopsida; order Santalales; family Viscaceae; genus Viscum; species Viscum album. The sequence continues at coordinate 1,489,351,789 of OY728142.1, forward strand.
TTTAAAATTAGTTTAAATTATAATAATTATTTAAATAAAAAATTAGTTTTTAACTACAATGAGGTATTTTTCATTATTCATCAAAAAATTAAACTTTTCAGAAAAATACCAAAAATTCAACCAAAGAAAATTTTAATATTCTGATTCTAAAGAAGAAGTTTATTTTTTCAAATATAATTTATAAAAGTTAAAAAACTATATTTAAAATGGTTTCTCCATTAAAAGGTGGTAAAACTACCATTTAAAAATATTAGAGCTTTTTATGCTTAAAATTGGATTTTATTCTTATTTTAAGCTTATAAAATTTATTGGATGAATGTAAAAACATTTAATAAGAATTTGTAAACATAATATAGTTATTTATATTTATTCCTAATGATACAATTATTAGGAAATAACTACCACTTAAAATAATAATGTTAACAATATATTATTTTTCTGTATAACTCAGTCTTGTGTAAAACATAAGATTTCAGAGAAACTAATTATTGTGTGTCAAGTACACTATCGGAAATAGCATCCCCTTTAAGTTAAAATTAATATATAATTCATAAATATTAATAAATATGAAAAATTATTATTCTATAATTACCTAGGATGTTATAATATCCCTTTATTAATCTTGAACTTGATTCCCTTATTTTATACACTTTAAATATTTACTTATTCCTTTGAGGTAGTTTCTAGGATACTTATTACCACACTTTCAACATATGGGTAGTTTTATTTTCTTCCCTCAGTGAGATTTATCAAATGAAAACCTATATTTAAACTTCATATGTCTATTCTAATCTATAGTCCCACAAGACTATTGAGATTCACTAATTTACATCTCTACCTTAAGGCCACATCAAAAAAAATCCTTATATCTATCAAAGTCTCAAATCACTAAAGATTTTCAATGACTTTGTTTTAAAACACTAAATATATAGTCAAAAAATACTTTTAGGTTCAATGAAAAATCCAGTGGTGTACCTTGAAAGCCTCCTGAATTTTACCGCATATAACCCAACAGGATCATACTCCCTTTTGATAAAGACTAATAAATCATCTCCCCATTTTAGTGTGCAGAGTGCAAGGAGAATATTTATTGAGAAATATTTTATTGAATTAATCTCATTCCATTACATTGATATCTTCCTTAGTCTTGGTATTCTTAACTAATATCCACCACTGATCAGTTTCTCTCTCTAAGTGATAAATAGAATAGATCACTTTTTATCACTCGAAGCATTAAATTGCAGAGAATATTTTCTCAATGAAGTTTATCTATTGGTTTTAATTAAAGTATCATATAAACCATCAAAATATGGCGGTCGTTGTCACATAAAGGATTCAACTTTAACTTGATCCTTCTTTGGAGGATTCAATCGATTTTCATGGTTCATTTTATTGTTTATAAACTAATTCAATTGAGCAAGCATTTCCATGAGGTTTTTGACTCCTAATCCCCTCATATTAGGAATATCGTTTAGGTAATCATCATGTTTCCCTTAACATTGGTTTTTGAAACAATTTCTCCTATTTCCAGACATTTACTAAAACAAAGTAGAGTTAGAGATTCACATAATTGAATTAATAGGCATATATGAGGCAACATATGATCATAGAAATAATAAATCATAAATTAAATGTAAATCCTATCTTATGACTTCTTAAGTATCAATATAATTTATTTAGTGTATATTTTTTATTAGGTTCTTAACTAATCCCCAATTATATCTTGACCTTATTATGATACTAACTATAATGGCCCACTCTCATACACATATTATTACAAAAAATTATCATAAATATCAATGAAATAATCATAGAAATATAGATTCCCAACATATTTGAGAAATTGGGTACATTATAAAACATCACTAAATCAATAATATGGTCTTTTAATATTTATAACATTATTTTAGAAATCACCATACTCTTATTATTTCATGGGTTAACCTAGGGATATACATAAAAGAAGGGGTGATCCATAAAGCTTGGTATGGGTGTAAACAGGATAAACATGGTGAATTTTAGAAGAGTCAATGATCATAGAATGGAACAATAAAGGAAGGCTCATAAACCATCACATAGAAACATAAAAAAAGATTCTATTATCATTGGATCATAGTAAACATGATAAACATAAAATATGGGAAAAAATAAAGTATGTCATCATAAAAATAAGTTAAGTCTCACCACCAAGACAACATAAAATTATAGAAAAATCCAACTGCATCATTTCAATGAATAAGATTGTGGATAAATATAACTGCATAATTCCAACATATAACATTATGGAAAAATCTAACCACATCATTCCCATGCATAACATTGTGGAAAAAGATAATTGTTTCATTCCCACACATAATTATTTCATGAGATATAAAGAATTTCCCAATCGATTGGTAGGTTATATAATTATAGGCCCACCTTGCATCATAATTTTTCATTCATATGTGTTACATATAGATATTAAAATACATAAATTATAAACATTAAATGAACCTATGATAAAGAAATGGGTTGCATGATAAGTCCATAAATCATTAACCATTGAGATATCATGTAAGATACTATGTAAATAAGGGATTAAATAATATTATACATTTATTATTAAATAAAGGATCATTATTCATAAAAATAGTTCTCAATATGAAGGAAAAATTATAAAAATGGATGAATAAGAAGTTCTAAAATGAATAACATTTATTGAACTTTCAGTAAATAGAAAAAAATTTCCTTAAAAGGGATAAGAGTATAGTTTTTCCTTAAAAAAAATAAACCAATGTGTTTTATATTAAAAAATGAGGGTTTTTGAAAAATAATATAGAGAAAATGATATTTATAAGAGTGCAACAATATAATAATAATTTAAGGGGAAATAGTGATAAACTTTAAAATCTTCCCTTATAATATTTATATGGTTTGACATAAAGAAATAATAAAAATAAAAACATATTATCTTACATATCCCCACAAAAATAAAGAAAGTTGAAATATAAAGGACATAATGAAAGAATATTAGGAAGGTAAAAAGTTGTAATAGTGTTTGTGTTTGTTTTGTGTATGTGATAGGGAACATATTTTCCAAAATGTGAAAGAGAAGAAAAGAAATGGAAAATAACCCTTACCTTGAGTCCTAACTTGCATCTAATATTTCACTAAATTCCTGAATAATAAAGTTTGTTTCATTAATTAATTTCATTAGAACCTTTTACATATTTATTTAATCTATTATAATAAATTTTTATCATGTTTTATTATATTATAAACTTAATATTGTCTGCATTGACTGTTTCGACATTGTCCAATTCATAATTCCAAAATTAATTTGATATAGAGGTAACAATTAATGGTCATTATTAAATGGTTCCATGAGATCTATAATTTTTATATAATATAGTTTATATCATTATATATGTGATATAGTTAAATATATTATTATATGGTTACAGTTCATGCAATCATTCTCTGTAATATTTTTTTATGATTAAAAATTACTACAATTGTTTACATTTAATGTTATTATTATCATGCCTATTTTAACATTATAAACCCATATAAATGATTTTATTTGATTATTATGTTGTATTTTGTGATAAAATAAATTTTAAATAATATTAATAAATTTAATAAGTGAAAAACATAACTCCATCATTCACTTAGGTAGCATAAAACTACCACGGGTGAAATAATGTTTTTAAGAGAGTTTTATAAAGGAGAGGTAAACTAGTTAATCTTATGGTTTTATTATCATATATTAAATACTGTGTTTTAAGGTTAGTTTTATTTATTAATTTGTGATATATAATGTATAAGGGGATAAGTTAATAGGAAATATTGGTTTTGAAACCCTTACCTTGCACCTTGGGTCACCTTCTTTAAATTGAGCCTAAAGCCACTGGAGGGGGGAATATTTGTCACAATATAGGGATTGTAAAAATGGTTAGGGGATTTTAGAGAGGTATTTGTGAATATATTTTGAAAACAAATGGTTTTTATAAGTGTGGGGAAAGGGGTGGAGGAGGAGTGTTTATATTGCCAAAGGGGAGGGGTATTTTAGACTAAAGTATTGATTATTTTATTATTTAAGCCAAATACTATAGATAGTATTGATTCCTATGAATTTTATTGGTTATTATTAAAAAAATAAGTTTATTTGATATTAAAATCAATCCAACCCTAAATGAAAACTTGAAAATACTTTATTACAGGTAAAGAATAAAAAAATAGTTTTTTATTAGAATAATATATAACTTAGGATTTAAAATTTAAAATATACATTTATAAATCCAAAATATTGTTTAAAAATAAATTATTTCACTCTTTAAATGAATTTTATGTTTATAAAAAGATTTTATAAATTTTTAAGCCGTATTTATATCATGATGATGTCATAAAAATTACAATATTCATAAAAACTACATTTTTTACTATTAACCAAAAAATAAACTTTTTTTAGAAAAATCCAAAAAATAAACTCTAATATAATTCTGATGCACTTATTCAAAAAATTAATTCCATTTTATCAAATTAAAATTCCAAATATTATAAATTTAATTTTTATATAAAATCATGTCCTATATAGAAGAACAATTTTATTTCAAATAAATACTATTAATTTTTCCATGAGTGATTATATTTTTGTTTTTTTTTCATTCATAATTTTTATATTATTTTTATTTAATTAATATATTTATTTTAAAAAAATAAGTTTCAAAATTAAATAATTAAATTTGAACAGAGTTTAAAAATTAACTAATTAAATTTTAACATATTAATTAATATTTTACTAAATAAGTTAAAACATACATTATTAAAATTTAAGTGTATTTTATTTTTTAAGTTATATGATTTAATAATTTATTTTATATAATTATAATATTTATATCACTTATAATTAATCATTTTAAATACTATTTTTTAATAATGTTACCACTTTCATTAGTCTGGTTACTATTTAAATGGTCATTTAATATTCCTAGCGGTTATATATTATTCTAGTGGTCATATAATCACTAAACTTCTTGTAAACACTTTTCATTGAATCATTTTTCAATCAATTTTATTTATATTTCATTTTAAAAATTCCAATCATATTTATAATAGTTTTATTTATGTCCATGATAATTTTAGGGGACCGCGATATGCCAAAATATCAGATTTTAGTTTCATTATTTACTTATATTTATTGTACCATTGTACTTTTTTCAATTATTTGGAGTTTACTCATTCTTCATATGTAAAAATTTATATTAATGTAATTGTAACATCCTAGGTAAATAAAGAATAATAAATTTTCATATTTATTAATATTTGAAAATTAAATATTAATTTTACTTTAAAGGGGTTGCTATGTTCAATAGCGTACCCGATACGCAACAACGAGTTTCTTTGAAATCTTACGTTGCGCACTAATAATATAATAATATTATTTTAAATGGTAGTTAACACGTAGTCGTTGTATTGGCAGGAATGAACATAAATAACTAAAATATGATTATATATGTTTGTTAAATGTTTTTACATTTATCCAATAAAAGATAAAGGTTTAAAAATAAGAAAAGAATTCAATTTTAGGCATAGATACTCTAATATTCACTAAAAGGTCGACTTATCGCCTTTTTATGGTGAACCCTCTTTAAATATAGTTTCGGTCACTTATATACATTCTTTTGGAAAAAATAAAATTCTTCTTTATAATAGGGACATCAAAATTTACTTTGTGTATGTTTTTTTTATTTTTCCGATAAAGTTCATTTTTAATGAATAAGTAAAAAATGTTCTATTTTAATTCAAAACCACTTTTAAATATAGTTTATTTATATGATTATATTATCTTTTGAATTGGTTTTAAAGTGCAATTAGAATATATTTTTACCATTTAATCCAATGGTGTTCATTGGAATTAATTTCACTTTGAAATTGGACTTAAACTAGTGTCAATCTTTTGATATATATTGTTTCATAAAAACACGCTATTTGTTTTGACAATGGGAATTAATTATTAAATTAATTAATGCAACTTATATGTTTTTAATTTTGTAAAATATACATCATTTTTGAATTCGGAATATCGAATATAGCTTAGGGTGAATTTTTGGTATTTTTCTAAAAAACATCAATTTTTGATGAATAGTGAAACCACTAAGTGGTAGTTAAAAAAACTAATTTTTCGTTTAAATGAAACTTTACCAATTTTTTTAATTTAATTTCAAAAATCCGTCATACATGGTTGTCATTATTAAGTAAAATGTGGTTTAATGGGATGAAAACAATTTTTTGGTGAATAGTAACTTTTAAGTTTTATTAATCGCGATTAAAGATAATTAGTGTAATTTAAGGTAAAAATAATGTTATAAAAATATTCAATTACCTTCACACATTTCCTACCCTTATTGAATGAGTCATGGCCGACCAAGACAATCCATGGGTCAACTTTGGGATCCCATGGAGCCACTTGGGTAAGAAAATGACATTAATAACTTTTTATTTAAAGTTAAAATAAAAATGCCACAAACATGTATTGTTTTACTAAAATAATTTTTACATGGGTTTATAAAAGTCATATTTTTGTCTATAAATATTCATTATAAATAAAAAATTATTTCCTACATCATGATATTTGTTTTATAATTTTTAGACATTAAATAAATAAATTTATTTATGACACCATGATGATGCAACGATTACCTCATTAATGAACGATTTAAATAAAATAAAAAGATAAGGTAAAATCTAAGACTTAAACTTGTCAAAAATATATTTTATGGGTGGATTTAGAAACCTTATCACCTTATCCTCTAAATATATCCTTTTGGTACCTTTAAAATATGAAGATCATTTTATAATAAAGTAACATTTTATAACATTCCAAGAGTGCTCCTCCTCCCTCTTATAAAAGGCCCCCACCTCTACCCCCTTACCCACACCTCTCAAGCCTTTGGCTCAACCAAACTCTACTCATTTTATCTCTCCACATCCATATACTCATCCTAGAAACCTTACCTTAGGTAGAAAGCTCTTCAAGAAACCCTTTTGGTTCAAACCAAGAGGAGTTAACCGATTTAAAGGTAATGTCTTCACTTGTGTTTTTTTGTTTTATTTTGATTCTCCAACCCCCTAAACTATTTCTATTCCTTTATTTTTTAATAACAACAGTATCTTAAATATACTAGGATGTTTTTATGAGAAGTATTTTAGCTACACTTATACACACCTCCGTCTAATGGTTAAAGAACATATTGTTTCTGTGGATGGCGAATTACTGCCTCACGAAACGATGATTGTTCAATCTTCTCTTAACACCTTTAATGGTGGCCATTATGATGTCACTGTATTTATATATGATATATAATATATTTATTCCCTCTATATGCTTATGTATTTTATATTTAAAACATACCATTATCCTTTGCATGTTGTGCAAATACGATAATTTCATCTGAGGAAGTGTGGACTACCGCCCCCTCAAGTGATGTGACTCCTTCATGCCAAACATAGAATTTATAAATAATGTAATTAATGAACTTATATTAAATATATAACATATATATTATACTGTAATTATAATATATATTTTTCTCATTTAGTTTTAATTCCTTTAATACGAAATAGAAATGAAAGTAGCGTTCATGCGTATGTACGGCTTACCGTCTCCATGAACGGTGCATTTCATTTCTTACCTCTAAATGTTATGTACTATTATAAATACACGTATATGATGGATATATATGATATATATTATATCCAAATCATGAATATCATTCCGGATATAATTAACCTTTGACCACATGAACAACATGTAATTGTAAGAAGTCCATTTTTGACTTAAGTACCAAATATCGACAAAACAAACTTTATTAACTTAAATGATTACATAATGTTTATAACATGAAAATATGTTATATAAAAGGAATAATAAACTTGAAAAGTGTTCTTAAGCAAGTATAAATTAACTTTAGTTTATTATTCAGGAGATTAAAGAGCAATCGAGTCAAGTCAAACATGAGGTAAGGGACTTCGTCTCAATCTCCTTTCATTGAGGCATATTTTCATTTATACACAAAATTCTTTTATACGGTGTATAAACCCCTTTGAATTTTACTTTTATTCAAAAGTAATCTTTTTCTATGAATAATTTTACTAAACAATAAAAATAATGTTCCTTTTAACGTACGCGGTGACAATTACCTTTTTCACCGCTGCGAGTATTATTTGATCTTTGGTTTCCTCAACAATCCGTAATATTTTTAAAAGAAAATAAATACCTTGTACTCTTTTACGTATTTTTGGTATTGAAAATGGTTTTGAAAATGGATTTTTTATGTCAATATATTTAAGTGATATATTGTGATTGAAATGTGGAAATGTTTTCTTTTTTTTATATTTGTTGTGTGTGTTATGATTTTATAATGGTACTTGGACATTTGATGGGTGGTTACGTGATAAACCAAATAACGGGTGGTGTCGTGAATACCATGACGGTTGGTTACGTTATAACCTCTAATGCATTGGGTATGGAATTTGGCTGTATGGATATTCCATTTAGTGATATGTGTGGAAGTCGACCGTATGGTTATTCCATTTAAGTATGTTTATGTCCCAAGTTACCTTTATATGTTATGTGTTCTTTATATGGGTTTTATAGTAATCTTTTGGTTACAAAAGGGTAAGTAATGATCTTTTATTCAGTGAAGAGTATTTTCTACTTCATAAAGGTGAAAAGTATTACTTTGATAAAGTATTCATGGTTTACTTGTTGTTTTGAAAAACTAACAGTTTTCCTTCTTTTTGTATCCCTTAATGAGCTTTTTATGCTCATCCCAAGTTTTTTTTTTTGAAATTTTTTTCACAGGACATAATGTGGAATAGGTTCAAGGATGGGATCAAGGAAAAGTCATGTTGTCTTAAACATGCAACTAGACATGACTCTTTTTTTCAAGAATTCATGTTTTGTAAGAAAAGGAAACTATGTAGAAGTGTTTACTTTGTAGTCTTTTGAGATGTAATAGTTATGTCCTAATTCTCTAAAACTCTAAACCTGAAAAGATCCTCAATGTGAATTATTCATTTAATTCAATATTAAGTAATGTTTAAGGCTGGGTCCTTATAGTTGGTATCAGAGGTCGTTTTAGACAACTTTAGGAGTTAGAAAATTGTTAAATTTATAAATTAATTTATGGTATGATTGAAATGATATAGCATTTAAATATTACCATGTTGCTTCGCCTAAGATATTTCTGTGTTCAGAATGGTTTTCCGCAGAGGAAACAAGGTAGCTATGTTGGGACGACATCAGGAGGAAGACAACCTTCCAAATCAGCAACCTGAGATGGTCGAAATTAGAACTGAATAGTTTGTTACAGTGATGGAACAGTTGACTCAGGCTATAAATGGTGGTGGTATCCATGTACGAGATCAGTCAGATCAACCGCAGAGGAATATGTCAGTGGTGGAACATTTCATGAGGCAACATCCCCCATCATTCAGAGGATCATCTGACCCTGTGCTAGAAGAAGGGTGGATTAAAGCACTGGAGAAGATTTTTGATGTCATGGGGTGTTCATAACATCAAAAGGTTAGTCTTGTTGTTTACCGTTTTGAAGGTGAAGCTGATTAGTGGTGGTCGATGATGAAAAATATCAGGGATAGTGATGAGATTGATGATCTTCATTGGGACTAATTCAAAGGTATGTTTCTTGAGAAATATTTTCCTAAGGTGGTTCGTCTTAGGATGGAAAAACAATTCCTAGAATTAAGGCAGGAGGATGACTCAGTGGCTACTTATGAAGCAAAGTTCACTCGACTGGAAAGGTGTGCTTCAAATTTCATATGAGATCTTGATAGTAAAATCAACCATTTTTACTCAAGGTTAAAGCCAAAGTATCGAAGGGATTTAGCTTCTTGTGATTTCAAAAGTTATGAAAAACTTTTTCGATGTGCGGAGAAGGTGGAAATGGAGTTTGCTGATGATTAGGTGTTCTTTGACAAACAATAGAATAAGAGGTCCAGTTGGCTGGAAAAGGGGGAGAATTCATCAAAGAAGCAAGGAGGTAAGAAAACAAAATATCCATCCTGTGAGAAGTGTGGTAAAATGCATCCTGGAGAATGTTTATCCAAGTATGGTAAGTCTGGTCATATTGCTCATAATTGTAAGGAAGATGATCAAGTAAGCAATGAAAATCTAGCTGTAAGATGTTTTAAGTGTAATGAAATGGGTCATTATGAAAATGAGTGTCTAATGAAGAACTCAACTGGAGGAAAGCAGCCAGACTACAAGAAGAAAGGGGTGGTGAAATCCTTTGCAACTACTTCAGCAGATGTAGGGCCATCGAATGAAGTAGTATCAGGTATACTGTTTGTTTGTTCAGATTATACCAATGTGTTGTTTGATTCAGGGTCTACGCATTCTTTCATTTCTGAGAAGTTTTCTAGTAAATTGGGAATTCCAACTTAAGATATGAATCCTAAACTTATGGTAAAAACACCCAAAGGAAATGTTGAGACAAAAAGAAATTATAAGAACCTTCATATCCTTGTGTGTAGAAAGAATCTACCTGAAAACCTTATTTTTTTCCTCTAGTAGAGTTTGATGTTATTTTGGGCATGGATTGGATTTCTATTTATCATTCTAAGATTGACTGCAGAGCTAAAGAGGTTTCTTTTCAGAAATGTTTTCAGTTTGTGTACAAGAATGAACTCTTGCTTTTGATAACATATCTGAAATTTGAGAAACTAGTAAAAGATGGAAATAAATGTTACCTTGCACATATTGTTGACAATAAAGTAACTGTTCAGATTAATGATGTGCCAGTGGTAAATTAGTATCTTGATGTTTTTTCTGATTAGTTTCCTGGTATTATACATGATCGAGAAGTTGAATTTACTATTGACTTAGTTCCTAATTCTAAACCAATTTCAAAACCCCCTTATCGAATGGCTCAAGTTGAACTTTTAGAGTTAAATAAGCAATTGGAGAAGTTATTAGATAAAGGTTTCATTCGACCTAGCACATCACCATGGGATGATCCTATATTTTTTGTTAAAAATAAAGATGGTTCAATGAGACTTTTCATTGATTATAGAGCATTGAATACCATCACTGTTAAGAATAAGTATCCTTTGAATCATATCGATGATTTGTTTGATCAGCTCCAGGGAGCTCAGTATTTTTCAAAGATTGACTTGAGGTCAGGGTACCATTAGTTGAAAGTAAAAGAAGCATACATTTCAAAGACTGTGTTTCATACTAGATATGGTCATTATGAATTTGTAGTTTTTCCTTTTGGGTTAACCAATGCACCTGTTGTATTCATGGACCTTATGAATAGAATTTCCATGAGTTCTTGGATAAGTTTGTGGTTGTTTTAATTGATGATATTTTGGTGTTTTCTAAAAGAAAATAGGAGAATTAAAGTCATTTAAGGGTTATCTTGAAAAACTTAGAAGAAAAGAAACTGTATGGAAAATTCAGCAAGTGTGAGTTTTGGTTACAACAAATTTCTTTCCTTTGTCACATTGTTTCAAAAAATGGCATAACTGTTGATCCTGCTAAAACAAAAGTTGTTGAAGAATGGCCAAGACCCACAAATGTAACCGAGATCCATAGTTTTATTGGTTTGGTAGTTTACTACCAAAGTTTTGTTGAAAATTTTTCACGGTTATCTAGTCCAATGACTAAGCTAACTCGGAAGGGTGTTAAGTTTATCTGGACAAAAGAATGTGATGATTGTTTTTAGGAATTGAAAAGAATATTGATAAATGCTCCAGTTTTGGCACTTCCTTCCAAGAATGGTGAGTTTGTTATCTATAGTGATGCTTAGTTGAAGGGACTTGGTTGTGTCCTTATGCAGAATGATCAGGTAATTGTTTATGCTTCACATTAGTTGAAAACTCATGAGTTAAATTACCCTACACATGATTTGGAATTAGCTATTGTTGTTTTTTCTCTAAAAATTTGGAGGCATCATTTGTATAGAGTAAAGTGTGAAATATATACCAATCACAAAATTTTAAAGTATATATTCACTCAGAAAGAATTGAACATGAGACAGAGGAGATGGCTATAATTAATCAAGGATTACAATTGTACAATTCATTACCATCCGGGAAAAGAAAATAAAGTGGCTAATGCTTTGAGTCAAAAAAGTAATTCTTCATTAACAATGATACTTTTGGAACAAGATCCTTTGGTTTTTGATTTGATGAACTTTGGCATAGAAATTGTTGGTGCAGAAAGTTCTTCTGTTTTGATTCAGGTGTTAGTGAGATCATCTCTATCAGGCAGAATTAAGAAAGCGCAGAAGAAAGACAGTGGGTTGCAGAAAAAGGTAGAGCTGGTTCAAAAGGGTAAGTTTCCTGAATTTAACATTAATAATGATTGTGTTTTGAGGTTTGGGAATATATTATGTGTGTCGTGTGATTCACAGTTGAAGAATGAGTTGTTATGTGAGACTCATAGTTCCCCATTTCCAGTTCATCCTGGCAGTACTAAGATGTACAGAGATCTGTGGGAGTATTAATGATGGGATGGAATGAAAAGAGATATTTCCAATTTTACTATGAAGTGTTTGACTTGTTAGCAGGTTAAAGCAGAGCAGCAGTTACCAAAAGGGATGTTGCAGTCATTATCGGTGCCAAAGTGGAAATGGGAAAATATATCCATGGACTTTGTTGTGGGATTACCGAAGACATCTCGAGGTAATAATGCAATCTGGGTTATTGTTGATCGATTGACTAAATCTGCTCATTTCCTTCCTATTCGAGATAGTTTGTCTCTAGATCAACTTGCTCGGTTGTATGTTAAATAGATAGCAAGGTTGAATGGAGTTCCCCTCTCTATTGTATCTGATCATAATCCCAGGTTCACTTCTAACTTTTGGAAAGACCTTCAGAAGTTGTTGGGTACTGAATTAAATTTTATCACAACTTTTCATCCTCAATCAAATGGGCATTCAGAACGAACAATTCAGACCTTGGAGTATATGCTACATGCTTGCTCAATGAATTATCAGGGAAGTTGGGACCAACATCTTTCTTTGGTTGAATTTTCATATAATAATAGTTTTCATTCCAGTATACAGATGGCTCCGTTTGAATCATTATATGGTAAACGGTGTTGAACTCCAACTTTTTGGGATGAAGTAGGGGAAAGGAAGCTGATGGGACCAGAATTGGTAGAAGAGATGGTAGAAAAAGTTATTTTGATTCAGAAACACGTGATAATAGCTCAGAGAAGGCAGAAATGTTATGCGGATAACCGGAGGAAGGATCTATCTTTTGAGGTAGGTGATCATGTTTTTCTCAAAGTTTCACCATGGAAAAGTGTGATGCGATTTGGTAAGAAAGGAAAGCTGAGTCCAAGGTTCATTGGACCATATGAAATTCTGGAGAGAGTTGGATTAGTTGCTTACTGAGTGGCTTTACCTCTGAGTTTATATCAGGTACACAATGTTTTTCATGTTTCGATGTTGAGAAAGTATATGCCAGATCCATCTCATGTTTTGAGCCCAGAGGTAGTTCAGTTAGAAGAGAATCTCTTTTATGAAGAACAATCATTCCAGATTCTTGACTGTAGAGAGAAAGTGTTGTGGAATAAGTTAATTCACCAGGTAAAGGTTTTGTGGAAAAACCATATGGTTGAAGAGGCAACGTGGTAATCTGAAAATGCTATGAGGGATAAATATCCCCGCTTATTTTGATAAGTGAATAAAATTGCGAGGACGCAATTCCCAAAAGAGGGGAAGGATGTAAAATCTCAGGTAAATAAAGAATAATACATTTTCATATTTATTAATATTTGCGAATTAAATATTAATTTTACTTTAAAGGGGTTGCTATGTTCGATAGCGTACCCGATACGCAACAACGAGTTTCATTGAAATCTTACGTTGCAAACTAATAATATAATAATATTATTTTAAATGGTAGTTAACACGTAGTCGTTGTATTGGAGGGAATGAATATAAATAACTAAAATATTATTATATATATTTGTTAAATGTTTTTACATTTATCCAATAAAATATAAAGGTTTAAAATAAGAAAAGAATTCAATTTTAGGCATAGATACCCTAATATTCACTAAAAGGTCGACTTATCGCCTTTTGATGGTGAACCCTCTTTAAATATAGTTTTGGTCACTCCTATACATTATATTGGACCAAATAAAATTCTTCTTTAGAATCGGGACATCAAAATTTACTTTGTGTATGTTTTTGTTATTTTTCCGATGAAGTTCATTTTTAATGAATAAGTGAAAAATGTTGTATTTTAATTCAAAACCTCTTTTTAATATAATTTATTTATATGATTATATTATATTTTGAATTGGTTTTAAAGTTCAATTAGAATATATTTTTACCATTTAATCCAATGGTGGTCATTGTAATTAATTTCACTTTGAAATTGGACTTAAACTAGTGTCAATCTTTTGATATATATTGTTTCATAAAAACAGGCTATTTGTATTGACAACGGGAATTAATTATTAAATTAATTAAACTTATATGTTTTAAATTTTGTAAAATATACATTATTTTTGAATTCAGAATATCGAATATAGCTTAGGGTGAATTTTTGGTATTTTTCTGAAAAACTTCAATTTTTGATAAATAGTGAAACCACTAAGTGGTAGTTAAAAAAACTGATTTTTTGTTTAAATGAAAATTTACCACTTTTGTGAATTGAATTTAAAAAATATGACATACATGGTTGTCATTAGTAAGTAAAATGTGGTTCAATGGGATGGAAATAATTTTTTGGTAAATAGTAACTTTTAAGTTTTATTAATCGCGATTAAAGGTAATTAGTGTAATTTAAGGTAAAAATAATGTTATAAAAATATGAAATTACCTTCACACATGTCCTACCCTTATTGGATGAGTCATGGACAACAAAGAAAATCCCTGGTTCAACTTTGGTACCACATTGATCCACTTGGGTAAGAAAATGACATTAATAACTTTTTATTTAAAGTTAAAATAAAAATGTCACAAACATGTATTGTTTTACTAAAACCAATTTTACATGGGGTTATAAAAGTCATATTTTTGTCTATAAATATTCATTATAAATCTAAAAATATTTCCTACATCATGATATTTTTTTTATAATTTTTAGACATTAAATAAATAAATTTATTTATGACACCATGATGATGCAGCGATTACCTCATTAATGAACGATTTAAATAAAATGAAAAGATAAGGTAAAATCTAAGACTTACACGTGTCAAAAACCTATTGGATGGGTGTATTTAGAGCCCTTATCACCTTATCCTCGAAATATATCCTTTTGGGACCTTTAAAATCCGAAAATCATTTTATAATAAAGTAACATTTTATAACATTCCAAGAGTTCCCCTCCTCCCTCTTATAAAAGGCTCACACCTCTACCCCCTTACCCACACCTCTCAAGACTTTGTCTCGACCGAAATCTACTCATTTTATCTCTCCAAATCCCTCTCCTCATCCTAGAAGCCTTACCTTAGGCAGAAATCTCTTCAAGAAACCCTTTTGGTTCAAACCAAGAGGAGTTACCCGATTTAAAGGTAATGTCTTCACTTGTGTTATTTTGTTTTATTTTGCTTCTCCAACCCCCTGAACTGTTTCTATTACTTTATTTTGTAACAACACCAGTATCTTAAATATACTAGTATGTTTCTATAATAAGGATTCTAGCTACACTTACACACACCTTCATCTAATGGTTAAAGAACATACTGTTTCTGTGGATGGCGAATTACTGCCTCACGAAACGATGATTGTTCAATATTCTCTTAACACATTTCATGGTGGCCATTATGATGTCACTGTATTTATATATGATATATAATATATTTATGACCTCTCTATGCTTCTGTATTTTATATTTAAAACATACCTTTATGCTTTTCATGTTGTGAAAATACGATAATTTCATCTGAGGAAGTGTGGACTATCGCCCCCTCAAGTGATGTGACTCCTTCATGACAAACATGGAATTTATAAAGAATGTAATTAATGAACTTATGTTAAATATATAACATATATATTATACTGGAATTATAATATATATTTTTCTCATTTATTTTTAATTCCTTTAATACGAAATAGAAATGAAAGTAGCGTCCATGCGTACGTACGGCTTACCGTCTCCATGAATGGTGCATTTCATTTATTACCTATAAATGTTATGTACTATTATAAATACATGTATATGATGGATATATATGATATATATGATATCCAAATCATGAATATCATTCTGTATATAATTAACCTTTGACCACATGAACAACATGTAATTGTAAGAAGTCCATTTTTGACTTAAGTACCAAATATCGACAAAATGAACTTTATTAACTTAAATGATTATATAATGTTTATAACATGGAAATAAGTTATATAAAAGTAATAATAAACTTGAAAAAGGTTATTAAGAAATTATCAATTAACTTTAGTTTATTATTCATGAGATTAAAGAGCAATCAAGTCAAGTCGGACATGAGGTAAGGGACTTCGTCTCAATATCCTTTCATTGAGGCATATTTTCATTTATACACAACTTTATTTTATACGGTGTATAAACCCCTTTGACTTTTACTTTTATTCAAAAGGAATATTTTTCTACAAAGAATTTTACTAAACGACAAAAATAATGTTCCTTTTAATGTACGCGGTGACAATGACCTTTTTCACCGCCGTGAGTATTATTTGATCTTTAGATTACTCAACAAGCCGTACTATTTTTAAAAGAAAATAAATACCTTGTACTCTTTTACGTATTTTTGGTATTGAAAATTGTTTTGAAAATGGATTTGTTATGTCAATATATTTAAGTGGTATATTTTTATTGAAATGTGGAAATGTTTTCTTTCCTTTATATTTGTTGTATGTGTTATGATTTTATAATGGTACTTGGAAATTTGACGGGTGGTTAGGTGATAAACCAAATGATGGGTGGTGTCGTGAATACCAGGATGGGTGGTTACATTATAACCTCCAATGCATTGGGTATTGAAGTCGGTCGTATGGCTATTCCATTTAGTGATATGTGTGTAAGTCTACCGTATGGTTATTCCATTTAAGTATGTTTATGTCCCAAGTTACCTTTATATGTTATGTGTTCTTTATATGGGTTTTATGGTAATATTTTGGTTACAAAAGGGTAAATAATGATCTTTTATTCATTTAATAGTATTTACTACTTCATAATGGTGAAATGTATTACTTTGATAAAGTATTCATGGTTTACTTGTTGTTTTGAAAAACTAACAGTTTTCCTTCTTTGTGCATCCCTTACTGAGCTTTTTATGCTCATCCCAAGTTTTTTTTTTGAAATGTTTTTCACAGGACATAATGTGGAATGGGGTCAAGGATGGGATCAAGGAAAATTCATGTTGTCTTAATCATGGAACTAGACATGACTCTTTTTTTTCAAGAATTCATGTTTTGTAAAAAAAAAGAAAACTATGTAGAAGTGTCTACTTTGTAGTCTTTTGAGATGTAATAATTATGTCCTAATTCTCTAAAACTCTAAACCTGAAAAGATCATCAATGTGAATTATTCATTTAATTCAATATTAATTAATGTTTAAGTCTGGGTACTTATAGTAATGAAATGTTTTTTCATGTTTATTATTTATATTATACATTATACTTCACATATATTATATAGGGATATTTTCATATCTAAAAAATTTGGGTCATTACTGTGTGTACATGCGTGTACCGACATACACCAACGTATAATGGCTTATACCCACATGTACTTGCATTTAGTATCATGTACCTAAGTATGTATGTCTATACCTATGTTTACATATGTGAACATGGGTGTACCACCATGTACCTAGAAATAATCAATTATACCTAGGTGTACTCATGTGTACATATATATACATACATGTGTTTTTTTATACCCAAGTGTGCCCGCCTATTCCTGGGTGTACATAAGTGTGCATTAGTGTACTCACATACACTAAGGAACACCCATATATTCCTTTATGTACCCATTACTACTCATATATACCCACATATTCACACATGTACCTAATTTTACCCATGTGTACCCAAATATTCCCAAGTGTACATGTGTGTACCCTACTATACTTGACTATACCAAAATGTTCCCTCAGGTACTATGGTGTACCCGTATATTCCCACTTATACTTGGGGGTTTACCTGTGAGTACCCCCATGTACCAGGGTATACTCATGTGCACCCACTTATAATCGTGTGTACCCATGTTAATTTGTGTGTACCCATGAGTGTACAGACTTATACCTAGGTGTACACATGTGCGGAGTCAAATGTACCCACACATACTCTTGTATACCAAGGGTGTGGTTAGGTATACATGGGTGTACTTATATAATACCACATATTCTTAAGTATACCAAATTATAACGGTATGTACTCATGTGTTTCTATGTTCACCTATGTGTATGCACATATATCCTCATGAACTCTCATATAAAAACATGAATTTTCATTTAATTAGATGTAACTTTGTACACCCATTTGTACTTATAGGTACTCATGTGTTCCTATTATACCCACATATACTAGTGTGGACCACTATATACTCATTTTTATCCACATGTACTCAGGTATACATGTATACAATCATGTATACTTGTGTTCACATGGGTACCTATAAGTACATGCTTGTATATCCGGTTATAAGTGGGTACATGATAGTACACCTGTGTACAAGTGAGTAAGGGTGGGTACACATGGGTATAAGAAGGAACATGTGGGTACATATGGATACACATAGGTATACCTAGATACATGATTGTATGCCCAACAACACATGGGTACAAATGAGTATAGTCAGTTGTACATTAATACAAATGGGTGCATGTATATGTGTCTAGGTATACTCTAATAAAATGAGTTACATGCATGTATAGTAAAGTGCACAAGGTACATGCTAGTATACATAGGTACTCCCAGTTAAAGGTGGGTACACCCACATACACAAGGGTATAGTTGGGTACACTTGAGTACATACAGGTATGTATGGGTAGACAACGGTGCATTATAGTACACATGGGTATTCCCCCATAAACCCATTTATATATAGGTATTCTTGGGTACACTTAGGTATATGAGAGTACACTTATCACGACCCGTCCTCGGGACCCGTGCTGTGACTACCCCAATCCTGCCTTCCATAGGCCAGGGGCTGGCGACTAGCACCAAAGGCGTAAATCCCGATAACTGGGAAGGCATTGCCTTTTTAAAAGCAAACAAACACCACAGAGCACAAGCGGAAGTAAAACACTAAGTACAAAAAAGAAGTGCTGAAAAGTAAATGGGCCAGAATACAAACCCAAATGAAGTACAGCTACAACTGAACAAAGTACAACAGAAAAAGATAACAACTGGAAGAAAGGAAGAAGCTCCTGGGTCATCGTCCTCAGATCCGACCTGAAGGGTAGATACAGACAGCGCAGCTCCTGGGTCGTCATCCTCGGATCCTACCTGAAGGCTAGGTATAGACAGCGCAGCTCCTGGATCGTCCACCATGGATCCTACCTAAAGGGTAGGTACAGATATCCTCCACAACGCTCTCACGTGTCAACCTCCTTTGTGTGTCGTCTCGTCGCGAAGTCCACCTCTGGATACTGACTCGTCGTGTGGTCCACCTCCGGGTACCGTCCAGTCCTCGAACACTCAGCCTCCGTCAGCGCTGCCCGTCATCTGCAACCAACACAACGAGGTGCAGGCATAGCCCATGCAGGGGTGAGTATAGCGATACTTAGTAGGGATCCCGAGACCCTCAAGGTCTCACTAAAACCAACATGGATAACCACAAAGAAGATCTCAACAGATAACCTCTACTTAGGTATATGCCCATGAATATACCTAAGTTATCAAGTAACCCATCTCAATCATGAGGAAAACACCAAGATCATGAAATCAATGGATAACCACTACCCAGGTATATGCCCATACATATACCTAAGTTATCAAGTGACCCATACCAATCATGAGGTAAACACAAAGGTCACAAGTCTCAGCTCAAACCAGGATTTTCATTATCGAAACTGTAACTGCTGAAGAGCCTCGTCTCTGGAGTGTACAGTGGTCCTATCATGACTCTGAGGTACTGCTCACTAACCTAAGACTGCTGAGGTACTCCTCCTGTCAAGTACCGTGGGCCAGAAACCCAAACACAGTAGTGCTTCCCGCCGGGGTATGCCACCCAAACACAGTAGTGCACACCCCCTAGTAGCCTACAGAGGTACTCTCCAGATGAGTACCGCGGGTCTGCACTGTCACACAGGTAGTGCTCCGTCCTCCATGGGTCTGCACCCAAACAAAGTAGTGCTCTGTCCACTGGGCTAGTCGACTCACTCCAAGTCGAGTCGGTTAAGCAGTCGTCAGGTCTCAGCCGGCTACACGGTCTCCGTACTCCGCACGCTCATCTCAGGGAGGGTCCGCTCCACAAGCTACAGGTCGATACTCCAAGTATCTCAAAGTCCCACGAAGAAGTATCTCAAAGGACCGCCTCGTCATAGGGGTCTCAACGCAACAGACGACACGTCAATCGGACGCCCGGTCTGTGAGTTACTACCCTTTTCGTCCCAGGGGCCCGGTTGGTTTCGAGTACGAACCAACCCGGCCGTATCTCAACTGTACCCCGAACTCTCATAGGGTATACTCAAAGGGACTGTTTCTCAACGTGATCACCAACACCACTGACGGTTCGTCAAATGGACGTCCGGTCTGAAAGATATCAGCTTTTCCGTTCCAGGGGCCCGGTTGGATTTCGAGTACAATCCAACCCGGCCACTATCCAACAGCAACCAAAACTCAGGCAAAGTATTCCAAAAGTTCCATCTCATCAAGAGGAAATCAACGAGACAGGCGGCGCGTCAATCGGACGCCCAGTCTGTGAGTTATTGGTTTTTTCGTTTCAGGGGCCCGGTTGGTTTCGTGAGAGAACCAACCCGACCGCACTTCGATAGCATCCAAACCTCAAGAGGAGTAATCCAAAAGTTCCGTCTCATCAAGAGGAAACCAAAAATGTTGACGGCACGTCAATCGGACGTCCGGAACTCAAGATATAAGCGTTTTTGCTCCGAGGGCCTGGTTGGTTTCGTATCCGAACCAACCCGGCCGAACCCAAAGTATTCCGAAACATTGATTGTAATATACTAAAATGACCTTCTCGATCCAAGGGCCACATCGCCGCTGACGGTGCATTGATCGGAGGTCTACAGCTCAAGATATGAGCGAAAAATCATGAGGGGTCCAAAAACGGGGGGTCTAGGCCCGGACCAACCCGGCCCAACCCCCCCCCCCCTCGGGTCAGCCCGAACCGGGTCCGGGTCCGACCCGGCTGGGCACGGCCCGGCCCGGCTGGCCTGGGCGGCTCAGCGTTGGCCGAGCGGTCGCGCCCAACGAGCCCCCCCCCCCCCCCCCCCCCCCCCGTGCGGGGGCCGCTTCGTGTCACCGGACGCGGCGCGCTGCCGCGTCCCGTGTTCCCCAGTCCCACGCGGCCGCAGGACCCTCGCTCGCCACCGCGGCTTCAGCCACGGCGGATTCTTCTGGCGGCGCTCTGGGCGCAGCCGCCCCCGACCACCGGCGCCACCGTGCCGGCGTGGTGCTCCGGTGGTCCGATTCGTCTGCGGTCTTCGGCAGAGATCATCCTGGGACCCGACCTTCACTGCAAAGCCTTCAAAACGCCTTCACGGCCCACCTCACCATCGTTCTTCGATCCGCACTTCGACAACAAAACACGGGGTCTTGAAATCGCCTCCTCAGCCCCGACTCTGCCCGCGGTTTCATTCGGCCCCAACGGCGTGGCGCGACAGCGCCGCGCTTCTTTGCCGCGTTCTTTCTTCTCGTTTCCGCACGGTGCAATGGCACCACACTGCCTTTCACGTGCCACAACAAACTCAAACAACAAGGGGGGGGAGGAGGGTCGGCCGTGTTCGTGCGGTTCGACCTCCTCCCATTAAGTTGACAACAACGGCCCAAAAAAAAGAAAAGATGAGGAACGACAAAGGATGTTTTCACGAACAAGAATCAATAAACCCCTACCACTTCCCGCAACAATATAGTCCCAACCCGCAAGGAAGAAATTTGCGGATCAACTAGATAATAAGTTGATCCGTGTTCTTTTTTTTCCTTATAATAAACGAAACGAGGGAAAAAATCATTCTCAAAATTAATTCCCTACCTCAAGCGTTGTCGTCGAACGAGATTTGTCGCGGAAAGGGACGTCATGGAAGAAGACGTCGCGAAAGGGGGATCGCCGCATCACGAAAGGAGCATCGCGGAAGAAGCGTCGTTGATTTCCGAGGATTTGGCGTTCTTCGTCGGAGATCGGTGTGTTCTTCGCATTCTTCACGTTCTTCGCATTCTTCGTCGAAGAAGAATGGTTTCCTCCAAATCCTCCCCACGCAAAAAGTTCCAACAGAATAAAATAAGAACAGTCTTATTTTATTAACGCACAAGTCAACCTTTGAAATTCAAAAAGAAAAGAAATGAACAATTAATTGAGGGGTTTAAAACCGCCGAATTAATATAGGCGTTTATTAAAAGTTTAAACGCAAGAGTTGACTTCGTTTAATAGGGGGTGCGGGTGCGTTACTTAAGAAGAAAAGAAACAGTGGGGCTCTTGTGGGCCCCACCCCACCTTAATCCTCTCAAAGGTAGATAACAACAAGTGGGTCCCACCCCTAACTCCCTTACATAGGTTATAACCACAAGAGAGAGGAAAAAGTGTTGTGACACAACACTTAATCCACTTAACAAGAAAAGAAAAATATAATTGTAAAACAATTATATTATTATCCCTCACTTTATTTAAACAACTCATTCTGAGAAAACGCAACTCCAGAAAAGGGGTATTCTTAAGCAATTACCGGTGCTGCGATTCCATCAATGCCCTCAGAATTCGATTCTGAGCACCGGTTCAAAAGTTAGGAAAACCCGCTCATTCGTTCACTGAATGTACCCGAGCTAAACTTCGGAAAATGATTCTGGGCACACCGGGCCTCGGAATCAGGCGCCATCAGAAACTACGTTCTTGTAAAATCTCAAAGAAAAATTTAGAAAAAAAATTTCCCTTGAATTTTACGGGTCTTTACATTACTCCCACCTCAGGGATTTACATCCTCATTAAGCTTTAACACAAACTAGGGATACAAAAGCGGTATTGAGCACGCATCTGGGACTTCCGCTCCCATGTGCTCACCTGGAGGTTCCCATACTACCAGTGAAAGCGCACCCGAGGAATCGACCATCCTCATAGGATCCGCTCATGTCGATCCTTGATTCCCACTGGAACCTCCTTTAAAGTAACCTCATCGCCATCATCCAGCTCCTCATGGTCGATGATATGCGAAGGGTCGAGCACGTATCCCCTCAGTTGAGATACATGGAAGTCGTCGTGCACTTGGTGCAACTGAGGTGGATGGGTCAAGCGATAAACCACCTCACCTACCTAGCTGAGGACCTAGAAAGGTCCATTGAACCTCGGAGATAACTTGTCGCCTCGGCCACATCTTCGTAAACCTCATCGAGGTGAGACTCATATAAGGACGTGATCATCATCCTCGAACTCCAGAGGTCTCCAATTTCTGTTTAGAACTGGAACTTAAAACGACTGCTACCACGAGGGTAAGTTTGACCGACTCAAGAGTGATCGGTCGCACCCTCCTGTGCATGAGTTACCATGTGCTTCCTGGGGTTTCCTTTTTCGCCGACCAAGGAAAACCCATTCCGACGTCATAGTTAAACCACAACCTTATTGCCTAATATCGTCAATTTGTGTATGAACTGTGATTGCCCAGTCCATACTCAAACCAACGTCGTAAGGCCTCAACGCTGCCACCAAGAGATTCCAACCGAAACTCTCACCTCGAGGGTCTGACCACACTATCGGCGTAAGTGTGATTATCGATTCTTCTCCTAAGGTATCTCCATACGTGAGGGTCAAGTCTACGGCTTACTGGAAAATCTAGGTATGGAACAAGATTTTTGGAAGGAAGTAATGATTCATATCAACGTATGTTACTACGGTAGCTAGTAGTGGATACAGACTATCCCTTGAATCATTCTTAGAGTCATTGGGTCACTCTCTCTGACTGCATGCAGCTACTCTCTTCCTCCGCCCTCCAGCTCCCTGAGCCTGGCGGGGACAACTAAGGCAGGTGGTTGTAGCATGTTAAGATGTACACCACCTCATGTTTCTCTCCTAGCTCTGCCTCCACGTCTGCTGCTTTGCAGACTCATCTCTCCTTAAAAGATTCCTCTTCTTGAAACACTTAACACGCTTGAGTCTCTAAGACTGGTGTCGGTTTCCTGTTTCTTACTACACTGTGCAGTCTTCATCCGCTCCTGGATGATCTGCACCTTCTTTTCCTATGATCTGAAAGAGCTGCTAAAATTTCTCCTTTTCCGAAAAGAGAAACTTGGTCTCATCCCTTGGATGAATCACGCCCATTGCCTAATATAGTCAATCCTGACATGAATGATGCATTCATGCCATGGATGACGTCGTAAGGCCTCGACGCAACTACCAAGAGATCCAACTTTCACTCTCGCCTCCAAGGGTCGAGTCACACTGTCGGCATCAGTGCGAGGTCACTGGGTCTCCTCCAGTAGAAATCTTGAAAGTGAGGGTCAAGTCCACAGTCTTAACCAGGACCACTTAGTATCAACCAAAAAAAGGACAGGTAAGCAGACAAAGATAAGTGTCTTTTTATTATTGCAACTCATAGTACAAAGACACGAATACAACAGTAACAAGGAACTAGAAGTACAAGGGACGTATCCACTAGTTCTGATCCTATCCACCTGCTCCCGGAGCTCTACTGCCTTGTCCACTGCTCGGCTGTTGTTCAAGCACCCGCCGCTGCTTCTGCCTCGGTGACTCCTCCAAAGCCTGCGGATCAACTGTACTAGGAGTCGGATAGTCACGTGCCAGGTGACCCTTCCTGCCGCATTCATAACACTTCCTTCTCCTCGTACGGCTGGCTCTGGTCCTCTTGGACCTCTGCATCATCTATCTACTGCCCACAGATGACTCTTCTACTGATCGAAAACCCTGCGGAAAAGGCATAAGCTCCTGTACACGCTCGGGGTGTAGAGCTACTGGCACAAACTCCACCCTGAAGAAGGTCTCGAAGTCTTCCCATGTGAAGGTCATCCCGTCGCAAAACTGGAACAAGTGGCTCCACCACCTGCCTACTGCTGCCGGAAGAAGGCTGGCAGCAAAGATCACCATGAAGTCTGTAGGCATCCCCACTAGCCTGAAGACTCTCACCACTGCCCCCAGCCAATCCTCAGCCACCTGCGGGTCCGTCTCTCCCCGGAACCTGGGTGGCCTCTGGTGCTGGAACTCGTGTATCGCGTTCAAGTGGCATGCATCGCCTACTGTTGGGGTTGATGGCATCGGTGGCCCAACGTATGGTAGTACCGTTGGTGCCTCCGCTGGTGCCTCAACTGCAAGAGGGCCCTGTACCGAAGCCTCGTCGCTCGACAGGCTGTCAGTACGCACATCCCTCTGAGATCTAGCTGGTCGTCCCCCAAAAAGGCATACTGAAAGAAACAACGTGACATGGTCAAACAATTATACCTGGTGAGCTGACCTGGTTTGAGCTGTTTTAAGGTAAAACCTTTGAAAACACACACGCAATCAGTGTTTTTGTGCACAAAGTCGGAAATTAGTTGTCAGGGTCCTGGTGTATGGATACGTTGGCTGCCCGCACCAACACTGGACTCCCTGAACTGAAGACCACACTCGGTACCCTTAACACTATTGCTTCACAGAAATAAAATATCAGAGTTATAAGTTCTACGGTAGAACTGACTCCTTTGATACCAATTTTTCACGACCCATCCTCAGGGCCCGTGCCGTGACTACCCCAAACCCGCCTTCCATAGGCCAGGGGCTGGCGACTAGCACCAAAGGCGTAAATCCCGATAACTGGGAAGGCATTGCCTTTTTAAAAGCAAATAAACACCACAGAGCACAAGAGGAAGTAAAACACTAAGTACAAAAAAGAAGTGTTGAAAAGTAAATGGTCTAGAATACAAACCCAACTGAAGTACACCTATAACTGAACAAAGTACAATAGAAAAAGACAATAACTGGAAGAAAGGAAGTAGCTCCTGGGTCGTCATCCTCGGATCCTGCCTGAAGGGTAGGTACAGACAGCGCAGCTCCTGGGTCGTCGTCCTCGGATCCTACCTGAAGGGTAGGTACAGACAGCACAGCTCCGGGATCGTTCACCACGGATCCTACCTAAAGGGTAGGTACAGATAGCCTCCACAACGCTCTCACCCATCAACCTCCTCCATGTGTCATCTCTTCGCGAAGTCCACCTCTGGATACTGACTCGCCGTGTGGTCCACCTTCGGGTACCGTCCAGTCCTCGAACACTCGGCCTCCGTCAGCGTTTCCCATCGTCTGCAACCAACACAACGAGGTCCGGGCATAGCCCGTGCAGGGGTGATTATAATGATACTCAGTAGGGACCCCGAGGCCCTCAAGGTATCACTAAAACCAACATGGATAACCACAATGAAGATCTCAACAGATAACCTCTACTTAGGTATATGCCCATGCATATACCTAAGTTATCAAGTAACTCATCTCAATCATGAGGAAAACACCAAGATCATGAAATCAACGGATAACCACTACCCAGGTATATGCCCATACATATACCTAAGTTATCAAGTGACCCATCTCAATCATGAGGTAAACACAAAGGTAACAAGTCTCATTTCAAACAAGGATTTTCATTATCAAAACCGTAACTACTGAAGAGCCCCGTCTCTGGAGTGTACAGTGGTCCTGTCAAGACTTCGAGGTACTGCTCACTAACCTAAGACTGCTGAGGTACTCCTCCTGTCGAGTACCGCGGGCCAGCCACCCAAACACAGTAGTGCTTCCCGCCGGGGTATGCCACCCAAACACAGTAGTGCACACCCCTAGTAGCCTGCAAAGGTACTCTCCGGACGAGTACCGCGAGTTTGAACTGTCACACAGGTAGTGCTCCGTCCGCCATGGGTATTCACCCAAACAAAGTAGTGCTCCTTACATTGGGCTAGTCGACTCACTCCAAGTCGAGTCGATCAAGTAGTCGTCAGGTCTCAGGTGGCTACATGGTCTCCGTACTCCGCACGCTCGTCTCAGGGAGGGTCCGCTCCACGAGCTACAGGTCGATACTCCAAGTATCTCAAAGTCCCATTAAGAAGTATCTCAAAGGACCACCTCGTCATAGGGGTCTCAACGTAATAGACGACACGTTAATCGGACGCCCGGTCTGTGAGTTACTACCCTTTTCGTCCCAGGGGCCCGATTGGTTTCGAGTGCGAACCAACCCGGCCGTATCTCAACTGTACCCCGAACTCTCATAGGGTATACTCAAAGGGGCTGTTTCTCAACATGATCACCAACGCCGCTGACGGTTCGTCAAACGGACATCCGGTTTGAAAGATATCAGCTTTTCCGTTCCAGGGGCCCGGTTCGATTTCGGGTACAATCCAACCCAGCCATTATCCAACAGCAACCAAAACTCGGGAAAATTATGCCAAAATTTCCGTCTCATCAAGAGGAAATCAACGAGACAGACGGCGCGTCAATCGGACACTCGGTCTGTGAGTTATTGGCTTTTTCATTTCAGGGGTCCGGTTGGTTTCGTGAGCAAACCAACCCGACCGCACTCCGATACCATACAAACCTCGAGTGGAGTAATCCAAAAGTTCCGTCTCATCAATAGGAAACCAACAATGTCGACGGCACATCAATCGGATGTCTAGAACTCAAGATATAAGCGTTTCAGCTCCGAGGGCCCGATTGGTTTCGTATCCGAACCAACCCGGCCGAACCCAAATTATTCCGAAACCTTGAGTGTAATATATCGAAACGACCATCTTGATCTAAGGGTCGCATCTCCACTAACGGTGCGTCGATCGGAGGTCTACAGCTCAAGATATGAGCGAAAAACCGTCAGGGGTCCGAAAACGGGGGGTCTGGGCCCGGACCGACCCGGCCCAACCCCCCCCCCCCCCCCCCCCCCGGGTCGGCCCGAACCGGGTCGACTCGACCCGAGTCTAGGTCCGACCCGACTGGGCACGGCCCGGCCCAGCCGGCGTGGCCCGGCCCGGCCTAAGCGGCCCGGCCCGACCTGGGCGGCTCGGCGCTGGCCGAGCGGTCGCGCCCAACGAGCCCCCCCCCCCCCCCACGCGGGGGCCGCTTCGTGTCACCGGACGCGGCGCACTGCCGCGTTCCCTAGTCCCGCGCGGGCACGGGACCCTCGCTCACCGTCGCGGCTTCAGCCGCGGTGGGTTCTTCCGGCGGCGCTCCGGGCGCCGCCGCCCCCGACCGCCGGTGCCGCCTCCCCCGACCGCCGGCGCCGCCGCCCCCGACCGCCGGCGTGGCTTACCGGCGGGGGCTTCCGCGGACCCCTGGATGCGTTCTGGTGGTCCGATTCGCCTGCGGTCTTCGCCAGAGATCATCCCGGGACCCGACCTTCGCTTAAAAGCCTTCAAAACGCCTTCGCGACCTGCCTCACCATCATCCGTCGATCTGCACTTCGACAACAAAACGCGGGGTCTTCAAATCGCCTCCTCGGCCCCGACTCCGCCCACGGTTTCATTCGGCCCCAACAGCGCGGCGCGACGGCGCCCCGCTTCTTCACCACGTTCTTTCTTCTTGTTTCCGTGCAGTGCAACGGCACCGTGATGCCTTTCACGTGCCGCAAAAAACTCAAACAACAAGGGGGGGAGGAGGGTCGGCCGTGTTCGTGCGGTCCGACCTCCTCCCGTTAAGTTGACAACAACGGCCCAAAAAAAAGAAAAGATGAGGAACGAAAAAGGATGTTTTCATGAACAAGAAGTAATAAACCCCTACCACTTCCCGCAACAATATAGTCCCAACCCTAAAGGAAGACATTCGCGGGTCAACTAGATAATAATTTGATCCGTGTTCTTTGTTTTTCCTTAGAATAAACGAAACGAGGGAAAAAATCATTCTCAAAATTAATTCCCTACCTCAAGCGTTGTCGTCGAATGAGATTTATCGCGGAAAGGGACGTCGTGGAAGAAGACGTCGTGGAAGGGGGATCGTCGCGTCGCGGAAGGAGTGTCGCGGAAGAAGCCTCATTGATTTCTGAAGATTTTGCGTTCTTCGTCGGAGATCGGTGTATTCTTCGCGTTCTTCGCGTTCTTCATCGAAGAAGAACGGTTTTCTCCAAATCCTCCCCACGCAACAAGTTACAACAGAATAAAATAAGAATAGTCTTATTTTATTAACGCACAAGTCAACCTTTGAAATTCAAAATGAAAAGAAATGATCAATTAATTTAGGGGTTTAAAACCGCCGAATTAATAGAGGCGTTTATTAAAAGTTTAAACGCAAGAGTTGACTTCGTTTAATAGGGGGTGGGGGTGAGTTACTTAAGAAGAAAATAAACGGTGGGGCTCTTGTGGGCCCCACCCCACCTTAATCCTCTCAAAGGTAAATAAAAACAAGTGGGCCCCACCCCTAACTCCCTTATATAGGTTATAACCGCAAGAGAGAGGAAAAAGTGTTGTGACACAACACTTACACCCCTTAACAAGAAAAGAAAAATATAATTGTAAAACAATTATATTATTATCCCTCACTTTATTTAAACAACTCATTCTGAGAAAACGCAACTCCAGAAAAGGGGTATTCTTAAGCAATTACCGGTGTTGCGATTCCATCGGTGCCCTCGGAATTCGATTCCGAGCATCGGTTCAAAAGTTAGGAAAACCCGCTCGTTCGTTCACTGAACATACCCGAGCTAAACTTCGGAAAATGATTCTGGGCACACCGGGCCTCGGAATCAAGCGCCGTTAGAAACTGTGTTCTTGTAAAATCTCAAAGAAAAATTTAGAAAAAATTTCCCTTGAATTTTACGGGTCTTTACAACACTTGGTTACATGTATGTATTCAAGGGTGCACCTCGGTACTTGTATGTGCACCGTGGTATATGTGGGTATAGTTGAGAACGCTTGGGTATGAAGAGGTAAACCCAGGAAAACTTGAATACATTTTTCTATGTATGGGTACATGTGACACCCCAAACCTTTTTCATGTGTAATAATAATATTGTATGGTTTTACTTTGTTTAATTTTCATGCTATCCAAACAATGTTTTCAAAATAAAAACAAGATATATTTTATTCAATTAAACACTAAAAATGATTACATTAAAAAAAATCCAACAGAGTCCAACTCCCCTAGAATACCTACTAAGAGACCAATCAAAATCACAGGGAGACCACAAAATAAAACAAAAATCCCTAGAAAATAGTGGATGTACTTCAGATCCATCACCACGAAGAACATTATATCCAAAACCATAGCAATTGTGATAAGCATCATAGTAATGATGAGCACCATATTCGTCAAGTTGTCTTGAAGTTTAAATATACTAATCATGTTTTTATAAGGCCTTGAAGCTAATTCGACCGTTTCCACTTTTAGTTGACCATTGAATCTATAGCGTCTATGAGACCTTATAACCATTGGGTATTCTAGTTATTTTATTTTAAGTATTTAAGTATATTAATATTTCCAATTATTTTAATTATGCATTAAAGTAATGTCTTTTAAATATGTTTTTAAGTAACTATTATTTAGATTTTGAAAGGATAATGTATTAAAGTTTAAAATAGACTTGAAATCTAAACCCTTGTGTTTTAAAGAAAATACCAAGAGAAATACACACTAGTTACTTCTTGGTTCTTGGTACAGAGAAATATTTTGAAATCATACTTTGTGCAAATTACATTGATGACTATGGTTGTATTTAGTATTTTAACTATATTTAGTGAAGTAGGTATTTAATTATTTCAAATGTTGTAAAAATTTATCATTAAATATTTTCATCCTTGGATGAATAAAAACAAGGTTTTAATTAAAAGTATATTTTGGATTTTAAATATAATACTAGTATGATATTTCCTTTATTACATATTAAACATTTGTTTTAGATTTTTAACTTTGATGTTTATAAAACTCAAATGTTTATAAACTAATGAAAATGATGGTTTTTATGATTTTGTTTAACCATAGTAGAGAATTTATATCCCCTATTTTTAAGACACCTTTATATATATAAACTTATTCTAATGTTTAACAAAAAAATGAATTTTACTTTACAAAAATTAGGTGAGTACCCCACCCAACTGATGGAAACCTAGAAGGCCAAGGTACTCAAGGTCTTGGAAAGAATCTCACTCAGATCCCCTAGGACAAAGGCCCAGGGCGGTGCACACATGGTGCATTCTAAGTCACACATGAAGGCGTACATAATCAATCCCTAAGCGCGCACAAGCGTATGCAAGGTTTTTCAGAGTGCGCCACCATGTAGGGCGGCATGGTGGTAGGGGTGGGTGTAGAAGCGCGCCCATAGAGACCCAGTACGAGACGGTACTGGGGAGGGGGAGGGGGATTTCTGAGCCTAATCTGGGAGCTCTGGGCTTATAAATCCATCCCAAAATCCCTCCCGTTTCGATATGGGATTGACTTTTTAAGCGGAGATCGTGTCTCAGCTACCCGATCTCGCTGTACAGGATTTGGACCGTCTGATCAGTTCAAACTTCGATTCCCCACCACCATGGATTTCCCTCCATGTTTTTATAAACCGTTTGATCCAGTTAGGATCAAATCTCAGTCGTCTGACCCTTTCAAAAACTTTTGTCGTGCCGTAACTATTTGATCAAGTCGAGATTTAATCTAGACCATTCATCTTTTTTTTAACCTACGGATTCTCCTCAGTCTCTAGATCAATTTGTGTCTAATCCTAGTTATCTATTTCTTCTTTGAATCTCCTCCGCATCTCCTTCTTCTTTCTCCCGCATCTCACCGTACCAGTTGCTTTTTCTACACCCCTTTCTTCATTTTTTTCCACTCCCGTGACACCCAGTGGCCCCTTATCTTTCTCATTTTCCACAAGACCGACACACTTGGTTTTATTTTAAACTTAGGTGCCTCAAATCCTCTTGCATATTTCCTTAAAATATATGTTATATACAGTTTATATATAGTAATTTTTCACTGACAACCCTATGGGTTTTCTCCTTACAGCGCCTCCATCAACCTCTGTTCTTCTTCTTATTCTTCTTCAAACCAGTTAAGGGTCCAATTTGTTTCCTTGATTTTATTTTTTATGGTTTGTGTGTATATATATACAGATGTTCTTAAATCCTACTGATTTTTCTTGGATGAACTTATAAAAACAAATTCTTGTTTTTTTTAAATAAATATTCTTTTCATGCAAATCATGATAGGGTTTTATGTTCTTACCTAAAATTGGTTTCACTACATATACACACATATGTATATATGTGTTCTTAATAAAACCATATCGGTTTATTTTATTAAAGGAATAAGAACTTCTACTATAATGGAATTCATAAAGAATGTGAACCATTCTAGGTTTAGTGGTGTTTTATGTTGATGAAATTATATATATGTATGTATTATTATATATATATATATAGGTACTTTTTGGTGAAACAAACCCTTGGTTTTACATTATGATTTTCAAATATTGAAGTTTGGTTTAAATTGTATTTTTATTATACATAAATTATTTATTGGATTCTTAAATTTTGATGAAGAGCCCTTAAGTACATACGTTTATATATATATATGTGTATATATATATGATTTGATCATGATATTAATAAGGTTTTGCAATATGGGTACACAAATGATTGATAAAAAGTTATAACAAGTGTTTTGAACTGTGAAAAGTTTTCAAGAATCAATTTGGAATTCATTTTAGTAATACGAACCCTTTATAATCACTTTATGTATATATGTATTACACACTTATTTTCATAAGTTTTAATGGTATTGGTTTTTTTTGTAAGTTGTGTGGTTTATTTTCATGATTTTCAATTTATTACTTTGGGTTAAATAGTTGTAAGTACCCTTGTGTTATGTTTATCCACAAACATGCAAGTAATGGGTGCTTAGACAATCATGTGTTCAATACCTCACATGAAATATTTTGTTTATGTTTAAACTGATTATGTATTTAATCTATGATGAATTGTAAATATTCATGCTTTTTCTTATTTAAGTTCATTATTATTTCCCTGATTTGATCATGTAATGTCTATCATGAATTCACAAACATGTACGCTTATACTTTGATTGTTAACTATCATGGAGAAATGGTTTTATTAAAAGTATATTCTTTCAAATAAACACTCTATTATTTATTTATCACTCATTTATAAATTTAAATATTCAAAGTGGTATGGGACACTTTGAATAATAGAAATTAAATATTCAAAGTGGTATGGGACACTTTGAATATACGACCTTACTTGGGCATATGAGGAATGTATTGGACTTGTTATATAACGGGTTGGGGATCAGTTAAAGAAAATACTATGGGTTGGGGACTAGTTAATGCAAGCCTTATGGGTTAGGGACTGGTCAATTAAAGCCCCACGATGCATCGGTAGTTCTCATGAGACAAATCAGGTCATGGCACGAGGCCTTGAAACAGTCTAGATTATACATTCATTCATTATGTTTATAGTATTTAATTGACCAAATGTGCATTCAACTAAAGAATATCCTTGGTTAAGAGCAAGTACTTATGAGTATCAGATGAAGTAAATGAACATGGCATGATGTTTATTCAGCACCCATATCCTGAACTTTAATATAAGTGATGGTAGTTTACCGGTTATTTTATGATGTGAATTTTTATGGGATAAATTAATTGGGACTTTATTTAAGTGAAAATATGATCGTGTACTATTTCCATTTAAATTTTGTACATGCACCTGTGCATTATTCACTTACACTACAACATTAATAGCCTTTTGTGGTGGTTTTATAAACCGCCTCTAATTTTTTTATAAATGATTTAGCGGCGGTTTTTAATAAACCATCATTAAACCTTTTTTCAATCCTGAAACTCCCCCCTCCCCGACCCCCGTGAGACCCCCATTCTCTCCTGACCCCCACGAGACCCCCCCCCAGCGACCCCCGAATCCATATCCCATCTCTGCCTCATCACCTTTCTGACATTCTGGTAGTTTGTAGGTGAGTTTAATATTCTTTATTACATTTTTTGTATCATACTTTTGGAGTGAATTTTTTTAGTTATCACCTAAAATATATATGGACATGACTGGTATTCTCTTATATATTAGTGTGTTGGAATGAATACAGCTTAGTTTCAATTCTAATAATTCCTAAAGCTAATTATTTATAATTTTTTGTATTAGTATTTGGGGAAAAATTATTACATTCATGATCGTTTTGTAATGAGGAATTTTTTATGAATGCTTATATGTTCATTGATGATTTTTGGGCTCTAAATATGGATTATTTATATTTATTATTTATTATATTATTCTTGGTTACATGAAACTACTTATCATTTTTTGTTCCTTTAATTTTATGGTGGATTTTCAATGTTATGTGGCCCCATTACTATGCATACATGATTCAAGTATGTCATTGGTATTTTTAAAACATTTCAGATAACAAATAAATATCAATGTTTTCTAAAAATAGGTATAATCTATCCATCATTGAATTTTGAATTATATTAATTAACTCCTTATCAAGAAATGTCATACTATCATTTACATTTATATTCTATGAAATAAATATACCTTCTAATATCCACTTCACTACTATTCCAAGAAAAAGGAATTTTATTAGTCTTTCATTTTAGCTGACTCCTCATTGATTTCTTAAATTATAAAAGTATTAAATTATAATGTATTATTAACACTAATTCATTGACATAAATACAATAAAAACATAGACAAACTTTTTTGTTTCATGTGATAAGGGGAATTCTCGAAACCTTGTTCCATTATATTAGTGGAAATATATGTGTACCAGGGAGAAAGTACCTTTTCTAACCTTATAATTATTTTTTATTAATTTAATTTTTTTATCCATTTATATTATAACTAAGTTGATTCTTTAGAGAGAGTTATTATTTAAAACTAATTTAATATTTAATAGATAAAAATTCTATTGGATGTTAGTTTCAAGTAGTATGATCTTTCAGATGGTATCTATTATAAAAAATGATTAAAATACCTCAAGATAATATTTGAAACATGATTTACTGAGATATAAAATCATAAAATGTTTCATGTTTTGAAATGAAATGATTTTAAAGTAAAGGCATTATTTTTTGATAAAAACCATTTGATATTGGTTTTGGAAATGAAAGGCATGTTTTGAAACTTTAACTTGGGGACTATTTATTTGAATTATTGAATTATTGATTGTATTGAATGATATCCCAAATTATAACTAATTTACTTTAAGCACATGGGATTAAAGGTAGTTAGGAGAAATAATATTCATGCTAGGTAAATTGATATCTTACATCGACTTGATGATGAAAATGAAAAAAAACTACTTGAGGGAAGGAAGTTCATTCTTTGGGGTGTCATCATATTCCCACTAATATTTTGGATCTAAGGAGTGTGTGTACACCTATAGGCATATTTCACTAATATTTTGTAAAGCCTTGTGAGTGGTACTAACCCTATATATTATCACCATGGTTCTATTATTGAAAATGATGTAAAATTACTTATACATTCCAATTATTGATTGAAATGATTTAATCATGTCATTTTTGATATAAATGCTTATTCATTCTTATTTTGATGTAAATGATTATGTATCCCTAATTTTATAGAAATTCACTTTGAAGCATGTTTTAACTTAGACATTGAAATGTTTTATCAAGCATGTTTTTATTCAAATTGAAAAATTATATCCATTCTAAATTTTATTTAAAAATGATAAAATTTGGTTTATTTGTTATAGATTGATTATGAAATTCTTGGTGATATCCTACTGATCTTTTTTATCACACCCTACCTTTTCCTTTAGTAATTTATAGATTTTATTATTCATGGTCCAAGAATATGGAAATAGCCACTCAAATGCGGTGGATGTTCTTAATTAGAGTGACCTGGGGAGTTAGTGGTGACTGGTGGAATGTTCAATCCACTTGTTACATGGAGTTTTTGGGTTGTGATATTAATGGTTGAATTGATGAAACATACCATTTTTTAGACTTGTATCTATTTACTTGTGCTTTTATACCTCATGGAGTGTCTGGAATACCAACTATTTTTCATTTTATATTCTATATTTTTTCTTGATTAGTTTAACTTATGGTGAAATCATTTTCTCTGGTTTGTTTTGATTCCTAAACACTAGTCACCAGCCTTTGGGGATTGGGAACACCCACTGGGATATTTCAAAACAGATTATGTGTTGTTTAGGTAGGTTATATAGGTTGTTTTGTCAAAAATAAGTATCAAAGGCATTAGTTCCTCTTCTTTGAAATTTCTATATAGTTTGGGATGTCTTGGTAGACATGAGATAGTGTTTTTGAGACTTAATAGGTATATTATGAGAAATTTCTTGGCCAGATATCATCTTAAAGTTCCTTAAGTTACCATGGGCTATTGGGAAAAAGTGTCTTTGAGGATTTTTTTGATCTAATCCTAGACTTTTTCCAAACATTTAATATATTTATATATTTTTTTCAACTAGTATATATGAATATCTTTTCCAATTTATTAATAGTTATGTGTTTTAATTTGTTTAATATTTTGTAGGCACATTGTGATATACATGGATAAAATCTGGATCACATTACCGAGGAACATACCTCAGTTTGTTAAGGGTTTGGAGGAGTTTTTATATTTTTCAATTTCCAATCGATCTGTTGAAGGGAGAATAGTATGTCCATGTCCTAAATGTAAATTTAGAAGATGGTTGAAGAGAGATGAATTTTATGAACATTTAATATTGAATCAATTCCCTACTCAATATTTGTGTTGGATTTGGCATAGAGAATCGAATGTTACAGAAAGGTTGAGTACTGATGTCAATCCACAGAATGAGATCCCAAATTCATCGAAAATGGGAAATGAAATGAAAAACCTTATAAATGATGAATTTGGAACTACAAGACACCACCATCAAAATCAAAACATATCAGAACAACTAGACGAGGGTGCTACAAATAGAAACATGACAAGTGATGTTTTTGAGACTTTAGGATAACCAGGTGAAGATTGTAACATATCATTGGATCCTCCTCTTGATTATTTAGAGACTAATTTAAGAGAAAACTTCACTAAGGAAAATATGTTTCATGATTTAGTTGATGATGGAAATAAAGAGTTGTATAGTGGATGTTTGAAGTATTCAAAACTTTCCTTTCTACTGAAGTTGTACCATATCAAATGTCTATATGGAATTACAAATAAGGCAATGTCCATGATATCGAAATTGTTGTGTGATGCATTTCCTGAAGAAAACATATCCGAGTCTTTTTATGATATGAAAAAAGTTGTTAACAGGATTGGTTTGAATTATACAAAAATACATGTGTGTCCCAATGATTGTATGCTTTATTGGAAAGAGGATTCATGTAGACAGGAATGCAAAAAATGTTATTCTTATAAATGGAAGTAAACGGGTGATGTTGGAAGTCTGAATGAAAATACTACCATAAAGAAGAATAAAAGTAACACACCTGCAAAGGTTTTGTGTTACTTTCCTTTAAATACTTGATTTCAAATATTATTCATGTCATCAAAAACCACCGAACACATAAAGTGGAATTCTGTAGATAATAGCAATGATGGGTTAATGCGACATCCATGAGATTCACAATCTTAAAAGACATTTGATTCATTAAATCCATATTTCTCAGATGATCTTAGGAATGTTTGATTGGGATTGGCTACCGATGGATTCAACTCATTTGGGACTTTGAGTACCATTTATATCATTTGGACAGTTGTTTTGATCCCTTACAATATGCCTCTGTGGATGTGTATGCAACAAGTGTCCTTTATCATTTCAATGATTATTCTAGGAAAAAAATTCATGAAAATGATATTGATGTATACTTGCAGCATTTAATTGAAGAATTACAGGATTTATGGAGCAACGATGTTGATGAATTTGATGCTTCTTCTAAAAAATTGTTCAAAATGCATGTTGCTTTAATGTGGACCATTAGTGACTTCCCTGGTCTTGGGAGTTTATCTGGTTGGAACACTTACATGGGTTTGGCTTATCCTGTTTGTAAATTTGATTTTGATCCCAAACAGCTACCTCACAGTAGAAAATGGTGTTTCTTGTGCCATCAAATATTTTTCGATGTATCTCATAGATTTTGGAAGAACAGGTCGAAATTTAACAGTTTCATTGATCATAGACCACCTCCAAAGTTGTTAACTGGTTCTGAAATATTGACACAACTTGGAAAAGTTGAAACAAAATTTAAGAAGGTTTATCATTTAAATGATAGAGGGAAATAGGTTCAAAGTGAATTGTCAAGTGAAATCGAAACACAACAATGGAAGAAAAAAAGTATATTCTTCAAAATTCCATATTTGGAATTTAATTTGTTGTGGCATAATCTTGATGTGATGCATATTGAGAAGATTGTTTATGAAAATTTGATCTTAACATTACTTAATGATAATGTAAAGTCGAAGTATCATCTCAATGCTCAGAAAGACTTACAAGTAATGAACATAAAATGTGATCTCTGGCTAGATGATAATGAAAAGTATGCTCTGGAAATTTTTGCAATGAAAACAGGGATAAAGATACATTCCTTCAAATTTTAAAGCATGTGAAAGTATCTTATGGGTATTCAAGTAACATATCGAGGTGTGTTGACTTAAATAATTTTAATTTACATGGATTGAAAAGTCACGATTCACATATTTTGTTACATTAGTTACTACCATTGGCATTGCGTACATTATTACCTGAAAAATTTACTGCTATTATACTCCAATTATGCACATTTTTCAGACAACTATGTGAGAAATCTCTATATCCATTTGAGCTTGAAAAACTTTAGGAGAGGTTTTTATTGACACTTTGTTCAATGGAGATAATCTTACCTCCATTTTGTTTACTATCATGATGAATTTAACTGTGCATTTGGTTGAGGAAGCTAAATTAAGAGGCCCCGTTCATTATCGATGGATTTATCCAATTGAGAGGTAATTTATTTATATGTTTTTTAGTTAAGTAAACAATTTTTGGCACTTAATTAAATGCATAATTATGTTTTTTTATTTTATTTCACAGATATCTTGGGTATTTGAAATCATACGTGAGAAATAAATCTCAACGAAAAGGCTCTTTTGCTGAAGGATATTTGGTAGAGAAGTGTCTTGCCTTTTGTTCTAGATACTTGGATGATATTGAGACAAGATTTAATTGATTTGGACATGTTGAAGACAAATCAAATCAATCTCAAATACATGGGAAATCAAAAATATTTCCTGCTATTGGTCGATCAGTTGGGAGGACCTCAAATGTTACACTGATAGAAATGGAATTATTACATGCACATAGATATGTGCTGCTGAATAGTGAAATTGCAGATCCATTTATTGAAGAGTTTAGGATACAAACAAAGAGACGAATGAGAGGACAAATACAAAATGAGAAATATATAATGAAATATTTTAATAAGGAGCTTGTAGAATGTTTTGCACAATGTTTAAGTTCATAAATATTGAAATAAATACGAATATTAGGTTGACACATATATTTTTGTAATTCTAATAAAGTATATTTCTTTTTTCATATCATGAATAATGATACTCGAGCAGAGTTGTCAGAATATTTAAAGTTTCTTTCTCGAGGTCCTCTAAAAAAAGTTATAAAGTTCGACGCTTACAACATGAATGGCTTTAGATTTCATACAGTTGATCGAGAAGAGGGTTTGAAAACACCGAATAGTGGTATATTTACATTTGCTGAAGTGGGATACTATAGAAAGATGACCGATTTTATTGAATTAAACTACCATGGGAATTTTTCAGTTCTTTTATTCAAATGAAATTAGGTCGATATTATCAAATGTATTATGAGATATTACATGAAATTTACTTCTATGAACTTCTCTCACTTGATGGATGTTGGTGATCATGAACTGCATGATCCATATATCTTATCATCGTAAGAAAAAATGGTATATTATGTGAATGATGTTGTGGATGAAGGGTGGAGTGTAGTTGCTCACGTAAAATAAAAAAGATTTGTATGATATGGGTGGTGAAGTGGAATATTTGACCTCTAAAATTGAATCTCATCAACAACAAGAATCAGAATTATTTTTTTACCATGATATTGAAAATATTAGTCTAGCAAGGATGAATGAATTAAAAGAATTAATATAGCAGGGAACCAACATGATTGAAGGATAAAATGATTGTATTTAAAGTTATGAATTCATTTAGCAACCACTTATTTCATTTGTGCAATCATTCATTATCATTGTTATGTATATTTTGTTTCTTAGTACGGTGCATCTGTTATCTTTTTTAATTTTTTTCTACATAAATTTTTTGAAATATATGTTCTAAAATTAATTTTATTTGATTAAATGAAAAGAATTCCAAAGAGTAATAGATATATTGTTTCATCAACCACTACAATAGATGACGATCCATCAGTCTCCCTTCCTATGACATCTGATCCACCATCCGCTTGCCCCCTGCACCATCTCCCCCTACACCATCTCTCACACCCTCTGTGCACTTTTTTTATTGCACTTTTTTTATGCACTAGTAATATTTTCATTAGTTTAAATATTTATAAGACAATATTATTTGTTTAATATATTAAATTATTGATTTATGTTTGTTTAATGCAGTCACAGATTTTAGGGCACGAAGCATCTCGAACAGAAGTGTGGTTGAATGTTCACCAAAAATATGATGGAAGTTTTATTAATGAGCCTGCCAAAGAAGTTTGGGTATGAACTCATTTTTCATTATAATAACTTATTATCAGTTGTTAATATGTTAATATATATTTCTTATAATATGACTGTTATTTTATTTATAGGTAAAAATTAAAGAACTATGGGATTCTAATCATGTGCAGTCCTACTCAGTCTCCCAGGATGGCCTCATTGCTAAAGTCCTTGGGAATGAGCATCCTGGTAGAGTGCGTGGGGTGGGTTTGGGACCCATACCATCTGAGGTCTTTGGCAGGCCACTGGGGATTGCAGTTGCATCTACTCCTGGTTTTAGTCAGTCCATACCCTAAGATACTCAGAGAGAGATTTTTTCTCTACGAAACATAGTTCAAGACCAGGGGCTCAGATATCTTCTTTGTAGAAAGCATTGATTGATTTATATCAAAAGACGACCGGATCTGCCCCCGGTGGTATTCCATAAACTTGAGGTGAGTAGGTAAATAAAAAAAAATCAAAATAATTTAGTTTTCAAACTTTTATTGGTTTTAAGTTTAAATATAAATATACAATAGTATTTAATTTTCAATATAATTTTCTTTCAGGAGGTAGCAGGAAGTAGAGATAGAGGTGGAGAGGGTGACGAGTTATGTTCATCATCG
The DNA here is from genome assembly GCA_963277665.1 of Viscum album. Taxonomy (NCBI): domain Eukaryota; kingdom Viridiplantae; phylum Streptophyta; class Magnoliopsida; order Santalales; family Viscaceae; genus Viscum; species Viscum album. The sequence goes on from OY728142.1 coordinate 1,489,393,192, forward strand.
GACTGTGATTAGTTGTTTTGTTGATATGTTGAACAAATATAGTAACAGTCAGTTTGTATATGTATCATGTGTGGAACATAGTTTCCACCAAACATTTTCATGAACTAACATTTTCTTGATTTCTCATGTTTCCTTTTATGTATTTAATTGATTTTTGATGTTTCCTTTTATGTCTTGATTTCTTGAGTGTGGTATGCACCATATATGTTGATTCTTTATTTTCATGAATCATTTTTTATGATTAATTTTTCCTAAATTTATTAGGTTTGTTACCTAAGGATGAATGATCAAAAACATATCCTATACTAACAAAAATCAATCCACTCATAGTTCTTGGAAAATGTCCTCTATAAAACTTTTCCTCGTGTATAGGAGGAGAAGGATGAGATGTATGGGAACCATTATGTGAGAAAGAAATAAACAAATTGATGTGAATGAGGAAGGGTCTCGCCTTTAGGGTATAACTAGTGTGATTATAATTTTTATCAAGGCCTATTATAGGAGATCCCAACATTAATACATATATTGAAACATCATGAATCAATCCACATATAGCTTTTATATAATACCCCTATGCATATTAGGATCTTTCCTAGGGTAAGTGTCATTTTTTTCATAACATATTTTTATGGATAAAGAACCACATGCTAAGGATCCTTATTGTAACGCCCCGACCCCAGCTACCCGGAGTCGGTGCATTACTTCGTAACATTGGCATGATCACAAAAGATCAAGTCTCAAAAGACCGATTAGTTTAGTAGCCTTGGAAACACTAGATACATTCATAAGTCTTACATTACATCATAAAGTGAAAAACTAATAACAAAGTCTTCATAGTCCACACTCATATCCTCTTCTGACTAACCCTGCAGGTCATTCATAAAATACTTCTTCACATCCTGGAAAATATTAAAACATTGAAAGGGGTGAGCTCAGATGCTCAGTAAGGATAACAATATTGCGGAATCTTTCATAAATAAACATTAACATTTAAGGCAATGTATAACTAAAACAAAATCCTTTTAAACATAAACTTAAACATAATATGGCAAAAGTAAAATGAGATAATGCCATTTACTTACTCACATGGATATTCTACTAGTCGAATAATCACATGCAATATCAATAACCACTTTCATAATGAGGGAATGTATAATTCCAGACATTCTGAAACATTTTTTCAAGGCCTCGGCCAAGACGTCTAAAATGATTAAGGCCTCGGTCAAAACCATAAATAAAATTGAGAAAGGGCCTCGGCCAATTCCACATCTAGTTGTCTCATGAGACCTACCGATGCATCGAGGAGCTATAGCGGGCTCCACCTGTCACTTATTAAGTCCAATACATTCCTCATATGAATAGGTTTAAACATATCATAAACCATAACATAATCGTATCACATAAAACATGCATAAAGGGAACATAAATTTCCACATTTCAATCACAAGATATCAATACAACACATTGATATAATAAAAACGCTTTCAAAACCATTTTCAATACCAAAATAAAAGAAAGTTAAAACTTTGTATTTATTTTTCATCAAAAAAAATGATGGCCTGTAGAGGAAGCCGAAAATCAAATAATGGTCACGGCGGCGGAGAAGTCGTTGTCACCGCATATGTACGGAAAGAAAAACATTCCCTTTTTTTCATTTAGTAAAACGCTTCGTATAAAAAGATTCCTTTTGAATAAATGTAAAAAGTCAAAGGGGTTTATACACTGTGCAAAAGTAATTTGTGTATAAAACAAAATATGCCTCAATGAATGGAGATTGAGACGAAGTCCCTTAAAAAGATCATTTTTAAATAAAATATATCTATTATGTGTATTCACTATATGTACACATAAAGAAAGTATAAATACAATATACGACATAATAATATCATGATATAATTTGAAAGTAGGAGATTAACCCAAAGAATGGAAGTTGGGTTATGAAATTCCCTTACCTCGTGTCTGACTTGATTCAACCGTTCTTTAACCTCCTGAATAATAAACTAGAGTTAATATATACCATATTAAGAACCATTTTCAATTTCATTATCCTTTTTATATCACTTATTACAATGATATGAACATTATGTAATTATTTAAGTTAATAACGGTCGTTTTGTCGATCTTTGGTACTTGAGTCAACAATAAACTTCTTATAATTACAAGTTGTTTATGTGGTAGAATATCCATTATCTCCAGAATTATATTCATGATGTATATATCATATATATCATATATATACAGTATATACATTCATTTATAATATTACGTAACATTTAGAGGTAAGAAATGAAATGCACCGTTCATGGAGACGGTAAGCCGTACGTACGCATGAACGCTACTTTCATTTCTATTTCGTATTTAATGGAATTAAATCATAATTATATAAATGTATAATATAATTCCAATATAATATAGTGTATAATACCATTTACACCATCCTTTATACATCCCACATATGGCATTAACGATTCAAATCACTTTGAGGGGGCGGTAGTCCGCACTTCCTAAAATGAAATTATCGCGTTTACCCATAATGGAAATCATAAAGTATGCCATAAATGAGAAATAAAGAAGCATAAGTAAAACATAAACATATTATATATCATATATAAATATAGTTACATCTCAATGGCCACCTTTGAAGGTGTTATATGGGTGTTGAACAATCATTGTTTCGTGAGGCAGAAATTCGCCATCCACAGAAACCGTATGTTCTTTAACCATTAGATGTAGGTGTGTGTAAGTGTAGCTCGAATCCTTCTTATAACAACATCCTATTATATTTAGGATACTGTTGTTGTTACAAAATAAATGAATAAAAAGAGTTTAAGGGGTTGGAGAAGAAAAATAATACAAAACAACATTAGAGAAGACATTACCTCAAAATCGGGTAACTCTTTTTGATTTGAGCCAAAGGCTTCCTTGGGAAGAGTTATGCCCAAAGTGAGGCTTCTAGGAGTAAGAGGGGGAAGTTGGGAGAGTATTTGGGCAGAGTTTGGCCGATCCAAATGGCTTGAAAGTGTGAATGAGGTGTTAGAGGTGGGGGCCTTTTATAAGAGGAGAGGAGGGGCACTCTTGGAAAGTAAGGAAATTTTACATTATTATACAATGCTTTTCGGATTCTAAAGGTCCCAAACTTATATAATTCGTGGATAAGGTGATAAGGGTTCGAAATATACCCATCCAATAGTCTTTGGACAAGTGTAAGCCTTGTATTGTACATCATCTTTTCATTTTATTAAAATCGTTAAATAATGAGGTCATCGCTGCATCATAATGATGTCATAAATAATTTAATTTATTTAATGTCTAAAAATTATAAAAAAAATACTATGATGTAGGAAATATTTTTATCTTTCCAATGACTATTTATAGTCAAAAATATGATTTTTATAACCCCATGTAAAAATTGTTTTAATAAAACATTTCATGTTTGTGTCATTTTTTACTTTAACATTAAATAAAAGGTATTTATGTCATTTTCCAACTAAAGTGGCTCCATGGGGTCCCCAAGTTGACCCATGGATTGTATTGGTCTGCCATTACTCATCCAATAGGAGTAGGACAAGTGTCAAGCTCATCTCATATTATTAAAACATTATTTTTACCTTAAACTACACTAATTACCTCTAATCGCGATTAAGAACTTAAAAGTTACTATTCACCAAAAATTATTTTAATCTCATTGAACCACATTTTACTTATTAATGACAACCATGTATGTCGGATTTTTGAAAATAAAATCACAGAAGTGGTAATATTTCATTTAAACAAAAAATCAGTTATTTAACTACCACTTAGTGGTTTCACTATTCATCAAAAATTGAAGTTTTTCAGAACAATGCCAAAATTTCACCCTAAGCTATAATTGATAATCCTAATTCAAAAATGATGTCTATTTTACAAAATTCCAAACATATAAGTTGCATTAATTAATTTTATAATTAATTCATGCTGTCACAACAAATAGCATGTTTTTAAGAAACAATTTATATCAAAAGATTGGCAATTGTTTATGTCCAATTTCAATGTTAAATTAATTCTAATGACCACCATTGGATAAAATGGTAAAAATATATTCTAATTATACTTTAAAACCACTAAATAGTATAATTTATCACTATAAATTATTTTGATTAAAAAAAGTTGTTTTAAGTATTTTTCACTATTCATAAAAAATTAGAAGTACTCAGAAAAATACCAAAAATTCAACATAGGCTAATTTCAATATTAGGAATACAAAAATCAATTCCATTTTGAAATATAAATTTTCCATAATTTCAAAAAGTTGTTATTACTATTCATAACGGCTACTTTGATTAGTCGCGGTGTTTTAGAACTCGAACTTCCGTACAATGCAAGCTATTGCATTATTGAAAGAGAGGCGTATCGTGGAAGCTCGGGGTGTTACATTCTCCCCTCCTTCAATAAATTTCATCCTCACAATTTTATATTTTTCTTTGAAAATAAAAGGTTGAAAATAGAAAATACCTTTGTGGAAAACCCACATCGGAAATAAGGTTAATAAAATTTAGCCTTAATAAGAGGGAAATGGAAATAATAAAGTCACCACCAAATTATGATCTCGATAAGGAGAACATTGGTGGAAATTAGAGACATATAATTGGAGGAAAAAAGTAAATATTTGTAGGGAGTGATTGAGGTCATCAATCACAATCAACTGTCAAATTGAGGGCCTCAAAGCCTTCAATCTATGTTGATTTAAAATATCATCAGTTCAACAAGACATAAGGTATTAGGATAACACATTTTTTTGTTTTAATATCCCTTTACTAAGGTTTAAGAATTAATTTATTCATTGAATAAGATATAGGTATATATATATTTATACTTGACAATTAGAGTTTCAACCTTCAACTCATCTTTCACTCAAAAAGATAATAGAACTCAAAAATATTATACTTATCCTAATTGTATAAGGTTCCAAATGTTAACACATACCATTTAGATTAGTAAAATTATTTTGTAATAACGAGGGACTTCCTGTAGGCTAGTGGTATGAAATAAAGTCCTGTCGCACTATGATTGTGGGTTCGATTCCTGCAGCTTTGTCCGACGCGACGGGTTATGCCCCACCCTGCAGGTTGTCCTTTTCCTAAAACTATAGTATCATAATATTCCAAAAATAATCTTCATAAATTTTTTAACCTTAAACAATACTATCCAAAGATCAACTTAATCCACTCCAACCTTTATAGTTATCCAAAATACCTTTGTCCAGACTTTCTCTAAAAGGTCTCTTAATTCCAAAATCAATTTATCAGATTCCCCAAACAAATTAAAGTTTCTCTTATTGTCACATACTAAAAATATAATTACCTTCATCATATTAAAACCTTACTGAAATCAAAAAGTACTGTAGTACAATCCTTATATATATATATATCACATTATTCTAATAACCAGAATATAATCCATGAGTCCAAAAGCACCAATACATTAGTTATTCTGCTTCAACTGTAGTAACAGCATAAGATTGTCCTTGATTCCTTGGCCTTTTCTGAGGTAATTTTCCCTGACGCTTAGGAAATTCATTTGCATAATGACCCATTTCTCTACAATTGTAGCATTCAACTTTGATAGCCTCTTTCTTTCCCTTGCAATCACGAGCCTGGTGACCCTTTTCTCCACATTTATAACAAACTCCCATTCCTTTTAGGCAAGTACCAGGGTGATTCTTCCCACAATTATCGCATAATGGAAAATCCTTCTTTCCCTTTTTCCCTTTATCTGTCTCTTGTTCCATCGTTCTCTTCTTCTCTTGCTTTACTTTGTTGTCATAAGACTTAGAGAATTCCTTTTCTGTCTTGATAGAACACGAGACAATATCTTCGTATGACGAGAAGGTTTGTGAGACTAATGCTCAACGGATAAATTGTTTTAACCCATCAAAGAAACGATCAATATTACTCCTTGGGTTACGTATATAATCTGCAGCATGCCTCGCTAACCTTGTAAAGTTGGCCTCATACTTTGCGACATTCTCATCCTCCTTTTGTCTCAGACTCAAAAATTGTCTTTCCATATCTGCTCGATGGTCATTAGGATAGTATTTTTCTAGGAAAAGCTCTTTGAACTCCCTCCATTCCATATTCGATACGTCATCATCTTCCTTTGTGTTTTGAATCAACGACCACCACTGATCGGCATCTCCAGTGAGGTGGTAAACTGCCATGATAACCTTCTCCCTTTCGCTACTCCCCAAGGCGTGGAATATTTTCTCTAAGGATTTTATCCATTGCTCAGCGACTAACGGATTTGTACCCCCATTAAATGTTGGCGGTTGTTGCCTCATGAAGCGGTCTAACATTGATCCTCCACGTTGTGGATCAGGGTGATCCATACGAGTAAGGTTATTATTCATAACCTGAGTGAGTTGTCCCGGTATGGTAATAAGTTGATCAGCACCAGTTGTATCTCCAGATCCACAATAATTATCTTGAGCAGGAGGGCAATCCCTACATGGAGTACGTGCATTGATACGGTTTCCATTCCTTCCACTAGGCACCATTTCTAAACAATGGCATAAACTAGATTAGTTTATGAATCAAAATACATAATTCCATACTTGTAAAATACTTAACATAAATTGAACTATTTATGGACATAATCCATAAAAATGTTTTCTTTGAGGAAGTATATACTCATAACCCTTCATAGTGGTTTGTAAAGAAAATGATAATTATCCTAAGTATATCCCCCGGGAGTGTCATAACCAAGAGTGCAGCAAGGCCCGTTGTCGTTCACCAGTTCCCGTTCGAGTCTAGCTCAAAGCGGTGTTTTCAGGTTTTACCCTTAGTTACATCTGTGCTAGATCCGCCTCTACCTGCTCGTATCCAGACAGGGATGTATTGCTCGGAAAACTCAAAAAATATCTATAATAACAAAATTCTAGGAAGTTCTTCTATACTAATCCTCAAAGTCTATCTTTGGGCTATGTGCTCTAATCAGAGTTTATCTAAATCTAGATTCCAAGGTTAGTACTAAACTGCCTCTGATACCAACTGTAACGCCCTGACCCCAGCTACCCGGAGTCGGTGCATTACTTCGTAACATTGGCATGATCACAAAAGATCAAGTCTCGAAAGACCGATTAGTTTAGTAGCCTTGAAAACACTAGATACATTCATAAGTCTTACATTACATCATAAAGTGAAAAACTAATAACAAAGTATTCATAGTCCACACTCATATCCTCTTCTGACTAACCCTGCAGGTCATTCATAAAATACTTCTTCACATCCTGTAAAATATTAAAACATTGAAAGGGGTGAGCTCAGATGCTCAGTAAGGGTAACAATATTGCGGAAGCTTTCATAAATAAACATTAACATTTAAGGCAATGTATAACTAAAACAAAAGCCTTTTAAACATAAAATTCAACATAATATGGCAAAAGTAAAATGAGATAATGACATTTACTTACTCACATGGATATTCTACTAGTCGAATAATCACATGAAATATCAATAACCACTTTCATAATGAGGGAATGTATAATTCCAGACATTCTGAAACATTTTGTCAAGGCCTCGGCCAAGACGTCTAAAATGATTAAGGTCTCGGCCAAAACCATAAATCAAATTGGGAAAGGGCCTCGGCCAATTCCACATCTAGTTGTCTCATGAGACCTACCGATGCATCGAGGAGCTATAGCGGGCTCCACCCGTCACTTATTAAGTCCAATACATTCCTCATATTAATAGGTTTAAACATATCATAAACCATAACATAATCGTATCACATAAAACATGCATAAAGGAAACATAACATTTACACATTTCAATCACAAGATATCAATACAACACATTGATATAATAAAAACGCTTTCAAAACCATTTTCAATACCAAAATAAAAGAAAGTTAAAACTTTGTATTTATTTTTCATCAAAAAAAATGATGGCTTGTAGAGGAAGCCGAAAATCAAATAATGGTCACGGCGGCGGAGAAGTCGTTGTCACCGCATATGTACGGAAAGAAAAACATTCCCTTTTTGTCGTTTAGTAAAACACTTCGTATAAAAATATTCCTTTTGAATAAATGTAAAAAGTCAAAGGGGTTTATACACTGTGCAAAAGTAATTTGTGTATAAAACAAAATATGCCTCAATGAATGGAGATTGAGACGAAGTCCCTTAAAAAGATCATTTTTAAATAAAATATATCTATTATGTGTATTCACTATATGTACACATAAAGAAAGTATAAATACAATATACGACATAATAATATCATGACATAATTTGAAAGTAGGAGATTAACACAAAGAATGGAAGTTGGGTTATGAAATTCCCTTACCTCGTGTCTGACTTGACTCAACCGTTCTTTAACCTCCTGAATAATAAACTAGACTTAATATATACCTTATTAAGAACCATTTTCAATTTCATTATCCTTTTTATATCACTTATTACAATGATATGAACATTATGTAATTATTTAAGTTAATAACGGTCGTTTTGTTGATCTTTGGTACTTGAGTCAACAATAAACTTCTTATAATTACAAGTTGTTTATGTGGTAGAATATCCATTATATCCAGAATTATATTCATGATGTATATATCATATATATCATATATATACAGTATATACATTCATTTATAATATTACGTAACATTTAGAGGTAAGAAATGAAATGCACCGTTCATGGAGACGGTAAGCCGTACGTACGCATGAACGCTACTTTCATTTCTATTTCGTATTTAATGGAATGAAATCATTATGATATAAATGTATAATATAATTACAATATAATATAGTGTATAATACCATTTACACCATCCTTTATACATCCCACATATGGCATTAACGATTCAAATCACTTTGAGGGGGCGGTAGTCCGCACTTCCTAAAATGAAATTATCGCGTTTACCCATAATGGAAATCATAAAGTATGCCATAAATGAGAAATACAGAAGAATAAGTAAAACATAAACATATTATATATCATATATAAATATAGTTACATCTTAATGGCCACCTTTTAAGGTGTTATATGAGTGTTGAACAATCATCATTTCGTGAGGCAGAAATTCTCCATCCACAGAAACCGTATGTTCTTTAACCATTAGATATAGGTGTCTGTAAGTGTAGCTCGAATACTTATTATAACAACATCCTAGTATATTGAGGATACTGTTGTTGTTACAAAAGAAATTAATAAAAAGAGTTTAAGGGGTTTGAGAATAAAAATAAAACAAAACAACATTAGAGAAGACATTACCTCAAAATCGGGTAACTCTTTTTGATTTGAGCCAAAGGCTTCCTTGGGAAGAGTTCTGCCCAAAGTGAGGCTTCTAGGAGTAAGAGTTGGAAGTTGGGAGAGTATTTGGGCAGAGTTTGGCCGAGCCAAATGGCTTGAAAGTGTGAATGAGGTGTTAGAGGTGGGGGCCTTTTATAAGAGGAGAGGAGGGGCACTCTTGGAAAGCAAGGAAATTTTACATTATTATACAATTCTTTTCGGATTCTAAAGGTCCCACACTTATATAATTTGTGGATAAGGTGATAAGGGTTCGAAATATACCCATACAATAGTCTTTGGACAAGTGTAAGCCTTGGATTGTACATTATCTTTTCATTTTATTAAAATCGTTAAATAATGAGGTCATCGCTGCATCATAATGATGTCATAAATAATTTAATTTATTTAATGTCTAAAAATTATAAAAAAAATACTACGATGTAGGAAATCTTTTTATATTTCCAATGAATATTTATAGTCAAAAATATGACTTGTATAACCCCATGTAAAAAGTTTTTTAATAAAACATTTCATGTTTGTGTCATTTTTTACTTTAACATTAAATAAAAGGTATTTATGTCATTTTCCAACTAAAGTGGCTCCATGGGGTCCCCAAGTTGACCCATGGATTGTCTTGGTAGTCCATGACTCATCCAATAGGAGCAGGACAAGTTTCAAGCTCATCTCATATTATTAAAACATTATTTTTACCTTAAACTACACTAATTACCTCTAATCGCGATTAAGAACTTAAAGTTACTATTCACCAAAAATTATTTTAATCTCATTGAACCAAATTTTACTTCTTAATGACAACCATGTATGTAGGATTTTTGAAAATCAAATCACAGAAGTGGTAATATTTCATTTAAACAAAAAATCAGTTATTTAACTACCACTTAGTGGTTTCACTATTCATCAAAAATTGAAGTTTTTCAGAACAATGCCAAAATTTCACCCTAAGCTATAATTGATATTCTGAATTCAAAAATGATGTCTATTTTACAAAATTCCAAACATATAAGTTGCATTAATTAATTTTATAATTAATTCCCGTTGTCACAACAAATAGCGTGTTTTTAAGAAACAATTTATATCAAAAGATTGGAAATTGTTTATGTCCAATGTCAATGTTAAATTAATTCTAATGACCACCATTGGATAAAATGGTAAAAATATATTCTAATTATACTTTAAAACCACTAAATAGTATAATTTATCACTATAAATTATTTTGATTAAAAAAAGTTGTTTTAAGTATTTTTCAATATTCATAAAAAATTAGAAGTTCTCAGAAAAATACCAAAAATTCAACATAGGCTAATTTCAATATTAGGAATACAAAAATGAATTCCATTTTGAAATATAAATTTTCTATAATTTCAAAAGGTGATTATTACTATTCATAACGGCTACTTTGATTAGTCGCGGTGTTTTAGAACTCGAACTTGCGTACAATACAAGCTATTGCATTATTGAAAGAGAGGCGTATCGTGGAAGCTTGGGGTGTTACATTCTCCCCTCCTTCAATAAATTGAATCCTCGCAATTTGATATTTTTCTTTGAAAATAAAAGGTTGAAAATAGAAAATACCTTTGTGGAAAACCCGCATCGGAAATAAGGTTAATAAAATTTAGCCTTAATAAGAGGGAAATGGAAATAAGAAAGTCACCACCAAATTATGATCTTGATAAGGAGAACATTGGTGGAAATTAGAGACATATAATTGGAGGAAAAACATAAATATTTGTAGGGAGTGATTGAGGTCATCAATCACAATCAACTGTCAAATTGAGGGCCTCAAGGCCTTCAATCTATGTTGATTTAAAATATCATCAGTTCAACAAGACATAAGGTATTAGGATCACACATTTTTTTTGTTTTAATATCCCTTTACTAAAGTTTAAGAATTAATTTATTCATTGAATAAGAGATAGGTATATATATATTTATGCTTGAAAATTAGAGTTTCAACCTTCAACTCATCTTTCACCCAAAAAGATAATAGAACTCAAAAATATTATACTTATCCTAATTGTATAAGGTTCCAAATGTTAACACATACCATTTAGATTAGTAAAATTATTTTGTAATAACCAGGGACTTCCTGTAGGCTAGTGGTAGGAAATAAAGGTCTTTCGCACTATGATTTTGGGTTCGATTCCTGCAGCTTTTTCTGACGCGACGGGTTATGCCCCACCCTACAGGTTGTCCTTTTCCTAAAACTATAGTATCATAATATTCCAAAAATAATCTTCATAAATTTTTTAACCTTAAACAATACTATCCAAAGATCAACTTAATCCACTCCAACCTTTATAGTTATCCAAAATACCTTTGTCCAGACTTTCTCTAAAAGGTCTCTTAATTCCAAAATCAATTTATCAGATTCCCCAAACAAATTAAAGTTTCTCTTATTGTCACATACTAAAAATATAATTACCTTCATCATATTAAAACCTTACTGAAATCAAAAAGTACTGTAGTACAATCCTTATATATATATATATCACATTATTCTAATAACCAGAATATAATCCATGAGTCCAAAAGCACCAATACATTAGTTATTCTGCTTCAATTGTAGTAACAGCATAAGATTGTCCTTGATCCCTTGGCCTTTTCTGAGGTAAGTTTCCCTGACGCTTAGGACATTCATTTGCATAATGACCCATTTCTCTACAATTGTAGCATTCAACTTTGATAGCCTCTTTCTTTCCCTTGAAATCACGAGCCTGGTGACCCTTTTCTCCACATTTATAACAAACTCTCTTTCCTTTTAGGCAAGTACCAGGGTGATACTTTCCACAATTATCGCATAATGGAAAATCCTTCTTTCCCTTTTTCCCTTTATCTGTCTCTTATTCCACCGTTCTCTTCTTCTCTTGCTTTACTTTGTTGTCATAAGACTTAGAGAATTCCTTTTCTGTCTTGATAGAACACGAGACAATATCTTCGTATGACGAGAAGGTTTGTGAGACTAATGCTCGACGGAGAAATGGTTTTAACCCATCAAAGAAACGATCAATCTTACTCCTTGGGTTACGTATATAATCTGCAGCATGCCTCACTAACCTTGTAAAGTTGGCCTCATACTTTGCGACATTCTCATCCTCCTTTTGTCTCAGACTCAAAAATTGTCTTTCCATATCTTCTCGATGGTCACGAGGATAGTATTTTTCTAGGAAAAGCTCTTTGAACTCCCTCCATTCCATATTCGATACGTCATCATCTTCCTTTGTGTTTTGAATCAACGACCACCACTGATCGGCATCTCCAGTGAGGCGGTAAACTGCCATGATAACCTTCTCCCTTTCGCTACTCCCCAAGGAGTGGAATATTTTCTCTAAGGAGTTTATCCATTGCTCAGCGACTAACAGATTTGTACCCCCATTAAATGTTGGCGGTTGTTGCCTCATGAAGCGGTCTAACATTGATCCTCCACGTTGTGGATCAGGGTGATCCATACGAGTAAGTTTATCATTCATAACCTGAGTGAGTTGTCCCAGTATGGTAATAAGTTGATCAGCACCAGTTGTATCTCCAGATCCACAAGAATTATCTTGAGTAGGAGGGAAATCCCTACACGGAGTACGTGCATTGATACGGTTTCCATTCCTTCCACTAGGCTCCATTTCTAAACAATGGCATAAACTAGATTAGTTTATGAATCAAAATACATAATTCCATACTTGTAAAATACTTAACATAAATTGAACTATTTGTGGACATAATCCATAAAAATGTTTTACTTGAGGAAGTATATACTCATAACCCTTCATAGTGGTTTGTAAAGAAAATGGGAATTATCCTAAGCATATCCCTCGGGAGTGTCGTAACCAATAGTGCAGCAAGGCCCGTTTTCGTGCACCAGTTCCCATTCGAGTCTAGCTCAAAGCGGTGTTTTCAGGTTTTACCCCTAGGTACATCTGTGCCAGAGCCACCTCTACCTGCTCGTATCCAGACAGGGATGTATTGCTCGGAAAACTCACAAAATCTCTACAATAACAAAATTCTAGGAAGTTCTTCTATACTAATCCTCAAAGTCTATCTTTGGGCTATGTGCTCTAATCAGAGTTTATCTAAATCTAGCTTCCAAGGTTAGTACAAAACTACCTCTGATACCAACTGTAACACCCCGACCCCAGCTACCCGGAGTCGGTGCATTACTTCGTAACATTGGCATGATCACAAAAGATCAAGTCTCGAAAGACCGATTAGTTTAGTAGCCTTGGAAACACTAGATACATTCATAAGTCTTACATTACATCATAAAGTGAAAAACTAATAACAAATTCTTCATAGTCCACACTCATATCATCTTCTGACTAACCCTGTAGGTAATTCATAAAATACTTCTTCACATCCTGGAAAATATTAAAATATTGAAAGGGGTGAGCTCAGATGCTCAGTAAGGATAACAATATTGCAGAAGCTTTCATAAATAAACATTAACATTTAAGGCAATGTATAACTAAAACAAAAGCCTTTTAAACATAAACTTCAACATAATATGGCAAAAGTAAAATGAGATAATGCCATTTACTTACTCACATGGATATTCTACTAGTCGAATAATCACATGCAATATCAATAACCACTTTCATAATGAGGGAATGTATAATTCCAGACATTCTGAAACATTTTTTCAAGGCCTCAGCCAAGACGTCTAAAATGATTAAGGCCTTGGCCAAAACCATAAATCAAATTGGGAAAGGGCCTCGGCCAATTCCACATATATTTGTCTCACGAGACCTACCGATGCATCGAGGAGCTATAGCGGGCTCCACCCGTCACTTATTAAGTCCAATGCATTCCTCATATGAATAGGTTTAAACATATCATAAACCATAACATAATCGTATCACATAAAACATGTATAAAGGAAACATAACATTTCCACATTTCAATCACAAGATATCAATACAACACATTGATATAATAAAAACTCTTTCAAAACCATTTTCAATACCAAAATAAAAGAAAGCTAAAACTTTGTATTTATTTTTCATCAAAAAAAATGATGGCTTGTAGAGGAAGCCGAAAATCAAATAATGGTCACGACGGTGGAGAAGTCGTTGTCACCGCATATGTACGGAAAGAAAAACATTCTATTTTTGTCGTTTAGTAAAACGCTTTGTATAAGAAATATTCCTTTTGAATAAATGTAAAAAGTCAAAGGGGTTTATACACTGTGCAAAAGTAATTTGTGTATAAAACAAAATATGCCTCAATGAATGGAGATTGAGACGAAGTCCCTTAAAAAGATCATTTTTAAATAAAATATATCTATTATGTGTATTCACTATATGTACACATAAAGAAAGTATAAATACAATATACGACATAATAATATCATGACATAATTTGAAAGTAGGAGATTAACCCAAAGAATGGAAGTTGGGTTATGAAATTCCCTTACCTCGTGTCTGACTTGACTCAACCGTTCTTTAACCTCCTGAATAATAAACTAGAGTTAATATATACCTTATTAAGAACCATTTTCAATTTCATTATCCTTTTTATATCACTTATTACAATGATATGAAGATTATTTAATTATTTAAGTTAATAACGGTCGTTTTGTCGATCTTTGGTACTTGAGTCAACAATAAACTTCTTATAATTACAAGTTGTTTATGTGGTAGAATATACATTATCTCCAGAATTATATTCATGATGTATATATCATATATATCATATATATACAGTATATACATTCATTTATAATATTATGTAACATTTAGAGGTAAGAAATGAAATGCACCGTTCATGGAGACGGTAAGTCGTACGTACGCATGAACGCTACTTTCATTTCTATTTCGTATTTAATGGAATGAAATCATAATGATATAAATGTATAATATAATTCCAATATAATATAGTGTATAATACCATTTACACCATCCTTTATACATCCCACATATGGCATTAACAATTCAAATCACTTTGAGGGAGCGGTAGTCCGCACTTCCTAAAATGAAATTATCGCGTTTACCCATAATGGAAATCATAAAGTATGCCATAAATGAGAAATACAGAAGCATAAGTAAAACATAAAAATATTATATATCATATATAAATATAGTGACATCTTAATGGACACCTTTGAAGGTGTTATATGAGTGTTGAACAATCATCGTTTCGTGAGGCAGAAATTCGCCATCCACAGAAACCGTATGTTCTTTAACCATTAGATGTAGGTGTGTGTAAGTTTATCTCGAATCCTTCTTATAACAACATCCTAGTATATTGAGGATACTGTTTTTGTTACAAAAGAAATGAATAAAAAGAGTTTAAGGGGTTGGAGAAGAAAAATAAAACAAAACAACATTAGAGAAGACATTACCTCAAAATCGGGTAACTCTTTTTGATTTGAGCCAAAGCCTTCCTTGGGAAGAGTTCTGCCCAAAGTGAGGCTTCTAGGAGTAAGAGGGGGAAGTTGGGAGAGTATTTGGGCAGAGTTTGTCCGAGACAAATGGCTTGAAATTGTGAATGAGGTGTTAGAGGTGGGGGCCTTTTATAAGAGGAGAGGAGGGGCACTCTTGGAAAGTAAGGAAATTTTACATTATTATACAATTATTTTCGGATTATAAAGGTCCCAAACATATATAATTCGTGGCTAAGGTGATAAGGGTTCGAAATATACCCATCCAATAGTCTTTGGACAAGTGTAAGCCTTGTATTGTACATTATCTTTTCATTTTATTAAAATCGTTAAATAATGAGGTCATCGCTGCATCATAATGATGTCATAAATAATTTAATTTATTTAATGTCGAAAAATTATAAAAGAAATACTATTATGTAGGAAATATTTTTATCTTTCCAATGACTATTTATAGTCAAAAATATGACTTGTATAACCCCATTTAAAAATTGTTTTAGTAAAACATTTCATGTTTGTGTCATTTTTTACTTTAACATTAAATAAAAGGTATTTATGTCATTTTCCAACTAAAGTGGCTCCATGGGGTCCCCAAGTTGACCCATGGATTGTCATGGTCTTCCATGACTCATCCAATAGGAGCAGGACAAGTGTCAAGCTCATCTCATATTATTAAAACATTATTTTTACCTTAAACTACACTAATTACCTCTAATCGCGATTAAGAACTTAAAAGTTACTATTCACCAAAAATTATTTTAATCTAATTGAACCACATTTTACTTCTTAATGACAACCATGTATGTCGGATTTTTGAAAATCAAATCACAAAAGTGGTAATATTTCATTTAAACAAAAAATCAGTTATTTAACTACCACTTAGTGGTTTCACTATTCATCAAAAATTGAAGTTTTTCAGAACAATGCCAAAATTTCACCCTAAGCTATAATTGATATTCCGAATTCAAAAATGATGTCTATTTTACAAAATTCCAAACATATAAGTTTCATTAATTAATTTTATAATTAATTCCCGTTGTCACAACAAATAGCGTGTTTTTAAGAAACAATTTATATCAAAAGATTGGCAATTGTTTATGTCCAATGTCAATGTTAAATTAATTCTAATGATCACCATTGGATAAAATGGTAAAAATATATTCTAATTATACTTTAAAACCACTAAATAGTATAATTTATCACTATATATTATTTTGATTAAAAAAAGTTATTTTAAGTATTTTTCACTATTCATAAAAAATTAGAAGTTCTCAGAAAAATACCAAAAATTCAACATAGGATAATTTCAATATTAGGAATACAAAAATGAATTCCATTTTGAAATATAAATTTTCTATAATTTCAAAAAGTGGTTATTAATATTCATAGCGGCTACTTTGATTAGTCGCGGTGTTTTAGAACTCGAACTTGCGTACAATGCAAGCTATTGCATTATTGAAAGAGAGGCGTATCGTGGAAGCTCGGGGTGTTACATTCTCCCCTCCTTCAATAAATTTCATCCTCGCAATTTGATATTTTTCTTTGAAAATAAAAGGTTGAAAATAGAAAATACCTTTGTGGAAAACCCACATCGGAAATAAGGTTAATAAAATTTAGCCTTAATAAGAGGGAAATGGAAATAAGAAAGTCACCACCAAATTATGATCTTGATAAGGAGAACATTGGTGGAAATTAGAGACATATAATTGGAGGAAAAACATAAATATTTGTAGGGAGTGATTGAGGTCATCAATCATAATCAACTGTCAAATTGAGGGCCTCAAAGCCTTCAATCTATGTTGATTTAAAATATCATCAGTTCAACAAGACATAAGGTATTAGGATAACACATTTTTTTGTTTTAATATCCCTTTACTAAAGTTTAAGAATTAATTTATTCATTGAATAAGAGATAGGTATATATATATTTATGCTTGACAATTAGAGTTTCAACCTTCAACTCATCTTTCACTCAAAAAGATAATAGAACTCAAAAATATTATACTTATCCTAATTGTATATGGTTCCAAATGTTAGCACATACCATTTAGATTAGTAAAATTATTTTGTAATAACCAGGGACTTCTTGTAGGCTAGTGGTAGGAAATAAAGGTCTATCGCACTATGATTGTGGGTTCGATTCCTGCAGCTTTGTCTGACGCGACGGGTTATGCCCCACCCTGCAGGTTGTCCTTTTCCTAAAACTATAGTATCATAATATTCCAAAAATAATCTTCATAAATTTTTTAACCTTAAACAATACTATCCAAAGATCAACTTAATCCACTCCAACCTTTATAGTTATCCAAAATACCTTTGTCCAGACTTTCTCTAAAAGGTCTCTTAATTCCAAAATCAATTTATCAGATTCCCCAAACAAATTAAAGTTTCTCTTATTGTCACATACTAAAAATATAATTACCTTCATCATATTAAAACCTTACTGAAATCAAAAAGTACTGCAGTACAATCCTTATATATATATATCACATTATTCTAATAACCAGAATATAATCCATGAGTCCAAAAGCACCAATACATTAGTTATTCTGCTTCAACTGTAGTAACAGCATAAGATTGTCCTTGATCCCTTGGCCTTTTCTGAGGTAAGTTTCCCTGATGCTTAGGACATTCATTTGCATAATGACCCATTTCTCTACAATTGTAGCATTCAACTTTGATAGCCTCTTTCTTTCCCTTGCAATCACGAGCCTGGTGACCCTTTTCTCCACATTTATAACAAACTCCCATTCCTTTTAGGCAAGTACCAGGGTGATTCTTCCCACAATTATAGCATAATGGAAAATCCTTCTTTCCCTTTTCCCCTTTATCTGTCTCTTGTTCCACCGTTCTCTTCTTCTCTTGCTTTACTTTGTTGTCATAAGACTTAGAGAATTCCTTTTCTGTCTTGATAGAACACGAGACAATATCTTCGTATGACGAGAAGGTTTGTGAGACTAATGCTCGACGGAGAAATGGTTTTAACCCATCAAAGAAACGATCAATATTACTCCTTGGGTTACGTATATAATCTGCAGCATGCCTCGCTAACCTTGTAAAGTTGGCTTCATACTTTGCGACATTCTTATCCTCCTTTTGTCTCAGACTCAAAAATTGTCTTTCCATATCTGCTCGATGGTCACGAGGATAGTATTTTTCTAGGAAAATCTCTTTGAACACCCTCCATTCCATATTAGATACGTCATCATCTTCCTTTGTGTTTTGAATCAACGACCACCACTGATCGGCATCTCCAGTGAGGCGGTAAACTGCCATGATAACCTTCTCCCTTTCGCTACTCCCCAAGGCGTGGAATATTTTCTCTAAGGAGTTTATCCATTGCTCAGTGACTAACGGATTTGTACCCCCATTAAATGTTGGCGGTTGTTGCCTCATGAAGTGGTCTAACCTTGATCCTCCACGTTGTGGATCAGGGTGATCCATACGAGTAAGGTTATTATTCATAACCTGAGTGAGTTGTCCCAGTATGGTAATAAGTTGATCAGCACCATTTGTATCTCCAGATCCACAATAATTATCTTGAGCAGGAGGGCAATCCCTACACGGAGTACGTGCATTGATACGGTTTCCATTCCTTCCACTAGGCTCCATTTCTAAACAATGGCATAAACTAGATTAGTTTATGAATCAAAATACATAATTCCATACTTGTAAAATACTTAACATAAATTGAACTATTTATGGACATAATCCATAAAAATGTTTTCTTTGAGGAAGTATATACTCATAACCCTTCATAGTGGTTTGTAAAGAAAATGAGAATTATCCGAAGCATATCCCCCGGGAGTATCGTAACCAAGAGTGCAGCAAGGCCCGTTGTCGTGCACCAGTTCCTGTTCGAGTCTAGCTCAAAGCGGTGTTTTCAGGTTTTACCCCTAGGTATATCTGTTCCAGAGCCGCCTCTACCTGATTGTATCCAGACAGGTATGTATTGCTCGGAAAACTCACAAAATCTCTACAATAACAAAATTCTAGGAAGTTCTTCTATACTAATCCTCAAAGTCTATCTTTGGGCTATGTGCTCTAATCAGAGTTTATCTAAATATAGCTTCCAAGGTTAGTACTAAACTGCCTCTGATACCAACTGTAACGCCCCGACCCCAGCTACCCGGAGTCGGTGCATTACTTCAAAACATTGGCACGATCACAAAAGATCAAGTCTCGAAAGACCGATTAGTTTAGTAGCCTTGGAAACACTAGATACATTCATAAGTCTTACATTACATCATAAAGTGAAAAACTAATAACAAAGTCTTTATAGTCCACACTCATATTCTCTTCCGACTAACCCTGCAGGTCATTCATAAAATACTTCTTCACATCCTGGAAAATATTAAAATATTGAAAGGGGTGAGCTCAGATGCTCAGTAAGGATAACAATATTGCGGAAGCTTTCATAAATAAACATTAACATTTAAGGCAATGTATAACTAAAACAAAATCCTTTTAAACATAAACTTCAATATAATATGGAAAAAGTAAAATGAGATAATGACATTTACTTACTCACATGGATATTCTACTAGTCGAATAATCACATGCAATATCAATAACCACTTTCATAATGAGGGAATGTATAATTCTAGACATTCTGAAACATTTTGTCAAGGCCTCGGCCAAGACGTCTAAAATGATTAAGGCCTCGGCCAAAACCATAAATCAAATTGGGAAAGGGCATCGGTCAATTCCACATCTAGTTGTCTCATGAGACCTACCGATGCATCGAGGAGCTATAGCGGGCTCCACCCGTCACTTATTAAGTCCAATACATTCCTCATATGAATAGGTTTAAACATATCATAAACTATAACATAATCGTATCACATAAAACATGCATAAAGGAAACATAACATTTCCACATTTCAATCACAAGATATCAATACAACACATTGATATAATAAAAATTCTTTCAAAACCATTTTCAATACCAAAATAAAAGAAAGTTAAAACTTTGTATTTATTTTTCATCAAAAAAAATGATGGCTTGTAGAGGAAGCCGAAAATCAAATAATGGTCACGGCGGCGGAAAAGTCGTTGTCACCGCATATGTACGGAAAGAAAAACATTCTCTTTTTTTCATTTAGTAAAACGCTTCATATAAAAAGATTCCTTTTGAATAAATGTAAAAAGTCAAAGGGGTTTATACACTGTGCAAAAGTAATTTGTGTATAAAACAAAATATGCCTCAGTGAATGGAGATTGAGACGAATTCCCTTAAAAAGATAATTTTTAAATAAAATATATCTATTATGTGTATTCACTATATATACACATAAAGAAATTATAAATACAATATACGACATAATAATATCATGACATAATTTGAAAGTAGGAGATTAACCCAAAGAATGGAAGTTGGGTTATGAAATTCCCTTACCTCGTGTCTGACTTGACTCAACCATTCTTTAACCTCCTGAATAATAAACTAGAGTTAATATATACCTTATTAAGAACCATTTTCAATTTCATTATCCTTTTTATATCACTTATTACAATGATATGAACATTATGTAATTATTTAAGTTAATAACGGTCGTTTTGTCGATCTTTGGTACTTGAGTCAACAATAAACTTCTTATAATTACAAGTTGTTTATGTGGTAGAATATCCATTATCTCCAGAATTATATTCATGATGTATATATCATATATATCATATATATACAGTATATACATTCATTTATAATATTACGTAACATTTAGAGGTAAGAAATGAAATGCACCGTTCGTGGAGACGGTAAGCCGTACGTACGCATGAACGCTACTTTCATTTCTATTTCGTATTTAATGGAATGAAATCATAATGATATAAATGTATAATATAATTCCAATATAATATAGTGTATAATACCATTTACACCATCCTTTATACATCCCACATATGGCATTAACGATTCAAATCACTTTGAGGGGGTGGTAGTCCGCACTTCCTAAAATGAAATTATCTCGTTTACCCATAATGGAAATCATAAAGTATGCCATAAATGAGAAATACAGAAGAATAAGTAAAACATAAACATATTATATATCATATATAAATATAGTGACATCTTAATGGCCACATTTGAAGGTGTTATATGAGTGTTGAACAATCATCGTTTCGTGAGGCAAAAATTCGCCATCCACAGAAACCGTATGTTCTTTAACAATTAGATGTAGGTGTGTGTAAGTTTAGCTCGAATCCTTATTATAACAACATCCTAGTATATTTAGGATACTGGTGTTGTTACAAAAGAAATGAATAAAAAGAGTTTAAGGGGTTGGAGAAGAAAAATAAAACAAAACAACATTAGAGAAGACATTACCTCAAAATTGGGTAACTCTTTTTGATTTGAACCAAAGGCTTCCTTGGGAAGAGTTCTGCCCAAAGTGAGGCTTCTAGGAGTAATAGGGGGAAGTTGGGAGAGTATTTGGGTAGAGGTTGTCCAAGACAAATGGCTTGAAAGTGTGAATGAGGTGTTAGAGTTGGGGGCCTTTTATAAGAGGAGAGGAGGGGCACTCTTGGAAAGTAAAGAAATTTTACATTATTATACAATGCTTTTCGGATTCTAAAGGTCCCACACTTATATAATTAGTGGATAAGGTTATAAGGGTTCGAAATCTACCCATCCAATATTCTTTGGACAAGTGTAAGCCTTGGATTGTACATTATGTTTTCATTTTATTAAAATCGTTAAATAATGAGGTCATCGCTGCATCATAATGATGTCATAAATAATTTAATTTATTTAAATGTCTAAAAATTATAAAAAAAATACTATGATGTAGGAAATCTTTTTATCTTTCCAATTACTATTTATAGTCAAAAATATGACTTGTATAACCCCATGTAAAAATTGTTTTAGTAAAACATTTCATGTTTGTGTCATTTTTTACTTTAACATTAAATAAAAGGTATTTATGTCATTTTCCAACTAAAGTGGCTCCATGGGGTCCCCAAGTTGACCCATGGATTGTCTTGGTCGGCCATGACTCATCCAATAGGAGTAGGACAAGTTTCAAGTTTATCTCATATTATTAAAACATTATTTTTACCTTAAACTACACTAATTACCTCTAATCGCGTTTAAGAACTTAAAAGTTACTATTCACCAAAAATTATTTTAATCTCATTGAACCAAATTTTACTTCTTAATGACAACCATGTATGTCGGATTTTTTAAAATCAAATCACCGAAGTGGTAATATTTCATTTAAACGAAAAATCAGTTATTTAACTACCACTTAGTGGTTTCACTATTCATCAAAAATTAAAGTTTTTCAGAACAATGCCAAAATTTCACCCTAAGCTATAATTGATATTCCGAATTCAAAAATGATGTCTATTTTAAAAAATTCCAAACATATAAGTTTCATTAATTAATTTTATAATTAATTCCCGCTGTCACAACAAATAGCGTGTTTTTAAGAAACAATTTATATCAAAAGATTGGCAATTGTTTATGTCCAATGTCAATGTTAAATTAATTCTAATTACCACCATTGGATAAAATGGTTAAAATATATTCTAATTATACTTTAAAACTGCTAAATAGTATAATTTATCACTATAAATTATTTTGATTAAAAAAAGTTGTTTTTAAGTATTTTTCATTATTCATAAAAAATTAGAAGTTCTCAGAAAAATACCAAAAATTCAACATAGGCTAATTTCAATATTAGGAATACAAAAATGAATTCCATTTTGAAATATAAATTTTCTATAATTTCAAAACGTGGTTATTACTATTCATAACGGCTACTTTGATTAGTCGCGGTGTTTTAGAACTCGAATTTGCGTACAATGCAAGCTATTGCATTATTGAAAGAGAGGCATATTGTGGAAGATCGGGGTGTTACACTTATGTAGATTTGGATAATATGTAGAGGAAGACAGATCTTACTAGGTAGACTGCTCTAAGAAGTTTCAAGTCTTACAAGATGGACCATGCATCACATAGTTTAACATCATGTGAAAATGATTAAAATAATCTATAGTTTATGATAATATGATAAATACCTTATTATATGAGGTTTTATGTAGTTTAAAATCATGTTTAAAATGAAATGAACTTGTCTTGATACCAACCCCATGGATGGAAAACCAATGTGAATGAAGAAACCCAGTCACGAAGATAAAGTGGTGGATTTGATATCAGTTTTTTGGTTGGGTTTGATATAGGATATCAAGGAATCACTATGTATCACATGAAAATAGGAATCAATCCACACATAGTTCTTATAATTTTAGGTAAAATATGATCACCTTGACTTAGAATTGAGAAATAATAGGAAAACAAAAATAAATAGAATGATTATAATGGTACATACCCTTTATGAACTTCACTTTGTGCTCTATCAAGTCTTGAGGATGTTTAGGGAGAGTTTTGTGGTGATTTTGAGGTTTGAGGTGGGATTTTAGCCTTTTGAAGACCACCACGGCTTGTGCAATGACTTGTCTGGATATGAAGGAGGTAGTTTTATGTTGGGTGTGCTCTTGTGTAAAATGGGATATATAACCCTAACTTGGGGATGACATGGTGACATGCATGTTGTACTAGTGGTTTTACTATGCACCATGATAATCTTGAAATGCCCTTAGGTGGGCATGGAATATCAGAGGACCTCCTATCCAAAATAGGAAACCCAAGCTCACCACATTGTAGCCTTGGTCATGGTGAGGGTAAAATGGTTTGGAAATGGGAACTAGGTCATAGATTCTATACATGGAAGAATATAGAAGAACCATTATGGCTTAGACCACTCCATGTTCTAAGATTTTTGGGAGTCCAAATTCCATTTTAAAATGGGAAAAAAAGATAAAACGAAAATTAGGGTTCTAGATCACACTTTTACCAAACCCACCACATGAGTTTTGGATATTAACCATGTTTTGGTATAGTTCAGTGTGATTCACTTATAAATAAGAGTTTTATTACCTCCTTGTTTTGAATTTTAGACTTTCCCTTAATTCTTGGTTGGCCCTTACTCATCCTACCCTTCCCTAATCACCTCCCTTGGTGTTCCAAACCACTTGGATCATATTGGATCATTTATATTGAAGTTATTTGATTCATGGTAGCCCTATCTTTCCCCATTAATCCTTTATTATCTTTCTGTTATATTCAATAGTTCATTATGGTGGTAATTCTTCTCTTTTTTGGGTGGATTTTGATGGAGTCTTATTATTCATTAGATTAAATAGTGATTTACTTGAGATCAGTGGTGGTTTATCCTTGGTTCTTGTTCATTTCTCCTTGAAGATTCAGTCAAGTTTGGGGATCCTTCATCTACCCTTCTTTATATGTACATTTGGAAATATCATGCCTTTGTATTTCCTTGGTTAAATGGTACATATCATCTTAATAAAGATAATGAATGATCTTAATTGAATTTTAAGGGAAGGGATAAATCACATGATTTTTACTTATTCTTGTTATTTATTCTTATATGTCCACACTTACTTGGTTTTCCAATTATGACTTATTTTGAGATAGTGTGTTATTTTGGTTTTTATAAAACTTTCTATGTATGCTTGTATAACCTCACCACATATGAAAACAACTAAGAATATATATCAAACTATTAAATTGGTTTCCCATGAAATATTGTATTTCTGTGTGAATACCCTTCATAATAATTTAGTAATTGTGATAAAAACACTTATTGAAACTAAATTGTGTGTGGGGGTTGTGATGTATAGTGGTTATTATGTGTGGTGGTGGTGATGTGGGGTAGTTGTGATGTGGGGTGGTTGTGATGTGGGGTGGTTGCGATGTGTTGTGGTTATTATGTGTGGTGGTGGTGATGTGGGGTGGTTGTGAAGTGAGTTTTTTTGGAATGGATTGATGGTTTATTGCATGTTTTGTTGTGCAGTTTCTCGATGACTATAGAAAAATATCATAATGTTAACATGGGTAATGAAATATAATGGGATGGAATTATTAATGAACTCATATAATTAAATTAAGAAGTTTGGTTAAAGTGATCATCTTTAAACATGAAATGAATTTTCTTGTTGAATGAATATGGTTGGTAATTATAAAATCTATAAATTGGTTGGATTTAAAATAAAGATGAAATGTGTCTTGTGGGTGTGTCTTGTTTATGCGTTTTAATAAATTTATAGGTAGAAATGATAGTGGAGGAAATTTTGAATGGTTTTTTTTCAATTGTGAATGGTTTTTTTTCAGAGCATTGGTAATGGGCCTACAGTATCAACTGATTTTTTTTTGTAAATCTATCTTTAGTAGAGGTTTTAACCACCGCAAAATAAATATAATATATTTAGAGGAAGTTAAAACCGCCACTATAATTATGGTATTTTTCTATCCGCAGTGGTTAAAACTGCCGCTACGTACAATAATTTAACTGTGGTTTTAACTACCGCTACACAGTTTTCATATTCTTTTATTATTTCGTGGAGGTTAACTTGGTTTTAGAGGTGGTTTTTCTCGGTGAAAGTGATTTTTTTTAGCAGCGATTATAACCGCCGCTAAAAAAATCATTTTCCCCAGAAAAAACCACCGCTAAATCAAGGAAACCACCACATATTTAATGCTGAAACACGCTTTAGCGGTGGTTTTTTGAAACTGCCTCCATTTCCAAAAAAACCACCGCAAAATGGTCATTTTCCTATAGTGTTATAATTGATTAAATAACTCTTGAATAATATGTTGCACACCATTCATTTTGTATAATCATGCTTATGATTGGAACATGTGTTTTTCTTTTGTATCCTGGTTAATGTTCCTTAAAATGTTCATTAGAAACTCTTGGAAAATTGTCATGTTATACTTCATGTATTGCAGTTTTCTTTAATAAAATGTTTTATGAATATTTTTGAAGGGAAAGTTTTTAAAAGGTTTTCTTTTAAATATTATATTTTTAAAACCCCTTTACTAGGAATTCTTATGCTCACCCTGCGTTTTCAATCTATTTTTACAGGTTTAATGGATTTTAGTTACACTGATATGTGGATGCTTTGTGTTATTCTTTCAATTTAGTTTTGAAGGATTGTAATATTTTTATCTAGTTTTCCAGAAGCTAAATCAAAATGATCCTATATAGTGGAACATGATGTGTAATTTTTCAATATTTCTTCTATAAAAAAATGAATAAATACACACCATGTTTTATTAAAAATGCACCAGATCAGAGGTAGTATGGGGATGGGGCATGACAGTTGGTATCATAGGATTGGTTTAGACAACCCTAGAAAATTAGAACAACATTAAAAACTTGATTATGTCTTACTAAGTAGAATTAATCTTAAAATTTTCAGATGGTAGATGAAACAATCCTTCTATCTCTTCCAATATAAATACTAGAGACTATAGTTCCCAAATCATGTTTATAAGGATTTTAAACATTTGAAAACCTTATTTTTTCATGCAAACACCTCTATTGTGTATCCAATTCTCCTCATGTGCTTCAACTCCACCGAGGATATGGCTTTGACTACTTCCTTATAATGCATGAACAATTTACATTCTATGCATATAAAGGAAAGTATTTTTATGGATTTTTTAAGTGATTTACCCTAGACGATAATTTTTCTTCCCTAGAGGACTTCAAAGAGGTTGCACAAGAGGGTGACCTCCGAGCAGTATATCTTTTTCAAATGTTGACCTATGGTCTTTTTGGTCAAGTTATGGACTTTGAAGTTCTTGAGGATGATTCTTCCCATGTACATTATAGACATCAAGTTTATGCTGATGTCTCCCAGCTTGATACACTTCATGCATTTCTATCTTGTAACTTTATATACCCTCATACGGTTGATCCAAGTTGCACATGATGCATCGGGACCAAAGAGATCGAATATTTTGGAACCGCTTTAGGGATCCGCTTAACTAGGAACTGGGGGAATCGTCAGCGCTAATGGAACCTGCGAAGGGACATCATAGTGGATGTCAGAAAGTATATGAAAGTGAGATTATGAGAGGGAACGAATAAATATATATCACCCTGTTGAGTTTTATGAACTTTGTTTTCAATGAATAATTTTATAGGATTTGGTATTTTAATATTCTTTTACAAAATAACGTCTCTGTTTTAATATGGTTATTCCTTATTGAGTAAAACTTTTCCCTTAAAATTTTTAGATGGGAGACATGGTTTTACCAACAAACCTTTTATCACTTCCTACTGAATTATTAGAATTCATAATCAGCAAGACATGTTTAGAAGACTACGACCCTTTTGCGAACCTATGTCTATCTTGAAAATGCCTCTATAAAGTGTCTCTCAGCCCAAATATCCTTCGTTCCTATAAAGAAGAGTGATACATCTATAACTGTATCACAAATGCATAATTTTTAGAGTATAGGAAGAGGGGGAAGTACCACAAAGGTCTCTTCCTATGTTTCACCTTGTCTGAGAACTATCTAGCTTTGGCAAAGTTTCGAGAAGCTACATTGGAGGGTGACCTTCAAGCGGCCTATCTGTTACAAGTCCTAAGTTTTACTATGTATGGGATGACATAAAAGTTTTCAAGTATGATGTAGTTCGAGGGATTTATAGGGAACTAATCCACTCTCAAATCTCTGATCTCCACACCTCTCATTCCTTCCTCTGTAAACTCAAATTATTTATGCATAGGGATGATCCTAACTGATCATGGTGTATATGGGCCAAATAGTTTGAGTAATTGGAAACTAATCTGGGAATCCACCTGGGGACATCAGCGTATTATCTGCAGTGGCAGTCTTGGTAAGGCGGGACCTTGAGAGTGATATCTAACTGGTTTTTCTTTTGGAAGTGTATGAGCGTTTTAGAATTACAAGGATGCAATTATTTAAAGGGGGAGATAATTTGACACCCCAAAACTCTTTCATGTGTAATAATAATATTTTATGGTTTTAATTCATTTAAGTTTCATGTTATCCAAATAATTTTTTCAAAATAAAAACAAGACATATTTTATTCAATTAAACACTGAAAACGATTACATTACAACAAAGCCAAAAGAGTCCTACTACCCTAGGATATCTACTAATAGACCTATAAAAATCATAGGGAGACCACCAAATACAACAAAAATCCCTAGAAAATAGTGGATGTCCTTTGTATCCATCACCATGAAGAACATTATTTCCAGAACCACAACAATTGTGCTAAGCATCAGAGGAATGATGAGAACCATCTTCGCTAAGTGTTCTTGAATTTGGAACACCCTAATCATGTTTTTATAATGCCTTAATGATAATTCGATCGTTTCCACTTTTATTTTACCATTGAATCTATAGAGGCTATGAGACCTTATAGTCATTGGGTATTCTGGTTATTTTATTTTACGTATTTAAGTATATTATGATTTCCAATTGTTTTGAGTATGAATTAAAGTAATGTATTTTAAATATGTTTGTAATTAAATATTCCATAGATTTTGAAAGGATAATGTATTAAATTTTAAAATGTACTTGAAATAAAAACCCTTGTGTTTTAAAGAAAATACCAAGAGAAATACACACTGGTTACTTCTTGGTTTTTGTCACAAAGAAATATGTTTTTGAGTTTGAAATTATACTTTGGACAAATTAAATTGATTAATATGGTTGTATTTAGTATTTTATCTATATTTAGTGAAGCAGGTATTTAAGTATTTCAAATGTTTTAAAAAGTTACCTTTAAATTTTTTCATCCTTGCATGAATAAAAAAAAGGTTTTAATTAAAAGTATGTTTTGGAATTTAAATATAATACTAGTATGGGATTTCCTTTATGACATAGTAAACTTTGATTTTAGATTTTGAACTTTGATGTTTTTAAAACTCAAATGTTTATAAACTAATGAAAATGTTGGTTTTTAGGATTTTTTTTAACCATAGTAGAGAATTTATATCCTCCATTTTTAATACACCATTATATATATAAACCTATTATTATGTTTAACAAAAAAATGAATTTTTCTTTGAAAAAGTAGGTGAGTACCCCACCCAACTGAGGGCGACCTAGAAGGCCAAGCCACTCAAGGTCTTAGTAGGCATATCACTCAGATCCCCTAGTCCAAAGGCCCAGGTTAGTGCATGCATGGTGGGTGCTAAGTCACATGTGTAGGCGTGCATAATCAGACCCTAAGAATGCACGGGCATGCACAAGGGTTTTCCAGAGCGCGCCACCGTGTGGGGTGGCAGGGGTGGGAACAGAAGCACGCCCATAGAGACCTGTTACGGGGCGGTACCGAGGAGGGAGGAGGGGGATTTATGAGCCTAATTTGGGATATCCAGGCTTATAAAGTCATCCCAAAATCTCTCCTGTTTCGATGTCGGATGGACTTTTTAAGCGGAGATCGTGTCTCATCCATCTGATCTCACCGCATGGGATCTAGACCATCCGATTAGTTTGACCTTCAATTACCCAACACTGCATCTTTACCTCTGTGTTTTTATCAACTGTTTGATCCAGTCAGGATCTAATCCCTGCCATTCGACCCATTTAAAAAACCCCGCCGCGCCGTAGTCGTCCGATCGATTTGAGATTTAATTTCGATCGTTCATCTTTTTTTTAAACCCACAGATGTTCCTCATCCACTGGATCAAATTTTGGCTAATACTGGTCATCCATTTCTTCATTGAATTTCCTCCGTGTCTCCTTCTTCTTCCTCCCACGTCGCACTGCACCAGTAGCTTTCGCTACACCCCTTTCTTCATTTTTTCCACTCCCATGACACCTGGTGTCCCCTTCTCTTTCTCATTTTCCACAGGACCGCCACACTTGGTATTATTTTAAACCGAGGTTCCTCG
The DNA here is from genome assembly GCA_963277665.1 of Viscum album. Lineage (NCBI taxonomy): Eukaryota > Viridiplantae > Streptophyta > Magnoliopsida > Santalales > Viscaceae > Viscum > Viscum album. Next base: position 1,489,423,588 of record OY728142.1, read on the forward strand.
GATCCCCTTGAATTTTTCCCTAAAATATATGTTAGATATTGTTTATATATATCCATTTTTCACTGATAACCCTACGGGTTTTCTCTTTCTGGTGCCTCCATCAACCTCTATTCTTCTTCTTCTTCTTCTTAGAACCAGGTAAGGGTCCTAGGTGTTTCCATGCATTGATTTTTTTAAGGTTTGTATATATGTATATATATATATATATATACGGATGTTCTTAAATCCTACTAATTTTTGTTGGATGAACTTATAAAAAAAATTCTTGTTTTTTTAAAAAAATTTCCTTGTCATGAAAATCATGATAGGGTTTTATGTTTGTACCTAAAATTGGTTTCACTATATATACACATATGTATATATGTGTCCTTAACAAAACCATTTCAGATTATTTTATTAAAGGAAGAAGAACTTCTACTCTAATGGAATTCATAATGAATGTGAACCATGCTAGGTTTAGTGGTGTTTTATGTTGATGAAATTATAAATATGTATGTATTCTTATATATATATATATACTTTTTGGTGAAAAAAACCCTCATTTTTACATTATGATTTTTAAATATTGAACTTTGGTTTAAATTATGTTTTTATTATACATAAATTATGTATTGGATTCTAAAATTTTGATGAATAGACCTTAAGTATATATGGTTATATATATATATATATATATATATATGATTTTATCATGATATTAATATGGATTTGCAATATGGTTTCAAAAAGGATTGATAAAAAGTTATAACAAGTGTTTTGAAGTGTGAAAAGTTTTCAAGAATCAAATTGTAATTTGTTTTAGTAATACAAACCCTTTATAATCGCATTATATATATACAGATTACACACTTATTTTCATAAGTTTAAATGGTATTGGTTATGTTTGCAAGTTTTGTGTTTGATTTTCATGCTTTTCAATTTATTAATTTGGGTTAAATAGTTGGAATTTCCCTTGTGTTATGTTTATACATAAACATGCAAGTAATGGGTGTTTAGACAATCATGCATTCAATACCTCACATGAAATATTTTGTTTATGTTTAAAATAATTATGTATTAAATCCATGATGAATTGTAAATATGCATTCTTTTTCTTATTTAACTATATTATTATTTCCATGATTTGAGCATGTAATGTCTATCATGAGTTCACAAACCTATACGCTTATACTTTGATTGTTAACTATAATGGAGAAAGGGTTTTCTTAAAAGTATCTTCTTTAAAATCAAACACTCTATTATTTATTTATCACTCATTTATAAATTTAATTATTCAAAGTGGTATGGGACACTTTGAATAATAGAAATTAAATATTCAAAGTGGTATGGGACACTTTGAATATATGACATTACTTGGTTATATGAGGAATGTATTGGACTCAGTATATAATGGGTAGGGGACCGGTTAAATAAATCCCTATAGGTTGGGGATCGGTTAATGCAAGCCCTAAGGGTTGGGGGATGGTTAATGAAAGCCCCACGATGCATCGGTAGTTATCATGAGACAAATCAGGTCATGGCACGAGGCCTTGACACAGTCTATCATTATACATTCCATCAGTATGTTTATAGTATTTAATTGACCAATTGTGTATTCAACTGGAGAATATGATTGGTTAAGAGCTTGTACTTATGAGTATCAGATGAATTAAATGTACATGGCATGATTTTTACTCACCACCCATATCCTAGAATTTAATACAAGTGATGGTAGTTTACCAGTTATTTTATGCTGTGCATTTTTATGGGATAAATTAATTGTGACTTTTTTTAAGTGAAACTCTGATCATGTACTTTTTTCATGTAAATTATGTACATGCACCCTTGAATGATTCACTTATCATTGTTTAAATAACTCCTGAATAATATGCTTTACACTATGCATTTTGTATAAGCATGCTTATGATTGGAACATGTGTTTTTTTGTAGCCCTGTTAATGTTCCTTAAAATGTTCACTAGAAACTCTTCGAAAATTTTCATGTTATACTTCATGTATTGCAATTTTCTTTAAGAAAATTTTTTATGAATATTTTTAAAGGGAAATATTTTAAAAGGTTTTATTTAAAATATAATATTTTAAAACCCCCCTTACTGGGCATTCGTATGCTCACCCTGCATTTTCGATTTGTTTTTATAGGTTTAGTACATTTGAGTTACACTGATAGGTGGATGCTTTGTGGAGTTCTTTCTATTCAGTTTTGAAGGATTGTAATATTTGTATCGAGTTTTATAGAACCTAAACCGAAAATATCCTCTATAGTGGAACATGATGTGTAATTTTTCTGTATTTCTTTTATAAAAAAAAGAATAATTACACACCAGGTTTTATTAAAAATGCATTGGCTTCGAGGCAGTATGGAGCTAGGTCATGACAATTGGTTTCAGATGATCGGTTTAGACAACCTAGAAAAGTAGAATAACATTAAAAACTTGATTATGTCTTAATAAGTAGAATTATTCTTAAAATTTTCAGATGGTAGATGAAACAAGCCTTCTCTCTCTTCCAACAGAAATATTAGAGACTATAGTTTCCAAATCATATTTATAAGGATATGAAAATTTTTAAAACCTTTATTTGTTATGAAAACACCTCTACTGTGTATCCAATTCTCCTCTTGTACTTCAAATCCATTGAGGATCAGGCTTTAACTACTTTCTTATGATGCATGCACAATTTCCATTATATGCACCTAAAGGAAAGTATTTTGAGGTTTTGTTTAAGTGATTTACCCTAGCTGATAATTTTTCTTACCGAGAGGACTTCAAAGAGGCTGCACAAGAGGGTGACCTATGAGTAGCGTATCTTTTTCAAATGTTGACCTCTGGTATTTCTGGTCATGTTATGGACTTAGAAGTTCTTGAGGATGATTCTACTCATTTACATTATAGACATCAAGTTTACGCATATGTCTCCCAACTTCATACACTTCATGCCTTTATCTCTTGAAACTTTAGATGCCCTCATACGGTTGGTCCAAGTTGCCCGTGTTACATCTGGACCAAAGATATCGAAGAGTTTGGAACCACTTTAGGGATCCTCTTAACCAATAACTTGGGGAATCTTCGGCGCTAGTGAAACCTAATAAGGGACATCATGGTGGATGCCAGGAAGTCTGTGACAGTGCGATTATGAGAGGGAACGAATAAATATGCAGCACCCTGTTGAGTTTCATGAACTTTTTTTTAATGAATAATGTTATAGGATTTGGTATTTTAATATGATTTTACAAAATAACGTCTCAGTTTTAATTTTCCTTAGAGATAGAATCCTTACTAGATTGATTACTAGAAAGTTAACATATATGCAATCTTCTGTTTGGCCTGGTCTAAAAAAGATCTTTCAAAAGATTACTAGTCACTACCACTGGTTGGTGAATGCCTCTTCTAACCTGAAATTATGGAGGGACAACTGGATAGGGGCTCAATTAATTGATAGTGTTAATGCTGAAATAATGGATTTTTATTTTTATGCCTCTATTTATGATCAGCTTGAGCAGAATAGTAACCTTCCCCCGTATATTGTTAAAATTGTCAATTCTTATGATTTCCTGAATTCTGATGATATCATGGTTTGGGAACCAAGTGAAAATGGCATGCTTGACTCTAAATGCTTTTACAACCACTTAATGCAGGGAAATACTTTCAATGTTGTCAAACAACTCAAGAAAATGGGTATAACGTTCTCGGTTTACTCTCCACTGGAGAATACATCTGTAAAAACTACCTATGGACAGCAGCTTTCAAAAAGTCTGTACCACTTTATGCTCAAGGTTTAATTTGTGCCACCAACATAGAGATGACCTGGACCATTTATTCCTTTCCTGTAAAACCGCTGCTTCCCTCTGGATTATTATAGTTTATCTCTTTGGAATTTTGATCCCTCATGTCAGTGGTATTGCATATTTCTTACATTTTATTTCAACAGAATAGTTCTCCAAGCAGATCCACATCCTTTTCCTTGTTGCTTGTACTGAAACTCTTCACACTTTATGGAGAAGCATGAATAAAATTAGGCATGACAATGTTCCTTCCAATCATAATTTTTCCATTTCAAATATTTTTTCAATGACTCTAAGTGCAAATCATTTTCACACTGAACAATGTCACAACTCTATCAAAGACTTTGCAGTTCTACAAAGGCTTCATTTTTCAGGTAACTTTTCTAAACCAATGGGCACTATGGAAATTTTCTAGACTCCCCCCTTAGCAGGTTGGATTAAATGCAATCTCGATGGTTCCTCGAAGGGTAACCCTGGACCAGCTGGATATGGTATTGTTTTTCATGACCACAATAGTGACTTGCTTGATGGATTTTATGGCTCTTGTGGTCATTCCACTGCCCTTGAAGCTAAGATGATGGCATTAATAAAATAAGTGGAGTTAGTTCATAAAATAAACTAGAACAATATCTAGTTTGAAAGTGATTCCTCAACTATCGTGTATGTTGTTAGAAAGAATCAGCCCCATCTTGCCTGGAAGCTTACTTTGAAGTGGATTAAATGTCTTGACACTCTTGCCTCAATAAACTTTATCATCACACACGTTTACTATGAAGCCAACTTTCTTGATGATATACTTGCTAATCAAGGTATCTCTGAAGCCTCTGGAGTGTATATGACCACTATTATAGAGGATTTTCTCAGCACTCTTAATAGAGACAAATGTAAAATTCCCTCCCTCAGACTTTTGTAATTTGTTTCCTTTAATTGAATCTCTAATGCTTGATTTTCTAAAAAAAATTCTCTGTTTTAATATGGTTATGACTTACTAAGTAAAACGTGTCCCTTAAAATTTTCAGATGGAAGAAGTGGGTTTACCAATAAACCTCTTATCACTTCATACCGAATTACTGAATTCCATAATCAACAAGGCATGTTCATAAGACTGCAACCCTTTTTCGAACCTATGTATATCTTGAAAAGGCCTCTATAAAGTGTCTCTCAACCCAAATATCCTTCCTTCCTACAAAGGAGAGAGCTACATCTATAACTGTATCGCAAATTCACAATTTGTAGAGTATAGTCAGAGGGGGAAGTACCATGAAGGTCTCTTCCTATGTTTCACTTATTCCAAGAACTACCTAGCTTTGGGAAAGTTTTGAGAAGCTACATTGGAGGGAGACCTTCAAGTGGCCTATCTATTCCAATTCCTAAGTTTTAATATGTATGGTATTCTCTACGACATAAAATTTTTCAAACATGATTCAGTTCGTGGGATTTATAGGGAACTAGTCCACTCTCAAATCTCTCATCTCTACACCTCTCATGCCTTCCTCTGGAAACTTGAATGCTTTATTCATAGGGATGATCCTAAATTCTCACAGTTTATATGGTCCAAATAGGTTTAGGAACTGGAAAAAAAATCTGGGAATCCACTTGGGGACATCAGTGGATTATCTGCAGTGGTGGTCTTGGTAAGAGGGGACCTCAGGAGTGATATTTGACTGGTTTTTCTTGTGGAAGTGTACAAGTGTTTTAGAATTGCGAGGAAACAATTCCTTAAAGGGGGAGATAATGTGACACCCCGAACCTTTTTCATGTGTAATAATAATATTGTATGGTTTTACTTCATTTAATTTTCATGTTATCCAAACAATGTTTTGAAAATAAAAACAAGATATATTTTATTCAATTAAAAACTAAAAAGGATTACATTACAAAAAATCTAAAAGAGTCCTTCTCCCCTAGGATACCTACTAAGAGACCTATCAAAATCATAGAGATACCTCCAAATATAACAAAAATCCCTAGAAAATAGTATATGTCCTTCAGATCCATCGTCACAAAGAACATTATAGCCAAAACCACAGAAATCATGCTAAGTATTAGAGGAATAATGACCACCATATTTTCCAAGTTTTCTTGAACTTGGAACACCCTAATCATGTTTTTATAAGGCCTTAAATCTAATTCAATATTTGCCTCTTTTATGTGACCATTGAATCTATAGAGGCTATGAGACCTTATAGTTGTTGGGTATTCTGGTTATTTTATTTTAAGTATTTAAGTATATTAATATTTCCAAGTGTTTTAAGTATGCATTAAAGTAATGTCTTTTAAAAATTTTTGTAATTAAATCTTATTTAGATTTTGAAAGGATAATTTATTAAAGTTTAAAATGGAATTTCAATCGAAACCCTTGTGTTTTAAAGAAAATACCAAGATAAATACACACTCATTAATTCTTCGTTTTTGGTACAGAGAAATATGTTTTTGAGTTTGAAATCATACTTTGCGCAGATGAAATTGATGACTATGTTAGTATTTAGTATTTTATCTATATTTAGTGAAGTAGTTATTTAAGTATTTAAATGTTTTAAAAAATTACCTTTAAATGTTTTCATCCTTGGATGAATAAAAACAAGGTTGTAATTAAAATTATGTTTTGGATTTTAAATATAATACTAGTATGGGATTTATTTTATGACATATTAAATTTTGATTTTAGATTTTGAACTATGATGTTTTTAAAAAACAAATATTTATAAACTAATGAAAATATTGGTTTTTAGGATTTTATTTAACCATAGTAGTGAATTTATATCCCCTATTTTTAAGACACCTTTATATATATAAACATATTCTTATGTTTAACAAAAAAATGAATTTTAATTTGAAAAATTAGGTGAGTAACCCACCCAACTGAGGGAGACCTAGAAGGCCAATCCAGTCAAGGTCTTGGTGGGAATCTCACTCAGATCCCCCAAGCCAAAGACCCAGGGCCGTGAACGCATGGTGTGTGCTAAGTTGCACGCACAGGCATGCATAATCAGGCCCTAAGCGTGCATGGGTCTGTGCAAGGGTTTTCCAGAGCACGCCACTATGCAGGGCGGCATAGTGGAAGGGGTGGGCACAGAAGTTCTCCCACAGAGACCTAGTACGGGGCGGTACCGGGGAGGGGGATGGGGATTTCTGAGCCTAATCTGAGATCTCTAAGATTATAAATCCATCCCAAAATCCCTCTCGTTTCCATGTGGGACAGACTTTTTAAGTGGAGATCATGTCTCAACCACCCGATCTCACTGTGCGAGATTTTGACCATCTAATCAGTTAAACCTTTGATTCCCCACCACCACGGATTTCCCTTCACATTTTTATCAACTATTCTATCCAGTTAGGATCTAATCTCAGTCGTCTGACCCTTTTAAAAACCTATGCCGCGCCGCAGCCAGCCAATCGAGTCGAGATTTAATCTCAACCATTCATCTTTTTTTTAACCTGCGGATGATCCTCAGTCACTGGATCAAATTGTAGCTAATCTTGGTCATCCATTTCTTCTTTTCACCTCCTCCACATCTCATTCTTCTTCCTCCCTCATCTTGCTGCACCATTAGCTTTCACTACACCCCTTTCTTTATTTTTTCCACTCTTGTGACACTCGGTGGCCCCTTCTCTTTCTCATTTTCAACAATACCAACGCACTTGGTCTTTTTTTAAACTTATGTTACTTAGATCCCATTTCATGTTACCTTAAAATATATGTTATAAAAAGTTTATATATAGTAATTTTTCACCAAGAACCCTACGGGTTTCCTCCTTACAGCGCCTCCATCAACCTCTGTTCTTCTTCTTTTTCTTCTTCGAACTAGTTAAGGGTCCAAGGTGTTTCCTTGCTTTTATTTTTTTATAGTTTGTGTGTGTATATATATACACATGTATATATATATACAGATGTTCTTAAATCCTACTTATTTTTCTTGGATGAACTTATAAAAACAAATTCTTGTTTTTTTAAATAAATGTTCTTTTCATTCAAATCATGATAGGGTTTTATATTTGTACCTAATATTGGTTTCACTAGATACACACACATATGTATATATGTGTTCTTAATAAAACCATATCGGTTTATTTTATTAATGGAATAAGAACTTCTGATCCAATAAAATTCATAATGAATGTGAACCGTGCTAGATTTAGTGGTGTTTTATGTTAATGAAATTATAAATATGTATGTATTCTTATATATATATATATATATGTGTGTGTGTGTGTGTGTGTGTACTTTTTGGTGAAGAAAACCCTCGGTTTTACATTATCATTTTCAAATATTGAACTTTGGTTTAAATTATGTTTTTATTATACATAAATTATGTATTGGATTCTTAAATTTTGATGAAGAACCCTTAAGTACATACGGTTATATGTATGTATGTATATATATATATATATATGCTTTGATCATGATATTAATATGGGTTCTCAATATGGGTTCACAAAGGATTAATAAAAAGTTATAACAAGTGTTTTGATGTGTGAAAAGTTTCAATAATCAATTTGGAAATTGTTTTAGTAATATAAACTCTTTATAATCCCTTTATGTATATATGGATTACACACTTGTTTTCATAAGTTTAAATGGTATTGGGTATGTTTGTAAGGTGTGTGGTTGATTTTCATGCTTTTCAATTTATTAATTTGGGTTAAATAGTTGGAAGTACCCTTGTGTTATGTTTATACATAAACATGCAAGTAATGGGTGTTTAGACAATCATGCATTCAATACCTCACATGAAATATTTTTTTTATGTTTAAACTGATTATGTATTCAATCCATGATGAATTGTCAATATGCATGATTTTTCTTATTTAAGTTCATTATTATTTTTATGATTTGAGCATGTAATGTCTATCATGAATTCACAAACATATACGCTTATACTTATATTGTTAACTATCATGGAGAAAGGGTTTTCTTAAAAGTATCTTCTTTCAAATAAAACACTCAATTATTTATTTATCACTTATTTATAAATTTAATTATTCAAAGTGGTATGGAACACTTTGAATAAGATAAATTAAATATTCAAAGTGGTATGGGACACTTTGAATATACGACCTTACTTGGGCATCTGAGGAATGTATTGGACTCAATATATAACAGGTTGGGGACTGGTTAAAGAAATATCTATGGGTTGGGTACTGGTTAATGCAAGCCCTGCGGGTTGGGGACCGGTTAATGAAAGCCCCACGATGCATCAGTAGTTCTCATGAGACTAATAAGGTCAAAGCACGAGGCCTTGAAACAGTCTAGCATTATAAATTCCCTCATTATGTTTATAGTATTTAATTGACCATGTGTGTATTCAACTGGAGAATATGCTTGGCTAAGATCATGTACTTATGAGTATCAGATGAAGTAAATGCACATGGCATGATGTTTATTCAGAACCCATCTCCTGAACTTTAATACAAATGATGATAGTTTACCAGTTATTTTATGATGTTCATTTTTATGGGATAAATTAGATATGACTTTGTTTAAGTGTAAATCTAATCATGTACTTTTTCTATGTAAATTCTATATCTTTACCCTTTCATTATTCACTTGTAAATGTTTAAATAACTCCTGAATAATATGTTGCACACCATGAATTTTGTATAATCATGCTTATGATTGGAACATGTTTTTTTTGTAGCCCTGTTAATGTTCCTTAAAATGTTCACTAGAAACTCTTGGAAAATTGTCATGTTATACTTCATGTATTGAAGTTTTCTTTAAGAAAATTTTTTATGAATATTTTTCAAGGGAAATTTTTTAAAAGGTTTTATTTGAAATATTATATTTTAAAAACCCCATTACTAGGCATTCGTATTCTCACCCTGCATTTACAATCTCTTTTTATAGGTTTAGTAGATTTGAGTTATACTAATAGGTGGCTACTTTGTGTAGTTATTTTTGTTCAGTTTTGAAGTATTATAATATTTGTATCTAGTTTTCTAGAACCTAAATTGAAAAGATCCTCTATAGAGGAACATGATATGTAATTTTTCAGTATTTATTTTATAAAAAAAAAGAATAATTACACACCATGTTTTATTAAAAACCTAATGGCTCTAAGGTATTCGGGGGTTGGGGCATGACAGTTAGTATCAGAGGATCAGTTTAGACAACCCAGGAAAATTAGAACAACATTAAAAACTTTATTATGTATTAATAAGTAGAATTCTTATTAAAAATTTTAGATGGAAGAAAAAAAATCCTTTTGTCTCTTCCAACATAAATACTAGAGACTATAGTTTCCAAATCATGTTTAGAAGGCTATGAAACTTTTTAAATCCTTCTTTTATCATGCAAACACCTCTACTATGTATCCAATTCTCCTTGTGTACTTCAACTCCACCGAGGATCAGGCTTTGACTACTTCCTTATGATGCATTCACAATTTCTATTCTATTCACGTAAAGGAAAGTATTTTGAGGGTTTGTTTAAGTGATTTAACCTAGCCGATAATTTTTCTTCCCTAGAGGACTTCAAAGAGGCTGCACAAGAGGGTGACATCCGAGTAGCATATCTTTGTCAAATGTTGACCTGTGGTATTTCTGGTCAAGTTATGGATTTAAAAGTTCTTGAGAATGAGTCTACCCATTTACATTATAGACATCAAGTTTACACTGATGTCTCCCAACTTCATACACTTCATGCCTTTATCTCTTGGAAATTTAGATTCCCTCATACGGTTGATCTAATTTTCTCGTGCTATATCTGGACCAAAGAGATCAAAGAGTTTAGATCCTCTTAATAGGGAACTGGGGGAATTGTAAATGCTAGTGAAACCTGTGAAGGGACATCATAGTGGATGTCAGGAATTCTATGACAGTGATATTATGAGAGGGAAAAATAAATATGTATCACCCTATTGAGTTTCATGAACTTTGTTTTCAATGAATAATGATATAGTATTTGGTATTTTAATATGTTTTTACAAAACAATGTCTCTATTTTAATATGGTTATGCCCTACTTAGTAAAACTTGTCCCTTAAAATTTTTATATGGAAGAAGTGGGTTTACCAACAAACCTCTTATCACTTCATACCTAATTACTAGATTCCATAATCACAAAGTCATGTTCAGAAGACTACAACCCTTTTGTGAACCTATGTCTGTCTTGAAAACACCTCTATAAAGTGTCTCTTAGCCCAAATATCCTTTGTTCCTACAAAAGAGAGAGATACATCTATAATTGTATTGCAAATGCACAATCTGAAGAGTATAGGCAGAGGGGGAAGTACCATGAAGGTCTCTTCCTATGTTTCACCTTGTCCGACAACTACCTAGCTTTGGGAAATTTTCAAGAAGCTGCATTGGATTATGAACTTTGAGCATCCTATCTATTCCAAGTCCTAAGTTTTACTATGTATGGGATGCTCTATGACATCAAAGTTTTCAAGCCTGATGTAGTTCAAGTGATTTATAGGGAATTAGTCCACTCTCAAATATCTGATCTCCAAACCTCTCACGCCTTCCTCTAGAAACCCAAATTCTTTATGCATAGGGATGATCCTAACTTCTCATTGTGTATATGGGTCAAAGATGTAAAGGAACTGGAAACTAATATGGTAATCCACCTAGAAACTTCATTGGATTATCTGTAGTGGTGGTCTTGGTAATGGGGGACCTCGGGAGTGATATCTGAGTGGTTTTGCTTGTGGAATTGTATGAGTGATTTAGAATTGTGAGGACACAATTCTTTGAAGGAGGAGATAATGTGACACCCCAAACCTTTTTCATGTGTAATAATAATATTTTATGGTTTTACTTCATTTAATTTTAATTCTATCCAAACAATGTTTTCAAAATAAAAAAAAGACATATTTTATTCAATTAAACACTAATAATGATTACATTCCAACAAAACCAAAAGAGTCCTACTCCCCTACGATACCTACTAATAAACCTATCAAAATCACATGGAGACCACCAAATACAAAAAAAAATCCCTAGAAAATAGTGGATGTCCTTTGGATCCGTCACTGCGAAGAACATTATAGCCAGAACCACAACAACTGTGTTAAGCATCAGAGGAATGATGAGCACCATCTTCACCAAGTTGTCTTGAAGTTAGAACACACTAATCATGTTTTTATAAATCCTTAAATATAATTAGACCATTTCCTCTTTTAGGTGACCATTGAATCTATAGCAGCTATGAGACCTTATAGTCGTTGGGTATTTTGGTTATTTTATTTTAAGTATTTAAGTATATTAATATTTCTAAGAGTTTTAAGTACGCAATAAAGTAATGTATTTTAAACATGTTTGTAATTAACTCTTCTTTATATTTTGAAAGGATAATGTATTAAATCTTAAAATGGGTTTTAAATCGAAACCCTTGTGTTTTAAAGAAAATACCAAGAGAAATACACACAGGTTACTTCTTGGTTTTTGGTACAAATAAATATTTTTTTGAGTTTGAAATCATACTTTGGGTAAATGAAATTTATGACTATGATTGTATTTAGTATTTTATCTATATTTAGTGAAGTGGGTATTTAATTATTTCAAATGTTTTAAAAAGTTACCTTTAAATGTTTTCATCCTTGGATGAATAAAAACAAGGTTTTAATTAAAAGTATGTTTTTGATTTTAAATATAATACTAGTATGGGATTTTATTTATGACATATTAAACTTTGATTTTAGATTTTTAACTTTGATGTTTTTAAAACTCAAATGTCTATAAACTAATGAAAATGTTGGTTTTTAGGATTTTTTTTTATCCATAGTATAGAATTTATATCCCCTGTTTTTAAGACACCTTTATATATATAAACTTATTCTTATTTTTAACAAAAAAATGAATTTTACTTTTCAAAAATTAGGTGAGTACCCCACCCAAATGAGGAAGAACTAGAAGGCCAAGACACTCAAGGTCTTGGTGGGCATCTCACTCAGATCCCCCAGGAAAAAGGGCTAGGGCGGTGCCCGCATGGTGCATGCTAAGTCGCATGCACAGGCATGCATGATCAAGTGCCAAGAACGCACGGGCATGCGCAAGGGATTGCTAGAGCGTTCCACCCTACGGGGCGGCACAGCGGTAGGGGTGGGCACAGAAGCGCGCCATCAGAGACCCAGTATAGGGTGGTACAGTGGAGGGAGAGGGGATTTTTGAGCCTAATCCAGGAGCTCCAGGCTTATAAATCTATCCCAAAATCCCTCCTGTTTTGATGTAAGAAGGACTTTTTAAGAGGATATCGTGTCTCAGCCATCCGATCTCGCCATGCGGGATCTGGATCATCTGATCAGTTTGACCTTAAATTCCCCACCATCATGGATTTCCATCCATGTTTTTATCAACCATTCAATCTATTCATGATCTAATATGAGTCGTATGAACCTTTTAAAAACCCACGTCATGCTGCAGCCATCTGATCAAGTCGAGATTTAATCATGACCATTCATCTTTTTTTTAAACCCGTAGACGCTCCTCAGCCGCTAGATCAAATTGTAGCTAATCCTTTCTATCCATTTCTTCTCTGCATCTCCTCTATGTCTCCTTCTTCTTCCTCCCACGTCGTGTCACACCAGTAGCTTTCTTACACCCCTTTCTTCATTTTTTTCCACTCCCGTGACACCTGGTGGCCCCTTCTCTTTCTCATTTTCCACAGGACCGATTCACTTGGTCTTATTTTAAACCAAGGTTCCTCAGACCGCTTTAATGTTTCCTTAAAATATATGTTATATACAGTTTATATATATCCATTTTTCACCAAGAACCCTATGGGTTTTCTCCTTCTAAAACCTCCATCAACCTCTGTTCTTCTTCTTCTTCAAACCAAGTAAGGGTCCTAGGTGTTTCTTTACTTTGATTTTTTTACAGTTTGTATATATATATATACTGATGTTCTTAAATCCTACTGATTTTTCTTGGATGAACATATAAAAACAAAATCTAGTTTTTTTTTTAAAAATGTTCTTGTCATGAAACTCATGATAGGTTTTTATGTTTTTACCTAAAATTGGTTTCACTAAATATACACACATATGTATATATGTTTTCTTAATAAAACCATATCGGTTTCTTTTATTAAAGGAAGAATAACTTTTACTCTAATGGAATTCATGATGAATGTGAACCATGCTAGGTTTAGTGGTGTTTTATGTTGATGAAATTATAAATATGTATGTATTCTTATATATATATATATATATATATATATATACTTTTTGGTGAAGAAAACCCTCAGTTTTACATTATGATTTTCAAATATTGAACTTCGATTTAAATTATGTTTTTATTGTACATAAATTATGTATTTTATTCTTAAATTTTGGTCAAGAACCCTTAAGTACATACAATTGTGTGTGTGTGTGTGTCTAATTTGATCATGATATTAATATGGGTTTAGAATATGGGTTCACAAAGGATTGATTTTAAAGTGTGAAAAGTTTTCAAGAATAAATTTAGAATTTGTTTTCGTAATATAAAACCTTTATAATCACTTTATGTATATACAGATCACACACTTATTTTCATAAGTTTAAATGGTATTGGTTATGTTTGTAAGTTGTGTGGTTGATTTTCATGATTTTCAATTTATTACTTTTGTTTAAATAGTTTGAAGTACCCTTGTGTTATGTTTATACATAAACATGAAAGTAATGGGTGTTTAGACAATCATGCATTCAATACCTCACATGAAATATTTTGTTTACATTTAAACTGATTATGTATTCAATCCATGATGAATTGTCAATGTGAATTATTTTGCTTATTTAAGTTCATTATTATTTCCATTATTTGAGTATGTAATGTCGATCATGAATTCACAAACATGTATGCATATACTTTGATTGTTAACTATCATGGAGAAAGATTTTTCTTAAAAGTATCTTATTTCAAATCTAACACTATATTATTTATTTATCACTCATTTATAAATTTAATTATTCAAAGTGGTATGGGACACTTTGAATAAGATAAATTAAATATTCAAAGTGGTATGGGACACTTTGAATATACGACCTGACTTGGGAATATGAGGAAAGTCTTGGACTCGGTATATAACGGGTTGGGGACCGGTTAAAAAAAGCACTATGGGTTAGGTACCGGTTAATGCAAGATCTACGGGTTAAGGACTAGTTAATGAAAGCCCCGTGATGAATCGATAGTTCTCATGAGACAAATCAGGTCATGGCATGAGGCCTTGACATATTCTATCATTTACATTCCCTCGTTATGTTTATAGTATTTAATTGACCAAGTGTGTATTCAAATGGAGAATATGCTTGGTTAAGATCATGTACTTCTGAGTATCATATGAATTAAATGCACATGGCATGATGTTTATTCAGCACCCATATCTTGAACTTTAATACAACTGATGGTAGTTTACCAGTTATTTTATGATGTGTGTTTTTATGGGATAAATTAATTGTGACTTTGTTTAAGCACAATTCTGATCATGTACTTTTTTTATGTAAATTTTGTACCTTCATACTTGCATTATTCACTTAGTATTGTTTAAATAAATCCTGAATAATATGGTGCACACCATTCATTTTGTATAAGCATGATTATGATTGGAACATGTGTTTTTTTGTAGCCCTGTTAATGTTCCTTAAAATGTTCACTAGAAAATCTTGGAAAATTTTCATGTTATACTTCATGTATTGTAGTTTTCTTTAAGAAAATGTTTTATTAATATTTTTAATGGGAAGGTTTTTAAAAGGTTTTATTTGA
The DNA here is from genome assembly GCA_963277665.1 of Viscum album. Lineage (NCBI taxonomy): Eukaryota > Viridiplantae > Streptophyta > Magnoliopsida > Santalales > Viscaceae > Viscum > Viscum album. The sequence continues at coordinate 1,489,439,052 of OY728142.1, forward strand.
AATATTATGTTTTAAAAAACCCCTTACTCAGAATTCGTATGCTTACCCTATGTTTTCAATCTGTTTTTTTAGGTTTAGTAGATTTGAGTTACACTAATAGGTGGTTGTTTTGTGGAGTTATTTATGTTTAGTTTTGAAGTATTGTAATATTTGTATCTAGTTTTCCATAATCTAAACCAAAAATATCCTCTATAATGGAACATGATGTGTAATTTTTCAGTATTTCTTTTATAAAAAAAGAATAATTACACACTATGTTTTATTAAAAACGCACCAGATCTGATGTAGTTTGGGGTTGGGGTGTGATAGTACACCAGGGTATATTCAGGTACACCATGATATATGCAGACAAATCTGTTTTTTGATTGAAAAATAAATCAAAAATTTAGGTAATTAAATAATTTTTATACTTCAGAACCTATAGTTATAAGTGGGTACATATGGGTAAATTTGGATACACATTGGTACATATGGATACATGATGTTACACAAGAGTACTTATGGGTATATTCAAGTACTTAAGGGTGCACTCAATTAAACATGAGTGCACCTAGGTAATTTTGGGTATATCCAAGTGCACAAAAGTGAAATCAAGTACATACAGGTACACTGAGAAACAAGAAGGTATATGAAATTACTGTAAAACCTCAAGATTTTATATGTATTTCCTTTGAAATAAAACTTGAAGTATTTTATAACTTTCCTTACATGTAACCCCTAGCCTTTATGAACTGTGACATAGTAAACCATTATAACTTAGCCATTAAATTGGAAGGTATGAATAGTAATAGCCAATTCATGAAAAATATGTATAAAGTTTTTTATTAATGAAAATTTATTGATTAATTCATAATAAATAAGTACTTAGTTTTTAGTAAATTAATTTTATGCTTCAAAAATATGTTTTCTTCAAAAAATGGTTTTAACATGTTTTTTTATGAGAAATTAATAATTAATTTCTACCTTATTTAGAAATTTTACTTGTTGAAATGGATATAATTTTTAAAATCATCATGTAAATATTAACTTAGGGTGAACTTTTTATAATTTTTCTAAAAAGATTTATTCTTCAATAAATATTGAGAATGCTGATTTTTGTAAAAAAAATGTCATTTATTTTCAAGTAAATATATAATTATGTTTTTAATTTGATATCAAATTAATCTAATAATACTTTATTTATAAATAATATAATTAATTATATAGGAATAATCATTATTCTTTATTTTGGTATAAGTTAATTTTTGAGCTTAAAACACATTTTTTTAAACTATTTGTATGCATGTAATGTGTTTTTGTGTTAATAAATTAATTTAATATCTATTTATTAATGGTTTTAATAAAATATATATATTATATATTAAATATAATATTTTAATATTATTTTTATTATTTTTACCAGGTAATGAATAGAATTCAATTAAGTTTTACGCTTAAAAATTCATTTTTTCAAAAACGGGTTTTCTTTGCGGTTTGCATGCTTAATTTAAATTAAATTATGACACTTACAGAAATTTAATATGGTATAATGAATTAAATATTCATAATAATAATAATTAATATAATTTAATTGGTTCAAGTTAATTTTTTTTCCTAGTGAATAGTAAAAATAGTAAAATTTTGTTACCACAATTAAGGTTAAAATGGGTTTATTGGAGATTAAACAAAGAGATAAGGGTGATATTGTCACATAAACCTATAAAATTATTATTAGTTGAATAAATTTAAACCTTATATTATCTTACCTTCAAATACCTATCCATTTTGAGCCACTTTCCCATGAAAGTGACCTTAAATCATTGAAATATTTTAAGAAATTCCACGTGTGTCCCTCCCCTCATTTATAAAAGGGTGCTAGTTATTCTCCCTTAGTCAAATAATTTGATCTATATAGATCTAAAAATAACTAATAAAAAATCTTCATATAATCCTTCCCTTAATACTAGACCTTATTTTATTCTACTAAGACTAATTCTTCAAGGTTTAAGGAGTGAGCCAAAGGAGGTATCTTAAAGAATAAGTATAGATCTTAACCAAGATATTTCAATTTTATTTCTTATCATACTTTCTATAAACATGTTTTATACATAAAAAATGATTAATATAGCACCATAAATTTAATAAGATTTTATTGTGATTATTTTACAACCATTTACCACCTCTTCTCAATCCAATGGGAGATGAAAGTATCGCTTGTGCATGTGTGTGGACTACCGCCACCACATAGCGATACAACTCATTTTCCACCACCATAATTAATGGTTAGTTATTAGGATATATTTAATGTTTATATATTTTATTTATGTTATAATAATTATTATTTAAATATTAGTTAATATTTACCTTTCTTCTGCTCCATCTATTGAAAAATGGTAAAGTCACTCGTGCGTACGTACAGACTATTGTCTCTATATGGTTATGCAATTAATTTTTCACCATCGCTTTATATTGATGGTTATAAATATGTATTTAATGAATATATATTATATTTATATAATGATTGAAATTTTTTATATTAAGTAACCATGATCAAAGTGTAAGTACTAAAACCATTGAACCAAAACATACATGAAAAAAAAGCAGTTGACACCTAAAATGATGATGATGATGAAAGATTGTTAATGAATGGGTGATAATATGTTATAAGTAAACCATGTATGGTATTATAGGTATGATTATTTTTCTAGTATATAATTATAATAAATTTAAATTTATTATACAGGATGTTAGATTACTTATGAAGAAAAATGGACTTGAGGTAAGGGATTTTTATCTTAATTTCTCTTCATTAAGACATGTTTTAATGTTATGTACCAATTTATTATATATATGGTGTATATACTACCCACTAATTTATTTTAGAATAATAAATTATTTAATTCATTGCATTTACATATCTATATGATTTTTAATCATATAATGACTTTTGATTCAAAGATTATTAAAGTCATAAGGGTTTTATTTTGCAATCTCATTTTTACTGAGATTGTTTATGATTAAATATTATGAAGATGAAATTGTATGATATATATCTCCCAAATCATCTATATTTTATTATTATATATTTATTACTATATATTTCATATTTTCATTTCATTTTACTTTCTTTAAGTACTCAAGAGACTAGAAGAATTTTTTTAGTAAAATCGACCTTGTGTTTCTCTTTGGTCGGGAATATTTTCTTCCATATCAATATTTTCATTAAAATGTTTTCAGGAATGTCGTTAAAATTATAAAAATATTATTTAAAGTTATTTTAAAATATATTTGGATTTTATTACCAAGGTATAAAAGGAACCTTATTATCTTTTTCTAAACATGTAACTTTTAACTTTTTGCCAAAAAATGTGAAAGGAATTTTTGTAATAATAAACACTACAAGAATAGATTACCCCGACATCATGAATACTATTTTATTTAAAGATTGATTTTTAAATTTCCTTGGATATTTTCATAGAAATTTTTTTTGTTTATATTTTGAAAATTTTTATATTCTAAATAAGAAATTTCAAATAAAAAGGGTATTTTCCTCAAGAAATATTCTAGTGATATTTTAAACATATTTTTACCTATAACAACATCCTTTGATGTTTCTTGTGATTTAATTGAGATATTATCCAATTTTACCATATTTATCCTTTCTTTGGATGTTTTATTACTATGATGATAAAATTTTTATGAAACTCATATCCTCTCCATAGGTTATGATATAGTGACATGATTATTGTTTTATGATCTTATTGTACATATATGTATGGTTTTCATTATGTGATAGGTAGGACTAGAATTATATACCACTCTAGTTCATTGGGTAAATAAGGATATTTCATCATATAATATACAATATAATTGGGAGTAAACCCAGTTCAATAGGGTACTTTTTACAATAATATAGTCTTGGAAGTGAACCTTGACTAAGGAAATTATGGAATAAGGAGTGAACCTGATCGACTATTATAGTATTAGAAGTGATCATTGACTAATAAAATGATTTTCTATGCTTATTTTCATGATAAAAACTTATATCTTATTCTTATGATATATTTTAATGGATCGTGATTGACTATTTATGATTACTCATGCTTATGTATTATGTTTTTTGATTGGAAAAACCTTATTCCATGTTTCATGATTATGATTTATGAATTTATGGGTATGATTTTCTAATTTTTAGATCATTTTCTTATACCCATATGATTATTTTATGATATATTATGACCATTTATTGATATATATTATGTTTAACTTTATTGGTCATCTAATATCTCCCTTTCTTATGTTTCCCTTCCATGGGTTATTGAGAAAGGTTTTAGGTATGTTATGTCTAATAAGGGTGATAGTTGTGGGGAACTAAATGAGAAATGATGTATATCTTTTCTGTGCCAGTTTTTTATGGATCCAAGTTTAAAAATACACTAAACCTATACATTCCTAAAGCATGTATTATTGTGAAATATATTTAATATTCATCTAAAATGATGTAATATTTATGTATAAAAAGTATGGGTATCTATAGTTGGTATTAGAGGAAAGGTTTAGTAACTTTTGGAAACTGGGATGAGGAAACTTTAGTGAGAACCCCTAGGATAAGACTAAGTATAGGATAACATCATAATTTATGGTAAATTGAGGAGTGTGGTTTCCCAAAGAAAATATATTCATGTATGGATACTGCAAGTGGATGGGGTTTTGGCATAGATTCATCTAAGGGTAATCAGCCTAAAAATAGTTGATCGAGTATATCTCATCCATAATTATGGTGCACAATGAATGGTCCATTACTATGAACCTAGTTTGAAACTCCTTGTAGATATGCTTAAGTTAATTCACATTTTCTTTAAGATCCATTATAAATGATTTGAATAAATAATGACTATATATAACCTTGGTTAAACCAAAGGTTTCATAGATTGAGAATATCGTGTCAATATTTAGAAATCCTATGAATGATTTTTTCAGGATTATATGATTTCACACTATGATTATTGTTGCTAATACTGTGATTTTTTGTTTCAATCAATAGATATAACTAGAAGTAACTATGTTAACACTGAGCATGACAGACAATGGAATGACTTTCCTTATGAGAAACTAATAGAAACAGGAGTTGGAATACCAGACCTCGTTATTATTCCTAATCATATATCTCATTATATGATTAACAATCTTAACTTGGGTGAGTTTCCTAACACACCTAATAATATAAAAATAGAGTTTTATAAATTCTATGGGGGAATGAAGATTTATCTTCATGTATGTCAAGAATGTAGGCATAAGTGCCTAGGGAAATGTATCAAAGGAATGAGAAGATGGTTTATGGGTGAATTTTTTTTATAAATTAACTAATTTTAAAGGAAAAGTAAAGAGTTCGATGGAGGGAAATGAATTTCATCCTAAGTAAAAACTATTAGTTCAATGTATTATTTGTGGGGAACTTGTGAATTATTTCATTTAATGACCTAATCCAATGGTTAAATTCTAGACCAAGGAAGGGAATATGATATATCTATCCCTGAATTGAATCATGATAAATAAGGCACACTCTAGAGTTGGGGATGTCATGTTGAAGTTTGTAATAATTTTCCCTATGAAAACCTTTTTATTTCATCATTTAGTGTAATTTGATGTGATTTTTAGCATTGATTTTTTCCCTTTATATAGATCTCTCATAAATTTATAGAGTAAGGAAATCACTTTTTATATTCCAAACCAAAATATGATTTTTTATTTGTGTGAGGATAAATATGAACATCTAAGGGAAATTACATATGCTTCATGGGTATTTATTATTATCTCATATGTTTGGAGATAAACTCAACATCAAGGATATTCCTATTTTGTGGGAGTCTATTTATTCTCACTCAAATTTACCCAAGAGATGAAGGTAGAATTGTCCTTGTAGTTTAGCTTGGGTTATCGAATCCTCAGAGACCTAAGAAGAAACCTATAGACACGTACATTCTATGGACTATTTTTGGCTATGAAGTGGCCAACTTGGGTTGATTTTATATGGGTTTAAATGATAAATAACATATTTAAGTGAATTCAATTTAAGTTAATGAGTTGATCCTAGGTTATCACTCGGGGTGGATTGGATGAATTCCTTTTTTAATGATTTCAATTTCTTATAATTGAGATGGATTCATTTAATAATATCAAACAAAATAATCACTTACTAGTTTAATGCCTACACACCCTAATACTAATCATCTATACACTTTAAGGATTAAAGTTTTGATCACTCCAAGGTAGAGGTTCGTATTAGCACTTGAAATATGTGACCTTAAATTCAATAAGGATGAAGAGGTTTTAAAATCATCAAATAAAAATCTCATTTAAAATAAGTGATTAGCCATTAATAGAGTGATAAATAAAATCCAATACAACTCCTTGCTACTCCCTTGGATCAACCCATAAAATAGTTATCCCTCCATTGATGACATGTCTTCAACAGAAGCGGGAAGTAGACTTACGAGGGTGGAATTGAAGAAGTAAAAACAACAACAAAAATCGATCACTCCTCTGTTGTGTGATAAATATCACAAAGTATGGTGTGAATAAATTCACACATTGAACCAAATATATAAACGTGATAAGTATAAGAACATAATAAGAGTAAAGGAAGAACTTTTATTAAGAAACTAAGGTGAATTAAACTTACATGAGAAAGAAATGTGATTACAAACACAAAGCGGCAGCATAACACTACAATGAAACCAAGCACCCAAGATAATTAACTTATTCACTACCACTACCTTAAATAGGAATTTTGGGAACCTTGGTTCGAGCCTCCAATAGTACAAAAAGATTCCACTTGAGTATGGTAGGCCTAGTGTGGTGGAAAGTAAGGGAGAGGAGACTTTTCCACCCTTGACCCGAGGTGGCAGCCAGCTTGCTTTCACCGAACATACGTGCTTGGAAGAAATTATATATGGCCTAATAAGAGTGGGTCATATAATAATAAAATAGATACCCAGATGTCTCCTACACTCCTGTAAAATTTCGGCCCATTTGGAGTTGTGGTTTCGGAGATATTATTAGATTAGTGGAATGTTTTTATGGGCCGTAGAATCTGGCTCAGATTTTATCTCTAACATGGGCCACCTAAATGGACATCATGGAGGCAGAATTAGCATTGTATACTGAACATTTATTTGTTCCTATACATGTATTATAGAATCCCACGAAATTTGGGATTCATTGGGAATGTATGTTGGGCCCCACAGTCTCATCAGTGGGCTGGTGTCCAATCTGACTTCTCCAAAATTGTTTCCTTTCATCACAAAATATCCCCATCTTCTTCCATGAGTTCTCCATTGATCCCTGAATAAAACATGTTCATATTTAAGTGAATATTAATTTCCAAAAATATCAAATTAAAATATTTATAATTAAATTCCTTAAAATCATATGAATCATTGGGTACTTCAAATGATGTTAAAAAATGTACCACATAATAGTGCATTTTAAGAAGGTATTACAATCATAATGTGAAATGATGTTCAAAGTGTAAAATGCACTAAAATTGTGTTTATTAATAATAAATAACATGAATATTATATATATTAACAATGAATATTATCCTCATTTAGTGTCTAATCACACCCCCCAACTTGAGTTTTGCTAGTCCCGAGCAAAATATATCTCAACAATATGAAATTCAAATTCCCTTTTCCAAAAACATTTTAATACACAATGATCACTAGAAACCCTTATACCAAACAATCATGAAACCCATCAAAATATTTTAATACAATATATTTTCATAAGAATATCCCAATCCCAAGCCCATTCCTTTGTTCAAATTCATTGCCATATTTCATCCAATATCAATTAAGTATGAGGATGTGTTGTGCATCACAATAGACATGGGGGTTCATCTTTATTCAAGGGGGAAATTATGGAAGCTCTAAGTGGAATAACATTTCAATATTAAGATGAGTATTCAATTTTTTTAGTGTATTATTTTTTGTTTTTATTTTTGTTTTTTTTTTCAATTTTTCCATGGTTATTGAAATTGCACTCAAAAGAGTCAAACTCTGTAGCGAGACTTTGCCGATGACTCCCAGGATCAAAGACCTTAGGGAACCAAGTGAAGCCCACATAATCAAGCATCATCTCAAGTTAAATCAGTCAAAAACAAATTCAAATTACTAAAAATAGAGATAAAATTACTAACTCTGGGCCAGACAACTATGGAGTCACGATCCCCAAGTGTTGAAAGTCACGCATTAGGTCATTTCATTGCTCTACGCGCAATTTTTTTTTTGAATACTCATATTAAACTAAAATTATCACCAAACCTATGCTATTTATTTTGGGGACCCCATGAACTCAAACTAATACCCCACTATCCAAAGGACGTGCATTATGGTCTTTTTTTTTGGATGAAAATATAAACGATGAAATATCACATTGGACAGCCACACTTTCCAAAATCTATGCTCATGAAATTATACAAGGATTAAAATTAGAATTAGGGAATGCTAAATTATTTGATATTCAGTTTCAAAGTGTGCAATATTTATTACCATGTTCAAAGTTAAAGGAATTTTTCCTTCCATTTTCACAAATTTTTTTCAAATCATTGATTTTTTTTGACACAAAATAATTTTTTATTTTATCTCCCCCCCCCCCAACTTAAAATAACATTGTCCCCAGTGTTTAAAGAAAAGAAAATTTAGAATGGGGTAGAGGTATAGAATGAAAGTTCAAAAAGGAAATTGAAAATGCGGATCATGGAATGAAGTCACCTGGTGGTTGAAGTTGAAATTCTTGTTGCTCCCTTTTAATCCTTTGATATCTATGTCACTTGCAGAGTTCCCTAGTAGAAAAAAAAATAAAAACAAAACAAACTAAAAAAACAAAGAAATATATATATATATATATATAATAAAGAAAGTAAAATATAAGTATATATATAAAAATTATAGAATAAAGAAGCAGAAAAAGTCGTAGGCCAGTGGTAAGCGCGCGCCTCTGTCTCCCTTCGGTCCCAGGTTTGAGTCCCCGTGGCTTCGCCGGTTGTGATGGGGTTTTCCCCACGGCCTACGGCATGTCCCTTTTTATTATTATTATTATATTTTTATTTATTTTTTTGTATTTTTATTTTAACCTACAAAAACATTAAAATAAAATAAATTGATGATACATTGTCTTATTTTTAAATTTCTGGGTAAGGTATTACTCAAGGATAACACCACGTGACACAGATGAATATGGTGCTCCCCTTTCATACCCATCCATACTCATAATAGAAGAACAGGTCAACAGTCTATTTTTTTAAATATAAAAATGATTAATTAAAATATAAATTTAATTAAAAAAACAAAATGATAGGAAACTAGAAAACCATGGATTGCCTCCCATGCAACGCTTTTTTTAATGTCTCTAACTCGACTTGAACCCCCCCCCAACTTATCCAATACCAACTTTCAACATTTTATAGACCACATGTTTCACCAATTTAACTAGGTTGAGTTTGATTCTATGTTTAGAATTTGTTTCATTCACAAACCTATATCCTAAAATGAGTGGGTAAATCCAAGGAATATCAGAAATGGTGGATCTAGTTGCTTCTCTAGTCTTGCCTAAGGCATCAATAATCATTCCTAAATTTTATTTTTCAATAGAAGAATGAATTCCAACTGAAAGGTAATGGTTATACCCTATGAATGGATACTTGATTGGGTAAGGAAGAATAATAATTTTGATCTCGGGTTGGATATGACATTTAGACACAGGTTGAGATTTTGAATCTAACTCAGTTTCATTTTCCAAATTTCTCAATAGAATCGGTTCCTTTTTAAAAGAAGATTCAACAATAAAATTGGAAAGATCGGTGTTAGTAATGGGTATAGAATCAATGTTTGTGATTTCTCTCAATGGTTCAGTGATTAGTGTTTTTGAAAAATCATCAATGGATTTATCCTTAGGAGACTCAATCCATGATGTCAAATTATCCTCTTGTGAATACAAAAAATCAGTTTCCTCTTGATTTAAACACCTATAAAAAATTCCTTGATCCTAATAATCTTCCCCAAATCCAAAGGTTTTCTCTTTAGTAAATTCATGAGAGGTTTGTGGGAAACTAGACACTTCACATAAGGTTATGGAAGGGACAGTTTGTGTAGGGACGGGTTCCTAACAAGTTTTAATGCTTTGTATTTATAACCTCAATGATGAAACCTCAAAATTTATTTTCTCCATTTGTTGACACAATTTTTCAAGTAATGGTTGTGGATCATTATGGGAAATGGGTTGATAAAGATGGTCTATTCTAGGTGGATAATTAAGTTGTTGGAATTGCATAGGAGGGTGTTTAGATTAGCTTTATGGGGATTGAAACTCATTATATGTGGGAATGTTTTGTGGATCATAGGAGTAAAAAAATTGTTGTTCATTAGTTTGTTGATGATCCCACAAGTATAAATTATGATGGTCATTGTACATCACACATGGGTGGAGTGATCAAAGTAAGGAGAGGTTCCCCATGTTTGGATTTGTTCAAAAGGGTTTTCCATAGGAATGAAATTGGGGATGAGATAAGATATGTCGGGTGAGAAAGAGAAAGTAGTGTCTAAGATAACTTACTTAGGTCCCTGAAAACGGCGCCAAAATTTGATTCTCGCTCAAATTTACCCAAGAGATGAAGGTAGAACGGTCCTTGTAGTTTAGCTTGGGTTATCGAATCCTCAGAGACCTAAGAAGAAACCTATAGACACGTACATTCTATGGACTGTTTTTGGCTATGAAGTGGAAAAATTGGGTTGATTTTATATGGGTTTAAAGGATAACTAAAATATTTAAGTGAATTCAATTTAAGGTAATGAGTTGATCCTAGGTTATCACTCGGGGTGGATTGGATGAATTCCTTTTTTAATGATTTCAATTTCTTATAATTGAGATGGATTCATTTAAGAAGATCAAAAGAAATCATCACTTACTGGTTTAATGCCTACACACCCTAATACTAATAACATATACACTTGAAGGATCAAATTTTTGAGCACTCCAAGTTAGAGGTTCGTATTAGCACTTGAAATGTGTGACCTTAAATTCAATAAGGATAAAGAGGTTTTAAAATCATCAAATAAAAATATCATTTAAAAGAAGTGATTAGCCATTAATAGAGTGATAAATAAAATCCAATCAAGCCCCTTACTACTCCCTTGGATCAACCCATAAAATATTTATCCCTCCATTGATGACATGTCTTCAACAGAAGCAGGAAGTAGACTTACTAGGGTGGAATTGAAGAAGTAAAAAACAACAACAAAAATCGATCACTCCTCCGTTGTGTGATAAATATCACAAAGTATGGTGTGAATAAATTCACACATTGAGTCAAAGATATCAACATGATAAGTATAAGAACATAATAAGATTAAAGGAAGAACTTTTATTAAGAAACTAAGGTGAATTAAACAACTTACATGAGAAAGAAATGCGATTACAAACACAAAGCGGCAGCAAAACACTACAATGAAACCAAGCACCCAAGATGATAAACTCTTTCACCACCACTACCTTAAATAGGAATTTTGGGAGCCTTGGGTTGATCCTCCAATAGTATAAAATATCCCACTTGAGTATGGTAGGCCTAGGGTGGTGTAAAGTAAGGGAGAGGAGACTTTTCCACCCTTGACCCGAGGTGGCAGCTAGCTTGCTTCCACCGAACATACATGCTTGGAAGAGCTTCTATATGTCTGAATAAGAGTAGTCCATAGAAAAATAAAATGAATCCCAAGATGTATCCTACACTCCTGTAAAATTTGGGCCCATTTTGAGTTTTGGTTTTGGAGATATAATTATATTAGTGGACTGTTTTTCTGGGCCGCAGAATCTAGCCCAGATTTTATCTCTAACTTGGGCCACTTAAATAGACACCATAAAGGCCGAATTAGCATTGTAATATGAATAGTTATTTGTTCCTATAAATTTATTCTAGAATCTAAAGAAATTTTGGATTCATTGGGCCTGTATGTTTGGCCCCACAGTCTCATCAGTTGGCTGGTGTCCAATCTGACTTCTCCAGAATTGTTTCCTTTCATCACAAAATAACCCCATCTTCTTCCATGAATTCTCCATTGATCCCTGAATCAAACATGTTCATATTTAAGTGTAGATAAATTTAAAAAAATATCAAATTAAAATATTTATAATTATATTCCTTAAAATCGGATGAATCATTGGGTACTTCAAATGATGTTCAAAAATGTACCACATAATAGTGCATTTTAAGAAGGTATTACAATCATAATGTGAAATGATGTTCAAAGTTTAAAATGCACTAAAATGGTGTTTATTTATAATAAAGAACATGAATATTATATATATTAACAATTAATATTAGCCTCATTTAGTGGCTAATCATCTATTGATATCTTTCTAGAAGAGTTACCTATTATTCCTCCAAATTTTGAAATTGAGTTTTCAATAAAACTAATACCTGGTGCTACACCTATTTTAAAGACTCTATATAGAATAGAATTTATTGAGTTGGATAAATTAAAGAATAAAATTTAGGAGAATCCTGATATGGGATTTATTTGGCCAAGTGTGTCACCATGGGGCACACCTGTACTTTTTGTTAAGAAGAAATATTGATCAATGTGTCTCTACATTGATTATCTAGAACTTAACAAGGTCATGATCAATAATAAGTATTCTATGCCCTGTATTGATGATTTTTTTGATCAATTATTATGAGATAAATATTTTTCCGAGATGGATCTTTGATCAGGATACTATCAATTGAGTTTCGAAAGCAAGAACATACCCAATACAACTTTTCGTTTGAGGTATGGACACTATGAATTTATAGTTACTCTATTTGGTCTTACTAATTCCCCTGTTATATTCATGGATTTAATGAATAGAGTCTCTATAAATTACCTTGATTAGTTTGTCAAAGTATTTATAGAATATATTATTATATATTTCAATAGAAAGTAAGATTATAAAGATCACTTGAGTATCGTACTGAATACCCTAATGAAGGATAATTTGTTTGAAAAAATTACCAAGAGTGAATTTTGGCTATAGAAAGTTTCATTTTTGGGTCATATAATCCCAATTAAGGGTATATCGATGGATCTATAAAAGATAAAAGTTATTAAAAATTAGCCCAAACCATCCATTTTTAATGAAATCTATAGTTTTCTTAGATTGTATGTATATTATCAATGATTTTTAAAGGATTTATCATGGCTATCTAATACACTCACCAAGTTAACTTAGAAGGGGGTTAAATTCATATGTACTGATGAATGTCAAGAAAATTTCAAGGAACTAAAGAGAAGTTTGGTCAATGAATCTATGCTCAAACTACCCTATAGTGGGGGAATGTTTGTGACTTATAGTGATTCATCAAAAAAGGGGTAGGGTGGTTTTGTTATGAAGAATTATATGGTGATATATTATGCCTCATGCCAATTTAAGGTTCATGAGAAAAAAATCATGACTCGTGATTTGGATTTTGTAGTGGTAATAGTTATATTAAATATCTGGAGGTGTTATCTTTATATATAAAGGTGTGAAACATATACTGATCATAAAAGTTTAAATTATATATTCATGCAAAAAGAGTTTAATATGTTCTAGATAAGATGGTTGGAGTTGATTAAAGATTATGACTTCTCAATATACTACCACCCTAAGAAAGCAAACAAGGTGGTTAATAATTTAAGTCAAAAGGATCATGCTAGTTTATCTATGATGAGGATCACTAAAGATTTAATATTTATATATTTGTAAAGTATGGACCTTGAAATATTAAAGGAAGGGGAGAAATATTATCTTTCCCAAATGATTGTTTAACCATCGATCCATGTAAAGATTAAAGAGGTGAAAAGGAGGATTTAGAGTTGAAAAAGAAAGTAATAAATGTTCCTAAATTCAACCTTGATTGTGATTTAATGATAAGGTTCAAGAACTAAGTACGAATATAATCAATACCATACATAAAGAATATACTATTCAAAAAATCTCAGAGCACGTCATTCTCAATTCATCCTAGAAGTATAAAGATGTATAGAGATCTAAAATATTATTTCTGGTGAGAAAACATGAAGAGGGATATTTCAAAGTATGTATCTTAGTTCTTGTTATATTAGCAATTTAAGACTAAGATGCACAATTTTAAGGGGATGTTACAACCATTACCCATACCAGAATGGAAATGGAAAAATTTATCCATGGATTTCATTGTCAAAATACCCAAAATATATAAAGGTCATAATTATATTTGGGTTATAGTCAATCACCTTATGAAGTCAGTGCACTTAATTTCTATTAGAGAATTTTTCTATCTTGATTAGCTATCTAGGATATAAATTATGAGAGTGGTAAACTTACATGGGGTACCACATTCTATTGTATCAGATCAGGATCTAAGGTTCAGCTCGAAGTTCTGAAGAAGTATTCGGTAAGATCTAGATATAGAGTTGTGTTTCAGTTATTATTATCATCCTCATATATATATTCAGCCTAATAGGATAATTATAACCTTGGAAAATATTTTGATATCATGTTCTCTATATTTCAAATGTGTTTGGATCAATGCATTCCTTCAGTTGAGTTGTTTAACAATAATATCTTTCACTTGAGAATTCAAATGGATCCTTATGAATCCATCTATAGAATGAATTATAGAACTCTGATATACTAGGATGAATTTAGAGAAATAAAGATATTGGGATTTTATATAGCTAAATAATTATTAAATAAGTTTTGATCCATTTAGCAGCATATCAAGCCACCTCATATTTGATAGAAGAGTTATGTTAAAAATTAGTAGTGAGATCTAGAGTTTGAAGTTGATGAGAATTTTTTTCATTGAATTTATCTATAGAATAAGGTTATGAGATTCATAAATATTTGAAAGGTGTAATCTAGGTATATTTTTCCCTTTGAGATTCTTAATCAAGTAGGGACTATATCTTATCTCTTGGAACTTCCAACAAACCTCTCTCAGGTTCATGATGTGTTCCATGTATCCCACCTAAGGAAGTAAAAACCCGATCATTCACATGTATTGAACTCAGATGTTATAATACTAGATAATGATCTTTATTATGAAGAATAACCAGTATAAATCTTGGATTTAATATATAAAGTTCTAAGGAGCAAGACTACTCACCTGGTTAAAGTTCTTTGGAGGAATCATAAATTTGAGAAAGCTATATGGGAACGTGATGATGTGATAAAGAAGAGATATCCTCATTTCTTCCCAAAGTGATGTAATTTTTAGGGAAAAATTCATTTTAAGGGGGGTATAATGTAACACCCTAATAATTTATATGTATTTATTTTGAAATAAAACTTGAAGTATTCGATAGATTGCCTTACGTGCAATCTCGAGTCCTTATGAATCGTGATATAGTAAACCATTATAACTTAGCTGTTAAATTGGCAGAATGAATAGTAATAACCAATTTATAAAAAATATGTATAAAATTTTTTATTAATTAAAATATATTGATTAATTCATAAACAATAAGTACTTAATTTTTAGTGAAGTCATTTTACTCTTCAAATATGTCTTCTTGAAAAACGGTTTTTATCACATTTTTTCACATAAATTTTATAATTAATTTCCAAAAAAATATAAATTTTATTTGAGTAAATTAATATAATTTTTTAAATTATAATTTAAATATTATCTTAGGGTGAATTTTTAGTATTTTTCTAAAAAGATTTATTTTTCAGCGAATAGTGAAAAATGTCGATTTTTGTAAAAAAATATTATTTATTTTCAAGTAAATGTATAATTAATTTTTAAATTTAATATTAAATTAACATAAATATAATTTAATTATAAATAATATAATTAATTACATAGTAATAATTATTATACTTCATTTTTTTATAAGTTAATTTTTGGGCTTAAAAATATTTTTCGAAAAACGGCTTTTATGAACGCAATGTAATTTTATCATAATAAATTAATTTAATATATATTTATTAATGGTTTAAATAAAATATATATATTATATATTAAATATAATATTTTAACACTCATTTTATGTTTTTTACAAGTTAAGGAATGAATGTAAATTAAGTTTTACACTTAAAATTTCATTTTTCAAAAACGGGTTTTCATTGCAGTTTGTGCGCTTAATTAAAATTAAATTATGAAAATTATTTAAATTTAATATATTAAAATAGATTTTATATTTTTAATTATCATAATTAATATTATTTAATAGGTTACACTAAAAAATTCCCAGTGAATAGTAAAATAGTAAAATTTTGTTACCATGGTTAAGGTTAAAATGGGTTTACTGGGGGGTTGTACCAAGAGATAAGGGTAGGATTGCCACAAAAACCTATCAAATTATTATTGGTTAAAAATATTTAAAAATTATATTATCATACCATAAAACAACTGGCCATTTAGAGCCACTTTCCCATGAAAGTAACCTTAAATCATTGAAATCTTTTAAGAAATTCCATGTGTGGCCCTCCCCTCACTTATAAAAGGGAACCTCTTATCCTCCCTTATTTAAATAATTTGAGCCTTATATATTAGAAATTACCTATTTTGAAACCTTCCTATAATAATTATCTTCATCCTAGACTTTCTTTTCTTATCCTAAGATCAATCTTTCAAGGTTTAAGGAGCAAGACAAATGAGGTCTCTCAAAGAAGAGGTATAGATATTAACCAAGATATTTCAATTTTATTTCTTATTATACCTCCTATAAATATTTTTTATCCATAAAAAATAATAAATAAAATATTATAAATTTAATTACATATTATTATTATTATTTCACATCAATTTACCACCTCTTCTCAATCTAATGGGAGATGAAAGTATCACTCGTGCGTACGTGTGGACTACCACCTCCACATAGCGATACAAATCATTTTCCACCACCATCATTCATGGTTAGTTATTATGGTGGATTAAATATTTATATATAGTATTTATGTTATAATAATTATTCATTAAATATGAATTAATATTTTCTTTTCTTTTGTTCCATCTATTGAAAATGGAAACATTACTTGAGGGTATGTACCGACTACTGTCTTCACGTAGTGATGTAATTTATTTTTCATCATCAATTTATATGAATGGTTATAAATATGTATATAATGATTGTATATAATATTTATATCATAATTTAAATTTTTTATATTAAGTAACCATGACAATTTTTTTAGGACCATAACTATTGAACCAAAATATACATGAAAAACGAAATAGTTATCACTTGAAATCATAATGATAACGAAATATTGTTAATGAATGGGTGATAATATGTTATAATTAAACCATGTATGGTATTATAGGTAATATTATGGTTCTTTTATACAATTATTATCAATTTAACTTTATTATATAGGTGGTTAGATCACTTATGAAGCAAGACGGGCTTGATGTAAGGGTTTTTCGTCTCAATTTATCTTCATTGAGACGTGTTTTAATGGTATACACCAATTTATTATATCTATGGTGTATATAATACCTAAGAATTTATTTTGGAATAATAAATTATTTAATTAATGGTATTTATATATCCATATGAATTTTAATTATTCAATTACTTTTTATTCAAAGATTACTAAAGTCGTAAGTGTTTTATGTTACAATCTCATTTTTACCGGGATTGTTTATGCTTAAATTTTACAATGATGAAATTTTATGATATATCTCACCCAAAAAATATTTATTTTATTCTTATCTATTTATTCCTAGAGATTGTATGTTTTCCTTTCATTTTTATCTCTTTAATTACTCAAGATATTGAAATAATTTTTTTAAGGAAAACTGACCTTGTTTTTCTCTTCAGTTAAGAATCATTTCTTTTATATCCATATTTTCATTAAAATATTTTCAAGAAGGTATTTAATATTATATAAATATTATTTAAATTAATTTTTTAATATATTTTACTTTTCTTACCAAGGTTTAAAAGGAATCGTCTTATCATTTTCCAAACGTGTAACTTTTTACTTTTTACCAAAAATATGAAATGAATTTTTATATTAACAAAAACCATATGAAAAGATTACCTGCCATCATAAATAATCTATTATTTAAATATTAATTTATAATATTCCTTGGTTATTTTCAATTCAAATTTTTTCCTTAATATTTTGGAAATTTTTAGATTCTAAATAAGTGATTTCATATAAAAAGGGTATTTTCCTTAAGAAATTTTCTAGTGATCTTTTAAGGGTATTTTTATCTATAACAACATCTTGTGATGTTTCTTATGATTTATTAGGGATATTATACAATGTTACCATCTTTATTATTTCTCTATATGGTTTATTATTATTATGATGAAATTTTTATGAACCCATATCCTTTTCACGAGTTATGATATAATGATGTGATGATTGTTTTATGATCCTATGGTGCACATGTGTATGGTTTTCATTATGTGATGGGTGGTCCTGGATTATATATTCCTCTAATTCATTGGGTAAATAATTATATCTCATGAGATAATAAGTAATTTAATGGGGAGTGAACCTAGTTTAGTAAGGTACTTTTTCCAATAAGATAATATTGGGAGTGAACCTTAACTAAGAAAATGATAGAATAGTGAGTGAACCCAATCCATTATGGTAGTCTAGGTAGTGAACATTGACTAAATAAATTATTTTCTATGATTATGTGTATGAAAAAAATTATTTATTATTCTTATGATATGTTTTAATAGCACATGATTGACTATTGATGATTCTGCACTCTTATGTATTATGTTTAGTAATTAATAAAAATTTATGCCATGTTTCATTATTATGATATATGAATTAAAGGATATGGTTTCTAATGTTTATCTCATGTTATCATACCTTTTTGATTATCTTATTCTCACTTATGATCATTTATTGATATCTATTATGTTTATCCTTACCAATAATCTAATCTTACCCTTTCTTATGTTTCCCTTCCCTAGGTTATGGAGAAAGGTTTTAAGTATGTTATGTCTAATAAGGCTTCTAGTCATGAAGAACTAAATTGGAAATGATGTAGATCTTTTATGTATTGGTTTTTTATGTATCTAAGTATCCAAATACACTAAAGTTCTACAGTCTTTAGGCATGTATTATTATGAAATTTATTGATTATTCATCTAAAATGATGTAATATTTATGTATGAAAAGTATGGGTCACTAGAGGTACACCTAGATACATATTGGTATAGGCTGGTACACCTAAATACAAATTATTACATATAGGTACAAACTTTTAAACATGGGTATAGGTGGATTTAAGTAGGTACATGTAAATAGAATGGGGTACACCCAAGTATATACAAGTTTATATTGGAACATTGAGGTATATGTGTGTATAAATAAGTGCACAATGGTACATTGGGTATACCCATGTTTAGATGATTAATTATGGGTATGCTTGGGTATACACTGGAATATGATGGAATGTTTCATTACAAGTGGGTATATCCACTTAAATAAGGTTACATGAATGTATACCCAGGTTCAAATAGGCACATCTGACAAAACACTGGTATACTCAAGTGCATGTGGTTACATCTGGGTACAAGTTGTTGAGTACACGTAGTAAGATCCCCTAAAATCACACTTATTGATATAGTGTGATAGATATATACTTTACACACATACCCAGATATGAAATTTAATTACCCAACACCATATAAATCATTTAGATATATTATTATTGAACCCACTTTGTGTTGGATTGTATTTTTTGTCAATAAGCAGATTTCAGTAAATAATGAATATCTTGGAAGAAGCATAAAGTTCCCAAGAAAGGAATAATTATGTGTGTTTATATTGTGAATATTCTATAAGGATTAAATACCTACCTTATTGAGTTGAAGTTTTGAAAATTTATAAGGGTTAAAAACATACCTTGAAACTTTGATGTTGAAATTCCCAGTAGAATTTCACAGACACGCCTGAGAGGGGGATGAATTGAGTGTGATCATTTTTTCCAAAAAATAATTTCTTCTTTTAATTTTTTTCACCCCTTTGATTTTATACACCTATTTTTTCAATTAGAAAACAAATGGATATTTTTATATTTTACCCAACAAGATACAACCACATGCAATTCATAATGTAAATACGAAATCAATACGTGGTATTTTTACAGGGTTCCACCCCTATGTAGAAAACCCACTCCTTGATATGTTCAACTCTCATTGAGACATATATTCGCCACTATAATATTTTTATCAATTATAATGGGTGGACATAGATTGTCTTAAAACTAGTTTTTCAATATTTCATAGTTAGTTTCACAATATGACACATGCAAACCAAGAGTTTCATATTGCATATCCTTTATACTAGAATCCCATCAGTTCTTCCACAATTCCTTCCTCTTGAAGTTGTTCATCACAAAATAATATGATGTCACTACACCTAAATAATAGACCAGCTTACTCACCTTGGATAGTCTATGACTGTATTAAGATCTTAATAGTTGAACCATTCAACTCGGCCTCTGAATATCTATAAAAATTCCAGTTCTTAAAAATATATAAATGCACACTCAAACTCAAATATTCTTCCCTCAAACTAAGCATTGCAATGTTAGGAAAAAAAAATTTTATATTACATACACCTCAAATCTAGGAACTCTATTTTATTCTTTATTCTTCCTTGACTATATTAGAATAGAATTACTAGTCAGGACACTCAACTTATTCTTCTTCTTTGAGAAAAAAAAATATATTATATATTTCATAGGTTCAGAAACTCATACTTTCTTCTTCCTCAAGATTCTAGTTCTATCAACTCCTCCTTCTTATTCTTTATTCAAGAACTTCACAGTTCTCTCAACTTACTCAATTTTCTCCACTCTTCAGTAGTAGCGGCTTCACCTTCTTTTTCAATTTTATTATTTCTATATATTCTAAACTTTTACACATGCATGAGAGGCTATATTAAATTTATCATATCATTTTCAATATCCATAAATAGGATATTTAGAATAATTTTTGTTTCTATCCAAAAAACATGGTTATGAAATACCCACTTTTGGGTTCTTATGATTTGATTATTTAACTAAAATGATATTTTAAAAAACCCTTAAGAGTTGAAACTCACATGGTTGAATATAATTTTCTTTTATTCTTCAACAGGTTCGGCTTCATCTTCATAAAAATTAACATTATATCATCCACAAATAATTAATATTCTAAGCTATATAAAATATAGTGTTAGCACAGCTTGTGGCATGGATAATTCTACTTGTGGAATGAAATATTTTATAAAAAAACCTATACAGATCTCATATTGAGTTTGTAGACTATAGAATCCACTTTTCCCATAATTCTTCTTATCATTTCAATACTAAATTAAAAATAAATTTTTGATATTTAAACACTAGAATTATAACACATGTATCTTCTAAATTCCATTATCATTTATAGATTTACTGAAATCTATAAGTTACCATATTAGGATAAAAGTAATTATTTTAATTTTATTATTCCTTAATATTCTTCTCAGAAACTCAGTGATCTTCTTCTTACTCAAATATCTCATAT
The DNA here is from genome assembly GCA_963277665.1 of Viscum album. NCBI lineage: Eukaryota > Viridiplantae > Streptophyta > Magnoliopsida > Santalales > Viscaceae > Viscum > Viscum album. The sequence goes on from OY728142.1 coordinate 1,489,460,558, forward strand.
CTCAATGATTTATAAATTGATGTATATCTCATGTTTTGATGTAACTTCATCTGTATTATTATTGAAAACCCATGACATTTCATCAAGAACCTCATCCAATTTATCTCACTCAATATAGGAATGAATCATGGATTATCAAGAATCTTAATTTTTTGAACTTGAATGCATAGTATATCATCATCATATGACATTTTCATCGAAATTATAATTTCTAGAAACTCAATATTCAGACTTTAAAAATAATCTTAAACTTTTATTTATTTGATCTTATTCTAAAAGGATTTAAGATCAGATCTCTTAATTTTTTATCTTGAATAATAAAACCATTTGGGTGTTTGTGATTTTCAATACCATGAATATCAGTTAGGTAATCATCCCAATTAAATTCCTTCTTCAGATATTAAATCTGGAAACTCGGTTTTTCAATCTACAAAAATTATCCAAATTCTCTAAGTGTTTATGTTTACACAGTATAGAAATGATTTTTATACAGGTTGATGCCTACATAGATTATGCTTGAATAGGTTTATTTATATGAAGATGATTCTTTCATATGTTAATGATTACACATATGATGCTTAAGAAAATAAAGATTCATGCCTACACAGCCCCAAGTGATTCACACATATTCATGCATACATAGCCCTAGATGATACACACAGAGAGAAAACTTCATGAATATGAAATATAATACAAATGGTTATATAGACCTGGATGGTGGTTATATAGATTTGTGTGATTTTTATGTGGGATAGACTTCATGCATACTCAAAACTAGATCATGATTATGCATCCATCACTTTTCCATTTTTTAGATTTCTTTCAAATGAACTCGTGGTTATCCCAACTAAACTTTGATCTTCTCAAGACTTTATCCAAGATTTATTTAACTTTGATATTTAGAATCCTTCATATGTGTAACATCTTGTATTTTTTCTCATAATTCCTCAAAACTTTGGCTATATTTCATTCTCAATAATAGATCTTTTGTCTCCCTGTTAGTTGGTTTCACTCAAATCACTTACCAAATATTATAGATAATAATTTAAAAACTTGTTATAGTTTGTCATATCCATACATATATACTAGAAAATAATCAAATATTTTATGGGTTTCTCACCAAGAAACCAGTTTTCATTCTCCTTTACTTAAATATATTGGTAGTTCCTTCACTTTCCCTTGCTAACATGAGATGAAATCTACTTTTCATACACAATGGAAGTAAAATATTTATTATTTAGTACACGTTGACTTACTATATTTTTAAAATAAATATAATTCAATCCTCACATATCCAAGGGCACTTTAATATCCCCCTTTAGTTGTTTTTCAATAATAATCATTCTTCTAAATTCAATGTACTTTTTCTTCCCTAATTGATAATAAATTAAAAGGAGAGAAAATGATCTCCCTCTTAATAAAATTTTATGGTAGAGACTCCTCAAACACTAAAACATATTATCCCCTTTATTTATCACTCAATTTCCAAGTTCTTAATTAAATCCATGAGAGAATTGTGATATCAAAAAGTTCTTATCAATGTTTCATCAACTATTCAACTATAAGTCTACTTGGGATAGCCCAATGTCAAAAACAACAATGACAAGTTTAGATAACAAGGTTGTCTAGTAAAAAACCAATATTTGATACCACTTCTGATTCATGTTCTCAAAGGGGGTGTCTAAATATATTTTGAATAATTTTAATGAACCTTCACTTCACTTGAAAAAATACATAAGAACATTTCAAGTATAAGTTTGTTTTTTTTTGTTTTTTTAGATAATCACTCCCCATTAATAGAAGGTTTAAACATAAACCAAAATAAATGTAGGTGAGTGAAAATCATACCTCATCCTTCAATTTTGAAAAGGCTTCCTAGAATTTGAGATTTAAAAAAAATGATAAATCACTAGAAACTTTAATCTTTTTGATAAATCCCCCTAAAGGGATGCTCTCTATCCTATATCACATTCAATTCACAAATTTTGAACACAAAAATAGTAGACTTGGAAATAAAGTGGATTATCCAACTACTTCTTAAATTAATAGATGGGGCTGAGAAAAAATTCTCAACCCAGTGACTCCTTTCATTGAAGGTATAAAATATCTAGGCCACTTCATTCTTACATCCTTCTTAATTTTCTAAGTATTTTCACATTTTGGTAGTATGATATTAGCTCCGTTTTCACTTTTCTTCCTATATAGAATGCACTTATTCACTTGAGAAAATAGAGAACATTCTTTTGTTTCAACCTAATCTAACATTTTTGACTCATACAACTAGGATGGACATGTTTTTATGCACTATTTGTTCACATGATCAGCCTTATTTGGGTGTGTGAATCTCCTTTAATAATAGCATTCTTGATGGTAGGATTACTTGGTTATTTACCTTTTTTATTTATCTTTGATACTTGCACATACAGCTATTCCATATACTTGTTCATAATTTGACTAACCTTATTGCACCTTCCACACACACTTCCAATAACCTTTGATATTTTCTTTTCGGGTAGCCTATAAATGTATTCATAAGGAGTTTCAATAGCCATACCAATACGAATATCTATTTCCTAAATTGATTCCCTTTTGGTTTCTATATTTCTTCCTTATGTATTGAGATTCATGGACATTTTATATTGTTCCATGATGCGTTATATCTTTAAACAGTAAAATTATCTTATCCTTGTAGGTTTAAATTTCTTATTAACTTTATTTATTGACTTATTAGAAGTATCTTCTTAAATAAATTTCTTCACAGATTTATCTCAAAAGGAATACTTTCTTTTATTTTTTTCCCTTATATTATGGCCTTTTTATATGATCAACACAAGAGTTAGAATGAGTTTTTGGATACCAATACACCTCATATAAATGCCTATAAATTTTATATAAGTCATAAAAGTTTTCCAATCTTTCAAATTTTTTATTATTAGATAGATTTTCCATTTTCTATGAAATTGGTATTCTTCCAGCCAGTTATCCGCTAACTTTAATTATTATAATACTAGATTTAGACCTTCTAGAACTTGTACACACTAAAATGTTCCAGAAATCTATGAACCTATGTCAAAACCTCTAACAACACCAAAAAATTCCAATTAATATTTCTTTTTTAGAACAAGAAGTCTGTTTAGATTGAGTGCCTTGATGATTATGAGTGTAAACCCAAAAAATTTAGACTCCATTTGTGGGGAAATTTTTTTGTAAATTTCTCACCTTTTCCCTTGAAATATTGATATACTTATCAGTATTTTCAAACCTCCAAATATTTATATTTATTTAATTTAAATATTCACATGAAACTAAGATAGATTTAGTACATGTAGATTCAAATGAGTTATAGGATGCCTTTTTCAAAGATATTGGTGAGGTATAATCAAAAGATCATTCACATCCTTTCTTAGCACTATTTTGATTCTTCTTAGAAGCAATAATGATTTTATATTTATTTGTGTTGGAATTTATTATTTTCTCAATATTTTGGGAAGTTTCAGCTTTGGACACTTCCAGATTTTTTTTAGTTTGATTTCCTGCTCTAAGAACTTCAGGTTAAGGGCGTTATTTTCATCCTCATAAGATCTCAATGTATCTTCCCACACTTTATTCAGTTTCATAACCTGATACCCATGCATTTGAATTCAATTTAATAAAAATTTATCTAGTTCTTTAATTTTTTTTGTTTTTTCTTCCAGCTGGGTAATCTTGATATCCATAGAGACTTTATGGAATTTATATAATACATGGAATACCTCCTTGAAAACACTTTGAAACACTCCCTTATCAAAAATAACCCATTGAAATTATTCATCAAATAATGAAATTATTTAATTTTAAGTTGTGGAAAACTCTTCCTTGGTTGTTATAAGATTTTTGAGGGTATTGAGTCTTCCTACCGTTTCAACCAATGCCTTTAACATGGAATTAGATTCTATTTTAAGTTGTGACTTATAATCATTAAGTCCCTTGATATAAGAAAATATATATGTGACTAACTCAATGGTAAATGTATTTAAGTAACCTTTAATTTCATAATAAAACTCACTGAGTGACTCAATAAATTTTTCTTCATCACAAATTTTACTTCCTCATTGGAATAATAACAATCAATAGATTTATCAAGATGTTTACCACTCTAAACACATTAAGCTAGTGGTTGTTCCTCTTCCTTATTTTAATATTTTCATAGATTCTTACAAACTTTATTCATATTATTTTTTATATTATTTTCTTAAACATCCATATATTTTTCAATAGTTATGGAAACCACTTCTTCCATTTGAGGCACTTCTAAAATCACTTAAAATCTTCACTTCATGTATATCAAGTAAAAAAACTAAGGAACAAAAAATTATATTCAATCAGAGATAGAACCTTTACTCTGATTAAAAATTTTGATGGTCTAAAATAGATCCAATCATAGAGAACCTAGGTTTGATACCAATTGAAATTCCTATTTGGATTATGTAGGCACGCCTTGTAGGGTGGTGAATCAAGTGTGACCAATTTTTACCAAAAACCAATTTATTATTTTAATTATTTTCACCCCTTTTATATTTTGAACATCTATTATCATTTAAGACACAAATAGATATTTTTATCCTTTCCCCAACAAGCCACAACTACATGAAATTCAAAATGTAAATAGGAAATTAATGCACTTTATTTTTAAAAGGTTTTGAATCAATGTGGGAAACATACTCCTTGTCATTTTCAACTCTAGTTAAGATAAGAATTCTCCACTATAATCATTTTTATAAATTAAAATTGGTGGTTTAGGATTATCCAAAAACCAATTTTTCTATATTACAATGGTGGGTTCACAATATGACACATGTAACCAAGCATTTCATCCCATGATTCCATTATAATGGCATCCCACCATTTCTTCCCCAGTTCCTTCCTATTGAATTTGGTTAGAAATAAAGTATAGGATGTCATTGCATCCAAATAATAGACCAACTTCCTCACCTCATAGTGTCTTTCACTACATTAATATCTTCACAAATGAACTATATAACTCCGACTCTAAATATTTTTATAACTTCAATTTCTTTAGAATTAGTAGTTGCACACTCAAACCAAGTCTCCTACCCTTATAATCAGCACTAAAATCATGGGAAAACAATGGTTTAAATATGACTTCTTCCTTAACTTCTAGAACTCTTTTCTTATTTCTTCATCTTCAAATGTATCTAACTAGCATTACAAGTCAGGACACTCACCTTCTTCTTCTTATTCTTCAAGACCCAACTAATATTATATCTTGAATAGGTTTGTAAGCTCATCCTTTTTCTTCCTCAAGAGTCTGGTTCTCTCATGTACTCATTTTTCTTCTTTCTTAGATTGATTCACAGTTCTCTTGGCTTAATTAGTTTGCTTCATTATTTGGCAGCAATGGCTTCACCTTCTTTCCCTATTTTCTTCTTCCACAATATTATTAAATTTTACACATGCATGAGTTTCTATTTTAAATTTCTCCTATCATTTCTAATATCCATAAAATTGATATATATAATAATTTTTATTTCTATATGAAAAGCATGGTTATAAAATTCCCAATTTTGGGTTTTCATGATTTTATTTTTTAACTCAAAGTAAATTACAAAAAATAACCTTAATAATTTCAAATTACATGGTAAAATATATTTCTACTTTATTCTTAAATATTTTTGGCTTCAACTATAACAACCTAGTCCTTTAACAACCCATAATTAATATTTTAATAGAAAGGATTTAACTTTATTATATTCCCATAATCATTTAGGTTTAGAGATTTAGAGAATTAGGACACACTCTTAAATATAAAAATCATAAATTAAAAAGTGTACACTTCTACTCAATATTTATTTTTTCACAAAAATGTGATTCTTAAATTTAACCTTTTTTCATTCAAGAACATGTTCACTTATTTAAGATTAATCCCCATAGTGGAAAGATAAAAAAAATATAGTTACTATACATATTTAATCTTTTTGAAAACCATTTGAAAACTTGGGATGATCTCATTAATTTATATAAAAGTAATGAAACCCATTATCCTATTTGAAAAATTATGAAATCAATATTTAAGGTTTCTTTTTTACATAATAAACTTTGAGCTCAAATATTCATTTACATACTCATGAAATTATATTTATTGCCCAAAGTTTTCCATAAAACATTTAATAATAAATAATTAAAGAAAAATCATAATCATTTAGGTTTATTATAAAACATTATAACCCATGAAAAAAATTTCCTTTAAAAACTTATCTTTTTCCCTTAAAAGGGTAATAAACTTTCATTAAACATAATCTTGTTTTATTACCTTTTGAAATTAAAATATTTCCATAAAAAATATATTGAAATCATATAAAATCCATATATGTGCCTTGGGAAATCATATTTATATAACCATTATAATAACACTTACAAAAACCCTTACAAAAGGAACAACCCACTTGGTTCATTCCAATATAATTCTCCAGAGAACAAAATAATTACCCAATGAATTGAAGAGATATATTAGGCTCACCCATCATTATAAAAAATGTAAAAGGAATATAACATACAAAAAACACAAATAATCTTTCATTTCCATTATAAAATCTCATAAAATATTATATTTACTACATATGTAGAATCACCTTCAGGCTTGACATAAAATAAAGATAAAAAACATTTTTATTTTGAAAACTATTAAAATGAAAAATTCACAAAAATATAGAAAATAGAATATTCTTGGGAAAAAACTATAAAAACTTATATATGAATATTATTAAATAATAACTTTCATGATGATGGTAAATTTTATTCAATCCACATACATTAAAAAAATAACCCTTTCACGCTTTTTTAAAAATAACCTATATAGAAGATGTTAAAAAAAATTAAACCACTATAAGGAATGATTGATATGGTTTTAAAATGACATTAAAAAACCATTTGAGTATAAGAATAATATTATTGAAACATTTTAAGAAACATGTACATGGAGGAAAAAGATTTAGGAAGAAACCCTTAAAACATTTTAAACATGGTTTTAAAAAATATATCTTGCCTCGAGTCTCACTTGCCACATAAATAATTTAACTCCTGTATAATAAAATGATATTAATTATTTACTTGATCAAGAAACTTTTTCAAGTGTATTAACTTATTATTATCCCTTTTATTTCATTTATTTTCATATATGATATAGTTACTAGATCAATTAAGTTCATGTCGAATATTTTGAGGATGTTCGGTTCATAATCCTAAAAAAACTTTGATAGGTTGACCATGGTCAAAGGGTTCATGGTTCCATCATCTACAGAATATTAATCATAAAATAATTATCATTTGTATACATTAAATTTAATTTTTAAACTATCTATGAATGGAAAACATGAAAATTGAATCGCATCGCTTCGTGGAGGTGGAAGTTCACACGTACGCACGAGCGACATTGTCATTTTCCAACAAATGAAAGGGTAAGAAGGTAAAGAATATATTAAATTTATAAAATAATAATTATTTCATGAATATAATATATATTCATTAAATCCATCATAATAATTTTCCATGTGAGAAGGTGATGAAAAACAAAACACATCGCTTCATGGAGGTGGTAGTCCATACATATGCACAAGCAATGTTTTCATTTCTCATGGGATAAAAAAAGGAGATGAAAATGGGTTGTACCATAAATATAATAACATTTAAGTATATTAGTGATACTTATGTTATTATTTCATCATGGTTCTGATATATTTTAAATATATATAATAATAAATAAAGATAAAAGAACTCGATTGACAGTTATACCTCTTCTTTGGAAAACCACTTTTGGTGAAACCAGAACCTCTATAACATGGAGATGAATTTTGAGGAGGGGTTTGGGTAGATATTAGTTGATATAAATTTATCAATTTCTGTGGATATGTGAGGATATTTTTTTCCCTTTTATAAATGAGGGTAGTGTCACTCTTATAAATATCATTAATTTTTAAATATTATAAATGTCTTACTCATGGTCAAGTTCCACGAAAACAATTAAATTTTAAAGATAAGGTGATAAGGTTTGAAATAAAGTTATTAAATAAGAATTTATATGATATTTTTTGACCTTATCACAAATTTTTAACCTTAATTAATATGTTTTAACTATTTACCATGGTGAAAACATTTTTACCAATGTTATTATTCATAATGACCAAAAATAAAATTAACCTTGTTACTAAATTTGAACATCTTGTTTCTAAATATGAAATAAAATTTTAAATTTTCAATATTCATAATCAGTAGAAATTAATTTTAATATAAGAACACAAAAGGAAACAAAAAGTAGTTTTTTTAGAAAAATGTGTTTTTAAGCCTAAAAATGAATTTATACCAAAATCAAGTATAATGTTGATTCCTATGGAATTAATTAGATTAATTTTATTAAAAGTGTGTTAATTTTACTTTAAAAACAATCCAAAACATAATGTTAATTTTTAAATACTTTAAAAGAAATCATAGTTTTTATAAAAATCGGTATTTTCACTATTCACACCAAAATAAATCTTTTTAGAAAAATATAGAAAATTAACCCTAAGATATATTTGATATGATGATATAAAAAATGAATTAAATTTTATCAAAATAAATTTCTAAAATTTATAAATTTAACTTTTGAATAAAACCATATAATACATGGAAAACACTTTAGTTAGAATAAAAATATTACTTTTTTCAATTTGAAAGTTCATATAAAATTACTATAATGAATGTGAATATATAAAATATAATAATGAATATTAATAACACATGAAAATGATTTATTATTAACATTACATGGTTTGTCACATTCTTATCCTTTAAAAAAATATGTCCTCGCAATTTTATTCATCACTTAAATAGGTAGGGATATTTTTTCATTATACCCTTTTTAGTATCCCATGTTGCTTATTCAATCATGTATTTCTTCTAAAAAAATTATCATGTGATTTACCTTATTCCATAACACCTTCTCTATATGATCTATAATTTTCACTATATTTTCCTTATAATAAATATTTTCTTCCAATTATACCACCTCAAGGATCAAAACATAAGAGGCATCAAGTGAATATTTCCTTAATATGGAAACAAGAAACATATCATATGCCTAAGATAAACTTAGAAGAAAAGATACTCAATGACAAATTAATCCAACCTTTTTTATAATTTTATAACCTCAAATAAACCTCAAACTTAACTTTCCATTTTTACTAAATCAGATAATGCCTTTCCATATAGAAATTTTAAGAAAGACATGATCATCTACCTAAAATTAAAGGTTTTTACTCCTGTTATCTGTATAAATTTTCTACCTAATCTGAGCTTCCCTCATGTGTTTCTAAATCATCTTTACCTTCTTAATCATTCCATCTACCAGTTCTAGTCCCAAAAAAATTCCTTTCACTGACTTCATCCCAACATCTTAGTGTTTAACACCATTTTCCATATAATTCCTCAAAATATTCCATCTATATATTGTAATGAAAATTTTTATTATAAGAAAATTAAACTAATGAAATATGTTTACCCTAACTTCCCTAGTAATCGAATGAGCAATTTTTAATCATGTCTTACAAAATATGAATTATGCACTCTAACTCTTCATCATATTGTGGATGAAAGGTTGTGCTAAAATTTAACTCAATACCCATCGACTTATGAAGTCCTTTCCAAAAAATAGAGGTAAATATGGGATCACAATCAGATGGAATAGAGATAGTAACTTCATATAACCTGACAATCACCTTAAGATAAAGTATGGAAAAATGATCCAAATACATAGTATCTCAAATAGGAATAAAATGAACATATTTATTAAATCAATTAACAATAACCCAAATCACATTATTACCTCAATATTTATTTGGTAACCCCACCATATATTGTCTCATTTACATTTAGGAACTGAAAAATATTGAAATATCTCCTTTGGTATTTTTATATCATATTTAACCTACTTATAGAACAAACATTTCATGGTAAAATCATCATATCCTGCTTTATTACTTCCCATTAGTAATATTTTTGAATATCTCTATACATATTAGTGTTTCAAGGATGAATAGAAAATGGAGATCTATTAGCTTCACTCAACAATTACTTCTTAAACTGGGGATCACTTGGCATACACAACCTCTTTAAAAATCTTATAAAAACTTCTTTGTCAATATTAAATTCAGGAAAATTACCCTTCTGAAAAAAATCTACTATTTCTTGTAAACCATGATCTTTTTTCTGATCATGCTTAATTCTGTCTAAAAAAGATAAATTTACTAACACCTAAACTAAAAGAGAGGGAGTTCCTACATGAACAATTTCTAGACCAACATTCATTAAATCATTAACTAAAGGATCATGTTATAAATGTATCATAGCTAATGATGCATTATAATTTTGTATCATGGCATCAAATACTTTATTTTCTTTACCTAGATGGTAGTGAATTGAAAAATCAAGAACCTTTATCAGTTTTAAACATCTTCTCTACCTCATGTTCAACACTTTTGGAGGGAATATTGTAACATCCCAACCTAGGATCCACTGAATGGATCCCTGAGCCGATGGGTCATATGGCCTCGATCATGCATCCCCAAACATCAGAGGTTGTCAACTAGTAGTGATAATCTAAGGTGGTATAGTGTGGAGACATACCCTCATGATCAGAGTATAGCACTGCAGAATAATAATATAAATCAATAGCATAATCATATGAATAACATAGCAATGGAATAATTACATCCATAAGAAAACATTAATAAATTACCAAGTCAAAAGCATTGTCATATAAGATATGATGAACATGTCATGTATCTATAAAAAATGGAAGGCATTACATGGTAATAGAAAACCAATAAAATACATGTGTCAAAATTACAAAAGGACCAAAAATAACTATCTTTAGATAACATCATGAGTATAACTTAGTCCTGTGATCCCCTGCTTCTAAGAATTGATAAAATCAAGCACCATAAAGTGGGTTCTTTCCCTAGTCCCTACCTACATCCATGAAGTCTGCCTGAGTACCCAATGGTGGACTAAAAAGGTGTGGGATAACTCTCAGGAGGCCACCACCAATAGTGTCTATAAAAAATATAGTTTGTGTGTAAACAATAAATTATTGTGTAGTATATCATAGGCATAGCAGTGATAAATTTTAAGTGTAAAAATTAGATGTGATCTTATCTAGACAAACATGGATCTCTGTGAAAAATAGTCAAGCACCATAACAAGGGATAATAGTAAAACATACATAAGCAGGTGTGATATTATTCATTCTAAAAACTGTAATCAAATACCCATACCAGGGAAATATATAAAGAATAGAAAAATATCCACAAAGGCCACGCAGTTTAATAAAGTGTCAAGCCTAAAAGGGATATATTCAAGGTATAAATTACCAAGCATCCTCATAGGTTCCATGGATAATCTTGATGGAAAGTCGGTAAATACTTGGGTGGAATCCAGGGATATCCTCCAAGGAATTCTAATAAATACAGGCCCAAGGTGTAGCAAGGTCCTTAGAATCTTATGGAATCAGGATTCAAGGAGTAGAAATGTCCAAGGCATCCACTACTATAATCAATAGGGATCCATGGAGTAGAAATGTCCATGGAATCCAATAGAATCAGGATATAAGGAGTAGAAATGTCCAAGGAATCCACTACCATTAATTCATCATCTAAATTCATTAATCATTTCATAAACATTCACAATCCATGAGTTCATCCAACTCTTTTCCACATTTTTCATTCACACAATTTAATCATTTTAAAGTATTTCATAACATGTCATCACATATAAAGGAAGCATAAACCTTCTATTATTCATTCATTCAATTCTCATTCAATTTATTAAGGCTCCTAATAAAGCTGGCAAACTCACACACACCCAACAGGGTGGTATATCATGGTCAAATTACATAAATACACCTAAAAGGTGTAACGGGTTGACAAGATTAACCTCCAACTATATAATGGTACTAGTGGGAAACATAAAAAAGTCTAAAACAATTTAAACAATATATTAATTTAATTTTACAGGAAATATAGGAAAGTTTGACATATGGAAAAATATAAATAAGAAATATAAAACACAAAACTTTAAGGTAAGGGTATAGACCACCTATCGTATACCTGTGGTAGAACACTCATCTAGTATCGAATCCTAACTCGAGTTGTATTGGAATAAATTGGAATAATGGAAGATTACCTTGGAAATAAGGCATTTTATCCTACACCTAAATAACTTTATTGATATAAAGAAAAATGAATGAAGGTGAAAGATTAATTAATAACTTACTGTCGCAGATCAAATGAGACGAATGGTGTTTGATTTTGAGTATGGATCATGAAAAGGGATAAAATCCTAGGATTTAAGCTTCAAAGGGTCTCCTAAAAGCTAAGGAGATTGTTCGATGGAAGAAAATGAAATTATATTTACTTCATAAGAATATTTAAGGGAAAATTGGTAATTTTACCCAAAAATAATTGGTCGCACGATTTGGATGCACGATTGGCCAAATTGTGCCCCAATAATGTGCCCCTAACTACCTAAATAGGGATCATGCATAGTTAATGTACACGGTTTGGGAAACTATGCACAAACCATGTTTCATGCCTCTACTAAAAACTTAAAATTTTCTCACATGGGTGTGCATCCCTGGGTGCATGGTTAGGGAAAAATGTGTGCCTTTTTCTACTCTATGTCCAACCCTGCATTGTTTACTCAAACCGAGCAGCCTGAGTCACACGGTTTCTACTAATCATGTGACCTAGTTTTCATTTCCAAAAACCAAGACTTTAATCTCTAAACAATACTTGGACACCCCTGAAACTCTTGTGACCTTATTAGGCATTTACATGATGTAAACAACAAGAAATTAATCCAAAATTAAAGAGATTCATACCTCAAGAAAACCTTGGATATTACAATCCTCCCCCCTTAAAGAAATTCTTCCCCGAATTTCCCTTCCAAGGGTTGTCAAGAATCTTATGAGAATAACTCTATCCATTGAGTGTGTGCCTTATCCTCCCACTCTCAAGTCTCATCTTATAAATGGTCATTATACCATAGCACCTATACTAGAGAAACTGACTAGCCTCGAAGATCCTTTGTGCTCCTTTCAACAATACATTTAAGATGTTACTCAAAGGATACTTCTACCTACAGCTCAACCTCATTAGGTTGCAGAGTATGAGATGGTTCTGAGTGATAATGGTGTAGCTAAGATATGTGGAAGACATCATACATGTCCTGGTACCTCTAAAGTAACAACAACTGATAGGTTATCGGCCCTATATATCATAGTGAAATTTTTCCATGTCTCATAATCCATCTATGTCCCAACCTCAGTGAGATATGAAAAAAGATCTAATCCCCAACCTCAAACTCTAGAGTTCATCAATTATGATTGGATTAGGATTTATATCTAGACTGTGTAGTATCTATCCACTTTCAAATTATCTAGACCTGCTCTGAAGTCTTCTAAACGAGATGAGGTCCCAGCAACACTGCCTCTCCTACCTCTAACCAACATAAAGTTGATTGGCATGGACTACCATATAAATCCTCATAAGATTACATCTGTATAGTCTCTTGATATCTATTTTTGTAGGAAAACTCAAATAGGGGTATATGCCTCTCCCAAGTGACCCTAAAATCAAGGATGCATTCCCTAAGCATGTCCTATAGAACATGTACAGTGCACTATGACTAGAAATCATTTTGAGGGTGGTATGATGTTCTAAAAATAAATTATATACTCAATTACCTCTTTAATATTTTCTCTAAATGAGATTTAAATTAGGAATCCCTGTCTAATACAATGTTATGAGGAAACCCATGAAGGCGCACTATCTCATGGATATAAAAACTACCAAACTCATCTACTAAGAAGGTTTACCTGATAGGTAGTAAATAGGAAAATTTTGTGAGCCTATCCACAACAACCCATACAGAATCACTACCTCAAGGTGACCTCAGTAACCTGGTTAGTAAATCCATTGCAACATCATCCCATTCCCACTTGGGAATGGGAAATTTCTATAAAATCCTAATTGGTCACTAGTGTTCTACCTTCACCTGCTAACAAGTGGAACAAATCATGACTAAACTAGCTACCTCATTTCACCCTCAGTCACCAATATTGACGGTTCAAGTCATGGTACACCTTAGTAATGGTAGGATGTACTTCCCAAAATGAGGCATGAAAATCTTGCAGCAGCTCTTTACGTATGTCTTATGTAACCCAAACGTGACCATGTATGTGTAGAATCCCATCCTCACCAATGGACCAACTAAAAGGTGGGTCCTCACCTGCTACACTCTCTCATAGGACTAAGACCTCATCATATGATAATTATCTCAACCTCACCCTATCCAGAAGAGTGGAATTCACTTTCACATATGAGAGAAAAGTTTATTCTTGACTATCTTGTACCTACAAATGAATCTCTAATAATATGGTCATAAGATTCCACTCGTTACTAGCCTCCTGAACTATTTTTAGTTGAATCCTTCTACTTAGTGCATCAGCAACTACATTTCCCTTTTCGAGCATGTAGGAATTCTCAAAGTCAAAAGATTTTAGGTACTCAACCCACCTTTGTTACCTCAAATTAAAGTCACAATGTGTAAATATGTACTTGAGTATTTTTGGTCTATGTGCACCACAAAATGATCTCCTAGTAAATAATTCTTCTAACAATGTAATGCATGTACCACAACAGCTTACTTGAGATCATGCATCAGATAGTTCCTATGGTGTGACCTCAACTAATAAGACCTGTACGCCATGAAAATATCCCCCTACATCATGACTGCTCCTAGCCTGATACATGATGCATTATAATACACTGTATAGCTTCTGCCCAACTCTGGTAGAATCAGGACCAGCACTAAAGTAAATCTCCCTTTCAGCTCCTGAAAGGATGTCTCACAGGTATCTAACCATAAAAAATTTACACCCTTCTTAGTCAATCTCGTAAGAGGTGATGATAAGTATGAGAAGTCTTGTATGAAATTATTTTAATAGCCATATATCCTTAAGAAACTCTATATTTTAAATACATTCTTGGTCTACTTCTAGGAAACTATGGCTCTCTCCTTCTCTAGGTCAACTGATACTTCTTTCTATGAGATAATATGACCCAAGAAGTGAATATAATCCATCAATAATTATAACTTTGTGAGCTTAGAATATAATTGATGCTCTCTTAGTGTATCCAAAATGATCTCAAGATGTTTGTTATGGTCATTTTTATTGTGAGAATACACCAAGATATCATCCATGAATACCACTACAAAAAAATATAGAAAAGGATGGAAAACTCGGTTCATCAATGCCATGAAAATTGTTGGTGCGTTTATGAGACCGAATGGCGTAACCAAATACTCATATAGACTATACCTGCTATTAAAATATATATTAGGTATGTTTGTAGGTTGAACACATACCCGGTGATAACTTGAACTTAATAAAATCTTTGATAAAATACAATCTCCTCAGAGTTGGTCGAAGAGATCATTTATCTATAGTAAGGGATAATGGTTTTTAACTTTCAACTGGTTCAATTTCTGATAATCCACACATAGCCCAAGGTTTATGTCTTCCTTTTTCACAAAAATTTCTGTAGGAACCCATGGATAAGTATTGGGTCATATAAACCCCTTTTCCTCTAAGTCCTCTAGCCACCTCTTGAGCTCATGCAACTCTGTAATAGTCATCCTATAAGGAGGAATGGATACTGGTGCAGTGCTTAGAGCCAGCTCTATGAAAAAATCCACCTCTCTCTCAAGAAGTAAATTAAAAAATTATTCTAAGAAAAAATCCATGAAATGAGTTAGTTTGGTGTAGCCCAATCCATTCTGGATGTTGTTGGGTGGAATGATTTTAGCCCATACTACGCATCATGCTTAAATTTGTGTGGTTTGAGATTTGTAGTGATCTCATTGGGGATTACAGGGGGAAACACACCCTTGCTCTGAGGTTCCATGGTCCGAAGGCCCCTGGTCCAAATTTTGGCCCACTATAGCATCTCTGATCACTTCAGCAGAGCTGATCGACTGACACCGATAGGGCACTGTAGCAGTGAAAACTTTGGAGTCAATAGTACTGTAGCTCCTTGGAATTACAGTCGTTGTCCAATGTAGCACTTTTGACTTGGGTGGCCACCTTTCACTATAGCAACGTGGACTTCCAGCCATCTTTCATTGTTGCAAGCAGACTTTCTGACGGTTGGTGGAATAGTGCTTAATCCTCCTTATTATCCAATTTCAGGTAGGGTTTTGTGTAATTAGAAACTATGAGAAACTCTTGGGAATTGTGCTCATGAATCGTAGTGAATATTATGCCTCTCCATGGATATAAGAATTATTCCCAAACCACATAAATCCTTGTGTTCTCATTATGTTTTGATTTTTTCTCTTTTAATCTTCTCCAAATAATTTATTTTTATCATTGTGACTCTCGACGTTTCTGCATCAAAATGATCCATTGGTGAAGGGAATTCACCCTATCATATTCCTTGATCATCTAGATATAAAATGGAAATTTGGGCTATCACCATGCCTAGTCCAAGATGCTCTGGTCCAAATCTACCTACATAGAAATCTAATTCACCCTTATGAATAAAATACCCACCCCCTGGTGATGTGAAATTAACCCTCTAGTGATAAAAAATGATATGGTAATCATAATAAACTAGCTAATTCATCCCAAGTATAATGCCAAACCCTGTCATCTCAAGGAAAAAAAGGATTCCATGTGAAGTGACACCCACCAACCTCAAGGGGGAACTCCCTACACTGGCGTAAAACCTCCATCATGATCCCCAAAGGAGTATCCAAAATCATAACGCAATCAGAAAACTAAACAAAGATATCGAGGCTCTCTACAACAGGTACAGATTTAAAACTATGTGAATAAAATATATCAAAAATATCGGATACTATAGTAGAGGATAATAATATTGTACCTCTCATCATAGATATCCTGGAACTCTAACCCTCATGTGTAGGTTGTACAAAATATATTTGGCTAGAACTCTGGCCTTATGAAACAACCACACTACCCGAAGTAGGCCCACTCTGTTGTGATGGTACAACTGGTGTCTGGATTCCTCAACCATGAACACCACCTCAACCTGAATGACCAGAACTACTTCATCTCCCATCCTGATGTGGAGCTATAAATCCCACTCCTAAACCTAGAGTTGGATTTTACCCCCCTTCCATTGACTACTCAAGGGAAGGTCCTGTAGAATCGTTATACATAGACCAACCTACCACATGATCGGAAATCGAATGGGTCTCTATCATATTAACTCCTCATATGTCTCTATCTCCAACACTGATGATAGAAGATATCACCACCGGTACTAATAGCTAGTCTGGTACTCCCCTCACAAGAAGCCTCAAAATTGTGTTTTCTACCAGCTAACATTGAACCACTGGGTAGAGAAGCTAAACTACCCTACTCTACACCCCTAGATTATCTTAGGTTTCATTTATTAATAAGTTCTTGATTCACTATATCAGTAATAGTATTCAGTTGAAACACATTTACCTATGATTGAATAGAATTCTTTCTACCTTCCTTTAAGTTTCTCACCCTTGATATCTTATCATCAAGATAAATCGATAAAAAATGTTGAATCACTATAAAGTAATCTGAATAATTCATAACAGTAATCTCTCCCTACTTCAGATGCATAAAATCATTGAACCTTTTAGCTCTTAGGGTCTCAAGAAAGTAGTCGTAAAACCTAGATTATAAATTCCTCCAACCCATATCACAAAGTATATCAACCTGGTTTAAAACATCCCACCAATTCTTAGTTACTCCTTGAATCATATACATCATGGACTTCACTCTCCTTTCAAGAGGTCTATCTAAATGATCAAAAATTGATAAATTAGTCCCAAGCCGCAACTCATAATCTTGTGGACCTCCATCCCCTGAAAACATGGGAAGATAATGATATTAGAACACACGTGTCATCTCTTCCATAGTTGTGACAGGATACAGGGCTCCTTAAAATTTCTTTATAAAGTGTAGGAAACCCTCACGGAACTGGGCATCATCACTCATATTTGGTATAACCGATGGTTCCACAACTAAAACTATGGAGGGTTTTATTGGTGGATCACAGCCCACCACCTTAGAATCATGTTCATTTCTACCCTCCTAGTATATTAACAGAGGCCATTGTGGTGTAATTTCTCTACAATACCAAACAGACACCTCAGAAAATAATCGAGTAGTGACCAAGTCACAAATATAAAATCATAGGACAAGTCAAAGCCATCCTATAAACAATACATGAAAATATAAATGCTCTTAAATCTAGGATAGGGTAATATAAATAACCATACAAATCACTAAAGATGCTACCTACTACCCACTCTAAAGTTGGGTTAAGGACAAGTTCTTTATTTCATAGCATAAGTCCCAGTATATGGACTGGAAAGTACAATTTCAAATCCATTTATCAGTGACCTTCCCATTTCATAATTTCAATTTCTTTTAAATTTATATTTATATTACAATTATATTTAAATGTTTGAACCAAATGTATCACCACTTCCAACCTATAATGGAACATACACCATATAAACTGAAATATGGCGTCCATTTAATCCCGACCATAACACATTTCAATCCATGTGACCAATGGTCCATGAATCAATGTTCTATAATTGATTTATTAGGGTGTCTACTATAGCCTAAGAAGAAAAAAACCTTTTATGTTATGTAAGTCACTATAAGTATCAACTATTTTTCTCATTTCCCTACACGAAATGTCAATAAAATCACAGATATATCACATAAGGATCCCATAAAATTTTCATGCAGTCAAGCAATGTATCCTATATAGAATGGAATAATGAACGGAATATTAACCATATTTGTTGCTAAAAAGTATCAGTGATATGGAATTCCCTCATCTCATTGGTCCATGGTAAAATCCATAATCATAAGGAACATCAAAAATCAAGTGTTCACCCAATGGTGAAGTCAAATCAATTGTAATAAGAAAAATACAGAAAAATAGCAACTCCCATTCTTTGAAATTTGGATATTCTTATAATTGGGTTATTCACTCTTAGGAACATCTCATTACCAAATTCCAATACCTTCATAACCTTATTTATATTTTCTATAAATAGTAAATCTATAAAATAAAGGGGTCTGATACCACTTTGTAACATCCCGACCTAGGAGACACTGAACGGTGACCCGAGTCGGTGGTTTACATGGCCTCAAGTGTGCCTCCCCAAATTCCAGAGGCTACCAAATATAAGCGAGGGACTAAGGTGGTATAGTGGGGAGACTATACCCTCATTATCAGATTTGATAATAGTGGAATAATAATATCAGTCAATAGTGGAAGCATATGAATAACTGAGCAGTGGAAGAATAACATCTATAAGACAATAGTAATAAATAACCAAGCCAAAATTAGTGTCATATAAAATATAATAAACATGCCATGTCTCTATAAAAAATGGAAGTAAGTACATGAAAACATAAAACCAATACAATACATGTGTCAAAAGTACAACAAGTCTAAAAAAATTATCTCTAAATAGCATCATGAGCATATCTCGGTTCTATGCTTGCCTACTCCTAAGCATCGATCAAATCAAGAATCATAAAGTGGGTTCTTTACCCAGTCCCTACCTACATCCATGAACTCTATTCGAGTATCCAATAGTGGCTCAAGTAGGGTGTGAGATAACACTAAGTAGGCCACCACCAATAGTGTCTATAACAAATATAATTTGTGTATAAAAAATGAAGCAGTTTTTAGTATATCATAGGAATAGCAGTAATAGAAGTAAAGTTTCAAAAGAATATGTGATCTTATCCATCCATACATAGATCATTGTGAGAAATAGTCAAACCCCATAACAAGTTCTGACATTAAACCATACATAATTAGGTTTGATACCATCTAGACTAACAACTATAATCAAAGACTCATACCATGGTTGTCTGTAAAGCATAGAAAAATATTCACAATGGTCATTTCGTTTAATCAAGTTCCAAGCCTGAAAGGGCTGTATCGAAGGTATAAATGACCAAGGAATCCTCATCGAGTCCACGGAGAATATTTATGGAAACTTGAAAAAAAACTTGGGTGGAATCCAAGGACCTCATCCAAGGCATTCTGAGCAAGCCAGATCCAAGGAGTAGTAAGGTCCTTAGAAACCTATGGAATCAGGATCCAAGGAGTATAAATTTCCAAGGAATCCACTAACATAATCAATATAGATCTATGGAGTATAATTATCCATAGAATCTAATTGAATTAGGATCTAAGGAGTATAAATGTCCAAGGAATTCACTACCATTATCAATTCATCATCTCAATTCATTAATCATTTCATAACCATTCACAATCCATGAGTTCATCTGAATCATTTCTACATTTCTATTCACACAATTTAATCATTATAAATAATTTCATAATATGTCATCACATGGAAATTAGGAATAAACCTTCTCATATTCATTCATTAAATTCTCATTCAATTGATTAAAGCTCCCAATAATGATGGTGATCTCACACGCAACCAACAGGGTGGTATATCATGGGTAAGATACATAAATACACCTCAAAGGTGGCATGAGTTTAGGTGATCAACCTCCAATTGTATAATGGTACTAGTGAGAAACCTAAAAAGGTCCCAAATATTTTAAACAAGACATTCATTTAATTTTAGTGTAAACTCTGGAAAGTATGGCATGTGTCCCAATGAAAACAAGGAATATAAAACACCAAACTTTAAGGGAAGGGTATAGACCACCTTCCATATACCCATTGTAGAACATCGTCTAGTATCGACTCCTAACTCGAAACGAATTGGAAGAAATCAGAAGAACAAATGATTACCCTGGAAATAGGGCATGTTATATTGCACCTAAATAACTCCATAGATATGAAGAAAAAGTAAAGGGAGGTGTAAGATTAATGAAGAACTTCTTTTCGTAGATCTAACGAGATGAACGGTGTTTGATTCAAAGTCTGAATCACAAAATAGGATCAAAGACTATGATTTGAGCTTAAAAGGAGCTCCCAAAATCCAAGGAGGCTATCCAATGAAAGAAATCAAAATTAGATTTAGGTTGTAAGAATATTTAATGGAAAATTGGTAATTTTTCCCAAAATAAAATTGGTCTCATTGTTTGGATGCATGGTTGGCCAAATCGTGCACTAACCATGCACCCCTCACTCCCTCAAAATGGATCCCACATGGATCATATGCATGGTTTGGTAAAGTATGTGAAAATAGTGTTTCAAACCTCTAATAAAAACTGTAGATATTCCTACACAAACATATTCCCTAGGCACATGGTTATGGAAAACCATACACCCTTTTCTACTCTCTATCCAACCCTACACTGTTTACTCAAACGGTGCAACCTAGGTCGCACGTTTTCTACTAACTATGAGGCCCAATTTCCATTTCCAAAAAACTGATCCTCTGGGATTTGAACAATCCTCAGACACCCCCTAAAACTCTTGCGACCTCATTATGCATTTACATCAAGTCAAAACCAAGCAATTAATCTAAAATTAAAGTGATCCGTACCTCAAGAAAAACCTAGGATCTTACAAATATATAATTTAAACTTTTATGGTCCATATATATTTCACATTATACCACTTATAAAATATTCTTCTATATTTTTAAAGAAAAAACCATCACTAAAATCTCAAGATCTTGTGTTTGGTCATTCAACTCATGTATTTTTAATAACGTGAATCATACATGATTACTCAATCATCTTGAATCAAGACACAACCAAGTACCTTCAAAGAAACATCATTATAAATGAAAAATTCACCATTTATTTTTGTTGAGGATAACACTAGATTATTAACCAATATTTTTTTAATTCCTATAAAAATTCATCACACTCCTTTATCAAGATTAATTTAACTCTTTTTTGAGTTAACTTAGTTAGTGGGATAGATAACTGAGAAAAAAATTAAACAAACCATCAGTAATAACCTATTAATCCAATAAAACTTAGAATATTAGAGAAATTTTTAGGTCTTGGACACTCTTCAACAACCTTATTTTTAGAATAATCAATAGTTATTTCATATTTAGAAACAATATTACTAAGTAAAGAAATCAATTGTAACCAAAATTCACATTTTCAAAAAATTTCATACCACTTCATTTATTTTAAATTCCAAAGAAAATTATTAGATATTTCTCAGGTTACTCATATATTTTAGAATAAAAAATAATTTCATTAATTTAAACCATCATACATTTACCCAAATACTCATGAAAAACTCTATTCATAAGATCCATAAATATAGTGGGTGTATTCATCAACCAAAAAGGCATAATAACAAACTCATAATGGTCATACCTAGTATGAAATTTTTCCCTCAAAATGTCTTTCTCCTACACTTTTAGCTAGTGATACCCAGACCTAAGATCAATATTCAAAAAATATTAAGCTCTTTAAATCTGATAAAACAAGTAATTTTAATGAGGCAATGGATAATTGTTCTTAACATTGATGTTTTTGAGTTCTCTATAATCAATGAAAATCCTTATAGAACCATCCTTATTTCTAACTAAAAAACAAGAGCACATCAAGTTAAAGTGTTAGGGATAATGAAACCCTTATAAAGAAAATCATATAAGTGATTTTTCAATTCCAATAACTCTAATGAAACCATTTGATAAGGGGTTTTTTAAATTGGATTATCTTCTGGAACTAATTAAACGGTGAATTCAACCTCCCAATCAGGAATAACATCAGTAAAATCATCATGAAATGCATACATATATTCATTTGATACTATAAAATAACTAATATATACAATTTATTTTATTTTAAAAATATGATAATGATAACTATCACTACCATATTTAATCATTTTCTCAGCTTCTTGATATGATATCGAAGGTATGAACTCATTTTTATATAAAAATTTAAACGCACTCTGAAAATTGAATATAAATTCCTTATCTATTAAATCTATATTAGCATGATAAATTGAATGGAAATACACACCAAGAATATATCAAACTCAACTATGGAAAATACAATAATATTTTCAAGAAAAACCAATACATAGATAATTATAGTAATATTCCTATAAATATTTGTAACTTTAATACTTCCATTGAGTGTTTTTACTAAAAGTTTTATCTCCATTTCTTAAGATGATATTTCCATTTTACTAGTAAATTTAATAAAAATAAATTAATGTGTAGACCCTTAATCAAACAAGACATTGGTGTAATTTGAGTAAAAAAGTAGTGTACCATTCAACTCTTCATTCGATGTTCTTTCATTTATTTAGGTATTTATAAATGACTTTGTCGCATCCTTCTACTTTTGGTCTTTATGATTTATGTACTTCATGTTTATATTCATGTATTTATTTTCATAATGGACCGTCTCAATACAATTATAGCACCTTACTATCATATTATCATTATTGGTTTAACCATTACTATTACATTTTCCCTTGCGGTCAAGAACTATATATCCCAACTTACCACACCAAAAAAACTTCCCATATTTCATGAGACACTCACCAGGATTATTCTTACCATACTTATCATAATAATAATATTTATTCCTCTTACTATAATATTTCTTTAACAGATGCTTCCCTATCACTTTATATGTAGACTACTTCTTATCCTTATTATTGTAAAAGTCAACAAACTTCATCTCATCCTTATCATCACTCTATAAAAATTTATCATAGATTTTAAATTCACAAAAGGATAAAAACTTGGTTTCAATCCTGAGTAAAAACTTTCAATTTTACTATCATGGTTTAGATTAAAATTTGATGCATACCTAGCTAATCTAGTAAAATTGGCTTCATAGAAGGCAACAGATTCCTACCCATTTTTCTTCAGTTACAAAAATTTCATTTTCATCCTATGTCAAACCACCCTAGGAAAATACTTATCAAGGAAAATATCTTTAAATATTTACCACTCCATGGAATCAATCTCAACTTTCTCCTTGATATTTTTAACTAATGACCAACACTGATTATATTCACCTTCAAAATAATAAATGGAAAGAATTGACTTTTGATATTTAGAACAACCCAAAAACTTTAATATATTTTCTCAAGCATTGATCCTTTTTTTAGCTACCACTCGGTATGAGGCTCCGCTAAATTTCATAGGTTGTTGTTTTATAAAATGCTCCACTATAGACATATTCCTATACAAAGAGTTTGGTCACTCTCTAGCATGGGTATCGCCATTAATATCTTGCATCAACTGAGTTAAAATAACTAAAAAAACTTATATTTTCTAATTCCAAACATTATAGATTTCTTATTCTGATGGATATTATCCTCCTAATTCCTTTCAACTTCATTCAAATTTTTTCCACTGGGAAAAACCATTCTGAAAAAAGGCACAAATTAGATGAAGCAACATAGAAACCCTCAAATTTTTCTCATGATTATATAATAAATAGATTACCATATCTTAAATTTCTTTTATTAAAAATATATTATCTGATAATGTTATATAAACCTTTCTATGTACCAAATATAATAACATGATCCTTTAACAACCCATATTTATGAGTTTAATATTAAGAATTTCACTTTATTACATTCCAGAAATTGTTTATGTATAGAGTTTTAGATAATTATTAAAAAATCAAACATATCAAACCCATACATTTAAAATTGGGAACTTTCAATCAATATTTATTTTTTCACAAAAACTATATTCTTAAATTTATACTTTTATTTCATTTAAGAATAAATTCAATTATTTTAATAAGAATCCCTATTGCATAAATATATATCTTATTAGAGTTCCTACTCATCCTTAAGGCCAATGAAAAACATTTGAAAACTTGGGATGATAGAAAATAATATCATTAAGGGATATAAAGTAAAATAACCCATTAGTCTATTTGGAAAATTATGAAATCAATACGAAATGTTTCCCTTTTTACATAAAAAACTTTGATCTCAAATATTTGTGTACATACTCATGAAATCATCTTTATTGCCCAAAGTTTTTCACAAAACGTTTTTTAATAAATAATGAAGTAAAAATCATAATCATAAGGTTTTATTATAAAACATGAGAATCCATGAAAAACTTTTTCTTAAGAAACATACCTTTCACCCTTAAAGGGTCATAAAATTTATTAAATCATAAGATCATTTTATGGCCTTCTGAAATCAAAATATATCCATAAAAACTATTTTTAATGCATAGAAAATTAATTTAGGCACCATAGGACATCATCTTCATATAATACTTACAAGAACCTTTACAAGTGAAATAACCTACTTGGTTAATTCTAACATAATTTTCCAGAGAACAAAATCATTACCCAATGCATTGGAGAGCTATATCAGGCTCACCCGTCATCATAAACAATATAAAAGGACAATAACATACATAAAACACAAATAATATTACATTTACATAATAAAATATCATAATTTTTTTTAATGCATATGCAGAAGAACTTTTATACTTTATGTAAAAAATAAGGATAAAATCCCTTTTTCCTTTAAAATATCTTAAAATAAAAAAATTCCCAGAACAATGATAAATAGAATATTATTTAAAAAACAAGAAAATATATAGGTTAATACTCTTAAATAATAATGGTCATAATAATGGGAAATTTCATTCATGCCACATACGTTAAAAAGGATCCTTTAACACTTTTTCAAAAAAAACCCATATATAAGACGTCAAAAAATACCATTTTAAATAACTGTAAGGAATGTAAGATATAGTTTTAAAATTAATTTAAACAAAATTTTTATTACAAGAATAAAATTATTTAAACATTTTAAGAAACATGGATATAGAGGAAAATAGTTATAAAGAAAAAGTTAAAACATTTTAAACAAGCTTTTAAAGAAAAATATATTAACTTAAGTCTAACTCACCACGTACATACTTTAGATCCTCTATAATAAACTTATATTAATTATTTACTTACTTAAGAACTTTTTTATAGTGTATTACCTTATTATTATCCCTTTTATTTTATTTAATATCATATATTATATAGTTAATAAATTAGTTAAGTTCATATCAGACATTTTGAGGATGTTTGGTTCATAATCCTAAAACAACTTTGATAGGTTGACCATGGTCAAAGGGATCATGGTTCTATCATCTAAAAAATATTCATCAGGAAATAATTATCATTTTTATATATTAAATATAGTTTTATAACCATCTATGAAATTTGGACATGAAAAATTAATCACATCACTTCGTGGAGGTGGTAGTGCACAAGTATACACGAGTGACATTATCATTTTCCAACGAATGGAAGGGTAAGCAGGTAAGTGATATATTATCTTTATGAAATCATAATTATTTTATATATATATAATATATACTCATTAAATACATCATAATAACCATTAATGTGATGTTTTTATGAAAAAAACACATCACTTCATGGAGGTGGTAGTACACACGTACGCACAAGTGATGTTTTTATTTCCTATATGATGAAAAAAAGATGAAAAAGTAGTGCACCATAAAAATAATAAAATTTTAGTATATTAGAGATAAATATGTTATTATGTCATCATTTTTATTTTAGTTTTGAATGATTTATAAGAATAAATAAAGATAAAAGAACTTAGTTAAGAGTTATACCTCTTCTTTGGAATTCTCCTTTAGCTTACACCTTAAGACTTCTAGGTTGGTGTTTTAGTGAGAAAAGAACCTATAGATCATGGGTAGGAAGGTTGGGGGTATTTTAGTAGATATTTTTTGAGATAATTTGATAAAGTTTTGTGGATAAGTTAGAAGAGAATGTTCCATTTTATAAGTGGGGAGAGTGGAACTCTTATAAATATCCTTAACTTTTAAATATTATAAATGCCTTACTCATGGTCAAGTAGCATTAAAATAATTAAATTTTTAATATAAGGTTATGAGGGTCAAAATAACCTCATAAAATAAGAATTAAAATGATATTTTGTGGCCTTATCACAAAATTTTAACCTTAATTAACCTAGTTTACCCCTTTGTTGTGGTGACATCATTTTTACCAAGGTTACTATTCATAATGACCAAAAATAAAATTGATCTCATTGATAAATTTGAAACCCCTAATTAAAAATATGAAATACATTTTTTAATATTCAATATGTATAATTGGACTAAATTTATTTTAATATAATAATGCAAAACACAATAAAAACAGTTTTTTTAGAAAAATGGGATATTAAGCTTAAAATGAATTTATACCAAAATTAAATATAATATTGATTCCTATAGAATTAATTGGATTATTTTTAGTTAAATAGAATTAATTTTACTTTAAAAACAATCCAAAATAAAATGGTACTTCTTAAATACTTAAAAATAAATTATAGTTTTTATAAAAATTGATATTTTCACTATTCATCCCAAAATCAGTCTTTTTAGAAAAATATAAAAAATTATCCCTATGCTATATTTGATATGATGATATAAAAAATAAAATACATTTCATAAAATTAAATTTCTAAAATTTACAAATTAAACTTTTAAATAAAATCATATAATACATGGAAAACACTTTAGTTAGAATAAAAATATTTCTTTTTTTAATTTTAAAAATTATATAAAATTATTATAATGAATGTGAATCTATAAAATCTAATCATGAAAATAAATATGACAAAAAATTAATTTATTATTAATATTAACTGGTTTTTCACATCATATTCCTCAAAATGAACTCTACAGTATCCATAAATAATTAATCTTCTAAGCTGCATAAAATACAACTGCAACATGGAATGTGATGTGGAGACTTCCTCTTGCGGAATGAGAGCCTGTATAAGAAAACATGTAAAAATATCAGCTAGAGTATGTACATATTATCATCCAATCATTCCATAATTTTTCTCCTCATTTCAAGCTTGAATCAGAACTAACTTTATGATATTTAATCATTGGAAGTAAAAGACATGAATCTTCTAAATTCATTTATCATTTCCAGATATAATAAAACTTAAAAGTTTTCATTTTAGGATAAAAGTAATTCTATGAAGGTCATTTTACCTCAATCCTATTCTCATAAACTCAATGATCTTATTCCTACTCAAATATCTCAAATATCAATGATTTAGAAACGGATGTACAACTCAATCATCGATGTAATTTCATCTACATTATTCTTGAAAACCCATGAAGTTTCATCAATAATATCATACACTTGATCTCACTAAAAACAAAATTGAATAAAGGATTACCTAGAATCATGATTTTTCTAACCTGAATGCATATTATAGCATTATCATATGAAATTTTCATCCAAATTATAAATTTTAGAAACTCAATTTTTGGACTTTAAAATGTATCTGAATCTTCTCTTGTTTAATCTTTATCCCCAAGGATTTATGATCGGATATAATAATTTTATATCTATAATTAAAAAATAATTTGGGTGTTTTTGATGTTTAATACCATAAAGATCAACTTTGGAATCATCCTAATTAAATTCCTTCTTTATATATTAAATCTAGAAACTCAATTTTTCAGTATGCAAAAAATCTCCAAATTCTCTCAGTGTTGATGTTTACACATCACTAAAATGGTGTTTATGTAGGTATATTCCTATAAATATTATTCTTACATAAGTTTATTCCTATGAATAAGTTTATTATGAAAATAGATATTCAATCCTATGCAACCCTGGATAATCCATACACAGAGCAGACTTTATGCATACACAGCTGCAGATTGATGGTTACACAAACCTGGATGATGGTTATGCATCCTGGCCTGATGTTTATGCAGGAAATTCTTCATGTGTACTTGGAACTAGAATATGATTACGTAGACATCACTTTTCCATTTTTCATATTTCCTTAAAATTACTTCAAGGTTGTCCCAAATCAACTCTATCCTTCTCAAGAATTCATCCAAGAGTTATTCAACACTGATATTTAGTGGCCTTTATATGTAGAACGCCTTGGATAGATTCTCATAATTCCTCACAACTTCAGATATTTTTTCTTCTCATTAGTAGATATTTTATCTCCCCACTAGATGGCTTCACTCAAATCACTTACCAGTTATTATAGATAGTACATTTCACACTTATTATAACTTTTCATAACCATACATACCAGCTCAAAAATCATCACATATTTTATGGGTTGCTCACCAAGAAACCAACTTTCATTCTCCTTTACCCAGATTTATGGTCAAATCCTTCACCTTACCTTGAAAACAAGAAATATAATCTCTTTTTAATTCATAGTTCTAGCCAGTTATTTCTTCTTTAACATGCATTAAATTATTGTATATTGTAAACTAATAAAATTCAAGCCTCACACATCCAAGGTCACTTCAATATCATATCAAATCTTATCAAGGATGTCAATAAAAACTTTATAATTCTTTATTTATAAAGATTTATCTTGAGTTGGTAGATTAATAGATGCAATAATTAAGCTTGAGGTTTAAAGTAAACATAAGGTGCATAAGGGGCCCTAAATATTTTTGTTCTAACCAGTTCTATGCCTCACTAGTTAGGTTAAATGTCAATATTTTCCTATTGAACCCATTCAAGCCTCACCTGTGTTAAACTCCAAATATCATCATATCTCTTAACCAAAATCATTGATGCCACTTTTTCATGACCCTCCCCTGTAGAAACCCCTCCTAGGTTGGCATTGGAGATAGAAGTAACCCTCAAATCTCACCTATGATAGGTCATGGGTTGATGGCTAGCACTGAGGGAATCCATCACGAACCAGCCTGGGTACCCTGGTAACCCAATAACTGAGCTGGTCCTAACATATCCTGAAGGGTGTTCCTGATCACCACAGGTCAGTGACTAGAACCTGGAATCATATAAACTAAAAGTGGGAATGATATTTCCACTAACATTGTGGAAGAAAAAAAAAAGCAATATAGTATGCATAAAAAAAGAAACTTTGTCGAGAGTAATGTACCAGAAGTCAAAAATGCATAAAAACCCCAAGGTACCACAACCCAAGTACCAAAATAGAGGAAAAAGGACTAAGTCCCTAAGGACACAAATCACCAAATCCAAGGTTCAACAGCTAGATCCACCTCCAAGATATCATTTTCCCTTACTCGAACCTGGAAGGAGATAATCTAAAAACACCTGAAGGAACAAGTAGGGTGTGAGTTAAAATGACCAGTAGGGTCTCACCAAGGATTCCATAATAGATTACAATAATAGATTAACCAAATTAATTCTTTCAATTTTCAGAAAATAAATAGGTTTGTCATTTTAAAGAATATTTAAACAACTCATGCTATACAGTTCAAATGATGGAAAATAATTTAAGGAAATACTTTACAAGTGATGGAATATTTCTAAAAAATGGCTTAAATAAAACATTTTATATAAAACATTTTATATAAATTTAGAAGGAATTTAAATCAGTTTAATAACATTGGAATACATTTATATATCAAATATAAACAAGCGATCAACATGGACATATTCCAAAAAGGTATGAAAGTTCCATACTATTGGAATCTGTACTCTCTAAGTGATCACGACAATATGTATAAACACACGCCCTCTGGACATTGTTCAGAGAGGAATCATCACCATCGCCTAAGGGATGTGACCTGCTGCATTTATGTATTATAACGTTTTATAATCATAGAGTGTGTCTAAATAACTCACAATCTACATAAGTATTTTATGTGCTCTTACACAATAAATTATGGGAAATTTATTTTAAAACTTCTTAAAATAAAATAAAATCTCATTCCCCCATTTCAAATTCAAATTTTCCATCTAAAACTAAAACATGTTTTAATCAAAACAATATTCCTTTTTAACATGATAAAACCACCGAGTTTCTATCAGAAATTTTTAATCCATTTTCACAATTTAAAAAATTCCATCAAATCAGTTTAAAAAATAAAATTCAACAATTCAATTGAAACCATTTTCATCCATTGCAAACACACTAAAATTAATTGAAATTGGGGGTTTTCCCAATTTCTTGTAAAAACCATTTCAAACCTCCTAATTCACTGAAATTTGGTTTTAATCAAAAAAAATTGAAAGTAATTTCAAAAAATTTAATTTAAATAAACAACTAAAATAAATTAAGAAATTTAAGGTTAATCAATTTGGCCAAGTGGGACAGAATCACCTACCTTTGTCACAAAAACTCAACGCCTGCAATGAAACCCTCCAACGAGAATGAAGGTGTAGAAGACATAAAAACCTCAACCTAAAAATGAGATATAGAAACATGGAGTATAGATCCATCAATTTCAAGATGATGCATAAGAAAACAAGGAGGATAAAGAGAAATATATTAAGAAAAAGGGAGAACTCTTACCCAGGAATTCATATCGCTAACACAGAAATAATCAAGCGTCGGACTAAATGATCTGGGAGGCTTGGAGAGCTCCAAGATCACCTAGGGAAGGATTTGGGTCAAGAGAAATTAAACTAAATAGAATGATAAAAGAGTATATCATCCATTCTTCCTAAATATAACTGTAACATGGGGAATTACACAATGTGTAATCTCATTACACTTCATGAAATAGTTAAATTTCATAACCTTTAAAAAAACTCATCGCTTCAAATTAAAAAACTATCTTTAAATCACTTAGAACGTGTAAAGACTTGTCACTACATGTAACTTTCATGGTGTGAACCCTTCACTGCATGCACCTAAAAACCATTATACTTCGTGTAACCCTCCTACGACCTACTTAAACAACTGGTTAAAGCTGAGAGTCCAACAAAACTGAAACTTCACCATTATAGGTATCCTCCCAATTCATTCTCAACCCTACTCAATCAAAGAAAAGGAAAACCCACAAAAAGGTTAAATATGTAACTATAATATTAGTAATGGTATGTTACAACCTCCCCACCATAAAAACATTCTTTCCCATAAAGCCTATGAAGAAGCATCCATGACAAAAAGATGAGTCCACTGCTCTCTCAATAGTGCCTCACATTTCCATGTCACATGATTATCAGAACCATGCTGCCATAGCACATGAACCAAAGTTATCATCCTCCCAAAAAGTACCTTGGTCTCCGAATCAACTATCCTAACTGACCTCTTAGTCAAATATAAATCAGGTTCAATATCAAGATCACTCCAGCTCAAAATGTGAGATGGATCAAATAGAAACTTTCTCAACTGTGATACATAGAACATGTTATGTATAGACATCATCCATGGTATAAGTGATAAATGGTATGAAACTTTCCCCACCTATTCAATAACCTCATAAGGTCCCACAAAACGAGGAGAAAGCTTCTCTTTCCTCCCAAGTCGTTGATGATCCAAACGAAGTGAAACTTTCAAGAACACCTAGTCACTAATTGAAAACTAAAAGGGTCTATGATGATGATTAGAATATGAATTATATTGTCTCTAGGCCATTAACATTCTTTGATGAATTAATTGAATCTTTTTTGTCTTCTCTTACACCAAACTTGGTCCAACCAAGGAACTTTCACCAATATTTGACCAACACTATAGAGATTTACAAGTCCATCCATACAAGGCCTCAAAATAATGCATTATGATTATGGAATGGTAACTATTTTTATAACCAAACTCATCCATCCCCAAATAATCATCCCATGCACCACTAAAGTTCAAAACACAAGTGCAAATCATATCCTCATGAATATATATATCTCTCTCTATCTGGCCATCTGAATGTCGATGGTAGGTTGTGCTCAAACAGACCTGAGATCCCAGTGCCTCCTAAAGGAATCTCTAAAGTGAGAAGTGAATCAAGGATCACTATCAAAGAATATAGAAGATTGAACTCTGTTCAAATGAACAATCTCTTTCATGTAGATATTTCCCAAATCCTCAAATTTGGTTATATCATGAATGGGTATGAAGTGATCTAACTTGTCCAGCCTATCGATCACAACCCATATCACATTATTCTTTATCTTGGTATGAGGAAACCCAACCAAAAATTCCATAGATGTCTCATCCCACATCAAAGTAAGGACCAATAGTGGATAATGTAAACCTAAAGGTTTTTTATGCTTGACTTTAACCTGTTGGCTTGTATAGTAGCAGGAAACAAACTCAGCAATGCCTTATCTCATTCATGTCTACTAGAACAGTCGTCGCATGTTATAGAACATCTCAGTGGTTTCTAGGTGCACATATCACTAGGAATTGTGACAATCCCCCATCACATCCTTCATTGCTACTAACGGAACAAAAAAGAAATTATGATAACATAAAACACCCTCTTTGGAGAACGACCATCGGGAAATTGTCTCCCCACCATAAAGAGATTATCTAATGCTATAGAATTCATCATCAAGTTGTTGATCCTAAAGAATCATCTCTATAAGAGTGGATGTTAATTGAATTTCATCTAAATAAACCTCATCCCCTGATTCCTAGACTCCAATATACAAATGTGTAAAGAGATACAAAAAATTACACTCTTCTAAAGATTCTTTCACTGCTTGGGTTGTAAGTTTCCTGCTCAATGCATCTACAATGAAATTCCCTTTCCTCAGAGTGTAGGCGATGTAAAAATAAAAATATTATAGTTACTCTACCTAATGCCTTTGGTGGAGATTAAGATATGTTTTAGAGAATATGTAACTCAATATCTTATGGTATGAATATATAGTAAAACTTTCTCCATAAAGGTAATGTTTCTAACTCTTAAGTGTGTGAATTATAGCTACAAGTTTAAAGTCATGGGTAGAATAATTATTCTCATGTGTCCTAAGTTGATGAGATCCATAAGTAATGACATGATCACCTTGCATAAGAACACTACCAAAACTTGAACTCGATGCATCACAGAAGACCACATAGCCCTACCCGGCCTCTAGAAGAGTGAACACTAGTGCATTAGTCAAAAGACATTTCATCTCAACAAAAGAACTCTAACATTTATCATTCCAAGAAAACTTCATTACCTTCTGAGTTAGAGTAGTCATCGGAGAATCCAAATTTGAGAATTCCTTCACTAACCAATGATAATATCTGAATGATCCCAAAAATCTGTGAATCTTGAAGACATTTCATGGTTTCTCAGAAGTCATAACATCCTTCACCTTCTCAGGATCACCTTATATTCCTTGTTTTGACACCACGTGTCCTAATAATTTCACTTCACAAATCTAGAAATCACATTTAAAAAGATTGGCATAAAGTCATTGATCTATCAACAGACACAGAACTGATCTTAGATGATGTACATGATCCTCCTTGTACTTGGAGTAAATGAGAATATCTTCCACAAATACTACCATAAAGGTATCTAAATACTCGTGGAAAATATTATTCATCAAAACCATGAAAACTTCATGAGATTTTATTAGACCATAGGGAATAACAAGGTAATCATAATGTTTGTACTTGCTCTGAAAGGAGGTTTTATGAATATAAAATTCTTTTATCCTCAGATGATGGTAACTAGACCGAAGGTCAATCTCTAAAGACCACTTTTCCTCTTTCAAATGATCAAATAGATCATTAATCCATGGAAACTGATACTTTTTCTTCACCGTAACTCTATTGAGATTTCAATAATCAACACATAAGCGAAGAGAACCATCATCTTTCTTAGTGAATAGAATCGGTGTCATCCAAGGGGACACACTCAGGTTTATAAATAATTTCTCAAGAAGATAGTGAACTAGGACTTCAGCTATTTCAGTTCAGTTGCTTTCATGTGGTAAGAGGTAATTGAAAATAGTTGAGTTCCAAGAATTAAGTTAATAGAAAACACAACCTCCCTTACTGGTGGAAAACTAGAGAAGTTAGACGGAAACACGTC
Organism: Viscum album; assembly: GCA_963277665.1. Taxonomy (NCBI): domain Eukaryota; kingdom Viridiplantae; phylum Streptophyta; class Magnoliopsida; order Santalales; family Viscaceae; genus Viscum; species Viscum album. Next base: position 1,489,495,364 of record OY728142.1, read on the forward strand.
GAGAAACTCAATGAAAACTAGAGGTAGATCACCACTCAAAGATTCATGATCCATATCAAAATCAAATACTGATACTTCTTTCCCCAACTCTAAATAATAAGGTTTATCCCCGATCGAACTTGGGTCTCATTCTCCTTGAAAGACAAGAGACACGCTACTAGGTGTAGTAAGGTAGACCTATCGAAGATAAAAAAATCACTTTTTGGAAATGATCCAATCTATTCTAAAAATGAAATCAAGAGGTTTCATGTCGAGGACAAAAAAAATCAAATTCATATCAACATATTATAGAGAGAAGACACAAGCAGGACTATGGAGAAACCACTCTATATTTGTACCAAGGGGTGTACTAATATCCATTACACAAGATAAAATCTCCATAGGAAGATTTATCTTATTTAAAATATGGGTTGAAATAAATGAATAAGATTCACCAATATCAAATAGAGTAGTCGCTAATGATGAATCTATAGTAATGGTACATATCACAGACACTAGACTCATGTACACTTCCTTTGGAGACTCTTACACTGCATGAAGTAGCTTTGTTCTGAATGATTGTGTTTGAAACCCTTTTATACGTGAAGCATATGATTTCCCCTCAGTTTTAGGAGGATACCATGATCCTGTTCCACTACACGTAGTAGAAAATATATGGCAGAATATCTATAAGTTCCCTAAACATCCGCATAATCCATAGTTCTTAGGTGCCTTAGTGCAAACCCTCTTAGAATTTCCTAGCTTTCCACGCTGATAGAAAATAAAAGGACTTCCCTCTGGAGCTGTAGGAGGTCTGGAATGACCCTACCATTGAGAACTGTCATGAGAATCATTAAGCTTCCACTTTCCCTTGAATTAACTCATGCTTCCATTGGAGGAAAAATAAGCTCTCATCAACCCTGACTTTCTGACCAATTCTATATCAATCATTATCTCCCTATCTATCACATCAACATAAGTGGGTAGATTTAACAAGAAAAATTGAGAACGAATATCTAATTGAAGTACCAAATTGAATCTTTGATCCTTCATCCTCTCATTAGATACAATCTCAGGCGCAAACTAAGCAAGTTCAATAAAGTGATTTTAATACTCAATCATGGTTCTGTCGGCCTACTCAAGCTTGAAAAACTCTACAGCCTTGGCCAATACCATTGGATCTTGTTAAAACTAGTATGTGAAAAGAACCTTGAAGTCTTTCCACTCTAAGCCCTCATGTTTCTTTTCCATCACCATCATTCCCCACCATCTCCTGCTTAGTCCCTCTAACACAAAAGTGGAACACTTTACTTTGATCATGTCTTGTGTCTCCAATAACTCAAACATATATTCTATCCTACCCATCCATTCCTCATCATGTTGAGGATCAGTGGAGCCTTTTAAAACTGGTGGCTTCTGGAGAAGGAACTCTTGAGAACTAACTTTGAGAATGTCCCTCTAAGGTTCCACAACTGGATCCTAAATGGGAACTAGAGATGGTGTCTATCTCAGTGCTTGGACAGTGCGCATAACCACCTCAACTAGATTTGGGTCCACTCGAGTATTTGCTTGCTACAATTCAGAAGCAGCTTCCTCTTGGACCCAATTCACATGACTTCTTAGATTCATGATGCTACACAACATTAGCAGTCAACAAGGAAGACATCATATTTACACTCAAATAGAGAAACAAGGAAAATTAATTCCAACATATATAACGAAAAAGATTTAGATTTCAACCTATCCAAATCAAAATAGGGAAAAGACTAGAACTAATTCAAAAGACATCTTTTTCTAACCACCCTTGGTGGCTTAAGGTTTATTGTATTGAGTTATGTCTAGGCACTCAATCACAACTACCTCCTAATTCCTAACAATATTTCACAAACGCATACTAACTTCAATAAAAAATTTCAACCTACCTTTAATACCACTTTTTCATGAACCAACCCGGGTACCCTAGTAACCCGATAACTGAGACAGTCCTGACATATCCCAAAGAGAATTCATGATCCCCATAGGTCAACAAATAGTACTTAGAATCATACAAACTAAAAGTGGGAATTATTTTACAATAATAATGCAAAAGTAAAAGAAGAAAGACAATATGAATAAAAAAAGAAACTCCATAGGGAGTAATGTACTGGAAGTCAACAAGGCATAAACAAACCCAAGGTACTATAACCCAAGTATCAAAATAGAGGAAAACATCCCAAGTCACTAAGGAAACAATTTACCAAATCCAAGGTTCAACAGTCAGATCCACCTCCAAGATATCATTTCCCCTTGCTCGAACCTGGAAGAAGATAATATATAAACACACAAAGGCATAATTAGTGTGTGAGCTAAAAATCCCAGTAGGGTCTCACAAAGTATTCCATAATAGATTCTAATAATAGATTAACCAAAGGAATGCTTTCAATTTTTAAAATTAATTAGGCTTGGAATTTTAAATCATATTTAAAAAAACCATGCTATACAGTTCAAATTATGGAAAATAATTTAAGAAAATACTTTACAATCGGTGGAATATTTCTAAAAAATGGATTAATTAAAAAAATTATACAAAAAAAATTATATAAATTTAGAAGGCATGTAAAGCAATTTAACAACATTAGAATACATTTATATCTCAAATATAAACAAGAGAGAAACATAGTCATGTGCCAAATAGGTATGAAAGTTCCAAGCTATAAGACTTTGCACTCTCAAAGTGATCAAGGAAATATGTGTACACAAGCATCCTCTAGACACTATTCAGAGAGGACTCGTCACCATTACCTAAGGTATGTGACCTAGTACATTTATCTTTTATAATGTTGTATAATCATAGATTGTTTCCAAATAACTCACAATCTACCTAAATCTTTCATGTGATCCTACACAATCAATGATGGGAAATTTATTTTAATACTACTTAAAATAAAATTAAATCTCATTCACCCATTTCAAATTCTGATTTTCCATCTAAAACCAAAACATGTTTTCATTAAAAAAAAATATACTTTTTTAATATGATAAACCACTAGGTTTCTATCAAAACTTTTTAATCCTTTTTCACAATTTAACAAATTCCATCAAATCTGTTTCAAAAATTAAATTCAACAATTAAATTGAAACCATTTCCATCCATTTACAAACACACCCTAATTCATCATAATTGGGGGTTTTCTCCAATTTCTTTCCAAAACCATTTCAAGCATCCCAATTCACTAGAATTGGGTTTTAATCAAAACCAATTGAAAGTAATTTTAAATAATTGAATTTAAATCAACAACTGAAATAAATCAATCAATTTAAGGTTAATAAATTTGGCCAAGCGGGATGAAATCACCTACCTTTCTCATGGAAACTCAACGCCCACAAAAAACCCTCCAATGAGAACGAAGGTGTAGAAGACCTCGAAAATCAACCTAGAAATGATATCTAGCAGTACATAGTATAGATCCATCAGTTTCAAGATGATGCATCAAATCCCAATGAGGATAAAGAGAAAGAGACAAAGAAAATGGGAGAATGCTTACTTGGGAATTCACACTGCCAACGTAATGATGATCGAATGTCAAATGAAAGGATATGGGAGGGTTGGAGAGCTCCATGATTGTCTGGGGAAGACTTTGGGTCGATAGAAAAGAAACTGGAGAGGAGGAGAAAATATGATCTCATTAATTCTGCCTACATATAACTGGAATGTGTGGAATTACATGACATGTAATCCCATTACATGTCATGAAATAGTTAAATTCTATAATCACTGGAAAAATTGTTGCTTAGAATTAAAAATTAATCTTTATTTCACTCATGACGTGTAAAGACTCTTCATGTTGTGTAACTTTCATGGTGTGAACCCTTCATGACGTGCACCTAGCAACCATTACACATCGTGTAACCTATTTACACAGTGTGTAACCCTTCTACAACTTGTAGAAACAACCGATTAAATTTGAGAGTCTAACAAAACTACGACTTCTCCATTATAGGTATCCTTCCAATTCATTCTCAACCCTACCCGGTCAATGAAAAGGATAAACCACAGCAAGGTTAAAGATGTACCTATCATATTGGTAATGGGATGTTGCAGTATCTGTCACGCATATGGGAGGCATTACCCTCATAAATTCCCTAAAAAATAAGGCAAAAACACTAATAAACTCCATTTATAAATAGAAAAGATATAATTCTTGTTCCCAAACCAACTTGATATGTTAATGAATACAACTAAAATAAGGATAATTCAAGAATGATCTCCTAAACTCCACTCTAGCTTCTTAAACAACAACATCCCCAATCTCCATTGAACTGTCCTATTAAACAACTCAAGAAAATTGTAAAGGGGTGAGCACTTGGGAGTACTCAGTAAGATCATATTTCTAAGAAATTATATGTCCATTTAAAATAAATGTTTGAAGATAGAGATGAATGAAATTAACTAAGTGAGAATAATATATAATGAAGGGTGTAAACTAAGTAATTAAGAAAATTTGGAAGTAAATGTAATGTCATGGAATCACATAACTATCACCTTTGACAACATAACCTACAATTACTATATAAGTTCATTAAAAATGAATAGTAATATCACAATGGATCAAAATTCCATTAGTATAAATAAAAAAAGATGATATAAGGTTTTAAGATACATAAGAATAATGGATAAGGTACAGAAATAATCATCACTCTTTCCGCCATCATAATCGCATCACAGATCCACCACATCACCGCAACCACATCAACATAACCACAACCACATCACAACCACCACATCCCACATCATCATCACATTGAAACATTCTATAATTGATAGTATTCATAGTCCAAATACATGACATAACCTTAAGTCATCATAGCCCGAGGATATGTGTACATGTCATAACCTTAAGTCATTGCATCCCATGAAGGTGCATGTGTTGTACCCTTAAGTCATTATAGATCACATGCATGATCACACACAACATTTTAATTCATTACATATCATGGACATATATAAATTCATATCACAACCATAACCCATTAAATCCCATAAGGACTATGCATACAATAACCTATAGCCATTGCATACCAAGTATAGATGAATTGTACCATAAGAAATTATAGCTCATGCAAGTATACACATAACTGAAATCCATTAAAACTTGCATGTATAGTATCATAATATCGTAGATGATTAAGAAAATTAACAATCATACAAGTAGTCAATCAAGAAAATAAGCACATACAATAATAGTAAATGCATCATCTCAATGTATAATAAGAAGCAACAAGAAAGCAATAGCTGATAATTTAACCACATCATATCATGATATAATAATCATCACAACATAAAATATATTGTTACTAAATATTTCTATAAATACCATGCTAATAATTTACTTACCCATAAATTATTTGGTTTCACTATTCCTGTTAATTATTTAGTTAATTAAGCATAACCAATAAAATACGATAACCTAAGACATAACTTGGACATAACCCCACACATCACTATCCCAAGACAAAGCTAACCAAAACTCAACAACTAACCCAACCTCTAAACACAACTATAATCTCTTAAAAACTCCCATCACTAAGACTTACCCAACTCTCTCTTCAACAAGACTACATATACACTTAATGACTTCACACGCCTTAACCTAAAACTAAAGGCATCACTCAAGGAGAAATGATACCACCTCTCCCTAGAAGACCTCTCTAACTCCTCACTTCCCAAACCAAAACCCAAAGACAACCTAGGTAATAGAAAATACTAGAAAGGAAATTACTACTCTCAAGAGGCTAACCACACATCCCTGATATCACTTATATATTATAACCATCTCTTAGATTAACTAACCTTCTGAAATGAAAAGAAAGAACCAGTCCTATAATCATAAACTAGCCCTAAATTATATTTCAAGACAACAATCCCAACATGAAAATAAACCTTCACTACTTAAATAATTCCATATTCATTACCCTTTAATTAAATCATTCCTTTTTATTGTCACCATATTATCATTCTTTAATCATTTCTCATTTAGACATATAATTTTAGCATAGAATCGTCAACACATTGACGCACCATATATATGAAAAAATGATTTAGTATAATGTTAACAATTAATGCAACTACATATACATAATTAATAATGACAATATAAAAAGAAATCTTATCCATTCTTCCATATTTTCATTATCAATACGGATTTTTTGTTCTCAATTAAATTTTTAAAAAACTTCCCATTTCTCATGGGATATCAGATAGTATCAGTAGAGTATAAATATCTCTTAATCATTATAATAGCATGACATCGTAATAATATTATTCTAAAGTAGAAATTAAGAAAATAAATATAATTTATATAAAGAAATCATGAAAAAACTAGTGTAGAAATTAAAATAAGAAACATACAATAACCCATGTCCCTAGACCAGACTCACAAAAATTAGGCCTGAGAGAAGAGTATGGTATTATAAATGCATAAAGTAAATAGTATCTCCTCCTCTTGGACCAAACCATCTCCACTAAGTCTGAAGGAAGGGTGTGAAATTTCTATGTGTGAAGTCATTTCTGAAATGGGTAGATTGTCAAAGGTTGGAGTGGTGAAAGGAATCATGACTCATAGGACTCTATGGGGGGTTCAATCAAGGTGAATGATGGTAATTCCAATCATTAGTTTTGAAGGGCTCACTACAAGAAAACCGCCGTTTAGCGGCAGTTTTTTCGCGGCGGTTTTAAAAACCGCCGCAAAACGCGTTTTCGGGCCGCCATTTCGCGGCGATTTTAAGAACCGCCACAAAAAAACCGCCGCTAAACGGCAAAAAAAATTATTTTTTTTGAAATCTTTTTTTTATTTTATTAGAGGATTAGCGGCGGTTTTTTAAAAAACCGCCGCAAAATAGCGATGGTTTCGGTAAAACCGCCGCGAAATGAAATGAAAAAAATAAAAAACATAAGAAACCCCAAAATCACTAAAACGACCATAACTTTTGATCTGGGCGTCCGTTGAAGCGCCACGACCAGTCAAATCGAAGCTCATGAAGAGATCTATAGGCACATATAATCAAAACCGTGAGACGGTCTAAGGTGTGGAAGATATTAGAGTTATAAAAAAGTTGAAAAAAGTTCTCCAACTTCAAACGGCCATAACTTTCGCTCTGGGTGTCTGTTTGGGCTCTACCACATATCAAATCGAAGCCAGCGAAGAGAGCTATGCACCAATTCGACACAAGCAAGCTTTTGTCATGTTTTTAGACCCCAAAAACCCCTCTGAAGGCCTCCAAAACCCCGTTTCTGTCACCAATGTCCCGTCGAACTTGTCTTCAAACAGACCTAACTTTCGATCCGCGTGTCAGTTCGGCCTCCTCCACCTGCCAGATCATAGCTTGTTCCGTGAGCTTCAGTTTGACTGGTTGCGGCGCCCACATGCACTCCTAGATCATATGTTATGGCCTTTTTAGTGGGTATCGGGTTTGTTATGTTTTTCAATGTCTCGTTTCTAGCACCCGTTCTCCGTCAGCTTTTTTTAAATGGTCATAACTTCCGATCCGTCTGTCCATTCGGACTCTTTCACCTTTCAGGTTGAAGAGCATTTCAGGATATTTGATTTGATAGGTCGCGGATCTAAAACGGACTCTCGGATCATAAGTTATCTCTGTTAATGTGAGTCCAATGTTTTTGTCTCTTTATGACCGTTTTGACGGATTTTGACGGTATCTCCATTTATTACTGTTTATTTGGGTTTTCATGACTTTTTATCTTTATCAATGGTTTTTCATGGGTTATTATGATGATTATGTTGAATTATTAAGGAGTTTTCCAGATTTGTCACGAGTTTTCATGCGTTCTCATTTTTTTTAATGCCTCATTCTTCATATGATTCTCCATCCTTTTTCATGCGTTTTCATGATTTTTCATCCCTTATCACGTCTTTTTATACTTTTTCATGTGTTTCCTTTATTATTTGTTATTTATTATTTATAATATACATTAATTTATTTATTATCTATTATTTGTAACTTGTTATTTATTATTTATTATTTATTATTTATTATTTATTATTTATTATTTATTATTTATTATTTATTATTTATTATTTATATTTATTTATTAGTTATTATTTATTATTTATTATTTATTATTTATATTTATTTTTATTTATTTTTATTTATTATTTATATTTATTTATTATTTATTATTTATTATTTATATTTATATTTATTTATATTTATTTATTATTTATATTTATTTATTATTTATTATTTATTATTTATATTTATTTATTATTTATATTTATTTATTATTTATATTTATTTATATTTATTTATTATTTATTATTTATATTTATTTATTATTTATATTTATTTATTATTTATTATTTATATTTATTTATTATTTATTATTTATTTATTATTTATTATTTATATTTATTTATTATTTATTATTTATTATTTATATTTATTTATTATTTATTATTTATATTTATTTATTATTTATATTTATTATTTATTATTTATTATTTATTATTTATATTTATTTATTAGTTATTATTTATTAGTTATTATTTATTATTTATTATTTATTATTTATATTTATTTATTATTTTTTATTTTTTATTTATTATTTATATTCATTTATTATTTATTATTTATATTTATTTATTATTTATTATTTATTATTTATTATTTATTATTTATATTTATTTATTATTTATTTTTATTTATTATTTATATTTATTTATTGTTTATTATTTATTATTTATAATTATTTCTTATTTATATTTATTTATTATTTAATATTTATTATTTATATTTATTTATTATTTATTATTTATTATTTATATTTATTTATTATTTATTATTTATTATTTATATTTATTTATTATTTATTATTTTCTATTTATTATTTATTATTTATATTTATTTAATATTTATTATTTTCTATTTATTATTTATATTTATTTATTATTTATTATTTTCTATTTATTATTTATATTTATTTATTATTTATTATTTATATTTATTTATTATTTATTATTTATTATTTATTATTTATTATTTATTATTTATTATTTATATTTATTTATTAGTTATTATTTATTATTTATTATTTATTATTTATTATTTTTATTTATTTATTATTTATTATTTATTATTTATTATTTATATTTATTTATTATTTATATTTATTTATTATTTATTATTTATTATTTATTATTTATATTTATTTATTATTTTTTATTTATTATTTATTATTTATATTTATTTATTATTTGTTTTTATTTATTATTTATATTTATTTATTTTTTTATTATTTATATTTATTTATTATTTATATTTATTTATTATTTATTATTTATATTTATTTATTATTTATTATTTATTATTTATATTTATATATTATTTATATTTATTATTTATTATTTATATTCATTTATTATTTATTATTTATTAATTTTATTTATTTATTATTTATTATTTATTATTTATTATTTATATTTATTTATTATTTATTATTTTCTACTTATTATTTATTATTTATATTTATTTATTATTTATTATTTATATTTATTTATTATTTATTATTTGTATTTATTTATTATTTATTATTTTCTATTTATTATTTATTATTTATATTTATTTATTATTTATTATTTATTGTTTATTATTTATTATTTATTATTTATTATTTATATTTATTTATTATTTATTATTTATTATTTATTATTTATATTTATTTATTATTTATTATTTATATTTATTTATTATTTATATTTATTATTTATTATTTATATTTATTTGTTATTTATTATTTATATTCATTTATTATTTATTATTTATTATTTATATTTATTTGTTATTTATTAATTTCTATTTATTATTTATTATTTATATTTATTTATTATTTATTATTTATTATTTATTATTTATTATTTATATTTATTTATTAGTTATTATTTATTAGTTATTATTTATTAGTTATTATTTATTATTTTTTATTTATTATTTATTATTTATTATTTATATTTATTTATTATTTATTATTTATTATCTATTATTTATATTTATTTATTAATTATTATTTATATTTATTTATTATTTATATTTATTATTTATTATTTATATTTATTTATTATTTATTATTTATATTCATTTAATATTTATTATTTATTATTTATATTTATTTATTATTTATTAATTTCGATTTATTATTTATTATTTATTATTTATATTTATTATTTATTATTTATTATTTATTATTTATTATTTATTATTTATTATTTATTATTTATATTTATTTATTAGTTATTATTTATTAGTTATTATTTATTAGTTATTATTTATTATTTATTATTTATATTTATTTATTATTTATTATTTATTATTTATATTTATTTATTATTTATTATTTATATTTATTTATTATTTATTATTTATATTTATTTATTATTTCTTATTTATATTTATTATTTCTTATTTATTATTTATTATTTATTATTTATTATTTATTATTTATTATTTATTATTATTGAGTTTATATTTATTATTTATGTATTATTTGTTTTTTCAATTAATATATATAAGTATATTAAATTCTGTTTATTAACCACATGGCGAGGTTGCTGGAGTGGTAAAGTCTTTGGAAAATATGCAAGAGGTTAGGGGTTGAAATCTCATCAAACGCAGAATTTCTTTATATTGCATGGGTATGCATGTGCATGTGCATGTGCATGTGCATGTGCATGTGCATGGGCATGTGCATGTGCATGTGCATGTGCATGGGCATGGGCATGGGCATGGGCATGGGCATGGGCATGGGCATGGGCATGGGCATGGGCATGGGCATGGGCATGGGCATGGGCATGGGCATGGGCATGGGCATGGGCATGGGCATGGGCATGGGCATGGGCATGGGCATGGGCATGGGCATGGGCATGGGCATGTGCATGTGCATGGGCATGTGCATGTGCATGTGCATGTGCATGTGCATGTGCATGTGCATGTGCATGGGCATGTGCATGTGCATGTGCATGTGCATGTGCATGTGCATGTGCATGTGCATGTGCATGTGCATGGGCATGGGCATGGGCATGTGCATGTGCATGTGCATGGGCATGTGCATGTGCATGCGCATGCGCATGTGCATGTGCATGGGATGTGCATACATGGATAAATAAAGTAAATAAAATAAATACGAAATAAAAAAAATAATAATAAATACGAAAATAAATAAATAAATAAATATATAAATAAATATATATATATAAATAAATATATATATAAATAAATATATAAAATTAAAAATTAAAAAAATTAAAAAAATTAAAAAAATAACAAAAAAATAACAAAAAAAATAACAAAAATAAAAAAAATAAAAAAATAAAAAAAACCGCCGCGAAACGTTCTACGACGGTTTTGAAAACCGTCGCGAAATAGTTTCCCGACGCACAATTTAGCAGCGGTTTTTCAGAACCGCCACCAATCGATTTAGCGGCGGTTTAAACCGCCACTAAATGCCTTTTTTGTCGTAGTGGCTAGAAATCGAAGAGTTTTAATAATCATTGTATTTGAAGGACTAATAAATAAAGTGTTTTAGGATCAACAAGTTAACTTAGATGGATTCACATCATATCAATAAACATATATCCCAAAACATGGAGGAAAGGATTAGAAATCTCCTACGAAACACCATGCTAAGAGAAGGGAGGGAAAATCAAATTTGAATGTCAATGAATCCATGAGAACCTTACACTAACCTATTTCATGTCATTTCACTTCAAACATTTTACCAACACTAAATATACTCATTGATTACACCTTCCCTAGAAGAGTTATAAGAAATAAAAAAGGAAAGATATGAAAAGGGAACCTTAGATTGAAGAAGAATAAACACCACAAATCAATATATTAGGATCTGTAAAAGGATGATCTAAATGATCCAAAAGGGATAAATAATGTAAAACTTTGGAGTAAGATAGAATCCTATTTAAACAATAAATCTAACCACCGCATACATGAATTTTAAAATAACGGTCCATAAAATTTATCTCCTTAGTTCATGTATTGTGGTGGCATATTGGTGTGCAAGAGAGTACTTGGGAATGTGAGTCGTAGATGTTCACTTAGTACCCTGATTTTTTTGATGTTTAGATCTTCTCTTATAACATTGTTCTCTTGTGGACATTGAACATTATGGATTATGAGATGGTTCCCTATTGTTTCTTATTGGTAACCTTGATCTAATTTGATAGGCATCTCCCCCAAGAGAGTGTTTAGGAGTTGGTTTTTGTTGCATGGTTTTACACTTGTTTACTCTAATGAGGTAGTTAAGCTCTAATGATGTTGAGATCCTTGATATTTATCTCACAGGGTGGTTATTCATACGACCCATTTTTGTTTTCTCTCTGGATTTGGTTTTAGATTCTCGAGGATGATAATTTTTTGAGAGGTGTCTGATGTAAGGACTCAAGTCCATCTAGTCCTTCCCTTTGGGTGTTTCTAAAGACCATGGTGCTCAAAGGAGGCCTAGAGAAGGTTTTGAGGTTTTTTTATTCTAAAATATGGAAGGAGGGACGATTCACAATGTGTAAGGGTTTCACATCGTGAATGTGTAGTTCACGGCTTGGGTGAGATCCTGATTCACGACCAGTAGAATCAAATATGTGGATCCATCAGGTACATGGAGAAATCAACTATATGAAATTGGCCATGTGGTTGGATCGGCTACATGGATGGATCAGTTACGTGGAGCCTTGGCTACATGAATGAATCGGGTACGTGAGTGATCAGCTATGTAAATTGGCTATGTGGATGGACTGGCTATGTAAGTGATCAGCTACGTGAGTGATCGAAAATGTGAATTTTTTGTGTGAGTGATTGGCTCTGTGAGTGAAATATCTATGTGAGTAAAATGGCTACATGAAATGGTTATGTGGGGCTTTTGGCTACGTGGTTCTTTTGGCTATGTAAAATTGGCTACTTTGAGATTTCCGCCAGTTTTGTGAAAACAAACATGCAGGTCTTTTAGTGGCATGAATCAAGGGCCTTCAAAGGATGATTCATTAAGGATAATTATGTCCTTAATTTTTGGAGATAGTCGAGGCTGTAAATGAGTCCTTACATGTGGATTTTAATGAGATCTGCAATAGCTGGAATTAAATATTTTCGATTTTAAATTATAATCATCCCGTATCTATTAACTCAAAATTGAAATTCCTTCTCTTCATTCCTTATTTTTTTTCTTCTCTCGATATTGTAGGTTCTGAATAATTCTCTTAGAGTCATGGAATCATGTTTTCATTGTCTCGTATTTCCTCTAGTAGCAATTCCTTCTTATGTGTGCCCCCTATTTTTGGTGCAACGAGACGTGTGAAGCTTATTTTTCTAGGTATGGGATTCATTGCTTATCCTGATTATTTACATTAAATATTAGAGTTAACACAGTTTATCCCCTTTGATGTAAATTGAATTAACCTAATGAACATTGTACTAGATTAATAAAGAATTGGATTGTGATCTTTTGGCATTGATTTCTACCATGATAACGGGTTGCCTCTTGATTTTATAGATAGTGTGTGATATATAATATGCTTATGTAGCATGTTGTTATGATAGTTTTATAATGATTTTCTTAATGGAACATGGTAAAGAATGTAAATCCTGAATTAATTGATAATTAATTGGTTAGAGAATAAAGAGGTATATTTAATGAATCTGGTGTTTGTTATAATTTTATAATGATCAAATTGATGTGAGTATTCATATTTAATTGAATATGTAATTCCATGTGTTGATATAATTTGATAAATAATGAGAATAATGTTAATTATTGTTGATGAAAAGAATTAAAGTTATGTTAATAAATTATAATTTCACAAGTTTTTTCAAACCAGAATGTATGTTGGGAAGCATATTTAAATTAATTGTTTAATTAATTTAGTATCCTTTTATAGCTTGATACCTTAGGTTTCCCACAATTGGAACCTATGAATAATGAATTGGTTAATACAAAAAGGAATAAAAACAAATTGTTTGATAATTATAATTGCTAGGGTCTGAGTTGATCATCTTCTTGAGAAGGCTGGGAGCTTTGTTTTGGAATTGTGAGGGCTCATTTTCATGTGAAGGTTGTATGCCTTATTTTAGGGCCTAGATTTCTTTATTGACTATGTTTCCTATAGATTTTTGTGATTTTCTCTGGGTGTGATATTCGCTATGCAATGTGATATGAGTCTGGGATGGCTGAGCCTTTGATGGATGATGTGATATGAGTCTGGGATGAATGAGCCTAGGATAGCTAATGTGATATGGGGTAGAGAGGACTGGATGATGTGGCAGCAGTTGATGCCTATGATGGAGAGATGCATCGGGATATGTATGTGGGTGTAAGGGATGGAATCAAAAATGATAGAATAGGTTGAATATGGTCTTACCCATTTATGTAGTAAATTTGGATGCTTGTTTGAATGATTTTTTAATGGTCGATGATCGGGTTGCTTGTTTTATCTACATTTCTTTCCTTGTTGATTATGGCAGCTGGATGTTCTTGGTTTCATATTTCCTCTTAGTGGTAGATTATGATGGTTTTCCTAGAGTACCTGGATTATAGAATGATGTTAATAATGTTTAATAAATGACTTAACCCAATAGGTTAGTGTTAACAGAATAAAAATGCTGAAAAGATGTTAATCTTTAGAAACTGTGTACTCGGTTCAGATTATGCCAGGAGGGCATGGACTTAGCTTGATGGTTAATAATGTAAGTGTCTTAATGTTTTTAATTAATGTTTAATGAATTAATTATCAAAAGTTAATGGTAAAAATAAAGAATTAATTTAATGTAGCTCTTTAAATGTGTTTGTACTTATAGTATCTATTCTTAGCAGTGGAAGATGAGATTTTGAGTGATGTTAGCTACAATTGAGTCTAAGACTAGGTTATTCCCATAGTTTGGTTGTGAGATATATTATATCTTTTATTTTATTTTTTTGATTTTATACTCTAGCCCACCCATGTAGGTTAGAGAAACTGACACCCACTAGACTCTGGGAGGGTGTTTTCCCCAACATCCTGATGGGAGGATGAATGGATGACTACCCCCTCTGGCCCTAATCTCTTCTCTTGGTAGTTATATGTGTTGGTATGCACATAAATTGGTATTCCCTTATATATATATGTATAGGGATATCATGATTTGTGGTCATTTCACACACATGTATCCCCATATATAGTATCTAAATGGTTATTATAGGTATGGTGTGTATAGGTTGTGATGTCTTGAGGTACCTTACTCAGTGTATGAGCTATGATGGCTTGAGGTATAATAATTGATGTATAATACATGTCATACAGGTTGTGGTAGCTCTTGGAAACTACTTGGTTACTATATGGAGATATGATATGGGGTGATGTGATGATGTGATGCATGAGGTGCGTGTTGTGATTCCTTAACCAGGTGTCTTTGGGATGACTTATTTTGGAGAGAAATGAATCAGGACGTGCGAAATTAGGGTAGAGAAGAAAACCAGTGGGGAAGCGAGAGTGGGGTACCCTTGATGTTTCATTATTATATTATATTCTTTATTATATGTGATACTTGGTGAGAGTTAGCCATGGTGAGGCTGGGAACTTAGTATACCTATTTAGCGAGAGTGGGGTACCCTTGATGTTTCATTATTATATTATATTCTTTGTTCATTATGCTTTAGCATGATTTATTTATATTTTGTATGAGAGGATTCAGAGAGGATCCTACTAAGTATACTGTTATTCTGACCCCACATATATATAAACTTTTTTCAAGTTAGCAGGAGCAAGTTTGAGATCAGGCTGGATATTACTAGCTCATGGTTTTGTAGGAGCTGTTTGGGATTTTTGGTCGCTTTCATATTTACCTTTTTAGTACTCATAGTTTCCTTTGTAGTTGTTTTATTATTGTATTGCATTGCATGTATGCACTTGGTATTTCTCATATATGTCTAAGCAGGTGTTGATTGGTGTATTTGTCTTGTCTCACTCTTCTTCATGTTCTCTTTGAGGGTAATGTCTCTCATGTGTATGCTTATTATACCCTCGGTGCTATTTGAGAACCTGGGGATTACTGGAGGTGGTACTCGGGAAGTCACCATCTCTCTTATCTCATTATTGGCCTAGAAGGGGTACTCTTTGGGGGGAATGGGTTGTGATAACCCTTTTACCCGACTAGAGCCTTCAGATTCATATTCTGATTAGATTTTGTTAGGTCCACTGTGCAAATATTTTTGAAATATTAATGGAAATTCCTTTTTGATCTTATTTTTATGTTTGTTCTATTTATTATTTTTTAAACCTTTATGATTTATTTTTTATAATACCAAAGGGGGTAATATATATGGAATAAAAAAATTGTAAAAGGGGAGTAAATTTTTTAACAGTTTGTCTATTTGATTCAATGGATAATTATTTATGTCATGATTTGTGATTATTAAAAGGGGGGATATTGTTAACTTATTATATCAATTCATTATTCTAATAATCAAAAATCATGTTTATGTTATTTTTAATCTATTTTATATTTTATGGAAGAACATTAATTTTTTGTAAAAGTATGAATATTTCACCAAGTCTGGAATTGACCGCACAATCAACCATGATGAATTTGAAAAAAGAACTGAGAAACTATAATAAAGAACCAAATTTCCATATATTGTTGCAAGTGATCATCGTGGTCTCAGTTGAAAAGTCATGGATCAACAGCAGGCCCATCAAAGAGACCGCAAAGCTAATCAGTTTTCCTCACGAACAAAGCATGTGGACATTATGAATTTACAAAGTAAGATTGACCACACAAGAAATCTATTAATCACAAAATCAAATCTACCACATAACTATCAAAGATTTCTTAAATTGAAAAGATAAATTGTATGAAAAAATGAAGTGACCATGTAAAAGTAGTTATAATGCAATAAACTATTGGATTGGTTACACGTATAATGTAATAAACTGCAAGTACAAAATGATCGACCATAAGATCATATGATCGACTGTAAGAAAAAATGATCGTCCATACTGAATATCAAAATATCCAAGTATGGAAGTGATCATCTATGCTGACATGGATGATGAAGTGGAACATATGAGATTGACCTCCACTGTGGATGCTGACAAGGAAAACTTTAATCAATCATCTCTAAAAGGTAAGTATTATTTTATTATATCTTTAATATTATTAATCCAACCACATTTTTGTGCAGAATTAAATGCCATTATAAGTATTTAATGAACCCGGTTTTTCTATCAAAATATGAGGGTATTTATGATGATCTCTCAATGTCTAGTTTTTGAAGAAAGACTTTAAAAATACCTAAGATGCATGTAAATACATATAGAGATACAGTCATAGATGATGAATATACATGATCAAACATATGGAAATCGAAATTTTCTGAATGAAAAAGAAGAACATTTACTTTGTTATGAACATATGCGACTCGTTGTTCACACCTAAACTTCAACAACATTTTAGGAGAAAAAATAAATTTCTTCTCGTATCCGATTCAAATAGAAATATGATAAAGAGTGGAGAAGAATATTTTTCAGAACAACAAAACATTATACTCTGTTGCACAAAACTTCTTTCTCCTACTATGATTATTTATTTTTAGAGTTGTGTTTTATTTTTCCCTGTTAATATGTAAACAAAGTCTCCTTCACTAAAATGGATAGTGAAAGAAACTATCTCCTAATTATTTACCTATAATCCCACATATAAATGTATAATAGGTTGTGTGTGACCTAGAATTTTTTTCTACCATGAAGAACTATGAAATAGACTTTTAGCCTAGACTGTCTTAGTATAGTTTTTTAAAAAAATATGATCTAGGTTGTGGATCAGTTTATTGTATAATAAATTTCTTGGTGGTGGGTGATTTCTAAGTTAAGGGGATTAGGTATAAACTTGAGACTAAACCTATTGTTTAAATTATACTATGCATTTATAATCTATTTTGTACACTCTATTTTTCAAAATAAATTGTTTTTGTTTTCAAAATGCTTTTACAAAACTTCACTTTGATAGTTAACTTTGAAAATAATGTTATATATTGTTTTCTATACTAGTAAATTATTTTCAAAAGTTATAAAGAGTTTTTCAAACTTATTTTTAACTAAGTTCGGATCAAACTATTGAGAAACTTTTTGAAAGATAAAATTATATAATTTTATTGTTTTAGTTGACTGAGATTATTTTATAAATTAGGGAATTTAAGTTTTAAATCTTTTTAACATGGATTTTTAATTGGAAACTCAATTCAAACCCCTATTGAGTGTTTCACTCTGACCAATAAAGATGTGGAATGATCCCAGTACATGACATCTTGTTGGCGACAGACAGCACCAGATTGTGGTTACTATTTTTTTAAAAAAATACTTAAATTAATTTTTTTATTATTTTAATTTTTAATTATATTTAAAGGAAATGTATGAGACTGCAACTTCTCATTCATGATAGATTCAATCCAAGATCGAAGCATATGCAACTTGAGAGTCATGTTTTGATGAGTGGGCTTGGATACATGTGACTATTCATGGTGTTGATAAAGGTCGGGTGACCAGTATCAGTTCAAGATTGACACCTACTAATTATTATGATACTTCTTTGATATCATTGGTCAGCTCAAAATGAGCTTGTGTGGAGTCATCGTCG
Organism: Viscum album; assembly: GCA_963277665.1. Lineage (NCBI taxonomy): Eukaryota > Viridiplantae > Streptophyta > Magnoliopsida > Santalales > Viscaceae > Viscum > Viscum album. Next base: position 1,489,514,000 of record OY728142.1, read on the forward strand.
CCATCCACTCCATAGTATGAAGAGAGGTTGAGAGATCGTGATGAGGTGATAAAGTGGATATATAGAGATATGGAGGAGGATCATGAGCAGTAACGTTAGAGAGATGAGAAGATGTTGAAGTATATGCGACGGCTTTCATGTGGTGTTGGTATGGAGCCCCCCCCCCCCCCCCCGACCCTTTGGGTGATCCTCCTCCCCTTGATACTAGTTGATCTTTGATTGTTTTGTGAATATTATGTATTTTTATTTTATCAATATATTATGTGTGAAATGGTGTAATGATGATATATTCATGTTTTTATTATATTTAATTTTTTCCTATTTTTTTAAAAAAAATAATTATTTTATTTTTTTAATATTTAAGTAATTGGGACGGATTTTGTATTCTTTAAAAATTATTTTTTTTTTTAAAAATCCAACCTTATTTGCGATATGAAGAATGGTCCATCAAAACTAATAATTATTTGCAATGGACGGTCATAAATAACCACATTTTCAGCACCATCTTTTGCGACGGACTCCCATCACTAAAAAACATCAGCGACTGAAATCCATCACAAAAGACATAAAATCCATATAATTTGTTATGTATAATTGAATCGATAATGATAAACCAAAATTTTACTAATCCCAGAACATTAAATATATAACATGGTGGTTTAGGTCATCCAGGATCAATTATAATGAAATATATTGATTCTAGTGAACATGAGCATCAATTTTTTGATAACATAATAGAAATCCATCAGGGGAGAATGATGGATTTATTTAATGGATGTATATATACTAAATTATAAAATAATACATTATCATTAGGTTATTATGAATTCCCCCTATATAATAATTTACCATGAGTTATCAATTATTAAGGTACCTATTATTGAGGTAAATTATTTATATCATTAGCAGCCATTTTGGAATTAAATTTCTCATGTATTTATGAAGAATAAATTATGAAGTATATATAGGCACGCCCACCTACCATGTGATTCATTTAAATACTACATGAAAGATGAATCTACTAAATAACCATGTGTGTTATTAGCTGCTAGTGAGGAGTATACATTGTTAAATTTAGTACCCTACAACTGAATTCATTAGTACTTTATTATATGTTTTAATTATTAATGAGGTTTCTTATCACATTATGATTGTTCTTCTATATGAAATTTTCATGTGATAATGTCCTAAGAATGTATGTCGCACCGAAAGGTCATAGCAGTTCCATGCTATGATGAGAACCTGGAGGTACCACAACATTATTCTTGAATATTGTTCTATGGTCGAGTGATATTGTCTAACGGGATACAGATGATATATTCTATCAAGGGTAGGTGGCTCATAATACATTGAGACACATTCTCATGGTGTTATTCCTTTGGACTTACAGGATCATTTTGACCTTTGTTTATTTTTTTCTTTTAGGCATTTTTCCCTTGTTTGTAATGGGTTTCCTCTTTCCTAGTTCTAAAAGAGGTTCTCCCATTTTTATTTTTCAATAAAGGGGACTTGACCCTCAACCTTATAAAAAAACAGACTCGTTAATAGGAAATCCACATTTTCATGTTTCATTGGATATTCCTATTAGTGGATGTGTTTATTGATCATTGGACTTTAATATTATCATTAATGGATATCATGACCCGTGTACTTTGATGTATTGATGAAAACTATGATGATGTATGTTCACAATGAGGTAGGATATGTTGGGTGTGTCTCAAATGATATTTCATTAGTGGGTAATGCAATAAAGGATTTATCCATTCTATCTCTTGACAGAATTTGATATTTAAATACCTTTAATGGGAGTGAAACTACTTGCATAAATCCATGATTATGGTGTTTGATGGGTGAGTTCATTTCAGGAAATTCAAAAAAACATATATTGAGGATATAGATTGATGGCACCGGAATGCAACCTACTTGATTTGAGATATTGTGATAAATAGATTATGTTACACAGTAAGAATTTGTAAGAGGTTGGATATTGTTGTAACATTAACTTCTTTCTCTATGGGGGTCTTGTCTTATTGCTAGACACTAAACTTAGACTTGAGGTAGTTATGCCTAATGGCATCGAGAAAGAGGCCTAGAGGGTCACGCACTAAGTGTATCTGCAATATTAATTAAATTCAAGTATTGAATTTAACATGTTAGAATAAATAATATTTATTTAGGTTTGGTTGATCACCATAATTTAATCACAATTTATTCAAAATAATAAGTTATTTAAATGATAATAATAAATATTTGTTTGCAAGGTTTGGAAAATATAGTATTTATTATATTATATTTATAAATAAATAATGAAGTGATATTTATTTATTAAATAAATATTCATTATTCAAGGATTGTTAAATGTCAGTTAGGGGTAGAGGACTGAGCTTAATGGTCCAATTGGAAATATTATAAATGATATTTATTTATATTCTTAAAGAGTTGTGTTGGTCAAATGATAATAATAATAAATTAAGACTAAAATCTGAGATGGCCATGTCATTCAAAGCACTTCCACTATGTCTGGAACCTAAAAGTGGAATCAAAGGGAGGTTACATGTTTAATTTATAATTATTTATAATTCGTTGATTGTTTTCATGTGCTTGTATTTTCTTTTACTTATATTGATTTGTTTTAATATCCAACATCATCACCTATTACCTTATTCATTCCCACTAATATAACCAGTAAACGGATAAGATTAAAAGATAAATAAACATATGAAAAACACCATTTGTAGGTACCAAAGGTTCTACCCAGACAAAACCAGAGTACACGACGTGTGCTTCCCAAATAAACGTCGTGTATTAGATTTTCTTGTATGCATCTCTCTTTATCAGGCCAAATCTGATAAAATTGAATCTAAGATCTGAATAAAGTGGATTGGTGTATAGATCCAGATAGATTGGAACATAGATTTTAGAACTATATGTCGTGCAACTACTGTACATGGCGTGTAGTACCCGATTTATCATGATTGAGAACATGAGGTGTTACATCGTTCCATGTATTGGATACATGACATGGGGAGTGACATGTTGTGAAACACTGAGGAAACACTCTGAGTAATACAGATACACAATTTTTGCCTCAAACTCATCTATGGTAGGTAACACAATCAGTCCCTAGGCATGTGTTGTGGACACGGGCACAAGACAGTACACACCATGTAATATAGTACATGTCATGTAGTCTTCTAAAAACAGTGCTTCCAATTTTACAAGAAAAAAAATTAAATATATAATTAAAAATATTCACATGTTTTATGTGTTTCATTTATTTGATATTTTATTCTATTTCATAGGATTGATAATTATATATTAAATCAGTTTTTGTGTTAAAATTTTGGATAAGAATGCGCAATTGCCTCCAAATACACTTATGTACTTCATTAATTTAAAATAAAATTATTATTTTTTTAATTATAGATTTTGGTGAGTTTAGGATACTTGGATGGAATTAAGATAAATTGAATTAATTGGATTAATTTGTGGTTCATTATCTTAAAAAATGAATGAATTAAAAATATTGATAATAAGATTGAAAATGTATGCTCGTTGCATGTTATGTGGATGATCATGAGATTAGACCATCCTTATGTATGTGATTGGTTTCTTTTAGTTTATTATGATTAAATTAAAATTGATGGTATGCATGTCATCCCCTCCTTATTATGTAAGGGTTTAGGTGCTCGTGGTTTCTTTTATGTAAACCTCCTTTATCTAATCCATTGGATCCCCTCAATTACGTATAAAGATTATGTAAGGATGAATCTCCCATGCGATAGAAGGTGGTCTAAGTCCAAGATATGAAGAAAAACTAATCAAGGCGATACATAGGAACCAAGGTGGAATGCTACAAAAAAACAAGCTACAGTTCAAGGTGTTCTCCCCTATGTTTGAGGGTTAATTTATCCTCTATTAGATAAACTAACCATTAGATAATATCATAATCATGCCACTTGTATTTTATTTATATCAGTTAAATGGTTAATTATTTATGTTTTTTATGTTGGGAGATTGCCTAATAAATGAATTAACAAGAATGAAAAATGGAATAAAATATAACTAGATTATGTGTAAATTTTTCATCATATATGGTTAATCACTTAAGTAAAATCTAAGGTGTGTGATAAAATTGGATTTATGCATAAAGATAAAAATCCATCAACTAAAATATTAAGTCAGCATATCCTTCCACTACTTAAGATAGAATCAACCTCATAGTTAAAAGTGCTTGACCAACCCAAGTTGGAGTACTTTCAATTATCATGGAAGTTTTAGCTTAATGTTTTAGGTTGGCTTGACTTGGTTGAAATCAAGGGTTGACTTCCCAAGAAGGACTTGGTGTAACTAAGTGGTAAAGATTTAGGAAATATTTATTCAAGGTTTCAGGATTGGGGAGTCCACTCAACGAATCAAGGAACTTCTATTTAATATAATTGGAAAGTTATGCCTACCTAAAACTCTTCAAATAACTTGTGAGGTCCAAGTTTGGATTATGAGAGGGAAATATGGATTATTTCCACTAGAATATCTAAGCGATAAGATATTATAAAACTAATGGTGAGGGCTATTAGGTTTCGACAAAATAGTGGGTGGTTAATGAAATTTAATTTAATTTTAAATTTATTAATCTGTTTTGTAATCAAAACAAGTACTAATTATATTCTCTTGATTTGTAGAAATAGAAAACCAAAAAACTTTGATAATATCGCAGTGATCAATACTAGAGAATGATAACCTTATCACTAGCATGAATTTATAGAAATGGTATAGGCACTTATATGTTATAGTATTCCACAAACAGAAATAATATTTGTTGGAAACCCCACTTCTTGAGTCGCTTGAAAAAGAGGCTAGTGAGGAAGAATTATCTCTCTATTTGAGGCATGTGGACGATGAAATGAATGTCTAATGTTTCATATTATCCTCCATGTCCAATGAGCTTCTAAATAAATATGAGGATATGGATGTGTATAGAATTTTTTCTCACATTGAGGATCTTTATCAAGAGAAGGAGAGATTAGAGATATATGAGCTCTCCAATGCACATTTCACGTGCAATCTTGGAGATTCGGTTCCAACTAGGCCATATATAGTTAAGATGATTGTCTATATTGAGCGTCTATACATCTTGGGTTTTAAGATCCCTGATGAGCTGCACACAGATCTCATTTTTTCCTCATTACCCAAAAACTTTTCCAATTTATTATGAATTATAATATGAGCAATAGTAAGAAGACACTTTTGGAACTTCTTACTCTTATTCTCCAAGATGATAAAGACATGGGGAATGAAAAAACCATGGTCCTTGTGGTGAATAAGAAGAGGAAGAACAAGGAAAATGGGGCAAAGAATCATTCCAAGCCTAAGGCTCCAGAGCATCATCCTTCCAAGAAGAAGAAGATTTAGAAGTAAGGAAAGGAACAGGATGCGGTATGTTTTTCATGTGGAAAGCAGGGCCAATAGAAGAGGAATTTTACCCAGCCAAAGAAGCAAGGGGAAGCTTCATGTTTGTTCATTATTGAGTGTAATCTTTCCATATTTACAATTTGGTTATTATATACTTTTTGTGGTGCTCACATATGTATCCAAATATATGAACCAAAGAGATTTCAAAACGATTCTAGAGGTGAGATGGATCTATGGGATGCCAATGGAGTGAGGATATATGCTCTAGACATTAGAGACTACCATCTCATGTTTCCAACATGATTGATTTTGGTTTTAAATAATTTTTATTATGTGCTTGGTGTCACTAAGAACATCATTTTTTCTTCTCATTAATACATGGATGGATTTATTTTCAACTTTGGAAATAAGAGTTTATACTTTTATAAAGATAGCATATGTTATGGTATAGAATAGTTAAATAATGGTCTTTATGCATTGAATTATGAAAACCAAATATTGGAAATCAATAATGAAATAAATACACGTAGCTCATATAATATACATTAATGGCATCACCATCTTGGTTACATAAATGAGTATCATTTTACAAAGCTCTATCAAGATGGTTACTTAGACTCTTTTGAGCTTTAACCACTTGAAAGATATCATGCTTTTTTACAAGGTAAGATGACCAAACCACCATTTGGTGTTCAAGGTAAAAGGACCAAAGAGCATCTATAATTGGTACCCACTAATGTGTGCGGACCTTTTCCTATAAAATCTAGAGTCATATTCTCATACTTTATTAATTTTACTAACAACTTGAGTAGATATGGTTATATCTACTTGATGAGGTATAAGTTGGAATCCTTTGAGAAGTTCAACGAGTCCAAGAATGAAGTTGAGAATCAACTTGGTAGGAAGATAAAGAAACATTGATCGAATCGAGGTGGTGAATATCTTAACCAATACTTTATTGAATTTCTATGGGAGTATAATATTTTATCTCAAATCATTCCACCTTATACACCATAGTGAAATTATGTTAGTAAAAGGAGTAATTGTACCTTTCTTGACATGATAAGGTCTATTATGAGTCATGCAAGCCTTCTATTATCCTTTTGGGGATATGCATTACATATGGCATCATACTTACTAAACCGAGTACCAACTAAAGTGAAAAACAGTATTCTCTTTAAGTTATGGAGTGGAAATAAAGTCATTTTTTCACATGTTTGTGCTTGGGGTTGTGAGGAATTTATTAAGGCTAGCTCAAGAAAAAAAACTAGCACCTTGAGGCACGAAATGTATCTTTATAGGGTATCCTAAGGAAACATAGGGATATTTTCTATAAAACCCTTCAGATAAGAAAGAAATTGTCACAAGATAGGTCATATTTATTAATGGGGGGAACATCCTCAAGGAGGATAGTGGGAGAATGATTGAATTTGATGAATTTGATGCTCAAGATACAAAAGAGTCGGTAAAGAATATATTCCATAGGTCCCCATGGAATAATTTGTTCCTAAAACACAAGTATTTCATAATACCACTAGAGAGGTAAGAAAAATAAATAGATATAGTTTTCTATTCACAGATGATAGTGACTCACTATTGGTTGACAATAATGATCATGTCTCCTACAATGTGTAAGTAAAGAGCTCGAAATCTACAAGATGGAAAGAAAACATGAATTATGAGATGGATTCCATGTATCAAAACCAAGTTTGGTTTCTGATCAATCCTCTAGTTGATATAAATTTCATTGGATGTAAATGGGTATTCAAGAGAAAATTGGACATGGAAGGTAAAGCAAATACTTATAAAGCATGGTAGTGGCTAAATGGTTTATACAACGTCAAGGCATTGACTATAGTGAGACCTTTTCTCTAGTTTCCATATTTAAATCTATCAAAAAATTTCTTTCCATAATAGCCTACCATGACTATGAGATTTGGAAAATGGATATCAAAATTGTCATCCTTAACGAGAACCTTTAGGAGGATGTGTATTTGGAACATCCATAAGGGTTCATGACGCTAGGTAAGTCCAAAAGGTATGCAAGTTACATAGATCCATTTATGGATTAAATAAAGCATCCAGGTGATGGAACATTTGATTCGATGAATCCATAAAAGAATTTGGTTTCATTAAGAACTAATGTGAGTCATGTGTTTACAAGAGGTTTAGTGGGAGTACGATTGTTTTCATAGTATTATATGTTGATGACATATTAATAATTAGAAATTATATATCATCCTTACAATAGGTTAAGGAATGGTTGAGAAAGTGCTTCTCCATAAAGGACTTAGGTGAAGTGGCCTATATTCTAAAGATCAAGATTATGTGTAATAGATCCAAGAGGTTTCTTGGACTAAGTTAAGATATATCCATTGACCAGATACTGAAGATGTTTGGTATAGAACAATCCAAGAGGGGATTGGTTCCAGTGTCACATGGTATACATCATTCCAATAAAATGTGCTCTCAAAAACAAGAGGAAAGATATAGAATGTGTAAGGTCCCATATGCTTATGTGATAGGATCTATCATGTATGTCATGTTATGTATGAGTCTTAATGTTGTCTATGATTTGAGTGTGGTAGTCATATAAAAATAAAATATAGGATAATAGAATTGGATTGTTGTTAAGGTTATTCTTAAGTATTTGAGGTGAACTGAGGATATATTCATGGTGTATGGAGGAGATAAAGATCTAGTCATCATGGGTTATACAGATGCTAGATTTCAAATAGATCAAAATGATCTAAAGTCACAATATGGATATGTCTTTTATCTCAAAGTAGGAGATATGAGATGGAAGATTTCAAAGCATCCAGTTGTCGCTTATAGCCTCCCGCCCTAGATGCCACTTGACAGTGCCCCGAGACCGTGGCCACAAGACCTCAAACATGCCTCCTTGAACACTAAAGGTTGTCGACTAGAAGCAAGGGCCTAGGGTGTGTCTTTGGGGAGACTATTCCCTCATAGATCAGAGTGGATCACAATGGTATATAAGAAATAGGAAACAGTGAAAGCATACATTAATATTACCAGACCAGTAACTCACCAAAATGGAAGTAGTGATAAGAAACATACATCAACAGAAATATAATAAAAATCATGCAAGAGAAGTAATCAATAGGAGGAAGATAAATAAAAAAGAATAGATACAAAAAGATTATGATAATATGTCATGTATCTATACAAAAGTGTGCATGAGAATCAATGGATATGGGCATATACCACATACTAACAAAATATAAAAAAAAAGAAAAAAAATGCAATGATTAGCATATCGAGTATAGGCTCGGTCCCTTTCTCCCATACTCCATCCTAGAAAAATCAATCAAGCATCAGAAGTTAGCAGTTTCCCTTTATCTATACCTACAATCACAAAGTCTGTTTGGGTACCAAAGGTTGTCCAAGAAGGTTGCGAGATATAATCTCAGTAGGCCACCACCAAAGGTGTCTAGATTAAACCAATTCATGCAATATAAAGTGAACAGTGTTCCAATGTAGGTGAATGCAAGGAAATAAATAAATAGTAAATAAACAACACCCAATTCGGGTCACTTAAAGGGTGCCCAACCGATTCTACCTGCTTTGGCCTAAGTTGGATGTCTAAACCAATGGAACCTATACAAGTAATAAGGTGTATACATGGGTTATCATATATGAATCAACAAAAGTGGTTTGACCTAAAACTTTTGGTTTGTCTTGGAGGTCACACCCCTATGATATCACTCAAGCATTCTCGTATTTTAATAATAAAAATCCATCACATGTAATCTAAACAAAACATCCATCAAATCCAGTATGGAATCATGATCCCATCCAAGGTGATCCATAAGGCATCCCAAGGGTCATTACAGGAGTCTCTGAAATAACCAACACCACAGAGTTCGTCCAAGGCGACCCATAACGGCATCCCTTATATCATTGTTGGCATGGTAAACTCTGATTTCATACCAGGTATCTCACATAGGGTTCTGAGTATCACCTGAGTCATGACATAGTCATATTTATAATGATCTTTTCCATGGTTTCTCCCTTAGGGAACTGGTATCACTCAAGATTATAAGTAAACCACCTAGAGAGCTTGTTGTTGTGAAAATTTCGGGAGCAAGGAAGTGTAAAACGATCCACAGAAGAGTAAAAGGGAAAAAACAAAAGAATAACTTGGACATAGATATTTACATGGTTCAGGAAATGATCCCTATGTCCACAGAGAGGCAAAAATTCACTATGATTCAGGAGCACAATTTATAGGGATATTTCTAAGAGTTTCTAACAACTGAAACTCTGGCCCGAAATGGGCTAATAAGAAGGATGAAGAAATATTCCACCAAACGTCAGAAATTCTATTGTACTATAGTGAAAGGCAGCTAGAAGTCCACATCACTACAGTGAAAGGTGGCCACCCAAGTCAAAATTACTATAGTGTTCGGTGGCTGGAATTCCAAGGAGATATAACACTATTGACTCCAAAGTCTGACCTGCTACAGTGCCCTGTCGATGTTGGTTGGTCATCTTACTATAGTGTTCATAGATGCTATAGTGCCCCAAAGTTTGGGTCAGGGGCCTTTGACCCCCGGAGTAGGGGTGTGTTGCCCCCTGCAACCCCCAACAAGCTCACCACGAAGCTCGACCCGTGAAGGTTGCGACCTGGTGCTCAGTACGGGACACAAGAATTCAACCCAAACATCATCCAAAATGAATCAAGATACACCAATCCAACATGTCTAAGGAAATCCAAGGGTCGTTCCCAATGCATCAAGTAGTTCCAAGCCAAGCACGGCGAGTCCATCCATGACATCCTTAAGTTAGGAAATGAGTTCACTCCTGGACTGCAAGTAGGTAAGGCATGGCATTCACAATCAAAATTTATCAACAAGGCATAGCATATACAATAAGATAAGCAAGATAGATGATTCATTTTAATCCAAGCCAAACAAATATGGCATAAGGAAATAAGCACATGTCACTAAGTGTTAAGCATATGGTATATGGCACATGGAAAAAGGCATAAGCAGTGAAGCATTAGCATATGGCATAATGCATAAGCAATGAAATATAAGTATAAGGCAATGAAATAAAGGGGCTTAACTCATGGAATATAATTCATCTCAATTCAATTTATAAATTTAAGACATTTATCAATGGTATAACACACCCTAAGGGGATCTCAAACAATTAAGGTTCAAGGGAATTAGGCTTCAAGGGAGGAAACATGCCCATCAAAGTGGAAAAATTCAAGGCAATCAACCAAAGGGTTGATTTTTCTGCTCACTAGGGTCATACATGGTAACGAGCTCAACTTGATTTATTTGAAAATTATAGGCGTCATTGGAAGGGTCTGACACATGCCACAATGACGCACCATATAAAAAGTGATGAAACTTTCAAGAAATAACTAGACCACCTACCTTGACCTTGCAGAAGACCACTCGTCTACTGTCAACCCTTGATTCGAGCTCGAATAAGAGTTATTGAAGAAATGGTCCAATGACCTGGAAATAAGGAAAATAGGTTGCAATTAAATAGTGCAATAGAGGAGAATAGAAACTTGAAATAGAAGGGAGAGTGTCATAGATCATACCAAGATATTTCCAACGCGCCTGGCGGTGAAGGATTCGGATATCGGATGAGGGAGATACCTTAATCCCTAGAAAAAATGAGTAAGAGCTCTTACGAGAGGAGGAAGAAGGTTCTCACCGTTGGAAAAGAGAGGGAGAAGAGAGGGGTGAGGTAAAACATTCGTTAAGGGAAAAATAGGAATTTCACCCACGCAGACACGGGCGCACGGTTTGGCCACATGGTTGGTCAAACCATGCACCAACCGTGCAAGAGGCCACTATCCCAAAAGTATGAAACCTCACACGAGAGTGCGACAGGGGTCACACGGTTAAAAAAAAATCGTGCGCCCCCCTACACCCCACTATCACAAGATGCACGATTAGAGAAGTTGTGCAAGTTGGGTTGCACAGTTTCTCCTAACCGTGCAGCCCAGTCTGCCTCTTCAATTTCGGGGCTTCGGGCTCCGTACAATCCCTGAACACCCTCGAGAACTCCATGAATACCTTAGGCATCATTATTAGGGTCAAACCAAAGAAATTTAAACCAAAAACAAATAGTCCATACCTTTGAGAAAATTTGGGATGTTACATCACTTATTCTACAGTGGAGTCTAAGTATATTACGACTTTCGATGCAGTCAAAGAATCGGTTTGAATTCGAAACTTTGTCCAAGATCTTGATGTGGTGCCTAACAGTCAAGAACCTATCACAATTTACTGTGATATCACTGCAGCGGTGGCCCTTTCTATAAGAACCCAGTTTTTCAATCAGGTATAGATCCTTCAAATTTTGGTCTAATTATTTATTTTGGACCTAATATTGATGCCTTTTGAGTTAGTAAAGGTCCCAAGGGTGTCTGGGGCTTGTTTGGATCCCAAAACACATCTTTTTGGGAAGAATGGCCTTATCGCACACTTAGAGTAAACCGTATGGGTATGGTGCACGATTATATATAACCATGTGAATGGTCTGCATTTCAGACAGATCCATCTCACATGGTTGGCGTGCGGTTTCCCAAACCATGTAGACTAACCATGTGAGTGCCCCTCTTCTTCAAGTACCCGTGCATGGTTTGCGCATAGTTAGAAAAACCATGCAGACAAATCGTGCAAATGATAATTTTTTGGGTAATTTTACATTTCTGCTCTTAATTATCTAATTAAACCATCATTCTTCCCTAATCTGATTTCCAACAGGATTAGCCTTCATTCCTCTTATTTTGTAGCTTTTTGAAATCCTAATCTAGGTATCAAGAGATCTCCTTCATCTAGGATCTGTTTGAGCTTTTGTTTGTCACGTTGGATGTGCAATGGTAAGTACTCGAGTTTGTTTGAGTCGTTCTTCTTCTCTCTTGCTCTCGACCTAGTTAATTAGGTGTGATCATTTTTCCCTTTTTCTCATATCTACTATGATCCAAGCCAAATTAGAGGCTGATATTGGAGGAGGATAATCATAAAAGCCTAAGGTGGGTGGTCTATAACTCATCCCTCAAGTTTGTTGATTTTGGAATTGTCCTGTGGGGCTCGCCGATTTCATTAGGTGTCGTTTATTGAATTTTTATGTCATGCTTATAATCATTAGAACCGTATGGTTATGATCTTTCCAAATATGTGATTAGTTGTTAGTGGTTAGGCCTACAAATCCATCCATCCCATGTAGGATGTTTTGACATAATTGTCATTTTGGTGTTTTGATGTGTCTGAGCTGCCCTTCGGGTGTGCCTTGGTCTGACCCTTCTAAGGGTAATATTTTCTATATTAAATGGATTGATTTCATTTTTGAATTTCATAATGGAAATTACCATGTATGCTCACTATTTGACCCACCTAAGGTAAGTGCTTTAATTTGATAAATAAATGTTAAATGGAAACTGGAAAGTATACTAGGTATATGACTCTGCCTTATTAGATGTAAATGAATGTTTGGTTGCATGTCCTTAGCACCCCTTCCATGTTTATGGAAGGTAGAGGAGTAAACTTTAATTATTGAATATTCCTTAAATGGATTAAATGAATGGTTACATGCTACTTGGTCTTGTCATACTAATGAAAGGAAAGTCTTGAACCAAATGGAATTATTGATTTATTAAGACCTGATTAAATAGTTGCATGCCCAATTATCCTTGTTGCACTAATGAAAGGTAATGAATTGAACCGTGTGAAATATTGTAAGACATCATTATCAAATAGGAGTTTCCTAACTTGAGTTCGCCTTGGATTCTATAGGGAATGCCTTGAGCACTTAGGAACCCCATTCTGATTCAAGGATATGACTTGCTTAGGTTGAGACCCACCTAGAACCCAGTCCTTGTATAACCTTGGATGTTCGGTATGACACCGTACGATCCCTCATGTAGTACTACAGGATGTCATGGGTACACTACTTAGATCCAGCATTGACAAGTAGGTGTCATGGTTAAATCCCATTGGGCCCAGTCATATTTTATCCTGGTTTTAACTTGGATGGACTCCTTGGAATCGATAGGCATCTTATTGTGGAATGTCTTGGACTATGATTCTTGGATTACACTCTTTCCCCCTTAGCCAAGCTATAGCCATTATTAGGTTGGTGACCCTTGATGTTTACGTTTTCTAGGTTATTACCTTGGAACTTCAGTACTAAAATATCATTACAGGTTGTCTTGTTACATTTTGGAACTTTCATTATTGTCAACATGTGACATATTTATAAACTTGTAACAATCAAATAATGAACTGGTTACATGTTCAAACACCAGCTGAGGGTTGAAGCAGGTACTAGGGTATTTAGTTATATTGTACTAATTTACTTTATGTATGCATGTTTTCACAATGTTAAATTTCTATTACACGGACCATATTTTATAGACACTGTTGGTGGTGGCCCACTGAGATTTATCTCACACCCTCTCTGGGTGTCATTTGGTACCCGTGGCAGATTACATGAATGTAGGTGTTGATAAAGGGAAGCATACAGCATCGAACACTTGATTGCTTGCTGTTTAGAATGGAGATTGATAGAGATGTTCGATCCATAGCTCGGGATGCTTGGGATAGTCTTTTTATTTCCTTTATACTTTTTTGGAACATGTTATGTCTATTGTCTTGTATCCATGTTTTCTAGTTTTCTAGTGACATGACATATCATCATCATTTATTCCATTTGATTTAGTTATTGTTATCCTTTTCTATGTATTACTTTAGTCTATTTCGATTGAGCCTTCTATTTACTTGTATTTCTTATACTATTTACCTATATTTATATTTATTTGATGTGCTACACTTTGGTAATAAGGGAATAGTCTTCCCAGGGACACACCCTAGGTCCTCGCTACTAGTTGGAAGCCTCTGGCATTTTGGGAGATGCGCTTGAGGTCATGTGGCCCACCGGGCTCGGGGCACCTATTGAGTGGCATTCGAGTCTGGGACGTCACAAAGTGGTATCAAAGGTAGTTTCCTTTCTTACTTTAATATTTGGAGACAATAGTCAGGAGATTAGGAACGCTTGGGACTTGGTCATAAGTCATGCTTGAGCATCACAAACCCATGTTCGGGGTAAAAGACAAGTTACCCAAAACATAGTTATTATTTTATTTTTCCTATTACAATTTATATTATTTCACTGTTGGGTGATGCACATGTTGTGTGGTGTTTTTGATTATTATTCTAATTAAGATTCTATCTTATCCTTGGCTTGATGAGATGAGGGTAAGGATCATTGTTACATGCATCATATAGGCACCTAGAATTCGAACGTCATGCATGTTGTCTTTCTATATAGGTGCATTACACTGCTTTTCATTGCTTGATATGCCTGTGATTGTTGAGTGATGTTATGATAGTTATCTTATGCTTGTATTGCTCTCGGTTGTAATTGTAACACCCCAGAATGATAAAGGGTTAAATGACTAAATGATATGACTCATGTCAACAAGGTGCGCCTTCCTTTTAGGGAGCCTACCTGATTAGAACTCCATAGTTAAGTGTGTTTGTTCTGGAGTAGTGATCAGGATGGTTGACCTTATGGGAAGTTTCCCAGGGTGTGTGTGAGTGAGGAAAAAGCACACTAGAAAGGACAGGTGTTGTGTGTGAGTGAGGACAAAGCACACTGGAAAGGATGTGTGTTGGCCTATGGGGATAGTCATTAGTCAGATGACTCGGTCGGGCATGTGGGTGGACCCTAGGGTGGGGACCACGAGACTATGGGGAAACTGGGGGTACCTAGCAGGCTAGGACCCAGTAGCCATGTTAAGATGGGGTGTTTGTGCTGTCACTGGGGCCTAGTTGTTAAATTTGGTATCATAGGAGGAACTCAGCCTTAAGTGTGGTGCACTTCCTGGGTTGATATGTAGGGCCCACAACGAGGATGTTGTGATTTAAAGGGGGTGAATTTAACACCCCAGAATGATAAATGGTTAAATGACTAAATGGTGTGACTCATGCCAACAAGGTGAAACTGGTGGGTGGGGACCATGTGTCTGCGGGGCAACTGGTGGTACCTGGAGGGCTAGGACCTGATGACCATGTTAAGGAGGGTATCTGTGCTGTTAGCATGTTCCATTTGTTACAGCAATTGAGTGATTGTCTGTCTCAATTCATGAGGTGTATGGGCCCTTGTGGGTTGGGATTAATAATTTACCGAGTCGATCCATTATGCTATAAATAAATGGGTGTTGTTTTCATTGATGAGGTGTATGGGAAATGATTCAATAGGAATGGATATCCATTATAAAGTAAAACATGACTTATAATATGAAACATGACTTAATTATATGACCTGGTCGGGCATGTGGGTGGGCCCCAGGGTGGGGATCACGTGACTACGGGGTGGGCCCAGTTGTTACAGCAATTAAGTGATTGTCTATCTCAATTCATGAGGTGTATGGGCCCTCGTGGGGATAGTCATTAGTTAGATGACCCGGTCAAGCATGTGGGTGGGCCCCAGGGTGGGTACCATGTGACTACGGGGCAACTGGGAGTACCTGGCGGGCCAAGACCCGGCAGCCATGTTAAGGTGGGGTGTTTGTGCTGTCATCGGGGCCCAGTTGTTAAATTTGGTATCATAGGAGGAACCCAACCTTAAGTGTGGTGCACTGCCTAGGTTGAGATGTAGGGCTCACAACAAGGACGTTGTGCTCTAAAGGGGGGTGAATTTAATACCCCATAATGATAAAGGGTTAAATGACTAAATGGTATGACTCATTCCAACAAGGTGCAACTAGTGGGTGGGGACCATGTATCTGCAAGGCAACTGGTGGTACCTGGAGGGCTAGGACCCAATGACCATGTTAAGGTGGGGTATATGTGCTGCCAGCAGGGCCTAGTTGTTACAACAATTGAGTGATTGTCTGTCTCAATTCATGAGGTGTATGGGTCCTCGTGGGTTGGGATGAGTAATTTACCGAGTCGAGCCATTATGCTATAAATAAATGGGTGTCGTTTTCATTGATGAGGTGTATGGGCACTGATTCAATAGGAATGGTTATCCATTATAAAGTGAAACATGACTTATAATATGAAACATGACTTAGTAAGATGACCCAGTCAGGCATGTGGGTGGGCCCTAGGGTGGGGACCACATGACTGCGGGGCAGGCCTAGTTTTTACAGCAATTGAGTGATTGTCTTTCTCAATTCATGAGGTGTATGGTCCCTCGTGGGTTGGGATGATGAATTTGATGAGTCGAGCCACTATGCTATAAATAAATGGGTGTTATTTTCATTGATGAGGTGTATGGCCCACAATGAGGACGTTGTGATTTAAAGGGGGTGAATTTAACACCCCAGAATGATAAACGATTAAATGAATAAATGGTATGACTCATGACAACAAGGTGCAACTGGTGGGTGGGGACCATGTGTCTGCGGGGAAACTGGTGGTACCTGGAGGGCTAGGACCCGACGACCATGTTAAGGCGGGGTGTTTGTGCTGTCAGTAGGGCCCATTTGTTGCATCAATTGAGTGATTGTCTGTCCCAATTCATGAGGTGTATGGGCCCTCGAGGGTTGGGATTAGTAATTTACTGAGTCTATCCATTATGCTATAAATAAATGGGTGTTGTTTTCATTAATGAGGTGTATGGGCACTGATTCAATAGGAATGTCTATCCATTATAAAGTGAAACATGACTTATTTAGATGACCCGGTCGGGCATGTGGGTGGGCCCCAGGGTGGGGATCACGTGACTATGGGGCGGGCCCAATTGTCACAGCAATTGAGTGATTTTTTGTCTCAAATCATAAGGTGTATAGGCACTCGTGGAGATAGTCATTAGTCAGATGACTCGGTCGAGCATGTGGGTGGGCCCCAGGGTGGGGGCCACGTGACTGTGGGGCAATTGGGGGTACCTGGTGGGCCAAGACCCGGCAACCATGTTAAGGTGGGGTGTTTGTGCTGTCACCGGGGCCCAGTTGTTAAATTTGGTATCATAGGGGAACCCAGCCTTAAGTGTGGTGCACTGCCTGGGTTGAGATGTAGGGCCCACAACGAGGACTTTGTGCTCTAAAGGAGGGTGAATTTAACACCCCATAATTATAAAGGGTTAAATGACTAAATGGTATGACTCATGACAACAAGGTGCAATTGGTGGGTGGGGACCACGTATCCGCAGGGCAACTTGTGACACCTGGAGGGCTAGGACCCGACAACCATGTTAAGGTGGGGTGTCGATGCCGTCAGCAAGGCCCAGTTATTACAGAAATTGAGTGATTGTCTGTCTCAATTCATGAGGTGTATGTGCCCTCGTGGGTTGGGATGAGTAATTTACTAAGTCGATCCATTATGCTATAAATAAATGGGTGTCGTTTTCATTGATGAGGTGTATGGAAACTGATTCAATAGGAATGGTTATCCATTATAAAGTGAAACATGACTTAGTCAGATGACCCGGTCAGGCATGTGGGTGGGCCCTAGGGTGGGGACCATGTGACTGTAGGGTGGGCCCAGTTGTTACAGCAATTGAGTGATTTTCTGTCTCAATTCATGAGGTGTATGGACCCGCGTGGGTTGGGACGAGTAATTTACCGAGTCGAGCCACTATGCTATAAATAAATGGGTGTTGTTTTCATTGATGAGGTGTATGGGCACAGATTCAATAGGAATGATTGTCCATTATAAAGTGAAACATGACTTATAATATAAAACACGACTTAGTCAGATGACCCGGTCGGGCATGTGGGTGGGCCCCAGGGTGGGGACCATGTGACTGTAGGGCAACTGGGGGTACCTGGAGATCCAGGACCCGATGGTCATGTTAAGATGGGGTGTCTGCGTTGTCATCAGGCCCCAGTTGTTATATTTGGTATTAGAGGAGGAACCCAACCTTAAGTGTGGTGCACTGCCTGGGTTGAGATGTAGGGCTCACAATGAGGACATTGTGCTCTAAAGGGGGGTGAATATAGATCCCGGAATGATAAAGGGTTAAATGACTAAATGATATGACTCATGTCAACAAGGTGCAACTGGTGGGTGGGGACCACGTGTTTGCAGGGCAATTGGTGGTACCTGGCGGGCTAGTACCCGATGGCCATGTTAAGACTGGGTGTCTGTCTTGTCAGCAGGGCCCAGTTGGTACGACGATTGAGTGATTGTCTGTCTCAATTCATGAGGTGTATGGGCCATCATGGGTTGGGATGAGTAATTTACCGAGTCGATCCATTATGATATAAATAAATGGGTGTCGTTTTCATTGATGAGGTGTATGGTCACTCATTCAATGGGAATAACTATCCATTATAAAGTGAAACATGACTTATAATATAAAACATGACTTAGTCAGATGACCCGGTCAGGCATGTGGGTGGGACCCAAGGTGGGGACCACGTGACTGCGGGGCAACTAGGGGTACCTAGCGGGCCAGGACCCAATGGCCATGTTAAGGTGGGTGTCTGTGCTGTCATTGGGGCCCAGTTGTTACATTTGGTATTAGATGAGGAACTCAGTCTTAAGTGTGGTGCACTGTCTGGGTTGAGATGTAGGGCCCACAACAAGGACGTTGTGCTCTAAAGGGGGGTGAATGTAATAGCTCAAAATGATAAAGGGTTAAATGACTAAATGATATGACTCATGTCAACAAGGTGAAACCAGTGGGTGGGGACCACATGTCTACGAGGAAACTAGTGGTACCTAGAAGGCTAAGACCCGACGACCATGTTAAGGCGGGGTGTCTATGTTGTCAACGAGGCCCAATTGTTACAGTGATTGAGTGATTGTCTGTCTCAATTCATGAGGTGTTTGGGCCCTTGTGGGTTGGGATGAGTAATTTACCAAGTCGAGCCATTATGCTATAAATAAATGGGTGTCGTTTTCATTGATGGTGTGTATGGGCACTGATTCAATGGAAATGGATATCCATTATAAAGTGAAACATGACTTATAAAATGAAATGGTTGCATGTCCTTATCTTTCCTTTTCATGTTTATGAAAGGTAAAGGGGTGAACCTGGTGATTAAATGTAAAATAAAATGAAACTGATACTTGAGCACTTACCAGTTCCTGGTCTTCTAAGCGGGTAGTTGGGGTAGTATACCTTGGGTAGTGATCCCTTCCTTGTTTAAATTCCATAATTTTTGCTATCTAATTGCTTAAAGCTTTTTCTGAGGCGTGTTCTTGGAATTTTTAAACTAATGCTGCCATGACGTCCTCGTATCGTACGCCAAGAAAGTGGAAACAATCATGCTCCAGACATGGTGGGTCCTGAGCCGCTAGTCTGAACTCTAGGAGAACCACTCGAGGCACCACCTATTTTACCTGATTTGGGCACTGACGCCCAAGTTCGTGATAGTTTCTTACATCTGATGCAATCCATGCATGGTGCTCCACAAGTTGCACATACAATGGCTGATCTGACTCGCAATTTATAGCAGTAGCATCCTCCTACTTTCTAAGGGTATGGAAGTCCACAGGCTAGTGATTCTTGGCTAGAGGTCATCCTATCTATCTTTGAGTATCTTGAAATGCCTCTAGATCATATAGTCAAGCTTACTACATACATGCTTCAGGATTCGGCCAGGTTTTGGCGGGATGTGGTTGCCCAGGATTATCGCCATCAAGACATGATGTGGGATGACTTCAAGAATGTTTTCTATGATCAGTTCTTTCCTCATACGTTGAAAGATAACAGAGCTAGAGAGTGCATGCATCTCGAGTAGGGTTCTATGACAGTTATAGAATATTCAGCGTGTTTCATGGAGTTGTATCGCTTTTCACCGCTTCTATCTGGTGATGAGCTTTCGCGTGATAGACATTTTGAGGATGGTATTTAGTACACCATTCGTACATAGGTGAATATCTTTTGCCTGCCTATTTTTTCTAAAATAGTCAATCAGGCTCTTATCACTGAGCGGAACCTGAGGGACGACAATAGCACTGGGCATAGAGGATCAGTGTCATGACAGACCAGTAGTTCTCCCAGTGGAAAGAAATTTTCCCTCGAGGTTTCTCATTAGGGAAGTGACAACCAGAGTACCTGTTTTAATAGCTCTATGGTGTGTCATCAGTGTGGACGATGGGGGAACCTGAAGCCTCATTGTGATAGAGATACAATGGAGTGTTGGGCTTGCGGCCATATGGGTCATCTTCAACATTTATGCAGGACCTTTCCACCATCTTTGAGTTGAAAAGGATTTGGTCCACCTCCACCTACAGGAGCGGGTTATTTTACACCGCGTTAGGCGAGGAGTGGGAATAACACTGACAGGACTGACCGGGGAGGAGGTTGTGGTCACAGTAGTCAGACCCATGATCACCAGCAGTGCCAGTAGAGCAGTTATGATCGTGGTAGTCCAGTTGTTTCACAGGGCTATGGATCAGGCTAGTTTCATGCACTACAACTGATACCCAAGGATCAGGATGCAGGTCCATCTACAGTATGAGGTACTATTCTAGTGGAATCTACTATAATATATGCTTTATTTGATACAGGTGCTTCAAACTCTTTTATCTTTGTATCTATCGTGGAAAGTCTCGGTCTTGAGATACAGTATTACTGTGGTGTAATAACCCTAGATACACCATTAGGAGTGCGGTCTAAGAGAATATGTCAATGTAGGGATTGTCCCCTTGAGGTAGGAAATTAACCTTTCTTATAGAACCTCTTCGTTCTCGAGATGAAAGGCTTCAATTTCATTCTCGGGATGGATTGGTTGGTTTAGCATCATGTTTTTTTAGACTGCTATCATTGTAGGGTATATTTTACATCACCATAGGGCAGTAGTTATCTACATAAGGGTGAGTGGGATGTCCAGGATAGTAGAGAAAGACCATAGCATCATGGGCTAGGTGGAGTGACCGCCCAGATTACAAATCTAATCATGGAGGATTAGGGTGTATGTTAAGCTGATTTCCCTCTAGTAGTAGATTATTTCAGGGACATCTTTCCCAATGATTTTGATGGCTTACCTCCTCAGAGAAAGGTGGATTTTATGATCAACCAAGTTCTAGGAGCAGATCTGGTGTCCATTCCTCCTTACATAATAGCACCTATAGAGCTCCAGGATCTCAAGCGATAGTTAAAGGATCTAGAGGCCAAGGGATTTATATGGCCCAGTATATCCTCTTAGGGTTTGCCCATGCTTTTCGCCAAGAAAGCGGATGGAACCTTACGTCTATGTGTGGATTACAGATGGTTAAACCAGCTTATGGTCAAGAACTAGTATCCACTGCCTCAAATAGATGATATCTTTGACCAGCTCTGAGGAGCTAGGGTATTTTCTAAGATCGACTTGAGATCGGGTTATCATCAAGTGTGATTAATTCCATCATACATACCTCGTACAACTTTCCATAACAGGTATGGTCTGTATGAGTACCTAGTTATGTTGTTTGTTCTTATGAACACATCCACCATTTTCATGGCTCTGATGAATAGGTTTTTCCATCCCTATCTCGATTCTTTTGTTGTAGTCTTTGTGGACGACATCTTGGTGTATTCCCACACTCATAATGACCATTCCAATCATCTTGAGATCATTCTGAGTACACTGATAGAGCATCAAATTTATGCTAAGCTTGATAAGTGCCACTTTTGGATCGATAAAGTTCACTTATTGGGTCATATCATATCAGAATCAGGAGTATCTATTGATCCATAAAAAGTTAGTGCTATAGTTTCTTGGGAGCATCCCAAGAATGTGCTCGATATACAGAGTTTCTTGGGGCTGGATAGATATTATAGACATTTCATACATGACTTCTCATGTCTTGCTTCACCTCTCACTGGTCTTAAAAAGAAGGGTGTCAAGTTCCTGTGGTCAGAAACGTGCGAGAAGGCCTTTCAAGAGCTGAAAGGGAGGCTTGTCTTGGAACCTATTCTGACTCTTCCAGAACTAGGAATAGGTTATATCATCTTTTGTAATGCATCAGGAATCATCCTAGGAGTAGTGTGGATGTAGGAGGATAGATTCATTATGTATGGATCTCAGCATTTGAGGCCTCATGAGAGAAACTACCCGATGAACAACCTTGAGCTAGAAGCAGTTGTTCATGCCTTACATTTCTGGAGACACTATTTGTTAGTTGAGCGCTTTGTGGTGTACACGAACCACAAGAGCCTCAAATATATCTTTTCTCAGCATGAATTGAATCTTAGATAGTGAAGATGGGTCTAATATCTACAATCCTTTGATTTTGAGCTTTCTTATACGTCTGGGAAGGGAAATGTAGTTACAAATGTGCTAAGTCGGAAAACTCAGGCACAAGTCGTACAGGAAGCCAGTGATGAATAGAAGTTAATGGCCCTCTTCTCTGAGCTGCATCTAGAGTTTCATGATAGTCACGAGCAGTCTTACCTCTCATCTTTGACAATCACCTCTTCCCTCCTTGAGAAGGTGAAGGGTAGATAATTTTCAGATCCTGGGGGCTTGGTTCTTCGTGAGAGTATATCAGGAGCTGACCCGCCTTCGGATTGGTTTGTGGACAGAGATGACATCCTGTGTATACATGGGCGTGTCTGGGTTCCTACAGATATGAAAGAGGAGTTGATGCAAGAGTCCCATGCTTCTCAATGGGCAGTTCATCCAGGCATATCCAAGATGTATCGAGATATGAGACGCCATTATTGGTGGCCTGAGATGAAGCGTCAGATAGCAGGCTTTATCACTAGGTGTTCCACCTGTCCTCAGGTGAAGGCGGAACACCGGAGACCTGCAATCTTGTTACATCCACTTCCAATCCCATAATGGAAATGGGAAGATGTTGTCATGGAATTTGTACTCATTTGACCTAGGTCACCTAGAGGTTGTGATGTTTTATGGGTTGTCATTGATAGGATGAAGAAAGTGGCTCACTTCATTCCTATTCAGGAGACTTTCTCATTTGATGAGTTGGGAAGATTTTATGTTCGTGAGATCATATGACTACACTGAGCCCCACGTATTATCATTTCAGATAGGGATGCTCGTTTTACATCACGGTTCTGGCAGCGATTGTAGAAGGCTATGGGAACACATGTGCTTCTAAGCACATATTTTCACCCTTAGACCGATGGACAATCGGAATGGAAAATACAGGTTCTAGAGGATATGATCCGACCATGTGTCCTTGATTTCGGCGATTCTTGGGAGAAGCATGTCCCTCTTGTTGAGTTCGCCTATAATAACAGCTTTCAGGCAACAATTCATATGGATCCTTTTTAGGCCTTATATGGTAGACGGTGTCGTTCACCCCTGTGCTCGTTAGAGGCAGGTGAGGCAGCACTACTAGGTCCTCGTTTCATTCAGGAGACTTCAGAGCAGGTTCGACTATTCAAAAAGCATATGACTACTGCTTAGTCTAGATAGAAATCTTGTGTCGATCGTCGTCAACGACCTCTAGAGTTTGAGGTCGATGATCATGTTTTCTTTCGGGTATCAGCCAGGCTAGGGAATAGACGGTTATAGAAGTAAGGGAATTTATCGCCTCATTATGTAGGTTCGTTTGAGATTCAAGAGAGAGTCATGTCGGTAGCCTATCGGTTGCTGCTACCTCAGAGGTATCATGTCATTCACGATGTCTTCCATGTTTCATAGCTTTGCCAATATCATGCTTACCCATCTCATACTTTTGATCCTGATGAAGTTGAGTTAGATGTTGATGCTACCTTTGAGGAGTATCCGGTACACATCATTGACCGGAGCACGAAAGATCTTTAAGGACAGTCTGTCCCTCTAGTATGAGCGTTATGGTAGCATAGCGGCGTGCAGGATGAGACTTGGGAGCTGGAGGCCGACATACGTGCCCAGTGGCCAGAGTTGTTCTCAGACAGTGTTTCACCGCCCTTGGAAAGTGAACTCGGGGATGAGTTCTTTTAAGGGGGGGTTGTAAGAACCTGGTTTTTCACTCAGGTATGGATCATTTAAATTTCAATCTAATTATTTATTTTGGACCTAATATGGATTCCTTTTAAGTTAGAAAAGGTCTCAAGGGTGTCTGGGGCTTGTTTGGATCCCGAAACCCATATTTTTGGGAAGAATGTCCATGTCACGCAATTAGAGTAAATCGTGTGGGTATGGCGCATGGTTAGATCTAACCGTGTGGATGGTCTGCATTTTGGGTAGAGCCATCTCACACGGTTGGCACACGGTTTTCCTAAATGTGCGAACTAACTGTGTGAGTGTCCCTCTTCTCTAGGTTCCCATGCATGGTTTGCGCACGGTTAGGCAAACCGTGCGAACAAACCGTGCACAAGCTAAATTTTTGGGTAATTTTACATTTTTTCCCATTATGATTTAATTAAACCATTCTTCTTCCTTAATCCAATTTCTAGTGAGATTAGCCTCCATTCCTCTCATTTTGGAGCTTTTTGAAAGCCTAATATAGGGATCAAAAGATATCCTTCATCTGTGATCAATTTGAGCTTCTGTTTGTCACGTTGGATGTGCAACGGTAAGTACTCGAGTCTATTTGAGTCGTCCTTCTTCTCTCTTACTCTCGACCTAGTTATCGAGGTGTGAGTGTTTTTTCCTTTTTCTCAAATCTACTCTGATCCAAGCCAAATCAGAGGCCGATATTGGAGGAGGATAGTCATACAAACCTAAGGTGGGTGGTCTATAACTCATCCCTCAAGTTCATTGATTTTGGAATTGTCGTGTGGGGCTCGCCAATTTCATCGAGTGTCGTTTATTGAATTTCTATGTCATGCTTATAATCATTAGAACCGTATGGTCATGCTCTTTCCAAATATGTGATTAGTTTTTAGTGGTTAGGCCTACAACTCCATCCATCCCATGTAGGATGTTTTTACATAATTGTCATTTTGGTGTTTTGGCGTGTTTGAGCTGCCCTTCTGGTGTGCCTTGGCTTGACCCTTCTAAGGGTAAGATTTTCTATATTAAATGGATTGATTTCATTTTTGAAGTGCATAATGGAAAGTACCATGTATGCTCACCACTTAACCCGCCTAAGGTAAGTGCTTCAATTTGATAAATAAATGTTAAATGGAAATTGGAAAGTATATTAGGTATATGAATCTGCCTTATTAGATGTAAATGAATGTTTTGTTGCATGTCCGTAGCACCCCTTCCATGTTGATGGAAGGTAGTGGAGTGAACCTTTAACTATTTAATATGCCTTAAATGGATTAAATGAATGGTTGCATGCTACTCGGCCTTATCACACTAATGAAAGGCAAGGCTTGAACCAAATTGAGTTATTGATTTATTAAGACCTCATTAAATGGATGCATGCTCAATTAGCCTTGTCACACTAATGAAAGGTAATGACTTGAACTGTGTGAAATATTGTATGACATCATTATCAAATAGGAGTGGCATGACTCGAGTTCGCCTTGGATTCCATAGGGAATGCCCTGAGCACTCAGGAACCCCATTCTGATTCAAGGATACAGCTTGCTTAGGTTGAGACTCACCTAGAACCCGATCCTTGTCTAACCTTGGATGTCCGGTATGACACCGTAGGATCCCTCGTGTAGTACTACAGGATGTCTTGGATACACTCCTTGGATCCATCATTAACAAGTAGGTGTCATGGTTAAAGCCCATCGGGCCTAGTCATTGTTTAGCTCCATTTTACCTTGGATGAACTCCTTAGACTCAGTAGGCATCTTATTGTGGAATGTCTTAGACTATGCTCTTTGGATTACACTCTTACCCCCTTAGCCAGACTACAGTCATTACTGAGTTGGCGACCCTTGAGGTCTGTGTTTCCTTGGTTATTACCTTGGAACTTCATTACTAAAATATCATTATAGGTTGTCTTATTACATTTTGGAACTTTCACTATTGTCAACATGTGACTTATTTATAAACTTGTGACAGTAAAATAATGAACTGGTTACATGTTCAGACACCAGCCGAGGGATGAAGTAGGTGTTTGGGTATTTTGTTACATTGTACTGCTTTACTTTATATATGCAAGTTTGCACACTGTTACATTTCCATTACACGGGCCAGATGTTATAGACATCGTTGGTGATGGCTCGCTGAGATTTATCTCACACCCTCTCCAGGCATTGTTTGGTACCCAGGGTAGATTACATGAATGAAGGTGTTGATAAAGGGAAGCATACGGCTTTGAACACTTGATTGTTTGCTATTTAGGATGGAGCTTGATAGCAGATGACTGAGCCAGAGCTCGAGATGCTTGGGATATTCTTTTGATTTTTTTTATACTTTTGTGGAACATGTTATGTCTGTCGTCATGTATCAATGTTTTCCAGTTCTCTAGTGACATAACATATCATCATCAGTTATTCTAGTTTATTTAGTTATTGTCATCCTTGTTTATGTATCACTTTAGTCTATTTTCTTTGTGTCTTCTGTTTACTTATATTGCTTCCGTTATTTACCTCTATTTATATTTATCCATTGTGCTACACTTTGGTAATGAAGGCGTAGTCTCCCCACGGACACACCCTAGGCCCTTGCTGCTAGTCGGTAGTCTCTAGCATTTTGGGGGATCTGTTTGAGGCCATGTGGCCTACCGGGCTCGGGGCACCTATTAAGTGGCATCTGGGTCCGGGACATCACACTTTCCAAAGACCCAAGGTCGCATCAAAGGACAAAGCACATACTTCGGAAGTTTCATCTCTTGAAGGATTTTTCTCAACGAGAGGAAGTTGCAGTGAGCAGAGTATCCACGGAGGAAAACATGACAGACCCCTTGATGGAGGATCCATCTCAGTAGAGGCATGAGTATCATATGAGAGCTAGTGGACTAAGAGTTGTTATCAGTTGGCTTTAGTGCAAGTGGAAGTCTGTGAGTTGGAGCCCTAGAACCAACTTCCTTAGTACTTGATTATATGTTTTCATTATTAATGAAGTTTCTTATCACAATATGATTGTTCCTCTACATGAAATTTTCATGTGATAATGTCCAAAAAAATGTATGTCACACTAAAAGGTCATAGTAGTTCCTCATTGTGATGAGAACTTGGAGGTGTCACGACACTATTCTTGAATATTGTTCTATGGTCAGATGATGTTGTCTGACGAGACACAAATGATACAAGCTATCAAGGGTAGGAGGCTCATAAGACATTGAATTTTTAAATACTTTAAAAACTCATTGATGATGATGGATTTTGATAAATGTTGACATCACAATAATTGGAAAAAATATTAAAAGAACTTAGGATATGTTTAAGATATAAAGTTTTGGATTGATGATCCAAACTACCAATACTATTGAATACTGATGATCATATTATAAGAAATATTATTCCTTATAAATTTGGATATTTGTATTATGTACAACTGATGTTGTCGTTGTTTATCTATATGATAACTATGAATTTCTAAATGGTTCAAAGTGCCTAAAGCATATTTCATGTATCAATCTTAAGATATATCTGTACAAGGAAGAATATAAAACTGAATTTATCATCTCATGGTTTGTATGAATCATTGTATTCATTGTATTATTAAGATGTTTTGGAAAACATCAAAACCCTCGAAGACTTTTCTGAAAGCAATGAATTATTTGATTATAAAATTACAAAGAATATCCATGTATTTTGAATTAATCGTCTAGAAGATGAAATAATAAATTTTGGGATGATTTTACATATTCATGAAAATACCCTTAAAACATTAAATCGCTTGTTTCCAAGAGTGATATATTTCATACATGGGGGTTGATGAAGAACTTATTTATCCCTGAAGGATATACATGTACATGTGTGTTGGCCTTGCAAATAATAATAAATCATATTACGATGCAAGGTAGTGTTTTTCCTTATTCATTGAAATCTAAAGAGAATAAATTATTATTAAAATATAACCATGGAGAGTTGGGCGTTGCACTCTGTTTCCCTTTATCAGGTTTTTTTTCCACTGTGTTTACCTGGGAAGGCTTTTAATGAGACAAGATGGCATGAAATTCAATTACTTTGACTTCACGTATTTTTCCCACCGGATTTTTTGAAGTGAAGATTATATAAAATTTCGTAAAATTATAACATCTAGGGGGGTGTTATAAAATATTAGTGTGTGGATGTCATAATTGTGATAATGATAATGACTCCCTAGTCCCCAACAAAACTCTTCATATTCTCAAACCTTTGGTTTCTCTAACTTTTATAATTTCAACCATTAGATTAGATATTATAAGGATTAATCTCAATCGTTAGATTGAATCTCATGTATTCTATATATGTAGTGATATGCAAATGAAATGGTGATGACTTTTGACCCCCTATACATTGTATCTACTTCTCTTCCATTTCTTTATATCAACATTGTTGTTCATCGTCGCCATGAGAATATTTGACATTACATTTTGTCAACGATGTATTTTGCCCAAAATCGATATTACATTTCCAATTATGTAACTCTTTCACGATTTCAATCGATTTCACAACAAATTAATATATTTTTTACACATTGATTTCCTTTGAATATAGATTATATAATTATTCCAATATACCCTCATAAATCACAACTCATAAATTACTTAAAATGTCATAATTTATATTTCATGTTAATCATCATATTTTTTACATTATATATTCTAAATATTAACAACATTAAAACAAAATAATAATATTCAGAAAATCCATCTTAAATAAAATACAATTTACACATTTGACTATCTAATAAATAAAATAAATAAATTATTTAAATATAATCTATCCAAAAAATAAATATTAACTACCACAGCAAATTATTTTCATAATAAGTATAGACAGAACAAGAACCATAAAATAAGTTGTCTTTAATAAAATCCTATAGAAATTTAATAAAAATTTCACTCCAAGAACATGTTATGTTCCCACGAATTCCAAAATAATACATTTATAATAATTGATCAATATTTATAATTTAAATAACATTATTCATAATAATAAATTCTTAAATAAATAATCAACAAATAATTAATCAAACTAAAACGCGGAGCTGCTGATGCAGCACTCCTTGTACCCTCGCCTGAAATCGAAACGCATGAGGATCTCGATTTAGAGCTCGTAGCAGTCGTAACAGGATCCGTAATAACCTTTGTATTAACACCTAGATCAACTGCCACATTGCAGAGGCCCGGCCCTTATAGGTATCCCCAAACGAGAATAAAGAGTATATTTTAGGGCTAAATCAACATCTGAGCAACTTCATACCAAAATCGTAGAAATCTCAATATTCATGCTTCCAGAATTAGTGGGTGGGGGGGGGGGGAACCTGGGGGGAAATGCATTTGTGTTTTTCGTATTTTTAGATGGCTTCTTTTCGGTGACTGGGCATTGTCAGTTGAACCTTTATTACAGTACAACAGCATGAGCTCTCACGAAGACCTCATTCAGATGTTGCGTGTGACCGCTGCATGTATGGCGTCGGCTAGGTGAGGAACTGTTTTGGAGCTCAGGCCTGCCATGCTAATCCTCCCATCAGATGTCATGTAGATGTGATACTCTTTCCTCATAAACCCAACTTGCTCTGGATTCAGCCCCGTGAAAGTAAACATTCCTATTTGCTTTATTATGTGACTCCACTCGCCAGGGGTGCCTGCCCACCACAAAAGGACACCATCCATAACCCAACCACTAAAAGACAAAAGTATTAAATTTTAACGATTGCATGATCAAAAAATATACAAAAAACGATTTGAAAAAATAATAATAAACTCAAAACTATCAAACTAAATTAAAAACCCAAAAAAACAAAATCACAGAACACATAAGCGGTGGTTTAAAAATAATTAAAAAAATGTTTAAAAAAACTTATTAAATAGTTGTTAACACGCAAGACACATGTTCTATGGCTAGGTACAAAACATACATTCAATACTAACCTAGCTGTTTTGTGCTTTTATTTATACCGTAGTGTCCACGCCTCCCGTGATCATGATGGTTGTTATGGAGGTCGCTCTGGTGGTGGAGATCAATGATCATGGTCGTCCTCACTCACAATGTGCTCACTGCGGCAGAATCGGTCACATGATTGATATTTGTTGCCAATTTCACGATCATACAGATCGTCGTTGCTCAGCCACATAATGGGGCTCTCTGACGAATAGTATCATCATATATGTAGTCTCAACTGACCAAGTTTTACCTCCTTCAATGCTCATGTGGCGCACACTGATATCCATGTTGTCTACCAATCTCGATGTCCTGGTTGCATGATTTTGGTGCTTTCTGATCACATTTATCGGCAATCCAGGTATTCTCCAATCTTATCATCCAACTTCAGATGGCAGTGCAGTTACTGCGTCGCCCCTTTATCCCAATTGTGAGGTTTGACACTTGCTCTATTAACTAATGAGATTACACATAACGCATATGTCACGCACGCCCCCTTCAGTTTATTATCCATCAGTAAACTTACTTATGGTTTACAATGCACTGTTATATTCTCACTGGACGAATGTTGTCTTTAAGGTGCTGTCAACGAATAAAGTGCTTGGAAGATGCAATCTACGTGGAGGTATCTATGTGTTGGACTCAACCCTTTCCTTTTCATGGGTTTGTGTGTTCCAAATCTTCACTTTCATCGTGACTATTCACCTTCCCCAATACTCCAAACATTTTTATCCTGAGTTGGCATCTCTTTCATCAATTGACTCTGAATTGTGTCATTTCACCATGAATCATCAGGAACGCCATGAATCATCAGGTCAGTCCCTTTGAGCTTGTACATTCTAATGTGTGGGGTCTCAGTCCAATCCCAAGTAAATTGTTTTAACGCAATGAGGTCTCATACATAGATTATTTCTTGCGTAGGTTGATTTTTTGAATTGTCAGGTTGATAATTTCTCGGTGTTTTGCTTATTCTATAATGAAATAAAAATTCAATTCTCTTTTTCTCTAAAATGTTCCTGTTATGATAATGATCATGAATAGTTGTCCACTGAATCTCTTATTCCAGCACACCACACCAAAATGGTGTAACAAAGCACAGAAATCTCTTATTCGAGCTCCTCATTCATATGAAGGTTCCCGCCATGTTTTGAGCAATGATATTCTTACAACTACGTATCTTAGCAACCATTAGTCGATCGCCATCCATAGTGAGCCCCTTTAATTTGTTGTCCATCAGAAAGGTTACACATGCTTTATAGTGCACTAGTATATTCTCACCGAAGAATGTTGCATTTAAGGAGATATCGACGAATCAAATTCTTTGTAGAAGCAGGTTATGTGGAGGCATTTATGTGTTGGACTCGGCCCCTTTGCATGTACGCCACTTCTTGCTCGTATTTTGGATCTTCACTTTCATCATGTTCATCCATATTTGCCAATACTCCAATGTCTTTATCATGAATTGGGATCTTTTTTATCTATTGACTATAACTTGTCATTTCACTGAAAATCATCGGGTCAAGTATGCCCCAAAAAAGGGTGACAGGCCCTTTGAATTGGTACATTATGATGTATAAAGTCCAAGTCAAATCCCCAGTCAATTGGGCTACCACTATTATGTCTCCTTCATTAATGATTTCTCACACGTCCTAGGTTGATCTCTTGAAAAAACGGGCTGATGTTTTCCTTATGTTTTCTTCAATCTATAATGACCCACCTTGATGTTTTCCTTATGTTTTCTTCAATTTCTCACACGTACTAGGTTGATGTTTTCCTTATGTTTTCTTGATCTCCTGGGGGTGTGGGGGCGCCAGTCGTGGGGTCGAGTCCCCGAGCCGTTTCTTTGTAGTGTGCGGGGTCGAGTCCCCGGGCCGTTTCTTTGTAGCGTGCGTTTAATGAAGACCCACCTTTTATAATGAAATTGCAGAAATTAAGTATCGAAATCCATGTCTCTCAAGTGAGGCCGGCCATTTTATTTAGAGCAAAACAAATACAAGAGATGGGCAGTAAATACAAAATTCAAAATAACCAAGAATAGGATAACCCTATTCAAACATAAATATCTCCAACCCTCGCTCAAGTTGGGACATTTATATTTATCCTGCATATTTTGGTATATTAAAACTGAACACGTGCTCTAGGAACCCCCTTTGTAAAGATGTCAACTTCAATGTGTTTGATCCGCTCATGAAAGACTGGATTGACGGCAATTTTGACTGCGGCTTGAATGTCACACTAGATGTGTGCATGCTTCCATATAGGATAGTCGATCTCCTATAGCATATGTTATGTCCAAATAATTTATGCAGTCACATGAATTGTAGCACAATACTCTGACTCTGCACTGAATCAAGAGATAACTGTCTGCTTTTTGCTTCGTGGGAGACCAGATTACCTCCGATAAAAACAACAAATGCAGATGTAGGTCTCCTGAATGAGGGACATCCTGCATAATCTGCATCACAAAAAACCTCAATATCCATGTGTCCATGATCAGGGTTCCTTCTTCACATATCTGACAATGTAAAGGATAGCCTTCCACTGCAGCTTTGTCGGGGATTCCATGGACTGACTCACCTTGCTCATTGCACATGCTATATCAAGGTGAGTCATCGCCAGATGGTGCAACTTTCCAACCAATCGCCGATACCTATCTAGTGAGGAGAAAGTCTCATTATCATGGATTGACTCACCTTGCTCATTGCACATGCTATATCAAGGTGAGTCATCGCCAAATGGTGCAACTTTCCAACCAGTCGTCGATACCTATCTGGTGAGGAGAAAGTCTCATTGTCAGTGTGAAGACGCTTTTCCTCAGCCTCAAGTGGTAAGTCCACAAAATCTACCTGTGTCAAGCCGGTTTCCTATAGCAGATCAATGACATATTTTCTCTGAGAAAGAAATATACCGCGAGCACATTTGGGAACCTAAATCCCTAAGAAATATCTCAACGAACCCAAATCCTTCATTTGAAAATTCTAATAAAGGACTTGAGTCGGGTAACCTTAGTATCATCGCTCCCTATAATGACAATATCATCAACATACACAACCAAGATAATGCTACTTGCAGTATACAGATGATAGAAAAGAGAATGATCATTCTTTCTCTAGGACATCCCAAAATTGGTCAAAAACTGTGCAGAAGCAACCAAACCAAACTCATGGCGACTGCTTAAGGCCATACAACGATCGGCGAAAGCGACATACCTTGGAGGACTCCCCCTGAGCCGAAAACATTGGAAGTTGCTCCATATATACCTCCTCGTTAAGAAAACCATAGACATTCTTGACATCTAATTGATGGAGAGGCCAATGGTGAGTGGCAGCAAGAGAGATAAACGCATCGTTGTCATCTTAGCCATAGGCGGAAAGGTGCCAAAGTAGCCAACGTCGTAGGTTTGAGTGTAGCCCTTTGCAGTCAGACGAGCCTTCAGGCAATCCAAAGTGCCATCAACATTGACATGCACGGTATAGATTCATTTACATCCAACAAGTTGCTTACTGGAAGGGAGGGAGAAAAGATCCCATGTATGATTAACCTTTAAAGTAAGCAATTCATGATGTATAGCATCTAGCCACCCTGAATGAAAGCAAACAATTCATCTTGTATAGCATGTAACCACCCTGAATGAAATTTGGCCGCGGCAACGGTACGGGGATGGATGTTGCGGAAACGCCTGGAGTTGCAGCGATAGAAACGGCGAAAAACAGAGTAGAAGGGAAAAAAACGAGAATGAGAACACAAGGATTTACGTCGTTCGGGAATAATCCCTACGTCCACGGAGAGACAGAATATTCACTATAATTCGTGAGCACAATTACAAAATTTTTCAGTAAGAAACCCTAGTCCGAAATGGGCTACAAATAGAGAAGACGATCCACTGTTCCACCAACTGCCGGCTGGAAGTCCAAAAGGCTACAGTAAAGTTGACTCCAAAGTCCGCACTGCTGCAGTGTCTGTCGGTGTCGGTCAGTCAGCTCTGCTATAGTGGTCAGAGTTACTACAGTTCCCCAAAAAATTGGACCGGTGACCTTCGGCCCCCGGACCCCCAGAGCAGGGACGCGTTGCCCCCTGCAACCCCCAACGAGCTCACCGCGGAGATCGACCCGCAAAAGTTGCGGGCCGGTGCGCAGTACAGGCCACAAGCATTCGGCCCAACCGGATCGGGGTACACCAATCCAACAATGGAAACATCGGCAAAGGTGCCAATAAACAGGGAAGTAGCCACTGATAATCCCTGGTAAGAAGTAGAATAAACTGGGTGATCCTGAAAAGAATATATACCTTTGCAAAGTGCAATGGGCAAATCAGTCGGAGAGCTGACGAACCATCAGGTGTCGAAGTTGAATGGGACTCGGATGGAATGTGCACGCAAGGATGTCAAGTGGAAATACGGCCAAATCGAGACCCACTACAAGTGGAGGAGGAAGTGTGGGTGGTGGAGGTGTGAGAGAATATGGAAGGGAAACCTCAAGATCGGGAAGAGAGGGAGATGAGGAGAAATACTAGAAAAGAAAAGTATAGGACTCAACGAACGAAACATCAGCTAAAACCACATCACGACATAAGTCGAGGGAGAAACAACGATACCCGTGTGGGATCTGAGAGTAACCAAGGAAGATGCACTTAAGAACACGAGCATCCAATTTGGTAAGAGTGGGCGGGTATTACGGACATAACACGCATTTCCAAATATACAAAAAGAGGTAAGGGGTGTGAAGACTATTGAGGGCATAAAGCGTGAAAAGCGCCCCCCTCCCCCCGAAGAATGGATGAGGGAAGGTGGTTAATGAGATACGTGGCAGTCAGAATGGAGTCACTTCAGAATGTGGTAGGAGTGTTCATCTAAAAGAGAAAGACCCAAGTAGCGTCCAACAAATGATGTTTCTTGCGTTCGACAACACCATTTTGTAGGTGTGTGTAAGGGTAAGAAATCTGATGAATGATACCATGGTCATCAAGAAAAGACTGAGAAGAGCAAGATCAGTATTCACAACCATTATCAGAATGGAAGATTTTAACGATGGCCAAAAACTGGGTTTAGATTTCGTGATAAAAGGAGCGAAAGACGGAAAATATTTTGGATCGTTGTTTTAACAAATAAACCCAAATCATACGAGGAAAATCGTCAATGAAAGTAAAAGTATCGATGACCTAATTTGCTTGAAACAAGGCTAGGCCCCCGTACATCAAAATGAACTCAATCAAAAGGTTAGAATGAACTCAATCAAAAGGACTCAAGACATGCGAGAGCACCTGGGGAACATAGATCGTGTCCAGCACATACACATCACCGCAGAGTCAACCACTACCAAGCACAAGAGACGCTGAAAGCTCCTGAAACAAAACCGTAGTAGGTGAGAAGATGGTCTGACACTGTAAATCAGCAATAAGCTTGCTAATTGACAATAAATTAAATGGACAGTGAGGAAGAAGAGCTACTGAGGAGTGTCGGAGTGTATGTAACCGAAAAACTCTCATAACTAGCAATTTGAATTGAGTAGTCATTTGCAATAGCGATAAACCCTCCACTTGAAGCAAACCGATAAGACTAAAGAATGCTTGCATTTCCGATACGATGCTCAGATATACAAAAATTAAGGACCCGGTTAGGAGAGAGAGGCAGTGGGCTATTGCCCTGAGCCACAACCACGTTAGAGGATGCTGAAGTGCGCTGAGACGGGAGGAGCTTGTGCCACGGAGTTTGGAAGAGCGGCCTAAGCAGAATGAGAATGATCGGGGGTCAGAGAGCCATCAGGGTGACCATGAAGCAGCCAACGGGTATCAATGGTGTGATAATCCTTACCATAATAAGTAAGGTGCTTGTTGGGTGGGTGTAACACCCGAGATTTTGGAACATATTTTTCTAAATTAATATTATGTTTGATAGAGACCCTCCAGCCAGCCTAGAAGGCGCTTTCCAAAAGGGGCAAAGAAGACTTTGTGCAGGGGGCAACTAGCTGTGGGCCATGGGAAGTTGAGAAGTGGTTAGAGAGGAATATCCTAGGGAATATGTTGTGGGGTCAAAGGAATATTCTAGGGAATCTGTTGTAGGATCCTTATGGCTATAAGAGGAAAAGGGGAAGGGGGTACTACGGGCAGGAAGAGTTTAGTAACAGATCAGCCTTGAGCTTGGGCATCAGTTCTTGGGGAACTCCCGTATCATTCTCCTCTTACTTTCATCCTTCAATCTTCTTCTACTCCTACACTGTAATTTTGCTTCCCATTTCGTCTTCATATTACTAGAAAGATGGTTCCTCTGGGATTACTAGTATGGGAATCTTAACAATTAGTTTGACCTGTCGTCGACTCACTTCTGAGGAGGCGCGCACTGCTGGATTGCGATCCTCGAACGTGGGCGTTGCCGGCTTTATCTCACCATTGCGGGACGCGCGCTGCTGGATCACGAACATATGAGGCTTGCACTTGGTCTCGATTTCAACGTAGGGATGCACAGCAGCGGAGGACACTGCTAGTTCCATACGAAATGACGGAGGAATGTCTGGCGGAGTGGCTAGTGTTGGTCGACATCAAAATGATGTCGGTTCCCGCTTGGGTCAATTTTTACCACCTACGTGAACAAATGTTATAATGTTTAAACCATGAATCATTAAGGAATGTTATATAATGGTAATATCATATAATAATAATGTATTTAAGATGTTTTAATGATTCTAGAACGGTGTTATTAATGTTTAATATATTTATTAATAAATCACTTTTCGATCGTTAAACACATCGGAACCGGTTCATCGCAACTTCCTTTTTCAAGAACCATATTCATGGCTTTCACCTAATGAAATGGAACTTAAGGAATCATTGAAAAACAATGATTATTCTATCTTGAATAATCCGGGAATGAAGAAATTTGGAAGAAGAAAGAAGAATAACATTGTTATTACGAAACCAGTTCAAAACGATCAAGATTACTCACACCCAATATCGAAAATAAATAATAACTATATAATATACATAAAGAGAAAAATTATAAAAGAAAACAATAAAAGGTTATAGATATGAATAATGTTCTGAAACAAGTGATTAAGATGGTTATTTTATTATACAGGAGTTTAGACCGCCTTCAAGCGGGAATACAAAGGGGTTATTTGTCTCAAATTTAATTTCTTGAGACATTTTTTTTTGTGTGTCACCATATCTTCGATACGGTGTGATTATTGTCTAATTGTCGTCTAATGAATGACTATTACCATATTCATGTATTTCATGGGGTTTGAAGAGTCGTTCTTTCTTTAAATGGCTTTTGATAGCGGTGCTGGAAGGGAGGTCGGTCATGATGACCTGTTTGTTGGTTATTCCAAACCTCCTGTCCGTTTTACTTACCATAGGAGAGGAAGTGTTAATAAATAAGATACTGGAGTCTAATTGACTTCAGAGATAATATTGTAATTGGTTCTTTTTAGACAGTGGGGTATAATAAGGGGAGGTCGCGATCCATCTTGTAAGTACCTGGAAACCTACTTCATTGCATCTAGAATTTCAGAAATACAATAATAAACTCTATCTTCTTAATTCCTATTAACTTGGTCATTTCAATGAGAGGGTCGATTATGGAGGAATAGTTCAAGAAGGTGTGAATGTCAATTTATGCCCATGCGAATGGAGACAAGGATGGCTGCAGTAGAGACCAGTCATCAAGTTGAAAACGAGCATGCAAGCGCTTACAACACCAATGGATCGGCTCGCAACACGTCAAGAGGAGAATACTGCACTAAATTCGAGCAAGAAAAAATTGGAAATATAAGATGAAGGAGAAGGCGAATTGAGTTTGGATGAAGAAGGCAATTATTGACGAACTTACGCTGAGACGAACGAACGGAGAGTGCGAGATTCTTCTTGCCAAGAAGTGCGCGTTATCTCTCAATATGTTACGATGTCGACATTTTCTGATGAGGATCCGGTAACATAGATTACATGCACGGAAATATATTTTTCGATTCACCATACTCAGGAGGGAGATAAAGTCTCCTCTAGCGCAGTTGTATATGGAGGGGATGATACAATACTGAATAATTTCATTGAAGTCTGTTAAAACGGAGCTTACCCAGCTAGAAGTGAAGGAAGAGATGTTTGCACAGTATGGTATGGTTCTGCAGAAGATCCAATCATATTTTTGAAGGGGTTGGGGCAAACAAGAATTGTGGATGAATATATCGATGAATTTGAGCGGGTGGCTTTACGTATATCGAACGTCACTGAAAAATGGTAGATGAGCATGTTTATTGGTGGGCTGAGGTCGGAGATTGGCAGTGCTATCATGACACATGAACCGCGGAACAAGGTGTGACTACTGATGTTGTCCAAAAGGGTGGAGCGCGAGTTTTTGGTAACCGGAGTTCTCAAATATTCCGAGGTACATGGAAGGAGCAATGCATATAGCAACTCGGGACGACAATGGAACACAAATACTATGAAGTTTGTCCCTATGGTGAATTTGAATGCCTGTGAACGAAGAGGTGACTTGATGCCTAAATGGAAGGGAGTTCCGAATTTGGCTAGAGAGGAATTTGAAGAAAGGAAAACCAAGGGATTGTGCTACACTTGTGGCCAAAAATTTCATCCAAACCATAAATGTCCTGAAAGGGATTTAAACTCATGGTGTGGGAGTGTGTGGATCTTGAAGGGGGGAAACGACAAACCACCCTACAGATGCCGAACATGAAACAGCTGTGAATGACAGTAAGGGTGTATGGGAAATGGAAATGCAGATCTTAACTAGGGAAGAGAAGTCACAGCTGAAGGGAACTAAATCAATGCTCATGGAGGGAAGAATAGATGGAGTGTCTATACATTTTGATTGATAGTGGAGCGAGTCATAACTTTCTTTCCAAACAATTGGTGAAATGCTTCGAAGTAAATATTTTTGACACAGACAATTTTGTATTAGGTTTGGGAATGGTCACCTGGTTGTTTCAAAGGGAATTTGCAAGGCATTAATGGTACAAATTGGCGAAGCTGGGTTTGAAGTGGATGCTTACATTTTTTATACTTCCGGACCAAATTTAGTTCTTGGGATATCATGGCTTGAGACCTTAGGGTCTATTACTACACATTGGAAAAACATCACAATGAGTTTTGAATGGGGCGGACAAGAAGTAATTCTGCAGAGAATGCAGCCACCTCAAAATATTCCAAGGGGGTTGCATAAGTATTTAGGAAGAGGAAAGTGTCAAGTACAAGGCTTACATTGGGCAACAAATGTCATCACGAATGACAAGCATATGGAGCTATCCCTGAACCAACAAAACCAGCTCAGTACACTACTAGAACGGTATAGCATTGTTTTTAAGACTCCAAGGACCCTACCACCAAAACGTGTGACAGACCATGTGTTGGACCCGTGACGCTCCCGACAACGGACCAGAACCCCACAACCCACAAACTCGTGGGCTCCGCGCAATGGGCCACTAACTTGGGTCGGGTTCAAGCACTGTTCCCTAACCAGCTGGGGATTTAATCTCACCTCTGCGGAGATTCGAACCCGAGGATGACTAGCAGTGTAGTGGTACCAGAAAAGCTCCCCAGTTGGTTAAATGACAGTCAGCCCCGGGTTCGAATCTCCGCAGAGACGAGATTAAATCCTAGGGGATAGTGCCTGAACCTGACCCAAGTTAGTGACTCATTGCACAGAGCCCACGAGTTTGCGGGTTGCGAGGTTCTGGTCCGTTGTCGGGAGCATCACGGGTCCAACACCATGCAATAAGATTAAAAGCTAGTGCGAATCCAGTGAATGTGAGGCCGTATAAGAATGCCTATCATTTAAAGAATGAGATAAAGGCGCAAATCCGCGAACTTCTGGAACAAGGATTTATTAGGCATAGTTTCAGCCCGTACTCAAGCTCAATTATCCTTGTGATAAAGAAAGATGGTGGCTGGAGAATGTGTGTTAATTATCGGGCATTGAATAAGCTTACTATACCGGACAAGTATCCAATACCTGTCATAGAGGAACTCATGGATGAGTTATATGGTGCGGCATTTTTTACCAAAGTTGACTTGAAATCGGGATTTCATCAAGTTAGAATGGAGGAGGAAGACATAGAGAAGACGACTTTCAAGACCCATGAAGAGCGTCACGAATACCTAGTAATGCCATTTGGTTTAATGAACATGAAGGGTGTCACGAATACCTAGTAATGTCATTCGGTTTAATGAATGTCCCGGCTACTTTTCAAGCTACAATAAATACAGTATGTTGACCTCTGCTCCGGAAGACAGTGCTGGTTTTCTTTGAAAATATACTGATCTATAGCAAAAATTGGGCACGAAATATGGAAGCTCATAGTCGGGTATTACAAACAATGGAGGATAATGTATTATATGCTAATCACAAGAAATGACCTTTTGAGAGACACTGTGGAATACTTAGGACATATAATTTCAGATAAGAGACTTTAAATGGATCCCAACAAATTGGAGGTTGTTCGGATATGGCAGCAACCACAGAATGTTCGGGGGGGGGGGGGTCTGGGGGTTCTTAAGCCTGGCCGGGTACTACAGGAAATTCATTAAAGACTAGGAAAATTGCTAGGTCATTAATAGCATTAACAAAGAAGGGGAAGTTTACTTGGAAACCAAAAGCTCAAGATTCTTTTGAGACTTTGAAGCTATGTCTGACCACTACACCACTTGCATGCCTGATTTCGCAGAGGAATTTGCTATAGAATATGATGCATCGGGTTCTGGAATCGGTGTAGTCTTGATGCAAAAAGGGAGGCCTCTTGCTTATTTTAGTAAGTTAAGCTTTGTCGTATTCCAATTTGGCAAAATCTGTCTATGAGAAGGAATTAATGGCACTGATTTACCAATCCAACATTGAAAGCAACACCTATTAGGTAGACGATTTGTAGTCACCAATCACCGAAGTATGAAACATATGCTTAGCCAGTGGATGGCATCAATGGACCAACAATGTTGGCGAGCAAAACATTTAGGTTATGATTTTGTTGTGATTTATAAGCATGGAAAAATGAATACAGTTGTAGATGCTTTGTCCAGGACTACCAGGGTGAACGAGTTCATGCATATGGTAGTTTCTGAACCTAGTTTGGACGACTTACAGGTGGTAAGAGAAGAGTTGCAGCACGATATCAAAATACATGCCATGATTCATACATTGGAAAGAGATGCTACAACTCAAACAGATTATGTTCTTCGACGAGGACTATTGTTCTACAAAAACAAGTTAGTTATGCCTAAAGACTGTTCTAATTCCAAAACTACTTCGACACTACCACACCTCCTCCTAAGCATGGTTCGTCCCACCTCGAGTGTGTTTATCTCGCCGCATGCAACATAATGTGCCTCCTGCAATACCAGATGATGTCCGCGCTTCAGATTCGTCGACTATTTCACCACCTACCACCAACGGTTGCCTCATTGCCTTTACAAAGGTACACATACTTTTCAGCAATCTCCGATATATATTGACTATGTTAGATGAGCTTAGTGCCCTAAAAGGTGACCATGCCTAGGATCTAGTTTATCTTCCTCCGAATAAACAGATCGCCATCTGCAAATGTGCACCGCTATTTATATTAACACATATGGCAAACTCAATCGATTCAAAGCTCGGCTAGTCATCAAGGGGTACATGCAAATATATGATATTGATTGCTATAATATCCCCCCCCAATGGCCCAAATGACAACTGTCAGGCTCCTTGTTTCCCTCACCACATATTTTCATTAGTTATTTCATCAATTGGACATTAAAAACACATTCCTCTATGGGTTTTTGGACAACAAAGTTTATAGAGTGAACTCCCAACTTTGTTGCACAAAGAAAAGATTTTTCATCTTCAATACTCTTTGTATGGTTTCAAACAATCTCTACAGAAGTGGTTTGAATGGTTTTGTATAGTGGTAACTGGTTTAGGCTTTCTCAGGGTGTAAAGAATCTCTCAATCTTTTATTAGTAGTCAGCTTCAAGAACTATATTGAGTATTGTTTATGTGGGCAATATTTTCATCATAGGACGAAGATGGTTCGACTGAAGCCCTTTCTTCATCAAAGTTTCAATACAAAGGACTTGAGCTCCCAGGAGCACTTATCGGAGATCAAGGTCTCTCGATGCTCAACATGTAGTATCTCATCTCAATAAAAATAGGTCTTAGATTTGCTATAAGGGATAGGGTTGTCCCGTGCAGACACTTTTGACACTCCTCTTGAGTTGGGCAAGAAATCTCTTTATGAAGAGAGTGAGCCATATCTCTAGCCTAACAAGTATCGTCAACTTATTGACAAATTGAATTATCTTATTATGACTCGTCAAGATAATGAGTCAGCTTGTGAATAATTCTACGAGACTACCATGGGATACAATACTTAACACTGTTAGATATGTCAAAAGGGAACTCAACTTGGAATTGTTGTACTCTAATAATGGACACTTATATAGAGACATTATGTGATATTCATTACGCAAGTTGTTAATCTTCTCATGGCTCCATGCTTGAATATATTATTTTTGTTGGCCATCTCATTTTTTGATGAAGAAATAAACCATCATATCTTGCTAAGTGTTAAATTAAATTACCATACCATGTGGCGACAAAGATCCTATAAACGCAACATCTACTGCATGAGATTAGTTACCTCATCTAGAAACCAGCACACATATGGTGCGACCATGTCGCCAAGGGGCAAAGGTGACGTTGAGTTGACGAGAGACCTCGGGTAGGTCTCGAGATGTGAAAGGAGGCACGTCCTAGGGCTAATTGGGCAAGCATGAGACAATTGTACGTCTCACGTCTGAGGAGCGACACCCCCCTTTAGGGTGGATTAGGAGCTTGGCGAGTGCCATGAGTAGAATGAGTCCTCCGAGACTATACAGGGTGTGTCGGAGAGGGGTTTCCTTCGAATGATGACTGAGAGTTCTCCTAAGGGAGATGTGAGGCAAGACCTAGGTGTGGGTCGCGGGAATTATTGGTGACTTGGCATTGGGTTGCCACGGGGCTTCGAGCGAGATGGCTCGGGACGGTCCTTGGTTATAGCAAGAAAGGATTGCGAGCAAGATTTTGATGAGGTTTGGACCGGCCTCTTGAGGCCAAGGTCAAGAAGAGCCTACAAGCTGAGGGAACACCGTGAGGTTTTGGATACACCTTGGTGACAGCGAGATGACACTGGGACGGGACTAAGGGATCTTAATGGATGCCCTGACGAGCGAGATGAGAATGTCGAGAGGGTCGGCATGTTGTGCTTGTGCAACCAAGGTGGTCTTAAGGGGATTAGCCTATGAGGCTAGATAGACAACAAGATGTGCATTGTGATGTGGGGCTAGGACCCGAGTGACTAGCACCCCGGTGACAAACTGTGAGCTTGTGGGACGGGATGCATGCCCCGCTTCTTGTTTGATGTGTGTGTTGACTGTGTGCGTGTGATTAGCGACGGGTCTCGGCGTGGCCGATGACGCATCTCGAGGCCTGACCTCACCTTGAGTGATAAGGTGTTGGCAGGACCCTACCTTGAGTGAGAAAATAACGGTTGTGACATGATATCAAACCCTAACTTTAGTGATAAGGTAGTGGTTAGGATAATGGTCTCACTTGAGTGAGAAAGTGTTGGCATGGACCTCCTTGAGTGAGAAGGTTGGTCCAAGTTGGGATGAGATATCGGACCTACCTTGAGTGATCCGGTGACAAACTGTGAACTTGTGGGACGGGATGCATGCCCCGCTTCTTGTTTGATGTGTGTGTTGACTGTGTGCGTGTGATTAGCGACGGGTCTCGGCATGGTCGATGACGCATCTCGAGGCCTGACCTCACCTTGAGTGATAAGGTGTTGACAGAACCCTACCTTAAGTGAGAAAGCAACGGTTGTGACATGATATCAAACCCTAACTTTAGTGATAAGGTAGTGGTTAGGATAATGGTCTCACCTTGAGTGAGAAAGTGTTGGCATAGACCTCCTTGAGTGAGAAGGATGGTCCAAGTTGGGATGAGATATTGGACCTACCTTGAGTGATATTGCAGTGGTCAAGATGTTGTGACCCACCTTCGGTGAGAAGGTGTGGCCAACCACGTCCCAGGCGAGGGGACGGTGGGTTAATGTGTGATAGTATGAGATTGTGGATGTGGTCTC
Organism: Viscum album; assembly: GCA_963277665.1. NCBI lineage: Eukaryota > Viridiplantae > Streptophyta > Magnoliopsida > Santalales > Viscaceae > Viscum > Viscum album. Next base: position 1,489,558,279 of record OY728142.1, read on the forward strand.
AACTTGAGTGAGAAGGTGTTCGCAGAACCTCCCTTGAGAAAGAAAGGACGGTTTGGGATTTAAGGTGAAACCTCCGAGAGGGGTTGGTCAGGAAACCTAGGACCTGCCTTAAGTGATAAGGCAGTGGTTAGGATGTTGTGACCCACTTTGAGTGAGAAGGTGCGGTCGACCACGTCCTGAGTGAGGGGACGGTGAGTTGATGTGTGATAGTACGTGTGATTGTGGATGTGGCCTCACCTTGAGTGAGAAGGTGCTGGCAGGACCTCCCTTGAGTGAAAAGGGATGGTTCAGGATCTGAGGTATCACCTCCCCTAAGAGGGGCTGGTCAAGATACTTGGGATGGACCCTCTACCCTGAGGACAAGGGTAGAGGTCGAGACTTGGTGACACCCTACCCTGAGTCTTCAAGTACGGGTCAGCATGTGTGGCACGAGACGATTAGATTCCAACAATGGTCGAAGCAGGTATGATTTGGTGTCGTGGTGGTATGGTTAACACGCAATGACCCGACATGTGTGCTTGTGGTGGTGGCACGAAATGGATTCCGACTTAGCCCAAAACAGCTATGGTCGGGTGTCATAGTGACCTAGTTAACACACGACGAGGTACGGTGATCTAATATCTCACAAACACCACAAACAAACAAAAAACACAAACAAGGCCCATCCATGATAAAGGGTTGATGATTAGTTCTCATGCACACCAAAGTCCAATTATCAAAAAAATACAATAAATACCGACATGAGCAAGTAAAAAACTCAAAATTTTAGGTTTTCATTTAGTTTTAGAAAATATTTCATGATTTCATGTTTCAAAATGTATTGAAAATGCATTAAATTATGCAAATGAAATATAATTTTCAGAAAAGGAAAATGGAAGATTTTTGGATAATAAAAAAACTTGTTTTCATGTTTACAGAAAAATGGCATTTGGATAAGTTACTCTTATGCTTTCTTGTTTGCCCTCCAGTGTAAAAAAATTACAAATTTTTCTAAATATGTTTGAAAATTTAAAACGATAAATGTTTTTTGAAATAAAATGTGACTTTAGTTTTATGATCATTCGGAGTCAAAAAACATGAACCAGATATTGCATGAAGTTCTACGAAGTTTAACATTGGATGTTCCCCGACCATTGAATTAGACATCCTGCATTAGCACATCCGGACAAAGTTGAGAAAAACTGCAGAATGCATTTTTCTGGAAAAAATGTGCACACAAAGCAAGCAATAGGATAAACCATGCAAAGGAGATGGGATTGGACAGGGAAAACGATATGTGGAAAGACAAAGGGAAATTTTAATTAAGATGACGGCTATTCTAACCCCAGGGGAAAGCATTGAGTCCATGAATGATAAGAAATTGGCAATCAAGGCAGTCCCATACACAAAATAAAAAACTAAAAGAATACTAAACAAAACCAAAATAGTGCATAGTTGGAAGGAAAAGTAGATAAGGGCAAGATAAAAGAAAAACAATCTATAGGATTACCTCTAGCATGTAAAGCATCAAAGAGTTGCTGACGCATGCTCATAATTCGGTTAGCCATTCCCTTCAACTCAATGGTCCAATCACTGTACAAATCCCTGCAAGTAAAAGGCGTGAAGGGATAGAAACCCATGTGACTCCTAAAAATCACAAACTGGATTCAATAATGAAAAAGAAAAAATAAAACAGATGGCATTTCCCCGTTTTCAGTGTTATGTATAAATAAAGGCGCCGTGAGCAGATGACATTTTTAATGAACTTCAATCATTAATAAAGTTCCAGACAGCAATGGCTCTGTTGTCTGCTACTTCCAGTTCAACATCAATTAATTGATGCTTCAAGCCATCAGATCTCAATAACATCAGTCAGAGCTTATAGCCATGCAAGGAAAATGTCTTCATCTAATGACTACTCCCTGGTATCCTCTTGCCATGCAAGTGCAAGGTCACAAGCATGAAGTGTCATTAGTCACGCATCCAATTATGGATAAATCTTAACAAATGATTTTGAATAGATTTTTGGCATGGCATCATAACAGTAGGTACAATCAATTGACAAGAGAATGCCCATTACCTGTCCTTCAGGATAGTAGCCACAATGGATGCTCCATGAATGGGTGGGCTTGAGTACATGGGCCTGATGACAAGTTTAAGCTGGCTCTCAACTCTAATTGCCACATCAGCAGTCTTACACACCTATATAAAAGAACCCCGAGCATAAATGATGTAGAATATTATTTTTAAAAGGATTCAAAACAGACTTTGAATATGCATAACAGAAAACAGTCTTCAGTGTCTCACAATGCTAAGTGCACCAACACGTTCCCCGTAGAGTCCCATATTTTTTGCGTAACTTTGAGCTGCCAGGCATTCACCGCCATCTGTGACAAACATGCGAACAGACTGGGCATCTGCATCCAGACTTCCACTCGCAAAACCCTTGAATCCCAAAAGCATTGGTTTTATAAGCAAGGAAGAAACAGTATCAAAGGCAAGCATTTCTATTCCCAAGATATTATTTCAGTCCAAACGGGGGGGGGGGGCAATGAAGTCATGTATCAACTAGAGCATGCCTGATAAGCACTGTCAAAGAAAGGCAACAAACTTTTAGACCGTATCAATTGCCTAATTTGCTCCCATTGTTGAGGGGTGGGATCAACACCGGTGGGATTATGGGCACATGCATGAAGAAGGACAATGGAGCCCGAAGGAGCAGAACCAAGATCTTCCAGCAATCCTGTTTCAAAGTTGACACAACACAAATACATGAAATATTCAGACAGTGTGTCACATAGCTCAAGAATAAAATGTAAAATATAAAACTCTGCAGACTAGCTGAGACAAACAAAATAATTCAGATTGCAGGTAAAAACTGATCAACAGACTAGCTCATATCATTAAATAATCTCCTGGATGAAAAGGGAAATGGAGATAAAATTCACAGCAGCCAATAGGCAATATCAGATTTCATTGCATATTTATTTATTTATTTTACGAAGAGGGGTGCGAATAAGGGATGTTCCAAACCTTTGATGTTCAAACCACATGTAGTTGGTTCATAGTAGCGATAAGTCTTCACAGATAAACCTCCTAAAGTAAAAACCTTTACATGGTTTCCCCATGTTGGTAGGGGAATGTAGATTGTGTTCTGCAGAATTGACAGGATTATCATTATAATTCAACAAAATAATCATTTTTGGTGATGAATAAATTGTCCAAATATAAACAATGGTACTTGGGGATGATGTTTAGCCAAAAATTCTGCTCCAACCCTCAGTGAACCAGTACCAGACAAGCCCTGGACAGTAGCAATCCTGTTATCTTGAATGGCGGGGCTGAACAAAGTATGATACAAGTAAATACAACGAGTAAGAAGATGTACAGAAGGTAAGTGACGACAAAAAATAAGGCCATATCATACTCTTTAGAGAACAAATACAGCCATTGGATGGACTTTATAAAAGAAAAACTCGTAGTAGAGGCAAAGATCTGTGAATAAGATGCCTGTATTAAGCTTGCAATGGCCTGGATGGGTTTGATCACCATTTGTATCAATGCATTCATGATGGAACTCTTTTTTTACAATAAGAGTAGTTATTTTCTCAAATAGCAGATCATTTTCTATGGAGTAGAATAATATGAAGAAATCTCATGCATAAAGTTCATGAAAAAATAAGAAGTAAACAGATGTACAGAAGGTACATTGAATGGAAGACTAAAGCAAGATGATTCTCTTGAGAGAACAAATTCCACCATTGGATGGATTTTAATAACAAAAAACTCATAACAGAAGCATGGATCCATGAATAGGATAACTTTATTAAATTTGCAATGGCCTGGATGCTTGGACGGTTTGATCATTGTTAGGAATCCTAAAGGATTGTCTTAGATTTGTTGACAATAAGGTTGTTGTGTATGATTCATTATCCACACAAAGGGATTGCAGTCCGAAGTCAATCTGGAAGTGCGAAGGAATTCTACATGGAACCTACATGGTCAAGAGAAGGGTCAAAGATATGTTGAAGGCATCTTGGAGAAAGAAAGGTGAGGAAGTTGCCCAACACAGGCAAGACCGCCGTGATCAATGGGCGTGGTGAAGATGAAGAAGGTAGGTGCGACCGCGCCATGGCTTATGGCAGCAGTGGTAGAGGAGATGCCCAACACGGGCAATCCAGAATGGGTCACGCCGTAGTGGAATTCCAAAGCACTTATGCAACACGGTGAAGCCCACACGTGGTGGCAAGGTGTTTCAGTGGTCGTGGCAGTGGAGCAACACGGTCAGCTGAAGGTTAACTATATCATGGCCCATGTCGTGGTGATTGCAACACGAGCAGAGTTTTTGTGTCACACCATAGAGTCGTCGTTGTCGAGAGCTTGTACTGCGTTGAAGACCCGATGCTCGAAGTGGTCAACGCGCCCAAGGGAGACAGACCACGCCATGGTGATGGGAGTGGTGTCCTGAGAGTCTACTTGTGAGCCACGGGAAGGACCGTTATGGTCATGGTGATAGTAGTGGTAAAGGAGTTTGCTCGAACGACGGAAGTGGTAGTTCGTATTTCTACAAGAGAAGGCAACACGGCCAACAGGTCGTGGAGCTGGGCATGTTGAAGAGCGTGTTAGCCTGGAAATACAAAGACGGCGTCGTGGTGTTTGAAGGCAAGCAGTGTTGGTGGTTGTGTCGACAGGAGACGCGCCAAATGCGGAGGATTTGACTCCAACGATGCTTGAATGAATCATCAATGTTTCATACATCATGTGCCTCGAAGTTAGACCATGATCCAAGCCTGAATTGAAGGGAGTCTCCAACATTCATAAGGTGAATTAATTGAGAATTAATTCACGTTGCAAAGGAGAGAGAAATGAGTTATGAAGCAGTTATATGTTGACTGTGGTTATGGAGATCGTGGATGAAGTTTTATGGAGAAGTTATGGGCGGTTTTTATAGCCCATAATAGTGTGACGGGTAGACAATTGATTGGCTGATGATCTCCCTGTTAAAAAGAGAGCTAGATAGGAAGAAGTAGATGTTGAACAGAGCACACATAGCCATATCCAAATTTCAAAGGTGGAGAAAGGAGTTCCGGACAAGGGGCTGGAAAGAAGAAGGAATTGGCACCCGTTGAAGACTCTGCCAAAGGAAGAAGGGAGACATCACTATTGTGCAGTAAAGGAGACATTCCAAACTTTGTTCTAGAAGCAGGAAGAAGGTTGTTCGAGAGGAGATCACAGCAAGTCTGTGAAGAGCAGTAAGAGGACTTCCACGGCACCCATCCACATTCCGTGCAACCATGCAAGTGATGCTGGTGAAGGTACTTGCATGTCCATAAACTGTGTAAATGTGATCCTTTCCACCGCAGTGAGTGTAGGAAGGAAAGTTTGAGAGAGTGACCCTTGGAAATCAGTGAGTTGTCCCAAAAAATGACCTAGCCCAAACCCCATTTGAAGAGCAGTGAGTTTTATAGTGATTTAGTGCACACCGTCGATGCATGCTCCTTGAACGTAGCTCAATAATGATGAACCAAGTAAATTCTCATGTCCCCACCAAAAAAGGGTAAAAAGATAATCACAAGATATTCGATAAAAGGGTTTTGACTAAGGCAGTGAGAGCTAAAGGAAAAAGTGTCTTATTTGGTAGAGCATTTCACACCCTAATTCTCCCCCCTTCTCAGAGTAATCTCACTCTGAGACCCTATTGAGAGTCTAACAAGCGGTTCAAAGAGAATGTTTATTTTTCTTGGATTTGTTATTGCTCTGACTTGATCTGAAGTTTTTTTAAGAGAAATGGCATCCGCAATGAATGCTTGTTTAATGGAAATAACTTCAAAGAATGGAAAAAGGAGTTCATTGCATTCATGGAGGATTCTCTTGGAATTCCTCAACAAGTTGTGGAATATTGAGATTGATGCTTTAATGAAAAAAGCATTAACGGATGCTCTCGGAGAAGATGTCCAAGAAGATTGATCATTGCAAATTTTCGAAGGACATGTGGATGCGGTTGGAAGATTCATTTGGCAAAGAACAGAAGTCAGATGAAAATTGTCTTATGTCAAAAGGCAAGAAGAAGAACAACAAGAAGTCTTCTCAAAAGATAAGTTCTCCAGTCAAAGTAAATTTTGAACCTAATGTCTCATCTGATTCAAACACTGGTCTGGAAAAAGAATGTGGAATTTCATACTCTATTACGGAGCAGAAAAGAAGATGTGATGAAGAGGTGGCAACAACATCAAGTTGCCACTCAAGAAGGTGTTCATGCAGTGACCAAGAGGAGATCCCGGTTCTGCAAGAGAAGGTGGAACAATGGGAAGTCATGCATGAAATGCAATATAACAAGAGGCAAAAGAAAGAAGTGGTCTTAAATTTCAGTATAAAGAAAATAGGAACAAAGATGAAGGAACAAAGCGATATGATTGAAGAGTTTTCCCAAGAAATTTCAAAGAAAATGGCCACAGAGAATGAATTGGGTAAGATCTCGTCTTTTTCCAGGTATGTCTCTCTCTTAGTTTTTCGTTTTAGCCTTGGTGGTCGAGTCTTGTTCGGAGACGGAGAGCATTTGTTAGAGAAAATGACCTAAAGTTTGAGAATGTATACTTGTTTGAATTAATGGAGTCCGAGTATAATGGGTTAAGTGTTTCATGGGTTCTTGGTAAGTTGAGAAACATTAAAGGGGGCGTTCGGGTTGTTTAAAAGAAAAATGGGTTGAAAAATCAACTGCAGAACATTTACACGTCGTGTAAAGAGATTACATGTCGTGTAATTGTTTGAGGGTTTTAATAAAATAAATTTGAGGCGACGGGTTTTTCGGCGAATTCCATTAAAAACATTTACATGACGTGTAATCACATTACACGACGTGCAAATGCCTGGCCTGTTGTTTTAAACATGTTGTGCGGCTCATTTTCATTCTAATCTGCTGCAGCTTCTCTCCTCTCGACCCTAGGGCATTCTCCAGGCGATTTTGGGGTGCCAACTTCCCTTCTGGACATCCAGTTTGTGTGAGCAATCCCTGTTTTGATCTAGGAACCTCTTGCAATCATCCGCACCTTCTTCCTCGTGAGCGTTTGTTGTTGGAAGCGTTGTTGGATCGTCGAAAAAAGGCAGGGGGTCTAAATCTTAACTCTATGGTTTGATAGTTGTCAAGTTTATGCAATATTGTAATTGCGGTAACGTAGTGTGCGCCTAAATCAATTAAATAATGAATGAAATTATTCCTTGAAGTCAGTTGTTTGCAATTGGCTTCTGACTTGGCTTATGGCTACCCATGGGGAGAACTAACCATGATTATAATTGAATTGGCAAACGGCTTAAAAGTATGTTTAGCATGACATGTGACTTAGAGTGATTTCTTGTTATAGAATCCATAAATTGTGGCTCATTGTTTATTGATATAATTGTTGATCAATTGTGAATTAAATTGCAAGTGACATATGAAAGAATAATGGTAATTCGCATAATTAACCATTGAGAATTGTGATGTGATATTGTGATATTCATGCTATATGACAGGGAATGTGTTTCATGCTGTAATGCTTATATATCGGGCTCAGCCCTGGCACTTGCACACTTATATGTTGTAATGCTGATATTGAGGGGGTTCGGTCCAGTCCCATGTTGTAATGCTTATAGAGAGTGGGCTATGCCCAGTCCCATGTTGTAATGCTTATAGGGTTTTGACCCGGAATGTTGTAATGGTTATAGGGCTTTGACCCGGATTGTTTGTTGTGATTATACCATGGTTATATGGTAAGACATGCTCGGAGATATTCCGGCATGGCGCCGAAGCGGGTTATTTTACCATGGTTATATGGTTGTGGTTGGCATGGTCGTAAGACATGTTCAGAGATATTCTGGCACGAAACCGAAGCAGGTTGTTATATTTTATTAATTGTTAAACTGATTAATACACCCGGTTATCGCTTTAATGCATACACTTCTAATCAGACTGGTTTTGTTTAAACACGGTGGTGTCGACCTACTAGGTTATACTCACACCCTATTCGGGTCACCGTTTGGTACCCAACCAGATTTCGTGGATGCAATTTGGATAAAGGCAAAGGACCTTGTTGTTGATTGTTTGTTTGTTGTTGGGCTAGAGTTTAGAAATGGGACCGTCGTGGGGTTCGGGACCCGGGACTTGTCTTTTATTCGAGTCTGCTAGTCTTTTTCTTATATTGTTCTAGCATGACATTTAGTTACATTTCAACACGTTATTACATTATTCCTTATTTATTTATTGGATTATTCAGTTGGCTTTTATTGTTGTATTCCGCAATGTCTTTACTCTGATTATTTTCGTTTTATTATGAATTGTTTCTACTGTTGTGACACTTCACACCAATTGGTATAGTCTCCCCACTATACTATTCACACCCCCGCTGCTAGTCGACAGCCTCTGGCATACGGGGAGACGCGCTTGAGGTCTCATAACCAACCCTTTTCGGCCACGTGAGTGTCATATTGGGGGACGTTACAAAGTGGTATCAGAGCGTCTGGTTTTCTTTTCTTTTGTTTTACTATTTGGGGAAGGGTATAAAGGAGACTAGGATGTGTCGGGACTTGGTAATGAGCTTATGCATGGGAGTCGCTAACCCATGTACGGGGAAAAATCCGAGTACCCAGAGATGGGATTGATGTTTGTGTTGTGTGCTTGTTACAGTTGATGTTATTTCACCTTGGGTGATTCACATGTTGTGTGAGGTTATTGTTTTATGATGTTATTGTTTCTTGAGTTTTGTACTCGTGACCCAGTATAGAGCGAGCTGAGAATACATGCTTCATAATAGGCACATAGGGATATATTGATATACATTGTTCATAATAGGGGCATACCTATTTTTGCATGTGATACATACTTGATTGTTAAACTGTGATATGAGATATTTGTTTCGCTGGATAAATGAAATGAGTTGTTGTGTCATGCTAAAAAACTTGTAAGTTGTGTCTAGAGAGACCAAGAGTTCGTGGTTCTCTATTGCAGTCACCTGTTGGGTTGATTTTGCTGAAAGCTAGTTTTCTAAGGTGTGCGTTTGTCTTGTAGAGACAACGTCTCCTTGTCGTCTTCGACTTGAGCATCAGGAGAGTGGAAATCAACACGCTCCTAACGCAGCTGAACCAGAACTTCCTGTAGTTCCTGGGGAGCAGATGGATGTTCAGCTTCGCGACAGCTTCCTAAGGGTCATGTGATCCATGGAAATGGAGACTGTTCATACCGTTCCTTCGATGTCTGAGCTGACAAGAGAGTTTCAATTTCAACATCCGCCTGTGTTTACTGGGGAAGGGGAACCCCAGACAGCCAAGTTCTGGATTGAGTCAGTCCAGACAATCTTCAAATATCTCGAGACACTCGCGGATAGGAGGGTGAAGCTTGCTGTGAATATGCTTCATGGACCTGCCAAGCGTTGGTGGGATATTCTGGAGGAAGCTGGGCAACATGATGAGCTATCTTGGAAGGATTTCGAGACGAAATTCCTGAGTCATTTCTATCCCGAGACCCTGAGGGGTGAAAAAACTCACGAGTTCATGCATCTGAAGCAGGAGGGTTTGTCAGTGCTAGACTATGCTGGATGTTTTACCAACCTGCAACGCTTTGCGTCATCTTTGGCAGCTAATGAGATCTCCAAGGCGAGACGTCTCCAGGACGGTCTTCGTTGTGAGATCAGGTCGCAGGTAAACGTTTTCCGTTTAAACAGTTTTGAAAACTTGATAAATCAGACACTCATCACGGAAGGGAATCTAAGAGAGACCCCGAGCAGAAGTCAGGCTGTTTCAGTAGGGCGATCTTGGAGTTCTTCGAGTGGTAAGAAGCGGCGTTATGACAGTTTCCGCCAAAGCAGTAGTGGGCAGAGCAGTCAAGACAGTGGACAACCAACTCAAGATCGTGTTTTGTTCCAGTGCTATCAGTGTGGCAAGTTTGGTCCCCGCAGTGTTGTTACCCCGCAGTCGCGTGTCCTATCTGTGGCAGACTGGGTCATCTTCAGAGATTTTGTGCGAACTTTCCGTAGCAGACCAATGGCAGAGGATCAGGACATGCACCAAAATCAGGAAGGGGCTCAGCTACCCCTCAACAGACCGGTAGCTAGAGTTCCACAAGTTGTTCAGGCCGTGGCGGGGGACGTGGTACCCCAGTTCATGAGCAGCAGTACCAGGAAAGGGAAATAGCTCGGGGTAGTCAGACTGGAGCCCGGTGTAGAGGGACAAGTCAATTGCACATTATGCAGACTACTCCCGCTAACGTGGATGCAGGGTTGTCTACCGTCAGAGGTACGATTCTTGTATCATCTACCTTAGCTTGTATTTTGTTTGATTCCTTTCTATCTGCTCTTTTTGCAAACGATTTGGGATTGGATGTGGAAAGCTTAGATGGTGTTTTAACCATTGACACGCCGTTGGGAGTGCAGTCTGAAAATATCAAACGTTGCAAGGTGTGTTCTCTAGAGATTTGTGGTTACCGTTTCTTTGGGAAACCGTTCATGCTGGAAATGACAGGCTTCGACTTGATTCTTGGTATGAATCGGTTAGTTCTATACTAGGCTCATATCGACTGTTACAGGAAGAGAGTTAATTTCCTATCTCCAGAAGGAAGCGGTTATTCTCACCAAGGTGAGTGGGATCTTCAAGCTGGTCGTGCGGGACCAATTCAATGTAGATTGGATTCAGTGGTCTTGCTCTAGATAATGGTGGACTGCAGCAGGATTCTTTTCCTCTAGTGGTAGACTGTTTTCAGGATGTCTTTCCTGATGAGTTCAATGGCTTACCACCCGAGTGAGAGAACGAGTTCACGATCGAGTTGGTGCAGAGAGCAGAGCCAGTTTATATCCCGCCTTACCGAATGGCACCAGCAGAGCTTCGGAAGTTCAAAGTTCAGTTAGAAGATCTAAAATCAAAAGGCTTCATACGACCTAGTACATCTACATGGGGTTCTCTAGTTCTCTTCGCCAAAAAGGTTGATGGATCTTTGCGTTTATGTGTGGATTATTGGAGGTTGAACCAGATGACGGTCAAGAACCGTTATCTTCTTCCATACATTGATGATCTTTTCGATCAGTTGAGAGGTGTTAAGATCTTCACCAAGATTGACTTGAGATCGGCATATCATCAGTTAAGGGTGAGACTATCGGACATACCTCGAACTGTTTTTCGGAGCAGGTATGGCTTGTATGAATTCGTAGTGATGTCGTTTGGGATGACTAATGCGCCTATGGTATTCATGGCCTTAATGAATAGAATCTTTCATCCTTTTCTGGATCAGTTTGTGATGGTTTTTGTCAACGACATCTTAGTGTACTCCCAGTCAATAGACGGTCATGCCAAACATTTTGACATCATCCTAAGTACATTGAGAGACCATCGGTTTTACGTCAAACTAACCAAATACAGTTTCTGAATTAATGAAGTGCGCTTCTTGGGCCATATCATCTCAGAGGCAAGAGTGTCAGTGGACCCAAAAAAAGTCGCAGCCGTGATATCTTGGGAACAACCCAAAAACTTCTTCGAAATTCGGAGCTTTCTGGGTTTAGCGGGTTATTACCGACGTTTTATCCAAGATTTCTCTCGTTTGGCAGCACCAATGTCTGGGCTGACCAAGAAAGGGGTGAAGTTTGTTTGATCTGATGTTTGCGAGAGAGCTTTTCAAGAGCTGAAAGGCAGGCTGATCTCAACGCCTATCCTCACTTTACCTGTGTCGGGTAAAACATATACCGTGTATTGTGACGCATCTGGAGTTGGACTCTGAGCAGTTCTAATGCAGGAGGATCGTGTGGTTGCTTATGGCTTCATGCAGCTGAGACTGCATGAAAGGAATAACCCTACTCACGATTTGGAGTTAGCGGCAGTGGTATATGCCCTGAGATGTTGGAGACACTATCTCATGGGTGAGAGGTTTGTGGTATACACGGATCACAAGAGCCTCAAGTATAGGAGTCTCGTGATGAGTGGCGGATAATGACCCTCTTTGCAGACATGTATTTGGATGTTCAGGAATCTCAGGGGCGAGTAGCTCTGACTTCGACATCCATTATACCCGTGCTTTTGGATCGGATTAAGACTGAGCAGTTGTCTGATCCGGAGGGCTCATTTCTGAGAGACAAATTATATGGTGGGGAGACGCCATCAGGATGGACTCTCGACAATGGCAATTCTCTTCTTTTTTGTGGCTGAGTATGGGTTCCCTACGGGTTTGTGCAAAGAGCTAATGAGGGAATTTCATTCTTCTAGATGGGCGGTGCATCCTGGTTTAACAAAGATGTATCATGATCTCCGCAGACAGTACTAGTGATCGGGAATGAAGAAGGAGGTGGCTTCGTGGCTAGATGTTTCACTTGTCAGCAGATGAAAGTCGAGCATCAGAGGTCAGCTGGGCTTTTGCAGCCTTTACCCATTCCTGAGTAGAAGTTGGATGATGTTACAATGGATTTTGTGACAGGACTACCCAAGACGACCCGGAAGAATGATGTTGTATGGGTTGTTGTGGATCGACCAACTAAGGTACACTTCTTACCAATTAGGGGAACCTTCACAGTTGATGATCTGGGAAATCTTTACGTGCGCGAGGTGGTTCGGTTGTATGGTGTTCTAAGAACTATCGTTTCAGACAGAGATCCTCGTTTCACATCGCGTTTTTGGCAAGGTCTTCAGAAAGCCCTGGAATTGCGAGTTCTTTTAAGCACAACCTATCATCCACAAACTGATGGTCAATCTGAGCGAACTATTCAGGTTTTGGAGGATATGTTACAAACCTGTGTTTTGGATTTTGGTGGTTCATGAGAGAACATATAGCACACGTGGAGTTTGCATATAATAATAGCTTTTAGACATCGATCCAAATGGCACCTTTTGAGGCCTTGTATGGCAGATCGTGTCGTTCGCCTTTGTTGGCTGGAGACAGGTGAATCAACACTTGTTGAGCCTAGTCTCGTGCAAGAGACATTTGAACAGGTTCAGTTGATCAGACAGCGGTTGGTGACTGCGCATAGTAAGCAGAAATCATATGATGACCATCAGAGATAACCTCTAGAATTCGAGGTTGGTCATCATGTTTTCCTTTGGGTGTCGCCTAGGTTGGGGCAGCGCCGTATCAGGAAACAGGGGAAGCTAGCGCCCGGGTTTGTCAGGCCAATTGAAATAGTGGCAAAGGTCGGTCTTGTAGCGTATCGTTTAGCCATTCCACAACGCTACAGTGCCATGCAGGACGTGTTCCACGTGTTGCACCTACAAAGATATCATTCAGACTCTTCTCATGTGATAGACGTAGCAAACGTCGAGTTTTGCGCTGATGCATCTTTTAAAGAGCATCTGATACGGGTTGTGGATCGCAATGAGAAATATATTCGGGGTAGGACTATACCGTTGGTTCGGATGCAGTGGCAGCATGGGCGAGTTCAAGAGGAGACCTGGGAGATGGAGTCTGATATGCGAACACAGTGGCCAGACTTGTTCACTGAGACCTCACAGTGATGCTTGGAGCAGCTCGGGGACAAATTGTTATAAGGTGGGGAGGATGTAAGATCTCATTTTTTTCCAGACATATCTCTCTGGGTTTTTCGTTTTAGCCTTGGTGGTCGGGTCTTGTTCGGAGACGATGAGCCTTTGTTGGAGAAAATAACTAAAAGTTTGGGGATGTATGTTTGTTTGAATTAATGGAATCCAGATATAATGAGTTGAGTATTTCATGGGTTCTTGGTAAGTTGAGAAGCTTTAAAGAGGGTTCGGGTTGTTTAAAAGGAAAATGGGCTGAAAAATCAACTGCAGAACATTTATGCGTCGTGCAAAGGGATCACATGTCATGTAATTGTTCGAGGGTTTTAATAAAATGAATCCGAGGCGATTTTGGGGTGCAAATTTCCCTTTCGGACGTCCCGTTTTTGTGAGCAATCCCTGCTTTGATCTAGGAATATCTTGCAATCATCTGCACCTTCTTCCTAATGGGCGTTTGTCGTTGGAAGCATTGTTGGATTATCGGTTAGGGAGTTTAAATCTTAACCCTATTGTTTGATAATTGCCAAGTTTATGCAATATTGTCATTGCGCTAGCGTAGCATGCGCCCAAATCAATTAAATAATGAATGGAATTATTCCTTGAAGTCCTCTGTTTGCAATTGGCTTCTGACCGCTTATGGCTACTCATGGGGTGAGCTAACCATGATTATAATTGAATTGGAAAACGGCTTAAAGTATAGGTAATTTTTTGTTATAGAATCCCTAAATTGTGGCTTATTGCTTATTGATATAATTGTTAATCAATTGTGAATTAAATTGCAAGTGGCATATGAAAGAAAAAATGTAATTTGCATAATTACCCATTAAGAATTGTGATGTGATATTGTGATATTCATGCTATATGATAGGGAATGTATTTCATGTTGTAATGCTTATATATCGGGCTCGGCCCTGGCACTTGCACACTTAAATGTTGGCTCGGCCCAGTCCCATGCTGTAATGCTTATGGAGAGCGGGTTATGCCCAGTCCCATGTTGTAATGCTTATAGGGCTTTGACCCGGAATGTTGTAATGCTTATAGGGCTTTGACACGGATTGTTTGTTGTGACTATATCATGGTTATATAGTGGCGGTTGGTATGGTCGTAAGACATGCTCAGAGATATTCTGACATGGCGCCGAAGCGGGTTATTTTACCATGGTTATATGGTTGTGGTTGGCATGGTCGTAAGACATGCTCAGAGATATTCTACTACAGAGCCGAAGCAGGTTGTTGTATTTTATTAATTTTTAAATTAATTAATACACCTGGTTATTGCTTTATTGCATACACTTCTTATTATATTGTTTTTGTTTAGACACGGTGGTGTCGACCTACTACATTATACTCATACCCTATTTCGATCACCGTTTGGTCACTGTTCGAAAATTCTTGTATCCTACACCGAGCTCAGGCTCAGTAGGCTTTGAGGATTTGTTAACACCCCAAATGTTAAGTGGGAATCTCACTCAATGGATCACTAAGAGAAAATGCAACACGAATGGAGATTGGTGTGTGGGAGTAATCAAGAGTTGGTTGTTTCAGAGCATTTGGCTAGTCAATATGTGGTTGATGCCAAAGGACGAAGGTGCTTTGAAACAAGGAGAAATGAAATAAGATGAGGAGGTCCTCTCTATCTTCAAAGGGGGAGTTGAAGCCCTTGAAGAAGCCCTCTTGAAAGTTGAAAACAAAGGGGGTCCCTATCCTCACAAGGGGGGGAGTTGAAACCCTTGAAGCCCTGAGCTTTTTTTGGAGTTTCTTCCCACAAATCAAGGAGTAAAAGGTTTGAAGATGAAAGGAGATAATCTCATTCAAAAATGCGTTAGAGTTGGTGTCCAAGAACCAGCTGTTTGTACTTTGATTACATGAATATTTGATGTATTAAATATTAAATTAAACATCTTATTACATATTGTTCATTGTTCTACATGACATTAATGTAATAATGTCTTAGAATATTTGTCTCATTGATAAGGTCACAGCAGTTTCCCACTATGATGAGAACCTTGAAGAGCTATGACAATATTCTTAATATAGTTCTGCGGTTGGATAAGATACTATGATGGGACACATAGTATATAAACCGTCAAGTGCAAGTACACGTAAGCAGATGAGACTTCTTCTCATTAAGTTCGCACTTGGTAATCTTCAAGACGAGAGATTATGATAACAGATCCGTCAGTAGGAATTCCGCATGTTTTGGTGTCATTAGATATTCCTATCTGCGAGAGTGTGTAATGGACCTTAGACTTTAATATTATCATTAATACATGTCACGACTCACGCCCTTAGATTTAGTGACGAAAACTGTCACGCCATATATTGGCGGGAAGTAGGGTATGTTGGGTGCGTCATGAATGACATGTTATTAATGGATAAGTCAATGAATAATTTATCCCTTCCATCTTTATGGAAGTTGATATCTCGGTCCTTTGATCGAAATAGAACCGTCGTCCTAAATTCCATGGTCACGGTGTAACGACGAGTTTATTTCAGATAGTCAAAGAATGATGTATCGAGCATATAGGTTGATGACACCGTCATGCAACCTGTTTGATGAGATATTGTAATAAAGGGATTATATTACACAGTGAGCGTTCGTATGTGGTTGTCGTCGTTGCGACTTTAAATTCTTTCTCTTAGATGCTTTGACCCTTTGTTAGACAGTAATCTTGAATTTTAAGCAAACTCGTCTAATGTCAACGAGAAAGAATCCTAAAGGGTTACACACTAAGTGTTTCTGTCAGTCTCGATTAAATTCTAGTTGAATTTAATTAATGGAATAAATATTATTCTCAAGACTGAGGAATAATTTTATTTATATTGATCGCGCAAATTAAATAAATATTTATTCACCGGATTGTGAATAAAATATATTTATTTATTTTATTGAATATTTAATAAATATTTATTTAAGATATTAAAATATTTATTCGGGCGTTCAATAAATGCAAGAGGAGTTCGAACGAACCAACACCGCGTCCGGTGATAAAATAATTATTTACGAGCCGATAAATATTATTTATTCATTTTTACGCAAGTTGATGCACCACAAAATAATAATATTATTATTATTATTATTATGTGGCATGAAATTTCATTAATGGTTATAATTATATTTAATGGTTGTTATGCAATTAAATTTTGTAACTCTATAAATAGACGGCTATATCTATTGTGTAATTCATTTGAAACCAATTCTAAGTTTGGGAATAGAGAATTGTTGCGCACAATGAATTCTCTCTCGACTCCTCTCTCCCTCTCAAGAACAAGAAACCCAAGAGAGAATTTCTTCAAGACCGAAGAACAAGCGATCAAGAACACGGACAATGCAAGACATTCGATTCGTCGCACTAACACCCGGAGAACAAGTAGAGTTGCTCAGAGACCATTGGAGCACAAACGCAACGAATGATAAAGGAGACCTTGAGGCTCTTTTATAATGAATGATAAAAACCCCATCGGACCACAAGTCCGATGTGGGATGCAGACTCCAACACTCCCCCTCAAAAGCTAGGTGAACCTAGCTTGGACACAAAGAAAAAACAAACCAATCAGCGACGCTGCAAACACTCTCCTTCAAGCTGAACATACTCAGCTTGATGACAAAACAAGACGAAATAAAAAAGAAACAATCGACGATCGTAGCTCCTCCTCAAGATTGCAGCTCCCCCTCAGGATGATAAATGGAAGAAGATGTCGCGGGCACAGCAGAGGAACCACACAGATCGGGCCGGTTGATGGAGCGTCAGGAAAGTCGCACTAGCGGGGTCGGTCGATGATACACCGAGAAAGCCGCACTAGCACCGGGAAAGCTGCACTTGCGGGGTCCGTGACGGGAGGGGGTGATTTCGCAGAGTCGTTGCGGGATCTGGCAGCGCCAAAGGGCTCATATCCCAGGTCGAAGTGTTGCGCCACGGTGGAGGAAGCACGAGGGCATGCCGACGAACAGGGAGGCGGCTGCAGAGAGAGCAGCGCGGGAGAGCTCCATCCCGTCGGACGGGAGAGCAGGAGAGGGAGGCAGAGGGCACTGGAGGTTTCGGCGCACTGGAGAGGTGGCGAACAGGAGTCGTCGCTGAAAAAGGAGGTGTCGGAGATCCGGATCTGATGGAGGGTTGTTGGTCCGGTCGTCGGCAGGAGGCTGGCATGGAGGCGGGGCTGCCGCAGGAGGAGGTCGGTATGGAGGGAGCAGAGTGTCGGTGCAGGGGGGGGAAAGGTCAGTCGTCTGGAATTATTAGAGAGAGCCGGCGGGAATTATTAAAGAGAGTCAGCGGGGAAGTCCGTCGCGCAAGAAGTCACGGTAGCCCGGGTGTCGCTGGATCTGGGAGGGCCTCGGGCGGGATGGAAGGGGCTGCGCACGGGATGGGAGGAGCCGTCGCCGGAAGAGGGCGACGCGCAGAGGGACGCACAGAAGGTCCGCTGGAGAGCCGGGAAGGGAGTGTGCCGCGGGGAGGACGTTGCGGGAGGAGCGCCGTCGAGGATAAGCGTCGCGGGAGGAGGATCCTCGAGCAGGAGGGGTGCCGTCGGGGAGAACGTCGCGGCAGGAGGTCGTTGTCCGTCGTCGAGCGCACCAGGGAGGGTGGTGGGCCTAGAGTTGCGACGGTTGGGATCAGCGACGGGAGGCCGAAGCAGGAAGGGATCCGCCGGACAGAACCGGAGGCCGGCTGCTGGAGGGGCCGGCAGGGGTGGTGGTCGGCTGCTGGAGGAGCCGGCAGGGGGGAGGCCGGCTGCTGGAGGAGCCAGCAGGGGGGGCGACGGGAGATACCTATGGCTCGCTGGCCATGGAGGTCATCGCCCCCCCACAGGGGAGAAATAAAGGAAAACCCTAGACAAGGGGGGAATAAAATGGGAGGGAAGGCTCAGGATTAGGTTTAAACCTCCTTTAATACCATGTTGAATGATAAAAGAGAGACCTGAATCCCCAAGACCTTGAGGTTCTTTTATAATGAATGATAAAGACTCCATCGGACCACAAGTCCGATGTGGGATGCAGACTCCAACAAACTTCAAAGGAAGATTCCCACATTTGACGGAAGAGTAAGTACCCTTTTTATTTCATTGTCAATGGGGGGGTATGAAATAATGGAAATAGGTGTTGAATATTCTCAACAAAATCCAAAGAGGAGAGATTGTTAGGAATCCTAAAGCATTGTCTTGGATTTGTTAACAATAAGGTTCTTTTGTTGGATTCATTATCCACACAAAAAGAATGCAGACTTGGGGCAATTCAAAAGTGCAAAAGAAGTCTACAAGGAGCATACATAGTCAAGAAAAGGGTCTAAGATATGTTGAAGGCGTCTTGGAAAAAGGAAGGTGAAGACGTTGTCCAACACAGGCAAAAACATGTTGTGGTCAGTGGGCGTGGTAAAGATGAAGAAGGCAGGTGCGGCCACGCCATGGCTTATGGTCATGGTAGAGAAGGAGATGACCAACACGTGCAATCTGGAATGGGCCACACCGTGGTAGTCCTCGTAGTTGAATTCCAAAGCACCTGTGCATCACGGCAAAGCCCACACGTGGTGGAAAGGCATTTCAGTGACCGTGGCGTTCATAAGAAGACCTGGTGGAACAACACGGTCAGCTGAAGGTTGACTACGCTATGGCACATGTCATGGTGAGTGCAACACGGGCAGAGCTTTTGTGTAGCGTCTTAGAGGAGTCAAAGTGGTTGAGAGTTTGTACCGCATCGAAGACCTAATAATCGAAGTGGTCAACACAGCCAAGGGAGACGGACCATGCCGTGGTGATGGGTGTGGTGTCCTGAGAGTCCACCTATGAGCCACGAGAAGGACTGTTATGGTCCACCTATGAGCCACGGGAAGGACTGTTATGGTCGTGGTGAAGGTGTTTGCTCGGACAACAAAAGTGGCAATTCGCATTTCTACGAGCCACGGGAAGGACCGTTATGGTCGTGGTGAAGGTGTTTGCTCGGACAACAAAAGTGGCAATTCACATTTCTACCGGAGAAGGCAACACAACCAACAGGTCAGGGAGTTGGGCGTGTTGAAGGGCGTGTTAGACTAGAAATACAAAAACCACGTCATGGTGTTCGAAGGCAAACTGTGTTGGTGGGCGTGTTGGCAGGAGACGCACCAAATGCGGAGGATTTGACTCTGACGATGCTTGAACGGATCATCAATGTTTCATACATCGTGTGCAACAAAGTTAGACCATGATCCAAGCCTGAATCGAAGGGAGTTTGCAGCATTCATAAGGTGAATTAATTGAGAATTGATTCACACTGCAAATGAGAGCAAATGACCCACAAAGCAGTTATATTTTGACTGCGGTTATGGAGATCATGAAGGAAGTTTTATAGAGGATTTATGGGTGATTTTTATAGCCCATAATGATACAACAGGTAGCCAGTTGATTGGCTGATCTCCTTGTTAAAAAGGGAGATTGACAGGGGGGAGTAAATGTTGAACAAAGCACACAGAGCCATATCTGAATTTCAGAGGTGAAGAAAGGAGTTCTAGACGAGGGGCTGGAAAGAAAAAGGAATTGGCACCCGTTGAAGACTCTACACCAAAGGAAGAAAGGAGATGTCGCTCAATGAATGTGACATTCCAAACTTTGTTCTGGAAACAGGCAGAAGATTGTTTGAGAGGAGATCACAGAAAGTCTGTGAAGAGCAGTAAGAGGACTTCAACGGCACCAATCCACATTCGGTGCAACCAAGCAAGTGATACTGGTGAAGGGACCTTCATGTACATAAACTGTATAAATGTGATCATTTCCACCTATAAGCCATGGGAAGGACTATTATAGTCCACCTATGAGCCATGGGAAGGACTACTATAGTCCACCTATGAGCCATGGGAAGGACCGTTATGGTCGTGGTGAAGGTGTTTGCTCGGACAACAAAAGTGGCAATTCGCATTTCTACAGGAGAAGGCAGCACAACCAACAGGTCGGGGAGCTGGGCGTGTTAGACTAGAAATACAAAAACTACGTCATGGTGTTCGAAAGCAAACCGTGTTGGTGGGCGTGTTGGCAGGAGATGCACCAAATGCGGAGGATTTGACTATGACGATGCTTGAACGGATCATCAATGTTTCATACATCATGTGCAATGAAGTTAGACCATGATCCAAGCCTGAATCGAAGGGAGTTCGCAACATTCATAAGGTGAATTAATTGAGAGCGAAATGAGCCACAAAGCAATTATATTTTGACTACGGTTATAGAGATCATGAAGAAAGTTTTATAGAGGATTTATGGGTGATTTTTATAACCCATAATGATGCAACAGGTAGCCAATTGATTGGTTGACGATCTCCTTGTTAAAAAGGGACATTGACACGAGGGAAGTAAATGTTGAACAAAGCACACAGAGTCGTATCTAAATTTCAGAGGTAAAGAAAGGAGTTCTAGACGAGGGGCTGGAAAGAAGAAGAAATTGGCACCCGTTGAAGACTGTCAAATGAAGAAAGGACATGTCGTTGATGTGCAACGAATGTGACATTCCATGCTTTGTTCCGGAAGCAAGAAGAAGACTGTTTGAGGGGAGATCACAAAAAGTCTGTGAAGAGTAGTAAGAGGACTTCAACGGCACCAATCCACATTCGGTGCAACCATGCAAGTGATACTGGTGAAGGGACCTTCATGTCCATAAACTGTATAAATGTAATCATTTCCACCTATAAGTCATGGGAAGGACTGTTATAGTCCACCTATGAGCCATGGGAAGGACCATTATGGTCGTGGTGAAGGTGTTTGCTCGAACAACAAAAGTGGCAATTGGCATTTCTACAGGAGAAGGCAACACAACCAACAGGCCGGGGAGCTGGGTGTGTTAGACTAGAAATACAAAAACCACATCATGGTGAAAGCAAACCGTGTTGGTGGGCGTGTTGGCAGGGGATACACCAAATGCAAAGGATTTGACTCTGACGATGCTTGAACAGATCATCAATGTTTCATACATCATGTGCAATGAAGTTAGACCATGATCCAAGCCTGAATCGAAGGGAGTTCGCATCATTCATAAGGTGAATTAATTGAGAGCGAAATAAGCCACAAAGCAATTATATTTTGACTGCGGTTGTGGAGATCGTGAAGAAAGTTTTATGGAGGATTTATGGGTGATTTTTATAACCTATAATGATGCAACAGGTAGCCAATTGATTGGTTAACGATCTCCTTATTAAAAAGGGACATTGACACGGGGGAAGTAAATGTTGAACAAAGCACACAAAGTCGTATCTAAATTTCAGAGGTAAAGAAAGGAGTTCTAGACAAGGGGCTGGAAAGAAGAAGGAATTGGCACCCGTTGAAGACTGTCAAATGAAGAAAGGACATGTCGCTGATGTGCAACGAATGTGACATTCCATGCTTTGTTCCGGAAGCAAGAAGAAGACTTGTTTGAGGGGAGATCACAAAAAGTCTGTGAAGAGTGGTAAGAGGACTTCAACGGCACCAATCCACATTCGGTGCAACCATGCAAGTGATACTGGTGAAGGGACCTTCATGTCCATAAACTATATGAATGTGATCATTTCCACCCCAGTGGGCATAGGAAGGAAAGTTTGAGGGAGTGACTCTTGTGAAGCAGTAAGTTGTCCCTAAACTTTTAAGGCAGTAAGCCTGGACAATGGGTGATCTAACCCAAACCCCATTTGAAGAACAGTGAGCTTTATAGTGATTTAGTGCATGACACGTCACCAATGCATGCTCTTTGGACGTAACCTAATAAGAGTGAGTAAATTCTTTTGGCTCT
The DNA here is from genome assembly GCA_963277665.1 of Viscum album. Taxonomy (NCBI): domain Eukaryota; kingdom Viridiplantae; phylum Streptophyta; class Magnoliopsida; order Santalales; family Viscaceae; genus Viscum; species Viscum album. Next base: position 1,489,580,455 of record OY728142.1, read on the forward strand.
ATTTACTTTCTGCATACACAACAAAAGAGGATAAAAAGATAATCACATGATATTTGGTAAAAGGGTTGATCAGGTGAATTGACTAAGATCAACATCTAAGAAAAAGAACATAGCAACTAACCCACAAGGTTGAGAGGTCAATATCCTTTCAAAGCAGTGAGAGCTAAAGGAAAAGGTGACTTGTTTGGTAAACCTCTCAGGGCAATCTCACCCTATGACCCTGTTGAGGGACTAACAATCACCATTTGCATTGATGCATTCATGATGATATTCTCTTTTTTCAAGAAGAGTAATTATTTTCTAACTATTAAATCATTTTCTAAATATTAAATCATTTTCTATTATGGAATAGAATAAAATGAAGAAATCTCAAGAATAAAGTTCATTGGCAATCAAAACTTGATATGAAGAATCGAAATTGGTTGACAATACAAATGAATGAGCACCTCAAAAATTAACTTCGGCGTCATATTCAATAATATATTAAAACAGAGATGAAAAGGACTTGAGCTTGGCATACCTGTCAGCTCCAAACATAAGCTTGGCACTTAATTTATTAAATTCAGCGAGCCCGCTGATAGGAAGATATTCCTTGTTGCGGGATCTGAAAAGCAAGCAAATTAAACTTTATTTTCCACTTCGTGAAAATTTATACAAACAATTTAAGAAGTAAAACATCGTACGCATCATTAACAAGCTGCTGCTCTGCTCGCCTCACTACATTCAGTACAAGAGGTTTCCCTTCCTGTTATGAATTGAGTAAAAAAATATACATGAAAAACCAGTAACGAATATAGAAAGAGTAAAAAAGTTGTTTGTACTGGAAGTGTTGTCGTAATAAAGCTAGCTAGCGTAAAGCAACTGCAAACAGTAGGGGGGGAAATCACCTCCGTTCTATAGGCACCAACACCCAAGTTCAACTTCACTGGACTTGGATCCTTATTGTATGCAACAGTAACCTGTTAATAAAAAAAACACAGATGAACATAAACAAGAACTTGTCATCAAAAGAAAGTAGTATGCGGTAGCAGCGGAATAGGGGTTCAAAAGGGCCAGAATTCTAAGCGTTGGTTATGACACAAAATGTCATTTTGGGAGAAATTTAACTACCCCCTTCGAGAAATTATTGAGCCGCGAAATTGGCTAGTCCTCGTCCAAAAAAACCCAACAAGAGAACAGTAGATAATTTATCGAATAGATTAACCAGAACTAAACAGATTACATCTCCGGTCACATTGTTACACGGATTTTAACTCAAAATGCTAATAAGATAACAGAGGTCATAACCGATCAGCTCAGCATCTAATCTAACCAACCAACACAACAGAGAAACAATGGAAAGTGATAAATCAACGACTGCAGATCAACATCAAACTGTAGTAAAGCATTCGCGGAACCGATCCACGAAATACAACACACAAGGCACCAAACAAAGCTAGCACTTATGAAGGATTTTCCCAGCCAGTCGATAAACATGCACAAAGACGGCCGCGCATTTTTATTCTTATTTTCCCCAGTAGGCAAATAGAACAACGGATAAAATTTAAGTTAATCTGCACGACAAATCATTCGAACTTATCGACCAAAAACAAAGTAGGATAGACAGTGGATAGCGCAAAACTAGGCTACATCCATTGTTGAACTGGATCCGTTAATCAACGGACGGAAATCTAGAGAGGGAGGGGGAAAGTACTCCGAGTATGGGATCTTCGGGGGCACGATCAAGGTGAACGAAGATGGAATCGCCAGGAGAGGCGGAGGTTGCAGAAGGGGAGATGGCGCGAGCAGGGTTCTGGGACTCCATGGACGGCGATGCAGCGAAACCTCGCAGATGCCCCCCAACGGTAGTTAACCTCCGATGCGCGGTGGATGACAAGTCGGGTCGCATTTTCGTCCTCCGTTCACTTAAATCACGCCGCCGGCTCGGGTCGCACGCACTTTAGGCCTCGGGAAGAAACTCTGTTTTTTTGTTTGTTTATTTATTGATTTATTTATTTATGGCTCCAGGTGACGGACGGACAACAAGTGTGCAATAACATAATTTATTTATCTATTTTTTTATGTGTAAAACGAGGCTTTGGGATACATGTGGCTTGGATGGGACGCGGCACATCGCGGGGCGTGGGTCTTGGACACGTGGCGGGACCTCGTCAGATCCGGCAGTGCAATGCCCATGTTCAATATCGTACGCTCGACGGGATAGCGGAACCGCAGGGGAGCGGGAATACCGGGGGCCCGGCCCCCTGGTTCGATCTGGTCAATGCGGATGGCCATTCAGTGACAGGCATCTCGTTATTTTAAATTATTTTAAATTATTTTAAATTATTTTATTAAAATTTATACGATTCTCATTTACTTTAATTTTACAATTTAAATTTAAATTATATGCATATTACGCACTTCAAAACACATGGCATGGTGATATCAACCCGATAATAAATTCACATTGCATAAAACCGTAGAGATAAAATGTGAAATCCAAAACACAAATTTTAATTTAAAAACCCCTTGAATAATATGGATAAATGATGGATAATTTCAGCTCTCTTTGGATAATATAGTTATCGTTGTTGGATTGAGGACTCAATCAATAGCATGTTAGATTTATGAAGAGATACTCTAAAATGGAGGAGTTATTGTTGAGTATGGGTTAAGCATTATATATGGAATGCAATTTTAACAAAAAAAAACAGCACTATTGTTGTTTGAAGAAGCATGTTTACCCTCGGCACGCTCGGTACTTCAGCCCTTAACTCGTGAACGCTGGTGGTCGTGTAGGAGTCACTACTACACATATGCCCTTTAACGGCGCGCAAAAAACCTTTTAACAGTGTTGAAAAAACGTTGTTAATCAAAGCGCTGATAAGGAAGGCTTTTATCCACGTTAAAAAAAATGTTGATAAAGACCCCCCTTTATCATCCTTATTTAAAGTGTTCTCTATCAGTGCTTTAAATAACGCTGATAAATGGGGGGTTTATCAACCCTTGAAAATAACGCTGATAAAGATTTACCTGGGTGCAATGTGATGTTAATATAGCAACACACTCAGCAAAAACCTGCAGGTATACACAACACACCCAACAAACAATGCTATATACATTTAATGGATATAATGAATACAAAAACATCTACCCTTGGTATATACAAAAAAAACAATACTATATACATTTCAAACAATGTTTTATATAATTACATTTACAATTATCCAACAATCAGTTAAAAACACTAATGTTTCATCTTTTGATGTCCGTGACCCCCCCTAAAAAATGTGTGCTCATGGTATCAGTTGCCGAACAAATCATCCCAACTCGAGCAAAAGATTTCACCTATATAAGAAAACAAATATTATGTTAATAATACTACAGAGAATCAAATTAAACATTAGTATGAAAGAATACATTAATAAAATGTCAATTTTTAATAAAAAAGACACATTTGGAGTTATACCAGTCACATCGTGCGCCGTATTAAGGTGAGATTGATTCCTACACATCACAAATGAGTTATGGATTGTTGTCCTAAAATATCAAAACAATCTGAATGTGTTTGCTTGGGTTTGAGTATGTCAATTGTCATTTTACTAAAATTAATATCAAATTTAAATAACGACACATTTGGATTTATACCAGTCACACCGTGCGTCGGATTAAAGTGCAGTTGAATCCTACCCGTCACAAATTACTAATGGATCGTTGTCCTAAAATATTAGAACAATCCGAATGTGTTTGTTTGGTTTTCAGTATGTCAGTTTTTTTTTTACTAAAATGTAATTTTAAACTGAAAACACGCATTTTGAGTCATATTGGTCGCATCATATGTCAGTTTGACATGAGACTGTTTTATACACGTCACAAATGACTTATGAATCACTGTCCTAAATTATGAAGATAATCGGAGCGTGTTTACTTGGTTTGCAGTTAGTGACACGTTTTGAGCTAAAATGTCAATTTTAAACTCACAACGAACACTTATAGTCATATCGGTCACACCGTGCGTCAGATTGTGGTGTGGTTGATTCCTACACGTCACAAATGACTGATGGATCGTTGTCATAAAGTATCAAAACAATCTGAATGCATTTGCCTAATTTTCAGTACGTCATTTGTTCTTTTTACTTAAATTAATGTCAATTTTAAATAAAAAAACACATTTGGAGTTATACCGGTCACACCGTGCGTTGTATTGAGGTGATGTTGATTCCAACACATCACAAATGACTCATGGATCATTGTTATAAATTATCAAAACAATGTGAATGTGTTTGTTCGGTTTTCAGTATGTCACTTGTTATTTTTACTAGAATTAATGTCAATTTTAAATAAAAAGAGACACTTTGGGTTATACCGACCACACCGTGCGTCATATTGAGGTGTGGTTGATTCATACACGTCACAAATGACTTATGATCATTGTCCTAAAGTATCAAAACAATCTGAATACGTTTTCTCGGTTTTCAATATGTAAGTTGTGTTTTTTTACTAAAATGTCATTTCAAACCAGAAATATGCATTTTAAGTCATACCGATCACATTGTGCATTGGTTTGATGTGAGACTTCTTCATACACATCACAATGGACATTTGAATTTTTGTTCAAAATAACGAAGACAATCAGAGTGTGTTTTCTTGGTTTTCAGTGAGTGACATGTTTTGAGCTAAAATATCAATTTTAAACTGATAACTGACACTTTTAGTCACACCGATCACACCGTGCATTGGATTGAGGTGTGGTTCATTCTTACATATCAAAATTTACTGATGGATCATTGTCCTAAAGTATCAAAACAATCTGAATGCATTTTCTCGGTTTTTAGTATGTCACTTGTTCTTTTTTACTTAAATTAATGTCAGTTTTAAATAAAAAGACACATTTGGAGTTATACCAGTCACATTGTAGTACCCCCGGTTTCTGGTATGTAACCCTTTCTTGATGCTTTTAATGGTTATAAAGTTAAGGATGGCGAATGTGAGAGTCGAGAGAACTTGGAATGAGTTTTGGGGCAAAAAGGGAAGTCGCACGGGGGGCGCACGGTTTGTCTAAACCGTGCGGCCAAACCGTGCGAAGTTGGTATTGGAGACAGTAGCTTCCGCACGAGCGGCGCACAGTTTGTCTAACCGTGCGGCCAAAGTGTGCGAGAAGGGTGGCAGAGGCAGTAGCTAATGCACGGTTAGCACACGGTTTGTCAAACCGTGCGAACTAACCGTGCGACCACTTAAACGAGATCCTATAAAAGTGGATCTCACGCGTTTTTGCCTCTAAGTGGATCATTTTTCCTCCTAAGCGGCTCTAACTCGGGATTTTGGTTCTCCTAAGGTCAAAGAGGGTTCTCTCATCGTTCCAGAGGCGATCCGAAGGTTTCTCTTGATGAATCGAAGCCAGATTCTTGAGGTATGTGATCGTTCTTGTTTGGTTTCTCAGATCTACTTAGATCTACTTCTCCTCTTCGCTCGGTTTCTTAGATCTACGCCCGTTATGGGTATATCTAAGTGTGTGGATGCCAAACATAATGAGTTCTGGTCTCGGTTGTGTTAGGAGAAGAGATCTAAGGAGGATCCTTGGTGAATCGACCCAGGTTTCTTGAGCGTTCTTCGGTCGTTGGTTGGTTTCGCCTAATTTGTTGAGGTAGGTGGCTTCACTCTCGATTCCTCTTTCTTAGAACTTGAAGGCTTAGTTCAAAATGATTAAATTGCTTGGTTTTAATTGTGAAATTGTGGTGCAAAGCATGTTATAAATCTTCTTTAGTGATGATTTATGGGTTTTGGTGGAATTGTGGGAATTGAAAGAATGGTTTGTGCAAAGTGTTTTGGTTTCTTGATTTTAAAATGGTGATGTTAAAATATGGATTTGCTGGATTTGGAAAATGGTTTGCAGGAAAAAGGTTTTCAATAAAAGGGATGTTTTATTGAAATGGTTTTGGCATGGTTGGAATGATGTGGTTTTTGGGCGTACTGGGTGTGCACGTTCATATTGCATTTACGAGGCTTGGTTGAAATATGACCTTGTGCTCGGTGCCAAAAGTGTAACGACACATGGAGAATAATTACCTTGTGACGACTTGGTAGATCGACGAGAGACCGCTCATGAGTATGGAACTGTCATAACGAAGCATGCATGATTGATTTCACGGGTTGTGAAATGGTTGGTTGTGTGGATTTGTGAAATGGAATGGTTATGCCAAAGTGGAAATGTGAATTTGATTGGAAACTTTGCTTGGTTGCTTTTCTTGAGAAAGATGATTTTTTATAGAAAATGGTTTTGACATGGAGCTTGTTATATTGTGAACTGTTTTGGAATTGTTTTATATAAATTGTTTTATATAAATGTGCTAACATGTTTTATCCTAGAGGCATGGGTTGGGAAGTCATCGGGGAAAACCTACTGAGTTTCATTACTCACCCTCTGCTTTGACACGTTGGTACTTTTGCAGATGTCATATACCGGTATGTTGGCAAAGGTAAAGTGTCACATGTTTATAGCACCACTTCGTGATACTTGGGCTGGTTCATGATGTTGGAGCTTGGAGCTGGTGGAGCATGGAGTTGGGCTGTCATCTTATAGTCTTTTAGTTTGTCTTTCTGCTGTTTACTCTATTTTAGTGTTGGTTTCCGCTGTGGTACTCTTAGTTGGTTTATGATAAAAGAAATGGTTGAGTTGTCTTAGCTTTTATCATGCATCATTTAGTTGATTAGTTTGGTTATGGTTGTTGGTTATGTGGTATGTTTTTTAAAAGGGTAAATCATCCCCCACTTGTTTTCAAACCCTTCGGCATTTATTGTCAGCCTTTGACAACTTGGGGATGTTGCTTAAGGCCAAGTAACGACTTGTTGTATTCTTAAGCCAATAAGGATAAACATGTCATTACAAATGGTATCACCTTGTTCGGTCCTTGTCTAATAAGTGGTCATCGATGTTCTTGGTCTTAGAGTTGAAATTCCTTCTTGTCTATTCCTTGGGTGGTCATTTTAGACAGGAGTAGGATTGTCGGAACTTGAAATGTATAGTATAAAAGGACGTAGTTAACCCGTTTATGCTGAACTTCAAGTTACCAGGGTGTTGGGTACATAAGTGTTTTGGATACACTTCTAGAATGTTGGAAATCTCATTGTCATGGGTTTAGCCAATGAGACGAGCATGACATGCATTGTAGAGGAATGACTTCCCACTAGGAGTGCATATATCATTTTCAGAAATGGATTATGGGTTGATGCAAAAACATGATTTCTGAAAATTTTAAACTTGTTTTCAAATGAAAGATTTTGAAAAGAGAATGGTTGATGTATTTTGGAAATAAATTGATTTTCAAAAGAAAGAAAAGATCTTTTTAGAAATGGGTAAATGTGGAAAATCTTGATGGTTGGAAATCAATGTTGTGATAGAATTTGAAATGCTAAGCCTTCAGTTGCTAGGAAGTGAGACTAACGACGTGCGTTGTTTGTATAGAAAATGGCACCCTTTAGGCGTCATAGAAACCAAACAGAAGAGGCTGCGGAGAATGTGGTCGCACCTGAGCCACATGTGAACCAACAGCTAGTACAAAGTATAGTTCAAGCGTTTCAAGCTGTGGACACAGGGAATCAGAGGGATGATTCAAGGCATGTAGGCCATTCCGTCCAATTCCAGAAGCATAATTCACCCATATTTTGGGGTGATTCTGAACCAGAAAGGGTGAAGGTGTGGTTGAGTAGGATGAATCGTATCTTCGATTTCATCGGCACACCAGCAGAACTGAAAGTAAAGTTGGCGACGTATATGCTGGAGGATCTTGCACGAAAGTGGTGGGAGCTGGTGGTGCAGGCTAAGGTGGATCAAGACCTGGGCTGGGAGGAATTTGAGGAATTGTTTAATAAACAATTATATCCTCACACGTTCAAGATCCAGAGGACAGCTGACTTTTTCAGCATAAAGTAGGAGAATCTTTTTGTCACAAAGTATGCGGCTAAATTCATAAATTTAGTGCGCTTTGCACCGGAAGTTGCTGCAAGTGCATCGCTGAAGGCACACATCTTTGAATCAGGGTTGCGACAGAAGATTCGTTTGAAGATAGTTGTGCTCTGTATTACGGATTATATGGAGATGGTAAATAGAACAACAATAGCTGAAAGAGACATCTCAGGAGTTATGGGAGAAGGAAGTATGACGATACCCACAGGAACGAGTGAGAACTCTAATGCTGGGAACAAGAGGAAGAGGGACACCTACTTCCAACGTGGGAGTGCAAATCAGAATCAGACGGCTCGATCGATGAATCTTCCTCCACGACCCATGATGAAAGCTCGATGTTTTCAATGTGGCGCGATTGATCACAAGAAATGAGAATGTACAGCACCACCGAGAGCATGCCACAATTGCAACAAGATGGGACATATTCAGTGAATACCATGACTCCTCAGGCAGGGAAATCTCAACAAGGAAATAAGGAGAAAAGTGCAGCAACAAAGCAATTGTATGGAGCAGAATAGGTGATTGTGGATGACCAGTCTGGATCGTCTACGGTGAGAGGTACGACTCTTTTGAATTCTACCCTCATGCAAGTGTTGTTCGATACTGGTGCATCACATTCTTTTCTTGCTTCTCGTATTGCTGATTTGCTGAACTTAAAACTTGAAATGATGCCTTCTGTGATAAAACTTCAAACTCCTCTCGATGAAAGAGAATGTAGAGCCTTTGTGTGTAGAGCATGTTCTATAACTGTTGATGGAGCTGATTTGAAATGGGATTTCTCTGTGTTGGAGATGGATGTAACGACCCAAAATTTTGAATAAATCTTGTTTCCTAATTTTGTGTGTTATTTTATTTTATTTTTATACTCAACAAAAATGTTTCATTTGATAACATGAGTATAATTAAAATGAGACCATTGAGTTTTGACTATTATATGACCATTGGTCAATATGACCGTTGTAAACTAAACGTTTCGATTTTTGTCTCTAAATACAAGTGATCTTGGTTAATTAATATAGAAAGAAGATTCGATGGCCTCACCAAGTAGTCTTGGACCGATCGAAACCCATCTAACAGAACTTGGGAAGGAGGTAGCACCACTGGGCTTTGCTCTGAACCAAACCCAAGCCGAACTTCATCGTGTGAAGATAGAACAGAATCGCCTTCACGAGAAGTTCAACCTGATAGAAATTACTACTCGTGCGATGTTGGACGAGCCTCCCTCGGATTCTCTCACCTTAGCACACCTTACACTTAGGTCATATGCTGGTGTGATAAGGGGCTATGTAAGGAGACCGTAACTGCCTTGTGTAACCCTTTGTTTTAAATGAAAATTTTGATTTCTTCTTATGATGAAGTTTATGAATTTTCAAATGTACGAATAAATATAGTAAGCATATTTTTGATGAATTTTAGAAAAAGGATATTTTAAAAATGTTTAGGTAAACCTTAAATAATTAAAAATGTGTAATGATTTCCAAAAAAATGGTCTTCTACAATTATGTTCAGTACGAAATTTAGAGTCTAATAAGATCAACTTGATTTTTGATGAATAGTAAATTATGAATAGTGATTTTATGATTAGGATTAGTAATGTGTCCAAATGGATTAGTAATCTCACTTAAAGAAAGTATTAATATAATCTGAGCACCTTGATTAAGTAATGTGATTCAATAAAATGGTTAAATAACGGTTTCATAAATTATTATTCAAGTATTAGTTTTTTTGGGTGAATAGTGTTTTTTAATTAAAAATAAAATTAAAAATATTTAGAAAATTATTTTTATAAAATGGATTTCATTTTTGAACTCAGATCATCGATATTATGTTAAGGTAATTTTTGGGGTTTTTTTTCTGAAAAAATAAATTTTCGGTGAATAGTGTATTTATTTTAAAAAATAAATTACAAATATTTAGAAAATTATTTTTATAAAATGTAGTTCATTTTTGAAATCAGAGAATTGATATTTGATTAATGTGAAATTTTGGGATTTTTCTGAGAAAGTTGAATTTTCAGTGAATAGTAAAAATACAGTTTTAGGGTTTTAGTATGTTTAATGACATCATAACTGTGTCATGATGATGTCATGAGATATTTTATGGGTTTGAAGACCAAAGGTGATGAATTATTGTATGGGGGGTCCCATGTGGCCTAACTCCATGGGAAATACCATGGGAGAGCACATGGTTTTGAGAAAACCACTTTTGAGGTGTCCCTTGGCCATTAATGCCTTGTCCCCTCACTTTCCCTATAAATACCAAGCCATCCACTCATCCATTTTGACTCCCCACTCTCCCCCAATGAATTTATGGTCTCATTACCTCCCAAGGAGTCCTCCCAAGGTGACCCTAATCCCTCAAGGTCCCAACCTTTGAGTTTTAAGAGTTACGTTTTAAGGTAAGGGATCCGACCTCTCTCATTCTTTTCAAGTACTCTCTTTTATGTCATATCTTTTATGCTCCATGTTATTATGTTGGAGGATGTTATTTTATATTCATCCTACTGTCCTTTTTATGTTCATATGATGAGAGACCCCCTCTTTCTCTCATCAATTCGTTTTAAGAATGTTTATGTGGTGTCGTTAGGCTACCGAATTTTTAAGAGATTCTTTCACCCTTCTCGTTTTTTCTAAGTTCTATTTTCATGTAAAGTATTTAAAGTTCCTTTTTATTATGTTGGGGTATGATATCTAAATTTATCATACTGATCTTTTATGATCATATGATGAGAGACCCCATTTGATCTCTTCAATTCAGTATTTTGAAGTTTTAAGTGGTGCCGTTAGGCTGCCGAATTTTTAAGTGGTTCTTTCACCTTTCTCCTTTTTTAAAGTTCTAATTCCATGTCAAGTATTTCAAGTTCCCTTTTATTATGTTGGGGTATGATCTCTATATCTATCATACTGATCTTTTATGTTCATATGATGAGAGACCCTATTTGATCTCATCAATTCATTTTTGGTTGAAGTTTATGTGACGCCGTTAGGCTGTCGAGTTTTCATAAGAGAAATCTTATTTTTATCTTCCTTTCATGTTCTTTATTTCATATGGTATATTTTAAAATTTCATTACCATGTTCTTAAATCCCTTATATTCTGTCCCTCTACTCTTTTATGGGTCATTTATGAATTATTGACCCATGTCCCCTCTCTTTTCAGCGTTTTCTAAAACCCTGTAACGTAGCCGTTGTGCTGCAGAATTTTCGTCTCAAAATGCCTCTCTTTTTCTCAAAATTATTTTATGTTATTAAGTGAATACTAAAATCTCTCTCTTCTATATGGGTATTCACGTATATACCAAAATGTTCTATTTTAAATTCTGGGATTTACATACATGAAACCCGCTTTCCATTTTCTGTGGGTTTTAAAGTGACATAAAGAACATGTCTTTAAAACAGTTTTTAAAACGTTATGATTATGAAATGAAACCCATTTATTTTATGCTATATGGGTTTTTTATGAAATGATTTATGATGAAATATGTGGCTCACATGATAATAAAGACATGTCAAGGGTGCGCCCAGATAGCGCTCCAATGCATTGGGTAAAGACTTAATCTCTAAAGATGACCTTTTAGACTGATACCTTGGTGAATAACCTTGGTAATTTTTAATGACACCTTGGGGATGGACCTTGGTGAAATGAAATGATTGTCAATATTAAATGTTTTAGCCACATCTTCAAGTTATGAAAAATGTTATTTTTATTATGATATGCCTCACGATTGCTTTCTCATGCCTTAAAGTTCTTTTTCATGACATTGTTAAAGTATCTCAAGTTCACATGTAAAATGTTTCTCTTGTTTCCCTTACTGGGACTTTTGCTCACCCTTTCTTTTGATGTATGTCCCCAGGTTATGAGATGCAGTAATGAACCTAGGATGAACATGAGGATAAGCCTTTCAAGTGTTTAAGAAGAATGTTTTATGTTTTCATGTTTTAAGTTCCCGGTTTCCAAGACACTAAACCTTAAAGATCCTCGGTTTTGTAAAATGTAATGAAAGTTTATGTGATAAAAAGACGGGATGCTATAGTTGGTATCAGAGGATGGTTTAGTTATTTGTGGAAATTAGGATATGAAAACTTTAGGAAGAAACCTATAGAAAAGTTTAAATATAGGGAATCTTCCTGGTATTTTGGTGAGTATTGAGTAAGGGGTTGCCAAGCAAATACATCCCTGTCTGGATACGAGCAGATAGAGGTGGCTCTGGCACAGATGTACATAGGGGTAAAACTTGAAAACACCGCTTTGATCTAGACTCGAACAAGAACTGGTACACGACAACGGGCCTTGCTGCACTCTTGGTTACGACACTCCTGGGGGATATGCTTTGGTAAATTCATAAGCTTAGTATGAACCATTGTTAAAGGAACAAAGATAAAATAAAATAATGATTCACATAAGAATATATGATCATTGATAACCTAGATGGGAACCTAGGGGATCACAAGTTAGGGTATACTTTTCTTCTACAAGTTATCCTTATATGCTTTAAGTTCATTTTCATGGTTATTGGCTAAGTATTCAAGCCCCTAATTGTACTTTCTTTTCGTAGTTAATGATAAGAAATGGAAGAACATGTCCCAACAACCAATGTGATAGGAAATGTGACGATTTCCATATTAATATGACAGAGATGATTAGGGGATTAAAATATGATTATTATTTTGGAAGATGATCACTATTTTGGGGACCCTATATGATCGAGGTAAATAGATTACTATGGTATTTTCATTGAGGAGTAAGGTTGACTTATATTTTAAAGAATCGATGAATTTAAGGTGGACTTATAGTAATTTAGGTTACTTATGGTAATGATTAACCTATCTTGGGTAAAATATGTTTAGGTTAGATACTTTTGTTATAAGATGTTAGGAGTGGTTGATGTTGTTTGGAGATGAACAATGAAGTTTATTTTGGAAGACTATTTTATCAAATCCTTCCTGTATTTGGGTTTCAATCTTAGTTTGGTTTATTTTGAGGAATTTTAAGGACCGTTATTTATGGAATGGTATATGATGAACTTTGGGTAGTACCATGGAACTTTGAAGATTTAAAAGTAGTTTCTATTCCTATGGGATTATTTCTTTTTAAAGAGTTTTTTTACCTTACCCTTTCTGTTTTTGGGATAATGTTTAAAGATAGATGAAATAGATAGTTAATCTTTTGTGGATTATGTGATTCTCTAGAAGTTGATTCTTGTGTTTTGATGAGATCAAGTAGTTTTGAATGCTCATCGTTTGGAGAAAAGAATAGTTTTGGGTAGAAACTTATTAAAGGATGAAACTCTACATAAAGGTAGGTATATTTTCTATGTAGTAAATGAATTCCTCAAAATTATGAAAAAGAACGTAAAACAAAAATGTTGTTGGTTTACATTTCCTACTAGGTAATCAAATACCGTTTACACACATCATAAGTTTGGGATTTTCTTATGGTTAACTTTCTCCTAATCATGTTTTCTATCACTCTCCCTCAGAACTTGACCCTTTGTTTTCTCCTCCATGTCCATATTTTCCTACATGGAATCCTAGTGTGGGTTAACTCGGGTGACCTTTGTACTTCCCTTTCTTTATTTTAAAGTAATAGTCTTATTGACTCCTTTTCCGATGTGGGACTTTCAATGAAATTTCAAAACCCAATTTAAAAAATTGCGAGGACGCAATTTCTTAAGGGGGGAAGATTGCAACGACCCGAAATTTTGAATAAATCTTGTTTCCTAATTTTGTGTGTTATTTTATTTTATTTTTATACTCAACAAAAATGTTTCATTTGATAACATGAGTATAATTAAAATGAGACCGTTGGGTTTTGTCTGTTATATGACCATTGGTCAATATGACCGCTGTAAACTAAACGTTTCGATTTTTGTCTATAAATACAAGTGATCTTGGTTAATTAATATAGAAAGAAGATTCGATGGCCTCACCAAGTAGTCTTGGACCGATCAAAACCCGTCTAATAGAACTTGGGAAGGAGGTAGCACCACTGGGCTTTGCTCTGGACCAAACCCAAGCCAAAATTCATCCTGTGAAGCTAGAACGGAATCGCATTCGCGAGAAGTTCAACCTGATAGAAATTACTACTCGTGCGATGTTGGCCGAGCCTCCCTCGGATTCTCTCACCTTGCACACCTTACACTTAGGTCATATGCTGGTGTGATAAGGGGCTATGTAAGGAGACTATAACTGCCTTGTATAACCCTTTGTTTTAAATAAAAATTTTGATTTCTTCTTATGATGAAGTTTATGAATTTTCAAATGTCCGGATAAATATAATATGCATATTTTTGATGAATTTTAGAAAAAGGATATTTTAAAAATGTTTAGGTAAACCTTAAATAATTAAAAATGTGTAATGATTTCCAAAAAATGGTCTTCTACAATTATGTTCAGTACTAAATTTAGAGTCTAATAAGATCCACTTGATTTTTGATGAATAATAAATTATGAATAGTGATTTTATGATTAGGATTAGTAATGTGTCCAAATGGATTAGTAATCTCACTTAAAGAAAGTATTAATATAATCTGAGCACCTTGATTAAGTAATGTGATTCAATAAAATGGTTAAATAACGGTTTCATAAATTATTATTCAAGTATTAGTTTTTTTGGGTGAACAGTGTTTTTTAATTAAAAATTAAATTAAAAATATTTAGAAAATTATTTTTATAAAATGGATTTCATTTTTGAACTCAGACCATCGATATCATGTTAAGGTAATTTTTGAGGTTTTTTTCTGAAAAAATAAATTTTCGGTGAATAGTGTATTTATTTTAAAAAATAAATTAAAAATATTTAGAAAATTATTTTTATAAAATGGAGTTCATTTTTGAAATCAGAGCATTGATATTTTGTTAGTGTGAAATTTTGGGATTTTTCTGAGAAAGTTGAATTTTCAGTGAATAGTAAAAATACAGTTTTAGGGTTTCGGTATGTTTAATGACATCATAACTGTTTCATGATGATGTCATGAGATATTTTATGGGTTGGCCGAACAAAGGTGATGAATTATTGTATGGGGGGCCCCATGTGGCCTAAATCCATGGGAAATACCATGGGAGAGCACATGGTTTTGAGAAAACCACTTTTGAGGTGTCCCTTGGCCATTAATGCCTTGTCCCCTCACTTTCCCTATAAATACGAAGCCATCCTCTCATCCATTTCGACTCGCCACTCTCCCCCAATGAAGTTATGGTCTCATTACCTACTAAGGAGTCCTCCCAAGGTGCCCCCAAGCCCTCAAGGTCCCAACCTTTGAGTTTTAAGAGTTACGTTTTAAGGTAAGGGATCCGACCTATCTTATTCTTTTCAAATACTCTCTTTTATGTCATATATTTTATGCTCCATGTTCTTATGTTGTAGGATGTTATTTTATATTCATCATACTGTCCTTTTTATGTTCATATGATGATATACCCCCTCTTTCTCTCATCAATTCGTTTTAAGAATGTTTATGTGGCGCCGTTAGGCTGGCGAATTTTTAAGAGATTCTTTCACCCTTCTCGTTTTTTCTAAGTTCTATTTTCAGGTAAAGTATTTAAAGTTCCCTTTTATTATGTTGGGGTATGATCTCTAAATTTATCATACTGATATTTTATGATCATATGATGAGATACCCCATTTGATCTCTTCAATTCAGTATTTTGAAGTTTTAAGTGGCGCCGTTAGGCTTCTGAATTTTTAAGTGGTTCTTTCACCTTTCTCCTTTTTCAAAGTTCTAATTCCATGTAAAGTATTTAAAGTTCCTTTTTATTATGTTTTGGTATGATATCTATATCTATCATAATGATATTTTATGTTCATATTATTAGAGACCCTATTTGATCTCATCAATTCATTTTTGGTTGAAGTTTATGTGATGCCGTTAGGCTGCCGTGTTTTCATAAGAGAAATCTTATTTTTGTCTTCCTTTCATGTTCTTCATTTCATATGGTATATTTTAAAATTTCATTACCATGTTCTTAAATCCCTTATATTCCGTCCCTCTACTCTTTTAGGGGTCATTTATGAATGTTTGACCCATGTCCCCTCTCTTTTCAGCGTTTTCTAAAACCCTGTAACGTAGCCGTTGTGCTGCAGAATTTTCGTCTCAAAATGCCTCTCTCTTTTTCTCAAAATTATTTTATGTTATTAAGTGAATAATAAAATCTCTCTCTTCTATATGGGTATTCACATATATACCAAAATGTTCTATTTTAAATTCTGGGATTTACATACATGAAACCCGCTTTCCCTTTTCTGTGGGTTTTAAAGTGACATAAAGAACATGTCTTTAAAGCAGTTTTAAAACATTATGATTATGAAATGAAACCCATTTATTTTATTCTATATGGGTTGTTTATGAAATGATTTATGATGAAATATGTGGCTCACATGATAATAAAGACATGTCAATGGTGCGCCCATATAGCACTTCAATGCATTGGGTAAAGACTTAATCTCTAGAGATGACCTTTTAGACTGATACCTTGGTGAATAACCTTGGTAATTTTTAATGACACCTTGGGGATGGACATTAGTGAAACGAAATGATTGTCAATATTAAATGTTGTATCCACATCTTCAAGTTATGAAAAATGTTATTTTTATTATGATATTCCTCACGATTGCTTTCTCATGCCTTAAAGTTCTTTTTCATGACATTGTTGAAGTATCTCAAGTTCACATGTAAAATGTTTCTCTTGTTTCCCTTACTGGGCCTTCTGCTCACCCTTTCTTTTGATGTATGTCCCCAGGTTATGAGATGCAGTAATGAACCTAGGATGAACATGAGGAGAAGCCTTTCAAGTGTTTAAGAAGAATGTTTTATGTTTTCATGTTTTAAGTTCCTGGTTTCCAAGACACTAAACCTTAAAGATCCTCGGTTTTGTAAAATGTAATGAATGTTTATGTGATAAAAAGGCGAGATGCTATAGTTGGTATTAGATTATGGTTTAGTTATTTGTGGAAATTAGGATATGAAAACTTTAGGAAGAAACCTATATAAAAGTTTAAATATAGGAAACCTTCCTGGTATTTTGGTGAGTATTGAGTAAGGGGTTGCCAAGCAAATACATCCCTGTCTGGATACGAGCAGGTAGAGGTGGCTCTAGCACAGATGTACATAGGGGTAAAAACTGAAAACACCGCTTTGAGCTAGACTCGAATGAGAACTGGTACACGACAACGGGCCTTGCTGCACTCTTGGTTACGACACTCCCGGGGGATATGCTTTGGTAAATTCATAAGCTTAGTATGAACCATTGTTAAAGGAACAAAGATAAAATAAAATAATGATTCACATAAGAATATATGATCATGGATAACCTAGATGGGAACCTAGGGGATCACAAGTTAGGGTATACTTTTTTTCTACAAGTTATCCTTATATGATTTAATTTCATTTTCATGGTTATTGGCTAAGCATTCAAGCCCCTAATTGTACTTTCTTTTCATAGTTAATGGCAGGAAATGGAAGAACATGTCCCAACAACCAATGTGATAGGAAATGTGACGATTGCCATATTAATATGACAGAGATGATTAGGGGATTAAAAGATGATTATTATTTTGGAAGATGATCACTATTTTGGGGACCCTATATGATTGAGGTAAATAGATTACTACATTATTTTCATTGAGGAGTAAGGTTGACTTATATTTTGAAGAATCGATGAATTTAAGGTGGGCTTATACTAATTTAGGTTACTTATGGGAATTCCTAACCTATCTTGGGTAAAATATGTTTAGGTTAGATACTTTTGTTATAAGATGTTAGGAGTGGTTGATGTTGTTTGGAGATGAATAATGAAGTTTATTTTGGAAGACTATGTTATCAAATCCTTCTTGTATTTGGGTTTCAATCTTAGTTTGGTTTATTTTGAGGAATTTTAAGGACCGTTATTTATGGAATGGTCTATGATGAACTTTGGGTAGTACCATGGAACTTTGAAGATTTAAAAGTAGTTTCTATTCCTATGGGATTATTTCTTTTTGAAGAGTTGTTTTACCTTACCCTTTCTATTTTTGGGATAATGTTTAAAGATAGATGAAATAGATAGTTAATCTTTTGTGGATTATGTGATTCTCTAGAAGATAATTCTTGTGTTTTGATGAGACCAAGTAGTTTTGAATGCTCATCTTTTGGAGAAAAGATTAGTTTTGGGTAGAAACTTATTAAAGGATGAAACTCTACATAAAGGTAGGTATATTTTCTATGTAGTAAATGAATTCCTCAAAATTATGAAAAGGAACGTAAAACAAAAACGTTGTTGGTTTACGTTTCCTACTAGGTAATCAAAGACCGTTTACACACATCATAAGTTTTGGATTTTCTTATGGTTAACTTTCTCCAAATCATGTTTTCTATCACTCTCCCTCAGAACTTGACCCTTTGTTTTCTCCTCCATGTCCATGTTTTCTTACATGGAATCCTAGTGTGGGTTAACTCAGGTGACCTTTGTACTTCCCTTTCTTTCTTTTAAAGTAATAGTTTTACTGAATCCTTTTCCGATGTGAAACTTTCAATGAAATTTCAAAACCCAATTTTAAAAATTGCGAGGACGCAATTTCTTAAGGGGGGAAGATTGCAACGACCCGAAATTTTGAATAAATCTTGTTTCCTAATTTTGTGTGTTGTTTTATTTTGTTTTTATACACAACAAAAATGTTTCATTTTATAACATGAGTATAATTAAAATGAGACCGTTGGGTTTTGTCTGTTATATGACCATTGGTCAATATGACCGCTGTAAACTAAATGTTTCGATTTTTGTCTATAAATACAAGTGATCTTGGTTAATTAATATAGAAAGAAGATTCGATGGCCTTAACAAGTAGTCTTGGACCGATCGAAACCCATCTAATAGAACTTGGGAAGGAGGTAGCACCATTGGGCTTTGCTCTGGACCAAACCCAAGCCAAAATTCATCTTGTGAAGCTAGAACGGAATCGCCTTCGCGAGAAGTTCAACCTGATAGAAATTACTACTCGTGCGATGTTGGCCGAGCCTCCCTCGGATTCTCTCACCTTGCACACCTTACACTTAGGTCATATGCTGGTGTGATAAGGGGTTATGTAAGGAGACCGTAACTGCCTTGTGTAACCCTTTGTTTTAAATAAAAATTTTGATTTCTTCTTATGATGAAGTTTATGAATTTTCAAATGTTTGAATAAATATAATATGCATATTTTTGATGAATTTTAGAAAAAGGATATTTTAAAAATGTTTAGGTAAACCTTAAATAATTAAAAATGTGTAATGATTTCCAGAAAATGGTCTTCTACAATTATGTTCAGTACAAAATTTAGAGTCTAATAAGATCCACTTGATTTTTGATGAATAATAAATTATGAATAGTGATATTATGATTAGGATTAGTAATGTGTCCAAATGGATTAGTAATCTTACTTAAAGAAAGTATTAATATAATCTGAGCACCTTGATTAAGTAATGTGATTCAATAAAATGGTTAAATAACGATTTCATAAATTATTATTCAAGTATTAGTTTTTTTGGGTGAACAGTGTTTTTTAATTAAAAATTAAATTAAAAATATTTAGAAAAATATTTTTATAAAATGGATTTCATTTTTGAACTCAGACCATCGATATCATGTTAAGGTAATTTTTGAGGTTTTTTTCTGAAAAAATAAATTTTCGGTGAATAGTGTATTTATTTTAAAAAATAAATTAAAAATATTTAGAAAATTATTTTTATAAAATGGAGTTCATTTTTGAAATTAGAGCATTGATATTTTGTTAGTGTGAAATTTTGGGATTTTTCTGAGAAAGTTGAATTTTCAGTGAATAGTAAAAATACAGTTTTAGGGTTTCGGTATGTTTAATGACATCATAACTGTGTCATGATGATGTCATGAGATATTTTATGGGTTGTCCGAACAAAGGTGATGAATTATTGTATGGGGGGCTCCATGTGGCCTAACTCCATGGGAAATACCATGGGAGAGCACATGGTTTTGAGAAAACCACTTTTGAGGTGTCCCTTGGCCATTAATGCCTTGTCCCCTCACTTTCCCTATAAATACGAAGCCATCCTCTCATCCATTTCGACTCGCCACTCTCCCCCAATGAAGTTATGGTCTCATTACCTACTAAGGAGTCCTCCCAAGGTGCCCCCAAGCCCTCAAGGTCCCAACCTTTGAGTTTTAAGAGTTACGTTTTAAGGTAAGGGATCCGACCTATCTTATTCTTTTCAAATACTCTCTTTTATGTCATATATTTTATGCTCCATGTTCTTATGTTGTAGGATGTTATTTTATATTCATCATACTGTCCTTTTTATGTTCATATGATGAGATACCCCCTCTTTCTCTCATCAATTCGTTTTAAGAATGTTTATGTGGCGCCGTTAGGCTGGCGAATTTTTAAGAGATTCTTTCACCCTTCTCGTTTTTTCTAAGTTCTATTTTCAGGTAAAGTATTTAAAGTTCCTTTTTATTATGTTGGGGTATGATCTCTAAATTTATCATACTGATATTTTATGATCATATGATGAGAGACCCCATTTGATCTCTTCAATTCAGTATTTTGAAGTTTTAAGTGGCGCCGTTAGGCTTCTGAATTTTTAAGTGGTTCTTTCACCTTTCTCCTTTTTCAAAGTTCTAATTCCATGTAAAGTATTTAAAGTTCCTTTTTATTATGTTTTGGTATGATATCTATATCTATCATACTGATATTTTATGTTCATATGATTAGAGACCCTATTTGATCTCATCAATTCATTTTTGGTTGAAGTTTATGTGACGCCGTTAGGCTGCCGTGTTTTCATAAGAGAAATCTTATTTTTGTCTTCCTTTCATGTTCTTCATTTCATATGGTATATTTTAAAATTTCATTACCATGTTCTTAAATCCCTTATATTCTGTCCCTCTACTCTTTTAGGGGTCATTTAAGAATGTTTGATCCATGTCCCCTCTCTTTTCAGCGTTTTCTAAAACCCTGTAACGTAGCCGTTGTGCTGCAGAATTTTCGTCTCAAAATGCCTCTCTCTTTTTCTCAAAATTATTTTATGTTATTAAGTGAATAAAAAAATCTCTCTCTTCTATATGGTTATTCACATATATACCAAAATGTTCTATTTTAAATTCTGGGATTTACATACATGAAACCCGCTTTCCCTTTTCTGTGGGTTTTAAAGTGACATAAAGAACATGTCTTTAAAGCAGTTTTAAAACATTATGATTATGAAATGAAACCCATTTATTTTATTCTATATGGGTTGTTTATTAAATTATTTATGATGAAATATTTGGCTCACATGATAATAAAGACATGTCAATGGTGCGCTCATATAGCGCTTCAATGCATTGGGTAAAGACTTAATCTCTAGAGATGACCTTTTAGACTGATACCTTGGTGAATAACCTTGGTAATTTTTAATGACACCTTGGGGATGGACCTTAGTGAAACGAAATGATTGTCAATATTAAATGTTGTAGCCACATCTTCAAGTTATGAAAAATGTTATTTTTATTATGATATGCCTCACGATTGCTTTCTCATGCCTTAAAGTTCTTTTTCATGACATTGTTGAAGTATCTCAAGTTCACATGTAAAATGTTTCTCTTGTTTCCCTTACTGGGCCTTCTGCTCACCCCTTCTTTTGATGTATGTCCCCAGGTTATGAGATGCAGTAATGAACCTAGTATGAACATGAGGATAAGCCTTTCAAGTTTTTAAGAAGAATGTTTTATGTTTTCATGTTTTAAGTTCCTCGTTTCCAAGACACTAAACCTTAAAGATCCTCAGTTTTGTAAAATGTAATGAAAGTTTATGTGATAAAAAGGCGGGATGCTATAGTTGGTATTAGATTATGGTTTAGTTATTTGTGGAAATTAGGATATGAAAACTTTAGGAAGAAACCTATAGAAAAGTTTAAATATAGGAAACCTTCCTGGTATTTTGGTGAGTATTGAGTAAGGGGTTGCCAAGCAAATACATCCCTGTCTGGATACGATCAGGTAGAGGTGGCTCTGGCACAGATGTACATAGGGGTAAAACCTGAAAACACCGCTTTGAGCTATACTCGAATGAGAACTGGTACACGACAACGGGCCTTGCTGCACTCTTGGTTACGACACTCCTGGGGGATATGCTTTGGTAAATTCATAAGCTTAGTATGAACCATTGTTAAAGGAACAAAGATAAAATAAAATAATGATTCACATAAGAATATATGATCATGGATAACCTAGATGGGAACCTAGGGGATCACAAGTTAGGGTATACTTTTTTTCTACAAGTTATCCTTATATGCTTTAAGTTCATTTTCATGGTTATTGGCTAAGCATTCAAGCCCCTAATTGTACTTTCTTTTCATAGTTAATGGCAGGAAATGGAAGAACATGTCCCAACAACCAATGTGATAGGAAATGTGACGATTGCCATATTAATATGACAGAGATGATTAGGGGATTAAAAGATGATTATTATTTTGGAAGATGATCACTATTTTGGGGACCCTATATGATTGAGGTAAATAGATTACTACAATATTTTCATTGAGGAGTAAGGTTGACTTATATTTTGAAGAATCGATGAATTTAAGGTGGGCTTATACTAATTTAGGTTACTTATGGGAATGACTAACCTATCTTGGGTAAAATATGTTTAGGTTAGATACTTTTGTTATAAGATGTTAGGAGTGATTGATGTTGTTTGGAGATGAATAATGAAGTTTATTTTGGAAGACTATGTTATCAAATCCTTCTTGTATTTGGGTTTCAATCTTAGTTTGGTTTATTTTGAGGAATTTTAAGGACCGTTATTTATGGAATGGTCTAGATGAACTTTGGGTAGTACCATGAAACTTTGAAGATTTAAAAGTAGTTTCTATTCCTATGGGATTATTTCTTTTTGAAGAGTTGTTTTACCTTACCCTTTCTATTTTTGGGATAATGTTTAAAGATAGATGAAATAGATAGTTAATCTTTTGTGGATTATGTGATTCTCTAGAAGATAATTCTTGTGTTTTGATGAGACCAAGTAGTTTTGAATGCACATCTTTTGGAGAAAAGATTAGTTTTGGGTAGAAACTTATTAAAGGATGAAACTCTACATAAAGGTAGGTATATTTTCTATGTAGTAAATGAATTCCTCAAAATTATGAAAAGGAACGTAAAACAAAAACGTTGTTGGTTTACGTTTCCTACTAGGTAATCAAAGACCGTTTACACACATCATAAGTTTTGGATTTTCTTATGGTTAACTTTCTCCAAATCATATTTTCTATCACTCTCCCTCAGAACTTGACCCTTTGTTTTCTCCTCCATGTCCATGTTTTCCATCATGGAATCCTAGTGTGGGTTAACTCAGGTGACCTTTGTACTTCCCTTTCTTTCTTTTAAAGTAATAGTTTTACTAAATCCTTTTCCGATGTGAAACTTTCAATGAAATTTCAAAACCCAATTTTAAAAATTGCGAGGACGCAATTTCTTAAGGGGGGAAGATTGCAACGACCCGAAATTTTGAATAAATATTGTTTCCTAATTTTGTGTGTTATTTTATTTTATTTTTATACACAACAAAAATGTTTCATTTGATAACATGAGTATAATTAAAATGAGACCGTTGGGTTTTGTCTATTATATGACCATTGGTCAATATGACCGCTGTAAACTAAATGTTTCGATTTTTGTCTATAAATACAAGTGATCTTGGTTAATTAATATAGAAAGAAGATTCTATGGCCTCAACAAGTAGTCTTGGACCGATCGAAACCCATCTAATAGAACTTGGGAAGGAGGTAGCACCATTGGGCTTTGCTCTGGACCAAACCCAAGCCAAAATTCATCTTGTGAAGCTAGAACGGAATCGCCTTCGCGAGAAGTTCAACCTGATAGAAATTACTACTCGTGCGATGTTGGCCGAGCCTCCCTCAGATTCTCTCACCTTGCACACCTTACACTTAGGTCATATGCTGGTGTGATAAGGGGTTATGTAAGGAGACCGTAACTGCCTTGTGTAACCCTTTGTTTTAAATACAAATTTTGATTTCTTCTTATGATGAAGTTTATGGATTTTCAAATGTTTGAATAAATATAATATGCATATTTTTGATGAATTTTAGAAAAAGGATATTTTAAAAATGTTTAGGTAAACCTTAAATAATTAAAAATGTGTAATGATTTCCAGAAAATGGTCTTTTACAATTATGTTCAATACGAAATTTAGAGTCTAATAAGATCCACTTGATTTTTGATGAATAATAAATTATGAATAGTGATTTTATGATTAAGATTAGTAATGTGTCCAAATGGATTAGTAATCTCACTTAAAGAAAGTATTAATATAATCTGAGCACCTTGATTAAGTAATGTGATTCAATAAAATGGTTAAATAACGGTTTCATAAATTATTATTCAAGTATTAGTTTTTTTGGGTGAACAGTGTTTTTTAATTAAAAATTAAATTAAAAATATTTAGAAAATTATTTTTATAAAATGGATTTCATTTTTGAACTCAGACCATCGATATCATGTTAAGGTAATTTTTGAGGTTTTTTTCTGAAAAAATAAATTTTCAATGAATAGTGTATTTATTTTAAAAAATAAATTAAAAATATTTAGAAAATTATTTTTATAAAATGGAGTTCATTTTTGAAATTAGAGCATTGATATTTTGTTAGTGTGAAATTTTGGGATTTTTCTGAGAAAGTTGAATTTTCAGTGAATAGTAAAAATACAGTTTTAGGGTTTCGGTATGTTTAATGACATCATAACTGTGTCATGATGATGTCATGAGATATTTTATGGGTTGGCCGAACAAAGGTGATGAATTATTGTATGGGGGGCCCCATGTGGCCTAACTCCATGGGAAATACCATGGGAGAGCACATGGTTTTGAGAAAACCACTTTTGAGGTGTCCCTTGGCCATTAATGCCTTGTCCCCTCACTTTCCCTATAAATACGAAGCCATCCTCTCATCCATTTCGACTCTCCACTCTCCCCCAATGAAGTTATGGTCTCATTACCTACTAAGTAGTCCTCCCAAGGTGCCCCCAAGCCCTCAAGATCCCAACCTATGAGTTTTAAGAGTTACGTTTTAAGGTAAGGGATCCGACCTATCTTATTCTTTTCAAATACTCTCTTTTATGTCATATATTTTATGCTCCATGTTCTTATGTTGTAGGATGTTATTTTATATTCATCATACTGTCCTTTTTATGTTCATATGATGAGATACCCCCTCTTTCTCTCATCAATTCGTTTTAAGAATGTTTATGTGGCGCCGTTAGGCTGGCGAATTTTTAAGAGATTCTTTCACCCTTCTCGTTTTTTCTAAGTTCTATTTTCAGGTAAAGTATTTAAAGTTACTTTTTATTATGTTGGGGTATGATCTCTAAATTTATCATACTGATCTTTTATGATCATATGATGAGAGACCCCATTTGATCTCTTCAATTCAGTATTTTGAAGTTTTAAGTGGCGCCGTTAGGCTTCTAAATTTTTAAGTGGTTCTTTCACCTTTCTCCTTTTTCAAAGTTCTAATTCCATGTCAAGTATTTAAAGTTCCTTTTTATTATGTTTTGGTATGATATCTATATCTATCATACTGATATTTTATGTTCATATGATTAGAGACCCTATTTGATCTCATCAATTCATTTTTGGTTGAAGTTTATGTGACGCCGTTAGGCTGCCGTGTTTTCATAAGAGAAATCTTATTTTTGTCTTCCTTTCATGTTCTTCATTTCATATGGTATATTTTAAAATTTCATTACCATGTTCTTAAATCCCTTATATTCTGTCCCTCTACTCTTTTAGGGGTCATTTATGAATGTTTGACCCATGTCCCCTCTCTTTTCAGCGTTTTCTAAAACCCTGTAACGTAGCCGTTGTGCTGCAGAATTTTCGTCTCAAAATGCCTCTCTCTTTTTCTCAAAATTATTTTATGTTATTAAGTGAATAATAAAATCTCTCTCTTCTATATGGGTATTCACATATATACCAAAATGTTCTATTTTAAATTCTGGGATTTACATACATGAAACCCGCTTTCCCTTTTCTGTGGGTTTTAAAGTGACATAAAGAACATGTCTTTAAAGCAGTTTTAAAACATTATGATTATGAAATGAAACCCATTTATTTTATTCTATATGGGTTGTTTATGAAATGATTTATGATGAAATATGTGGCTCACATGATAATAAAGACATGTCAATGGTGCGCTCATATAGTGCTTCAATGCATTGGGTAAAGACTTAATCTCTAGAGATGACCTTTTAGACTGATACCTTGGTGAATAACCTTGGTAATTTTTAATGACACCTTGGGGATGGACCTTAGTGAAACGAAATGATTGTCAATATTAAATGTTGTAGCCACATCTTCAAGTTATGAAAAATGTTATTTTTATTATGATATGCCTCACGATTGCTTTCTCATGCCTTAAAGTTCTTTTTCATGACATTGTTGAAGTATCTCAAGTTCACATGTAAAATGTTTCTCTTGTTTCCCTTACTAGGCCTTCTGCTCACCCTTTCTTTTGATGTATGTCCCCAGGTTATGAGATGCAGTAATGAACCTAGGATGAACATGAGGAGAAGCCTTTCAAGTTTTTAAGAAGAATGTTTTATGTTTTCATGTTTTAAGTTCCTGGTTTCCAAGACACTAAACCTTAAAGATCCTCGGTTTTGTAAAATGTAATGAAAGTTTATGTGATAAAAAGGCGGTATGCTATAGTTGGTATTAGATTATGGTTTAGTTATTTGTGGAAATTAGGATATGAAAACTTTAGGAAGAAACCTATAGAAAAGTTTAAATATAGGAAACCTTCCTGGTATTTTGGTGAGTATTGAGTAAGGGGTTGCCAAGCAAATACATCCCTGTCTGGATACGAGCAGGTAGAGGTGGCTCTGGAACAGATGTACATAGGGGTAAAACCTGAAAACACCGCTTTGAGCTAGACTCGAATGAGAACTGGTACATGACAACGGGCCTTGCTGCACTCTTGGTTACGACACTCCTGGGGGATATGCTTTGGTAAATTCATAAGCTTAGTATGAACCATTGTTAAAGGAACAAAGATAAAATAAAATAATGATTCACATAAGAATATATGATCATGGATAACCAAAATGGGAACCTAGGGGATCACAAGTTAGGGTATACTTTTTTTCTACAAGTTATCCTTATATGCTTTAAGTTCATTTTCATGGTTATTGGCTAAGCATTCAAGCCCCTAATTGTACTTTCTTTTCATAGTTAATGGCAGGAAATGGAAGAACATGTCCCAACAACCAATGTGATAGGAAATGTGACGATTGCCATATTAATATGACAGAGATGATTAGGGGATTAAAAGATGATTATTATTTTGGAAGATGATCACTATTTTGGGTACCCTATATGATTGAGGTAAATAGATTACTACAATATTTTCATTGAGGAGTAAGGTTGACTTATATTTTGAAGAATCGATGAATTTAAGGTGGGCTTATACTAATTTAGGTTACTTATGGGAATGACTAACCTATCTTGGGTAAAATATGTTTAGGTTAGATACTTTTGTTATAAGATGTTAGGAGTGGTTGATGTTGTTTGGAGATGAATAATGAAGTTTATTTTGGAAGACTATGTTATCAAATCCTTCTTGTATTTGGGTTTCAATCTTAGTTTGGTTTATTTTGAGGAATTTTAAGGACTGTTATTTATGGAATGGTCTATGATGAACTTTGGGTAGTACCATGGAACTTTGAAGATTTAAAAGTAGTTTCTATTCCTATGGGATTATTTCTTTTTGAAGAGTTGTTTTACCTTACCCTTTCTATTTTTGGGATAATGTTTAAAGATAGATGAAATAGATAGTTAATCTTTTGTGGATTATGTGATTCTCTAGAAGATAATTCTTGTGTTTTGATGAGACCAAGTAGTTTTGAATGCTCATCTTTTGGAGAAAAGATTAGTTTTGGGTAGAAACTTATTAAAGGATGAAACTCTACATAAAGGTAGGTATATTTTCTATGTAGTAAATGAATTCCTCAAAATTATGAAAAGGAACGTAAAATAAAAACGTTGTTGGTTTACGTTTCCTACTAGGTAATCAAAGACCGTTTACACACATCATAAGTTTTGGATTTTCTTATGGTTAACTTTCTCCAAATCATGTTTTCTATCACTCTCCCTCAGAACTTGACCCTTTGTTTTCTCCTCCATGTCCATGTTTTCCATCATGGAATCCTAGTGTGGGTTAACTCAGGTGACCTTTGTACTTCCCTTTCTTTCTTTTAAAGTAATAGTTTTACTGAATCCTTTTCCGATGTGAAACTTTCAATGAAATTTCAAAACCCAATTTTAAAAATTGCGAGGACGCAATTTCTTAAGGGGGGAAGATTGCAACGACCCGAAATTTTGAATAAATCTTGTTTCCTAATTTTGTGTGTTATTTTATTTTATTTTTATACACAACAAAAATGTTTCATTTGATAACATGAGTATAATTAAAATGAGACCGTTGGGTTTTGTCTGTTATATGACCATTGGTCAATATGACCGCTGTAAACTAAATGTTTCGATTTTTGTCTATAAATACAAGTGATCTTGGTTAATTAATATAGAAAGAAGATTTGATGGCCTCAACAAGTAGTCTTGGACCGATCTAAACCCATCTAATAGAACTTGGGAAGGAGGTAGCACCATTGGGCTTTGCTCTGGACCAAACCCAAGCCAAAATTCATCTTGTGAAGCTAGAACGGAATCGCCTTCACGAGAAGTTCAACCTGATAAAAATTACTACTCGTGCGATGTTGGCCGAGCCTCCCTCGGATTCTCTCACCTTGCACACCTTACACTTAGGTCATATGCTGGTGTGATAAGGGGTTATGTAAGGAGACCGTAACTGCCTTGTGTAACCCTTTGTTTTAAATAAAAATTTTGATTTCTTCTTATGATGAAGTTTATGAATTTTCAAATGTTTGAATAAATATAATATGCATATTTTTGATGAATTTTAGAAAAAGGATATTTTAAAAATGTTTAGGTAAACCTTAAATAATTAAAAATGTGTAATGATTTCCAGAAAATGGTCTTCTACAATTATGTTCAGTACGAAATTTAGAGTCTAATAAGATCCACTTGATTTTTGATGAATAATAAATTATGAATAGTGATTTTATGATTAGGATTAGTAATGTGTCCAAATGGATTAGTAATCTCACTTAAAGAAAGTATTAATATAATCTGAGCACCTTGATTAAGTAATGTGATTCAATAAAATGGTTAAATAACGGTTTCATAAATTATTATTCAAGTATTAATTTTTTTGGGTGAACAGTGTTTTTTAATTAAAAATTAAATTAAAAATATTTAGAAAATTATTTTTATAAAATGGATTTCATTTTTGAACTCAGACCATCGATATCATGTTAAGTTAATTTTTGAGGTTTTTTTCTGAAAAAATAAATTTTCGGTGAATAGTGTATTTATTTTAAAAAATAAATTAAAAATATTTAGAAAATTATTTTTATAAAATGGAGTTCATTTTTTAAATCAGAGCATTGATATTTTGTTAGTGTGAAATTTTGGGATTTTTCTGAGAAAGTTGAATTTTCAGTGAATAGTAAAAATACAGTTTTAGGGTTTCGGTATGTTTAATGACATCATAACTGTGTCATGATGATGTCATGAGATATTTTATGGGTTGGCCGAACAAAGGTGATGAATTATTGTATGGGGGGCCCCATGTGGCCTAACTCCATGGGAAATACCATGGGAGAGCACATGGTTTTGAGAAAACCACTTTTGAGGTGTCCCTTGGCCATTAATGCCTTGTCCCCTCACTTTCCCTATAAATACGAAGCCATCCTCTCATCCATTTCGACTCGCCACTCTCCCCCAATGAAGTTATGGTCTCATTACCTACTAAGGAGTCCTCCCAAGGTGCCCCCAAGCCCTCAAGGTCCCAACCTTTGAGTTTTAAGAGTTACGTTTTAAGGTAAGGGATTCGACCTATCTTATTCTTTTCAAATACTCTCTTTTATGTCATATATTTTATGCTCCATGTTCTTATGTTGTAGGATGTTATTTTATAATCATCATACTGTCCTTTTTATGTTCATATGATGAGATACCCCCTCTTTCTCTCATCAATTCGTTTTAAGAATGTTTATGTGGCGCCGTTAGGCTGGCGAATTTTTAAGAGATTCTTTCACCCTTCTCGTTTTTTCTAAGTTCTATTTTCAGGTAAAGTATTTAAAGTTCATTTTTATTATTTTGGGGTATGATCTCTAAATTTATCATACTGATCTTTTATGATCATATGATGAGAGACCCCATTTGATCTCTTCAATTCAGTATTTTGAAGTTTTAAGTGGCGCCGTTAGGCTTCCGAATTTTTAAGTGGTTCTTTCACCTTTCTCCTTTTTCAAAGTTCTAATTCCATGTCAAGTATTTCAAGTTACTTTTTATTATGTTTTGGTATGATATCTATATCTATAATACTGATATTTTATGTTCATATGATTAGAGACCCTATTTGATCTCATCAATTCATTTTTGGTTGAAGTTTATGTGACGCTGTTAGGCTGCCGTGTTTTCATAAGAGAAATCTTATTTTTTTTCTTCCTTTCATGTTCTTCATTTCATATGGTATATTTTAAAATTTCATTACCATGTTATTAAATCCCTTATATTCTATCCCTCTACTCTTTTAGGGGTCATTTATGAATGTTTGACCCATGTCCCCTCTCTTTTCAGCGTTTTCTAAAACCCTGTAACGTAGCCGTTGTGCTGCAGAATTTTCGTCTCAAAATGCCTCTCTATTTTTCTCAAAATTATTTTATGTTATTAAGTGAATACTCAAATCTCTCTCTTCTATATGGGTATTCACATATATACCAAAATGTTCTATTTTAAATTCTGGGATTTACATACATGAAACCCGCTTTCCCTTTTCTGTGGGTTTTAAAGTGACATAAAGAACACGTCTTTAAAGCAGTTTTAAAACATTATGATTATGAAATGAAACCCATTTATTTTATTCTATATGGGTTGTTTATGAAATGATTTATGATGAAATATGTGGCTCACATGATAATAAATACATGTCAAGGGTGCGCCCAGATAGCGCTTTAATGCATTGGGTAAAGACTTAATCTCTAGAGATGACCTTTTAGACTGATACCTTGGTGAATAACCTTGGTAATTTTTAATGACACCTTGGGGATGGACCTTAGTGAAACGAAATTATTGTCAATATTAAATGTTGTAGCCACATCTTCAAGTTATGAAAAATGTTATTTTTATTATGATATGCCTCACGATTGCTTTCTCATGCCTTAAAGTTCTTTTTCATGACATTGTTGAAGTATCTCAAGTTCACATGTAAAATGTTTCTCTTGTTTCCCTTACTGGGCCTTCTGCTCACCCTTTCTTTTGATGTATGTCCCCAGGTTATGAGATGCAGTAATGAACCTAGTATGAACATGAGGAGAATCCATTCAAGTTTTTAAGAAGAATGTTTTATGTTTTCATGTTTTATGTTCCTGGTTTCCAAGACACTAAACCTTAAAGATCCTCGGTTTTGTAAAATGTAATGAATGTTTATGTGATAAAAAGGCGGGATGCTATAGTTGGTATCAGATTATGGTTTAGTTATTTGTGGAAATTAGGATATGAAAGCATTAGGAAGAAACCTATAGAAAGGTTTAAATATAGGAAACCTTCATGGTATTTTGGTGAGTATTGAGTAAGGGGTTGCCAAGCAAATACATCCCTGTTTGGATACGAGCAGGTAGAGGTGGCTCTAGCACAGATGTACATAGGGGTAAAACCTGAAAACACCGCTTTGAGCTAGACTCGAATGAGAACTAGTACACGACAACGGGCATTGCTGCACTCTTGGTTACGACACTCCCAGGGGATATGCTTTGGTAAATTCATAAGCTTAGTATGAACCATTGTTAAAGGAACAAAGATAAAATAAAATAATGATTCACATAAGAATATATGATCATGGATAACCTAGATGGGAACCTAGGGGATCACAAGTTAGGGTATACTTTTTTTCTACAAGTTATCCTTATATGCTTTAAGTTCATTTTCATGGTTATTGGCTAAGCATTCAATCCCATAATTGTACTTTCTTTTCATAGTTAATGGCCGGAAATGGAAGAACATGTCCCAACAACCAATGTGATAGGAAATGTGACGATTGCCATATTAATATGACAGAGATGATTAGGGGATTAAAAGATGATTATTATTTTGGAAGATGATCACTATTTTGGGGACCCTATATGATCGAGGTAAATAGATTACTACAGTATTTTCATTGAGGAGTAAGGTTGACTTATATTTTGAAGAATCAATGAATTTAAGGTGGGCTTATACTAATTTAGGTTACTTATGGGAATGACTAACCTATCTTGGGTAAAATATGTTTAGGTTAGATACTTTTGTTATAAGATGTTAGGAGTGGTTGATGTTGTTTGGAGATGAACGATGAAGTTTATTTTGGAAGACTGTGTTATCAAATCCTTCTTGTATTTGGGTTTCAATCTTAGTTTGGTTTATTTTGAGGAATTTTAAGGACCGTTATTTATGGAATGGTCTATGATGAACTTTGGGTAGTACCATGGAACTTTGAAGATTTAAAAGTAGTTTCTATTCCTATGGGATTATTTCTTTTTGAAGAGTTGTTTTACCTTACCCTTTCTATTTTTGGGATAATGTTTAAAGATAGATGAAATAGATAGTTAATCTTTTGTGGATTATGTGATTCTCTAGAAGATGATTCTTGTGTTTTGATGAGACCAAGTATTTTTGAATGCTCATCTTTTGGAGAAAAGATTAGTTTTGGGTAGAAACTTATTAAAGGATGAAACTCTACATAAAGGTAGGTCTATTTTCTATGTAGTAAATGAATTCCTCAAAATTATGAAAAGGAATGTAAAACAAAAACGTTGTTGGTTTACGTTTCCTACTAGGTAATCAAAGAACGTTTACACACATCATAAGTTTTGGATTTTCTTATGGTTAACTTTCTCCAAATAATGTTTTCTATCACTCTCCCTCAGAACTTGACCCTTTGTTTTCTCCTCCATGTCCATGTTTTCCTACATGGAATCCTAGTGTGGGTTAACTCAGGTGACCTTTGTACTTCCCTTTCTTTCTTTTAAAGTAATAGTTTTACTGAATCCCTTTCCGATGTGAAACTTTCAATGAAATTTCAAAACCCAATTTTAAAAATTACGAGGACGCAATTTCTTAAGGGGGGAAGATTGCAAGGACCCAAAATTTTGAATAAATATTGTTTCCTAATTTTGTGTGTTATTTTATTTTATTTTTATACTCAACAAAAATGTTTCATTTGATTACATGAGTATAATTAAAATGAGACCGTTGGGTTTTGACTGTTATATGACCATTGGTCAATATGACCGCTGTAAACTAAATGTTTCGATTTTTGTCTCTAAATACAAGTGATCTTGGTTAATTAATATAGAAATAAGATTCGATGGCCTCACCAAGTAGTCTTGGACCGATCGAAACCCATCTAACAGAACTTGGGAAGGAGGTAGCACCATTGGGCTTTGCTCTGGACCAAACCCAAGCCGAAATTCATCCTGTGAAGCTAGAACGGAATCGCCTTTTCGAGAAGTTAAACCTGATAGAAATTACTACTCATGCGATGTTGGTCGAGCCTCCCTCAGATTCTATCACCTTAGCACACCTTACACTTAGGTCATATGCTGGTGTGATAAGGGGTTATGTAAGGAGACCGTAACTGCCTTGTGTAACCCTTTGTTTTAAATAAAATTTTTGATTTCTTCTTATAATGAAGTTTATGAATTTTCAAATGTCCGGATAAATATAGTATGCATATTTTTGATGAATTTTAGAAAAAGGATATTTTAAAAATGTTTAGGTAAACCTTGAATAATTAAAAATTTGTAATGATTTTCAAAAAATGGTCTTCTAAAATTATGTTTAGTACGAAATTTAGAGTCTAATAAGATCAACTTGATTTTTGATGAATAGTAAATTATGAATAGTGATTTTATGATTAGGATTAGTAATGTGTCCAAATGGATTAGTAATCTCACTTAAAGAAAGTATTAATATAATCTGAGCACCTTGATTAAGTAATGCGATTCAATAAAATGGTTAAATAACGGTTTCATAAATTATTATTCAAGTATTAGTTTTTTTGGGTGAATAATGTTTTTTAATTAAAAATTAAATTAAAAATATTTAGAAAATTATTTTTATAAATTTGATTTCATTTTTGAACTCAGAGCATCGATATTATGTTAAGGTAATTTTTGGGGTTTTTTTCTGAAAAAATAAATTTTCGATGAATAGTGTATTTATTTTAAAAAATAAATTAAAAATATTTAGAAAATTATTTTTATAAAATGGAGTTCATTTTTGAAATCAGAGCATTGATATTTGGTTAGTGTGAAATTTTGGGATTTTTCTGAGAAAGTTGAATTTTCAGTGAATAGTAAAAATACAGTTTTAGGGTTTCGGTATGTTTAATGACATCATAACTGTGTCATGATGATGTCATGAGATATTTTATGGGTTGTCCGGCCAAAGGTGAGGAATTATTGTATGGGGGGGCCCATGTGGCCTAACTCCATGGGAAATACCATGGGAGAGCACATGGTTTTGAGAAAACCACTTTTGAGGTGTCCCATGGCCATTAATGCCTTGTCCCCTCACTTTCCCTATAAATACCAAGCCATACTCTAATCCATTTCGACTCCCCACTTTCCCCCAATGAATTTATGGTCTTATTACCTCCCAAGGAGTCCTCCCAAGGTGCCCCCAAGCCCTCAAGGTCCCAACCTTTGAGTTTTAAGAGTTACGTTTTAAGGTAAGGGATCCGACCTCTCTCATTCTTTTCAAGTACTCTCTTTTATGTCATATCTTTTATGCTCCATGTTCTTATGTTGGAGGATGTTCTTTTATATTCATACTACTGTCCTTTTTATGTTCATATGATGAGAGACCCCGTCTTTCCCTCATCAATTCGTTTTAAGAATGTTTATGTGGCGCCGTTAGGCTGCCGAATTTTTAAGAGATTCTTTTACCCTTCTCGTTTTTTCTAAGTTCTATTTTCATGTAAAGTATTTAAAGTTACTTTTTATTATGTTGGGGTATGATATCTAAATTTAACATACTGATCTTTTATTATCATATGATGAGAGACCCCATTTGATCTCTTCAATTCAGTATTTTGAAGTTTTAAGTGGCGCCGTTAGGCTGCCGAATTTTTAAGTGGTTCTTTCACCTTTCTCCTTTTTCAAAGTTCTAATTCCATGTCAAGTCTTTCAAGTTCCTTTTTATTATATTGGGGTATGATCTCTATATCTATAATAATGATCTTTTATGTTAATATGATGAGAGACCCTATTTGATATCATCAATTCATTTTTGGTTGAAGTTTATGTGACGCCGTTAGGCTGCCGAGTTTTCATAAGAGAAATCTTATTTTTGTCTTCCTTTCATGTTCTTAATTTCATATGGTATATTTTAAAATTTCATTACCATGTTCTTAAATCCCTTATATTCTGTCCCTCTACTCTTTTATGGGTCATTTATGAATATTTGACCCATGTCCCCTCTCTTTTCAGCGTTTTCTAAAACCCTGTAACGTAGCCGTTGTGCTGCAGAATTTTCGTCTCAAAATGCCTCTCTATTTTTCTCAAAATTATTTTATGTTATTAAGTGAATACTCAAATATATCTCTTCTATATGGGTATTCACACATATACCAAAATGTTATATTTTAAATTCTAGGATTTACATACATGAAACCCGCTTTCCCTTTTATGTGGGTTTTAAAGTGACATAAAGAACATGTCTTTAAAACAGTTTTTAAAACGTTATGATTATGAAATGAAAACCATTTATTTTATGCTATATGGGTTGTTTATGAAATTATTTATGATGAAATATGTGGCTCACATGATAATAAAGACATGTCAAGGGTGCGCCCAGATAGCGCTCCAATGCATTGAGTAAAGACTTAATCTCTAGAGATGGCCTTTTAGACTGATACATTGGTGAATAACCTTGGTAATTTTTAATGACACCTTGGGGATGGACCTTGGTGAAACGAAATGATTGTCAATATTAGATGTTGTAGCCACATCTTCAAGTTATGAAAAATGTTATTTTTATTATGATATGCCTCACAATTTCTTTCTCATTCCTTAAAGTTCTTTTTCATGACATTGTTGAAGTATCTCAAGTTCAAATGTAAAATGTTTCTCTTGTTTCCCTTACTGGGCCTTCTGCTCACCCTTTCTTTTGATGTATGTCTCTAGGTTATGAGATACTGTAATGAACCTAGGATGAACATGAGGAGAAGCCTTTCAAGTTTTTAAGAAGAATGTTTTATGTTTTCGTGTTTTAAGTTCCCGGTTTCCAAGACACTAAACCTTAAAGATCCTCGGTTTTGTAAAATGTAATGAAAGTTTATGTGATAAAAAGGAGGGATACTATAATGGATGTCTATGATGTAATCCTGGGTATGGATTGGTTGACAAGGTTTAAGGCTCACATCGACTGTTATAGGAGAACGATTAGTTTCACGACTGAGGACGACATCGACCATCTATTCAGAGGCGGGACGATGGTAAAGAAAGGTTTAAAGAGCTTATTGGCACCAGTAGTGGCAATGATCTCTTACTAGTTGTCTGTGTTAAACTTGGAATCGATGGACGAGATCGCTAATAACAGTTTTCCAGTAGTCGTGGATCAATTTCCTGATGTTTTTTCTAAAAACTTCTTAGGGTTACCGCCTATGATAGAAGTGGAGTTTACGATTGATCTCATTCCGGGGACCAGTCCTATCTCACTTCCATCTTATAGGATGGAACCAATAGAGTTAAAGGAATTGAAAGTGCAGTTGGAAGAACTGGAAAACAAAGGTTTTATTCGGCCAAGCGTGTCTCCGTGGGCAGCACTAGTTTTGTTTGCAAAGAAAGCAGATGGAACTTTGAGGCTATGTGTAGATTATCGTAAACTTAACCAAGTTACGATAAAGAATAGATATCCACTTCCATGCATTGATGACATGTTTGATCAATTGAGGGAAGCTCAGTGGTTCTCTAAGATTGACTTGCGGTCAGGATATCACCAGTTGCGATTTCGGAAGGTGGATATTCCAAAGACAACCTTCAGAAGCAGATATGGCCACTACGAATATGTAGTCATGCCTTTTGGTCTTATAAATGCACCAGCAGTCTTTATGGTGCTGATGAATCACATATTTCAGCAATATCTGGATTCTTTTGTTGTGGTGTTTGTGGATGACATATTGGTGTATTCAAGAACAAGGGCTGAGCATGAGCAACACTTGGATATAGTGTTGCAAATCTTGAGAGACCATCAGTTGTATTCCAAATGATCGAAGTGTGATTTTTGGACACAAGAGGTACACTTTCTGGGCCATGTTGTTTCTGAGAAAGGTGTTTAAGTGGATCCAGAAAAGATAGAAGCTGTTCTTTCTTGGCAACCATCGAAGAATGTCTTTGAAATATGAAGTTTTCTTGGTCTATCTGGTTACTACCGATGCTTTGTTTGTGACTTCTCACGACTAGCTTCGCCTATGACAACATTGACAAATAAGAACAATGCATTTCAACGGACTGAGGAATGTCAGAGATATTTTCAAGAGTTGAAAGTTCACCTTACATCAGCACCCATCTTGATTTTTTCGGAATGAGGACAGGGGTATGTGGTGTATTGTGACGCTTCAGGATCAGGATTGAGATGTGTTCTCATGCAAGGAGACCATGTTATTCCTTATGTTTTAAGGCAGTTGAGGGTGCATGAGAAGAATTACCCAACACACGATTTGGAGTTAGCTGCAGCTGTCCATGCCTTGAAGACTTGGCGTCATTATCTCTTTGGTGAGAAATTTACTGTGTTTATGGATCACAAAATCTTGAAACACATTTTCTCACAATGAGATTTGAATATGAGGTAGAGGAGATGGATGGAGTATCTTCAAATGTTTGACTTTGACTTGATGTATAAACCGAGTAAGGGCAATTCGGTGGCCGATGCATTGAGTAGAAAGTCATATGCTCAGTTGGTGGAAGAAGATTTAGACGAATGGCAGTTTATGTCAGTCTTAGTCGACATGCATATGGAATGTGAAGACCGAGGTGATGTTTTAGTTTTCTTTCCAGTTGCGCTTGTTCCTGATTTGGTGGAGATAGTAAAAGAGGGACAAACATCCGATGTAGACTGTATTGCAATGAGTTCAAAACTCAATGGTGGGGAGACCATTGAGGGATGCAAACTGGATGGGAGTTCACTTTTGCGGTTTTGATATCGAATGGTTGTACCTTTAACTGCTCAGAAACAAATCCTTCATGCTGACCACCATTCGAGATGGGCTATACATCTGGGTACACAAAAGATGTATAAGGCGTTGAAGGCGCAATTTTGGTGGAGTAGCATGAAACAAAAGGTAGCTGAATTTGCTTCAAGGTGTTTAACTTGTTAGTAAGTTAAAGTAGAACATTAGTAGCCAGTGGGTATGTTACAGTCTTTATCTATCCTAGTATGGAAATGGGATCATATAGCAATGAATTTTGTTACAGGTCTTCCAAGAACGGTCCGGAAACACGATGCCATTTGGTTGATAGTGGATCGTCTAACCAAGTCGGCTCATTTTATCCCTATTCGTGAAACTCATACGGTGGAAGATCTTTCAAAAATATATATCTGAGAAGTGGTAAAGAGACATGGCAGACCATTTTCAGTCGTGTCAGATAGAGATCCAAGGTTCACATCTCGTTTCTGGAGATCCTTACAGAAAGCCCTGGGAACTCAGTTGAATATGAGTACGGCGTATCATCCTCAAATGGATGGACAATCCGAAAGGACGATACAGACATTGGAATACATGTTGAGGGATTGTGTAATGGATTTTTGGGGCTCAAGGGAGGAGCATATACCCTTAGTGGAGTTCTCAAACAATAACAGTTATCAAGCCCCGATACGCATGACTCCATTTGAAGCATTGTATGGGCGTCCTTGTTGTTCTCCACTTTGTTGGGTGGAAATGGGTGAAACTTCACTAGTCGGGCCAAGCCTTGTACAAGGTACAACAGAGAAGATCTAGTTAATTAGGAAGAATATGGAGACAGCTCAGAGTAGTCATAAATCTTATGCAGATCACCGTCGAAGACCATTGTCATTCGTTGTGGGTGATCATGTCTTCTTGAGGATCTCTCCAAGACTTGGACATCGTCGTTTCGGGAAGCAGGGAAAGTTATCTCCTAGATACATTGGCCCTTTTGAAATACTGGAACGAGTTGTATAGGTGGCATATCGGTTGGAATTACCACCACGGTTCAGTTTGGTGCATAATGTGTTCCATGTATCTCAGTTGAAAAAGTATCAGCCTGATCCTGACCATGTGATCAGATGGGATCACGTTGACCTAGAGCCAGATGCTTCGTTGATACATATCCTAGTATGGATTGTGGATAGTAAAGAGAAAGTCTTTCATGGAAAAAGCATCGGTCTAGTGCGGGTTTTATGGCAGCATGGTCAGATTCAGGAAGAGACTTGGGAATGAGAGAAAGAAATGAAAGAGCAGTGGCCAGAACTCTTTCAGGCAAGCGATGATTTTCTACTTTCTGGGGACGGAAAGGCTAATTGTGGGGAGAATGTAGTACCCCAGATTTCTGGTATGTAACCCTTTATTTATGCTTTTAATGGTTATACAGTTAAGGGTGACGAATGGGAGAGTCGGGAGAACTTGGAATGAGTTTTGGGGAAAAAAGGGAAGTCGCACGGGGGGCGCACGGTTTGTCTAAATCGTGCGGCCAAACCATGCAGAGTTGGTATTGGAGGCAGTAGCTTCCGCACGAGCAGCGAACAGTTTGTCTAACCGTGTGGGAAAACCGTACGAAAAGGGTGGTAGAGGTAGTAGCTAATGCACAGTTAGCGCACGGTTTGTCAAACCTTGCGAACTAACCGTGCGACCACTTAAACGGGATCCTATAAAAGTGGATATCAAAATTTTTTGCCTATAAGTGGCTCATTTTTCCTCACAAGCGGACCTAACTCGAGATTTTGGTTCTCCTAAGGTCAAAGAGGGTTCTCCCATCGTTCCAGAGGCGATCCGAAGGTTTCTCTTGACGAATCGAAGCCGGATTCTTGAGGTATGTGATCGTTCATGTTTGGTTTCTCAGATCTACTTATATATACTTCTCCTCTTCACTCAGTTTCTTAGATCTACACCTGTTATGGGTAGATCTAAGTGTGTGGATGCCAAAAATAATGAGTTTTGGTCTCAGTTGTGTTAGGAGAAGAGATCTAAGGAGGATCCTTGGTGAATCGACCCGGGTTTCTTGAGTATCATTCGGTCGTTGGTTGGTTTAGCCTAATTTTTTGAGGTAGGTGGCTTCACTCTCGATTCCTCTTTCTTAAAACTTGAAGGCTTAGTTCAAATTGATTAAATTTCTTGGTTTTAATTGTGAAATTGTGGTGCAAAGCATGTTATAAATCTTCTTTAGTGATGATTTATGGGTTTTGGTGGAATTTTGGGAATTGAAAGAATGGTTTGTGCAAAGTGTTTTGGTTTCTTGATTTTAAAATGGTGATTTTAAAATATGGATTTGATGGATTTAGAAAATGGTTTCTGGGAAAAAGTTTTTCAATAAAAGGGCAGTTTTATTGAAATGGTTTTGGAATGGTTGGAATGGTGTGGTTTTTGGGCGTACTGGCTATGTGCGTTCATATTGCATTTATGAGGCTTGGTTGAAATATGACCTTGTGCTCGGTGCCAAAAGTGTAACGACACATGGAGAATAATTACCTTGTGACAACTTGGTAGATCGACGAGAGGCTGCTCATGAGTATGGAACTGTCATAACGAAGCATGCATGATTGATTTCATAGGTTGTGAAATGGTTTGTTGTGTGGATTTGTGAAATGGAATGATTATGCCAAAGTGGAAATGTGAATTTGATTGGAAAATTTTCTTGGTTTCTTTTCTTGAGAAAGATGGTTTTTGATGGAAAATGGTTTTGACATGGAACTTGTTATATTGTGAACTGTTTTGGAATTGTTTTA
Source organism: Viscum album (assembly GCA_963277665.1). Taxonomy (NCBI): domain Eukaryota; kingdom Viridiplantae; phylum Streptophyta; class Magnoliopsida; order Santalales; family Viscaceae; genus Viscum; species Viscum album. The sequence continues at coordinate 1,489,621,450 of OY728142.1, forward strand.
TATAAATTGTTTTATATAAATGTGCTAACATGTTTTATCCTAGAGGCATGGGTTGGGAAGTCATCGGGGAAAACCTACTGAGTTTCATTACTCACCCCCTGCTTTGGCACGTTGGTGCTTTTGCAGATGTCATATACCGGGATGTTGGCAAAGGTAAAGTGTCACATGTTTATAGCACCACTTCGTGATACTTAGGCTGGTTCATGATGTTGGAGCTTGGAGCTGGTGGAGCATGGAGTTGGGTTGTCATCTTGTAGTATTTTAGTTTGTCTTTCCGCTGTTTACTCTGTTTTAGTGTTGGTTTCCGTCATGGTACTCTTAGTTGGTTTATGATAAAATAAATGGTTGAGTTGTCTTTTCTTTTATCATGCATCATTTAATTGATTAGTTTGGTTATGGTTGTTGGTTCTGTGGTATGTTTTTAAAAGGGTAAATCATCCCCCACTTGTTTTCAAACCCTTCGGCATTTATTTCCAGCCTTTGGCGCCTTGGGGATGTCGCTTAAGGCCAAGTAATGACTTGTTGTATTCTTAATCCAATAAGGATAAGCGGGTCATTACAAATGGTATCAGCTTGTTCGGTCATTGCCTAATAAGTGGTCATCAATGTTCTTGGTCTTAGAGTTGAAATTCCTTCTTGTCTATTCCTTGGGTGGTCATCTTAGACAGGAGTAGGATTTTAGGAATTTGAAATGTATAGCATAAAAGGACGTAGCTAACCCGTTTATGCTGAACTTCAAGTTTCCAGGGTGTTGGGTACATAAGTGTTTTGGATACACTTCTAGAATGTTGGAAATCTCATTGTCATGGGTTTAGCCAATGAGATGAGCATGAAATGCATTGTAGAGGAATGAATTCCCACTAGGTGTGCATATATCATTTTAAGAAATGGATTATGGGTTGATGAAAAAATTTGATTTCTGAAAATTTTAAACTTGTTTTCAAATGAAAGATTTTGAAAAGAGAATGGTTGATGTATTTTGGAAATAGATTGATTTTCAAAAGAAAGAAAATATTTTTTTTAGAAATGGGTAAATGTGGGAAAGATTTATGGTTGGAAATAAATGTTGTGATAGTGATGTGATAGAATTTGAAATGCTAAGCCTTTAGTTGATAGGAAGTGAGACTAACGACGTGCGTTGTTTGTATAGAAAATGGCACCCGTTAGGCGTCGTAGAAACTAAACAGAAGAGGCTGCGGAGAATGTGGTCACACCTGAGCCACAGGTGAACCAGCAGCTAGTACAAAGTATAGTTCAAGCATTTCAGGATATGGACACGGGGAATCAGAGGGATGAGTCAAGGCATGTAGACCATTCCGTCCAGTTCCATAAGCAGAATTCACCCATCTTTCGGGGTGATTCTGAACCAGAAAGGGCGGAGGTGTGGCTGAGTAGGATGAATCGTATCTTCGATTTCATCAGCACACCAGCAGAACTGAATGTAAAGTTGGAGACGTATATGCTGGAGGATCTTGCACGACAGTGGTGGGAGCTGGTGGTGCAGGCTAAGGTGGATCAAGGCCTGGGCTGGGAGGAATTTGAGGAATTGTTTAATAAACAATTTTATCCTCACACATTCAATATCTAGAGGACAACTGACTTTTTTAGCCTGAAGTAGGAGAATCTCTTTGTCACGGAGTATGCGGCTAAATTCATGAATTTAGTGCGCTTTTCACTGGAATTTTCTGCAAGTGCATCGCTGAAGACACACATCTTTGAATCAGGGTTGCGATAGGAGATTCGTTCGAAGATAGATGTGCTCTGTATTACGGATTATACGAAGATGGTAAACAGAGAAATAGTAGATGAAAGAGACATCTCAGGAGTTATGGGAGGAGGAAGTATGATAATACCCACATGAATGGGTGGGAACTCTAATGCTGGAAACAAGAGGAAGAGGGACACCTACTTTCAACGTGGGAGTGTAAATCAGAATCAGACGGCTGGATCGGTGAATCTTCCTCCACGACCCATGATGAAAGCTGGGTGTTTTCAATGTGGCGCGATTGATCACATGAAATGAGAATGTACATCACCACCGAGATCATGCCACGATTGCAAAAAGATGGGAAATATTCAGTGAATACCATGACTCCTTAGGCAGGGCAATCTCAACAAGGCAATAAGAAGAAAAGTGCAGCAACAAAGCAATTGTATGGAGCAGAACAGGTGATTGTGGATGACCAGTCTGGACCATCTACGGTGAGAGGTACGAGTCTTTTGAATTCTACCCTCATGCAAGTGTTGTTCGATACTGGTGCATCGCATTCTTTTCTTGCTTCTCGTATTGCTGATTTGCTGAACTTAAAACTTGAAATGATGCCTTCTATGATAAAACTTAAAACTCCTCTCGATGAAAGAGAATTTAGAGCCTTCATGTGTAGATCATGTTCTATAACTGTTGATGGAGATAAGCTGAAATGAGATTTCTCTGTCTTGGAGATGGATATCTATGATGTAATCCTGGGTATGGATTGGTTGACAAGGTTTAAGGCTCACATTGACTGTTATAGGAGAACGGTTAGTTTCACGACTGAGGACGACATCGACCATCTCTTCAGAGGCGAGAGGATGGTAAAGAAAGGTGCAAAGAGATTATTGGCACCAGTAGTGGCATCGATATCTTACCATTTGGTTGAGTTAAACTTGGAATCGATGGACGTGATCGCGAATAACAGTTTTCCAGTAGTCGTGGATCAATTTCCTGATGTTTTTCCTGAAAACTTATCAGGGTTACCACCTATGAGAGAAGTGGATTTTACGATTGATCTCCTTCCAGGGACCAGTCCTATCTCACTTCCATCTTATAGGATGACACCAACAAAGTTAAAGGAATTGAAAGTGCAGTTGGAAGAACTGAAAAACAAAGGTTTTATTCGGCCAAGCATGGCTCCGTGGGCAGCACCAGTTTTGTTTGTAAAGAAAGCAGAAGAAACTTTGAGGCTATGTGTGGATTATCGTAAACTTAACCAAGTTACGATAAAGAATAGATATCCACTTCCATGCATTGATGACTTGTTTGATCAATTGAGGGGAGCTCAATGGTTCTCTAAGATTGACTTACGGTTAGGATATCACCAGTTGCGAGTTCGGAAGGAGGATATTCCGAAGACAGCCTTCATAAGTAGATATGGCCACTACGAATATGTAGTCATGCCTTTTGGTCTTACAAATGCACCAGCATTCTTTATGGCGCTGATGAATTGGATATTTCAGCGATATCTGGATTCTTTTGTTGTGGTGTTTGTGGATGACATATTAGTGTATTCAAGAACAAGGGCTGAGCATGAGCAACACTTGGCGATAGTGTTGGAAATCTTGAGAGACCATCAGTTGTATGCCAAATTATCAAAGTGCGATTTTTGGACACAAGAGGTACGCTTTCTGAGCCATGTTGTTTCTGAGAAAGGTGTTTCAGTGGATCCAGTAAAGATAGAAGTTGTTCTTTCTTGGTAACCGTTGAAGAATGTCTTTGAAATACGAAGTTTTCTTGGTCTAGCTGGTTACTACCGACGCTTTGTGCATGAATTATCATGACTAGCTTCGCCTATGACAGCATTGACAAAGAAGAACAGTGCATTTTAATGGACTGAGGAATGTCAGAGATCTTTTCAAGAGTTGAAAGTTCGCCTTACATCAGCACCTATCTTGATTTTTCTAGAATCAGGACAGAGGTATGTGGTGTATTTTGAGGCTTCAAGATGAGGGTTGAGATGTGTTCTCATGCAAGGAGACCATGTTATTGTTTAGGGTTCAAGGCAGTTGAGGGTGCATGAGAAGAATTACCCAACACACGATTTGGAGTTAGCTGCAGTTGTCCATGCCTTGAAGACTTGGCGTCATTATCTCTTTGGTGAGAAATTTACTGTGTTTACGGATCACAAAAGCTTGAAACACATTTTATCACAACGTGATTTGAATTTGAGGTAGAGGATATGGATGGAGTATCTTCAAATGTTTGACTTTGACTTGATGTATAGACCGAGTAAGGGAAATTCGGTGAACGATGCATTGAGTAGAAAGTCATATGCTCAGTTGGTGAAAGAAGCTTCAGAAGAATGGTAGTTGATGTCGGTCTTAGCCGACAAGCATATGGAATGTGAATACCGAGGTGATGTTGCAGTTTTCTTTCCAGTTGCGCTTGTTCCTGATTTGGTGGAGATAGTAAAGGAGGCACAAGCATCTGATGTAGACTGTATTGTAATGAGTTCAAAACTCAATGGTGGGGAGACCATTGAGGGATGAAATCTGGATGGGAGTTCACTTTTGCGGTTTTGAGATCAGATGGTTGTACCTTTAACTCCTCAGGAACAACTCATTCATGCTTACCACCATTCTAGATGGGCTATACATCCGGGTACACAAAAGATGTATAAGGCGTTGAAGGCGCAGTTTTGGTGGAGCGGCATGAAAGGGAAGGTAGCTAAATTTGCTTCAAGGTATTTAACTTGTCAGCAATTTAAAGTAGAACATTAGTGGCTAGTGGGTATGTTACAGTATTTACCTATCCCAGTGTGGAAATGGGATCAGATAGCAATGAATTTTTTTACAAGTCTTCCAAGAACGGTCCGGAAACACGATGCCATTTGGGTGATAGTGGATCGTCTAACCAAGTCGGCCCATTTTATCCCTATTCATGAAACTCATACGACGGAAGATATTTCAAAAATATATATCCGAGAAGTGGTAAAGAGACATGGCATACCAGTTTCAGTCGTGTCAGACAGAGATCCAAGGTTCACATCTCGTTTCTGGTGATCCTTACAGAAATCCCTAGGAACTCAGTTGAATATGAGTATGGCGTATCATCCTCAAACGAATGGAAAATCCGAAAGGATGATAAAGACATTGTAATAAATGTTGCGGTATTGTGTAATGTATTTTGGGGGATCATGGGAGGAGCATATACCCTTAGTGGAGTTCTTAAACAATAACAGCTATCAATCCTCGATACGCATGACTCCATTTGAAGCATTGTATGGGAGTCCTTGTCGTTCTCCACTTTGTTGGGTGGAAACGAGTGAAACTTCACTAGTCGAGCCAAGCCTTGTCCAAGAGACAACAGATAAGATCTAGTTGATTAGGAAGAGGATGGAGATGGCTCAGAGTCATCAGAAATCTTATACAGATCACCGTCGAAGACTGTTGTTGTTCGTTGTGGGTGATCATGTCTTCTTGAGGATCTCTCCAAGACTTGGACATCGTCGTTTCGGGAAGCAGGACAAGTTATATCCTAGATAAATTATCCCTTTCGAGATACTGGAATGGGTTGGAGAGGTGGCATATCGATTGGAATTACCACCACGGTTCAGTTTGGTGCATAATGTGTTCCATGTATCTCAGTTGAAAAAGTATTAGCCTGATCCTGACAATGTGATCAGATGGGATCACGTTGACCTAGAGCCAGATGTTTCGTTGATACATATCCCGGTACGAATTTTGGATATGAAAGATAAAGTATTGTGTGGAAAAAGCATTGGTCTAGTGCGGGTTTTATGGTAGCATGGTCAGATTCAGGAAGAGACTTTGGAATGTGAGAAAGAAATGAAAGAGCAGTGGCCAGAACTCTTTCAGGAAAGCGATGGTTTTCTATTTTCTAGGGACGGAAAGGCCAATGGTGGGGAGAATGTAGTACCCCCAGTTTCTGGTATGTAACCCTTTATTGATGATTTTTATGGTTATACAGTTAAGGGTGACTAATGAGAGAGTCAGGAGAACTTGGAATGAGTTTTGGGGAAAAAAGGGAAGTCACACGGGGGGCGCATGGTTTGTCTAAATCGTGCGGCCAAACCATGAAGATTTGGTATTGGAGGCAGTAGCTTCTGCACGGGCGACGCACGGTTTGTCTAACCGTGTGGCCAAACTGTGTGAGAAGGGTGGCAGAGGTAGTAGCTAACGCACGGTTAGCGCACAGTTTGTCAAACCATGTGAACTAACTGTGTGACCACTTAAACGAGATCCTATAAAAGTGGATCTCACACGTTTTTGCCTATAAGTGGCTCATTTTTCCTCATAAGCGGCCCTAACTCTAGATTTTGGTTCTCCCAAGGTCAAAGAGGGTTCTCCCATCATTCTGGAGGCGATCCGAAGGTTTCTCTTGACGAATCGAAGCTGGATTCTTGAGGTATGCGATTGTTCATGTTTGATTTCTCAGATCTACTTAGATATACTTCTCCTCTTCACTCGGTTTCTTAGATCTACGCCCGTTATGGGTAGATCTAAGTGTGTGGATGATAAAAATAATGAGTTTTGGTCTCAGTTGTGTTAGGAGAAGATATCTAAGGAGGATCCTTGGTGAATGGACCCGGTTTTCTTGAGAATTCTTCGGCCGTTGGTTGGTTTAGCCTAATTTGTTGAGGTAGGTGGCTTCACTCTCGATTCCTCTTTCTTAGAACTTGAAGGCTTAGTTCAAATTGATTAAATTTCTTGGTTTTAATTGTGAAATTTTAGTGCAAAGCATGTTATAAATATTCTTTAGTGATGATTTATGGGTTTTGGTGGAATTGTGGGAATTGAAAGAATGGTTTGTGCAAATTGTTTTGGTTTCTTGATTTTAAAATGGTGATTTTAAAATATGGATTTTCTGGATTTGAAAAATGGTTTGTGGGAAAAATGTTTTCAATAAAAGGGTAATTTTATTGAAATGGTTTTGGCATGGTTGGAATGGTGTGGTTTTTGGGTGTACTGGGTGTGTGCGTTCATATTACATTTACGAGGCTTGGTTGAAATATGACCTTGTGCTCGGTTCCAAAAGTGTAATGTCACATGGGGAATAATTACCTTGTGATGACTTGGTAGACCGACAAGAGACCGCTCATGAGTATGGAACTGTCATAACTAAGCATGCATGGTTGATTTCACGGGTTGTAAAATGGTTGGTTGTGTGGATTTGTGAAATGGAATGGTTATGCCAAAGTGGAAATGTGAATTTGATTAGAAACTTTGCTTGGTTTCTTTTCTTGAGAAAGATGGTTTTTGATGGAAAATGGTTTTGACATGGAACTTGTTATATTGTAAACTGTTTTGGAATTGTTTTATATAAATTGTTTTATATAAATGTGCTAAAATGTTTTATCCTAGAGGCATGGGTTGGGAAGTCATTAGGGAAAACCTACTGAGTTTCATTACTCACCCCCCTGCTTTGGCACGTTGGTGCTTTTGCAGATGTCATATACTGGGATGTTGGAAAAGGTAAAGTGTCACATGTTTATAGCACCACTTCATGATACTTGGGCTGGTTCGTGATGTTGGAGCTTTGAGCTGGTGGAGCATGGAGTTGGGTTGTCATCTTGTAGTCTTTTAGTTTGTCTTTCCGTTGTTTACTCTGTTTTAGTATTGGTTTCCACTGTGGTACTCTTAGTTGGTTTATGATAAAATAAATGGTTGAGTTGTCTTAGCTTTTATCATGCATCATTTAGTTGATTAGTTTGGTTATGGTTTTTGGTTCTGTGGTATGTTTTTAAAAGGGTAAATCGTCCCCCACTTGTTTTCAAACCCTTCAGTATTTATTGCCAGCCTTTGGTGCCTTGGGGATGTCTCTTAAGGCCAAGTAATGACTTGTTGTATTCTTAAGCCAATAAAGATAAGCGGGTCATTAAAAATGGTATAATCTTGTTCGGTCCTTGCCTAACAAGTGGTCATCGATGTTCTTGGTCTTGGAGTTGAAATTCCTTCTTGTCTATTCCTTGGGTGTTTATCTTAGACAGGAGTAGGATTGTCGAAACTTGAAATGTATAGCATAAAAGGACGTAGCTAACCCGTTTATGCTGAACTTCAAGTTACCAGGGTGTTGGGTACATAAGTGTTTTGGATACACTTCTAGAATGTTGGAAATCTCATTGTCATGGGTTTAGCCAATGAGATGAGCATGACATGCATTATAGAGGAATGACTTCCCACTAGGAGTGCATATATCATTTTCAAAAATGGATTATGGGTTGATGAAAAAACGTGATTTCTGAAAATTTTAAACTTGTTTTCAAATGAAATATTTTGAAAAGATAATGGTTGATGTATTTTTGAAATAGATTGATTTTCAAAAGAAAGAAAATATTTTTTTTAAGAAATGGGTAAATGTGGAAAAGTTTGATGGTTGGAAATCAATGTTGTGATAGTGATGTGATAGAATTTGAAATGCTAAGCCTTCACTTGCTAGGAAGTGAGACTAACAACGTGCGTTGTTTGTATAGAAAATGGCACCCGTTAGGCGTCGTAGAAACCAAATAGAAGAGGCTGCAGAGAATGTGGTCGCACCTGAGCCATAGGTGAACCGGAAGCTAGTACAAAGTATAGTTCAATCATTTCAGGCTGTGGACATGGGGAATCAGAGGGATGTGTCAAGGCATTTAGACCATTCTGTCCAGTTCCAGAAGTAGAATTCACCCATCTTTCAGGGTGATTCTAAACCAGAAAGGGCGGAGGTGTGGCTGAGTAGGATGAATCGTATATTCGATTTCATCAGCACACTGGGAGAACTAAAAGTAAAGTTAGCGACGTATATGCTGGAGGATCTTGCATGACATTAGTGGGAGCTGGTGGTGCAGGCTAAGGTGGAACAAGTCCTGGGTTGGGAGGAATTTGAGGAATTGTTTAATAAAAAATTCTATCCTCACACATTCAAGATCCAGAGGACAACTGACTTTTTCAGCCTGAAGCAAGAGAATCTCTCTGTCATGGAGTATGCGGCTAAATTCATGAATTTAGTGCGCTTTTCACTAGAATTTGTTGTAAGTGCATCGCTGAAGGCATGCATTTTTGAATCAGGGTTGCGATAGGAGATTCGTTCGAAGATAGATGTGCTCTGTATTACGGATTATACGGAGATGGTAAACAGAGCAACAGTAGCTGAAAGAGACATCTCAGGAGTTATGGGAGGATGAAGTATGATGATACCCATGGGAACAGGTGGTAACTCTAATGCTGGGAACAAAAGGAAGAGGGGCACCTACTTCCAAGTTGGGAGTGCAAATCAGAATTAGATGGTTGGATCGGTGAATCTTCCTCCATGACCCATGATAAAAGCTGGGTGTTTTCAATGTGGCGCGATTGATCACATGAAACTAAAATGTACAGAACCACCGAGAGCATGCCATAATTACAACAAGATGAGACATCTTCATCGATATTGTCACAGTGCTCCACGGTCGGGTGTTCGTTACACTTCTCAGGTGTCGCAAGCATCTTTTTCTTCAATAGGGCGAGGACAAAAAAATCAGTCTCGCTAGTAGAACAGAGCTAGCTATGGTGATTCCAAGAATACCATGACTCCTCAGGTAGCGAAATCTCAACAAGGCAATAAGGAGCAAAGTACTTCAACAAATCAATTGTATGAAGCAGAACATGTGATTGTGGATGACCAGTATGGACCGTCTACGGTGAGAGGTACAATTATTTTGAATTCTACTCTCATGCAAGTGTTGTTTGATACTGGTGCATCACATTCTTTTCTTGCTTCTCATATTGCTGATTTGCTAAACTTAAAACTTGAAATGATGCCTTCTGTGATAAAACTTCAAACTCCTCTTGATGAAAGAGAATGTAGAGCCTTTATGTGTAGAGAATGTTCTATAACTGTTGATGGAGTTGAGCTAAAATGAGATTTCTCTGTGTTGGAGATGGATGTCTATGATGTAATCATGGGTATGGATTGGTTGACAAGGTTTAAGGCTCACATCGACTGTTATAGGAGAACGGTTAGTTTCACGACTGAGGACTACATCAACCATCTCTTCAGAGGTGAGAGGATGGTAAAGAAAGATTAAAAGAGATTTTTGGCACTAGTAGTGGCAACAATATCTTACCAGTTGGCTGTGTTAAACTTGGAATCGATGGACGAGATCATGAATAATAGTTTTCCAGTAGTCGTGGATCAATTTTATGATGTTTTTTGTGAAAACTTCTCAGGGTTACCACCTATCAGAGAAGTGGAGTTTACGATTGATCTCCTTCCAGGGACCAGTCCTATCTCACTTCCATATTATAGGATGTCACCAACGGAGTTAAAGGAATTGAAAGTGTAGTTGGAAGTACTGGAAAACAAAGGTTTTATTCGGCCAAGCGTGTCTCTGTGGGCAGCACCAGTTTTGTTTGTAAAGAGAGAAGATGGAACTTTGAGGCTATGTGTGGATTATCATAAACTTAACCAAGTTACGATAAAGAATAGATATCCACTTCCATGCATTGATGACCTATTTGATCAATTGAGGGGAGATCAGTGGTTCTCTAAGATTGACTTGCGGTCATGATATCACCAGTTGTGAGTTTGGAAGGAGGATATTCCGAAGACAGCCTTCAGAAGCAGATATGGCCACTACAAATATGTAGTCATGCCTTTTGGTCTTACAAACGCACCAGCAGTCTTTATGGCACTGATGAATCAGATATTTCAGCGATATCTGGATTCTTTTGTTGTGGTGTTTTTGGATGACATATCGGTGTATTCAAGAACAAGGGATGAGCATGAGCAACACTTGGCGATAGTGTTGGAAATCTTGAGAGACCATCAGTTGTATTCCAAATTATCAAAGTGCGATTTTTGGATACAAGAGGTATGCTTTCTAGGCCATGTTGTTTCTGATAAATGTGTTTTAGTGGATCCAGAAAATATAGAAGCTGTTCTTTCTTGGCAACTGTCGAAGAATGTCTTTGAAATACGAAGTTTTCTTGGTCTAGCTGGTTACTACCGATGCTTTGTGTGTGACTTTTCATAACTATATTTGCCTATGACAACATTGACAAATAAGAATAGTGCATTTCAAGGGATTGAGGAATGTCAGAGATCTTTTCAAGAGTTGAAAGTTCACCTTACATCAGCACCCATCTTGATTTTGATGGAATCAGGACATGGGTATGTGGTGTATTATGACGCTTCAGGATTAAGGTTGAGATGTGTTCTCATGAAAGGAGACCATGTTATTGCTTATGGTTCAAGGCAGTTGAGGGTGCATGAGAAGAATTACCCAACACACGATTTGGAGTTAGCTGTAGTTGTCCATGCCTTGAAGACTTGGCATCATTATCTCTTTGGTGAGAAATTTACTGTGTTTACGGATCACAAAAGCTTGAAACCCATTTTCTCACAACGAGATTTGAATTTGAGGCAGAGGATATGGATGGAGTATCTTCAAATGTTTGACTTTGACTTGATGTATACATTGGGTAAGGGAAATTCGGTGGCCGATGCATTGAGTAGAAAGTCATATGCTCAGTTGGTGAAAGAAGCTTCAAACGAATGACAGTTGATGTCGGTATTAGATGACATGCATATGGAATGTGAAGACCAAGGTGATGTTGCAGTTTTCTTTCCAGTTGCGCTTGTTCCTGATTTGGTGGAGATAGTAAAGAAGGCACATACATCCGATGTAGACTGTATTGCAATGAGTTCAAAACTCAATGGTGGGGAGACCATTGAGGGATGAAAACTGGATGGGAGTTCACTTTTGCGGTTTTGAGATCGTATGGTTGTACCTTTAACTACTCAAGAACAACTCCTTAATACTTACCACTATTCGAGATGGGCTGTACATCCGAGTACATAAAAGATGTATAAGGCGTTGAAGGTGCAGTTTTGGTGGAGCGACATGAAACAGAAGGTAGCTGAATTTGCTTCAAGGCGTTTAACTTGTCAGCAAGTTAAAGCAAAACATCAGCGGCCAACGGGTATGTTATAGTATTTACCTATCTCGGTGTTTAAATGGGATCATATAGCAATGGATTTTGTTACAGGTCTTCCAAGAATGGTCTGGAAACACAATGTCATTTGGGTGACAGTGGATCGTCTAACCAAGTCGGCCGATTTTATCCCTATTCGGGAAACTCATACGGTGGAAGATCTTTCAAACATCTATATCCGAGAAGTGGTAAAGAGACATGGCATACCACTTTCAGTCGTGTCAGACAGAGATCTAAGGTTCACATCTCGTTTTTGGCGATCCTTACAGAAATCCCTGGGAACTCAGTTGAATATGAGTACGGCATATCATCCTCAAATGGATGGACAATATGAAAGGATGATACAGACATTGGAATACATGTTGTGGGCTTGTGTAATGGATTTTGGGGGCTCATGGGAGGAGCATATACCCTTAGTGGAGTTCTCAAACAATAACAGCTATCAAGCCTCGATACGCATGACTCCATTTGAAGCATTGTATGGGCGTCCTTGTGGTTCTCCACTTTGTTGGGTGGAAATGGGTGAAACTTCACTAGTCAGGCCAAGCATTGTACAAGAGACAACAAAGAAGATCTAGTTGATTAGGAAGAGGATGGAGATGGCTCAGAGTCGTCATAAATCTTATGCAGATCACCGTCGAAGACCATTGTTGTTCATTGTGGGTGATCATGTCTTCTTGAGGATCTCTCCAAGACTTGGACATCATCATTTTGGGAAGCAGGGCAAGTTATCTTCTAGATATGTTGGCCCTTTTGAGATACTGGAATGGGTTGGAGAGGTGGCATATCAGTTGGAATTACCACCATGGTTCAGTTTGGTGCATAATGTGTTCCATGTATCTCAGTTGAAAAAGTATAAGCCTGATCCTGACCATGTGATCAGATGGGATCACGTTGACCTAGAGCCAAATGTTTCGTTGATACATATCCCAGAACAGATTGTGGATAGGAAAGAGAAATTCTTGCGTGGAAACAGAATTGGTTTAGTGCGGGTTTTATGGAAGCATGGTCAGATTCAGGAAGGGACATGGGAATGCGAGAAAGAAATGAAAGAGCAGTGACCAGAACTCTTTCAGGTAAGCTATGGTTTTCTACTTTCTGGGGACGAAAAGGCCAATGGTGGGGAGAATGTAGTACCCTCGGTTTCTGGTATGTAACCCTTTATTTATGCTTTTAATTTTTATAAATTTAAGGGTGACGAATGGGAGAGTCGGGAGAACTTGGAATGAGTTTTGGGGAAAAAAGGGAAGTCGCATGGGGGGCGCACGATTTGTCTAAATCGTGCGGCCAAACCGTGCAGAGTTGGTATTGGAGGCAGTATCTTCCACACGAGCGACGCACGGTTTGTCTAATTGTGCAGCCAAACCGTGTGAGAAGGGTGCCATAGGCAGTAGCTAACACACGGTTAGCGCACAGTTTGTCAAACCGTCTGAACTAACCGTGCAACCACTTAAACGAGATCCTATAAAAGTGTATCTCACACGTTTTTGCCTATAAGTGGCTCATTTTCCCTCATAAACAGCCCTAACTCTAGATTTTGGTTCTCCTAAGGTCAAATAGGGTTATCCCATCATTCTGGAGGCCATCCGAAGGTTTCTATTGATGAATTGAAGCCGGATTCTTGAGGTATGTGATCGTTCATGTTTGGTTTCTCAGATCTACTTAGATATACTTCTCCTCTTCACTTGGTTTCTTAGATCTATGCCCGTTATGGGTAGATATAAGTGTGTGGATGCAAAAAATAATGAGTTTTGGTCTCGGTTGTGTTAGGAGAAGAGATCTAAGGAGAATCCTTAGTGAATCGACCCAGGTTTCTTGATCATTCTTCGGCCGTTGGTTGGTTTAGCCTAATTTGTTGAGGTAGGTGGCTTCACTCTCGATTCCTCTTTCTTAGAACTTGAAGGATTAGTTCAAATTGATTAAATTTCTTGGTTTTAATTATGAAATTGTGGTGCAAATCATGTTATAAATCTTATTTAGTGATGATTTATGGGTTTTGGTAGAATTGTGGGAATTTAAAGAATGGTTTGTGCAAAGTGTTTTGGTTTCTTGATTTTAAAATGGTGATTTTAAAATATGGATTTGCTGGATTTGGAAAATGGTTTGTGGGAAAAAGTTTTTCAATAAAAGGGATGTTTTATTGAAATGGTTTTGGCATGGTTGGAATGGTGTGGTTTTTGGGCATACTGGGTGTGTACGTTCATATTGCATTTACGAGGCTTGGTTGAAATATGACCTTGTGCTCGGTGCCAAAAGTGTAATGGAACATGGGGAATAATTACCTTGTGATGACTTGGTAGATCGACAAAAGACCACTCATGAGCATGGAACTGTCATAACTAAGCATGCATGATTGATTTCACGAGTTGTAAAATGGTTGGTTGTGTGGATTTGTGAAATGGAATGGTTATGCCAAAGTGGAAATGTGAATTTGATTGGAAACTTTGCTTGGTTGCTTTTCTTTAGAAAGATGGTTTTTGATGGAAAATGGTTTTGACATGGAACTTGTTATATTTTGAACTATTTTGGAATTGTTTTATATAAATTGTTTTATATAAATGTGCTAACATGTTTTATCCTAGAGTCATGGGTTGGGAAGTCATCGGGGAAAACCTACTGAGTTTCATTACTCACCCCCTGCTTTGGCACATTGGTGCTTTTGCAGATGTCATATACTAGGATATTGGCAAAGGTAAAGTGTCACATGTTTATAGCACCACTTCATGATACTTGGGCTGGTTCGTGATGTTGGAGCTTGGAGCTGGTGGAGCATGGAATTGGGTTGTCATCTTGTAGTCTTTTAGTTTGTCTTTCCGCTGTTTACTCTATTTTAGTGTTGGTTTTCACTATGGTACTCTTAGTTGGTTTATGATAAAATAAATGGTTGAGTTGTCTTAGCTTTTATCATGCATCATTTAGTTGATTAATTTGGTTATAGTTGTTGGTTATGTGGTATGTTTTTAAAAGGGTAAATCATCCCCCACTTGTTTTCAAACCCTTCGGCATTTATTGCCAGCCTTTAGCGCCTTGGGGATGTCACTTAAGGCCAAGTAACGACTTGTTGTATTCTTAAGCCAATAAGGATAAGCGGGTCATTACACACATTGTGCATTGTATTGAGGTGGACTTGGTTCTTACACGTCACAAATGAATCATGGATAGTTTTCCTAAATTATTAAAATAATTTGAATGCATTTGCTCGGTTTTCAGTATGTCACTTGTTCTTTTTATTAAAATTAATGTCAATTTTAAATAAAAAGAGATACTTTGAGTTATATCAGCCACACTGTGCATCATATTGAGGTTTTATTGATTCCTACACACCAAAAATGTCTTATAGATCATTTTTCTAAAGTATTAAAACAATCTGAATGCGTTTGCTTGGTTTTCAGTACGTCATTTGTGTTTTTTTACTAAAATGTCATTTCAAACTGGAAAAATGCATTTTGAGTCATACCAGTCGCATCGTTTATCAGTTTGATGTGAGATTATTCATACATGTCAAAAATGACTTATGAATCACTTTTCTAAATTATCAAGACAACCAGAGCATATTTTATTGGTTTTTAGTGAGTGACATGTTTTAAACTAAAATGTCGATTTTAAGCTCATAACGAACACTTTTAGTCATACTGGTCACATCATGTGTCAAATTGAGGTGTGGATGATTCATACATGTCAAAAATGACTCATGGATTGTTGTCCTAAAGTATCAAAACAATCTGAATGTGTTTTTCTAGTTTTTAGTATGTCACTAGTTGTTTTTACTTAACTTAATGCCAATTTTAAATAAAAAATACACTTGGAGTTATACCGATCACACCGTGCGTCAGATTGAGGTGCGAACGATTCCTACATGTCAAAAATAACTTATAGACCATTTTCTTGAAGTATCAAAACAATACGAACGCGTTTTCTCAGTTTTTAGTATGTCATTTGTGTTTTTTGAACTAAAATATCAATTTTAAACTGATAACATACACTTTTAGTTATACCGGTCACACCGTACATCATATTGAGATGTAGTTGATTCCTACACATCAAAAATGAATCATGGATCATTTTTCTAAAATATCAAAACAATACTAATTAGTTTTCTTAGTTTTCAGTACTTCACTTGTTCTTTTTGCTAAATTTAATGTCAATTTAATATCAAAATACACACTTAAAGTCATACCATCCACACTATGCATCATATTGAGGTGGAGTTGATTCATACACATCAATAATGACTTATGGATCATTTTCCTAAAGTATCAAAACAGTCTGAATGCATTTTATTAATTTTCAATATGTCACTCATTATTTTTACTAAAAGAAATGTCAATTTTAAATAAAAAGAGACATTTTGAGTGATACCGGTCACTTGTTCTTTTTGATCAGTTTTGAGTAGGTTAGTTGCTCTGATACCAACTATATTAACCCAAACATTTCATACATAGATATCACATCTTAGTAGATTAATATTCCTTACATAACATAATGATCCATTCTAGAATAGTTTAGGTCTATTGCTTTTGGAAACATGGAAACATAAAGAACTAGTTCATAAGAGTTTCTAATTAAGTTATTCTTTACTAGAAACCTTCTTAGACATATCATTTCCAAACCAATTATTAATAACCTAAGGATATGAAACATAATGAAGGGTGATCATAGATGCTCAATAGGTGTAAAAAAGGGAGATATCAATGATCATATAAGGATAACATGAACATAAAGATGTTAGAAGGTGATATTAACATTAGAAATTCATACCTTGCATATCATAAATCATAATCATGAGTAATGGATCGAAGCATGGTAGTTTATAAGACATGAATCTTAAAGGATCAAAGAATAGTATAAACTAAAAACATACAATTTGAGTCATACCAAGCACATTATGTATCGAATTGAGGTGCAGCTGATTATAACATTGTTATGAAAAATGTTCATGACATATCTTTTGGGAAGTCACACTTTGCATTCAACTACTGATAAATCCCTTGGTAGATGCATCCTTATGATTCACTTCACAATTCATGCAACATGGGGTTTCCTCTTCCACCCGAAAGGAACATGTTCTCTCTCTTTTAGATTATTGCAGATAGTTGAAAGGAAAGTATGACTTCCCAAAAGATCTTTATAAAAACTAAATAAGTATTAGATAAATATGATAAAGAAAATAACTTACAAATAATAGATAAAATGATGAAAAAATAATTAATTAAATAAAAAGACACACTTTGAGTCATACCGGCACCATGCTTTCTATTTACTTTCTTTGTTGAAATGGTAACACTACATTGTCGATATTTATCACTTTACTTCAAGCTCCCTCCACTGCCTTTGAAGGAAAGTGATAAATTTCGACAATTCAAGGGTGACAAGGTTTTAAGGGAGAATAAGTCTGTGGAAGACATTGTCTAAATGAGTAGTCAAATATTTAATTTAGATTATATTAATATAGTAGAGAACAAATAATATTATGAGAAAAAATATAGTATATTAAAAAAACTTTACCTTATCATTGAATTCTGAGTTGCAGCCTCAAAGTCCAATCTCTCATGAGCATGAGCATCTTTAAACAAATTGCCCCGACTTGAACAAAGGAATCCACCAGTATAAGAAAACAATTCTTATGTGAGTAATACTAAAAAGAAGTAAATTAAACATAAATATGAAATAATACACTACTTCTATGGAAGGTGCATATTCATGCTATTTGTGTACATTCTTTCATTAGGTATGTTTCCCATTCGTTTTCGAGCACATCTATATCGTCTTGTGAATATGAGTCTTTTCAACAGTCATAGTATTAATAAAAAATATAAATACACAAAGTATTAATAAATATTTTAAATGAAATATTAATTATATTCAAAAATACCTATTTAAGGATGCTATTTTGTTCATGGAATATGATCTCTCTCATAAATTTAAAAACATAATAACCACAATCTTTTCCATTGGTTTGTTTCAGACACTGTAAAAACATTGAGGAAAATAAGTAATTTGTTTTGATATGTGTTTGGATAGTGAAATATTATTATATATACTCTGATACTTGTCTATTAATAGAACTTGTCTTCT
This sequence comes from Viscum album, assembly GCA_963277665.1. Classification (NCBI taxonomy): domain Eukaryota; kingdom Viridiplantae; phylum Streptophyta; class Magnoliopsida; order Santalales; family Viscaceae; genus Viscum; species Viscum album. The sequence continues at coordinate 1,489,639,195 of OY728142.1, forward strand.
TTCTCATGATTAGCCTCTGGCCTCATTCCTTATTTTTCACGATATTAATGCACCACCCTATCATAACAGAACTCTCATTAAAAGATAATATAAATTATATAACTTTATGTTTAGTTCTAAAATGTTGGATGTAGTGTATTACTTATTGAGAAACATCATCATGTGTGGATGGTTTGTTGGATATCCATGTATTGAATCTAGGAAATAAATCTTTGGAGTATCCAAATTTACCACAATGAGCATCCAATGCTGCCTAAAAAAAAAAAAAAGGAATAAGTAATGAAAGAAATGAAAATATATTTGATATGATTAAATTGTAGAGTTTTACCCCTACATCATTGGTATTAAATAGAGTATGTTATCTGAAAGTTTTCTTTCAAATGATTTGGTCAGACCTACCACTATTTCATCCTTTTTTTGGCATCTATTTTTGGTTGTTCTATAGAGGATATGTGAGGACTATCGAGTCCAATTTTTTTCATGGGTAAATCCCTTTAATTGTTTTTAATATATATTCCTTCAAAAAATATGAAATGTATTTAGTCATAATTAACACAATATATAAGCTTTTGTAAAATCAAATAATGAAAACATACCTCATGCATACATTTACAACTGAGCCACCTAGCCAATCATAGTCAGGGATTTCACTTACACTCTCAACACCAATGAAGTCCTGATCTTTCACTCCATACATATTTTCTTCAAAATCAACTATGTGATTATGACCATCTTTTAACTTTGTATCCATATTAACCTTAAATGATAGTAAATGCAGGTATATAACGAGTAGGGTAATGGTTCTTTTAGTAGATATTTTTGATCATTCGGTCGATCCTTAAGATGGTTTTGAGTCAGTATTTCATTTCAGCCCATTCCATTTGTTCGTTTGTAATAACATTCATCAGTTCAGACCTTTTTTTATTAATTGTTAAAGGTTTAACTTGAAAAATAAATTGAAAATTAATACCTCCTTGTCGACATGTTTTTTAAAATATGTTACGACTATGCGATGAATGTTCCAATAGATTTTTCAACTATATTAATATCTTCCTCATCAATTGGAACAAGTAGTTAGGTGCTCAACACATGGGATATGCTAATTGACACTCGCACATGAATTGTTGGAAGTGGTCTACTGTGTAGCTTGTCGTTTTGGATATTGAATACCGTAACCCTCACTACAAGGCAATGAGTGGGTGTTGATAGATATAAATCACAGTCATTATCACCCTGTAGAATATCAATACAAGAAAGGTATCAGTATCTATATTATTCACATTTCATAGAAACATTTATTAGAATATTTATCACCTCGGATAATACATATCTTTTATGGGAATGGATTGCCTCATAACTGGTGGGGGGTGGGGCAGGATCTCCATGAGGTGGTCATTCTTGAATTGCTTCTTCTCTTTGCTTCCACCCATAAAAGTTTTCATCATCTCTCTCTGCCATTATAATTATTCTTCAAGGGTAGCTATTATTTCTATCATCTATTTTATTAATTCAGTTTGATCCTCCTCTTGATTTTTTTCTCAAAAATATGTTCAGGGTGTCACCCCAAAACCCCCACCTCTGGCACGACCATACTATTCTGGCTGCTTCAAGGCCACCAATAGTATGTGTTCATTCAGTAGAGGTATTATTGATTCCTGTGACTATTTTGAAAAGAAAATATAGTAAAATAATTGATCATTTTTATATAATAGTGATTTAAAGCAAAATAAATTTTTATTATGTAACACTCACACATGTTTCCCACACTTTTTGTGTGATTTCATCCATTAGTATCTCGTCTTTATTTAGATGCGTCTCCTTCTATAGCACATGGCATGGGATGAAAGTGGATTTGGATTTAGAGTCATCAATCTACATATAAATAGAAGAACATAATTATGATGTTTTTTCATGTCACATAAAATTATTATGACAAATTTAAAATATGTACCAATTTTTTTCAAGCGAAGTGTACCACATCATTGCTTTACGATAGGGGTATGATGGTTTTTCTACTCATTCCTTATTTCCAACACTTGTTGTTTCATAAATAAAAAATTATCAATCAAAGTGATGAATACAGACATCATTAAACAATGTATTACTAGCCATAATGTACCTGAAAAGACACATCCACACAACGACCAATAAACACATCCCACCCTTCTTGGGTTATCAGGTGTGCATAGATAAGCGGTGGGTGCATGTTTATTTTTCCTTCAGCATCTTTAAGATGATGTCTTGTTAGAATTGTGTGAAATCCTATATGAATCCTTCTAGAAAGCATTAATACATGTTTCTTGTGAGAGTCATCTACTATAAATTCACCATGCAGTGGATGATGAATATTAATTCAATGTTTCATTATTTTATTTTTTAGTAAAATAAAGAAATGATATCATAATATTATCGTAATATCTTCCCACATCAGTTTATTAAGACAGGACACAACATGGTGCCATGAATCTACATCGATCGACATGCATTACCAAGTGATGATTCCAATGTAACTACTGAACATGGCCTTGTTGGGGTTAACATGATAGCCCTGCACATTCCATTCGACCTCATATTTGATGCCTTTGACTTTTGCCCTAATGTTTTTTGCCAACACCATCAGACCACGACACTCCTATTTTTTCTATGTTGTTGGTCTTTCATTGCTTACCATTTCCCCATATTCAACATTGTCAATATGTTACTCTGGAGTGGTAGCATCGGCATGTGTAGATGGTCGTTGTACCTTTGTATTGAGAGCAACAACAGGTTGAGAAACCTGTTGTTCCTCAATAATGGGAGCACCAACAAGTACAGAAGGTCATTTCTCTACACTACGAGCAACAACAGGTTAAGAGACCTGTTGTGCCTCAGGATTGGGATCACCAACACATGTAGAAGTCATTATCTGTAGAAGTTGTTTAATATTTAATTTAGATTATATAAATGCAGTAGCGAACAGATAATAACATGAGGTGACACGATGTATATTACAAAAAAATATAACATGATTATTAAACTCTCTTTTTCTTTTTTACAGGCCGAAGGGATTTGAACCCTCTATCAATTATCCAAATCCCTTTATTGTGGTCTTCTATGACATACAAAATTCCATCTACATTGGGACTGTTGTGAAATAATTGTGACGTCCCAATGAAAGGGTCATCCTCAATTGAATTTTTATCTGCCCCTTCAATGGATTTGATTGATAAAAAAACAATTGACCACTTTCAGTTTGTGGGTTATGGAACATAAAATACTTGTACTACCTTTGATGTCATTATAAACGGTTCGTCTGTGTACCCTTCCTTACTAAAATCAACTTCCATGAATCCCAATTCATTTATTTTTGACAAAACTCCTGTTATTAACCCACTTGCATTGAAAAATCAACATTTGGAATGTTTTATAATACAACTCCCATATTTTTTTGATGATTCCAAAGTATGACATATTCCCGTAAATTGGATTTCTCTCCTTAGTACAAAAAACATGCATCGCTTCAGCCACAAGTGCAACTCCACTATTTTTTATGGTACTGTCTTCATCATGCTAATTTGTATAGAATGTGTAACCATTAATCACATAAACATTGTAAGATAATACATACACACTTGTTTCTCCAGCTATCCATCAAATTCGTTCTGAAATTGAATATGAATTTTCATCCGACTCTTTAAAAATATGGTTATGAAACCATTCTATAAACTGATTATTATGTGTATTTGATATCCATCTTTCAACCCTTGATGGATTCAAATGCCTAAGAATTTATTTATGGGTTTCAATATATGGGGAAACCTCCAAACTGTTATGAAAAACATAAAGGTGAGCCTTCTCTTGATCTATACTATTGATTGTGACAACATCGCTTCCAGAAATTCCTTCACTCGCAAGCCACCTAGTGTGATGAAATTTCAGTAGACCAATGATTTCCACACTGAATAGGTATTCGGTACAGAATTAAATGGCTTCCTCAACAATATATCACTCTGCAATACAACCCTGTAACTAACTTTGATTTTTTACATACCCTTTTAAAATATTCATATACCGTTCAATGAGGTACATCCATCTATAGTGTACATGACCATATAGTCGAATCTCTCTCACTAAGTGAACCATCAAATGAACTATCATATAAAATAATGTTGGTGGGAAGAATATTTCCAATTCACATAATATGACGACAATTTCTCTTTCCATAGCCGGTAATTCCACTGGGTCTATAACTTTACTGCATATAACTTTAAATAAGAAACTAATCTTGGTTAATGTATGACATTCATTCTTGAAAAAAAATGCAACATAAATTTAAAAGAATCAGATCTTGCATCAAAACATGGAATTCATGTGATTTCAGAACCTTTAAATTTAAATCGGCCATTGACACGATGTTCTTGATATTTAATGAATACCTCTATAAAACCTTTACATCATTCAAGAAGTTTCAAAACTAATATCTCTCCTACCTGGAAAGAGTGTAAGTAGCTAGAGGAAGAAAAGTTTATTTTCACCCTTCACTGGCACCAACTCTTCTCATATTCCCATGTCAAACATGTCCAACCTAACCTTAATTCCATCCTTTGTTTTGCTAGGTGCATTTAGAAATGTGATGATGACATTATCACATACATTTTTTTTCAACATGTATAACATCAAGAAAATTTCTAACGTACAGACAATTCCAGTATGGTAATTCAAAAAAACTGATCTCTTTTTCCAACTGGATTTTGTAAGGTTTTTTGAAAATAGTTTACCAAAGTTTCTAGATCTTTTAATTTATCAAACATTTGATCACCTGTTAGTGGAGATGGTGTTTGTACGTTCTTTTAAACTTTCATCAAATGATGTTATCCAAGATTGGTACTTATACCATCGGGGTAGAAATCTATGATGTCCTAGAAACATGATTTTCAATGAATATTTCAACCTAATTGAATGTGTACCTTATTCGCAAATAGTACACCCCTGAGTTTCTTTAATGCTATATCTTGAAAAATTTCTATAAGTAGGAAAGTCATTTATCATCCTGTACAACATGAATCTCAATGTGAAATATTCATTTCTATAAGAATCATGCAATATAACACCTAGATCCCATAATAATTTCAAATTCTCAATCAATAGAGCCAAATAAACATCAATATAATTATCAGGTTGTTTTGGTCCTAATAAAAGCATATATAACATGATGTATTTTTATTTCATGCATAACCATGGCGACAAGTTATAATTTACCAACATAATCAGCCATGTACTGTGAGTGTTGCTTTGAAAACCAAAAGGATTCACTCTATCTATAGATAACACAATATGATGGTTTCTCAGCTCGTTTCCAAATTCAGGACACTCATGATCAATTCTATTTTATTAAGGAGAGTCTGTAGAGTGATGTAGTTTCTCATCTTTAATTCTTGTATCTGTGTGTCACATTAATTTCCCTATAGTCACCTCACTTATATTTAGATGCCTAAACCTTGGAATGATTGGAAAGTACCATACAACTTTCGTAGGACCAGATTCATATTTCTTATATCGATAAAATCCACACTTTATACATTCTATAAGTGATTTTTGGTCCTTGAAAAACAATATACAATCATTCAGGCAGATGTGTATTCTTTCATAGATCATACCCATCGATCATAACATTCATTTGACGTCGTATGTTCGGCTTGGGAGATCATTATCTTCTGGGAGCATGTCATTCAAGAGAGTAAGTAGTTCCGTAAAACTGACATCACTCCATCTGTTGCATGATTTCAAATTATACAACTTCATTACGACTAAAATTTTTGTGTATTTAGTGCAACCAACATACAATGACATCTTTTCCCAAGTCTTTAACTTATCAAACAATTTTGGGAAATCACGAAGTTCATCTTCAACTATCCTTATCATTTTCTCAATACGATCTTCATCATCATTCATATCTATAATCACATCCTTGATATAGTCTTATTCATTTTCCACACTTGTAATCATATCAGATGATCCATAAAATGTAGTGCTATACCAGCCACTAGTTATATTTGATTTTTCCTCGTGTTTATTCCAACATTTATAACTTCTATCTATTCTGTGACTGATCAAGTGTTCTTCTAACTTCTCAAGACTAATTTGTCTGGAATAACAACAACATAAACATGAAAAAAGGATTTGAGAAGGGTCATATGCATGATCTTTTTCAAACTTGATGAACTCTTTCACTCCATCGTTGTATTCTTTTGTCAGAAGATTGGTATCCATCCATTATTTATTCATATCCATCCTATTTGATTTAGTAATATTAATATTTAACAAAATAAATACACAAAACGTTGATATAAAAATTAATCAAGGCTAAAAAAATTATAGAATTTAAGTCTCTTTCAATATTTATCCCCAATATTCAATTTTCAGAACCAAGGTCCTTCATTTTGGATCTTATAGATAAATCAATCTTCATCTCTTCTAGCCTTTCCCTCATTGGTCCAGCTAAGATAAATTCATCCACATAAAGAAGTAAAATGACAAAACTCCCATCATAATATACCTTCATATAGTAGAAATTATTTACATTACACTGCATGAACATTAATTCTACCATGAAAGCATTAAAATTTCAGTTACACTGTCTTGGTGCCTACTTAAGCCCACAAAAACTTCATTTGAGACTAGAACCGAACCTTCTATTCCATTTAGAATGAAACCTTCCAGTTGATCTATGTAGATATCTTCCTCTAAATCTCCATGAAAGAATATAACCATGACATCCATTTGTTCTAGAAATAAACCTTCAATGGAAACCAAGCCGAGAACCATCAGAATTATTATATGATTTATAGTAGGAGAGAAAAGCTAATTGAAATATAATCCTTCTAATTATTGAAATAAATTTATAACTAGAGACACCTTGAACTATTTCCTATCATCCACTTTCTCCTTTATATGATAAATCTAATTGTTCTATAGAACCCTCTTTTCTGGTTCCAATTCTATTATTTGTAATGTATCAAAATAATTGAGGGAATTCAATCATTACTTCATTTTCTACTCACACTACAATGAGACCAATAGTCAACCTATGTTGAATCCTAAAAAAATAGAAAATCCACCCGACTTACCCACACATTCTTGATCCTCTCGGGATAACGATAAGCATCAAGGCTGACATGTATGACCATTAGGGATGACTTCACCCTAATGAATAAAAATATAAAAATAGAATATAAAAAAGGTAAAAAAATAATAAATTCCAACAAAGTCATTTCCAATAAATGACCATTTAATATAAAATTTCAAAACCACAAAAAAAAACTAAAAAAATATTTTAGAGTCTCAAGAGGTTGAAATATAACATGAGCTAAATGGTTCCTTGAAACTGAAGGACCAACCGCTATCTCCATGTGACACTTGATACACAACCATAATCACAAGAACTATCTATTTCCCAAGGAAAATGGAACTGAATCAAACCCTAAGGACAAAAACAGATGAAACATGCATAATACATGAAGACTAAATACCAACCAATGTGACTATATAGTGCGTAAGCCAAATTCTATTAGGATAACACCTTGAGTCCAATTCATTCCTTTTATAAATGAAAGAAGAACTGCTAGTTTGAAAATAATATAAACAAATTGGTTTTCATTTCATTTATATGATATAGGAAAGAGAAAAATATAAAACATTCACTTCTCTCAAAGAACCATATTTATAAAACATTGTATAAAGATATTTTCACAAAAATAATGACAATTCAAAACTCATTCATCTATCATTAAAACATAATTCTTAAAAAAAACCACACATGGTTCAAAACTTTTCAAAGTCATTTTTAATAAAGTACAACACTTTGAAAACAACATTCTACTATCCATTGAAGTCTTTAACACACCCAACACAAAGGTAATAAATGAACAAGGTAAAATATAATTAAAACAAAACCAAAGGTATTCATAAAGAATGTGAATAAATAGATGGAACAATACTTTTCAATATCAACACTAAATCACAAGATGATCAATACATAAAATCATATCAATCCAAGTCATAAACAACATAGATTCCAATAACTATTTAATGGAATAACATACAATACATATCATGAGACAACACCTTAGGGACTAATGGGATATGTAAAATATATGTAATGGAGGACCTACTACTGGTGGGTGAATGAACACACATCTCATCAATTGAATCACTCAAACCCTAACTCATCAGTGACCCTCCCACTATCCAGGTATTATATACAACTAGGGAGACCATCCGGTGCATAATCTCAACTGGCCTAGAAATTTCCAATGACTTCCCACTATCTATCCTATGATCCCTCATGAAATAACCAAAGGATGCATGTTCCAATAAAAATTCCAAAAGTCTAACATCACAATCACATCCTTTTCACCACACACATTTCCCTTAGAAAATTCCCTAACCCATAAGCCAACATGAATCACATCACAAAAATCCATCATAGCGATTCACATAAACATCATCAATAGGCACAATGGGGCTCAACAGACCAAAACCAAGCCAAAATATATCTATATATTAGGAATTCATAATAATGTAAAAAAATGTCATACCCCTCTGGCGGTAGTAGTAGGGTCCGGTGGCGGCAAAGTCGGGGTAGGCAGCGGTGATGACAGTGGCAACAGAGGTTGTGGAGGGGTTCGTAACGGAGGTGGGGTTTGCGGCAGAGGTGGGTTTGTGGTGGAAGAGGGTTCTCAGTGAAGGTGGGTTCACGTCATAGGAGGGTTCACGTATGAGGAGGGGTTCTTGACAGGAGGTGGGGTTCGGCACATGACGAAGGTGGGTTCGTGGTGGTAGAGGAGGGATTCGCGGCGATGGAGGAGGGGTCGACGGTTAAGGAGGGGTTCATGATAGGAGGTAGGGTTCAGCACACAGTGGAGGTAGGTTCGCGATGGCAGGGGAGGGATTCACATCAACAGAGGAGGGGTCAGTGGCTGAGGAGGGGTCAACAGTGGCAGAGGTGAGGTCGGGGCAGAGGAGGGGTTGAAAGTGCATGGGTTGACTTTCGCGAGAGCTTGAGGTGTGCGAGAGAAGAAACCGACTGTTAGGGTTTATTTATAAAATCAGGGAAAAATTTTATCAGCACTAGTTAAAAAGCACTGATAAATGTATGTTTTATCAACGCTAAAATAGAAAACACTGATAAAACATACCTTTATCAGCACTAAAAAAGCATTGATAAAGACAACTTTTATCAGTGCTTTTTTAGGGCTGATAAATGTCTATCTTTATCAGCACTAAAAAAGCACTAATAAAGATATGATGTTAATAATTTATTTAAATTAGTATATATATTTATAAAATTATATATATGATAAATAAATAAATAAATATATTTATAATTATAAAATTATAATAAATATATTAATTATATATATTAATAAAATTTTGAATATAATAAACATATTTGTTATAATTTTATAACTATTTAAATATATATATATATATTTAAATAAATAATTATAAAATTATAAGAAATATACTTATTAAATTTATAATATAAGAAATCTATATAAGAAATATATTAATTATATATATTTATAAGATTATAGATATAATAAATATATTTCTTCTAATTTTATAATTATTTAAATGAATATATAATTATTTATAATTATAACTATAAATAAATAAATAAATATATAATTATAAAATAATTAAAAATATATTTATTATATCTATATATTTATTAATATATATAATTAATATATTTATTATAATTTTACAATTATTTAAATATATCTATATTTATTTATAATTATAATTATAAATATTTGTATTTATTTATCAATATTTTTATATATTTATAAATATATTTATTTAATTATATATAACATTATATAAGAATAATAAATATATTTTTTCATAAATTTATAATTATTTAAATATATATATATTTATATTTATAATTATAAATAAATATATATTTATTTGTAATTAAAAATTATAATAAATATATATTTATTTATAGTTATAATTATATATATATTTAAATAATTATAAAATTATAAAAAATATATTTATAATTTTATAAATAAATATAATAAATATATTTATTATAATTTTATAATTATTTAAATATATCTATATTTATTTAGAATTATAATTATAAATATTCTATTTATTTATAAATATTTTTATATAAATATATATAATTAATATATTTATTATAATTTTATAATTATTTAAATATATCTATATTTATTTAGAATTATAATTATAACTATTTGTATTTATCTATAAATATTTATATGTATTCATAAATATATTTATTTAATTATATATATTTATAACTTTATAAGTATAATAAATATATTTATTATAATTTTAAAATTATTTACACACACACACACATACATATTTATTTATACCAAGAAAGTTCAGGTACCGCGCGTGTCTGGTCCTAAAAATTTATTAAAAAAAGTAAAGGTACATGAAATGACATCAAATATAAGAGTGATTAGCCCACCATAAAAAAAGATAAAACCCTAGACCCAAAAGGAAGGCATGAAGATCCACAGTGGTCCAAAGACCTACAAGCACCAACACAATGTAAAGCACCCACAAATCCATACCACCGTAAACTGTCACACAACTACCAGCCAATCAACAAACCAAATTCGTCCATGAAAACCCACATCCGAAATAGGTCACGCATCCCCGACACCTCCCTATCCAAAAAACCGTGCCATACAACCTAGCGCATCACATGGTTGCACAAAACCCAAGTTCAACTGAAACCCCACCGTCAATTCCACTAATCACGCCACCCTGTGGAATTGATGTGTCTTTCGCCAATTACACCACCCTGAATCGAACCCCACCGCACATCGCCAGTGAGGTCGTCAATGTCTCGACGCCGACATCACGCATCATTAGTCTAACACATCCCGATCTGAATCCCACCAGTGGGAGTCCATCACCACGTCAAGGTCTCACCTATGGGATCCCAAACCCGCATCCTGAGCCAAATCGTCGTCGCCTACACACTGGGTAAGGCCCGTCGTCATCCTGAATCAACGATACCTCTGGCACCGCGTCTGGTGACACCTCCGACGCTGTGTCTGGCATCACGTTCGGTGCTGCGCCACATGCTATAGGTTCGACCGTCGGGATCCCACCCCCCACACCTATCTAAGGACTTAGATCGAAAAGCCGACCACACCATCGCGTTCACGTAGAGTCGTCATTTGCAACACGCCCACCATCGTCCACCACCACCATTGGGGGAGAAACGCTAGCCACCGCCATCAATATGTCATTACCAACTATCACCACTAAGACATCATCGCCAGTCACCACAGCAGCCACCGCCTTCCCCCAAACATAGGCTGCATAGGGCAAAAACCTTCCATCAACAACCAGATCTCCCTCTAGACCCTCCTCTTTCGAGCCCACATACACCGATTTAATGACCCACAATATCACCTTCAAACCTTCGGACTGGGAGGAGCGACTCCAAAAAACTTAGATTGCTCAAGCAATCACTTCTGTTGTGTGACACATAGAGGTAAAAGAGCTCATTGTGCCCAACCACAGACCGATCCTCCTCAAGCAAGCATGATTTGTTGTGATCCCCAAAGTGATCACTATAGTAAGGTAGAGAGAGAATCTCTCCCCTTGAGAGAGAATCCATATTAAATGGAAGACAATTTTCCTATTTATTTATAATTATAACTATAAATAAATACATTTATAAATATTTGTATATAATTATAATTATATTTATATATATATTTATAAAATTATAATAGATATATTTATTATGATTTTATAATTATATATATATAGTTATAATTATAATTACAAATAAATATATTTAAAAAGTATTTATATATAATTAAAATTTTATAATTATAAATATAATAAATATATTTATTATTTAAATATATTTATTGTAATTTTATAAGTATTTCTGAGAATATAATAGATTCATGGGTATAACATAAATGAATCATATACCTAGTAAAGTACAGATAATAAAAAACGAGTCATCACATATGAACAACATGAATAATAAGAAGGGTGTAATGTATAAATGAACATTCATGACAAATAAATAACATATATTCACGTCAATTATACTCACTCATCAATATATTTATTGACCAAATTCATTAGAAACATATATTTATTTATTTATAATATTATATAATTATAAATATATATTTTAAAAGTATCTATATATAATTATAAATATTATAAATATAACAAATATAATAAATATAATAAATCTAATAAATATATTTATCATTTAATTAAATTTATTATAATCTTATACTTATTTAAATATATATTTATTTAATTATAATCTTAGAAATACTTTCTTTTAAAAAATTATATATATATATATATTTGAATTATTAAAAAAATATATTAATTATAAACATGAATTTTTTATTTAATGTACACAAATATAAATTATTTTTGAATATAAATATAATAATTCTATATAAATTAATAATATTTTTTATTAATTTTTTTTACCAGTGCTAATAACAGTGCTGATAAAGGCCTCTCTTTTATCAATGCTTTCTGTTTAGCGTTGATAAAAGCCAGAGCATCCCTTGCCCGAATCTATGGTAGTGAGTCTTTCTCTTGTTGCAATGGTTTTCTTGGTTGTCTCTGTTGGTGTTCACTTGTCTTTTAATTAGAACCCAGTCTTTAAGATTTTGTTGGCTCCCTCAGTTATCTTTGGCCATGCATGCCTCACATCTGTCTGATTTCATCCTATTTCATTGTTTGTGTTTCTCAATGGCTTGATTTGTCTACCACAACCTTGGTTGTAGGCGTTTCTCTTGGTTCTACTTCATTGCACCTTGATTTGTATGCCTCCACATAGGGCACATCAACTTCAAAATTGACACTATCACACCAAATCATATGTGTTGGGTCATTACATACTTCCTCAACTTGGAAACATGAATGGTGTTGTGTAGGACACTAAATTTTAGAGGTAGATAAAGGTAATAAGATTTTTCTCCAACTTTTCCCAAAATCTCAAAAGGGCTGACAAATCTCAGAGTCATCTTTCCTTATAAACCCATCTGTCAGTGACCTAATTTTGACAAAACTTGAATAAAGTCATGGTTACCCACCTTGAATTCCAATGTCCACCTTCAATTATTATCATATGATGTTTGTAGACTTTGAGTGGTTACAAGGCACTTTCGAATCAATTTCACCTATTCCATCATCTCTTGGATCAAACTAGGCCCAGTTATAAAGGATTCACCTATATCGACCCAAAAAGGTGGTAAACAACACGACCGCCTATAATGAGCTTTATATGGAGTCTTCTGAATCGATGAATTATACCTATTATTATAAGAGAATCCCACTAGAGGGAGGTGATCTATAACGAACCGGGTTGTTATGGGTCAATGAATTCAAAGGGAATTTGAATTTCGATCCCCAAATAAGGGGTTGTCTCAAATTGAGATTTCAGGGTTGAAACATCCCCATGTGGTGTTTTTAAATGTGTTTAGGTGGTTTCCAGGAGCATGAAAAAAATCAATTATTTATGATGGGCTTTTTGAGATAGAAATTGATCATTGAAAACCTCAACATAATTGATATTATCTATGATGGGAAGTCACCATTACTTTGAGGTGTGATGTTTTTTACTATGAAAATGGAATTCCATCGCAAATACTTACTTGTGATGGATCATTGATCTATCACAAATGATTTTGAGCCAAATTATTTGTGATGAACATGTAAATCCATTACAAATAGTATTTTTAATGAATTTCCATGTCTGTTGCAAATAACTCTAAAGAAATAAATAAAATAAAAACAAATATAATTATAATAAAACAATAAAAAAGATATTTATAATAAAATTTAAAATAATAATAATAATGTGAAATCGGTTTATAAAAAATAAAACAATAATAAATTCACCGAGGGGGAAAGGGATCAATTGCAGGAGGACCGACAGGTGGAGGGTACTCCATCCCTAAAACTCATGCAAGTTATTGCATGTACACCAATATCTTCTCATGTTTCTAATCTTATTGGTGATGCTATTTCTCCTACTATATTATTGACACTGATCTTCCTACTCTCTAGTCAATCTTTTCATAATCACCTTCTTAGCTTTCAGCCTCTCCTCATAATCCGCAACAACAAAGGACGATGAACCCACATGAGCTCCCTTCAAGCCAAATGATGACATCACTGAAGTACCATAATAACTAGTTGGTTTCAATCACAAACCAATAATGATCACCTAAAATTTCTCAATACCACTCATAGTTTCCCATAGTTAAGCTACCTCATAAAAACATGACTCTCACAAGGCCTCATCATCCCCACCCTTCAGCTTGAATTGGCTCTCCCACAAGCGAGAAGTCTATGTCTCACTTCTCCTATAAATGTGAAAATAAAAGTTAAAGAGGCAAAAAAATTATATTATGTTAATTTTAAAAACCAAAAAAATAAATATTTACCATGATATGTCACTTTTTGTCACTAGAAATCTAGCCAGTAGTACAATCAGAGAACACCCTCTTGCACACATCGAACTCTGTAACAATATGATCAACCATAGACTGCATAAATGAAGAATATATATTTAGTAATAAAATTATATATAAATTAGTAAATAATTTTTATTACTGATCATTGGTGATGTATACTAAAATTACAAATCTCATATTTATGTGTGGCATTTTTCCTCCCTCGATTATGTCGGATAGAAGACAGTCTCCTCCTAAAAGTTTCCTCTATCCAGCAGGTGCACAATCCCTCTCAAGCCCGAGTTGATGAAACACACAAGACTCATTAAAGACATCCAAGTATGCTCTATCTATAGATATCTTATAAAGGTTGTGTAAAAATTGATAAAAATAGTCATTCATGAAATCCTCTCATACCTCCCAAACAAAAGGTCTCATGTTACCATCATCAAGATACCATAAACACTAAATATTTAATAAGATAGTAAATTGGAAATAAAATAAATTTAAAATACAATACATTATTTATTTATATACCATAAAATGATCCAACATTAAATAACACACATTTCTAGAAACTTGATTCCATGACACCCATGGAGCAAAAAAATAATTCCTTAGAATAACACCAGCCTAACCAATGGATAGATGTGAAGAACTGTGAAAATAAGAACATTTATTCAAATGATTAAAAATATATTAAATTAAATTAAACTTAAAATAAAATTCATATTTTAACTTACTTCCTCAAGTGAGGATAAAAATCAAGAGATGGACGCTGCTAAGGAATAATACCTCTAATCATCAATTTATCAAGGCATCAACCCCTCTTAGTATACGGTGCAATGGTAACATCCCCACTATGTAGCCCAGATGATGGAATGAGATGATCATAACTAGGAAAATCATCCTTAGTCAAGCCACACATCAGCTCATCAAATACCTCTCAAGACATTTGATACATCTAATTAATATTAAATGAAACTAATATTAATATATATTTTTTCAAAATAATAAATAGTTATTGAAAAATAATCAATATATACTCATTGTTATTGTAAGTTGAATGTAACCCCTCATTATTCATCTTCATCTTCTTCATCTTATTACTCAACATCATCAATTTGTATGATATTTTCAATTTTATCACCTCTCATTGCTTTAAATTCATTTATAGTTACACTATCCATAGTATCAACACCATCAACCTTTAATTAAAAACTATCATCATCGAATATGTAACTCTTCGTGTAAGAGATGTATTTAGTGATGTATCTTGAAAAAATTTCAATATTTTTTTAACTCCACAAAAAACATTTTCATTTTTAATAAACTAATTATCATGATATTTCTTTTTTTTATCTCACTCCACCAATCATTTAAATATCTCATTGAAGAAAAATAATTTGCATAATAAACTTGATGCACTTGATGTGACAACATAGATGGTTTATTTATTTCAAGATTAATTTTATACATAATGTCAACGACTCCATGACATTGATGAATTCACAACCCTTGATCAAAATCAAACCAATGAAATTTAAGCAATGATATATAATGTTGTCTCAGATAAGATAGTTATCACAAACCAACTTGGGTCACCCCACAACTAGGCACCCAAGCCAACATGTGGAAAGGCCTGAATGGAATTATTTATCCCCTTGGGTTGGAAAATACTTCTTGAGAATCAAAACATACATGATGAGAATGATTTCACCTAATTAAATAAAATGCATAGGCAAAATAATTCTACCAGAACTTTAGAATGGTGCATCTATACATTAGACTTCCATGAAAATCCAAATAAGTTGTTTCAAATTTAAAACAAAACCAAATAAAGCATAACCATAAATAACCATCCAATTAAAAATAAATAAAAAATGGAGAATGAATCCAAAATACATGGAAGGTCAACTTGGATGATACATCCATGCTACAAAATAAATCCAAAAATACCCAAGATAATATCTTTGTGTGACCCCAAGGTCACTATATATCCTCATCAACTCACTCCATGAGTGAATAAGAAATATAAGTCTATAAAACCAGACCATCCCAATTATCCTAAATCTAAACCCATAAAAGAAACCAGGTCCACCAACACCGAGTGGTATAGGTGGGTTGTGAGCATAACAACCCAGTAGGATTTCACCAAGGAGTTCATGCTTATAACCAAATTTAAAACTAGTTTTCGAAAACCCATTTTTAATAAAGTTTTAAGACTAAACCAGAGAATATTAGAAAAATAAATAAGAGAATTACCAAATAAATACAAAAACAGGAACACGATGTGCATAAATTAAATAGTAGAACAAGTCAGGTACTAAAACAATAGTAAAAAAAAAGAAACATTAATAAGTGACATATGAACAAAAGTACAAATGAATTATAACTTTAAAGTGGGATAAGTAAAATATGACATAGCGGAACAATAATAAAAAAAAGTAAAAGAGATTTGAAAACTAAATTATGGTAAACAAAAATTAATAAAGTATACATAGTCATGGGAAAATCCTAAATATCAAGTGAGATGATCCTAAATGTACTATAGCATAACCATAAGATGACCCATCAATACATTCCCAAAAAATAACCTCCCAGCTTACTCTAACTAGCCCCACCGATGTCACTCCTCACTGTCAAAGCGCGTCATGTCCACTATTCAGTCTCATCATGACTAGCATAGTAACCATATATCATATCTCATTAATATTCTTAGGATTAAAATAAAATATACAATGAGAGGTGGGGAAACATAAATCAAATATCAATCACCAATTTCAAAACAACACATTACATTAAATATCATCATCCCACCCCTTACACTCTCTAATGAAAATCCACCTCTTTATTACAAACAACAACATCATGAATCACATTAATTTCTAATCTTATATATATTTTGATAACATGGGTCTTTCGATGACCATGTAAATCATTTTAGGAAAACCATCTATAAAAGGTACCAATTAGGCCTTTGGATTTAAACTAGTAATAAAATTTCATAATCTCTTTCCAAAAACCATTCAAAACCAATGTTATTCATAGCCCCTTTTTATATCAAGGTACCAAATGGGCCTTTAAGTTAGAATTTAGAAGCTACACTTGAAATATATTTGAGAACCATTTTAAAGACCAAATATCATTTTAAAACCTCTTTTAGATCATAAAAAACCAAACTTAATTTGAAAACATCACTCATATATTATCCACATAAATAAAACATATAAGAAAAACATACGGAGAATCATAAATGAGAATCTCATGGGAGAAACATGGTAACTTATTTAAACAAACTCATTAGAATCTATAAATAATAAATCTCCAATCAAATAATACCTAAAACCCATAAACAAATTCATATAAACCATTTAAAGATCTAAAATATCATTTATATATCAAATTTATTTAGAAAAGATATTTTAGAAATTTTATCAACACTTTATAAACACAATTCTTAATTTTAAACCTGTGATAATAAGAATCCATATAAAACCCTTTTTAAATTAAGCCTAAAATTAATAATAATTTCACAAGAAATTTATATGATCAAAAAATAAGATAAATTTGTTAAAAATGAATTTATAAAACCTCAATCATCATGTGGTATGATAAAAAAAATAAAGGCATGGAAACACCTACCTTAGATCACCACTTTCATTAACTGTGGTCTCATTTCACCTCAATAAAATAAAAGGAACCCCAAAAAGGCAAAAAATAACCCTAAAAAAAGAGATACCATAAGTAAAAAATGAGTGGTGGTGAACCCTAGTTTGTTAGTACTTATGTAGGGTTTTAAAAGAGAAGGGAAACATGAAACTATGGGAAGAGATAAGGGAAGGAGGGCCTAGCCTTGAAGTGTGATCTTGAAATTAAAGAAAATGGCCAAAAATCAAAGGGATAAGAGGAGAGATCCATGCTAAGAGTTATTGATCTTGTTAGGATGGAAATAGGGGGCATGAATTTCTTTTTAAAAATTAAAATAAATAAAGTAATAAAATAATGAGATAAATAAAATTAAAGAGAAATCACAATGTAAAATAAATTAAAAGGGAAGATGATAAAAGATATTAGTTAATACTCAATTTGAGTGTCCATGTCTCCTACCCTCAAAGGATTGAGGGTTCCATTATTACCTTAGATTTAATAGTATCCAAGATACCCAAAGAACCTTGTTTTTTAATTATTTTTAGTAATAAACCCAATACAAAGAAATAGACACTTTCTTTTTCAATGGTTTTATTAAGAATCTCAAAACACTTTCTTTTAGATGGTGAAAGTAAGAAACCAAAAAACAATCACTTTGATGGTAGTGAGCAACCAAGAAGAAGAAGAAGAGGTTTTCTAATCACAAACCCTTTACAAAATTATCTTAATTTTCATATTAATATAGAAATAAAAAAATGAGTGAAATCGAGACAAAGAATGAGGGAGAAAATGAATAGACAAGGTAAGCATAAATATAGATCAAATAAAGTAAAAATAGTAACTGATATCATCAAAACCTTATTAGGGATGTATTTATAATCTATGAAGTTTCCATGGTGGTTTTGGAGGTGTTGGGAGTCCAAAAGAGATGTTGTGAGGTAAGAGAGGTCAAAGGGGACAACCTATAATGGCTAGTTTTACTTTAAGGAAAAGGGTCACTGGTCAACCTCTAGGCTCCATCGGTTGGTCGATGGGTTGTCTTGAGGCTCACTATCTAGACGATGAGGTTGGGTAGTGAGCATGTTCCACTTCTTTACTCACTGACTATCCGATGGTACTACACTAGGTAGCTAGTGGGGTGACGTAGTGTGTAAACACTTTTGTTTTTCCTTCCAGCTTGCTAGTGGCTTACCTCTGGCTAGCCAGTGCTTCTACCTAGTGAGGTCCTTAAAATGGACCTCCAAACTCCTCTTGAACCCATCAATTAATTGACCAACTTCCTAACTTGATGTTAAATTATAATAACTAAACTATAGTCAAATGGAATGGTTATAATGATAAATGATGTTTGTGATCATTAAAGTATCTAAGAGAGTGATAGGTACAACAATATACCCCTTTCTTATAATCACAAACACTTAAAATAAAAGTTTATATAAGAGGTTAAAATCAAAAGAAAATATTCATTTCAAATAAATATATCCAAATTAATTTTTAAATAAATTTCAATATTTTATAATGAAATTTAAAATAGATTTTAAAATGATTTTCAATACTCAATTTTTTTTGAAAAGGAGATCAAAACAATTAAAGTTTAAAATGATATATTATTTTTTAAAAGATTAATTAAAAAATATTTAAAACAATTAAAATGTTAAAAGTATTTTAATAAATAAAATAAACTTAAGACCTTAAAAAATATATAGAAATCAGAGAATTAATACATTTCTACCTTTGTGATTATCAAAAACTCAAAACAAAGGTTGTTAGGAAGGAGTTAAAAGCATATGAATATCCAAATAAATTTTAAAATGATTTTCAATATTTAATAATGAAATTAAAAAGAGATTTATTAATATATTTATAAATGATACTCAAAAGTAGATTATGAAACAAACCTTGATAGCATTATCCCCATTCGTGCTTATAAAAAAATTATAAATAAGGGTAGATAGATAAAGGGTGATTCATATAGAATAAAAATATATCCATGCATAATTTTTTTTAAATATTTTATAATGAAAAATAAAGATAAATAAATATCCAAATAATAACTAAATAATATCCCCATTAAAATATTTATATCCATTTTAAGTCATTTGAAAAGATAAAACAATGTGTATTTTAAAATGTGAACTCTCACTTTGTAAAAATGTTAAAAAAAGGAGCTAAGAAAACATGTAAAAGTATTTTCAAGGAATGATAAAAGGATTTTCCAATAATTAAGATATGGATAAACATAAAGCTTTACTAATTCAAAAGTAAGTGTCATAAGTGATCCATTCCTAACCCCCTTAATAAAATCAAAATGTTCTAATGCAAGGTGTAATGTCCCCGACCTGGTGATCCCTCAAGCGACCAAGCTGGTTGGCTATGTGACCTTAGGAGCACCTCCTCAAATATTAGAGGCTTCTAACTAGTAGTGAGGGTATAAAAATATAGTATGGAGACTATAACCTCTATTAAAGAGTTTCAATAAAAGTGAAAATAATAGTATAGGATCAAAAATAATAGAAACAATATGAATAAATAATTAGACAACCAAAACTGAGAAAGTCCCAAACTGAATAAATCCAAATAATAAAAGAATAATGTGATGATTAGATGAATGTATCTAAATTATGTTATGAAAATCATAAAAATAAAATAACAAGTAGGCTCAAATAAAAACTCCAAAACCCTATTCCCAAACCCCATGTTGGTCCCGTCTCCAAGCTCCAACCCATCCAGCCAGCTACCAATCAACAACAGGGTCCCTTACCCTTGTACAAACTTGCATCCATGAAATATTTTTGGGCACAAAATGGTGGCCCATCTAGGGTGTGAGTAAAACTCAGTAGGTCAACACCACCATGTCTAAAAAAATCCAATTTTAGTGATATAGTGCATGAGATATAGAGAATAACAGGGTATTAATTTAATAAATTAATACTGCACATAAAATAAACCTGTTGAACCTTAGGTTACAGGATAACACCCAAGGCTAGACAAACCTGCTTCATTTCCCTATAGGGTATCTCTGTCTAAGGGTATATCCTCCTACATCAGGATGGATCACCCAAATCGGTGGCATATTCTCCTACCGAGGATGAATCACTCATGACACATAATAAACAAATGTCCTCATCCCACATGTTATCTAGAATCTCACCCTCATGAATCAAGTGATTGTTCATCTGGTCCTCAGAAATCCCATATACTCATATATTATTCCCTCAAGTATCATTTTCCCGTGCTTTTAAAACTCATGCAATATGAAAAATCATGCACCAAGCCCTCAAGCATAAAAATAAATCACAAGTCGTATCCAGTCAAAATCAATATGCCAATAAAAATCAAACCCTCAAGCATCAATCACATTAATATCACAGAACCTCAAAAGATAATCAAGAAAAACCATAAGACCAGTATCAACATACTAAATGTATCACCATAGTACAAAATGACCAATTCATCAAATTATCATCTATCTAACCAAATTCATTTCATCAATCAGGGTTTCTAATTATCATCATAATTATACCAACCCATTCCATTTATCATTTAACCCACATATCAATTAACCCACTTTAGATGAGGTGATTCTACCGCAATAAATCAACTAAATCTATTATTAGGACAATTTAAAAGACTAAGATAGTAATCCATAAAATTATCTAATTTATTATAGGGATCAAATGTCAAACATACTAGGTCACAATAAGGTACGAGGCTGGAACACCTATCAGGTGGCCACAAGTCTCAATATCTATGTCCAAGGAATCAAAGGAATCCAATATAAGTTAAACAAAGAATTATCATTTAATAGGGATTGTCCAATTTATTTGGTCATGCGCGCGGCAGGTCGGTGTGATCTCACATATCACATATGCTATCGATATTTAAATAAAAAAGGGATATGATTTAGACCACCCATCTTGAAAGTAGAGAAGGTGGTGGAAAACCCATGCATCTTTGGTAGCAATCAACTTCTTCATTCCTTTCAATAAGAACCAGATAATCCATTATAAATAGTTTGAGAACTGAAAGAAGAACTAGAAGGCATATAATACAATAAATAATAAAGTAATAATACAATGTCGTTTATTTCTGCAATGTTTTAACTCAGTACTAGGAGGTATAGTCTCCCCACTATACATATCACACCCCCACTTCTAGTCTTCAACCTCTGGAATATAGTGAGGTTCACTTGAGGTCCCATAACTAATTTGATTCTACCATATGAGAGAGTATCAGATCAAGGGACATTACACAAGCGGTTTTGTAAAAATGTTAGCCAATTGAAGATCCATGCTAATAAATTCTAACAAGATATCTCCCTTTTGAAAGTGATCTCTCAAAAAGTGGTGCCTAAGATCAATGTTCTTAGTATGTGAGTGTTGAATGAGATTCCTAGAAATACTAATTACACTAGTGTTATCACATTTGATGGGAACATGGTCGCATGTTAACCCATAATCTAAGAGAGTGGTTTTTATCCAAATAATATGGGTGGAACAACTCCCTGTGGCTATATATTTTTCTTCGATCATAGAAAGAGAAATAAATATTTGATTCTTGAAAATTTAAGATACTAAGTATTTTATAATTAGGTGAAAAGTGCCACTTGTACTTTTCCTATCTAATTAGAATCCTCCAAAACCAGCATACAAAAAACTAGCAAGTTCAAATGAAGTATCTTTTAAATAAAATAACCCAAGGTTTTCATAACCTTTTAAATATTTGAAAATTATTTTAAAGATATTTTAAATGAGATTCTTTAGGATTGGAATGAAAATTAATAAAAATAAAAACACTAAACATAATTTTTGGTTGGGTCATGTTAAGGTAAAGAAGTCTCTCAATCATACCTCCATAAAGCTTATTGTCAACCGATTTATTGGTTTAATCCAATGTTAGCTTACAAAAAGTACTCATAGGTGTTCTTATTTACTTGTACCAATCCTTGTTAAAATTATTTAATAGTTCATTTGTGTATTTTACTTGGATTAGAAAAACACCATCCTTATTTTGAGAAATTTTAAAACCAATGAATTTTTTTAATTCTCCCATAAAACACATCTCAAATTATTTTCTCATTAAATCTAAAAATTCATTACAAAAATATTATTTTATAGAATTGAAAATAAAATCATTAATATATATTTTAATAATTAATAAATTATTTGAAATATGTTTTAAAAATAATGTAGAATCAAAATTTCCAATTTTAAAATAATTTTCTAAAAGATATTTAGTTAATCATTCATACCAAGCCTAAAGGGATTTTTTAAACCATAACGAGTCATGGTTAACTTAAAAAAACATGATTTGGATATTTTTTAATCTTAAAATCTGGGATGTTTTTCAATAAAAACCTTTTTAGCAATAAAACCATTCAAAAAATAACTTTCAACATCCATTTAAAAAATCTTAAAATTTAAGTGGGTGGAAAATGCCAATAATATTTTAAAGGATTTGAGCCATGTAACGGATGAAAAGGCATCATAATGACTTCTTATTTATTTTATACTTTATCCATGAGTCTAGATTTGTTATAAGTGATGTTACCTTGATCATATAATTTGTTCCTAAAATTTTATTCAGTACCGATAATGGGATGATCATCGGGTCTTTAAAAAAGATTCAAAACATTGTTCTCTCTAAATTGGTTCAACTATTATTGCATTGAAAATACCCCATTTTCATCATTAATTACATCATTAATATTTAAGTGTTCTAGGTGTGAAACAAAAGCATGATGCTCAACCATATTTAAAATCATCCTTTTAGTATGAGAACCGACTTGCAAATCACCGATAAAATCTTCTAAAGGATGATCTTTAGACTTCACCCATGCCTTGGGTAATGGTATTGATGATTGTTATTCCAAAAATTGAATTTCTTTAGAAGGATGTGGTTCATTCAAGGTCAAATTTTCTAGGTCAACCTTAACATCATCAATTTTGGGACGGGGTTTAGGAAAATTCCCATTAAATTTGATGTGAATTGATTCATATAGGGTCTTGTTTATTTTATTAAAGATCTATTTTTCTTTCCTTGAGTTAAATAACCCAAGAAAAATACCTTCATCAGATTTGGGGTCAAATTTTCCTAAGTTTTATTTAGTGTTAAGAATATAGCATTTACATCCAAACCCATTTAAATAGAAAACTTTAGTTTTTTTTGCCTTTCCAGAGCTCACAGGGGGTCTTTTTAAGGATGAGGCTTTTGAGAGCATAATTCAAGGTATAACTAAAAATATTGACCAATTCAACCCAAAAATATTAAGGGAGTTTAAATTCATTCAATAGAGTTCTTACATTCACTTTTAGAGTTCAATTACATCTTTAAACAACACCATTTTTTTGGGAAGTCCTAGGAGAAGAAAAAGAATGATAATAACCTTGTGAATTACAAAGTTCATCAAAATAATTATTTTCAAAATCTCCCCCATGATCACTATGAATGGACATTATCTTATAACCTTTTTAAATTTCATTCTTCTTGGTATATTTATCAAAGACTTTATAAGCCTCATTTTTATAAGCCAAGAAATAAACCCAAGTAAATATTGTATAATCATCAACAATTACTAAAGTATAAGATTTACCGCATATAATTGAAAATCAGGTTGGTCTAAATAAATAAAGATGTACAAGAATCAAGGTCTTTAGAGATGGACACTTCCTTTTTAGATTTAATGGAAGATTTGTGTTGCTTATAAAGTTGGAAAGGCTCACACAAAATGCTATTTTTGAATTGAAATTTATGCAAATATCATACTAGTTGATTTTAGTTGAGTTTGAAAAGTGTGTGTACACTATAATGACCAAGGAATATATTGTTAGGAAACCAATTCACAAGAAACCAATCTTCATGATATTTATAAGACCACTAGAAGTATGATTGAAAGACCACTAGAAATTACCTATACAGATCAACATAGTGGAAAACTAAACCTCCAGAAATTCACTTACCCTCGACTAGGTATGATGAAAGTAGGTATTCAATGCACCCTACTCACTGCACAAAGTCATCCTCATATACACACATCATTAAACACAAACCAAGTACCATAAATACATTCAATAGTAAAACATGCAATGAAAATATAGAAATCTGAGAAAGAACACAAAGTTTAGCATACTTCGGACTATGTCCTACGTGCATGGGGAGAAAACACATAGTTTCTACTTTTGATATAACTAAAATATTATAGGAGAATTCAAAAAAATACAAAGTAATCCTCACCAACTTCTCATATTTATAATGAACTCCCAGTTGAACCACCATTTTCACACCTTTCATTGAAGGTCCCATGTACTTAAATACAATTCACAACCAATCAAACAAGTTAAACATATTCCCCTAAAAACCTGGATCCAGAGACATGACTACATGAACCAGGTTACCAATATGATGACCCATAATCTTTGCTGAACTTCTAGACTTCCCAATGCTTCACCATAAAACCATAGGTAGATTAAAACTTCTGATAGACCTCCTACCATTGGAGAAGAATTTCTCCCACCAAATAGATGAACTATAATTAACTTCACATCAAGTCTATCCTCCTAATGATGATAGAAATTATTGTGAACAAAAATATGATATTTGAACTTTCAATTCTCTAAAATTTCGATGACATGAACAAGGATTCGCATCCAAAAAATCTCCCATTTGAAGACTTTTTCTAGGGAAAACCTCAACAACCCTCTAATACCAAGCATTAAACAACATTACCCTTTTCTTTAATTCCTTCATCTAAGTCCCACTGAGGCTAGATGATTCCTTAACTACCAACTTGGTGAATATGTCTACCAGATTTTGGTTTCATGCTATCTTTTATAGCTCCAACTTTTTTTTCTCTCCAACAAGTTTCTGATGAAATTATACTTCAGGTCGATGTTCTTTATCCGAGCATGGTGCACCAAATTTTTATCCAAGTGAATAGAACTTTGTCTATCACAATAAAGTATTTATTCTGATTGAACCCTTCCGATATTCTCCAGTAACTACTTTAACCATATCATTTCCTTCATAGCTTCTATTGCAGCTATGTACTTAGCTTCCGTTGAACTTAGAGTAACAATATTTTGCAACTTTGACAACTAGATGGCATCTATTCCTAAAAAATTAAACAAAAAAACTAATACTTTTACTTGTATCTCTATCACCCCAAAATTCAGAGTCCATGAATCCTAGAAATGGTTCATCTATTCCGTATAACAAGGCTCAATATTTCAATCCTTTCAAATACCATAGAATCAACTTCACAACCTCCCAATGTACTTTACTTGGATTCACCATATAATGACTCAAAAATCCCACTGTATGGGAAATGTATGACTGATTTCAAACCATAACATACATCAAAATTCTGACCACTAATCCATATGATACTTTATCCATGTACTTGGCCTCAAATTTTGTTGTCGGAGCATGTGACTTAGACAACTTGAAGTGAGCTGCAAGTGGGGTTGAGACTAACTTACTTCCGACCATCCCAAACCTTTCCATGATCTTACAAATATAATCTTTTTAAGATAGAACCAAAGTCTCATCTTCCTATCTCTCTCATTCTTCATCCCCAAAATCTTACTTGCATGCCCAAAATATTTCTTCTCGAATATTTCAGACAAATCACACTTTAAATTTCATATTTTTTGAACATCTGGTCCAATAATTAGTATGTCATCCACATATAAAAGAAATATGACGAATGTCCCATATTGCCATTGTTTCTAATAACAACAATGATCTACATTTCACCTACTGAAACTTTCCTCTGTCATGAACGAGTTGAACTTATGATTCCAATGCTTTAGGGATTACTTAATACCGTAGTGGTTTTTCCTTAATCTACAAACCAAATTTAAGTTTCTTACCACTGATAAACTTATCGTTTATTACATATAGATCTCATACACCAACTCACCATTAAGGAAAACTATCTTGACATCCATATACTCTAGATATATATCTTTTAATGTAACCTTTCTTATCACTATTTGGATGGTATAATGTTTAACTACTAGTGAGAAGATTTCTGAGAAATATGCTCATTCCTTCTATTGAAACCCCTTCACTACCAGTCATGCCTTATATTTTTTTTCTTTCCATTAGCTTCTTTCTTAATCTGGTAAACCCACTTGTTCTGAAATTCCTTTTTACCCTCTTGTAGTCCATCCATCTCCCAAGTTCTGTTGAACTTCAATGAATCCATCTCCTCGTTCATGGATGACTCCCACTGCTTAAAGTCACTATGTGAAGCTACATCCACTAGATTTTCACACTATCATCATTACAAAAAAATAGAATTTAGTGATATTTTAGCCACATTTTTCAAAAAATGTGGCTAATTTAGCAATGTTTTTTAGTTATGTTTAAAAATGTGGCTAATTTAGTGACGTTTTGTTAGCTATGTTTAAAAGCATTGTTAAATTTAAAAATAGATACGTTTTACAGAAAACATGGCTAATATAGTGATGTTTTGATGTATGCATTTAAAAAAATCACTAAATTTCAAAATAGCCACATTTTTTAGAAAATGTGGCTAATTTTAAATTTAGTGATGTTTTTAAGAAAACACAACTATTTTAGTGACATTTTTTATCATTTTTTTAAAACATGGCTAATTATATATAAGTACAATTCTATTAATTTACACACACACACATATAATTCTATAATTACATTTATATATATGTATATATAAATTTATATTTATATACAAATACATTAACATATATTTAAATATCATAATATATATACACACACAAACACACACACACAGACACACACAAATATATTTAAATAGCCCTCAGGGTGCAGATCAGTGGTAGCTTCCCCTATGGGTCTCATTGAAGTCGTGTGTTTGAGCATCGCAGAGTTCTTCTCTGCATGTGTGTGTTGCATGCTTTTATTGGTAATGTATCCCCTTTCCCCGCATCAATATATATATATATAAACACAAACACGCATATAAACATATATAATATATATATAAACATGTATATGAATATATAAATATATACATATACATATATATATATTTATATATGGAAACATATATACATTTTAAATTTATCCACATTTTTAAGAAAACATGGCTACTTTAGTGATTTTTTTACCCGTGTTTTAAAATGTGACTAATTATATATATATATATAATCAAAATTATATTAATTTACATATATATAAAAATAAAAAATTATAATTATAATTATATATATGTATATATATAAATTTGTATTGATATAAAAATACATTAACATATATTTAAATATTATAATGTATATATAACATATAACACACACACACACACGTATATATAAACATACATACACATATATATTTATATATATACACACAGACATATATATAAATACCTACATATATATGTGTGTGAGTGTGAGTTTGTAAACACACACACACACACATAAACAAACACAAATACACACACACACACATATTAATTATTTATTAACATGACTTGTAGCCTGTCCCAGATCAGAAAACTGATGTGGGTGAAGTATCATCTAATCCTAATGGGTACTTCAGTTTCGTAATACCCACTATTAGTAATAAATTATATATATATATAATATTATTTTTTTAATACTGAAATATATTAATATATGTATAAATATAGGATAGTTCATTTTTATAATAAAAAATCATTTATATGAGTTGGTTAGGATGTGGGATGGGAGGCGATCGATCATTCCTTTGAATCCTATGGGGCGTGTGGTTCTCTTGATGTAGGGTGTAGGTGGGGTGGCAAGGGGTTTGTGACATTGTGCGTGTGTGGGGGTTATGTAGTGTGAAGGGGGAGCTCCTATCGGGCGAGATCAGTCCTATGTAAAAAAAATAAAATTATGATTTAAAAAAAATTATATTATGAATTTCTAAAAAATCCATGTTTATAAAAAAACATGGCTAATTAATGAATAATTTACCATTTTTTGAAAAACATTGGTAAATTAATTAGAGACATTTTAAAACATTTCTAATGTAAAAACACATTTCCAAATTATATATTTCTTATAGTGAATGCATCTGTTAGGTGTACAAAGTTCATATTATCCCCATACCTCTGAACTGGTCTTCTAATTCTGGTTGATCTCCTCAAATAAATTGTCCGAATTAAGTTTCTTGAATATGATCTCTCTTTTGGTACTTGAAATTTTGGTACTCGTACTTTTGGAGCACCTAAATCTAGTGTTCCCACTTGATCTTTAGCTGCTCATAAACTTTCTGGCCTTTCTGATGGTCTTACATCCGAACTCTCAGTGCCTTCACCACCTACATCTGAGTTCTCCGGTTTTTACAAGTTATAATCACCCTAATCAACCTAGACTCTGATAACTGATTGTTCTTTAACTTTATACTCTAACAAGTTCTGGTCCTTATGCAAAAACTTTTCATCAAAAAACAACATTCCTCCTTCTAATGATCAGTTTTCTTTCACCATACCACAAGCAATATCAAAAATTTTATTCTCCATAACCAAGGAAAAACATATTTTGGATTTAGAATCAAGTTTTCCCCTATCCTTATCATTTAAATGTATATATGCTAAACTATAATATATTATAAGATGATGAAATTCTAGTTGTTTATTTGACCACAACTCCTCCGGAACTTCCTGACCAACTGTCGACGTCGGAATTCTGTTGGTAAGATAAGATTTCATACAGAGTTCCTTGATCCAAATATCCTTAAGAATTCCTAAGTGAAACCTCATACTCTTAAATTTCTCCATTAGAGTTCTTTTCATCCTTTAATCCATTCAATTCTACTATGGAGTTATGGGAATAGTCTTCACATGCATTATTCCTTACTTCTTGTAGAAATTATAAAAGTTGTGTTTGTTGTACTCCCCATTGTTAATTGTTTGGATGCACTTTAACTTCTAACAACACCCCTTTTATGCCAACACTTTCCACTGAATAAACACCTGAAATACATCAAACTTATGATTTAATAAGTAAACCCATAATTTAATTACAATATCATCAATTAAATTAAGAAAATAAAGATATCCCCTGAAGGACTAAACAAGGGCAGGTCCCCAAATGTTTGAGTGTACAAGATCCAACTTCTGATCCATGGAATTCTGACCATCCAAGATAAAAGGAACACTTTTTTTATTTCCTATCACATGAATTTTACACTTTCTTATTTCCAAGTGATCAAGATTCAATAT
Organism: Viscum album; assembly: GCA_963277665.1. Taxonomy (NCBI): domain Eukaryota; kingdom Viridiplantae; phylum Streptophyta; class Magnoliopsida; order Santalales; family Viscaceae; genus Viscum; species Viscum album. Next base: position 1,489,669,525 of record OY728142.1, read on the forward strand.
GATCTTAACATTTATAACCTTAAAGTTTTTCCCACTAAGGTGAAAAAACCCACAAGGTTATAGATTTGGATCATCTGAATTTGAAATTTAGATCATTGAAATTTAGATCATTGAAATTTTGTATGAATTTTTGATCAAGTAAATGGTCTCATACTTTACTCCTTTTGTAATCACCACAGATCCCTAAGTCACTTTCCAACTCCATTTTTGAAGGTGGTTTAAAAACCTTAATCATCCAATTATCCAATGGAAATAATATTCTTCTGTAGACTATATCATGACCCCTTCCCTCTAAAGACACCACAATGAAGGAAGAGAGATAATGACCCCCAAGTTTTGCCTCCAGTAGACCCCAGGTTGGAGACTAGCACTGAGGGTATGAAAATATCATAAATGGGGAGAATTACCCTCTATAATAAAAAAAGTTTGGGAGGTAAGATAAATTAACTGAAGGAAAATCCATGAAATAATATAAAAAGAAAACCAAAACCATCTCATAATTCATGTATAAATAAAATATATTTAGGTAAAAGTCTCTAAATGGAAGTCGCAAAATAAAAGCTAAGGTAGCAACACAACAATAGATCTAAAGGCTTGAGCTAGAAATGTCCATCATGGTCCATGAATTCCTCTTGGAAAACCTGAAAATAATTTTATATATGTAGGGTGATCATAAAAGTATACTCAGTAGGAAAATTTATGTCTCCTTTTCACATGTGAAAAAAGCATATTAATGCATCTGTGAGGAAACCGCAGAACCAACAATACCTAAACAGGTTAATTGATCAAACACCAACCTCAATGAGGATTTCTAATCAAATAATGCATCCAATTATAATGACATAATAAGAAGAATATCGATAAAGTGTACCACACACCACCTTACCACTAATTTTCTACCCTCACACCCCAATGACACACGTCTTGGCACTCCCACCTCTTTCAAATCAGATCACATCACATCACAATCCTCCTCCAGACACATAGACCATCACATAAAATCATGTCATATTCATGATTTAATTTAAGGATTTTTTCCTTTTATTTTTGGTTCTATATTTATTACATGGTCTTCCCATGAGTTTTTGTGAAAATACGGTGGTTTTTGGGCTGGACAGGAGGTGGCGCATAGTTATTAGAAACTATGTGACAACCCAGTGAAAACCATGTGCCCTGAATAGCGGTACTGTCCAAGTCACATGACCTAGTGCATGGGCATGCGGGCTAACAATGTGCCTTGGATAATGACACTATCTAAGGTGCACAGTTAGGCACATGGGCATGATTTATCCCGAAGGAAACCATGTGACCTCTTTCTCTCTTGGAAAAAGGAGCCGCATGGTTGGTTCATGGTCTAGTAGACCATGCACCAAACCATGCGACCTGCCAGATCTTTAAATTTTTTGAAATTCCTAAACTACCCCTCACTAATTTTAACCCTCAAATCCACTCCAACTCTCTCCATTCAGCCTCCCCAACCCTATCCACATTCCTCTTCTCTCACTTTGGCTTCAATATTTGGGTGTATTTGGTGTGAATTATTCAAGGAATCTTCAAGTAAGTCTCTCATCTCCTATTTTCTTCCTTCTTCTTGGTCTCTTTCACATTATCTATTGTTTTCTATCTTCTCCAGTGGATGTTTTAACCTTGAGTGGGTTCAAACTTGTTTCTTTGAGTTGAATCTTTATTGATGTGGTGTTTTCTTACCTTTATAGGGTATCTCCTTGGTGCGATTGTGGTTTATAATCAATTTCTAGAAGTTTCCAAGAAAGAGGTAGGCGATTCTATTCTTTTACATTGTTTTAAGAGTTTAGTATACTTGATATGGTTTATAAATGGGTTCTATGAATTGTTTGGGTGGTGGGAATCATGATTTCAAAGGGTTTTGGTGTGTGTGTAAGGGTTTAATAATGTTTCACCTGATGAAAATGGTTATTTTTCATGTGTGATTCAATTATTGTAAGTGTGTTGTGTGAGAGGTGGTTCATGTGATAAATAAATTGAAATTAAGAACAAGGTAATCCTAGGTATCTAGGTGGACAGACTAGGCCTAGTACGTTAGGAGAGTCGGTAGAGATGAGGCCTAATCTCCCAAACCAGATTATATAACAACACTTACTAAACATACATGTGATGGGGATTAGTGGCTCGAGTAGGGCCGTTGCACCCAAGAGATTGTTTTATTACCATGAGTACAAGGATCCTAGGACCCCTCTAACCCTAATGACTTAAATATTTCCAATGGTTCTCATTATATGCTTACTGTTCAGCTTTTTAAAGTCTTTTCTTTCTTTTTCTTTTAATTTCAAATCATGTTTTATTTCAAAAATGTATTCTTTCTTTCTTTTTATTATAAATTGCATGTTAATTTGTCTTATAATTTTATAGCATGCAACCTATTTTTGTGGTACCATACTATGAATTTGTATCACACCCTAAAAACACCCTTAGGTGAGTGTAGACCTTGTTATGTTTGACCCAAGTAAAGGCAAGTCATTCTGAGGTGGTGATGGTGGATTCAATTGCTAGTGGTTCCTATTTTATAGGTGTTGGTGGTGGTGGCATGGGGTTTTTTTTACCCTATTGTTTCATGGAGGATTGGTTATATAGTTGGTTCTATAGAGACCCTCACTTTTCAAACATTAAAATTGCATCATTTTTTTCATAATACTTAATAAATTACACAAACAAATGCCCAAATACCATATTAGTTTAGTGCCTTTAGAAACACAAAAACATAAACACTGGTACATAAGTGAGCTATGTTCTCTCTCACTAGGTTCTTTATGACTAGCACCCTTCTTAGACAGATCATACCTAATACATATCTTCATAACCCAGGGAAGGGAAACATAATAAAGGGTGAGATCAAATGATCAGTAAGGGTAAAAAAGGGACATACATAAGCATAATCATGAATATAATGGCATGAGAATATGAGAATAACATTTGAAGATCATACCCTATATATCAAAGATCATATAGGAGTCATGGAATAAATAGTGGCAGTTCATAAGACATGAGTCATAGTGGAATTAAGAGCATAATCCATGAAATCATAACATAGGAATAATACATTGAATTGTGGAAGACATATAAACATGTAATATCATTCCCTATAAGTCATTGCACATTTCCAAAACTTAACAGGGCACTTCATGGGGACTACACCTACTGGGAAGGACACACTACCATCCCCGGTCACATTACTTTCCTTGTAAGGGATTGAGTTTCCACATCTTCCCATATTGGATCAGGTTTCCCCATCTTCCCATAGTGGACCAGGTTTCCCCATCTTCCCATAGTGGATCGGCTTCCCCATCTTACCATAGTGGACCGGGTTTCCCCATCTTCCATAGTGGATCTAATTTCCCTATCTTACATAGTGGATAAGGTTTCCCTATTTTCCATAGTATATCAAGCCCATCTACTTGAATCCTATATTTATATCACGAGATATAAATATTTACCCAATGCATTATAGGTAGATATAGATCCCACCCATCACATAATGAAATCATACCTACATGCGCCATAGGATAATAAAGCATTCATCATATCATGAACCATAAAAAGATATGGGTTTCATAAACATAATAACCCATTAAATGAAATGGGTATCATAAACATTTAATCATATCACAACCTATAGAAAATAAATTTGTTTCATAATCATTTAATTATATAATAACCCATTAAAATAAGTGAGTTTCATAATAATATAACTCGTGAAAGAGAAACGAGTTTCATAAATGTCATTCCAAAAAAACATAAACCATTTAGAGAAAGAATATGAATGGAACTTTGGATAATATCCCCAATAAGGCATGATTAACACCGACATATGTCATATTATATGGTAAATAATATTTAAATATATTAAAAAAACATTTCTTGAGGAAAATATCCCTTCTTCTTTGAAAAAATTCTTTTTAGAAATTAAAACCTATTGAAAACCATTTTGTTTAAAAACAACATTGAAAAATTATAAAGTAATCTTGAAAAAATTTTGAAAAATTTTTCCTTGAAAAATCATAAAATAATATTGAAAAAACTTTTAAATCCTTTTTATAAAACATGGTTTTAAAATAACATAGATTTCTGACTGAAAAGAGAAATATAGTTAGATTTTATTAAAAAAAATCATTAATTATCTTAAGTACCAAATATTGGAAATGTGGTAATAAATACATGAATAAATAATCAATAAACATATGAGAAGAAAATTCATGAGTTTTCTTGATATATGTATCATAATATTTCATTAATGGAAGCATAATCATAAACGATCCCAATAAATGATGAGATTGTTTCAATAAACTCTTACCACTTGGTAACTTTGAATCATACTCAAAATGTAACAAAATTAAATTAAATAAATATTAAGATACAATGAAAATAAGTATATTCATGATATAACATTTAAATGGTTATTATATACACCTCAATTAAAAATATAGGTGCATAACATGACATGTATCTCAAAGAAGGAAAATTAAGACAAAATTACTTTACCAATTTGGTAACTTTTGAGAAATAAAACCTAGGAAATAAATATCTTAAGATGGATATGTAAATTAACATAAATTTAATTATATTAATCATATAATACATTCATGGGAAGTATACACCCAACATATAAGAAATATGAGGTGAACATGGCTTATGTCTCACAGAAAATAAAAGTCAGATGAGAAAACCCTTACTACATTAGTAATTTTTGAATCATGATCCTCATGAAATAATAACATCAATTAAATATTTTAATATCATTAAATAAATTAAATTAATTATATAACATTTCATAATGTAGTATATACATCACACAAAAGAAGAGAGTGGTGAATATGACATGAATCTCACAGAAATAAAAAGTGAGATGAAATTCCCTTACCTTAAGTATTGGATTTCTTTTTACATGTTAAAACCTCATATATAATAAATATAAGTTTATTATACATATATTATAGAACCAAATTATTATATCTAATACCATATGTGATTTTATTATGACTTTATATTACCTGTTTATTAACAATTCCATGTTAACGTTTCGTTTTGGGTAATATCCGCGTTGTTTTTCATATATGTTTTGACTTGTTATTCTTGATAATATTGATTAGATCATGATTTAATTATTTATATAATGTAATTTTTTTATAAATATAATATATATTCAGTATATAAATATTTATAATAATCTATAAAATATATAATTATAAAATGGAATACACCGTTCATAGAGACGGTAGGTCATACGTACGCATGAACATTGTTTCTATTTTATTGTCGTATTGAAAGAAAGAAAGTAAATGAAATATATGTATATATAAAAAAAAATTCTAGTATCATTATTATGTCATATATATCATATAATTTCACTAAACCCATCCTTAATACATTCCATGTAAAGTGTGAATGAATCACATCGCTTTGAGGATGCGGTAGTCCACACTTCCATAATCGCTGTTATCATATTTACACAAAATGGAAAACATGAAGGTATGTTTTATATAATAATTAAATAAGCTTAAATACATCATAAATATCACATATATAATATAAAAACAAAGTTTCCATCATAATGATCACCCATGAGAGGTGGTAAAGGAAAAATGAACAACATCGTTTCGTGAGGCGGTAGTTCACCGTACTCAAGAACGGTAAGTTCGTTATCCATTAGATAAAAGTGTGTGTAAGTACAGGTAAAAAACTTATAATAAAAATATCCGAGTATATTTAGGATACTTATTTTATTATATAATTATGGAATAATAATATTTTAGGTGATGGAGAATGAAAATAAAACAAAGGATCTTGAGGAAGGATGTTACCTCTTCTTTGGGTAACTCCTCTTGGTTTGAACCAAAGGACCTCCTTGAATGAATTTATTACCAAAGGGAGGATTATAGGATTAATGGAGGGATTCTTGGAGAATATTTTATCATAGTTTTTCTGATCCAAAATTCTTGAGAGGTGTGAATAAGTGGGAGGGGTGAGTGCCTTTTTATAGTGGAGGAGGAGTGACATTCTTGTAAATTTTTGAAAAGGGAATTCCACCCACGTTTTTCCTATGAAAAGTAGCCCCAATAATGAACCAAATTAGATCCAAGGTAGTATAGGTTTGAAATATGTAAATATAATGGATTTTGGATAAGTTTCTAGGTCATTTTTGGCCCTTAAGTGTAAGGTTTAGTCCCTTGTTAAGCTAGTTTTCATCTTAATTGTTGTAATTAATTTTAATTAATTTCACTAATATTTTTGGTCAAAAAATAAGTTGAAATTATTATAAATTAGAAATTATGATTATTATAAATATTTAATCAATTTTTCAAATTCTAATCATATAATTGGTGTAAATTAATTTAAATTTAATCCCACAGATGGGACGACAAAGCAGGATTATAAAGTAAAAATATTCAAAAGTTTTAAATGTTTTTATATCCAATTTCAGTGTGAAATTAGTTCCTGTTGGTCGGAGAGGATAATCCAGAGGGGGGTGAATTGAGTTCCAATTAAAATTTCTGTTTAAAAACTTTATGGTAAGAAAACCCCCAATTTTAAAAATGGCCCAGTTAATTTAGGGAGTAGAAATGTAAATGTTCAATTGGTTAACAGGTTTCTCAAAGGGTGATTAGTCCTCAGATAAATCAGTGTAGAAAACTAATTCAACTTTTGAAATGAGTTTAATGAATTAAACAAATACACACATTAACCAAAACTAACTATCAAAGTGTAAGCAAAAACAGTTTTATGTTTTAGAAAATATAAGCAGAGGATAAAACAAAACAGAGTAATTGAATATTAACACAACAATGTAAACAAGAGGTTCAGTATCAAGTAGAGACTTAATCCTCTCCACTTGGTGATCACCTGCCACCAAGCTGTTTATATAAATGAACTTTTGATCCACACCCTGGATCGGGGTTTACAACAGCACACCTGGCTGTCCAGGTCACAATTGACCTCTACCACAATTATTCATGGAAAAAAATGTAATAAGTGATTGAGTATAAGGATAGTTAGATATCCTCCAGTTATGCTCAAGAGACAGTGTGTGTTATACAAATAAATATTCACACTGCTCAAATAGAAAATATAAAAAACAACAGAGTTAAGGATGAGAATAGAGTTAAGAATTCTCTGTGTGTTGTGAAGTGAGGCTCTAGACTGAATGAATGTTGAGAAACTGGTATTTGAGTCTTCTTCTAGAAGATGTCTTCAGAACAGAGTATCACAGTTTCTGTAATCCAGCTTTAGGGAGTGAAAAGGTTCAACTCGTTGATGTCTCGATGTATATTGAGCCTTTGTGGTGAAGATAGTTTGTCACAGTCTTCTTGCAATCTCAAGTGCTTAGTTCTTCTTTTTCATATTGGAACAGTCTGTGTATCAGCGTGTACTGCTACTATCATTGTATCTTTAACTTAAAAGATGAGGTCCTTTTATACTCCACGATTCTCTATGCATAAGGATCTTCACACATTCATGTACCTCGTACTTGTCTACAGATTTTCCTAAAGACAACATTAAATAATGTCAGAAACATTAATTTGTCTACATATGACCGTTAGAAATAAATTTGAATTAATAAAATGAAAATAGTTATTTATATCAATCAGTGAGTAATCTTCGGTCTTTTGTCTTCGGTTTGATAACATCGGTCTGTCATCTTTAGTGTGTCATCTTCGGTGTGTCGACTTCGGTTTGTCATACTTTGATCTGTCGTACTTTGGTTTCGGTGTGTCATCTTCAGTTTTGGTGTGTCGCCTTCGGTGAGTCATCCTTCGGTCTGTCGAACTTCGGTGTGTCATACTTCGGTCTGATAACATCGGTTTTTCGTACTTCGGTTTTTCAAACTTCCGTGAGCCAGACTTCAGTCTTTCATTCTTCGGTTTGTTGTACTTCGGTTTCGGTGTGTCATCTTTGGTTTTGGTGTGTCACCTTCGGTGAGTCATCCTTTGGTTTCGGTGTGTCGACTTCGGTGAGTCATCCTTTAGTCTTAGGGAATCCAAGAAAATTGTGAAGAGTCTTTCTTGCATATACCATTACAAGATGAATTGTTAATCAAAGTATATGTAAAAAATACACTTGTAAACATATTGATTCATGACTTATAAGCAATTGAATTATTAAAGTATATGTTGCTGTATGAAAAAATCGATTCACATAGAAATATTAAAATTGACATGAAAAATATGAATATGTATATTGAAATTATTTGTGATTATGAAAAATACATTATCATGAAGGGTCCAACAATCTCCCCCTTTTTTATAATCACAAATTATGGAATATATGAAAATATATAGAATAAACATGGCTGAATATACTTTTCCAATATAACTAAAGTTTGACATTGCTAGAAATTATTTAAAACAAATCTTCCCCTCACTAGATGGATCAAGGAGAGTATATGCCACCCTTGTTTTCTCGTCATCCTTACTTTCTCCCCCTTTCTCATATGCCACCCTGACTTTCTCCCCCTTTTGGGATTAACAAAAAGAGAAAAGCAGAAAGGAAAAAATAAGATAAAATAAAGATACCACAAGAGTTTTCATTCAAAATTATAAGAGTACAAGACAAACAAAAAAGAGAAAATCCCTATAAAAAAGAAACAATCCATCACTAAGGTTTTGGATGTAGAGGAGCTTTTCCTTTGTCTAAAGGATCCAAAGGAGAAGAAGAAGGGTTGTGAGTAGTAGAGGATAGAGGTGATATTATTACAACACTAGGCAGAGCAAGACCTATAGGAACAATAGCTGCAAGAGTAGGACTTCTCTATGACAACACATGACCGAGAGACTGCTCAGTAATGATCGGTCGAATCTGTGTAAGAGCTTGAGAGACAGTCATTGGAGCAGGAGGCTGAGAGGCAGTACCAAGTGAAGTAGCTGGAGGGACCACAATAGCCTCAACCTGAACATGCAAATAAGGTTTAAGCAGTTTGATGAAGTCATTGATGATTTCTCCTCTATATTGCATTTCCTTCTCAAAGTCATCCTTATTCTCCATAAATTTATTCAGTAAAGGTGTAAACTCTTTCAGTTGGAGAACTTGTCTTTTGAATGCTTCTGTGACTGGGGGAATTCAAATATTTTCTTCCAGAAACTTGAAACTGTTGATGAGGTCATGCTTGGTATATATCTTAGTGAAATACTTATCCACATTTTTATGAATTTCCTTCTGAGATGTAAAGGCTTCATTTGTGCATTGTCTGAACATATTGTATACAAGATCTATATTCTGATATACCTTTTCAAGGGTTTCCTTATCTGAAACAATCTAGAGTTTCTGAATCTTCTCTCTCATCACAGTCTTGAGAGACTCTAAATCAGCAACAACACTTATTCCACTCTTGGAACTAGATGGGCCAGTCAACATTTTTCCAAGTTCTTCTTTCAACTTTTTCAAAACTACACTGAGTAGACAGGTTACCAAGTTCCTGATAACTTCTAGAAAACCACTAAAGAAGGTCTTGAAGTTAGAGGTTAAGGAATTTATCTCATTTCTCATATTTCTTACTTCTTCTCTCAGTAAAGTGTTGTGTCTAATAATAGTTTATGCTGTAGTAATAAGATTCTTCTGAATCTACTAAATCACAATTCTTGCAATTTTTTCTGCATCAGCATTTGAGATACTTATTGAGGTGAAGGCTTCATTTCTGGATCCCACTGAAGCTAGCACAGACTCACATATCTCATTCTTAAAATTTTTCTAATCAGCCTTAGTGACATAGTCACTAGGCACTGACTGAGAAACTGGGTCTACTGTTGGAGATGAAACTGTTGGAACAGGAGCAATAGACTATGGGTCAGCATGGACTTTAAGAACAGGAGGATGAGGTACCATTTCCTCATCTTAGTCATATTCTAAACCGAAAAGAATATATCTTGGATTACCATTCCAATCTCTAGCACAAGTCCAATCTATTGGCTCAATGGTATCAATTCTTACCCTTCTTCCCCAAGGCTCAGGAATAACATCAATATCACCAATTTTTTCATCCTAGTCTCTGGCCATAATACCTTGTCTGGGGATAGGAACCAACCAAACTTCAGGTTCTGCCTGAGCTCCAGCTTCTTCAGCTTCACCAGGTACTTCCTCAAATTGAGGCAGTGGAACTACATCTTCTTCTTCTTGGACAGTAGCTATAATATCATTCAATTCCTGAATTATCTCTTGATTTTCAGCAATGGGATGGAGTGGTCTGTCTTCATGTCCAACATCTCTATGATCATCAGCCTGTTGATCAGCAGGCTCTATTCCATCACCAGCTCCATGAACAGATTCCTCACTAGATCTATCAACCACTTGTTGTCCCACTTTTAGAGAGTCACTCACATGCTCAACACTTCCTCCATAATCACTATTATCACCACCACCACCACCATCATTATTATCACCATCATCAGATTCCTCATCTGATTTTCTAACATAACCTTCAACTCCAGTAACTTCGGTTTCTTACTCTTCTTCATCACCTAAAATAGTTTCTCTTAAAGGCAGTTTCATAGGTGGACTAGCATGTCCATAATTCATATTCTTGGGACTTTCAGAAATATCAGGATCACTCCTATCATCAAAAGTATATCCTTCTTCCCTAGGCACTTCAACCTCAAATTCCTCATCAGAATAGATAGGAACTTCTCCAGGTTTGAGACCAGGATCAACTTGGTACTTTAGTCTAGAAGGATGGTCAACCAGATTGAATTCCTCACACAAACTTTCTTTATCTCCTACCCAACATCTCTTCCATGGGTTCCAGAAGATCTTCATCATTTTACAAATGTCTTTTTGAAGACAAAAACCACTACATGCAGTTATCATTTCATCTCCATCTTCTACACAGTCTAATTTCTTCATCATGGCAGAAATCATTCTCGGATAGTATAAGCAGGTTACCTTCTTAGATGGATTAATCAACTTAGAAATATGTACCATAAGATATATACACAAATTCACCTTTATTCCATGTTTCAAAAAAAATATCAAGAACACATCCTGATATTTCACCGCAGATAAATCTCCCTTCCTAGGGCAGATTTGATGTTGAATGAACTTAAAAAGCAATCTCACTTCTCCTTCAAATTCATTTGCAACATTTCTCCTAGATTCTTCATTTCCAGTAAGCTCCTTCAAAGCATCTTCATATGAAAACAAATTTTATGAAGGTGGAATATTACAAGGATAGTCAGCAAAGAAACCTTCATGAGGTACCTCTAGGCATTTGGCCCATTCCTTCGAAGAGAAAACCACTTCCTTTCCCTTAACTATAGACTTCATCTTTGCTACCTCGGCTTCATCCAGTGATATACTTAAATGCTGATAGAATTCATGCACAATATGGGGATAATATGGTCTTTCATTGTTGATAAACCAACTGAGCCACCCTTGATATTCCAGTACCTTCAGCAGAAAATATTTTCTTGACAGAATCCACTTAGCAGACACTTCCTTTTCAGCTGTAACAACCCGAATTTCTAAGCTTGGTTTCCCAGTCCCACTGGTTTCACCCTTATGATGCTTAGTAGGAGGAGATTTTTGAGGATTTTCCATTGCACGCTTAGTCCTTTCCATGGATAAGCTGCATATTCTAACTATGTTGAGAGGTTGAGAGTCGATAGAGAGAGTGACTATATGTAGGGGGATTTACAACTATAGAGAAGGTGAAAGGTCAGGATATATTGGACTTAATATATCATTTAGGGATTGTAAATAGGAAAACATAAAATTTAAATACGGTAAGTCGAAAGAAATGAAACATCGTCATTTCACTTAAAGCAGATTGAATTTAAAAAACAACCCTTAAATGTATCGGTGCCACAGAATCGGTTCTAAGAAGATCAGTTTCACAAAAATCGATTTCAAACAGATTGGTTTTACAAAGATTGGTTTTACAAAGATCGATTTTACAAAGATCGGTTTTACAAAGATCGGTTTTACAAAGATCGGTTTTACAAAGATCGGTTTTACAAAGATCGGTTTTACAAAGATCGGTTTTACAAAGATCGGTTTTACAAAGATCGGTTTTACAAAGATCAGTTTTACAAAGATCGGTTTTACAAATATCAGTTTTACAAATATCGGTTTTACAAATATTGGTTTTACAAAGATCGGTTTTACAAAGATCAGTTTTACAAAGATCCATTTTATAAAGATCCGTTTTACAAAGATCGGTTTTACAAAGACCGGTTTTAGAAAGACCGGTTTTATAAAGATCGGTTTTATAAAGATCGGTTTTACAAATTTATCATTCCTAGTTCATGTCTGATGTAATTCATTCTCTCAGAATTTAAGGGTTTAGTGAATATATCAGCAAGCTGATATTCAGTTCTAATAAACTCAAGAGTTATATAACCTTTTTGATAATGATCTCTCAAAAAGTGATGTCTCACATCAATATGTTTTGTTCTAGAATGAGATATTGGATTTTTAGAAATGTTAATAGCACTTGTGTTTTCATAGTTAATGGAGACATGTTTCAATTGATATCCATAGTCTAGTAAAGTGTGTTTCATCCACAAAATTTGTGCACAACAACTACCAGCAGTAATGTATTCTACCTCAGCAGTATATAAAGCAACAGAATTCTGCTTTTTACTGCACCATGATACCAGTGACTTGCCTAACATGTGACATGTCCCAGAGGTGCTTTTTCTATCTAGCTTACAACCAACAAATTCATCATCTGAATATCTTATTAAATAAAATTATTTTCCTCTTGGATAAAATAGTATTAAGTTGGGAGTATATTTGAGATATTTGAAAATACTTTTAACAACATTTAAATGAGATTCTTTGGGATTATCTTGAAAGCGAGCACACATGCATATGCTAAACATAATATCAGGTCTGCTAGCACTAAGGTAGAGTAGACTCCCTATCATGCCCTGTAGTTGGTTTGATCCACAGATTCTCCAGCTTCATCAGCATCCAACTTACAAGTGGTACTCATAGGTGTATCACTACCTTTACTACCATCCAAACCAAAACGTTTTAAAAGGTATTTAGTATATTTAATTTGATTTAAAATAATACCATCTTTATTTTGAAAAATTTGAAATCCAAGGAAAAATTTAAGTTCTCCCATTAGACCCATTTCAAATTCATTTTGCATTATTTTTGAAAAATCAGTACATAAAGAATTTTTAGAAGATCCAAAAATTATATCATCTACATAAATTTGTACTATCAAAACATATTTGTAAATCCTTTTAATAAACAAAATAGGATATAATATTCCTTTATTAAAACCTTTTGAAATAAAAAAGGAGCTAAGTCTATCATACCAAGCTCTTGGATATTGCTTTAGACCATATAAATATTTAGAAAGTTTAAAAACATGATTTGAAAAATGGGGATTTGTAAAGCCAGGGGGTTGTTCAACAAATACATCCTCAACTATATACCCATTTAGAAAATCACTTTTGACATCCATTTGATAAATTTTGAAATTCAGATGAGCTGCATAAGCAAGTAGTATCTTAATGGACTATAACCTAGCTACAGGTGAAAAGGTATCCTCATAGTCTATTCCTTTCTCTTGACTATATCCTTGTGCAACTAACCTATATTTTTTTCTAACTATATTTACATACTCATCAACTTTGTTTCTAAAAAACCATTTAGTGCCTATGGTCAAGGTGTCTTTAGGTCTTTAAACTTGTTCCCAGACTTTGTTTCTTTCAAATTGATTTAATTCTTCTTGCATAGCCATCACCCAAAATTCATCATTGATAGCATCATTAATATTTTTGGGTTCAAGCTATGAAAGAAAATCTTGATGTTCAACCTGGTTTCTTAGAGAAGCTCTAGTTTGTGTCCCTCGGTTTAAATCACCTACTGCAACATCTAAAAGACAATTCTTGAGAGTTCGAATACCTCTAGAAAGAGTTGAACTAGACTCCTCATGATTGTCTATTGGTCCAGACTCAACAAGTGCAGATTCTGGAAGATTCCCAGAATTGGTTACTTTTATAGGGGATTCACTATCATTATCATTAAGGTTCAGAATTGACATATCTTCCTTAAGATATTCAAGAGAGGTTTTGGGTTCATGTGGATCAGTCTCATCAAATTTGACATGAACAGACTCTTCCACACATTTGGTCTTCTTATTGAATACTCTATAGGCTTTACTGGTTGTAGAGTAACCTAGGAAAATTCCGTCATCACTCTTGGAGGAAATTTTTTCAAGATTATCTTTAGTGTTAAGGATAAAGACTTTGCAACCAAAAACTCTGAAGTAGTTAACCTTAGTATTCCTATTGTTCCAAAGTTCATAAGGGGTCTTCTTAAGAACAGGTCTAATCAAGACTCTATTAATGGTATAACAAGATTTATTTACAGCTTCAGCCCAAAAATAAATAGGTAAATTATATTCACTAAGCATAGTCCTAGATATTTCTTGAAGGTTCCTATTTCTTATTTCCACGACTCCATTTTCTTTAGGTGTTCTAGGAGAAGAGAAATTGTGAATATATCCATTATGTGAGAAATAGGATTCAAACTCCTGATTTTCAAACTCATGGCCATGATCAATTCTCAAGGTATTAATTCTATGTCCACTAATATTTTCTACAGACTTGGAGTATTTGATAAAATAAGAACAAGCTTCACTTTTGTGATCTAGAAATTATACCCAAGTGTACCTAGAAAAATAATCTACAAGAACATAAACATAGTGCTTTCTATTTAAAATTGAAACTCTTGATGGTCCAAACAAATCCATGTGAACCAACTCAAGTGGTTGAGAAGTAGAAACTTCTTTCTTTGGTTTGAAAGAAACTTTGTGTTGCTTTCCCTTTTGACAAGGATTGCACACTTTGTTATGTGGGAATTCCAATTTAGGTAAGTCTCTAACTAAACCTTTCCTAGTCAGTTTCCTAAGAGAGTGCACATTGCAGTGTCCTAATATTCTGTGCCACAACCAAGATTCCTTATGAAAAGCATTTAAGCAAGAAACATTTTTCTTAGCTAAAGAATTTAAGTCAACAACATACACATTCTCATTTATGAGAACAATAAATATTAGATCATTTTTGGAATTAAAAACATTACATGCATCATTTTCAAATTTGAAATTGAAAACATCATCACAAAACTGAGAGATGATAAGTAAATTTTACTTTAATCCATCAACAAAAAGTACTTTGAAAATTAATACTGTATTAGGGTTACCGATTTGGCCTAAGCCGATGATTTTTCCCTTTTCATTGTCACCAAAAGTTATGTAACCACCATCAACCTTTATTAGGCTCTTGAAGCATGAGTAATATCCTTTCATATGTCTTGAATATCCACTGTCCAAATACCAAAGAGTCTTACATGAAATCTGTAGGAAACATCCTTGTAAAACAGATTAGACATGTGGTAACTTTGGTACCCAGATTTTCTTGGGTCCTGAGAGGTTAGCAAGTAATATTTTGGGAACCCATACTTGTCTCACAGATTTCCTATAATCAGCAGATATATTTTGAGTCATAAACAATTTGTTTGTTCCTTTAGAGAATTGTTTTTCCAGAAATGGTCCAGTACTTGAACTAGCAGTGAATTGTCCAGATTTTGGAATAAATGTAGTTTTAATGATCCTTCTTTGTCCAGGCTGATATCCCAGACCAGTTGTATATTTTGGGGCAATCTGTTTTCCTAGAAACTGAGTCAAGGTATCTCTACCTGTAGTAAACTTCTCAAGGTATCTTCTTAATTGCTCATTGGATAACGTAAGTTCAGTGTTTTCCTTTAATAGTTGGGAGAGTTTTTCTTTTTCAATATCAAGACTTGACTTATAATTTGCATTTAAAGCATGCTATCTCTTTAATGATTTATACTTGTCCTTGATCTCATTAAAGGTATCCTCAAGCATTTCACAATATTCAAATAGTTCAACCTTAGTCATATCTTCATCATTATGTAACTCACTCTTATTCTTAGAATAATAGGCATTATGTATAGGAGAGTTAAGTGTTACCTCAAATGTCTCTGCCATGAAACATAAGTTGGCATGATTGTTCTATTCACTATTAGAAGCATCAGATCCACTGGAGCTATCTTCTAAAGCACTCCAGGTAGCTTTCATAGCCTTTTTATATCCTTTTCCCGTGTCTTCATATTTCTTCTTGAATTTCATCTTGGGACAGTCTTCCTTCACATGACCTTTTCGTTTGCACTCATAACAGATTATTTCATTTGAGTTGTCATTCCATTTTCTGTCTTTCTTCCATTTTCCTTTGCTATCATACTTTCCCTTGTAGTTTTACTTTCTAAATAATTTTTTTTCGGTAAAATTTTTTGAACCTTCTAGTAAGATGAGCTATCTCCTCGTCACTGTCTGAATCTGACTCTTCACTAGTGGAGCTGTCTATATGAGCTTAAACTTTTTCTCTGTTTTTGCTCTTTGAGGTAGTACTCTTGAATGCTACTGACTTATTCCTTGGTTCCTTATCTACTTATTGATTCACCTTAAGTTTTTCCTTGTACATCATAAGTTTTACAATTAGATCTTTTACTGGTAGCTTGATTATGTCACAATATTCTCAGATGGAAACAGAAATTCCCCTCCATCTATCAGGTAGGCATCGAAATAGTCTCATAATCTGGTCCTTGCTATCCAATAGTTTTCCAAGTAGACTCATAGTGTTCACTATTTCGTTGAACCTGAGATACATTTCAGAGATAGGTTCATTAGGCTTCATCTTAAAATTATCATATTTAATAGTGTATGTATTTAGTCTCATTTCTTTAACATTAGTTGTTCCCTCATGAGAAACAGCTAAAGTATCCCAAATTTCATATGCATTTTTACAAGAAGATATTCTATTGAATTCATCATCACCTAGAGAACAGTACAAGGAATTCATTTATTTATAGTTATTGTTATATGTAGCTTTAGTCAACTGAGACCATGTATCCCTAGAAATAGCTGGTAATGTATTTTGTTCTTCAATTGTGTCCCAAATTTTAGGTCCCATACTCTCTAGATACATTTTCATTTTTAATTTCCACTGAGCATAATTATTACCATTAAAGAAAGGTAGCCTGTTAGTAGCAGCACCCTCAACTCTAGTTTCCATAGTTACTTAGAATTTAAAGAACTGAAAATTTAGATATGACATAAATTTTAAGATCTTTAAGATACAACTAAAACCATAGTTGAAAATAATTTGAAAAAATTTAAAATAAACAATACTCGGATACCAAATGTTGGTCGGAGTGGATACTCAAGAGGGGGGTGAATTGATTTCCAATTAAAATTTCTATTTAAAAACTTTATGGTAAGAAAACCCCCAATTTTAAAAACAGACCAGTTAATTTAGGCAGTAGAAATGTAAATGTTCAATTGGTCAACAAGTTTCTCAAAGGGTGATTAGTCCTCAGATAAATCAGTGTAGAACACTAATTCAACTTTTGAAATGAGTTTAATGAATTAAACAAACACACACACTAACCAAAAATAACTATCAAAGTGTAAGCAAAAACATTTTTATGTTTTAGAAAATATAAGCAGTAGATAAAACAAAACAGAGTAATTGATGATTAACACAACAATGTAATCAATAGGTTCAATCTCAAGTAGAGACTTAATCCTCTCCACTTGGTGATCACTTTCCACCAAGATATTTATATAAATGAACTTTTGATCCACACCCTGGATTGGGGTTTACAACAGCACACCCAGCTGTCCAAGTCACACTTGACCTCTACCACAGTTATTCATGGGAAAAAAATGTAATAAGTGATTGAGTATGAGGATAGTTAGATATCCTTCAGTTATGCTCAGGAGACAGTGTTTGTTATACAAATAAATATTCACACTGCTCAAATATAAAATATAAAACACAACAGAGTTAAGGATGAGAATAGAGTTAAGAATTCTCAGCGTGTTGTGAAGTGAGGCTCTAGACTGAATGAATGTTGAGAAACTGGTATTTGAGTCTTCTTCTGGAATATTTCTTCAGAACAGAGTATCGTAGTTTCTGTAATCTAGCTTTAGGGAGTGAAAAGGTTCAACTTGTTGATGTCTTGATGTATATTGAGCCTTTATGGTAAAGATAGTTTGTCGTAGTCTTTTTGTAATCTCAAGTGCTTAGTTCTTCTCTTTTCGTACTGGAACAGTCTGTGTATCAGTGTGTACTACTACTATCATCGTATCTTTAACGTAAAATATGAGGTCCTTTTATACTCCATGATTCTCTACGCATATGGATCTTCGCACGTGCATGTACCTCGTACTTGTCTACAGATTTTCCTATAGACAACATTAAATAATGTCAGAAACATTAATTTTTATACATATGACCATTAGAAATAAATATGAATTAATAAAATGAAAATAGTTATTTATATCAATCGGTGAGTAATCATCAGTCTTTTGTCTTCGGTTTGATAACATCGGTCTATCATATTCAGTGTGTCATCTTTGGTGTGTCGACTTCGGTCTGTTATACTTCGGTTTGTCGTACTTCAGTTTCAGTGTGTCATCCTATGTTTCGGTGTGTTTCCTTCAGTGAGTCATCCTTTAGTCTGTCGAACTTCAGTGTGTCATACTTTGGTCTGATAACATCGGTCTGTCGTACTTCGGTTTGTCAAACTTCAGTGAGTCAGACTTCGGTCTGTCATTATTCGGTTTCTCGTACTTCGGTTTCGGTGTGTCATCTTCAGTTTCGGTGTGTTTCCTTTGATGAGTCATCCTTCGGTTTCGGTGTGTCGACTTCGGTGAGTCATCCTTCGGTATTAGGGAATCCAGGAAAGATTGTGAAGAGTCTATCTTACATATACCATTACAAGATGAATTGTTAATCAAAGTATATGTAAAAAATACACTTGTAAACATATTGATTCATGAGTTATAAGAAATTGACTTATTAAAGTATATGTTTCTGTATGACAAAATTGATTCACATAGAAATATTAAAATTGGCATGAAAGATATGAATCTGTATATTGACATTATTTGTGATTATGAAAAATACATTATCATGAAGGGTCCAACAGTTCCAATAACCTAAATTGGATTAATTTATTTAAAATTTATCTAATTAAACTTTAAAACAAAATTAAAAAATAATTTAACTATATAAATAAATTATATAAAAAAGAAGTTTTGAATTAAAATTCAATGTTTTTCACTATTTATCAAAAAATGAAACTTCTTATAAAAATACCAAAAATTCACCCTAATATAATTTTTATGTTTTTATTTAAAAAATGAACTTTATTTTTTCAAATAAAAATTAAAAATGTGTCTAAAATCAGATTTAAAATGGGTTCTCCATTAAAAGGTGGTAAAATTACCTTTTGGAATAATATATATTTTTATTCATAAAATTGGATTTATTCTTATCTTATACATATAAAATATATTGGATGAGTATGAAAAATATTTATTAAACATATAATATATAAATTTTATTAAAAACATTAATTAAAAGTAGTTTTTTAATTTATCGAGATAAAATTGTGTTTGTACATAGAAAAATAGTTTTCTTATAAAAGTAATTTATTTATTTTAAAATAGTTCTTACATTCACTTATAATAATTGATAACCAAAGGATTTATTTTATATACATGAATAAATCATATTTTCACAATTTATTTAATGTTATTCATAACTTCCTTTCCAATGACCAGGTGGTAGCTATAATAGTATTTTAATAATCATGTTAATAGTATTTTATAGTTCGGTAAAAACTCAGCCATGCATTTTTTTCAAGCTATCGAAGAAACTCAGTATTGTGTGTAAAACAAGACAAACATAGTGTTTTATTTACCTCAAGCTAATATAAGTGTTGCGTGTGGTGAAATATTGACTTGGTGGTTCCTATAATGCAAACCAAACTTAGTGCTTTTATAAAAAAAACTATATTCAGTGTTGCATGAAGTGAAAAATATCAAAAATATTAAATTAATTAAAAAAAAAACAATTCAAAAAATCTTAGGGTGTTACATTATTCCACCCTTAAAATGAATTTCACCCTTTAAATTCATATGGGTTATAAAAGGTTTAATATTAGAAATCTCCTTTCATAGAAACCCTTATCATAAAAATAAATACTAAAACTTCATTTAAAAATGAAAAGTTGGAAACATAACGGTTGCCCAAAGTAACACATAACTAGGTTTCCACATAGTAGAACATAGGTGAGAAGTGAAAAAATAGATGGAAGATAAATATAACTATCAAGTTCTAATAAATAGTATTAGAGAACATGGTTAAGATAAATTTAACAATCACAAAGCCATAAATTTTTGATGATCTAAGGGTCTATTTTATTCCTTGAAGAAAAAGGTACTAGGATATTTTTTTTGGTTTTAAGATCCTTTTCCCTAAAGTTGAATAATTTTACTGAAAAGACATACTTACATGATTTTAGGATAACCTTACCCTTTGTTGTGCCTTGATCAACTTCCACTTTATCTCTCATTCCAATAAATGAAGGTGAATTTGTCATTAATAAAGTATTAATAGACCATGAGATCAATGAATATAATGATATGTCATTCCATATATTTTTATTGCAACAAAAGGTTATAACGAGTTATACAATATGCATAGATCCTCATATGGTGAGATAATACTTTAATCTCTAAAACTTTAATTTGAGTTTAACATAAACCATTACATAAATGGTTAACCTTATAACCCTTATAGAATATGAAAGTTCAAAACTCTATAAATAAGGCCACTAAATTTCTTAAAATAATCTTAACATTTACCCCCATATATCATATAGTAGCTCTTATCTGGAACATACCAAACATGAGAATACCTTCATGAAGTATTCTATTGAAACATGGTAATGACATGAATTACCATAAATCCTTATTGAAAAAATGCATGTTTCATCATTCCAAAGTATATTGGATATATTACTTAAATCCAAAAATGTTGTAAACTTTATCAATGATATCATAAAATACTTTTCAACAAGTCCTTAATTAGTTCTAAGGTAATCAGTACCATCCAATTTACTTATTCGTATCCAAAATATCTTTATCCAAACAACATTATCTTAATATAAGGAATGTATTAAGGGTTATCTTCCCTCAGTCAAAATTTCACCTTTCCATTAAATCACTTTTCCAGTCCATCAGAAACATTCAATATAATCTTATAAATCCTTAGTGAAAAACATAAACTAAGCAATACATGTATATTTCACCATTCATATAATATAATTCTTGAATCAAAAAACATAAAAACTTTGATTATCTCACTTCATACATAATCCATAAGAAGGATACCTCATCATATTACTTAATACCTATTTACTTTCACATTTCACCTATAGTATCATCATTATCAGAAATATAACCATTAATCGTACCACCTTGCTGATTCTCTTCGAGATCTTTCCACTTAAGAAATCGATTTGAATAATGACCATTCATTCCACAGTTAAAGAATTTAACCTTTGATGATTTTTTAGGTAGTCCAATATTCACATCCATTTCATTAACCAAACCTTTCCTTTGTAGTTACTTTCTTTGTGTCCTTATTTTCAATAGTTAAAACATCTTCTTGTTCCTATAATACATTCAATTGGGTGATTATTTCCACATTCTTTACATAAAGGGAACCAAATATTATTTCCTCTATAATTTCCATTACCCAAAATCTCAGAAAACTCCTTCCTTATCTTCTTTGGTGAGTCTGGGAGTTGGTTAAGGTACAAGTTGTTAATCGTGTTCCATGAAAACTGACAAGGCATGATCATAACATACTTCACTCTAGTGACCATCCTATTTGACTTCTCATTAGAAAATTGTCTATCAAATTCAACATTAACCCAGTTCCTTCTAGTTCTTGGTATTGACTAAAACCATATAACATTGAGTAAGAAATAATTATCCTAGTGAGGAACCACATAATCATGAAAAACCACTTATATGATGTCTAAATTATGACACATTCCTTAATATATGACACCTTAGGATTATCCTAGGTTATTTATAATCATATTCTATTTAAATCATTCATGATGGTTTGTAAAGAATTTGTGAATTCCCAAAGAATATCCCCCGAGATTTTCAAACCAGGTGTGCAGTAAGGCCTGTTATCATGCACTAGTTCCTAATTAAGTCTAGTTCAATACAATGTTTTCAGAGTTATTACACCTATGTACATCTATGCTAGATCCACATCCACTTGTAGTATCTATATAGGGATGTATTTCTAGGAAACCACTCACTCTATCCTTTAACAAAATTCTATGACATTTTCCAATACTTTAACTCATCGCTAGAATTATCCTTAGAGACATACCTTATAACAAACCTTCTCTTTAGTACACATTAATTCATGATTTATTACATAAGCTTACACATAATATAACCCAAAAGATTTATAATTCTTGTGTATTTGTGAATTAGGTACATATAATAACATATTGAACATGAGATACAACAACATTATTAAAAACTTCCTTAACATGTTTCTAAAATTTCATAGCTTTTAAAACTACACATGATTACTTGGGGATATACATAAGAAAGGGGTGAGCTATAAAGCCCATCAAGGGAATAAACATGGAATAACATGAATAATGTAGTTAATATTAGAAAATATGTATATCAATGGTGAATAAAAGGAACATTAACAATAAATCATGATATAACATGAAAATCATAACATGGGAAATATGATAACAACTTAAAACACTCCATCATAAACATATGTTAAGTCTAAAAAACCAAGAAATCATGGAGGAAAAAGTCCCATAAATGAATTAGGTTCACTAACTATCCCAACATGATTTTTTATGAGACTAAACATTATCTAATGCATTGAAGTGCTATATAATTTCGGGTGCACCCATCACATTCATTTCATTCTCATGTTTAAGTGTACCACATAGATAATAAAACTCGGATTCATCCATCATCATAATTTATTCCATGATTAAATAATGTTGAATAAATATATGTAAGTCCCCAATCAAAATTATATATTCATAAATGTGAACACCCTTGATAGGAAATTGGTATGGAATTCACTACACAATTGTTCTGAAATGGAAAAACCGTGGTGAAATTTTGACAGCATAATGACATCACTTAAAGATTCATAAAAATGTGTTGATGAGAGATAATGGGGTCTCTAATAACATATAAATCAAATGGTAAGTAATAGGGATATGTAAAAACATATCACAACATTATAAATCAAAAATTGAAGGCATAAGTTAATGAAGAAACTTGAATAAGGAAAAGAATCATAACTATATTTCAGCATGGTAACATGGGAACATAAAGGATCATGGGAGGATTAGTGAGAGTTAAATGAGGATATAATCATTTATAAATTAAATTTATAGTAATGGGAATATGTAAGAACATATCCCAACAAAATAAAATGGAATTTAAGATACATAACATAAAATAAGTGCTTGAATGAAAATAAGAAGAGAAAAATCCCTTACTAAATTTTGGCATGGTAATGTCTTAGGTAAGGATAAAAATGAGAGAGTATAAATGGAATCTCATTAAAATAACATCAATTTTATATTAAGGTAATTTTTAATAAATCAAATTATAAACAATTGCAATTAAGAATACAAATTTCAAAGAAAGTGCCTGAATTGAAAGGAGGAGAGGAATGTACCTTACTTGAGTGTGTGATTCAAAATGCTTGGGAGGGGCTTCTTAAGAGATTGGGGTAACATTTTGAGGACTATAGAGAGTGTATTAAAGAGTATATTTGTATTAAAATTGGGTTTAGTGAAGATAAATTGGATATTGGGTGAGTTTATATAGGAAAAGAGGGGGATTTCTTTATTATTTAGGTTTTGGACTCTACATAATAAAATAACCAAAAACACAAACCATCCCATGGTTTTTGAAAACGTTTTATGAAAAATTGGATTGGTTCTCATTTTTTTATAAGGTTAAGGGATGAAATTAATAAAATATTTCCCTTTCTTATGTGGAGGCGAGTCATACTCTTAAAGAAATGATTTAAAAACCTTAAAATATATTATAAGTTTGGGAGGATTCATAATGGATTTATAAAATAAATAAAATAAGCATAAAACCATATTATTTTAAAATAAAAACATATATTTGGTCTTTTATACCTTTTATAGAATTTATTACATCACTTTTGGGTCATTATTATGCCATAAAACACAAAGTATATTTATACGGTATTTAATTTTTACCTGAAAATTCGACAGTCTCAGAAAATTATGAAAAATTAACCATTGTATAATTTAGACATTCTAATTCCAAAAATAATATTTATTTTATATAAATAATTTTCTAAATATGTGAATTTTTACTTTTAAAATAAAATCTACATTTATTAATAAATTCTGGGATTTTTGACAATAATAGTTTTTGAACCATTATAAGAATTGAATTTGACTTCATAAAAATTATATGATCATTTATATTTAATAAATATTATTTAATAATATTATTTTATTAAAATATTATTTATTTCAAAAATCCATTAATTTATCAAGATAAAATCCTTAATTGAATTTGAATATTAACCAAAAATACTATTTGTGTTTTATTGAATCAAAATAAAAATCATTTATAAAGTAAAAATAATAGGATAAAAATATATTAATTATTATATAAAAAATAATATACATAATAATATTTCTATGGTCTTGATACATATTCATTTAATACACCCGCAAACACCATAAGAGTAAAGTGCGTGGTGGTGAGACTTTTATGGGGTGGTTCGATTTACATGGTTTGAGTTGTGATCTCGATAAGCTTGAAATTATACTATAAATGGTTTTTATCAAGATTAATTTTTTGGATATCAGATTGGTATTGTTCAAGGTAAAATACCATAGATTTTATCTCCCTCAGAAGCTCTAATAAATGAGATTCATAGGGTAAAATCCTACTGGTTGAGGCCACCACTTCCTTTGTCTGTTTCAATTGGATTTGTTAAAACCCTATATTTATACTAATCACGTGATCACTATTTAATAGATATATTATCAATGGCAATGATTCTTAATGGTCAATTAAACACAATATGATATAATAAAACCAAATAAGTGCATGTGTTTTCTATAACCATATTATATAATAAGATATTTAAATAAATTACAAGGGAAATTTTATTTATAATAGTTCAGGTCATTAAAATCTTCCCCATTAAGAAATATTACCCTCAAAATTTTCATTTACCACACTAAAATAGATGAGGGTAACTCTGTTTCATCACTTCCTCCAGTTCCCACATCGTTTCCTCAAAATTTTTGTTTCTCCACAACACTTTTACCAGGTACATTGTATTATTTCATAGAACTCTATCTCTATAATCTTAGATCTTCATCATCTGCTCCTCATAGGAAATTTCATTCTCCAATGGAAACACCTTTGTATTTAGTACATGTTAGGGGTATGGTATGTACTTCCTCAAGAGGGATACATGGAATACATCATGTACTTGAGATAGGTTAGGTGGGAGTGCTAGTTGGTAGGTCACCGCTTCGATGCGATCAAGGATCTCAAAGGGGTTGATGTATCTTGGAATAAGTTTTATATTCTTCCCAAATATCATCACTTTCTTCCATGGATATATTTATAGGAATACCATGTATCCAATATCAAAATCTAGGTCTCATCGATGATTCTCATAATAGCTCTTCTGTCAACTTTGAGTAGCCTTGATGTGGTGCTGAATAGTCTTAACCTTTTCCACCATTTCCTCAACCATTTTAGGACCCAAAAATTTTCATTCCCCAACTTAATTCTAACATGTAGGTGTTTTTAACCTCTTCCCATAAATGGATTCATAGAGAGTCATTTGTATTCTTGAGTAGAAACTATTATTGTAATAGAATTTGGCCAGAGGAAGATGTTGGTCTCATCATCCTTTGAAGTCCATACAAAATAATCTCAAAATGCCTTCCAGTGTCTAAATATCCTGATCATATTGGCCATCAGTTTGAGGATGACAGGTTGTACTGAAGTTCATCTCAGTGTTTAGATCATGTTGGAAACTTTTCTAGAACTTGGAGGTGAATCTTGAATCTCGATCAGATACAGTCTATAATGGTACTCCATGCAACCTTACCACTTATTTGATGTATATCCATAAAATTTAATCCAGTGATAAATCCTATCAAATTTAAATAAAGTGATCTATATTTGTAATATGATCCACAAAAATCCATATATAATTGTTTCCCCTAGATGTATTCAGAAGTCTTGTGATAAAGTCCATGGTGATGTTTTTCCATTTCCATGTTGATATGGGTAAAGTTTCACCATCCCCTTAGACTTATGTCTTTTAACCTTAACTTAATAACATACCAGATTTTTTTGGATATTCAATGATATAATTATTTATATTATCCCACCAATAGTTCTCATAGAGATCTTGATACATCTTTGTGCTTCTAGGGTTAATGGAGAAAGTTTAACTATATGCATCACCCAACGGTTCCTTCTTTAACTCAAGATTTTATGGAACACATAGTCTTGACCCAAATCTCACAATTCATTATTCATTAACATTGAAAATCAAGTATTTAACTTTCCTTATAGTTTTCACTTTCTTTTTAATTCCCACATCATTTCTTTTAGTATCACTTAACCTCTCCATAAGTGATGGTTGAGAAATAATTTGTGAAAGGATTGATGATGTTACTTGATTTATGATTCCCATGTCCATCCTTTCTAAATCTAATAAGATTATATCCTTCTCAATTATCATCAATGATATAATTATTAGATCCTTTGTACTTAGAGTGTCACCACTTTATTCTCTTTCCCATGACAGAAGTGAATTGAGCAGTCATAGTCCTTGATCAGCTCTAACCATCTTCATTGGCACATATTCATCTCTTTCTGTGTAAATATATACTTGAGGCTTTTATGATCCATATATATTTCAAACTTCTCCACAAAGTGATAATACTACCATATTTTCAAAGAAAATATCACTCCAACCAACTCTATACCAGGTGTTGGGTAGTTCTATTCTTAAACTTTCAATTTCCTTGATACATAGGCTATGACTTTGTAATTATTCATTAACACACAACCCAATAACTTCTTCTAAGCATTGATAAATACTATGAAAAGTTATCCACTTGTGGGTAGTTTAAGAATAGGGGCAGTGATAATCCTCCTTTTTAGTTCCTCGAAACTTTATTCACACTCATCATTCCAAACAAACTTGAATCCCTTATGAGTTATCTTGGTTAAAGGGTTTGACAATCGCGATAAATTTATCATAAATTGATTATAATACCCAGTTAATCCAATGAAACTATAGATATTTTTCACAGATGTTGGCCTCATCCATCCTTTAATTACTTCTATCTTTTAATGATCCATAGATATCCCATTTATTGTGATGATATATCCCAATAATGAGACTTCCTTCAATAAAAACTCACATTTGATATACTTGGCATAAAGATCCTTCTTTCTCAAGGTCTTTAATATAGTGATCATATGTTCCTTATGCTCCTCCTTAATTTTGGAGTATATTAGAATATCATCTATAATGACTACCACAAATTTGTCAAGGTAATCCCTAAAGAATACATTCATAATATCCATGAATATTGTTGGAGCATTAGTGAGCCCGAAAGACATCACTATGAACTCATAGTGCCCATACCATGTATGAAAAGTAGTCTTGGGGATATCCTCCTTCTTCACCCTAACTTGGTAATATCATGACCACAAAACCACCTTGGAGAAGTATTGTTCTCTATGTAGCTGATTGAACAAGTCATCAATCCATGATAGAGGATACTTGTTCTTTATCATGATATTTTTGAGCTCATAATAATCAATGAAAATGTGAATTGACCCATACTTATTCTTAATTAAGAGGAGTGGTACACCCCATGGTGAATCACTTGGGTGTATGAATCCTTTATCTAGATTCTCATGTAGTTTCTTCTTCAGCTCCTCAATTTTTACAACAACCATTCTATATGGATTCTTGGATAATGGAGACAACTCAGGTATAAGATTGATTGAAAATTCAACCTCTCGGCTAGGAGGAAGACCGAGAAATTCCTCTGGAAACACATCCTCATAATAGGCATTTCTTCGAGGATGGTTATTTCCTTAGAATCAATCATTTGATATAGATATGTTTATTTATAGGGCAATAATATCTATGATTGAGATGTTGTTGCTAAAGAAGATTCATCCTCCTCCTTTAAATCATACAGAATCGGGGGTCGATTCATAATATAGAGAGTGATTTCCTTTTCGCAGAAATTTATGTTAGATATATATAGGGAAAGCCAATCCATTCCCATAATTTCATCAAATTACACCAAATGAAGTATGAAAAGGTTCACTAGAAAGTTCATCCCAAAAATTATGAAAGGGGAGGAGTTATATACTTGGGATGAAATAATCGACCCATTTTCCATTTTCACCAACAACTCCACTTCCATGATTTTTTAGTGGTGTTTTAATAGTTATACTAAACTTTCGTTATATGAAGGAATGTGTAGTTACAGAATCAAAAAGCATGTTCTCTATTCTTTAATGAATAACTAACATACTGGTCACCACTTTATTTTTGGGATCCACTTCAGCGCTAGTGATGGAAAAAGATTTCCCTTGCTACCTTGAAGGTTATTGGCTGTCTTATAAAATCCTTGGCTTAGTGTATTGGTTTTCAAAGTACCCTAGTTCCTTGAAGTTGAAGCAATGAACAATGCACTGAGGGTTAACTAAATCATTAATTTACTCTTTTTCATTAGTGGGTTTCTCCTGTTAATAATCACTGGCTAGGTACCCTTCTTTCTTGCACCTAAAACATTTCCTCATTCCCTTTAGGAAATTTTTGGGGTGCTTCTTTCTGCACCTTTAACAAGTGAGATGTTAAAATTTCTTAGCACTATTATATTTATCCATATGACTGATAGAATTAAAATCCACTTTCTTCTTCTTATCCCCATGATACCCTTGGGATTCAATGATCTCTATTTTGACTTTGAGGTCACATCAGAAAATTTACTTATAGCTATCAAAGTCACAGATCACTAGTGATTTTCATAGACTAGGATTTATCCCACCAAAGAAGTGGCCAACCTTGAATTTGAGGGTAATGAAAAGACTAGAGGTGTATCATGCAAGTCTTGTGAAGTTTTCCTCGTAAAACCTGATGGATTCATCATCTTTTTTCTTGATGGTGAGGAAATCTCTTTCCATTTTAATTTAGAGAGTGTGAGGAAAATATTTTTTGAAAATTCATTTAACTCTATTACTTTGTTCTCTTCCTCAAGCTTCATATTTTTGATCAATTTACACTACTGATTATATTCTACCTCCATAAAATAAATAGCTAGTAGAATCTTCTCTTGTTCTAAATATTGAAGGATTGAGAATATATTCTCAATGGAGATGATCCATTATTCCACAATTAAGGGATCAGATAATCCATTAAAATTAGGAGGCCTTTTCTACATGAATCTCTTGATTATGGATTGTTAACTCTTAAGGGGGTTTAGGCACTCCTCTTGATCTAATTTTATATTCATAACTCGAGTTATCTAAGAGAGTATCATCATAAAGTTCACGATTCATGCTCCCATTAGGTTGGGAATCTCATTGGGGAAATCATCACATTTCTCGTCACATTGATTGTTTACTTGATTCCTCATATTTCCATCCATTGGATAGAATAATGGGAAAACAAAGGCTGCTTATTTTTAAACTATTAAACATGTAAAGGGGAATCCAATGACATTAAATACATAACTTATAAATTACATTTATTTTATTTACTTATGAATCTCTAGTCTCCGATCTATGTTATACATGATCTATTTCCTAACATATACTCTTATGGGTGTTTTTTTGTTACCTTAATAATGGTTTATAATGAGCTTATTAATTACCAAATCATATCCCTCAATACTTTCAAACTAGGTGTATAGTATGGCCCGTTGTCATGTACTAGGTTGCACTAAGTCAGACCCGACGCACCTTGTCGGAGTTGTTACCCTTAGGTACATCTGTACCAAAACCACATCCAATTATAGTATTAAGATAGAGATATATTTTCTTGATAAAACAATTAATCTATACTTACCAAAATTTAGGGATGTTTTCTTATACTTAGTATTATCCCTAAGGCTTTCCCTATAGTTTTGCAATCTTAATCCCAAAAATAATTAAACTTTTCCTCTAAAACCAACTATAATAAACCTTATATTTATTACACATTAATTCATGATTTATTACATAAAATTACACATAATAAAACCCAAAATATCGATAAGTATAGTGTATTTGGTAATTAATTACATATCTTAACATCTTGAATATGGTATACAATAATATTATTGAAAACTTCCTTAATATGCTTCTAAAATTCCATGGATTTTAAAACTACACAGGATAACTTAGGGACATACATAAGAAAAGGGTGAGATATAAAGCCCAGTAAGGGAATAAACATGGAATAACATGAATAAGGTAGTACATGTTAGACAATAGGAATATCAATGATAAATAAAAATAATATGAACAATAAGGTATAATATAGCATGATAATCATAACATGAGAAATGTGGCAACAAATTAAAACATTAAATCATAAACATAGGTTAAGGATAAACTACTGATACATAATGGTGGAAAAATTACCATAAAGGAATCAAGTTCACTCCCTATCCCAACATGATGTCTAATGAGACTAAAAATTACCCAATGTATTGAAGCACTATATAATTCTGGGTGCACCCATCACATTCATTTCATTATCATGCTTAAGTGTGCCACATAGATCATACAACATGGATTCATTCATAATCATAATTTATTACATGATAAAGGAGTGTGAAATAAATATATGTAAGTACTCAATCAAAAGTATATGTGCATAAATGTGAACATCCTTGATAGGAAATTAGTATGGTATTCACTACACATTTTTTTTGGAATGGAAAAATCGTGTTGAAAATTCGGCAGCATAATGGCGTCACTTAAAGATTCATAAAAATGGATTTATGAGAGATAAGTGGGTATATCATCACATAGAAATAAAATTTATAGTAATAGGGACATGAAAAAACATATCACAATATTATAAATTAGAAATTTAAGGCATAAGTTAATGAAGAAACTTGAATAAGGAAAAGAATCCTAACTATATTTCGGCATGGTAATGGGTGAACATAAAGAATAATGGGAGTATTAATTAGAGTGAAAGGGGGATATAATCATTTATAAATTAAATGTAAATTAATTTGAATATTTAATAACATATCCCAAAATAAGCAAATGTAATTTAAGATACATAACATAAAATAAGTGTTTGAATGAAAATGAGAAGAGAGAAACCCCTTACTAAATTTCCGCTTGGTAACGACTTAGGTAAGGGTAAAGATGAGAGAGGATAAATGGTCTACCATTAAAATAAAATAAATTTTATAGTAAAAAATTTCAAATAAGGTTCAATTAAGGTTCTTTAATTGAGAAAACAAATTCCAAATAAGGTGCTTGAATTGAAAGGATGAGAGGAAGGATGAGAGGAAGGTCCCTTACTTGAGTGTGTGAATCCAAATGCTTGGGAGGAGATTATTGAGATCTCAGGGTAACCTTGGGAGGACTATAGATAGTATAGTTAAGATTATGGAGGTTCTTAAAGGAGTTTTAGTGAAGATAAATGGGTGATTGGGAGGGTTTATATAGTAAAAGAGAGGGATTTTTTTTATTATTTAGGTTTTGGACTCTACATAATAAAATAATCAAAACCACAAACCATCCCATGGTTTTTGCCCATTATTTCTAAAAAATGGGATTGGTTATCATTATTTTATAAGTTCAAGTTCCTAAATCAATAAAATAACCCCCTTTCTTATGTGGAGGTGAGTCATACTCTTAAAGAAATGATTTAAAAACCATAAAATATATTATAAGTTTGGGAGGATTCACAATGGATTTATAAAATAAATAAAATAAACATAAAACCAAATTATTTTAAAATAAAAATATATATTTGGTCTTGTATACCTTTTATAGTATTTATTACATCACATTTTGGTCATTATGATGTCATAAAATA
Organism: Viscum album; assembly: GCA_963277665.1. NCBI lineage: Eukaryota > Viridiplantae > Streptophyta > Magnoliopsida > Santalales > Viscaceae > Viscum > Viscum album. Next base: position 1,489,701,549 of record OY728142.1, read on the forward strand.
CAAAGTATATTTATACAATATTTTTTTTACTCGAAAATTCGACTTTCTCAGAAAATTATGAAAAATTAACCATTTGATAATTTAAAAATTATAATTCCAAAAATAATATTAATTTTATCTAGATAATTTTATAAATATGTAAATTTTTACTTTTAAAATAAAATTGACATTTATTAAGAAATGTTGGGTTTTTTTTGACAATAACAGTTTTCAACCCTTATAATAATTACATTTGACTTCATAAAAATTATATAATAATTTATATTTAATAAAAATAATTTAATAATAATATTTTATTAAAATATTAATTATTTTAAAAATCCATTAATTCATAAAAATAAAACCCTTAATTGAATTTGAATATTAACCAAAAATACTATTTGCATTTTATTGAATCAAAATAAAAAGCATTTATAAAGTAACAATAATAGGATAAAAATATATTCATTATTATATAAAAAATAATATAAATACTCATATTTATAGGGTCTTGATACATATCCCTTTAATACACTCATAGACACCCTAAGAGTAAGGTGTGCGATGATGAGACTTTCATGGGGTGGTTCGACATACATGGTTTGGGATGTGATCTCGATGAGATTGTACTTCTACTGTAAATAGTTTTGCTCAATCTTATGTTGTTGGATATCATCTTGGGATTGGTCAAGTGAAAACCCTATAAATGATATCTCCCTCAAAATCTCTAATAAATGGGCTTCATAGGGTATGATTCTACTGGTTGAGGCCACCACTTCATTTTTCTGTGTCAATTAGTTTTGTTAAAAACCTATATTTATACTAATCATGTGATCACTATTCAATAACTATATTATCAACAGTAATGATTATTAATATTCAATTAAATCTAATAGGATATAATAAAACCAAATAAGTGCATGTGTTTTCTATAACCATGTTACATAATAATACATTTAAATAAATTACAAGTGGAATTCTATTTATAATAGTTCGAGTCGTTATATCCTTAGGAATATCCTTAGAAATATCCATAAAAATATCACAAAATTTTTCTCATCCTAGTTTCCAAAGGTTGACTAAAATTTTTCTCTGATACCAACTATTGTGACCTTCACTTTTCAAACATTAACATTACATCATTTTTGTGGAATACTTAATACATTAGAAAAATATATTCCCAAATACTGTATTAGTTTAGTGCCTTTGGAAACATGGAAACATAAAAACTGATATATAAGTTAGGTACGTTCTCTCCCATTAGGTTCTTGAATAGAACCCTTCTTAGAAACATCATACCTAATGCATATCTTTATAACCCGGGGAAGGGAAACATAAGAAAGGTTGAACTCAAATGATCAGTAAGGGTAAAAAAGGGAGATATATAAGCATAATCATGAACATAAGGGTATGAGAACATGATCATAACATTAGAAAATCATACCTTACATATCAAAGATCATATGCATGAGTCATGACATAAATAATGACAGTTCATAAGACATGAATCATGGTGTAATCAAGAGTATAGTCCATGAAAGTATAACATAGGAATAAGACATTGAATTGTGAAAGATATATAAACATGTAATATCATTCCCTATAAATCAAGGTACATTACCAAAACTTAACAAGGCACTTCATGGGGACTACACCTACTGGTCGAGACACACCACCACCCCCAATCACAGTCATATACTTGTAAGGGATTGAGTTTCCCCATATTCCCATAGTAGACCGGGTTTCCCCATATTCTCATAGTGGATCATGTTTCCCCATATTCCCATAGTGGATTAGGTTTCCCCATATTCCTATAGTGGATCATGTTTCCCCATCTTCCATAGTGGATCAGGTTTCACCATTTTCCATAGTGGATTAGGTTTCCCCATTTTCCATAGTAGACCAAACCCATCGACTTGAATACCATCATTATATCATGATATATAAATATTTACCCAATTAATTGGAGAGATATATAGGTCCCACCTATCACATAATGAAATCATACCTACATGTTCCACAAGATAATAAAGCATTTATCATATCATGACACATAAAAAGAGATGGGTTTAATAAACATCATAACCCATGAAATGAAATGGGTATCATAAAAATTTCATCATATCAAAACCTATGGAAAATAAATAGGTTTCATAATAATTTTATCATATAATAACCCATGAAGGTAAGTGGGTTTCATAAGCATATAACCCGTGAAAGAGAAATGAGTTTCATAAATGTCTTACCATCAAAATGTAAACCATTCAGAGAAAGAATATGAATGGATCCTTGGATCATATACAAAATAAGGAATGATTAACACCAATATATGTAATATTATATGGGAAATAATTTTTAAATATCTTTTTTTTAAACATTTATTAAGGAAAATATTCTTTCTTTTTTGAAAAAAATGATTTTTAGAACATAAAACCTTTTGAAAACCATTTTATTTAAAAATAACCTTGAAAAATTATAAAGGAATATTAAAGAATTTTTTAAATCAATTTTCATTGAAAACTTATAAAATAATCTTGAAAAAACTTTGAAAACATTTTTATAAAACATGGGTTTGAAAGAATACAGATTTCTAACCGAAAAGATAAATATAGTTGGATTTTCTTAAAAAAAATATTAATTATATTAAGAAATAAAGAGTGGAAATATGGTAATAAATACATGAATACATAATGAATAACCATAGGATAATAAAATTCATGAGTTTTCTTGATATATGGATTATAATATTTCAATAATGAAATCATAATCATAAACATTCCTGATAAACGATGAGATTATATCAATAAACTCTTACCACTTGATAACTTTGAATCATACTCCCCATATAAGAAAATGAAATTACATGAAGCTTAATATATCATTAAAATAATTATATTAATTATATAACATATCAATGGGTATTATATAAACCCCATAGAAAAATATGGGTGCATAACATGGCATGTATCTCAAAGAAGGAAAATTGATACAAAATTACTTTACCGATTTGGTAACTTTTGATCCATAAGACCCATGAAAGAAATATCATAATATGGATATGTAAATACACATAAATTTAAGTATATGAATCATATAATACATTCATGGTCAATATACAAACCACATATAATAAATAGGATGTGAACATGGCTTGTGTATCACGAAAAATAAAAGTGAGACGATAAAACCCTTATTACATGAGTAATTTTTGAATCATGATAATCATGAAAGAATAAAATAAAATAAATTTTTTAATATAATTAAATAAAAAAATTAATGATATAACATGTCATAAGGCAGTATATACACCACACAAAATAATAGAGTGGTGGATATGGCATGAATCTCATGAAAATAAAAAGTGAGATGAAATTCCCTTACCTTAAGACTTGACTTTATTCATACATGTTCAAAAATCCTGTATAATAAACATAATTATATTATAAATATATTAAAGAACAATATTATTATATACAATAACATATATTATTTTATTAAAACTTTATATTACCCATTTATTAACAAATCCACATTAATGTTACGTTTTAGGTAATGTCTGTGTTGTTTTTTATATATGTTTTGATTTTTTATTCTTGATAATCATAATTATATCATGATTTAATTATTTATAGAATTTGAAACATGATATAAATATCATATATATTCATTATATAAATATTTATAATTATCTATAAAATACATAAATATGAAATGGAATACACAATTCATGGAGACGGTAGGCCGTACGTACGCATGAGCGTTGAATCCGTTTTATTATTATATTGAAAGAAAGAAAGTAAATAAAATATATGTATATATATATAACATAATTATAGTAGAATTATCATTTCATATATATCATATATTTTCACTAATACCCTCTTTAATATATTCCATGTTAAGTGTGAATGAATCACATCGCTTTGAGGAGGTGGTAGTCCACATTTCCATAAACGAAGTTATTGTATTTACACAAAATGGAAAACATGAAGGTATGTTTTATATAATAATTAAAGAAGAATAAATACATCATAAATATCACATATATCATATAAAAATAGTTTTTCCATCATAATTACCACCCATGATAGGTGGTAAATGAAAACAAACAACATCGTTTCGTGGGGCGATAGTTCATTGTACACAAGAACGATAAGTTCGTTACCCATTAGATAGAAGTGTGTGTAAGTGTTGGTAGAAAATTTAGAATAAAAAAATCTCAGTATATTTAGAATAATTAGTTTATTATATAATTATATAATAATAATAGTTGAGGTGATGGATAATTAAAATAGAACAAAGGAGTTTAAGGAAGGATGTTACCTATTCTTTGGGTAACTCCTCTTGGTTTGCACCAAGGGGATTACTTGGATGGATTTCTTCCCAAAGTTAGGATTATAGGATGAATTTAGGGATTTTAATATAATATTTTATCAAATTTTGGATAATACAAAGGGCTTGAGAGGTGTGGATAAGTGGGAGGGATGAAGTTACTTTTTATAGCGGAGGAGGAGTAACATTCTTGTAAATTTTTGAAAAAGGAATTCCACCCACATTTTTCCTATAAAAAGTGGATCCAATAATTAATTTTTTTTTATAAAAGGTATTATAGGGTATAAATATGGACATACAATGTATTTTGGACAAGTTTCTAGGTTATTTTGACCCTTAAGTGTAAGGTTTTGTCCCTTGTTAAGATAATTTTCCTCTTAATCATTGTAATTAATTTAAATTAATTTCACTAATATTTTTTTGTCAAAAAATAATTTGAACTAATTTGAAATTATAAATTATTATTATTCAAAATATATAATCCATTTTTCCAAATTCCAATCATAGAAGTTGTAAAAATTAATTTAAATTTAATCCTGCAGACGGTACGACAAAGCGGGTTTTTAAAGTAAAAATGTTCAAAAGTTTGAAATGTTTTTATATCTAGTTTCAATGTGAAATTAGTTAAAGTGAACTAAATTGGATTAAATTATTTAAAATTTATATAATTAAACTTTAAAACCAAATTAAAAAATAAGTTAACTATATAAATAAATTAGATAAAAAGCGGTTTTGAATTAAAATTCAATATTTTTCACTATTCATCAAAAAATGAAATTTCTCATAAAAAAAAATCACCCTAATAAAATTTTTATGTTCCAATTTTAAAAATGAAGTTTATTTTTTTTAATAATAATTATAAAAGTTTCAAAAATCATATTTAACATGGACACCATTAAAAGGTGGTAAAATTACCTTTTAGAGGAATACATCTTTTTATTCATAAAATTGGATTTATTCTTATATTATACCTATCAAATCTATTGGATGAGTAAGAAAAATATTGATTGAATATATAATATAAATTTTTTATTTAAGACATTAATCAAAAGTGGTTTGTTTAATTTATTGAGATAAAATCATGTTTGTACATAGAAAAATAGTTTTATCAGAAAAGTAATTTCTTTATTTTCAAATAGTTCTTAAATTCACTTATAATAATTGATAAAAAACAATTTATTTCATATACATTTTTAAATAATATTTTCAAAATTTATTTAATCTTATTCATAACATCCTTTCCAATGGTTAGGTGGTAGCTATAATAATATTTTAATAATAATATTAATAGTATATTATAGTTCAGTAAAAACTCAGCCTTACATGTTATGAAAGCTATAAAAGGAACTCAGAATTGTGTGTAATACAAGACAAACATAGTATTTCATGTACTGTAAGCTAATCTAAGTGCTGCATGTGATGCAATATTAACTTGGTTTTGTGTATAACGCAAGACAAACTTAGTGCTTTTATAAAAAAACTATATTCAGTGTTGTGTGAAGTGAAAAATATCACAAAGATTAAATTAATTCAAAAAAAGTATTAATTCACAAAATCTTAGGGTGTTACAGGTTCCCCTCCCCATTTTGGTATTTTGGGTTTTGGTTAAAAGTGTAAAATGTTTAACTCATGTTGTAATGTTATCTTGTGAACTCATGTGTTCTAGTTAATGTTTATGATGTGTTGTGCTATCCTTGTGGGTTATTTATGGTTGATTCTTATGGGATAAATCATTACCTAATGTGATGTTTTATGGATATTAACTAGTTTCTAGACAATAGGGATTTTGAATACCCTTCGGGCCATTCCATGAGTTGGGTCGGGTGTTGGGTTGGATGGAAGATCGACATGGTTCTTAACAAAATCACATTAGAGTAGGTTTTACCCTTTTCTTGGGTCATGCTATTTAGGAGATTCTGGATATATTGGATCTAGGAATATTAGGTCTTGATGATCTAGTTTCAAGTGGGGTGTTTAGCCAACACACCTCATGACGAACCTTAGGTCAACATTTGATTTTTGGGATTTGGTTTGACTTCTCCTTCAGGTGGGATGTACAGGATGCATACTATGCATGGACACTGAGTGGGGGTGGAGTGGTTTAATATGTTGATTGTGTTTATTATGGTTTTTTGTTGATTTAGGGAAATGTTTTGACATTGGTATCATTGGAATTTTCTGGATGTTGTGTTAATGGTTTCCTTGGTTTTGTTAATTGATGCAACATCATGCCTCCCTAGAGACTTCCAATGCAATAGTGGGAAGATGCCAAAGATATTTCTCCATCACCAGTTGATCATAGGTTAATGAAAGTTGTGGTTCAAGCCATCCAAGTATTGGATTAGGGAGTGGTATCTGGTCTATCTCATTATAGAGAAGGAAAACTAGGACCATAAAGGGACAAGGATGAGGAGTTATACAAGAAAAAACCTTATTCCTTCTAGGGTAGAAAAGACCCCCAAAAGAAGAGGATTGGATTGAAAGGATTGAAAGGATTTTTGGGTTTCTTGATACTTCATAGATGGTTAAAGTGAAGTGCGCTTCATTCATATTAGAAGGTCCTAGTTGTAGGTGGTGGGACTCAGTGATCCTGGATGGGAAACATGAGAAAATGGGATAGAAGGACTTAAAATTTGTCTTCAATGAGAAGTATTACCCTAAGACCTTGGTCATTTCCAAAACTCAAAAGTTTCTATATCTCCATTATGGGTATTAGACCATGTTTAAGTATTCCAACCACTTTGATGAGTTAGTATATTTTTCAACCAAGGTGGTTTCTAATGAGTAGCTAAAGGATCATTGTTTTGAAATGGGGTTGCGGCTAGAAATTTGGTCCTAGGTATCCTTGTTCAAGTTGAAGACATATACTGAGATAGTGGACCAAGATATAATAGTGAAGATAGACCATGCTAGAAATTATTGTTTTTATGGGATAACTTTATAAGTGGTCTAGAAAAGTGATGCTTAATCTGAAAAGAAAAGAAAGTGTGATGAGAAAAAGAAGAGGGGAGGTGGTATTCCAGGCCACCTTTCCTGACCACCTTTGTATGCTACCACTGGTGGTGTATTAGTTGTATGCTACCAGTGTAGAAGGCCGGGTCTTGTACGGGAAGAGTTTCCAACTCCACCTAGAACCTACCATCATTGTGGGAATTTGGATGATTTTCATAGATTCTGTAAGAGTGGGAATAAAACCCAAAGTGGTGCAGGTTCCTCAGCCCACAGGGAATTACCAACTTAGTCTAGTGTATTAAGTAATATGGGTTCTCAATCTATTGGGCATGGTGGCAATGTTGGATCCTCTTATGGGTAGAGACAACTCAAGGCAGAGCCACTAGTTAGTAATCGTCCATAGGTGTCAGTAGAGATGAAGCACCTCCATGCTATGGATCAAGTGCCAGTATAATCAAATGTATGGCCTATGACAGTTTAAGGTACCATTTTTATTTCATCATCCATAGCCATTGTTTTATTTAAAACATGTTCTTAAAATTACTTTATTTCTGTCTGTCTTGTGGAATTGTTGAAATTTCCAACCGAGCCTATGCCATATGTAATGGAGTTGGTGACAACACTTGGTAATAAGATAGAACATGGTCTCAGATGTCTGTTATTCACTCTCACTTTGTTAGGGGTCAATATGGAATGGAATTTACTAGTTTTGGAAATGGACCTCTTTGATGTGATCCTCAGTATGGATTGGATGGTGCATTTCAAGGTGCACATTGATTTTTATCATCAACGAGTGAGATTTGTGGCACCTAATGGGACTACTCAAGTTTTCCAAGGTGAATGGGATCCTCAGTCATGGCGTACTGGACCTCCACTTATAGAGTTGTGAAATCTCATTTTCCAGGCCTCTTATCTCATGTTGGATGATGATGGTAGAGTTTCTAAGGGTGGATTACCTACTGTGGTAGATGATTTTACAGAGGTTTTCCCAGATGATTTCTTAGGGTTGCCTTCAGAGCAGGATGTGGAGTTTACCATTGATTTTCACTAATAACACAACCTATATCTCTTTCCTCATATCATATAGTCCCGAAAAAGTTTAGGTAATTAAATATATTTCTGGAAAATTTGAATCCAAAGGATTCATTCGTCTGATCATCTCAACTTGGGATACCCCTATGCTATTCACTAAGAAGGCTAATGGATCCCTATGGTTGTGCTTCAATTATCAGAAGTTGAATATGGTAACAATCAAGAAAAAATACCCCTTGACCTGTATTGATAACATTTTTGATCATCTTAAAGGGGAAAGGTGTTTCTCTAAGATCAACCTACGCTCCAAGTATCACTAGGTTAGGATCAGATGAGAGAATGTCCTCAAGATAGCCTTTTGAAGAAGGTATGGCCACTTCAAGTATTTGGTTATTTCATTCAGGATGAAAAATTATCTGACAATTTTCATAGTGCTTATGAACTGGGCGTTCTATCATTAACTTTACTCCTTTATCATTGTATTTGTGGATGATATCTTGTTCTAATTTTTGACCAAGAAAGAGCGTGAGTAACATTTGAGGATCATGTTAGGAACTCTTTTAGATCAACTTATCTATGTCAATCCATCAAAGTGTACTTCCTAGATTAGGGAGGTAAAGTTTATAGTCCATGTGGTTTCAGAGCATGGAGTTTCATAAGACCCTGAGATGATTAGAGTAGTAATGTCATGAAAGAATCTGATGAAGGTTTTTGATATCAGGAGTTTTTTGGACCTAACAGGGTATTACAAGATGTTTGTCAGGGATTTCTCTTGGATTACTTTTCCCATGACCATAATTACCTAAAAATGGGTAAGGTTTTAATAGATTCAAAAATATTAGAAAAATTTTGAGAAGCTTAAGTGGTGGTTGACCACTACCCTTATTTTGATCTTTCTTGAGTCTGAAAAGGTATATGTAGTCTACTGTGATGCTTCAGGTATGGGACTTGGGTGTGTGTTTATGCATGATGACCATGTGGATGAATATGGATCTCACCAACTCCAACCCCATGAAAATAATTACCTAACCCATGACCTATAATTAGTGGTAGTGATTCATGCTTTGAAGATGTGGCACCATTATCTTTTTGGGGAGAAATTTGTAGTCTAATCAGACCAGAAGAGCTTGAACTACATTTTCTATAAAAAGGATATGAATTTGAGGTAGCGCCAATGGGACAAGTATCTTTAAGGGTTCAATTTTGATATCATCTACACCCCGAGCAAAGGGAATGTGGTTGATTATTACCTAAGTAGGAAGATATTGGTGTAATCCTTGAAAGAGTCTAGTGATGAGTGAACTTTTATGGGGATCTTCTCCCTGATGATCATGGAGCCCAAAAACCATAGTGGAGAAATGTTCTTGGCTAGCATTCAGCTGACACCCTCCCTTTTAGAGCTGATCCGATAAGCGAATACTATTGATGAGTTGTTTTGGTGTTCTATACAATTTCTAAATGGTGGGGAGGTGCCCAGTGAGTGGTCATTTTCTCCCAAGGGAGTTATTTATTTAAAGGGTTTATTCATCATGATATTGTCTCTATGGAAGGTGGTCATGCAGGATATCAACCAGTATCAGTGGGACATTCATCCTAGTAGCAACAAGAGGTTTTATGATGTACATTGTAGGTTATGGTGTAATTATGAAATGAGAGATTGATGACTTTGTATTAATGTATTATATTTTCAGTAGGTAAAATCTGAGCACCATAGGCCCTTAGGTTTGATTCAACCACTACCTATTCCTTACTGGAAGTGAGACGAGGTCACCATGTATTTCATCATTAGGTTACCTTGTACACCCTGAGAAAGAAATTCCATGTGTTTGGTTATCAAATGTCTGACCAAATCGGATCATTTCATTCCGATCAAGGACTCAAAAAAGGTGGATGAGTTGGTTCAGTTTTACATAAAATAGATAGTGATAATTCATGGTGTTCCATAAAATATAATTTTATATAGGGACACTTGATTTACCTATTGGTTCTAGGAAGTACTTCTTAGGATAATGAGGCCACATATCAGACTTAGTGCGACATACCATCCTCAACGGATGGTCAGACAGAGCGGGTGAATTAGATATTGGAAGACATGATTCAAGCATATGTGTTGGATTTCATAGGATCATGGGATAACCATTTGGTATTTTTGGAGTTTTTATATAAAAATAGTTAACAATCCTCAATAATAATGACTCCCTTTGAGGTTATCTATGGTCGGCCATGTCAACCACCTTTTTTTTGGACAAAAGTAAGTGAGACTTGTTTTTTTGGACAAGCCTTGTGCATGAGATGTCTAATAAAGTTTAAATGACCAGGAAATGATTGTTGATGGCGCAAAACCACCATAAGTCTTATGATAATCATTAGCACCGAGGCTTAGAATTTTTAGTGGGTGATTGGGTGTTTCTGAAGGTGGCCCCTCATCTGGGTCATCATCATCTTGGTAAGTAAGGGAATTTGACGCTGTGGTATATCAGACCTTTTGAGGTGACTGGGAGAATTGGTAAGGTGGAATATTGGATAGCTTTGTTATCCCAGTTGATTTTGATCCATGATGTGTTTTATGGCTCATAATTGAATAAGTATAATCCAGACTCATCTCATGTGCTGAATTGGGAAGAATTGGTGTCAGAATATGATTTATCTATGTTTGAGAAACTGGTATAGATTGTGGACTATCAAGAGAAAGTGATTCTAAAGAAATATATACCATTGGTTTGAGTTCTTTGGTATCACAAAAATTATGATCATGAGAAATTGGAATGGAAGTATTGGGTGGAAGACTAATAGCCACATTTTTCTTTGATTAGACTTTGGTTTAACATTCCAAGGGTGGAAAGTTTTCATAGCGAGGAGAATTGTCACATCCATGGGTTTATTTTAAGGTGTTTTACCTTTTATTTTTGTTTATATCTTTATTACATAGTCTTACTAGGTGTTTTTTAGAAAAAAATAATGTTTTTTTGGAATTATAGGATGTGGAACATGGTTGGCACATGACTAATAGAAACCGTGCTCCAGCCTAGTGAAAAACATGCACCCCGGATAGTGGCACTATTCAGGTCGCACAACCTAGCACATGGGAATGTGGGATAACCATGAGCCTAGGATAGTGGCACTGTCTGAGGTTCACAGTTAGGTGCATGGGTGTGTACTCTCCCCCAGGAAACCATGCAACATGCCATATCTTTAAAAAGTTTTAAATTCCTAAACTACCCCTCTTTGATTTGAACCCCAAATCCTTTATAACTTGCCCCATTTATCCTATCCTACCCTAATACCCCTTCCTCTCCTCTCCCTTTGGCTTTAATCTTTGGATGGATTTGGTTTGTATTCTTTAAGGAATATTCAAGTAAGTCTCTCATCTCCTCTTTTCTTCCTTCTTCTTGGTATCTTTCTCCTTTTATCTTGTGTTCTCTCTTCTCCAGTGGATTGGTTGACCTAGAGTGGGTTCAAACTTGTTTATTTTAGTTTAATATTTATGGATGTGGTGTGTTCTTGACTTTATAGGGTCTCTCCTTGGTGTTTTTGTGGTTTCCAACTGGTTTTCGGAAGTTTCCAAGAAAATGGTCAGTGATTTAATGATTTGACATTATTTTATGAGTTCAATATGCTTGATATGTTTTCTAAATGGGTTATATAAATTGTGTGGGTGGTTCAAATCATTCTTTAAAAGGGTTTTTGTGTGAGTGTAAGGGTTTAATAATGTTTTCCTAATGAAAATAGTTTTTTTTCATGTGTGATCTAACAGTTCGACGTGTGTTGTGCAAGAGGTGGTTCATGTGATAAAGAAATTGGAATTAAGAACAAGGGAATCCTAAGTATCTTGGTGGGTAGATTAGGTCTAGTATGTTAGGAAATTAAATGGGTCTGGGGCCCTGTCTCCCTAACTGGATTACATAAAAACACTAACTAAACATACATGTGATGGGGATTGGTGGCTCGAGCGGGTCCGTTACGTTTGAGTGATAGTTTGATCACTGAGAGTATGAGGATAATAGGACCCCACTAACCCTGGTGTCTTATAGATTTCCCATGGTGCTCATGCTATACTTACCATTCAACTTGTTTGATTTTTTTCTTTATTTTTATTTTAATTTCAAATCATATTTTATTTCAAAAATGAATCTTTCCTTTCTTTTTATTAAAAATTACATATTAATTTATCTTATAATGTTATATTAAAGAACCTATTTTGGTGGTATCCCACTGAACATTTATATCACACCCTATATACACCCTCAGGTGTGTGTATACCTTATTATGTTTGACCTAGGAAAATTCAAGACATTATGAGGTGGTGATGGTGGATCTAGTTGCTAGCAGTTTCTCTTTTTGAAGGTGTTATTGCTGGTTGCACGGGGGTGTTGAACCTATTATTTCTTGGAGTCCTGGTTTTATAGTTGGTTTCCCTCCCAGTTTTGGTATTTTGGGTTTTAGTTAAAAGTGTAAAATGTTTAACTCATATTATAATGTTATCTTGTGGAATCTTGTGTTCTAATTAATGTTTATGATGTGTTGTGCTATCATTGCGGGTTGTTTATGGTTGATTCTTATTGGAAAAATCATTCCCAAATTTTATTTTTGATGCCCATGCACTAGTTTCCAGCCTGTGGGGATCAGGAATGCCCTTCGGTTCATGACATGATCCGGGTTGGGTGTCAGGTTATATGGGAGCCTGGCGTGGTTTGTGACACATCACATCTCACTTGAAGACACTTGGTCCATCACATCACATCACATGTCACCTAAAGACACTTGGTCCATAACACCAAATCACATCTCATAACTAGTGTAGTAGGGTATCATGAACATGAAAGATACTAACCTTGTGCCGTCATACTCCCATGCATGAACCCCACCACAAGTCATCACATCACATCTCGCCCAAAGTCACTTGGGTCATCAAATCACATCTATACAATGACACTTTTGACTTCTACCGACTCTAAATGCATAATTCTATACAACAAGACAAAGTCCACATTTCACATTTCACCCTTTAATTTATCAAATCAATATAATTTCCAAAATTCCCATTTACCAACCAATTCCAAACAAACAACCCATCCATTTTTCATTTATTAATTACCATAGTAACCACACTTTCCTTGATCATTTCAAGCATTCATTATCCACTCCAACGCATTCCATTATAATTTAACACTATTATTTAATTTCATTATTACCCAGGAATCTATCACAACAGAAATCATTACCATATCATCCACCTTATATCATAACCACACATCGCACAAACATAACATTTTAATATTTAGAAAAAAGAGTATTTCATTACATTCCACTTATTTATTTAAGGGTATTCTCATACAATCCATGAATCCCATGAAACCATTTTATTAACCAAATAAAATTGATTAAATAATTCAATTTAAAGTGATTCCAAAAAATCACACCATCAAGGTTCCACAACAAATATCATATTAGCACAAACAAAGGCTTCCAACAACCATGATTTTAAGCAAGTTATCAAACATGTATAATCCTTTAAACAATATTACAACACAAGAAAAAACATGTTGGATCTTACTTTTTATGGAAAAAATTAATAATTAACTTCATGTAATTATATCTTACTCTATCTAGGATAATATTTCAATTATATAAATTAACATAAAATGTGATAATAATCATAATAATTCTCTATGCATTTGATAGTACTTTATATGGAAATATTTATCAACAACATGAATAAATCATATAAAATAAAAGTGAAATTCCCTTATTCCACATCAATTCCAATTAATCAATTAATTATATTTATTAAGATGATTCATACCATCTTCTCAAAGAATAAACAAAAGTATATACCTTTCTTTATGATACACTAAGTGAGAAATAAAGGATTCACTAACTTGATTTTAAGACCCAACAAATATGAGAAAAAATGTTTGTAAGGCCCAATGCTAAGCCATAATTTTCCAATTCCCCATATTCAATAATCTAAATGTAAAAAATTAAATTTAATTAAATATGAAAAAATAACCTTGAAAAAAAACTAGGTTATTACCTTCTACTCTTCAATAAGAATCCAACAGAACCGATGGTACATCAATATGATTAGTATTGAGGGAGATATGTCATAGAGAAGTTGAGAAATCTAGGGTATTTATTTACCTAATTTTCAATTATAAAAACACATTTTTCATTTATTTTCTTCATTTAATTCTATCATTTAATTACCTAATTTAATTCAAAACATATTGAACTGTTTGTTATTTAATTTTGATCTTTTAATTTCTCCCATTTATTATTATTGTAATTATTATTATTTTAAATCAATTTCGTTTCTTCTTTTTTTACTCAGCGTATCCCCACCCCTTGGTGCGCCTCCCCCTTAATGCCTCATTTTTTTTTAATTTTTATTCTCATAAATCAACTCTCTCTATCTTCCTCCTCTTATTTGTTTTTTTTATTTCCCTTTTTTCCTTCTCTCTTTAATCACCCTTTATTCCCCTCTTTAATTCAACGCCTCACCCCCATTTACATCTTACACGATTTCCAGTTTAAAAATAGTCATACATTCCATTCATTTCATTTTATTAAATTTATAGAATAAAAAAAACTCTCTATTATCATTAAAATTTAAATTACCAATTTGAACCTCTATCTAATCTCTTTATCCCACACGTTTTACACTTTCCTTTTATCTATTTTTTTCTCCTTTAATTCATAACTCTCCCACCTCCTTTATTCCATTTATTTATTTCATAGATTTATTCCTAACACATTCAATCTCTCTTCATTTTTTTAAATTCCATATATTTAACACCCCAATATTTCACAGTATGTTATCTTTTTAAAGAAATTCAATAGATTACGTTGCATGTAACACCGAGTTCGAGTGCACCATGATATATCAAACTAACGGTTTAAAACGCGGTTATGAATAGTACTAACTAAATTTGAAAATTTATAATTTTATTTTTCAAAATAGACTTCATTTTTGAATTCAGAATGTCAAAATTATCTTATGGTGAATTTTTAGTATTTTTCAGAAAATTTTTAATTTTTGATGAATAGTGAAAAATATTTCATTGTTGTTAAAAACCAACTTTTTCATTTGAATAATTATTTTACTGTAAATTGATTTTAAAGTCACAAAAGATAAATAATACATATATTAATCCAATTTAGGTCATTGGAATGTTTTTTATAATATAATTAGATATAAAAATTTATTGAACTTTTGAACGTCTCTTTTACCCACCTCATTGCCACATCCGTAGGACTAACATTAAACTTAATTTTCTAGTTTCTGTGAATTGAATTTAAAAAAATAGACATACATGTTTTTAATTAGTTTGATATTTTTGGTCTAATAGTAACAACTTAATTTTTTATGAATAGTAACTTTAGTATTTTTTTTACCAAAGTTAAGGGTAAATTGAGTAATTAAGGGTAAAAATAATATTATAAGCATTATAAAATTACCCTAAAACTTATCATAATTTAATTTTATGAGTGTATTTCAAAAAAAATAATCCTTGGGTTGATTTTGGGATCACTTAGAGCCACTCAGATAACTTTAATATATTTATAATATTATACTTTGAGAAAATCCAATTTTGTTATACTTTTGTTTTTAATAAGTAAAATATTTTTAATATGAAGTTATATAAGTGATATGGTCGACTATAAATAGTAATTAAAAATATAAATTTTTTATCTATATTAGGGTAATTTATTTATAATTTTATAAAATATATAATTAAATTAAATAGTGACACAATGATGATGAAATAATTGATTTGTTAAAGGAAGAATCAAATAAATAATATTATTAATATTAAAATAAATATCATTTGAAATATTTGATACCATACAATTTTTTTTAGATTACTATGAAATTTTAGTGATTATTTAATGTAGTTTTTTTAAGTAATCAAGTTGTTATGATTTTTTAAAAATGCAAGTAATAAATAGTGTCAAGATTGACATAAATGAGATTTTAAAATAAATAATATTTTATTAATTGATAAAAAATTCATAAATATATATATTTTATCCAAATAACTAGTATAATTTTAAATATGTCAGAAATGATCCAATTGAAGTTATTTGGTCATTTTATAGTAACTATATTAACCATATAGTATAAAAAGACAAGTTGTCACAGTAAGAGTTAAATTGTTTAACTAAGGGTTAAATCCAAAAGATAAGGTTAATTTTGTAACCCAAACTTGTATAAAAATAATTGGATGAGAATATTTAGACTTATAATCATCTTATCTTGTAAATAACTCACTTTTGATTTATTTTAAATCGAAAATAAATTTATATTAAATTAGTAGTTTTAAAGTTTCCAAAAGCGTCCCTCCCCTCTCTTATAAAAGGGAACTTCTCCTCTCCTTTTATTAACAGCTATAAAAACCTTTATTTCATCCAAAACATGCTCATTTATAATTAAAAATTATCTAAATTTATTCTAGAGGCCATAATTTTGGCAGAAATCCAACCGAAGAAGTCCTTTTTGTGCAAATCAAAAGGAGATACTCAAAGAAGAGGTAATTGTTTTACCAATTCAATACAATTTATTTTCTTCTTATACTTCCTATTACTATGTTGTTTCCATAATAAAGTAATAAATCCAGTATAATATATATTCTGAGATGTTATTATGATTATGGGACAACCATATTCCTCCTTTTATTCATCCTACAAATAATAATATCACCATGCGTGTGTACGTACGACTTACTGTCTCCACGTCGCGGTGTAATTTGTTTTTTCATAACTACTTTATTTGGATGGATATAATGCTGAATATAATGGATATAAATAATTAATATGTCATTATAATTATTATTTATAATTAATATACCATCAAATTCCATACCATTTAACAATTAAGGGAATGATATCGTCGCTCGTGAGTACGTATTACTTACAGTCTCCAAGACGTGATGATATTCATCCTCCATGTTAACCATTCAAGAATGATTATAAAAATATATATAATGAATAATTATAATATATATGAAATAATAATTCTACTAGAATAATATATATATATATATGTGTTTGTGTGTGTGTGTGTCATTTACTTTCTTCTATTCAATATGATAAGAAAACGGAAACAACGTTCATGTGTACATACGGCCTACCGTCTCCATTAACGGTGTATTCCATTCCATATATTTTATATATTCATATATATAATAAATATATATGATATATAAATCATATTTTATATTCTTTAATTAAGTAAATCATTATATGAGTAATAGGATCATGAATAACAAGTCAAAACACATACGATAAATAAAGCGATTATTACCCAAAATGTTGCTTTAACTTGGAAATTATTAATACATGGATAATATAAAGTCATAAATGAATCATATATGATATCATAAATATTATTATTCTAGTATAAGTTAATAATATGTTTAAAACCATTATATAGGAGTTTCAGACAAGTATGGAGAGTATTAGACCTAAGGTAAGAGAATTTCTATCTCACTTTTAATTTTCATGATATATAAGCCATGATAACCACCTATTTCTTATGTGTGGTGCATGTAATGCCCCTATTATATTTCATATCATGAATAAATTTATCTTCATGGTATTTAAATATTCATTTGAAGATATTAGGATTATGATTTAAATGTTCAAAGTGGTATGTGATGCTTTGAATGTTTAAAGAATCAATCCTTTCTCTATTTCAATATTATTGATATTATTTTACATAACTTTTTATATGGATATAAAAGGATTATAAATGAAATTTTATGTCTATTTTTAAGTTCATTCAAATGTTTTCAAAATTAATATTTTAAGGTTTTATGTAAGGGTTAATTTCACAATCTCATTATTATCTGAGGTTGTTTGTACGTAAGTATCTACTGAGGAATCTTTATTATCCATGTCCATGTTTCCTAAAAATATATTTCAATATATTCTTACTATTCATTTAAAATATTTTATAGTAATTTTTACTCATGTTTGTATTTTTATAAAACATTTTTAAAGGAATACTTCCATCATTTTCCAAATGAGATACTTTATAACCTTTTCAAAAAATTAAGGAAGGGATTTTTTTAACTTAAACGGTGTGAGAAAATTTTTCCACCTACATGATGCCTTAATGTTTTAAATATTAACTTACAATATTAAAAGGATATTTTCAAAAGAAATTTTTTCTTTTATAATTGTGTAACTTTTAAATGATTTTAATGTAAAAAGTGACATTTCTCTCAAATATTTTTAATGATTATTTTCATTTATGTCAACATCCTTTGTTGGATTTTATATTTAATTGAGGTTGTTTTCTTATGATATAATATACCATTTTATGTTGATTGTTTTATGATATGTTTGATAATGGATGTGATATTTTGATACCATTCATGGATTATGGTTAAAGTATAAATATTTCATATGCCAGTTTTAATAAGAATGTTTATGTTGGTTATATTTCACCCTTTTCATATAAGGAATGAATTGAACTTATTAAGTGATGGGAAGGGTCCACTATAGCCCCTCGATGCATCTGTAGGTCTCATGAGACAAACTAGTTTGAGTTTTTATGCATTTATGCATGGTGTCTTGGCCGAAGCCTTGATAGTATGTTTATGATGTCTAACATTATGCATTCCCTCATTATGAGATTAGTTATTGACATTACATGTTATTATTCAACGAGTAGAATATCCATGTAAATGTTTATATGTAATTATTTGATTTATTGTTTCCATATTATGATAAATATTTTTTTAAAAGGCTTGTGTTTCAGTTTTATACCATGCCTTAAAAGTTTATGCACATTTATGAAAGCTTATTCTCTATTGTTTACCTCTACTGAGCATCTAACCTCACCCCTTTCTTATGTTTTACTTTTCCAAGATGCCAAGATGTGTATTATTATTGATATCAAGGGTTAATATAGGAGAATAATGGTATTCCCAAAGGATTATATATGTTTCATTTTATCTTTTGAATTGTAATGTAAATTTAATATATGTAATCTATTTTCCAAGACTACTAAACTGATCATTCCTTCGGGATTTGATTACTTATAATCATACCAATGTATTAAAATAATGCACCAAATCCGAGTTTTTGGGGTTGGGGTGTTACAGTTGGTATCAAAGTAAGTTTAGCAATAACCTTGGAAATTAGATTTAGAAAACATAGATTAGAGAAAATAACCCTAATATAGACTTTGAGGATAAACATAGAAGAAAATCCTAGATTTTTGGTAAGGTAGATATTATGTGTGTATTCTTGGATATACATCCATGTTTGGATACTAAAAGTGGATGTGGTTCTAGCACAAATGTACCTAGGAGTAATAACTCCGACAAGGTGTTTTGGGCTTGACTCGGGGTAACCTCGTACACAACAACAAGTCTTACTGTGCACATGATTTTACACTCCTGGGGGATATGATTAGGATAATTCATATTTTATTTGAAAAATATTATAAAGGATTTAAAATTAAATATGTCCCCAAGTAAACCATGTTTATGATTATGAGATTAGCTATGCATAATTTTTCAATTTATGTTAAGTTTGAAATTATACTTTATGATTCATAATTTAATATATTTCATTTTTTATAAATGAAACCTAGTGGAAGGAATGAAAATAGTATCAATGCACACAATCCATGTAGGGATTTCTCTCATATAAAATATAATGATGTTATAATTGGAGATGCAACTAGTGATGAGAATCTTATAACTATACTGGGATAGCTGACTCAAGTTATGAACAATAACCTTACCCGTATGGAGCATCCTAATCCACAATGCAGAGGATCAATGTGAGACCACTTCATGATACAAAAACCTCCAACATTCAATGAGACTACAAATCCATTTGTAGCTGAGCAATGAATAAGTTTCTTAGAGAAGATATTTCTTACTTTGGGGAGTAATGAAAGGGAATTTTTTTTACGCCAGTTTATCTTCTCTCAGATGATGTGGATCAATGGTTGTTATTAATTAAAAACACGAAGGAGGATGAATAAATATAAAATATGGAATGGAGGGAATTTAAAGAACTTTTCTTAGAAAAATAATTTTCTCATGAAAAATATGTAGATATAGAATGAAAATTTCTGAGTTTAAGGAAAAAGGAGAATGATAATGTTGCTAAATATGAATCTAACTTCACAAGATTAGCAAGTCATGTTACAGACTATATATGTAATCCAAGAAAAAATATTGATCAATCAATTAATTAGTTAAAACCATTAATCTGAAGGGAACTAGTCTCCCAAGCTTTCTCATTATATGAAGATATAGTCTCATGTGATATCTATATAAAGAATTTTTTTTCTAAGTCTTATGAATTGAAGGGAAGTCAAGAGAAGAAGAGAACGGTGGAGCAAGAGACAAATAATGGGAATAAGGGAAAGAAGGATTCTCCCAAATGTGACAATTTTGGAAGGAAACACCCTGGTGTCTGTTTAAAAGGAAAATGAGTTTGCTTCAAGTGTGGTGATAAAGGCCATCATGCTTGTGATTGTAAGGGAAAAAAAGAAGCTATAAATGTGCAATGATATAATTGTAAAGAGATGAGAGATTATACAAATGATCATTCAAAGTTTCAAGGAAATATAGCTCAAAATAAGCAAAGGGATCAAGGTCAAGCTTATACTGTTACTACATTCGAAGTAGAATAATTAATGTATTTGTGTTTTTGGATTAAATAATTATGTTATTATATTCTATTTATAATAATCATGAGATATATAAGGATTGTACTACATTACTTTTTCTTTAAGTATTTGGAGGCAGAAAAATTTTCATTAAGGTTTTTAAGGTGATCAAATATTTGGTATGTTTCAATAAGATATACATTACATTGTTTAGGGAATATGATGTTATAATTGATTTTAGAAATTTAGAGACCTTTTTAGAATATTAATTTGGACATAATTATTTTGGAAAAGACTTAAAGTTGGAATAGAGTAAGTTAAACATTGGATATTATTGTTTGAGTTTAAAGTATGATTTATTGGATACTTTGGGCTAACCATTTTGGTTTCAGTAAACATTTAGAGGATGAAGGAAATACTTATAGGCCTTATGATTTATCAAAAGTGCTTCAGGCATGAAAAATTCATCTTGAAATTTCATTTATAGGTGTAAGGGATAAAGTAAAAATAGATCAAATCACAACCAAAGGATGATATTATTCTTATTTCATGGAATGAATTCAATTAAGTTCTTATCTAAATAGTAAAATAATTATTAAACTCTAGGAAAAGGATCTTAAAACAAAAAATTCCATCCTATTACTTTTTCCAATGAATCAAATGGTCCCTTAGATCATCATAGATTTATGGCTTTGTGGCCCTCAATTTTCTATTGATTGTTGAATTGTTTGAGACTGATGACCACAATTTATCCCTATAAATATTTATGTTTTTTCTCCATGTACGTATCTCTACTTTCCACTAATTTTCTCTTATTATAAATTCTAATTTGGTGGTGACCTTTATATACCCCTTTCCCTCATATTAAGAGTATATTTTATTAACCCTATTTCTAATGTGGTTTTTCCATAAAAGTATTTTCTAGTATCAAACTTTTATTTTTGAAGTGAAATTTCAAATTATAAGGACACAATTTATTGAATGAAGGGAGAATGTAACACACCAATAAATTGTGTCCTTATAATTTGAAAAGCAGTTATGAATAATATTAACTAAATTATGAGATTTATACATTTTTATTTTTTAAAATAGACTTAATTTTTGAATTTGGAATATTAAAATGATATTAGGGTGAATTTTTGGTATTTTTCAGAAAAGTTTTAATTTTTGATGAATAGTAAAAAATACTGCATTGTTGTTAAAAACCGACTTTTTCATTTAAATAATTATTTTACTATAAATTGATTTTAAAGTCACAATAGATAAATAATACATATATTAATCCAATTTAGATCATTAAAATCATTTTTATAATATAATTAGATATAAAAATTTATTGAACTTTTGAACGTCTCTTTTACCCACCTCCTCGCCACATCTGTAGGATTAGCATTAAACTAAATTTTTAGTTTCTATTAATCAAAATTTGAAAATATAAATAAATGGTTGTAATTATTATGAATTGTTTTTCTAATAGGAACAACTTAATCTTTGGTTAATAGTAACTTTAGTATTTTTTTACTATGGTTAATGGTAAATCAGGTAATTAAGGGTAAAAATAATATTATAAGTATTATAAAATTACCCTAACACTTGTAATAATTTAATTGGATGAGTGTGTTTCAAAAAAAAATCATCCTTTTGTCTATTTTTGGTTCACTTGGAGCCACTTGGATGACTTTAATATATTTATAATATTATATTTAAAGAAAATCCAATTTTGTTATACTTTTATTTTGAACAAGTAAACTATTTTTAATATGAAGTTATATAAGTGATATGGTCAAGTATAAATAGTTATTAGAAATATAAATTTTTTATCTATATCATGGTAATTTATTTATAATTTTATAAAAAATATAATTAAATTAAATGGTGACACAATGATGATGTATTAATTGATTTATTAAAGGAAGAATTAAATAAATAATATAAATAATATTAAAATAAATATAATTTGAAATATTTGACACCATCCATGAATTTTTTAGATTAGTATAAAATTTTAGGAATTATTTAATGTAGTGGTTTATAAGGAATCAAGTTTTTATAATTTTTTAAAAAGTCAAGTAATAAATAGTTTCAAAATTGACATAAATGAAATCTTAAAATAAATAATATTTTATTAAATGATAAAAAATTCATAAAAATATATATTTCAGAAAAAAACTATTATAATGTTAAATATGTCACAAATGATCTAATTGGGGAATTTTTTGGTATTTTATAATAACTATATTGACCATATAGTGTAAAAAGACAAGTTGTCACGGTAAGAGTTAAATTGTTTAACCAAGGGTTAAATCCAAATGATAAGGTTAATTTTGTGACCCAAAATTGTCTAAAAAACATTATATGATAGTATTTATACCCACATTCATCTTATATTATAAATAAATCACTTTGGATCTATTTTAAATTGAAAATTAATTTATATTAAATTAATGGTTTTGAAGTTTCCAAAAGTGCCCATCCCCTCTCTTATAAAATAAAACTTCTCCTTCTCTTTTATTCACACCTATAAAACCCTTTAGTTTGGTGAAAAACTATAAATTTCTCATTAAAAGTTCACTAAATTCATCCTAAAGGCTATACTTTGGGAATAAATCCAACCTAAGAAGTCCTTTTGTGCAAATAAAAAGGAGATACTCAAAGAACATGTAATTATTTTACCAATTCAATTCAATTTCTTTTCTTCTTATAATTACTATTCATATATTGTTTCCATAATAAAGTAAAAAATCCAGTATAATATATATTATTATATGTTATTACGATTATTGGATAACCATATTTCTCCTTTTATCCATCCTATGAATAACAATATCACCATGCGTGCGTACATATGGTTTACCGTCTACACACCATGGTGTAATTTGTTTTTCATAACTAATTTATTTGGATGGGTATAATGATGAATATAGTGGATATAAATAATAAATATTACATGATAATTATTCTTTATAATTAATATACCATCCAATTATATACCATTTAACCATTAAAGGAATGATACCGTTGGTCATGTGTACGTACGACTTACCGTCTCCACGACGCGATGAGATTCATCCTCCTTGTTAACCATTAAAGAATGATTATAAAAAATGAATAAGTAGGAAATATATGAAATAATAATTCTACTAGAATATATATATATATATATATTTCATTTACTTTCTTCCATTCAATACGATAAGAAAACAGAAAAAGTGTTCATGCGTACGTATGACCTACCGTCTCCATGAACGGTGTATTTCATTCAATATATTTTATATATGTATATAAATACTGAATATATATGATATATAAATCATTTTTTACATTCTTTAAGTAATTAAATCATGATCTAAGTAATAGTATCATGAATAACAAGTCAAAACACATACAATAAACAAAGAGATTATTACATGAAATATTGCTTTAACTTGGAAATTATTAATAAATGGGTAATATAAACTCATAAATGAATCATATATTATAACATAAATATTTTTATTATGGTATAAGTTAATAATATGTCTAAAACTATTATACAGGAGTTTTAGACATGTATAGATAGTATCAAACCTAAGGTAAGGGAATTTCCATCTCACTTTTAATTTTTGTGAGATATAAGACATGTTCACCAACTATTTATTGTGTTTGGAGTATGTAATACCCATATTATATTTCATATCATTAATAAATTTATCTTCATTTTATTTAAATATTAATTTTAATATATCAGTCTTATGATTTAAATGTTCAAAGTGGTATGAGATTCTTTGAATGTTTAAAGAATTAATCCTTTCTCCATTTCAATATTCTTAATATTATTTTACATAAATATTTAAATGGATATAAAAGGATTATACAAGATATTTTATTTATATTTTTAAGTTCATTCAAATGTTTTCAAAAATAATCTTTTAAGGTTTTATGTAATGGTTAATTTCACAATCTCATTATTATCAGAGGCTGTTTGTACATAAGTATCTTCTAGGGAATCTTTATCATCCATGTCCATATTTCCTAAAAATATATTTCAAAATATTATTACTATTATTTTAAAAAAATTTAAAGTCATTTTTACCCATGTATGAATTTTTATAAAACTTTTTGAAATAAATATTTTTTTCATTTTCCAAATGAGGTACTTTATGACCTTTTTGAAAAATTAAGGAAGGAATGTTTTTTTAACTTATGCGGCGTATAGCATCCCGCCTTTTTATCACATAAACTTTCATTACATTTTACAAAACCGAGGATCTTTAAGGTTTAGTGTCTTGGAAACCGGGAACTTAAAACATGAAAACATAAAACATTCTTCTTAAACACTTTAAAGGATTCTACTCATGTTCATCCTAGGTTCATTACTGCATCTCATAACCTGGGGACATACATCAAAAGAAAGGGTGAGCATAAGGCCCAGTAAGGGAAACAAGATAAACATTTTACATGTGAACTTGAGATACTTCAACAATGTCATGAAAAAGAACTTTAAGGCATGAGAAAGAAATCGTGAGGCATATCATAATAAAAATAACATTTTTCATAACTTGAAGATGTGGCTAAAAATTTTAATATTGACAATCATTTCGTTTCACTAAGGTCCATCCCCAAGGTGTCATTAAAAATTACCAAGGTTATTCACCAAGGTATCAGTCTAAAAGGTCATCTCTAGAGATTAAGTCTTTACCCAATGCATTGGAGCGCTATCTGGGCGCACCCTTGACATGTCTTTATTATCATGTGAGCCACACATTTCATCATAAATAATTTCATAAACAACCCATATATCATAAAATAAATGGGTTTCATTTCATAATCATAACGTTTTAAAAACTGCTTTAAAGACATGTTCTTTATGTCACTTTAAAACCCACAGAAAAGGGAAAGCGAGTTTCATGTATGTAAATCCCAGAATTTAAAATAGAACATTTTGGTATATATGTGAATACCCATATAGAAGATAGAGCTTTGAGTATTCACTTAATAACATAAAATAATATTGAGAAAAAAAGAGAGGCATTTTGAGACAAAAATTCTGCAGCACAACGGCTACGTTACAGGGTTTTAGAAAACGCTGAAAAGAGAGGGGACATGGGTCAAACATTCATAAATGACCCATAAAATAGTATAGGGACAGAATATAAGGGATTTAAGAACATGGTAATGAAATTTTAAAATATACCATATGAAATGAAGAACATGAAAGGAAGACAAAAATAAGATTTCTCTTATGAAAACTCGGCAGCCTAACGACGTCACATAAACTTCAACCAAAAATGAATTGATGAGATCAAATAGGGTCTCTCATCATATGAACATAAAATATCAGTATGATAGATATAGAGATTATACCACAACATAATAAAAAGTAAATTGAAAGACTTGACATGGAATTATAACTTTGAAAAAGGAGAAAGGTGAAAGAACCACTTAAAAATTCGGCAGCCTAACGACGCCACTTAAAACTTCAAAATACTGAATTGAAGAGATCAAATGGGGTCTCTAATCATATGATCATAAAATATCAGTATGATAAATTTATAGATCATACCCAAAAATAATAAAAAGGAACTTTAAATTCTTTACATGAAAATAGAACTTAGAAAAAACGAGAAGGGTGAAAGAATCTCTTAAAAATTCGGCAGCCTAACAGCCCCACATAAACATTCTTAAAACGAATTGATGAGAGAAAGAGGGGGTCTATCATCATATGAACATAAAAAGGACAGTAGGATTAATATACAAGAACATCCTCCAACATAAGAACAT
The DNA here is from genome assembly GCA_963277665.1 of Viscum album. Classification (NCBI taxonomy): domain Eukaryota; kingdom Viridiplantae; phylum Streptophyta; class Magnoliopsida; order Santalales; family Viscaceae; genus Viscum; species Viscum album. The sequence continues at coordinate 1,489,728,241 of OY728142.1, forward strand.
GGAGCATTAAAGATATGACATAAAAGAGAGTACTTGAAAAGAATGAGAGAGGTCGAATCCCTTACCTTAAAACGCAACTCTTAAAACTCAAAGGTTGGAACCTTGAGGGTTTGGGGGAACCTTGGGAGGACTCCTTGGGAGGTAATGAGACCATAAATTCATTGGGGGAGAGTGGGGAGTCGAAATGGATGAGAGGATGGCTTGGTATTTATAGGGAAAGTGAGGGGACAAGGCATTAATGGTCGAGGGACACCTCAAAAGTGGTTTTCTCAAAACCATGTGCTCTCCCATGATATTTCCCATGGAGTTAGGCCACATGGTCCCACCATACAATAATTCATCACCTTTGGTCGGAAAACCCATAAAATATCTCATGACATCATCATGACACAGTTATGATGTCATTAAACACACCGAAACCCTAAAACTGTATTTTTACTATTCACTGAAAATTCAACTTTCTCAGAAAAATCCCAAAATTTCACACTAACCAAATATCAATGCTCTGATTTCAAAAATGAAATCCATTTTATAAAAATAATTTTCTAAATATTTTTAATTTATTTTTTAAAATAAATACACTATTCACTGAAAATTTATTTTTTTCAGAAAAAAACCCCAAAAATTACCTTAACATAATATTGATGCTCTGAGTTCAAAAATGAAATCCATTTTATAAAAATAATTTTCTAAATATTTTTAATTTAATTTTTAGTTAAAAAACACTATTCACCCCAAAAACTAATACTTGAATAATAATTTATGAAACCGTTATTTAACCATTTTATTGAATCACATTACTTAATCAAGGTACTCAGATTATATTAATACTTTCTTTAAGTGAGATTACTAATCCATTTGGACACATTACTAATCCTAATCATAAAATCACTATTCATAATTTACTATTCATCAAAAATCAAGTTGATCTTATTAGACTCTAAATTTCATACTGAACATAATTGTAGAAGACAATTTTTTGGAAATCATTACACATTTTTAATTATTTAAGGTTTACCTAAACATTTTTAAAATATCATTTTTCTAAAATTCATCAAAAATATGCATACTATATTTATCCAGATATTTGAAAATTCATAAACTTCATCATAAGAAGAAATCAAATTTTTTATTTAAAACAAAGGGTTACACAAGGCAGTTACGGTCTCCTTACATAGCCCCTTATCACACCAGCATATGACCTAAGTGTAAGGTGTGCTAAGGTGAGAGAATCCGAGGGAGGCTCGGCCAACATCGCACGAGTAGTAATTTCTATCAGGTTGAACTTCTCGCGAAGGCGATTCCTTTCTAGCTTCACACGATGAAGTTCGGCTTGGGTTTGGTCCAAAGCAAAGCCCAGTGGTGCTACCTCCTTCCCAAGTTCTGTTAGATGGGTTTCAATCGGTCCAAGACTACTTGGTGAGGCCATCGAATCTTCTTTCTATATTAATTAACCAAGATAACTTGTATTTAGAGACAAAAATCGAAACGTTTAGTTTACAGCGGTCATATTGACCAATGGTCATATAACAGTCAAAAACCAATGGTCTCATTTTAATTATACTCATGTTATCAAATGAAACAGTTTTTTTGAGTATAAAAATAAAATAAAATAACACACAAAATTAGGAAACAAGATTTATTCAAAATTTTGGGTCGTTACACGGCGCGAGTGTATTTTTACACCATCATGACGCCTTAAAATTTTGATGATTTACTTACAATCTTACAAGGTTATTTTCAAAATAAATAATTTCTTTTATAATTGTGTGACTTTTAAATGATTTCAAAGTAAAAAAGAGATATTTCTCTCAAAGAGTTTTAATGATCATTTTCATTTATGTCAACATACTTTGTTAGATTTTATATTTAATTGAGGTTGTTTTCTTATGATAAAATCTAACATTTAGTTTTTGTTGGTTTATGATATGTTTGACTATGGATGTGCTATTTTGATACCATTCATGGTTTATGGTTAAATTATTAACATTTCGTATGCTAGTTTTAATATGAATATTTATGTTGGTTATCTTTAACCCTTTTTATATGAGAAATGCATTAGACTTAGTAAGTGATGGACATGGACTGATATATCCCCTAAATGCATCGGTAGGTCTCATGAGACAAACTAGTTTGAGTTTTTACCTGTTTATGTATGGTGTCTTGGATGAATCCTTGACAGTATGTTTATGATGTCCAACATTATGCATTCCCTCATTATGAGATTAGTTATTAATATTACATGTGATTATTTGACTATTAGAATATCCATGTAAATATTTATATGAAATTATTTGATTTATTATTTCCATATTATGCTGAATATTTGTTTAAAAGTCTTATGTTTCTATTTTATACCACACCTTAAAAGTTTATGTGTATTTATTAAATCTTCTGTTGTATTTTTTACCCTTACTGAGCATCTGACCTCACTCTCTTATTATGTTTTACTTTCCCAAGATACCAATATGTGTATTATGATTGATATTTAGGGTTAATCTAGGAGAATAATGGTATTATCAAAGGATTATCTATGTTTCATTTCATTTTTTGAATTGTAACGTAAAGGTAATGTATGTAATCTATTTTCCATGATTGCTAAACTGATCAGTCCTTCAGGATTTGATTCCTTGTAATCATGACAATGTATTAAAATAATGCACCAGCTCCAGGCTTTTGGGGTCAGGGCATTACAATACATAGTTACATTATATAAATATAGATCATGCATTTTTTTTAAAATCCAAATAATGATATATATACAAAAAATACACACACTATAACGACCCATACTTTACATACATGGTTATTACTTTAAAATTGAAGCATACTTATTACAACATATAACAAAACCATGAAAGGACCGTATAGGTATAGTTTCTTTAGAAACTGGGAAACATAAACAACTAGTTCATAAATCATCTACGTTGTCTCCCATTTATTTCATCATATCTAGAGTCTCTTTTTGGCATATCCTACTTAATATCCTTCTTCCTGACCCGGGGAAAAGAAAACATACAAAAGGGTGAGCTCAAATGCTCAGTAAGGGTAAATAAAAGAAATATCAAACATATCATATTTATAAGAACATAACATTTTGAAAATATTATCCTGCAAAAGAGATCATAACATGGGATAAATCATATAATTGAAATGTAATTCCAATAATCATAACTAAAAACATGAATCTTTGTGGCATACACACATAATCATAGAAAATCATTTCTTAGTAGTCAAGACTCATTTCCAAGACTATCTTAGCGGACAAAGTCCTTTTCTGAACCGAGTTCACTCCTCATTTCAGTCCTCTTTCACTGAACCGGTTTAACCTTCCGTTCTAGCCATGTCTATCTCATGAGATATAAATCTTTACCCAATGCATTGGAGGGAGATATAAGTCCCACCCATCTCATAATGATACCATTCTTATGTCTGCCGCAAAATCATAAACCATACATCATAGCATAACCCATGTAATAAAAATGGGATTCATAAAAATCACGTCATCATAACATAATCCATAAAAGGATATCGTAAAAATAATTCCATCATAACATAATCAAATCAATGTAAAAATAGGGATATAAACAGAACCCTATATTATCTTAGATGGAAAATAATTTTGATAAAACACTTGAACTCCATTCTTGAGGAAAATATCCTTTCTACTTCAAAAACATTTTCCTTTCTTAACATGTCATATAATTTTGAACTAAAAAAAGTTGATTAAAAATAAACTTGAAAACTTGTAAAGGAATCTTCATGGAAATAATTTTCTAAAAATCCATTCATGCTGTATAAGTTAAAAAAACATTCTTCCCGTACTTTGGCCGGAAAAGTCAAAAAGTACCTCGTACGAAAAACGACAAAATATTCCTTTCATATCTTTTACTAAAAACTCACCAAAGGGTAAAATTGGATTTAAACAATTGTATTTGGATGGAAATAATATTACATATTGAGGAAACATGGATGTGGATGATAAATATTCCCCAGTAAATTCTAAAGTATAAACAATCTCGGATAAAAATTGAGATTGCGAGATTTTCCCTTACCTTAGGTCCGATTTGCTTCGTAAGTGTCCGAACCTCCTGTATAATGATTTAAATAATGTCATTGACTTATTCCAGAATCATAATTATTTTTAGGATATCATATATGGTCATTTTCTTAGCTTTTTATTAGTAATATTTCATTGATACTTGTTATTCGGGTGTTTATTGCTTTATGTTCGTATGTGTGTTTTGTCGAATAAATTCTTATTCCTATTTTTAGGTTATAGACACATAATTTCCAGAATGGTATTAGTGTAATATATATCATATTTATTCATTCAATTCATTTATATAATCATTATGCAACGAAGATCATGTAGAACGAGTCGCATCACATCGTGGAGACGGTATTCCGTAGGTACGCACGAGCGATGATATCATTCCCATGATTGTGGAATTGTATTGGAGTGTATGTATAATATTTCAGAATCAATACCACTTTACAATAATCATATATAGTCATTATTTACACCATTATACCCATCCCATTAAGGTGGTTTTGGAAAATAGATTACACCACGGCGTGGAGATAGTATTCCGTACGTACGCACGCGTGATGATTTCATTTTCCGTAGGATTGATAGATGGTGAAATAAGGTTGTTTCATATAACATATCAGTATATGAGTGATACTGATGTTATTATTTCATAATGAAACAACTAAAGAAGAAGAAGTAGAAGAAGAAATAAAGTTGAAAGAATCGGTAACGGACATTACCTCTTCTTTGAAGCGCCTCTTTGAGACCTCCTCTTAGGGCACTAAAATTGGTCTTTGAAGAAGACCACTACCTCTAGGATGTTTCTAGGGAAGTGGGGAAGTGCAATGGGCAGGGGTTGATTGAGCTTGAAGGCTCAAATTGGTGTTAGGAGGAGAGGGAGGAGGTTCCCTTTTATAAGGGAGGAGAGAGTCCCCTTTGGAAATATAAGAAATATTAGTTTATATTAAATCCCAACCCCACTTAAAAACTTCCAAAATGACTCATATCTGAATATTAGATGATATAGGGTTGTAATATAATCAACCAATAAAATTTAGACATGTTAGGAATTTATTTTAAACATTATCAACTTGATTTATCCTTATTTACCAATTTAATTTTATTTCTGGTAATAATATTCTAAATTTTATATTATTATAAATAATTACATATGTGTTGTGAATTTTACATAATTTGAAACTTTATGACATTTTCGACCATATAAATTTTAATTTATAAATTTTAAATATTTTTTCGATTTTTAAAAAATTTTATAATATGTTATTTTTATAAAATAACAATAGTGTCAATTTTGACACTATTCATTTATTTGAATTTAAATAAAATATATACAGAATATATGTTCAAACTAAAAGCTTAAATAGATTTATAAAATGTCATATGTATATATAAAATTAGTGGAGCACATTAAATAGTTCATATAATATTTATTTTAATATTTTTAAAACCATTTATTTGATATTTTAATTAATAAAGTAATTTCAACATCACTATTGTTTCATAATTAATGATAATTATTTAATCCCTAAAAATTATAAATAAATTTATATGATGTAGATAATTGTATTATATTTCTGGAGACTATTTATGTTCGAAGTTTCATTAAGTTTATCACTAAATTAAAATTATTATACTTATAAGATTTAAGAAAGTGACATGTTGTCACTTTCTTTGGTTTTAATAATAATTAAATTATTTTCATGGACAAAAGTCCATTAAATGAATCTAATCCTACCCTTAGGTGATATGGGTCAACTTTTAGTCATCCAATAGGATTTTGTTATGTGTTAGGGTAATTTTATAATCTTATATTTACCCTTAATTACCTGATTTACCATTAACTATAGTAAATAAAATTTACCGTAGTTACTATTCATAATGCCCAAAAATAAAAAGTAGCCTATTAACATAATTTGGACCCACTGATTCCAAATATGGAATCCATTCTTCAAAATTAAAAACACATAAGTTGCAGTAATTAATTTAAAATTAATCCCGTTGTTAAGAAAACGGGTTTTAGAAGTTAAAACATTGCCAAAGATTGAAATGTTTTTACCTATGAATTCAATGTGAAATTAATGCTAATGAAATAAATTATATTAAATGGTAAAAATATATTCTATTTATACTTTTAAACCATTCAATATTATAATTTAACCATGTAAATTATCTCAATGAAAAAAGTTGTTTTTAATTAAAAATTAGCGTATTTTTACTATTCATCAAAATATGAAAGTTATCAGAAAAATATCAAAGATTTATCCAAAGTAAATTTTTATATCCTGATTCCAAAGAAGAATTTTATTTTTTCAAATTGAACTTATAAACATTTCAAAAACTAGATTTAATGTGGGTGTGCCATCAAAAGGCGGGAAAACTGCATTTTTTGAAAAATACTTATTTTACCCGAAAAATTTATTTTGTTCTCTTACCATGTTCTAGAAAATGTGTAAGATGAATAATAATTTTATAAAATTCAAAATTTAGTTAATAATATTCATAACGGCTATTCCATAATAATATATCATTGTTTAGTGAAACCCGGTATTGCGTACTACTCACGCTATCGAGGAAGGTCGCGATTGCCTGTAATGCAAGCCAAGTCAGTATTGTGTGTTGTGAAAGATTCCTTTGGTGTTGCATATAACATAAGTCATAAAAAAAATATTTCTCATAAAATCTCAGGGTGTTACATTCTACCCCCCTTAAAATGAATTTCGTCCTCGAAATTCGTCACTTCATTACAAACAGATGAGGATACCTCTCCCTCATCATATCCTCAAGTTCCCATGTAGCTTCTTCTAATTGGTAGTTCCTCCATAAAACTTTCACCAAACGAGTGGTCTTGTTCCGTAGGACTTTTTCTCTACGATCCAGAATCTCTATCGGGTGTTCTTCATAAGAAAGATCTTGCTCCAGCGGTACAACTTCTGAGCTGAGTACATGTGAAGGATCGTGTATGTACTTTCTCAGGAGAGATACATGGAACACATCATGAACTTGAGATAGATTCATTGGAAGTGCCAATCGGTAATCTACCTTCCCAACACGATCCATAATTTCAAAAGGACCGATATATCTAGGGCTCAACTTTCCCTTCTTTCCAAATCTCATGACCCTCTTCCAGGGAGATATTCGTAAGAACACTTTATCACCCACTTCAAACTCTAGGTATTTTCTTCGGTTGTCGGCATAACTTTTATGTCGACTCTGAGTTGCTCTTATGTGTTGTTGAATAGATCTGACCTTTTCTGCCATCTCATCAACAAGATCAGGTCCTAATAGCTTTCTTTCCCCAACTTCATCCCAACAAGTTGGAGTTCTGCATTTCTTTCCATAGAGGGCTTCATAAGGAGCCATCTGAATACTGGAGTGAAAGCTATTATTATAAGAAAATTACACCAAATATAGGTGTTTATCCCAACCACCTTTGAAATCCATAGAGAAAGCTCTCAACATGTCTTCTAGAGTTTGAATTTTCCTCTCAGACTGACCGTCTGTCTGAGGATGGTAAGCAGTGCTGAAACTCAACTCTGTATCTAGAGCATGCTGAAGACTTCGCCAGAATTTTGAGGTAAACATCTGATCCTGATCAGATATAATGGAAAGTGGTACTCCATGCAATCTTACCACTTCCTTTACATATATCCTGGCAAGCTGATCAAGAGAAAAATCTTCTCTAATAGCAATGAAGTGTGCCGACTTCGTAAGATGATCAACTATAACCCAAATAACATTATTTCCTTTGGATGTTTTAGGAAGTCTAGTGACAAAGTCCATAGTGATTTTTTCCCATCTCCATTCTGGTATGGGTAATGGTTGTAACATCCCCTTAGACTTTTGTCTCTCAGCTTTAACTTGCTGACAAACCAAGCATCGAGAGACATATTTAGCAACATCTCTTTTCATGCCATCCCACCAGAAGTACTCTTTCAGGTCCCTATACATATTTTTACTTCCAGGATGAATAGAAAATTAATAACTATGAGCCTCATCCAGTAGCTCCTTCTTTAATTCTGTGATGGGAGGAACACAAAACCGATTCCTAAACCTTATTATCCCATCACAATCAAGGTTGAATTCAGGAACATTTCTCACCTTCTTTTGTAACTCTATATCTTCTTTCTGTGCCTCTTTAATCTTCACGTGTATAGATGGGTGAACATTCATTTGAGAAAGATAAGATTTCCCCCCTTACATTATAATTCCAAGATCCATCTTTTGTAAATCCATAAATATTGGATTTTTGTGATCCTCATCATGGATAAGCTAGCATGGTCTTGTCGACTTAATGCATATGCTACCTTGTTTTCTTTCCCAGGGTGGTAATGAATTGAGAAGTCGTAATCCTTAATCAGCTCCAACCATCTTATTTGACGCATATTCAGCTCCTTTTGTGTGAAAATATACTTTAAACTTTTATGATCAGTCTAAATATCACACCTTTCACCATAAAGGTAATGCCTTCAAATCTTTAATGAAAATATTACCGCATCTAACTCCAAATCATGAGTTGGGTAATTTTTCTCATGGATTTTTAACTATCGTGAGGCATAAGCTATCACCATATCATTTTGCATGAGAACACACCCCAGTCCCTTCTTGGATGCATCACTGTAGATCACAAACCTTTCTCCACTGAAAGGTAGTGTGAGCACAGGTGCACTGGCTAACCTTCTTTTTAGCTCTTTGAAATTCTCTTCACATTCCTCCGTCCAAACAAACTTAACTCCTTTTAGAGTTAACTTGGTGAGTGGGTTAGATAACCTTGAAAAATATTTCACAAAACGTCGGTAATATCCAGCCAAACCAAGAAAAATTCGGATCTCAGTTACTGTTGTTGGTCTCAACCATCTTTCAATAACCTCTGTTTTTGCTGGATCCACAGATATCCCCTCTTTTGAGATTATGTGACCCAAAAATGCAACTTTTTGAAGCCAAAATTCACACTTGGTAAATTTGGCATAAAGCTTCTCCTTTCTTAGGGTCTTTAATAAAATTCTCAAGTGATATTCATGTTCTTCCTTGATCTTTGAATAGACAAGAATATCATCTATAAAGGCTACAACAAATTGATCAAGATAGTCTCTAAAGACTCTATTCATCAGATCCATGAAGATAATAGGGGCATTAGTAAGACCAAATGGAATCACTATAAATTCATAGTGTCCATACATTGTACGGAAAGCCGTCTTTGGTATATCCCCCCTTTTGACCCTTAATTGATGATACCCTGAACAAAGATCAATCTTGGAAAAGTATTGAGCTCCGTATAGTTGGTCAAATAGGTCATCAATGCATGGGAGAGGATATTTGTTCTTGATAGTGATATTGTTAAGTTCTTGATAATCAATGCAGAGTCTCATTGATCCATCTTTCTTCTTAACAAACAGAATAGGTGCTCCCCAAGGTGACACACTAGGGCGTATGAATCCTTTATCAAGATTCTCTTGGAGTTGCTTCTTTAATTCCTGCAACTCAATTGGGTCCATTATATAAGGTGTCTTTGAAATAGGCAAAGCACCCGGTACGAGTTCTATTGAAAACTCAACTTCACGATTTGGTGGAAGACCTGGCAATTCCTCCAGAAAGACATCATCAAATTCCCGTACAATGGGAATATTATTAATTGTGAGTTTCTCTCCAACAATTTGAGATAAATAACCTTCATTTAGTGGAATCAAGACCCATAAGATGGAAGAAATTTCCACTGGAAGGTTATGTTCATACTTGCATCGATAGACGATCATAGATTGATCTGGAATATGAAATGTGACTTCCCTTCTTTGGAAATTGATATGAGATCCATATAAAGAAAGCCAATCCATGCCAAGAATCACATCAAATTCCACTATAGGAAGGATCACAAGATTTGCAGGAAGCACTTTCCCACAAACTTAAATCAGAGAAGAATTGTAAACTTTTGATACAACCGTTGTGCCCTTAGAAGTTGTCACAGCCAACTCAACATCTAATTGTTGAGGTAATACGGTGATACCTTTAGAAAATTATTCAGAAATAAAAGAGTGGGTGGATCCAGAATCAAATAAAACATTTTCTACTTTAGAGTGGATGGTAAGTGTACCTATCACCACTTTGTTGTCGTACTCCACATCTCCGATAGTAATTGCATGTGACTTTTCTTTGTCTTTGGCCTTAAGAGTTTGTTGACATCGATCATCATCATCAACCCTTGGATTTGGGCATTGATTGGAATAATTCCCCATCTCCTTGAACTTGAAACATTGAAGTGTAGTAGGTTCATTCTATGTATCACTTCCTTTGTTTGCATCATTAGACATCTTCTTCCCATTATTTCGACATTCAATTGACCGATGACCTTCTTTTCCACACTTATAACATTTTCTTGTCCCCTTAAGACAATTTCCTCCATGTTTCTTTCCACACTTTGAGCATAAGGGAAAACTCATCTTCCTTTCAGTGTGGTCTTTATATTTTCCTTTGAATTCCATTTTCCTCTTCTTATCAAACCCATGTGACTGATGGGTTACACCAATGTCCATCTCAACCTTGAGAGCACATCAAACAATTTCCTCATAGCTATTGAAGTCCCTTATGGATAACACCCTTCAAAGACTTGGTTTTAAGCCACTAAAGAATCGATCGATCTTACTCTCAGGTTGGATAATAATTTCGGAAGCGTACCTTGCAAGTCTTGTAAAATTTGCTTCGTAGGTACCAACGAATTCATCATCCTTTTGATTCAGTTCAAGAAAATCCTTCTCTATCTTTGTTCGAAGAATACGAGGGAAATACTTATTGAAAAATAAGTTCTTGAACTCATCTCATTCCATGGACTCAATTTCATCCCTTTGCCTCGTATTATTAATAAGATTCCACCATTGATCAGCATCACCTTCCAAACGATACACTGCTAAGATGACTTTATCATGTTCAGAACATTAAAGAACTAAAAATATATTTTTAGTGGTACTGATCTATTGTTCAGCCACTAATGGATCAGAAGACCCACTGAATAAAGGTGGACGCTGCCTCATGAAGGATTAAACAGAATGTTGCTCCTTCCTTTGCTCGTTTGGAAGTCCTGCATGATTCATAGCTTGAGAAAGTTGTGTGAGCATGGCTACAAGATTCTGCATTCCAGCTCCCATAAAGTTTGGTTGCTCAAGGGGACAATCATTGCATTTCCTGTCGCATTTCGTATTAACACGGTTCCTTCGGGTTCCAACAATTGACTAAAACCAAGAAGAATAGTGTGAGAAACACTAATTATAATAGGAAAACCACATAATCAAGAATAAAATTTCACACTTAAGGTATTATCATAGGTTGTTCATGGCCATTTCAAAAACACTAAGATTGTGTTCTATGCTTAGACATATCCTTAGGTTTCTTACTAAGGCTTTCACATCCTAGTTTCCAAAGGTTGACTATACCTTTCCTCTGATACCAACTATAACGACCCATACTTTACATACATGGTTATTACTTAAAAATTGAAGCATACTTATTACAACATATAACAAAACCATGAAAGGACCGTATAGGTATAATGTCTTTAGAAACTGTGAAACATAAACAACTGGTTCATAAATCATCTACGTTGTCTCCCATTTATTTCATCATATTTAGAGTCCATTTTTGGCATATCCTACTTAATATCCTTATTCCTGACCTGGGGAAAAGAAAACATACAAAAGGATGAGCTCAAATTCTCAGTAAGGGTAAACAAAATAAATATCAAACATATCATATTTATAAGAACATAACATTTTGAAAATATTATCCTGAAAAAGAGATCATAACATGGGATAAATCATAGAAGTGAAATGTAATTCCAATAATCATAACTTAAAACATGAAGCTTTGTGGCATACACACATAATCCTAGAAAATCATTTCTTAGTAGTCAAGACTCATTGCCAAGACTATCTTAGCGGACAAAGTCCTTTTCTGAACCGAGTTCACTCCTCGTTTCAGTCCTGTTTCACTGAACCGGTTTAACCTACCATTCCATCCATGTCTATCTCATGAGATATAAATCTTTACCCAATGCATTGGAGTGAGATATAGGTCCCACCCATCTCATAATGATACCATTCTTATGTGTTCCACAAAATCATAAACCATACATCATAGCATAACCCATGTAATAAAAATGGGATTCTTAAACATCACGTCATCATAACATAATCCATAAAAGGATATCGTAAAAATAATTCCATCATAACATAATCAAATCAATGTAAAAATAGGGATATAAACAGAACCCTATGTTATCTTAGATGGAAAATAATTTTGATAAAACACTTGAACTCCATTCTTGAGGAAAATATCCTTTCTACTTCAAAAACATTTTCATTTCTTAACATGTCATATAATTTTGAACTAAAAGAATTTGATTAAAAATAAACATTAAAACTTGTAAAGGAAGCTTCATGGAAATAATGTTCTAAAAATCCATTCATGCTGTATAAGTTAAAAAAACATTCTTCCCATACTTTGGCCGGAAAATTCAAAAAGTACCTCGTATGAAAAACGACAAAATATTCCTTTCATATCTTTTAATAAAAACTCACAGAAGGGTAAAATTAGATTTAAAAAATTTTAGGTGGATGGAAATAATATTACATATTGAGGAAACATGGATGTTGATGATAAATATTCCCCAGTAAATTCTGAATTATAAACAATCTCGGATAAAAATTGAGATTGCGAGATTTTCCCTTACCTTAGGTATGATTTGCTTCATAAGTGTCCGAAACTCCTGTATAATGATTTAAATAATGTCATTGACTTATTACAGAATCATACTTATTTTTATGATATCATATATGGTCATTTTCTTAGCTTCTTATTAGTAATATTTCATTGCTACTTGTTATTCGGGTGTTTATTGCTTTATGTTCGTATGTGTGTTTTGTCGAATAAATTCTTATTCTTCTTTTTAGGTTATAGACACCTCATTTAAAGAATTGTATTAGTGTAATATATATCATATTTATTCATTCAATTCATTCATATAATCATTATGCAACGAAGATCATGTAGAACGAGTCGCATCACATCATGGAGACGGTATTCCGTACGTACGCACGAGCGATGATATCGTTCCCATGATTGTGGAATTGTATTGGAGTGTATGTATACTATTTCACAATCAATAAAACTTTAAAATAATCACATATATTCATTATTTACACCATTATACCCATCCCAGTAAGGTGGTGGTGGAAAATAGATTACACCACGGTGTGGAGACGTATTTCATACGTACGCACGCGTGGTGATTTCGTTTTCCGTAGGATGGATAGATGGTGAAATAGGGTTGTTTCATACTTATAATAAAATATCAGTATATTAGTGATAATTATTTTATTACTTCATAATTAAACAACTAAAGAAGAAGAATTATAAGAAGAAATAAAGTTGAAATAATCGGTAACGGACATTACCTCTTCTTTGAAGCGCCTCTTTGAGACCTCCTCTTAGGGCACTAAAATTGGTCTTTGAAGAAGACCAGGACCTCTAGGATGTTTCTAGGGAAGTGGGGAAGTGAAATGGTCAGGGTTTTGACGAGCTTGAAGGCTCAAATTGGTGTGAGTAGGATAGGGGGGAGGTGCCCTTTTATAAGGGAGGAGAGGGGCACCTTTGGAAATATAAGAAATATTAGTTTATATTAAATCCCAAACCCACTTAAAAAATTCCAAAATGACTCATATCCAATGATTAGATGCGGTAGGGTTTTAATATCATCAACCAATAAAATTTAGACATGTTAGGAATTTATTTTAAACATTATCAACTTGATTTATCCTTATTTATCAATTTAATTTTATTTGTGGTAATAATATTATAATTTTTAAATTATTATAAATAATTATACATGTGTTGTGAATTTTACATAATTTGACACTTTATGACATTTTAGACCATATAAATTTTAATTTATAATTTTTAAATATTTTTGTGATTTTTAACCAATTTTATAATATGTTATTTTTATAAAATAACAATAGTGTCAATTTTGACACTATTCATTTATTTGAATTTAAATAAAATATATACAGAAGATATGTTAAAACTAAAAGCTTTAATAGATTCATAAAATGTCATATGTATCTAGAAAATTAGTGGATCACATTAAATAGTTCATATAATATTTATTTTAACATTTTTAAAACCATTTATTTGATATTTTAATTAATAAAATAATTTCAATATCACTATTGTGTCATAATTAATAATAATTATTTAATCCCTAAAAATTCTAAATAAATTCATATGATGTAGATAATTGTATTATCTTTTTGGAGACTATTCATGTTCGAAGTTTCATTAAGTTTATCACTAAATTAAAATTATTATACTTATAAGATTTAAGAAAGTGACATGTTGTCACTTTCTTTGGTTTTAATAATAATTAAATTATTTTCATGGAAAAAAGTACATTAAATGAATCTAATCCGACCCTTAGGTGATATGGGTCGAATTTTAGTCATCCAATAGGATTTTGGCAGGTGTTAGGGTAATTTTATAATCTTATATTTACCCTTAATTACCCGATTTACCTTTAACTATGGTAAATAAAATTTACCAAAAATAAAAAGTAGCCTATTAACATAATTTGGACCCACTGATTCCAAATATGGAATCCATTTTTCAAAATTAAACACACATAAGTTTCATTAATTAATTTAAAATTAATCCCATTGTTAAGAAAATGGGTTTTAGAAGTTAAAACATTGCCAAAGATTGAAATGTTTTTACCTATGAATTCAATGTAAAATTAATGATAATGACATAAATTATATTAAATGGTAAAAATATATTCTATTTATACTTTAAAAAAATTTAATATTATAATTTAACCATGTAAATTATCTCAATGAAAAAAGTTGTTTTTAATTAAAAATTAGCGTATTTTCACTATTCATCAAAATATGAAAGTTATCAGAAAAATATCAAAGATTTATCCAAAGTAAATTTTTATATCCTGATTCCAAAGAAGAATTTTATTTTGTAAAATTGAACTTATAAACATGTCAAAAACTATATTTAATGTGGGTGCGCCATCAAAAGGCAGGAAAACTGCATTTTTTGAAAAATACTTATTTTACCCGAAAAATTTATTTTTTTCTCTTACCATGTTCTAGAAAATGTGTAAGATGAATAATAATGTTATAAAATTCAAAATGTAGTTAATAATATTCATAACGGCTAGTCCATAATAATATATCATTGTTTAGTGAAACCCGGTATTGCGTACTACTCACGCTATCGAGGAAGGTCGCGATTGCGTGTAATGCAAGCCAAGTCTGTATTGTGTGTTGTGAAATATTCCTTTGGTGTTGCGTATAACATAAGTCATAAAAAAATATTTCTCATAAAATATCAGGGTGTTACACACGCATAGACATCTGTGTGTATGTATAACAATATACACACTTTTATATGTATAAAAAATTAAAATATACATACATTTATATATACCTATATTTATGATATATATATAACTATGAAAAGCACACATGTATTTATATAACAAAGTAGCATGTGTATATATAACATTTGTAACACAAACATTTTGAAATGTTTAATTATAACATGACGTATGTAAATATACATATTTATACTTATGTATAATATGTTTTATAGTGTTTAATATATCACACCTAATTAAAATCTTGAAAAACATATTTAAATTAAATAATATTGAATTACTTATAATTAAATAAATCTTTCTAAATTAAATAATTTTAAAAACTTCCAAAAATAAATTTCAAAACTTCAAAATTTATATTAATAATTTATCAAATACATTTTAAACTGCTTTTACTTTTCCCCAAAAAATGCCCAAACCTCAGAATCACTAATAAATACCCTATAATGACAAAGTGATGCTTGAGAATATTATAGATCTTTACATTATATACCTATCACAAAATTATTATCCTCAAGAATTTAAAATAAAACCAAAAGGAAAAGATAATGGTGGTCCAGACAACCAACCCATGATATACCTCTCAAGGATCTTGATATATTTGGAACACAACAACCACTAGGGAAAATAAGTGTAAAGCTACACAACACTTTAAATGATATCCTGAGGGAGATAACTCTCAAACAGGAGTAAGACCATTAATAAAGAATTACATCAAGATGGAAATCCATCTCATATATTATCATGAGATTAAATAATTCATCCTAGAAAATAAGATTTAAACAATTTGGAATATTGAGAAAACATATTTGACTCTCATTCCCAAGAATGGTCACATAGATAACCCAAACTACACCATCAAGCAATACATATCAATTAATTATGAGAAAAACATTATTTTTAACTCAATCCATCATTAAAAGTTTAAATGTCCAACTCCAAGTTCAAAACCAAATCATAGTTTTATTTAACAAGTTCATACACTTAAAAATCACCCTTTATTTAAAGTTATTTTTTTTGAATATGCATCAAAAAAACTTCATCAAATCACTTTTCACTTTAAGTTATTTTTTAATCCACCCAATATTTTAAAATCCTCTAAAATAATGTTTTATTTCACAATTACATGCCTTTTATTTAAAAAACAAACATTAATTGTTTTTTTTGAAAACCCATACCTCTTATTTTAAATAATTTTTTTCAAGAGTCCCAAATTTTACATATTACATAAAACATAAAAAAAACCAAACATAAATTTGGAACAATCCATTTTATATAGCTTTAAAACTTTTCCCAAGTTTTTTAATAAAACTTTATTTACCAGGAGAATACCCTTTTAAAAATTTCACATAAAATTTCCCAACCAAAACAAGAACTCATATTAACATAGATAGAGTTACCGCAAACATAAAAATCAAAGGAACCCATCCACTTCACCATGGTATTGTCCACTTTGGGTGGCATTGACTTGCCCAAACAGTTTTAATTTTTTTATAATATTGCACGTCTTGATACGGGAAATAGTTTCCCTATATTCATATGTTTTAGGTCATAACACATGTCATTAACATAATATCAATCACAAAAAACCCAACCAAATAGATAATAGTCAAACATTACCATCACTTTATAAAAATATTTAGGTTTAGGAGGAAATAACATCTTCAATAGTTTCAAGATTTTCCAAACAAACATTTTTCTTTTATTACCGAATTTAAGTGATTAACCTTTTTATGGGAGGTGAGTGATTACATAAATAAAAACACATCGCAACACAATTCAATCCATCTCACTACAACAACCACACATATTAGCCATTATAGATTACCGCCAGTGCACAACAAAACCACTAGCCAAACTTACTAACCAATAAAAATGTCCACCAGACATTTCATGCAACGACATCACCTTACCACTTTCCATCTATAAGAAACCACCATTTTCACATAACCACCCACTCCATATCATCCTTTTCACTTCCCCAACCAACAATCACTGCTATCATCACACATTAAATCCCTAATCACACAAATCAAGGAATTCCCTCTCCCATGTCATGATATTATTTTCTTTGTGCGACAAAAAATCACCCGCATGATTTTAATAACTTAAAAGTATAAATAAGATAGATTAGGGATAAGGTTTCTCCCTATCCATATAATTGAAGTTTTTAATCACACACCGCACAAGGAAACATAACATGAACAACCACACACAACAACAACATATTTTTGCTTCCATAATTATTTAGGGACTTACATTACTTCACCTCATTATTTAGTATGGATATTCTCAAACAATTTCAAATTATCCTTATGAAAACACTTCATTAACCATATATATGTGATTATCCTTTAAATTCATGGCGACATTAATCAAGAAGTCACATAAAGGGTATCATAATATATGATAATCACATCATAATCAAGGTTTCCAACAACTGTTATTTTCATAAAGGCATATCAATACTTCAATGAAATGATAACAATGAAACCACAAACAAAACTCAACATTTACAAGTCATTTCTAGTAGAAAAACATGCCATACATTTAAATAGATCTAACATGTAGCCAAGTTAAAGGAGAAACTTCACATGTGCCATCTCACATAATATACTTAAACAATACATTCAAGGTTCATCTTGTTATCAAGGATAAACAATTCAAAATTAATTTGAATTTTCTTAGATATTAGGTTATTGTTCATAATTCAAATACCCCACCATATACGAAACATTCTTTCAAAATTCTCAAAATAAAACACGCTCTATGCTCATTGCACATGTTGTATTACTATGTTACATGCTTTATCATGATTGAACTAAACATTATTTATTAATTTCATTACTCACAAAATCATTCTTATATAATGTAATAAAGATAAAATGATTCTAATTCTATATTTAAATAAAACATATAAAACATTTTACATGCTCAAGTCTCAAATACTAGAATTTCCATAGTTACCACACAAATGTTTTTAATTTTAGGCATGCTTCCCATAACAAACTACTCATGAATTAATATGAAAGGAAAATTTATTTCAGCTCTAAAAATTATTATTATCATAAAATAATAAGTTTAATCATTGAAACAGTTTTAAATCTCAATAGGTTACCACAGAACATGCTTATCATTTTCCAAAATATAGAAATAAATGTCACAAGAATTTCTACCCTAACACATGCTTACAACATATGGTTATATCAATAATGTAGAACTAAAATCATGCTAAAATAAGGTTTAATTCATTATTTTTATGGTTTTCAAATTCAAAGGAACTATCAATAATCAAGATGGTAATTTTCATAAATTTCCAAAACCAAGTTTTATAATAAGTATATAACACATACTCATGATAAATTATAAATTAAAAGCAACGCATGAAATATTAACTCACATGGGAACCAAAATAATTCTGAGCATGGTTTTAAAATAATTTATTTTATCATGTTAGTGTGAAATATACTTAAGGTAGCATGCTTCATAAGGATTTTTAAAATTAAATAGTTATTCAAAACAAAATACACTATGAATTATTCTATAAGAATTTCAAACATTAAGAAAACTATATGGAATGTTATATGTTTCAAGTAATTAAATTAAATTCAATATTAATAACCATGATATAATAGGTAAGGAAACAACACATTCAATTATCAACAAGGTTTCAAACAAATAGGCCAGGAAAGTTAGCCATCATTTTACTCTTTCCTTTTAGGTTATACTAAAAATTCAGCAAAAAATAATAGTTTATTAGAAAACACAACATGAGCATAGTTAGTGAAACACACATAAAATTCCATGATTTATTTAATTAATTTCCTTAACTTCTTGAAACCACCTCATTCAATTACAATAGAAATCAATCCTGATACATGTAACTCTCCTGGGCCTCTACCCTACAAGAGTTTCCACTTCACTTGGTCATTCGGTAGGCTTATAGCCCTTACATCAGATCATGAGGGGGGGGGGGGTGCTAAAATATCGTGTCCTAGCTAGTCTTCCCTAGCCTATGTCACGCACCAAGATAAACTGACATTGTTACCTTAATAACTCATGAAATCCTCATAATTACTAACTCCGAACTCCATCCCATATATCAACCATCATCTATGATTCCACTCTATCATGAACCCCTCCCTCCAAAGAAACTAAAATAAATAAAGAAAGATAATGGGTCCTAAGTCCCACCTTCAATAGGCCTTGGGTTGGCAACTAGCACCGAGGGTATGAAAATCTCATAAATGGGAGGAATTAACCCTATAATAAAATAGTATTGGGAGATAGGATAAATAAACCACAAGAAACTCTATGGAATAATATATAAAGGAAACCAAAATCATCCCTTAATGCATATATAAATAAAATAGATACATGAAAAAGTCTCCAAATGAATTTCGCAAAATAAAAACGAAGGGAATGACACAACAACAACTCTATTGTTCCGAGCTAGTAATGGCTAGAACAGTCCATGAAGTCCTCCTAGAAAACCTGAATATAATTTTATATACGTATGATGAACATACATGTATACTCGGTAGGAAAACCAAATTCTCTTATGTATATGTGAAAAGAGCATAGAAATGCATCCATGAGGATGTATCGTAACCAAAAATACCTAAACAGGTCAACTAAACAAACCCTAACCACACCAAGGCTCTCTACCCAAATAAAAAATACAAATATAATAACATAATAAGAAGTATATCAATAAAGGGTACCCTGCATCGCTTTCTCATTTCTTTTCCACTATCACACCCCAATTACCTACATCTTGGAACTCCCACCTCTTATGAATCGCATCACATCCTGCCCGCAGGCACCCGGGCCATCACATAACATCACATCTTACTCGAAGATAACTAGACCATCACATCACATCACATCTCACCTAAAGACACCTAGGCTATTGTTTATTCTCCTTTTCTTCACAGAGTCCAATGAATGTCAAAGGGGAATACCTTAAGCACAAAGAGGGTCACCCTTTTAAGAACATCAAAAAAAATTAACGAAGGAATGGACTAGGAGCCCATTTGGAGTGAGGCGCGCAAGTTACTTGCGCGCTGCGTAAGTCACTTGCGTGCCACCTATGGGTCGCACAACTCACTTGTGTGCCCTATTTGGTTTTTCATCCAAGGTGAAAGGTGGACTATAAATAGGCCTTGTGGGCCCCCATTTCATGGACTGATTTCTCAAAAGTCAAATTCAATCTTTGTTCGCCCTAGTCTTCAACTCAACTCTTCCAAAAGCTTCTAAGGTAACTTTTTTTCTAGAATGGAAGACTTGAAGGAGTATAATAAGTCCTAAGTGTTTAGAATTCATCAACACTTGCGCACCTAAGTGTCCAGACCTCCTTAAAAATGTAAACACTTGCGTTCCTCCCTACCCTTTCAATGAAACTTACGCGCCGCCCTTTTAGAAACATCTTAGGATAATACTAAAGGCTTGAGTTATGTCTCGCCCAAGTATTACCCTACATATTCTTTGTCGCCCAGGTGAACCCATGCTATGCAAGTACACTTGCGCAGCCAAGACTTGCATGCAAAATGACTTACATGACTTACACTTGCGTGCCAACTTCATTTGTGTGCCTCTCTCCCATTCACCTCTCCACTTCAAGATATTAGCCCTCGAACCCCTTTTAAAATCCATTTATGGCATGGTTCCTTTGTTGGCTTCCTTATCTGAAAGGAATTCTATGAGAACCTCTCCCAACACCTCGTGACTTACAAGATTTATGTCACTACAGTAAGAGGTTTTCCTCCATATAACCTCATCCTTTAATATGAGAAGATCTTTTTTATTTAGGGCATCCTCCTCAGGAGTAAGCTCCAAGCCCCCTTAACCTGGGCCTCCTTCCAAGGAGTAAGCCCCATTCATAGTTTCCTTTAACATTAGGCATACTCCTCAGGAGTAAGACCCAATCTTAATTTCTTTTGATTTGGTCCTCCTTCTCAGTAATAAGCCCCAATCATAAGACCCTTTTAATTTGGGCCTCCTTCTCAGGAGTAAGCACCGGGTTAAAACTCCAAATATCCATAAAGTAAAAATACCTTTATGGACCCTACTCCTGGGCTTCTTTCCTGAAGTAAGTCTTGGTATTCATCTAATTGGGCGGTTATACATATGTAATCCCCACATCATTTCTTGTGACTGCATCTTTCGTGTCACAATTGTCAGGTTTACTGATACCTCTTGTTTCTCACACCGAGCATGAATCACGTGAGCTTAGAGTGTAAAAGTAATCACAACATCTATTTTTGGGCCATTAACCATGCATAATCCCCATATTTATTCACCCAAACTACGTAGACTTTGATCTCTGCCTTAAAAGTAGAGTACGTAGGAAAACTTTCTAATATTCAAGCCCACCATTCATTAATTCTTTTCTGTCCCATATTATGTTAAACTATATCCTTATTATCGAACTATGTGGGTTTTGATTCCTTTTTAATGAGGATACGTAGGTAGCCCATCTATGGGTATGATCCCAACTCTGAAATAATACCTATCTTTATGAATGAAAATAAACTTCAAGTTCCCCACTGAGTGGCTTTAAAATCATTATGGTCATCATAATGGCCAAGAGATTTCTATATAATGTATTGAAGGATACCATTGACTAAGAATCTCTCATACATACGGATGATTCTCCATCGATGAAGAACCTTGAATACATATTAAGGATTCTCTAAATCCCATACATATCAATCATCGATTTCCAAATCTAAAGGAAAACTCATTTTCATGCTTGGTGAATTAATAAGGATTCGTGAACATAACTTAAATCTATAAGAGAGTCCCAGAGTAGGAAATAATTCCCCCCAAAAAGGTGTGATGAGCCTGACCTCCCATCCTATCGACCAATGAAAATTCTTAAGCCTCATTAGTCCACAACTAATGAGCACCTACCTTTGGAAAGTAGGTCCAAATGGATATAGAATCACTGGGTGTTTCCGGTTATACGAATAAAACCGTTAGAAACCGATTGGAAAGTTTGAACCTAAAAAAACAAGGTCATCCCCATTTCTATATGAAACAAAAATGATGAACCCAACGTGAATCCTTAACCAAGTTAAATGATGTTTTACTTATTTTTTAGGCCCCTATTAAACTCAATATGAGGGCCAACAAAGCAATCAATAACATATGTGCTTATCCAAAAGATGTAGTCTGGACAGACTTATCTTGATTATGTATGCTATATCAAATAGACACTCTTTTACAAGATCTCTCTACAACACAAAATGACTTCTTTAAGGTTCACATTTGTGAATTCCTTGGTTGCTGCTCCTGCTAGATCCTCGTCTGCTCTTAGGATGAAATCACCTACTCAACATCTTCAACACTGGGTCTCAAATGCATTGGTGAAGGAATACCATCAACACTATACCATCCCGACTCTGGAGGCCGCTCAACAAGACCTCCAAGTTAACAACTCACCCTGTTTGTCCGGACAGCGATGACCAGTGGTCAATAAGCAGGTGGTTCCAACCACCGTCTCCAACCATGTCATGTCTTTATCCTCGGAATGCAACAACCAGTCCCTCCCATATTATAGGGAGGTGGATCAAGAGGTCACTCAAGGCCTCAGTTCAAGAAGATAGGATTCCTTCATGAGGACCCCCACCAACAATCGCCACCAGACTCGTGCGATAGTGCACCCTCAACATGATGGGGGTATCACCTCTAGGCATTCGAATCAGGTTCCTCAGACCCGAGCACGCAAGAAGAACCGTCACAGGCGAAATTCGGCCAATAGGGAGCAGGTTCTTACCTCTTCCCCCTCTGGAGAATTCCATCAACCTAAATTGATGGCAAACAATGAGCGGGCATATACACCAGTCCGTCCTAATTTCACTGCCCAACAGACTCGTCTGGAAGTAACACACCAATCCTTCCAGGCAATTCCGGCAGAGTACTATAGGCAGGCACATAAAACTGTTTATAAATCATCATCCAGTCAGCAGGCTCGTCTGACTACATCCAAAGAAGTATTCCAAACAAATGTGGTGACCACCTGTAAACAAGCACATACAACTGCTTACACTCATCAATTCTGCCAGTAGTCTCGTCTGCCAGTATTGAAGGAAGTTCATAAATCACATTCAGTGGAGAACAATCAGTAGGAACATACACCTTCAATTCATCAAGCTAACCAACAGACTCATTTGGTATCACCCGAAGATGTCAATTGGAAAGCTCCAATGACAAACAGGAGGCAGACACAACTTTCTGCCCCCACACATGAGTACTCTCAGAATTCACTGGTAGGAAAAGGAGGACAGGAGCAGGAACACACACCTACTCCAAACACGGAATGGATGTATATTCCCATTCCGGCAGCTGAATTCACCAAGCACATTATGACAATAGTGAAAGAGCAGAAGCAAATCCCAGCCCATATTCTGGATACCTATCAGAATATTATAACAACTTCAGCGACATCACAGGGAAAGAAACATAAATTTATCCCTATCAATGGAGTGACTCATCAACACCCTGGAGCAGATACACACCTCTGTTCTTGTCCAGGAGGGTCATGGGGCATACTCCCCCATGTCATATGGAAAATCAAGTTGGACACATACACCCGATTTAAATGGAGATAGTCAGCATAACCCGACCATTTCTCCTGAGAAGGCACCTACACCTACCCATAATAACCACTTTAGTCAAAAATTGGTTTCCAAAGTGAGTAAGAAGAAATACAAGAAAAAGAACCATCCAACACAGTTAAAAAATCAAGAGCCAATTTGCAATAAGGCCTTCCTCAATGCTGGAGTTCTTGAAGCCCTCATACAATTATCTATTGCAAATCAAGATTCTACTCTCTCATTTCCAAATTCTGGAAATAACAATAATAATTCTGAAGGTCATCCTCAAATAATTCTTCATTAAGGCTTTATTCATGACAATTTGATCAATCTCGAAGCATCATCTTCAGATGAGAGCCGTGATAACCCTCTGCGTGGCTAGAAGACCAAGAAGAAAAATGTTTCATCTTTTGTTGTAACCCACCATGGTGGTCCTCCCCATGATGATGAATTTAGCTACGGAAGTCCTCTCCGCAGTAGTAATTATCATTTCCTGGAAAAGTCTTCAATGGACAATGCAGTAACAAGAAATCCCTCTTATCTTGAGGCACTTGCAAATGCGAAGCTAGTAATGTATGATACCTTACCGCTAGAAGGTGAAATATTTTATCAATCAGAAGATATCCCGGGGTGTAGGTCATTCTCCGAAACAACCCTGGGTCATTCATCTTCTAATTTGAAAAATGAATTATCTACCAATCTTGTTGAATCTGATGAAGCAACAAAGAAACACCAGCTTTGGTCCAATCAGGTAGAAGAATCTTCATCAAATGACAAAGAGGAAGTGCTGAATATGAGAAAAAAATTGGAGAAAGGTGAAATACCAGTCATGTTTTGGCCTTTGGCTAACTTTTAGTATGATATTCCAAAAACAATGATAGAAGATTGTATTAATGATATTCGTCTCAACATATGGAAAACTCTTTGTCACTTAAAAGAGAAAATATTACCTTATGATGAATATCAAAAGCATGTTAATGTAATAGAAGGGTTGCAATGCCAAATTGACTTGGCATCTCTCTCAGCTTCTCAACATCCAAAGGTTGAAAAGTAGCAGAGAACCCTTCAACGTACATGCCTTAGCGCATTAAAAAGGTTGCGCTAGTTAATTACCAATGACCCATCTGGTATTCATATCAGGAGATGGGGTGTTCATGGAGCATTTCATTTTACTATGTTCTCCAGTCAACAAATCCCGCCAAAAGTGGTATCATGCAATGTTATTGCCCATGGCTAGCCACAGCTAACTGGTTTTGTGTGTAATCAAAGGCTTTCTCAAGAACATGCCTTAACTAGTTCTTCCCAAAGTCAGGCATATAAAGAACAAGTCGTCGAATTACTCTTGCATCAAGAAAATGATAATATAAAAAAGGCTTCTTGTTTAGAGAATGTTCATCATCAAGTGACAGAGGTGTCTAAAATAATCCAACGGTCATCTGAGCTAGGTGATTTGAGTGGATGTCAGATGATGCATCCGACCAATTTCTGGACTAAAATCCGCAAAATCAGGAGATCTTTTAAGAAAGTTTCAGATGTAGCATCTTAAGATCCACCTTAGCTTTCTAGGTTGGGGACTCTTTTAATACAACCCTCGTGATCAACAGACAAGATTCGAGGAGTTGAGCAGGAAAAAGAAGAACATCCCCAGTCCACCGGACTGGGGAATTTTTCAAATTCTCAATCTCTTCCTTAGAGAAAGTCAGTCTTCTCTCGATTAGGGAAGAAGCCACAAGAGGAACGCATAGCCTAATTATCAGGAAATTCCATCTAAATTACAGTTCATCAAGAAGTTCCTGAGGGATCAACCAAACAAGAGGAAATATCTCATAAAGGACATGGAAGACGATAGTATTGCAGAAACGCTGACAGAAAAGCTGCAATGCATTATGAATTGATAAATGTCATCAATGTCGTTGTCACTAATCCCCTAGAACATGAGGCTCACTCAGAAGAATCAGATGAAGAAGTTCCTGTTCAAGAGGCTGTACACACAGAAACAAATGAAGGAGGTGTGCGTACCAGAAGCCAGAGGGTTGCCCAGAGGCAAGACATTCCTTTGGGTAATACCCTTCCACACTCCAGAAAGGCACATGCCATGGAAAAGGGTAAAAGTCAGGTTACATCCCACCCTACCTCTGGAGAAGGCCAATCACTCTCATTAGAGGAAAGGTTCGCATATCAAGAAAAATAAATGAAGGAGTTAAATAGGTTAAATGAAAAACTACTTCAAGGTAGTCTTCCTCCTAAGCATGCTGGAGTTAATCAATCAAGGGAATTTGTTGCAGCTATTGGGATGGATCAAGAATATCCCCCTTTATAAGTACACCCTCACTGGTCCAATCCTATGGGTCATACAAGACAACAATCGGTAATACTACCATCAGTGGTAGTACCGGTCACCACACTCATCCAAACTCCAGTTATTGCACCTGCTTAGGTCCAAGCTCAACCAGATGTTTCTCAAGCATTAATGACTACCATTGAGTCATTAACAGATCAGTTGGAATCTATGGAAGGACGACGTGCACCAGTTCAACCGAAAAAGAGACTTACCCAGAATGGGTGGACGTTATTCCTCCCCCATAAAATTTTGCGAATACCACATTCCCAATTTTTAATGGTTTGGGAGATCCAGAACAACACTTAACACATTTTGTTTCTCGTTGTGATCCTATGATGAGAACTCCTCAACAATAAGAAGCTTTCAATCTTAGGTGTTTTTTGCAGTCATTACAAGGACCTTCTTTTGTCTGGTATACAAGTTTGCAATCTCAGTCAATTATTGGGTGGGAAGATCTCTGTCAAAAATTCCTTCTTCAATTTAGCTCAACATTACCAAATACGATAGTTTTTGATCTTAACAATTGTAAACAAATGGAAAATTAAAGAGTTTCAGATTTCATTACTCGATGGAAGGGATTAACATATTCCTTAAGTTTAGCACTCACTCAAGAAGAGTTGCTGCCAATCTGTGTGGAAAATCTGCGTGATGAATTATGCACACCATTGATCCCTGTGAAATACACAGGAGGGTTTAGAGACCTTACTTTAATCGCTAAGCAGATAGAAGACTATCTTATTGAGACTAGGGCTAAAACTCATGTAATTCCATCAGCTCCGAGAAGGAGAATAGGGAAAACAGAGACTGCTACAATTACACTTAAATAAGCACATGTACCTGCTTCCACTTTGAAACCTTCATCATATCGAAGGGCTCCACCTCCTGAGCGTCAACAAAAATGGCCGCCTCGTAAAGATGATCAAATAGATCAAAGGTGGAAACAGTTTTAAGATTTATAGAACAAAGTTTATTCTTTCTGGAATGAACAAGTTTCTGGTTACTTCATCTCGACTCTAGAAAACAAGCTGGTTTAGTTGCCAAGGCCAAAAAGGATGAACAAGGAAGGAGATTAAGACCTCCCCAACTATTTCCCATTTCATCAGATGTTGGGGCATCCCATTCAGGAGTGTTTTGTATTCAAAGACCTCCTTCAAAAGATGGTTGACTCTGGACAAGTAAAACTGAAAGGTTCTTCAGCCCAGGTAGCATGTGTTACTGCTGTTGATCTAGAGGAAGAAGGAAAGTGGCATAAAGTCAAAATTAAAAATGCGTAGAAATATGATGATTGTATGGTCAGGAAAATGATCAACCGAACTCATGCCATTTTACGAACACAATTGAATCAACCAATTGTGTCTTCTAATATTTCTACCACAGAAAACCCCCTTCATTAGAAGGAAAATCCTCAAAGAAGCGGCATAATTTGAAGAAAGAAGAGCTTTCAGAAGAAGACGATCTCGTGTCAAAGCCTAAGTTGTATTTGAATCTCACTACTGGAAATAAAGTCTTTCCCAACGGTTCTGAACCGTTGGGAAAGGCTGCAGAACCGTTGGTATATGTTATACCAACGGTTCTGCAAACCGTAGGGAAGTAAGCCGTTGGGAAAGATTTTCCCAATGGTTTACTATGAACTGTTGGTATAGGGTGAGGAAAGCCTAACCTATCCCAACGGTTGTGCCAAACCATTGGGATAGTTTTTCCCAACAGTTTAGCTTGAACCGTTGGGAAATCCAAAGGACTCTCCTCTTTCCCAACGGTTTCTAAACCATTGGGAAAGGTTTTTTACCAAGAGTTAATTGAACCGTTGGTAAAAAAAGAATCATAGATGCTATGCCAACGGTTTGAAACCGTTGGCATAGCCTATGCTGTGCAAATTGCACAATAGCCTGCAATTTTCACAACAGCTCTTCAATTTGCACAGCAGGCCTCATTTTGTGCATTCCCTCCCATTTTCAATCCAATTATTGTACCTGCAATAAACTAACACATACATATACAATTATTATACCTGCAATAACCAACTAACATATACATATAGAGAACAAATTCATACATATTTAACATATAATGCATCCTGGAACTATACACATCCATAATTAAATTAAAATTCATAACATAATTATAAACATACAAAATTCATTTAGAATTCAATTTAAAATTTAGATGACAATTATATGTGGAATCCGGAATTCAATTCATAATTTGATCTGTTTTTTGTATACCATATATTTTTACCGGAAATGATGTCCATTTTAAACAAAATACATACACCTGGAGTGATACCGGCCATAGTATGCCTCAGATTTAGGCAAGGCTAACTCTTAAAAGTCACAAATGACCCATCTATCATTGTCCTAAAGTATCAACATATTCCGAAAGCGTTTGCTCAGTTTTCCGTATGTCAGTTGATGTTTTTCACTTAAAATGATGTCCTTTTGAAACAAAAGACAAAAACTTTGAGTGGTGCCGGCCACACCACATATCAGATTGAGGCGGGGTTGATTCGTACACATCACATATGACCCATGGATAGTTCTCCTAAAGTTTCAACGGAAACCAAATGTGTTTGGTTGGTTTTATGTATGTACTTAAAATGTTGTCCATTTTAAACAAAAGAGAGACACTTAGACTGATCCCGGCCACACCGCGACTCAGATTGATCCCGGGTTGGCTTGTACAGGTCACATATGACCCATAGATAGTTGTGATAAATTATCAATAGATTCCAAATGCGTTTGGTCGGTTTTCCGTATGTCAGTTGTTCTTTTCACTTATAATCCTGTCCATTTTAAACAAAAGAGACAAAGTTAGAGTGGTGTCGGCCACACCACACCTCTAATTGAGGCGGGATTGAATCTTACACATCACATATGACCCATGGATCATTTTTCTAAAGTATCGACACAATCCGAATGCGTTTGGTCAGTTTTCCGTATGCCAGTTGATGTTTTTCACTTAAAATGACGTCCTTTTGAAACAAAAGACAGACACTTTGAGTGGTGCCGACCACACCGCATCTCAGATTGAGGCAGGGTTGATTCTTACACGTCACATATGACCCATGGATCGTTATCCTAATGTTTCAGTGGAAACCGAATGTGTTTGGTCAGTTTTCCGTATGTACTTAAAATGTTGTCCATTTTAAACAAAAGGGAGCCACTTAGAGTGATCCTGGCCACACCATGGCTCGAATTGAGCCTGGGTTGACTTGTACATGTCACATATGACCCATGGATCGCTGACCTAAAGCATCAACAGAATTCGAATGCGTTTGGTCAGTTTTTCGTATGTCAGTTGTTCTTTTCACTTATAATCCTGTCCATTTTAAACAAAAGAGAGACAATGTGAATGGTTTCGACCACACCGCACCTTGGATTGAGGCGGGGTTGACTCGTACACGTCACATATGACCCATGGATCATTTTACTAAAGCATAAACACATTTAGAATGCATTTGGTCAGTTTTTCGTATTCCAGTTGATCTTTTCACTTATAATCCTGTCCATTTTAAACAAAAGAGAGACACTATGAATGGTGTTGGCCACACCATGCCTCAGATTGAGGAGATGTTGACTCGTACACGTCACAAATTACCCATGGATTGTTGTGCTAAAGTATCAACACAATTAGAATCCGTTTGGTCAGTTTTCAGTATGTACTTAAAATGTTGTCCATTTTAAACAAAAGAGAGCCACTTAGAGTGATTCCGGCCACACCGTGCCTCAGATTAAGGCGGGGTTGACTCATAAACATCACATATGACCCATGTATTGTTTTCCTAAAGAATAAACACATTTCGAATGCGTTTGGTCAGTTTTCCGTATGTCAGTTGTTCTTTTCACTTATAATCCTGTCCATTTTAAACAAAACACATACACAAGGAGTGATCCTGCCACACTGTGCCTTGTATTGAGGCGAGGTTAACTCGTACATGTCACAAATGACCCATTGATCTTTTTCCTAAAGTATAAACATATTACGAAAGCGTTTTCTCGGTTTTCCGTATGCCAGTTGATGTTTTTCAATTAAAATGACGTCCTTTTGAAAAAAAGACAGACACTTTGAGTGGTGTCGGCCACACCACATCTCAGATTTAGGCGGGGTTGATTTGTACACATCACATATGACCCATGGATCGTTCTACTAAAGTTTCAACAGAAACCGAATGCTTTTGGTCGGTTTTCCATATGTACTTAAAATGTTGTCCATTTTAAACAAAAGAGAGACACTTAGACTGATCCCGGCCACACCGCGACTCGTATTGAGCCCGAGTTGGCTCGTACAGGTCACATATGACCCATGGATCGTTTTGATAAATTATAAACACATTCTAAATGCGTTTGGTCAGTTTTCTATATGCCAGTTGTTCTTTTCACTTATAATCCTGTCCATTTTAAACGAAAGAGACACAGTTAGAGTGGTGTCGACCACACCACGCCTTGGATTGAGCAGGGGTTGACTTGTACACGTCACATATGACCCATGGATCGTTTTTCTAAAGTATTGACACAATCCAAATGCATTTGGTCGGTTTTCCATATGCCAATTGATGTTTTTCAATTAAAATGACGTCCTTTTGAAACAAAAGACAGACACTTTGAGTGGTGATGGCCACACCACATCTCAGATTGAGGAGGGGTTGATTTGTACACGTCACATATGACCCATGGATCGTTCTACTAAAGTTTAAATGGAAAACGAATGCGTTTGGTCGGTTTTCCGTATGTACTTAAAATGTTGTCCATTTTAAACAAAAGAGAGCCACTTAGAGTGATTCCGGCCACACCGTGCCTCAAATTAAGGCAGGTTTGACTCATACACGTCACAGATGACTCATGGATCATTGTCCTAAAGCATCAACACATTTCGAATGTGTTTGGTCGGTTTTTCGTATGTCAGTTGTTCTTTTCACTCATACTCCTGTCCATTTTAAACAAAAGAGACACAGTTAGAGTGGTGTCGGCCACACCGCACCTTGTATTGAGACAGGGTTGACTTGTACACATCACATATGACCCATGGATTGTTTTTATAAAGTATATACACAATCCAAATGTGTTTGTTCGGTTTTACGTATGCCAATTGATGTTTTTCAATTAAAATGACATCCTTTTGAAACAAAAGACAGACACTTTGAGTGGTGCCAGCCACACCACGTCTCAGATTGAGGCGGGGTTGATTCGTGCATGTCACATATGACCCATGGATCGTTCTCCTAAAGTTTCAACAGAAACCGAATGCATTTGGTCAGTTTTCCGTATGTACTTAAAATGTTGTCCATTTTAAACAAAAGAGAGACACTTAGAGTGATTCCGGCTACACCGTGCCTCATATTATGGCGGGGTTGACTCGTACACATCACATATGACCCATGGATCGTTTTCCTAAAGCATCAATACATTTCGAATGCGTTTGGTCAGTTTTTTGTATGTTAGTTGTTCTTTTCACTTATAATCCTGTCTATTTTAAACAAAAGAGACACAATTAAAGTGGTTTCGGCCACACCGTGCCTCGGATTGAGGCGGGGTTGACTCGTACACATCACATATGACCCATGGATCATTTTTATAAAGTATAGACACAATCCGAATGCGTTTGGTCGGTTTTCCGTATGCCAGTTGATGTTTTTCAATTAAAATGACGTCCTTTTGAAATAAAAGATAGACACTTTGAGTGGTTCCGGTCACACCATGTCTCAGATTGAGGCAGGGTTGATTCATACACGTCATGTATGACCCATGTATCGTTCTCCTAAAGTTTCAATGGAAACTAAATGCATTTGGTCTATTTTCCGTATGTACTTAAAATGTTGTCCATTTTAAACAAAAGAGAGACACTTAGAGTGATTCCGGCCACACCGTGGCTCAGATTAAGGCGAGGTTGACTCGTACACGTCACATATGACCCATGAATCGTTTTCCTAAAGCATCAACACATTTCGAATGCGTTTTTTCAATTTTGCGTATGTCAGTTGTTCTTTTCACTTATAATCCTGTCCATTTTAAACAAAAGAGAGACACTGTGAATGGTGTCAGCCACACCGCGCCTCGGATTGAGGCAGGGTTGACTTGTACATGTCACATATGACCCATGGATCGTTTTTCTAAAGTATCGACACAATACGAATGCGTTTGGTCGGTTTTCCGTATGCCAGTTGATCTTTTTCAATTAAAATGACATCCTTTTGAAACAAAAGGCATACACTTTGAGTGATTTATGACACACAGCATCTCAGATTGAGGCGGGGTTGATTCGTACACGTCACATATGACCCATGGATCATTCTCCTAAAGTTTCAAAGGAAACTAAATGCGTTTGGTCAGTTTTCCATATGTACTTAAAATGTTGTCCATTTTAAACAAAAGGGAGACACTTAGAGTGATCCCGGCCACACCGTGCCTCAGATTGAGCCTGGGTTGACTCGTATACATCACATATGACCCATGGATCGTTGTGATAAATTATAAACAGAATCCGAATGCATTTGGTCGGTTTTTCCTATGTCAGTTGTTCTTTTCACTTATAATCCTGTCCATTTTAAACAAAAGAGACACAATTAGAGTGGTATGTTAGTTGTTTATTCACATTATTCAAATACATTATTTGACTATGGGTCTTTAAATTAATTTATTTATGAAAAATTTACATTTAAAATGTGAATATTAGAAAATTAATAGAAGATAAAACTTTTACTAAAAATACTTGTGGAAATATTAAGGTAAACATGATTTATGAGAATCCTCATGTGTCTATTAGTGGAATGGTATTTAATTAAAATATTGTGAAAATTCATATAGAATATTTTTATATCATTCTTAGTATGGATTAGATTTTAGTTTATCATGCTATGAAACATTTTAGAGCTAACAATGTCATGCCCAATGAATACATCCCTTTTATAACATACCAAGAATCTATGATATTGATTAGATGTGTAAATGTGATTTACATTGATTATCATGATGAAAATAAATAAAATATATATTAGATATTTTCTAGTAGTAAATGAAATCAAGGAGGGTGGGGGGGGGCTGTCCGGGGGGGATGTGTGGGGGGCTGTCCTTGGGGTGTCCGAGGGGCTGTCCGGGGACCAAGGAGGAGGGTGGGGGGGGGGGGTGTGGTGGGATGTCTGAGGGGTGTTTGGGGGGTTGTCCGGGGTCCATGGAGGAGGGTGGGGGGCTATCTGGGGGGCTGTCTGTGGGGCTGTCCGGGGTCCAGGGAGGAGGGGGGGGGCTGTTTGGGGGGCTGTTCGGGGGCTGTCCGGGGGGGTGTCTGGGGTCCAAGGAGGATGGTGGGGGGGTTGTCCAGGGTCCAGGAAGGAGGGGGGTTCACAAACACACAACTACTAAAAGACAACAACATCCATAAAAATAGATAATATATAAAAATAACTCAACTCCAATACTATACTACGAGTCTAGATAAAACCAAAAACTAGAATAGATTAAATATCAAATCTTAGTAATATTAGTAAAAAATGTAATGGATCAATTTTTCCCACATCACCATCACCATCATCACCATCATCATCACCCTCTTCCTCATCCCCATCATCATCCTCACCCTCCTCGGTGCCCTCCTCCTCTCCCTCGCCCTCCTCCTCGCCCTCACCACCCACCTCGCCCTCCTCTTCTCCTTCCTCTTCCACATTAGACTCCTCGCCATCATCATCATCAAGCTAGAAATCGTCCTGAACACCACTAGAACTGCCACCTGGTGCACCATATATATAATGTATCAATGACATATATTCATAAAAAGCTGGTCTGGCCTCTGCTGGAAGTGTTGGACGTAGAACTTCAATAAATTTCATAAACGCACTGTTTTCCCTAGCAGGCTGTTCTGCCATCTCTATGGCCCTTTTCTCAGCCTGTTCTGTCTGTGCCCTAACTTTCTGCAGCTCGGTGGCATGATAGCTCATACCTGAGGAGGGCCAATACCTCATCGGGGCTATCCTAGGTCGGCAGCGTACTCTGCCAGGATGCTCCTCTCCCAACACTTGATGTAAGTGATCTGTTGGCCCAAAATTGTCTGGTTATTGGGCATCGAGGGCCTCTAAAGCAACCTGTTACAAATATAAATATATTATTAAGTTACAAAATATATATTAAAATATAAAATCAACAGATTAAAACTTACAATATGCTGCTGAGTCGCTTCGTTGATGGCACTTCCATCCTTTTTCTGTCTACTCGAGCAAAACAGTTTTCCTCGAGGCACATTTCCTTCAATATTCTGTATTTACCTCTACAATGACATTGAAAACTAAAGTTATATGAAAAATTTAGAAAACTATTAAATAATTGATAACACAAAATAAAATTTAAGTCGTAAAGAAAACTTATAAAAAATTGTCATACCTGCTTCCTCTCATGATCTGACATCATCGTACGTCCTAGTGTGTGGAGGTATTTTTTTGCATCAATGTTTTTTTTATATTTTTTCCAGATGATTCCTAAATAAAATTTGATAATGAAAAGGATAATATTAATGCAAAACATGAAAGTTATTATTTAAATACCTCAAATGTAATTCATACCTTAAACTGGGTACTCGTCCAATGAGTAATCATCCGACGATACTGCTATATAGGACAATCATCCACGACTGGTACCACCTCTAACTTAGCGCCAACTCTAGAACGCCAACCAATATACAACTCATGCTTGTAGACTCTCCAAATCTCGCCTAAATCCTTTAGACGTTCCGCTCGAGAACCCTCACCATCGGGAAAATTAAATCGAAGTTGACATCAAAATATTAATTCATATAAATATAAAAATAATTCATGGAATTAAATACAAAAGATTTTTTTACCCATATCTCTGCCCAAGCTCTATCCTTGACCTCATGTGAAAAATGTCTCCATGACAGTGGGCTGACGGGAATGATGTCAGAGTATTTGGCAAGCGTCTCCAAAAACTCTGACATTGTTGCCCTGATTTCTCAACCATTTGGTTGTCTTCATTGTAATCCACCATAACCTGTGTGCAGCAGTTCCACACCGAACGCATGCATGTACGCCCCCGCCCCCGCCTCCTGTCAGTAGATGTATCTGTCATGAATGAAAAACAAATATTTTATCAAAAAATGTTATAATGAAAATAAATATTGGTATAAAAATTTGTTAGGGTTTTATAAATATACTTGCGCCGGTATGATCGTTGAGCACCGCCGGATCCACATAAACTGATGGAAAACCCTGTGGTGGAATAGGAGTTGAAGACGATGGAATATAGAAGCTCAGAGAGACATAATTAGAAGGAAAATAAGATGAGACAATAGTATGAATGGATTCTGACTGGGGAGTGGGAATCATCATGGGATGTGAAAATTATGGGGCAGAAGATGTAGAAGGTAGCGAAAACATAGGAGGCCTAAATATCCCGTGTGTCCTTAATGACACATCGGGATCAGAATGTGGGAAGGATGACATGTCAGTGGGAGGGGCAGGGTCTATTCGGGCATGCGTAGCTGATCGTCCACCTCTGGTACGAACCCTCCTCGTACCACCGGCCTGAGTACTAGGACCAGTACAAGGCTCCTCGTCGAATAACTGTCGACGTATAGGTGGATCCTACAAAAATGTTTACAAAAAAATTAATCACATGAAATTATATATTCTTTATATATATATATATTTGAAATAAAGTACTCACTGTAGGCACTAATGGTGGAACACCCATCTCCGCCATCCGACGATTGTTCTCCATCATTTTTTTCCTTCGTCTCTCTTCAATTGTCTGCATTTACTGCTTTTGAAAACAAATATGTAATTAATTAGAAAAAGGAAACTAATGTGTAAAAAAAAAACTAAATATATGAGGGAATAGGTGTATTCATTGATAATTTAGCTATCAATTGTTTTAGAAGAGCTTGAATGAATTTAATAAATCATACAAGTAATGTTCACCAAGTTAGAAATATTGTTTGACTAGGTTTGAATACAGTTCAATTCCAAATTAGAAAATGAAATTCAAATAAAACAGCAACCAATAAACAT
The DNA here is from genome assembly GCA_963277665.1 of Viscum album. Taxonomy (NCBI): domain Eukaryota; kingdom Viridiplantae; phylum Streptophyta; class Magnoliopsida; order Santalales; family Viscaceae; genus Viscum; species Viscum album. The sequence continues at coordinate 1,489,764,664 of OY728142.1, forward strand.
TGAAAATTCACATAACGGTCAAGTCAGCTAAAACATATTTGTGATCAATACTAAATCAATTTGAATATTACCAACCTTAACAACCCAACTCGAGGTAAACCAAAAGAATTCAGAACATGGATGAATGATTCTATATATTTTCAACTACAACTTCAGGTTCACAATCAACTCTGACAATTGAGATATTGGAGTCATCAAAAGAAATAAATGGATTGGTTCCAATGGAAATAGGGACAGTGTCAATTCCATCATCACCATAATCAAAAATATATCTTGGAATTACTTCTACTATGACACCAAATTCAGGTCGAAGTTGGTCTTTGACATAAAAAACTTGTTTATCCATTGATACCAACACATATGGTTCTTCGGTAGCAAGAGTGTGAGTTATATTAATTACTCGAAATCCAAAATCATCAATAAATGTGCCATGTCTCGTCATCGAATCAAACCAATGGAATTTCATCATTGTGACTCATCCATGAGAGTAATAATCCAATATTATTATTTTCTCAATGACTCCATAATAACCCACATTTTCAAATCACAGTCTACTATTTGATGCACTGTCATAACAATCTATTGTGTCAGTAACCATAACACCATCATGTTGTGTTCTCATGTTATTAGCTCGTTCAGTGACAATAAATTTGTACCCATTGATAACAATTGATTTACAGTCACAAACCACGGTATTAGGACCAAAAGCCAAAGCTCTTATTTCCTCAGAGACAGAGTCAGCAGAAAAACTCAATACCTACAATATAAATGACTGTTAAACTTAATTAAATATTGAAATAATTAATTTAAACAGTAATATTTTTACCTTCAATTTTAACCAAGCAGAAAACTCTTTGCTATGCAAAGTCTCTCTCCTTCTCAAAGATAAAGAACGATGATTCCTATTTATCATTGTTTTATATTCCCTGTAGATAAAAAATATGAATATTTTAACAGATATAGATGTAAGATATACATAATCAATTTAGTTACCTGATATAGTCATCGAACAAATCACAGTTGAACAAAACTATGCGATGTGCCATCTCCCGCTCTTCATGGCTTAATGTATTCAATGTATATGATCCAGGAATTCCTCATGTTTGAGGAAGTGATGGAAAAATGGGTTCAATTTTCTCATACTATTCTTCTTTATTTCTCATTGGTCTGTTCAATCTTGTAGTAATATTAGACAAATATATCGAGCAGAAATCCATACATTCTTGAGACAGGTAACCGTTCACGATAGAACCTTCGGGATGATTTCTGTTTCGAACATAAGACTTTAATGTGAACATATTTCTTTCAGTTGGATATATCCAAGGAAAATAAACAGGTCCTCCTAGAAGTATTTCAGTGGGAATATAGATAGTTTGATGTAGCATGCATGTGAAAAATGATGGAGGAAATATTTTCTCCAACTCACACAAAATTAATGGGGCATCTGTCAACATTTTTTGAAAGAAAGACTTGGACAACTTCTTAGCACAAAGATCTCTAAAAAAATGGAACAACCGAATAACAACCACCCTTAAATTATTGGACAAAAGATGACAGATTGCTATTGGAAGCAACTCATGCAGTAGAACGTGATAATCATGAGTCTTCAAAGATTTTAGCTTCAAATCTCTTCTGTTGACCTATTTAGATATGTTTCTTGAATATCCATCAGGAACTCTAATAGTCTCTAATACTTCCAGAAATTGTTTTTTTTTTCTGTAGGTGTCATCACATAAGAAGAACATGGAAGTTTCCATTTATTTTCACTGATACGCACAGGATGCAATTCTGGTCTGATGTCCCAATCCATCAAGTCACGTCGAGATCGCAAATCATCTTTTGTCTTCCCCTTGACATTTAGAAGAACCCAAAGCAACATTTCAAATATATTCTTTTCAATATGCATTACGTCTAAGTAATTAAGTAAAAAATTGGTTGACCAATAAGGAAAATCAAAAAAGATACTCCTCTTCCTCCAATTGTAACAGGTTTCAGTGGAAACATTCTTTCTCTTTCCAGATTTCATTTGACCCTTCCCGAACGAAAAACTGAAATCTTTCAATTCATTAAGCACATCAGTTCCAGACATACGCTGAGGTGGATCATCGGTCTCTATGGTATTATCAAATCTTTGATGATTCATTCAATATGGATGATCCTTTGGCAAGAATCGTCGATGTCCCATAAAATTGAAACTACAATGATGTTTCAGTCTTTTGGATCGTGTATTCTTCATACAAACTGGACATGAAAGTTTTCCCTTCATGCTCCATCCAGAAATCATTGCTTAAGCCATAAAATCATTGATCGTCCACATAAGCGCATCACACATCTGAAATATGTCTTTCGAACATGCATCGTATGTGTGCACACCCACATCCTAAAGAAGTTTCAACTCTTTTATTAACGGTTTCATGTATACATCAATATCAATACCGGGATCAGAAGGACCGGATATGAGTATACTCATGAAAGTGAAAGGTTTTTTCATACACAACCATGGGGAAAGATTATAAATGTGTATAAAAATTGTCCATGTGCTGTGCGAAGTAAGAATATGCCCAAACAGATTAAAACCATCACATGAAAGACCCAGCCTCACATTATGCACTTCAGCTACAAAATCAAGATATTGAGCATCAAATCTCTGCCATGCAAATCCATCTGCAGGATGAACCAACTCATCATTAGTCTTCTTTCTATCAGTATCATTCCATCTCATTTTTATTGATATGTCATCAGACATAAAAAGATTCTGGAGTCTGGGGATCAATGGAAAGTGCCACATTACTTTCTGTGGAACGCAGGATGGTGTTCCATCAGATTTTGACTTCCAACGGGATGTGCCACATTTTATAAAATCATTTCGTTCAGCAGTTTCCTCCCATAATAAACTATAATCTTTCGGGCAAGCATGAATTTGTTTCTTGAAAATCCAAGTTCCTCAACTAACTTCCATTTAATATAGTGGTTTGAGGGAATATCTGCATCATCTGGAAGTAAATACTTCAAGAGGGTAAGAATGTAATCGATTTCTGTATTATAAATCCCATACATAGTTTTCCCATGAAACAATCGGATTAAAAATTCTAGCTTTTTCATTTTATCGCATTGTCGATATACTGGAGTCATGGAAGCATCATTCAATTTTTTCACCCTATCAATATCATCATTTTCACTAGATGCATCAGTTTTCCTCATATCGAAGTCTTCTTGAGTCGAAATCCTTTCTTTTTCATGATGACAAATAAACAGAAACCAATCATCTAACAAATTCTCCATTTCAGTCCTTTCATTTCGATCATCACCAATTTGATATTTCATTTTCTCCCCATTGTGATACCACACAAAGTAGTTTGCTTGAAAACCATTTTTGGTTATGTGGTAGCTGACTTCTTCACGGCTCAACCAAGGTCTACCAACACAATTGGAACATGGGCAGTGTATGTGACCACTATCTGAAGCATTGTGAAATGCAAAATCTATAAAGCTCTCCAAATTGTTTTGAAAATCTCTTGAGATCCGATCGGTTTCATACATCTAACTTCTATCCATTCTGTAAAAAGAATTTATATAAGTTATTTTGTTGTAAAAAATTAAATAGGATTGAACTTTAATAGAAAATACATTTAAGTAAATGATAAAGGAAGAAAATAATCAAGGTATCAACTACACATGTGAAAAAAACATACTAATGTGTTATTGAAAAAATTTAAAACCAACAAGAACTTTATGTGTTATCACATCACAACATGCCTCATCCCATAACCATATTAGTAGGGTATCATGAACATGAATAACATCAACCTTGTGCCATCCTCCTACCCTACATGACCCCAACCACATGCCACATATTATTATAGCCTTATCACATTGCACCTCACCTGAAAACACTAGGGAAATCATAGTACATCTCACCTGAAGACACATGGACAATCACATCACATCTTGCCTAAAAATACATGGTCAATCACTTATGAAGGAAGATAAGGGAAGACAAGGTAGCTATCCAACCATATAACCACCATCCTAGATATTAGAAAAAATACCCATAACTCAAAACCTCTGATCGTTGGTAAGTTTATCCAACTCTGGTTGGGAATGTGTATAAATAACATAAAATACATGATATATAGATATCACAAAATATCCAACCTATGGGTTCAAATTAACTACATAACCACACACTTCACTACTACTATACAACACATAAACCATCACAAACACTTTCACCACTATATGCAACACACCACACCACCACCACACAAGACACATAACATTTCCCACTTTCATTTATAAGCTACTTCATTCACACTTACATTGTCTATTCATTTAATGTTAAATTAATTAAATCAATTTACCACACATCCATTTCTATTCCATCTCATTTATTTACTATCTTGTTTTTTTTGTTTTAACAACATAATTTATTCCATAGATAACCAGGAAACTAATAAAACCACCACACAACAACTCACCATCTCACAATAACCATCATCTCCATGTTACATTGGCCAACCATCTCACCAAAACAACCACATATCACAACAAAAATATTTCACATCACAAACCACCACACAACCAAAACCACCTCACCACATCATCCACCACAACCTCATCACACAACACCTCCACACGACACAACACCACCACACATCATCACTATCACACAACTTCACATGTCACATCAATGCCCACTAACCATCACATTACAACCCCACATATCACAAAGCCCAACTGGTCACCTAAATCACCATAAAATAGCCTACAACATATAATGAAACACAATAAAAAACCTCTCATAGAAGCAACATACCCCAACTTCCACAATTTATTCAAGGTCTTTTATTACATTACCCCTTTATTTAGCACGGACATTATAACACAAATGATATTCCATGGGAAACTAATTAATTAACAAAATATTCGTTCATTTCCCTATTTTTCACGGTGAAATCACATCAAAATCCAAACTTAAAACTAAAATATTAGATCAATAATAATAAAAACAAGGTATCATATGTGTATAAAGAATAAAATACCTGATTTGAGATGATTCAGATGGTTTTCACCTGTTCGGATGGGGGAGTTCGCGAGAGGAGCAGAGTACCGGATTGATTTTAGGGTTCTGTCGTGAATGGGGGAGAGCAGCGGCCCGACTGTATTTGGGGAAAAGATTTACCAACAGTTTTTAAAAAACGTTGGCAAAGGGTTGTTCAGGGTACCCTTACCCAACGGTTCAACAGAACCGTTGGCAAAGGGGTACCCTTTCCCAATGGTTTCATAAAACCGTTGGGAAAGGGTAACTTAAACACCCCTTTGCCAATGGTGTTATGAAACTGTTGGAAAAGGGGTACCCTTTCCCAATGGTTCACTAGAACCGTTGGGAAAGGGTTCCATAAACCTTCTTTACCAACAGTTTAAGCAAACCGTTGGTAAAGAACCATTGGTAAAAACCACATTTCCAGTAGCGTCTAGCATATTTTATGCCATCTTCTTCAAAAGCACGGGCACCGCCCCACCAAACGACACAACCTGAACTGGTTCATCAAGTATAATCTTCATCAAATGAAGAATTGATCTTTGGTTCTATTAACATGATTCATTTAATGGATCTCTATGCCAATGACAATTTCGATCATGATGAGCCTAAGTTCCTTGTATCTAACAGAGGAATTAGAGGAAGAGACAGAGGTCTAGGATACAGGGGAAGACATGGATATTCTAGAATCCACTATTTCAATCCTATCCCTACTAGAACTGTATATGCGTCAGAAACTTGTGGCAAAGACCTTCAGCGAGCTCAATAGGAACAGGAAAGTTCTTCCACACATGGAAGATTTGGTCCTAACATAGTTATTTTGGAGGACCGGTTAGAGGATACACCTTCTTCCTCTCAGCAAATAGATAGACCTAGTCGGTATAATATACCAAAGCCAAGAGTGTTTCCAATTCATACCCTGATACGGGATGCATCTACTTCCAAAGCATCAACTTCCAAGGCACCTGCAAAACCACATTTTCATGCTGGGAAACACAGACCTTTAGACCAAAAGTATGATGTCTTGAAACATTTGGCCCAAGTACTAACCAAGTTATCAATTCTAGATGCCTTGAATCTATCAAAAGATCTTCATGAGGCACTTATTGAGGATTTTTCAAGTCCTAAATAATTTGAAACTGAAATTGCTGCGTCTAAGGTCTACCGTATAGAGAATGATCCGGCAGAATGCCATGCAATGATATATTTTATAGATGAAGATGAATATGATGTTGTGTATGGACATATCAGACCTTTTTATCTATCTGGAAAAGTCAATGACATAGACATCCGACGAGCTTTCATTGATAATGGATCAAGAGTCAACCTAATTCCTATTCATACATTTTGTCGATTGGGCCTAACCAAATATGATTTATCTCCTTATACTTTGATGTTGCTAGGATATGATAAGAATGAAAAAACCTCTAGGCGATATAACACTCAGAATTTAGTTTGGAGACCTTGTGTCTAATTCAAATTTCATGGTTGTTCGTCAGGACATCGCCTTCAATATTTTTCTTGGAAAACCTTGGCTACATCAACATGCAGCCGTACCTTCCTCATACCATCAATGTCTCAAATATTTTTTCAATGGTCAAATTGGGACATTGTATAGTGACAAGGCCCCATTCAAAACGTGTGAATCTCAATACATTGAGGCAGAATTTTATCACATGGAGGGAAAGGAAAAATCCACAGCAAAGGAGGTCACCAAAATTAATTCTCTAAATGGTTTGGAAAAGATTCCAGTAAATCCATTCATACATGTGAGTAAAAATTATGTGTTTCCTATCATTCAAATTGATAGGATAGACCTAAATACAAACAATCTTATAGAAACTTCCATAATGTCAATTACGAAAATCAAGCCAGAAAGTATGAGAGAAATTGTTGATTCACCAAGAAGTGATGAAAGCTTAAATGGAGATGTCTTCATTTCATCCACTGAAATTCAGAAATTCTATACTCCATTAACCATGATAGAAGAAGTTATATCAATACGAGAGGAAAACAATGATGTTGATTCTCAATCCATCATCTCCTCTTTATCACCCCAGGAAGACCCTTCATCACCAATAGGGTCAGAAATGGCAGCCTCTTCTTCAAGATGTTCAAATTTTAATTTCTCCCCTGACCATGGAAATTATGCTTCGTCATCTACTATGCAAGTAGAAATAGAAGAAGTAACACATATTGAAGAAGATGAGGAAGATCTCAGGGATGCTCCTCCAGCATTTGAAGAGGGTATCTCTACCACTGTGGTTGAGCTTAGAGAAATAAATCTGGGTACAAAAGAAGATCCATGCCCCACTTTAATTAGTTTAACCATGAATCTTGAAGAGAAAGAAATGTATACTTCATTTTTAAAGAAAAATAGAGATGTATTTTCTTGGAATTATACATAAATTCCATGTATTAATCTCGATGTTTCCACTCATCATTTGGGTTTTCCAGAAGAACATCGAGGATTCAAGCAAGCAACAAGAAGAACACACCCAACTTATGCCTCCAAAATTGAAGTTGAAGTTGATAAGAATATCAAGGATAACTTCATCAAAGAAGTTCAATATCCAAAATGGCTGGATAATATTGTCCCTGTGAAAAAGAAGAATGGAAAAATTAGAGTTTTCATTGACTTCAGAGATCTTAATCAGCATTGTCCCAAGTATGATTTTCCAGTTCTGATCACAAAACTCTTAATTGATGCAACAACTGGCTACAAAGCTCTTTCCTTCATGGATGGTTACTCTGGTTAAAATCAAATATGAATGTCCCCAGAAGATGAGGAGTCTACAGCCTTCAGAGCTCCTCAAGGAGTGTTTTGCTATCGGGTAATGCCCTTTGTCCTGAAGAATGCAGGTGCAACATATCAACGTTCCATGCACCATATCTTCAAACCCTTTTTAGGGAAATTTTTTGAATGTTATGTGGATGATTTGGTGTTTAAATCCAGACAACGTTATGATCACTTGGCCGATCTGGAAATCATATTAAACAAACTTTGACAACACAATTTGAAGATGAACCCCTTAAAATGTGCTTTCGAGGTAACCTCAGGAAAATTTCTCAACTTTGTTATACGCCATCGTGGTATCGAAGTTGATATTGAGAAGAAAAAATCAATCCTTGACATGTCACCTCCTAGAAATTTGAATGAATTAAGAGGACTTCAAGGAAAATTGGCCTATATTCGGCATTTCATTGCCAATTTGGTAGGCAATTGTTTACCCTTCACCAGATTAATGCAGAAGGGAGTCACCTACCAGTGGACTGAAGAATGTCAAGAATCATTCGATATCCTCAAGAAATATCTCTTGAGTCCACCAATATTAATGCCTCATGTTGAAGGAAGACCACTTATTCTCTATGTGACAGCTTTAGAGCAATCATTGGGTGCCTTTATTGCCCAAAAGAATGATGCTGGGAATGAAAACAACCTTTACTATCTCATTCAGACTATGCTTGAGGCATAAACTCGATATTCAAGTATTGAAAAGTTATGCATAACATTAATATTTGCAGTTCAGAAATTGATACACTACCTGTAACATCATGAGGTCCAATTGGTATCTCACAATAACTCGCTCAAATTTATCCTTAGTCGTCCAATGATTACAAGATGTCTGACAAGGTGGGATATTATTTTACAGTAGTTTGATATCCAGTATGTGTCTCAAAAGGCAATAAAGGTCCAAGCTCTGGCCGATTTCCTTGCTAAACACCCATCTATAGAAGATACATCTTTAAATATTGAACTTCCTGATAAGGAAGTTTCTCTATTCAAGATAATCCTCAAACATGGGAAATTTACTTTGATGGTGCCTCCAGAAGTCCACACAGGGAAGAAAATATAAGATCCTGAATTCAACAAAGTTGGGTTAGAAATCGTGCTTATTTCCCCAGAAAAGGTAGTTCTACCCTATTCCTTCTTATTGTTGGAAGGTGGTACAAACAATGAAGAAGAATATCAAGCTCTCATCGCAGACTTGGAATTGGCACTTCAGGCATAGGTGAATCACTTTAAGGTAAAAGGTGATTGAGATTTGGTAATCAAACAAATAAATGGGAATTATTCCATTAGAAAGGAAGATTTAATCCCTTTGTGTGATTACGTTAGAGAGTTAATGGCGAAATTTCCCTCGGAATCGATATTTTCTTATGTCCCGTGATCACAAAATTCCCAAGCTGGTGCACTGGCTAATGTATCCACAACCCTGGAAGATCCAAATTGGGACGAAACAATCATCAGTATTGCCCATAGTCATATAATTTCACCTTTTGTTCAAATCAGAACAGAGGAAATCAATGAAATCAGTCCCATTTCTGAACCATATGGTCATACTACAGGATGGATGACAACTATCAGAAAATACCTTCAAAATGGAACACTCCCACCTGATAGAGCTGGGAAAGAACAAGTCCAGCAATGTGTGGTCAATTTTACTCTTTATGATAGCCCAGATCACCAAAAAATTCTCTACAAGCGAGGTTTCAATGGAATTCTCTTCAGATGTATTGATGGTGAAGAGAAAATGGTTGTCATGAATTAAGTACATGCAGGAGTTTGTGGTGCCCACCTGTCTAGATATAGAATTTCTGGTCAAATTCGAAGTCTTGGATACTTTTTGCCTTCAATGATTCAAGATTGTGTTGATTTCACTAAGAAGTGTCATTCTTTCCAAGTATGTTCCAACTTTATTCATCAACCCCCGGAGTTGCTTCATATGGCTAAATACCTCTGGCCGTTTGCTAAATGGGGAATGGATGTAGTAGGACCTTATCCTCCGGCTACAGCTAAGCAGTTTAAATATATTCTTACTACTACTGACTTCTTTTCCAAATGAACAGAGGAAATACCTCTCAAAGAAGTCAGTGCTAAAAGCATTGTTAACTTTTTCAAGTCCAACATCATTACCAAATTTGGTGTTCCTCATACCATATTGACAGATAATGGCACCAACTTTTTTTCATCCGAGGTAAGAAAATTATATCAAGAATACAATATCATATCCAACCATTCATCTCAGTATCATGCAGTAGCCAATGGTCAAGTAGAGGCTTTCAATAAGACTCTTTCAAACATACTTCAAAAGATGGTGGATAAAGATAATAAGTCATGTCCTGATAAAATTTTTCATGCTCTATGGGATTATCGGACTACCACCAACATTACTACATGATCAACTCCATATTCATTGGTATATGGAATAAAATAAGTATTTCCTATTGAAGACCAATTACCTTCGCTTAGAGTCACCATTTGTGATCACTTATCTATAGATAAACAATCTCAAAAGCGATTGGATGAATTGGAATGACTAGATGAAAAAATATTGTGAACACTACACCATTTAGAAGTCCATCAGAATCGAATAGCATGATATTTCAATAAAAAAGTTCATCTTCATTCATTCATTCAAGGAGAATTGGTATTGGTCCTTATAACCCCAATGATACTGGTTAAGAAGCCTCCAAAGCTTGAGCCAAAGTGGGAAGGACCTTACTCAATACATAAGGTCTACTCCAATGGAGCTTATTCTTTAATCTCAATGGATGGAGAACTCATTACAACTCCAACCAATGAAAGATTCTTGAAGAAGTATTTTGTGTAACACAAATACACCCATTGTCCTTGCTGTAGGACATTAAAATGCATATCCCCCTCTATCATCCAACATGATGTTAAACTGTGTCCCCTCTATCGTCCAACATGACGTTAAAATGTGCATCGTCTGAGCTGCATGATGTTAAACTGCCAAGCACCCCATGTCTGTGACACTTGACATTAAACTGTGATCGCCGTATGCGCAATTGTATTTTAAACTTTGTTTCCATGTGTGCCCCGGGCAGCTAACCATGCATAATCCCCACACCATCCTTCGTGGTCGCATCTTTCGTAACATGATCTTCAGGTCTGTTGCTGCCTCTTATTTCTCACACCGAGCATGACTCACGTGAGCTTAGAGTAAGCTTAGACCATGACATCTTCTCTAGGCTGCTAACCACGCTTAATTCCCAACATCATCTTCAGGTCATTGTCCTCAAGTACACCCCGATCTCTAAATCCCTCTCAATTGAACTACATGGACTTTGATCCTTGCCTCCTAGGTCAGGTACGTAGGCAACCTCCTGAGGTTCAAGCCTGCAACTACTTTCTTCACATCGATTCACCTCCATCCCATAAGATGTTGATCCGTGAAGCCCCCGTCAACCGACTTATTCATATCGGTTCTCTTTCATCCTACATGACTTTAAACTATGTACATCCCATCATCCTAGCTATATGACGTTAAACTATACAGTCCCCCATTGTCCTTACTGCAAGACATTAAACTGCATAGCACTTCTCCATGCATATTACCTTAAACTATTTGCACTTTTGTCCTGTATGACAATAAACTACAAACATCCCTAATACCCTCACTCAAGAGGAATCATCATTGACATGGTCTCCAACCATGTCATATTTCAAGAACTACGTATGACTAGATTCTCATCCTTATGAGATACGTAGTGACACCTAATTATTTAATCTTGGGTCCAGCCATAATTGTAATAAAGTCCTCTTTACCCCTCATATGTACGAACCAAATCTGTACAAAGGGTATTTCAAGAACTACGTGCAGCTTAATTACCATCCTCATGGGATATGTGGAACGCTCGAGCATTCCTCGAGTCCATCCCCGAGCCTTTGGGCCTAACCCCAAACTCCACTTTCGGTCCCTTGGCTAAAAAGTCCCCCTAGGAGCACATGGTGTGATATGGAACACCCTAGTCTTTATTCACATCAAGTTTATAATAAATGCACGATGTGTCTCCCTCACTATAGTCCGGGTTCTATGGCCCTAAACTAAGATCTTCCATGCTCTAGTCCTGTATGACGTTAAACTATATTTCAAGAACTACGTGTGGCTTGATTCTCATCCTAATGAGATATGTAGTGACATCCAGAATCTCAATTCAGGACCCATCCGCAACATTATACTAATAATATTCATGGTCTCCATAACCCTTTTCTTGACTTCTAGTCGCAAAATGTATGATACCTGAGAGTTCTTTTTCCTGACTATTCAGCACGTGCCCTTAGGCGACCTTGCATAAGTTTTCTACATAATGGACCTGTCAGCCAAAAGATGCTACCATTTGATTATGCATCTTATTCCCTAGTTAGCCCCACATAATTCAACCTCCATAATGGGTTTGTCAAGTAATGGTAACTTCATTCTTAGGATAAGCCTCTTTTGTCCCTATTGGTCTTAACAACGATATGTAGGGATCTATAAAAAAAACTGTCATCCTTAACATATTTGTTCTATACTTTTTTTTCATGATCTGAAAGTATTCAAGTATATGGTTTACATTTTCCTCCTTCTCCATATGTTCAGAGAAATATGAAATAACATTGGACCACTTGACCATATGTCATATAATGTTTCTATCTCCGGTTTTAGTCATATGATTTAAAACCATAGATACCTTTTTTCCTACGTTTGGGTCAGACCTTCGTAGAAGTCACATTCCTCCTATTCTTTGAAAATTATGATTGGAAATATTCTCTCCATATTCAAGTACCTTTCTTTATAAAGCATACTGTATGCTTTGGAAAATTTGAATTTCCATAAAACTTTCTTCGTTTTTTATCAATAGAAAGTCAAATTTTTGAGAGTTCTTTTTCCTGACTATGCAACACGTGCCCTTAGGTGGCCTTGCATAAGTTGTCTACATAACAGACCTATCAGCCAAAAGATACTACTATTTGACTATGCAACATATTCCCTAGTTGTCCCTGCATAATTCAGCCCCCATAATGGGGTTTTCAAGTAGTGGTAATTTCATTCTTAGAAAAGACTTCCTCTAATGAATTTTAGCTCTTTTCCCATGTCATTCCTCAGATTCAAAATTTCTCAAGTCATAGTTTACATTTTTCCCCCTCCATACTTGAATATGGTAATATGTTTCCAAAAATATTATCAAGAATTGAGTCAATATCATCCATTCGGTCAAAGCTATTCGACCTTAAATATTATCCTTTTTATAGTCCAACATGCATGACTTTAAACTTCCAATAAAAAAAGACATGGTACTCATTAAATTGGGAACCTATAAAGGGTAATCTGAACAAAAGTCAAGTCCCAGCTCACTAAATGTACATTTTGTATGATTTAGGCAATATTGAGCAATTAAAAGAGGCAAATTTTGTGGGGTTGTTTATATAACCCTAGTAAAAATCAAACTATGTTTACTAGGCCCATTGGATTAGGTAAAAATAAGAGCAATTATCAAGAAAATGAAGGTACAAATGATTAAAGATGAACTGTTTTTCATTGATGAACAATATTAGAAGAACATCCACAGATTGGAGTCTCTTCTCTTTTTTCAGAAATTAAAAAAGACTTTCAACATGATTTCTCATCTGTTTCATAGCATCCCGAGCTTCATCGGCAGCCACTTGAAGTTCATTTACTCGACTAGCTTCACTCTCTTAATCTCGAAGAAGTGCTTTTTTGGCATCTATGATGGATTTTATACCATATTCTTGGACTTATTCCAATGAATTATGAAGCTGGTCAAGCTCCCCAGTAACAGCATCTAGCTCTTGCTGAAGGTGCAACTGCTAGACAATCTTCTCCTTGATCTTCTGCTTCAGTTCCTTTAGCTGTGCAGCATGATCAGCCTCAGATTGGGACACTGTAGCCTGAAATTCACTGATATTGGTCAGCAATATAGCTCTAATCAGGTCTTGATGACACCTTTTCTCTTGCTCCCTCCTTCGAATGACTTGTTTCACTGCGACATGGATTTCTTGATATCCAAAACCGCCAAGTCCCAGCATGATGAACAGAGATGAAAGTCTTGGAATTTTCGAATGAATATCTTCAAGAGGCACCTCAGATATTATCTTCCATATATTTTTACATGCCTTACGATGTGAGAATTGGAGTGCCTTTTTCACCTCTGGGTCTGATTCGGCATTGCTATCACAGGGAGGAACATAGTCTGGGATTAATGCACTTAAGGAAGTGCCCTGTTCTACTCCTTCCCTGACCCTGGTTGCTTTACCTTCTGCTACTGTTTGGGCTGAGGTTGAGGCTTCAACTCAAAATCTATACATTGAAGTTGACATCCATGTTTGGTCAATTGAAATTATGGTTAGTTTCAAAGGACAATAAAAGTTGATTGATTGTCTTTCAGGTTAAGTAAGCCACAAATATCATCATCCTTTACCTAAAAGTAGATCAGAAACTTGTGAAGACTCCTCCCCATCTTTCCTAGCTTCAACAGGATTTTCAAGATGGGTTTTAGGAGGGTCTACCATACTAAGTTCCACCTGAGCCAGTCTTTCTACAATAACAAGGTTGACATCAATTTATACACCCCTTTCAAGCGTTGTTGGTTCAACAATTTCTTCAGATGTAACTGTACATTTTTTTAACCAAACATGGTTAAAAGTGTAATCATGAGAAGATTAATAGGAAAAATGATGAAACTCACGTCCAGTTGATTCTATAACTAGATCTCCAAAATCTTCTAAATCAAGTGGTAATTTAACATGTTCTAAAATTTCTTCAAAGGACATGCCAAGATTCATCATTTTATCCAATGATGTCTCAGATCCCAGGTTAGTCTCACCAGTGGGAGCACTCGACATGTATTCTTCATGACTTTTATCTAGAAATATCTCACCCTGGATAGCTTCTTCAAAGAAAGTTGTGGGGTCAGCTTTGGTGGTTGCCAAATGTTCTGGTGTATGTGTTGAACCTAAAACATCCCATAATGGAAGTCAGTTTTTGTCTCATTTGAGGTTCTATGAAGTATTGTTAATTTACCAGAAATCTCTTCTCTCCTGGCATCCAAAATAGGAGTGGTGCTGGGAATAGACATCTGCTAATATACTCTCATTATTTCTTCAGGAACAACCATTTCAGCAGGAACTTGTGGCTGTTCTACAACACCCTCCTTTGTACTCTGAGGATGTTCAATCCTTTCCCTTAAAGGTGAAACTGAAGAATCCCCTGCAATCCTGATAATTTTGGTCACTTTTTCATAAGTTAAGATTCATGACTACCATAAATACTTACTAATACTAATAAAGCATTTGACTATGGTCTTCTTTCTTCGATGCCTTTGCTTCTTGGCATTTTTGGGTGAACTGGCATCATCATCTCTAAAAATGGGTATTGGAGACAATAACACCCTTTCTAACTCCTCATCCATGACTTGATAGCCTGGAGATACTTCGCCCAGCTCACTATAAGATTCAGTGGCTCCAAGAGCGGTGAAACTAGGTCTATAACGTGATGAAGGAATATAAGTGGTTCTTTCCTTTATAAGATGCAGTATGAAGAAGATTATTTCCTTTAATAACAAAGCTTTGAATAAATTCAAATTGCAAAGAAAATAGAAATATGAGAAAAAGGAAACTTACATCTTCAGGAGCCACGTAATCACGCCACTCTTCGTCTAATGAAGGACTAATCCCATCAGTGGTACCACAGTCCATCATTTCCTTCACCTTCTTGGTGATAGTAACTAACTCATCAATGGAATATATGAGAATTTCCAGCTCTTTGATGTAAGCCCTCACTTCATCGTGGTTGTCCTCAAAACGGATGTCAGAGGAAGCCTGGAGATTCCCCACTCCAGGGATATACAACCCTTTGCATAAGCTCATCTAGGAGGTTTCAGCATCACAATATAAACTCCGCCATGTCCGGACAGCCTCTGGTCTTAAATATTTAGGATGTACACCAGAAGGCCGTGAGGAGGGTCCTGTAACCTAGGACTTCAACTTCTTCCCAGCTTTTGCAATCACATATAAATGATAAGAAAATTAAACTTTTTGCTCTTTAAAATAATGGAGACTAAATTGCCTCAATTATGTAACTCACTAGGAGTCGATGGAGTAGGTCTCTTGACTCTGGAAAGTGGATTATATCTGAAATAAGGCTGCTTTGACGCATTTTGAGCCTCATCATCCCCATCCTGGGAATCCGATGAATAAAATCTGGGTGAGGAAGAGTCGCCTTCCAAATGAAGAGCTTCTTTCCTAATGGTTATCTTCTTTATCCCCACCCAAGGGACCGGATGATTCAGTACCCCTTCAGGGTATTATTGTACCCAGCTCTTGTCATACCATGTAGTCAATCGACTTGTCGCTTCAACATATGGTAGATCAAATACCACCCCAGTCTTCTCTATAGATGTCTGCAACCATAGTTGACAAGAAAACATTAGATGCTTCTCTAACCTGACATGCATCGGAGGGGATATGGTAATTTTCTATAGAAATTTGAATTGACATGCGAATCTGTATGAAGCATAGGCCTCGCATATAATTTCTCCATCAATCCTCGTGGCCAGTGTACTATCTTTACATGCCAGCATATATGCCCTTAACTCTAGGCTGGCTGTTCCATCATCAACAAATCGCCCTGTTGGTGGATTTCCATAAGGAAATAAGTGAAACTCCTTGAACATTCTCAGCCTTATTTTGATATCATAAGCATTGAGGGATGAGGGAGAAATTTCAGGAAAGGCCTAAAGAGACGGCCAAAAATAACTTCTAGGAACCTGTACCCCACTTTGTACAACATATGTTCTAAAGTGGGTGGAGATCCATCCCCCTAAAACTTGGAATGGTCCCACTATTCTTAGAGGAGAATTACCCAAATAAACATGAAGTAAGCTACTATGAATCTTTGCCAAAACTGGGGTGGCTAACCCAACCATCTTTCTTTCAGCCAGCTTGGCTGCAACGATAAAGGTCCCCGGCCTCACACCTCCTTTCGAATCCCGAACTGGTAAAAGGTAAACACTGATCCATAAGGCCAAAAAGCCTTCCAGATGGGTCTTATCTGGAATTTTCTAGTTCACTTCATACCGCCACCTATCAAACTATCCTATATCAAGAGTTGTACAAAATGTGCCCGGAGCACCCCTCTTTGCTGCTCTAGGGAAACTAGTAGGATGAGTGCAGGAAGGTCCCTCCTATCTCTTCTTAATCAGAAACATGTCTATCCACTCCTCAAGATGGATATCTTTTCTGGAGTGGGTTTTCGTGGTGGTGGTATTCTTAAGCTTGTAGAAAATTTTCATTAACTCTTGAACCAAAGCCAGAGTCTTCTCCGAATCATTCTAGGTCACCTTGGGGGGGATGAATTCATCATATATATCTCCCCAAATTGGAGCCCCTGAAATCTTATAGACATCCCACAAACTGATGCCTACTTCTCCATGAGTCAGATGGAAAGAATTCGTTTTCGAGCTCCAACGGCTGATTAACTCCAGCACGAAATTGTCATTCGTGTAGTCATATGTCTGCTCGGCCCAGAAAACTTCATATATTGTAGCTCCCTTAAGATCATCGACAAACTCCACACAGGTTTGTCTCACCCAATATTCCCACATCCAAGTCATCTTCACACCTACTCTAGGACGAAAATCCCAACTCTTCTTCCTCCCATTAGATTGGTCCATCTGAGAATTTCAGAAAATAGAGGGATAACAATGTGGCTACAAATCAGGCATATGGGGCTTTAGATCTGGAGCACATGGGCTATGATGCATTATGTATGCCTTCTCCACTATCCCAACATTGAAAAATGATCCTGCAATTGAGACATTTTCCAAAGAGAAGCTGGTTTAGGTATGAAACCAGGAGTGAGAGATATAATTCTTTGCCTCTGGAACGTTGACTCCTTGCAGATGACCATGGACATACAAAGGCAAGTAGATGCTCTGTGGGAAATTGGAATGATATTTCTTCAAGTACTTAGCCAAATATAGGATAGTGCTGTCACAGATAACATAATAGTCATGGCCTATGATGTTCATCATGTCATATATTCTCTTGCTGGCTAACTCATCAACTGATTCAATTCTTCTGGGAGCCATTGAATCTGCACAAAGATCAAACAATCAACTTTTAAGTAAGTTTGTTTTGTGAAATTTTGATGAAGATATTCAAAAAAATGGAAAAGGCATTAAGGCGCGCAAGTCCCAACTTGGCGCACAAGTCAAACTGGTCATGCATGTTTTGCCTCCCTAGTCATGGCGTGCAAGTCAAATACCTTCTGCAAAAGCGTGACAAAATCTAGAAGGGTGATTCGCTGAAGACAGAAGCACCTACGTGATGAGTGCTCAAGTTGCTGGAAGCCGAGTGAGTTTTCGCGGGAGTGAGCATGTATATACAGGCGATCCAGACCGCCTGCGTGCCAGACCGACTGCGCGCCATACCTGCACGCCCTAGCATCTGTGCGCCAAACTTGCATGCCACAGACCCTTGATTTCTCCGGCTTTACCTCAGAGCCGGATCCTCTTTCCTTTTTGGATCCAACTCTAAGGGGGGACTTTTGTTGATGCTCCTTTCCATCATAGAGTCCAACGAATGGAAAAGGGGAATACCTTAAGCACAAATAGGGTCACCCTTTGAAGAACATAAAAAAAATGATGGAGGCATGGACTAGGAGCCCATTTGGAGTGAGGCGTGCAAGTTACTTGCATGCCGCACAAGTCACTTGAGCACCACCTATGGGTCGCGTAGCTCACTTGTGCGCCCTATTTGGTTTTTTACCAAGGTGAAAGGTGGCCTATAAATAGGCCCTATGGTCCCCCATTTCACAGAAGGATTTTTCAAAAGTCAAATTCAAGCTCTGGTTGCCCTAGTCTTCAACTCAACTCTTCCGAAAGTTTCTAAGATAACTTTTTTACCTAGAATGGAAGACTTGAAAGAGTAGAATAAGGCCTAAGTGTTTTGAATTCATCAACACTTGTGTGCCTAAGTGTCTAGACCTCCTTAAAAATGGAAAGACTTGCGCGCCGCCCTACCCTTTCACTGAAACTTGCGCTCCGCCCTTTTGGAAACATCTTAGAATAATACTAAAGGCTTGAGTTAAGTCTCCCCTAAGTATTACCCTATAGATTCTTCATCTCCCTAGTGAACCCATGCCATGCAAGTACACTTGCATGGCCAAGACTTGCGCAACAAATGACTTACACGACCTACACTTGCTTTCCAACTTTATTTGTGTGCCTCTCTCCCGTTCACCTCTCCTATTCAAGATATTAGCCCTCAAACCCCTTTTCAAAGACATTTATGGCATGGTTCATTTGTTGGATTCCTTATCTGAAAGGAATTTTGTGAGAATGTCTCCCAAAACCTCATGACTTACAAGCTTTATGTCACTACGGTTAGAGGTTTTACTCTATATAACCTCATCATTTAAGATGAGAAGATTTTTTTTATTTAGGGAATCCTCCTCAGGAGTAAGACCCAAGTCCACTTAACCTAGGCCTCCTTCCTAGGAGTAAGCCCCAGTCATAGTTTCCTTTAACATTGGGCATCCTATTCAGGAGTAAGCCCCAATATTAATTTCTTTTGATTTGGGCCTCCTTCTTAGGAATATGCCCCAATCATAAGTCCCTTTTAATTTGGGCCTCCTTCTCAGGAGTAAGCCCCGGGTTAAAACTCCAAATCTCCATAAATTACAAATACCTTTATGGACCCTGCTCTTGGGCTTCTTTCCTGAAGTATTTCCTAGTCTTCATCTACTTGGGCAGTCATACATATGTATTCCCCATATCATTTCTTGTGACTGAATCTTTCATGGAACAATCGTTATGTTTACTGATACCTCTTGTTTCTCACACCGAGCATGACTCACGTGAGCCTAGAGTGTAAAAGTAATCACGACATATCTTTTTGGTCCGTTAACCATGCATAAGCTCTATATTTATTCACCCAAACTACGTAGACTTTGATCACTTCCTTAAAAGTAGAGTATTTAGGAAACCTTTCTAAGGTTCAATCCCATCATTCATTAATTATTTTCCGTCCCATATGACATTAAAATATATCCATCTTATCAAACTACGTGGGTTATGATTCCTTTTTAACAAGGATACGTAGGTATCCCATCTGCGGGTACAATCCCAACTCTGAAATAATCCCTATCTTTCTGAATAACAATAAACTTCAAGTGCCCCATTGAGTGGCTTTAAAATCAGTATGGTCATCATAATGACCAAGATATTTCTATATAATGTATTGAAGGATACCATTGACTAAGAATCTCTAACACATACAGATAATTCTCCATTGATGAAGAACCTCAAATACATATAAAAGACTCTCTAAATCCTATACATATCAATCATCAATTTCCAAATCTAAAGGAAAACTCATTTTCATGCTTGGTGAATTAATAAGGATTCATGAACATAACTTAAATCTATAAGAGAGTCTCAGAGTAGGAAATAATTCCCCCAAAAAAGGTGTGATGAGCCTGACCTCCTATCCTCTCGACCAATGCAAATTCTTAAGCCTCATAATTCCACAACTAATGAGCACCTACCTTTAGAAAGTAAGTCCAAATGGATATAGAATCATTGGGTGTTTCCGGTTCTACGAATAAACCCGTTAGAAACTGATTGGAAAGTTTGAAACTTAAACAAACAAGGTCATCCCCATTTTAGACGAAACAACTATCACATCACATCACATCTCATAAATAGTGTATTAGGTTATTTTGAACTTGAAGGACATCAACATCGTGCCCTCCTTTTACCATGAATTAACCCCACTACAAGTCATCTCATCACATCTCACCCAAAGATACTTGGGTCATCACATCTTAGCAGATCACATCTAGACAATGACACTTTTTAATTCTAGCCATCACAGACCGTGTATGTCACCATCACATGGAAGAGGGTGTGGGGAAGCGTGGGTAGCTATCCATCCATCCTCCCACCAAAATGTTGGAAAAAAATACCCCAAATATATATATATTTATATGGGTGTTGAAACATGGTGCTTGATGTGGGTGGGGAATGTATAGAAATCATAGGGAATATACAATGGTATATATATAATATTAAACACACGAGACCAATCCTATGAGTATGCATCAAAGAACTAACCGACTTACAACATCACCACCTGACCTCACAAAAATGCCACTTTCACTATTGAATATAAATGTATAAATCCACACAACAATCCACAATCCACATTTCAAATTTCACCCTTTAATTTATCAAATCAATCCAATTTCTATAATTTCCATTTACCAACCAATTCCAAATAAACAACCCATTGATTTTTAATTTATCAACAACCAAATTAACCACACTTTCCTTTATCATTTCAAGCTTTCTTTATCCACTCCAACCCATGACATTATAATTTAACATTATAATTTAATTTCATTATTACCTGGGCATCTATCACAACACAAACCATCTCATCCTCCTCATATCACAACCACACATCACACAAACATAACATTTTCAGATTTAGAAAAAGGGGCTTTCATCACATTCCACTTCTTTATTTAAGGGAATTCTCACAGAAGACATAAATCACGGGAAAACCATTTTTTTAACCAAATATAAGTGATTATTCCATTTAAAGTGATGAAAAACAGTCACACCACTCATTGTTTCACAACACATATCAAATTAGCACAAAAACAGCTTCCAACATCCATGATTTTCATTGAGGCATCAAACATGTATAATCCTTTAAACAATACTAAGACACAAGAAAAAACATATAAGATCTTACTTTTTATAGAAAACAATAATAATTAACTTAATGTGATTATCTAATTCTTTATCTAGGATAATCTTTCAATTATCTAAATTAACACAACATGTGATAATAAGAATGAAAATTTTCTATGCATGTGATAATACTTTATATGGAAACAATTATCCCCAACATGAATAAATCATATAAAATATAGATGAAATTACATCATTCCCCATAAATTTTAATTAATCAATTAATTATATTTATTAATCTGATGCATACCATCTTCTCAAATAATAAAAAAAGTATATCCTCTCATACATGATACACTAAGTGAGAAACGAACGATTCCCTACTTCGATTTATAGGCCCAAAAAAGATGAGAAAAAATGTTCACAAGGTTTGGCATGAAGACATAATTGTCCAATTATACATCTTCAATAATTTAAATTTAAAAAATCAGATCTAATTAAATCTATAAAAAGAACCTCGATACCTACAAAAAACACTAGGCACTTACATTCTACTAATTAAAACAAATTCAACAGAACAAACAACACATCAATCCAATTAGTATTGAGTAGAGAGAAGTTGAGAAATATAGGGTATTTTTTTACCTGATTTTCAATTATCAAAATGAATTTTTCATTTAATTTCAACATTTAATTCTCTCATTTAATTCCCTCATTTAATTCAAAACGTATTACATAATTTATTATTTAATTTTGATGTTTCAATTCCCCCCATTTATTATTATTATTATTATTTTAAATCGGTTTTGTTTTTTTGACTAGGCATCTACCCACCTCATGGTGACCATCCCCCTTAATGCCTAATTTATTTATTTATAATTTTTATTCTAATAACACACCTCTATCTCTCCTTTTATTTCATTTATTTCCATTTCCCTTTTTTCCTCTTTATCCAATCGTCCTTTATTCCCCTCTTTAATTCAACTCCTCACCCCCATTTAAATCATACATGATTTCCACTTTCAAAACACTCATTTATTCCTTTCATTTTATTTTATTAAATTTATAAAATCAAAAATATCTCTTTTATTATTACACTTTAAATTACCCATTTGAACCTCTCACTAATATCCTCACCCCACATGTTACACTTTTCTTTTATCTATTTTTTCTCCTTTAATTCATAACCCTCTCACCTCCTTTATTCCATTTATTTATTTCATAAGTTTATTCCTAACACATTCAATATCTCTTCATTTTTTAACACCATATTTAGTTACAAAACACACACATATATATATCATGCATTTTATTTAATCCAAATCATGATATATATAGTGATATATATATAAAATAAATTTTTACACACACACACATGTGTGTGTGTGTCTAACAATATACACACTTGTATATGTATAACCAATTAAAATATACACTCATTTATATATACATATATGTGTGATATATATAACTGTGCAACACACACATGTACTTATCTAACAATGTAGTGTGTGTGTATGTATAACATTTGTAACATAAACATTTTTGTTGGACCCTCTATGCTATAGTAGTTTTCATAATCACAAAAAATGTCAATCTACAGATTCTACTATTTCATTTCATTTAATATCTCTAATTAAATCAATTATGTCATACAATACAATATATTTTAATAAGACAATAAACTATATTTATGCTTCAATATGTTTAAAAGTGTATATTTACATGTATTTTTGGATGTCACTTAATCTAGTAGTGTTCTATGTAAGAAATACACTTCATAAGTTTCTCAGAGTCCCGAGCACTGTCAATTCATTCGAAACACCGATGTTCGACACACTGATGTTCAACAAATCGATGGATGACACACTGATGTTCGAAACACTGATGTTTGACACACTGATGTTCGACACACCGATGTTCGACACACCGATGTTCGACACACCGATGGATGACACACCGATGGACGACACACTAATGGACGACAAACCAATGATCGACTCACCGGTGACAACTCACCGATGATGAAAAATCTATGCCGATAGACTGATGACAGGCCGGTGATGACAGACCGATAATGATGACTCACCGATAGTCATAAATAACTCTTTCAAATTTATTAATTCAAATTTATTTCTAACGGTCATATTTAGACAAATTAATGTTTCTGACATAATTTAATGTTGTCTGTAGGACTATCTGTAGATAATACGAGGTATATGCACATGGGGAGATCTTCATGCTTACTAGATCTTGAAGTATAAAAGGATTACAAGATTAACCTTAAAAATAGATGAAACTCAGAGAAAAAGAAAGGAAGACTGTGCAAATGTGCGAAACATTGAAAATAGAAGAACTCGAAGCTTGAGTACACAAGAAGTTTAATATTACAAGCAAAAACGTGCTGAAGATCTCTAAACATCCTTATATCGAATATCTGAATCTTTTCACTCTTGGAATCTAGAGTATAGAGGCTGTGATACTCTATTCTGAAGCCAACTTCCAGAAGAGGACTCAAATATCATTTTCACTACATTCATTGAGTCCAAAGCTTTACTCCATAACACATAGAGATTTCTAAACTCTATTCTTCTTTTATAACTTTGTTGTGATCTTGTGTTTACTTTTTGAGAAGTGTGTGTATCTGTTTGTTTCACACACACTGTCTCCTGAGCATAACTAGAGGATACTAAAATATCCTCACACTCAATATCGTTTTACTCTTGTATCCCATGTGGAATAGTGGAAGAGATACTGTGTGATCTGTTTGTTAGTTTTCCCATGAATAACTGTGGTAGAATTCAAGTGTGACCAGGACACCCCTGTGTACTATTGTGAACCCCGGTCCAGGGTGTGGATCAAAATTTTATTCATATAAACTGCTTGGTGGTAGGTGATCACCAAGCGGAGAATACTAAGTCTCACCTTGAGACTGGACCTCTTGTTTTTATCCGCTGTGTAGTTTGTCTTTTGTTTTAATCTGATCTGTGTTTAATTCATTTCAAATTAAGATAAATTTAACTTTGATAGTTATTTTAGCAAGTTTTTATATCTGTTTTGAATAAGTATATTAGTTTCAAAAGTTTTACCAATCTTTAGATTGGTAAAGTTGAGAACTAATCAATCTTATGAGAAATTAATTGAACATTCATGACTTTTATAAATTCACTACAAACTAACTTTGATTATATTTTAATTGGGGGATATTCTTTTAAAGAAAAAATTTTAGCATAAAATTTTATAGATACTCAATTCACCCCCTCTTGAGTGATCTACTTTGACCAAAAATTTTAAAATGTTTAATTACAACATGATGTATGTAAATATACATATTTACACATGTGTATAATATGTTTTATAGGGTTTAATATATCAAACCTAATTAAAATTTTTAAAAACATATTTAAATTCAATAATATTGAATCGATTACACTTAAATAATTCTTCCTAAATTAAATCATTTTAAAAAAGTTTAAAATAAATTTCAAAACTTCAAAATTAATATTAATAAATTATCAAACCCATTTTAAACCGCTTTTTTTTTTTCAAAAAATGCCCAAACCTCAGAATTACTAAGAAACACCCTAGAATGACAAAGGAAGGATCGATAATATTCTTGACCTTTATAGACTAGGAATGTGGAAAACTTCTGATAACTTTAATAATCCTTTATTCTTTATTTGGATGTTGACCTATCCTTTTCCAAAAACTTCAAGGGATTCACCGTCCTCTAGATAGAATTTATAAAACATTTCTAATACATAATTACCTATGAATTGTTGATCACTAATTGAATGATAGGAGGATCTAGATTCAATCACCCAAGCTTCTACCGGAGTAGTAATGCTTAGAAAGTAAGTATTTCTATCTTCTATTGTATTAACGGAATCTGAACTACCGATCATTGAAATTTTTTCGGTGTTGTAATTGGAACTTTTTAAATCTTTCTTGATATATCCTTTCTTACCAAATTTATAATAGGTTGGACTAGGACCAGACAACTTTCCTTGGATCTTCTCCTGTTTCCTATCTTGATACTTATCTACCGATGAATTCTTTCAGTAGATTTTTTTATTAAGGTGAACATCCTCTTCCATCGGTATTAAGGGAACTACTAGTTGAAACCTGAACTTCCCTCCTTTGAAGATATTCATTGAGTATCAGATTCTTGTAATCATTAAACATCAGGTTTGATTTTCTAATGGAGTTATTAACTACAATATCCATTGCATCTCAGCTCTTTGGAAGCTAATAGTAGAAACACCCATACATCATTAGCAAAAGTTACCTCTATTAATTGGAACTGCCCACAAATCATGTTGAAGTCATTGACATGATATGTCGCTAATCTTCCTTCTGTAAAACTTAATCTAAACAACTGCCACAACATGAAGTCTTTTTTAAGGGACGTCGGTTTTTTCATACATGTACACCAATGCCGTCATAACATCCATTGTACACTACAGAAAAAATCAACAATTGCAACGAGTTATTTGCGACCGGGGAGGATCCCATCATAAAAAATTGAAAATGTTATATTATTTATGATGAGAACCTTAACCCGTCACAAATAACTATTAATATGTTATCATTTGTAATGGTATATGGGTCCCATCACAAAAGGTTTTGGCACAAGAGAGTTATTTGCGACGAAATTCCAAATTTTGTCATAAATAATGTTTTTTACGACGAGAACCTCTCCCATCACAAAAAGTTGTGAATTGAAAAATATAAAATTAAATTGAAAAATAATAATATTTTCGATGAAAGTAATCATTCCATCATAAATAATTTTTCAGAAGAGTAAAAAATAGGTATTTATCGTGGGTAGAATTTGTGACGAGCGACCAAATCTATCGCAAATTCTATTTGGATCATCGCTATAAGTGGAACTATTTGCGCTGAAGTTTGCATCATAAATAATCCATCACAAATAAGGTAACCTATATAAGGCTCCCCACCGTGGGTAGACAATGATTCAAACATGATGCAGGAAGGCAGTGATGCAGACATGACGCAGGTCTGGCGATGTAGGTAGGATGATGTAGGCATGACGCTGCACTGGGCCTTCTGGCCAGTAAATGGGCCTTTGGTCCATGTAATGAGTTTCATGTCCATTGGGACTTCAGACCATTCATATAAAATAAATAAGACTTGATGAGTGGGCTATCCCCTCAGGAGGGGGGGGGGTATGATTCGAGCTTGTGTGTGATGTGTGTGTGTGTTTGATGTAATTGTACCCTCAAACACCTAATATATATTAGTAATATTTAGGAATAATTAGCAACAATTAGTATTAATTGATATTAATTATAGATAATTAGTACCAATTAGTAATAATTATAAATAATTATTAATAATTACTTGTAATTAGTTAATAATTAGTAATAAATAATAATAATTAGCAATAATTAATAATAAAAAAAAATAATTAGTAAAAATAACAAAAAATAGTAACAATTACCAATAACTAGTAATAATTACAAATAATTAATGAAAATCATTAATAATTGGTAATAATTAAGGAAAACTAGTAATAATTAAAAACAATTGTTAGTAATTAGTAATAATTTATGAAAATTAGTTAAACTTATAAGTAATTAGTAATGATCGCCAATAATTAGTAATGTTTTGCAATAATTAACAATAATTCATAATAATTAGTTATAATTACCAATAATTAGTAATAATTAGTAAAAACTAGTATTAGTTATAAAAAATTAATGATAATTACCAATAATTAGAAATAATTAGTAATAAATACCAATATTTAGTAATAATTAGCAATAATTAACAATAATTAGAAATGATTAGAATTAATTAGTAATGATTAGTAATAAATACCAACAATTAGTAATAATTAGAAATAATTAGTAATAATTAGCAATAATTAGCAATAATTATCAACAATTAGTAATAATTAGTAATAATTAGTAATAATTAGTAATAATTACCAATATTTAGTAATAATTAGTATGATGCAGGCATGTCACTGCATTGGGCTTTGGGCTATGTAATAAACTTCATGCCCAATGGGCCTTGAGCCATGTATTAAATAAATAAGTCTTGTTGGGTGAGCTATCCCTTGGGGGGGGGGGGGGCTAT
This sequence comes from Viscum album, assembly GCA_963277665.1. Lineage (NCBI taxonomy): Eukaryota > Viridiplantae > Streptophyta > Magnoliopsida > Santalales > Viscaceae > Viscum > Viscum album. The sequence continues at coordinate 1,489,792,319 of OY728142.1, forward strand.
GACCTACCTTTCCGGCCTGTGTGTGTGGTGTGTATGTGTTTAATGTAATTGTTCCCCAAGCACCTAATATATATATATATATATATATAGTAATAAATACCAATAGTTAATAATAATTGGTAATAACTGGTGATAATTACCGATAATTAGTAATAATTAATCATAATTAATAATAATTGGTAATAATAAACAATAATTAGAAATAATTACCCATAATTAGTAATAATCATCAATAATTAGTTATAATTAGTAATAATCATCAATAATTAGTTATAATTAGTAATAATTACCAATAATTAGTAATAATTAGTAATAATTAGTAGTAATTACCAATAATTAGCTATAATTACCCATAATTACCTATATTTAGCAATAATTAGTAATAATTATCAATAATTAGCAATAATTGGTATAATTATCAATAATTAAAAATAATTAGTAATAATTAATTAAAATTAACAATAATTAGAAATAATTAGTAATAATTACTAATAAGTTGTGATAATTAACTTTAATTAGTAATAATTACCCATAATTACCCATAATTACCCATAAGTAGAAATAATTATCAATAATTAGTAATAATTAGTAATAATTTGTAAGATCCCAGATCTCCGTTAAGGTATGTTTTTGCTCATGTTCTAGTTTAATTCCTTCATTTTGGTTGAATAAGTGTTTTCCCAAGTTCATGTGAAGACTTGGGGGTGTTCCGGGGGTTTGGGACACAAAAAAGGGGGAAAAGGAGTTTTATGGGCAAGCCACATGGTTTGCGCACAACTAGTCCTGACCGTGCGGACAACCCGGGTAAATCGTGCAAAAGAAGGATTTTCAGATAGTAGCCTCCACACAGTTTGTGCACGGTTTGGAAAACCATTCGAGTAAACCATGCGAGGGGTCTGTTTTTGGACAGTCGAATCTGCAATGTTTTCACACAATTTAGCAAACCATGCAGTTAAACTGTGCATCTTAGAAACTTTTAAAAAATTAGAAAAATTCCATTATGGGATTTTTATACCCAACTCGGGATTTACCACCTCTTCCCCTATTGCAACCCTAGGAACGAACCAAATCTCCCAAGAGATTCCAAGGATTTATCTCCCTCATCTTAGGGCCGTTTGAAGTTCCGTTAGTTGCAGATTGAATATTCGGGTAAGGCTAATCCCCCTCTTTCTTCTGTTTTTTGTTTAGGGTTTCCATTATTCTTATATATCCATCCAAAGCACTCAAACTCCTATTTTTCTATGATATTTAGGTATAGGCTTCAAGGGTGTGTTGAATTAGGATCTAAGGCCTTGATTAAGGGTACGTTAACCAATAGATTTAAGGTAGGTGGTCTATAAGTTGTATCCCTTGAGTTTAAAGTGGATTTGTGCATGTAGGGTTATGTTCTTATTTTTCCATTATTGTGTTCTTGGTTCCCTTTGATTTATTTGGATATAGTGTGTGTATAAATGGTTAATTGAACTCCTCATGATCCCTCTGGGATGCATGGAGGATGGAACAAGGAGATTAGGTCCACCCATGGGGTGTGATGATATTCCCTAGACTTACAATTTAGCTAAGTGTAAGGTCGTCCTGCGAGAACATAGAGCTCATGATGAATTTGTTAATATACTTGAAGGAGGTTCAATTGGAGTTTTAGTAATTCACTTAGTTTGGAAAATTGACTAAGAGGTTGTTTGGTCATGAAAAAGGGTTAAATGGATTAATGAGAAAATGCTATGGGATTATACTTGAATATGCTTGGCGAGATAGGCATGGAAAATGGGAAATGGGGCTAAAGGGTTAAGTAATATAAATGATAAATGTGTTAATAGATTGAGAAAAAATGTTTATTTCCCATTTTTTGATATTGTTGTGATGTTGTAAATGATATTGGTTATGCTTTTTGTGATATGGTTAATTGTGGTGAATGATAAATAAGCATGTGCACATGGCTTGGTAGAGTGGGGTATAGACTTGAGGTTCTACGCCCATAGGTTGAGTTGGACCAAGGATCTAGCTCCACCCTTAAATACATGGGTTAGGGAAGAGGATGGAGTTTTATTCCCCTAACGGTTGCATTCCACCCGGAATGAGGCTTCGAGGTGAGGATAATGAGATTGTTATAATGCAATGCATAATGAGATAGGACTTGATTTTATTCCCATATGATTGAGAACGCTAAACATGCATAATCCATTGAACACATGAAAAAGGTAGATTAAATCATGAAATTCCTAAGTAGTGAAACCGGACTCAATGGTAGTATAATTAAAAGGAACAAAGTCTAGGATGGCCTATTGAACTGTTTATCTTTACTTTCCATTATTTATCACTTGCATGCACTACCTAATTTTACTGGATATTTTGTAGACACCGTCGGTGGTGGCCTACTGAGTTATACTCACACCCTGCTCGGGATGCCAATGGGTACCCGACCAGAATTCATGCTTGCAGGTCAGGACAAGGGAAAGGGCCCTATGCTAGGGAGCTGAGTTGGACGTGGGACATATATGGGTGAGGTTCTGGACTTGGAGTCCAGACCATTTTGGGGATCCTTCTGTTTTCCTTCTTTTGGGTTTTGTTCACTTGGCACTATAGCATGGCATGAAATATTTATGGTTGTATGTGGTTGTACCTAGTTTGGGGATTGGTTATTTATTCATGTTATCGATTTTTTCCTTTGTTTCTGTTATTTAAAATGTTTTCTGTTGTGGCTTACTATGGTAAAGAGGGTATAGTCTCCCCACGTATCCTATTAGACCCTCGATGCTAGTCGACAACCTCTGGCATATGGGGAGGTGCGCTTAAGGTCATGTGGTGACCCGGATTAGTGCACCAATTTAATGGATTTCGGGTCAGGGACATTACAAATTAGTAATAATTAGTGATAATTACCAATAATTAGCAATAATTAGTAATAGTCAATCATAATTAACAATAATTTGTAATAATTGATGAATATTATTAATAACTAGCAATAAATAGTAATAATAGGTAATAATTAGTAATAACTACCAATAATTAGTAATAACTAGCAATAATTATAAATAATTGATAATAATCAATAATAATCACTGATAATTAATAATAATATTCAATAATATGTAATAATTCCCAATAATTACAAATAATTAGTAATAACTAATAATAATTACCAATAATTAATAGCAATTATCGATAATTAATAATAATTACCGATAATTAGTAATAAATAAAAATAATTAGTAATAATTACAAATAACTAGTAATAATTACAAATAATTAGCAATAATTAATAATAATTATCGATAATTAATAATATTTATGGATAATTAGTAATAATTAATAATAATTAAAAATAATTAGTAATAATTAATAATCATTACCAATAATTAATAGTAATTACCAAAAATTAATAATAATTACCGAAAATTAGTAATGATTATTAATAATTAGTAATAATTTATAATAATTAGTAATAATTAATAATAATTAATGATTATTTGTAATAATTAACAATAATTAGTAATAAATATCAATAATGAGTAATAATTACCAATAATCAGTAATAATTAGTAATAATTTATAATAATTATTGACAATTAGTAATAATTACCAATAATTAGTAATAATTAACGATAATTAGTAATAATTAGTCATAATTAGTAATAATTAACTATAATTACCAATAATTATCGATAACTATCAATAATTACCGATAATTATTCACAATTACCAATAATTATCAATAATTACTAATAATTAGTAATAATTACTAATAATTAGTAATAATTACTAATAATTTATGATAATTACCAATAATGGGTGATAATTACTGATAATTGGTGATAATTACTGATAAAATTTAATAATTATCAATAATTGGTTATAGTTGTTAATAATTAGTAGTAATTACTAATAAAGAGTGATAATTAGCAATAATTAGTAATAGTTTCCGACAATTAGTAGTAATTTTTAATAATTTGTATTAATTTATAATAATTAGTATCCGGTCTTTCTATTTACTATTATTATTTTAGTTAGTAATAATTTCTTATAGTTATTTATAATTATCAGTAATTATCGATATTTGGTATTAGTTACAAGTAATTTGTAATTTTATTATTTTTTGATTTTTTAGCGGATCGTCCATTCTATCAGATTTATCATAAGCAATATTATTTATTTATTTTTTTTAGAAAAATATGGAATAAGGAATTAGACACCATTTTTTATTACTAGATCACAATTGGATAAATCATCATAGAAATCCAAGAAGTTTTTGCATAAACCACATATATATTGAGGGTGTTGTAACTTTTTTATCTTTTACATCATGAAAACCGAGATTTATTTCTAAAAGGATAATTAAGTGTCTATATAAGAAATGGGATATGAGGAGTTTTGAAAAATTTCACAGAATTGGGGTTTATCTATTGTGTTTTTATTTTTGGAAATATTATATTTTTTGGTATCAAAATGGTGAACACACTTCAAGATAAGATACAAATAATTTGGTTCCAGATCCATCACAGTTTCAAACTTTAGTAAACATGGTTTCTAGTTTGTCCTTTTAATAAATAGAAACTCATAATGATGATTCAAATCCCAAGTTAAAACCATCCCAATTTTTTGAGTTTCTAAAGTCTACTGAGGATGCCTTATATTCCAATTACAAGATAAGAAAATTTGAAGTTATTACTAAATTTATGGTTATTAAATTAGACAATGGAATATCAAATAGTTTTTTTGATAAGATATTCTCTTTGGTTAAATCAATATTACCTAAGAGAAATGTTTTTCCTATAATGTTTTATGAAATAAAGTGGTTGGTCCATAATTTAGATCTTGGTTATAAGAATATCCATGCATGTTCACAAAATTTCATCTTATATCATGGTGAAAATGATTTTAATTATCCTACATGTGGACAATCAAGGTACAAAGAGGCACAACGAGGGATGTCTAGATTGGTTCCCATTAAACAGTTGATGTATTTCCCTCTTACAAATATATTGTAGTGTTTATTTATATCTCATAACACAATTTATTTAATGATATAGAAAAAATTCGATATTTCCTTCGACAAAAGATTAAATCATCATTTTGATGGTGATTTACAGTAACATTTTGATCGAGTGCATTTGTATTTTTCTTTAGAAGCTCATAACGTATGATTGGGTCTTTATGCTAATGGTTTTTATACATTTGGATCTTACAGTAGTCAATATTCTCATTGGTCCATCTTTATAACTTTGTACAACTTACCTCCTTGGATGTTTATGAATAAACCACATATATTTTTGAAATTACTAATTTTGGGACATCAAAAAAAGAATATTGATGTTTATTTGAATCCATTGATTGATGAATTAAATTTATTATAGAGTAATGGTGTCAGTACATATAATGTTGTATCAAATCAGAATTTCATAATGAACACTACATTAATGTGGACAATTAGTGAATTCCCAACATATGACATGTTATCTGATTAGAGTACACATGGTCAAAAATCACATTCGTATTGTATGAGTGATATCAAAGTGTTTATGCTTATCAATAGAAGAAAACCTTATTTTTTGATATTAATTGTAGATTTATTCCCACAAAACATCCTTTCTGATGGCATATAAATATTTTCAGAAAAGGTAAAATTAAAAGAGATGAACCTCTAGTTTGATCTTAGGTATTAATTTAAAATATATTTTATATTCATTACCTCCTATTACCTTTGGACTGACTATAAACCAATAAAAAATAGATGTCTTTAGAAAAGATCAGAATTGGATAAAACAAAGTATTTTTTGGGATCTTCCATATTGGTTAGATTTATTGGTCTATCACATGTTAAATTTCATGCATATTAAGAATGACTATTTTGATAACATATTTTATACAATTTTGGACACACTTGGTAAGAATAAAGATAATGTAAAGGCATGATTAGATCTTTACCAAATTTACAAGTATCTAGAACTTGAGTTATTTAAAAATGAAAGATCATAGAAGTTAATGAAGCCAAAATAATATTATATAGTTTTTAATGAAAATCATTTATTATTCATTCAGTGGATTGTGTATTTGAGGTTACCAAATAATTATGTTTCTAATTTGGCTTGATGTGTTAGAAATAGTCATGATTGTCACGTTATAATAGAAATAATACCTTCGATTATCCTTAGAGGTTTGTTAAATTCTTCAATTTAGGATGTGTTGAAAGAAATGTTGTATTTTTTATAATAACTTTTTGTGGCGACAATAAACTATGACGCACTGAGTAGGATGCAACAAGATGGTGTTTTAATTTTATGTAAACTAGAAAAAACATTTCATTGGATTTATTTTATTCAATGGAAAATTTAACATTAAAATTTTCACATGAAGAAAAATATGGTTTACTAATAAAATTCTGATAGATATACCCATACAAGATATGCATGAAGAAATTGAAGAAAAATGTATGTAACAAAGCATCAGTTGAAGGTTCAATTGAAAAATCTTATTTTCAAGAGGAAATTTCATTTTAATCTCTCATTATTTTCAAACTAAATATCATTCAAAACATAATCAGTTGGGTTATAATAATATAAATGTTGATGATGCAGTGAAATATCAATTATCAACTATTAATTAGCCTAAACATAGCTTAAGTGGAGTTTATGAATGAAAATTTTCAGATGATGAACAACACATAGCTCATATATATGTTCTTATCAATTGTAAATAAATGACATGATTTTTATAGGGAGTTCTAATTTCACCGATTCTTTATACTTTTTATTAAATTAATATTATTTCATTTTTATATTATATGATGATCATATCAAGAAATATTTCCAAAAAATTACACTATCTTCTATTAAAGAACACCGAAAAAGTAATTTTTTTCTATTGGTTTCAAAGGCTAGTAAAGTAAATATTCTATGGTTGAATATATGAAATAAATTTATTATTTATTATATTTATAATTTCTTTTCAATTTTTTAGGTATAAAAACATATAGATAAAATTGAAAATTTATTATTTGTATTAAGTATCCCACCATCCAAATTAGTTAAATATTATATTCCATATGCGGTGAATGGTTTTTTATTTCATACACTTGCATATGGTGAATAAAAAAACAATGAATAATGGTGTTTTATTAAAAGGATATCATCATAAAGAAAGTGAAGTTGACTTTTATGTCATGATGGATGCAATAATTGAGTTGTGTTATCTGGAACAAAATTATATAACAATGTTTAAATGCCATTGGCTTTATACTAATAGAGGATTTTATGTTCATCCATGCCATGGAATTTTTGAAATTAAATATAAAATACTTCTTATAGTAAATAATCTATTTATACTAGCTCATCAATCTTAAAAAATTTATTATACAAATTATTATAGGTTCTGAGCGCAGTAGAAGCGCTTTTGGTGGGAGTTATATTTATGTTTTTTTAATATAGAGTTGAAAAAACTCTAAGAGAGGATATTTCACATTAAATTTATAATCAATTTATTTATATCTAAAGAAATTATTACCTCGTATTTGGATCCTATCATCGATGAAATTGTTGATATTCCAAAAAAACCTTTTGTATTACCTTCACTTCCCTATAAATATTCAAGTGTATAATCCCTCTAGTGGCGATCCACACATGATCCTTCGATCTACATGTAATGCCAATTGATTTTTGAGTGCTAGCATGACAAATAAAATGTATTTCATTGTTTGTATTGATCAATCCAAAATCCTTCTGGATTAAAGGAGTTCTTCTTATTCTTGATAGGAAGAGTGGAAGAATTCAAGAGAAAGAGAGAAGTTCATTGAGCATAATGATCCTCTATCCTCAATTTTTGATTATCCCTACACAATAGACATAACCATATATTTATAAAGCTAGGGTATAGGTTGAAATATTATTTAATTGTGAATAATCCCTTAAACAATATAATAATATTTAATAAAACCCACACCAAAATAATAATAATAACTATATTTTATGATGTGCATGATAACTTGTGCAATAATAAATACTATTTTACCAGCTTCTAAATTAATATTTATCACTGGACGTGGTCTTGGACTGTTCAAACTCCTCTACATTTATTGAATACCCAAATAAATATTTAATAAAATATTTCTTTCTTCAATAAATATTTTTGATTGATAAAACATGAATAAAATTATTCCCTGATCACGAGAATAATATTTATTACATTAATTAAATTCAAATAGAAATCAAGATTAATGAAAAAACTTAGTGTGCGGCCCTCTAAGATTTTTTATCATTGACATTAGGTGGGATTGACTAAAGTTCAATATTACTATCTAGAAATGGACCAAGAAACCCATGTGAGAGAACTTAATGTCATAACAATGACAACCCCATATAAACTCTCACTGTGTAATATAATCCCTTTTGTCTCAATATCTCATTAAGTAGGTTGCACATATGTGTCACCAACCTATATGCTCAGTACATATTTCTTTGACTATATAAAATTAACAATTCATTACACCATGACCATGGAATTTAATGGAACAATTTTATTCAAATCAAAGGATAGAGATATCAACTTCCACAAATATGGAAGGGAAAAATCCTTCCTCAACTTATCCATTAATAACATGTCATTCATGACACACCTAACATACCCTACTTCCTTCCAACATATGGAATGAAAATTTTGGTTAATAAATCCATGTGAGCAAGTCATTATATGCATCAATGATAATATTAAATTTTAAGGAGCATCATACACACTAAAAAATATGAATATTTGATGACACCAAAACATAAAGAATTCCTACTAGCGAGTCTATTATCATAATCTACCATCTTGGAGATTACTAAGTATGAAATTCATGAGAAGAATCCTAATCCGCTTATGAGTAATTTCACCTAACAGTCACATTATTTGTTTCCCTTCATATAACATTATCCAACCATAGATGGTATTTAATACTACAACCTTCTTTGAGCTCTTCCAGCTCAAACACCTCTATTACAAGTGAAGATGTATCTCGTTTATAATTTCATATCATCTTGATCTATTTTAAAACTAGCATATGCATATCCTATGATGAATAGTTCATTATCTCCTTAATAGATCAGGAGCATATCCTTAGAATTCCTCAAGTACTTAAGGATAGTATTGAATACCATCTAATGACGGTCACCTAGGTTTTCTTAATACCAACCTACCACACTTAATGTATAAGATACATCTAGACTAGTACATATCATAACATACATGACTTATCCAATCATCGATTCATATAGAATTATTTCTATTCTTTGTATTTCCTCATGTGTTTGAGGAAACATTTTCCTAGAAAGATGAATGCCATGTGACACTGACAATAATACCCTCTTATATTATTCCATACTAAAACTCTTTAGTATATTGTAATATATGTACTTTTACTTTTTAAGAGAAGCCTATTGGATATATCAATATGGATATTGATCCCAAGAATATTTGCTACCTCGCTTAAGTCCTTCATGGAGAAGCATTTATTAAACTAGGCCTTAAAATACCATAATACTGGTATCACATTTCTAATAAGTAATATACCATCAACAAATAATATTAAGAAAATAAAAACACTCCCACTAAACTACTTATAGACATAAGGATCAAATTCATTCTTTATGAAACCATATTCCTCTATAGCTTCATGAAATCAAATGTTTTATGACCCAAATTCTTACTTTAATCCATAAATGGGTTTCTATAATTTTCATATCTTTTTGGCCACTTTTGGAATCACAAAACCTTCAAGTTGTGTCATATTGAAATCTCATTGAAGGTTCCTATTAAGGAATGATGTTTTGACATCCATTTTCCAAATATCATATCCATGGAAGGCCTTAATGACATGTAGAATTATGATGGATTTTAATATTGAAAATGGTGAAAAGGTTTCATCATAGTCAATTCCTTGATGTTTTTCAAACCCTTTTGCAACCTGTCATTTCTTATAGGTATTGAATTGTCCTTACATGTATTTTTTATTCTTAAATACCCATTTATAACTGAATAACCTTTGTGATAATTTTTTTAACAAATATTTTATATTTTTCTACAAATAAACTCTTTTTAAAAGAATATTTTTATTATTTAGGAATCGAATCCATATCCATTGTAATGAGATTTTGTAATAAAGTTGAATGTTTATGAAAGAATCAAATCCATATGGATCAGATTCAGATAATCACATCCAAAAGAAATATAGGTAGAAATTATTGTTTTCTATAATTTTTTCTTTGTCATAATTAGATAATGAAATATGTTGTTGAGTGAAGAAGGTGTATTGTTGCCGAAGAGTTTTGAAAGAAGATTGTGAATTAAGGAGTTAGAAAGTTTTCATAATTTCTAAATTAAATCATATTATGCTTTTATAATCATAAAGTTTTCAAAAAATCATGAAAAATCTCATGATAAAATATTTTTGAAGAAATATTGGAGTGGTTTGATGAATTTCAAAGTTAAAGTATGGAGATTCCATCGTATTGGGAATTCCATTGAAATAGAAAAATTCATAATAATAGGAATTCCATTATAATGAGCATTCCATCATTATAAGGATTCCATTGGGATGAAGCTAAGGGAAACAAAATTCATAATGAGATAAGAAGGAAATATAATTTGGGATCACTGATAAGGAAAAATAATTTTTAATCAATGAGAAGGAAACAAAATTCATAATAAGATAAGAAGGAAACAAAAATCATAATGATCTGAGAAAGAAACAAAAATCATAATGAGTTGAGAAGAAAATAGAAATCAAAATGAGATGAGAAGGAAAAAAATTGTAATCACTAAGAAGGATACAAAATTGTTAAGAAGGAAACATATTCATAATGAGTTGATTAAGAAGAAGACTCAAAAAAAGAAAATTACATAAGTTTTATGAAGAGTTTAATAGGTAAATTTTGAAATTAAAATTTTCTTAAATCTCGAAGAAATATAAGGAGGATTGAATAAGTTTAAGTTGAAGTTTAAATGAAAAATATTTTTAGTGTTTTGAAATTTGAGGAAGTGGGGAAAGTTTTCAAGTTTTCCTCTTTTGTTTTCTGAGTCACCTATAAATACTTTATTAGATAATTCATTAATTTATAAAATTTCATGCAAGCAGCAAAGGTAGAGCACTGAAGAAATCAAGTTAAAGTCATTTCCAGCCAGATATATTTTGAGTAGGATTATATGGTTTAATGTTTGTTTACTATATTGAGAAAGATCATATTGATAAGATCACATTGAGTTGATCGGATAGAGAAAGATTGTATTGAGAATTTGAGTAGAGTTATATTTTTGTAGATTGATAATTATTCCATCATATTTATAGAATTAGATCTAGACTCATCATATTGGGATAATCAGATCCAAACTCATCGGATTGAGAAAATCGGATCCAACCAAATCAGGTTGAGGATTCATACCGAGCAATTGTGGAGAAGTTTCAACAAATTCTTTATTATTTTTTGAGCTCAATTTTTTATAAGAAAACATTGTAAACTAATGGGATTCATTATAATCTCTCTTATTTATATATAAAAGGCTTCTAATGAGATTTGACATGAGTTGTATTCACTTATTCATAATAGTATATTTCCATAGACTCACAGGAGTGACTATGGAAATGATATGGGTTATCACACTGAGGATGAACCTTGTAAATATTATGTGATTTACTTTCTTTCCTAATTTTTCATGCATGGGTATTTAATAAAATTTGATAAGGAAATAAATATTATCAGGTTATAGGGGTTAAGTTTCTAAAAGTTTTGAGACTTTTAAAAAGTGAACAACTGATTCAACCCCCATTCTCAGTTGTTATTAAATCCTTTGGAACTTTAATTAGTATCAAAGAGAAGGTTACCTTGTTGAATCCTTATCATTGATAATATCAATTCTATAAATAGTAGATGAATTCCTATATTTGTTGGAAAAAATTATTATGGATAAAAATATAGGATGATTCATTATCTCCTATCTCTTGGAATTGAAGTTGTTGATGTTGATACTATTAGTTTTCCACCTATTAAGAAAGAATCTCTTATGATTTTTTCTGATAAGAGAAATATAGAAGTTTATGGAAAGGATATAAATTCAATCCTTATATACTTATTAGAGAATTTTTATCTGAAGGTTATGGGTATCAATACTTTAAAAGGTATGAGGGAAAATATAGAAAGTATTTTCGAAGGGAATACTAATGTGAAGGAAGAAAAGATACAAATATAGAAAATTATATATGAAGACATAATAATGAGAGATAAATAAACTATTGATGAATACTTCACCAAAGTAAATGAAATTGTTTGTAACATCAAAGTATTCAGAGATGTCTTGAAATTTTTTACAATTATGAAGAAACTTATGAGAAACTTTCTAGATAGGTTTGATTCTAAAATTTCCTCCTTAGAAGATAAGGATGATTTATCTCTTGATGAATTTCATAACTTTCTTGTTGCTTTTGAAATTTTAAAATCTCTCATGTTTAAAAATAATATGAAAGATCAAATAACTTTTTAAAGCTATGATAAAGTTGAAAATTCAAGATGTTGAGAAGATGTTGATCCTTGTGACTCTGAAGGTAAAGAGGATGATGAGTTGAATGATAAAATCATTTCTCTTATATCCAAGAATTATCAAAGAGGAAAAGGAAAGTTTAGAGGTAAAATTTCTATAAAATGTTTTGGCTATGGTGGAATTGGACACTTTTCCATGAATTACCCTAAGAATAAAGTTGAAGAATATTAAGATGATTCTGATAAAAAACCTCGATAGAAGAAGTGGAACAAAAATGATGAAGAAGAAAAGTCATCCAATAAATACAAGAATAATTTTACTAGAAACAAAATAAGTATGTTTAGTAAAAAATTTGAATTAGACTCAACTAAAAAAAATTATTCTGAAGATGAACGTTCAAAAAAAATCATAACCTTCATTGAAAAAGTTGAGAAAACAAAAAATTCCTTAGATAGTAAAGAATGTGATGAAGAATCTTATAGAGAGTATCAAATTAGAACCAAACTTGTTTCATGTATTAAGTAAAACAAAACTCTCAAGAAATAAATTAGAGTAATGAATAAATATTTTGAATAAGTTGATGATTAAAGAAAATATGTCATCAAGTAGGAGGATGAATACATTCAGAAGATCTTAAGTTACAAACTAAGAATTACTGAATAGGGAAAGATGATTAAATATCTCAGTAAGAATATGAAAGATAAGGAAAAATAAGTTAAAAAGTTTCAATAAAAACCTTTTTATTCTGAAAATAACCTAATGAATATGAATGAAAAATTCAGAAAATCCTTGAAATTAAAAGTTGATACTTCTAAAGTTGTTGATAAGGCTCAATACAAGAATTAGGTGAAATATTCACTCACTGAAATCAATGTTTCATTTGATTATTTTAACATTTTAGGTTTTGGAAAAAGTATTGAGAAATAATAGGTGGAAAAAGTATGTGAGAAACCTATCACATCTAAAAAATATTAATACCCACTCTAAAGGAAAGATGGTCCAAATCCTGAGTATGATAGATCAAAAAGCAGCTATCAACCTCAATAAAGTGTCAATAGAGAAAGATATTATTCCAATAGAAAATAAAAAATTTAATGGTTATTGTTGGTGTTGTGGAATATATGGTAATAGAGAATATAATTGTTGGAACAACCTATCCTTACCTAAAAGATTGTTGGAGAAAAGTGTAACAAAAAGTGAAAGTAGAATGAAAAACATTCCTTACAGAAAGTTGAAAAAGTGAATTATCAAGATATAAGAAACTTTACAACAAGAAATAAATTTGAATGTATGGAAGAAGTTTGTGAAATATGTGATAAGTCTGGTCATGATGTTGAAAATGTATAACACTCCTTCTGAAACAAGTTTCTTATAATGGAAAAGAAAAGGAAGCTGCAAAGAAGAAAGTTTTGGAAAAAGATTTTGTTGTTGAGATATCCTTGAAAGCAATTGAAATGAAAAAACCATTGATACTTGATAGTTTTTGTTCTTCAAATATAATAGGTGATATAAAAATCTTGAAACATGTTTGAAGTTATAATGGAGGAATAGTTACCATTGGTAATGATAGTTCCTTAAATTAGAGGAATTGGAACGACTGAGATTGAAGTAAAAAAGTTGAAATCTAAGGAAGTTTTATTTGTTTATGGGTTAAAACATAACTTAATTAGTGTAATTCAACTTCATGATGATGGAAAATAATTTGTTTTTAGAAAATTTGTTTGTATCATCAAAAGTGTGAAATATGGAAAAGTTATTACAAAAGGAGAAAGAAATAGTAAGAATATATTCCAAATAGAAGAATTCAACAACTCTTGTTACTTGAGTGTAGAAGATGAAAACAAATTGTGGCACCAAATACTTGGTCACCTTGAAAAAAAAAATTATGAAAAAACTTTCTAAAGTTTATTCCATTAAAAACTTTCCAAAATTGAAAAGAAGAGAATAATATGTTTGTATAACTTTTAAAAAAGGAAAGATGACTAACAAAAGTCACAAAAGAGTTGAAATTAAATCTACCAGACCACTTGTGATAATTCATTTTGATTTACTTGGGCTGATGAAAAATAAATTAAAAAAATTATATTTATACTTTATCAATTTTATTGATGATTTCACTTCGATGAAAAACATATTGTAACGACCCAAAATATTAAATAAATATTGTTTCCTAATTTTATGTGTTATTTTTATACTCAACAAATGTTTTATTTGATAAACATGATTATAATTAGAATGAGACCATTGGGTTTTGACTGTTATATGACCATCGGTCAATATGACCGCTGTGAACAAAATGTTTTGATTATTGTCTCTAAATATAAGTAATCTTGGTTAATTATTATAGAAAGAAGATTCGATGGCCTCACCTTGTAGTCTTGGACCGATCGAAGCCCATCTAACAGAGCTTGGGAAGGAGGTAGCACCATTGGGCTTTGCTCTGGATCAAATCCAAGCCGAACTTCATCATGTGAAGCTGGAACGGAATCACCTTCGTGAGAAGTTCAAACTGATAGAAATTACTACTCGGGCAATGTTGACTGAGCCGCCCCAAGCTTCTATCACCCTAGCACACCTTACTCTTAGGTCCTATGCTGGTATTATAAGGGGCTATGTAACGAGACCGTAACTACCTTGTGTAATCCTTGTTTTAAATAAAAATTGGGATTTCTTCTTATGATGAAGTTTATGAATTTTCAAATGACCGGATAAATATAGTATGCAAATTTTTGATGAATTTTAGAAAAAAGGATATTTTAAATATGTTTATGTAAACCCTAAATAATTAAAAATGTGTAATGATTTTCAAAAAATGGTCTTCTGCAATTATGTTCAGTACTAAATTTAGAGTCTAATAAGATCAACTTGATTTTTGATGAATAGTAAATTATGAATAGTGATTTTATGATTAGGATTAATAATTTGTCCAAATGGATTATTAATCTCACTTAAAGAAAGTATTAAAATAAGCTAGGCACTTTGATTAAGTAATGTGATTCAATAAAATGGTTAAATAACGGTTTCATAAATTATTATTCAAGTATTAGTTTTTTCGGATGAATAGTGTTTTTTAATTAAAAATTTAATTAAAAATAATTAGAAAATTATTTTTATAAAAATGACTTTATTTTTGAACTCAGAGCATCGATATTATGTTATGGTAATTTTTGGGGATTTTTCTGAAAAAAATGAATTTTCGGTGAATAGTGTATTTATTTAAAAATAAAATTTAAAATATTTAGAAAATTATTTTTATAAAATGGAGTTCATTTTTGAAATCGGAGCATTGATATTTAGTTAAGGTGAAAGTTTGGGATTTTTCTGAGAAAGATGAATTTTTCAGTGAATAGTAAAAATGCAGTTTTAGGGTTTCGATATGTTTAATGACATCATAATTGTGTCATGATGATGTCATGAGATCTTTTAAGGGTTGGCCGGCCAAGGGTGATGAATTATTGTTTTGGGGGCCCCATGTGGCCTAACTCCATGATAAATGCCAAGGGAGAGCACATGGGTTTGAGAAAAGCACATGTGAGGTGTCCCTTGGCCATTAATGCCTTGTCCCCTCACTTTCCCTATAAATACCAAGCCCTCCTCTCATCCATTCGACTCCCCACTCATTCCCAACGAATTTCTGGTCTCATTACCTCCCAAGGAGTCCTCCCAAGGTGCCCCCAAGCCCTCAAGGTCCCAACCTTTGAGGTTTAAGAGTTACATTTTAAGGTAAGGGATCCGACCTCTCTCTTTCATTTCAAGTAATCTCTTTTATGTCATTCCTTTTATGCTACATGTTCTTATGTTGGAGGATGTTCTTTTATACTCCTCTTACTGCCCTTTTTATGTTCATATAATGAGAGATCCCCTCTTACTCTCATTATTTCGTTTTATGAAGTTTTAAGTGGCGCCGTTAGGCTGCCGAAATTTTTGTAACAGATTCTCTCTCCCTTCTCATTTTTCAAGATCTATTTTCATGTAAAGTATTTCAAGTTACTTTTTATTATGTTGGGGTATGATCTATAAATTTATCATACTGATCTTTTATGATCATATGATGAGAGACCCCATTTGATCTCTTCAATTCAGTATTTTGAAGTTTTAAGTGGCGCCGTTAGGCTGCCGAATTTTTAAGTGGTTCTTCACCCTTCTCGTTTTGAAGATCTACTTTCATGTCAATTCTTTCAAGTTACTTTTTGTTATGTTGGGGAATTATCTCTATATCTATCATACTGAACTCTTATGTTCACATGATAAGAGACCCTATTTGATCTTTTCAAATCGTTTTTGTTGAAGTTTAAGTAACGCCGTTAGGCTGTCGAACTTTCATAAGAGAAATCTAATTTTTGTCTTCCTTCCATGTTTTTCATTTCAAATGGCATGTCCTTGAAATTTCACTACCATGATCATGTATCCTTCTTATTCTGTCCATCTACTATTTTATGGGTCATTTATGAATGTTTGAACCATTTTCCCTCTCTTTTTAATGTCTTCTAAAACCTCATAACATAGACGTTATGCTGCAGAATTTCCGTCTCAAAATGTCTCTCTCTTTTTCTAAAGTTATTTTATATTATTAAGTGAATACTCAAAGCTATTTCTTCTAAAGGGGTATTCACATATATACCAAAATGTTCTATTTTAAATTCTGGGATTTACATACATGAGACCCACCTTCCTTTTCTGTGGGTTTTAAGGTGACGTAAAGATCATGTCTTTAAAGCAGTTTTTAAAACATTATGATTATGAAATGAAACCCATTTATTTTATGCTATATGGGTTATTTATGAAATGTTTTATGATGATATATGTGGCTCACATGATAATAAAGGCAAATTTAAGGATGCGCCCTGATAGCGCTCCAATGCATTGGGTAATGATGTAACCACTAGAGATTACAATTTTAACGATGCCTTGGTGAATAACCTTGGTAATTTTTAACGACACCTTGGGGATGGACCTTGGTGAAACGAAACGATTGTCAATATTAAATGTTGCAGCCACATCTTCAAATTATGAAAAATGTTGTTTTTATTATGAAATGCCTCATGATTTCTTTCTCATGCCTTAAAGTTCTTTTCATGTCCTTATTGAAGTATATCAAGTTTACATGTAAAATGTTCCTCTTGTTTCCCTTACTGGGCCTTCTGCTCACCCTTTCTTTTGATGTATGTTCCCAGGTTATGAGATGCAGTAATGAACTTAGAATGAACTTAAGGAGACGCCTTTCAAGTGTTTAAGAAGGATGTTTTATGTTGTTTTCATGTATTATGTTCCTGGTTTCCAAGACACTAGACCTTAAAGATCCTCATTTTTGTGTAATGTAATAAAAGTTTATGTTATAAAATGGCGGGATGCTATACATATTGTCTATGAAGCACAAGTCACAGGTTATTGAAATGTTCAAATTCTTCAGAAAAGATGTTGAGAAAGAAACAAGGGTTTCTATTAAGAAGTTTAGAATAAATAATGGTTCTAAATTCATAAACAATACTTTTAAAACTTATCTGAGAAATAATGGTATTAAATATCAATATAGTGCTCCCTATACTCCATAGAAAAATGGAGTAGCATAAAGAAAGAATAGAAGTTTGGTGGAAATGGGAAGAAGTATGTTAGTAGAATATAAAATTTCAAAATTATATTATAGAGAAGCTATTAATACTACTGTGCATGTTCAAAATAGATACTTGTTGAGATTGGGAACTAACATTTCTCCTTATTAAATATGGTATAACAAAAATCCTTCATTGAAATACTTCAATGTTTTTAGAAGTCCATGTTTGCTCAAAATCAAAAATCTGGATTTGGGAAAGTTTGATGAGAAAGTTGAGGAAAGAACTTTTATGGGTTATTCACCAAATGGAAGAAGTTACAAATGTTGGAACAAACATTTAAAAAAGTTGTTGGACTCATATGATGTGAAGGTAATTGAAAATCAAAGTTCCCTAAAAAAACTTATTGAGAATGTTGAGGATAATAAATTGGATAATTCCAACAATAGTGAAAGTAATTCAAAAAATCCTTATCAATATTCAGAAGAATCATGTGATGAGTAAATTTCAGCTAAGAAAGAAACATTGAAATTTCCTACCTTATAAAAACATATTAAATCTGAAAACTTTATTGTGAATTAGAAGGCTCCAGTTCAAACTAGAAGGAAGTTGAGATTAGAAAATCAAAATTCAGTTATCTCAAAAGTTGAACCATAATTAGTTTTAGAGGCTATTCAAAACAAAGAATGGGTGGATTCTATGAATTAATAATTGGATAAAATTGAGAAGAATGAAACATGGGAACTTGTTCCATGACCAAAAAATAAAAATTTTATCAAAAAAAAGTGGGTTCATAGAAACAAATTGAATGAGCATGAAGAAGTTTCAAGAAACATTAAAATACTTGTTTGTAAAGGATATGCATAGGTGGAAGGTGTGGATTTTGATGAAACCTTTGCCCCTCTTACAAGGATATAAACTATTTGAATGTTTCTTGTAGTGGATTCTCATTGGAATTACAAAGTTTATCAGATGTATTTAAAGTCATATTTCTTAAATTGTGATATTGTGGAAGAAGTTTACATTGAACAACCTTGTTGGTTTTTACTTTATGAGGATAAAAAAAAGTTTGTAAATTGAATAAATCTTTATATGGGATGAAAAAATCTCCACATTATTGGTATTATAAACTTGTAAATTGTTTGATAATGTTGAAATTTTATAAAGGAAAAGTTGATAGCAACTTATATGTGGAGGATGTTGACTTCAGAACTCTAATTGTAATTTTTTATGTGGATAATATAATTTTTTTGGGGATAGAGAAGATGTTTGTAAAAAATTTGATGAGGAAATGAAGAAGAATTTTTAAATTTCAATGTTAAGAGAATTAACATTCTTCCTTGGTATACAATTTAAACAAAAGGAAAAATAAATTTTCTTATCTCAAGAAAAGTATGCTAGGGAATTATTAAGGAAGTTTGGGATGGAATAATACAAAGAAGTTTCAACTCCTATTTTAGTGAGAATAAAGTTTAGTAAAGATGAATTCAGAATAAGTGTAAATTAGAAAGACTTTTTGAAGCTGATAGAAAGTCTTTTTTACCTTATAAACTCAAGGCCTGATATTTTTTATGTTGTGAATTTTTGTTCCAGGTATCAAAGAAATCCAAAAATAATCACATATGTTGGCAAAAAATAGGATTATGAGATATGTAAAAGGAAAAACATTACATGAGTTGTTATACAAAAGAAATAGTGGGATAAAGTTTCATGGTAATATTGACACCAATTGGGCTGGAGGTTGTAATGATAGAAAATAAACACCAGTAGGAACATTTTATTGGGTGAATATTGTGTGAGTTGGCCTAGTAACAAATAAAGTTCAGTAAATTTGAGCATAGATGAATCCAAATATGTTTCCGTTACTCAAACTTGTACTCAAATATTGTGAATGAAATTTCAACTAAAAGGTTTGAAAGTAAAAGTTTCTAAACCATTGAATATACTTTGTGATAATCATAGTACAATTGATCTTTCTAAGAATCTTGTCCAACATTCAAGATCAAAACACATTGATATAAAGTTTCACTTTATAAAAGAGAAAGTTTCTACTAGAGATGTTTTTATGGAATACATTTCAACAAAGTATAAAATAACTGATATCTTTACAAAAGAAATTTTGAAATAAAGGTTTGTGGAATTGAGGTTACAACTTCATGTTTAGCCTCCTCCCATGTCTTCGTAAATGTCATAAGGAATAACCCCCATCGTGATTTGGATCTTGTTGAAAAATGGGGAGAGAAAGTAACAACTTTTACTTTGTAATAATTTTTTACTTATCTTTCTTAAATGAATATGAATCTATGATTATCATAAAATTGGGGAGAGAAAAAGAAAAGTGAGAGAAATAGAAAAGTGAGGGGAATTTATCTTTACTTGGCCGCAAAATTTTCTTGTCACTAAGGGATGTAATTTCTTCAAAAACATTACTTTTTCTAGTAGTGTAGTGTTAAGACACACTATTTTTAGAAAGGATATGTTTTGATAAAAGTAAAAAAACTTGAGTTTACAAAAGTTGAGTTGTGAAAAAATTATAATAGTTGGAAAAGTTGTTAACATGGGTTTTAAACAAATCTGGGGGGGGGGATTGAAGAAAATTTGTGATAAATTGTTTTAACAATGTTTTTGTATTTTTTTACAACTAAACTCTTTGTAAAATAATGTTTTTTTATTCAGGAATAGAATCCATATCCATCGTAATGATCTTTTATAAGAAAGTCAAAAGTTTTTAAAAGAATTAGATCCATTTGGATTAGATTCAGATCATTGGATTCAAAATAATTAGAGGCATAAATTGTTGTTGGTTGGAAGTTTTCCTTTGTCATAATCAGATAATGAAATAAGTTTCTAAGTGAAGAAGGTGTATTGTTGCTGAAGAGTTTTTAAAGAAGATTGTAAAGTCAGGATTTAGAAAGTTTTCTTACTTTATAAATTAAATCATACAATTATTTGATAATAATAAAGTTATCAAAAATCATGAAAACTCTCATGATAAAATATTTTGAAGAAATGAGGGAGTGGTTTAAATAATTTCAAAGTTGAAGTATGGAGATTCCATCGTAATGGGAATTCCATTGAAATGGGAAAATCCATCGTAATGAAAATTCCATCATTATGAATATTCCATCTGGATGAAACTAATGGAAGCAAAATTTGTAATGAGATGAGAAGAAAAAAAAATCATAATCACTGAGAAGGAAACAAAATTCGTAATCACTAAGAAGGAAACATAATTCATAATGAGATGAGAAGGAAAAAAATCATAATGATCTAAGAAGGGAATCAAAATCATAATGAGATAAGATGTAAATAGAAATCGTAATAAGCTGAGAAGGAAACAAAATTTGCAATCACTTAGAAGGATATATAATTCATAAGAAGGAAATAGATTCTTAATGAGTTGATTATGAAGAATACTTAAAAAAAGAAAATTCTATAAGTTTTTTGAAGAGTTTAAGAGGTTAAACTTGAAATTAATTTTTTATTAAATATCAAATAAATCTATGGAGGATTGAAGAAGTCAAAGTTAAAGTTTAAATGTAATATATTTTTAAAGTTTTGAAATTTGAGGAAGTGGGAAAAGATTTCAAGTTTCTTTATTTTGTTTTCTGAGTCACTTATAAATACTTGATCAGATCATTTGTTTATTTGTAACTTTTCATGAAATCGAAAAATGAAGAGCGATAAAGAAATCAAGTTAAAGTCATTTGTATCTAAAGATCTTGTGAGGAGGATCATATATTTGAATGTTTTTTTATTGGATTGAGAAAGATCATATTGAGAAAATCATATTGATTTAATTACACTGAGAAATATCATATTAATAATTTGAGCAAAGTTTGAGTTTTTCATATTGATAATTATTTCATCGTATTGAGTATATCATATTGATAAAATCAGATCCAGACTCATAATATTGATAGAATCAGATCTAGACACATCATATTGAGAGAATTAGATCTAGACTCATCGGATTTATAAAATCAGATCCAACCAAATTAGACTGAGGATTCAAACCGAGAAATTGTGGAGCAGTTTCAAAAAGCCTTTATTATTTTTCTTAGATCAATTTTTTTATAAAAAAACATTGTAAACTGATGAGAGTCATTATAATCTTTCCTATTAGGATATATAAGGTGTCTAACGAGAGTTATAAAAAGTTTTATTCACTTCTTCATAATATTTTATTTCCATAGACTCATGGGAGTGTATATGGAAAGGATATAGGTTCTCACACTGAGGCTGAACCTTATAAATATTATGTGATTTATTTTCTTTCCTTCTTTTTCATGCATGAGTATTTACTAAAAATTTGATAAGGATATAAATCTTAACAGGTTGTAAGGGTTAAGAATTTAAATGTTTTGAAACTTATAAAAAGTGAATAACTAATTCAACCTTCCCTATCAGTTGTTATTCGATCCTTTGGAACTTCAAAAACTAATGGGATTTACATACACCATAGGATCTACCAAAATCTATACTTGGTTTTGGTACATGGAATCCATTTCCAAATTCATGGCTTCTTTACACTTGGAAACATTTGTGCCACTTACTGATTTCTTATAAGTTAGAGGATTATTATTATTAACTATTAATGAGTCACCATCCTCAGTGACTATAAAACTATATTGTTCTAGTTATCTAACCTCTCTTGTACTCCTATATAGTACTTATGACTCTATAATAACTTCTTCTTCCATAGGAATTTGTGGAATCTATTCCTATGCCAACTCTTATATACCTTGAGCCCCAACTTCATTGAAGGATATCTTTATTCCACTATCACTATAAAAGATGTGACGCCTTTCAAAAAATATGGTATATCTTTCCACTATCTTCTTTTTCCGAGGGGTTATATATGTAATAACCCCTTGTTTCTTTGGGGTATCCTATAAAGGTACACTTTGTGACTTAGGGTGAAATTTTGTTACCTGAAGAGGCCTTAAAAAATGATTTTCAACCCCACACATGTAAGTATGAAAAATGGGTTTCTTTACATTCCAAAATTGGTATGGTATACAATTTACCACCTTAGTTGGCATTTGGTTTAGTATTTTTCCCGCTGTTTAT
This sequence comes from Viscum album, assembly GCA_963277665.1. Taxonomy (NCBI): domain Eukaryota; kingdom Viridiplantae; phylum Streptophyta; class Magnoliopsida; order Santalales; family Viscaceae; genus Viscum; species Viscum album. Next base: position 1,489,815,439 of record OY728142.1, read on the forward strand.
AATGTGTATCCCAAAAAGGATAATGGAAGACTCTCATGACTTATCATTAATCTCACCATGTTCAATAAGGTGTGGTTCCTCCTTTCACTTACACTATTCTAATTAGGTGTATAAGGATTATTGAGTTGGGATATAATCCCAAACTCTCATAAATAATCAATCAAGTCTTGATTAATATATTCTACACCATAGTCTAAGTGGAGTTTCTTAATCCTCTTACCAAGATGGTTTCCAAATTCATTATTTTATTCCTTTAACATCTTAAAGGAATCCAACATATACCCCATCAAATAGAGATATCTATATCTACTAAAATAATTAGTAATTTATTTGAAGTATGAGCACCCACCCCTTTATTAAACAGTAAATGGTTCACACACAACAATATGAACTAATTCAAGAAGCTCTATTGTAAGATCCTATATTTTCTTAATGTATGTTTTTGTTTATGTTTCAGTTTACACCCCTTATTTTTGGATAAATAAGTTTTCCCCAAGTTCATGATGAGGCATGAGGGTGTTCAGGGGGTTCATGACATGAAATATAAGGATAAAGGAGCTTTCTAGGCATTCTACAAGGTTTGTGCATGGTTAGTGAAAATCGTGCGAGCGAAATGCTAGACCGTGTGAGTTGAGGCAGTGGAATACCTCATAGTTGGTGCATAGTTAGTCAAACAATGTGGAGATCCATAGGTAACTGTGTGACCTCACATTCCTTAGACAGTGGCTTGAGCATGGTTTGCGGACGGTTTGGAAAACCGTGCGAGTAAACCGTGCGACCCGGTAAAAGTTGTAAAAATTACAATTTTTCCATTACAGGATTTTAATATCCCCATATCATTTCTCACCCATTTCTTCTACTTCCATCCCCAGTGAATCCCTAAAAATCTCAATAGATTCCATGGATCAATCTATCTCATATCTAGTCCATTTGGGGTGCCATCAGTTTTGGATCAAAGCTCCGAGTAAGTCTAATATTCCTCTTGTTTTGCTCTTCCGGATTAGGTCTTGTATTTTCTCTCATCTATTTTCAAATCTCTAAAACCCACTTTTCTGGTGGAACCTAGGTTAGAATTTCAATGGGGATTTGGATCAGGATCTAAGGATATGTTTAAGAGTACTTCCATCATCGGATTCATGGTAGGTGGTCTAAAAGTTATATCCCATAGTTTTGTTATAGATTTGTGCATTTTTGTTGAGATATTTCTTCCCTCTTATTGTAAATTTGTCACATTGAGTAATATTCGGTAAAAAAGTTTTCTAAATAATGATTTATACCCCCTTAAAATCCCCATGGGATGTATTAATGATGTTGGGAATGATTTAGGGCCACCCATGGGGTGCACCGACATCCCCATACCTAGGGACCAGTAAAGTTATGTGTAGAGTTGACTTACGGTAGAGTAGATCCCATATTGAACATTTTAATATGTTTAGTTTATTTGAAATGGAATATTTATATTTGTGACTAGGTTTTGATAATGACATAAGGGGTTGTTTGACATGGATTGAAAGTGGGTTAATTTGGTAAATTGAGATTATATCAAATGGGTTATGAATTATGTTGAAATGTTTAAAGGATTTGTATATATGAAATGATGAACATGTTAAATTGGAAATGGATTATGAGTTGAGAAAATGCAAACGTGTTGCATAAGGGAATTGATAAATATGTTTAATGGGTTAATACATGGGAATTATGGGGTATACCTAATGGGTTAAATGTACAAAAGTGGTTGTGTTATGTGATATAATAATTGTACTTGAAATGAATATGTGGGAAAATCTTGTGAAATGATAAATGGGATAAATGCGCTATTGTATAGTAATTAATGGAAATACCTAATGGGTTAAGGCATGAGAATGGTAATTGGGCTAAAAAACCATGTATTGTAAGTGGAAAATGTGTTAATGGATTATAACATAGTATTAATTCCCATGTTAATGGTTATGGAATGTGATTGTTATTTGTAGTAGTTTTTTTGGTTATGAAATGTTTTGTGTGTGGTTAATGGATTAATAAGCATGTGCACATCGCTTGGTAGAGTGGGGAATTTACATGCGGTTCTACGCCCGTGGGTCGAGTTAGACCGAGGCTCTAAACTCCACCTCAAAATGCACGAGTTAGGAAAAGTAAAAAAGGATCTATTCCCATAACATTTTCATTCCACCCGGACCGAGGCTTCAAGGTGAGGATAATATGTTGATGTAATGTGTTTATCCCTAGTGAGATATGGACTTGACTTATTCCCTTATGCATAGTGATTTATTACCTTAGACCCATGTGTATATTAGTTATATGCCTAACCTTTGGAACACATGAAGATAGTGGATTAAGTAAATAAGATGGATAATTGGTGAATGTAGTAATAATGATAGAAATTGTTATGATATATATTTTTAACTAATGGATACTGAGTTGTTACTTTTGGTTTATCTTGTCATTTATTTCATACTTTCATGCATCATGTGTTAGATAGGTTATTTTGTAAACACTATTAGTGGGGGCCTACTATGTTTTGTACTCACACCCTGCTCGAGATGTTGTTGGGTACCTGAGCAAATTTCATGGTGGAAGGTCAGGACAAGTGCAAAGGTCCTATGATAGGATGTTGAGTTGGACTTTGGATATGCACATATGAGGATCTGGACTTGGATTCGGGACCCGTTATGGGGATTTAGTTGTTTGTTTTTATTTTGGGTTTTATTCACTTTAGAACTATTATCATTTCATTACATGGTTAATGTTTAATTGTGGTTTATACCCAGTTTTTGGAGATTTTTGTCTATGTTTTTTATTAGTTTTTTTTTCATATTTTTTCCACTATTTATATTGTGTTCTGCTGTGGATTACTCTAGAAAAGAGGTTATAGTCTCCCCACATGACTTATTAGACCCTCGCTGCTAGTTGACAACCTCTGGCATATGGGGAGGCACACTTGAGGTCATGTGACAACTTGGCTCAGGGCACCAGTTTAGTGTCTTCTGGGTCAGGGATGTTACAAAGTGGTATCAGAGGAGTTTTCTTTTTCTTTCCTTTGTCTTACTATTTGTGTATGGTATATTGGTGTCTAGGAAGTTTTAGGACTTAGTAATGAGCTCATGCTTGGGAGTATCTAATCCATGTACAGGGGAAAACCAAAGTTACCCATGGTGGGAGTTGTTGTTTTTGATTTGTGTTGTTACAGTTTAATGATATTTCACCATTGGGTGATTAACATGTTTTGTGTTGTGACTGAGTTATGATATTTAGTTCATGGCTGGAATGGAGTGAGGTTTTTCATTCATGCATCATTTTAAGCACCTAAGGATATTGGTGGCATGCATCATGATAGGCACACATGGGATGGGTGTGTGGGGCATAGATAGTGGAATAAATTTTATTTCCTTGTAAAATTTTAAGACAATGGTGTCTAATAATGGTAATGCAAGTGGGTAAATGAAAATAATGTAAATGAATAGTCGAGGAATATTGTGTGTAAGGAAACGTTATGACCGGGTTAAAATTATGGGTTATGGTAAATTTTAAAGATTGAATGGTGTCTAAAAGAGAAATATTTTTTGTAGTGATGGTAAAATGGTTAATGAAATTTTCCTGGTGAAAAGTGAAAATGGGTTAAAATGTGGGCTGTAACAAGATATAAAATGGGGAAATATGATTAAGAGGAAAGATTTATGTTGTGAGTGTGGAAGTATTTTTACAAAGGTGTTTAGTGAAATATCATGGCTATGTAGATTAGTTTACCCCTGACCTACGATAAATATGGTAGGGGTAGTGTTTTAAGTGTGATGATGGCCATTGAGATAGTTTATGTGGAGTGGGTTGTTTAAGGTTGATATTGTAAGATATTTTCCATTAGTGGGTTAACCCCATCGGCCAATCTTTTAAGTTTCTATTGAGGAGAATGTTTTGAATTATGGTCTTAAATAAAGTAGGTACTTTCAAAATGTTGGGTGAATGGGGAGTTTAAAATGTGAATGCTTGAGTTTAAAATGGTGGAGTAAATTATAAAAGGATGTGTAATGATGGAAGTTTTGGGAGAACCATATAGTGAGTATTCCTTATGTTGTCAATTTAACTCTTTGTATGGTTGATTTGGGGTAGTGAGAGTGCCCTAGTTTGAGATCTTGGATTTGAGTTGTGAGGCCTTGTTGGTTTTGATATGGCACAAGAGATATGATTAGGTCACCCTTGATAGGGTTGTGACCTTTTGTTCATGAGGTGTTGTTTGATAATGTGAGTGTGGAAACCCTTATGGGTCATGACTATACAGAGTGTATGCTGAACATTAAGGATGGTGCCTGTGTTTTAGAGACCTATTGCATGTTGTGTTTTAGATCCTGGAGAGGGATAAGTGGTAAGGTTGATGGTTTGGTGATGCAATTTGAGTTGTGGTTATGTGTTTATAGTTTCAAGGAAACCAAGAGTTACCTCATGGGAGCCTATCCAAGTGATGCAGGTGTCTTGGAATATGAAGCATGGGAGATGCTTCAGAGGTGAAATTGACACATAATGAGTACCATCATATTTTAGTAAATAATATAGTTGTGCTTGGGTTTTTCAGAAGGGAACCAAAGTGCTTGTAGTTGATTATAAGGTTAGATTCAAAGTTTTATATTGTATGGATGCCTGAACCGTCAGTTTGGACTACGATTAATGGGGGTATCGATTTTGTTTTTGAGTGGAAGAGGCAAGGGTGACTGAAGTGCAGTTAGATGCTTTTGTTTAAAAGGTGACACTTGAGGTGAGGGTGGTAATATGGATAAGATGGTTGTATGAATGGTTTAGTTGCTGGGAGAGATGTTTATAATTCCTTAGGGATGATAAGGATGATGAACCAAGATGCATGGTTAGGTAAGTAAGTGATAATTGGGATACTATCAGGTGATGGTTGGCTTGAGGGAAATAAATTTGTTTTAAGTGTGGTCACAATAAAGTGTGAAACTTGAGGTCTCTAATGAGGTTTAGATGTGGGTATGTGCTGGTGAGGCATGATTTCGATTAGGATAAGCATCCATCGTTATCTATGAGACCAAGGAGGGAAGTTTGGTTATGCGATGGGTCATTGGTTTTATTTAGTGTGGTAGACCATTGTGTTTCAGTTGTTATTTGTTAGGGGAATGATGAAAATTTTCAAGCAGTGTGGTAGAAGTAGTGCCACAAGAAACGTTGGTTCATGGCTATTGGAGGATGGTCATAGAGCAGTGGTGAGTTGTGGTTGGAAATCCCGCTTGAGCGGTGGTGGTTAAGTATTGATGAGATGTCTGAAGTAGGGAATCCTGAGACCCTTGGCAGGTAATGACGTCCTATATTGGGAGGTGAAATTAGTAATGGATAAGTTGGTGGTGATGTTCTCTGATGAATTCTTAGTGTACCACAAGTGGGGACAATTATCCCCAACATCTTGAAATCATCCTAGGTACGTTGAGAATCTATATCTTTATGCCAAGTGACTTGAGGGAGTTTTGGTTGGATTAGGGACGTCATGGTGGTTACGCCCATGGGGGCAGTACATGTGGAGCTGGAAGAGGAGATGTACACCATCTATGGTTTGGGCGAAGTCCTTAGGATGGACCAGATTTCAACAAACACTGTGGGTTCCATTTACGAAATCTAGGAATAGGCACTGAGTGATATTCATTTTCTTGTTTTAGAGAAAATCTTGATAACCATGTCTAAATTTTGGGGTTCGACTTGTGATCGAGTGTAAGAAATGGTGGTTGGAATCCTTCATGGAGAGAAATAGTAACAAAACTCCTAAGGTGTGGAGTGATAATTTAGTTATGGATATGAGGATGAGAATGTTGAGTTATTGTAGCAGCATTGGGATGCCAATGAGGAACCTATGAGGTGCATGTTGGGATCCTCGGAGAGGCCATGTGGGCCTTGGATGTGGTGACTGATGATCCAATCATTGGCTTCAGGCTCATGGTAGTTCCAAATGAAGGTCAAGGTGATTGTGCTGAAGTTTTTGAATGGTGTGGTAAGATATGACAACCGTTTTTGGAAATAGAGGTAGGGTTCTATAACTCCAACAAAAATATAAGTAGACTCAAGTAAGTGCCTTGGGGTGGTATTGGAATGTCATTAAGTTTTAGGTCACCTTGGCCATGTGATGTAGTGTCATGCCGTGGTGAAGCTAACCGTTTTATGATGAGTTAGTTAGGGATATCTCACCTCGTCTAGGAGTGGGAAAAATGTAGAAATTTGTAAATCACCTTCAATGGATGTTTGGGATGAGAAGTAATTTTCAAATTTTGTAATAGGTTTGGGTGGGAACATAGCCTTGTTAGTTAGTGTATGAACATTAGAAGTGTTAGTGTTAGTAATGTTAATTTGGGTGGTGAATCTCGATAATGGTTTGAAGGGAAGTGATTTCATTATAATGAAATTATACAAGAAGTCAGGGAACGACCTCAGTGGGTGCGTTGGATGATAATGATAGGATTCAAGTCAGTAAGAGACTAAGGAAGGTGAAAAGGGGGTAGCGTGCCATCAATATAAGATGGGTGTTTTGAGACAAGCTAGTCAGTGTCTGTTTGACCTGAGATGGTAAATAGAAATGGGTGTAGTGAGAGTAACCCATCTCTAATTTGAAATTTTGGATGTAAGTGCCTTTAAAAAAGGAATTCATACATGAGTGAGGTCAAGTTGATCTTAGTCCTCAAATATATAGAGTAGTAATGTCCTTCCAAGCAGTTTCAATAGTAATTCTAGAGGCCAATACGAGGATAAGTCCATATGGATGATCGAGCACAGTGAGTTGGGAACACAGTAGGTATGATTTGAAAGTTGAGTTGAGATTTTGGTGGTCTTTAATTAATAGTGGGGATGCCAAATAATGAAATATAGTGGAAGGAACCATAATGAACAAGTGTTTTATTAATGTTATGATCAGAGTTTCAGGTTGGAGAGACTTGAGTGATCACCGTTCAGGTGATTTGGCTATCATAGCAGGCGTTGGTACGAGTTTAATTGGTTGAGTTCTGAGAACTTTTTTTGCATTTGGATGAGCACTTATGGAATGGGATAGTAAGGAAATGAGTGGTGGATATACTTAAGTCAGGAAATTTGGTTGGAAATATCATGTGTTTTCCTCAGGAGATATCGAGTTTGGACACCGTTAGAGGTTTGAAAACTATGTATAATGACACCAAGTGATTCGAGTCATGAGTTATGAAGAGGGTTGGATTGTTAGGATAACAATTAGTTCCTCCACGATGGTATGATGATGTGTGTGATTTTTCCATGTATTGTGAATTAGGAACTATTTCTAATGTTTTCCCTATGTAGTTTTAGTGGTTGACATATGGTTAAATTTGATGCATTCCTTGATGAGTATCCGACTCGTACTGCTGATTGTAGTGAGAAAGTATTATAGGGAATGGACATGCCTTTAGTTTGAATTATATGGTAGAATTGAAATTTTCAATGAGAAACTTGGAAAATGGGAATGGATAGGCAGCCTAGTGGCATGAACTCCCTGTTTTGAAAGCTCAGTGATTCTTGGGAATACGGCTCGAGGATGAGTTGTTATAAGGTGGGGAGGTTGTAAGATCCCATATTTTCCTAAGGTATGTTTTTGTTTATGTTTCAATTTAAACCCCTTATTTTTTGGATAAATAAGTGTTCCCAAGTTCATGAAGATGATTGGGGGTGTTCTAGGGGTTCAAGACATGAAAGATAAGGATAAAGAATCTTTCTGGTTATTCTATACGGTTTGAGCATGATTAGTGCAAACCGTGCGAGCGAAATGCCAAACTGTGTGGGTTAAGGAAGTGGCACCCCACATGGTTAGCGCATGGTTAGTCAAACTGTGTGTATATCCCAAAGGAACTTTTAAACCTTACATTCCTTAGATAGTGGCTTGCTCATGGTTTGCACACGGTTTGGCAAACCGTGCGACCTAGTAAAAGTTGGAAAAATTAAAAAAATTTCATTATGGAATTTTAAGATCCCCATCTGATTTCTCACCCATTTCTTTTACCTCCAGCCCTAGTGACGCCCCAAAAACCTCAAGAGATTCCATGGATCAATCTCAATCATCTATAGGCTATTTGGAGTGTCGTCGATTGAGGATTGAAGCTCTGAGTAAGTCTAATATTCCACTTGTTTATCTTTTACAAATTAGGTCTTGTAGTTTCTCTCATCTCTTTCCAAAGCTCTAAAATTCATTTTTCTGGTGAAACCTAGGTTGAAACTTCAGGGGGGGGGGGGTTGGATCGAGATCTAAGGCTATTTTTTAAGAGTTCTACCATCATAGGATTCAAGGTAGTGGTCTACAAGTTATATCCCATAGTTTTGTTATAGATTTGTGCATGTGTGTTGAGATATTACTTCCATATTATTGTAAATTTGTCACATTGAGTAATATTTGGTAAAAATATTGGATAAATAATGATTTATACCCCCTTACGATCCGCGTGGGATGTGTTAAAGATTTTTGGAATGATTTAGGGCCACCCATGGGGTGCACCGACATCCCCGGACCTAGGGACTTGTAAAATTAAGTGTAGAGTTGACTTATGGTAATGTAGAGCCCATATTGAACATGTTAATATGTTTAGTTGAGTTGAAATGGAATATTTATATTTGTTCCTAGGTTTTGATAATGACATAAGGGGTTGTTTGGAATAGATTGAAAGTGGGTTAATTGGGTAAATTGAGATTGTATCAAATGGGTTATGAATTATGTTGAAATGTTTAAAGGATTTGTATATATGAAATGATGAACATGTTAATTTGGAAATGTCTTGTGAGTTCAGAAAATGTAAATGGGTTGCATAAGGGAATTCATTAATATGTATAATGGGTTAATACATGGGAATTATGGGGTATACCTAATGGGTTTAATGTACAAAAGTGGTTGTGCTAGGCGATATAAAAATTGTACTTGAAATGCATATGTGGGAAAAGCTTGTGAAATGATAAATAGACTAAATGAGATATTGTATAGTAATTGATGGAAATAACTAATGGGTTAAGGTATGAGAATGGGAATTAGGATAAACAACTATGTATTTTAAGTGGAAAATGTGTTAATGGTTTATAAAATAGTATTTATTCCCATGTTAATGGTTATGGAATGTGATTTCTATTTGTAGTGGTTGTGTTTGGTTGTGAAATGTTATGTGTGTGGTGAGTGGATTAATAAGTATGTTCACAAGGCTTGGTAGAGTAGGGTATTTACATGAGGTTCTATACCCACGGGTCGAGTTAGACTGAGGCTCTAAACTCCACCTCAAAATGAACAAGTTAGGAAATAGGACAGAGGATTCATTCCCCTAATGGTTGTATTCCACTCGGATCGAGGCTTCGAGGTGAGGATAATGTGTTGATGTAATGTGTTTATCCCTAGTGAGATATGGACTTTACTTATTCCCTTATTCGTAGTGATTTATTTCCTTATACCCATGTATAGATGATGTATACGCCTAACCCATGGAATACATTAAGATAATGGATTAAGTAAGGAAGATGGATAGGTGGTGAATGTAGTCATAATGATAGAAATGGTTAGGATACATATTTTTAACTAATGGCTACTGAGTTGTTCATTTTGGTTTACCTTTTCATTTATTTCATACTTGCATGTATAATCTATGAGATTGGATATTCTATTGAAACAATTGATGGTGGCATACTGAGTTTTGTACTCACACCCTACTTGGGCCACTATTGGGTACCTGAGTAGATTTTATAGTTGCAGGCCAGGATAAGAGCAAAGACCCTATGCTAGGATGTTGAGTTAGAGTTGGGATATGCACGAATGATGATATGAAATTGGATTCGGGACCTATTCTAGGGATTTATCTATTTGTTTTTATTTTGGTTTTTATTCACTTTGGAACTATTAGCATGCCATTACATGGTTAATGTTGAATTGTGGTTTGTACTTAGTTTTGGGAGATGTTTGGATATGATTTTTATTATTTGTTTCATATTATTTCCACTACTTGTATTGTTTTATACTGTGGTTTACTCTGTTAAAGAGGTTATAGTCTCCCCACAATACTTATTATACCCTCACCGCTATTTGAAAACCTATGGCATACAAAGAGGCACATTTGAGGTCATTTGACGACTTGGACCGGGGCACCAATTTTGTGGATTTTGGGTTGGGGAAGTTACAGCTTTGTCCCTTTTAATTTTTCCACTAAATTAGGATTTAATCATGTTTCATTGTAAACATGAATTACATACACCAAGTGGTTTTAGTTCAAATAATATAAATATCCATCTTTGTGTAATTTAGTCAAACATTTTTTATTTACGTGACCTAACTGGGGATGCACAAGTTGGGTGTGTTACGAGTCATGTAAATTAGTTTCATTATCAATTTCCATTACTTATCTCGTGTAATATAACATATAAATACCATTATTTAAATGTACCTTACCAAAAAATATGTTTTCTTTATATAATTATAAAAATTTATTTCCAAATTCAAAAATGAAACCCTCAATATCAAGTTTGGATAAAAAAATAATGTTTTTGGTAATAGATGGCACAAAATAACAATCATTCAAAACCAAGATCATTCATATTTGAAAATGTGAGGTAGTAGTCCCCGATAGCCACAACAAAAATTTTATCTATATTAAATGATCATAAGTCTACCTCCCCTCAGTCAATTCTTCTAACTCTACTTGGTTATTGCATTTGAATACATATATGAGTTACACAAGCTATATCTAAAACCCAATTTATATAAATAGATAAATTTCACTTGATAAAAAAATCACCTAAAGCCTTCCCTTGCTTCTTTGGATGGGTATGTTTTTTATTTCAGTGACCCTTCTTTCCACATGTGAAATAAACAAGATCTTGTTCCCTTTATTTCCCCTTGATCTTCCTCTTCTTAGAAGGGAATTTTGAAGAAGCCTTAGGATTATAGCTCTTCTCTTGGAATTTATTTTTCTTTACCATAAGGGTATAAGGATTTTCACACTTCATCTCCTTATATACTTGGTGAAGAAGAGTAAGCAGATCCGGGAGATACTTCCCAATGACATTCATATTAAAATTAATAAAAAAGAAACATAATCTCTGAGGGGGTGATGTAAGAATGATATCGGTGAAAATTTATTCAAGGAGTTTAAACCCTAGAACCTTTAGTTGCTCAATGTAGGTAATAATCTTGACTATGTGATTCCCAACTAGGTAACCCTTTACAATATTGATCTGAAGAATATCCTTAGAGATATCAAACCATTCTTGTCTAGTTCTCTCTTGGTATATACCACAGAGATGATCAATCATTCTATACGCATCCATGTTTTCATGAGACTTCATAAGTTCACTAGACATAGATGATAACATCAAACATTGAATGTAGATCACATCATTCATATGTTTTTTTATAGACACAGACTCTTCATTACTCACCTCCTTGGTAGGAAGATTATTTATAGAGCATTATAACATCAAATATTTCCATTTATGGTGCAACATAACTCAAAGGCATCTGAACCACTTTTAGAAGTTATTTACAGTGAGAAGATGGTCTTTCTCTAATATAGATTTTAGGTATAGTGTGGATGATGAAATTTCCATTTTCTAAAATTATAAAAGATAATATTATTATAAATTTTCTTAATTATAAATTATATGACAAATAATAATAATTAATTTTATTAAATATCCCACTATTTTATCAAGTCTCAATTTACCTCACCATTGAAATTGGAATGTATAGTTTCTAAGACTTTATAGTTGAAAGGACCCATATGCCCCTTCTCATAACCCCAACGAGGGTTGGTCAAGATACTTGAAGGTATTTAGGTAGGTAGGTCTTTTTCAACTATGGGCATGTTGCTCCTTGATCCATTAAGTGGACTCCCTAATCCTAAAATCCTTACTTATATTATCTCAAAAATTGCCTCCAAGTTACATCAAGTTTATAAAGGGATACTTCTCTTGATGTAATATAGTTAAGTCAACCCATAACATTCATAAAAACTCTAAATTAAAAGTAAGTATCCTAATGAGGGTTGGTCAAACACTTAGTTCTAATGATTTCATTCCTAATCAAGTAATGGAAGACAAAGTCCGACTTAATATATATTTTATGGATTTTAATTTATTATACATAAATTTTATCTTGTTTTATCCTTTACATAAGTTGTTAATATTAGGTTTATTTTACTTAATTAATTAATCATGTTGGATAAAACATTCATGCATAATCCATTTATTTAAATTGCATATTTATACATCAATACATTTATTTATGTGATAAAAATCTTGCATCGATAACATAAATAATGAATAACACATAAATAAATAAATAATAAATAACCTGGTCATGAGATTATCTAATGGTTAATTTATTGAGCATATAATAAATTAAGCATTGGCCTAGGGGAAAATTTCATGTGTCAGTTTTGGAATGAGTTACAACATTACACCTGCACATCTATGTATCACTTGGGGTTTACATCATTATGCTTCTATCTTGAACAACCTCTACACACCTTGGGACACTCCATAATTAAAAGTATTTATAACTCACATGTAGGTTAAGGGAACCAACCAATTGGTTAATAGAGATTACATAAATAACCATGGACACACACGTCCTTTATAATAATGGAGGTAGGTGTGACACGTAGGACATCAAATTTAATTTAATATAAAATAATTGAAAGCCCATATAATAATTTAAATTAAAACATCCAACACATACCGAGGTCTTGGTCAAGCTCATGAACGATCATGCATGAAACATATATTTAAAAGTAAATAGGTTGACATCTATTTCCATTCATTCTTTATTATTAAGATAAATACACTTACATTAATTAATTAATTAATTCCATTTATCTTAATGACCATACAAATTCTCTTAGATATACCCATCTTAATGTAATTCATGGAAAATAAATAGTAGAACAAATTATTACAGATTATTATAACAAATTAATCAATCATTTTAAAAATACTTTAAAACTACTATTAAATTGTCAAACAAAAAGAGTTCCAATCAATAAAATAAGGTTTTAATGTTGCAATTATCAATTTAATGTAATTTAATTCTATCCTTAATTGGGATACTACATAAAATGTAATTACGAGTTACAAATCATGTATCTTTATTGCTGTGTACTCAGGTTACGCTCTTGGGACTTCAATATGTAAATTGGTCAGACTACATGATGTGTACTACCAGCTATATGTCATGTGTTCCACTTGCTATGTGTTTATAAAACCTATCGAAGGAGTTGACATGTTCATCAAATTCGGTACTACATGACATGTACAAGCTAACTACACACCATATATATCATATGATGTGCGTCTTCTTGTATTTCTGAATGTCTCAACATATACTTCAGACATGGTAATTAATGAGTTACACACAGTGTATTTTGACTACACATCATGTACTCCATTAATGCAATAGGCTCTCAGACTCACATGGTTTTGACCATGTATAATTACCACATGGATTTTTTGAATTTCATCACTAACACATGTAGACTACACAACATGTATACCAATGACACACTATGTAATCCGACATTCCATTTTCTAGGATGGCCTGATCTATACACGGTGTGCAATAAATGCACAGTGTGTAATTATTGCTTAGCATATCATGTATCCCGTGATACATCAAGGTATAATGAACTTGGGTACATAGTGTGTACTCCAATTACATACCATGTAATACCATATTGTCCAACCAGATTCCTCAATACTTCCTGATGAAATCTTCAATCATTATTCATTTGTTCTTGGACTTAATAAATTGTGAATCTTGAAAGAAGAAATTAAAATGTTGAAAACATGTTAACTAAAATCTAATTAAATAAGGAATAATATGAAATGAAAAATTCAACCATGATTTCTCATATTGATAAAAAATCAAATAAATAATTATAAATTTAAAATGTAACCTCCATTTGATACCAATTGTAGGTTCTAGGTGCAGTAGAATGACCTTTAGTGTGTGTTATATTTTAAATTTATTTTAATATAGAGTTTCCTGAAACTTTGAGAGATGATATTTCATGTTAAATTTATAATCAATTTTTTAGATATGAAGAATTAATTTCCTCATATTGGGATCCTTTCTTTGATGACATTACTGATATTCTGAAAAACCATCTTGAGTTACCTTCATTGTTCTATAAATATTCAAGTGTAGAATCCCTATATCTATGTTTCACACATTCTCCTTTGATATCTGAGTAACACTAATTGATTTTCGAGTTCTAGCATGGTGAATCAAATGTCCTTAATTTTTCTTCTTGATTTCTCCAAAATACTTCAGGCTTAAAGGAGTTCCTCTCATTTTTTGGAGGAAGAGTGGCGGAATTTAATAGACAGAGAAGTCCATTGTGCACAGCGATCCTATATCATCAATTTTTGATTATCCTTACACAATATATATAACCATATATTTATAGAGACAAGGTTTAGGTTAAAATATTACTTAATTTCATACCAACCCTTAAATACTATAATAATACTTAAAAACCCCATGTAATAATAATAATAATATTATTTTATGGCATGATTTATGACATGCACAACAATAAATATTATTTTATCATCTTGTAAATGAATATTTATCACCGGACACAGTCTTTGTCCATTAAAACTCCTGAAAATTTATTGAATACCTAAATAAATATTTAATAAAATATTTCATTCATTAATAAATATTTTCAATTGATAAAACATAAATAAAATTATTCCTCAATCTTGAGAATAATATTTATTCCATTAATTAAATTCAAATAGAATTTAATCGAGATCAACGTAAACACTTAGTGTGTGAACCTATCGGATTGTTTCTCTTTTCCATTAGGCAGAATCACATAAAGTCTAAGATTACTATCTAGAAATGTGTTAGGGAAACCAAAAGAAAGAACTTAATGTTACTATGATGACAACCACATATGAACTCTCAATATAAAATACAATCCCTTGGTCTCAATATTTTATCAAGAAGGTTGCACATCCATATCGCCAACCTATATAGTTGATATGTCTTTCTTTGACTATCAGAAATAAAAATGTCATTACACCTTGGATATGGAATTTATTGTGATAGTTCTATTCCAATAAAAGTGATGAGATATCAACTTCTATAAATATATAAGGGACCAATCCTTCCTTGAATTATCCATTAATAACATGTCATTCATGATGCACCCAACATACCCCACTTCTTTCCAACATATGGCATGAGGATTTTGATTAGTAAATCTAAGTGTGTGATTCATGAAATATATCAATGATAATATTAATGTCTAAGGAACATTACACATGATCAAACATAGAAATATCCGATGACACAAAAATATGCAGAAAACCTACTAGCGGGTTTGTTCTCATAATCTCCCATCTTGAAGATTACCAAGTATGAAATTTATGAGGAGAAACCTCATTCTATATGAGTACTCACACCTGAAAATCAAATTCTATGTGACCCATATTAGAATGTTATTAGATCGTAGAACTATATTAAAAATATCATTATGTCATTTCAAAGTTCTCATTATAGTGGAGAACTGCTATAACCTTATCGATGCGATAGATACTCTAGGACATTATTACATTAAATTCATGCACAACAATGAACAATATGTAATAAGATATTTTATTAATATTCAAATCATAAAATATACATGTAATTAAATTACAAAAAATTGGTCACAGGACACCAAATACAACATTTATTGTGATACTTCAAGAGATTTAATTGACTAGTGAAGCATTATAAAAATGAAATCTCATAAAAATATGTTTATGCAAAGTGAAAGTGGTTTCACTGAAACTACCACAAAACATGCTTTTATCAATGCTAACAAATGCCTTTATCATCACTAAAAAAGTACTGTTAATCGAGCTGCTATTAAATAGGGGGTACCCTTTATGAGCGCTAAAATGAACTGATAAAGGGGGTCCTTTATCAGTGTTATTTTTAGCACTGATAAAGTCACACTTTTATCAGTGCTATTCAAAGTGTCGATAAACTCCCCATTTAGCAGTGATTTAACTAGCACTAATAAAAGCTTCCCTGTATGGGCGTACTATTGATATAACAACACACCCAACAACCTAAAAAAAAAATCCGACCAAAATAATCAAACAATAAAAAATAACCTACACAAACTAGCAAAAACCTTCTAAAAAACAACCACTCATAGTATATATATACAAAAGAACCACATACACGATAAAAATGATGAAAAAAAAGCAGCGCACACAAAAGTTTGGCAAATAATGCTATATACATTTAATTTACACCATTAATACAAAAATATTCACTCATGGTATATACCAAAAAAAAACACTTCTATATACATTTTGAATAATTTTTTATAATAATAAATTTAAAAATATCAAACAAATAATTAAAAACATTAGTGTTTTCTCTTTTGATGTTTGTGGTCCCCTCTAAAAAATGTCCTATGATGGTAATAGTTTCTGAAAAAATCATCCCATCTCGATAAAAAGTTTCCACCTATATAAGAAAACAAATATTACATTAGTAATACTATAAATAAATAAATTAAATATTAATATGAAAAATAAATTAAAAAATGTCAATTTTTAATAAAAATGACACATTTGGAGTCATACCGGTGACACCGTGCATCAGATTGAGGTGAAGTTGATTCCTAAATGTCAAAAATGACTGATGGATTGTTTTACTAAGTATCAAAACAATCAGAATGCATTTACTTAGTTTTCATAATGTTATTTGTGTTTTTTTACTAAAATGTCATTTCAAACTGAAAACATGAAATTTGAGTCATACCGGTCGTATCGTGTGTCGGTATGACATAAGACTGATTTATAAAAGTCACAAAGAACTTAATAATTTCTGTCCTTATTTTTAAAGACAATTGGACTGATTTTTTTTGGTTTTCAGTGAGTGACATGTTTTGAGCTAAAATGTCAATTTTAAACTGATAGCGGATACTTTTAGCCATACCGGTCACACCTTTCGTCGGATTGAGGTGGGGATGATTCATACACATCACAACTAAATCATGGATATTTTTACTAAAGTATCAAAACAATCCGAATGCGTTTTATCAGTTTTCAGTATGTCAGTTATGTTTTTTCACTTGAATTAATGTCAATTTTTAATAATAAGACACATTTGGAGTCATACAGGTGACACCGTGCATCAGATTGAGGTGCATTTGATTCCTATATGTCAAAAATTACTGATGGATTTTTTTCCTAAATTATCAAAACAATTGGAATGCATTTCCTCAGTTTTTAGTATGTTAATTTTGTTTTTTTACTAAAATGTCTTTTCCAACCAAAAACATTCAATTTGAGTCATACTGATCACATCGTGCATCAGTTTGACATGAGACTACTTCATAAACATAACAAAGGACTTATGAATATTTTTCCTTAATTTGGAAGACAATCAGAGTGCATTTTCTTAGTTTTCAGTGAGTGACACATTTTGAGATAAAATATTAATTTTAAACTAATAAGGGACACTTTTAGTCATACCGGTCACACCATTCATTGGATTGAGGTAGTGTTGATTTCTACATGTCACAACTAACTCATGGATAATTTTTCTAAAGTATCAAAACAATAAAAATGCATTTTATCAGTTTTCAGTATGTCACTTGTGTTTTTTCACTTCAATTAATGTCAGTTTTTAATAATAAGACACATTTGGAGTCATACCAGTGACATAGTGCATCAGATTGAGGTGTGGTTGATTCCTACACATCAAAAATGACTTATGGATCATTTTCCTAAAATATGAAAACAATCTGAATCTATTTCCTTAGTTTTCAGTATGTTAGTTGTATTTTTTACTAAAATTCCATTTCAAACTGAAAACATGAAATTTGAGTCATACCTGTCGCATCATGCATCAGTTTGATGTGAGAATGATTCATATACATCAAAAAGGAATTATGAATCACTTTCATTAATTTTTAAGACAACCGAAGTGCGTTTTCTTGGTTTTTAGTGGGTGACATGCTTTGAGCTAAAATAAAAATTTTAAACTGTTAGCGGACACTTTTAGTCATAACGGTCACAAAATTCATCAGATTGAGGTGGGGTTGATCCCTACATGTCAAAACTGACTCATGGATTGTTTTACTAAAGTATCAAAATAATCCAAATGCGTTTGATCAGTTTTCAGTATGTCAGTTGTGTTTTTTCACTTGAATTAATGTCAATTTTTAATAACAAGACACATTTGGAGTCATACCAGTGACACCATGCATCAGATTGAGGTCCGATTTGTTAATACATGTAAAAAATTACTGATGGATCATTTTACTAAAGTATAAAAAAAATAAAAATGCATTTCCTTAGTTTTTAGTATGTCAGTTGTTTTTTTACTAAAATGTCATTTCAAACCGAAAACATGTAATTTGAGTCATACCAGTATCATAATGCATCAGTTTGACATGAGAATACTTTATACACATAAAAAGGGGCTTAAAAACATATTTATTTAATTTTAAAGATAATTAGAGTGTGTTTTCTTGGTTTTTATTGAGTGACACGTTTTAAGCTAAAATGTCAATTTTAAACTGATAACAGACACTTTTAGTCATACCAGTCACACCGTTCATCGGATTGAGGTGGGGTTGATTCATACATGTCAAAACTGAATCGTGGATCATTTTAATAAAGTATCAAAACAATAAAAATGTGTCTGCTCAGTTTCCAATTTGTTAGTTGTGTTTTTTCACTAGAATTAATGTCAATTTTTAATAAGAAGACACATTTGGAGTCATATCGGTGACAACGTGCGTCGTATTGAGGTACAGTTGATTCCTACACATAAAAAATGACTGATTGATCATTTTCCTAAAGTATCAAAATAATAAAAATGCATTTCCTTAGTTTTCTGTATGTTAGTTGTGTTTTTTACTAAAATTTCATTTCAAACCGAAAACATGCAATCTGAGTCATACCAGTCACATCATGCATCAGTTTGATGTGATATTTCTTCATACATGTCATGAAGGATTTAAAAATCAATTCCCTTAATTTTAAGATAATTGTAACACATTTTCTTGGTTTTCAGTGAGCAACACGTTTCGAGCTAAAATGTTAATTTTAAACTGATAGCGGGAACTTATAGTCATACTGGTCATAACGTTCCTCCGATTGAGGTGGGGTTGATTCTTACATGTCACAACTGACTCATGGATAATTTTCCTAAAGTATCAAAATAATCCAAATGCGTTTTCTCTATTTTTAGTTTGTTAGTTGTGTTTTTTCACTTGAATTATGTCAATTTTTAATAAAAAGACACATTTGGAGTCACACCGATGACACCATGCATCAGATTGAGGTGAGGTTAATTCCAAAATGTCACAAATGAATGATGGATATTTTTCCTAAAGTATTAAATCAATTAGAATGCATTTCCTCAGTTTTCAGTATGTTAGTTTTTTTTTTACTAAAATGTCATTTCAAACTAAAAACATGTAATTTGAGTCATATTGGTCGCATCGTGCATCGTTTTGACATGAGACTACTTCATACACATCAAAAAGGACTTACTAGTCACTTTCCTTAATTTTTAAGACAATTGGAGTGTGTTTTCTTGGTTTTTAGCGAGTGACACATTTTGAGCTAAAATGTCAATTTTAAACTGATAGCAGACACTTTTAGTCATACTGGTCACACCGTTCGTCATATTGAGGTGGAGTTGATTCCTACATGTCAAAACTGACTCATAGATTGTTTTCCTAAAGTATAAAAACAATCCAAATGTGTTTTCTCAGTTGTCAATATTTTAGTTGTGTTTTTTACTTGAATTAATGTCAATTTTTAATAATAAGACACAATTGGAGTTATATCGGTGACACCATGCATCAGATTGAGTTGCGGTTGATTCCTACACATCAAAAATGACTGATGGATCATTTTACCAAAGTATAAAAACAATTGGAATGCATTTTCTTAGTTTTCAGTATGTCAGTTGTGTTTTTTTTACTAAAATGTCATTTCAAACTGAAAACATGAAATTGGAGTCATACTGGTTGTATCGTGCATCAGTTTGATGTGAGATTACTTTATACACATAAAAAAAAACTTAATAATAAATATCCATAATTTTGAAGACAATTGGAACACGTTTTCTTGGTTTTTAGCGAGTTTCATGTTTTGAGCTAAAATTTCAATTTTAAACTAACAGCGGACACTTTTAGTCATACCGGTCACACCGTTAGTCTTTTTGAGGTGGGGTTGATTCCTACACATCACAACTAACTCATGGATAATTTTCTTAAAGTATCAAAATAATCTGAATATGTTTTCTTGGTTTTCAATATGTTATTTTTGTTTTTTCACTAAATGAATTGCATGTTGATTAGTTTTTTAAAAGAAATTGGTGGTCCTCATTTATAGGGTATGTGTGCTGTTGATAGTCCACAAAAGGCAATGAGAATCCAGAAGGGGTTTTCCCATCCCTTTAGTTTGTCGTGACATCTTTGGTCTCTGTATGGTTGACACAAAATAACATCCTCCTTCTGCTGCATCGCTTTAGTCGACCCAGTGAAGAGCCAATAGTCATATAATCAGGACCTCTGAATGAATATATGATAGTTGGTTCTTCACCGAGTCAACTAAAGAGTGGAGTAAGCTCCTGTGTCCATTATGTCTCAAGATGTCACAACAAACTCAAGGGATGGGGAAACCCCTTCTGGATACTCATTATCTTTTGTAGTCAATAAACAACACACATAACCTATAAATGAGGACCTCCAATTTCTTTTAAAAAACCAATCAACATGCAATTAATTTAGTTCTCAAACAAGGACCACCAATGACCATGATTTTCAGCAGGGTACCTAGCCCATACAAATCAAAACATTACCATAAAACAAAGATAAAGACAAGGTAGAAAAGATTATTAAAATCTAAATTATTTGATAAGTTTACCATCTTCATTGTATATTTGTACATTCTTACATCAGGTATGCTACCCATTCATTTATAATCATATCTATACCATATTTTGAATATAACTGTTTTCAGCAGTCATGGTAGTATTGAAAAAATATAAATATACAAAGTATTAATAAGTATTTTAAATGAAATAGAAATTATCTTTGAAAATACCTCTTTAGGGATGCTGGTTTGTCCATGGAATTTTATCTCTTTCATAAGTTTACAAACATAATGACCACAATCCTTATCGTTTTTTTGTTTCAGGCACTACAGAAACATTGAAAAAAATAAGTAATTTTTTTAATATGTGTTTGGATAGTGAAATATTATTATATATACCCTATTTTTTATCAAACCATAGTACTTGTCAAGTTTCTTGTTATTTTATCCTGGCCTAATTCCATAATGTAGACGATATTCATGCACCACCCTATCATAATATAATCCTCATTAAAAGATAATAAAAATTATATAACTAGATATTTAGTTCAAAAATGTTGGATGTAGTGTATTACAAATTGACAAACTCCATCATTTGTGGTCGGTTTGTTGGATATCCATGAATTGAATCTAGAAAATAAATCTTTAGAGTATCCAAATTGACCGCAATGATCATCCATGCTACCTAAGAACACAAAAAAGAATAAGTAATTAAAGAAATTAAAATATTTTTGATATGATTAAATTGTAGAGTTTTACCCCTGCATCATTGGTATTAAGAAGAATATGTCATCCATAATTTTGTTGTTAAATATTTTGAGCAGTCCTACCACTATTTCATCATGTTTCATTGAATTTATGTCTTCTTGATATGTAGAGGCGATGTAAGGACTAACGAGTCCAAATTTTTGTTCATGGGGAAATCCCATCAATTTTTTCATATATACGCCAGTGAAAAATATGAAATGTATTTAGTCATAATTATCATAGTATATTATCTTTTGAAAAATCAAATCATGAAAATATACCTCATGTAAAAAATTACAACTAAGCTGCCTAACCAATCATAGTCGAGGATTTAAGTTGCTCTCTTAACACCAATGAAGTACGGATCTTCCCCTCTATACATATTTTCTTCAAAATAAATTATGTGATTACCACTATATTTCAACTTTGTATCCACATGAGACTTAAATGATAATAAATGTGGATATATAATGGGGGGGGGGGGGTAGGGGGTTAAGGTTCTTTGGGTAGATCATTTTGATCGGTTTGTTGATCCTTGATATGGTTTTGAACCGGACTTTTGTTTTACCCACTTGTCTTTGTCTGTCTGTAATAATTGCATCGGTTCAGTCCATTTTTCATTAAATGTTTAAGGTTTAACTTGAAAACTAATTTGGAAATGAATACCTCATTATCGACATGTTTTTTACAAGGTCTGATGGTCATGTGATGGATGTTCCTAGAGCTTGTTTGACCGTATGAATATCTGCATCATCAAGCGCTTAGCTCTAGGGCTACAATAATTGACACTCTGACATGATTTGTTAGAAGTGGTCTATTGTGTAGAGTGTCATTCTAGATATCGAACATTGTATCCCTCGCTACAAGGAGATGAGTGAGTGTTGATAGATATAAATCACAATCATTTTCAACCTGTACAATATCAATACAGGAAAGGTATCAGTGTCTAGTGTCTATCTGATTTACATTTCACAGAAACAATTATTATAAAATTGACTACCTCAGTTAAGAAGTTTTTCTTAGGGGAATGGCTCACCTCAAAACTGGTGGGGGTGGGGTGGGATCTTCACTTGTGGGTTGTTCTTGAGTTGTTTCTTCTTTTTGCCTCCCAAATCAAACTTGATATCCGATCTCTTAGGTATTTTAATTCTTCTTTAAACACAACTAATGTTTCTATCATCTTTTTTATTCCCACAGTTTGATCCTCTGCTTTTTTTTTCCTCAAAATATTTTCAGGGTGTCACCCCAAAACCTATAACTCCGATGCAACCATACTTTTCTGGCTGATTTAAGGCCACTGAAAGTATCTTTGCATCTAGTGTGGGTGTTGTTGATTCTTGTGACTATTTTAGATAGAAAATATAAGAAAAAAATTACTCATTATTATTTAATAGCGATTTAAAGAAAAAAAAATTTTTATTATGTCATACTTACTCATGTTTCCCACACTTTTTGTGTGTTTTCATCTATTAGTTTTCAATATTTAGTTATACGCGCCTCCTTTCATAGCACATGGCATGGGATGGAAGTGGATGTGGATTTAGATTCTTTAAGGTGCATATAAACAAAAGAACATAGTTATTGTGTTGTTTTATGTCACATAAAATTGTTATGTTAGATTTAAAATACGTGCCATTTTTTTCAAGTGATGTGTACCCCATCCTTGCTTTATGGTATAGGTATGCTGGTTTTGATGCCTGTTGTTTATTTTCATCACTCAATTACTATTTCATAAATAAAAAACTGTCAATCAATGTGATGAATACACATACCATCAAACAATGTATTACCAGATACAATGTACCTGAAAAGACTACTTCACACGATGTCCAGTAAATGCATCCCATGATTCTTGGGTTATCAGGTGTGCATAAATAAGAGGTGGGTGTGGTTTTACTTTCCCTTCAGCATATTTAAGATGATATTTCATTAAAATGATGTGATAACCCCTGTGAATCCTTCCAGAAACCCTTAATACATAGTCTTTGTGCGAGTCATCTACTATAAATGCACTCTGCAAGAGATGATGACGTGTAAGTCAATGTTTCATTATTGAATTTTTAGTAAATTAAAAAATTATATCATAATGTTATCATAATATCTCCCCACACTAGTGTCTTAATCTTAGCCACAAAATGGTCTCTTGAAGTTACATCAATTGCCACGTGTTGCTGAGTGATGATTCCAATATAACTACTGAACATGGCCTTGTCAGGGTTAACATGTTGGCCCCACTTATTCCATCCAATATTGTATTTGATGCCTTTCTCTTTAGCTTTAATGATTTTTTATAATACCCTAAAACTACAATGATCCTATTATTTATGTGTCACCGGTGTTTAGTCACCTTTAATTTCCTCAGACCCACCCTCAACAATATATTTCTCCAGCTCCGGAGGGCTAGCATTGGCATGTGTAGATGGTGGTTGTACCTCTGAACTAGGAGAAATAACAGGTTGAGAAACCTATTGTTCATCTACACTGCGAGCAACAATAGGTTGAGAAACCTGTTGCGCATGGGGATTGAGAGCATCATCACATGTAGAAGTTATTATCTACAAAATTGGTTTAATATTTAATTAAGATAACATAAAAGTAGCAACAAATAGATATTAATATAAGGAAACCAGTTGAGAAACCTGTTGTTCATATACACTACGAGCATCAGCAGGTTGAGAAACCTATTGTGCCTGGGGATTGGGAGCATCATCACGTGTAGAAGTAATTATCTGGAAAAGTGGTTTAACATTTAATTTAGATAACATAAAAGTAGTAGTGAACAAATATTAACATAAATTAACATGATTTATATTAGAAAAAAATATAACCTGATTATTGAACTCTCTTTTTTTAAAGGTTGAAGGGATTTGAGCCCACTATCAACTATCCAAATCCCTTCATTGTGGTCTTATATGATATAAAAAACTCCATCTACATTAGGACCACTACAAAATGATTGAAACGTCCTAATGAAAGGTTCATCCTCTGTTGAATTTTCATCTAAATCTTCAGTGGTTTTGGTTGATAACAGAACAATTGACCAATATTGGTTTACATGATTTGGAACATAAAATACTTTTACTGTCTGTGATTCCATTTTAAATGGTTTTTCTCTGTACCCTTCCTTACTGAAATCAAATTTCACAAATCCCAAATCATCTATTTTATCAAAACTTGTTATCAACCCACTTGCATTGAAAAATCAGCACTCATAATGTTGTATAATTCAACTCCCATATTTTTTGATGCTGCCAAAATATAACATATTCACATAAATTGGATTTCTATCCTTAGCACCAGAAACATGCATCGCTTCAGCCAAAAGTGTAACTCTACTATTCTGTCTGGTATTTGTCTTCATCATGTTCATTAGTATAGAATGTATAACCATTAATTACATAATAATTGTAAGATAATACACACATACTTGTCCCTCTGACTATCCATCGAAGTCGTTCTAAAATTGAGTCTGGATTTTCATTTGAATCCTTAAAAATATGGTCCTGAAACCATCCTATAAATTGTTTATTATGTTTATTTTATATCCATTTTTCATCCCTTGATGGATTTTAATGACTCAGAATTTCTTTTTGGGTTTAAACACATGGTTCAACGTCCAAAATGTTATACAAAAATTAAATGTGGGCCTAATCCCGATCTGTAATATTGATTGTGACGACCTCCTTTCCAGAAATTCCTTCACCCGCAAGTCACCCAGTGTGAAAAGATTTCATTAGACCAATGCTTTTCACATCGGACAGGTATTCGGTATAGAATTCAATGACTTCCTCAACAATATATCTCTCTACAATACAACCCTCTAGCTGAATTTGATTTTTGACATACCCTTTCAAAATATTCATATACCGTTTTAATGGGGTACATCCATCTATAGTGCATAGGACCACATAGATAAATCTCTCTCACCAAGTGAACCATAAAATGAACCATAAAATGAACCATCATATCAAATAATTTCATTAATAAAAAAATTTACAATTCACATAATATGAAGACAATTTCTCTTTACATAGTTCGAAATTTCCATAGGTCTATAACTTTTCTACATATAGCTTTGAAGAAGAAATGAAGCTTCATTAATGTATGATATACATTTTTGGAAAAAATGCAACATAAACCTATAGGAATTAGATCTTGCATCAAAACATGAAGTAATGTGATTTCAGACCTTTTAACTTTAAATCGTGTATTGAAACAATGTTCTTGATATTCGATGAATACCCCTCTGGAACTTTTACATAATTCAAGAAGTTACAAAACCGATATCTCTCCTTCCTGGAAAGAGTGTAAGCAATAGGAGGAAGAAATGTTCATTTTCACTCTTCACTAGTGCCAAATCTTCTCATACTCCCATGTAAACCATGTCCAACCTGACCTTAATTCCATCATTTGTTTTACCGAGTGCATTTAGAAAAATACCGATGACACTATCACATACATTTTTTTCAACATTCATAACATCAATAAAATGTCTGACATACAAACAATTCTATTATAGTAATTCAAAAAAACAACTGATTTCTTTTTCCAACTGGTTTTTGAAAGGTTTTTCGAAAATGGTGTACCCAAAGCAATGTCCACATCTTTAACTTTTACAAATAGTTGATCACTTGTTAGTGGAGACAGTGGTGTATATTCTTCTAAAATTCCATCGAATGATGTCATCAGGTTAGAAATCTGCGATGTCCTAGAAACATAATTTTCGATGAATTTTTCAACCTAATTGATTGTGTACCTTGTTCATAAACGAGACCCCCAAGAGTTCCTTTAATGATATATCTTGAAAAATTTTCATAATCAAGAAATTAATTTATCATCCCATACAACATGGCTCTCAATGTGAAATCTTTATTTCTGTAAGCATCATACATCATAACACCTAAATCCCATAATAATTTTAAATCCTCGATCAATGGATCCAAATAAATATCAATATCATCACCCGGTTGTTTTGATCCTAATATAATCATAGATAACATGATGTGTTTTTGTTTCATGTATAACCATGGTGAAAAGTTATAATTTACCAACATAACTGGCCATGTACTATGAGTGCTGATTTGAAAACCAAAAGGATTCACTCCATATGTAGATAACACAAGATGAAGGTTTCTCGGCTCATTTCCAAAGTCAGGATACTCATGATCAACTTTCTTCCACTAAGGAGAGTCTGCTAGATGCCGTAGTTTTCCATCTTTATTTCTTATGTCTGCATGACACATCAATTTATCTACAGTCTTCTCAAATCTATATAGGCTCATAAACCATGGAATGATTGGAAAGTACCATGCTACTTTTTTAGGACTAGATTCATCTTTCTTGTATCGAGAAGAACCACACTTTGGGAATTCCCTAAGTGATTTTTGGTCCTTGAAAAATAGTATAAAATAATTCGATAAAGCATGTATTATTTCATATATTATACCCATCGAGTGTAGCATTCATTTGGTATCGTATTTTTAGATCAGGATCTCATTATCTTTTGAGAGCATGTCATTAAAGAGAGAAATTAATTTTGTAAAACTGGTGTCACTCCATCCATTGCCTTATTTCAAATTATGTAGCTTTAGTATGGATGAAAATGTTGTATATTTAGTGCAACCATCATGCAATGACGTCTTTCCACAACTCTTTAACTGCTCAAACAATTTTGGGTAATCACAAAGTTCATCTTCAATTGTCCTTGTCATTTCCTTAATATGATCTTGATCATCATACACATCTGTAATCACATCCTCGATAAGGTCTTCTTCATTTTACATGCTTGTAATCATATCGAATGATCCATAAAATGCAGTGTTATCCCAATCACTAGCTACATTCACTTTTCCCCGTGTTTATTCCAACATTTATAACTTCAATCTATTCCATAAAAAATCAAGTGTTCATCCCAACTCCTCTGGACTAACTTGTCTTGAATAACAACATCGTAAACATGGACAAAGGATTTAAGAAGGATCATATGCATGATCTTTTTAAACTCGATGAACTCTTACACTTCATATTCATACTCTTTTATTAGATGATTTGCATTCATCCATTATTTATTCATATCCATCCTATTTGATTTGGTGATATTGATATTTAACAAAATAAATACACAAAACATTGATATAAAAATTTACCAAGGATAAAAAATTTATAGACTTTAAATATCCCTTGAAAACTATTTATAAAGTCACAGTTGAAATCACATTAAAAAACCAACCATTTACACAAATACCTCTTTAAAATAAAAAAACCTTTTTAAAATAAACCAATTAGTTCCAAACATCCTTTCTAAAAACTATAATTCTTTTTTTCAAACCATTTTAAAGAAATTTAAAACCAAAAAAGGGTATGTTGAACACATATATTTTTTGAAGAAACATTTCAAAACACTTGAATCATTTAAAAAAGTGAACCCCTAACAAAATCACTAGATGTAATTGTCACTTCCCACTATCTAGAAAATGAAAATAATTGATGGATGCATGCCTTATATGTCTCATGACACCCCCTATCTATCTTTGATCACTAGTTTTTAGTGTTCCTCCCATCCACCTTATGGAATGACCAACCCATCACTGGTGGGTGAACTCCTCTTCTGGTGTTCCGACCCCCCCAATGGCTACTCAAAACCAAATTCACATTTAAATTTATGATTAGAGATTAACACCATAACACTCACCCATGAACATAGCAACTTGGTAACTTATTCACATGCATTGTTATGAGTAGAGCTTAATGTAATCACGCTCACCCTTTTTGAACCTATAAACTTACTAACCTATTCACATAAAATTTATATATCATGATATATAATATTTTACCCAATGAATTGGTGGGAAATATAGGTACTACCCATATCATAATAGATAAATTTGTTTGAAACTTGAAAATCAAGCATTTATTATCTCATAAAGAACCCATATAAAGAACCCAAACGAGAGATATATTCTTTTTTCTTGAGCAACCAACCATTTGGGAGTCTGACCCTCACTGAACTACCCTTCCAAATCAGGCTCATCTAACCTCTCCTTTTCATCAGAAATAATATCTTCTATCATATCAATAAAAGTCAACAAATCTATTTCCACACGTTTCTTTGCTGGATTAGCTTCCACTAAAAAGGCCCTTATATTTACTTCCTCAAAATATGTTAGTCTAAATTTAAATACAACCACTCCAAGGTTTGAGAAAAGAACAATTTTTAATAAAAGAGCCTTTAAAGTGTCATTACTGACTAGATCATGAGAAAATAATACTAGGTATTATAAATAATATGTATACTTCTTCATCGGCCGCTCACCCTGATGAAGGATCATGATCTCAATGGACTTATCCATTTTCATTTCCTTGGGATAGTGCTATTGAATAAATATTATTATAAAAAATTCCCAAGACATGGACCCATGCAATTGACAATGAACCATAGACTCCCACCACACTCAGTTAGGTCCTTCAAATAAATAACTAATGACCTTTAATGTTTAATCCACATGAGTTTCCATTGAATTTATGTCTCCATAAATTCTTTAAATCCACTCCATTTCTTCAAGAGAACCTCAATAATTGTGGAAATAAGGTGGTCAATGATTCAAAAATACTTGGATGGGGTCTAAGTGCATGGATTATTGTGGCTCCAACACTTTTTCTTGAGTCTGGGTGGAGTAAAAAAGTAGGGAAACCACTTCTAATAAATGAGATAAATTCCCCTAAATATCTTCCCAATGAACGAACCTTCCACTCTTCTTTGAAGAATCTATGGGAGGTACACTCCAAATAATATGAAACATAAACTTGATCAATTCACATTTCAAAAACAAAACCATACAACCTCACTATAAACCAAATATAATCCAAAATACAACTCAACCAAAAAAACACATATAGAACCCCTTTTTCAATATATTACACATTTTTAAAATAAACCACAACTTTAAACCCTTTCATATTGTTTTGCAAAGATTAGACTCTTCATGAAAACAAGGAGCACACTTAAATTCCTCAAAATCCCCTATGTTTTTCAAAATACTCTTTAATTATCATCTTAAAACCATTTGATTTTGGAATGAAAATATCAAGTTAATATCATTTTATAAAAAACCCACAATACATGAATTTTTAATGAGAAACTTTCTTGAAAATCCTCTTTTATATAAAAAAACATTGCATAAAATTCTTTCTTTCTTACACAAAAACAATTTTATAAAATAAATGTTTACCTTTAAAACATGAGTTTGCATGACAAAACAATAAAATCAATAAAAATCACACCCCAAAGCACCAAATATGTAATAAAACTTCCTTAATTAACCCCATACCAATGAAAAATACTATTGGGATCAACTTGGAAAGCAAGAGAGGTAAAACAACCATGATGGGAGAAGAATAGAGTTGGGGAAAATATATCTTATCAAGATGGAAAACTTT
The DNA here is from genome assembly GCA_963277665.1 of Viscum album. Classification (NCBI taxonomy): domain Eukaryota; kingdom Viridiplantae; phylum Streptophyta; class Magnoliopsida; order Santalales; family Viscaceae; genus Viscum; species Viscum album. The sequence continues at coordinate 1,489,845,478 of OY728142.1, forward strand.
GTTCCAATTGTAAATTATCATTTGAGATGGTTTATATATCCAATAGTTTGAGCCCCATTTGGTTTTCTAAATCTGTAGAGATAACCATATAGCTCTGTTCTTTTCTCCAATTCCATCCCAAATCTCATTGAGACCCCTGGAATCATTTATATACTTTTTGGGGGATCAATGAATCATCATCTCAAATAAAAATCCATAAAAAATAATCATAAAAGGAATTAAAAATCAATACTCAAGTCCCAAATACCCATGTAAAATCAAGTTTTCTCATGAAAGGGGTGATTGGGAACCTACTCATGATTTTTACCTCTTGAGTTTCAACTTACCTATTCCTCCTTTCTAATATGACACACCTTAAATAGTAAGAGGGTTCTCTGATACCATTTTATCATGAACCAACCCATGCCACCCCTAAAATGAGAACTTGATCTGGTCCAAGGAAAGACCCAAGGTGCATTCCTAATCACCCAAATAGAAACTAGTTCTAGGGTATAAAAACATAACCATTGGGAATTATTTCACCCTCATAATCTAAATAACCACAATAAGGATTCCACCTAAAATTCCTACATGACCCATCCATATATTGAATATGCATGAACATAAGGAAATAGTTCAGATAAAAAGAAACATACAACTAGAGTAAACACATGAAGGATAAAAAAATATCTCAAAAATAACAGCAACATACCATTTGAATATAAATCAATAACCAATACCACATATAAAATAAGAATTAAAAGAGAAATCTTGGTCAACAAGGCTAATACATAACATCCCAAAATAAAATCCAAAACCAATAAACTACTAATAGTCTTCCCATGACCCCTAATCAATCACCAAATCCCTTACCATCCATCCCATAAAAAACTCAAATACCAAATAGTAAAGAGATCACAACTGGACACTTAAAATAATACACAATAGATACATTGTAATTCCCTGACCTGAACCACTGAGTCCAAGATAGAGAGTCATATTACCTCACACGTGCCTTCTCGTATGCAAGAGGCAACTGAATAATAGTGAGGGTATGAACATAATCAGTGAGGAGACAATACTCTTAGTATCATGTCCTTAAATAAATAATAATAAATAAATAACATATTAGAATAAAAACACGGAAGAAAATAATATAAAACAGAATACACACCATATAACAAATAAACAAATGAATTACCTATGAGGTAAGATAAACCAGAGTATAAATGAAAGTATTAAATAAAAAAATAAAACTACAGTATCCTTTAGAGTATATCTTAGTACTATTCTCAGCTCTATACTCCTCAACTCAATTATAATCTATGGCCCCCTTTTCTTTTCCTGGATCCCTATACATGAAGTCTCTATGCGCATCGAAATGACCGTATATGGTGGAGTATAGTCATGTAGGGAAGTTTGGTTCACAGCAGTGCAAGATTTAGAAGCCGAGGAGGAGGAGGAGGTAGGAGAGGAGGGAGGAGAGGAGGGAGGAGAGGAGGTGGTGGCAGTAGTGGAGACAATGGCGATAGTGGAGGTGGTAGGGATCATCTTCCGCTAGATCTTGAGGGTGCGAGGAATGAGGAGAAAGTTAAGGTTAATTTATAAAACTTGGTGACTCTTTTATCAACACTAGATAAAAAGCACTGATAAAACATGCATTTATCAGTGCTTTTTTAGCACTGATAAAGGCCCATCTTTATCAGTGCTAAAAAATCACAGATAAAGTCATGTTTTATGAGTGCTACAATTGAAAGCGCTAATAAAACGTTCCTTTATCATCGCTTTTTTAGCTCTGATAAGGGACAATCTTTATGAGTGCTAAAAAAGTGCTGATAAATGGAGGTTTTATCAGCGCTTTTTAATTAGTGCTAATAAAACATACTATTTATTCATAATTATAAAATTATAACCAATATATTTATTAAATTTATAATTTTATAAATATATATAATAAATATATTTATTATAATTTAATAATTTAAATTATAATTATATATATATATATATATTTATATTTATGGTGTTTGTGTATAAATTAAAATTAAATATATATAATTTCATAATTTAAATTATAATTAAATATATATAAATATAAATTGATATATTATTTTTGTTTATTTTCATAAGTATTTAAATATATATATGTCTTTGCCTATGTATATATTCATTAAAGACATATATTTATAAATAAATATATTCAAAAGGTATTCATAAATATATATTTATCATTTAAAAAAAATATTTTGTAATTTTATAATTATTTAAACATATTTATATTTAATTAGTTATATATAATTTTAATTATATATAATATATTTAAAAATTAAATAATTATATATAACTGAATATTTATATTTTTAAATATAATAAATACATTTATTGTTTATTTAAATATATATATCGTGATTTTAAGTATTTATGAGAAGATAAAGCTTCATATATATAGGAAATGAATGAATACACCAAGTATATATAGTATTATAGTATATATGGCCAACATTAGGGTAAAAATGAACATATATTCATGGGAAGAACGTACGCATCAATTGACACATTCAGTTGGAAACATAAATTTATTTAAATATATATATATATTTAATAAGTATTTATATATATATATAAATATAAAAGTATTTATATATAATATTATAAAAATTTAGTATAATAAATATATAATAAAGATACAACTAAAACTAATAAGCACAATAAACATATAAATAAAAAATAAACATAGTAAAAATAATAAACATGCTTTTTTATTTAATGTATACATATAAACATTATTTTTTAATATAATTAAAATATTTTTATATAAATTAATAATATTTTCTATTAAAAACTTTTATTAGTGCTGATAAAGTCTCCGTTTTATCAGCACTTTTTGTTAGTGCTGATAAAGGGGGGACTTTATCAGTGCTAATATTAACAATGATAAAGGGTAGATTTATCATCATTTTTTTTCTTGTGCTGATAAAACCCAAGCTCTTCCCTTGCCCGTATTTGTGGTAGTGTGAAGTGAAATGAATTGAAATGTTTTGAGAGTCAACTCCGAATACATCTTTTACAAGAAGTGATACAAATATCGATGATAAAACCCCATAGTCACAGGCTAATGGTGTTGATAATGTTGATGATGTAACAAATGATTTTGGAATATAAAGTGATGATAAAGTTGAAGATCCTATATAAATTGATGATTCTAAGGAGAAATATTAAGATATTGAAACCTTAGAATATGAAGATAAGGATGAAGATGAATAAAGACACAATTACATGCTGGTTGTAATCATAATTAATATATAATACCTGTTTTCAATTATTTGTAGAAAAAATTGTTTTTTGTATTTCAGATGGTTGGTAATGATTTTTATGAGATGTTTTATAGCCTTGAATTGGATTTACTTCCTACTGATCTGCCTAATGCTTCATCATTCGACCCACATGCTATTTCCAGTTCATCATCGAATTAGAGGGGTCATGATCTAATAAGATTGAGGACTCCTGACACTATTCCTAAGTGACACACACCTCTCGATTTTGATCCATGTATGCAGAGGTATATTTAGTTGTGTATTTTAAATTAGTTAATTTTCATCAATTATCATTAATTTTAATTAATTTATTTATGTACTAATTTTTTGATTATTTGTTCTTTTTTCCTGTAGTTTTTCACATATAGATATCGGATAGGGGGTGCAATTATATAGAATTATTTTTACAAACTATGGTTGACATGATATCAGTTTCCCATTTATGTTCATCATCACATGTTTGATTATTGTATGGAATTTAAATAAACAGTACTTATTTTGAAATTTAATAAATTATTAACTTGTTATTATTAATTATTTATAGGTTTTATGGTATCTTGTCGAAGATAACATGAGATATACTATATATGAGTCCCAGGAGATCTATATGCATGATACTAAACATCATTTTTTTGCACAATATGAGAAATAGATCCATAGAGAAATATGGAGCCATAGTTTTTGATCAGTCTTCCTACAACCATGGACCTGATTACATCTCATCTCATGTTTGGGATTAATGATTATTTAAATGTTCGTAAGTTTTTATCATTTAAAATTTAAGATGGATTTTGATCTAATCTAGAGATGTGCATTTGATATCTATCTTGGAAATTCAGGATTTTCTCCATTCTAGAGGACCTCTCTGAATCATCACCAGATGAAGAATAGGAGCCCTTACGAAGAGACAAGACATGATATAGAGGTCGACATCCAAATGGAAGAAGATGATATCCTTAGAACTTGGGATCCAGAGTGATTTGTAGGGATTGAATTTTTATCTTTGGCCTCTCTTATTTTATGTAGGAATTTTATACCTCGTTTGATCTCCTCCTTTACTTTCCTTGTTTTTTTAATTTTTATAATAAATTTTGAGACATGGGTTTGTTTTCCAAATCCATGATTGATCTGTCTTGAGTAATTCATGTAAAATTTATGAATTAAAATTTTTAAATATTTTTTGTAATTTATTAAACTTAATTTTTAATATTATTTCACTTATTATTATTTATTCATTTTTAATATTTATTAATATTTTTTTGGGAATTTATTTATTTATTTATATTTATTTATACATAATTATTTTATAATATTTAATATTCTTAATATGTGTTTAATTTATATGTTTAATATTTATTCAATTTCATTTATTAAGCTGTAATATTTTTAAAATGTTTTAAATTTAAATAACTAATTTATTTAAGTGAATTTTTTAATACTCTTCATTTTGTACGTGCTTAAAATTAATTAATTTAATTAATTTTATAAATCATACATAATTATTTACTATGTATTAATATTATTAATATGTTTTTAATTTATATAATCAATATTAATTCAATTTTATTTATTAAGTTGTAATATTTTTAAATTGTTTGAATTTTTTATAATTTTTTTATTTAAATGAATTTTTAATATTTTCTTCATATTTTGTACGTACATATTTAAAATTTATACAATTAATCTTATGAATTCATTTTTTGTATGTGTTTATTATGTTTTAATATTTTTAATATGTATCATTTTAAAATATATTAATTTTTATTTTTTAATTATTTATATAATTAATAACACTTATCCATTTTTTAATATTTTTGAAGTATTTTAATTTTTAATTATTCAATTTCACTTATTTTTAACATTCATTTAATATTATATATTCATTAATATTGTTAAATATTTTTTTATACTTTTTTTATATTTAATATATATTTGTTTCTTTTTTTGTATATTATTTTAAGTTTCTTTTATTGGAACTTATAAAAGCATTGATACAAACTATCTTTATCAGAGCTATAATTATAGTGCTGATAAAGATAGGTTTTGTCAGCGCTTATTTTTTTAGAGCTGATAAAACTAATCTTTATCAGTGTTTTTTGGAAAGCATTGATAAAACCTCTTATGGTCTTTTAAATTCTTACCCTAACCAAACTTTTATTCTCACACCCTTTAATATTTCATTGAAGTCGACCTCTGTCACTTCTCTTACTTGAACTTCTTGTACAAATCGCTCCTCTCAAAAGACAAGGTATTGATTATTTCTACTCCTCTTTAATTGATCATATGTCACTCAATCTTCATGATCATCTCCTTTACTCTATTCATGATCCTCTTTAATCATGATCCTATAAATTTCCCTCACCCTAAAAATATATTTATTTTGTTGGCTGAGTTGTAACACGAATGATAATATCATGACGTGATCCAAACTCTATGAGAAATTTGTTTCCATAAGCTTGTTTTTTTGGTAGTAGTGATTTGGGGAGAAAAGAAATGAAATGGAGTGATTTGAACTCATCTCCCCTATTTAGTGAGGTTATGTTGGATGAAGAAAATCCTTCAGGTAGAAACCGAGAGAAATCAGTTTCTCCCCGATTGAATATTTCAAATCACCACAAAATCAAGGCGATTTGGAAGGAAACAAATGAAAAAATGCAATTATTTTCAAATGTCCTATATTACCCTTATTTATATTTTATTTTATTGAACCTATAACCTTAGATTTAATCTAATTTAGGGATTAGGATCATGGTAAGGTCTTGGGACCGAGTCTTTCCAGATAATTTCCTGTTAGTTTGTAGGATTTTTATTGTGTTTATCCCTCTTTTCAGACCATTTTAAATAGTTATAATAAATAATTATTTTTCTAAATTTAGTTAAATTTATAAATAATTTTAATTATATATATGTAAATATTTTTTGTGTAAATATTTTAAAATTTTAATGTAAATATTTTGATAGAGGTTTAAAAATTAATTTATAAAAATGATTATGTATAAATTTAAAGTATATATTTTCAAATAAATAAATATATGGATTATGTAAATTATTTTAATGAATTTGTGAAATCACTTTTATTTAATTTTTTTTAAATTTAAAATTTTTATTAATATATTTTTCTTGGTTTAAAGTTTATCTAATTTTATTGTCTTGAAATTATAATGATATATTAAAATCAAGATTATTAATTTTTGATATGTGAATAAAAAAGGTAATAAAAATGTATTATTTAATTAGTTCCATAGTTCTGTAAATCTTCACCTATATTATATGCTTCCCCGTACTTACCCTATTAAGGATTCCTTCCACTTTAATTTCAACCTCGGTTCGAATTAGCATGCTATTCATTCTTTTTAGTGAATTATTTCTCTTTGCCTCACTTTCATTCATTCCTACTACCATTGGATTTATTTAAGTCATTAATATCTTGATCTTTTTTTTCTAGTTGAATTTATTTGTTTATCCCATTAAGATAGAACCGAGATTTTATTTAAACCCCAATCTTAGTTATAGGGTGTAACGTACCTTGATCTAGAACTCTCTCATGTGGCCAGAAAGGGTTGGTTACGAGACCTCAAGCATGCCTCCCCGTATGCCATAGGCTACCAACTAGATGTAGGGGTGTGATATGTATAGTGAGGAGACTATACCCCCTGGTATGAGGTACCATAGTAGTATAAATAAGCCATATAAATAAAATAATTAGAGTAATAGACATAGCAGAAACCATATAATAGAACCAGGAAAATAAAGAAGAAACTAATATACCAAAAAATGAGGAAAAATGTAATGATGTGATAAAATGTAACTAAATTTCATGATAAAGTAATAAAAAATAAAATACTACCAGAATCAACAAAATATTCAAAAGTCTTGAGTCCCGAACCCCATGTCGGTCCCATCTTCAAACTACAGCTCATATAGTAAGAAAACTCTAAACCATAAGGTCCCTTTCACTTGTCCAAACCTACATCCATATAACCTGCTCGGGTACCAAATAGCGGCCCAAATAGGGTGGGAGTATAACTCATTAGGTCAACACCCCCATGTCTAAACATAACCAATATGAATAATAAGTGTATGAAATAATGAAATAAATAGATGTATTAATTACTAAAAAATTAAATTAATTCCACATCAATCTAATTTGACACCAAGCTGAAATACCTTCGAGCATGCTTCACAACCATTCCAATCATTACCATATAACCATGGTAAAATGTAACCTACCTCGGAGCCATATCATGATGTCTTTGAGAATTTATCATAACTCCGCCAACAAAACCTTATAACCAAGGTATAAATCACACAAATTTGGGTTAGAACCTATTATATTAGAGTTAAATATTTAATTAGGGATGATTCTAGTATATAATATTTTTAGCATGTATCAAGGACAATCCTAGTATATAAGCATTTCATCATGTGTCTTGGGGCCATGCCTGGTATATAAGAATTTCAGTATGTGTCTATGGGCGTAGCCCGCTATATAAGTACTTCAACATGCCTCAGGGAATATCCCAATATATAAGCATTTCAACATGTAAAATGGTCTAACACCCCATATATAAGAATTATAGTAATTAAATCACAACACATGTAATATCATCAAGGATATCATAATATCCCATCATAAATATTAATGTTTAATTATGTAAATTACCATTTATATTTCAATTACAAATTTTATTTATCATTTGGCCATAACCAATAACATGCCTGTTCTCTCAATAAACAATCCAATCCAAGGTGAATCTATATCCTGAAAATGCCCAAATTCCATGTCATGCTAAACAAACTTTAATCCATTAATCAATCCATTTATAATCAAGAGTTTGATCACGTGAACGGTAGCTATAAGTGAAGTCAATCACCAATTGGATCCAAAGGGACTATAAGGAATAATATAATTCATCATTTAATTTATCCATGTGCATGGTATGTTGGTGAAATTAAAATATTACACATATTTTACAATTATTAAACTATAGGGTTAAGGTTTATACCCCATAACTTTAACAGATGATCAACCCGCACTTCTAACAGCGAACACCCATGAGGAAGAAGGTACAAATGATCGTAAGAAGAACCTTAGATCAAAACTGATCAAGATCAAAACCAACAACACACACAGTCAAGATATTACACCAAAAATGTCTAAGAATGATGAAAGATAAGGTAAAAAGTAACCAAAACCACTTACTAGGGATTAGATGTGTGATTGGGATGTCCAAAATCAAGAGAGGTGCTCCAAAATCACCTAAAAGGAGCCCTAGGGTCGAGAAGAAGAAGTTTCATGTGAGTTGAAAATAAAATCATCCACACGAAACATTTTAAAACAACATATTGGGGAATTACATGACAAGTAATATAGTTACACATAATGTAATTATTTTTAGTGGGAAACACTGAAAAATCCATCTCCTCATCTGAATATTAAATTTTCCCAAACATTACATGATGTGTAATCCATTTACATAGCTTGTAAATGTTCTACATATGTGTTTTTATCCCATTTTACTTATAAATACCCAAAACCCATTTTATATTTATCAACTTACCAAGTACCCTTGTTAACACTTGAACCATTTATACCTGAACTCCATTAATTCAAACAAACATAAATTTCTAGACTTTAAGTCATTTTTACCAATAAAGGCTCTCCACGTGAATCCTATATGGTTTTATCAAGTTTCCTCACAACCCAAGACTGTGTTTATTCAATATTAGAGACAAACACAGTAAAAACACAACCACCAAGGTTTAAAATTGAGGAAAAAATCAACCAAAATAATTTTAATGAAAAACTCATAGAGAGACGTACCTGAAAAAATATGGGATCTTACATCCTCCCAAACATATAATTTATCATCCCCAAGTTTCTCTAAGAATCACTGTGGGGTCTCAATGAAAAAGTTTGGCCACTATGCTAACATATTAGTCTCCCTCTCCCAGGTATCCTCCTAAACTCTCCCATGCTTCCACTTATCGTGAACCAATGGTATAGTCCTACGCCAGAGATACATCTCACTAGAGTCCAAAACTTGTATCGAATTCTCCTCAAAGGATGCATTATCACTAAGCTCAATGTATTCTATGTATATCACATGAGAAGGGTTAGGATAATATCTTCTAAGTTGCAACATGTGAAACATGTCATGCATGTAACTGAATCTCTATGAAAGGGATAATCGGTACACCACTAGACCGACCCTATCAACTATCTCAAATATCCCAACAAACCAAGGTTCTATCTTTCTATATAAACCCTCAAATTTCATACATTAACATTACATCACTTTTTTGAATATATAAAACATCATACAAATAGATAACCAAATACCATATTAGTTTAGTTCCTTTGGAAACATTGAAATGTAAACATTGGTACATGAGAAAGCTACATTATATCCCACTAAGTTCTCCAAAACTATCACCTTATTATACATATATATAAGAAATATATCTTCATAAAATGGGGAAGGAAACATAAAAAGGGGTGATCTAATATTCTCAATAAGGGTAAACAAGGGAGACATGTAAGCATAAATATGAGCATAGGGGTATGATAACATGACCATGAAAATAGAAGATCATACCCTACATATCAAATATCATATACACGAATCATGTCCTAAATATTGATAGTTCATAATACATGAATAATAAGGAAATAAAGAACATAATATTTGAAATAATAATATAAGAATAATACATGTAATTTTGGTAGACACATAAGAAAATATAATGATTTCCATAGCAATCAGGGAATCACTACCAATGCCATCTTAGTGGACAAAGTCCTTTATTGATCCGGGTTCACTCCCTGTTCTATCCTTGTATTATTGAACCAAGTTCACTCCTCTTTATAGCCTTGTAATACTAAACTGAGTTAACTCCTCATTCCATCCATGTCTATCTCATGAGATATAAATCTTTACCCAATAAATTGGAGGGAGATATATGTCCCAGCTATCTCATTATGAAATCATTCATACATGTGCCCCGAATTCACAAACAATTAGATCATAACCCATGAAATGAAATTGGTTTCATAAACATGTAATCATATCCTAACTTGTGAAAAAAGATAGGTTTTATAATCATTTCATCAAAGCATAACCCATGTAAGGGATCAAGTTTCATAAGTATATAACTAGTGAAAGAGAAATGAGTTTCATAAACATATAACTCGTGGAAGAGAAACGGGTTTCATAAACATGATTCCATCAAAACATAAACCATTCATAGAAAGAATATGAATATTTATATTGAATAATTTCCCTGGAAAGGCATGATTAACAGCAACATATGTCATCTTATGCGGGAAATAATTTTGAAAGATCTTTTAGAAACATTTCTTTTGGAAAATATACTTTCTTATTTGAAAAAATATTTTTAAAAAATAAAAAATTTTGGAAAACATTTTATTTAAAAATTCTTTGAAAACTTATAAATAAGTCTTGAAAATCATTTTGAAAACCTTTTTCCCTTGAAACCATTTTAAAACCTTTTCCCTTGAAAACTTAAAAAATAAGCTTCAAAACATTTTAAGAAACTTTTTCTTTGAAAACAATTTTAAAACTTATAAAGAAAGATTGAAAAAATTTTGAAATCCATTTCATTGAAAATACTTTTAAAACTTATAAATAAATATCAAAAATATTTTAAAAACCATTTCTTTTAAAATACTTTGAAAACTTATAAAAAAGCTTGAAAACTTTTTGAAAACCATTTCTTTGAAAATACTTTGAAAACTTATAAAGAAAGCTTGAAAAAAAATTTAAAACCATTTATTTTAATATAATTTAAAAACTTAAAAATAATTTTTGAAAAAATTTTTAAAACCCTTTTAAAAAAGATGTTTTTTAAAGAATATAGATTTTTGATAGAAGAGATAGGTAACGTCAGACTTTCTTAAAAACACTTTCTTAATAATATTATATACCAAATAGTGAAAATAATGGTACCAATATATGAATATAACTTTACTAAATAGTGGTAAATTAAATTAATGAGTGTTCTTGGGATATGTATCTTAATATTTTATCAAAGGAAGCATAATCATAAACAATCTTGGAAAGCATTAAGATTGTTTCAATAAACTCTTACCACTTGGTAATGTTGAACCATAATCCACATTTAAGAAAATGAAATTAAATAAAGCTTAAAATATCATTAAAATAAGTATATTCATGATATAATATTTAAAAGGTAGTATAGACACCTCATGGAAAAATGTACGTGCATAATATGGCATGTGTCTCAAAGAAGGAAAATTGAGACAAAATTACTTTACAAATTTGGTAAATTTTGAAATATAAACCCCATGAAAGAAATATCATCAAATGGATATGTAAATAGATATAAATTTAAGAATAATTATCATATAATATATTCATGGGAATTATATACACCACAAAAAGTAAAAGAGTGGTGAACATGGCATGTATCTCACAGATATAAAATGTGAGATGAAATTCCTCTACCTTGTGTCTAGACTCTCTTCGTACTCATTAAAAACTCCTATATAATAAATATAAATTTATTATAAATATATCATATAATTATATTCTTATATATAGTTCCATATATGTTTTAATTATGAATTTATATTACCCACATGTTAACAATTCCATATTAAGGTTACGCTTCGGGTAATATTTGCTTTGTTTTCTACATGTGCCTGAATTTGTTATATATTTGGTCCTTATACTTATATCATGATTTAAAAAATGTAAAAAATGATATAAATATCATTTATATTCTATATATTCTTATTATAATAATCTATAGAATATATAAGTATGAAATGAAATACACCGTTCATGGAGATGGTAGACTGTACGTACACATGAACGCTGTTTCTATTTAATTGTTGTATTGAAAGAAAAAAAGGTAAATAATATATATATATATATATATGTATATATATAATTATTAAATTATAATTATTATATCATATATATCATATAATTTCACTAAACCCATCCTTAATACATTCCATGTAGTGTGTGAATGAATCACATCGCTTTGAGGGGGTAGTGGTCCACACTTCCTCAAAAAAAATTATCGTATTTACACAAAATTAAAAGTATAAATATATGTGTAATAAAATTATTAAATAAGATTAAATACATAATAAATATAATAAATAACATATAAAAATATAGTGACCATAATAATGTTCACTATGAGAGGCAGTAAAGTAAATATGAACAATCATCATTTCATGAGGCGGTAGTTTTCCGTACACGTAAACTGTATGTTCCTTACCCATTAGATGGAAGTGTGTGTAACTGTAGGTAGAATAATTATCATAAAATAATAATACTATATTTTTTATACTATTTATTTTATAAAATCATGTAATAAGAAGAGTTTATGGAGTGGAGAAAGAAAATAAAAGAAAAGAGTTTGAGGGAGGGTGTTACCTCTTAATCGGGTAAATCCTTTTGGTTTGCACCAAAGGGATTACATGGAAGGATTTATGCCCAAAGGTATGATTAAAGGAGTAATTTAGGGTTTTTGTAGGATATTTGAGCATATATTTTCCGAACCTAAGTGGTTTTAGATGTGTGAAGAATGGGTAGAGTGCTTGCCTTTTTATAGTGGAGGGGGAGTGACACTCTTGAAAATACCAAAAGGTATTCAATAATGGGAAGTATCCTTTAACTAAAGTTCCTAAAAAATGTAAAAATAATGTATTAATGTAAAATTATGGTATACCAAGTCAAAAAAAACACAAAAATATGTTCATTTTAATAAATTGGTTCCTTAACTTCTAAGATTCCCTAATTTTATTATTTTGGTTTTTATTAAAGCATCTAGTTTTCTAACCTAAGTAATTTTACCATTAAGATTAAAATAAATTTATATTTATTATAAAATATAGATCAAATTAATTGGAAATATTATAACTAATTTAAAAAATAAAAATCTCATGTGTTTTGAAAATTAATTTTTAAAACTAGCGCATGTAACGCGCAAAACACTGCTTAAACCCGGACCGTGCTAACAATGTTTTTACAATCTATGGGTCAATATGTTAATTATAAAAGATAAATTGGTAAATTAATAGACCATATTTAATAATTTTTAACCCTTAAATATCACTTGGAAGAATATAGTATTTTTATTAATTTTAAATCATTTAATAAAATATAATTTGCTATAAAATAACAATAATGTCAATTTTGACATTATTTATTTAATTTTAATTTTAAAATATCAAACTAATATTTGAATTAAAATAAATTAATTTTAAATATTTTTAAAATGATATACTAATCTTATAAAATAATTAAAGATAATAATTCAATCAACTCACTTCAATTTTAACATTTATAGTGTCATTTATTTTAGTTAATTATTAACTAAATAATCACTATGTTGGCGTTTCATAAGTATTTTAAGTAACTAAATCATATCTAATAGTTATTTATAAATTATTATGATAATAATAACCCATTTATATTTGGAAATTATATGAATAACCAAAATATTAAGTTTTATACATATATCAGAGTTTTAAAAATGTTAAAGGTAAGGAAAGTTCCCCTTTTGTCTTTTTCCTTAAAATTTTATATAGGGAAATTCTATTTAATAATATACAAATAACCCATAAAATTAGAACCAATAGGGAATATGGTATAATTATTGGCACCCAATTGGTTTTGGACAAATTTAGATGTCATTTTGTTCCTTGAGATTAAGGTTTAGTCCTTAATTAAGCTTAATATCACCTTAATCATTGTGATTAATTTTAATCACTTTAACTAATATTTTTGGTCAAAAATTAATTTGATCTTATTATAATACAAATATCATAATTATTACAATTTTTTTTAATCTATTTTTAGAAATTCAAATCACAGAAGTGAGAAAATTAAGTTTAATGCTAATCCCGCAGATGTGATGAGAAAGCAGATTTTTAAAGTAAAAACATTAAAAAGTTCAATAAGTTTTTATATATGATTTAAATAAAAAATAATTACAATGACCTAAATTGGATTAATATATTCATAATTGATATATTATTACTTTAAAACCCAATTTAAAATATAATCTAATACTAATCATTATTTAAACGAAGAGGCTGTCTTTAACTAAATTGCAGTAATTTTTACTATTCACCAAAAAATGAAGTTTCTCAGAAAAATACAAAAAATTCAACCTAAGTTAATTTCAAAATTCTGAATTAAAAAATGAATTTTATTTTATCAAATTAAATTTCTATGAGTTTCTAAAATTAATTTTATTATTGTTTACAAAAGGGAATAAAAAGCAGTTTCTTTAAGAAAATTGTATTTTTAAACATATAAAGACTTTACAAAAAAATATATTTCATTGTCAATATTTTTTATTTAAAATAAACCTTTATAAATAATATTTTAAAATTAGTTATTAATATACTATGTTTAATGTATAGGTTATAATTATCTCATTTAAATAATTATAGAAATAAAATGAAGTTTCATAAAAACTCAGTGTTGCATATAATGCACACCAAGTCGGTGTTATGTGTAAAACAAGAAAATTTGGTTCCATGTGAAAGAAATATTTTAATTAGTTCAATTAAATAAATCAATTAAAATTAATTCATTAAGAAAATGTTCATAAAAACTGGGGGTGTTACATTCTACCCCCCATAAAATGAATTTCTTCCTCAAAATTTGTTTGGGTTATCAAAGGTATATTACTTTTAAGTTACTTTAGTAAAAACCCTTATCATAAAATTAAAAACTAAAACTTCCATTAAAAAATAAAGTTGGAACCGTAACGGTTTCCCATAGTAACACCTAGTTGGGTTTCCATGTAGGAGAACATAGATGGTAAGTGAAAACATGGACATGGAAGAGAAATTTAACTATCTTGTTATGGAGGAGAGAGATAGGGAACTTGGTCAATATAAAGTTAAAAATCACAAATCCATAAATCTATGATGACCTAAGGGACCTTCTGATTCATCATAAATTTAGGCACTAGGACAATTTTGTTGGATTTAAGATCCTTTTTCCTAAAGTTTAAGAATTTTCAGGAAAAGATATAATTACATGATTTTAGGACAACGTCACCCTTTATTGTTTATCGACCCAATTAACATCTTTATATAAAAAGGAATGTGACTTTTTTATTCCTAAAGTAATAATAGATCATGATACCCATGATATGTCATCCCATCAGTTATCATCAACACAAAGTAGTTTGAACAGGCTATCCAATATGCATAAATCCTCATATGGAGAGATAAAACTTTAATCTCACTGACTTCATCTGAAGTTTAACTTAAACTTTTCATAAATTGTTAACATTATAACCCTTATAAAAATTGAAAATTCAAATATTTATAAATAGTCATGAAATCAGCTTAACATTGATCCCCATATATCACAAAGTACCACTTGGTTGTCACATTCCAAACATGTGAATACCCTCATTGTATATTCCATTAATTACCATAAATCCTTTTATAAAACATGAATGATTCCTTATTACAATGATTACTAGATATATTATTTAAATCCAAGAAGTTGTAAACTTCATCCTTGATGACATAAACACTTTTTCAATAATCAGTTCCAAGGTAATCTATAATTTCTAATTTACTTATTCATATCCAACAATTCTTTATCCAAACATCATTATCTCAATGTCAAACATTAATTAAGGGTTAATTTACCTTATATTTTTTTTTTGAAAAAGATGATTCCTTGGCCCAAAAATACCAAAGAATAATTATTATCAAATTAATGTTTATAGGATTCTAAAATATGGGATCATATTATAATCTTTTTCATGTAATTAAATAAGATCAACAGGGAGGTATTCAAACCAGGTGATGTCTTGATTTAATCCCATGTTGGCCAGACCATCTATGACCATATTTTCTTCTCGATAAACATGTGCGATGATATAGTTTGGATTAATAGTAGAATAGGTGAATTCTATCCAATGGGTAGTAATCATCTAAGAAAGATGTGTAATTCCATTCCAAATCATTTCCACGATGGTCGTCAAGTAACTTTCAATCCATAGGTTGTTCCAACCAAATAGCTTGTCGAAGGAAATAATATGAATTAAGATCATCATCTCAGCTTCAAGGGAGGTGTCAATGCCACAAATACCCATGAAACAACCAAGGATCTGACTGAGGTGATTCTTGAAGATATCCCCACATCCCACAGGGCCCATATTTCCTTTGGAGGTTCCATCAATATTAATTTTTTATCCATCTAGGAAGTGAAGCTCTACAGAACACCTCTAGAGTGTGACGAGGTTGATAGAAATTTCCATTAATCCGTAGACATCGTAGGATTAAAAATTCATGCATAGTGTTGTGGAAATGTCCCTTTTTCTTCAAAGTATGACAATAAGGATCCGCATACGACCTGCATTTCGATTGGGTGAGTAATTATTGTGAATAATAACATTATGATCATACCATATCACATGGTGGAGCTCAAGAAATACAACTATAAAAAGGTTCTTGATTTTCTAAGAGCCTTACATTTCTATATATTTCTTTATTTGAGTTTTGACGGAGTCAATAATCAACCATATATAGTCAAAAATGTCAAAAATATAGTTCTAAAGAGCAGAAGTAGTAACACAAGAAAGAAAGAGGTGGTTAGCATCTTCTCCATGTTGATTAAAGATTTTACACATAGATCAAATCTAGATTCCAAAATATTGAAGGCAAATATCTATGGGAACTCTGTTCTGAGCAAGATTCTAGATGGGATTGAATCTTTTAGGCTTTATCCAAGGCTTGTTGAAATGTTATAACCAACTATAATCATTTTCATAGTTAAAGAAATAACGATTGAATGATTTTTTTTTGAGTTAAGAATACCATTGTGATTAGGTTCCCAAATTAATAAATCATTAGTGTAAGCGAAAGAGTAGTTTTCAATGACATTTAGAATAGTATCAAGGAGGTGGTCGAGTTGAGAGTTTAGGATTTCTCTAATAGATCATTTGGAATTCTCAGGGGTTTTATCAGGATATATCATAGAAATTAAAGGCGTTCCAGCCCAATTATCCAACCATAATTTCATGGAGGATTCTTTAGATACTATCCATCTAGAATTATTCATGATATTGGAGAAAGATTGTTTGATGGATGGACATATAGAGGAGTTAATGAAATTATAATTTCCCATCTTAAGTTTTTAAAGAAATCTATTTTTGAGGAAGGTAATAGATTTATAAGTATTGTGAAGAATGTTCCAAGTGATTCTATATTGAATGGATTCATTAAATTACTTTATATTTTTGATTCCTATACCACCTTTCTCAACGGGCTTGCAACAAGTTGACCAGGGGACAATCATAATATTTCTTTCTAGAATAATACAAGTCCAGATGAAATTATTTATAGAGGTGTTCATTTTTTTGATAAGACCAACAATCCATTTATATACCATCATGGATTAGAACATCTTGGATACAATAATGGATTTTACAAGGCAAATCCTACCTACCATGTTAACTTCCCTTATTAAAAATATCACATTTCCATGAAATCGTTTTTCTATGTCTTCATCACCATTAATCATTTCTTTTTCAATCCTTAATGAAAACTTATACTAAAAAAACATATATATTTCATGATTTATATAACATAATATTTGAATTCCGAAACATAAATAATTTATTCATCCAACTTTATTCTTAACCCATTACTTAGTCTTCATAAATATATTCCTTAATACCTCTTTCTTATAATATGAAATATGAATCATGTTTTAAGGTTCCTCAACCTTAATCTATTAATTATTCTTATGTAAAAAATACTCAAAGAACATAACATACCTTTCAAATGTCATTTTCAGTCTCTTTATCATTAAAAGAAAAACCAATAATCATACTAACTTCCTAATTCTCTTTACTGTAGCAGCACTGTAGTAGGTATTGTAGTAGCTGGAAGTATTCATCCATCTAGGGCTTTGGGCCACCGTTTGGTCCTCGGGTCCTACAAGGCTTTCAGGCCACCCAAGGCCTTTGATCCAGTTGTCTCTTAAGGCCTTCGGGCCACCTCAAGGACTTCAGGCCACCCAAAGGCCTCCAAGCCATATGAATATGTAGATTTACCAATCAAACTACAAGGGAAAAGGCTCTAGATGAGGATTCCGAGTAGGAACATTCACCAGAGAAGAGCTAACTAGAATTGGAAGAATGTGAGGGTATGACATTTCCATTGGTAGTAGTCCTATGCAACTATGCACATGAAAACTATCCAACTAGCCTTGTAAAGTTGGAGTGCTGATATCATGACATGTGTTGGGGAGGAGCAGTTCCAAGTTGTATTGTCTGGGTGATTTCCTCTAAGACCTATGGGTCATGTAACTGTGTTTAATCTTTTAGGCTTTGTAAGGGTTCCACCTCACCCCTTGAAAGGTGGATTATCAAAAATAATAAAAAAATGAAGGACTTTGGGCCTTTCAGTCTAGTTAACCACGTTCCTTTTTAGTTCTCTCTATTGACTAAAACTAGAAGACATAGCGTGAGAAAAATTTATCATATTGGGATACCATATAATCATGAAAAATTACTTATAGGGTGCCTAAATCATGGATTATACTTCTTTAATATATGAATCCTTAGGATTATCCTAGGTTATTCATAGTTATCCTCTATTTAAATCCTTTATGATCGTTCGTAAAGAGTTTGTGAATCCCCAAAGCATATCCCCTGAGAGTGTCAAACTAGGTGTGTAGAAAGGCCCATTGTCATGGACTATATTACCCCGAGTCAAGATCGAGACATCTTTTAGGAGTTGTTACCCATAAGTACATTTGTGCTAGATCCACATCCACTTGTAGTATCCAGAAAGGGATGTATTTCTAGGAAACCACTCACTCTATCCTTTACCAAAATTCCAAGACATTTTCCTAAATGTTAACTCATCCTTATACTTATCCTTAGAGACATCCCTAGAAATATCCTTAGAAATATACCTAGGGATATCACTAAAGTTTTATCATCCTAGTTTCCAAAATTTGACTAAACCTTTGCTTGGATACAAACTATAGTGACCCTCACCTTTCATACATTAACATTACATCAATTTTATAGAATACTTAAAACATTATACAAAACAATGCCTAAATACCGTATTAGTTTAGTGACTTTGGAAACATGGAAATATAAACACTAGTACATGAGTGAGCTACATTATCTCTCACTTTGTTCTACAAGACTATCACCCCTCTTAGACATATCATACAAGAAATATGTCTTCATAACATAGGGAAAGAAACATAAAAAGTGGTGAGCTCAAATGCTCAGTAAGGGTAAACAAGGGAGACATGTAAGAATAAACATGAGCATAGGGGTATGATAACATGATCATGAAAATATAAGATCATACCCTACATATCAAAGATCATATACATGAATCATGGAATAAATCTTTATAGTTCAAAAGACATGAATCATAAGAAAATAAAGAACATAAGACATGAAATAGTAACATAGGAATAATACATGTAATTATGGTAGTCACATAAGAATATATAATGATTTCCATAGTACTCAAGGCATCATTGCCAAGGAAATCTCAGTGGAAAAATTACTTTACTATTTTACGTTCACTCCCCATTCCAACCCTTTATTACTGAATCGAGTTCACTCCTCTTTCTAGACCTATAATACCGAACCTAGTTCACTCCTAATTCTATCCATGTCTATCTCATGAGATATAAATCTTTACCCAATGAATTGGAGAGAGATATAGGTCCCACCCATCTCATAATAAAATCATACATACATGTGACATAAATTTATAAACAATCATATCATAACGCATGAAATGAAATGGGTATCATAAACATGTAATCATATCTTAACCTGTGGAAAAAGATAGATTTCATAATCATTTCCTCAAATCATAACCTGTGTAAGTAAGTAGGTTTCATAAGCATATAACCTATGAAAGAGAAACGAGTTTCATAAACATATAACCCGTGGAAGAGAAAAAAGTTTCATAAAAATCATTCCATAAAAACATAAACCATTCAGATAAAGACTATTAATGGATACATTGAATAATTTTCCTATAAAGGAATGAGTAACACAAATAGATTTTATCTGAAATAGAAATTAATTTTGAAATATCTTTTAGAAAAATTTATTAATGAAAATATCATTTATTCATTGAAAAAGTATTTTTAAAACATAAAATATTTTTGAAAAACATTTTCTTAAAAAATCCTTTGAAAACTTAGAAATAAGGCTTAAAAATAATTTTGAAAACCTTTTCCCTTGAAAAATTAATAAATAACCTTGAAAACATTTGGAAAAAATTTTTCCTCGAAAACTTATAAAATAAGATCAAAAAATTTTTAAAACCTTTTTCTTTGAAAACAATTTTAAAACTTATAAATAAATATTTAAAAGATTTTTAAATACATTTCATTGAAAATAATTTTAAAACTTATAAAAAAATATTGAAAACATTTTGAAAACTATTTCTTTGAAAATACTTTGAAAATTTATAAAGAAATATTGAAAACATTTTGAAAACCATTTATTTGAAAATAATTTGAAAAATTATAAAAAAAGTTTGATTTTTTTAAAACCATTTATTTTAAAATACTTTTAAATCTTATAAATAATTTTGGAAATTTTTGAAAACATTTTTAGAAAACATGGTTTTGAAAGAACATAAGTTTCTGATTGAAGAGAGAGGTGAAGTCAGAAATTTTAAAAACTATTTATTAATAATATTATATACCAAAGAGTAAAAATAATGGTAAAAATATATGAATATATCTTGAATAAATATAGGTAAAGTTAATTTATGAGTTTTCTTGAGATATGGATCACAATATTTCTTTAAAGTAAGCATAATCATAAACAATCTCGAAAAGCGATCAGATTGTTTCAATAAAATCTTACCACTTGGTAACATTGAACCATACTCCCCATTTAAGAAAATAAAATTAAATTAAGCTTAAAATATCATGAAAAAAATTATATTAATGATATAACATTTCAATGTTAGTATATACACCTCATGGAAAAATATAGCTGCATAATATGACATGTGTCTCAAAGAAGAAAAATTGAGACAAAATTACTTTACTGATTTGGTAAATTTTGAAATATAAAATGCATGAAATAAAGATAATAAAATGTATATGTAAATAAAAATAAATTTAATAATAAGAATCATATAATAAATTCATGGGTATTATATACACCACGTAAAATAAAATAGCGGTGAACATGGCATGTATCTCACGAATATAAAATGTGAGATGAAATTCCATTACCTCATGTATTGACTCTCATCGTACTCGTTCACACCTCCTTTATAATAAATATAAATTTATTATAAATATATCAAAGAATAATATTATTATATATAATACCATATATTATTTTATTATGACTTTATATTACCCTCTTGTTAACAATCCCATGTTAAGGTTACACTTCGGGTAATATTTGCTTTGTTTTTCACATGTATCATAATTTGTTATATATTTGGTCATTATAATTATATCATGATTTATATAATTTAAACCATTATATAATATCATTTATATTTTTTATATTCATATTATAATAATCTATATGATATAGAAGTATGAAATGGAATATACCGTTCATGGAGACGGTAGGTCGTACGTATGCATGAATACTATCTCCATTTAATTATCTATTGAAAGAAATAAGGTAAATGGAATATATATATATATATATAATTATTATAGTAGAATTATCATATCATATATATCATATAATTTCACTACACTAATTCTTAATACATTCCATGTAGTGTGTGAACGAATCACATCGCTTTGAGGGGGCAATAGTCCACACTTCCTCAAACAAAATTATCATATTTACACCAAATGGAAAGTTTAAATATATATGTGGTAAAAGGATTATAGATGCTTAAATTAATAATAAATATAATATATAAAATATATAAATAGTTTTTCCATCATAATGTCCACCATGAGAGGTGGTAAAGAAAAAATGAACAATCATCGTTTCGTGAGGTTGTAGTTCACCGTACACGTAAACACTGTGTTCGTTACCCATTAGATAGAATTGTGTATAATTTTAGGTAAAAATATTATCATAAAAACATACTAGTATATTTATTATACTATTTTTCTTACACAATCATGGAATAATAATATTTTATAGAGTGGAGAAAGAAAATAAAAGAAAGAAGTTTGAGGGAGGGTGTTATCTCTTAATCAGGTAAATCCTTTTGGTTTGCACCAAAGGGATTCCATGTAAGTATTTATTCATAACATGAGGATTAAAGGAGTAATTTAGGGTTTTTGGTAGGGTATTTTAGTAGATATTGGATGAACCTAAGTTGTTTGATATTTGTGAAGAAGGGGTAGAGTGCTTGCCTTTTTATAGTGGAGGGGGAGTGACTCTCTTATAAATACCAAATGGTATTAAATAATGGGAGGTATCCTTTACATAATGTGCCTAAAAAATGGGAAAAACAATTTATTAATGTGAAATTATGGTTTAAACAAATATAAACCACACAAAAATATGTTCATTTTAATAATTTGGTTCCTTAACTTCTAATATTCCCCAATTTTATTATTTTGGTTTTTATTAAAGAATATAGTTTTATAACATAAGTAATTTAACCATTAAGATTAAAATAAATTTAGATTTATTATAAAATATAAAACCAATTAATTATAAATATGATACCTAATTTAAAAAATAAAAATATCGCATGTTTTTGAAACTAATTTTTAAAACTAGCGCATGTGATGCGCAAAACACCGCTTAAACCTGGACCGTGATAATAATGTTTTTACAATCTATAAGTCAATATGTTAAATATAAAATATAAATTGGTAAATTAATAGAATATATTTAATATTTTTAAACCCTTAAAAATCTCTTGGTAAAATATGCTATTTTTATTAATTTTAAATCATCTAATAAAATATCATTTTTGCAAAATAACAATAATGTCAATTTTGACATTATTTATTTAATTTTAATTTTAAAATATCAAATTAATATTTTAATTCAAAAAAATTAAGTTTAAATATGTTTAAAAATGATATATTAATATTCAAAAATAATTAAATATAATAATTCAATCTATTCACTCCACTTTTAACATTTATAGTACCATTTATTTTATTTAATTATTAACTAAATAATCATACGTTGGCGTTTCGTAAGAATTTTAAGTAACTAAATCATCTATTAAAATTATTGATAAATTATTATGATAAAAATAACCCATTTATATTTCAAAATCATATTTAAAAAAAATATGATGTTTTTTACATATATCAATGTTTTGTAAATTTTAAAGATAAGGAAAGTTCCCCTGTTGTCTTTTTCCATACTTAACCTTTTATATAAAGAAATTCCATTTAATAATATCCAAATAACCCATAAAATTATAACCAATAGGGGATATGGTCTAATTATTTGAATAAAATGGATTTTGGACAAGTGTCCAGCACATTTTGGTCCTTAAGATTACAGTTTAGTCCTTAATTAAGCTTAATCTCACCTTAAACGCTGTGATTAATTATAATCACTTTCACTAATATTTTTGGTCAAAAAATATATTAGTATTATTAGAATAAAAATATAATACTTATTAAAAATTTTTATTTTTATTTTTCAAAATTAAAATCATAGAAGTGGGAAAATTAAATTTAACGTTAATCCCGTAGACGTGGTGAGAAGGCACATTTTTAATGTAAAGAAATTCAAAAGTTCAATAAGTTTATATATATAATTTCAATATAAAAATGAAATGAACTAAATTGTATTAATATATTCATAATTTATCTATTGTGACTTTAAAAACCAATTTAAAATATAATTTAACACTAACCACTATTTAAACGAAAAGGTTGTTTTTAACTAAATTACAGTAATTTTTACCATTCAACCAAAGATGAAGTTTCTCAGAAAAATAACAAAAAATCACCATAAAATAATTTCAATATTATGAATTCAAAAAGTAAGTTTATTTTATCAAATTAAATTTCTATGATTTTCTAAAATTAATTTTATTATTATTCACAAAAGGATATAAAAAGCAGTTTCTTTAAGAAAATAGTATTTTAAAACATATAAAGACTTTACCAAAAATTATATATTTCATTATCAATATTTTTTATTTATATGAAACCATTATAAATAATATTTTAAAAGTAGTTATTACTATTCATGTTACTATGGTTAATAGATAGGTTATAATTATCTCATTTAAACAATTATAGCAATAAAATGGTGTTTTGTAGAAACTCAGTGTTTTGTATAATGCACACCAAGTCGATGTTGTATGTAGCGCAATCCAAGTTGGTTCCATGTGAATGGAATATTTGACTTAGTGCAATTAAATGAATTAATTAAAATTAATTCATTTGAAAAAAAGGTCCATAAAAAATGGGGGTGTTACACTTTCCATATTTCCTGATACGGTGTTGCCCTAACCTAGGTGACACCCTAAGGAAAACATGATGACAAACCTTGAACTATATAGGTCATCTACGATGGTTAGTAGAGGATTTATACCCAATCTTTCTGGTTACTAACTGCTTCCAGGTCAACTAAACCTGCTCAGATGTCTCTTGCACAAGACTATGCCCAACAAGAGTTGACTCACTTGCCTCCAACCAACAAAGAGGTGAGAAAAATAACCTACTATACAAAGCCTCAAAATGTGACATCTGTATTGATGCCTAAATTCTTTTATTATATGAAAACTCCACAAGTTCCATATACTACTCCCATGAACCACCAAAATCCAAAAAATAGGCTCATAACATATCCTCCAGAACCTGTATAGTCATGTTATATTGACCATTATTTTGAGGATGATAGACCATACTCAAAAGAACCTGTTATACCATATCCTTCTAAAGACCCTACCAGAAAACTGATCTGAAATGAAGATCTCTATCAAAAATTATACTCCTTGGAACACTGTATAGCTGAACTAGCTCATGCACATAAAGACTGCCCAGATCATCAACTGTGAAGGTCTCCACAATAGGTAAAAAGTGGGATACCTTAATCATTAGATACATAATCACCCATAAAACACCATTATTATAGGTTTTTCTAGGTAATACTTCCACAAAATCTATAGTGAAATCACCCCATTTCCACTCAAGAATGGGAAAAGGCTACAAAAAACTAGCTGGCCTCTAATGCTTGGATTTCACCTATTGATAAGTGAAAAAACTTATCACAAAGCCTACTACCTCCTTCTTCATTACTAAACACCATTAATGTCTATATATATCACGATACATCTTTGTAAAATCAGGATATACCACCCATCTAGAATCACGAAAGTCCCTCATCAGCTCTTCGCGCAAGGCTGTAGGAACCCATAATCGACTATAGAAAATAATATAATTTCCACTACCAATAGACCATCCTGATGGTGTATCCCCACCATATATGTTGTCTATAAGAACTAAGACTTTTAGATTAGATAACTACTCAAACATGATCTGGTCCAAAATCATGAGTATAGAAGATTTCAAAGTCATATCTACTCATCCCTGAGACTCTTGAACATCTAGATGAAAGTCTACAAAGAGGTCCATTACCCACCACTCATCACAAGACTCCCATGCTGCCGTTGTCTATTTATTCCAGGTCAATGCATTGAAAATGAAGTTTCTATTTCTTGATGTATAATCTAAATAAAATTTAAAGTTATGAGTAAGGTTTAGGTCCAGTTGAGAAAAGATATACTCGAGGATCTTGTGGTCCATGTATACCACAAACCACTCAACCATGATATAATGTCTCCAAAATCTTAGAGTATATACAACTAATTATAACTCTAGATTGTGAGTAGGGTAATTCCTCTCATGTGGTCTTATTTGTTTAGAGCCATAAGCAACCACTCGATCCTCCCGCAATAGAACTACTTCGATTCTAACTCTGGATACTCATAGTACATGGAATATGCTTTACCTAGCATAGGTAAAGTGAGGATAAGTTATACCTACCTTTTAGATCCTAAAATTCTATCTTATAATAATCATACCATAAAAACTTCACACCCTTTTTGGTCAGTCCTTATATCAGTGCTTCCAGATGGGAGAAGTCCTAGATAAAGCACTGATAATAACCTGCTAATCCTAGATAGATTTGAATCTCAAATACATTCTTAGGATGCACCCAATATACCATGGATAAAACTTTCTATGGGTCTAATAACACTCATGCCTCTAAGATTGACATGGACCAATAAGTTCACTCTATCAATCCAGAAAGTACATTTGGTTATATTGTCATAAAGCCAATGCTCTCTTAATATAACAAGGATGATGTCAATATGTTTGGAATTATTTTTTTATTACTAGAAGTATACTAATATATCATCGAAAAAACCACCACAAATCAGTCTAGAAAAGGAAAGAAGATCCTATTCATCAAGGCCACAAATACCACCAGTTCATTGGTAAACCTAAACAACATCACTATGAATTCATATAAGCCATACCTAGTCTAAAAATAATCTGAGGAATGTATGAAGGTATCATCCTCAATTGAAGGTATCCTAATCTCAAATCGATCTTAGAGAATATCTTATCACCTCTTAGCTAATGAAAGATATTATCGATGTGTGGAAGAGGATACTGGTTCCTAACTGTTATCTAGTTCAATCTCTAATAATATACACATAAGTAAAAATACCCATCAACCTTCTTAAAAAAAACTAGATAAACCCAAGGAGATGTACTATTCTATATGAAACCTTTAGATTCTAGATCTTACAAATAAAATTTCAACTCCTGAAGCTCTGCTGGGGCCATTCTATAAGGTTAGATAGAAACTAATTTTTCTCCTGACAGTAAATCGATCATAAACTTGAACTATCACTTGGGAGGTAATCCATAGAAATCATCAAGAAAAATATCCTAAAGTTAGTTTACCACTAGAGGAAAATAATCTTTCCACATTCCACTATCATCTAGAGAAATACTGGTTATCTAAGCTGTGAGAAAATCTAATCTATATTGAATTGGTCCTGCATGACGAACCTAAAGATCCCAATCCCCTTGGTGACAATAACTACTTCCTTCTAGAGATAGAAAGGTAACACTCCTCTATTAATATTTGATATGATCCTAGTATAGAACTAATTAATCCATACAAATAATCAATTCTAAGCTTTTCATTTCTAGAATGAACAGTTCCCAAAAGAAATGGTAACCACCAATATCTAGAGAACACACCTTGAAACATTTGATATTCTATAACCGCACTCACAATGGTGTGTAGATGGTCAAAACACCATCTAAAATTTCCACATACAAGACCAAACCATTTAAAAAAAGATAAAATAAAAAATAATGTGATGATCCTATATCAAAGAACGAAAAATCAAGGTCAGATGATTTAATAATCATACTTCTGATGGTAGATGGTATTATATCCACAATATTTGAAGTAGTATTCATAACATGAAGCTAACCAGCCCCTATACCCTTGGATCCATATTTACTCTCTTGAGACATACCCTTGGCCTAGTATTGTCATACCTGTATGGGGGTATCACCTCACCTCCCTCAACCAGAAATTCCTGTGGAACTTTAGATACCAATCTGTTGAGGAGTAGCTGAGTCCTTACCAAATTTTGGTACCTATCCTATTCCACTAACACTTATTTTCTACTGTATTCCCCTAAAAAACCTCTTTAGGTAGCCCATTTTTTCAAAAAAAAAACAACACTCCAAAGCAGGGTACATATAATGAGGCTGTTTGTTTCCCTTCTTTCCACACTGGTAGCACTACAATGTAACATAGTCCAGAAATGGCTTCCCACTGCCATGACTGCTCTGACCACTGTTGCGCTTTTGAAAACTATCATAAAAACACTTATTTTGAAAAGAAGAAGAGATCATAGTTTTCCCTACTGAAACAACTTGAACGTTGATTGTGGCCTCTCTCAAATGTCCCTCCGTAATGAGTGCCTGGTTCATCATGTAAGCAAAAATTCTCAGATGAAACATGTTCACCTACAACCTGATCTCATAGTGAATATAATCCTGAAAATGTATCACCCTAGAGATCTCATCATATTCCAAATATTTTGAAAATCACTATAAGTTGGTGAAACATTCATCGTAGTCCATCACTAATATGCCCTCCTATGTCAGGTTCATGAACTCATGATACTTTACATCTCTCAAGGTATTAGGATAGAAATGGCTCATGAAATTTTTTCAAATTCCTTCCAGGATAACTCCTCCTACCGCCCTACCTACTCGGAAATGTCCCACCAACACTTGGATGGTCCACAAAGAATATATACAACAAGATTCACCCACCTATCTATGGGTGTCTCAAGATTCTTAAATATCTTTTGTACTGACTCAATCCAGTGAACATATGCAGATGTAGTAGCTTGAATTCTCTCATCAGCTCAAACATCAAATTCATGGTGTGAAAAGTCTCCATCTCTATAGATCAAATTACTCTCAATAATATTTCATGATGTTGAATATCCATATAATCCTCATGAACCATAGGAATCTTTGGTTCATCTATGTTAGGAGCATGATTATTTCCACTCTCCTGAAACTCAACTAGAATATGATAAGGAGGAATTTTATCTACAAGACAATTACACTACTTAAAACACTATCTAGACAAATTAAACCTCAATAGGTGACAACAATAGAGAACCACTGACTCTTGGTCTCTCAAAACATGGATTAAGAGTGTTTTAGCATGACATAACAATTCATTTATTTCATTTCTTATATATAACAGATATCTTATATCACATTTTAAATAGAAAAGTATATATCTCATGCAATAAATATATCCCTAACACGAACAATTCTTGAAAATATATATCCCTATGTGCCTATAATGATTCATGTATACTCATCCTATACCATACTAGGCCATGAGTATAAATATTGAGAAACAATAACATCATTAAATACTAACTTCATACAGCATGTGAATCACTCGTGGTGAAATAACATCAACTATAATAATCAAATAGTATAAAAAATAATCCACCCCTGGGAACTCATATTTCCCCCATACATGGGTTAGTTACTCCCATGAATAATCTCATTACCAAGTACCAACACATCTTAGAATCCTTTCCAAATTTCTTAAATAGTAAATCAATAGAAAGAAAACTTTCTCCTCTGATACCACTTTGTAACATCCCCTGATCCAGCACTATCTCACATGACCAAAAAGGGTTGGTTACGATAACTCAAGTGCACCTCCTTGTATTCCAAAGGCTACCAAATAATAGTGAGGGTGTGATATGTATAGTGGGGATACTATACCCTTTGGTATGAAGTGTCATAGTATTAGAAATAATCCATATAAATAAAATAAATCAAAGTAATAGACATAGAGAAACTATATCTGAATTAGGAAAATAAAGGAGAAACCAATATACCAAAAAATGAGAAAAAATGTGATGATGTGATGGAATGTAACCAAATGTCATGGTATATTAATACAAAATAAAAGACTAGAAGACTCAAAAAAATACTCAAAAGTCCTTGGTACTTAATCCCATGTCATTCCCATATCCAAACTTTAGGCCACCTAGCAAGAAAATTCTCAACAACAAGGTCCCTTACTATTGTCCAAAATTTTATCCATATAATCTTATTAGGTACTAAACAACGGCCTAAATAGGGTGTGAGTATAATTCAGTAGGTCAAAGCCACCATTTCTAAAAATAAATAGCCTGAATAATCAGTGTATGAAATAATGTAATAAACAAGTGTATTAATTAATTAAGAAATTAAACTAATACCACATCAACCTGCTTAAACACCATTCCAAAATGTCTCTGAGCATGTTTCACAATCATGCAAACCATAACCATATAACCATGGTAAAACATAACCTTCCTCAGTGCCATTCCGGAATGTCTCTGAGCATGTATCATAACCATGACAACCAAGCCTTATAACCAAGGTATAAATCACACAAATCTGGGTTAGAACCCACTATATAATCATTTCCACATTTAATCAGGGATGATCCTGATATATAAGAATTTTAGCATTTATTAGTTCAAAGCCTTATATATAATAATTTCAACACATGTCTCAGGGCCATGCTTGATATATAAGCATTTCAACATGTGTCTCTAGGAATAAACCACTATATAAACATTTCAACATGTCTTAGAGAATAACCCAATATATAATCATTTCAGCATGTAAACTAGGTCAACACCCCATATATAAGCATTACAATAATTAAAACAGAACACATGTAATAGGAGAAAGGATAACATAATATCATATCTTAAGGATCAATGGTTAATTATGAAAATTATCATTTATCTTTCAATTATTCATTTCATTTATCATTTGGTCATAACCAATAACATGCTAGTTATCTCAATAAATAATCCAATATACGGTGAATCTATACCAAGCAAACACCCAAATACAATGTCATGATAAATACACTTTAAGAAATTAATAAATTAATTTATAATCAATGATATAGTCACCCAAATGGTAGCTATAAGAAAATTCAATCACCAATTGGATCCAAAGGGAGTCCAAAGAATAATCCAATTCATTATTTAATTTATTCATGTGCACAGTATATTGGAACAATTTCAATATTGAACATACTTGAAAATTATCAAACCCCAGGGTTAAGGTTTAGAACCCCTACCTTTAACCGATGATCAACCAATGCTTCTAATGGTGAATGTCCATGAGGAAGAAAGTTTAGATGACCACAAGAAGGATATTAGATCAAAACTGTTCAATATCAAAAAATCAAAAAATGCACACGGTCATGTTATTACACTGAAACGGTCAAAGAACAATAGAAGAGTAGGAAAAAACTAACAAAAAACCACTTACCAGGGATAATATGCATGATTATGAAATTTAGAATTGATAGAGACACACCAAAATCAAATGTAAATAGCTATAGGGTAGATAAGAACAAGTTTTATTTGAGTTGGAAATAAAATCAACCACATGACACATTTTAAAATAGTAGGTAGGGGAATTACACAACATGTAATATAGTTATATATAGTGTAATTATTTTTATTGGGATATTCCAAAAAAATCCATCACCTCAACTGAATATTAAATTATCCTAAAAATTACATAATGTTTAATACATTTACATGGTATTTAAATGTTCTATAGATGGGTTTTCATCCCATTTTCCTTATAAAGACCTGAATCCCCTTTTAGGCTTCTCAAATTAATATGAACCCTTGGTAACACTTGACCCATTTATATCCAGACTCTATTAATTTAAAAAAACATACATCCTTGGACTCTAATTCATTTTCAAAACAAATTATCTACACATGGACCCTGTCCAGTTTTCTCAAGTTTCCTCACAACCCAAGACTGTGTATATTCAAACAAACAGACAACCATGAAGAAAACATAACAACTAAGGTTTAAATATGAAGCAAAAATCAACTAAAAGAAGTTTAATGAAAAAATTAGAGATGGAAATACCTAGAAAAATATTGGATCTTACACAGGGACTCTCATTACCCACTTTAAGGCTCCACCTATTCTGCCTTTCACTGTTTGAATTGGAATCATGATTGATATTCAAAACATCTATATTTTCTTACATCTTGTTTAAACCTTGTTCCTAGTTTCCAATCTAGAATTTTTACAGATTTGATTCTCTTTTTTGGTTCCATAGAAGCTTAGTTTTGTTTTCAAGTTATCGCAGATATTTGGTATTATACTCCAGTCATTAGTTTGAGTTGAGACTTTTTGCTGATCCAACAAGGATACTTCTTCAACTTGTGTTCAAGTTGATTGTTCATTCTGACCCAAATAAAAATTTTCATTTTTTTCTTTGAGGATTCATCCCATACATTTGAATTGTTTAAATTTGAAGCATTCATGAAATCCCAATTATATTTTTCTTCAATTTTTCTAGTATCTTGAGAACCGTAACCTAAGACTTCTAGTTCATTGGATCTAAATTAAAGACTTTTTTTCAAGAATTGGGTCTCAAGACCATGTGGTTGGGACCTATCAACATTTTCATTATATGAAAAAAATAAAAATCAGCTCCTAATAATTTTTTCATGGAAAAAAAATCCTAACCCACTACATACCAAGTGAATAAGTGAATAAAAATCAACCCCTCCTTCATGTTTTACTCCCAGCTAAAAAATTTATAGAAACCATCCTTGATCTCTATGTTTTCCAATAAATAAAAATTTAATTATATTATTTGTAACTTTATATATATCACACATTTCTTTCCTTTAATGATTTCTCCCACTATAAAACATTCTCTATACACATCATTCAGATCTTATTATCTTAAAAAAATAATCTATAGAGCTTAAATGATCTTTATGAATGACCTTTTATGGGTTATAAGATAATACCTTTTGTGTATTGTTTTATTTTATTAAATATCAATATTAATAAATAAAATAGTATGGATATGAATCCAAAATGGATGGATTATAATCACATGGAAAAATAGTATGAGGACAGGGTGAAAAAGTTCATCAAGTTTGCAAAAGGTCATGAATATGACCCTTCTCAAATTCTTTGTCCGTGTTTATGATATTTTTATTCAAGACTATTTAGTTTAGAGGAGTTGGAAGAACACTTGATAAGTCACATAATAGAAGAAATTTATAAATATTGGAACAAACATGGGGAAAACTAAATGTAGCTAATGAATAGGATAACACGACATTTTATGGATCAATTTATATGATTACAAGTGTGAAAAATGAAGTAGAATTTATCAAGGATATGGGAATAGGTGTGAATGATGATAAATATCATATTGAGGAAATACAAATGATAGTTGAAGATGAAATTCATGATTATCCAAATTTTTTGATAAGTTAAAGAGTTGTGAAAGGACACTATTTTATGATGGTTTTACTAAATATAAAAAAATTTCATCCATACTGGAGCTATATAATATAAAATCTGGTAATAGATGTAGTGATGCTAGTTTTACTGAACCACTTTCTCTCTTTAATGATATACTCCCAAAAGAGAATGAGCTTCCTTATTGAACATATGATGTTAAAAAAATTCTACATTTGATGGGATGATATATAAAATAATAAATTACTATCCAAATGATTGTATACTTTTTCACAAGGACCATTAATCACTTAAAAAATTCCCAAAGTGTTGGTGTGTCTTGATACAAGAAAGATGAATCAGGTCCTATGAAAGTTGTATAGTAATTTACAATCATTCCAAGGTTTTGGTGCCTATATGGAAGTGAGGATACTGAAAGGTAATTAACGTGGAACATGAATAAAAGAATTAAAGATGGTAAACTTAATCAGTCGACATACTCTCCTCAGTGGAATAAAATTTATCATGAGTATCTTGAATTTGGAAATGAGATGAGAAACCTTCGTCTTGCACTATCTACAGATAGTGTAAATCCTTTTGGTTTTCAAAGTAGAACTCAGAGTACATGGTCAGTTATAATGTTAAATTATAACTTTACAATATGGTTATGAATGAAACAAAAATACATTATGTTATATCTGCTTATATCAGAACCAAAACAAACAGGTAATGATATTGATGTTTATTTGACTCCATTGATTGGAGATTTGAATTTATTGTGGGATTCAAGTGTTATGTTGTATGATGCTTACATAAATGAAGATTTAAAATTGATATCCATGTTGTATAGGATGATAAATGACCTTCCTACTTATGGAAACTTTTCAGGATATAGCATTAAGGGAATTAAAGGGTGTAACTTTTGCGAACAAGGTACATAATTAATTAGTTTGAAACATTCATTGAAGACTGTGTTCCTAGAACATCAAATATTTATACCCCAGTGACATAAATATTGATCTTCTATGATATCATTCAATGGGAGTTCAAAAGAAGGTACACCACCATCTCCACTAATTGGTGATTAACTATTTGAAAAAGTAAAATATACGGACATTGTTTTTGGTATTTTTTTTCAAAAAACTGTATAAAAACTGATTAGAAAAAGAGATTAGTTTTTTGAATTACCATACTAAAATTGTTTGTTTTTTAGGATTTTTCTTGATATTATGCATGTGTAAAAAATATGCATGATAGTTTCATTGGAATGTTACTAAATGAACCTAAAAAAATAAAGGTTGTAATTAAAGCTAGGTTGGACATGATTGACATGAAGATGTGGGAAGATTTGGTGCCACTGAAAAGTGGAAAAAATACTTTTCCTCCTCTATCCACTTACACTCATTCCAAGAAATAGAGATATCAATTTTTCAACTTCTTGAATTATGTAAAGGTTACATAGGGATATTCATCAAATACCAATAATATCATGTCAATGACTAATTTAAAGTTAAAGGGTTTTAAATTAGATGATTTTCATGTTTTGATGCAAGATCTAATGACTCTAGATTTATGTTGGTTTTTTTCCAAGAATGTCCATATGAAATTAACCAAGATCTATTTCTTTTTCAAATCTATATGTAGAAAATTTATATACTCGGTGAAATTACCAACTATGGAAAAGGAAATTGTGGTCATATTATGTGAATTTAAGATGTTATTCCTGCCAAAATTCTTTGATATGATAGTTCACTTGGTAAGAGAGATTCAACCATGTGATCATATACATTATAGATGGATGTACCCCATTGAAAAATATATGAAAATTTTGAAAGGGTATGTCAAAAATAAAATTCATCTAGAAGGTTGTATTGTGAAGTGATATGTTGTTGTGGAAGTCTTGAATTCTGTATCGACTAACTGTTCGATGTGTAAATCATTCGTATATTGAAATCTCATAACATTGGGTGGATTATGGGTGAAGGAATTTCTAGAATATGATTTTTTTCACAATTAATATTACAGAGTAGGATAAGTAAAACCTTCTGTTTTTCATAATTTTTTATAAGTTGCATCATATGTTTAAACCCATAAAGTAATTATTAGGAATTTGAAACCACAAAGGAGTTAACTGCAAATACGAATTAAATTTCAAAATGAAATTGATGGCTATCCCGAGAACCAAGTGTGCATGTATTATCTTATAATGGTTATATAATTATTGGTTATAAATTAAATACAAATGAACATGATGAACATAGCACCATGAAAAAAAGTAGAGTCACACTTGTGGCTAAAGAGATGAATGTATCTATTACCAAGGAAAAAAATCCAATTTATGAGAATATTTCATAATTTTGAATTATCAAATAAATATGGGAGTTGGATTATATAACATTCCAAGTGATAATTTTTCAATGAAAGTGGGTTGATAATAGGAGTGTAGTTAAAATAAATGAATTATGATTCATGAAAGTGGATTTCAGTAAGTAAGGGTATAAAGAAACACCATTTATAATGTAATAATAGGTAGTATAAGTATTTTATGTTCCAAATCCTACAAAAATAGTGTTTAATTATTTTATTATCAACTAAAACCATTAAAGGTTCAGATTTCAATTCAACTAAGGATGAACCTTTCATTGGGATGTCACAATCATTTCACAATGGTCCCAATGTAGACAAGGTCTTGTATGTTATAGGAGAACACAATGAGGGGATTTGGATACTCGATAGAGGGGTAAAATCCCTTAAACCTTTAAATAAATAGAGTTCAATAATCTGGTTATATTTTTTTTGTAATATACATTATGTTGCTTCATATTATTATCTATTCCCTGTTGAATTTACATAATATAAATTAAATGTTCAACCACTTTTGTAAAAAATGAATTATGAACATGTAGATGATCTAAATATTGAGGAAAAATAGGTTTCTAAACATATAGATGATCCCAATGAAGAGGAACAACAAGCTTCCACACATACCAATGTGACCAATCTAGAAGAAAAATATATTAATGATGTTGAAGATGGGGAAATGGTAGATGAAGAACAACCCGTCTCCTATAAAAATTAAGATCATCAGAGTATGATAGTGTCAACAAAAATTATTAATGTGAGAGACAAAGGAATCAAATTTGAGGTTGGATGGAATGCATGTGGCTAATCTATTAACCCAACAAGGCCATGTTCAATAGTTACATTGGGCTCACCACTTGAATGCACATGCTAGTTGATATAGATATATGGAACAATATTGTGCCAATGCTTAAGTAATTAATTTAGAAATATATTATGGTAAAATTATGATATAATTTATTTATTTTACTAAAAAATAATAATAATGAAATGTTGATTTAATATTCAGTATCCCATAAAGAGTTCATTTATAGTAGATGGATTTAAAATGAAAATTTTATTATTTCTCACTGCAAAGGATCGTAGAGGATTTCTAACAATTGTTATGAAGTATCATCTCAAAGATGCTGAAGGGAAAATAAACCCTCACCCACCACATATGTATGCTCACCTAATAAACCAAAAAATGTGGATTGCATTTATTGGACATTGTGAGTAGAAAACATTTCAGGTTCATTGTGATTGAAAATAAATTTCTTAACAATATTTATATTAATCACTTTGATTAATAATTTTTAATTTATGAAAAAATAATTGGTTATTGAAAATAAGAAATATGTATAAAAATAAATGTAATCCTAACATAAAGCTAGGGTGGGGTACACTTCACTTGAAAAAATGGTATGTATTTTAAATTTACATTAATAATTTTATGTGATATGAAATGAAAATATAATTATGTTCCTTTATTTATATTTAGATTGATAATTTGAAATCCAAAACCACTTACATCCCACATCATGTGCTATGAAGGAGGCTCATGTAAATAAATATGGGATACTAATAGATGAAAACACACAAAAGCATGGGAAGGATGTGTAAGTATGACATAATATAGTTTTTTTTTCTTAAAAGTAGTATTTCATAATAATGATTACTTATTTTCATATATTTTTTTATCTTAATTAGACATAAGAATCATCATTAGATGTAACCAATGAGAAACTACTATCAGTGGCCTCAAAGTTTTCATAATGGTATAGCCACATCAGAGGTGTGGGTTTTGGGGTGTCACCTCAAACTTATTTTGAGAAAATAAATGAATAGGTGGATAAAGATAATAAAATGGGAGAGATAAAAAATGATTGGATACTCTAGAAGAAAGTTGGTAGTCTGAGTTATTAGAAAATGTTATGGGAATGAATCTAAGAGAATAAAAAACACAACAACAACCACTACATTAAGATCCCCCACCCCAATAGATTTGAGTAAATCCATTCACCTTAGAGGGCTATCTTAGAGGAGGTAATCAATTTTGTCAAAAAAATTTCTATGAAATGTGAACCGGGAAGAAATTGATACCTTTATTGTATTGATATTATAGAAGATCAAAATGATTATGATTTACATTTATCAACACCCACCTATCACCTTATTGTAAGGATTATAATGTACAACATCTAAGTAGACATTCTACACAACAAAAAGATGTCTAATTGGTCATGTGAGAGTGGGGATTTACGCAGATCATGATCCGAGAACCAAACTAACTATTACACTTGATGATGCATATATTCATATGGTTGAGCTTTCTATTAAATTTTTTTCATCATAGTCATTTGATATTGTAAAAATACTTGTCAAAAAGGAGGTATTCCTTTCTAATTTATTTTTTATGAAAAACCTTTAAAAATTAATGAAAAAATGACCAAACTGGTGAATGTTATTATTGATAGAGAAAGAGAAGGGGGTGAAATGGAAGGTAGAATAAAAATGATATAAAGGATCAACCAACCAATCAAAAATATATTCATAAATCACCTTTACCCCACTTATTCAACTTCCTCATTTAGTAACTTTAAAGGTTCATGAATATATGTTGGGAAAAAATCCCTTAAGGTGTCATATATATAATGAACCATATTTTACATACATTTTTATTACTTCAGAATTGAAGCATACTTATTACAACATATAACAAAACCAAGGTAAGACCGTATAGGTATAGTGTCTTTAGAAACTGGGAAACACAAACAACTGGTTCATAAAGCATCTACATTGTCTCCCGTTTATTTCATCATATCTAGAGTCCCTTTTTGGTATATCCTACTTAATGACCTTCTTCCTGACCTAAAAAAACACACAAAAGGGTGATCTCAAATGCTCAGTAAGGGTAAACAAAGGAAATATTAATCATATTATATTCATAAGAACATAACATTTTGAAAATCTTAACCAGCAAAAGAGATCATAATATCATAACATGGGATAAATCATAGTAGTGAAATGTAATCCCAATAATCATAACATAAAACATGAAACTTTGTGGAATACACACATAATCATAGAAAATCATTTCTTATTATTCAAGACTCATTTCCAAGACTATCATAGTGGACAAAGTCCATTTCTGAACCAAGTTCACTCCTCATTCTAGTTCTGTATCACTAAACCAGATTAACTTGCCGCTCCAACCATGTATATCTCATGAGATATTAATCTTTAACCAATTAATTGTAGGGAGATATAGTTCCCACCCATCTCATAATGAAACCATTATTATGTGTTCCACAAAATCATAAATCATATAGCATAACCCATGTAATAAAAATGGGATTCTTAAACATCATGCCATCATAACATAAACCATATAAGATAAAAGGACTTCATAAAAATAATTTCATCATAAAATAATAAAATCAATGTAAAAATAGGTATAGAAACATAACCCTATATTATCTTAGATGGAAAATAATTTTGATAAAACACTTGAACTCCATTCTTGAGAAAAATATCCTTTCTACTTCAAAAACATTTTCCCTTTCTTAGCATGTCATACAATTTTAAACTAAAAGAAGTTAATTAAAAATAAACTTGAATGATTTTAAAGGAATATTAATGGAAATAATGTTCTATGAAATCATAAAAATCCATTCATTCCATATAAGTTAAAAAACATTCTTCTCGTACTTTGGCCGGAAAATTCAACAAGTATCTCGTACTGAAAACAACAAAAGATTCCTTTCATATATTTTACTAAAAATTCACCAATAGGTAAAACTGGATTTAAAAAATTTTATGAGGATATAAATAATATTAAATATTGAGGAAATATGGATGTGGATGATAAATATGCCCCAGTAAATACCAAATCATAAACAATCTTGAATAAAAATTGAGATTGCGAGACTCTCCCTTACCTTAGGCCCGATATGCTTTGTACGTATCCAAACCTCCTGTACAATGATTTAAATAATTTCATTGAATTATTACATAATCATATTCATTGTTATGATATCATATATGGTCATATTATTATCTTTTTATTAGTAATATTTCATTGTTACTTGTTATTTGGGTGTTCACTGCTTTATGTTCTTATGCGTGTTTTGTTGAATAAATTATTATTCTTATTTTTAGGTTATAGATATATCATTTAAAGAATGGTTTTATTATAATATATATCATATTTATTCATTCAATTCATTTATATAATCATTATTCAATGAAGATCATGTCGAACGAGTCG
The DNA here is from genome assembly GCA_963277665.1 of Viscum album. Lineage (NCBI taxonomy): Eukaryota > Viridiplantae > Streptophyta > Magnoliopsida > Santalales > Viscaceae > Viscum > Viscum album. Next base: position 1,489,885,209 of record OY728142.1, read on the forward strand.
CATCACATCGTGGAGATGGTAGGCCGTACGTACGCACGAGCGATGGTATCTTTCCCATGATCGTGGAATTGTATTGAAGTGTATGTATAATATTTCACAATAAATATCACTTTAAAATAATCATATATAGTTATTTATTTACACCATTATACCCATCCAAGTAAGGTGGTGGTGGAAAATAGATTACACCACGGCGTGGAGACAATATTTCGTACGTACGCACGCGCAGTGATTTCGTTTTCTGTAGGATGGATAGAAGATGAAATAAGGTTGTTTCATATTTATAATAACATATAAGTATATTATTGATACTGATATTATTACTTTATAATGAAACAACTAAATAATAGGAAGTAAAAGAAGGAAGAAACTTGAAAGAATCAGTAGAAAAGATTACCTCTTCCTTGACGTGCCTCCTTTAAACTTCCTCTTAAGGAACTAGAGTTGGTCTTTTAAGAAGACCAAAACCTCCATAATATTACTAGGGAAGTTGAGAAGAGTAATGGGCAGGGTTTGGATGAGCTTTAAGGCTAAAAGTTGTGTAAATAGGAGAGGGAGGTGGTGCCCTTTTATAGGGGAGGAGAGGGGCACCTTTGGAAACCTCAAAAATATTAATTTATAATAAATTCAAACCCCACTTAAAAACTTCCAAAATGACTCAAATCCGAAGCTTAGATGATATAGGGTTTTAATCTAATCAACCAATAAAATTTATACATGTTGGGAATTTATTTTAAACATCATCAACATGATTTATCCTTATTTAATCTATTTAATTTTATTTGTGGTAATAAGATTCTAAATTTTAAATTGTTATAAATAATTAATTATGTGTTTTTAATTGTTCATAATTGGATAATTTATGAAATTTTCGACCATATAGGTTTTAATTTATAATTTTTAAATATTTTTGTGATTTTTAAACAATTTTATATTATGTTATTTTTATAAAATAACAATAGTGTCAATTTTGACACTATTCATTTATTTGAATTTAAATAAAATACACACATAAGATATGTTTGAAATAAAATGTTTAATAGATTAATAACATGTCATATTTATCTATAAAATTAGTGTATCACATTAAATAGTTCATATAATATTTATTTTAATATTTTTTAAAACCATTTATTTGATATTTCAATCAATAAAATAATTTCAACATCACTATTGTGTCACCTTTAATAAAAAATATTAAATTACTAAAAATTATAAATATATTAACATGATGTAGATAATTTTATTATATTTCTAGAGACTATTCATGTTTGAAGTTTCATGAAGTTTATCACTAAATTAAAATTACTATACTTATAAGATTTAAGAGAGTGACATATTGTCACTTTCTTTGGTTTTAATAATAATTAAATTATTTTCATGGTCAAAAGTCCATAAAATGAATCTATTCTAACCCTTAGGTGATATGATTCTACTTTTAGTCATCCAATAGATTTTTGTCAGGTGTTAGGGTAATTTTATAATCTTATTTTTATCCTTAATTACCCGATTTACCTTTAACTGTAGTAAATAAAAATTACCGTAGTTACTATTCATAATATCAAAAAAATAAAAGTAACCTATTAAAATAATTTGGACCCACTGAATTAAAATATGGAATCAATTTTTCAAAATTAAAAACATAGAAGTTGCAGTAATTAATTTAAAATTAATCCCATTGTTAAGAAAATGGGTTTTAAAAGTTAAAACATTGCCAAAGATTGAAATGTTTTTACCTATGAATTCAATGTAAAATTAATGGTAATGACATAAATTGTATTAAATGGTAAAAATATATTCTATTTATACTTTAAAACCATTCAAAATTATAATTTAACCATATAAATTATTGTGATGAAAAAAGTTGTTTTTAATTAAAATGTAGCGTGTTTTTACTATTCATTAAAATATGAAAGTTATCAGAATAATATGAAAAATTTATCCAAAGTAAATTTTTATATCCTAATTAAAAGGAAGAATTTTATTTTTCAAATTGAACTTATAAACATGTCAAAAACTAGATTTAAAGTGGGTGCGCCATCAAAAGGCGGCAAAACTTCATTTTTTGAAAAATACATATTTTACCTGAAAATTTTATTTTGTTCTCATAACATGTTCTAGAAAATTTATAAGATGAATAATAATGTTAAAAAATTCAAAATGTAGTTAATACTATTCCTAACGGCTAGTCCATAATAATATTATAATAATATATCGTTGTTTAGTGAAACCCGGTATTGCGTACTACACACGCTATCAAGGAAGGTCATGATTGCGTGTAATGCAAGCCAAGCCAGTGTTGTGTGTAATGAAAGATTCCTTTGGTGTTGCATATAAAATAAGACATAAAAAAAATATATATTTCTCATAAAATCTCAGGGTGTTACAATATTAGTGTTTTTAGGGTGATTATGTTTGCTGAAAAACCTAGATGATTGAGTCTCAATATGGTTAGTGTTTTTAAAGTAGATGCATTTAAGGTGAAACTGTTTCCCAGTGTTTTCTAAATTTTTGGGCCTCAAAATCGGGATTTGTTTTATGGTAAAGAAAGTATTTCTATATATATTTTTTGGAAAATCACAGAGCATCTAAAGGAGTTCACAGACCGTAGTTCATAGACTGCGAAGCATGAAGTTTGTGGAATTCATAGTAGTGAAAATGTGCTATGTAGACCATAAAGGAAGTATGTGGAAAGGTAAAGGAAAATTGGCAAAGGAAATATTTATGCATAGTAGCGCTATGCAGACCGCATAACATGCTATGTGAATCATAAAGGAATTCAGCAAGGAGATTGACATTTTGTAGATGAGTGTGGTGATTTGAGGCCTCTGTGAGGTCAGTTCTAGGGAGGTGTGTCATTTTTGGAAGGAGGTGATTTAAAGTGAAATGAGAATGATTTAATGAACTATATTTACTACATAGAAAGTTCAGAGGGAAGGATGTACCACATCAGAGTTTTGGGTATTTGTGATTATTGGGTTTTGTGGGATTTATTTTCTTATATAAAGGATCCTAATCAAATATTTAGAAAGTGATAAGTTCATTATAGAATATCATCCTTGGAAGAATTTGGGTAAGTATGAAGTATTTCATGAGGGATGATTCTACAATGGTGAAGGGTTTTGTGAGGGAGAAATTACATAAAGGAAATAATTCGCAAAGACAGTTTTCGAAAGGGGTCTGTGAGGTTTAGTAACTCGCAAAGAAAAAGGGGGTTGTGAAGTAGAGGTTCTCTATAAAGCATCAAAGGTTTTCATTGCATAAGATGTACGTGAAGTAGAGGTGTTATGTGAAGAAAAGGTTTTCCATGAAGCACTCACGCCACGCGGTGCAAGTTAGTTTGTGGAGGATTCAAGATACTTTATAGATGGTGGAAGGAAGTTTTCGAAGAGACTAAAACAGTTCGTGAATGAAATTTCTGAAAACTAACAGTATGCATAAAAGAGGATTTCATCTATCAAGTGAAAACATGACTTCATGTCACACTTATATATGTGTGAAACAATTTTGAGGTAATTCTTAATAACAGAAGATTCTTCTGGAGGATTAGTGATCACACTTCTGTTAAAAGAGTAGTGAGCCTTCAAATTGTGATTGGTTGTAAACCAGGAGGGATAGTGAGTCCTATCTGAACATTTTAAGGGTAGTAAATGTAGTCATAGAAGTGATCTAGACCAAACCTTATTTTGGCAGTGATTCTTAATGGATTTGGTATATCGGTACATTTCCATTGTATGCTCCTTGGATGTATCCCAGTGAGGGTGAGCCATGTAAAATTATTGTGTCTCAGACATGCTTTCATTTCTGTTCATACATTTTTATGGGAAAGGGAGAAAATAATGTTTTTTTTAACAATGAAATAAGATTATAAGGGGTGGTTATTTTAATCTATCATACCCTGATTCACCCCCACTCTTAGGGTATTTAACCTAGTTGGGATAACATGATACAATTCTAAAAAGTTTTGATATGACCATAATTGATTTTTAAGAACAAATATACAGAGAAGAAATTATAGAATATCTTGGTCTTGAGAATGTAAATGAAATCCTCAAGCATGAATGGATTGGATTCTAAGTTGTAAATTTATACAGGAGGTGTGTTTTCATAATTTTTTTCCAATAGCAGATCTACTATATTAATTATGAATAAATACAATTCATATTTTTTATAGGTGTATATATCGATACTATTTGAAGGGAAAACCCTGTGAATATAAATTTTGTCTCATTATCCCTCACATCACTTCTACAATTTGGATACTCTAATGATTAATTTTCTGGATTCAATGTATAGATACCCAATAAACCGACCACAAGTGATGACATTTATCAATTTGTAATACATTACATTCAACAATTTAAAAATAAACTTCAAGTTATACATTTTATATTAAATTTTAATGAAAATTTTAGAGACCTAATTTTTTCCTTGTAAGACTTTGAAATATATCTAGATATATTTTCAGATCCTGGTACTGAGACAACACATGATTCCGAGGCTCAATGTGCCTAGAATTATTTTTTTAAAAATATTAAAAATATTTTATATCACACATGCATGGTTTCTTATAGAAAATGGGATAACTCTTAAAAATTTTATCAGATCAAAAATTAGATACCACTATTGAATATGGAACACATGTTTTACCCTAGGTGCGACCTATAATAGGTCGGTGTGGGACATTCATATAAAAAGACCATTTAAGGTACGTTTATTAGGTTAATTAAATAATTAATTTAATTAATGTATTGATTGAACTAAATAGAAATAGACTATAATCACGTTATTATGGAATATCTCCAGGGTTATCTACATAACATTGGGACCATTAATAGGAGATTCATTCCACCCTCCATGTAACATCCCAAGATTTTATGGTATGTCACTTATAATGACCCAACGTTTTTTCAATGGAAATTCCCCTCTTATAATTATTTCATATGATATAATAACATAAAAATTATATATATAACACAATAAAATCTTTATAAATGATAAATAAATGAAATAATAGGCATTTCTAGAAGTTAATGAACCTATACCGATGAAATAGTAACTTGACCTTAGGAACTGTAATATGACCCTTATGAATAGTAAATCAAAAAATGTAATAGTAACCTCACCTATGAAAGTATAAATAAAATTTCATCATATTATAAATGGTAATATGATATAATTATATCATAATATAAGTAAATAAATATTTTAAAAATTATTAATTAGGTGTTGGTATTTTTATAAGTAAAAAATATTTAATTACAATTTTATGATTAATTTAATAATTTAAAAGAAAATTTATTTTCATAAAATGTATTCATATATTAATATTTTTATTTCTTATGATTATAAGATAATTTTACAAGACCTTATTTAATTTTTCAAAGTGTTATAAAATCAGTTATAATTCTAAAATATGTATTTTTTAAGTAAATAATGATTTTAATTAAAAATTATATTTCACATATATAAAAAATTATTTTTATAAATTTAAGTTCGTTTTTGAGTTCTACACATCAAAAAAAGGTTAGGGTAAAGTTTTGGATTTTTTCTAAAATACATGAATTTTTGGTGAATAGTAAAATATGATAATTTACAGTATATAAACATTATAAGTTAAATACATTATTCCTTGAGTCATCACTGATGTAAGAAACATAATCTAAAACTCCCCTTAATTATTTTAATATTTTTTATGATAATGTTCAAACTATTCATAGTCTTGAGCCAAAATAATAAACTAATGATTAAAATAATGAGAAAACACCCCTCTCTTCCACTATAAATACCACCCCTCACCACCTCTTCTCCTCACATATCTTAAGAATTAGAACTCATCAAAATTCTACTCAAATATATTCCCAAGAACCTACCCTGCATCAAAGGTCTTTTGGTCTTAATAAAAGTCCAAAACCATTCCCTTAAGGAGGTTCTCAAGAAGAAGGAATCAAGAGGTAAACCCCTCTTCCTTTTCTTTTAATTTATTTTCAAGTTACTTTATTTTCTTTTTCTCACCTAAAACCCATTCATACAAATGGTATGAAAACTCCAGTACCTTAAATATACTATAATTTTATTATTCTAATTGAATAATTCATCATTATCTTTCTTTTCCCCTCCTTTTATACTAAAAATGAAAACATCGTCCGTGATGAGTTAATTTATCGCATTCAAGGACGATGAAGTTTTCAATTTCCATTACTGTATTCGAGGATGGTCATGAAACCATTTTTATGGTTGAAACAGATTATTATAAAATTATTATATCTTATGAAATTTCATGGAATCATTTTATAATACTGATATTAATTTATAGAACAAAACTAGTTCGTTGTGATCGGAAAACAACTAAAATTAATCTAAACGATTATAATTAACATGTTATCTAATGATTCATAATCACCAAAAATAAAAAAATAAATTATATTATCATTTAATATTCTTTATAGTTATTAATAAGTTATAACTTCAATTCTGGACAACCATTCTCATCTGACATGATTATTTGTACATGTCTATAATTCAACCGATCATGAAAACCAAAGAAACTAATGCTCCAAAATGATGAAATTGAATCTCATAACCCATCAAAAGGGAAATAAATGAACTTAATAAAATTATAATAAATAAAATACATGTATAAAATTTTATTTATTAATTAATTAATAGATTTAATTTTATTATTAAGTACATTAAGATCAAGTGCAGAATCGTTTCAGACATAAGGTAAGAGATTCTACCCGAACCTCCATTTTTTCCTTTGGGTTACCCTTTATCTCTCTTTAATACAATGTAATTACTTTTTATTATTATGTAATTATTATAAATTATGTTTATATATTCCAAAATCTTGTATCCATGTCGTATAATTGTTCTTTGATGGAGAAATATGTGTTTTAAAAAGGTTCCCTTCTCAATTCCCGATAAGCAAACCCGATTCAAGGAAACTTCCTGATTTATTACCCATTTTCAAATGAAATATATATATATTTTAAGAAAATATTATTTTTATAAAATCACTCATTTTATCATTAAAAACTACATTTTTTCAATTTTGGTTTTATACCAACAATTATTCATTTTCTATTTTACAGAATATTGAAAGTTTTCCCTTAAGCCTTACTAAAATGTTTTATTTATAAAGTTTCTTAAACAATTTTTCACTTAATATTGACATAAATTATCATTTTCTATACCTATATTACCTTATTAATGTACATTTATGATTTAAATGCTTTATTTCATGTACACCATTATGATATTCCCTTATATTATGCCTTTTGACATGATTATGATACCCAATTCTTACCATGGGTAACCCTTATGTTTATGTTTGATTCCTTATATATGATTATTCTTGTGGTGAACATATTCATGAACATGTTATTATAGTTGAACCTAGATAGAGCTCCAATTCTTTGGGTACTGTTTAGTCTAATGAGATGTCATGTGCAACGGTCTTGGTGGTCATCCATGACTCATGCTCCATGTTCAATGGTCTTGGTGGTTAGCCTTGACTCGTGCTCCTCCATGTGAAATGAGCCTTGATTAATGATAAAGTAATGATTTATATTTCTTCCACATTACTATGATTCCATGATTATAGGATTCTATGTTCTATATGTTATGATTCTATATGTTTAATCATGCTCTATTCCTTTTTATATCATTATGTTATGCCTTCTAACCCATGTTCTAAGCTTTATTTTAATTTTTATTTTCTTACTTGAATTTTTAGATCATCCTTTTGTTCATGTAAGTTTACCCCAGGTTATCCTATACATATCTAAGGTCTCAAAGGATGTTAGGAGCTATTTATCGAGATTAAATAAAATATGTTTAGATTTTGGAATCATGATATTTAATTATGTACCTAATCTCCAAGACACTAAACTTAATGATCCTTAAATTGTAATTTGATGTTTAATTATTCTTCAAATAATGTAATGATATGTGTAAAAGGATAGGGTCACTATAGTTGGCATCAGAGGAAAATTTTAGTTACTTTTTTAAATTAGGAATAGAGCACTCTAGTAATAACCCTGGGGATAATACTAAGTTTGATAAAACATCCCTAAATTTTGGTTAGTATAGAGTAAGTGGTTTATCAAGAAAATAAATCGCTATATAGATACTAAAATTGGATGTGGTTCTGTAGATGTACCTAGGAGTAACAACTTCGACAAGTTGTTTTGGGCCTAACTTGGGTTAACCTGTTATATGACACTAGGCCTAACTCTGCACCCGGTTTGATACTCCTAGGGGATATGCTTTGGTAAATTCATAAGCTCATTATGAACCATTGTTAAGGGAGAAAAAATCACATAAGAGTATATGTTAGGAAATAAACCTTGGATAACCTAGATTGAATCATTGGATTCATAAGTTAGGATATCCTTTTCCTTTAAAAGTTCATCCTTTTTATGTTCAAAGTTTCTTTTTTACATACTTATTAGAAAAGTATTCAAGCTATGAAATTGAAATTTCTTTTCATAGTTTATACAAGGAAATATAAGAACATGTGCCAACAATAAATGTGATAGGAAATGTGATGATTTATCTAATGATATTCCAAATATGATGTGAATGGGTGCTCAAAACATTATGAAATTACTTTTTCAATAGGCTTAAGTTATGAATAATAACTTGAATCACATGAAACACCATCCTTATCCAAATAAAGAGAATGTTTATGTTGAATAATTCAAGTAGAAAAGGCCTCCCATGTTTAGTGGATCTTTTGATCCCCTCCTCACAGAATAGTGGATTAACTCCCTTGAAAATATATTATCTGTCCTCTAGTGCTCAGAAGAAGAGAAATTTGTGTTGGTGGTCTATTGTTTTGATGGGGAAGCTAATTAGTGGAGGAAATTGATTCCATGGATTGGGATGAATTTAAGAAAAACATTTTTCAATAAATATTTTCCCCGAACCCTCCATCTCAAGATGAAAATAGAGTTCCTCATACTTAAGTAGAAGAAATATGAGTCTATTGGGTGTAAAAAGAAAACTTCAAAAGGCTTTCAAGATATGCCTCTGGATTTTTCATGAACACCAAAAGTAAGGTAGATGAATTCTTTATAATAATAAAGTCGATTCTATAAAAAGTGTTGGATATTTGAGACTTAAACAATTATGATGAGATTTTTCGTTGTGCCCTCAAAGTTGAAATAGAGATTGGAGACTCTCAGTGGTCTCATGATCTTGGTGAAAAAAGAGGAAAATAGGTCCAATATGAGTGGATCAGCAAATAAATCCCATGATGGAAGGAATACTGAATATCCCACATTTTAAAATTATGTCAAGAAGCATCCTAGGAACTATCTAAATGAAACTAGGAAATGCTTGAAATGTGGAAGAATGTGGCATCTGGATAAGAAATGATGAAGGGATATAAATAATTACACTAATGTGGAGGAATAAAGGAAGGTTCAGATCAACACTCAGCCTATAGTGCAGTGTTTCAACTGCAAGGAACATGATAATTTTTGAAACCAATTCCCTTATCCCAGAGTTTTCAGAGACAATAAAAAAAAACCTATAAGGAAAAAAGTAAGGATATATGATATCACTGATGTTGAGGTGGAGCCAGAAAATTATGTTGTAATAGGTATGATGGTTATTTATTCAAGAATAGAGAATACACTATTTGATTCTAGTTCTACACATTATTTTATATCTTGAAAGTTTAGTAGAACTATTCAAACACCACCTCAAAATTTGGAGGTTGAGTTATATTTGAGAATAGAAAATGGAGAAATTATTGCATCCAAAGTTTATAACTCCTCCCCAGTGAATTTTTGTGGAATAAACCTCCCAGGAAATCTTGTTATACTCCCTTTGGTATAGTTTGATGATATTTTTGGCATGGATTGGCTATCTTTATATAAAGACAACATCAATTGTCAGGAAAGGGAGACCACTCTTTATATCTCAAAGCATCCTCCAATTCTTTACATGTGTAAGGAGGAAGATTAATCCCCTTAAAAATCATCAACTTAATTGTAGATATTAATGAATTATGAGAAATAATATCTCACTAAAATGATTGAAAAAAAGGATATGATCATGCTCTATGACATGCCCATCATGAGGAATTACAATGATGTATCCCCTGAATAATTTCTTGGTCTTCCACCTGATCAAGATATTGAGTTCTAAATTTAACTTATTCCTATATCTCTATCTATATCAAAGACACCTTATAGAATTTAATCCATTGAGATGGAAGAACTAAAGAAGCAGTTACAGAAGAATCTGGAAAATGGTTTTATATGCTTGAGTGCTTCACCATGGGGTGATCCAGTCCTCTTCATCAAGAAGAAGGATGGATCAATGCACCTCTACATTTATTATCGTGAGCTCAATAAAATCCCAATAAAGAACAAGTATCCCCTTCCATGGATAAATGACTTGTTTGATCAGCTACATGAGGCTAATTATTTCTCTAAGGTGGAAATTCGGTCTGGATATCATCAATTAAAGGTGAGGAAGGAAGATATTCCCAAGAATTCCTTTCAAATGAGGTATGGAAACTATAAGTTCATAGTGATTCCCTTCGAACTCACTAATGCACCAGAAATAGTCATGGACTTAATGAATAGAGTCTGTAGAGATTACCTCAAAAAATTTGTGGTAGTCTTTATTGATGATATTCTGATATACTTTAAGAGTAAGGAGGAACATGAGGATCATTTTAATACTATACTAATGAATTTAAAAAGAGATAAAATATATGAAAAGTATAGTAAATGTGAGTTCTAGATAGAGTAAGTATCATTATTGGGGCATGTTATCACTGGTAAAGGAATATCTGTGGACTCTTCCAAGACAAAGGCAATCGAAGTGTAGCCTAGACCAACATCTATAACCGAGATCCATAGTTTTCTTAGACTAGATGGGTATTCCAGATGATTTGTAAAAAACTTATCATGAATTTAAAATCCAATAAAAAATCTAACATGGAAGGGAGTAATGTTTTTTTGGACTCAAGAATGCGAGGAAATCCTTTAAGGAGCTCAAAAAGAGTCTTATCACTGCACCAGTACTCACACCCCCGACAAGTGGAGAACTATTGTTAGTGTAAAAAGATTATTAAAATAAAGGCTTAGGATGTGTACTAATGAAAAATGATAAAGTTATAGCCTACACCTCAAATTAGTTGAAAATTCATGAGAAAAACAATACTATGCATGATTTGGAGTTGGTGGTTTTGATATTTGCATTGAAAATCTGGAAGAATTATCTCTATGTAGATAAGAATGATATATATACTAATAAAAAGAGTCTCAAATATAAATTCACTCAGAAAGAGCTTTGTATGCACTAGTGAAGATAGTTGTAGCTCATTAAAGATTATGATTGCTCAATCCACTACAATCCTGGTAAATCAAATTAGGAAGTGTATTCTCTAAGTAGAAAGGATCCTGCATCTTTAAGAATTGAGAAGGATCCAATATTCATATACCTACAAAGTATGGAAATGGGAATAGTTAATTTAGTAACATCATCAATACTTTCTCAAATGATTGCTCAACCACCCCTTATGGAGAAAATAAATGATTCTCAAAGAAATGATGTAGAAATTAAAAAAAGGGTGGAAGATATCAGAAATGGGAAATCCCCAGAGTTCCAAATGGATGAGGAAGAAGTCATAAGATTTGTGTGACAATTATTTGTACCATCCGATCCATAGATAAAAAAGGAGCTTCTAAATGATGCACATATCTCAACCTTATCTATTCACCCATGGGGCACAAAGATGTATTGAGATATTTGAGAGAACTATTGGTGGGAAAATATAAAAAAGAATATTTCTAAATATACATCAAAGCTTCTGGTATGTCAGTAAGTGAAGTATGAAAGAAAAAAGCCTAAAGGGTTAATGAAACCATTTTTTATACCAATATAGAAGTGGGATAACATCACAATGGACTTTGTCACTGGACTTACAAAGACATCTAGAGGGAACAATGCTATATTAATTGTGGTGGATCGTCTTATAAAGAAAACTCAATTTATCACAATTTGAGAGGACTTATCATTAGATCAACTTGAATTAATATATATCAAAGATGTGGTAAGGATGCATGGGGTACCACTATAGATTATATCTGATCGAAATCCAAGATTCACCTCAAGGTTTTGGAAATATTTTCAACATGCTCTAAGCACAGAGCTGAACTTTAGTATGACCTATCATCCTTAAATTGATGTCTAATCTGAGTGAACTATTTAGAGACTATAATACATGTTTATATAATGTTATATGGACTTAAAAGGAGGATGGGACCAAAATTTTATTCTATTTTAGCTCTCTTACAACAATTGTTTCCACTCGAGAATTGAAATGGATCTATATGAATTCCTTTATGGGAAAAGGTGTATAACACTAGCATGTTGGGATGAAGTCAGTGAGTGTAATTTTATAAGAACTTAAATGGTTTAAGAAATTATGGAAAAGATGAAAACCATTCAACAACACATCAAGAAATCCCAAAGTTAACAAAAAAGTTATGAAGATAATCACTGACATGACCTTGAGTTCAAAGTTGGAGATATGGTATTCCTCCAAATATCTCTATGTAATAAGGTCATGAGATTTGGGAATAAAGGAAGTCTAAGTCCTAGGTACATCAACCCCTTTGAGATCCTTGATTATGTTAGAGCTATGGCCTATCTACTAGCACTTCTACCCACCATTTACAAAGTACACAGTATATTCCACATATCCCTATTTAGGAAGTACATACCAGATCCTTCACATGTATTAACTTTGAAGGTGGTAAAATTGGAGAATGATATTTCTTATGAGGATTATCCAGGGAAGATCTTGGATCATAGATATTCTAGAAGACTACTCACTTGGTCAAAGTACTATGACAGAACCATAAGTACGAATAGGAAACATGATAACCACAGGAAGTGATGAAGTAAAAATACCCACACCTGTTTTCAACTTAAAATGTAAAATGAATTTTTGAGGGAAAAAATTCATAATGGGGGAAGAATATAATGAACCAAAGTTTTATTAATGTAAATTCCCTTCTTATAATTATTTCATTTGGTATAATCACATAAAATCACATAGATAACACAATACAAACTTTATAAATTATGAATGAATTAAATAAGAGGTATTTCTAGAAGTTAAAGAACCTATACCGATGAATTAATAACTTGACCTTAAGAATAGTAATATGGCCCTTATGAATAGTAAAATAAATAATTGAATAGTAAAATCACCTATGAAAGTATAAATAAAATTTAATTATCTTATAAATGTTAATATGATATAATTATATTATAGTATAAGTAAATAAATATTTCAAAAATTATTAATTAAGTGTTGGTATTTTTGTAATTCGTAAATATTTAATTAAAATTTTATGATTAATTTAAAAAATTAGAAGAAAATTTATTTTCATAAAATTTATTCATAACTAAATATTTTTATGTCTTATGATTATAAGATAATTTTACAAGACCTTAGTTAATTTTTTAAAATGTTATAAAATCAGTTATAATTTTAAAATATGTATTTTTAAAGTAAATTATGATTTTAATTAAAAATTAAATTTATCATATTTAGTTTTTTTATAAAATGGATTTAATTTTTTAATTCTAAATGTTGAAAAATTGTTACTGTAAATTTTTTGGTTTTTTTCTAAATACTTGATTTTTTGGTGAAGTGTAAAATACAATAATTTACGGTATATATACATTATAAGTTAAAAACACTATTAATTGATTTATCAATGATGTAAGAACCATAATCTCAAACTAACCTTAATTATTTTAATATTTTTGATGATAATTCTCAAACTATTCATAGTCTTGAGCCAAAATAATAAACTAATGATTGAAATAATAAGAAAAACCCCTCCCATCCACTATAAATACCACCCCTCACCACCTCTTCTGATCACACCTATCAAGCCTTGGTAATTATCCAAATTCTGATAAAATATATTCCCAAGCCCCTCCCAAAATTCCAGGAGATTTTGGTCTTAACAAAATATGAAAACCAATCCTTTAATGAGGTTCTCAAGAAGAAGGAATCAAGAGGTAAAACCCTCTTCCTTTTCTTTTAATTTCTTTTCAAGTTCCTTTATTTTCTTTTTCTCTTCTCACCTCCCTACATAAAAGTGGTATTATAACTTCATTACCTTAAATATACCAGAATTTTATTATGATAACATAATAATTCGTCATCATCTCTCTTTCCTTTTCCTTTTATACTAAAAATGAAAACATCGTTCGTGATGTGTTAATTTATCGTATTCAAGGATGAAGAAGCTTTAAATTTCCATTACCATCTTCAATGTTGGTCTTGAAACCATTTTTATGGTTGAACTAGACTATAATATAATTATTAAATCTTATTCAATGTTATGGAATCATTTTATACACTTTATATTAATTTAACGAAAAAAAATAGTTCGTTGTGATCGAAAAACCGCTAAAATTAATCTAAATGATTATCAATAACATGTTATCTAATGATCCATCCTCATCCAAAATAACCAAATGAATTATATGATAATTTAATCCTCTATATGTTAATTTATAACTTATAACTTCAATTATAGACAATTATTCTCATCTTACATGATTATTCATACATGCATATAAGTAAACCGATCATGAAAACCAAGGAAACTAATGCTCACAAACGCTAAAATTAAATCTCATAACCCATAAAAAGGGACATAAATGAACTTAATAAAATTATAATAAATAAAATAAATGTATAAAAGATTATGAAAAAATATAATTAATGGATTTATTTTGATTATTCAGGACATTAAGACCAAGTGTAGAATTGTTTCATACATAAGGTAAGGGATTCTACCTGAACCTCCATTTTTTCCTTTAGGTTAATCTTTATCTCTATTTACCCCAATAAAATTCTTATTTCTTATTATGTAATTATTTTAAATTCTGTTTATATGTTCAAAAATTCTGTATCCATGTTGTATCATCCTTCTTTGATGGGGAAATATATGTTTTAAAAAGGTTCCCTTCTCAATTCTTCTCGATAAACAAACCCAATTCAAGGGAACTTCCTGATTTATTACCCATTTTTAAATGAATTGAATAATATATTCCAAGACACTATTTTTATTCTAAAATCACTCAGTTTATAATGAAAAACTACCTTGATTTCATTCTGGTTTTATACAAACAATTAATCCTTTTCCATTTTAAAGAATCTTGAAAGTTTTCCCTTAAGCCGTACAAAAATGTTTTATTTGTAAAGTTTCTTAAATACTATTTTCACTTAAGTTTTACATCACTTACCATGATATATGCCTATATTCCCTTATGAATTCCCATTTATTATTTAAATTCTTTCTTTCATAGATACCATTATGATATTCCTTTATATTATGCCTTTTGACATGATTATGATACCCAATTAGTACCATTGGTAACCCTTATGTTTATATTTGATTCCTTATGTATGATTCTTCATGTGGTAAAAATATTCATGAACATATTATGGTGGGTGTGCCCAAATATCTCTCCAATGAAGTGGGTAATGTTTAGTCTCATGAGACATCATGTGCAACAGTCTTGGTGCTCATCCTTGACTTATGCTCCATGTATAATGGTCTTAGTGGTTAGCCTTGACTCATGCTCCTCCATGTGCAATAAGCCTTGAATAATGATAAATTAATGTTTTATGTTGATGCCACATTAATATGAATCTATGATTATATAATCCCATGTTCTATATGTTATGATTCCATATGTTTAATCATGTTCCATTTCTTTTTGTATCATTATGTTATGCCTTCCAACCCATGTTCTAAGCTTTATTTTAATATTTATTTCCGTATTGGGATTTTTAGATCATCCATTTGTTAATGTATTGTTTTCCCAAGGTTATACTATTCATATGTAAGGCCTCAAATGAAGTTAAGATCTATTTATGAATATTAAACAAAAGATGTTTTTATTTTGGAATCTTGATGTTAAATTATGTACCTAATCTCCAAGACAATAGAGTTTACGAACCTTGGATTTTAATTTGATGTTTAATTATGATTAAAATCATGTAATGCTATTTGTAAAAGTCTAGGGTCACTATATCACTTTTTAAATTTATCTTCTTCGATAGTGTACATTACACAGAACACTGAGATTAAACAAATGATTAGATATTATTATTTCGACCTAGCCATTGGAATGGAGGGAATAAAAGGGATTAAGTAAATTATGAAAATATAGTTTACACATGTTTATAAAATGAATTCATTTATTATTGATTAATTATAAATGAAAATAAAGTTCAATTTAACATAAAGGATGTGCTTTTATAAAAACTCATATTTATGACCACACTGGCATTTTATCATAAATTAATTACTTTTATTTAAATATATTAATTAAATTTATATATTAAATATTCAATCAAATATTTTTAGACTCAATCAATAAGTTTTTTTGGATTAATAAAATAATAAATCCAATTTTAAGCATAAAAGATATTTATTTTCTAAAAGTCAATTTTACCGCCTTTTAATCGCACACATGTTTAAAAACTAAATTTTGACACTTTTATAAATCCAATTGAAAAAAATAAAATTCATTTTTAAAAGTGGAATTCCAAAATTAGCTTATGAAGAAATTTTGGTATTTTTCTGAAAATATTTATTTTCCAGTGAATAGTAAAAAATCCTAAATTTTATAATATTGTCATTTTCATTATATTAATATTCTATTTATGATTAGGATAGTATCTCACCTATGAATGTATAAATAAAATATAGACATATTATAAATGGTAATATGATATATTTATATCATTGTATAACTAAATAAATATTTTAGAAAATTTTAATTAAGTATTGATAGTTTTTTATAAAACACAAATGTTGATTTTCAATTTTATAAAAATATAATGATTTAAAAGAAAATTAATTTTCATAAAATTTATTCAAAAAATAATATTTTATTTTCTTATTATTATAATATAATTTTATGAGACCTTAATTAATTTTTCAAAGTGATAAAAAATCAGTTATAATTTTAAAATTTTTATTTTCCAAGTAAATGATGATTTTAATAAAAAATTAAATTTCTCATATTTATAAAATTATTTTCATAAAATTTAATTTATTTTTAATTACAAATGTCTAAATATTTTTAGGTTGATTTTTTTTGATTTTTCTAAAATAGTTGAATTTTTTGATGAATAGTAAAATACGGTAATTTACTGTGTATATATATTATAAGTTAAATACACTATTCCTTGAGTCATAACTGATGTAATCACCATAATATAGAAATATACTTATATATTTAATTTATTTTGTCATGAAATTATCACTATTTGTTTTCTTGATCCAAAATAGTAAACTAGTGAATAAAATAATCAAAAAACACACTTCTCCTGCACTATAAATACCACCCCTCACCACCTCTTCTCCTCACACCTCTTAAGGCTTGAAGCTTATCCAATTTCTACCCAATACTATTCTAAAACCTCTTCACCATGTAAAATATATTATAGGCTCAAAAAAAGACCAAAACCAATTTCCATAAGGATTCTGAAGTAGAAGAATTCAAGAGGTAAAATCCTAATTCGCTTTCTTTATTTTCTTTTCACTTTATTTTCTTTTTTTATACTCTCCTCACCTATTATACCCAAACATGCATGATAAATACATTATATTATATATACTATAATTTTATTATGTCAATGAAAAATCCATCTTCAAGTCTCTTATCCTATTTCTTTAATCTTAAAAATGAAAACATCATCCGTGAGGTGCCGATTTACCGCCTTCATGGATGAAGTGTTTTCATTTTTCAATTACACCTTCACGGATGGTCATAAAACTATTTTTATGATTAAAATAGATTATAATATATGCATTAAATCTTATTTAATGTTCTGTAACTAGTATATATATGTAATATTAATTAATAAAACAAAACAAGTTTGTGATGATTGAGAAAATGCCAAAATAATCTAAACATTCATTACTAACATTTTATTTAATTATTCATCCTCATACCATATAAAAGAATAAAATATATAACCATTTAATATCCTATAAGTTTATTAATAACATATATTTTCAATTATGGATAGCTATTTTCATTTTTTATTATTTTCCATACATGTATACAAGTAAACCGATCATGAAAATCAAGGAAACAAACGCTCCCGAACAATAAAATTGTATCTTATAACTCATTAAAAAGACCATAAATGAACTTAATAAAATTATAATAAATAAAATACATGTATAAAGGGTTATAAATTAATAAATTAATGTATTTAATCTTATTATCCTAGACATTAAGATGAAGTGCAGAACAAATTCAAACATAAGGTAAGATATTCTCTCTGAACCCCCATTTTTTCCTTCGGATTTTGTTTTCTCTCTATTCACCCCAATATAATTATTCTTTATTTTTATAAAATTATTCTAAATTATGTTTATATGTTCCAAATCAATTCATCATTTTTTATGGGGAAATATCTATTTTTATAAGGTTCCTTTTTCAAAACCTAAGGATAAGTAATCCCGATTTAAGGGAACATCCCAATTTTTTACCCATTTCAAGTATACTCCATAATATCTTTTAAGACACCTATATTTTTCTAAAATCACACTTTTTTATCATGAAAAAATATCTTTGTTCATTTATATTTTTATTCAAACAATTATTGTTTTGTTTTCTTTAAATCCTCTTTAATATTTTCCCTTAAACATCACTAAAGATGAAATTTTCTAAAGTTTCTTAAGAAAATATTTTTAAAAATTTTCACTATAGTTGGACATAATTTATCATTATAAATTCTTATTTTACCTTATGAATGTATAATTATGATTTAAATCCATTATTTCATGGATACCATTATGTTATTCCCTTTGGTTATGCCTTATTCACCACTTTTTTCTTTTTGAGTGGTGTATGTATGATTCCCTTTTATTTATGATCATCAATAATTCAAGATTTAATTAAATATACACATTTATTATATCATTTATATGATTATTGTCTTATCCGTATACTATTTTTAGATATAGTTTTTTCTTTGAATGTTTTTTTAACTGTGGAAATATTGATAAATCAGTATTTTCTACTCAATAAAAATATTTTGATAAGTCATATTGTCCACGAATTAAATCTATATATGAAGAATGATTTTGGATTTTTAGTGATGGGTGGGGACTGATATTATATATCCCCTCTATGCATCAACATGTCTCATGAGACAAAACATTTGGCGAGAAACCCTTCGTGTTTGTTTCTAAGTAGAATCAGATGGGTTTTTATCCACAGACTTAAACAATCTTGACAGTATAATGGTTCATGTGTCAGATACATGAAATCCAATAAATAATAATTTTATTCATTTAGTATTCAGTTCTTACTTTACATTTGGTTTTCACTATTAAAAAAACTATGGATGCATTTTCATTCTTAGTGTATTAATGGCATGCGTTATTTAGATTATTTAACTTGCCATAATGTCCATTCCTTATTGAATTCACTTCATTTATTATTGTTTAATATAACCCTTGTTGAGTGTTGATATCACCCTTTTATTTTTTCCTTCCCTAGTTCATGAATATGAAATCTTTGAATAAGTGATAAGAAGTAGTTTATTTTATTTTGTTATGTTATTTATTTAATTAACAATGTAATAAGGGAACCATGTATGTATCTAGTTTCTTCAAGACTAATAAACTAATCGATAATTGGTGATTTGATATATTGTATCTATTCCATTGTAATAAAACAACCACTGACTTTGGGCTACTGGGGTTGGGGTTGTTATAGTTTTTATCTGAAAAAGTTTAGCAGAAACCTTGGAAACTAGATTAGGGAACATAACCCTAAGATAGAATTTAAGGATAAGAATAAAAGAACACACTAGAATTTTTTTAAGGTATAGATTATGTGGGTCTTCGTAGAAATAAATCCCTGTATGGATACTACAAGTGTACGTGGTTCTAGTAAAGATGTACCTAGGGGTAAAAACTTCGAAAAGGTCTGTTGGGCCCGACTCAACGTTACTTGGTACATGAAAATGGGACTTATTGCACACTTGGTTTGACTCTACTAGGGGTATATACATAGTATAATTAAAATTATATTTACAAACCATTATGAAGTATTTAAAAGTAAATATGTCTTCAAAGAAACTATGATTATGATTATGAGATTAGTTATGCATAGTTATTTCAATTTCTGTTTAGTGTTACTAGTTCAAAATTATGCATTATGATTAATAATCTAATTTAGTGTATGCCATTGATTATAAATGGAACCTCATAGAAGGATTTATAACCACACCAATTCACATGATCCAAAGAGTAAGGAGGATCAAATATTTTACGATCTTATGCCAATAGTTTAAAGGGATCAAGTCTCCCAAACGTTCACATCATATGAGGACATAGTATCATGTGCTAATAAGAAAAAGAATTAAGTCTATAAGTATTATGGATTCAGAAAGAAGCATGAGAAAAAGAGTACAACTAGGAAAAAATTAGATAAAGTAAAGAATAGAAATAATTATTTTCCAACCCGTGATAATTGTGGAAGGAAACACATTGGTACTTGCTTTAAGGGAATGTGAGTTTCCTAAAAGTGTGTAGAGAAGGGCCACTAGGATCATGATTAAAAAAGAAATAAATAATATATCCAATGATTCAATTTTAAGGATATGGGGCACTACAAAAATCAATGTCTCAAGTGTCAAAAGAATAAACCCTAAAATAGGATAATGGATCAAGGTCAAGCTTATGCTTCTACCTCAGATGAAGAGGAATGATTAATATGAATGTTTTTGGATTCAAGGAATTTATTCAAATACATGAGACTATACTTATGGAAGCGTTCATGTTATCATTAATGTTAAAGGTGATCAATTAATTCATATATTTGGTATGAGATAATAAGAGACACATAATGTTATTTTGGGGAAAATATGATGTTAAGAAACATTTCTTCTAAATATTTTATTTTTAATTTTGTACATACATATTTTAGATGAGTATTAAGGATAACTACTTATAGAAAGTATTAAAAATATTATTGATTAAGATTAATGTATGATATAATATTTGATATCCTATTCTAAACTATTTGGTTTTTTGTAATAATTTAAATGCCAAAGGAATTACTTATGGATCATTTGATAAATGTGTTTCCATCAATTTTTTTCTTGAATATACATAACCATATTTAGTAAATTAAGTGGAGATATATCAAAGCACAACCAAAGGAATGAATTTGGTGTTCGATTTACAAATAAGATGACACTAAAAACTGATTTTCGGCGTCAGTTCTTACCAAAACCGATGCCGAAAATTGATCACATGATTGTTTTTCATGTCGGTTTGTTATAAAATGACACCAAAAACTATATATGGGTTGGTTATTGATGTTAGTTTTAATAAAAACTAATGCTAAAACTAGGTTTTTTAATTTTTTTAGCATCGGGTTTTATGAAAACCGACTCCAAAAGTAATTTCTTTAGAGATTTCAGAATATTACACACTTCAAAAAATAATCAAAATCCCTATAATAAAAACATATTATAAAACAATAAAACCATAATTATCATTGAATAAAAATCTATAAAAACTTACATGATTTTATCTAGTTAATAAAAAAACTATCTATGCATTTGTATTATAAAGTAGAATTAAAATATACATACCTGAAATTTACAACATGATTATAGTTGGTTATTGTTGAAGCATTCATTTGATATCATTATGTTCAAATACTTATTATAACAAAAAAATAGTTTTTTAACACATGTTATAAGGAAAATGTAATATTATTCATAAACATTATAATATACATACCTGAAATCATAATCAAACTTAACAAATAGTTCGCAAAAAAAGATTAGAGATGGGTAAGTTCAGTTTGGGTATAAGACTCATCATTATTGAATGTATACAATAAAATTTAATGATATGAGATTAAAAAAATATAATTCTATGATATAAAATATAAAAAAATCAATATAACTAACCTTATCAAATTCAGTAGTTACCCAAGTAGTGATTATCTCATACATGAATCATAAAACATAATAACCACATTCAACATGTCCTTGTTGACGATGACACTGCAGTTATAAAACATTAACACGATAAAAAAATCCAATATATATATATATATCAAAATAATATATAATATAAAAAATAATTACCATTACTTATACATATTGGATTGCATTTGGTTTCTTTATCGACATGTGTTCTTTGTTAAATTTTTTCCGTGAACTTCATTTTCATATATATGAACTAAAAATAGATGTATAAAAAATGATAATTAAACACAATGAGTTTATAAAAAACAAAAATACATACCTTTCTAATAAGGTGTAAAATCTTTTACGAACACTCCCTAATAAAGATAAAAACCAATATAAGGTGCATTCACTTGGGAAAAATATGCCTAACATCTAATGCCCCTATAATACAAAAATTTCACAATTATTGACATTATAATAATCATTAGTTAATAATTATGTTTATGTTATTACTTATAAAGAAATGGAAAAAAATAACATCTAATATCTATATGTGATAATCTCTCACATATATGTGCAACTCTATTAGGATTATTTACATGTTGCAATTCTATGGAAATGTATTCTGGATCTATAAAATCGTTAATGTTTGTGATTTCTTTTTTACAAGAAGCACGTGTATATACCTAATTTAAAAAAGGAAATATAGTAAGACAATTGAAACCATATTTCATTTAATAAATAAAAATCCAAACATCAATTTACTTTCATGAAAAAAAATTGCAACACATTCAGGCCGAGCTCGTCAAAATCAACTAGATTCATGATATCTGCTTTGAGTAATATCAATGGATAATCTCTTCCACATATATCGGATGTCATTCAAAATTCATAGATATTATTCAATGAAGAAGAAGCCTAAGATAATATTTTATCCCATAAGAAATATCAGAAGTATCTACAGTCAATTGTTCCTGAACATTTTATTTCAATTGTGAAATTTCTTTTTCTTTTAGATAATCCTATATAATTTAAATGTTAGAAAACATAATAAGTAATTTTTAATAATATGTAATTAATATTAAAATAACACATACCTCATATGAAATATAATGAAGAATACCAGTTGACCAAAGTAAAAAATAACCCAAATAATCCCCAACTCTAGTAATATACTCAGTAAGAAATGGCAGTAGAGCACTAGGATAAATAATATCAAGTACTCATACTCTAACCTGACCTATCTTCATAGGCTGGTGATGTAAAAAATCCCTCAAAAAGTGAAAGATTCCTAATGCAACAATATGTATATGAGGATCTACAGAAAACAACTCACAATATATGATTTGGTCTGAGTGAGGAGGTGGAGGATCAAAGTAGGTAGGTTGGGTAGGGTAGTCCAACTGGGATGGCTATAGAGGCTTCACAATCATCTGAGCAGGCTGGGAAGGCTAGAAATGATGCGCAGACAGTGACTATATTGTCAAGTGTTCTAAAAAAGTCTTCTACATAACTTTTGGAATTTGATCTCCTATAGACTGTTTCATATCTTCCATCTTGACATTTAAGGATTCTATTTTCAGGTCTCTTTATTTATTACTATGACCAAAAACTTTCTGAATATTAACACCCACCTTATATACTCTAACATATCTGGGGTGTTCTACCATTTATAAAGTAGTGACTAGGATGTCTATCCTAACCTCATAGATAAAAGAAACCTATGCCTCTTTCTCCTAAAGTTCACCCTGAAATGAAAAATGAAAAAGTTATATGAGTGTTTATAATTTATAAAATAAGAAAAATCATGAGAAATAAATAATATTTACTTACAATTTTATTAGCTGCTTCCTTAAATTCTTCTATAAGATACTTTTCATTTTTTATTTCTTCTTACTCATTTCTATTTTTCATGGAGAGTGGGAGGAGAAGGAGGACCAAACTGGGATTCTTCTAAACCACTACTAGATCATGCCTTTAATGCTTCAAAAAAAAATTCAACCATTTTCCGCTTCAATAATGGATACCCTTCAGGTGATAAAGTATAAGGGCGTACATTTTTCAACTGGATCTCTTGATGAGATATCCTGGAGGCATATTATATAAAAATAAACTAATAATTAATTATATAAATATATAATAAATTTTACAATATAAAATATTTATCATACCTGAAATTTTTCTTCAGGATAACTATTAATAAATTGTTTCCATGTATTTGTATCTATAAAATGATACTTAAGACATGGGGTTTCAAACTTTTTCTTTCCAAAACCATAATTTTTTGTTAGTTTTGTTTTAAAATATCTTCATCAAACCGCCGCTAAAGAGATATGTCTTTTCTTAATTTATTTTGTTTTCTAAAAATTGAATGTCATATGTAATTGAATAAATGAAATATGTCATATAAAAAATTTAATATTAAAAAAAATGAGATAAAATAAATCAATTGAGATATTTTACCATTATGGCCTCCCAAAGTTACTGTTTCTCCATCCTATCCATGGACTTTCAATCAGGATATAAAATAATAATCCCATAATGGTTCTTTATTGATATATAACTGATAAAATGAACTGCGTTTGATCCAATTTCATTATTATTATCATCAAAACAAATATGTAATCTCTCAACTCCACAAGCAAGTGATAGTTTTGGTAAACATGTAATACCATGTTTACCAACTTGAGAACTTGATTTCCCTTTAGTAACAAGAGTAGTCTCCTCCGATAAGTACACATTATTAGTCCTACAAAAAAAAATTATAAATTTAAAGTTTTCTTTCATTAAATAAGTATACTAATGTATATTTAATAATATGAAAAAATAGATATACCTTGGAAACTACTCCTCTCTCTCTCTATCTAACATTGACACAATAAAGTTTAATAAAATTGTGTGTACCTACATATCATTAGAAAAATGAATATTTAGAAATAAGGATGACAAAGATAAGTAAAAAAAGAGGCACACATTTGTATGTTTCAAGAAAAGAAACAAAATATAAATAATTACCTAAAAAATTAGGAGGCTAATTTAGTATTTTTCTATATTCCTTCATCATGATCATTACGTATTGTATGCACTATGTCTTCCTGGAAGTCATTGTAATCATTCAGAAATCGCGTAATAGATGAATAAGACTCATGTAAATCAATAACATCATCAGCATAATTCTCATCAACCAAATGGTATTTTTTTCTTACAAAATGATGAACCGCTGATCATTTGATGGATTAATGACATAAAATATCTCCTTTTCATGTGTCTCCATGATAAATGGTTCCCCATTGTAATTAAATTTTTTTAAATCAACCAGTGTAAATTCACAATCATCATGTTTCACACCACTATTGATATCAACCCAATTACAATTATACACAGTGACTCAAAATTTTCTATAATCAATTTCCCATATATCCTCAAGAACTCCAAAATATGTTGATGAAGCAAAAATTGATTTTTTATCTTTTACACTTGAAAAATGAACCGCTTCAATGATAACCATCAAACAACTATTTTGAACAGTACTCTTGTCATCCATCTTTTTTTGTGTAAAATGTGCACCCATTAATATCAAAACCAGTCCATGTTATCACATTAATTGATGGTCCCCTTTCCAACCATTTAAATGTTTCCAATACAGATATATCTGTTCTCACTTTCTATTTAAACCATAATTTTTTTATGCTCATTCATCGACCACTTTTCGTTTCTTTTTTGGACATCGTCTATTTAATTTAGAAATATGTGATGATATATATGATTGAACATCATCTATGTTGTTCAAAATATATAAATGTTCCTTCATCACTTCATCACCTAAAATGAACTTTACCTTTAAGCCTCAAATCCCTCTACCTTCACTATCAACAATCAAATGTTGAGATATAGGGGGGCCAATATGGTCCACTTCATACAAATAATCAGTACATAACTCAATAACCTCTTTGAATACATATTTTTAAAAAATATATGCCTCCGATCGATAATAATTTTTAACATATCCCTTTAAAATTTTCATATACCTTTAAAAAGGATACATCCAATGTAAATAAATAGGCCAACATATTCTTATCTCACACACCAAATTAATCACCAGATGAACCATTATATAAAAAAAATGCAGGTGGAAAATACATTTATAGTTGAAAAATTATAAAATAAGATTCATTCTCCAACTCATCTAACCAATTTGGATCAATAAATTTGATACAAATGGATTTGAAAAAATTAAATAACCCGATGATAGTCTTTTTGACAAATGATGGTAATATACCACATAGTGCGACCGGTTGCAGTTTTTAAATCAATACATGACAGTCATGAGATTTCATGCCTATTAATTTTCAATCATTCACTAACACAAAATTATTCAAATTTAAAGAATATCCACTAGGTAATTTTATACCATACAAACACTGACAAAAATTCAACTTCTCACTCTTGTTTAATGTGTGATAAGCCAGAGGTAAATATGTTCTGTTTTCTTTTATAGTGCCAGTTAACTCCAAATGTATTCTCATTGCTATCAAGTCCAATATAGAATTCAATCCATCTTTTTTTTATTTCTTTCTATGTTTAATAAAGTTTCAATCAAACTATCACATATATTTTTCTCAACATGCATAACATCAATGTTATGTTTTATATCTAAAAATCTCCAATAAAGTAGTTCAAAAAAATAGACTGTTTCTTCCAAATATTTTTTAAGACCATAAATACTTTTGTTTTCAAATGTTAAATCAATATTTTTCAAATTTTTTTAATATTCTTCAACTGAAAATGGTTTTGGGGGAATATTGTATTACTATAAACCGTTAAATTCCTTTTTCAATCTACAATAATGATAATAAATTCACAAAAATATTTGATATTCCATGCACACTGTCTTTCTTCCATTCTGCAATTGATAATATAAAGTCTCTTATTCAAAAATTGAACATGATTTATATCCCTTAACACTATATTCAGATAAGTTTCCATATACAGGAAATTCATTTTTACTGAACATTATCATAACACGCAAATGAAAATAATCTTTACTATATGCATCAAAAACATTAACACCTGTCTCCCATATAAGTTTCCAATCATCAATAAATGGTGAAAGATACACATCAATATCGTTTCCTGGTTGTTTTGGTCTAGAAATCATCAAGCTCATAATAACATATTTTTTCTTCATACATATCTATGGGTATAAGTTATAAGCTACCAAAAAAATAGGCCATGAACCATATTGGATACTTAGGATATGATATGGATTCATTCTATATGTACAGACTCCCATTCTAATATTTCCAGCTTCACTTCCAAAATTAGAAATTTTTTTATCAAATATCTTCTATTGTGATGAGTCCATAGGGTAACGTGATTTACCATTATAGATGCATTCATCTAAATGCCATATTAACCTTTTTTCATCAATTGAATTTGAAAATAGGTGCTTCAAACAAGGAATTATTAGAAGGTACCAAATTTCTTTAGTAGGAGAATTGATTTAGGTACCTAATAATGAATTATAGTTAATTTATCAGATTTATATACAGTGATTATTGGAAGGAGTTGTTTTATTTTAAATGAGGTTAGATGTCTATACCTGAGAATGAATCTGAATTGACCTTTTCATGCATCTTATAGTGTGATTTTCCACATGTAGGAAAATTTGATAAAAAATCACATTCTTTCCTATACAAGACACATTCATGGGGTAAATCATGTATCTTTTTATACCCCAATCCCATAGGGCATAATATTTTCTTCACCTCATAATTGAAATCTAGAAGCTCGTTGACTTCTAAAAGTAGCACTTTTAAATGCTCAAGCATGTTAGAGAAACTTTTATCACTCCAACCATTTTTTTCTTTCAAGTTAACCAATCTCAAAACTACTGTTAATACTATATATTAACAACCTAGGAATAATGGTTTTTTTATAATATCCATTCAATCATTTAATAGTTTACATTTTTACAATGGTTTCAACACCTAAATCATGAATTAATTCTTCAATATGATCATATATGTTATCATGAATATTGTCATCAACATTAGATATTGAATTAAAGTAATTTCCCCAAGCCAGATCCAACATGTATAATTAAGGCTAAAAATATTGAAAATAAGATGATCCTTGATTTCACTAGAATTTAACTTTCTCCTAGTAAAACACTTCACACATGGACAGAAAATCAAATCTGTGTTTTGAAGATTTTGTTTAGGAAATTCCAAGAAATCATCAACTCCTTTTTCATATTCATTACTAGTTCTTCATAAATTTATCCAATTACGATCCATTCAATACCTTATATCATAATATAATTAGTGAATATATTAAAACATATAAAAATTTAAAAATATATACATATAAAGATAAATTTTAATCATAAAAACATATAATAAACCAATACTACCATTATGTTATATCAAGTTCATTTTTAACTTAAATTATATTTTCAAAAGAAAGATGCAAAAGAATCATTGAATCAATAATAATTCACTATTAAAACTCAGTTTTAGAATCACACATAACATGCATATTAATTTTACAATTGAATTTATTTAAATATCAATTCATTTATAAAACTCACTCTCAGAATCATACATAACATGCATATTACTCATAAAAAAGAATTCAAATAATTTTAAAGTATACGATTGACATCACCGACCATTCAAACAACTAGAAATTTATGACAGGAGTGGTCATAGATGTGAAGGTCATATAAAGGAGAATATAATGATGATTCTAGTGGATTATTGGAATTTATCTATAAGAGTGAGTGGGGTTGAGGTCACCACCCATTCAGGTGACAAATTCCCTATTAATTTTTCTATCTTGCCTCCCATTGAAAATGAAGCATGTCTAATGAATGGAGTGAAAAATAAATAGACACTCAATCATATTCAGAATGTAAATAGGACCACCATGTGATTATGGTCATTTGATGTGGATCAAGGAATGGGAAGAAATGTTACATTGTTTTTGGGAATTTTCTAATCAATAATGGGGAAAAAATATACAATGAAAAGTATAATCAAATATAATGAAGCCCATGGCCTCAAAATTAGTAGATAGACTTAAGAATATTGAGGTAAAGGTAAGGTTGGTTATAGTTACACCCAAATAATGTTTTTTCAGGATATAGTCAATCTAGGTGATTAAATTTCAAGAATATATGATGAGTATGAGGATGCTAATGGTGATAGGATATTCGACTCGGAACATTTGATGGGAAGGGTGACAATAGAAGATATCCATTTGTATGTAGGAAGATAGGAAGCTAATAACACAAATAGTTTGGTGTTAGTACTAAATTCCAAGGAAGTGATGTTGTGGGATTCCTTCACAGTCAAAGTTTCTAAAGAGGAGTCTAAAATAATATATAAGAGAGATATCCAAGTGAATCTAAATGATGATCAAATATTTTGGATCAAAAAACATGATAGGATATTTGAATATGGAATCAATGATGGGAAAATATTTTTGGAGGTGTATATTCATACTTGGGATAAGATGAATTATCACTTTGAGGACCTCATCAATGATGATCTGGACATGGAATTCGTTTATATATATTGTAAATTATACATTATGGAGGATTAAAAATCATTTACATTTCTTTTTAATTTATTGGTAATTTATTATATGGAGTGATTATACTACTGGTTGAAGTTTTTTTGGGTTCCCACTTATCCCCTTAAAAAAGTTTTTTTTTGAAATATTTTTTTTAATTTTTAGGTCATGTACAATAAAAAAATTGAATCATGACTAAGTTAATACACCTCCAAAAAATATGATCTTAGTGATAATACATACATCAAGGACATTATTGAATTAATAATATGGGGTAATCGACGTTAGTCTATGACATGAATGGTCATAAATTTAATCCTAAATTAAAAACAATCAATAATTTAATTAAAATAAAATGATATAAATGAATTATATAATAAAAAAATAGAAAATCATAAATAATTGAGTAAAACCAAATGATATGAATGAATTATATAATAACTAATTTATTTCTAAATTTTAAAAAAACATTCAATATTTGGATTTGAAGATGATAAATTGAGAACCAATCTCAATTTTCCCCTTAAAATTATTTGGAATAATAAACACAAATAATTCTCACAAAAAAAAATTAATATATATGAAAGATAATCATAAAATAATCACACTTATTTAGGTGTGTCTATGAAGATGATTCAGATCAAGAAATACAAACATAAACAAAAAACCAAAGATAATAGATGAAATAATGAGAACCAATAATCGTGAAATGATTTTTAAAATGGTTGAAATTAACCAAAATAAACCATGGTCATAGTTTGGGTAGCCCTCGACACCATCACGAGTCAAGAGAGATGAGAGAAATGAAACAAATTTAGGGTTTTAGGGTGGCCTAACACACGTGTTAATTTTTTAAAAGACTTTTTAGCATCGGTTTTATAGAAACCGATGCTAAAACATATTTTTTATTTTATTTTAGGCATCAGTTTTTACATAAACTGACACCAATTTTTTTCTTCTTCAGGTTTTTGGAATTTTTTTATTAAAAAAATGATACAAAAAACCTTATAGTTTTATTTTTCAGTGTCGGGTTTTATGAAAAATAATGCAAAAAAGTTTTATCTTTAGTATTTTGTGTCAGTTTCTTATAACCAACGTAAAAAACTTGATGTTAAATATATAATTTCCACTAGTGGGATAAGGTTAATACAAGTAAAGGAATCAAGTAAGTTTATTTTCTTAAGTGATTCTCTGGATAATAAAAGAAACCCCCAACTCTAGGAAAAATATTTTGGAATAATAACGTTATCTTTTTACTTTTCTTTATGAGAAATTAGTGGTCTTTTAACCGATCACAGATTTATGGTCTTGTGATGGTTAAATTTATGATGACCATGTTTCATATCACTCTCCATCAAAACATGATAGTTATATTTTTTCCATGTCTATAGTTTCACTTCGCACTAATGTTATCCTATTTTAATGCCCAATTTTGTGGTGACCTTCACATTTCTCTTTACCTCTTTTTAAGAGGAAGTTTGATAAAAACTTTTCACTATTAGGGACTTCTCCAAATAAATTTTCTAGTATAAAAATTTTTTGAAGTGAAATTTTAAATTGTGATGACACAATTTATTGAAAGAGGAGAGAATGTAACAATCCAAGATTTTATGATATGTCACTTTTTAAATTTTTCTTCTTCGATGGTGTACATTACACAGAACACTGAGATTAAACAAATGAATAAATATTATTATAGTGACCTAGATATTGGAATGGAAGGAATAAAGGGATTAAGTAAATTATGAAAGTATAGTTTACACATGTTAATAAAATGAATTCTTTTATTACCAATTAATTATAAATGAAAATAAAAATCAATTGAACATAAAGGATGTGTTTTTATAAAAAATATATTTATGACCAAAATAGAATTTTATCTTAAATTAATCACTATTTTTGAAATATATTAGTAAAATTTATATATATTACATATTCAATTAAATTTTTTTAGATTAAATTAATAAGTTCGATAGGCTTAAGATAATAATAAACTAAATTTTAAGCATAAAAAAAATATTTTTTCTAAAAGGAAATTTTACTTCCTTTTAACGGAACACATGTTTAAAAACTAAATTTTGACAGTTTTATAAATCCTATTGAACAAAATAAACTTCATTTTTAAAAGAGTAATGTAAAAATTAGCTTATGGTGAAATTTTGATATTTTTCTAAAAAAATTTATTTTCCAGTGAACAGTGAAAAATCCTAATTTTTATAAAACTATCATTTTCATTATAATAATATTATATTTATGATTAGAATAGTAAACTCACCTATGAAAGTATAAATAAAATTTAGTAATCTTATAAATGGTAATATGATATAATTATATCATTGTATAAGTAAATAAATGTTTTTGAAATTATTAATTAAGTGTTGATATTTTTTTATAAAACATAAATGTTTATTTTAAATTTTATAACTAATATAAGGGTTTAAAAAAAAATTTATTTTTATAAAATTTATTAAAAAATTAATATTTTGTTGTCCTATTTTTATAGGATAATTTTATGATACCTTAATTATTTCTTCAATGTGTTATAAAAGCAGTTATAATTTTAAAACTTGTATTTTTCAAGTAAATGATGATTTTAATTTAAAATTAAATTTCTCATATTTAGAAAATTATTTCCATAAAATGGAGTTCATTTTAAAATTATACACATAAAAAAATGGTTAGGGTAAATTTTCAGTATTTTTCTAAAATAGTCGAATTTTTAGTGAATAGTAAAATACGACAATTTACAGTATATATACATTATAAGTTAAATACAACCTTACTTAAGTAATTGCTGATGTAAGAAACATAGTATCAAACTATCTTTATATATTTACTTTATTTATTCATTTAATCATCACTATTTTTTGTCTTGATCCAAAATAATAAACTAATGAATAAAATAATAAAAAAACACCCCTCTCCTCCACTATAAATACCACCCCTCAGCACCTCTTCTACTCACACCTCTTAGGTATTGAAGCTTGTCCAATTTTTGACCAATAATATTATCAATCCTATTTCCCATGTCCAAGTGATTTTTATCTCAGTAAAATTCTAAAACTAATTTCCCTAAGGAGGTTCTCAAGGAGAAGAATTCCAGAGGTAAAAATCCTCCTTTGCTTTCCTTATTTTTTTCACTTTTTATATACTATCCTAACATCCTATTTACAATCATGAATGATAAATACAGTACATTATATATACTATAATTTTATTATGTCATTATAAAATCCACCATCAAGTCTCTTATCCTCTTCCTTTTGTTCTAAAAATGAAAATATCGTCTGTGAGGTTCCAATTTACCACCTTTATGGATGACGTGCTTTCGTTTTTCAATTTCTCCTTCAAGGCTTGTAATAAGACCATTTTTATGGTTTAAAAAGATTAAAATATATGTATTATATCTTATTTAAATTTTTTTAACCAGTATATATACATAGTATTAATTAATAAAACAAAACTAGTTCATGATGATCGAAAAAACACCAAAATTATATAAACAATTATCACTAATGATTTATCTAATGATTCATCATCATAAAATATAACCAAATTAAATATATAAAAATTTAATATCCTATAATTTCATTAATAACATATAATTTCAATTCTGTATAACTATTCTCATTTTACATGATTTTTCATACATGTATACAAGTAAACTGATCATGAAAACCAAGGAAATGAATGCTCTCAAATGATAAAATTGTATCTTATAACTCATAAAAAAGGCCATAAATGAACATAATAAAATTATAATAAATAAAATACATGTATAAAGTGTTATGAATTAATTAATTAATGGATCTAATCTGATTATCCAGGAAATTAAGATCAAGTGGAGAATACATTCGGACATAAGGTAAGGGATTCTCTCCGAACCCCCATTGTTTACTTGAGGTTTCATTTTCTCTCTATTTACCCCAATTTAATTATTATTTATTTTTATAAACTTTCTATAAATTCTGTTTATATGTTACAAATCAATTCATCCTTATTTTATGTGGAAATATATGTTTTTATAAGGTTCCCTTTTCAATTTCTCTCGATAAACAAACCTAATTTAAGGGAACTTCCCAATTTTTTACCCATTTTCAAGTACACTCAATAATATATTTTAATCCTAAAATAATTTTGTAAAGTCACTCTTTTTATCATAAAATAAAATATTTTTCATTTTTAGTTTTATTAAAACAATTATGGTTTTGTCTGCTTTAAAGACTCTTTAATATTTTCCCTTAAACCGCACTAAAGAGGATCTTTTCTAAAGTTTCTTAAAAACCCTTTTGACATGTTTTCGCTTCAGTTTGAAATCATTTATCATGATATATTCTTATTTTACTTTATGAATGTATAATTATGATTTAAATCTATTTTTTCATGGTTACTATTATGATATTCTCTTTGGTTATGCCTTATTCACCACTTTTTCCTTGTGTGTGGTGTATATATGCCTCCCTTTTTTTATGATCATCATTAATTGAATATTTAATTAAATATAAATATTTATTATATCATGGATATGATTATAATGTTATGTGTATACCATTTTTACATACCTTATTTTCTTTTAATGTTGTTTTAATTGGGGAAATATTGATAAATATGTATTTTCTACTAAATAAAGATATTTTGATAAGTCATATTGTACATGAATTAAATATATGTATGAAGAATGATTTGGAATTGAATTGAAGGGTTGTTACTAGTATTATATATCCCCTCGATGCATCCATAGGTCTCATTAGATAAAAAACTTGGTGACAAACCCTTTGTGTTAGTTTCTAAGCAGAATCAGATGAGTTTTTACCCACAAAATTAAACTGTCTTGATGATATAATGGTTCATGTGACAAATACATGACATCCAATAAATAAGAATTTTATTCATTCAGTATTTAGTAATTAATTTTTTCTAGTTTTTCACTATGAAAAAATCTATGGATATATTTCAAATATGAGTGTATTAATGGAATGGGTTTTTCAGATTATTTACCTTGACATAATGTCAATGCCTTATTGGATTTACTCCACTTTTTATTGTTTCATATAACCCTTAATAAGCATTTTATCTCACCCTTTTATTTATTTTCCTTCCTCAGGCTATGAAGATGAAATATTTGAATAAGTGATAAGAATCTATTTATTTTCTTTTGTTATGTTCTTTGTTTAATTACCAATGTAATAAGAGAACCATGTGTGTATCTAGTTTCTTAAAGGCCACTAAACTGATTGATACTTGGTGACATGATCTCTTTTATCCATTCCATTGTAATAAAATGACCATTGATGATGGACTACTAGGGTTGGTGTTGTTACACTCCATTAGAGAATCAAAATCAGATTATGATGTAAATATATATTTAGAAGAATCTAGGTGCAGGGAATGAAAAGACTTCTCTAATTCATTAGTGAGCATGTTCTTCATCAACAAATGATCCAATCTTGAGGTAAGGATCGTAAATTTTTTGATTTATTCCCCAAATTATTAAATATATTGATCATGATCAAATCTATCTATTGATATGCATCAAATCAAGCTTTTTCATGCACCTATGTATCAGTTTCCAATTGATTATTAAATTAATCACTATTATTCCATGTTTCTCACCCAGAGCATCAAAATTTTTATTCATTGTCCATGAATGCTTGGACAATGATTGTTTCACATCTTTTTCTTTTATTTTCCCTCCCCATTCTTTGAATTCTTATTCGATTATCCTATGGTGTCTTGGTTCTACATTTTCAAGAGGGACCATGACCAATTGGACCCTTGGATTCATAAATGATTTTCATGTGATGAACAGATTGATGAATTAGTGATGGATTCAGAGGATTTTAGGGATGTGGTTGATTCTACTAAGGATCATAATACTGTTGAGGTGATGGGAGATGTTCAGAGGTGTGGAAGAGTGAGGTATCCTCATACATACTTTTTATGAATAAACCAAAATCCATTTTCCAACCACTATATGGATAGACATGATGAAAGGAGGTGCCCCTTTGATTTCAGGTGGCCTAGAGGTGGGTTTCGATGCAGAGGGTATGAATCTACAATGTTGGAATTAGATCCGAGATTCTGTAAAAAACCCAAATACATGTTGTGTAGTCTAAATAACACAATACGTATATCCCCATGGCTGTGGTGGCTATGATTTTAGGTGAGTTAAATATCACAAACCATGTGGGACCCCCATACACAATGTGAATCAATGCTGGTGACTTGGTGTGTACTCCGAGAGTATATAGGAAAGGGAATGGGCTGGTACATGCCGTGTATCGACACACCATCAGGGTACACAGACATGACCCAAAGGACATGGGTGAGACCCCGTGTGGAAGGACACACCATGTAAAAAAGTACACGGTCATGGGAAAACTTACATGAACATACTCAAGAGCACGGGAAGGACCCAGGTGGCTGAGGTATTCCATGTAGTCCACCTACACATTGATTATATCTACATGGGAAGTTATCCGTGTACCAGTAAGGGCATGCCCAGATAGTGTAGTGGGACCACATGTTGTGTGGGTACCCTTACATGCTATGTACTGCTAATTACTTTTTAGGAAACTTATAACTCTCATATCTTCTTCATTTAGACTCATATTTTGGTCCAAGAGTAGCCTATTATGAGTGTTTTTCATGTATAATGTGATGGTATTCTTCATGGTGGATTCTGATATATGATGTGATATTTTCTAATTGTGAAACTTATTTAGGCGATGTTCAACAATGGAAGTGGCCAGACATGATCACCAGAGAAACTAGAGTGGAACCCTCCTACTGGGATAGGGAGAGGGTCCTCTACCTATGATTAGAGTTCCACCCTCATACTAGGTTTGAAATAGGTCCTCTATCTACTATCCATGTGGAACCCTCCTACCGATCAGGGCATGGTTCCTCAATTGACAAACAGAGTGGGAACCATTCAACTTGGCAGGGAATGGGTACTCTACCAATTACAAGAGTGGTACCATCCTGTTGGGATAGGGAATAGTCCCTCTATTGACTATTGAGTGTCATATTCATTTAAATCCAGGGCATAGTTCCTCAAATATTAGAGTGAAACCCTCCTGTCGGGTCAGGGAATGCATCCTCTAGCTATCTATCTAACTAGAACACTCTTGAGAAGTTAGGGTATGTGTCCAATATCTATTTTTTTGGAACCCTCATATTTTTCCAGATAATGGGTACTCTACCTAGATATTATTCCCCTTTACTGTAAAACAAATTGGTGAGGTGTGGCTTTGGATGTCTCTTCAGAAAAATGCATGAGATACGGGGCATCATTCATGGACTCTTGGAACTGATGAGACTCTTTCATGTGATATGAGATGTAGATCCCCTTTCTCTCTCATTTGAGATTCTCTTGTTGAGAATATATATATATATATATCTGTATCCATGTTGTTGGATTTTTTACTCTCTCACTTTGGGTTGAGTTGTCTATTCCAATCATGTCTCTTACCACCCCTTCAGCTTTCAGGGCATCCTACTGGATATCTATTTACTCACTTATATATGGGGTTTTCCTGCACGTGTCATGTATTATGTATAAGACTGAAAGTTTGGTGATGATTACATAGGATATTAGGGATACATGGTTAATTTGACCAAATACGGTGGTCAGAGCTTGGAGATTCAAAGCTGGGCTTTCTCAACATTTACTTTCCAGTTGTTGCTAGGTTGAGAAATATTCTTATATGGGAATATATTTACCCCTTTTTTAATTTTCATTTTACATTATTATACTCTTGTACTTTCTATAGGTTTT
Source organism: Viscum album (assembly GCA_963277665.1). Classification (NCBI taxonomy): domain Eukaryota; kingdom Viridiplantae; phylum Streptophyta; class Magnoliopsida; order Santalales; family Viscaceae; genus Viscum; species Viscum album. The sequence goes on from OY728142.1 coordinate 1,489,922,591, forward strand.
AAATGCATGGTTTATTTTTTAGATATAGAATATTTTATTATTATTACTCTACACCTCTTCATGGAGATGTTTGGGTGCATTTCTAAAGGTTCATTTGGAAAAAGGAATCCCATATTAGTTATGCCTTTTATCTCTTATTGCCATCCCCTTGTCTATGAAGGCAGGATTGGGGTGGTTGTGGGTTGAGCCCTATTGGGTCGGGTCATGAATGATTGGTATCAATGGCAAGTTCATTCCTTGGGATGGTGTTTGTAGCTTTCCATTTACTAGGATTTAGTTGGGATTTAGGGAAACAATTTCAAAGTGTCTTTAGTGTGACTCTTAGGCTAGAGAATCCAATGTTGGTGCAGCAGACGAAATATCCATATATTAAGACTATGACTACCTTATTTTCAACTTGGTATACTGAGACATTATTCACAGGGAAATTTGATACATGCATTATATATGATTGAGTATTTTTATTATCCTTCTTGAGTTAGCTCCACATATATATATATTCTCATTTTAACATGGTATGTATTGATTAAATTTTTAGGATTCCTCCATGATGACATCCAGTTGGGTTACCACTTACAGAATGTGATGATGATTCAATGAGTTATGAGGCCTTAGTTTAGGTTCCATCTTGTGATATTATTTATCCAGGTGGATAGTTAGTATCACCCCATCTATCTTGCATCATATCATACCAATAGAGTAGGTTGAGGATGTGTGTGTGATTATCACACTTTGTGAGGTCCATTTCTAGAGCATGCTGAGGTTCCACAGTGATTCAGATCCTCATATAGTGGAGGATTTTCTAGATTCAGTGATCTGTGTTCTTAGTATCATGAAAACACTGGCTGATCAGATGGTTATGTTGGCAGCTTACCTTTTCCAGGGAGTATCTTGATTCCGGTGGAGTCTAGTTATGTAGATGTATAATGAGTCAACACTCTCATGGCCTGAATTCTAGTAGCTATTTTGTGAGTAGTACTACCCCTCATGATTGTGCTCAGTTCAAATTTGGAAGCTTATGGAGATATAGTAGGTAAGGATGATAGTGGATGAGTATTCCATGAGGTTCACAGACCTTACATAGTACTCCATTGACATGATTCTGGATGGCTACTTTTAAGAGTAGAAGTTTGAGTAGGTTCTCTATAGACATATACAAGACAGTGTAGCACCATTGTTTATTCCCACCTATGATGTGGTGTTATAGAATGCACTAGTAATAGAGAGATTCCTATAAAATGGATTCAATCTAGAAATAGGCATTATAGGGATGAGTCTTTTTGTAGTAGTTAGCAGGCCCTGGTCAACATGATCTTGAAATAGGAGATCTTCTGAGGATCAAACTCTGGAATGTGGTCAAGGAAATTTCATGGTAATAGTGTCTCCCATAGAGGGGCAATTCTATGAATGTGATGGGTGAGGTCACACGGCTCATTATTTTAAAACCCAATGTGTTGAGGAGGGTAGGTAGATAGAGGAATGCCCACCATGGAAGAGGGATAATTGTGATAAATGGATATCCTAGGTGAGGGAAGGGTATTACCCAAGAAGGTGGAGAAGTTAGATGAGAATATGGGGCTCTAGAAGGAGGAGATATGTGTGGTGCAAGATTCTATGAAATCCTTCCACCACCACCACCACCACCAGACGACCCATGTTAGGCTTTGGGAGATAGTAGTCAGGGACGAAAAAAGCTACAGGCTATGGATTCTTATGATCCAGTGGAACACAAGATTATTATATGTATGATATGTGTTTATTATACTCCTAATTCAATATTATTCAACATGGTTGTGACTCATTTCTCTATCTCTTTACCCCTAGTTCAAGAGATGGATCTCCCAATCGAGGGGTTAACCTAACAACTTTTTCTTGAGGTTCCTATAGGGAATGGATCTTATATATATTTTATTTTCTAGCATTGTGAGATATCACTTGGTGGATGGAGGTTTTTGCGGGAACTTTTGGTTGTCATGATGGAACCTTATGACATCATCTTGGGTATGTATTGGTTTTCCATGGACCGAGACCAGATTGACTGTCACCATAGACGAGTAAGGTGCCTTCGCCCCGATGAGACAAGATTCTAATTTATGGGATAGAGAGATCTCATGGAAGAGAGATAAAGTTTTGAAATTAGGAAGATATATCCCATTACCCATCAGTTTTCAAGTAAAACCCTTGGTGTAATATGATCTTACGGTATCTGGATTCCTTCAGTCATGAAGGATTTTATGGAAATCTTCCCCAAGGATGTTTTGGGACTACCTCTATAGTATGAGATGGATTTTTATATTGAATTATACCCTGGAAATTCCCCGATATCTTCAATAGCATATCAGATGGCCCCTACCAATATTTGGGAGCTACAGTTGCACTTGGAGGACCTTTGAGTGAATGGTTTTATCAGGCCTAGTGGTTCCCCCTGGGCAGCTTCAGTGTTGTTCATAAAAAAAGTGGATGGGAGATTATGAATTTTCGTGGATTATCATCACCTGAACTAGGACATGATAAAAAATAAGTACACCTTTATGAGAATTGAAGATCTATTTGATTAGTTGAGAGATATGGGATGGTTAACGAAGATCGATCTTAGGTTTGGCTATCACCAATTGAGAGTTCATGAGGATGATATTCTAAATATGACATTTTTATGTCTCTATAGATACCATGAGTTCATAGTGATGCCTTTTGGTGTTATGAATTCCCTTGATTTGTTTATTTATTTTATGAAATGTATATTCCAGTTGTACTTATATTGGTTTGTGGTTATCTTCATTGATGACATACTCATATACTCTACGTTAGAGGAGAAGAATGTAGAGCACTTAAGGATGGTACTATATTTTCTTTGGGGGCACCAAATTTACGATAAGCTCTTGAAGTGTTAGTTATGGATCCTTGAGGTTCACTTTTTTAGGTATTTCATTTCTGAGCATCGTTTATCTATGGACTTGGAGATGATCGATGTCGTTCTTTATTGTGAGCCACCAAAGAGCGTTTTAGAGGTGAAAATGTTTCTTGACTTGGAAGGGTAATATCAAAGGTTTATGTTATAATTATCTTGGATTTTACCCCCTTTGACCTCCCTGATGAAGAAAGGGAAGCCATTTACCTAGAGTGAGCAGTGCCAAAGATCCTTTGAAGAGTTGAGGATAAGGACGACGAGTGATCCTATTTCCAAACTACTGGAGGAGGGTTTGGAGTATGTAGTGTATTGTGATGCCTAAATATATGGGATTGGCTACATGTTGATGAAAAGATAGGTAGTTATTGCATATGGGTTGAGGAATTTGAGACCCAATGAGCAGAACTACACAACTCATGACCTAGAGCTAGCAACAATAGTCTTCACTTTGGGGATGCAGAAGGACTATCTTCTGGGTGAGTGCGTTGTTATATACTTAGATCATTATAACATTAGGTATTTATTCACATACTGAGACCTAAACCTAAGGTAGAGTCACTGGTTGAAGTTTCTACAGGACTATTACTTTGAGATAGTTTATACTTCAGGGAATGGAAACTTGGTGGAAGATTCCCTTAGCAGGAAGTCCCATGCTTGTTTGGTACAGGATGCATTCCAGAAGTTGGTTTCCTTGAAGCTAACCCTTGTTGAGTTGGAGGGTGAATATTTTATTTAGTAGATGATGTTGAATACTCTTCTCCTTTAGTGTGAGAGATATTCCTTGTTTGGATACATCAACTATGAGGTCTTGCGTGACCGGATATCCTCATGAGATCCACCCGATGTATTTTCTAAAGTAGAGAGTCATGTAATTCCTTTTCAAAGACATATGGTTATCCAAGTCACTATGTGGTAAGAGGTGATTAGAGGGAGGGAGTTTCACACTTATCCTTTGGTGGTACATCTCTATATATAAAATATGTATAGAGACCTTAGATAATAATTTTAGTGGGATGACATGAGACTGAGTGTGGGTGAGTTTGTTTCTTGGTGCCTCACCCGTCGTCAGATGAATACTGAGCACCAGGTTCTGAGAGGCCGTGCCACTATTTGGGTTATAGTTGACCAACTCATGAAGTCAAAACATTTCCTTTATATCAAGGGTCATATTTTAGTAGAGAGTTTAGGGTAGTTTTATGTATGGTATATCAGTCACCTTCCTTGGGTTTGCTCGATTATTGTCTCTGACTATGATATGTGGTTCACATCACGATTGTGGAGAGGCCTATAGAAGGAATTCAAGACAAAAATGAGAAATAGTACATAGTTCACTCCTAGATAAATTGAAATACCAATCACACTATCTAAGTTCTAGAGGCTATGTTGATGGCTTGCATGTTAGACTTTGGATCAATTTGGGAAGATAACTTTTCATTGGTAGATATTGCATACAGTAATAGTTACCACTCTACTATTGACATAGAACCTTTTGAGGCCCTTCATGGAAGACCCTGTAGGTTATGCATATAGTGGAATGAGATTAGAAAGTCATATCTTGTTGGTTCATAGATGGTGAAAACGATGAAGGAGAAGGTCTAGGTCATCTGTGAGTGGATGATGACATCCTATACCAAGTAGAAATCTTATGAAGATCAACACCGTAGGCCCTTGAAGTTTGATCAGGGAGACCACATTTTCCTGAGAGTCTCCTCACTATGAGGACTATATAGATTCTTCTAAGGGTGGGATCTATCCTGGAGTTTCATCAGACTGTTCGAGGTCTTGTATAGGGCTAGTTAGGTTGCTTACCGCCTTACCCTACCCCCAAAGTTGGACCGGGTACATGATGTCTTCCATATGTCACAACTAAGGAGATACATTCATGATCTTATTCACATTAATGATTGGATAGAGATATACCTTGAGTATGGAGCCACTTTTATGGATCACCCAATGGAAATTGATGATTGGGAGGAGAGGGCCCTATGTGGATGTACTATCCCCTTGGGTCATGTGTTGTGGAAACATGGGAGTGGGAGATCTAGACGTGATCTCATTATCCCAAAATTTTTATTTAGTTTTTGATTTTAGGGCACCAAAATATTGAAGGATAGAATAATTTAGAGACCCTATTTTTCCCTTGTAAGACTTTGGAATATATCTATAAATATTTTTTGATCCAAGCATTGAGACATCACACAATTTCGAGGCCCGGTGTTCCTGAAATTAATTTTATAAAATCATTAAATATATTTTATATCACGTACACACATTTTATTAAATAAAATAATATAAAACTTAAACAAAGTCCTGGATTGAAAATTTAATCCCATGGTTGAATCCTAAAGGAAAGGTTTACCCTAGGTGCAGACTAAAATAGGATGGCATGAGTTGTTGGGATAAAACGATCGTTGGCAGTGCATTCAGCGGGTTAATTAAATAATTAATTTAATTAATTTATTAACTAGACTAAATAGAAATCCCCTATAAGTATGTAATTATTGAGGATCTATAGGGTTATCCATACAACCCTAGGACTATTTATAGGATATTCCTTCCACCCTCCATTGGATAATCAAAATCATATAACGATGAAACTTCGGATCCAGGTGAATCGAGGTGAAGTGAATGCAATGACTTTTCTCATTCGTTGGCGAGCATGTTATTCATTTATGAATGATCCAATATCGAGTTAATACTCATAAATTTGTGTATTTCTACCCCAATTGATTAAATTTATTAAGAATAATTGAATATATCTCTTGATTTGTGTTAAATCATGCCTTTTTATGTGCATATGTATCAGTTTCGAATTGGTTATTAAATTAATCCCTGTTATTCCATTTTTTTCACCCCAGGCATCCAAAATTTTATTAAATGATAAATAATGACTGGAAAATGATTATTTTACATTTGTTTCTTATGATTTTCAACCAATTTTCTTCTCATTCTTCACCAATTGGACCATGGGGTCTTGGTTTGATATTTCCAGGTAGGACTGAGCCTAATTGGACCCCAGATTCATGGTCGATTTACATGAGATGAATGGATTGATGAATCATGGATGGATCTAGAGAATGTTAGGGATAAAGGTTATTCCACTAAGGAACAGAATTTTGGTGAAGCAATGAGAGATGGTTTGAGGCACGTCAACGTAAGGCAGCCTCATGCAGGCTTTGTACGGATCAATATAAATTATTTTTTTGGCCACCAGATGGCCAAAAATGATAAAAAGAGGATTCCCCTTTGATTTTGGGTGGACTAGAGGTGGGATTCACCATAAAATTCATGGATATGAAATTTTGGAATCAGATCATGGATTATAAAAAAACCTAAATACACACCATGTATTCTGAAAACACATGGAATATAGTTTCCTAGCTATGTCGGGTAGGGTTTTGAGCAATTTTAAATATCATATGCCATGTAGGATCCCCCCACTGTGTGACTTGATGTTGGCTACCTGGAGTGTACTCTAGGAGTATCCAAACACATTCAAAACCTGGAATATCTTGTGTACCACCACACGACTAGGGTACATGGATATAACCCAAAGGAAATGGGAGGGACCCCATGCAGTAAGAAATGCCATGTATATAATTAAAAATGAACAAGAAAGTTTACACAAACATGCACATGGGAACAATCACGAACTTGGGTGGCTAAGGCACATCATGTAGTCCACCTACACACTATGTAGATCTAAATGGAAAGTGATCTGTGTACCGTTAGTGATATAGTTATCCATCAGAGCGAGACCGCACACCGTGTGGGTACCCTTACACGGCATGTACACCTTATTTATTTTTGAGGAAAATTATACCTATCATATATCCTTCATTTGGAATCAAATTTTGGCCCAAAAATATCCTATTTTGAGTGTTTTCCCATATAGAATATGATGGTATCGTTCATGGTGGATTCTAAGATATTGTGTGAGATATTCTCAGTGTGAAGCTTCTTTAGGAAATTCTCGATGAAAGTAGTGATTATGTAGGATCACTAGGGACACTTGAGTGGAAACCTTATAATAGGATAAGGCATGGGTACTCTACCTATATTTAGAGTGGAACCCTCCTATTGGGTAGGGAATGTATCTTCTATATCTTATCCAAGTGGCCCCCTTTTGTTGGGCAGGGTATAGGTCCTCTATTGACCATTAGAGTGGCCTACTCCAACTAGGTTGGGAATAGATCCTATATTGATTACAAGATTGGAACAATTATACTGGGATATGTCATGAATCCTCTATTAAATATTGAGTGGCACCCTCCTATGAAGTTAGGGAATGGGTCCTCGACCATTAGTGTGACACCCTATTGCCAGGTCAGGGCATGCGTCCTCTAGCTATCTATTTGAGTAGAATTCTCCCGTAGAATCAGGGTATGAGTTCTCAATATATTTGAGTGGAATCCTCTTATTGTACCAGGTTTTGGGTAATTTACCTAGAGATTGTGCCCCTTTACTGTGAGATATAGTGGAAAGGTGCAGATTTACTTGGATGTCTCTTTAGATAGACATATGAGATACTGGGAACCATTGACAGTCTCTTGGAACTAATGACACTCTTTCCTAGGCTATGATATGGATATCCTCTTTCTCTCTCGTTTGATCTTATTTTATTGAGAATATATATGTATATATATGTATCCATGTTGTTGGATTTTATTACTCTTTTACTTTTCATTGATATTTCTACTTCTATCATGTGTCTTACTGGTCTCCCTTTAGCTTTTAGGGTAGCTTACTGGGTATGTATATACTAACCCCTGTATGGGATTTTATTGCATGTGTTATGTATTATTCAGACAATATATAGATCAACGATGATTACAGAGGTTTGTTTTTTTTTTCAGGTTGGGACATATTTTTGGTTGGGAATGTATTTTTACCCTTTTTAATTTTAATTTTACACTTTTATACTCTTATACTCCCTGTAGGTTTTACATGCATGATTTATTCTTTGGATTTTGCATCTTTTATTATTATTCCTCTACACTCCTACATGGATATGGTTGGGTGCGTGCGTATAAGTACATTAGGCAAAGGCTTCCCATATTAGTTATGACTTTCGGTGCTTGTCGCCTGCTCTTGACCTATGGAGGTGGGCTGGGGTAGTTGAGGATCAATCCCCATTGGGTTGGGTTATGACAAAAATTCTGTTATGATAGGGAATTGTTTAAATATCATCAAAATCATGGAATGAGGACAGTTTATGAGCAAAAAAATCCTATCAAATTATACAACATGATAAGTATTAGGGTATATATAATAAGATTTCACTATCAAAACATATTTCAAAACAAATTACTTGTTTTTCTTAATGTTTCTACAGTTCACAAAAAAAAATTATAGTAAAGAGTTTTGTTATTATGTTTGAAAATTTATGAAGGATATCATATTCCATAAAAAAACTAACATCCCCAAAGAGGTATTTTCAATGATAATTACAATTTAATTTAAAATATTTATTAATAATTTGTTTATTTATATTTTTCTAGTACAACCAAGATTGTCGATAGTCCTCAATTTAAAAATAACAAATAGATTTGTTTATAAATTAATGAGCATAATACATGGTGTCAGAATGTATTCAGACATCTTGATGAGGTGTCTTCCTACTACTTATTTAGTTAATTTTTTCATAATTTCGTCTACTTTTTTTTATTTAATTCACTTATAATTTTTATCTAACACTTATTTTATTAATTTTTATAGAGATCATAAAGAAATGGATTTGTCTACAAGGATGACACACTCATGATGATGCACCTTTTTTTTATTTTTCAATGCATTCAACAATTTGGGATATCAAACAATAATATCATTAGATAACCCAAAATGTTTAATGTGTTGCAGAAAAAAAGACATGATGTGCTGTGTAGGAATCAATTGCACCTCAATCTAATACATGGTATGTCCAGTATGACTCATAGTTTATTTATTTTTGTTTAAAATTGATATTTTAGTTCAAAACACACATTACAAACTCAAAACCAAGAAAATACATTGTGGTTATTATTTTTTAAAATTTATGAAATATATAATTTATCATCATCAAACTATCATCCTTTAAGAGGAATTTTTTATAATAATTACAATTTCATTTAAAATATATATCAATAATTTATTTATTTATATTTTTTCAGTAATACCATGACTATCGATATTCTTCATATTCAAAAGAGGAAATAATTTTTTTTAGAAATTAATGAGAAGAATACATGGTGTCAGAATGTATACAGACACCCTGAAGTGAAGACTTCCTACTGCATATGTTGTTAATTTTCCCATCATTTCATATACTATTTCTTAATGAATTTCATTTTCATTTTTATCTACTAGTTATTCTGTTAATTTTCACAGAGATCATGAATAAGGATGATACACTCATGGTGCACTCATGTACTATAATTATGAACTCAATAAGGATGATGTATTCATGACGATGAAATTTTATTTTTATTCTTAAATTCATTCAATATTGAAAGTTATCAAACAATAATATTTTTAGATAACCCCAAATTTTGAATGCATTGAAGAATAAAAAGATATTATGTGATGTGAAGGAATAAACCACAAATCAATCTGACGCAAGGTATGAATGGTGTTACTTGAAGTGTATGTTTTTAATTTAAAATTAATATTTTATTTAAAAGAAATATTACATACACAAAATCAAGAAAACACATTCATATTATTTTGATTTTTTAGGAAAGAAATTCATAAGTCATTTTTGACATTTAGTAATCAGCCACACCTCAATTCGATAAATATTATGCTCGGTATGAAAAAGCTAGTAACATGTTAGAAGTTTCTTGTATTCATATGATATTTGATATCAAGGGTGCAATTAAGATAATAGAGATAGGGAAATGGGTCAATAATTTATACATACATCATGAAAAGGTGAATTCCTACTACTTATATGGTTAATTTTTTTTCATTATTTTATACAAATTTTAAATTTAATTTCCTTATCATTTTTATCTGATACTTATTTAGTTTATTTCACAAAATATTTTGGAAGTCATACTTTTCTTTCACTATCTAAAAAAATCCATAAAAGGGAGAACATGTTCTTTTCAGATGGAAGAGGAAACCACTTGCTTCCTTAAATGTGAAGTGAATTATAAGGATACATCTTCTAAGGGATTTTGAAATATTTGAATGTAATAGCATGACTTCACAAAATATCTATCATGAAAATTGTCTTGAATGGTGTTGGAATCATCCACACCTAAATCAGATGCACATCAACATGACACACAATATTCTTGGTATAAATCAAAGTGTATGTTTTTATTTTATAATTTACATTTTAGTTTAAAAAAATATCACATTCTCAAAACCAAGAAAAAACATTAATATTGTTTTGATACATTATGAAAATGATCCATAAGTCATTTGTGACATGTGGGAATCAACCACACCTCAATCCGATACACGGTGTATCCAATATGACTCAATGCGAGTGTTTTTAGTTTAAAATTTCCATTTTAGTTCAAAACACACATTACATACTCAAAATTGAGAAAACACTTTCAGATTGTGTTGATACTTTCGGAAAATGATTCAAAAATAATTTTTGATGTTTAGGAATCACCCGTACTTCAATCTGATGCACAATGTTCCAGTTATGATTCAAAGTGTATGTTATCAATTTAAAATTAAAATTTTAGTTCAAAATGTGTACCACACACTAAAAACTAAGAAAACATGCTTTTATTATATTGATACATTAGGAAAATGATTCATAATTCATTTTCGATGTGTATGAATCAGTAGAATGTCAAATCGACACATGATGTGGCCAATTCGACTTAAGGTGCATGTTTTTAGTTTAAATTTACATTTTAATAAAAAATACACATACTAAAAACTAAGAAAATTCATTTGTATTGTTTTTATACTTTAGGAAAATGATCCATAATTCATTTGTGACATATAGGAATCAACCACACATCAGTATGGTGCACAATGTGACCGATATGACTCAAAGTGTGTTTTATTTAAAATTGACATTTTAGTTCAAAACACAAGCCACATACTCAAAATTGATCAAACACATTAATATTGTTTTTATAATTTAGGATAATTATCCATGAATCATATTTGATGTGTAATAATTATATTCACCACAACCTAATACACAGTGTGCCTGTTAGGACTCAAAGTGTATGTTATCAGTTTAAAATTGACATTTTAGTTCAAATTATGTGTCACTCATTGAAAACTGATCAAACATACTTGTATTGAACTGATACTTTAGTAAAACAATTCATAATACATTTAAGACATGAAATAATTAGTTTATCTTCAAACCAACACATGATGTGACTGGTATGACTCAAAGTTCATGTTTTTAGTTTAAATTGACATTTTTATAAAAAAGGCACATGACATACTCAAAACCAAGAAAATACATTCATATTTTTTTGATAATTTAGGAAAACAATCCTGAAGTCATTTGTGATGTTTAGTAATCAACTTCTTTTCAATATAACACATGTTGTGACCAGTATAATAGAAAGTGTATTTTTATTTAAAATCAACATTTTACTTCAAAACACACACAACATACTAAAAATCAAGAAAATTCATTTAGATTGTTTTTATAATTTAGGAAAATGATTCATAAGTAATTTTTGATGTGTATTAATCATCCACTCCTCAATCTAATAAATCATGTTCCCGATATGGCTCAAAGTGTCCGTTATCCATTTAAAATTGACATTTTAGTTTAAAATATATGTCACTCATTGAAAATCAATTAAACATGATCATATTGTCTTGATACTTTAGGAAAATGATTCATAAGTCATTTATGATGTGTTAAAATTAATATCACATCAAACCAACAAATTATGTGACCGGTATGACTCAAAGTATGTTTTTCCAGTTAAAATGACATTTTAGTAAAAAATAAAGGTGAAATACTCAAAACCAAGAAAATGAATTTAGATTGTTTTGATACTTTAGTAAAATTACCCTAAAGTCATTTTTTATGTGTAAGAATCAACCAAACATCAATCTGATACATCATGTGACCAGTATGACACTAAGTATGTTTTTTATTTAAAATTTACATTTTAGTTCAAAACACATGTCACATACTCAAAATCGTGATAACATATTCATATTAATTTGATACTTTAGGAAAATGATCTATATGTAATTTATTACATGTAGGAATTATCCACATCTAAATACAATGCACGGTGTGCTCGGTATGACTCAAATTGTGTGTTTTGATTTTAAAAATGACATTTTAGTTCAAAACGCATGTCACTCCATGAAAACTAAGAAAAAAACTTAGATTATATTATTATTTTAAGAAAATGATTCATAAGTTAATTTTGATGTATTAAAATCAGTATCACATCAAACCAACATGTGATGTTATCAGTATGACTCAAAGTGCATGTTTTTAGTTTAAAATGAATTTTTAGTAAAAAAGACACATAATATACTCAAAACTAAGAAAAAAATATGGATTTTTTTGATACTTGAATAAAATTATCCTTATGTTATTTGTGATGTGTTGGAATCAAACACACATCAATATAACACATTGTGTGACCTATATGGCTCTAATTTTATCTTTTTATTTAAAATTGACATTTTATTTCAAAACACACATCACATACTCAAAACTAAGAAAATTAATTTGGATTGTTTTTATAATTTAAGAATATGATCCATAAGTAATTTATGACATATAAGAATAAACCAAACCTCAATCTGATACATGATGATCTCGGTATGACTTAAACTATGTGTCTTGATTTCAAAAATGACATTTTAGTTCAAAACATATGTGACATACTCAAAAATGTGAAAAACCCTTCATATTATTTTGATACTTTAGTAAAAAAACTCACAAGTCATTTTTGATGTGTAAGAATCTGCCTCACCTTAATCCAATACATGGTGTGACCGATATGAATCAAATTGTGTGGTTTTAGTTTAAAATGAAATTTTATTAATGAATTGTTTCATATTTATCTTTTATTTATTTATTTATCTATATTATTACTAGAATAATAATTATTTTCTTATACATATGGACTATTTTTCTCGAGTTGGGGTCATTTGTTCGGCAACTGATACCATGATCAATATTTTTTGAGAGGGGGTTGGGTTCCAAAGACAATGAAACCATTGATGTTTTTTAATATTTGTGATAAATTATACATTCTAATGTAATTTTTCAAAACAATGTTTGAGATGCCTATAATATATTGTTTTTTATTTCAATTAAATTATTAATTTTTCATATACCTTTATTTACTACTGTAGTGTGCTGCAATTTTAATAGCACACTGTAGTAGAATGGCCTTTATTAGTGCTCGAAAAGAACTAATAAAGATTTTCCTTTATCAATTCTTTTATAGAACCGTTAAAAGGGTGATCTCTCTTAACGGTTCTTAGAACAACAAATCCTTTTTAGCACTGATAAAGGTCTTTTATAGCACCGACTATAGGACGATATATAGTAGTGTAATTTTATTTAATAATTTATATATAATTTAAATGTAAAATATTAATTTTATATTCATATAGGTAGTTTATCATCCCAATGTTACAGAGTTATATTTTTTAAGAGGATGTACACCGATCCTTCCATGAGAGAGATTACCGGTATCCGAAAACATTAGATTGTGGTTAGTATAGTTATTTTTATTTTTAAAATTAACTAAAATTGATATTTTAACAATTTTAATTTCAAATATCATTTTAAGGAGACATATGAGGTTAAAAATTCTTACAAAAATGACAAGATTCAAGCTAAGATCAAGGGTTAGGATACAATTTCACCAAGATTTAATGAGGTAGATTGGATACAGAGGACTCATTATAGTATCAAGAAAACTCGATTGGTTGGTGTTTGTTATCGATTAAAACCTACCATTTATTATGGTACTGCCATCTAGCCATCATCTAGCTCCATGAGAGAACATGTAGAGTCATCATAATCTTCTTCAAAGTATGAGGAGAAGATATTAGCTCACAATGAAGTTATAGAGAGCCTATATAGAGGGTAAGAGGAGATTCATCGACACCAGTAGTAGGAGGAGGATCAACAAGGTCAATGGTAGGATCAGTAGAACTAGCATATAAGCACATGTGATGAAATGAGCAGCGTATAGGGATAAAGTTTCCTCCATTTGGTCCTCCAAATGATCCATCACCTCTATAGTGATTGATATATTTTGTTGAAAAACATATTATGAGGAGTTTTGTATGAACATATTTATATAATGTGGTTATTAATTCATATGTCAATAGTTTTATATATTTGGTTTTTTAAATTTGTTTGATGTTCTTTTAATTGTATATTTTTTTTAAAAAATTACTTTTTATTTTTTTAATATTTTTATTTTTTAAAATTTATTTGTGATGGAATAGGGATTCCATCACAAATAAAAAATAATTTTAGATTTGATTGAAAACTATTTGTGATGGGACACTCATCCATCATAAAAAATATTTTTTTTATGACCCATCATAAAAAAAACATTTTGTGATTCCATTTTTAGCCACTGGTCAATTGTGATGGGATCCCATCGTAATTGACTCATAAAATATTTCTCAATTTTCAGTTGTGGTAGTTTTCTTAGATCGAATATTAGAAGAAACATTCCTTTCAAGAGACATTATTAAAAGAGACAACACATTTCTATCCAAGTTCTTCCATTCATCTTTATTCATCAATACTGGCTTCACTCCTAATAAGGGAAACTCTAATCCATTCTAAATCAGAGAGTCTTTAATATAGATTCACCTGAATCTAAAATCTGATCCATAAGATTTATCAATCTAGATATTTCCTTCATTTGATGCCATGTATAAACTACTAACGGTGTGAAAAACATGATCTCTGAGCCAATACCTCTGATACCACTTGTTGGGGAACATAGTTGTGAAAAACCAATCTCTATTATACCTATAAGACCACTAGAAGCACAATCAAAAGACCACTATAAGTTCTTGTACAAATCAGTGCAATGGAAAAATGAACATTTAAAACTTAAATTCCCCTATACTAGGTGTATCGGAAGTGGGTAGTCAATACACCCTACTCACCACACAAATTCATCATCACATATACACCTTAATATAAATGAAATCAAGCATTAGAAATACATTAAATAGTAAAACATGCAATAAAAATACAAAAAGTGGAGAAAGAAAAAAAGTTTATTATGATTAGGACTATGTCCTACATGAATGGGGGAAATTACATGAATATTACCTTTGTTATAATTGGAATATTATAGGTGGATTAAAATAGATTATAAAGACAAGTAATCCTCACAAACTTCTCAGCTTTCCAATAATCGAGCAGTTAAACTGCTATTTTATACACTTTGTGTTGACGGTACCACATACTTAAAATACTAATAAAAAATGACCAAACCGGATAAACATAATCCTTTTAAAACTTAGAAAAAGTGAAATTAACTTCTAATTTATGATAACTACTCAGTAATCCATTAGATTTTCTAAACTTATAGACCTCCCAACGCTTTATTGTAGAACCATCGGTAGATGAGAACTTATGATGGACCTCCTTCCATTGGATAAGAACTACTGTCACTGAAGAGATAAACTTCCTCTACCTTCACATCACACCCATCCTCCCACCACTAACATAAATTATAGTGAACATAAATCCTATATTCAAACTTCAGGTGTTGTGAACTTCCAATGATCTTAATAAGTCTTAACATCCCAACATCTATACCAAAGTCACGAATCACTATCATGTTCACTAAGACATTTTAAATAATGGATATCAAGAGATTTTAAATCAATAACATAAACATTTTGAAATTGAGAAGATGAAAATAAAAAATTTCCTTTTAAGTCAAAAACACTACAAAACACATTTTCAAAAGAATCTTTAAAACAATTATCACAAAATTATTTAATACTACTAAAATTATGTTTTATACCATAAATGTATGAAAAATATTTAATAATGGTAGTGTAATGACCCAACCCACGAAGAACCACTTGGATGATGAAACACCAAACTATCACAACCCCAAGACCACCTCTAATAGGCCAGGGGATGAAGAAAAGTGCCAATAAGTCATAAATGAAATGGGAGTCTTTTTCCTAATGTACCAGTATGCACAAACCCAACCATATCCATGAAACAATGTAGAGGATAATAAATGATGGTAATATATAGAGTAAACCATGCATTCAATAACCTATAGGGAATAAAAAAAATTATGATAAATTAATCCAAACCGTAATGGGAAAAAATACACACCCAATGAAAAATGATGTCCCAACCTAACAACAACTGGAATAAAGGAAAAATAAGAGAGCCTCGATCTTGATCTTCAAGTCTGACCACTGTACGTGGTCAATGTACCCAGGTATCACTATTCTCTACTGATGTCATTTTCGAACTATCTATCATCCGTATAAGACACGACATGTGAAGGAAAAGACCATATAGGGGTGAGTATATACATATCCATTAAAACTCCCTAAAAACCAAAAAGGGATCAATAAAAAGATACAAAAAAGTTCAGATAAACCTATAGAAAGTGAAAAAAACCCATCATAGATATATACTAAAAAAGAAACCCATATGATAGAGAAAGGGGATCTCAATATTCATATCCCATCCCAGTATGATGAGTCTACCTATAGCTCCAAAGGTCTATCACCGATGCCCAAAATCTCATGTGTATGTCTAAAAAAATTATATGTGGAGGACCCACACCGTTCCACTAATCCATAAATTTATGGGGGAACAATCTTTAATAGAGGACCCACACCTTAGTACGATAAGTGGTGTCACTCAATAGATAGAGGACCCATGCCTTGGTGTGATAGGGGAAACCACTCACTGAACAGAGGAACCACACCCTAGCATGATTGGGGTTATAACTCAATAGATAAATATATAGAGGACCCAAACCCTAGTGAAAATAGGGGGTTGACACTCAGTGAATGAAGGACTCAGGCCCTAGTATGATAGGGGGTACCACTCGATTGAAAGAGGGCCCACACCCTAGTCAGTCCCGGGGGTACCACTCAATAAACAGAGGACCGATGCCCTAGTGTGTTAGGGGGAACCACTTAGTAAATGTAGAGGAATATGGGGGACCCACACCCTGGTGTGATAGGGGGGTTTCCAACCCTAAAATATCTCAGATGAACCCATATGACCCCCACTATCAGTCAAACATTTCTTGAAGAAGAATTATTCTTGCAACACCTTGCGTCATATCTCTAAATGCACTATGAAGGCTACTATCATGTTCTATGTAGAAAACTGCTCAGTATAGGCTACTCACATGCCAATATCAGAGCCTAGAAGGAGGATATATTCTAGGTTGAAACTCCCAATAAAAGTACATGATGTATAACAGGGGTCACACAATGTGTGACCACACCTAGACTCCTAAACATTTCTATGCATTCACATTGATTGACTATCCATGTAGAACTACACGACGTGTAAGGGTACTACACAATGTGTCTTATCTACCCAGGTCCTGGTCATGTGTTCTTGGATATTCCCATGTATAACTGGACATTCCCATGTACATTTGGTCATTGCCGTGTACTTCTGTATGTGACCAAGCACCGAGCCATGCCCATGTATCTCTGGGTATGCCTGTGTACTCCTAGAGAACAATGTGTGTCATTCCACATAGGGTCCTAGGCATGTGTAACTGGCACATAGCTTGGCCACCCTAGGTGGGGTCACATGATATGTGGGCCCAACTACACAGTATGTGATCATTTTCTTCCTCAAAACCCTAACTACCTCAGATGGTGGAATACACGACATGTGTTCCTAGACTACAAGACTTGTAGTCATGGTTTTTGCAGATACCCCATGAAGTATTCATACGTTGTAAAATTCCCTTCACCGTTTTCATTTCCACCATGATTCACACCAATGGTATTATATCTAGGGTCCTCCATGTCCGATCCATTATCAATGGTCAAATTTTGATAACCCGAACCATGCACAACTTCACCCACCATTGTCACAATCCTACCATTACCACTTAAGATCCTAGATTCATGGAGGGATCACTCTCAACTCATCCTGATTCATCTAAAAATCACCAATCCATTCATAATTCATGAAATCATATGAAATCCTAAGGTTTTACTATGCTCGTATCTACCTTGAAAATGACGTACCACAACCCCATGGACCAATGGTGAAGAATGTGAAGAACGGAGGGGGAAAAATATAAATAATGTGAATCAATTATTATCTAAGTGTTCTTGTCCGACAATACCATAATCAGGGTATCAAAGGTTATTACAGGTGAATAGAATGATTTAGATTGGATTAATAAAACCAATAAATTTTTGGGGATCTTGAGAAGAATAAATATTGTATATCAATAAGAAGAAAAATATAAATCCATGATTATGAAATTGGAAAGGGCAGAAATCCAGTAATAACATAACCTACCTTTATTTATGATTGATCGTTGGTGAAGAATGTGTTTTACAATAAAGGAGAAGACCCATTATGTTTGATGCCTCTCATTACACCTTGATCTGATCACTCATCATTCTGTAATCTGATCTTCCAATGAAGAATTCCTGTTTTCCTCCTCTAAAATCCTTCTATGGTTATATGGCTAACCATGACAATTTGTTATGATGAGATACTTATAAATTAATTTATGTCCTAGACATTTTAAATAAAATAAATAAATAAATTATTTATCTTAATTCAACACATCCTCCAATGGCTTCCTTCCTCATAGCGTTCGACGCCAACCAACTTTAGGTCGCACCTAGGGTAAAAAATACATTATGGAATCAATCAGGGTCTTGGATTTACCATATGAGGTACTGATCACTAGGAAAACCAAGAAACATACAAAAAATGTGTGCACATGCATTAAAATCTATTAATATTTTTAATATAATAATTTTTGGGGTCCTTAGATACCTAAACATAGCATCAAATCTGTCGATAAATCCAAATATATATAAAGAAACATGCAGAGGAAAAATATAATAATACTAGATTCATTATATTTTCCCCTCCTTCAAATCTTTTCACCTCAAAAAACACAAGCTAAATGAAAATATTGGGGTACTTAGCCCACATATAGATCTCATGTTCCAAGGAGCTCTCCTACATGCTCCCATGTTTCCAAAACTCATAAACCAAAGAAATGATTCATCATCATTGGATCCTCTCCCAATGATCCTTGATCACTAAAAAGTACATCATGAAGGTGTCTCCATCCTCGATGTATAACTCTCCCTAGTCAATAACATTTGTAGGTTCGTGCACACATCTCTTCAGCTGTGACACATGGAAGATTTCATGCACCCAATCCAATTACAGTGGTAAGTCTAAGTGGTAAAAATCCTTTCCAACCCTCTATAGGATCTTGCACGACTCAATGAACCTCAGGGATAGATTTCCTACCCATCAAAAACTCCACTAAACTATTTTTTAGGAGACACTTAAGAAAATATGGTATCCCCGATCGAATTCCAAGGGTCTATGATATCGATCTATTTAAGATTTCTATCTACTCTGGAATTTCCTTATACACTCACAGATCACTTGAACCTTATCCATCATCCACTATACTATCTCTATCCTAGAAAGTGATGCATCATCAATCTCAGTTAAACACATGGGTGACTTGAAAGGTCTCCCATAAAGGGGCTCAAAATGTGAAATGTGAATAGTAGAGTGATATATGTTTTTATAAGAAAAATATACCAATGTAAATTTATCTTCCCAACCCCGTCCAAAGTCCAAAAAATAGGCCCTAAACATATCCTCTAACACCTAGATCATTATCTTGGTCTAGCCATCCATCTGGGGCTGGAATGCTGTACTCATCCTTAACTTGGTCCCAAATTCCTCTTGTAGGCCACTCTATAACTGGGATTCAAACTGAGCATCATGGTTGGAGAAAATCATCAAGGGTACCCCATAAAGTCATATGATCTCCTGCACATACTACCCTAGGCTCTCAACCGATGTATTCTCCCTAATGGAAAATAAGTGTGTCGAATTAGTAAGTTGACCAAAAATCACCCATATGGAAATGTGAACTCTCACTAATTGAATAATCCCCATCACAAAATCTATGGATATTCCATCCAATATCCACCAAGGGATATCATGAGGATGTTTCAACCCTGTAGTAACCTAGTGCTTAACCTATACTTGATGACATGCGAGGAAACGAGATAAAAACTCAATTATACTCCACCTAATGCTATCCCACCAAAACTACTACTGAAGTTCCTTGTACATCTTTTCCACATTGAGATGTCAAACCAAGGGGGAAGTTTGAAACTACCTCATCACCTCCTCACAAAATATGATTGGAATCACCGCCAGTCCCTAGAAAAGGATGATATGATACCCCCTTTAAAAAAATCCATATGGTGCATCTCCTAAAGATATCTAGTCACATAGAACCTCATAGTCGATGTGTCATAACTAGGACTCCATCATATGTCGAATAAGGTAAGAATTCACCACCATCAACTGAAGAAAAAATGAACTCATCTCTACCACTAGGGTCATCTTTAAAGAAGACAACTACTTAGACACCTCCCCCACCATGTGAAAATGAGACTTCATGCTAAGGGAATCTACCACCACATTTCCATTCCTAGAATTATATAATATATCAAATTGATAGTCCTATATGAAATCCAAATAATTCCCTTGTATTAGGTTTATATCTCTCTACTTAAAGATATAACTAAGACTCTAATGGTCTAAGTATACAAAAAAGTGCTCTCCCAAAAGATAGTTCCTCTACATCTTTAGAGCGTAAACTACCACTATTAACTATAGGTCATGAGTAGCATAGTTTTAATCATGGGGTATAAAATGACTCAACTCACATGTGATCACTCTATTTATTTGCATCAATACACATATTTCCTAAATCTAGAGGCATTTTAAAACACTACATTCTTTAGATCCTCCTCCAGTAGTCTCAATACAGGATAACTGGTTAGCCTTAGCCTCAACTCCTTGAAGTATCTCTAACACTACACGTACTAGGTAAATTATTACCCTTTATATGTCAAAGAGGTGAAATGGGTAGTAATCCTAGATAATTCTACCATAAAACTCCTATAGTACTTCACTATACCAAGAACATTATGCACATATGACACTTTCTTGGGTGTCTCCCAAATAAGTACTACATCAATCTTCACTGAGTTCACATCTAAACGATTCTCATAGATGAAATTCTCTAGAAATTGAACCTTGAAGATCCAAAACTGACACTTTGAGAGCTTACCATAAAGGCAGTTCTCCTTGAGAAAGTCTAGGAATAATTTGAAATGCTCTGCATGCTCCTCCATTAACACAGAGTAAATGAGTATATCATCAATGAATAAAAACATAAATTAGTTCAAGTATGGATGAAACAATATGGTTCATCAGATCCATAAACATTGCAGGGGGATTAGTCACACTGAAATGCATCACCAGAAACTCATAGTGTCTATAGTGACATCAGAATGCCATATTTGGAATATCATCCCCATGAACCCCCAATTGTAGGTAGTAAGACCTGAGATAAATCTTCAAAAACGAACTCATTGCACTCCAATAATCTAAGATGTTGTAAATCCTCATAAAGGGGTAATTTTTATTTATCATTACCTTATTCGGGTGGTGATAATCAACACAAATCATCAAACCCCCATCCACATTTTTCATGAACAAAATTAGGGCTACCCATGGTGACACATTGGGTTTGGTAAATCCCTTATCTTGAAGATCCACCAATTACACCCTTAGATCCTAGAGTTTGGTAGGGGCTATATGGTATATTTTAGAAGATATCAGTGTAGTTCCAGGGTGAAAGTAAATGAAAAAGTCCATCTCCCACCTCATCGGTAGCCCTTGAACATCCTCAGGGAATATATATATATATATATATATATATATATATATATATATATATATATATATATATAATGTACTCAAATATTGAATAAATCAAGATGCCTAAAGATCCTGACATGCTAAGGGATAAACATTCCAATTTATGGGTGATGGGTTACAACTTTCTTCTCACAATACCCACTTAATCAACCATGAGATCTCTCTCACCTACAAAGGTGAATACCGTCTCATCCATATGAATAAATATAGCACACCTATAATGATAGTCAATCTAGGACTGAACCATAGAAAACCAATCTATACCCAAGATGATTCCATAAGGTTTCATCGTGATAACCAAGAGGTCCCACGAGAAACTCTATCTATTTAGCATCATCTCACACTACTGGTAGATAAGTGATATCAAAGAACCATTCCCTATAGGAACCACTAGCCAAAGTTTCTAGGCTAAAGCCTCAACTAGAAGATCAATCTCTTCCACCAGGTATATATTGATGAGGTAATGAATCACTCCTTTTTCTATCAATATTGAATAAAGTGTAGAATAAACACATATCATACCTCATACCATCTTGTGTGTAGCCTGGTCATAGCCCTATATAACTAGAAATTTCCCATGGCCCCAAATGCCATCTCTCTGTGCCTATAATGGACCACTTGGTTGTAGTGGTGGGATTTACTCATAGTGTCATCCCCCACCAACATATCCTCCCTCCAGAGCTACACCTAGTCCTCTAATAGAACTACCTCCCTAGAAGACACCGTAGCCATGCTTGGTAGATCCTTTATCATGATATTTCTTCTATCATGGTGGTCCATCTACTTATTTCCTTCCCTCCATAGCTCAAAGGGTTGGAAAATTGTTAGAAATGTGACCTCACCCATCATAAAAATAACATTTCCACTCTTTGGGATAATTAGAACCTTTTCAAAAACCCTACGTTTTATGTCAACATGATTGAGTCTGGCCATGATAAGGTCTCCTATGGTGAGATCCTGCCTACTAGTTCTTGCTATCTACTGCAGATGATGCAGCTCCATAACACCCACTTCTAGCTCCGGCTACCTATAATCCCTATGGTAGGAATATCTCCATCATCAGAGCCTTCTCTATTACTCTATCATAGGTGGGAATGTATAATTGGACCACATCATCATGAATATATCTACAAATACCCTGATAAAACTTTCAAACCTAGAAGTAACCATCTCACACCATGTCGAGGGAGTGTCGTGTAAGGATAGTGAACCTCATGGAATACTTAGAAACCATCATACTACCCTACTGCAACTCAATAATATCCTGAATATGAACTTATTTCAAGCATGAGGGGTAATACTCATTATAAAAAAAACTACTAGAAGTTGGATTGTGAGAGTTTTGTCTCATCACAAGTCTATGTGATTAGACTCTAGAAGTTCCCTACTTATCTGTGGAAATACTCACTCCTAGCAGAACCGTCTGATTAGTTGGGGTTTTCATGAGCCTGAAAAATCATATCACCAACTCAATCTAATCCCCTGTTTCATAGGGATCTGGATCTCCATGAAACCTTATCATTCTATGAATCAATAACTCATGGAGTGTTCTAGGACTATTCACATCATTGTCTTATACTGATAGTACTATCTACTGCTCTAAAGGCAGGGGAGCTTCCCCTACTCTCATAGAGGAAACACCTCATGAGATAGCCCCTTAACTAAGGCCTAATAAATCATCAGATCATTGTCATGATCTTAAATCTATAAACTTTTTGGATATCATCACATAGAAATCCTGACATTGATCAATACACACCATGTTTAGATGAACATATGCATATAATGAGTTGACTAAAGAAGAACGATCAAAGGAATCAATGCTATATGATGCATGTACCATTGATCATTGTAACCAATGTCTTGATATTCCAAGTCAACAAGATGGTAATCAGAGTCTTGGTGAATGGATACATCAATTTCCACACTAACATTTGGTTCCCTAGTCTAAAATCTACACACAAAACACTCAGAAACCATTACCCTAAGTCCCAACCAATTACTCATAATGGGATGACTCCAAACACTATCCTAGGAAATGAGATTCTCTAATACCACTCTATAACAACCCAGCCAACAATTTCCTACCTAGATGATAGTAATCCAAGTCATCATAACCCCAAGACCAACTATAATATGCTAGGGGATGGCACCAAGTGCCAATAAGGCATAAGTGTAATTGGACGACTTTTCCTAATGTGCATATATGAACACACCCAACTATATCCCTATAATATTACATATGAATAATAAATGATAGTAATTTCTAGAGTAAACCATGCATGAAACAACATATAAGGAATAAAACACAGTACAAAAAATTAAACCAAAGTTTAAAGGGGAAAAATGAATTCCCAACCAGAAATGATGTCCCAACTTGACAACAATTGGAATAAAAGTAAATTGAGAGAGGCCAACTCCTAATATCCATGTTTGACCATCACAGATGGTCAATGCACCTAGGTATCACTATGCTCCACTGATGTCACCACTGAATTTTACTTCCTCTACATAATACATGAGTCATCTAGGAAAATACAATACAGGGACGAGTATATACATACCCAGTAGGATACCCAAAAAAACAATAACGGGAGTAATATAAATATATAAAAAAGGTTAGATCAAACCATAAAAAGAGGGAAATGAAATCCATCATAGATATATACTCAAAAATAAATATATAAGAGATATAAATGGGATATCCATATCAAAAACCTATCTTAGGATGATGAGTCTTCTTACAACTCTAAAGGTCCATCATCGATACTGAGTATCTCGTGTGTTAGTTCAAAAAATCCATGTGGAGGATCCACACATTTCCACTATTGTCCATCCTGAGGGAAAAAATGTCCAATAGAGGACTCATGCCTTAGTATGATAAATGGGCTCCACTTAGTAGACATAGGAACCACTCCTTAATGTGACATGGGGTACCACTTAGTGAAAAATGGACATTTTCCCTATAATGACAGGGGAAACCACTTAGTTGATAGATAAATAGAGGATCTACACACTAGTGCGATGGGGGGGGGGGGTGAAACTCAGTGAGCAGAGAGCACACACCCTAGAATGATAGTGGGTGATAATCGGTAGGTAGAGGACATGCACCTTGGTCCATCAGAGGGTACCACTTAGTAAATAGACGACCTTATCCCTAGTAAATTAAGGTGTACCACTTAGTAGATAGAGAGGAACATGAGGGACCCACGCCCTAGTATGATAAGGGATTTTACAACACCAACATCTCTTAGATGATCCCAACGGACCACTAGTATCATTGATGTGTCTCTTGAAGAATATTTATCTCAAAACACCTCACGCCATATCTCAAAATACACTATGATGGCTACCATCATAGTTTATGTAGAAAACTGCTCAGGATAGGATACTCTTGGTCCAAAATCTGAGTTCAAAAGGGGGACATACACAAGGTGGAATCTTCTGATAAAAGTAAACAATGTGTACTAGGGTTCACATGGGGTGTGACCTCACTTTTCCTCATAGCCCTGTCATTTCCTGAACACATCTTGGATGGACATGTAGCACTACATGAAATGTCTTGGCCACCCGGGGCCTGGTCTTGTGCTCCTGACCATGCTTGTGTATAGATGAAATACCCACATACATATGGCCATGCCCATGTACTTTTGTCCATGCTTGGACATTAGGTCATGCCCGTGCACCTCTGGGTATGCTCGTGTTCTCCGAAAGTATAAGGAGTTTTATGAAACATAGTGCCCTAGAAATTTGTAGTTGTAACACGGATTGGACACCTTGGGTGGGGTCACACGACGTGTGGGCCTACCCACACACCATGTGATCCTTATCTTCCCCAAAACCCTAGATATCATAGTTGGAGGAATACAAAATGTTTGTTACTAAACTACACATAGTGTAGTCATATTTTTCACATAAACCCAGGGAAGTCTTCACGCATCATGATCATGCCACTGTTGTCATCATTTTTTCCATAATTCATGATGGGGTTCTTAGATCTAGGGTCATCTATGCTCGATCCATCATCGGTGGCTAAATCCCTTCCACTCAATTCTCTTATAGATTTGTCTATCGCCACCATTATTTTCATGACCCCTCCCTCCAAAGATGCCTCTCCTGATATGGAAATGGATAAAGAGAGATAATGACCTCCAAGTTCCGCCTCCAGTAGGCCCCATGGTGGCGACCAACAATAAGGGTATACAATTGTCATAAAATCAGAGGCATTACCTTTTTTTATAGTAACCAAGATTAGGAGATAATATATCTCAACCTAGAAACAACTCCAAGACATTTGTATATAAAAAAAGGCCAAAACCAACCCGTATGCATGTTTAAAAACAAAATTCATACAAATAAAATAAAAAATCAAAGGTAAATACCAAAATTAAAAAATAGGCAGCGACACAACAACTGTCCAATAGTCTGATCTAGTAACACCTATAATGGTCCACGTAATCCTCCTAGAAACCTAAAAGTAGTTTTATAACATAGGGTGAGCATACAAGTATACTCAATAGGAAAGACCAAGGTCTCTCATGCATAGGTGGGAGAAGAATACTAATGAACCTGTGAGAAAACAATAGGAACCAAGAACACCTAACAAGGAATACTAGCCATCCCAATCTCACCAAATAATTCTATCCAAATAATGTAAGTCAAGTAAAGTAATATAATAATCACATCGATGGTTTGGGTACCCCGAACCACTTCCCACTGGTTATCTGCTCATTCCCTAATGAAAAACATCCTGTCGCTTCAACACTCTTCCATAAGCCTTATGTCACAACCTTCCCGCACACACCTGGGCCTCATAGCTAGTCCTGCATCCTGGGAAAACGAACCTCACCACATCCCACCCACAGAAACCTAGGATAGAACTATACCACATCCTACCCAGATACACCTGGGCCACAACCATACCTCACCCTTCCCGTAGACACCTGGGACACAACCACACCTCATCCCAAAGACACCTGGGAAAGCACACCACATCTTATCCCATAGACACCTGGAAAAGCACACCTCACCTGAAGATACCTGGGCCTCACAACCGCACCACAACTTTCCTGAAGAGTCTTGGGCTACGAATTCCTAGAAGAGGGAGCAGAGAAGAGTGAGTAACCATCCATACATCCTCCCACTAGGATGTTGAAAAAAGGCACCCTCTTCCATGAAAATGGGGGTGTTTAAAACATAGTTCTCAATTAGGGTGGGGTTCATATATAAATCACAAGGAAATAAAATTAGCTATATATATGGTACTACAAACTCAATCCCAACCTATGGATTCACAACTATCGATAACCAACCCATGACTTCCCCACTTTGCTGCCATGCCTAAAATACACACACCACATAACAATCCACAAGCCAATTTCACATTTTCTATCCAATTACATTTAACCATTTACATTTTTTATTAAACCATTCATCTATCAAACCCATCACTACTAGGAATCTACCAAACATAATCCATAACATGCAACACAATCAAGGTCATCTTAGAAGATGAAAAGCCAATAAAAACTAAAGTGTATTAACATTCATATATGTTTGATACCCATTCATGATATACCGATTTCAATACACAGGGAAAGATTTTTTCATACTACTTATGGGGAAACTCTGGGTAAACCACCCATATCAAGAACTACAATCATTCTTAAAAATCATACCACTCAAGTCACATTCCAAAAAAAAACCCAACACAGAACCCTATCCAGTCATACATCACCACACAATAGTCCCACAACCTTGTTGCACCACATAATTTCATACATTCCACAATCAATCAATCTCGCTACCTGATATTCTATTACATGGTCATGTTAATGTATCATATATAAGTTCATCCATTCCACCATCTAAACCAACCCAAATTCCACAACACAACCACTTCATGACCCATATATCTCACACACACAACCACAGACATCCCAGACAACACCTCACCCCACATACTAAAGCATAAAAAAATTCTAGATTAAATAAAGAATCCCATAATTAGTTCTGCTTATTAATTCAGGGGATTATCATTGAAATTATATGATCCTGGGGAATTTGTTCATTAGCCATGTGTACATAATTAAACAATTTAAATTTTCAATCATTTAATAAGAACTAACCAACATACAACTTGTTTAGTTCACAAGAAAGGACCACCAACTCCTACGATTTTTAGCAGGGAATTTGGACCATACAATCATAACATCACAACAAGATCAAGGCTGTAAAAAGCATGCAAACACGCCCCACTTCCATTTTCAATTCAATTATCCAGTTATTTATCTTTAATTAGGGTGAAACAACTATGATATGTAGGAAAAAAGTATATCCCACCCACTTGACACACAATAAAAGATAAAAAAAGGAGAAACCCTACCTCGAAGAATCTTTTCAATTCATTTGGGCACCGTAGGGTGAAGAAGAAAGATCACAAGTGAAAGACATAGTCTTATGTAAAAGGATTCAAATAGATCGATGCCAATGGAATAGTTGTAGCTATTACTAAAATTAAACTATACCAAGGTCAGGTGTCATACCCAAGATCTTCCAAAGTCCAAGAAACATGCTCACAACATATTTTACAGTGTCTAGATAGTCAGTTCTGTCTACCCATCTTTCTAAGGGTGGAAAGTAGTGTTAAGGCATAACTGAGTGCCAAAAGCATGTTGAATTCCCCTCCATAATCGTGAGGTAAATTTTTTATCTAAATTAGATACAATGAATATCATAACTCTATGTAGATGCACCACCTTATCCACAAACCTCTTTTCTAAGGCATCCACTATGCTTGACTCCTTAATCGCTAAGAAGTGAGCTGATTTCATCAACTGATCCACTACTACTCAGATCACATTTCAGCCTCCCTAAGCCCTGGGTAAACCTATGAAGAAATACATTGTGATGTCATACCACTTCCACTTTGGGTCATCTAAGGGCTGAAACAAACCATCAGGGACATGGTGCTCATCCTTCACCTACTAGCACACTAAACACTTTTCCACAAACTCTGCCACCACCCATATCATCCCGGGACACCAAAATTGTATCCTCAAGCCATGGTACATATTGTAAACTCTTGGGTTCACCACTAAGGGTGACCTATGAAACTAATGTAGTACTCCCTCACACAAATCCACTAGAACAAACATCCTCCCACATTAGAGCATCCGATTCTAATCATCCTTTAACCATACTTCTAGAGCAATCAACCTGGTCTAAGTGATCGAGAATCACCTCTGTCTCCGAGTATCCCCAATGAGACTCCTCCACCTGCCACATCAGAGAAGACTAAACTGTCATATGAAATAGAAAACCTCTTCCATCATTCATTCCTGCACCTAAGTGTAGGGTTTTCAACTCCTCCATCACCCTCTAGGCATCCGCAAATTCCCAAAGTACCTCCTTCCGTGTCTTCCTTATCAAGGCATCATCCATGACATTCCCATTTATTAAGGTTTAAGAGATCTAGAAATCATAGTTTTGGAGGAACTTTACCCACCTTCAACACCACAAGTTCATATCTCACTGGGAAAATATATACGTCAAGATATGGTGATCTGTAAAGACCACATAGTGCTCCCTAATGAGGTAATGCCACCACAATTTCAGTGCAAACATGACCACTGTAGGATCCTGATCATGGTTGGATTAGTTACATTCATGGGGATGTAACAGACTAGACCCATAAGAGATCACTCCCATTTGCTGCATCAACATGCATCCCAAGACTAGATGGTAAGCATCACAAAACACTTCAAACATCAAGCCTTCCTATTGAAATTGGAGCATTGTATCGCTGATCAACTTCCCCTTCAGATAGCTGAATGCTACATGAAACTAATCACTCCATAGAAAATCATGGTCCTTCCTGGTCAAATATATCAATGGGGATGAAACTCTAGAGAAATCAAGTACAAACCCTCGATAATAGCTGTCCAGACTGATAAAACTATGAACCTCAACCACATTCTTGGGTGATACCCAAGAAACAACTACTTCAACCTTTGATAGTTCCACTGCTACACTCTGCCGTGACACCACATGTCCAAGTAAATGTACCTCAAATTTCCAAAAATTACACTTGGACAACTTTCTAGATAGTTGGTGGCATTGAAGGAATTGTAAGACTGTCCATAGGTTCTTGGTATACTCCTCCTATAACCTCAAATTTATCAAGATTTCATTGATGAATATGATGATGAACCAGTCAAGGAACTCATGAAATACAAAGTTGATAAGCCCCATGAACATAGCTGGTGAGTTCGTAACACCAAATGGAATGACTATAAACTCGAAGTCCCCATACCTGCATCTAAAATAAATATTTGGAATATCACCCTCCTTCACCCTCAACTTGTGATATCATGACCATATATTGATCTTAGAAAACCAACTTTCTCCTCTCAGCTGGTTGAAAAGATCATCTATCCTCGGAAGAGGGTAACGATTCTTGACCGTCACCTGATTCAACTTCCTGTAATCTACAAAAAACCTTAGAATACCATATGACTTATTTGAAAACAACACCAAAGCACCCCACGATGACACACTGAGCCAGATAAATCCCTTATTCATTAGGTCATTAATCTGGATCCTCAAATCCTGCATCTCAGAAGGTTCCATCCGACAAAGATCCATCAAAATTAGAGAAGCATCAGGCTACAAGCCTATCCTAAACTCAACGTCACGTTGAGGGGGTAGAGTCACAACCTCCTTGAAAAAAAAAACAAGAACAACCCAAAAACTATGGGAACCTCCACCATCTCAGTATCCAATGATTCCACTAATAGATCAACCAATAAGTAAAGAAGAGACCCCACATGCCAACTGCCCACCTAACAACACCCATCACCGATGAAAGTAACACGATGACCATCCATGTTAGAAAATAAGACTCTCCTCCAGAAGTAGTAGATAATGTAATGAATAGAATAAAACCAGTCGATGCCAAGAATAACATCATACGACTGCATTTGTAGAAAGAATAGATCCCCATGAGACTAATGCGGCCCCATCATCAGTCTACATACTTTTCATACATCAAACAAGATGGTCTGACCTTCAACTAGCATACTCAATACCAGGGGAAATAGAAGCCTCTCTATGTCTATTACCAAAGCATGGGCTAGAGTGGGTTCAACTAAGGAGTGTAAAGCTCCCAAATCAAACAAATCATAATCAAGAGTACTAAATAAACTGATCGTACCTCTAATGATCTCTGGACCTGGTGGAACTTATACCTCTGTGGTATTTAACTGACCACACCCATATCCTCTTCCCCTCTTATAATGATGTCCTCCATGAACACACCTAGGTTGAGGTCCTTGAGGAAAACTCTAAGGTTGACCTCCACCCGCTCCCCCTCCCATCGGTGGAGCATGCGCCTACTGTCCCTACTGCTGAAATGGCCTAGCTGGAAACTACTGTAGAGGTGAGCGTTGAACCTTACCACCTACACCATATTGAGCTCAAATAGCCATTAGACACTAAATCTAAAGATGGGAATAGGCTCCTCAAGTGAAAAACCACGCTCCCAAGTTCACAAGAAAAGCATGAGGACCTGAAGGATGAAAGGGAAACTGCTAAGGTCGGTTCCCTACTGGTCAAAACTTCAAAGTAATTAGCACCTAAAACCTAATTCCAGTAGTCATTCTCTTAAAAGAACCCTACTGGATCCCCTCCCAAGGTAGAACTCCTCACAAGTGCATCCGTTCAATTACCTATACCTTCTTATGAATTTCCAAGTACATAAGCAAGGTAATTGGAGTAACCACATACTGGAGATAAGGACGAAGTGCCTCCTCTAGACATCTCAAATGAGATTCCTCATCTGGAAGAGATCTGGGAAAAAACTAAGGAGATACTTAAACTTGATCCCCATCTCCCGTACTGACATACTCCCCTGTTGGAGGGAGAGTAACTACAACATATTTTCATCCTTCATGGCCGAAGAAAGGAATTATTCTAGAAACTCCTTCTAAAAATTGAGGCACAAAACGTTAGTATCCTTCCTCTCCCCTAGGTATAATGTCCACCACTGACGCATAGACCCCCGCATCTAGTTCACTGCCAAAGGAAACCAGTGCTCCGTCAGATTCCAGATCATGTTGAAGGTGATCAATAACTCCTTAAACTATCTATCTATCTCCATGCTCAAAATTCTTTCCTCGTACTTTCCTAGAGTTTGTCGCTGTAAAGAACATATCATCTTATGAAACTAATAATTCTACTCTTCTTGATAAACCCTATTTCGATCGACTGGGTCAGCCTGCTGAGCCTCCACTTACTGCACTATATGCGAATGATGATCGGGTCCCATAGCTGAAAAAGGTAATCAAGGAACTCCTAAGCCCAAGTAGTATGAAATTTTATTTAATATCTATTTTAACTCATTATTTATTTAAAATTCCCCAAAACTACCAATTAAAATAGGAACACAAGTAATTATGATGCATGTACCTATCCTAGGGTCTCTACCCTGTAAATGATGTAGCCTCACTTGTTTTTTTGGTAGGATCAAATTCCCTGTATCAGATCACGGGGGGCCTTAAAATCCCATGTCCTCTCCAGTATTCTCTGGCCTATGTCACACACCAAGATTTCCTGAAATTATTTCCCTGCCAACCCATGAAATCATCATTGTGCCTAACTCCAAGCTCCATCCTATCACTCAAGATTCCTCTGATTCCATCCTGTCATGGCCCCTTTACCCCAAATATTTCCCTCTTGAGATGGAAATGTAGAAAGAGAGATAATGACCCTGAGTCCCTCCTCTAGTAGGTCCCGGGGTGGTGACCAACACCAAGGGTATATAATTCTCCCAAAATGGGAGGCATTACCATTTTTTTATAGTAACTAAGATCGGGAGATAAGATGTATCAACCTTGAAGCAAATCCAAAACATATATATTTATAAAATAAGGTCGAAACCATACCACATGCATGTTTCAAACAAAACTGCTACAAATAAAATAAAAACTCCAAGGTAAATACCAAAATTAAAAACTAGGCAGTGGCATAGAAACTATCCAATAGTCTAATCTAGTAACACCCAACATGATCCATGTAGTCCTCTTAGAAACCTAAAATTAGTTTTATAACATAGGGTGAGCATACAAATATACTCAATAAGAAAAACCAAGGTATTTTGTGAACAAGTGGGAGAAGCATACCGATGCCCCCGTGAAAAGATAGCAGAAACCAAGAGCACCTAAGAAAATAATACTATCCATCCCAACCTCACCAAGGAATGCTCACCAAACAACTCAAGTCAGTTAAACTAATATAATAATCACATTGATGGTTTGGGTACCCCACACCACTTCCCATTGGTTATATGATTATACTCTAATGGAAAACGTCCTGGTGCTTCCAAACTCTTCCACATGCCCCATGTCACAACCCTCCTGCACAAACTTGGGCCTCAAAGCTAGTCCTATAACATGGGAAAATGAAGCTCACAATATCCCACCCAAAGACACTTGGGCCACAACCATACCACATCCTGCTCGCAGACACCTAGTCCACAACCATACCTCATACTACCCGTAGACACCTAGGCCACAACCATACCTCATACTGAAGACACCTGTGAGAGCACACCACATCTCATCCCGTAGAAACATGGGAAATCACACCTCACCTGCAAATACCTGGGTCTCAAAACCGCACTGCAACCTTCTTGAAGAGTCTTGGGCTACCAATGCTTAGAAGAGAGAGCAGAGAAGAGCCAGTAACCATCCATCCATCCTCACACCAGGATGTTGGTAAAAGACACCCTCCCTCGTGATGATGGGGGTGTTCAACACATAGTTCTCAACTACGGTGGGTGCATATAAAAATCACAAGGAAATGCAATTAGATACATATATTGTACCAAACAATCAATCCTAAACTATGGATTCACAACAATTGATAACCAACCCATGACTTCCCCAATTTATTTCCACACCTAAAAGAAATACACCACATAATAATCCATAAGCCCATTTAATTTTTTATAGCCAATTCCATTTAACCATTTTCATTTGTTATTAAAATGTTTGTTTGTAAAATCCATCACTACTGGGAAACTACCAAACACAAGCCATAATGATAAAAAAAAACCAAGGTCATATCCGAAGGTGAAAAGACAATAAAAACTAAATTATCTTCAAATTAATCTATGTTTGATACCCATTCATGATATATCGATCTCTCGAAACTGGGAAAGCTTTCTACATACTACTCACAGGGACACTCTGGGTAAACCACCAATATCAAACACTACCATCGTTCTTCAAACTCATACCTCTCAAGTCATGTTACAACCAAACCAAACCCCAACACAAAACCCCATACGATCAAAAATAACCCCACAATGACCCCACAACTTCATTGCACCACAAAATTTCATCCATTCTATAATAAATGAATCTATTTACCTGATATTCCACTACATGGTCAGGTTAATGTATTGTCTAAAAGTTCATCCATTCCAAATTTCAAAGCAAACCACATTCCACAACTCAACCACTTCATGACCAATCTATCTCACACACACAACAACAAATATAAAAAAAACTCACCCCACATACCAAATCATAACACAATTCCGAATTAAACAAAGCATCCCATAATTAAATCCTTTTATTAATTTAGGGGATTATCACAGAAACTGTATGATTATGGGGCATCCGTTCATTATCCAAGTGTACGTAATTAACCAATTTCCATTTTAAAGTGTTTCAAAAGTACTAACCAACATGAAACATGTTTAGTGTGTAAGTAAGGACCACCAATGACCATGATTTTAAGTGGGGGAATTTGGCCTGCACAATCACAACTTCACAACAAGATCAAGGCTATAAAAAGTATGGAACACACCCCACTTACCTTTTCAGTTCAATTATTTAGTTATTTATCATTAATTATGGTTGAAAAAATATGATATATAGGAAAAAAAGTAGAACCCTCCCACTTGATACATAGTAAAAGGGAAACTAAGGAGAAACCCTAACTTGAATAAGCTTTTCAATTCATCTGGGCACCGTAGGGTGAAGAATAAATCCTGTAAGTGACAACCGCACTGCTAGAAATGTGGATCAACCTATTATGTACCAAGGGATCATCAAAATTCTACCCAAACAATCATCCCAAGCCAACTTTAATTGTAGTAGTGATTGGGGGGGTATGAATAAGAGAAAATGGATGAAAAGGAGGGTAAAACTTACCATGGGTCAATAATGGATTGCCTACAAACAACCACCAGATTCAATTGAACAAGGAGGGAGGAGTGGGGATCGAAGGTATCTTCAGGGCTCTTAGGGTTTGTCTAGAATGAGAGGAAAAAGAGAGAATAGATTAATGAAATAAGGTTTAGCCAAACAAAATTTAAAAAAAACTGGGTTGGGGGATTACACGACGTGTAACCCCCTTTCACGTCATAAAACTCCTCAAGGTCCAATTCCTCTGAAATACCTGTCACCTCTTGAATTATTTTATTTTTTAGACCACGAATCTCCACACATTGTGAAACTTCTAGAAAATCCATGAACCTGAGATTCATGTCTTGTAACCTCATTACATGACATGTAATCCTCCCACTTCTAGACTTTATCACCCAAACCTCTCCAAACTCCCTTCGAACATTTATAACCTCCAAAAACAAAAAAGCAATGGACTGTGAGGACAAAAACCGTTATAGTTATCCTTATATTTCCACTCAAGATCCAAAATCCAAGGAGGCCTCACCCTTAACCTTCAACTCATTCCAATCCATCCTTAAATCTCAAATCTATTCATCATTCATGAAACCTCCATGAATCTAGAGGTTTGATCATGCTCGAACCCACCCTAGAAATGTTGAACTACAACTCTATGGTCTAGTGGTGAATAATGTGAACAATGGAGGAAGAAAATAACATAAGGAGAATCCGTTATTTTCCAAGAGTTATTGGTCAAAATTCATATAATCAGGGTATCTAAGGTGATAGTAGGTGAAAAGAAAGATATAGATTGGATTAATATAAGCAATAAATTTGTCGGGCTCATGAGAAGAAAAAATATCATAGATCAATAATAAAATAAATATAAATCCATTATTATGAAATTTTAAAGGGTTTCAATCCAAATTAATGTGACCTACCATGATTTAGGATTGATCATCAGTGAAGAACATATTCTTCAGTGAAGGAGGAGACCCACTATATTTTCCACCTCTCGTTCCACCTTGATCAGATTTCTTATCATTCTTTGATCCATTCCTCCAATAAAGAGCACCCATTTCCTCCTCTAAAATAATCTCAGGGTTTTGTGGATAACCCTAGATATTTTTTATAATGGGATACTTATTGATAAATTTAGGTCATGTTCATTTAAAATAAATAAATAAATAAATAATTTATTTTAATTAAAGTACATGCTAATGGATACTTTAATACCAACCAAAATTAGGCCACACCTAGGGTAAATCTCACATTTTGAAATAAACCATGGTCTCAAATTCTTTTCCTAGGTCCTATGTAATGGGAAAACCAATAAAAACTTAAATGATGCATGCACGTGCATTAAAATATATTAATATTCTGAATATTGAGGTCCCAATACACCTAAACACAACAATGAATCCATCTATAAATCCGAATATATATAAAGATATATTCATAGTAAAGATCTAATAAAACTTGGGTCATTACAGGTATAATTTAAAAAACTAATGGTACTTATGCTGATAATCAGACTCCTTTAGTTATTACTAAAGATAACATGGCCTCCAACAATATTTTCATGATAGTTGAACTCAGAGTAGTTAATTCTCATGTGTCTTTATCACTTATTGTTCATGTACCATGTAGCTCCTTGATATTTTCTCTTAAGAAATTTCTCCTCAATTTGGTCTATAATACATTTGGCACTATCACCACTTGATTCAGTTGAGGAGATAGAGTTATCACTAGCACTATATATAGAAACATTGAAGGATTTATTACTTTTCTTATTTTATTTCATATTATTTTTGAATATGGGGCACTCAAGTTTTATGTGTCCCTTCATCATTCATTCAAAAAAATTTATATCCACTTCTAAATGTTGATTTTCCTTTTTAGCATGATGAAAATATATCTTATTCCTCATGAATTTGTTTACCTTATTGGCTAAGTGATCAATTTTAGCATCACCACCATAAGAGTTATCATCGATTTCCTTAAAAGAAATAATATTCTTTTTTCTTAACTTCCTTGGATTCCTTAACTTCCTTATTGACTTACCACTTCATGGTAATCTCATATGTCATGAGTGGCCTAATGAGTTATTCTATTAGAATGTTTGTGATATCATTTTCTTATTGGATTATCGTTATCTTAGGTGAACAAGAACTTGAAAATACCCAAAATATATTCTCTATATGTGTTTCTAAGAACATAAAAAATATAATTTTCAACCATTTAAAATGTTTGTAAAGTGAATGAACATTTCAGTAATTGATTCATTAGTATGCATGATATAAATTTCAAAGTCTTGATGATATATGTCAAGTCTAGTTTCATTGACCATATTACATAACTAGAAATTGAAATATTTGTGATGGGTAAATTGAAATGAGATACCATCACAATTGAACTATAGAAAAAAATGATATTCCAATTTTTTTTGGGATGGGTTGTCACAAAAAGTATTTTTTCGATGGATGAGTTTTCCATCGCAAATATTTTCTAAGAAAATATAAAATTATTTTTTATTTTTGATAAAATAGTATTTTCATCAAAATAAGTTATTTTTTATGAAATTACATATATATCAAAAATAAATTATTTTGATGAAAATCCTATCCCATCACAAATAAACTAAATAAAACAAAATAAATAAATAAAAAATAAAAAAAATAGTTTTTTTAAAAAAATAAAAAAAAGTCAAAATACCAAATTTATAAAACTATAGACATATGAATTAATAACCATATTATACATAATATTTTCATCCAAAACTCATCATAATATGTTTATCAAAAAAATATATTTATCACTATGGAGGTGGAAGATCATCTAGAGGACCAGGTGGAGGGAACTCCATCCTTATACCATACACAAGTCATCGTATCTTCTCATGTTGCTGCTCCTACCATCAATGCTACTACTCCTCTGGCTACTGCTGGTGTTAAAGAAGATCGTCCTACTCACTACATAGGCTCTCTATAACCACATTCTGATCTCTAATATTCTCCACGCACTTTTTAGAAAATGATGATTACTCTGCACATGCCCCCATCAAGATGGACAATGAACACAAATCAATTCCATAATAACTAGAAGGCATCAATCAAGAACTATTACCAACCACTCATACTTTCTCGATACTATACTGAGTCACCTACATCTAATCTTCATCATTAAATCCCAGTGCACTAGCACCCCAAACCTTAGTCTTGGCCTGAATCTCAGCATGTGTGTGAGAAGTCATGTCCTCTTATGCCTCCTTCAAATGTAATTTTAAATTAAAATAGTTAAAATATTAATTTCAGTTAACTTCAAAAATAAAAAAAATTATACTAACCACAATTTGATGCTTTCAACTACTATTAATCTCTCTAGTGGAAGGATTATTATACATCCTCTTAAAAACATTAAACCCTATAACACTATGATGCTCAACTAACTATATGAATAAAAATTAAATTTTTTTTATTTAAAGTATATATAAATTATTAAATAAAATTACTTACCATTTTTTGTTGATGAATACTAAATGTATGACTACCAGCTTGATGCATGACCTCCTATTTCCCCTAGTTCTTCTATCTTGACAATAATATCCTCTAAAAAATATCTCCCATCAAATAAGATTACAATCCATCCAAAACATGAGATGAGATGTAATTAGGTTGATGGATGAAGCAATATTAATAAAAAAATATGGCTTTATCTTTCTCAGATCATGCAAAAATTAATGATAATTATCATACATAAAGACATCTCAAGACTTCTAAATAGTGTCTCTCATGTTATTTTCGA
The DNA here is from genome assembly GCA_963277665.1 of Viscum album. Lineage (NCBI taxonomy): Eukaryota > Viridiplantae > Streptophyta > Magnoliopsida > Santalales > Viscaceae > Viscum > Viscum album. The sequence goes on from OY728142.1 coordinate 1,489,961,451, forward strand.
TGGGATACCATAAACCTTACAAATAATTAATAATAGAAAGTTAATAATTAAATAAATTTTAAAATAATAGTTATTTATTTACGTACCATCTAATAATCAAACACATGATAATGAACATTAATGGGAATCTGTTCCCATGTCACCCATGATTTGGAAAAATAATTTCATATAATTTCACCCCCTATCCAATAACTACATATCAAAATCCATGAAAAAAATAATCAAACAATTAGTATATATATAAATTAATTAAAATCAATAATAATTAATGAAAAATAACTAAAATACACAACTGAACATACCTATTCATGTGTGGATCAAAATCAAGAGGTGGATGTCGCACAAGAATAGGGTTGAGAACGATCAATATTAGTAGACAATAACTCCTTTTAGTCGATGATGAACTGGAAGCAGCCTATTGGATGGATGTTGAAGTATCAGGATGATTACAAGGAAGTAAATCCTCTTCAAGTCTATGAAACATACCATTAAAATCATCTCTGTCCATCCAAAACACAAAAATAACATCGTATGCAAATAATTGAAAACATGTATTATATATTAATTATGACTATAACAAGAATTTAATTGCATCATTCTTCATCTTTATCCTTATATTCATATTCAACATTACCAATATCTCCATCTTCCTCCTCAATATCATCAATTTCCATAGGATATTTAGCTTTATCATATCTTTCTATTTCAAATTCATTTATTACATCATCAACATTATCATCACCATCTTACTATAACTATGGGGTTTCATCATTCATATTTGTATATATTTGTGTAAAATATGTATTTAGAGTTGTATCTTTAAAATTTTTAATTCCTTACATTTCATCAGAACCACTTTCACTTTTTATAAACATATTTTCATAATATTAAATTTTTATAATACTCCACTAGTCAATTAAATATCTTGAAGCGGAAAAATAATTTGAATAATAAATTTAATAGGCTTGACAAGCCAGTATAAATGGTTCTTTTAGTAGAAGACTGATTATATATTTAATGTCAATGATTCCATGGAATTTATGATTTTTTAATCCACTATCAATATCAAACCAATGATATGTAAATTTCGTTACATAATTCTATCTTAGATAACACAACTCAATTATTTCATCCATAATTCCATAAAATCCAACTTCACTTTATCTATAAAGAGATATTTTTAAGAAAACACAACTATTCATTGTTTTTTTGATTCACCATATGCATGTGTATGAAATCAAAAATCATTTACCACATATAAATAATTAGATTTAACCAATTTGGATGGTGGTTTACTCAATAAAAATAATTGATTATTAATTTTATCTGTATGTTGTGATACCTAAAAAATTTAAAAACAATTATCAATATAAGAAAGAATAAATGGATTTCATATATTCAACTATAAACACTTTACTTTACTAGTATTTGAAACTAGTAGAAAGAATTACATTGTTGGAGTTCATCAAGAGAAGTTGGTGTAATTTATGGGAACTATTTATTGGTATTATTATCATATAATCTACAAATGAAAAAATATTAATTTATTAAAAAAATATAAAGAATAGGTGAAAGCAACATTGACTGTTTAAATCATTTCATTTCAAAAAAATTGAGCAAAACATATGTATAATATTTGTGATGATCATCATCTGAAATCCATTGTTCATGAATTCCACTAAATCCAAGTTTAGACTGATTAAAAACTAATAATTGATGTTTCATTATATTTTCAATATTTCTCTCATTATGACCCATTAAATTATGTTTTGAAGGATATTAAGTTTGAAAATAATGAGATAATAAAAATGAAACTTATTCTTGAATATATTCTTATGCAATTGAAACTTCAATAGATGCTTTGTTACACACATTTTTCTTTAATCTCTACATGCATCTCTCATATGGGTATATCAATTGGAATTGTACTGGTAATCCAAATTTTTCTTCATATAGAAAATGTAATATTAAATGTTTAATTGAATCAAATGAAGATAAAATATTTTTTTTTCTAGTTTACATAAAATTAAAAAAACATATTATTACAGCATACTCAGTGTATCTTAGTCTTATTTCACCACACAAATGTCTCAAAAAATATGATATTTTTATCAACATCAAAAATCAAAGAATTTAACAAACCTATAAGGATAATTAATAGTATTATTTCCATTATAACATGAAAATAATAACCTCTTAATCAGGTAATATGACCATTTCCGACACATCGATCTATATTAGAAGTGTAACCATTCGTTAATCTCAAATACACAATCCACTAACATAATAAATTTTTTTAGAAACTCGATAAGATGATTTTGGATTCATTAACTTCTTTGATATTTCATTTTTAAATAAATCATGTAACGCCCCGACCCCAGTTACCCAGAGTCAGTGCATTAATTACCTAACATTGGCATGATCACAAGAAAGATCAAATCCCGAAAGACCGATTGGTTTAGTAGCCTTGGAAACACTAGATATAATCATAAAGTTTTACATTACATTTCAAAGTGAAAAACTACTACAACAACAAAGTCTTCATATCCACACTATTAACCCCTCATAATATCCCTGCAATTCATTCATAAATTACTTCTTCACTACCTGGGAAAAATAAAACATAGAAAAGGGGTGAGCTCAAATGCCCAGTAAGGATAACAATATAGCGGAACATTCAAAATAAGCATAAACATTTAAGGCAATGAATTACTAAAACAAAAGCCTTTTAAAATTGAACTTAAACATAGTATGGAAAAAGTAAAATGAAATAATGCCATTTACTTGTTCACATGGATATTCTACTAATCGAATAATCACATGAAATATCAATAACCACTTTCATAATGTTGGAATGCATAATGCCAGACTATCATAACCACATAGCCAAGGCCTCGTGCCAAGACTACAAATAAGATTTTGTCAAGGCCTTGTGCCAAGACACTAATTTGTCTCATGAGACCTACCGATGCATCGAGGAGCTATAGCGGGCTCCACCCGTCACTTATTAAGTCCAATGTATTCCCATATGAAAAGGTTTAAACATAACATAAACATTCGTATTAAAACTAGCATACGAAATGTCAATAATTTCACCATAAACTATGAATGGTATAAAAATAGCACATCCATAGTCAAACATATCACAAAACTTTCAATACAATATAGAAGTTTTGTATCATAATAAATCAACTTCAAATAATCTTAAAATCCATCAAAGGATGTTGACATAGATGAAATCAAAATTCTTTTTAAAGAAGTATCTCCTTTTATTTTGAAATCATTTAAGATCCATATAAAATAAAACATTTTCTTTGAAAATATTCTTATAAGCTTGTATGGAAAGCTTCGACGATTTTATAACGGCGGAAAATAACCGCACCCGCCGTATAAGTTAAAAAGAACATTCTTACCTCAATTCCGTCGAAAAGGTTAAAAAGGACCTTGTTTTGAAAACGACGGAAAGATTCCTTTATAAACCTCTTATAAAAAGTCAAACAAGGGTATAAATGACTTTAACCCATAAAAAATGTTTTGAAATACATTTTTAAGAAACATGGATGTGGATGATAAAGATATCCCAGTAGATTATTACGTATAAACAACCTCGGATAATGAAGAGATTGTGAAATAACCCTTACCTTGTACTTTTCCTTTGTTGGGGTAGGTTAACCTCCTGTATAATGGTGAAACAATTGTTATTAAATTATACAAGAATCATATACATTAATATGATATCATATATGATCTTTTAACATTGCTTTATTAATAATATCTTAGTATTATCGTCGTTTCGGGTGATAATCGATTCGTTCTTCTTAAATGTTTGGTTACGTAAGACATGTTTGTAATGGATAGATTATATCTTATTCATAATCAGAATGATATTAACATTATTTTTAACCCTAAAATGAGAATAATACTTGAATGGATATGATGGAGAATGAATCTTATCACGTTCGTGGAGACGGTAGTCCGTACGTACGCACGAACGCTACTTCCATTTAATTTTTATTTTAAAAGAATCGAATCCAAATGATACATAGGTATATTACTATTCCAGTATAATATAATATTTTATATATGTTACTTAAGTTCATTAACACCATCCTTTATACGTTCCATGTGTGGTATGAACGAGTCATATCATTTTAAGGGGGCGGTAGTCCGCACTTCCTCAAATTAAATTATCGTATGTATATACGACATGAAACGAATAATGGTATGAAATAAAATGGAATTACATAAGCTTATATATAAAATATATATAATTAATATCATATTTAATTACAGTGCCATCATAATGGCCACCATGAGAGGCGGTAAGATGTATTTGAACAATCATCGTTTCGTGAGGCGTTAGTTTGCCATCCACAGAAACATTATGTTCATCATCCATTAGATGGAGTTGTGTGTATGTGTAGTTTGAATCCTTCTTATAACAAAATCCTAGTATATTGAGGATACTGGTGTTGTTACAAAAGAAAGGAAATAAAAAGAGTTTGGGGGTTGAAGAAGAAAAATAAATGAAAATAATTTAAGAGAAATCGTTACCTTTAATTTAGGTAACTCACTTTGGTTGGAACCAAAGGACTTGTTGAAATTCTTTCTTCCTAAGGGGAAGCTTCAAGGAGGAGGAGAGGGATGTGGGGAGCTTAGTTGGGCAGAGTTTGGACGAGCCAAGTGGCTTGAGAGGTGTGAATAAATGAGGAGGAGTGCCCTTTTATAAGAGGGGTGAGGGGCACCTTTGGAAAAGCTAGAAATATTAATTTATAATAAATTCATATTCGGTTTCCAATGGCTCCAAAGTTGATTATTCAAAGGATAAGGTGGGTATAGGTCGAAAACCACTCAACCAATAGAATTTAGACAGGTTTGGGTACTTATATTAACCTTATCTTTAAGTATTAACTCTAAGTTAATTAGTTTCACTTTTACAATGTCTCTTTGTATTTTTATATAATATGGTTAATAAACATACTATATACATCCAAGAGACCCCCAAGTGGTCCATTAATGATTAACCTATCATAATATAAGTCTCTTGGCCGAACCTTAGATTTTTAGGAATTTAATATCATTTAATAATATAATATTTGTTTTAAGAACTCTTTTATGTCAATTTTGACACTATTCAATAGTTGATTTTTGTGAAACTCATAACAGATTGATTACTTCGAACAAAGTCAATTAATTAACTCCTAATATATCATATTATCCTAGAAAATTAGTGTAATTCATTAAAAGTTTCATATTATATTTATTTGGGTATTTATAATATCAATTATGTTAATTTTTTACTATTTTAGTAATTACTGCATCATCATTGTGTCATAAATAAAATAAATTATTTAATGTCTAAAAATTATAAATAAAACATCATTATGTAGGAAATCTTTTTAGCTTTCTAATGAATATTTATAATCGAAAATCCAACATGTATAACCCTATGTAAAAATTGTTCTTCTAAAAGATGTAAGCTTATGCCATTTTTATTTTTATTTTAGTTTTATTAATATAATGTGTCATTATCACTTACAAGTGGATCCATGGGGTCCCAAAATAGACCCAAAGATGCCCATGGTCGACCATGTATCAACCAATAGGGTTAAGACACGTTTTAGGGTAATTTAGTATTATTATAATATTATTTTTTAACCCTTATTTACCGGATTTACCCTTAACCATGGTAAATAAAATATTTACCGCAGTAATTATTCAAAATGTCTAAAAATAAAAGTTACCTATTTACACAATTTGAACATCCTGATTCCAAATATGGAATCCATTTTTCTAAATTCAAAACACAGAAGTGGCAGAAATTAATTTAAAATTAATTCCCGCTGTCAAAACAAAAAGCGTGTTTTTAAGAGATAATAACTATCAAAAGATTGACACTTGTTTATGTTCGGTTTAATTGTAAAATTATGTCCAATGACCAACATTATATTAAATGGTAAAAATATATTCTAAATATACTTTAAAACCACTCAAATTCATAATTTATCACTATTAATTATTTTGATTAAAAAAGTTGTTTTTAATTAAAATTTAGTAATTTTCACTATTCATCAAAATAGGAAAGTTATCCGAAATGTACCAAAATTTCACCCTAGGCTAATTTTGATATTCCAAATCCAAAAATGAAGTCCATTTTGAAATATAGAATATATATGATTTCAAAAAGTAGGTATTACTATTCACAACGGCTAGTTTAATTAGTTGTGGTGTGTGTTAGAACTCGAGGTTGCGTACAACACACGCTATCGTATTATTCAAAGGAAAGCGTACCGTGGAAGCTTGAGATGTTTCATTTTAAATTTTTTGATGTCCCCATTTAGTCAAAAAGTTTAAAATATTGTATTTAAAAAGGTTTCACTATTAAAATTTGATAAAAGTGCAATACTGAAAATGAATCTGTTCTTGCATTATGACTAAGAAACTCATAATATGGATTCTAAAATTATAAGGATTATATAAAGTGAAAATTGTAGTTAATGCTATTCATGACCTCTTTTAATGCCTTTTTTTTGTAAGTCATGGTGTGATTGAACTCGGTGTTGCGTGTAGTGCAAGTTATTGAATTATTTTGAAGAAATAACACACTATGAAATCTTGGGGTGTTACATTCTCCCCTCCTTCAATAAATTGCGTCCTCGCAATTTGAAATTGTTCTTCGAAAATAAAAGGTTGAAAATAGAAAATATATTTGTGGGAAAACCCACATCGGAAATTGGGTTACTAAAATTTAGTCTTAATATGTGGAAAAGAGAAATGAAAGGGTCACCACCAAATTATGATCTTGATTAGGAGAACATTGGTGGCAATCAGAGACATATAATTGGAGGAAAAACATAAATATTTATAGGTAGTGATTGAGGTCATCAATCACAAACAAGTGTAAAATTTAGGTCCTTAAATTCATCAATCTATGATGATTTGAAATACCATCGGTTCAACAAAACATAGGGTATTAGGATAACACATTTTTGACGTTTCAAAATATCTTAGTTGAAATCCCACATCGAAAAATGAATTAATGAGGCCTCTATTTATAATAAAGAGTCGAATGTATGAAGATTACCGAAAATAACACATACTAGGGTTCCATGTAGGGAAATATGGATATGGAAGAAAAATCTAACCATCAATTATCTGATGGAGAGTGGTAGAGAACATGGCTATGAAAAGGCCAACAATCCCAAAGCCATAAATTAGTGATGATTTAAGGTACCATCTAGGAAAACATTTTTGTTCTAAGTTGATTTTCTTAATGTTGAGGAATTTATTTATGAGATTGGCTAAGATCATAAGGAGATATACTTACTTTATAATCAGAGTTTTATCCATTAATAAGTTTCTACCACCAACTCATCTTTCACTCTAAAAGATAATAGAATGTAATTTTTTATTTATTTATACTATTCGTACAGGGTTCCAAAATAAATGAATTTATAATTCATCTACCAGATCTTAAAAAAAACAACATTATTTAATCCAGGACATCTCGTGGGCCAGTGGTAGGTGATACACCCTTGTCGCCCTTCGGTTGCGGGTTCAAGTCTCGCAGCCTTGCCGGACGCGACGGGTTGCCGCCCAACCTCCGGGTTTTCCTTTTATGGTAATCCAAAATAATCCAAACTAGAACTATCCAAAATACTTCTGTCCAAATTCACAGTCCAACATTTATAAAGAAGGTAAACATAATATAGATCCTTTTTACCCTGCAATAGCATATGAATACCTTCATCTTGTATTATTTTAATACACTGAAACATCCTGATTTACCATAATCTTTATTGATTACATTCATGCTCCCTTATTCCATATAAAATGTTGGATATACTTCATCAATCGAAAAATGTTTTAAACCCCAACAATGATGGAATAGACAAATCATTAACCAGCTTTAAGGTAGTCAAGAATATCCAATATAATTTATCCAAATCAATCATGTATTATTCCAAAATCACTACCTCAGTATCAGAACTATATTATGATTTATCATTCTCTCAACCATATATTTTCCAAAAATTTATCCTGCTATTGAGTCACTTTTCTTTGTTCCACATAATCTCAAGTCCTTAATGAAATAGTACTGCAGTACAATCCTTATATACTCCATAATTATTATAACAAGTACATTGTTGATACAACACTCAATTGACATAATCAACATAAGAACTCTAATCATTCCTCTTCATCTGTGGTAGTATCATAACTTGGTTATTATCCAATAACATCATTTGCGGCATAGTCTGATGACTGGGACATAGGTTCGCGTAGTGTCCAAACTCCTTGCAAATGAAGCATTGTACATTTGAAACCATTTTCTCACCCTTGCAGTCATGTACTTTGTGCCCTTTTCCTCCACACTTATAACAAACTCCCATTCCTTTCAGGCAAGTTCCAGGGTGTTTCTTCCCACAGTTGTCACATATGGGAAAATTCATCTTTTTCCTCTTCCCTTTATCCATCTTTCTCTCTTCCATTCTTTTCTTCTCTTGCTTCCCTTCAAATCCATAGGACTCAGTAAACTCTTTACTTATCTTATCAACACATGAAATTATTTCTTCATATGATGATAATACATGGGAGACTATTTCTCTTATAAATTCTAGCTTAAGACCATGAAAGATATGATCCTTCCTTCTCTTTGGATCATGTGCATTTCTGGAGTTCTCATTCCTTCTACTGGGCGCCATTTCTAAACAATGGCATAAACTAGATCAGTTTATGAATCAAAATACATAATCCCATACTTATAAAACACTTAACATAAATTGAACTATTTATGGATATAATCCATAATCATAAAAATGTTTTCTTTGAGGAAGTATATACTCATAAACCCTTCATAATGATTTGTAAAGAAAATGAGAGTTATCCTAAGCATATCCCCCGGGAGTGTCATAACCAAGAGTGCAACAAGGCCCGTTGTCGTGCACCAGTTCCCGTTCGAGTCTAGCTCAAAGCGGTGTTTTCGGGTTTTACCCCTAGGTACATCTGTGCCAGAGCCGCCTCTACCTGCTCGTATCCAGACAGGGATGTATTGCTCGGAAAACTCACAAAATCTCTACAATACCAAAATTCTAAGAAGTTCTTCTATACTAATCCTCAAAGTTCATCTTAGGTCTACGTGCTCTAATAAGAGTTTATCTAAATCTAGTTTCCAAGGTTTGTACTAAACTTCCTCTGATACCAACTGTAACGCCCCGACCCCAGTTACCCAGAGTCGGTGCATTAATTACCTAACATTGGCATGATCACAAGAAAGATCAAATCCCGAAAGACCGATTGGTTTAGTAGCCTTGGAAACACTAGATATAATCATAAAGTTTTACATTACATTTCAAAGTGAAAAACTACTACAACAACAAAGTCTTCATATCCACACTATTAACCCCTCATAATATCCCTGCAATTCATTCATAAATTACTTCTTCACTACCTGGGAAAAATAAAACATAGAAAAGGGGTGAGCTCAAATGCCCAGTAAGGATAACAATATAGCGGAACATTCAAAATAAGCATAAACATTTAAGGTAATGAATTACTAAAACAAAAGCCTTTTAAAATTGAACTTCAACATAGTATGGAAAAAGTAAAATGAAATAATGCCATTTACTTGTTCACATGGATATTCTACTAATCGAATAATCACATGAAATATCAATAACCACTTTCATAATGTTGGAATGCATAATACCAGACTATCATAACCACATAGCCAAGGCCTCGTGGCAAGACTACAAATAAGATTTTGTCAAGGCCTTGTGCCAAGACACTAATTTGTCTCATGAGACCTACCGATGCATCGAGGAGCTATAGCGGGCTCCATCCGTCACTTATTAAGTCCAATGCATTCCCATATGAAAAGGTTTAAACATAACATAAACATTCGTATTAAAACTAGCATACGAAATGTCAATAATTTCACCATAAACTATGAATGGTATAAAAATAGCACATCCATAGTCAAACATATCACAAAACTTTCAATACAATATAGAAGTTTTGTATCATAATAAATCAACTTCAAATAATCTTAAAATCCATCAAAGGATGTTGACATAGATGAAATCAAAATTCTTTTTAAAGAAGTATCTCCTTTTATTTTGAATTCATTTAAGATCCATATAAAATAAAACATTTTCTTTGAAAATATTCTTATAAGCTTGTATGGAAAGCTTCGACGATTTTATAACGGCGGAAAATAACCGCACCCGCCGTATAAGTTAAAAAGAACATTCTTACCTCAATTCCGTCGAAAAGGTTAAAAAGGACCTTATTTTGAAAACGACGGAAAGATTCCTTTATAAACCTCTTATAAAAAGTCAAACAAGGGTATAAATGACTTTAACCCATAAAAAATGTTTTGAAATACATTTTTAAGAAACATGGATGTGGATGATAAAGATATCCCAGTAGATTATTACGTATAAACAACCTCGGATAATGAAGAGATTGTGAAATAACCCTTACCTTGTACTTTTCCTTTGTTGGGGTAGGTTAACCTCCTGTATAATGGTGAAATAATTGTTATTAAATTATACAAGAATCATATACATTAATATGATATCATATATGATCTTTTAACATTGCTTTATTAATAATATCTTAGTATTATCGTCGTTTCGGGTGATAATCGATTCGTTCTTCTTAAATGTTTGGTTACGTAAGACATGTTTGTAATGGATAGATTATATCTTATTCATAATCAGAATGATATTAACATTATTTTTAACCCTAAAATGAGAATAATACTTGAATGGATATGATGGAGAATGAATCTTATCACGTTCGTGGAGACGGTAGTCCGTACGTACGCACGAACGCTACTTCCATTTAATTTTTATTTTAAAAGAATCGAATCCAAATGATACATAGGTATATTACTATTCCAGTATAATATAATATTTTATATATGTTACTTAAGTTCATTAACACCATCCTTTATACGTTCCATGTGTGGTATGAACGAGTCATATCATTTTAAGGGGGCGGTAGTCCGCACTTCCTCAAATTAAATTATCGTATGTATATACGACATGAAACGAATAATGGTATGAAATAAAATGGAATTACATAAGCTTATATATAAAATATATATAATTAATATCATATTTAATTACAGTGCCATCATAATGGCCACCATGAGAGGCGGTAAGATGTATTTGAACAATCATCGTTTCGTGAGGCGTTAGTTTGCCATCCACAGAAACATTATGTTCATCATCCATTAGATGGAGTTGTGTGTATGTGTAGTTTGAATCCTTCTTATAACAAAATCCTAGTATATTGAGGATACTGGTGTTGTTACAAAAGAAAGGAAATAAAAATAGTTTGGGGGTTGAAGAAGAAAAATAAATGAAAATAATTTAAGAGAAATCGTTACCTTTAATTTAGGTAGCTCACTTTGGTTGGAACCAAAGGACTTGTTGAAATTCTTTCTTCCTAAGGGGAAGCTTCAAGGAGGAGGAGAGGGATGTGGGGAGCTTAGTTGGGCAGAGTTTGGACGAGCCAAGTGGCTTGAGAGGTGTGAAGAAATGAGGAGGAGTGCCCTTTTATAAGAGGGGTGAGGGGCACCTTTGGAAAAGCTAGAAATATTAATTTATAATAAATTCATATTCGGTTTCCAATGGCTCCAAAGTTGATTATTCAAAGGCTAAGGTGGGTATAGGTAGAAAACCACTCAACCAAGAGAATTTAGACAGGTTTGGGTACTTATATTAACCTTATCTTTAAGTATTAACTCTAAGTTAATTAGTTTCACTTTTACAATGTCTCTTTGTATTTTTATATAATATGGTTAATAAACATACTATATACATCCAAGAGACCCCCAAGTGGTCCATTAATGATTAAACTATCATAATATAAGTCTCTTGGCCGAACCTTAGATTTTTAGGAATTTAATATCATTTAATAATATAATATTTGTTTTAAGAACTCTTTTATGTCAATTTTGACACTATTCAATAGTTGATTTTTGTGAAACTCATAACAGATTGATTACTTCGAACAAAGTCAATTAATTCAATCCTAATATATCATATTATCCTAGAAAATTAGTGTAATTCATTAAAAGTTTCATATTATATTTATTTGGGTATTTATAATATCAATTATGTTAATTTTTTACTATTTTAGTAATTACTGCATCATCATTGTGTCATAAATAAAATAAATTATTTAATGTCTAAAAATTATAAATAAAACATCATTATGTATGAAATCTTTTTAGCTTTCTAATGAATATTTATAATCGAAAATCCAACATGTATAACCCTATGTAAAAATTGTTCTTCTAAAAGATGTAAGCTTATGCCATTTTTATTTTTATTTTAGTTTTATTAATATAATGTGTCATTATCACTTACAAGTGGATCCATGGGGTCCCAAAATAGACCCAAAGATGCCCATGGTCGACCATGTATCAACCAATAGGGTTAAGACACGTTTTAGGGTAATTTAGTATTATTATAATATTATTTTTTAACCCTTATTTACCGGATTTACCCTTAACCATGGTAAATAAAATATTTACCGCAGTAATTATTCAAAATGTCTAAAAATAAAAGTTACCTATTTACACAATTTGAACATCCTGATTCCAAATATGGAATCCATTTTTCTAAATTCAAAACACAGAAGTGGCAGAAATTAATTTAAAATTAATTCCCGCTGTCAAAACAAAAAGCGTGTTTTTAAGAGATAATAACTATCAAAAGATTGACACTTGTTTATGTTCGGTTTAATTGTAAAATTATGTCCAATGACCAACATTATATTAAATGGTAAAAATATATTCTAAATATACTTTAAAACCACTCAAATTCATAATTTATCACTATTAATTATTTTGATTAAAAAAGTTGTTTTTAATTAAAATTTAGTAATTTTCACTATTCATCAAAATAGGAAAGTTATCCGAAATGTACCAAAATTTCACCCTAGGCTAATTTTGATATTCCAAATCCAAAAATGAAGTCCATTTTGAAATATAGAATATATATGATTTCAAAAAGTAGGTATTACTATTCACAACGGCTAGTTTAATTAGTTGTGGTGTGTGTTAGAACTCGAGGTTGCGTACAACACACGCTATCGTATTATTCAAAGGAAAGCGTACCGTGGAAGCTTGAGATGTTTCATTTTAAATTTTTTGATGTCCCCATTTAGTCAAAAAGTTTAAAATATTGTATTTAAAAAGGTTTCACTATTAAAAGTTGATAAAAGTGCAATACTGAAAATGAATCTGTTCTTGCATTATGACTAAGAAACTCATAATATGGATTCTAAAATTATAAGGATTATATAAAGTGAAAATTGTAGTTAATGATATTCATGACCTCTTTTAATGCCTTTTTTTTGTAAGTCATGGTGTGATTGAACTCGGTGTTGCGTGTAGTGCAAGTTATTGAATTATTTTGAAGAAATAACACACTATGAAATCTTGGGGTGTTACAAATCAAGTTCTAGATACCTATTAATTTGGATAAGATCTAAAAATTATTTTATATGATCTTTAGTCTTACCAGGTGTGTCCAAAATTGTATAAAATATGTTATCAAAATGTTTATTCTCAATATTCATGACATCTAACATGTGAAATACCATCAAATCAACCCAATATGACAGATCTTAAAAAATAATTTGTTTTATCCAATTATTATCTTTCTTAAATGAAACTATTTTGTTGTTTACTAATAGTCCAAAGGTAATATGAGTTAATTAAGAGATAATAGATTTCAAATCAATGATTGAGATAATTTTTGGAGGTATATATCTCTCAATTTTATCTTTTTTTTAAAATTATTTTTGTTTATTCAGAAAGGATGGTATGTGGGAAGAAATTTGTGATGATAATAAAAATATAAGGTTTTATTAAATTAATAGGAATGAATGATTTTATACCACTCATATAGTATGAACATGATTTTGGACTATGTGTAATCTATCTAGATAATGTTACATTCATTGAGAAGTCACTAATTTTCCACATCAATGCATCTTTGATTATGAAATTCTATTTTTCTGCAACAACATATATACTAACACTTTTACTCCATTATACATTTAACTCATCAATAAATTAATTTAAATAAAAATAAATATTATTTTTTGGATTTACTTTAATTAGTAATGTTAAAAATATATATGGTTCATTCATCAATATCAAAGGAGGTAAGTTGTAAAACGTTATAAAGATAATCCAATAAGAATATTGACTACTATAAGATCCAAATGAAAGAAAACCATTAGTAAAAAGACCCAATCGCATGTTGTTAGTTTCTAAATCAAAATACGAATTCACCTGATAAAAATGTTTCCATAAATCCTCATCATAACAATGATTTAATATTTTACGAGTGAAAATATTGGATTTGTTCAATGTCATCAAAGAGATTGTGTTATGAGATGTAAATAAATGTTATAATCTAGATATAAGTGGGAAATACATAAAATATTTAATGGAAACCAACATGGAATTCCCTTTCTGTGCCTCTTTGTACCTCAATTTTCCATAGGTAAAAAAATTAACTAACAACTCATATTCACCATAATATAGGATGCAACCATTTGAACATATATGGATCTTTTGATAACCAAGACCTAAATTACATACCAACATCTTACTTTCATAAAAATTTATGGGAAACACATTTAGAATAGGCAATAATGATTTATACAAAGATAATATCTGATCAAAATTGTAAAATCTAGAGTTTTTAATAGGAAACACTATGTTCAATGGCATACATGATACGCCACATTGAGCTTAAATGAACAACTAAATATTATTATTTAAATGTTCCCATTATAACCTAACCATTAAATTAATAGAAATGAATAAGAATAACTAATTTATGAAATAAATATAAAGGTACAACTCAATATTAATATATTGGTAAATTATTAGAAAATAATAATATAATATAGAAATTTTAATATTTAGAATTATATTTTCTTTAAAAATGGATTTTCTTAATTTTCATGAATGATTATTATAATTAATTTTTGTATATTTTATAAAATGTATTTTAAAAAATTAATTTCATTTTTGGTTTCATCATATCAAAATTATCTTAGGATTAATTTTTGGGAATTCTATAAAAATATCAATTTTTCAATGAATAATGAAAAATACCAGTTTTATT
This sequence comes from Viscum album, assembly GCA_963277665.1. Taxonomy (NCBI): domain Eukaryota; kingdom Viridiplantae; phylum Streptophyta; class Magnoliopsida; order Santalales; family Viscaceae; genus Viscum; species Viscum album. The sequence continues at coordinate 1,489,976,615 of OY728142.1, forward strand.
TGGAAAACTGTATTTTTTTACAAGGTAAAATTAGGTTTTGGATTAGTTTTAAAATTTAATAAGTTCATATTAATTTAAAATAATTCAATTATGGTTTTTAAATGTATTTTATACTTAAATTTATTATCAAAACATTTTATATTTTAAAATGACATTTTTATGAAAAACTGATTTTCGTTTCATTTTTCCGGATTAATTTTAAATTAAATTATTCCAATTATGTTTTTTTAATTTTAAAAATTTATTTCATATTTTAAATCATAATTTCAAAATTTATTAAATATATACCTTTTATTTTTGCACAATATTAATAGTAAACACAATAATTTTTATTACCATGGTTAAGGGTAAATCTGGTAATTAAGAGTAAAATAATATTATAAAAATATTATCCAATTACCATAACACTTGTACCAATTTTTTTGGATGAGTAATTTTCAATCAAAATCATACATGGGTCTAATATATGACCCATTAGAGCCACTTAGTTGAAATTAAGTCCCTTATAGTTTTTTATTTTCAGAAAATTCAAACTTTTCACACTACACCTCCAATGGCTCGAAGGCCTTCATTTTTTATTGATTTTTGATAATCCACCTTTAAAGGGGTGATGTGTAACTCTTACAAGTCCTGTAGGCATAAGTATTACATGGATCATAGGCCTTAGAGGAATTTATTGCCCGTAGGCTTCAAACATTACATACAACCCAGACTAACTACTTGGAACGGCTCCTCCCCAGCATCTTCATCGTAAAATCAGCTCTCCACCTTCGCATGGCCGTTCGACTAGGCATTCCCGTGCATGCACAGACTTGTCCCGATGGCAGGTGCCATACCCTCTCATTATTTCAATCCATTTATATTCTACTTTGGTGAAAAATAATTACCTTAATGTCCTGTACAACAATGATGCAATAATTATTAAATTAATGGAAAAATAAAATAAATAATATTAGAAATGTTAAAATAATTATAATCTGAGATATTAAAGGTGATAAAAGAATTATATAGATAAATATTACATTTATTGGATATAATAAAATAGTTTTTTCAAATTTTACTATTTTTTGATGTTTTTAAAGTCATAGTAATGAATAGTATTAATTTTGACAATAATGATATTTGATCAATATAATATTTTATTAAACTATCAAAAAAACCATAAAAATATGAAATAATTCCATTTTGGGTATTATATGGTCTAAAATGTCATCCTATGTTTATTTAAGGGCTATGTAGAATAATTTTTCTATATAATAGTCTTATTATATTTTAATATTTTGAGAAATTTCTAAAGTTACATTCACCTTAACTATAAAAGGGCACCCCTTCCATCACATCATTTCAACACCTTGATCCTTATATATCAAAAATAATATAAAACAATTATATTCTACACTTATTTATCCACATTATAGAGGTGATTTTATCACCAAAAGACCAATCCCAAGTTACATAAGGCATCCTTCAAGGAGGTGATATTCAAGAGGTAACTTTCTCAAAACACCTCTCTTAATCTATTTTATTATTCTACCTTCTCGTCACCTCATTCACCCATCAATTCATAATAACTCCAGTATCATTTATATACTATAATTTTATATTTCTAATGGAATATATTATATCCATCAGTTTTCTAATATCCTATTATTCAATGAAACAAATTCATTGTACAAATTATGACGGTTAACCGTCTCCATGGATAATTTTCCATTATCTCCTTCATGGATGGTTATAAAAGTATTATTATGGTTAAATAAGATTTTAATAATTATATTATAACTTATTTAATGTTATTGAGCTAATATATAGACATGATATTAAATAAAAATAAACAAATTCATGATGGTTGAAAAAAAAACCACCAAAATAAACTAAACAATTATCATTAATGTTTTATCAAATGAACTATCCTCATGTTAGAAATAAAAAAAGATATATGAGACCTTTTAGAATTATGTAGGTTCATTAATTACATATAATTTCACTTATATATTACCATTAACATTTGAAAAGAACATCAATAAATATACACAAGTAAACCAACCATGAAAAGAACACTCCTAGAACGATGAGTTTGATATATATAAATCATTAAAATAACCATAAATCAATGTATTAAAATAATAATAAATAAAATTTATGTGGAATATGTTTTGAATTAAAAAATTAATTAATCTAATTTGATCATTCAGGACATTAAGTTCAAGTGTAGAACGCTTTCATACATAAGGTAAGATAATTATTAACCTAATTTTCATTATATGTGTTAAACTTCTACTTCATTGATTATTTAATGATAAGATTATATGTGAAATTAATTTTTGTTATTTTATATTGTATTTAAAATTTTTTTATGTGGATCTACATCTTATACACATAATCTATTAATTTGATTAATGCTCACTTCAATAATATGATATTTGTAAGGGAGTTTCTTTTAAAAATCCACTTTTAATGTTTTTTTAAAGAAGTCAAAATATATTTTTTAAATTATATGGAAAGATCATATTTTACTGCTCTCATGGAAACTTAATTAATTTAATATCCATTTAAATGGTTAATAGTTTATTTTCAAAGAATGTTTTTTATATATAAGTGCGTAACTTTTCTAAAAAATAATTGTTTTCAAAATGGAAAATTTATTTTCTTAAAAAATGTTTTTAATGATATTTTATTCATTGAAAAACCATTTTTTCCTCATTTTGAGTATTTTGTTATTAAAAACATACTTTTAAATGAAAAATGTATTTCAATATCAGAACCTATTTTACATATGAGTTTTAAGGAGTTTTCAAAGTTTTTATGAGAAAACGTTCACGCATAAAAATGTTTATTCATGATATGGTACTTGATAATTATATGAAATGAGTGAGACCAATATAAATTATACTAAGGGTTGGACCCCATTATAGCTCATGAGTGAGACTGATATAGATTATATGAAGGGTTGAGCCCCATTATATCTCACAGGTGTTCCCGATATAACTTTTATAAAGGGTGAGCCCCATTATAAATCTCTAATACATTAGGTAGTGATATTAGAAGTTAGTTATATGGTTATTACAATTAAAATGTTTTTAAATTAGTTTTAAGAATATTATTCTCTAAGTTACCGAAATGGGTTTTAAGAATATGATGCTCTAAGTTACCAAAATGGGTTTTTAATTTCTTAATATGGGTTTTAAAGTATTTCTTTGAAAAAAAACGCATGTGTGTTTTTCATGTGAAAATGTTTTATTTCATACACTCAAAGAACATTGAAGGTAAAGGTAAATGTTATATGAGTTTTCTAATTTTTCACTAGGCTAATGGGTTTCCTTCTTTTTTATGTCCCTTACTGAGATTTTTGTGCTCATTCAAAGTTTTGTTTTAATGTATTCATAGGGTTTAAGGATTGGTATGGGAACGGAAGATGTATAGTTGAAATTCATAAAAAATTTTCATGAGAAAAATCATGTTTTGTTTTAAATTTTTTATATGGTGGGGAAAATGGATTCAAATCCAAAGTTCCCACTTTTTATTTTATGGTTTTTTATGTATGAGTTATGAATTAGTTCTATAAAACTCTAAAATAAAAAAGGTCATAAAATGTAAGAATGAATTATAAACTTAAAACTCTATATTATGTAATTTTTTAAGGCTAGTTCCTTATAGTTGGTATGAAAGGTCATTTTATATAAATTTATAGGTTAGGAAAATGTTATTATAATCCCTTTGATAGAATTTACCTCATGGTTAAGTTTAAATGATATAGAATTCAATGATTAACATATTTTTTCATCTAAAATTTGTTTATAAAAAATGTTTTTCCATAGAGGAAACAAGGATTATTTAGTAGGAAGGCACCAAGATAACAATATACTTCCAAATTAGCAACCTTTAATGGTTAGAATCAAAACTGAGCAGTTTTCTACAATAATGGATTGGTTGATGAAAGATATAAATGGTGGTGTAATCCATGATAGGGAGTATCTGGATCTACCATAGAGAAATATGTTAATAGTGGAGCATTTTATGAAACAACATCCCCCTAATTCAGTGAATCATCTAACCCTGTGGAAGCTGAAGGATGGATCAATGCTTTGGAAAAGATATTTAAAGTCATGTGATGTTTGAAACATAAAAAGTTAACACTTTCCATTTATTGTTTTAAATTTGAAGCTAATAAATGGTGGTCTTTGGTTATGAATATCATAAAATTTGATGATCTTGATGCCATGGAATGGGACCCATTTAAAAATATTTTTCTTGGGAAATATTTCCCTAAGGTTTCTTGGATTAATATGAAGAAAAAATTATTGGAATTTTGGAAAAAGTATAAATATTTGATGACCGCATATGAAGAAAATTTTTCAAGGTTGTATAGGAATGTACTAGATTTTATTCAGGATTATAATAGTAAAATTAATTGATTTTACTCATGATTGAAACCAATATTATGAAGATCTTTAGATGTGTAACGTCCCGGTTCCGGGTGCCACTTGACGGGTGCCCCGAACCCGGTTCGTCACGTGACCTCAAGCGCATTTCCCCAAACGCCAGAGGCTGCCGACTAACAGCGAGGGCCCAGGTCTGATAGTAGAGAAACTATGCCCTCATTTGTCAAAGTGTAGCACAACGGAAAAGATAAATAGCATACAACAACAACAGAAGAAATAAACCATACACATTTAAAATGAACAACTGCAATAAAAGATAATGAACAATTATATAGTTAATGATGAAACATGTATCTAGTTCTAAGAAAACAGCCAGAACATGTTACACAGAAGTACAGTACAATACAATAGAAAGTACATGTACAACAGAACAAAACAGAACAGCCGGCAGCATCGCGAGCCTAAGCTCAGTCCCATGCTTCCCTACTCCTCAGCAACAATCAAGTACATGTATAGGGACCCTTTACCTTATCCACACTTGCAGCAATATAATCTGTTTGGGCTGAAGACATAACCCAAACAGGGTGTGAGAAATAAATACTAGTAGGCACCCACCAAAGGCCCATGCTCAACTGTCAGTGTAAATGTGCAACAGTAGTGTGCAGTAGTAAATGTAATAAACTAAGTATTACTCAAAAGTAACTAACATTACCGATTATATTTCCATTTTAACATTAATTTAGTCATTCAATTTAAGATACCACCATAATGAATATTCTAAGTAAATAGTCAATGTACTCAGACATGAAAACCTTACCCTCAGGTGAAAAGAATCGAAACCCTCAGGTATTTGACCTCAGGCATATCAGACATTTCCCTCAGGCGTACGAGGTGTCTCCCTCAGGCACAAAATCTACTGCCCACAGGCATAACAAATATGACCCTCAGGCTAAACAAAACACTGCCCTCAGGATAAGAAAAACACCACCCTCTAGCACAAGTAAAACATTACCCTCAGGAACAAGTAAAACAATTCCATCAGGCGCAAGTAACTGGGCCGAGCCCAACATATAAGCAAGAATGTATATAACATTCCTCTTAAGGCAATTTAAAAGCATGCTAAATTTTACGGTATACCCTCGGGTAACCTGGCCAAACGGCTAAACAGAGGAACACACCCCTAGGGTGGTCCTGGATCCAAGAAGCGATCCCAAACAGCAGTTTATAATCACATTTAAATACCTATACAATTGTAGGTATTTAAAACAGCCAAGGCCTCAACCACACAACACCCCAACATGGGTTCGTAGTAGAATGGTACACAAAAACGCACAAAAGTTGGAATTTAAACAACAGACCACCTACCTCGATCGCCCCTGATCGTTATACGTGAACGACGCACCTCGAATCGTCCAAGAATGACGTAAATCTGAGGTAAACATAACCTCTTTAAAACTTAAATAACTTCTCTTAGAGGAATAATTGGAAATAACTACCCAAGGAGGAGGAAGAACTCACCTGAGCGGTTCCAAGGAGATGGATGGTGCAGAAAACGGGTTCCCAGTGTGCGGTCGGGAGGTCCTCCAAGCTCCGTCTGTCTCTCCCAAGCTCCTCTGGCGTTCTAAGCTTCCTCTGTGAACAGAGCAGGATACCTCCCATTTTAACCTAAAAAAACAAACTACACGACATGTAATTTTTATTTTTTAACTGTTCCTCTGGAGACTTATCTCCAACGTGGCATTTTTCAACTGTCGACATGAGTACACGACATGTATTCCTGTCTACACGGCATGTACTGTCACTCAGCTGGCCACCACCTTACTATTTGCCTGCCGACTAACTACACGACGTGTACATACCCACTATACGACGTGTAGTTTGTTTTTACAGCTTTCATCACCAGCCTGGTTACACACCCTATGTACTCATCCCACATGGCCAAAGTACATGACGTGTGGAAAAGTACACAACGTGTACCCACAAAAAGTTTGATTTTCCCCCATTTTCCTTATTTTCTCAAAAACACTCAAGGAAAAGAGAAAATAAGAAACTCGTACGTCAAGAATAAGATCCGGGTTCTTATAAACTTCCCCCCTTAAAGAAATTCGTCCCCAGATTTCCCTTCTAAGGGTGGTGAAGATAAAGCTCCGAAAAACCCTGGCCACTGAGAACATACGTCGGTCTCCTGCTCCCTGGTTTTGTCCTACACTCGGCCATACTGCCATAGCACCTGTACGAGAGGAACTGACTGGCCTCGGAGAACATTCATGCTCTTATCCACGATACGAATCAGATTCTCCTCAAAGGACACATCTATCTGAAGCTCAACCTCATCTGGATGAAAGACATGAGATGGGTATGAATGATAACGATGCAAATGGGATATATGGAAGACGTCGTGCATGGCCCGGTTACCTCTGTGGTAACTACAACTGATAGGAAACCGGCCCGAATCTCTTCAGAATCTCAAATGGACCCACATACCTTGGTGAAAGTTTACCCTGTCTCCTGATCCGCCTGTGTCCCAACCTCGATGAAACATGAAAGAAAACCTGACCCCCAACCATGAACTCCAAGGGTCATATACGACGATCAGCATAAGATTTCTAATGAGACTGTGCGGTATCCATCAGCTTCTGAATCAACTGGACCTGCTCAGAAGTCTCCTGCACGAGGTGTGGTCCCAGTAAAGATGCCTCACCTACCTCTATCTAGCACAAAGGTGACCGACATGGCCTACCATATAAATCCTCGTAAGGTGTCATCTCAATAGTTTCCTGAAAACTATTATTATAGGAAAACTCGACTAGGGGTATATGCTTCTCCCCAGATCCCCCAAAGTCTAGGACGCACGCATGCAGCATGTCCTCTAGCACCTGTATCGTACGCTCTGACTGACCATCAGTCTGAGGGTGGTAAGCTATGCTCAGAAGCACCTGTGTACCCAGTGCCCTCTAAAAATTCTATCAGAAACAAGATGTAAAACAGGAATCCCTATCTGAAATGATAGAACAAGGGACCACATGAAGACGTACGATCTCTCGGATATACAACTTCCCAAGTTCGTCAACTCTGAAGGTCTCCTTGATCGGAAAAAAGTGAGATAACTTAGTGAGTCTATCCATAACAACCCACACGACATCATTGCCTTGAGGTGACCTCGATAACCCAGTCACGAAGTCCATCATGACATCATCCCATTTCCACTCCGAAATGGGTAACTGTTGTAACAATTCAGATGGCCTCTGATGCTCTGCCTTCACCTGCTGACATGTGGAACACCTTGTAACAAAACCAGCTATCTCCCTCTTCATACCTGACCACCAATACTGACATCTCAAGTCACGGTACATTTTGGAAACTCCGGGATGAACTTCCCAAGCTAAATCATGAAACTCCTGCATCAGCTCCTCGCGTATATCCCCTGGAACCCACACTCATCCATGGATACGTAGAATCTCATCATCACATATCATCCATCCAGGAGGAGGGTCCTCACTTGCCATCGAATCCCATAGAGCTAGTCCTTCTGAATCAGATAGTTGTCTCATCCTCACTCTATCTAGGAGGGTAGAAGTCACAGCTAAATATGAAAGATAGGTTTGCTTCTGACTGTCATGCAACTCCAAATGCATCTCAGAGAACAAATCCATAAGCTACCACTCACCAATGGCCTCATGAACCGCCTGTGTTTGATTATTCCTGCTCAATGAATCAGTAACTATGTTACCCTTACCAGGTGTATATGCAAGCTCTTAATTGAAGGACTGAAGGTATTCAAACCACCTTCGTTGTCTCAGGTTTAAGTCATGCTGGGTAAAGATATACTTGATACCTTTGTGGTCCGTGAACACCACAAAATGTTCTCCCAGGAGATAATGTCTCCAATCACGCAACACATGAACAACTGTAGCCAACTCGAGATCATGCGTCGGGTAATTACTCTCATGTGGCCTCAACTGCCGATACCCGTACGCAACAACTCGATCTCCTTGCATCAACATAGCCCCCAAACCAAAACCTGATGCATCACAGTAAATTTTATAGATCTTCCCTTGTTCTGGAAGTATCATAATTGGTGCTAATGTCAACCTTCCCTTCAGTTCCTAAAAGCGTGTCTCACAAGATTCTGTCCAAACAAACTTCACACCCTTCTTAGTCAAACCTGTCTACGGCACTGCTAAGTGGAAGAAGTCTAGGATGAAGCGTCTGTAGTAACTAGCCAGCCCCAAGAAACTTCATATCTCAAACTCGTTCTTAGGATGCTCCCAGGAAACTACTTCTCCCACCTTCTTTGGGTCTATTGAAACTCCTTCCTGTAAGATGATATAACCGAGGAAGTGTATCTAGTCCATCCAAAAGTGGCACTTTGAGAGATTAACATATAGCCGATGCTCTCTCAGTGTACTCATTATGATCTCAAGATGGGTGGAATGGTCGTGTCGAGTGTGAGAGTACACAAAGATTTCATCCACGAATACTACCACAAAAGAATCTAGATAAGGATGGAACACATGATTCATCAGAGCCATGAAAACTACTGGGGCGTTCGTGAGTACAAAAGGCATAACCAAGTACTCGTACAGACCATACCTGCTCTTGAAGGCCGTGAGAGGTATATCAGATGGTCTAATGCACAACTGATGATATTCGGATCTCAAGTCAATCTTCGAGAACACTCGTTCTCCATGAAGATGATCAAAAATATCATCAATCCTCGGCAAGGGATATCGGTTCTTAACCATAAATTGGTTTAGTTTCTGATAATCCACACAGAGTCTGAGGGTACCGTCTTCCTTCTTCGCAAACATGACGGGCGAACCCAAAGGGGAAGTACTCGGTTGGATGAAACCCTTTGCTTGTAACTCCTCTAATAGCCTCTTGAGCTCCTTCAACTCAGGTGTAGCCATTATATAAGGAGGAATGGACACCGGTGTCACTCCTGGCACAAGATCAATAGAGAAATCCACCCATCACTCCGGAGGAATACCTGAAAAGTCATCTGGGAAGATATACCTAAAACGATCAACCACTGGAGGGAAATACTTCTGACAAGTTCCCTGGACATCCATATATAAACTCGCAATCTGGGCTGTGACTTCACCTCGCCCACGACGCTCTGGTCCAACTCGACTCGCCTGGACATCCCATTCGCCCTTGTATATAAACTCTCTACCCTCTGGTGATGTGAAACTCACCCTACGATGATAGAAATCTACAAAGGCTTGAAAGGGTACCAACCAGTCCATCCCGAGTATCACATCAAAGCTCTTCATCTCCAAGACATAGAGGTCCCAAAGAAAGTGACACCCACCAACATCAAGGGGGAACTCTCTACACTAATGCACACTAGAAGTTCTAGTTCCCAATAGAGTGTCTAACATCATGATATCAGAAGAAGTAGAAACACAGATCCCAAGGATATTCACAACGGGCACAGATATAAAGCTATGTGTAGCAACCGTATCAAAAAGTACTGAAGATAAAACAAAAGCTACTAGAATAGTACCTCTGATGGTATAAGGTCTGGGATCCTGCTCGTGTTGGGTCTGTTTCACTACATATGCCTGCCCAGTGTCGTGGCCCTGCGAAAAAGCCTAGCTACCCTGAGCTATCTCGCCCTGCTGCCTCTAAGATCCTGGTGTATGGCTACCACGACCAGGACCACCATCTCTGCCTGCACGCCCTGACGTATTCTAGTTTCCCGACTGGTAAGAAGCTTCTGGTCTTGCTCCCTCATGTAGAGTCTGCACAGAACCCCTCTCACTAGACACTGGTAGAAACACCCTACAAAAGCGCTGCAGATGACCCATTTTGCCACAAGCTCGACACTCCGCTGGGTCACGTGGACACTACGGTATCTTGTGGCCATCTTTACTACACTGGTAGTACATAACCAGGCCACTTGAAGAAAAATTATGGCTAGTACCGCCACCGTGAGAGAAACCATATGCCTCTTCCTCTTACCGGTAGAAATAGTACCGGAAACTGGTGTCGAACCACCCTGGCCCACACCACTAGCTTCCTGAAGGTTCCACTCGGTAATCAGTGCCTAGTTCACAATATCATGTACTGTAGGAAACCTGGAAACATTCACCAGTGCTTGGATGTCATATAGAAGATCATCCTCAAATCATCTAGCCCTCAAAGTCTCATCACCCACCAGAATGGGTGAAAAATGCTGAAGCTCGGTGAAACAAGCAGAATAATCCATCACCGAAATAGTTACCTACTGTAGGTTCATGAACTATCGAGCTCGATCTACCCTCAACGTCTCTGGGAAGAAGAAATCATAGAAGGCTGTCTGAAAATCTTCCCACACCATGTCTTTGTGATGCTCTTTCTGAGTGGTAACATCCCACCACCTCTTGGAGGAATCACGTAGCATATAAGTCGCGAGCTTGACCCTCCGACCTGGAGGCGTCTCAAGATGCTCGAAGATAGTCTGCATCGACCCCAGCTAAGACTCCGCAGCCTGTGGTCCGCCATCCCCGGAAAACATAGGTGGATGCTGCTGCTGGAAGATACGAGTCAGCTCTGCCATAGATGTCTCAGCTGGCGGTGCTCCCTAAAAAGTCTGCATGAACTGCATGAAGCCTTCAAAGAACTGCGCATCTGCGCCTGTGTCTGGTATAATGGCTGGCGCCACATCTGGCTCTACTGGAGGATCCATCGGTATCCCATGGCCTACCGTTTCTGGAGTATACTCGTTTCCTCTCTCTAGGAGAACAACATGTGGATGTCTCAGTGGCATGACTCTACAGGGTCAAAAACATGCCTTAGATTTAAATTTATCAAATATTGAAAAATAGGGGACCAAAAAGGGAACAGGAGGAAGAAAGAATTTCAAAATATTCAAAACAAGACTACACAGTGTGTATATTAACTACACGGCGTGTACCTGACTTTTATTCTCTAGCCCGGGTCCTTATACACGGCTTAGCCACATGGATCTCTTCTGATCGAAACTATACGGAGTGTATAAGATCTACACGGGGTGTATGGTTTAATGTCCAACTACACATGTCATTAGTGAGACGGCCGGCTACTCGCCCGACACTACACAGCGTGTTACACCTGCACACGGCGTGTACACAACCTCGTTTCCCCAACCACACGGCTAAGTCCACACAGTCTCTCACCGGTCAGGTCTACATGGCGTGTCCCTCAAGTACACGACGTGTTCAAGAAGAGGTAACACCGACCCGTGTTTGTTATCTACACGGCTGGGTCCCCAAGCTAGACTACACGGCGTGTTCTATGGTGGACATGACGTGTATGTCTCAAGGTCTCCTCCATCTGTGTTGTTAGTTACACAGGCGGACTCTAGGTTAACACTACACGGCGTGTACATCCTGTACACGATGTGTTTTTCTTCCAAGCCTTTCCATTCCCCGTGTCCCCGCCCACACGGTCTTTGACATGGGAAGAGACTACACAGCGTGTACTGAGGGTACACGGCGTGTACTCAAAAAGTTTTCGTTTCTTCCCGAACAGAAGAACACACAACTTGTGTCCAAGGAACTACACGGCGTGTATCCTAGGATTTCCGGATTGTATGCCTCAGAAACTACTCCGGAGCCCAGATAAAACACTAAAAACAACACTTAAGTTCCAAATTCCGATCCGTGAGGGCCCATACTCCCCAGAAATCAAATCTTGGAATCTTATACGTTTTATAACAAGGTAAACAGTTAATGATTCACCAAATTCCAGTCATTTAGGGCCCATACTCCCCAAAAAACGAAGTTTGGCATTCAATCATTCCAAATATCACACAAAAATTACCCTATCACATAGCAGGTATTTATCAAAGAAACTATCACAATAGCATGCTTTTCTAGCACAATAACTATCACAACAACATGCAATTTCTAATGCGCCTACATGACATGGAACTATGGATGGCATGTGATTTCTAGCATGTGCCTAAATGATGCATGAGATGACATAACCTCATCTCATCGGGTTTCGACTAAATAGAACCCATGGATAAAATATTAACAGCACAATCACAATTGCGTCACCCAACAGTGAAAATTAAATCAACTGTAAAATTTTCAAAATCAGTAAAATTGCAACACGCGAGGTAGACTGGCTTTTCCCAGTACACGAGTTAGCTACTCCCAGCCACAACTTATTACCAACTTCCATTTTCCATCCTATCCCTGATTAAGGTTCCAAATAGTAAGTCAAAGAAAAGAAACCTCCTATGATACCACATTGTAACGTCCCGGTTCCAGGTGCCACTCGACGGGTGACCCGAACCCGGTTCGTCACGTGACCTCAAGCACATTTTCTCAAATGCCAGAGGCTGCCGACTAGTAGTGAGGGACCGAGTCTGATAGTAAGGAAACTATGCCCTCATTTGTCAAAGTGTAGCATAACAGAAAAGATAAATAACATACAACAACAGCGGATGAAATAAACCATACACATTTAAAATGTAAAACTGCAGTAAAAGATAACGAACAGTTATATAGATAATAATGAAACATATCTCTAGTTCCAAGAAAACAACCAGAACATGTTACACAGTAGTACAATACAATACAATAGAAAGTACATGTACAGTAGAACAAAACAGAACAATCAGCAACATCACGAGCCTAAGCTCGGTCCCATGCTTCCCTATTCCTCAGCAACAATCAATTACCTTTATAGGGACCCTTTCCCTTATCCACACCTGCATCAATATAATCTGTTTGGGCCGAAGACATGACCCAAACAGGGTGTGAGAAATAAATACCAGTAGGCACCCACCAAAGGCCCGTGCCCAATTGTCAGTGTAAATGTGCAACAATAGTGTGCAGTAGTAAATGCAATAAACTAAGCAGTACTCAAAAGTAACTAACTTTACCGGTTATATTTCCATTTTAACATTAATTTAATCATTAAATTTAAGATACAACCACAATGAATATTCTAAGTAAACAGTCAATGTCCTCAGACATGCAAATGTTACCCTCAGGAGAAAAGAATCGAAACCCTCAGGTATCTTCCCTTAGGAATATCAGATATTGCCCTCAGACGTACGAGGTGTCTCCCTCAGGCACAGAATATACTACCCACATGCATAATGGATATAGCCCTCAGGCTAAATAGAACACTGCCCTCAGTCTAAGAAAAACACTGCCCTCAGGCGCAAGTAAAACACTGCCCTCAGGCATAAGTAAAACACTACCCTCAGTCGCAAGAAATCGGGTTGAGCCCAACATATAAGAAAGCAAGTATATACCATTCCACTAAAGGCAATTTAAAATCATGCTAAATTTTACGGTATACCCTCGAATAACCTGGAAAAACGGCTAAACAGAGGAATGCACCCCTGGGGTGGTCCTGGATCCAACTAGAGATCCCAAATAGCAATTTATAATCACATTTAAATACCTATACAATTATAGGTTTTTAAAACAGCCAAGGCCTCATCCACACAACACCTCAACATGGGTTCGTAGCATAGTGGTACAAAAAAACGCACAAAAGTTGGAATTTAAACACCAGACCACCTACCTCGATCGCCCCTGATCGGTATACGTGAATGACGCACCTCAAATCATACAAGAAACACGTAAATATGAAGTGAACATAACCTCGTTCAAACTTAAATAACTTCCCTTAGAGGAAGAATTGGCAAAAACTACACAAGGAGGAGGAAGAAATCACCCGAGCGATTCCAAGGAGATCGATGGTGTAGAAAATGGGTTCTTGGTGTGCAGTCAAGAGGTCCTCCAAGCTCCGACCATCTCTCCCAAGCTCCTCCAACGTTCTAATCTTCCTCTATGAACAGAGGAGGCTACTTTCCATTTTAAGTGAAAAAACAGACTACACGGCATGTACTATTGAGTACACGACGTGTAATTTTCATTTTTTAACTTTTCCCCTAGCGGCTTCTCACCAGCGTAGCACTGTTAAACTGTCGACATGAGTACACATCATGTATTCCTGTCTACACGGCGTGTAATATCACTCAGCTAGCCACCGCCTTACTATTTTCCTGTCGACTGACTACACGGCGTGCACATACCCACTACACGACGTGTAGTCAATTTTTACACCTTTCATCGCCAGCCTGGCCACACACCCTGTGTACTCATCCCACACGGCCAAAGTACACGGCGTGTACCCGCAAAAAGTGTGATTTTCCCCATTTTCCTTATTATCTCAAAAACACTTAAGGAAAAGAGAAAAGAAGAAACTCGTACCTCAAGAATAAGAACCAGGTTCTTACAAGATGCATGAGAATTTTAAAGCTATGATAAAGTAATTCATTGTATTGGGAAAGTTGAAATGGAATTTTCCAAAACATATGTACTATGAGATGAAAAGAGTAAGAAATTATAAAGGTGGAAGGAAATGGAAAATCAACCAACTAAAAATACTGAAGTTAAGAACAAAACTGTCACGACCCGTCCTCGGGGCCCGTGCCGTGACTACCCCATGCCCGCCTTCCATAGGCCAGGGGATGGCGACTAGAACCAAGGCGTAAATCCCGGTAAAAAGGGAAGACATTGCCTTTGTAAAGTAAACAAACACCACAGAGCAAGCAAGAAGTAGAAGTAAATAGTAAGTAAAAACTGAGTACAACAGTAAGTGCGGAAAAGTAAGTGGGCCAGAATAAAAACCCAAACTGAAAGTAAAGTACAACTGGAAAGGGAAAACAACAACTGAAAAGTAAATCCGCAATGTCGAGCCGTCCACTGTAAGTCCCACCTGAAGGGTGAGTACAGATAGCCTCCACAGCTCCTCGGGTCCAGCCATCCGCTCCGAGTATGTCCCGCCCAGTGGTCCACCTCCGGGTACCGACCTACTCTGCAAGCCTCAACCGCGATCAGCGCTGTCCTTCGTCTGCAACCAACACAACGTAGTGCGGGCATATCTCGTGCATGGGTGAGTATAAGCTACTCAGTAGGGACCCAGAGACCCCCGAGGGTCTCCCAGAATCCACAAAGGATAATCCACAAAGGAAAGATACAATCACGAATTAACATCCGACACTACTTAGGTATATTCCCATACATATACCTAAGTCATCAATTCTCGTTCAGGTCCAACATCCGAGCCCAAGTAAAACCCAGTCCACATAGGAAAGCAAAACGTAAATCCACACAGGATAGCACAACACAATCCACAAAGGAAATAAAAACAGGATTCAGGTCACACAGTAATACTTCTTTGTATGACGATAGAGATGATCAGATATTGCCACTGATTCATCTCAGCCGTTGGACCCACAAAGGATCAATAGGTACTAACCCCCGCAATGACCCACACAGGATCTGACCCACACATGATCGATAGGTAAGTAACCCCCACAATGACCCACACAGGATCAGACCCACACAAGATCTGTAGGCGCTGACCCACACAGGACCGCTTAGCGCTGACCCACACAGGATCGGACCCACACAGGATCTGTAGCACTGATCCAGGTAGGATCGCTGAGTGCTGTAGTCGTCGCCGTCGAATCCACTAAGGATCTTTGTACAGTCGTCATCGTCGTCGTCGCAGTCGCAGCCAGCTCTAGGGTTCCCGCACACAGCAAGCTCGTTCGGGAGGGTCTGCTCCACGAGCCGAGAGGCTGATACATCAACAGACACATAGTCCAGATTTGATGTATCCAAAAGTTCCGTATCGTCAACAGGAACTCAACGTCGCAGACGGCGCGTCAATCAGACGCCCGGTCTGAGAGTTATTGGCTTTTTCGCTCTAGGGGCCCGATTGGTTTTTAAGGAAAAACCAACCCGACCGTACTCCACCTGCATCCAAACCTCGGGTGGAGTAAGCCAAAAGATCATTCTCACTTAGAGGAATCCATCAAAGTCGATGGCACGTCAATCGGACGTCCGAAGCTTAAGATATAAGCGTTTCCGCTCCGAGGGCCCGGTTGGTTTCGTGTACGAACCAACCTGGTCGAACCCAAAGTACTCCGAAACCTTGAGTGTGATATACCGAAACGACCGTATCGATCCAAGGATCACATTTCCGCTGACGATGTGTTGATCGGAGTCTCGTAGCTCAAGTTATGAGCAAAAGACCAAAAAGGGTCCGAAAACGGGGGGTCTGGGCTCGGGCCGACCCGACCCAACCCCCCCTGGGTCGGCCCAAACAGGGTCGACCCGACCCGGGTCCGGGTCCGACCCGGATGGCGCGGCCCGACCCGGCCTAGGCGGCCCGGCCCGGCCTGGGCGCGACCCAGACCGGCCGGCGCGGGCGCGGCCCGGTCGCCAGGCAGGTCGGCTCGGCCGGTTACGGCCGAGCGGAGTAGGGGGCGTGCTGCCCCCGCGTGAGGTAACTGTGGCCCCGCGTGGGGCCGCCCTTGCCAGCAGACGCAGCCAGGCTGCCGCGTCCCGTTCCCCTCCGGTCCTGTGCAGTCTCTGGACCGCATGTTGCCGCTGCAGCTTCAGCCGCGGCGGTTCCTTCCGGCGGCGCGTCGGGCGCCGCCGCCTCCTGCCGCCGTGCCGGCGAGGCGCGCCGGTGGGCTGCTCCGCGGACCACCAAATGAGTTCCGGTGGTCGGAATTTCACGCCGTCTTCTCCAAAGGCCCTCCAGAGGTCCGTCCTTCACTGCGAGGACCTCTCATCGCCCGTGCATCTTGTTTTGTTGACATCCGCCGTTTCGTACACCAAGAACGAAAGGGGTGGTGGGTCCAGAATTGTTCGTTAGTCCGCACCCACCGTGTTAGCGGTTTTAAAAGACTCACAACACTTTTAATAATTCTCCACGGGTATAAATCACAAATATTTAAAAGAATAAACCCCTACCTCAACGTAGTCATCGAACGTGAGTTCTTCGTGGAATTTACCGTCGCGGAAGAAGAGGATCGTCGCGTCATGGAAGGGGCGTCATGTCGTCACGGTACACGGCGTCGCGTCGACAATCTCCGAAGGTAAAAAACACACAGATTTAAGTGTACCAATTAAAACCATGTTGAGGATAAAATCCACAAAGAAAATTAAAAGAACCACAATCCCCTACCTCAATCGATTGTTGATCGAAGATTGTCACGGAAAAGAAACGTCGCGGAAGGAGAATCGTCGGCGTCGTTGCGGTACACGGCGTCGCATCGTTGATCTCTGAGGGTTCGGCGTTCTTCATCGCCTTTCATCGAAGGCCGACATTCTTCGTCGGCGACGATGCGTTCTTCGCATTATTTGCGTTCTTCGCGAAGGAGGATGAAGATAGAGTTTCTCCAAATCCTCTCAATAAGCCACACCCAAGAAAAACATGTGTTGGTCTTATTTTATTCATATGCCAACAATTTTAAATTCAAAGTTAAGAAACAAACCATTAATTCGATGAATTAATGGTAATGACTTAACTGCCCAATTAATAGGGGCGTTAAGAATTTAAGAAAACGCACCGGTTGACTTTCATTAAAAAGGGGTTTTTGCGGGTGCGTTACTTAGAGGAAAAGAAACGGTGGGGCTCGTGCGGGCCCCACCTCACAAATATCCTACCAAGAGGGTAGGATATTTTGAGTTCCACCCTATCCGCTTCAACTTAGCTTAAGTGGCTTTAAGTGTCTTTAAGTGGATTAAGTGAAATAAAATAAAGTTGTCGCACCACTTTATTTTATTTCTTAACTTAACCCCAAAAATTAAAAACCACACCCGAGAAAACGCAACTCCAGAAATTGCATTTCTAAGCAAATATCGGCGCTGTGATTCCATTGGTGCCCTCAGAATTTGATTCCGAGCACCGATTTAAAATTTAGAAAAACCCGCTCGTTTGTTCATTGAACGTACCCTAGCCAAACTTTGGAAAATGATTCCGGGCACACCGGGCCTCAGAATCAGGTGCCGTCAGAAATTGAGTTCTTGTAAAATTCAAAGAAAATTAAGAAAAAAATTTCCTTGAATTTTACGGGTCTTTACAAAAACATGTTCCAAGTGTGGTAAAACACATTTTGGGGAATGATTTTCAGTGTCCAGAAAGTTTTATCGGTGTAGTAAGTTTGGTCATAGGGTTCATGACTTCAAAGAAAATATCCCTAAACAAACTAAAGAATGAGATAAGAGATATCCAATAAACAATGATATGTTTTAGCTATAATGATTTGGGAAATTTTGATAATTTGTGTCTGAAGTTTCTTACTGAGAGTGGAAATTATCAAGATCATAAGAAAAAATAGTTAGAAAAATCATTTTCTACTACTACAGTAGAAGTTAGTCCATCTGGTGAAGTGGTGAAAGCTCCATGTACATTGGTTTTTTTAGAATGGTGATCATAACTTTAAGGTTTCAGGAACCCTTTTTTTAATATTTCATGTAATAGAAATACTTTAGGATAGATTTATTGAGTTTTGATAAATTTTTGAGGTACATATAACCCTTAATTTTATGATATGAAACAGGTTATTTGTGAAATAATGCCTTTAATTTTTATGGACATAATTTTATAGGTATTGATAGCCTAAATTGTAACGCCCCGAACCCAGTTACCCAGAGTCGGTGCATTATTTTAATATATTGGCATGATTACAAGAAATCAAGTCCCTAAGGACCAATCGGTTTAGCAATATTGGGAAATAGATTACATACATGAATGTTACATTACACTTTATAACATACAAAACAACATAAATAATCCTTTATGAACGCCATTATTCCCTTGGATTAACCATACATCTCAGTCACAATACACTTCTTGGAATCCTGGGAAAAATAAAACATAGAAAGGGGTGACCTCAAATGCTCAGTAAGGATAACAATATAGTGGAAACTTTCATAAATAAGCATAAACATTTAAGTCAATGTATAACTAAAACAAAAGCCTTTTAAACTTGAACTTCAGCATAATATGGAAAAAATAAAATGAAATAATGTCATTTACTTATTCACATGGATATTCTACTCATCAAATAATCACATGCAATATCAATAACCACTTTCATAATGATGGAATGCATAATGCCAGACTATCATAACCACTTAGCCAAGGCCTTGTGCCAAGACTACAAATAAGATTTTGTCAAGGCCTCGTGCCAAGACACTAGTTTGTCTCATGAGACTTACCGATGCATCAAGGAGATATAGCGGGCTCCACCCATCACTTACTAAGTCCAATTAATTCCTCATATGAACAGGTTTAAACATAACATAAACATTCGTATTAAAACTAGCATAAGAAATGTCAATACTTTACCCATAAACCATGAATGGTATAATAATAACACATCCACAATCAAACATATCACAAAACCTTCAATACAAAATGGAAGATTTGTATCATAATAAATCAACTTCAAAACAAGTTTAAAATCCATTAAAGTATTTTGACATAGATTAAAATGATTTGTAAAACTCTTTGAGAGAAAAATCCCTTTTTCATGAAAACATTTAAAAGTCACACAATTTCAAAAGGAAAACATTTAAAGACATTTTTGAATCAAAGTGTACCATACCACTTTGAAACTTTTTAAAATAATTAACATTTTAAAACATTCATGTCCATTTAAATAATTCCTTAAAATAATTTTGAAAACATGGACATTAATGAGAATGGTTTACAAGAATAAATCTTTAAAACATTTAAAATGATGTTTTAGTAAAAAGTCCCTTAAAAGAATCCCTTTTAAAACTATTTTATGAAAAATGGACATGGATAGTAAATATGTCCCAATATATACTTATGTAAAAAAAATCTTGTATAATAAAGAGATTATGAAATTAACCCTTACCAAATTGGTAACTTACAAAACATACACCCTATGAAAGAGGAATCATACAATGAATATGTAAATACACATAAATTAAAGTGTATTACACAAATAATACAATTATGCGCAGTACATACACAACAAAAATTGTAATAGTGGAAATATGGTATGAATATAACGGGAATAAGGAGTGAGATGAAAACCCCTTACCTTGTACTTTTCCTTGGTCGAGGGTAGGTTAACCTCCTTTAATTTGGGTAACTCCCTTTGGTTTGAACCAAAAAGGACTCTTGAAGTGCCCTCTTCCTAAGGTAAGGCTTCTAGGAGGAGAATATGGATATAGGGAGATTAATTGGGTAGAGGTTGGAAGATCCAAAAGTCTTTAGAGGTGTGAGGAATTAGTTAGAAGTGGTATCCTTTTATAAGGGGAAGGTGGGGCTCTTTAGAAAAAACTTAGAGTATTATTTTATAATAAATTAATAATTGTTTTATAATGGATCCAAACTAGATTATTTAAAGTCTAAGGTGGGTATGGGTCAAAATCCTTTCAACCAATAGATTTTAGACAGGTTTGGGTCATTATATTAACCTTATCTTTTAGTTTTAACACTTAGTTAATTAGTTTGACATTTACCATGTCACTTTGTATTTTGATATTATATAGTTAATAAACTTACTATATACATCCAAGAGACCCCGAAGTGGTCCATTAATGATACAACTATACTTATATAAGTCCTTTGGCCGAACCTTAGATATTTAGGAATATAATATCAATTAATAGTATAATATTTGTTTTAAAAACTTTTTTATGTCAATTTTGACACTATTTAATAATTGATTTTTGTTAAAGTCTTAACAACTTTATTAATTCTAAAAAAATTCATTTAATAAATCCTAATATGTCATATTAACCAATAAAACTCATCTAATTCATTAAAAGTCTCAAATTATATTTATTTGGGTATTTATAATATCAATTATTTTATTATTTCCCTAATGAGGTAATTACTGCATCATCATTGTGTCATAAATAAATTAAATTATTTAATGTCTAAAAATTATAAATAAATTTCCATTATGTAGGAAATATTTTTATCTTTCTAATGAATATGTATAATTGAATTTATCTTATGTATAACCATATATTAAAAATGTTTTGGTTATTAAACTTTGATTTTAACTCTTTTAACTCTTCTTTGAATTAAATAATAATAAATGTCCTAATCTAATCCAAGTGAACCAAAGAGGTTCATATTTTATTCCTGAGGTTGTTTATGGTCGAATTATACTTAGAAAATAGAATTAGGACATGTGTTAGGGTAATAATAATATCATTTTTACTCTTAATTACCCCATTTACTTTTTACCATGGTAAATAAAAGTAAAAGTTATTATTCACCAAAAATTATTTTCATCTCATTGAACAAAATTTTACTCTTTGATATTAACTGTGTCTCTCGGATTTTTTAAATTCCACTCATAGAAGCGGTAAAATTAAGTTTTATGTGAATTTCCAAATTCTCCTAGGAGGTGGGTAAAAGACGGTGAAAAGTTCAATAAAATTTTTATATATCTAAAATTATTCTAAACTAAATCCAATGAATTAAATTGAACTTATATAGTTATTATGTATCTATTTTGACCTTAATTAAATTTAAATAAAATAAATAATTATTTAAATACAAATTTGGTTTTAAACTATAACTTAGTGTTTTTCACTATTCATCAAAAATTAAAAGTTTTTAGAAAAATACCAAAAATTCACCCTAAGATAATTTTGATATTCCAAATTTAATAATGAAGTCTATTTTACCAAATTCAAAACATATAAGTTGCATTTATTAATTTAAAATTAATTTCCGCTGTCAAAACCAAAAGGCGTATTTTTAAGAAATAATAACTACCAAAAGTTTGACACTTGTTTATGTCCAATTTCAAAGTAAAATTACTTACAATAACCATCATTGGATTAAATGGTAAAAATATAATCTATTTATAATTCCAAACCATTAAAATGTATAATTTTACAATATAAATTATTTTGATTTAAAATGTTGCTTTCAGTTAAAATATAGTATTTTTCACTATTCACCCAAATATGAAAGTTATCAGAAAACCCCAAAACTTTATCAAAACTAAATTATTATGTCCCGATTCTAAAGAAGAAGTTTATTTTGTCAAATTTAATATATAAAAGTTTCAAATACTGGATTTAAAAAGGCTTCACCATTAAAATGCGGTAAAATTGCATTTTTTTGAAAAATACTTCTTTTATCTGAAAAAAATGTATTTGTTCTTACATTATGTCTAAGAAACTCATAATATGGATTCTAAAATTATAAGGATTATATAAAGTTCAAAATTCAGTTAATACTATTCATAACTTCTTTTGAACGACTTGTTTGGTAAGTCATAGTGCGCTAGAACTCAGTGTTGCGTGTAGTGCAAGTTATTGAATTACTTTGAAGAAACAACGTACTATGAAATCTTGGGGTGTTACATTCTTACCCTCTTAAATAAATTGCGTCCTTGCAATTTGAAATTATTTTTCAAAAATAAAAGGTTGAAAATAGAAAATACCTTTGGGAAAACCAACATCAGAAATTAGGTTAATAAAATTTAGTCTTAATAAGAGGAAAAGTAAAATGAAAGGGTCACCACCAAATTATGATCTCGATTAGGAGAACATTGGTGGAAATTAGAGACATATAATTGGAGAAAAAAAGTAAATATTTATAGGTAGTGATTGAGTTCATCAATCACAAACAAGTGTAAAATTGAGGGCCTTAAATTCATCAATCTATGATGATTTAAAATACCACCGGTTCAACAAAACAAATGGTATTAGGATAACGCATTTTTTGTTTTAAGATCCCTTCACTAAACTATAATAATTAATTTCTTCATATAATAAGAGAAGAATAAAAATATATACTTTACAAGTAGATTCCAATCCTGTAACTAATTTCTACCACAAACTCATATTTCACTCTAAAAGATAATAGAAATTAAAAATAATATTCTATTTATCCTATTCATATAGGGTTTCAAAAAAAATGAATTTATAATTCATCTACCAGATTTTTTTAAAAAATAATACATTATTCAATACAGGACATCATGTGGGTCAGTGGTAGGTGATACACCCTTGTTTCCCTTTGGTTGCGGGTTCATGTCTCGCGGCCTTTCTGGACGCGACAGGTTGACGCCCGACCTCTAGGTTGTCCTTTTATGGCAATCCAAAAATAATCTCAAACTAGAATTATCCAAAATACTTCTGTCCAAACTCATAGTCCAAAATTTATAAGGAAGTTAAACACAATGAAGATACTTTTTTCCGCGTAATAACATGTGAACACCTTCATCATGTATTCTTTTAAAACACGACAACATCTTGAATTACTATAAAACCTTATTGATTTCATTGATGATCCCTTATTCCTTATAGAATAAAGGATATACTCCTTCTATCCAAAAATTTTGTAAACTCAAACAATGATGGAATATCATTAATCACTTTCATGGTAGTCAAGAATATCCAATATAATATATCCAAATCAATCATGTATTATTCCAAAATCACTACCTCGGTATCAAAACAATATTATGGTTTATCTTTCTCTCAACCATATATTTTCCAAAAATTTAACATGCTATTGAGTAACTTTTCTTGGTTCCACACAATCTCAAGTCCTTAATAAAATAGTACTGCAGCACAATCCTTATATACTCCATAATTATTATAACCAGTACATTGTTGATACAACAATCAAATGACATAATTATTTAATAACAACATAAGAACTCTAATCATTCCTCCGCATCTGTGGTAGTATCATAACTTGATTATTATCCCATAGCATCATTTGGGGTATACTCTGATGATTTTTATATTGGTTTGCATAGTGTCCCAACTCCTTGTAAATGAAGTATTGTACATTTGAATCCTTTTTCTTACCCTTACAGTCACGTAATTGGTGTCCTTTTTCTTCACACTTATAACAAACTCCCTTTCCCTTCAGGCAAGTTCCAAGGTGTTTCTTCCCACAATTATCACATATGGGAAAATTCTTCTTTTCCCTATTCCCTTTATCCATCTTTCTCTCTTCCATCCTTTTCTTCTCTTGCCTGCCTTTAATGCCATAGGACTCAGAGAATTCTTTACTTATCTTATTAACACATGACACTATTTCTTCATATGTTGAGAATACATGGGAGACTATTTCACTTCTAAATGTTGGCTTAATATTGTGAAAGATATGATCTTTCTTACTCTTTGGATCATACGTATTGCTAGAGTTCACATTCCTTCTACCAGGCGCCATTTATATACAATAGCATAAACTAGGTCAGTTTATGAATTATAATAATTCCAAACTTGTAAAATACCTAACGTAAATTGAACGGTTTATGGATATAATCCATAATCATAAAGATGTTTTCATTAAGGAAGTACATACTCATAAACCCTTCATAATGATTTGTAAAGAAAATGAGAATTATCCTAATCATATCCCCCGGGAGTGTCGTAACCAAGAGTGCAGTAAGGCCTGCTGTTGTGCACCCGTTCCCGTTCGAGTCTAGCTCAAAGTGGTGTTTTAGGGTTTTACCCCTAGGTAAATCTGTGCCAGAGCCGCCTCTGCCTGCTCGTATCCAGACAAGGATGTATTTTCTTGGAAAACACACAAATTCTCTACATTACCAAAATTCTAGGAATTTCTTCTATAATAATCCTCAAAGTCTATCTTAGGTCTATGTGCTCTAATTAGAGTTTATCTAAATCTAGCTTCCAAGGTTATTGCTAAACTTCCTCTGATACCAACTGTAATGCCCCAACCCCAGTTACCCAGATTCAGTGCATTATTTTAATACATTGGCATGATTACAAGGAATCAAGTCCCAAAGGACCGATTAGTTTAGCAGTCTTGGAAAATAGATTACATACATGAATGTTACATTAAACTTTATAACATACAAAACAACATAAATAATCCTTTATGAATGCCATTATTCCATTGTCTTAACCCTTAATATCAATCACAATACATTTATTGGAATCCTGGGAAAAATAAAACATAGAAAGGGGCGAGCTCAAATGCTCAGTAAGGATAAAAATATTGTGGAAACTTTCATAAATAAGCATAAACATTTAAGGCAATGTATAACTAAAATAAAAGCCTTTTAGACTTGAACTTAAGCATAATATGGAAAAAATAAAATAAAATAATGCCATTTACTTATTCACATGGATATTTTACTAGTCGAATAATCACATTAAATATCAATAACCACTTTCATAATGATGGAATGCAAAATGCCAGACTATCATAACCACATAGCCAAGGCCTCGTGCCAAGACTACAAATAATATTTTTTCAAGGCCTCATGCCAAGACACTAGTTTGTATCATGAGACCTACCGATGCATCGAGGAGCTATAGCGGGATCCAACTGTCGCTTACTGAGTCCAATGCATTCCTCATATGAACATGTTTAAACATAACATAAACATTCGTATTAAAGCTAGCATACAAAATGTCAATACTTTACCCATGAACCATGAATGGTATAAAAATAACACATCCACAGTCAAACATATCACAAAACCTTAAATACAAAATGGAATATTTGTATCATAATAAATCAACTTCAAAACAAGTTTAAAATCCATTAAGGGATTTTGACATAGATGAAAATGATTTGTAAAACTCTTTGAGAGGAAAATCCCTTTTTCATGAAAACATTTAAAAGTCGCACAATTTAGAAAGGAATACATTTAAAGAAATTTTTGAATCAAAGTGTCCCATACCACTTTGAAACTTTTTAAAGTAATTAACATTTTAAAACATTTATGTCCATTTAAATAAATCCTTTAAATCATTTTGAAAACATGGACATTAATGACAATGGTTTACAAGAATAAATCTTTAAAAAATTTAAAATGATGTTTTAGTAAAAAGTACCTTAAAAAAATCCCTTTGAAAAATATTTTATGAAAAATAGACATGTATAGTAAATATGTCCCAGTAGATACTTACGTAAAAACAATATCGAATAATAAAGAGATTGTGAAATTAACCCTTACCAATTTGGTAACTTACGAAACATACACCCCATGAAAGAGGTATCATACAATGAATACATAAATACACATAAATTAATGTGTATTACACAAATAATACAATTATGGGTAGTAAATACACCACAAAAAAGGTAATAGTGGCAATATGGTATGAATCTCACGGGAATAAGGAGTGAGATGAAAAACCTTTACCTTGTACTTTTCCTTGGTCGAGGGTAGGCTAACATCCTTTAATTTGGGTAACTCCCTTTGGTTTGAACCAAAAAGGACTCTTAAAGTGACTTCTACCTAAGGTAAGGCTTCTAGGAGGAGGAGAGGGATATAGGGAGCTTAATTGGGTAGAGGTTGGATGAGCCAAAAGGCTTGAGAGGTGTGAGGAATTGGTTAGAAGTGGCGTCCTTTTATAAGGGGGAGGAGGGGTTCTTTAGGAAAAACATAAAGTATTATTTTATAATAAATTCATATTAGGTTTATAATGGCTCCAAACTGGATTATTTAATGTCTAAGGTAGGGATGGGTCGAAATAATTTCAACCAATAGATTTTAGACAGGTTTGGGTTATTATATTAACCTTATCGTTTATTTTTAACTCTTTGTTAATTAGTTTGACATTTACTATGTCACTTTGTATTTTTATATTATATAGTAAATAAAATTACTATATACATACAAGAGACCCCCAAGTGGTCAATTAATGATACAAATATCATTATATAAGTCCTTTGTCCGAACCTTAGATTTCTAGGAATATAATATCAATTAATAATATAATATTTGTTTTAAAAACTCTTTTATGTTAATTTTGACACTATTTAATAATTGATTTTTGTTCAAGTCTTAACAACTTTATTAATTCTAACCAAATTCATTTAATCAATCCTAAAATGTCATATTAACTAATAAAATTCTTGTAATTCATTAAAAGTCTCAAATTATATTTATTTGGGTATTTATAATATCAATTATTTTAATATTTCACTAATGAGGTAATTACTGAATCATCATTGTGTCATAAATAAATTAAATTATTTAATGTCTAAAAATTATAAATAAAATACCATTATGTAGTAAATAATTTTATATTTCTAATTAATATTTATAATTGAATTTATCTTATGTATAAACCTGTATTAAAAATGTTTTAGTTATTAAACTTTGATTTTAACTCTTTTAACTCTTCTTTGAATTAAATAATAATAAATGTCCTAATCTAATCCAAGTGGACCAAATAAGTTCATATTTTATTACTAAGGTTGTTTTTGGTCTAATTATACTTATCCAATAGAATTATTATATGTGTTAGGGTAATAATAATATAATTTTTACTCTTAATTACCCTATTTACTTTTTTACCAGGGTAAATAAAAGTCAAAAGTTACTATTCACCAAAAATTATTTTCATCTCATTGAACCACATTTTACTACTTGATATTAACCGTGTCTCTCAGATTTTATAAATTCCATTCACAGAAGCTGTAAAATTATGTTTTATGTGAATTTCCAAATTCTCCTAGGAGGCGGGTAAAAGACGGTGAAAAGTTCAATAAAATTTTTATATATCTAAAATTATTCTAAACTAACTCTAATGAATTACATTGAACTTATATAGGTATTATGTATCTATTTTGACCTTAATTAATTTTTAATAAAATAAATAATTATTTAAATAAAAATTCGGTTTTAAACAATAACTTAGTGTTTTTCACTATTCATCAAAAATTAAAAGTTTTCAGAAAAATACCAAAAATTAACCCTAAGATAATTTTTATATTAAAAATTCAATAATGAAGTCTATTTTACCAAATTAAAAACATAGAAGTTGCATTTATTAATTTAAAATTAATTCCCGCTGTCAAAACCAAAAGGCGTATTTTTAAGAAATAATAAATACTAAAAGTTTGACACTTGTTTATGTGCAATTTCAAAGTGAAATTACTTACAATGACCATAATTGGATTAAATGGTAAAAATATAATCTATTTATACTTCCAAACCATTAAAATTTATAATTTAACAATATAAATTATTTTTATTTAAAAAGTTGGTTTCAGTTAAAATATAGTATTTTTCACTATTCACCTAAATATGAAAGTTATCAGAAAAATACCAAAACTTTATTGAAACTAAATTCTTATGTACCAATTCTAAAGAAGAAGTTTATTTTGTTAAATTTAATATATAAAATTTTCAAATACTAGATTTAAAAAGGCTTCGCCATTAAAAGGTGGTAAAATTTCATTTTTTTTTGAAAAATACTTCTTTTATCTAAAAAATGTATTTGTTCTTAAATTATGTATAAGAAGCTCATAATATGGATTCTAAAATTATAAGGATTATATAAAGTTCAAAATTCAGTTAATACTATTCATAACCGCTTTTGAACGACTTTTTTGGTAAGTCATGGTGCGCTAGAACTCGGTGTTGCGTGTAGTGAAAGTTATTGAATTACTTTGAAGAAAAACGTACAATGAAATCTTTGGGTGTTACATTTATGGTTTATATGATGTATTATTTTTATTTAATTGTGTGTTATTACAATTTGGGAAAATATGTTTATTTGGAAAATGATATGGTGATTAAGTGGTTAATGTTATTTCAGAAGACATTCACTATTTTGGGAACCCAAAAGATTAATGTAAACTAAATACTATTGGATTTTATTTGGGGAATAAAGGTTAAATTATATGTTGGAAGCATATTTAATTTTATTTTGGCTTATGGTGATTAGGGTTATTTTTATATGGTTAAAATATCTTGGAGGTAATGTGATTAAGAAATTGTATTTTTTGTTATGAGAAACTAAGAGTGATTACTGTGAATTGGAGAAAAATATTAAATTCATTTTGAAAAAATATGTGATAAAATCATTTGTATTTTAGTATTTTAATCTTAGTCTAGAATATTTTTGAGGAATTTTAAGGATAGTTATTTATTGTATCTTAGAGATTAATTCTTTTTGGGAATTATCTTATCTTATCCTAACCATTTTGGTTTTGGTTAATGTCTATAGATAGGAGGAATAAATTGTTTTTATTTTGTGGATTGTGTGATCTGTAGAAGTAGATTCTAGTTCTTTAAACATGAAAAATTCATACTCATAATTTGGATAAAAATATGACTTTGTGGTGGAAATTGATTAAAAAATGAATTTATTATTTTTAAGTAAGTAAATTTCCTTATGTTCTTATACTAGGAAGTAAAGTAATATTGAAATAAGAAACGTTATCTGTTTACTTTTCTAACATAAAAATCAATGGCCTTTTGACCTATCATAAATTTTTGGATTTTTGATGGTTAACCTTATCATGAACATGTTATTTATCACTCTCTATCAGTCCTTACCCGAATGGCCCGAAGCCCTCCTTTTTATTTTATTTTGGATAATCCCCCTTTTAAGGGTTGAAGGGGAACCCTTACATGACCCGCAGGCCCAAGACACAAGGTCCGACACAACCCAAAGGACAATGCATTACCCGAAGGCCTGGAGGAATACTATGCCAATTACATGACCCGTAGGACCAACCCAGCAGAACTACCCCTCCCCAGGTTCTGCATCATTTATTTCCTAGCTCCCCACCTTTAATTGATGATCGGATAGCATTGCCTCATACAAAGCTGCATAGTTCCTGGTCCCAATGGCGGTTTCCATACCCTCTCATTCTTCCAATCTGGTTATCTCTACTTCTGGTGACAGCTAATCTTTGCTCCAATCCTCTTCTGGGGACTGCTCTATGTGAAATGGGCTACTCTATGGTCTCTATGGACCGAAGGCCCTAAGGCCTGAATGCCTTTGATGACCCGAATTCCCTGAGACCCGTAGGCCCAAACTGGTTGACCAAAGTCCCAAATCAGGTGAGTAGTTCCAACTACTACAGTAACCTAGAAATTCACCTCCACCCAGAAATTCTCTCTAATCAAGTGAAAGTTTTATTTATCTTTTTTATGATGAGGGATTCCAATAAAGGTATTTTGAAAATTCAAACCCACAATTTTTTATCCAAAGTTAAAATTTTGAGGAAACAATGGGTGGGGGTGTAGGATGTAACATCCTGAGTTTTTAAAAGGAAACACTATGTTCAATAGCATAGAACATATGCCGCATTGATATAAAACGAACAAATAAATATTATTATTTAAATGTGATCATTAAATCCTAATCGTTAAATTGGTGGGTATGAATAGGAATAACTGGTTAATGAAATAAATTTAAAGGTCTAACTCAGTATTAATGTATTGGTAAATTATTATAAAGTAATAATATAATATAGTAATTTTAATCTCCAGAAATACTTTTCTTCTAAAATGGGTTTTCATACATTTAATGAATGAATATTATAATTAATTTATGGAAGTTTTAAAAAATTTATTTGATAAAATTAATTTTATTTTTGGTTTCATCATGTCAAAATTATCTTAGGATAATTTTTTTAGCATTTTTTGAAAGTATAAAGTTTTCACTGAATAATGAAAATACTGGTTTTATTCTGAAAACTATATTTTATTTACATGATTAAATTATGTTTTGGATTATTTTTAAAATTTAATTAGTTAATATCAATTAAAAATAATCCAATTACAGTTTTTAACTTTATTTTATACTTAAATTTAGTATGAAAACTTTTTATATTAAAAAATACATTTTTTTTGAAAAACTGGCTTTCATTGCATTTTGTAGGTTTAATTTTAAATTAAAATTTGAAAATTATGTGTTTTGAATTTAAAAAATGTATTCCATATTTGTAATAATAAGTTATAAATTTATTAAACAAATGATTTTTATTTTTGGTCAATATGAATAGTAAAGTTAGTACTTTTTATTACCATGATTAGGGGTAAATTAGGTAATTAAGGGTAAAAATAATATTATAAATATTATTAAATTATCTTAAAAATTATCCCTATTTTATTATATGAGTAATTTTAGTTCAAAATTATCAATGATCTGAATTTATAACCCTTTGTATCCACTTGGTTGACATTAAGTCCCTTATAGTATTTTATTTTAAGAAAAGTCCGACTTGTTACACAATAGTTTTTAATAAGTATGCAGTTTTTAATATGTGTTCATCCTATTGATATGTTTTACCATAACTATTATTTTGAAATATAAAATATTTATCTTCATCATGATAATTGTTTTTAATTTTTAGGGAAGAAATAATTATCTTAGAGGCTTGTATAATAATGATGCAATAATTACTAAATTAATAGAGAAATAAACAAATGATATTAAAAATATTAAAATAAATATAATTTGATATATTCAAGTAAATACATTAATTATATATTCAAATATGACATTTCTAGGATATTTTTTTAATTTTACCCTTTTTTATGTTTTTAAAGTCATAGTAATGAATAGTATTAATTTTGACAATAATGAAATTTCATGAATATAATATTTTATTTAATAATTAAAAATCATAAAGATATTAAATTAATATCTAGAGGGTTTTATATGATATAAAATATCATCTCATTTTTATTTAAGGGCTATTTGGAATTATTTTCCTCTATAATAGTCTTATTATATTTTAATATTTTTTGAAATTCCTAAAGTTCCTCTCACCTAAATTATAAAAGGGCACCCCTTACTTCACTTCATTTCACCACCTTGAGCCTTATATATAGACCATAATTTACTAAATTTTATTCTCCACTTTCCTATCCATATTATAGAGGTGCTTTTATCACCAAAAGACTAATTCCAAGTTTCTTAAAGAATCCTTCAAGGTGGTGATATTCAAGAGGTAACTTTCTTAAACCACCTCTGTTAATCTATTTTCTTATTCTACCTTCTCTTCACCTCATTCACACATAAAGTTATAATAAAAATAATATAATTTATATACTATAATTTTATATTTCTAATGGAATATCTTTTATCAATCCAATTTCTCTTATCCTCTTATTCAATGAAACAAAACCATTGTCCAAATTATGATGGTTAACCATCACTGTGGATAATGAGTTATTGTTTTCCATTATCACCTTCAGGACTGGTAATTAAACTATTATTATGGTTAAATAATATTTTATTAATTATATTTTAACTTATTTCATGTTCTTGAACATATATATATAAATGATATTAAATAAAAAGAAACAAATTCGTGATGGTCAGAAAAAACCGCTAAAATAAACTAAACAATTATCATTAACATTTTATCAAATGAATCATCCTCATGTTATAATTGAAAAGGATATACGAGACCATTTAAACATATTGAGGTGTATTAATTCTATATAATTTCATTTATAGAGTACTATTAACATTTTAAAATAACGTCCATAAATATACACAAGTTAACCAACCATGAAACCATGAAACGAACACTTCTGGAATGGAGATTTTGATCTTTATAACTCATTAGAATGGCTATAAATGAAAATAATAAAATAATAATAAATAAAATTTATGTATAAGAGGTTCTTAATTAAGTAATTAATTAATATTATTTTATTATCCATGATATTAAGTGCAAGTTCAGAATGCTTTAATACATAAGGTAAGGGAATTTTTAGCCTAATTTCCATTCTTTGGGTTAAACTTATACTTCATTGATTATGTCATGATAATAATATGTGTGAAATGAATTTTGATTATTTTATGTTTTATTTAAACTTTTTTATGTGTATTCAAATATTATACACATAATCAATTCAATTGATTAATGATCACTTTAATAATATGATATTTGTAAGGGAGTTTCTTTTAAAAATCCTTTTTAACGTTTGTTTTTACAAAATTTAAAAGAAATGTTTTTTAAATTATAAGTAATGATCATATTTTACCACTTTCATGATGAAATAATTATTTGAATCTTATTTTACAATTTTATATGTTTATTTTTAAAGAATTGTTTTTCATATATAAGTTCGAAACTTTTCTAAAAAAATAAGTGTTTTCAAAATGAAAAATTTATTCTTCTAAAAAATATTTTTAATTGTATTTTATTCAATAAAAAACTATATTTACCTTATTTTGAGTAGGTTGGTATTGAAAATGGTATTTTAAAATATAGTTGTATTTTGATATCAGAAAGTTATTTACACATGAGTTTTAAATAGTTTTTCAAAGTTTTTATGATGAAATGTGAAAGCATAAAAATGATTTATTCATGATATATTAATTGAGTATTATATGAAATGGGGGAGCTTGATATAGATTATAAGAAGGTTTGGGCCCCATTATAGCTAATGAGTGAGCTCTACATAGCTTATATGAAGGGTTGAGCCCTAATATATCTCACAAGTGAGCCTGATATAGCTTTTATGAAGAGTGATCCCCATTATAGCTCTCTAATACAATGAGTAATGATTATATTGGAATTAATATGTATTTTTATTAAAATTAAAATGTTTTAATGGGTTTTCTGAATATAATTCTCTTAGTTACTAAAAGGGGGTTTTAATTTCTTGGTATGGGTTTTAAAGGATTTCTTTGAAAAAAAATGTGCATGTGTTTTTCACATGATTTTTTTTATTTCATACACTCAAAAAACATTGAAGGTAATGGTAAATTTTATATGAGTTTTCTTGTTTGTCACTATACTAATGGTTTTCCTTCTTTTTTATGTTCCTTATTGAGCTTTTTAGGCTCATCACAGGTCTTTTTAAATGTCTTCCAAGTGTTTAAGGATGGGTAAGGTAAAAAAGATGTAATGTTTAAAGTGAGGAAGATTTTTCATCAAAATAAATCATGTTTTATTTTTAAAGTTTTATATGGTGAGTAAAATAGATAATTATCATAATTTACCACTTTTTAGTTTATGTTTTTATTATTTATGAGTTATAACCTAATTCTATAAAAATATAAATTGAAAAGATACTCAAATGTAAGAGTATGAATTATTGACTTAAAACTCTAGAGTATTTAATGTTTTAAGGATGGGTCCTTACAGTTGGTACCAAAGGTCTTTTTAGATAAATTTAAAGGTTTGGATAATGTTAATTGAATTCACTTGATATATTTTACCTTATGAATAAGTTGAAATTAAATAGAATGTGATGATTACCATGTTGATTCATCTAAGCTGTGTTTTTACAGAATAGTTTCCATATATAAAACATGAATTCTATAGTTTTAATTCACCAATAGAACAATATACTTCTAAATCAGTAACATGGAATAGTTGGAATCATAAATGATCAGTTTTTTTGTAGTAATGGCTCATTTGATGCAATATATAAATGGTGGTGGTATCCATGCTATGAAGAAGTAAGACTACCATAGAGGAATATTTCAATAATGAAAATTTTATGAGACAAAATCCCCCGTCATTCAATAGATCATTTGACCTTATGGTAGATAAAGGTTGGATCAATTCTCTGGAAAAGATATTCGAATTCCTGAGACTTTTGGAACATCAAAAGGTAAAACTTTCCATTTATCATTTTGAAGGTTAATCTAATCAATGATGGTATTTGGTTAATAATATCAGAGAAAGAGATGATCTTGATGCTATATAATGGGACACATTTAACAATATTTTACTTGAGAAATATTTCCCTATGGTTTCTCAGAATAAGATAGAGAAACAATTCTTATAATTGAGGAAAAAGAATAAAGATTAAATGATTGCATATGAAGAAAATTATACAAGGTTGGCTAGGCATATACCATATTTTATTCAGGACGTTGATAGTAAAATTAATAGATTCAACTCAGGATTAAAACTAAACATACAAAGATATTTTTTGGTATGAGAATTTAAAAGTTATGAGAAAGTTTCTTGTTATGCTAATAGAGTTGAGATGGAATTTTCCAACACTTATTTGCAATGAGATGACAGGATTAAGAAGTGATCAAGTTGGAAGGAAATGGAAAAGAAAACAACTAAGAAGTCTGGAGGTAATCCCCAAACATTTTCTAAGTGCAGTAAAACACATTTTGGGGAATGTTTTTCAGGGTATAAAAAGTGTTATCTATGTGGTAGGATTGGTCATAGGGTTCATGATTACAAAGAAAAGAGTCTTGAAAAAACCAAGAATCATATAAAAGATATCCAGTCAATAGGGGATGGGCCCGTAAGGGGCGTCGACTCGGTAGGGTTTCCCCTGTCGCTGCCAAGCTCTACTTTGCTCCGGGTCACATAGGATCACCTATATATCCTTCAAGGCACTCTTGTGATGACAAATTCCTTTCCAGGGGCAGTGTTGTTCTTCGTGGGCATGACCGACATGGCCTTATCATCGTTTGTTGGCCTCTCCATGCTCTACGCCCTCTTCTCTGGGTAGGGTCTCATAGTGTGGCATAATGAAGCATGCGGTCGGTGTTCCAGCTTCTCCTAGAGTGGGTCGGCGTGCAGTTCTATGCCTTCTAGGAGTGCGAGGGGTGGTTCTAGGCAATCTATGGGTGAGAATGTAAAGACGACGATAGGATCTTGCCTAGTTTTCATCAAGGTGAAGCGGCAACCTTTGGGGATTGGTTTGTTTCTCCTTGTTTTCCCTTTTACATTTTACTATTAGGGTTTTTAATTCATATTTTCTACATTTTTGGATCTGGTTATGCTATATACGTTAGATCTGTGAAGCTTGGATGTGATTTTTTTCTTGATGTGGTAATCGTGGAAGCCTTTGAGGTTGTTCTGGTTTGGGTGATGTGGAATCACCGGTATTGCAGTAGTAGAGTGGAAGATTTGCACTGGGAACTCCTCAAGACATTGGTTTTGATTTTGGTTTTCTGTGTTGCTGTTTCATGGATTGAGAAGTTGGTATGATCTTAATTTAGTGAAGGATCAAATGAAGATGAAATTTATTATGGACTATAGAGATTCTGATCTAATTTATTATAACTTGGTGAATGTTAGATTGTTCTGTGTTGCTATGCATTGTGGAGGCTTTTTAGTTTGAATTCTGTGTTTTTTTGTGGCACTGTGGGTTCAGTCCATGATGTCCGGCCCTGTGGTGACATCGATGTTGACGGTGATGTGTCTCACCCACAAAGGGAGGTGATGTGTACGACTGTTAGCGTGTGCGGTGTGAGGTTTAGATATCTGTGGCTGATGATGTTTGATGAGGGATGGAGATGATATGGTGTTTGGATAACAGAATGGTTAAAGGTATTTTCTGTATTTTTGTTTGAAGCTGCGGTGGAGATGTCTGGTGGGTTATTGCCAATAAAATATGAAGAAGGTATTGAAGGTGACGACGAAGTAGGTCGATGTCGGGGGCGTGGCTCAAGGAGGCTCACTAACCAAGGATCTCTTTCCCGGGGTGTCTAGGCATAGTTGTGTGATTTGAATGAAAGTGGACTTCATCTTAGTTGGATTTTGATTTTTTTGGTCAGGTAATGTCTTGTATGGCATGATTCCCACTCACGCAAAAAGAGGTTTTGGAAAATAAAATAAAAATATAATTTTCAGTCAGTCAATAAGGATATTTTTTAGCTATAATGAGTTGGGACATTATGCTAACATGTTTTCAAAGTATCTTACTAAGGGTGGAAATCATCAAGTTGAAAAGAAAAAATGGGTGGAAAAATCATTTTCTAATACTATAGTAGATGTTGGTCCATCTAGAGAAGTGGTGACAGCTCTAGGTAGCTTGGTATTTTTTGAATCACGATCATAAGTTTAATGTTTTAGGAACACCTCTTTTAATGTTTCATGTAATATAAATACTTTAGGATATATTTATTAAGTTTTGATAAATATTTTTGGTACATGTAACCCTTAAGTTTATGATATGAAAAAGGTTATTTGAGGAATAATGCATTTAATTTTTGTGGAAATAAGTTTATAGGTATTGGTATCCTTTATGGTTTATATGATCTATGATTTTCAGGTAATTACGTTTTTTTAAAATTTGGGAACATATGTTTATTTTCAAAATGATATGGTGATTCAGTGGTTAATGTTATTTTGGAAGACGTTCACTATTTTAGGAACCCTATATGATTAAGGTAAATGTAATAATATTGGATTTTGTTTGGGGAATAAATATTGAATTATATTTTGGATGCATATATGATTTTATTTTGTCTTATGAAGATTAAGATTATTTTTAAATGGTTATCATATCTTGGAGGCTATTTTTTTATTCAATTATAGTTTTTTGGTATGATAAATTAAGAGTGATTTATGTGATTTGGAGATAAATGATAAATTTATTTTGGAATACTATGTGATAAAATCCTTCTGATTTTTGGGTTTTAAGCTTAGTACAGAATATTTTTGAGGAATTTTAAGTATAGTTATTTGTTGAATTTTAAAGGTAAATTATTTTTTGGAATTATCATATCTTTTTGTAACCATTTTTGTTTTGGTTAATGTCAAAAGAAAGGATAAATTAATTATTTTTTGTTTGTGTATCTTGTGATATGTTGAAGTTCATTTTAGTTCTTCAAATAAGAAAAATTCACACTCATCATTTGGAGAAAAAGATGAGTTTGTAGTGGAAATTTATTAAAGGATGAATTTATTCTTATCAAGTAATTAAATTTACACATTTTATTATACTAATAAGAAAATTAATATTAAAATAATAAATGATATATGTTTAGTTTTCTAACCTATAAATTAATGGTCTTTTGACCTATAAAAAATTTATGGTTTTATGGTGGTTAAATTTCTCATTATGATGTTCTATATCAATATTAATCAGTCATTGGGATTTATTTTTGTTGTCCATGTCCATATTTTCATACACAAAAACCTAGTATGTTTTATCTCAAGAAACCTTTATAATTTCTTTTATTTACTACCAAGTAAAAGTTTTATTAATATTTTTAATGATGATGGATTTCAACAAAGGTATTTTGAAAATGCAAACCTATAGTTTTTTAATCCCAAGTAAAAAATTACGAGGAAACAATTTATTAAATGGGGGAGAATGTAACATCTTGAGTTTTTAAAAGAAAACACTATGTTAGATAACATACAAGTTATTCCACATCAATCTTAAATGAACACCTAATTATTATTATCTAAATGTGATCATTATATCCAAACTGGTAAATTTGTGGGTATGAATAAGAATAACTGATTTATGAAATAAATATAAAGGTCCAACTCAATATTAATGTATTGGTAATATAGAAGTACTGTAGAGGTACTGTAGTAACGGTGGTACTATTGATCGGTAGGAACTGTAGTGGCGGCAGGATACTGTAGTGGCAACAGGGCACTGTAACGGCTACGGGTACTGTAGCAGCCAGGTTACTATTCACCGAATGGGCCTTAGGCCAAAATATTGGGCCTACAGGCTATGTAATGGGCTACATGCCCACTGGGCCTTCAGGCTATGCAATGGTTCTCACTCTACCCAGTTAAAAGAATTATTTTCTTTTCTTTAATAATAAAATGAGGCTTCGGCCCCAACCTTTAATAAAAATAATATAATATAGTAATTTTAAACATTAGAAATATTTTTTCTTACAAAATGGGTTTTCTTGCTTTTCATAAATGAATATTAAAATTAATTTATAGATGTTTTAGAAAATTTATTTAAAAAAAATTAATTTCATTTTGTTAATCATGTCAAAATTATCCTAGGATGAATTTCTAAGAATTTTTGGAAAATATTAAATTTTCAATGAATAATGAAAAATACTGGTTTTATTTTAGAAAATGTGTTTTATTTACAGGGTAAAATTATGTTTTGGATTATTTTTAAAATTTAATTTGTTAATATAAATTTAATATAATCCGATTATGAGTTTTTAAATTTATTTTATATGTAAATTTAATATAAAAAAATTATATTTAAAAATGGAATTTTTCTGAAATATTGGTTTTCGTTGAATTTTTTTGTCTTAATTTTAAATTAAATTCTAAAAATAATGTGTTTTGAATTTTTAAAAATGAAGACCACATTTTGAATCATAAGGTCCTAATTTAGTAAATAGGTCCCATTTATTTTTGGACAATATGAATTGTAAACTTAGTAGTATTTATTACCACACTTAAGGGTAAATTTGGTAATTAAGGGTAAAAATAATTTTATAAATATTATAAAATTACCTCAACACTTTTCAAAATTTTATATTATTAGTAATTTTAGACCAAAATAATCCATGGGTCGAATTTATGACCTTTTGGATCCACTTAGTTGACATTAAGTCTCGTATAGAATTTTATTTTAAGAAAAGTCAAACTTGTCACACTATAATTTTTAGTAAGTATAACATTTTTAATATGTGTTCATACTAAATATGTGTTTGAAGATATATAGTTTATTAAAATATAAAATATTTATATTTATCATGATAATTTACTTTTAATTTTTAGGGGAGAAAAAATTACCTTAAAGGCTTGCACAACAATGATGCAATAATTATCAAATTAATGGAAAAATCAAATAAATGATATTAAAAATATTAAAATAATTATAATTGGAGATATTAAAGGTGATACATGAATTATATAGATAAATAAGGCATATATGAAAAATAATAAAATATTTTTTTTGTCTATTTTTACTATTTTTTTAATATTTTTTAAGTAATAGTAATGAATAGTATTAATTTTGACAATAATGATATTTCATGAATATCATTTTTATAAAATTATTAAAAATTAATAAAAATATTAAATAAGTCTATAGGCGGTAATATATGGTCTAAAATATCACCCGTATTAATTTTATGTATATTGGGAATTATTTGGCTCTAGAATAGTCTTATTATATTTTAATATTTTGAGAAATTCCTAAAGTACCGCTCGCCTCAATTATAAAAGAGAACCCCCTCCTTCACTAAATTTCACCACATTGAGCCTTTTAGCTTCTCCATACTATAAAAAATTATCTTCTCCACTTCCCTATCCACATTCTGAATGTTTTTTTCTCACCAAAATACCAATTCCAAGTTTCTTAAGGGATCCTTCAAGGAGGCGATAGTCAAGAGGTAATTTTCTTAAACCACCTCTCTTAGCTTATTTTCTTATTATACCTTATATTCACCTCATTCAAACATCAAGCAATAATAAATCTAGTATCATTTATAAATTGGAATGTTACATTTCTAACATAATATATTTCATCCATCCAGTTTCTTATATCCTCTTATTCAATGAAAAAAATCCTTATCCAAATTATAACAGTTAACCATCTCTGTGGATAATGAGTTTTTTGTTTTCTATTTCCTCTTTAAAGGATGGTAATAAATAGATTATTATAGTTAAATAAGATTGTAATAAGTATATTATAACTTATTTAATGTTCTATAACTTATATATAGAAATGATATTAAGTAAAATGAAACAATTTTGTGATAGTCGGAAAAAAACCACCAAAATAAACTAAACAATTATTATTAACGTTTTATCAAATAAATCATCCTCATTCTAGAGAAAAAAAGGATATATGAAACCATTTAAATTTCTATAGGTGAATTAATACCATATAATTTCACTTATTATGTACCATTCCCATTTGATAAGAACGTTTATAAATATACACAGGTTAGCCAACCATGAAACCACAAAACAAACACTTCTGGAATGAATATTTTGATCTTTAAAACTCATTAAAATGTATATAAATGAACATAATAAAACTAAAATAAATAAAATTTATGTTTAATAGTTTCTTTATTATGTAATTAATTAATCTAATTTTACTATCTAGTAAATTAAGTGTAAGTGAAAAATGATTTCAAACATAAGGTAAGGTAATTCTTAACCCAATTTCCATTCTTTGGGTTAAAATTCTACTTCATTGATTATATCATTCTAAAATTATATGTGAAATTAATTTTTATTATCATATGTTGTATTTCAACTTTTTTATGTGGATTTATAGCTTATACACAGAATCGATTCATTTGATTAATGATCCCTTCAATAATATGATATTTGTAATGGATTTTATTTTAAAAATACGTTTTAATGTTTCTTTTTTCAAAATTAAAAAGAAATTATTTTTTAAATTATATGGTATGATCGAATTTTTCTTCTTTTATGATACATTAATTCTTTGAATATTCCTTTATATGTTAATTTTTTTCAATGAAATTTTTTCATATATAAGTGCACAACTTTTTAAAAAAAATAATTATTTTAAAATTAGAGATTTATTTCCTTAAAAAATGTTTTTAATAATATTTTATTCAATGAAAAAACCTCTTTACCTTGTTTTGAGTATTTTGGTAGTGAAAATGTTCTCTTAAAAGAAAATATCATTTTGATATCAGAAATTGTTTTACATATGATTTTTAAGGAGTTATTTTAATGGTTTTATGATGAAAAGTGAACACATAAAAAAGTTTTATACATGATATGGTACTTGAGCATTATATGAAATGTGTGAGACTGATATAGCTTATACAAAGGTTTGGACCCCATTACAGCTCAAAGGTGAGCCTGATATAACTTATACGAAGGGTTGATCCCCATTATATCTTAAGGGTGAGCTCGATATAACTTATATAAAGAGTGAGCCCCATTATTTCTCTCCAATAAACTGGGTAACGATTATATTGGAATTATTCCATATGGTTATTCAAATTAATATATTTTTGTATGGGTTTTATGAATATTATTCTCTAAGTTACCTAAAAGGTTATTTAATTTCTTTCTATGGGTTTTAAAGGATTTCATTGAGAAAAAAATGTGTGTTTTTCTGTGTGAAAATGTTTTATTTCATATACTCAAATAACATTGATGGTAAAGGTAAAAATTATATATGTTTTCTTATTTTTCACTGGACTAATATTTTCCTTCTTTTTTATGTCCCTTACTGAGCTTTTTGTGATCATCCCAAGTTTTTTTAAATGTTTTCACAGGGTTTAAGGATGGGCAAGGGAAAGGGATATGTCAAGTTGAAAGTTGTGCTTTTTTCATGAAAATAAATCATTTTTTTTTGTTTTAAAAGTCTTATATGGTGGACAAAATATATACTGATAGGAAGTGCCCACTCTGTATTTTATAATTTTATTATGTATGATTTATGACCAAATTCTCAAAAACTGTAAATTGAAAGGATCCTCAAATGCAATATAATTAATTATTAACTTAAAAATAAGGATTATGTAATGTTTTAAGGATAGATATTTATAAAAATAACTATTTGATTTTTTATTATTTGATTTAATAGCCATAAATTTAGTAGCATATTTAAACTCTCTTATCTTGCAACTGATATATAAGGAATCCTCAGTAGAACTCAGAAAACCATAAAATTATGATGGTTTTAACTTGAGAGTTGAATCATCATTATGAGTTTCTATTTGTTGAAAAGATGAACCAATAACCTCATGTAGTAAATTTTAAAACCATGATAGTTCTGGAACCAAATTATTTTCATCTTCTCCTAAAGTGCATTCACTATGTTGATACCAAAAAATAATCATTCCAAAAACCAAAACTCAATAGATGTACCCCAAAACTGATAAATGTTTCATATATCCTCAGATCACATTTCTTACATAGACACTTAATTGTCCCTTAACAATTATAATTTTAATGATGCAAATAATAAAAAAGTTTAAACACCCATAATATATAAAGGATTTATACACGAACCATTTTTATTTCTACGATGATTTATCCAATCATGATCTTATAATAAAAACTATTTTTTATTTTCTTATTACATATTTTTATTAAAAATATAAAATGAAAATATTTTTTATGATTAAACTGAGGGAAAATATGATTCTAGAAAAAAATCAAAATGCCAAAAAAATTACAAATTACTTATAACTATTACCAAATATCAAAAATTACTGGTAATTAAAACTAAATATAAAAAATTATTACTAACTAAAAAAATATATAAGAGAAATATTTCATAATAATTATTATAAATTAACACAAATTATTATAAATTACTAATAATTGTCAGAAAATATTAATAATCACTACTAATTATCACTATTTATTTATAATTAATTCTAAGTATTAAAAACTATAACTAATTATTAACAATTATTGGTAATTATTACCATTTATATGTAATTATCACCAATTATCTGTAATTGTCACCAATTATCAGTAATTATCAATAATTATTAGTAATTATTACTAATTGTTGGTAATTACTAGAAATTATTGGTAATTATAGGTAATTATTGGAAATTATCAACAATTATCAGTAATTATTATTAATTATAGTTAATTATTACTAATTATGACTAATTATTACAAATTATTTCTAATTATTACTAATTATCTGTAATTATTACTAATTATCATTAATTATTACTAATTATCGATAATTACTATTAATTATTTCCAATTATTACAAATTATTGGTAATTATTACTAATTATCAGTAATTATTACTAATTATTACTAATTATCATTAATTAATAATAAATAATTTTATTTATTACTAATTATTTTTAATTATTTTTAATTATTACTAATTATCAATAAATATTATTAATTCTCAATAATTATTATTAATTATCGATAATTATTATTAATTATTACTAATTATTTGTAATTATTACTAATTATTACTAATTATCGACAATTGCTATTAATTATTGGTTATTATTATTAATTATTACTATTTATTTGTAATTATTATTAATTATCGATAACTGTTACTAATTTTCGAAAATTATTATTAATTAACTGTAATTATTTTTAATGAACAACAATTATTAATAATTAATTATTATTAATTATTAATTATTACAAATTATTTGTAATTATTACTAATTGTTACTAATTATCGGTAATTATTATTAATTATCAGTAATTATTATTAATTATTACCAATTATTGGTAATTATTACTAGTGATTACTAATTATTTGTAGTTATTACTAATCATTGATAGTTATTACTAATCATTGGTAGTTATTACTAATTATTGGCAGTTATTACTAATTATTGCTAGTTATTACTAATTATTAATAGTTATTACTATTTATTACTAGTTATTAATAAATTTCATCAATTATTACTAATTATTGTTAACTATTACTAATTATAGTTATTTATGATTAATTATTACTAATTATTTCTAATTATTGATTATTATTATAAATTATTACTAATTATTGATAGTTATTACAAATTATTACTAATTATGAGTAATTATGGTTATTATTACAAATTATGTGTAATTATTACAAATTATTAGTAATTATTATGAATTATTACTAATTTTTACTAATTATTGGTAATTATTACTAATTATTTTTAATTATTGGTAATTATTACCAATTATTATCAATTATGATTGATTATTACTAATTATTTCTAATAATTGCTAATCATGATTAATTATTACTAATTATTTCTAATTATTGCTAATTATTACCAATTATTGCTAATTATTGTTTATTATTGATAATTATTACTAATTATTACTAATTACTGGTAGTTATGAGTAATCATAAGTAATTATTGGTAATTATTA
The DNA here is from genome assembly GCA_963277665.1 of Viscum album. Taxonomy (NCBI): domain Eukaryota; kingdom Viridiplantae; phylum Streptophyta; class Magnoliopsida; order Santalales; family Viscaceae; genus Viscum; species Viscum album. The sequence continues at coordinate 1,490,021,059 of OY728142.1, forward strand.
CAAATTATAAGTAGTTATTACTATTTATTACTAATTATTGTTAGTTTTTATTAATTATTAATAATTATGGGTAATTATTACTAATTATAAGTAATTATTACCAAATACTTCCAATTATTACCAATAATTGGTATTTATTATTATTTATTAATAATTATTGCTAATTATTACTAATTATTTACATTTGGTGCTAATTATTATGAATTATTGCTAATTCTTGCTAATTATTACTAATTATTACTAATTATTACTAATTATTGCTAATTACAACTAATTATTGGTAATTATTACTAATTATTACTAATCATTTCTAATCATTGCTAATTATTGGCCCAAATAGCCCGAAGGCCTTCATTTTTATTGATTTTTGATAACCCCCCTTTCAAGGGATGAGGGGAACCCTTACAAGGCCCATAGGCTCAGAGATTACATGGCCTGTAGGCTTAGGAGATTACATGACCCGAAGGTCTTAGGGAATTCAACCAGACTATCTATAAGGAACTGCCCCTCCCCAGCATCTGTGTCATGATAGTAGCTCTCCACCTTCACATAACCGTTTGGCTAGGCTTCCCGTGCAAGCACAGGCTGGTCCCGATAGCATAGCCATACCCTCTCATTCTGACAAATCCATTTAGCTATGCTCTGGTGAGTGCACCTGCTCTGAATCCTTTTCTGGGGTTGCTCCTTTTTGGTAGTGTGTCTGGGGTAACTACATGGGCCCCGAAGGCCTTGAGGTAGCCTGAAGGCCTTAAAGGTGGCCCGAAAGCCCTACTGACCCGAAGGCCTGGGTGGCCTGAAAGCCTTAAGGACTCCAAGCCCAAACCAATGGCCCAAGGTGAATAGTTCCAGATGCTACAGTACCAAACAGTACATGCTACAATAACTGCTATTGTACCTGCACAATGTACAGTTCCGCAACAGTACCTGGATAATGTACAGTTCTACTACAGTACCCACATAGTGTACAGTCTGCTATAGTACTTCTACAGTACCTACTACAGTACTGCTACAGTACCCCCGAAAATATGCCTCTACCTGGATTAGAACCTGGGCCTTGTGGATGCACTTAAGGATACCTCACCAACTAGGCTGAGGCTCATGTGCTCATTGATAATTATTACTAATTATAAATAATTATTACTAATTATTGATAATTATTACTAATTTTTGGTATTTGTTACAAATTATTTTTAATTATTGGTAATTATTACTAATTATTGGTAATTATTTATAATCATTACTAATTCTTACTAATTATGGTTAATTATTACTAATTATTACTAATTACTGATAATTATAACTAATTATTACGAAAAATTATAATTATTACAAATCATTACTAATTATTGGTAATCATTACTAATTATTTATAATCATTTCTAATTTTCATAAATTATTAATAATTATTGGAAATTATCTTTAATTATTACTCTTTTTCATTAATTGTTACTAATCATTACTGTTTTCATTAATTATATTAATTATTACTAATTATTGGTAATTATTACTAATTTTTGTTAATTATTACTAATTATTACTATTTATTGTTAATCATTACTAATTACTGTTATATATTACTAATTATTATTAATTATTAACTAATTACTAGTTATTATTAATAATTATTGATAATTATTAATAATCAGAACTAATTATCTACAATTAATATCAATTACCACTAATTATTCCAAAATATTACTAATATAAAATAAAGTAAATAAACTTTTAATTATTTTTTTAAAATAAATACCATAAAAATGATGCTTTACCTGAATGAAAACAATGATGCAATCTTGAAAATGTCTCTGTAGAAATTCTCTATAAAAAATAAAACTTATTTGAAGAGATACTAGTGAGAAACCAGTAGATAAATTTAGAATTTGTGATGGAAGAATGGTGGTGGGGGGCCTTATATAGGTTTGATTATTTTCAATGGAAATTATTTTGCAAATAATTCCACTTATAGTGGCGATCCAAACAACATTTATGATTGATTTGGCCGCTCGTCACAAATTCTACCCACCATAAATACCTATTTTTAGTCTATCGACAAAGTAATTATGATAGAATGCTTACTTTCATCGCAAATGCTATTATTTTGCGATTATATTTTATTTTATTCAATTTAGAACTTTTTGTGATTGGAGAGGTTCCCATTGCGAAAAACCTTATTTGTGACAGAATTTGGCATTCTGTGATAAAAAACTCTTTCACTTGTTTTGGTGCACAATCGTGCGAAAACATTTTATGACAGGTCTCGTATCCTGTCGTAAATGATACCATATTAATATTTATTTATGATGGGTTAAGATTCTCATCATAAATAATCGAACATTTTTTATTATTTGCGATATGATTCTCCTTCATCTCAAATAACCCATCACAATTATTGATTTTTCCTATAATGTTAGTTCCCCCTTGTGTTACTTAAAGAAGTTTACAAATTTTATGTAGAATTATTCATGTATAAATTTTATTAAATTCATTTTGGTTTAACCCACAATAAAGGGAATTCATGGATTTTCTATCAAGATCAAAGGTTGTAATATCATCTGGAGTCCATTTGTCCTCTGATTCCTTAGTTGGTGTATAACCATGCATGAAATTTTTTTAAATGGGATAACTAATGATTCTTAGAAATATAGACATATGAGTTTTTGAATAACTATAATTTTAGCCATAAAATAATGGATCTTGACCCATTGAGTGTCCTTTAAGAGCACCTTAGGTGTTAGAGGAAGTGGCCATCCTTTATGGTCGTTCCTTGAAACCTGTTATGGTTTAGAAACTAATGATGGATCTGATAGCAATTGTAAGTCCAATTAGAATGGGAAGGGGGGGGGGTGAATTATCCTTTAAAAATTTAAATCAATAAAGAGATAAAATTATTTTATAAATAAAATTATAGAGAACATGAAATAGAAAATAAATGACTAAGTAAGATGATAAAGGAGTTTGACCAATACTCAATTTGAGTGCCTACGTCTCCTCCCCTTAAAGGATTAAGGGTTTTGTTATTCCCTTGGTTTTAACTGTAGCCAAGATACCCGAAGAACCTTAATTTTTAATTGGTTATAGCAAGAAACAAAATACAAAGAAAGTGTCACTTTCTTTTTAAATGGTTTTTGTAGGAAACCAAAAAACATTTTCTTTTCGATGATGAAAACAAGACACCCAAAAACACATTCTTTTATATGATGGAAGAAAGAAACCCAAAAGCTCTCACTTTGGGGGTAGTGAACATCCAAGAAGAAGAAGAAAAATGATAGGTTTGTTAAGAATAAACCCTTCACAATACACTCTCATTTCTCTTAGGAAGAGTGAAATAGAAAAAATGAGATAAAGAGAGACAAAAAATGAGGGAGAAAATAAATTCAATAAGAGGAGAAAAATGTAGCTCAAATGAAGGCACAATAGTCATTGGTAGTGTCCAATCCTTTTTGGTGGTGTATTTATAGATTCAAGAGCACCTATAGTTGGTTTGAAGGTGTTTTGAGTCCAAAAGAGTCGTTGGGAGGTGAGAGAGGCTTGAGGGGACAACCTATAATGGCTAGTTGGGCTTTTTGGAAAAGGGCCACTGATCGACCGCTAAGCTCCATTGGCCGGTTGATGGGCCATCCCACCAACTAGTCGGTGAGGTTCATTGGTTAGTCCGTGAGGGTGAGCATTGAGTAGGTGAAACTACCTTACCCATCGATTGGCCAGTGGTATTACACCGGGTAGATAGTGCAGTGAGGTAGTGTGCATGTTTTTCTGTTTTTCCTACCAGTTGGCTAGTGGTTTTCTTTTTGGTGGCTGGTCATTATTCCCAGGGAGGGCCTTCAAAATAGAACTCCAAACTCCTCTTGAACCCATTGATTAATCAGTCAAAATATGAATGTAATGTTCAATCATAATAACTAAAATATATTCAAATTAAATGGTTATAATTATAAATGGTGTTTTTAATCATTAAAACATCTAAGTGAGTTAATGGTATAATAAGATATCCCCTAGATAGAGTTGCAAAAATGGAATGATAGACCCATTTGGGTCTTAAATTCGACAAGGTAAAATCAAAATTTCACAGAATTAAAATTTTACCTAGGGTATGTCGTGGTGTGATACCCTATTTAGCGATGTGGCCACCCCAATATAATTGAGGCATTGTTTATCATGGTAACATTATGGTTTTTCGTTCCTTGTTCCAACATAACAACCATTAGACCCAACATGGTCACAATATGAAGAAATTGGTTGTGGTGTGACTTTCTTTAGTTCTAAACTATAAATTACTCAATGTCATTAAACACCCAAAATTTCAAAAAAATTAATGAAATAGGGAAAATAAAATATAAACTAATGAAAAATAAATTCATACAAAAAATTGATATAGTGGGTGTAACAATTCTCCCCATCATAACAATTCCCCCATAAAGTCATCGATGTTTGAAAAAGGCCCAAAAAAATAACTTAGACTAAAAGGAAGAAATATTCATGTTACAACTACTAAACTAAATAAAATAAACACATCCAAATAAATTTACAATTCTATAAATGATACCCATAACTTCGTAATGAAAAATTCCAAGGCTGAGACTCACAGTGGGTCTCCTCTTTATATATAGGGGTGATACTAGTATGATGGTTTCATAAGAAAAGGGTATCCTAAAATAACCACTAGGAGTCACAACATAAAATTTTAACTAAAGATACCCAAACAAAATATTCAATGAACAACACATCCATAATCTCATATAATCAAATATAAATGTCTCAAAAAATCACACAACATATAACAAAACAACGATACACATAAATGAAAGGCTAAGAATAATAAAGGAATAAGGAAATAAATAAGAGATACCTTAGAAGATTCTAATAACTACTATCAAAATATAAATAATAGAAAGGACTTCCTCCTCAGTTTACACTTTAATTTATATCATTTCTAAAGATGTACCAATCCACCACAATGATGGTAGGTGCCAAGAATATTCAAACAAGAGGGCTTGCAATTCTCAAATTGGACACAATAGAAACATACTAGAGACTGCTTATTTCCTGAAGAAGTGATAATGGAATGATAATATTCCCCTAATTCATCTTTATTCCCCCATCCTGGTTCTCCTTGCTTATCCTTTTCACAAGGCTATGAACTTTCATCCATACTAAAGGAGACAAGGCCACCACCAATCTCATGATATACCCTAGAAACTAGCTCAACCATGATGGCCTTATTAACCAAATCCTCAAAATTAAATCATTCCAAATTAAATAAATCTATATCCAAGGTCTATATGATGACTCTTCACAAAGATATGAGATTTATATGAATAACCATACACTATCTTAAGAGAAAATGGAACCAACTCAGTGAAATAGTTAATATAATTCTTCACTATTTTCCCACTTTGCTAAAGAATCATCAATTACATTACCTTATCCACATTTAAATCCTTAAGGAAATACCCCTAGGTGAATGTGGTCTTAAATAACTCCTAACTCATATCATTATATAACCAGGATGGAATAATGGTCTTCCACCATTCTTGAATCGGTCCCTTAAACAAGTTCAAGAAAAACATCATTCTCAAGGTTTCAAGAGTTACTTGGGACTTGAAAATTCCATTAATATTTTCAAATCACTCCACATCGTCTTAAGGTTCTTGATTATCATGAAAATAGGAAAAAAATGAAAATAATCTATCTCTATCACTCTATTATGAGTCAATATAGAGTCAAAAACTGGAAGGGTGATACTCAAACTCTGGGAGATACCAGTTGGGGAAACATCCCAATATATAGATTTCTTAAAATCCATTAGAACATTTTGGGAGTCATTTACTAAATAAAAAAGAAATCACAAAACCCAATCAAAATTACTCAAAAATTCAACTCACCTCAAAACCGATAAGAATTCATTAAAATAAAAATTTTAAAACAAACACACAAGATCCAAATTAGTAAGTTATTTTTAAATCATTTCAAAAGCATAGATTCTATTAAAAATAAAATTTTGAGTCCATAAATTTTACACAAAAATCCTTTTCAATTTTAAAATTCTAAATCATTTTATAATACCTCTTTAAAAATTTAAAAACTAAATCTTTCTCCTTTTAAAACTTGGGTTTTGGTTAATAAACATTAACAAAACCAAAATAATAATACCAAAACATCATGAAAACTTCCATGAAAATTATTAATGATTGTGTATAACTTGGAAACATGGTTTGGTGGGACCTATTATAATTTAACAATTTCTACTCAGAGTTATATACAACCATGCATACATGCTCGACATAATTTTTCTAGACTATGTGAGTCACTTTGTGATACCATCTCTTATCCCATTTCACCTAAAAAATTCTAACAACTTTTAATTGATCACATAATTTACACATAATTTAAAACCCCTAAAATCAAAATGAAGGTATAATTGAATAAATAAAGAACACATATCAAAATTCATAAATTATAATCCCAACTTCCCATGGTAACTTGAGACTCTAAATAGAAAATAGTTTTCTAGACTCTTCCCGCACCTACCTCTTGAGTTATGATGGTCCTAACTAAAATATACTATCACCCAAAATAATAAAGGGTGATTTGATATAATTTTTTCACAAACCAACCTAGTTAACCCCTCAAACGAGTACCTTATTTGACCTGTTAAAATATCTAAAGGGATTTCTTGATCCCCATAGGCCAAAAACTAGTTCCATGACATTAAGGCATACATGATGGGAATAATTTCACCCAAGTAAATAAAATAAACATGTAGTGGAATTATGAAAAAATATAGAGTGTTGTGTCTATATATTAGACTTCCATATAAAACTAAAAAATTCATAACCATAAATAACCATCTGACTAAAAATAAATATAAAAAATGAAGAATGAATCCAAAATACAAAGAATCCCAAATTGGTTATTAAATCCATGATACAAAATAAATCTAATAATACCCAATCCAAGATATATGTGTGGCCCAAAAGTCCCCATCCATCCTCATCAACCTGCTCTATGAGTGAAAAAAATAAAAGTTTGTAAAAATGGACTTTCTTAATGATCTTGGAACTGAATCTACAAAAGAACCTAGGTCTACCAACACTAAGTGGTATAAGTATGGTGTGAGTATAGAAACCCAGTAGGATTTTACCAAGGATTCCATGATTTTCCATTATCAAAATAAACCATAAACACTCATTTAAGATACACTATTTGAAAATATAGTTTTAAACATTATAAGAACACAACCCAAACTTTATTAAAATATTTTTAAAATATAAAATTCAATTTGGAAAAAAATCTATGAAGCATTCACTAAATAAAAAAATAAAAAAGACTTTGAAACCCCCTTTTAATCTTGTTTTAAGAGTGATAGATAATATTTAGAAAACAACTAATAGAATCACCAACTAAATACATAAATCAGAACACAATGTGAAGAAGTTAAACACTAAAACAAGTTAGATTCTGAAACATTAATAAAACAAATAAAACATTAATAAGATACATTTGAAAAAAAGAACAAAAAAATTATATCTTTAAATAGGGAAAAGTAAAATGTGATATAACTTAACAATAATAATGAAATTAAAATAAAATTAAAAATTAAAATATCATAGACATGAATAAATAAAATATACTTATTCATGGGAAACTTTTAAAAATCCAGTGATATGATCCTATATATACTCAGGAAGAACCATCTTATGTCTTATTAATGTATTCCTAGACAATAAAATCATGGATTACTCTAACTAGATTAACCAGTGTAACTATCCATAGTTAGAGAGGATCATTTACTAGGGGATTGTAGTCTATATCATCATGACCAGTGTAACAACATCTCTCATCTCTGAACAATTTTCCTAGGATTCCCATAAAAGTATAAACAAGAGTTCGGTAAGGATTCATTATATATAAATCATATATAAATCACCAATCACAAAAAAAAACACATTACATTGAAATATACTCATCTGACCCCTTACACCCTATAAGGTAAATCCTCTTCTTTATTACACACAATTTCCAGGATCACATATATTTCTATAACATGGGGATTCCAATGAGGGTGTATTGTATTTTAGGAAAAAAATATATACAAGTCACTAGTTAGGCCTTTGATTTTAAACTAGTAATAACACTTCAAAATTTATTTTAAAAAAACATTAAAAACCAATGTTATTCATAACCCCTCTTTGTGTTAAGGTACCAAATGAAACTTTAACTTAGAATTCAGAAATCACACATGAAATATCTTTGAAACCCATTTTAAATACCAAATATAATTTTATATCCTAGTTTTGAGATAATAATAACCCAAAATTATTTTTGAAAAATAATAATATAATATTTACATAAAAGAAACATCTAAGGAAAATATATGATAAATCATAAATGATAAGAACATGGGAGTAACATGGAGCTTATTTAAATAAAAACATTGAAATCCATAAATAATAAATCTCAAATTAAAGAATACCTCAAAACCATATCCAAATTCATATAAAATCATTCAAAAGTCTAAAAAATCATTTATATATCAACTTTCATTGGAAAATACCTTTTGTAAATTTTATCTACACTTTATATACACAATTCTTAGTTTTCAAATAATTATAATAAGAATCAATGTAAAACCCTTTATAAATAAAGAATAAAGTTCATAATAATTTTACAATAAATTTATATGATAAGAAAAATAAATTTGTTTAAAAAAATTTAAGAAACCTCAAGCATCACATAATAAACCATGAAAAGGAAAGGAGTGGAAAAAATCTACCTTATATGACCTATTTTTTAATTAAGTTCTTATTCGACCTTAAAAAAATAAAAATAACCCTACAAAAGATAAGAAGAACCCAAAACAAGACAACCCCAAGTTAAAATTGAGTTGAAGAGAACCTTAGGTTGTTAAGAACTTTTTAGGATTAGAGAAGAAAAGATAAAGAATAAAAAATTGGATGAGAGAAGGGAATGAGAGATTAAACTTCAATAATTAGTTGAAAAAAATGGATAATAATCAAAGTGAGAAAAGGAGGGAGCTATACCTAGAGATCCCACATAGTTAATCACATGTATAGGAGGAATGAGATACCCATTTGGGTCTTGAATTCAATAAGAAAAAATAATAATCTCATAGAATTAAAATTCTACCCAAGGTATGTCACGATGTGGTGCCATATGTTGTGACATGACAGCCCCCCCAAAAACCAAGGAATAAATAATTAGGAGAATATTTCTATATAATTCCCTATTTCACAACATGATGTACTTGAGACCTGGAATGGCTATAGTATGACCACCCTGGTCATGTCATGACTTGATGCAGTTCTAATCTACCAATTACTAAACTCCAAAAAATGCAAGAAAATTTGAAGAAAAATAATAAAATAAGGAAAATAGAAATATAAACTAATGAAAAATAAATCCATACCTGAAATTAAAATAGTGTTGTTGGAAATAACTCAATTATTTATTCCAATATTTTATTAAAGTTAACTTTACTCTCTCTACGACAAGTTCCTCTTAAATAAACATTACTGTTTATTATTATTTTTTTGAGTCATGATATGTATGTGTAAGAAATATAAATTTATTAACAATATATAATTTATAATATTTTATCAATTTGGCTGGTGAAGTACTCGATGCACTTAATCGACCATCAATTTTATTTCCATGTCATGAGACCTGAAAAAAATATAAATTAGTTATTATTATACTAAATAGTATATTGATTTCATATGTATGGTCATAACCAAATTTTATTTATTAGTCATTAAAACTAGAAAATAAGTTTTTTGGTGACTTTTGTTAAGATTAATTGGAGAAATTTTTGTGAATGTTTTAACAAGATCATTATATAATTTATATAAAAAATAATAAAAATTTCTTTTTTAACAACTTAAGGAAAAAATAATTAAAAGTGGTACTTACTATATAAATCATTATATTTATTTATGATTGATTAGAATATATGTATGAGCCCTATGTTGTCCAAGATATGAAATCCATCATTCATGTTTTCCACCATAACCAATATAAAATCAATTAAATATGGATAATTAATTGTCTATGTCATCGTTAGCATTTATCTTATTATGAACCTTTCAATTATGTTTTGAATAATGTTCTGATTGAAAACAATAAGAATTTTTTTTTGATATTTCCTCCTATAAGTATGTTTTTACATTTTACCCTTTATCTAATTCTTTGTTATATATCTTATTATTAATTTTATATAGACATATGTTAAATGGATACATCCATCAGAACTATGATGTCCCACTATACTTTTCTTCATATAAAAAATGTAATTTTAAATTTTATATTGAATCAGAAAAATATGGTGGAAATATTTTTCTCAATTTACACAAACTTACACCAGTATAATCTTATAACTTGATCAATGTTTCATATTATGATTCTACAATACAAATATTTCAAAAAATATGATATTTCGGTCAACACATCCTAAATTGATGAATTCAACATCCCTATACAGATTGTAGGTAGTGGTCTTCCCATTATGATATGACAATCATGACTTTTCTCACCGAGTAATATTACCATTGATGTCACAATGAGATAAAGTAGAAGCATAAAAATTAGATAACCTCAAACCTATAATCCATTGACAGAATAATAAAATTACTTTCTTTAGAAAGAAGATAAGCTATTTTTGGATTCATTAAGTTTTTTAATCTATAATTTTCAAATATATCAAGTTTAATAAGTATGAGAATTTGGAAAATATCTAATTATGAATTTATAGTATCTTTAAACCAGCTTATCATGTTTCACATATTATAAAATATATTATCAAAAATATTCCTTCTCAATATTTATTATATATATATCTTGTGGAGATCCCGAAAATCATACCAATATGGTAGTTCCCAAAAAAACTTCACTTTATACAATTATGATCTCCCCTTGATCCTCACATAGTTTTTAGTTTATAGTTAGTTCAAATGTATTGGGAGGTAATGAATAGATGATAGTTTTCATCTAAATACTTTAGAGAACTACTGGAGGTCCATATATTTGAAAACCACTTTTAAAAGAAAATAACTCAAGTCATTTGGAAAGGATTATCAACAAGAAGAAATATCTAATTAAAGTAAAAAAATAAAGTATTTGTCCATTGAAAAACATGAACACTTTACTATCGCACATGAGTATGAATATGATTTAGGACTACATTTACTTCCTTTAGATAACTTACTAAATGTTATAAATTCACTGATTTCCCACATTAATGCTACTCTCATTGTAAAATTTTATTATGCAACCACATCATATATAATTACACCATAACTCTATAATAAATATAACTCATTAATCAATGGTTTCAAATAAGAATAAATATTATTCTTTGGATGTCCTATAATTAATATCACCAAATAAATATATGATTTCTTCATCAATATTCAATGAGGTAAATTATATAGATTAATGAAAATAGGTTAATAATAATATTGAGTATTGTAATAACCAAAAGGAGAAAAACTATTAGTCATATGACCTAACTTTACATTACAAGGAACCTAAAAAATATGGATACAAACAATCAAAGTGTTTAAACAAATAACCATTAAAAAGATGATTTAAGATTCTATTTATAGAAATATTAGATCAATTCAATCTTATGAATGAAGTTGTGTATGCGATAAAAACAAAATCTGCAATCTTGGTGTAGTAAAAAAATACATCAACTTTCTCACTATAAAGTTTTTTTATTTTACTTGTTAAATGACGTTGTAACTCAATTTTACAAATATTATAAAATTTACTAAATACTCAATTTTAGCATAATATAATTTTCAATCATTTGAACATGTGTGAATCTTATGATAACTAATACCCAAGTTATGGAACAATTTTCTATCATGAAAATTTATAGGTGGTGTATTTGTAATGCCTTGACCTACATCGCTGAAATGGTACTTGAGGAGTGGTAGCTATATAACCTCAAAAACACCTCCCCATATACTAAAGACTAATAAATAATAGTGAGGGCCTAAAACATTCACAGGGAGACTAATCTCTCTAAAATTAAGATCGAGGTTCATCTCTGAATCTATTGAAAATTTGGCATGACCCATCCGTATAATGAAAATCCCAAAAATCATTAGACATAAAACAATGAGTCGAAAAGGCCCTAATAATATATAATATAATTCATTAATCCTATCAAAATGATGCAATGATACATAAAAAAGTAGGAATAATAGATAAAAAATAATCTAGTATCATATATAAATAAATAGAACAATATCTAATATATGTTGAAAAAAACTGAAAGATAAACTACATGACCTCCCAACCCTAGCCACATAATCCAAACTTCTGAATCCTAAACCTCCATGACCTACTTGGTTTATAACCCATGTCTAGACCTATGTATTACCTATTCCCCAATAGAAAACACGGAGGTCTACCCATGTACATCGAAAACCATATCATGTATACAGGTAGAGGGAGAGTCTAACAATCTAGTAGGAATCCATAATTCTACAAACATATTGAGTATTATTGTGGTTAAGTGGATGTGAATGAAATATGCTTATAGGGTGTAGTTATTCTTATGTAACACACCAATCTGGAAGAATAACACACAATCCACACACAACATTGAAGTCACGTCATCATGTGCTAACCAGGACACCACGACACTAGACCCTACCTACTTCAGATCCATGCTAGAAGGAAGATTCACCACATAATACCATACTCAATTATACTACATCTACTCCCATGCCAATCACTTGGATATCTATTTTTACTCAAGGGATACCAATCACCCAAATATTACACCACCCAACAACCTGAACCCCATCTCACTCATGGTGCCCCCGGTGTCCCAACCCACATTACATCACAATCAAGACTCCATCTCACTCATAATACTCTATCCATTGAACTTGAATCATGTAATGTTCCTACAACTCATCTCACTCATAGTAGTTCAACTAAAACCATCTCATTCTTGTTATGACCTGAATATCCCATCTGAGTCATAGTGATTCTAACTGGTCTCAAGCAACACTATCTCACTCATGGTGGGATCAGAACTCATACACAATAAGGAATCAATCTCACTCATGGAAACCCTACCCACACTACCTCAACTATAGTAGGGAAATTCCTTATAATACATCACACCCACTAATTCCTTCACTTATAACAAACACATAATCAATACACACACATGAAAAAAAGGCATGCAACCCATCTCACAACTCACTAACTCACAACCAGAGCACTATTCACTTAGGACCTTGTCTCATATCTCAAACTCACCTCAATATCCCTCTCAAACCTCTAATGGCTCTATAACATCTATTAATATAAATCCATCACTTTTATACCAAAATTATAGTTCTAACATGGATACAAAAACAACATAGATCATCATGAAATAAGGCACACACAATTCAATCACTACTAGGAAGCACAATAAACACCCAAGCTTTCGAAAATAAGGCATCTTACACATGAGGTCAAACAGACCAAAACAATCAACCCATACCCTTTAAACATCCTTCAAAAACCAACTAAAATGTATTTCAAAAATCATTTAGAAAAGGCACCATTTTCCATCTAAGTCACATTAGGAACTTGGCCAAATTCCATCAACATTCCTTAGAAAACCCCATTTTGAATTTTGAAAAACCATTTTAAAACCCATTCTCAAATCACCGATTTTCCCTTGAAAATTTCATTTGAGTAAAACCATTTATAAAACATATTTTAAAAAGGAAATAATTTTATCTTTGAAATAAAAAACATGCCACCAAACAAATCATAAAGAGTAACATCAAAACTCATTCAACTAGGAACCACCATTAAATCATTTAGCAAGATACAAGGTTCGTGTTGATTATTAGGTATATGAAAGCTCACCCTAATTTATGGAATAATTTCACATTCCATGAATCATTAAAATAATAATAATTATTATATCACATGAACATAAAATAACCAAATGAGAAACAGACATAGAAATATCGAGGACACCTTCCTCAATTGATGTTTGGATAATTTAACCCACAATTATACCAACTTCCTCCAAGTACACAAACACTCATATAATCAATAAAATTCATCAAATTAATAAATCAAACATTTAAAATAATATAACAAACTAGAATAATTGATGAAAAACTCATCAGGTGACCTCAGAATGCTAAATCCATGAGAAATGAGGTGTGTTCCACTCTTGATACACACCCTGACCTTATACACATGAAATATCCAAATTAGATATTCAAATAAATGGCCAATTTCATACAAATTCACTAGAAAACCTAAATAAACCCACTAAGAAACATTCAGTAATGTAAAAAATGAATAAGGACTTATTTTTATCCTCCTGAGACATTCTATACAAGCCATTCACAAAATCCCCATCAAGCGTGTTTGTTTCACCATGAAACATTTAAATCAACCTCCCCAATCCTTAACCGGCTGAAATATATTAGGGAATAATGAAATAAGAATAACAAAGAGAAAAAGAGAGGATACCTTACCTATAATCTTCACTATAAAACATACCTAAAACTCCTAGATTGAAGGTCACTAAAGGGATGTGAAGAAGAGATCCAATGAGGGATAAAAATCTTCATTTATTCGACCAAGAACAAATGAAATTCAGGGGGTTCCTAAAAAGGAACCCTAGGATAATCACCAAAAGGATCCTTAAAAAGAGGAATGTCTAGACTTTCTCACTGTATGAATGGGGGGTTCACTACATGAATCATCCTATAGGAAGTGGGGGCACATCTCTTCCTGATAATTTCATGGTATGAACAATGGTTCATGGCATGAATGGATCATGTAAGGATACAATTCATAGTTCAAATTCACCATTCACAGCATGAAACAATTGTACAAGGGTCCCCTAAAATCTAATACCCCATTCACGACATGAATAAATCATTTAAAAAAATCAAAGGCCCACATAAAGGTTACTCATGGTGTGAATGAAACCTTCATGCCATGGATTCCACACTCCTATAATGATTCAGCAGTTTGGACACCTTATCACTACCATGAAATTCTCTCAAACTCCTAATGCATACACTAATCCTTAAACCGCATTCAAAAACACATTTTAAGAATTTATAAACACTCATAATCCAAATGCGAGTTCTGATTATAAAAAAATAACTCATCAAACAAAAAATTCAAATTTCTTCAAGAATTCACAACATGTAATGACATAGGTTATTAAAAAATCCCCAACATAACACTTCTCATCCCTAATAAGTTTTTTAATACTTTTACTATAAACCTTATCCTACCTTGATTGTTAATTCATGACTAAATTGTCATATATTATCCACAAGTGATGAACACACTTCTATTTTTGAAATCTAAATGCCAATCCCAGACACATTATTTTTTTCTTCAAAAATCTAGATTAAATCCTAAAACTACCTTAATTGTGTATTAATAAACACTCCTGATGTGGTTTCTACCTCACTGCATCTATTTCCACATAATATAACTAATTAGTCCTCTAAAAATATATCCCTTAAAATGCTTAGACTCACCTACTGACACACCACCACACTACCTGATCATGATTTATTAACACCTAAAGGCATTTATAAACCATTTAAACCCCTACAACAAATTCCAAACATGACTCTTGGTGAAAATCCATGGTTTAATACTCAACCTTACCATCCAACCAGCACACTCTAACAATGTGAATTAATGCATACCGATCTGAATCACTCTCAAATTCCACTACCCACTACAAAAAAAACTGGGTTTAGCGGCGGTTTTGTGGCGGCGGTTCACAAAACTGCCACTAAACATTTTCGGTGAAGGTTTCGCGGCGGTTTTTAATAAACCGCCGTGAAACCCAAATTTTTTCAGAAACACCGCGACCCTTTCCCCCTCCCCGACCGCGTTCCCCAAACCCTCCCCGATCCCCCCCGGCCTCAGCGACCACTGTGCCCCCCACACCCTCCAGTGACCCCCGCACTCCCCGCGCCCTCCGGCGAAGCCCTCCGGCGAAACCCGCACTCCCTGTGCCCTCCGGCGAAGCCCTCCAGCGAAACCCGTACCCCCCTGTGCCCCCCCTCGACCACCAGTGACCCCTCTAATATATATTATTGTTTTTAGTTTAATTCTTAACCATTGATCTAGTTTCTCTATATATTCATCATGCCTAATTAGGTACTGCATATTTGTTTTCTTGTCTCATTCCACGGAAACATGGACCTCTGATTTATTGAGTGTTTATTTTATATTTTTGTGTGGAAGTCTTAAGTATTAATTTTATTTATTTTGAAAACCAATTCCCATGAGTTCCTATATGATTCCTTAGAACTAGTATCTAGACTAATGATATTAAGAGTGTGCCTTGGGTATGTCATGGGCCAACTCTAGTACCCAGGTCATTGGTGACCCAAAGTTGGTTCAAGAAAAAAATAGTATTACAGCCTAGGTAATTAAGAGATATTATGTAGCAAGATCCCATTTGATATTTGTATAGTAATTATAGATTATATATATAGATTTAATAAAATTATAGGAAGGTGTGGGGGGATCCCCATGAGATCTTTCTCATTCACTTGGGATATACTTCTTTATACCCCCCTGATTTTTCCATTATATGTTTTTATTATTTTATTTTCATAAAAAGTTGAATTTATAGATTTCTATGAAGTTTTATATGGTTGATAATATTGATGTGATGATTTTGGGTGAGGTCTTAGACATTATTTAAGATTCAAACTTTAGTGTGGGATCCTTATTTGGTTAGACTAGGATGACATAAATCTAGATTAACCATTGGTGCATCATCTCATTTGGTAGGGTTTATAGAAATGGTTGGGTAGTTGGTCTACTCAAGGGTAAGAAGTACTAATGGTTGAAATCATTTTATAAGGGATACCTTAGTCTTTTTTAAAAATAGAAGGGTTTTTATGGTGTTTTTTTATAAAAATGGAAATGTTTATATATTTGGAAACAGTTAATGGAAAATATTTATTATTTATTTAATTTTTAATATCTATATTTTGTTTTAGGAAAATGCCATGGGTTTAGGTAATGTTTTATAAAATGAATTTAATGTTTTGGTTTATCATTTATATGGGGTACATGATATTTTTGAGGGATATCCTACTTTTTTCCTTTAATATCCCCTATATTCCCATATTGGTCAACATTTAGATTATATACAACACAAAAATGTAAATAAAATACCTCATTCTTTACATGTTGTGAATCATAGTCTCATATGTGGAGCTATAAAGGAGGTGTAGCTATCCAGTGGTTGGTTGGATCTTGGATTTTTTAGGGGAAACATAGAGGTTCTATTTGGGTGATTTATTAGATAGATAAATATTTAGTTGGGAGATCTTTAATCCAATGGATTTATTAATCTGAGTGTGTCTACATAGGGTTATCCATTTCTTTTTACCAATATTTCAAGAGTGAGTTATTGATTTTATATTATCTATTATAAATTAAATCATGTTACTCTTAATAATTGGTATCATTTTCTATGAATTTATGATTTATTCAATCAGTTTAGAGGTTCTTTATGGATTTTGAAGATTGTTCATTGATTAGGTTATCAGCGGTTAAAGGTTTGAGCTAAAGGTGTGTCCAAGATAGAATTTCAAACACTATATATTAATTTTGTGTTTTTGGTAATTCTATTTAGGGTAATGGAGAAACCATATGTATTTATAACTTTGATAAACCATTTTTTATCCTTTTTTTCATTCAGGACTATATTTATCAATGATATATCGGTATGATCATGATCCTATGAGGAGCATGAAGAATAGTTGGTTATGTTCTTAGACACATTGAGATATCATCATTTATATGCCAATATATTGAAATGTTATTTCTATAATAAATAGGTGACATTTTTTGGTCGTGAGTTCTCTAAATCTAGGATATTAGGGGATATTGAGAAAGTAGAATCTATAATTTCTTAATAGATTTATACTAATATTGTTGAGATTCATATTTTCATTGGTCATGTGGTTTCTTATTCTTGCATTATCTTGGAGTTTTCTCACATATTCATTAAAAATATAGTATTGACATGGAATGGAGTGAATTTTTAGTGGGATGATAAATAAAAAGATTCATTTTATGAGCTAAAAAATATATTGACATCTAAACCTATTCTTATTTGACCAAATCCAAGGATGCATTATAAGGTCAATAATGAGGCCTCCAATGTGATGTTAATATTTATGTTGATATGGAGGAATGAGTTTTAGTAAATGGGTCTTGAAACTTATAATAAAGGTCATGTCATTATAGAAACCTTGACCATCACTTTATCTTTATTTTTTTATTTAAAGAAGGTATGATTTCATATTATGTGTATTGGATTTTCCATGAATGGTTTTATAGTATGGATTTCATACCTAGGTATATGCTTAGTGAGAATTATCTATTGTATTTTCATGGGTGTAATTTTTTTATTGACCTCGACACCCCCCACCCCCCCCCCCCCCCCCCCCCCCCCGTGACCTCCGGCGACCCCTGCACCCCCCAGCGCCCCCCGCGACCCCTTTCGACTTTGGTAATTTTTAGTTCTTCCTTGATTCTTTGATTGCTTCTCATAAACGACGGATAAGTCATGCATAATAATTGTGGATTATTTATTTTTGTGGTTTATATATTTCTCCTACATTTATTCATGTATTCATTACTAAAAGTGAGAATATTTATCCACAATTTGAGTAATTTCTTGGAATTTATATTGAGCAGTTGGTTCCTTTGGGATATCACTTAATATTATTTACACCTCAACTCTTTCCAAGAATATAGATATGTTCAGTAGATTAAATCCCATCCTATAGACCAATTTCAATTCCAATGGTTTATTTTACAAAAATCCATGTGACTTCTCTCCCGTGTAAATTTGGTCCATAACGACATGTCTTATCATGGATAATGAATTAATTAGGTGCTTCATGTTCTGTAAAAATATCCCATTGGAAACCATAAAAAATAGTTGGGTAGATAGTGTTATGATAAGTGTGTAACCCGATATTCTTATTTCTCCTCAATGAGGTGTTGACACTGTCTCTTATGGACCTGACTTGTTCGGTTGGTCTGAAGTGGTAAATGTGATCAATGAACCATCTTTATTATATTATGCATACTTTATGATCAATGGTTCATCTTTATTATATTATGTTTCTGTAATATTACACTATCGTATATTTTGTGTAGGCACATTGTGATATACATGTATAAAAACTGGATCACATTACCGAGGAACACACCTCAATATGTTAAGGGTTTCAATGAGTTTTTAGATTTTGCAATTTCTAATCGATCCGTTGAAGGAAGAATAAGATGTCCATGTCCTAAATGTAAATTTAGAACATGGTTGAAGAGAGATGAAGTTTATGAACATTTAATTCTGAAGCAATTCCCTGATCAATATTTGTGTTGGATTTGGCATGGAGAATCAAACAATACAGAAAGATTGAGGACTGATGTTAATCCACAGAATGAGGTCCCAAGTTTGTCGCCAATGGAAAATGAAATGCGAAACCTCATAAATGATGCATTCGGCACTGCAAGACACCACTATGAGCATCAAAACATATCAGAACAACCAGAAGAGGGTGGTACAAATTGCAACGTGACAAGTGATGTTTTTGAGACTGTAACACAAGAAGATCAAGATTGTAACATATCATTGGATCCTCCTCTTGATTCTGTGGATCCAAATGTAAGGGAAAACTTCAGTGAGGAAAATGCGTTTCATGATTTATTTGACGATGGAAATCAAGAGTTGTATAGTGGGTGTTTGAAATATTCAAAGCTTTCATTTCTGCTGAAGTTGTACCATATCAAATGTCTATGTGGAATTACAAATAAGGCAATGTACATGTTATTGGAATTGATTTGTGATGCATTTCTTGAAGCAAAAATCCCAGAATCATTTTATGAGATGAAAAAAGTTGTAAACAAGTTTGGTCTGAATTATACAAAAATACATGCGTGTCCCAATGATTGTATGCTTTACTGGGGAGAGGATTCAAGTAGACAGAATTGTAAGAAATGTTCTTCTTCTAGATGGCAGTCAAAAGGTGATGTTGGAAGTATGACTGAACATAATTTCATGGAGAAGAAGAAAAGGAACACACCTTCAAAAGTTTTGCGTTACTTTCCTTTGAAGCCTCGATTGCAAAGATTATTCAGGTCGTCAAAAACCGCCGAACACATGAAGTGGCATTCTGTAGATAATAACAATGATGGGTTAATGAGACATCCACGAGATTCCCAATCGTGGAAGACATTTGATTCATTACATCCAGATTTCTCAGCTGATCCTAGGAATGTTAGATTGGGATTGACTGCCGATGGATTCAACCCATTTGGGACTTTGAGTACGAGTTATAGCATTTGGCCAGTTGTTTTGATCCCTTATAATCTGCCTCTGTGGATGTGTATGAAACAAATATCTTTTATCATTTCGATGATTATTCCTAGAAAACAAATTCCTGGAAATGATATTGATGTATACCTGCAGCCTTTGATTGAAGAATTGCAGGAGTTATGGAGCAACGGTGTTGAGACATTTGATGTTTCTTCTAAAATAGTGTTCAAAATGCATGCTGCTTTAATGTGGACCATTAGTGACTTCCCTGGGCTTGGGAATTTATCTGATTGGAACACTTATACGGGTTTGGCTTGTCCTGTTTGTAACTTTGATTTCGAGCCCAAACGGCTACCTCACAGTAGAAAATGGTGCTTCTTGTGTCATCAAAGATTTCTTGATGCATCTCATAGATTTCGGCTGAACAAATCAAAATTTAATGGTTCCATTGATCGTAGACCTCCTCCAAAGTTGTTAACCGGTTCTGAAATATTGAAACATCTTGAAAATGTTAAAACAAAATTTGGGAAGGTTCATTAATTGACTGATAGCGGAAAACGAGTGCGAAGTGCATCGTCAAGTGAAATCAGAACGCAACAATGGAAGAAAAAAAGTATATTCTTCAAACTTCTGTATTGGGAATTTAATTCTTTGCGCCACAATCTTGATGTGATGCATATTGAGAAGAATGTATGTGATAATTTGATTTTCACATTACTTAATGAGTATGGAAATTCGAAGGATCATCTCAATGCTCGGAAAGACTTACAAGTAATGAACATAAAACGTGATATCTGGCCAGATGAGAATGAAAAGTATGATCCTGCCATTTTTTCAATGAAAAATAGGGATAAAGATGCGTTCCTTCGAATTTTAAAGAATGTGAAAGTATCTGATGGGTATTCGAGTAACATCTCGAGGTGTGTTGATTTGAAGAATCGTAAGTTATATGGATTGAAAAGTCACGATTCACATGTTTTGTTACAATAGTTACTACCATTGGCATTGCGTACATTATTACCTGAAATAGTTACTGCTGTTGTACTACAATTCTGCACATTTTTCAGGCAATTATGTGAGAAAACTCTACATCCTTTATAGCTTGACAACCTACAGGAGAGGTTTGTATTGACCCTTTGTGCAATGGAGATGATCTTTCCTCCATCGTTTTTTACTGTCATGATGTATTTAACTGTGCATTTGGTTGACGAAGCTAAATTAGGAGGCCCCGTTCATTATCAATGTATGTATCCAATTGAGAGGTATTTTATTTATATGTTTCCAGTTAAGTAAAAAATATTTTGAATTTAAATAAATGCATAATATTATTATTATTTTTTACAGATATCTTGGGCATTTGAAAGCATACGTGAGAAATAAAGCTCAACCAGAAGGCTCTATTGCTGAAGGCTATTTGGCCGAGGAGTGTCTCACCATTTGTTCCAGATATTTGGATGATATTGAGACAAGATTTAATCGAGTTGTATGTGTTGAAGACACATCAACTCAATCTCAAATGCATCAGAAATCAAAAATATTTCCTGCTATTGGCCGATCAGTTGGGAGGACCTCATACGCGACACTGACAGAATTGGAGTTATTATAGGCACATTGATATGTGATACTGAATAGTGAAATTGCAGATCCATTTATTGAAGAGTTGAGGATACAAACAAAGAGACGAATGAGAGGCCGGACACGAAATGAAAAAGATATAACGAAAGCTGTGAATAAAGAGCTGGTAGAATGGTTTGCACGATGTGTAAGTTTATAAATATTGCAATAAATACGAATATTAGTTTGACACATACAATTTGAAAATCTATTAAATTATATTTTTAATCTTCAGATCATGAATACTGATACTCGAGCAGACTTGTTAGAAGATTTGAAGTTTCTTGCTAGAGGTCCTATAAAAAAAGTTAGAAAGTTCGACGCTTATAATGTGAATGGTTTTAGATTTCGTACAGTCGATCGAGAAATGGGTTTGAAAACACAGAATAGTGGTATATTTACATTTGCTAAAGTGGAATACTATGGAAAGTTTCATGATATTATTGAATTAAACTACCACGGGAATTTTTCTATTGTTTTATTCAAATGAAAATGGGTCTATATTATCAGAGGTGTTAAAAGAGATTCCTTGCAATTTACTTCTGTAAACTTCTCTCGCTTGATGGATGTTGGTGATCGTGAACTTCATGATCCATATATCTTAGCATCGCAGGAAAAAATGGTATATTATGTGAATGATGTTTTGAATGAAGGGTGGAGTGTAGTTACTCACGTAATACAAATAGATTTGTATGATATGGGTGATGAAGTGGAAGATTTGACCTCTGCAATTGAATTTCATCAACAAAAGGAAGCAGAATTATTTGTCCATCATGATATTGAAAATATTAGTCTAGAAAGGATGAATGAAGTGGATTAAGCAATGGAGCAGGAAACCGACATGATTGAAGGGGAAAATGATTGTATGTACAATTATGTATTCATTCAGCAACCACTTGTTTCATTTCTGTAGTTATTCATTATCATTGTTATATATATTTTGTTTGTTAGTACTGGGCATCTATTATCATTTTTAATTTTTTTTCTACATAATTTTTTTGAAATATATATTCTGAACTTAATTTTATTTGATTAAATGACAGGAATTCCAAGGAAGAAGCGGTACACCATTTCATCTACTTCTGCGACAGATGACGATCCGTCTGTCCCCACGGCATCTGAGGCAGCAGCTGCCTACATCCCTGCATCATCTCCCCCTGCACCATCTCTGACACCGTCAGTGGATGTATCATTAGAGGACGAGTCATCGCCTCCCCCTACAGGAGCCTCAGCAGCGGGGCAGCGACACGCCCCTTCCAGTTCATCACGGACATTCTGGAGGGTCACAGTCATAGGTACAAATTTTAATTAAATTAATTTATTGCATTTTGTTTATAGTAATTGTTTGCTAATTGCAGATGAAAAAAATGCAACCGTGGAAAAAAGCTTAAAAAGTTCTGATGTTTGGAACATGAATGGCGAGAAGATAGTGGTGCCATTTGATTCTTATGGGGTCCCGACGAATGACGCCGCAGGTTTACTTGGTCAGATTATAGGTCAGCTGGCAGCGGAGCCCATTTCCCTGCCTATTTCATATGATGATTGGAGGCATATGCCTCCAAACTGGAAAAATGAAGTTTTTGATTCTCAGATAAAGGTAATTTTATTACTTTATGGTTTAATTGAATGTTATGTTACTAATATATTCAAAATGAATTTCTTTATACAGATGTTCTTCCACTTTACCGTTGCTGATGTGATAGCATGGAAGTGGACATTGAAAAATCTTGGAAAAAATGGAAAGATTTCAAATGGAGGTTGTGGTGTGATGCCAATGATACTTCGTTGACCGTGCAACAGATGTATGAGAAGCTACCCAGTGGGGTACCGAAAGAACAGTGGAAAGTTTTTCTCGATAGCCATCATGATGAGAAGCGGATGGTATTGAAATATATATTATTATATTATCCTCATTTTACATTTATACATGTACATGAAGAGGATATAGACATTGAATACATTACTGTTAAATTGAATTTTATTTATTTCAGGATCTCTCAAGACAGAATGCATCAAACCGGGCAAAACAAGTCATCCCGCACACTGCGGGCTCAAAAAGCTTTTCTAGAAGCCTAATGTCATTGGTAATCTTTTAATTAGTTTAAATATTCATAAGACAATATTATCTATTTAACATATTTAATTTTTGATTTATCTTTGTTTAATGTAGTCACAGAGTTTAGGGCATGAAGCATCCCGAACAGAACTGTGGCTGGATGTTCATAAAAAAACAGATGGATGTTTTGTTAATGAACCTGCTAGAGAAGTTGGGGTATGAAGTCAATTATTTATTATAATAACTTATTATCAGTTTTTACTGTGTTACTATTTCACTTGATTAGAACACTCCAATCACCAATATACCAAGATACATCTCAATATTACTAGTCTCTCTCAACCCTAGTTCACATGTCACATCCTATATAGGATATAACTCATGGAGAAGCATCTATGAACCCATCTCAAATATCACAAGGAAAATCATAGGCCAATATACCCACTCGAGGATTCTCATGCATATCACAAATCCCATACCCAATCCAACTATGAAATCTAGGTTACTAATCCTAACTAGAAATCGACACACCATACTTCCCCTGAAGGATAAAGATCACATACATGCACACATATATTAATGACATTATCTTATGATAATAACTATTGTGAAAAATCAATATCATTTGGCTTGGTTAAGTATAATTCCACCAATAAGGTATTTAGGAAAACATTAGATAAGTTGTTGAAATTTTAAAAAACTCAAACCTATTTTCTTTAACGAAGTCAATAACAACTATATCCTGATGCATCCCATCCAACCTGCAACATGATGACCATCTTGGGATGTATACATGAAACTCTTATCTCATATCCAATGACATAACTCAAATCCTCAATAGGAATCATGTATAACCTACAAGATCATAAACCATACTCTCTCAAGCACCATGCACGCTTAGCGTGTTGTCCAACCTAAAACACACGCCAATTCACAAGTTACCCATTTTCTATAGTAGGCATTAATAACCAACCCAAAACACACAACAAACCATACCATAACATACATTCTATAACTACTCAAACATCCATCTTTGGAAAAAATTCTATACCCATATAATCATAATTTGTTCTATCCCATAACACAAATCCATTGTTAAAAAAACTCAACCCATATCACAATCCACCCATGAATGTTATATCGGCCAACTTAGAGCATAACCAATTACATATCATTACACATCACCATGGTTAGCATGATCACATACATTGTATCAAAATTCATAACCATTTATTATATAGAGTATTAGTATCCATATAATATAAATCAACCCTTCTTAAAACACATAAGAAATTAAAGAAGCTAAAAACACATATACATCTTGGGGGTCACATGGATTGGTTACTCACCAAATTGTGATACATACCTTTCCTTAGTTTGGACTCTATAACATGAAACATTTTATCATATCCTATTTTTCAATGAATACTACCATGTTATTTGTTTGTATGGTGTCTCCTGTTCAATATTCTGGTTTGATTTGTTTTTCAGGGTAGTGGTGTGGTAGGAGCAGATTTTTTTTTCCAGGTCAACATTTCGCGGTGGTTTTAACCGCCGCTAATTCCTTACTGGTCAGCATTTAGAGGCGGTTATAACCGCCGCTAATGCCTTATTGGTTATTATTTAGCGGCGGTTATAACCACCGCTAAATGTATTATGTTTAAATTTAGCGGTGGTTTTCACCGCCGTGACATAGGCGCATCAAAGGCCAGAATATAGCGGCGGTTAAAACCGCCGCGAAAAAAAGTATCATCTACGCATAAAACCGCCACTAAATGGTCAAAAACCGTCGCGAAAAGAGGCATCTATGACGCTTTTCTTAAACCTCCGTGAAATAGTAAAAACCGCCGCTAATAGATTGTCGACGCCCAATTTCGCGGCGGTTTTTGTAAACCGCCGCCAAACCCTATAGCGGCGGTTTAAACCACCGCCAAATGAAAAAAAAACCGCCGCTAGGGGACAGTTTTGTTGTAGTGACCCCTATCCCAAGTCTGACACAGACACAAAAAATCCACCCGACACCACACCCAAATCTCTAAATTGGTTCTACCCATTCACCAGTATCCCACTACCATAACAATATTTCACCATCTGGTTCCACTATGCCCATGACCCTTCTCACATAAGGTTTATATACTCATGTCCGATTTGATGATCCCCACTATAGGAGTATCCTAATTATTTCCTTATTGAACTAAACACATGATCCCTACCACACATGTCCCATCCATTACTGTGCATAATGAATGGATGTGACCACCCCACTCACACTCGAGCACCAAAAATGAAAAAAATCACTAAATAGTAAGGAAATTCTCAACCAAACCCACTAATTTTGAAACACTAAATTTTCCAAAATTGATTCATCCCGAGACTTATGATTCTACCTAATATTATAATCTACTACCAATGAATAATTATTGACAATAGCACTCCCCACTATTGGATTATATAATGGAAAACACACACCAAGTGGTCCAACACAAAAAATCATCAAAAGAAACATCAAGGGGTCCAAT
Organism: Viscum album; assembly: GCA_963277665.1. Lineage (NCBI taxonomy): Eukaryota > Viridiplantae > Streptophyta > Magnoliopsida > Santalales > Viscaceae > Viscum > Viscum album. Next base: position 1,490,047,628 of record OY728142.1, read on the forward strand.
TACTAAACCCACCAACTCACCTTCGGCTACTCAATCCCAACATCAAACACATACCCCATGATCCCATCACCGAAGGCTCCTCCATGAAACATCCTTGGAATACCCACTAAATACACAAGAAAAACACCCGATTCATCTTTTTTCCACCACTAAAATCCTTGAAAACCTAGTCTATAAAGCCATTAATTTATTATTCCCATAATCCTACCAAATCAAGTAAAAACCCACTAACCTAAATTAGTAGTTTTAAGAAAACATGAACCATAAGGAAAAGACACAATTTAAGAACCCAAGTCACTCATAACCAACACAAAAAATATAAACATAGTAGTTTACATAGGCACTGGTTTTTCCATTCAAAAAACAATTTAAATCATTTTATACACACCAAGACCCACTTGAGTTTTCAAAACACCCCTTTGAATCCAAGTGTTCTCACCAAATATTGAAATCACCAAAAATCATATCCTAGCCATTCATTTTCTTAAAAACAAATCCATCCCCAAAATCCATTTTAAAATATGATTTTGAAATCCATTTCCTTGCACTTTTCTGAAAACCTAGAAATATCCATAATTTTTAATTCACTATAAAGTAATACCAACATTCAAAACCATTTCACATGAACACCTCATGTTACTATAAGAGTTTTTATTAAAATTGGGGTTTCCTCAAAATTCCAAAATTCCCAAGACCATTACCCTATGGAAGCCAAAAAACACTTCACAATCAATCAAAAAATCTATTTATTTATATATATATATATCAATCTAATAACCCCTTATAATTTAATCAATAAAATATAAATTATATTATAAATTACTTTATTTAATAATAGATTCTATTGAGGAATTATGTCAAACAAAACTACTCACAGGCTTGTGTATCATGCCCTAAGCATTCCAACATCATGATGTATGGACAACACACTGGCTCCTAGCCAAGACCTATAACTAATCTCGAGACTTATCTATACCACATTGGATTCTTAGTCCAAAACAATACCTTACTCACCCTAGAATTACTACCCCTAACACATGATATTCCCTAGCAACTTGGGTTTCAAACTATATCATGTTGTCCATGCATGCGTTCAGTTTACCTCTCAAGTCCCTACATCCTAAATCCTTATATAACTACACTACCCATCCCAAAAGATTCTTTCATACCTTTTTTAATGATCTGAATCATATCGCCAGAATGAAACCTAAGAGGGGGTCACTACATGACCTCAAGAGCACTTTCCCACATGACAAAAGCCTCCGACTAGTGACAAGAGACTAAAATAGTCACGGGGAGACTGATCCATCTAAAATAAATCATGATGGCCATGCTTGAATCAACTAGAAATTCAGAATGATATGTTCATATAGAAGATATATAAGGAACATATATATATATATATATATATATATATATAAGTGAGCTAATAGGCAGCTGCAGTCCTAGATAAAAAGTAGAAAATTGCTCTATATGATGAAACAATTTATAATATACTAGCAGTATTAAATAAAAAATAATCAAGAATAATATATAAATAAATGAAATATTTTCTAGTACCAGATGAACAAAACTGAAATGTAAACTACATGGAATCCAGAAACAACTCACATAATCCAACCTACCGAATCCTTGGCCTCCATAGCCTGCTAGACCTATTCCCCATGTATAGCTCTAGGAAATACCTAAGCTCCAAGAGAAAACATGAAGGTCTTTCCATGTAAATAGAAACCCATGATGTGTATATGAGTAAGGGGTGAGTATAATGACCTAGCAGGAATCCCCAATTCTTCAACCATACTGAGATTTGTTATTATCAATTGGATGTGCATGAAATACATATATAGGATGAAATCACACCTGCGAAACACACCTACCCAAAAATATAACACACAATACACATACACCATAAAATACAAGTCATCATGTATTAATCAAGCCACCGTGACACTTGAGCCTATTTTATAGTGACCCTAACCTATTTACACAAATTATTATTTTATTTTTAACATAAATATACATTAATACAAAACCAAGGATAGAAAAATCCTAGTTTATTTGGAATACCATACATGTAAAACATCAACATGAAAAGAATATTTATTTTAATCTTCACAATGAGCTCCTAAATCCATTTGAGTTCCTAAAACTTAAGGGATAACCTGGGGAATACATAGATAAAAGGGGTAAGCTAAAAATCCTAGTAAGGTAATAAACATGATAAGGAAACATAATGTGTTATTCAAAGTTAAAACATCATATCATAAAAATATAAGTATCACAAGTAATCACATGGGAGAATAACATAAAGAGCATGGTATCATAAGTTCATGGAAAAATAAGAAATATGGTAGAAACATAAAACATGACATAATTATAAGTCAAGGGTAACTACCCAGACAACATTATATGGTGGATAAAGTCTCATAGTGTATTATGTTTACTCTCTAATACTATAAATAATGTCTCATGAGGCATATTTACACAAATAATTTGACCTCTACCTGGGTAAAAACATCATAACATGTTTATGATTATGTGTTACAAAAAAGGGAATCAATCATAAGTAATAATCATAAAAATCACCCCTTTAAAGAAATGGATTGCATAATCTTACCTCATTTCATAATCAAAGTAGATTTCATAAAGAAAGAATTTGATAGATGAACATAAAGAATGTATTACACTATCAAAGGAAGGGATAATAATCTAGGTATACTTGTGAGAGAAATATATATATATATAATTTAGAATCATTCTGTAACATTAGAGAGAGATAGATAAATTGTGTTAAAGAGATAATGGTCATAACCTGAAGAAAAGTGTGTTTTAGAGAGATCCCTTACCACGAGCATGACTTATCACATGTGTTATTTGTCTTCCTTAATAATAATTTTTTTAATTAATTACTTATTTAAGAAACATTTTCAAGTTTATTATTTATTTTATTTTATTTATTATCGTGTTATATTTATTTACTTAATCATTTAGGTTCATGTTGTACGTTTTGATGATATTTGGATCATATGTCCAAAGTCACTTTGGTAAGTTGAATAAGGTCAAAGAAGCTATTATTTCATCATATATAGAATAATAATAATGTAATAATTATAATATTTATACATAAATTATACTTTTAAAACCAACCATGAAATATGGTTATGAAAAATGAACTATGTTACAACTATGGAGATGGTAGGTTGAACACACGCATGAGTAATGTTTCTATTTTTCAACGATCATGATGGAAATATGGTAAGTATTGTTTTATCTTTAAAAAATTATAATTAAATAATAAATATAATATTATTTCTTTAAATACACTTATATATACCATCCATGTTATTCAGTAATGAAAAATGAATCACATCGCTTCGTGGAGGTGGTAATCCACACATACACAGGAACACTGTTGTCATCTTTCAATGAAAAGAAAGGTAATAAAATATATGATATATTAGTTTTATATAATGGTACATTTTTAATTAATATCATATATATTTTAAATCCATAATCATAAAAAACATGATAGAAGATGATAGAAAACGAATTACATTAGTTAGTGAAGCATTAGTTCTCTGTACACACAAACGATGGTTTTGTTTCCCATTCGATGAAATCAGAGGTTTATGAAATTTATGAAATTAAATTAAAATCATATAAGTATATTATATATAATGTTTTATTATATTATCATGGTTGAATAATATTTTAATTAGGTTGAAGAATAAATAAAACAAAAATTCTCGATTAAGAACGATACATCATCTTCAGAAAACCTCTTTAGATTTACACAAAATTCATTCCTAAGAGGGTTTAATAATAAAAAAAGGATTCTAGGAAATGGTAAGGGAGGTAAGTAATTTATTTTGTTAGGGATTTTCCAAACCAAAATTATTTCTTAGTGTGGGGATGAGAGGATAGGGGGTTCCCTTTTCAAAGTGGGTGGGGTGATACACATGTAATTTTTCAAAGTTTTAAAATAATGTCAAGTCACTTTCTTAGAAAATTAATCCAAAATAGTTGATATATTAATTTGATAAGGGTATTTTATAAATAAAAACAAAAAATTTTGTTTTAATAAGATATTAGGTCATTTTAACCCTTATCTTTATATATTAATCCTCGACAAACCCTTTTTTACCTTAACTATAGTGATTAATTTTTAATATTTTTTCTATACACTGTGACCAAAAATTAAGTTGAACTTATTAAATAATATTAATTATGTTGATTCAAAATATTTAATCCTTTTTATCAAATTAAATTATCTTAATTTATATAATTTAATTTAAAATCAAACCTACAAAATGTGATGAAATGATGTTTTTTCAAGAAATGCATTATTTAAGAAATAGATAATATTATATTAACACTATGGATAGAAATAACCATTATATGAATTAAAATTAATATAAAATAGAAATATAATATACAATTTTCATCTAATGCATTTCTTATTAAAGGTTATTTTAATTAATTAAAATGGATAAACCCTATGCACTTAAAAACACTTATCAGAAAACTGTGTATTTAAGAATAAAAATAATCTTATACTAAAATCATGAAATTTTTTCATTAAAATAAAATTAATTACATTATTATGAATATTTTTTTCAAAAATAAATTTAATACAAAATCCAAAAATAATTTTACTTCTAAATTAATTTATTTAATGAAAATAAATGACAATATTTAAAAAATAGTAATTCTCACTATTCATCAAAAAAAATAAAATTTTAATAAAAATCCCAAAACTTAATCATATGTAAATTTTGATATGATTATTTATATATTTTTTATTTTATAAAATAATTTTTTAAAATTTCTATAAATTAATAATAATATTTTCTCACAAAAAAGAAATAACAATAATTTTTAAGGAAAACATATTTTTTGAAGAATAAAATGTCTTTATTAAAAATTGAGTCATTATTTTATAAGAATTTATCAATACATTTTTATTGAGTATGATATTCATATATATTTCATGAATCAGTTAATCTTGTTAATATCCTCCAATTTAACACCAAGTTTCTAATGATTATATTTAAATAATCATGGTTTATTTAGGCTCGGTATTGCGTGTCATATACTCTATTGAACACTATTTTTTTTAAACTCAGGGTGTTACATTCTTCACCCATATGTAATTTATCCTTTGGAATTTTATATTAAATATTAAATTAAAAATAGGAAAGGGAAATTCTACTTCATGGATTCCTCTGGTTACCAGGTTACCTCTTTGTATTTATAGTTCCACTATAGTATTTTGACCAAGAGATTTTGTCTTATTATGTATGAATTTATCTCTAAAGTCCAAGATATTCACCAGATGATACTCATAAGAGAAGACATTTTATAGTTTTACCACCTATAAATTTAGTACATGTGAGGGATCTGGTATGTACTATTTTAAGTGGGATACATGAAATACACTGTGTACTTGATAAAGGGTTAGTGGGAGTGAAATTTGATAATCCACAACTCTAATACGATCAAGAATACCATAGGGTATGATGTACCTGGGTATTAGATTTCCCTTTGCATGAATCTATTTTATAGAGATATGTAGATAAACGATTTATCCCCAACCTCAAAATCTAGGTCTCTTCAATGATTATTAGCATAGATCTTTCATCGACTTTGAGTAGTTCTAATGTGTTACTGAATGTTCTTGACATTTTCTACCATTTTCTCAATAATTTTAAGTCCCAATAGTTTATGTCAACCAATTTCATCAAAAAATGCATGATTTTACCATAAAGGGATTTATAAAGATCCATTTGGATGCTTTATTGGAAACTATTATTCTATAATAACTCTTCTAGAGAAATATGTTGATCCCACCCACTTTTAAAGTCCATCTAGCAAGCCCTCAATATGTCTTTTAGTGTTTGGATAGTCCACTCAGATTGGAAATAAGTTTGGGTGTAACACCCTAATATTTTAGAAGATAAACAACGTGTTTGATGGCATATGTGATATACAACACTGAGCTTAAATGATCTGAAAAATACATTTCTTTAAATTTTATCTCTTTGATATCTTGTAATATACATTACCCTGAGTCGAAATGAGTAGTATACCGTTCTAACCTAGTCATTAAATTAGAGAGTATAAATAAGACTAACTAAATAATAAAATTATATGTTTTGAACATGTATAAAATAAATTCAATGGTTATATATTGATTATAAATTAAATAAGAAAAATTTGAAAGAAAACCGAATGTTTTTTTAAAAAATATATTTTTCTAAAGGGTATTTTCGACGCACTTTGAACACATAATTTAAAATTATTTTTCTACAAATTTTAGAAAATTTATTTTAAAAAATTTAATTAATTTTAATATCATAATGTTAAAATTATATTAAATTGAATTTTTGAGAATTTTCTGAAAAGAATAATATTTTGATGAATAGTGATAATACTAGTTTTTATCGAAAATCACTTTTTTGTATAAATTTTTTAAAATAAAATGTTTTTTTAAAATTGTTTTAAAATTAAAATTATTTAAATTTTATTATAATAAATAAAATTTAGATAATTTGAATCAATTTTATATGTAATATTGATATTAAAAGTTACTATACTTTTGAAAAATTTTCTTTAGAAAACCATTTTTTCATCACTTCTGTGGGATTAATTTTAAATTAAACTATATCACTTATTAGAATTTAATTTATAAAAAAGGATTAAATATTTTTGAATCAGAATAATTAATTTTATATAAAAATCCCAACTTAATTTTTGGTCATTATGAATAGTAAAAATAGTAATAATTAATCATCATGGTTAAGGTTAAAACGAGTTTACCAGAGGGTTAAAAAAAGATAAGGGTTAAAATAACCTATAAACATGTACAATTCTTATTTGGTAACCATATTTAGACCTTATATCATCCATGGTTAGATAATGATATGTTTTAGATCCTTTTTTAAGGTAAAAAATGTGGGCATCACGTTTTCTTTTCAAAAATTTCAAGTGTGTCCTCTCCCCCACATATAAGTGGACACCTACTCTTATCTCCTATTAACACTCCGAAATACTTTTGTTTCAGAAAATAACTACAAAAATATATTAATTAAATCCCTAACCACATATTATAGCGATTTTATTATGATAAATCCAATCTAGGAAGGCTTTAGATGTAACATCCTAGGTAAATAAAGAATACGACATTTTCATATTTATCAATATTTGTGAATAAAATGTTAATATTATTTTAAAGGTAATGCTATGTTCGATGGCATACTCAATACGCAACAACGAGTTTCTTAGAAATCCTACGTTGCACACTAATAATAAAATAATATTATTTTAAATGGTAGTTAACGCCTAGCCGTTGTAATGGCGGGAATGAACAGAACTAACTACAAAATGATTATTTATATTTGTTAAATATTTTAACAATTACCCAATAAATTATAGAGTCTTAAAATGTGAATGAATCCAATTTTAAGCATAAATATTATAATATTATTTAAAAGGTCGATTAACCGCCTTTTGACGGGGAACCCTTTTTAAATATACTTTTTGACAATTTTATATGTTATATTTGACAAAATAATATACTTCTTTAGAATCATGAAATCAAAATTTACTTTGTGTATTTTCTTGTTACTTTTCCGATAAAGTTCATTTTTTAATGAATAGTGAAAATGTTGTATTTTAATTCAAAACCTTATTTTAATCTAATTTATTTATATGGTTATAATATCTTTTTAATTGAGTTTATAGTGTAGTTAAAATATATTTTTATAATTTAATCCAATGTTGGTCATTGGAAGCAATTTCTCTTTGAAATTGGACATAAACAAGTGTCAAACTTTTGATAGATATTGTTTCTTAAAAACACACTATTTGTTTTGACAACAGGAATTAATTATAAAATTAATTAATGTAACTTATATGTTTTGAATTTTGTAAAATAGAAATAATTTTTTAATTCAGAATATCAAATATATCTTAGGGTGAATTTTTGGTATTCTTCTGAAAAACTTCAATTTTTGATGAATAGTGAAACCACTAAGTGGTGGTTAAAAAAATTGATTTTTCGTTTAAATGAATTTTACCTCTTATGTGAATTGAATTTCAAAAATCTGACATACATGGTTTTCATTAGTAAGTAAAATGTGGTTCAATGGGATAAAAATAATTTTTGGTGAATAGTAAATTTTGAGTTTTATTAACCGTGATTAAAGGTAATTAGTGAAAATAAAGGTAAAAATAATGTTATAATAATATGAAATTACCTTTAAACTTGTCCTAACCTTATTGAATGAGTCATGTCCAAACAAAACAATTCATGGGTCAATATTTGGGACCCCATGGAGCCACTTGGGTAAGATAATGATATTAATACCTTTTATTTAAAGTTAAAATAAAAATGTTACAAACATGTATTGTTTTACTAAAAAAAATTTACATGGGGTAATATAAGTTATATTTTTGAATATAAATATTAATTAGAAACCTAAAAATATTTCCTACATCATGGTAATTATTTTATAATTTTTAGACATCATATAAATAAAATTATTTATGACACCATGATGATGCAGTGATTACCTCATTAATGAACGATTTAAATAAAATGAAAAGATAAGGTAAAATTTAAGACATAAACTTGTGTAAAAACTATTGGATGGGTGTATTTCGAACCCTTATCACCTTATACTTGAAATATATCATTGTGGGACTGTTAAAATCTGAAAACCATTTTATAATAAAGTAACATTTCAAGACCTTCCAAAAGTGACCTTCATCCCTCTTATAAAAGGCCCCACCTCTACCCCATTACCCACACCTCTCAAGAAATTGTATCATCCAACCTATGACCATATTATCTCTCCACATCCCTCTCTTACTCCTAGAATCCTCACTTTGGGCATAAGTCTTTCCAAGGAAGCCTTTGGCTCAAATCAAAAAGAGTTACCCGATTTAAAGGTAATGTCTTCTCTTATGTTCTTTTGTTTTATTTTGCTTCTCCAACCCCCTAAACTCTTTCTATTCATTTATTTTGTAACAAAAACAGAATCTTAAATATACTAGGATGATGTTATGAGAATTATTAGAGCTACACTTACATACACTTCCGTCTAATGGTTAAAGAACATACTGTTTCCGTGGATGGTGAATTACTGCCTCACAAAACGATGATTGTTCAATCTTATCCTACCAGCTCTCATGGGGGCCATTATGATGGAACTATATTTATATATGATATATATTATATTTATGTCCTCTATATGATTCTGTATTGTATATTTAAAACATACCTTTATGCTTTTCATGTTGTGCAAATGAGATAATTTCTTTTGAGAAAGTGTGGACTACCGCCCCTCAAGTGATGTGACTCGTTAATGCAATACATGGAATGTATACAGAAATAAATAAATGAAATTATGTGATCTATATAACATATATATTATACTGTAATTATAATATATATATCTCTCATTTAGTTTTAATTCCATTAATATGACAAAGAAATGAAAGTAGCGTTCATGCGTACGTACGACCTACCGTCTCCATGAACAGTGCATTTCATTTTTTTTATCTCCAAATGTTATGGAATAGTATAAAACGAATATATACTGGATATATATGATATTTAAATAATTTATACTATTCTGGGGATGATGTACTTATAAATACATGGACTACTCTTTTCAACAAGTTCATTTTTGACTCATGTACCGAACATCGACAAAACGTATGATATGAACTCACATAATTAACTAATTATTATAACATGATAATATGTGATATTAATTGAATAATAAACTTTAAAGTAATTCATTAAGAAATTATAAATTGACCTAAGTTTATTATTCAGGAATATAAAGAAAGGAACAAGACAAGTCGGACTTGAGGTAAGGGATTCTACCTCTCTCTTTCTTTTAAGTACTCTCTTTTATGTCACTTCTTTTAAGCTCCTCTTTATTATGTTGGGGGATGTTATTTCATATTCTTATTACTGTAATTTTTATTTTCATATGATGAGAGACCCTATTTTATCTCATCAATCCATTTTTGGAAGTTTTAAGTGGCGCCGTTAGACTGCCGAATTTTCATAAGGGATTTCTTATCTCACTTTTAATTCCGTGAGATTTCCATTGTTCGCCACTTATTTATTGCATGTGGTGTATTGTGTACTGAAATTTCATATATATTATCATTATTATATTTATTTTCATGGTATTATGTGATTCATTTGGTGTTTATTATCTTTTGGTCATACGAAACGATTAATCACAACGAGGTAAGGGGTTTTTATCTCACTTTTTATTCCCGGAAGATTCAAGCCACATTTGCCACTATTTACTTTTGTGTGGTGTATGTACTCCCCATTATTATATTATTTGTGTAATATACTTTAATTTATGGGTATTTACATCTTCATTGTATGACCCTTCTTTCATGTGGTGTACGTTTCTAATGTTACCCAAATCGGTAAGGGAACTTTTCACCCTCCTCTGTTTAAAAGACTTATTTTTTTAGGTCTTTTAATTTACATATTATTATGTTGGGACATGTTATTATATATCCATATTTATTAAAATGTTATGTCCAAGTGATGAGATACTTTTTTTATCTCTCATCATCTCATTTTATGAATTTTAAAGTGATGCCGTTAGGCTGTCGAATTTCTATAAGGGAACTTCTTAACCCAATTTCAATTATTTGGGTTAGACCTCTACTTCTTGATTATGTCATGCTATGAATATGTGTGTATGACATATGATTGTTTTCCACTTAATATCCACTTATATTGGGTGTATTTATATTTTTCACACATAATTATGTAATTGATTTATCCTTAATCTAAGGATACCGTCTTTGTACCGGACTTCGTCTCAATCTCCTTTCATTGAGGCATCTATTGATTTCGACACAACTTTATTTTATAAGGTGTATAAAAATCTTTTGAATTTTCATTTCATTCAAAGGTAATATTTTATCTACAAAGATTTTTACTAAACAACAAAAAGGAATGTTTCTTTTTTAACGTAAGTGGTGACCATGACCTTTTCCACCGTCACGAGTATTATTTGATATATGGCTTCCTTAACAATCCATAATGTTTTCAAAAGAAAAATAAATACCATATACTCTTTTTATGTATTTTGGTATTGAAAATGGTTTTTAGAATGGATTTATTATTTCAATACCTTAAAATGTTACATTGTTTTTGCAATGTGGGAATATTATCTTTTCTTTATGCTTAAGTTATATGTTATGATTATGTTGTGGTTCTTGGGAAATGTTTATGAAATTGGGTGGTTTCATGATAAAATAAGGGCAGGTGAGCCTGAGATAGATCCCAAATGCATTGGGTAATGCGAAGGAGTTAAACTCTAAGGTTTCACCGAAGCGATTTAGGGAATATACTGTGATGGGTATTCCAAATGTAACCATGAGGGTTACTCCCTACATAAGAATGTTATGAATGCCTCAAGTTACCTTTATGTATTATGATTTCTATGAGTTATTCATAAATCTTATGATTTCATGAGGTATGTTAAAGTGCTTATGTTTTATGATTAAAGTATGATTTCATTGATTTTTATGTATACATGGACTAATGTTTTCTTTCCATATTTTTATATCCCTTACTGAGCTTTTTATGCTCATCCCATGTTTTTGAAATGTTTTACACAGGACTTCAAGATGAATAGGGTCAAGTATGGGATCAAGGAAATACATGCTATCTAAAACATGGAACTAGACATGTTTCTTTTTAAGAGTTTTTATTTTATGAAAAAAATGGAATCTGAGTAGAAGTGTCTTCTTTGTAATCTTTTGATATGTAATAGTTTTGTACTAATTCTCTAAAACTCTAAACCTGAAAAGATCCTCAATGTGAATTATTCATTTAATTCAAGATTATGTAATGTTTTAAGGCTGGGTCCTTATAGTTGGTATCAAAGGTCGGTTTAGATAACTTTAGAGGTTAGGGTATTCTTTAGGCATATGTGACATTACCATAATGGTTAGGATTTCATAAAGAGTCATAGTTTTAGATAAAGTGAATGAGTTTAAGATAACATGAATAATTATATATTAGTATTTACCCTCCTCATAAGATATTATATGATGATTCTAATGATATACTCACACTTAAATTTTTGGTTTTAGTAAATGGATGGATCTAGCAGGCACCAAAGTAACAGTGGATGTGAAGAAAACTGTGACGATTTTCTGAAAGAACAACTAAATGATATGGGAGCTGCAATGATAACTCTTGTGGTTATTCTCAACCAACTATTAGGAGTCATGATTAACCACTTTAACCTTGGTGAGTTCTCTAATGCATCATGTACGAGATAACTAAATCGATGTGGAAGTTTAGGTAATAATTATAAAGGTAACCATTAGGGTTTATATGATCCTTACTTTTGAGGTAATTATGGGTTACTATATGTTATGATGGAAAATGAAAGGCATGAGATAAACTCGATGTTAAATTATGTTATGGTTATTTTTGAAGATTTTATCTCTTTTCGGGGAATATTTTAAGAATTATATAGTTTTGGAAAAGGACAACACACAGACCGTGTGACAACCCGTCATGTCGGACGAAGCTGCGGGAATCAAACCCACAACCAATGTGCGACTGAGATTTATTGCCTACCACTGGACTATGTGAAGTCCCTGGTTAGTATGACTAATTATTTTTAGTTATATGATCTTATGAATCAGGAATAAGTTGATTTTGGGTTATCTATTGAAATTATTAACCTATCATGGAGGATATGTGATTAGGTTAATTACTTTTCTGTATGAGACTTTAAGAGTAACTTATGTTATTTGGAGATAAATGTTAATATTTATCTTGTAAGACTATGTGATTATATCCTTTAGAGATTTGGGTTTAAATATTAGTTTGGATTACTTTAAAGAATTCTATGGATATCTGTTTATTGAATGGTCTTTGATGAACTTTGGGTTTTGTTGGAAAATATTTGGAGATTAAGAGTAGTTTTTTTTGTAAAAGATTGTCCTTTTGGGGATTATCTGTTCTTATACTAACCATTTTGGTTTTTTTCTAAATACATGGGAAATATATAGTTATCTTTTTTGGATTAGGTGATTCTATAGAAGTTTATTATAGCTCTCTTATTGTGAACAAGTCATCCTAAATACTCACCTTTTGGAGAAAATATGAGTTTGTGAAAGAAATATAGTAAGAGATGAAAGTCTACACGACAAGTATGTTTCCTTATGATTTAGTTAATCTCATAAATAAATTCCTCAATGAAAAGTGACTTAAAACAAAAATGTTATCTGTTAATGTTTCCAACTGGGGAATCAAATACCATTTAACCCATCAAAAGTTTGTGATTTTCTGGGGGTGGTTACCTTTCTCTTAAACATGTTTTCTATCACTCTCCATCAGAACTTGACCCTTTGTTTTCTCTTCCATATCCATTTTTTCCTACATGGAATCCTATTATGGGTTAACTCAGGTGACCTTTATATTTCTCTTTCATTCTTTTAAAGTGACAGTTTAATTGACTCCTTCTCTGATATGGGGCATTCAATGATGTTTTCGAGCCCAATTTTAAAATTGCGAGGATGCAATTCCCAAAAAGGGGGGAAGGTTGTAACATCCCAGGTAAATAAAGAATATTAAAATTTCATATATATCAATATTTTTTAATAAAATATTAATATTACTTTAAAGGGAATGTTATGTTTGATGGTGTACCCAATACGCAACAACGAGTTTTTTTGAAATCTTACGTTGCACACTAATAATAAAATAATATTATTTTAAATGGTAGTTAATGCCTAGCCGTTGTAATGGTGGGAATGACCATAAATAACTAAAAAATGATTATATATGTTTGTTAAATATTTTAACAATTACCCAATAAATGATAGAGGCTTAAAATGCGAATGAATCCAATTTTGAACATAAATATTCTAATATTCTTTAAAAGGTCGATTAACCGCCTTTTGACGGAGAACCCTTTTTTAATCTACTTTTTGAAAATTTCAAATTTATATTTGAAAAAATAAAATCCTTCTTTAGAATTAAGACATCAAAATTTACTTTGTGTAAATTTTTGTTATTTTTCTGATAAAGTTCATTTTTTAATGGACAATGAAAATGCTGTATTTTAATTCAAAAACCACTTTTAATCTAATTTATTTATATGGTTATATTATCTTTTTAATTGATTTTAAAGTTTATTTAAAATATATTTTTACCATAATCCAATGTTGGTCATTGGAAGTAATTTCACTTTGAAATTCGACATAAACAAGTGTCAAACTTTTGATAGATATTGTTTCATAAAAACATGCTATTTGTTTTGACAAAGGGAATTAATTATAAAATTAATTAATGAACCTTATATGTTTTTAATTTTTTAAAATAGGAATCATTTTCGAATTCATAATATCAAATATATCTTAGGGTGAATTTTTGGTATTCTTTTGAAAAACTTCAATTTTTGATGAATAGTGAAACCACTAAGTGGTAGTTAAAAAAGTGATTTTTTCATTTAAATGAATTTTACCGCTTATGTGAGTTGAATTTCAAAAATCCGAAATACATGGTTGTCATTAGTAAGTAAAATTGGGTTCAATGGGATGAAGATAATTTTTGGTGAATAGTAACTTTTGAGTTTTATTAACCGCGATTAAAGGTAATTATTGTAATTAAAGATAAAAATAATGTTATAATAATATGAAATTACCTTTACACTTGTCCTAACCATATTGGATGAGTCATGGCAGACCAAAAAAATCCATGGGTCAATTTGTGGGACCCCATGGAGCCACTTGGGTAAGATAATGATATTAATTCCTTTTATTTAAAGTTAAAATAAAAATGTAACAAACTTCTATTGTTTTACTAAAAAACATTTTACATGGGGTTATATAAGTTATCTTTTTTACTATAAATATTCATTAGAAACCTAAAAATATTTCATACATCATGGTAATTTTTTTATAATTTCTAGACATCATATAAATAAAATTATTTATGACACCATGATGATGCAGTGATTACCTCATTAATGAATGATTTAAATAAAATGAAAAGATAAGATAAAATATAAGACTTACACTTGTATAAAACCTATTGGATGGGTGTATTTTGAACTCTTATCAACTTATCCTCAAAATATATCATTTTGGGACCTTTAAAATCTGAAAACTATTTTATAATAAATCAACATTTCAAGACCTTCCAAAAGTGACCCTCCTCCCTCTTATAAAAGGCCCCCACCTCTACCCCCTTACCCACACTTCTCAAGCCATTGGATCATCCAACCTCTACCCATATTATCTCTACACATCCCTATCTTACTCCTAGAAGCCTAACTTTTGGCAGAAGTCTTTCCAAGGAAGCCTTTGGCTCAAATCAAAAAGAGTTACCCGATTTAAAGGTAATGTATTCTCTTATGTTCTTTTGTTTTATTTTGCTTCTACAACCCCCTAAACTCTTTCTAGTCCTTTTATTTTGTATATAAAACAGTATATTATATATGCTAGGATTTTTTTAAGAGAATTATTTGATCTACACTTACAAACACCTCCGTCTAATAGTTAAAGAACATACTGTTTCCGTGGATGGCGAATTACTGCCTCACAAAACGATGATTGTTCAATATTCTCCTACCACCTCTCATGGTGGAAATTATGATGGAAATATATTTATATATGATATATATTATATTTATTTCCTCTCTATGCTTCTGTATTGTCTATTTAAAACATACCTTTATGCTTTGCATGTTGTGCAAATGCGATAATTTCATTTGAGGAAGTGTGGACTACCGCCCCCTCAAGTGATGTGACTCGTTCATGAAATACATGAAATTTATAAAGAATGAAATTAATGAACTTATGTGGCCTATATAAAATATATATTATACTGTAATTATAATATATATATCTCTCATTTAGTTTTAATTCCATTAATATGACAAAAAAATGAAAGTATCGTTTATGCGTACGTACGACCTACCGTCTCCATGAATAGTGAATTTCATTTTTTATATACAAATGTTATGGAATAGTATAAAATGATTATATAATAAATATATATGATATTTAAATAATTAATACTATTCTGTAGATGATGTACTTATAACTACATGGACAATTCTTTTCAACATGTTCATTTTTGACTCATGTACCGAACATCGACAAAACGTATGATATGAACTCACATAATTAACTAATTATTATAACATGATAATATGTGATATGAATTGAATAATAAACTTTAAAGTAATTCCTTAAGAAATTATAAATTGACCTAGGTTTATTATTCAGTAATATAAAGAAACGAACAAGACAAGTCAGACTTGAGGTAAGGGATCCTACATCTCTCTTTCTTTTAAGTACTCTCTTTTACGTCACTTATTTTAAGCTCTTATTTCTTATGTTGGGGGATGTTTTTTATATTCCTATTACTGTAATTTTTAAATTCATATGATGAGATACCCTATTTGATCTCATCAATCCATTTTTGGATGTTTTAAGTAGCACCGTTAGGCTGCCGAATTTTTGTAAGGGATTTCTTATCTCACTTTTAATTCCGTGAGATTTCCATTGTTCTCCACTTATTTATTGCATGTGGTGTATTGTGTACTGAAATTTAATATATATTATCATGATTCTATTTTTATTCATGGTATTATGTTATTCATTTGGTGTTTTTTATCTTTTGGTCACACGACTCGATTGATCACAACGAGGTAAAGGGTTTTTTATCTCACTTTTTATTCCTATGAGATTCATGCTACATTTTCCACTATTTACTTTTGTGTGGTGTATGAACGGCCCATGATTGTATTATTTGTGTAATATAATTTAATTTATGGGTATTTACATCTTCATTGTATGACCATTCTTTCATGGGATGTACGTTTCGAAAGTTACCCAAATCGGTAAGGGAACCTTTCACCCTACTCTTTTTAAAAGACTTCTTTTGTTAGGTATTTTAATTTACATATTCTTATGCTGGGATATGTTCTTATATATCCATATTTCTGTAAATGTTATGTCCAAGTGATGAGATACTTTTTTATATCTCTCATCGTCTCATTTTCTGAATTTTAATGTGACGCCGTTAGGCTGTCGAATTTCTATAAGGGGACTTCTTAACCTAATTCCAATTATTTGGGTTAAAACTCCACTTCTTGATTATATCATGATATGAATATGTGTGGATGTAATCTGATTGTTTTACACTTAATATCCACTTATTTTGGGTGTATTTATATTTTTCACACATAATTATGTAATTGATTTATCCTTAATCTAAGGATACCGTCTTTGTACGGGACTTCATCTAAATATCCTTTCATTGGGGAATCTATTGATTTCTACATGAATTTATTTTATACGGTGTATAAAACCCTTTTGAATTTTCATTTTATTAAAAGGTAATCTTTTCTTTACGAAGCGTTTTACTAAACGAAAAAAAGGAATGTTTTTTTAACATAAGCGGTGACAATGAACTTTTCCACTGCCGCGAGTATTATTTGATCTATGGCTTCCTTAAAAATCCATAATGTTTTGAAAATAAAAATAAACACCATATACTCTTTTTAAATATTTTGGTATTGAAAATGGTTTTTTGAATGGATTTATTATTTCAATATCTTAAAATGTTATATTGTTATTGCAATGTGGGAATGTTATCTTTCCTTTATACTTAAGTTATGTGTTATGATTATGTTGCGGTTCTTGGGAAATGTTTATGAAATTGGGTGGTTCTGTGATAAACTAAGGGCAGGTGATCCTGATATAGCTCTCCAATTCATTGGGTAACGTGAATGAGTTAAATGATAAGGTTTCTCCGAAGAGATTTAGGGAATATACTTTGATGGGTATTCCAAATGTAACCATGAGGGTTACTCCCTATGTAAGAATGTTATGAATGACTCAAGTTACCTTTATGTCTTATGATTTCTTTGAGTTATTCATAAATATTATGATTTCATGAGGTATGTTAAAGTTCTTATGTTTTATGAGTAAATTATGATTTCATTTATTCTTATGTATACATGGACTAATGTTTTCTTTCCATATTTTTATATCCCTTACTGAGCTTTTTTTTCTCATCCCATGTTTTTGAAATGTTTTCCACATGACTTAAAGACGAATAGGGTCAAATATGGGATCATGGAAAGACATGTTATCTGAAACATAGAACTAGCCATGTTTCTTTTTAAGAGTTTCTTTTATGAAAAAAATGGAAACTAAGTAGAAGTGTCTTCTTTTTAATATTTTGAGATGTAATAGTTATGTACTAATTCTCTAAAACTATAAACCTGAAGATATGCACAATGTAAATTATTAATTTAATTCAATATTATGTAATGTTTTAAGGCTAGGTCCTTATATTAGATATAAACCTAAAGAGGTTGTCCAAAGATGAGGTAGAGTTATTAACCATGTGTTTTCATTTTAATTATTATTATAAATCTTAAAAATATTATCCAAATATAATAAAATAATAATAAAATATATAATATATATTTATATGTTATTATTTTAATGTAATAAACTATTTATATCTCATCTTCAATCAATTGGGAAACAAAACCGTCAATCATTTGTAGAGAGGACTATCACCTCGTGAACTGATGTAACTTTTTTCCATCAATGCCTCTATCAGGTAGATATAATAATGGATTTAACATATTTATATGATATTTATAACCTTAATATAATTATTTAATTATAATATCACATATACCTTCTTACCTTTCTACCTGTTATAAAAAAATAACATTGCTCGTGCGTATGTGTGGACTACCGACTCCACATAGGGATATGGAATATTTTTCATTTTATTTTGAAATGGATGGTAATATGGATATATTTAATGAATATAAATGAAATATTTGATATAATAATGGTTTTATAAATATAAAAAATTATTAACCCTTTTTATGTTCCATTTTTTGGAAAAATAGAAACAATGTTTATGGGTACATACGACCTACCGTCTCTATGAATGATGTAACTCATTTTCCAATATCAAACTTTTACGGACTATTATAAATACCTATATAATGAATATATATGATATTTATATTATGTTTAACATTATTTATATGATTTAAATATAATCAAAATAAAAGTACTGAAACTATAGAATCGAAACATACATAGAAAATGAAGCAATTATCAAACGAAACAATAATTTTAACAGTAAATTGTTAATAAATGAGACATAAAATACTATATGTAAATCATATATGATATTATATGTAGTAATATGGTCATTTTATAAGTTAATAACATGATTAAAAACATTAAAAATAGGTTAAAATTTTTCAACCAAATAGATGGGTGAGGTAAGGGATTTTGTCTCAATTTTCTTTTCATTGAGTCATATTGTAATGTTATGCATCTAATTTATTTATATGGTATATATACTACCAATTTTAAATGTAATATAATTAATCCTTAATAATTCATTGTATTTTTTGTTTTAATTTTAATTATTTCATCCAAGGGTTTTTTTTTGAAAATTACCAAGTGGTAAGGAATTTCATAACTCAATTTATTTTCACTGAGTTATACTACTTATTCATTATATTTGACATTATAAGAATATATATAATGAGTTTTGATTATATTATGTTTTATATCCACTTATTTTATTTGTATTTACATCATCTATTCATTAATTAATTCTCACTTCAATGTTATGATCATTGTAAGGGTTTCTCACATCACTTTTACTTCCATGAGACATTTTCTGTATTCACCACTTCATTATTTTATGTTATGTATATAATGCACATTTGATATGTTATACCATGAATCCATTTATATTTATAGTATTTATAGTTTTATTTGAATTTATATCTTTCATGGTGCTTATAATTCATAAGTAACCAAAGTGGTAAGGGTTTATGTTACAATCTCATTGTTTATCAGGATTTTTCATGATTAAGTGTATGATGATGAAATATTATGATCTATATTTTAAGAAAATCATGAATTTTATCCCCCTATAGTTATTCCTAGGGAATACATGTTTGTAGGAACCTACCTAAAAGGAGTATTTTTTACACTCTCTTATTTTAATGATCACAAACCATGATTAATTTATTACAAATGTTTTAAATGTTGTATGATAGCATTTTATATGATGATATTACTTCTATGATAATTCTAATAAGTGTTATGGAAAGACAAAATTGGATACAAGTCACCGTTACCACCAGGATGAGCTATCACCAGAATCAAGTCACCTCTAACACTAGACTCAAGTCACCGCTACCGCCGGACTCAAGTCACCTCTACCGCCAGACTCAAGTCACTGCTATCATCAAAGGAGTTGCCATCAGTCGAGTCACCACCAAAGACAAGTCACCACCAGATTCTTATTTCTATTTTTGTACATGGTCTTTGGATGAATGACTCAATAGATAGATATATTCCTAGATAGTTTTACCAAGTTCTCAAGACTTAGTAAAAGTTGATTTGAGAAATGTGGATCTTCATAAGGAGGCACTTATATATATTCTTGAAGGATCTCTCTCTCTAAACAAAAATATTATACACACATACAATATTTACTAATGATCAAAAAAATTGTGCCATTGAATTTTTGAGTTCTCTCTAACTTTCTGATTCACTTTCTATGAAGATCAATAAAAACGAATCACTAAACCCATTACCAAGATTGATTGATAAAACAAATAGAGATCATCTGAAGCATTCCTATAGATTTTTGTGATCCTATTTTCTGATTTAGTTTTTCAAAAAAAATCACAAACTTCTCACCTTTTCTGATATGAGGATTATGAACATACAGAACACATCAGTATAATCTTTTTCTATTCTTATTTGTTCTGTATATTTTAATTTTAAGTAGTGTTTTGTTTTCCTCTTATCCAACACACACTGTCTCCTGTATATTCTTGGAGAAAACTTGTTATTATATTATTACTCTATCTATTCCCTACTGTGTTTGTGGAAGATATCCCTGTGTGACCTATGTCTTTCTTTTATCCCACGCATAACTGTGGAAGAGGATTTTTATCCTAGATATATTGTTGCTGTTGACTATATACCTAATCTAAATTGTGGATTAATTTGATTATATTTATAATATTCTTGGCAGTAGGTTATTTCTAAGTGGAGGGGATTAGGTCTCACCTTGATATTGAACCTCTTGTTTATTCCATTTTGTCACTATGTTATTTGATTTGTTTTTCTATCATATTCTAGATAACCTTTCATTAACAATCAAAAACATTAATTTGATAATTAATCTAAAATAGTGTTTATATAGGTTCTATCTAAGTAAATTTATCTCAAAATTTAAGGTTTTTATAAACCATATTTTAACTGAGACATAATCACCCTTTAATAAATCCTTTAAAAATGATAGATCTTATATCAATCTTCTATTTTGATTAATTGGCTAGTTTATTTTATTCAGGGGTCATTATCTTAGTCTATCTATTTACAAAAATTTTAATTAGGAACTCAATTCACCCTCTCTAAATTTACTCACTCCAACCAACATTTTACTCTCATTTTAATCTCTTTAAGAATAAAAGATACCAAAATAAATTTTTTAAAGAAAACTAAATTCATTTCTCTCTTAATCCAAATACCATTTTTATTCCATATCTATGTTTTATAAGAATGATTCAATAATTTTTTGAAATTATAAAAATGTTTTATTAAATACATATTTACCAATGTTTAAATTTTTAAAAAACGGTTATAATGGAAACTTCTTTCCATTTTTCTGAATGAGACATTTTTAACCTTTTAGAAATAGTGTGAAAATGCTTCTTTTTTACTTATATAGCATATACCGAATTACCTGCTATCATGACCTCACATTGTTTTGGAGCTTAATTTACAAGTTTAAAAGGTTATTTTTTTAAAAAAAATAGATATTTATTAACATTATAGTATATTTTAGTTTTTAAAAGTGATTTTCAAAGTGGAAAGTATATTTTTATCAATAATGTTATTAATGGAATTTTTATGGTATTTCTATTCATCAATGAAAATAAACCTCATTTTACTTATTCTAAATTGGGAATATGTTGTAATGATATCATCTTTATAATTTCCCTAGATTTTTTATGTTCAGTTTGAATAGGAATATAATATTTTGATTTCATTCCCTATATTACTTTGGATTGTTTAAGATTATTAGAAAATTTGTTATCATTTTGTATTCTAGTTTTGAATACGAATGTTTATGTTGATTATATTTATTGATTGGGGAAATTATTAACTTATCTTATGCTAATTTTTCAATATGAATGTTTACATAGATTATGTTTCTCTCCTTTTATATGAGTAATGCATTGGACTAAGTAAATAATGGGCGGAACCTGCTATAGCCTCTCAATGAATCTATTGGTCACATGAGAAAAACCATCTTAGGTATTTGGATAAGGCCTTACCCATTTATATAAGATTTCTTGGAATAAGGACTTGATGATATGATGATGATGTTTGGAATTATGTCTTCCCTCATTATGTGATTAGTTAGTGATGTTCAATATGATTATTCAATTAGTTATAATATCCATGGTTATGTTTCTATCTCATGTGATTATTTATATGGAATTATTTGATCATCATTTATTCCAACCATATTATGCTCAAGTAATTGATTGATTCATGCATGTTTTGGTTATTTACATTGTAATATTGATTATGACTTATTTATTCATGATGGATTCTTCTGTATTATGTTTTCTATGCAAGGATATTATAAAGGGATTAATGATTTACTCAAAGAAAATACTATTTATTATTTTATGTTTTCAATTTTAATGTAATATTAATGTATGTATATATTTTACCAATACTAATAAACTATTTGGTAATTTAGGATGTCATTACTTGTGACTTATAATCATATAATAAAGTAACAACCGACTCTAGTATACTAGAGTAAGAGTATTTAAAGTTGGTATTAGAGAAAGTTTAATAGAAACCATCTTAAATAGATTTAGGAAAACATAGATTAGGGAATATAACCACATGATAGGATTTGAGGATAAGTATATAATAACATTCTGATGTTTTGGTGAGGAAGAGATTATGTGGTTATTTTCCAAGAAATACATCCCTGTTTGGATACTAAAAGTGGATGTAGTTCTAACACAATTGTACCTTGGGGTAATAACTCTGAAAAGGGTGTATTGGGATTTGACTCTATCATCACTATGTGTATGATAATAGGACTTATTCCACACTTGGTTTGACACTCCCAGGGGATATACTTGGGATAATTCACATTTTATTTATAAACTATTATGATATATTAGAAAGTAATTTTATGATTTGAAAATTTATCCAATGAAACAATGTTTATGATTATGATGTAATATATACATAAAATTTTCAATTTGTATTGATAATTTCAATAGTTTTGGGATTATACATTATGTTTCATAATGTTATGATCTAATATAGTGCATGAAATTGTTTAAAAATGGAACCTCGAGGAAGGAATGGAAACCATATTAGTGTGTGTACTATATGTAGGTATTTTACTCATGGAAAAGATATTAAAGATGGAGATGGATATATAGATGGAACTGAACAAATTGTAACCATATTGGGACACCTGACTCAGGTAATGAGAAATAACTATGCCTGTATGAAGTATCCTTCTGATCCCCACATGATGTAACAATGTTAGACCACTTCTTGCGTCAAAAACCTACATCATTCAATGTGACTAAAAATCTATTTGCATCTGAGTAATTTATAAGTTCTTTAGAGAAGATATTTATCCCTCTAATAAGTAATGAAGTGGATAAGGTTGTCATAAAATTTTATCATCTCTCATGAGTTATATTTTAATGATTATCATTTATACAAAACACTAAGGATGAAGAAGAAATAAAAAACATGGAGTGGAATGATTTTAAGGAACTATTCTGGGAATGATATTTCCCTTATGAGAAATAAGAGGATATGGATAGATAATTCACGAGTCTAAGGCAAAATGAAGAAGAAAATGTTACTAAGTATAAAGCTAACTTTACAAGGTTAAAAAGGCATGTTTAAGACTATATACATAATACAAAGAGTAATATTTACCATTTATTTTATGGGATTAAGCTAATACGTAGAAGGTAACTAGTATCCCAAACATTCTCATAAAATGAAAACATAACATCATGTGCTATCAAGATAAAGAAATAACTATCTAAGTTATATTTCTTTATGGGAGGCAAGATAATAAGAGTATGGTATAGAAAAAATTGGATAAGGGGACGAAGGGATGTATGACCTTTCAATATGTGATGATTATACAAAGAAATAGCCTGGTAGTTGCTTAAATGGAGTTATAGTCTGATTCAAGTGTGGAGATAAATGCCATCAGGACTATCATTTCAAGGAAAATAAAAAATCTTGTAATGTTCATTGTTTCAACTGTAAGGGTACGAGGCACTATGAAAATGAATGACCCAAGAATCAAGGGAATATACCTCAAAATAAGCTAATGGATCAAACTAAAGATTATTATATTAATACAACCAAAGTGGGATGATTAAACTTCTTGTATATTTGGATTCAATAATTATGTTGTAGAAGTATTTTTATCAATAGTATTTTGTTGTAAGAATCATACAACATTTAAGGACCGTGTTAATTTTGGAAGCATATATGTCTTCATGTAATATTAACTTAAGATCTATGGATACCATCACGGGTTTATGAGTTTAAGTTTTATCATAGGTTTAATGTTTTAAAATCCCCATTTTGAACCTTTATGTGATAGGATTTTAGCAGGATTAAGGATATTTTGGGGGACATTTATGGAAATAAAACCCATTAGTTTAGTATATGATCTAGTGAAAAAGTAATTTAATAAATAATGACTTGACATTTTGTGGAAATAAGATTAAAGTTATCTATAACCTTTAGGGTCAATATGATTATTGATGTTAAAGTAATAATAGTCAATTAAGATTATTTGATTTCATAGAAAAAGAATAAATTGATTATAAAACCCTTAGGGATAAAAAGTGATTTGAGGAAAAATGTTATTTTTTAAGATATTCATTATATTTTTTGGGAAATTTATAGGAATTATATTAATATAGTTTTTGATAAAGGAAAACCCATTACATTCAAAAAGGTTGTGAGGCTTGGACCCACAACTGAATCCTGACAAGGGTGCAATACCTACCACTAGCCTATGCGATTTTATAGTTGATATGGAATTGTTTTTATTTTAACAATTTGATGGATACATATTTATAGAATGGTTTAGATATTAATTTATTATATTGGATAACTCATGCTATCCATTGTTGATTTAGTAAATATTTAGAGACATACAGAAGTATTTTTCACTCTTTTATGGATCTTGTGATCCATTAAAAGTTAATTTTAGTGCTTTAGGCATAAAAAAATAATATTGGATATTTATTTATTATAGTATTAAATCAAATGAAAATTTATCTAATCATAAACAAATGATGAAATTGTAAGTATATTTTATAGTGTTCTCTATTATAGAATTAAAAGAACACCCCAAATCTAAGAAAATAATGTTGAATTTTCTTTATCCCATTACCTTCTTATCTGATGAATCAATTTTATTTTAAATCATTAAAAATTTATGGTTTTGTGGTTTTTAACTTTCCCTTGATCATTCACTTTCTAATGATCAATGATCTCTATCACTCTCTATAATTATTATTTTTTTCTTCTATGTCTATATTTTCACTTCCAACTAATGTTTTCATACTTATAAACCTAGTTATGTGTTTTTATATATTACCTTAAAACTTAACTTTATATCTTATAAAGAGTAATTTTTATTAACCCTTCTTATGATGTGGGGTTTTAAGAAAGGTATTTTCAAATGAAGAACCTTTGATTATTGAGATCAAGTTCAAATTGTGAGGATGCAATTTATTAAAGGTGGGGAGAACGTAACACCACAAGATTTTTGAATATGAAAATTGTGTTTCATAGAATATGTGACATGTAACATCGAGAATAAAAAATATGTGAAATATTTTTTTTAAAATTTAATATATTTGATAGATTTCAATACATACAACCCCAAGTCTAAATGAACCATATACCATTATAACATAGCTATTAAATTACTGGGTATGGGTAGGATTGAATAAATTATTAAAATTATATGGTTTTGTAATTTATAAAATAAATTCAATGGTTATATATATATTATAAATAAAATAACAACCATTTGAAAGAAACAAAATTTATTTGAAAAACTGTATTTTTATAAAAGGCGGTTTCGATGTACTTTGCACACATACTTTAAAATTAATTTTTACCACATTTAGAAAATATATTTTAAAAAATGAAATTATTATTTTTAAATCATCATGTAAACATTATATTAGAGTTATTTTTTTTATAATTTCTTGAAAAGATTAATTTTTCTATGAATAGTGAAAAATACTAGTTTTTATTGAAAACTGCCTTTTTGTTTAAATAATTTAAAAGTTCCATTTATATTTATTATTGTTTTAAAACTAAAATTAGTTCAATTATATTATAATACATATAATTCATTCCATTTTAATCTGTTTAATATTTAATTTTATATTAAAACTTTATATACTTATGAAAAACTTTCTTTGGGAAATCACCTTTTCATTGTGTCTATAAGATTAATTTTAAATTAAATTCAGAAACTTATGTGAATTGAATTTAGAAAAATGGTTTAAATATTTTGAATAATAATAATTAAATTATTTAATTTGTACAACTTGGTTTTTTCTCATAATTAATAGTAAAAATAGTAATAATTAATTACTACGATTAAGGTTAAAACGGGTTTACCGGGGGGAGGGGTGGAGGTTAAACTAAACAGATAAGTGTTAAAATGACCTATAAACCTATAAAATTACTATTTTATGGAATTATTTAGATATTATACCATACATGGTCTTATAATGGGACACTTTTGATCCTTTTGATATGTGAAAAATATGGGTATCACTTTTTCTTTTCCAAAATTCCAAGTGTGTCCTCTCCCTCACTTATAAAAGGACATAGAGTGGTTGTCCAAAGAAGAGGTAAAGTTCGTAACCATGAATTTTCATTTCACTTATTCTTATTAATCCTTAATATATTCTCAAAATATGATAAAATAATAATAAATAATAATAATATATACTTATATTTTATTATTTTAAATTAATAACCAATATCCATCTCCTCTTCCATCAAATGGGAAACCAAATCGTCGATCGTGTGTACGGAGGACTACCACCTCACGAACTAATGTAATTTGTTTCCCATCACCATATATCTTGGATATATATATAATGATGGATTTAATATATTTATATGATATTTATAATATTAATATACTTATTTAAATATAATATATCATATACCATTACCTTCCATTTTTCTTGAAAATAATAATGCTGCTCGTGTATACATCTGGACTATCACCTCCACATAGCGATGTGAAATGTTTTTCATTTTATTTTTAAATGGATGGTAATACAGATATATTTATTGGATATAATTTAAATATTTTATATAATAATAATTCTATAAATTTAGAACATTATTACCCCTTTTTACACTAGATCTGTTGGAAAAATAGAAACAACGTTCATGCATATGTACGACATATCGTGTCTATGAAAGGTGTAACTCATTTACCCATAATATAAATTTTATTTAATATTATAAATACAAATATTATGATTATATAATATATTTATATCATGGTCAAAATTATTTAGATGATATATCTATGATAAAAGTAAAATAAATGAAACTACTGAACCAAAACATACATGAAAAATGAAGCAATTATCACCCAAAATGGTGATTTTGACAAAGAATTGTTAATAAATGGGTAATAAATATCTATAAATAAATCATAAGTGATATTATAAGTATAAATATAGTTATTATATAACTTTAAAAAATTCTTCAAACCATTATAAATTAGGTGAAATCATGTTTAACCCAAGGGAAGTGTGAGGTAAGGGATTTCGTCTCAATTTCCTTTTATCATATTGTAATGTTACGCACCTAATTTATTTATATGGTTAATATACTACCAATTTTATAATTAATATCATTAATTATTTAAAAATAATGGTATTTTAAGTTCTAATTTTAATTATTTCATACAAGGGTGTTTTACATGAAAAATATCACGTGGAAAAAAATTTCATAACTCAATTTCTTTACAGTGGGTTATACTACTAATTTTATTTATTTGATATTATCAGATTATGAGTGTAATTATTTTTGATTATATTATATTTTTTTTACACTTTTTTATATGGATTTACATTTGATACAAATAATCTATTCACTAATTAATTCTCACTTCGACGTTATGATCATTGTAAGGGTTTCTCATCTTATTTTTACTTCTGTGAGAGATGTGCCATATTCCAAACTAAGTTATTTTGTGTGGAATATATAATATCCCTTTTATATGATATATCAAGAATAAATTTATCTTTATGGTATTTAAATTTCCCTTCTATGTCATTTCTTTCATGGGTATTATTATTCAGAAGTTACCAAAGTGGTAAATGTTTATTTTACAATCTCATTTTTTATTTATATTTTTCATGATTAAGTTTCTGTTGAAAAAATCATATGATAAATATCTCAAGAAACATAGGTATTTTTTTTTAATTTGGTTATTTTAGGGGAATAAAAGTTTTCATTTAATTTTACTCTCGTTAATATCAAAGGAGACCAAAATAACATTTTTAAATAAAATTGACTTCATTTCTATCTTCAGTCGAAAAACATTTTTCATACATATCCATGTTTTCTAAAAATGTTTTAAAGAATGTTCAAAATTATGAAAATGATTTATTAAAGAATTTTTTTATCAATTTTTATATTTTTAAAAAATGATTTGAAAGGAATCTTTTTTTCTTTTTCTAAAAAACACACTTTTTAACCTTTTTAGAATAGCGTGAAAAGAATGTATTTTTAACTTATAAGGGATGTAAAAAATTACCCACCATCATGAACATACATTATTTTGAATATACCTTTACAATTTTAAAAAGTTACTTTTAAACTTTTTTTCATAATTTTCTAAAATGTTTATTTTTTAAAAGTGATCTTCAAAGTGGAATGGAAAATTTCCTCAAGAATGGTTTTAAAGACATTTTTATGGTATCTATGTTCATCAATAACAAAAACCCTCATTTTAATTACGATATATTGGGAGTATTTTATAATTATACCATCCTTTTTTATTTATATGGATGGTTTATAATCAATTTTTATGGGGATATACTATTTTGACTTCATATTCCATATTACTCTAGATGGTTTATGATTATTATAGAAATTGTCAACATTTCGTATACTAGTTTTTAATATGAATGTTTATATTGATTATGTTTATTTATTGGGTAATTTATTAACATTTATTATTCTAGTTTTATAAAACAAATATTTAAAATGATTATGTTTCCTCCCTTTCATATAAGGAATGAATTAGAATTAGTAAGTGATGGGAAGATACCACTATTGTTCCTCAATACATCAGTAGGTCTCATGAGAAAAACTAGCTTTGGTATTTCGATAAGGCCTTACCTATTTATGTAATATTTATTTTCATAAGGCCTTGATGATATGGTGATGATGTCTAGAATTTTGAATCCACTCATTATAATATTAGTTATTAATGTTCCATGTGATTATTTGATTAATTATAATATCCGTGGTTATGTTTCAAGATCATGTGACAATTTATATGGAATTATTTGATCATCATTTATTTCAGCCATATTATTCTCAAGTAATTGATTGAATGAATTTTTTTAGTTATATACCTTTCCATATTGATTATTACTTATTTATTCATGATAGATTCTAAAGTACACATACCCTTATTGAGAATTATAGCTCACCCCCTTTCTATGTTTCCTTTCACCAGGATGTGAGGAAGTGTATTATTATTGATATTTATGGATATTATTAAGTGATTAATGTTTTAATAAAGGAAAATACTTGGATTTATTTTATTTTTTCAATTGTAATGTGAGATTAAAGTATGTATCTATTTTACTAATACTACTTAACTATTTGGTCCTTTAGGATACTATTCCTTGAATATTATGCCAATATAATAAAGTAACCATTGACTCTGGGATACCAGGGTCGGGGTATTTACATTAAGGGTGATAATCCATACTGAATTTCAACAAAGTATTTTGAGTATGTTGGAAACTCTTATAGAACATGGAGGTAAATCTTAGATCTCAGTTAGATACAATCGATAGTGGTGTTCCTTACATCCTCACTACCGATCTATTTTATATCATGGTAATTTGATTGAGTGATAAGTCCTCTAAAATTGTAATTAAATGAGTAGTTTTTTAATATTATCCACCATAATGAATATGAAATTATTTCCTCTTGATGGATTTATAAGATTAGTGAAAAAATCCATGGTTATGTTTTCCCATTTCTATATAGGTTTGGGTAATGGTTTAAACATACCATAAAAGTTTTTCATTTCAGCATTCACTTTATTAAATTCCAGTCACTTTGATGTTTATTTTGTTATATCTTCTTCATATTGTCCAACAAATAGTTCTAATAGGGATCTCGATACATCTTCATTCTCCCAGGGTGGATGGAGAAGGTTGAGATATATACATTTTTCAAAAACTCTTTATTTATATTAGTATTTTATGGTACACATAAGCGTGAACCAAATTTTACAACTTCTTCTTCATCAATTTTAACTTTGAGGATTTCCGTTTTCTTATATATTCCATCTTATTTTGAATTTCCACATCATATCTTTGTGCATCCTTTTTCTTATCCAAAATGGATAATTGAGTAATTATTTGGGAAAATAATGATGATGTTCATTCCTTTATGATTCTCATGTACATAATTTTAAAGTATAAAAATATTGGAAACTTCTCAATTCTCATCATTGAAAAAGTTGTCAAATCCTTTTTACTTTGTACATCTTCCACTTTGTTTTATTTCCTAGGATGGTAATATATTGATTAGTAATAGTTGTTAATAAACTCTAACCATATTCACTGGTTCATGTTAATCTCCATTTGTGTGAATATATATTTTAGGCTCTTATGATATGAATATGCTTCATACTTCTCCCCATATAGATAATGTCACCATATTTTCAATGAAAATATCACTACAGTCAAATCTAGATCATTTTTTGGATAGTTATTTTCATGAAACATAAAATTACTTGAGGTGTAACCTATTAAATTTTTATTTTTCATTATTACATAACCCAAATAACCTTCATTGAAGCATTGATAT
Source organism: Viscum album (assembly GCA_963277665.1). Taxonomy (NCBI): domain Eukaryota; kingdom Viridiplantae; phylum Streptophyta; class Magnoliopsida; order Santalales; family Viscaceae; genus Viscum; species Viscum album. Next base: position 1,490,078,918 of record OY728142.1, read on the forward strand.
AAACAAAAAAAACATCCCCACTTTATGGTATTATGAGTATTAGAGCAGTGACAAGCCTATTTTTCAAATCCTTAAATATCTCTTCACATTCACTGGTCCAGAAAAATTTTACCCCTTTCGATTCATCTTGATTAGCGCGTTTGAAAATTATGAGAAGTTTCTCAAAAATCATTAGCAATTCCCAAATACTCCAAGGAAAATATTGATCTCTATTAGAGATACTATTCTCATCCACTCCTCAATTTCCTTTATCTTAAAAGGTCCCAAAAATATCTCTTTATTAGTGATAACATGCCCCAATAATGATACTTCTTTTATACATACCTCAAATTTACTATAATTTTTATATGGATTATCTTTTGATAAAGACTTTATCATAGTATTCCAATTCTCCTCATATTTTTCCTTTCTTTTAGAGTATATCCGGATATCATCTATAAAGACTAATACAAATTTTTTAAGGTTATTTCTAAAGACTTTATTCATTAACTCCATAAATATTTCTAGATCATTAGTGAGTCTAAAAGCAATCACTATGAACTCATAGTGTCTATACCATTTTAAAAAGTTAGTTTTGGGAATATCTTCCTTCTTAACCCTTAATTGGTGGTATCAGAACTAAAGTTTCACCTTAGAGAAATACTGGGCCCCACATAGTTTATTTAACAGTTCAAATATTCATGGTAGGGGATACTTGTTATTTATCATGATTTTGTTGAGTTAAAAATAATAAATACAAAGGAAAATTGACCCATCCATCTTGATGAAGAGGTCCGATGAAACCCATGGTGAAACACTTATACTTATAAAACCCTTTTCCTATTTCTGTTATAACTAAATTTTCATATCTTATAACTCAAAAATGGCCATTATATAATAATTATTCAATATGGTTAAATATCTCGGTATAATTTCGATTGAGAACTCAACCTCTTATTTAGGATAAAGACTATAAAACTCTTTTAGGAATACATCAGTATAATCACTTAATATGGGAATGTCTTCAAGCATGATTATATCCTCTGTATCAATCATTTGGGATTGATATTTTTACTTAGAAGACAATAATATCCATGCTTAAATATAATATTTTAGAGGAGATTCATCCACCTCCTTACAATTCTAAAAAATAAGAGGATAAATTGGGACATGAAGAGTGGTCTACCTCACTCGGTTGTTGATGTTGTATTTATATAAGGACAAGCAATCCATGCCCAATATAACAACAGAATCCACTAATGTAAGTAAAATAAGATTTTCTGGGAGATTCAGTCTACAAACATTTATTGGTGAGGATTTATATACATGGGATAAAACCATTGTTCTATTTTATGGTCTCATATATAGTTAAACACCCCTATATTTTTAGGTGGTGTTTTAATAGTTCTTCTAAACTTATAAGATATGAAATAATGTATAAAACTGGACTCAAAAATCACATTCACTATTCTTGAATGAATAACTAGTGTACCTGTCATCACATCATTTTTAGGATCCGCCTCAGAAATAGTGATAGAATATACCCTTACCTAATTTCTAGGAAATGGAGGTTATTTTAAATGATTGTCTCCAAAAAACCTTGGTTTATTGAATTTTATTGCATAATTAAAATGTTCCTTACATCTATAAAACAGTACTATAGGTCGAGTATTGATCTGAACATTCTTTTCTTGTTCTGTATTAGTGGGATTGTTAATTTTTCTTCAACACCGATTAGTTTATTCACACTAGGCACAAAAATATGATGGATTTTTTATTATTGTTCTTGATTTCCCACTAAGATCCTAGGTGTTCCCATGATCACTGGTTCCAGGATATTTTATGATGGTTATGTTTCCTCTATTTTCCATGATAAATGACTAGTGATTATTTTATATTTCTCTTATATTACTAACATTGTTATTATTATTATTATTATCATTCCATATTTTAAATTTATTTATATTTTTAATTAATTAATATAAAATGTTTTGTAAAGGTTTTTGAGGCCTTCCTTTTATTTTCTTTACATATTTTTATTTTTAAAGGAAAGATTTAAAATATTTTCTCATAATGAATAATCCTTTCTATTTAAAATTTTGAAGGAAAATTTTATCCTGAATGATATATCTTTCATGATTTAAATTGAATAGTTTAAAATGAGAGGGTTCCATGATTACTTTTTAATAAAAGTGGAAAACTTATGTTTATAGTTGTATTTAAAACGAGCATGAAGTGGATTTATTTTAAAATTTTTCGCATGGGGTGTGGGGAGGATACCTATTGGGATATTTTTCTCACACCTTTTATATTTTATGTTTATTATAGGTACACTTTTGATAGAACATACATTATTTTGGGATTTTGGTTTAGGTATACTAGAGGTATCCAATAAATATATTTCACTTGGCACATGGATATGTTTGGTTATGGTTTTGTTTTTATTTAAGTTTTTGATCCTTCAAATGTATCATGCCACATTTTCACTCTCTCATTTTTTGTTGGTCTATTTATTATTTCATCTATTATTTATGAGTTTTATTTTATACATGATCCATATTTGGTTTTACTTAATTATAAAAAATATTTTTCTTAAGTGCATGGACCTCTAATGTACGGAGTGGTAATGCTTGACTCTTGAGGAAAATTTACAGGGTTATTCTTGTTTATTAGGTGAAATCGTTCTCATTAGAGTATGTTTTGATTACCTAAAACTGGTGTTGTGATTGTGGGGATGAGTAATGTCCTTTGATACTATCTACATGACCGTTTGGGTTACCAGGTGAGGGGTGAGTGATGTTGTCTTGTGATAAAATGTTGTTAGATCACCCTTTTTATTTTGGGAGTAATGTTATATTAGTGTTCAAAAAGCCAAAATTTAAGTGATAGATATAGAGAGAGTATACCTAGATCTTTCTCATTTAGAGTGCAACATCCCAGGTAATTATTGATTAATAATTTTTTATATTTATTAATATTATAAATTATATAGTAATTTTACCTTAAAAGGTATGCTATGTTCAATAGAATACCTGAAACACAACAATCAGTTTCTCTGAAATCTTGTGTTGCACACAAGATTGAGTGATACAGAAAAATAATATATTATTAATATTATAATTTTAAGTGGTAGTTATCTCTAATAAGTTATGTTTGTGGGAATAAATAAAAATATCTATATTATATTTACACTTTTTTATTAATTTTTTTTATATTAATCCAATAAATTTTATAGTATTAAAATAAGAATCAATCCATTTTTAAGCATAAAAAACTATATATTTTTGAAAGGTAGTTTTTCTGCCTTTTAATTGAGAAACCATTTTAAATCTAATTTTTTGTAACTTTTATTGATTTGATATTTCAAAATAAACTTAATTTTTGAAATCTAATAATAATGTTTTTTTAGTGTGATTTTTTTTGTATTTTTATGAAGTTTCATTTTTAATTAATATTGAAAAATAATGAATTTTAATTCAAAACCTCTTTTTAGTCTACTTTATTTATAGTGATAAATTATATTTTTAACTGGTTTTAAAGTTTAATTATATTATTTTTTATCAATTATACTAATTTATTTAATTTTAATAAATTTAACATTGAAATTTAATATAAAAACTTAGCATGATTTTGAACATTTTTACTTTAAAAACACACTGTCACATCCCATGCATGGGGTTAAAATTATATTAATTTAAGAAAATTAAGTGATTTTAATTTGGAAAAAAATGGATTATATATATATAATAAGATTAATTTATTATTTATAATAATTTAAACTTAGTTTTTGACCATAAATATTAGTGAAAGCGATTACAATTAAATATAACGATTAAAAGAAAAATTGGCTTAACAAGAGACTAAAACAATAACTTAAGGTCACAAATAACCTATAAACTTGTAAAAAATCCATTAGATGGAAATATTTTTACCCTATGTTCCCTTATATCAAATGTTTTCCATTATTGTATCCAATTTTAGTGGATAAAATGTGGGTGAAATTCTCTTTTCCAAAATTTACAAGAGTACCACTCCTCCACTATAAAATACCTCATATCCTCCCACTTACTCACATGTTTTTAGCCACTTTGGCTCAAAAAATATCTAGAAAATAGCTAATAAACATCCCTAAAATCATCCTATAAGTATCACATTGGGAAGAAATCTATCCAAGGAAGCCCTTGGGTGCAAAATGAACAGAGTTACCCGAATAGGAGGTAACACCCTTCCTCAAGATATTTTATTTTATTTTTATCATCGAATTACTCAAATATTATTATCCCATTCATAAATAATATCATAATTATCATAAATATAATGAGGTTTTTTCCTTCTTATAGTTTTACCTACACTTACACGCACTTCCATCTAATGGGTAATGAACATACTGTTTATGTGTATGGTGAACTACCACCTCACAAAATGATGATTGTTTGTTTTTCCTTTACCACATTTCATGGTTTGGAATTATGATGAAAAATATGTTTATATATGTTATATATTATAATTATTGTGTATTTTTTTTTTATTTTTTTATAACACATAATCTTATACTTTCCATTTTTTGTAAATACGATAACATCGTTTGTGGAAGTGTGGATTACTGTCTCCTCAAAACGATGTTATACATTCAAACACTACAAGAAAAGTATTAAGGGAGGGTTTAATTAATTATATGTGACATAAAAAACTTCTATATAATATTCATGACATAATTTTGTTTCTATAAATAAAACACACCATTTTCTTTAACACTTTTCCTCACACTGAAAAACTGATAACATTATTCGTAGACGTATGGAATACCGACTCTTAGAAGTGATGTGATTCATTTTACATCACCAGAATTATATATATAATTATATATTATTAAATATTATGATATATATGATATAATTATCATTATGTAACATTAAATTTTTATTTACTTTTTTTTTTCATAATGATCATTGAAAAATGAGAATGTTAATCATGTGTACATATGACTTACCATCTCCATGATGGTAACATTGGTTCATTTTTTATAACCATATTTCTTGATTGTTTTTAAAAATTAAATTGATGTATATATATAATAATAGTTATTTCATTATTATTATTCTCTATATGTTTATATAATGATAGCATTGACCATAGTTGACCTACCAAAGTCGTTTTTAACACATAAACCAAATATGGTCAAAATAATCCAAAAAACATAGTTTAATTAGTTTTTTAAAACATAGTAATAAGTGAAATAAATGTAATTATAAACTTGAAAATGGTTATAAATAAAGTATATAATTAGTTTAACTTTATTATTCATGAAGGTAAAGACACCCGAGACAAGTCAGGCCTAAGGTAAGGGATTTGATCTCAATCTCATTTCATTGAGACATTTCATGATTATGTGTACCCTTATTATATTATAAGTTATATATATAGACCCTTTGAGATTATATATCCATATTTTATCAAATATCATGTTATCTAATGTTTTATTAAATTTTATTCTTTCAATTAGAAAATGATTTAAATGTTCAAAGTGGTATGGGATGCTTTGAATGTTTGAAGATGCAATCCTTTCCTCATGTTGATATTCTTGATATTATCTTTCATATATATTTTATATGGATTTAAAAAAAGGAATAAAAAGTAAATTATATATATATTTTTATATTTGGATTCCTTTAAAAGCCTCTATGTATTTAATAGAAAATTAAACCCTTCTTTACCTTTTGGGTATTTCTTTATTGAAAATACGTTTTTAAAATGGATTATTTATTACATATCTTGAAATGTTTTCTTGTGATTGAAAATGAAATTTTATGAGTTAAATTTTGAAAATTTTTATCTTTTATCTTTTTATGATTATTTAATGATACTTGGATATTTGACGGGTGGTTCTATAATAAACCAATGATAGGTGGTTCTGTGATAAACCAATGATGGGTGAGTCCATGATATCCCGAAAACACATTGGGTATAGAATTCATCTATATGGAAATTCTATTTATAAGAGTGAAATTTATTGAAGTATATAGTATGGTTATTCCATTTATAAGAGTGAAAATTATAATGATGTTCCAAGTTACCTTTATGTATTTTCTATACTTGTTATTGGTTTTATGGTATTCTTGTGATCATAAAAAAATGAAATGGGATTATTATCAAAGGAAAGTATTCAATACATATCAAGGTGAATATTATTACATCATGTTAAAGTTTTAATATGTTTGTAATGATTATAAATAGGCTAATGATTTCTTTATTTTTATTCATTACTGAGATTTTTATGCCCATCCTACATTTTTATAATTTTTCATTGGGCTTAAGGATGATTAAGGTATTGGTAGAATTCATTTTGATAGTTGTGAATAGTATTAATTAAATAGATCATGATTTATTTTAAAAGTTTTATATTATGAAAAAATGGATAATTTTGTAAGTTTCCACTTTTTATTTTTTTGAGGTGTTTTTATGTATAAGTTACAACCTAATTATCTAAAACTCTAAACCTAAAAAGATACTCAATATTAAATAAAGTAACTTTTTTGACTTAACTCATGATTATGTAATGTTTAAGTCTAGGTCCTTATATAGATCCTTTTGTTACTATGATAATTTGGGTTTTTTTCTTGGATTTAATTTTTTTATCAATTATTTCTAATATATTTTGATATTTATTGATAGTCTCTTGATTTTATTAAACTGACAGGGGTTATTTGGATGATTTTTTATGTTTTGGGGTGAAAATGAGAGAATAAATTAAAAAATGTAGTAATATCACATATTTTGTAAAAATATGAGAATCCTATACAAATGTTTATGTGAAGATCTCCATGGTAGTTATGAAGTTGGTACATGGTTCACCAAGTCAGGCGACCAAGCTGTGCATAACCACTAACCCCCCCCCCCCACATTTTTTTGAAATAATGTGTTGTATTTATTTTATTTTTTATTTCTTTATACTTTCAGGTTCTTATTATTGGGGTAGATTGAGAATATTTTTTATTTCATATTCAATATTTTTGGTTGAAACTTGGTTTTAAATGTTAGAAACATTGTTTAAATTATAAGGGCTTAGTTTGAAAATTAATAAATGGCTTTTCTTAGATGGTTTCAAATAAATTGTTTTTTTTTTATTTTGAAAATGGTTCCATTAAGGAATTATTGAAATGGTAAACTAGTTTTTATAGGGTGTTTTATGATTTTAATACTGGTGTGTGTTATTATAAGTTTCATTTTAAAAGGGTTTTTAAGTATAAAGTTATTTGATTTATAATTTTGTGGTGAAAAACTGGTTTTAATGATAAAGGTTGAGTTTTTTGGGAAATTAATAAATTTTCTTTCTATATGAAATAGAATATTTTTTTCTTCATAGTTTGAGTAATTTAGAGAGTTGGTATTGGAAAGTTTTTCAAAATGTATTTTTTCTTTCATACAGTGTTTTTTAAAGTGGTTAGTTTCATTATGGAACTTTTAAAACATTTTGATAGGGAAGTTAATTTTTATAATTTATTTTAAACTACCTAGTATAGAATGGGGGAGTTTAACTTGTGGTGAAATTACGAAAGGTATTTTTATTTTTTTCAAAAAAAGATTAAGTGTTTTTAAAGGATTATTTGTTTTTAAATATGGTGAAATGTTTTCAAAGTGTAATTTATTTCATGTAGTGATTTTTAAACTCTTAAATTAATGTTAGTTGTTTTGGAATAAAAAGGATTTTTGTAGGGTATTTTTTTGTGGATTTGTTCTTTTGGGTTTATTGAATGGTTTATATTGAGATTATTTGACTTTAATTGGGAAACATGAATTGATTGGGATCATGTTTTTTTATTTTGATTTTTCCTACTGGAAAGGTATTTATTAAAGGTAGAATTTAAATTCCAAAAGATGATACTTAGTGAGATTAATTTTGTTTTATTGGTGTGATTATTCAGAGGTTTTATAAATTGGATTATTGGAAGAAGAAAAATTCTGCGGTGTGTCCCAATTTGGGTTGGTAAGCATTATCTATTTTGAGAATTATTCTTGCTGGGTCTAGAGATATTTTGAGGTAATTATTATTTGATGTATTTATTTGATTATCCCATTAATTATTCCTTATTTATTGTTTATTTTTTTGAAATTCTTATACAGGAGTGATTTCTTGAGGTATCTCTTCAATTAGGGTGTTTTCTCTAATGGTATTATTGATATTCTTTTGGGTTTTATTTATTTATAGAGTTACATTATGATTCCTTTAAGGATTATAATTAATATTCACTTTAGTGTTTTATAGAAGCATATTTAAAAATGGTTATTACTTTCTCATGGGTGTATCTATATCTTATCTCCCAATTTTTAATAGAATTCTAATATGTTAGGGAGACCACCATGGATGTTATTTTCTCCTTCAAGTCCTTGCCCATTATTTATAGGCAGTAGTGTAAGACTATTGGTTGAGGTGTTTTGTTTACCTAAACTAACATACCCTATGATGGGATGTAGTTTTTTCATCCTCGATTCCCTTTTATATTATGATTTGGAGTCTTTAAATGTTTTACTAATGAAACAAAGTTGTGAACTTGTAGAAATATCAACACTTGTAAAGGTAGAGAAATGACTGATTTATGGTTATAATTCTCGATTTTTTTGAGGAATGTAATTTGTTTTAATCATATTATTCATGTATATTAGTGTCACGGATCTTTTCATAGATATTTCCATGGTGTTCCTTGGTTTTTGAAATTGATGTGTTGAGGATGAAGTAAAACCTCATCCTTTTCCTAATCAATGATTTATATTAAGACTTTATAGGGGTAAAGAGTGGTATGATGGGGATAATTATTACACCTCAACCTTACTTATATAATTAATTTATCCATTTATTTATTTTAATATTTTTAATTCATTTTCATGTATTTTTTCCTTTGAATTTTCTTAGAAATGGGGGATCAGTGCATGTTGAAAGGTTTGCACAAAGTAAGTAAAAATAATATGACCTGACCACATGAAGGATTAAAATATTTCATAATTATGGAAATGATTGCGGCATATTTTTTCAATAAATTTAGCCCAACCATCTGACATATAATGATTCCATTTAGTACCATCTATACAGCTGGTGCACAGTTTGGTAAATCCTGTGGCCAAATCATGCAACTTTACCATTTTAATTATAAGTGAGAATTTACCATCCCAACCTACTTATAATTTAACCCATAAGACACCATCTCTCCACCCACTTGACTCCCACATCCTCCAGGAATCAACCTCTTCATTTTTACCTATTTCCTTGGAGGATTTTTTAAGGCTTATTCTTCAAGGTATGTTCCTATGAATTATCTCCTGTCATTTTTCCTCCCCTCTTGGTTTCTTACTCTAGTGAGGTCTCAAAGAACTAGGGTTGTGTTGGATAAAATTTTTATTTGTGATTTTCATATTTTAGGGTTTATACTGATCCTTTAAGGGCTATTCTTATCTCATTTTAGTGGATTAACACTGTGTTTAGTGAAAACACCATATTTAATTTAGGTTCTCTCTAGGTATGAGATTTAAAATTTTAAACCATATTTTATTTTTATTTTTTAATTCATGTTTTGGATATCTTATGATAGTATTAAGTAATTGTGTTCATCACCTTTAAATAAAGCTTGTTTTTATTTGTTTTTATTTTATATTAAGGGATCTAACTTATTTTTAAAGGTTGAAATCCATTTTTACATAACCATGCACACTAGGTGTTTGCTAAAATGACAAAAATGAATCTTGAAAAGAAATTTCAAGGTCAAGGGAAATGGTTTAGTTTAAAAAATTATTTTAATGTTTTAAATTTGGATGTGAAGGTGTTCTTGGTCTATTTTAAAGTCACTGGGAACTCTTTGGTTTTTTGAGATATTTTAATGATATTTATGTAATATTATTACTATTCAGAGGTTTCCATAACTTGGTTTTAAAAAGGTTATATCAAAGGATCTTTTGGAACTTTCTAAAGATAATTTTATGAATGAATATATACCTTTGGAATGTGGCAATTGTGTTTTTTATTTAAAGTAGGTAAAATTTTCATTCATATAAAACAAGATTATTAATTATTATTCTTTTTGAAATGGGTTATTTATATAAAGGTTTTTCAAAGGAGAGGGTGTGATTAGGGTTATTGTCTTTTATATATTGATATTTATTATTATTGTATTTCTCACCTTCATTTTATATATCATAGGGAACTAAGAGTAGCTAGTGGGATTTATGTGTACACATGTTACATTAGTTTGTGCCATGCTATAGCTAGTGACCCTTATTATGGATTTGACCTCTTGATAATTTATCCCTTGGTTAGGCCAGGTACGATAAGACCAAGCATTAGGGTCATTGCATTGAATTAGGTGTGTCGATATGAGGGAGTATGTTTTAGTATTATTTTACATTTTTCACAAGCTCTTAGTTGTTCCCATGATTACTAGCTTCTATCTATGTTATGATAATTATGTTTCCTTTGTTTTATATGATAGTTGATTAATAGTTATTTTAAATTACCCCTATATTATTATTATTATTATTATTATTATTTTCTATGTATCTATTGTACTTACGTTTTAAAATAATTACAGGATATTCTTTAATTAAAATAAAATGTTTTACAATGGTTTTTGGGGCCCTTACCTCTATTTTCATTACATATGGGTATTTTTGAAGGGAAGTTTTAAAATATTTTCATATAAGAAACTCTACATTATATTTAAAAGTTATAAGGAGTCGTTTATCTTGATAAGTGGAACTTTAATTATTTAAATTGAATGGATTAAAATTAAAATGACTCACGAATGATTTTAATAAAAGTTGAAAACTTATGTTTATAGTTGTATTTCAAACTTGCATGAAGTGGATTTATTTTTAATGGTTATTCATGGGGTGTGGTGTGGATACATAATAGGATATTTTTCTCATGGCTATTATATTTTAGGTGTAGAACTATTCCTATTTGGATGTAGCAGGAATTATTTAGAAATTTTGTTTTAGGTATTATGGTGGTGGTATGTAAAGATGTTTCACTAGGCACATGGAGACACCTTGTTTTGGTGTTGTTTTTTATTTAGATTTTTGATATTTCTATAATATCAGGATACGTTGGTATTATTATACTCCATACCTTCTTGACTCATTAATTTTCTAGTTTGGGAATTTGAGGTGTTCAGGGAAGCCTAAGGAGGGTTCAACAGAATTTGGAGGTTAAATTATGCTATATAGGGTTGTTCACAGTGTGAATACATGTTCATTATGTGAAAGTGTGTTCAATGTTTGGAAGAAAACAATTAATGAATTTATGTTTTAGAAGTGGAATTCAATGACTAAATAATTTATGGAGTGAAATAATTATTCAAAATATGAATATATTTAGGCCTCAGGCACCATGATATTAAAAGATAATCTTAAAGTTTTGGTTTTGAGAAATTCACGACCTGAATTGTTGAGCATAATGAAAAATCATGACATGAATCATTGTTTCACATCATGAGTGTGTTGAGTTCCAACATATTTATAAATTTTTGAAATTAATAATTTTACCTCATTACCCTCTTGTAACTATTAGGTTTTGCGAAAAACCTAGGTATTTCTATAGAATCTTCCCACCCCTTTCCTTTGAATTGGTCCTTTGATTTCAGAGTTTTATCTTTGGTGATCTATGGTGAGTAAATCCTCTTTCTGCTTATATTTCTTCTATTCCTCCCTCGTTGAATTTACATCAGTGATGTTTTTTTGATCAAGGTGTGTTTGGTTTTTGTTTTTGATGAGCCTTAGTGTGCTTTAGGTTGATTCAAGATTTCATTGCATAATTTTTGTCTTCTGATTTTTCATTCTTCACTTTTTTTTGTGGAAGTTTAGAAAGCTTTTTTGAGTTTGGGGATCCTCATTATCTACCTATTTATGTGAATGTGTGGGGATTTCATTCTTTTTTATTCCTTTGTGTGGATGTTATGGTTCATCATAAGAAGGTAATTAACATAATAAAATTTAAATTTAATGGGAATGAGATTATTCACATGTTTTTATTAATTTTGATGATGTTTGAAACTCCCTGAAACTCTAAAGTAATAACATTGTATTCGATAGTGTGTATGAAACACAACACCAAAAATGTAAAGAAATATAATATATGAAGACTTTAAAATATATGTACTATTTTAAATAAAATAAATTTATGATATATCTTTCAATAAACACGATATTGAGTTACCTTGTGATGTACACAACAATGAGTTTCTTTGATATATTACATTACACACAAGACCGAGTTTTACCAAACAAAAATATATTATTAAAAAAATTATTATTTAATATAATAATATTTAAAATAGATTTTAAATTAGAGGTTATTGATATTATTAACTAACTTATGAAAATATATATTTTATAAAATTATAAAATGAATTCATAGGATACCATTAAATTAGAAATGAATATAAGAACTAATTGAATATAAAGGAAATGTTTTTATGCTCACAAGTGTGTTTTACCCTAATAAATTAAATTAATTAATATTAGTGAATGATATTAATGAAATATATATATTTTATATAATCAACAAATTTTTATTTTTATTCATTCATTTGATTATATTGGACTAAGATGAAAACAAACCCAATTTTATGCATAAAAAGCAATAATTTATTAAAGGCAATTTTACCATATTTTAATGGAGAACCTATTTTAAATATAAATTTTGGAAATTTTATAAATTTATATTTCAAAATAAACTTAATTTTTTAAAATATAAACAATAAAATTATGTTTGGGTGAATTTTTGGTATTTTTCTTGCGATGTTTCTTTTTTTATAGATAGTGAAAATACTAGATTTTAATTCAAAACTACATTTTTATCTAATTTATTTATAAGGTTAAATTTTATTTTGATTATTTGTAAATATTATTTATATAAATTATACATCAATTAATAAAAATTTGGATATTTTAGTCAATTTCACTTTGAAATTGAATATAAAAACAAAGCAAACGTTTGAAAATTTTAGTTTAAAAACCCGCTTTGTTGTCTCATCCATGGGGTTAAATTTAAATAATTTCTGACAATTTGGTGATAAAAATAGCTTAAATATTTTTAATAATAATAATTTATAATTTATAATAAGTTCAACCTATCTTTTTTGCCAAAAATATTATTGAATGTGATTAAAATTAATTATAGCGATTGTGAGAAAAAATAGTTTAACAAGAGACTGAACTTTAAACATAAGGGCCAAAACGACTTTTTTTTCAAAATACATTTTATCTTAATATTTATACCCTATAATATTTTTTGTCTAACTTATACCATTATTGGAAAAAATTGAAATTATAAAAACAGGGGTGGAATTCTCTTTTCAAAAATTTACATAAATGCCATTCCTCCTCCACTATAAAAGGCACTCACCCCTCCCACTTATTCAAAAATATCAAGCCATTTATCTAAAAAAAATATAATAATAATATCCCAACATCCCTAAAATCATATTAGAATCCTCACTTTGGTAAGAAGGAAATCCAAGTAAGTACTTTGTTTTAAACCAAAAGGAGTTACCTGAATAAGAGGTAACATTCTTCAATGATTATTTTTTTCATCTACTTATCCACCCATTCAATTATTTTTATTCCATGATTATATAATAACATAATTATACTAAATATACTGATATATTGTTATTCTAGGGGTTATACTGACACTTAAATACACTTCTATATAATCGGTAATGAACATACCGTTCGTGTATATGACAAACTATTGCCTCGCGAAACAATGATTGTTCATTTTTCCTTTATCACCTCACATGGTTGAGAATTATGATCGGAACATAGTTTATATATTATAAATATTATATTTATAATTTCTTTATTCTTATTTATTTTTTATATAACACATACCTCTATGATTTCCATTTTGTGGGAATATGATAACATCATTTGTAGACATGTGGACCACCGCCTCCTCAAAGCGATGCAATTCGTTCACGCTATACATAGAATGTTTAAAGGATGGTTTTAATAAAAATAAATGAAATATATTACATAAATATGATACTAGAGTTAACATATTCATATATATTATTTATTTTTCATTCTTTTAATTAAAACATGGAAATGGAAGTAGCGTTCATTTGTACGTATGACCTACTGTCTCCATGAGCGGTGCATTTCATTTCCTATCTCCAAATATTATGGATTATTAAAAATAAATATATAATGAATATATATTATAAATAAATCATAATTTTAATTATTTATATGATTAAATCATGATCAATGAAAGAAGAACAAAAATAAAAAGTCGAAACATACACGAAAAATTTGGCAATTAACACCTAAAATAGTGAAAATAGTGAATGATTATTAACAAATGGGTAATAAGTTATTATAATAAGATTATATATGATATTATAAATATGATTATGGTTCTTTTATAAGTTATTTACATGTTTAAAACCATTATATAAAAGTTTAAAGGATTTTCATCCTAAAGGAAATACAATCCAAGGGATTCTTGTCTCACTTTTATTTTCATGAGGGATACACCATTTTCACCACCTATTTATTTTGTGTGGTGTATATACTTACCTTATTTTATTTAATATAATGAATTAATTTATATTAATGGTATTTACAGTTTCATTTGAATTTATTTATCTCATAGTGATTATGATTTAAAAGTTACTTAGTGATAATGGACTCGTCTCACTTTCTATTCTTTGTGGCTTAATTTATTATCGTGCACCTAATTTCTTATATATAGTGTACATACAACCACTTTGAAATATAATATCATGAACAATTAATTATTAATAGTATTTAGAGTCTCAATTTGAATGATTTAATCTAATGGTATTTGAACATAAAATTACCAAGTGGTAAAAAAAATTTATAACTCAATTCATTTTCATTAGGTTATATTACTTCCTCATTGTCATAAATACTAAATGATTATGTGTATAATTAATTTGAATATATATTATTGTATTTACAATTATTTTATGTGAATTTATATTTTATACACAGAATTTCTTTATTGATTAATTTCTACTTTGATGTTATTACCATTTTTAGGGTTTGTTTCACAATCACATTCTAATCAAGATTGTTTATTCTTGAAAATAAATTAAAGGAATTTATATGATAATTGTTTAGTGAAAACTTCCATTTTATTATTATTTGGTAATTTATGAACATATTCAAGTAATAGTACCACTTTTCCTCTTTTTGGTACTTGGAATGTTTTAGAAAATGTTTTTAATAAAATCTGACTTCATTTATCTCTTTAGTTGGAGAACATAGTTTCTTATAAAAACCTTATTTTATAAAAACGTTTTCAAAAATGTTTTAACCATTAAAAAATAATTTATTTAAAACATTTTACCTATTTTTTCTTTTAATTTTTTTTCAACGGAATCTTCTCATCCATTTCTGAACATGGAACTTTTCAATCTTTTTTTTTCTGTGAAAAAGGAATGTTGTTTTTACCTTGCACAACATGTTTGGATTCACCTTCCATAATTTCATTGATTATTCATTTTCTTATTTAAAATTTTAATTTTTAAGGAAAATATTTTTTTAAAAGTGATTTTCAGATAAAAGTATTTTTGAATTTTGTTTTTCAAAATAATAAGGAAATTTTCCTCAAGAATGTTTTTAAAAGATATTTTTATAATATTTCTATTCCTCAACAATAAGATCCCTTTATTTTTACCCCACCAGGGATATGTTGTATTGATTCCATACTTATTATTCCCCTGTATGGTTTTTGATTTTTTTGGCCTAGGATAGTATTGACATTAATTTCCTTGATTCCTTTTAGTCCCCTTGAAATATTCAATTTCCTATTATTATTGAAAATTTAATTTCCCCTAATTATCCATATCATTTATCATGGATATGTTCATTTCCTAAATTATATAAATTTTTTACATACAGTTTTTACTTTTAAAGTTATTTTATTTATTGTGTAAATATTGATAAATCTGCATCCTTTACTCAGTATAGATATTTGATAAGGCACATTATTTTTCAATTAAATTGATTATTCGATATATGAGGAATGATATGTACATGAATTATATGGTTTAGGTACCATTTAAAGTAATACCCTAGATGTATCAGTAGTCTCATGAGATTAAATTAATTGGAAACAAACCCTTTAAGTTTGTTTCCAAGTAGAATAGACAAGTTTCTACCCACAAACTTAAACTGACTTGAGGACAGATCTGAAAGGTATATTGGCTCATGTGACAGATACATGATGCCCAATAATTAAGCATTACCTATATTGATAATTCAATTAATATTATTATCCATTAGATTTTAATATGATTAAATCTATGGATGAATTTAATTCTTAGTTTATTGATTAAATGGAATGTGTTTTTAGTTTCTTACATTTCTATATTGATTATACTTTATCCAGTTATTTAAATGGCATGTATTTTTAGTTATTTACATTTCTATATTTTTATGCACTTTATTCTCAGTTTATTGATTATATGGAATGTGTGTTTAGTTATTACCTTACCATATTCAATATACTAATTGATTAATTATTTCATTCACTATACTTTACCCATACCAAGAATTCGAGCTCACCTTAATTTTTTTACATTCCCTATAATTCTATAAAGCGTTCTAAGAAAGATATAAAAGGATACACCATATGGAATAAAGTTATTATAATTGAAAAAAAATTCTGTTTTAATTTGGGTATTCATTTGTAATACAAGACTTATGCATGTATCTATTTTACCAAGAATACTAAAATATTCAGTCCTTTGGGATACATTTTACTTGTATATTATGCCAATGTATTGGTAGTAGACACTGAATCTGAGATTTATAAGGTTGGTTCACTATAGTTGGTATTAGAGTAGGTTTTTTAGAAACCTTGAGAACTATATTTAGGGAAACAAAAATTATAGAACATAACCCTAAGTTAAAATTTGGAGATGATTATATAAGAACATCCTATAATTTTGTTAAGGCTGAGATTATGTGGGTATTACTAGAAATACATCCCTTTTAAGATACTATAAGAGGAAATGGTTTGGGAACATATGTAACTTGGGGTAACAACTCAAAAAAGGTGTGTCGGGACAAACTCAAATGTAACATCGTACACTACAATGGCCTTACTGCGCACCTGTTTTGACAGTCTTAAGGGATATTCTTAGGACAATTCATATTTTCTATACAAACCATTATGAAGAATTTTAATAGATAATGACAATTAATGGAATATGTTAATCCATAGACTAATTAATAAACCATGATGAAATAAAATGGATGAAGTATTTATGTATTGAGGTTGTATTGAAAACCTTAGTTTAAAAACTATTTAGAGAATAACCTTATTTCAAGGATGTCTATCGTAGTTATTTTGAAAAATTATGTTAATATGGTTTTAGAAAAATGGTAACTTGTATGACGGGTGACAGCCCATCAAGTTCAACAAGGTCTTGGGACTTAAACCCATGAATAAAGGGTGATAAGGGTTTAACACCAACCACTGACCTATGTAATGACCCGGTTAATATGTAATTGTTTTTAGTTAAAAAAATTAATCAGTTAATATTAATGATGAACTTGTACTACTAATTTATATGTTTATAGATTAATTTATTTACCATATTACTTTTTTAAAATAGTTAGTGACAAATATAATGACTTGTTGCATGGGTATTATGATCTTTTAAAATAAAAACTTAGTGCTTTAGGCATAGAAATTCATTTTTTATGTTTATTTATTGGAGTAAATAGATAAATTTTAAATTGATCGAAGCTCAAAGAAAAATATGAAATTGTGTTTATGAAATATAAATATATCATGTAAGTTAATTTCTTTATATCATTATGTAGTAAAATAATTAATCAACATTAGGAAAAAGGGTCTTGAAACAAAAATGTTATCCTAGCACCTTAATTTTTTTTGAACCGAAGGAATTTTAAATCATAAAAAATTTATGACTTTGAGACCCTCAAATTTCCATTGATCATTCACTTGTTTGTGATCGATGAAATCAATCACTCCCTATAAATATTTATGCATTTCCTCCAAGTCCATATTTTCAATTTCCACTAATGTTTTCATACTTAGAGACCTAGTTATATTTTAGTCCACGTGACCTTTGAAATTACCATTCTTCAATTTAGAGAGATTTTTTTACAAACCCTTCTTACGATGTGGGATTTAAACATAGGAAATATAAAACAATCTATTACCAAGATAGAGATTAAATTTCAAGGATGCAATTTATTTAATGTGGGAGGAATGTAACACCTAGAAACTCTAAAGTAAGAACATTGTATTTGATAGCATGTATGACACACAACACCAAGAGCAGAGGGGAATAAAATATCCCAAGGATTTACAATATATTTATTTTTTTTAAAATTAATCTATGATATAGATTTTAATTCACGTGATACTAAGTTAGCTTGTGTCACACACAACAATGAATTTTTTGATAGCTTGTATTACATGCAAGACCGAGTTTTACTGAACAACAATATATTATTAAAAAATTATTATTTAATATAATAAGTTATAACCTAGATGTTAAATTAGAGGTTAGGAATTTTATTAAATAACTTTTTAAATTATATGTTTTATAAAAATATAAAATGAATTCATAGGTTACCAATTAATTAAAAATGAATATAAGAACCAATTGAATATAAAGGAAATGTTTTTATGCTCACAAGGATTTTTTATCCTAATAAATAAAATAAATTAATATTATTTAATGATATGAATGAAATATATATCTTATGTTTTCAATAAAATACTTTTCATATTCATCCATTAGATTTTATTGGAATAAGATGAAAAAACCAATTTTTTCTCATAAAAATCATTATTTTTCTAAAGGTAATTTTACCACCTTTTAATGAACAACTTATTTTAAATAAAAATTGTTGAACTTTTATAATTTTTATATGTCAAAATAAACTTCATTTTTTTAATAAAAACATCAAAATTATATTAGAGTGATTTTTTTTGTATTTTTCTGTGTGGTTTCATTTTTTGATGAATAATGAAAATAATGAATTTTAATTCAAAAGCATTTCCATATAATTTATTTATAAGGTTAAATTTTATTTTTGATTGGTTTTAAAGTTTATTTAGATAAATTATACCTAAATAAATCCAAATTAGTCCATTTTAATCAATTAAACTTTGAAATTGAATATAAAAACATAGCAATGTTTTGAACATTTTACTTTAAAAACTTGTTTTGTCGTCCCGTCTATAGGATTAAATTTATATTAATTTCTTCCACTTCTGTGACTGATGATACAAGAAAGAAGGAATATAATAATTCCCACCCCTCTTTAACTAACATTCGGACATATTTACAAGATGTGCCAATCAAACAGGTTGGTGATAAGGATGGAAGCACACATGAGAGTGATATTTATGGTCACTATAGGGATAATCACTGTCCTAATGGTATTCAGATTGCATTAAAGGATACAACCCCTTATGAGGTTTTGAATCTAACATAACTTTAAGGGGCTTGGAAAGGTATAAACATTTATCAGGTTGGCATCTAGGAATCTCATCAGCATGATGAGGATGGCTAGGTCACTGTCACTAGTCCGATGGTCATCCAAGAACCTACTAAACCCATCGAGGATGTTATCCCAATTTATAGTCCTCCCTCTAATGAACCTTTTGTGAAGACTACTGAGGAGGTCCAATAGATTAGTACCGAATATGTAGGTGAGCAGGATGATCAACTGGTTAATGTTGTCTCTAATGCATTTATTAATCCCGAGAAAGGGAAATAAATCCTAAGACTATTACCACTTGAAGGGGGTTGTCTATGTACCAGCCGCCTAGAACTCTAAGGATGAAAACTAGATAGATCCCTTCTCACATGACCCTAGTGAAATATTTTCTATAAGTAAACCTTCTATGAAAAAACTTGAATCCATAAATTCCAGGAATATGTTCACCCCATTGGGTGGTAAATATTAAAGTGATGAGACTTGTAAAGAAAATAAGATTGATGTACATGGGTATTACATTATTTTTTCAAAATACTTAATACATGACACAAACAGACGCCAAAATACCATATTAATTTAGTGTCTTTGGAAACTGGGAAACATAAACAATTGTTTCATAAAACATATACACCATCTTCTGTATTTCCTTCATAACTATAACCCATTTTCTACACATCTTACTTAATACCCTTCTTCATATCTTGGGGAAAATAAACATAAAAAGGCATGGGCTCAAATTCTCCTTAAGGATAGACATGGTAAATATAAAACAAAACATAAACATAATAATGAAAAAACATGAACATAACTTTTGAAAATAATACCATATATAACAAATATAAAAATATTGAGTCAT
Source organism: Viscum album (assembly GCA_963277665.1). Lineage (NCBI taxonomy): Eukaryota > Viridiplantae > Streptophyta > Magnoliopsida > Santalales > Viscaceae > Viscum > Viscum album. Next base: position 1,490,099,259 of record OY728142.1, read on the forward strand.
GAAATAAATATTTGTAGTTCATAAGGAATAAATCATAAAGGAAAAAGAACCATGAAAAAATAGAATTAGTATAAAACATGGGATTTTGGAAAACACATAAGCATATAAAATAATTTCTATATTATTCAAGGCTCATTACAAGACCATTATTGTGGAAAAATTCCATTACTGAACTTGGTTTACTTGTCGTTCCAGCCATGTATTAATGAACCAGATTTACTTAGAGTTCCTTTCCTGTATTACTGAACTAGATTAACTTCCAATTCCAATCATGTCAATATCACGAGATATAAACCTATACCTAATACATTGGAGGGAGATATAGGTCCTACCTACCTCAAAATGAAATCATTATTATGTATGCCACAAAAATATAAATCATTCATCATAGCATAACCCAAATAATAAAATGGGTTTCTTAAACATCATTATATCATAATCCATATAAAATAAATGGATATCATAAAAATAATTCCATCATAAACACAATCAATTAAAATTAATAATAGGGATATAAACATAACCCTATGTCATCTTAGATGGAAAATAATTTTGATAAAACACTTGAACTTAATTCTTGAGAAAAATATCATGTCTTATTCAAAAATGTTTTATTTTGTTAAAAATACAACCCAATTTAAAAAAAAAATTTACTTGAAAATAATATTGAAATAGTATATAGAAAGCTTCATGGAAATAAGGTGTCATGAAACCATAAAAATCCATTCATGCCGTAAAAATAGTCTCTTCGTACTTTTTCCAGAAAAGTCATAAAGTACCTCGTATGGTAAATAAAAGAAAGATTCCTTCCATACCATGTAGTAAAAGTAAGAAATGGGTAAAATGACTTTAAAAATAAATATAATAATAGTAAACATTTTATGATAAAATATTTAGAAAACATGGACATGGATGATAAATATATCCCCAGTAAATACTTATGTATAAATAATCTTAGATAAAATTCAGATATGAAAAATTATCCGTTACCAAGTACTTTTCATTACTTGAGGGTGTTTTCACCTCCTTTATAATGGTTAAATCATGTTATTAAATTATACTAGGACCATATCCATATTTATGATATCATATATGATCCTATTATATCATTTTGTTAATAGTATTTCAATATTACATTTATTCCGGGTGTTAACTACTTCATTTTCACATTCCTGTTTTGCCAGGTAAGTCATGTTTGTTATGCAAAGAATTTATTTTATTCATGAAACTAAGTTCATAATTATTATTTTCAATCATAATATAAATTTTATAATCATTCTTGAATTATTTACATAGATAACGAATCTCACCGCATCGTGGAGACGGGAGGCCGTACATACACACAAGCGTCAATATCATTCTCTTGATGGGAAAGTGTATGTAATTGGATGATATATTAATTATAAAGAATAATTTTAATGTTATATACATTATTTAAATCCATTATACTCATTGTAGGGTCCTAATAAATTCACATAGGGAAGAAAATACTCCCACATACACTTTGTAGAAGGAGGAAATCATTCCTACAAGTTTAACAAAGTAAATGGACTCAAATAGAGTTACAAGATTCAGAAGAAACTTGAAGGAATTAAATTCATTAAATAATTTTATGTGACCCACGTACCATCACTAGGATAGGTTCACGGACCCGGTTGATGTAAAACCATCAATACATGGAACGACCCACAAGGTGCTTGCCCGCAAAGCGATGGTCAGTGAACCCAAACGACCATGAACCACATCAATGAAAGAATAAAGTGCGCAAAGGATATCCACATACCATCCTAGGAAATCAATAGTCCATGGATATAGAAAATTGATAGGGTTTCGTGAACCATGAATTGCGAACCACAGTCTCTGAAAACCCTGGTTGACCGAGTCTCATGTGGGTCAAGATAACTCTTCATGGGATTCTGTAAATAGTATAACATGCCCATAGATAAGATTTCCTCATTACACTATAAAAGGAGTACAGAAGGAATTGAGAAATTATGGATGAAGAAAGAACGAAGGGGACCCCAAAATTTAGAAGAAATAATTCATATTGGATTATGACTTCAGTCTTGAATCATCGACGAAGCCCAAATTGTAAACCATGTCTTCTGCAGGTACAACTATCTGTGAACCACAAAATAAAGGAAATTAATAAAAATTAGAGGATCGTGAACCTAATTGATGAAATTAAGAACGACATATCTCTTGTGGATGAACTTCTCATGAATGATAGTACCTAGGACCCTCCTTCAATATAGCGCTTCGCGTAGTGAATCACTATGCAGATTCCACCCGGTGCCGCGTATTGCATCAGTATGCAGATGGAACCCGAAGCAGTATGACATACCACATCCAAGAACGCATACCATTGTGGTGTGAAATGGTCTATTCCCATGCCCGCGTACTTATTTGGTATGTGGATTCCCCTTTTTCCCGCATACCATTATGGTATGCGGAGCTCCCCCCATCCCGTTTAAGACCATTTCTGAAAAATCTATCTATGATAGTCTAATTTAGTCATATAAATTTCTCCAAAAAATATGATATATTTATCAAAATCTCCCAAATAAAAGAATTTAACAAACCTACAAGGAAATTTTATAGTAATATTTCCATTGTAACATGAAAATCATAACCTTTTAAGTAGGTAATATGACTATTTCTGACACATCTATCTATATTTGAAGCATATCCATTTTGTAATCTCAAATACACATTCCACTAACGAAATAATAAGAAATTTTATTTAAAAACTCAATAATATTCTTTCAGATTCATTAACTTCTATGATTTTTCATTTTTAAATAACTCAAGTTCGAGACACCTATAAATTTGGATAAGATCTAATAATGCCATTATATTATCTTTAGTCTTACCAGGTGTATCCATAACTTTATAAAATATGTTATCAAAATGTTTATTCTCAATATTCATGGCATCTAACGTGTGGAATTCCAACAAATCAGACCGATATGATAGATCTTAAAAAAAAAAAAAATTATCCAATTTTTATCTTTCCTAAAGCCAACTATTTTTGTACTATTATTTAAAAGGTAATATGAGGTAATGAAGAGATAAAAAATTTCAAATAAATGATTAAGATCATTTTTTGAGGTCCATATATTTCAATTCTACCTTTTTTGAAATTATATTTGTTCATTTAAAAAGGATGGTATCTGGGAAGAAATTTGGGATGATAATAAAAATATAAGGTTTTCTTACATTGAAAAGATTAAATTCTTTTCTGTCACTCATATAGTATTATCATGATTTTGGACCATGTGTACTCTAGCCAGATAATGTTACATATATTGAGAAGTCACTAATTTTCAACATTAATGTATCTTTCATTATAAAATTCTATTTTTCTGCAACATCATTTGTACTAACACCTTTACTCCATTATAAATTTATCTCATCAATCAATGACTTTAAATAAAAATAAATATCATTTTCTGGATTTCCTTGAATTAGTAATGTTAAAAAATATGTTTCATTCATTAATATCCAAGGAGGTAAGTTTTATGAAGTTATAATGATAGTCCAGTAAGAACATTGACTAATGTAAGTTCCAAATGGACACAAACCATTAATAGAAAGACCCAATATCATGTTGTTAGTTTCTACAGAAAAATACAGATTCACCCAGTCAAAATGTTTCCAAAATCCCTATCATAATGATGATGTAATATTTTACCATTGAAAGTACTGTATTTTTTCAATGTCATCAAATACACTGTCTTATATGATATAAATAAATACTGTAATCTAGCTAATAGTGGGAAATACCTCAACTATTTAATGGAAACCAATATGGATTGCCTTTCTATTCCTCTATGTACCTCAATTTTCCATGTTTAAGAAAATTAACTAACAACTAATCTTCACCATAATATAGATGCATCAATTTGAACATGCATGGATCTTATGATAATCGAGACCTAAATTACATACCTACCTCTTATTTTTATAAACATTTATGGGAAACACATTTACCGTAGGTAATAATGATTTATCGAAATATAATATATGATCAAAATTTTGTCATCCTGAGTTTTTAAAAGGAAACACTATGTTCGATAGCGTACTTGATATGCCACATTGAGCTTAAATGAACAACTAAATATTATTATTTAAATGTGACCACTATAACCTAACTGTTAAATTGACATGAATGAATATGAATAACTAATTTATGAAATAAATATAAATTTATGACTAAATATTAATGTATTAGTAAATTATTAGAAAATAATAGTATAATATAGTAATTTTAATCTTCAGAAATATGTTTTCTTCAAAAATGGATTTTATTGATTTTTATGAATGAATCTAAAAATTACTTTTTGGATGTTTTATAAAATTCATTTTAAAAAATTAATTTTATTTTTGGTTTTATCATGTCAAAATTATCTTAGGATTAATTTTTGATAATTATTTAAAAATATTAATTTTTCAATGAATAATGAAAGATACCAGTTTTATTTTGAAAACTGTATTTTGTTTACATGGTATAATTATGTTTTGGACTAGTTTTACATTTTAATTATTTCATATTAATTTAAAATAATTAAATTTTGGTTTTTAAATGGATTTTATACTTAAAATTAGTATCAAAACATTTTACTGGTTTCCATTTCATTTTTCCAGTTTAATTTTAAATTAAATTATTTCAATTATGTGTTTTTAATTTTAAAAATTGATATCATATTTGGAATCATAAAATCCAAATTTATTAAATTTATCTCTTTGGATCCACTTGGTTGACATTAAGTTTCTTATATTATTTTATTTTTAGAAAAATAAAACTTTTCACACTATAATTTTTAATATGTATAACATTTTTAATATTTGGTCATCCAGAATCTATGTTTGACCATAACTATTATTTTGAAATATAAAATATTTATCATCATCATGGTAATTTATTTTTAATATTTTGGAGGGAAATAATTACCTTAATGGGTTGTACAACAATGATGCAATAATTATTAAATTAATGGAAAAATAAAATAAATAATATTAAAAATATTAAAATAAATATAATTTGAGATATTAAAGGTGATAAAATAATTATTTAGATAAATATGAAATTTATTGGATATAATAAAATAGTTTTTTCAAATTTTACTCTTTTTTTGATGTTTTTAAAGTCAAAGTAATGAATAGTATTAATTTTTACAATAATGATATTTCATCAATATAATATTTTATTGAATTATTAAAAAACCATAAAAATATGAAATAATTCTATAGTGGGTATGATATGGTCTATAATGTCTCCCATTTTCATTTAAATGCTATTTTGAATAATTTTTCTCTATAATAGTCTTTTAAATTTTAATATTTTGAGATATTCCAAAAGTGACATTCACCGTAATTATAAAAGGGAACCCCTTACATCACATAATTTCACCACCTTGAGCCCTCTATCTCAAAAATAATCTAAAAAATTACCTTTTACACTCATCTATCCACATTATAGAGGTGATTTTATCACCAAAATGCCAATTCCATGTTCTTTAAGGGATCCTTCATGGAAGCGATGTCCAATAGGTATCTTTCTCAAACCACATCTCTTAATCTCTTTTCTTCTTCTACCTTATCTTCACCTCATTCACCCATAAAGTTATAATAACTCCAGTATCATGTATATACTAGAATTTTATATTTTTAATGGAATATATTATTCCCATCCATTTTCTCATATCCTCTTATTCAATGAAACAAAATCATTGTCCAAATTATGACGATTAACCGTCTCTATGGATAATGAGTTTTTATTTTCCATTATATCCTTAAAATATGGTTTTAAAACTATTATTATGGTTAAATAAGATTTTAATAATTATATTATAACTTATTTCATGTTCTTGAACTAATATATAGACATTATATTAAATAAAAATTAACAAATTCATGATGATTGAAAAAAAAACATCCCAAGAAAACTAAATAATTATAATTAATGTTTTATCAATTGAACCATCCACATGTAAGAAAGAAAAAGGATGTATAAGACCATTTAAAATTATATAGGTTCTTTAATTACATATAATTTTTCTTCTATAGTACTATTACCTTTTGAAAAGAACATCAATAAATACACACAAGTTAACCAACCATGAAACCATGAAATGAACACTACTAGAATGATGAGTTATATATATATAAATCATTGAAATAGACATAAATGAATGTATTAAAATAATAATAAATAAAATTTATGTGGAATAGGTTATTAATTATGTAATTAATAAATCTAATTTGATCTTCCATTAAATTAATTTCAAGCGAAAAATGCTTTGAGACAAAAGGTAAGAGAATAATTAACCTAATTTCTATTATATGGGTTAAACTTATACTTCATTGATTGTGTAATTATTAGATTATACGTGAAATGAATTTTTATTATTTTATATTGTATTTTAACTTTTTTATGTGGATCTAAATCTTATACACATAATTGATTTATTTGATTAATTCTCAGTTCAATAATATGATATTCGTAAGGGAGTTCCTTTTCAAATCATCTTTTAATGTTTTTTTACAGAAGTTAAAAGATTTTTTTAACTTATATAGAATGGGAATATTTTCATGATTTTATTACACCTTAATAATTTTAAGCTTCATTTACATGTTTAAAACTTCAGTTTCAAAGATATTTTTTTCATATATAAGCGCGTAACCTTTCTAAAAAAATTAGTGTTTTCAAAATGGAAAACTTATTTTCTTAAAAAATGTTTTTAATGATATTTTCTTCTTTGAAAAATAATTTTTACCTTATTTTGGGTATTTTGTTATTGAAAATATAATTTTAAATTAAATGTGTATTATAATATTAGAAACTATTTTAAATATGAGTTTTAAGGAGTTTTTCAAATTTTTTATGATGAAAAGTGCATGCATAGAAATGTTTTATTCATGATATGGTACTTGATAATTATATGAAATGGGTGAGCCCAATATATCTTATAATAAGGGTTAGACCCTATTATAGATCATGAGTGAGACTGATATAGCTTATATGAAGGGTTGAGCCTCATTACAGCTCATGGGTGTGCCCGAGATAACATTTACGAAGGGTGAGCCCCATTTTATCTCTCTAATACATTGGTTAATGATTATATTATAAGATTTTTGTATAGTTATTACAATTATAGTATTTTTAAATGGGTTTTATGAATATGTTTCTCTAAGTTATCTAAAAGGGTTTTTAATTTCTTGATATGGGGTTTAAATGATTTCTTTAAAAAAATGTGTGTGTGTTTTTCATGTGAATTTGTTTTATTTCATACACTCAAAAAATGTTAAAGGTTAAGGTAAATGTTATATGAGTTTTCTTATTTATCACTAGGAAAATGGGTTTCCTTATTTTTATATCCCTTACTAATATTTTTGTGCCCATCCAATGTTTTGTTTTAATGTCTTCACAGGGTTTAAGGATGGGTAAGGGAAAGGAAGATGTCAAGTTGAAAGTTAGGAAAATTTTTCATGAAAATAAATCATGTTTTGTTTTAAAAGTTTTATATGGTGGGGAAAATGGATAATAATTGAAAGTGTACAGTTTTTATTTTATGGGATTTTATTTATGAGTTATGACTTAATTATTTAAAACTCTAAAATAAAAAATGTCTTAAAATGTAAGAGAATAAATTCTTAACTTAAAACCCTATATTATGTAATTTTTTAAGAATGAGCCCTTATAGTTGGTATCAAATGTCATTTTAGATAACTTTATAGGTTAGGATAATGTTAATATAATTCCTTTTATATAATTTACATTATGGTTAAGTTTAAATGATATAGAATTTGATGATTAACATATTGATTCATCTAAACTATGTTAGTAAAAAATGGGTTTCCATAGAGGAAACAAGGATTATGTAGTAAGAAGGAACCAAGATAACAATATCCTTCCAAATTAGCAACCTATAATGGTTAGAATCAGAATTGAGTAGTTTTATGAAATAATGGATTAGTTGATTCAAGCTTTAAATAGTGGTGGAATCCATCCTAGATAGTATCTAGATCTACCACCAAGGAATATGTCAGTAATAGAGCATTTTATGAGAAAACATCCCCTTAATTTAGTGAATCATCTGAACCTGTGGTAGCTGAAGGATGGATCAATGCTCTGGAAAAGATATGTGAAGTCTTAGGATGTTTGAAACATAAAAATTTAACAATTTTCATTTATTGTTTTAAAGCTGAATCTAATCAATGGTGATCTTTGCTTAAGAATATCATTGAAAATGATGATCTTGATGCCATGGAATGGGACCCCTTTAACAATAATTTTATAGAGAAATATGTCTTTAAGGTTTCTTAGTTTAATATAGAAAAACAATTATTGTAATTGAGGAAAAAGTATGAAGATTTGATGACTACAAATGTATAAAATTTTATAATTTCGTCTACGCATGTACTAGATTTTATTCGGGATGCTAATAGTAAAGTTAATTGATTTTACTCATGATTGAAACCAATCTTACAAATATATTTGGATATATGAGAATTTAAAAGTTATGAGTAAGTTATTATTTGTGTTGGAAAATTTGATATGGAGTTTTCCAATACTTATGTGCTATGAGATGAAAAGTATAATAAATGATAAAGGTTGGAGGAAATGGAAAATCAACCAACTAAGAAGACTCGAGGTAAGACCGAAACATGTTCCAAGTGTAGTAAAACACATTTTGTGGAACGTTTTTCAAAGTCTATAAAGTGTTATCGGTGTTGTAAGTTTGGTCATATTATTCATGAATACAAAAAAAAGATCCCTAAATTAACTAAGAATGAGATAACATATATCCAGTCAACAATGATATGTTTTAGTTGCAATGAGTTAGGAAATTAGGATAACTTTTGTCTGATGTTTCTTACTCAGGGTGGAAATCATCAAGATCATAAGCAAAAAAGTGTAAAAAAATCATTTTCTAATACTACAGTAGATTTTCGGCTATCAGGTTAAGTGGTGAAAGCTCCAAGTAGCTTGGTTTTTTTGAAGGATGATCATAAGTTTAATGTTTTAGGAACCACTCTTTTAATGTTTCATTTAATGGAAATACTTTGGGGGATATTTTTTGAATTTGGATAAATTTTTGAGGTACATGTCACCCTTAATTTTAGGATATGAAAAATTTTATTTGAGGAATAATGCCTTTAATTTTGGTAGCCTTTATGTTTTATATAATCTCTCATTTTGATTTAATTATGTGTTATTACAATTTCAGAAAATTTGTTTATTTGGAAAATTATATGACGATTAAGTATTTGATTTTTTTATAAGACGTTCACTATTTTGGGAACCCAAAATATTAAGGTAAGATGAATACTATTGGATTTTATTTGGGTAATAACGGTTGAATTATATTTTTAAAGAATATTTGATTTTATTTTGGCTTATACTGATTAAAGTTATTTTGAATGGTTAGAATATCTCGGAGGTTATGTGATTAAGTAATTATATTTTTTATTAGAAAATAAGAGTGATTGATGTGATTTGGAGAAAAATGTTAAATTCATTTTGAAAATATATATGACCAAATCTGTTTGATTTTAGTGTTTTAATAATAGTCTAGAATATTTTTGAGGAATTTTAAGGATAATTATTTATTGAATTTTTGAGATTAATTATTTCTGGGAATTATCTTATCTTATCCTAACCATTTTGGTTTTGGATAATGTCTATGGATAAGAAGAATATATTTTTTATTTTGAGGATTGTGGGATCTATAGAAGTTTATTTTAGGGCTTTAAAAATGAAAAAATTATACTCATAATTTGGATAAAAATATGATTTTTGGTGGAAATTGATTGAAATATGAATTTATTCTTTTTAAGTAAGTAAATTTCCTTATGTTATTATACTAGTAAGTAAAGTAATATTTAAATAAGAAATGTTATCCATTTACTTTTATAATATAGAAATCAATGGAATTTTAACCAATCATGAATTTTTTTCTTTGTGATGGTTAACCTTATCATGAACATTTTATCTATCTTTCTTTATCAGTCCCTAAAAGTTAGTTTTCTATTCCATATAAATATTTTATTACAAGTAAACCTAATATGCGTTATCTTTAGATACCTTTATTCTCTCTTTTATCTATAACCAAGTGAAAGTTTTATTTATCCTTTTTATGATAAGGGATTCAAACAAAGGTATTTTAAAACTTCATACCCATAGTTCTCGATCCCAAGTTCAAATTTTGAGGATACAATTTATTATGGAAGGGGGGGGGGGTAAATAATTTAACATTCTGAGTTTTTAAAATGAAACACTATGTTTGATAGCTTACAAGATATTCCACAGCGATATTAAATGAACAAATAAATATTATTATTTAAATGTGATCATTATAACCTAACTGTTAAATTGGTGAGTAGGAATAGGAATAACTGATTATTGAAATAAATATAAATTTCCAACTCAATATTAATGTATTCGTAAACTATTATAAAATAATAATATAATATATTAATTTTAATCTCTAGAAATACTTTTTCTTCTAAAATGGGTTTTCTTTCTTTTAATGAATGAATATTATAAATAATTTGTGGATGTTTTAGAAGATTCATTTGAAAAAATTAATTTTATTTTGGTTTCATCATATAAAAATTATCTTAGGATAAATTTATGAGAATTTTTTGTAAGTATTAATTTTTCAATGAATAATGAAAAATAATGGTTTTATTCTGAAAACTATATTTTATTTACATGATAAAATAATGTTTTAGATTAATTTTAAAATTTAATTAGTTAATATCAATTAAAAATAATCCAATTACAGTTTTTACCTTTATTTTATACTTAAATTTAGAATAACAACTTTTTATATTTAAAAAATGAAATTTTTATGAAATGATGGTTTTCGTTGCATTTTGGTGGTTTAATTTTAAACTAAATTCTGAAAATTATGCATTTTGGATTTTTAAAAATGGATTCCACATTTGGACTCATAAGGTCTAAATTTAGTAAAAAATATTTTTTATTTTTGGACAATATGAATAGTAAACTGAGTAATTTTTATTACCACGATTAATGGTAAATCTGGTAATTATGGGTAAAACTAATATTATAAATATTATACAATTATCCTAACACTTTCCCCAATTTTTTTCTATTAGTAATTTTAGACCAAAACTGTACATGGGGTGAATTTATTACCCTTTGGATCCACTTGGTCGACATTAAATCCTTTATAGTATTTCATTTTAAGAAACGTCAAACTTGTCACACTATGGGTTTAAATAAGTATGACATTTTTATATGTATTAATCTAGAAGATATGTTTGACCACAACTAGTATTTTAAAATATAAAATATTTATCTACATTATGATAACTATTTTAAAATTTAGGGAAGAAATAATTACCTTAAAGGCTTGCATAATAATGATTTAATAATTACTAAATTAATGAAGAAATCAAATATATGATATTTAAAATATTAAAATAAATATAATTTTAGATATTCAAGGAAATAAATGAAATCTATAGATAAATATGACATGTCTAGGATATAATAATTTTTTATTTAATTTTAATATTTTTTGATGTTCTTAAAGTCATAGTAATGAATAATAATAATTTTGAAAATAATGAAATTTCATGAATATAATATTTTATTTAATTATTAAAAAATCATAAAAATATTAAATAAATATCTAAGGGTATTATACGATATAAAAGTTCACATCATTTTAATTGAAGGTATATTTGGAATTTTTTGGCTCTAGAATAGTCTTATTATATTTTAATATTTTTGGAAATTCATAAAGTGCCCCTCACCTATATTAAAAAAGGGTACCCCTTCCTTCACTTCATTTCACCACCTTGAGCCTTATATCTCAAACATACACTAAAAAATTTTATTCACCACTTCTCTATCTATATTATAGAGGTTATTGTCTCACCAAAAAGACCGATTCCAAGTTCCTTATGGGATCCTTCAAAGAGGTGATATTCGAGAGGTAAATTCTTAAACCACCTCTCTTAATCTCTTTTCTTATTATACCTTATATTTAACTAATTCACCCATAAAGGTATAATAAATATAGTGTAATTTATATACAATAATTTTATATTTCTGATGGAATATCTTATATCCATCCAATTTCTCATATCCTTTTATTCAATGAAACAAAATCATTGTCCAAATTATGACGGTTAACCGTCTCTGTGGATAATGAGTTATCATTTTCCATTATCACCTTCAAGACTGGTAATTAAACTATTATTATGGTTTTATAATATTTTAGTAAATATATTATAACTTATTTCATGTTCTTGAACCTATATATGGAAATTATATAAAATAAAAAGAAACAAATTCATGATGGTCAGAAAAAACTGCCAAAATAAACTAAAAAATTGTCATTAACATTTTATCAAATAAATAATCCTCATGTTAGAAAGAAAAAGGATATATGAGATTATTTAAACTTTTGGAGGTGAATTAATTCCATATAATTTCATTTTAGAGTACTATTACAATTTTAAAAGAACATCCAAAAATATACACAAGTTAACTGACCATGAAACCATGAAATGAATGCTCTTGGAATAGAGATTTTGTTTCTTATAACTCATTGAAATGAATATAAATGAACATGATAAAATAATAATAACTGAAATTTATATGGAAGAGGTTCTTAGTTATGTAATTAATTAATATAATTTTATTATCCAAGAAATTAATTGAAAGTGAAGAATTATTTAATTTATAAGGTAAGGGAATTCTTAACCTAATTTTCATTCTTTGGGTTAAAATTCTACTTCATTGATTATGTCATGATAATATTATAGATAAAATTACTTTTGATTATTTTATTTTGTATGTCAACTTTTTTTTGGATTCATAGATTATACACATAATTGATTCATTTGATTAATTCTCACTTCAATAATATGATATTTATGCGGGAGTTTCTTTTAAAAATCATATTTTAATGTTTATTTTTACAAAATTTAAATGAAATATTTTTTAAATTATACATAATGGTCATATTTTACCAATTTTATGATGCATTAATTATTTGAATATTCATTTACTATTTTATAATTTTATTTTTAAAGAAAAGTTTTTCATATAAAAGTGCTCAAATTTTCTAAAAAAATAAGTGTTTTCAAAATGGAAAATTTATTTTCCTCAAAAATATTTTTGATAATATTTTCTTCAATAAAAAACCCTATTTAACTTGTTTATAGTAATATGGTATTAAAAATTTATTTTAAAATATAATGGTATTTTCATATCAGAAAGTGATTTACACATGAGTTTTAAGGAGTTATTCAATGATTTTATGATGAAATACAAGAGCATAAAAATGATTTATTCATGATATAATTCTTGAGTATTATATGAAATGATGGAGCTTGATATATCTTATAGAATGGTTTAGGCCCCATTATGTCTCACAAGTGAGATTAAAATATATTATATGAAAGGTTGAGCCCCATTATATCTCACAAGTGAGCACAATATAGATTATATGAAGAGTGAGCTCCATTATAGCTCTCCAATACAATGGGTAATGATTATATTGTAATTAATCTATATAGTTATTTAAATTGAAAGTTTTTTTAATGGGTTTTATGAATATGATTCTCTAAGTTACCAAAAGGTATTTTAATTTCTTTTTATGGGTTTGAAATGATTTCATTGAAAATATGTGTCTGTTTTTTTCATATTATTTATTTATTTCATACACTCAAAGAACATTGAAGATAAAGGTAAATGTTATATTAGTTTCCATGTTTTTCACTAGACTAATGGTTTTCCTTATTCTTATTTCCCTTATTGATGTTTTTAGGATCATCCCTGGTCTTTTTAAATGTATTCCTAGGGTTTATGGATGGGTATGGGAAAAAGATGAAATGTTTAAAGTGATGAAGATTTTTCATGAAAATAAATCATGTTTTATTTTAAAAAATTTATATGGTGTAAAATAGATAATTATCTGTATTTACCACTTTTTATTTTATGGTTTTCTTATTTATGAGTTATAACCTAATTATATAAAAATATAAACTGAAAAGATCCCCAAATTTAAGATAATGAATTATTGACTTAAAGCTCTAGGTTAGGTAATTTTTTAAGGTTGGGTCCTTACAGTTGGTTACAAAGGTCATTTTAGATGAATTTATAGGTTAAGATAATGTTAATTGATTTCCCTTGATATATTTTACCTTGTGTTTATGTTTAAATGATATATAATTTGATGATTACCATGTTGATTAATTTAAACTATGTTTTTACAAAAAAATCCCATGTAGGAAACATAGATTATATAGTAGGAACGCACTAAGAGGACAATATACTTTTAAATCAGTAACCTAGAATAGTTGGAATCATAAATTATTAGTTTTTTTATTAATGAATCATTTGATGCAAGATATAAATTATGGGGGTATCCATACTATGGAGCAGACAAACTACCATAGAGGAACATGCCAATAGTGGAAAACTTTTAAGAAAAAATCCCCCATTATTCAATAGATCCATTGACCCTATGATAGATAAATGATGGATCAATTATCTGAAAAATATATTTGAAGTCATGGGATATTTGTAACGTAAAAAGGTAACACTTTCCATTTATCATTTTGAAGGTTAATCTAAACAATGATGGCCTTTGGTTAATAATATCAGAGAAAGAGATGATCTTTTTGCTATAGAATGTGACATATTTAAAAATATTTTACTTGAGAAATATTTCAATAAGTTTTCTCAGACTAATATAAAGAAAAAATTCTTGGAATTGAAGAAAATAATAAAGATTCAATGGATTCATATGAAGAAAATTCTACAAGGTTGGCTAGGTAAGTACCAGATTTTATTCAGGATGTTGATAGTAAAATTATTATTTTTCACCCAGGATTTAAAACAAGCATACAAAGATATTTTTCCACATGAGAATTTAAAAGTTATGATAAAGTTTCTCATTGTACTGAGAGAGTTGAGATGGATTTTTCCAACACTTATGTGCTATGAGATAACATGATTAAGAAATGATAGGAAATGGAAAAGAAAACAACTAAGAATTCTGTAGGTAAGAACCAAAAAAGTTCTAAGTGTGGTAAAACACATTTTTGGGAATACTTTTCAGGGTCTATAAAGTTATATTTGTCTGGTAAATTTGTTCATAGGGTTCATGATAACAAAGAAAAGAGTTCTGAACAAACCAAGAATGATATAACAGATATCCAGTCGATAGTGATATGTTTTAGCTATAATGAGTTGGGACATTATGCTATCATTTTTACAAAGTTTTTTACTAAGGATGGAAATCATCAATTTCGGAAGAAAAAATGGGTGGAAAAATAATTTTCTAATACTACAGTAGATATTGGTCCATATGGTGATGTGGTGACAACTCTGGGTAGCTTGGTATTCTTTGAAGCATGATCATAAGTTTAATGTTTTAGGCACACCTCTTTTAATGTTTCATGTAATAAAAATACTTTAGGATATATTTATTGAGTTTTGATAAATGTTTTAGGCACATTTAACCCTTAAGTTTATGATATGAAAATTTTTATTTGAGGAATAATGCATTTAATTTTGGTGGCAATAAGTTTATAGGTATTGATAGCAATTAAAATTTATATGATATTTGATTTTGAGGTAATTATGTTTTATTACAATTTAAGAACATATGTTTATTTGAAAAATGATATGGTAATTAAGTGGTTAATGCTAATTTGGAAGATGTTCAATATTTTAGGAACCCTATATGATTAATGAAAGGGGAATAGTATTTGATTTTGTTTTGGTAATAATGGTTGAATTATATTTTAGAAGGATATATGATTTTATTTTGGCTTATGGGTATTAAGGTTATTTTGAAATGGTTATCATATCTTTGAGGTAATTTTATTTGATCAATTTTTATGTTTTTGTAATGAGAAATTAAGAGTTATTTATGTCATTTGGAGATAAATGCAAAATTTATTTTGGAAGACAATGTTATAAAATCCTTCTGATTTTTGGGTTTTAATCTTAGTATGGAATATTTTTGATGAATTTTAAGTATAGTTATTTGTTGAATTTTGAAGGTAATTTTTTTTGGAATTATCATATCTTATTATAACCATTTTGGGTTTTGTTAATATCTAACTATACGAGGAATTAATTGTTTTTATTTTGTGTATCTTGTGATATATAAAAGTTGATTTTTGTGATTCCAATAAGAAAAATTCATACCCATTATTTGGAAAAAAAGATGAGTTTTTAGTGGAAATTCATTAAAGGATGAATTTATTCTTATCATGTAAGTAAATGTACTCATTTTCTTAGACTAGGAATAAAAGTAATATTTAAATAATAAACATTATCTATTTAATTTTCTTAACTAGAAATCAATTTACTTTTTACCTATAAAAAATTCATGGTTTTGTGATGGATATATTTCTGATGACAATGTAGTATATCACTCTCAATAAGTAATTGGGAGTTAGTGTTCTCTTCCATGTCTATATTTTCCTACATGAAAACCTAGTACGTGTTATCTAAACTGACCTTCATACTTTCTTTTATCTATTACCATGTAAAAGTTTTATTAATCTTTTTTATGATGATGGATTTCAAGAAAGGTTTTTTGAAAATTCAAACCTATAGTTTTTTATCCCAAGTAAAAATTGCGAGGACACAATTTATTAAATGGGGTAAAATGTAACATCATGAGTTTTTAAATGTAAACATTATGTTCGATAACATATAAGATACAACACATAGAGTTTAAATTAATAACTAAATATTATTATTAAAATGCAATCATTATATCCTAACTGTTAAATATATTGGTATGAATAGAAATAAATGATTTATGATATTATTAAAATGCAATCATTATATCCTAACTCTTAAATATATTGGTATGAATAGAAATAAATGATTTATGAAATAAATATAATCTTCCAACTCAATATTAATGTATTGGTAAATGATATGAAAATAATAATATAATACATTAATTTTAATCTTCATAAATATTTTTGCTTCCAAAATGGGTTTTCTTACTTTTCATGAATGAATATTGTAATTAGTTTATGGAAGTTTTAGAAAATTTATTTAAAAAAATTAATATATTTTTTTAACCATTTCAAATTTATCTAAGGATGTAATTTTTAGAATTTTCTGAAAATATTAATTTTTTAATGAATAATGAAATATACTGGTTTTATTTTGAAAAATGTGTTTTATTTACATGGTAAAATTATGTTTTGGATTAGTTTTGAAATTTAATCAGTTTCTATTAATTTAATACAATCCAATTGTGGTTTTTTAATTTTATTTTATATCAAATTCATTATAAAAAATTTTATATTTAAAAATGTTATTTTCCAAAAAACTGGTTTTCGTTGCATTTTTTATGGTTAATTTAAAATTAAATTATACAAATTATGTATTTTAATTTTTTTAGAAATGGATTAAATATTTTTAATTATAAGGACCAATTTAGTAAATATGTCCCATTTATTTTTGGACAAGATGAATTTTAAACATAGTAATTTTTATTACCACACTTAAGGGTAAATATGGTAATTATGGGTAAAAATAATTTTATAAATATTATCCAATTACCTTGAAACTTTTCAAAATTTTATTTTATGAGTAATTTTAGACCAAAATCATCCATGGGTCGAATTTATGACCCTTTGGAGACACTTGTTTGACATTAATTCCCTTTATTATTTTATTATGTGAAAAGTCAAACTTGTCACACTATAGTTTTTAGTAACTATAATATTTTTAATATTTGGTAATTCCAAAGATATGTTTTACCATAACTAGTTTTTTTAAATTTAAAATATTTATCTTCAACATTATATATTTTTTTTAAAAAAATTATGTAATCAATAATTACCTTAAATACTTTCCCAACAATGATGCAATAATTATTTAATTAATGGAAGAATCGAATAAATGATATTAAAAATATTAAAAGAATTATAATTTGAGATATTAAAGGTGATAAATGAATTATATAGATAAATAAGACATTTAAAAATAATAATAAATTCTTTTTTCTAGTTTTATACCTTTTTTAATGTTTTTGAAGTCAAAATAAAGAATTATATTAATTTTGACAATAATGATATTTCTTGAATATAATTTTTATTAAAATATTAAAACTGAATAAAAATATTAAATAAGTCTATAAGGGAAAATATATTTTCCAAAATGTCACCCCATTTTAATTGTAGGTATATTTGGAATTATTTTGTTCTATATTAGTCTTATTATATTTTAATATTTTGAGAAATTTCTAAAGTGCTGCTCACCTCAATTATAAAAGAGAACCCCTTAATTCACTAAATTTCACCACATTGAGCCTTTTATATTTTTCATACTCTGAAAAATTATCTTCTCCACTTAGATATCAACATTATAAAGGTTTTTTTCTCACCAAAAAGACCAATTCAATGCTCTTTAAGGGATCCTTAAAGGAGGTGACAGTCAAGAGGTAACTTTCTTAAACTACTTCTCTTGATTTCCTTTCTTCTTATACCTTATATTAACCTCGTTCACCCATAAAGGAATAATAAATATAGTATCATATATATATATCCTAGAATTTAATATTTCTAACTTAATATCTTACATCCATAAATTTTCTCATATCCTCTTATTCAATGAAACAAAATCATTTTCCAAATTATGGAAGTTAACCATCTCCTTGGATAATGAGTTTTTTTTCTATTACCTCCTTAAATGATGGTAATAAAACTATTGTTATAGTTAATAAATATTTTAATAAGTATATTATAACTTATTTAATATTCTATACAAAATATATAGACACTATACTAAATAAAATGAAACAAATTTGTGATAGTCGGAAAAAACCACCAAAATAATCTAAACAATTATCATTAACATTTTATCAAATAAATCATCCTCATGCTAGAGATAAAAAGGATATATGATACCATTTAAATTTATGGAGGTGAATTAATACCATATAATTTAACTTATGAAGTACTATTAACATTTGATAAGAACATCCATAAATATACACAGGTTGGCCATCCATGAAACTACGAAACAAACATTTCTGGAATAAATATTTTGATCTTTATAACTCATCAAAATGTATATAAATGAATATAATAAAAATCAAAACAAATAAAATTTATGTTTAGTATGTTATTAATTATGTAATTAATGAATTTAATTTTACTATCCAAGAAATTAAGTGCTAGTGAAAAATGATTTTAAACATAAGGCAAGGTAATTCTTAACCCAATTTCCATTATTTGGGTTACACTTCTACTTCATTGATTATATCATTATAATTTTATGTGTGAAATTAATTTTTATTATAATATGTTGTATTTAAACTTGTTTTATTTGTATTTATAACTTATACATAGAATTAATTCATTTGATTAATGATCACTTCAATAATATGATATTTGTAAGGGATTTGATTTTAAAACCCATTTTTAATGTCTCTTTTTACAAAATTCAAAAGAAATTATTATTTTTTAAATTATACCATATGATAAAATTTTCCAACTTTCATGATGCCTTACTTATTTGAATCTTCCTTTACAAGTTTAAATTGTTTTCAAGGAAAATTTTTTCATATATAATTGCCCAAATTTTCAAAAAAAATAACTATTTGAAAAATGGAGAATTTTTTTCCTCAAAAACGTTTTAAATAATATTTTATTCAATGACAAATCCACTTTGACTTTTTTTTGAGTATTTTGGTATTGATAATGGTCTATTAAAATAAAAGGGTATTTTGATATGAGAAAGTGTTTTACATATGATTTTAAGGAGTTTTCAATGGTTTTATGATGAAAAGTGAAAGCATAAAAAAGTTTTATACATGATATGGTACTTGAGAATTATATGAAACGGGTGAGACCAATATAGATTATAGAATATATTGGGCCCCATTATAGCTCAAAGGTGAGCTTGATATAGCTTATACGAAGGTTTGAGCCCCATTATAGCTCAAGGGTGAGCCCGATATAGCTTATACTAAAGGTGATCCCCATTATAGCTCTCCAATATACTAGGTAACAATTATATTGGAATTAAGAAATATGGTTATTCAAATTAAAATGTTTTTATGGGTTTTAAAAAAATGATTCTCTAAGTTATTGAAAGGGTATTTATTTTCTTGCTATGTGTTTTAAAGGATTTCTTTGTAAACAACATGTTTTTTTTGGGTGTGAAAATGTTTTATTTCATATACTCAAAGAACATTGATGATAAAGGTAAACGTTATATATATTTTCTTATTTCTCACTGGACTAATGTTTTTCCTTCTTTTTTATGCCCCTTACTGGGATTTTTGTGCTCATCCTAATTTTTTTAAAATGTCTTCATAGGGTTTAAGTACGGGTAAGGGAAAGGGATATGTCAAGTTGAAAGTTGTGAATTTTTTCAAAAAAATAAATCATTTTTTGTTTTAAAAGATTTATATGGTGGTAAAATAGATATTTATTAGAAGCATCAACTTTTTATTTTTTGGCTTTGTTATGTATGATTTATGACCTAATTATCTAAAACTATAAACTGAACGGATCCTAAAATTTAATAGAATTAATTCTTAAATTAAAAATCAATATTATGTAACATTTTAAGGATGAGTATTTATAAAAATAATTATTTGAATTTTGATTATTTTATTTAATAGCCATAAATTTAGTAACAACTTTAAATTCACTTATATTGTGACTAATATACAAAGATTCCTCAGTAGAACTCATAAAACCAAAAAATTATGATAGTTTTAACTCGAGAGTTAAATCATCATTACGGGTTTCTATTTGTTGAAAAGATGAACCAATAACCTCATGTACTAAATTTTGAAACCGTGATGGATTTGGACCTAAATTATTTGCATCTTCTCCTAAAGTGCATTCACCATGTTGATACCAAAAAATAATCATTCTAAAAACCAAAATTCAATATATATACCCCAACACTCTCAAAAGTTTAGGATCTCCTCAGATCACATTTCTTTCATGGACACTTAATTGTCCCTTATGAAAAAAATTATCATTTTGATGATGTAAATAATTAAAAAGTTTCAACATCCACAATATATAAAGGATTTATACAAGAACCATTTTTTTCTATGATGATTTATCTAATAAAGATCTTATAACAAAAATGACTGTTTATTTTCTTATCCCATATTTTTATTAAAAATAGAAAATAAAAATATTTTTTCTGATTAAATTGAAAGAAAATATGATCTGAGATAAAAATCAGAAAGCCAAAAAATTACGGATTACTTATAACTATTACCAAATATCGATAATTAGTGGTACTTAAAACTAAATATCAAAAACTAATACTAATTAAAATAAATATAAAAGAGAAATATTTCATAATAATTATTACAAATTAACACAAATTATTACAAATTACTATTAATTGTTAGCAAATATTAATAATCACTACTAATTAACGCTATTTATGTACAATTACTAATAATTATTAATAACTATTACTAATTATTAAAAATTATTTTTAATTATTACCATTTATCTATAATTATCACCCATTATTAGAAATTATCACCAATTATTGGTAATTATAAACAATTATTAGTAATTATTTCTAATAATTGGTAATTACTATAAATTATTTGTAGTTATGGATAATTATTGATAATTATCAACAATTATTGGTAATTATTAGTAATTATAGTTAATTATTACTAATTATTTCAAATAATTACTAATTATTACTAATTATCAGTAATTATTACTAATTATCATTAATTATTACTAATTATTGATAATTATTAAAAATTATTAAAAATTATTGGTAATTATTACTAATTATCAGTAATTATTTCTAATTACTAATTATTAATAATTATTTTTATTTATTACTAATTATTTATAATTATTTATAATTATTACTAAGTATTGATAACTATTATTATTTCTCAATAATTATTATTAATTATCTATAATTATTATTAATTATTACTAATTATTTGTAATTATTACAAACAATTAGTAATTACCAGTAATTATTACTAATTATTTGTAATTACTATTAATTATTACTATTTATTTGTAATTATTACTAATTATCAGAAACTATTACTAATTATTGGAAATTATTGTTATTTAATTGTAATTATTTTTAATTAATAGTAATTACTATTAATTATAGATAATTATTGTTAATTATTACAAATTATTTGTAATTATTACTAATTGTTACTAATTATCGATAATTTTTTTTTTAATTATCAGTAGTTATTATTAATTATTTCTAATTTTTGGTAATTATTACTAGTTATTACTAATTATTGGTAGTTATTACTAATCATTGGTAGTTATTACTAATCATTAGTAGTTATTACTAATTATTAGTGGTTATTACTAATTTTTGGTAGTTATTAGTAATTGTTACTTGTTATTACTAATTATTACTAGTTATTAATAAATTCCACCAATTATTACTAATTATTGATAATTATTACTAATTATTGTTATTTATAATTAATTATTGATGATTATTGCTAATTATTGATGATTATTATAAATTACTACTAATTATTACTAATTATTGACAATTATTACAAATTGTTACTAATTATGAGTAATTATGGTCATTATTACTATTTATGGGTAATTACTACTAATTGTTAGTAATTATTATGAATTATTACTAATTATTAGTAATTATTAAGAATTATTACTAATTTTTACTAATTATTGGTAATTATCTCTAATTATTAGTAATTTTTGCTAATTATTACTAATTATTATCAATTATGATTAATTATTACTAATTATTTCTAATTATGATTAATTATTTCTAATTATTTCTAATTATTGCTAATTATTATCAATTATTGCAAATTATTGTTAATTATTGATAATTATTACTAATTATTACTAAATATGGGTAATTATGGATAATTATAACCAATTATTGATAATTTTTACAAATTATTACAAATTATTGGTAATTATTACTATTTATTACTAATTATTGATAATTTTTACTAATTATTAATAATTATGGGTAATTATTTCTAATTATTGTTAGTTATTACTAATTATAAGTAATTATTACCCAATATTTCCAATTATAACCAATAATTGGGATTTATTACTAATTATTACTAATTATTTATAATTACAACTAATTGTTGGTCATTATTACTAATTTTTACTAATCATTGCTAATCATTGCTAATCATTACTAATTATCGATAACTATTACTAATTATTGATAATTACTAGTAATTATTTGTATTTGTTACTATTTTTTTAATTATTGGTAATTATTACCAATTATTGGTAATTATTTCTAATCATTACTAATTCTTACTAATTATGGGTAATTATTACTTATTCTTACTAATTACTGATAATTATAACTAATTATTACGAATTACTGTAATTATTAAAAATCATTACTAATTATTATTAATCATTACTAATTACATATAATCATTACTATTTTTCATAAATTATTAATAATTATTGGAAATTGTTTTTAATTATTACTCATTTTCATTAATTATTACACATTATTAGTGTCTTTGATTAATTATTTGTAATTATTACTAATTTTAGTTAATTATTACTAATTATTATTATTTATTATTAATTATTACTAGTTATTTTTATTTATTGCTAATTATTATTAATTATTAATTAAAAACTTGTAATTATTAATAATTATTGACAATTATTACCAATTAGTACTAATTATCTATAATTAATATCAATTACCACTAATTATTCCTAAATATTACTAATATAAAATAAAGTAAATAAACTAACAATTAATTTATTTTAAAACAAATACCTTAAAAATGACCCTTTATTGGAATGAAAACAATGATGCAATCTTGAAAACGTCATTGTAGAAATTCTCTATAAAAATTAAAACTTATTTGGAGAGAGACCAGTGAGAAACCAGAAGATAAACTTAGAACTTGTGATGGAAGATTGGTAGTGGGGGGCCTTATATAGGTTTGATTATTTGCAAAGGAAATTGTTTCGCAAATAGTTCCACTTATAGCGGTGATCCAAACAGCATTTGTGATTGATTTGGCTGCTCATCGCAAATTCTACCCACCATAAATACAGATGTTTTAGTCCACTGACAAAGTATTTAAGATAGAATGCTTACTTTCATCACAAATACTATTATTTTGCGATCATATTTTATTTTTTTTAATTCAGAACTTTTTGCGATTGGTGTGGTTCTCATCGTGAAAAACCTTATTTGTTACAGAATTTGGAATTCTATCATAAATAACTCTTTCATGTGTTTTGTCATGAAATCGTGCCAAAACCTTTTATAACAGGACTCATTTCCTGTCGTAAACGATACCATATTAATATTTATTTATGATGGGTAAAGATTCTCATTATAAATAATCCAACATTTTTGATTATTTTTATTAGGATTCTCTCTCATCGCAAAAAACCCATCACAATTATTGATTTTTCCCGTAGTGTTAGTGCCATCATGTGTGACTTAAAGAAGTTTAACAATTTCATGTACAATTTTTCATGCAGAAATTTTATTAAATTCATTTTAGTTTAACCCACAATAAAAGGAATTCATGGATTTTCCATCAAGCTCAAAGGCTAGAATATCATTTGGAGACCATTTTTCCTCTGATTCCTTAGTTGGCGAATAACCATGCACGTAAAATTTTTAAATGGGATAAAAAATAATTCTTAAAAATGCAGACATATGAGTTTTTGAATAACTATAATTTGAGCCATAAAATAATAGATCTAGACCCACTGAGTGTCCTTTAAGAGCACCTTTGGTGTTATAGGAAGTGGCAATCCTTTATGGTCATTCCTTGAAACCTGTTATGGTTTAGAAACTAATGATGGATCATATACCAATTGTAAGTCCAATTAGGATGGAAAGAGGGGGGGGGGGTGAAATATCCTTTTAAAATTTAAATAAATAATGTGATAAAAGAATTTGATAAATAAAATTAAAGATAATGTGTGATAGAAAATAAATGACAAAGTAAGATGATAAAGGAGTTTGACCAATACTCAATTTGAGTGCCTACGTCTCCTCCCCTTAAAGGTTTGAGGGTTTCGTTATTCCCTTGGTTTTAACGGTAGCCCAGATAACCGAAGAACCTTAATTTTTAATTGGTTATAGCAAGAAAACCAATACAAATAAAGTGGAACTTTCTTTTTAAATTGTTTTTGTAAGAAACCAAATATCATTTTCTTCTAGATGTTGAAAATAAGACTCCAAAAAAACACTTTCATTTAGATGGTGAAAGAATAAAACCAAAAAACTCTCACTTTGGGGGTAGTGATCACCCAAGAAGAATAAAAATGATAGGTTCTTTAAGAATAATCCCTTTATAACACCCTCTCAATTCTCTTAGGAAGGGTGAAATATAAAAAATGAGATAAAGAGAGAAAAAGAATGGTGGAGAAAATGAATACAATAAGGGAAGAAAAAATGTAGCTCAAATGAAGTAATAATAGTAATTGGTAGTGTCCAAGCCTTTTTTGTGGTTTATTTATTGATTCTAGATATCCTATAGAGAGTTTAGAGGTTTAGTGAGTCCAAAAGAGTCATTGGGAGGTGAGAGAGGCTTGAGGAAACAACATATAATGACTAGTTTGACTTTTTTTAAAATGGCCACTGATCGACTGCTAAGCTTCATTGGCTGGTTGATGGGACATCCCGTCTTCACCAACTAGTCGGTGAGGTTCAGTGGCTAGTCGGTGAGGGTCAGCAGTGAGCCTTTCCCACTGATTGACCAGTGGTATTGCACCGAGTATCCAGTGGGGTGAGGTAGTGTGCAGGTTCTTTTGTTTTACCAACCAGTTGGCTAGTGGTTTGCCTTTGGGTGGCTAGTGGTTCTACTGAGGGAGGGCCTTCAAAATGGACTCCAAACTCCTCTTGAACACATCGATTAATCAGTCAGCTTCCTAATATAATGTTCAATCATAATAACTAAAATATATTCAAATGAAATGTTTAGAATTATAAATGGTGTTTTTAATCATTAAAACATCTAAGATAGTGAGAGTTATAATAAGATATCCCCTGGAGAGAGTTGTTCCAATGGAAGGATAGACCCATTTGGGTCTTAAATTTGAAAAGGTAAAATAAAAATTTCACAGAATTA
Organism: Viscum album; assembly: GCA_963277665.1. Lineage (NCBI taxonomy): Eukaryota > Viridiplantae > Streptophyta > Magnoliopsida > Santalales > Viscaceae > Viscum > Viscum album. Next base: position 1,490,125,394 of record OY728142.1, read on the forward strand.
AAATTATACCTGGGGTATGTCATGGCGTGACACCCTATGTAGCGATGTGGCCACCCCCAACATAATTGAGGCATCAATTATCATGGGAACATTGTGGTGTGGCGTTCTTTGTTCCAACATGGTGGCCATTAGACCCAACATGGTCAAAATATGAGGAACTGGATTGTGGTGTGACCTACTGTAGTACAGAACTACAAATTACTCAATGCCAAAAAACACCCAAAATTTCTAAATAATCAACGAAATAGAGAAAATAAAAATATAAACTAATTAAAAAGAAATTCATACCAAAAATTTATATAGTGGGTTTAAAAATTAACCCCATAATAATAATCCCCCACCCATAAAGTTGTCGATGTTTAAAAAAGGCACACAAAAAAGAACTTAGACTAAAAGAAAGAAATATTCAAGATACAACTACTGAACTAATTAAAATAAACACATCTAGATACATTTACAATTCTATAAATGATACCCATAATTTTCTAATGAAAAAAATAAAAGGCTGAGACCCACAGTGGTTATCCTCGCCATATATAGGGGCAATACTAATATGATGGTTTCATAGGAAAAGGGTATCCTAAAAGAACCACTAGGATTCACAACATAAAATTTTATCTAGAGAGACCCAAACAAAATATTCAATCAATAACACATCCATAATCTCATAGAATCAAATATAAATGTGTCCAAAAATCACACAACATATAACAAACCGAAGATACACATAAATGAAGGGCTAATAATAATCAAGGAATAAGTAAAGAAAGAAGATATACCTCATAAGATTCTAATAAATACTATCAAAACCTAAATAATGAAAAGGAATTCCTCCTTAATTTACACTTGAATTTATATAATTTCTGAATACGTACCAATCAACCACAATAATGGTAGGTCCTAATATCATTCAAACATGTGGTCTTGGAATTTCAAAACTAGACACAATGGAAACATACTAGAGACCACTTCTTTCCTGGAAAATTGTCAATAGAATGAGAAGATTTCCCTAAGTCATCTTGATTCCCCAATCCAGGTTCTCCTTGCTTATCTTTCTCACAAGGCTATAAACTTTTTTCTATACTAAAGGAGTCAAGGAAACCACCAATCTTAGGATGTACCCTAGAAACTAGCTGCACTATGAAGGAATTATTAACAAAATCATCAAAATTAAATCATTCCAAATGAAATCACCCTATATCCATGGTCTAGATGAAGATTCTCCAAGAATATGTGAGCTTTAAATGAATCACCATACACTATCTTAGGAGAAAATGAGACCAACTCTGTGAAATTGTTAATATAATTCTTTACTATTTTCCCAGTTTGCTGATGACTCATCAACTCCATTACCTTATCCACATTTACATTCTTAGGAAAATACCCCTATGTGAATGTGGTCTTAATTAAATCCTAAGTCATATAATTATACAACTGGTCTGGAATAATAGTCTTCCACCATTCTTGAATCGGTCCCTTAAACAAGTTCATGAAAAACCTCATTCTCAAGGTTTCAAGAGTTACTTGGGACTTGAAAATTCCATTAATATTTTCAAATAACTCCAAATCATCTTAAGGTTATTGATTATCATGAAAATATTAAAAAATTGAAAATAATATATCCCTACCCCTATATTATGTGTCTAGATAGGGTCAACAACTGGAAGGGTGATATTCGAACTCCTCAACCAGTTGGAAACAAATCCCAAGATATAGACTTCATAAAACCCGTTAGGACATTTTGGGAGTCATTCAATAAATAAAAAAGAAAACACAAAACCCAATCAAAAGTACTCAAAAATTCAACTCACTACAAAACCGATAAAAATTCTTTAAAATAAAAATTATAAAACCAACAAACAAGATCCAATCTAGTATGTTTTTTTAAATATTTTCAAAATCATAGATTTTCTTCAAAATAAAATTTTGAGTCCATAAATTTTACACAAAAATCATTTTTAATTTTCAAATTCTAGATTATTTAATAAAACCTATTTAAAAATTTAAAAACTAAACATTTCTCCTTTTAAAACTAGGGATTCTGTTAATAGAAATTAACAAAACCAAAAATAATAATACCAACACATCATGAAAAATTCCATGAAAATGATTAATGATTGTGTTTGACTTGGAAAAATGGTCTGGTGGTCCATGTTCCCATTTTACAATTTTCACTCAAAGTTATACGTAACCATGCATACATGCTCGACATAATTTTTTTAGACCATGCGATCACCATGTGCTACCATCTCTTATCCCATTTCACCCCCAAAATTCTAAAACCTTTTACTTAATCACATAATTTAAACATAATTCAAAACACTGATAATCAAAATCAAGGTATAATTGAATAAATAAAGAACACATATAAAAATTCATAACATATAATCCCAACTTCCCATGGAAACTTGATACTATGAATGGAAAATAGTTTACTAGACTCTTCTGTCAACTAACTCTTGAGTTATCATGGCCCTAACTCTGATTTACTATCACTCAAAATAATAAAGGGTGCTTTGATAAAAAAAATTCACAAACCAACCTAGTTAACCCCTCAATCGAGTACCTGATCTGACCTATTGACATATCTGAAGGGATTTCTTGATCCCTACTGGCCAAAAACTAGTTCCATGACATTAATACATACACTCTGGGAACAGTTTCATCAAAGTATGTAAAATAAACATGTAGTGGAATTATAAAAAAAACTAGAATGGTGTGTAGATACATTGGACTTCGATGTAAAACTAAATAAGTTTTTCAAATTTAAAACAAAATCAGAAAAGTCATAACCATAAAAAACCATACTACTAAAAATAAATATAAAAAATGAATAATGAATCCAAAATACAAGGAAACACAATGTGGTTGTTAAATCCATGATACATAATAAATATAAGAATAATCAATCCAAGATATATGTGTGACCTAATAGTCACCGTCCATCCTCATCTATGAGCAAACAAAAATAAAAGTTTGTGAAAACAGACTTTCCCAATGATCCTAGAACTGAATATATAAAAGAACCTAGGTATACCAACACTGAGTGGTATAATTATGACATGAGTATAGAAACCTAGTAGGATTTCACCAAGGATTACATGATTTTCCTTTATCAAAATAAACCACAAACACTCATTTAAAATACACTATCTGAAAATATTATCTTAATCATTACAAGAACACAACCCAAAAATTCTAAAAATATTTTTAAAATATAAAATGCACTTTGGAAGAAAACCTATGAAGTTTCCAGTAAATAAAAAAAGGATTCTTAAAACCCCCCTTTTAATATAGTTTAAAAGTATGATAAATAATATTTAGAAAAAAACTTAGAGAATCACCAACTAAATATATAAATAAGAACATAATGTGAAGAAATTAAATACTAAAACATGTTAGGTACTAAAACATTAATAAAACAAATAAAACATTAATAAGAGACATATGAAAAAAAGTACAAGAAAATTATAAATTTGAACAGGGACAAGTAAAATATGACATAACTTAACAATAATAATGAAATTCAAATAAAACTCAAAAATTTAAATGTAGTAGACATGAATAAATGAAATATTTTTAGTCCTAGGAAACTTTTAAACATCAAGTGAGATGATCCTATACATACTCAAGAAGAACTATATTCCAGACTATCAATGGATTCCTAGACAATAACCTCATGGATTACTCTAACTAACATCACCAGTGTAACTCTCCATAGTTAGTGAGAGTCATATACTAAGGGATGATAGTCTATGTCATCATGACTAGTGTAGAAATCATCTCTCATCTCTCACCAATTTTCCTAAGATTCCCATAAAAGTAGCAACAAGTGGAAGGTATTAATTTAATAGATATAAATCATATATAAATTACCAATAGAAAAAAACATTACATTGAAATCTCCCATCCAACCCCCTTATAACCTATAAGGTAAATCCCCCTCTTTATTAAATATAATTTCCAAGGTCACATATATTTTTATAACATGGGGATTCCAATGAGGGTGTATCGTATTTTAGGAAAAATATATATATAAGGAACCAGCTGGGCCTTTGGTTTTAAATAAGTAATAACACTTCAAAATTTATTTTAAAAAAACATTAAAAACCAATGTTATTCATAATATTTTTTTATTTCAAGGTTCTAAATGACCCTTTAATTTAGAATTTAGAAAACCCACCTGAAATCTCCTTGAAACCCATTTTAAATACCAAATATAATTTTATAACCTCTTTTTGAGATCATAAGAAACCAAACTTATTTTAAAAAAAACAATTCATATAATATTTACTTAAATGAAACATATAAGGACAATATTTGAGGAATCATAAATGAGAATCACATGGGAGTAACAGGGATATTATTTAAATAAACACATTGAAATCCATAAAGAATAAATCTAAAATTAAAGAATACCTCAAACCCATATAAAAATTCATATAAAATCATTAAAAAGTCTAAAATATCATTTACATATCAACTTTCTTTGGAAAATACCTTTTTTAAATTTTATCAACACTTCATATACACAATTCTTAGTTTCCAAATCATGATAATAAGAATAAATGTAAAACCCTTTTTAAATCAAGTTTAATGTTCATAAAATTTTTAAAATAAATTTATATTATAAAAAAAGATAAATTTGTTGAAATCCAATTAATGAAACCTCAATCATCACATTATATGACAAGAAAAGGAAAAGAGTGGGAAAAACTACCTTATATAAATTTTTTTAATTAAGGTCTCATTCGACCTTAAAAAAGTAAAAATAACCCTAAAAAAGATAATAAGAACCCTAAAAAATATAAAACCATGTAAAAATTGAGTGGAAGTGAACCTTAGGTCGTTAATACATTTTTAGGATTAGAGAAGAAAAGAGAAAGAAGAATAAAATTGGAAGAGAGAAGGGAATGAGAGATTAACCTTGAATAATTAGCTTGAAATAAAAATGGCTAAAAATAAAAGTGAGAAAAGGAGGGATCTATACCTAGAGATCCCCTAGAGTGAATCACATGAATGGGGGGAAGGAGATACCCATTTTGGTCTTAAATTCAATATGGAAAAATCAAAATTTCACATAATTAAAATTCTACCTAGGGTATGTCATGATGTGGCCATATGTCATGACATGACATCCCCCTAACAGAACCAAGGAATAAATACTTAGGTGAATGTTTCTATATAATTACACATGTCAAAACATGATGTCCTTCAAACCTAGAATTGCCATGGTGTGACCACCTTGGTAACTACATGACTTATTGCAGTTCTAAGCTACTGATTACTAAACTCCAAAAAACGCACAAAATTTCAATAAAAACAACGAAATAAGGAAAATAAAAATATAAACTAACAAAAAATAAATCCATACCCAAAATTTATATAGTGTTCGTGGAAATAACTCAATTATTTCTTATAGTATTTTATAAAAGTCAAATTTACTTTCTCTATGATGAGTTCCTCCTAAATAAAAACTATCGTTTATTAATTTTATTAAGTCATGATATGTATGTGTATAAAATAAAAATTTATTAATATTATAAAATTTATAAGATTTTATCAATTTGGCTAGTGAAGTACTCAATTCACTTAATCGACTATCAATTTTATTTCCATGTCACAATACTTGAAAAAATAATTATTATTATACTAAATTGAATATTGATTTCATATGTATGGTCATAACCAAATTTTATTTATCATTCATTAAAACTAGAACATATAATTTTGTTGGTGACATTCGTCGAGATTAATTGGAGAAATTTGTATGATTTTTTTAAACAATAATCATATAATTTATATAAGAAATAATAAACAATTATTTTTTAACAACTTAATAAAAAAATAATTAAAAATGTTACTTACTTTATGAATCGTGATATTTATTTATTATTGATTAGAATATATGTATGAGACATATCATGTTCATGATATGAAGTCCACAATTCATGTTCACCACCGTAACCAAGAAGAAATTGATTAAATATGGATAATTAATTATCTATTTCATCATTAGCATTAATCTCATTTTGAACCATTCAATTATGTTTTGAGGAATATTCTGACTGAAAATAATAAGAGGATTTTTTTTGATATTTCCTCTTATAAGTACTCTTCTAAATTTGAACCTTTAACTAATTATTTGATATTTATCTTCTTTTTAAATTTATATAAACATCTCTTAAATGGATACATCAATTAGAATTGTACTTCCCCACTATTCTATTCTTCATATAACAAATGTAATTTTTAAATTTTCTATTGAATCAAAAAAGTTTGGTGGAAATATTTTTCTCAATTTACATAAACTTGCACCAGTATAATCTAGTAACTTACTCAATGTATCATAGTATGATTCTACAATAAAAATATCTCAAAAAATATGATATTTTGGTTAACACATCCTAAATTGATGAATTCAACTACCCTATAAGGATAGTAGGTAGCGTTCTTCCCATTATGATATGACAATCTTGACTTTTTTCACCCAATAATATTACCATTTATGAAATAATGAGTCAAATTAGAATCATAACCATTCGATAACCTCAAACCCATAATCCACTAACAAAATAATGAAATTCCTTTCTTTATAAAGTGGATAAGCTTTTTTTGGATTTATTAAGTTTTGTAATCTATAATTTTCAAATATATCATGTTTAACAAGTATGAATATTTGGAAAATATCCAACTATGCCTTTACAGTATCTTTAGGCCATCCATATTTCGCATATTATACAATATATTTTCAAAAATATTCTTCTCAATATTTATTACATATATCATGTAGAGAACCCAAAAATTAGACCAATATGGTAGATCCCAAAAAAACTTCACTTTATATAATTATGATCTCTCTTATATCCTCACATATTTTTTAGTTTATAGTTAGTCCAAAGGTAATGGGAGGTAATGAATAAATGATAGTTTTCATATGAATACTTGAGAGAACTATTGGAGGTCCATATAAATGAATACCACTTTTAAAATGAAAAAAATTTTAGTCCTTTGGAAAAGAATATTAACAAGAAGAAATCTCTAACGAAAGTAAAAAAATGAAGTATTTTCCATTGAAAAGCATGAACACTTTACTATCGCACATGATTATGAATATGATATAGTACTATGTTTAATTCCTTTAGATAACTTAAAAAATGCTATTAGTTCATTGATTTTTCACATTAATGCTACTATCATTGTAAAATTTTATTATGAAACTACATCATATATATTTACACCATCACTCTATAATAAATTTAACTCATCAATAAATGGTTTCAAATAAGAATCAATATTATTTTTTGGATGTCCTATAATTAATATCCCTAAATAGATATATGCTTTCTTCATCAATATTCAATGAGGTAAATTCTATAGATTTATGAAAATATGATAATAATAATATCGAGTATTGTAAGCACCAAAAGGACAAAAAACTATTGGTCATATGACCTAACCATACATTACAAGGTTCCTAATAAAAAATGGATATAACCAATAAAACTGTTTACACAAATAAACATTAAAAAGATGATTTAAGATTATATATATATATATATATATATTAGATCAATTCAATGTTATTAATGAAGTTGTGTAGTGAGAGAAAACTAAAAACTACAATTGAGGTGTAATAAAAAAATGCATTAACTTTATTACAATATTTTTTTTGGATTTTACATGTTAAATGACATTGTACCTCAATTTTCCAAATATTATAAAATTAACTAAATATAAATATACACCATAATATAATTTTAGATCATTTTAAAAAGTGTGAATCTTCTAAAAACTAAGACCCAAGTTATGGACCAATTTTCTTTCATGAAAATTTATAAGTGGTGTATTTGTAATGCATTGACCTGCATCACCCAAATGGTACCCAAATGGGGGTCTCCATATAACCTCAAGCACACCTCACCACACACCAGAGGATACTAAATAATAGTGGGGGCCTAAAACAGTTACATGGAGACGAATATATCTAAAATTAAGCTCGAGGTTCATGCTTGAATCAATTAAAAATTTGGCATGACCCATCCGTATAATGAATATCCCAAAAACCAGTATACATGAAACAAGGAGATGAAAGGATCCTAATAATATATAATAAAAATCATTAAACCTATCCACATGATGTAATGATACATAAAAAAGTAGGAATAATAGATAAAAAATAAGCATGGATCATATATAAATAAATATAACACTGTCCAATATATGTTGAACAAAACTAAAAAATAAACTACATGACCTCCCAACCCAAGTCAAATAATCCAAACTATTGAATCCTAAACCTCCATGTCTTACTTGGTTTATAACCCATGTCTAGATCCATGTAGTACCTATTCCCTAATAGAAAACATGGAGGTTTACCCATGTACATTGAAAACCATATTGTGTATACAGGTAGGGGTGAGTCTAACAATCTAATAAGAATCCCTAATGCCTCAAACAAAATGAGTATTATTGTGGTTAAGTGGATGTGAATGAAATATGTATATTGGGTGTAGTTATTATTATGTAACACACTAATCTGGAAGCATAACTCACAATGCACACACAACATTGAAGTCACATAATCATGTTCTAACCAGGCCACCAAAATACCAGACCCTACCAACTTTAGATTCATGCTTGAAGGAAGATTCAACACACACTACCATACTCAATTATACTACATATACACCCATACCAATCATTTGGATATATATTTTTACTCAAGGGATACCAATCAACCAAATTCTACACCACCCACCAACCCGAACCCCATTTCACTCATAGTGCCCCCAACATCCAAACCCACACAACATCACAATCGAGACAACATATCACTCATAATAGTCAATCCATAGAACTTGAATAATGTCATGTTCCTACACCCCATATCACTAACAGTAGTTAAAATAAAACCATCTCATTCAGGTTATGACTTGACTATCCCATCTCACTCATAGTGATTCTAATTAGACTCAAGAAACACCATCTCACTCATGGTAGGATCAGACTTCACACACAATAAGGAATAAATCTCACTCATGGAATCCCCACCGACACTACCTCAATTATAGTGGGGAATGAATTATAATCAATCACACCCACTAAATCATTATCTTATAAAACCACATAATCAACACACACACATGGAACTAAAAAAGGCATCCAATCCATCTCACAACTCACTAACTTGCAGCTAGAGCGCTAGTCACTCAGGACCTAGTCTCACAACTCAAACTCACCTCAATATCCATTTTAACCCTCTATGGGATTTATACATCAATTAATATAAATCCATAACTTTTATACCAAAATTAGAGTTCTAACATGTCTACAAAAACAACATGGACCATCATTAAATATGGTACACAATAGTCAAGCACAACTAGGAAGCACAATAATCACCCAAGATTTGGAAAATAAGGCATCTCCCACATGAGGTCAAACATACCAACAAATCAACCAGGACCCTTTGAACTTCCTTCAAAAACCAAATAAAATCCTTTTCAAAAATCATATATAAAAGGCACATGTTCCATCTTAGTCATATTAGGAACTTGTCCAAATTCATTCAACATTTCTTAGAAAACCCCATTTTGAATTTTGAAACCCCATTTTAAAAACCATTCTCAAATCACCGCTTTTCCCTTGAAAATTTCTTTTGATTAAAACCCTTTCAAAAAGATATTTTAAAAAGGAAATAATTTTATCTTTGAAATATAAATTACACCCCCAAACAAACCAAAAAGAGGAACATCAAAACTCGTTTGACCAGGGCACCACCATTGAACCATTTAGCAAGATACAAGGTCCGTGTTGATTATTAGGTAGATGAGAGATCACCTTAATTTATGGAAAACTTTCCCATTCCATGCATAATTCATATAATAATAATAATAATGATATCACATGAACATAAAATCACCGATTGAGAAAGAGACTTAGAAAAGTCAAGGACACCTACCTAAATTGATGTTTGGATAATTTATCCCACACTCATACCAACCAACTACAAGTCCACAAACACTCATATCATCTATATAATCTACCAAATTAATAAATAAAACATTTAAAACAATACAAAAACTGGAATAATTTATTCCAAACTCATTGGGTGAATTAATAATGCTAAATCCCTGAAAAATGAGGTGTGTTCCACTTCTGATATACACCCTAACCTAAGCCATATTAAATATCTAAATTACATCTTCGAATCGATGACCAATTTCATCTAAATTATATAGAAAAGCTAAAAAACACACTAGGAAACATTAATTAATGTAAAAAAATTAATTAAGACTTAATTTTATCCTCTTGATACATTATATATGAGCCACACATAAAATCCCCATCAAGCATGTTTGTTTCGGCATGAACCATTGAAATCAACTTCCCCAATCCTTAACCGATTGAACCATATTAGGGGAGAATAAAATAAGAATAAAAAAGATATAAAAAGAGGAGACATTACCTAGAATCTTCACTATAAAAAATCCCTAAACCACATAGATTGATGGTCACTAAAGGGATGGGAAGAGGAGATCTAATGAGGGATCAAACTCTTCATTTTTTCGACCAAGAACAAATGAAATTGAGGGGGTTTCTAAAAAATACCCCTAGGATAATCACCAAAAGGCTCCTAAAAAAGAGGGATGCCTACACTAGTAAACTATATGAATGGGGGGTTCACCCCATGAATCATCCTCTAGGCAGTGGGGGTATATCTCTTCCTGATAAATTCATGGTATGAAAATGGTTCATGGCATGAATAGATCATGTAAGTATACAATTCACAGCAATAGTTCCCCATTAACAGACCTAACCACTTGTACAAGGGTCCCATAAAACCTAAAACCCCATTCATGACATTAAGAACTCATTTAAAAAAAATTAAAGGCCCACATAAAGGTCATTCATGGGGTGAATGACACCTTCATGACATGAATTCCAAACTCTTATAAAGTATCAATTGTTTGGACACCTGACCCCTACCCTGACATCCTATCAAACTCCAAGGCACGCAAAAATACTTAATCCACATTCAAAAACACATTTTAAGAATTTATTAACACTCATGGTCCTAATGTGAGTTCTGATTATCAAAACAAACAACTCACAAAACAAAAAAAATCAAATTCTTTCAAGAATTCACAACCTGTAAGGACATATGTTATTACAAAACTCCTCAACATAATAGTTATCATCCCTAAGAAGATGTGTTAGTAATTTTATTATAAACCTTGGCCTACCTATATTGTTAATTCATGACTAAAGTTTCGCTTCTTATCCAAAAGTGATGAACACACTTATATTTTTCAACTCCAAACACCGAGCCCAGATGAATTATTTTTTTCTTCAAAAATCTAGATTCAATCCTCAAACTACCTTAATTGTGTCCTAAGAAACACTCATGATGTGGTTTATAACTCACTGCATCTATTTACACTCAATATAACTAATTAGTCCTCTAAAAAAATATCCCTAAAAATGATTAGAATCACCTACCGACACATCACCACACTACTCGATAATGATTCCTTAACAACTATAGGAATTTATAAACCATTTAAACACCTACAAAAAATTCAAATCCTGAATCATGGTGAAATTAAATGGTTTAATACTCAACCTTCCCATCCAAACGTCACACTCTACCAACGTGAATTGGTGAATAACGATTTGAACCATTCTCAAATTCCACAACCCATGTCCCGAGTCTAATACTGATATAAAAAATCCATCTAAAACCACACCCAAATCTCCAAATTGGTTCTACCCATTCACCATTATCCCGCTAATAGCACAATATTTCACCATCTGGTTCCACTATGCTCATGTCCCTTCTCACATGAGGTTTATATACTCATGAATGATTTTATTATCCACACTATAAGAGTATCCTTATCATTTACCTATTAAACTAAACACATGATATCTACCACACGTGTCCCATCCATTACTATGTATAATGACTGGATGTGACCACCCCGCTCACACTCGAGAAACAAACATAAAAAAATCACTAAACACCAAGGTAGTGCTCAACCACACCCACCAATTCTAAAACCCTAAAGTTTCCACAATTGATTCATCCTCAGACTTATGATTCTACCAAATATAATAATCTACTACCAATGAATAATTATTGACAATGGAACTCCCCACCATTGGATTATCTAATAGAAAACACTCACCAAGCGGTCCAACCCACAAAATCATCAAAAGAAACATCAAGGGGTCTAATTCATAAACCCACCAACTCACATTTTTCTACTCAATCCCAACATCAAACACCTAACCCATGATACCATCACAAAAGGCTCATCCATGAAACATCCTTAAAATATCTACTGAATACACAAGACAAACACCTGAGTCATCCCTGGTCCAGCACTGAAAACCATGAAAACCTAGTCTATAAAGGTACTAATTTATTTTTCCCATAATCCTACCAAATCAAGTACAAACCCACTAACCTCAGTTAACACTTTTAAAAAAACATGACCCATAATAAAAAGACCCAATTCAAGAACTCGAGTCACTCCTAACAAACACACAAAATCTAAACATACCTATTTACATAGGCACTAGTTTTTCCATTCAGAAAACAATTTAAATCATTTTATACACACGAAAACCCACTTGAGTTTTCAAAAAAACCCTTGGAATACAAGGGTTTTCACCAAATACTGAAATCACCAAAAAACTTATCCCAGTCATATATTTTCTTAAAAACAAATCCCATTTCTAAAATCCAATTTGAAATATGATTTCAAAATCCATTTCCTTGCAATTTTCTCAAAACTAAAAAATATCCATCATTTTTAATTCACTATTAAGTAAAACCAACATTCAAAACCATTTCTCACACACCTCATGTCACAATATGAGTTTTTATTAAAATTGGGGTTTCCTAAAAATTCCAAAATTCCCAAGACCATTACCCTATGACAGCCAAAAAACACTTCACAATCAATAAAAAATACCTTTATATCTATATCAATCTAACAACACCTTATAATTTAATCAAGAAAATATAAATTATATTATAATTTATTTTAATTAATTATAGATTCTAATGAGGCATAATGTCAAAAAAAAACTAATCATAGGCTTGTGTATCATGCCCTAAGAATTCCACAATCATGATGCATGGACAACACACCGGCTCCCAGCCAAGACTGATAAATAATATCAAGTCTTATATATACCACATTGGATTATCAGTCCAAAACAATACCTCACTCACCCTAGAATTCCTACTCTTAACACTAGATACCCCCAACAACTTGGGTTATAGACTATATGATGTTTTCAAAGAATGAACTCAGTCTACCTTTCAAGTCCCTACAATCTAAATCCATATATAACTACACTACCCGTCCCAAAAGATTATATCATACCATTTTTAAGGATTTGACTCATATAGCCTAAACGAAACCCATGAGGGGTCACCACATGACCTCAAGCACACTTTCCCACATGGAAAAGGCCGCCGACTAGTGAAGAGGTCCTAAAATAGTCACGGGGAGACAGATCCCTCTAAAATAAATCCTGATGGTTAGGCCTGAATCAACCAGAAATTCAGCATGATCTTTTTGTATAACAGATATCTAAAAACCCATATACATAAAATAGTGAGCTAATAGGCACCTTCTATCCTATATATAAAATAGAAAATATCTCTATATGATGAAACAATTCATAATATATCAGCAGTAATAAATAAAAAAATAAGAAATAATCATATAAAAATAAATGACATATTTTCTTGTACATGATGAAAAAAACTAAAAAGTAAACTACTTGGACTCCCAACATAACTCACATAATCCAAACTACCGAATCCTTGGCCACCATGACCTTCTATAACTATACCCCATGTATAGCTCTAGGATATACTTGTTCTCCGAGAGAAAACATGAAGGTCTACCCATGTACATAGAAACCCATGATGTGAATATGAGTAAGGGGTGAGTATAATGACATATCATGACTCCCCAATGCCCCAACCATATTGAGCTCTACTATTATCAATTTGATGTACATGGAATACATATATAGGGTGAAATTGCACCTGTGAAACATGCCTACCCAAAAGTATTACACGCAATACACATACAACATAAAATACAAGTCATCAGGTATTAATCAAGCCACCATGACACTTGATCCTAGTTTATAGTGACCCAAAACTATTTACAAAAATTATTATATGCCTTTTAACATAAATATACATTAATACAACACCAAGGATAAAAAAATCCAAATATATTTGGAATACCAAGCTTCTAAAACATCAACATGAAAAGAATATTTATTTTAATCTCCACAATGAGATTCTAAATCCATTTGAGCTTCAAAAACTTCATGGGATAACCTGGGGAATACATAGATAAAAAGGGTAAGATAAAAATACTTGTAAGGGAATAAACATGATTAGGAAACATATTGTGTGATTTGAAGTTAAAACATCATATCATAAAATATAAGTATCACGAGTAATCACATGGGAGAATAACATATAGAACATAGTATCACAATATCTGAAAAAAATAAGAAATATGGTAGACACACAAAACATGACACAAGTATAAGTCAAGATTAACTACCAAGACAATATGACATGGTAGATAGAGTCCCATAGTAGATTATGTTTACTCCCTAATCCCATAAATTATGTCTCATGAGAAATATTTACCCAATGAATTTGAGATATATCTGGGTAAAATATCATAACATGTTTATGATTATGTGTTCAAAAAAATGGAATCAATCATAAGTAATAATCATAAAAATTACCCCTCTAAACAAATGTATTGCATAATCTTACCTCATGTAACAATCAAAGGAGATTTCATAAAGAAGACATTTGATAAATGAACATAAGGAATGTACTACCCTATCAATGTAAGGGATAATAATCTAGGTATACATGTGGGAGACATATATATATATATATAATTTATAATAATTCTATAACATTAAATAGAGATATATAAAGTGTTTTAGATAGATAGTGGTAATAACCTGAAAAAAGGGTGGTTTAGAGAGACCCCTTACCTCGACCCTGACTTATCACATATGATATTTGTCTTCTTGAATCATACACTCGCGTTAAATAACTAATTATTTAAGAAACTTTTAAAGTTTAATATTAGTTTTTATTTTATTTATTATAATTTTATATTCAATTACTTAATCATTTAGGTTCATGTTGGACATTTTGATAATATTTGGATCATATGTCCAAAATCACTTTGGTAAGTTGACTAAGGCCAAAGAAATTATTATTTCATCATATCTAGAATAATAATTATGAAATAATTATAATTTTTATAAATCAATTATACTCTTAAAACCAACCGTGAAATATGGTTATAAAAAATGAACTATGTTTCAATCATGGAGATGGTAGGTCTAACACACACATGAGTAATGTTTCAATTTTTCAACGATCATAATGGAAATAAGGTAAGTAATATTTTATATTTCCATAATTATAATTATATCATAAGTATAATATTATTTCTTTAAATACACTTATATATACCATCCATGTGATTAAGTAATGAAAAATGAATCACATCACTTCGAGGAGGTGGTAATCCACACATACATAGTAACGATGTTGTCATCTTTCAATGAATGGAAGGGTAAGAAAATATATGATATCTTAATTTTATATAATGATAATTTTTTAATTAATATCATATAAATGTTTTAAATATTTAATCACAAAATACATGATAGGTGATGATGAAAAACAAATTACATCGGTTCGTGAAGTGGTAGTTCTCCTTACACACAAATGATGGTTTTGTTTCCAATTTGATGGAATCAGAGGTTTATAAAGGATAGAAAATTAAAATAATATCATCTAAGTATATTATATATAATGTTTTTATTATATTATAATTTTGAATAATATTTTAAGTAGTTTGAAGAATAAAAAATGATTGATTAAGAACGATGCATCATCCTTGGACAATCTCTTTAGGTTTACATAAAATTAATTCATAGGAGGGTTTTATAATAAAAAGGAATTATAATAAATGTTAAGAGAGGTAATGAAGGGATTGGGTTAGGTATTTTACAAACCAAAATGATTTTAAGCGTTTGTAGGATAGGATATGGGGTGTCCTTTTAAAAGTGGGGGGGGGTGACACACTTGTAATTTTTCAAAGTTTTAAAATAATTTCAAGTCACTTTATTGGAAAATGGATCCAAAAAATATTATATTTTAATTTCATAAGGATAAGTTATAAATAAAAACAAAAAATAGTGTTTCACTAAGATTTTAGTTCATTTTAACCATTATCTTTATATATTAATCCTCGAAAATCCCTTTTTGACCTTCACTGTAGTGATTAATTTTTAATATTTTGTCTATTCATTATGACCAAAAATTAATTTGAAATTATTGAATAAAATTAATTATGTTTATTAAAAATATTTAATCTATTTTATCAAATTAAATTATATAAATTTATAATATTTAATTGAAAATTAAGCCCGCAAAATGTGATGAAAAGTTGTTCTTTCAGGAAATGCATTTTTTAAGAAATATATAATATTATATTAACTCTATGAATAGAAATCACCATTATATGAATTTAAATTAATATAAAATAGATATATAAAATATAATTTTAATTTAATTACTTCTTTATTAAGTGTTATTTTATTTGATTAAAATGGATAAACTCTATGCACTTAAAAAAAGTTATCATAAAAACTGTGTTTTGAAGCATAAAAACAATCTTATACTAAAATCATGAAATTTTTTGTTTAAAATAAAATTAATTTAATTATTATAAATAATTTTTTTTTCATAAATAAATTTAATACAAAATCAAAAAAAGTATTTTACTTTTAAATTAATTTATTTAATGAAAATAAATGACAATATTTTAAAAATCAATTTTTTTACTATTCATCAAAAACAATACTACAAATACTAGCATTAGGGACCCCCCCAAAGTACTTTCTAATGGTCATTAAAAATTTCTTTCCGAAAACCTATGGTAATCACCGTTGGACCGATGCTAAATGCCATTAGCGACCGCCATAGGCGGTCCCTATAGGCCCTATCAAAAGTTTCAATAGCGACCTCTTGGTTGTCAGCAATGATCCAGAAAAACATACCAGAAAGTGACCACCATTGGTGATCGCTAATAGTCATGAAACAAAAAACATATAGCGACCTCTATAAGCAGTTGATTGTTTGGATATTTTAAAAAAAACCTGCATTCCAACAGCCAGAATGCAGTAACTAGAACAAAAAAAAACAAAAGAAACATCCTCCAAAAAAAACCTACATTCCAATAGCTTGAATGAAGTGATATAAATAGAAAAAAAACCGGAATGAAATATTATAAACTAGAATAAAATTACCAAAAGAGGCAGCCTGCAAAAAAAATTATAATCAAATACCATAACCAAAAAGAAATCTAAACGGCTATAAATCCTATCCAATATTCTACCTCAACCTAACTACCAATAAAATACAAAAAAATCTATTAAATAAGAAAAATAAGTAGATATGGATAATATTGGGTGATTCAATGATTTTAATCTAACATTAAAAAAAGTATATACAAACCTAATGGGTAATCTAAGGAGGAAGAGTTAGGGTATGAATATAAATGGAAATAAATCAAAATCATAATTTACCTCTAGATATTATAAAATACTTGTGCTACATGAGTGATGGAAAAAAATAAATTTATAAACAGATAGATGAGTTTGTGGGAAAATAGATAGATATAGATTGACAAACATGCAGATATATAGACACACACACTCCCACAGACAAGCACACATATAAAGACATGCATATAGGCTGATCATATAGACAAACAAAATGTTATACATAAAGATAAATTTAACATGATAGACACACACAAAATTATATACTATAAGATAGTTAGTATAGGAAAATATATGATGGAAAATATAAAAAATATTGACCATGAAATTTCACTGCATCCTGAGAAGTGGACTGGGTGGAAGGTAGAGGTTAGGAAGCAATTTGGGAATGAGGGGAACCACAGTACAGTTGGGGATTCTATTTTAGAACGGTGTATACATTCCTACCACATATATTTGCAAAGGGGTCCTATGGGGGAGAATAAGTGAAGTACAAACTATTATAAAAGGGGGAGGGATAAAGATAGTGTGGGTTATCAAGAATATAATGGATCAAAAATTATGGATATAATGACCCATACTTTACATACATTGTTATTACTTCAAAATTGAAGCATACTTATTAAAACATATAACAAAACCATGAAAGGACCGTATAGGTATAGTGTCTTTAGAAACTGGGAAACATAAACAACTGGTTCATAAAGTGTCTACATTATCTCCCATTTATTTAATCATATCTATAGTCCCTTTTGTCATATCTTACTTAATAATCTTCTTCATGACCTGGGGAAAAAACATACAAAAGGGTGAGCTCAAATGCTCAATAAGGGTAAACAAAATAAATATCAATCACATCATATTTATAAGAACATATCTTTTGGAAATCTTAACCTGCAAAAGAGATCATAATTTCATAACATGTGATAAATCATAGTAGTGAAATGTAATCCCAATAATCATAACTTAAAACATGAAATTTTGTGTAATACACACATAATAATAGATAATCATTTATTATTAGTCAATACTCATTTCCAAGACTATCTTAGTGGACAAAGTCCATTTCTGAACTGAGTTCATTCCTCGTTTCAGTCCTGTTTCACTGAACCGGTTTAACCTGTCGTTCTAGCCATGTCTATCTCATGAGATATGAAATCTTTAACCAATGCATTGGAGGGAGATATAGGTCCCACCCATCTCATAACGATACCATTCATATGTGTGCCAAAAAATCATAAATCATACATCATTGTATAACCCATGTAATAAAAATAGGATTCCTAAGCAACATGACATCATAAAACAATTCATATAAGATAAAGGAATTCATAAAAATAATTCCATCACAACATAATCAAATCAATGTAATAATAGGTATAGAAAAAAACCCTATATTATCTTAGATGGAAAATAATTTTGATAAAACACTTGAACTCCATTTTTGAGGAAAATATCCTTTCTACTTCAAAAACATTTTCGTGTCTTAACATGTTATAAAATTTTAAACTAAAATAATTTGATTAAAAATAAACTTGAAAAATTGTAAAGGAAGCTTCTTGGAAATAATGTTTTAAAAATCCATTCATGCCATATAAGTTAAAAAACATTCTTCTCGTACTTTTTTTAGAAAAGTCAAAAAAGTACCTCATACGAAAAACGACAAAAGACTCCTTTGATATCTTTTACTAAAAACTCACCGAAGGGTAAAATTGGATTTAAAAAATTGTAGGTGGATGGAAATAATATTACATATTGAGGAAACATGGATGTGGATGATAAAATACACCCCAGTAAATACAAAAGTATAAACAATCTCGGATAAAATGAGATTGTGATATTTTCCCTTACCTTAGGTCTGATTTGCTTCGTAAGTGTCTGAACCTCTTGTATAATGATTTAAATAATGTTATTGACTTATTCCAGAATCATACTTATTTTTATGATATCATATATGGTCATATTCTTAGCTTCTTATTAGTAATATTTCATTACTACTTGTTATTCGGGTGTTTATTACTTTTTGTTCTTATGCGTGTTTTGTCGAATAAATTCTTATTCTTCTTTTTAGGTTATAGATACCTCATTTACAGATTGGTATTAGTGTAATATATTCATTCATTCAATTCAATTATATAATCATTATGAAATGAAGATCATGTAAAACGAGTCGTATCACATCGTGGAGACGGTATTCCGTACGTACGCACGAGTGATGATATCGTTCCCATGATCGTGAAATTGTAATGGAGTGTATATATACAATTTCAGAATCAATATAACTTTACAATAATCATATATAGTTATTATTTACACCATTATACCCATCCAAATAAGGTGGTGGGGGAAAATAGATTACACCACGACGTGGAGATGGTATTCCGTACGTACGCACGCGTGGTGATTTCATTTTCCGTAGGATGGATAGATGGTGAAATATGGTTGTTTCATACTTATAATAACATATAAGTATATGAGTGATACTGATGATATTACTTTATAATGAAACAACAAAAGAATAAGAAGTGGAATAAGAAATAAATATGAAAGAATCGGTAACGGACATTACCTCTTCTTTGAAGCGCTTCTTTGAGACCTCCTTCTAGGACACTAAAATTGGTCTTTGAAGAAGACCAGGACCTCTATGATGTCTCTAGGGAAGTGGAGAGAAGAAATTGTCAGGGTTTGGCCGAGCTTGAAGGCTCAATTTGGTGTGAGGAAGAGGGGGAGGAGGTGCCCTTTTATAAGGGAGGAGAGGGGCTCCTTTGGAAAAACTAAAACTATTATTTTATTATAAAGCCAAATTTGGTTTTAAATAGCTCCAAATTAATTTATTTCGAAGCTAATGTGGGGATGGGTATAAATCCTCTCATAAAATAGAATTTAGACAATTTTAGGTTCCTATTTTAACCTTATCATTTAGATTTAACATTAAGTTAGATAATTTTACTTTTACCATGTCTTTTTGTGTTCTTACAATATAAGGTTAATAAACTTACTATAACAAGCCAAACGAACCCCAAGTTGTTTATTATTAATATATATAACTTTAGCTAAGTCATTTGGCCAAACATTAGATTTTTAGGAATAAAATAACAATTAATAATATAATATTTGTTTTCAAAATTATTTTATGTCAATTTTGACACTATTTAGTAATTTATTTTTTGGAAATCATAAGAAAATGTTTAATTCGAAAAATGTTAATTAAATAAATACTAACATGTCATAATAACCTATAAAATTAGTGGAATTAATAAAAAGTCTCAAATTAGATTTATTTGGGTATTTATAACATCAATTATATCAATATTTTATTAATAAGATAATTACTGCATCATCTTTGTGTCATAAATAAATTAACGTCTTTAAAGTATAAAAATTACAAATAAAATATCATTATGTAGGAAATCTTTTTAGATTTCTAATAAATATTTATAGTCGAATTTATCTTATGTATAACCCTATATTAAAAATTCTTTAGTTACTAAACTTTGATTTTAACTATTTTAACCCTTCTTTAAATAAATTGATAATAAATGTCCTAATCTAATCCAAGTGGGCTTAAATGGTCATATTTTATTCCTAAGGTTGTTTTTGGTCGAATTACACTTATCCAATAGAATTAGGACATGTGTTAGGGTAATAATAATATCATTTTTACTCTTAACTACCCTATTTAATTTTAACCGTGGTAAAAAAAGTAAAAGTTACTATTCACCAAAAATTATTTTCATCTCATTGAACCACATTTTAGTCCTTGATATTAACCGTGTCTCTTGGATTTTAGAAATTATACTCACATAAGTGGTAAAATTAAGTTATATGAAAAATTCAGTTTTTTTAACTACCATTTAGTGGTTTCACTATTCATCAAAAAATGAAAGTTTCCAGAAAAATACCAAAAATTAGGCCTAAACTATATTTGATATTATGAATTCAAAAATGATGTTTATTTTACCAAATTAAAAACATATCAGTTACATTAACTAATTTAAAAATTAATTCCCGTCGTCAAAACAAATAGTGTGTTTTTAAAAGATAATAACTATCAAAAGATTGACACTTGTTTATGTGTGGTTTAAATGTGAAATTACATCCAATGAACAACATTGTATTAAATTGTAAAAATATATTCTAAATATACTTTAAAACCACTCAAATTAATAATTTATCACTATTAATTATTTCGATTAAAAAAGTATTTTTTAATTAAAATTTAGTAATTTTCACTATTCATCAGAATATGAAAGTTATCTGAAAAGTACCAAAATTTCACCCTAAGCTAATTTCGATATTACGAATCCAAAAATGAAGTTCATTTTGAAAAATAAAATTTACAAAATTTTAAAAAGTGGTTATCACTATTCATAACGGCTAGTTTTAATAATATTTTAATAGCATATCGTTGTTTAGTGAAACTCGGTATTGCGTACGATGCAAGCTATTGAGGAAGGACACAGTTGCGTGTAAAGAAAGAAAAGCTAGTGTTGTGTGTAGTGAAAGATTCCTTTGATGATTTATATAACATAAAAACAAAATATTTCTCATAAAAGTCTTTGGTGTTACATTCTACCCCTCTTAAAATGAATTTCACCCTCGAAATTCGTCACTTTGTAACAAAAAGATGAGGATACCTCTCCCTCATCATATCCTCAAGCTCACATGTAGCTTCTTCTAATTGGTGGTTCCTCCATAAAACTTTCACCAATCGAGTGGTCTTGTTTCAGAGGACTTTTTCGCTACGATCCAGAATCTCTATCGGCTGTTCTTCATAAGAAAGATCTTGCTCCAGCAGTACAACTTCTGAGCTGAGTACATGTGAAGGATCAGGTATATACTTTCTCAGGAGAGATACATGGAACACATTGTGAACTTGAGAGAGATTAGGTGGAAGTGCCAATCGGTAAGCTACCTTTCCAACACGATCCAGTATTTAGAAAGGACCGATATATCTAGGGCTCAACTTCCCCTTCTCTCCGAATCTCTCACTACTACAAACACAGCCTTTATCAGCGCTAAAATGGACTTTATCAGTGCTAGAAAAGCACTGATAAAGCCAGCGTAGACAAACGAGGGGGTCCCCTTTATCAGCGCTCCGAAAATCGCTGATATATGACCCCTTTATCAGCGCTAAAAAAAGCGCTGATAAAGGGGTCCTATATCAATGCTTCCTTTATCAGCACTTTCATTTTAGCGCTGATAAATGACCCTTTTATCAGCACTTTTAAAAAAGTGCTGATAAAAGTTAAAAAAAATTAAATAAAATTAAAAAAAATTAAAAAAAAAATAAAAAAATTTAAAAAATACTGCCAATCGGGGGGGCTTTTATAGCGCCTGAACCCCCCCTTTTATAGCGCTTTTCGGCCCCTATACAGCACCCCACGCACCCCCCTCAACCCTTTAACAGCGCTTGCTCAAATATTCCCCATGCGCCCGCAACCCTGCCTCCACCAGGATTTGAACTTGAGACCTCCCCCCTGCGCGCCTAAGCCCTTACCACTACTCTATTTTGATTTGCTTTCCAATTCATGATATCTTTATATATATATTTATATATTTAGTTATATTTATTCGTATAGTAATATATATTTATATTAATATATATATATATATATAGTTATATTATAATATATATATATAGTTATATTATAATATATATAGTAATATTAATATATATATAGTGGTATTAATATATATCTATATCTATATATATATATATTTAGTTATATTTATTCGTATAGTAATATATATTTATATTAACATATATATAGTTATATTAACATATATATAGTTATATGAATATATATTTATATAGTTATATAGTTATATTAATATATATATAGTGATATTAATATATATATTTATGGTGATATTAATATATATATTTATAATAATACTAATATATATATATGTAGTTATATTAATATATATATATATAGTTATTAGATTAAAATATATATATATATAATTAGATTAATATATATATATATAGTTAGATTAATATATTTATATAGTTATATTAATATATAGGTATATAAATATTCATATATTGGTATTTTAAATAAAATAGATATTAGTTATTATCTAGATAAAGCTAATATATTTTATATGTAAATATGTTTAATTATTTATTTAAAAAATTTAATTTTTAGGTGCGAATATATAAAAAATATGTACATATAGTTATATATTTGATTATAAATAGCAGTTCATTATAAAAAAGGATGAAATTTCAAAAACATAATATCAATATGAATGTGATACCTTGGAATAAATTCAGTCCCCACCAAAAAAAGCCAATAATACCCCCTTAAACGAGTTTGAAAATCCACAAAATGTTAAAAAATTTGGGTACCCCGACAAAAAACTCAGTTTTGGAGGCCTTCTGGGCCTCTTTTGGCCTCGAAAAATGCTTGACCGGGGTATACATTCCTACCACATATATTTGTAAGGGGGTCCTATGGGGGAGAATAAGTGAAGTACAAACTATTATAAAAGGTGGAGGGATAAAGATAGTGGGGGTTATCAAGAATATAATGGCTCAACGATTATGGATATAATGACCCATACTTTACATACATTGTTATTACTTCAAAATTGAAGCATACTTATTAAAACATATAACAAATCCATGAAAGGACCGTATAGGTATAGTGTCTTTAGAAACTAGGAAACATAAACAACTGGTTCATAAAGCGTCTACACTATCTCCCATTTATTTAATCATATCTATAGTCCCTTTTGGCATATCTTACTTAATAACCTTCTTCCTGACCTAGGGAAAAAAACATACAAAAGGGTGAGCTCAAATGCTCAGTAAGGGTAAACAAAATATATATCAATCACATCATATTCATAAGAACATATCCTTTGGAAATCTTAACCTGCAAAAAAGATCATAATTTCATAACATGGGATAAATCATAGTAGTGAAATGTAATCCCAATAATCATAACTTAAAACATGAAACTTTGTGGCATACACACAAAATAATATATAATCATTTCTTATTAGTCAAGACTCATTGCCAAGACTATCTTAGTGGACAAAGTCCATTTCTGAACCGAGTTCATTCCTCGTTTCAGTCCTGTTTCACTGAACCGGTTTAACCTGCCATTCTAGCCATGTCTATCTCATGAGATATAAAATCTTTACCCAATGCATTGGAGGGAGATATAGGTCCCACCCATCTCATAATGATACCATTCATATGTGTGCCACAAAATCATAAATCATACATCATTGCAAAACCCATGTAATAAAAATAGGATTCCTAAACAACATGACATCATAAAACAATTCATATAAGATAAAGGAATTCATAAAAATAATTCCATCACAACATAATAAAATCAATGTAATAATAGTGATAGAAACAAAACACTATATTATCTTAGATGGAAAATAATTTTGATAAAACACTTGAACTCCATTCTTGAGGAAAATATCCTTTCTACTTCAAAAACATTTGCCTGTCTTAACATGTCATAAAATTTTAAACTAAAAGAAGTTGATTAAAAATAAACTTGAAAACTTGTAAAGTAAGCTTCTTGGAAATAATGTTTTAAAAATCCATTCATGCTGTATAAGTTAAAAAAACATTCTTCTCGTACTTTTGTCAGAAAAGTCAAAAAAGTACCTCGTACGAAAAACGACAAAAGATTCCTTTGATATATTTTACTAAAAACTCACCGAAGGGTAAAATTTGATTTAAGAAATTGCAGGTAGATGGAAATAATATTACATATTGAGGAAAGATGTATGTGGATGATAAAATACACCCTCTTAAATACCAAAGTATAAACAATCTCGGATAAAATGAGATTGTGATATTTTCCCTTACCTTAGGTCTGATTTGCTTCGTAAGTGTCTGAAACTCTTGTATAATGATTTAAATAATGTTATTGACTTATTCCAGAATCATACTTATTTTTATGATATCATATATGGTCATATTCTTAGCTTCTTATTAGTAATATTTCATTACTATTTGTTATTCGGGTGTTTATTACTTTTTGTTCTTATGCGTGTTTTGTCAAATAAATTCTTATTCTTCTTTTTTAGGTTATAGATACCTCATTTACATATTGGTATTAGTGTAATATATTCATTCATTCAATTCATTTATATAATCATTATGAAATGAAGATCATGTAGAACGAGTCGCATCACATCGTGGAGACGGTATTCCGTACGTACGACGAGTGATGATATCATTCCCATGATCGTGAAATTGTAATGGAGTGTATATATACAATTTCAGAATCAATATAACTTTACAATAATAATATATAGTTATTATTTACACCATTATACCCATCCAAATAAGGTGGTGGTGGAAAATAGATTACACCACGGCGTGGAGACGGTATTCTGTACGTACGCACGCGTGGTGATTTCATTTTATGTAGGATGGATAGATGGTGAAATATGGTTGTTTCATACTTATAATAACATATAAGTATATGAGTGATACTGATGTTATTACTTCATAATGAAACAACAAAAGAATAAGAGTTGGAAGAAGAAATAAATATGAAAGAATCGGTAACGGACATTACCTCTTCTTTGAAGCGCTTCTTTGAGACCTCCTTTTAGGACACTAAAATTGGTCTTTGAAGAATACGAGGACCTCTAGGATGTCTCTAGGGAAGTGGAGAGAAGAAATTGGTAGGGTTTGTCCGAGCTTGAAGGCTCAATGTGGTGTGAGGAAGAGGGGGAGGAGGTGCCCTTTTATAAGGGAGGAGAGGGGCTCCTTTGGAAAAACTAAAAATATTATTTTATTATAAAGCCAAATTCGGTTTTAAATAGCTCCAAATTGATTTATTTCAAATCTAAGGTGGGGATGGGTAGAGATAATCTCATCAAATATAATTTAGACAAGTTTATGTTCCTATTTTAACCTTATCATTTAGATTTAACATTAAGTTAGATAATTTTACTTTTACCATGTCTTTTTGTGTTCTTACACTATAAGGTTAATAAACTTACTATAACAAGTCAAACGAACCCCAATTTGTTTATTATTAATATATATAACCTTATCTAAGTCATTTGGCAGAACCTTATATTTTTAAGAATAAAATAACAATTAATAATATAATATTTGTTTTCAAAACTATTTTTTGTCAATTTTGACACTATTTAGTAATTTATTTTTGTGGAAATCATAACAGAATGATTAATTCGAAAAAAGTTAATTAAATCAATACTAACATGTCATACTAACCTAGAAAATTAGTGGAATTCATAAAAAGTCTAAAATTACATTTATTTCTGTATTTATAACATAAGTTATGTCAATATTTCTTTAATAAGATAATTACTGCATCATCTTTGTGTCATAAATAAATTAACGTCTTTAAAGTATAAAAATTACAAATAAAATATCATTATGTAGGAAATCTTTTGAGATTTATAATAAATATTTATAGTCGAATTTATCTTCTGTATAACCCTATATTAAAAATTTTTTAGTTACTAAACTTTGATTTTAACTTTTTTAACCCTTCTTTAAATAAATTGATAATAAATGTCCTAATCTAATCCAAGTGGGCCTAAATGGTCATATTTTATTCCTAATGTTATTTTTGGTCGAATTAAACTTAACCAATAGAATTAGGACATGTGTTAGGGAAATAATAATATCATTTTTACCCTTAACTACCCTATTTAATTTTAACCGTGGTAAAAAAAAAGTAAAAAGTTACTATTCAAAAAAAATTATTTCATCTCATTGAACCACATTTTAGTCCTTGATATTAATCATGTCTTTCAGATTTTCAAAATTCTACTCACAGAAGCGGTAAAATTTAGTTTTATGAAAAATTCAGTTTTTTTAACTACCACTTAGTGGTTTCACTCTTCATCAAAAAATGAAAGTTTCCTGAAAAATACCAAAAAATAGGCCTAAGATATATTTGATATTATGAATTCAAAAATGATGTTTATTTTACCGAATTAGAAACATATCAGTTATATTAACTAATTTAAAAATTAATTCCCGTCGTCAAAACAAATAGCGTGTTTTTAAAAGATAATAACTATCAAAAGATTGACACTTGTTTATGTCTGGTTTAAATGTGAAATTACATCCAGTGAACAACATTGTATTAAATTGTAAAAATATATTCTCAATATACTTTAAAACCACTCAAATTAATAATTTATCACTATTAATTATTTCGATTAAAAAAGTAGTTTTTAATTAAAATTTAGTAATTTTCACTATTCATCAGAATATGAAAGTTATCAGAAAAGTACCAAAATTTCACCCTAAGCTAATTTCGATATTATGAATCCAAAAATGAAGTTCATTTTGAAAAATAAAATTTACAAAATTTCAAAAAGTTGTTATCACTATTCATAACGGCTAGTTTTAATAATATTTTAATAGCATATCACTGTTTAGTGAAACTCGGTATTGCGTACGATGCAAGCTATTGAGGAAGGTCACAGTTGCCTGTAAAGCAAGACAAGAAAATGTTGTGTGTAGTGAATGATTCCTTTGATGATTTATATAACATAAAAACAAAATATTTCTCATAAAAGTCTTGGCTGTTACATTCTATCCCTCTTAAAATGAATTTCACCCTCGAAATTCATCACTTTGTAACAAAAAGATGAGGATACCTCTCCCTCATCATATCCTCAAGCTCACATGTAGCTTCTTATAATTGGTGGTTCCTCCATAAAACTTTCACCAATAGTGGTCTTATTTCATAGGACCTTTTCACTACAATCCAGAATCTCTATCGGCTGTTCTTCACAAGAAAGATCTTGCTCCAGCAGTACAACTTCTGAGTTGAGTACATGTGAAGGATCAGGTATGTACTTTCTCAGGAGAGATACCTGGAACACATTGTGAACTTGAGAGAGATTCGGTGGAAGCGCCAATCGGTAAGCTACCTTTCCAACACGATCTAGTATTTCGAAAGGACAGATATATCTAGGGCTCAACTTCCCCTTCTTTCTGAATCTCTCACTACTACAAACACGGCCTTTATCAGTGCTAAAAATGGCCTTTATCAGTGCTAGAAAAGCACTGATAAAGCCAGCGTAGATAAACGAGGGGGTCCCCTTTATCAGCGCTCCAAAAAGCGCTGATATAGGACCCCTTTATCAGCGCTAAAAAAAAGTGCTGATATTGGGGTCCTATATCAGTGCTTCCTTTATCAGCACTTTCGTTTTAGCACTGATAAAGGACCCTTTTATCAGCGCTTTTAAAAAAGCGCTGATAAAAGTTAAAAAAAATTTAAAAAATTTAAAAAATACTGCCAATCAGGGGGGCTTTTATAGCGCTTGAACCCCCCCTTTTACAGCGCTTTTTGGCCCCTATACAGCACCCCACACACCCCCCTCAACCCTTTAACATCGCTTGCTCAAATATTCCACATGCGCCTGCACCCCTGCCTCCACCAGGATTTGAACTTGAGACCCCCCCCCCCTGCGCGCCTAAGCCCTTACCACTACTCTATTTTGATTTGCTTTCCAATTCATGATATCTTTATATATATATATTTATATATTTAGTTATATTTATTCATATAGTAATATATATTTATTTTAATATATATATTTATATTTATATTATAATATATATATATATAGTTATATTATAATATATATAGTAATATTAATATATATATATATAGTGGTATTAATATATATCTATATCTATATATATATATATATTTAGTTATATTTATTCGTATAGTAATATATATTAATATTAATATATATATATATAGTTATATTAACATATATATAGTTATATTAACATATATATAGTTATATGAATATATATTTATATAGTTATATAGTTATATTAATATATATATAGTGATATTAATATATATATATTTATGGTGATATTAATATATATATTTATAGTAATACTAATATATATATGTAGTTATATTAATATATATATAGTTATTAGATTAATATATATATATAGTTAGATTAATATATATATATAGTTAGATTAATATATATATATAGTTAGATTAATATATATATATAGTTAGATTAATATATAGGTATATAAATATTCATATATTGGTATTTTAAATAAAATGGATATTAGTTATTATTTAGATAAAGCTAATATATTTTATATGTAAATATGTTTAATTATTTATTTAAAAAATTTAATTTTTAGGTGCGAATATATAAAAAATATGCACATATAGTTATATATTTGATTATAAATAGCATTTCATTATAAAAAAGGATGAAATTTCAAAAACATAATATCAATATGAATGTAATACCTTGGAATAAATTCAGTCCCCGCCAAAAAAGAAAATAATACCCCCTTAAAAGAGTTTGAAAATCCACAAAATGTTAAAAAAATCTGGGTACCCCGACAAAAAAATCTGTTTTGGAGGCCTTCAGGGCCTCTTTTGGCCTCGAAAAATGCTTGAACGGGGTCCCCCCAAGTCATAGCGACGTAGAGCTCGTCGTAGGCTTCGATTTGATATGTGGTAGAGCTCAAACGGACACCCGGATCAAAAGTTATGGTCGTTTGAAGTTTGAGTAGCGTTTTCAACATATTTTGGATATTTTTTTAATTTTTTTAGTCCTCAAATTGTTATTAAATGACTATTACTCCATAATGATTATCAAATTATTAATTAAAAATATTTTTTTTAATTTTTTAAGAAGTCATTTTCACTAAATATCTTATATATTAAGTATAATAAGTGTAAATGTACATTTATAATTATCTACAATATATTTAAAAATTATATATTATATTTATATAACAATATAACTATATTTATATATTAATATATTAATATATTTTTTTAATTTTTTTTTGAAGCCAAACCTTTATCAGCACTTTTAAAAAAAGCGCTGATAAAGGACCCCCCTTTATCAGCGCTACTAAACAAGCGCTGATAAAGGGGGGGCCTTTATCAGCGCTAACAAAAGCGCTGATAAAGGGGGGTCCCTTTATCAGCGCTTTTTCGTTAGCGCTGATAAAGTGGGGCGCTGCGAAAAACTGTTTTTGTGGTAGTGTCATGACCCTCTTCCAGGGAGATATTCATAAGAACACTTTATCACCCACTTCAAACTCTAGGTCTTTTCTTTGGTTGTCGGCATAACTTTTCTGTCGACTCTTAGGTGCTCTTATGTGTTGTTGAATAGATCAGACCTTTTCTGCCATCTCATCAACAAGATCAGGTCCTAATAGCTTTCTTTCCCCAACTTCATCCCAGCAAGTTGGAGTCCTGCATTTCTTTCTATAGAGAACTTCATAAGGAGCCATCTAAATACTGGAGTGAAAGATATTATTATAAGAAAATTCCACCAAAGGTAGGTGTTGATCCCAACCACCTTTGAAATCCATAGAGAAAGCTCTCAACATATCTTCTAGAGTTTGAATTATTCTCTCAGACTGACCGTCTGTTTGAGGATGATAAGCAGTGCTAAAACTCAACTCTGTATCCAGAGTATGCTGAAGACTTCTCCAGAACTTCGAGTTAAATATCGGATCCCGATAAGATATAATAGAAAGTGGTACTCCATGCAATCTTACCACTTCCTTTACATATATCCTGGCAAGCGGATCCAGAGAGAAATCCTCTCTAATAGCAATGAAGTGTGCAGACTTTGTAAGATGATCAACTATTACTCAGATAGAATTATTGCCTTTGGATGTTTTAGGAAGTCCTGTGACAAAGTCCATAGTGATGTTTTCCCATTTCCATTCGGGTATGGGTAATGGTTGTAACATCCCCTTAGACATCTGTCTCTCATCTTTAACTTGCTGACAAACCAAGCATCGAGAGACATATTCAGAAACATCTATTTTCATGCCATCCCACCAGAAGTACTCTTTCAGGTCCCTATACATCTTGTGCTTCCAGGATGAATAGAGAATGAAGAACTATGAGCCTCATCCAGAAGCTCCTTCTTTAATTCGGGGATGGGAGGAACACAAACCCGATTCCTGAACTTTATTATCCCATCACAATCAAGGTTGAATTCAGGAATATTTCTCACCTTCTTTTGTAACTCTACATCTCCTTTCTGCGCCTCTTTAATCTTCACATGTATAGATGGTTGAACATTCATTTGAGAAAGATACGATTTTCCCCCTTCCATTATAATTCCATGATCCATCCTTTATAAATCCATCAATATTGGATCTTTTGTGATCCTCATCATGGATAAACTGGCATGGTCTTGTTGACTTAATGCATCTTCCACCTTGTTTGCTTTCCCAGGGTGGTAATGAATTGAGCAGTTGTAATCCTTAATCCGCTCCAACCATCTTATTTGGCGCATATTCAGCTCCTTTTGTTTGAAAATATACTTTAAACTTTTATGATCAATATAAATATCACACCTTTCTCCATAAAGATAATTCCTCCAAATCTTTAATGCAAATATTACCGTAGCTAACTCCAAATCATGATTTGGGTAATTTTTCTCATGGATTTTCAACTGTCGTGAGGCATAAGCTATCACCATATCATTTTGCATAAGAACACACCCCAATCCCTTCTTGGATGCATCACTGTAGATCACAAACCTTTCTCCACTACAAGGAAGTGTGAGCAGAGGTGCACTGGATAACCTTCTTTTCAACTCCTTAAAATTCTCTGCACATTCCTCCGTCCAGACAAACTTAACTCCTTTCTGAGTCAACTTGGTGAGTGTATTAGATAATCGTGAAAAATCTTTCACAAAACGTTGATAATATCCATCCAAACCAAGAAAACTTCGGATCTCAGTTACTATTTTTGGTCTCGACCATCTTTCGATAACCTCTGTTTTTGCTGGATCTATAGATATCCCCTCTTTTGAGATTATGTGACCCAAAAATGAAACTCTTTGAAGCCAAAATTCACACTTGGTAAATTTGGAATAAAGCTTCTCCTTTCTCAGGGTCTTCAGTATAATTCTCAAGTGATCTTCAAGTTCTTCCTTGCTCTTTGAATATAAAAGAATATCGTCTATAAAGACTACCACAAACTGATCAAGATAGTCTCTAAAGACTCTATTAATCAGATCGATGAAGATAGAAGGGGCATTAGTAAGACAAAATGGCATCACTATAAATTCATATTGTCCATACCTTGTACGGAAAGCCATATTTGATATATCCTCCCTTTTGACCCTTAATTGATGATACCCTGAACAAAGATCAATTTTGGAAAAGTATTGAGCTCCGCGTAGTTGGTCAAATAAGTCATCAATGCATGGGAGAGGATATTTATTCTTGATAGTGATCTTGTTAAGTTCTCGATAATCAATGCAGAGTCTCATTGATCCATATTTCTTCTTAACAAATAGAACAGGTGCTCCCCAAGGTGATGCACTAGGGCGTATGAATCCCTTATCAAGATTCTCTTGGAGTTGCTTCTTCAATTCCTGCAACTCAATTGGGGACATTCTATAAGGTGTCTTTGAAATAGGTAAAGCACCTGGTACGAGTTCTATTGAAAACTCAACTTCACGATTTGGTGGAAGACTCGGCAATTCCTCCGGAAAGACATCATCAAAATCCCGTACAATGGGCATATTCTTAATTTTGATTTTCTCACCAACCATTTGAGATAAATAACCTTCAT
This sequence comes from Viscum album, assembly GCA_963277665.1. Lineage (NCBI taxonomy): Eukaryota > Viridiplantae > Streptophyta > Magnoliopsida > Santalales > Viscaceae > Viscum > Viscum album. The sequence goes on from OY728142.1 coordinate 1,490,158,636, forward strand.
TCAGTGGAATCAAGACCCATAAGATGGAAGAAATTTCCACTGGAAGGTTATGTTCATCCTGGCATCGATAGATGATCATAGATTGATCTGGAATATGAAATGTGACTTCCCTTCATTGGCAATTGATATGAGCTCCATATAAAGAAATCCAATCCATGCCAAGAATCATATCAAATTCCACTATAGGAAGGATCACAATATTTGCAGGAAGCACTTTCCCACAAACTTCAATCGGGGAAGAATTATAAACTTTTGATGTGACTGTTGTGCCATTAGGTGTTGTCACAGCTAACTCAACATCTAATTGTTGAGGTAATACGGTGATACCCTTAGAAAAATTTTCAGAAATAAAAGAGTGGGTGGATCCAGAATCAAATAAAACATTTGATACTTTAGAGTGTATGGTAAGTGTACCTTTCACCACATCGTTATCGTAATCCACATCGCTGATAGAAATTTCATGTGACTTTCCTTTTTCTTTAGCCTTAAGATTTTGTTGATGTCGATCATCATCAACAACCCTTGGATTAGGGCATTTATTAGAATAATTCCTCATCTCCTTGCACTTGAAACATTGAAGTGTAGTAGGTTCATTTTGTGTGTCCCTTCCTTTGTTTGAATCATTAGACATCTTATTCCCATCATTGCGGCATTCGAATGCCCAATGGCCTTCCTTTCCACATTTGAAACATTTACTTGTCCCTTTAAGACAACTCCCTCCATGTTTCTTTCCACACTTTGAGCATAAGGGAAAGCTCATCTTCTTTTCAGTGTGCTCTTTAGATTTTCCTTTGAATTCCATTTTCCTCTTCTTATCAAACCCATATGACTGATGGGTTACTCCAATCTCCATCTCAACTTTGAGAGCACATCGAACGATTTCCTCATAGCTATTGAAGTCCCTTATGGCTAAGGCCCTTCGAAGACTTGGTTTTAAGCCACTAAAGAATCGATCGATCTTACTCTCAGGTTGGATAATAATACCATAAGCGTACCTTGCAAGGCTTGTAAAATTTTCTTCATAGGTACCAACAGATTCAACATCCTTTTGATTCAGTTCAAGAAACTCTTTCTCCATATTTGTTAGAAGAATACGAGGGAAGTACTTATTGAAAAATAAGTTCTTGAACTTGTCCCATTCCATGGACTCAATTTCATCTCTTTGCCTTGTATTCTTGATAAGATTCCACCATTGATCAACATCACCTTCCAAATGATACACTGCTAAGATGACTTTATCATGTTCAGAACATTGAAGAACTGAAAATATCTTTTCAGTAGTACTAATCCATTGTTCAGCAACTAATGGATCAGTAGACCCGCTGAATGAAGGTGGACGTTGCCTCATGAAGGATTCAACAGAATGTTGCTCCTTCCTTTGCTTGTTTGGAAGTCCTGCATGATTCATAGCTTGAGAAAGTTGTGTGAGCATGGATACAAGATTTTTCATTCCATCTCCCATAACGTTTAGTTTCTCAGGGGGACAATCATTGCATTTCCCGCCGCATTCCGCATTAACACGGTTCCTTCGGGTTCCAGCCATTGACTAAAACTAATAAGAATAGTGTGAGAAAAACTAATTATAATAGGAAAACCACATAATCAAGAATACAATTTCACACTTAAGGTCTTATCCTAGGTTATTCATGGACATTTCTAAAACACTAAGATTGTGTTATATGCTTAGACTTATCCTTAGGGTTCTTACTAAGTCTTTCACATCCTAGTTTCCAAAGGTTTACTATACCTTTCCTCTGATACCAACTATAACGACCCATACTTTACATACACTTTTATTACTTCAAAATTGAAGCATACTTATTACAACATATAACAAAACCATGAAAGGACCGTATAGGTATAGTGTATTTAGAAACTGGGAAACATAAACAACTGGTTCATAAAGCGTCTACACTGTCTCCCATTTATTTCATCATATCTATAGTCCCTTTTGGCATATCTTACTTAATAACCTTTTTCCTGACCTGGGAAAAAAACATACAAAAGGGTGAGCTCAAATGCTCAGTAAGGGTAAAAAAAAAATATCAACCACATCATATTCATAAGAATATATCTTTTGGAAATCTTAACCTGCAAAAGAGATCAAAATTTCATAACTTGGGATAAATCATAGTAGTGAAATGTAATCCGAATAATCATAACATAAAACATGAAACTTTTTGGAATACACACATAATAATAGAAAATCATTTCTTATTAGTCAAGACTCATTTCCAAGACTATCTTAGTGGACGAAGTCCATTTCTGAACTGAGTTCATTCCTCATTTCATTCCTGTTTCACTGAACCGGTTTAACCTGCCGTTCCAGCCATGTCTATCTCACGAGATATAAAATCTTTACCCAATGCATTGGAGGGAGATATAGGTCCCACCCATCTCATAATGATACCATTCATATGTGTGCCACAAAATCATAAATCATACATCATTGCATAACCCATGTAATAAAAATGGGATTCTTAAACAACATGACATCATAAAACAATTCATATAAGATAAAGGAATTCATAAAAATAATTCCATCACAAAATAATCAAATCAATGTAATAATAGGGATAAAAACAGAACCCTATATTATCTTAGATGGAAAATAATTTTGATAAAACACTTGAACTCCATTCTTGAGGAAAATATCATTTCTACTTCAAAAACATTTTCCTTTCTTAACATGTCATACAATTTTAAACTAAAATAAGTTGATTAAAAATAAACTTGAAAACTTGTAAAGGAAGATTCTTGGAAATAATGTTTTAAAAATCCATTCATGCCGTATAAGTTAAAAAAACATTCTTCTCGTACTTTTGTCGGAAAAGTCAAAAAAGTACCTCGTATGAAAAATGACAAAAGATTCCTTTCATATATTTTATAAAAAACTCACCGAAGGGTAAAATTGGATTTAAACAATTTTAGGTGGATGGAAATAATATTACATATTGAGGAAACATGGATGTGGATGATAAAATACACCCCAGTAAATACCAAAGTATAAACAATCTCGGATAAAATGAGATTGTGATATTTTCCCTTACCTTAGGTCTGATTTTCTTCATAAGTGTCCGAACCTCCGGTATAATGATTTAAATAATGTTATTGAATTATTACAGAATCATACTTATTTTTATTATATCATATATGGTCATATTCTTAGCTTCTTATTAGTAATATTTCATTACTACTTGTTATTCGGGTGTTTATTACTTTTTGTTCTTATGCGTGTTTTGTAGAATAAATTCTTATTATTATTTTTAGGTTATAGATACCTCATTTACATATTTGTATTAGTGTAATATACTTATTCATTCAATTCATTTATATAATCATTATGCAATGAAGATCATGTAGAATGAGTCGCATCACATCGTGGAGACGATATTCCGTACGTACGCACGAGCGATGATATCGTTCCCATGATCGTGAAATTGTAATGGAGTGTGTATATACAATTTCAGAATCAATATAACTTAAAATAATCATATATAGTTATCATTTACACCATTATACCCATCCAAGTAAGGTGGTGGTGGAAAATAGATTACACCACGGCGTGGAGACGGTATTCCGTACGTACGCACGCGTGGTGATTTCATTTTCCGTAGGATGGATAGATGGTGAAATAGGGTTGTTTCATACTTATAATAAAATATAAGTATATTAGTGATACTGATGTTATTACTTCATAATGAAAAAACTAAATAAGAAGAAGTGGAAGAAAAAATAAAGATGAAATAATCGGTAACAGACATTACCTCTTCTTTGAAGCGCTTCTTTGAGACCTCCTTTTAGGACACTAAAATTGGTCTTTGAAGAAGAACATGACCTCCAGTATGTCTCTAGGGAAGTGGAGAGAATAAATTGGCAGGGTTTGTCCAAGCTTGAAGGCTCAAAGTGGTGTGAGGAAGAGGGGGAGGAGGTTCCCTTTTATAAGGGAGGAGAGGGGCTCCTTTGGAAAAACTAAAAATATTATTTTATTATAATTCCAAATTCGGTTTTAAATAGCTCCAAATTTATTTATTTTGAAGCTAATGTGGGGATGGGTCGAAATCCTCTCATCCAATATAATTTATACAATTTTAGGTTCCTATTTTAACCATATCATTTAGATTTAACATTAAGTTAGATAATTTTACTTTTACCGTGTCTTTTTGTGTTCTTACACTATAAGGTTAATAAACCTACTATAACAAGCCAAACGAACCCAAAGTTGTTTATTATTAATATATATAACCTTATCTAATTCATTTGGCCGAAACTTAGATTTTTAGGAATAAAATAACAATTAATAATATAATATTTGTTTTAAAAACTATTTTATGTTAATTTTGACACTATTTAGTAATTGATTTTAGTGGAAATAATAACAGAATTATTAATTCGAAAAAAGTTAATTAAATAAATACTAACATGTCATATTAACCTATAAAATTAGTTTAATTCATAAAAAGTCTCAAATTACATTTATTTGGGTATTTATAACATCAATTATGTCAATATTTCATTAATAAGATAATTACTGCATCATCTTTGTGTCATAAATAAATTAACTTATTTAAAGTCTAAAAATTACAAATAAAATATAATTATGTATGAAATATTTTTATATTTCTAATGAATATTTATAGTCGAATTTATCTTATGTATAACCCTATATTAAAAATGATTTAGTTACTAAACTTTGATTTTAACTATTTTAACCCTTCATTAAATAAATTGATAATAAATGTCTTAATCTAATCCAAGTGGGCCTAAATGGTAATATTTTATTCCTAAGGTTGTTTTTGGTCGAATTAAACTTTTCCAATAGAATTAGTACATGTGTTAGGGTAATAATAATACAATTTTTACCCTTAACTACCATATTTACTTTTAACCGTGGTAAAAAAAAGTAAAAAGTTTCTATTCACCAAAAATTATTTTCACTCATTGAGCCACATTTTAGTTCTTGATATTAACCATCTATCTAGTATTTTTGAAATTCCACTCACAGAAGTGGTAAAATTATGTTTTTTAAAAAATTCAGTTTTTTAGCTACCACTTAGTGGTTTTACTATTAATCAAAAAATGAAAGTTTCCAGAAAAATACCAAAAATTAGGCCTAAGATATATTTGATATTATGAATTCAAAAATGATGTCTATTTTACCAAATTCAAAACATATCAGTTACATTAACTAATTTAAAAATTAATTTCCGTCGTCAAAACAAATAGCGTGTTTTTAAAAGATAATAACTATCAAAAGATTGACACTTGTTTATGTCTTGTTTAAATGTGAAATTACATCCAATGAACAAAATTGTATTAAATTGTAAAAATATATTCTAAATATACTTTAGAACCACTCAAATTAATAATTTATCACTATTAATTATTTCGATTAAAAAGCTTTTTTAATTAAAATTTAGTAATTTTCACTATTCATGAGAATATGAAAGTTATCCGAAAAGTACCAAAATTTCACCATAACCTAATTTAAATATTCCGAATCCAAAAATGAAGTTCATTTTGAAAAATAAAATTTACAAATTTTCAAAAAGTGGTTATCACTATTCATAATGGCTAGTTTTAATAATATTTTAATAGCATATCGTTGTTTAGTAAAACTCGGTATTGCGTACGACGCAAGCTATTGAGGAAGGAAGAAGTTGCGTGTAAAGAAAGCCAAGCTAGTGTTTTGTGTAGTGAATGATTCCTTTGATGATTTATATAACATAAAAACAAAATATTTCTCATAAAAGTATTGGTTATTATAATGGAGTTAGACGTGTGTACAGTTCCAAATTGAGGATTCTGTATTGTATGGTTTCATGAATATAAATAGGATCAACCATTATAATAAAGATAGATATTTTTTAAAAGTTTCATGTCGAGAAGAGTATCGAAAGATGTGAAAATGTTGTATTGGAAGAAGATAAAGTTGGGATTTTTGATCTTACCCAAAGTATCTAAAAATCAATGGGGGTATAAAGGCACATATATCATGAAACATCATGAGAAATAGATCATGTATATATCAATGTGATTTAATTAGTTCAGATATATATATAATAGACTTGAACAATGAATTTTGATGCATTAAAAAACCTAAAATGCCGATCTATCATAAGGAGAAGCAAACCTCCGCAATGAGGGGCACTAACACCTAACATATAAACATGTAATAAGATTAAAAAAAGGTAAAATGAAAAAAGAAGAAGAAATAGTCACATAAACACTAATATAGTAATAAGATAGAAAGGATAAAATAAACATGGTTTCATATTAACACATTATAGCTAGACACTTATTAAAATGAATTAGATAGTTTAAAACATGGAAAAAAAAGATGAAAATCAGTGAAGAAACAATCCAAAAAGTGGAGTTTTATTTACAGAATAGAGTGCAACAATAAGAAGAAGAGTCCAACTATGAGGGAAATGATCTAAAGTGATCTATGTATTATCTAAATAATAGATATATAAATATTGGTTACTAGACTTTGTACATATCAACCTCATGGGGATCTTATTTCTATAGAAAGGGCTATTTCAACAAATTTTGCACTGATTCTCTTTTCATTAAGCGCTTCAAGGTGTCCTACTTTTCACCTTGAGTTGGGATGCATATATTTATTCTTGGATATAGGTTATCCTTGTTGTTGGGATTCAGTTCCTAGTCATGGATTAATTTGTATCGCTACAACATCATTTGGAATGGTTTTATCTATGAAAATAAAAGTTACAGTGTCATAGAAAAAATGTGTCAAACCCATAGAGTTTAGTGGACATAACATTAAAAAATTAATATTCTTAAATGGGTCTCTCATTTTCATCTACATCTGGAATTTTCTAAAGTAACAAAATGGTTCATTTACCTTTATGAATGAAAGGTTCATTGAGAGGTTTCTAAGTAGAATGTTTTTATACATGGGATCTTCTATATGGATGACTATTAGAGGCTATTAGAGATCCATTATGCCATAGGATAAATGGTTTCTATATAGGTAGTATCAAATGATTTTTTAGACTACAAATTGGATGTACAATCCCATTACCTCCATATGAACATTACCTCCAAATGGAAGGTTCCACCAGAGTTGGAAAATATGTCTATTGCAGATGAGGTTGATCATCTTGATCAGATTAAAGATCTTATCCCCATGGATTATGCTAGGCTGATCTAAAGTTATGTCTTTAATGAATACGACCACTGATTTTAGATGCCATCTCTATTATGAAGACTCAATAATAAGCTATTGTATACCCATATTTGTGGAAATCTAGTAAGGCCTCCTTATTGGCTTAACAGATTCAAAAAGAATCTCATTATGTCGTCATGATTTATTTTAATATGTAGGATATGGAATAGATTATAAATTTCCTCATAGAGAATGTATAATTTTAAAAAGATTAAGATAAATTTGATCCAATGGAATAGTCTAAAATATTGTAGTGAGTAAAATTAGATTCTAGGAAATAATCACAAAATGATTGCAGTGAGTAAAATTATCAAAATAAAATGAATGAAACTTAAAATTCAAAACCATTTCAATTTTCTTAAAGTAGGGTTACTTATTTCGGACTTTGATAAAATAGGGGCGGCGGACACCAGAGAAATTGGGCACGACCACCGCGGTGGGATTGACCTGATTTGATTCCAACTAAAAGAGGGATAAGGTTCATACCTAATTATCCAGATCATCAATTTTCAGAATTGGTGGGGATAATTTATGGAGGAAGTATGATGAAATTGGAGATAAAAATCAGATAATCCCTACCAATTCATGAGAAAATTATTGCTACATCTTGGATAAAACTGAACACCATCATTGGGACCATAATTATATAACCCCATAATAAATTGAAGTATATAAAAAACAAAAAAACACACATATATGTAGAATACATATAATTTTAGTCCCATGTTTCATGATATTGTAATATATATGTTCTATATATATAGAACAAAATTTTTTGAAAAAAGGGGAGAAATTGGAATACAAAACATATATATGTCTTCTATATACAAAAATATATACAGAACACATATATAAAGAGCATATATATATATATATATGTTTTGGTGAGTAGAATTAGGGATTTTCCTAGCCATAATCAAATTTGTATTCCTTTGAGGGGATGCAAAAATCTGTGGATAGTAGAGTATGAGTCGAGCTTCATCAGAAGGGAAGAAGAATAAAAACTGATAAACAGATGATGGTGCGCAAAATCAAAACCCTAAAACCAAAATTAGGGTTTACATAATTGGGAGATAAATCTAAAATTAGGGATTACCTGAGGGGAAGATGGAAATTTTAGGCAGCTTCCAGATTGGGGGTGGTGGTATAGAGGAGTGGTGGTGCCTCCGGCAGGGGGTGTGGCGATTGGGTATGGTGAGGCAGCGCGAAGGAGAGGGTGGCAATGATGGTTGAGGTGAGATAGCGTGAGGGCAGTCGTGAAGGGTGAAGCTGAGGTGATGGTGGGTGAGGGAGATGGTGGTGGGGGGGGAGGGTGGGTGCAGGGGCGGCGTCGAGGCGAGGGTTGGCGAGGAAAGGTCATCAAAGACGGGAGAGGTCAAGTGCGAGGAGGTTTGGGTTGGGGGGAGATAGGTTGAGTTTTTTTAATTAAAGTCAGAGTCCACATGAAGCGGTCACTAATAGTTCCCTTTAGAGATTGCCAATGGCGGCCACCCGGTCCAGGAGGCACATTTACTATATTTTCTAGTAGTAAAAAATCAATTATTTAATAAAAATCCCAAAATTTAATCATTATTTAATTTAGATATGATTATTTAGAAAAATATTTTTTATTTTATAAAATAAAATTTCTAAAATTTCTATAAATTATTTATAATATTTTCTAAAAAAAAATAACAATTATTTTTATGGAAAACATATTTTTTGAAGAATAAAATTTATTTATTGAAAATTGAGTGATTTTTTTCTAAGAATTTATCAATACATTTTTAGTGAGTAGGAAATTTATATATATTTAATGAATCATTCAATCTTATTCATATCCTTCAATTTAACGCACATGTTATAATGATTATATTTAAATAATCATGGTTTATTTGGGTTCGGTATAGCGTGTTATATACACTATTGAACAAAGTTTTTTTTAAAAAACTCAGGCTGTAACATTCTTCACCCTTAAGGAATTTATCCTTCAAAATTTCATATTAAATATAAAGGTAAAAATAGGCAAGGGTACTTATACTTCATGGATTAATTTTATTACTAGGTTATCTATTTGTATTAATAGTTCCACTATAGTACTTTGGCCAGGTGAGTTTGGCTTATTACATAGAACTTTATCTCCAGAGTCCAAGATATTCACCAGATGATCCTCATAAGAGAGACAATTTTATAATTTTACCACCTATAAATTTAGTACATATGAGGGATCTGGTATGTACTTACTCAATTGGGATACATGAAATACGTTTTGTACTTGAGAAAGGGTTGGTGGGAGTGTTATTTGATAAGCCAGAACTCCAATACGATCAAAAATATCAGATGGTATGATGTACCTAAGGATTAGATTTCCCTTCTCATGACTGTATTTTATAGAGACATGTAGATACAAACTTTATTCCTGACCTCAAACTCTGTATCTTCAATGATTATCAGCATAAATCTTCCATTTACTCTGAGAAGTTTCTATGTGTTGCTGAATGGTCTTGAAATTTTCTACAATTTCCTCAAAAAATTTAAGTTACAATAGATTATGTTGACCAAATTCATCACAAAATACAGGATTTTACCATAAATGAACTTATAAATATCCATATGGATGATTGAGTGGAAAATATTATTCTATAACAACTCTACTATAGAAAGATTTTGATCTCATCCACCTTTAATGTCTATCAAGCATGCTCTCAATATATCTTCTAGTGTCTGGATAGTCCACTCAGATTGGATATAAGTTTGGGTGTAACACCCTGATATATTAGAATATAAACAATGTTTTCTATGGAATATTCGACAAACAACACTGAGATTAAATGATCTACAAAATATTTATTTTGTTTAAATTTTCTCTCTTCGATATCTTGTAATACACACAACCCCGAGTCTAAATGAACAGTATACCATTATAACATAGTCGTTAAATTGGAGGGTATATATAGGACTAACTAAATTATAAAATTATATGGTTACACATGTATGAAATTAATTCAATGTTTATATATTGACTATAAATTAAATAATAATCATTTGAAAGAAAAATGAATGTTTTTTGAAAAACTGTATTTTTCTAAAAGGTTGGTTTGACTCACTTTCCACACATACATTAAACTTATTTTTCTAAAAATGTTAGTAAATTTATTTTAAAAAAAAATTAATTCATTTTTATATCATAATGTCAAAATTATATTAAATTTTTTGATGATTCTACGAAAAGAATTATTTTTTGATGAATAGTGAAAATACTAGTTTTTAATGAAAATCACCTTTTTGTATACAAAATTTAAAAGATAATTTTGTTTTAATTTTTTTTAAAATTAAAATCATTTCAATTATATTATAATAAATAAAACTCAGGTAATTTTAATCTATTTTATATGTAATATTGATATTAAAACTTATTGTACTTATGAAAAATTTTCTTTGGAAAACCACTTTTTCATCAAATCTGTGGGATTAATTTTAAATTAAACTATTCCATTTATTTTAATTGAATTAATAAGAATGGATTAAATATTTTTAATCATAATTATTAATATTATAGAAAAATCCAAGATTAATTTTTTTCCATAATGAATAGTAAAAACAATAATAATTAAACACCATAGTTAAGGTTAAAACGAGTTTACCATAGGGTTAAAAAAATAAGGGTTAAAATAACCTAAAAACATGTCCACTTTCTATTGGATAACCATATTTAGACCTTATATAATCCATGTTTTGATAATGATCTATTTTAGATCATGTTTTAATGTGAAAAATGCGAGATCACGTTTTCTTTTCAAAAATTGCAAGTGTGTCCTCTCCCCCACATATATAAGGCCACCTCCTCTTTTCTCCTATTAAAACTCCTGAATCCTTTTGTTTTAGAAAATAAATACCAAAATATATTAATTAAATTTCTACCCACATCCTATAGTTATTTTATTTTCATAAATCCCATCTAGGAAGGCTTTAGATATAAACCTAAAGAGGATGTCCAAAGAAGTGGTAGAGTTATTAACCATGTGTTTTCTTTTTTACTTATTCTTCTAAATCTTAAAAATATTATCCAAATATGATAAAATAATAAGAAAAATATCTAATATATATTTTCATGTTATTATTTTAATTTAATAACCTATTTACATATCCTCTTCAATCAATTGGGAAACAAAACCGTCAGTCAAGTCTACAGATGACTATCGCCTCACGAATTGATGTAATTTTTTGTCCTTCACCACCTCTATCAGGTAGATATAATGATGGATTTAAAATATTTATATGATATTTATAACATTAATATTCTTATTTAATTATAATATCACATATATCTTTTTACCTTTCAACCTGTTAGAAAAAAATAGCGTTGCTCGTGTATACGTGTGGACTACCACCTCAACATAGCGATGCAAAATGATTTGAAATTTATTTTGAAATGGATGGTAATAAGGATATATTTAATGAATATAAATAAAATATTTTATATAATAATTATTCTATAAATCTAAAAATTATTAACTCTTTTTACGTTCTATTATTTTGAAAAATAGAAACAATTTTATGCGTACGTATGACCTACTGTCTCCATGAAAGATGTAACTCATTTTCCAATAGCTAACTTTTATGGACTATTATAAATATATCTATAATGACTATATATGAAATTTATCTAATGGTTAAAATTATTTATATGATTTAACCATGATAAAAATTAAAGGTTCAGAACTACAGAACCAAAACATACATTGAAAACGAAGCAATTATTACCCAAAATAGTAATTTTAACAAATAATTGTTAATAAATGACTCATAAAATACTATAAGTAAATAATATTTGAAATTATATGTAGGAATATGGTTATTTTATAAGTTAATAAAATTATTAAAACCATTACAAAATAGGTTAAAATTATTCAACCAAATGGAAGTGTGAGGTGAGGGATATTATCTCAATTTCATTTCATTAAGGAATATTTTAATGTTATGCACCTAATTTATTTATATGGGGTATATAATACTCATTTTAAATTTAATATAATTAATCCTTAATAATTCAAGGAATTTTATGTTTTAATTTTATTTATTTCATCCAAGGGGATTTTACTTGAAAATTACAATGTGGTAAATAATTTCATAACTCAATTTATTTTCATTGAATTATACTACTTATTCATTATATTTGATATTATAAGATTAAATATAATTAGTTTTGATTATATTATGTTTTATATTCACTTTTTTTATTTATATTTACATAATATATTCATTGATTAATTATCACTTCAACGTTATGATCATTGTAAGGGTTTATCACATCACTTTTACTTTCATGAGACGTTTTCTATATACACCACTTCATTATTTTATATGATGTATGCACTACACCTTTGATATTTTATATCATGAATCTATTTATATTCATGGTATTTTAAGTTTCAATTGAATTTATATCTTTTAAGGTTCGTATTATTCATAAGTAACTAAAGTGGTAAAGGTTTATGTTACAATATCATTGTTTATCATGATTTTTCATGGGGGATCATGGGCCGGTAAGGGGTGCTCTCTCCCTAGGGTTTCTCCTCAATGTCGTCGTCTTCCTCCTCGAGTCGGCATGGCTCATCCTTCCCCTTGCTCATCGAGATCACGGTGGAGGTTCCCCTGTTGCGGTGGCGTTTCATGGGCTCAGCTGTCTCAGTGTTTCTCATCGCTGTCGACCTATTCTTCGCTCAAATCCCATATGATGGATATGGATTCTTGGTGGAACAGTGCTGACCCAGTGGCAGAGTTCCCTGCTTTCATGGTTTGAGTATTTTCTACTCACCCTCTAATATGTTTGTGGGAGGATAACCATGTCTGATTGAGAGATTGAGTTGGCGGCGACAGGATTTTGGTTCTGGTTTATAGACAGGTTTTCGGTCTGGCGATGTGCTTCTCGTTTCTATTGTTTTAAGATGGTTTCAAGGTGATGCATGGACAGAATCCATGGATCCAAGGCTGCAGAAGTCTTCTTCTTTTGATATTTTGATTTTTTACGTATTAATTTCACTGATTTTGATTTTGGATCTGTGGATTTTGATTCTCTATGGCATGGTGGTTGTTTGAGATTGTGTTTTTGGTTTATCTTGTGGTGGCCACTCCGGATGGGGACGACGACGATCGGGGTTGGCATGAGTGTTGTTGTGATCCCTCTATGACGGTGATGATGTACGCCGGTGAAGCTCATCGGTGATTTTGTTTGAGGATTCTCCAGTCATCTCGGGTGGGTTTTGAGGCTGACCAAGTTTCGAGGTGTTGCAGGAATCGAGGGCTCCATGATTCGAGGCTGCAGGGTGGGTTTGTGGCTTGAGGTTGTGAGCGGCGTTTATTTTGAATGGTGAATTTTTAATTTGAAAGTGTGATGTTGTGGCTGTTTGAACTATGGGGTTTGGATGCTTGTATTGGGGTACCAACAACCCTTAAACCGGCTCTTAGAAAATGAAAAAAAATGGTTTGGCATATCATGATTTTTCATGATTAAGTGTCTGATGGTGAAATATTATGATCTATATTTTAAGAAACACATGAATTTTATTCTCGTAGAGTTATCCCTAGATAATCCTTATTTTTAGCACCTCCTTAAAATGAGTATGTTTGACACTCTCTTATTTTAATGATCCCAAACCATGATTCATTTTTTACTAATGTTTCACATGTTTTATGATAGAATTTTATATGAACATATTACTTCTATGATATTTATTCTATGTTTTATGGAAATACACTGTTGGCTATGAGTCACCATTACCGCCCGGATAATCTATCGCCAGACTCAAGTCACTACTACCACTAGACTCAAGTCACTGCTCCCACTAGAATCAAGTCATCTCTACTACTGGACTCAAATCACTGCTACCATAGAAGGAGTTTCCATTAGCAGAGTCACCACCAAAGACAAGTCATCACCATGTTCTTATTACCATTTCTATCCAAGGTCTTTGGTGTGAATGAATCAATAGATAGATCTAATCCTGGATAGATTTACCAAGTCATTAAGACTTAGTAAAATTCGATATGAGGAATGTGAATCTTCTTCAAGAGGTGATGCTATATATTCGTGATGTATATCTCTCTCCAAACAAAAATAAAATACAAATATAAAAAATTTAATAATGATCAAAACAATTGTGAAATTGAATTTGTGAATTCTCTTAAACTTGATAATTTTCTTTCTATGAAGATCAATGACACAGAATCACTAAACCCATTATAAAGATTGATTGAGACTAAAAATAGAGATCATTTGAAGCATTCCAATAGATTTTTATGATCATATGTTATACTTCAATTTTTCAGAACAAAGCATATACCTCTCACCTTTGCTGATATGAGGATTATCAATATATAGAAAACATCAGTCTATTATTTTTCTATTCTTATTTGTTCTATCTGTTTTAATTTTGAGTAGTGTTTTATTTTCCTATTATCCAACACACCGTCTCTTCCATATTCTTGTAGAATATTTGTTATTCTATTACTCCTCAATTTATTCCCTACTGTGTTGGTGGATGATATCCCTATACGACTTGTGTCTTTCTTTCATCCCATATATAACTGTGGAAGAGGATTTTTTATCCTGGATAGGTTGTTGTTGTTGATTGTATACCTAATCTAGGTTGGTGATTTATTTGATTATATTTATAATCTTCTTATAAATAGGTGATTTCCAAGTGGAGGGGATTAGGTCTCACCTTGAGAATGAATTTCTTGTTTATTACACTATGTCACTATATTATTTTTTTTTCTATAATATTATTGAAAACATTTCATTAAAATACAAAAAATTACTTTGATAATTAATCTTAACTTGTATTTATATAGATCTCTATATATGGAAATTGATCTCAAAAGTTAAGGTATTTCTAAATCATATTTTAACTGATACCTATTCACTCTTTAATAAATCTTTGAAAAAGGATATATCTTATATGGATCTATTATTTTTATTAATTGGGTAGCTTATTTTATTCAGGGGTCATTATATTAGTCTATCTATTTACATTAATTTCAATTGGGAACTCAATTCCCCCCTCTTGAGTTAATCACTCCGACCAACATTTGATATCAAAGGGACTGTTTAAATTTACCTCTTTTAACTATGATTTTATTTTTATTATAAAGATCTAAATCTTTGTAAATTATAAATTTCAGTTATTTTTGGATAATAGAGAAGAAGGATTCTTTACCAACTATCCTCTTTATTTTAATGGAAACAACTATCCTCAATAGAAAATCAAAATGAGAATTAATTTGGGAATTATAGATTTTAACATTTGGAATGTAATAGAGGATCAATAAGAAATACTACAAACTCCTAAAAGTGATTGGAGTAATGATACAAAAACTACTTACATTAATAATTATAAAGCTTTAAATTATTTTTATACGTCTTTGGAGATGATGAATTAAATAGAATATCTACTTGCAAATCTGCCTTTGAAATATGGGGTACATTATCTGTCTCACATGAAGGAACATAAAATTTCAAGGAAATTAGATTGAATACATATAAAATAAAGTTTGATTCTTTTAAAATTAAATATTATGAACCTATATCTGATATTTATCTTAGGATCAATGAAATAGTGAATACCATGCACTCACTTAGAAAGAATGTGACAGACAACGATCAAGTGATGAGAAAACTTATATTCTTACCAAACATATAGAGAGGATTAACTGTGTAAATTAGAGAATCATTTTATGTAAGTAAATTACAGGTCAATGAACTGATTGGAAAACTGATGATGAATGAATAAGAACTTAAAGTCAATAAAAATATTGATGAAGATGAACCCAAAAGAAAATTATTAGCCTTAAAATCTACTACCACTAGACAAAAATAAAAGGTACAATACAAAGATTCAAGTGAATAAGGATATATTAATAATAGTTATGAAGAAATGGAACACATGGATACAAGATTCAAGAAATTCCATTGGTAGAATAAGTTCTTTAAAAAGTAAAATTTCAGAGGAGATTATGATAAAAATGGAAAGTGAAAAGAGTATTGTAAAAAGGATGACACTCAAAATGAATTTACCTATTGTGAATGAAAGAAGAAAGGACACATTAAAAACGATTGACCAAAATTAAAATATAAAAATAAGTATGATGATAAGGACAAGAGATAAAAAATCCATGAAATAAATATAAATTTACAATGAATATAGTTAAAGTGACTTAGAAACTAATAAAGAAGATAAGTTTGGAAGAGCCAATATGTGCTTTACAAAAAGCATATCAGAGGTACAAAATGCTATTCCAATGTCTCCTAATAATGATAAATACATTTCTGAGAATGAAGAAAATACTGATAATAAGGAAAACCTGAAAAACAAATATCTATATGATTACTATAATAGACACCATTCATGATATTAAGGATAAATATATGTCCCTAATAAAATAGCATGCTTTAACCACAAATGTTAAAAATAATATTACTATTGAAAAAGAGAAAAATGATCAACTGTTAAAAGAAAAAAATGAATTAAAATTTTCAAATGAACAATTAAATAAAGACATAGAAAAATTTACCAATGCAAAGAAAACATTAACTCAAATACTAGGAAAAAAGTTTCTCCCAAGTATATGACTGACATAGGTTATCATCCAGGACAAAGAAAAAATAAAAAAACCTGATTTACATAAATTTCCAGTGCTAAAAGTTCATATACTGAAAATACATACTTAATTGGACCTAATAAAGTTTTTATCTCTTGAAGACATCTATATATTTATAATAATCCTATTAGACAAATATGAATACCAAAATATCTTTTTACTAACATATCTGGACCCAAGAGAATTTGGGTACCAAAATCATTTTGTCATAATTTTTGTGTTGTTGGAAACTTTTTTGAGAACCTCCAGCAAAATCATATGGTATCTGGATAGTGGATGTTCCAAACACACGAATGGTGAGTATTCAATCTTCAAAAATTTGATCAAAATTGATGGTGGACATGTCACCTTTGGTGATAATGAAAAAGGAAAATCCTCAGCGTTGGAAAAATTCATAATTCTAATTCAGTATTTATTTATATTGTTTTATAAATAGATGGGTTAAAATAAAATATTATTATCATATCCCAATTGTGTGATGATGGATTTTATGTGAAATTTGAAAACAACGCATGTCATGTTTTTAATGATAAAAATGATTTAATTTTTTATTCTTTGAGAAATGATAATATTTATTATATTGATTTAAATTCCTTATATTCTATAAATATTTCTGACTTATTTGACTTTCATAAAGAATATTTGATTTGGAATAGGAGACTATTCCATTTCAATATTCAATCACTTAGAAAGCTAACTAAAAAAGGGTTAGTTATAGACCTACCAAATCTTGAATTCTCAAATGATAGACTTTGTAATCCCTATAAAAAAGGGAAACTACCTAATAATTCTTTTAAATATAAGAAAAAAGTTTAAACCTCTAAATATCTAGATTTAATTCATAAGAACCTATTTTTTCCTTCAAGAGTTTCTAGTCTAAATAAAAAACACTATATCTATGTCCTTGTAGATGACTTCTTTAGATATACTTGGGTATTCTTTATACCACAAAAAATTGAATCTTTTTCTACCTTTATAAAGTATTCATAACCTATATAAAACCTCAGTGAACTAAGGATTAAGACCTTAAGGAGTGATCATGGTCTAGAATTTGAAAATGAAGACTTTGAGTCATTCTATTGTAAAAATTCCTATAATCACAACTTTTCTGAACCTATGACACTATAAAAAATTGTGTGGTATAAATAAGAAATATAACTCTTCAAGAGATAGCCCGAAACAAGTTAAATAAATATGAACAACCTATTTACTTTTTGGTTGAAGCTGTTAATATAGCCTATTATATTATTAAAATAGTTTTAATTAGACCTATATTAAAGGAAAATCTTATGAGTTATGAAATAATATAAAACCAAAGGTTAATTACTTTAGAGTTTTTGGTTTCAAAGTATTTATTGTCAATAAAAAGGAAAATTTGGACAAATTTTCTTCCAAGAGCGATGAAGGAATTTTCCTTTGGTATTCAACTTCCAAAAAATCCTGTAGAGTGTTTAATAAGAAAACTAGAACAATAGAAGAATCTTTTCATATCAAGTTTGATGAAACTAATCCCAATGAAACTAATAATATCTTATAAGACATTGAGGATGATATTTAATCTTTAAATATGAATTCCAACCATTCTAAAAGTTCTGTTAAACAAAAAGATAATATTACCAGTGAACTGCCATGACCTTAATATGAAGAAAACCATGAGCCTACCATCCCCTATTCTCAAAGACCTATTAAAACTCATAGAAATCACCCTTTAGATGTAGTGATAGGGAAATTATAGAGAGGTAAACTGACTAGAGCCTCCCTGAGAAATAAAATTGAACATCGAGCCTTATTTCCACAAATTGAACCTAATAACATCAATGATTCCATTAATGATGAATTCTGGGTAATAGCTATACAAGAATAACTTAATCCGTTTGAAAGGAATAATCATTGGGAACTTGTTAACTAACCTAAAGATACCTTAACTATGGTCACTAAGTAGGTGTTTAAAAATAAGGTTGATGAATCTAGAACTATAGTAAGAAACAAATCTAGATTAGTTGCACAAGGTTATAAGCAAGAAAATGGTATTGATTATAAAGAAACTTTTTCACCTATAGTAAGACTTAAATCCATTAGGATATTTCTTTCCTATACAACACATTTGGAATTAAAACTATATCAAATGGACATTAAATGTGAATTCTTAAAAGGATTTATAATTGAGGCTGTTTTTTTAAAAAACCCCTTGGATTTCAAAACCCCCATTTTCCAAATCGTGTTTTTATATTAACAAAACATTTGTATGCTTTAAAATAGGATCCTAGAGCTTGGTATGACAGGATTACCTAGTTTCTTATTTCAAAAGGAAAATAAATAGGTATAGATGATCTAACCCTTTTTACAAAAATATTTTCAAAATATGTTTTAATAGTACAAATATATGTGGACGATACTATTTTTGGAAATACTAAAAATTCTTTATGTACTGATTTTTAAAAATTGATGTAAAATGAGTTTGAAATGAGATTAATGGGAGAACCCAAATTCTTTTAGGGATTTTAGATTCTTCAAAATAAAGAAGGAATTATTTTAAATCAAAGTAAATACACTAAATATATTCTCAAACATTTTCTGCTGGAAAGTACTAAAAATAGTGATACTCCCATGAGAACTGCCTGTAAACCAGACCTCGATGAAACTAGGAAATCAGTATATCAAACAAGTTATAGAGGTATGATTGGAAGTATTCCCTACTTAAAAACAAGTTTACATGATATGATGTTTAGTGTATGTATGTGTGCACGATTTCAATAAAATCCAAAAGGGTCACATTTAATAGCTTTCAAAAGAATTTTAAATACCTCAAATATGAAACCAATTTTGGATTATTATACCTAAGAGGAAATGATTTTATTTATTTATTTATTTAGATGTTTATTTTTGTGGTTGAAAGTTAGATAGAAAATCATATTAAGAACATGTCATATTTTAGGAAAATAGCTAGTATCATGGTGTAGTTAGAAGGAAAATTATCTTACACTATCTACAACTAAAGATGAATACAATGTTTTAGTAAGATATTTTAAACAAATATCATGGATGAAACATACTTTAATATACTTTGTATACCATTTTATAAATTTACCTATTAATTATGACAACACAAGTGCAATAAACATTTCAAAAAATCCTGTATCTCACTCTAAAAAACAATATTGATGCATGAAATCACTTCTTGAGAGATAATTATCAAACGGGTAATATAATTCTTGAATTTACTAGAACTAAACACCATATAGTTGATATATTCACAAAGACTTTGAATTCTAAAAGATTAAAATACATAAAACATGAATTAGGAATGATAAAATTTCATTGATGAATCACAATTGATGATTCACCATTGATGAGTCACCATTGATGAGTCACCGTTGATGAGTCGCTATTGATGAGTCATCATTCATTAATCAACATTGATGAGTAACCATTGATGAGTCACCATTGATGAGTAATCGTTGATGAGTTACCTTTGATTAGTCACCATTGATGAGTCATTGTTGATGAATTAGAGTTGATGAGTCACCATTGATTAGTCTCCATTGATGTGTCACCATTGATGAGTCACCATTGAATGAGTCACCATTGAATGAGTCCTCGTTGAATGAATCACTGTTCCTTTTTATGGTACCATTATTTTATTATTGTTGTGAATTTTCCTATACCGATTAAATTTTTGTTACCTTAATTTTATTATTATTCTTTTAGAATACCTAAATGATAAAAATATCAGGATTACGCAAAATTGATTCACTTCCTCCAACCCTTTAACTCTTGATTTCTTGCCTTCCTCATGAACCAATTTTCCATCTTCACTATTCCATTTGAAGCCTTCAACCGATTCAAATGGACCATATGAAGGGAGTTATAAAATCAAATCTAGAAAATATGAGGCCTTCCAAATGATGATAAGTTTCCGCAAGTAGTTTTCATGCCATTTCTGTAAATTCGTATCTAAATAATCGTATAGTTGAAGTAAAAAAAGAGATTAATGCATAGTGGCTTCCAACTATAAATACACTAGTGTTAAAGGTAATAATAAAACAAAAGTGTATGAATTGGTTTACCTCAAATCATTAACTGTATTATCCAAGAGTATTTTTTGAATTTTATTGAATGCACAATTTATTTTTTGGGAGAAAGATGATAGAATTCACAACAATATAGATGGAGAAGAGATTTATTTCTCTTCAAGAGAATGGGAGAAATGAATACGAATTCCTCAAAAAGGAGTTTATGAAGATTTCTAAGGCATTATACCTAATGGAAATTTAGAAGAGGGTCTCGTAGAATTTTTTGCAGATCAAACCAAGAGAATACTAACTGATATAGAACTTTATGGTGAGTGAAATATATTATTTATGTTTTTACAACGTGTTTTATGTCCAAGTAAAGGAGAATTCAACACAATGAGGTAACAAGATGTCTATTTTATGTATATGATGAAGAAAGGGAAAAAATTAAATATGTGTATATTTTTTATGATCCATACGCATGAGACATGTAATAATAGATCCAGATTGAACTCTTTCATTAATCACACGATTATTTCTACCATCTTAGATACAAAGGGTTATGTTAAACCTAGAGAAGAAGTTGAGGATAAAATGGGTGTTTTTTTCTATCAAAATCAATTTACAAAAGAGTTAAAGTAAGATGGAATACCTGGAAGGGATTTTGGGTTAGGTATAATTAAAAACTGTATGATGAATTTAAACCTATTGATCACTCTACTTGACCAAATGACATAGTGGATCCTAGTCTTTAATATAATGATATACCTAAGCACTTTAATACAGATGTTGTTTTTTAAATAAAAGAAGAAGCTATATTAGTTGATTAATGAGTGATCTAGAGATCATAAAACCTTCACTAAGAGTATCTAGTGAACACATCAGTTCCAAAGGATCTCTGTATTCCATAGAAACACTCTTACCTGAGCATGATGATGAAGAAGATACTAAAGTTTTTGGAGGAGATCTATTTAAATCATCTACCTATGATACTTCATGTGAGGAAAGTGATGATAGAAGAAATGATATTTTTTCTAAAAAGACAGATAAATATATTTTGGATATTGATAAATCAGTTGAATATTATAGAAATAATGATATGGATGAAGATAATAATTCTCATGATGAGAATCCTGATGATGGAACTGATGATAGGGGCTCTAATCAAAGAGTTGATCAAAATAAAGAAAGTGGGTCTGATCATGAGGAGAATCAAAACAATGATGCTGATCTTGTTGATCCTGCCTAGAAGTTAATTAAATTTCAACCCTTTGAACCAGTTTTATCCAATCTCAGAGAAGAAAGTCAGTCTAAGGATACACCGATGCCTGATATTCCAACAATTATTATAGAGGATATAGAAGTTGTAAGTAAGGGGAGAAGACTCCCAATCTTGATGAGAAATTAGCTCAATTGGAATTAGCGGAGAAATTGGAAACCAATCCGACATAAGTTCTAACTACTATAAGTGAGTGGAAGTTGACTACCCTTCTAATTATTCAGTCATATCTAGTGGATCAGTGTCAACAAATGTACAACTTGCAACTGAAACAGACAATACCTATGCCCTCAAGAACTGAAATTGGTCATAGTTCTCAAATACCCAATGACATTCCAATTCTTCACTATGTTAGATATTTAGTTAGATACATTGAATAATTAGAGAAATATACAGGCTTTATAAGAATTGGGCAGGCATACAGTGATTCAGATGATGACTGTAAAATTATAAGTGAAGGTTTTCTAGTGAATCAGATATATGATGATTTATATTCTTTACAAAGTGATGTTCATTTAGATAATGAGTCTTTGATAAAGAATTTGGAATCATATTTTTCTAATGTCTTGAACAATCATCATTCCCCAACTTCTCGTCTTAATGAAGAAAGTGTTTGATATTTGATTGAACTGGTCATATCTCATATCTAACCAAAAGTTATATTTCATATTCAAGAAATTTAGGTTGAAAATATAAGGTTTAAATATGAATTATAAAGTGTTAAATCTTCATTAGAGAGTCTAAAAACTTCTGTTTTATATTTCATGAATTCCGTTTCTCAAAAGTTGGATCGTTTACCTACTATTTCTTCTGCTTCACCTTCACCTTCTCTTACTAAAATACAGTTTGATAGAGATATAATGAAAAATTTGACTAGAGAAGAATTTAGAAATGATTTGGGATATGTAAGTACTCATGAATAATAGATTAGGATGATACATCTTCACAGAGAACATATCCTTCAATTTTTAAAAGAGTATGTTGGTGATCTCAGACAAGACAAGGAAGTGATCAAAAAAGGTATAAAATATTATTTTTCAATGATCTATACTAAGCATGAAATATATGATAATTTCATGTTTCTTTTTCAGAACTTGAAAATCCCACCAGTGAAAATATCCATTAAGTAATAGGTGATTCCGTTAAAAGTTCTCACACCAGCACTTCAGAGGTTTATGGATGAAAAAGAAGATTCTTTAATGCGATAGAAATGGGAGGCTCCATAATTATGTACTTTATTATTATTCTAAAACCTTATCTACATGTGCATTAAACAACTATTATTTCTCAATAATACATTCATATTTATTCAATTCTTTCAACCACATCCACATGAATAGTTCAGTATAGACCTTCTCTAATATCACAATCAACCAGTCTTATCCATCCACCACTTCAGTCTCCGAGTTCTTCCCCATTTGAAGTTGTTAGATAGATCAGACTAGTTCTTTTTAGAGAACCACTACCTCCTAGTACCACTTTACCATCTATTACAAGCTTTTCCCCATCATATACTTCAATAGTATCTTCTCAGGAAAGTGATAGAGACAAGGTCAAGGAAAAAGGGAAAGAGAAAGATGATCAACTCCCATATTCTAAAGAGTGAATCTTTTTTGATGTTATCTCTTTGATAGGGATCAAGTACATTCTTCCTTTAATCTAAATATTTTTGGAACTTAGATAGTGAAAACCCTTTGTGTTCATTTCTTTTCTACCATTTTATTAATGTTTTTTTGATAATCTAAAATGGGGAGGTAATTGGGAATTTAGTTAATTAATTAATATGAAGATTGTTTTTAAACTAACATCTATATCTAATTATTTTTAGTTACTTATTTAGTAAATTATTTATAAAATTACATGATTTTTTATCATCAAACAGTCGAAGAATATTGGAACCTCCATGAAATAAGTATGTTTGAAACTCTGTTATTTTAATGATCATAAACCATGATTAATTTATTACTAATGTTTCACTTGTTGTATGATAAAATTTTATATGAACATATTACTTCTATGATATTTATGCTAAGTGTTATGGAAAGACACCATTGGTTGAGAGTCACTGTTACCACCAAGATGAGCTACAACAATACTCAAGTCACCGCTACTACCAAACTCAAGTCTCCATTACCGCCAGAATCAAGTAATCACCACCACCAAACTCGATTCACTGCTACATTCAAAGGAGTTACTTTCAGTAGAGTCACCCCTAATGACAAGTCACCACTAGCTTCTTATTACCATTTCTGTCCAAGGTAGTCAGCATGAACGACACAATGACTAGATCTATTCATGGATAGTTTTACAAAGTCCTCAAGACTTTGTAAAAGCCAATCTGAGGAATTTCTATCTTCTTCAATAGGAACTACTATATATTCGTGAAATATATCTCTCTCAAAAAAATAAGATGATACACATATAAAAAATTTAATAATGATTAAAAAAATTGTGTAATCAAATTTTTGGATTATCTCAAACATTCTGATTTGATTTCGGTGAAGATCAATGACATATAAGCATTGAACCCATTACTAATATTTATTTAGACAACAAATAGAGATTATCCAAATCATTTTGATAGATTTCTATGATCCCCAGTTGTGATTAAATTTTTCTAGAACAAAGAACAAACTTCTCACCATCGATGATCTAAGGATTAGGAACATACACAACCCCTTAGTCTAATCATTTTCTATTCTTATTTGTTCTATATTTATTTATTTTGAACATTGTGTTGTTTTCCTATTATCCAACACACACTGTCTTATACATATTCTTGGAGAATACTTGTTATTATATTCTTCCTTTATGTATTCCCCAATGTTTTTGGAAGAGGTCCCTATGTGACCTATGTTTTTCTTTTATCCCACATATAATTATAGAAGAAGGTTTTTATCCTAGATAGCTTATTTATATTGACTACATACCTAATCCAGGTTGTGGATTTGTTTGATTATATTTATAATCTGTTTAGAAGTAGGTGATTTCCAAGTGGAGGGGATTTTGTCTCAACTTGAGACTGAACATCTTATTTATTCCACTATGTCATTGTGCTATTTGTTTTGTTTTTATATCATATTTTATATAACCATTCATTAAAAAAAATTTCTTTGAAAATTAATCTTAAATAATGTTTATATATGTCATTATCTATGTAAATTGATCTCAAAATTTATGTTATTTCTAAACAATATTTTAACTGATACCTAATCACTTTTTAAGAAATCTTTTAAAAATGATAGATATTATATCAATCTGTTATTTTGATTAAATATCCAATTTATTTTATTTAGGGGTCATTATCTTAGTTTATATATTTATAAAAATTTTTATTGGGAATTCAATTCACCCCCTCTATAGTTACTCACTCTGACCAACATTTTACTCTCATTTTAATCTCTTTAAGAATAAAGTATACCAATATTGCATTTTTAAAGAAAACTGACTTTATTTCCCTCTTCATTCAAAACCCCTTTTTCTTCCATATCCATGTTTTATAATGATGTTTAAATAATTTTTTAACATTATACAAATGTTTTATTAAATAAATATTTACCATTTTTTAAATTTTTACAAAATTGTTTTGTAACGCCCCGACCCTAGTAACCCAGAGTCGGTGCATTATTTTAATACATTGGCATGATTACAAGGAATCAAGTCTCGAAAGACCGATTAGTTTAGCAGTCTTGGAAAATAGATTACATACATGAATGTTACATTACACTTTATAACATACAAAACAACATAAATAATCCTTTATGAATGCCATTATTCCCTTGTATTAACCCTTCTTATCAATCACAATATACTTCTTGGAATCCTGGGAAAAATAAAACATTGAAAGGGGTGAGCTCAAACGCTCCGTAAGGGTAAGCAATACAGCGTAAACATTTATAAATAAGAATAAACATTTTAGGCAATGTATAACTAAAAAAAAGACTTTTAAACTTGAACTTCAACATAGTATGGAAAAAAATTAAATGAAATAATGCCATTTACTTATTCACATGGATATTCTACTAATCGAATAATCACATGCAATATCAATAACCACTTTCATAACGATGGAATGCATAATGCCAGACTATCATAACCACAAATCCAAGGCCTCGTGCCAAGACTACAAATAAGATTTTGCCAAGGCCTTGTGCCAAGACACTAGTTTGTCTCATGAGACCTACCGATGCATCGAGGAGCTATAGCGGGCTCCACCCGTCACATATTAAGTCAAATTCATTCCCATATGAAAAGGTTTAAACATAACATAAATATTCGTATTAAAACTAGCATACGAAATGTCAATACTTTCACCATAAACTATGAATGGTATAAAAATAGCACATCCACAGTCAAACATATCACAAAACCTTCAATATAATATAGAAGTATTGTATCACAATAAATCAAATTCATATAATCATAAAATCTATCAAAGGATGTTGACATAGATGAAATCAAAACTATTTGAGAGAAATATATCCCTTTTTTTGAAATCATTTAAAAGTCACACATTTATAAAGGAAGTAATTAAAAGAGATTTTTGAATCAAAGTGTCCCATACCACTTTGAAACTTTTGAAAGGAATTAACTTTTTAAAAACATTCATTTCCATATAAATAAATCCTTAAAAACAAATTTGAAGACATGGACATTTATTAAAAAGATTTAGAAAGATAAATCTTTAAAACATTTTAAATTCTGATTTTGATAAAGAGTACCTTTCTGAAATTCTTAAAATATTCATTTTGAAATCATTTAAAAGTCACATAATTATAAAAAAACATTTTCTTTGAAAATATTCTTATAATCTTGTAAGGGAAGCTTTGATGATTTTATAACGGCGGTAAATAGCCACACCCGCTGTATAAGTTAAAAAAACATTCTTACCTTAATTCTGTCGAAAAGGTTAAAAAGAACCTTGTTTGGAAAACGACGGAAAGATTACTTTATAAAACCATAAGGGTTTAAATGAATTTAACTCATATTCTTTGTAAATAGTAAAAATGTTTTGAAATACATTTCGAAGAAACATGGATGTGGATGATAAAGAAATCCCAGTAGATAATTACGTATAAACAACCTCGGATAATGAAGAGATTGCGAAATAACCCTTACCTTGTACTTTTCCTTGGTTGGGGTAGGTTAAAATCCTGTATAATGGTGAAATAATTGTTATTAAATTATACAAGAATTTTATACATTAATATGATATCATGTATGATCTTTTAACATTGATTTGTTAATAATATCTTAGTATTATCGTTGTTTCGGGTGTTAACTTACTCGTTTTCTTTTATATGTTTTGTTACGTAAGACATGTTTGTAATGGATAGGTTGTATATTATTCATATCCAGAATGACATAAAGTCCTTAGATACTATTATTAATCATAAAATGAGAATTATACTTGAATGGATACGATGGAGAATGAATCTCATCGCGTTCGTGGAGACGGTAGTCCGTACGTATGCACGAGCGACAATATCATTCTTTTGATATTAAAATAATATATAAATGGTTGTTATATCATATATAAGAAATCATTAACATGTTATATTTATTATTTACATGAGTTACATATCATTATTATACCCATCCAAATAATAATATATTGAATAACAATTACACCACGACGTGGAGACGGTAAGCCGTACGTACGCACGTATGGTGACATGTTATTCAAAGGGTGGATATAATACTGAATATGGTTGTACCATATTCATAATAACATCACAGTATATATATAATACTGGAGTTATTATTTTAGAATGGTAACAACAAAGGAAGAAGAAGTGGAAGAAGAAAGGAACTTGGAAAAGGGTGGTGAAATCATTACCTCTTCTTCGGGTTCTTCCTTTTGACTTGATCAAAAGGGATCCTTAGGTTAGCTTTCTGATCAAACTAAGGCCTCTAAGTTGTAGTGAGCGAAGTTGGGAGAGTATTTGGGTAGAGTTTTGCCGAACCAAAATGTTTTGAAGGTGTGAATAAATGAGAAGGAGGAGTTCCCTTTTATAAGAGGGGTGAGGGGCACCTTTGGAAAAGCTAGAAATATTAATTTATAATAAATTCATATTCGGTTTCTAATGGATACAAAGTTTATTATTCAAAGGTTAAGGTGAGTATAGGTAGAAAAAAACTCAACCAATAGAATTTAGACAGGTTTGGGTACTTATATTAACCTTATCTTTAAGTATTAACTCTAAGTTAATTAGTTTCACTTTTACAATGTCTCTTTGTATTTTTATATTATATGGTTAATAAACGTACCATATACATCCAAGAGACCCCCAAGTGGTCCATTAAAGATACAAATATCATGATATAAGTCTCTTTGCCGAACCTTAGATTTTTAGGAATTTAATATCAATTAATAATATAATAGTTTTTTTAAAAACTCTTTTATGTCAATTTTGACACTATTCAATAATTGATTTTTCTAAAAATAATAACAGACTTATTACTTCAAAAACAGTTAATTAAATCAATACTAATATTTTATATTATCCTATAAAATTATTTTAATTCATTAAAAGTCTCAAATTATATTTATTTGGGTATTTATAATATCAATTATTTTAATTTTTCACTATTATTTTAATTACTGAATCATCATTGTGTCATAAATAAATTAAATTATTTAATCTATAAAAATTATAAATAAACTATCATCATGTAGGAAATCGTTTTATCTTTATAATGAATATTTATATTCAAAAATCAAACATATATAACCCTATGTAAAAATTGTTTTTCTAAAAGATATATACATATGTTATTTTTGTACTTATTTTAACTTAATTAAAATAAAGTGTCCCTATCACCTTCAAGTGGCTCCATGGGGTCCCAAAATCGACCCAAATATGCCTATGGTCGAACATGTATCAACCAAAAATGCTAGGACACGTTTTAGGGTAATTTAGTATTATTATAATATTAATTTTTTAACCCTTATTTACCGGATTTACCCTTAACCATGGTAAATAAAATATTTACCGCAGTAATTATTCAAAATGTATAAAAATAAAAGTTACCTATTTACACAATTTGAACATCCTGATTCCAAATATGGAATCCATTTTTCCAAATTCAAAACACAGAAGTGGCAGAAATTAATTTAAAACTAATTCCCGTTGTTAAAACAAAAAGCGTGTTTTTAAGAGATAATAACTATCAAAAGATTGACACTTGTTTATGTCCGGTTTAATTGTAAAATTATGTCCAATGACCAAAATTATATTAAATGGTAAAAATATATTCTAAATATACTTTAAAACCACTCAAATTCATAATTTATCACTATTAATTATTTTGATTAAAAAAGTTGTTTTTAATTAAAATTTAGTAATTTTCACTATTCATCAAAATATTAAAGTTATCCGAAAAGTACCAAAATTTCACCTTAGGCTAAATTCGATATTACGAATCCAAAAATGAAGTCCATTTTAAAAAATAATATATATATATATATATAATTTCAAAAATTAGGTATTACTATTTATAACGGCTAGTTTGATCGGTTGTGGTGTGTGTTAAAACTCGAAGTTGCGTACAACATACGCTACTGTATTATTCAAAAGAAAGCGTACTGTGGAAGCTTGGGATGTTTTAATTTAAATTTTTGATGTCCCCATTTAGTCAAAAAGTTTAAAATATTGTATTTAAAAAGTGTTCACTATTAAAAGTATATAAAATTGCAATACTGAAAATGAATTTGTTCTCATAATATGGATTCTAAAATTATAAGGATTATATAAAGTTTAAAATTTAGTTAATACTATTCATAACCTCTTTTGAACATCTTGTTTGGTAAATCATGGTGCGCTTGAACTTGGTGTTGCGTGTAGTGCAAGTTATTGAATTATTTTGAAGAAATAACACACTATGAAATCTTGGGGTGTTACATTCTCCCCTCCTTCAATAAATTGCATCCTCGCAATTTGAAACTGTTCTTCGAAAATAAAAGGTTGAAAATAAAAAATATCTTTGTGGGAAAACCCACATATGAAATTGGGTTACTAAAATTTATCCTTAAAATGAGGAAAAGAGAAATGAAAGGGTCACCACTAAATTATGATCTCCATTAGGAGATCATTGGCGGCGATTAGAGACATATAATTGGAGGAAAACGTAAATATTTATAGGTAGTGATTGAGGTCATCAATCACAAAAAAGTTTAAAATTGAGGTCCTTAAATTCATCAATATATGATGATTTAAAATAGCATCGATTCAACATAACATAAGGTATTAGGATAACACATTTTTGACGTTTCAAAATATCTTAGTTGAAATCCCACATCGAAAAATGAATTAATGAGGCCTCTATTTAAAATTAAAGAGTGGAAAGTATGAAGATTACCGAAAATAACACATACTAGGGTTCCATGTAGGAAAATATGGATATGGAAGAGAAATCTAACCATCAATTATCTGATGGATAGTGGTAGAGAACATGGCTATGAAATGGCCAATAATCCCAAAGCCATAAATTAGTGACGATTTAAGGCACCATCTAGGACAACATTATTTTTCTAAGTTCCTTTTATTAATGTTGAGGAATTTATTTATGATATTGGCTAAGATCATAAGGAGATATACTTACTTTATAATTAGAGTTTTATCCATTAGTAAATTTCTACCACAAACTCATCTTTCACTCTAAAAGATAATAGAACGTAAAAAAAATTCTATTTATACTATTCATACAGGGTTCCAAAATAAACGAATTTATAATTCATCTACCAGATCTTTTAAAAAAACTACATTATTTAATCCAGGACATCTCGTGGGCTAGTGGTAGGTGATACACCCTTGTCACCCTTCGGTTGCAGGTTCAAGTCTCGCGGCCTTTCCGGACGTGACGTGTTGCCGCCCGACCTCCGGGTTGTCCTTTTATGTCAATCCAAAATAATCCAAACTAGAACTATCCAAAATAAATCTGTCCAAACTCACGGTCCAAAATTTATAAGGAAGGTAAACATAATGTAGATCCTTTTTACCCCGTAATAGCATATGAATACCTTCATCATGTACTGAAACATCCTGAATTTCCATATTCCTTATTGATTACATTCATGCTCCCTTATTCCATATAGAATGCTGGATATATTTCATCAATCCAAAAGTGTTTTAAACCCCAACAATTATGGAATATACAAATCATTAATCAATTTCAAGGTAGTGAAGAATATCTAATATAATTTATCCAAATAAATCATGTACTATTCCAAAATCACTACCTCGGTATCAGAACTATATTATGGTTTATCATTCTCTCAACCATATATTTTCCAAAAATTTATCCTGCTATTGAGTCACTTTTCTTTGTTCCACACAATCTCAAGTCCTTAATGAAATAGTACTGCAATACAATCCTTATATACTCCATAATTATTATAACAAGTACATTGTTGATACAACACTCAATTGACATAATCAACATAAGAACTCTAATCATTCCTCTTCATCTTTGGTAGTATCATAACTTGATTATTATCCAATAACATCATTTGCGGCATGGTTTCATGAATGGTACATAGGTTCGTGTAGTGTCCAAACTCCTTGAAAATGAAGCATTGTACATTTGAAACCATTTTCTTACCCTTGCAGTCACGTAATTTTTGCCCTTTTCCTCCACACTTATAACAAACTCTCATTCCTTTTAGACAAGTTCCAGGGTGTTTCTTCCCACAATTATCACATATGGGAAAATTCTTCTTTTCCCTCTTCCCTTTATCCATCTTTTTCTCTTCCATCCTTTTCTTCTCTTGCTTCCCTTCAAAGACATAGGACTCAGTGAAATCTTTAATTATCTTATCAACACATGATATTATTTCTTCATATGATGATAATACATGGGAGATTATTTCTCTTATAAATTCTAGCTTAAGACCATGAACGATATGATCCTTCTTTCTCTTTGGATTATGTGCATTGCTGGAGTTATCATTACTTCTACTAGGCGCCATTTCTAAACAATGGCATACACTAGATTAGTCTATGAATAACAATACCTAATCCCAAACTTGTAAAACACATAACATAAATTAAATAGTTTATGGATATAATACATAATCATAAAAATGTCTCCTTTGAGGAAGTATATACTCATAAACCCTTAATAATGGTTTGTAATGAAAATGAGAATTATTCTAAGCATATCCCCTGGGAGTGTCGTAACCAAGAGTGAAGCAAGACCCGTTGTCGTGCACCAGTTCCCATTCGAGTCTAGCTCAAAGCGGTGTTTTTGGGTTTTACCCCTAGGTACATCTGTTCCAGAGCCGCCTCTACCTGCTCGTATCCAGACAGGGATGTATTGCTCGGAAAACTCACAAAATCTCTACAATACCAAAATTTTAGGAAGTTCTTATATACTAATACTCAAGGCCCATCTAAGGTCTTTGTGCTCTAATCAGAGTTTACCTAAATCTAGTTTCCAAGGTTTGTACTAAACTTCCTCTGATACCAACTGTAACACCCCGACCCTAGTAACCCAGAGTCGGTGCATTATTCTAATACATTGGCATGATTACAAGGAATCAAGTCTCGAAAGACCGACTAGTTTAGCAGTCCTAGAAAATAGATTACATACATGAATGTTACATTACACTTCATAACATACAAAACAACATAAATAATCCTTTATGAATGCCATTATTCCCTTGTCTTAACCCTTCTTATCAATCACAATATACTTCTTGGAATCCTGGGAAAAATAAAGCATTGAATGGGGTGAGATCAAACGCTCCGTAGGGGTAAGAAATACAGTGGAAACATTTATAAATAAGGATAAACATTTTAGGCAATGTATAACTAAAAAAGCCTTTTAAACTTGAACATCAACATAGTATGGAAAAAAATGAAATGAAATAATGCCATTTACTTATTCACATGGATATTCTACTAATCTAATAATCACATGCAATATCAATAAACACTTTCATAATGATGGAATGCATAATGCCAGACTATCATAACCACATAGCCAAGGCCTCGTGCCAAGACTACAAATAAGATTTTTCCAAGGACTAATGCCAAGACACTAGTTTGTCTCATGAGACCTACCGATGCATCGAGGAGCTATAGCGGGCTCCACTCATCACATATTAAGTCCAATGCATTCCCATATGAAAATGTTTAAACATAACATAAACATTCATATTAAAACTAGCATACGAAATGTCAATACTTTCACCATAAACTATGAATGGTATAAAAATAGCACATCCATAGTCAAACATATCACAAAACCTTTAATACAATATAGATGTTTTGTATCACAATAAATCAACTTCATATAATCATAAAATCCATCAAAGGAAGTTGACATAGATGAAATCAAAACTATTTGAGATAAATATCTCCCTTTTTTTGAAATCATTTAAAAGTCACACATTTATAAAGGAAGTAATTAAAAGAGATTTTTGAATCAAAGTGTCCTATACCACTTTGAAACTTTTGAAAGGAATTAACATTTTAAAAACATTCATGTCCATATAAATAAATCCTTAAAAACCATTTTGAAGACATGGACATTGACTAAAAAGATTTAGAAAGATAAATCTTTAAAACATTTAAAATTCTGATTTTGATAAAGAGTACCTTTCCGAAATTCTTAAAATATTCATTTTGAAATCATTTAAAAGTCACATAATTATAAAAAAACATTTTCTTTGAAAATATTTTTATAATCTTGTAAGGGAAGGTTTGATGATTTTATTACGGCGGTAAATAGCCACACCTGCCGTATAAGTTAAAAAAACATTCTTACCTTAATTCTGTCGAAGAGGTTAAAAAGCACCTTGTTTGGAAAACGACGGAAAGATTCCTTTATAAACCCATAAGGGTATAAATGACTTTAACTCATATTATTTTTAAATAGTAAAAATGTTTTGAAATACATTTCGAAGAAACATGGATGTGGATGATAAAGAAATCCCAGTAGATAATTATGTATAAACAACCTCGGATAATGAAGATATTGCGAAATAACCCTTACCTTGTACTTTTCCTTGGTTGGGGTAGGTTAACCTCCTGTATAATGGTGAAATAATTTTTATTAAATTATACAAGAATATTATACATTAATATGATATCATATATGATCTTTTAACATTGATTTGTTAATAATATCTTAGTATTATCGTTGTTTCGGGTGTTAACTTACTCGTTTTCTTTTATATGTTTTGTTACGTAAGACATGTTTGTAATGGATAGGTTGTATATTATTCATATCCAGAATGACATCAAGTCCTTATATACTATTATTAATCATAAAATGATAATTATACTTGAATGGATACGATGGAGAATGAATATCATCGCGTTCGTGGAGACGGTAGTCCGTACGTACGCACGAGCGACAATATCATTCTTTTGATATTAAAATAATATATAAATGGTTGTTATATCATATATAAAGAATCATTAACATGTTATATTTATTATTTACATGAGTTACATATCATTATTATACCCATCCAAATAATAATATATTGAATAACAATTACACCACGACGTGGAGACGGTAAGCCGTACGTACACACGTATGGTGACATGTTATTCAAAGGGTGGATATAATACTGAATATGGTTGTACCATATTTGTAATAACATCATAGTATATATATAATACTGGAGTTATTATTTTATAATGGTAACAACAAAGGATGAAGAAGTGGAAGAAGAAAGGAACTTGGAAAAGGGTGGTGAAATCATTACCTCTTCTTCGGATTCTTCCTTTTGATTTGATCAAAAGGGCTCCTTAGGTTAGCTTTCTGATCAAACTAAGGCCTCTAGGTTGTAGTGAGGGAAGTTGGGAGAGTATTTGGGTAGATTTTGGCCGAACCAAAATGCTTTGAAGGTGTGAATAAATGAGAAGGAGGAGTTCCCTTTTATAGGAGGGGTGAGGGGTACCTTTGGAAAAGCTAGAAATATTAATTTATTTTAAATTCATATTCGGGTTCTAATGGCTAAAAAGTTTATTATTCAAAGGTTAAGGTGGGGATAGGTCTAAAAAAACTCAACAAATAGAATTTAGACAGGTTTGGGTACTTATATTAACCTTATCTTTAAGTATTAACTCTAAGTTAATTAGTTTCACTTTTACAATGTCTCTTTGTATTTTTATATTATATGGTTAATAAACATACCATATACATCCAAGAGACCCCCAAGTGGTCCTTTAAAGATACAAATATCATGATATAAGTCTCTTGGCCTAACCTTATATTTTTAGGAATTTAATATCAATTAATAATATAATAGTTTGTTTAAAAACTCTTTTATGTCAATTTTGACACTATTCAAGAATTGATTTTTTTAAAAATCATAACAGACTTATTACTTCAAAAAAAGTTAATTAAATAAATCCTAATATGTCATATTATCCTAGAAAATTATTTTAATTCATTAAAAGTCTCAAATGGTATTTATTTGGGTATTTATAATATCAATTATTTTAATTTTTTACTATTATGGTAATTACTTCATCATCATTGTGTCATAAATAAATTAAATTATTTAATCTCTAAAAATTATAAATAAAATATCATAATGTAGGAAATATTTTTATCTTTCTAATTAATATTTATAGTCGAAAAGATAACATATATAACCCTATGTAAAAATTGTTTTTCTAAAAGATATATACATATGTCATTTTTGTACTTATTTTAACTTAATTAAAATAAAGGGTCCCTATCACCTACAAGTGGCTCCATGGGGTCCCAAAATCG
Organism: Viscum album; assembly: GCA_963277665.1. NCBI lineage: Eukaryota > Viridiplantae > Streptophyta > Magnoliopsida > Santalales > Viscaceae > Viscum > Viscum album. Next base: position 1,490,194,496 of record OY728142.1, read on the forward strand.
ACCCAAATATGCCTATGGTCGAACATGTATCAACCAATAAGGCTAGGACACGTTTTAGGTTAATTTATTATTATTATAATATTAATTTTTTAACCCTTATTTACCGGATTTACCCTAAACCATGGTAAATAAAATATTTACCGCAGTAATTATTCAAAATGTCTAAAAATAAAAGTTACCAATTTACAGAATTTGAACATCCTGATTCCAAATATGAAATCCATTTTTCCAAATTCAAAACACAAAAGTGACAGAAATTAATTTAAAATTAATTCCCGTTGTTAAAACAAAAAGCGTGTTTTTAAGAGATAATAACTATCAAAAGATTGACACTTGTTTATGTCCGGTTTAAATGTAAAATTATGTCCAATGACCAAAATTACATTAAATGGTAAAAATATATTCTGAATATACTTTAAAACCACTCAAATTCATAATTTATCACTATTAATTATTTTGATTAAAAAAGTTGTTTTTAATTAAAATTTAGTAATTTTCACTATTCATCAAAATATTAAAGTTATCCGAAAAGTACCAAAATTTCACCTTAGGCTAAATTCGATATTAAGAATACAAAAATGAAGTCCATTTAAAAAAATAAAATATATATAATTTCAAAAATTAGGTATTAATATTTATAACGGCTAGTTTGATCGGTTGTGGTGTGTGTTAAAACTCGAAGTTGCGTACAACATACGCTACTGTATTATTCAAAGGAAAGCGTGTTGTGGAAGCTTGGGATGTTTTATTTTAAATTTTTTATGTCCCCATTTAGTCAAAAAGTTTAAAATATTGTATTTAAAAAGGGTTCACTATTAAAAGTTGATAAAAGTGCAATACTGAAAATGAATTTGTTCTCATAATATGGATTCTAAAATTATAAGGATTATATAAAGTTTAAAATTTAGTTAATACTATTCATAACCTCTTTTGAACGGCTTGTTTGGTAAGTCATGGTGCGCTTGAACTCGGTGTTGCGTTTAGTGCAAGTTATTGAATTATTTTGAAGAAATAACACACTATGAAATCTTGGGGTGTTACATTCTCCCCTCCTTCAATAAATTGCGTCCTCGCAATTTGAAATTGTTCTTCGAAAATAAAAGGTTGAAAATAAAAAAAATCTTTGTGGGAAAACCCACATCGTAAATTGGGTTACTAAAATTTAGCCTTAAAATGGGGGAAAGAGAAATGAAAGGGTCACCACTAAATTATGATCTTGATTAGGAGATCATTGGTGGAAATTTGAGACATATAATTGGAGGAAAAACGTAAATATTTATAGGTATTGATTGAGGTCATCAATCACAAACAAGTTTAAAATTGAGGTCCTAAAATTCATCAATCTATGATGATTTAAAATAGCATCGATTCAACAAAACATAAGGTATTAGGATAACACATTTTTGACGTTTCAAAATATCTTAGTTGAAATCCCACATCGAAAAATGAATTAATGAGGCCTCTATTTAAAATAAAGAGTGGAAAGTATGAAGATTACCGAAAATAACACATACTAGGGTTCCATGTAGGAAAATATGGATATGGAAGAGAAATCTAACCATCAATTATCTGATGGAGAGTGGTAGAGAACATGGCTATGAAATGGCCAACAATCCCAAAGCCATAAATTAGTGACGATTTAAGGCACCATCTAGGACAACATTTTTGTTCTAAGTTCCTTTTATTAATGTTGAGGAATTTATTTATGATATTGGCTAAGATCAAAAGGAGATATACTTACTTTATAATTAGAGTTTTATCCATTAATAAATTTCTACCACAAACTCATCTTTCACTCTAAAAGATAATAGAACGTAAAAAAAATTCTATTTATACTATTCATACAGGGTTCAAAAAATAAACGAATTTATAATTCATCTACCAGATCTTTTAAAAAAAACTACATTATTTAATCCAGGACATCTCGTGGGCCAGTGGTAGGTGATACACCCTTGTCACCCTTCGGTTGCGGGTTCAAGTCTCGCGGCCTTTCCAGACGTGACGGATTGCCGCCCGACCTCCGAGTTTTCCTTTTATGGCAATCCAAAATAATCCAAACTAGAACTATCCAAAATACATCTGTCCAAACTCACAGTCCAAAATATATAAGGAAGGTAAACATAATGTAGATCCTTTTTACCCCGTAATAGCATATGAATACCTTCATCATGTACTGAAACATCCTGAATTTCCATATTCCTTATTGATTACATTCATGCTCCCTTATTCCATATAGAATGCTGGATATACTTCATCAATCCAAAAATGTTTTAAACCCCAACAATGATGGAATATACAAATCATTAATCAATTTCAAGGTAGTCAAGAATATCCAATATAATTTATTCAAATAAATCATGTATTATTCCAAAATCACTACCTCGGTATCAGAACTATATTATGGTTTATCATTCTCTCAACCATATATTTTCCAAAAATTTATCCTGCTATTGAGTCACTTTTCTTTGTTCTACACAATCTCAAGTCCATAATGAAATAGTACTGCAGTACAATCCTTATATACTCCATAATTATTATAACAAGTACATTATTGATACAACACTCAATGGACATAATCAACATAAGAACTCTAATCATTCCTCTTTATCTGTGGTAGTATCATAACTTGATTATTATCCAATAACATCATTTGCGGCATGGTTTTATGACTGGTACATAGGTTCGTGTAGTGTCCAAACTCCTTTCAAATAAAGCATTGTACATTTGAAACCATTTTCTTACCCATGTAGTCACGTAATTTGTGCCCTTTTCCTCCACACTTATAACAAACTCCCTTTCCTTTCAGACAAGTTCCAGGGTGTTTCTTCCCACAGTTATCACATATGGGAAAATTCTTCTTTTCCCTCTTCCCTTTATACATCTTTTTCTATTCCATCCTTTTCTTCTCTTGCTTCCCTTCAAATCCATAGGACTCAGTAAAATATTTACTTATCTTATCAACACATGATATTATTTCTTCATATGATGATAATACATGGGAGACTATTTCTATTATAAATTCTGGCTTAAGACCATGAAAGATATGATCCTTCTTTCTCTTTGGATTATGTGCATTGCTGGAGTTATCATTCCTTCTACTAGGCACCATTTCTAAACAATGGCATACACTAGATTAGTTTATGAATAACAATACCTAATCCCAAACTTGTAAAACACATAACATAAATTAAATAGTTTATGGATATAATCCATAATCATAAAAATGTCTCCTTTGAGGAAGTATATACTCATAAACCCTTAATAATGGTTTGTAAAGAAAATGAGAATTATCCTAAGCATATCCCCCGGGAGTGTCGTAACCAAGAGTGCAGCAAGGCCCATTGTCGTGCACCAGTTCTCGTTCGAGTCTAGCTCAAAGCGGTGTTTTTGGGTTTTACCCCTAGGTACATCTGTGCCAGAGCCGCCTCTACCTGCTCGTATCCAGACAGGGATATATTGCTCGGAAAACTCACAAAATCTCTACAATACCAAAATTCTAGGAAGTTCTTCTATACTAATCCTCAAGGCCCATCTTAGGTCTATGTGCTCTAATCAGAGTTTACCTAAATCTAGTTTCCAAGGTTTGTACTAAACTTCCTCTGATACCAACTGTAACGCCCCAACCCTAGTAACCCAGAGTCGGTGCATTATTCTAATACATTGGCATGATTACAAGGAATCAAGTCTCGAAAGACTGATTAGTTTAGCAGTCTTGGAAAATAGATTACATACATGAATGTTACATTACACTTCATAACATACAAAACAACATAAATAATCCTTTATGAATGCCATTATTCCCTTGTCTTAACCCTTCTTATCAATCACAATATACTTCTTGGAATCCTGGGAAAAATAAAACATTGAAAGGGGTGAGCTCAAACGCTCCGTAAGGGTAAGCAATACAGCGGAAACATTTATAAATAAGCAAAAACATTTTGGGCAATGTATAACTAAAAAAAATCCTTTTAAACTTGAACTTCAACATAGAATGGAAAAAAATGAAATGAAATAATTCCATTTACTTATTCACATGGATATTCTACTAATCTAATAATCACATGCAATATCAATAACCACTTTTATAATGATGGAATGCATAATTCCAGACTATCATAACCACATAGCCAAGGCCTCGTGCCAAGACTACAAATAAGATTTTTCCAAGGCCTTGTTGCAAGACACTAGTTTGTCTCATGAGACCTACCGATTCATCGAGGAGCTATAGCGGGCTCCACCCGTCACATATTAAGTCCAATGCATTCCCATATGAAAAGGTTTAAACATAACATAAACATTCTTATTAAAACTAGCATACGAAATGTCAATACTTTCACCATAAACTATGAACGGTATAAAAATAGCACATCCACAGTCAAACATATCACAAAACTTTCAATACAATATAGAAGTTTTGTATCACAATAAATCAACTTTCTATAATCATAAAATTCATCAAAGGATGTTGACATAGATAAAATCAAAACTATTTGAGAGAAATATCTCCCTTTTTTTGAAATCATTTAAAAGTCACACATTTATAAAGGAAGTAATTAAAAGATATTTTTGAATCAAAGTGTCCCATACCACTTTGAAACTTTTTAAAGGAATTAAAATTTTAAAAACATTCATGACCATATAAATAAATCCATAAAAACCATTTTGAAGACATGAACATTTATTAAAAAGATTTAGAAAGATAAATCTTTAAAACATTTATAATTCTGATTTTGATAAAGAGTACCTTTCCGAAATTCTTAAAATATTCATTTTGAAATCATTTAAAAGTCACATAATTATAAAAAAAACATTTTCTTTGAAAATATTCTTATAAGATTGTAAGGGAAGCTTTGACGATTTTATAACGGTGGTAAATAGCCACACCCGCCGTATAAGTTAAAAAAACATTCTTACCTTAATTCTGTCGAAAAGGTTAAAAAGCACCTTGTTTGGAAAACGACGGAAATATTCCATTATAAACCCATAAGGGTATAAATGAATTTAACTCACATTCTTTGTAAATAGTAAAAAAAAATTGAAATACATTTCGAAGAAACATGGATGTGGATGATAAAGAAATCCCAGTAGATAATTACGTATAAACAACCTCGGATAATGAAGAGATTGCGAAATAACCCTTACCTTGTACTTTTTATTGGTTGGGGTAGGTTAAACTCCTGTATAATGGTGAAATAATTGTTATTAAATTATACAAGAATCTTATACATTAGTATGATATCATATATGATCTTTTAACATTTATTTGTTAATAATATCTTAGTATTATCGTTGTTTCGGGTGTTAACTTACGCGTTTTCTTTTATATGTTTTGTTACGTAATCCATGTTTGTAATGGATAGGTTGTATATTATTCAAATCCATAATGACATAAAGTCCTTAGATACTATTATTAATCATAAAATGAGAATTATACTTGAATGGATACGATGGAGAATGAATCTCATCGCGTTCGTGGAGACGGTAGTCCGTACGTACGCACGAGCGACAATATCATTCTTTTGATATTAAAATAATATATAAATGGTTGTTATATCATATATATAGAATCATTAACATGTTATATTTATTATTTACATTAGTTAAATATCATTATTATACCCATCCAAATATAATATATTGAATAACAATTACACCACGACGTGGAGACGGTAAGCCGTACGTACGCACGTATGGTGACATGTTATTCAAAGGGTGGATAGAATACTGAATATGGATGTACCATATTTATAATAACATCACAGTATATATATAATATTGGAGTTATTATTTTATAATGGTAACAACAAAGGAAGAAGAAGTGGAAGAAGAAAGGAACTTGGAAAAGGGTGGTGAAATCATTACCTCTTCTTCGGGTTCTTCCTTTTGATTTGATCAAAAGGGCTCCTTAGGTTAGCTTTATGATCAAACTAAGGCCTCTAGGATGTAGTGAGGGAAGTTGGGAGAGTATTTGCGTAGATTTTGGCCGAACCAAAATGCTTTTAAGGTGTGAAGAAATGAGGAGGAGTTCCCTTTTATAAGAGGGGTGAAGGGCACCTTTGGAAAAGCTAGAAATATTAATTTATAATAAATTCATATTCGGTTTCTAATGGCTACAAAGTTGATTATTCAAAGGTTAAGGTGGGGATAGGTCGAAAAAAACTCAACCAATAGAATTTAGAAATGTTTGGGTACTTATATTAACCTTATCATTAAGTATTAACTCTAAGTTAATTAGTTTCACTTTTACAATGTCTCTTTGTATTTTTATATTATATGGTTAATAAACTTACCATATACATCCAAGAGACCCCCAAGTGGTCTATTAAAGATACAACTATCATGATATAAGTCTCTTGGCTGAACCTTAGATTTTTAGGAATTTAATATCAATTAATAATATAATAGTTTGTTTTAAAACTCTTTTATGTCAATTTTGACATTATTCAAGAATTGATTTTTTTAAAAATCATAACAGAATTATTACTTCGAAAAAAGTTAATTAAATCAATCCTAATATGTCATATTATCCTATAAAATTATTTTAATTCATTAAAAGTATCAAATTATATTTATTTGGGTATTTATAATATCAATTATTTAATTTTTTATAATTTCATGAAAGTATTAAGTTTTCTATGAATAGTGAAAAAATACTAGTTTTTATTAAAAACTGCCTTTTTTTATTGAATTTAAAAGTTGAATTTAGATTTAATTTTTTTAAATTAAAATTAGTAAAATTATATTATAGTAAATATAATTTATTCCATTTTAATCAATTTAATATTAACTTTTTATATAAAACTTTATATACTTATGAAAACCTTTCTTTGGAAAATCACTTTTTCATAGTGTCTATAAAATTAATTTTAAATTAAATTCTGCCAGTTATGTAAATTGAATTTAGAAAAATGGATTAAATATTTTGAATAATAATAATCATATTATTTAATGTGTGAAACATAGTTTCTTATCATAATTAATAATAAAAATAGTAATAATGAATTTCTACGGTTACGGTTAAAACGAGTTTATCGGGGGGAGGGGTGGGGGTTAAACTAAAAATATAAGGGTTAAAATGACCTATAAACCTATAAAATTACTATTTTATTGCCATATTTAGATCCTATATCATCCATAGTTTTATAATGATCCACTTTGGAGCCTTTTGATATGTGAAAAATGTGGGTATCACTTTTTCTTTTCAAAAATGCCTAGTGTTTCATCTCCCCCACTTATAAAAGAACATAACCTATCCTATCCTTTTCATACTAACAAAGTATTTTGGTTCATAAAATACCTAAAAAAATATATTCCTTAAATATATACCCACATATTATATAATTGTTTTATTATAAATCTTGTATAAGTAGGATTTAGTTATAAACCAAAAGTGGTTGTCCAAAGAAGAGGTCAAGTTCTTAACCATGAATTTTCATTTCACTTCTTCTTATAAATCCTTAATATCTTCTCAAAATATGATAAAATAATAAATAAATAAATAATATATACTTATAGGTTGTTATTTTAATGTAACAACCTATATCCATCTCCTCTTCCATCAAATGGAAAACCAAATCGTCGTTAGTGTGTACGGAGGACTACCACCTCGCGAATCAATGTAATTATTTTTCCATCACCACCTCTCTTGGATTTATATAATGATGGATTTAACATTTTTATATTATATTTATGAAATTAATATACTTATTTAAATATAATATCACATATACCTTTACCTTTTATTTTTTCTTGAAAATAATGACTTCACTCGTGCATACGTGTGGACAACCTCCTCCACATAACGATGTGAAATGTATTTCATTTTATTTTGAAATGGATGGTAATAAGGATATATTTAATGAATATAATTTAAATATTTGATATAATAATAGTTCTATAAAGTTTGACCACTATTAACCCTTTTTACACTCCATCTGTTGGAAAAATAGAAACAACGCTCATGCGTTCATACGACATGTTGTCTCTATTAACGGTGTAACTCATTTTCATATAATCTAACTTTTATGGAATATTATAAATACAAATATAATGATTATATAATATATTTATATCATGTTTAAAATTATTTAGATGATATAACTATGATAAAAGTAAAATAAATGAAACAACCGAACCAAAACATACATTAAAAATTAAGCAATTATCACTCAAAAAATTGATTTAAACGAAGAATTGTTAATAAATTGGTCATAAAAATATATACATAAATAATATATGATTTTATAAGTATAAAAATATTTCTTATTTAGCTTAAAAACATTCTTAAGACCATTATAAATTATTTTAGAGCACATTCAACCAAATAGAAGCATGAGGTAAGGGATTTTGTCTCAATTTCCTTTCATCATATTATAATGTTAGGCACCTAATTTCTTTATATGGTTAATATAATTCCAATTTTACATGTAATATCATTAATACTTCATAATTCATGGTATTATAAGTTTTAATTTGAATTATTTCATACAAGGGTATTTTACATGACAAATATCATGTGGAAACGAATTTCATAACTCAATTTCTTTACATTGGGTTATACTACTTATTCACTTTATTTGATATTCTAAGATTATGTGTGTAATTATTTTCTATTATATTATATTTTATTTACACTTTTCTATGTGGATTTAAATTTGATACAAATAATTTATTCATTGATTAATTATGACTTCAACGTTATGATCATTATAAGGGGTTCTCGTCTCACTTTTACTTCTGTGAGACATATGCCATATTCAACACTTAGTTATTTTGTATGTAATATATAATAACCCTTTTATATGATATATATTGAATAAATTTATCTTCATGGTATTTAAATTTTCCTTTTATGTCATTTATTTCATGGGGCTTATGATTTAGAAGTTACCAATGTGGTAATTCTTATGTTACAATCTCATTTTTTTATCAGGATTGTTCATGATTAAGTTTCTGATGAAAAATAATATGAAATATATTTTAAGAAACACATGGATTTTTCTAATATTTTTATTTTAGGGAAATAAAAATTTTCATATAATTTTACTCTCTTTAATATCAAAAGAGACTAAAAGAACATTTTTAAAGAAAATTGACTTCATTTTTATCTTCAATCGAAAACCTTTTTTCATCCATATACATGTTTTCTAAAAATTTATTACAGAATTTTTAAAATTATGGAAATGATTTATTAAAGTATCTCTTATCCATGATTGAATTTTTAAAAAACAGTTTAAAAGGAATCTTGTTGTCTTTTTCTGAAAACACACTTTTTATCCTTTTTTCAACAGTGTGAAAAGAATGTATTTTTAACTTATAAGGGATGTACAAAATTACCCACAGTCATGCACATAAATTGTTTTGAATATTCCTTTACAAGTTTAAAAAGTTACTTTTAACTTTTTTTTCATAATATTCTAAAATGTTTTAGTTTTTAAAAGTGATTTTCAAAGTGAAAGGAAATTTTCCCCAAGAATGGTTTTAATGACATTTTTATGGTATTTATATTCATCAATGACGACAAACCTCATTTTAATTATGATCTATTAGAAATATTTTATAATGATACCATCCTTTTTATTTATATGGATGTTTTATGTTCAGTTTTAATGGGTATGTACTATTTTGACTTCATTTTCCATATTACTCTAGATGGATTTTGATTATTAGAGAAATTATTAGTATTTCTTATACCAGTTTTAATATGAATATTTATATTGATTATGTTTACTGATTAGGAAAATTATTAACATATCATATGCTAGTTTTTTAATAAAAATAATTTCAATGATTATATTTCTTCCCTTTTGTATGAGGAATGCATTAAAATTATTATGTGATGAGAAAGGCCCTTTATAGCCCATCAATACATCAATAAGTATCATGCGAAAAACTAGCTTGGGTATTTGGATGAGGCCTTACCCATTTTTGTAAGATGTATTTTTATAAGGCCTCAATTATATGGTGATGATGTCTAGAATTATGAATCCCATCGTTATGATATTAGTTATTGATGTTTCATGTGATTATTCGATTAATTAGAATATACATGGTTAAGTTTCAAGATCATGTGACTATTTATATGGGATTATTTGATCATCATTTATTCCAGATATATTATTCTTAGGTGATTTATTTAATGGAATTTGTTTTAGTTATATACCTTTTTATATTGATTATTCTTTATTTTTTCATGATATCTTCTATTGTACACATTCTCTTATTGAGAATTATAGCTCACCCATTTCTATGCTTGCTTTCCCTGGGATATGAGGAAGTGTATTATTACTGATATATAGGGATATTCTTAAGGGATTAATGGTGTAATAAATGAAAATACTATGTTTTATTTTATGTTTTCAATTATAATGTGAGATTCGAGTATGTATATATTTTACCAATACTACTTAACTATTTGGTCCTTTAGGATACGATTCATTGTATCTTATGCCAATGTAATAAAGTAAACACTGACTCTAGGATACCAGGGTCAGGGTATTTACATTAATGGTGATAATCCATACTGAATTTCAACAAATAATTTTTAGTATATTGGAAACTCTTTTAGAACATGGAGGTAGGTCTAAAATATTATTGATATATAATCGATATTGGTGTTCCTTACAACCTCACCACTGATCTATTATATATCAATGTAAAGTTAATTGAGTGATAAGTCCTCTCAAATTGTAATTAAGTGATTATTTTTGTAATATGATCCACTATAATCCATATGAAATTATTTCCTCTTTATACAATTGGAAGATTAGTGAAAAAGTTCTTGGTGATGTTTTCCCATTTTAATGTAGGTGTGGGTAATGGTTTCAACATCCCCTTAGCATTTTTCATTTCATCATTCACTTTATTAAATTCTAGTCACATTGATGTATATTTTGTGATATCCTTGTTCATATTTTCCCACTAATAGTACTCCCAGGGATCTTGATATATCTTCATTCTCCCTGGGTGGATGGAAAAGAACTATCTGTGTACATTATTCAAAAACTCTTTATTTATATAAGTATTTGATAATACACATAGTTGTGACCCAAATTTTACAACTCCTTCTTCATCAATTTTAACTTTGAGTATTACCCATTTCTTATAGTTTCCACCTTCTTTTTAATTTCCACATTATCTCTTTGAACATCATTTTTCTTCTCTAAAAGGGATAATTAAGAAATTATTTGGGAAAATAATGATGATGTTTCTTCCTTTATGATTTCTATGTACATCATTTTCAAGTATAAAAAGATTAGATTCTTCTTAATTCTCATCATTGATAAAGTTTTAAAATACCTTTTACTTATTACATATTCCACATTGTTTTATTTCCTAGTTTAATAATTGATTAATTAGTAATAGTTGTTAATCAACTCTAACCGTATTCGCTGGTTCATGTTAATCTCATTTTGTGCGAATATATATTTTACGATCTTATGATATGAAAATACTTCATACTTCTCCCCATATAGATAATGTCACCATATTTTCATTAAAAATATCACTATAGTAAACTCTAGATATTTTTTTGGATAGTTATTCTCTTGAAATTTAAAATTCTTTGAGGTGTAATATATCACATTGTCAATTTTCATTAGTACAGAACCCAAATACCCTTCTTTAAATCATTGATATATACCAAAAAAACATCCCGACTTGATGGTATTGTGTGGATTTGTGTAGTGACAAGACTCTTTTTCAACTCCTTAAATCTCTCTTCGTATTCACTGGTTCAGAAAAATTTTACCCCCTTCTGAGTCATCTAGGTTAGTGGGTTTCAAAATCATGATAAGTTTCTCAAAAATCATCAGAAATTCCAAACTAGTCCAAGGAAACTATAGATATCTATCAGAGATACTATTTGGGGTGACTCCTCAATTTACTTTATCTTATAAGGTCCCACAGATATCCCTTTTCTAGTGATAACATTCCCCAATAATGATACTTCCTTCACAAATAACTCACATTTACTATAATTTTCATATAAATTCTATTTTAAAGACTTTATCATAGTATTCCAATTCTTCTTATACTTTTCCTTTATTTTAGAGTATATCACTATATCATCTAAAAAGGATAAAAAAAATTGTGAGGGTAATTTCTAATGACTCTATTAATTAAGTCCATAAAGATTTCTGGATCATTAGTGATTCTAAAAGGAATCACTATGAGCTCATAGTGTTTATACCTTGATCTAAAGGTATTTTTGAGAATATATTCCTTCTTTACACTTAATTGATGATATATTAACAGATGTTTCACCTTATAGAAATACTAGACCCCACATAGATGATTGAACATGTCATATATCCATGGTAGGGGATACATGTTCTTTATTATAATTTTTTGAGTTCATAACAAAAAATATAGAGGAAAATTGACCCATCCATATCGATAAAGAGGACTGGTGAAACCCATGGTGAAACACTTAGACATATAAAACACTTTTCTTATTTCTCTAGTAACTACATTTTCTTATCTTCTAACTCAACAATGGTCATTTAATAATGAATATTCAATATGGGTAGATATCAAGGTATAAGTTCAATTGATAACTCAAACTCTTGGTCAAGATAAAGACCATGAAACTCTTTTTGGAATACATCAATATAGTCCCTCACAGTGGGTATGTATTCAAGAATGATTTTATCCTCTATATCAATCATTTGGGCTTGATATTCTTACTTAGAAGACAATAATATCCATGCTTGAATAGAATATTTTAGTAGAGATTCATCATAATCCTAACACTTGTAAAAAAATAAGAGGATAACTTGGGACATGAAGAGTAATCTCCCTCACTCTATTGTTGATTTGTTCTTTATATAAGGACAACCAATCCTTGCCTAATATGACATAAAAACCTACTAAAGTAAGTAAGGAAAGATTTTCAAGGAGATTCAGTCTACAAAAATTTATTGGGGAGGATTTATATACATGGGATACAACCACTGTTCCATTTTATGTTCTCATATATAGTTCAAACCCCCATATTTTTGAGCTGGTGTTAAAATTGAAATTATAAACTTACAATTGGTGAAATAATGTATAAAAACAAACTCTAAAATCCCATTCACTATTCTTGAATGACTAACTAGTGTACCTATCATCACATCATTATCAAAATCCACCTCAGCAATAGTTATAGAATATACCCTTCCACACTTTCTAGGACTTGGATGTTGTTTTCATTTGTTGTATCTAACAACCATTGGTTTATTGAATTTTATTGCATAATTCATATGTTCCTTGCATTTAAAACATTATACCATATGTGGAGTGTGGATCTGAACATTCTTTTCTTCTTCTGTATTAGTGGGATTATTCATTTTTCTTTGACAAAAACTAGTTTATTCACAACAGGCACAAAAATATGATGGATTTTTATATTATTGTTCTTGATTTCTCCCAGAGATCCTAGGTGTTCCCATGATCACTAGTTCTAGGCTATTTTATTATTGTTATGTTCACTATTTTTTCCATGATAACTGACTAGTGATTATTCTATATTTCTCTTATCTTACTAATATAGTTATTATTATTATTATTATTATTGTTCCCTATTTCTATTGTATTTATATTTTAAATTAATAATCAGTTATTCATTAATTAATATAATTTTTTTTAAAGGTTTTTGAGTCCTTCCCTCTATTTTGATTACATATGGGTATTTTTAAAGGAAATAACTAAAATATTTTCTCATAATGAATTATCCTTTATATTTAAAATTTTGAAGGACCATTTTATCCTAAAATATATAACTTTCATGATTTAAATTGAATAGTTTAAAATTTAATGGGTCCATGATTACTTTTTTACAAAAGTGGAAAACTTATGTTTATAGTTGTATTTCAAACTAGAATAAATTGAATTTATTTTAAAAGGTTACACATTGGGTGTGGGGAGGATACCAATTGGGATGTTTTTCTCACACCTATTATATTTTATGTTTATAATGGGTACCATTTTGACCTAACATACATTATTTGGTATTTTAGTTTAGGTATGCTGGAGTTGGAAAGTGAATATATTTCACTTGGAGCATGGAGACCTTTCATTGTGGTTTTGTTTTTATTTAGGTTTTTTATCCTTCAGATGTATCATGTCATATGTTCACACTCTCTTATTTTTTGTTGGTTTATTTATTATTTTATCTATTATTTATGAGTTTTATTTTATACATGATCTATATTTGGTTTTATTTATTTATAAAAAATATATTTCTTAGGTGCATGGACCTATAATGTATAAAGTAGTAATGTCAGACTCATGAGAGAAATTTCTATGGTTATTATTGTTTATCAGGATAAATCTTTTCCATTAGCGTGTGTTTTGATGTCCTAAAACTAGTTTTGTGACTGTGGGGATGAGGAATACCCTTTGATACTATCCAAATGACCATTTGGGTTCCTAGTTGAGGGGTGAGACAAGATAGTTTGTGATAAAATAGTATTGGATCACCCTGTTTATTTTGGGAGTAATGTTATATTAGTGTTCAGAATACCAAAATTTAAGTGTTATTTATAGGAAGAGTCTACATAGATCTTTCTCATTTAGAGTGAAATATCCTAGGTAATTATAGAATAATAATTTTTCATATTAATTAATATTATTAATTATATTTTATATTTACCTTAAAATGGATGCTATGTTTAATATCATACCTGAAACACAATAATGAGTTTCTCTAAAAATCATGTTTTGCATGTAAGATTGAGCTTTATAGAAAAATAATATATTGTAAATATTATCATTTTAAGTGGTAGTTATCACCTAGAAGTTGTGTCGGTGGGAATAAATAAAAATAACTATATTATGTTTAAACATATTCATTAAATGTTTTTATATTCATCTAATAAATTTTACAGGCTTAAATAATAATCGATCTATTTTAAGCATAAAAAATGTATATATTTAAAAGGTATTTCTGCTGCCTTTTAATTGAGAAACAATTTGAATAATTTTTTTTGGAACTTTTATAGATTTTACATGTAAAAATAAACTTAATTGATATCTAAACATAATTTTTTAGTGTGATTTGTTTTCTTTCTATGTAGTTTTATTTTTATGGAATATTTAAAAATAATGAATTTTAATTAAAAAATGCTTTTCAGTATAATTTATTTATATTAATAATTTATATTTTTAAATGGTTTTAAAGTTTAATTATATTTTTTATCAATTAAACCAATTTATTTCATTGTAATAAATTTCAATTTGAAATTTAATATAAAAACTCAGCAAGCTTTTGAACGTTCTTACTTTAAAAATACACTGTTACATTCGATCCATGGGGTTAAATTTAAACTAATTTATGCCACTTAAGTAATTTTAATTTGAGAAAATAGATTATATATTTATAATAATAATTATTTATTATATATAATAAGGTCATATTAGTTTTTGAAAAAAATATTAGTGAAAGTGATTACAATTAAATATAACGATTAAGAGAAAAATTAGCTTAACAATAGACTAAAACTTAATATTAAGGGAACAAATGACCTAAAACTTGTATAAAATCCTTTGGATGAAAATATTTATACCCTCTACTCCCTTTTATAAAATATTTTTCAGTATTTGAGCCAATTTTAATGGAAAAAATGTAGGTGGAATTCCCTTTTCCAAAATTTACAAGAGTACCAATCCTCCTCTCCTATAAAAATACCTCATATACTCCCACTTCCTCACACCTATTGAGAAACTTGGCTCAAAAAATCTCTAAAAACATATCTCATAAACATACCTAACCTTATCCTAGAAGTATCACCTTGGGAATAAATCCATCCAAGGAATCCGTTTGGTGCAAAATGAAAGGAGTTACCCGAATAAGAGGTAACACCCTTCCTTGATAACTTTTATTTTATTTTCATTATCCACTTCCTAAAATATTATTATTACATTCATAAATAATATCATAAGTATCATAAATATACTGAGGTTTTTTTATTCTAATGTTTTTACCTACACTTACTCACACTTCCATCTAATGGCTAACAAACATACTGTTTATTTGTACGGTGAACTACCCCCTCAAAAAATGTTGATGTCTTGTTTTTCATTTACCATCTTTCATGGTTGGGAATTATGATGAAAAATATGTTTATATATGTTATATATGATATTTATTTTTTATGTATTCTTATTTTATTCTTTTATAACACATAATATTATACTTTCCATTTTGTGTAAATACGATAACATCGTTTGTGGAAGTATGGACTACTACCTCCACAAAACAATGTGATATGTTCACACACTACACAAAAAGTATTAATAAAGTGTTTAATTAAATATATGAAACCTAAAAACATTCTATTTAATATTCATTACATAATTATGTTTCTATAAATATAAAACATCAATTTCTTTAACACTTTTCCACACACTGAAAATGTGATAATGTCGTTCGTGGATGTGTGGACAACCGCCTCCAGAGAGCGATGTTATTAATTTTACATCACCATAATTTATAAGTATATATTATTAAATAATATTATATATATGATATAATTATCATTATTTAATGTTAAATTTTTATTTACTTTCTTTCCATAAAGATCATTGAAAAATTAAAATATTACTCATGTGTACGTACGCCATACCGTCTCTATGATGGTAACATTGGTTAATTTTTTAAACCATATTTCATGATTGGTTTTAAAAGTAAAATTTATGTGTACATATAATAATTATTTCAGTATTATTTTTTTTATATATTTATATAATGATATCTTTGACCATAGTTGACCTACCAAAGGTGTTTTTTGAACATAAATTGACTATAGTCAAAACACTCAAAAAAACATTGTTGTTTAAGTAGTTTTTTAAATCATAGTAATAAGTTAAATAAAATTAATGATAAAATTGAAAAAGGTTCTAAAAAAAGTAGACAATTAATATAAATTTATTATTCAGGATGGTAAAGACACCTAAGACAAGTGGGGCCCAATGTAAGGGATTTCGTCTCAATCTCCTTTCATTGAGACATTTCTTGATTATAAAAACCCTTATTATTTTATAAGGTATATATATATAGGCACATTGAAATTATATATCCATATTTTATCAATATCATTTTATTTAATGTTTTATTAAAAGTTATTATTTCATGTAGAATACAATTTAAATGTTCAAAGTGGTATGAGAGGATTTGAATGATTAAAGATGAAATACTTTCCACATTTAGATATTCTTGATATTATTTTTCATATTTATTTTATATGGATGGAAAAAGAAATATAAATAAAATTTTATGTCTATTTTTATATTTTGACTATTTCACAATCCTCCATGTTTTTAATAGAAAATGAAACCATTATTTAATTTTTTATTATTTCTTTATTGAAAGTATGTTTTTAAAATGGATTATTTATTCCATATATTTAAATGTTTTCTTGTGATTGAAAATGAAATATTATGAGTTAAATGTTTAAAATTGCAATCTTTTATGTTTTATGATTATATAACTCTACTTGGACATTTGATGGGTGTTTCTGCAATAAACCAATGATAGGTGGTTCCATGATAAACCAATGATGAGTGGATCCATGATATCCCTCTAAAACATTGGGTATGGAAGTCATTTGTATGGACATTCCATTTGTAAGAGTTAAATTTATAGAAGTCGATAGTATGGTTATTCCATTTATAAGAGTGACATGAATAATGATGTTCTGAGTTACCTTTATGTATTTTCTATTCTTGTTATGGGTTTTATTATATTCTTGTGACATAAAAAAAGTATTAAATGATATTATTATCAAAGGAAAGTATTTAATAAATATCAAGGTGAAAATTATTAATTATTGTTAATGTTTTTATAATATTGCAATGATTATAAATAGACTAAAGGTTTCCTTCTTTTTATCCCTTACTAATATTTTTTAGATGTTTTTAATGTTTTTCATCAGACTTAATGATGATTAAGGTTTTAAAAGAATTAATTTTGATACTTGTGAAGAGTTTTATTTAAAGATATAATTATTTATTTTTAGAGTTTTATATTATGAAAAAGGGATACTTTTGGAAGTTTCCACTTTATATTTTTTTAGTCACTTTATGTATAAGTTATGGAAAAATTCTCTAAAATTCTAAACCTAAAAAGATACTCAATGTCAAAAAAAATTAAAATTCTCGACTTAACTCATGATTATGTAATGGTTAATACTGGGTCCTTATATGGAGCCTTGAGTTTCTTTGATAATTTGGGTTGTTGTTCTTGAATTTTAATTTTTTTCATCAATTATTTGAAATATATTTTGATCTTTATTAATAGTGTCTGGATTTTATTAAACTGATAAGGTTTGTTTGGATGATTTTTCATGTTTTAAGGTGAAAATGAGAGAATAAATTAAGGATTTTATTAATATCACATAGTTTGAAAAAACATGTGAATTCTAAACAAATGTTTATGGTAATATCTCTGTGGTAGTCATGAAGTTGGTGCAAGGTTCACTAATCCATCAGACCAAGCTGTGCATAACCACTAACCCCCCTTTTTTGAAAACATGTGTTGTATTTATTTAATTTTTTATTTTTCCTTACTTTTGGGTGTTTATTATTGGGTTATATTGAGAATATTTTTATTACATATTCCTGATTTTTGGTTGAAACTTGGGTTTAAATGTTAGAAACTTTGTTTAAATTGCATGGGATTAGTTTTTTAATTAATAAATGGTTTTTTTGAGATGGTTTAAAAAAAATTTGTTTTGAAAATGGTTTCATTAGATAATTATTGAAATGATAAACTAGTTTTTATAAGGGGTTTTATGATTTTAAGACTGGTGAGTGTTATTCTATGTTTCATTTAAAAAGTTTTTTTAAGTGGAATGTGGTTTTATTTATAATTTTGCAGTGAAAAAATGGTTTTAATGATAAAGGTTGAGTTTAGGAAAATTAATAAAGGGTTATTTCTATATGGAATGGAATAATTTCTTTGCTTCAAATTTTGAGTAATTTAGATTTTTGGTATTGGAAATTTTTTAAAAATGGATTTTTTCTTTTAAGGGGTGTTTTGTAAAGTTATAAGTTTCATTATGGAACTTTGAAAACATTTTAAAAAAAAGTTTATTTTTAAAATTTATTTAAAACTACCTATTGAAGAACGGGGGATTTTAACTTGTGGTGAAATTAAGAAAGTTATTTTTATTTATTTTCTAAATAAAATTATGTGTTTTAAGGGGTTATTTGTTTTTAAATAGAGATAAATGTTTTCAAAATATACTTTATTTCATTTAATGAGTTTTAAACTCTTAATTTAATGTTGGTAGTTTTTGAAGATAAAGGAGTTTTTTAGTTTATTTGTTTTGTGGATTTGTTCTTTTGGGTTTTGAGAATGGTTTATTTTGATATTTTTTGAATTTAATTGGGAAACATGAATTAAATGGGATCATGTTTTTTTATTTTGATTATTCCTCTTAGAAAGTTATTGATTAAAGGTAGAAAATAAATTCATAAAGATGATACTTAGGGAGAATCATTCTTTTCTAGTTGTGATTATTTAGAGGTTTTATAAATTGTATTATTTGAAGAATAAAAATTCCATGGAGCATCCCAATTTGGGATGGTAAGGATTTTCTATTTTGAGAATTTTCCATACATAGTCTAGATATATTTTGATGTAATTGTTATTTGATGTATTTATTTGAGTATACCATTAATTATTCTTTCTGTATTGTCGATTGTTTTGTAAATTCTTATACACAAGTGATTTCTTGAGGTATCACTTCCTTTAAGATGTTTTCTCTAATGGTCTTATAGATTTTCTTTTGGGTTTCATTTATTTATGGAGTTACAATATGGTTTGTTTTAGGATTATAATTATTATTCGCTTTGGTGTTTTAAAAAGGCATGTTTAACTAGGGAGATTATTTTCTCAAGTGTGTATATATCTCTTATCTCACCATTTTTAGGAAAATTCTAAAATTTTTGGGAGAGCACCATGGATGTTATCTTCTCCGTAAATTCCTTACCCATTCTTTGTTAGAAGTAATGTAAGACTATCGGGTGAGGAGTTTTGTTTACCCAAACCTAACATACCCAATGATGGGATGTAGTTTTTTCAACCTTGAGTCCTTTTTATAATATAATTCAGAGTCTTTCAATGTTTTACAAATGTGTCAAAGTTGGAAACTTGTTGAAAGATCAACACTTGTAAAGGTAGATAAATACCTGATTTATGGTTATAATTTTTATGTTTTTTGAGTAATGTAATTGATTTTAATCATATGATTCATGAATTTTAGTGTCATGTATTTTTTCTTGGATATTTTTATAATGTTCCTTGGTTTTTGAAATTGATTTGATTGGGAGGAAGTAAAACCCTATCATTTTCCTGATCAATGCTTTCTATTAAGACTTTATAGGGGAAACGAATGGTATGGTTGGGATAATTATTACAAATCAACCTTACATATCCAATTATTTTATAAATTTATTTATTTTAATCTTTTTATTCATTTTTATGTCTTTTTTCAATTGAATTTTTTGTGAAATGGGTGATCAATTCATGTTGAAAGGTTTGCGCATAGTTAGTGAAAATCATACAAATCAACCACGTGAAGGCTTGCAATATTTTATAATTATACACATGATTGGTGAATAATTTTTCCAAATATTTATCCAAACCATATGACATAAAATGAGTGCATTTAGTACCATCTACACCGCTAGTGCACAGTTTGGTAAATCATGTAGCCAGATCATGCATCTTTCCCAATTTCATTAAAAGTGAGAATTTATCATCCCCCTTATTATAATTTGACACCCAAATACACCATATCTCCACCAACTTTAATATTTCATCCTACAGGCATCCACCTCTTCATTTTCTCCTTTTTCCTTAGTGGATTTTTTTGAGGCTTATTCTTTAAGGTATATTCCTCTAAATTATCTCCTCTCTTTCCCCCCTCCATGTTTCTTTCTCTAGTGAGGTCTCAAAGAACTGGGGTTGTGTTGGATCAAATTTTAATTTGTGATTATCATATTTATGGGTTCATATTGATCATTTAAGGGTTATTATTATCTCATTGTAGTGGATTAACATTGTGTTTAGTGAAAGCACCAGATTTAATTTAGGTTCTCTCTAAGTATGAAATTTGAAATTTTAAACCATATGTTTTTTATTTTTAATTAATTTTTTGGATATATTATGATATTATTAAGTAATTTTCTTCATCAACATTAAATAAAGTGGGGTTTTCTTTGTTTTTATTTTATATTAAGGGATATAACTTATTTTTAAAGGTTGAAATCCATTTTTACATAACCATGCACACGAGGTGTTTTCTAAAATGTCAAAATGGATCTTGAAAAGTAATTTCATTGTCAAGGGAAATGTTTTAGTTTTAAAATTGATTTTAATGTTTTTAAATTTTTATGTGAAGGTGTTCTTGGTCTCTTTTAAAGTCACTAGGTACTCTTTAGTTATTTGAGATATGTTAGCGATATTTATGTAATTTTATTCTTATACAAAGGTTTTCATAACTTGGTTTCTAAAAGGATATATCAAAGGATCTATTTGAACTTTATAAAGATAATTTTATGAATGAATATATACCTTTGGAATGTGCCTCTTGTGTTGTTGATTTAAAGTACATAAAATTTTCCCACCCATATAAAATTATTGTTAATTGTTATTCTTTATGAAATGGGTTATTTATATGAAGGGTTTTTGAAGGAGAGGGTTTGATTATGGTTATTTTATTTTATATATTGATTTTTATTATTATTTTATTTATCACCTTCATTTTATATATAATAAAGAACTAAGAGTAGCTAGTGGGATTCTTGGGTACACATGCTATATTAGTTTGTGACTATACTATAAATATTGACACTTAGTATGGATTTCACCTCCTTTGAGAATTTATCCCTTGGTCAAACTAGGTAGTGTAAAACCAAGAATTAGGGTGGTTGGATTGAATTAGGTGTGTCGATATGATGGATTATGTTTTATAATTATTCTAGATTCCCCCTATATCCTAGAGGTTCCCATGATCAGTGGTTTCTATCTATGTTATGATAATTATGTTTCTTTGTTTTGTGTTATAGTTGATTAGAAGTTATTTTAAATTACACATATCTTATTATTATTATTATTATTATTATTATTATTTTCTCTATTTCTATTTTACTTACATTTTAAAATACTGACTGGATATTCTTTATTTAAAATAAAATGTTTTATAATGATTTTTTGGGGCCTTCCCTCTATTTTCATTACATATTGTTATTTTTGAAGGGGGGTTTTAAAATATTTTCATATAACAAATGCTACTTTATCTTTAAAAGTTTGAAGGAGTATTTTAACATGATAGGTGGAACTTTCATGATTTAAATTCACTGGTTTAAAATTAAAATGACTCATGAATTGTTATAATTTTTTTTAAAAACTTATGTTTATAGCTATATTTCAAACATAAATGAAGTGGATTTATTTTTAATGGTTATGCATGGGTTGCAAAGAGGATACATACTATGATATTTTTCTCATGCCTATTATATTTTAGGTTTAGAACTGGTCATATTTGTATATTTTGGGCATTATTTGGGAATTTTATTTCAATAATTATGGAGGTGGTACGTAAAGCTGTTTCACTTGGAACTTGGAGACGTCTGGTTTTGGTATTTTTTTAAGATTTTTTATCTTTCTGTTATATCAGGCTATATTGGTATTATAAAACTCTATACCTTCTCAATCCATTACATTTTTAGTTTAGGAGTTGGAGGTTTTTGGGGAAGCCTGAGGAGGGTTCAACAGAGTTAGGATGTTAAATTCGTATATATATGGTTGTTTATAGTTTGAATCTGTGATTATTATGTGAATGTGTTTTCAATGTTTAATAGAAAAAAAATTCATGACATGATGTTTTAGAATTGGATTTCGATGCCTAAAAAATTAATGGAGTGAAATAATTATTAAAAATATAAATATATTTAGGCTTGAGGCACTATGATATCTTGAATATAATCTTTGAGTAACATTTTTGAGGAATTTATAACCTGAATTATTGAGAAAAAAAATCATGACATGAATCATTCTTTTACATCATGACCGTGTTGAGTTCCAACATATTTATAAATTTTTGAAACCAACAATTTTACCTCATTCATCTCTTATTACTATAATTTTTGGAAAAAAACCTTGGTATTTTTATAGGATCTTCCTACCCTTTCCTTCGAATTGGTCTTTGATTCTAGAGTTTGATCTTTGGTGATCTATGATGAGTAAATCCTCTTTATATTTATATTTATTCTATTCCTCCCTCATGGAATTTACATCAGTGATGTTGTTTTGATCAAGGTGTGTGTGTTTTTTTATTTTTATGACCCTTAGTGTGATTTAGGTTGATTCAAGATTTCATTGCACAATTTATTTCTTTTGATTGTTCATTCTTCACTTTATTGTGTTTAGAAGTTTTGAAAGATTTTTTGGGTTTGGAGATCATCATTATATCCCTATTTATGTGAATGTGGAGGGATTTCATTATTTTGTAATCATTTTTGGGGATGGTATGGGTCATCATAAGAAGATAATTAACTGACTATTGGAAGGGGAGTATTTATATGTTTTTACTAATTGTGATGATGTTTGTAACACCCTGAAACTCTAAAGTAAGAACATTGTATTCAATAGCGTATATGAAATGAAAAACAAAGTGTTTAAGGAAATATAATATCCAAATACTTTAAAATATATTTACTATTTTAAATAATATAAATTTATGATATATCTTTCAATTCACATGATACTGAGTTAGCTTATCTCGCATGCAAGAATGAGTTTCTTCGATATCTTACATTACCCACAAGACCGAGTTTTAGCAAACAATAATATATTATTAAAAAATTATTATTTAATATAAAAATATATAACATAGATATAAAATTTTGGGTTATTAATAGAATTATCTAACTTATTAAAATATATGATTTATGAAAATATAAAATGAATTCACAGGATACTGGTAGATTAGAAATAAATATAAGAACAAATTGAATATAATGGAATTGTTTTTATACTCACAAGGGTGTTTTATAATGTTAAATTTAATTAATTAATATTAGTGAATTATATTAATAAAAAATATATTTTATATATTTAATAAAATATTTTTTATATTCATCCATTTGATTATATTGAAATAAGATGAAAATAAACCCAATTTTTTACATAAAAAAAATATTTTTCTAAAGGCAATTTTACCTTCTTTTATTCAAGAACCTAATTTAAATATAATTTTTTGGATCTTTTATAAATTTATATGTCAAAATAAACTTTATTTTTTAAATGGAAACAATAAAATTAGGCTAGGGTTAATTTTTGGTATTTTTCTGTGGGGTTTCATTTTTTATGAATAGTAAAAAATACTAAATTTTAATTCAAAACTATTTTTTATTCAAATTTATTTATAAGACTAAATTATATTTTGATTGGGTTTTAATATTATTTAGATAAATTATACATCAATTAATAAAAATTTGGTTATTTTAGCCAATTTCACTTCGAAATTGAATATAAAATCATAGCAAACTTTTGAACATTTTAGTTTATAAACCCGCTTTATTGTCCCTTCTATAGGATTAAATTTAAATTAATTTTTTCCACTTAGGTGATTTTAATTTCAAAAAATAGATTAAATATTTTTATTAATCATAATTTATAATTTATAATAATATCAACTTAGTTTTTGACCTAAAATATTAGTGAATGTGATTATAATTAATTATAGTTATTATGAGAAAAATTAGCTTAACAAGGGACTAAACCTTAAACTTAAGGGCCAAAAGAACTTGTAAAATTTTCCAAAATCCATTTTATATTCTTATTTAGACCATATACTCACTTTTATCTAATTTGTAGAATTATTTGATCCACTTAACATGGGAAAACCGGGGTGTAATTATTTTTTTCAAAACATTAAATGAATAGAACTCCTCCTGCACTATAAAAAGGCACTCACCCCTCCCACTTATTCACACATATCAAGCCATTTGTCTCACAAAAAAATACCCAAATAATCTCACAAAATCCCTCCAATAATCCTATAATAATCACTTTGTGATTAAGGCAATCCAAGGAAGAATTTTGGTTTAAACCAAAAGGAGTTCCCTGAAAAAGAGTTAACATTCTTCAATGATCACTTTTCTTTCATCTACATCTCCTCCCATTCAATTATTTTTATTCCATGATTATATAATAACAGAATTATACTAAATATACATATATTGTTTTTATTCTAGGGGTTATAACTACACTTGAACACACTTTTATCTAATCGGTAATGAACTTACCATCCGTGTGTACGATAGAGTGTCGCCTCGTGAAATATGATCGTTTGTTTTTCCTTTATCACATCACATGGTTGGGAATTATGATGGAAACACTATTTATATATGATATTTATAATTTATTTATTCTTATTTATTTTTTATTTAACACATATCTATATGATTTCCATTTTGAGGGAATATAATAACATCATTTGTAGACGTGTGGACCACTGCCTCCTCAAAGCGATGTGATTCATTCATGCTATAAATGGAATGTATAAAATGTGGTTTTAATAAACCTAAATGAAACATATAAATAAATGTGATAAGGAAATCATATAGATATGTGTTAAATAAAAAATAAATAAGAATAAATAAATTATAAATATCATATATAAATAGTGTTTCCATCATAATTCCCAACCATGTGATGTGATAAAGGAAAAACAAACGATCATATTTCACGAGGAGACACTCTATCGTACACACGGATGGTATATATATTTATAATTTAACTATATTTATATTTAAATATAATAACATCATTTGTAGACATGTGGACCACTGCCTCCTCAAAGCGATGTGATTCATTCATGCTATACATGGAATGTATAAAATGTGGTTTTAATAAACCTAAATGAAACATATAAATAAATGTGATAATATAGTTAAAATATAAATATATATATCATTTAATTTTCATTCTTTTCAATACGACATGGTAATGGAATTAGCGTTCATCTGTACGTATGACCTGCCATCTCCATTAGTAGTGCATTTCATTTACTATCTACAAATATTATAGATTATTAAAAAAAATATACTAAATATATATTATAAATATATCATGTTTTAAATTATTTATATGATTAAATCATTATCACCGTAATAAGAACAAAAACAAAAAGTCAAAACATACTAAAAAAACTAGGAAATTAATACAAGAAATATTGAAAATAATGAAATATAATTAAAAAAAGGGTAATAAGGTTTTATAAAATTATAATATATGATATTATAAATATGAGTATAGTTATTTTATATGTTAGTTACATGTTTAAAACCATTATATATATTTTTAAAATATATTCACCTGAAAGGAAATGCAATGTAAGGTAGTCTTGTCTCACTTTTCTTTTTGCGAGGCATACACCATTTTCACATATTATTTATTTTGTGTAGTGTATATAATAACTCTATTTTATTTCATATCATGAAATAATTTATATTAATGTTATATAAAGTTTCATTTAAAGTTATTTATCTCATGGTTATTATGATTTAATAGTTAACAAGTGATAATGGATTCATTTCACTTTCCATTCTCTCAGGAATAATTTATTGCCGTGCACATAATTTCTTATATATTGTGTACATACTACCACATTGAAATATAATATCATGAATAATTAATTATTAATGTTATTTAGAGTCTCAATTTTAATTATTTCATCTAATGGGTTTTGAACATAAATTTACCAAGCGGTAAAGAAATTTTATAACTCAAATATTTTTTATTAGGTTATATTACTTCCTCATTGTCATTAATATTAAATGATTATGTGTATAATGAATTTGAATATCTATTTATTTATTTACAAATATTTTATGTGGATTTATATTTTATATACACAATATATTTGTTTATTAATTTCCGCTTCGACATTATGACCATTTTAAGGGTTTATGTCACAATCTCATTCTAATCAAGATTGTTTATTATTGAAAATAAATTAAAGGAATTTATATGATAATTTTTAAATAAAACCGTCCATTTTATTCTACTCTAGTTATTTATTCCCTTATTCAAGTAATATTTCCATTTTTAGACTTTTTTTAACCCAAAATGTTTTAGAATTTTTTTTATTAAAACCCAAATTCATTTTTTTATTTAGTTATAGAACATGTTTTCTTCTTAATACCATATTTTATAAAAAGTTTTCAAAAAATTTTAACTTTCAAAAAATAATTTATTTAAAACATTTTACCCCTTTTTTCTTTTAAAAATGTTCTTATGGAAATCTTCTCATTTCTTTCCGAACATGGCTCTTTTCAAACCTTTTTACCTGGAAAAAGGAATGTTATTTTTACCTTACACACCATGTTTAGATTTAACTTCCATCATTTCATTGAATCTTCCTTTGACCATTTAAAAGTTTACTTTTAAAATTTATTTTTAGAGAAAATTATTTTCAATATCTTTTCAAAACAAAAAGGTTATTTTCCTCAAGAATACTTTTAAAATATATTTTTATAATATTTCTATTAATCAATGACAAGAACCCTTTATTTTTACTCCACCATTGATATGTTGTATTTATTTCATCCTTATTATTCCCCTAGATGGTTTTTGATTTATTTGGCCAAGGATAGTATTTAAATTAACTTCCTTGATCACTTTTATCCCCCTTGAAATATTCAATTTCCTATGATAATTGAAAATTGAATTTCTCCAAATTATCCATATCATTTATCATGGATATATTCATTTCCTAAATCTTATAAATTTTTTACATATAGTGTTTATTTTTAAGGTTATTTTATTTATTGTGTAAATATTAATAAATATGTATCCTTTAATTTGTATATATATTTTATAAGGTACATTATTTTTGAATTAAATTGATTATTTGATATATAAGGAATGCTCTGAACATGCAAGATACGGGTTATGGACTATTTAAAGTAAGACCCTTGATGCATCGGTAGTTTTATGAGATGAAATTAGTTGAAAAAAACCCTTGATGTTTGTTTCCAAGTATAATAGATATGTTTATACCCACAGTCTTAAACTGACATGATGATAGATCTTTAAGGTATATTAGCTCATGTTCCAGATACATGATGCCCAATAATTAATCATTAACTATATTAACAACTCAATTAATATTATTATCCATTGTATTTTCATATGATGAAATATATGGTTGAATTTAATTATTAGTTTATTGATTAAATGGAATGTGTTTTCTGTTTTATACATTTCCACATTGATTATACATTATCTAGTTATTTAAATGTTTTGTATTTTTAGTTATTTATATTCCCAAATTATTTACGAACTTTATTCTCAGTTTATTGATTATATGGAATTTTTGTTTGGTTATAAACTTTCCATATTGACTATACTAATTGATTAATTATTTCATTCATTGTACTTTACCCTTACTAAGAATTCGAGATCAACCTTGTTTTATTTCCTTTATCTGGAATTCCTTGAAGTGTTCTATGAAATATATGTACTGATACACCACATGGATTAAATTTATTATCCTTGAGAAAAATTATGTTGTAATTGGGTATTCATTTCTAATACAAGACTCATGTATGTATCTATTTTACCAAGACTACTAAACTCTTTAGTCCTTTTGGATGTGATTTACTTGTATATTATACCAATGTAACGGTAGTAGGAATTGACTTTGAGATTTCTATGTTTAGGTCACTACAGGAGGTATTAGATCAGGTTTAGTAGTAACCTTGAGAACTATATTTAGGAAAAATAGATTAGAGAATATAACCATAAGTTATAATTTGGGGATGAGTATAGAAGAACAACCTATAATTTTGGTAAGGTTGAGATTATGTGGGTATTCCTAGAAATACATCTTTGTCAAGATACTATAAGAGGACATGGTTTTCGAATTGATGTTCCTTGGGGTAACAACTCAGAAAAGGTGTGTCGGGTCTTACTCAAACATAACCTGGTACCCTATAATGGCCTTACTATGCACCTATTTTGAAACTACTAAGGTATGTGCTTAGGATAATTCACATTTTTTATACAAACCATTATGAAGAATTTGAATAGATAATGATAATGAATGACCTAGGTTAAACCATATACCAAGGAATAAACCAAGAATAAATTAAATGGATGAATTATTTATCTATTGGGGTTGTATTAAAAACCTTAGATTATATTATATTTAGTGAATAACCTTATTTCAAGGATATCCATCATAGTTATTTTGGAAAATTATATTAATATGGTATTATAAAAAGGAAAACTTGTATTATAGGTGGAAAACCATCAATTTTGAAAAGGTCGCGGGACTTAAACCCATGACTGAAGGATGATAAGGGTTTAATGGCAACTAATGAACTACGTAATGACCTAGTTAATATGTAATTATTTTTAGTTAAAAAATTTGATGAATTAATATTAATAATGAACTTGTACTGCTACTTTTTAGGTTTAGAGATTAATTTCTTTAGAATATTGGTTTTGTAAAATCATTAGTGAGAAATATAATGACTTGTTGTATGGGTATTATGATCTATTAAAATAAAAATCCAGTGCTTCAAGTATAGAAATTAATTTTTGTATTTTCATTTCTTGGAGTAAATAGATGAATTTTAAATTGATCGAAGAAAAAGAAAAAATATGAAATTGTTTTTATGAAGTATAAATATATCAAGTAATTTTATTTCTTTATATCCTTAGGTAGTAAAATAATTACTCCACACTAGGAAAAGGGTCTTGAAACAAAAATTTTATCCTAGTACCTTAATTTATGTTGAACTGATGGTCTTCTAAATCATAAAAAATTTATGAATTTGAGACCCTAAAATATCCATTAATCACTCACTTGTTTGTGATCGATTAACTCAATCACTCCCTATAAATATTTATGCTTTTCTTCTAAGTCCATATTTTTAATTTCCACTAACGTTCTTATACTTAGTGACCTAGTTATATGTTACTCCATGTGAACTTTGTAATTACCATTCTATATTTTATAGAGACTGTTTTAAAAACCATTCTCATTATGTGGGACTTCAACATAAGAAATATAAAAAAATATTACCAATATAGAGTTTAAATTTCAAGGATTCAATTTATTTAAGGTGGGGAGAATGTAACACCCTGGAACTCTAATGTAAGAACATTGTATTTGATATCGTGTATGACACATAACACCTAGAGCACAGGGGAATGCAATATCCCAAGGATTTTCAATATATTTACTTTTTAAATAAATTAATCTATGATAGTGATTTCAATGCACGCAATACTGAGTTATCTTGTGTCACACAGAATAATGAGTTTTTAGATAGCTTTCATTACACGCAAGACCAAGTTTTACCGAAAAATAATATATTATTAAAACATTATTATTTAATATAATAAGTTATAACCTAGATGTTAAATTAGAGGCTATGAATAGTATTAATAACTTATGAAAATATATGTTTTATAAAAAAATAAAAATAATTCAAAGGTTACTAATTAATTAGAAATGAATATAAGAACTAATTGAATATAAAGAAACATTTTTATGCTCACAAGGGTGTTTTATACTAATAAATAAAATTAATTACTATTATTGAATTATATTAATAAAATATATATGTTATGTATTAAATAAAATACTTTTGATATTCATCCATTTGATTTTATTGGAATAAGATGAAAACAAACACAATTTTATGCATAAAAATCATTAGTTTTTTAAAGGCAATTTTATCTGATTTTAATGGAAAACCTATTTTAAATAAAATTTATAGAACTATTATAAATTTTATATGTCATAATAAACTTCATTTTTGTAATAAAAACCTAAAAATTAGGTTAGTGTTATTTTTTTTATATTTTTCTGTGAGGTTTCATTTTTTGAGGAATAGTGAAAAATAATGAATTTTAATTTATTTTTTTCATCTAATTTTTTTATATGGTTAAATTTTATTTTTTATTAGTTATAATGTTTAGTTAAATAAATTATACATAAATTAATCCAAATTAGGAAATTTTAATTAATTTAACTTTTAAATTGAATATAAAAACATAGCAATGTTTTTAACATTTTACATTAAAAATCTATTTTGTCATCCCATCTACAGGATTAAATTTATATTAATTTCTTCCACTTATCTGAATATTGATAAAATAAATAAAGAACCTGAGAATTCCCACCCCTCCTTTGATAACATCAAGACAGATTTACAAGATGTGTCGATCACATAGGTTGGTGATAAGTATGGAATCACACATGAGGGCAATCTTCATGGTCACTTTGGTGATAATCACTCTCTTGATGATATTAAAATTACATGCAAGGATCCCAACCCTTGAAAGGTTCTAAATATAAGATATCCTAAAGGGACTAGGAAAGGTACAACCATTGATCAGGTTAGTAGCCATAAATCTCATCAGCATGAAGGGGATGGCCAAGTCAGTGTATTTGGTTCGATGGTCATCTAAGAACATACTGAACCCATCAAGGAAGTTATCTCAATTGAGATTCCTCCCTCTAATGATCCTTTTGGGAAGCCTACTATAGAAGGACAGAAGATCAGTACCCCATGTGTAAGTGGGAAGGATGATCAATTGGTTAATGTTGTCTCCGATACAATTCTTAGTCGTGAGAAAGGGAAAGAAGGCCTAGGACTATTACCACTTGAAGGGGGCCTATATATGTTCAGGACACCCAACAATCCGAGGATGGAAAAGGGAAAAATCCCTTCTCATAATCCCCTAGTGAAAAAAATTCTATAAGGAAACTTTTTATGGAAAAAATTGAACATATAAACTCCATGAATATGTTCACCCCATTGAGTGGTACATATTAGAGTGATGAAGCTTATAAGGATCATAAGCTTGATGTACATGAACATTACATTACTTTTGAAAAATAATTAATACCTGACACAAAAATATTCCCAAAGACCATATTAGTTTAGTGTCTTTGGAAACTGGGAAATATAAATGATTGGTTCATAAAACATCTACACAGTCTTATGTGTTTTCCTTCATAACTAGAACCCCTTTTCTACATATATTACTTAATACCATTCATCATATCATAGGGAAAAGAAACATAAAAAAGGGTGAGATCAAAAGCATATTAAGGGTAAAAATGGAAAATATAAAACAAAGCATAAACATAATAAAGTAAAAACACGAACATAATTTTTTAAAATCATAAAATATATAACAAATATCAAAATCTTGAGTTATGAAATAAATCTTTGTAGTTCACAAGGAAAAAATCAAAAAGGAACCAGAACCTTGAGAAAATAGAATTGGCATAAAACATGGAATTGTGGAAAACACATAAGCATAGAAAATCATTTCCATATTAACCAAGGCTCATTACAAGACCATCATAATGGATAAAGTCCATCACTGAATCTGGTTTACTTGTCGTTCCAGCCCTGTATTAATAAACTATATTTACATGTCATTATAGACCTATATTAATGAACCATATTTACTTTCCATTATAGTAATTTCTATATCATGAGATATAAATCTTTACCTAATGCATTGGAGGGAGATATATGTCCCACCCATATCAAAATGAAATCATTATTACGTGTGTGTTTCGCGACGATGTGTGAAAAAACGTGCGCTACCCAATAGTTGATTAGAGAGGGTTGGATTCTGCTTAATCACTCATAT
This sequence comes from Viscum album, assembly GCA_963277665.1. NCBI lineage: Eukaryota > Viridiplantae > Streptophyta > Magnoliopsida > Santalales > Viscaceae > Viscum > Viscum album. The sequence goes on from OY728142.1 coordinate 1,490,227,179, forward strand.
CAGGTGCACTGTTTTCGTCTTGAAATGCCCAACGGTTCCATATCCAGTGACATGTGGACCTGATATCCAAAGGTAGGAGTTCGCTATGTGATTTGTCCAACGACGCTTAAAAACTCACATTGGTCAAGAGGATGGGAATTTGGGCTCATCGTACCCTTTTGGGGGAAACGTTTTCCTATTCTAGGACTCTATTATAGATTTAAGACGTATTCATATGTTCGCTAATCTTTGGTTTATACCCAACCATAGTATCCACAGATTACTCCTTGTTGGAAATGGTCAGCTGAACGCAGGGATTCAGAATCATTTAGGCTCAAGGTTTACAATCCATCATTGGATTAATGAATCCGAGGAGTTTGGACTCATTGAGATGACACTGGTTTGAATCCCCATAACTGGGCGCTCTGTAGTTTATTGTCATCCAGGGGGGATAGATAACAACTTGAGCATTTGGATCAAACCCGTGATACGGGCTTCCTACGTATCCTCATGAGTGGAATCAGAATCCACGTAGTTTGGTTTGGGTTGGGGATTATAACTTGAGGCAGCCCAAGGTGGTGTGGGGCTTACACCCTGAGGTGGCCTAAGGTGTTGGTGAACAGACATGAAGGAGGTCAGAACAACCAGTTGTTGGGCTTGACCCTCGGGGAGGCTTCCTACGTACCCCACCTAGGAGACAAGGATCAAAGTCCATGTAGTTCAGGTTGGATGGGGCTTACGCTCTGAGAAGACCTAAGGTGGTGGGGCTTGAACCTCGTGGAGGCTTCCTATGTACCATGCTTTAGCATGTATCAAAGTCCCTGTACTTCAGGATAGCGAAATACAGTTTAACGTCTTGTGGTACAGGAGTGTTGTCATGGTCGAAGCTTACTCTAAGCCCACGTGAGTCATGCTCGGTGTGGGAAACAAGAGGCAGCAGGGACCTGATGATCACGTTGCGAAGGGTGCGTCCGTGGGAATCAAAATGGGGCTTACGCATGGCTAGCAGCCCAGGGAAATGGAGATTGGGACTTACTCCAGGATGGCCGCCCGAATTGGTGAAAAACCCCAATGGGAGAAGGATTTGGGACAGAATAAATGAGGGGTGTAGGCACCACCTCTTGCAATAAGAACTAGGGGCCTACAAAGGGATGGTTGCCCTGAGAGATTGGGACTTACTTCAGGATGGAGGCCCAGTCAATCCCCAAAGAGTGGAGAAGTACACACTGCTGGCATCAAAAGGAAACGCAAGCGGGGTCCCCCAACCCTGGCGAGTGGAGAGGTAGAAAGGGGACTCCCAGGCTTGGAACCTGCACTACCGTGGGTATGTGAACCCAGGAATGTTTCGGGAACCCTCTCAAGGGCCGAAGCAACCCCTTTTCCCTCGCCTACTGTGGGTATGTAAACTCAAAGTAGCACGCTGATACGCCTGAAGGTTACATCATATGGATCTTGTGGCTTCGGTAAATGCCTCGACTCGAGGACGATGAATAGGCCAATGAGGGGATTATGAAGGATCAGGAAATATTGGAAGGATTTTATCTGACTCGGGGAATGGGAACACCGAAGGAGTTGGCATGCCAAATGGGTGTATGAGGAGTGGTTCCCTTCGCGTAGGGGGGTGCTACGCGGCTTGAGAGGCCGTCCGCGTACTAGGGTCATACGCAGACTGTTGGGCATCCCGTGTACCAGGGAGGAACGTGGCTTCAGGTTCGGTCCGCGTACCAGGTTGGTACGCAGGGGAGTCCACGCGAGCAGCGGCGTCCAGGGGTGACGCTGGTCGGGGGTTTGTCGATCAGGGCTTCACCTGCGTAGGAGGGTGTTATGCGGTGCGTATGATCAAAAAAGGGGCATAGATTCCCTGGTCTGTGGGGAGTACATCCGCGGAGGGGCCCTGGCTCGTAGTCTTCTTTTTTTGTTATTTTAATTTCACGGTTCACCAAGTTGTTATGCGTTTTTCAGTTTCTTATTAATTCATTTCCAGTTTCATACCTGTCGTGAATTGTAAATTCACTATTTGCGAAATCCTAAGCTCCTTCCTCTGGAATCCTTCCACATGAGTCTGATATTCTCCTCCTTTCCTCCCATTTTACTTTTTTTATTACCCCCGATGTCCTTTTATAGAGAGGGGAAAGAGATGTATCTATGGTTATGTGGCACCTTTTGTGGAGGCCCATTACCGAAAACTCGGTTTATGGATGACTTGGTCAATCTGCAACTCACGGGGCATTGAATTCACCTCAATAGAGAACCAAATCGGTTTGGGGGTGCTTTGCGGCCGCGTAGGGCTCCGTCTCCATTCTACGAATGATGGAATTCCCGGTTCGGGATAGTTTCCATGTCTTACTGCTGGGGCTGTTCGTGATTGCAGACCAGCCTGGTGCCCGTCTTGCTTCGCGCCCGCGGAGGATCCCCACCTCTGTTCCACGAATGATAGCGGTCCGCGGAGGGGGCGAATTGTTGAACCAGCCGCGTATCGTAAATATTGGATCGGTACACGGACCGGTCCATCTTTTTCCAACCTTTGAGTATTCTCAACATTTTTGCCCAATTCTTCCAGGTAAATTTGGTCGAATCCTCTCTTGAATTAAGAGGATTCTCATTCTCCTATGAGGATTTTTTAGGACCCTACAAATTCCCCCCATCGGAATGGGGTCTGATCGGAACGAAGAGGTGACTATTCTAATGTAGAGTGGTCCTGAAACGTGGATAGTTTGAAATAGGGGAGTGGACCCAATAGGGGACCACACATATAAATAAATAGTCCCCTACCCTTTTTCTTTTACCGGATTCCTCGCGAACATGGAGATCTTTTTTTTCGTCTCCATGTTCTTGCTCCTTCGTGAAACTCCTCGTCCGCGAACCAGCTTCCATTTCCGTGAACCATTCCTCGTTCGCGCCTGCCTTCACCTGTGGACCAATCTCCCAGCCATGAACTAACACTTTTAATCAATTAAAAATTATGTTACAACGGGTCGTGTAAGAACTCGCTACACTGTTTTGATGGTCCTCGGACAGGAAATCTTCCAGAAATTGAAAATTTCTTAAGTCTTCCGAACTTAAACATTTAACTCCGGGATTGAGATTCCGTGAAGCAACCTAGTTTTCGGTTTTCTGGCCAACTCTTCACGGGCCAGAGTACCGCATACTTCTTCCACGTAGGGTTGGTTCGCGGGATGCAGTCATCGCGAACCACCTTTTGAGGACTGCTCACAGACCTCGTCATGAAGGCTCCTTGATGGAGTCCTTTTCAAAATACTTGGTAGTTTTTCCCAAATTTTATTATTTTGGACTAACCATTTTCCTGGATTTTATAATGTAGGGAAAAATATGGTTCCTCCTTGACCTGCACCCAGGCCTGCTGTCGAGCCTCTTCCAATTGGTGATCAACGCTTAAAGGATGTGTCTAGCTCTGTTCTAGATAGAATCTGCCACTCTCCATTGTACCCATTCCTTGAAAACTTTCTATTCGTGTCATATTGGTAGTACCCCTTTTCCAATAGCCTTCCTGCCTACGGGTTTGGTTTACTGTCCAATACACCAATTCCGGTACCATCTCGTGACAACAATCCTACCGCATGGATACTTACTAGTAATATCCCTCAAGTTGTGAGAACTACCGGAGGGTGGCATACCCCAAGGGATACAGCTGCCAGGTCTATGCTGAATCACCTTCCTGTGTCCCTGACAGGAGAACAACGTCAGCAGGATGGGGCAATTCACTATTACCAGAGCATTTCCTGCAATTCTATGGTAAACAACCAACATGGTTGGTCAGCGGACCGGGACCTCCGGCCTAGAGGGGCATTGAAGTAATTGGATTAGGGGTGGCCCTTCTGTGTTTTCCATAGATGTGCAGAGTTTGAAGCAGAATTTCGAGATGTAGGTTTATATGAAGCTTCCTGGGTGTCCCAGACCTATACCCATCAACCCCATGCCCTTGCCAAGAAGATTATGAGCTGTTGGAGTTCAGATACCAACACATTACATCTGGTCCATGGGTAGGTGGGTATCAGTCTTTGGGATGTCTTCCAGATTTCAAGGGTCCTCATTGTTGGAGGCATGTATGATGAATATTTGCCTCCCCCTTCTGTGTGGGATAATGAAGAGAGGACTCCTCCCTTGGTGAAGTAGCTCATTGATCAGGCCCAGGAGCATTCGAAGGATATATATCTGAAACAACTTGTCCTATATCGTGAATGGATCAGGGATTTTGACATAGATAGGAAGTCCATGGCTCTTCCATGCAGGCCCACGACCTGTCCTATGATGGAGTCCCGAAGGCAGAGGGGCAGCTATTGGCTGATTCTGGCGGAAGGCTAGTCCAACAACTGGGGCTGGGAACTTGTTCCAGACATTGATCGGATGCTCTGTCTGGCAGAGTTTCTGGCCATGTTCTTGAGTGGCTGGCTGTTTCCCGTACGCGAGACTGGTGGGGTGCGGGCCTCTACTTTTGTTATAGCGGCACTTCTAGCCACCGACAATGTCATCAACTTGGTTGTCCCAGTACTGGCTAGGATTTATCGATTGCTTGACAATATTACTGAGGGTAGTTGGCCAAACCGAGTGGCCGACCCCTTTCAAATCCTCTAGGGATGGTTGGGAGCGCATATTAAGAATTGGTATACTTTCATCAATCCTTCTCAGATTCCAGGAACCGTAGTCCGACCATATTTGAAATTGAACAGCAGGGTTATGCCTGAGGAGTGGGTGGCCCAAGAGAATGATGGAAAACAGATGGTTCAGAATATGTGTCTATTGTTGAGCCGAATCTCGAGCTATGATCATTTCAATTTCTGACCATATCCCTCCCCAAACAGTGAAATCATGAACACCATATCAGAATAATTTAGCAAGCGAGGCTACCTCTTTTCCCTCAGAGAGGGAAATATGGTGGCTCGTATCAGCGGTGAACTGATCTGCGACGGGTATGCGCCTTGTTGATTCTGATGTCAATTTGGTTGCGTCCAGGCGTTGTATCCTCCTACACTCAATGGCACTCGCGGGAACTGCCATATAATGGTGGCTAGAAAATTGTGGTTAATTTTCACATGGTAGGATACTGGCTGCGAGGTTATGACCCCCGCGCTTGCAGACTCCATGCCTTTCTTATCCAAAAGCTATGCCGACTCCTCAGTGCAATCGTACCCGAATGGTCAGTTAGGGTTATGGGTTCCCACTATCTTGAGTCCTTAGCCATCGAAGAGGAAGAGGAAGGGGAAGGGGGATAGTTCCCCCAACCAGGCCGAGAAAGGTTCTTCGTAACCCTGCTGGTCTCGTGCTTCCGAGGAAGGTTTTAACGGACAGAGGTGTCTCCTCACATGCCCTCGAAGCTGCCTGAAGAGAGTTGTCCATTCCTGCTGATGCTTCCTTCCTAACGGCCTGGGGCCAATGAGACGAATTCAAAGGCCAGTTAACCTTTCGTAGCCAGTACCCCCGTTCTTTATGGAAGCATCTCCAGGAATCAGAAATGGAGTTCGACGGGCTGGGCTTCATATCTGCTCCTGCTGACATTCTTTATGATGTGGACCTAGAGAGAGTCAATCGGTATGTCTGGGACCTCGAGGCCTGCATTCATGCACGACAGTGTTATGTGGTGTTAACTCAACGAGTACAGGCCCTGCTACGATTGGTAACTAATGAGTAGGAGGAAGAGAGTGATCACTCTTCTAGGGGTGATGATTCCGCTAGTTCTCCTACTATAGCTAAAGCAAGGGAATTCCCCCTGCCCATGAAGTCCCGCCCACAGGTAGCTCCCGAAAGTTCTAGGGCTGTAGCGACATCTCGAAAACAACCACGACTATTGGAGCCTCCACCAGCCCATGTCGTTGCTCGACTCTCTCAGGTCGATCCTCCCCGACCAACTATTCCTATTATGGCCGCATTGCTTGACGCGTGGATGATTTGGGATGACCTGAGGGTCAGTGGCTCAGATGAAGAGGTTTGGGTGTTACTCCAAACGAGATCTCTCGAGCTTCCGGGTATTGCGACTATCTTTGCCCCACCTCACTTGCTGTTGGAAGAGGATCTGGACGAAGTAGTCACCTCATTGACGGAAATGGACATGTACGTGCATTCACTCTGAAACCTGCTTTATGGGTCTAATCGGGTGTCCATAATGATAAAACATCCTGAATCGTCTGATCCTGTGGAAGAGGTTTCCCTGCTCATCCGTCCTGGACGTCTTTATTTTTTACTATGAAGGTTCTAAAGTGTCTTCCCTTCATGTAGGGTGCTGAGGAATCCTAGGGGGAAATTCCTTCCCTGGAGTATACTCCCCAGGGTACCACAGTAGGCGAACATGTGCCTTCGACTACATGGGTCATCGAGGAGGGGTCTCCTGGTGCAGTTGAGCACATGGAAGCGACCATCGCGGACCTGACTACGGTCTTTCCTCCTCCAGCTCCTCCTAGCGTTCTGAGCGGAGAATTGTCCCCTGGGCAGATCCAGAGATGTCATCATGTGTCCCGGCTATCGGAAAGGAACAGATAGGGAACGAAGGGTAATCATGAATCTTGTTTCCTCGATTACCACCTCATATATTCTCACTCTTCCAGTTATTAACTGTTTTGGTGATATGATGTAGGGCTAATCAGTGACTGGACCATGGCTGCCCAAGCAATCGTACCTTTCGCCTCTTTATTATCTCAGGGACCACCTGTGGCCATACCTGAGTGCGATTAGATGGTGGGCCCTTCTTAATGGGATAGTGGTATGGATGCTTTCTTTCCATCTTCAACGACCAGGGATATGTCAGAGGAAGATCAATAGGAAGACGAGACCCTCGTTGATCACACAACCTCTATAGCTACGGGGGAGGATGGGGTACCTGTGATTACCGTGGAGGCCCCAGATCTGACGGGGTCAGCTGTCTCAGACCCGATGGATCCCATGGCGATGGAGGAAGATCTTGTTATCATATTGGTTGTCGGAAACCCAGAGCGGGCCATCATTCTATTTACCAGGGGAGTAATTTACCCAAGCTTGATCTCCATAGATGACCGCTTGGGGACAACTTTGGGAGTTGCTGGCCTTGGGTGTGGCCTTAGGTCCTGGACACCTCTGGGGGTTTCTAGGACTCCCTTGTCTCTTGAAGATGTAGTGTCTTCCTCGAGCGGCAATGACAACGTAGAGCTTGAGGGCACTGATGCCTTGATGATCGGGGGCAAGATTCTCAATATCTTGCCACTGAATCCTTTCTCTTACCTTTTTTAATTAGGGATACTTATCTATCTTATCAACTTTTGGGTTTTAGGACCATGACTTTAGGCTCTGGCGATTGTGTCGTCGGATCCAATCATGCCCATGACCAAATCCGAGGGGGGCGGAGTTGCCATGACGTCGAAGCTTGCGGTTGAAGCCGCATCGGGTCCCTCCTTGGTGACGTTAATCCCAGAGTATGTATCTTAATCCAGGAGTGACTTTGAGCCCTATCAAAGAGTCATTTTCCAGTCTTTGACCTACTCGCCAAAGGGCATGGTAGAAAATCCAGAAGTTGATTTCTCAGACGCCCCTGGCTGAGATGCCAACTAAATTGCTGAAGCTGTGTGATCTATTAATGTTGCTAGAATTTAATGGATTTAACTACCATGGTATTTATGATATTGTCATGCAGGTAGTTGCTAACCGGGAGAGGCTTGGTGGTTTTGAATCTCACATTTCTGCTGCTCAGTCTGAAGCCTACCTTTCCGCAACCCGACAACTTTGCCTAATAGAAGCTCATGATCATGACAGGGTAGTCGCGAGACTTCAGGGATAAGTCCTTAAGTAGCGTTCTCGACTGGAGGTGATGAGGATTGATATATAGCGGCTTCAGTAGGATGAGACTAATGTCACAACTATAATTGAAGAAGGGGAGCAGCAGATGGAGGAGGTGATGAGGGCGAGTTCAAAGGTGGCACAGGAGGCGGAAGCACTACGGGCTGGTGCAGAATCTGAGACAACATTGCTGTAGAATCTCCATCAAGCAATCAAGGATTCTCATCAGTTCCTGATACAACTTTTTGAATCCACTGAAAGTCTCATGTAATAATCTTTCATGCCAGAGGAGGCTCCGGATTGTGGAAGACCTTCTCATCAATTTTGTTATGGAACAAAGAGATGTTTTTTTCTTAGCACTCTTGCAATATTCTCTTGTGATATAAATTATTTGACATGATTTCTCTATATGATAATTCACCAAACTTAGAATAATCAGAGTTCTGAATAATTGATAAAATAGAAATGAGCTCTAATTTTTGCCTGGACCATGAGATCCAGTGTGCATAGTTTGACTATTCCTAGGGTTTTATAGAAAGACCCCACAAAATTTCTGTCGTTTTCATCCATACCCTAATTCTTGCCTAGGCCCATTTGGTGTGGACCCAGCAGGTATAGCCCGACTTTTGTTTAGGTCACCCTTTTCGGGTTTTCGGCCTAAAGAGTTTTGCACCTCTTTTTGTTAGCGGTTTAAAGTCCTGCCGACAAGAATACAATTACTGATGTTTTAGGTCAAACAGAATTGACCAGATATGGTGGGTCGAGGGCCCCGATGAGGTTTAGTTGATTAAAAGATGTCTCAATAACTTTCAAACGCACGTGGGTAGAACATGTTTAGATTTTAAGAACATGCAGGGCATGTCGCAAGGCATGGGAACCGTATCGGCATGCAGAAGTTGGAAAGCATTACCTAAGGAATACTTGCCTTTGTTAGAAGGGCCAGGGGTGATCAGTATATAGAGCCGCTGAGAGCATGGTATGCATAGTCATGAAAAGGTGTCCTTTAGTCAATGGATTTCCATTTCAGATGGCCTGTGGACTTCATGGGAGTCCGGATTATAGAAACCACCTTGGGTGGCTTGAAGAATTATGAAAAACCCCCAGGGGTGGCTCGGAAAGGGTATGTGACATCTAAAAGGGTTTGGGAACATCTATGTGAATCGGTAATGTGGACGAAGGTTCCTTGTCCTACGCATTTAGTCAGCGTAAAGGATGGTTGGATCTTGTCGCAGTTTAAAGTCATGCAGCTGGGACATTCTTTAAAATGGAATGGCTTCTCCTGGTTCTCGGTAATCTCATCAGAGACATTCTAGAATATTCAGGCAGGGTTGTGAAATAGGTTGGTAAACTACCGCTCAGAGGGTTTCTAAATCTCGGGATGGATATGGGGGTTCAGAGGCCTAGAGGTGTACGAAGAGAAGCACTGCCTGAGGAAATCTTACCTTTGGTAGACAAGCCCAGGGCGATCAATATGCAGAGCCACTGAGGGAATGGTATGTATAGTATTTCAAAGGTTTCCTTAGGTCAAAATTCTCTATATAACTAAGCAACTTCAAGGAAGTTGAGATTCAGGACCACCAGGGGTGGATTACAAGGGTTCGGCTCTTTTTGAGTACAGAGTATGGTTTATGAAAAGAATGTGCCTGAATGTGGGAGAAACATCTAGGCTAAACTTCCCAGAAATGGGTAAAGTCATCCCTTCTCATGCTGGTGTGAGACAGTGGTTTGTGCAGGTCTAGACCATGCACTGAGGGACAGAGGAAGACCTCTATTCCTAATTAAACCCATGAATAATTCGACCACGTAGTTTAAGGTCATGTGGAAAGGATGAATTAAATTGTTATTATTACTAAATCCGTGCAGTTTAATGTCATGTGGTGAGGATAGAGGGAAATTTAAATTCCGTACAGTTTAACATCTTGCGGTGAGGGTGGAGGGCATTTTAAATTCCGTTCAGTTTAACATCATGCAGTAGGGACGACTTCCGGGTAGTTTAACGCCATGTGGTAAGGACGACTTCTGTGTAGTTTGATGTCATGAAACAAGGTCAGGGTGTGTTTTTTTAAATCTGTGAAAATGCTTGTAGTTGGAGGCATTTTCATGAATGTTTAGTGATTGGTCATTGCAGCTTCACGCCAAGCGACAAAGACATGTTTTGTGCAGTTTTAATTGGCATGCAGTAAGGACGTAGTTGCAAAGGCCACTCTTGATTAGAATGTAACCAGGCTCGAATATCTCAGAATGTCCAAGACATGGAGAGGGGTTGATAGTGTAAATAGTGGTTCCAGGGCTTCTTGGACCAGGAGAGATGATATGGGGGCTATGAGGCCGGTAAGCGTACGGGGAAAGGAAGAGTACCGCCTGAGAAAATATTACCTTCGGTAGATGAGCCAAGGGCTATCAATATGTAGAGCCACTGAGGGCATGGTATGCATAGTCATGAAAAGGTGTCCACATGTCAATGACTTTCCACTCCCGATGGCCATGAATGATTATGAGGATTCACGATTGTTCGGGCCAGAAATTCTTCCGTTTGGTAAATAAATATCTTGACATGCCGGGGATATTCGTCCCTGGTTGCTGTTAAAACTTAAAGAGTTCACTGCGTTGATTTATCTTGCGCATGGGGTGTACCTTTACTCCATGAAGTTTAACATCATGCGATAAGGACAAAGTTCTCTTAGTTTAATGGTCATAGAGTTCAGACCATTGGGTGACTATTGCTACAATCACCCAGAGGGAAATTGAGTTAGATTGATCTGGTATACTCTAAACAGGTGTGAGGGAATGGGAGTGTAAACTGTAACTCTGGGGTTTCCCAAATCAGGAGATATGGTACGGGGGTTCTGAGGCTGGTAAGCATACGGAGCTAGGAAGAGTATCACCAGAGGAAATATTTCCTTTGGTAGATGGGCTAGAGGATATCAATATGAAGACCCACTGAGGGCATGGTATGAATATTCATACAAAGGTGTCCACGGGTCGATGACTTTCCACTTCCGATGGCCATGGATGATTATGAAAATACGGGATTGCTCATAGCACAGAGTTTGGAATATGGGGATAATGGTGTCCAAACATACAAGAAACATCTTCATCCCAATTTACCGTTGTGTCAAAGTAGCCCAGCCCTGGCTTGACATTTGTAGATGGAGATCGTCATGTGAACCACAGGAAAATACATAGGCTAACTAGGTAGGGATACCCTGACAACGTTTGGATGTGAGGGGGGGGTGATGAAATTGTAAACCACTACTCCATAAATTTTTAAATCAGGAGATATGATATGGGGGCCCTGAGGCCGGTAAGCATACAGAGATCAGAAGAGTATCACCTTAGGAAATCTTGCCTTTGGTAGACGGTCCATGGGCTATCAATATGCAGAGCCTCTGAGGGCATGGTATGCATAGTCGTTCAAAGGTTTCCACGGGTCGATAACTTTCCACATCCGATGGCCATGAATGATTACGAAGATCCACAATTATCCAGGTCACGGAGTCTGATGTATAGAGAATATGTATCCAAACGTTCTAGGAGTACTCCCGTTCCGTTTCTCCGTATATATTGGGTGGGTCGCGATGCATTCCATGCAGTTTTACGTCGTGCGGTGAGGATGAAGTCCGTGCAGTTTTAACATCGTGTGGTGAGGACGAAGTCTGTGCAGTTCTAACATCGTGCGATGAGGATGAGGATGAACCGATGTGAGAAGAGGACTCCATGAAGTTTAACGTCATGCGGTAAGGATGAGGGGTATATATACCTGTGTTTTCTTTTATTGGCGGATGGGATAGGAGATAAGATCCTGGTGTCACTACGTATCATGTGAGGGCAGGAATCAAGCCTCACGTAGTTCTTTTGGGGGATACACCCCATTGGGGTCTGGTCCGTATGGGGGAAAAGAGCATTTTTAGCTTCAGTTGGGGTGGCTAGGCTAGGATGTTGAATTCTGGCGTCACTACGTATCTTGAAAGAGCAGGAATCAAGCCGTACGTAGTTCTTTAAAAGATAATACACCCTGTGCAGGTCTGGTCCATACATGGGATAAAAGGAATTTTCAATATTTCTTATCCGTGTTGTTTAACGTTGTACGGTAAGGACAAGGAACACACCCCGTGCAGGTCTGGTTCGTACACGGCGGAAGAAGGCATTTTTAATCTTGATTTGGGGGTGGCTGGGCCAGGATGTGGAATTCTGGCGTCGCTACATATCCTGTGAGGGTAGGAATCAAGCCTCACGTAGTTCTTTAGAAGGGGATACACCCCGTGCAGGGTTGGTCCATACACGGGGGAAAAGAAGGTACTTTTAACTTTATCTAGGGATGGCTGGTTGAGGATACAGAATCCTGGCATCGCTATGTATCTTGCAAGGGCAAGAATAAAGCCGTACGTAGTTCTCTAAAATCCATGTAGTTTAACGTCTTGTGGTGAGGACGAAATACTCTTAGTTTAGGGTCATAGAGTTTGGACCATTGGGGATTGGCAGTTTAAGGTCCTACTGCTCAGACGACAGGTGCTTGGCAGTTTAATGTCCTGCAACTCAGATGACAGGCGCTTGGCAGTTTAATTTCCTGTAGCTTGGATGATAACTACTTTTGATTATGCGAAATACTTCTTAACAAATATCGCATTTGTAGGGGCGGTAGTGAATTACCCGTCCATGGAGATCATGGAATATGATCTGTTGGAGTAGACCTTGTGTATAACATATGGTCCCACTCACTTGGGCTCCAGCTTTGGAGGTTTCTTTCTGGGTATCATTGGGGTATAGAGGACCAACACCAAATCTCAATCCAAGAAAGACTTAAGGTGACCCTTTTTTTGAAGGCTCGTGCAATCTGGTTCTGATATACTTCCAGATGGTTCAAAGTATGAAATCTCTTCTCATCTAGAAGTTCCAATTCACCTAGCCATTTTTCTGATTGCTCATCATTGGATAACTGATCACAAATGGAAACATTGAGCAAGGAAAGTTGGACCTCAATGGGCAGGACTGCTTCTGTTTCATATACTAATGAGTACGGAGTTTCCCGAGTAGTGGTGAAGATTGCGGTTCGATAAGCCCACAATGCATGAAGGAGTTTATATGACCATGACTTCTTGTCTTTTTCCACCATTTTCTGGATAATGTTGGACAAGGTCTTGTTGAAAGACTCTATCTATCTGTTGGCCGCTGCATGGTAGTGGGATGCGTGGTTAGCCTTGATACCATATTCTTGGTATAGTTTCTCCAATTCAGCAGAGCAGGAATTGGTGTCGTTATCCGTCAGTATAGTATGAGGGACGACAAATCTGGTGATGATATTGGCTTTCACAAAGCTGACAATGTTTCTTGCCCCGACTTCTTTGAGGGGTACAACTTCTGCCCATTTGGAAATGAAGTCGATTTCTGTGAGGATACACTTTAGTTGTTTGGACATGGCGGGAGGATATGGTCCCACGACGTCCATTCCCCATATGGAAAATGGCGAGGAGTACTTTTCCCGATCAAGTAACTTTGGGGGTTGGTGAATGAAGTTGGCATGAATTTGGAAGGAGTGGCATTTTGCGGTAAATTGCTCGCAATCTCGTGCCACTGTGGGCTAATAGTACCCAAGCCTTCAAACCTGATGGGAATGCTTAGACCCTGACTGGTGTGCTCTACATACTCCGACATGCACTTCAGTCATGACGACAATAGTTTCTTCTCCATGAATACATTTTAGGAGGATTCCATCGAGGCCTTGTTTGTAGAGGACCTCTTGTTGATCTGTGCCGCCATATAGGAAAAAGTTGATTGCCCTTATCCATATTTTCTCTCGTTTAACCCTGTCTGATGGAAGTTCTCCCCATTGAAGGTAGTTTTCAATGGGGGTCATCCAGCCAGTGGCAGGAGCATATGGTTCAGGGACAGGACTAACTTCGTTGATTTCTTCCATCTTAGTCTGATCAAATGGAAAGACCATTCGACAATGAGCAATACTGATAGTTGTTTCTTCCTGGTCTGGGCCAGCTAGGGCTGTGGCCGCATTAGCTAATGCATTAGCCTGAGCATTTTGAGACCGGGGAATATAGGTCAATGTAGGTTATGTGGAGAATTCCACCATTAACCCTCAAACATGGTCAAACAAGGGAATCAGCTCATCCTTTTTAATAGCATAGTCACCATTGACCTGCTTGATGACCAGTTCCGAGTCACCTTTTAAATTAAGGTGTTTTACTTGTGCCTGGAGTGTGAGCTCCATGCCTGCAATGAGGGCTTGATACTCCGCCTCATTGTTTGCACATCCTTATGATAGGAGGAATGAATATAGAAAGAATGCCTTTTTTGGGGACACAAGTATTATCCCCAAATCCACCTTGTTAAATTTGGGATCCTCCATCCTCTTCCCGATTGGGCTTCAGGATGTGCCGACAAAGTACATTTCTCATGTTGGGAACTCCTCTAGAACCGAGAAGATGTCTTCATCAGGTAGCGCGACATCTGGTGCAGTGGTCCCTGTCGAGGGATGCTCTGCCAGAAAATTTGCTAATTCATGGTCTTTTATGGCTTTCTGAGGCACAAACCGAATGTAAAACTGTTGTAGGATGACTTCCCATCAGGATAGGCGCCTAGTTAGCATTGGGCGGCTGAGGATGTACTTGAGAGGGTTACTACGCGAGACCAAATGGACTTCATGATGCTGCAGATAATGTCACAACTTTTGAACTATGAAGACCAAGGAAAAACAACTCTTCTCGATGTTTGAGTATCGATTTTCAGTGTCGATCATGGATCAGATGATGTAATAGAGACAGTTTTCACTATCGACGTCATTTTTCTGTGCGAGGAAGGCCCCCAATTATTGTTTTAGGGACGCCACGTATAGGATAAGGGGTCTCCCTTCAACCGAGGGAATGAGCACCGACAGGCTTAAGATTTACTTCTTTAGGTTCTCGAATGGCTCTTGGAAATCATTTGTCCATTGGTATGTAACCCCATTTTTCATTAACCTGGTGAAGGAAAACATTTACTTTCCAAGTTAGCTACGGACCAACTAATGTTGGCCAGGTGTCCTTGGAATCCTATCAACTTAGTGAGATTGCGGGGAGGTGGTAAACCAAGGATAGCCTTTGTCTTTTCAGGGTAGACTTCGATGCCATGATGGCGTACGACAATGCCAAGGAATTTCCCTGAGGTAACCCTGAAGTTTCATTTCAAGGGATTCATCTTCAAGCAATGTTGTCGAAGTTTGTTGGAGATGGTTTCAAGGTCTGACAGCTGATCTGAGCGGTGTCTTGATTTGACCACCAAGTCATCCATGTAGCATTCGACGAATCTCCCCAGGAATGGTTTAAAGATACGATGCATGGCACGTTGATATGTGGCGCCCACATTCTTGAGACCAAAGGGCATGACCCTATAACAGAATACTCCTTGAGGGGCCCTGAAGGAAGTGGCTTCTTCATCTTCTCGAGCCATCCTGATTTGATTATACCCGGAATAGCCATCCATGAAGGAGAGAGCCTCATACCTGGACGTTGTGTCGATTAATAACTCGGTGATCGGGACTGGGAAATCATCTTTCGGGAAATGGTGATTGAGATCTCTGAAATTAATGCAGATGCAGATTTGTCCATTCGTTTTCTTGACAGGGACAATGTTGGCTAGCCAGATGGGGTATTGGACCTCCCGAATGAAGCTTGATTTAGTTATATTGTCGACTTCAACCTCTATTTTGGACGCATGTGTGGGGTGCGTCCTTCTAGAGTCTTGTTTATAGCCCCAATGGTCTTATGGTAGACCTAAGTTGTGCGTTACCACTTTGGGATCATGTCCCGCCATTTCTGTGTAATTCCAGGTAAAAACATCCCGATGTTACTTCAGGAAAGAGTTATATATCTCGTGCTCCTCGGGATACATGGATGTACTAATGAGAGTGGGCCTCGGGTCTTCCTCGGTACCCAGGTTTATTTCCCTGAGCTCGTCCACAGTGGAGGGGATACCTTCCTCAAATGCGGGAGGTGCATCCCTGAGGTCTTTCTCCTCTTCTTCCCCCACATTCTCATCTTCTTGATCCGATAGGGGGAGAGTTCCCGGCACAAGCTCTTTGGAGTCCGGAGGCGAGGCATCGTGGGCGTCCACGCTTAAGTATTCGCCCCCAAATTGAGGGTTAGTAGACGTTTCCTCTTTTTCATGCTTGGCCGTTATGGCTGAAGCCCTGAGGACAGCTGAGTGTGTGTCCGGGCTAGAATTCCAGCTCTCAACATGGTTGATGGGCAGTACATAGTCTCCACCAAACTGCCTGAGGTGGTCATCAAGAACCATTTCTAGGCCGTTTGGAGCGGGGATCCAGTCAACACCATCGACCAAAGGCTTCTTATTCTTTTGCTCATAAAACCTGGCGCTAATGTAGTGTGAATCAGAGAGCTCAAAAGGGGCCTTGTCAGCATGCAATGTCCCACTTTCTCCATTGACGCAATACTTAATACATTGGTGGTAGGATGAAGGAATGTCCATGTGCTTATGGAGCCACGGTCTTCCCAGCAGGGCATTGAATGTTGTGTTCTGCCGGACCACCAGGAATTTTGAGTAGGTCAAAAGGTCACCAAAATGGGTTTTTAGCTTGATTTGTCCCATTGGCTTCTGTTCACTCTTGTCATAACCCAACAACGTTCTGGCTGAGGTTATTATATCATCCTCACTGTATACCAACTTACGAAGTGTCTGTAGGGGAAGGAGGTTAACTCCGGAGCTGTTGTCAATAAAGAATTTTCGGATCTCGACATCATTTAATGTTCCAGACACATAAATTGGTTTGATATGTCCTTGCATGATGGAATCTTCATCCTGACCGGTGAAGGAAATCACTGCATTACACTCAGCTAGGCCAGTCTCTGTCTGGTAAATCTCGGCGGCGGATACCTCGGCTTGAAACTCCTGGGGGCTGAGAAAGGCTTCTATAAATGCCTCCCTGAGATCTGCTGACAAACTCAGGGCATCCAGGATTGACAGTCTGGTTGGTACTAATGCCAGCTGCTTAAGGATATCGTATTTCTGCTCCAGTGGCCGATGATTCTCCGTTGGTGGGAGATATTTAGCAGGAACTTTAGGATATGTATCATGTGACGAGGAGGGATCATCCGCGGGGTTGGAGGTCGATGGTGTTCTCATGTTCTAGGGTCTTGGCCCGGCCGGTCTATTTGTGCGCACTAGGAAGCTAGACACTTGTTCCTCCTCTGATGGGTACTGCAGAATGACAGGGCCAGAGTGGCTGGTTGTGAAGGCAGAGAGATATTATTTTTTCTGCTAAGTCTGTTGAAGGGATCTCCCATGGGTTCTTGTGATATTAACGGTATGGGCAGGGGTAAAACCATAGGGTTGGTTCTGGCCATGACTACGCCTCCCCTGGTATTCCCTGCTTCTACGATTCCCCCTCCCGGCTCCTTGTATTGGGAACTCAGGTTCATAACCATACCCTTTGGCAGGGAATGAATCCATTATATGGAAAATGTTGATGGAACCAAATATTAGTTCCTCTTCCTTTGACAGATCAACCTGGTCGGTTGTCTGTAATGGTGCTGTTTGGTGGGTTGGTGCCCGTGGCGCTGAGTTTGGGGGCATAAAATCTGACAGTGTCAGGGCTAACTTCGGCCTTGTTGTGGACTTCTCCTCTTGCGTTTGTATCCTCCCTTTTCAATTACGCCTGTATGAATGCATCATGAAGGGTTTTGAGGCCGATATTGTTGGTTGTGCGGCATTAGGGGTTGTTGGCGGCAACACCAGCTGCTGTAATTGAGCTCGGATTATGCCCTGAGCTCGATTGATAGTCTTCCAAGTCATCCAGTCATCAAATTTCTGCCCCTTCTTGTTTGTGACTTCCTTCCACCCCTCCCCTTTTTTGGAGTCAGTGGTATAAATATACGTCACATGTGCTGGGGGAAATCCCAGCTCGACCTTACCAGAGTCTACAATCCTTTGCCGGAGGTCTTTGAAGACGAAGAATTACCAAATATTGTGCCCCAGTATTCGATGGTAGGGACAGTAATCTAGCCTGTCATCACGGACAACTTATTCAGGCTTCCTTGGTTCCGGGAGGTGGAGAAAATTTCAATTCATAGCGGCGATGAAGTATCCGCGGACTTGGTCCTCTCGGAACGAGTATACTTTGAGTATTCGTTCCTCAAACTAGTTCTGCTTCGATCCTATCTGATCATATTACTTGGGAGGAGGAAGCCGCTGATACATAGGGGGACCTTGATGATTTGGTGGAGGCCTAAGCGGTGGATTAGGCACAGGGGATGGCTTGAGCATGACAGAGGACGCTTCAGCTCTAACTGTTCTCTTTACAAGAGCTTGTAAGGCTATTCGGGACTTTAGATTAGTATTCTCTAGGGATTCTTCAATTATCTAGGAAATGGCAGAGAGATTGCGGAATCCAGTGGTGCACTCCACTAGTATGAGCGGTGTTCGTAGCTCATGTCAAAGGTTATCGATGCATATGGAAATCATCTCATCTTGGGGCATCGGCCTGCTCAGAGAGTAGGTCAGACCCTTCCATCTGGCGATGAAATCCGAGACCCTCTCGTTCTCCCTCTATTTGCAATTCATGAGGTCACTAACCGTTGTTTTGGGCAGCGTTGAGCTGAAGTGGAACAAGAACTGCTGTTGAAGGTCTTCCCAGCTTTTTATTGACTGAGCTGGCAGATTCATATACCAGACAAAGGAATATCCTTGCAAGGTCCGCACAAAGCATCTGAGTTTCACTACTTCTTGTTGTTTCGGATTTCCCATCATAGGGTCACAATAAGACACGTAGTGCATAAAATGTTGTTCTGGATCACCTGATCCATTGAAAATAGAGAATAAAGGGCTCCCAAAATTGGGTGGGGGTGCCGTGTTGCTCACTCAATCTGGGTAGGGCTTTCGCTCTGGTTGTATCGGAGCACGTCGACCTTCTATTTCTTCCAATCGAGCTGTCAGTGCCTCGATGGTGTTGGCGAGACCTTGGGTTACATCTTATTGAGCCCAGTCTTGGGCAGGTGTAGCCCAAGGCATTGTTGGAGGATCCAGCTCGGCTGGCACCAAGGGTGCATATGCCATTTGTGGCACCTTCGGAGGGTTCAGACACACTCACTCCGGTTTCTTCCTGAGTGGAAGGAAGTCTGGGTATTCATCTGAATCCATATTCCGGTAGTTTCATGGGATGATCACCTCATTGGGAAGGATCCCTGACCGTGCTTCGTTTGCCAGGGAAAACCTTGGACTTTGACGTACACTTACTGGGAGTGCAAGGTGTGTCTCTTCTTGGGAAGCGCTTTCAATAAGATGGTTTTTCAGGAGTATCTCGGCGTTAGGCCGCCTCAATTATTTCATTTCCTCTTCCTTCCGAGCTAATATATCTTTGAGCGTAAGTGGATCATTTTTATCGAGAGAAGGAGGTGGGTTAAGGGTAACTGGTCCTTTGTTCTTATCCTTTTTGGGAGCTCATAGGTTAAGTGGAGGAGGGTTAGCTGGAAGGGTGGCCATATTTAGGGCGGACCTCTGGTTCCAAGTGTGCACACCTAGTGGTTCATTGTGATTCGCAGCCTGACCAGAATCATTGTCTCCCGATCCATCTAGATTTGCATCATCTGTGGTGTCACCCATGGGGTTAGCCCCTATGGTGTTGATAAATGCATATCACGGGGTGGAGTTTATGCCATCTTCCAAATAGGAATAGGATCTTCTGCACCTTTTACTGGTCCTCCCTTTCCTATCCTGAGATTGCTTTTGGACTCCTTGACGAAGGGTGACGTGGAGAGTTCCTTGATGCGATCTCACGGTATGCCTCCCTCCTGAAGGGGATGATGATTCAAAGGATGAGATAGGGTAGGAACCTTCTCTTCTGGATGTCCTCCCTAGGAAAGAGAATACTGATTCTCGTGGGGGGGGGGGGTCGTTTTTGAGGTGGTAAAAATCCCCCTAGCCTTGAGGGCTGGGGTTGGCTTCATTCCTTGGAAGTTGAGTCTCTTCCCGTTTTTATTGGTCCTATGTGGACATTTGTTGTTAAAAATTCCCCCAGCCCTGTAGGCTGGGGTTGACCCTGGATTGCGACAGTGGATGCTACTATCGCTACATGCCTGATCTTTTGTGCCCCCATTCGGGGGTGAACTGGGTTTGATGCCGAGTTCACCTGCGAATAAATCCCCTCCGGGGAGGCAGGAAATGACCACTGATTGGCCTCTCTTAGGCGAGAGGCATGTTGTATGCTTTCAGTGGCCTGATTCAGGAGTTCTTGAATGGATTGTTCCCATCGAGCCTGACGCTTCTGGGACTTACTCATGGCCTGTCTCTGTTGGGTGTGTTGCCTTTCCGGAATAGGGACGCCACTCAATTACTTCCTTGATGTGATGGCGTTGCAAGACATTATGCCGAATGGGTTCTTCTGGGTGGGGAGATAAGTGAAATGCAGAGCTCCATGTTCTCCCCATCCTCTGATATGGACTCTCGTCGGAGCGTCGCCAATGAGGCGGCGCAACTGGTGTAGTGCACAGAGGCAAGCTATCTCGATGTTTCCTTTACGCCTCTCGGGTCGCTGTTTCCACGCCGAAGGAAGATATTCCAGGTCGATGTGATGCAGTAGGTCTCATATTGTCTTGACATGGTCTACATACCCATCGTTGGACAGGAAGCTTGATTTCAGCCGGCGGAGGGTTGTCCATAAATTGGAGCGGATGTGGTGCACACATTCTTCTGGCAACTTTCTGGGTATGTCGAATTGTGAGGTGGTTGTGGGCCAAAACATAACCCGTACGTCATCTCTGGCCAGTTGTTTCCTCAGGTGCAACATGTCAGTATACTCTTACACTTGTGATTCCTCTACCTGGTCGGCCCAACTGAGATTCTTACCGATAGTGTGGTCTGAGGCAGTGGTTCCGGTAGGTATTGAATTATCATGTGGGAGATTCCGAGGTGGTTCATAAGATGAACGTGGATCCAGACCGTCTCCTGATTGAAGAAGGGAGTCGTTGGCGACTAGCTGGGAATCTGACATACTCGATCCCGTCCTTCTGAGTGCCTCAGCAAATGAGGGCTTCTCTGTGCTTGATTCGGTAGGGGGAGGACCCTCCTGTCGATATGATATTTCACTGTGGGGAGGACCTTCGCAATTGCAGCCGCAATGGCAAAGACTAAAATTACTGTTGCCTCAGGGAGAGAACCTGCAGTGTACACCCTGGGGAGGGCCTTCGGAATGTACTGCAACGAGGGGAGAACCTTCTCGTTGATCAGCATCTAGGTGGGGAGGGCCTCTGCTATCCATGTTTTAATGGAAATGGCTACCATTACTACTTAATGCCGAACTTCATAGAGGAATATTGTATTTGATACCCTTGGGAGGACCTCCAAGGCGTATCGCAGCGAGGGGAGGACCTTCTGGCTACATAGCGTTGTTACGGGGAGGGCCTTCACAACAGCTGCCATCATGGTGAGGATGACTATCATGGTTTGACGTTCGATGTGTATCCTGGGGAGGACCTTCAAGACACACTATCATAAGGGGAGGACCTTCTTGTTGCTTGGGGCCATTGCGGGGAGGACCTTCGCAATAGCGGCTGTGGTGGTGAGGACTACCATCACAGCTGCCGCAATGGCGAGGACTACCATCACAGATGCTGTAGGGAGAATGTATGTGGGGTACACCCCAAGAGGGCCTTCATATTGTACCGTAATAAGGGGAGGTCCTTATCCTTTCTTGACGTCTCTACAGGGAGGACCTCCATTATCAGCGTGGAGAGAACTACCATCGTGATCTGATTCCTGGATACGCAGAGTGTCATTGCAACGTAACCCCTGGGGAGGACCTTCAGGGTAGTCCACGACAAGGGGAGGGCCTTCTTGTCATGATGAGAAGTCACTATGGGTAGGGCCTCCACAGTTGAAACTAAGATAGTGAGGACTACTATCATAATCTATGGTCCCACTGTACAGAGAGTGTTTGCAGTGTATACCCCTGGGAGGACCTTCAGGGTGGACCGAAACAAGTGTAGGTCCTTATTTCTTCTCGATATTCTGGTCATGCAGAGGGCTTCTGTGACTCGCATCATAATAGAAGATCTCATGATCAATCGTTATATTCCCATGGGGGAGGCCCCCATGGGTGCTCTAGGGAGGACCTTCAGAGCTGCTGGTAGTGACATTACGGGGAGGACCTTTACAACTTCTACTACCAGTCCCAAAATATGGTAATGGGTGGTCAGGGTTTTGATCTTAGATATTTGATTAGTGGTATTGAGAACCCCATCTTCTAGTAGAGAGGAGTCATGAACCCGCTCTTTATTTTCCGGCTGCCTTCGGTGTGTTCGGGGCGCTTTCTTGCGGGCAGCATGGACCGTCTTCTATTGATAACGACCTTCACCTTTGGGTCCCTTTTTAATTGGGCCCTGTGATGCTTCCGGGATATGCCAACGAACATATTGACTTTTAGCAGGGATATATGCCTGCTTTGGAGCATCCACCATGATGGACGGGTGTCCCCTAGTTGGAATGAGTGAACTTGCTCAATCTGGTTACCCTTGTATCGCGGAATAGGGTCGATGACCCTCCTGGGTGGAAGTAGGGATGCAGATCTGCTCCGAGGTGGCTATCTCGTCTCTTAGATGAGTCTCCTCAATTGGGGAGATGACCTCACAGGCCCAAGTCCTTGTTGTTTCTGCTGATGCAATTACATTCCATCAAGTATGCAAGATATGATCTGGGATCGATACCCGCTCCTCCATCATTGCCTGGATATGCAGAGAGACATCTTTGGATGGAATGGGTATGAAGGCCCATTTCGGTATTAGAGTAGGAATATCCTGATCCGGTCCTCCAGTGGTCAGTGGGTACCAAAAATTATTTTGTGTCAGGGCAGGTTAATGAGTCTTTCCCTGTGCTGGGATATGCCGGTTTATCTCTCCATTTTCCGCCACATCGGGATGGTGGACTTTACTTGCATCTGAAGGGAGCTGGCCCTGCATATGTTGGTTTCCCACCGTATTGAGTTGGTGGCCTTTTTTGGAAGGGAGATATGCCTGCCTATTAATTTCCGCCACATATGGATGGCAGGATTTGATGATCACCACCATATAGGGATGGTAGGCATCAGGAGCATCTGCTAGGAACTGGTTCTGCAGGCACTGGGTCGCCATCACATCTGGTTGGGGGGCTTTATGACCCTAGGCAGGGAGAGGTGTATGCCGGGTAGGTGTCATCCCGTGTGAGTGACATGTTTGATAGAGCTCGGCGGGGATGCACACCTGCTCGTATGATGCCTCCATGTCTGGATGGTGGGCTTTGGAGGAGCGGACAGGTGTATGTGCCTGCTTGCGATACATCTCTGTGACAGGGCAGCGAAGCTCCTCCTCAAGGACAAGGTTGATGACTTGTCCCTGGTTGTACGTTTTCCACCCTCGTAGGGCGGTCCGAGGGGCCGAAGCTTGGGGAGTGTGGGCCTAGATCCTCGGGGAAAAAACCTCCTTAGCGTGAGGATATTGAGTTTTGGCGTAACCACGATGACGTCTTCTGGCGGGGGCCTTAGAGCGGAACCCCCGTTCATCAGGGATGAAGTCCTCAGTGTCGACCTCATCCACCTCCCTAAGGTAAGGGAGGTACGCATTTTCTTGTTCTGGGGATAGACTCCCGAAATAAATTGAGACGACAATAGGATCCGTCTGGATCTGCTTTCTCGGCCGCTGTTGGGCAGGCGACTGACGGGTCTTGGCAGATTGGAGGGCATGCATGGCCTTCACCACCGTCAGGAGAGTACCGTTCAAGTGGTACTCTCGGATTAACGCATCTGAGACCCAGTGTTGAAGATGCTGGGTAAGTGACAGGGTCCTTCATTGGTGATGATGTCCGGTCATTGCGTTGTTTGATGTACGCGTCCGTGAGTTCCTCCGTGATGTTATTGGATCGAAGGGAGTTTTGAGTGGTACCTGTAAAATATTTTTACAAATACAAACAGAAAACCCGTCAAAGCAGCATCTCATGATCCCATGCATAATTAATGACCTTTCTTGGCCCTCCTTGTGAGTATAAGGAGGAACATAGTGGGATTAGGTTAAATATGTCATGCTTGGTTAAAGATTCACGTCGGGTTCATCATTTTTTTTGTTTCGTGACAATGTGTGGAAAAACGTGCACAACCCGATGGTTCATTAGAAAAGGTTGGATTCTGCTTAATCAATCATATCAGGTGCACCGTTTTCATCTTGAAACTCCCAACGGTTCCATATCCAGCGACACATGGACCTGCTTTCCAAAGGCAGGCGTTCACTAGGTGATTTGGCCGGCGACGCTTAAGAACTCATATTGGTCGAGAGGATGGTAAGTCGGGCTCATCACACCCTTTTGGGGGGAATTATTTCTCGTTCCAGGAATCTCTTATAGATTTAATACATATTCATATGTTCGAGAATATTTGGTTTATACCTAAGCATTGTATCCACATATTACTTCTTGTTGGAAATGGTTAGCTAAAAGCAGGGATTCAGAATCATTTAGGCCTGAGGTTTACCATCCATCATTGGATTAACGACTCTGAGGAGTTTGGACTCATTCAGATGACATTGGTTTGAAGCCCCATAACTGGGCGCTCTAGATTTTATTGTCTTCCAGGGGGTACAAATAACGACTTGAGCGCTTGGATTGAACCCGTGATACGGGCTTCCTACGTATCCTCATGAGAGGAATTAGAATCCACGTAGTTTGGTTTGGGTTGGGGCTTATACCATGAGGCAGCCCAAGGTGGTGTGGGGTTTACACTCTGAGGCATCCCAAGGTGTTGGTGAACCGACATGAAGGAGTTCGGAATGACCGATTGTTGGGCTTGAACCTCAGGGAGTCTTCCTACATACCGCTCCTAGGAGACAAGGATCAAAGTCCATGTAGTTCGGGTTGGATGGGGCTTACACTCTGATATGGCCCAAGGTGGTGGGGCTTGAACCTCGTGGAGGCTTTCTATGTACCATGACTTAGCACGAATCAAAGTCCCCATAGTTCAGGATGTAAGAATACAGTTTAACATCATGCGGGATGGGGGTGTTGTCATGGTCGATGCTTACTCTAGGCCCACGTGAGTCATGCTCGGTGTGGGAAACAAGAGGCAGTAGGGACCTTCCGATCACGTCACGAAGGGTGCGTCCGTGGGAAGCGAAATAGGGCTTACACATGGCTAGCAGCCCGGGGAAATGGAGATTGGGACTTACTCCAGGATAGAGGCCCGAATTGGTGACAAACCCTAATGGGAGAGGGATTTGGGACTGAATAAAGGAGGGGTGTAGGCACCACCTCTTGAAATAAGAACTAGGGGCTTACACCAGGATTGTTGCCCTAAGAGATTGGGACTTACTACAGGATAGAGGCCCGGTAACTCCCAGAAGAGGGGAGAATTACTCACCACTGGCATCGAAAGGAAACGCAAGAGGGGTCCCCCAACCTTGGCGAGTGGAGAGGCAGAAAGGGGACTCCCAGGCTCGGACCCTGCACTACCATGGGTATGTGAACCTAGGAATGTTTCGGGAACCCGTTCAAGGGCCAGAGCAACCCATTTTCCCTCCCCTACCGTGGGTATGTAAACTCAAAGCGGAACGCTGATACGTCTGAAGTTTATATCATACAGATCTGGTGGCTTCGGTAAAGGCCTCTGCCTGAGGATGATGAATAGGCCAATGAGGGGATTACGAAGGATCAGGCTGGATTGGAAGGATTTTATCTGACTCGGGGAAAGGGAACACCAAAGGAGTTGGTGGGCCACATGGGTGTATGAGGAGTGGCTCCCTTGGCGTAGGGGGGTGCTACGCGGCTGGAGAGGCTATCTGTGTACTAGGGTGGTACGCGGACTGTTGGGCATCCCACGTACCAGGGCGGTACGCGGCTTCGGGTTCGGCCCGCGTACCAACTTGGTACGTGGGGGAGTCCACGTGAGTAGCGGCGAATAGGGGCGACTCCAGTCAGGGGTTCTTCGGTCAGGGCTTCTCCCGCGTAGGAGGGTGCTACACAGTGCGTAGGATTGAAAAAGGGGCATAGAATCCCTGGTCCACGGGGAGTACATCCTTGGAGGGCCCCTGTCTCACAGTCTTCTTTTTGTGTTATTTTAAGTTCATGGTTCACCAAGTAGTTATGCGTTTTTTGGTTCCTTATTAATTCTTTTCCAGTTTCATACCTGTTGAGAATTATAACTTCTCTATTTGCAAAATCATAAGCTCCTTCCTCCGAAATCCTTCCACCTGAGTATGATCTTCTCCTCTTTTCATCTCCTTTTTCTTTTTTTCTTCCCCCCGATGTCCTTTTATAGAGGGCGGAAAGAGATGTATCTGTGGTTATGTGGCACTTTTTGCGGAGGCCCATTACCGAAAACTCATTTTACGGATAAATAGGTCAATATACAACTCGCGGGGCATTGAATGCACCTCACTTGTGAACCAAATCGGTTCAGGGGGTGCTTTGCATCCGCGCAGGGCTTCGCCTCTATTCCACAAACGACGGGATACGTAGTCCCGGACGGTTGCCGTGTCTTGCTGCTGGGGCAGTTCATGATGGCGGACCGGCCTAGTACCCGTCCTGCTTCACATCCGCGGAGGATCCCCGCCTCTGTTCCACGAATGACAGTGGTCCACAGAGGGGGCGACTTGCTGAACTGGCCACGTACCGTCAATATGGGACCGGTACGCGGAACAGTCCGTCTTTTTCCAACCTTTGAGCATTCTACACATTTTTTCCCAATTCTTCAAGGGAAATTGTGTAGAATCCTCTCTTGAATTAAGGGGATTCTCATTCTCCTTTGCAGATTTTTCAGGACCCTACAGTGTGCCAAAAAATTATAAATCATTTATCATTTCAGAAACCAAACAATAAAATTGATTTCTTAAACATCATTCCATCATAATATATATAAAACAAATGGATATCATAAATATCATTATATCATAAAAATAATCAAATCATATCGACAATAGGGATAGAAACATGACCCTATTTAATGAATGTCATCTTAGATGGAAAATAATTTTGATAAAACACTAGAAATTAATTCTTGGGGAAAATATTCTTTCTTATTAAAATTTTTTTTCTTCTCAAATTTCCATGAAATTTTGAAAGAAAAGAATTTATTTTCAAATAAACGTGAAATATTATAAATTAATCTTCATGGAAATAAGGCCTTATGAAAGCGTAAAAATCCTTTCATTCCGTACAAGTTAAATGAAAACATTATTCTTTTACTTTTGTCGAAAATTCAAAAAGTTTTTCATACCAAAAATGAAAAAATATTCCTTTAAAACTGGTTAATAAAAATTCAAAAATGGGTAAAATTGAATTTAAAAAATTATCTAAGGATATAAATAATATTTTGGAATACATATTTTGTAAATGAATCTTTCAATATTAAATGGGTGAAATATTTATATAATGATTTTAAAAGGGTAAAATATTAACTTATTTGATGTCAATTAAATAATTAATAAATAATTTAGAACATTATAAACCAAATAATATTTATTTTTTATTTTTTAAAAATGTTTTATGATTTTTAAATAATTACTAAAATCTTATTTTGACAAAACAATAATAGTGTCAATTTTAAAAATATTCAATTCATGGATTTTTAAAAATATCAATATAAGATGTTATCCTCAAACCAAATATTTTATTATATCCAAATGAGGTCATGGTAATTTATTAAATTCATTTGATATAATAATTATCCTAAATTATCTTTAATTTAATATTTTTAATAACATTGATTTTGTATTTCCATTAATAAATAATTTCAACATTAGTTTTCTGTAATTATTTAATCAACTTATTTGTTGAATAAAAATTAAAAATAAAATACTATATTGAATATAAATATTTTTTATTTCATAATAATACTTGAATTAGAATATATCTTCTGCAAAATATATCATTAAAAATGTTATACTTATTAAAACATGAATGTGAAAAGAGTAATATGACTATAAATAAAATAATATATGTATCATAATTTCTTCTATAAGGCTCCAAATGGTCAATATATCGAGCCTTGGATGATTATGGTTGATATATACTCTTAAAATAATATTTGGTCAAGTTTTTTTTGTATTTTAATGGTTATTATGATTTTAATAAAAATTAGTTTATTGATTTTTTATCAGTTAAATAATTTTTTCATCATCAATATATAAACCTTTAAGATAATTATTAATTTCTTAAAAATTACAAATTAATTACCATGATAAAGAAACATATTTTATATTTCAAATGAGTATTTATAATCTAATTTATCTTCTATATAACCTTATATTAAAAATTATTTAGTTATTAAAATTTGAGTAAGACATATTTAACTTTTCTTTAAATAAAATATATTAAATGCCTTAATCTCATCCAAGTGGCTTCAAAAGGGTATAATTAATAGAAAATTTTGGTTTAGGTTGAAAATAACTCACACAATCACATTAGGACATGTTTTAAGTTAATTTTATAATATTATATTTACCCTTAATTACTTGATTTACCTTTTTACCGTATTATTAAAAATGACTGAAGTTACTATTCATAATTCCTAAAAATAAAAGAATGCTATTTTCATAATTTGTAACTAATGATTGTAAATTTTTAATAAATTTTTAAAAATTTAAAAATATATATTTTCATAATTAATTTAAAATTAATCTTCTTTTAAGAATGATAAACGAGTTTGATAAGTTAAAATATTACAAAAGATTAAAATGCTTTTACATCAAAATTTAATGTAAAATAATTCCAATGATATAAATAATAATAAAAGATAAAAATATATTATATTTATACTTTAAAACTATTCAATAATATAATTTAACAATATAAATTATTTTGATGAAGAAAGTTGTTTTCAATTAAAATTTAGTGTATTTTTACTATTCATCAAAACTTAAAAGTTATCTGAAATATATTAACAACTCATCAAATGTAAATTTTTGTACCTCGATTACAAATAATTTTTTTTTAAATAGAACATATAAATTTTTCAAAAGTAATATTTAAAATATGTGCGCCATCAAAAGGCGGAAAAACTGTATTTTTTAAAAATTACTTCTTTTATTCGAAAAATTTAATTTGTTCTATATAATTTCTAGAAAACATATAAGATGAATTTTTACTATTAGATAGAATATATTACATGTATATTTAATTAATGAAAACCATTAAGAGTGATTTTATTATTTTATAAACTCAATTAAACACACTCTTTCTTGAAATAAATTTTATCAAAAGAACTTTAAATTATGTGTAACACAAGCTAAACATAGTATTTTCATATACCGCAAGCTAATATAGTGTTTCATAAAGCGCAAGATTGTCTTGGTGTAGTTTAAAACAAAATACATAAAAGAAAATAATATATAAATATATATAACTATCTCATAAAAATATCAGGGTGTAACAAGGCTGAGGATCAGCAACCCCTACACAGGTTAGCAAGGGATGCATAGGAGTAGCTGTGATCAGAGTGGACCCAAAATATAATGATTACCCACAAGGAGGGAAGAAACATGGAAGGAAGAAATAACACAAGGCCATTATAAGATGGCTCAAAATGAGGGGCCTGTGACTAGGGTTCGGGACCCCAAATGATGAAGAAATTTTTCTAAAACTACCAAGGGATAGAGAACCCCATAACATCCAGAGCCCTTAAGAATTTTATTATGTCCAATAAACCAATTCTCATTAGAATTGTTGAACCAGAGATGAAATTAAAAATATTGAATCACTTTAAATGAAAATATTTGGGAAACTAATTTGATTTTTATAATCTTCACAATAGTGACATGGATCATTTATGGATGCTCAGACATGAGAGTATTCAAATGGTCACATGAAACCAAGAAAATCAATGTATCACTGCAAACTTTGTATCTCAATACATAGGGTTCAGGTCACCTTGGTGTATTCCTTGACATATTATATTAGAAAAAGATAACTATGGATATAATCAAGGGAAATATCTTGGAATACAGCCCAAAAGATGGTGGTGATGGGTGATTTCAATGCGGTTCTATCACCTGATTAAAAGGTAGGGTCATGTTTCAATAAGATAACTACCAATGATTTTTCACAATCCATCAACCAGTGAAATTTAAATAAGGTTCCAATTTCTAGGGCAGATTTTACTTGGAGCAGGCTCACTTGGAATGGAATAAAAGTAGCAAACTTGACATATGATTTGTTCAAATGGGTGAACAAATTATCAATAATGGAATCTCAAGCTTCACAATCCCTAAGAACTATTCTGACCACAACCCTATTTTTGATGAAATTCACACCATCTCATGGTCAACCTCTCTCCCATTTCATTTCAATAATGGTTAGATCACTATCCCTGGATGTAAGGAAATTATCTCTGAGGATTGGAAGCTTATTCCAACTAAAAACCCACTTCAAAGGCTCATGTAAAATCTTAAACACACAAATATTCTCTTGAGGGAATAAAGAAAATACTAATTTTCTAAGATTGATCTTGATATGAATCTTTCTAAATAGTAGCTGGACAACATTCAAGATAGTGTTCATAATTAGGAAACTCTTTCTCCGAAAGAAATACAAGCCCACTTGAAGCTTGATGATCTCTTAACCATCAAATAAAGGCTGTAAAGGAGCCACATGAATCTGAAATGGCTGCAATAAGGTGACCAAAATTCGAAATTGTTTCACAGAATTCACAGGGGGGGGAAGTGCTAAGTTAGGGAACCATGCCATCAATGTAAATGGAAAACTATTTACTTTTAAAAATGACATTTCATAGGTATTGGTTGGCGTCATTAGTAGCCCCTACACTAATGATGGATTGTAAAACACATCAAATATGATTAGTCATAATCTTCCTTATATTGATGAAAAAAAGAATCAAGATCTTGGGAGGGCACCTAAGAGGGATGAAATCAAGAGGACCTGTTTTCCCCTTAACATGGACAGTGTTGCTAGAACAAATAGTTTTACCAATATTTTTTTTGGTTTACTAGGACATCCTCTAGGAGTACTTAATTAATGTTTTAAGAGAATTATTTTCTCAAACATTTCTACCTTACAAAATTAACTCATATTTCATTGCGTTAATCCCAAAGAAGGAAAATGCTGTTGATATCAAAGAATTGAGAAATATTGATCTTGGTAATACTATTCCTAAAATCATCACCAAAGTCATTATATCCAGGCTGGGAGAAATATTCAAGGATCTTATAACTCCAAATAAATATGGGTTTTTTGCTAGAAGGTTCTTTCAGAACTGTCTTTTTATAGCCTTAGAAAGTGTTAACATATTACGAATGAAGACTGAAGAGGGGAACTTTTCTCAAAATATTCACATCTCTAAATCCTTTTACACCATCAGATATAGTTTTCTTCTAAACATCCTTCTTAGGTATGTCTTTTTAGGAAATTTTGTGATACTTATTCATTTAATTTTTTCATCAGTAAATCTTTCCATTATTATAAATGGGATCCCACAAGGATATTTCCATTATACCAGCAGAGTGAGGAAAGGTGACCCCCTCTTAGGGCTTCTTTATGATATTTATAAATATAATTTGAGCCTATACATCAATAATATTTCTCAAGTGGGTATTTTTTAAAAAATTAAAGTTGGGAGGAATATTTTTTCTCCCTCACACTTGCTTTATGTTGATGGTATCCTTATCTTTGGTCACACGACAAGGAGAACAATTTCTAACATTCAGGACATATTTTATCATTATGAAGATGTTTTTGGACATTCCATTATCTGGGGGAATTCATTTATTGTCTTTGGTGATGGAATATCTATGGGATCACATAACATAGTGGAAAGGAAGCTTGGGGTGTGAAGGGGATAACTCACTTTCAATTACATGTGTGTTCTACTTTATTGGGAAAAAGTTATGAGAAAATTTCTCAAAGGAATCAACATTGGTACAATCAATCAACTATCTAAATAAAAAGGAAAATCCATGTCTCGGTAAGGGAGAGTTTTTTTATGAACTCAGTCAGCATGTCAAATTTTTTCTACTCTAGATCCCTCTATAGTTGGCCTAGAGGACTCCTAAAGGAGTTACACAGAATGATCAGGAATTTAATACGGACTAGATCTCTACATGAGAAAAAATAGTAACTTTTTCCTGGAAGTATTTCATTAAACCTATTGAAATGGGGGGCTTGGAATCAAAGACTTGAAAATATTAAATGATGGTTTAATTGATAAGTGTACATGAAACCTGCTTACCACTAATGATCCCTCATGTGATTTTTTAGTGACTAGGTTCAAGGGAAAACTATTGGATTCATATACCAACTACATTGGATCTTTAGTATTAGCTTCAATTAATATATCATTCAAGGATATCATAAAGAATACCAAATGGATTGTCAGCAGGCATTATGACCTCAACTATTAGAATACATGTTGTCTTGCTCAGTCCCTCCGAAATAGACTGATTGATCCCCCTGGTTACATATAGATGAATATTTCTAATTTCATCAAAATATACAGAACACTTGTTTTTTTCCCTTAACAGGTTGTGATGGAGGTCTACAACACTCCCTTCATGGACGTTGGCACCCTAGTGTGGAAGCCTAGTGTTATTGGTCAATTCACTCTCAAGGAGTACTCTAAGTTGAGGAATGAGAGCTCCAACAGAATTCCATCATGGATTTCCTAGTTTAAATCCATCTTTATACAACCATCAAAATTTATTCTCATCTGGAAGTTATATAGAAATAATCTACACACATGCAATCAATTGAGAAGAGTCGGGCAATGAATTCAATTGGCATTCCCTCTTTACCTTCGTGATGGTGAGGATTTACAGTATCTTTTCCTTGAGTAAAGGTAAGAAAGGATCTTGTGGAAGCATATGAGGATCATTTTTGGTCTATATTTTCTTACAGGGAGGTACTTGGAGGCTCTGTGGGAATCAATACACAGTGATGGGTTAAGTAGGAAATTCTATAACCTACTAATAGTGGTTGTTTCTTCCATTATCGCTGCTATATGGAGGGATCAGAATGTTCGAATATTTGATGAAAAATAGACATCCATCCACACTGCATTAGTGGTGCTGTACAGGGATTTCCATGCTTCTACAAAATTCATATGGAAGCAATGAACAATGACATGGATGATCTAAATATCCAGAGGCATTTGGGAATTGCAGGTAGGCCAAATAAACCACATATTCTGAAATTTGTTAGATGGATACCCCCAATTGGATGGTGGATTAATGAAAATTTGGATGGTGTGTACATGGGTGCACTAGGCCCATAGGGATGTGTAGGAATTTTCCAAACACACTGTGGATTTTTCAAAGGGTTTTCTATCATTATATTGGGATATGAACTGCATGTGAAGCCGAGCTATGGTAAATGATGTATGCCATTAAATATGTAGTCTATCATAAGTGGAATTCCATGTGGATTGAATCAGACTCTAAAAACAGTTTAGTAGATCTAAAGCCAAGAACGATAAGTTTTTCATGGAAAATCTAACCCCAATGGATTGATTTTATGAACCTGGTATATCAACTTAACTTGATTATTTCACATGCGTCTAGAGAAGCCATCATGGTGGTAGATTCTTTGTCAAAGAGGTTGGTCATGGATGTAAGAACAATGTGGGAATTAAGATCACTTTAATTTATTACCGATTTGGGGAATTATGACATGCGTGGTGTGGTCCACTCCCAGTTGTGAAAACCTCATTGTACTGCCTCATGTTTGTCTCTTATACTCTTTTCCTTTAATAGATCTTTTTGGGACCAAGATTTCCTGGATCATGGACTTTCTTTATTATTATGGATTATTATAAATAAATATATAATGAATATATATGATAATGACATAATTTTTTACATTTTGAAGATGATTAAATCATGATCGAAATAAAAATAACAAAAATAAAAAGTTAAAACATACTAAAAAAAGAGGCAATTTACATATTAAATACTTAAAATAATGACAGACTATTAAAAAATGGGTAATAATATTTTATAAGAAGATATTATATGATATTATAAATATTATTATTATTCTTTTATAAGTTATAGACATGTTTAAAACCATTATAGATGAGGTTAAAGGGCATTCACCTGAAAGGAAACACAAGGTAATAGATTCTAGTATCACTTTTCTTTCCATGAGGCATACACTATTTTGACCACTTATTTATTTTATGTGGTGTATATACTTAGTATATTTTATTTAATATCATGAATAAATTAATATTCATATTATTTAAAGTTTCATTTGAGGTTATTTATTTCATGGGGATTATGACTCAGAAGTTACCAAGTTGTATGGGACTACGTCTCAATTTCCATTCTATGAGACATAATTTATTTTCATGCACCTAATTTTTTATATATGGCGTACATACTGTCACTTTGAAATATAATATCATTAATAATTCATTATTCATGGTATTTTGAGTTTGAATGTGAATTATTTCATCTAAGGGTATTTGAACTAAAAATTATCAAGTGGTAAAGAAATTTCATAACTCAATTCCTTTTCATTGTGTTAAATCATTTCCTCATTTTCATTCATATTTTATGATTACTTTTATAATAAATTTTAATATCCATTTATTTATTTACACTTATTTTATGTGGACTTACAATATATACACATAATATATTCATTGATTAATTCGTTCTTCCACGTTCTAATCATTTTAAGAGATTATTTCACAACCTCATTCTAATCTAGATTGTTTATTCTTGAAATTACATTAAAAGAATCTAAATTACCATTGTTAAATATAAACTTTAATTTTATTCTACTCTAGTTATTCATGAATTTTTTCCTATAAAATTACCATTTTTACACTCTTTGGTACTCAAAATGTTTTTTAGAAAACTCGAATTCATTTCTCTCTTTAGTTGCAGAAACTGTTTTCTTCTAAAAACCATATTTTCTAAAATGGTTTTCAAAAATGTTTTAATTTTTAAAAAATGATTTAGTAATGAAAATTGTAACCCTTTTATCTTTTAAAAATGTTTTCAAATGAAGCTTATCATATATTTTTGAAAAAGTCACATTTCTAACCTTTTTACTATAAAAATGAAAGTTATTTTTTACCTTATATGACATGTATGGATTTACCTTATTTTATTTCTTTGGAGATTCATTTTCATGTTTAAAAGGTTAATTTTTAATGATGTTTTTTTAAATTTAATTTCAAAGAAAATTATTATCATTTTGTTTCAAAATAAGAAGAATATTTTTCCTAAGAATGTTTTTAGAATATATTTTTATAATATTTATATTAATCAACGAAAAAACCCTTTATTTTTAATCAACATGGGATATGTTGTATTGGTACCATCCTTATTCTTCCCCTGGATGATTTTTTATTGATTTTTCCAAGGATAATGTTGACATTCACTTCCTTAATTCCTTTTATCCCACTTGAAATATTAAATTTCTTATGATCACTGAACATTGAATTTCCCATAATTATCCATATCATTTATCATGTATATGTTCATTTCTCAAACCATATATCATTTTTACACACAATTTTTTACTTTGAAAGATATTTGATTTATAGGGGAAATATTGATAAATCAATATCCTTTACTCGATATGGATATTTGATAATTCAAATTGTTTTTGTATTAAATAGATTATTCAATATATGAGGAATGCTTTGGAAATGAAAGATATAGGATGGGAATTATTTAATGTATTCTCATTAATACATTGGTAATATCATGAGATAAAATTAATTGGTGACAAACCCTTTGATTTTGTTTCTAAGAAGAATAGATGGGTTTCTACAATAGAATAAAACTGTCTTGAGGATAGATCTTGATGGTATAATGATTCATGTTCCAGATACATGATGTACAATAATTAAGAATTTCCTTTATTTATAATTCAATTATTGTTATTGTCCGTGAGATTTTCACTTGATAAAATCTATGGGTAAATTTTATTCTTAGTTTATTGATTAAGTGGCATGTATTTTCAGTTTATTACATTTCTATATTGATTATGACTTATCTAGTTATTTAAATGGAATGTGTTGTCATTTATTTTCCTTTTCATATTTTTATGTACTTCCTTATCTGTTTATTGATTACATGGAATGTGTGTTTAGTTGTTGCCTTATCATATTGACTATGATAATTGATTTATTATTTATTCCACTATACTTTAACCTTACTGATCATTTGAGATCCCCCTTACTTTTTTCCTTTCCCCAGGATTCCTTGAAATGTTCTAATAATGATATTCAAGGATACTCTAGATGGAATAAAGTTATTATCATAAAAAATTATATTGTAATTTGGGTAATCATTTATAATATAAGAATCATATATGTATCTAGTTTACCAAGACTTCTAAACTCTTCAGTCCTTAGGGGTGAGATTTAATTGTATCTTATTTAATTTTAATGGTAGTAGGAAACAACTCTTGGCATTATGGGGTTGTGTTTCTACAACACTGCTAATAGAACTCTAATTTCTTTCTAATGTTTTTGAAAATCGTTTTTGTTGGTATCCTTGATTGTATTATAGTTTTTATGATTTTTAAACCCTTTTTGTGTTAATTATATGATCCCACCATGAATAAAATGTTAAGAAATTATATATGGATAATGAATTAATTTCCCAAGGAAACATTAAATTTCTTATAATTAATGAAGTAAAGCGATGAAAGACCTTTTGTTGAATCCAGAATATGGTTTTGTGAATAATAGAATGTGTTTATATGTATTGGTGTTCTTTTTGTGAATATTATTTGGTTATGTGGACCCTGTTGGGGCTTGTGCCCTGATAGTGGTGACCTACTTGGGTGTGGAATATATTGGTAAACGAAGTGATGCTTGGATGTATTGTGATGTGATGTTGATGTGGGTTGATGTGTGGTGGTTGCTGTGGTGATATGACTTTGATTATAGTATGGTATGGCAGTGGTGGATGTGATATGGGAAAGATTTTATGAGATTTGGTTGTGTTAGTTGACCAATTATCCATGTAATGAATTGAAATGTTGAAACTAAAATTGAATAGGGTGGTAGATTAATAAGAAAGGGATGAAATTGAGGTGAAATAATTGGTTTAAATGAATAAAATGATAAATTAATGGGTTGTATTAATGTGAATAAAATGAATTAATTAATGGGAGTTTTTAGAAACTCATTAATTACAGATATACTAGGAATTGTTATTGAAATTGGAATTATGTGGTTACGTGTGGTGGTTTTTTATTGTGTTTCATTTAATGGTGGTAGTAGTTATGATAAATTTTATGTGGTACAGTGGTGGTGATGTGGAGTACACTAGTTCAATTGATGTTAACCCATAGGTTAGGCATTTTGCACTATCTATAAACCTTTTATTTTCATGTTATTTTTATATTCACCCCACCCGAGTTGGATAATTTTACTAATGACTAAATGTTTTGGGTTCTAGGTGTTTCCCCTCAACATCAAGGATATTGGTGAATCAGAAGGTTGGATATACCCTCTTCCTTTATCTTCCTTAACTAGTAGTGATGATGATATTGTTTGGTGCTTGATATCACCCATTGATGATAGGGGTTTCTATAGGAGATCACCTAGTGATGATATAGGTTGATGTTATAGATCACCTAGTGATGATACAGGTTGATGTTATAGATCACCTAGTAGTATAGGTTGATGTTGGAGATAACTTACTGATGAAGTGGATGTGATGTGTGGTGGGGGTAATGCATAGTGAGAGTAGGGAATTATATTAATTTCATTCATGTTTATGATATCATAATTCCCTAGTTATTTAGATGAGGTTGTGATGTGATGAGGACTGATTCTAACATCGAATTCTAGAACTTATGACAGGTTATTATAGGTAGGGATGTGTCCTAAACCACATCAGAGATGGATGGTTATTTGATGATATTTTCATGTAAGGGATGGGAACACCTGATGTTTGACCCTAGGGAATGAGAGCATAAAATCAACGAGGAAAAAGTTATAGGGAACATTTATTATATATTTTTTTGATACTATATTACTACGTTGGATGTGTCATTTGGAGAGCATTTAATCTTGAGGTTGGGATTGGTTAGTTGGATTTTTAAGTAAAATTTAGTTCTATTTTTTATTCATGGTTGAATTGGTATACTCTTTACACATCTTCAAAAGAGACCTCAATTATAATATTACCAAGTATATATGTTATTATCATTGTATATATATATGTAAATTCCTTTTATGTTTCTAGGAATATTTCAGAGACCAACCTGGAAATTACTATCTTAGATGTCGAATATTTTGTTGTTTTCCTACCGTAAGACTTGTGTTTTGGTATTTACTTGGAGAATTTTTTCTGCAATTGTTTAATTTTTTCAATAATTATGTCATGGAGTTTATTTTTTGTTGATTTATCCTATCTCCAAATCCTTATTATTATTGCGGTTAATGCCTTTAATATGTGATATTTTTATACCCTTGGTGCTAGTTTCCAACCTAGGGCCTACTGGAGGTGGGACTTGGGGGTCATTATCTCTCTTAATCCATTTCTGGCCCAGGATGGGTAGCTTTATAAGGATTCAGTCATGACATAGTGGCATCAAAGGTTTTGGTTTAGGGATATTATGAATTTTAGAGTTAGGTAGTGTGAGGATTTCATGGGTTGGTAGAGAAATGGTGCTAATTTGTCTTGGTATGTGACATAGGATAGGGAGACCATCCAAGACACTGGATTTTAGACCTCCCATGATCCACTACATGGAACCTGAGTCTACTAAATGACCAATTGAAGTGGTCTCATTTATTGTGTAGAGACTTGTGGAAGAAACTGCATCATGATTATTTGTATTCATGTTTAAATTGGGTTGAATTTAAAGAAGTAAAATGAAATTCAATAAACAAAACTTGATAAAATATCATGTTACTAAGCATAAGGTTTGTCCTTACTTTTTAGGAATGGATTCTAGTCGTCATCTACTTATAATTTAGAAAGTATAGGTTCAATAGGTTGATCTAGTTTATAATTATAGGATTGACTTAATAGAGGATAATGAGACATGGAAGAGGGAATTTTATTCCTTTCAGTAGTAGAGTTTGGGAATGTATGAGGGGAGAATCTATGATCTAGATAGAGGTTTATGGTTGGAGTATATTGAGATTGTTGTTAGTATGATTCATTCTTATGTAGAGTTTTGTGTGATTCTACTAGTTAGTAAGATGCATGGAGCTATGTGTTAGTGGTGGATGATGTATCTTGGTGATTAGAAGGAGGTATAATTTTTAGCGATGACTTATAAGAGGTTTTTTTTTCTGGTGTTCATTTCATCGATGATGAAAGAATCATAGAGGTAGGAGATTCTCTCTCTTTAGTAAGGAAGCCTGAATGTGCAGGATCTTTGGATAAAGTTTAAGGAGCTCCTAAATTTTTCTCCTCATATCTTTCCTGATGATGAGTCTATAGAATGACTCTTGTAAGGGTTACTATGCCCAAAGATCAGGTATACAGTCGATCCATTTTTTTCTTTCTATATATCCATAGCTGGAGAAGAAGGTGAAGTTTATCGAACAAATTCTTTATCTAGGAGGTTATCCTAGAGTGAGTGACTTGAAAAGAATATTTAAGATCAAGGATTTAATTAGTGGATCATAGATGTCTACATAGTTGAAGTTCTAACTTGTGGGTAATTGAACTCAGTGGATCTTTTCACATAATTCTAGGGTAGGTGGATCTCAAGAATCCATAGTGCGGATCTTTGTTTTCATGCTATTTCTATAGGGGTCATTGTAACTAATTTAATTAGCGACTGTTATCTTAGGAGGGATAATATCATTTGGGTGGTCAAAACCCTTTTTAGTAGCAGCAATAGTTTCTTCTTAGGCAGCATAATAGTAAGGGTTATCAGTGTTTGTTCAGAATTGAGATAGTAGGATTTTTTTAGTCTAGGTAATATGGAGTTGATAGAGGGTATCCTCATGGTGGTCACTATCCTTATGGGCCTAGGGTAGAGTATGTTCATGGAGGTTATCAGTAGAGAGGAAGAGTAGTTGGGCATGGGTATACTCATGTGTTGGTGGTGATAGCACTAACAAGGAAAAAGGTAGTATGAGGTATGATCATATTATCATATACCTAAATTTCTACATTGATTGATTCAGGAGGATCACCATTTTATTACTTCTAATTTGGTCTGCTCTCCTAGACTAGTGTGGAGAGACTTCCTATTATCCTTGTGTTATCCACACCGGTTAGATGCCAAGATTATTTTTTTGATTTGCATCGAGGATTTAGACTAGATATGAGTCACCACCAATTAGTGGTGGATTTATTATTTCTAATGATACAACCATATGTTGTTATCCTTTCCATGGGTTAGTTGTATTCAATGTGTTTAGTCAAAAATTGTTTTTAGAGGTGGGTTTCATTTTCTAATGTAGAGGGACAATGATTATCATTTTTTGGAAAGTAGAGTTATCAAATGGGTGTTGAAAATTTGTTTCCTCTTTTATCTCTATTATTAGTGTTGATAGTTTAAGAATAGGGGGAGGATTTTACCATGGTTGTGGAGGAGTTTCTTGATGTCTTCCCAGATGAGGTTGTGACCCTACCCCATTGACACAGTGTTGAGTTTGGGATATAGTTACAACTAGGTGAAACTATGATTTCAATGGCCCGTATCGAATATCACTTATAAAGCTATGTGATTTGAGATGGTAGGTTTATGATCGAATGTATAAGGGTTTTATCTAACACATTTTTTGAACATTTGGTGCTTCGATATTGTTTTCCTAGAAGATGGATATTTGTTTAAGGTTTTGTGTGGTTTGTCAAATGTTGAATCATGTGAAATTCAGGAACCATTACCCTATTTAGAGTATCAATGATATATTAGACCAGATAAGGGGATTTAGTTGGGTTTTGAAGTTCTAAAGGATTGAATAAAAACTGATTAGGGGGGTTGAATCAGTTGTTAACATTTTATATTTTTTAATTCTTTTCAAAACATAACCCCTACAACCTGTTAAGATTTATTTCCATATCGACATTTAATAAATACTCATGGATAAAAAAATATTAAATCAAGTAAATTACATAGGATTTATAAGGTTTTAACTCAGTCTAAGAACTTACATTCTCTCCATAGCCACTCCCATGGGTATATGGAAATATATTATTATGAAGAAGTGAATACAACATGTGCCAACCCCAATTACACACCTTCAATCTCCTGATAGGAATTATTTTACAAAATTCTTTTAGTTTACAATGTTTCCGTATAAAAGAATTGATCCAAAAAATAATAATAAATAATTTATTAAAAATGGTCTATAATTGATCAGTATGAATCCTCAGTCCGATTTGTTTGGATCTAATTTTCTCAATACAATGATACTGGATCTGATTTTCCCAATACGATGATGTTGGATATGATTTTCTCAAAAACAATTATGCTAGATCTGATTCTATCAAAACAATGATTCTATATCCATTTTTACCAAAAAAATGAGCCTGGATCTGATTTTCTAAAATGATGGTATGAATATGATGAACTCATTCTTAAATTTGAAAAACTAAAACTCTACTGGAATGATCAATAAAATTATTCTTTAATCAGATGAGGTCTTCAATTCAAATTCTTTAGTACTCTACATTTTGTGCCTATGTTAATGTTTGAAATGGATGAATTATCTATAAAAGTTTTTATATGTAACTTAAAAAACAAAAGAGAAAAACATGAAAACTTTCCCCACTTACTTAAATTTCAAAACTCTGCAAATCTCTCACATTTAAACTTCAACTTTGACTTATTCAATTCTCCTTATATTTATAAGATATTTATGAAAAACTGAATTTCAAGTTTGACTTATATAACTCTTTATATTTTTATCATCCCATTATTATATGTTTCTTTCCCATCTCATTAATATTTTTTCTTTCCTAGTACAAACTCTTCATTTTGAATAATTTATTAGGATTTACCTAGTATGAAAATCTGTGTATAAAAATCTAATTATGAAAATATCATTACAGAAATCCGAGTATGAAAATATCAATATGATTTTTCTAGTACCAAAATAACTATACAAAAATATCAGTACAAAAATCCAAGTATAAAAATATCAGTACAATGTTCACAGTATGAAAATCCCCATATGAAAATCTCAGTATGAAAATCCAAGTACTCAAATATCAAAATGATTTTCCTGGAAGGAAAATACCAGTATGAAAATCTCAGTATGAAAATCCCAGTATGAAAATCAGAGTACAGAAATATCAGTATGATTTTCCTGGTACAAAATTCCTAGTATGAAAATCCCAGTAAGAAAATATGAGTATGAAAATCATTTTATGATTTTCTCAATATGAAAATCCAAATAAGAAAATCTCATTATGAAAATACGAGTATGGAA
Organism: Viscum album; assembly: GCA_963277665.1. Taxonomy (NCBI): domain Eukaryota; kingdom Viridiplantae; phylum Streptophyta; class Magnoliopsida; order Santalales; family Viscaceae; genus Viscum; species Viscum album. The sequence continues at coordinate 1,490,269,252 of OY728142.1, forward strand.
ATATCAGTATAATTTTACCAATATGAAAATCCTAGTATGAAAATCCAAGTATGAGAATCCCATTACAAAACTCCTTGTATGATTAATTTCTTCCTTAGGATCAACACCATATTTTTCTTTCTTATCTTATTAAGATGCAATTCCCATTATGATGGAAATACCATTTTAATTGATATATTATTTTACAACTCTTAAATTATTCAAACCTCTCCACCATTTATTAAAAATATTTTATCATGAGAGTTTTCATAATTTGTGAGAAATTAATGATAAAAAAATCATCATATAATTATTTTAGAAAGTATGATAACAATCTAACTCGTGACTTCACAATCTTCTTTTAAACACTTTATCAAAAAAAAATCTACACTCAAGAACTTATTCCACCCTTACATGGAAACTTATTTATTTCTATGAATACGGAAAAGAAAAAATTCCAACAAACAACCAATTATGCCTCTAATTATTTTGAATATAGTGATTTACAAAGTCATATCGAGGGAACTAAATACGATAAAGTGTTTGATCAATAATTTCATCTTTCTGAAGACTTTTGTGTTCGGTGCAACTCAATAAAAAAACTAGATACAAAAACTTGTGTCCATAAAACAACCTTATTACAATGTATTGGGTCTAATTCATGGAAAACAAAAACATTGTTAAACAAAAAGGTTAGTTGTCAAAAAATAAAAAAACTTTGTTAAAACAATTTATCACAAAGGTTCTTAAATCTCCCCATTTGGATTTGTCAACAACCCTTTTTTAAAAAAATTCTACTATTAAAAATATTCACAAATGATCTTTTCTAAACAACTCAAGTTTTTTAATTTTATAAAAATATATAATTTCTCAAAAGAGAGTTCCGGGACACCACACAACAAGATAATGTAATTTTTTTGAAAGAATTTCATCTCTTCGTGGAATTTTTTTTTGCGGCCATGTAAAGATAAACTCTCCTCACTTTTATTTTCAAAATTTCTTTATCTATACCCCAATAATTATTTTATAACATTCTTTCTCTCCCCCATTTTATGATAACCACTACTTCATATTCATAAAATAATGATAAGTAAAACATATTATAATGTACAAAGTTGTTACTTTCTCTCCCCCATTGTCAATATAATTGAAAGAACAGTGGGGGTTCTTCCTATTTAGGAAGACATGGGAGGGTAATGAACATGAAATTGAAACCACAATTCCACAAAACTTTCTTTCGGCATTGGATTTGTAAAGATATCATAAATTTGATACTTTTTTGAAATTTATTCCAACAAAATATATCAAGTAGAAACTTTCTGTTTTATAAATTAAAACTTTATGACAATGTGTTTTGATCTTTAATGTTGTAAAAGATTCATATAAATATCAATTTTACTCTAATTACCACAATGTACCTGAAATGGGTAATAAACTTTTACTTTCAAATATTCTATATGGACTTTTATCCACAATATTTGAGTACATGCTTGAGTAGATACAAAATATTCAGATTCACCTATACTCAAAGTTACTGAACATTGTTTCTTATTTTTCTAACTCACAAAACATTCAACCAAGAAAAATGTTCCTCTTCAGGTTGATTTTGTATCATTACAATCGCCAGCCAAATCATCATTAGTATAACCATGAAATATCATCTCACTATTTATTTTTTATAATAATACATGTGAAGTTATTTGTTTGAAATATCTCAGAATCCTCTTTGCTTCCAATATTTTTGATTCTTTTGGATTACTTTGATAAATGGCACACAAAAATATAGAATAAACAATATCATTCCTTGGGGCTGTAAGGTAAATAAGTCTATATATTAGCTTCTGAAATTATTTCTGATTCACACTTACTCCATATTCATCTTTACTGAACTTTGTGATCACTGAAATAAGAGTTGAAACTTCTTTGGATTATTCCATCCCAAACTTTTTTAACAATTCACTCGCACAATTTTATTGAAATAAGAAAATTTATTTTTCCATTTGTTGAAATTGTAAGCTAAGGAAGAAAGTTTATTCTCCCAAAATAGACCTTTCTAAATTATTCTTCATCTAGTCATAAATTTTTTTACAAACATATTCTCTATCCCATGAAAAATTATATCATCCACATAAAAAATTACAATTAGAGCTCCATAGTCAACATCTTGTATATATATGTTGTTATAAACTTTTCCTTTAGAAATTTTAAACATTCTCAAACAATTTTCAACTTTATAAGACCAAACACATGAAGATTTTTTCAGCCCATACACAAATTTATTCAATTTACAAACATTTTTTTCATCCTCAATAAGAACAAACCCACAAGGTTGTTCAATGTAAACTTCTTCCTTAATCTCACCATTTAAGAAAGAAGAATTTACATCCATCTGATAAATTTTTTAATTCAAATGTGAGGATAGTAAAAGAAACATTCTAATAGTTCCTAATCTTACAACTAGGGACAAATTTTCTTTAAAATACACACCTTCCACCTGTGCATAGCCATTACAAACAAGCCTTGATTTGATTCTTGAAACTACTCCATGTTCATTTAACTTGTTTCTATAAACCCACTTATTTACAATAACATTTCTATTTGATGGCTATGAAAAAAGTTACCATGTTTCATTATTTTATATATGATCCAATTATTCATTCATAGAATCAAATTGTTATTTGTGTTTAATAGCTTCTAAAACTGACTTGGTTTCAACTTTTTAGATAAGGTAAGTCTGATTATTTAATGTCAAATTTCTTATGGTCTGAACTAGAGCCTCATGATTCCCAACAATGTTTTTGAATTCAAAATGCTTTTTAATGTATGAAATTTCAAAGCTTCTTTCCTTGCTGAAATTTTCTCATTAAAAGACTATTATAAATATTGATAAGGTTGTTTTGAGGTAAATTCATTATTGTTGAAATTCTCCAGTTTATCCTCCTCAACATTATCAAAAAAAATTATAAGGAAATTGTATTTTAAATTACCTTCATATCATATGAGTACACCAAATTAGGAAAATTTTTGTTCCAACATTTGTAACTTCTTCGATTTAGTGAATAAACCATAAAAGTTTCTTCCTCAGCTTTCTCATCAAACTTCCCCAAATCTGGATCTTTGATTTTGAACAAACATGGAATTCTAAAAACATTGAAGTATTTCAATGCATATTTCTTGTTATACCACATTTGATAAGGAGTCATGTTGGTTTATGGTCTCAATAATCATCTATTTTGAACATATAAAATATTACTAATATCGTCTCTCCAATATAATTTTGAAAGTTTGTATTTAGATAATGTACTTCTTCCCACTTCCACCAAGCTTCTATTTCTTCTTTTTTCTACTTCATCTTTTGTAGAGTATGGGGATCACTATACTGATGTTTGATAACATGGTTTCTTAGATAAATTTTGAAAGTATTGTTTTTTAATATAATACCATTATCTATTCTCAACTTATTTATGGAAACCCCCATTTCTTTCTCAACATCCTTTCTAATGAATTTGAATATTTCAATAGCCTCTCACTTGTGCTTCATAAACATGATCATTATCATCTGAGTGAAATCATCAATAAAAGTGATGAAGTATAAATCTTCTCTTTTTTTATTGATGTCTCATCGGCCCACATAAATTGGAATAAATATGCTCAAGTGGTCTCATAGAAGAAATATTAACTATTTTATGAATTTTGTTAATCATCTTCATTTTTTAACAAGTTACACAAACATATTCATATATTATTTTAAGTTATGGAATGTTTTAAATGAAATAAACATTAGAAAGTTTGTTTTACTTTTATATTCAAGGTTCCCAAGTCTTTAGTTCTATAATTTGTTTTCATTTTCCACACTCAAATAACAAGAGTTATTGAATTCTTCTATTTATAAGAGATTCCCACTAGTTCTCTCTCATTTTGTTATGAATTTTCCATCTTTAACACTTTTGATGATACAAAAATATTTTCTAAAAAACATATTTTCTATCATAAAAAATTTGACTCACACTAAGTATGTTATGTTTTATCCCTTCAACATATAAAACTTTCAAAGATTTCAACTTTTCGGCTTCAATCTTAGCTGTTTTGATTCCTCTGATTTTTAAGAAACTATCATTACCAAAGGTAACTGATCCTCCATAATGTCTTTCAACATGTTTCAATATTTTTATATCACTTTTCATATGTAAAGAACATAAAATATCAAGTATCCATCATTTGTTCCTTTTACTTTCTTTCAAAACTGTTTCAATAACAAAAGATCTTTCCTCAACTTTATTATTTTCAAATTTATTTTCTTTTATATCATTGGAAAATTATTATGGAAGGAGTGTCATAAATTTTTCAGAATGGTGATAAAATTGATCACATATTCCACAAAATTCTTTAATACATTCAAATTTATTTCTTATTGGAAAGTTTCTAACATCTTCTGAATTCATTTTTTTAGTTTTCTATAAGTTAGGAAAGTTTATCATCCTTATTTCACTATTTATTTCATTTTTATCAAACTTTCATCAGAGTAAAGATAATTTTTGATAACATTTATAAGATATATTCCCATATATTTCACAACACCCAAAATATCCATCAAATATTTATTTTCTACTGAAATAATATATTTCTCGATTGAAATTTTGTTGAGGTTGGTAACTTATTTCAGTTCTAACATACTTAGGACGTGGACAATATTTTCTTTTGAGTGAGATATCTAATTTTTTAGATTTGATAGTGTTACCACAAACTTTATCTACCCAAGATTTCCCAATACTTTTTATGTAACCTAAAATGTTAAAATAATCAGATGAAACATTATTTTTGGTAAGATAAGATTTCACCTTATTCTCATATTGAGCATTATCTATAACTTTAGAAGTCTCATATTTTACTTATGAATATTTTTTGAATTTTTAGTTCATATTAATCAAGGTAATTTCCAACTCAATAATTTTTTATTGAAACTTTTTAACTTCTTCTTCCTTATCTTCCATTTTCTTACTAAGATCTTCAATCATCTTTCCTGGTCCAACAATTATAATTTTGTAACATAAAATATCCTGGATGTATTCATCCCCCTTCTTGATAAAATATTTTCTTCCATCATAAACTTATTTATAATATTTCTTCATAACTCTAATTTATTTCATTAGAATTTTTATCTCAACACATGCAACATGCTCTATTCATATTTGATACTCTTTGTAAGATTCTTCACCACCTTCTGCACTCTATAAGGAATATTTTATTTTTCAGCATTTACAATGAAGTTTCTAAATTTTAATAAATATTCATCTATAGAATAATTTCATTCAGTTGATTCTCATTAAAATTTATTACTCAACATACTTCTTTTGTTTCCATTAAAATTATTCTTGTATTTTTTGGAAGACTTTACTTATTTATCATATTTGATCCACCTCTTCCATTAAGCTTTTTCATCAGAGTCATCTTGATATTCTCCAAATTTATTATTGGGGAAATTCATAGAAAATGTATGATTCCATCACACTCAAAACATTTGAGATGAATTTTAAATCTATAATTTCATGTTCCTATTAAATAGTTTTTAGAGATGAGAGACATAATATTATCATTTAATTTATAATCCTCTTTATCTTTGGACACATAAGATTTGGCTTCTTCAAAATACTGATTTTTCATCTTTTTCATAGCTTCAAAAGTGATTTTATCTTTAATATTGTTTTTAAACCTTACAGTTTTCCTCATTTCATAAGAAATAATAAATTTATGCAATTCATCAAGAGATAAATCATCCTTATTTTCTAAAGAATAAATTTTAGAATCAAATCTATCTAAAAATTTTATCATATGTATCTTCACAATTGTGAAATATTCCAAGATATCTCTAAAGCCTCTAATGTTTCAAATAAATTCATTTACTTTTTGAAGTATTCATCAATTTTTTATTCATATCTCATTTTGATGTCTTCAGACTTATTATGCTAGATTTTTAACTATGCTTCTTTTACATTTGTATTCCATTTAAAAACACTTTCCAGCTTTTCCCAGAAACTATTTTAAGTTTTGAGACCCATCACCTTTGAAAAAAAAAATTATGATAAAGACAAGAGAATATCATTTCTATCCTTCCCATAAACTTCTATATTTCTCTTATTAGTAAACGACATAGGAGTATCTTTCCCAATATGTGGAAAACCAATAGTATTAGCATCAAAAACATCCAAGCCAAGAGATAGGAGATAAAGAATCATTCTATTTTCCATACATAATAATTGTTTTCATGAAACATAGAAATTTATCTACTATTGATAGAATTGATATTATCCATGATAAGGATTCAATAGGGGAACCTCCCTTTGATACCAATTGAAGTTCAAAAGGATCGAATAAAAACTAAGAAGGGGGAGGGGGTTGAATCATTTGTTAACTTTTTATAAGTTTCAATTATTTTTAATACATAAACTCAAAAACTTGTTACGATTTATTTCTATATCAACTTTTAGTGAATACTCATGAATGAAAAAATACGAAATCAAGTGAAGCATGATAGATTTACAGGGTTTATCCCCAGTGTAAGAACCTACATCTTTTCCATTTCCACTCCTGTGGGTCTATGGAAATACACAATTATGAATAAGTGAATACAACTTGTTCCAACTCCCATTAGACACCTTTAATATCCCTATAGGAAATATTATACTTACTCCAATAGGTTTACACTTTTTTCTTATAAAATAATTGATCCAAACAAAATAATAAATATTTTTTTAATTTCTCAGATTTAATCCTCAATATGATTTGGCGGGATCTGATTTTCTTAATATAATAATGCTAGAACCGATTTCCTCCATACAATGATTTTGGATCCAATTTTTTCAACACTATGATGTTGGATCCGATTTCTTCGATACGATGACGATCGATTAAATTTTCTCAAAAAACAATGATGCTGGATCCAATTCTCTCAATTACTATATCTGATTATCTTAAGAAAATGTTCCTAGTTTCGATTCTCTGAAATGATGAACTCATTCCTCAATATGAAAAACTCAAACCCTTCTAGAATTATCAATACAATTTTTCTTCAATCAGATGGGAACTTTTAATTCAAATTTTCTAGTGCTCCACCTTTTGTGCATGTGTGAAAGTTGAAAATGGAAAAATTATTTGAGAAAGTATATATAGGAAACTCAGAAAAAAATCGGGAAAATTAAAAACTTTTCCCACTTCCTTAAAATTCAAAACTCTAAAAATAACTTACATTAAAACTTCAACTTTGAAAAATTCAATTCTCCTTAGATTTCTCTGATATTTATGAAAAATTGATCTCCATGTTTGAATTCATCAACTCTTTATATCTTTCTTAGATTGGTATGATATGTTTCTTTCTAAAACCGTTATGGTCTATTTATTTCTAAGCATGAACTCTTTATTATGAATACTTCAGTTCAATTTCCTCAGTATGAAAATCCGAGTAAGAAAATCTGAGTAAGAAAATCTGAGTATGATAATTTGATTATGAAAATATTAGTATGCAAATCCTAGTACAAAAATATTACTATGATTTTCCCCGTACAAAAATCCTAGTACAAATATTTATGTATGAAAATACATGTATTAAAATATCAGTATTATTTTCTTAGTACAAAAAATCCTAGTATAAAAATGTCAAAATGGAAATTTTAGTATGAAAATCTCAATATGATTTTTGTAGTGAAGAAAATCCTGGTATGAAAATATTAGTATGAAATTCCCGGAACTAAAAATATGAGTAAAGAAATATCAGTATGATTTTCTCAGTACAAAAATACCAATATGAAAATAACAGTACAAAAATATAAATACGAAAATATTATTACAATTTTCCTTGTATGAAAATACCAGTACGAAAATATGAGTATAAAAATACTAGTACGAAAATATCAATATGAGAATCCCAGTATGAAACTCCTACTATGGTTAGTTTCTTCCTTAGGCGCAACAACATCTTTTTCTATCTCATCTTATTATGATGAAATTACCATTATGATAGAAAAACCATTTTGATGGAAGTCTTGTTTTGAAACTCTGAAATTATTCAAACGTCTAACCCATTTCATTAGAAACATTTATTATGAGAACTTTAATGATTTGTGATAACTTATTGATCAAAAAATAATCATATGATTTTGTTTAGAAAGTATGAGAACTTTCTCACTAATAACACCACAATCTTCTTTCAAAAATCTTTGGCAACAAAACTACTCATACACTCAGTAACATATTTCTTTATTACTTTGCATCTTCATTCTTTCTCTGAATATAGAAAAATAAAAATTCCAATAAAAAAATCTACCTTTGATTATTTTAAATTTGATGACTTTCAATGTAATACTGATAGAACTAAATATAATAACCTTTCTGATCAATAATTTCATCTTCTTAACAGCTTCTGTGTCTGGTGTAACACAATATGATAAACTAGATATGAAAGCCTATGTCCAGAAAACTACCTTATTACAATGGACTAGTTCTAATTCCTAAAAAACAAAAACACTCATAAACAAAAAGGTTAGTTTTCAAAAATACAAAAAAATCATTAAAATAATTTATCACAAAGGTTATTGAGGTTTCAAAGATGTAATTGTGGTCAAGATATTACCATATGAGGGTGAAGGATGATGATATCCCAAATACTAACTTTAGTTGAAGGTTTGGGCACTTAAATTTCATGGTCATGTTGTTATGTGTCATGAATACACATTCTATATTCATGGGGATCTTTAAATCTATGTTCCATGAGTTCATTGACCATTTCATGGATGTTTTCATTCTAATATCATCATATAATCGAAGTCAAAGCAGGAGTACACTGATTATCTTAGAGCTTCCTTTCAGGTCCTTCAACATCACTAGATTTATGGAATGATTTTCAAGTGCATGTTTTGGATACAAGAGGTTCATTTTGATGAGAATGTGGTGTCTTAGTTGGGTGTTCCCATGGAACCATAGAAAATCGAGGTAGTTTTTTCTTGGGAAGCACCTAAGAACGTGGAAGAGGTTTGTGGTTTCATTGGTCTTGTGGTATATTATTAAAGGTTTGTGTCTGATTTCTCGTGAAGTTAATCCCCAAGAATATCTTTAACTAGTAAAGAAAAGGCATTGGTTTTTTCTAATTAGTTTTAAGTAGAATTCAATTACCCATAAGAGATAATTGGTTTGTGCCTCAATGATTTAGTTGACTGAGGATGCTGTGATGTTTGAGGTTTCTATGATGCATTCCATCCTAGCGTGAGATGAGTCTTGATGTAGTAGCAGGTGGTAATCTATTATGTATCTAGAAAGTTATTCCCCCAGGATAGTAACTATGTCTCCCATGATCTGGAGATAACTATAGTTGTTTTTTCATCGAAGCTGTGGTTGATTTACCACATCAGTGAGAAATTTATAGTTTTCATAGACCACAAGATCATGAAATATATATTATCTTAGTGGTATTTGAATCTATACTAGTGGAGATTGATGGATTTTCTTAAGGATCATAATTTTAATATCTCTTACACCCTAAGAAAGGGGATTTTAGTTGTTGATGCACTAAGTTGGATGTCCCAAGGAGATATGGTTTGAGATTATGGATACATTTAGAGAGAGATGAAGGAGATTAAAATGATTCATTTTGAAAATGAGAAAGTTGGTGGAATAGGTTGTATTTATTAGATGATGGTGGATTCATACTTATTAGAGTAGGTGTAATATTATTATTGGGGAAACACAGATGTAGGGGTGATGTGAGATCATGTTGGCCATGGTGATATTCCAGAGGGATCGTCAGAACTATTTTCTATTTCATGGGAGGAGGTTTTTTCATATGTGATGAATTATAGAGTTATCTTTGATTTTAAAAGATCACCTTTAGCGGTACATCCTGGTGTGTCTAAGATGTATCTTGGCTTGAGGAGTTAGGTTTGGTGTCCTGGAATGAAGTTGTTAGTGGGGGAGTTTGTGGCATAGTGTTTGTTTTGTCATTAGGTGAAATCTGAAAACTATATTTCTTGAGAGTTGTTACAACCTTTAAATATACCCAAGTGGAAATAGAGGGACATTTTTATGAATTTCATCACTGGGTTAGCTCAGTCTTAAGGATGATGTGGTGTGGTTTGGGTGATTTTGGACTAACTAATGAAGTCTCCTTATTTTTTAGTGACCCATAAATTGAGTTCCATGGATGTTCTGGAAGGTCTATATGTGGATGATATGGTCAGGATTCATGGGTTACCAAGGGCCATCATCCCTAATAGGGATGATCATTTTACATCATGGGTTTAGATAGTATTTAATCATGTATTTGGATCCCAGTTTCACATTAAAAAGTTTTTCCATCCTTGGACATATGGGAAGACAGAGTGGACCATCCATACACTTGAAGATATGTTTTGATCTTGAATATTATATTTTGTTAGATTGTGGGTAAGATACTTACCTATGATTGAGCTTTACTATAAAAATAATTTTCTATCATCCATCGATATGGCCTTATTTTAGGTATTTTATGGGAAACCCTTTCATTATCTGTTGTGTTAGGTAGAGGCTGGGGAGTCATTGGTTCCTGTTCTTGATATAGTGTAGAGCATAAGTGAGAACATTCTGGTGGTCTGAGAGAAGATGAGGGAGTTCAAGATCATCAGAAGGCCAATATTGATTATTGGTTGATGCCCCTAGAGTTTTTGGTTATATACCATGTGATCTTGAAGATTTCCACTCATTGGGAACAAAAGTGGTTTGGAAGAGGGAGTAAGATTACTATCATTTTCTTTGAGACTTTTGAGGTATTGGGTTTCATTAGTGTGGTGGTGTATTAGCTGGTCTTCCATCATGGCTAGATAAGATCAACACTATCTTCTATGAATCTCATATTCATCAGTATTTTTATGATGAAACCCACGTTATTGGTCATAGAGAGTTAGATATCAAGGATGATGTGTAATTTGTAGTGAAGAAAATATAGATCATTGAGTATTGTGAATAAGTGTTTCATAGAATAACCATACTGTATTGTGAAGAAGTGTTTCATAGAAGAACCATCTCCTTAGTTCATGTACTATAGAGGCATGGTGGATGGGAGGAGAGTATATGGGAGCATGATATGCAGATACGCACCTAGTACCATAGGTTGTTTTGAGTTTTTCCTGGTATTTTTCTTTGATGATTCGATGTCTAAATTTTTATGATTTATGATATGTGACCTTTTCCTTATTGATGGTTTGTTTTATTTATTTCAACATATTAACCATGGAAAATCCCTTACTAATCAAGACGTGTTATATTTATGACACATTTTAAAATTATGCGGGAGAGTCAAAACCAACAAAATCAGACAATATATTGATACATAGGGTTTTTTACTTGATTTGTGTATTTGGACTTGTGTTGTATAGTGGTTATAGTGGTTTTTGGATTTGGATGTGTAGATATTGAAATGGTGGTGAGAATAGTTATATTGAATGGAGGTGGTTTTTAGATGGTGTGAGATGGTGCGGTGTTGTTCCTACTAGAGGATGGGGATGTGGTACTGTTTTGGGTGAAATGATATCCATGAAGGTATATTGGGGGATGGTTGTTCAGACCCTTCCCTTAAATTTCCAAGTTTGGTTTTTATTAATGAGGAAAATAATCATTTGGCAGGTATCTAATATAAAAATTTGAACCTTCTCGACCAGTTACTTTATTGGTTTGGGAGTTCAAGGGGTGAGGGGAAGCTGGAATAGGGTACAATAGACTTTAGAGATGAAATTATATGGTTTAGGGTTATTCATGGAATGAATCCATGTTCACATTGTGAATATGTGTTTGAGGATTGGGGGCTATAAATTCATATCTTCAAGTTTCAGAAGTGGAATTTTGTGCCTAAATAATTCATGATGTGAAATTATTTTCCACAATGTGAATGAATTATAGCATGAGGTTCCATGACATTTGGTAGATAATATTCAGGTTTTGGGTTTTATGAATTCATTTCCTCAACTAAATCCTCATCTTTATTTTTTGAGAATCATGAAATCTCACGACATGAATCGGTGTTTCACATCATGAATGTGTCAAGTTCCAGTTTGTTTATAAATTTTGGAAACCCTTGATTTTACCTTATTCATCTTTTATTACTCTTGGATTTTGGGAAAACCCTAGGGATTTTTAGAGGATCTCCCATACCCTTTCTTCTAACATTGATCCTTATCATACATAATTTGATCTTTATCGATCCATGGTGTTTAAATACTTTTCTCCTATGATTACTAATATAAACCCTCATAGAATTCACAACAGTGATTCTATATTGACCAAGGTATGTTTGGGGAATTATTTTGATGATAATTTGAATGATTATGGTTTATCTGTGGTTTCCTTATGTGGTTGTGGTATTCTCGTTAATCCTTCCTCACTTTGTTGTATGTGATGGTTCAGATGGCTTCTTTGAGGTAGGGGATCCTCATTTTCTCCCTCTTTATGTGATTGTTCAGGGATTTAATGATTTTTTCTTTATTTTTGTAGATTAAATGGGTAATCATATGAATATAATTAATTGAATTTAATTAATATTGATTGGGAAGAGTATTATTCACTTATTTTTACTAATTTTAATGATGTTTCTAATGGAATTATTCTTTTTTGCTAATATTTCTGAAAGTCATGGTTGTTAGGGGCCTTGCTTGTGTTGTAGTTGTTACGATTTTGAATCCCTTTCTATGTTGATTGTTTGACCTCACCCTAAATAAAAGTTTCAAAAAATATATTTGGATAATTCTTTTTTTCTCATAGAAATATGAACTTTGTGTGATAGTACCCATGAAATGTAATAAATTAAAGTAATGAAATCCATTTTTTTGAATCTATAAAGTGGTGTTGTGAAATATATAATGCACTACGATGTATTGGTGTGATTTATATGAATCATTTATGGTTAAATTAATACTTTTGATGATTTTTTGATGATTTGGGTGATTGGGTTGGGTGTAAAATATTCTAGGAAGTGAATCAATTCTTGGATGGTATGAGATGTGATGTTGATTTGGGATGATGTGTAGTGGTTGTGATATTTATTTTTTGTTTTGATATAGATTGGAATACGTTTTGGTGTGGGGGTGGTGTATGTGATTTGGGTGAGCTATTATGAGATGTAGTTTTTATTATCCCGATTATTCATATAATGAATTGAAATGCCGAAAATAAAATGTTATGGGTATTAAATGAATAAGACAATGATGAAATTTTAGAGTGTTAAATTGTTTAAATTAAATGAATGATAAATAAATGGGATGTGTTAATGTTAATTAAATGGATTGATAAATGGGTGTTTGTGGAAACTCATTAATTCTATAAATTGTGAGACTAATAATTAAAATAGGAATTTTATAGAAATGTGTGGTGGTTATGTGGTTTGTTTCATTTAGTGGTGGAAGCGGTTGTGACAGATGTCTTGTGTTGCAGTGGTTGTGATGCAGGGTACACTAGTGCAGTTAGTGTTAACCAATAGGTTGGAAATTGTGTACTATCTATATAGCTTATATTGTCATGTTATTTTTACTAATTCTAAGACATTTTGAATTCTGAGTGTTTTCCCTAACATCTAGGATGATGGTTAATCATATTACTAGATACCTCCTCTTTCATAATATTCCTTCAAAATAGTAATGAAGATATGGGTTTGTGTTTGATATCACCCAGTGATAATTTGAATTGGTGGTGGAGATCACCCAGTGATGATACAAGTTGGGGATGGAGATCACCCAGTGTTATGCATTGGTGTTGGAGATCTTCTATTGATGATTGGAATATGGTGTTTGGTGGGGGTCATGTATGGTATGAGGAGTGCATGATATTGTTATAATTCACATTCATGACAAATTACTGGCTTGGTTATGTGGATGGGGTTATGATGTGATGAAGATTGCTGTTAGAACTAAAAGAAATACCCTATGGGAGGTTGTTATAAGAAGGTATGAATCCTATACCACATCAGAGATGGATGGATATGTGATGATATATATAAGGAAGGTATGGGAGCATAAAACATTTGATGTTGGGGAGTGAGAGTGACAAATAAATTTGGAAGTGGTTGTGGGGTGCCTTTGATTTATATTATTTTGATACTATGTTACTACTTTGTATGTGTTATTTGGTTCCATGGTGATGTTGGGATTGGTAAGTTGGCCAATTCAGGCGCATGTTGGTTATGATATTTATTCACTAGTGAATTCGTATACTCTTTTCACATGTTCACGAGATACATTCGGTATGATCATACTGAGTATACATGTTATCCTCACCCTATACATTTATAAACTATTTTATTAGGTTTCTAGATGGATCTAAGGTAAATTCCTTCCATATTTTAGATTTTTATACACTTGGTCATAGTCAAAAACCTGAGGCTTACTAGAGGTAGGACTTTGGGATCATTAAATATCTTCCTCTATTACTGTCCAAGGTGGATACATTTAGAAGGAGGGGGTTGTGACATGTACTCTCTCTTCCTTCCATATTTTTTTATTTTTATCATTTCTTTAATCGTTTGTGATTTATTTTTAATGTTTGATCCATGTTTAGTTCTATTTATTTATAACAAAATTTAATATGTGCATGGTTATCCAATGTATGGAGTGGTCATGCTATACCCCTAAAGGGATGTTCTGTGGCCATTCTTATTTATCAAGAAAAATTTGTTCCCACTCGAGTATGTTTTGATACCACATCACTAGTTTCTAGCTTGTGGGGGTTGAGAAAGCCCTTCAAGGCTATCCACATGCCAGTTCAGGTGACCAGATAAGGGCTAACCTGCATTGGTTTTTGAAGCCATGTGGTAAACTTCATGGATTATCCATCTCCAAAAACCTGTTTTGTGCCTTATGAACATATTCTGTATCTCAAAAAATGTTTCACACTAACACTAACCATAAAAATTCATCACAAACTATAATAATCTATGATGAACGTCGGTTTGGGATAACCCAAAGTCATACTTTGAGTGGTTAATTATCATTTCCCTTCACAAAATGTATATATATACACACACATATATTTATACAATGTGAAAGAAAGTTAAAGAGGAGATTTACTTCTGTAAAACATAAAATATTTTATATTCTCAAAATCTTTTAATAATAATTGAAAAAACAATAAATAAGCACCTATTTAATATATCATATATGATATAATTATCGATCAAACATTTATTTTCCACACTTTTATGGGTTTTGTTAAACTCATTACACCTCTATGTAATTCCTAACATATCTGTATGTGACTATTTTATTAAACCTTCCAACTAAACTCTTAATGACTAAAATATATGAAGAATATATGTTTGAATAATGGTGTTATTGAGTAATCATATTCCTAATGTTCAACTCCTTAAACATATTAAAACTACTTAACTCTATAACATCAAATGTTATGACCTTAATAAATTTTACTATATTATTAACACACTTTAAAGTATATCATCATCATTCATGGAATTATTTCCATCAAAATTGTTACTTGAAATATTTTGGTAACTAATTTAACCATTTACTTATTACTTTGCCAACAAATCTTAAACTCATTTTAGATATTATGTGACATTTACTTTATTATTTAACTATAATAATCCTTCATTTTTAAAATTTGAACTTCTTAAGTCCAAACATACCCCCACTAGCCTATTAGAAACTATATTATCTTCAAAATATCATTCGAAGATACACACACTTCATTATATAGGAAACAAATCTTATTTTATATTAATTGAAATATTTAATAAATAAACTATTGATCACTATATATTATATGGTTTTCTATGTGCTTAAATCATTTTCCTTCAAAAGAAGATTATTCTTTAAAACATTCCATTGATGGTGGTGGGATCAAATCCATAATGTTTTATTAAACATCTGTATAAACAATTTTATCCTAGATGAAACATTTTTATCCAAATCCTCTTTTCAAAACATAATATAGAACTTAATGTATCACAAACCATGTAGAGAGAATTCATTATCTCATATTTTTCATGATAATTCCTTAACAACAAACAACTAATCTTATCATATAAGATAAATGATATATACACATCCAACACTTATATCCATATAATCTTGATAAATTCCTTTACATTCACAACATTGATGTAACAAATCTTAACTCCATTACCTGAATGAAAACTATAATATTTATCAATATTTTCCTTGATTTTGAACTTCTATATAATTATAAAATTTCTAAATTATACATTTGGAATCATATACCCTTAAAAACTGAATAATTATTTCCATTACATTGGTACCTAACATAAAAATTCCATGGAGTTTTATAAACCCCTTTGGGTGTCTTGGAAAATTCCATTCTATAGATTCATTACACTTTTTATGATAAATTTTGGTTTAAATGATCTTGATTATTTTTTAAAAGAAACATTATTGTAATTTACAAATAAATTTTCTTATTGTGGTTTAGAATATTACCCATATATACTATTTATATGTCACCATAACCCAAACATCAAATTCTCAGCTGATTCATCCTTATAAATTTGAGAAAATTTAGTAAACATTTCTTGAATTCATAAAAATTGTTGGAACATTTCTAATGATGAAAACAAAATAAATTACCTATATATAAAAAGACTTAAAATAACCCTTTAACTAATCATTATATTCTTCTCATAATCCTCTAAATTTATTTACTGAAATACTTCAACCATAAGTTACCCAGGATGGTGTTTTATTTTACTCATAGAATTTTCACACTTAAAAAACATTTTTTAAGTAAGAATCCTTATGAAGTTTATTAAATTAAGATTATCATTAAAAATATTGATCATAAATATAGTTTATTTGATAAATATATGATTTATATACAAAAACTTATTTTATTTGATGACTTTCATGCTTTATAAACAATTAATAAGGACATTTATTTAGTGTTCTACCACTACAATGATGACCCATTTTAAAATCTTCATACTCATTAGTATTATAGGAGATATATTTCATAAATAAATTATCACAATTTAGTTTTAATCTCACCTCTCATCTATTTAGGTTCAACATCATTCCAATCATATCATATATGAATTTTGGATAATTAAGTAGATAACACTTGGAACAATCTACCATATAGTTAAAATCTCAACTCTATTCCTATAGTATCCTTCATAAGGGTTTCCCAACTAAGTGAAAACCAAACCTTATATTTGTATCTTTCTACCTAAATCTTAGGGTTATCTATATCCTCCATGTCTTTCACAAGATAATCCATGGGCACCTAGCTTTAGCATGAAGCTTCTCAACTGGATGATCAAGGTCTTTGAATGAGTTTTCTTAAGAAAAATTATGAAATTTATTATTTTAAAGTGGATTTAATCTCCTCATATTTTCTAATGTTATTACCTTTAACTATATCCATTCTTATAATGATTTAGTTTGGAATCCTATTCTTTATACAAAATTAGTATCTTTAAACCATATTGATGTGTAACTATTTACACAAATTTGTGCTTCTATTACTAACCAAAATTAAAATTCAACTAAGCCTATGCATATATAAATTCTCCTATAATTAAGCTAGATGAAACCATTTAATGTAATAAATTTTAATTATATAAAATAAATAATCTCCATATGAGTATACCTAGATCCATAGATTGCCAGCCCTCACTTTTCTAGAAAATTTGTAAGACTATGGACTTGTGAGAAGTCTTTCCAAAATTCCATCTACCTAGGCATAATTAACTCAATAGAGATATAAATTACATCATAATTATAACACCTAATATTTATAAATCATAATTAACTATTTAATTAAAGTTTATAACCCAATATAATCCAAAGTAAAGGTATAAGAAAACTAAATTCATTATCACACCTAACATGTAACTCTATAAATACATGTAGGATAATCCCCAAAAGTAGTTAAACAAATTTAAACCAAAGGATATATAAATTTATAATATATAAATTATATTCATGAATAAAATATGGAATAATAAATAAATGTAACATTCAAGTACTTAAACATCAGATAACCATTTATGAACATCTCATAAATAAATAAAATTATAAACACTTTATAATTCAATTGTTCATTATGGATATTCCATACAATTGAATAGATATAAAAATTTTATATTCTTTCTTAGTATGAATTATTTCATTTTATTAATTATCTGTAATTTTTTATATATATTATATTAAATAAATTATAAAAATTTATCACCCTATTTATATTATGTGAACAATTCAAATAATCTAAATATAATACATTTATGATTATTTAAACCGTGATATAATAAATTATAAAAACTAATTTGGACATGATTTATATAATTTCTCAAATAAGTCTTTAATTTTAATGATTCAAATTAATTATGAACACTTCATAACATACACATAAACACCTTTACAGTTTTCCTTATTTATATAATTTGTAAACACTTTATAAATTAGCCTTATGGTTTCTAAATTAACATTTTATTTATAAGTTATAAGGTGTGCAATTTAAATGGAAATGTTATTTCAATATAAACATTTAATATATAATGGATATTTATTTATTAAATGTTTCCTAAACATTTATTAGTTAATTATAAAATGTTTATAACTAAATAATTTATAAAAAACATTATTAATAAATAGATATCCCAAAATTCCTTAAGAAAAACATTTTTTCCCCTCAAATCATATTTTAAAATATACATAGAATCATATAATATTATTTATGTGGCTATAGTGATTAAAATATTTAAGTTCAATTAGTTATATTTTATTATTTTTTACCCTTTCACTCCTTATAATAAGCAGTTGGCATAAAGCAACCCTTACATATGATCTTTTCACTTTCAAAGTAGTGCTTGGACCCTTACATCACAACTTTTCACTTCTATGAAAATGTATAAAACCTTAAATAATTAATTATAGGGTCTTAAAAATGGGTAAAAGAATACATAAAGGTTATTATATTTGTCTTGCTCAAATTTACCCATGTTTTGGGTTCATGTGGTCACTCATAGTATAACTTGGATTGTTGAATCCTTAGAGACCTAAAAAGAAACCTATAGACACAAAAACTCTACAAAGTGGTTTTGGATATAATGTAGAAAACATCAGGGGCAATTGGATTTGAATTAATGTCACACTAAGGACCGAATTCAATTCAATTAATAAGACTGGTTGGATCCAGGAATATTACTAGGGGTATATTGGGAGAATTTATTTTTTATGACTTTAATTTCCAATATTTGAGAGGGATTTATTCAATGAAATCAATCAACCCTTATCAATAATTTTTTAATAACTAAAAAACTAATTGAAATCCCCTATAAACATGGAATATAATTTTCATGACCACTCTAAGGTAATGGTTCATATTAAAACTTGAAATGTGAGACCTTAAAATTCAATAAGGATAAGGAAGAAAGAGACCATTAAATAAAAATATCAATTGAAATAAATGATTAAACGTTGATATAATGAGAAATAAAATTAAATGTATTCAATTTATACTCCATTGGAATACCCATAATAGTTTTACCCCTCCATTTATGAAAATATCTCAATAGAATATGAAAGTAGTCACATAAGGGAATAATTGAAGAAGTGAAAACAATTAAATAATGAATACTTCACCATTGTGTGAAGTATTTATCTAATAGATGTGTGAATAAATTCATACCTTAATTAAATGGTATCAATGAGTTATTAATAATAATAAAAAATAGTATGAATATATTTTATTAATAAACTAAGGTGATTTGAACAGCTTACCTGAGAGAAAGATACTTGGTAAGATAAAACAAAAACACAACATTATAATTGAAAACACAAAAAAAATAATCCATTTTGTTTCACCACCACTAACAAAAGTATAAATCTTTATATCCTTGGTTATACAACGAATATTTACAAGTAATTACACCTTAGTGGTGTAGGAATAGAGTGGCATAAATTTTTGGGAATGTGGACTTTTCTATTATAGACCTGAAATCAGATCCATCTTGCATCATTCTAATAGATGCACCAAAAAAACCTCTATACAACCGAATTTGGATGGTTATTATCAGAATAAAATGTTTCCCTGTATTTATTTTAACATATATGAAATTTTCAGACCATTTGGACTCATATTCTCATAGTTATGATAAACATGGTAGGATGTCATTTTGGGCCACTAAATCTGAATCAAAATTTAATATTCAACTTGGGGTGCCTAGATCCTCACCAAAACCACTGAATTATATTTTTTCATAGTTTAATTAAATTTTAAATATTATATACTATATCCAAATATAAAATTTTAGCTCTATAGGTCATGCAACATGACCACTACATGCATTTTAGTGGGATTATGTCTAGTTCACTTCACCAACAATTTTATGGATTCACGGACCAAGATGATGGTCTTGTCCAATGAATCTACCATTGGTTCAGAATTCAACTAACACCCTATAATCCATGGATTTTTAAATTAATATTTCGATATAAAGGGATGAAAATATAGACAACTAAAATTCATATAAGATAACTATAATTTCCTAAATTTATGTTTTGAACCTAGTCGTGAATTAAAATTAGAATAAGATATGTAAAAATATTTTATATTCAAATTTAAAGTTTTAAATGTATGTTGTCACATGAAAGGTTAATTTTACTCATTGATTCCCATAATTATTTTCTCTGATACAATTTTTTTCTTTTATTCTTCTTAACTTATAATGAAACTATCCCTATTGTATAAAAAATAAAATTTAAAAGTTTGTGGAATTAGATGAGAAGAGTTCCACAAAAAAATTTAAAAAAAATTATAGAAAAAATTCAACAAATGGTTTTATGATTAAGTCTATGATACAACTAAATTATTATTAAATATCTATGTCACATGAAGACTCTTCATTAATTAAAGTAGATTGTGTTTTTACTCTTATTATTTTTTCCATTTACCTAAAAATACTTCATCCTTAGGATTCACTATGTCTTATAGACAAATTTAATTGAAAAAAATGGAAAACCCAGAGAGAAACCTGAATTAAAAAAAATAGAAAATAAAAAACATACTTATTTATTTTAGCACACAAAATAATTATGCATGAAAAAAGTAAAAATAAAATATAATAAAACATATTTAAAAATATATAAAAAACATTATAAAGATAATTATTTATACAAAAATGATGGATGATAAAAGTATGATAATTCATAGGTTAGTGGAAGGTGTGCCCCTATATCCCTTAAACAATAGATTCATGTCCCAGGGTATTTTTTTTGCCTTTTATTTTTAGCCTTTTATTTTTAGCCTTTTATTTTTAGAGTTCCATTTTCTTGAGATATAGAGAGATAAATAAAGAGAAAAATAAAAACAGAAAAGACAATTAAACAAAAGTTAATTTTTTATTTCTAATTTTTTTAAAATGATTTTTTTCCTTTTTTAAAAACAATCATGTAAAAATAAAATAAAATAAAATAAAATAAAATAAAATAAAATAAAATAAAATAAAATAAAATATATATCCATGTAGAAGCCAGGTTTCCTCCTGAAAAGATTTTGGTTTAAATTTTTCACTCCACTTGGACCCACCATACTTACCCAAGACCAATTTTGAACATTTTATAGATTTCTTTTTATATTTATTCAATTATATTAGGACTGAGCCTACACTGAGGTTCATAAGAAAGTTTAACATTTGATTCAAGAACAAAACTATGTGTATTATTGAGAGGGTTAATCTATATAATCTAAGAAAATTTCCATCCAATTACATTATTATATTTTCATAATATATCAGGTAGTGATTTATCTTGATTAAGTTCAGGAGAAGAACAAATGAAAACAAGAAGGGATTGGTTATACCTTATGAACGCATACTTGAGTGAGAAGGGAAAGATCATGATTTTAAGCATGGGTTGGTCAAAATCACCTGAGATATATTGGTAATTGGAATCAATATCAATTGATTCATTTATAACTAATGTTTTAGCATTTAAAATTTCAAATTTAGTGCAAGGAATGTGTATAGATTCAAAGTTTATGACTTCGTCAAATAGTTTTCTGATTATTGATTTTAAAATATCATTATAGGAGCCAACAACGATATATTCAATCCTAGGATATAAATTCACCTCATGTGAATAAACCAAACTAATCACTTCTTTACATAAAGAAACATTAATAAATCATTTTTATAACCTTTCATTGGAGTGGAATTAAATTTAGTTTTTGTATTATCATAGAGTTTTAGATCTAAAGGTAGATGACGACTAGGTTCACTTGACTCCCCTATACTAGGATGATAAACCCAAACTAATCTGTTTTAATGGTCCAGGGTGTAAAAGGGAATGTATAGATATAAAGAGGGAAATTTAAGAGAATCAGGGGTGAGAATAGAAAAATTGGGGAGATACTAGAATGTGAGTGTCTAAGTTTCTTAAATGGGTCCCCAAAAATGGTGTTAAAATTTCATCTAGCCCAAATTTACCGATATTTAGGGTTAAATTTTTTACTTATAGTATATATTGGGATTTAAAATCATTAGATTTCTTATAAGAAACCTACAGAAACATACATCATATTTAGTGGATTTTCTATAATGTTTCAAACCTTGGGGGTTATTGGATTTAAATTACTAAAACACTAAGGACCAAAGTGAGTTCAATTAATTATATTAGGTTGGTCCTAGGATACTGCTAAGGGTATATAAGATGTATTTATTTTTCAGGATGTCAATTTCTTATACTCAATGGGGATTCATTTGATGAAATAAATACACCCTTATTACTTACTGGTTTAATACCTACACAAAACCAATGATAATAACCTATACACTTATAGGATCATTTTCATGAGTAATCTTAGGTAAAGGTTCATATTTTTAATTGAAATGTGAGGCAATAAAATTAAATAAGGATGAGAGAAAAAACATAAAATAAAAAATCTTAAATAATAAAAATTATTAAACATTGATAGAAGGAGAAATAACATGAAAAACAACCCCTTGATACTCCCTTATATTAACCCATAAGATAGTTGACCCTCAATTATTGAAAATATCTCAAATGAAGATGAATATAGACCCATATGGGAGGAATTAAAGAAGTGACATCAATGAAATAATGAACATTCCATAATTTTCTAATGGATTTATCTCTTCCTTATGTTAATAAATTAGCACCTTGATGAAATGGTATCAAAGTGTTATGAATAAGAACATAAAAGAAGGAGAGTAACTTTTATTAAGAAAATAAAGTGATTCAAAAAACATACATGAGAGAATGAAACTTTCAAAGATAAAAAAATAATGACAATACAATTGAAAACCAAAAAAGAATTACTCTCATTTACTTCACCACTAATACATTAAAAATGATTTTTTGGAGCCTTGGGTTGACCCCTCATCTTTCCAAGTCATGCCACTTTATTGGTGGAGGAATAGGGTGGTGGGATGTTTGTGGAATGTGGAAATTTTCACCCTTGACCTGACATAAGATCTAGTTATAATCCCTCAAATAGATATCCTTAAATGAGATTATCTATGTAAAAAATATGGATGGGTATTAGAATAATAAAATTTGACCTAATATGTATTTTAACAACTTTCAAAATTTTATCCCATTTTCCCCACATTCTTGGAGTTATGATCAACATAGTGGGATGTATTTCTATGATATCGAGTCTGGTCCAAAATTTCATCTACAACTTGGGAAGCCTAGATCACAAATAAAACCTATGAATTAACTTTTTCCAAAATTTAATGAAATTTCTCCATGATATAATTGATTTGAAGTTGAAATTTTAGCTTCTTTGGACTTGTACCGTAACACCATGAGATTTTAAAATAGAAACAACATGTTTAATAGCATATATGAAATGAAAAATATATCTTATAAGAGAACGTAACACCCTGATACATTATGATATATTTATTTTTAAATTAATTCAATCTCTTCTATAACTTGTGATAAATGCAAAACTAGGTTTAAATGAGATGCAGTACTCTATTAAAATATTATTTTTAAGCATATCCTTTATAACCTAGATTTTAAGTTGGTGAGTATGAATAGGACTAAATAAATTATTAAAATTATATTTTTTACAAATTTATAAAATAAAATAAATTTTTATATATTTATTAGAAATAAAATAATAACTATTTGAAATAAAAATAATTATTTGTTGAAAAATTAAATTTTTCTAAAAGGTGGTTTAGTCACCCTTTGAAAACATAATTTAAAATTAATTTTTAACACTTTTTGAAAATTTATTTGAAAAAATAAAATTAATTTTTTAAATACTCATGTGAAAAAATATCTCTGGGTTTATTTTTTATATTTTTATAAAAATATTACTTTTTTTAATGAAAAGTGAAAAATACTGATTTTTATTGAAAAAAGACTTTTCATTAATATTATTTATATAGTAAAATTATATCTTATTTTTTTAAAAGTAAAATTAATTCCATTATATTAAAATTTAACTATTTTATTTAATTTTCATCAATTCCAAATTTAATTATAATATAAAAACTTTTTATGCTTTTAAAAATTTTTCTTCGGAAAAACTATTTTTTTCATGTGTCTATAGGTTTAATTTTATATTGAATTTTGACACCTATGTGGATTGAATTTGAAAAAATGGATTAAATATATTGAATCATCATTATTTATATTAAATAATAAGGTGAACTTAAATTTTTACCCTAATGAATAGGGAAAATAGTAAAAATTAATTATCGCGGTTATGGTAAAAATAGGTTTACCGACGGGTTAAAATAATAATATAAGTGTTAAAAATAACCTAAAAATGTCTAAAACCCATTTTTTGGAAATATATAGATCCTATATCCTATAAGTTTTGATAAAAACTCATTTTTGAGACTTTTGGAATGAGAAAAATATAGGTATCACATCATCTTTTCAAAAATTCCACGTGTGTCCTCTCCCCCCTTATAAAAGTCCACCACAGTCCTTTCCACTTCACAATTAAACAACCATTTTTTTGAAAAATACATACTAATATATCTACCTTACATAACTCCCAAATTATTTTTTCTTTATTTTTATTATTAATCCCTCCTAATAAGGATTTAGGTAAAAATCTAAATAGGCTCTTTAAAGAAGAGGTAAAATTCTTAAACATGATTATTTGTTTTATTTATTCTCCACGTCCTTAAAATAAACCCAAAGTATGATAATATAATAAAAAATATACCATATATACTTATATTTATTATTTTAATCAAATAAACCATATCCACCTCCACTTCCACCAATTTGGAAATAAAACCGTCAATCATGTGTGTGGAGGACTACCGCCTTGCGAACCGATGTTGTTCATTTTCCATATCCACAATTAAAATATAGATATAACAATTTATTTAACTTATATATTATATTTATGAAATTATTATACTTCTAGAATTATGATATCGCATATACCTTTTTTACTTTACATTCAATGGTGGATTTGACAACATCGCTCGTGTGTACGACAGACTACCGCCTTCGCATAACGATGTTAAATATTTTTCATTTTATTTTTAAATGGATTGTAAATAGGATATATTTAATTAATATAAATTATATATATATATAATAATTATTATTAAAAGTTTAATTAAATTTTATTTTTCTTTCATTCCATTAGTCGATTGAAAATGGAAACAACATTCTTGTGTATGTACGACTTACCATCTCTATGAAAAGTGTAATTCATTTTATATCTCTAACTTTTATAGATTAATACAAATAAATGTATAATTAATATATATGACATATATATATATTGTTTAAAATTATTTATATTATTTAACCATGACTAAATTAAAAGGAATGAAATTATCGAACCAAAACACACATGAGAAACGAAGTAATTATCACCCAAAACAATTATTTTAACCAAGAAATGTTAATAAACAAGAGATAAAAGTATATAAGTAAATATTATATGATATAAAATTTATGATTATGATTAATTAATATATTTATTATAAAAATATATTTACTATACAGGATATTAGAACATGTATGAAGGAAATCAGACTAGAGGTAAGGGTTTCTCATCTCACTTTTACTTCTGTGAGACATACACCATATTCAGCACTTATTACTTTTCCTGGTGTATATAATAAAATTTTTTACATTTTCTCTCATGAAAATATTTATCATAAATACATTTAATGTTTCATATTAAGTTATTTTTTATGGGGCTTATGATTCAAGAAATTACCAATGTGGTAGGGGTTTATTTCACAATATCATCATTATTTGGGACTGTTTGTGTTTACGTATCCCTTTGAGGAAATATTTTGTATTCCAATATTAAAACCAATATATTTTCATCTCATTATTTTATTTATGAACATATTAGGTATTATTTCCATTTTTAATCCCTTTGGTGCTTAAAATTATGAGTAAATATTTTTAACAAAATATGAATTTATTTCTCTCTTTGGTCGAATATCCTTTTTATTACAAAGTCATGTTTTCTAAAAATTTTTTAAAATATATTGTTATAATTATAAAAAATATTTTTTATATAAATTTGTAACCATGATTTACTTTTTACAATTTTTTTTAAAGGAATAATTATTTCATTTTCCAAAAATTTCCCGTTAGATTTTACTGAAAATGTAAATGGAATATTTGTTTTAAAATGTGTGGCATGAATGGAATTTTATAACTTCATGAGAAATTGATGTTTTAAATATTATTTTAAAAGTTTAAAAGGTTATTTTCTAAAAAAATATTTTTCTAATTTTTTGTAAACTTATTTTAAAAGGTAATTTTCATAATTCGATGATTATTTTCCTTAAAAATGTTTTTAGAATATTTTCATGGTATTTTTATTCATAAAATACATTAAAAAATTATTGTAATTATGATCCACTAGGAATATATTGTGTTGATATCATCCTTATAATTTATTTGGATGGTTTATGATCAGTTTGATCGAGGAAGTATAATTTTATTACCATTCACTATATTAATCTGGATGGTATATGAATATGTTTATTTGATTGAGGTAAGTATTAATATTTCATATTCTAGTTTTTTAATAGGATTTTTTTGTTCATTATATTCCACCCATTTCATATGGGGAATGAATTATATATAGTAAGTGATGGGTGGGGCCCTATTTTTGATATCCCTTTAATGCAACTATAGGTCTCATGAGACAATTCGGTTGGTAAAATTAGATGGGTTTTTACCCACATATTTAAATTATCTTGTGAATGGTCTTGATATTATGTGTTAGATGTCCATCATTATGAATTCCCTTATTATTTAACAAATTATTAATTTCTATTTGATTATTCAATTAGTTAGAATATTCATGGATAAGTTTCAAGATCATGTGGTTATATATGTATATATGTATTTATTTGATCATCAATTATTCCTACCATATTATAATCAAGTCATTGTTTGAATTGAATGAGTTTAAATTATTTACCTCTACATATTGATTATGATTATTTATTCATGATGTATTTCATTGTACACAAACCATTACTAAGCATCTAATTTCACACTTTCTTGTGTATTATTTCCCATGGATACTAGGAATTGTTTTTTGATTGATTTAGTGGGATATTATGAGGATAAATATGGCATTCTCAAATAAAACACTTTGTGTATATTATGTTTTCAATTGTAATTTTAATTTCATTTATTTATCTATTTTACCACGAATAATAACCTATTAGATACTTTGGGATATGACTCCTTGAATATTTTGAAAATATAATAAAGTAGACACTGGATCCGGGCTATGGGGGTTGGGGTCTTTACAATTATAATGGGCATTGCAAGAATATTAGTGTGATACTATCCAGTTCACTTCACCTAGAATTTTTTTGATTCAAGGACCAAGATGATTGTCTTCTCTAATGAATCACCCATTTATTTAGTAGGTCAAAAGATTACTCATAACAAGGGTATCCTGATCTTAAAATACCAATACAATTTTTTTGAACATGATGTATTTTATGTTGTGTTGACAAATGTTCCCAAGTATTAGTTCATTTTAATGATATTTTTCAAATGTGATATGATAATAAATTAAAATTTTAAGAGGTACTAATTGCAATGTTTATAAACATGGAATAATAATAAAATTAGAATAAAAATAATGAATATTATCCTAAATCAGTGGATAATCATATATTGACTCTTACATATAGAAAAAGGCATACATAAAGTTTACTTATCATGTAAAGGCATAAGTAAAGGTTACCAGTGGTGTAACCCTTATACATCATCTCAAACCTTAATATTAATATTCTCATTGGTGTAAAACTTAAATATCTATAATTATACCCTGATGTATGGTAAAATCATTATTGATGATATCACCTATATTGCAATTATGATTGGATATTATGTTTTCACACGATTTGGGTTTAAATCATAAACTATTATATCAGCAATATCAAATCTTATCATATAAAATAAAACCAAGGGATATCACCATATCATACCTTATTATACAAACCAATCATACCCAATGAATAAAAAAACTGAATCATGCATTATGATATCCTACATCACAAATTTAGATAGTGTGATCCAGCATCTGGCACACAACAATGTCATTTGGTAAATTATGATATGAATCGTTGCAGATCATGAAACATTGGTTATTCATTTTAAAAACATGATTTTGAGAATCACACACATTATAAAGATTTGATACTATTGTTGGGTTTCTCAGGATATTTTTACAATTAAAATAATTAGTGAATTCATAATGAAACAAATAAACTAGAAACACGATGTTTGATAAATGAAATAAAGAAAACAGTAAAATGAAGAAACCAATATAAGTGTACCTTAAAAAGTATCACTTTTACTGTGATATTTATCAGTGTATGCTTTATGAAGATCAAATTAGTGTTAATAAAATATCATCCCACCTTCAATTTTATCCATGAGATTTGATAAATCACTTGATGCTTGAGTGGGATCCTCTCACTATCCATTAATATATTAGTTCCTTATAAAGGAAAAAGGGTGGAGAGGAATAGATATATGAGATTGAGAATGCTCCATACAAGAATTAATGAGTGAAAATATACCATCTTATGGTAGTATTATCCTACATATATCCATTATGATTATCCTAATAACTACATGCATTACCTCATGCGTTACAAAATGCACGATTAATGCCTAAAATAGTTATGAATTCATTATTTAAATGAAACCCCTCTGCATTTCATCTTATGAAACAAATTAATTAATGATAAAAAATGGGAGTCATTCAAATGTTAACTTTTAAAAAAATTAATACTTTTATGTAAAATAATAAACCTAGATAGTGATTAAGATATCACATATATCATAGTAAACAATATTCCATGCATTTTGTACTAAACAACTTGCATCAATCATATAATGTGATATGTCCAAAAACACGTCATATGAGTTAAAGGGTTAAAGGAATATATAATTCAATATAAAATGAGAAATGAAGGCTATAATTTTATACATCCCAATAAATCATCAACCAATGAAATCACATATAAAAAATAAACAAAATAACAAAAGAAAACGGGGTTCTAGTACCAACCCTGAGCCTCTCCTCCATCCCCAACCTAGACAAGATTATCTAGCCCAATCACCTATGAAAATTATGCCTAGATCTACACATCACACATAGGTTCTTCACACACACTATGGTTCCTATGTAAGGTATGATAATTTCATCTCAGTAGGGTCTCATCATGTGCTCCTAATATAAACCATCATATATATGTGTATGCATGGGAAAATAAATAATCAAACCCCACAATGAAGACAAGAATACATGTAGGGTAATTTATGCTAACTATGCCACAAAGACAATCAACTATACCTGGTCTGATTACATTTCGTGAACTGTTTCCATCACAACACATGTAATGGGAATCCTATCAGGGGAATGAAAAAACATTTCCCTACCCACACCTACACCCTATCACCTAAGGTGAGGTATCATATCACATCATGAACACCACCTTAGCATTCATGTAGAGGTATATAATCACATACCAATCACCGCCCTATTACTTAGGGTGGGGCTCATGTCACAACTCAAACACACCCCTATAACATAGGGTGAGGTCTTGTATCATGTCTTGAACACCACTATATCACTAGGGTGAGGACTTATATTACATCTCAATCACCCCCTTACCACTCAGGGTGAGGTCTCATATCACACATCCATGACCACCCAATCACCCATGATGAATTCACACATCATGTATAGTATTAAGACCCCATATATTAGAGTCAGTAAAATAGTACACACATCTTGGTTCATATAACCCAATCCTAACTCTCTTCTATCCACTCACACCATAAGAGAACCTCAGATCCAACTCATAATCTTGGTGCAAGTTATGTGTAACCAATATCTAATACTTAAATCACATCTCATAGATATATAACCACTCTAGATAAAAAATCTAGATAGTTCCCATCACATTGGATGTGATAAATCACACTCATTAGCTTACCCATCAACATTATCCTATTATGACTTAAGATAATTTATTGGTTCCTCAAACCCAACTCGGTCACTACACATTGTTACCAACCTACATCCAACACACCACAATTAAATACATCTTAAAGGCCCCACCTATCCATTTCCTCAAAAGCTAGCCCATTTCCTTTCCAATTTCTCACATCTCTTTCCCAACTATAATACCACTAGACAACAAAATCCAAGCACACCCATGGATCCTTAGAAACTCATTTCTAGGCCATTATAACATACATCGCATGTACCATACTTGGGTTTTCATTTGACATAACTTAAAGAGATATCCTAACCCAACTATCTTAGATGAAAAACTCCTCTATACACTACATCAAGACCTGAAGTACCCTTTAAAATCACCCAAGATCTGAAACTACTACTCACTATAAAGAGAGTGATTCCAATAATTCAAGAGATGAAAAACCACCTCACTCAACACTCATAGTCTTAATCCCACCATGATTTTTATACCAGCCTTATAAAAGCCAACCTAGGCTATTTAAAGATCATTCAATGCCCAAATACCTACTATGGACCCTTGTAAACCTATTTTAATTCTCACCCTTGAAGATAAATTCATCAAACGATTCTAAATTACATGAGGTTAGGAGATAACTCTCTCAAATTACTAAAATGATATATGACACCTAAATTCCCACAAGAGGAATTTTCAGTCCCACTCTAAATCACCCAAACCTAATATACTGGGTAAGAATTCACAAATATATATTAATAGGCACATTGTTAGTTATCATAGGGACTACATATATCCATACTAGAGTTTACATCCTTATTCCACACTCTCTCAGTAATGCCCCGACCCCTCTAAACCGGAGCCGGTGCATTACTTGTTATATTGGAATGGTTAGAAGGAATGAAATCCCGATGTAATGACTAGTTTAGAAGTATTTAATAAACTATATACATAAATTTAACTCAAATTACATTGGAAAAGGTTACAAAATACAATACATAACAAAAACTAAAAACTGCAACCACATGAACTAAATAAATTATCTCCTCTTCATCACCTGTTGACGGTAAACAATGAAAGGGGTGAGTTCAAATGCTCGGAAAAGTTTAAAAATAGAAAAATCATGAATTCAATAATAATTTAATCATAAAAAATTTGACATAATCAATATGGCATAGTGAATAAATGAAAAACTCACGCCATTAATAAATTTAGAATGAAACTACATCTATAGATTTTGTCATAGTAAAAAACTCTTGGATAGTAATAAATAATAATGAATAAAGAGAATGTTTATTAATTGTTCATAATGTATCTAGAATACAATACCATAATACCATTAAAACGGTTTAGTTCTGTGGGTAGAAACCCATCTGATTTTTGGAAACAAACTCGAAAAGTTTGTCGCCAACTGATTTGTCTCATGAGACTTACCAATTCATTGAGGGGAAATAGTGGGGCCCACACACCATTTCATGTAAAAATAATTATTTATACATATATTTAATACAATATCAATATGCCTTTCTAATATTCATATAGTGTAGAGGATATTGATTCATCAATATTTTCAAAGATAAACCAACATTTCAAATAAACACCGTATGTAAAATGGTATACGGTTTAGACAATAAACATATCCATGAAACAAGAATATGGATATTTAATATCAATATACTTTCATTTGATCTTAAATGGGCATTAGGTACACCACATAAGAATAATAAGTTGCACAATACAGAGTATGTCACAATGAACTGGAAAATTGAGACAAAGTCCCTTAATACTGTGTAATCAGCCGAGTCGTATGACCATAAACTAATAACCACAAAATGAATCACAAAATACCATGAATACATAGAGAATAATTATAATATATATCAAAATTCAGTACACAATACACCATGCACAATAAATAAGTGGCGAATAATGGAAATATCATGGAAATGAAAGTGAGATAAGAAACCCCTTACAAACATTTTGGCATGGAAAGATGTGTTCTTGTGAGGGATTAATGTGAGGTAAATGGGTATACCATTATTTATATATCATAAGGGAATTATGGTGGAGGTTATAAAACATACCCCATCATTAGGTATTAAAAATAAATGATCACAACATAGGGGAGATTCTTGAACAAAATTGAGAGATTGGATCCCTTACCTTATGCTTGAAGGTGTACTTGATTGTTCTTAGCGACATGAATAATCAAATTTAGATTAATTAGTTAATAATTAAAGAACTTAATAAACATGTAATTGATATTTTATAACTTTTCTAGTTTCATTAATGTCTTTTTTGATGGGTTTAAGAGATTCAATTTTATTATTTTTGTAGCATTTTCTTCTTTGGTTTTCATGATCTATTTACATGTATTCTTGAATGGATGCTTGTTTGAAATGTGGTTAAACATCCATAATTGTTAATATAAATTATTAGTTACATTAAATATATCTAAATTATCTTATAATTATTCTGTTTATATACTATAAGGATGACTCATTCATTGAGTTAATAAATGATTGGATTTGGCTTGGCAGTTTTGTGCACAATAAACTTGTTTTGTATTATTATTCCATATTATGAGTGTGTAAGGATTATAGAACATTAAACAAGATAAAATACGTATATTATGATCTGGTTCAACCATTTAAAAGGTTTTATGACTTGTACTGAAGATATTAATTCAAATTGAAAACCCGTCTTCTTTGAGTGTTATAAATTAACACATCTCGGATGGCGTTTTCATTTATAGTATAAAAGGAAGGGAAAAGAGGGATTATGATGAAATATTCCATTATAATAATAAAAATCCAGTACATGTAAGGTACTATAATTATCATGGCATTTTTATGATTGGATGTGTGAAGAGGGAACAAAATAATGGAACTTGTAAAAGGAATTAAAAGAAAACGTGAAGAGAGGTTCACCTCTTGAGTAGTCCTCCAAGAAAATATCCTTAAGGCCTTTGTTTTTGGCCTTTTGGTGGGACCATCAGGTCTTGGACATGGGGAGAGGGCTTGGGAAGATTATTTGGTATAATTTAGGCAAGGCTTGAAGCTTGAATGGTGTGGGCGAAAGACGGGGTGAGGGGGAGGGATTTTACATTATTTTAATTATATTTTAATATTTTGTTCAAGACTATAAATAGTCTTGATTCGTGTAATCCTAAATAGTAATAATGGCATGTGAGTTCGAACCAAGTGGACTTACATCAGCCTTCCATCACCTATGATGTAATAAATCAATCATTTAGCATTTTTTCGTAATTTATTGTATTTTACTATTCATAAATATTTCAAGTATTTTAGAAAAACCCAAAAAATTAACCCTAACCATTTTTAGATTTTTAGAATCCAAAAATGAAGTCCATTTTTCAAAAATAATTTCCTAAATATGATTAATTAAATATTTAATTAAAATTATTATTTAATCGAAAAATATAAACACTTAAATTATTCTTCTTCATTTTTAAGGTGCTTAAATTTATTTATACATTCATTGGTGTAGATACCATCAATAAGAGTCATATTACTATTCATAAGGTTAGTATACTATTCATAAGGGTACGTTACTATTCATAAGGGTATGTTACTATTCACCAAAAATTAAGTTAATTCTATCAGACTCTAAATAACATCCTGAAATATAGGCTATGACTTGAATATATTTAAGAGAAACATACCATAAAATGTTTGGGGTGATACATTATTCCCTCCTTTATAAAATTCGTGTTCAAAATTTTTCATTTATAAAGCCCACCAATAAGATGTGGGTGGTTCCTCTTCATAACATCCTCAAGTTCCCATTTTTCTTCGTCCATATTCTGGTTTTTCCAAAGAACCATTACTAGACGAGTCATCCGATTTCTCAATAACTGTTCTCTTGTGTTAAGGATCCCAATAGGCTCTTCATAGTATGAAAAATCAGGTTCCAGTTCTATTTCTTCATAGGTGAGTACATGCATTGGTTATGGAATGTATTTCTTCAATAATGACACATAAACACATCATAAACTTTGGAGAGACAATGATACATTGCTAAACGGTAAGCTACAGGTCTAATTCTTTCCAGAATTTCAAATGTTCTGATGTACCTAGGGCTCAATTTCCCATTCTTACCGAACTTTAATACACCCATCCATTTAGATACTTTCAAAAAGACATGATCTCCCACTTGGAATTCCAAATCCTTTCTCCGGTTGTTAGCGTAACTCTTCTGCCTACTTTGGGATGCTTTAATATGGGCTTGGATTATCTTCACCTTTGCTGCGGACTCTTCAATAAGTTCTGGGCCTATATGTTTCCTCTCACCAACTTCATCCAAACAAGTTGGAGTTCGACAACTCTTTCCATATAATGCTTCATATGGAGCCATTTGAATACTAGAATGGAAAATACTATTGTAGTAAAATTCCACCAATGGAATGTATTGATCCTACATACCTTTGAAGTAAAGAGAGAATGATCTCAGCATGACTTCCAGAGTTTGAATGGTCCTTTCAGACAGTCCATCGGTTGGGGGTGATAAGTAGTAATCATACAAAACTCAATATTCAAAGCCTTCTGAAGACTTTTTTAGAATTTTTATGTAAACCGGGGATCTCAATTGGAAACAATCGATAGGGGTACACCATAAAGTATTAAAACATCATTAATATAAAGTCTTTACAGGGGCTCAAGTGGTAAATCCTCTCTTATAGAAAGGAAATGTGTAGTTTTTTTAGATGATCAACAATTACCCATATTGCATCATTCCTTCTAGGTGTCCTCGGTAGTCTGGTGACAAAATACATCATAATATTATCCAAATTCCACATTGGAATAGGTAGATGTTTCATCACTCCTTTGGGATATTGTCTCTATGCCTTCACTTGTTGAAAAATTAGATACCTTGACACGTAGTTAGCCATTTCCTACTTCATATTATCCCACCAAAAATATTCCTTCAGATCTCTATACATTTTTTTTCTACCCAGTTGTATAGAGAAATTTGAGCGATGAGCATCTTCAAATAGTTCCCTTTTTAGCTCAGAAACTGATTGAACGCATAACCTCTTCTCTAATTTCAGAACTCCTTCTTCATACATGAAGTATTCCAATCTACCATCCTTGACAGTATTAAATTTTTTGTATAGATTCTATCATCATATTGAGAGATTTTTATCTTCTCTAATAAAGTTAATTTAGAAATCATTTGAAAGAGTAAAGATGTTTACCCTTCCTTAAAAATTCCCATATCTATCTTCAGTAGATCCATGAATATAGGATCACTTTCAATCCCCATTTGGTTCAGGAGTGTGATTTTTCCTATTTAATTCCTCTGCCACCTTATTTACCTTTACTGAGTGGTAGTTTATTAAACAATTGTAATCTTTGAGTAACTCAAGCCATCTCCTTTGCCTCATGTTGATTTATTTTTGTGTGAATATTTATTTCAAACTCTTGTGGTCTGTATGAATCTCACATCTTTCTCCGTAGAGATATTGTCTCTATATTTTTAGATAAAATATTACGACTGCTAACTCAAGACGATGAGGTGGATAATTTTTCTCATGAGTCTTTAACTATCTTGATGTATAAGAAATAACTTTATTGTTTTGCATAAGGACGCAACCTAGTACATTATTTGATGGATCACTGTATATCAAAAATCCCTTATTTCCATATGGAAGAGTCAAAATTAAAGAATTGACCAGTCTTCTTTTCAATTCTTCGAAGCATTATTTACATTCTTTTTTCCACACAAAGTTAACTCCTTTATGCATGATCTTGGTTAGTAGGTTAGCCAGTCAGGAAAAATTATAAACGAAACAATGATAGTATCCTTATAAGCCAATAAAACTATGTACCTCAGTTATGTTTGTTAGTATTGGTTAATCTTGGATTTCCTTTTTATTTGTAGGATCAACTAGGATTCCATCTATAGAGACAATATGGCCTAGAAAAGAAACTAATTAAAAACAAAATTATAACTTTCTAAACTTCCCATATAATTCATTTCTTCTAATATTTTTCATAATAATCCGCAAGTGATCCTCATGGTCTTCATAGATTTTTGAGTATACTAGGATATCATCGATGAATACCACAAAAAGTTATCAAGATATTCCTTGAAAACTCTATTCACTTAATCCATGACAATAGAGGGTGCATTAGTGAGACCAAAACGCATCCCTGTAAACTCATAATTCCCATAACTGGTTAGAAATGTTGTCTTAGGAATATCTTTATTCCTCACACATAGCTGATGATATCCGGACTGAAGGACAGTCTTTGAAAAGTATTGTGCTCTATGAATTTGTTTAAATAAATCATCAATTCAGGGCAGAGGATACTTATTTTTTATTGTAATAGCATTAATTTCCCTATAACCAATGCATAGCCTCATGAATCTATCTTTATTATTGACAAACAGGACTGAGGAATCCCATGGATAAACACTAGGTTGAATAAATCCATTGTTACTAAACTCCTCTACTTGTTTCTTTAGCTCTACCAACTCCACAGTGGCCATTTTATAGGGGTTCTTTGATATAGGTCTTTCACCATGAATTAAGTCAATGGAAAACTCAATTTTATGCTCTGGAGGATGTCTAAGTAATTCTTCTTGAAATAAATCAATGTATTCTTGCACTATATACACATCTTCAATCTGAAGATTTGTTTTGTCACCCATATATATTGGTTTATCTTCCTATACTAGTATTGAATTCAGTAGAGCTACTGGGGGTGGATCTAGATAAGAATTAGGTGGCTAGGTTTCTTCTCTAAAGATAGGGATTCTATCGCATTTTCAAAAATTGTAACTTCCTTTTTTTGGAAATAAATTTTCGCATTGTAGTTTGACAACCAATTCATACCAATAATTATATCAAATTCCATCATTGGTATGATGATAAAGTTAGAAAATAAAGCACGTTTACATGTCACGAGGGGGACTAGTTGACATGCCTTTGTTGCAAAGATGCACCCCCTAGGAGTTTTGACTAATAACTCCTTTATTAAATAAAATTGGACATGTCTAATTTTATTGGAAAACAGGGAAGATATAAATAAATGTGATGATCCAGAATAAAATAAAGTGTTTTTTAAGTTTGAGGAAACAATTAAAGTACCTACCACCACAACATTAGAAACTTCAACTTCCACAGTTGTAATCGCATAAGCTCTCCCTTACTCTCTTGGCATTTTCTGAGGCATGTTTCCTTGGTGCTTAGGAAACTCATTTGCATAGTGTCTCATATCTCTACAATTTTAGTATTGAAAATTATCAAATTGTTTCTTCCCCTTTCATTCATTAGATAGATTAACCTTTTCTCCACACTTATAGAAGACTCTCATGCCTTTCAAGAATTTCCCGAGATGATTATTTCCACATTTCTCACATAATGGGAATTTCT
Source organism: Viscum album (assembly GCA_963277665.1). NCBI lineage: Eukaryota > Viridiplantae > Streptophyta > Magnoliopsida > Santalales > Viscaceae > Viscum > Viscum album. Next base: position 1,490,307,117 of record OY728142.1, read on the forward strand.
TCATTCCCTTATTCTTCTTTGGTTCTTCACCCTTCCATTGGTTATCAGAGTACCATTTTTTATCTTGGTTTCCCTTGAAAAAAATTGATCTAGAAAATTCCTTATCTGTTTTAATGGAACTTGATACAATTTAATCATATGATGAAAATGTTTGAGAAGAAAATTACCTTTAAAGAATTGTCTTAATACCCTCAAAGAAATGATAAATATTTTCTACTGAGTCAAGTACATAATCTATGAAAAACCTGACTAGCCTTGTGAAGGTAGCCTCATACTCTGCAACACTGTCTTCTTCCCTTTGCATTAAGACAAGAAATTTCCTCTTCATTTCGGTTCGTTGCTCATAAGGGAAATATTTTTCAAAGAATATTTCCATAAAAGTCACCCATTCCATATATTCTATTTCTTCTTCCTCTGTGGTATTCTGAATCAAGGACCACCATTGATCAGCATCACCCTTGAGACAATATACTGCGTGTATTATCTTCTCATTTTTATTTCATCTTAATGCCATGAATATCTTTTCAAGGACATGATCTATTGCTCAAAAACCACTTGATTAGTAGCCCCGCTGAAATACGGGGGCTTCTTTCCCCTAAAAAGATCTAACACAGGTGTGTAATGGTTATTCGATATAACATGAGTAAGTTGTCCCAATATAGCTATTATCTGATATTCTCCATCGTTGATTGTGTTTACTTGCTCAGTGGGGAGATCCCTACATTTCCCACGAGTATTAATTATCATTCATCCATTAGAGGCCATTTCTAAATAAATGGACACACTATATTTGGTTATGAATCATAATGTTTAATCTTAACTTAAAAAAATACATAGCGTAAATTTAGATCCTATGCATGGCTAATCCCATAATTAGAAAAAAATGGTTTCTTTGAGGAATAATTTACATTTAAATTCTTTATAATGGCTTGTAAGAAAATATAAATTATCCAAAGAAAATACCCTGGGAGTGTCATAACCAAGAGTACATCAATTCCCATTGTCGTGTACCAAGATACCCTAGGTCACGCCTGAAACTCTTTGTTGGAGATTTCACTCCTAGGTACATCTATTTCAGAGCCACCTCTACCTTCTTGTATCCAGACAGGGATGTATTTGTTATAAATATTCATATAATATGTTCCTTCTTCACAAAATACTAGGACATTTTTGTACGTTTATCCTCAAATACTACCTTAGGGATTTGTTCCCTACTATACATTTCCTTTTCAAGTTTCCATGTTTTCTACAAAACTTCCTCTGATACCAACTGAAACGCCCTGACCCCTCTAGACCGGAGCCAATGCATTACTTGTTATATTGGCATGGTTATAAGGAATGAAAACTGGAAGAAACGATCAGTTTAGTGGACTTGAAGAAACTAGATATATAAATGTAACTCAAATTACAATGGAAATGGTTACAAAATACAATGCATAACAAAAACTAAAAACTTAATCCACATGAACTCAATAAATGATCTTCTCTTCATCACCTGTTGAAGGAAAACAATGGAAGGGGTGAGCTAAAATGCTCAATAAGGGTTATAAATAGGGGAAGAATGAATTCAATAATTATTGAATCATAAACAATTTGACACAATCAATATGGCATGGTGAATAAATGAAAAACTCATGCCATTAATAAACTGAAAATGAAACTGCATCCATAGATTTTATCATAGTGAAAACCTCATGGATAGTAATAAATAATAATGAATCAAGAGAATTATTATTAATTGGAAGTCATGTATCTGGCACATGATACCATAATACCATTAAAACGGTATAGTTATGTGGGTAGAAACCCGTCTGATTTTTGGAAACAAACACGAAGTGTTTGTCGCCAACTGATTTGTCTCATGAGACCTATAGATGCATCGATGGACTATAGCAGGCCTCACACATTGTTTCATGTCCAAAAAATTATTTATACATAGATTTAATAAAAAATCAATATCTCCTTTTGATATCTGTATAGTTTAGAGGATACAGATTCATCAATATTTCCAATGTTGAACCAACATTCCAAATAAACACCATATGTATAATGGTATTAGGTTTAGACAATAAACATACCCATGACACAAGAATATGGATATTTAGTATCAATATACTTTCAAGTGATCTTAAATGGGCAGTATGTACACCACATAAGAATAATTAGGAGCACAATACAAAGTAAGTCATAATGAAAGGGAAAATTGAGACAAAGTCCCTTAACACAATGTTAACAATCAAGTCATGTGACCAAAAACTAATAACCACAAAATGAATAAAAAAATTACATGAATATATAGAGAATTATGATAATGTATATCAAAAGTCGGTACACAATACACCTCACACAATAAATACGTGGACAATAATGGAAATCTCACGGAAATGAAAGTGAGATGAGAAACCCCTTACAAACATTTTGGCATGGTAGCAGGTGTTCTTGTGAGGGCTTAATGAGAGGTAAAGGGGTATCCCATTATTTATATATCATAAGGGTGGTATGGGGGAGGTGAGAAAATATACCCCATAATTAGGTATTAAATATAAAAGACACAACATAGTAGAGATTCTTGAACAAAAGTGAAAGAGTGGATCTCATACCTTATGCTTGAAGGTGTTCTTGATTGCTCATAACGACATGAATAATCAAATTTAGAATCATTAATTAATAAATACAAAACCTAATTAACATTTAATTGATGTTATATAGCCTTATTAGGTTCATTAATGTACATTTTTATGGGTTTAAGAGATTCAATTATATTGTTTTGGTAGCATTTTCTTCTTTGGTTTTCATGATTCATTTACTTGTATTCATGAATGGGTGCTTGTTTGAAATGTAGTTAAACATAAATAATTGTTAATATACATTATTAGTGACACTAAAAAGATATAAATTATCTTTTAATGATTCTGGTTATATACCATAAGGATGAATCATTCGACAAGTTAATAAACGCTTGGATTTGGCTTGGCAGTTTTGTGCATAATAAACTTGTTTTGTATTATTATTCCATATTATGAGTGTGTAAGGATTAAAGAACATTAAAAAAGATAAAATAAATATATTATGATCTGGTTCAATCATTAAATAGGTTTCATGACTATTATTTAAGATATTAATGCATATTGAAAACCTGTCTTCCTTGAGTGTGATAAATTAACACATCTCAGATGATGCTTGCATTTATAGTATAAAAGGATGGGAAAAATAGAGATTATGATGAAATATTCCATTAGCATAATTTAAATACATTAAATTTAAGTTAATGGAATTATTATGTCATTTTGATGAGGGGAGGTGAGAAGAGGGAACAAAATAATGGAACATGTAAAAGGAATTGAAAGAAAAGGGGAAGAGATGTTCACCTCTTGAGTACCCCTCCTTGAGAAATCTTTTTAAGGCCTTTGTTTTAAGCCTTTTGGTCAGACCAGAAGGTCATGGACGTGGGGAAAGGGCATGGGAAGTGTATTTGGAAGAATTTAGGCAAATATTAAATCTTGAGTGGTGTGAGAGGAAGGGGGGGGGTGAGGGGTTGTTTATATAGTAAAGGGGGGAAGGGATTTTACATTATTTTAATTATTATTTTAATATTTTTCTCAATACTATGAATAGTATTGATTCATGTTATCCTAAATATTAATAATTTAATGTGATTTTGAACCATGTTGGCTTACATCAGCCTTGCATCATTTATGATAAAGTAAGTCAAGCATTTAGAATTTATCGTAATTTATTATATTTTATTATTCATCAAAAATTAAAGTATTTCATAAAAATACAAAAAATTAACCCTAACCATTTATTGATGTGTAGAATCAAAAAATGAAGTCCATTTTTCAAAAATAATTTTATAAATATTATTAATCAAATATTTAATTAAAATCATTATTTAATCAAAAAATATAAATAGTTAAAATATTCAACTTCATTTTCAAGGTGCCTAAATTTATTTATACATTCATGGGTGTGGATACAATCCATAATAGTAATTTTTAAATTCATAATATTAGGATACTATTCATAAGGGTAGGTTAATATTCATAGGGGTATGTTACAATTCACCAAAAATTAAGTTAATTCTATCAGACTCTAAATAACATCCTGAACACAACCGTGTATGTCAGATTTTCAAAATTCAAAACACATAAGTGGAAAATTTAAGTTCAATGACTAGGATATGACTGTCTCATAAATAACCAAGTTTTGTTACAAAGAAACTCTGTGCTTTATGAAATATAGGCTATGACTCGAATATATTTAAGAGAAACATACCATAAAATGTTTGGGGAGCTACACTATCAACCTTAATCCAATCTCACACCAAGTGTCCCCAAGATATCAGGACTCTATATCAAACCCCAATCCATGACTAATAATTATACACAATTATAATTAATTCACTTTAATTATTCAATCCATCAAAGACTAAAATGTCTCACCGAGTGGATTCCCATGGATGAAAACCCATGCTATAGCACACCAAAAACACTTATCATGCCTCGGGTACACTAAAAACTCTATAAAATCATATCTAATCACTCAATAACCCCAAACTATCTTGGTGAAGTCCCTAGAAAATATAGAGGGTGAAATACCTCTATTTAAATGATGAGATATGGGAGGCATTCATCCAATTTCTATGTCCTCACCCAGCACACCAAGAATCCCCATGATGTTAATGATATTCCACCATGCTATTGTGGAATCATCTCCAAAATCCTAACTAGGAATAACTAAATTAAAGAAGAGTAAGAGGGAAAAAATAGAGATGATAGGATATAATCTTACCTTGAACTAGTGTGACATATCACCTCTAACACATCTGGATTGAAGGGATACATAGGGGAGGGATATGGGAACCAAAATAAATGATCTTTCCCTCTATCAGTTAGAAAACACACTATAATCCTAAATTATTTTACTTTTATCAAATATTTTACAGATTGGGTACAATGTGGCCACATGGGTCATGACACTAAACCCAACCTCAAGGTATCCAAACAAATTCACAAAGGTTCACTACAACATTAACTTATGCTTCCAATTACAACCCCTATTCCTATGGAAGTAAAAGGGAAAATCAAATTAGTGTTTCCTTGCATGACACACCATAGGTTGTGGTGTGAAATTACCCCATAGAGAAACCCTCATGGTTCTATTCTCCATGAATTGGCATGAATCACCCAGACAATTATTCTTAATCTCATAAAAACTATCAATCATGTTGCAACACCCCTGTCGAAGCACGATCTTCTTCCAGTACCAAAAACCATTTCCATGGAATATCTAGACTACAACATGGTATACTCCCTCCCTGATTCAAATAATAACCCCCTCATAACATACTGCAATTCCCCCTAAAATGCAAGTCATTCCTATCTCATCATAATAACCCCACAGTATCTTGATCCTCTACCACTCCTCCCAAAATGAAAACACCCAAAAACTTCACTTGACACTATTGTAATCCACTAACCCCCCCCCCCCCAAACATACAAAAACATCACCTCGAGGTGTCTCAACTCCTACAACCCAAATCTGAGTCCCAATTCTAAAAGAAACCCCATATTTAAGACTACAAATTATAATATACCCTAAAAATAGAAACTCATAATGATGTGAGTCATTAAAAACTCCAAAACATATGATTTATCTTCTTATAGAAACACTTGATAACATATCCTAATTCTTCATTCATTTTTCATAACATAACATTACTCCACACTCTAGATTATGAACTAAATTAGGTGAGGCCCAACCAACTATTCACCAAGTTTGGATATAATTAATTTTCCCTTAAAACCACCAGTCTGTTCATCAAAACACTCATCCATATCCTAAATGATACATGTGATGTGATTTACACCCCAACACATTTGATTATAGAATAAAATCCCATTCATTACTCCACATATTGACTTTTCTTGAAAACACCATACCTTTAAAACTAAATCACTATTACCTTAACATGAATATAACATATTAAATCCTAGAGGCATCAAGTAACTCCCAAAATTTACTGACTTGGATTTTCATCAGTTTTATTTTTATAAATTAATTGAGAAAATTTGGAGACTAGGTTCTAAGATGACATGATATTCTGAGGCCCTAGGTACTTAGAATGATTACTTAAAATATGTTAAGTTTTTAATAACATGCGCACATGGAATTTCAGAAAAAGAGAAATAACTCTTAAATGGGTGAACGAATCAGACATCTGAGGACACTGTTGATCTCAGAGTAGTGAATTTACCCTAGGCACAATCAAATATTTGCTGGTACGGGTTATCTGTAGAAAAAGTCACTAGGGGCATAACCATAAAAAAATTGAATAAAAATTATTTTATTTTGATATCCTAATTACTCAAAAATGGTAACTCAGATTAGAAATTTGAGACCACTATTGAGTTCATAAGGGGTGTTTTCTTTAGAAAAATCCTAAAATTGATTGGCATTGGTCGCCTAAAAAGGCTAATTTTTGGACGTAGATGCCACTAAAATATTTAATAAAAAATATTTTATTGGAATTTACATGTTGAATCAATGAAAATTTTCCTTTTTAAAAATCCATATCAAAGCAATTTAGGGTTATCACCATAACCCTACAATTCCCCTGAGTTAAAGAGAAGGAAGCTCTCTCCTAATGATGAATTCCGAGAGATTGAGGATCGACGATGGCACAAAACCCCATTCTTCATCAATGAATAATCCAACCTTGAGGTAGGGTTTCAATCTCTTTGTAATTTATTTTCACCTTATTAGAATCAAATGAATAATGTGGAACAACCAATGAACAGGTTGATCCATGGTTCAATTGTTATTGCTGGTGGAATTTGGGGCTCAGTTTCACTTGAAAATGACGTTTCATTCGTGGTCGAATGACCAGACAAAGTGGACCATCCAGGTTCTAGAGGACATTCTATGTTCTTGCAAACTATATTTTGACTGAAGTTGGGAAGACCACCTACCTATTTTGGTTAATTTGTATAATAATAGCTACCAGTACACCATTGGTATGGCACCATTCAAGGACTTGTACGAGTGACCATGCAAGTCACCACTATGTTGGACAGAGCTAGGAGAGTTAGCACTAGTGGGTCTAGAGTTGGTACGGTCTACCACTGATAAGGTAAAGATCATCTAGGACTGGATGAGGACTATACAGAGCAGGTAAAATTCATATGACGATATGCAATATAGGCCTTTCAAGTTCGAAGAGGGGGACCATTTGTTCTTTTTTGGTCTCACCTCAATGGGGATTATAGATATTTGGTCAGGGTGACATGTTAACTCTAAGATACATTATCCCTTTTTAGATTCTGTGTAGAGTTGGTGAGGTGGCGTACTACCTAGCTCTACCCCCGTAGTTGCACCGGGTGCACGATGTCTTCTACTTGTCGTAGTTGAGGAAGTACGTGCATGATCCATCGCACGTCATTGACTGGGGCGAGCCGGACATTGACGATGAGGTGCATTTTATAGAATACCCATTGGAGATCAAGGATCGATATGATTAGATCCTTTGTGGGTGGTCAATTTATTTGGCACGTATTCTCTTTCAGCATGAGATTCTCTAGGAGGGAGCTTGGGAGTGTTAGGCTAATATTCATTCTCAATACCCTCATCTATTGGTTGAGTATCCCTTGTTTGGGATTTCTGGGATGTAAATCCCGAAGGTGGGGAGAATGTAATGATTCAGGTTTTTTTCAGTTTTATTTTTTTAAATTAGTTGGGAAAATTCCAAGACTAGGCATTGAGAAACTGTGCGATTATAAGGCCCATGGTTCCTAGAATGATTGTTCAAAATATGTTATGTTTTAATAACATGAGTGCATGAATTTTCAGAAAAATTTAAATAACTCTTAAAAGTGGGCTCGAATCATAAATCCAATGGCAACATTGATCTTAGAGTAGTGGCTTTACCCTAGGTGCAACATAACAATGGTCGTCACAGTCATCTGTCCAAAAATCCACCAGGTACATAACTGTAAATAAATTAATTAAATAAAAATTATTTTATTTTGAAATCATAATAACTCGTAAATGGTAACTCATATTGGAAATTTGAGACCATCGTTGAGTTTATAAGGGGGTGTTTTCCTTTGGTTAGGCCTAACATCAACCAGCGCAGGTCGACTGCAAAAGTTAATTTTTGGATGTAGACGTACTTAATTATTGGACATTACATGTTGATGTAGTGAAAAGTTTCATTTTTTATAATCCATGTTAGATGAATTCATGGTTATCGCCATAACTTTGGAATTCCCCTCAAGAAAGTAGAAGTAATCTCTCTCCCAACAATGAATGCTGACAGATCGAGGATCCACAACGACAAGGAACACCATTCTTTGTCAATGAATAATCCAACCTTGAAGTATGGTTTCAATCTCTTTGTGATTTCTCTTCCCCTTCAAAGAATCAAATGATGAACGTATACCAAGCCACAAAAAATTTGATCTGTGGTTATATTATTCTTGAGAGAGGGATAATATTGTGTGATTAAATGGAATAGATATTAGTGATTAATTGGTTGTTGGCATCTTCATGATTGTGCTAACATTGATGGATCAAGGCTAAAAAAAACCAGGAAAAAATCCATTCTTCTAGTGTTAATTTTCTTAATCCCTCCCCCCTGAATCTATCTTGTTATATGTGTGTTCTTCTCCATTTGAAACATTACGCGAACGATCGATCATTACGCCCATGATCCATGGAGCAATGATCTAAGACCAAAGGTTGTGATCTGTGATGACACTGAAGAGGTGTGATGGGAGAAAATTAGGAGGGCAGAGGCACTTGGTGGAGGGAGAGATGAACAGAGGACCACTGGGATGGTGGTCGATGGTGAGGGCAGCACATAGCCCGATGGGAGGCTGGGTTTCGGTGGGGCGCACTACCGATGTCCAGTAGGACCATGCTAGAGGAGGAGCCCTTGGCATCATAGGCCATGGGTGGAGAAAGGGAGCCACAATGGGATGCAGCCTAGATGCCGCATCAAAGGAGTACCTTGCAGTAGCGGGTCCATGGGACTAGGGGGTCGGGACCCGGAGCCTTCCGCATTTTCTGGGAGGGCATGACTGAGCCATGTGCTAAAGGAGACTGCCCGCATGCGGCGGGCCAGACTGGGTGAATTGGGCCGCTCTAGTGGCCCAAAAAACCAACAGGATGGGCTAGTTTTGGCCAACCCACACTAACTGGGTCGGGTTGACTGAACCGGGTTGGTTTGGCCGGGCTTGTTTGGGTCAGACCTGGACTGAGCCATTTTTACTAAATTTTCTATATCATTCAAACTGTGTGTATGTTTAAAGTATCGTTTGTGGTGTTGGGGCCCTTATGACGAGATGGTTTTTTTGAGATACTATAAGTGAGTTTTTTTGAAGTTGGAATATGACCTAATGGATTGAGGTTTAGGTTCTCCCAGAATAAGCGCACTATGAGTGGAATCCTATGGATTGTTGTGACTATGTAATCTTGGTGACTATATGAATTGGGGGACTACTTAACCCACTGACACTCCATGTGTCATTGAGAATCCGTTCACCAATAACGATCCATGGACCACTGTCTCTCCATGCACCACCAATGCTCTCTTACCCATTGACAAACTATGCACCATCCGCACTCTGTGTGCTACTAACCCCCCAGACACCATTACCACTCTAGGCATCACCGACGCTCCATGTGCCATTGATTCTCTATGCACCATTGACGCTCCGTCAGACATCAATGCTCTATGAACCATTGACACTATGCGTGCCATTATGAGCTGCTGACAATTATAGAGTCATAGATACTGAGGGTTTTGTGGACTAAAACTATAAATCCTTCTCTCCATGCTTTAGCTATATACCTTTGTGAGCTGACTATGTTGACATTACTTCATGTGTTTCCTTTGGGGTGTTGTTCATGTGTTTCCTTTGTGGATTACTTCATGTGTTTCATTTTTGGTATAATACTTATATTTCTTAGTGGTGTTACCTTTTAGGTTTCGGGGTCCCTACTGATTATTGTTTTACCCACCCTTTCACGATATTTTCCTACACGTATTGTGTCCTGTGTAAAAAATCTATGCTCTGATAGAGTCCTGGGTATACAAGGACTGAGTGGTGCTTAGAGAGGGGACTGATAGCCAAGGTGTTCTTTAGTGACTTCAAGTAGTGGTTTCTATACCTATTGTTCAGATAGGGTTTTCTACAGATGAGTTTCATGAGTTTGTACTTTTATTTTCGGTTAGTCTTGTATTCTAGCCCCATTTACTTTTTAGTTTTGTATTGTTACTCTATGTTGGGTATCTTAGTGGAATGCATGCATGTTTTCTTAGTGTTTTCAATTCATAATTTTTTCTTGGAGACATGTATGTGTGTACAGGTGCTTAATAAAATGCCTCCCATTTTTCAGATATGTCTACTCAATGCTAGTGTCGATCCCCTAACGTATTGGATGTGGGCTTGGGGTATTCAGGGCATGGGACTTGGGGGACATTTCGTGACACAAAAAAATTTATTGGGGTCCAAGCATAACACTTAGTGTAATTCCATATCTAAATTCCTCAACCTAGAAAAACTTATCATCATACTCTTTCTATGAGCATAGATAACCCTCGTTCGAAATCCATCTTAGAAAAAAAAATCAAATTCACCCTAATCCAGCCTCTCATGGAACTAATTCTATATAAATATCACAAATAAATTTGACTTAACATGTTTATTGAGGAACTAAATCGAGTTATCATAACCGAACACCAGTACCTCAAGCAACATCATAACCATCCTCATATTGGTACCATTACACTATGATTATGCTTCTATAATGATCACAATCAAAGCAACCAATAAGTTTTTCCTAACTATAGGTGTATCCTTATCATTGACTTACTAGACTAACATCCAATCTCCAAGAACCATATTCATTCAAATACTAAACTTAATGACTAGATGGAACCTACCCACTCGTGCCTGAGTGAAAATAAGAAACACCTATCTTTTTCAATTCCAAGATTATAAGAAAAATCATCCATGATATCCACTAAAAATATCCTGTAATGAGTGTCACACCCTCTAAAAAATGAATATTTTACCCCCACCACATGACTTACACTACTGGGTTCTCCTAGAACCCAAACAGTTCTAAATAGACCCCTATTTAACCCATTCAAACACTCTACACACCTAAATGGAATTATATATAACAAATAAGCATATTCTTTTACATGTAAGTAATACCTTATATAAGTGCTCATGTATCCCCCACTCTCCCTTTTTAGGGAAAACGTGATCCCCCTAAGAATCCTCCCACTGGTTCTTATTCCACCGTTCATCATGATTTCAACTGAACCAAAATAGGTATACACTTCCATACTACCTAATAATATATATAAAACCATTATCCAATGAGTATAATCCCATAAAACCTAAAAATATGTTCCTAATAAACTATCCAAACAACCATTTCTGGTATAACACATCCATACAGAAACACTTTTGGTGCATTCTATTCGTAAAAACTCAATACATCTAATCAATACCAAGAAAAAAACATGACACATTCCACTCAAGCATCATTTAAAAACCACAAAGTGTCCACACATCCTCTACCCATACAAGACCCAACCATCTATGATCACCCTTCAATATCCTATTAAAAAACATATTAGAATCTAATAATGTTTGGAATAAAACTAATCATAACTCCATCATACCATGATCAATCAATGTGTTTTTATCAAAAAATCCCCAAGGAATATCATTTTTCATTCTCTATCCTATCAAGGGTATCAAACTCAATAGGTAATACCATGCCCAATCCAAACCAAATCTCAAGCATATCTCACATGTAACAATATATCATTGAGGCATTCAATTCCTTAAACAACCCTCCAAAGGTTACCATCCACCACAAACATATAGGTTCTGTATAATCGTAATTAGAAAAAAAAACAACAAAACAATTACCTCCAATTTTAATTAATTAATATTTTAATAATAATCTTTTCAAAAAAATATAAATTAACTTATCATTTTCAATTTAATTAATTAAAAATTTTACAAACAAAATGTACAAAATCAGTTTTCATTTATGTCAATATAGGATTCCAAAACCATTTTTTCCTTTGAAACCATTTTATAACCATAATAAATCACACACATGTATAAAAAATCAAGCGTGCTTGATATAATGCATGTATGCATGTCTCTTTCCACTATGTCCAAGAGAGAAACTACAAATAGAGATATTAGATAATCCAATCATATTTAAATAAATACCTCAATTATAATAGAAAAAACCAAGAACTACAATCCCATAACCCTGGTAACATAAAATTCCCATCGATAGGTGTTTAATGATGCGCCGACCTATGGTGTATCTCAACCTATGAAACCTTCCTATATCTATCCAAAAAGTTCTTAAATTATAAAAAATGGCTCTGATAACATTTTATAATTATATAATTTAAATTCACCAAACAATACTTGAGCTAGAGAACCACATGACCTCAAGAACACATCCTCATATTCCAGAGGCTACCAAATAGTGGTTAAATATTATTATTAATGCTAGGGAGACTATACACCTAATATATCAGTAATCGATAATAGAGAAAAAAACCACAACTGATTATTATAGTATTCATAAATGAAATTATAGTAATAATCATGCCATAATAAATAACATACACCCATGTTAAATAAAACAATAAATGTTGATCATACAATCATATATCCTAATAGATCACCACAAGGTCAATCACATTCAAAAATAAAAATAAAAAAATACAATGGGTTCCACTACCAAATTTAATCCTCACCTAATTCTCCAACCTAGATAAGATACTTCATCCCACTCAACTGGGAAATAAATAACCAGACTAGTATACCAATAATAATGTTTTTAGGAATATTAGGGTGCCCATGCAGGTTGTCATAAATGTATCTCAATGGGTTCTGACCATATTGACCTAATACAAAAAATTATATACATGTACATTCATGGGGAGATAAATAAATAGAGAACATTGTGTATATAGGAATATATGCTAGGTAATCATGTGCTGACAAAGACACCATGAAACCTGATGATACCTAGTATGATCACCTCTAACAAACCACTTCAATCAGAACACAGGTCATAGGAATCCCATTAGGGGTATGAAGAAACATAACCAAAACAATACCTTCACATTCCCACTCTGGGTGGGGTATTATGTCATATGTTAACCACTTCACTATTACTCGGGATGAGGTCTTATATCACATATTAACCACCACTATATCACTTAGTGTGGGGTATTGTATCAAATATCTACCCACCATATCACTAAAGGTGATATATCATATCAAATTCTTTATTCCTATCATACCATGTAGACATACTTGAGAGGGGAGAATTAGGTGTGGATAACTTTTTACCAAATTCCAAATGTTCTTTTCTAGTCATAAGAGTTGTTATTTTATCTTCTGATATTTTTTAGGATATGAATGGATGATTTAAAATTTTCCCAATAGGAAATAACCACATGAAATACAGAAATGTAAACAAGAGATTAAAATGATGTATTTTTACATGATCTATCCTTGATTCCAGGATACAACTCCTTGTCATGTCAACTCCTATTATTTCACAGATTATCCACTATAATCAAATCACAAATTTTAATGATTCACTATATTATATAATTCAACTTGTCTTCTATTATAGGTTATTTATAATTATATCCCATGAGTTCTTTAGCAGATTCCTCCTATTAAAGTACATCTTCTTTACGCACCAAGTGACACCGCACCAATAATATGAGCTCTTCTTCATCACTTTAGAGTTTCTTTGACTACCAGAATGTATTTATGAATTTATTTATGAAAAATGGATTGTGTTTTTTCCAAAGATTCTAGTTCTTCTTTAGAATATATTTCTAGAAAATCAATCTTCAAAAACTTGATTAAAATTGAATGTTCAGAACAGCCTCATGTGAATTTTACTTACATACTAAGATTATTTTTCCCTATGTTTAATTATTTTCATATTCCTCAATAGTTCTAATTCACTTGGATAACTCAACAACCTCTTTTTATTCTTTCTTATTTTATGACCAAAAGTTTTTTTGCAGACTCAATTCGTCTATCCTTCCTCGCTACATCAAGAATCAGCTTCTCATAGTTATTATTTTTCTTCGAGCACTTTTCTGCATCTCAGTTCTTGGAATACTTAATGAAAACCTTTAGGAACTATTTCAAACCACTTTTTTTGTATAGACTCATGGATTCTTAGTATTTACTCTTAGATATCTATGCTCTTCATTATCATGTTCATGAGAGGTCATATTAATTGGAATATTTCATTCTTAATTTTCATATATGGTGTACTGAGTGGAAAATTAATCTTCTTGTACAAAATGAGTATTAAAGAATATCCATTTTTATTCCCATGATTTACCTCATATCACTTTTAAAACTCAATGTTTATTTAGAAATATCCTCATTTCAAGCATCTCATTAGTAATTTTTTTTAATTTCATTCTTCTATAGGCTCAAATTCATATTATTCTTGAACTAAAAATATATCTACTAAAATTCACATGTTAAAATTCATAGCTATATGAAAATATAAAACACAAATCTCTACAATGTGGAACTCATCTATTACATCAAGAGAGAAACACATTAAACTAGTACATACCTTATCTTGAGTATTTACAGACGAATAAAAACTTAGAACTTTATTTATTTTTTTCATATAAAAAAATAACTTCTTAAATTTCTTTGAGAACTGATGAATAAACACACCTCGAATCAATAATACTTGTATTATTATTGAAAATACAATGAAATCAATTAATCACATTTGATGTTATAGACATTTCATAACAAATTGATCTTCTTGTCCCCTGGATCTATGTTTAGTTCATCAATCACTCTTAAATTGTATCACATTTAATTCATGATGTTTTTATATTTTCATTTAGAATCACATGTCATCCAATTTAATTCTTTAGAATTTTGGAATTCGGGAAACATGATTTCTCAGTCTTTTAAATCTTAGAAAATATCTAAGTCAATTATCATACAAGAAGAAAATTAAATTGCATGGAAATGAATTTAATTATGTGGGAAATCTCATAAAATGATTTACTTACATGAAATTATACACATAAATCAATTTACTTATGAAATCTAAAAATATTTTATGGAATTTCTCATGTAACTAAATTTCATTTGTCAGTTTTCATTAATGTAGTTTTATCTACTCATGTGAGTCTCAATTAGTCTATGTGTAACTCAATTTTATTACACACAAGTCAGTTTACCTCTAAATTGGTAAATTTTCATATGTTTATTTCAAATTAATTACATGGTTATCAAGTTACTTATATGTTTGTGAATTCTTGTATACAGGAAAAAAATCTCTTACACAATAACCAACACCCCTTAAATGTATGATAAATTAAATTTCCATGTTTCAACTCCTCTGCATTGGATATATTTCAAACTCAAATGTAATACACAATAGGAAAATTCTACAATGTGACCACAAATAACCTACATGTAGGTGAATTATCTTATGTTGTAGGATAATTCCCTTTGAAATTATTAATTCTCCAATATAAGAATTTTGGTTTTCTTAAAATAGACCTAGGGAAAGTTTAAAAATTCTCAAGACATCTCAAACATCTTTAAATAATCTCAAAAAATATTCAAAAATTTATAATAATTATTAAAATAATTCAAACTCCTTAAAACACATTTCAAAGATATTAAAACATATTAAATACTAAAAATAGAGTGTTTCAATGAACTCTTCTACCAGCTTATGTTCATCCTTAATCAAATCAATCCCGACATATCACATTTCAAATTATCCTATATACATAAGTTTTTATCACTAATTTTATCATAAAAAATACAAGGTTACTCAAAGGATGGATTATTAAATTTCAACTAGTTATTACAAACACTCTAATATTATTAGTTATTTGTGAAATATAAATTATACAAGCTATATAGATTAAGTTAATTGGTATGTATGCTATTAGCTATTCAAATTCATAAGTGACTGTTATAGATAGTGTTTCTCAAGATTTGGAACTTCTTTTAGCCATGAAGACCATCTCAATAATCTTATGATTCATGGTTTCCCTTTGAATATATCTAAATAGGTATTCAAGTGTAGCGACTTCATTACCCAATACATATGGGTGTCTACTTTACTTATTTGGGTGAATATTAAATAATCTATCCACCAAAATATCACCACACATTGAATTTTAAATTGAAGAAAAATAAAATCAAAATATAAATGGAACTTCAATTTCCCCCTTTCTATTTTTTGGACAATACTCATTATAATCTAATGTCAGTAAACTATTTTATCCAAAGTCAATTTTAATATTTTATACCCCCCTTATTGACAATAAAATCAATGGAAAATGACATTCAACCATTAATTGACATGGTAGGGTAGAAGTAGAATTTGAGATTCTCCCCTTAATTGATATTATAGGAATGGTCTCATCATCCTCATCACAACAAAATATCTTATCCTATTTCATTACATGGAGAAAGTAAATCTTAAATAATCACTACTCATATTTCGAAAGTGTTTTTAAGAACTTAAAAACAACAAAGTATCATTTGAAATTAGGTGGCATCACATATCTCTTATAAATTTTCCATAAAATAATGAAATAAAAGTTCACACGGTCCATTTTTCAATTTTTAAGGGTAGCTAACATTATTTTTCAAGAAATCTAATGAGCCTGCATTCACTTGAACAAACACATACAAAATTACACAGTTTTTCTTCCCTATTTTATTAGATAATATAACATCATTGATAAAAAATATATACAAATTAAAATAGTGATAGGAGAACGAGATCATAACCCTCCATTCAAAGTTTTAAGGGGTTTTCTGGATTTATAGATTCAAGAATAATTTCTAACATTCTTATAGTTTTAAAAATTTCTAGAGCTCCCCATCCTGAGATGCATTCCAACCATCATCACCTTCAATTCCCAAAATGAAATCAAAAATAATTTCATATGGGAATAGGGTAGATCATCTTCAACTTATTAGTAAGATCAGTGGGGTTGATACTTAATCCTTAACTCATATATATTATTCTTGGAAGCTTCAATAAGCTGAGTAATCCTCATGTTATCTCTTCCTTTTATTTTATAGGTCTAACCAACTTTGGGAAGCATGTATTTCCTTCCATTGTTAACATTATTCTTAGCTAGAATGAGATAATTTAATTCATCAATTATATTATTTTTATCCTTTTTAACTTTATTTATACTCCTATTTTCTTTCAAATAATTAGGCCATAAGACTAATATATCATTATCCTCACAATTTTCATTCATTTTTTCTTTGGATTTCCACTTTTTAGTCACAACATGTAAAGTAGAAGTCATATACTCTTTATATTTTAATTTCAAGAAGGTTTATTGTTATGTAATCCATATCATTCATTTAGTTTCCATGTAACCTAACATGTTACAAATTCCACATATATTTATATCAAATTTTAATTTCCCTTTATAGACAGCCTCTCAACTTCTTCACTGGGAGTGTCAAACACAAATCTACTCATTGAATCTCTCTCTTTTATGAATTATATTATTGGTTTTTGATTTATACAATTTAATTTTTAATTCATGTCCACCTTTCAATGGTCCATGATGTGATCTATATTACCATAATATAAGAATTTATTTTTTATTGGATTGGGTCCCTTATCAAATTTCATTATTTACTTCTTAATAGTAGTGTTTAAATATCATCTTCATAATGTTATATCCCAAGGTACACTTGATTTCATTATTTACTTTATTCCTAGTATATGGGGGTTCTATATTCTATTTATTTATTATAGGATACCTAATAGGTTTGTACCAAGAATTATCATATCAATGATCACAAATATTTCACAACTCATAGAAATTTATAGGTGATTCAAATCATTTCTTAGAAGAGAAATTTATTCCATTCAGTGAGGCCTATTTTACTTCAATAGGTTTATTAATACCTTTATATTTTCTACCCCTTTATTTAGGGATTCTATAACTTATAAATTCTGATATATTATTCCAACAATAAATTTCTCTATGCTAGAATTTCCAATAACACCAATATATCCCAATGATTCTTGATTTTTTTCCTCTGCATACAGTCTATCTAGATTTTCATTCTTGCTATTTTTGGGGTGAAATCTTATAATTTATGTGGTTTCTGGTGGATTTTTTAGGATATGTTCATATCCACCCTTTATGAAGATCTAGGTTTCTCATAATTTTTATACTTCTAAATTTGTACAAAATTTTGTTTTTCCTCGCACTTCCTGAAAAAAAAGATTCAATGAAAACAAATTTATTTGAATAGTTGTTTAACATTATCATTGATCCTAGGGTAGAGTATTATCCAAATGATTTCATTATCTCTTTACAACCATTTTGAGTACTCCTTGAATATAAAATCTCTTCTAAAATGTTTGTGGTCTAATGTCTTTTCTCAACTATTTGGTAAGACTCATTTTTTTATAATACAGGTTTCTCATATTTACTTCAATATCCAAAAACCTTAAACTAAGACTATTATTTTCATCCATAACCAAGTTTAGTATTTATTAACATAACCCCTTAATTTTTTTAATTTTTTGCTCATGAACTATCCTTATCTCAAAAAGACAATTTTCTATCTCTTTCACTTTTATTCCTTTGGCTTCCATCCGGGCATATTTGACATCCATGGAGACATTATGATGTTTTTATAAATCATGTAATAATTATTTAACAACCTTATCAAATACCTTTTTCCCACACATAATTATTTATAATTATTCATATTTATAAAATAACATTTCATTTTAAATTAGGGAAGTTTCTTATTTAACTATCATAAGCTTTAGAAGAGTGCTATTATAACTCCACATTTGACTAATGATTCTTATATTGCATCAATATATATTTCTAGACATGATTTATCATTAATAGGTCCCCTGATATATGAGAATATATATATTAAATTTATTTAGGAATATTTTTATGATTACTATTAATTTCATAATAATATCCACTAAGTAACTCATCAAAACCATCTTCTGCACAACTTAATCTAAATTCACTATAAGAAAAATCATCAATAGATTTATCAAGAATCATACCACTCTTACTACCTTCAACTAGTGGTTGTTCTTATAGCTTCTTCAAAAACTTTATTTTATTTATTACCTTCTATTCTTCTTATTTTAAACGTTTTTTCTAAAACTTCTAAATCAATTCTAACATAGATAGAATATGGGAACTCTATCCGAGGTACTTATGAATGATCTTCCAAACTAAATTCAAATATAAATTCCATTAATCTTAGTAGATACAATAAGTAACTAAAAAAATCAAAGAAGTATTTTTCTATGATATTAGTTATGATAGAACAATAGATCTAATCAGAGGCAACCTCGCTCTAATACCACTTGTTGATGCCCAACGGAATATTCAGACATACCTAGAGGGGAGGTGGTAAATTAGGTGTGGTAAAATTTTTACCAAATTTCAAATGTTATTTTTAACTTATCCAATTATGTATATGAAACTATGATATATGTTGGTATATTAATTGATATATTACATTTTTTCCAATAGGACATAGCCACATGAAGTATACAAATGTAAACACGATATCCTCAAGTTTTATTTTTATATGGTTCAACCTTGATGTGGGAAAAATAATCCTTACCATGTAAACTCCAATTGATTCTTAGATTATCCACTATAATCAAATCACTAATTACAATGGGTGGATAAGGATTATCTTGTAACTAGGTTTACTCAATATTTTAAATGAGTGGTTCACTATATTTAAATAAGTGAAATGGTCCACTCTCACAGGTTATTTATACATTTATCCATTGAGTTCTTCAAAAATATTCCTCCTCTTGAAATAGTTGTTCACTATGAACTAGGTGAAACCTTAATAATAATATCAGATATTCTTTTACCCTTTAGAGTATCTTCAACTATAAGAATTTCTTTAATAACTCATGCATGATAGTCAGCCTCTGGTCTCTCCAAAACTATTAGTTCTTCTTTAGAATATATTTATGGCAAATCACTTTTTAAGAACTTGACTACCACTAATTTTTTTGAATAAATTCATTTCATTAGGATTTTATTACTTAGATGATTCATATATCTACCTACTTGTTGTCTCATTCCTTAATAGTTCTAATTCTCCTGTTCAACTTAGTGCCCTTCTTTTTTTAAAAAAAAAACCGGCTGTCTATAAATGATTAGTTCTCTTCTATTTACTTGGTACAACATAAAATTAATTCTCATACTCATTATTTTCTTCGAGATCCATATTTATTATTTTTCTCAGTCCACTCACTACAAAACTTTGGGAACTAGTTCACCCCTATTTTGTTGCATAGTCTCTTGGATGCTTGGTCTCTTCTCTTCAAATTCTACGATGTACCTTCTCACGTACAAGGGAGTATACCTTAATTTACTTATTTCATTTTCAATTTCCATATATGATGTACCAATAGGAAAAGGTATCCTACTAGTGAAAAAGAATCATTAAATAATATTAATTTGTGGATTCTCATGATTTTACATGTACAAATCTTATAACTCAATGGTTATTCCAAAAATACCCTCATTTAATGAATCTCATTAGTCAATTTAATTTTTATTTTATTCTTAAATATTATTGGATTCCTATTATTGTTTACATAAAAATATCTACAAGGAAATTTTCATGTCAACCTTAAAAACTGTATGAAAATATACATCACACATATCTGTAATGTGGAAATCCTCTCTTGTAGCATAAGAGAAATATAAGAAACTTGTGAAAACCATGGATTAATACTATAAAAACAAATAAAAACTCAGTAACTTATTTATATTACTTCTTATAAAACAACTTGATTCGTAAATTACTTTAGGTACTGATGAACAACAATAATTGACCCAAAAATATCAATATTATTATAGAAAATATAATAAAATCAATCCACCAAATTTGATATTGTAAGAACTTATTATCACATCAATACTTTTCTCCCTATGATAAAATATTAGTTCTTCAATCACTTGTAGCTTGTATCAAATTTAGTTCATGATGTTTTTGTATTTGGATATCGGCACAATAATCATCCCATTTAATTATTCATAATTTTAGAATTCTTTAAAATCAATTTCTTAGTCTTATAAATATCGTAAATTCTCTAATTCAATTATCATATGAGAAAAAAAATTCCCTTCCACATAAATTAATTTACTTATAAAAAACTCTTATAATATATTTTACTTATGTATAATTCTGTTCATAACTAAAATTGCTTTTGATCTACAAAAATATTTTATGATTCATCTTACATAACTGAATTTCCTTTTCCATTTTCATCTTCATAAATGTATTTACTTATATGGGTTTCAATCAGCCTATGTATAAATCTGTTATTTTATCCGTGAGTTAGTTCAACTCCATATAGAAAAAATATCGTACAAGAATATCAATTTACTTATGCGCTGCTCAAATATCTTCTGCATATGAGAATTATTTTACATGGGAAAAAAATCTATTATGTGGTAACCAAATCTCCTTCTCGTAGAATAAATTACATTCACATGTTTCTACTATTCTTATTAGATATTTTTTAAATGAAATATAATACATGCTAGGAAAATTATCCTACATGACTTCAAATCACCTATGCATTGGGGAATCTTCTTACAATGTATGATGATTTAATTTCCAATTCTTCATACTCTAGAACATGAATTCAAATATTTTTAAAATAGAAAAAATATGACATAAAAAATTCTCAAGCCTACCCAAACCTCCTCAAGTCCTCTCATAACATGTTCAAATAATTATTGGAATTATTAAATTATTTATAAACTCCTTCAATCACATTTAAAATATGTATCAACTTATGAAATACTAAAAATAGAGAATTTCAATGTAATATTCTTCCAAATTAAGGTCAACCTTACTCAAATCAATCATGAGCCATCACGATTAAAATTACTATTTATAAAGGAGTGTTTCCCAATAATTTTAGTAATTAAAATATAAGGTTACTCCAAGGATGGATTTTTCGCTTTCATCAAGATCTCAAAAAAACATTGAACTTATTAATCATTAGTGAAATACATTTTATACAAGTTTTAAAAATTAATTTCAGTATCCAACATGATATTGGCTATTAATATTTAAAAGTAAATGTTGTAGACAATTCATCTCTAGGATTTAGAACATATCCTAGTCATGAAGATCAGCTCAATAATATTTTGATTTATTAATTACGTTTTTATTATTAAATCTAGGTATTTAAGGGTAGTGTAACATCCTATACCTGAAAGCCACAATAACTATAGCCACTAGCTAGGTTGTCACATGAACTCAGGCTTGCCTCCCCATATGCCAGAGACTGCTGAATATCATTGCAGGTCAAAAGAGAAACAAGGGGAGACTATTCCCACAAATCAGAGTGAAGCTACAATAGAAGTAACATTAATAGATAAAATATCCAACAAGAATAGTAAATGGACAATATAAAACAAAAAACAATGAGTATCCAAGTACACATGCTATAACAAAATCTAGATAAAACACTACATATCAAGAAATCATAAAATATAAATAAATACCAGAACAATCAAAAGACTCTAAACCCAAACTCGAGTCCCAACCCGATCCTGAACTCCCATGCTCTAACCCATCATCCCATGCACAACCAAACACTAGGTCCCTATCCCGAACCTATACCTAAAAACAAGTAGCATCTGCTCAGGTACCCAAGTTCAATGGCGACCCAAGAAGGGTGTGATTACAACACAATAGGCCACCACCGATGGTGTATAAAGTGATAACTAGTCTGTATATGGGTGTATCCAGGTAATAAGTGAAATAATTAAACAAGTAACAAAGAAAACATTTAAGTAATTATGCAATATCCATTTACCCATTAAGTTCTCTATAATTGACCAATAAATAAAAATATATTAGTTCACACTGGGAGTCTAAGACAAGGAACAAAGGGTGACACGCACATTTAACCATATGATATTTGACTACAACTCATCACATTCCAAATATATATAATATTAATTTAATCCAATTCAATTATTATTACCATTTCATCACTTATTAATATATTCATTAATAAATTTATCATCATCTCATGTTCCATGGGTTATAAATTTTTATCATTTACACTGCAACCTAATCCTGTTAATTACCATGTATAATAGGGTAAGTAAAGTTGCCTATATCACTATGGAAACCACATCACAACAAATAAATCACACTCACCATTGAGCCTTAGTCTAGGAGGTCTCATAGAATGAAACCATTATGGGTATAGATCTTCTATCCCCTTGCCCAACCCATGAATTTTGGGACGGAGTTTATAGCCTCATTCTAACTCAACCCAGGGGTGTAGATCCTCAAGTCAATACTTCACACTAACAAGAAATATTCACATGCTTATTTATCCATTAACCACACACATACCATATTACAACCATCAATGACAATCAAAAATAGTAATCATAATCCTTAATAATCAACATGGGAAATTAATACTATTCCATAAACCATTAACACATTTTCTATTTATATTTCTTAGTTGTTTAGAACAATTACCATTTCTTATTCCTAAAATCATTATGAATATTCACTAAACCCCATAAATTAACCCATTTAGCATGTTCAACAATTTCTATATGTTAACTCACATAACCCATTAATCATTTCCCATGTATTAACCACTTATGAAATTCAAGTACAAATAAAAATACATTGGGAACATTCAAAATAATCTCATTTAACCCATTTTCACATCATGCCAATCACTCTCTTACGTTATTTCATCAACTAAGTACACTCATCATTTATTTAATTTCATAATCATGTTAACATGCCAACATTATTTTTATTGGTTCTATATCACTAACCCTTACATCCGTTCAATTACTATGGTCCCATTAGACCTTTATAAATACATCATAGTAGTAAACACAATTCAAAATACTCATTGAAATCATGTTAAAACCAACCTTTAAAACACTGGTCTTCCCCTTGGAAAAATAAAACTTTCCCTGAGGCTTTTGATTCCATTTTCAACCAATCAAGACATCCATTAAACCATTTTCACAGAAAGGGAACCTTATTCCCATTTCAAAAACCATTTTAAATCTCTTAGAAAACACCTTTGAATCAATTTTATGTCCAAACCTCTTTTCAAAATATTTCTAACTTTCAAACATCATTTTACATCAATAATTTTAAAATCAGGTTAAAGACCAAAACATACTATCAAGCTCATGTCAAAACCTTTCAATCATTTACAAAATCCATATTATAAATTTTTTCAATCAATCCATTAACCTTACCCAAACATAAATTAAATTCTCACTACCCATTCACTCTCATAATACCCCTATCTCAAGGTTTACTAATTTTTTTCACTAATTACAAGGGTTCAGCTTACCACATGGGTAGACCAGGGTTCGGTATCACATCATTGATGAACCCAACGAGGTTTGTGAAGGTTCTCACACCTCAATATAAGGTCCAAATACCTTTTCATAACACAATACATCAATATGGGACATGGAAGTGAAATAGAATAACTAAATACACATGAAACACATCAGGACTATGGGGAAATGCTTTAAGACCACCTACCTCATGACCATTGATGAAAAATTTCTTAATCTCCACAATTGATTCAATCTCAATCACCCTCTTAAGTCCAAACCCAAAATATTCTGAAAGAGTGAAGGTTTTAGTGTTTTAAAATAAGAGGAGATATTATACAATCCCTAATCCATAAAATAAATAAAAATAGAGTGTTAGACTCACCCAGATATTTGATTCACACCCTAATAAGCCCCAAATGCCAAATAATCGAAAGAGAGTCTCCTCTTGCAAGTCATGGTGGGTTTGGTTCATCACCAAAGCTATTGGAGGAGAAATATGGTGAAACATTATGGAGAAATAAGTAGTTTTATAAGGAAAAAATGGAAATTTCTCACATTTTAAGGGCCGCATGGTTTGGACGCATGTTTTCCAAACCATGATCCAATCATACAGCTCTCATTGTCTAATTGTCCAAGAGGATCCATGTTGTACGGTTTACTGGGGTACCTTCATGGTTTGGAAAATTGTGTGGTAACTGTACACTATCCCTCTATCATAAATTTCTCCCTTGTCATATGATTTTCTGTCTAGGTGCACGATTTTTACTAATTGTGTTCCAACCATGCACTGTACACATTAGGCCATTGTTTCTTCTATTTTTATGTCCTGAACCCCCAGAACACTTCTAAAACACTTATATAACTCAAGAAACACTTATTTAACCATAAATTATAGTTTCACCAAAAAATTTAATAATGACATTCCTTTACTAAATATAGGTATCTTAAAACCTCCCTGCCTTATAACAGATCGTCCTCGATCTGCACTTCCTAGAATTTTCAATCCCTCAAGGCCAAAAGGTTAGACAACAGACCCACCCATCAACCATCACCTTCCATGTTTCTCCATGAACTTGGCCATGACATAACAACACTTGGACCAAGGAGACTATCCTACCCCGAGAACATTTCACTCACCAATTTCCACAATCACAATACAATTCTCTTTGAGAACACATCCACATCAACTCATCTTTACCGAAACCAATCACAAGAGAAAGGTCTGGTAAATTACACTAAACCACCACACAAATGGATACCAACTAGGAATTATATTTCCTTGGAAGAACCAATTGGAATACTCTTGGTAAGATCCACGTAACAATTAATGGCCCAAATTTCTGCATGCCATCTCACCCAACTTCTTTTAAAGTGCTAATGGTGATCCAGTACCAACATCACCTGAATTAATGTCCCAAATTTAATCACATTTCATGACCTGCCACAGTCCACAACTTGATTCCCAACAACCCTAGTTCATTTGAACATCCAAAGATCATAACACAATAAGAATCTTCATCTATAGGAACTCAACTAGACAATATTTGAGCAATCTCCCATCCCAAAAATAGATGCACCAAGATGGATACCACCCGAGTCCATCCAACTTAAATAGACAGTTATGCTACTAATTGGATATTTCCCCCTATGGTTCTTACCACCACATGATTCAACCTATCCAAAAACTTTTTCTAGTATTGATAACTTCAATAATCAATAAATATACCAACATAACATCAACTCAACTTTCACAACTTACCCGACGTATTTTCCAACTCACTGTACTAAAACATACACAAGAGTACCATCCCACACTAACATTCAAAAAATCCATTGAAACCACATGGATTAGACACCTCCACTATTCATATCCATTTGAGGGTAACTTGGTTCTTCCTTAGAGCCCATTCCCATTACCAAAATGCACTTATCATTCCAACTTTTACTAGAGGTGTCTGGAAACCCACCACATCCGTCCCTTCTTTCCTAACCGTGTCAGACCATCCATGGATGACTCAATTCGTTGATTCTCAAACTCCGCTATTGGTACATCACCACTCCAACTGGCCATGATGCCCCTTTTCACTCATGTCATACCACCCTCATCTGCACGCACCTACCAAAGTCCTCCATGATGTTTGGTAAAACTTTTCCCTCTTGACATTTTCTACTCTTCAATCCATTGTTGTGATCCATCACACCCCTCAACACACCTCCGACATGACCATGATGATTACCTTCAGAACAAGCACAATCCCAAAGACATCACTTGTCCAGGCTAATCATCACACCCAAGGCCAACCCATATATGTTTCCCAAGGAACCCGAATATGCACCTTATAGGCCTTCCATTCACTTCTGAACACCACCACATCTAGTTCAGAGCGTGTTTCACAAATCTATAATTTAACATGGTGCTCCCTGCCTTAGTATTGAAATTATTACCACTTTCCTCAAGTAATTTAAAACTTTGTGGATCACACTCAAATACAGGTTGAACCCCACAAAATGAAAATCACTCACTACTTATTCTTGGATACTCTTAATGATACTCATTACATTCTTCAGAATCCGGTCAATTATGAGGACCTCTCCCGTAACAGGTCGATGGTGTAATCGCCCCACCATACGACTCCCACACACATACTGCTCCTCGAGAATATCCACCAAGGTGTCCAAATCTGACCAAAACACAATAAAGACTCTAGGATTAAATCCAGATCCTTCTCATCACACCTAGACGATGTCAAGATATTGGGAATGATCATCATTGGTTAAAAGTACACCAAGAAGTAGTTGAAAAACACCACTACAACTATCCATTACCATTGCCATCTCTTAACCAGAGTAAACCTCATCCTATTGAAGGTCTTGTGCTTCCCTTCCAATCGATGTCTGAACCTCACCTGAACACCACAACTCGAGTGGAGTTTCCAAACACAGTACCACCTCACATCTTTCTATCAAGTAGTACTGACCCAACATTAATTTTTGGAAATTTTACCATCACCATACTAGAGTTATTCTAATATTGTCCTGATGATCTCAACAGATACACAATGATTCACTCCACCATTAAAAAACAAACCAATTTCTCGTACTACTAGGCCTCTCTACTTTGATCTCATGTAGACACATGCACTTACATCCAACCAATATGAGCACATATTCTAAATACATCATGAATTTCCATCACATGTTCACTACCTAGTACTCATTAGTACCATCATGGTCTCATATTTAACTGTGACCAAACACAAAACAGATCTCTAGATCACACGAGCCGCTCATGACACCTGATATACTAGCTTCATCATACCCAAGGATTTGTCAACATCTCACCCAACCACAACTACTCTAAAAAACATCCCATCCACTTTTTGATCACCCTTTCATTTTCTACCCAAAACCAACATTTCCTTTTACATAAAACTCCAACCAAACCATAGGATTAGGTCTATGAACAATCCTGACCTTCAAAAAACACTCTTAAAACCAAACATAAGAACCCATGTTTTTCCCCAAGGTGAGTCCAAAGCATAAAAATACACTTTTAAAAAAAACTTGAGGGTACCCACCATGAATAGATTTCACCTATGAAGAATCCACTTCTACTTCACATTCCACGGCACCTGAAACATTGGGCTGACCTCCCTTGTGTCTACCCTCAATTTATCTTGATTTTCAACTCATAGACACAAATAAAATCCTATATCTCAAAGCCATTAACTCTTCCACTTAGCCTTATAGGCTAATTATTTACTAGAGAACACTCTCTGTGTGCAATTTCCAAGTTTTGAAACGTCTACCTACGATACATGCACCCATAAGCATAGACACCCCATCCAAATTCTCTCACATGTCATCCTAAAAATTCAATCAATACCAACTCCCAAAAATAGATCCACATCAAGAAAATTTCATCGACTATCTATTAGACATACACACACCAACTCAAAAAACCAGCTGTCCACAACGGTCATCCTACCCCAGTTCCGTCCACATTGTGTCCAATACACCTAACAACCACTTACCCTACATCCCAAACCAAGTACACTTACACATGTACATTGAAACCACAAACCGAACACCCATTCCAAGGTCCAAAACACAACTCACAATGTCTCAATATACTAAGATCACCACATTAACAGTGAAAGACTTGGCTTCACAACTCCAAGTACATAACCTAACTAAAGTAGTAATAAGTAACTTCCCATTATCCAAAACACCCAACTCAACAAGATCTCACATCCCATAACTTGAGGTCTCAAACTATGGTACTCTCGATGCCCAAACCACCCATTCTTATGGTCAAAAACCAACAAAAGGTATAACCAACATTGGTATCCAAAAAAGTTACATTATTGTCCCATTTCCCTTAATATTCATACTTTACCATTTCAACCCACAAATTATGTTTTCAAAACTTTCTATTTTCAAAACCCAAGCATTTATACTTTCAAAAGACTTTTTATAAGCCCATAATTTTAAAATTCAACCTTTATTCAAAATCATATTTGAAAACAATAACCTTTTTCAAACCTAAGGATTTACACTTCTCAAAACACTTTTTAACACACTTTTCAACACCCATTGTTTCATTCAATTAATTTTTTATACAAATTTTTTCCATCATCGTGGAATTAAAAAGTCAATAATATGCAACATATAGAAAAACTATCTATCCTATGTGCCTCTCATGACGCATGAACTAAAAAAATTATCTTGTCGCATCATGAAAAGAAATAAATACTCATAAATCAATAACATCAAATCCAAGTATTCCACCCAAGGTGAAAATATCAATCAAATATAAAAGAACAAATCCGAATATCATTTACCACCCATGGAAACTTGGATTTTCCCTTGTACATGGGGCTACAAGTACCCTGGCACGAGCTCATTCCCAAGTCCCAACTAGATCCTAGTATCCTGTATACTATGCCCAAATAGTAAGACAAAATATAACCTCCTCTAATACCAATTTATAACATCCTTGAACTGAAGTCCACTGTAATCAGTGCTTAGAGCCAAGTCGTCACATGACCTCAAGTGCGCCGTTCTATATGCTAGAGGCTGCAAACTAATAGAATGGGTCTAAAGAGAAATAATGGGAGACTATACCAGCTAATAAAAGTGAATCCACAACACAAGTAACGTCAAAAGATAAAATATCCAATAGAAACAATAATTGGACATAATAAAAAACCAATTAGTTACCAAGTACACATGCTATATAAAATCTAGAGAATACACCACCTGTTAGGAAATCATAAAATATAAATCAAGACCAAAAATACCAAAAGGCTATGACCCCAAATCTGTGTCCCAACCTAGTATTGACCTCCCATTCTCTAACCCATCATCCTATGAAAAACCAAATCACATTTCCTAATCCTAAACTTGTATATAAAACAAGCAACGTCTGCTTGGGTACCCAAGTTCCATGGAAGATCGAGCCAAGTGTGAGTATAACTCAGTAGGACACCACCAAAGCTGTCTAAAGAAAAAATAAGTCTTTATAAGTGTGTACGATGGTAAAAAGTGAAATAATTAATCCAGTAATAAGTAAAACATTAAAGTAATAATATAACATTCATTTACCCATTAATTTCTCTTAAATAAACCAATAAAAAAAACTAAATCAAGTCACATTGGAAGTCTAACCCAAGGCACAAAGGGTGGAACACACATATATCCATACATTATTTAACTAATCAAAACTCATGGAATACCCATTAGCTACAATATTCATTTAATCCATTTTTATCATTGTTACCATTTCATAACTTATAGTGTCTTCCTTACTAAATTCATATTCATCTCATGTTTTAGGGGTTAGGCATTTATATCATTTACACCATAACCTAAGCTAGTTAATTACCATGAATAAGAGGGTATGTTAAGTTACATATATCATTAGGGAAAAATACAACATAAAAAATACATCACACTCACCTTGGAGCCTCAGTCTAGGTGGTCTCATCGAATACAACTGTTAGTGGGATATATCCTCCATCCCCTTCACTAACTCATGTATTATGATATGGAGTTTAGAGTCTTTGTATAACATTACCCATGGGTGTAGAGCCTCAAGTAAATACCCCACACTACGAATCCATGTGCACATTCTTATTTATCCACTCACCATACACATACCATATCAAAACCAACCATACCCAACACAAATAGAAATCATAATCCATAACAATAAATGTGGGAATTAATACTATTACATAACCCATTAACACATTTCCATTTATATTATATATCCAGTTACCCCAATTCCAATTTCTTATGCCAAAACCCATTAATCATATTCTCTAATCCCCATACATTAACCCATTTTACATGTCCAACAATTTCTATATGTTAACTCACTTAACCAATTCATCATTTCTCATGTATTAACTACTTATTCATTCCAAGTACAAATCACAATCCATTGACCAAACTCTCAATTATCCCAATTAACCCATTTTCACATCATTCCAAACACCCCCTTATGATATATCGTCAACTAATACCACTCATCATTTTTTTCATTTCATAATAATGTTAACATCCCAACATAACTTTTATGGGTTATATCTCATGAACCCTCACATACCTTGAATTACTATGGTCCCATTAGACCTTTATAAATACATCATTGAAATAAACGTAATTCAAAATACTCATTCAAATCTTCTTGAAACCACCTTTTAAAACATGAGCCTTCCCTTTTGAAAACTAAAAAATTACCCTAGAATTTTATTTCCATTTTTAACCAATCATGACAACCATTAAACTATTTTCACAACAAGGGACCTTGTTCCAATTATAAACACCATTTGAAATCTCTTAGTAAACCCCTTTGAACCACATTGAGGTCAATACCTATTTTCCAAAAATTTATCACTTTAAAATATTATTTTCCATCAATAAGTCTAAAATCAGTTCAAATCCCCAAACATACCATCAAACTCATTGAAAAGCCTTTAAATCAATTACAAAAGCCAGATTATAAATTGTTTCAATAAATACATTCACCTTACCCACACATCATTTACATTTTCAATACCCATTCACTCTAATAATACCCCTATCATAAGATTTACTAATTTTTTCACCAATTACAAGGGTCCGAATTACCCCGTGGGTAGCCCTAAGTTCCATCTCACATCATCGAAAAACCCAATGGGGTCCATGAAGGTTCTCAAACCTTAGTATAAATTCCAAATACCTTTATATAAATAGAGACATTAAGACACAACATAGAAACAAAATTAAACAATTACATACACATATAACACATCAAGACTATGGGAAAAATATTTAAGGAAACCTACCTCCTGACCATTGATGAACGCTTTATTAATATCCTCCTTCATTTGAAATCAAACACCTAGTTAAGAAAAAACCTAGAATACACTAAAAGAGTGAAGGTTTTAGGATTTCATAATAAGTGGAGAGATTCTACATGACGTAATCCAGAAAATCATGAAAAGATGAGTGTTAGAATCACTAAGATCATTGATTCACACCCAAAAACACACTAAAAGCCTAATAAAATAAGGATAATCTCTTGTTGAAAATATTTGAGGGTTTGTTTTATCACCAAATATATTAGAGGAGGAATAGGGTGAAACATCAGGGGAGAAAAATAGGTTTGTAAGGATAAAATATGAATTTCCCACTTTTGAAGGGCCACACGATTTCCAAACTGTGTGCCAACAGTGTGAATCTATCTCTCTAATAGGTGCCATGACACACGATTTACTGAGGGCACTAATATGGTTTGGAAAACTATGTTGTAACCATGTGCTAGACCTCTATCTAAAATGGTTCCCTTACCGCATGATTTCTTGGCCAAGAGTATGGTTTTCACTAACCATGCACCAACCATGCGCTATAAACTGTGGGCCACTTTTTCTTCTGTTTTTATGTCCCTTGCCCCCGAGACACTTTAAAAAATCATCAAGATCTCAAGAAACACTTCTTTAACAATAAAATATATTTGAACCAAAATGTTTTCTAAGGATATACCTTCAATAAAATCGGGATCTTACAGGTAGTAACTTCTTTACCCAATACATGTGAGGAATTCGTTCATTTCCTTTGGGTGGATATTAAATTATCCATCACTCATGATATCACCTTACAATATCTTTTAAATTGAAAAAAATAAAAGAAAAATAAATGGTAACACCAAACATCTCAACCACTACCTAGTGTGAGGTCTCATATCACATCTTGACCACCACCCTATCACTTAGGTTGATGCCTCATATCATGCCTCGACCACAAACCTATCACTCTAGGTGGGGTCATTCATCGCATATAGTACTAAAAATATATCAATATGGGTTAGGATACTGAAACACATATCAAGTATCATATAGCCTTCACCCTAAATATCTGATGAACTCTCACATCATGAGCATAGCTTATATCCAACTCAAAATATTGGTCCAAATCACAAATAACCTTGCCTTATAGCCCACATCACATCTCATCGACATCTATCCTCTTAGGATAAATTATTCTTCAGAGGTCCCATCATGTGGGTCATGATACATCACACTTATAAACAAACCCATTGTCATAACCCTCTTGTACAAGTAATAAACCATTAGGTTCCTCAGACCCAACATGGTCTCTACTCATCAATATAAATATGTATCAAACACTCTATGGTGAAATGCCTCTAGAATTACCTTCTCAAACCTGACCTCAAAGCCTAGTCCAATTCCTTTATAATTTTTCACATCACCTTCCCATCCATGATACCACTATCCATCCAAACCCATGAAAACCCAAAACCCCTTGGAAACTCATTGTTAGGCCCTTATCACATCAATTCTATGATCCATACTACGGTTTTCATCAAATTTCTCTAAAATATATTATCAACCCAACTATCTTAGAGGAACACCACCTCCCCACACAATATCAATCCATATAGAAACCTTTACATTCATCCATGAGACAATAACACTACTCACCCTCAATAGGGTGCTTACAACCATTTGTTAGGTGAAAAAATGTATCACCCATCAACCATATAATTAATCTCAACATCATTACTATACCATCATCAAGAAAACCAACCTTGGCTATCCAGATAACACTCTAGGATGAAAGACATTCAATGGATCCTTATACACCCTATATAATCCTCAATCCCTAGAAACAAAGTTTTTGGGAAATTATAAATTACATGATCATAGAGGATAACTTTCTCCAATTACTTGGATGCTCTATACTATTTAAATTTCCACTCAAGGAACACTTGATCTCACTCTAAATCTCCCAGACCCAAAATCTAGAGTAGGTCTACATAAGTGAACAAAAATAGGCATATGGTTATGTATCATAGGTAATACATACTTTGATATCAGATTTATAATCCATAACCACAAACCAAGACCATATTGTGAATCACTAATTTGACACCCCAATATTTTATGAGATAAATATTTTTATTTCTTTGATGTCTTGTGTTGTATGCTACACCAAAATTAGCTTGCTCTATAAGAAACACTGTCATAACTTGCGGTATAAACAACACTTTGCTTCTCTTATGTTACACAAAATTTTAATTTCCTATGATAGAATTAATTTCATGCAATAAAAAGTTTAAATGAACAAATAAATATTATTATTTTACCTTAGAACCTAGTCACTATAATGGAGTGTATTAATGATATTAACTTTATTCTGAAAAATAATTTAATTGAAAGTAAAATAATGAAACAACTCTTGAAGTATTTTATTAATGAAATATATATGTAATATATTTAATATAATCTTTAAAATTCATAATATATGTTTTCTGTACATGATATAAGAAGAAATTCAATTTTTCGGATAAAATAAGTATTTTTAAAAAGATGTTGTTTTACCACCTTTTGATGGTGAACCCAATTTAAATCTTTTTTGAAACTTTTATATATTATAGTTAATAAAATAAAAATTTTCTTTGGAATTTGTATATAAAAATTTACTTTGGATGAATTTTTGATATTTTTATGATAACTTTAATGTTTTGATGAATAGTAAAAATATGCTAAATTTTAATTAAAAACAAATTTTTTCATTGAAATAATTTATAAGGGTAAATTATAGTATTGAATGGTTTTAATGTAAAATTATAATATATTATTATCATTTAATATAATTTAGGTCATTGGTATTAATTCTATATTGAACTCAGATGTAAAAACATTTCAATCTTTTGTAATGTTTTAACTTCTTTTAACCAGATTTTCATTTCGACAATGGGATTTATTTTAAATTAATTATCAAAAA
This sequence comes from Viscum album, assembly GCA_963277665.1. Taxonomy (NCBI): domain Eukaryota; kingdom Viridiplantae; phylum Streptophyta; class Magnoliopsida; order Santalales; family Viscaceae; genus Viscum; species Viscum album. The sequence continues at coordinate 1,490,341,903 of OY728142.1, forward strand.
TACTATGTTTTTAACTTTTAAAAATGTAATCCATATTTATAATTAGTAGTTTCAAAATATTTAAATATATTTATTTTATTTTTGGACATTATAAATAGTAACTTCGATAATTTTCATTAATACGGTAAAAGGGTAAAATGTGTAATTATGGGTAAGAATATTATTATAAAACTACCCTACAACTTGTACTAATAATATTGTATGAGATATGGATGACCGATAAAACCCTTGGGATGAAAATATTTCCATTTAAAGCTACTTGGTTGTGATTATGACCCTTATATCTTTTAATTTAAAGCAAAAGAAAATTTTTTATAAACATATATCTTCTACATAAAAAAAATAATTTGGGTTTATATAAGTGATATATTTGATTAAAAATAGTCATTAAAAAGATAAAAATATTTCACACATCATGTAATTTTATTTATAATTTTTATATATTAAATAATTAAACTAAATTATGATACAATGATGATGCAATGATTGCTTTATTTATGAAGGAATCAAATAAAAGATATTATAAATATTAAAATAAGTATTATTTGAAATAATTTTTGTCATAAAATATTTTTATAGGTGAATATGACATTTTATAACACTATTAAATGGTTTTTTAGAAGTTATATTTTGGTTTATATTTTATTTAAATTCAATAAAATTAATACTGTAAAAATTGACATAATTGATGTTTTATAATAATAGTAAATTATTAAATTATTTATAAATCCCAAAAAAATTGAATATTAAAAGGTTTAAAAGTTGATTAAGCTTACAATTATGTGAAATTTACCCCATATAAGTAAAAATTTTATCAACTTAATACTTAAAATGTTGTTACCGTAATTAAAATTAAAAGAGAATAATTAAGGGTTAACCAAAAAGATAATGTTTAAAATAAAATTAATAAATGTCTAAAAATTATTATATGAGAGGATTTCAAAATTATATAATGTTATATTCTACATATTCCAATTTTTAATCATTTGGATTAAAAAATTTATTTATATTTATTTAATATTTTAAGAATTTCCAAGGGTGCCCCTCACCTCAATTATAAAAGAGAACCTCCTCCCTCACCTATTCACTTAAATTTTTCAATTAAATCTAGAAAATACCATGACTTTTTCACTTATAAACTTCTATAGTAACATTCTAGAGATTTTTTTCTTTTTGGTAGACTAACTCTAGAGATCTAAGAGGAGATTTATAGGAAGCATGTCGAAGAAGAAGTAATCTCCTCTATTGATTTTTTCAAACTTCTTTCTTATTCTACATCCTCTTCATGAATTTTTTAATTATAAATTTATAAATCTAGTATTAATTATATACTGATATATTATTATAATTATTAAACAACCATATTACACCTTCTATCCATTCTACAAAAAATGAAATCCCCATGCGTGCGTACGCAAGACTTACCATCTCTACGTTGTGGTGTAATCTGTTTTTCACCACCACCTGACTTGGATGGGTATAATGATGTAAATAATAAATATATATGATTATAATAACAATTTATTTATTCTTTAACAATATATATACCATCCACCTTGATACCATCTCATAATTAACAGAATGATATCATCGCTTGTGCGTACATACGACTTACCATCTCCACGATGCGATCCAATTAATTCTACATGATATCCAGTAAAACATGATTATATAAATGAAAATAAAATATATATATATTATATATTATTTTCATATCATTTTTAATGATATAACTATGACATAAGAAGGATAACAAGAACTTATTAGACAAAACATGCTTAAGAACATAAAGCAGTTAATACCCGAATAGAGTAACAATGAAATGTTACCAACAAAAGGATGATGATATAATCATATATGATATCATAAAAAGGAATATGGATCTGGAATAAGTCAATGACCTTATTTAAATCAATCAAAAATAATTTAGGATACATACACAGGATATCAGACCTAAGGAATGGGATAATTTCACAATCTCGTTATTATCCGAGATTATTTATACGTAAGTATTTATTGTGGTATATTTATCATCCACATCCATGTTTAGTAAATATGTAGTATTATTCTTATAATATTATTTAAAGTCAATTTTACCAATTGGGTAATTTATATTTAATGGAATGAAAGTAATCTTTTGTTGTTTTCAATACAAGGTACTTTTTGACTTTCCGACCAAAGTACGAGAAGAATGTTTTATTTTAACTTATATGGAAAGAACAAATGATTACGGTTTCATGTAACCTTATTTAAAAGAAGATAACCAAATAAATTTTCATGATTATCTTTAACGAAATTATTTTATTTTAATGGAATTTCTAGAAAAGTAAATGTTTTTGAAGAAAAAAAATATTTTCCTCAAGAATCAATTTCAAGTGTTTTATCAAAAATATTTTACATTTATGATTACATTTCTTAATATGGATATGTTTCAAGTATATTACCCCTATTATTCCTATGGTTTGATTTTGGTTATGCTATTTATTAAATCCATTTGTTATTATTGGATTATGTTATGATGGAATGATGTTTAAGAAACCCATTTTAATTCCTTGGGTTATGATATGATGAATAATTTATGTTTTTTTGGAACACATAAGAATGATTTAATTATAAATGGGTGGGACCTATATCTCCATATAGTGCATTGAGTAAAGATGGATAACTCATGAGGTGTGTATTTTATACATGAACCTCATTTTATATTCACAATTTTATGAGTGGACCTAGTTTCCAGGTCCATATGTTTATGCAAGGGACTAGTTTCATGTCCATAATTTAATGCGTGAACCCATTTCTATTTATAAATGTTCACAAAGTTATAAGTTTATGTCTATGGAACAATTTCATGTCTTATGTTTTAGTTATGATCTTATGTATTATGATATTTTATTTTCCTTATGATTCAAGTTTTCCATTGATATCTAGGGGCTGATCTTCTAATTTTATAATCACATTCTCATAACCTTTATGCTCATGTTTATGTTTACATATCACCCGTGTTTACTCTTACTAATAATCTAAGATCACTCCTTTTATGTTTATTTTCACTAGGATTTGAAGAAGGGTCTTACGTAAGATGTGTCAAAATGGGTTCTAATTATGAAGTATAAAGGAGGATATGATGTAGATGTTTTATGAACTAGTTGATTATGTTTTCTCGTTTCCAAACACACTAAACTAATACAGTCTTTGGGATTCTATTTGTTTAATGTATATTTATTCTGAAAAATTAATATAATGTCCACGAATGTAAATATTAGGTAATTAGAACAAATCTGTTGAGCCCTTATCACATGCCATAAACCTTCAATAACAATTAAAAAAATCATTATTAATTATTATTAATTAATCATTCAAGAAAAACTAACAAATATCATCATTAATCCTACCATGGCTAAAAACACACGAAACATCACACTAAAAACCCATGGCATTACTCTAGTAATCTTAAAAATTAAATCCCCATTACCCTATGTCCAATAGCCCGAAAATCCCAAACCATATTTGTGAAATACCTAGAATAATCCGATAGTTAATTTATCACTATCCAAACATAAATAAATGAGTGGGATTTATCCTTATTCGACGTACTCCACCCACCACACCAAGTAGCCCCATGATGTTGATGTGATTTTACCATGCTTTGGTGTAATGTCTCTTGAAACCCAAACTAGTAATAGTTAAATCTATGAATAGGAGAAGATAAATGATAGAGAATAGAGGATAAGATTCAACCTTGAATCAGTATAATGAATCACCATAAATGCACTTGAATTGAAGTGATAAAAAGGGGAGGGAGAGGGGAGACAAATGGAATGACCTCTCTAACATTTTGTTAGAGAATGCCACAAAACCCTGGGGGTTATCCCAAAAATAAAATAAGAGGGGTATGTTTCATTGTGTCCACAAGTGTCATGGTGCAACACCCCACCTTAGAGAATCTTGATAACTTCATAAATATACATTGAAACAAGGTATTATGGATCAGAATGCAATGAACCTTCCTAGAGAAGAACCATGAAAACCCAATCGGTAATTCATAATTCAATGCCCATGGGTTTTAGTATGAGACTACTCCTCATGAAACCCTCACGAAGTAGTGCCCTAGGTTACAACATGATTCCCCCAGACTCCAAAACTTATTCTTATGAAACCCATTCACCATGTTGTATCATCCGCATTATGGGGTAATCAAATTCCTACACCAAAACCATCACCCATTCACATCTGGACCATAATGTGGTTCACCCCTCCACAACATAAGGATTGACCCCGCCTCACGACATGGTGTTACAACCCTCCCCAATGACATAATGCACCCTTGTCATTCCAAAATAACCACCACTGTGGGGTGATCCTTAGACGATCATTGAACGAAAAATATCCATGTCTCTTAACCTTCTCCCAACACTCTAAAAATCTACTAAGACCCCCAAACACATACAAAAACACCTCCTTTAGGTTTTTCAACTCCCAAAATCACAACCTGAGTCCTAATTCTCAATATGATCCCAACTTTGGGACTCAAAATTCAAACTTCCCTAAAAATACCAACCCATAATAATGCGAGTCATTACAAGTTATCCAATACAAATCTCATAATAAAAAACATAATCTATTTTCTATGTCTTTTTTTTCAAAAAAATAAGAGCAATTAATTTATAATAAGAAACTATCATTGATTTTTAACAGGTGTAACTAATTATAATAAAATTTATTACTTATTTATTATCTTTTAAGTTAAATCTTTTTATTTGTTTTTATTTTCATTATTTAATAATTTTTTTATTATTTTCTTATAAATTAATATTTATTCTAAATTTATACAAATGTTAACCTTTTTAAAAAATTTATTTATAATTTTTTATTTCTAATATATTATATTATTTTACATTATTTTACAATATTTTAAATTCTTTTAAAATATATAAATAATAATAATTTTTATTTTTTTATATTTTTTATACAATATAATTACTTTTTTTATTTGAAATATATTTTAAAAATTTTAATTAATTTTACAATAATTTTTTATACTTTTTTTCTGAATATATAAATAATCTCACCCGTGTTTAATATTTTTTAATATTATATTTAATTAGTTTTTTAGTTAACTAATTTTTATTATTTTATCGCACTAATTATTTTTATTTATGTAATTTTTTTATTTTATTTATTTTTATTAATTAGAAATTAAATATAAAAAAAATTAGTATTGATTGATTATTTTTTACTTAATTCATTGTGTTTTATTTATTTATTTTTTAATATTTTAACCAATTTCTCTTAATTAATAATTGTTTTATTAATTAACTCGTTTTTATTTATCCATTAAGTAATTGTTATTTATTATAATGTTACAAAAATTTTCATCTTCTTTTATATTTTTTATTTATTAATAATTATTTAATATATTGTATTAATTTTTAGAAATTTTATAATTTTTTTTAATTATATTCAAAAATTTAAAAAATTTAAAAAAATATTATTGTTTTTACATTCAGCTATAATTAATTAATTATTAATTATTTTATACTTGATATATTCTATTCATTTTTAATAGTTTTTTAATAATATTTTATTATTTGTAAACATTTAAACAATTTTTAAAAAAATTCCTATTTTTTATCTTCTTTCACATATATATATATATATTTATTATTTTCTTTTTTATTTTAAATATATATTATTAAAATTATAGTAGATTTCTTATTCTCTATAAATCTGTAAAAAAGTTTATATTTTTTTTACTAATTTCTAACATCACATTATATTAGTTTTTTTAGTTTAATTTTTTTTAATTTATAGTAATTAGTATTTTAATTTATATTTAATGTTTATATTATTTTTTTTATCTTTATTAAGAAATGTTTTTTATTATTTAATTAATTTATTCAATTATTTGTATTTATTTATATTTTCACTTAGTTTTAACCAATTTTAATTAATTAAGAATAACATTAATATTTCTAAACTAGTTTTTAATAATTTTTTACATTTACATTTATTTCCATGACATTAATTCTTATTGAATTATTATAATTATATAACTTAACTATAATTTTTATTTAACATAGATAACTTTTATTATTATTTTTTGTTGATTTAAAATAACTTTTTGAAATCTAAAATAATTGTTGATGATTATAAAGGAAGATCAATACATTATCAAGATGATTCAAGGCCAAATTGATAAAGGAAATGACTTCGTGGAGGTAGACCTTCACTACCATGAAAAAAATCAATAGACCACATAAAAGTTATGTGACAACCAGTTTTATATGTCTAAAAGGGCCAAAATCTTTTGTAGCCACATGAGAGTCTTTTGGTTCGATGGTCCTTTGTGGTGCTGATGTGTTGAGTGCTTATGACTGCGTGAAACCATTATGAGAAGTTTATCATTTGAAACATTGAGATCAAAGTTTGATGTGGCCACAAAACACCTTTTTTATGTGTCTGTAGTAATGAATGTCCTAGAGAAACATTTATCTGAATTTTCTTATAAATAATACCATTATCACACACTTTGGGGGAAAAGAATATCTCAAGGAATGAATTTTGAGAAATCACATCATCTGTGGGAAAACATTTCACGGGAAGGTCTCTAGAGAAGGATTCCATCACATAGACTTCAAATTAAATTCTAAAGAGGAGAATAATATATCACATAAGAATTTTTTGGTCATGCCTATATAATATAAGAGTTACATAGTCTTGTTTGTGTATGATCTTCATGAGATCCCTTTTACATACCCAATATAGTTTCTTCATTTAAGGTTTATCCTATAGTTTTTAGGTGGTTATTAGTCATTAAATCCCTTATTATTTTTTTAACACATCCAATTTTTAAAAAACATAAATCTTATTCAAGTTGGGTGCTTACTAATGTAGATTTCCCCTCGTTTAATGGCACAACTTCACAAAAATCATCCTAATGGAACCTCCTTTGTAGAGCGTACGTTTTATGGGTATTCAACCCTCTTTAATAGCCCATATGACCATGTTGGCCTCCTTTTTGAAAACTCACAACCCAAAAAACCTTATTCTGTCAATTCAACCTCCAAATCCACTATATTTATACGATTGGGTCACAATTCATGTGGATATTACCCCCTTCAATAATGTATTGCTTTTTATAATGGGAATTAAAAAAGTTATAATAGGCATCCCATTGATTGTTCTCACTAACTAAGAGGGTCATCTGGGCACTAAAAATTATTTATTCCATCAATAATTAGACCTTTTTATTAGGAAAGCAGTGGCACCTCTTTTATCCATGAACACCCTACACAACCATTTTGTTCTATATTTCATAAATTTTTAAAATCTTACTAGCCTCCTTTTGTATAATCAAAGAACCACCAATCCTCCCCTTCTATCTTAGTCCCCCAAACTCACCAGACATGGCTATTTTTAACTAACACCATATCCACTAAGCACCTAACCAATCCTCGAATCTGCCCCCCCCCCCCATGTCTAATTAATGATCTAAGGACATAAGTGGGATTCCAATATAGTATAATCCCAAACCTTCTTTCATTTGACTCATTGTTCTGGTTGAACCAAAAAGATTCTCTCATGAAATATCCCATATAAAACATTATTTGGTCCCTTACACCTAAAAGTTCATTCCACTTGACTTTAAATTGTCAAGAATAGGCCATATCATATGAACTTAATCTACAAGATGTGGTGGTATTGATTTAAAGAACTTAAATTTTAAAAATGGGTTCGAGATAAAGGACAATAAAATCCATAAAATTGGTCATGTATGTACAACCTTAAAAGGAAATTATTTATTTATAGTTTCATGACCTTAATAGGAATCAGAATGGTATGTGTCACATGAACTTAAAATGAATCACGTGTCTTGTTTAATTCCACTAAACTATGTGGGTTTTTATTCCCTCATTGGGAAACAGAGGTACAAATTATCATGAGCATATTCCCAACTCTTCTATACCTACCATCTCTCTATGTGATGATAAATTATAGAGTAACCAATTATGTGTCTTTAAACCACAGTTTATTCAACCAATGAGGGGTGATATTGATAAACTCTAAAATATATATGTGGATAAAATATCATAGATACATGTTTTCACATTGATTCATGGTATCAATTTATTTCCTTCATGACAAGGGTAACCCATATATTTACTCGGAACGATTTCATGAATAATTCTAAAATATAAAAGAGAGTCCCATAAAAGTCAACAAAACACTTCATGGGGTGAGCCAACCTCCAATAATCTTAACATAAATACATAATTTGAATCATTATTATTTTATCCTAATGACCTACCACCTTTGGAAAGTGGGTGCATATCCAAACAAAAAAACAGGTTCTAATTTTCAAGGGAACAAAAATGGTGAACCTGACATGAAATCGTTTACTTGTGAAAGAGATCGATCGATTGTAAATCCCTACGTGTGATTTTGTAATGATTTGTTTCTTGTTTATCGTTTTCTCCTACACTTATCTCCCATAAAATATAAGTAGTTTAATAACTCAATGCATCCTCAAGAATTAAATTTATTATATTGGCTATGAAAAATGGAAGATCAAAACTGGTTCTCGTGCATCCCCATAAAATTACTCCCCAGAAGTTTGCTTAAACCACAAAGACTATAGAGAAACCTAAATCTCTACAAGTCCTATCAGTAACTCAACATCTATAAATCCAATTAGTTAATTCCCTTGTTTAGTAATAAAACCTTAATAGTTATATCCCAACCCTGAAGGTGGATCCTGAAATACTTCATGTTTTGAATCCTCGTACTTTTTCCCAACAATGATAGTTTAACAGGAGATAAGTGGCCCTTCTTTTCACATAAAATAGATTCTAAAGACTATACTTATAGTGAAGTAACACCTATATACCTTCTCATACAGAGGTGGATGAGGATTCTCACTTCATCCCAATTGAAACCTAGGATCCACCTAGGTGGGATCCCATTAGTCATTGCTTCCACAATCATTGATTGGCCTTGATTTCTTAAGATTCAATATATGAAGATATTAATATTCCAAGAATAAAAACTAGGGAACTAAAGAGGAAGGGTCTCTGAAAGTTATCCATTATCTAGTCCCAAAATTATAACCCTATTCTTAAGGATACAAGTTTCCTTATAATTAGCCTATATATCCTGATGGTGATTAGTGGATGATTCTAGATATCCATCGAGAAAAACATCAGATCATGTTGAGGTAGATGTTGGTGTTTGGTTTAGAAATACCCTGACCAATAAGGAAGGAAAAAACCTTTTTTTTGATGTATTCCCCAAAGAGATATGTCAAACAAAATATCTGGAGGTCATCCATAAGGAAATCATCATAAATTTCCTCCCCAAGAAAATAAAAAAACAAAACAAAACATGGATTTCATCTCCATTGAATAAACTAAAAAATCACTCACCATAGAAGTTCTCCCCAGGGTTAGACATAAGAAGACAAATTTGGAGGTTCTACCTGGATTCCTTATTGTGAATTTCATATCCAAATCCATATGAAAACTATCCATGGAGTCCCACCCCATTAAGAAAGGTCATTTAATGATCATAGAGACCTTCTAAGTGATTATGGTTATGGAAGTCCTCCTTGTAGTAAAAAACTCAATATGTGGGTATATCCACTATATGACAATCAAGAAGTAGCTAGAAAGAACAAAGGTCCTTTCCATGGTTTTCAATCAGAGAGTAGTAGAAATAGAGTTCCTCTCCATATTGAAAAAATAGATCACCAACCATAAAGGTACTACCCATGTTAATCAAGTTAATAGTTCGGGAGGTTCTCCATATGTTGAAAAAATATATCAATAATAACAAAGGTCCTCCCTAATTCAGTCAAGTAAATAGTTCTGGAGGTCCTCCCCATGGTATATTTTTCATAGTCCTTCCCTATAAAAAAATATATGATCTTAGTGGTGTTCCGCATTATTATGTAAAATAAGAAATATATAATAATGGATGTCCTTCTCATGGTGATCAAGTAAACATAAAAAGTGTAAGTCTGACTTATAATGGAAAATTTGAAATCAATAACCATGGAAGTCCTCCCTGTGAAACTAATTGTGAAGTCCCCACTCACAATGATATGTCTCCTTGGTATGAAGGTCCTATGTATGTCAAGATAATTCTAAAGCTGCCTTTATTTTGGGAGGTGTTATCAATGATGAAATTATAAGCACAAACACTCCACCATAAACAATTGATGTTTTACCTTAATTTATGAAAAAACAAGACAATGATCATTATCAGTGCCTCTTGTAGATTATACAATATTGGATGTGACTAAATATATTTATATTGATCCAACACTTTTTGATAAAATAGAAGGAAGATGACCTTTATGGTCAAAGCTGGTTGTATAATCGCTCAATGAGGATAATGAAAAATCTAGCATTAATTGGAAGGAACTACCTAGAGATAAGATAACATTTATGTTCTGGAAAATTTCCACATATTTTATATTGTTCCTAATGCATTCAAATAGGGAAAAACTTTATCTCTATTTTAGTATATGTTTCACTCTCTATCATCTCAAATCCAAACACCTTCCTTATGAGGGATATATTAATCACCTCAATACATTGGATGAACAATTACACCATGTTTATTTTACTATAATTTTAGAAGAAAAAAAATCAAAAATTGAGAAGAAAAACATAATTTCCTTAAACATTCTTTCTTCGATAATGGTTTAATGATGTTTTTCTGTATGTTAATAAAATTCCCATCCAAGGTATAAGAAAAAGGAAGGTGGAAATGAGATCTAAACATTAATCCACTTATAGTAAATATGGTAACTCATGCAGGGAATCTTGAAATTTTATTCCCTTAGGGTAGTTCTTAGGTCCTAGGTCAACATACTCCAATTTAGTATAAAAAAATCATACCCTCCTGAAGACCCAAAAAAGATAGACTCTATGGTAATGATCTATTTATAACCAATTCATCATGATTCCATAAAGGTGAATCAAAAATCAAATTTATCAAGAAATAAGTCCTATATACTTGAACCATATTCCAATAATGATATATATTATAAAAAATATGATAATGATCACTAAATCAAGATCATTCTAGAGTGTGAGCCCAAAATGTGAAGAAAATACGTGTCAAAAACTCTAATAGTAATATAGGAGAAACCCTGACTCACAGAGATAGGGGTATTTTTACTTTCACTACTAACCCTATAATCATGAAACATACAATAGGGTGTAACCATGACCATGATTGAATAGGGTCCACCCTAACCCATAGTGTTGTGGAATTTTTTACTCCATCCTCGAAGAAGGTTGGTTTTTTTCATTTTGAGTGAAACTATTGAAGAAGTACCTTTGTGGATTTCCCCACTAGTATTTCATGATTAGTACTCTCCATGAGGATCCTGTTTCATGAAAATTGTTATAGGTTCACTCACCATCAATTTTTATGAACAATTTTATGCTTCCTATAATCAAGATTCATAAGGGATGGAATTGAATTCTTGAATGGATTATAATACCAAGAAATATTCCAGCAAGGAAAGTTCAAAGGAATATTATGACCTATCCCTCAAGGACATATAGATTCTTATGAGGATCCTTACTATCCTAATAAATATGAGGACCTAATTCTCTCCACATGATTCACATCAGCTAATGTTATAGATATAAACCCTATAGATGATGTGAAGAAATTAGGTGTCTTGACTTGAAATAAAAGGTATGATCAAGAATTTGTAGCTCCACTAAGCACCTCATTTCCACACACACAATGGGATGTTTTCAATTAAATAGTGAAAGGTATAGCTACATCCACAACCTAGACATCACCCATAGAAACAGAACTTATTTTTTCTGATGAAAATACTTTTCAATATGAATTTGAATAAGATAATTTGATGTGACTTGACATCGAATTACGTAGTGTAAACATACTTGATGAGTGAAATTATAAAGTTACGACATTCATGTCACCCCAAGCTTACTCTATCAAACAAGAAGAAGTTGATTTGTTGTTGAAGGAAGAGTCAATCCATCAAATCATCATAAGGTAAAGGTAGTAGATTTTATTGAACCCAAAATCTATAGATGATATAGATTTTCCCCTATTAGGGAAGTCACCCCACTGATTCAAGTAATCCATCTTATGATGACTTAGAGTAGTTATCAGAAATAAAAAAATAAAAGATAACCATATTTGGATTTTTTGACCATTCCCAATCAAACTGGAATTCCAATTTTATTATAAAAGATATTATTTTATCCATAGAATCTCTTGATGATTAAATAGAAACCATGAAGGGTTGATGAGCACTGATATGAAAAAAAATTAATCAATATTTTATGTGGGTGTAATTGAATCATACTCTTCCGTACTTTGGTAGTCCCAACTTTTTGAACTTTAATGGATCAAGAGATACATAACATCATCTTAAACAATTCATATCTTGATGTGGTCTAATATTGGGGAAACAAAATAAGGAAGAAGAATTAAAGATCTTATGTTTTATAAAAAAATTGCATGCTCTTTCCTTTATTTGATATAGAAATCTTGAATTAAGATGAATTACTAGTGTGGAAGATCTTCAATGAGATTTACTCTTCCAATCTAGTTCAATACTAAATATAATCACTACCCTTTAAATCTTGAATTAAAAACAATTTCAAAATTATAATGTTTGAAATTTTGTTAACATATGAAAGGTCTTGACCTATTCCATAAACATGATGCTACGGAAAGAGAATTTTTTCTAGATCAGTATAGAAATACCCTAAGATGAGCTAAAAACACCACTCATAATGTTGTATTGTCCTAGATAATTATGAAAATATTTCACTATAGAATAATTATTAAAAGATTCTATTTGATGTTCCAAATTGAAATCAAGGAAAAAACCTTGGTATATGGAAATTAGTAAGTAAACATTGAAATGAATACCACTAAACTCAATCCAACACTGGTACTAGCTTTGGTTCCTATTCCTTAAAACTATCACGTATTTCCACCTCTAAGGAAAAAAAATTCCCATTGTAATAATTATAAGTAAGAATATAATGGATCAAATTTAGAATAAAGGATGAATAAATCCTATTGCATAAAAATAGTAGGTATTATGCAATTTCATTTCTACCTTGGAAAATAACCTGGTTACATTTACAAATATAAAAATACAAAATGAATTCGTTTTGAATGATTGATCCAACTATTACTCTTATAATCAGATATCAAGACAGAACATCTAGGATTACATTGTATTCAATTTCATTCTATAGAAAATGATAGAAAATGGAAATTTAAAGTTGGGACACCCGCTAGATAAAAATATGTATGTGTTTTTTTCCTAGCTATAACCATTAGAAGAATTATAGAAATTACCACGTAAAAACACATAGAAATTTAATGATTGAATTACTAAAAAACAATCAATCATGCACACGATATCCGTAGGGAATGAATAAATCATCAAGTCATGACCCTAGTTTCCCTTGTAATACTTGAAGTGACGTATTCATCTTCAAAATGTTATTAAATTCTATGAAACCAATGTTTCTAGAAAAAGGCATGTGTAAAGGATCCCTCATAAGTTCCCAAGATAGTATAGAACCTACTAGGATTATTCCCCCTATTATTAGGAGGTTGGACACTACCCCGCCAATTTTTTTCTTCAAAAAGGATCCACAATATGATTATGTCAATATAATATATTTGAAAAATATTTTAAATGATGAATAAGATTCCTACAAATCTGATTTCACTACTAGAAACCATGGAGGAGGTCGTAGAGGACAAGTAAGGCAAGGATGTCGTGGAATTTAGTGGTCTGACATTATTCCCATTGAGTTTATCAATGTGGATGAAGCTTTAAGACAATAATTACAACAATATCGGTGGAAATATCAATATAATCTCGAGAATTCAAGGGATTCTTATTATCTTGATATACTAATGGATGAATTACTAGACAAGAAACTATCTGGTTGTCCTTGATATGTAGAAACGTAAACTAATCCCGATCATCAAAGGTAAAATACAACCCCTAACTATGAAATATGAAGGGAATCATCCTTTAAAGAAAATATAGTCTTCAAACCCCAGGTTAATGAATAAATATGTTATAGTAATCAAATTCATTTAGCCCAAAAATATTATGCGTTAAAACATCTCTCTATTATCCTTTCATGGATTTTGATTTTGGATGTACTGTATCTCTCTAAGGAACTTAGGTATTCCTTTATTGACTTCCTTTTAGTTCATTAGTTTTTCATAATCAAAGTGGATAAAATAGAAACATATCATGAATAAATTATTCCATTGAATGTTATACAATCATTTTTTCACTAAATAAGACTGAAATATGCAATATAAAGACACATTAGGCCCTAATATGTTTATAGAAAACTTGATGAAATAAATATTCAATGATCTCAAGTTGAAAATGGATCTAGAATCAATATCAACCTAAACCATACACTTCAATATTTGGTATATAGTAAACCTAAGATATCTCTTTCAAATTTCACGATACAAGGATACAAAAATACATAGTAGAGGATTCTTAAGAGGATCAAGTTGAAGACTCAATTTGTAGATCTAAATTTTGAACCCGAATTCTTTGTAGTTCACCAAGATATGACTTTCAACTACATGATTGGGTGGGCATGGATTTATATTCAAGAAATAGTTCTGATTCAATATCATAGATTCCTAATATAATTTATTGATAGGAAGATCATGGCACTCTATAGTGAAAAATATATATTGGAATCTTGAAAATCCCATTACATTGATGTAAGATACTATAAAAGGGATAGTAAATAATAGTTGGTGAATAATCACACAAAAAATTAATAACCCTAATGTGTAAACTTTTATCTAATTATCCATGAAGTGAATTGAGTAAAGAATTTTTATTTCTTATCAATCACATTAAAACAATATTTATAGATTTAGGTAATCATTAGGCAATGTTGGATAATGACACATACCCATCGACCACCTTCATCTCTTATGATGGTCAGGTGAATTTTTCTATTGAAGAACTATAGCACCCACCCCCTTATTTAGGATTGATCCTATTATTTTTCAAATAATTCCTATGTATTACATTGGTTAATTTTGTTTTAGAGGTTGTTAAGTTTGAAATAGAAAATGAGCCTTTTGGGGCCATGATCTTGGACTATAGCATGTTGTTGCAATCCCACCGGCTAGCTGATACAAGTCTACCATCAAGATAGTGCATAGAGCATTATCCCAATAAGGGCTTCTAGAAAAACTGACTAGCTAATAAAACATCATCATCCGGACACTAGTATCTTAGGTTTCTTTAAAAAAGATATAAAAAAGTCTTTTACCCCTTTCTCCCCTTTAATCCTCACCCAATTTCACCCCTCTTCTTTATTCTAGAATCCACTCACACATGACCCCTCTCTACCTCATTTGTCTTGGATGAATATATCTAGATCATTATAATTTTCTATCAACATCTACTGAGATCAATATATTAAAGGTAAATCTAAGACTCTTTTTCCTTATTTTATTATTTTCTTTCACTACCAAGGTATGTCCCTCCAGGTTTAGCTAATTTACCTATTTTCAAAGTTTTTCTTTTCTTCTTTTTTTGTCCATATTTTTTTAAATAAAAGATTGATTTTGGGTATGTGAACTACTCATTGGACTAAGGTATGAGATCCCCTTAGTTTTCCAATATTGGTATCCACTTTTATAAGTGTTTTCATTTTGCATTTTTTATAATTTCCAAATATGACCACAATATTATATATATATTCATAATAATATATTTTTTTTATACTTATCACCCTCATTAAAATTTGTATTAGAAAATAAAAACTTGATTCCAAGGGAATACCATACCATGAACTAATGACCTTATAAATTTGTTATAATTTTTGTAATTTTAAATGGAACATGGAATTATATATTTGAAATGGTATTTTAGAAATGGTGTCTTTAAATGGAAAGTAGGATTTTGAATGTTTTACTTTAGAAATTTAGTTTTGAAATAGATGAAGAAATAATATTTAATTGAAAATGTGACATGGTATCAATGTTTTTGAAATGAATTGATTTATCTTAAGTGACAAATATGGGATTAATCCCTATTGTTATAGAATTAAAAAGAAAATTAATTTTGGAAATGTTGATTTTTGGATTATGACTTGAATGATAAAACATATGATGTGGTATTATGTGCTATTATAAATTGGATAAGAAAAAAATTAAAAGGGGTGGTATGTGTTGCTATACTTTGGAAAAGAAAACATTTGAAGGGGTGGTCCATGTTACTAATATGTATACTAAATAAACCCAAGTTTGATATACTGTTTAGAATGATCACCGAGACATGCTCAGAGATGCCTCAATATTGGCCAAAGTTGGTATGGTTGATTGGGGTCTTATACCTAAGGATCATCAATAGGTTTTCTTTTCTCATTTACTTTTAAAAAATTAAAAATGATAAATTGTTAATCACAATACTACTACATAAAATTAATTAATAACTAGATTTATTTGGGGACATCATTGGTGGTGGCCTATTGAGTTTTTCTCACACCCTTATTGGGATATTATTTGTTACTCGATAAGATATCATGGTTGTGGGTATAGACAAGGATAATATCTAAATACCAAATTCTTTATTTCTTACATAGTTCAGTGCTTGGGAGTTTGTCATTGGGAAATATCTCATTCCACTTATGGGAGTCTTTTATTTTTTCTACTTTTTCCCATTTTCATCTTTTGTTATTAAATAAACTATAATGAATTTTACCTCATAGCTTATGAGTGAAACCTTATGTAAGAAAGATTTATGAAATGTGAATATTTTTAAATAAAAAAAGATAAATATTAAATTATGTAATATTTGGAAAAGTGTTGGTTTGTGATATTGACTAGTAGATAGGGAATGAGTGGGTGCCTGGTTTTATGAGACCCTATGGGTTGAATATTCGGGGTTGTGGTTCTTTGTACTTGTTTTATTTTTATGAGTTTTTATAGTCCCCAATTATCTATCTCTAATATTTTCATGTTGGCATTGATGTGATATGGCACCTTAGAGATCTAGGGTCCTATACCAAGAGGGTGAGGGTGATCTTCCCCCACTAGCGGGTGGGACAGAGACTCCTACAGTTCAAGTTTTAGCTACGGATGATCAACTTCATGAGATTATTCTAAGTGTATTTCAGTTATTGGTAAGGGGATATCCTTAGGTTTTACCTTCCATGTCAAAAAATACACACAATTTCTAAAGATAACACCCACCATTGTTCACAGGTGAGGGTGGTTCAAATGACACCGAGATGTGGATGGAGTCCACGAAGACTATCCTTGGCCATATAGAAACACCCAAGGATAAGAGGGTGAAGTTGGAGGTTTACATGTTATGTGGGGTAATGATATAATAGTGTTACATCCTCCTCTAGGTGGACTAGCATGTTGGGTTAACCTGGGCAGTCTTCTAAACACATTTTTTTCATTATTTATTCCCCAAGACCTTGTGTTCATATATGGATAAAGAGTTTATGGGGATGAAAAAAGGGTATATGATGATTATGGATTGTGCCTCTAATTTCATAAAGATTTATTATTTTTCAACCACCTTATATGGGTATTATACTTCCAAGGGAAGACACTTTGATTATGAACTACATCATAAGATAAAGGTACATGTCAATTTATCCCAAATTCCTTCTCAATGATTATAAACCAGGACTTGATATTTGAGAGGAATATCAGTGAGGTCTGTGGCACTGGGTAGTTATCATTTATGGGTGGTATTGGTAGTGGATCCTTTGGTAGTTAGAAATTACAATTTTATGACTCCTTCTAGGATAGTGGTATCCATCCTCGTCAGAGTGAAGGTTCTTCCGACAATTGTATGAGAGTAGTGATTTCCAGTGATACCAATGTGGGGGATAGGTAAATAAGAATCCCCATGGAATTTTAATTCCCATTGAGTGATATAAATGTGTAATAATCATTTATATATATTTTATTTTATCTATTTGGACAATAGGTTTCCATTGGTAGAGGTTTTGGATCAACTCAAGGCTCTGGGGCTAGGACTATTATTCACTAGCAGGCTGGCAGTTGAGAATTTACTGCCTATTTAGACTATGATGATGAGCATGGAGCTCCAAACTAGGTTAGATAGTTGAGTATGATTTAAGGAAACTATACAAGATTAAAGTTCAAAGACACTAGCTAGTTATAGGTAGTTGAACATACTTGAACATGTAATGAGGTAGGACCATCTTCCGTGTGAGGTAAAATTTCAGCAACAAAAACTATTAATTTTTTTTATTTTTGATAGATGAGCCTAAGATTCCTTTATATCTACAGAGTTTATAAGAGGTATGATGTTGGATATGGAGTAAATTTATGGTTTTATATCAATTAAAATTACATTAGGTAGTAAGTTAGAGGGGATATACAAGTGCGCAAGTTGTACCTTAGTAATTGGTAGTTTCTAGTTTGTTTGTGACTTATTTATGTTGGATATGGTAAGTGTTGATGTGAATTAGATGATGGAATTAATTATTATTTATTGATTGAAATTTTTTTACTATAACCAATGGGTATTCTTCATATCTCTTGAGGATGAGAAATTTGATTATATTGGTGAGTAGGATATGCGAGTAGGCCCCTAAGGACTTTATTTTCATTGACAGGGTGGGATCAAAATCGAGTTTTATTGCCTTGTTTTTGTTGAGGGAGAGGAATTAAAACCAATATTCCCTCATTTTTTATCATTACTAAGATGAGTTTCACAATTAATTTTTTAGATTACCACTCTACTGTTGAATCAGGTTTATGATCGAGATCTTTCTAGGTATATAACCGATTTTTATTCCTACTTATAGGATGATACTGAAAGAGATTCTGGGATTGAAATCCTAGTTATAGTATTTGGAAGTGAAAGGGTTTATTTCGTTGACCTTTCCCCCTTGGGGTGCTTTAGTTTTTTTCCAAGAAGGAAAACAGATCCTAGAGATTATGTGTTGAATTTTAGAAGCTTAACCAGGAAATGGTTAAGCTCTGATATTCACTCCCTTTAATTGAATATTTATTTGACCAAATCAAGGGTACCCACATTTTTTACAAGATTCATTTGTGGTTAGGGAACTACTAGATCAGAGTGTTACCATATAAAATTCCGCATACCACCTTTCAAAGAATATATAGTTTTTATGAGTACCTTATTATGTCATTTGTACTGACAAATGTTCCTACAGTATTTATGAACCTAATAAATAGGTTGTTCCATCCTTACTTGGGGTAATTTTTTATAATGTCTACTTCTAATATTTTGATGTACTCCCTATCAAGGGATGAACACACATGTTATTTGGAGATATTTTTTTAGCACACTTCAAGGATAACAATTGTATGAAAAATTATAGAAGTTTCATTTTTGACTGGATCAAGTTAACTTCTTAGGCCATGTAATATTATAGATTCAGGTATTATAATTCTTGAGGAACGTGGATGCTATAATTTATTGGGAGATACCTAAGAGTAATTTTGATATTCACAGATTTCTTGAGTTGTCTAGATATCATCAGTAGTTTATCCATGACTTCTCTCACTTGGAAGTGCCATTGATGGGATTGATCAAGAAGGGAGTGTGGTTTGACTCATCTGATGCATGTGAGGTATCCTTTGGGGAGCTTAAGAGGAGGTAGAAATATATGGTGATCATGAACATACCAGATCTTGGTAAGGAGTATACCTTATATTGTGATGTGTTGAGTATCGGCATGGGTATCTTTCTTATGAAATATGGATAGGTAGTGGATTATGAGTTAAAGAAACTAAGAACAAATAAGAGTAACTATTGGACCCATGATTTTAAGATGGTTGTGGTGGTATATAATATGAGATATTTTAAATCATATGGGGGAGAGGTTTCTAGTTTACATAGATCATAAGAGCTCAAAATACATCTTCTCACATCATGACCTAAATATGAAGTAGCAGGGTTGGGTTGAGTTCCTATGATACTTTGACTTTGAGTTTTCATATACTCATTAGAATGGAACATCATTGTAGATTCTTTGAGTAGGAAGACTCAGAACCAAGTAGTTAAAAAGTTTATTTTCAAGTGGAAGGTGATGGTTTTGTTCACCGAGCTATAGTTGGATGCTCGGGTGTATCCAAAGTGAACATCCTTGGATTCCCTATCTATTACCTCTTTAATTATTTACTGATTAAAGGAAATTTGTGTCTTAGATTATGATTTCTTAGTGACGGTGGAAATCATATATAGTAGGTATCCTTCTATTGATTGTTCCTTGGATATTGATCAGATTCTATTAGTCAAAGTCCATGTGATGGTCCTGATGAAAATGCATGAGAAAATTATGAGATAATTCCATACCTCATGTTTTAGTGTGAATCTACGCCTATCCAAGATTTAACACGAATTAAACCCATGGTACTGGTGCCTGGGGATGAATATGGACCCAGCGGGGTTCATTGCGTGGTACTCCACCACTTAGTAGGTGATGGCCAAGAACCAGTGGCCTTTTGGTATTCCCAAGTCCTTACTGATCCTTGAATTGAAGTGGGATGATTTGACAATAGATTTTTTATAGGTTTGTTGAGGACACCTCATGGTGATGATTCTAGTGGGGTTGTCATGTACCAATTAATGAAAATAGCCAATTTATTACCTATTAAGGAGGATTATTCCTTGGTTATGATTAGTAGGTTATATTTCTATGATGTGAAAAAAATTCATGGGGTTCCAAACAACATATTCTTTGATAAGGATTTCCATTACACCATTAGGTTTTTTCATGGTTTCCAAAAGGTGTTGGAAACAGAGGTTAATCTATATACTACCTACTAAATATAGATAAATAGGAAATTGGATTGTATGGTTCAATTTATCATGGACATTCACTAAGAATGTTTCCGTTATTTTAGTGGGTCTTGGGAGAATCATATGGACTTAGTGGAATTATCTTATAATAACAGTTATCAATCATCCATAAAGTTGGATCTATTTAGGATTTGTATAGGAGGTCGATATGATTCCATTTATTTTATATAGAAGCTAGAGAGTTAGCCACAATTGGTCCAAACCTAGTATTAGAGACCACTATACATATCCAGTTGATCAAAAAGTGGTTGGAGATTGACCAAAGTAGATAGAGGTCATACAGTGACTAGAGACATATTCCCTTGAAAATTGAGGTGGGTATATTGGTATTCTTACACATCTTATTGAGACTTGGAAACATTGAATTTAGATGTAGGGGAGTTAGGGCTAATTTTTGACAAGACCTTATATGTGATGGAAAGGATATGTACTTTTACCTAAAGGTCAGGCATTTAATAAACATACACAACTCTTCATGATGTCTTATATATCTTATAACTTCATCATTTTAATCCTCACTCTTCACATGTGATTGATTTTCAGGACATTGAGATGGATTTTGATGATTCTTTTTAGGAATGATCAATACACATCATAGAAAGATTGTTCCTTTGGAATGGGTCTTTTGGATTCACTAGAATAACCAAGAGGAGACATTGGAGTAGGAATATAATATATGCACTCAATGGATGAATTTATTCATCAATGAAGCTCATTGATGCTTGAGGGTTATACTTGGTGATTAGTTTTTTTATGATGGGGAGTTTATGGAACCTTCTCCCTTCTTGAGGAAGGATCCTCTTATTTTTTTAGAGAAACTCCATGTTTTATAATCACTAAATATTTTTAGAGGTTTGATGGATGGAAAGAGAAAACCATGGGTCAAGGGACCTGAATCAAAACTACAATATACTATTACAGTCCCATAAGTTATCCAAAGACCCTAAAATGGCCATCTAGTGGCCTCATGTGTTGTTTCTTAAATAGGGGTAAAATGGTATTTTATCCCTTTTCCCCTTAAACCTCACCCGATTTCTCCCCTTTTCTTTATTCCAGTATCCCCTCATGAATTCCCCTTCTCTTACCCCTTCTTCTTGAATGAATATCTCTTAATTGATGGTCGTTTATATTATCTTCTAGTGTGATCAACACATAGAGGTAAATCTAATACTCCTTTTACCTATTTTTTTATTTTCTTTCTATATAAAAGGATTTTATGTTTTGTTATCTCATATAAAATATTTTTATTTTGTTTATATATTTCCTTGTTTTCTTCAATCTTATGCTGAATTGAATTTTAGTTTTGTGCATGTGAACTCCTCTTGGACTGAGGTAGAAGGTCCCCTTATTTTTTCCATATTCATACCCTCCTTTATAAGTTTTTTCTTTGTGCGTGATGCATGCATTCCGTGTGTGACCAAGAAATTTTTATTCAATGCATAATAATATATTTTTCCCATGTTAATAAACCTATTTGAAATTAGTATTGGAAAATGGAAGGGTGATTGTAAGGTAACAAATTTTTATAAACAAATGACCCCATACAATGTTATTATTTCAATTATTTGAAATATTACATGAAATAATATATTTTAAATGGTATTTTATAAATGGTATATTGAAATTATAAGGTTGATTTTGGAAATTTAACCTTGTAAAGGGATTTTTGAAATAGAAAAAGAAATGGATGTGAATGGAAAACGTGACTTGGTATTGAATGTTGTGAAATGAATTGTTTCAAATTATGTGATGAATATGGGCCTATTCCTTGTTTTTTTATGAATTTTAAAATTGGTAGTTTTAGGAATGGGGATTTTTTCTTTATTACCTAGATATGAAAACACCCAAGGGTTCGTGCTACAATACATTAGCTAAGAAAAAACATGAAGGGGTGGTATGTGTTACTATAGTTTGGATGATAAAACATCTGAAGGGGTTGTACGTGATACCTATTTGTATACCATGGATACCTGGGTTTGTTATATGGGTTGGTTCGGCCCTTGAGACATGCTTAGGGACACCTTGACACTAGTTGATGTAGGTATAGATGATCAGTGTCTTATACCTAATGGTTAACCATGGTTTTTCATTATTTATTCACTTTTTAAATATTAAAAATTAAAAAAAATTATTCATGGTACTTATGCATGCACTTACTTACCTATTGGATTTATTTAGGGATTCCATTGATGTTTACCTACAAAGTTGTACTCACACCCTAATTAGGACACTATTTGGTACTCATGTAGACCTCATGGTTGTAGGTACGTACAAGGGAAAGTGCTTGATTATAGATGCTTGATTTCATACATAGGTCAGATCTTAGGATTTGGGCATTGATCTAACACTTGATCCAGTTTTAAGAGTCTTGTAGTTTTCTACTTTTAACCTTTTTCCACTTTTGGCACCCATTTTATATGATTCTAATTATGCATGACACTTGAATGTCTTGTAACATCATTCTAGATATTTAATGGTTATATTTTATGCATGGTTTATTTCTTTATGTTGCGTGTTGTGATATGAGATGTATGTTATTTACTTTTGTTTTTTCACTTTTATAACATTATGTATTTAGGGTATAATCTCACCAAGGAACCCTATTCAAACCTTACTACTAGTGAAAAAAATATGGAATATGGGGAAGCATGACTGGAGTCATGTGGTGCCACTAGACAAGTTACAATTCATAGTGAGATGGGACGAGACATTACAAGAATCACTATCAAGAAAGAAAAATCCCATGTACAATTAATGAAAACAAAATTTCTCATAAGAATATCTACAAAAAAATGGGGTCGAATGATATAAGGGAAACATATTTAAGTATATTTGACTATTTGGATATGAAACCTTGAAAGATAACATGGGGTTTAAATTCATTTTCCTCCTTATACATGGTGTTGGATGTGCTCGACGAACCCCCATACCCCTCAGATGGGTGTGACCTTTATGAAAATGAAGACACTTTTACATCATCTCAAGTGATTAATCCTTCTTACACTAATAGTAAAGAATAAGTGGAACATATCGAGGATGATGTAATTTATTTTGAAGAGGGTATATCAACTACCACCAATGAGGTTTTATAAGTGAATTTAGGTAGTGAACAAGATCTTTAGAAAACACTAATCAGTGTTATTATGTCCCATGAAGAATAATAAGAATACATTTATTTTCTCAATAAAAACCAGGATGTGTTCATAATAAATTACATAGAGATACATGCACTAGAACCTCAAGTAGATACTCATCAATTTTTTTAACATAAAATCTATATCTTAATAAATAGGCCGTAAAAATGAATCCGGTCTATTATACTTAGGTGTAAGCTGATGTTAATAAGCTGATAAAATCTAATTTAATATAAGAAGTTCATTACCAAAAATAAATTCCTAATGTTTTACTGATCAAGAAGAATAATGGGAGAATTAGTGTCTATATTAACTTTAGATACTTGAACTACCATATTCTAAAATATTATTTTTTGGCCCCAATCAAAGAGTTTTAGATTGATACAATAAGTATTTTTCATGAACTCTCATATATGGATTGGTATTTTGGAAAAAGTAAAATAAAATAGGCCATTACATATGAAGAAGTTACTAACTTAGGGGACTCGAAACTGTATATTGATATCGAGTAAGTCACTTTATCTTGATAAATGTCAGCATTAATTGAAGGATTTTGGTTTTTCATCATATCAACGTTGACATCTAAAGAATCCCATAAAATGATCTATTTATCTTCAAACAATTAAACCTGAATAAATATGAAGAAAACTAAAAATAAATATCTTTACTACTATAAATTCCATTGTGTACACTTTAAAAAATTAACTTTTTGGGAATCATAGTAGTGAAAGATGAATGCATCTTACCTCAAAGGTATTACATCAACCTTAGGATTATCATTTGTGAGGAGAGAATTCCAGATCATTTAAGGTATTCTAGAGCCTTCTTCATGGAGAAAAATGGTGAATCATAATAAAAATAATTACATTGTATATTTATTGCATCAAGGGAGCACACCACAGGTAGGATTTAATCACATTTTTAGTCTCTCTTCATTTAATGTAGAGATTAATAGTATTTGGGGAGTTGTGTGTAATCTCATGGTATCTGAGGTATTAAAAATCATTGGAGAGTTAATATTTTAATGTTTCAAATGGTTTCCCAGACCATGTGTGAATCAATACCATTGATTGATAATTGATTAAACCATGCGGGAGGACATGGCAGTGACCATGCACTCACATCCCATGCATCTCATATCATAAATCATATCATACACTAAGATATATGTAGATATTTGAATCCTTATGCCTTTATGATATTCTAATATCATAATCTATAATATCCATTATTTTAGTGAATAAAAAATAGTATCTAAATTTTTTTAAAATACAATTAGTACTTTATAAAGAACTTCACATGTATTTGTGAATCCATACAAAACTCATTTTGATATGGTTTACTAAAATCTCTTCATTATTGAGAAAAAACTTTATGCAAAACATAATTCTTTTACAAAATTCTAACTGTATGAAACTAAGTGTCTTTATAGAATTGAAAAAATATACTAATTTCATAGATTTAAGAAAATAGAGAGCTCTAAAAGAGCATCAATGCTACTTGAGCTATAAAGGGGGATGGTGTGATCTTGATCAAACATACTCATATCTAGATATGAATATTTTCACCGCATGATTTATTTTATAAATAATATATATTCCTCTATAAGTTATTTTTCCATGACATGTATTGGCCAACAAAAAAATAACAGATCATTCTAGTATAGTCCATCTCATCCATTCATGATTATTCAAAATAAAATAACTGAGAAGATTAACATGTGACATATTATTAATATAATAGATGAGTACATATCATGTACCTCATATAAGTAACCATGAACATAATATGAGACTAAATTAAGAATGAAAATGAAATTAATTTGTCTAATTCAATAAATTTTCCATATATCATTTCTTTTCATACATATGGATGAATCCTATATTTTTCGAGCTCTAAAAGATGACATGATCAACAAAATACCTAACTACCCTGATTTTCTGAGCTTTAAGGACCACATAAGAAAGGTATCAACGTATGAAGTTTGGAATGATAAGTATCTAACTAATATTATGTAATTAGAATCAATAATAACCATACACCCCCTAATTAAATTGATGACTATATAAAATTCCTTGAGATACACTTTTATGGGTTCATCTAAGTAATATGCCGCAAATTATCACCTAATGAGACTATTATTCATATATTGAATATAAATATTTATATCAGACAAACTATTATACACATTCTAACCATAATAATTTATCACATCCCAGAATACACCATGATGGAATTAGTTAGGGTCAATTCATATTCATACTTTTAGGGGATATTTCATTCGATTATTAATGTAAAATAAATTTCAGCACATATGAATGACTAATAAATTGATATTTCATTTATCATAAAATAATTATACATTAATCAACCATTATATTCAATATCTTTTGTATAATATAAAACTAGACTCAATATGACCCATATGTTTTTTGTACAGTAATTTCTACATCAAATGATATTCCACATTTTCATTTATAGAAACCCAATAGATTTTGACATCACCCCTATCATGATATCTTATATGAGATAATATTTGTAAAGGATGTGTTTCCTCTATTAGTGATATTTTTTATTCCTTGGTTTGAGTAATGGATACATTTCTTTCTTAGTAAGTCAATATTTATCCCTCAATGTTAGGAACCACCCCAAATCTGGAAATACACTTCTTGATCCAAAAAGCGTCCTTCATAACATCTGATGCAGTGATGTAGTATATCTTTGTTGTCAAATACATCATGGTATCCTATTTGAAACTCTTAAAACTAATAGATCCACCATTTAAAAAAAACTCAAAACCATATTATGATATCATTCCATATTCATTATATTATAGACTATAATCAATGTAACCCCTTACATAGAGCTCATTCTCTCCTCTAAATAACAAGATTATATTCTTAGTTGTTCATAAGTACTTAAGGATGTTATTTAAATCAATACAATGGATCTCACTAGGATTAAATTGGAATCTACTAGTCATTATATGATAATAGGATACATCAATTTGAGTAAAAACATTACATACACGATATATCCTATATGGAATTCTATCAATACATTTTAACTCTTTAGAAGGATATTTAATATTCCAAATATTCAAGACAAACAACACCAGTTAGGACCCCTTTTAGTGTTCTAAATGTTAAAATACATTTATACATTACTAATGTATGCATCCTGAATCAATCCAAACAGACTATTAGATCTATATTTATATATCGTTATACACAATATATAGGATACTTCACCCATTTATTTCATGGAGAATCATTTTCCCAAACAAATATTTTCATAGTGTGAAATTAAAATATCATTTTTAATAACTAGTATCTAATCCACATATAATATCATAAATACTACAAGATATCCAATAATATCATTATTACACAAGAATCATCTACTTTATTGATGAAACCAAACTTTTTAATTACATCATCAAACTAAATATTCCAAATCCAAGAAGGTTTCCTCAATCCACAAATAGAATGTTGAAACCTTCATACCATAATAATCTCACTGATAACTTTAAAACCTTTGGTCTATATCATATACATGTCATCAACTAAATTCTTATTACATAAATTGCTTCTGAAATATATTTGATATATCTAATAATACAAATGATTTTTTATAGAAAGAAGTGTCCAAATGGAATTTATCATCACAATAGTTGAAAAGGTTTCTTCATAGTAGATTCCATTATTTTTTATAACCTTTTTTAACTATGTAATATTTATTGATATAAAAAATACTTTCCATGTTATTTTTCTTACAAGAAACCTACTTTGACCCTATGGTCCTCACCCATTTATATGAATCCACCATGTTCTAAACTTACTTTAAATGGAGACCATTTTAGATTATATATATTATAACAATTTATTGGAATTATAAATATTAATGGTCTCTCAAAAGGTAGTGTTTTCATTACACATGACCATTACTTCATCCTCATTTCCTATAACAATTCTATATCTCTAAGGATCTTGATGAATCCTATTAGAACTTAAAGTTTCTTATGTAACTTGAATAGGTTATTATTATATAATTCTTATAGAACTAGATCAACTTATATCTTAGGAATAATTTATACTGGTTGATCATGAAATTCTCTTCATTTAAAATTTCTCCCACTAAACCCTTGATGTATGTTATTCTTCTTAATTAAAACAACATATCGGGCCATAAACACATTGTGTTCAATGGGATTATGAAATTAAAATAGAATAGTACCTTTAGGAGAACCAATAAATAATATAACAGTATCTAGAGTATAACCATAGAATATAATAGTAAGGTCACACTATAGTGAGTTTTGGAAATTTCCCATACTATATCTCATATTGTGTATTTATGAATACTTTATATAGAATGTAGTTTACTAGTAATATAACAGTATCTATAGAATAACCCTAGAATATAATAGTAAGGTCACACTATAGTGAGTTTTGGAACAATTCTAAATTATATTAGATGTTTAGTAAATTCCTATCTTAGGTTTTCACCACCCCAATCTGATTAGGAAATATTAATACTCTTACCCATTTGATTTTGTAATTAATTATGAAAATATTTCAAGTTTTAAAAATTATAGTAATTGTGTTTGATTAGAAAAACATAACCATAGAGACTAAATTCATTTGTAAAAGCAACGAATAACTTGAAACCACAAATTTTTTATATACTTATTGGTCTACATATATCACTATGTATGAGATGCTGCAAACTAATACCCCTTTCACCTTTTCAACTAATGGGTGATTTAAAATCCATCAAATAAAAAATATTTACATGAGTAAAATAATTCATAATCAAATGATAATCCATCTTCAAGGAGTCTCTAGTTTCGTTTCTTATTTATATCTCCAAGGATAAAATGCCAATGATAGGTGGGATTAGAATGAACCCTGACATTCTTATTCTGAATATTATAGATAGAATAATCTATATCTAGAATATATAAACTATTTATTACATTACTAATTCCATAAAAATTAGATTCATCTATATAAAAAATATTTATTTTAATAATGAATGAAAATACCATTTTTTCAGAAAAGATACAAAAATGGAATTTGGATTTATAAAGGGAACATAATAACATTTCGTCAATTCTATAACTAATCCACTTAGTATAATTAGATGATAAGTTAAAAATTCCAATATAATAAATCTTACTCCATTATCAATATGATGTTCTAATTCTAACTTCTTCAATTCCATACCATCTAATAGTCCATGTTTATCAGCACAAATGTGTGATGCACACCTAGTATACAATACCCATGAGCCAAATTTGGTGAAATTGACCTCTATAACATTTACATTAAGATGCCTAGAATGATTATCATTGATAATAATTCTAACACTTATACACTAATTTATAATTTTTTATAGGCCATAACTATATGTTATCTAAAAATAATTATCCATATTTTTGTTGTAATCTATAAAAAATACATATCTATGGGTGATTATCATGTTTTCTATCTTTTTATCAAGTAATTTTAATAAAATTACTCCCACTAAAAATGATAACTCCATATATCATATCCATTTAGTGATAAAATACCCATACTCCATCACTATATTGGGTATCATGTAAATAATCCATGAATATATTTAGTTGATAACTATTTTCAATCATATCATATTTTATTCTTGGATAGTTAAGTGAATAACTCTTTATTCAAACCCATAATAAGGATTTAATCATATTTATTCCTCTCTTATCAAAAGAGTTAGAGTTTCCTAGATAAGTGTGACCCAAATAAAATTAAATGAATAAGGAAAAAATGGTTAAGGTCACCTCATTACTTTCTTACATGATAGAAGATAATTCATGATCACCAAATAGTTAGGGTTCACCATAATGAATGATCACAGTCTTTACAAGTTCCACTTTGGAAGGATGTCACGCTTAGTAATTGAGGTTTTTATAAAAAATTATCACAAATTTAATATAAATTACATGCATTTTAAATTCATAAATATTTCACCATAATCAATATTTATTATCCTAGGTTTTATTCCTTTTTTATGCATGGTTCTGAGGATTTATTTTAGGAATCTTTATCCCATCCACCAAATTAATATGTTCTCACCATATGAATATGAAACTCTTTACATAACCCCTAGTTTGTGTTACTCTCCAAAATATAAAAGCTAAACATATTCATACATATCCAAATATATCCTTCATATAAGGTATATGAAATCTTCATTTAAAGGCTTACAATTTGATGGATAGAAAACATCAACCTGAGTTATCCTGTAGCCACAAATAGACAACCCCCACCTTTCTGATAACAAGTAATAAAACTCTAGACCAATGATTGGTTTGACCCAAAATCCATCTTCCCAGGGAATAAATTACTCAATAGTGAATACAATTTATAATAATTTTGAAAAATTATATGTATAAACAATATTCAACAACTAAATTCAAGATAATAACTTCAATTGTAAACCAAGATCCACGTAGATGAAAACAAATTATTATATTGTTGTACCTATCATGTAATGCAAGGATAAATCATTTTATAATAATGAATTCATCACATAATTTAAGTATATAAAATAGTTAAATTTAAAAATAAATTCTATAAACATGGATATTCCAAAGGAATAAACAAAAAAATTAATACTGTGTTTATTTTCTAAACATGTGATATAAATATAAAATTTTCAAACTTAATTTCGGAATTAAAAATATTATTTTAAAATTATAAACAATTATAATTTATAAAAATTTTATAAACCATAATCAAATATATGAAAATATTTTTTTATATTTTAACCTATATTGTGTTTTATGAATTATAATGGTAATTATCAGTCATAAGTAATGATTGATACATAAAGGTAACTATGCTCGACTCTTACATATAAATTATATATATTTTATATAATCAAGAATAATATTTGGTTGATGTTGATGTATATGATTAACCATGTTGTAAATCTCGAATAATATTTGACGATATTTCTCATATCATCTATACAATCATCTTCTATGTTTTTAAGAAACCTATTTTTTAGTCATAGATTTTGATATCTCATATTGTATCCTATGACATAGAATAAATCCATGGGTTTTGGAAATATCATACCATATAAGATATTTCAATAATAATATATGATTAAGTCCAAAAAATCTTCATAATACATATTATCATATAACCCCAAACAATTAATGATAGAAATTTTCATTGAAAAACAATAGAAAAAATGTCAATCTATTGAAGAATAAGGATTTGATACCATTGATGGATTTTGTGTGTTCATAATAAGTTGAAGAATCCAATGAAATTTATGATATATATTTAATAAATTAAATGATATAAATATAAATAACATAAAAATTTCATACATTAATAACATTGAGTTCCATATTTACTATTCTAAAATGAATGTTTGATGGGTATCATAGAAGAAGTAGTCAAATACTTCCTACCTCAGAGGGATTATACTGACCTTAGGATCCTCATTTGTATTAATAGGATTTCAAAACCATCAAACCCATAATATCATTTTCAGGTATGAATTTATTTTTTATTTATTTTTATCTTTTGTCTCTTATTTTTTGGTAAAATTTCCATTGAGATTTTGACAATATGGAATTTTTGAATATCACATAGTTTTCACATGGTTATTACAAACCATGAAACCCAGTCATATAGGCCCTAAAAGAAAATTTATAGGTTCTCTAATGGCCAGTTCACTATATTCCAAACTATGTGTCTAAATCAGGATGTCCTATCTAGGTGCGTCCGGTGATATCTGTACGATTCATGTATAGTTTTTTAAACCATGTGCCTTGCATATTTTTATTAAAATATGATTTTACTAAATTTTCCTTAATCATTTTAATTTATTTTAGCCCCTAATCTCTCCCCATTTGAACTCTCATAACCTCTCATTAATTGAATCACTATCATTCCTCCATTTGGATCAATTTCAACTAGGTTTTCACTTATATTAGTCAAGTAAAATCTAATTAAGTGGTTTATCTTCCATTCCTTGGTTCAATTATCCCACTCATTTTTTGTTCTATCTTACCATATGGCCATGGGGTCCCATGTTTTGTGTTTATCAAATACAAAGGAAGGGGTTTTAAATTTTATGGATTTCTATTTACTTTAAGGTCCTTTTTAATCATATCTAGTTTATTCACTCATTAAAAAACAATTTTATTTATTAGGGATAGTGATTTCATGAGATAATTTTGTTAGAGGAATTGTAGTTTTTTTAAATTTAAAAGCGTTTTTTAAATTATTACAGCATTTTAATGAATTATTGAGGATTTATATATGTGATATAATTATTTTTTGAAATTTCATCTTTTGATATGGTAATTTAATTGTGTTTCAATGCATGATTACATATGAAAATGGAATACTTCCCTCAAAGTGTTTGTTGAAATTCCCCTTTGAATGGAAATTATTTTAATAGTGAAATTGTATTTTTTGAAAGGATGATTTAATAAGGAAACTTGGGGTGATTATGTGGGAAAACTAGGATATGTACCATAAAGATTTTGATATTATCTCCCTGTATTTGGATCAAACCACTAACTAACTGAAAATATACTAAAATTGGGATGATATGGTTATATTTATTCCAAATGGAGAATCATAATGATTTTAGACATGTGATATGGATCTCCATAGAATCCAAAACATAGTTAGATAGTTTTGGTTTTGAATAAAAGGGATTACCATAATCATAGTATAGAGACCTAGGATTTTAATACATGGATATTACATCTTTTTAGATGAATATTCAATACATTACACAAAAAACACCTAATAACCATAATAGTTTAGTGCCTTTGGAAACATGGAACACAATATTATTAATTTATGAAAGATATTAAATGTATCCTATAAATATTTTCCCCTTTAGTAGTCATACTTAAAAACCATTCTTCATAACCTTGATAAATAAAACAAAAGACAAGGTGAGCTAAAATTATCTTTAAGGGTAAACAAGGGAGATATATAAGTATAATATGAGAATAAGGATATGAGTATATGAACATAACATTTGAAAACCAAACCCTTCATAACAAAGATCATAATATTGAGTCATGGAATAAAGATTACCAGTTGATAAGATATGAATCATAAGGAAAACAAATAGCATGAGACATGAGAGAATAAAATTTTTATAATACATAGTAATGTTTCATACATATAAGCATAGAAAATCATTTCCATAGTAGCCAAGGCTCATTTATAGGGATATCATAGTGGAATGGGTTCACTCCCCAAACCATCATAGTAGTCATGGATCACTCCTAAGACCATCATAACAGAAAAAGTACCTTACTAAACTAGGTTCACTCCCTATTCCAGACCTTTATATCTCATGAGATATAAATCATTACCCAATTCATTAGAGGGAGATATAGGTCCCAACCATCTCATAATAAAAACTATATTTTTTTCCACAAGATAATAAACATTAAATATATAATAACCTATGAAGTGAAATGGGTTTCATAATCATTTCATCATATCAAAACCTATGGTAAGGATACATGTTTTATAATCATTACCTCATAGTATAAGCTGTGAAATGAAGTGAGTTTCATAAGAATTTTATTATAGTATAAACCATGGAAGAGAAATGGATTTTATAAACATCTTTTCATCATAAACATAAACCATTCTTAGAAATAATAAGAATGGTATCCTTGGATCATATCTCCAGTAAATCATAAACATCATTAAAGGATTCCATCATATATGGAGAATGATTTTAAATGATAACATGGAACATTTCTTAAGGAAGATAAATTTTATATGAAAAAAACTTTTTAAAACATATTTTTTTGGGAAATAATTTTATTTGAAAATAAACTTGAAAAATTATAATGGAATATTTAAAAATAATTTGAAACACTTTTTATGGAAAATATCCTTTTTGATCAAAACACACCTTATAAAGTATAAATCATTTTTAAAATCCTTTTAACTTTGAAATAATTCATTTCAAATATAAATACAATACAAAAAATATTAATAAAAAAATTTATTTGAAAATATCATTGAAAATTTTTAAGGGAAGGTTAAAATTATTGGGCGATCATGATAACAGGAAATACTATTCATGTAGTGTATGTAAAAAATATATTCTCTTCAAATTTACGGTAAAATCCAAACATGATTTTTTTGGAAAATTTAATAAATATTGTTTTTTAAAAAATTTAAAAAAATTAAAACATGGGTAAAAAATTATTTAATAAATCATTGGAAAATTTTGAAAATCAATTTTGAAATGTTTTTATAAAACATGGTTTTGGAAGAAAAAGGGGTTTGACCAAAAAGATAATTTTTCTTAAAAAATTATTTTTAAATTATTGGGTACATAAATAGAAGAAAATAAAGTGAAAAACTTTATTCTCGTGAAACAACAAGATGAGAAGAAAATTTATGAATTTATTGAAATACATATCATAATAGTTCATCATTTGAATGAATAATCATAGAAAATC
Organism: Viscum album; assembly: GCA_963277665.1. Classification (NCBI taxonomy): domain Eukaryota; kingdom Viridiplantae; phylum Streptophyta; class Magnoliopsida; order Santalales; family Viscaceae; genus Viscum; species Viscum album. The sequence continues at coordinate 1,490,376,437 of OY728142.1, forward strand.
CCAATAAATGATGATATTATAACATAAAACTCCTCCCACTTTAATAAAATTGATTCATAATCACTATAAAATAATAACATTAAATGAAAATTTAAATTTCGTGAAAATATTTACATTCATGATATAACATTTCAAGTCTTAGTATATAGACCTCATAGAAGAATATTGGTTCATAGGATAACTTATGTTCTAAAGAAGGAAAATTGAGGAAAAAATCCATTTCTCCTCTTTTAAATTTTGAACAATATCCAATTAAAGAGATATCCTGAAATAGATATGTAAACCCAAATAATATTCAGGATAATCACAAAAAAATACATTCATGGGATTTATATACATCACATAAAATAAATTTGTAGTGAATATGGCATGTGTCTCACAGAAGTAAAACTTGAGATAGAAATCCCTTACTGCTTTGGTAATATTTTAAATCATTAGAACCAATAAATAATAACATAAAATTATACATTAAATATAATTTATATAATTATATTCATGATATGAAATTTCAAATGGGCAGTATATACACCACAAAAAATGAATTATTGGTGAATTTACATATGTATCTTATAAATAAAAGAGAGACTAGAAAACCCTCACCTTAAGTCTCGAATTACACTATACATGGTCAAAACTTCTACATAATAAATATAATTTTATTATACATATACTATAGAAACTTAATTTTATATATCATAAAATATATGATTTAATATGACCTTTAATTACCCATTTATTAACAAATATTTGTTAAAATTACATTTCAGGTAATAATAGCTTTTTTCGTGTAAGTTTGGATTTATTATTTTCAGTCCACTTACATTGATCATTGATAAATAATCTAAAAAGTAATAATAATGAAATAATTAGAATAATTATATATAAATTTTACTTTTAACACCAATCATAAAAGACAATTATGAGAAATTAAGTACATTACGACCATGGAGACAGTAGGTTGTATATACGCATAAGTAAAGTTTCCATTTTTCAACGACAATTATGGAAAGAGTGTAAGTAATATATTATATGTAATAAATGAAAATAATTTAACATATAAAACTTTATTTCTTTAAATATACTTATACATAACATACATGGGGTTAGGTGATGAAAAGGGAGTCACATCGCTTCGTGATGGTGGTACTCCACACGTACCTGAATGACGTTATCATATTTCAGTGAGTGAAAAGGTAATAAAGAAAATGATATATTTTATTTTCAAAATGATAAATATGTCATTAATATAATAAATATTTCAATTATATAACATATATTTATCCTTATTATCATTCTTGTAAAGCGTTAGTGAAAAGAGAATCACATCGCTTTGCACGGTGGAAGTCCACCGCACACACGATCGATGTTATCATATCCCCTATAGAATGGAAAGTAAAATGGTATAAATGATATAATTAATCTAGTAGTATAATTATGTTTTAAATATCAAATATATACTTAATATCTATCATCATAACCAACCGTGATAGGTGTTAATGGAAAATCGAATGACATCGGTTCGTGATGTGGTAGTCCATTGTACACCCAAATAATGATTTCATAACCGAGTTTAGGGAAATAGAGATGGTTTTAGGTCCTTAAAATAACATAAAAAATCGCAGTATGTCTATTCTAATGAGGTTATTATATCATCTTGGTTTAATAATAATTATATGAGGTTGAGGAAGAAATAAAATAGATGTTCTTGTTGAAGAACATTGCCTTTCTTCATGTAACCACTATGGTTTTAACTAAAATCCTTCCTAGGTTGGAGTTCCAAAAAAATAAGGAATATAGGATGAGAGGAGGGAAATTGGGAAGTTATTTTGGTTGGTATTGGCAGAACCAAAAGGGTTTCAAGGTGGTAATAAGAGAAGAGAGGGGGTGGCCTCTTGTAAGTGAGGTGAGTGCAACACTTATAAATTGTTGAAATGAAAGTGTACCCACTTTTTTCTTATGGAAAAAGGATCAAAAACGGATTATTATTGAACTATAGACATTATTGGTTTGAAATATATCCATAAATAGATTTAAGACAAGTTTATAGGTCATTTCAATGCTTATCTTATTATTTTAACCCATAGTAACCCCATTTTTACCATAACTGTGGTGATTAATTTTTATTATTTTTTACTATTAATTTTATTCATAAAATAAGTTTAACTTATTAAATAATATTAATTTTTCTGAATCAAAGTAAGGAATCCATTTTTCCAAAATTAATTCACAAAATTAGAAAATTTTAATTTAAAATTTATCCCATAGATGCGATGAGAAAACATGTTTTCCAAGAGAAAATATTTAAAATTTTACATTGTTTTATAACCAATTTAAATATAAAATTGTTTAAAATGGTCTAAAATGGATTAATATATATATATATATATAATTTAACTAATTGTATATTAAAAATTATTTAAAATGTAACTTAACATTATAAATAATTTAAATGAAAAAGAAATTTTCAATTATAATTTTGTATTATTCACTATTAATAAAAAAAATCTTTTCAAAAAAGTCTAAAATATCCACCCTAATATAATTTCAAAATGAATATATAAAAAATGAAGTTAATTTCATCAATTAAATTTTATATAATCTCTCTAAATTAATTATAATATTTTTTCATGAGAAGTTATAAAAATCATTTTTGAAGAAAACATATTTTTGATGAATATAATCACATTACTTAAAATGGATTAATTATTTAATAATAATTTAAATATAATTTTTTTTATTTATTAGGAAATTTATATATATATTTCCGAAATTATTTAATATTATTCATACCCTTCTATTTAATAGTTACTTTATTATAGATTTATTTAAAATAATGTTATTTCATTGTTCACTGAAGATCGATGTCACGTGTCATGCACACTTTTGAAGAAACTCATTACTATGTATAATAAAAGATAAAATTTTTGTTGAATATAATATAAGATATAATTAGTGTTATGTGTAACCGAAAATATTGAAAATAATAAATTCATTTGAAAACAAATTACAAAATATCAGGGTGTTACATTCTTCCCACCTTAAAATTAAATTCTACCTCAAAATTCATCTCAGTCATTAAATGTTTCAGATTTAAAATTTCTTTCATAGAAACCCACATTGTATAAATGAATAATAAAAATTCAATTACAAAAATTAAATTTTGGAAAATAATGTTTACCTAAAGTAACTCATACTTAGGTTTCATCATAGGATAACATAGATGGGAAGTAAATATTTGTACTTAGATAAAAATCATAAATAATTATAGATATTGATAAAGATAATTAATCATAAGAAAGAGTGTGATCTAGATAAGGTTAATGAAAAAAATCCATAAACCAAATAGGTATGAAAATTTTCATTTATATAAAAAAATATGATAATAAGGAATTATTTTATTTCAAGGTATTCTTTAAAATGTTAAATTATTTTCACTTAAAAATATACTTACTTGATTTTATTTAATTTTATAAGAAAAATATCACCCTTTGGTTATTCCTTGATCAATTTAAAATTCATCTCTTACTATAATAAATTAATGTTAATATGTTATTATTAATGCACTAAAAGATCATAATATCAATAAGTTTAATGATAATTGGTTCTTTCTATCATTAATTATCATCACAATAAAATTTTTAACACAGGTTGACCAATATGCATAAATCATAATATGCTAAAGTAATACATTAATCTCTAAATCATGAATCAAAGTTAAAAATATACCATTCCATAAATGGTTAACCTTATGAACCTTCCAAAATTCAAAATTTATAAATAAGGCCACTAAATTTCTCAATATAAACTTAACATTAATCTCGCAAACAATATAAAGTAGCTATTAATTTTCTCATACCAAACATTTTAATGGCCTCATCATGTGTTATTTTGAAACATTTTAATAACCAGAATTACAATAAGACCTTATTTAAAATATATGTGCTTTCTAATTACTTGAATAAAACTATATGTCATTGAAAATATTCCACAAATTCAATAATTTTATAAAATCTATATATGTTAACATAAAATTCTTTTTCCATAAATAATTAACAAATTCCAAGGTCATAAATAATATCTAATTTACTTTATTCATATAAATCATCCCTTTTTACAAACTAAAAACCATTTTTTTCAAGACCAGGAAAATATTAAGGGTTACATTCTCTTAATCAAAATATAACCTTTCCATTTAAATCACTTTTCTAGGTCTTCAAAATAATTCAAATTAATCTTTTTAATCCTTAAAAAAACTTAATTACGAATAATCCTTATATATTCCATTTTTTTTGATTTACAATACATAAACATTTCAATCATTCCACTACATTATTAAATCATTAACAAGGCTTCATCATATTATTCCTTAATAACCCTTTCCTTTCATATGTCATTAGTAGACTCTTCATCATCAACAAGAAAACCATTACTCATAAAACCTTTCTGAATCTCTTCGTGGTATATCCCATTAGGATATATATTTTCCTAATGCCCATACTTTTTACATTTGAAATATTAAACATCGATGAAATATTTGGGAGACCATTATTATCATCCATTGCATTAATCAACTTTTCATTTTTTCCTCTCTAATTACTTGATTTGTGTCCTTATTTTACACACTTAAAAAATATTCTTGTTCCTTTGAGACATCCTCTAGGGTACTTTTTCTCACATTCCTTGTGTATAGGAAACTGAATCTTCTTTCCTCTTTGGTCTTCGCAATATGAACTCTCAGAAAACATAGTCCTTCTCTTATTTGGGGAGTCTGAGAGTTGGTTATGGTGCACATTTTTAATCATAGTCCATGATAACCAATTAGGTATAATCACTATATCTTTCACTCCATTCATCATCCCATTTAGTTTCTCTAAAGAAAAATTTCTCTCACATTCAATATTAACCGAGTTCTTTCTTGTTCCTATCGTTGACTAAAACCAAAGAACATAATGTAAGGAACAATAATCATAGAAAAGATTACATATAGGATGTATAAATCATGAAAAATACTTTTTAATCTATTACACATTAGGTTTATCCATGTCCATTCATTATCATCATCTATTTAAATCCTTCTTGATCATTCATAAAGGGTTTTGTAATTTTCAAAGAATATCCCCTAGGAGTGTCAAACTGGGTATCCTTTAAGTCATTTTTTCATGAACCAAGTGATGATAAAGTTGATCAAAACATTCCCTTTTTGGATTTATTACCCTTAAGTACAACTATTCTAGAGCCACATCCCCTTACAGTGTCCAAAAAAGGATATTATTTCTTGTAAACCACTTGATCTACCCTTTACTGAAATTTCAATACATTTTCCAATACACTAAAAAATTCTTAAAATTATCCTTTGGGGCATCCCTAAATATATCCTTAGAAATAGAAATAGGGGAATGACTAATGTTTTTTCATCCTAGTTTTAAAATGTTTACTAAACTTGTCCTATTATAACAACTATAGCAACTCGAGATTTTAAAACATGGATATTGCATCTTTTTAGATGAATATTCAATACATTGCACAAACACATTCATGAGGACCATAACAATTTAGTGAATTTTGAAAATTGGTACACAATATTCTTAATTCATTAAATATATTTAATTCCATGCATAAATATATACCCCTTTATTACTCCTACTTAAAAACATTTCTTCATAAAATGGAGAAAAGAAACATAATAAATAGTGAGATCATATGGTTAGTATGGGTAAACAAGGGAGATATATAATCATAACATGATAATAATAGTATTAGAAGTTAGAATAACATTTAAAACCATACCATTCATGTCAATGATCATAATCTTGAGTTATATATTGGTGATTGGTATTTTAAAATACATGAATCCTAAAAGAATCATAGAACACAATCCAAGAGGGCATAACATTAGTACAAGACATATCATTTTTGTATGCATATAAGAATATAAAATCATTTCCATATTATTCAAGGATCATTTACAAGTCTATTATAGTGGAATGGGTTTTCTCTCCAAACAATCATAGTAGTCAAGGTTTACTCCCGAGAACATCATAGTGGAAAAATTCATTTTCTGAGCTAGGTTTACACACCATTCCTGTCCTATCTATCTCTTGAGATATAAATATTTACCTAATTCATTGGATGAACATATAGGTCCCACCCATCTCACAATAAAAACCATATTTATGTATACCAAAATATCATAAAAAATTAATATATCATAACACATGAAATGAAATGGGTTCCATAAATATTTCATCTTATCATAATATATGGAAAATATATAGGTTTCATTATAATTTCATCATTTCATCATAGTATATCTTATGAAAGAAAATAGGTTTCATAAGCATTTTATCATGGTATTACCCATGTAATATAAATGGGTTTCATAAAAATATTTTCATCATAAACATAAAACATTAATATAAAGAATAATAATTGTATACCAGAATAATATCCCTATTAAATCATAATTAACCTTTAAGGATGTCATCTTATATAGAGAATTATTTTGAATGATTACATAGAACGTTTTTTGAGGTAGATAATTTTTCTTTGATAATAAATTTTAAGAAATAATTTTTTTTATAAATCCTTTTATTTAAAACTAAAGTTGAAAATTTATAAAGGAATATTTAGAAATAGTTTAAAACATTTATTGAAGAAAATATCCTATTCTATTTAAAAAACACTTATAAAAACATAAAAAAATTTCAAAATCCTTATCACTTTGAAATAATTAATTTAAAATATAAAATAATAACCCTGAAATTAATGATTTTTTTTTAATTTAAAAAATATTTGAATACTTTTAAGATAATATGAAAATAATTTAGCTATTAGGACATTGGGAAATACTGTTAATACTATAAATGTAAAAACAAATATTTTTTTCACATTTACGATAAAATGCCAACATGGATTTTTTGAAGAAAAATATGAAAATTCCTTTAAATTTTTTTTTATAAAATTGTTATAAAATCGGTATTTAATAATTTGAAAAATGATAAAAAATTGATTTTTTTAGAAAACATGGTTTTGGAAGAAAAAAATGGTTTTTGACAAAACAATATGATTATGATTAAAAGAATTTTTTCAGACTCATGAGTACATAAAGAGATGAAAAATAAGGTAAAAAATTAATTCTCATGAAATATAAAAAAAGGATAAGAAAATTGATGTGTTTCTTGAGAGATAAAATATAAGATTTCATTATTTGAGAGCTTGATCATAGGAAATCCTGATAAACGGTGAGATTGTAAAATAAAACTCTTCCTAATTTGGTAACTTTAAATCATATTTTAATGAATAAATTAAATTAAATTTAACTTTAAATATCATTAAAATATGAACATTTCTGACATAAAATTCCAAGGGATAGTATATGCATCTAATAGAAGAAGATAGGTGCATAACATAACTTATTTACCAATGAGGGAAAATTAAGATAAAAATCCCTTACTGATTTGATAATTTTTGAACCACTCCTCGTGAGAGATAGATACCCAAATGGATATAAAAAAAACAATATTTTTCTAGATAATCATAATAATATACATTCATGGTAAGTATACACACGATATAAAATAATTTTTTTGTGAATATGGAATGTGTCTCTCAGAAGTAAAAAAGTGAGATGAAAATACCTTTCCACTTTAAGAATCTTTTGAATCATAAGATATAATAAAGTTTAAAATTATATGAAAGTTTAATTATCATGAATATATGGAGATTAATTATATAACATACTAAAGGTTTTTTATATATATTATAGAAAAAATGAGTAGTGAATTTTCATTTGTCTCCTATAAATAAAAGAGAGACCAGAAATCCCATATCTTAAGTCTCGAATTTAGTCATACACATTCAAACCTACTATATAATAAATATAAATATATTATTAACTGATTAAATAAACATTATTTTATATATAATACCAAATATTATTTAATTATGACCTATTAATACCCTTTTATTTACAATTCCTTGTTAAAAACTCATTTCATTTAATAACAAATTTTTATTTCAAGTATGTTTTGATTTGTTATTTTAGGTCATATTACTTTTATCATGGTTAAATCATCTAAAAGATAATAATCATGACATAAATCTCATATTTATGCATAAATTATACATTTAATACCAATAATGATAGTTGGTTTTGAGAAATGGAGTATATTACGATCATAGAGATGGTAGGTCGTACATACGCATGAGTAACATTTCCATTTTTAAACAATAATTATAGAAAATAGGTAAGTAATATATTATATTTTAGTAAATATTATATTATCATAAAAAACATATTTTTTCCATAAATATACTTATAAATATCATCTTTGTGGGGTGGGGATGAAAATCGTGTCACATCGCTTCGTGAAGGGGGTTGTCAACACGTACATTAATGATGTTATCATCTTTCTCCGAGTGATAAGAAATAAAATGATATATTATATTTTTATAATGATAAATATTCAATAAATCCAATAATTATTTCATTCATATAACATCTATTTGTTCTTATTATCTTCCATGTAAAGTGTTAGTGAAAAATGAATCACATCACGTCACAAGGGGGTAATCCTTTATACATAAGAGTAAAATTAGAATATCCCCTAAAGAGTGGATGGTAAAAAGTTATATTTTATGTAATGACACTCTAGGTATAATTATCTCGTAAATATAATTTGTAAACTTTATATTCATCATCATACCCAACCTTGAGAGTTGGTATTGAAAAAAATGAATGACATCTGTTTGTGAGGTGGTAGTTTATTGTACACATGAATGATGATTCTGTAACCAATTTGATTGATGTAGAGATAGTTTTAGGTTAATAAAATAAAATAAAAATATCTCAGTATATTTATTATACTTATTTTTTTTAATCATGGTTTTATAATAATTTAAGGATCTTTAGGAAGAAACAATATAAAAGTGCTCGTTGAAGAACATTACCTCTTCTTCATGTAACCTCCTTAGGTTGGCACCAAAAGACTTCCTAGTTTAGATTTATTTCTAAAATAATTATTATAGGATGATATTATAGAAATTTTTAAGTTATTTGGTAAGGTATTTTATGAATAAAAATATCTTTGAAGGTGTGAGGAAGACATGAGATGTGGTGGCCTTTTATAAGGGAGGTGAATGACACACTTGTAATGATTTTAAATGAAAAGGTGGACCCACGTTTTTATCATTTCAAAAGGCTCCCAAATGGTTTATTATCAATTATTATAGATATTATGATATAAATATATCCATAAAATGTATTTTAGATAAGTTTTTGGTAATTTTAACCCTTATCTATTTAGTTAAACCCATGGTAAACCCATTTTACCATAACCGTAGTGATTAATTTTTACTATTTTGATAATTAATTTTGGAAAAATATTATGTTGAAATTATTAGATAATAAAAATTATTATTATTTACAACATGTAATCCATTTTTTTAAATTCAATTCACATAAGTGGTAAAATTTAATTTAAAATCAATCCCACAGACACAATGGGAAAACACGTTTTTAAAGAGAAAATGATTAAAAGTTTATAAAGTTTATCTATCAAAATTCAATATGAAATTGAATAAATTTACCTCAAATGGATTAATAAATATATCATATAACTATTTTTATTTAAAACCAAATTATAATATAAATTATATTTATAATTAATTAAAACAAAAAGGATGTTTTCAATTAAAATTCAGTATTTTTTACTATTCATCAAAAAATAATCTTTTTAGAAAACTCTAAAAAATTCAAAAAAATATTGTATTGAAGTGATCATATAAAAACATAAGTTCATTTTTTTGAATAAATTTTCTAAAATATCAATTAATTAATTATAATATTTTCTCATAAAAATAAATAAAAATCATTTATGAAGAAAACATTATTCGATGAAAATAATTAATTTACTAAAAGTTGATTGATTATTTACCATGAATTTATAAATAAATTTATATTTACTAGTTTATTTATATTTTTATTTAATAAGATATTTAATACTATTAATAATTACATATTTAATGACATGGTTATAATGAACATATTTAAAATAATATTATTTCACTGTTCACTGAAGCTCTATGTCGTGTTTCATTAACTGTTTTGAAGAAACTCATTATTGAATTTAATAAAAGTTAAAATAAATGTTGTGTATAATGAAATTTATACCCTGTATTTCATTTAAAACAATATAAATAAAATATTAAATTCACTTTATTTTTTCCACAAAATCTCAAGGTGTTACACATAGGGTACCATAACCTTAGCTACCTAAGAGCTTCTCCCAAGGTGCTTGTTTTGAAATGTTTATTTACTTGACATTTAAATTTATATTTAGAATTTTTAGTGATATATTTTATATGTTAATTGTATTTAAAATGTTAAAATATTACTTTCAATGGTTTATTATTCAATCTATCATGATTGATTTATCTAAAAATGGTTTCTATTAAAACATTTGGTGGGATCCTACAGGGCTAGTTATTCTCACACCCTATACACACCCAACGGGTGTATGCAGACCTTATTTTTGTAGATAATTTTAAATGAAAGGAACCTCTTATAGGTGATGGGATTCCATGATAAATGATCTTAGGTTGGAGGTAGTGACATTGTGTGGGTTATTACTCAAATCACATGGAGATGTGTAGTGATTATTTCAGTTCATTATTTTGTTTTAGATTTGTGGAATTACTCTTGTATCACTAATTCAATTTCATATCCTATTACTTTTTTGTATATATGATCTTGAATCCTTTTTTTAATGTTATTTATGATTCCTTATATTATTATTATATAATATTATTATATCATTGAGATTCATTTATATTATGTTTTTTTATAATTTTATTTTTATAGTTTTATATGTTTGGATACATAACTCATCAACTTATTATAAGGTTATATTGGGTTCTCTATTGGATCACTTTTGTGATAGTTAGTTTATTTGTTTTAAAATATTCCTAATATATATTTCATTATTCCTAGGAACCAGTTTCAAACCCATGGGGATCAACAACACACTTCGTTTCTTTCCATGAGTTGTCTTGGGTATCGGAGTAGGGAAATCTAGTTTTGTTCATGATAAAATGGAATCATAGATCATTTTTTGGACTTTAGGGGTAGGTTGTGAGTGAGTGTTTGGACAGAAGTCTTTATAATGAGACATCATTCACCATGGAAGATACAAAAATGCATATTTGGGAATTTATTTTGATTTGGTTTTGGATTTTAAGAAATTTAAAGTCAAAGAAAGGATGGAAGAAGGATATACTGGGGATCACAGTTTAGGATCCTAAGCTCTAAATTATGTACTAAAATCCTAAAAACTTATTTAAATAGTCCCAGTGTTCCTTACATGTTTGGATCATTGTTTTATAAATTCTTCTACTAACCCATGTGACTAACTCCATCTATTCAGTCCGACCCACAAAGTTGGCTCACAATTTGGTAAATTGTGCATCCTAGCCATGAGTATTGGGGATTTTTATGATTTATGAGTTTCCATTTTTTAAATACTTTATTATGATTTCAAAAATAGTTTAAAGGATATTTGTGGTTTTAATTGAGGCTATTTACTTGTTTTAAAGGTTTTCTTGTTCTATTTTTTTAATTTTTTATAGTGTCTTTCCCCCTCGAATACCTCTTATGAACTTTTTATAGGAAGTTTCATATTATTTTCCTCATTAAAACACTTCTATAGAATATAATATTATTGAGTAAATGTTAAAAAACTCCATTCCTTGGTTCATGTTGTGGTTCCTGGACCAACATTGGGTAAATAGGTATGTTCAAGGCCAAATTAGGATGAGGAATAATCTTAAGAGTTTTATTATCATAAGCCCCGATCCTTTCAAGTAAGTAATGACCCTTAAGAGGAGGAGGATTAGATGAAGAATATTATAAGAAACTTTGAACTTGTTGAGACCCATGAATCCATTAAGGTTAAATTTTCAACTTTTCTACCAATGGAACCCAACTATAAGTGGCAGGTTTCTATTTTCCCAACGAATCTATATGATAATCTATATTTTAATGGCTTTAATGTCATGTTTACTTAGAAGTTCTACCCAGATACCTAGGATCTGAAAAATTATTAGTTGTTTTTGTTCCTATATTAAGGTAAAAAAATGGTGATAGAATATGATATCTAGTTTACCAATAGCATAAATTTTTCTCTAGATATGGATTCAGATAAATAATTGAACTACCTCTGTTTTTATGTGGTATTAGGACCCGACATCATATTCTATGTGTTCCTATTGAAGATTTTCACCTATTAAGAAGTGGTGGATCAAGCCCTAATGGTATAAATAGATATATCGTTGGATATCAATGATAATTTATAATCCTTCTATGACTAGTGAAGGTGAAGGAGGGTTTTTAAAAAATAATATTAAGTTTGGTAAACCTTAAAGAGGAAGTGGAATTAGATCCAGTTACCCATCCCAGTAGGCATCATTGGAAAAAGTGGTAGGACCATGATATCATGTGTGTAAAGGTAAAAGTGGTACATAACATGGGAAGTTATAGTTGAGTTATAAGACTCAAAGAGGTGGTAGGACTCATGTCTATTTAGAATAAAGGAAGTTGCATGTGGTGGATTAGGTGCCCGTGGAATCTGAGGTTAGTCTGATGACTGTGTGAGGTACTATTCCCATTAAATCATATATGGATACTAGTGTATTTGATATAGGTTCCTCCTATTAGTATATATATCCCCATGTTGATTATTTTATGAATCTTTCATCTAATCTTATTCTTTATATTATGGAAATATCTATACCCCTTGTAAAGAAGGAGCGGTGATTAAGATGTAATTCATATATTGTCTCCAAATTTAAAGTAGATATGTCATTCAATTTTATTTATCTAAATATAATTCTATTTGATATTATTATTGTGAAAAATTTTATAAATACCTTGAAAGCTCGTATTGGTTTTTATCATCGAAGGGTAACCTTTATTTCCCTTGCCAGAAGCTCTCAGTTGTTTTGAGGAGAAATAGATCTATTGTTTAATCAGGAGGGGCCTACCTTCTCGAGGGTGTTAGTTTAATCTGTAATATTTAATTCCATATAGTAAACCCTGATGAAGGGAACATCATGAGTAAGATTCTTCCAGTGTTATGGAGTTTCTATACTTGTTTCAGATGACTTCTCAGGGTTCCCTATAGGGTAGGTAGTTGGGTTTTCTATTGATCTTGTGCCCAAGAGGAAACATACTTCATTAATTTATTACCATATTACGCTAAAATAATTAAAAAAAATAATTTGAAATTAGATTATAGGGAAGATAAAGGATTTATCCATCCTTGTGAATCTACATGTGCTTATCTTGTTCTCTTTGTAAAGAAATTAGATATGAATAATCTCTTATGCATCTATTACAGAAGGATGAACTTGGTGAATTTCAAGAATAAATATACCTATATACAAATTGATGACCTATTTGATCAATTAAAAGAAAAAATGTGGTATTAAAAGAATGGACTTCAGTTAGGGTATCAGTGATTCTGGGTGAAGATATAAGACAGTTCCCTAGATACTTTTAGAAGTTGTAAGAACCTGGGTTTTTAGAACGGGTCTAAATCCTGACCCAGTTTGAATTTTTGACTTATTTCTGTGAAAATTGGGAAAATATGGGAAGTTCTGGAAATTTCTAGACTAAAATCTGTGTACTCTAAAGTACACGCCGTGTATGGGTTAGGCGTGTATCAATCGTGTGCTCGCCGAATACATGTAGTGTGGTGACTGTGTATGAATTTTCTACTACACGACGTGTAGTGTTGCTCGAAACACCATGTACCCATGACCGTGTGGAGTACATACATGGCGTGTAGGCTTGTGGGCTGGGTAGAATGTTTTTAGGAAGTACACGTCGTGTACTATTTGTACATGCCATGTATAGGGGCCATGTATGGGGATATACATTGTGTGTTGGGAATATCGGCCGGGTAGAGATGTACACCTCGTGTGCCATAGGTACACACTGTGTAGTTAGTTGAAAATTCCTTGGTGAAATATCAGATGTTATATGAACAATAAAATGATACACGGCGTGTAGTCATAAGTACATGCAGTGTATTTTATTTTTTTCGCTAAAACGGGAAGTAGCCTTTTTTTGAGGCAGAAACTCAAACCCTCAATAGGTTTGAGAAGAGTGAGCCAGCTGGAGATTATTTTTGATCCCGATTATCCATCCGAACTCCATTTTTATTATCGTCAGATGTGTTACAATCCCCTTGTAAATTCCTTGATTCCATTAGAGACGTTCTTCCTGATTTTTGTTCTAAGACGAGTTTTAGGGGTTTGAACGGTTTTGGTTCCTTTGTAGATCTACCACATTTTAGACCTAATTGGAGGCTTTTATTGGAGGATTATCATCGTGATAGTATGAGGTAGGTGGTGCATACCTTTTTTTTTATTTTTTTAGACCTTTGGGTGGCACGAATTAAAGCGCGCATTTGGGTATTTTGAGCATGACCTTGTTTTATCTACTATTACATATTGAATTAATTGTTAAACCCATGGGATGCCTTTGGGAATGCCTTATTTCCTATATTTCTTAATCAAGGCTGGGTGAGAGGCCAATGTTCATTGAGACATTTTGGCATGGGTGCCAAAATGGTTATAATTGGTCTGCTTTGTTTAGAGATGGTATGTTTAATATGGTGAAACATGATTATGTTTTTTAGAGGCATTCAAGACCTTAGTGATGTTATGTGATAACCATTGGGTTAGTGAAAATTCCACTATTTAGATTGTTTTTCCTGTTTATGTGACTTGTTTAGAAGTGTTGCATACATAATTTATGAATTGTATATGCTGGAGCCCTTTGGGTTGTGTTGGGAATAGCCCGGATATACTTGAGTGAGGCTGATTACAAGTTGGGCATGGGCCGGGTTACACTGGATGGTTCTGACCATGGGTTTGGGCATCATAGACGTCGGCTTGAGGCAGGGTGACTGTTATGTTGGGCATGGCTCGAGTTTACTTGGATGGAGATATCATCAGACTTGAGTGTCATGGTCGCAAGTACTTGAGGTGTCAACGCTGTTGTGGGTTGGGTACAATTACGGTTATTACTTCTCACCTGTAACTTTGAGTAGTGTGCACACAGAGAGATTCTTTGATGAGATGGTTTTGACCACTCATGTGGGTAGAGGCCCCGTTAGTTTTAGTTTTGGTACATTTAGTTTGGGGGTGCTTTTCATAGGAAGCCATGTGGAAGGTGAGGAGCCTTCCGGGGATAGCATTGAGGCTATCAGGTCAGGGGAAGAGGCTCGCCGTTATTTTAGGACAGACATTAGTGTCCCTCCAGTTACATTATTTATGGGAAGACATCATTGTCCATCTGGTTACTTTATATGAGGGAAGACATCATTGTCCCTCTCGTTACTTTATTTGAGGGTAGACATCGCTGTCTCTCTGGTTACTTTATTTGAGAGCAGATATCGCTATCCCTCCTGTTACTTATTTGAGGGCAGGCATCACAATTCCTTTATATTACTATCTCTTGGGCGTGCCTTCGGGACATAGGTACTTTAGATGTGCGGTATGAGGGGGAACATGGTGTCAGGTTACATGACAAAGATTTTGGTGTTAGCCAAAGCAAGTGACAATTCATGGTGGCTACAGAGCACCGATGGAGTTTATGTTTACTTTTTCATCGTATTGTTTAATGTTTTTCTTATAACTGCATGACAACTTAAACAGTTATTTTAGGTACACATATTTGGGTCGTATACTACTGAGAATCATCTCACACCCTGCACATGCACTTCAGGACGTGTGTAGACTTTATGGATTTATGAGCTGGAAAGAGGCTAGCTTCAAGAGATGGACTGCATTAGATGTTTCCTAGAGAAAGTATAGACATTGAGGTCTTTCCAAGATAGATATTATTATTTTTTGATTTCTTTCCTATATCATCTTGATTACTTGTTTCGTAGCTACAGTTGGTTAGCCATTGGTTCCCTTTATATTTAGATATGTATGAAAGACATTGGATGCATGTTTTTTTGTTCTGTATTAGTTACAAGTGATTAGCATTCTGATTTGTTTATTTCTGTTGTAGTTTTTTATATTAATTTCTTATGTTGTTTATCGATGTTTAATGTGCTTCCACTTTGTGGGTTTGGTTTGAGTCTATTGAGTCATTTATTCCACTTCATATTTATTATTATACTCATTACGGTATCATTATTATCCTCTGAGAGGGTATAGCCTCCCCACTATACCTATAAGACCCTCGCTGCTAGTTGGCAGCCTTTGGTGTTCGGGGAGGTGCACCTAAGGTAGTAACACCAAACCCGTTTAGCACTGTTCGGGTGGCTATTCGGGTATGGGTCGTTACAAAGTGGTATCAGAGGAGTTCTTGACAAGGATTTAGTAGTAGTTTTTTTCTAGAAACTAATGATATTGAGGTTTATTTTTTTATTTCTACTAGTTTTACTATTTGGGATATAGTAGAATGGAGATAGGTTACGACAGGAACTGGGTTTCTAGCTTGTTCTTGGGTGCCTGTAGCCCCAGGTACAAGGGATGGACCAAGTTTCCATGGGTGGGAATTTCTATTTTATTTTTTACTCAGATTAAAGTTTATACGATTTCCACCTTGGTGGCTCACTTGGTGTGTGATGTTATTGGTTGTGATATGTGACCCTTGACCCGGTACTGTAATGGAGAATTGGACCTTGGGCGAGTATGGAAAGGCTTGTTTGTTTGACTTTTGATAGGAACATTTTTTAGGGTATTTCAATTTCATAACTGCACGTATTCTTTGTGAAGTGATAAAGTCATGTGAAAAATTTCAATTTCCATGCTTTGTATTCTTCTAGAATGCGAATAGGTGAAATTCCTGATATAATTGTGTGTTAATTGAAATTTGTTATGCCATTATTATTATATATATTGTGAATTGATTGTGGCAGGAGATTTTGAGTCTGGCTCTAATATGAGCAGGCATGTAATATGAGTGAGGTGATTCTGATCACAAGGATTGGGTGACTAGGTCGTCGTGTTGAGGCAACGTTGGTAGTCAGTATGGGCATGGCTTGAGGTACTTTTCATACTTGCCTCTACTAAGGGCGGGTAAGGAGGCCATGAGGCCAAGATGCCATGGGCATGGGTTTTGATAGGGGAGAGTAAAGGTAGTTGTTTTATGCTGCCTCTTTACTGCTTTATTTATCTGCATTGAGCGTATATTGTTATATATATATGGGATGTCTGACCATTTATGGTTGTCAGCGGGTTCTTTTTAGTCAACTCGGATGGAGTGTTAGGCGGGATATGGTATAGTGCTGCAGGGGTAGGATCGGGTTCAGGATCTGGTGCAGGCAGAGCATGAGCCATTGGTACAGGCGTAGGGATAGGATCGGGTTCAAGATCCCATGCAGGAAGGGCAGCAACTGGGTTTGGCAGCATTCGGGTCATGGGTCGACGACCATCTTCGGTCTAGTTCGGTATGTTTCTTGTAGGGGATCGATAGAGGTGCACAGGATATAGATCAATCTATGGAAAATCTAACATAGGAGTTCCAGTTATAGGACCCACCTCTTTTTCAAGGTGAGGGTGGTCCACAGGCATTTGAGAACCAGATAGAGAGTATTATGATGATTTTTTAGCGGTTTGAGATGCCTCTAGGGTGGAGGGTCAAGCTGGTGATGTATATGTTGCGAAGACCGGAAAAGCGTTGGTGGGATGTGCAGGTTCAGGCTCACAAGCATGAAGGGCTAGCATGGAAGGACATTGAGAATAGGTTCTTTGAGCACCTTTACCCAGAGACACTGGGGGCTGAGAGAGCTCAGTAGTTCTTGAGCCTTCAATAGGAAGACATGTCGATCATGGACTATGTAGCTACTTTCACTGAGCTATATCGCTTTTCACCTGGTATGGTAAGCGATGACGTGGAAAGGGTGAGGCACTTTGAGGATGGATTACGACATGCCATTCGAATCCAGGTGAATATCCTCATGCTGGGTTCATTCTTATAGGCGGTGAATCAGGTGCTTATTGTAGAGGGAAACCATAGAGATAGTCCCCAGTTCGGTCAGTGGACACTTTCAGGTGACGGTTCAGACATCAGGAAGCGAGGAGGGGATGAGTTCCATTAGAGAAGTCAGGCCAAGGACTCAGCTAGACCACCACGTAGTAGTTCTTTAGTGATTTTATTTCAGTGTGGAAATCCAGGACATGTTTGGACTCAGTGTGATAGGCCTCCAAAGGAGTGCCGGGCATGCGGACAAGTTGGGAATCTTGAGAGGTTATGTAGGTATCCTTCTCAGAGAGATGGCAGGAAGGGACCAGGATAGATGGTGGCATTTGTAGTTGGTTCAGGTTCGGCACTAAGAGAGGGTAGACAAATTTCAGCTGCATGCGGAGGAAGTGATAGAGACAGCGGGACCCAGTTAAGGGGTCATTGGCCGGTGACTATAGTTGCACCGCAGGGAGGTCAGGTATCATGCAGTCATAATTTAGTCCAAGTGCATTCTGTGGAGATGCTAGAGGCTGATCAAGTTGGTGAGTTGACGACAGTTAGAGGTACACCACGAGTGTGGTCGTGACTTTCTTATTTTCACTTTGGCATGACCTATTTAGGGATGTCTATTTTGAGTGCATGAGGTGCACAGGATTTATGTGGACTAACTAGATAATGGTTAGTGGGATTGGCACCATATTAGGTGCATGATATATATATTTATATATATCTATGAGAAGAATTCCATCAGGGCATCGAGGATGTGGGTTACTTGAGGTTCCATGGGCATCGGGGCATCAAGGATGTAGGTTACTTGAGATTATGCAGCATCAGGGCATCGAGGATGTAGGTTACTTGATGTACTAGGCACTAGGCTTGTTTTGAGCATCCATGGGATGCATGACCTCGTAGAGGCGGACACCGATGTGGTGAGAGATATGTTTGGGTGTCAGAAATGACAGAGTAGTATGAATGAGGTGTAGGGGTGACGATGCGTTATGAGAGTACCATGAGTCTGGGAACCAGGTTAGAGAACCTTTACTGGATTTGTGTTTTATCGGGTTGAGACTAATTTAGGAAAATCCTATGGTGGGGATCCCCTTGAGGAATTTATCCAAAACCTATAATAACAGGGTAGTCTGGGTTACTTTGATCATGGTGGTATATTCGGTGCCCTCTCTAGGTTTTGTTTGATAGCTTGGGGATGAGCTCTGTTTAGGTGGGGAGATTATAAGAACCCAGGTTTTTAGAACGTGTCAAAATCCTGACCCAGTTTAAATTTTTGACTTGTTCCTGAGAAAACTGGGAAAATCTGAAAATTTATGGAAATTTCTAGACTACATGAAATATACTCTAAAGTACACGTTGTGCATGGGTTAAGAGGATTCCATATGTGTTCTCGTCAAGTACATGTCATGTGGTGACCATGTAAGAATTTCCTACCACATGGCGTGTAGTGTTGATCATCATGCCTTGTACCTGTGACTATGTGGAGGCAATACATAGCAAGTAGACATGTGGGATGTGTAGAATGTTTCTAGAAAGTGCACGTCGTGTACTATTTGTACATGCCGTGTAGAGGGGCCATGTATGGGGATATACATGGAATGTTGGGAATGTCGAACGGGTAGAGAAGTACATGTCGTATACCATAGGTACATTCCGTGTAGTCATTCGACAAGTCCTCGGTGAAATAACAGCCGTTATATGAACAATAAAATGATATACGACATGTAGTCATATGTACACGCCGTTTATTTTCTTTTTTTAGCTAAAACGGGCAGTAGCCTCGTTTTGAGGCAGAAACTCAAACCCTCAACAGGTTTGAGTGGGGAGAGATGGATGAAGCTTATTTTTTATCCTGGTCATCAGTTTGAACTCTGTTTCGATCGTCGTAGGATGCGTCATAATCTC
Source organism: Viscum album (assembly GCA_963277665.1). Lineage (NCBI taxonomy): Eukaryota > Viridiplantae > Streptophyta > Magnoliopsida > Santalales > Viscaceae > Viscum > Viscum album. The sequence continues at coordinate 1,490,396,334 of OY728142.1, forward strand.
CTCAGTAAGGCCTTGATTCCTCTTGAGCCTTCATTCTTGATTTCTGTTCTAAGAAGAGGTATAGGGGTTTGAGAGGTTTCAGTTGTTTTGTATATCTACGGAGTTTTAGACCTAATTATAGGCTTTTATCGGAGGAGAATCATCATGCTAGTATGAGGTAGGTGGTGCATAAAATATTTTGTGTTTTTTAGACCTTTGTGTGGTGCGGATTAAAGCACGTATTTGGGTATTTTGAGTGTGACCCTGTTTTATCTTCTATTACATATTGAATTAATTATTTGACCCATGGGATGCCTTTGGGAATGCCCTATTGCCTATATTTCTTGAGCAAGTCCGGGCGAGAGGCCGACCCTCATTGGGAAATTTTGGCCTTGGTGACAAAATGGTTATAATTGGTCTGCTTTTTTTAGAACTGGTATGTTTAATCTGGTAAAACTTGATTACGTTGTTTAGAGGCATTCGAGACCTTAGGACTACTATGTGATAACATTTGGGTTAGTGAAAATTCAACTGTTTAGATTGTTTTTCCTATTTATGTGACTTTTTTAGAAGTTTTATATACTTAATTGCTGAATTGTATATGCTGGAACCCTTCAGGTTATGTTGTGAATGGGCCAAATATTCTTGAGTGAGGATAATCAGAGGTTGGGATTGGGCCGGGTTACACTGGGTGGTTCTGACTAGGGGTTTGGGAATTATGTACAACGGCTTTAGGTAGGGTGACTGTTAGGTTGTTCATGGACGGGGTTTACTTAGATGTCGAGACCATTGGACTTGAGTGGCATGGTCGCAGGGACATGAGGTTTCAAAGGTGTTGTGGCTTGGGTACTATTTTGTTGATTACCGCTCACCTAGAACTTTGAGTAGTGTGCACACAGAGAGACTCCGCGATGAGGAGGTTTTGACCACTCGTGTAGGTAGAGGCCATGTTGGTTGCGGTTTAGGTAGTTTTGGTTTAGGGGTGCTTGTCGTAGGAAGCCACGTGGAAGGTGAGAAGCCTTTAATGGATAACATTGAGGCTATCAGGTTGAAGGAAGAGGATCGCTATTATTTGAGGGTAGATATCATTGTCACTCCGGTTACATTATTTAAGGGTAGACATCGCTATTCGCCTGGTTAATTTATTTGAGGTTAGATATCATTATCCCTCCTGTTACTTTATTTGAGTGTAGACATCACTATCTCTCCGGTTAATTTATTTGAGGGAAGACATCGTTGTCCCTCTGGTTACTTATTTTAGGGCATATATTGTTGTTCCTCCAGGTTACTATCTCTTGGGCGTGCCTTCGGGATGTAGGTATTTGAGACACGCGGTGTTAGGGGGCACATGGTGCCGGGTTACATGACAGTGATTTTGGTGTTAGCCGAAGCAGGTGACATTTAGTGGTGGCTGTAGAGCACCAGAAGAGTTTATGTTTACTTGTGCATTGTATTGTTTACTATTTGTCTTATTACTGCATGCCTACTTAATCACTTATATTAGGTACGAACTGTTGGGTGGTATCCTACTGAGATTCATCTCACACCCTAAACAGGACCTTTGGGACGCGTGTAGACTTTATGGATTTATGTGCAAGAAAGAGGCTAGTTTCAGGAGCTGGAATGCCTTATCTTTTACATGGAGATGATATGGACCTTGAGGTCTTTCCAAGATGAAGATTATTCTATTTTTCTTTCTTTCCTTTATCATCATGTTAACTTGTTTTGTAGATACAATTGGTTAGACATTGTAACCCTTTATATTTAGATATGTATGACCATATATGGATGCATGTTTTGTTGTTCAGTAGTAGTTGCAAGTGATTAGCATGATGTTGTGTTTATTTCTGCTGCTGTTTTTTATATTAATTGCTTCCGTTGTTTATCGATATTGAATGTGCTTCTACTTTGTGGGTCTGGTTTGAGTCTGCTGAGTCATTTATCCCACTGTATATTTATTATTATACTCAGGCCAGTATCATTATTATCCTATGAGATGGTATAGCCTCCCCACTATACCTATAAGACCCTCGTTGCTAGTCGACAGCCTTTGGTGTTCGGGGAGGTGTGCCTAAGGTAGTAACACTCAACCCATTTAGCACTGTTTGGGTGGTTGTTTGGGTCTGGGTCATTACAGAAGTAGTTAGTGTCATTTGGAATACATAGTGATTTTTTTTTTAAAATAATTTGATTGTCATCATGGGGATTATAAACTAAGAAATTAAAAAATACTACGAAAACTTCATCATGGTATTCTAAAATGACATTTTTGTCGACTATAAAACCAAATAAGAGCATGAGAATTATTTAATAATTTCTTTATGAAATCTATATGATCATTTACTTTATGGAAAGTCATAAAATTATGTTTTATATATTCATGAAGTAATTTTATTAGGAAATATGGTGTTGTAAAAAGGCATTTTAATTGATCATAAAAAGGTGAGTGTTGTTATATAATATAAAGTACCAAACAACGTATTTGATTTAAAAATATTTTTGGGACTATTGGGATATTAAAAATGATTTTTTGAGGATCTCCACAATCATGGATATCCTTTAACTATTCTCACTTAGAAAGGGGTGAAGTTTATTTGCAGATCTATGTGAAAAGTATCTTTTGATGAGTTAAACAAGTGGTTGATATTATCCCCTATATTTATTTTACCTGTTCCCCGACTGGGGTATATCATTTATTATGATAAATTAGGTATGATATTTGGTTTAATGCTTATACATATTAATAAATGGTGGTGTACGGTTATATCCAGCTATAGCTACATGAAAATAATTACCCAACCCATGACCTTGATCTATATCAGTTATGCAGGCCCATAAATGCTAAAGGCACTAACATTTTGGGGATATATTCATGATTAATTATTATCATAAAAGTTTATGATACATATTTTCTAAAAAGTATTTTAATACCAGAAATAGGTGATGTGTGCAATACTTTCAGGAATTTGATTTTAACCTCACAAATACACTGAGAAAGGGTAACATGGTCATTGATTCTACTATAAATAAATTTACTTTTCAATATTTGAAAGAATCCAATTCTAAATGGAAAATGATGAGTCACTTTTCTGAAATTAATTTGGAAGTGAATTAAGAGAAATAGGATGTATTCCTTTCTAGTGTTCAATTAATGACCATACTTATTGAGCTAATCCATCAAGAGAAATCAGGATATGATGAGTTATAACATGTTAGGAGGATCATAAATTGTGGGGAGACTAAAAAAATTTGGTTCCTATCTTCTGATGGTATTCTTTATTTTACGAAGATGTATTACAATATGATGCATTGATATTGGTATCCTAGGATCGAATTTTATATATTAGATATTGTTTCATGATGTTGTACCTTCTTGAAGGTTAAAGCTAAATACCAGATTCTATATAATATGGTCTATATTGTTTCTATACTAAAATATAAATGGGATGAGATATCCTTGGAAATCATCATCATGTTATGTCATAACCATCAGAGGAATAATTCTATATGGTTTGTGATTTATTAGTGCATTAAATAATACTATTTCATCTTGATCAAGGATACCACTACGATAGAGGAACTCAAAAATATTTATGTATAGAATATGATGATATTACATGGGGTACCTTATTCTAATATTTTTTATAGAGATCCTAGATTCACTAATTAATTATCTAAAGCACTCTAAGAGTTAATGGGATCCTAGGTGTAGATAAATATGACTTATTATCCATAAATAGATGGGAATATGGTGCATGTAATACATATATTAGAGGATGTACTCTGTACTTGTGTTTTAGATTTCAGAGGCAGATGAGATACCCATCAAGAATCAGTAAAGTTCACATATAACAATAGATACCAATATTCTATAAGAATGGTTCATTTTAGTACTTTATATGGTCAACCGTGTTAGTCTCCCCTTTATTCGATGGAGGAGGGAAAGATTTATCTGTTATGATCAAGAAATTTTAATGATAACAAAAATATTCAGATTACTCATTAGGGATGCATGATAGATTAAATATACCATTAATCCCATGCAGATTATCGATGCCATCCATTTGATTTTTCAATTGGTGATTGAGTGTCTGTAAATGTAATCATCTCTATTGGGTCATCGATGGATTAATAAGAAATATAATATCACACCATGTTATGTGGGGTCCTTTGAGATCACTTAAAGGATTGGGATGGTCACATACCAATTGTTGTTACCTCCTTAGTTTACATTGATTCATAATCTTATTTATTTCTACTAGTTAAAGAAGTTTCACCATAATCCTACCAAAGTTTTAAGCTGAGAAGAGTTGGAGCTAGAGTCAGATGTCTCAGTGAGTGATCACCCAATCTAGATTATTGAATCTTAAAACAATGTAACATGTGGGAAATATATTCTAATAGTTTTTGTGTCGTGGACACACATGAGTGATTCTTATGATATGTGGAGAGAAAGAATATGTTATTAGGAAGAAATGGACTCACCTATTTGTTGACCTTATATCTTTAACTTAACTATTTAGATGAATAATGTTATATGGTGGGAAATATTGTCACACACATGGTTTCATTTTTAGTTATGAATTTTTTATTTATTTTATCTTTATTCTATCAGTTTAGAGTCAAATTTCCATTGAGATCTTGAAAATGAAGAATTAGTGCTTGTCATCTGATTTGTGTATGGTTAGTAAAAATTATGAAACACATCCATGGATGACCTATAACACATTTTTTAGACACTCAATTAGTTTCCCAAACCTTCTGTCCAAACAATGTGGCACCCTTTATACGTGTCTAGTTCCATCCATATAGTTGGAACATGATATTTTAAATAATTCAGCCATATAGCCCACCTTTCTATTTCATAAAAATGTAATTTTACTAAATAATCCCAAAAAAAATTAATCTATCCTAGCCTATCCTCTATCCCCATTCAATCTCCCTATAATGTCACACATTTACCCTTTATCCTTTATCCCTTGGATTAATTTTAATTGTATTTTCACTTATATTCTCCAAGGAATAATCTAGTAAGAAATTTATACTACCATTCTTGGTTTTATTCTCTCCCTCCATCAATATTTTGTTCTCTTATATAGATATAGTGTCAATGGGTTTCTGTTTACCAAATATAATGTAAGGGGTTTTGGTGTTTATGGATTTTTATTTCCTTATAAGGGTATTTCTAACTAATCACTTGTGGATTCAGTCCATATTCCAATGGTTCTATTGATTAAGGTAGGTGGTTACATAAGTAAATTTTTTAGAGGAACTATAAATCTTTTTGTTAATTTTAATTTTTTTATAATTTTTTAAATAATTTTATGAATTTCTAGAAGAATTATATATGTGATATAATTATTTAAAATTGTTCTCTTTTGATAAGGGAAATTAACTTGATTCCAATTCATGTTTACATATGAAAATGTAATTTTACACTCTAGGTTTTTGATAAAATGAACTTCATCAAACTACCCTTTGAATGGAAATGATTTTAATAGAGAAATTGTAATTCATTTAAAGGGTTATTTCATATGACAACCTTGGGTGATTAGGTATGAAAACTAGGAAAATAACCTCTAGGAATTTGATACGATCTCCCCAGTTTTGGATCACACCACTAAAAAACTTGAATACTACTAAGACTTGGATGATATAGATATGGTGTCATCAGTTGGGATGTCAACATGTCATTGGAAATGTGACATAGATCTACCCAGAAGATCACATGTGGTTGTATATTTTTTTTGTTTTGAACATAATAAATTAATAGGATCTTAGTGTTACTTGACCTAAGCTACCTTAGATATTCTACTAGGGTGCTTATTTTGAAATATTTGTTTACATGGATTTTAATTTCATATTTATATTTGATTGATATATTTTTATATGTTACATGTATTTAAAATTAAATACGTTTACTTTAAAATGGTTTTCTATTCAAACTAGAATTCTTGGTTTATATAACAAATAATTCTCAAGGAAGACTTGGTGGGGTCAAAGTAGTATAGTTATGATCATGCATATAATCACCAAATGGGTGTATGTAGACCTTTTTTTGATAGATATAAGTAATAGAAATTTATCGATTATAGGCAGTGGATATATATTCTAGTTTAACTTTTGTTAGAGTTGGTGACATGGTGAGATTTATCCCTAATGTCACAAGAAGATGGGTAGAAATTATTTTGATTCAAATTTTTCTTTTATTTTGTAGACTTACTCTTGTATTTCATATTCAATTTTCCATATCATTTTTTATAAATTATAGCCTAAATATTTTTAGTTATGTTATAGATGATTTCTTTTTTTCGATTGTTATTATTTCATAGATATTCCACATTTATTATGTTTAGTTGTTGGGTTATTGTTATAGTTTTATTTTTTTGGAGGCATGAATCATCAAATTATACTGAGGTTATATAGGGATCCTGATTGGAGTCCTTTTATGATAGTTAGTTTATTTTGGAATAATCATTACCAAGGTAATTTTCTTAATTCCTCAACACTAGTTTCATACCCTTGGGATTATAAACAAACTTTGGTCCTTGTTGCATGTTTAATCAAGTACTGGTTTAGAGTAGGCCAAGTTGTTTCATGAAAAACCCACCAAAAGGGTGATAATGCATTTTACATGGAGGAAAATATATATTTAAAAGAAGATAATTTTATTATATCTTGCATAAAATAAAGGTTCTCACAAAGGGAGGGATCATGTATCTTTTATATACTATATTTAATAAAGAGTGTCTTAGTGTCTGGAGCATCAACTTCCATCTCATGGTAGTCGATGCATTATAGGTCATTGGAGTGTTTTCACTTGAATGTTTCAAATGGTTTCCCATGACATGAATGAATCAAGACTATTGATTAATAACTAATGAAACCATGTGGAAGGATGTAGATGTGACCATGCACTTTCATCCCATGCACCCCATAATATAAATCCTATCATACATTTTTATATAGGTAGATTGTATTAGAAAAATGACTTTATGATACATGCATATCATAATCTATGATATAATATCATTCACATCTCTTATTATGATACAAATGATATAGTAATATGTGATATCCCTTATTTTAGTGCATATATAGCTCTATATACCAAAGTTCCACGAAACAAATCTTTATATACTTTATAGGAATGATTGTTGAATTTTGTGTTAATGATATGGTAATTAAATATCGTCAACATTATGACTACCTCTCTGACCTTGAGGTAGTGTTTAAAAAACTATGATAACATATCCTAAAAATGAATGTATTGATTTGTGCCATTGGTGTAACATTATATAAAATCCTTTGGCTTCCTGGTACTCTATCATGATGTTGAGATCAACCCTGAGAAAACCAAGGAGATAATTGGGATACCTCCCCTCAAAACCTTTAGGAAGTGAGAGGAATCTAAGTGAACCTTGATAATATCAGACTCTTCACTAAAGATCTCATAGGAAAATTATTACCATTCAAAAAGCTGATAAATAGAGTGGTGAATTACTAGTTGGACAATGAATGCTAGAAGGCATTCGATGACCTTAAGATTTATCTTCTACATCCTCCTATGTTGATACCACCTATAGAAGGAAAATATATCATCCTTTATCACTTAACCATAGAATGTTCTTTTTGTGTCTTCCTTACCCCGAAATATTATGCAAAAAAGGATAACAATCATTACTATATATAGAGAACAATGTTGTAAGATGGGACTTGACACAATGATTTTGGGAAAAATTTTATTGCACTAATTTTTTTGGTGTAGAAACTTCCACATTACCTATAGCTTCAAGGAGACTTGGTTTCTTAAGTGAACCCTATAAAATAAATCCACAGTCAACCCATGTTTATGGGAAGATTATCCTGAGGGGAAATGATCCTACAATAGGTTGATATCGAGTTTGTGTCATAGAAGGAAATCAAATTGTAGGAACTAGTAGATTTTCTATAAATAAACCCTAACCTATAAGAATCATAGTCAAACATCAAGATCACTAATTAAAATTTCTTATCTATCCATATAACTTCCCATTTATAGGAAATATACTATAATGATGTTTTTAGTAGACCAAATGGAAGAATCATGGATGATCCAAGACTCAATTGGGTTGGTTTGCAAATTATATTTGTATCCTTGACCAAGTAAGTCTTTCAAAAAAATTTCTAATCTATGAAGGATATATCAATAATAATGTAGAATATCATTCCCTTACATAGGCTTATAGTTGGCCGTGTAGGTACTATTTTCATGATTTCATATGAATGTTTATTTAGAGATAATAATTAAGAAAATCAATGGTGATTATACTACAAATAAAGAAGTGTTGATTCCATTTATTGACTATCTGTGTGGATTAATGGTTTATTTCCATAAAAAAATAAAATTTTGTCTCACATTTCACAATTGAATAATGCCTAATATTATGCATTAGATAATACGACAACTACCATGGAGGGCCTAGATAAATATGAACCAATGATTCATATTTTACATCACATGGTGGTATCAACAATTGTCAATAATGATATTACAGAGATCAGTGAATTCATTTTCATCATAGATCAAAGTGATTCTCTACCCATTATAATTGAAGAAATTGCTGGATAAATGTCTCCCATATAGGAATACATTCAGAACGGGGCCCTCTAACAAGATCGAATGAGGAAGGATTAAATTTTATCACACAGACATTGAATTCCATTATTTATGTCGACCTACACTCTCATAAATTTTTATGATAACGAGGAATTAACGAGTGTCTATTTGGTGTATTGAAGGAGGAGAGACCATAGCTGTTATGAAATAAGTATGAACTAGTGCATGCGGTTCCCATCAGTAAAGGAATAAGATCTTTCACTAAATTATAATGATCAAATATTTCCATCCATATATGATATAAGATTTCATGGAGTTAACTAGGAAGTTTCTTTCATGCAATAGCATTAAAATTTTATTCATCAAACCCAAAACTATTCTATTCAAATAAATACACTTATTAATTTGATATATGGGGGATATATGTTATGGGTCCATACCATCCGACCAAAGTTACGTAGTTTAAGTTCATCAATACTAATAACAAATCATTCTATAAATGGGATAAATTTGTAGCCTTGAAATAATTAGAGAAAAATTATATTATGAATTTAATCAATTCTAATATCATTACTAGATTTAGAGTCTATCACACCAATTTTATTGGAAAAGACACTAAATTTTGTACCTTAAAGTGGAAGAAATTATAATAAGAGTAAAATATTCCAACAAATAACTCATCCCAAAACCATATAGACTCATGTAGATAGAAAAATAATTTAAATAAGACATCATAAATTATTCTTTAGAAGATGGTGGATAAGGATAAGAAGTCCTGGATATTAAAATTACTTTATGTTTTGTGGAATTATTGCACCATGACCTATACCTCCATGCATAAAACCCTATACTTTATGATATATATGATTGGATAAGTTGTTCCATTAAATTTTAGTTTATTTCACTTTGCACTACTAGTTTTGATAAGATATCCAAATATGACTTGATGAAATTGATTGGAGTTTTGAGATAAGGTTTTGTACCTTGTACAACTTTGAAGTCTATCAAAATTATTTCTCATGAGAATTCAATAATAAGGTCCACCTCCACTCATTAATCTAAGGATAATTGGTATTAGCCATGATAATTCCAATGATACCTTAGAAGAAGTATCCAAATCTTGAAAATAATTGGGAAGTACCTTATCTCATACACACAATATAATTTAATAGATCTTATTCTATAATCAAAATGGAATAAGAGTGTATAATTTCCACCCCTAATATAGGGGATTTCCATAAATACATTTCACAACATCATATAAAATCACATTATAAAAGAATATAAACTACTTGGAAATTGTCCTAGTAATATAAACATAAACAATAAGACATGATGATCCTTGTCACAAGACCTTAAACTGCATGATATTATCATCCCTATCAGATGATATTAAACATCATGAAATATAGGTCCACCCTGCATGAAAAATAAACCACTTGGCGTGGTCTATCTTATAATACCCAATTACTTTCATGAGAGTGTATTCCATGAAATAGTCCCAACTATATGGTTTCTCCATCCACATGCCAACACTAAGATAAAAAAATCATCCATATTCCTAATAACTACATTTGGTTTTTTTTTGTATTCCAAAATATATATTAACACTTGACTTTCCTAACCTAGGGATAATCATAGAAATCATTCACAAAAACATTCCTCTCCATCATAGTGTTTTGTGTCTACAACTCATTCACATTATAAATTTCAATGACCCTGTATTAGGAAAAAATGATTTAATTTGTTCTAGTATTTAGAACTCACCAATTCATATAGGATTTCCTTCCTTCTCACATTGTGATACTCAAAATTTCATTTTCCCCTACCTACGATCTAGATTAGTACTGAAACTATTTCTAAAAACTATTTTATACTTGATTCCTATAATAATAAGATATGCAGTAATGTCTATATCACCTATCTTGGACCCAAATGTAAATTTAATCTTTATACCATTTTCCCCCATTATCTTAGAAATCATGTTTACCTCATTCATGTCATATATTCCTTTATCAACCATATGTTTGGATGATAATTTTGGAAACATTTATCTGAACTATGTGTGTATTTATTTATGATATCACATTATTCACAATGACATATAGATCATATATTTTGGACCCACCTATAAGTTGAATTCTCATCGAATCCCCCTTCCATGTTATGGTTTCCTCCTTCACATAGGGTCTTTCAATATTAACTTCTATATCGAGACAACATATATTTTATCTAATGAACTAAAAGTGTATTAATTCATGTTATTTCAAGATATGAACTGATTCTATAACCATCTATCTTGGACCCTACCATAAATAATCATCCACTTAATCTTCTCTCTAGCATTTTATAAGGATCCAATCTTGTCCAGTTTTGAATTAGTGTGAATCAATTTCCATTTTAAATATCATCTTCCCTTATATAATAATTTTTAACTTGATTATTTTAATCCTCAAAAATCCAAAATTTCTATTTGTAATGAGTAAATAAAATAATGAAAAACCTCTCTATTTAGTGATGGTAAATATATCATATATTCAACCTACCTATAAATTGATAGAGGCATATTTTTATCCTAAACTAGGAGATTATATAAGCCCACATATACTCAAAAATAATTTAGTGTAACCCATAATTTGAATTTAGTCAATTGTTATCCTCAAAATTCTTATTGAACGATATGGTAATTTATCAATTATTTAAAATATGCCCAGTGATTACACTAGACTATCAATTTTTCATTTCACTATTTTCTGACTCAGGTAACTCGTGTTATAAGTTACATGATTTTCATCCCAAGTTAAAAATGTATTGAAATTATTCTACATATAATCCCATCTGGCTTTCCATATTTCCCCATTGGTCTAGGAACTATAAGTTTAAATTTCATGAACCTTTCCCTAAGGCTATCTATACTATTACTTGGTCCTCTATTCACATTGGTTTTACCTTTCCCTCATTTTTATAAATATTTACTAACATTTGGGTCAAACCATTATGATATTTAAACATTATATTTTTTTGGTTAAATATATTAAACCGTAAAACATCATATTAATTGATATAGATTGTAATTGTAACACCCCAAGATTTCATAGTGTGTTATTTCTTCAAAATAATTCAATAACATGCACTACACGCAACACCGAGTTCAAGCGGACCATGACTCACCAAACAAGCCATTCAAAAAAGGTTATGAATAGTATTAACTAAATTTTAAACTTTATATAATCCTTATAATTTTAGAATCCATATTATGAGTTTCTTAGACATAATGTAAGAACAAATTCATCTTCAGTATTGTAGTTTTACCAACTTTTAATAGTGAACCCTTTTTAAATAAATTATTTCAAACTTTTTGACTAAATGGGGACATCAAAAAATTTAAAATGAAACATCCCAAGCTTACACGGTACGCTTTCCTTTGAATAAAACAGTAGCGTGTGTTGTACGCAACTTCGAGTTTTAACACACACCACAACCGATCAAACTAACCGTTATGGATAGTAATACTTAATTTTTTGAAATTATATATATTTTATATTTCAAAATGGACTTCATTTTTGGATTCGGAATATCAAATTTAGCCTAAGGTGAAATTTTGGTACTTTTCGGATAACTTTCATATTTTGATGAATAGTGAAAATTACTAAATTTTAATTAAAAACAACATTTTTAATCAAAATAATTAATAGTGATAAATTATGAATTTGAGTGGTTTTAAAGTATATTTAGAATATATTTTTACCATTTAATATAATGTTGGTCATTGGACATAATTTTACAATTAAACCGAATATAAACAAGTGTCAATCTTTTGATAGTTATTATCTCTTAAAAACACGTTTTTTGTTTTGACAGCGGGAATTAATTTTAAATTAATTTCTGCCACTTCTGTGTTTTGAATTTAGGAAAATGGATTCCATATTTGGAATCAGGATGTTCAAATTGTGTAAATAGGTAACTTTTATTTTTAGACATTTTGAATAGTTACTGTGGTAAATATTTTATTTACCATGGTTAAAGGGTAAATCCGGTAAATAAGGGTTAAAAAATAATTTTATATTAATACAAAATTACCCTAAAACGTGTCCTAACCTTATTGGTGGACACATACCCGACCATGGGCATCCTTGGGTCAATTTGGGGACCCCTTGGAGCCACTTGTATGTGGTAGGGACACATTATATTAATAAAGTTAAAATAAAAATAAAAATAGAATAAACTTACATCTTTTAGAAGAACAATTTTTACATAGGGTTATACATGTTGGAGTTTCGATTATAAATATTCATTAGAAAGCTAAAAATATTTCCTACATGATGATATTTTATTTATAATTTTTAGACATTAAATAATTTATTTTATTTATGACACAATGATGATGCAGTAATTACTATAATAGTGAAAAATTAAAATAATTGATATTATAAATACCCAAAAAAATATAATATGAAACTTTTAATGAATTAAACTAATTTTCTAGGATAATATGATATATTAGGATTGATTTAATTGACTTTGTTCGAAGTAATCAATCTGTTATGAGTTTCATAAAAATCAACTATTGAATAGTGTCAAAATTGACATAAAAGAGTTCTTAAAACAAATATTATATTATTAATTGATATTAAATTCCTAAAAATCTAAGGTTCGGCCAAAAGACTTATATCAGGATAGGTTCATCATTAATGGACCACTTGTGGGTCGCTTGGATGTATATAGTAAGTTTATTAACCATATTATATAAAAATACAAAGAGACATTGTAAAAGTGAAACTAATTAACTTAGAGTTAATACTTAATGATAAGGTTAATATAAGTACCTAAACCTGTCTAAATTCTATTGGTTGAGTGGTTTTCGACCTATCCCCACCTTAGACTTTGAATAATCAACTTTGGAGCCATTGGAAACCGAATATGAATTTATTATAAATTAATATTTCTAGCTTTTCCAAAGGTGCCCCTCACCCCTCTTATAAAAGGGCACTCCTCCTTCTCATTTCTTCACACCTCTCAAGCCACTTGGCTCGTCCAAACTCTGCCCAACTAAGCTCCCCACATCCCTATCCTCCTTCTTGAAGCTTCCCCTTAGGCAGAAAGCATTTCAACAAGTCCTTTGGTTCCAACCAATGTGAGTTACCTAAATTAAAGGTAACGTTTTCTCTTAAATTATTTTCATTTATTTTCCTTCTCCAACCCCCAAACTCTTTTTATTTACTTTCTTTTGTAACAACACAAGTATCCTCAATATACTAGGATTTTGTTATAAGAATGATTCAAACTACACATACACACAACTCCATCTAATGGATGATGAACATAATGTTTCTGTGGATGGAAAACTAACACCTCACGAAATGATGATTGTTCAAATACATCTTACCGCCTCTCATGGTGGCCATTATGATGGAACTGTAATTAAATATGATGTTAATGATATATATTTTATATATAAGCTTCTGTAATTCCATTTTATTTCATACCATTATTCGTTTCATGTTGTATATACATACGATAATTTCATTTGAGGAAGTGCGGACTACCGCCCCCTTAAAATGATATGACTCGTTCATACCACACATGGAACGTATAAAGGATGGTGTTAATGAACTTAAGTAACATATATAAAATATTATATTATACTGGAATAGTAATATACCTATGTATCATTTGTATTCGATTCTTTTAAAATAAAAATTAAATGGAAGTAGCGTTCGTGCGTACGTACGGACTACCGTCTCCACGAACGCGATGAGATTCATTCTCCATCGTATCCATTCAAGTATAATTATCATTTTATGATTTAAAAATGATGTTTAAGAACTTGATACCATTCTGGATATGAATAATATACATCCCATTAATAACGAATATGTCTCACATAACAAAGAATATAAAGTAAAATGAACCCGTTAACACCCGAAATGACGATAATTCTAAGATATTATTAACAAATCAATGATAAAAGATCATATTAAAGTAAATGATTCTTTTATTATTCAATAACAATTATTTCACCATTATACAGGAGGTAAACCTACCATCGACCAAGGAAAAAGTACAATGTAAGGGATTTTCTAATCTCACTTTTAATTTCGTGAGAATTCTATTGTTCACCACTTAATTATTGCATGTGGTGTATGTGTACTGCCCATGATTGTATTCATTGTGTAATATACTTTAATTTATGGGTATTTACATCATCATGGTATGATACTTCTTTCATGGGTGTATGTTTCTAAAGTTACCTAATCGATAAGGGAATTTGAGATTTCAATTTCCACTCATTTGGCTTTACACATATTTCATTGATTATATTACCCCAAGATTATGTGTGGAATCACTATTCATTTTATTATGTCATAATTTCCACTCCCCTTCCTGTGGATATAAGTTTGATGCACATAATCACTCCATTGGTAATTCTCAAGTCATTGATATGAATTTGATAAGAGTAATTTTAACTCATTCTCCATTTGTTGAGTTAAACATCCAATTCGTTGGTATTGTTTTTACAAGAATATGTGTGAATGTCCTTTGATTGTCTTACACTGAATATCCAATCATATTTAGTGTATTTATATTTGTCACACATAATTATGTCATTGATTTATCCTTAACCTAAGGATACAACCTTTACAAGAGATTTAATCTCAATTTACATTCCATTGAGACTTCTTTGTTGATATACACCAAATCACTTTTATGTGGTGTATATAACGTACTTTGACATAGTATATCATGAATCCCTTTATTCTCATGATATTACAAAGTTTTGATTACCACAATTATTTGTATTCAAGTGTCTCTTTTGGTTGGAATCTTTAACTAAAATACCATTTTTAAAATGATTTAAAGACTTATTCATCTAAATCTTTCTCATTAATGTCCATGTTTTAAAAAATGGTTTTAAGGATTTATTTATATGGACATTAAAGATTACAAATTAAAACTCCTTTTAAAAAAGTTTCAAAGTGGTATGGGACACTTTGATTCAAAAATCTATTTTTAAATGGCTTCTTGACAAATAGTGTGACTTTTAAATGTTTTCAAGAAAAGGGGGATATTTCTCTCAAATAGTTTTGATGATTATTTTCATCTATGTCATCATCCTTCATTATTCATGATTGAGGTTAATGTGATACAATACAATCTTCCATATTGTATCAAATGAGTTATATTTGACTGTGGATGTTCTATTTTTATACCATTCATGTTTTGTGGTTAAAGTATTGACATTTCGTATGCTAGTTTTAATACGAATGTTTATTTTATGCTTAAACCTATTCATATGAGGAATGCATTGGACTTAATAAGTGACGGGTGGAGCCCGCTATAGCTCCTCGATGCATCGGTAGGTCTCATGAGACAATCTAGTATCTTGGCACAAGGCCTTGTCAAAATCTTATTTGTAGTCTTGGCACGAGGCCTTGGCTATGTGGTTATGATAGTCTGGAATTATGCATTCCATCATTATGAAAGTGGTTATTGATATTGCATGTGATCATTCAACTAGTAGAATATCCATGTGAGTAAGTAAATGGAATTATTTCATTTTACCTTTGCCATTTTATGCTGAAGTTCAAGTTTAAAAGGCTTTTGTTTTTATTATAAATTGCCTTAAGTGTTTATTCTTATTTATGAAAGCTTCTTCTATAATGTTATCCTTACTGAGCATCCGAGCTCACCCCTTTCAATGTTTTTTTTCCCAGGATTATGAAGAAGTAATTTATGAATGACCTGTAGGGATAGTATGAGGGGAAATGAAGACAAGATGTTTTTTTATGATGTAATGTAAAAATTTATGGATGTATCTAGTTTTTCCAAGGATACTAAACTAATCGGTCTTTCGAGACTTGATCTTTCTCATGATCATGCCAATGTTATGTAATAATGCACCGACTCTGGGTAACTAGGGTCGGGGCGTTACAGTTGGTATCAGAGGAAGTTTAGTATAAACCTTGGTAGCTAGATTTAGATAAACTCTGATTAGAGCACGTAGACCTAAGATGAAATTTGAGGATTAGTATAAAATAACTTCCTAGAATTTTGGTATTGTAGAGATTTTGTGAGTTTTCTGAGCAATACATCCTTGTCTGGATACGAGCAGGTAGAGGCGGCTCTGGCACAGATGTACCTAGGGGTAAAACCCGAAAACACCGCTTTGAGCTAGACTCGAACGGGAACTGGTGCACGACAACGGGCCTTGCTGCACTCTTGGTTACGACACTCCCGGGGGATATGCTTAGGATAATTTACATTTTATTTACAAACCGATTTAAGTAATATATACATAAGATGAGAGTAAATGACCTTGGTTAATGCTAATATGTTTCAAATTGAGAATATGGTGACATTTTAATCTCTAAATGATTTTACGAATACTATTACTCACACAATGCTTTATGGTTTTAGTCAATGGCTGGATTCCAAGGAAGTCATAGTGACTTTGAGAATGATGTAAAAATTGGGAACAGTGGTGGCAATGAGCGACAAAATCGAATGTTGATAGGCGTAAAAGATATCATCATTATGCCAAATCAGTTTTCCAAAAATATGATCAACAACATATATATTAACCAACTCCCAGACTCAACAAGGAAGAGAAAGGTGATAAATGATAAGATCTCCAGCAATGGAGACCATGGAGAAAAGAAACCTCAATTTTCATCATGCAGGAATTGTGGAAAGAGACACCCAGGAAAGTGTCTCAATGGGACAACGAAATGTTTTACGTGCGGGAAGGAAGGACATAAAGTGAAGAATTACCGAAGAAAAATGAATAGTACTATGGAAGAAGATAAAAATGGTCCCAAGAGTCCATTTACAGTCATTTGTCGTAAATGTAGGGGACCTGGCCATTACCCAAGTGAATGTCCTATTCTATAGGATATTTTCTTGGTCAAAGAAGAAGATATGTGGAAATAAATGGTTGGATAAAAATTTAAAAAGTATTAGCACTCCTTGTTGATGGGTTTGCTTTGGAATAATTTTCTCTTGTATTTGTAACCCCGCAGTTTGCCATGTGAGAATGATATTTGAGGAAGAATTGTCTCTTCTCTTGTGGATATAGGTATAAATAACCATTTATATGATCATTGGGGTTTGAGAAAATGATAAGTTATTATAATTTGGGATGAAAATGCAAAGTATGATATAACATTTGTGGTTAAATTTTTTTATTTTGAGGAATTTATCTCATTTTGGTAATATTATAGAATATAGTTTTTGAAAAAGGACAACACCTAGACCGTGTGACAACCCGTCGCGTCGGACAAAGCTGTGGGAATCGAACCCACAACCAAAGTGTGATTGGGATTTATCGCCTACCACTGGACTACGTGAAGTCCCTGGTTAGTGTGACTATTTTTTTTTTGTTAAATGATTTTATTGATCAATAATAAGATAATTTGGGTTCTTATGTCTTATCAAATGAATACCCTTGGTATAGGAAAATGATTTGGTGATTAAGTGATAAATGTTATTTTGGAAGATGTTCGTTTTGTTAGGAACACTATATGCCCAAGGAAAATAGAATACAATGAGGTTTAATTTGTAGAGTAATGGTGGATTTTTATCTACATTTTTATTGTTGATTTATAGTGATTTGGGTTATTTATGGAAATGATTAACCTATAACAGAGAATATGTGATGATGTTGATTACTTTTAAGTATGTGACTTTAAGAGTATTTGATGTCATTTGGAGATACAATGTAACATGGGAGACTACATAATCAAATTCTTCTATGTTTTGGGTTTCAATATTAGTTTGGATTATATTAAAGGATTTTAAGGACAATTGGTTATTGAATGGTATCTATTTAACTTTGGGGTATTGTTGGTTTAATTTTAGAAATTAAGATTAGTCCATATTTATCTCAATGAATATCCTTTTGGGGGATCATTAGATCATTCACTAACCATTTTGGTTTTGATTAATCTTCAAAGACAATGTAAATATATGGTTTATCCTGCATGGATCATGTGATTCTCTAGAAGTTTATTCTAGCTCTTCCAGTGTGACCAAGTCTTCTTGAATACTCATCGTTTAAAAAAAAATTGAGTTAGTGGTGGAAATTTATTAAAGAATGAAAATCTACTTAAAATTTAAGTATATCTCATAATGTTCTTAGTCAAAAATGAATTCCTCTTCCTTATGTAATGTAACTTTGAAAAAAAATGTTGTCCTAGATGGTACCTTAAATCATCACTAATTTATGGCTTTGGGATTGTTGGCCTTTTCATAGCCATGTTCTCTACCACTCTCCATCAGATAATTGATGGTTAGATTTCTCCTCCATATCCATATTTTCCTACATGGAACCCTAGTATGTGTTATTTTCGGTAATCTTCATACTTTCCACTCTTTATTTTAAATAGAGGCCTCATTAATTCATTTTTCGATGTGGGATTTCAACTAAGATATTTTGAAATGTCAAAAATGTGTGATCCCAATACCCTATATTTTGTTGAACCGATGGTACTTCAAATCATCATAGATTGATGAGTTTAAGGACCTCAATTTTATACTTGTTTGTGATTGATGACCTCAACCACTACCTATAAATATTTACGTTTTTCCTCCAATTATATGTCTCTAATTGCCACCAATGTTCTCCTAATCGAGATCATAATTTGGTGGTGACCCTTTCATTTCTCTTTTCCTCATATTAAGACTAAATTTTAGTAAACCAATTCCCGATGTGGGTTTTCCCACAAATATATTTTCTATTTTCAACCTTTTATTTTCTAAGAACAATTTCAAATTGCGAGGACGCAATTTATTGAAGGAGGGGAGAATGTAACACCCCAAGATTTCATAGTGTGTTATTTCTTCAAAATAATTCAATAACATGCACTACACGCAACACCGAGTTCAAGCGGACCATGACTCACCAAACAAGCCATTCAAAAAAGGTTATGAATAGTATTAACTAAATTTTAAACTTTATATAATCCTTATAATTTTAGAATCCATATTATGAGTTTCTTAGACATAATGTAAGAACAAATTCATCTTCAGTATTGTAGTTTTACCAACTTTTAATAGTGAACCCTTTTTAAATAAATTATTTCAAACTTTTTGACTAAATGGGGACATCAAAAAATTTAAAA
Source organism: Viscum album (assembly GCA_963277665.1). Lineage (NCBI taxonomy): Eukaryota > Viridiplantae > Streptophyta > Magnoliopsida > Santalales > Viscaceae > Viscum > Viscum album. The sequence continues at coordinate 1,490,416,032 of OY728142.1, forward strand.
TGAAACATCCCAAGCTTACACGGTACGCTTTCCTTTGAATAAAACAGTAGCGTGTGTTGTACGCAACTTCGAGTTTTAACACACACCACAACCGATCAAACTAACCGTTATGGATAGTAATACTTAATTTTTTGAAATTATATATATTTTATATTTCAAAATGTACTTCATTTTTGGATTCGGAATATCAAATTTAGCCTAAGGTGAAATTTTGGTACTTTTCGGATAACTTTCATATTTTGATGAATAGTGAAAATTACTAAATTTTAATTAAAAACAACATTTTTAATCAAAATAATTAATAGTGATAAATTATGAATTTGAGTGGTTTTAAAGTATATTTAGAATATATTTTTACCATTTAATATAATGTTGTTCATTGGACATAATTTTACAATTAAACCGAATATAAACAAGTGTCAATCTTTTGATAGTTATTATCTCTTAAAAACACGTTTTTTGTTTTGACAGGGGGAATTAATTTTAAATTAATTTCTGCCACTTCTGTGTTTTGAATTTAGGAAAATGGATTCCATATTTGGAATCAGGATGTTCAAATTGTGTAAATAGGTAACTTTTATTTTTAGACATTTTGAATAGTTACTGTGGTAAATATTTTATTTACCATGGTTAAAGGGTAAATCCGGTAAATAAGGGTTAAAAAATAATTTTATATTAATACAAAATTACCCTAAAACGTGTCCTAACCTTATTGGTGGACACATACCCGACCATGGGAATCCTTGGGTCAATTTGGGGACCCCTTGGAGCCACTTGTATGTGGTAGGGACACATTATATTAATAAAGTTAAAATAAAAATAAAAATAGAATAAACTTACATCTTTTAGAAGAACAATTTTTACATAGGGTTATACATGTTGGAGTTTCGATTATAAATATTCATTAGAAAGCTAAAAATATTTCCTACATGATGATATTTTATTTATAATTTTCAGACATTAAATAATTTATTTTATTTATGACACAATGATGATGCAGTAATTACTATAATAGTGAAAAATTAAAATAATTGATTTTATAAATACCCAAAAAAATATAATATGAAACTTTTAATGAATTAAACTAATTTTCTAGGATAATATGATATATTAGGATTGATTTAATTGACTTTGTTCGAAGTAATCAATCTGTTATGAGTTTCATAAAAATCAACTATTGAATAGTGTCAAAATTGACATAAAAGAGTTCTTAAAACAAATATTATATTATTAATTGATATTAAATTCCTAAAAATCTAAGGTTCGGCCAAAAGACTTATATCAGGATAGGTTCATCATTAATGGACCACTTGTGGGTCGCTTGGATGTATATAGTAAGTTTATTAACCATATTATATAAAAATACAAAGAGACATTGTAAAAGTGAAACTAATTAACTTAGAGTTAATACTTAATGATAAGGTTAATATAAGTACCTAAACCTGTCTAAATTCTATTGGTTGAGTGGTTTTCGACCTATCCCCACCTTAGACTTTGAATAATCAACTTTGGAGCCATTGGAAACCGAATATGAATTTATTATAAATTAATATTTCTAGCTTTTCCAAAGGTGCCCCTCACCCCTCTTATAAAAGGTCACTCCTCCTTCTCATTTCTTCACACCTCTCAAGCCACTTGGCTCGTCCAAACTCTGCCCAACTAAGCTCCCCACATCCCTATCCTCCTCCTTGAAGCTTCCCCTTAGGCAGAAAGCATTTCAACAAGTCCTTTGGTTCCAACCAATGTGAGTTACCTAAATTAAAGGTAACGTTTTCTCTTAAATTATTTTCATTTATTTTCCTTCTCCAACCCCCAAACTCTTTTTATTTCCTTTCTTTTGTAACAACACAAGTATCCTCAATATACTAGGATTTTGTTATAAGAATGATTCAAACTACACATACACACAACTCCATCTAATGGATGATGAACATAATGTTTCTGTGGATGGAAAACTAACGCCTCACGAAATGATGATTGTTCAAATACATCTTACCGCCTCTCATGGTGGCCATTATGATGGAACTGTAATTAAATATGATGTTAATGATATATATTTTATATATAAGCTTCTGTAATTCCATTTTATTTCATACCATTATTCGTTTCATGTTGTATATACATACGATAATTTCATTTGAGGAAGTGCGGACTACCGCCCCCTTAAAATGATATGACTCGTTCATACCACACATGGAACGTATAAAGGATGGTGTTAATGAACTTAAGTAACATATATAAAATATTATATTATACTGGAATAGTAATATACCTATGTATCATTTGTATTCGATTCTTTTAAAATAAAAATTAAATGGAAGTAGCGTTCGTGCGTACGTACGGACTACCGTCTCCACGAACGCGATGAGATTCATTCTCCATCGTATCCATTCAAGTATAATTATCATTTGATGATTTAAAAATGATGTTTAAGAACTTGATACCATTCTGGATATGAATAATATACATCCCATTAATAACGAATATGTCTCACATAACAAAGAATATAAAGTAAAATGAACCCGTTAACACCCGAAATGACGATAATTCTAAGATATTATTAACAAATCAATGATAAAAGATCATATTAAAGTAAATGATTCTTTTATTATTCAATAACAATTATTTCACCATTATACAGGAGGTAAACCTACCATCGACCAAGGAAAAAGTACAATGTAAGGGATTTTCTAATCTCACTTTTAATTTCGTGAGAATTCTATTGTTCACCACTTAATTATTGCATGTGGTGTATGTGTACTGCCCATGATTGTATTCATTGTGTAATATACTTTAATTTATGGGTATTTACATCATCATGGTATGATACTTCTTTCATGGGTGTATGTTTCGAAAGTTACCTAATCGATAAGGGAATTTGAGATTTCAATTTCCACTCATTTGGCTTTACACATATTTCATTGATTATATTACCCCAAGATTATGTGTGGAATCACTATTCATTTTATTATGTCATAATTTCCACTCCCCTTCCTGTGGATATAAGTTTGATGCACATAATCACTCCATTGGTAATTCTCAAGTCATTGATATGAATTTGATAAGAGTAATTTTAACTCATTCTCCATTTGTTGAGTTAAACATCCAATTCGTTGGTATTGTTTTTACAAGAATATGTGTGAATGTCCTTTGATTGTCTTACACTGAATATCCAATCATATTTAGTGTATTTATATTTGTCACACATAATTATGTCATTGATTTATCCTTAACCTAAGGATACAACCTTTACAAGAGATTTAATCTCAATTTACATTCCATTGAGACTTCTTTTTTGATATACACCAAATCACTTTTATGTGGTGTATATAACGTACTTTGACATAGTATATCATGAATCCCTTTATTCTCATGATATTACAAAGTTTTGATTACCACAATTATTTGTATTCAAGTGTCTCTTTTGGTTGGAATCTTTAACTAAAATACCATTTTTAAAATGATTTAAAGACTTATTCATCTAAATCTTTCTCATTAATGTCCATGTTTTAAAAAATGGTTTTAAGGATTTATTTATATGGACATTAAAGATTACAAATTAAAACTCCTTTTAAAAAAGTTTCAAAGTGGTATGGGACACTTTGATTCAAAAATCTATTTTTAAATGGCTTCTTGACAAATAGTGTGACTTTTAAATGTTTTCAAGAAAAGGGGGATATTTCTCTCAAATAGTTTTGATGATTATTTTCATCTATGTCATCATCCTTCATTATTCATGATTGAGGTTAATGTGATACAATACAATCTTCCATATTGTATCAAATGAGTTATATTTGACTGTGGATGTTCTATTTTTATACCATTCATGTTTTGTGGTTAAAGTATTGACATTTCGTATGCTAGTTTTAATACGAATGTTTATTTTATGCTTAAACCTATTCATATGAGGAATGCATTGGACTTAATAAGTGACGGGTGGAGCCCGCTATAGCTCCTCGATGCATCGGTAGGTCTCATGAGACAATCTAGTATCTTGGCACAAGGCCTTGTCAAAATCTTATTTGTAGTCTTGGCACGAGGCCTTGGCTATGTGGTTATGATAGTCTGGAATTATGCATTCCATCATTATGAAAGTGGTTATTGATATTTCATGTGATCATTCAACTAGTAGAATATCCATGTGAGTAAGTAAATGGCATTATTTCATTTTACCTTTGCCATTTTATGCTGAAGTTCAAGTTTAAAAGGCTTTTGTTTTTATTATAAATTGCCTTAAGTGTTTATTCTTATTTATGAAAGCTTCTTCTATAATGTTATCCTTACTGAGCATCCGAGCTCACCCCTTTCAATGTTTTTTTTCCCAGGATTATGAAGAAGTAATTTATGAATGACCTGTAGGGATAGTATGAGGGGAAATGAAGACAAGATGTTTTTTTATGATGTAATGTAAAAATTTATGGATGTATCTAGTTTTTCCAAGGATACTAAACTAATCGGTCTTTCGAGACTTGATCTTTCTCATGATCATGCCAATGTTATGTAATAATGCACCGACTCTGGGTAACTAGGGTCGGGGCGTTACAGTAAGACCATAAACCACCATAAGAATGAGACAAAGAATTACCTAGCTGAAAAACCTATAAATTGGCATATTAAGAAAAAATTTAGTCACCTCTCAATATACCTTCACCCTTCACATCCTAGAAAAAATCTAGATCATGTGAGGAAGGAAAAGGCACAAATCTTGTCTAGTTGAAAACTCACATAGGGAAGATTGAGAAAAATCAAAGTTTCAACCTTCTAAGAATTTCCCTTTCATTGATTAAGAAAATGTTTGGGATAAGAAAATAAGAATACATAAGATCTCATGATTACCATCATCTGGACCTAAAAAAGATTTTCCCACACTCTCTAGGTTTTTGGATTTAGAAAAAATTAGAGCACCCTTCTATTCCTCACCTATATTGGTTAAACAAAGACACAATTTCAGGGGATTTTAATCCTATTGAGCATAATTTCATCCGTAAAAAAATTTCATGATTTATCAATGTTCATTCACTCATTACCTTGTATAAAAATGAACTAACCATGTATTACAATTATAGTAAATATTTATTGTATCCATCTTTCCTATATCAATACAAGAGTATAAGTTCATGAAGAATCCAAACTATGTTCTTTCATTTAGTAAGTTCAAATTAACTTATGGTGATTGTAAAAATAATTTTTTTTTAAAATTTTCCATATCTAACTAGGAGAATATACCATATATATGATTTATTGATTGAATTTTCATAATCTAACTCAAGTGTTTTGAGATTATATTTTATAAAATTAATCCCTATTTAATGTCCCGGTTAATTAAATTATTTTGATGTTACTTATTATGAGTTTCATGAGTTTTAAATGATTTATAATTTAAATAAAAAAAATATTTTTGAAGATTAAAAATAGTTTGGGATGATAAATTTTCCAATAATTAAGTAAAAGTTGGTGGAGCATCCATAATTTTGAGTATCTCTTTGATTGTTCAAAAAAATGAAGAATGAAAAAAAAATCATTACAAGGTTCAATAAATTGACACCCAAAGATGGATAATTTATTTTTATGAATCATTAATATATTGATATAGTTTATCCAGTCTTAAAATATCCTCCTCCTCATAAAGTCACAGTGCCTCCACCCTTGAAATAATATTCATACTATCTTTGTTGGTCTTCCTATAAAAACTTTTGTTTTTATTATATCAATTTCACACTAGTGGATAAATAATAAAGCAGTTGGTATACTAAAAACCTCCATTAAATGACATTGAATCACCAATCAACTTCAATCACTACATTTTTATATGATTTTTAAAGTATCAAAGTCTAGAGTTTTGAAAAACAGGCCATAGAAACTATTGTTGAATGATTTGGATGGAGTTCCCCCACTTGATCCTATGTTACCAATAGAGTAGATTACATAGTAATAAAATCAAAAATATACCAATGTTGTGAGAATATGATGGATCTTGTGTAATTTTTTACATAGACCCTCCACAAGGGTTTTGTGTACAAGTTTACAAATCTAATTTTGTATATGCCAATGTGAAGCTTACTAGGAAGTAATAGTCTCAAGTCTATCTCAGAGTCATTACCAAATATTTAAATATAATTTTGGGACTAAATCACATAAGGTAAATATATTTTATCCTCTCTCTAAGATTTATATCACTGAAACAAATCTATGCTAGAATTTTATGATAATAGTGGTGTTGGAGTGGTACTTATGTCAACTTGTACCACCATTGTTAGTGGTGGTACTACTCTAGGTGATGAGAAATGTATATATTGATGAAATATAATATTAATGATTAATTTAACCCATTTACATGTTTTATTATTTAACCATCATCATCCCGTTAGATGGTGTATTGGGGTGTCTCCTCCTCCTACTATTGGTTCTTCATGTTTAGTGATAGGATCCTTTTTATTCATTTACACCACTTCACTAGATTTTTCAATTTAATGGTATCATTTTAGTAACCCTTTTATATGATATTTTTCATCACATATATCTAAAAATTCACCACATATTTGATCATATCCATTGAACCAATACCCACCTCTTATCTTGGTGTTTGTTGGTCAATTCCCGGAAGGGATGACAATATAAATTTGGAAATTAATTAGCATGACTAAAAAATAGGGTATAGGTTAAAAAAATATACCTTCCTTTAGTGATGCATTTAATGAAGCGAAATATGATGTTTGATGATAATACAAGTCTTTAGTGTCCATAAGATTGCCCACCGATTCTAGGTATATCAAGGCATTGAATGATTCATTCAAATCATAGCTCAATTATGGTATCTCTGAGGTTAAACAATTACCACCTCAATGAAAAATCCTTCTTAATGTATAAGGAATATTTTATATTGACATACCAACACTTTTAAATTCAAGAAATTCAAAGAAATTTCAAATAAAATAAATATTTTTTCATGAGGATTTAAAAAGTCTAAAAAACATGTAGTTTCAAGATGAACTCTCCAATACCAAGAGGAAGAAAATTTCTGATAGTGTTGACTTTTTCCACTAGTTAAGTTCTTGATAATATATTATTAAAGAGGAAAATGCCAGTGGTGGAATTGGGAATACCTCTAAGGGTCCAAAACCATGGATTTTAACTATACCATTAAAATAGTTGAACTCTATTCTTCAACCCAACTAATTGAGTTGGCACTCATGTTGATTAGTATCCATACGTTTGAATACTATAGAAACTCAATGGATTACCGAGATTACTAAAACTCATTAAAAGGTTAAGGAAAAAATGAATTATAATATGAATTATATCATGTTTTATATTAGCGAGGATTAATGTTACTCGCTCCAAAGAAGATCTTTGACCCCCCATCGACAATATTCCCTAACTCTAAAGAAACAAATTTATCATCTTTATTGCCTCCATAATTATCTCCATCATCCCCATTTATTTCAAACTGCATCAGATTAATCACTTTACATGATTAAATAGTTTTTTCCTTTGAGTTAGTGGATCAAAACCCCAATTTTTTTGATATAGGAATCCACCTCATTGTGCTGAATCTCACAAGAAATGTTAAATGACATGGTTTTTTGGACATATTCTTTTAAATACATCTCTTACACATTAAGGTAGTCTTAGATTTAATTTATATAAAAATTTATCCTCTAGGAATCCCACACATCCTATGAAACTAAAAATTGGAAATCAATAAGGATTGTGGTAGAAGATCCAACCCACTTTTAGTGGGATAAGGGTCCAAGTACCTCAATAACTTTATCAATATATGAATGACTCGATTATTTTTCCTCATGAACCTATTTTATGGTCTTTTATACTATTTTTAATTTTTCATTTCCTCTTTAGTAATAGTTATCGATGGAACTTTAAATCAGGGTACCAAATCCAGAAACTAGCCTCCAAGGTATGAACAGATCCAAGTTTTATCATTTTTGGTTGATAGTTCTATAAAAAATTAATTTGGAGGGAAATGTGACTGGAATACCCATTTCCTCCCATATGTGAATTAGAAAATCTTGGAATACAACCATGGGATGAAAATTGAAATTTATTCTTTGATGTATAGTGCGACATTAATTTTTTTTAAATTGTATTTTTCAACCTAACTAGCAAGGTGAATACACCTCAAAAATTTTATCTCATTAATTATGGTTTTTGATGTGAACTCTCTTAGTTAAATCATAAATAAATGTTATTCATGAGTTACAATCACATTATTGATGATTATTTATGTCAACGTATGTTATAATGTAATGAAAAACCAGTTATTAAAGTTCAATATATTGTCTATGCAGTGGTCTTTAAGTAAGAGTGATTTAACCCCAACAATTACGTGAAGATATTTCTTGAACTAGCTGGTAATGATTTTATTTTCATATATGAATTTTTATCCTATCAAGTGAGATATAATCAGAAACTATAATACTTGGAATGACCTAAAATGTTTTAGTGGGGCCTCTACTCTGAATATTTACCCAAAGTTCATATATAGTTTGGCCAGCATCGGTATAACCAAGTTGATCTAATTAGTACTTTATAGATGCATCACCATAAAAAAAGATATAATTATTATCCCATAATAAAATTCCTATACTTTTTGGAGATACCAACTTATTAACATTGTTAAAAATGCATCCAATAAGAGTAGATAGTTCATTCTAGGGATGGTCTCCAAACCCCACCCATTATATTGGCCCCATTATACCATTGGATACTATGTTCCTAGAGTCTCATAGGTGATATGGATTGGGAAGCTTCATAACCTCCTTATTGTGGATCCCTAACCATTTGTAATGACAAAAATATCAACCCATGTACCAAAGGAAATGCTAACTCATGGAAAAATATCATATTCCATAATATTACTTTCCAATCATAGTTTCTCTCTTTCAAGTAGAGGAGTTTAGCCTACATTATCCTATGTATTGAGTCAAGGGAGAAACTCATCATAAATTTCCCCTAGGAATGGGGATCCATTAATCATATGCACATCCAAAAGGATGATCCCAACATTTCTATGTATCAAATACAATGTATTTATGTCCTTAATACACTTGATAATAAAATTTAGAATGATATTCATGTTATTATGAGAGAATGACTACGATACCCAAACTAATTCATATAATTATACTACCCATAGTTCTATTTCCTACTCTACACGTATTCAATGTTCCCTATTAAACCACCACATACACCTCTAGGGTGACAGTCTCCACATGAATCCCAATCCAGTCTTTGGTTGGGGTGTCTATTCATATAATGGATGTGTTGTTGTAAACATCTAGTTTTTGAATAAAAGGTACTTGATCTAAGGTTAATGGGGTGTAACTAAATACATACCTATTTTTCGATCAAATGCCTTTATAAAATATCCAGTTAAAGATATTTTATCACAAAAGAGCTTATGGGGATAGTTGATTTAGTGCATTGGTTTGTTCTTATTGAGATGTGTTTCAAGGATATGTGAATTTATTAGAAACCTAAAACCATGATGGGTAAACCTCTCTAAAAGTGGGTAATTTTGGATACCAAATCCCATCATCTATAGTATAATTAAATTCCCAGGGTGGATGAACTGATGTTAGTTGGTGACAAAACTATTCGTCATCTCTATATTCCATGTAGTAGAAATTTTCATACTTATCCCAAATTCATTTCTATGGAAAAATAACAAAACATAGATTTTTAATGTTTATAAGGTTGAATTAGATGACATAAGAATAGATGAAAATAAAAAATGTCCATAATTTCACACATTAATTATAAATAATATGTATCACATAAAAACTATGTGGTCAGGCATGCCCTCAGTGCATGGTTTTTAAAGGGATGACACCTAAAATAAAATTTATGTGATTACTTGCATAGTGAATATCCCATGGATTTATTATGTGAAAATTTATATATAGTATTCTAAAAAACATTTATATGTTTAAAGGAAAAACATTGAAGAGATCCCATAATGTTTGAAAAGTAAAAAATGGATGAACCCTGACACACTATTATAGGGGTAAGTGTGACCATTAGAATTTCAATCTTATGCATGAAACATAGATATTATGTGAAATACACAAATTTTCTTAGAATTCAATCCACTTAATAATGATCTGATCCAATTATTGGGGGGGGATTTGACACCTAAAAATATGGTGAATAATATTTTTCAAAAGATTAACATGTAAATTAAGAAATGAAATGACATTATAAAGATATAAATTCTTCACTATGAAGAAAATTAGTAGAAAATATATAAGTTATATAGAACCGAGTTTTATTTGATCAAAGGGGAACAAATCCATTATGGAAACATGAAATTATTGTTTCCTGGTTCTCATTTATGATTTCAATGAATTGAAGGATTTTAACTATGTGAAATCCTTGTGGAAGGTTTTTGGTTTTTAGAATTGAGGCATTGAAGATTTTTGAAAATGTAGAAGACTTTTGGTGATTTTTTATTTATGACATGTGGTGGAATCTCTTTATTATAGTGAACATCATTTTTTATGAAATAATAGAATCACTAGTTTCAAAGGAATAATTCAATTAATTTTTATATAATTACAACCCAGAAACATATTTCATGGGAAATGTATTTGTCGAGGCATAAATTTTGAGAAATCACATCATTTCTAAGAACACCCTTCATGACAAGGTCTTTGGAGAAGAACTCAATTAGGTATAATTTAAATTAAAGTCTAAATAGGAGAGAGGCATCCTTTATAAGACTTTCATAGTCATGACTAGCCTGTATAAGAGTTACACGAGTTTGTTTTTATAATATCTTCATGATAATTCCTTCACATACCCCACATTGTTTCTTCATGGAGGGTTACCCATAATGTTTTTATGCAACCATCTTCCTTGTATTTTAAATTATGGACCCCACATTACCACATAGAAATTAAATCTCATGAGAATTTGGTTCTTACTAAAGTACATTTTACCCTCTTTCAAATGGTTTGGATTTATTTAAAATTTATCCTAAGGGAACCCCTTTTACAATGATACCTTCTATAGGAATTAAATTGATGACCTAAAAGGCCGTAATGGACACTTTTCACGAAGGTTAAAATCTTAAAAAGACTATTCCATCAAGACATCATTCCAAGAAATCACATTTAAATTATTTAGTCACCTTGTACATATGCATACTCCATTTAGATATTATACTTCTTTGATAATGGTAATCGTACATCTTATAGTAGGTGTCTCAGTGGTTTCTATCCCAAAAAAACAGGATCCTTAATCTATTAATAATAATTTATCCTTTTGATAATGAGGATTTATATCCTTAGGAAAATTGTATCACCTCTCATAGAACAAGATACTCATAATAGTTGAAAATTTAAATAATGTATAACTTTCATGAATCTAGTTAACCACTTTTTATCCAATAAAAGAGCCACCAACCCTCCCATTATAGCTCACCCCTCTTAGATCAACTAAATTAGACATTTAAAACTAGTACCATGTCTAGAAAGTGCCTGAATAATACTATAACCTAACTCTATTATGTCCAATTAATAATCCATAGGCATAAATGGGCCACCAATTTGGTGTAATCCCAAAAACACTTTCAATTACCTCCTATTTCAGTATGAACCAATAAGGGTTACTCATTCGTTAGTCTTACATGAAGCCTTTCTTTATCCCTTACACATCAAATCCAATTCAAAAAACTCTAAATTGCTAAAAATATGTCATAATTCTATGAAATTTCACTACAATGCATGAATATCATCATTAAACAACCTTAAAATTCACAACATTGGTCTTGGTTTTATGGTGTAAAAATTCTAAATATTGGTATTGGATGAACAAACATAAAAGGAACTTCTTCAGTCACAGACGCACAAACAAAAAGTGCACCGTAATGGTCTTTGTTACATAACCATAAAAGGTATGGAAGGTCTTTTCAAATGGTACTGAACTATGTGATTTTCTATTATATTCATGGGGATACAATGGTATCCCTTCTCATGTGTGCAATCCAAAATTATTCACACCTACCAAATCCATAAGTAATGATGAATTTCATCATAACCAACCATGTGTCTTTAAATGATAGTATAAACAACCAATGAATGGGAAGATGAAAAAACTCTCCTAAATACAGATGGAGATCCTCTCATAAATATAAATGTTCACGTATATTAATGGTATTTATTGACTTATTTCTAAAAAATGGTAACCAATATTTTTATTAGTAAATATTTTTCAAATATGTCTTGAATATACGAGATATTCTTGAAGTATGTAATAATACCATTAATGGGATGAGCTAACCTCCCATACTCTCAAGCACGATGATAAATTTGAAGTGTATTTAGTGAATCCTAACAACCACCCACATTTGGAAAGTGGGTCCATATCTAAACAAAAACACATAAATGAATGCACAAGGAAACAATAATATTATAATTTTTGTAATCATAAAATTAATTTAATAATAGTAAATAATTATTTTTTGAAATTATAATATTCAATTTATATTTTCATTTTAAAATCCTAATAAATTAAAACACTAAATACAATCTAATTGAATAAATAAAATTAACTAATTATTTAACAATAAAAATATTAACAAATAATAAAATAATTTTTTTGATAAATACCTCTTAATTAAATAGATATAACTGAATTTAGATACCAAATGACGAATATGGATTAAAAAATATTTTTCCTAAGATAAACTAGGAGGAAAAGAGATAGGATGAAAAAAATAGAAAATGATGGAAGATGGTCATATGATATATATAGTTAATTTTTTTATAACTAATAATTGAGATAGATGAGTTTCATTGAAAATAGTTGGTAATTGGATTATTTACAATGAAATTTTGTGATGGAACTAATTATTTACAATGGGTATTTGGTATGGATTAAGAATATGTCACAAATAGTTGATGCCATATTTTATTTTTATTAGTTTTCAAAATATTAATTGTGATGTACTATCCCCATCAAAAATAATCATCAAATATATTATATAAATTAATATAAAACTTATTATAATATATTGGCCTTATCCATCATAAATAATATTTATTTTGATTGATCCATCACATATAATTTTTTTATGTCATAACATGTTAAATATTTCCAAAATATGATCCAAAATCACTCCGAATATAATTTATTTTATTAGAAACCATTTCTATCCTAAAAAAGTTCCAAAAGAAAGATTGTTTTGTCAAAAAACATGCCCTTCATAATGGTTCCATCCAAAAAAATTATATTTCTTATTATGGGGGAATCAAGGAATGGTTTTAAGAGTTCATCCTAGTAAATAATGGTATTTTTTTGGGTGAAACATCTCACCACAACCAAGAGGGGTTATATCATCATGGTTTCTCAGATGGGAGAGTTCTTCCATGAATAACTCAATCACACTACAATGCATAATCAATATTTCTAGGGTTTTTAATAGAGAGGGTCTTTAGGATGTGAACTACACGGTCAAACAAAAACATGTCCCCATAGGGGGTTTTGTGTCATGGACCCTTATGTCACACCATAATTCTCCCATGAATGTTAAAAAAATAGTTTTTTATAAATATTTTAAAAGAGGCTTTTCCTTCTCCCCTTGAGTCACTTGTCCCCAGTACCTAATCCCCTATTCAATTATGATTTCCTCCACCCCACTTTATTAAATGGGATAAAATATCATATTTTCCAAGAATATAAATATTCTTTATAAATAAATTGGTTTCTCTCATCATGGATAAGGAAATACTTAAGATTTATCTCTCTATTTTAGTTTTATGCTGTTTCAATATAATACCTTTTTAAGAGCATATTTTTCCAATTTCTCAATTTATAGTGTATGGGGATGAAGAAATACATGATATAGGATGAGTTAAATCCTATGATATTGAGGTAGGTTTTAAATTTAATATTTCATCATATTCCAAATGTTTTTATGTAACATGACTATATGCGCCCTAGTTTCTAGGTTTGGGAATTTCACAAAGGGGGCAGATGAGTCCCGAGGTGAGTGATAGGCTTGGGTAAAAAAATATTTATAGTTAATTGAATTTTTAATTCTTGGTTTAGTAATTTTTGAGCATCCTAAAATCCCTTATAGTATGGTGTGAGACCTTTATATAGGTCCATCATACCCTATAGTGGTTTAGGTTCATGTAATTAAATGCAATTTTTTATATTGACGGTATATGATAGTGTATCCCATGGAGAGGTACTTAGGTGGCGGTTCCAATGAGTGAATATCTATAGAAATTTCATGAGAAGGGTATTAGTTCTTCTTTGGAACCTATAACCCCCTTGTTAGGGGTAGGGTGATAGTTATATGGATTTTTTAATTGAAGAACATTATCCCATGAGAGGAATTGGTTATTTTATGGTGTGAGACATTGTGAGTTTCCTTATATTGTTTGATTGGAGAATGTATTAGTGAATGTTGTTGATGGTAGAAAAAATGTGAGATGTAATGAATGGGAAATTTATATGATTTATTTTATTAATAGGGAATGGTGATAACATCTCCTATATTAGTTAACCTCATGGAAGTGATGTGTAAGGTCCAATTGAAGTGTATAAAGTTCTTAGAACCCTTATGACTATAGTTCCTATAATTGTAAAAAAATGGTCATGAGGGATTAATAAAACCTTAAAAGAAAATTATTGGATATTAGTGATGTATATGGAAAATTATGTGTGGTATTTCATGTCTCTATGGGTTAGGTTTTACCCTTGAAATGTGTAGTGGCTTGGTATGGCTGAGTGTAACTAGTGAGTTAAGATTATAGAATGGTTATGATAGGAGGGATTCAAGAATGTTGTGAGTTAGGTTTTATATATAGGTTATTTATGAAAATTCATCTTTATGAGTATTGGTTAGGTGGGGTGATGTATAATTTATGGGTATGTGATAATAAGTATTATAACTCTAGGTGTGGGTGGTGACTAGATAACGATTTTGAGAGAGGTGTGTCTTTCTTGTTTGTTGTTATCTTCAGACTATGTTTATGGAGCTATGAAAAAGGTTATGACCTAGAGACCAAGGGATTAGGGTGTGGAGTTGCACCACCCATGATCTAGTTTGTCCCAAGTTCTAAAAGTTTTCATTGGTTTTTAAACCATGGGGTACATGTGATTATCCATTGGATATAACTTCTGTTGGTGGTT
Source organism: Viscum album (assembly GCA_963277665.1). Classification (NCBI taxonomy): domain Eukaryota; kingdom Viridiplantae; phylum Streptophyta; class Magnoliopsida; order Santalales; family Viscaceae; genus Viscum; species Viscum album. Next base: position 1,490,431,194 of record OY728142.1, read on the forward strand.
TTGATCATTAAAGAGGTTGGATATATTGTTACCTACAAAATATCCACTTACGGAATATATAATTATCCATAATTCCATCCTTATGATGGTGGTTGTTGGACCTACAAGGTAAAATACATTGAGGGTGGGGGGAGGAGTGGGGTGAATTAGGGCATGATAGATTAAAACACTCCCCAGTTTGGATCTTGTTTAATCATGAAACAAAACAACATTCCATCTCCTTATCGTAATAATGTATGGGTAGTAATGAAAATATGAACAATACATAACGGTTCACTTGGCCCAATCTTAACTGGGTTACTCCAAGGAGAATATAAAAGAAATGTTCCAATCTTCCAAATCCACTATAGCACACTACTGTTACACTGTTTGGAGTGAACTCACTATCCCTCATAGTTCACTACCCGTCATGAGTTGAAAACTCACTGCTCTCGATACTAAAGTATAACGTCCCATGTTTTGAACCAGATGAGAAAAACACAGGAAATAAAATTTTTCCCTTAACCAGGCAGGCCGGTTTTAAAACCCGAGCATCAGAACTTTTTATTCTGATAGTCGACACTGCAGCACTGATAGAATAAAAATATTATGTTTATTTTTATTCATATGCATGTGTGTTTTCTTTCAAAAACATTAAATATCTCTCAAACATTATGTCGAATGAGAAATATGAGACTATTGTTAGGTTCGGAACACCGAGTTTACCTTAGGTAGGGTTTAACCTTGATTCACATTGGGTGTTTGGCACCCTCGCACTTGATAATACCATATTTATTTTTAATTAATTAATTATTCTGATTTTTTAAATAATAAATAATTATTTTCTCTCAGACGGTACGTCAAATGAGAAATCTGACCCCACCAATAGTTTTGGGATGTGAGGTTTACCCTAGGTAGGGTATAACCTTTGCGAGCGTTGGACGTTTGGTCATATCTCACCCAAAGATAATTTATTTGTATTTTAAATATTTTATTGGAAATTAGATATATTAAAATTTATATTATTAATATTATTATTTATTTTGAAAACAATAAATGAAAATTCACTTCCATAATTAATAAATCATGTTGCAGTGTAAATAATAACTGCACAATGTAATAAATGTGATATTATTAATTATTTGAATTAAATACAAATGCACAATCAATATTTATTTAATAACCATTATCCTTTTTATTAATGGTTGTTATCATTAAAATATTAATGGTTCCATTGATTAATTATATTAAATAATTATTATTCTAATTATTTTAACATATCGACTTAAATTAAGATGTGGGACATTTAATTTTTTGTTGTTTAAATTCTTAAAGGACCCAGGGTGAACCTATGCACCCTGTTGTGGGTCCCGAGCCGCTGTTATAATTAATTAAATATCTGTTGAGGCTTTATGTAAAATTTATACGTTTCACTTTAGTGCTGTGTACGGATATAAATAATTTAAATGGCTTTAAAAATAATATAAATAATTTAAAGGAAGTTAATGAAATATAAAAAGGGATAAAAATAAATAATAAAATATAAATGGTTGGAAATACATTAAAAATAATTAAAATGGGGTAAAACCATTTTAATTAACTGTTTAATATCTTCCACCATTTTATTTTAATTTATTTTTTTATTTTTTTCTTTTGTTTCTTCCTTTTTCATTCTTTCTTTCCTTTTTTATCCTCTCCACCTCTCCTCCCTCTCCTGTGTGTGGTGCACCCCTCCTCCCTAGGTGGTGCGCACCACATTGCTACTCCTTTAAAAGACCACCACTCCTCTATTTGTTGCCCGTTTTTTTCGCCGTTTGGTGCACTGTAAACCTATCAGTAAGGGTTATCCCGCACACCAAGATTCATGCAATCTATTTTTCTATCCTTTACGTAGTTCGTCGCGGAAGGATTTTACCCTATTTTGGGATTTTTCTAAAATCATCTGTCTTATTTCATTTTAGGTCAAATAAAAGCCTACCATGGATCATAGGATCATCTACGACCACATGGTAGGGCTTCTACTCTCTTTCCCTCCATTTTGTTGCAATTTAAAAAATGCACCGTTGTTCCGTTAGTTGGTGTCTATCGACTTTGTGCAAATTCACCCAAATACACTAATTAAATTGTTTCGCCTAGTTTTTGCAGTCGTACTGATCATGAAGTAATTTTTTTAATTTGTTGAAACAAGTTCGGACACACCTTGCGGCGTGCCGACATGGTCAGTATAATTTTTGTTAGCCCAAACTTTTAATTTATTTAATTCCATGTGTTGCACAACCTATTTTGTATTGTGTTCAATTTAAATAATTAATTTAAATTAATTATTAATCTTTAATTGTTGAATCTTTGGTAATTGGTTGTGCTGGTTTATTTATTCTTAAAATTGTCCTTATCTGCATGTTTTGCACAACCTATTTTGTTGTGTTTAATTTAAATAATTAATTTAGATTAATTATAAACTTTGGAATTGTTTGATCTTTGTAGTTGGTTGGTCTAATTTATTTATTTATTTAAAAGTGCATTTATCTGCTTATATTGATGCGATACATGGCCTTGTTAAGATTGATATGCTGAAATATTTAATTTTCACGGTGTGATGCATGGGTGTACCTGTTTGGTTTCAAGTTGCAATTACATATGTTGATATCATATCTACTACTGTGAAAACATTAATTAATTTCAGGGCGAGGAAATGAGATGGGTCCCGTATTAAGGGCAACGCTTAGACCCTTCGTTCCTCAAGGTTACCTCTATGTGTCGGGGGGGAGTGTTCTTGGCTTTACCGAACCAAAACTTCCCCAAGCTTTATAATACTTATGAGTGATACTGATTCCAAAAGGGACCATCAAGAAGGATCCATTGGCAATGTGTCTAAGCTAACCTCAGATGACACTCGACCCATTTTTGCAATATCGGGACAGACTCAGGGTAAAGCCATGCCTCGAACGATACATGTTCTTTCGAAAGATTGCCTTGGACGGGCTCGGTGGTGTGGGATAATTGAAGGATGTTCCATAGCGATACCTTCAGGATAGTCTTGGACTCCAACTCTCAACTGGAACCTTAATAATGATGCACTAAAAGTTTATATTAATGTCTCTGTTAGTCTCTTGATATTTGAGATATTTTATGGTATGTTGAATCACACCTGGTTAACACATGACTTAGACCCTGAGTTAAATCACAAGCTTGGGGGTATTTATGTTTCTTGTTTTACCTTACTCTTATAGGATTCATATATATTCATATGTTTATTCTACTTATAGGTACTCCTTTCATACTTCCATCTTAGGACGTAGCAGGTGATTAGACAAGGGTGCTGATTGGAACTCGGGCCGAGTTATTTATTTCATTTCACTTAATAAATTATCTGAAATTGTTATATAATGGGAAACTGCATTTTATTGTTGCACGAAATGGAAACGTTTAGACACTTTGAATGTCAGCCTTCTGGGATTTTATCTCACACCCTCCTCGGGTGTCGTTGACACCCGAGTAGATTATATGTTGGTAGGTGTTGACAAAGGGAAGCATGCGGCTTCATATTCTTGATTGTTTCTTGCTACTTAGGATGGAGACTGAGGTAGAGGACCGAGCCTTGCTCGTGATTTAGTTGTGGAACTTTGTTTCTTTTCTTTTTAGTTGATATTATTCTTGGGTTCTGCTTTTTGTACTTTCAGTTTAGACATACATCATGTCATGACATCATTTTTTGAGCTTCCACACTTGGGCATTATTCATTTGGATTATCCATATTGCTTCTGCTACAGTTTATTCATTTATATGCCTCCACTATTTATTATTAATTATTGTTTGCTTCTTATGTGTATTACCTATTACCTATGAGGGCATAGTCTCCCCCACGGACATGTTAAAAGGGCCATCGCTTCTAGTCGGTAGCCTCTAGAATTTGGGGAGATGCGTTTGAGGTCATGTAACCCACTTTTCTGACCACCGTCTTAGAGGTGAGCTAGGTCGGGACGTTACAAAGTGGTACCATAGGTTGTATTTTTTCACTTGCCTTACTATTTTGGGTTGGTATAAAGCAGACTAAGAATGTGTCAGTTCTTGGTTAATAGCTATGTCTGGGACTGATCACCCCTTGTACGGGAAATGACCAAGTGGCCGGGGTTGGGATTTTTGTTCATTCTTTTCGATGTTACAATTGATATGATTTCACCTCGAGTGATTGGTGTAATTTCTGTTGGTTACAAATTTATGGAATTTATGATAATTTACCCTTGGCCTGTTAAGGTAAGGATAAAGCATTGCATGCATCATAATAGGAACATAGGAATTCACATTCCATGCGTATTGCAATGCCATGAAGTTTCATTTTAGGCTACCTGCTGATTCAAATTGTGTGCCTTGAATGTATTACATGTCCTATAATTATTTATATTTCTTTTTTAGAAACCTTGTTTCAGTGATATATTTAGCATGCTAGTCTATTTCCATGCTTCCTATTTAATACCATGTTTGCCTTATATCATTCTTCTATGCCTATTAGCATGACATTGTGATTAAAATGTTATACTTCTGTGATTACAACATGTCTCTCTCTCTTAGATTTTTGTACTGACCTGTTAGCTTGTTTGTTATTCAATTGGTTGCTTTGATAAAATTTATTGGTTCCCTTTGAATGAGAGTCAAATGCCAAAAATGATAAGGTGTATAGTCTCTTTATAGGTTGATAGGCATCAATATATCTAGGATGACAGGTGGTGGAACATGTTCTAATTTCAAATGAATTTGTTAACTACCCAAAGGCACAACTAAGACCAAGTAGGCTAGTTGGTGCATGTTCCTTATGAGATAACCCAGTACGGGTGTTGTGACCCTTAATAATTAAACAAATTTTTTGGGTTGCATTCAAATGAACCCAAGTCGGCATAGTGGGACCCTTGTAAGTTTCCTTATCTTATAAAAAGGATTTTATATGATAGATTTCCTAATTAAGGACAAGATGTCAATTAATTTAAAATGTTTTAAAATATATTTTTATAAAACCTTCATTTTTTCCCTTGTGGCATTGTTTAAGATCATGTGCCTTGTGTTTTGTTTTTAAAAATGGTACTTAATGTTTTGATTAATACTTTTGATGATTAAAGATTAAATGTGATTAAATATAAAGGGCTTGGATATGGAACCTGTAGTAATGTCCTCTGTTTAAGACCCTAGTATAAGAGTAGTTTGAGTTTCTCCTTGAGTTGCTTTGGAATAGAACCTTTCACATGTCGTTGTCCCTAGTCAGACCCCCTTTCTTAAGATGACACCGTTGTTCGGACGAGTGGTCATGTATTCCTTGACTTTTATTTTGGGATTAAGCATCAGGTAATGCTCATTTCCATTAGGTTAGGCATGAATTAGGAATGTTCAATTGCTTTATAGTTCGTTTGACCCTCTCTTCTTCATAGCGATGGATGACTTGATACGTCGTCATCCGAGTTAAAAGTCATCTTGCTTCTGTATCACCTCAGGTTAGTATGCTTTCACGTATGCAGTGTCGTTGAGTTCATAATGTTGTGATGAACTGGTTGAGTTTAGTGTAATCATAATGTCTTGCACTGTTAAATACGTTTTGGGTTATCTCTATAGTGCAGTAACTTCTGACTTAAAGGAATCATGTTTTTCCCAATGCTGAGGATGACTTCCAGAGATTCGGGTGTTTTGACACACCAGTCTGTTTGGTTGGGTTTTCATGCCCTTTTTTAATGTTTTCCTTCTGTTAATCTTCTAATCCTCTTAGTGTACTCTTCCTTAAGTGAAGAGCATGTCCCCTATCTTGCCTTCATCCTTGATTCACTAAGAGAGCATCGGTATTACATCATGATAAAGCTTTAAAATTTGTTGGGCTTGTTTAGGGTATTTTTCTCAGTGTTGCACACTGATACGTCGTTCTTATCGAGGATTTGTTTAGTTATAAGTGACCATTGTATGTCAATGTAATAATTCTTGATGAACTCTTGTAAACCATTCGTTTCATCTAATTTGACCGCCAGACCGATGCCACTCTGGGCTCTGTCAATAATTTGATATGGGCGTCTTGCCCTTCTACCAATGTCTCACTCGTAAACATGAAGTATGGGCTACCTTGCGTTAGTTCCTTTCACTCATGTCATGCTGATCTGATGTTACCACAGAATTGTTATCGTGATGAGTGATTCCTAAATCAAGGGACGTTATCGGAGGTTAGGTATGAACTTCAGTGTGTGTGTTCGCAGTAAATGTGAGATACCTTTGAAGAAGGCATCACAGTTTAGTCTATAAAACACCTACCGTATAAGCTGAGAATCTTCTGAAATGGTAGGTCGGAGTGAATCGACTAGTTATCTCTCTTGTTCAATGAAGCAGTCACTAAAGGACCTTTTTCAGGCACGTCGTCAGGTGAGACGAGTGTAGTTTGGGTTGACCGAGGTTTTTCATAAAAAGATGGATCGACTTAGGCTTTATGGGAGATAGGGAATCAATCATTTAATCCATTTCTAAAATTAATCGAGAAGCATCACTAGAACACTTAAGGTCATGTCTTGTATGAAATTCTAGAGGAAGGTTTCGTGACCCGAAATTTTCCTCTTTCTGACTTTAAAAACTAAGGTGGGAAGTAACTTTGGCAAGAAGTAAATGAGATGAAGACATAGTTGTGTCTCTAGCTGAACGTGTTTGGATAGGTACCATATTAGTGTTTCAGCTGGAAAATGAGCATTGTATAAGATCTTAATGGATTTTGTGTCATTTCCCAAACCAATGATTGAAAGTTCGTTGGGTGTTTAGAGACACAACATGACCTTTTGTATGAGACAACATGACCCTGTAGATTGATTGAGGGTTACATTGTTCCCGAAGGCTTCTTAAGGATGAGAAGTTCTAAGGTGTGAAGGCTGTAACATTCCGTGTTTTGAACCGGATGAAAAAAATGAACGAATTTTTTTTCCCGTTAACTAGGAAGGCCGGTTTTAAAAATCGTGCGTCCAAACTTTTTATTCCAATAGTAGAAACAGTGGCACAGATTGAATAAAAATATTAAGTTTATTTTGATTCATACGCACGTATGTTTTCTTTCAAAAAATTAAATAACTCTCAAACGATGCGTCATATGATAAATATGAGACTACCGTTAGGTACAGAATGCTGGGTTTACCCTATGTAGGGTATAACCTTGATTCGCATCAGGTGTTTGACACCCTTGCACTTGATAATATCATCTTTATTTTTAATTAATTAATTAGTCGAATTTTTAAATAATAAATAATTATTTTCTCTCAAACGGTGCGTCGAATGAGAAATTTGACACCACCAATAGTTCTGGGACATGGGGTTTACCCTAGGAAGGGTATAACATTTGCGAGTGTTGGACATTTGGTCATATCGTACCCGAAGATAATTTATTTGCGTTTTAAATATTTTATTGGAAATTAGATATATTAAAATTTTATTATTAATATTATTATTTATTTTGAAAACAATAAATGAAAATGCACTTCCACAATTAATAAACCATGTTGTGGTGTAAATAATAACTGCGCAATGTAATAAATGTGATATTATTAATTATTTGAATTAAATAAAAATGCACAATTAATATTTATTTAATAACCGTTATCCCTTTTATTAATGGTTGTTGTCATTAAAATATTTATGGTTCCATTGATTAATTATATTAAATAATAATTATTTTAATTATTTTAACATATCAACTTAAAGTAATGTGCGGGTCATTTAAGTTTTTGTTGTCTAAATTCTTAAAGGACCCAGGGAACGTCTGTGCACCCTGTTGCGGGTCCCAAGTGGCTATTATAATTAATTAAATATTTTTTCTGGATTTATGTAAAAATTTTAAGTTTCTCTCTAGCGCTACGTTCAAATATAAATAATTTAAATGGGTTTAAATGGAATATAAAGAATTTAAATAAAGTTAATGGAATTTAAAAAAGCGATAAAAATAAATAATAAAATAGAAATGGTTGGAAAGACATTAAAAATAATTAAAATGGGGTAAACCCATTTTAATTAATTGTTTAATCTCTTCCACCATTTTATTTTGATTTATTTATTTATTTATTTACTTTTTTTCTTCCTTTTTCTATATTTCTTTCCTTTTTTCTCCTCTCCTCCTCTCCTTCCTCACCTGTGTGTGGCGCACCTCTCCTCCCTAGGTGGTGCGCACCACATTGCTTCTCCTTCGTAAGATCGTCGTTCCTCCATTCATCGCCTGTTTTCTTCACCATCAAGTGCGCTGTAAACCTCTCGTTAAGGCTTATCCCACACACCAATAATCATGCGATATCTTTTTCTATCCTTTGCGCAATTCTTCGCGAAAGGATTTTACTCTATTTTGGGGTTTTTATAAAATCATTTTTCTTCTTTTGTTTTAGGTATAATCAAAGCCTTCTGCGGATCATAGGATCATCTACGACCATATGGTAGGGTGTCAACAATCTTTCCCTCTATTTCGTTTCGATTTATAAAAATGAATCGTTGTGCCGTTAGTCGGTGCATACCGGCTTTGTGCAAATCCACCCATAATCATTAATTAATTTATTTCTCCTAGTTGTTTCAACTTTATTTATCATTGATTAATTTGTTTAATTTGTTGCAACAAGGTTAGACACCCCTTGTGGCGTGCTGACGTGGTCAGTATAATTTCTGTTAGCCCAAACTTTTAATTTATTTAATTGCATGTGTTGCACAACCTATTTTTTGTTGTGTTAAATTTAAATAGTTAATTTAGATTAATTATGAATCTTGAATTGTTGAATCTTTGGTAGTTGGCTGTGTTGGTTTATTTATTATTAAAAAGTGTCTATATCTTCATGTTTTGCACAACCTATTTTGTTGTGTTTAATTTAAATAATTAATTTAGATTAATTATGAACTTTGGAATTTTTGAATCTTGGTAGTTGGTTGGTTTAATTTATTTATTTATTTAAATGTGTATTTATCTGCTTATGTTGATGTGGTACTTTTCCTTGTTAAGATTGCTATGCTGAAATATTTAATTTTCACTGTGTGATGCATGGGTATACCTCTTTGGTTTTAAAATTCAATTACATATGTTGATATCATATCTGCTAATGTGAAAACATTAATTAAATTCAAAGCGGGGAAAGGAGGTGGGTCCCGTATGAAGGGCCACACTTAGACCCTTCGTTCTCGACAGTTACCTCTATGTGTCGGGGGCGGTGTTCTTGGCTTTTCCATACCGAGACTTCCACGAGCTTTCAAATAATTATGAGTGACACCGGTTCCAGAAGGTCCCATCGAGACGGATCTGTTGGCAATGTGGCTAAGCCAGCCTCAGATGACACTCGACCCCTTTTTGCGAGATCGGGACAGACTCAGGGTAAAGCAATGCCACGAGCGATACTTGGTCTTTTGAAATATATCCTTGGACGGGCGCAGTGGTATTAGATAATTAAAGGATGTTCTGAAGCGATACCTTCAGGGCGGGCCCAGACTCCAACTCTCAACTTGAACCATAATAATGATTCATTGAAGGTTTATATTAATGTCATTGTTAGTCTCTTGAGATTTGAGATATTTTCTAGTATGTGGAAGCACACCTAGTTGAAATATGACTTAGACCCCAAGTTAAAGCACAAGCTTGGGCGTATGAGTCTTCCTTGTTTTACCTTACTCTTCCAGGATTCATATATATGCATATGTGTATTCTACTTACACGTACTCCTTTCAGACTTCCGGCTTAGGCCGAAGCAGGTGATTTGGCATGAGTGCCGCTTGGAGCCTAGACTAAGTTATTTATTTCATTACACTTAATAAATTATCTAAAATTATTATATAATGGCACACTACATTTTATTGTTGCACGAATTTGAAAGGTTTAGACACTATGGGTGCCGGACTACTGGGATTTTATCTCAAACCCGGGTCGGGCGTCATTGAAAACCGAGTAGATTATATGTTTGTAGGTGTTGACAAATGGAAGCATGCTGCTTCTTATGCTTGATTGTTTCTTGCTGATTATGATCGAGATCGAGGTAGAGGACCGAGCCTTGCTCGTGATGCAGTTGTCACACTTTGTGTCTTTTCTTTTTAGTTGATAGTATGCTTGGGTTCTGTTTTCTGTACTTTCAGTTTAGACTTACATCATGGCATGACATTGTTTTGTGAGCTCTCGTAAATGAGTATTATTTGGTTGGATTATTGATATTGCTTCTCCTACAGTTTATTCATGTATATGCCTCAACTGTTTATTATTAACTATTGTTTGCTTCCGCTATGTATTACCTATTACCTATGAGGGCTTAGTCTCCCCCACGAACTTGTTAAAAAGGACCTCACTACTAGTCATCAGCCTCTAACTTTTGGGGAGATGATCTTGAGGTCATGTAACCCACCGCTCTGGCCACCATCTTAGCGGTGAGCCGGGTAGGGACATTATAAAAGTGTTCTCACTGTAACTTTAGTTGATAAGCTTTGAATTCATTAATCAAATTTTTACACTAAAATAGTCTTATCATGAAGTTATTTTACACAACTGATAATTTTTTTCTACGATAATGTTTCTAGTAAATTAATCATTGATTTATACAACTTATACTTGCCCAAAATATTTTCACAAATTTCACACAACCTCCCAACCTTTCACTCAACATTTTAGACTTAATTTTTTTTTTACTTTTATGAAACTCAAAACATTCATGAAACGTTTATTTCATCATAAAACTCTAAAATATCATGTTACTTCATCCTTTTTTAAATCTCATGTGGTCATATAGGTACATGTTCATTTTCTCTATGAAACTGATAATCACGTAGCTTCTTCACAAAAAAAGTAACTTCATTTAACTTTTATATGGCTTAAAATACCTGATATTTTCTATGGTTTGGACCATTCAAAAGATAGTGTTTTCAAAAAATTTATAGGTGTTTCCATCCTTTTTTGGAATTTTCTCATTCACCATCAACTTTTAATGTAACATTATTGGTTCATCGAACTTAAATTATTTGACATCACCTTTAGTGAACAAACCCTACCATCATGAAATATTTATATGTAATTACAACTTTTTTTAAATTCTATCACCTTATAAAAATTAATTTTAGAAAATAAAATAATTTTAATGAAACACATACCTTTTCCATATTTCGATGAGTTAGCCTCTAATATACACTTTCATGTAACTTTATTAAACTTTTAAGTGCTTCCCATAAATTTTTCACTAGAGAAAAAATATTTCCTTTACTTTAAAAATAAATTTCCCTTTCCTCCAATTTTTTCACTTAAATATTTTAGGAAACACTGGGAAATGAGACCACCTTATATGCACAAATTCCTAAACACCTTCCTGAGTATCTATTCATTGATTATACTCTTTCTTATATAGTTAAAAACCCTATCTTAGTTTAGATTATTTAATATCATATAAGTCTTAGCACCCCATATTATTTTAAACATAATATTTCTATAATCATGCATAAACTTCACAACTTACATTGAAAAACCTTCTTTGTCAATAAAGAAACCAACCCATAAACACTACAATTCCACCTTGAAGAATTTTTTCCCAACCATTAATGGTCTCATGTTAGATTTTTTCTATGTCACTCCCTCCTCAAGATCCACTTCTTATGTATACGATTAGCCATGTGACCTACCTCATGTTAGTGGTTCTTCTTGTGTGGGTGTTCATATATGTTATGCCATCCTTAGGATTAAACTCACATATGTGGGGTTTTACAATTATTTCAATTATTAATATCTCTCTTAAATAATTGATAATCACCTTTAATGGTCATGAAAACTATTTCAAAAGGCCAACAACCTATCATCATTGGGGTTAACGGTGTTGGATACTTGATTGGAACTGGATGATAAGGTTTTGTACCTTCCGTCTATGGTTACTATGTAGGGTTAATTACCTAGTTTTGGCCCCCTTCATATATTTAATAAATTATCATTAATCCCATTCATGTAATCATATTCATATGTACATTAGTTAATTACAGCATGAGATGATTTAAAATGGTGAAATAATTTTGTTGGTGAGGATGAGTCTTTTCGTATTTTTAGAAATTTCTAGGTTTGTTGGGAATATGTAAATATATTCATCAAGACGATACATGATAGAATAAAATGTTTTTAACATATGTAATATTGGGTTTAATTCCAAAGGTATCCAATTCTTGTTTTATAAGACAACTTATTCTTTCCACATAAGGCATCTTAAGATCATTTCCTAAAGCCACCATGGATCATCGCTAAAGGAAAATCATGATCATCGTATGATAAATATCTTAGTTATAACACAAGGAAACCTAGGCTCATCACCTAAGGTATCCATAGATCATTGTTATAGGAATCTTGTGTTCATCAAAAAAGACATCTTATGCTTGTTATATAGGGAAGTTTAAATATTGGGGTTTTCACCAAGTGGTTGATAGAGAGATCCCATGATCATCACACATGATTATTATTCTCATCAAATATGTCATATCATTCTATTCCTATGAGGAAATTATATTATTATCATCACCTTGTATAAGGATAGAGAGATCCTTTGCTTGTCTCATAGGCTTGTAATGATTTTCACATAAGGTAACATAATATTTCTATCTAAAGTCATAGTTGAAATGTGGAGGAGATGATCGTGGTTTCATGTTTAATGTGGATGCTCATGATTTAAATCCATGTCGAGGATGATCAAAGTTTAAAGTCCCATAGAGGACACTAATAGTTTAATTTTAAATTGGAATGCTCAAGGTTTAAATTCATGTAGATAATGTTTACATTTTAAAATTATTATAGAGGATTGTCACCATTATGTATCTTGGGGACTTATGAAATGTTTGGTAATAGGTTGGGTATAATCCAAGAAGATTATCAGGATTTTTAGATACAACCTACCATGGGAGAGAGAAGTGGTGTTAATCATAGGATTCAATCTAAAATTGGATTCTTATGTAACCTATTGGAAAATATGAATGGAAAACCATATATTTTGAGGTGAATAGTTTAATGTTTCAGGATAGGATTATACCATATAGTTTAACATCATATGGTATTAAATAATAATCAATAATGTATGGTTTGGGGTTTATAATTTGGGAAACCCATATAGGCCTGACTTGGTTGGAAACTCAGGTGAATGCAGAGTGAGTTGGGGATTAAACCTAATAGGAGGCCTATAGTGCTACTCGTGAACTGGGAAAACATTATTGCATATTATGAATATGGTTTTATACCCATCATGTGCTGATAAGTACCCATGGATGATTCCCATACCATTGTTAGTAAAAATGATCTAGGTATGAGAGTGAATTTATTAGGAGAAAAATGTAAGAAAATAGCCCAACCCATTCTTTGTGAAAATTTATTGGGTTTGAAAAACCATTAAACTGATTGTGTATATGGAATTTATATGATTTATCCTAGATTGGGTAGTTCCTGATCCCATGTGCCCTTAACTTTCACGCATCTATGGTTAGTGAAATGATTCATCAAATAGGGGTCTATGATAGGGGGTTAATAGAAGTTTGAATTTGTATGAATCCTAGAGTTATTGGATTCTTGGATATCAAGAAAAATGGTTTGGGAGAATGTCTATGGGAAGGGTTTCACACAATTTGGATGTTTTATGAAATAAGGACTTTGTTTCCGACGCTTTCGCCGGGGCGCGCGCGTCCATCCGCCGGGGAGGGCGCGCTGCTTGTGGCCCCGCATTCCCGCTTTCCAAAGGCGGGTGGCATCCATTCCTTGTTCAGGGACGTCTTCTCCTTGATCGAAATCGGGATGATGGGATGTCGGTTCTTCCTTCCGTGGATTCCTCCTCGGAGCTCGTCACCTAGTCCGGGTCTCCCTCAAAGATTTAAGACGGGTTTGTGAAGCTCATTCTCGGTGCCATATCTACATGGACGCCAGTTAATTACACTACTTCTGTCAAGACGCTCCAAGTGGTCTTGTCGGGACAGAAACCTGCGGTGAGGAGAATAGTCACGTTGGGGCATCGTCGGCATGTCTGTCTTTGGTCCCTCATCACAGGGCTTCTCGAGGGCACGGAAGCCCGAGGCATCCCACATCGAACGCGGGGAATGTGTACCATCTGAGGTTTTCCTCAGCTTCCCATGTTTAACACGGGGTATGTTGCGAGTTTAATGTCTTGCGGAGACGGATCGGGTTAAAGGATCCCTAGGGGGAAACACCGATGTTGGGGCCAGCACGTGGGCGGCCTCCCGTATGACATGGAGTGGGAAAGGGTGGCATGATCTCACCGGGATGTGGCGGCCCGGGTAAGGATCAGGATGGATGGTGGGGTGAAGCATGGGGCTAACGTTCTAAGATGGCCCAAGAGGGGGGATACTGTTTAACGTCATGCGGGACGGAATATAGATTAACGTCATGCAGGACGCGATACAGTTTAACGTCATGCGGGACGGGATACAGTTTAACGTCATGCGGGACGGGATACAGTTTAACGTCATGCGGGATGAAATACAGTTTAACGTCATGTGGGACGGGATACAGTTTAACGTCATGCGGGACGAGATACAATTTAACGTCATGCGGGACGGAAGATTTGGGGCTTACACTCTGAGGCGGCCCAAGGTGGTCATGGAACTGACATGGAGAGGTCCGGACGACCGGGTGGTGGGCTTGAACCTCGTGGAGGCTTCCTATGTACCATGCGTTAGCACGGATCAAAGTCCACATAGTTCTATGGGATGGGGCTTATGCTCTGAGGCGGACAATAGGAGGATGTCATGGTCGATGCGCACTCTAAGACCACGTGAGTCATGCTCGGTGTGGGAAACAAGAGGCAGCAGGGACCAGACGATCACATCGCAAAGGGTGAGTCCGTGAGAAGTGGAATGGGGCTTACGCATTGAGCGGCCCAAAGAGGACATAGGGGCTTACGCGTGGTTAGCGGCCCTTGGTGCTGGGGCTTACTCCAGGGTGGAGGCCCGTGGTGCGACAAAGCGCAGTGGGAAGAGGACTCCATTGGCCTTGGTAGGGGGGAAGTACGGAGTTGCACGGGTGCAATCATCCGTATGAAAGGTTAGGGGCTTACGCTCTGAGGCAGCCCTTCCCCCACGGACAAATGGCGCTCCGACAAGGAGTATCTCATTCCATGTGAGGAAGAGTCCATTCCCGTGGAGACGAGTGGGCGTAAAAAATGTCCGACCTGGGGGGACCCTGCGTGCGAAGCACGGGGTCAGACCACAGTTTAATGTCTTGTGTTAAGGAGGAGGTGCTTAGCAGTTTAACGTCCTGCAGCTTGGACGAGGTGGGTTTTCTCTACACCCATAGGGCTTACATTCCCAATTCCCTCTACCCCTTGTGGAAGGGAAGACATCGACAAGGCCATGGTGAAAGGGGGTCGCAGGGCAAACCACCGGGGGGTCCACGTTAGCGTGGCTATGCAAAGAAGCAATAGCCGTTAGAGTGCCTATGCGGAGAAGCATAAGGCAAAGAAACACAATGGGAAACATGGCCCAAGGGACCTTGAGGTTACTTCACACGATCCTGGAAGGCCGTGCGGGAAAACAACGCATGGCGCGCATGCCCGGCAAGGGAGACATCAGGTGCCGGTGTAGGGGGCAGCCAAGGGGCGTCAAGGTGAGGGTTCCTCGGCTCTGTGCGCGCAAAAGGGACGATTTGCGCGCAAAACAGTAGGACGGTGCGCAATAGGTGTATTGGAATTGCGCGCAAAGAGGGAATTTCGCACAAGGTTTTGCGCGCTCGGCAGGGTATTGCGCGCACGGACCACGGATTGCGCGCAAGTGGGGAAACCGGGGGAAGGGGAAAATTCACTGAACACGGTGGAGTTGCACGCAAAGGCGAACTCAGGGGAAAGGTTGCGCGGAATTTGGGATTACCTGGATGTCATCTTTCGCGCAGGGGGAGCCGAATTGTGTGCATGAGAGTCACTTCGGATTCCTCAACCCCCAAACCGTTTGGGGTCACCTTATATAAATAGGCGACCTCTGGCACGAAATCCAGGTGGCGCGCGGAGTTTTCCGCACCAGGAACCGCTTGCGCGCAAAATATCGCCGCGGAGAAATGGGACGCACAATTATTGCGCGCCTCACCGGACTAATTCCGCGAATCCCATAAGCACTTCGCGCGCAGAACATTTTTGCACGCGGATCCTCCTTTATTTCGCGCACCACTTCCCGGGCCTCCGGATCGGGCCTCTGATTCTGAATATGACTTCGCTTCATCATTTAGAAACTTCCTCCAGGAGTTGCAGGCTTTTTTCGGCGTCAACAAATTCCCCCCTTTGGAATTGGATCGGCGAGAGGTCGCAACGATCAGATTCCAAGGGAAACGCAGAAACGCCAAAATGCTAACTCTCCTGATCACGTTGCGCGCAAAAACCCGACGGGGCGCGCAAAACCTACGGATGCGTGCAAAATATCTTTCCACGCGGCGCGGAACCCTGGCCGCGCCTATAAAAAGGGGCGATGGGTCCCAGATTCGTACTTCCACTTTTTCCGCGTGATAAGCTTACCGCTCTCATGCGGTAAATCGCTCCGCGGCGGCGCGTAATAACGCACTGGTAGCGTGGAATTCCATCCGAAAGTTGGCCGTGATTTTACGCCAAACCGGGATCTTCCGCGCTTAGCATGCCGATTGCGCGCTCAACTCCCGGATTTCGCGCAACTCAGCCAGATTTCGCGCCAAACTCTCCAATTCCGTGCACTGCATCCTGATTTCTCCCAACTCCCGAAAAATTCGTGATGGCTGCAAACCGAGTCGATGAGGGGGAAGTCGCTGCCCGTAGGTCAGAAATGGAGGCGAACGAGGAGGTATATGGAGTCAAGGTGATCATCTCCAACAATCTCACCTTGTTCAATCTGCTGACTCCGGCCCAAAAGGCATATCCCTTGTCGGACAACCTCCCGCTCTGGAATCTTGGCATCCTGGAGGAGGTACCACTGCCGGGCTTCGAGGTGGACACACCGCGGTCCTGGGTGACTCGGGAGGATGAACTTCCTCGCTACAACATCACCAACAACGGTCGTCCTGCCAGGAAAACTAGACACATGGATGTATATGTCCTGAACCCGAGGACTAGGACCATTACCGGGGATGTGCCTGTGGCGGAGGATTCTCCGGCCCTCTACGCGAGCACGTTCCGTCAGAGCATCACGGATGACACGAAGGGCTGGCTGAAGGATTGGGACCTACGGTCCGGGGGTAACTTCACCAGCGAATGGGCCTGGGCGTTCTGGTTTCGCCATACCTGTGACCAGTTTGGAGACGAACTGTGGTATATCGGCCTGTTCGAGGTGGTATGGACATCGCAGTTCCATTTCCACCGTCAGCCTAAACTCGGACCGGAGCTATTCACCCGGTGGTCTCCTGAAACCAACACGTTCCACCTTCATCACAGGGAAGTCGGCATCAGTCTTTGGGACGTTCATTGCATCGGTGGTATCCCACTAGAGGGTTAACAATACGACGAGTTAGTTCTTCCAAAGAACACCTGGGGAGACAGGTCGCAGACGCCTATGCTGATGTGGCACCTGCTGCAGCTGGCCAAGGGGAGGCTGGGGGTCACGGACTTCTTGAAGGACATCGCCTACAAGGGCTGGTTCAGCCTGTTCCTTGAGAAGGATCTTGCCGTCAAGATGTCGGGAAGGGGCAAACGGTGCCCAACCGCGACTCAGAGGAGCAAGGACGGGTCATACTGGAAGACCCTGGAGGCAAGGCAATACCAGTCATGGGGCTACCGCGTCATTGAGGCTCGAGACCCGAATGGCCGGTATGCCGGGTTCCTTGCCGCCTTCCTGAGCGAGTGGCTCCTGCCGGTGCGGGACGCGAGGATGGGCGTCCATCCTACGACTTTGGTGATGGTGGGCTCCATGGCCGCCAACAAAAGGTTCAACTTGGGCGTCCCCATGCTGGCCAAGTTGTATACCATTCTGGGCGCATCTCACGAGGGGGGTCGCCTCAGAGAGTCTGTGGTCCCTTCCAGATCATCCATGGCTGGGTGGCGGCTCATCTTGGCGGGTATACTTTCCCAAACGCCGTCCGTCCTTCGGGCAATGGCTTGCGACCATCCTTTCTAAACATTGCAGGGGTGGCGCCATTGACGCTCAATGAGGAGGGCGTGAGGATCCGCATTGGTAACCATGCCAACTTCAACTTCAGCCCATTCCCCACCCCGGTCGGCCAACTGGTGGACAACAGGCGAGGTTCTCTGGAACAGTAGGAATACTTCCAGAGGATTCGGGGAGGGGTGCTCGTGGCTCGGATCGACGAGAAGGTGGTCTGCGAGCCGTACATGCCATCCCGATTCGCCAGGCAGTTCGGGTGCCTCCAACGAATTCCGAAGAAGGTATTCATGGCTATCTGGCAGGAGAAGAATCCATGTGTCTTGCGCCAGATGTGGTTGATGTTTACCACCTTTGGCTTTGGAGACGTCGTTACTCTCCCTCCCACCGGGGTCGATGCCGGACTAGCAACCGAATATGCCGAAAACTGGACCATTGCGTACCCTGAGGGGATATTACGCAAGCGCGTCCGGCAACTCGAGGTTACTCGCGCGGAAACCGGGTGACGGGAAAGAAGGGAAGGTGCCGTCGGAAGGGGGGAACCAAGGGCGCGTCAGGCAGCGAGGCTTGCGCAGGCCGGGACTTCGGCAGTGAGGACATCACATGGTGCCTCCACGTCCTCGTTACCTGCATGGGGTCACATGAGGCGGTCAGGGAACTGCCTGGGAAGCAGATAAGATATCTGCTTGAACCTTCTCAAGACGCAATTCACCTGGCACTGTGGTCGGCCTAGATGACCCTGCGGCAATCACTGAGCATCGAAGCCATCTGGCAGAAGATAATGCAGAACGGGATCCAACTTCCGGAGGTCGGGCTCATTCGGATTACTAACCGAGTGAACTTCCATCGGCGGTACGGTTATCTGACGGCCATGGACGCATACACATGCCAAAGGGGGCGGCGTGCGGAGCCAACTTTCCTGGTGAAAGTGATGCTCGGCCAGGAGCATGATCCGGAAGCGATGCCGCCGGGAGAAGGCGACAGTGATGAAGAGCCGGAGGGGGAGGAGGAAACTGGAGAGTACGAAGGCGAGGGAGAAGACGAAGAAGAGGAGCCCGAAGGTGAGGGTTCGCAAGGGGTGACCTACCAAGGGAGTCTTCGAGAGAGCAGCGAGATTTCCGACTCTGATCTCGACATAACCAAGATTCTTGAGGTTTGTCTCTGTCTTCATTCATTTCCCTCATTCATCCATTCTACTTTCCAACTTCTAACTCACTTCCCCATCTTACTCAGGAGCAGCTGAGCGGTGGACGGGCGTCCCCACCAGAGGAAGGCGGAGAGGAACCAGTGGGACATGATGGGGATCTGACACCCATCATTGAATTAACCAGCGCAGAGGGGTCTCCCCTTATGGCGGCTCCTGCAGCGGCCGGAACTCTGGGGACCGAAGCTATGGATTCCTGTAAGTCTCACGCTTCACTACTGGTTCTTGGTGTCAAGAGATCCCGTCTGACCAACGTATGCCCCACGCAGTGATCTCAACACTGGAGGCATGTCAGGCTGCGGAGCCCGGGCCATCCGCGAGTGGACCAGTGGCGGACATACCACCTCGCTCGGAACATGCTCTCTGCACTGAGTTGGCCCCGACAATAGATGAACAGAGGGTGGCGGACATCAGTGGCGTTGTTCTCGGAATGCGGTCGAAAGCTGGTGGAGGCGTCATTGCTGCTGGGGTGAGGGAAGGTCGCCCGGACGTCAATGATTCTATTCCTCACGAAGACATCCCTGGGGTGGATCCTGATGTCGATCTGCTGGCGGCCTTCCCCATATACCGACCTGCCGACCCTAAGGAGATTGATGACTTAGACTCAGAGGCAGCCGAGGAGAGTCGGATGACACGACGCAAGGGTTGGAAGTGTATCCAGCGCTTTCTCAGGAAGCCCCAGTCCGATTGGCTGAGGCGGATGGGATCACTCTAGACATGGATGCGCTTCCTGTGCACCGGAGGGGCTGATGCTCAGCGCCTTCATCTAATGGTCCGTAATTACATGGCTGAGAAGATACACGAGAGCAGCCGGCGCACCGACATTTCCCAGTGCCAGGAAGGATCGACGAGCGCTCAAACGCTGCTGAGGGCGGAGCAAGAAGTCAGACACCTTGAAGGGAAGGCGGCCGATAAAGAGGTCTTCATCGCAACATGCTCTGAGCTCGTGGAGCAACTGACCGCCCAGCTGGCTGATGCCTAGGAACAACTGGTGGAGGCGAGTCACCAGATGACCGTGCTTGGAAGCGAGCGGGCGCAGGCACAATCTAGGGCTGATGAGCTGCGCTCTATGGTGGCCGATGAGGAGAGAGTCTTCGAAGAGCGAAAAGCGTTCCTGGAGGCTACCAGCCAGAGGTTAGCAGTGCTGGAAAGATCGCATCAGCACGCTAAACCCTGAGGGCTTTGTTTTTTTCCATCTCATGAACTTTTGCTTGTATTTCTCATCGTCTCAATCCAATATATGGACAAATCCACTCTTGTGTACCCTTGGTTTAATGCGCTCAACCATAGCTTCGAAACGAATAACAACTCACCCCTAGGCTCCTGTGGGACATGCCCAATGCAAGAAGCAAGAGGTGCTCGTACCATCATTCCGTTCAACTGTGGGGCATTGACCAAGCTTCAGGCGTCCAAAATCAGGCCTGGACTTTTGAAGAGACCCTGGGCCGATTGATGTGTCGACTTCTCAATGTGCCTTAACACATGAGCAGGGCAATGCCGGGGGCATTGAAATCCATCCGAACACACGGGGATAGAGAGAAAGGGTGCATCACGCTACCCAAATTCGAAACCCAATGGGGCACAACCATGGAGGATAACTGTCAACCGTGGAGGAAGCACAACATCCATATCACGTTGGCCCAGAATGGGAGGACAATAAATGAGGGCTGACCGCTGACCATGTTCGCAACACGGGGCCTAACTCAAATATCGTTGGGCAGTTTTCCGGAACGTTGGCCCAGGACAGTAGGTGGACCATAGGTCGAGCATCCATACTGTTAGGGGGTCCCGTCAAACATGACCAGTTTTCCGGAACGTTGGCCCAGGATACTAGGCGGACAATAGGTTGAGCATCCATACTATTAGGGGGTCCCGTCAAACGTGAAAGGAAATGAGGGTCCGAATAAGGGGGAACAAAAAGGGTGGGAGGTGGAGTGGTGGCTTGTTCGAACAGAGTCCAACACTCTCGATATTGCGCCACCAGGGCGAAGGCGCATTAGGCGGACGTACCAACCTGAGCACGGGTCATCCCAATTTCCAGGCAGGACCTCTTTGGCAAGAGAACTGCCGCTTCCCATCATTACCATGGGGCATCCCGAACACGCTCGGGGTAGATATCCTGATTACACCATTTCTCATGAAGTCGGGCCGAGGGGCCGACAATAAAGAAGGACGGTGTTCAGCTATACCTAGGGTTGGACCCAAGACGAAACGTCTGGGCGGTCCTACGTATCTCATAAGGATGAGAATCAAGCCAAACGTAGTTCTGAAAATACAGTTTAACGTCATGCTGGATGAAATACAGTTTAACGTCATGCGGGACGGAATATGGATCTTAGTTTTAGGTCTTAGAGCTCGGACCATGAGGATCTTAGTTTTAGGTCTTAGAGCTCGGACCATGAGAAAGGGTGAGAAATGGACACATTGCCAGGCGGCTACAAAAACCCAACACGAAGGAGGACCTAAGACCTACTTAACATGTGCTCTCCGGGGAAACGCTCGAGTCGAGGGACCGAACACGGAGGTAGGCTGGACCCGCGAGGAAGTGCCCCAGGTGTTCCTACGTATCTCATAAGGATGAGAATCAATCCACACGTAGTTCTTAAAGTGACATGGTAAGATACCAGTGCCAAGGGAAAAGGGGGAGTGCGGGCATGGCCCTTGCACTAAAAGAAGTGGCATTTGATAAATCTTGTTTGTCCCTTAAGGTGAGTGGTTTTTTTGTTGTGAAGCGACAGGCCCAGAGTAGCAGACCACGGTGTCACCACAAGCATCAAGTTGTGATAGGCGTTGACAAATGGCATGGCATAAAACCAATACCCAACGTTATGTCCTCTACAGCGAGGTCACTACAATGTAGTTCCGTTTTTCGTCTTGCGGCCAGGACGATAATGTCACAGTTTAGGGTCGTGTGATAGGACCAACAACACAGTTTAAGGTCATATGGTTTGGACCAACAACACAGTTTAAGGTCATATGGTTTTGACCAATAGCACAATTTAACGTCGTAAGGTTTGGACCAACAGAGAGAGGAGCCTCGGGCAAAGGAGGCTATGAGGGTTCAACAATCAGGGAGGGGAAGCAGATGTTAGTTCCCAGCTATGCTGGGCCCAATACGTAGTGTCTGGGTGACTCCTCACTCCCCTAAGGGGATGAAGGTCAAGCTTCACACGATCCTCAAGGAAGAGACCCAAACACATACTCTAGCGCTCAGACCGTGGGAGCCCCGAGAGACACTGTTACACATCTCAGTCTGTCTGATGTGTGGGGGTGTACTGAGGGTTAGTACAAGAAGTGTCGAGATTCCACCTTGGCACAGTGGGGCGGAAAATGACATGAACCATGCCACCAAAATTTAGGTCCTGGGGAACCGACATGACGAATGAGGACTACTGTTGACCATGTTCGCAACACAGCATCCTGTCGTGTTATCCATGGAGACAAACAAATGAGCATCAACCGCAGACCATGTTCGCAACGCGGGATTTGTATCAATTTGTTGTTTGAAACCCTCGGGGGCGTTGGCCCATGACGTTTGGAGAGCCCTTGGGCATTGTTTCCAGGCCATTCTTGGGGGTCCCTCCGGGTATGAAAGATGACGGGGGCCCGAATGAAGGGGAACACGAAGCTTGGAAAGTGGATGGAACTTGCCTAAGTCGAATCTGGCACTCCAAGTTCTAGACTAGAGTGCTTTGAGCACATCAGAAGACCACTGGAAAGGTTCAGAGGGCTCAGTCTGAGAGCGGCCAAAAGATGGCAGATCCCTAGGAAAAAGAGGGGGCATAATGCCAAACACCCTGGGCACCGGGGGATCATGGGATCTCCTAAGAGATGGGTTTGGACCTGACATCCAGATGTTCAGGTGGTCCTACGTATCCCATTAGGATGGGAATCAAGCCACACGTAGTTCTGGCAATATAGTTTAACGTCATGTTGGACGGAATATAGATCTTAGTTTTAGGTCTTAGAACTTGGACCGAGAAGGAAGAAAGGGCGGAATTTGGTAACTCCTGGGCTGGACCCGAGACGAAATGTCTGGTCGGTCCTACGTATCTCATGAGGATGAGAATCAAGCCACATGTAGTTCTTGAAAATACAGTTTAACGTCATGTTGGATGGAATATAGATCTTAGTTTTAGGTCTTAGAACTCGGACTGAGAGGATCTTAGTTTTAGGTCTTAGATCTCAGACCAAGAGGAGCCCAGATGTAGGGCAGAGTGTAGTTTAAGGTCGTGTTGGACCATAAAGTTTAAGGTCATGCTGGACTGTACAGTTTAAGGTCATGTAGGACCATAACAGTTTAAGGTCATGTAGGACCAACCATTTAGGCAACATACTTCTTGAGGAACCTCGCGTTGGTGGGAGGAGTGATACGCTCCCCATCCATAGTCACCAGGGAATACGCACCATTGGGATAGACCTTGTGGACAATAAAAGGTCCCTCCCACATGGGCTCCAACTTGGGTGGTTTCTTGCAGGGAATCATTGGAGCTCTGAGATCCAACACCAGGTCACCTTGCAGAAAGGAGCGGAGGCGAACCTTCTTATCGAAAGATCGAGCCATCCTACTCTGATGCCTTTCCAGGTTATGTAGAGCGCGAAGCCTACTTTGGTCCAGCGCTTCCAATTCAGCTAGACGAATCTCGACAAATCTGTCTGGCGCTTGCTGGTCATAGACCGCCGTGCGCAATGAGGGCATTTGGACCTCGACGGGAAGGACGGCCTCAGCTCCATACACCAGGGAATACGGGGTCACCTGGGTGGAATTTCAATTCGTCGTCCTATAAGCCCAGAGGGCGTTGGAGAGCTTGTCCGGCCAACTTTTCCTGTTCTGACCAACCATTTTTTGCCGAATTTTAGAGAGGGTTTTGTTAAACGCCTCAATCTGTCCATTCGCCCGCGCATGATAGCGGGAGGTGTGGTTCGAGCAAATGTTGTAATTGGCGTACAATCTATTCAGCTCAACTGCTCGGAATTTGGTTCTGTTATCCTTGAGGATAGCGTGAGGTATTCCAAACCGATGAATGATATTGGAACTCATGAAGTCGGCGATAGAACCAGCCTTGACTTACCTAAGCGGGGCTGCCTCTGCCCACTTTGAGAAGAAATCTGTGGCGGTTAAGATGAACCGGCACTGGCGGGCCGTCGCCGGCGGGTAGGGCCCTACGACATCCAACCCCCAGATAGAAAAGGGCAAAGAATACTTAGTAGTATGGAGGGGCTCTGGTGGCCGATTCACAAAGTTAGCATGAACTTGGAACGCATGGCACCTCTTAGTGTACTCGATGCAGTCGTGGATCATGGAGGGCCATAAGTATCCCAGTCTCCGAATCTGGGGGGACAACTTCGACCCGGCCTGGTGGGCGCCACAGGAGCCAGCGTGCACCTCTTGCATGACCTGTGAGATCTCAACTCCTTGAAGACAACTAAGGAGAACACAATCAAACCCGCGCCTGTAAAGGAGCTGCTCACGGCTAGGACCGCTTTGAAGGGTGAACTACGACGCGCGACGCCGGATTCGTTCCCGCTCCACTCGGTCCATCGGAAGATTGTCATGCCGGAGGTATTCAACCAGGGGTGTCCTCTAGTCAGGAACTGTCTCGATCACTATGCCTGGAACCCCGAGGGGTCCCGACGCAGGGGCACCATTGGTGAGATGGTTCACTCGCAGGCCACGACCGCCCTCTGGCATAACAGGAGCAATGACTCTTCGGTGCGCCACGTGGATGATTAGGTCATCCTGCTCGGGCTCCGCGAGTGATGCGACCAGGCTGGCCAAAGTATCTGCTCGACTGTTCTGCGACCGGGGAACGTGAACGACATCTGGTCGGGAGGGGAACTTAGCCATTAGATGGAGAGTGCACTCCAGCAACGGCACGAGTTCTGGCTTCCTGACAGCATAGTCACCGTTAACCTGCTTGATGACTAGCTCAGAGTCCCCTTTTACATACAGGTGGGGTACGTTAACCTCCAGAGCCAACTCGAGGCCAGTGATGAGGGCATGATATTCTGCCTCATTGTTGGTGCATCCCTCTGACAATAAGAAAGAATATGGCAGAACGTCTTGCTACGGGGTGATGAAGAAGATACCCAGGCCCACTCTGTTAAGCCTAGGATCGTTAATCCTTCTACCGGTAGGGCTTCAGGAGGCGCCATCAAAGTGATTTTTCCATCATGGGGTGGCGTGATCGACTGAGAGGATTTCCTCATCAGGAAAGCCCACATCCAGCGGATGGTCCGCAGAGGTTGGATGAGCAGCTAAGAAGTCTGCCAACGCCTGTCCTTTGACGGCCTTCTGAGATACGAACCTAATGTCAAACTGCTGGAGGATCACCGCCCAGCGTGCCAATCGGCCGGTCAACATAGGCCGACTCAGGATGTATTTCAATGGGTCTACCCGAGAGACCAACTGTACCTCATGGTGCTGCAAGTAGTGCCGCAATTTCTGCATGGCAAATACGAGCGCCAGGCAGCTCTTCTCGATGGGAGAATATCTAATCTCCGCATCAAGGAGCATACGGCTGAGGTAGTAGAGGCTATTCTCCGTTCCCTCGTTGTTTTTCTGGGCGAGAAGGGCGCCGAGGGATCGCTCTAGGGCGGTCACGTAATGGACCAATGGCCTTCCAGGAACAGGTGGCATCAGGACCGGAGGTTGAAGCAAATAATGCTTGATTTCCTCAAAAGCGTTCTGGCACTCTTCATCCCACCCATAGGCGACGCCTTTCTTCATGAGCCGAGAGAAGGGCTTACACTTACCGGCCAGATTCGCAATGAATCGGCGTATATAGGCTAAGTGGCCTTGGAGGCCTCGAAGCTCCCGAATATTACTCGGGGGAGGCATCTAACTGATGGCCTTGATCTTCTCGGGGTCGATCTCGATACCTCGATACCTCGATACCTGACGATGAAGCCAAAAAACTTTCCGGAGGTGACCCCGAAGGCACACTTCAACGGGTTCATCTTCAGGTGATGAGAACGGAGCAAACCGAACACTTTCTCAAGGTCTCAGAGATGGTCTTGGTGCTGACGAGATTTAACCACCAGGTCATCTACATAGCACTCCACCAGCGTCCCAAGGATCAACTTTAATATGCGGTGCATATCCCGTTGATAGGTGGCACCGGTGTTCTTTAGGCCGAAAGGCATAACCCGATAGCAGAAAGTGCCCTGGGGGGCCCTGAAGGCAGTGTACTCTTCATCCTCGGGGGCCATCCGGATTTGGGTATACCCGGAGTACCCATCCATGAAAGAGAGGGCTTGGAACCCGGTTGTTGCGTCGATCAACAACTCTGTCACGGGAAGGGGAAAGTCATCCTTCGGACAGTGGCGATTAAGATCACAGAAGTCGATGCAGACCCTGATCTGCCCGTTCTTCTTCCTGACGGGCACAATTTTGGCTAGCCACCTGGGGTACTGGACTTCCCGGACGAAGTTGGCCTTAATGAGCTTATCAACTTTGGCCTCAACCATGGCACCGTGAAAGGGGTGCATTTTTCTGGGAGGCTGCTTGAACCCGCAATGGTTTGCTGGGAGGCCAAGGCGGTGGACGACTACCTGGGGATCTCATCCCGATATCTCGTCATAACTCCAGGAAAACACATCACGGTGCTATTTGACGAAGTCTATGTACCGTTGTCGTTCCTCGGGAGGCATAGCGGCGCTGACCAATGTGGGTCTCGGGTCCGCCTCACTACCGTGGTTCACCTGTACGAGTTCGTCGACCTTGGCGGAGATGCCCTCCTCAAAGGTAGGAGGAGCATCTTCCATGTATTCTTCTCCGCTTGGGGAAAGATCGTCCATGGGGGGATCCGTTTCGGGGCGGCTCGACCCTGATGGGGAGCTAGCACCGGCTTGGGCGGCCGAGGTCGTCGCGACGGGAGGTTCATGCACCGCGGAGACCGTAGCGACAAAGGCGGTTGATCCAATCCCATCTGGCCTGCGGCCCAAGGGGCCACGCTTTACGACATCGAAGCAGTGGTGTTGCGTTGTCCTGAGCCGGCCGATCCCGGCTCGGCGAAACATGCACGTATGACGCACCACCGTTGCCATAAGCCCAACGTCCCGATATCGTACGGGGGTAGGAGGCTCGGGGATCACCCGGGCCTGGTTGGTGTAAGAGTACGAGGTGATTTCCCACCATCGCTTAGACCCGGAAATATGCATTCCTCTGGTACCCGAGACAACAAAGCACTCTACCATATCGGGAGTTGTGGCCTCCAACCGATGGATTGGGAAGACATATGCGTCATCCAAACCTGCCCAGGGATCACTCGCGACAGCGGCAGGCTCAACCTCACCTGCCAGGATATGCTTGTCCTTGCTCTTGTAATAGTCTGCGTCCAGGTTACGAGCTTCACAAGAGGCAAACGGGGACGCATCTCCTTGGAGCACACCCACTCGACCCTTAAGGGAGTATTTGAGGCACTGATGGTATGATGAGGGAACCGCTGCATGAAGATGGAGACTGGGCCTTCCCATTAACGCGTTATAGGCAGTGTCCTGAGAGACAACCATTAATTCAGTATTGGCAATTAAGCCGTCGAACTGGGTCTTCAGAAGAATCTTTTCGAGTGGATTTTGCTCGGTCCTATCATACCCCTAGATTCTGAGGTCGGAGGGAGTTAAATCATCCTCGGACAACCCCAGTTTTCGCAGCGTCCGAGTTGGGATCAAGTTAATCCCAGAACCCGTGTCGACAAGACAGCGACGGACCTCCACGCCATTGAACTAGCCAGTGATGTACAGCGGGATGATGTTCCCCTGTATGGGAGGGTCTTCGTCTTCACTGGATAATGAGATAACCGCCTGACATTCGGCGTCCTCAATCACCTCGGTGTGGAAGGCTTCTGCAGCCGCTACCTCCGTTTCAAACTGGAGGGGGCTCCTCAGAGCCTCGGCGAGCGCCTCACGCATTTCAGACGATAGGCGGAGGGCCTCAAGGATGGAAAGCCTCGCCGGAATGCCGGCCAGATGCTTCAAGACATCATACTTTCGCGCCAAACGCAAGCTTCTACTTACAGGAGGTCGCTCTGTGATTGGGGGCATGACGGGCCCTGCTGGCGGGACCGGTGACTGACTGGTACTAGGAACATCCTGCTGTTCACTAGCTGAAGCCCGAGAGGTGACTGCCATGCTAGGACCGGAAGGCCGTAGTCGGCCAACGGCAGGGCTGGGCTGGTTGCGACGCGGGCAAGGCGATTCCGCCCGATCCAGCAACACGAACGGTGGTGGAAGGGAACCTGTTGTCACCGGATGAGGGAGCTGTGAGTGCTGCTCTCAACACCGGGCCTGCTGCCTGGTCTCGGTGGTGTGCACGGTCTGACTGGAGGTGATGACCGCCGTGCCCCGGCGATTCACGTAGCCACGGCTCTGTCGACGTTGACGACGGCTGGGGACATTGGGGAGGTTAACCCGGCACTCCTCGTCGTCGGGAGCCACAAAGGGATTTATCAACTCTATGGTGTTAACCGAAGCATACCCCGGGCTCTCGGGGAGATTCACCCGGCGCTCCTCATCGTCGGGAGCCACAAAGGGATTTACCAACTCTACGGTGTTAACCGAAGCGTACCACGGGCTCTCGAGGAGATTCACCCGGCGCTCCTCGTCGTCGGGAGCCACAAAGGGATTTACCAACTCTACAGTGTTAACCGAAGCGTACCCCGGGCTCTCGGGGAGATTCACCCGGTGCTCCTCTTCGTCGGGAGCCACAAAGGGATTTACCAACTCTACGGTGTTAACCGAAGCGTACCCTGGGCTCTTGGTCGAGGAGTCATCCATTAACGGACGGGGTCTCGGAGGGATCCCCATTCCCGGGGGCATGAAATCGCTAAGCGTGCGAGAAGATGACGGCAATGGCAGAGCGCGTTCTTTCTTCTTGCGTCGCAGCCTGCTCTTCTGGGATGAAGTAGGCTGGGACGATGAGGCCGAAGCAGCGCTCGCGAATTCTGAGGGCTCTGGCCAGTCCAGGTGGGCACGGATGATACCATGGGCACGGGCGACCATCCTACGGGCCATCCAGTCGTTATACTTCCAGGACCCATGGTCGGAAACCTATTCCCACCTGTCCCCGTCGTCACTACTGCCATCTGACCCCATGAAGTCACCTGCTACCTGTGCCGGGGCTGGGCCCAACCTGACTATGTTGTTGTCAATCTGGTCTTGGAGCCAGTCCTTAAACACATAGAATTATTGGATAGTGTGTCCCAGGAACCGGTGATAAGTGCAGTAGTCAGGGAGATCCGTGAGACACGCCTCTTCTGGCTTCTGGCACTCAGGCAGCCGCACGATCCTCTGCTCCAAGGCGCTACGGAAATAACTGGGGACCTGGGCCTCGTTAAACGAGTAAGACTGATTACTTCTGCTTAGAAAGGGGACCCTTGGGGGCTGACCATGGCCAGGGACCGGAGGAGCAGGCCGAGGAGGCGGAGCCGGATTACCTCTCCTAGGTGGTGGCGGTGCGTTACGCGGAGGCGCCTGCCAATTTTGAGGCGGTCGCTGCTGGGCCGGAGGCTGTGGGGGTGGACCCCTATGAGCCTGCTGAGATGGCCTCACCAGCAGCAACTCTAGCTGTTTGGGGGCCTCTATCTGCACCACAACAGCGAGCTTGGCTCTGGCGGCTCTCCTTGCGGAGATCACAGGAGGCAGCGGACGTGCCTGGCTGGCCTATTGCAGGGCTTCTTCGAGGCGCTGAGCCTTGTTCGAGAAGTCCCGGAACCCTCCAAGGTAATTCTGCGTGATCAGGGAAGGAACCAACTCCGCCTTGACGTTCCCCACACACATCGTCAGTAATTGCTTCTGAGTCAGTGGCATGTCAAGGGAGTACGTGGGCCCCTTCCACCGGGCGATGAAGTCCGCGACTCGCTCGTCGGGCCTTTTCATGCACCTGAAGAGGTCTACAATGTTCGTCTTCTGGGTTGTGGAACTGAACTGGTAGAGGAATTGTCGACGAAGGTCCTCTAAGCTAGTCACTGATCCAACAGGGAGCTGTTTGTACCAAACAAACGTTGGTCCCTCCTGCGTCTGAACGAAGCACCGGAGCTTGGCAGCCTCCTGCTGTGCCGGAGTCCCCAACATAGGCCCGCACCTCGAGTTGAAGTGGGACAAATGTTGTGGCGGGTCTTCAGTCCTGTTAAAGGGGGAAAAAGTGTGATTCCCAAATCATGGAGGGGTCGGCATGTCATCCACCCAGGCGGGGTACGGCTTGACATCCGGTGGGATCGCCACCTGCCGAGTTTCCAGGGCCTCCAAGTGAACGATGAGTACCTCCATCAGATCATCTAGATGTGGATTCATGTCCTGACGGGGATCTCTAACCACAATCTCATTGCCAGGCTCTTCGATACGATAGTCGCGCTCAACGGCTCGGGGTGCAGCTGGCGGAGCGACTGTCGGAGCGGTGGGAGGAAACCGAGCAGGGACTCCCAGGTTGCCTCGCTGCTCGAGAGGGTTTGGCGAAACATATCGCGCCATATTTCCATGGGCTCCAGTGTCTCCCTTGTCGGTGAACACGACACGTTCACGGTTTCCCGGGGGGATCTTAGCAAGGGGTAGATGCTCCTGCCCTTGCTGTACTGGTCTAGGGTTTCCGTAGACAGGTCGCTGCTCTGCAATGCGTTCGGCCAGGAGCTCATCAACCAGCCTTTTTTGCTCGGCTATCTGTTGGCGCAGTGTGGCCTTCTCGGGATCTTCCTCTGCCTTATGCATTGAGGCAGATGGGTCGGCGAGTTTGACAGACCTGACGGGCTCTTTACCCTTGTCGATGTTTTGGCTCAGCGCCAGTGCCTCCGTGGGTACAGGAAGGCCTAGGAGGCTCCTATGTTGGCGAGTAATCCTCCCAGATGGGTCCAGTAGTGGCCTGTAATCGGGGGGTGAGTCCCCGTCAAGTGGCTCTACAATGTTTCCCTCATATGAACGGTCATCCATGTTGACTGCTACTGCCCTTGGCGACGTTCCCTCAGGGCTGCCCAGTGGGTCGGGCTGCCGGCGGATCGCCTATAAGAGGAGAGCAGCGTACTGCCCCCACCCACGGACGTGCATGGGGGGGGGGGAGGGTGGCCTCCTCAATAACTCTTCAGAGTACTTGAAAACTCTGGATGCATTGTTGCTGAAGGGCCTCGTGGAGGCCTAGCGACTCAGGGTGCCGGACCGCGGGGAGTGCTGCTAGGTCAACCCGGCGGCACTGCTCACCAATCCCCTCGAGATGCGCTTGGCTCCCAGGATAAGGCGCCAGCTGATGAAGGAGGCGGGAGTGATTCACCCGAAGAATCTGGCGGAAGCATTCAAACTCTCCCGGGGTGAGTGACTCTGGCACATCAAAACCCGATTCTGTGACCGACCAAAAGTTCTCAGGGAAGTGGCCCGCTGCAAGAACGGTCCAGAAGCTCCACGGCTCTGGATCGGGGTCCGTAACTTGCCACCCCTACTCGTCCACCGAGGAAAGTCAGGGAATTGGCAATGGCGCCGAGGCGGGCCGTCAGGGCGGTGGGCTGGCCGGCGGGGAATACGGTGAACAGGCCGATTGGCCGCCGATCCCCGAGTCATCCTCCCGAGATTGCAGTGCCCTGGCCGCCACGTCGCGATAGGATGGGCCGGTGGATGGTCCTCCTGTCACAACGTCGGTGCTCGCCGAGGGTGTGTCGCCTCGCGATCCTTCCGTCGGTCCCCAGAAAGGTTCCTCATCCTCCCTAACAGGGGCGGGAGGTGTTTCCGAGGAGATCAGCGGCAACAGCGGGCTTGATCCCTGGCAGTACGCCAAATCCTCATCCTCCTGGATATACCTTCGAAGGGAGGAGGGAATCATACGGATCTCTCACTCGAGGAGTACGGGACTAACGCGCCGCGTCCCCAACCCTGCCCATAACTCGAAAGGTTGGGGGGGAGGTTCTATCATCGAGTCGTACTCTACCTCAGAATCCGAGAAACGGACTGGTCTGATTCCCGTCCAGACTCCCCTGACATTCCTCCGACGGCGATGATGCCCGACCTTCCTGCCCCTGGGTAGTTCCTCAAGGTAAGGACGACTTCCGTCATCGGGTCCCCCGGCCACAATAGAGCTGGGGAAAAGGGGACCGAAGGCCGGGGTGCGAGAAGCACCGGGACAGATGTCGAAAGGGACATGGGGAGGACCTCCATGTGAGTGAGAGACTGGATATACAATGACTCCATGCTCGCGACCGGCGGTAGGGGGAGTGACCTCATACCCCATGCAGCGGGTTCTGGAAGGAGTCATACCCGAAGCGTAGCCGTCGCGAAGAAGCTTTCGGCTTCCCAAATCGGTGGCATGGGATGAGACTTCATGGTGAGCGGCACTACTGCGGATTGGTCCGCAATGGCCATTGACAGTGTCCGCGACCGGGAGATTCGACCCAACCTACCTGCAGGACAGTTGGGGTTTCGATCCCAGTCAGGCACGTGGCTACCCCTACTCAACATGCGCAGGGATCTGGGAACAGGAGTCAGCAGTGGCTGGGGCCACAATGGGTGCTGATGCTGGTGCCCTAGGATGGGCATTCTCCCCCACTCTTGCCCGACGCTGGCGTCTAGTCAGATGGGCTGGAGACGGCGGTGCGGGCATGAAGATTGCCTGCTCCTCGGCTCGGGGAGTCGGGCAGCGGCGTCGACGCAGCCTGGCGGGGGTTCCTGCCGGTAACCCCTGTGATGGATCACCGATCGGGTGGACCCGGACATCCCCCACCTCATTGGTGTAGGGGAGGGATGTGTCACAGCGCTCCGGGGATAGGCTCCCGAAACGGTTGAACGTTGGCATGGGGAGCGGTGGCTCCCTGCGCGGCCCTCGAGGGCGGCGATGGTGGTGAGGCGCGACTGCCTCTAGATCTAAGTGGGCCATGCCCCTAGTGGGGATGATCCCTTCCTCGTCATACCTACGAACCAGGTTATTGATCATCCTCCGTTGGATGATTTATGACGGGGAGAGGGGGCGCAAGCGCCTGGCTGCTACGACGGTCGAAGTCGAAGCGACCGTGGGATAGGTGGGACCGCGCGGGGTAGCCACGTCGGCACTGCCCCTGCCCCTGCGCCGGTGGGCAGGTGGCGATCGAGCTCCAAATGTAGTGATCTGATTCCTAGAAACAGGGAGATGAACCCATTAGTATCAACAGGAAAAGAGATCGACAACCAAGGCCCAACATCATTCCGTCTTCAGTGGTCGGCGAGAGGGAACCACGCCGACGACGTCACAGAACAGATTAGTCAACGTCCTGACGACCTGGACCCCTGGCGGGTTCACGTCCCGGTGAGGGTTACCCGGACCTGGTGACATGCTATTATTTCGATGCTCCAATGGCTACCATTCCCCGTGTTTAGGAGAAGAGATTCACGTCAGGTTCACCATTTTTTTGTTTCCGACGCTTTTGCCAGGGCACGCGCGTCCGTCCGCCGGGGAGGGCGCGCTGCTTGTGGCCCCGCATTCCCGCTTTCCAAAGGCGGGCGACATCCATTCCTTGTTCAGGGACGTCTTCTCCCTGATCGAAACCGGGATGATGGGATGTCGGTTCTTCCTTCGGTGGATTCCTCCTCGGAGCTCGTCACCTAGTCCGGGTCTCCCTCAAAGATTTAAGACAGGTTCGTGAAGCTCATTCCCGGTTCCATATCTACATGGATGCCAGTTAATTACGCTGCTTTCGTCAAGACGCTCCAATGGGTCTTGTCGGGACAGCAACCTGCGGTGAGGAGAATGGTCACGTTGGGGCATCGTCGGCATGTCTGTCTTTGGTCCCTCATCACAGGGCTTCTCGAGGGCACGGAAGCCCAAGGCATCCCACATTGAACGCAGGGAATTTGTACCATCTGAGTTTTTCCTCAGCTTCCCATGTTTAACACGGGGTATGTCATGAGTTTAACGTCTTGCGGAGATGGATCGGGTTAAAGGATCCCTAGGGGGAAACACCGATGTTGGGGCCAGCACGTGGGCGGCCTCCCGTATGACATGGAGTGGGAAAGGGTGGCATG
The DNA here is from genome assembly GCA_963277665.1 of Viscum album. NCBI lineage: Eukaryota > Viridiplantae > Streptophyta > Magnoliopsida > Santalales > Viscaceae > Viscum > Viscum album. The sequence goes on from OY728142.1 coordinate 1,490,465,365, forward strand.
ATCTCACCGGGATGTGGCGGCCCAGGTAAGGATCAGGATGGATGGTGGGGTGAAGCATGGGGCTTAGGTTCTAAGACGTCCCAAGAGGGGGGATATAGTTTAACGTCATGTGAGACAGAATACAGTTTAACATCATGCGGGACATGATACAGTTTAACGTCATGCGGGACGGGATACAGTTTAACGTCATGCGGGATGGGATACAGTTTAACGTCATGCGGGACAGAATACAGTTTAAAATCATGCGGGACGGGATACAGTTTAACGTCACGCGGGATGAGATATAGTTTAACATCATGCGGGATGGAAGATTTGGGGCTTACGCTCTGAGGCGGCCCAAGGTGGTCCAGGAACCGACATGGAGAGTCCGGGACGACCGGGTGGTGGGCTTGAACCTCGTGGAGGCTTCCTACGTACCATGCGTTAGCACGAATCAAATTCCATGTAGTTCGCTGGGATGGGGATTACGCTCTGAGGCGGCCCATAGGAGGATGTCATGGTCGATGCGCACTCTAAGCCCACGTGAGTCATGCTCGGTGTGGGAAATAAGAGGCAGCAGGGACCAGACGATCACGTCACGAAGGGTGCGTCCATGAGAAGTGGAATGGGGCTTACGCATTGAGCAGCCCAAAGAGGAAATAGGGGCTTACGCGTGGTTAGCGACCCTTGGTGTCGGGGCTTACTCCAGGGTGGAGGCATGTGGTGCGACAAAGCGCAGTGGGAAGAGGACTCCACTAGCCTTGGCAGGGGGGAAGTACGGAGATGCACGGGTGCAATCATCCGTACGAAAGGTTAGGGGATTACGCTCTGAGGTAGCCCTTCCCCCGCGGACAAACGCCGCTCCAACAAGGAGGATCTCATTCCATGTGAGGAAGAGTCCATTCCCGTGGAGACGAGTGGGCGTAAAAAATGTCCGACCTGGGGGGACCCTGCGTGCGAAGCACGGGGTCGGACCACAGTTTAACGTCTTGTGTTAAGGACGAGGTGCTTAGCAGTTTAACGTCCTGCAGCTTGGAAGAGGTGGGTTTTCTCCACACCCCTAGGGATTACATGCCCAATTCCCTCTACCCCTTGTGGAAGGGAAGACATCGGCAAGGCCATGGTGAAAGGGGGTCACAGGGAAAACCACCGGGGGGTCCACATTAGCGTGGCTATGCGAAGAAGCAATAGCCGTTAGCGTGCCTATGTAGAGAAGCATAAGGAAAGGCAACACAACGGGAAACACGGCCCAAGGGACCTTGAGGTTACTTCGCACGAGCCTGGAAGGCCGTGCGGGAAAGCAACGCATGGCGCGCATGCCCGACAGGGGAGACATCAAGTGCCGGTGCAGGGGGGGAGCCAAGGGGCGTCAAGGTGAGGGGTCCTCGGCTCTGTGCGCGCAAAAGGGACGATTTGCGCGCAAAACACCGGGACGGCACGCAATAGGAGTATTGGAATTGCGAGCGAAGAAGGAATTATGCACAATGTTTTGCGCGCTCGGCAGGGTATTGCACGCACAGACCACGGATTGCGCGCAAGTGGGGAAACCAGGGGAAGGGGCAAATTCACTGAAGCCGGTGGAGTTGCGTGCAAAGGAGAACTCTAGGGAAAGGTTGCGCAGAATTCGGGATTACCTGGATGTCATCTTTCACGCGGGGGGAGCCGAATTGCGCGCACGAGAGTCGCTTCGGATTCCTCAACCCCTAAACCGTTCGGGGTCACCTTATATTTATAGGCAACCTCCGGCGCGGAATCCAGGCGGCGCGCGAAGTTTTCCGCGTCGGGAACCGCTTGCGCGCAAAATCTCACCGCGGAGAAACGGGGTGCGCAATTATTGCGCGCCTCACCGGTCCAATTCCGCGAATCCTGGGAGCACTTCGTGCACAGAACATTTTTGCACACGGATCCTCCTTTATTTCACGCACCACTTCCCGGGCCTCCGGATCGGGCCTCTGATTCCGAATATGACTTCGCTTCGTCATTTCGAAACTTCCTCCGGGAGTTGCGGGCTTTTTTCGGCGTCAACAGACTTGTATGAGACTATAGCCTCTCACATGAATTCTGTTCATCATGGAAGGGAGTTGAGAGAAATAATCTCAAACATGATCTAATTAATTAAAGGAATCATGTGAGGTAATTTGTGTAATTTTCTAACTTATTTAAATCCATATAATCCTTTAGGGTTGTGTCATTAATGTAAAGCTGAGTTGTGTGAGTTGGGAGGTTTGAATTTAAAATCCCAAATATCTAACCCAAAATAGGGCGTTGAGGTAATATTTATAATATATACGTTTTTGGGGGTTTGTGGTTTGTGAATATATAACATTTTAATGAAAATAGAGTGTTTCTAGGTGATCTAACTTCATTTTTTTGCAACTCTCATGTGTTCATGGAAGATGGAGTCTTACAAAACCTCTTGTACAGGCACACACAAATATGAGTTGTGTAAGAATTATGAACTTTCTCTAGAAATATATCCTACGGTATTATTTTGGAAGTATAACTTAAAATTAACACAACCTTTGATTAATAAATCAATTTAGGCTCCATGACTTTTCAAATGTAATATTATGAAATGAACTACATCCATGACTATTAGGATTCCCCATACAAATGATTTTAAGGACATGAAGTTTTTGGAAGACCCTAAAAATGAGATTTTAAACTTCACAACCTTTTCATTTCTAAAATATGTAATCTATGGAAAACCTCTAGATGGAGGCTTTCATAATATTTTCACTAGAATGGATAAAAGTTTTAGAGGCCCTCAATCCCTAATTGTGTGAGTAGTCAAGTGGTACACAATGAAAAGATTTTCTTTTTCTTTGGGTATAAATATTATTTTCTACCTAGACTTAAAATTTTCAATCTAAGTGAGGACCATGTCACATATTTCATGAAAATGTTAGTGGGGAATTTTTTTTTGGGGAGAAACCAATGGATCTCCTCAAAATTGGGTCTGATGAGAAACAAGTAAGATCAAATTTTGAGTAAAGAACTAAACTCTACCACTTGATTGGGTTAACAAACTAACAAACTAAAACCTATGAGCTCACATGAGTCATGATTGGTGTGAGAAATAAAATATAATAAAAGGTCATTTTTATTACATGGAACGGAATGGATTGAGTGGATGTGTCAGGGTTAGAATGTCACATCAACTACCAAGGGAACCTATAAGTATGGGGAAAATGGGTTGCTTTATTTTTAAGAGTTATATGTCTTATCAATGAATAAGATGCATGGGGTGTACCACTAATGGTTTTCAAATTCCACATGAGAAAAGAAAAGGAATGGAATGGTAAATTATGAATCTGAGAATCTAAATCATTAGGTTAAAGAGGTAGATAGATTCAGGATGACTATTTACCACATTCAAAACATGGTTTACACTACCATACAAATTAATATATTTATTCCAAGATATGTTTCTTATAAAGGAGGAAATACTTTGTGGCATTGTTCTATCACTATATGGGTGTCCATTCAGAGATGTTGAAAATGGTTCCTCATGTGTTTGTACCCTAGATTAAATGTTTTCATATTTGCTATTGTGTTTTCACCATATAAATACTATTTGTATATGAAACTTAATTTCAATCCAAATATAATTATATAAATTGTTACTATGAATGATTAGGATTCCTAGAGATATTTTGGAAACACTTAGAGATATGAAATCATGCATAAAGTGTATTAACATGGGATGCTAAATATATGGAAGGTATACAGGCTAGTGGGGACATTAAAACTACCAATCAGGTGAGATACATGAGAATTAGAATCGATCATTCCCTCAAGAGGGGACCTAAGAGGACCTAAGGATTATTGGTTTTAGGACCCATAACATTGAACCATGGCATGAATTTTAAGTCCATGTGACCATGAACATGGTATATATACTATTTTAAGGTCATTAAAGTTGGTCTGTATAGTGGTTAATAGTTTATGGTTATGTAATGTGGACAAATAGAATGCCTTTTAATGTTATGAGATCATAACCAAGGTAGTGAGCCTATCTGTAGAGAAGTATAGGAAAGGTGAAATATATACACTCTTACAACCTAAGGATATTTAGGACCACCCGAGGAAGTCCATAATGATTGGAACAAAAGGGTTTCTGGAGTTGAAGTTCATATATATTTGGATAGAATGGGGATAAAAATTTACAAACATATAGTGTGGTTCTTCTCCTTAGATAAAGACAATATCTTGATTCCATTCGGGTAAAAGGGGAAACCAGTGGATGCAGTCTGCACCAAAATTATGTAGGGAATAATGATCAGTTTGTGTATTACCAAATATAAACTGTACATGTGTCATTATGTATCCCAGAGAGTGAGAATCACTCCACTGATAGTTTTATAGGGTGGAATCTCTTCACATATATCTAGATCATGCATAAGAGAAGTAGGGTGAAATGAATAGGTTCTCTGGTGGATAAGATAAGTAGTCCCAACACAAATTAAGTTATGGAATTATCAATTGAGTAAAACCAACTAACATATATCACAAAGATATATCTTACACATAGGAAAAGGGGCACTTTTCTTGAGGTAGGTGCAGAAGGGTGGTCGAAATGAGTTGAAAAATAATACTAGGTGTCAGGATAAGATTTGTTGAAGCTCATGCATGGGTTCTAGAAATATAATCTGGATGTCCCTATATATCCTATGGAGTATGAATTAATCCACACATATTTCTACATATGGTGTTTTAGAAGACTATCACCATGGTTTGGGAAAGATTAGAGACCAACACCACATAATGGTTTTTCTATATAGTGAGAACCAAGATATCATGCATTTTTAAGTAATTAGATAGGGATAAAAATATGAAATTCAACATCACATAAAAAGGTTATTCAAATTTTATTTTAATTTCATATAGTTTAGATGACAAGGTGGAATCCAAATTGTGATAATGAGGAAATCGATAAAAAATTCCTAAGCCCACATGAGTCATAATTAATGGGAGAAATAAAAGGGAATGGATGGAAAATATGGTCACATTAGATTTATAAATAAGGATGGATGTGTAATATTTATAATGACCCATAAACCACAAAAAAACCTATGATAAAGGTTATAACTATTGATGAAGATTCAATTAGGTTGATTCACCATACTAATATTAGAAAATGTATGAGAGAGTAATACTGAGATTGTTAAGACTCTACATGATAGAACGAGAGAGAATGATGGTAAATTATTCCTTTTAGAACTATATTTTCAATGGATTATATAAATAGGATAAGTATGACCTTTGAACACATTTGAAACATGAACTTCACTACCATATCATTAATAATAGAGGTAAAAAATTTGGGGTTGAATTCCACCCATGTATTCAAAACACATGGCCCATTTTTTTCTTCCAATAATCCTCTTGAAAATGTTTCATAGATGAGAATAGAGTTATTGTGGTGGTTTTATATCACCTTATGGGAATTATTTTTTAAATAAAAGATTTATGGGGAAATTAAAACTTCAGGGATCAAAAGTGTTGAGATGAATGAAAATACTCAAGGAGAGGTCTGGCTACACTATGGCTATACTGATGTGTACTATACATATTTATGGGTTAAACAAGACTTTATGGGGTGTTGAACCTAAAAAATGAACTTGAGATATTCAATAATTCCTCTAGGAGTACCGAGTTACACCCCTATGTTATAGAGTTTAAATGAATCAATCTTGAACCATGGAGTTAAACCAGTTTGAGGTCAAATATCATGGACCAAAGGTGTGGTGTAATGTAAAGTAATGGATAGATATAAAACATGGCATGATTTAAAGGAACCAATACCAATAAAAATTACATGTAAGGGAAAATTTAGGAAATTTAAGATCATTATACTTTTAATAAAGTGGTTGAATATTTACCTAGATTGACAAAAACAAATCATACATGAATTGGAATTCCCAATATAAACATATATAGTTTTACGGGGAGTGAATATAGTTTAAGGTCATGATTTTTGGATTGAGGGTGAGGTTTAATATATGGATGATGGATTGGAAATGAACTTCCACAAATTCAAAACTTAATTACATTATTGAAAACCCCCAAATGACATGAACTAATTTAAGTTCATTAAAACTTAGACTGTAGTGGAATGTCCTTTAATGTTGTTCGACCATGAAACAAATCATATAGTTAATTATTATGTGATAAGGAATAGATTCTATTTAGTTGAAATTCATAAAAATTATAATGAGGGGGAAGGAGATTCTATTTAATTTTTTTTTGGACTAGTGGGTCCAGCGAGCATAACCATGCTTCTGTTGGTGAAAAATGGTAACCCCAATAATCATTGTTCCTTTTCAATTTGTGATTTAACTTTTTACCAAGTCATAAAAGGCGATGAATTGGTGAGTGGATGATTGTTTTCTTCTTAGGTTTCCCTTTACGGGTTTTTAGATTAGCATTACTTTGTACCTGTAACCATTTCCATTCTATAGTCATGCTAGTTAGATTAATAATGGACATCGTTTATGGTTATATTACATTGACATGGAGGTTTATAGAGTGTAAGGTCAGAGATATTTGTCCAGGGGTGAGAAAATATATCTAGGAGGAGAAATTGGTAAAACATGACATGACTAAGCAATCAAATATTGAGCATATAATCCCACAAAAGTGGTTCACATTTTTTAATGTCTTGGTTCTTGGACCTAAGGAAAGGTTTCCCACATTTCAAGTAAGAAGGGATGAACCCAACATTAATTGAAGATCCCATATGCTAATATAATTAATCCTCATGGGGATAAGGGTTTATAGTTTAAGATCACGTAATATGGATTGGGGGGATTACTGATATTTACAGTCCTAGAGCTTTGATAAGGATAATTTATTGTTTAAGTTCATGGAATTTTGAGTGAGGATTGGAGTAGTTTTTTGTAGAACTATGTGGGGATAAAATGAAGCACCCCAAACATTTTATGGTATGTTTATCTTAAATGCATTTTATGCATTAGATAACCTATATTTTATGAATCACTGAGCCTCTATAGAACAAAACATGATTACTTATAAGAGATATCCATAACCTATCCATTACACTTAAATTTTCCAACTCTGTGATTTGAATTTTAAAAATATGACATACACGGTTGTGTTTAGGCTGATATTTAGAGTCTGATAGAATTAAATTAATTTTCGGTGAATAGTAACCTACCCTTATGAATAGTAACATGAAATGATGAATATTAACTTACCCTTATGAATATTAATATGACTCTTATGAATGGTATCCATACCATTGAGTGTATAAATGATTTTAGACACCTTAAAAATGAAGATGAATATTTTTAGTGTTTATATATTTCTATTAAATAATGATTAAATTAAATATTTAATTAATCATATTGAGAAAATTATTTTTGAAAAATGGACTTCATTTTTCGATTCTAAATGTCAAAAAATGATTAGGATGTATTTTTGGGATTTTTCTAAAATACTTGAATTTTATGAATAGTAAAATACAATAATTTACAATAAATGCTAAATAAGGGATATATTGGGTAATTAATGATGATCTGCTGATGTAAGCCCAATTGGTTCGAAGTCACGTGCATTTATTACTTTTCTTGGTCATGGAATAATCACTATTGGTTTTCTTGAGAAGAAATAATAAATTAATGATTATAATATTAAGAAAACTCCTCTCCCCTCCACTATATAAACCACCCCTCACCCCATCTTACTCCCACACCACTCAAGCTTCAATACTTGACTAAATTATGCCAAATAATCTTTCAAATCCCTCTCCCCACGTCCAAAACCTGGTGGTCTCACACAAAAGGCAAAAAATAAAGGCCTCAAGAAGGTTCTCAAGGAGGAGTACTCAAGAGGGGAACCTCTCTTCTCTTTTCTTTCAAATTCTTTTACAAGTTTTATTATTTTGTTGATATCTTCACACCACACCCCATCCAAATTCCATGATAATTAAATTTCCTTATATGTACTATATTTTCATTATTCTAATGTAATATTTCATCATAATATCTCTTTTCCCCTCTTTTTATACAATAAATGCAAACACCGTCTGAGATGTGTTAATTTATCACACTCAAGGAAGACGAGTTTTCAATTTTCAATAATATCTTCAATACTGGTCATAAAACATTTTTCAATGGCTTAAAAAAATCTTAATATAGGTATTTTATCTTGTTTGATTTTCTGTAATCCTTACACACTCATAATATGGAATAATAATACAAAACAAGTTTATTATGCCAAAAACCGCCAAGCTAAATACAATCGTTTATCAATAACTTTTAACTAATGATTCACCCTGAAGTATATAACCTAGAATAATTATAAGATCATTTATATATATTTAATGTCATTAATACTATATATTAATAGTTCTAGATGTTTAACCACATTTCAAACGAACATCCATTCATGAATGCAAGTAAACGAATCATGAAAACCAAGGAAGAAAATGATTCTAAAACGATAATATTGAATATCTTAAACCCATAAAAATACAACTAATTAACCTAATAAGGTTATACCATAACAATTAATTGATGATGAGGTTCTGGAATTATTAATTAATGAATCTAAATTTTATTATTCAGGTCGTTAAGAACAATCAAGAACACCTTCAAGCATATGGTAAGAGATCCTCTCTCTCCCTTTTATTCAAGCAACTTCCCTATGTTTCACCCTTTTATTTTTAATACCTAATGATGAGGTATGTTTTTGAACCTCCGAAATACTGCCTTATGACATATAAATAATTTGATACCCATTTACCTCTCATTAATCCATCACAAGAACACTCGTTACTATGTCAAAATGTTTGTAAGGGGTTTTCTCATCTCACTTTCAATTCTGTGGGATTTCCATTGTTTGCATCTTATTTCTTATATGTGATATTCTTGTACTGACATTTGATATATATTATCATGATTATATTTACATTCATGGTATTATGTGATTCAATTGGTGGTTATTATCTTTTGGTCATATGACTCAATTGATTACAACGTGGTAACGAGCTTTGTTTCAATTTTCACTTCATTGTGACTTGCTTAGTATTGGGAACCTACTCTTTCTTATGTCGTGTACTTACTTCCCATTTGAGATAAATATTAAATTAATATTATATTACAATTAAATTTTCATATTATCATATCATGGATATTATTATTTTCTAATCTGTATACCATCTTACATGAGGTATTTATTCTTAATGTTGTTTTAACAGTGGAATTATTTATGAATCTGCATCCTCTATTCTATAAGGATAATGTAAAGTCATATTTCTCCTGTGTTGAATCTATGTATAAAGAATTATTTGGATGAAGAGGTGGTTGGGTCCCACTATATCCCCTCGATGCATCAGTAGGTTTCATGAGACAATCAGTTTGGTGACAAACCCTTCGAGTTTGTTTCCAAAAATCAGACGGATTTCTACCCACAGAACTAAACCGTTTTAATGGTATTATGGTTTCATGTTCCAAATACATGAATTCCAATTATTATGAATTATCTTTATTAATTATTAGTTATTACTATCCCTGAGTTTTTCACTATGAAAAAACTTATTGAATCATTTTCATTCTCAATTTATTAATGGCGTGAGTTTTTCATTTATTCACCATGCCATATTGATTATGTCAAATTGTTTAAAATTTAGTTATTATTGATTCATTCTTCCACTATTTGTAACCTTTAATGAGCATTTGAGCTCAACCCTTTCATTTTTTACTTTCAACAGGTAATGGAGAGGAGATCATTTATTGATTTCTTATGGATGCAGTCTTTAGTTTTTGTTATGTATCATATTTTGTAACCTTTTCCAATGTAATTTGAGTTACATCTATGTATCTTGTTTCTTCAAGACTACTAAACTGATCATTCCATTAGGATTTTCATTCCTTCTAACCACACCAATGTACTTAGTAATGCAGCGGCTCCAGCCTAGAGGGATCAGGGTGTTATAGTAGGTATCAGAGGAAGTTTAATGGAAAACATGGAAACTAGATTAGAAAATGTAGATCCGGGAACAAAGACCTATGGTAGTATTTAAGGATGAACATACAAGAACGTCCTGGTTTTTTGGTAAGGAATATATTATGTGAGTATTTCTAACAAATACATCCCTGTCTAGATACGAGAAGGTAGATGTGGCTCTGGAATAGATGTACCTAGGAGAGAAAGCTCTGACAAGGAGTTTTGGGCTTGACCCGGGGTATCCTGGTACACGACAACAATTCTTGTTGCACTCTTGGTTATGAAACTCCTAGGGGATATGCTTAGGATAATTCATATTTTCTTTACAATCCATTATGAAGAAAAGAAATTGAAATTATTTCTCAAAGAAACCATTTTTATGATTATGGGATTAACCATGCATAGGATCTCAATTTATGCTAAGTATTTTGTTATGTTAAAATTATACATTATGATTCACACCCTAATCTAGTGTGTTCCATTATTTAGATATGGTGTCTAACGAAAGAAGGTGAATCAATACTCGTGGGAAAGGTAGGGATCTTCCCACTGAGCAAGTCAACAAAGTCAATGTTGGAGTATATCAGATCATGACCATATTGGTACAAATTAACTAGGTTATAACAAATAACCATTCCACACTTGTGTTGGATCATTTCATGTGGAAGAAGCCCCCATATTTCAGCTAGACTACTAATCCAGTGGTTGCTGAGAGATGGATCAAGTCCCTTGAAAATATATTCATGGCATTAAGATGCAATGAAAATGAAAAGGTAGTACTAGAAGTATATTGTCTCAAGGGAGACATTGATCAATGGTGGTCATTGATTCTAAATACCACGGAGGAAGAAGAAATAGAAGATATGGAATGGAGGAATTTTAAGGAAATATTCTTCGAAAAATATTTCCCTCATGAGTAATGAACCAAAATGAAGAGGAAATTTGTTGGCTTAAAGCAAAGGGAAGAAGACATTGTTTCAGAGTATGAGGCTACCTTTACAAGGCTATCCAGGTATGTTGTAGATTACGTACCTGACTCGACATACAAGATTAATCATTTCATTCAAGGTCTTAAGACAATTCTTCGAAGGGCACTGGATTCTCAAACATTTTCATCATATAATGAAATTGTATCAAGTGCCATCAAAATAGAGAAGGAATTTTCTAGATCTAATTTTTTCAAGATAAACCGAGATAAAAAGAGGTACTCTGATAACCAAGGTAATGGTAAAGCACCAAAGAAGGAAAAGGGAATGATGAAATTCCAATTATGTGAGAACTGTGGAATGAATCAACTCAGGAAATTCTTTAAAGGCAAGGGATTATGCTATAAGTGTGTCAAAAAGGGTCATCTATCTCATCAATGTAAGAGGAAGAAACAATTTGATGATGTTTAATGCTACAATTGTAGAGATAGGGGACATCATGCAATTGAGTGTCCTAAATGCCATTGAAAAATGCCTCAGAAAAATCCAAGAGAGCAAGGGAGATTTTATGTGATTATAACCACAGATGTTGAAGTTCATAATGATGTGGTGCCAGGTACATTAATTGCTTCCTCAAACTTAGACAACCCTTTATTTGATTCTGGATCATCGCATTCATTTATATGTTCCCGGTTTTCCCTGAAAATTATACGTGTCCTATTTGATTTAATAAAGGAGTTTTTAGTCAAAACTCCTAGGGGATGAATCACTGCAAAAAAGGCATGTCGACTAGTCTCCCTCATGATACATTAACATTCTTTAGTTTCTAACCTTATCATCATACCAGTGACTGAATTTGATATAATTATCAGTATAAATTGGCTGTCAAATTATGATGTGAAGATATATTATAAGAAAAAGGAAGTTACAATTTTTGAAAATGGTGTAGAATCTATTATATTTAGAGGAGATACCCCACCATTTTATTCTTATCTAGACCCACCCATTTTAGCTTTTTTAAAAGCAATTATTGGATAGTAAGAGAACCCAATATCTATGTGTAAGGAAAGAAATATTCAAATTGAATATGTGCACATAGTGCAAGAATACATTTATGTATTTCTAGAGGATTTACCTGGAAAACATCTAGAGCGGGAAGTTGAGTTCTCTATTGATTTAATTCATGGTGAAAGACCTATATCAAAGACTCCCTGTAGAATGGCCACCATTGAATCAGTGGATCTAAATAAAAAACTAGAGGAATTGAGTGAAAAATATTTTATTCAACCAAGTGTTTCTCTATGGGGAGCCCCTGTCCCCTTTTTCAAGAAGAAATATATAACCATGAGGCTATGCATTGATTATAGGGAAAACAATGCTATTACGATAAAGAATAAGTAACCTCTTCCTCAGATTGATGTTTAATTTGATAAACTTCATAGATATCAATACTCTTTTAATATAGACCTTCTATCCAGATATCATCAGCTACGTGTGAATAAGGAAGATATTCCTAAGACAGCATTTCGAACTAGGTATGGGCATTATGAGTTTACAGTGGTTCCTTTTGGACTGAAAAATGCACCCTCTATTTTCATGGATTTAATGAATAGAGTTTTCCAGGAATATCTTGATAACTTTGATGTGGTATTCATTGATTATATCCTGGTATACTCAAAAATCTATGATGAACATGAGAATAACTTGCATATTATTCTAAAAACTCAAAGAAGAAACAAATTATATGGGATGTTTAGAAAGTGTGAATTCTGGATTCAATAAATTTCTTTCTTAGGCCATATTGTCTCTAAGTATGGAATTCTAGTTGATCCTGAAAACCCAAAGGCAATCCAAGAATGGAACATGATGACAAACATAACCGAGGTATGCAATTTTATTGGCTTACCAGGTTACTATCGGCATTTCATTCAAAAAATATCCTGACTGGCTAACCCTCTAACCAAGCTCACACATAAAGGAGTTAAGTTTGTGTGGAAAAAATAATTTACAAAATTCTTCAAGGAATTAAAAAAAATATTGGTCAATGCTCTAATTTTGACTCTTCCGTCTGGAAGTGATGGATTTGTAATATACCGCGATGCATCAAAGAGTGGACTATGTTACATCCTTATGAAAAATGATAGAGTTATTTCTTATGCATCAAGATAGTTGAAGAATCCTGAGAAAAATTATCCAACTCATGATCTTGAGTTAGCAGCCATACTATTGGCTTAAAAAATATGTATACATTATCTCTATGGAGAAATATGTGAGATTTTTATAGACCACAAGAGTTTGAAATACATTTTCACACATAAATAACTCAACATGAGGAAAAGGAGATGGCTTGAGTTACTCAAAGATTATGATTGTTCAATACAATACCGCCCAAGAAAGGCAAATAAGGTGGTAGATGCATTAAGTAGGAAAGATCATGGACTTCTGACTCAAATGAGGATTGAGAGAGATCCTATATTCATGGATCTACTAAATATGGATATGGGAATTTTTAAGGAATGGGAAACATCTTTCCCCTTTCAATTGATTTCTAAACCATCTTTACTAGAGTAGATAAAAATATCTTATTCTGATGATGAGAATCTGTAGAATAAAATTAATGATGTCATGGATGAGATATTGGAAGAATTTTTTGTATGAGGAAGGAGTTCTGAAATTTGGGAAGAGGTTATGTGTTTCATTAGTACCTGAGCTAAAAAAGGGAAATATTAGACGATGCCCATACCTAAAATTTTGATATACACTCGGGTAGCACAAAGATGTATAGAGATCTGAAGGAACATTTTTGGTGGGATAATATGAAGCGGGAAATTTCTGACTATGTGTCAAGGTTTCTAGTTTTTCAACAAGTGAAGGAAGATAGACAACGTCCCAAAGGAGTGATGAAACCTCTACCTATTCTTATGTGAACATGGGATAACATTATGATGTATTTTTTCACCAGACTACTGAGGAAACCTATAAGGAATGGTGAAATATGGGTAATTATTGATCGTCTCAGAAAATCATCACATTTCCTTCCAATAAGAAAGGATTTCCCACTTGAGCGTCTAGAAATACTTTATATTAATGAAGTTGTAAGACTTCATAGTGTACCTCTATCGATTCTATCCGATCAAGATCCCTGGTTTACATAAAAATTGTGGAAAAGTTTCTAGAAGGATTTGAATACTGAGCTTCATATGAGTACTGTTTATCACCCCCAGACTGACGGACAGTCTGAAAGGACTATTCAAACTCTAGAAGACATGCTGAGATCATGCTATCTTGACTTCCAAGGTATGTGGGATCAATACTTGCCTTTGGTGGAATTTTCCTACAAAAATAGTTTCCATTATCATATTCAAATGGCTCCATATGAAACATTATATGGAAAGAGATGTCGAAATCCAACTTGTTGGGATAAAGTGGGTGAGAGGAAAATTATAGGCCCAAAACTTATTGAAGAGACCATGAAAAAGGTCAAGACAATCCAAACCCATATTAAAGTAGCCCAAAGTAGGCAGAAGAGTTATTATGACAACGGGAGAATGGATTTGGAATTCAAAGTGGGAGATCATGTTTTTTTAAAGTATCTCCAATAAAGGGTGTCTTAAGTTTTGGTATGAAAGGGAGTCTGAGCCCCAGGCACATTGGACCATTTGAAATTCTGGAAAGAATTAGAGTTGTAGCTTACCATTTAGGAATACCACCAAATCTCCCCAGAGTTCATGATGTGTTACATGCATCATTATTTAATAAAAACATGCCAGAACCAACACATGTACTCAACTATGAAGAAATAGAACTAGAACCTGATTTTCCATATTGTGAAAAGCCTATCGGGATTCTTAACATAAGGGATAAGGTATTGAGAAATCAGACAACTCGCCTAGTAAAGGTTCTTTGGAGAAACCAGAATATGGAGAAAGCAACATTGGAACCTGAGGATGTTATGAAGAAGAACCACCCACATCTTTTTGGTGGGCTATATACCTAAAATTTCTAGGAAGAAATTTCCGAATGAGGGAATAATTTAGCACCCCAAACATTTTATGGTATGTTTTTCTTAAATACACTATATTCATTATATAGCCTATATTTCATGAATCATTAAGCCACTATAGAAAAAAAACATGGTTACTTATAGGATATATCCATAACCTACCCATTAAACTTAAATTTTCTAGCTCTATGATTTGAATTTTAAAAATCTGACATAAACAGTTGTGTTCAAGGTGATATTTAGAGTCTAATAGAATTAACTTAATTTTTGGGGAATAATAACCTGCCCTTATTAATAGTAACCTACCCTTATGAATATTTAATTACCCTTAGGAATATTAATATTACTCTTATGAATGATATCTATACCCTTGACTGTATACATGAATTTAGGCACCTTAAAATGAAGATGAATATTTTTAGTGTTTATATATTTCTATTAAATAATGACATAATTAATTATTTAATTTATCATATTTATAAACTTATTTTTGAAAAATGGACTTCATTTTTGGATTCTAGATGTCAAAAAATTATTATGGTGAATTTTTGGGATTTTTTTGAAATACTTGAATTTTTGATGAATAGTAAAATGCGATAATTTATGATAAATGCTAAATAAGGGATTTATTGAGTAATTGATGATGATATGCTAATTTAATCCCAATTGGTTCAAATTCAAATTCATTTATTACTATTATTGGTCATTTAATACTCAATTTTGGTTGTCTTCAGAGGAAATAATAAATTAATGATTATAATATTAAGAAAACTCATCTCCCCTCCACTATATAAACCACCTGTCACACCCTCTTCCTCCCACACCACTAAAGATTCAACACTTGCCTAAATTCTAAAAAAATTCTCTTTCCAAGCCCTCTACTCACGTCCAAGACCTTATGGTCTCACCAAAAGTCCAAAAACAAAGGCGTTATTGAGTTTCTCTAGGAGGAGTACTCAAGAGGTGAACCTCTATTCTCTTTTCTTTCAAATTCTTTTACATGTTTTATTATTTTGTTGATCTCTTCCCACCTCACCTGATCCAAATTCCATGATAATTACAGTACCATACATTTACTGTATTTTCATTATGTTAATGAAATATTTCATCAGAATATCTCTTTTCCCCCTCCTTTTATATAATAAATGCAAACACCGTTTGAGATGTGTTAATATATCACACTCAAGGAAGACAGGTTTTCAATTTGCATTACTATCTTCAATACTAGAAATAAAACCTTTTTCAATGGTGGAAAAAGATCTTAATATAGGTATCTTATCTTGTTTGATGTTCTGGAATCCTTACACACTCATAATATGGAATAATAATACAAAACAGGTTTATTATGCACAAAACCGCCAAGCTAAATCCCATCGTTTATCAATAACTTTTAACAAATAATTCATCCTCAAGTTTATAACCCATAATCATTATAATATAATTTGTATCTCTTTAATTTCATTAATACAATATATTAATATCTCTTTATGTTTAACCACATTTCAATCGAACATCCATTCATGAATGTAGGTAAACGAATCATGAAAACCAAGGAAGAAAATGATTCCAAAACTATGAAATTGAATATCTTAAACCCATCAAAAATACCATTAATGAACCAAATAAGGTTATACCATATCAATTTCATGATTATTAGGTTCTTTAATTATTAATTTATGAATATAAATTTGATTATTCAGGTTGTTAAGAACAATCAAGAACACCTTCAAGCATATCGTAAGAGATCCTCTCTCCCCCTTTTATTCAAGCAACTTCCCTATGTTGAGCCCTTTTATTTTTAATACCTAATGATGAGGTATGTTTTTGAACCTCCCCCATACTTCCTTATGATATATAAATAATGGGATACCCATTTACCTCTCATTAATCCCTCGCAAGAACACTCGTTACCATGCCTAAATATTTGTAAGGGGTTTTCTCATCTCACGTTCAATTCTGTTGGATTTCCATTGTTTGCCTCTTATTTATTATATGTGGTATAGTTGTACTACCATTTGATATATATTATCATTATTATTTTTATATTCATGGTATTCTGTGATTGATTTTGTGTTTTTTATCTTTTGTTTATATGACTCAATTGATTACTACGTGGCAACGAGCTTTGTTTCAATTTTCACTTCATTGTGACTTGCTTAGTATTGTGCAGCTACTCTTTCTTATGTATTGTAATTAAAACCCATTTGAGATAACATTTAAATTAAAATTATATTCCATTTAAATGTCCATATTCTTATACCATGGATATTATTACTGTATAATCCTTATACCATCTTACATATGGTATTTATTTTGAATGTTGTTTTGACTGTGGAATTATTTATAAATCTGCATCTTGTATTCTATAGGGATAATGTAATGTCATATTTCTCTTGTGTTTAATCTATGTATAAAGAATTATTTGGATGAAGAGGTGTGTGGGGCCCTCTAAATCCCCTCGATGCATTGGTAGGTCTCATGAGAAAATCAGTTTGGCGACAAACTCTTCGAGTTTGTTTCCAAAAATCAGACAGGTTTCTACCCATAGAAAAAAACCATTTTAATAGTATTATGGTTTCTTTTTCTATATACATGACATAAAATTATTAAGAATTATCTTTATTAATTATCAGTTATTACTATCCATGAGGTTTTCACTATTACAAAATCTATGGATGCAGCTTCATTCTCAGTTTATTAATGGCGTGAGTTTTTTATTTATTCACCATGCGATATTCATTATGTGAAATTGTTTACAGTTTGGATATTATTGATTCCTGATTCCACTATTTGTAACCATTACTGAGCATTTTATCTCACCCCTTTCATTTTTTACTTTCAACAGGTAATGAAGAGGAGATCATTTATTGAGTTCTTGTGGATGCAGTCTTTAGTTTTTTTTATGTATCATATTTTTTTAACCTTTTCCAATGTAATTTTAGTTACATCTATGTATCTAGTTTCTTCAAGACTACTAAACTGGTCATTACTTTAGGATTTCCATTCCTTATAACCATGCCAATGTACTTATTAATGCACCGGATTTGGTCTAGAGGGGTCAGGGCATTACATAAAACAAGAGATAAATTGGGGAGAAATACCTGTATATGACACCTCCATTAGTTGTGCACATAGTTTACAGTCATGTTTCTTTGATCATATCCTTATAAATATTACACGACCTTAACATTCAAGGGGTGAAGTAATGTTAAAAAAGGGGCATCAAGAACCAATATAAGGCATAAATAGTTAGAGAATTACAGTTGAGACCGATATGGGAGATACAACCAACACTACATATCTTGTGTAGTAGGAATAAATTCATACATGGTTATAGAATGTGGTATGGTAGGATACCAAAATAAAAAATGGAATTCATTCTCTCAAGTGAGGATCTAGTGTATCAGGCAGTTTTGTGTCGTGAGATGGGAAGTATGTCGTGTAGTTTAACATCAGAAAGTAAGGATGTTGAAAACATAGTATAATATCATATGATAAGGATGACATGGTTTTATAATGTTTAGGGTCATATATATTTGAACCAATGGAAGGTATAGTTCATGAATCATGATTAGAAAACTAACACAAAAAATAAATTGAAAGGATCAATTCTATATTGACAACCTCACTAGGGCACACAAACATTTTATGGTCAGGATTCTTGGACCATTGGGGGGGGTAGTTTAAATTCATGAAACAAGGACATAGGGGATATATACCCCAAAAAACAACATTCCTAGATCATGATGGGGAATATTAAACTAAAATCTCTAAGACCACATGAATCATACTTAGTGTTGAAAACAATGATTATAAGAATATCACATGTGTCCCATTAGAGTTCATAATAATGTAATATGGGTTGGTTCTCAAATTCCACATCAACCATTGGAAGTGACCTGAAAAAGGGGGAAACCAGTTGGGTAAATAACTCACAATACCAACATTATTCACCAACATGCATAAGTTCATAAGGGGAAAAAGACAATGGTATTGAAATTCCACTAGATAAAGAAGGGTGGAGGTGATGCAAATCATAAATTTCCAGAAAGTCATCACAAGGAATTGAAAAATGGGTTTAGTATGACTGTATAATAATTTATAAATATAGGTTATACCAATTCATCCTTAGGGATGTGGAAAAAATTAGGACTGACCACTGACCATGTCATCAAATCATGATACCTATCATATTGTTGCTAAGAATCCTCCAGTATGTGTACCCTATATATGAGGAATTTTTTTCTATTTTTCTTTTACCATATTGAATTTTTTTAGAAATTAAATATTTATGGGGATAAAAATATTGGAATACCTAAATTTTATGAGTGAATCAAAAAATATGTTCAAGAAGTGTTCCACGCACTGGGTGGTATTCCATCATGAATTGAGAAAATCACAGGTGTGTATCAATACACATGAAAGTCAATATTGTCTCTAGATAGGATAATAAAATTAATTTCATATAAGGATAGGGAATTGAATATAAGGTAACCAACCATCAATAGAATTAAAGGGTTAATATACAAAAAAAATGACTAGGCATAAGACTAAGATTTGAGTATCCCTACATATCCCATTAAATGGGAATCAATAAACATGAAGTTCTTGGGATTGATGTAGTAGGAGACTATCACTAAAGTAGTGGATATACTTTTGAGTGAGGATAATAATATGGTTCTATAGTTTAATCATTACAAAAATGGCATTATCTATGTGGTTTAAGGCCTTGTAGATAGGTCTAAAGTTGGTTCAATTTAACATCATGTAACCAAGATGTTAATATTGTAGTTTTAATTTTCTACGATGATTATTATTATATATGAAGTTAAAAGTCATAAATTTGGGACAATTTTTAATATAATTTAGGTTCACATGATAAGGAATTCTTCAAAGTAGTTAAAAGTCATGCGGAATAAGAAAAGGTGGAACTTCTTGTTAAATGCATGGGACACTTTGTTTTGATTGACCTTGAGGTTGTGTAATTCCTATATAGTATTATCATTGAGGTATTCCAATATAGTGATATGGATTTGGTATATTTTTTCTTGAATAAACTTATTATAAACAAATACCTCTAGTGATGGAAGTTGAACCTCGATGTGAAAAAATAATTTTGTACCATATACCTAGGAGTAAGGAGTCACTTAGGTGGAGGCTCAAGTTATAGTATGATATTTCCATAGTAATTTATAGATATTTTATATCTATAAATTATTATTTTATTAAACCATTTTCTATGGAAAATTATAGATTATTTTTTTGAATTCCTTAATCTATCCATTTTCTTATATATGATTGTGGGAAGTATGGATTGACCAGATGTTGTACTTTATATATGGGGTTTTCATCTAAAAAACTCCTAAGTTGGTTTCATTTTCTATTACAATAGTGTGAAGGATATTAAATATTTTAATTATGTGGGATTTCATGAACATGGTCATAGATTAGGTCTTGACCTCCTTGAGGAAACATCTTCTACCCACTTCAAAATGAAATAAATGGAAATAATTATAAACTTGAACTGTTAGACTATCATTGGGTGGTAGGTATGTATGAAATAAATTTTCATGTTATATAAGGTATAAGAATATTAAATTTTATAGAGAATATTTAGAGGGTGATTCATTAAATTAGAGTTAATCTAACAAGTATGAAAATTTTTAGTAAATTATATATAGTCACAACCCATGGTGGGCCAAAACTAGTTTGATATTTATATCTGGTTGGTGAGATTTAAACTTGTATAGTGATCCCAAAATTTCCCATCATAGTACTCTTGAAATAATTTTGGTATTTACTTCCCTTTTATATAATAAATAATTACCCCAACAAATTCACACCTATAGAGGTCCTACATAGAGTTAGGGGTATCATAGAGAATAAAATTCTCTATATGATGGTAGATTTTCTCTCGCTCAGATTCGATAAATGAAAAGTTTTGGTGTCATGGGTATCTAATCAAAGGAATCATAATATCTATTCATTTAGTATAGGAGAATTTGTGGGACCTACTTGGGAAGGGTTGTAAGTGAGTTGATTCACCTCCTGAATCTCTTTACTTGGACCAATGAGAGTGATCACTTTTTAATGTGCTTTATAGATGAACAAGTCATATTTATCCATATTAGTGAATGGTGAGGCTAAGATTTATTGAGAATAAATTCAATAATTATTATATCATTAGAAATGATTCACCTTCTTCTTATAGGTAAATTTATCCACATGAAATTGTTTATATTTGAGAAAGGGAAAAAGATTATTTTATTTCCAATGCAGTCACAATTGATTTGTTTGATGACTAGTTTAGAGTTTCACTACATGGAAAACTGTGGAACTTAAATATCTAGGGTTAGATAGATATTGGTTATAAGGGCTTGTATTTATAATCATTTATGGTGAATCCCTCTAAAAAGATGAATTAATTTGGCATGAGGATCTTTGAGGGAGTGACAATGAAAACTACATGGCTGACCTTGTTCAGTTTAGGGTTATTGAGTATTCTTATAGTTGGGATTTATGAGGCACCATCAAAGTGTCTATTCTAACATGGTGTTTCTTGGTCAATTTAAATAATGAATTAATCTGGGAAGTTGACATTTTGGGAAACTCTTTTTAGGTTTTAGGTTTAGACAAACTTTTTCCAGCATTTTTCCCTTGACAAACTTTTGAGGAATGGAATTTATATCGAAATTCTGAAGGATATCTTCCCACTATGAAAACCATAATGTTAGAATGGTATGTTTTAATATGTAATTTAGGTAGTAAACATGGTATATCATTTAGATTTCATAATGATGTAGATAGTGTTGCATCTTCTGGATCACAAATACCCTAGAAAAGATGTTCTTCTCAACGAGAGACTATATTGTATCAGTACCTAGAAGCATGTGGCTAATATATATATATATATATATTATTTTCCTTCGTTATTATTCTATTCTATGAGGGGACTTAGGGGCCATTCTCTAGGATTCATATAGAGTAATAAAGGTTTTCCTTGGACATACAACATCAGAAATGTATGATATAATATATACTTATTTATGTTCTTAAAAACTATATAAAATAATTTATACCACTAAAATGTGGAACCCTTCTTCACTATCAATTATAACAAATTTAATGGAGGATACATTCCAATGATGGTATTTATATTATATGATTAAATAATGATTCCTTTTTATTAGAAATAAACCCAAGTAAATTCCCTAAAGGTAACCCTAAATGCACACTTTAAGGTGATTACCTTTAGGCGGTTTGCGCAGAGCATGTTGATGAATTCATCAAGATATTTGAGATTGTCTCGAAACTGGTTGGAATTTATCTCATAGTATTATATATATAACTAAACTATCAATCCAAGGATAATATTAAATATATAGTTTGTGTCATGCTGATAGGTCTCCCGAATTTTCTTAAAGCCAAAGAGAATCACTTGGTAATATTGGGTTCCATGAGGTTGAAAAAATGTAGTGAAATATTTATCTTGAGGACCCATACATATTTGATTAAATCCATAGTCCCATCTATGAAGGATTGATATTTTAAACCAACGGATGCATCAATAAATAGCTCTATGAATGGGATGGGGATATTTTCTTTTGGGAAATATAACTTGTCTGTTTTTCTAAATAAACTCATTTCTCATTCATACTAAAATGGGTGTGACATAAATATCCTCATTCATCTAAGATATAAAATACAATTTACCTCACTATACTTTCTTCATGTAATTTTATTTTCACAAAAGTACGTTATGTGAACTATTTTCATAGATCACTATTCACATTGTATAATTTATTTATGGGCATCACTAGTTTCATGTGAACACCATGAACTTATTGTATTTATTTTTCTATAAAATACCTTTATGATTTATTAATTACTCCTCATTCATAATGTAAATGTTGTTCACATAATTTTTTATTAATAAACAACACCTACTTTGTGGTGAAATTCATTTGGACTTTATTAGAAACTCTAGAAATGATCTTTAAAGATAATATTTCTATCTCTATTAATGAAGTGATTAGATAGTATTTGTATAGTATAATAAACACAGTAACCCTGGTAATCATGAAATTACACTTAATCCCTTCATGAGCTACCACCCCACATACTAATCCTACTATACAATTCATATAATCCAAAACTCATATGTGGTAGCCATTGAATCACCACCTCTATACAACAAGCGACGAGCCCCCATTGAAAACTTTCTTTGTGCTCAACCAAAATAACAACCTCTCTTCCAAATATAATGTGACTTCTGATATGGGGATTCATGTATGTGTTATAATTTCCATATACAAAAAATCCTTGGAAAACTCCACTCGTTCACTAAATTTACACCAGCATACTATCTATGCGGTTATCAAATATGTATGAACCTTCTACAAGGATTAATAGAATTTATATTCAAACATAATTCCTTTTTGAATATACATATTTTTTCTAAATTCATTTGGGATATCTATGTACTTTATATATGGTTCATGAATAATCAAAAACATATTTCATAACTTTAGAAAAGTTATATTCATCCCATCTAACTCCTTTATATAAAATATCCTTTTACCATGAAATCAAATTTGAAATTTCAGGCTTAGAAAATTTGGAAAATACTAGTTAAATTTTCCACTTTCTTTATAAAATATTCAAATATATTTAAATTTTTTTATAATAAAAATTTTAACATCCTTTTTAAAAAAAACTCAATGAATATTTTTAAGTGAAATTTTCAATAAAAAAATATCCCAAAACTATGGAAACATCACCTTGATGGATTTTTCCTAAAATCCTTCCTAAAGAAGTTTTCTTTAATCATCTTATCAACTTAGGCCATGACCATGGAACCATGGGGGGATATATTTTATGGGTTCCTTCTTGAATCCATTGTGGATAATGATAATAATTCTCTAATGGATTATGATTAAAAGATCATGACATAACATATCTATATTGTTCCTTGAAAATACATCATAGCGATTCTTTAGGAACACAATATATTGTTGGCGTGAATCATGATAAATTATGAAAATGATCAAATTTAAACCTCATATATTCAATAACACAAAGGCTTACCTGTATCATCTCATCAATGTTTATGGTAAATCCTTCTTCAAATGAAGAAGGTGCTTTATCCAAGTACTCTTCATTATATTTTTAAATATTGGAGGGAATTGGAGACTCTTCATCAATAAGTTCCTATAATGTTTCATCATTATCCTTTGAAATGGTAGGATATATAAAAATAGATTTATTTCCTTTTCTCTCCACATATACCTTGGAGATAAAGGATGAAGAACCTATCCCATTAAGTCTTTATTGGTGTAGTCTTCATTTGATATCAATAGAATGTGTCTTAGTTGACCATTAATGGGTTAATCCTACATTTCAGTAGACACATTGGAGATTTAAATTCTCTTCAGAGGAACCTATATTTTATAGGATTACAGGTGATCTATGTGAAGTCCTTATTCTTGGGATGAATGGAGTGGTTCTCAGGGTGTGAATTTATTTATTCAAGAAGAGAAATCAACAGAAAGAAAATTCCATTAAAGTTATCTAAACGATATGTAGAGGCAAGTTTCAATTAATTAGGATTATTTACATACTCAATATTTTCATTATAGGATTCCATTCCCACTATTTTTTAATACCAAACATCAAGGTGGAGGGATTCACAGGATTCATAGGGAACTTCATCACGATGGAGCAACCATACTCAAATTTTGAGAGAGTAATTGAACCACTGGGGATATGAAAAAGAGATTATTTCAATATAATGGAACAAAACCCTTAAAAGTAAGTAATTGAAAATGATGTCTCGTGATACAACCATGAATTTGGAATTTGATACAAAATCACTAAAATGAGTATTAAACAAGATCATTCTAATTAGATTATATTCACTCTTATCATATCCCTAAATTTCCAGGTTATATGGGCTGAGATTAGTTTCTATGAACCCCATTATGTAGAGCATATATTTCTATATGAGACTGATCTCAAAGGAAATGTTCACTAAATAATTATAGATACTGACGCCTCAATGATTTCATGAGACATTGATAGGGAGAATCTACACCTAAATGATTTAAACTTCATCCTATATAGTGAAATAGATTCTGTTCTAATAATCCACATGCATGGATTTTTTTTCTTGTTAAACTTCATAAATAACCACTTTAGTCTCAAAATTGAGAGGGAACTTGAAAACATCAATGATGGATTCAAAAATATCCTTTGATATGAGGAGAAAATCAAAAATCAAGTGTATATATTGAATTACAATGAGGTTCTTGTGAACATCAAACCTATGAGATAGGGGAACATGTTTTTTCTTAAGTGGTATCTCTTTGACATGAAACATAGAAGGTCTAACTGGTTGATATGACACTTCATAAGTTGTGTCCATTACATTTTTTGTTAGTTGGACAACTACAACTGATCACTCGAAAGCTATATATGATCCAAATAGTTGACTAGATTAATGGTCCATGAAGATTCACTAGATTATTCTATCACAATGGTCTTACCATGATGAGCTCACAGAAACCCATCCCTTCTAGTATTATCTATACACATGAAATTTTTAGGGATAACACAAATATTTTGTTTTTTGGGGGATTTTTTTCCATAGAATTGAGAGTGAAAATGAATAATTTATGGAACTAAATATATTTATTTATCTTTGATATTTTTTATATAGATCTACCAAAATGATGGTGCTTATGGATTCAAACTCAATATCATTGTTATAGGTGTCCTAAATAATTACACAGGTCATTGAGCATACTCCCAATACCAGGGGAATTAACTCTATGAGGGTGAAAACCAACTTTGGTATAGGAAATGGTTCCTAGTTGTCTTTATGAGTTTTGAATTTATTCTTTCTATCCTTATAGGGATTAAAATCTAATGGTTCCACTATAGGTAATGGTATGACCGTGAAAAAAATTGACTCATTCAACTATGTATGAATAATCCTATGGGATTGAGTGATTGAGTTTCAAGAAGTACAATCATTGAACATAAAAGAAACTTTTTTAGAGACCTTATATCATTACCAATAATCCTTATCATCTTTAGGGGTGGATGATACCCATGTAACATGCACCTGATGGTCACCCATTTCCATTACACCATGATCTACGATGTCCTAGATGTAGCACTTGAAGAAAAAAACTATTTCATAGTGTTCTCAAGGAGTATTTAGTAGGTCGAGTAGATGAGATAGTTAATTAACTCAACCTCTTATGGATTTACTTTGTAAAATTTATCAAATTATTCTCCATGGAAAAATAATAAAGATAGAAACTTGTTCATCCTTTAAGGATTAAACCATATTATTTTACTATGTGAATAGGATTCTAGACTATTAGCATTGAGTGGACCTTAAGAAACATTCTTTGTGTGATATAGTTCTTGGTAGGGATTGTTATGTGGGGTTTTCTAAATTAATATTGGATGATGGGAACAGTTCTGCAGGAAAACTACTACTTATAATCTTTCTACATTTTTACTAGATTAGAAGGTAATGGGAGGTACATTTACTTATTTTACATCACGGCTTTCTCAAGGTTCTGATCTCTCTCAGTGAATTCCTAAAATCCTTCTAAATACTTTTGGGAGATGAGGGTTAGGAGTAGCTTCTCCCAGATATTATCCACAAGTGTCCCCAAAAACTTTTCTTAGAGAAGCTGTACATCAAGGCAGTAGTATAATACCATCAACCAATTTATGGAGTTGAAAAAACATGCATTATCACACTTCTTATACTAGTATAGGTTGGTGAAACTTATATTTTATATAGTGGAGCTGAACTATTAAAAAAATATCTAATTAGATCCTCCTAGCTAGTGATGAAATCTAGTGGAAGATGTTTATACCAAACAAAAGTAGATCTATCTACAGTCAAGATAAAGAATCATATCTTCAATTCCTCCTTACACTTTTTGAGTTCCTAATATTATAATACATTAAGAGGTGAAATTATAAAGACATTTATTTGAGTGACATGTACCATTGATGGAAGAAAATATCGGTTCGCTAAAATATGGATGTGGATGAACATGGTTCTCTCGCTCTTAGTATAACTTTTTTGAGGATACATTAAAACTCATTACATCTATTTATCTTCTCGAAAAGTGTTGAATTATTCGATCAACTCATCCTAGGGGTATCAACAAACTTCTTCCTCCTATTTTTTCATTTGGCTCATGATGTATTGAATCGATGATCCAATGAAACTAAGTCACATTGATCCACCAAATAGAGAACCTCTAGGAACAATAAACTTTGTCTCAGATTGATGGAGCCACCAACTTTCATCCTAGTGGTATGGGAGAAACCAACTACTTCAACCCTAGTTGCTTAATCGAGGACTATCAGTTTTTGGGATTCTAGAGAGGGCATAATGGGGTCTCTCTAATCATTCCCTCACATAGTATGATATCCTATAAGGATATCAGCATTGAGATAATTATATACTTAAATATCCAAAATAATATCAGTGATCCTGACATCCTCTTTGGTTGATTGAGTATCTTCAAAAACATCAGAAAATTTAGCCACTCCTTTTCCTTTGTTGAGCTTCCAACAACCAATGTTTAAAATGGTACCTCAAGAAGATTTATAAGGCACATTAAATATATTTATTTATGGGTATATATTCATATAAAAAGGTTCACCTACTATTACTAATCCTTTATAGGTGGATCCTCCTATGATGAGTCATAACCATCATCATGCTCCTGATCACCTGGGGTTTTGAGGATGATGACATTCACTATGGAAGTGGTCAATGGTGAAGATTCAATGGTGTCATCTAGTAGGTTGGAATGAGGCTCCTACCATCACCTTGGTAAAGGACTGAACTAAAAATCAGAATACTACTAAAACCCTAGATTTTCATGTGGGTAGATACCTCTTCAATGATATAATATAAAACTATAAGGCTTTTGGTATATGACAACTGGAATCTCTATCAGTACCCATATGAGTCAGGATACCAAGCCATTAGATGCATGGTGAGGTAAACCATTCCCAACTAGATTTCAAGGAATTTAAGTAGGTCATATCATAATGGTTAGGTAATCTAATGGATTTTAATGTGATTTAGCATCTCCCATATTTGTTTTGGAGGATTTTTGTGTGGTTTTTTGCAATAATAATCAAGATAGATAAATTCGGGTTTACAGTTGCCCAAAAAATGATTGGTATCTAGTTGGTCGATAATATTTCTAATATTATATCATCATTATTATCTGGTTTTTGAAATAATTATTTTTCTTGATCACCCTAAGAATTTATATGATATAATCGGAACCTATAGAAGAAAGTAATGCGTACCAAATTTTCTATTGATCTATGAATGGGAGATTCTTAATATTAGATATCTTTCCTTGGGATTAAGAATTTTACTTTAAAAGTGATGCTTGATTCATCAAAAATTCTATGTATAATGAATATAACTTAGCCTCAAGTATACAATGTAATTCATTAAGTTCCCACAGATCAGTCAAATTATTTTTCTCATTAGAGGGTCCCAAACTAGACATCAACATTTCCCCCACTTCTAACATAAGGATAGAGAGAAGAGTGGTTGAAGTTGGTAGGGAAATATACACATATATTTATAATAAGGAATAAAAAACATACTCCATATATAGATATTTAATGGTGGAACTTAGGATCTTATGCACTTCATCCTTGGGAACAGATATCCTCAACCAGTGGGTGTCTGCCTCCAATTGTGGCTCTATAGATAGGAACAAACCTCATGAATTTTCCGACTTTGAATATTTTTAAAGGTCATGGGTAAATAAAATTAGTTTCCATATCTATCATTTTATGCTAACATGTAGGTTCTATAAGTGAGGTATTTTTAGAGTAAAAAATATCTTTACTATAGGAATTTGTGTGGGTGTTGCAGGGAGGACCTCCATGGCGATGGGTAGCCCATCTACAATTATAAGGAACTACAGTTTTATGTAGTTATTCATTACTTGGAGGACCTATATAAATGTTAGTTTCATAATAGTTTTGACTATCATGATATATGTATTTATCATGGGAATTACTTCTATGATAGCTAAAGTTGAGGACAAATGTTGGGAGAGTCAACTCAATGTGCATAGTAGAAAATAAGGGTCTTGATCATTAATGAACCAACTTTTCAAAAATATAAGTATAATTATTTTAATCTTACATTACTTTATATAGTCCATATTAACATGACTAAATGATTGATAGATGTTATGAGGGAATTTGAAAATTGTTCAAATCCCAGAGTCCCAAAAATTTTAAAGGCAGATTGGGCCACACAGTTAGTCGAAACAGTATAGCCAAACCCACATGGCTTCCATATGTGGGGAATTTTCAATAGAAAAGAAAATAACATGATTTTTCCTAACCATACACTGAGAGATTCATTTCCATGCGATGCTAACTATAAATGTTAGCAGAGGAATTTCTCACTGCTTTCACATAGTTAGTCAAACTCTATGCCTAACCCATGCGGGGTTCCTCATTACGCAGTGTCAGAAGCATGGTTTAGAAAACTATGTAGCCAAACCATGTGACCTAGTTTTTAATGGTGAAATAAAAATATATCCCTTGATTTTTTTAACCTAGTTTAATTATTCTTCCTTTTATTTGTAATAGACATAGGCTCTATCATTCTCCCATGAGATCTCCCTCCACCTTTGTTAGTGATCTTGATTCCTCCCTCATCCGGACTCCAATTGGATCACCATAAGAATCATTGAAAATATATTTTTAATTTATTGAATCCTCTTTATTAGGTTATTAGTTTCTAATCCTGTTTATTTTTCTATTTTGATACAAGATCATATGTCCTATTTTCTAGGAGTTGGTCAATTCCTTCAATTTCATATGTTATACTTCAAACATAAAGTCGATATTGGATGAGTAATCATATAGTTCCTAAGGAATGTGGTGTAGTTGCTTTACCTAAAATTTTATGTGATTATATAGCTTTATCCATTATGCTACTTTCCAGAAGATTATGTGAAATGCCTCATAACATTTTTTCCCTTATTAAATTAATTGAACCCTTCTTAGACACTCATGTATACCATATCTATTGATTATAGGATTCCAATATCATGGTTTTCACACCTTTGGGTGTGCCAAATGAATTTACCTTATTTTATATAAATTATATTTGACTAATACCACCTAAGTGTTTGAATAAAATTAGAATTGGATATGCCTTTCCTTGCAATTAAAATGATTAAATGAATTAAATGGAAATGGGTGGATTAAAGATACCAAATGATTTATATATTTGTGAATGGTCAATAAATGATTATGGAATTCTTGGTTAATTAAGTTGAATGGTTATAAATGTTTTAAGGGTGATTACACATGTTGATTATTATTATTATTAAGAGTACGCCATTATTGATGGATGTTGAACGATGGATAAGGGACTTGTTGAGGATGTCATTTTTTGAACCCTTATAATGGATGTTGTGAGTGATGTCTCACACCATTATACTTTAATTTAGGAGATGAAAATGATGTTTCATGTTCTTCCATATTGGGTGTTGGTAATAGAGAATCACACCACCATCTAAAATAATGGTAAACATGTCTAACATTCATCATGCGATTAAGGTCCTATACCCTTTCTTGAGACAATAGATCGTTAGACTCGTTACCCTTTCGTTATGGATGCCTGAGTTATGCCCTCAGTTCAACTAGCACCCAGTATCCATGTATATACCTACATATGTCCTCATATACTTACTGAATATATTTTTATATAGTATATAACTATATATATTATTAATTATATATATATATATGTTACTCAAATTAGACATATACTAGCCTATACTGAAGTAGGAAGAGTATTCCAGGTGTCTTAAAGGAACATGAGCCAACTAGTATTTATTTATTCATCTTTTTTTAACATTCCTTATACTTTCACATTTATTTTCTATATACACTGCTTGAATTATTTCTACACATAGTTGGTTATAGCTTACTATGTTTTCCACACACCCAATCCAGGATGAATTTGGTACCCAAGTAGACTTCATGACTATAGTTGTGGATAAGAGAAACCTCTGTATTTTAGATTCTTCATTTATTTATCTTATAGTTTAGAGAATCGGAGTAGAGGACCGAGCATATGCTCCTAATTCTTGTGAATATGTTTTTTCCTTTTTTTTATTTTTGTATAGAATTTTGTATATTCATATCCCCTATTTATCGTTTTTTATATTATCATTCAATGAAATCATTGTATATGAATCATAATTTGGATTTAGATTATATTTCTATTTCTTGGTTATTTACACTTCTGTAGTTTATTATTGTATTATTTCTGCTATGTCATCTATTTACATATGATTCTACTATAGTTTTTTTATTTATTATATCATATAAAACATTATGATATGAGGGTATTGTATCCCCACTATACCACCCAAGACCCCCACTACTATTCAGAAACCTCTAGCATATGGGTAGGCTCACACAAGTCCATGTGACCCACCATCTCGGGGAACCATTTTAGTGGATCCTAGGTGGAGACATTACAAAGTGGTTCTTTTACGTTTATCTTATAGTCTTGGTGTTAGAATAGAGACTAGGATGTAATTAAATTTGGTAATTATTCTATGCATGGTAGAAACTAAACCACGTATAGGGGAAACCCAAATTACCTATGACGAGTTATTGGTGTTATTGGATTACTCCTGTTATTGTTGATATGAATTCACTGTTGGGAAATGCACATGATGTGTAAATTTATTGTTATAGATATAATGATTTTTTATTTAATAATTTTCTTTTCACGTAAAGGAATTCACATTTAATGTATCATTATGGGAACATTAGGACTAATATTCCATAAATTTTTTTATGCCACAATTATTTCAAGCATGAATTTTACTAATACATATAGTTTATTATCTTTTTTTATATATTCAAATATGTTAAAACTTATTGAATAGATACTATAATTTGATTAATTAAAGTCCCTAAATCAATATAAATGTGTTTCCCACATATATTGGGGATGAAATTTTAATTGGTCAATTATACCGTATTGTTTTTTCTTGATGCACAAGTTCAATAGACCTGTTACATCCTACTATCAGATGTAAAGGCCATGTCACAGTTATATAAAGAATCAATTGAAATTTATAAGGAATATAGATTTTATAATTTGGAAATGAAAATGTAATTAACTAGTATAGGTATATATATTTTTATAAAGTACTACTCACTCAATCCAATTTATTCTTTTAAATAAAAATGGTTACCAATAATGGGATGCCAATTACAAGGGTGTTTTACTCTATACCTTATAGTTAAAACTCCATATATCGGACTAATACCATTTTATATGAGAAATAGAACCGAACTTGACCTTAGTAATGAGTATTTGGGAGTGTCGATTATGTTCTTGTGGCTAGTTATGGGTTTTCCATACCTCATAGATTTGGATTTTGGACCAGGAATAGAGGTGTAATATTTTTATAGGATAGTTGTGTACAAATCCTCTTATATATCTATAATTATTTAAACTACAAAATTATTTTATATGGAATTTATTTGACATTGTAGAATCATACCACCATAACATCCTTGACTCGTTTTCTAAAAAAGTGGTGATGACTATACACTAGAGCTCCCAATCCCTGACCTGGTAGTGGTACCTCTTACAGTTCCACCTATGGCACCATTTTTTATTCTTGATATGGGTACAACATCCCAGTTTAGAGAGGTATTTTTCTTTATGATGTAGAATATGAAAGGTGCTACTCCACCTGCTCCAAATATGAAGAGTTGATTGAATGAGGTTCAGCAACAACATCATCCCACCTTTTTGGGGGATGGAGGACCACATAATGTTGAGTCATGGATAGAGGCTGCACTTTATATTTTCCATCATCTAGAGATTCCTCCAGAGTGGAAGGTCAATATCACTGCTTATATTCTATTTTATTCTACATAGAGATGGTGGGATGTAATTACCCAGGAATACTGACATCAAGATATAGTATGGGTGGAATTCCAAACAATATTTTATACTAAATTGTTTATAAATACATTGAGGGTTGATCATGATAGATAATTTATGAACCTACAGTAGAGATCCATGTCTATCATGGAGCATTATTCTTACTTTTATGATCTGTAATGGTTTGAACCAAGCATATCTTATGAAGATCATATGAATTATATGATATTTGAGGATGAGATGATATACTCCATCCGATCTCAGGTCTATTCCTTTTGGATAATGACTATTTATAATATAGTAAACTAGATCCTCAATACTAAGAGAAATTTTATGGAAGATGATAGTGGGAACCTAGGTGGTTCAACACTCTGACTTGTTATTAGTTCTTCTAAGAGAAGGAAGCACCATTTCCAAGCTTCTCATTGGGGTAGAATTAGTCAAATGTATCATACTAACATCTTTCTTATATGTCACCAGTGCATGAAACCAGGACACACAAAACCTTAGTGTATGAGATATGAAGTGAATTTTAGAGGTTATAGTAGGATGTGTAATATCTAGTTCTTTTGTAGGACATTTCAACCAGTTCCTAGTGAGAGAGGTTCAAAACCTACCCCCATTATGGAGCGAGGATAGTAGTTTCTTTCAATGAAGGTAGATGGAATACCACCAATCACTTAGGTTGAGGTGATGGTCTATGTAGAGTAAATTAGACTCATGATTCATATCATCAGTAGATCAAGCCTACTCAGAGAAGTTAAAATGTGACTGGGGGTTGTTGTATGGTCCATTTACATGAAATTCAGTATATGCCAAAGGAGCAGAGCATTGAACCTTATACAATTTGAGGTACTATTTTAGTAGTCTCTATATTAGGGTATGATTTATTTGACATATGTTCATCAAAATCAATCATATATGTGGAAATTATGGAGTGTATGGGACTCAAGATAGAGTAATTATATAGATTTATGACACTCGATAACCCTTTGAAAATATGATCTGAGATTTTTCTTTATTGTAAGCGATATCCCTTAGAGGTAGGATTATATATTTTCAAGTGTAATATTTTTATCCTTAATATGATATGGTTCAATGAAATTATCAGGATGGAATGGATCTATCGAGACCATATTGATATTTATTAGTGGATTGTGATTTTTACATCACAAGAGGGAGGAAGACATATTCACAAGGGTTAATGAGATTTCCATGTATCTGAAGTATAACCTAAGAACCAGGGGATCGACAACACAATGAATAAGTTAACTATTATTTTCTTAGATTATCATGGGTTATGACCCACTATTTTCCCTCCTATGGTTGATCATTTAGGGACATATTCACTGATGACTTTTACGGGTTACTTCCGATGAGAGAGGTAGAATTCACCATTGAGATAGTACTAGGAGTTGCACCGGTGACCATTCCTCCTTACAAGATGGAACCTATGAATATTCTAGAGCTAAGGGAATAGTTTAAAGGCTGGGATGCTAAAGGTTTTATCTGAACTAGAATATATCCAAGCAGTTAAATACTCATTTTTCCATGAAGGAAGGTGTCACCCTTAGGTTCTATGTGGATTACGTATGGTTGAACCAACCTATTTTTAATAATAGGTATCCACTACCTTAGATAGATGACCTATTTGATCAGATCCAAGGATAGAGGGTGTTTTCAAAGATTGATTTGAGGTTGAGGTGTCATCCGGTATGTGTGAGGTCCTTAGAAATACTGTAACAACACAATGTTTTCAATGGAAATTTACCTTCATATAAATATGTCATAAAATAACATGAAAACACAACATAATGAACTACTAAGTGCTATGTGGCCTTTAAACATAAGTTTGTCACTTCTGTGTTTGGAATTTCGAAAATCTCATATACATGGTTACAATCAATAAGTTAGTTGGAGCCTAGTAACCTACACTTATGAATAGTAACATACCCTTATGAATAGTGAAATACCCTAAGGAATAGTAACCTTACCTATGATATTCATAAAATAATATTCAAGTGAAATTATGACGTACCTATATTTTAGAATAAGTAAATGAATGTTTTAAAACTAGTTTTTAATAATAAACTATGATTTTAATTAAATATTAAATTAATCATATTTAGAAAATAATTTTTGAAAAATGGACTTCATTTTTGGATTCTACACGTTGATAAATGGTTATGGTGATTTTTTGGGATTTTTTCTAAAATACTTGAATTTTTTATGAATAGTAGAATCTTATAATTCACAATAAATGTTAAATAATGGATTAATTGAGTCATTGATTATGATATGATAATTTAATCCCATTTGGATTGAATTCACATGAATTTATTACTATTCTTGGTCATGTAATACTTACTATTCCTTGTATTTTGAGGAAATAATAAACTAATGATTAAAAAACTATGAAAACCCTCCACTCCTCCACTATAAACCCCCTCCCTCTTTTCTCCACTCCTCTTAAGCCTTGTTCCATGACAATATTCTACCCAAATATCTCCCCAAGATCCTCCCCCGTGTCCAAAATCACCTAGACTCTTCAAAATACCAAAACCTATCCCCTTAAGAGGTTATCAAAGGAGAAAGTCTCAAGAGGTAAATTCCTCTTTCCAATTCCTTCTTTTCTTTTAAATTATTTTCTTTTTGTTTCTTTAATCACCTTCCTTCACCCAAATGGTATGAAAACTCTAGTAACATACATGTAATAGAATGTTTTTATTCTAGTGGGATATTTCATTATCCTCTCTCTTTTCCCCACCTTGTTTGAAAGAAATGAAAGCATCGTTTAGATGTGCTAATTTAGCACATTCAAGGACAACTGTTTATCAATTTCTATTATCATCATCAAATCTGGTCATGAAATCATTTTTTATATGGTTGAACCAGAATATATATATGTAATATATCCTATTTTTATTCTTTAATATTTTTTAACAAATGTTAGTAAGATACAAAGAAAAATATGTTCTTTGTAATCAAACCCACGAATTAACAAAAACAGTTGTCACTTTTGTTTAATACAATAAATCAACTTCACTCTAAGTAACAAAATTAAATATAAAACCATGTAATATCCTATATGTTCACTAATATCATATAAATTCATTTGTGGACAACCACTTCCATCTTTCATATTTATCCAAACAGGAATATAAGTGAACCGATCTTTTAAAACCAAGTAAAGAAACGATCCTGAACAATGAAATTGAGCCTTATAACTAAACAATAAGGCCTTGAATGTGATAAAAAGGGTTATATTAAATCAATTAAATATATAATAGATTATTTAATTCTGAATTAATAGGCCTAATTTGTTTATTCAGGTCTTTGATAATAAGTGGAGAAGACCAACAGATTTAAGGTAAGGGATCCTCTCTTTTTCACTCTTAATCAAGATTGTCCTCTATGCTAGGCCTTTTTGTGTGTAATACCAAATGATGGGGTGTATTTATGAACCTCTAATACTTCCATATTGATTTCTAAGTGATGATAATCCCATTTTCTCTCTCATCATGCCCTCTTAGTTACACCCGATACGATGCCGATAAACCGTAATGAATTCTACCAGAACTTCCTTTATTCCTTCATGTTGCTCTATTTTTCTTTTTACCAAAATGTAGTTGTATTTTATTTTTATGTAAAACTTTTAAATTATGTTTATATTCACCAAAATAATGTTCCATTATCCATCTATCATTCTTTTTCGGTGATATACATGATTTTAAGTGAATCATTCCTCGATACTTCCCAATAAGAACACTCATTTTAGAGGAACTTCCCGAATTTTTATCCAATTTCAAGTGCACTCTATCATTTTTTAATCCACCATTTCCTTTATAAAATTAGTCTTTTTATTATGAAAACCATATTTTTTCAATTCTGGTTTTATATAAAATATTTTCCTCTTTTCTATATTAAAATATCTATAGTATTTCTCTTAAAACCACACAAAAATGTTCTTATGCCAATGTTTCTCAAATAATTTTTCTTATATGTTTTCACTTATATTTGACACAACTTACCATTTTATATGCCTATTTTACCTTCTTAACGTCCATGTATGTTGGAATCCCTTCCTTTCATGGAAACTTTCATGATACGACCATTGGTTATGATTTATGTCATGGCTATTGTACCTAATTCTTTCCATGGGTACCCTTAAGTTTGTGTATGGTTGATTATGTATGATTATTTTTGTGGGAAGATTATTTATTTGGAAAGAATATTCATGAAAATTTTGAGATTGGTATGCCCAGATAGTTCTCCAATGCATTGGGTAATGTTAAGTCACATGAGATGCGATGTGAAACGGGATTGGCAGTTAGCCTTGACCCGTACTAAAATGGGAAACAGGATTGGTGGTTAGACTTTAACCATACTAGAGAAATGTTTTATGATTATGCCACATTTATATGATTCTAGGTTTATATGATCCCATGGTTATATGATATGATTTCATATGTTCCCTGTTTTTTTCATTACTCCATGCCTCCTAACTCATGTTCTTAAGATGTATCCATATGTCCATTCCCTTACGTTTCTTTTTCGCTCATCCCTTTGTTCATGTATTCCCCAGGGTACCCTATGTAGATGTAAGGGGCTCAAAGGATGTTAGGATCTCTTTATGGAGATTAAATAATGATGTTTTTTTACTCCCATGTTTTATGTTCTATTTTTTATGTACCTAGTCTTTCAAGACACTAGAATTAACGATCCTTGGCTTGTACTATGATGTATAATTATGCTTAAAATCACATAATGTTATATATAAAAGGCTTGGGTCACTACAGTTGGTATCATAGGATGATCTAGTTATTTTTGGAGACACTACTGGAAATTTAGGCTATATCCACGGTTTGAAATCGTGGCTATCAGCCCAAAAACCATGGCTATAGGTTATATCCATTGTTCAATGAACTGTGGCTGGTATTGGAATGGCTATATCCCAACTCCTATAGCCACGGTTCAAACCGTGGCTGCAGCCCTATAGCCATAGTTTCAAACCATGGCTAAAGCCTTATAGCTACGGTTTGAAACAGTGGCAGAAGTTAAAGCACAAACAATCCTTATAGCCATGGTTAGAAACCGTGGCTATAGATCAAAGTTCAATAAAAAAACACAGCAGGACTGCAGGCCTGCCTTCCACCCCCTGTTAGTCCCCTGCCACCCCCTGCCAGTCCCCCCGGCCCCCTGCTGGTCCCCTACCACCCTCTGTCAGTCCCCCCTGCCCCCTGACACCCCATGCCAGTCCCCCCTGCCCCTACTAGTCCCCCTACCAGTCCCCCCTGCCCCCTTCCACCCCCTGCCAGTCCCCCCTGCCACCTACCACCCCCCTGCCAGTCCCCCTACCCCCGACCCCCTGCTAGTCCCACTACCTTCCACCCACCTGCTAGTCCCCCTGCCACCCCCCTGCATGTCTCCCCCCTATTTTCCATCTATCTCTGCCCCTGCCAGTCCCCTACCTGTTTTCCCCTGGTTCCCCACCCCTACCAGCCCCCCCTGTCTGTCACCCCTAGAAACACCCCCACCCCTCCCCTGCACAGACACCCCCTCATCCAGGATAGACACCTCCCCTGGACAGATAGACAACCCTGGACACCCCCTCCTCTGGACAGACCCCCCCCCCCCCTCGGACACACCCCCCCTCAGACAGAAACCCCCACTGGACATACAACCCTGGACAGACCCCCCCCCCCCAGACAGACACCCCCACCCAGGACAGACAACCTTGGACACCCCCACCCTGCATGTATCCCCCCTATCTGTCCCCTTCCAATCCCCCTACCTGTTTTCTCCTGGTTCCCCACCCTGTGTCGCTATAGTGAACGGTGGTCACCTTTGTCAAAAGTGCTACAGTGACTCCGAAGACCGCCCTGCTACAGTTACGGGCCACAAGCATTCGGCCCAACTGGATCAGGTAACACCAATCAAACAATTTCTCTTATATAATTAACACATGCCCATGAATACTGTTCTTGATTCCATCTCCATGTGGACATCATTTAATAATGTCACTTTATTCCTTATCAAGGTGACAACCTAATGATCAAATTTGGATAGATTTTCAATTACATTGTATATTTAGACAATCCCATAAATATCTTTCTCATTTATGGAAGTGAGGGAATCTTATGCTTGCCACATATAAGTAAAGGATGGATCTTCAATTATGATCTGGGTGGAAAGGCTGTTATATCTTCTTTTTTCAAGCCATATAGACATCTTAGGAATACGTAGTCAGTGGACTACTTTGGAAGTTGTTTGTGAGTACCCGATCAAGGAGAGAGACAAATGTGAGACCTTTGTTTGTTGTTGGACAACACCAGTACAACTGAAACGCGATCGCAGCTGGAAAAAGAGAGCGTTGGAGGACAGTGCATTCATTATTTATGGAAATCCCGAAAATGTCCTTTTCTTTTCCAATACCCATGAACATAAACAAATTTCTCTTCCCATTTCATAAAAAAAAACCACCCCCTGGACAGAAGCCCCCCCCCCCACACACCCCTTGCACACCCCTCGCCCCCCCTGCTGGACCCCCTTGGATAGCACGCCCCCTGCTGGACCCCCCTGGACAGCAGCAACCCCCTACTAGACCCCCTAGACAGTAGCCCCCCCCCCCCCCCAGACCCTAGACACCCCCCCCAGACCCTGGACACTCCCCCCCAGACCCTGGACAGATCCCCCTCCCCCTAGAAAAATTCCCCCCAGACCCTGGACAGATTCCCCCCAGACCCTGAACAGATTCCCCTCCCCCTGCCAGTCCTGCCCCCCTAGACCCTGGACATATCCCCCCAGACCCTGGAAAGATCCCCCTCCCCCTGGACAGATTCCCCCTATACCCTGGATAGATTCCCCGCCCCCTGCCAGTTTTTCCCCCCTCGAGACCCTGGACATATTGACTTGGTTTTAGTGGAAACTATACTTTAATAAGTTTATCTATAAATGTTAGAGAGAATGCTATGAAGCAATACCCATGGGTGAATCAAATAGGTGACTCGGTTTTAGTGGAAACTATAGTCAGAAAAATCCAGTCCATTCTCTATATAGACAATGTTGAACTAGAATGGCAGGTGGACCATGCTTTGGAATTCTCTAAGAAATAGCCATTGATCTTTTTTGGTGATAAGGTAGTATAGGGATCATAATAATGGATTAAGATTATTTAGAAGTTTTTTACTTTGTTAACACTTCAAAAGTATCCAAAGATGGTTTCTTTACTTATATGCTTTATGTATTGGGAATAAATTGGTTAGGATCTATTATGATATCCAAATTTCATGAATATCTCAACTAGACTACTTTTGATAAATCCTTTAATAAAAAAATTTATCCTGATACACTAAGAGTAGTGAATGCATGATATTTTGTTACTATGGATCCGGGATATCATTCTAACATGGTGTATGTTACTCAGTTTGCTGTGTTAATGAACTTATTTACAGATGTTGTTTCTAATGTCTATATCAAGGAACAAATGTTTGAAATGGGTTTGAGGCATGATATTCAGTCTATGTTGATTCTTATATTCCTACCCACCTTTATGAAGATTATAGGCAAGGTATCTATGGATGAGGAGGATACAACTAGGAAGATAATACTCTTGAAAAAATCGGTGATGGTAGGAGGTAGCCAAAGTTTTTATTCTAGCTATAAGATGATGTTAGAAGAACATTTTTGAGGTGGTTTTACGAGTTTACAATAGATATCAAGGCTAAATATAGTGTCATGTTACCAATGCAGGAAAAGGGGAAACTTCAAACCTGATTATATAGAATCACCCAAGGCATGTCACTTGTGTGGTAAATCTAATCATATTAATTATTTATGTGAGAGATAATAATAGGTTAATAGAGTTATATATGATGTGTTGAAAGTATTTTGATCTCAACCACTTTCCAACAGTGATGTTCAGGTCCTAAAGAAAGAGAAAAATGTGGCTGGATGTATCTATGCAACAGGGTGTACACTAGAGCAGTCAGAGGCTGGACTAACTTCCATGAGAGGTATGTTTTTTATTTCATATTCTATGTTTATATTATTATTTAATATTTTTTTAACTCATTTATTTATATTATAAAATATTATTGATGCATTGGATTTATTCTTAGAGCTTATTCCTTGCTTGATTCCTATTTCCACTCCTTTGAGAAAGAGGTCAAAGAAGGGTTTTAAATGTCTTGAGTTTTGGGTGATGATTGTTAACCACAAAACCATATGGTACATTCTATTTCTTGATCTTTACATCTTTTAACACATCATTTACATGGAATATATTATTAGTTATAAATCTAGAATCGATTACAATCATCATTGTGTCCAGTTTCTTTCTTCCAATAGAGTCACTCATATCTTTCAGGTTGAGTGAGATCCAAAATCTAAGAGAGAAATACATGTTTCCCCAAGTTCTAGGATGATATAACACTATTTTTTGAATATGTTTCTAGATTTCTCTGATCCATGTCTTAGTGGTCCTCTTCCTGTGGTGTTGAGTGAGTTTCTTGAAGTTTTTTCATATGACTTGTCTGGGTTACTAAATCAGAGGGATGTTCAGTTTTATATAGACTTTATCTTAGGGAAATTGACCATTTTCTTACCTACATACCATATGGAACCCACTAAATTAAAATAATTATAGGTTTATTTTGAGGATCTTGAAGATAATTGATTTATTCTTCCCAGCGTTTCACCTTGGAATCACCAATGCTCTTTAAAAAGAATGTGTATGGGAGTATCTATAATTCTATTGGTTATTGGAAACTCAACCAGGTGATAGTTAAGAATAAATTTACCTTTCATAGTATTGATGGACATTTTTATTATCTCAGGTGATCCAAGTGGTTTTAAAAAATTAAACTGATATTGGGATACCATTAGCTAAGGTTCTGAGAGGAAGATATTCCTAAGACATTTTAAAAAATAAGATATGGTCATTATAATTATATGTTCATGTCATTTGTCCTTACTAACACTCTTATAGTGTTTATGGATTTCAAGAATCAAATATTTAATCAATTATTGTATTCCTTCCTGATTGTTTTTATGGATCATATCCTTGCTTATTCAAGATTGGAGCAAGATCATGCTGAGAATTTAAATATTATCCTTGGAATATTGTAAAAGCATCACCGATATAGAAATATATCTAAATTTTAATTCTGGATTCAATAGGTGAAATTTATAAGTAATTTTATTTATAAGAAGGGTGTATTAGTGGATGTTGAGAAGATTCAAGTGGTGATGTATTTGGAGTATCCAAGAAATGTGTTTAGAATACATATTTTCTTATAATTATCTAGTTATTACAGGAATTTTATTTGGTACTTCTCCAAGATTACATCTACCATGATAGATTTAACCCATAGAAGTGTGAAGTTTTTTGGGAGTGATCAATTCTAGAGATATTTTGAGGAGTTTAAAGGGATATTGACTTTAGCTCTAGTTTGGATCCTTCTTGATTCTGGTTTGGGATATAATGTTTACTAAGATGCCTCGTGTATGAGTTTGGGTTGTGTTTTGATGTAGGGGAGATAAGTATTAGCTTATGGATCTCTTTAGTTGTTGACTTGTGATAATAAATACCCCATTAATTATCTTGAATTAGTATCAGTGATTCACACTCTAAAGACTTGGCACCACTACCACTTCAGGGAGTGGTTTATAGTGTATTCAAAGAATAAGAATCTAAATTATATCTTATCTTAGAGGAATATGAACTCGAGATGGATATTCTAGGTGGAGTACAATTAGACCTTTGATTTTAAAGGTGGAAGGGGGCTGGTGTGGGCGGGATGTGGCTGGAGCAGGGCCAAATCAAAGCATTACCGCGGTGTGACCGTGGCGTGACCGTGGTGTGACTGCGGCGTGACCGCGGAGTGATTGCGGCGTGATCCGCGGGGCACCATCTTCCGTCCAGGAGCGAAGGGAGCGGGATGAGGCTGCAATGCTGGTGGAAGGGGGCTGGTTGCAGGTGTTTGGAAGATGGTGTGGGCTGATTCGAAGGTGGCAGGGGGTCTGTTGCGGGCTGGAATGCTAGTGGCAGTGGGCTTAAATGAAGGTGGAAGGGGGATGGTGTGGGCTGGATGTGGCTGGAGCAGGGCCAAATCACGGCATTACCGTGGCGTGACCGCGACGTGTCAGCCCGATCCAACAACATCTGCGGGGTAGAATATTCCGTCCAGGAGCGAAGGGAGCAGGAGGAGGCAGGAATGCTGGTGGAAGGGGGATGGTTGTATGTGTTGGGGGGATGGTGTGGGCTGATTCGAAGGTGGCAGGGGGGGCTGTTTCGGGCTCGAATGGTGGTGGCAGCGGGCTGAAATGAAGGTGGAAGGGGGTTGGTGTGGGATGGATGTGGCTGGAGCAGGGCCAAATCACGGCGTGACCGCGGAGTGACCGCGGCGTGA
The DNA here is from genome assembly GCA_963277665.1 of Viscum album. Classification (NCBI taxonomy): domain Eukaryota; kingdom Viridiplantae; phylum Streptophyta; class Magnoliopsida; order Santalales; family Viscaceae; genus Viscum; species Viscum album. The sequence goes on from OY728142.1 coordinate 1,490,508,667, forward strand.
CCGCGGTGTGACCGTGGCGTGACCGCAGCATGACCACGACGTGACCACGACATGTTGGCCCGATCCAGCGACATCCGCGGGGCAGTATCTTCCGCCCAGGAGCGAAGGGAGCGGGAGGAGGCTGGAATGCTGGTGGAAGGGGGCTGGTTGCAGGTGTTGGGGGGATGGTGCGGGCTGATTCGAAGGTGGAAGGGGGGCTGTTACGGGCTAGAATGATAGTGGCAGCGGGCTGAAATGAAGGTGGAAGGGGGCTGGAGTAGGGCCGGATGTGGCTGGAGTAGGGCCAAATCATGACGTGACTGCGACGTGACGGCGGTGTGACTGCGGCATGACTGCGGCATGACCACGGCGTGACTGCGGCGTGTTGGTCCAGTCCAGCAACATCTGCAGGGTAGGGGGATGTTGTGAGCTAGAATGATGGTGGCAGCGGGCTGAAATGAAGGTGGAAGGGGGCTGGTGTGGGCTGGATGTGGTTGGAGCAGGGCTAAATCACGGCATTACCGCGACGTGACCGCGGTGTGACCATGGCATGTTGGCCCGGTCCAGTGACATCCACGGGGCAGCATCTTCGCAGACAGCGCACCTCCGTTAGAGGGGTTTTACTATAAAAACATGAATTTATTTAACAAATGAAACAATTATATCAAAGAAAACTTATTCAAGATATGCAATTCAATATAATTAAACAAAACAAACCATTCATCCATTTGAATCTTACCATAATTTCAATTAGCCTCGTTTCGAACATAACCTGCAAAATCTAAAAGCTAACTAAAGTAGTTCTAATTGTAGGAGCAGTAAAACACTAAGAAAAAAGATGTAATACACAACTCTAGCAATGAGTAAAAATGAAGGTAATGACAAACCAGCTTAACCAAAAGTACCCATCCATCCATTAGATCTCTTCAGTTGCAATCTAGTGGTCTCCTGCAATGGACCCACTTACAACAGGAGGGTGATTGTAAAATACCAAGCATGTTTTGCTTCATTCTAAAAAAAAACCATTAATAAATCATAGCACAAAGAAATGAAAACACAATCAACAGTTGGGTAGAAAATTGAAAATGAATAATATTTTGAATGTGTAATATGAAATATACAATGGGAAATTATTATGAACATGAAATTAATGGTAGATTAATCTAGATGCATTACTGGTATGAAAAAGAGAGTTGGTCTATCTTCTCCGACTTCATTTTCCTTGAAATGGAGGAAGACGCCCAACCCCATCCCCCACCAACCCCTCACCCCTGCCCAGCCCCATCCCCCACCATCCCCCTCCCCCTACCTAGTTCTTCCCCTCTCATCCCCTCCCCCCTACCCAGCCTCTTCCCCCACCAGCCCCTCCCCCCTGCCCAGTCCCATCCCCCCTGCCCAGCCCCATCCCTCACCAGCCCCTCCCCCCATCCCAGTTCTTCCCCTCTCATCCCCTCCCCCATGCCCAGCCCCTTCCCCCACCAGCCTCTCCCCCCTGCCCAGCCCCATCCCCCCTGCCCAACCCCATCCCCAACCAGCCCCCTCCCCCTACCCAGTTCTTCCCCTCTCATCCCCTCCCCCTACCCAGCCCCTTCCCCCACCAGCCCCATCCCCCCTGCCCAGCCCCATCCCCCTCCAGTCCCCTCCCCCCTCCCCAGTTCTTCCCCTCTCATCCCCTCCACCCCTGCCCAGCCCCTCCCCTCCCAGCCCCTCCCCCCCTGCCCAACCCCACCCCCCTGCCTAGCCCCCCCTACCCAACTCCATCCCTCCTACCCAGCCCCATCCCCCTCTAGTCCCCTCCCCTCTGCCCAGTTCTTCCCCTATCATCCCCTCTCCCCCTGCCCAGCCCCTCCCCTCCCAGCCTCATCCCCCCGGACCAACCCCATCCCCCACCAACCCCTCCCCCCTGCCCAGTTCTTCCCCGCGTGCTCCATCCCCCCTGCCCAGCCCCTCCCCTCCCCTCCCCTCTAACCAGATTCAACCATAATCGATTCCACCAGGCTATAGAGTACCCTGCAACCAAACTTAAACAGTTAAAGATTTATGTCATAAGTTTTTGTTACAGGTATTGAAAATATATGATCATCCAACTATAAAATATCAATTTAAACTTTATATGGATTTCTATGAACTGTAGTCTTCAATAAACTAAAACTAGTCCAAAAAATGTACAGATTACATGATACACGTGATTGTCAAAAAATACAATAATCAGCAGATTTCATGACAGATGTGTTAAACATGTTTGCAAAAAAAATTACATATTTTGTGAGAAAATGTTAAAAAAATTGTCAGAAAATGATAAAAATGTTAAGAATGTACAGCATATAGATTGCAGAAAGAGTTTTAATGACTTTGAACAATGAGCAGTATCAGCTGTAATAAGATGCGCCAAAATAGTTGAATGTGTACATAATCTTCCTTCAACTGTCATCTCATTGCTTCCACCTGCTGAAACATTCTTGTGTTCTCCTTAAAAAATAGTTTAATCTGTACATAAAGATTAATAAATAATTTACAGAACATGAAGAAACTTAATTTAATGACCAATAAAAATGTATTATGTTGCCTTACGTGATTCATAGTCATTGTCACTAAAGAACACTAATCCATTGATATTGTTTCAATGAAAACCAGTTTATATGTACTGGGGAAAAATGTACCTGCAAATTTCAAAAAACCACCCATTATTTAGCTAATATAGATGCACTTAATGTAGAATAATGACCAGTTGACAGTGGTGTTTTTTCATTATAAATAATAGATCAATAAACATATTAAATTGAAAAGTCAAAACATATCAAATTCTGACAGATAGTTTCTTCAGTTGGTTAACAAAGATAATGACCATGTTTATTTCTTTATTAGAATACATTCAAAGGAAAAATAGATAGTTCATAATAAGGAAAAAATATGAATAAATGAAGCATGAAAAGAATATTGTATCATTATAAATAATTGGAAAATATTAAATAGTTTCCTTTATGAATGGATGAGTCCAGACTTAAGTGTCAACCATGGCATATGAATACAACTAATCCCTATAATACTGAAATATGAAAGCCTAAAGGTAATTGTTGTCATAATTAAAAGGAATAGATGATTATTGATCATTAAATTTTCTATTTATATTAGTAGAAATAAAGAAAACCTAATTCATTATAAATTTCAATTCATGATAATAAATATATAAATTAAAATGAACATTCAGTATGCATGAAAACCTGAACTGAGCCTTCGAAGCAGCTCAATAGTGTTGTGTTGGTTTTAAAGCTCTCATGAATAGAGACATGTAATGGGGAAGCAAAAGGTCTGCCAGATTTGTTCTAACTAATTGTAGACATTCACTCATGCCAAGAACCTTCAACATAGAGCTTTCAACCACTTTAGAAGACCTGAGAACATGAAATTGAATTAAAAAATATATTTTAAGACTGTTGTTGTAGCGTGATAATCAACATCACCATTCAATTCAACTTTGAAGCCATATAAATAATAAGTGGTACCAATCCTGCAGGGTCATAAATACATGTTCATTAATTAAATGTAGCAGTTTAATTAATGTAGTAGTTCATCACCATAGCTTCTCACCCAAATAAAAATAGAAGAGGCACATACATACTGATTTAGGTCATATAATTAAGAATAAAAAAAATACGATTTACTGTGTAAGGTAATTAAGGAAATTCTGGATCTATGCTATGTTTAATAAAACATTGAAAACTGTTTATCCTATGAGGATGAACTGTAGGAAACATTGGTGCAGGATTCAGTACCTTATACTATAAAAAAATATCACGTATAAGCTATATGGATATAAACTTGAGCAATATTTCAATCCAAAATACAATCCCATAAACTATGGAGAAAGAGAACCAAAACAAATTAGATCGTAACTGAATTATAAAATCAAACACATTTCCAGATCATCCTATTGTATTCACTTGCACTAAGGAAATAAATAAGATAGTAACAGTTTAAACAGTAGTGGAGTTCACAAACCAAAGAGATATTTACCTCAATAGCCTCAGAAATATCCATTACAGAGATAACTAAATCACATCTTGGATATCATTGACCTGAAGCCTGTACATAGAATGTCTTCTAGAGAAACCTGCAAATTAAATGGGCAATGTCTCGCAAACACTTTAAAGTGGAAGGGGTAAAACATCAAAAAAATTGAATAAAATGTTGAAACACAAACTTGGATGTCTGTTTATGCTTCCAACAACAGTATGATTTGATATTCAATAGGCACGTGAGGTACTGTCCAGTTGTTTTCCTGCATGGAAAACACAAAAATAAATGTTATTAAATAGTAAAATAACACCTTATACATGTCATTAATAATCTAGGTGATCACATCATTCAAGGAATTGTATTCACTAAGAGTTTTAGTGTTAAAAAAAGATTCAAATTGACGAACTAAAGCATTAGATATGATCCCATAAACATTAAAAGTCTTTTCATTCACCTTAATGATGGAGATATGTTTTTGGATCCTTCTCCTCTTCTTCATGACGTGGAAAAATAGAGTTCTTAAAAATATATGTGTTAACATAAATAATATAGAAACTTGGTTGAGAAAATATTCTCATCATTTATGTTCACATTTATGAATAAGAAGATTAACTATATTCCTTATCATCTATGTTGTATTTTTGTGTTAACCATGTGGGGAGTTTTAAGATGAAGCTGGTTATTGGGGAGAAACTATATAATATATGTTTTCAAAAGTAGACAACATAAGTGGGGTGAAGAAAAATTTCCAATATGTATAGTAGTTTGAAAGATCCATTTTAGTGAATTCAATACTTAATATATTTTAAAATCAATATATAAATGATATGCACCTTAATGATAACAATATGGAGTATCTTCTTAAAGGGGAGACTAGAAGAGAATACTTTGTGAATATTCCAAAAATTATCAATATCATATAAATCAAGATATTCCATAAATTTAATGGAAAATATATAATTGATATGGTTTGATTTATTATTCTCTCATCCTTGGTTACAAAATTCCAAACCTAACATTAAGGGGGATAAATTATTCTTAATCAGGGAAAATAAATTGAAATTTTGAACAAAATTCTAGGATATTTTACAATGTGTAAATTTATATAATTTTATACTTTAATGTTTTTATATTTCTTATTAACATGAGTGTAGAAACTAGGGTTGAAATATTCCAAGATAATAATTATTACAATTGGTATTATATAATTATCTTAGATTGAATACATTTTTACATCTTATGAGAAAGGTTGTGAGTATTTTTATTTCAGATTGGTATCATGTTCTTTTATAAATATAAAGATTTATTATATAAATAAAACCCTCTATCTTTTTGTATGAATCTCAGATCAAAAATATTTATATTATTACATTTCTTGAGTATGAATTCATACCATTTTTTCTCTCATGTACTCAGTAATTATTATCATAAAGGAGGAGAGAACGAAATGGAATGAAAGGACTTATGAGAATTGGGAAGAGAATAAAAATATGATTGAGAAATGAAGAGTATATATTGATATATCATTTTATTGGGTATTAGAAATAAATAAAAAGGGGGTTTGTCGAGACCACCTTGTGTGTGATTTATTTTATTCAATGATATTGAATTGTCAATAAATTTTTATGTCAACATTTTGATGAATAAGATATAGATTGGATTTTTTTTGGAAATCCTAATCTTATTATTGAAGACTAAATTTTCCCAATAAGTTTTATGATTATATTAATTGAAAAAAGATTAAATAAATTATTCAATTTAGTTTTTGGAGTTTCTTATCATTGTATTAATGAAAATGGGTGACTTTTCATTTGGTGTTTTTTTATATCCATTTATATTAGAAAAATAAATTTGAAGGTATTTTAATTTTCTATCCTTTTGGTTTATAATAAGTATGAAAGGATCATTGGTGTTTTTTACAGTTATAATAGAATAAGAATAGTGGTTATATGGTTGGGAGTTTGGTTCCTAAGTAATTAGGTATTGAGGATATAACTATATTATCTATTTTGACAAATCATAGAGGAGTTAGAAAACAATAAGGCCTACTAAAGGCTGTCTTAGAACATGACAAGCCAATACATATCATAAATACATTTGAACAATTTTAAAGGTAATATAATAAATATTGGAATGGTGGATGAATAGTTCTTTTTTAGATCAACACAGGCATAGAGGGTGTGGGTTGGTGCTTAGAGGAAGATCTACCATGTTGGTTTTCATGATAGACTGTCCACCCTAAGGGATCTAAATGACCAGTTACCTCGCAAATTCTATGGTATAAAAGTTTAAACCAAATCAATTTCTAATATGGGGTCATGAAATGTGTTGTATTATTCACATTTAAAATCCAAGAAATTATTGGGAAAATTTGGTGTCATGTACATTGTCATATTCCTTTCTTGATAGTTTGATCTATATTCTAGTAATTCTCAGGTTGTGTACTACCATAAAAGCTAGAGGTAAGCTCAAGTTGAAATTTCATGATGCATGTGGGTGTTTTTAAAGATCGTATAAATGTAATGGATAAAAATGTATATAATAACAAAGGATGGTGGAAATTATTTTAGGACAATATCATCATAAGAAGTCGACTCTAGGAAGAATAGGGTGATAATATGATACACTCTACATAAGATACTGTGATTGTGTAAGACATCGATATAAATATGGTATTCCATTCTCATAAGATGTAATCCTATGTATGATACTAATAATAACATTTGATAATAGACTTCATAAGAAACAACTGTTTCAGAAGATATTATTTGAATATATAAGGTACATAAAATTTATATAAAGCAATGAGAAGCTCGGACTTCATGATGTACCTCCATGGGGTATATATAGATCATCATATGGTATAGATATATCATGAGGTTCAAGAAGATCATGAGGTATATGTGAAGTTCATAGAGTACATTGTAAGGTGTTATAGAATATTGTAGGGTTTATGAACCCTATGCCATAACTTCATAAGGTAAAGATAATTATCAAATTTTGTGAAATTGAAACATCTAAGAGAAGAATTGGATTATGTGATGATACAAATACAGGGGATTACCTCTGGTGTTGAGGGTTGTGGGGGAGAACCGTCGGGAATGGAGGAGGAGGGGAGGCAGCTCGGAGCAGCTTCGCTAGAGGAGGGTCAGGGTGAGGAGGGTCACCGCGAGGAGGGGTCGATGGTTTTGAGGGTTGTAGGTGAAAAGGTGTTGGGGAGGGTTATGGGGGTGTCGACCTCGGTGTCTGAATAGAGGCGTTGGGGAGGAGGGTCGCGGTGATGAGGAGGGCGCGATGAGGAGGCATCGGGAAGGACGGTCGCTGTGATGAGGAGGGCGCGGCGAGGAGGCGTCAGGGAGGAGGAGGGCGCGACGAGGAGGAGGTTGTGGCGAGGAGGAGGGTGCGGCGAGGAGGAGATCACAGGGAGGAGGAATCGTGAGGGCAGTAGGGGTTGAGGATTGGGTTTTCAACAAATATCCACATTCATTTTATTAAACTGTGGCTATAAACGAGCTATAGCCACAGACCGATAGAACCGTGGCTATAGGTCCGTGGCTATAGCCTGCATTTCTAGTAGTGAGCACCTTAGTGAGAACCTTAAGGATGAGACGAAGTATAATAAAACATCACTAAATTTTGGTAAGTATAGAGTAAGTGGTTTATCAATAAAATACATCCATGTCTAGATACAAGCAGGTAGAGGCAACTCTGGCATAGTTGTACCTTGGAGTGAAAACTTTGACAAGGAGTTTCAGGCTTGACCCAGGATATCCTGGTACATGAAAATGAGCCTTTCTGCACTCTTGGTTACGGCACTCCTAGGGGATATGATTTAGTAGATTCATGAGCTTAGTACAAACCATTATTAAGGGAAAAAAATCCCATAAGAATATACGTCAAGAAATAGATCGAGGATAACCTAGGTTTTAACCTAAGGAATCACAAGTTAGGATGGGATTCTTCTTTATAAGTTTATCCTTTCATGATCAAAGTTTACTTTTTATACTCAACAGCTAAGTATTCAAGACATCTAATTATACGTTCTTTTTCTTAGTTAATGGAGGAAAATAGAAGAACGTGTTCCAACAAATAATGTGATAGGAAATGTGAATATTGACCTAACAATATGACTGATTGACGAGAGAGGGTGCTAAATACTTCATGAATGTACTTGCTCAGCTGGCTCGAGTTATGAATAATAACTTTAATCATGCGGAATTACCTCCTCCTCCAAGGAAAGAGAAAGTTTCAATATAATCCTTCATGTTTAAAAGGCCTCCCAAGTTTAGCGGATCTTCAGATCCCCTCCTCGTGGAATAATGGATTAACTCCATTAAAAAGATATTCTCCATTATCCAATGCTTAGAAGAAGAGAAGGTTGTACTGGAAGTCTATCGTTTTAATGGGGAAGTTGATCAGTGGTGGACACTGATCAATAATACAAAGTCCCAAGAGGAAATTAATTCTATGGATTGGGAGGAATTCAAGAGAATGTTTTTCAAAACATATTTTACCTGAACCGTCTATCTCAAGATAGAAATAGAGTTCCTCGGACTCAAGCAGAAGGAAGATGATTCCATCAGGGCGTATGAATAAATCTTTAAAAGGATTGAAAGGTACGCCTCTGGAATTTTCATAAACACTGAAATCATGGTGGATTGCTTCTTTAGTGGACCAAAGCCGAGTCTACGAAAATAGTTGGCAATTAGAGACTTTGAAAGTTATGAGGATATTATTTGTTGTGCCCTCAAGGTGGAAATGGAGATTGGAGACTCTCAATGGTCTCGTGGGCCTAGTGATAATAATAAAGAAATGGAAAAAAAACATGGGAGGTTCATCAAAAAAATCCCATGATGGAAAGAAGCATGAATTTTCCCCTTGAAAAAAATGGTGGGAAGAAGCCTCTTGGTAACTATCTAAAGGGAACCAAGAATTTCTTAAAATGTGGAAGGTTTGGTCAACTATCCAAGAACTACCGAAGGGATATGAAAAATACCACTAATGTTGAAGAATAAAGGAAGGTTTAGATCAACACTCAGCCTGCAGTGCAGTGTTACAACTGCAAGGAGCATGGACACTTTGCGAACAATTTCCCTAAGCCGAGGGTTGTTGGAGGAAATCAACAAGAACCTCCAAGGAATCAAGGAAGGGCTTATGCTATCATTACTACTAAGGTGGAGCCGGAAAATTATGTGGTGATAAGTATGCTAGTTATTCATTCAATAATAGCGAATGTACTATCTTATTATGGTTCTACGCATTCTTTCATATCATTCAAGTTTAGTAGAACTATTCAAACACCACCTCAAAATTTGGAGGAAAAGTTATCTATGAGAATAGTGAATGCAGAGATTGTTGTATCCATGGTTTATAAATCTTCACTGATTAATGTTTGTGGACTAAACCTCCCATAAAATCTTAGCATACTTCCTTTAGTGGACTTTGACACAATATTGGGCCTGGATTGTCTATCATTGTACAAATCCAACATCAACTGTCAGGAAAGGGAGATAACTTTTCACATCCCGAAGCAACCTTCGAATCTTTACAAGTGTAAAGAAAAAAATGAGTCTCCATTAAAATATTTATCTCAGGTGTGGATATTTCTGCCTAATGAGCAAGCACATATAGCTCAAATGAATGAGACAAAGGAGATAGTCATGCTTGAAGACATGCCCATCATCAGGGATTACACTGATGTATTCCCAGAAGAGTTGTATGGTCTTCCTCCTAACTGAGAGGTTGATTTATCAATTGAACTTATCCCTGGATCTCTACCTATATCAAAGAAACCTTACAGAATGGCCACTGTAGAGCTAGAGAAGCTGAAGAAGCATTTGCATGAGAATATGCAGAAGGGTTTTATATGCCCAAGTGCTTCACCGTGGGGTGCTCCATTCCTCTTCATTAATAAGAAGGATGGTTCAATGTGCCTCCACATTGATTATTGTGAACTCAATGAAATCATGATAAAGAACAAGTATCCCCTTCCATGGATAAATGAATTGTTTGATCAGCTTTGTGGGGCCAATTATTTCTCTAAGGTGAACCTTCGGTCAGGATATCACCAACTAAAGGTGAGGAAGGAATATATACCAAAGAATTCCTTTCAAATGAGGTATAAACACTATGAGTTTATAGTGATGCCCTTAAAAATAATTAATGATCCAGCAATTTTCATGGATTTAATGAATAGAGTCTTTAGAGATTTCCATGACAAATTTTTGGTAGTCTTTATTGATGATATTTTGATATACTCCAAGAGAAAGGAGGAACATTAGGAGCATTTAAAAATTGTGTTAAATACTTTGCAAAGGTAGAAGTGGTATGCAAAGTATAGTAAATGTGAGTTCTAGAAAGAGGAATTATCACTCCTAGGGAATGTTATCACCAGCAAAGGGATATCTGTGGACCCTTCCAAGACGAATGCAATTGAAGAGTGTCCCAGGACAACTTATGTAACAGAGATCTGTAGATTTTTTGGTCTAGCTGGGTATTATCGATGATTCATGAAGAACTTTTCAGGATTTTCAAACCCAATGAACAAGCTGACACGGAAGGGGGTAATGACTTTTTGACGGAAAATTTTGAGGTAAGTTTCAAGGAGCTAAAGAGAAGGTAGATCACTGCACATGTACTCACATTACCAAAAATTAGAGAATTTTTTGTGATATATAGTGATGCTTCAAAGAAAGTCTTGGGTTTTGAACTCATGAAAAATGATAATGTGATAGCTTAGGCCTCATGGAAGTTGAAGATCCATGAGAAAAACTTCTCGACGCATGATCTAGAGTTGAAATCCGTGATTTTTTCCTTGAAAATATGGCGGCACTACCTTTATGGTGAGAAGTGTGATATATAAACCAACCACAAGAGCTTAAAGTATATATTCACACAAAAGGAGCTAAACATGTGTCAAAGGATATGGTTAGAGCTAATCGCGTATTACGATTGCTCGATTCACTATCATCCTGGAAAGGTGAACAAGGTAGCTGCTGCTCTAAGAAGAAAATAACCTACTACTCTACCCATGTTAATGATTGAGAAGGACCCTATCTTCTTGGATATGAAAATAATGGATTTAGAAATCATAAGGGAAAGGGATACATCCTACCTTGCCTAAATGATTGTGCAACCATCCATTCAAAAAAATATTAAGGAAGCACAAAGGGATGATGTGGAGTTACAAAAGAGGGTCAATGAAGCAAAGGAAGGGAAGTTGCAAGAGTTCCATATCAATGATGATGGTGTGATTTTGTTTGGAACGCAGCTTTATGTGCCTTCATCACTCGGGATAAAGAAAGAGATATTGGAAAATGCACATAGCTCAATATTCTTTATCCATCCTGGGAGTACCAAGATATATCGTGATCTCCGAGAACACTTCTGGTGGGATAATATGAAGAAGGATATTGCAGAATATATATCAAGGTGCTTGGTATGTCAATAAGTTAAAGTAAAGTAAAAAAAGTCCAAAAGGATGATGCAACCATTTCTTATACCCATGTGGAAATGGGAGAATGTCACAATGGACATTGTCACGGGTCTCCTGAACACATCGAAGGAAAAAAATTTGATATGGGTTATGGTTGACCAACTCACCAAGACTGCACATTTTATCACTATTTAGGAAGACATCTCACTTGAACAAATTGTAAAAATGTATGCGAAGGATGTGGTGAGACTGCATGGTGTTCCACTCTCAATTGTCTCAGATGATGATCCAAGGTTCACATCTAAATTCTGGAGGAGTCTTTAACATGCTTTCATTACTGAATTAAATTTCAGCATGGCCTATCACCCCCAAATTGATTGTAACGACCCAAAATATTAAATAAATATTGTTTCCTAATTTTATGTGTTATTTTTATACTCAACAAATGTTTTATTTGATAAACATGATTATAATTAGAATGAGACCATTGGGTTTTGACTGTTATATGACCATCGGTCAATATGACCGCTGCGAACAAAATGTTTTGATTATTGTCTCTAAATATAAGTAATCTTGGTTAATTATTAGAGAAAGAAGATTCGATGGCCTCACCTAGTAGTCTTGGACCGATCGAAGCCCATCTAACAGAGCTTGGGAAGGAGGTAGCACCATTGGGCTTTGCTCTGGATCAAATCCAAGCCGAACTTCATCATGTGAAGCTGGAACGGAATCACCTTCGTGAGAAGTTCAAACTGATAGAAATTACTACTCGGGCAATGTTGACTGAGCCGCCCCAAGCTTCTATCACCCTAGCACACCTTACTCTTAGGTCCTATGCTGGTATTATAAGGGGCTATGTAACGAGACCGTAACTACCTTGTGTAATCCTTGTTTTAAATAAAAATTGGGATTTCTTCTTATGATGAAGTTTATGAATTTTCAAATGACCGGATAAATATAGTATGCAAATTTTTGATGAATTTTAGAAAAAAGGATATTTTAAATATGTTTATGTAAACCCTAAATAATTAAAAATGTGTAATGATTTTCAAAAAATGGTCTTCTGCAATTATGTTCAGTACTAAATTTAGAGTCTAATAAGATCAACTTGATTTTTGATGAATAGTAAATTATGAATAGTGATTTTATGATTAGGATTAATAATGTGTCCAAATGGATTATTAATCTCACTTAAAGAAAGTATTAAAATAAGCTAGGCACTTTGATTAAGTAATGTGATTCAATAAAATGGTTAAATAACGGTTTCATAAATTATTATTCAAGTATTAGTTTTTTCGGATGAATAGTATTTTTTAATTAAAAATTTAATTAAAAATAATTAGAAAATTATTTTTATAAAAATGACTTTATTTTTGAACTCAGAGCATCGATATTATGTTATGGTAATTTTTGGGGATTTTTCTGAAAAAAATGAATTTTCGGTGAATAGTGTATTTATTTTAAAATAAAATTTAAAATATTTAGAAAATTATTTTTATAAAATGGAGTTCATTTTTGAAATCGGAGCATTGATATTTAGTTAAGGTGAAAGTTTGGGATTTTTCTGAGAAAGATGAATTTTTCAGTGAATAGTAAAAATGCAGTTTTAGGGTTTCGGTATGTTTAATGACATCATAATTGTGTCATGATGATGTCATGAGATCTTTTAAGGGTTGGCCGGCCAAGGGTGATGAATTATTGTTTTGGGGGCCCCATGTGGCCTAACTCCATGATAAATTCCAAGGGAGAGCACATGAGTTTGAGAAAAGCACATGTGAGGTGTCCCTTGGCCATTAATGCCTTGTCCCCTCACTTTCCCTATAAATACCAAGCCCTCCTCTCATCCATTCGACTCCCCACTCATTCCCAACGAATTTCTGGTCTCATTACCTCCCAAGGAGTCCTCCCAAGGTTCCCCCAAGCCCTCAAGGTCCCAACCTTTGAGGTTTAAGAGTTACATTTTAAGGTAAGGGATCCGACCTCTCTCTTTCATTTCAAGTAATCTCTTTTATGTCATTCCTTTTATGCTACATGTTATTATGTTTGAGGATGTTCTTTTATACTCCTCTTACTGCCCTTTTTATGTTCATATAATGAGAGATCCCCTCTTACTCTCATTATTTCGTTTTATGAAGTTTTAAGTGGCGTCGTTAGGCTGCCGAAATTTTTGTAACAGATTCTTTCTCCCTTCTCATTTTTCAAGATCTATTTTCATGTAAAGTATTTCAAGTTCCTTTTTATTATGTTGGGGTATGATCTCTAAATTTATCATACTGATCTTTTATGATCATATGATGAGAGACCCCATTTGATCTCTTCAATTCAGTATTTTGAAGTTTTAAGTGGCGCCGTTAGGCTGCCGAAATTTTAAGTGGTTCTTCACCCTTCTCGTTTTGAAGTTCTACTTTCATGTCAATTATTTCAAGTTCCTTTTTGTTATGTCGGGGTATGATCTCTATATATATCATACTGGACTCTTATTTTCATATGATGAGAGACCCCATTTGATCTCTTCAATTCAGTATTTTGATGTTTTAAGTGGCGCCGTTAGGCTGCCGAATTTTTAAGTGGTTCTTCACCCTTCTCGTTTTGAAGATCTACTTTCATGTCAATTCTTTCAAGTTACTTTTTGTTATGTTGGGGAATTATCTCTATATCTATCATACTGAACTCTTATGTTCACATGATGAGAGACCCTATTTGATCTTTTCAAATTGTTTTTGTTGAAGTTTAAGTAACGTCGTTAGGCTGTCGAACTTTCATAAGAGAAATCTAATTTTTGTCTTCCTTCCATGTTTTTCATTTCAAATGGTATGTCCTTGAAATTTCACTACCATGATCATGTATCCTTATTATTCTGTCCATCTACTGTTTTATGGGTCATTTATGAATGTTTGAACCATTTTCCCTCTCTTTTTAATGTCTTCTAAAACCTCATAACATAGCCGTTATGCTGCAGAATTTCCGTCTCAAAATGTCTCTCTCTTTTTCTAAAGTTCTTTTATATTATTAAGTAAATACTCAAAGCTCTTTCTTCTAAAGGGGTATTCACATATATACCAAAATGTTCTATTTTAAATTCTGGAATTTACATACATGAGACCCACCTTCCTTTTCTGTGGGTTTTAAGGTGACGTAAAGATCATGTCTCTAAAGCAGTTTTTAAAACATTATGATTATGAAATGAAACCCATTTATTTTATGCTATATGGGTTATTTATGAAATGTTTGATGATGATATATGTGGATCACATGATAATAAAGGAAAATTTAAGGGTGCGCCCTGATAGCGCTCCAATGCATTGGGTAATGATGTAACCACTAGAGATTACAATTTTAACGATGCCTTGGTGAATAACCTTGGTAATTTTTAACGACACCTTGGGGATGGACCTTGGTGAAACGAAACGATTGTCAATATTAAATGTTGCAACCACATCTTCAAATTATGAAAAATGTTGTTTTTATTATGAAATGCCTCATGATTTCTTTCTCATGCCTTAAAGTTCTTTTCATGTCCTTATTGAAGTATATCAAGTTTACATGTAAAATGTTCCTCTTGTTTCCCTTACTGGGCCTTCTGCTCACCCTTTCTTTTGATGTATGTCCCCAGGTTATGAGATGCAGTAATGAACTTAGAATGAACTTAAGGAGACGCCTTTCAAGTGTTTAAGAAGGATGTTTTATGTTGTTTTCATGTATTATGTTCCTGGTTTCCAAGACACTAGACCTTAAAGATCCTCAGTTTTGTGTAATGTAATGAAAGTTTATGTTATAAAATGGCGGGATGCTATAGTTGGTATCAAAGGATGGTTTAGTTATTTGTGGAAATTAGGATATGAAAACTCTAGGAAGAACCCTATAGAAAAGTTTAATATAGGAAATCTTTCTGGTATTTTGGTGAGTATTGAGTAAGGGGTTGCCAAGCAAATACATCCCTGTCTGGATACGAGCAGGTAGAGGTGGCTCTAGCACAGATGTACATAGGGGTAAAACCCGAAAACACTGCTTTGAGCTAGACTCGAACGGGAACTGGTACACGACAACGGGCCTTGCTGCACTCTTGGTTACGACACTCCCGGGGGATATGCTTTGGTAAATTCATAAGCTTGGTATGAACCATTGTTAAAGGAACAAAGATAAAATAAAATAAAGGTCCACATAAGAATATATGATCATTCATAACCTAGATGGGAACCTAGGAGATCACAAGTTAGGGTATACCCTTCATATACAAGTTATCCTTATATGCTTTCAGTTCCTTTTCATGATTATTAGCTAAGTACTTAAGCCCCTAATTATGCTTTCTCTTCTTAGTTAATGGTGGGAAATGGAAGAACATGTTCTGACAACCAATGTGATAGGAAATGCGACGATCTTCGTATTAATATGACAGGGATGATTAGGGGATTAAAATATGATTATTATTTTGGAAGACGTTCATTATTTTGGGAACCATATTTGATCGAGGTAAATAGATTACTACGGTATTTTCATTGAGGAGTAAGGTTGACTTATATTTTGAAGAATCGATGAATTTAAGGTGAACTTATAGTAATTTAGGTTACTTATGAGAATGACTAACCTATCTTGGGTAAAATATGTTTAGGTTAGCTACTTTTTTTATAAGATGTTAGGAGTGGTTGATGTTGTCTGGAGATGAACAATGAAGTTGTTTTGGAAGACTATGTTATCAAATCCTTCTTGTATTTGGGTTTCAATCTTAGTTTGGTTTGTTTTGAGTAATTTTAAGGACCATTATTTATAGAATGGTCTATGATGAACTTTGGGTAGTACCATGGAACTTTGATGATTTAAAAGTAGTTTCCATTCCTATGGGATTCTTTCTTTTTGAAGAGTTGTTTTACCTTAACCTTTCTGTTTTTGGGATAATGTTTAAAGATAGAAGAAATAGATAGTTAATATTTTGTAGATTATGTGATTCTATAGACGATGATTCTTGTGCTTTTATGAGACCAAGTGTTTTTGAATTCTCATCATTTGGAGAAAAGATTAGTGTTGGTAGGGACTTGTTAAAGGATGAAACTCTACTTGAAGGTAGGTATATTTTCTTATGTTTTTGTTCTATGTAGTAAATGAAATCCTTAAAATTATGAAAAAGAACGTAAAACAAAAATGTTGTTGGTTTACGTTTCCTACTAGGTAATCAAAGACCGTTTACACACATCATAAGTTTGGGATTTTCTCATGGTTAACTTTCTCCTAATCATGTTCTCTATCACTCTCCCTCAGAACTTGACCCTTTGTTTTCTCCCCCATGTCCATGTTTTCCTACATGGAACCCTAGTGTGGGTTAACTCGGGTGACCTTTTTACTTCCCTTTCTTTCTTTTAAAGTAATAGTTTTACTGACTCCTTTTCCGATGTGGGACTTTCAATGAAATTTCAAAACCCAATTTTAAAAAAATTGCGAGAATGCAATTTCTTAAGGGGGGAAGATTGTAACAACCCAAAATAGTAAATAAATATTGTTTCCTAATTTTATGTGTTATTTTTATACTCAACAAATGTTTTATTTGATAAACATGATTATAATTAGAATGAGACCATTGGGTTTTGACTGTTATATGACCATCGGTCAATATGACCGCTATGAACAAAATGTTTTTATTATTGTCTCTAAATATAAGTAATCTTGGTTAATTATATAGAAAGAAGATTCGATGGCCTCACCTAGTAGTCTTGGACCGATCGAAGCCCATCTAACGGAGCTTGGGAAGGAGGTAGCACCATTGGGCTTTGCTCTGGATCAAATCCAAGCCGAACTTCATCATGTGAAGCTGGAACGGAATCACCTTCGTGAGAAGTTCAAACTGATAGAAATTACTACTCGGGCAATGTTGACTGAGCCGCCCCAAGCTTCTATCACCCTAGCATACCTTACTCTTAGGTCCTATGCTGGTATTATAAGGGGCTATGTAACGAGACCGTAACTACCTTGTGTAATCCTTGTTTTAAATAAAAATTGGGATTTCTTCTTATGATGAAGTTTATGAATTTTTAAATGACCGGATAAATATAGTATGCAAATTTTTGATGAATTTTAGAAAAAAGGATATTTTAAATATGTTTATGTAAACCCTAAATAATTAAAAATGTGTAATGATTTTCAAAAAATGGTCTTCTGCAATTATGTTCAGTACTAAATTTAGAGTCTAATAAGATCAACTTGATTTTTGATGAATAGTAAATTATGAATAGTGATTTTATGATTAGGATTAATAATGTGTCCAAATGGATTATTAATCTCACTTAAAGAAAGTATTAAAATAAGCTAGGCACTTTGATTAAGTAATGTGATTCAATAAAATGGTTAAATAACGGTTTCATAAATTATTATTCAAGTATTAGTTTTTTCGGATGAATAGTGTTTTTTAATTAAAAATTTAATTAAAAATAATTAGAAAATTATTTTTATAAAAATGACTTTATTTTTGAACTCAGAGCATCGATATTATGTTATGGTAATTTTTGGGGATTTTTCTGAAAAAAATGAATTTTCGGTGAATAGTGTATTTATTTAAAAATAAAATTTAAAATATTTGGAAAATTATTTTTATAAAATGGAGTTCATTTTTGAAATCAGAGCATTGATATTTAGTTAAGGTGAAAGTTTGGTATTTTTCTGAGAAAGATGAATTTTTCAGTGAATAGTAAAAATGCAGTTTTAGGGTTTCGGTATGTTTAATGACATCATAATTGTGTCATGATGATGTCATGAGATATTTTAAGGGTTGGCCGGCCAAGGGTGATGAATTATTGTTTTGGGGGCCCCATGTGGCCTAACTCCATGATAAATTCCAAGGGAGAGCACATGGGTTTGAGAAAAGCACATGTGAGGTGTCCCTTGGCCATTAATGCCTTGTCCCCTCACTTTCCCTATAAATACCAAGCCCTCCTCTCATCCATTCGACTCCCCACTCATTCCCAACGAATTTCTGGTCTCATTACCTCCCAAGGAGTCCTCCCAAGGTGCCCCCAAGCCCTCAAGGTCTCAACCTTTGAGGTTTAAGAGTTACATTTTAAGGTAAGGGATCCGACCTCTGTCTTTCATTTCAAGTAATCTCTTTTATGCCATTCCTTTTATGCTACATGTTCTTATGTTGGAGGATGTTCTTTTATACTCCTCTTACTGCCCTTTTTATGTTCATATAATGAGATATCCCCTCTTACTCTCATTATTTCGTTTTATGAAGTTTTAAGTGGCGCCGTTAGGCTGCCGAAATTTTTGTAAC
Source organism: Viscum album (assembly GCA_963277665.1). Lineage (NCBI taxonomy): Eukaryota > Viridiplantae > Streptophyta > Magnoliopsida > Santalales > Viscaceae > Viscum > Viscum album. The sequence goes on from OY728142.1 coordinate 1,490,527,353, forward strand.
AGATTCTTTCTCCCTTCTCATTTTTCAAGATCTATTTTCATGTAAAGTATTTCAAGTTCCTTTTTATTATGTTGGGGTATGATCTCTAAATTTATCATACTGATCTTTTATGATCATATGATGAGAGACCTCATTTGATCTCTTCAATTCAGTATTTTGAAGTTTTAAGTGGCGCCGTTAGGCTGCCGAATTTTTAAGTGGTTCTTCACCCTTCTCGTTTTGAAGTTCTACTTTCATGTCAATTATTTCAAGTTCCTTTTTGTTATGTTGGGGTATGATCTCTATATATATCATACTGGACTCTTATGTTCATATGATGAGAGACCCCATTTGATATCTTCAATTCAGTATTTTGAAGTTTTAAGTGGCGCCGTTAGGCTGCCGAATTTTTAAGTGGTTCTTCACCCTTCTCGTTTTGAAGATCTACTTTCATGTCAATTCTTTCAAGTTACTTTTTGTTATGTTGGGGAATTATCTCTATATCTATCATACTGAACTCTTATGTTCACATGATGAGAGACCCTATTTGATCTTTTCAAATCGTTTTTGTTGAAGTTTAAGTAACGCCGTTAGGCTGTCGAACTTTCATAAGAGAAATCTAATTTTTGTCTTCCTTCCATGTTTTTCATTTCAAATGGTATGTCCTTGAAATTTCACTACCATGATCATGTATACTTCTTATTCTGTCCATCTACTGTTTTATGGGTCATTTATGAATGTTTGAACCATTTTCCCTCTCTTTTTAATGTCTTCTAAAACCTCATAACATAGCCGTTATGCTGCAGAATTTCCGTCTCAAAATGTCTCTCTCTTTTTCTAAAGTTCTTTTATATTATTAAGTGAATACTCAAAGCTCTTTCTTCTAAAGGGGTATTCACATATATACCAAAATGTTCTATTTTAAATTCTGGGATTTACATACATGAGACCCACCTTCCTTTTCTGTGGGTTTTAAGGTGACGTAAAGATCATGTCTTTAAAGCAGTTTTTAAAACATTATGATTATGAAATGAAACCCATTTATTTTATGCTATATGGGTTATTTATGAAATGTTTGATGATGATATATGTGGCTCACATGATAATAAAGGCAAATTTAAGGGTGCGCCCTGATAGCGCTCTAATGCATTGGGTAATGATGTAACCACTAGAGATTACAATTTTAACGATGCCTTGGTGAATAACCTTGGTAATTTTTAACGACACCTTGGGGATGGACCTTGGTGAAACGAAATGATTGTCAATATTAAATGTTGCAGCCACATATTCAAATTATGAAAAATGTTGTTTTTATTATGAAATGCCTCATGATTTCTTTCTCATGCCTTAAAGTTCTTTTCATGTCCTTATTGAAGTATATCAAGTTTACATGTAAAATGTTCCTCTTGTTTCCCTTACTGGGCCTTCTGCTCACCCTTTCTTTTGATGTATGTCCCCAGGTTATGAGATGCAGTAATGAACTTAGAATGAACTTAAGGAGACGCCTTTCAAGTGTTTAAGAAGCATGTTTTATGTTGTTTTCATGTATTATGTTCCTGGTTTCCAAGACACTAGACCTTAAAGATCCTCAGTTTTGTGTAATGTAATGAAAGTTTATGTTATAAAATGGCGGGATGCTATATTGATAGCCAATCTAAAAGTAATTTTTAGATGCTTGATGATATTCTAGGAGCCTGCTCTCTAGAATTCAAAGGTGGATGAGATCAGCATCTCCCGTTAGTTGAGTTCTCAAACAACAATAGCTCCCACTCGAGTATTCAGATGGCTTTGTATGAAGCTATGTATGGAAAGCGATGTAGAACTCCAACTTGTTGGCATGAAGTTGGAGAAAAAACGCTATATGGACCCGATCTTATGCAAGAGATGACAGAGAAGGTTCAAGTCATCTAGAAAAACATCAAAGCTACTCATAGTCGGAAAAAGAGTTATGTTGACAACCGTCTAAGGGACTTGGAGTTCGACTTTGGGGATAAAGTCTTCCTTCGAATATCACCCTGGAAGAGAGTCATGCAGTTTGGAAATAAATAGAAGCTAAGCCCAAGGTACATTAGACCATTTGAGATCCTTGAACGCATAGAATCCATGACCTATCAACTTGCACATAATCCGAATATGACTCGAGTTCATGATGAGTTTCATGTATCACTCCTGAGGAAGTGAATACTCGATCCCACACATGTACTGAACTCAGAGGTGGAGCAGCTGGAAGACGATCTCTCTTATGAGGAGAAGCTAGTGAAGATTCTGGAACGAAGAGATAAGGTTCTACGCAACAAGACAACCCACCTTGTCAAAGTGTTGTGGAGGAACCAAAAGTTTGAAGAAGCTACTTGGGAACAGGAGGAGATGATGAAGGATAAGTGCCCTCACCTGTTTGTATCCTAGAATGTAAAACGAAATTTCGAGGGCAAAATTTTATAAGGGGGAATGAATGTAACGACTCAATGTTTTTAATGGAAATTTCCCTTCTTATAAATATGTCATAAAATAACATGAAAACACAACATAATGTACTACTTAGTGCTAAGTGTCCTTTAAACATAAGTTTTTCACTTCTGTGTTTGGAATTTCGAAAATCTGATATACATGGTTTCCATCGGTAAGTTATTTGGAGTCCGATAAGGAAAACATAATTTTTGGTGAATAATAACATAACCTTATGAATAGTAACATACCCTTATGAATAGTGAAATGCTCTAATGAATAGTAACCATACCTATGAGATTCATAAAATGATATTCAAGTTAAATTATGATGTAGCTATATTTTAGAATAAGTAAATGAATGTTTTAAAATTGGGTTTTAATAATAAATTATGATTTTAATTAAATATTAAATTAATCATTTTTAGAAAATTACTTTTGAAAAATGGACTTCATTTTTAGGTTCTACACATTGAAAAATGGTTAGGGTGATTTTTTTGGATTTTTCTGAAATACATGAATTTTTTATGAATAGTTGAATCTGATAATTCACAATAAATGCTAAATAATGGATTAATTGAGTCATTGATGATGATCTGCTGATGTAAGCCCATTTGGTTTGAAGTCACATGAATTTATTACTATTATTGGTCAGGTAATACTTACTATTCCTTGTTTTGTGAGAAAATAATAAACTAACGATTAAAAAAATTATGAAAACCCTCCTCTCCTCCACTATAAACCCCCCTCACTCCCTATTCTCTTAACTCCTCTCAAGCCTTATGCCTTGCCAGTATTCTTCCCGAATATCTCCCCAGGATCCTCCCACACGTCCAAAAACACCTATCCATTTTCAAATACCAAAACCTCTCCCCTTAATAGGTTCTCAAAGGAGGAAGTATAAAGATGTAAATTCCTCTTTCCAATTCCTTCTTTTCTTTTAAGTTCTTTTCTTTTTGTTTCTTTCCTCACATCCCTTCATCCAAATGGTATGAAAACTCCAGTAACATAAATGTACTAGAATTTTTTTATTCTAATTTGATATTTCATTATCCTCTCTCCTTTCCCTACATTTATTTGAATGAAATGAAAGCACCATTTGAGATGTCCTAATTTAGCACATTCAAGCACAATAGTTTATCAATTTCTATTATCATTATCAAATATGGCCATTAAACCATTTTTTCTATGGTTAAACCATAATATATATATGTAATATATCATATTTTTATTCTGTAATTTTTTTTTACAAATGGTATTAAGTTATAAAGTAAAATATGTTCTTTGTAATCAAACCCACGAATTAACAAAAACAGTTGTCACTTTGGTTTTATATAATAATTCGACTTCACTATAAGTAACCAAATTAAATCTAAAACCATGTAATATCATTTATGTTCACTAATATAATATAACTTAATTTCTGGACAACCACTTCCATCTTTCATGTTTATCCAAACTTGAATAAAAGTGAACCGATCTTTCAAATCCAAGTAAACAAATGAGCCCGAACAATGAAATTGAGCCTTATAACTAATCAAGAAGGTATTTAATGAAATAAATAGGGTTATAATAAATGAATTACATATAGAATAGGTTATTTAATTATGAATTAATAGGTCTAATATTTTTATTCAGGTATTTGATAACAAGTGGAGAACACCAACGGATTTAAGGTAATGGATCCTCTCCTTTTCACCCTTAATAAAAATTATCCTCTTTGCTATTAATTTTTGTGTGTAATAAAAAATGATGGGTTATGTTTATGCACCTCCTTAATACTTCACTATTTATTTATAAGTGATTATAACACCATTTTTTCTCTCATCAATCCCTCTTAGTTACACCCAATACCATGCCTATAAACCGTAATGAATTCTATCCAAACTTCCTTTATTTCTTCGTGTTGCTCTATCTTTCTTTTTACCAAAATGTAGATTTATTTTATTTCTTTGTAAAACTTATAAAGTCAGTTTATATGCACCAAAATCATGTTCCAGGATCCATATCTCATTCTCTTTCAGAGATATACATGCTTTTAAGTGAATTCTTCCTCGATACTTCCCAATAAACACACTCATTTTAAAGGAACTTCCCAAATTTTTATCCAATTTCAAGTGCACTCTATCCTCTGTTTTAATCCACCGTAGTCTTTATAAAATAAATATTTTTATTATTAAAACCTTATTGGTTCAATTATAGTTTTATATAAAATATTTTCGTCCTTTCTATTTTAAAAGCTCTATAGTATTTCTCTTAAAACCACACAAAAATGTTTTAATGCCAATGTTTCTCAAATAATTTTTCTTTTATGTTGTCACTTATGTTTGACACCACTTACCATTTTATATGCCTATTTTACCTTATTAAAGTCCATGAATGTTCTAATCCCTTATTTTCATGGCCACTTTCATGATACGACCATTGGTTATGATTTATGTCATGGTTGTGGTACCTAATTCTTTCCATGGGTACCCTTATGTTTATGTATGGTTGATTATGTATGATTATTTGTGTGGAAAGATTATTTATGTGGAAATAATATTCATGAAAAATTTGAGATGGGTGTGCCCAGATAGCGCTCCAATGCATTGGGTAAAGTTAAGTCTCATGAGATGCGATGTGAAACGAGATTGGCGGTTTGCCTTGACCCATACTAAAATGGGAAACGAGATCGGAAGTTATACTTGACCCATACTAAAGAAATGTTTTATGATTCTATCACATTTATATGATTCCATTTTTATATGATTCCATGCTTATATGATATGATTTCATAAGTTCCATGTTTTTTTCATTACGTCATGCCTCCTAACTCATGTGGTTAAGATGTATCCTTATGTTCATTCCCATACTTGGCTTTTTAGATCATCCCTTTGTTCATGTGTTCCGCAGGGTACCCTATGAATATGTAAGGGCGAAAAGGATGTTACGAGATCTTTATGGATATTAAATAAATAATTTTTCTTAGTCCCATGTTTTATGTTCTATGTTTTATGTACCTAGTCTTCCAATACACTAGACTTAACGATCCTTGGCTTGTACTCTATTGTATAATTAGGATTAAAATCATGTAATGTTATATATAAAAGGCTTGGGTCTCTACACATACCCTACAAAACATTATATAGAAGGTATATTCTTTATTAATACCTAGTTATGTTTTTTGGTCTCACAAATGCACCAACTATTTTTATAGGTATAATGAATTGGGGTTTCAACTCGTATATAGATTCATTCATGGTAGCCTTTATGAAAGACATCTTAGTGGATTATATCTATCTATAAGAACATTAAAAAAAATATAAATAAAATGATAAATATACTAATATAGCACCATCTATACACTGAAAACATTAAATTATACTTTTGGATTAATTAACTTCACCTTTTGGTTATATAATCTTAGATACAAGAGTATCTTTTGTTCCCGATAAATTGAGATATATTCTTTAATGGGATAATCCAAAGAACACCTTTTATATATCCAGTTTCATGGGGATATTTAGGTATTAAATATACTTCATCTATGATTTTTAATTCCTAACAACACTTATTTTTGGATTGACTATGAAGGGTGTGAAATTATCTTGATCAGAAGATTTTGAAGTACAATTTTAGGATTTGGAAGGTAGGTTGACTTCTAAATATATTCTGATTCTTATAAAGAAATGAAGGACCTATTCAGTTTACTATGATGCACCAAGTACTGGGATAGGGAAATTTTTGATGTAGGACAAGTGAGTCATCATGTAAAAGTCTCATCAAATATAGGCTGACGATTACAATTACCTAAAACATGATCTCTATCTAGAAGCTGTTATGCATTCCCTATGTTGTTGGGGAAATTATATACCTAGGAATCATTTTATGGTATTCACATGCCAAAAAATCATCAATTATATATTCACACAGTGTTATATGAATCTTGGATAGTGTAGATGGTTCGAGTACCCACAATCCATCAATTTTGAGTTTACTTATATGCCTAGAAAATGTAATGTTGTAGTTGATGCTCTAATCCAGAGGACTCGAACACTTGAATTTTAGGTGGCTAGTGGTGAGTGGAAACATCTTTCCTTGTTTTCAGATATGCACATTGAGGTTCCAAATGATCAAGGTTATATAGTTCTCATGACTTTATTAGTGAGATCTACCCTTCTAAAATAGGTGAGAATGAGGAAACACTCAGATACTGAGGGCATAGTCTTGAGGGAGAATATTTTAGATGATTTTTTATCTTATGATTGGACTGTGGATAATAATGATACCTTGAGCTATAGTGGGTGTTTCTGGGTCCCAAAAGTCATCTAAGAGGAACTTATCTGAGAATTTCATTCCTCATCATGGGTAGTACATACCATTGACACCAATATTTATTGAGACTTACATTTTCAAGTACTAGAGGCTTTGGATAAAATGAGTTATGTATATACTTATTACTTGATGTTCCACATGTCAGCAGGTGATGGTGGAACATCAGTGACTGAAAATAATTTTACAACCATTGTCCACTCCTTAGTGGAAGTGGTTTGATGTCTCTATATACTTCATGATTAGTTTGACTACATCACCTTGAGGAAACAACGTAGTTTTGGTAGTTATTGATCATTTGATTAAGGTCACACATTTATTACCTATTTGAGAGACCATAATGGTAGATGATCTTTGAAGGATATATGTTAGTGTAGTAGTATGTATTCATGGAGCTCTACATTCTATCATATATGATAGGGATTCTTGTTTCATGTCTTTGTTCTATAATGGGATTCAAAAGGCTTTGAGTACACAGGTGCTTCTGACCATGAACTATCACCCTTAGACTGATTGAAAGGCATATCACATAGTTTAGGTGTTAGAGGACATTCTACATCCATGTTTCCTTGGATTTAGGTTATGTTTGAGAAAAATACATACCCCTAGATGAGATCTCTTATAATAAAATCTTTCATAATATCATCTACATGGATATTTATTAGGCCTTATATGGTAGGACTTTTTGAACCCCTCTATACTAGTTAGAGGTAGGGGAGGCGGATTTTCATGGACCATGTCTAGTTCAGGAGACAGCATACTAGGTCCAATTGATTAGGAAAAGTACGTGGAAAGCTTAGTATAGAAATAAATCTTATTTCAATACCCATTTATTAACTATTGATTTTGAGGTCAGGGATAAGTTTTTTCTACATGATTCTCTCAGGGTGGGCCATCGATGAATTCAAAAGCATAGTAATATATAATCTCGGTTCGTTGGACCCTTCAATGTAGTGAAGTGAATCAAAACAGTGGATTACTAGATAGCACTTACTCGGAGATACCAGTCTATATATGATGTATTCTACATATCTCATCTCTTACAGAATTATCTAGAACTGATGCATGTTTTCCATCTTGATGAGGTGGATTTATACATGGATACTTATTTTGAGAATTACCCAGTGTGTATCATGGATTAGAATGTAAAATATCTTCAATACAGGTTATTTCCATTAGTACAAGTGATATGGTATGATGGATGAGTATTGAATGAGACATGGAAGTGAGAAGTTGATGTCTATGCCCAGTGGCTTGAGTTTTTCTCATATTATCCCTCTTTACCCACAGAAGTACATCTCATGGATGGGTTGAATAAAGAATAGAGTTTGTAATGAAAAAACCTTCCATGAAGGTAAAAAGAATTATTTTTTCAGCTTAAATTTCTTTATTTGGTTCTTAAGAATATTATTAATGGAGTGACGGATCTTATGAGGGGTTTAGAGCCTTTTTAGAATCTTAGAGCCCAAAAAGTTTAAAATGAAAACTTGGATGCATGGATAATAGAAACCATGCCACCCAGATAGAATGGTTTCCCCTAAACATGAATTGTGTTTCATAAGGAAAATCATGGAGCACGATTTTTAATAACCATGCACTCAGGGCTACATGCCCATGTTATGTCATAAGAAATTTTTAGAAGAGAAATTTTTAATGGATTGAACATAGTTAGTCAAATTTTATGCCTATCCCTTAATGAGTCCCTCCTTATGAAGAGCTAGGTGGATGATTGATGCAATGTTTGGCCAACCATGAAACTAAAACATTTGAGACAATTTTTAAGGATTAAATTAAAATTTCTCTTCTGAAATCTTTTGAACATATTTTCCATCTTCCAACCTACATTTTAAGTGGACATCCCCTCAATCATTATCCAGTGATCTCTCCCTTTACTTTCATTAGGTACCATGATTTCTCCCTTATCTAGACTCCGATCAGATCGCTATCAAAATAATTGGAAATATATGAGTGTGATATGGAATCCTCTTACTCTCATTATTAGTTTCTCTTCCCATCTATTTCTCTATTTTAGTGCAAGATCATATGCCTTATTTTTAGGGTATTCGTCTATTTATTCTATTTCATCTCTTCTAATTCAAACCTAAAGCTAATATTGGAAGAGGATTCATCTAAATCTATAAGGTAGGTTGTATAGTTGTTCTCCATAAAAGTGTAGGTGATTATATATATTTATGGATGATTCCATGTAATGCCTCAAAATGTGTTTTACCTTATTTAATTAATTGAATCAATCTTAGACACTCTTGTAGACCATATAGATTGATTAGAGGATTATAATATCATGGTTGTCACACCTTCGGCTGTTCCAAATGAATTTCTATTCTTTTATATAAATGTTAAATCACCAACACTACCAAAGTGTTTGTCTAGACATGGAATTGTATATTCCTTACCTTATAATTAAATTCATTAAATGAATTAAATGGTAATGGCTGTCTTGGACACACCACAAGATTTATATTTTTACGAATGTGTAATAAATGGTTGTGAAAACCTTGGATAATTATTTTGAATGGTTATAAATGTATTATAGGTGATTCCAAGTGTTGATTATTATTATTGCGAGTATACCATTATTTTTGGCCATTGAATGATGGATAAGGTACTTTTTCAGCATGGCGTTCCATGTTCCCTTACATCAGGTGTGGAGTTTGATGTCTCACATTGTTATAATTTGATTAGGATGATGGGCATTATGTTCTATGTTCCTCTATATTGGTTGTTGGGAATGATGAATCAACCCACCATATTGAATGATGGGAAATATGTCTCGCATTCATCATGAGATTTAGGTACTATACCCTTACTTGAGCCTATAACTCATTATACTCATTAGGGAAACCTGATTTATGCACAAGTACCAACTAGCACCTGGTATATTCCTACTTATTTCCGCATGTAATTAGAGTATAAATATGTATATAGTATATATATATATATTATTAATTATATATATATGGTAGTCAGATCAAACATATTTTGGCATATACCAAAGAAGGTAGAGTCTACCATGTGTACTAATGTAACATGAGCCAATTGGTTTTTATTTATTCTGATTTTTTATCATTATTTATACATACACACTACTTTTATATATATACCACTTGTATTAATTCTAGACACCATTAGTGGAGGCCTACTGAGTTTATCTCACACCCTGTTAGGGCTTCCTTTAGTACCTAAGTATACTTCATGACTACAGGTGTGGATTAAGAAAAAGTACATGTTTCAGATGCTTGATTAAATCATCTTATAGCTTGGAAAATGGGATCAGATGAATGAGAATATGATCATGATTCTAGTGGAGAAGTGTTTGGGAATTTTTTTATTTTTGTATAGCATGTTGTATATGTATCTGCCCTATTTCCCATTTTTGTATATCATCATTCCATAAAATCAATGTACGTGACTCAACATTTGTATTTATATTATTTTCTAGTTGTTTGGTTGTTTAGTATTTCATAGTTCCTTATTGAATTGTTTTTACTATGAAATTTATTTATATATAGTTTTACTGTTGTCTATTTATTTATTATATATGTTGTTCCACTCTAATAAAAGGGTATAGTCTCCCAACTGTACTACCGTAGAACCTCGCTACTATTCGATAGTCTCTATTATACATGTAGGTGCTCTTGAGGCCATATGAACCACCGAATTAGGGAACCATTTTAGTGGATCCCTGGTCAGGGCATTACACAATCATAGTATAAATAATATGTCTCCTTGTTTGTTAGTGATGGAGGAAGTGGATGTGTTGATGGTTGTAGAGGACATAGAAGATATTGGTGCATCATCTCATGAAGCATGAATGATTTGATTCCCCTCAAAAGGGTGTAAGACATTATAGATCAGGGAATGCATAGAGGAGATTAAATCAACCAATTAATTTGATGGTTGTGCCATCCTACACTGTTGATGAAGTCTGGTGGTGAGAACTCTCCTTGGAGAATCCTAATAAGGAGAAATTGATGGAACACCCTAGAATCCCCCAAATCCTTGATGCATGGGAAGGATTTATTAGTATGTTATGGACAATGACTCCCATAATAGTTGAAAGTAGTAATGGGAGGAGTTTTTCCACTGCATAACCTTTATTGATAGTTTCATCATGGAGTCACAACCTACTGGTCCTCTTTGGAAATCTCCTAGATGGGAATAAATATTTGTTTCTCATAATGGTGAACAATGTCATTGATCAACAAATTCTGTATAAAATATGATAGGTAGATGGGGTGATGGTTACCATGAGACATTGGTGAGGTGGTTTCTCTCTTGGGCATAGGTGTGTGGTATTTAAACCTGAGGGGTACTCTTCTCCCAACTTATATTATTGGTTATTGGGGTAAATAATTGAGCCTGAATGATTGATGAAATTATATAAGAAAAATATAAATCCAACCATAAGTACTTGTCTGATGATGAAAATTCCAAACATGCCCAACTTTGGTGATATATGACCACAGTGAAGCCCAATGTTACTCATCATATGGATATTAAAGGAAAATGTATTCGCATTTTGTTAACATTCTATTTTTTGATGTTTTCCATCAAGAATACAACTCTAACATCATATGACTACACTTCAGATGATCATAACCCTATTGTACCACATTCCCACTTTCCAAATAATGGTATCCTATCACCAATGGAGTTGTGGGTATCTAATACATGATCAGAATGGGATTATGTAATATCAAACATTCCTTCCATAGATTCCCATGTTGAGTTTATTTCTTTTTTTTGGCCTCCCTCATAAATTTATGGCATGCTTGTGAACACCATTATTTATTCTATCATTGTATGGATACCTATTAATTATATTAATATCTAATATATTAGTGTGAAAAGTTTCTATTAAATTTGATGATTCTTCAGGAATTATTAAACACTATTGGGTGTGTTGGTAATTTTTAAATATCTTCATTAGGATGGGATATGAGTAAATCCTATGTTATTCACATAGGGAATATTGGTCTTAAGACCAAAGGAATCCTATTATTTTCATAAAAGGAAATGTATGCTTGTAATATAACTAATCCTAGGATCATGTCCTAAGGAAACTTTGGCTTTTCACTAGAGGAAACTTGTGATTTTTTCTTGAGGACTATTGTTTCTATCATTCAAGGAAACCTAGGCACAACAACTAAAAATTCTATATATTATAACCAAATTCATCATATGTTTATCACACAAGCTATCATATACTCATTATACAGGGATGGTTAAAATATTATTCTAATACCCTAAGGAGAGGATGAAATGATCTCATTATTTTCACATACAATTTAGATTTTCATGACATAATGAATCTCGTGCTCATCTCATGAGGAAAGAATCTTAGGCTATTATCCCAAGAATATGGAATAGAGATCCTATTCTTTTCATATATTTTTTTTATTACCATTACATTATGAAACATAGGTTCATCATATAAGGTCACAATTTTAAGTATTTGGAGATGAATGAGGTTTAAATCTTATTGGGGACAGTCGAGGTTTAAAATTCTATAGAGGATGATCATGGTTTAAATTTATGTGGATGATACTCGTAGATTAAATTACTATGTGTAATAAAATAGTTTAAATTATTAAGGAGGATTACCATAGTTTAAATTCATGCATAGGACACTTAAAATTTAATGTTCTTTGGGTACTTATAAATGGTTTTGTAATAGGTTTACTATACTCCAAAAAGATGATTAGGACTCAAATATATATCCTTACAAGGGGGAGATGAAGTGGTAATGATCAAGATATTAAAACCTAAATAGAATTTCTATATAACCTATGGGATAATAGTAATCTAAACCTTACAGTTTGAGGTGTACAGTTTAAGGTTATGTGAGTGTACCATATGATGAATTATAAAGTCATGAAGTAATAAAACTTTCATAAGAAAGGTGAATTGACAAGGGATGGTGTGATGTTTCCTATTTATTCTTCCTAGGTAGACCTAAAAAAGATGGATACTTAGGTGTAGGCTTTGATTGATAGGGATCAAACATGTTAGGAGGCTGAGGGTGATTCTCTAGAATTCGAGGAGTATGAGTGGGGCTAATGCATATGTTTTTCTTCCCATCATGTGTTGAGGAGGAACACAGATGGATGATTATGGTGTGAATTATATGTGGATGAGAACACCATTTATTTTAAGAAAATAAAAGGATACCACCCCATATATTCTTTGTGTAATGGGATTTTCAAGAGAGTCCATGACTCCAATTGTGTGTATAGAATCTTCACAAGTGATATTGGATAAGGAAGTTTCTTGTCCCAATGTCACTCAAATTTAGTGTACCTATGGTTGGGTAAAGGAGGAATAAAATGGTGGTTCATGACATGGGTTTCATGCAAGGACAAATTTTCATAAAGATAAGAGTTGTTTGATACTTTCATTGCTAGCACAAATTGTTGGCATATGTGTCCATGGGAAGGATTTTATGAAAACTGGAAGTTGCATGAAATATCGATTTTCTTTTGAATTTGGCCTCTAAAAAATGTTCTATTCATGGAATGGAATTTCATGAAAGAATCTCAAACATGAACCAATGAATATAAGTACTCATGTGAGGTAACTCACATAATCTTATAACTTGTTGGAATCTATGGTAGTCTCAAGGGATTCATGATTTTTATAAGTCCATGTTACATGAGTTGGGAGCTATGAATTTAGATTCAAAATGGTATAGACTCAAAAATGTGGGTCAAGATAGTAATTATAGGCCTTAAGAACATGGAGGGTGACTGGGTCTTTCAAGTGTTGTGCCTTCACACGAGTCCAAAGTCACAAATTACTCTGAATTTATTTCACGAAACTCTATCATGCACATTGAAGATAGAGTTTCACAACACCACCAGAATGGGCTTACAAAACTATTATTTGTGTGATAATTCATCCCTTTCTCAAAAAAGGTCTTTTATAACCATATTTTGGAATTACAACATCGAGAAACCATAAAATTTTATTTTTATATCCATTTAGGCTATATGAGTAGTAAACAAAAATTATGGTAAACAAAATACACCGTTGGAAACTTTGTTCCCCTATATCTGGTGTTTTTTATGGTCTAAATGTGATACAATACCATAAAGAAATAACCCTTTTGGATTGGATACTATTTGATTTTTCACCAAGTTCAATCCATGTTCTACTCCTGGAGGGTTTTTTTCACCACCACATCATTATACTGATAAAGGTTTTGAAGTGTCTCCACCCTTTAGTGTGTGAGCTATAAAATAGAACATGGAGACACCATTTACTTATTATTTAGGAATGTAGATCATTTTATTTTCAAACTCATCATGTGAGGTGACCTAGACACTCATTCATAGGTCTTGTTCTAAAAACACATAATCTTTAATAGTATTTGATACTAATTGTGATATAACAAGCTAAAATTTCATATATTACACATTATTTTCAATGTTTAAACCTTACATATCATAATAATCTCACAATACCATGGATAAAATCTTTAGTGCATATGAGGATCACCAATTTAAGAAAATTATTTTATGATACATTTAAACATTTCTCCATAGTTGAACCACACTACACTCTCTTATAGTGTCTTTTATAAGTTATAATCATCTTTACAACCCAGGGAATGGAAATCATAAGTAAGGGATGAACTCAAAAACTCATTAGGGAAAAATTTATCAACATTTAATAAAGGGTAAGATCATAAAAATATGAGATATATGATAATGGGAGAAATATCTTATTAAAAAGAATATTGAACAATAAGATTTTTCCATTCTTAAAAATAAAAGGACATGAAATCTAAAATGAAAAAACCTATTCCAAGGTGAAATATTTTGAAAAAAAATAAAATAATCATGTTCCAAAAAATATAATATAAGAATATTATATAGAAATGTGTCATAAAAGGAACCGTAGGAAAAAAATAACATTGTGAGCATAGAAATTCATAATTTTTACCATATACAGTCTTTGTGAGCATAACTAACCACACATACACACACACACAATGTATCTGTGAGGATAACTAACCAAAAATTCACTCACACATAGTCTTTGCAAGAATATATAACCAAAAATGAACTCACACATAGTCTTTTCGAGCATATCTTACCATAAATACACAAACACACAATCTTTGTGAGCATATATAACCGCAAATACACCAAATGCATAGTCTTTATGAGTATAAATAACCCCAAACAACCTCATGAACAATATTTTTGTGCATAGATAACAAAACATATACTCATGAATAGTCTTTTGAGATTCAATAACCGCAAATACACCCACACATAGTCCCTGTAGGAATAAATAGCCAAAAAATACACTCACACATAAATTTTTGTACATAACTAACCACCAATACACTCACACACAAATAAATTATCCCATGGGAATAAAATCATTAACCAATATACTATTTGTCTATATAGGACCCCACTAATCTCATAATGATAATTATACATATATATTTGTGATCCAAGAGAACAATAAAACATTAATATTTCAAGAATAACATAATTAACCCTTGGAAAGAAGACAATTTTCATAAAGACATTCATAGAACATTTTATAAGCCACCTAGAGAAATAAGGTGAATGGTATCATAAAAAAATATCCTAAGTGTAACATAAGAAGCATAAAAGTATATTGACATAGATTTAAAATAATTTTTTAAAATTATTGAAAAGTAACTTTGAAAAATTTTAAGGAATATCCCTTTTTGAAATGATTGAAAAATACCTAATGATTATTTTCTATAAAAAAATATATATTTAGATTTATAAAATTTACCTTTTAAAAACAAAAATGTTTCAGTAAAAATATTTTATAAAAGAAAATATGTTTTCAATAATTTTCATTTAAAATACACAAAAACACGAAATATTTATTTCTTAAAAAAAACTAATAATATATATTTTAAAATAAATAATTCCAATTTAAAATCAAACATTTTTGTTTTAAAAATGATAATTTTTTTTGAAATCATTAAGTATAAAAATCATTTGGATAAACATTTTGATATAAATACACTAATACAAAAAATGACTATTAACAATGCTAGAATATGCCTTTATCAGCACTAATTTTTTTTTGTTAAAGTCCCCCTTTAACAATTCTAAAAATATCTATTAAAAGGGTCCCTTAAAATTGATTTTTAGAATTGTTAAAGGCCCCCTTTATAAGCACTCTTTTTAGCACTGTTAAATGGGGCCTTTAACAGCTCTAAAAAAGCCCTGATAAAGGGTATACGAATTTTTTTTCACATGCACCATCCACCCCCTTTATCAGTAATTCCCACCCCTACCCCTTTTGCAGTTCTTCCCTCACCCCTTTATCAGTGCTTTAGATAATCCCACCCTCCTATGTGCACCCCTACCTCCAGTGAGTTTCGAACCCTAGAGCTCCAGCATATACATCAAAGCTTTTTCCACTCTTATATACTGTTTTGTTTCACAGTTTATGATATATCTATATATCTATATTTTTTTACCTTTGTATATATATAATTATATATATGTTTATATATTAATAAATATATCTTATATGTAAATATGTTAAATAATTTTTTTATGAAATTAAATTTTCATTTTTGAATATATAAAAAATATGTATATATTGTTATATATTTTATTAAAAGTAACAGTAAATTGTGCAAAATGATAAAATTTTAAAACCATAATATCAATATAAATTTAATACCTAGAAATAAATTTATTCCCCACCAAAAAGGGGCAAAAATACCCCCATAACGGGCCTGAAAATCAATCAAATGTTAAAATATTAGTGTATGCCAACTAAAAACTCATTTTTAGAGTCTTTTGGTGATTTTGTTTCCACAGAAAATGGTCTATAGGTTTAACTATTTCACTAATGTAATATATCTCATCTCAATCTTCTATTTGATATATGGTAGATCCCAAACAGACACCTGGATCAAAAGTTATGGTCGTTTTATGTTTTAGTTAAATTTTCAACTTATTTTAGATCTTTTATAATTTTTTTTAGTTTTTTAATCTTCAAATTGATATTAAATAAAAATTAATTCATAATAATAATAAGATTATTAATTATTAATTTTAATTCTTTTATATGTTATTTTTAATAAATATCATATATAGTAAGTGTAAATGCTAATTTACTTTATTTAAAATGCATTTAAAAAAATTTATTATATATATATATATTAATATAAACATATTTATATATTAAAATATTATTTTTTATGAACTTTTTTGGAAGTATAATTTTCTCAGTGCTTGTAAAAAATCACCGATAAAGGTCCCCCTTTAACATCTCTTTTTCAGTGCTGTTAAAACCCCCTATAACAGCGCTAAACAATGAACTGTTAAAGACACCCTTAAATTGCGACTTTTAGCACAGAAAAAGGGGGACTTTAATAGTGTTTTTAGCTATCATTGGATAAAACCAGTTTCTTAGTAATGACATGAATGGGAAAATAATTTGACTGCAAAAAAATTGTTAAAAATTGGTTCTGTACACACTTTTGGTAAAAACAACCCATGTGGGAAACTTTAAAATACATATTTCAAAATATTATAATGAAAGTAAAGATATTAAAAAAATTAATCAATTATTCAAGAATATATAGGGACATCCCTAATATCATCTAATTAATATATATAGAGAGGAGGAAAATCTCTTAAAAGAAGAAGCAAGGTCAATTTCACTCACAAATTTTATATTGGGTAAATTATTTACCAAGTGAAATTAAATTGAGATAGGTCATGTAAAACTATATTAATAACCATATAAGAATAAAAAAGATAGTTTTTAGAGATGGAGTTCATAAAAATTTCAATATATGGAAATTCATTCATAATAATATTGATTTGAAACTAATATTGTAAATAAACCCTTAAAACTTCATTACCCTTCAAATAAAAAACCCATGAAAGGTGGAACATAACATGGGTTGGTGAATCATTTTAATTTAATTTTAATTATATTGAAAATATAAACATGAGAATCATATACACCATAGAAAAAAATATTTTGTGAATACAAATAATGTCTCAATGAAGTGAAATTGAGACGAGGAAACCCGTATGGCTTTCATATCATTTGATCCAAAACCTCATTAAAAGAGATAGATTAAAAAAAACATTAAATAATGTGAATAAATATAGAATCCTGAAACAATACCACAAATAAGTAGAATATAAAAAATATAAAAAAGGAGTATAATAAAAAAAATATGTCTAAAATAAGGAAATTTTATATGAAACACTTACCTAAACTCATGAATTCTATGAAAGCTTTTAAACCTCATTATGATTTTGAACCTTCTCTTGAAGAAACTCTTGTAAATTGAAAATTTAGAAATTTTTCATGGATAAATGGGCTGAAAAGGCATGATATATCAGTATGGGAAGTTAAAATCACATAAGTTCCATAAAAATTCAAATTTTAGAGTGTATGTAAAAGGGGTGGTGGAAGTATCCTCTTATAAGTGAAAAGCGTGAAATTTTTGTAACAATATAAAATGATTAGTCACTATTCAGTGAAAGTTACACCAAAATTGGAAAATAGTAGAGAGAGTATGGGTTTGTAGCATGCATCCTCCCCACCACTCTTTTCAATACATGGGTTCAGTGATTTTAGGTGTTTGTTTTTTAGTTTATCTTTTTACAAAAATTAAATTTTACCTCGTTGGCTATTTTTTTACCATTGGTAACTAATTTTTATCACTAAAAATAAAATTAGTCTTATTATATAATTTTGATATTATGATTTAAAATATGAAAAAAATATACATAATATTAAAATTTTAAAATATAGAAAAATAAATTTTAAAATAATAAATGTATAATGCTTAAAAACTAGATTTTAGAAATATATTAATCTGATTCCAAAATGTTAATCATGGGGTTTTAAATTAAAATTAAAAATTTGAATGTATAATTTTAATTGTAAAATATATCTTTTTTAGTAAAAAGGATTCATAAAATTTTATGTCATGTTTATAACCCAACTGCACCATAAAAGACATAGTATTTATAAAAACAACATTTTTCACTCTTCACCTATAAATAAAAATTTTCAAAATAACCTAAAAAATCATCTTAATATAATATTATAATAATAAATAATTTTGTTAAATTAAAATTATAGTATTTAAGAATAAAATTTTAAATGGAAACACAAAATATAATCAAAATTATTTTATAATAAAATTACATTTTCAAATGTTATCTATATTTAATATTTTTTCTTATAAATTTTTAATTAAATTATTTTTAATAAATTATTCATATAAATAATCCATTTTATTAAAATTTAACTATAATATACATATTTCCTTAAAATAAAATACATATTTCATGAAAATCTCATTTTAGTAAGAAAATATATTTTTTTCCATAAAATGATATTATTAGTTTTTTAACTACACTAATTGAATTTATTTAGTGAATTAGTATAAAAATTGAAATTTACTTTTTTATTTTAAAATATATTTCATAATGTGGTTACCTATATTTATACTTTCCAATTAAATAGCCACATTTAAAACAACCATATTTGATATTTTAAAATTTATCTTAATAAAAAAATTATCACAATTGTTTTAGTTAGGTGTTGCATGTGATGAAATCTATTTGAACTAGTATTTAATTAAAGTAAGATATATATTAAAATATAATGAAGTTATATTCTTTACTCCTTAAATCAATTATATCCTCATTATTTATAATCATCATTCACTAATTAAAGAAGTCAAGAGATTCATAAGAAACTTAAAATATATTTTAAACTCATATATCAACCTCAAAATCATAGAAACTAAGAGACTTATAATTTCCCCCATAATAGGAATGTATTTTTATTTTCCTTTATTGTCATAATTTGTTCCAAATATTCTTCTTACGTAGTTATGAGACTTTCTTGGAATATACCTTTCATAACTTCATTTTCAAACACTATTGGTTTATTTTATTGTGTTTTATAATAAAATAAACATAGATATTATAAAATATTAAATAATCATATGAATATAAAAACTAAATATTAAGATTTGTTCTCCCATGAAACCTTAATGTTGACCTATGATACTTTTAGTTCAATAATCATATAGTTGGATCAACCAATAACTTCATCAGTTTATCCTAGGTTATATATGGTCAGGTTTTTATTAGGTTTTCTAACCTGACTAGTTATATATTATATATTAAAATTTTATTTAAATCCTTTATAATTATTTATAAAAGGTATGTGAATAAAAAATTGTATCACTTGAGAGTGTCAAACCAGGTGTGTGGTTAAGCCTATTTTTTTTTACACTAGGTAAAGATCGAGCTAATACCCAACTAGCCTATGTAGGGTTATTACCCATAGGTTTATCTATTTTAGATACTATATCCACTTTTCTTTATCAAGATAGGTATGTTATTTATTAGAATCTACCAACTCTATACTTTACCAAAATATTAATATGTTTTCCTATATTTAGGTTTATCCCTATGGGTTTTACTAATGATCAGTAGTTATAATCAATAAAAAAACAAAACAAATCTCCAAAAACAACTAAACTTTTCATTGATACCATCAAATACACCTCAAATCCAAAATACTAGGTCTAGTTCCAAAAACAGATAATTTACATGTCATGAACCAACACCCCAGGGCTCTCCTAGTAGAACAAAGGTCGAGCCTCCATAACCCCAAACCCACCTCTAATAGGACAAGGGTTAGTGATAAGAATCGAGAAGGAATAATAATAAATGAGAGGCCTTTTACTAGTGTACCTATACACACTCTCCCAACTGTATCCATGAAACACTATAGAGGAATGCTAAAATATACTAACATCTATAGTAAACCGTGCATTTAATACCTCTAGATAACACATTAGAGTAGGTCATAACTCAAAAAAATTGTAAAGGGTAAAAATAAATCCCCAACCAGAAATTAAGTCCCAACAATATAAAAACGTTTATAGTAAATATTTGAGATATCTCGACTATTGATCTCCAAGACTAGCCACCAAACGTGACCTATACACCCAAGTATCACCATGATCCACCGATGTTACCTCTAGTCTCTCTTTCATCTATATAATACATGAATAATGTGGAAAAAAATCCAATTCATGGGTTAGTAAATAGATACCCAATATAATTCCTTGAAAAAAAGGGATAAATTTAAATATAAGATAGAAGTAGTCTGCTCAACCAAAAGAATTAGGGAAAATAAACTCTAATATATATATATATATATATATATTCAATCAAAATAAACCCATATGAAAGAGAAAGGGTATTTCATCCTCATAGCTTATCCTAGGGTGAGGAGTCTACCTACAGCTCTGAGGGTCCATCCTTGACAACTATAATCTTGCATATCAATCTGAGAAAACCATTTAGAGGGCCCGCACCTCACTATTGTTCCATCGAATTAGGGGCAATAATATCCAATAGAGTACCCACAACCAAGTTCCATAGGGGGTTGTAGTCAAATCACAGTGGACCAATATCGTAACATGAGTGGGGGTTCCACTCAAAGGGTTGAGGACCCATTCCGTAGTTCCATATTGGGGTGTCACTCAATGGGTAGAGGAACCATGCCCTAGTTTCATAGGTGGGTTCCACTCAAATGGTAGAGGACCCATGCACTAGTTCCATAGAGGGGTTCCACTCAAAGGCTAGAGAACTTATTCCCTAGTTCCATAGGGGGTTCCACTCAACCCGTGAAAAGAGTATAGGGACCCACACCCTAGTATCATAGGGGGTCTCCAACCCTAGCCTTTCTCTTTAATGATATTCCCTAATCATTACTACGAGTCCAACATCATCAGAAGAGTATTTATTCTCTCAACAACTTACATCATATCTCAAAATCCAATGTGATAGATATCATCATGTTCTACAAGAAAAACTACTCAAGATAGGCTACCATGGACTTAAATATGAGTTACAGGGAAGGATACATGTAGGGTGGATGGCCCTGAGAAAAGTACCCAGTGTGTACTAGGGGTCACACAACATGTGACCTCACTTAGAATCCTATACATTTCCTTTACAATGCATGGATGGGTTGGTAATGTTTCACTACATGGAATGTCAGGGCACCACATAATATTTCTCATCCTCTTAGGGTCTTTCCATGTACTCTGGGATGTGATCATGTACTTTTATCCATGAACATGTATCTAACTATGTACTTATCCATACCTATGTACTAGTCATTCTAGTGTACCTATAAAAATGCTCGTTTATACCCAAAGTAGATGGAATGTCCTCCCATATGGGGTCTTGACAGTGTGTAACTAAAATAATACTTAGATTCTAGGGGAGGTCCACAAGGTATGTGGGCTTGGAAACATGGCTGGTGATCCTTATCTTCCCCCAAACCCTGGCCTCTATAGTTGGGGGACTACATGATGTGTGTTCTTGGACTACACACTATGTAGTTGGATTTTCCATAGAATCTTTAGGAAGTCTTCACATGCTTCATCGTTATACTTCCACCATCAGTTCTACCTCGAAAAATTACAAGGAGTGTAAATATAGGTTTTTCTAGACCCATTTCTCTTTTAGTGGTGAAATTCCAACCACTATACCCCATGCACATCTCCTTGTAATGATACCATGCCTCTCCCATTTTTGTTTCCTATCCAGATCTAAAATACATGAAGAAGAACTTTTAAATCATCCATATCCATTAGAAAATCACTATCTTGATCATTGTTCACTAATTCTCCATGAATTTGGGGGTTCGATCACACTCGAACCCACCCTGACAATGTTGAAATGTGACCCCACGATCCAATGGTGAATAACGTAATGAATTTTGGTGGGAAATGTACATAAATAAGGTGAATCCTTCATTGGAAAAAATTATTATTCAAATGTCATTTAAATATGACTTCAATGGGTATAAGGAAGGGAAAATGATTTAATAAATTAAAAATAACTAATAATTTGAAAGGCTCATGAAAATACTAAGTAACTCATAGATCAAGAATAGCAGATGAAAATCAATGATAAATATTTAAATCAGGAGGGTGAAAACCACAATTTAAGAGCCCTACCTCTATTTGGATCGGTCTTTGGTAAAGAATGAATTTGAAAATGATGACGATGATCTGCTACATTCACTGCCCCCTAATCCACATCGATTTGATAATCATTTGTTATTTTATCTATATCTTCCAATGAAGAAAGATCACTGGTCTCATCTCAAAAGTTTCTAGGGTTATATAGATAACTTTGTAAAAAATTCAAAATGAAATATTTATTGTGGTTTTAATTTAGGTCATTGCTAATAAAATAAAGAAATTTAATTATTTATTTTAATTAAAGGAATCCTATAATGATTTAGTTAACTGGACATCCAGTGCTAACAAAATTTAGGTCATACCTAAGATAAAACTCATATTCAAGAATCAACTAGTTTCCCATATTTAACATTAAGGGTCTCGAACAATTGGAAATACAATTTCAATTGAACTGATGTGAACACATATATTAGAATATTTTAGTAATTTTAATATAATATTTATATGGTACCAAGACACCCAAACACCATACCGATTACAAGGATATATCCAGAAATATATAAAGAAATATTCAAAGGATAACATATCAATACTAGAGTAACTAAATTATCTACTCTTTGAAGGATTTTTTCCCAGAAAATTATAAGATACAAAAAAAATTGGAGGTCTCATGTACACATATGACTATCTTTCTCCTAGAAGCTCTCCTACATGCTCATGTGTTTCCACATTACACAAACAAATGGAATAGTCCATATTTATAGGATCCTCTCTTATTGATCCTTAATTTCCATTGGGTACTCCACAAAGGTTGATCAATCCTTAATTTCCAGCTCACCCTTTTAAAAAACACGCATAAAGTTATGAACGTACTTCATTTGTGGTGACACATGGAATAAATACCGCCCTCACTCTAACTATGGGGATAAGGATATGTGGTAAGAAACCTCACCAACCCTCTTTAGGATCTCAAATGTACTTATGAACCTTGGATATATCATGAATCCATGATAAAAACCTCAGAAATCCACATCATGGAGAGACTCTCAAGAAAACATGGTCTCCCAACGTGAACTCTAAGGGACTATGATGTCAATCTTGATAAGATTTATGTATTCTCTACAATTTTCTCATACACTCTTGGATTACATGAACCTTATCTATCATCGTATGCACCATCTAAGTCCCAACAAGAGATGTCTCACTAGTCTTAGTCTAGAGTAAGGGTGACTTTTAGGGTCTCCCATAAAAGGCCTCAAAAGCTTCCATTCAAATCATAGGGTGATGAATATTATTATATGAAATCTATAGCAATGGAAAGTGATCCTCCCAGATACATCCAATGGTTAAAACAGGATCTATTAGCATATAATCCAACGACCGGATAATACACTTACTCTAACCATTCTTCTTGGGATGGAACACTATACTCATCCTCATGTTGGTCCTTAATTCCTCATGTAGGCCTCTCCAAAACTGTGACATAAACCCTAAATTATGATCAAATATAATTATCGAGGGTACCCCATGAAGACATAAAATATCCCAAATGTTCAACAATTCTAGACTCTCCACAAAACTTCTTCTACTTGATGGAAAAAAAGTGTTATGACTTTATAATTCGGTCCACTATCACCCAAATGGGACTGTGCCCTCTCATAGTTTGCAGAAGACCTATAAAAAATCCAGGGATAGTCCATCCTATTTCCACTCTAAGATCTCAACAGGCTATGTCAACCCTTCCGAAACCTCATTCTCAGCCTTCACATGATGACATATGAGACATCGAGAGATGAACACAATAATGGTCCACCTTCCAACCCACCAAAACTACCACTAAAGGTCTTTGTAAATATTTTTCACACTAGGATGTATAACCAACAGAGAAGTGTGAAACTCCCTTATAACCTCATTTCAAAATGTAATTGGAACCAATTTTCATACTTGTAAAATGATTACCTAATCCCATCCTTCAATGAATCGATCTGGTGAATCTCTTAAGGATATCTAGTCACATAGAACATCATAGTCAATGCCTTTCAACTGGGACTATCTCATATGCAGAGGAAGTGGAGGAGTTAACACCATTGACTAAATAAAAATTACACAAGTCTCCTCCATCAGGGTTAGTGGCAAAGAATACAATTACTCAGATTCTAACGCTATAAAGCAAAGACATGAATTATTTCTAGGTGAATATTCCCCCACATTACACATCCAAGGATTATAGACTATCTCAAAGTCATATTCCCATAGAACCTCTATCAAATTCCATTTTCATAGGTTATAATCCCTTTGAGTGAAGACAAAACTAAGACTCTAGTGGTTTGAGTAAAATAATTTCTTTCCAAGAATATAGTGACCTTAAATCTTCATAGCAAAGACTACCATCAAGAACACTATGCCATGAGTAGAATAGTTTTGTTCATGTAGGGCCCCGAAACACCCTAAGAGGGGAGGGGTGAATCAGGGTGTCAAAATTTTCTTATAAATTGATGGATCTTGTTCCCAAATTAGTAGGAACCTATTAAACTTGTATGATGGTAATGAGCAATAAATTAAACATCCACATATAGAGAGAAAACCCAATAGTTTTACTTCATTCACCACTAAGGGATATTCCAACGTGCATACACCGAAAATGTGTTATCCATACCAAATTCCACAAATCATCACTAGTTGTAGAATACATAAGTTCAGACAAAGACACTCCATTTTATACACATTACCTTTGCAAGATTTTATGGATAATGCATTATGTCCCTCATAAAACTTTCATCGACTCCCCATAGATCACTTTCTTGTGTGAATTATTACATAGTTTATCGACATGAAGGTTGTTTCAATAGATCTGCATTGAATTAATTGTACCTATATATCATGAAAATATTTTTACATCGAAGTCTTGAATTGATGAACTTGAAGGAACTGATCAAACTATCAGAATATTCAAAACTGGAAAGAATATCAACTCAACTCTTTTAGGGCACACCTACTCTTGTGCACAAGTTTTGGGATTTTTGCATAAGATATATTTTGCTAAACCCTTATCCATTTCACAACCACACCCTAAAATTCACTTGGTCTTGATAGTCTTATGTAACATTCTGATCATAAGATTAACTATGCATAAGTCTTCTACACGCAACTCTTTTTCACAATAGAGACACCATATCTTCATTGGAAAACGTTCAAAATCTTGAATGAGAGAGATAAATTTTTATAGACCTTTAAAAACATGCACACAAGTGCCTTTCTCATCAACCAACATGTGAGTAATCTTGAATTTGATGTCGCATTCAACATGTAAGAACCTTCTGCACAACTCATTCTTTTCTATATTTTGTAGCGATAAACCCAAAATTTCCCTTGCGCAATACTCACTTTTGATGTCACATTGTGTGAGTAAGATTCTTCCATGAAAGAAAATAATATTTCACATGATTATTTTCTTTTCAGTATTTTGATGAGAAAATCTTGAAACACACCTTGAGCAGAATATCCTCATATGGGTTTGTTGGAAATCTATAAAAAAAATTCAATAAAACATGAACCACTATCTGAACCCGAGACATGAGAAATAATACATTCAACACTTTAAGACTATGTGAGAAAATATTGGTGTAAAAACCAATTTTGGAATCATGAATTTGTTTATAATGTTTTTTAATTCTTAAAGATGTCCAATATAAGCTCTTATAAAGTCATATAATAATTTCATGCATTAAACTATTTCCTTATAACACCTGATTCTCATCATGCCACAGAATAATTTCATGGTTTTTCAAACACCTACAACAACCACACATGGAATTTATCTATAATTTATCCATTATCTATTATTTTTAAAACTTGAAACATTTAATTTATCTATTCCCCCCTTTTTTAGTAAACCCAATGAACCTATTTTTTACTTGTAGAGCTTAATACACACTCTCCCTGGATCGTATCTCCCCCATAAACTTGCATCACTTCCACAAAATGATTAAAATAGTTAATTCAACTAGGGAGAGGGGAAACGTAAATATACTCCCTATGTAATGAGAGGTGGCTGAACACTAAGGCTCAACTGATGTTTAATGAACACATGTGTTGCTAATGGATTGGTCAAAATGTCATCCACTTGGCCATCAGTACAAACATGATTCATTTTAATCACACCATGTTGAAGCTTTTCTTTCAAGAAGTTATATATGATTTAAATATGTTTTGTATGTGAGTGATGAACTGGATTATTTATAAGTTCAATCAAACCCCGGTTGTTATAGTGAATCTCCATTGGCTTTTTCACTTCATCACCAATATCAGTCAATTGTTGCTTCATCCATAGTATTTGATTCCAAGACTTTGTAGAAGAAATATACTCTACTTAAACTATACTAAGAGAAGTGATTTCTTATTTATTTCTCAACCAACCTAAACTCTTTTTTTCTTATAAAGAATGCTCCACTACTTGTGAATTTTATGTCCACCACATCTCCTTCCCAATCATAATAAAAAATATGATAGTTTATTATATCTCCCATGAAGAAAAATATAATACATAATTGTGAGTTCTTTGAATGTAACCCATGATTATTATTTCTACCATCAAATGTTCTTCCCTTGGATTACTCTAAAATAGGATGTTAAGAATGTTGCAATGAAAATATCTAGCTGTGTCGCAATCATGTAAAATAATCTTATGATGATTCCCCAATATAATGTGGGATCCACAGATGTCCCATCCTCATGATTTACTAGTTTTTTCCCAATGGTAATTAGAGTCGACATTGGTTTGGATTAATGCATGTTGAACTTATTTAGTAGCTATGTTTCATATTTTTACTGAGAGACAAAAATGTAGTCCTTCCTCTGAATCACTTGTAGCCCCAAGAAGTATGTGATTTCATCAAAAATAGAAATTTAAAATTCCAATTTCTTATGATTAGAAAATTATTCTATTGATCAATGCCCGTTTCCACCAAATGTAACATAATCTACAAACACCATCACCATGAATTATCCCTTCTAGTAATTATTCACATAGATATTGTGGTCCACTACTATTTTAAATTTGAACTTATTTATAAAAAAATTTAGCCGAGAGTACCACACTCTCGTTTCCTCCTTCAGACCATAGAGTTCTTTCTTTAATATGAAAACCTTCATTTAATCATTAAAAAGAAGAAATCCCACTTATTATTTAATGTAGTATTATTATTCAATAACTCCATTTAATATATCTATTTTTATATCCATTTGATACACATTACACCCTCTTTGGATCTCCATAGAAATAAATAAATTGATTTAATCTAGTCTAGCCATAAGTAAAAAAAATTCTTCAGCATTAATGCCTTCAATATGTGAATATAATTTAAAAACCTAGAATACCTTATTTCTAATCAAATTTACATCCTCATTGAATTAATTTTTAAATATTCACTTTGTTCCAATAACATTGTGATTTTCTGTTCTCTTAACAAGATCCCTCATATTGTTCTTGTAAATCTGGTCCAACTCTTCATTCATGGCATTAACCCATGATTCATCTGTTGATGATTCTTCAAATGAGGACATTTCCATAGTTGATGGGAAGTATAAATGTGTATCATTCATCATTCTTATTATCTATGTAGAATCTTTACAGTCCCCAATGATGTTGGATTCATCAATTTATATTCTTCTAATCCTTCGGTGTTTATTGTTGATGTTTCTTCAACCACTGATTTTTCCTCTAAATCAACATCATCATGTGATCCATGGTTGTTTTGGAAGCCTTTTACTATTTTTGAATTTGAGTAAGTCCCTTTTTCATGATCTTCTTCATCTTCTATCATATCAGTATATGGTATTCTTGGGTATATTTGGATTTATCCTCAATGATCTTAAATTCACTACTTTCTACAATTCATCAAATATGATTATTGTTGAATTGGTAGGCTTTTCTATTTATATAATATCCAATGAATATACCCTCATCTACAACATCATAATACATTCCCATATCTCTTTCTTTGTTTTGGATGAAACATTTACTTCTTAAAACAAAATAATACTTCAAAGAGGGTTTCCTTCTATGCCACATCTCAAAAAGATTATTTGTTTCTCCCATATAAAGCCATGTCTGATTATTGAGTATACACTATTGCATGAACAACTTGTTATAAGTAATGATGAGAGATATGAATCTCAATCAGCATAGTTCATAGCATAATGTTCATCTATCAATTTCCATGCTCAACAACACTATTTTTCTATGTGGTTCTCATTACAGCTACCTCATTAATTATTCCATGTTTCTCCGAGTAATTTTCCAAATAATGGATGTGTATAACCCTCCATTATTATATCAAATAACTTTAATTGTATGTCCTATATCATTCTTATCTATTCGAAGATAACTTTACATGAAATCGAGTACTTGATGTTTCTTATATATAATCATTAAACAAGATATTATACAATAATAATAAATAAATAAACGAAGTATCTCTCTCTACATGTTCCATCTGCATTAATCGGACCACATGCATCTATGTGGATGGGATTATAAATATTTTATACCCTTTTATTCTTTGAATGAATTGAAATGTAAACCAACTTTCCACGTATGAATGAATCACAATAATTTTCCCATTCACACTTCAAATTGGGGATATCCCTAAATATCTTTATCTTAGATATATTTTCTATGTCCTGTTGATTAATGTGACACAACCTTCAGTGCCATAAGTTGTTTTCTTCTTCAATAGTTAAGTAACAAATATTTTCTTTACTATCCACCTAGTATCAGTTGTCATTTTTATCCATCCTTTCATGAGAGAATTCACTATCTTTCTATTTATAGTTCACCCATTTAGATTTTATTTCAACATAATTCCCAAGTTATAGAGTTTACTCACACTTAAGATATTTTGATGAAAAACATCCACATAAATAACTTCGATTTTATTAAGCTCGTCACTTTCTACTTCTGTACTCCCAGTGCCTTTGATTTTAAAAAAAACTGTCATTACTAAATCTAATTGTTCTATCAACCCTTTTATTTACATTACAAAATTAATAAAAATTTACCATCAAATGACATGAGCACGCACTTTTAATAATCTAGGTGCAACAGTTCTTCATAGCTTTGTGAGAAACTTCCTTAAGATTATATTTTACATTTTATTACTTTCTTTCCATGAAATATTTTATTGAGTGGAGGATAATGAGGTAATTTAAAATATATTTTCCATGTGAATTAGTTATCAAACATACATTTTTCTTCTAGAGGTGAAAACCTATTAGAAAGAGAAACTTCTTCTGGTTGGAGGGTATTGTATTTTCTCTAAGTTATATTGGTAATATTCCCACATTAATCTTCCTACAATCAGTATATTTATGACCATAGTTAGAGTATTGAAACAATATCCATAAAATATATTTATTCTATAAGATGTAAGATATGAATTCTATCCCATATTTTTTAATTTCATGCTCTTCCCCATTCAAAAATATTCTTTCCTCATCATATTATGAAATGATATGGGATAAATAGCCACAAAATCTATATTTTATTAGTGGAAATGTTTTATCACTTATATTCATACTCATGTCACATTTCATAGCAAAAGATATTGATTTCCAATCATTTCTGGATACTTTTGGTTAATTTCATGTTCTTATTCCACCTTGATTTGAGACTTTCTTTGTTAGGACTTCATGTGACTTTGTGATATGTCTAATATTCTATTTGTCATTATTTAGACTTATCTGGTTTTTAGATTTTTATGTTTCTACATCACAACCAATTCCACTTTTTTCCCATGAATGTCGACCTTTCATCATTCAAACCCTTCTCTACTACTTCAGAACCACGCTTAGCTCTCTCTATCAGATCTGTATCTGAGAATATTCCAAACAGTAATTTTTTATTTGTTTCTTTTGAATTTGTTTAGTTTAAAGTTTACTCTTTAGAGTAATGACTTCTTATTCAAGCCCCCAACTATATTGGACTTCTCCTCTAGTTTTGATGCAAGTTCATTAATGAAATTTTCCTATTCTTTAATCCTAAGCTTCAATTCGACTACATCTTCTGAGATTTCAAAAGTTTTTGGATGCTACTTTACTTCTTCTTCTAGACAATCAATTTCATCTTCATACCGATCAACATATTTTGATAAGTCTTCTAGAACTACTCTCTATTTTTTGTTTCTATTTATTTGATTGTCATGACTACCAAGAGTATCCTCAAATTACATCTTGAGATCAGAATCAAAAATCCATTGATTATCTCTAGATTTATCTTTTGAGGGTTCTGAGTTTTCAACTATAACCATCATGGATTCTTGGGTTAAAAATTTAAATTCTTGTTTTTAATCCTAAAAAAATCATTATCACCATCTTATTATTAACATAAAAAATATTTTTCTCAATAATTTCATTACATATTTTAAGTCTCCCTTCTGAGGAAACCTTTTATGAGGCCTCTCTATGTTATTTCATCACTCTCTTCATTATCTAAATTTTGTGAGCATTAGAAGGTAATGCACCCAACTCTTCTACATCAAAAATAGGCCAAAGGAATATTTACTTCAAATAGTCATTTTTCTATCCTGAATTTATTAGAAAAAAGAGAAAGGAGTTCATCATTCTAATTCTATTCATCAAAAATATCTCAAAAAAATATCATGTTTTTCCATGGATTTGAAATACATTTCCTTTCTTACTCTATTTTTTCATCTTTCAGTTTGAATATCATTTATTATGCCACTAGATTGTTTAGAAGATCATCCATGATAATTTTAGATAGATCCATATCCTCAATGGATGAAAATTTTCATTCATAGAGAGGTATACATCTCTTAATATTTTATTCAAAATATAAATGTCTTGGATTTCTTAACCAAGTCCTCATATTTCACCAAAAACATTAGTAATTCAATAAAGAAGGCATCTTCATTTTCATCAAGATAGATTTTCAAATCATCGAACCTATTATGAGAAACTTGGAGTTTCTCCTCCTTATTCTGTTATCTTCATCATATATATTTTCTTATTTTTCCCACATAGGCTTGTATAAAGTGAAATTAATCACTTTAAGATAGATTTGATTAGATATAGATATAGTAATGGAAATTTGTGCTTTGACATCTGCATCAAGCCATTTCCTCTCTGAATCAATCATAAATAGTCCAGTTCTGTCAGTGACTTGTATCCCTTATGTAGTGGAAATAAGGATTTACATTACAATATATCTTAGATGAGATATCATACTCTTCTTTCACATCTGGAAGTTACTTCCATAAAATAGGGGAAATCCCCTAATGTTTATTGAATTCTCCATGATAATAAAATAGGACAAATATAACTTTAATAACCTCCCTCTGATACCACATGTAGGACCCAGAACACCCTAAAAGTGGAGGGGTGAATCAGGGTGTCAACTTTTTATTATAAAGTGATAAACCTTGTTCCCAGATTAGTATGAAACTATTAAACATATATGATCATAATTAGTTGTAAATTAAACATCCACACCTAGAGAGACAGCCCAACAGTTTTACATGGTTCACCACTAGAGGATAGTCCAAGGTGCATACATAGATAGTGTGTCAATCATTCTAAAATACAAAAATCGTCACTAGTTGTGAAATAAAGAAGGTCAAACACAGTAACTCTATTCCTATCACACTACTTTTAAAATATTTTAGTGAAATTACACTACATCCCTCAGAACACATCCATCAACTCCCCCTTGACCAGTACCTTGGGTGAAGTCTTACTCATTTTATAAACATGAAGGCCACTTCAATAGAATTTAATTGAACTATTTGTACCTATCTAGCATGATAATCTTCTTGCATCAAAGTCCTGAGTTGATTCACTTAAAGGCACTGATCAAGAAATTTGGATATTCGAAACATGAAATAAGTTCACCTTAGATATTGTGTGCAACACCTTCTCTTGTGCATATGTTTTGGGATTTTATCATAAGATGTCTTTCTCTCAACCCTTATCCTTCATACAACCATATAAAAATATTCAACTGGTATTTATGGATTCATGGATAATTATACTCATTATATTTTCTTCCTGTATGTCTTTTGTGCATAACTCATTTGTGCAGAAAAGACATCAGATCTTTATTGTAAAATGTTCCAAGTCTTGAATGGGGGGAGCCACATATTTATAGACGTTGACAACCTTGCATTCATGTTCCTTGCCTATTAACCCTCATCAATTTAAGCCTAAATTTTTTGTTTGATTCATTGTGTAAGAGAGTTCCACACATCCATGTCTTGGATAAAATTTTGAATCAATAAAACCAAAACTCCACTTGCACCCAACCCACTTTTGACATAATATTGGGTGCATAAGATTCTTATGTGAAAAACTAATCCTGTGTGAGATTATTTTATATGATTTATTTTAATGAGATGATTATAAAACACACCTTGTGTGCAATATTCATATTCACCTTCAATCATGCACGTAACATCCTTTTCAAAAAAACAACTTTCTCCATTCTCTATTTTTTTCACAAAAAAATATAGAAAACACTGGGAAATGATGCCACTTTCAAAAATGTTTTTAGATTATATAGTAAACCACTTTCCTTGAAAAATCCATAATATTACCTATGTGTATTGACAACAAATACAAGCCACACTCTATTTACAGCAAAGAAAAGCCTTAGTTCCAACAGTTCATGGGGTCTCAACTACCTCAACCCATATATGTTAACTACCTACCTCTTCATCAACATGCAATTGAGTCCATCTTTAGTGGCATCACATAACACTTCATACTCAATGCCCTCCTCGAGTAGTCTCAACATAGGAGAAATTGTCAACTTTATCCTTAATTTCTTTAAGGATCCTTGACAATACTTTTTCTATGAAAACTACATCCCTTTATATGGTAGGTAGGTCCAAGGGGATGCTACTCTAGAGAATCCAGGAACACACCACCTGTAGTTCCCAACCAATCCAAGAAATCTACGCACCTCTGACACACTCTGGAGTGGATCCCATGAAAGTACTACATCAATATTTCCTGATTATATATCTAACCCATGATCATAAATGACATTCCATATAAAGTGAACCTCAGAAACACCAAAATAGCACTTCTAGAGTTTAAAATAAAGTAGTTTCGCCCACTGTTATTCTAGGTCCATCGTCAAATGTTCTTCATGATCCTACTCTAACTCTGGGTGAATGAGTATGTCCTTAATAAAGACAACCAGAAAGTGGTCCAGGTATCCCTAGATGATCAAGATCATTGGATCCATATACATTATAGGGGAATTCTTCACACTGAAAGGAATCACCAGGAACTCATAGTGTTCATTATGACATCAGAATACCATATTCGGAATATCATCCCCATGAACCCTAAAATGGTGGTAGTTATACCTGAGATTGTTGTTTGAGAAAAAACTCACATCTTAGAAGTGGTCAAATAGGTCATCAATCATCATAAGGGGTACTTTTTCATTATCATTACCTGGTTGAGGAAACAATAATTGATGAAAACACTCAATCTCTTTTCCACCTTTTTCATGTACAAAAGAAGAGATTCCATAGAGGACACACTAGTTCTAATAAATAACTTATCTCAAAGGTCATATAACTTCTTCCTTATCTCTCAAAACTCATTAGGGGCCATATGATATGAAAAAAATATTAGTGTGGTATTTGAGTGAAAGTAAATGAAATTTCTATCTACCGCCTCAACCAAGATAAATATTTCTATTCAGTCCTCTACCACTGATGGAATCTAGATTCCTAAATATTCCACTAATTTAAGAAATAATCTCTCAAACTTATGGGTAAATGGCTATAAGCTCCATCTAAAATGATCCACTTTATCATCCTTGAGATATCTCTTATCAATAATGGATAATCTCATCCCATATATGTAAAGGCATTTAACCCACCTAAAATGAAAATTAATCTGTTATTAAAACATTGAAAAATATTACATACCGAAGATATATTTATAAGGTGTCCTCATGGAAGCTAGTAGGTCACATAAGAAACTCCCTCCACCGAGTGATAACACACACTCTTCGAAGATAAGAAATATCTAAGAATCACACCATGTCAGAACCTCTAGAAAAATTTGTTGGGATACATTCTTAATGTGGAGCTCAAGATCTCACACAAGGGATACCAAAAAAGTATTGACTCAAAACCGTGTCTAAGATTATTGTAGAATGTGAATTAAGGACATATATTGTACCCTTTATCATCTAATGGGATGCCAGGTCATAATCCTCCAGAGTCTATAGCTACCTGTGTCCCCAACCACCAACTCCCTCACCTTGGCATGGGATACATGGTGGTGTTGGTGGAATTAGTTCAAGAGTATACCTACACTAGTAGACCCCCTATATCCCCACCAACTAATCTTCCAGCATCACCTCCCTGGGGGATTCCCTGACTATTCTTGGGAGAATCCTCATCATGGTGCTTCCTCTTTAGTGGTAGTACATCTTCTATATGCTTTCCCTAATCAGTATTTCGGGTTGAGAAATCACGATCCATGTGACCTCGAATATCACAAGTATAGAATCACCTTTCCTCATGTTGACTAAAAACCCTATGAAAACCCTACACTACATGTCCACATGACTTATTATAGCTATGGGATGGTCTCCTAATCCAAGACCTTATTGACTAAACCATAATAGATGTTTCATATGACTCATCCCCATGAAACCATTTGTTATCTCCCTCACCATAGAGTCCCTCTGATAGTAATATCTCTACCACTAGATCCTGCTCTAGCACTCCAACATCAGTGGGAATTCACATGGGGACAACACTGGAACCAATGTATCTATTGAGGAACTACTAAAATATTTTCACCCAAAAATAATTTTCCTACACCATATTGAGGGAGTATCATGATAAGTCATCGAACCTCATAGAATAAAAAAAGGCTACTACACTACCCTACCACACCTCAAGAGTCACCTAGATCATAACCAACTGCAAGCATGAGAGGTAATAATCCCCATGAAACTGCTGTTGGAAGTCAAAACGTGAGAGCATCATCTCATCATGAGTTTTCATGACTATACTCTACAAGCTACCTACTAATCCATGGAAAATAATGGATACTAGCATAACCATTTGATCTGTCTGGGTCTTTATGAGTTTGAAGACTCATATCACTGACACAATACAATCCTCCAATTCCGAGAGATCTGGATCATTGTAGAACCTGAATGGTCACTGATGTTGTAACACATATAACACACTAATACTACACATATCATAAGACTATCCCACTTGTACTATATAATACTCTATAGGAGGGGGCTTTCTCACTACCCACACAGAGGAAACACCACATGGGATGACCCCTGAAATGAGGATTAATCTTTCATCGAATCATCATCACACTCCTGAAATCAATAACATATGTGGGTCTCTTCACAGAGGCTTCCTGAAAGTAATCAATACATACCAAGTTAAGATGAGCATATATATATGGGGATATGAATCATGGAGGATATTCAAAGGACTAAATCCTATATAATGAATGAACCATTGTTCCCTGCAACCACTATCTCGGTATGTTGAGTCAAAAAAAGGTAGTCATAGTCTTCGTGAATGGATATGTTGGATCCCACAGAAACACTGGGTTCTATGGATTGAAAGTTGAAATCTAGAAACTTTAACACCATTCCCATACGTCTCAACCAATCATTTTATAGAGAAACTCCAAAAATATCCTAAGGAATGAACCACTCTGATATCAATATGTAATGAACCAAGCCATCAGGGCCCTCCTGGCCAGTGGAAGACCAGACCACCACTAACCCAATACCACCTCCAATAATCTAGGGGCTAGAGAAAATTATTGATAAGGCATAATATAAAATGGGAGACATTTTCCTAGTGTACCCATACACTTGAACCCTAAATTCTCCATGAAACAGTAGAGAGGAATAATAAAAGATAGTAATGTATAGATTAATCCATGAATATAATACTTATAGGAAATACATTATAGTACGATAGAATACAACAGAAGTTTAAAGGAAAAAAATACATTCCTAACCAAAAATGAAAACCCAACCTGAAAAAAAATGTAATAGAAAATAGATGTGTGAGCTTAACTCTTGATCTCTAAGCCCGACCACCATACATGACCAATACACCCAAGTATCACTGTGCTCCACCGATATCACTACTTAAATACCTATTTTCTTTATAAGACACGACATGTGTAGGAAAATTCCTATATAGGGGTGAGTATATACATACCAAGTGGGACTCCCTGAAGACCATAAGGGAGGAATATAAATATATTATATAAGAAGTTAGCTCAACCCAAATCAAGAGGGAATCATAACCCCCTCCCCCCCCCACACACAGATATATATATGCTAAAAAACACATCTGAGTGAAAAAGGGGATTTCCATATCACAACCCAACCCTGGACAATGAGTGTTCATGTTGCTCCAAAGATCCTCACCAATTCCCAACATCTCATGTTTCTATCCAATAAATTCATTTTGAGGAACCATACCTCACTCTTTCTCCATAGCATGATGGAGGAAAATATCCTATAAAGGACTTGAGCACTAGTTCCATAGGGGGATTCCACTCAAATATTGGAGCACCCACACTCTAACACAATAGGGGTTCCACACAGAGGGTATAGGACCAAATCCCCAATGCCATAGAGGGATTCCACTCAATTGGTAGAAGACCTTCACCCTAGTGCCAAAGGGGGTTCGACTCAAAGGGTAGATGACCAATTCCTGAGTTCTATAAGGAGGTTCCACTAAAAGGGTATAAGACCCACATCCTAGTTCTATAGGGGGGGGGGGGTTCCACTCAATAAATACATGGAGTATGGTGGATCCACACCCTGGTGTTACAGTAGGGTTACCAATCACGACCTCTCTCTCTAATGATCCTATATAATTATCACTACCTGTATAGTATTTCCTAATGAAGAAATACCCTCTCAAAACCTCATGTCATATCTTGAAATCCACTGTGAATTATACCCCTATGTTTTACATGGAGAGATGCTCAGAATAGGATACTTGTGGGATAAAATATGAGTCTATAAGAAAGAGATATAGATAGTGGAAGTCCATAAGAAAAGTGCACAACATGTACCATGTGTCACATAGAACGTTACCTCACCTAAACTATTGGTCGTGTCTTTTCTATCACATGGTTTAGATGACCATTTAACACTCACCACTAGAATCATTACCTATACCCATGGTTCAAACCCAGGGGTAAAACCCAAAAAAGTATGGGTATATGCTATACCCATGGTTTTATGAACCGTGGTTGCTCATTTCATTAGGATTGACCTATACCCATAGTTTGACCAAACCATGGGTATATTCCACCTATACCGACGATTCTCAGTCCGTTGGTATAAACAATTTAAATGGAAACACTTATACACATAGTTTGACCAAACTGTTGGTATAGACCTATACCCATGAATTGGTTAAACTGTGGGTATATATAATTATTTTCAAAAAACCTATATATGGATTTGGTACCATCACCTTCCGCTTACACTTCAACGACTTTAACACTAGCCTATAACACATCTTCTGTTCTTATATTCAAATATAAATATATTTATATATCTAAAAATTTATTTATATTAAATTTTCTTTTATTATTTTTATTATTATGAAAAAATTATGGGTGAACCTATACCCATAGATTATTCAAACCATGGGTATAGGTTCCCTATTAAAAAAATACACCTTTGGGAATTGATCTGAACACCTTCCACTTATAATACAATGAATTTACCAATATCATACAATAAATTATTTTTTATTATTTTTATTAATAAACATTTATGTATATATATATATATAAATTTGTTTATATTTAATTATTATTAATATTTTATTATTATGAAAAAATAACAGGTAAACCTATACACACAATTTGGTCAAACCGTGGGTATTAGTGAAAAAAATTCCATTTACCCACGGTTTTTTCAAACCCTGGGTATAGGTTTTCCCAAGTCCTTCTTGTAAATTTTTCTCCCACACACACTATTTCCATTTTTTACAAAAACCATGGGTATATGGGTGACCAATATCCATATTTTTGGATAACCGTGGGTATATATCCTTCTCGAAATTTTCCCCATAAAAACTATTCCCATGGTTTAAAAAAACCATGGGTACATGGGTGAAGTATACCCATGGTTTTTAGAGATCCATGGGTATATGTCCTTCCCATGAATTCTTTTCCCAAGGAAACTATTACCATAGTTTTCAAAAATGATGGGTATATGGGTGACCTATACCGATGGTTTTTTGGAGAACCGTGGGTTTAACCTTGTTTTATAGTTGGGACAACATGGAATGTAAGGGTACTACATGAAATTTCATAGCCACCTGGGGACTTTTTGTGTGCTCGTGGCTATGCCCATGTACATAGGGACCTGCCAAAGTACTTGGAAATATATCTGGATATTACTGAGTATCAGACGTGTCATGTACCTTTGAGCATTCCCATGTACTCCCAGAGTACACCGTGTGTCCTCCCACATGAGGTTCTAATCATGCTCAAATGGCACATAACCTAGATGATCAGGGTAGGTCACATCGTGTTTAAGCCAAACCATGTGGATTTTGATCCTTATCATCTCTGCATCCCTAGATTCCACAACTAGTGGATCACATGGTGTGTGTTCGTCAATTAATCATTGTGCAATCAGGTTTTCTGTAGAATCATAGGGAAATCATCATAAACTTCACCATGCCAAAAAACCATTAGTTCTAACTCCAAATGCATTAAGGAGTGAATATATACGGTCTTCTATGCATGATCCACTATTGGTAGAAGAGTTCTAGCAACACGAGCCCTCACATGTCTCCTCAAAACGCAATTGTGGCTCTCCCATAATTATTTTTGATTCGGAAACCGAATCCACAAAGAATCACCCATAAATAACAATGATACCTTAAAAAACCACAATCCAAATTGTTGTTCACTCAACTTCCCTGAATCTAGGGGTTCGATCACACTGAAACATGCCCCAATAATGTTAAACCAGGACCCTGTGGGCTAACGATGAAGATCGCGAAGAAGGGTGGGAATAAATTGACATAAATAAGGTCAATTTTTCATTCTCAAAGAGTTGTCAACCAAAAATTATATAAATTATATATCCATTGGTATAATTATGGGAAACAAGGTTTATCAAATTAGAAATAAACAATAAATTTTAGTGCTCTTATGAATAATAAATAAATCACATATCATGAATAGAAGGTGGAAATTCATGATCTATCTTTTAATAAATAGGTTGGAAACAAAATTTGATTAGACCTAACTCAATTTCGATTAATCTTTGGTGAATAATTGTGTTTCTAGTGATGAGGATGATCTGATGCGTACACTGCTTCCTGATCCACCTCAACCCAATCACTGTTCTTCATCCAATCTTGATCCACTATTGAAGAACACTCTTTGGGCTCCTATCAAAAGGATTCTGGGTTATGCTGGTAACCCTGGAGAAATTTCAAAATGATATATTTATAGAGTTTTTTATTTAGTTCATTTAAAATAAAATGAATAAATTTACTTATATATTTTAATTAAATGCACCTGGAAAAAGGTGGCCTAACTGGATATACGATGTAGACCAACTTTAGGTCATTCATACAGAAAACCCTACATTCAGTAATCAAATGTGGTCTTAGATTTCCCATGTGAGGTCCCAAAAGATGGAAAAATATACTTCAATTGAAATTATGTGCACATGTGTGTTAAAATGTATTAATATTTTTAATATATTATTTTTGGGTCCTAAGACACCAAAAAATTGCATTGACTTTGAGGATAAATCCAGACATATACATAGAAATTTTAAAAGGATAATACATCAAAAATAGACTCACTACATTAAAACTAGAATCAATACAAAGTGGGATATCCTGAGATAAAATTTCATATATAGTACATTATTTTTAGCTTTTAAACATTAATCACACAATAATCTCACAATCCCATGAATGGAAGGTTTATTTTCTTTGAGGATCAACTACACAAGAAAATTATTCTATGATACTTGTGATCATTTATCGATAATAAAAAAACAAGAATCCAATCTAGAATTTTCATAATTTATACTCCTCTTCCCAACCTATGGAATGGAAATCCTAAGAAAGGGGAGAGCTCAAATGTTTAGTAAGGGAAAAAGTTATCAAAATGTCATCAAGGGTTAGATCATAAGTATAAGAGATACAATATTTTGGGATAAATATCATATGAAAAATAATATGAAACAATAATATTTTTAAACAAGTCACGATATAAGGACATGAAATCTCAAACAATCAAACATATTCCATGGTGTAAAATTGCGTAAACAAAAGGAAATAATCATGGGTTATGGATAATAACATTGGAAAATCACATATAAATGTGGCCTAAAAGTAAGCATATAAAAAATAACATTACGAACGTATTCATTCAAAATTATGACCATGAAAATAATTTTTGAGCACAAATAACCACATATACAATCACACGTAGTCTTTATGAGCATAACTAATACAAATAAACTCATACACAATGTTTTTTAGAATAAATAACCATAAATACACTCTCACATAGTCTTTTTGAGAATATCTAAGCACAAATACACTCATTCAAAATCCTTAAAAGAATAATTAACCAAAAATACACTCTCACATAATCTTTTTGAGCATATTTGACCATAAATACTCCCAAAAATATTATTTATGATCATAGATAACCAAAAATACACTCAAATGAAAAAAGTTTCAGCATAGATAACCAAAATTATACACACACAATATTTATAACAATAAAAAACCAAAAATACACTCATATATAGTATTATTGGGAATATATAACAACATATACACTCATAAATAGACTTTTTTAGCATAACTAACCATAAATACACTGAAACCTAAATTCATTATCTCATTTGATACAAGTACTAAACTAATTCATTGATATGATATATAAGATCCTAACCATATCATAATTATAATAATTCTATGGGTGTAATGAGAGAACATGAAAATATTCATAATTCAAACACCACTTAATTAATCCATGGAAAAGATACAGGTTTCATGAAAACATTCATATAACATTTCATAAACTATATATAGAAATAATATGGATGGTATCATAAGAACACGTTCCTAGTGTAACATAAGGAATATTAAAGGATGGTGAAATATATTTAAATAAACATTTTAATGTTGGTAGATAAATAACTTTTAAAAACAATAAGAAATATTCCTTTTTGAAATGATTAAAAACTCCTTTAAAATGTTTTCTTTAAGATGAAATAATTATAGCTTCAAAAACCATTTTAAAAACTACCTTTTAAATCCAAAAAAGGTTTTCAATTTTTTTGATAAAATTAATATGTATTAAAAAACATTATTTGAGAAGAAATAAAAAACACAAAATACATATTTATTAAAAGAAAAATCTTTTATAATCTATTTTAAAAGCATTAATTACTTTTCAAAATCCTATATTTTATTTTGAAAAATATAACAATATTTTATTTTATTTTTAAAATTATTATGAATAAAAATCAATTGGGAATTTTTTTTAAAAATGAAATCTAAACTTCATAATAGAGAATGGTCATAAAATAATTTGTTCACATAGGAAGTGTTAAAAATAATTTCTCTTCACACTATTGACAAAAAAACCTTTTTTAAAAATGATAAATGAATTATTTAAAACATTAGTATGGAAAGAAAAAATAGTATAAAAATAACTTGATCAATTAATGAATCATATATTAGTACATTCATAAAATCATCAAATCAATATATACATAATATAGGGAAATTCTCTATTAAAAAGAACATGTGTGTTTAGTTTCTCTCACAAATGTCACATCAGGTAAATGATTTACTAAGGGAAATGAAATTGTTAGAGGAAATGTACATGTCCAATAATAACCATAGGAGAATAAAATTTTTATGGGTTTTGGGAGGGGGTTTTAATAATTTTTACCTATATAGAAATCTATTCGAATTAATCTTGATTTTAAAATTATATTAGAAATAAACCCATATAACTTTGTCACCTTACAAATCAAAATCACATAAAAGGTATAAAATAAGATATATTAGTAACTTAATTTAATTTTATTATAATTATATTAAAACTACATCCATGGGTGGTGTATACACAAAAAATATAATATTTTATGGATTCAAAACATATTTTAGTGAAATGGTATTTAAATAAGGAAACCCATATAAATTTCATAACACTTGATCCAAAAACATTTGAAAGATAAAACATAAAATGAAAAATTAAATACATTTAATAAAGAGAGAATCATGAAATAATAACTCAAAGATATAGAAAATAACCCATATGAACAAAAATAGGTTCATAGTAAAAAAATGTCTCGAATAATGAAATTTGAGATGAAACCCTTACCTTAACTCTTAACTTCCATGAAAGCACTATAACCTTTTTGATAATTTGAACATTTTCGTAGATGAAATATGTAAAATGAAGGATTTAGGGATTTTTATTAGATATATAGGATGTAAAAAATGTTTGTAAAAGGGTATAGTTTCAATAGGACTTCAAATTTTAGAGTGTATGTAAAAGGGGTGGGGGGAAGTCTCTGTTTATAAGTGAGGAGAGTGTAATTTTTCTAATAATATAAAATGAAAAGTAATTATTCCTATAAATTGGATCCAATAGTGTAAAATAATGGAGAGGGGAAGAGTGTGAGTTGAACATCCTCTTAACCACTCTTTCGAAGACTAGTTTTTACTAATTTTAGGTTATTTTACTTTAGTTTTTACTTTTTACCAAAATTAGCATTTACCACGGTAACTCTTTTTTCACCCTAAAAAGATTATTTTTATAAATAAAAATATATTTAATATTATTAAATAATTTTGTTATTCTGATTCTAAATTTGAAAAACTTTTCATAATATTAAATTTGAAAAATTGATATAAATTTATTTTAAAATAACAAATAATAACATATAAAAACAAATGTTCAGTTTAATATTAATTAGCTTAAAAATATTAATCCTTGGTTTCTAAATTAAAATAAATATTTATAATTTATAATTTTACTTAAAAAAAATTTTATTTTTGAAAATGTTTCATAAATTCTTTGGTCATGTTTATATCCTAATGATGTCATAAAAGTAATGATATTTTTAAAAACGACATTTTCCACTATCGAACAAATGATTAATCTTTAAAAACTACCAAAAATAATTACAATTTAATATTATCACGATGAATCCAAAAATTAATTTAATTTTTTAAAATTAAAATTCTAATATTTTTGAATTTTAATTTTAAATGAAAACACAAAATATAACTATTTTTATAAGAAAATGATTTTTTGAATATTAATTTTTTTTAATCTTATTTACTGTAAATTTTAATTTGAAATATTTTAACAATATATTTGTATCTAAAATATATATTATCATTATTTATCCAATATATATTTGTTAATTAATATAAAAAACATAGT
Source organism: Viscum album (assembly GCA_963277665.1). Classification (NCBI taxonomy): domain Eukaryota; kingdom Viridiplantae; phylum Streptophyta; class Magnoliopsida; order Santalales; family Viscaceae; genus Viscum; species Viscum album. The sequence continues at coordinate 1,490,571,630 of OY728142.1, forward strand.
GCATAAAACCCAATTTTATAAAAAATAAAGTTTTTAGTACAAATTATCTTATTATTTATTTTACTATACTAATTTAATTTCATCAATGAATTAGTAATAAAATTGAACTTATTTTTTATCAATATACGAATATTTAATAATGAGGTAACCTCTATTTATACCCATGAATTCAATGACTACATTAATGTTGATAACAATTTATATTTTAAATTTTGTCTTAATAAAATTTAATACAATTCATTTTAGTTAGGAGTTACATGTGAAGGAATCTATTTAAAATAGTATTTAATTAAAGGAATATATATACTAAAATATCCATAATTACATTATACCTACCTTAGATGAATTATATCCTCACACTTTTTAATAATCATTTACTACAAAAAGAAGATAAGGGATTTATAAGAAACTCAAGATATATTTTTCTAATGAGATATCAATCTCACAATCATAGACACTAAGAGTCTCACCAATTCTCAAATAATAGTAATGTATTGAAATTATAATTTATCTCCCCAATTTATACCAGATATTCTTCTATATTTGGTTATAATAGTTTCTAGGGATATACATTTCAGACCTTCATTTTCATGGTCTTATTTCTAACCAAATACTAAAGCCAAAATGGTTATGATTTTATTCAATAAAATCATAGTAAATGATCATATGAATATGAAAAATCAATACTAATATATCTTCTCATATGTCTCATTTATTTCAAACATTGATAATTTTTGTTCAACTATGATATAATTAGATCAACCAATAAGTACTTCACTTTAACCAAGGGTTTCCAGGTTAATATTCTTTTTAGATTCTATAACCTGAGTATTTATATATTAAATCCCAAAATTCTATTTAAATCATTTTTAATGGTTTGTAATGAAAATGTAAATAACATAATCATATCCTCAAAGAGTGTCAAACTAGGTGTTCAGTTAGGCTTATTTTTCATTCATCAGGCAAATATCATGTTTATATGCAACCAACCTTTTTAGGGTTATTAACCCTAGGTGCATCTTGGATAGAGCCTCCATCCACTTTTTTTCATCGATACATGGATGTTATTTCTAGGAATCCTCAAACTCTCTAATATACAAAAATCATATGGGTGTTTTCTTATGTTTAGTATTACCCATATGGTTTTCACTAACATTATATAATCATAATATCCAAAAAATTACAATAATAATCTTAAAAAAAAACTAAAACCAATTATGATACCAATTAGTGTGACCTAGAACATCACTTCCCGATATTGTTCTAAAAACTTATAATTTATAACTGGATTTGAAATCAAGTGAGATATACCAAGTTAAACTTTCATATACAACACAATATTTTTATATCATAAATGTTAAATCATACAATAATCTCACAAAACAAAGAACATAATGTTTATTGTATTTGAGGATCAGCTACTTAATCAACTTATTTTTTAATACTTGTAAAAAATTCATTATATCAAAACCACACTATAATTTTATGGACCCATGATTAAAACATAACATAATATCGAGGATTTAGACTAGAATTTTCTTTCTTGTATTCCAAAATATAATTTAGGATTAGAGTTTTAGAGAATTAAGTTGTAACTATGAAATAATAATCCAATAAATTAAAAAGTTAACACATCCATCCAATATCAATTTTTCCATAATATGAAACTTTTACAATGAAACACATAATCTTTTGTGAAAAAATATTCATGGACTTTGAACTTTACTTATTATTTGTTCCTAATTATCCACAATCCTAATGAAAAATATTATAAAATGTGGGATAAGAACAAGAATATAATAAAGGTACATGAAATAAATAAATCCATTAGTCCAGTGAAAAACATGAAAACCTATAAAATGCATACCATTTCCACATTATTATATTAGTTTATAAAATTAATCATATCCACATTGAGAAACACTTTTTCTCATAAAGTAAAGATTTAAAACCCACAAAAAGGAAATAAAAACCATTTTAGAAATCTTAGAGAATAATATTCATGATCCATGTAAACTCATGTTCGAAATAAATGGATCCTAGTTAAAAAAATGTGATAAACTTCCTTTTATAACTCTCTCCTTACCTTGGAATATAAAGAACATTACCATATTCACTAGAGAGCTATATTGGGCACACCCTTCATATAAGCTCTATTGAGAATACCTTTCTTTTAACCTATATCAAGATCACCCATAATCATATTTAATAATCAAGTACAATATCATTATTTTTTTTAGAAATACACCTTTTATCATAAACCTATTGAAAAACTCCTTTTAACCCATAAGTAAATCACTTTCCATATTAGCATAAAATAGGAAGAAATACCCCTTTCTTTTGAAATATCATTAAAATGAAATATTACTCTAATATTTTGGAAATTATTTCATTTTAAAATAACTATATATAATGGTAAAGGATGCTTAAAATAACATATAATTAGTGATGATGAAAAATTCCATTGATGACATAAAAATTAAAACAATTTCTCCTTTCACACCTTTAGTAAAAATCACATCATTCAGAAAATAGAAATAAGATTCCTATTTAAAACATTTTAAAAAAGTAAAATTTATTAAATATGATATTTAATATCTGATTATGTATAGATACTAATATTATTGAAAATTTATAAAGAACGTAGACATTTAAGAAAGATATTTGAAGGGACTAATTTAAAACAAGGTCTTAAATAAATATCCCTTACCTTAAATATTTCATAGCATCATACATTATTTAACTGCTAAATAATAAAATTATATCAGTTATTTACCAATTTGATAAAAAATTTCTTGTCCATTAAATTATGTTTCTCCCTATTATTCCCTTTATAACAATGTTTTATTTAGTTACTTAGTAAAATAAATTTACGTCTGGTGTTTTCAGGATATTAGATTCATAATCTCAAAATAAATTCAAGAGGTTGAGCATAGTCAGAGGGTTAATTGTAAAATCATATAAAAATATTAATCAAGACATGATTTCTAAAAATTTAATACAATTTTATACCCATCAATGAATGGTGTACATGGAAAAATATCACATCGCTTCGTAAAGGTGGTAGTCCACACGTATGCATGAATGATATTATAATTTTTAAATGCATGTAAAGGTAGGAAAATGGATGATATATTATATTTAAAAAATTATAATTATGTCATGGATATCATATATATTAACTAAATCAGTCAAAATAATCATCCTTGTGAGGTGGTGATGAAAAACAAAACACATTTCTTTGTGGAGGTGGTAATCAACACACGTGCATAAGAAATGTTTTTATTTCCTATAGAATAGTAAAAGAGATTAAAATGGATTATAAAAAATAATAATTAAATTTTATTGAATATAAGATACTGATATTATTATTTAACAATGGTTAAAAAGTATTTTAAGGAGGTAGATGAAAAATAAACTTGAAATATGTCGGTTAAGACTTAAGCCTTATCCTTGAACAACCTATTTGGATGACACATTAATACTTAATGGTTTTTTATTTTTGGGTGACCATGACCTCTATGACATGAGGAGGGATGTTAAAAATATTTTTTTGGTATTTTATGAAATAGAGTTCTAAAACTTTTATAGGAAGAGAGGATATGGGGTTCAAATTTATAAGTGAAGGGTGGGGTGACCTTGAAATTACTTAAAGTATTATATTAAGATAAATTAATTTGTATGTTAAAGTGTCATATATTTACATATTTAAACTATAATATTAGTATAATTCTAAATCCTTAGATAAAATAAATTTTGGACAAGTGTAGGTGATGTTTTAACCCTTATATCTGTGTTTTAACACATTTAACCCTTTTGATGATTACCATGATATCAATGTTTTTTACTATATATGAGTCATGGAAGTTACTATAAAATACAAATTTCTACATAAGTGGATAATGGTTGATATTATAGAATATATCTAATTCACTTGTCCAATTATAATTTTTTTAAATTTTAGATCATTAAATGAAATATTATTTAACATAATATACCATTAAAATCATTCTGAGAACTATTCACAAAGTTTTAATTTAATGACCTCAAGGTAGTAATTTAATTTGAATATAAAATTTTAAAAAATAACTAAAATATTATATTTATCTATGAAATTATTTTAATATAATAATTTATTCAATTTTTTTTTAACTTTTTATGTTTTGTAAAATCATTTACATGATTTTTCTATTACTTAAACAATAACCTCGTCGATGTTGAGTAAGAAATTAAGGTAATTGTTACATAAATAAAATTAAAAATAAGTAAACATGATTAAAACAATTCATTTATATTTAAAATAAAAATTTATAACCTAAAATAACCTCTTTTATCCCTATGAAAAAATTTAGAAATATTAAAATAAAGTGAAATTTTGATTTTATCCTTTATATAAAACCATATTACGTTCATTATCAAAATAAAGCTGAAATAAATCACTAAATTTTAGATTATTTTATGGTTATGGTAGAAACACAATTATCCAATAAAATAAATATAAATTATAGTGATATTTTTAAGCCTTATCTCATAGTTTTAATCATATTTTACCTATTTTACCCTTATAAAGGTGAAAACTATTTACTATTGTTACTATATATAATGAGAAAAAATAAAAGTGAAATATTTACCAAATTTGAAAACAATGATTCCAAATAAGGATTAATTTTTACATATTCAATTTATATATATGTGATAAATCAATTTCAATATAAACGTATAGAATGCAATGAGAACAGTTTTTTTTCTTCAAATATGGATTTTTAATTCAAAAAAAGAACTTATAGAAATATTAAGTATAAAGATGTTTCTTATGTAATTAATTATATTATTAATAATTTAAAGAGACTTATTTTATTTTAATTTCAAATTAAAAACATATTTTTCCTTTTAAAATACTTTATTTAATGAAATAAAATGATAATTTTACAAAAAATAGCATCTCAATGTATTTTTTTAAAAATAAATATTTTTGGAATAATAATTTCTTTAATATAAAAAAATATTTAAATTTTTTATTTAAAATTTTATTTTCATTTTTTAAAATCCAAATTAAAAAATTTAGGATTTAATCTTTTAAATAAAACTATATAATACATGAAAATAAATTTAGTAAAAATAAAACTAATTATTTTTTAATTAATAAATTACATAATATTTTTATAATGAATATAAATATATAAAATCTAATTTATGAATATTAAAAAGGGGTGAAATTTATTTACTATTACTTGGGTTCTAATAAGACTCCCTTTTAGACCTGTTAAATGTTATACTCATATTCATAACTTGAGGAATGAAAAATAGAAGTGATCTTAAATGATCAGTAAGGGAAAGACTAATCAACATATCATCAAGGGTGAGATAATAAGAATACGAGATACATTGGAATGAGAGAAATTTCTTATTAAAAGGAAAATAGAACCATAAGATCTATCCAAAATTTAAGATAAAATGAAATTTAACATCAAATGACCAAATATATACCATCAGATAAGATTATAAAAAAAATTATGTCCTATTTAATATATGATATAAATAACATATAAAAATTCACAATAAAATTAAGTATAGGAAAAAATATTATAAAAATATCTATTCCAAATTATGATGTTTCATAGTCTTTTAGATCATTTATAATTTCAAATACATTCACACACAGTCTCTACATGTATTACTAACCACATATAAAATAACACACATTCCATGTGATTATATCTAACCAAAAATACACTCATACATAGTGTTTGTGAGAATAAATCAACATAACTAAACTCAAACACATTCTCTATAAGCATAAAGAACCATAAATACAATCAGACAATGTATTTCGGTCCTTAAATAACTACAATACACCCACACAATATTTATAATTATAACTAACTATAAATACACTCAAAAGAAGTGTTTGTGACAGTAGATAACCATATTTATACTCATGTTGAGTATTTATGAGCATATCTAGTTTCAAGTACACACATACACAGTCTTTATTATAACAGCTAACTAAAAATATGCACACACAAAGTCTTTGTCAGCATAAATAACCACAAATACACTCACACAAAATATCATTATCTCAAGAGATAAAACTCTTTAACCAAATACTTATAGGATTATATAGTTACCAACCATTCTCATAATGATAATAATTCATACATATGTGTGTGTTGATAGAACATAAAAACAATAATATTTCAAAAATTACTTTACTAATCTATGAAAAAGCGGAAGGTTTCATGAATACATTCAAAGAATATTTCATAGGCTATTCCAAAAAAATATGGATGATATCTTAAGAACACATCCCAAGTGAATCATAAGGAATAACCTAGAATTTTTACATAAATATAAAAAAACGTTTTATGATTATTAGATATATCAATTTGAAAAATAAGGATAAATACCCCTTTATGAAATGTTTGAAAACACCATCAAATTTATTCTTTAAAACAAAATATTTTTATTATTACAAAAAATTTAAAAAATTAACTAAAAAATGGTTTTTATAAATTTTATAAAAAGAAATATGTTTTCTAAAACATTCTTTGAGAAGATATAAAAACACTAAGTCTCCTTTCATAAGAAAACATCCCTTTAAACCCACTTTTAAAATAAATAATTCCTTTTTGAAATAAAAATTTTGGTTTTTTAGAAATATATATATATTTTCTTTTATTTTGAAAATAATTAAGAATAAAAGTTATTTGGGAAAAAATTTAACACATTTAATGATAAATTGATAAAGAATAATGGTCATAAAAAATGTGTTTAGAAAATATTGAAATGAGGTTCTTTTCCCAATTTTGAAAAAAATAAGTCACGCAAAAAATGTTAAAATATTTCATTCAAAAAATTATAATATAGCAGTAATAGTAAATCAAAATAAATTAATAGATTATTTTAGTATAGATAAGAACATGTATAAAATAATTCAATGAATACGGATATGGAGGAGTAAAATTCCAAACCAAAAAGAAGAGGTGGGGTTTGTTTTTCTAAAAAAACGTAACATTGGGTAAATTATTTACTAAAGTAAATGAAATTGAGTGGTGAAATGTAAACGTATAATAATAAAAAGAAGATAATAAAATAGTTATGGTTTTAGAAATGTATTTTATACTATTTTCCCCATATGTAAATTCATTTATAACAATTTTTTTTGAAAATGAGGTTGGAAGGAAACCTTATAAATGCATTACCTTAGAAATCAAAAACCCAATAAAAGGTAAAACATAATATGGAATGGTGAATCCATTGAATTTAATTATAAATATATTAAAATTTCATCCATGTAAATTATATACACCGTAAAATAAAATATGTGGTCAATACAATGAATATATTACTGAAAAGAATTTGAGATGAGGTAACCCTTATAACGTTCATAATATTTGATCCAAAAACTTTTTGAAAGATAAATCTTAATAATTAATCTTTAAATACCAGGGATAATGAGATAATAATGATATAATAACTCAAAGAGTTAGAATATACACTATATAAATAAATATAAGTGCACAATAAAAAACCTATCTCTAATAATAGAATATGAGATGAACCCCTTTCATTAACTATTGACTTCCATGAAATCGCTTTAACCTCATTGAGAATATGAGCCTTATCATTGATGAACTATTTTAAATGTAAGTTGTTTGGATTTTCCTTTGATCAAGAGCATTTAAATCATGGAATGGGTATCTAGGTTAATTAAAAAGAGTAGGGGTTTAAGTGGAATCTTAATTTTAGTGTGTATGTAAAAGGGGTGGTAGATGTCCCCTTTTATATGTGAGGAGAGTAAATTTTTTGTAATAATATAAATGGAGAAGTAATTATTCAAGGGAAGCTTGTAAAAAAGAGGAAAATAATGATATTAATATTTGTTTGGGTTTAGAATCTTCTCTGAAACCAATTTGGAGATAAGGTTTTATTGGTTTTTGGGTATTCTCCCTAGTTTTAACTTTTTACCAAAATTAAATTTTACCATGATAAATCTATTTTTAAACTCGTTAAATTTTTTTATAACTCAAAATTGTAATAAATATTATTAGAAAATTTTATTTTAATAATTATAAATATGAAACCATTTTATTATATTAAATTTATAAATGAAAAGGATTTATTTTTAAAATAATATAACTATAATAAATAAAAATCATTTTTTTGAAAGATAATAATTATATTCCAAAATGCTAATAATGGGTTTATAAATTAAAATTATTATTTTTAATATATAATTTTAAATATAAAAAACATATTTTGCTATGAAAAAGGATTCATAAATTTTTAATTCATGTTTATATCCTAATAATGGCATAATAGTCAAAGTATTTGTAAAAATGACATTTTACTATTTTATTTAAAATAAATCTTTTCAAAAAACCAAAAACTTCATCCTAGGAAAATATTATCATGAAAAATAAGAATTTGTTTTACCAATTTCAAATTATATATTTTTTGAATTAATAATTTAAATTAAAACATAACATATAATGAAACCTCTTTTGATTTGAAACTCACATTATGAAATTTTAGTTAGTTACAAATATTTTCTATTAATTTTGAATTAAATATTATTAAAATTTTATTCATATCATTGATATATTTTATCACAATTTAACAACATTAAACTTAGTTCCTTGAAATAACATATATAGTATATATAAATCTAATTTTAGAAAAAATAAATTTTAAGCATAAAAGGGTTTTATTAGTTGTTTGACTATACTTGTTTAATTTCACCTGTTTATTAGTATTAAAACTAACCATTATTTGTTTATTTTTACTGATATTTCATTATTTATTAACCTCTATGTATACACACAAATTAAATAACTATATTTATAATAGTCACATTTAATATTTAAAATTTTATCTATATTTAATGTATTGCAATGTATTTTAGTTAGCTGTTGTGGTTCATTTTGGTATAAATTGTTTTAGTTTTAGGTTTTACATGAGATCTAGTTGGGTGGATGGATATTTTGAGATATGGGTCCAAAAGGGACTTCAATTTGTAGTTATGTCTTCATTTTTTTCATCCATTTTGAACTTGATTGACCTGGTGGATGAACCTTTTTCTGTACGATTTTATTGAGCAGGGTTTAAATTTAATTATATGATGTTAATATGATATATTATTGATGTTCAAATACTAGCTAGTATTCTTTTCAATTAATATTATTTTTAAGTTTTTTAGTCATTTATGTTCTATTTTATATGATCATACAAAGTATTGTGTCCCAATGTTAGTCATAGAATATTCTTTCTTTTCAGAACCCTCTTGTGTATGCGAAAGTGAACATGAGATCTCCCATTTCGATCATCATGGGAACCATTCACATGACTTATCTAGGGGAATTATAAAATTTTATTAAATATTTTTTTGGTTTTCCTACTATTTATGACCTTGGTAGGTGTATCTAGGTGTGGTTAGAGCATGGGATGTGCACCAACGTTATGCATCACGAAAACTTGTAAAGTGGAAGCCCATGTTACTTTAGAAATGAGATTTTTGTTCATTTATTTTCAATGTTATAGTTTACTTCTTTATTCAAGTATGATTTTCTTGGTTGATATGGTAATTTATTGTATTACTCTTAGATTAGAGTGGAAATAATGGATGAATTTATACATTATACTAAGAAAATATGGATACCATGATATGTTCATGCCTTATAGTCTCAGAAAAATAGTTTCCAAAAGAGGAAAATGGTTTTTTGAAATGGTTTTTATTAAAGAATTTATTGAGAAAGTATTTCAGAAATGGGGGTTTGGTTTATTAAAACATCAATAATAACTTATTCATTTTTTTCATGGAAAACATATTTTTGTTGCATTAATTAGATGAAATTTGAATAGCTTATTACATGTGGTTTTTTGGATTATTTTTAATACAAGAATGATCATGGTGGATTATATCATTATAATTGGTAGATTTGGATAATGGATACCATGTTATAGATGGTATAGGAAATTTGGGCCTAGGTTGTGGATTTTTTTAGGTTGTGATATTTGGATTGATTAGAGACCCTCAAGAGGGCTCTGTTAGCATGTGAAATTTATTTAGTGTGATTGATCCTCTATATTAATATTAGGTGATTATTATCATGATTGTGGTTAGTATGGATGTGAGTTATTTTTTTGGTTATGAATACTTTCGTGTTTGGGATAATAATGTGGTGTATTAGATTTAGAACCTTGATAGGGTTATGTGGTCATGTAATGTTGTCTTAGGATGATAGGATATCAATCATAGTATATGAGTTAGGATCTCTCTAATGTAAGGATTATGGATATTCTTGTTTGGATATTAGTTCTAGAAATATATGGAGTGAAATGGTTGAACCTCACATACATTAATAGACATGTGAATTGGTTGTTTTTTCCATAGGGGAAGTGAGTAGGTTTAATTTTGTTTTTGGTTCATAGGGGTATTAATCCTTGAGGAAAGCATGGGTTGTAATTCATATGTAAAGTGATGCTCAGGAGATACAAGACTGAGTGTCTGGTTTTGTTTATGTATTTCCTTGTTTATCTAATAAATTAAAGCATAATTATCATTTTATGAGGGATGTAAATTAATTCTAGGATTTTTCTAAGTGAAGGATTTGAATTATGATCGACTAGGAAACTAAATATAATCCTTATAATGGAATAAATACAATTATTATATATCAAAGTTATAGAATCCATTTTTAGAATCGTAGTTTTTGGTAGTGTGAAGATTCTAGATTCTCCAAAAGAATTATTAAATGCAGATGAGTTATTGGATATAAGATCTTAGGGAACCTTGAGGTTATGTATGTATTATTAACATCTAACCATCTTATGGGTAGGTCAATAAGAGAAATTAGTGTCGATGAGTACCCCATTAGGGAATTCCATCACTATGTTGTGAGATAGTGAAACTACCATGGTAGAGGGAATGTTGTAAATAATTATAGCTTATGTTAGTGGGTTTATGAAGGAATAAGATAATAAAAAATCATTCAGGCTCTTGTGATAATCTTTCTATGTTTATAGAGTATTTTTTTTGTCTGTGGTGATTCTGTGTATTGTTTTGTAATTGATAACACTAGTTATATTTTAGTTTCATATAATGGTTAATAGTATAGTGGGAAGTTAGCATAATTATGTTCCCTAGATCATTGTAAGAAGGTATAGTTTTAGTTTTAGTAAATTGGGATATAGTAGAGCTTTATAATATCTTCATGGGAGGAATGTTCTATTGTACTGGGTATGCTAGAAAAGTAGAGTTGGTAGCTGGAGACTATCAATATGAGTTTGAATTTGATCTATGGAAGAAGTTTGAAATTTCTATAAGATATTAAGTATATGTATATTTCTATTAAGGCTAAATAATGACCATATGAAGAGACGGATTTTTAAGATAAAATGATTTCATGGGACCCAAATGTTATAATAACTCAGATCCACACTCTTGGGGCCCAATGCTATAAACACATACTTTTAAAAATTAACTTAAAAACCAACTGATATAATCTAAACAAAACCTGCACAAACCTGACACTATAATCACATCAAAATATAATCACAAATAACTTGGAGAATCTTTTTTAATTACTTTGAGGACCAGTTATAGAGGAAATATATTTTATAAATCTTGTGAACATTTATCCATAATAAACCTTATTATACTACCATATACACTTCTAATAGGTTACACTAATCTTTTTAATAAGGGCAAAGAAAAACATAATAAAGTGTAAAATTCAACTGCCTAATAAGATAAAATAAATCATCAATAAATAAGAATTTTTTAAATCACAATAATACGAGAAAACTTGTTCATTGGAGAATTTTATTATTAAAAATTCGTGGAACATTAAGAGTTGCCAAAAATCAAGATATAATGATCTGTAATCTCAAATAAACAAACATATACCAAGAAAAGGTGTGACGAATCATGAGAAAATTATCATGATTCTAGAAGAATAATCATAGGAACAATTTCATGAAATAATATTGTGTCATAAAAATAATAAAAAAACCACATGTCAAGATACCCACAAAGAAATTCATCGAATAGTAGTCTTGGTCTCATAACCAATGTACCTTATTAGGCTTGAGAAAATCCTCACACGTACACTTTTCCTTGGTATAAATACTATCATGTACACTTTGACGTGGAGTAAATCCTCATGTGTACTATTTGGATTGGGATAAATCCTCATGTGTACCCCTTTTTCTAGATAAATATTGTACTATACATTTAGCCTTGTGATAAATCATGTCATGTACCCTTTTTCTTGGGATAAATCCCCTTGTGTAACCCTTTGAGCTCATGGGATATAAACGTTACCATTTCATTAAAGTTAAATATAGGATCCCACCCGTCATTAATCCATATATATGTGTGTGACACTTTAAAACAACAATTATTCACATCATTAAGAAACCATGTGAAGAAAATTGGGATTCGTAACATTTTCATATGGTATCACAAAAATTTTCCTCTATAATGTGTATAGTCAATACCCAAATTTTAATCACCCAAAATAGTATTTTATAATAATATATAGAAGGTTATTCTTGAAAAATAATTTTAAAGGAAATATAGCCTTTGGTGATAAAGATAAATTTTTTGTGAAATATTAAAAACATTAGAAAACACATTTATTTTTGGAATAGATGATGAAGTTATATTCATTTTGAGAAGTCATTTTTGGAAAAGTGAGGTGACAAATTTTGAAAAAATGTTTTAATTTTAAAAGGAACATTCAATAGAGGAGCCTTTAAAAATACATATAGGTTTCAAATAGGTGAAGTGAAAAAACTTTTAAAACATTTACATTTCAAACTAATACTAAAAATGGGTCCTTAAAAATCAAACAAAGGTTTAAAAAATAAATATGGGGTGGGTAATGAAACATTTTATTTTGATTGGATGGAAAAAATTTTGAATTAATTTTATTAAAATCCCATATTGTAAAAATATGTAATAAAACATGATTTTGAGAAGTGGTTTTGAACAATAAAAAGATCAAAGGATTAAAAACACTTAAATTTTCAAAAATTAAAGGAAGCTTTTTTTTTAAAAAATGATCACAGAAATAGATGATTTTATTTAAAGAAGATGACATTTTGTTCATAAAAACAACACACCTTTATGTGAAATAAATTCATCATGAAAGAATATTTGAGTTAAAAAAATTTATACTAATACAAAATATGGAATATATTATTAAATATTAAATAGATGAATCTATCGAAATAATAATTTTGATTCTCGAGTAATAATATTTTATCTCAAAGGAAATTTGAGTTAACAAAATCCTTTATAGATGCCATAATTCACAAATAATGAAACATTTGTAAATAGGTTTATATGGAAGAAATGTAAATATCCTGTAATCCAAGAGAAAATACCACATAATAAAATTATATATAATAATGTTCCCAAATTTTATGATATAAGTTCAATAAGAACAATCATAACTCAATGAATGGGAGTTGAGTTTCACAAAAAATAAATATTGTATTGGTAACCTTAGAATAATAAGGATACCATTAAATAGATATTAACATATCATGAAATTAATGATATTAATTATAATTGAGGGAAATGGGGTATTTATTACGCCATATAAATGAAATAATTATGTTTAATGTTAAACATGTCTCATGGAGTTGAAAATGGGACCAAGAAACCATCACAAAATTAGAAACATTAAAATAAAAATCCATTGAAGGATAAAATTTGAAATGAATGAATAAATATAATGAAAAATTTGTTGATAATGTTACAAAATTTAAAAGGGTTATTATACACCCCATTATAATTAAAAAATCAATTATAATAAGAAATGTGTCTTATGGGTTGAAATTTTGAAATAAGAAACCCTTATCGTGATTCTAATTCACTATGTTGATGTGCCATGATTTTGAATAATCAAATTGTGTTTATTAGATACATTATTTGGATAATAATAATTATTTAATTAATTCACCAAGGGTAATTTATTTTCATCTTCAATTTACATATTATCTTGTTTTTTGCTTATGTTTATTATTTTGAATGAAACCAGAATTAGACTTGTTTTATTTTGGTAATTTTAGTTATAAAAGTTGATATTTTAAAAAAAATTAAATTAGTAAAAAAAATTCATATAACTATAAAACTATAATTATTTTCTTACTGACTTATAATATTATTATTATATATTTTCTCATAGACATACATGATAGATTTTTATAGCATGGTTTATGTTGGTGGTTAAACAGACCCAAACCTAAACCCTTTATAAGAAGATGGGTGTGTATGGTTATAGAAGTGTATAAAATCATTATAATAAAATAATAATAATATAATTTATATTTTTTTATGTTTATTAAAAATCTTTTAATTTTTTAATAAATAATGAAAATTAATATGAAAAATGAAAAATGTTATTTCATTTTCGCGGTAGTTTGATCAATACACAATCGACATTATTTTATTTTTCTACGTGGATGGGAATAAATAAAAAATGGTTTTTGAATTAATATAATTATATTTAATTATAATAATTATAATTATGTAATTATATTACTATGGTTAGTATAGGTTTATAAAATAAATATTAAGAATTAAAGGATAAGTATTAAGTAATACTCAAGTTGGGATGTTAAAATTTATCATAAAATTATCATAGGAAATGAAGGAATTGGGATAAATAATTATGATCATGGTATTATGAATTTTAGATAGGATTTTATAAGTAAAAACATTTCATATTTTCAAAAAGAAAATTGGATGAATTTCTGTGGCGTGAATTGGTGGAAGTGTTCCCCATTTATAAATGATGAAAATTAAACTTTTGTGAACACCCATTATTTTTAAATAGTAGAATGAAAATATTCATGGTTAAAAGGCTTTATAAGTGATAAATAATATATTATTTGGTAGTATAAAATTTATAAATCTTGTGAATCTAATTTATAAAAAATTAAACAATTTTCATTCCATTTATCATTAGGTTTTTACATTTTACCATTTTACTTCTTACCTTAGTAACTAGTTTTTAATTATGTAAAACATGTTTTACTATAAAATATCTCATACTACTAATTTGGGTGTTATGAACCTAGATTTATCCTCTATTTAATTCATGTAAACTTCTTAATAATTGAATTTTTACTTTGAAATTAAAACATTTAATAAAGAGAGAAACTACTATGTAGAAACCATTATTTTTACCATTAAATATTATTAATATTATTTAGTATTGATTATTAATTTAATGAGTGAAATTATATTTTTTATAGGATTAAAAATTATATCAAATTCCTTTATAAGAATATATTAATCAATCTTTTTAGATAAAAAATATAAAATATTAATAAAACAATTTTTTTGACAAAACAGTTTTAGCATTATCATGGTCATTAAATTTTATCCTAGTAATCATACAATTATACCCAAAAATTAAATTTAACATTTTAAATAATTTTACTAATTTGATCAAAAATATGAAATAAATTCAGATATATTAAATTTCTTAAAATTATAAAATCTTATTTTTAATATAATCAAATAAAAATAGCTTATATTACAAAACATTAGATCCAAAATGTTAAACATGGATTTTATAAATTCCACATAGTATTTTTAAATAATTTATTTTTTTGTTAAATATAAATTTTTTATATGAAAATTTCCACACAATTTTAGAACATTCTTGAGTTAAGATAATGTTATAAAAGAGAAAAGTTTTTAGTAAAATTAGAATTTCCAACATTCACCTAAAAAAATTATTTTTTAAAAATCTAAAAAAGTCATCCTAAAGTAATAATGAAATGGTTAATCCAAAATTGAAGTTAACTTTTTCAAATTTTAATTCAAAAATTTTTAAATTTATTTTTATATATAATATAATATATAAATAAAAATTTATTTTATTGAAAAGAATCATTTTAAAACATTTAACATTCTTAATCCAATTTTGTATGAATTTATAATTTATTAAAATATCATTCAAAACCATAGGTTTTATTCATGTTATAATTTTTTTATCTAACATGTCGTGTATTTTTTTAGTTCAATATTGTGTGTCGAACATTCTATCCACATGAAGCTTATTTAGAGGAAAACTTATAATGTAAAATATTGGGTCATTACAGAAGTGGTCCTTGTGGGTCAAGGTTTATGAGGTTTTAATGTGGAAGGATCATGTGGATAAATTCCTATGAAATGTTAGTATTTAGGTGATATAATATTGATTATATGACAACATAGAAAATTTTATTGTGTGGAGAGACCTACCGATCTTTTTTTGTGTTATTTATAGGTTAGGGGATAGAGACAACATCATGGTTGTGTAAATGATGATATTGACTAGTGAGTAGTTAGAATCATTATTGTCTAGAGTTATAGGTGGAGTGAATCATATCTAGTCTTATGGATATACCAAATTTCGGGATTCATCTTTGGTGTTAAGTGTTTTAAATTATTTGGAAACGTATGTGGAGTAGGATTTGTGAAATAGGTTGGGAAGAGCTCATGTATTTCCATGAAATCATATAGATCAAGATATTGATTTTTGGATTATGAGTTGATATCATGGATAAACAATACATATTTTTAATAATGTTAATGTGTGAGAGAGTCAATCGATTTTTTTCATGTATATGGATGTAGAGGTATTAATTTTTTGTTTTATATTCCATTTCAAAAATTTATGTTATGCATGGAGGATCAAACCATGAGTTTTCACAGATATGCTAGTTGAGTTAGATTGAAGATGGTGTGATGGACCTATATTTAATCCATAATCCGAAATTTGTAGTGGAATTATATTTTGATTTATGAAATGTGCATTATGTATTCTTCTAGGAAGCTTCTTGGGGATTAAAATCCTTATGATGGGATGTTTATAACCTCTAACATCATTACAAGATGATGAATTCAAGGGGAATTAAATTCTGAGTACTAAAGAACACATTTTTTGATAAACTTGGGATTAGATTTTGATTCAGAGGGTTCAGATATGATGAGGTTTGGAGGGATGTTTAAAACATAAAATATAAAGGAATAACAACTCTGAAACACCATTAAACCTAGAATCTGTATATAAATTTTTATGAATTATAAAAAAAATAAAAATATATTCCTTTCACCTTGATAATTTGGAATATCTAGGATTTCAATAGGCATTTAATAAAAATCATTGAGAAGAAAACAACAGATTCCTTCCTCCTAGGGTTTCCATGTGTCATGGGAGTCACCCAATGCTTGCATATGGACCCTATTTAAAAAAAATCATATAATCAAACCTCCAATTCAAAGGATAGAGATAATGGGAGCTAAGAATGATTTTTGGTTCAATGGATTTCTTTTTAGGAGTATTGGGTCACATAAATGTACAATTTTTTTTGAGGATCAAACTGATTGATATTGGAATCTAAAGAACTCAAAATATTTATCCTATATTATAAGAAACCATTATGTTCATACATTAACATTAAAACACATAATTTAGTGCCTTTTGAATCTTGGAAAAAAAACTTCTAGTCTGGTGAAATATCTTAAATTTTTCCCACAAAATACTCTCCCCTTTAGTACCCCTACGTAAAACCTTCTTTTATATCATGGGGAAAATAAAACATAAGAAAAGGGAGATCTTAGATGCTCAATAAGGGTAAAAGGGAGAGATATAATCTTAAACATTATCATAAGTGTATGAGAATGTGATCATAACTTTAGAAGATTATACCATACATATCAAAGATCATAAAAATGAATCATGGAATAAATATTGGATGTTCATAAGACAAGAATAATAAGGGAATAAATAGAATAATCTATGAAATCATTACATAGGAATAAGAAATATAATTGTAGAAGTCACATAAACATGTAATATCATTCCATATAAGTCAAAAGGAATTTCTAAAACTTGTCATGGCACTTCATGGAGACTACCTGTACGTGGCGTTACACACCACCATCCCCAAGCATAGTCCTTACCTTATAAGGGATCAGTTTTCCTATTCTTCCCTTAGTGGATCAGGTTTCCCATATTCCCATAGTGGATTGGGTTTCCCCATATTCCTATAGTGGATCTGGTTTCCCCATCATCTCATAATGGATCGAGTTTTCTCATTTTCCCATTATGGATCAGGAATCACCTGTTTTCCATTTTGGATCATGCTCATCGACCTGTTTACCTTCATTATATCATGACATATAAGTCTTTAAACAATGTATTGAAGAAGGATTAATATTCCACCCATGACATATTAAAATCATACATACATTTTCCAAAAGATCATAAAACTTGCATCATATCATCACCCATAAAAAGATACAGGTTTCATAAACATCATATTATAACCTATGAAATGAAATGGTTGTCAAAACATTGTATCATATCACTAAACTGTGGAAAATAGATTAGTTTTATAATCATATCATCAATAATAAACCATAAAAAGAAACAGGTTTCAAAATCGTATGAACTGTAGAAGGGGAATGATTTTTAAACACATCATTCCATTTAAATATAAACCATTTAAAAAATAATATGAATGGTATTATCATATCATATCCCCTATAAACCATAAACTATAATAAAGTTTTTCATATTATATTGAGAATGATTTTGAAAAATAACCAGTAACATTTCCTAAGTTAAATAGTATTTCATTGGAAATCCTTTTCATAAAACCTTTTCAAAAATTATTTTCATATACATAATTCTTTACCATTTCATTTAAAACATTTCAATAGGAGAATATCCTTTCTTTTCTGAAAAAATGCATTTTAAAACATAAACCCCTATGAAAATCACTTTTATTCAAAATAAACATGAAAACATATAGAGGATGATATAAAACAATTAAATCACTTCCTATATTTAAAAAATATTAGAAAACATTTTTCTTTGTAAATAGATTTGAAAACATTTAAAGGAATCTTTGAAAATCAATTAAACAACTTCTTGAATCATAATTATTTAAACATTTTTATTTGAAAACTAATTTAAAAACAATGAATGTACGGAATATTAAGAAAATACCTTTTAATAAAAATAAATTAATTAAACATTAAAAGTAAGATAAAAAAGGACTCCCATTATGGTGGATAAATCCATACATACTGATCATTCCTTTTATATAGTATAAATTTCAAAAAGTACCTCATCTGAAAAACTACAAGAATATTCTCTTATCAAAACATTTTTTAAAAGGTAAAACATGGGTTAAAATTTCCTTTAAAAATTATATTATAATCATAAAATATTTTAGAAAACATTTTTGGAAAACATGATTTTCAAAGAACATATATTTCCGACTAAAAGGAGAAATAGAGTCAGCTTTTCATAAAAACATTTTATTAATTATATTAAAAAACAATGAGTGGAAAAGGGTAACATTAATTAGTTATGACATTAAAAAATAGTGAATGATATATTTAGTTGGTGTTATTGATATATGGTTCATATTATTTCATGAATGGAATCATAATCCCAAATAGTCCAAATTAACGATGACATTATAGCAATAAACTGTTACCACTTTGGTAACTTTGAATCACACTCCCCGTGAAAGAATAAAATGACATGAAGCATAAAATATCATGAAAATAAGTATATTAATTATATATCATTTCAATTTTAAGTATATACATCCCATTGAATAATATAGGTACATAACATGGAATGTATTTCAAAGAAAGAAAATTGAGACAAAATTACATTAACAATTTGGTTACTTTTGAACCATAAAATCCCTGAAAGAAATATCATATAATGGATATGTAAATAACTAATATTTTATAAGTATCATATAATAAATTCATGGTTAGTATATATACCACACACAAAAACATATTGCTGAATATGGAATGTATCTCATAGATATAAAAAAGCGATATTAGAAAACCATTACCTTAAGTCTTTCCTTTTTATATACACATAAAAAACTACTATATAATAATTATAATTTTATTATAAATCTAACAAAAAACCATATTATTATATATCATACTATATATGATTTTATTATGACTTTATATTACCTGTTTAAAAATAACTTCATGTTAATTTTACATTTTGGGAAATATCCGTGTTGTTTTTCATATATGTTTTGAATTTTTATTCTTGATACTCTTACTTATATTATGATATACTTATTTAAATTATTTAAAACATTATTTAAATATTATATATATTTATTATATAAATATCTAAAATAACCCATAAAATATAGGAATATGAAATGTAATACACCATTCATAGAGATGGTAAGTCGTACGTACGCATGAACACCGTTTCAGTTTTATTGTCGTATTGATAGAAAGAAATTAAATGAAATATATATAAGAATATAAGATAAAAATTAATTATAATTATTATTTTCTATATATAAAAGTTTTTAATTAAACCCATCTTTAATAAATTCCATGTAATGTTGAACAAATGACATCACTTTGAGGAGGTCGTAGTCCACACGTTCACAAATAAAGTTTTCATTTTTTAAAAATGGATAACCTGAATGATTGTTTTATATAGTAATTCTATAATAATAAATACATCATAAATATATTATATATCATATAAAAATATAGTTTCATTCATAATTAGAAACTTTGATATGTGGTAAAGTAAAAATGAACAATATCGTTTTGTGAGACGATAGTTCGCCGTACCCAAGAACAGTAAGATCATTACCATTTAGATAAATGTTTGTGTAATTGTAGGTTGAAACATAATAATAATATAATATCAGTATATTTATTGTACTTATTTTATTATATAATCATGTAATATAACATTTGAGGTGGTGGAGAATGGAAACAAAACAAAATAGATTGTTGAAGGATGTTACCTCTTCTATGGGTAACTCAATTTGGTTTGCACCAAAGGGCTTCCTTGATTGGATTTATTCTAAAAGTTAGTATTAAAATATTGAGGGAGGGATTTTTGGAGGTTTTTTAGCATATTTTGGGTGATAAATATTCTTCTGAGGTGTGAATAAGTGGGATGGGTGAGTTCCTTTTTATAGGGGAGGAGGAGTGATATTCTTCTAAATTTTTTTAAAGGGAATCCCTCCCAAATTTTTCCCTTGTAAAGTGGCTCCAATAATGGTAAAAGTTTTATAAAAGTTGTTATAGGTTAGAAATATTTCAAGAAAATATATTTTTGACACATTTCTAGTTCATTATTTCCCTTAAGTTTAAGGTTTAGTCCATTGTTAAGATAATATTTATCTCAATCACTTCAAATAATTTTAATAACTTTCAAAAAAAATTGTTCAAAAAAGAAGGTACATTATAAATAATTAAAAATTATTATGATTAGAAATATAAAATAAAATTTCCTAAATTCTAATCACATAAGTGGCATAAATTAATTTAATTTTAATATAATATACGGAACGTTAAAGAGAGTTTTTAAAGTAAAACATTTCAAAAGTTTTAAATATTTTTATATAGAGTTTCAATGTGAAATTGATTACAATTAAATAAATTGGACTAATTGATGTGAAATTGATCTAATTAAACATTAAAATAAAACTAAACTAAAATTTTACTATATAAATAAATTAGATAAAAAAGCAGTTCTGGATTAAAATTCAGTGTTCTTTCACTGTTCATAAAAAAAGAATATTCATATAAAAGTAACAAAAATTCACCCAAATTAAAATTTGATATTATAATTCCAAAAATTAAGTCTATATTTGAGAAAAAAATTATAAAAATGTCATAAGTAATATTAAAATCTCTTTTACATTGAAACTAAATAAAATTCCATTTTAGAAAAAACCATATCTTCATTCAAAAAATGGATTTATTGTTATCTTTTAAATATAAAACCTATTGGATGAGTATCAAAAATATTGATTGAATATGTTGCATTTAAATTTTATTAATCACATTAATCAAAACTTATTTTTTTTATATTGATATAAAATTGTTCTTGTACATTGAAAAATATTTTTCTTAGAATAGTAATTTCTTTATTTCCAAATAGTTTTTTCATTCACCTTTACTAATTGATAACAAAAGGATTTATTTTTTATACATTTTTAAATAATATTTTAAATACTCAGTAAATTTTTTCATAACTTCCATTCCAACGGCAAGGTGGTAGCTATAATAATAGTCGAATAATAATATTAAGAGTATATTGTAATTCTATAAAACTAAGCCTAGCATGCTACTCAAGATATTAAAGGAAGTTGGCATGATGTGTAACAAAATGAAAACATAGTGTTGTGTGTACCACTAGTTAATCTATGTGTCACATTTATCACAAGAATAACTTGGTGTTGCATATAATTCAAGAAAAATAGAGTGCTTTAATATAACAAAAACTATATTCAGTATTATGCTAAATACAAAATATGAAGGATATTAAATTAATTAGAAACTATTATTGAAAAAATCTCAAGGTGCTACATTAAAACACACTTAAAATTAATTTTTCCCTCAAAATTAATATGGGTTATCAATTTTTTAATACTTGAAATTTCATTCATAAAAACCCACATCGTAAAAATCAATACTGAAACTTCCTTTTAGAAAAGGAAAATTGGAAACATAACAGTTACACAAAGTAACACATAACAGGGTTTTCTCATAGGAGAACATAGGTGTCAATGGAATATTGAACATGAAAGAAAATTTTATATCATTATAGATAATTATAAATATCATTGACCACCAATAAGTGAATGGTCAATGTAAAGTTAAGGGCATCATAACCATAAATCTATAATAATTTTTAAGATCCTCATTTCAATATAAATGAACGTTTTAGTGTAAATATTTTTCAATAACCTTTTCCTAGTGTTTGTGAATTTTTTTTCTATTTAAGAACATAAGTAAATATACTTTAGTTATTTTATTTTTTTCATATGCACAGTCTCACCCATTGGTTGTGCCTTTCTCAATTTCCACTTCATCTCTAACCATATGAAATAAAGGTGAATTCATCATTCTTGAAGTGTTAATAGACCATCAGGTTGAGTTATATGTAATTCCATATATAATTAGATAGAATCACAAAACAATTGCCAACACAGGTTATTAAACATGCATAAATCCTTAAATAGTGAGATAACACTTTAATATCACAAAATTCATATGATGTATAACAAAAATTCCATAAATAGTTAATAGTATAACCCTTCAAAAATATGAAAACCCAAAACATTAGAAATATTTTTAATAAATCAACATAAAATAGATCCCCTATATATCATAAATTATATAGTGGTTGTC
Organism: Viscum album; assembly: GCA_963277665.1. Taxonomy (NCBI): domain Eukaryota; kingdom Viridiplantae; phylum Streptophyta; class Magnoliopsida; order Santalales; family Viscaceae; genus Viscum; species Viscum album. Next base: position 1,490,594,860 of record OY728142.1, read on the forward strand.
ATATTCACAACATGTGATTACCCTCATTGTATATTCCTTTGAAACATGGTTATAATCTGAATTATCATAATTACTTTTAGAAAACATTCATGATTTATAATTCTGATGATTAATGACTACATTCCGTAAATCCAAAAAGATGTAAACTTTATCCATGATAACATAAGTAACTTTTTAATTAAATAATTTATCATTTATAATGTCATAAATACTATCCAATTTAATTAATCAAAATCAATCATATCTTTATCCAAGATAAACACAATTGTCTTAACAGATTGGACACATTAAGGGTTACCTTGGATTAATTCAAAGTATCACCTTTCCATTAAATAATTTTATTTAATTCTTCATCACCATTGAAAATGTAATTTTCAATACGCAGTGAAAAACATATACTGAAAATAATTATATATTTCGGGATTTATATAACATAATCATGGAATTAAAAAACATATACACTTTAATTATCTAACCATATTCATAAAAAATTACTCGAGCATAAAAATATTTTTCATTTATACCCCTTGTCCTAGAATATGAAAAATAAATCATGTGTTGATGTTCAAAGACTTTAATCTAATAAATATTATTATGTTCAATATAAATAAAACTATTAGAACACCCCAAACCATTCTCATGTCCTTTCTTGTCTCTTTATGTTAAGAAGTATAACCAATATTCATATCACCTTCCAGATTCTATTTAAAGTATCTCCACTTAGGACATTTATTTTTAAATTCCCATAATTTATGGATCTAAAACAATAAATTTTAACCTAATTACTTATACTTACTACTATTGACTAACACCATAAATCATAGTATGAGTAACACTTTCATATATGAAAATGACATAATCAAAAAAATACTTATTGGATGTATAAATCATGAAACCTACTTTTTAAAATTACATTAGGTTTATCCTAGGTTATTCATAGTCAACTTTCATTTGAATCCTTCACGATGGTTCATAAGGATTTTGTGAATTCTCAAAGCATATCCCCCGAGAGTGTCAAACCATGGGTGCAGAAAGGCCCATTATTGTGTACCTGTTATCGATAGAGTCTAGCTCACTACAGTGTTTTCAGAGTTTTTAACCCTATGTTCATTTGTTCTATGTCCACATCCACTTATATTATCCAGATAGAGATGCATTAATATGAATCCACTCACTTTATCATTTACTTAAATTGTAGGTCATTTTCCTCTATGTTAAATTATCCTTAGAGAAATCCCTAGAAATATACTTAGAAATATTTCAAGGGATCTCACTACAGTTTTTCCATCCCAGTTTTCAAATGTTGACTAAAAATTTTTTCTAATAGAAACTATAATGACCCTCATTTTTCATACATTAACATTACATCATTTATCAAAATATAAAAACACATGTCCAATGGCCATAATAGTTTAGTGGCTTTGGAAACATGGAATGAAAACATATACTCTTGAGAAAGATCTTTAATGTTTTCCAAAAATATCCTCCCCTTTAGTAACCCTTCCAAAAAGCTTCCTTTATTTTATAGGGAAAATAAAACGTAAAAAATGGTGAGATTATATGCTTAGTAAGTGTAAACAAGGGGGATATATGAGCCAAAACATGAGCATAAGGGTATGAGAATGTGATCATAACCTAATAATACCTTACCCTGCATATTAAAAATCATAAGCATGTATCATGGAATATAGATTAGTAGTTCAAAGACACGAATCATAAGATAATAAGGATCATAAGACATGAAATCATAGCATAAAAATAAGACAGGAATTATATACGAAATAAAAACATGTAATATCATTCCATATAACTCAAGTATAATTTCTAAAACTTATTAGGGCACATAATGGGGACTACATATATGGGGTGAGACACACCACCATCCCTAGTCCCAGTCATTTCATTATAAGGGATCATGATTCCCCATCATATTATAGTGAGTAGGGCTTCCCCATCTTCCCATAGTGGATTGGGTTTCCCCATATTCCCGTATTTGATCACGCTTCCCCATATTCCCATAGTGAATTAGATTTCCCCATCTTCCCATAGTGGATCAGGATGCATCTATTTCCCATTGTGGATCAACCCCATTGAATTTTTCCCATCATTATCTCATGAGATATAAATCATTACCCATTGCATTAATGGGATATATATAGGTCCTACCCATCACATAATAAAATCATATATACATGTGATATAAGGTAATAAAATATTCATTATATGATGGCCCATAAAAAGATATGAGTTTCATAAACATCATTTTTTAACCCATGAAATGAAATGGGCGTCATAACATTTTATCATATCATTAACTGTGGAAAGAGATATGTTTTATAATCATTTCATCAAAAAATAAACTATTAAAATAAAAAAGTTTCAAAATCATATAGTACATTGAAGTGGAACGATTTTCATAAAAACATTCCATTTAAACATAAAACATTCAATAAATAATATGAATAGTATTCTTGGATCATATCCCCAATAAAGCATAAACTATAAAAAAGTATGCCATCTAAGATGGTCAAGGATTTTTAAATATCACTTGGAACATTTCATAAGTAAATTATCCTTTAATTTAAAATCCTTCTCATTAAACTATTCCTTAAATCCTTTTCTTATAATGAAATATTTACCATTTTATCGGATACTTTTCATAAGGAAAATACCCTTTTTCCTTTAAAAAATGATTTTTATAACATAAAACCTTTTTAAAAAATATTTTATTTGAAAATAAACCAAAAAAATTATAAAGAAATATAGAAAAAATTTAAAACGCTTTTTACAGGTAAAACATATTCAAAAACCTTTTTCTTTGTAAATAGATTTTAAAACTATTAAATGAAGCTTTGAAAATCATTTAAAACACTTCTTGAATAATAAAATATTTTTAAAAAAAATCTTTGAAAACCACTAGAAAAATATGAACGTAAAAAATATTAAGAAAATCATTTTTTATAAAAATAAATCCTATAAAATTGAAAAGGAAGCTTCAAAGGGAGGATGGAAATGATGACAGATAAATCTGTACATGTAAAACATTCTTTTTAAGTTGTAGAAGTTTAGAAAAGTGACTTGATCAGTAAATGACAAGAAGATTCATTTTTAAAACCATTTTTTAAAAAGGTAAAACAAGGATAATAATTACCTTTAGACATTATTAGATAAAAATGAAACATTGTTTAGAACATTATTAGGAAAAATGGTTTTTAAATAAGACACATTTCTGACCAAAAGGATAAATAATGTCAGATTCTTATAAATTTATTTATTAATAATTTTATGTAAAAAAGCGTTAAAATGGTACAATTACATGGATATAAAATGAATAAGCATAGGAGGATAAAATTCATTGGTTTTCTTGAGATATGGTTCATATGATTTCATCAATGGAATCATAATTATAAACAATCCTGATAAATGATGAGATTGTGTCAATAAACTATTACCACTTTAGTAACTTTGAATCAAACTACCTAAGAAAGGATAAAATTAAATAAATCTTATAATAACATAAAAAGTTGAATATTCATGATATAACATTGAAATGGTCAGTATATACACCCCATATAATAATATAGGTGAATAACATGGCATGTATCTAAAAGAATGAAAATTGAGACAAAATTACATAATGGATTAAGTACATTTTGAACTATAAACCCCATGAAAGAATGATCATAAAATGGATATGTAAATACCCACACAATTATGTATAAGTATTATATAATATACACATTTTAAGTATGTACCCATGAAAAAATGAATGAGTGGTGAGCTTATCATGTATCTCATGGATATAAAAAGTGAAATGAGAAAACTCGTACCTTAAGTCCTGAATTTATTCTTTCACATTAAAACCTCATGAATAATAAGTAAATTTTTATTATAAATCTACCAAAGAACCATATTTTTATATAACATACCTTATATTATTTTATTATGACTTTTTATTACCCATTAAATAACAATTTCATGTTAATGTTATGTTTTGAGAAATATCTGATTAGTTTTTAGTGTAAGTTTTTGACTTGTTATTCATGATCCTCTTACTTATATTAATATTTACTTGTTTATAAATAGTAAAAAATATTGAGATATCATATATATATATATATATTCAGTATATAAATATTTATAATAATCCATAAAGGATTGTAATATGAAATGGAATACACCATTCAAAGAGATGGTAGGTTGTATGCACGCATGAACACTGTTTCCATTTTATTGTGGTATTCAAGGAAATAACGTAAATGGAATATATTTATATATAAGTTATAAATATTTTAGAATTATTATTTCATATATATATCATATAAATCAGTTAAAACTATACTTAATACATTCCATGTATAAAGTGTGAATGAATCACATCGCTTTGAGGAGGTGGTAGAACACATGTCCACAAATGAAGTTATCATTTTTACACATAATGGAAAGCATGAAGGTATGATTTATATAAGAATTAAAGAAGAATAAATAAATCATAAATAATATATATATAATTTAACTACACAGTATCCATCAAAATTATCAACCATAAGAGGTGGTAAAGGAAAAATGAACAACATCATTTCATGAGGTGGTCGTTTGTCGTACAAATGAACGCTAAGATCATTACAAATTATACAGAAGTTTGTTAATTTTTTGAACAAACCTAATAATAAATAAAATATTAGTATATTAAGGATACATATATTATTATATAATTGTGTAATAATAATATTTTATGTGGTGGAGAGTGTAAATAATACAAAACAGCTTCGGGAAAGATGTTACCTCTTCTTTGGGAAACTCTATTTTGTTCTTCCCAATGTGATTAATTCATTAGATTTATTCCCAAAGAGGGGATTTTAATATTAATGGTGGTATGTTGGATGTTTATTTTATAATATATTAGCTATTACCAAGAGATTTAGATGTTTGAATTAGTGGGGAGTGCCTTTTTATAGTGGAGGAGGAGTGCCATTCTTTTAAATTTTTTAAAATGGAATTCCACCTACGTTTTTCCCATGAATAGTGTCCCTAATAATGGTAAAATTTTGTTCCAATAGATTATAGGGTTGAAATTCAGAAATAAAATGTTTTATTTGGATAATTTTATAGGTTATTTTTTCATTAAATTTAAGGTTTAGTTCTTTGTTAAGAAAATTTTTCTTTTATTAATTATAATTAATTTTAATGACATTCAGTAATTTTTGGGCTAAAAATTAAGTTGAAATCAATATAAATTATAAATTATTCTTAATGAAAATATGGAATCCATTTTTTACAAATTTTAATGATATATGTGACATAAATTAATTTGAATTTAATCTCGTAGATATGACAAAAAATCAGGGTTTTAAAGTAAAAATCTTAAAAAGTTTGAAATGTTATAATATCCAATTTTAATGTGAAATTTATTCCAATGACTTGGATTATATTAATTTATGTAAAATTTATATAATTTAATTATAATACCAAAAAAATATTTTAACTATACAAATAAATTTGATGAAAAAACATATTTGAGTAAAAATTCAGTGATTTTTACTATTCATCAAAACATGAAACTACTCAAAGAAATACCAAATATTAACCCAAAGTAAAATTAGATATTCTACTTCAAAAAATGAAGTTTATTTTTTATATAACAATTATCAAGGTTTCAAAAATCATATTTAAAATGTGTTCTCCATTAAAAGGTGGTAAAATTACTTTTTAGAAAAATACATCTTTTCATTCATAAAATTGGATTTATTCATATCTTATACATATCAAATTTGTTGGATGAGGATCGATTATATTGATTGAATATATTATATATTAATTTTACTGAAAAAATTAAACAAAATAGTTTTTTTAATTAATTATGATAAAATTATTCTTGTACATAGAAAAGTATATTTCGTAGAAAAGTAATTTATTTATTTTCAAAAAGTTCCTTCATTCACTTCTTATAATTTATTACTAATGGAATCATTTTATATACATTTTTAAATCATAGTTTTCAAAATTTAGTTAATATTATACATAAATTCCATTCGAACAACTAGGTGATATCTATAATAATATTTTCATAATAATATTAATATTATATTGTTGTTCGGTAAAACCCAGCCTTGTGTTTTATGTAAGCTATCAGAGGAACTCAACCTTTCTTGTTCAAAATAGTTTTGTATTTACCATAAGTTAATCTCAGTGTTCTGTGTAGCACAAAAATAACTAGATTTTCATATATTTCTATCAAAACATTGTTCTTTAAAATAATATAAGCTATATGTAGTGTTTTAGGAAATACTAAATATTAAAGAGATTTAATTAATTAATTTTTTTTCAAAAAATATTAATATGTTCCAAATATTGAATAAAAGTTTCTAAAAATGCTCCAAATATTTCATGTCTATGAAACATTTAGGTCATTCCTCATAATGACATCATTTAACATTTCAAAGATCATATAATATATTCAAAATCCTCAAAATCTCCATCATATAAGAAATAACCAAATATTATAACAATAATAATATAATATTTAAGGAACCAAAATGTTATCACATAATATGAATGTTAATGCACACCAAAATAGTTTAATGAACATAATAATTTCATGTTGGATTCCAACATACACCATACATGGTAAAAGACATTACTCTATGATTTTATCTTTTAGTGCTTAATTCCAACAATGTGCAACATGAATTAAAGCCTCAAAGACTTAATGCACTTTATCCTTATAGAAAATCATATGTAAAAACTCATGAAATCCTATAAAAAACTGATTTTTTAAATTCTATCATAAATTTTCATTACATGTTATATCATATGGAAATTTTTAAAAAAATCTACTCAGAACTTCTTTTAGATGTCCACCAAAACACATTTGGGTTAGCTCTAAAAGCTTAAAAAGTCTATCCCCATTTATAAAACCACAAAGTGTGACCCCATGTACATTTTTAGCATTGAAAAAATTATGAATTCCAAAATCCATAAATTTTAGCAATGATTAGCCTCTATAAAAGAGTCAATGATACTCAAGCTACAAAAGGATATATAATGATCTCAATTAAACACATGTATCTGTATAAGAATGTAAACAAGATGTATAACATACAAGTATTAATAATCATATAATCTTATTTTCTAAGACATCATGTGAATGTGAGACATATAGTATATCAACCCCATATAGTCTACTCAGATGTTCTTTATTATCTATGTATATACTGGATATGCTGATGAATACATCACATGTCATTCATCTAAGTGTATGAACAAATAAAATGGACCTTATTTAGGTATATTATAACATCACATATATATTATATTATTATGGATATACACTTATTTATTCTATATCAATCTATCCCCAAATTTTATACTAATTATATGAGAAGGAAAATTCCATCTTGGTTAATCCTCAGATAACAACATGATCAGAAATATACCTAACCACCCCTGATTAGATAATCCTAATGTTTTATATTATAAAGGTATCAATGTATATTTTTTCATGGTATGTTTAATTATAACATAAGGGATGAGGATTTTATATGAAACACGAACCCCTATTATTCCAAAACAAAGTGCATGACACTCTATGGGGTATACATGGCTGGTTATCTAATAAAAACACATTTTTTCTTCATAAGAATATTCTCTATATGTATTTAAAATTCTACCCATGAAAACCATAAAATTTCACCACAAAATATTGTACTCCATGATAAACATTGATTAAGATAACTCAATGTGATATTTTATGAGTTCAACTATCATTTCACATCATATAATATATGCCACCAACATAAGATAATGATAAAGTGGAGACTAAATGTTTTATAACATGATACATTTTATATCTTTAACCTCTTTTTAATTATAATAAATAAAAATACATGAGATCTCATATAATTATAACATATATGATAGAAGATAATAGAGGCCTTATGTTTTCTTTACTTTTCATTTTTTGTGAAACTTATATATTTCTTTTTCTATATTTATATGACCATTTGATAAAACTATCCAATAATCTTTTTTAGTGAGTAAAATCTATGAATATTTTTTTGAATATTGTTAGGACATTAGAATAATATTCCAAATTATCAAATATTTAAACATATTATTCAAACTACTTTACTACCCACCACCTGATGTTATGATGTTTATTACTTCCATTGACCATTAGAACACATATTAAAATCATTATTATCAACTTTATAAGTTATTTTCCATTAAAAATTACATTTGTTAACTAATTTTACTCCTTAAATTATTATTTACCTTGACATCATAAACTCATTGATGATATAAAGTGATGTTCACTTCATTAAGTTACTTTAACTCCTTTTATGTTTAGGAATTAAAAAATATTTACTTTAGTTGGAATATTTACAAACTAAACTATTATATATATATATATTATATGATATCCTATTTACTTAGAGAATTATTTTGAAAATAATATTTTAATTTAAAATGTTTCATCATTGGGTGGTAGGAAATATTTACCTCGTATTTTCAAAAATATCTAAAATAAACTCATTTATCATGGAAAAAATATTTTTATTCTCTTACCCTTTTCAAAAATATTATAGATTTAATGATCCATAAACAATGCATGTCATCTCACTTTATTCATAACAAAAATATGTTAATAAATAACTTATCTTATCACATAATTGAATCAATAAATCAATACACATCCTTTATTTAGATCCATATGAGATTGAAATACTTTTTTTCATTCAAATAGATGATTCAACAATGCTTTGCGTCATTATCTGAAGACAAACTACCTCATAAATCAATTTTTCCCCAATTTGTAACTTATGTATAACTAATACATTAGTACGATAAAATTTTTGTATCATATACCCTTCAAAATAGAAGAACTTATTCTATAATTATAATACCTGATGCGATCTTTCAATGGAGTTTCATAAACCACTTCAGGGATCCTAGAGAATTTTATCCTATTTAAAAATTGACTTTCCTTCTTAATAGCTCCTTTATATTTCAGTGACCTTAACATGATAATTGAAGAAACAATATTGGACTTTCCAACTAAATTTTCCTCTTATGGTTTTAATTTTTACCCACTTATACCATAAATATAACACCCAATACTATACATCACATGTAAAATTTAACTATTCTCAACACACTGAGAATATATGGAAAAATATTATTAAAATAAATAAAATTATCATAATATTTCTATTAATTATTATAAAATTAATTCCATAGGTAGATTAAGTGGAAAATGAAACATTAATTCACTCCAAGTCATTAACATATGCAATAATATTGAATATTTATGTAGAGGATGAAATATGTTCAATCATATTATATTTTAAAAATTCATTTTAAAATTTATATGAATTTATCTATGAATATAATAAGAATATTATTTTTCTTTTTCATGAATTTCTATATTTTTTTCCTTAATAACAAGTTACTCTACCACATGTAATTTTTTTTCTTATTTAAGAAAAAACTTTTGGTTTCCTTATCAGTCTAGGAGGTTTCCTCTATTAAGACATTATAACTAAAATATTGATCACAATGTCATATTAGGTGATGGGATAACATTATATCAATAAAAAAATTTATTATACGAGGATCATGTTTTGGACTCATTTAACAATGGATTTTATTAAATTTGATCCCACTAAAATAATTAACACTTTTAATTCCATCATATACATTAAGAGGAAAAGATCTAAATTTTATCACATATATGTCCACTTTATTTTTAATATCACCATTTATCTATTTAGGTAGGTAATTATTCCAATCATATTATATATGACTCTGGGATAATATAGCAGATAACTCTTTTCCGGATCCATCATATGGGTAAACCCAATACTATTATTTATCCTTCCAAAGGGTTTCCCAGCTATGTCTAACTGAAAATAAATTCTCAAAACTGACACCTAACACTTATTAGATCCTTATTACTTTCTTTCCTTACATAATATAATCTAGGGCCACTCAAATTTGGCATGAAACTACCCAATTAGATGATCATGATCTTAATTAGTGATTCCTTCAGATGGAATCTAGAACTTATTATTATTTATAGAATTTAAGTCTCACCATATTATCTCATAAATTTCCTCTAAATGCATGAATTATTATAAATATTTATGTTTGAATCCTTTTTATTTTAAACAAGTCAATGTGTTCAAACCATGGTGTCTTGTAACTTTTTACATGGCTTCTGAACAAGATAAAGATACATTTGGAGTAAAATAACCAATTGTCACACTAATTATGTAACTTCTTAAATTAAATTATAATAACATAAAATTAGTTTAACACTTTAAACTAAATAATGCATATAAATTCATAAAATAAAATTTATATTCCTGAATAATGAATTACCGAATAAACTAAATTAATTAAAAACTAAAATATTTAAACATGTGATAACCATTTATGAATAATCCTTATATAAATTATAAATAATATGGTTTAATTGTTATTAAACATGAAAAATTCACTTTTTTCTAATATGAACTTTTATTATTATAATTTACATAGTTTTAATATGTTCTAATTCACATTTTATAAATTTATGAAATTTATGAATACTTTTATTTTCAAATAATAAAAATTTCATAAACTATGAAACCATTTACATAATTCAATTGTTTCCAAATAATGTTACCAATATATTCATTTTATATTTAAATTTATGATCTAATCCTAAATCAATATCAAAACTTTAATTTTTCACCTCATTTCTTTACCATGTTAGTGTAATTTAAAACAACCTCACATCTACTGAAACGTTTTTGTTATTGTCTAAAGTCTTCCTTTTGATTCAGTGTGATCCTTAGTGGTCTGCGCTAGTGTAGATTTTTGAGAATTAAAAAAAACTGACTAAAATTTTATTCATAATGAAATTCACCATGGTGAATAACATTAAATTTTAGTCAAATGATACAAAATAAACTTTGAATAATTTGGAAGTTGTTTTGATTTATGTTCATACTACAGAAATGAATGTTTTAGCAAATTATTTTTCCTAAATAGGTCATTTTTATATAGATAATTGATGTTTCAAAATATTTTTACCACTTACAGTATAGTATGATGTAATTTTTTTGGAGCGTGGACCTATTATATCAATGGTGTCACCTTTACATTGAGTACCACCATATAATTTTGTGCTTCCTATGATTTTTCATTGTTGTCCAAACAACCCATTTTCCTTGTAATATACCATTTTTATTTTGAATTAAGAACTAAAACACCCATTTCACAAAAAAATTATGTCGTGGTCTTCAAAAATGAAAAAATGGATTGATTTTTTATCTATTTCATTACATGAAAAAAATTATTATCTAGAATTATATATTCATTAAAAATAAACCAGGTGTTGATAGATTAGATTCAATACCATCGATGGGTTTTAGATGGATATGTGATATGAAAAATGATGAGGAAGAAAAATTACAAATCACCATTAACACCATAATATATCTATAAATTCGGGATGAATAATAAAATAAAGAAAACTTTACACCATTCACCTTAATGATATATCCTATATTGGATTGACAATGGTGTTTGATCGAGATCACAAAGGATAAATCAAAGTGTTCCTCCCTCCTACAGTATCCATGGATCATGGGAATCACCCAATGATCAGGTAGAAAATCCCTTCAATCCATGGTATTATATAACCTTTAATTAAAATGATGTAATGAAGGATAGATAATAATTATCTTGGTTCCAAGGGGTTATTTTTTAGGATAATTGAGTCTCATACACATAATAAGTTTTCTAATGATCAAACCGACTTATTAGGTATCCAAGGAACTAAATTTATTCAAACTACATTCATTATTCATTTAAAAAAATTCAAGAAACATTTAAAATATATAAAAATGAATTTTTCACTACTTATAATGATCATTTAATGTTTAAATGATCATATAAAACATTCTAACTACTTAAAAATTTCATGATATGATGACTAATCAAATATGATAGAAATCAAAATAAAAAACTAATGGAATTATAATGTTACCTCATAACATGAATATTTATTCACATCACCAATGAGTTATTGAAAACACTATATCATGTTGTATTCAAACTTACACCACATCATGTTTTAAATCACTATACCATGTATAACAACATGTTTTTTTAGTAAATATTTTTATTTAAATAAATACAGTGTATAAAATCTATTTTCACTTGAAACATTGAACTTAATGATCCATGATATATTATATAAGAAAATTATAAAAATATTAAAAAAAATATAGTAGAGAAAGATAGTAATCATTTAGAATTTCATACCAAATAGTATTAAGAACACTTACAGCTTAAATAGTTTATTTTTCAAAAAAAGATTAAATTTTATTTATGTATTTTTTTCTTTTTAAAAAATTAATATAGAATTATAGAATTTTAATTATGTAAAATTAAATTAATTTTAGAATTTATAATGCCTAAATTACCTTAGTATAAATTTATGATAGAAGACTAATATAATTAATTTTTAGGTGAATAGTGAAAAAAATACCATTTTTATCAAAACTATACCATTTATAACAATATTATGATGTAAGAACGTCTAAAAAATTTATTAAAAATTTTAATTAATAAAATATGTATTTAAGGTCTTAAACGAATTCATTTAAAAATTATTTTGAACTTATAAAACCAATTTTTAACATTTAGAACATATGAAACATATTATTACAAATTAAAAATAGTTTTCTACGTATTATTTTAATTAAAAAATTTTATGATAAAATTAAAATTTGTATTTTTTTAAAAAATAAGTTTTTTATTTATTTTATAATAAATAAATTCATGTCATGTAAAATAATAAAACTGATAAATTTAAACCTGTAAATTAATTTTAATCTTAACAAAAACTTTTTCTAAAAATATTTTTTATGAATCATATGAATTAATAATGAAATTAAATTTTTTAAAATTATATATATTATTTTTTTAAGTGATTTTAATATCTTAAATCATCAGGTTCAAATTATTCAACAATTAAAATGTTAATTTTTTTATTGGAATTAATTATCGATGTTAAAAACAATAGTTACCACAATAAAAATAAAAAGGGTACAAAGAGTTTTACAAAGTGTAAATAACATAAAACATTTAAAAAACATGAATCATATTTTTTGGATGAGATAGGTATCAGGAAAACCTTATACACTATATTATTTTATACTTATTTATTATTTGACCCTTGAATAGTGACATAACATTATTGAAATGTAATTGGTATACTTCCAAAATCATCATTTTCCTCACCTGTAAAAGGGAAACACTTACAAAAATTCATGATATTCATATTCAATCTAATGTAATCCTGAAAATATTAATTTTTTTACACCCTAGATGTATATGTAATGCTCGTTAGCCTTTGGCCATAATTAATTAGCATAAGGCCCCTATTTCCAAGTAGTTTTCCATGAGAAATATTAAGTTCTCAACATGAGTATATCTTATTCATTAGTATTTATTATTAATAATGTTCTTATAAACATCATATAGAAACCATAATATTATTAAAAAATATTATTAACATATTTCAATTTTATTATATTAATAAATAAACTATTATTCAATCCTTTCTATCCACTATGAAAAATAAAACAACATTTATTGTTTGTAGGGGTGGACTATCACCATTATGAAGTGAGATGGTTTGTTTTTTATCACCACCTATAATTTTTATAAAAAAGATATATTTGAGGAATTAATATGTTTAATATTTAGAAATTATAATTATGAAATTATAATTTATCATATACCTTGATTTAATCCCATTTATTGAGAAATGGAATGGTTAATCATGTATACATATGGACTACTGCCTCTACAAATGATGAAAATCATTTATCATCACCATAATACATGGATTATGATAATAATTAATTTAATAAATTTAAATTATATTTAATAAATTTTATGATTCTATAAATTCAATAATAACAATATATTAAATTTTCCTTGGCATGTAAAATCACTATAACACGCTCTTGTTTGGGACAATTATTACCACCAATGCGAATAATGATATAATGTTTATATCATTATTGAATAAGTAATTATATATTTTGGAAATATTAATAATAATAAAATATTTAATTTGTTTTAATTATTCTATAAATGAGTTATTAATATTAAATATAAATTTTAATATATCACCTTCCAATTGTTGGACATGTAAGAACTAGTTCATCGTAATTTTCTTTTTCAAAAACCATATCCATGTCATTAAATAAATTAAATGGTACATAATGAATCATTTAAAATAAATTGTTACTCTATGTATTAATAATCTTGGAATTATTAAATCTGGGAGATGAATGAATAACATCACTACAATTATGAAACTAGTTCAAAACAATCAAGATCAATCACATTCGATAATGAAAAAAGATAATAAATAACGTGTATATATATATATGTTGGGAATTATTATAAATGATGTTTATAAAATATTATATAAATTAATAATGTTATTAAATATGTTATTAAGATATTATTTTATATTTTAGGTTAGAGTGTGTTTTAATAATAGGGGATTCAAGGTGTGGGTTTTTTCTAACTCCATTTCCTTCTATTGAGCAACAAATTTTTTTGAAATATATTGTTCAAAGTTTGATTTATTATACATAGTGAATTATTTAAAATTTATTTCTTCCTTATTTTTATGAATTCATTTTCAAATGAACCTTTTCTCAATTATTATGTTTTTTATAAGGGGGTTTTCTCAAAATGTAATTTCTTGAGACATATTTCTTATTATGCACCCTGAAATCGTTGAAATGGTGTGATCACTACATAATTAATGTCTATTACCATATTAATTTAATTCCTAGGGATTAAAGAGCCAAATACTTTTATTTTTTTATGTTTCTTTCAATTCCATGGATACCAATTTTATAAGGATCTTTGTTAACTCAACTCACATTATCAAGTTATAATGCTTCATTTAGGGATTTTATCTTCAAAGTTTGGTTGATTCCACCCTAATATTATATTCCATGTAACTTTCTATTCTTAATTGGGGATAATTATTTTTTAATTCAAAGATTTTACCTTAGTGTATTTCTTTCTTAAAAGTATATCAATTTCAAGAATAATTACCAATAACTTTAATGATAATTTCCCCTCCTTTTCCATATTTTCCTTTCCTACCAATAATCTCATTTATAATTTGAAATCTAATTAGTTATTATCATATGTGAACTTCATAATTACATTATTATATTTTCAAAATTATTTTCTTTTACTGCTTTTATGATATGCGATTTCAATATATTTATTTTAAAATATTAAAATAGGGGTTCAAATAATTTATAAATAAATTGATTTACCTTCAACTCCACAATTTTTTTATTAAAATTATGTATTTTAAAGGACATATTATTAATGTTTTTTAGAGGAAATTTTTTTATAATGATTTTATTCATATTTTGAAACCTTTTTATCTTTTAAAGGATTCATTTTTTCGAGATTGTTTTTAAGAAGAAAATGATTTAAAAATGATGTCACATTATATTTCTGAAGCATTTATATACATTAAAGGATTAATTATTGATATTTCATTCAAAATATTTATTTTTAGAATGAATTATTTTAAATTTATTAATAATTATCTTTCAAAAAATGTATTTTCAATATGACCCATAAATTCAACTCTTTCACCGAAAGTAAATGTGTTATCTAAAAAGTCATTTATTATTTCACTACCGTTTTACTATTTATCTTTAATAGTAATTATTTCATTAGAAGTTATTTTTTTGAAAATACCCTCTAAATTATTATATGAAATAATATCTTTCGGTGATTGTATTTTTGGTGTCAACCATTCACATTATTGTGATAAATTTTTATGATTCTATCTGGAAATGTTGTGAATTCCATTTTTATTTTCGTGGGATCTTTATAATATAATTAATAATTGATTTTAGTGGAAAAAATATTTATGTATGATTGATGGGTGGGGTCCTATATCACCCTCCAATTCATTAGTTATGTTTTTTATCCCATGAAATAGTAATGTGTGGGAATAATGAGTTTTTTATAAAGGCACAAGAATAATGAATTTTCACACATTTTAGTGAATGAACATAATGATTTTTTTTTCACAAAGGTTTGGATATAATGAGTTTGATCACATGTAAATTGAAATAAAATTGTTTTAATATTGTTTTGTGAATAATGAGTTTTCTCACATATTAATGTGTAGATATAATGAGTTCGATCATGAAGGCATAGACATAATGAGTTTTTTAACATTTTAAAGACTCTATTTAATGATTTTTTTCACTAAGGTGTGGGTGTAATGAGTTTTCATAAAACTTTTACCATGATTATTATTGTTCCACATTTATAAGTTTGTTTTCTTTTCATATTGTGTTATATTCTGTATTTTTTCCTCTTTTATAAGATATTACTCACTTTTATGTTATTCCATTCCTTATGTAAATATTTATGATTTATTATTTATTTGGTATGAATTTCTTATGTATACTGATTATACCAATATTCTCATTTTATTCTCACTTATTATCTTTGATTTTGTGAGCTTGTTTTTATCATTATAAATAATTTGAGATCACTTCTTTCTTTGGTTTCAATCCCTATGTTCATGAACAAGTGTTTAAATTATGTGAACAATATAAGGGAGTCAATTGTGGTTCAAATATGGAGAAATGATAGAAATATTTTTTCAAATAAGTTTCTTATGTAACTAATCCTCAATGAAACTAAACCTTCCATTATTAAGATTTTTTTATTTGTGAGATATAATTACTATCTTATGGAAATAATGTAAAAAAAATAAGTGTTTACCTTTAATTTTTATATTTTTTATCCCAGATGATTTTAGTTATCTTTTAGGATTAGATTAGTTATTTTTGTGTATCAGTATTAGATAAAATCAGTGAAACCCCTTGGGATAAGTCTAAGGGACAAGATTAAGCATTGGATAATATCTAATTTTTTGGTAAAGTAAATACTATGAAGTTATAGTAGAAATTACATCCCACTATAGACATTAACATGTTGATGAAATTGTGGAACATATTCAACTAGGGGAAATCACCCTAAAAAATGCAGGTTGAGTATCAACACAATCTTAACTCAGGTTCATGATGAGTGGGCCTAATATTGAATACCTAGATATAAAGTCCTTAAAGATATTATTTGGTTAATAAAATTCAATTTATAATTAATTATGAAGGATTTATTATGTTATGGAATTAGGTTAAAGAATAAGAGATAACCCAACCTAAATATAACTATATTGAACTGAAGCTGATTTAGATTAAAATACAGAATAATGTAAAAAAAATCAGTATTAAGAAATTTTGAGGCCGTGTTTATCATATGTGATAGTATTTCTCTTATAGTTTCAATTATTCATCACCTTAGATTAACTAAATTGGGTTTAGTAAGGGATATATCCTAATGGAATCAAGTTAACAATTGTTGGAAAGTATAATTTGGAGATTTTCATAGCTAGAAACCAAATATAATAAGAACTGAAGTGTAAAACCTTATTATTATGCCAAACCAAATATTAAAAATCATGATTAAAAATGTGAACATCATTGATTTCCTAGAGAAAATAGAGAAAATGATGTTGGATTCTGATTGAATTTCAAGTGGTAAAGATGATAAAGGAAAAAATGTTTAATTTCATTCATGTGAAACATTTGGTATGAATCACCATGAAAAATGACTCAAAGGAACCGTGAGATGTTTTATGTGTGGAAAAGGCGGGAATAAATCACTTTATTATTGTGGGAAACTAAAGATATCAATGGTCATAGTGAAAGGAAATAGATTTTGTTTGAGTTTCCATTAACAGTTCAATGTCTAAAATGTGGGTAACTTGGACATTAACCAAGATAATTCCCTAATCCAAGTGAAAATAAAGATAATAGAATCTAAAAAAAATCGAATAAAAGTGAAGGACTAGGAAACCACAACTAAAAAATTATAATATAAAAATGATATTGAATAAAGAAAACTAATCACTTACTTAATAAATTTAAGTTTTATATTCATATATTTCTCAACATACTCCTTTGTACCTAAGAGTATAAAATCACAACCCGATGATTATATGTTAAATTTGAAATAAAAACTTATAGTGGTATAATTATTGTATCCTAAGAAGATAACACCACTTCAATATATGATTATAGGAATGTTCTTACTATAAAATCATATTATCCTTAGTTAGTAAAATTTGATTTGATATTTGGAATGGATTTGCTCTGTTGACAATAATATTTTGCAAGATAGGAAAACCAGATCTAAAAATCAATCCATAACCGCCTATTAAGGATGATTATAAACTCCCTATAAAAAATGTCTCCCATTACACTAGTGGTTAAAGGATAACTCAACATGAGATATTTTCCTATTATGAGGAAAAATATGAGTTCACTGATCATACTAAGGATAATGATGATGAAACCTCGTTAAAAATTAAATTTGGATTCATGTCTATATTATATACAATGTTAATTTTTTTATATGGGAATAATTAAAAGTAGGATTACAAACATTATTTAAGGGTGTATAATGTAACAAGATGTGTTTTTAGTAAGTATTTCTCCTAAAATAAATATGGTGTCCAAAAGAAAGTTTCACATGAAACACCAAACTAAAATAATCCCAAAAATATTAGATAAGAAACTTATAGTACTACTAATAAAACCTATAGTATAAAAAAGATAGTAATCATTTATAAATGCATATAAAATAAAATTAAGAACACTTAAATATTAAAAAAAATCAATAAAAATAGTTTTCTTTATATATTTTATTTTTATTTAAAACTAACTATATAAACGATATAATTTTATGTTTTTAAAATGAACTCCATTTTTTAATTTATAATACAAAATTTATCTTTGGAGTATTTTTTCGGGCTATTCTAAGATAATTAATTTTTAGGTTAATAGTGAATTTTTTTTTTCAGATTT
The DNA here is from genome assembly GCA_963277665.1 of Viscum album. Taxonomy (NCBI): domain Eukaryota; kingdom Viridiplantae; phylum Streptophyta; class Magnoliopsida; order Santalales; family Viscaceae; genus Viscum; species Viscum album. The sequence goes on from OY728142.1 coordinate 1,490,613,858, forward strand.
ATACCTTTTCTGAAATGATTATATTATAATAAAGTATTATAAAATTACGAAACATTATAAATAATTAAATATTTATTTAAGGGGTAAAATTATACAGTTTACATATTATTCTACACATAAAAAACCTCTATTTAATTTTTAGGACTTAGGTAACCTTTTATTGAAAATTAAAAATAGTATTTGGTATTTATTTTTAATTAAAATTTATTATGGTGAAATTATATTTTGTGTAAAAACCCAACTCAAATACCCTAGTATATTAATACCCAATCCAGACCTGACATGGCCCAAAGGGCATTCCTAATTCCCACTGGCTAGTTACTAGCACCAAGGCATCAACTTAAAGTCGAAGAGAGTGATTTTTTTCCAATATCAAAAAAAATGCATAAGAGTGGTAGATAAAAAATTAATCAGTTTATATTAAAAACACACCTTAAGAATATAATTCACCAAAACTAGACATATAGAAAACTTAAGTGACTCATCATCCAAAAACCAAAACAAACTTGAAGAAAATGTCTCATAATTCCTAGGTAACCAGTGGATAGTAGCTCTATTAGTCACCTCCACCAATAAAGAGTCCTACCAATATAGAAAACCCATCACCTCTAAGTGGAATCTTCCCTTTTTCCACGAATTGACATAACAGAATCTAAAAATTCTTAAAGGAAATGTTAGGGTGTAAAAAACAACCTAGTATGATTCCACCTAATGTCCCATAAGAAATTATTTTAGAACCAAACCATTTATTTTTCAATTTTTATAAAATCTAAGAAGATAAAATCATTTCACAATTTCAGTAAAAACGTGATTCCTTATAAAGTATATGTAAATATTATAAAAATAGATTAAGTATATATTTTAAAAAATAATAGAATGCATGAATAGAATAGTTTAATAATAACTAGAATGTAATAATAAAATCAAAAGAAAGCACCATAATTATAAGCCACATGGTTACTAAGTTCATAGATATAGGATCCTCACACTACCCAGTAAATCATCATGGATCAAGATGTGTTCAAAAGTCCCTAAGGCCTATAAAATTGTGATATAGATAGTAAAAACCCCATATAGGGAAATCAAGATGAAATCAGTTTCGTTATAATTGTTATCATCTATAAATTTCTTGGGATTTTTAGTCCTATCATTCTTGTCCTAGTCCCCCATTAACTAGTCTAGATCCCACATGCTTCAATAAATATATCAATAATTTAAAGAAAAATCATTCATTTCAATTAAATTCATCATTCATAGAATAAATTTCCATTTTCATGTTTCAAAATTCCATTTCATATTCAAAACAAAATCATTGGTTTTCATAAATTTTATTCCTTTTAAAATATTCATTTATTTAAAGTCATTTTCTCATGATTGATCATCAATTATTTTCTTCAAATAATTTCTCAATTCAATCATTCTTTCTCAAAATTCGATAATTTCATCAAATAATTTAAAAATGGTATAATTACAAAAAAAATCATCCCTTTGAAATCAATCACCATTAATGGTTTATAAAAAAATTGAAAATGTATTTCGATTCAAGCAGGAGATCAGGGATACAATTATATGGGAAAGACTTATGAAACAACCCACCGTTTATGTAACGTCCCGGATCTGGGTGCCACTCAACGGGTGCCACGAACCCGGTTGGTCACATGACCTCAAGCACATTTCCCCAAATGCCAGAGGCTGCCGACTAGCAGCAAGGGCCAAGGTCTAATAGTGGGGAAACTATTCCCTCATTTTTCAAAGTTTAGTGCATCGGAAAATATAAATAACATACTACAACGGAAGTAGTAAAAAATATACAACTGAAATGGACAAATGAAGAAAAATAGAACCAACAACCATATATATAAAGATGCATCATGTCACTAATTCTATGAAAGAAGCCAGAACAGGATACACTGTAATATAATACAATACAACTCAAAGTACAAGGTACATCCAACCAAAACAAAGCAGAGTAAACAGAATGAAGCAACATCGCAAGCCTAAGCTCGGTCCCATGCTCTCATACTCCTCTACTAAAATCATGTAGCTGTATAAGGACCCTTACCACTATCGATACCTGCAGTAATGTAGTCTCTTTGGGATGAAGACATGACCCAAATATGGTGTGAGAAATAAATCCCAGTAGGCACCCACCAAAGGCCCGTGCCTATTATTAGTGAAAATATGCAACAACAGTGTGAAAAAGTAAATGTTTTAAACTAGAAAGTACTCAAAAGTAACTATAACTACTAGTTTCATTTCAATTTTAAGTATTAATTATCACTTCCAAGCTTGTGATTTATCTTGGTAGGTACAATATAGAAAATCACTGCAGTGAATATTCTAAATAGTCGTGTCCTCAGACATACTATCCTTACCCTCGGGTAAAAGAATCAAATACCCGTAGGTGATTTCCCTTAGGCATAATGATCATTTCCCTCAAGAATACGTGATATTACTCTCAGAAACAGAGACTACTACCCACAGACATAAACAAAGGTAACCATCAAGCTTACCAAACACTGTCCTCAAGCTAAGAAAACACTGCCCTCATGCTAAATAGAGCACTACCCTCAGGCTAATAGAACACTACCCTCAGCCTAATAGAACACTTCCATCAGGCTAACGGAACTGGGCCGAGCCCAAAGCGTAAACGAACAATTTATATATATATTATCTCAAGAAAAAAAATTCAATGCACAATATAATCATGGCATACCCTCAGGTATCCTGGCCAAATGGCTAAACAGAGGAACACACCCATGGGTGGTCCTGGATCCAAGCAGTGATCCTAAACGTCAGTTTAAACTTATCATTATATTATCTATAAAATTATAGGTATCTTTTCAGCAAATTCCTCAGCCATACGACACCCCAACCATGGGCACGTAGCACAACAGTACAAAATTTTGAAACAATAGTTGAAAATAAACATCATACCACCTACCTCTATCATCACTGATCGGTATACGTGAATAATTCCTCCTGAATATTCCAAGAATAACGTAGATCTAGGATAAATGTTCACTCATTAAAATTCAAATAACATTCCCGTGGGAAAGAATTGGTAGGAAAAGTGCAAGCATAGTGTAGGGATTACACGTACAGTCCTAATGTGATCGATGGAGGTGGAATCAGATTCCCGGTGCGCGGTGGGGTGATCCTCCAAGGTACGGTCATCCTCCCAAGATCCAAAATGAACTCAAAGCCTCCTTTACCAAATGAGGAGGAAACTACCCATTTTAATAGAATGAAACAAACTACATGATGTATACTCTCAAGTACACAACATATACTTTTCATTTTTTAAATTGTTCCTCTGGTGGCTTCTTTCCACCACGACATTGTTCATCTGTCGACATGAGTACACAGAGTGTATTTTTGATTACACGGCGTGTACGGTCACTCCACTAGCAGCTGCCTCCACCGCCTTACTATTCAACTGTTGACTGGTTACATGGCGTGTAAATTCTAGGTATACAGCGTGTAGTCAGTTTTTACACCATTCATCACCGACAGGCCTTCACGCCCTATGTACTCATCCCACATGGAAAAAGTACACGGCGTGTGGAAACATATGTGGCGTGTACCCACAAAATTTGAGATTTTCCCCATTTTCCTTATTTTCTCAAAAACACATAAGGTAAAGGGAAAAGAAGAAACATGTACCTCAAGAATAGGAACTGTGTTCTTACAAACTTCCCCCTTAAAGTAATTTGTCCCATAATTTCCCTTCCAATGGTGGTTAAGATATAGTGGTAAAAAACTCTGGCCACTGAGCATGTACGTCAGTCTCCCACTCTGAGGTTTCGTCCTGCACTCAGCCATACTGCCATAGCACCCGTATGACAGGAACTGACCTGCCTCGGAGAACATTCATGCTCCTATCAACAATACGAATCGGATTCTCCTCAAAGAATGCATCAACCTGAAGCTCAACCTCTTCGGGATGAAAAACTTGAGACAAGTCTCAGTGATAACGACACAGCTGAGATACGTGGAAGATGTCGTGCATGGGCCAGTACCTCTGTGGTACCTACAACCAATAGGCAACTAGCCTGACTCTCTTCAGAATCTCAAATGGCCCCACATACCTCGGTGATATTTTACCATGTCTCCTGATCCACCTGTGTCCCATCCTCGATGAAACATGCAATAAAGCCTAATCCCTGACCATGAACTCCAAGGGTCATCTACGGTGATCAACATAAGATTTCTGACGAGACTGTGCAGTATCCATCTGCCTCTAAATCAACTGGACCTGCTCAGAAGTCTCCTGCATGAGACGTGGTCCCAGTAAAGATGCCTCACCTGCCTCCAACCAACATAAGGGTGATCGGCATGGCCTACCATATAAACCCCTGTAAGGTTCCATCTCAATATTTCCCTAAAAACTGATATTATAAGAAAACTAGACCAGGGGTATGTACTTTTCCCAAGAGCCCCCAATGTCCAAGACGCATGCACAGAGCATGTCCTCAAGCACCTGTATCGTACGCTCTAACTAGCCATCAGTATAAGGGTGGTAAGCTGGGTTCAGAAGCACCTGTGTACCCAGTGCCCTCTGAAAACTTTTCCGGAAATGAGACATAAATTGGGAATCCCTATCTAAAATGATAGAAAGAGGGACCCCATGAAGGCGTACTACCTCTCGAATATAAAACTTCATGAGCTCATCCACACCAAAGGTCTCATTGATCAGAAAAAAGTGATCTACCTTCGTAAGTCTGTTTACAAAAACCCACACAACATCACTGCCTCGAGGTGACCTCAGAAACCCAGTCACGAAGTCCATTGCGACATCATCCCATTTCCATTCCGGAATGGGTAACTGTTGTAACAGTCCGGATATCTATTGATACTCCACCTTCACCTACTGACAGGTGGAACATCTTGTAACAAAACCATCCACATCTCTCTTCATACCCAGCCACCAGTACTGATGTCTTAAGTCACGGTACATTTTGGTAACTCTAGGATACACTTCCCAAGCTGAAGCACAAAACTCCAACATCAGCTCCTTGTGTATATCCTCTAGAGCCCATACTCATCCATGGAAACGCAGTACCTCATCATCGCCTATTGTCCATTAAGGAGGAGGGTCCTCACATTCCACCGACTCTCGTAGAACTTGGACTTTTGAATCCGATAGTTGTCTCATCCTCACTCTATCCCGGAGGGTAGAAGTAACAACTAAGGAAGAAAGATAGGTTTTCCCATGACTATCGTGCAACTTTAAATGCATCTCAGAGAACAAATCCATAAGCTTCCACTCACTACTGGACTCATGAACTGCCTCTATATGAGTCTTCATGCTCAGTGAATCAGAAACTACGTTACCCTTACCAGGTGTATAGGTAATCTCGAAGTCGAAGGACTAAAGGTATTCAACCCACCTTTACTGTCTCAAATTCAGGTCACCCTAGGTAATGATATATTTGAGAATTTTTTGGTCTGTGAACACTGCAAAATTTTCTCCCAAGAGATAATGTCTCCAACAGCATAACACATGAACAACTACAACCAACTCGAGATCATGTGTCGGGTAATTCATCTCATGTGGCCTCAACTGCCGAGACCTGTTACCAACTACTTGATCGCCCTGCATCAACAGTGCCCCCAACCCAATATCTAATGAATCATAGTAAAATGTATAGATCTTCCCTTGCTTTGGAAGAATCATAATTATTGATGATGTCAACCTTCCCTTCAACTCCTGAAAGTATTTCCTGCAAGATTCTGACCAAACAAACTTCACACCCTTCTTAGTCAAACCCATAATCAGCTCTACTAAGCGGGAGAAGTCTTGTATAAAACACATGTAGTAACTAGTCATCCCCAATAAACTTCATATCTCAAACACGTTCTTAGGCTGCTCCCAAGAAACTACTACTCTCACCTTCTCTGGTTCCATCGCAACTCCTGCCTCTGAGATGATATGACCCAGGAAGTGTATCGGGTCCTCCAAAAGTGGCACTTTTAGAGATTATCATATAGCCAATGCTCTCTCAGTGTACTCAAAACGATCTCAAGGTGGCCGGCATGGTCATGTTGAGTGTGAGAGTACACCAAGATATTTTCCATGAGGACTACCACAAAAGAATCCAAATAAGGATGAAACACATGATTCATCATATCCATGAAAATTGCTGGCGTGTTCATGAGTCCGAACGGCATAACCAAGTACTCGTATAGACCATATCATCTCTGAAAAGCTGTAAGCGGTATGTCCGATGGCCTAACATGAAAATGATGATATCTGGATCTCAAGTAAATATTCGAAAACAATCATGCTCCCTGAAGTTGATCAAAAAGATCGTCAATCCTTGGTAAGGGATATCGGTTCTTGACCGTCAGCTCGTTCAGCTTCCGATAATCCACACAGAGTCTGAGGGTACCATCTGACTTCTTTGCAAAGAGGACAGGCGAACCCCAAGGAGAAGTAATGGGTCAGATGAAACCCTTTTCCTGTAACTCCTCTAACAACCTCTAGAGCTCTTGCAACTCAGGTGTAGCAATCCTATAAGAAGGAATGGACACCGGTGCCACTCTTGGCACAAGCTCAATAGAGAAATCCACCTATTGCTCAGGAGGAAGACATGAAAAGTCGTCCGGGAAGACATCCCTAAGACGATCAACTACTAGAGGGAAGTCCTAATGAAAATTCCCCTGATCATCCAAATATAAACTCTCAATATGGGCTCTCACTTCACCTCGCCCACGATGATCGGGTCTAGGTCGGCTCGCCTGGACATCCCACTCGCCATTGTATAGAAACTCTCCACCCTCTAGAGATTTGAAACTCACCCTGCGATGATAGCAATACAAAAAGTCTTGAAAGGGTACCAACAAGTCTATACCAAGAGTAAAATCATAGCTCGTCATCTCTAAGACATAGTGGTCCCATAGAAAGTGACTCCCACCAACCTCTAGGGGCACTCCCTACACTGACGCAAACCAACTGTTCTAGTTCCCAGTAGAGTGTCTAGCATCATAACATCACAAGAAGAAAAAAAAATAGATCCCAAGGCTCTATACAATGGGTACATACATGAAGCTATGTGTAGTACTAGTATCAAAAAGTACTGAAGATAAAACAGAAGCTACTAGAATAGTACCTTTTACAGTGGAAGGTCTGGGATCCTGCTCCTGCTGGGTCTGTTGCACTGCATATGTCTGCCCAGTGTCGTGGCCCTGTGACAGAGCCTGACTACCCTTAGCTAACCCACCCTGCTACCTCTGAGATCCCAATGTCTGGATACAGTGGCCACGACCACCATCTCTGCCTGTACACCCTGATGTACTTCAATTTCCCGACTAGTAATAAGATTCTGGTCCTGCTCCCGCATGTAGAGTCTACACAAAACCCCTCTCACCAGCCACTGGTAGAAACACACTGCAAAAGCGCTGTAGATGGCCCATCTTGCTGCAAGCTCGGCACTCCACTAGGTCACGCGGACATTGAGGTCTCTTGTGCCCCTCTCTATCACACTGGTAGCACATGACCTGGACATCGGAAGTATTCTTCTCACTTGTACTGCCACTGTGAGAGAAGTCCATCTGCCTCTTCCTCTAACCGGTAGAAATAGTACCAGAAACTGGTGTTGAACCGCCATGGCCCACACCACTAGCTTCCCGCAGGTTCCGCTCTATAATTAGTGCCTGGTTCAGAATAGCATGCACTGTAGGCAACCTAAAAACTTTTAACAGTTCTCGGTTGTCATATCGAAGACCATCCTCAATGCTTCTAGCCCTCAATGTCTCATCACCCACCAGAACAGGTGAAAAACTCTAAAACTTGGTGAAGCGGTTAGAATAATCCATCACTGACATGGTGTCCTGCTGCAGATTCATGAACTCTCAAGCTCGATCTTCCCTTAGCATCTCTGTGATAAATAATTCATAGAAGGCTTCTGGAATATCATCCCATGCCATGTCACAGTGATGCTCAGTCAGGGTGGTAATATCCCACCATCTCTTGGAGAAATCACGCAGCATGTATGTAGTCAGATTGACCCTCCGCCCTGGAGGCGTCTTCAGATGCTCGAAGATAGTCTGCATTGAATCCATCCATGACTTCTCAGCCTACGGTATGCCATCTACTGAAAACGTAGATGGATTCTACTGCTGGATGATACGTTTCAGCTCTACCATTGATGTGGGAGCTATCAATGCTCCTTGAAAGGTCTACATGAACCGCATCAAGCCTTCACGGAACTGCGCATCAGCACTTGTGTCTGGTATAACGGCTGGTGCTGCATCTGGCTCTGCTGAAGGATCCATTAGTAGCTCGTGGCCTACCATCTATAGAGTATACTCATTCCCTCTCTCCTAGCGAACAACTCATGGTCGTCCCGGCAGCATGACTCTATAAGGTCAAACACACACCTTAGATTACGATCATCAAGGGCCAAGAACTCGAAACGTAACAAGGGAACATGAGAAAGAAAACATTCATGTTTGACAAAATAATACTACACGGCGTGTATAAATACTACACAGCATGTTCTCACAGGACATCCACATGGGCGTGTACTCCACCTAAAACTGGTCGTGTAACACCCCAAAACACACGGTGTGTTGTCCACACACACGGCGTGTACTTAATTTTTCTTCCCCTACCCGAGTCCTTATACATAGTTAAGACACATGACTCTCCTAAAACAAGACTACACGGCATGTACCACAAGAAAACAGTGTGTACTCGACAATATCTTCACCGTCCCATGTTGCTCGTGACACGGCCGGTGTACCCAGGTCACACTACATGGCGTGTTCCAAAAAGACACGGTGTGTACAAAGAATCCTCAGACCGACCCATGTTTCTCGCTACACGGCCAGCTACATGGATGACACTACACGGCGTGTTTCAAAAAGACACAGAATGTACTAGGAAAGATAACACAAACCCGTGTTGTTCATGACATGGCCGGGTACCTGGGTCAGACTACATGGTGTGTTCAAGGTAGACACAGCATGTATGTCTTAAGGTTTCCTCCATCTGTGTTATTAGTTACATGGGAGGACACTGGGTCAACACTACACGACGTGTACAGCCGGTACACGGCGTGTTCCCCTAGACAATCCCTACCACGTGTCCCTGACCACATGACTTATAACACGGGAAGATACCACACGGTGTGTACTTAGATTACATGGCATGTACTTAAAAAGTTTTCATTTCTTCCCTAACAGAAGAACACATGGCGTGTGCCCGAAGAACTACACAGTGTTTAACCTGGGTTTTCCAAACAGTAAGCCTCAAAAACTACTCCAGAACCCAGAAAAATACAGAAACAAACACCTATGTTCCAAATTCTTATATGTGAGGGCTCATACTCCCCGCGAATCAAATCTTGACATCTTACACATATTATAACAAAGTGAAATCATCAATGATCCACCAAATTCTGGTTGTTGAGGGAACATACTCCCCAAAAACCAAACTTTGGAATTCATCCTATCAACAACCTCTCACAATAATACCGTATCAAATAGTAGCGATTTATCAAATCAGCTATCACAAAAGCATGATTTTCTAGCACAACAACTATCACAAGAACATGAAATTTCTAATGCACCTACATGGCATGGAAACTATGCATGGCATGTGATTTCTAGCATGTGCCTAAACGATGCGTGAGAGGGAATACCCTCATCTCATTGGGTTTCAACTAAATAGAACCCATGTATTAAATATAAACATCACACTACAAGTGCATCACCAAATGGTGAAAATCAAGTAAACTGTCGAATTTGAAAAATTAGAAAAACTGAAATTAAATGAGGTAGATTGGATTTTACCTATACATGGGTTAGCTACTCTCGGGCACAACTTATTACCAACTACCATGTCTATCCTATCCCTAAATAAGGCTCCAAATAGTAAGTCAATGAAAAGAACCCCTCTGATACAACTTTATAACGTCCCGGATCCGGGTGCCACTCAACGGATACCCTGAACCCGGTTGGTCACATAACCTCAAGTGAATTTTCTCAAATGCCAGAGGCTGTAGAGTAGTAGTGAGGGCCCAGGTCTGATAGTCGGGAAAATATGCCCTCATTTATCAAAGTGTAGCGCAATGGAAAAGATAAATAACATACTTCAACAGAAGTAGTAAACAATATACAACTAAAATGGACAACTAAAGTAAAAGAGAACCATCTGTCATATATATAAAGATGCCGCATGTCACTAATTCTATGAAAGCAGCCAGAACATGATACACTGAAATACAATACAATACCACTCAAAGTACAAGGTACAACAAAACAAAACAAAGAAGAGTAAACAGAATACATCAGCGTCGCAAGCCTAAGCTCGATCCCATACTCTCCAACTCCTCTGCTACAATTATGTACTTGTATAGGGACTCTTTCCCCTTTCGACACCTACAACAATGTAGTCTGTTTGGGCCAAAGACATGACCCAAAAATGGTGTGATAAATAAATCCCAGTAAGAACCCACCAAATGCCTGTGCCCAACTGTTAGTGAAAATATGCAACATCAGTGTGAAAATGTAAATGCAGTAAACTAGTAAATACTCAAAAGTAACTATCACTACTAGTTTCATTTCCATTTTAAGTATTACTTATCACTTCAAAGCTTGTGCTTCGGCTTGGTAGGTACAACATAGAAAATCACCACAATGAATATTCTAAATAATTGTGTCCTCAGACATACTATCCTTACCCTCAGGTAACAGAATCAAATACCCGCAGGTGATTTCCCTCAGGCATAATGATCATTTCTCTTAGGAATACGTGATATTGCCCTCAGGAACAGAGACTACTACCCACAGGCATAAACAAAGTTTACCCTTATTCTAACCAAACACTGCCCTCGGGCTAAGTAAACACTGCCCTCAGGATAAATAGAACATTGCCCTCAGGCTAATAGAAAATTTCCCTCAGGCTAATAGAACACTGCCCTTAGGCTAAAGGAACCGGACTGAGCCCAAAGCGTAAATAAACAATTTATATAAAATTTGTCTCAAGAAAAAAAATGAAATTCACAATATAATCATGGCATACCATCGGGTATCTTGGAAAAATAGCTAAACAGAGGAACGCACCCCCGGGTGGTCCTGGATCTAAGAAGTGATCCCAAACAGTAGTTTAAACTTATCATTATATTATCTATACAATTATAGATATCATTTCAGAAAAGGCCTCATCTATATGACACCCCAACCATGGGCGCGTAGCACAATGGTACACAATTTCAACACGATAGTTGTAAATAAACATCATACCACCTACCCCAATCATCATTGATCGATATACGTGAACGACGCCTCCCAAATTGTCCAAGAACGATGTAGATCTAGGATAAAAATTCACTCATTAAAACTCAAATAACTTTCCCTCGAGAAAGAATTGGTAAGAACAACGCAAGGAGAGGGGAGGGCTTACTCGTACAGTCCCAACGTGTTCGCCGAAGGCGGAATCGGATTCCAGGTGCGTGATCAGGTGATCGTCCAAGTTTTGATCGTCCTCCCGAGCTCCAAAACGAATTCAAAGCCTCCTTTACCAAATGAGGAGGATTCTGCCAATTTTAAGCGAAAAAAAACTACACGGCGTGTACTCTCAAGTACACAGCATGTAATTTTCATTTTTTAAACTATTCCTCTGGCTGCTTCTTTCGACCGCAGCACTATTCATCTGTCAACATGAGTACACGGCGTGTATTTCAGTTTTTACACCCTTCATCGCTGACAGGCCTACACACCCTGTGTACTCATCCCATACAGCCAAAGTACACAGCGTGTGAAAAAGTACATGGCGTGTACCCACAAAATTTGGGATTTTCCCCATTTTTCTTATTTCCTCAAAAACACTTAAGGGAAAGGGAAATGAAGAAACTCGTACCTCAAGAATAATAACCGGGTTCTTACAGTTTATCAAATGATCAATGATCAATCAACCCAAAAAAGAATCAAAAATAGATAATTGATAATGAATATGATCAAAGGGGAATACCTAGAATAATAATACATCAAATAATGGTTTAGATCTATAAAAAAATTAGGATCCATCACTCTCAATGAAGGAGAGAAGTGAAGAAAGGAGGATTCCAAATCAAAGAGATTACACTTACCAGAGAGAGATAAAATATATCCATTTAGACTTTGATCCAAGAAGAGATCTTAGAGGGGATAATTTACCTATTGAGAGCCTTAAAATCTGAAGGATTAGATTAGGTCAAATGGGAGGTGTTTGTAATTAATAATGGTGGTTTTAGATTTTATATAAAAATTTGGGGAGATTAAGAACACGTTCCCATGGTTTTCCAGGGTTTTCCACATGGTTATCACTAACTGTGTGCCCTCAATGGGCTTCTAGAAAGGGTGAATGGTTTAAGTACATGATTAGCCTTACTGTGTTACGACTATAGAAATCTTGACATCCTAAGGCTTCACTGTTTTGAGAAGAGTCCTCACATTTTGTACTAACAATGTGTCACCATCCAAAACTACCATATAGGACACACCATTTGCTGTGATGTGCCATATTATTTTTCTTAACCATGAACCGACAATGAAAAACCCAAAAACCTCTATTTTTTAAATGTCCCTAGATATGAATTAAAAAATATCCCAAAAAAGGTTGATCAAAATAAGGTTCAAGAAGTACCTGAAATCAAGTAATGAGATGCTATAACCTCTCACCCATAAATTGTTTCTATCTCTAAAAATCGTGTAAATAAGACCCTATATAAGAGAGATGATTCCACTAATCTATCATCAGTTCCCCATGATACTAGGTATCATGTGAATTAGAACAATGCTTATTAAACACCCAAAATAGAGATATATACTTCAAAAAAAGAACCATCGTCTTAGAAAAAAAATCAATTGGATTCTTGGTCATAGATAGTTCAAGTTTAAAATCAAGGTCTTCTGAGCTCAAAACACTAGTTGGGTTAGAGAGAAATTTTTTGAGTTGTGACATATAAAAAATTCTAGGGATTGAATTTAACAAAGGTGGAAAATATAAATGGTATTCAATCTGTGGCCAACCATGGTGAGGCTCTAATAATACAAGGTCCCCAATTTTAAACTCCAATGGATGATGATGAAAATCATTACAAGATTTATTCTTGAATTGAGCCATCACCATTATCTAATGAATAAAACGGATCTTCATTATTATATCATGGATAAACTAGAATTAATCATGAATGTTTCACTAATATAGATGCAAAAATGGATATTTACATGGATGAATGTAAAATGACTAAAATAACTCTATCCTAATGGACAACTGTAAACTTTTTTAATAGGAAAACTCAACCATTAATAAGTGGATATCTAAATATCTACCTGGATACCAACCATAAAATCCATAAAATTTTTATCACACATAGAATTTGACATAGTGAGGGGCTAAAGAAAACCAGATGGTCTCTCAGGATCATCTTTGACCTACTGACATGTATAAAAATTAGAAATGATATCTGTGATATTTCATCTCATACATGAACACCAGAATCATCCCTAAATATCATAAAACTTCTTCGAGGTGGCAAGGTGTACCTCCTACAAGAATTTATAGAAGTAAACCACCATAGATTTTATCAAGGAAAATGGTACAATGTAGTAGTTCCAAAAACACAAGTTACCCTTGGAAGAGAACAACCACTCATTAGTGGTATCCCCACCATAAAGAGAGTCCTTAATTCAAAAAAACATATCATAAAACTGATGTTCCTATAAAATAATATCAAGAAGAGAAGTTTTCAACTAAATTATAGTCAAGAAAATCTCAGTCTCATTGTCCCAAACCCCTAAATTCATATGATTAAATAAACCATCAAATTCCACTCTTATGAAGATTCCTCCATGGTCTGGGATGGAATTTTCATAATCAATGAATCATCAATGAAATTAACCTTACCTAGGGTGTATGAAATTTTGAAATAAAATTATTTATGTTAATCCACCCATTTTCTCTAACTAAGATTAAAATATTTTAATGATGAGATATTAACCATGATTTTTTTATCAGAATGAAATGTAAAAATTTCTCATAAATGTTAATTCCTACAACTATTGAGGGCATGAATCATTACTAATAGATGAATATCATTAGTAGAATATTTATAATACTATGGACTATGTTGTCAGGAACCATATTCCATCACATGTTCACTATATATGATAACACAACCTATACCTAAACCTAATTCATCATAAAAGACCATATATCCCTTAATAGCCTTGGAAGAGTCAACACTGGTGTAGAATTTAGAAGGTGATTTAACTCATCAAAATAATTTTGAAATTTTAAATCCTATAAGATATTTACATCCTTATGAGTGAGGGAAGTCATAAAAGAATCCAATTTTGAGAAATATTCAAGGAATTAGTGGTAATAATCTACTAAGATCAAGAATCTACAAATCTAAAAGATATTTTTTGGATGGTAACATGTGATAAAAAACAACACATTCTCAGGATTCAGTGAGACACCACATTTTGAGATCATGTTTCCCAATAAATTCACCTCTTAAATACATAAATTATATTTTGATGGCTTGTAATAAATTTGAGGATCTCTCAAAATTTATCAAACTTCTCTTAGATGACGCACATGATCATCCTAGGTTTTAGTGTAAATAAATATGAAATCCCCAAAAACCACCATGAATGAATAGACATAATCATTTAATAACCTACAAATTAACTCTTTTAAAACTATAAGAGCATTGGTTAGACCAAAAGGATTCAAAAGTTTCTCATAATGACCATACCTACCCTTAAAGTTGGTTTCTTGAATAATATATTATTTCATTGAATGATGGGTATAACCAAACCAAAGGTAGATCATTAAGAACTACTTCTCCCAATTAAACTAATCAAAAAAATATTCCATTTGAGGAAAAAAATACTTTTAATTTTTTTTAACTCGATTAATTTTTCGATAATCAACACTATGGAGAATGTTCTATAAGAACACTTTGAAAAAAGTACAGGTTACACCCAATGATACACACTCAGGATTATAAATACTTTATCTAAAATTTTATCTAACTAGGTATTAAACTCCATAAATTTACCTAGTTTTAGTTAGTAAGAAGGAATAGAGATAATCTGAGTACTCAACATAAAGTTAATAGATAATTCTACAAACCATGGTGGTGGATGTCTAGATATGTTGGAAGTAAAAATATCTGAAAACTCCAAGACCAATAGAGGATGATAAATACTCAAATATTCTTTCTACCGATCAAAATGAAATACATATACCACTTATCCATGGTTCAAAAGGAGAGATCTAGCTCTATTATACCTCAGGTCCCATTCTACTTCGAAGACATGACACATACCATCAAGGGAAGTAAAATAGACCCACCAAAGGTAATAGTAAATTCAGGATTTTTGAGAAATAAAAAAAATCCATCATGAGAATGAAATCCAAGTATTTTAGCGTAATAAATAGAAAATCCTAGGAGAACATGATCTCTAACTGTGAGAAGAAACAAGAATGAAATTGAAGACCCTTCTCTCTCTTCATTCATAGGGGTATAGTAATACCTATCACAGAAGACATAAACTCTATTGGAAGGGATAGAAAATTGAGAACATTATTTAAAATGAATGAATGAGATTAACCTGTTCCATATATAATAGTCACTAAATATGATTTTTTTGTGATGAAACCTCTGAATATCATTTGGACCACATCAACTCACTCTGTATACTCTTCTAAAGCCTGAAAGAACCATGTTCAAAATGCATTAGGATATTTGCAAATAGTTATTTAGGCATATGATTTTAAAATAGTACCTTTAGGTTTTGATGAGCCCATTGAACTATGGGGGTAAATGATATGATAGAAATTTTGTACATGGAAAGTGCAACCCCATTTACCAAAAAATATTTTATGCCTTAACAAAAACTAATTTTTAATGCCCAACATCACCACAATGATAGAATGTTAATGCGTATCTTTTTGACACTACAGTAGGTTTGGATGATAGTTGTTGTCATGATCCACAATGGGACTCATCATGCTTCCTATTTTCTTTAAAGGAACTCATAAAACTACCACTGGGAGTAATAGAAAATCTCATCAACCTTGACATACTAGCACGATCAAACTCAACCATAAAATCATTATCCATAATGACTATATTATAAACAAGTTTCAACATGAAACTTGAAATTAAATATCATATGAGTCCCCATTCAAATCATCATACCTTCATATTCTTGTTCATTACCACTAAAATAGAAAGATAGAAAAGTTTAACAAAGATTTTTGTATATTATGTTAGGGTTTTTTCACCTTTTTAAAGGTTTACTAAAACTATATAATTTTAAAAAACTATAAACATTATATAGCTTTTTTTTTTGAAAAGGTATCTGAAGTCTTTTCACTCCAAGCCATCATTTTTTACCATAACTATCAAATACCACTATCTTTCGCAGGACCATTAATCCTTGATGGTAACACACTTTACCATTACTTAGTAGGCCATTTCTGATAACTCATAGAGTGTCTCAATCATTTTCAAGAAATCATATACCTCTCAAGGATCATCAAGACTTATAAAGCTGGTGATTTTTTCTAAATATACTCCTGATCATAATCTCTATATTAATCATTCAGGGTTCCACTACTAGAGCCTAAATAAGAACAGGTGAAGCTATTAATCCCATATATTGAACAATACACACCTACATCTAAATTAGATTTTGATAACAAATAGGGTTCACTTTCCATGGTTTATCAATAAAATCCTCTTGATATCTATTTAAAGATCTTATAGGGGGTACGGTATTGTACAATACCAATAGGAAACATTGAAATTTTAGTAAGAATACACAGATCATCAAATCAATCTAGGGATACATGAATATCAATTCCATTGGAGAGAATTCAATTTTATACATAGATCATACTAAGAAAAGAATTGAATCGGAATAATTTATTCCTCAAATATTATTTTCTTAAACACCCATGGTGACATAAGTATCATTAGAATGGGATTTGTCCATACGATTGCTTGCAAATACCCCACAAGTCCCCAGATTTATACCTTCTATCTTCAAGGAAATCCATAACTGTATACCTACAACAAGGGAGGAAACCAAACCACTCCCATGATACCATTTTTTAATAAACCAACATAAATAACCTAGAACACCAGTACTAAAGTTGGTATTGACATGAACTGAAGGGAATTATTGATGGCCATGGGCTGGTGACTAGTTCTAGGAAATCAACTAAAAGTTAATTAGAATGATTTGAAACAATTATCAAGTAGACAATGAATAACAGTGGAAGATAAAGTACTAAGTATTTGGCATGAAAAACACTCCTCAATGAGAGAAAGTACAACAAGCGTACAAATAAAAAACCCAAGCGATACATCATCCAATAATTAAAACATCCATCAAGATAAAGTCTCATAATCCTAATGTGACAAGTTATCTGTAACTCCTCCAGTCACCTCCACCACTCAAGATTTCCACTAATCAAGAACACCCATCTCCTCTATGTAGAGCTTTCACATTTCCTTGACCTGAAAAAAATATTAAATTTTTTAATGGAAAAGTTAGGGTGTGTGAACAAAATCTCAATGGTATTCCCTCAAATGTTCTATAATAAATTCCATAACAATTAAACCATTTATTTTTCTATTCTTATAAATTCATGGCATGTAAAATCCTTTCACATTATCAGTCAAAACATTATTTATTATTATATAGATGGAAATTTTATAAAAAAATGGATTAAATGATCATTTTAATAAAAGGGTAAAACAAATGAATAAAATAGTTCTATAATATAATGAATATAATAATTAAATTAAAACAAAAACCATTCTCATAATCCCTAAGGTTAGTTATTTCTTGGATATAATATACTTTCACTACTTTGTCAATCATCACAAATTAATTTGTGTGTACACATCCCAAAGTCTCATACCATCATGATAGAATCAGTCAACATAATATCCAAGGAAATCAAACTGAACATGGTTTATTTAGAGTTGTTATACTAAATAAATTTTAATGGATTCATAGTCCTATTGTGCTTTTTCTAGTCACCAACTAACTACTCAGGATAACATGTGATTTGATAAATCAATCAATAAATCATGTAAAAATAATTCATTTCAATTCAATTACATAGTCACATTTTATATTCCCAAATTCATGTTTGGGCATGCCATTTAAAATTCAAAACCAAATAATGGATTTTTATCATGTTCATTCATTTCAAAATCACCATTCATTTAATTCAATTTTCTCAATATTGAACATCAAATCATTCCATCAAATCATTTCTCAATTAAATACTACTTTCTCAAAATATGATCAATTCATCAAAGCCTTTAAAAAGGGTTTTATTTAAAAAATATAATTCCAATCAATCATTCATAAAGGTTTAGAAAACAATTGAAAATAAATTTCAATTAAAGAAAGAAATAAATATTTCAATTGTATGGAAAATCCTTTTTAGACCACCTACCTTTTTTCAGATGGTCGATGATTAATGACCCAAAATGAGACTCGAAAATAGTTAATCAAAAACATGGATGATCAAACAGAAATAACTAGAACTATAACCCCCCAAATAACGGTTTAGATCAATCTAAAACCGGGGGATCTATCACTCTAAAATAAGTACATGAGAGAATAAATGGATATTCCTAATTAAGAAGAATAAACTTACTAGAGGGAGATCAACCAAATCCACCAAATCCAAAATCTAAAAAGAATATATGTTTGAGGAGATAATTTTCCTCCTTGGAGCCTCTGAAACCTAAATGATTATATTAGGGTCAAATTTGAGGTGTTTAGAAGTTATAAAAAGGGGTTTAGGATTTTATTTAATTTTTTTAGGGATTAAAAATCAATTCAAATGGTTTGTTGGGTTAGATAACACAGTCAGAACTAACCATGCTTATATCCATGTTCCCTCAATAGGATTATAAAAAAAATTATGGGTTTTCAGATAGTTATATTAACCCTTCACCAACCATGAAAATCCCTATTTCCCAAGGATTCATTTTTAGAGTGGAGGTTGCATGGTTTGGTTTAACCATTCGAAAACCATTAACAAACCTCTAGAAAAACAAAAAATAGAATAATTTTTCTAGTTTGAACCAGATTATTTTCCCTAATAGTGATAAAACCATTCACAACCCCAAAAACATTCAAAAACATTCAAATGTCCTTAGAAACAACCCTAAAAATATCCAAACAAAGGATGATAAAAAAAATGGCCATTAAGTTCCCAAAATATGATAATGAGATGTTATATTTTGTATTTATTTGTAATACATTATTTCATAATTTTGTCAGCAAACCAATTTATTTAATTTAATATAATTACATTGATAATTTTTAACTGACAAATAAAGTTTGAGCTCACAACACACTTTTTATAAAAACATTTTTTACTCATCATATGAGTTAATTATGAAATTTATTTTTAAAAACCTTAAATATTTTATTTTATAAAATTATTTTAACATTTGAAATAATTATTTTTAAATTATATTCAATAATACCAATATTTTTTTTTTGGAATTTAATATTAATTTCTGAGGTTATGAACATTATTTTCTATTATAAAAGTAAAAAAGTTTACAAATAGTTTTGCAAAGTGCAAGATACCTAAATTTATTTTAAAAATATTTATAAAAGTTTTTGGATGAGAGGTGGTTTCTAAATAAATCCCACATCCATTATTTTACAATGTTGGATCCTTTAACCCTTGAATTGTCACATAACATTACTGAAATGTAATGTGTACGTCCAAAATTACCCGTCTCTTCACTTATAAAAGGGGACCACTTCCAATAATTCATGATACAGATATACCTTAAAATTTAATCTTAAATATATTTCATTTTTATCCTCATATAACCTTATATTAGTTTAACAATACCTTTGTCTCAATTTGTTATCCTAAGGGCTCCATTTCAAAGGATATTTCCATGGTAAATCTTAAGTTATCAACATGAGTACTTCATACTTCTTACTATTTATTATTAATATTATTTTGATAAAATTATTTTATCCAGCCTAATATAATTATATATGTATTATTAATTTAATTTAATGTTATTATATTAATAAATAATCCTTTATTAAATCCTTTCTATTCAGTAAGAGAAAAATAATGACGTCGATTGTGTCTACGTGCTGACTACCACCATAATGAAGAAATGTGGTTTATTTTTCATCTCCACATCTCATGATTGGTAACAAGGATATATGTGAAGAATTAATATATTTAATTTTTCAAAATTATAACTCTAAAATAGTCATTTTTATATACATTCATTCCATCCCATTCCTTGAAAAATCAAATCGTTAATCATGTATACATGTGGACTACTACCTCCATGAATGGGGAATTTTGTTTTTCATAACCACCCTACATGAATAGTTTTAAGAATATATTAAATTAAGAAAAATGTTATTTATGAAATTTTTATGCTATTTTAAAATTTATATTAGAACTATATAAAATTATGTCCTTACTCATAAAATCATTGTAACACACTATTTTTTGGGTGAGTTTTCCCGACCACGTGAATATTGTTATTATGTTTAAATATTTAATACATAAATAATGATATATAATGGTTATAACATTTAATAATAATTTAATTAATATTTTTTAATGATTATATAATGTTTTATATTAATATTTAATATATTTATTAATATATATCATTTCAATCTTTAAACACACCAAAATTATTTTTTCATAACCTTATTTTACACATAACATATCCATGTATTTCATGTAATGAAATGGGAATTATGTAATAATTGTAAAAAATTATTATTTTATATTTATTAGTTTTGGAATGATGAAATTTGTGAGAATAATGAACAACAACGCCACTATTATAAAACTAGATAAAAATGATCAATATTACTCACACCCGATATTGAAAAAAAATATAATAACTAAATAATATACATGATGGGAATAATTATAAATGAATTTTATAAAAGGTTATATACATGAATAACATTTTGAAATAGGTGATTATGATATTTATGTTTTATATAGTAGTTTAGAGTGTGTTCAAATAAGAAGTAATTCAAGGAAAGTGTTTTTTCCAAACTTAATTTCCTTCCATTGAGATACAAGATTTTTGTTGAACACTTTTGTTCCAAGATTTATTTATTTTACTAAATTAATAATTAATAACTTTTTTCCTCCTTATTTTGTTTTTACTTACAATATTTTCTTATAAAATCATTTTCAAATTATTCTTTCCGAAAATATTATGTTACTTATAAGGGGTTCTTTGTCATAAATTTAATTTCTTGATACATTTTTCTTATTTTTAACCTTGAAATCTTAGATACGGTTTGATTACTTCCATGTGAATTTAAATTAAAATATTTATGTAATTAAGGGGTTTTAAATATACATATAATTTTATTTATTTAAATATATTTTAATTCAAAGGACACCATGTTTATAAGTGATTTTGTTAACTAATCCCCCTTCATTGTGTTAGAATGATTAATCTTGGACTTCATTATTCTATATTTGGTTTCTTCATTGATACGATTTTATTTCATTGTATTTTTTATTACCATATATGGAGAATTAATTTTTAATGTAAATATTTCATCTTGATTAATTTATTCCTCAAAAATTATATAATTGTTGATAAAATTCACAACTTCTTTAATGACAGTCTCCCCACCATGTCTATATTTTATTTTCTTCCCAGTGGAATCCTTTATAATTAGGTAAAAATTATGTGTTATATCATATTACCTTCATAATTTACATCACATTTTTTTAGAACCATGTTTTTACTCATTTTAGGATGTGGGTTTTAAACAAACTTATTTCAAAATGTTAAATAAGTTTTTCCATCACTTCAAAATTAATTGTTTGATATTCCAATTGAAATTTCTTTTTTTAACCATTATGTATTTTAATTATGTATTATTGAAGGTTATTTTTAAAATGAAAATTTATTTCAATGTTTTTAGTTTCCTTTTTCTAAAAACATTATTTATTTTATGGGTTCATTTTTTTAATATTCTTTTTAAAAATTAATAGTTCTCTAAATATTTTCACATAACCTTTTTAAAACCTTTTTCTAATTTTAAATAAATAATAATTCATATTTATTTGAAAAGATTTATTTTGAAAATGGATTATTTTAAATTTATTAAAATTTAACTTCTAAAAATTACATTTCAAAGTGTCCCATAACATCATCGCATTCATCAAAAGTAAAAGTGTTATATAAAATCTTGTTTATGTTCTCACTACCATTTTCCACATTATCAAAAAAGGAATTGTTTCCTTGAATGTTATTTTTAATTTAAAAAACTACAATTGTTATTTTTAAAAACTATTTTGTTGTGATTTAATTTTGTGTATAAACAATTTACATTCTCGAGGTTAATTTTGGTGACATCATTTGAAAATTTTCTGAAACCAATTTTTATTTCCATGGGTTATTTATAATATAATGAATGATTTATTTCATGTGGAATAAATACATTTGAATTATTGGAGAGTGGATTCCTTTATCACCGTATAATTAATTGTTTATGTTTTATATCTCATGAGATAGTGATGTGCGGAAATATGGAACTTGTTTGAAAAGGGTTGAGTATAATGAGTTTTCTCACATTTGAAGTGGGGGAATAGTGAGTTTTCTCACATTTTTATGCATGATAAAAAAAATTTGTTAAAAAAGGTGTTCAAATAATGATATTTTCTCATTTTAATGTCTTGAAATATTGTGTTTGTTCACAAAGGCATTAGGATAATGAGTTTTATCACATGGTCTCCCATGTTTATGATTGTGCCACCTTTCTAAGTTCCCATTATTTTAATAATATGTCATATTCTAGGTTTTTTCCCTATTTTGTAACATATTTGGAACTTTCATATTATTAAATTTCTTATTTAATGATTTATTATCTTATGTTGTTTGTCATAACTTTCTTATATATCTTGATTATACTGATATGCTCATCTTATGCTCACTTAAAATATTGGATTCTTATCACTTAGGATTAGCCTTGATGAACATCTCAGCCCACACTTTTCTTATGTTTTCATATCCTAATATATGATTATAAGTGAAACATATGATAATAATATAATTGTGTCTAGTGTTGTTTGATTATGGATATACTTTCATAAGTTTTTCATATTAAGTTTCCTATGTAACAGGTCCTCAATGTCACTAATCATTCCATTCATTACACTATGTGATTATTTTTGATATGTAATGATTAACATATATAAATAATATAAAACAAAGATATTTTTATGATGGGTTATTATAATATGGTTATAAATTTTAGTGTAAAATTCAAAAAGGACATCCCTATTGGTGTTTTTAGGCATGTTCGCATGTTTTAGTGGTTCCCATGGGGTGTTCAGAGAAGGTTAAAGGAGTTCATACTATTGTAGAATGGTAATTTTTTATATGTGGAACATCATGATTTTTAGCAGGGGTAACATAATGAATATTTATTAAAGGGGAGTGTGTCACCAGGAATCATCTAGTCACACCATAATTGGTGATCGATATTTCGTAGTTCTATCCTAGAGAGGGGCATTACAGTATGAACCATATGGTAACATCACATTGAGTAACTATAGGAGGGATTTGTTCCAGAACTCCCTAGTCCATGTTTAAATGCAAAATTATATATATATATATATAATATTTTTAAAATTATTTTAAAGGATACCTCATATACTTACTTTCATGTTCTTGACCCCGACACCCAAGCCCCCTCTCCCTCATAATTTTTCTCTCCACTTCTTGACTTATTGGGACCTTATAACACTGATTGTTGATGTATCAAAACATTTTTTTAAATAAAAAAGTTTATTTAATCATTTATAAGTTACATCCTAGGATATACTCAATTAATTCATTTGTTTTATACTATTTTAGAAAAATCCACCTTTTAGGCACTATTTTCCTGAATTCTTAATTTCAGCCGAGTGTGGCCAAACAATGTTACAATATCAAATGATTTAAATATTATGGGGTATATTTAGTTGGTTACTCTCATATTTTACCATATGTCACATGTTTTATATGAGTCACAAAAATAGTGATGGGGTTTTTGGTTTGGGAATTCTATGAAGGGGTGGGTGATTCCAGAGATGTATGATAGGATATGGAAAATCCTATTTAGAGGAAAATGAGTATATCAGACATGGTTGGGTGACTTTAGATTCTATAAATAGTTATATTTCAATGGTACATGACATTTATTAGGTAAAATATAACCTATAGTGGTCTTGGTTCATGTAATTAAATTAGATTTTCCTAGGTTGAAGTTGTATGAGAAGTTTGATGGTTTCTTGGGAAGTAAAAGATTTGGGTGGATGTTTCCATGAATGAAGAACTTTGGAAATTTCTTGTGAATGGTTTAATAATGTCTCTGGAGCTTATAAAATACTTTTTATGGGTAGATTTACAGTGATATGTCATCTTTGGATAAAAAATTTAATTCTATAAGAGGAATTGGTTAATCTAAAGTGTGTTCCTTGGTGGGTTTCCTAGTATAATGCGGTTACAATGTGACTTATTGGGTATTGATTCTGTAGTAACTATGATTGGGTTCTGGAATGATATTAAATTTATACCTAGGATATGGTGAGTACTTTTCCTAGATTTTTATCCTTTTTGAGGTGATTCCTTAAGGGTAATTGAATTTTGGAAAATTATGAGAACCATTATAAGGGTAGTGAATGAAAAGTGTTGGAAAGGGGTTTGAGGGATTTTCTATTCCATGAAGCTTATTTGTGGATACTAGAAATGTATATGGGAAATTATTTTTTCTTACTAAAGGATTTATGGTTTGGCTATTACCTTAGATAAGTATATGTTGATTCCAAGAGGTGTTGAGGTGTTGTTATGTTAAGAATCAGATGGATATAATAAAAGAATGTATTATTTTGTGTTGTATTTTATTTTTTAACATAAATCAATTAAAATTGTTTATAATCACTTAAAAAGGTGTATAGATGTCTTTTACAAAGAAAAAAGTGTAATATATTCAGTCCAAAGGACAAATGTGATTATAAAAAACAGGGAAGTATATGTTTATCCGATTATATTCAAAGTTCTATCAGAAAGAGATGTTATGTAATGTTAAATAGTGTTATGGTTTTCTATTCTCTAGATTACTCAAAAATAATTCTTATTTTAAAAAATTAACCTCATTTAATTATTATTTTATATATTTTTTATTGCTTTAGGTCTCTTAATCTAGATTTTTTAAAAAACATTCAACCTTTTTTTGGGGCACATTTTTTATGAATGGTTGGAAAACCAACACAACCTCCATGGGGGTGATTCAATCACCTTCATAAGGATATTTGACATGTTTCTAACATGGTTTTTCAAATAGTGCAATCAAACCATGTGGGTTCACCATGTTCAAATTTTAGGGGCAATGGTGGTTGCACAGTTTGAAGGTCTTTGTGCTGAATCCATAGAACTCCCCCAAGTATAATTTTTTTCAATAAGTATACCTAAAGGTTATAACCCAAAATTTATCTATTAAATTACCTCATTCTCATTTTCCATCCTGTCCCAATTGCCTATCCATATTTTTCGTGACCCCTTTTTCAAAGACTCTATTTTCATCATTTTCCATCTGATTTGCTGTGAGATCATCAAAGATCAATGTTTATTCATCTTCAACTCCATATTTTTTCCTTTTATTTCATCAAATTTATTTATGAATAGTTTTTCACTTGTGGGCCAACCCATATAGGATAGGTTTGCCTAAATTTTTATTTTATCTTATAGAATTAGTCTCCAAGGGAAAGTTTCTTACTTCTAGGAACTTCTCCTTGCCATTTTTGTAGGGATCTCACCTTCTATGATTTCTCTGGATTGGTTTCCCCCATGATAAACCCTTTAATTTTAGGGAGTTTTAATGCATGGATTTTAAACTATCATTATCGATATCAAATAACTATATTATGGTTATTTATAAAATTTTTATGGAAGAAAACATATTTTAACTTATATTTTCCTTGGTTTTCCTCTTTGGTTCCTTATGCCTTTGAAAAATACACTATAATTTTTCCCAAAAAAATCATAAAATGAAATTGGATATTTTAATACATCATTAGTTATTTTTAATTTATAAATGATTTATTATAGGGATTTAATTTATGAAGAGGTTTTTCATGATTCTTTCACGAGTGTTGGTGGGCGATTGAAATTTCATATTATGGATTCAGTATCGATTGAGTTCATAAAGAATTCCTTTTTTGGGGTTTGTAAATTTGTGTCCCTCTTCAAATTTTATCCTTGTTTGTATTAAATTTGTGTTATGTTATGTATTTTTTGGTGGGGATTTGCTTCCTGATGTTCTTATGTGATGATGGATATGTTGTGGTCTTCTTTGAATTGATTAGAGTTGGGAAAACCTTTGTGTGTTTTTTCAAGTGACTAAGACAGAATCCGGACCGGTTGAGTTTATTCTCAGTCTAGTGTTTTTCTAACTATAGTTGATCTCACCATGAATGGTGATTTGGATTTCAGGTCCTAGGATTCCCTTATATTATTTTTAATGTCATAGTGGATCCCATGTCATTTTTAAGAGGAATTATAATGATTTATACATGCTACCCTTCATTCCTAGTTAAAAAATGGTGATGACTATATTAGAACTCATTATTTTAGGTCATCATCAGAGTGTTATTTAGGTCGTTGAATTACTTAGGAGTGGTTTGATAGAACTCTCATGGTGTTCTCTTTCTTTACCTATTCCTTTATTATACTGTTTATTTCTATTTATAAATCATTTTGTGTTTATATTCTTGATATTATAGATGATAATTTATATAATTAATGTTTTTTCGGAGGTGTTATATGATATTATAGTAATAAAAAATTCTTGATACACGTTGGTTTGAAATTTAGGTTGTAATTTATAGTGATTATGGTAGGGTATCCTCATATTATTGATCCAAAATTCATGTGGAATATTTAAATGGTGGGGAGATCCAGTATGGTTCACTATCCCTTGAATTTTTGATAAAAGATGTCGGGTGTGACATATGAATTTTAGGACATGGTGGGTTTTGAAGATTTGTATTAGAGGTATAGTTTGTAACACCCCATGGTTTTGAAAAGAAATATTGAATGCCTAAAACACTGTTTCTCTACAAAACACCATTTTTCCACCTCTTTGATTTTAAATTTAAAAACTGACATACACAGTTGTGTTTGGTAAGATATTTGGAGTATGATAAAACACACTTAATTATTTGTGAATAGAAACATACCCTTATTAATAGTAATATGACCTTTATGAATAGTAAATAATATTATTATTTCATTTATTTAAGGTAATAAGCAATGAGATCTTGATTAATTTTTCAATGTGATATAAAATGAATTATTGTTCTAAAATTGTTATTTTTTGAATAAAATATGATTTTATTTAAAAACTAAATTAATAATATTTAGAAAATTATTTTCAAAAAATGGAGTTCATTTTTTAATTCTATACTTCGAAAAATGGTTAGGTTAAATTTTTGGTATTTTTTTAATATACTTAAATTTTTGATGAATAGTAAAATATGATAATTTATTGAATACATATATTATCAGTTAAATTCACTATCTATAGAATCATGGATGATGTAAGAACACATAGTTTAAACTCACATGAACTTATTACTATTTTTGGTCACAATAATCAATACTATTGGTTACCTTGATGGAAATAATAAAATAATGATTAAGATATTCAAAAATTACTCCTCTTCTCCACTATAAAACCCCTCATCACTCCCTCTTCTCTTTACTCCTCTAATCCTAAAATCTCTAAAATGTTCTCCCCAAATAACCTTCTCTATACAATCCCCATGTCCAAGAGCTCTTGTTCTCGCCAAAATACAAAAAACCCTTCCCTTAAGGAGGTTCTCAAGGGGGTTATTTCAAGAGGTAAATTCATATTAAATTTCCTTCAATTTCATTTCACATTCCTTTCTAATGTTATCCTATACTCAACTCCTCTACCAAAATGAACTTGAAAACTAAATTATCATCTATATACTATAATTATATCATGTTAATGGAATAACCATCATCAATATCATTACTCTCTCTCTCTTATTTTATAAACTAAATCATCGCCCGTGAGGTGCCAATTTACAACCTTTATGGATGATGGAGTTTCATCAATCAACTTCCCCTAAAATACTAGTCCTAAAACCATTTTTATGGTTGAACTAGGTGATAATATATTTATTATAACCTATTTAATATTTATTCACCAGTATATTTACATAATATTAAATCATATGACCAAAC
This sequence comes from Viscum album, assembly GCA_963277665.1. NCBI lineage: Eukaryota > Viridiplantae > Streptophyta > Magnoliopsida > Santalales > Viscaceae > Viscum > Viscum album. The sequence continues at coordinate 1,490,642,183 of OY728142.1, forward strand.
TATTTCCTAATATTCAAAATACCAATAGAAATAATCTAAGTGATTGTCCTTAATATTTCATCTAATGATTTTATCCTCAAACAATGTAAACAAATGATATAAATGAATGTTAAAAATTATGGATGCTCCTAAATATTTTTTAAATTAAATTCTTGATATTTACATCCATTCCACATGAACCCCTTTACATAAAAACAAGTGAACCGATTATGAAAATCAAGAAAACAAACACACCAGAATGACAGAATTCAATTTTGTAAATTATCAATAAGGACATAAATGAACTAAAAAAAGTATAATAAACTAAATAAATGTCTATTAGGTTATTAATTAAGTTATTAATAGGTCTAATTTAATATTTCAGGACCATAAGGTCAATAGTGGAACATTTGGACTTAAGGTAAGGGTTTTCCACCTGAACCTCCATTTTCATTTGTGTTAATTTTATTATTTACATGCCTAAATTAAATTTTTATTAATTCATAAGAAATCCAAATATTTTTTGTGTAAATTTTCTATCTATGTTTTCCAACCCTAATAAGACCTTTATTTATGGAGAGTTATATGTTTTAAAAGGAACTTTTAAAAATGCTCCCCGATAAACAAGCTTGTTTTAAAGGAAATTCTTAAATTGTTTCCTGTTTTTAATAAAAATATATAATATGTTTTTAGTAGCCATTATCTATCTAAAATAAATTCTTTAATTATTAAAATACCATATTACTTAACTTATTGTTTTACAGAAGGATTGTTTTTCCAAAATAACTCTTCTTTTCCAAGAAAAAGAGTATATATCTCAAGAATTAATTGATGATTTCATAAGAGTATCTTCATCTGTTTAGAAAGTCCTATTTATTATTATGTATTAATTAGATTAATATTTATGATATCATCTACCATATTTTATTTAATGGTTTCTGATTAGTTTGACTACGGATGTACTATTTTGATACCCTTCACCATATTATTCTGAATGGTTAGATTTTATGTTCAATGATTAGGGAAAGTTATTTACATTTCACAGTGAATGTATATGTTAATTATGTTCACAACCTTTCATATGTTGAATGAATTGGGCTTATTCTATGATATGTGGGGTCCGATATAGCACCTTGATGAATTGGTAGGTCTCATGAGACAAATATTTATGGACTTGGAAGAGACCTTGCCCATTTTGAGATATGGTATTAGCTGAGGCCCTAATCATTTTTAGATTTCTTTCCTGAGGCCTTGATGATATGTTTCAGAATGTCCATCATATGAATTTCCCTAATTATGAAGCTATTAATTGAAATCTCATGTGGTTATTCGACTAGTAGAATACCCATGATTACGTTTTATTATGGAATTATTTACACATCTCATATTCCTGCCATAATGTTCTCAAGTTTTTTATTTGTAGAGGAACGTGTTTTCAATTATTCACCATGCCTAATTTTTATGTTTATGTTATATTATTCTTTATTTCTTACTCTTAATAAGAATTTTATCTCACCCCTATATTATATTTTATCTTTTCAGGGAACAAAAAAGTGTATTATGAATGACCTGTAGGGATAAACTTATAGTTGTGGATGTTCCCATTAAATATTATATGCTCTATTTCCATTTCAATTTGTAATGTAGAACTTATGTATGATTTGTATTTACAATACTACTAAACTTCTCGGTCCTTCAGGATTCATATTCCTTGTTTATATTCCAATGTAATAAATTAAGGCACCAGATCTAGGAAACTAAGATTGGATCCTTACGTAGTTTGTGGCTAGAGTGGTTTATTTTTTTTATCTAAGTTCCTTTAGTGTGTCTTCATTCTTGAGTTCAGTTGATTTATGGGGGTAGAAGGGCCCTCGTGGGTATAATTATCACACCCTGACCCTTATTTATAGATTATTTCATCTATTTATTTATTATATTTTTCGTTCAGTGCTTTGAGCCTATTAATTTGAAAAATTATAAAATTTTGAATCTTTATATATATTTCATGGTTTGGCCATATTATTATAGAAACTGTGTGGATTCCATGTGGGTGAGTTTATCAACTTGATGGAGTGGGTTTTCATGGTCTGAAAACGATTTTTTCAAACCATAATACTAATTCATGTTGGTATTTTTTGTGCCAAGTTTAGGCTGCACAATTGGTGAATTGTTTGAATAAATATGTGATGAAATTTTATGAAACTCCCAGATCATTAAAAAATAATATTTTTCCAAAATAACGGTAAATGGGTTTAACCCCTGATTTTTCTTTCCCTTTCCTTCATTCTTGTTCACAACCCCTCCCAGCTGTCCAACCCTCTTATGCATATCCCCACCATTTTATGGCCTCTATTATTCACTGTGTCCTTTAGATTTGGTGTGTGATCATCATAGGAAAATGTTTCTTCCTCTACAGATTCTTATTTTTCCTATTTCTTTCCTCACCTTACATTAACATTGCTACTTCATGTGTGGAATAAAACCCAAAGGATAGGGTTGGACAATTTTTTATTTATTCTTGTGGCACTTGATTCCTAGGGAACACAACTTACTTCGGGGACCTTCTTTTTCCTGTTCTTGAATGAATCTCACCATATATAACTTTTTTAGGTAGGTTTCTTCAATGTTTACCCCATTAATTTTAGGTAATTTGAATTATTGAATTATAAATTATCATTTTTGAAATAAAATAATTTTATTATGAATATTTATAAAATTCCTACGGTTGAAATCACGTTTCAACATAGATTTTCCATTGATTTTCCCTTTGGTTCCCCCTCTCTTAGAAAAATACATTCTAATTTTACTCAAAAAAATAATTCTAATAGTTCATAAAATGAAATTGTGTATTTTAATACCTCATTTGTTATTTATAATTTATATATGAGTTATTAAATGGATTTAATTGAATTCATTTTCTTTATTATAATTTGGATAAATTGTATGTTATTTTAAAAAACTTTTGTGTTATTTATTTTCAGTTGATATATATTTACACTATTAAATATATTCACACCAAGATGTGTGAATTTGGGAATTAGAATGAGAGTATCCATGTATTCATATAACCAAGTAATTATGAAGTGTTTCAAAATTGGTTTCAAAAAAATAAATTTGAGTTTATGCACATTAATTTTTATGTTTCTGATTATTATGCCTATATACATGGGTAAGTATATATATTTATAAATAAGTATAAAAATTCACATGGTCGTAGGTGAATTTTCAAAATCAAAGATATATATATATCTGTTTGGGTTTTTATTTTCCTATAGGCATAACAAGAGGAAACCATATGAATTTAAACATTATTTTTGAACATGGTTCTGAATAAGTCCATTAAGTAAGATAAAAAATAAAATATGTTGGCATGGTTGGAAATCTATACATCCTTAATAAAAATTAAGGTCACCAAAATGGATTTCCGGACTTTTATGCCATCTATTGGGCTCATATTTTGTATTTTTTTGAAATTGGTAGGGTTTTAAGTGATGGTTTCACATTAGTAGAGTTTGGAGGGGAAGATATGTGAGATGTTATCTTTTATTTACTATGGGGTTTATTTTTGGTTTCTCTACTAAACCTCCCTTATGTATTATTGTTATGGTAATTGTTCATGGGAGCCTCCGGTAGTTAGGTAGGAGGACATGGATAATTACGCTACATGGAGGCAACATTGATCTGGACTACCCTCCCAGTATGACAATGATACAAAACTAAGTAAACTATGTGGTGACGATATTTATTGGTTAATGATCATTCATGGGAATATTTATATATATATTTTTATCACCAAGAGTATGGGTACTATAAGATTTTTTAACATTACTTCACCAGGGCTCCCATTCTTCTGGATTTCAATTACTCCCACTTCTGTGGTTCTTTATCGAAATGGTCTTTGAATTATTTTTTATTTTCATGTTCAAAATAAAATAAAAAATGTTCTTTTTTACTTTTCTATATAATGTTTCATTCATGTTTTCACTTTTTACATTTACTATTATTTATTTCGTGTTCTATTGAAAACCTGTGATTATCTTTTTTTTGGAACATTAAATAAAGTTTCAACTATTTTATAAAATAATAGAATAATGTATTGGGACCCAGTTAGATTGAAGTGGATTTTAGATTATGGAAGTGGTTATTGTTATTTGTTTTTATTTTTTTCAATAATATAAATCAATTCACTTTATAAGTGTAGGTGATAGAATTCCGAAGTTTTGGTTTCAGAAGATCAGACTCAATATTCTTATGAATGATCATCATTTTTACTTTACTAGTCTAAAGATGTTTTCTGGATAAAGTTGTTTTTGGACTTTCATTATGAACAGAATGAATATTTTCATTCAAAGTGATAAGTTGGTTCTTTGGGTAATTTCTTTCAACACATTATACATTTAATATGAAAATTATTTTAAATTATGTATTTCTTTCGTATCACTAGTTGTCTAAAAACCTTGTGATCCATGATTAGTGAAACAAAGGCATAGAAAATGTGTTTGGTGTGTGAAGTTAGAGGGGTTTTAAAAGTGCTGATCTATCGGTCCATCAAACATAGTGTGCTATCAATTCACCAGAAGACTTGTAATAATGAATCTATTAGATGGTGGTTTCTATTGATGAAATAACAGATATAGTACTCACTCGGGGGTAGAACATTGGTTATTAAGTGTGTATTAGATAGAAAAGAATCAATGAGTTTGATGAGATATGGATGTTATTGATGATCAATAATTAGAAGGTTTCAGAGATCGATAAGTAAAACAATCAATAATTATTTAGTCAACCATTTTCATGACACTAAAATCATCAAAGTGGGGGTTTGAAGGTGTTTGGTTCTAAGTTGGTTAAGAAAAAAATGTTACGGATATTTTTTGATTGGATTAAAATTTATCAAAAAATATTTTTCACTGATCCATTAAATGATAAATATAGATTGATCCATTCCACGTATACCTTCATTGATAAGTCATAAGATACTGGACTTCATCAGACACATTCTCATTAGTCTAAAGAGTTTTTGATCAAATGAATAAAGTAGTTGAAAATGTGATGTAATATGAAGTTTTTATTGAACTATCATTGATGGTTTCTTGAGCATTTTTAAGTTTCAATGTTGTTTATAGAAAAATAATTGAGCAAATTAATTGATATGAGAAATAAAATCAGGCGTCCAATATGATTTCAGAGATATTTCTATGTGAGGATGCCATAGTAAAGTAGATGAATTATTTAAAAGGTGGAAAAATATTTATAGAAGATGATTTTCAGCTAGTTTTGAGCATTATAATGGGTAGTACTCTATTTTACATGTTCTAAATCAAATTAATAAAATCCTTGGGACAAATAGCATAGGTACGAAAAATTATATCAGATTGAAAAATTGATTGTTTATTTGAAGAATTCTTATAGTGAGATAAGTTTCGAGAAGAATCTAGATTTTGTTTGAGGCATAGATATTTGGTAAAAAATAAAATTTAATTGAATTTGAAATTTATAATTCTAGAATAAGTTTGAGAGGGAAAAGCATTGGTTTCCTATGATTTTTTACTTCTGGAACACCTATAAATAGAGGTCCAAATATAATATACTCTAACACTATTCACATGTGGGAGAGAGAGATCTGGAGTTTTTTAGAAATAATTGTTAGAGAAATTTATTTTGATAGAGTTTTATTAAAAAGAATTTCTTGACAGAAGAAGTATGATGAAGAAGTTGTGGTCAAGGTTTTCTAGATCATACCAAGAAATCGGATTAATTATTTTTGTAAAGGAAAGAAGTGATTTAGATTTGTTTCTGAGATATATGTTTAGACACATTTCCATACTGAATAATAAGATTTAGGAATCATAATGTGCTATTAGACTATGTTTTCAAATGAATCCTAGAGAAGTTATCTTACATATCACTGGGTAAGAAAGTAAATAATTACAAATGTAAAAGTTTTTAAAGAAGGATAGTAATATGTTTGGAACTAACTAGTTAAGGATTATAATCTTTTTAGAAAATATTATTTATATATTTTATTCTAAAAGAAGCATAAGAACTATTGCATTTATTATAGTTCTACACATGTGTAAGGGTATTTATACCTTATTGTATCCACACAAAAGGATTATTCTTATTTGGAGCATGTGGTATTGGATTTCATTAAAATCATTAAAAAGACTATATATTATTATTCAATTGTGAACCTTGTAATTACTTGTATTCTTATGGAAGTGTGAATATTTCATTTTCCGAAAAGTGATAAATCATTAATAGGAGGTGAAGGATGTTATATAATATAGATAAAATAAAATAAAATGGTATCACTAATTTACTCCTCACCCTCTTAGTGATTTTCTTGATCCTGGTTGGGACTATTCAATTGGTATAAGAAAGAAGGTACCCTTATTTTAATATTTTCTTTTGTTTTTTAATAGAAATTTTTATGTAGAATCTAAATTTTGTGAATAGTAAGGGCTTTTTAGTTTCTGATGGAAATAAATATCATATATAGAATCATAGAATGATTTTATATCACATATATCTTGGTTGTGATGTTTTGGAAGCCTTTACATATGGATTTCCTACTCTTGTTGAAAATTTCCCCCTTATATATGTGGATAAGAAGAATTTAGAGAATAATGGAAGGGATACGAATACCTTACACTCATTACTTTCTAAGAGTGGTTTTTTAGACGAAAAGAAGTTGAAACTACTAAAGGTATTTTGCATAAGTTGAAAAATATATATGATGCCAATATGAAGGTGAATAATGTAATGTTACATATATAGAGGTTAATGTATGAATATCTCAATATGGGTGAGTATGAATCTATTGGTGACTTCTTTGTAAGGGTAAATGACATTATTGGCACCATAATATACTTTGGTAAAATGTTGTAAGATTTAACTATTATTGAAAAGGTATTATGAAGTATTCTTGACTTCTTTTTTGCCAAAGTTTCAACTTTATAAGATAAACATCTTGAAACAACATCTTTGGATGACCTTTAGAGTAATGTCATTACATCTGAAATGATAAGGGAAAAATCTATGAAAAAAATATAGTCAAGAAATTTCATTCAAAGATGCAACACAAAGTGAATCTAAGAATATTCTCAAAGATGAAGAAGATGGTGATTCAAAAAATTAAAATTATATTAGTAAAAATCATGATGAATTCTTAGCCTTGTTTTATAATATTATGAAAAGTTGTGTGTGAATGTAATAAGGGAATTTTCCCTTAAAATGTTTTGAATATGGAGAGGTTGGGAACTTTTCAACAAAATTCCATTGATGAAAGATTGAATATTTAATGTGATAAAGATTATTGAGTATTGAGAATATCTTTGAATAAATAGTGTTACAAGTCAAAATATTATTCTATGGGAAAGGATAAAAATTCACCAAATCCAAAATGATAATTTTTTTCTAAAGATGTTGATGATGAAGAAAGTGAAGTTAAAGCTGAAAAAATTCAATGATGTTGATGGATAAAATACATTTATTTTAGAAATTAATGATGATTTTTTTGGATGAATTTGTTGTGAAGAAGAAGATACTGAGTTATAATCTCATATAAAAATAGAGTATGAAGAGTTTCTTATAAATATTAATATACTTGAAAGAGAAATAAATAAGTAAAAGAAGGAAAGTTATTAAAAATATAATCATTTATATTTTCGTGAAGAAAAATCTATGTTCATGGAAGAAATTGATAGACGAAAATAATATCCCAAAAATTAAAAGAATTCGAATGAAAATATTGAATTTAATATCAATGAAAAAGAGGAAGATTTGGAACTTGTTCAACAAAATTTATCTAAAAGAGTTTAGGGAATTACATGTTTCCAAAAATATATCATTGAAGTTGGTGAATAATTTAGAAAGTGTGAAAATGATAAATATAGAAAAGTTATCTTCAAAGGTTGAAAATGAAATTAGAGATTTTTCTAATAAGAATAAGGATTAGAAAATCCTAAATGTGTCCAAAATGTACAAAGTTAAAAATAAAAAGTTTCAAAAATTTATGTGTCTGAAGGATATGTTTCTACTACTCATGATTCGATAAAACATAGGATGAATTATGAGTTTAAGAGGATGATTTTGGATAATAATAAGAAGTTTAGGGCTCAACAATGTTTATTTGTGGAAGGTAAAAAAGTTGTTGAAAAATATTTTTGTAATTCCAGGATCAATGGATACAACATAGGAAACTACTCTTTCTATGGATACTGCAAGTATTGTGGTGGATTTGGGAATACAAGAAATATGTGTTTGTTCAATAAAAAATGTTTCAATTATCCCATGGGTTACAAGAGGACAATTTTGAGGGGGATCGAATCCCATCAAATTAAGAGTTCATATAAAGTAGTTTTGAAATTTGAAAATATGTTCCAACCTCAAGAGACTATTTTTGAATGATGTGAACAACCTATAGATCTTGAAAAATTGGGTCTTGATTTATTTCCCGCATAAAAACATGTTTATAATAGTTCTAAAAATATTAATATAAAGTGAGATAAAGGGAAGGGGGAAGCTCTTATTGTAGGAACTACTCTTAAATATACAAATAGATAATAACCCTAGATTTTGGAATGTCGTTTCGCTACACTTAAGAAAAGTGATTTGAAATTGTTGAACAATGTGAAATATTTTAAAAACGGAAAAGTGATGTTTGGAAATGATGAATAACTTATAATAAAACAAGTTGGATCTACAATCATATGGGAAGAAAAGATGAAATCCAAGAAGGTCTTAATTGTTGATGGGATCAAAAACAACTTTTTGAGTGTTTCAAATCTTTTTTATGAAGTAAATAAATGTATTTTCAAAAAATATTTTTTTTTAATGAAAAGAGAAGATGGAAATGATTTTATAAGTGGCCAACATACAAAATGGGACTTCTTTCAAGTTTGATATGTACATAAGTTATGTTATCTAAGCATGATGTAAGAAAATAATTTTCAGAATAAAATGTTGGGAAATATGTGTCAATGAAATATAACCAACTTTTTGAAGCGAGATACTGTTAGTGATATTGATGATATGGAAAGAAGTAGAGATTTTTGTTGTTCAATTTTTTAGAATTTGATGATTTATAACTCTGTGTATAAGTAATTTGAAATTCATTCAACTCGTCCCTTGGATCTAATTGATTTTTTTTATTTGTAGTCTAATGAGAAAACAATCAACTTTATGAGATAATAACTTCAGTTTTTTGATTGATGATTTCACCCACATTACATGTATTCTGTATTTGAATCCTAAATTGGAATCTATAAAAAAATTAAATGTTTCAATGGAAGAGTAAAAAATTATTGTGGGTATTATATGAAGAAGTTGTGAACTGATATTGGTGGGGAATATAAGAATTATGAGTTTATATGTTATCTTTAAAAACATGGAATTCATTGTGCGTTTAGTGCACCATACACACCACAAAAAATTGTGTTACTGGAAGGAATAAGAGAAGTTCAGAATGTTTGGGATGTACAATGTTCATTGAGCATGGTCTTTCACACTAATTTTTGAGTAATGAAATTAGTACAATAGTTTATATTTATAATTGGTGTTTCAACATTCTAAATTCAAATATAACTCCATATAAAATGTTCTATTACAAAAAACCATGATTGAAACACTTTAGAGTTTTCGTGAGTCCCTAAATCAAAAATAAAACGGTGGAAATCTTGGAATACTTGATCAAAGAGGCGCAAATGTTATTTTTCTTAGTTATCCCTTATATGGTAGAGGATATAAATGTTTCAATAATGAAATAGTAATAATTTTTTTATGTTAATGTTCTTAAAAAAGATGAGGAAGATATTATGACATGTCATGTAAAAGAGAAAGATAAATAAAATGAAAGATATATTGGTGAGATAAATGAAAACAATTCAAACAATAGTGATTCCATGAAAATGGAAGAATCAAACTCATCTATTTATAGTGATGAGGAAAATTTTCATAAATCTTATCCTAGGATAACAAAGTATGTGGAAGTTCAAAACATTATGTGTGATAAAAAAGGTTCAAACAAGAATGGTATCAAAATTTATTTCAAATACCTTCTTATATTCAAATGTTAAACTGAGAGGTGTTAATGAATCTTTTCTATCATCAATAGTTTTTTCTTGCTATGAATAAATAATTGGATCAAATTTAGAAGAATGATACACGTAAGCCTGTACCCAAACCAAATGATAAAATGTTATTGGTATGAAGTGGGTGTTTCAAAACCAAATGAATGAAGATGGTGAAGTTATAAGAAACAAATAAAGATCGGTTTTTAAAGGTTACTCACAAAGTGAATGTATTTATTTTGATGAGATTTTTTATCTCGTTGAAAGGTTACAAAGAATCATAATCTTTCTTCTAATTTTTACACATCGAGGTTATAAATTTTTTTAGATATTTGTGAAATCAGTATTTCTCAATGGATAACATGATGAAGAATTTTATATATAAAACTTATGTGGTTTTGTTATTAGAAAGGATTAATGTTATGTGTGTAGGTTAAAGAAATATTTGTATAGGTTAAAGCATGTTTTGAGGGATTGGCATTCCAAATTAGATAACTTCTTAAGGATGTTGAATTTTAAGAAAGGAAGAGTTGATACTAATCTGTATGTCAAAGAAAGAGAGGAAATTTCACTCTTTATTATTGTATATGTTGATGATATTATCCTATCTGGGAATTATGAAAGAACCCATGAAAGATTTTCTAAGGAGATGAAGATGTTGTTTCAAATTTCCATACTGAGTGAAATAAAAAATTGTTTTGGCTTAAAAATACCAGAAAACAAGAAAGAAAATTTTCTATATCAAAATAATTATTCTAAGAAACTTAATAATAATTTTGGTCTAGAGACTTAATAACCTATTTCTAGAAAAACAATTGGGAAAAAAGTTTTCTATAGATACAGAAGGAATTGAAGTTTATTATAAAGAGTTTCAGTAGATGATTGGAAGTTAGTTATATATGACTCCTTTAAGACTAGATATTTTATAATTTGTTACATTATAAAAAGGATTCCAATGTTCTCTAAAAAATTCAATATCCTGAATAGAAAGATAATTCATATATATATATATATATATATATTATAGGCACAAAATATTTTATAATTAGATATGAAATCTTAGGAATAATTGATTTGTTTTGTTATACAAATACTGATTGGGTAGGAAGTGTTGATGATAAAAGATCCAAATCTAGTAATGTTTTATTTCTAGGGGAAGTTGAGTAATCTAGAATAATAGGAATTATAATTAAATAGCTCTTAAAAATAGAATCTAAATATTTTACTCTAATCAAGTTGTAACACAAATTATGTATATAAAGGCTCATTTGGAAGACTTACCTGTTGAAGTGAAGTTACCTATTCTCTATGGTTGTGATAATAAATGTGTTTTAAATGTAATAATAAATATGGTGCAACATTATAATTCAAAATATATTAACTTGAAATATCACTTCATCAATGATAATGTAGAGAAGAATGGAATTATTTTGAAATATATTCCTACGATGGAACAAGTTGTTGGAATTTTCACAAAAACTTTACCAAAGGAAGTATTTTTAAAACTGAGTTTAAACATGGGAATCCAACCTATTTCTCCCTAATGTTAAGGTATAGATTTTTTTCCCCTCTCTCATATTGTATTTGGATAGTCATATTAAATAGAATAAAATAATTTTTCATAAATCTATCCATTGGTATGTGTTAAGTCTTTTAACGAAGAATTTATTTAGGGGGAGTTTTGGGAAATATGTAAACTTATAATGTGAGTGTGTGAACTTTTCTAATAGTTTTTGGAAGTGTTTTAGGAAAATTTTATTTACAATAATTTAAATGAATTTACTAAAGTTTAAATTGAAATAATTCGTGGATGGTGTAATGTTTGAAGTCTTTATATTTCTTAAGTCACTTATTTTGGATAACATGCTTTTTCTATTAATGATTCTTGTTTCATGCAATGAGTTTTATCATGTAGGCTTAGACATGTTTATTTATAACCCATATATTTATTTATAATGTTTTAGTGTATTTTGAACCATGGTTGATGAATAAATCCAAAGGGGGAGATTGATGAGACCAAGTTGGATGGAATTGACTAAGTTGGTTGGATGTGGTTTTCAGATGTTGAAAGAATTTGTTGACGTGTTTTTTCTTTTTTCATTAAGATAAATCAAAAATAAATTTTATGTTTATGTGATCAAATTCATGTGTTTTGGTTTTAAATTATCAGACTTAACATTTATCATAAATTTCATCATTTTTAGTTTTCTAAACTGATGATATTTTCTAGGTGAAGTTATTTTCGGACTCTCATTGTGACCGAAATGATGTTTTTTTAGAGTGAGAAGTTTTTTTGGAGGAATTAGTTTGTTTAAAATGTTTTATATTTAATATGACATTGATTTTGTATATGTTTTAATTATCACATTTTTCTAAAAATCTTATGATCCAAGACTTGTGAAAAAAAGGGGGAGAAAATATGTTTGGTGTATGATATAAATTGTTTTTTACAATTACTGATCCATCTGTCCATTGGAAAAGGTGTTCTGTTGATTCAACATATGGTTTGTGATTTCAAATTTAGTAGATAGTGGTTACTACCAATAAAACATCGAATACATTACTGCATAAGAGGTAGAACATCTGTCTATATAAGTTTATCAAATGGAAAAGAGTTTCTGAGTGTGATTAAGTAGTGAAGTTTTTGACACTAGTGAATCAGAATGGTTCACAGACTGATAATTCGGATGATCTAAAAAAATATAGTCAAATATTTTCTTGAGGAATAAATAATTAGAGCGGTTTTTTATGGTTTTCAATTTTCAGCTTGTTAAGATAAAAAATTATAAATTATTTCATTTGCGACAAGGGTTATAAAGAAATATTTGACAGTAATCCATCATATGAGAAACTAAGATAGATACATAAGATGCATACTAGCACCAAAAAAGTCATCAGACACTAGAACTCATTAGACCCTAGAATTCATCAGACATAGTCTCATAGGTCTGAGGTGTTTTTTTTATTTTTTTAAGGTAATTTTTTTTTAATAAAATATGAAACAGATTCCCAACTGAAGATAAGAGAAGAAAAAGGTATCCAATAGTGTAGGGAGGACTAAATTAATGTAGTACAAGTGAATCAGCTCAAAAAAAATTAAAACATTTAGGGGGTAGGGAACCAATTCTAGAAAATGTCATACAAGGGGTTCTATTATTTCCCCTATATTCTAGAAATTCATCCACCATGTATCATTTACACTAGGTGTGGGAGAGACTCACACGACCGATGCAAATCTTATATTTATGATGGTATAAGTAATTGAACATGGTGTATTTTATTTTCCTTTTTTGGACTTTTTGATAACCATGGAGTCAATTTCGACATGAGGATAGATATTAGAGGCTAGACACACCTCACATCCATTAAGGAGAGAATTCTCATTTGCAAGAAGTGATTCACTATTCCTATAGAATCTATTTAACACCATGATCACTAAGCCCTAAGATTGGTGAACTACACCTCACCCTTTCATGAGGACAAGACTACAGTAACCATAAAAATTAACCTTGAATCCACACTAGAAGGAATATAACAACACATTTTTCCTTCCTGTTAGAGACTTGCATAGAGGGGGAAGTACTACGACCCACCAAGAGATTATTCATAGAAGGATAAGCCTCAAAGTGCTTATGATTGGAGCCCAAGCCTCCTGGTAGTCACCTGGCATGGACCTATGTGGCTGGACAAAAGATGTTGATACCCTCTATATGGTTTTTTTCTTGGTGTTCTAGATTCTCTAGCAACCTAAAGAAAGAATTATCACCTGCACCACCCTCTCTTGCATGTTATTCTAGACCCTTTGAAATAAGATAAGAAGGTAGTATGTAGTGTTTTGGGGTAATATTCTAATGAAAATGGGCTTGCCGATTAAACTTCACACAACTTTATCCCACTCCCAATCAAAAAATAAATGCTCAATAGTTTCAATTTTGGGAATCCTATAAAAAAATAAATAGAATCTAGATAAACTACTTTCTGTGAAATCAAATCGTCAGTTGACAAAACCTTTTGAGAATGAAACACACTAGAAAATCTAATTTTATTAGTATATATTTACAAAAATGATGATCTCCCAATTCTCTATGACCATGATTAGAAGCAATGGACAACTGATAAAGCCTTGTTGTGAAAGACCCAAATGAATCCCTGATAAAAATCAGTCTATCAGGTTGTGAAGATAGCTAAATATTTTTAAATAACTCATATTGATGTTGATCCGGGATGACGTGAATGAAATCTAGGTATCTAAATTCTTGAGAGAAGGTTATTTCAGGAACCATAAAACATTGGATGTAATGTAGGGTACTAAACTATATTTGAAGGGTTCTAGAGGCTTTAGAAGTTGCAACGTTGTTTGTGGAAAACAATCTGAACAAATTGATTGTACTAAGAAATACAATCAGACTTCTAGAGCGATTGAGAATATATTTCTAGGTGAGTAATCTTGATTAAATAACATTTAGTCTGACAATTTTGAAATAATGTTTATGGAAGATGAGTTTCCACTGGTTTTTAGCATCTAAATGAGAAGTCTTATGTTTTACATGTTTGTAGTTGGATTAATAAGATTGGGGTGAAAAAATAGTATCAGAATGAAACATTATATAGGAATGAATAATTTTATGTTAATTCTAAGAAGGATAAAGTTGTGAGAAATTTTGGGAAGTTTCAAAAAATAATCCACAAGATATGATAATCACATAGAATTGGTGAAAATGAATTTGAAATGAATTTAACATTTGGAATTTATTTAAATAGTGTTAGTGGGAAAATGAAATTAGTTTCTCACCCTTTTTCAATTTCATAGAAGATTAAAATAGAGGTAAATTTGAAACTTACTCTGACACTATTCATAAGTGTGAAAGAGTGACCACAATGAAGTTTTTGAGAAATAATTGGCAGGGAATGTTTTATGGAGAGTCTTATTGAGATGCATATTTGGAAAGAAAAATGTGATGAAGAAATTTTTTTCATGGTTTTCAATAGGGAACTAAGAAATCAGATTGAAAATTTAAGGAAAAGACACAAGTGATCCAGAATTGTTATTGGGATATCTATTCATACAGATTTTCTAACTGAATAATCAGACTGAATAATCAGAGTGAGTAATGAGATTGAGTTTTTTTATGAATTCTAGAGAATTTTTACCTACCTACTACTGGGTAAGAAAGTGAAGATGTTGTTTTGAAGAATTATAAAAGTGGATGTTGTTGAAGCAACAAAGTAACATGTTTATAACTAATTGGTGAATGTTTTTAAAATTGTTACAAAGTCTTAATGACATATTTCTTGTCAAAATATTTACATGCATGGTTGTAATGATCATAGTGATACTAAAGTGTAAGGGTATTCCCAACTTATTGTATCCTTATAAATGGATTTTTTTTCTAGTATATTGTTTGGAATTGGAATAATTACAAACCACGATAAGGTCTAGAAACTCAAATTGAGTAGTGAAACGTATAAAACACATGTTCTTGTGGATGTGTGAGTGTTTTTTTCAATGAAGTGATAAATATTTTATTGGAGGTGAATTTTGTTACAAAATAAAGAAAACATAAAATAAAATGGATTCACCAATTCCCCAACCCCCTCTAAGTTATTAAATTGATATTGGTTGGTATTTTTCATAAATGGACTTAATTTTTTTATAAAATAGAAAAAAAACTTATTTTAAATTAATGTATATTCAAACTATAATAATAATGAATATTTAATTATAGGGTATAAAAGTTTCAAGTCATGTGATGAACTATAGGGAATTTTTTTACTCATCCCAATATACATATTTCTATATTCTAGTATAGCTCTTAATCACTATTAGAGTGATTGATTTTTCGGTTTGGTCAAAGAGTGGCCTCAAGTCACATGGGATAGAATATTAAGGCACTTAAGTTGTATTATTTTTTTTCTTTTTTATTCATTAACTATGTTGGACCTTTTATTGATTTCTATGGATAGTGGTTAGAAATATCTAATGGAGGATAAAAGGGCACTAGAGGGGGCTATGATTTTCTTTATAGTGTAGGGGGTTAGGGGAAGTGGAGTTTTTTTGTTTAATGTGTTTTATACTTATATTTTATGTTGGATTATTTATATATTCATATTTTATTTGATATATACATCTAACATGTATATGGTTCATGCTAAAATTTTATAACAATTTTCACTGTTTAGTTAATTAATATGTGTGGGTGACATCATTCCAAAGTGGTGAATATTTGATGATTAAGAAATTATACCAACCTGTGGGGAATGTGAATTATCTTTGGGACCTATAGTTGGTTGGATCAGGACTTCTATGGAGATATGGATTATGTTGTATCGTGAAACTTATACAAATGTATTTATTATTATATTCTAACTTGGTTTAAGGAATAATGTTTGTAAGGAAAATAGATGGACAAGTCATGGAAGTTGTTGAAAATGTCATAACAGATAAAAAGAAGAATGATGTATTTAGAACAAACTTGGTGAGACCATCAGAAAAAAATTCTGAATCAACAGATAGATTCTATTATAAATATGTTTCTGAATTATCTGATAGAGGTATCCTAGCATTGTCTTTGTCCAAAGGGAATATATAATGTCAACTAGACAAAGAATGTCTGTAAGATCATCAGGTTAGTAAGTATTGTGGATTATCCAGACAAAAGAAAGTCACATGAACATTTATGATTTCATAAAATTGAATTATTATAATGAATGTAATATAAAGATTTTTTGAGTAATGTTTATCAAAAACATGTATTCTAAGTTAAGTCATCAGATAGAGTCATCAGACAAAGTAACTCAAAGAGCTTCAGCTAGAGGATTCCAATATTTCTGTCAAAGAATTTATAACTATGTAATATGAATCCATTTTATAGGAAAATGTCATCAGACATAGGGTAAATATAAAAATTAGAAACTAACATGGTTACAAAATGGATAAGTTTTAATGAAAATATACTAGAAGATGTTTTTCAAATCATTACAATGATTTAGTAAAGTTAATAAATGTGATGATTCTGAGCAAGATTTTAAATGTTTCAACAACTATGAAAGAAGATCTTGATTTATAAAGATATTTTAGGATGGTATAAGTGTTCATTGATACCATGTTTTAATTAATGTATATATATTTTAGGAAATTTAAATGCAGTCAATTGTAGAATTTTTTAAGTGGGATGTTAAAAATTTGAGCCAAAATTTTGAATTTGATGTTCATTCAAAACCCTTTCCTCATATTATCACTAAAAATATAAGGGGGTGTAGACACTTCATGAATTGTTTGGTGTAATATTGTTAATGTGAAAAGTTTTGATGATTTGAGGTGTTGACAAAAGAGTAAGGTAGAGATCTTATGTCATTGTCTCAAACTCAGTATCACCAGAAGAAGTGATTCTAAACAAAGTCTTCCCATTTTTTTGTATCGTATGAATTGGGTGAATAGAATATCACATGAACCTAGATATAGTTGATATTAGTCAAAGAGGCACCAGAAACCGTTTTATATAATTTGGAATCTGTTAGAAAATATAATGTACCGGGGGTATCGTGCTGATGTGTTGACTAAGTGTACCATACATAGAATGTTAGATTTACAATTCAAAATTAAGAGGTTTATAAAGATGTTAATGATTTCTATTATGAAAGAAGGTTAAGTGGAGGAAGAGTAACTTGTATTAATGTATGTTTGGAGAATGATGAAGAAGCATAGTTATAAAATTCAATATTGTCATTGAAGGTTCATATTGTTTTAAAAAACAATTTTAAATCATATTATATATTTGAGGAGAACATGACCAATCATAGTACTAAAGTACTATGTATGTAATATAAATTCTCAACTTATTGCAACCAATAAAATGTTTTTTTTTCAAGTTTATTGTGCGTTCTTGGAATACATGAAAACCATACCAAGGACAAGGTATTATTGTTCAGTAGTGAACCTTTTAAATACATTTTTCCCATGGGTGTGTTTCTTTATTGTCTTAAATATATTTATTTCCAAATAAAAGATGTATAAAGTTGTTTATTAAGTAAGAAATAATAGAAAGATAATACCAGGGATTCACCCCTCCCCCTATCAATGATCACATATAACCTGGTTAATCTTTTCAATTGGCATTAGAGGAAATATTTCCTTCAATAACACTTTATAGATGTTTTAAGAAAAGAAAATATTCTATAGATGTTCAGTAAATGGTCAATGGTAAGGGGATTTCTGGATTTTTTAGAAAGAGCTATTATATATATATAATATAACCTTATCTTATATGTATTGTCTATAGAGTTATTGAAGCTACTATCTATGGTTTCTCTCCTCATACTAAGGGTTTTCACTTAACATTTTTTGATAATAAGAACATATAGAATGATGGGTATTCCAAAAATTCTATACTTTCCTCATACTTTGATATTAAATTTATAAGGGTAAATGGTATTAGAATAACTAAAGGCCTCTTTTATAAGTTAAGGAAAATTTGTAAAGGATATATGAAAGTAGATAAATAAATGTTATGGATCTAGATATTTAAGTATAAAGATCTTAAAATGGGTGAATTTGAAAATATTTTGTTAATTCATTACAAAAGTTAATGACATTATAAATACCACACGTTATTTTAGTGAGATGTTTGAATATATAAATGTTGTTAAAAATATGTTAAGATTTGTTCTAGATAAACTTAATTTCAAGGAACCATCTTTTCATGATAGAGTTAATAAAACTCTATCTTAAGTTGATCTAAAAATTATTCTCATCCCTTATTAAATGAGGATAAAAATTATAATCAATAATAAATTAAAAATTAATCAAGAAATCTCTTTCAAAGCTGTAATGTGTGGAAAACCTAAAAATATTACTATAGAAAAAGTTAATGACACTGATATCGTAGATTTTGAAAATAATTTTTTTATGAATTCATGTATTTAATATATATAAATGGGGAAAGATCATATGTATACACCAAGGAAAGTAACCATTTAAGTAACTTGTCTAGAGATACATTTGTAATTTTTCTAAATAATGTCCTAGATGAAAGGAAGATGAAGAGAATGATAAAGAAGATAGAAGATAAAGAATATAAATGAAAAATAGGGAATATAAATCATATTCTTATTTTAAGGGAAATTATTATAAGTTATCCAAATAAAAAAATTGAATTTTTCTTTTACTTGTGAGAAAAATGATGATAGTGAAATGAAAAATGAAAAATCTAGTGATATACTACAAAAAATTTATATTGAAAAAGTGAGTGACAAGAAGTTCACCAGATATGAAAGTAGTAGTTCTAAAGAAGAATAAGTGGATACTCAGATGGATTTTATCATTATAATAGAATTTAGAAAATGTATCCCAAATATGGTTAAACATGGAATAAAAACAAGAAGTTGAAGAAATAAGATATTTCAGTAACCAAAAAGAAATATATTATTAAAGAAAAATAAAAGTCACTAAAATAGTTTTATGGAGTGAGTAATTTAATTATTGAATATAAATACTACAATATAAATATTTAATAAGAGTTAAAATTTAAGTATAAATAATTTGATCAAGTTCAAAAAAAACTTTTTAATGTTTATTGATGAATAAAATCATAAAAAATTTAGTTTTAAAAGTGTTCGAAAGTCCCAAGAAGTTATATCCTTATAAGGGTCAAAAAATAACATCCTTTGTGGTTAAAATAAGTTTGAAAATGTTTATAATAAGAATTAATCCAAGAAGACGATGTATATATCCAAAAAAGGGGGAGTTAAAAAAAATGAAATTTTAAAGTATAAAAGTATAAGGAAAAAAATATTATAACTATAGAAACAATTAAGGTTAATAATAAACCTATGATGAAGAATAATTTTTCAAGATGCTATAAAAACATTGGTTCCAAACAATGTTCCAAGGTGAATGGTAGGAAAGATGATAGAAAGAAGGTACAAAAATTTGGACAACATGTAAGTTAAAAAGGAAAGAAACATTTATATAGATAATAATGGTATATTCTGTTGAGGATTTAGGAATAAAATTATAGTATTATAGTTTAATCATTATCATTATAGTAGATCAAGTATGATCTTAAGGAATATTTTGAGGGGTAGTCAACCAACTCAAAGATGGAAACCAGAAAAAACTAGTTTGAAAAATTATAATAGATTCCAAACATTGAAAACTATTTTTAAAATATGTGATAATACTAGAAATATTTATAAAGGATTTATTATTATGGTAATATCCCAAAAAATTTGATATGAAATATCTCCAAATCCATATATTAAGGTATAAAAAGGAAAGGAAGATGCCTTAGTTATTGAAACCGCTCTCAATGCTGTAAAAGGAAAACATAATTAGATATTAGATATAGGTAATTCATCATATTTGACTAGATATGTGATTTTTTCAAAGAATGTGAAAGATTAGAAAAAATTTATAGTAAATTTTTGGAATTATGAGTCCCTCGGTGTCCAAGGTGTTGATATGTTATCATTGGAAATGAAAATTTGAAATCCAAAAGATCATTATTTGTTCATGGATTGAAACACAACATGTTATGGGTTTCCCAAATCAGGGATGAGGGAAAATAAATTTTGTTGAAAATATGTCGTTTTCTATATTAAATGGATTGTATATTTGAAAGCTATAACAAGAGGAAAATTAACTATGGAAAAATTGTTTCAAGTTGGTGATGGGAAGAGTTCATGCTGTCTAAGAATGATGTAAGAAAATAAGTTATGAAATAAGATGTTTAGACATACGTGTTATTGGAAAATTAGAAATCTAAAAAAGGTAGAATGTATTCATGATATTTTTAACATGAGTAGAATAAGATATTGGTGTTTTTGAATATGTCCAAAAGGGAAGATGACAAACACAGTACATAATAAATTTGAGATAAATTAAACTCAACCCCTGGATCTTATTCATTCCAATATATGTAGGACCATGAGAAATAAATTAAAAAATAAATATAACTAATTTATTTTTTATTAACAGACTTACTAACATTAAATTTATTATGTTTTTGAAACCCAAGTAAAAGGACCACCAAAAGTTTAAGAGTTTTAGACAAATTACAATAAAGTAAAATTGATATTCTATAAATAATTTATGAAGTGATGAGGGATCCAAATATGAAAATGGGAACCTCAAAAAATATCATAAATATAATGGAATTTATCATGAGTTTAGTACACTATAAATACCACAACAGAAGTGTTTCTGAAATAAGAAATACTAGTTTGGTTGAGATGGATCAAAATATATTCATTGAACATGATACCTCTTGATACTTTTAGAGGAAAAATATTTGTTTATATTTTTACATTAAAAATCAATTTTAACAGAGGATATACTCTGATATTACTCCTTAAAATATTTATTGCAAATACACCATAAGTTTTAAGTACCTAAATATGTTTGGTAGTCCTCGTGTTATCAAATTCAAAGGTGAAAATCTTTAGTACTTTGATTAAAGAAGTCTTGATGGAATATTTCCTGGATACCCTGCTAATAGTAGAGGTTACACATGGTATAGTAAGTAAAGTTGAAATAATATTTATTCTATAGATGTGAGAGTTATTTAACATTCTGATAGAATGATTTCATAGTCATCTATATAGATAAGATTAAGTTGTCACTATTTAACAACATAAAAAAGTATCTAATACAAGTAATGTTGTATAATTTTTTCAAGAATAATATTTTGAGTTATCTATTTCATGTGATTAGTGAAAATGTTGTTTATCTTCTCATAGGCTCATAAAATTGTTTTAATTCCAAAAAAACATTAGAGATCAAGGGAAACAAGTTCAAACTAGAAGAACCTTTAGTTTAGTTTGACATACTTCATTGTATTCACAGGTCGAAATAAGAGTTGTTGAATACGATTTGGGGTATAAAGAGTTTGTTGATTTCATGAATTAATAATTTAATTATATTAATAAGAATGATACATAGTAAATTATAATAAAACTATAAATTTAAAATTTGATTGAAACAATATGGGGTTTTTAGAGATAAGTTGAAAGAAAAAGGTAAAGAGATAAGAAAAAATGAATGTATGGTTTATGAAGGCTACTAAAATATTGAAGTCAATGATTTTTATGGGTCATTTTCTCCATTAATAATACTTGAAATCGTCAGAATCCTTATTACTATCTCTACTCAATAAAGATATAATATATTCTAGATACATGTCATGTTATCTTTTCTTAACAAATAGCTCAATGAAGAAGTGCATATTGAGCATCTATGTGGCTTCATGCTATGTCATTATGAATGTTATTTGTAAATTGTGATGAAATATTTGTATGGGTTGAA
Source organism: Viscum album (assembly GCA_963277665.1). Taxonomy (NCBI): domain Eukaryota; kingdom Viridiplantae; phylum Streptophyta; class Magnoliopsida; order Santalales; family Viscaceae; genus Viscum; species Viscum album. The sequence goes on from OY728142.1 coordinate 1,490,664,536, forward strand.
GAATTCTCTAGATTATTGGTATTATAAACTCAATACTTTCTTATAGACGGCGAGTTTAAATAATCTAAGTATTGATAGTAACATCTCAATGAATGAAAATAAATAGGTTTCCATGATTTTTACAATTTATGTTGATGATATAATATTCATAGGGAATGATGAAGAAATGTGTGAAATGTTTTATAAGGATATGAATAAGTAATTTGAAATTTCTATGGTAACTAGAATGAAATATATTCATGGATTATAAATTTATCAAAAGTAGAAGTATATTTTCCAATATCAATAGAAAAATGAAAATTAACTTCTGAATAAATTTGGCATGTAAGATCCAAAGTTTGTTTCCACACCCATTTCATTGAGAGAAATTTTGATAAAGATGAGAAAGAAAAAGAGGTTGATCCTAAAAATGTTATAAAGATGATTGTATGGTTGTTATATCTAACATATTAATGTTTAGATATAGTGTGTCTTTTTCTCTTTTTCCAGGTATCAAAGTTGTCACGAACCAACTTGAGTCGACCATGAATCGGTCACCCAATCCAGCCAACAACAAGTCTCGAGAGGCATTCTCGATCATCCCGGGATGGCAAAAAGCACTGAGGGAATCAATCAAGTAAAAAAGGGAATGATTTCTCCCAAATATAAACAATAAGGCAAACAATGGAAATAATAGACAAACCAATACACATTTATATAAAAATTGAACTGAAACCATTTATAGGAAAAAACTGAAAGTAAAAATGAATGATAAAACTAAACCAACCAGACCTAATGACCAACCATATGACCTATATGGTAACTATCCAACACAATGATCCCATGTCACTCAAGGTGACCGATCTCAAGCTGAAACCTGCACAAGGGCTAAAAAATAAAAGAAAACTATAGGTGTGAGTTTTAAAAATAAGTAGGTCATCCCGATATTCTATTCCAAATGCACTTCCACTTAAAATAAAAGAAATATAAAATTCATGTTTGAAATAAAATATATAAAAGTATTTTTTCCAAACAAGGTGCCATGCTACGAAAGTTATCAAACCAAATCTTTCAGGTTTTATACACCAGAATGCTAAAACAATTTCCAAAGATCTTCAACTTCAAAATGAAAATAATTTTAAAGGGGGTTGCATTAAAGGAAGTAATATTTTAAATAAAACACAAATTATACTAATTTTTCTTGCCATGTACACTATATGACGATGGTGAATACAATATATCCAATGAGCACTATTTACAGGAACACCCCTAGGCACTAGTTCATTGTGAGCCTCAGGTACCTCATATCTCGGTATGAAAGTAACCATAACAATATCTGTTCTCATTTATGAGCCACTAGTAGGTAACAAATACCCATGACCTAGTGGTCCCATACATCATCATAATAGTTTAGGTAGTGTTTTCATCATCAAACATTCTATGTGAAATAGGGATGAAACCACTCAGGATTAGTAGCATACCAGTACACATCCATCCTATTAGATACCCCAGTTTTCATTTAGTGATAAATCAAGTTCCACATAATATCAAATAAACTTTTCACATGAAAATTTAATTCCCAAATCATACACACACAAACAACCAGTAATCATTCTTCACATTTTTTTCACGGATCAATTAACCACTTGAAATTTTCATAAATCAATTTTAAGAAGTATAATGAGGCTTTTCAAATAAAATTCCTTAAAAATGTTCTTTAAATCCAAATACCCAACATTAACATATAAAAAAATATTTGGAAACCTTGAAACCATTTAATAAATTAATTTCATGGACCATAAAATGTCTTGAAATGATACAACATGAGGTACACATTAAAACCTTTTTTACAAGAAAAATGCCAAATGTGACTTTAAGAATTATTCACAAAAAAACATTTATCAAAATAACCAATTCCACTATTAATAAAGATGTGTAAAAACACCATTGGAATAAATATAACATTTAATTAAACCCCTGAAAACTCATGTTACACATTCAAAACACATCTATTTCAATAAAGGTGCCAAAATGGCCATTTACCGAGAATACATGCCAAAACACCCTGAAAACCAATACTCACATCATTATAAAACTCAAAACCTAATTTTAACCCACATAAGGAACCCAAAAACATTTATTCACATACTACCAATATTTTTCATAAGCCAAAATAATCATTTTATATCACATTGATGACACAAAATCCAACCAGGCACTTTCCTGAAAATGAGGCATGCAACAATTAATAAAACAAAATCTATTTAAAAATAAAAATGTTATAAACCAAATTTTTATGAAAAAATTTATTTGAATAGAAAAATTAGGTTCTAATCCTTATAAGTCGGGTTCTAAAGAAAATGGATCATTTAAAAAACACTTAGTGTGCACACTTTAAATAAAAATACACAATTTTCACAAAACAAAGAATACACTACCCTTATTTCATACGAAATAATTAAAAAAAAGGTGAACAATAGTAATAATCATATATATAAGGTTAAAAAAGAGATAAACAGACGAATCTTGAATTATAAAGGTAGTGCCTGGGAGAACCTACATCAAAACCAAGGGGGAATGGAAATGTACACCCAATAACACCTTCTGAGGGTTTATAAAACCTAAACCTATGAATACCAGAGCCAAAAGATGAAAAACCACATAAAAATTTATGAGATAAAATAACCCTATGTATTTCATGACCATAGGATAATATAGAGCCAATAAAAATTGTGGGGAGGATGAAGTAGAAGAAAGGAGGAGGAAACTCATCTTGATATTAAGAGAAATCTTCATCTTCCCTTAGATCCACACCATTAGAGGAGAGGCAATGCCTTGGAACTCAATAGAGAGGATCCTTTGTTCTAGAAGAACCATGGAAATAATATTTGAGGGAAAAGGAGTAAATAATGAACGATTTATGAAATAAACAAATTACTATTTCAAAACAGGACGATCTGAGAAACCTTGAAGAAGTTCTCCATAATACCTGATGAAGATTAGGTCCAAAGAGGGAAAATAGAATATGGAGGTGCGCCTAGGGTATTTGGGCTCTTTAGAGAGGTGTAATAAAATAAAATAAATAAAAAAATAATAATATATAATTGAAATAAAATATTTTTTTTAAAACAAGAAATGGGCTCATGGGATGGCCCAATACCTAGATAAATAACCCAAACCCACAATGATTATGAATTACTAAGGGGTAAAAATGGATATGGTGGTTGGAATATGTCAGGGGAGACCACTTGAGAAGTGTTATGGGTGAAAAATGTTAAAAAACAATGAAGTTATAAAAGTAACAAATTTTTTTAAATGTGGAAATGGGATCACGGTTTGGCCCAAATCTTGAAGTAAACAACCTTTTCTACAAAACCCCCCAAAAAATATATGGTTCACCCCTGGTAGGTTGATTAGACATATATTTCACTTCAAAAATCAACATTAATCTCACCCAAAACCCAAGAAAAGTATCATGATTTATAAGGAACCGGATCAAGACCATGACATGAAAAAACGTGTGTGAAAAATCTCCCCACCATTAAAGATTTCAACCCCCAGAAAGCCATTACAATTTCCATCTGATTTATCAATGCCTAAGGATTCCTCATCAACACAATACAACCTCTTGATAAAAGGAAATTTCACCCACCAAAATAGAACTTATGCCTCTTTCCTATAATGAAACAACAACTCACAATGAATTCCCATGAATCAATGGAAGGATCAATCCACTCATCCACAACCTATTCAAGACTATATTATTGGGCCTTATCCCAAAGATCCTAATGAACAAACCAAACCAATGAAAACCAGGAAAGAAAAACATTTCAATGGAGTCTATAATTAGACTCATCACCATTAAGAAACAACTAATAGTGACCAAAAAATATTTCCACATGATCTAAAAATAGGCCTCTCCCACAGAGGCCAACCAAAACTCACTTACAATGGACTACCAACCAAGGCCAAGAAAAACACCACATGGTCATTTGAAATGCTCTCTCCAAAATGTAGGGAACAAGAACATATCCAATACTTATCACACATACCAAAAACCACCACCACACTGGGAGGGGAGGGATGGGACCCATAGATTAGACTGTTAGAACCAAAGCTGAAAACCACCCACCACTCTTGACCCATGGACGGATAAAATCCAAAAAAACACTCCCTATTAACATGGGTGGTCCACACAAGAACACTGACCATATTCCTACATCCAATATGGTATAAAAATAGAAATGGAATAAAGGATAAGTCCACCATTCCCCTTATAGAAAAAGGAAACTCACAATGATGGGAAACCACAATAGAAATTCCAAAACCACCTCACCACAATGGTGGAGGTATATAATTAACTAGAATCCCACACAACTAGGATCCCTAACTATATGTTAGCTTCACTCTGATACATATGAATGGATATCTGATTGTTAAAACATTCATTTCCTCACAATCAGTAGTTAAAGATAACAACACCCCCAGAAACTCACTAGTATAAATGAAACACATGTACACATCACCATTATATATCACTCTGAATGAGGAGTAGAATGAACAAGTAACATGATGAATCCCATCAATATCACTGAGCACAACTACCACAACCGAGAGAATATCCATATCTAGAAGGTTCTTTTATCCGATCCCAAAAAACTCTCTATTCTAACAAATTGGATGACAAATCATTCAAAGAGGTTGATTTAACCCATGAAATGAATCCTTAGTCTGATCAACTAGAAATATTTAAAATGGATAACCATTCATTTCCAAATTAAAAAATCCAATATATCCTTAGGAATCCACTGAATAATTCTCCAAAATTGATCCACCAACAAGATCCCATCTTAAGACACACCAATAGTATCACTTACAGATCATGAGGAAGTATACCAAACAAACCAAACTTCTAAAAACTTAAAACCCTCATACACACCAGTTTAAAAAATCATAAAAAAAATTAAGCTTAAAACACTTTTGAAAAATAGTCTAACATGGTGGATTTTCACATTCACCAATGGCATTTCATCAAGTATAACTCTAATAAACATTCTCGTGCCACCCTGGGCACCCAGCCACTGTTCCATATCAGGAATCCATAAACATATCTATACAAAACCATGCATATGTGAACCCATGAAAACCCCAAAGCCTAAAACAAACATCCTCATTTTACAAGACAAATAAAAATTCAACCCATTTCAAAATTCATGTACCTTCCAAAGGAACAATAACCCCTAAGTCAAAAACCCATTTCATATTTCAAAAAACTAAACACACTTTATCAAGATCCATTTTCTTAAAAACCAACCCCTTTTTATTTTTAAGAACTTTAAAAACTACCAAGATAATTTAAACAACCCCTTCTCATTTTCAAAAATTCAGTAATGTCTCTTTTCAAAATATGATGGCCATAGAGACCAAAACCCTTTCTAGGAAAACACCAACCACTAAAAACAAATTTCCAAAACCAATTCATCAAATTAAAACAAATTTCAACAACCCAAAACACCCCATTCAAAAAAAAGTTTCAGAATCACATTAAAATGATACACACATTCAAAACATTTTATTTCAACAAACTACTTATTTAGATTAGAGAAAATCCAGTCCTGTTAAATCATTCTCACTTTATTCCCAAGATTTTTTTTAAAAACCCAACTTTCCCAAACCTTTCTTATATTAAATTTTGAAATAAAATCCACAATTCTCACTTGAGGATTTTCAAAATAATTTTTGAATTCAATAAAGGTCTAAGAGATTCCCAAACTGAAATAGTTTCAGGGGTGACTTGACCATATAGTTGGCGGCCACATGCTAAAAAACCTCTAATACAGAGAGCCTTCTAAGGACCATACCACAACTCTTCATGGATTTCTAAGCTCTGTGATGTCACAAAAACCATTTTTTCAACTCCCCTTGTCATATACGAACACCAAACATTCAAAAACATCCAAAAACACTAATAAAATGAGACTTCTCATTGAAACCCCAGGATCAGAATGTGAAAGGGTTTGTGAAGCTCTTCCCACATTTACCCCTAAAATCCCAAAAATCCTAATAAATATACCCTGAAATCCCCCAATTAATAAGGGCTCTCTAAAATGTAATGTATGCTAATAGATAACCTCCTTTGATACCATTTTGTCATGAATCAGCCTGAGTCAACCCTGAATCGGTCACTCAGGCCGCTCCACGACATATCCCAAGAGGCGTTCCTGATTCCCCCAGGATGGAGACAAGCACCGAGGGCATCAATAGAGTAAATAAAGGAACAATTTCATCCAAATATAAAAAATAAAAAAAATAGAAGAAAGAATAGATATCCTAATACACATTAATATAAAATTGATTCGACATCATTTATACGATAAAACTGGAAGTACAACTAAACGATACAACTAAACCAACCATACCAGATGACCAACTAACTCAGTGTGAACTCTCTGGTCACTCTTTTATAAAATGATCTGATATCACTCAAGGAGACCGAACTCAAGTTGAAACCTACACAAGGGATAAAAAACAGAAGAAAATTGTAGGCATGAATATTAAAACTCAGTAGGTTATCCCGATATTCTATTCCCAATACACTTCCACATAAAATAATAGAAACATAAATTTCATGATTGAAAAAAAATATATAAAATTATGTTTTCCAAATCCAATCTATGGAAGTTATCAGACACAACCTTGCAAGATTATACACAAGAATGATAGAACAATTTCCAAGAAAAATACAACATCAAAATGAAAAAAAAAATCAAGAGGGATGCTTTAAAGAATGTACACTATCAAATAAAACACATATTATACTGAATTTTACAATAATTTACACCATATGATGATGGTGAATCTAATATATCTAATGAGAACTGGTCATGAGAATATCCCTAGGCACTAGTTCTTTGTGAGCCCCAGGTACCTCGTATCTCGGTGTGAAAGTAACCATAACAATATTCATTCTCATACACGAACCACCAGTAGGGAACAAATACCCATAACCTAGTGGTCCCAAAAATCATCATCATAGTTTATCTAGTGTTTTCATTGTCAAACTTGATACATGAACCAGATAAGAAACCACTCCATATCACTAGCATACTAGTACACATCTTCCCACTTAGATACCCAAGTTTACCTTTAGTGCCCAATCAATTTCCACATATTATCAAATAAAAATTTCACCTAAAAATTTCATTAGCAAATCATAAACACATAAACATCCCAAAAAAATTCTTCACATTTCTTTCATAGATCAATAAACCACTTAAAATATTCATAAAATAATGTCAAGAAGTATAATGAGGATTTGCACATAAAATCCATTCAAAATGCTCTTTTAAGTCCAAACAACCACCATTACCATATGAAACTAGAATTTTCATCCCTGAAACTATTTAATAAATCAATTTTATGGAAAATAAAATGGATCCAAATCATACAACATAAGTTACACATGAAAACCATTTTTTGCAAGAAAAATGCCAAACGGGACTTTAAAAATTATTAAAAAAACAAAATTAATCAAAATGAACAATTAAAATATTCATAAAGAGGTGAAAAAAAACCATTGGAAGAAATATAACATTTATATAAACCCCTCAAAACTCAAGTTACAAATTCAAAACACTACCATTTCTATAAAACTTTCAAATGGGCCATTTACTAAGAACACATCCCAAAACACCCTAAAAACTGATACTCACTTAATTATAAAACCTAAAACAGATATTAACCCACAGATGGAACCCAAAAACATTGATTCACATGTTTCCAATATTTTTCTTAAGCCAAAAAAATCATTTAATATCACCTTGAGCACACAAAATCCAACTGGGAACTTTCTCAAAAATGAGGCATGAAAAAATTGATAAAACAAACTCTATTTAACAAATAAAAATGTTGTAAACCCGAATTTTAAAGAAAAATATTTATTTAAATAGCTAAACCAGGTTCAAATATTATAATTCATGTGATAAATAAAATGGATCATTTAAACAAACACTTAGTGTACGCACTTTAACCAAAAAAACATAATTTTTACAAAACAAGGGACAAAATACCCCTCATGCACACTAAATAATTAAACCAAAGGGTGAAAAAATATACCTGGAATATATATAAGGTGAAAAAATATAAAAATATGATTCTTGAATTATAAAGGCTATTATTGGGAGAACCTACCTCAAAACCAAGGCGGAATGGAAACGCACACCCGATAACAACTTCTGAGGGTTTGTAAACCCTAAACCTAAAAATACTAACTCCAAAAGATAAATAAAAACATCAAAAATCATGATATAACATAACCTTATGTTTTGAATTAAAATGGGAAACATATATCCAATAAAAATTGGAATGAGGAGGAAGGAGAAGGAAACTCACCTTGATAACTATATTACTCCTCATATTCCCTTAGATAAACACCTTTATAGGATAAGTAATGGCTTGTAACCTGGTGGAGAGGCTAATTAGGTTATTACAAACCATGGTAATAACATTTGGGGGAAAATAGTATAATATGACTGATTTATGAAAGAATAAAATTACATTTTCAAATCTGGATGATTTGAGAAACCTGTAGGAAGTTTTCCCTAATCCATGATAAAGATGAATCCCAAAGAGGGAAAATGGAACATGGGGGTTTTCCTAGGGTTTTTTTTTGTTCAATTTATATGTGGAATAACTGAAAAATATAAAAAATTAATAATATATAAAATAAACAATATATTATTTTAATACTGGAAATAAGCTCACGGGATAGCCTAATACCTAAATAAATAACCCCAAATCAACCATGATTATGAATTCATAATGGGTATAAATGGATATGGTGGTTTTAATAGGTTATTTAGGCCATGTGGGATATGTAATGGGTGAAAATTTTTAAAAAGAGAAGGAGTAATAGAATAAAAAAAATTTGTTTTTAAGTCAAGAAATGGGCTCACAGTTTGGCTCAAATCTTGAAGTAACCACCCTTTTCACCAAAAATCCCCAAACAAGATATGGGTCACCAATTTTAGGATGATTAGAAATATATGGAACATAAAAAATCAATATTAACCTCACCCAAAACACAAGAAAGGGTTTGGGATTTTTAATGAACATTATCAAAAACAAGACATGAAAAACCAGGTTTGACCAAAGTCCACCCAATAAATCCCATTTTATAGTTGGAAAAATAATTCCCATTTATATCAAAGAAATAATTTCTTTTTTAATAAATAATAACAATGTATGAAAGATTTATTTTTTTGGATATACATATTCAGATGGGGCATGTTGTGTCGATGATAATAGAACCACATTTGGTGGAGTTCTCTTCTTAAAAAAAGATGTGTGAGTTTTAATATAAAGAGGTAAAATTCAGTTACTATAATCATTTCTAAAGCCGAGTATTTAGCTACCATTAAATATTAAACAAAATTAATGTATATGAAGACACAAATGGATGATTTTTTATCTGATGTGAAGTTTCCACTTATCTTGGGTTGTGATAATCAAAGTGCTATAAATCTGACTGAGAATGTAGTTTTACATTCTTATTATAAGAACACCCATATTAAATATCACTTTATCAAAGATCATGTATATAGAAATAAACTCAATGTACATATTGTTCCTACAATTGGGAAAGTTGTTGATATATTTACAAAACCATTATTAAAGGAAAAATTTCAGAAGCTTAGGTTTGTCATGGGGATAAAACCACATTCTATTCAAGGCTAAGTTATTTTGAATCAATCCCCTATATCATATTTTCTTTGGATAGTGTTTTCAACTGGGGATAAATTATGTGACATAAATCTATCCATTGGTATGTACTTTACTGATTTAAGGATAAGATATATTTTTGGGGAGTATTTAAAAGGTATATGTAATTATTTTATCATGTGTGTGAACAATTTTTATAGTATTTATGTGGTTATAGGAACTATTTATTATAAGTCTCTTTTATGAAGATGATGCAGAAATATAATAAGTTGAAAAGTTTTTAATGAAAAGGTTCTTAATAACTACTTTATAGATAATATGGTAGTTTTGTTTTATGATTCTTATTTCCTACAAAAAAATGTCTCAAATAAGTATAGAATTATTAGATTAGTTATCCATTTATTGAATCTCAATGATTTATTGATCTTTGTACCTTGGGATCCAAAAAAATAAAAAGGGGAGATTTTTGAGTCTAAAAGAATTTGAGGTATTATTATTTTAAGAAGATACTAGTTGTGTTGAATTTTTTTTTAAGTTGTATTTTTGGTCTAACATAAATTAATTAAAAAATTTGAGAATTACATAAAAAGGTGAATAAATGGAGTTTCCAATAGATCGAGTCTAACAAATGGAGTCTAACAGATCAATGTGACTGGGTAGAGTGTATCACTAAATTTTTATCAAATTATATTCATAGTTATTTCAAAAATAAGTTTGTTAAAGTTAAATCATTTGACTCATTTATATTCTTCAACGCACTCAAATATTATAATTATAAAAAGGTATTCATGATTCTATCCTATGTTGATTGAGGGAAGAATGTTTGTAAGACCAATGAATAAAAGAGTTGTGGTAGATACTGTCATGGTTTTAAAAGATGAAAAAAGTATGTAGTGTGTGGGATGCAATTTTTGATCCTATATTATAGATAATTATAACTCATCATACCGATTATATCACACATAAGTTTCTAAATGATCAGATAAAGGTTTACCATAACATTCTTCAAATCGAGCAAACATATAAAGTTTACTAGACAAATAATTTCTATAATATCATATACAAGGGACGTTTTATTGAATTTATTGATGGAATAAATCCATATGAACATTCATGGGTTCTTAAAAAAATAATGATAGTGAAGGAAATGAATAGAAGTTTATAAGTAAAGATCATCAAATAGAAGTTTTTTGGGAAAATTCATCTGACTGAGTCATCAAACCGGGTAACATGATGATCTTCAGATAGAGGATACCGAGCAATTTATTAGATGATTTCTAAGCAAGGCCTCATACATCATGTTCTAAAAAATTTCATCAAAAATGGTTACCTAATATAGAATTTTCCATGAAAAATATTAAAATATTTTTTTGTGATTCTTTAAAATTGTTTTTGAAGTCATTAAATGTGATAATACGGAGCTATAAATTCAATGTTTTAGTAATTTTAAATCAATATTATGAATTAGGTATATATATTAGTAATTTGGAAGAGTTTTTTATGCTATGTTTTAAGAATAGTTCTTATATTTTAAGGAAATTTAATGTGGTAGATTGATGAAAGTTTTGAGTCAAATATTCAAAATTTGAGAAGGAGGTTTGAAACTGCATTTTGTAAATCACCCATATTTCTCTAAGGATCAATATATATACAATGGTCTATATGTGAATTGTGTATTGTTTGGTGCATTTCTACATTTGGATGAAGTGTTGATGATCTTATGTGATGAAGGATCTTCGTTCATTACATCAAATGTAGTAGCACTAGACAAAGAGATACTAGATATAATCTTTCTATCTTTTGGAATTATACAAAAAGGTGAATAGATGATCATATGAATAGGTATTTAGTTGATATCTGTTGAAGAGTCACTAAAATAGTTTTATATAAGTTGGTATTACTCATACGAGGTACCATATAAAAGGTATCATAATGATGTATCAGAATGAGTATACCAGATAGAGAGTATCAAATAGATATGTTTAGATGAAGAAGTTGATAAAAGGTCCTTACTCACTGTAGTGCAACAAAGTGAAGTGTAGTAATAATAACTTTTATTAAAAAAAGTGTGATGAAATTTGAATCATCATAGTGTAAAAGTTATATCATGTTGGTGAAGGTTTTTTTGTTATAATAGATTTTTATATCATATTATCTGTACGAGGAGAACATGAAACATTGAAAGTCGATATTTATATTAAATAATTGGATATTCCCTACAATCTTTAATAACTAAAAGGATTATTTTTAGTGGTTTGTGTGGTCTTAGATTACTTCCAAACCATGGTAAATATTATATACTCTTATTATGTAGTGAACCTTGTAAATAACTATGTTCCAATGGGTGTGCTAGATTTTTGTATTCTAGTAGTCACTTGTCCCTAAATATTGGCGAGGTATGTTTATTAAGTAATAAAACATAAAAATTAGAGATCATTTATTCAACCTCTCCCCCTCTCAGTGATCAAACAGATATTGAACAGTCCTTTCAATATGGTGGTCTAGTATAATAGGGTATGACCAGTGAGTTGGGCTTATTCAATAGTTATGGTCAAGGGATTCAAGATCAATGTGAGATAGGGTTTAAATACATGTTATGAATGAGATGAAATTTTTTTAGTGGGGTTGGTTAGGGTCAGTGATATATGAGTTATGGATACTTGTTACCACATAGAAGAGTGTTGTGTGAGGTTTTGTGACAAACTGTGGGTTATGAGATTGGATTATCTATAATTATTCTTATTATTATTATATATCACATGTTTTTATGAATAATTTGATGAGTCCATGTCCTAGAAACCTAGGTATTATGATGTCTAGTTACAATAATCATGTTCCCATACTTTATGAGTTTTAGGAGTTCATGTTGGGTTGTACGTCACTGGGTCTATATGATTTTCCATGGAAATTACCTTATATTGGTGTCTCATTTAGGTGGTTGTAAATTTTATTCTTTTTCCATTAGGACAAAACCTGTAATGTGGTGAAGGAAAATAAAACATTGTGTGTTGTGGTGGTGGTAGTCCACACATATGCAATATTACTGTTTTTGTTTATCTTAAGCGAAGAGGGAAAGTGTAGATAATGTATATCCTATAAACAAAATTTTTTATATAGGTACTAATGATGTTATCATTTAATAATGGTTAATATAAGTTTAAATTAAAATTATATAGAAGGAAAAATATTTTTAACGCCTCGTCCCCAGTTACCCAGGGTCGGTGCATTATTACATAACATTGGCATGATCACAAAAGATCATGTCTCAAAAGACCGGTTAGTTTAGTAGCCTTGGATGTACTAGATATATTCATAAGGTTTAAATTATATTATAAAATGGAAAACTACAACAACATTATTTCCATAGAACACACTCATATCCCCTCAGACTATCCCTGTAGGTCATTCATAAAATACTTCTTCTCATCTTAGGAAAAATAAAACATAGAAAGGGGGAGCTCAGATGCTTAGTAAGGATAATAATATAGTGGAAACTTTCATAAATAAGCATAAGAATTTAAGGTAATGTATAAGACTAAAACAAAAGCCTTTTAAACTTTAACTTCATCATAATATGGCAAGGATAAAATCAAAATAATCTCATTTACTTATTCACATGGATATTCTACTAGTCGAATAATCACATGCAATATCAATAGCCACTTTCATAATGATGAAATGCATAATTCCAGACTTTCATAACCACATAGTCAAGGCCTCATACCAAGACTACAAATAAGATTTTGTCAAGGCCTTGTGCCAAGACACTAGTTTGTCTCATGAGACCTACCGATGCATCGAGGAGCTATAGCCGGCTCCACCCATCACATACTAAGTCCAATTCACTCCTAATATGAAAAGGTTTAAACATAACATAAACATTCATATTAAAACATGAATAAGAAATTTCAATACTTTATCCATAAAACATGAATGGTATGATATAACACATACAAATTCTAACATATCACAAAACCTTTAATACAATATGGAAGTTTTGTATCATAATAAATCAACTTCAAACAAACATAAAATCTATCAAAGGATGTTGACATAGATGAAATCAAAACCTTTTTAGAGAAATATATCTTTCTAATTTGAAATCAGTTAAAAGTCATGTAATTATAAAAGAAAACATTTATATTTGAAAATATTCTTATAATATTTTAAGGGAAGCTTTGACGATGTTATAACGGCAGAAAATAGTTGCACCCTCCGTATAAGTTAAAAAATAAAATATTACCTTAATTTTGTCAAAAATGTTATAAAGGACCTTGTTTGGAAAACGAAGAAAATATTCCTTTATAAACATCTTATAAAAGTCAAAAAAAAGGTATAAATGAATTTAAAACATAGTCTATAAAATATTAAGAATGTTTTGAAATACATTTTTAATAAACAAGGATGTGGATGATAAAGAGGTCTCAGTAGATAATTACACGTAGCCAATAGAATTAGGACATGTGTTGGGTTAATAATAATATCATTTTTACCCTTAATTACCATATTTAATTTTAACCGTGGTAAATAAAAGTAAAAAGTTACTATTCACCAAAAAATATTTTCATCTTATTGAACCAAATTTTACTTACTGATATCAACTGTATCTCTCGGATTTTTGAAATTCCACTCACAGAAGTGGTAAAATTATGTTTTATGTGAATTTTAAAATTCTCGTAGGAGGTGGGTAAAAGACGGTGAAAAGTTCAATAAAATTTTTATATATCTAAAATTATTATAAATTGACTCTAATAAATTACATTTAACTTATAAAGGTATTATGTATTTATTTTGACCTAAAATAAATTTAAATAAAATAAATAATTATTTAAATAGAAATTCGGTTTTAAACTATAACTCAGTGTTTTTCACTATTCATCAAAAATTGAAAGTTTTCAGAAAAATACCAAAAATTCACTCTAAGATAATTTCAATATTATGAATCCAAAAATAGAGTCCATTTTAAAGGATAACATTTATAAAATTTTAAAAAGTGGGTATTACTATTCATAACGGCTAGTTTGATTGGTTGTGGTGTGTTAGAATTCGAATTTGCGTACAACACACGCTACTTTATTATTCAAAGAGAAGCATGCCATGGAAGCTTGGGGTGTTACATTCTCCCCAACATCAAATAATTTTCTCCACAAAATTTCTAGAATATTACTGCATAAAAAGACTCGGGTGGTTCTTCATCATAAGTTCCTCGGATTCCCACGTTGCATCTTCCATCTTATGGTTTCTCCATAGAACACTACTGGAAAATAGGTCTATACCCACGGTTTTTCAAAAACCCGTGGGTATAGGGTACACCTATGCCCACGGTTTTCCAAAACCGTGGGTATAGGGATAGTAGGTGAACCTATACCCACGGTTTTCCAAAACCGTGGGTATAGGTCACCTATACCTACGGTTGTGCCAAAAACCGTGGGTATTTTTTTCTTTTAAGACCTATACCCACGGTTTTGGAGAAAACTGTGGATATAGGGTATTTTCTGAAGACTTATACCGACGGTTCTTCAAAACCGTCGGTATTGCGGTTTTTTTTTTGAAGACCTATACCCACGGTTCTCTAGAACCGTGGGTATAGCTTTCCCACTTTATGGCGGGGAAAAAACATTAGGCGGGACATGAAAAAAATTTGGCGGGGGGACATTTTTTCATGGATTATATTAATATATTTAAGCATATGAATGTATATTTAACAATTAACTTTGTCAGCCCGGTTGGTTCTTTACTGGAATGCGATGTTGGGTATGACTGTGAGATGTCGGTTCAAGTCTCCATACCGGCATTTTTTGAATTTAATTAACGCTTATATTAATATATATATGCAGATATATGCATAAACAACAGAGTAAATTAATAGCTTGGTTGGTCCGACTTGGGAAGCTGGCGGGATGTTTTTTCGGAGGCGCGGGATCGAATCCTCGTAGCCGCGTTTTTTGAATACGCGATTTGGAGCGGACTAATATATATAATCTTATATATGTATAATTAAAGAATAAAATTCCTAGCTCGGTTGGTTCGGGGTTTCGCTCTCAGGTGCTGGGTGCCGGGTTCAAACCTTGCTAGGCTCTTTTTTTTTTAATGAATATATTCCCCACGGTTTGAAAAACCGTGGGGAAAGTGCATGCCATGCTGTACAGCGTGGTGTTGTTGTGTGACACACCTATACCCACGGTTCTACCAAACCGTGGGTATAGGTCAAGACCCCTATACCGACGTCGTTCCAGCCCACGGTTCCCAAAACCGTGGGTATAGCCTATACCCACGGTTTTGGGGGCTATACCCACGGTTTTGAACCGTGGGTATAGGCCTTTTTTTCAGTAGTGGAACTTTGACCCGATGAGTCGTCTGGTTTCTCATCACTTGTTCTCTTGTATCAATAACCTTTATAGGATCTTCACAATAAGATAGATCATGTTCCAATTCAAATTATTCATTGGTGAGTACATGCATTGGGTCAGTCATGTATTTTCTCAACAGTGATACGTGGAATACATGGTGAACTTTGGAGAGACTTGGCAGCATTACGAAACGGTAAGCTACATCCCCAATTCGTTCTAGAATTTTGAAATGTCTGATGAACCGAGTACTCAATTTACCCTTCTTACCGAAACGTATAACACCCTTCCATGGAGATACCTTCAAGAAAACATGATCTCCTACCTGAAATTCCAAATCCTTCCTTCAGTTATCGGCATAGCTCTTCTGCCTACTTTGAGCTGCTTTGATGTGGGTTTGGATTACCTTCACATTTTCCATCATTTCCTCCCCAAGTTCTGGACCTATGAGTTTTCTTTCACCAACATCATCCCAACAGGTTGGTGTGCGACATCTCTTTCCATATAATGCTTTATATGGTTCCATCTGAATACTAGAATGGAAGCTATTATTATAGGAAAATTCTACTAGAGTTAAATATTGATCCCACAAACCTTGAAATTCAATTTAGAATGATCTCAACATGTCTTCTAAGGTTTGAATAGTCCATTCTGATTATCCATCAGTTTGAGGGTGGTAGGCAGTGCTCAAACAAAGCTCAGTATTCAGGGCTTTCTGAAGACTTTTCTAGAATCTTGATGTAAAACATGGATCACGATCAGAAACAATCGATAGGGGTACTCCATGAAGTCTCACAAATTCATTAATATATAGTCTTGTTAGACGTTCAGGTGGTAAATCTTCCCTTATAGCATGAAAATGTGCTGACTTGGTAAGAGGATCAACAATGACCCATATTGCATTGTTCCTTCTAGGATTCTTTGGTAGTCCCATGACAAATTCCATCATGATATCATCCCATTTCCACTCAGGTATGGGAAGAGGTTGCATGACTCCTCCAGGCTGTTGCCTTCCAACTTTCACTTGTTGAAAAACTATACATCTTGACACAAAATCAGCAATATTCCTCTTCATATTGTCCCACCAAAAATGTTCCTTCAAATCTCTATACATTTTAGTTATACCAGTGTGTATAGAGAGATTGGAACTATGAGCATCATCCAACAATTTCCTTTTTAGATCAGGTATATCGGGAACACAAAGTCTCTTCCCAAATTTCAGAATTCCATCTTCATATACAAAGTCACTCAATCTCCCATCATTCACAGCATTAATCTTCTTTTGAAACTCTTCATCATCGGTCTGAGAACTCTTTACCCTTTCTAGTAAAGATGGTTTGGCAACCATTTGAAAAAGTATTGATGTTTCCCATTCCATGGTGATTCCCATATCCATCTTTACTATATCCATGTATATAGGATCCTTTTCAACTCTCATCTTGTTCAAAACTCCATGATCCTTTCTAATCAAAGCATCGGCACCTTATTTTCCTTCCTGGGGTGGTAGTGTATCATGAAATCATAATCCTTGGGTAGTTAAAGACATCGCCTTTGCCTCATGTTGAGTTCTTTTTATGAGAAAATATACTTCAAACTCATGTGATCGGTATATATCTCACATTTTTCACCATAGAGATATTGTCTCCAAATATTCAAAACAAAGATTTATGATGCTAACCCAATATCATGAGTAGGATAGTTTTGCTCATTAATTTTTAGCTTTCGTGATGCATAGGAAATAACCCTATCATTCTGCATAAGGACACAACCAATTCCTTTATTTAAATCATCACTATAAATAACAAACCCATCATTCCCCGATAGTAGATTCAATATAGGAGCATTGAATAATCTTCTCTTCAGTTATTCAAAACATTCTTCACACTCTTTTTTCCAAACAAATTTAACCCCTTTTCATGTGAGATTTGTTAATGGGTTATCCAACCGGGCGAAATTCTGGACGAAACATAGATAATAACTTGCTAAACCAATAAAACTGTGTACCTCAGTTATACACATCGGTGTGGGCCATTCATGGATTGATCTTGTCTTATAAAGTTAAATGGAGATTCCACCCTTAGAGACAATATGGCCAAGAAAAGAAATCTCCTAATGCCAGAATTCACACTTGCTAAACTTCCCATATAATTCATGTCTTCTAAGAGTCTTCAGGATAATGTGCATGTGATTTTCATGATCTTCGTAGCTTTTGGATTATAACAAGATATCATCAATAAATACCACTATAAAGTCATCAAGATATTCCCTGAAAACCCTATTCATTAGATCCATGAAGATAGAGGGTGCATTAGTCAATCCAAAAGGAACTATAGTAAACTCGTAATGCCCGTACTTGATTCGAAATGCTGTTTTTGGAATGTCTTCCTTCTTCACACACAACTGATGATATCCAGATCGAAGTTCAATATTTGAAAAGTATTTGGATCCATGAAGTTGGTCAAATAAATCATCAATGTGAGGTAGGGTATACTTGTTCTTTATTTTTATAGCATTGATCTCCCTGTAGTCAATACACAACCGCATAGATCCATCTTTCTTCTTAACAAAAAGAACAGGGGATCCCAATGGAGTAAAACTAGTGTGAATAAATCTTCTATTACTCAATTCCTCTAGTTGTTTATTTAGTTCCACTAATTCCATATTGTCCATTCTATAAGGGGCTTCGATATGGGCCTTGAACTAGGAATTAAATCAATGGAAAACTCAATTTCTTGTTCTAGAGGATGTCTAAGTAAATCTTCTAGAAACACATCAAAATATTATTTCACAATAGGTACATCCTCTGTTTGAACCTTCTGTTCCTCTCCCATAGTCATTTCATTCTATTCCTCCCCAATAATTGAATTTAGTTGAGCTATTGGGGGTGGATCTAGAAAATAATTAGGTGGTTAGGTTTCTGCCCTAAAGATAAGGTACTCCTTATCATCATCAAAAATTGTAACCTCCTTCTTCTTAAAGTAATTTTTCACATCATGGTCCGAAAGCCAATCCATACCGAGGATTATAACAAATTCAATCATGGGTTTGATGATGAGATCAGAAGATAAAGAACATTTATATGCCATAATGGGGACTGATTCACAAACCTTTGTTGCAATGATACTTCCCTTGGGAGTTTTCACTGACAACTCCCTTGCTAAATCAAATTGTAAATATCTAATTTTCTTAGAAAACTGGGAAGATAAGAAACAATACGATGATCCAGAATCAAATAAAGCATTGGTTAAACTTGAGGAAACCATTAAATTACCTGCCACTATGTCTTTCGGAGCTTCAACCTCTACAGTAGTGATAGCAAAAGCTTAGCCTTGATCCCTTAGACTTTTCTGAGGTAAGTTCCCCTGACAATTAGGGAATTAATTCAAATAATTCCCTCTTTCTCTACAATTATAGAATTCAAAATCGACATCCACTTTCTTCCCCATGAAATCACAAGCTTGGTGGCCTTTTTCACCACACTTGTAACAGACTCTCATTCTCGTCAGGCAAGTACTAGGATGTTTCTTCCCACATTTACTGCAGGATGGATATTCAACTTTTCCCTTCTTCCCCTTATTTCTATTTCTAGAGTGTTCATCAGATCTCTTCTTCTCTTGATTTTATTTAAATTTGTATGACTTAGAGAATTATTTTTCTATCTTGATAGCACATAAGACAATATCTGCATATGATGAGAAGGATTGTGAGACTAATGCTCGACGGAGAAACAGTTTTAACCCATTAAATAAATGATCAAACTTACTTCTTGTTTTACAAATATAATCTTCAGCATGCCTCGCTAACCTGTAGTGTTATATTCATACATTGTGACATTCCAATCCTCTTTTTTCTTCAGACTCAGAAATTGTCTTTCCATATCTACTTGATGGTCATGAGAAAAGTATTTTTCTACAAAAATTTCTTTAAAATCCCTCCATTCCATATTTGATACTTCCTCATCTTCCTTTGTGTTTTGAATCAATGACCACCATTGATTAGTATCTCCAGTGGGGCGGTAAACTGACATGACAACTTTTTCCCTTTCGCTACTCCCCATGGCATGGAATATTTTCTCTAAGGAATTTATCAATTGCTCAGCCACTAATGTATTTGTAATCCCATTGAATATAGGTGTTTGTTTCCTCATGAAGCGATCTAAAATTGATCCTCCACACTGTAGATCATAGTTATCCATATGGGTAAGGTTATTATTCATAACCCGAGTGAGTTGTCCCAGTATGGTGAATAGTTGATCAGCACCAGTTGCATCACTGGCTCCACTATAATTATCTTGAGTAGGAGGGAAATACCTACATGGAGTGTGTTCATTGATATGGTTTCCATTCCTTCCACTCGGTTCCATTTCTAAACAATGGCATAAATTAGATTAGTTTAGGAATTACAATACATAAATCCAAACTTGTAAAACACTTAACATTAATTGAACAATTTATGGATATAATACATAATCATAAAAAAAATTCTTTGAGGAATTATATACTCATAAACCCTTCATAATGGTTTGTAAAGAAAATGATAATTATCCTAATCATATCACCCAGGAGTGTCATAACCAAAGGTGCAGCAAGGCCCTTTGTAATGCACCAGTTCTCGTTCGAGTCAATCTCAAAGCAGTGTTTTCGGGTTTTTCCCCTAGGTACATATATGCCAGAGCCACCTCTACCTGATCATATCTAGACAGGTATGTATTTCTCGGAAAACTCACAAAATATCTACAATACCAAAATTCTAGGAAGTTCTTCTATACTAATCTTAAAATTCTATCTTAGGGCTATGTGCTCTAATCAGAGTTTATCTAAATCTAGTTTCTAATGTTTGTACTAAACTTCCTCTAATACCAACTGTAACGCCCCGACCCTAGTTACCCAGAGTTTGTGCATTATTATGTAACATTGGAATGATCACAAAAGATCAAGTCTCGAAAGACCGATTAGTTTAGTATCCTTGGAAGTACTAGATACATTCATAAGGTTTATATTACATCATAAAATGGAAAACTACAACAACATTGTTTCCACGGACCACACTCATATCCCCTCATATTATCCCTGCTAGTCAGTCATAAAATACTTCTTCGCATCCTGTAAAAAATAAAACATAGAAAGGGGTGAGCTCAAATTCTCAGTAAGGATAAAAATATACCAGAAACTTTCATAAATAAGCATAAGCATTTAAGGCAGTGTATAAGACTAAAAAAAGTCTTTTAAACTTGAACTTCAGCATAATATGGCAAATATAAAATCAAAATAATTTCATTTACTTACTCACATGGATATTCTACTAGTCGAATAATCACATGCAATATCAATATCCACTTTCATAATGATGGAATGCATAATGCCAGACTTTCATAACCACATAGTCAAGGCCCTGTTTCAAGACTACAAATAAGATTTTTTCAAGGCCTTATTCCAAGACACTATTTTGTCTCATGAGACCTACTGATGCATCTAGGAGCTATAGTGGGCTCCACCCATCACATACCAAGTCCAATGCATTCCTTATATGAAATGGTTTAAACATAACATAAACATTCGTATTAAAACTGGCATATAAAATGTCAATAATTTATCTATAAACCATGTATGTTATGAAATAACACATCCATAGTCAAACATATCACAAAACCTTCAATACAATATGGATGTTTTGTATCATAATAAATCAACTTCAAACAAACTTATAATACATCAAAGGATGTTGACAAAGATGAAATCAAAACCTTTTTAGAGAAATATCTATTTCTACTTTGAAATCATTTAAAAGTCGCGTGATTATAAAAGAAAACATTTATATTTCAAAATATTCTTATAATCTTGTAAGGGAAGCTTCGACGATGTTATAACGGTGGAAAATAGCCACACCCACCATATAAGTTAAGAAAGACATTCTTACCTTAATTTTGTCGAAAAGGTTATAAATGACCTAGTTTGGAAAGAGACGGAAAGATTCCTTTATAAAAATATTATAAAAGTCAAAAAGGGTATAAATGAATTTAACCCATAGTCTACAAAATAGTAATAATTTTTTGAAATACATTATTAAGAAACATGAAGATGGATGATAAAGAGGTCCTGGTAGATAATTACATATAAACAACCTCGGATAATGAAGAGATTGTAGAATTAACCCTTACCTTATACTTTTCCTTGGTTGAGGGTAAGTTAACCTCATGTATAATGGTGAAATAATTGTTATTAAAATATACTAGAATCATATACATAAATATGATATCGCATATGATCTTTTAACATTGCTTTGTTAATAATATCTTAGTATTATCGTCGTTTCAGATGTCAATTGATTCATTTTCCCTTATATGATTTGTTACGTGAGTAATGTTTATTATGGATAGGATGTATCTTATTCATATTCAGAATTATATTAAGTCTTTAAACATTATTTTTAATCATCTAAGGAAAATTAGTCTTGAATGGATACGATGGGGAATGAATCTCATCGCGTTCGTGGAGATGGTAATCTGTACGTACGCACGAGCAATAATATCATTATTTTGATATTAAAATAATATATAATTGGATGTTATATCACATATAAAGAATCATTATCATGTTATATTTATTATTTAAATCAATTACACATCATTATTATACTCATCCAAATAATAATTTATTGAATAACAATTACACCACGACGTGGAGACGGTAATCCATACATACGCACGTATGGTGACATTTCATTTAAAGGATGGATAGAATAATGAATATGGTTCTACAATATTCATAATAACATCATATTATATTAAATATACTAGAGTTATTATTTTATAATGGAAACAACAAAGAAAGAGGAAGTGGAAGAAGAAAGGAACTTGAAAGAGGTGATGAAATATTTACCTCTTCTTCGGGTTCTTCCTTTTGATTAGATTAAAATGGCTCCTTAGGTTGGCTTTATGACTAAATAAGGGCCTCTAGGATAAAGGGAGGAAAGTTGAGAGTGTATTTGGGTAGGGTCTGGCTGAGACAAATGGCTTTAAAGGTGTGAATTAGAGAGAAGGGGGACTGCCCTTTTATAAGAGGGGTGAGGGGCACCTTAGGAAAAGCTAGAAATATTATTTTATAATAAAATTATTATCAGTTTATAATGGCTCAAAAATAGATTATTTAAAGAATAATGTGGGGATGGGTTGAAAACCACTCAACCAATCGGTTTTATACAGGATTGGGTCACTATATTAACATTACCTTTTATATTTAACTTTTAGTTAAATAGTTTGACATTTACCTTGTCTTTTTGTATTTTTATATTATATGGTTAATAAAATTACTATATACTTCCAATAAAACCCCAAGTGGTTCATTAATTATACACCTATAATTATATAAGTCTTTTGGAAGACCATTAGATTTTTAGGAATATAATATCAATTAATAATATAATCATTGTTTTAAAAACTCATTTATGTCAATTTTGACACCATTTGGTATTTTGTTTTTGAAAAATTCATAACATCATTTTTACTTCGAATAAAATTCATCAAACCAACCCTAATATGTCATATTGACCTAGAAAATTAGTGGAATTTATAAAAAGTCTCAAATTATATTTATTTGGTTATTCATAATATCCATTATTTTAATATTTCATTAATTATGTAATTAATGCATCATCATTGTGTCATAAATGAATTAAATTATTTAATGTCTAAAAAATATAAATAAGGTACTATTATGTATGAAATAGTTTTATCTTTCTAATGAATATTTATAGTCTAATTTATCTTATGTATAACCCTATATTAAAAATGTTTTAGTTATTAAACATTGATTTTAACTCTTTTAACTCTTATTTAAATAAAATAATAATAAATGTCAAAATCTAATCCAAGTGGACCTAAAGGATCATATTTTATTCCTAAGGATATTTTTGTTTGAATTACACTTAGCCAACAGAATTAGGATATGTGTTAGGGTAATAATAATATCATTTTTACCCTTAATTACCATATTTACTTTTAACCGTGGTATATAAAAGTAAAAAGTTAATATTCACCAAAAATAATTTTCATCAAATTAAACCTCATTTTGCTTACTCATATGAACCTTGTCTATAGTATTTTTGAAATTCCACTCACAGAATTGGTAGTATTATGTTTTATGTGAATTTGAAAATTCTCCTAGGATGTGGGTAAAACACGGTGAAAAGTTCAATAAAATATTTATATATCTAAAATTATTATAAATTGACTCCAATAGATTACATTGAACATATATTGGTATTATGTATCTATTTTGACCTAAAATAAATTTCAATAAAATAAATAATTATTTTAATAAAAATTTGGTTTTAAACTATAACTCAGTGTTTTTCATTATTCATCAAAAATTGAAAGTTTTCAGAAAAATACCAAAAAATTCACCCTAGGCTAATTTCGATATTCCGAATCCAAAAATGGAGTCCATTTTGAAAGGTAAAACATATAAAATTTCAAAAATTGGGTATTACTATTCATAATGGATAGTTTGATTGGTTGTGGTGTGTTACAACTCGATGTTTCGTACAACACACACTACTCTATTATTCAAAGAGAAGCATAACATGGAAGCTTGGGGTGTTACAATATTATAGAGTGAGAAGTAATTTGATATTTTTAACTTTTTGTTGAAATACTTCATGGAAATGTTTATAAATATAACCACTTAATATAAAGGGAAGGCATGTTAAACATTCCATGTGGCTCCAGAAAAATTGGCAATAATTTAGCTTATAATGATATATGGTCAAAAATATCTCATAAACTCAATTACAATCATTTTTAACATGTTTGAAACCCTTTAACCCAAGATTTATTACTTTTACTATTTTATATTTTACATCTTTAACTAGTTTTTACCTAAGTAATTTATCCTTTGTGACTAAAAATGAAGTGGCACTTATTACATATATGTAAATTATAATTCCAAATTTTGTATCCATTTTATTATATTAACTTAATAAAATTGAAAAAATTAATTTCAAAATAATAAATGTATGGTGTATTATATTTTTAAGATAAAAAACATCTTAAATTGTAAACTATCAAATATAAGTTTTTAAATTAAAAAATATATTTTTCAAAATTTTAATTTCACTTATAAAATACATATTTGGGATATAAAAGGGTTTCATAAATCTTTATGTCATGATTATATATTAATAGTATAATAAAAGTCATGATATTTGGGAAAACAATATTTGTCACTATTCTTCTAAAAATTAAATGCTTCAGGGAAATACTAAAACATCACTCTAAGATAATATAGGTATTATAAATTTAAAAATGAAGTTATTTTTATAAAATTTAAATTAATATATTATATATTTTTTTCATTTAAATGGAAATACAAAATATTTTGAAATGCTATATTTAGTAAAATTTGAATTTTTAAACATCAAGTGTCTCATATATTACTTCATATAAATTTATAAATAATTCAAGGTTGACATAATGGATTATAATTATAAATATTACCTATTAAAATAAACTTTTAACTATAGTAAATTTAAATTATTAATTTAAATTAAAATACCTCATTTTTTTAAATGGTTCTTAGAAAGTCATCCATTTTTTTAAAAACTACCTATGATAGAAAAATAATAATATGTTGTTTAAATTGAAAAATTAATTTTTATACATTAATTGTCTTTAATATTATTTCCTATAAATTAAAAAAATACTTTAATATTGAAATTATAGTTTATAAATACAAATATTACCTATAATAATAAACTTTTAAATGTGAAAAATTTAATTTATTTAGGAAAATAAAGTAACCACTTTTTTAAAATGGCTCTTAGAAGGTAATCCTTGATAAAATTCATATCAAAGGAAATTAATAACAGGTAATTTTTTTAATTGATTACTATCTTTTCATTGACTAATTATTATAAGATTCATGTAATTTTAAGCATATTAGCAACCTTAGACTTATCATCACATAAAACTTTAGGTTTATCCTATATCACATGGCATATAATTTGTTCCCATAGGTTATATACTCTAGTTAATCATAATGGATCATTCTTAAAATGTGAATTAAACCAAGCATATTCGTCATGAGTGTCAAACCAGATGTGTAGTTTGGGTAAAATCACCGTGTTGTAGAATGATAATCGAAATATACTCGACTAACTATTTTTAAGGTTACTACCCCTAGATTCATTATACCAAAAAAAATAAACTTGTAGTATCATGACAAGAATGTATTCCTAGTAAAACTACATAATATTTTTGTAACAAAAAATATTATGATATTACCTTATAACAAGACATATCCTCAAAGTTAATTATATGGTTATTTTCCCTAATATTTGTTTATGTAAATCTTGTTCCCATGGTTTTTACTAAACTTTATCTAATACAAACTGTAGAGACACAGACTCTAGTACCCCAGAGCCAATGGTTACTTTATTATAATAAAAAAAGATGGAAGTTATCACACCCCAAACGACTGAATAATTTAGTAGTCCTTGTAAAAAAATAGATAATTGAGTCTCACCTTACATTTAAAAATATGAAATACAACATAGTGAAATTAAATATTCGGCATCATTGAATTCATTTAAATATTCATTTTTAATATCCTTTGGAAATGAAAAAAATAAACGATGATCTCAAATACTCAGCATGGATTATGTAAAATGGATGTTATCATATGAAAATAAAGCATAATCAATAGTTAAATTAAAATAAATTAAAAAACATTCAATTTAATCAATAACCTAATCATGAAATGAATCCATAGATAAAATCAATATAGTAATATATTAGATAATAATTACTATTTTCTCAATGAAGGGAATTCTTAATGTTTGACAGAATGACATAATACATCATGGCATCTCTACCATTGAGGCCTTGCACCAAGACGGTTTAAACATTGGGTAGGTATACAACAAAATTAAATTTAATAAGGCTAGCCAACTCGTTTGTCTCATGAGCCATATTGATGCATCAAGGGGCTATATAATTCTCGACCCCACCCATCGCTACATGTCCAGTGTATTCCTCATATACTGAATGATGAATTTAATTCATAAAGAGTGAGTCTAACCCATAAATGTATGTATTGAGTAAATAATATGAAATATCAATATTTTCCCAGTCAATCAAATAAATTTAAATATATAACACCATATTAATAAATGGTATACTACTTTTGAAATAATAATATCAATGATACAAATAATATAGATATTTAAGATACATTTAACATCTTATGATCCCAAGAAAGTTAATGTTTAAACAAAATGTTAATGACTAAAAAATTATTAAAAGATAAAATATGATCATTAGTTAATAAAGAAAATTGAAGAGAAATATTAAAATAATCATCCATTAAATGTTTTCTTTATAAACACTTTGAAAAAATATAGAGTAATTTAAATGGAATAAAATAGTTATGGTAGCGGGAAAATTTGTTAACATGGTATATGTTTTAAAAAACATCCCATTTGACTTTTTGATAAATAAAGCCAAAAGCGAACCTTTAAGAAAATACTAGAAATATTCATTTTATACCTTTTAAAAATTCAAGGATAACATAACATGTTGTTAATAAATTATCTAACAAAATAAAATTATTTTTGGTTAATTTTTTGAAAAAAAAAATTATCATGGAAGAAAAATATACCAAATATAAAAGAAAAATATGACCACCTTTTCATTTAAATATTTATTTAATTGATTCAAGTTCCAAAGAGAGTAAAAACTGTAATAAAATATGTAAAATTCTTAAAAATAAAATTGATAATAAAATAGAAAGTGTTTATGACTGATAAATTATATGAATCTTTAATGAACATAAGAGAAATTCCTAAAATTAGATTTTCAAATAATTTCTTACCTATTTGGTAACGTTCAATTCGTAACCCCTTGAAAGAATAAAATTGAATTAAAACTTAAATTATCATGAATATATATATATATATATATATATTCATATTAAATACCTAAATCGGTAGTATATACACAACATAAAAGTCAATAGGTGCATGATACCAAATTGGTCTCAATGGAGTGGAAATTTTGATGAAATACCTTACAATGATTGTATCATTAAGGTGAGAAATAATAAATCAAGTGATTATGTGTGAAGAAATTAAATCTATAAATAATAAGTGTAAATAAAAAATAATACAATTAGAGGCTATTTCATACATAACCCTAACCTAACATAGTCAATAAAGTAGATGTATAACCAAATAAATGTAAATTGAGTTAAGAAACCCCTTATAGTGATCATAACATTAAATCAAGTATTAATTTATATTGTTATTATGTATAAAAAATTTAAATCCACATAAAAAAATTATAAGTAAAAAATAAAATAATAAAAGGTCATTACTAACATAATCTTAGCATATTGAAGACAATGAAGAAGTAATATAAACAAATAAAAATAAATTGAGTTATGAAATAACTTAAAAAGATTATATCATGGATTTTAGTGTTAATAAATTGAGATAATATGTATAAAATATTTAAATCCACAAAAAGAAAAGCATAAATAAAACATAACACAATTTGGGTTCATTTCGCACATAGTCATTGAATAACATATTTTTTTTCTGATGCTTTCCATCGGGGTGTGCCAAACTGGGTCGTCATCGTAGATGCTCACTAACATGTGAATTATGCCCTTCATTCCCACTTTACATAGGTGGTTTACATCCATCATTTCTTTAGTAATGTCTACTCCTTGATCAAAATGGGGTGATGGCATGTCAGTTCCTCCTTTTATGGATTCCTCCTCAGAAATCATCACCCAGTCTGGGTCTCCCTCATAGAATTGATTTCTCATTTGTGAAAATCATTCCCAATTCCATCTCTTTCTAGAAACCAATAAATTACGATTATTCTGCAATGAAATTCCAAGGGTTCAAGTAAGGGAAGTAACCTTTAGTTATGAGAGTAGTCATGTTGGGATTCGGTGGCATGTATGGACAATGAAACACTAGAACACTTGTCTTCTTTCTCCTCAAAGTAATTATCAAGGCCATAGAAAAAACACAAAGCTTCCCACCCAAATTATGGGGTATCTTATGCTATAGGCACATCTCCATGGTTTTCCTCGGCTCCCATGTCTGAAATATGGTATGTTGTGAGTTTAACGTCTTGTAGAGAAGGATCATATTGATTGGTACACATACAAAGGTGGATCAGATAGGAACATCCCTAGGAGGGATCACATGGATGGTTTACCGGTTGAGTGTATCTGAATGCCCAATGACGATGGATTCAAGAGTGGCGTTTCCCATAAAGGGAAGATGTCACATTGTGATGGCTAATCTAGACAAAACTGAGGGAGGATCAGAGAGGTAGACCCCAAATAGGAGAACACCAAGGTTTAATATTGTTTGGGATAGAATGAGTGAGAGTCTTACTACATAGCCTATTTAGAATACATCGATGAAAACATACATATTTTGAAGTTGTGATTTGGGGCTTACATATGGATAGTGTCCCTTCGTAAGAGGGCCCGTCTTGGTTGGTATATTATGAATTGTGCGGGGATTATGCATTTTTAGCTACCTGGGTGTTACTAGAAGTAGTGATGAAGTGGATGGCATGACCTCACCAAGATGTGATGGCCTGAGTAATAATAAAGATGGGTATGGATGAAGTGATGGGGAAACAAATGGAGTGTGGAAAACGATGGGCTTGGTCCTCAAGGAGGCTTCAAACATATATCAGTGGATGGGAATCAAATTCTATATAGTTTAGGAAGAGGGGAAGTGAGTCACATAAGGAGGAGGCCTGTGAGAATGAAACTATAGATAGGGACTTGAAGGAAAAGTGACCTCTATGTTAGAGAATGACCCAACTGAGACATAGTGACCCATGTGAAAGGATATGATGAGAATGGATTATGGGCTTGAAACTCAGATAATTCACATAGTTAAAGATGGAGGCATAGAATCATGTGTACACATGGATATCGACCCAGATATGTGCCAGGGGATCACACATGGTTATTGGCCCTTTGCAATAGGATCACTCTTGG
The DNA here is from genome assembly GCA_963277665.1 of Viscum album. Classification (NCBI taxonomy): domain Eukaryota; kingdom Viridiplantae; phylum Streptophyta; class Magnoliopsida; order Santalales; family Viscaceae; genus Viscum; species Viscum album. The sequence continues at coordinate 1,490,694,609 of OY728142.1, forward strand.
TTGGATGGATATGATATGTTCCAGGATTATACATGGTTAGCATCCTAAGAAGATGGATCAGAACACCATAGGTGTTAGATCTGGGAGATGTGTTCCAAGGAGGGAGGATGTCGCATCAGGAGGGTACATCCTAGGGAGGGAGCACTAGAGTTACCATTGGTTGGGATTAAACTTCAAAGAGGATTTTTACATACCCCAAAGGGTTCAAAACTAACATAGTACCAAGCATGTAGTTTAACGTCATGCATAATGAGTGAAGTGACATGAAATATGTGGAAAAAATGGATTGTGGAAAGTGATGGGATCAAAACTCCAAGAGGCTTCCTGCATTCCCTATCTATAAGGAAGGGATCAATTTCCTTGTAGTTTGGTGGGTGAGGGAATAAAATTTTTGTATACACATAGATAGTGACTGGGAAACATGATATGGGATTATGCATGGTTAGAGGCCCATATACATATTGGGGTGTACACATGGTTAGTGACCCATAGACATGTTATGGATTATGCATGGTTAGAGGACTATATAGATGTTCGGTATTATGCATGGTTAGTGGCACATAGACGTGTTGGGGCTTATGCATGGTTAGAAGCCCAAAGGGAATGTTATGGTCACTTTTACTCTAAGCCCACGTGAGTCATTATTTGTGTGAGAAACAAGAGGTAGCAGTAGACTTTATGGTTGTGTCATGAAAGGTGCATCCATATAGGATGATGCAGGTATTATGCATGGTTAGAGGACTAGGGAGATGGATATTAGAACTTACTCTATAAGGGAGGCCAGAAGATGTGATTCGAGGCTTATATGGAGACTACCTAAGGTGCACGGAGAGATAAATCCAAAAGGGAAAGAGATACAGGAGGTCTCTAGTTCCCCTCCCGTCCCTAATACTCTTAGACATTCCATGCATGTGGAAATCATAGTTTAACATCATGTGTTGAGGACACTGGTGGTTGGAAGTTTAATGCCATACAACTCAGACGAAGGGGACTCTCTTCTCACCCCTTGGACTTACATAATTGATTCCTTTTAAGACTTGGTGAAGGAAAGTCCCCAACAATGACAAGATACGATGGGGTGGAGGACTTTTCAATTATGGGCACCCTGTTAGTATAGCTATGAGAAGAATAAATAGCTATTAACTTACCTATGTGAAGAAGCATTAGGTAGAGAATCACAACTCGGGACACCACATGAGGGACTATGAAATCACTATGCATAATCTTAAAGGGGAAAACATAGGATTTTTATGAAATAAATGGGTGTTGCACAAAAGAGGGGGTTTAAACATGGTGATTTGTGGTAAAGGCATACCATGAAGTCTATAAGAAGGGGTTCACACTAGACTGGAGGCTTGCGCGCAAAAGGAGGGGTCCCGAGCGAAAGAGGTACTACACAAAGGGTAAGCATTGCATTCAGGAGAGGTATTTTGCAGACACTTGCCTTTGGAGAAAAGGAAATAAGTGATGGTAAAGCCCTTGTGGTCCCACCCAGAGATAAACCCATGGGGACCTATTGCGTAAGATCCAATAAATTGATGTCATGGCTTGACCGTGATCACAGATGGGGTCATCTTACACGCATAGGTGTGACACTTCTACATTTAGAGAATTAATTCAAAAGGGAGGGGTGGCCATATATTTATATATGAAAATTTCAATGGGATCACGTAAGATGGATGGCGCTGTGGAATCCATGTTACACCGCTTGGGCATATAAGAGCCTTGTATGTAGGATGACCATTTGCGTTGTAACCTCCAAACTTCGACACAATTTCTATGGTTGTTCTGGGGAGGCCAGAGAGAATGATCTCATTTGACATCACATTGGGTGAATAAGAGTCTTCCGTGAATATTTTAGTCTTACATTAAGGCTCTTGAACTTGCGTGCAACTCCCTTGGGGTTCTAGGAAATATCCTCCAAGTTAAATTGTGGATTCGAGTCACTCCAAGATGCCTATCAGGGGACTTAATATAAATTTGGAACCAATAAATCCCCCCCTATAATCTGAGCTAAAAAGTGACTTGAAGGTTGAGTTCGGTGGGAAACACCGAAGATATTGATGTGCTTAAGATGGTGCACTCGATATTTCAACTTCGGTGAGTAAGGCGTCTAACACACACAGAGAAGACCTGGTCTATGCCTATAAATATGAGGGGCCCTAAAGGCATAGTACCTTGAATTTATGTACGACAAGATATTTTCTCTCATGTGCATAAATTGTTCATTTATGTGTGAAATAATCCAAATTCTACACTGCCTTACATGAAGCTATTAAATCTTACGCAAATTTTACTTAGAAAAATTATTCACAGTCATCATCTGATCTTTTACAAAACTGTTGGTTTTGTGTACCAAGATTTAATATTTCACAACAAGTTATTTTCACATCCACAACATGACTGACATAGCCAGTGAACAGACCGACATTTAGAGGTTGGCTACCTTGGCTGCACGAATGGACATAATGATTGGAAACCCCCACACACTTCATGAAAGTAGGGTATTATTAGACAATAGAATACACCTAGGCATGTTGAAACAAGGTCAGAAGGATTATGTCATGAGTAATAGACTCCCTCTATGAAACCTAGCCATTATAGAGGAAGTTTCCATTCTGAACTTCGAGACAGATGTGCCACAGTCATGGGTGATGTGTGAGGATAACCTCTATAGAACAACATCACGAATAATGGCCACCCTACTAGGGATACTCAAGAGATATTCGTCCACATACTGAATCCAAGAACTCAGATTGTCATCTGGACTAAACCAGTTGATGATGAATTTTATGCCCATTACACAAGTACATTCCGAAGCAACATCATTGTAACACCCGAGACTTTTATGTTATATAAATCATCAAAGGAATCTTTTTCTACACAACACTTGCTTGGCTTGCTTTACACGAAATCGCGACCTTCCTCGATAGCTTGCGTCGTACGCAATACCGAGTTTCACTAAACAACGATATGTTATTAAAATATTATTAAAACTAGCCATTATGAATAGTAATAACCACTTTTTGAAATTTTATAAATTTTATTTTTCAAAATTAACTTCATTTTTGGATTCAGAATATCGAAATTAGCCTAGGGTAAAATTTTGGTATTTTTCTGAAAACTTTCAATTTTTGATGAATAGTGAAACCACTAAGTGGTAGTTAAAAAACTGAAATTTTCATAAAACTTAATTTTACCACTTCTGTGAGTGTAATTTCAAAAATCCGAGAGACACGGTTGATGTCAGTAAGTAAAATGTGGTTCAATGAGATGAAAATAATTTTTTGGTGAATAGTAACTTTTTATTTTTTTTTACCACGGTTAAAAGTAAATAGGGTAATTAAGGGTAAATATGATATTATTATTACCCTAAAACATGTCCTAATTCTATTGGATAATTTTAATTCGACCAAAAACAAACTTAGGAATAACATATGACCATTTAGGCCCACTTGGATTAGATTAGGACATTTATTATTAATTTATTTAAAGAAGGGTTAAAATAGTTAAAATCAAAGTTTAATAAGTAAATAATTTTTCATATGGGGTTATACATAAGATAAATTCGACTATAAATATTAATTAGAAAGATAAAAAGATTTCATACATAATGGTATTTTATTTGTAATTTTTAGACATTAAATAATTTAATTTATTTATGACACAATGATGATGCAGTAATTATCTTATTAATGAAATATTGACATAATTGAGGTTATAAACACCAAAATAAATGTAATTTGAGACTTTTTATGAATCCCACTAATTTTCTAGGTTAATATAACATGTTATTATTGATTTAATTAACTTGGTTTGAACTAATAATTCTGTTATGATTTTCACAAAAATCAATTACTAAATAGTGTCAAAATTGACATAAAATAGTTTTTAAAACAAATATTATATTGGTAATTGTTATTTTATTCTTAAAAATATAAGGTTCGGCAAAATGACTTAGATAAGGTTATATATATTAATAATAAACAACTTGGGGTTCGTTAGGCTGCTTATAGTAATTTTATTAACCTTATAGTATAAGAACACAAGAAGACATGGTAAAAGTAAAATTATTTAACTTAATGTTAAATCTAAATGATAAGGTTAAAATAGGAACCTAAACTTGTCTAAATTCTATTGGATGAGAGGATTTCTACCCATCCCCACCTTAGCCTCGAAATAAATCAATTTGAAGCTATTTAAAACCGAACTTGACTTTATAATAAAATAATATTTGTAGTTATTCCAAAGGTGCCCCTCTCCTCCCTTATAAAAGGACACCTCCTCCCTCTCTTCCTCACACCCCTTTGAGCCTTTAATCTCGGCCAAACCCTTCCAATTTCTCCTCTCCACTTCCATAGAGACATCCTAGAGGTCCTGGTCTTCTTCAAAGACCAGTTTTAGTGCCCTAAAAGAAGGTCTCAAAGAAGCACTTCAAAGAAGAGGTAATGTTCGTTACCGATTCTTTCATCTTTATTTCTTCTTCCACTTCTTCTTCTTTAGTTGTTTCATTATGAAGTAATAACATCAGTATCACTAATATACTGATATGTTATTATAAATATGAAACAACCCTATTTCACAATCTATCCATCCTACGGAAAAAGAAATCACCGCGCGTGCGTACGTACGGAATACCGTCTCCACGCTGTGGTGTAATCTATTTTCCACCACCACCTTACTTGGATGGGTATAATGGTGTAAAGAATGACCATATATGACTATTATAAAGTTATATTGATTCTAAAATAGTTTAAATATACTCCAATACAATTCCACGATCATAGGAACGATATCATCACTCGTGCGTACGTACGGAATACAGTCTCCACGATGTGATGTGACTCGTTCTACATGATCTTCATTTCATAACGATTATATAAATGAATTGAATGAATGAATATGATATATATTACACTAATACCATTCTGTAAATTAGGTATCTATAACCTAAAGAGAAGAATAAGAATTTATTCGACAAAACACGCATAAGAACAAAAAGTTATAAACACCCGACTAACAAGTAGCAATGAAATATTACTACTAAGAAGCTAAGAATATGACCGTATATGATATCATAAAAATAAGTATGATTCTGGAATAATTAAATAACATTATTTAAATCATTATACAGGAGGTTCGGACACTTACAAAGAAAGTCGGACCTAAGGTAAGGGAAATATCACAATCTCATTTTTATCCGAGATTGTTTATTCGTAAGTATTTACTGGGGTGTATTTTATCCTCCACATCCATGTTTTCTCAATATGTAATATTATTTCCATCCACCTAAAATTGTTTAAATCCAATTTTACCCTTCGATGAGTTTTTAGTAAAGGATATGAAAGGAATCTTTTGTCGTTTTTCGTACGAGGTACTTTTTGACTTTTCCGACAAAAGTACGAGAATAATGTTTTTTTTAACTTATACGGAATGAATGGAATTTTAAAAAATTATTTCCAAGAAGCTTCCTTTACAAGTTTTCAAGTTTAATTTTAATCAACTTCTTTTAGTTTAAAATTTTATGACATGTTATGAAAGGATAAATGTTTTTGAAGTAGAAAGGATATTTTCCTCAAGAATGGAGTTCAAGAGTTTTATCAAAATTATTTTCCATCTAAGACAATATAGGGTTCTATTTATATCCCTATGGATTTGATTATGTTGTGATGGAAATATTTTTATGAATTCCTTTATCTTATATGAATTGTTTTATGATGTCATGATGTTTAAGATTCCCATTTTTTATTACATGGGTTATGTAATGATGTATGATTTATGATTTTGTGGCACACATAATAATGGTATCATTATGAGATGGGTGGGACCTATATATCCCTCCAATGCATTGGGTAAAGATTTTATATCTCATGAGATAGACATGACTGGAACGGTAGGTTATATCGGTTCAGTGAAACAGGACTGAAACGAGGGTGACTCGGTTCAGAAAGGGACTTTGTCCACTAAGATAGTCTTGGAAATGAGTCTTCACAAACAATAAATGATTCTCTATGATTATGTGTGTATGCCACAAAGTTTCATGTTTTAAGTTATGATTATTGTGATTACATTTCACTGCCACGATTTATCCCATGTTATGAAATTATGATCTCTTTTTCAGGATAAGATTTCCAAAAGTTATGTGCTTATGTATATGATGTGATTGATATTTCTTTTGTTTACCCTTACTGAGCATTTTAGCTCACCCTTTTTTATGATTTCTTTCCCCAGGTCAAGAATAAGGTTATTAAGTAGGATATGCCAAAAAGGGACTCTAGATATGATGAAATAAGTGGGGGGCAAAGTTGATGCTTTATGAACCAGTTGTTTATGTTTCCCAGTTTCTAAAGACACTATACCTATACGGTCCTTTCTTGGTTTTGTTATATGTTATAGTAAGTATGCTTCAATTTTGAAGTATTAACAATGTATGTAAAGTATGGGTCATTATAGTTGGTATCAGAGGAAAGGTATAGTCAACCTTTGGAAACTAGGATGTGAAAGCCTTAGTAAGAACCCTAAGGATAAGTCTAAGCATAGAACACAATATTAGTGTTTTAGAAATGGCCATGAATAACCTAGGATAAGACCTTAAGTGTGAAATTTTATTCTTGATTATGTGGTTTTCATATTATAATTAGAGTTGCTCACACTATTCTTCTTGGTTTTAGTCAATGGCTGGAACCCGAAGGAATCGTGTTAATGCGGAATACGACGGGCAGTGCCATGATTGTCCCCCTGAGCAACCAAACGTTATGGGAGCTGGAATGAAAAATCTTGTAGCCATGATCACACAACTTTCTCAAGCTATGAATCATGCAGGACTTCTAAACGAGCAAAGGAAGGAGCAACATTCTGTTGAATACTTCGTGAGGAAGCGTCCACCTTCTTTCAGAGGGTATACTGATCCATTAGTTGCTGAACAATGGATTAGTACTACTGAAAAGATATTTTCAGTTCTTCAATGTTCTGAACATGATAAAGTCATCCTAGTAGTGTATCATTTGGAAGGAGATGCTGATAAATGGTGGAATCTTATTAAGAATACGAGGCAAAGGGATGAAATTGAGTCCATGGAATGGGACGAGTTCAAGAACTTATTTTCCAATAAGTACTTCCCTCGTATTCTCCGAACAAATATGGAGAAAGAGTTTCTTGAACTGAATCAAAAGGATGATGAATCTGTTGGTACCTATGAAGCACATTTTACAAGACTTGCAAGGTACGCTTCTGGTATTATTATCCAACCTGAGAGTAAGATCGATCAATTCTTTAGTTGCTTAAAACCAAGTCTTTGAAGGGCGTTAGCCATAAGGGACTTCAATAGCTATGAGGAAATCGTTTGATGTGCTCTCAAAGTTGAGATGTAAATCGGAGTAACCCATCAGTCATATGGGTTTGATAAGAAGAGGAAAATGGAATTCAAAGGAAAATCTAAAGAGAATAATGAAAAGAAGATGAGATTTCCCTTATGATCAAAGTGTGGAATGAAACATGGAGGGAGTTGTATTAAAGGGACAAGTAAATGTTTCAAATGTGGAAAGGAAGGTCATCGGGCATTTGAATGCCGCGATGATGGGAAGAAGATGTCTAATGATGCAAACAAAGGAAGGGATACACAGAATGAACCTACTACACTTCAATGTTTCAAGTGCAAGGAGATGGGGAATTATGCCAATAAATGCCCTAATCCAAGGGTTGATGATGATGGTCGACGTCAACAAACTCTTAAGGCTAAAGACAAAGGAAAGTCACATGCAATTTCTATCAGCGATGTGGAGTACGATAACGATGTGGTGAAAGGTACATTTATCATCCACTCTAAAGTAGAAAATGTTTTATTTGATTCTGGATCCACCCACTCTTTTATTTCTGAGGGTATCACCGTATTACCTCAACAATTAGATGTTGAGTTTTCTGTGACAACACCTAATGGCACAACAGTCGCATCAAAAGTTTATAATTCTTCTCCGATCAAAGTTTGTGGGAAAGTGCTTCCTGCAAATCTTGTGATCCTTCCTATAGTGGAATTTGATGTGATTATTGGCATGGATTGGCTTTCTTTATATGGAGCTCATATCAATTTCCAAAGAAGGGAAGTCACATTTCATATTCCAGATCAATCTATGATCGTCTATTAATGCAAGGATGAACATAACCTTCCAGTGGAAATTTCTTCCATTTTATGGGTATTGATTCCACTAAATGAAGGTTATTTATCTCAAATGGTTGGTGAGAAACTCACGATTAAGAATATTCCCATCGTACGGGAGTTTGATGATGTCTTTCCGGGGGAATTATCGGGTCTTCCACCAAATCGTGAAGTTGAGTTTTCAATAGAACTCATACCGGGTGCTTTGCCTATTTCAAAGACACCTTATAGAATGTACCCAATTGAGTTGCAGGAATTGAAGAAGCAACTCCAAGAGAATCTTGATAAGGGATTCATACGCCCTAGTGCGTCACCTTGGGGAGCACCTGTTCTATTTGTTAAGAAGAAAGATGGATCAATGAGACTCTACATTGATTATCGAGAACTTAACAAGATCACTATCAATAACAAATATCCTCTCCCACGCATTGATGACTTATTTGACCAACTACGCGGAGCTCAATACTTTTCCAAGATTGATCTTCGTTCAGGGTATCATCAATTAAGGGTCAAAAGGGAGGATATACCAAAGACGGTTTTCTGTACAAGGTATGGACACTATGAATTTATAGTGATGCCATTTGGTCTTACTAATGCCCCTTCTATCTTCATGGATCTGATGAATAGAGTCTTTAGAGACTATCTTGATCAATTTGTGGTAGTCTTTATAGACGATATTCTTGTCTATTCAAAGAGCAAGGAAGAACATGGAGATCACTTGAGAATTATATTGAAGACCCTGAGAAAGGAGAAGCTTTATGCAAAATTTACCAAGTGTGAATTTTGTCTTCAAAAAGTTTCATTTTTGGGTCACATAATCTCAAAAGAGGGGATATCTGTGGATCCAGCAAAAACAGAGGTTACCGAAAGATGGTCGCGACCAACAACAGTAACTAAGATCTGAAGTTTTCTTGGTTTGGCTGGATATTATCGACATTTTGTGAAAGATTTTTCACGATTATCTAATCCACTCACCAAGTTGACTTGGAAAGGAGTTAAGTTTGTCTGGACGGAGGAATGTGAAGAGAATTTCAAGGAGTTGAAAAGAAGGTTATCCAGTGCACCTGTGCTCACACTACCTTATAGTGGAGAAAGGTTTGGGATCTACAGTGACGCATCCAAGAAGGGATTGGGGTGTTTTCTTATGCAAAATGATATGGTGATAGCTTATGCCTCATGACAGTTGAAAATCCATGAGAAAAATTACCCAATAAATGATTTGGAGTTAGCTGCGGTAATCATTGCATTAAATATTTGGAGGCATTACCTTTATGGTGAAAGGTGTGATATTTATATTGATCATAAAAGTTTAAAGTATATTTTCACACAAAAGGAGCTGAATATGCGTCAAAGAAGATGGTTGGAGATGGTTAAGGATTATGACTGCTCAATCCATTACCACCCTGGGAAAGTAAACAAGGTGGCAGATGCATTAAGTCGACAAGACCATGCCAGTTTATCCATGATGAGGATCACAAAAGATCCAATATTTATGGATTTACAAAGGATGGATCTTGGAATTATAATGAAAGGGGAAAAATATTATCTTTCTCAAATGAATGTTCAACCATCTATACATGTGAAGATTAAAGAGGCACAGAAAGAAGATGTTGAGTTACAAAAGAAGATGAGAAATGTTCCTGAATTCAACCTTGATTGTGATGGGATAATAAAGTTCAGGAATCGGGTTTGTGTTCCTCCCATCCCCGAATTAAAGAAGGAGCTATTGGATGAGGCTCATAGTTCTTCATTATCTATTCATCCTGGAAGCACGAAGATGTATAGGGACCTAAAAGAGTACTTCTGGTGGGATGGCATGAAAAGAGATGTTGCTGAATATGTCTCTCGATGCTTGGTTTGTCAACAAGTTAAAGCTGAGAGACAGAAGTCTAAGGGGATGTTACAACTATTACTCATACCCGAATAGAAATGGGAAAACATCACTGTGGACTTTGTCACAGGACTTCATAAAACATCCAAAGGCAATAATTCTATCTGGTTCATAGTTGATCATCTTACAAAGTCTGCACACTTCATTGCTATTAGAGAGGATTTCTCTCTGGATCAGCTTGCCAGGATATATGTAAAGGAAGTGGTAAGATTGCATGGAGTACCACTTTCTATTATATCTGATCGGGATTCGAGATTTACCTCGAAGTTCTGGCGAAGTCTTCAGCATACTCTGGATACAGAGTTGAGTTTCAGCACTGCTTGTCATCCTCAGACAGACGGTCAGTCTGAGAGAACAATTCAAACCCTAGAAGATATGTTGAGAGCTTGCTCTATGGATTTCAAAGGAGGTTGGGATCAACACCTACCTTTGGTGGAATTTTCTTATAATAATAGCTTTCACTCCAGTATTCAGATGGCTCCTTATGAAGCTCTATATGGAAAGAAATACAGGACTCCAACTTGCTGGGATGAAATTGGGGAAAGAAAGCTATTAGGACCTGATCTCGTTGATGAAATGGCAGAAAAGGTCAGATCTATTCAACAACACATAAGAGTAGCTCAGAGTCGACAGAAAAGTTATGCCGACAACCGAAGAAAATACCTAGAGTTTGAAGTGGGTGATAAAGTGTTCTTACGAATATCACCCTGGAAGAGGGTTATGAGATTTGGAAAGAAGGGGAAGTTGAGCCCTAGATATATCGGTCCTTTCGAAATACTGGACCGTGTTGGGAAGGTAGCATACTGATTGGCGCTTCCACCAAATCTCTCTCAAGTTCAAGATGTGTTCCATGTATCTCTCCTGAGAAAGTACATACCTAATCCTTCACATGTACTCAGCTCAGAAGTTGTACCGCTGGAGCAAGATCTTTCTTATGAAGAACAACCGATAGAGATTCTGGATCGTAGCGAAAAAGTCCTACGAAACAAGACCACTCGATTGATGAAAGTTTTATGGAGGAACCACCAATTAGAAGAAGCTACACGGGAGCTTGAGGATATGATGAGGGAGAGGTATCCTCATCTGTTTGTTACAATGTGACGAATTTCGAGGGCGAAATTCATTTTAAGGGGGGTAGAATGTAACACCCGAGACTTTTATGTTATATAAATCATCAAAGGAATATTTTTCTACACAACACTTTCTTGGCTTGCTTTACACGAAATCGAGACCTTCCTCGATAGCTTGCATCGTACGCAATTCCGAGTTTCACTAAACAACGATATGCTATTAAAATATTATTAAAACTAGCCGTTATGAATAGTAATAACCATTTTTTGAAATTTTATAAATTTTATTTTTCAAAATGGACTTCATTTTTGGATTTGGAATATCGAAATTAGCCTAGGGTGAAATTTTGGTATTTTTCTGAAAACTTTCAATTTTTGATGAATAGTGAAACCACTAAGTGGTAGTTAAAAAACCGAATTTTTCATAAAACTTAATTTTACCGCTTCTGTGAGTGGAATTTCAAAAATCCTAGAGACATGGTTGATGTCAGTAAGTAAAATGTGGTTCAATGAGATGAAAATAATTTTTTGGTGAATAGTAACTTTTACTTTTTTTTACCACGGTTAAAAGTAAATATGGTAATTAAGGGTAAAGATGGTATTATTATTACCCTAACACATGTCTTAATTCTATTGGATAAGTGTAATTCGACCAAAAACAAACTTAGGAATAAAATATGACCATTTAGGCCCACTTGGATTAGATTAGGACATTTATTATTAATTTATTTAAAGAAGGGTTAAAATAGTTAAAATCAATGTTTAATAAGTAAATAATTTTTAATATGGGGTTATACATAAGATAAATTCGACTATAAATATTCATTAGAAATCTAAAAATATTTCCTACATAATGGTATTTTATTTTTAATTTTTATACATTAAATAATTTAATTTATTTATGACACAATGATGATGCAGTAATTATCTTATTAATGAAATATTGACATAATTGATGTTATAAACACCAAAATAAATTTAATTTGAGACTTTTTATGAATCCCACTAATTTTCTAGGTTAATATGACATTTTATTATTGATTTAATTAACTTGTTTTGAACTAATAATTATGTTATGATTTTCACAAAAATCAATTACTAAATAGTGTCAAAATTGACATAAAATAGTTTTTAAAACAAATATTATATTGGTAATTGTTATTTTATTCCTAAAAATATAAGGTTCGGCCAAATTACTTATATACGGTTATATATATTAATAATAAACAACTTGGGGTTCGTTTGGCTGCTTATAGTAAGTTTATTAACCTTATAGTATAAGAACACAAGAAGACATGGTAAAAGTAAAATTATTTAACTTAATGTTAAATCTAAATGATAAGGTTAAAATAGGAACCTAAACTTGTCTAAATTCTATTGGATGAGAGGATTTAGACCCATACCCACCTTATCCTAGAAATAAATCAATTTTGAGCTATCTAAAACCGAACTTGACTTTATAATAAAATAATATTTGTAGTTATTCCAAAGGTGCCCCTCTCCTCCCTTATAAAAGGGAACCTCCTCCCTCTCTTCCTCACACCACTTTGAGCCTTCAAGCTCGGCCATACCCTGACACTTTCTCCTCTACACTTCCCTAGAGACATCCTAGAGGTCCTGGTCTTCTTCAAAGACCAATTTTACTGCCTTAAAAGAAGGTCTCAAAGAAGCACTTCAAAGAAGAGGTAATGTCCGTTACCGATTCTTTTATCTTTATTTCTTATTCCACTTCTTATTCTTTAGTTGTTTCATTATGAAGTAATAACATCAGTATCACTCATATACTGATATGTTATTATAAGTATGAAACAACCCTATTTCACAATCTATCCATCCTATGGAAAAAGAAATCAACGCGCATGCGTACGTACGGAATACCGTCTCCACGTCGTAGTGTAATCTATTTTCCACCACCACCTTACTTGGATGGGTATAATGGTGTAAATAATGACCATATATGACTATTATAAAGTGATATTGATTCTGAAATAGTATACATATAATCCAATACAATTCCACGATCATAGGAACGATATCATCACTCGTGCGTACGTACGGAATACCGTCTCCACGATGTGATGCGACTCGTTCTACATGATCTTAATTTCATAATGATTATATAAATGAATTGAATTAATAAATATGATATATATTAAACTAATACCATTCTTTAAATGAGGTATCTATAACCTAAAGAGAAGAATAAGAATTTATTCGACAAAACACGCATAAGAACAAAAAGTTATAAACACCCGAATAACATGTAGCAATGAAATATTACTATTAAGAAGCTAAGAATATGACCATATATGATATCATAAAAATAAGTATGATTCTAGAATAAGTCAATAACATTATTTAAATCATTATACAGGAGGTTCGGACACTTACAAATCAATTCGGACCTAAGGTAAGGGAAATATCACAATCTCATTTTTATCTGAGATTGTTTATTCGTAAGTATTTACTGGGGTGTATTTTATCATCCACATCCATGTTTTCTCAATATGTAATATTATTTCCATCCACCTACAGTTGTTTAAATCCAATTTTACCCTTCGATGAGTTTTTAGTAAAGGATATGAAAGGAATCTTTTGTCGTTTTTCGTACGAGGTGCTTTTTGACTTTTCCGACAAAAGTACGAGAATAATGTTTTTTTAACTTATACAGCATGAATGGATTTTTAAAACATTATTTCCAAGAAGCTTCCTTTACAAGTTTTCAAGTTTAATTTTAATCAACTTCTTTTAGTTTAAAATTGTATGACATGTTATGAAATGATAAATGTTTTTGAAGTAGCAAGGATATTTTCCTCAAGAATGGAGTTCAAGAGTTTTATCAAAATTATTTTACATATAAGACAATATAGGGTTCTGTTTCTATCCCTATGGATTTGATTATGTTGTGATGGAAATATTTTTATGAATTCCTTTATCTTATATGAATTTTTTTATGATGTCACGATGTTTAAGATTCCCATTTTTTATTACATGGGTTATGTAATGATGTATGATTTATGATTTTGTGGCACACATAAGAATGGTATCATTATGAGATGGGTGGGACCTATATATCCCTCCAATGCATTGGGTAAAGATTTTATATCTCATGAGATAGACATGACTGGAACGGTAGTTTATACCGGTTCAGTGAAACAGGACTGAAACGAGGGTGACTCGGTTCAGAAAGGGACTTTGTCCACTAAGATAGTCTTGTAAATGAGTCTTGACTAACAAGAAATGATTCTCTATGATTATGTGTGTATGCCACAAAGTTTCTTGTTTTAAGTTATGATTATTGTTATTACATTTCACTGCCATGATTTATCCCATGTTATGAAATTATGATCTCTTTTGCAGGATAAGATTTCCAAAAGTTATGTGCTTATGTATATGATGTGATTGATATTTCTTTTGTTTACCCTTACTGAGAATTTGAGATCACCCTTTTGTATGTTTTCTTTCCCCAGGTCAGGAAGAAGGTTATTAAGTAAGATATGCCAAAAAGGGACTCTAGATATGATGAAATAAGTGGGAGGCAAAGTTGATGCTTTATGAACCAGTTGTTTATGTTTCCCAGTTTCTAAAGACACTATACCTATACGTTCCTTTCGTGGTTTTGTTATATGTTGTAATAAGTATGCTTCAATTTTGAAGTATTAAAAATGTATGTAAAGTATGGGTCATTATAGTTGGTATCAGAGGAAAGGTATAGTCAACCTTTGGAAACTAGGATGTGAAAGCCTTATTAAGAACCCTAAGGATAAGTCTAAGCATAGAACACAATATTAGTGTTTTAGAAATGGCCATGAATAACCTAGGATAAGACCTTAAGTGTGAAATTTTATTCTTGATTATGTGGTTTTCCTATTATAATTAGTGTTTCTCACACTATTCTTCTTGGTTTTAGTCAATGGCTGGAACCCAAAGGAATCGTGTTAATGCGGAATGTGACGGGCAATGCAATGATTGTCCCCCTGAGCAACCAAACGTTATGGGAGCTGGAATGCACAATCTTGTAGCCATGCTCACACAACTTTCTCAAGCTATGAATCATGCAGTACTTCCAAACGAGCAAAGGAAGGAGAAACAATATGATGAATACTTCATGAGGAAGCATCCACCTTCTTTCAGCGGGTCTACTGATCCATTAGTTGCTGAACAATGGATTAGTACTACTGAAAAGATATTTTCAGTTCTTCAATGTTCTGAACATGATAAAGTCATCCTAGCAGTGTATCGTTTGGAAGGAGATTTTGATCAATGGTGGAATCTTATTAAGAATACTAGGCAAAGGGATGAAATTGAGTCCATGGAATGGGATGAGTTCAAGAACTTATTTTTCAATAATTACTTCCCTCGTATTCTCCGAACAAAGATGGAGAAAGAGTTTCTTGAACTGAATCAAAAGGATGATGAATCTGTTGGTACCTATGAAGAAAATTTTACAAGACTTGCAAGGTACGCTTCTGGTATAATTATCCAACCTGGGAGTAAGATCGATCGATTCTTTAGTGGCTTAAAACCAAGTCTTCGAAGGGCGTTAGCCATACGGGACTTCAATAGATATGAAGAAATTGTTCGATGTGCTCTCAAAGTTGAGATGTAAATTGGAGTAACCCATCAGTTATATGGGTTTGATAAGAAGAGGAAAATGGAATTCAAAGGAAAATCTAAGGAGCACACTGAAAAGAAGATGAGCTTTCCCTTATGCTCAAAGTGTGGAAAGAAACATGGAGGGAGTTGTCTTAAAGGGACAAGTAAATGTTTCAAATGTGGAAAGGAAGGTCATCGGGCATTTGAATACTGCGATGATGGGAAGAAGATGTCTAATGATGCAAACAAAGGAAGGGATACACAGAATGAACCTACTACACTTCAATGTTTCAAGTGCAAGGAGATGGGGCATTATGCCAATAAATGCCCTAATCCAAGGGTTTATGATGATGGTCGACATCAACAAACTCTTAAGGCTAAAGACAAAGGAAAGTCACATGCAATTTCTATCAGCGATGTGGAGTACGATAACGATGTGGTGAAAGGTACCCTTACCATCCACTCTAAATTAGAAAATGTTTTATTTGATTCTGGATCCACCCACTCTTTTATTTCTGAAGAATTTGCTAAGGTTATCACCATATTACCTCAACAATTAGATATTGAGTTAGCTGTGACAACACCTAATGGAACAAAAGTCGCATCAAAAGTTTATAATTCTTCTCTGATCGAAGTTTGTGGGAAAGTGCTTCCTGCAAATCTTGTGATCCTTCCTATAGTGGAATTTCATGTGATTCTTGGCATGGATTGGCTTTCTTTATATGGATCTCATATCAATTTCCAAAGAAGGGAAGTCACATTTCATATTCCAGATCAATCTATGATTTTCTATCAATGCAAGGATGAACATAACCTTCCAGTGGAAATTTCTTCCATTTTATGGGTATTGATTCCACTAAATGAAGGTTATTTATCTCAAATGGTTTGTGAGAAACTCACGATTAATAATATTCCCATCGTACAGGAGTTTGATGATGTCTTTCCGGGGTAATTACCGGGTCTTCCACCAAATTGTGAAGTTGAGTTTTCAATAGAACTCGTACCGGGTGCTTTGCCTATTTCAAAGACACCTTATAGAATAGCCCCAATTGAGTTGCAGGAATTGAAGAAGCAACTCCAAGAGAATCTTGATAAGGTATTCATACGCCCTAGTGCGTCACCTTGGGGAGCACCTGTTCTATTTGTTAAGAAGAAAGATGGATCAATGAGAATCTGCATTGATTATCGAGAACTTAACAAGATCACTATCAAGAACAAATACCATCTCCCACGCATTGATGACTTATTTGACCAACTACGCAGAGCTCAATACTTTTCCAAGATTGATCTTCGTTCAGGGTATCATCAATTAAAGGTCAAAAGGGAGGATATACCAAAGACGACTTTCCGTACAAGGTATGGACACTATGAATTAATAGTGATGCCATTTGGTCTTACTAATGCCCCTGCTATCTTCATGGATCTGATGAATAGAGTCTTTAGAGACTATCTTGATCAATTTGTGGTAGTCTTTATAGACGATATTCTTGTCTATTCAAAGAGAAAGGAAGAACATGAAGATCACTTGAGAATTATATTAAAGACCCTGAGAAAGGATATGCTTTATGCCAAATTTACCAAGTGTGAATTTTGGCTTCAAAAAGTTGCATTTTTGGGTCACATAATCTCAAAAGAGGGGATATCTGTGGATCTAGCAAAAACAGAGGTTATCGAAAGATGGTTGAGACCAACAACAGTAACTGAGATCTGAATTTTTCTTGGTTTGGCTGGATATTATCGACGTTTTGTGAAAGATTTTTCACGATTATCTAATCCAATCACCAAGTTGACTCGGAAAGGAGTTAAGTTTGTCTGGACTGAGGAATGTGAAGAGAATTTCAAGGAGTTGAAAAGAAGGTTATCCAGTGCACCTGTGCTCACACTACCTTGTAGTGGAGAAAGGTTTGTGATCTAAAGTGATGCATCCAAGAAGGGATTGGGGTGTGTTCTTATGCAAAATGATATGGTGAAAGCTTATGCCTCACGACAGTTGAAAATCCATGAGCAAAATTACCCAACACATGATTTGGAGTTAGCTGCGGTAATCTTTGCATTAAAGATTTGGAGGCATTACCTTTATGGTGAAAGGTGTGATATTTATACTGATCATAAAAGTTTAAAGTATATTTTCACACAAAAGGAGCTGAATATGCGTCAAAGAAGATGGTTGGAGCTGATTAAGGATTATGACTGCTCAATCCATTACCACCCGGGGAAAGCAAACAAGGTGGAAGATGCATTAAGTCGACAAGACCATGCCAGTTTATCCATGATGAGGATCACAAAAGATCCAATATTTATGGATTTACAAAGGATGGATCTTGGAATTATAATGAAAGGAGAAAAATCTTATCTTTCTCAAATGAATGTTCAACCATCTATACATGTGAAGATTAAAGAGGCATAGAAAGAAGATGTCGAGTTACAAAAGAAGATAAGAAATGTTCCTGAATTCAACCTTGATTGTGATGGGATAATAAAGTTCAGGAATCGGGTTTGTGTTCCTCCCATCCCTGAATTAAAGAAGGAGCTACTGGATGAGGCTCATAGTTCTTCATTCTCTATTCATCCTGGAAGCACGAAGATGTATAGGGACCTGAAAGAGTACTTCTGGTGGGATGGCATGAAAAGAGATGTTGCTGAATATGTCTCTCGATGCTTGGTTTGTCAACAAGTTAAAGCTGAGAGACAGAAGTATAAGGGGATGTTACAACCATTACCCATACCCGAATGGAAATGGGAAAACATCATTATGGACTTTGTCACAGGACTTCCTAAAACATCCAAAGGCAATAATGCTATCTAGGTCATAGTTGATCGTCTTACAAAGTCTGCACACTTCATTGCTATTAGAGAGGATTTCTCTATGGATTCGCTTGCCAAGATATATGTAAAAAAAGTGGTAAGATTGCATGGAGTACCACTTTCTATTATATCTGATCGGGATCCAAGATTTACCTCGAAGTTCTAGCGAAGTCTTCAGCATACTCTAGATACAGAGTTGAGTTTCAGCACTGCTTATCATCCTTAGACAGACGGTTAGTCTGAGAGAACAATTCAAACCCTAGAAGATATGTTGAGAGCTTGCTCTATGGATTTCAAAGGAGGTTGAGATCAACACCTACCTTTGGTGGAATTTTATTATAATAATAGCTTTCACTCCAGTATTCAGATGGCTCCTTATGAAGCTCTCTATGGAAAGAAATTCAGGACTCCAACTTGCTGGGATGAAATTGGGGAAAGAAAGCTATTAGGACCTGATCTCGTTGATGAAATGGCAGAAAAGGTCAGATCTATTCAACAACACATAAGAGTATCTCAGAGTCGACAGAAAAGTTATGCCGACAACCGAAGAAAAGACCTATAGTTTGAAGTGGGTGATAAAGTGTTCTTACGAATATCTCCCTGGAAGAGGGTTATGAGATTTGGAAAGAAGGGGAAGTTGAGCCCTAGATATATCGGTCCTTTCGAAATACTGGATCGTGTTGGGAAGGTATCATACCGATTGGCGCTTCCACCAAATCTCTCTCAAGTTCACGATGTGTTCCATGTATCTCTCCTGAGAAAGTACATACCTGGTCCTTCACATGTACTCAGCTCAGAAGTTGTACCGCTGGAGAAAGATCTTTCTTATGAAGAACAACCGATAGAGATTCTGGATCGTAGCGAAAAATTCCTACGAAACAAGACCACTCGATTGGTGAATGTTTTATGGAGGAACCACCAATTAGAAGAAGCTACACGGGAGCTTGAGGATATGATGAGGGAGAGGTATCCTCATCTTTTTGTTACAATGTGACGAATTTTGAGGGTGAAATTCATTTTAAGGGGGGTAGAATGTAACACCCGAGACTTTTATGTTATATAAATCATCAAAGGAATATTTTTCTACACAACACTTTCTTGGCTTGCTTTACACGAAATCGCGAACTTCCTCGATAGCTTACGTCGTACGCAATACCGAGTTTCACTAAACAACGATATGCTATTAAAATATTATTAAAACTAGCCATTATGAATAGTAATAACAAATTTTTGAAATTTTATAAATATTATTTTTCAAAATGGACTTCATTTTTGGATTCGGAATATCGAAATTATCCTAGGGTGAAATTTTGGTATTTTTCTGAAAACTTTCAATTTTTGATGAATAGTGAAACTACTAAGTGGTAGTTAAAAAAATGAATTTTTCATAAAACTTAATTTTACCGCTTCTGTGAGTGGAATTTCAAAAATCCGAGAGACACGGTTGATGTCAGTAAGTAAAATGTGGTTCAATGAGATGAAACTAATTTTTTGGTGAATAATAACTTTTTACTTTTTTTTACCACGGTTAAAAGTAAATAGGGTAATTAAGGGTAAAGATGATATTATTATTACCCTAACACATGTACTAATTCTATTGTATAAGTGTTATTCGACCAAAAACAAACTTAGGAATAAAATATGACCATTTAGGCCCACTTGGATTAGATTATGACTTTATTATTAATTTATTTAAAGAAGGGTTAAAATAGTTAAAATCAAAGTTTAATAAGTAAATAATTTTTAATATGGGGTTATACATAAGATAAATTCTACTATAAATATTCATTAGAAATCTAAAAATATTTCCTACATAATGGTATTTTATTTGTAATTTTTAGACATTAAATAATTTAATTTATTTATGACACAATGATGATGCAGTAATTATCTTATTAATGAAATATTGACATAATTGATGTTATAAACACCAAAATAAATGTAATTTGAGACTTTTTATGAATCCCACTAATTTTTTAGGTTAATATGACATGTTATTATTGATTTAATTAACTTGGTTAGAACTAATAATTATGTTATGATTTTCACAAAAATCAATTAGTAAATAGTGTCAAAATTGACATAAAATAGTTTTTAAAACAAATATTATATTGGTAATTGTTATTTTATCCATAAAAATCTAAGGTTCGGCCAAATTACTTATATAAGGTTATATATATTAATAATAAACAACTTGGGGTTCGTTTGGCTGCTTATAGTAAGTTTATTAACCTTATAGTATAAGAACACAAGAAGACATGGTAAAAGTAAAATTATTTAACTTAATGTTAAATCTAAATGATAAGGTTAAAATAGGAACCTAAACTTGTCTAAATTATATTGTATGAGATTATTTCGACCCATCCCCACCTTATCCTCGAAATAAATCAATTTGGAGCTATTTTAAACCGAACATGACTTTATAATAAAATAATATTTGTAGTTATTCCAAAGGTGCCCCTCTCCTCCCTTATAAAAGGGCACCTCCTCCCTCTCTTCCTCACACCACTTTGAGCCTTCAAGCTCGGACAACCCCTACAAAGTTCTCCTCTCCACTTCCCTATAGACATCCTATAGGTCCTGGTCTTCTTCAAAGACCAATTTTAGTGCCCTAAAAGAAGGTCTCAAAGAAGCACTCCAAAGAAGAGGTAATGTCTGTTACCGATTCTTTCATCTTTATTTCTTCTTCCACTTCTTCTTCTTTAGTTGTTTCATTATGAAGTAATAACATCAGTATCACTCATATACGGATATGTTATTATAAGTATGAAACAACCCTATTTCACCATCTATCCATCCTATGGAAAAAGAAATCACCGCGCGTGCGTACGTACGGAATACCGTCTCCACGCCGTGGTGTAATCTATTTTCCACCACCACCTTACTTGGATGGGTATAATGGTGTAAATAATGACCATATATGACTATTATAAAGTGATATTGATTCTGAAATAGTATACATATACTCCAATACAATTCCACGATCATAGTAATGATATCATCACTCGTGCGTACGTACGGAATACTGTCTCCACGATGTGATGTGACTCGTTCTACATGATCTTCATTTCATAATGATTATATAAATGAATTGAATGAATGAATATGATATATATTACACTAATACCATTCTGGAAATGAGGTATCTATAACCTAAAGAGAAGAATAAGAATTTATTCGACAAAACACGCATAAGAACAAAAAGTTATAAACACCCGAATAACAAGTAGCAATGAAATATTACTACTAAGAAGCTAAGAATATGACCATATATGATATCATAAAAATAAGTATGATTATGGAATAAGTCAATAACATTATTTAAATCATTATACAGTAGGTTCGGACAATTACAATTCAAGTTAGACCTAAGGTAACGAAAATATCACAATCTCATTTTTATCCGAGATTGTTTATTCGTAAGTATTTACTGGGGTGTATTTTATCATCCACATCCATGTTTTCTCCATATGTAATATTATTTCCATCCACCTAAAATTGTTTAAATCCAATTTTACCCTTCGATGAGTTTTTAGTAAAGGATATTAAAGGAATCTTTTGTCGTTTTTCGTATGAGGTACTTTTTGACTTTTCCGATAAAAGTACGAGAAGAATGTTTTTTTTAACTTATACGGCATGAATGGATTTTTAAAACATTATTTCCAAGAAGCTTCCTTTAAAAGTTTTCAAGTTTATTTTTAATCAACTTCTTTTAGTTTAAAATTGTATGACATGTTATGAAAGGATAAATGTTTTTGAAGTAGAAAGGATATTTTCCTCAAGAATGGAGTTCAAGAGTTTTATCAAAATTATTTTCCATCTAAGACAATATAGGGTTCTGTTTCTATCCCTATGGATTTGATTATGTTGTGATGGAAATATTTTTATGAATTCCTTTATCTTATATGAATTGTTTTATGATGTCATGATGTTTAAGATTCCCATTTTTTTTACATGGGTTATGTAATGATGTATGATTTATGATTTTGTGGCACACATAAGAATGGTATCATTATGAGATGGGTGGGACCTATATATCCCTCCAATGCATTGGGTAAAGATTTTATATCTCATGAGATAAACATGACTGGAATGGTAGGTTATACCGGTTCAGTGAAACAGGACTGAAACGAGGGTGACTCGGTTCAGAAAGGGACTTTGTCCACTAAGATAGTCTTGGAAATGAGTCTTGACTAACAAGAAATGATTCTCTATGATTATGTGTGTATGCCACAAAGTTTCATGTTTTAAGTTATGATAATTGTGATTACATTTCACTGCCATGATTTATCCCATGTTATGAAATTATGATCTCTTTTGCAAGATAAGATTTCCAAAAGTTATGTGCTTATGTATATGATGTGATTGATATTTCTTTTGTTTGCCCTTACTGAGAATTTGAGCTCACCCTTTTGTATGTTTTCTTTCCCCAGGTCAGGAAGAAGGTTATTAAGTCGGATATGCCAAAAAGGGACTCTAGATATGATGAAATAAGTGGGAGGCAAAGTTGATGCTTTATGAACCAGTTGTTTATGTTTTCCAGTTTCTAAAGACACTATACATATACGGTCCTTTTGTGGTTTTGTTATATGTTGTAATAAGTATGCTTCAATTTTGAATTATTAACAATGTATGTAAAGTATGGGTCGTTATAATCATTGATGAAAAGGGCTGGTAGTAAGACTGATATTTGTGGTCTAGGGTGAATTTTACTAGTGAATGGGCATGGTAGTTTTGGGTGTGCCAAAGATGTGATTAATTTTGTGAGGATCTTCATCACATAAAGCTATTTGAATCCATGTAGATGTCATTGTTTCTTTTATATCTTCAGCAAGACTTGGAGCTAGAGATGTTCAGTCGGTGGTCTTCGGACATGAATACTTTCCACCTCTATTATGGGGTTCTCAATATCAGTCTATGGGACTTCCACTGCATTTGGGAAATTCCTATAGAGGAACTCCAATATGATGAATTCCAACTGATAGAGGATATTTGGGGAGATAGGGACCAAATTCTAATCTTCACATGGAACCTGCTGGTCTTGGCAAAGAAGAGGCTGAAGATTGAATACATCTTAAAGGAAATATCGTACCCATCATGGTTCAATCTACTATTCAAGAGGGATAAGAATATAGGGATTCTAGGCTGAGGGAAGCAGTTCCCAAACACACCATAGAGGGGAAATGCATGATCGTATTTGGTGGTCCCAAAGGTAGGAAAATATTAGAATTGGGGATTTGGCGTAAATGAGTTTTTGGACACATAGATACCCTACACCGCATTTCATGATGATTTTATGAGTGGGTGGCTACTGCCAGTAAGGGACACAAGGATTGGGGTATATCCAAGGATGTCGGTGATGGTCTAGATCATGGTATCCAAAAACAAGGTTATCATAAAATTTCCTTTACTAGTATGGTTGTATAGTATCTTGGGGTACATTTAGAGAGGTTATATGCCTAGGATAATATACATTCCATTCAAAATCATCCATGGATTGGCTGCAACTCAATTTGGAGTATATAATTTCTATAATTCCATCCATCCTACAAGAGACAGCCTATGACCATATTTATTAAATTTTTCTGAGGTTTTGCTGGTGACTCTCAACAAATAATGGATCTAGCATCATATTAGAAATCATGAAAACTTAAACTTCCAACCATTCCTCAACCCGGCCGGTCAAATTGTGGATGAATTGTGGGGTCCACTAAAGAATATGGAATATATATAGAGTATTAGGGGCAGCATGCTGGTAGCCCAGATATATGGTAATATCTTTTGTGAAATTTACATGTCTTCACATTTTTCTAGAATGTTTGGATTCCTACAGGGGAACTCAAAGAAGATATATAAAGAGGTCTGAGAAGAGAATCATACCAATATCCTTTTCGAATTGTAGATCATGTTTAAAACTTTTGGATTTGGTGAAATAATAACACTTCCCCTACTAATGTCTATGTAATCATGTCAAAGTAATATTCTGACCACTGTGTAGAGGCATATCTGAAAGGAATTCTACTGAAGTGAATTCAATAGATGAAGGTAGAAAATGTAGATTTTGGTTGATGAGTAAGTGGGTCAGCTAGATAATGAGAAGTGAGAATAGTAGCAAGACATGAATATTGGAAATCACATGTTTGTGACTTGGTTGTAAGAATGTAATAAGGTATAGCCACACTATCTCCATCTGAGCAGGGGTGGTCTTGAAGATGGCCTCGTAGACTTTCTAGAGAAGCTCCTAGAAAGAAATTGAGATACTTAATTCAATCCACTATGGATTAAATCTCCCCAAAACTATCATAATCCATGAAAACACTATGAAAATCGATAATTCTATAAATCCTATGGAAAAAATTAGCACAAAATAGAATTCAGATACCATAAATTAGGCATATTTTAGGGGTAGACAAGGTGGATTTTTATTAGAGACAAACATATTTAATGAACATGGATGTGTATGAATTCCAATGGGGGACGTATTAGGAACACCATTTCATAGTCAAAGTAACTCTCATTCAATAGAATAATCCAATGGAAATTATAACTATGGATGATAAAGAAGAAGAAGAAAAACAAGAGAAATAGGAGGTAGTAGAATAAGAATAAGAGAAAGCAGAGGATGATGAGCATGTAGATGAGGAGTCATAGGAGATAGTGGACCATCAGAGGAGCCCATGTGAGAGTGGACAAATTAGAGGATCTGATGAGGAATTTTCCAAACATCTTGAAGTATATCTCGATTCATTACATGTTGGTCCCTTCTAATTCTTAACTTGAATCCTCTAACCAAACATCATTCTGTTCAGGAATAAATTTGAGATGATCAAGAATCACCTGCTAAAGGTGGTGAGGGAGTGCCAAAAGGTGTGGAGAGTCATATCCCAGAGCCTACATTTGGGACTAAAAAAGGATGTAGATTTATTGTGGCTAAATCAACTATAGGTGAGATAATTGAAAGTGATGAAGAAAAAACCTTGGAATCCCGATCTATCCCCCTATCCACAAGGATCCCTTTCTAATCATTGAGTTGACAATCCCTAAGGGGTATCCTGTGAAAAAAATCCCTACTTTTCCCCAACAACTTGATCTGATAACACTTATCTTTTATAATACCCCACATGGACATACCCATATATGTTATATGAGGATATGGCCGAACATGGTGTTCATTCCATGCAGTGATCATAAGAATATAAGCCTAGAAAACAAAGGAGTCTTGGACATCTACGGAAGCTATCATAATGGTTTACCTATCTGCAAGGAGTTAGTTGCTACTTCTAGGATGGAGCCTAAAGTTGGTGAGGGAAGAGTTCTCGAAGAAGAATAAATAAGTGAAGAAGGTCTCCCCCATGTCATAGAGCCTAGCCCCTGAGAAAGGATACCGGAGGAAGACCCTGCTGCATAACTTTTGGCTATCTTTCCCTAATATAAACCTATAGACCCTGAGGAACTACCTTATTCATATTGAGACATAGCTTAAGAGGGTTTTATAACACAACATAGGGTGTGTAAGTGCATCAAGATTTTTTTGGATCTCCTATAAGTGGAGTGGATGAGTTGAATGGAGTCACTATGCACCTAGTTGCACTGTCTTGTGCTGGTGGGTGGATACTCACCATCTTCATATAATGATCCATGAATATCGAGTTGGTAATATGTGGGGGAGTAGTAAAAACCAAGACACTTCCTATTTTCAAAATAAAATTGAGAACATCTATAAGTTCATTGAGGATGAGCAGGGAATCTGGAACCTTGACATGTAGGCAAATGAGCATTCCACAGTCATTATCTACTAGTCCGAACTTATTGGATGATTGAATGCCCATCTGGTGGAGGCCCAGGAGAAACTAAAATAGGATAGACACCAAGTGGATGATCTTAGATCCGAATAGGATTGGATACATATGGGAGATAATGAGTTGCATTCAGTGGCTATGGATGGGGAGAGGGAGCTCAAAAAGTAACATGAGACTCTGGAAACCACACACCAAAAGATGGTGGCATTAAAACATTCCATCAAAGGGGAAGATACCTAAGGGTCATGTTTAGGCAAATATAATGAAATATAATCTTTTTTTTCTTTCTTGGTTGTTTTTAACTACATTCATAAGCATACATATTGTTCTATCTAATTACTTCACATCAATCATATCTATGAAGCAATTAACCATCTATCCCTAAGCACATGTGGGTCATACCTAGTGTGAGAAAAAAGGGATGATCACATAATTTTTTTTGTATTAGAGGAATAGCTAATCATCACATATTTGGGGTATGATATAGGTGACTGATCACCTAGATTATTTGGGCTGAGGGAGGTTGTGGCTAGAGAATAGGGCTCTCAAAACTGCTAATTTTTTCCCAATGTGTACTGGTGAATGAGAGGGAAAATGGAAAGGGCACTGGAATTAAACTAAAAAAGGGGATGAAAAGTGTGAATCACATGCCGAGAATTTGGAACACAATATAGGTGTAATGATGATAGAGGATAACTGCACACCATATTCGACAAACAACATCCACATCGTGTTATCCTGGGATTGAAACAAACAAATTATATCCAATCGCTAACCGCATTCAAAAACATATGGCTAAAATCATATTGTCATATAAATCCTTCTGGGGAATATGTCTAGAATAGTACATGAGCCAAAACAGCATAAGAACATTCCGTCAGGGGACCCCTTTCAGACATTAAAGAGGATGAGTATCTAAATAAGGGGTATGAAAATTTTAAGTTGGAGTGATGACATGTTCAAAAGGACTCAAAAAAATCAAGAATTTATTCCACCTTGACTGAGAGAACATCGGTGAATGCGCATTAGTTGGAAAAAAGATCACACCTTACTCCAAAAAGGAAACCTCTTTGATTAGGGATTAAATTACTTGAAATTTTACATCACGAAGATAAGGATAATGAACGCGTAGTTTAATGTTATATGACGAGGATGATGCATGACATAGTTTAAAGTCATATGAACAAGATATTTTACATATTTTAAATTCATACTACTCAGAACCTGAAAAATATTTTAAAGTATCCTTACAATGACTATGATATCTATTCCTATAATGTTTGCATAGAACATAGGAGATAGAGCCAATGTGAATTAGCCAAAGGAGGATTGTGCACTATATAAATATCATGTAAAAGACAAAAAGAAATCATAAGTTATGTGGTGAGGGAGGAAAACAAAACATGAATGAAGGACAAGTAGACCAACCACTACGCCACACATCCCTATGAGGCTTCTAGTTTATGGTCATAATGTTTGGAACATAACCAAGGCCAAAGGGAAAAATAGTTAAAGAACCTATGGCTGGTCCTGGAGAAAACATGTCAGGGAATAACAATATATCCCATAATTATGGGAAGCAAGCCACATTTAGTTCTCAAATCCAGTGAAGTTTAACATATTTAGGTAAGCGAGAAGATGGTTTTACTTGAAAAGGGTCAATAATGTTGCATATGGACCCAAAACCAATGTTTTGCGCGTCACTACATATCCCATAAGGCTATGAATCAATCCATGTACTGTTCTTGAAGGGAAACTTTATCGTGTAGGTCTAACCCATTCACATAGATAAGAGTCGTTAGATATTTATTATTTTTTATTTTGTTTCTCTTTTTTGAGCGGTGGGACTCAGATTAAAATTTTGGGTATTACTATGATAATTAAACCATTTGTAGGTCATGACAGGTGGCATGGTGGATGACCAGTGCCAAAGGTGATTCCCTCTCAAGTGAGAACACCACAATGTTGTGCCATTTTTCTTCATGTATCCAGGATGATGATGTCGGAGTTTAAGGTCATATGATAGGATAGATCTGTTCATTTTTGTGTCATGCAGAAAGGAAACAACAATTTATCATCATACGGTATGGAATAGTACAGTTTAACATCATAATTATTGGATGAAATATATATTAGTTTAAGGTCATAGAACTTAGGCCGTACATGAAAAGTGGGTATGCATAGAGGGACAACACCAAAGGAATTATAGATCCCCAAGAACATTAAAGGGATGGAAAATGTAAATCGTTGAATCAGATATTTGGGACATAATAGAGTGTCATAATGATAGAGGATAACTATTGACCATGTTCAAAACCAAACATACATATCATGTAACCTGAAATGGGAATAGAAAAAAGTGGTTTGGATGCTAACCTTGTTAGAAGTGTAGGACCTATCTCAAAATTTCATTCAAAATATTCTGGATTGTCGGCCTACGTTGGTAAGTGATCCATATGGTTGAGAATCCATACCATTAGGGGGTCCCTTCATATGTGAAAGATGGTAAAAAATAAAATAAAGGGACATGAAATGTATAGAAGTGATGTTTGGGGAAATGTACCTATGGAATCCAATGCTCCAAGTCTTGTACTACCATACACTCAAATATGCTGGTGTGGAACATCCATAGGTGGGATCAGATATGTCCTCTTAGATAAGGTTCTGGAGGGTTTTTTTGAATAGTTTAAAGGTCATGTTACTTGGACCATAAGTTCTCAGTTTAAGGTCATAAAGTGTGGACTATAGGTTCCAGTTTAACATCATGTGCATGGGATGTACACATGCAATTTAACGTCGTGTGGTAAGGATAAAAATGTCACACAACTTATCATCATGCAATTGGGACACGTTAATCCCAAATAGGAAATGTGTGGTTTGGTAAGAAATATGATTTGAATGAGAACCAAGGAAACTTTACCCACACCACACATTCACAAAGGGAAACCCAGGGTAAAAAGGGCAAAAATGGTTTATAATTCTACAACTGGGCCTGAGGACAAGATGTTTGGGTGTCACTATATATCTTTTAAGGGTAGGTATAATGGCACACATGGTTTTGGGAGATTCAATGATAGATGGAAAATTACAAAAGGGGATACATCCTCTCAAGGTATAAAATCGTGATTGTTACACAATTTACCATCATGAAAACTAAGACACCGAAAATCATAGTTTAAAGTCATAGTGTTCAGACCATAAAGGGGTGAAGATGTGCATTACATCACTATAAGGTAGCCTAATTTGAATGATGACCAAGAGATTCATGTATCACACTACCCATTCTGAGGGAGAAAACATATATAGTTCAAAGTCACAATGCTTTAACAAGAATGTTCATTTTAATGTCATGAGCTCATGACATAGGCTTCCAGTTTGAGGTCATGGAGTTTGTCCCATAATATGGTTCAATTATTTCATGTGGTTAATGACCCAAAAAAGACACATAATCCGACATGAGTCATGTTGGGTGTAGGAAACAAGGGGTATATAGGATCCACATGACACATGGATCCACACAAAAAAAAGAACAGAGAAGAAGAGATAAGGATGTCCTAATGATGCTGATCAGCCTACTCATCACACAAAGGTGCATGAAATGGTAATACAGAGGGTGTTGAAGTTACGTTGGGACATAAGGGCATGGAATGAGATGTGAATCACAATATCTGATATTAGGGACACAATGAGGGTGGTGTAACGACATAGGATAACTACTGACCATGAACAAAATATAGCATCCATATCGTATAATCTAGAATGGGAACCGACAAAAGATATTTGATGACTGACCAAATTTGAAAACAAGGAATTATCTCAAAATTTCATCCAGAATATTCTAGGGTATTATACTAGGATGGTAGGTGAGACATAAGGCCAATCATCTACAATGTTAGGGGTCCCTTCATATATGAAATATGATGAAGACCCAAATAAAGGTGAAGTGTGAAGAATAGATATGGAATGAAAGAGTTTCCATACAGAATCCAACAATCTGGGTCATATGCCACTGTACATATAAGAATGTTATTGAGTCATATCAGATAAAGGGATCCAAAACCCTTCTCTAGTAAAGAAGGCTCAGGAGAGCTCTTGGATATGGCATGGTAATGAAGCAATGAAAAATGAAGAAGATGGGGGATAAAATAGGATTAATAAATTAGGTATTATACCCAAATAAAAAATATCTGAGCATTCCAATGTATCCCATAAGGATGGGAATCAATCCAAAAATAGTTCTAAAAAACCATGTAGTTTAACTTCATGCGGTAAGGATAGTGGTTGAGATGTAGTTTATTATCATGTGGCTAGGATAGTGGGAAAAATGTACCCCCGAGGAGATTTACATGGAATGGAAAAATAAACCCGATGTGAATAATGATTATAGAAATACAAATGAACTCACACTCCAGAGAGATAACTCTGACCAAGGGGATGGGAGAGAAAAATTACAACTAGGACCAAAGATAAAATATCTAGGTGTTCCTATATATCCCATAAGGATGGGAATAAATCCATACATTGTTCTAAAAAACATGCAGTTTAATGTTATACTATAAGGACAAAACCAAGAGATAATGTTCTCAAGAGTGACACATGGTGTGGCTTCTATAAACCCAACATGAATTATAAACAAGGAGGTATCAACCACATTATGAACTCCTAGGAGAAACTTAGGACAGAAGGATGTAAAGGCGATTCCCTCTTAAAGGAGTAAAATGGGGCACTTCACAATTTATTATCATGAAACTAGGAAAATGGGAAAGTTAAGAATCATGTGGGATGGGGAAGTTTAACATCATGTAGGACACTTTTGTGCTATTTAACATCATGTGGGAGGATGAGAGAGATATTCTCTTAAGTTCATAAAAAATTAACCATAAGGTGGAAACTGCCAACACTAGGGTGTGTAGGGTGGTTCCATAAAACAAAATTACATGAATAAGAACCATTTATGTCTCAAAAACATACCAAAAACTCCAAATAACAACCTAGGACATGGGCCAAAAAGTTGAAATGGTGGTTTTGTGGCTGGCTATGGAGACAAAATGTCCAGGCATTGCTACGTATCCTACGAGGGAAAGAATAAATGTAACGACCCAATGATTCATTAATGGAAATCCCTCTTGATCTAATTAAATGTCTCTTTATGTTTATATAAAATGTAAACTTCTTTGGTTTTATGTTAAGAATTTTGACCATCGCTAATATAGTTGTTGAATAGTGATCACATGATTAGTATAAATATAGGGCTTTAACAAATCCAATTTACTCAGACAAAAGAAGCGATGGCCTCATCCAGTAGAATTTCTCCATACGAAGCCCATTTGTTGGAGGTCAGAAAAGAGGTGGCGTCCTTGGGCTTCGCTCTTGACCAATCCCAAGCTGAACTTCATCATGTCAAGCTCGAATGGGACCGTCTACGGGAAAAGTGGATGTTGATAGAGATTACCACTCGAGCAATGTTATCCGAGCCACCCCAAGAGTCGGTCACCATCGCACACCTTACCCTTAGGTCTTATGAGGCTGTTTTAAGGGTTTATGTAACAAATCACTAGTAATATGTTCATGTATATTATTTTTGTATATAATAATGAATATACCTCCTTGTCATTTTTTTGATACATTTTAAATAGTTTTTAAAGTACAAATAGTGTTTTTAGTTATTATTTAATTAAGAATCCTATTTTATTAAATTAAGTCATTTTTAAATTAAATAATATTTTAATAAAATATTATTCTTATTATTAAATTAATTTTTATTAAATATAAATGATCTTATATTTTTATGGATGCAATTATAATTTTTATTAAGGTTTGAAAGCCATTTTTGTCAAAACCCATGAATTTTCGATAAATGTCGGTTTTTATTTTAAAAGTGAAAATTAACATATTTATAAAATTATTTAGATAAAATAAATGTTATTTCTGGAATCAGGACGTCGAAATTATCCAACGGTGAATTTTTCATAATTTTCTGAGACAGTCAAATTTTAGGGTAAAAATTAAATACCGTTTAAATATATAATGTGTTTTATGACATCATAATGACCCAATAGTGATGTAATAAAATACTATAATCTTTATGTTCGGCCAATATATGTTTTACCATTAAAATAATGTAATTTTGGGTTTGTTTGACTTACTTTTCAAAGCATTAATGGACCCCTCAAGACTTATTAAACACCTTGTCTTTTTAAATTGTTTTTCTTGGGTGTGTGACTCACCTCCACATAAGCAACCCTATTATTTTAAGAAGTTAGGACTTTGACCTTATAAAATATTATTTTCCTCTTCTCATTTCCAAAAACCATGGGAAAAAACCATGGTATGGTTTGTGGTTTGGATTAATTTAATATAAGGGGTCCCAAACCTAAATAATAAATAATTCCCTCACATTTCCTATATAAACCCACCCAAGATCCCACTTCCTCCTCACTCAAAGCCTTTGGATTTCATCCAACCTCTGCCCTACTCTCTCTAGAATCCTCCCAAGGTTCCCCAAGCTCCCAATAAGCCTCTCATAAGCCTCTCTCTAGCCTTTGGAAGCACACTTCCAAGTAAGGGTTTTTTCTTCCTTTTTCATTTTTGTCCAATTTTCTTGAAGTTGTTTTACCCTTTTAATTTCAATTATGAATGTTGGAGTATGGTTTCTCACCTCCCTCATACTTCCCTCTTTATTTTTGAATGATGGGATACCCCTTTCTCTCTCATTAAATTCCCCCCATATACACCCGTTACTATGCCGAAATTCTGAAAGGAACTTCTCTCTCCTCTTTTACATTCAAGCAATACTTTTGTATCATGAATCTAAATTCCATTACAATTGTTGGGAAATGTATCTATATTACCTCCTTACTGTCCATTACATGTAAATATGATGATGAACCCCTTTATCTCTCATCAACCATTTTTATGAAATCTTATGTCACGCTGTTACGCTGCCGAAATCGCACCGATTTTCTAAGCCAATGTCATTGTATAGTGAATACCATGCCCATTTATCCATCAAGGGTATTCACCTTTATGCACATTTACTTATTTATTATAAAGTTTCATGTATGAATTCCACATTACTTTATCATGGAATAAATTATTATGGTTTATGAATCCATGTTTTATGATCCATGTGGCACACTTATGCATGAAATGAAATGATTAAGAAGGGTGTGCCCTTATAGCACTCCAATGCATTGGGTAAAGTATAGTATCATGATATGTCATCTGCAATGAGTGTTGACTCATGATAATTCAAGTGAAATGAGGGTTTACTCATGATTCATGTGCAATAAGGGTTTACTCACGCTCCATGTGCAATGAGCCTTGGCTCATGCTAAATTCCATGTTAAGTGTTATTGTAATAAATCATGTTTAAGTTTGTAATAAAAGAAGGGTTTTCATAGTTGGTATCAAAGGATACGTTTAGTTATTTTTGGGATTAGGATTAGAAAACCCTAGTAAAGCCTTATAGACAAGACTAAGTATAATAAAAACATCCCTAAGTTTTGGTAAGTACCGAGTAAGTGGTTTATCAAGCAAATACATCTCTGTCTGGATACGAGCAGGTAGAGGCGGCTCTGGAACAGATGTATCCTAGGGGTAAAACCTGGAAAAACCTCTTTGAGCTATACTCGAACGGGAACTGGTGCACGACAATAGGCCTTGTTGCACTCTTTGTTACAAAACTTCCGGGGGATATGTTTTGATAAAGTCAAAATCTTAGTATGAACCCTTATTAAGGGAATTAAAAAAAATGCCCCTAAGAATATATGTTAGAAAATAGATCATGAAAAGCCTAGATTGAAGCCTATAGACTCATGAGTTAAGGAAATAAAAGTTTATTTATAAGTCATCAACTTTTGTCTTTGGATTACCCTTTATGTGTTACCCCTAACTTTCCTTTTATTACAGCCAATGGCTGGTAATAGTAGGACTCAGACTAACAACCGTTGTGAAGATCAGTGTGATGACTGTACTAATGAGATGTCCAATCCAATGGGAGCGGGAATCACGAACTTTGTCACGCTTCTCTCTCAGCTAACTCAAGTTTTGAATAGAAACACAGGTCAAGAGGAATATTCAACCCCCATAAGAAAGAACAAGTCGCTATCGAGAGCTTCATGAGACAAAGGCCTCCTACTTTTAGAGGATCATCTGATCCCATGATCGTTGAACAATGGATCAACTCCATTGAAAAGATGTTCTCCATCCTTCAATGTTCTAAACAAGAGAAGGTTCTCCTGGAGGCTTATCGTATGGAGGGTGAAGCTGATCAATGGTGGACGTTGATCAAAAATAAAAAGTCTGAGGAGGAGATCGAGGCGTTGAAATGTAGGGATTTCCGGAAGATGTTTTTCGATAAATATTTTCCGCGCACCCTCCGGTTTAAGATGGAAAGGGACTTACTTTCACTCAAGAAAAAAGATGAAGAATATGTTGGAGTGTATGAGGTAAACTTCACAAGGCTTGAACGATACACTTCAGGCTTTGTCGTTACCCCAGAATGCAAAGTTGACCGCTTCTTTGGTGGGTTGAAGCCTATCCTACAGAATGCATTAGAAATCTGTGACTTCGACAGCTATGAGGAAATTGTCCAATGTGCTCTCAAGGTCGAAATGGGGATTAGAGAATCATAGGGGTATCAGGGGGATAAGAAGAATAAGGTTGACTTCAATGCTGGTGGCCCGATGGATAAATCCAACGGTGCTAAGAAGATCCAGCACCCCACTTGCCAAAAGTACGTAAAGAAGCACCCTGGAAATTGC
Organism: Viscum album; assembly: GCA_963277665.1. NCBI lineage: Eukaryota > Viridiplantae > Streptophyta > Magnoliopsida > Santalales > Viscaceae > Viscum > Viscum album. The sequence continues at coordinate 1,490,729,687 of OY728142.1, forward strand.
CTTAAGGGGATGAGGAAATGCTTCAGGTGTGGAAGATAATGGAACCTAGATGTTAACTATCAGAAAGAAAGACCCGCAGCTATGACAGAGGAGAGGAATGCTCCGTTTGAACCTAAACACATTTTTCAATGCTACAAATTCAAAGAACCGGGGCATTTTGCAAATCAGTGCCCTAATCCAAGGGTTTTCAGAGGCAACCAACAACCTCCAAGGAAGCAAGGAAGAGCTTTTTCCATCACTACTACCGAAGTGAAAACTGACAACGATGTGGTGACAGGTACGCTAGTTATTCATTCAAGAATAATGAACGACCTTTTTGATTCAGGTTCTACGCATTCTTTTATATCTAGAAAGTTTAATAGAACAATCTCAGCACCACCACAAATCATGGAAGTGAAATGTTGGTGAGTACAGAAAATGGGGAAATCATTGCATCCATTGAATATAAGTCCTCCTCTATTATTATCTGTGGATTGAATTTCCCAGAGAACCTCTTCATACTCCCTCTGGTAGAATTTGATGCAATTCTTAGCCTGGTTTGGCTTTCCTTATATAGAGCCAACATAAATTGTCGGGAGAGGGAAATCACACTCCATATTGAGAATCGACCCCCGATTCTTTACATGTGTAAGAAGTAAGATGAATCTCCTTTAGATACATCATATCAAGCATGGATATTACTTCCCTATGAGCACACGTATCTGGCTCAGATGATTGAGTCCAAGGAAAAAACCATCCTTGAAGAAATTCCTATTTTGAGGGAATTTGCTGAAGTGTTTCTTGAGGAACTGCCTGGTCTTCCTCCTAGAAGAGATATTGAATTCTCAATTTAACTTATACCTGAGGCATTACCAATATCCAAGAATCCATATAGAATGACTGTTGTAGAGCTTGAAGAGCTGAATAAAAAACTATAGAAGAATCTGGATAAGGGGTTTATACGCCCAAGTGCTTCACCATGGGGTGCACCAGTCCTCTTCGTCAAGAAAAAGGATGGGTCAATGCGCCTTTGTATCGATTATCGTGATCTCAACAAAATCACGATAAAGAACAAGTATCCTCTCCCATGAATTGATGACTTGTTCGATCAGCTGCGTGGATCACAATACTTCTCCAAGGTAGACTTGCATTCAGGATATTATCAAGTAAGGGTGAAGAAGGAAGATATCTCCAAGACTTCTTTTCGCACACGATACGGGCACTATGAATTCATAGTAATGCCTTTTGGACTCACTAATGCTTCAGAAATATTCATGGACTTGATGAATAGAGTCTTTAGAGATTACCTCGACAAATTTGTGGTAGTCTTTATAGATTATATTCTAATATATTCCAAAACCAAGGAGGATCATGAGGACCATTTAAGAACTGTACTAGAGACTTTGCGGAAAGAGAATCTCTATGCAAAGTACATAAAGTGTGAGTTATGGTTGAAGGAGGTCTCATTCTTGGGCCATATAATCACAAGAAATGGGATATCTATGGATCCCTCTAAAACAGATGCAATTGAGTGATAGCCGAGGCCAACATAGTTAACAGATATACGTAGCTTCATGGGGTTAGCTGGATATTATCGACGATTTGTGAGAAATTTCTCACGATTCTCCAACCCTCTTACCAAGCTAACTCGGAAGGGAGTAAAGTTTTCTTGGAGTGATGAATGTGAATAAATCTTCAAGGAGTTGAAAAAGAGGCTTATCACTATGCTCGTGCTCACTTTACCCACAATTGGGGAACCTTTTGTGGTTTTCAGTGATGCTTAGAAGAAAGGGCTTAGGCTATGTGCTCATGCAGAATGATAAAGTGATATCCTATGCCTCAAGGCAATTGAAAATCCATGAGCGAAACTATCCAAAGCATGATCTGGAGTTAGCGGTGGTGATCTTTGTCTTGAAAAATATGGAGGAATTATCTCTATGGGGGGGAATGTGAGATATATACTGACCACAATAGTCTTAAATATATATTCACACAGAAAGAGCTTAATATGCGCCACAGAAGATGGATAGATCTCATCAAGGATTATGACTGTTCAATCCATTACCACCCTAGGAAATCAAACAAGGTGGCAGATGCCCTAAGTAGAAAGGACCCAGTGATTCTATCACTGATGAGAATTGAAAAGGATCCAATCTTCGTAGACTTGATGAATATGGACATGAGAATCATAAATAAGGGAACATCATCAATCCTTTCACAAATTATTGCTCAACCGTCTCTTTTGGAAAGGTTAAATGATGCTCAAAAGGATGATGTGGGAATTCAAGAGAAAGTGGAAGCTATCAAAAAAGGGAAATCCTTGGACTTCAATGTTAATGAAGAAGGAATTGGGCGATTTGGGAAAAGACTATGTGTTCCATCGAGTCCGGAGCTGAAGAAGGAACTTTTGGATGATGCACATAGTTCAAATTTCTCTATTCACCCAGGGAGCACAAAGATGTATCGAGATATCCAAGAAAACTTTTGGTGGGATAATATGAAGAAGGAAATCACTAAATATACATCAAAGTGCCAGGTGTTCCAGCAAGTGAAGCCAGCGAGGAAGAAGTCTAAGGGGATGATGCAACCATTGCCCATACCAGAATTGAAATGGGATAACATCACCATGTACTTTGTCACTGGACTTCCAAGGACATCCAAAGGCAACAATGAAATCTGGGTTGTTGTGGATTGTCTTAAAAAGACTACACACTTCATTGCTATTCAAGAGGATTTCTCTTTGGATTAACTGACACGGATATATATTAGGGAAGTGGTAAGGTTCAATGGCGTACCACTATCTATAGTGTTTGAACGATATCCAAGATTCACCTCTTTGTTTTGGAAGAATCTTCAACATGATCTGAATACTGAATTGAAATTTAGTACGACCTATCATCCTCAAACTGACGGCCAATCCGAGCGGACTATCGAAACACTTGAGGATATGTTGAGAGCGTTCTCAATAGACTTTAAAGGAGGATGGGATCAACATCTTCCTCTGGTTGAGTTCTCTTATAATAACATTTTCCAATCGAGCATCCAAATGGCACCATATGAATCCCTTTATGGGAAAAGGTGCAGAACACCGGTGTGTTGGGATGAGGTCGGTGAACGTAAGCTGCTTGGACTGGAAATGGTCAAGGAAATGGTGGAGAAGGTGAAAACCATTCAGCAGCATATCAAGGCAGCCCAGAGTCGATAAAAGAGTTATGCAGATAATCGTCGATGAGACCTTGAGTTTAAAGTTGGAGACATGGTGTTTCTACGCATATCTCCTTGGAAGAAGGTCATGAGGTTTGGAAAGAAAGGGAAGTTAAGTCCAAGGTACATCGGCCCCTTCGAGATTCTTGATCGTGTTGGGGATTTGGCCTATCGACTTGCACTTCCACCTACCATGGCCAAAGTACATGATGTCTTTCATGTATCCCTCTTAAGAAAGTACATACCGGACTCTTCACATGTACTCGCTTCTAAGGTGGTACAATTGGAAGATGCTCTTTCTTATGAGGAGCAACCAATGAAGATCTTAGATCGTAGAGAAAAAGTTCTACGAAATAAGACAATACCCCTCGTCAAGGTGTTGTGGAGAAACCACAAGTTTGAAGAAGCGACTTGGGAATTGGAGGAAATGATGAAGCTGAGTTACCCACATCTGTTTTAGGGTGGGAAAAGGAATTTTCGAGGGTGAAATTTCTTAAGGGGGGAATATTGTAATGACCCAAATTTTCATTAATGGAAATCCCTCTTGATCTAATTAAATATCTCTTTATGTTTATATAAAATGTCAACTTCTTTGGTTTTATGTTAAGAACTTTGATCGTTTCTAATATAGTCTTTGAACAGTGATCACATGATTAGTATAAATATAGGGCTTTAACAAATAAAATTTACTAAGACTAAAGAAGCGATGACCTCATCTAGTAGAATTGCTCCATATGAAGCCCATTTGTCAGAGCTCAAAAAAGAGGTGGAATCCTTGGGCTTCGCTCTTGACCAAGCCCAAGCTGAGCTTCATCATGTCAAGCTCGAACGGTACTGTCTACGGGAAAAGTGGAAGTTGATAGAGATTACCACTCGAGCAATGTTATCCAAGCCACCCCAAGAGTCTGTCACCATCGCACACCTTACCCTTAGGTCTTATGTCGCTGTTTTAAGGGGTTATGTAACAAATCTCTAGTACTATGTTCATGTATATTATTTTTTTATATAATAATGAATATACCTCCTTGTCATTTTTTTGATACATTGTAAATAGTTTTTAAAGTACAAATAGTGTTTTTAGTTATTATTTAATTAAGAATCCTATTTTATAAAATTATGGGATTTTTGAATTAAATAATATTTTAATAAAATATTATTCTTATTATTAAATTAATTTTTATTAAATATAAATGATCTTATAATTTTATGAATGTAATTATAATTTTTATTAAGGTTTGAAAGGCATTTTTTTCAAAACCCGTGAATTTTAGATAAATGTTGGTTTTTATTTTAAAAGTGAAAATTAACATATTTAGAAAATTATTTAGATAAAATAATTGTTATTTTTGGAATCAGGACGTTTAAATTATCCAATGGTGAATTTTTCATAATTTTTTGAGACAGTCAAATTTTTGGGTAAAAATTAAATACTGTTTAAATATATAATGTGTTTTATGACATCATAATGAATCAATAGTGATGTAATAAAATAATATAATCTTTATGTTCGGACAATATATGTTTTACCATTAAAATAATGTGATTTTGGGTTTTTTTTACTTACTTTTCAAAGCCTTAATGGACCCCTCAAGACTTATTAAACACCTTGTCTTTTTAAATTGTTTTCCAGGGGAGTGTGACTCACCTCCACATAAGCAACCCTATTATTTTAAGAAGTTCGGAATTTGGACTTATAAAATATTTTTTTCCTATTCCCTTTTCAAAAAACCATGGGAAATAACCATGGGATGGTTTGTGGTTTGGATTAATTTAATATAAGGGGTCCCAAACCTAAATAATAAAGAATTCCCTCACCTTTCCTATATAAACCCACCCAAGATCCCACTTCCTCCTCACTCAAAGACTTTGGAGTTCGTCCAACCTCTGCCCTTATCTCTCTAGAATCCTCTCAAGGTGCCCCAAGCTCCTAATAAGCCTCTCACAATCCTCTCTCTAGCCTTTGGAAGCACACTTCCAAGTAAGGGTTTTTTCTTCCTTTTTCATTTTTGTCCAATTTTCTTTAAGTTGTTTTACCCTTTTAATTTCAATTATGAATGTTGGGGTATAGTTTCTCACCTCCCTCATACTTACCTATATTTTTTAATGATGTTATATCCCTTTATCTATCATTAAATGCCTCCCATGTACACCCGTTACTATGCCGAAATTCCGAAAGGAACTTCTCTCTCCTCTTTTACATTCAAGCAATACTTTTGTATCATGAATATAAATTCCATTAAAATTGTTGGGACATGTATATATATGAACTCCTTACTGTCCATTACATGTAAATATTATGAGTAACCCCTTTATCTCTCATCAACCATTTTTATGAATTCTTATGTCACGCTGTTACGCTGCCGAAATCGCACCGATTTTTTAAGCCAATGTCACTGTGTAGTGAATACCATGCCCATTTCTCCATCAAGGTTATTCACCTTTATGCACATTTACTTATTGATTATAAAGTTTCATGTATTAATTCCACATTCCTTTATCGTGGAATAAATGATTATGTTTTATGAATCCATGTTTTATGATCCATGTGGCACACTTATGCATGAAATGAAATGTTTAAGAAGGGTGCGCCCTTATAGCGCTCTAATGCATTGGGTAAAGTATAGTATCATGATAAGTCATGTTAAATGAGTGTTGAATCATGATAATTAAAGTTCAACGAGGGTTTACTCATGCTTCATGTGCAATTATGGTTTACTCATGCTCCATGTGCAATGAGCCTTGGCTCATGATAAATTCCATGTTAAGTATTGTTGTCACATTTCCATGTTATGATTATCATACTTTATCATGCCTTTATGTTCATGTTTCTCTTGTGATATATTGATATTCCTAATGTCTAACTTGTATTTTACTCCTCATGTTATTCCATGTATATTCCCTTACTGGGCTTTATAGCTCACCCTTTTCTTATGCATTTCCTCAGGTTATCCCATGCAATGCTAAGTACGAGGGAATGTAGTAGTCATGTAAAGGAAGTTTTCAATAAAGATGTTTTATTTAATGTTTTAAGGTTTTATGAAATGATTCTAAGCCCCAAATGCACTAAACCCCTCAATATTCTTGTTGTATCAAGTGAAGTTTTATGTAATAAATCATGTTTCATTTTGTAATAAAAGCAGAGTTGTCATAATAAAGCCACATGTAGTTCTGAAATTTCAAGCAGTTTAATGTTATGTGGTAAGGAAATAAGTTGTTTGGAGGAACGATCTCCCAAGGGAGGCACATGGTGAAACCGATACAAACGCGACATGAATGATAACCAAAAAGGTGTCAATAACACCACGTACTCCGGGAAGAAACCTGGGTGAGGGGCCAAGAAAAATATAAGGCCTCGTGGCTAGACGAGAGACAAATGGTCTTGTCATTCTTATACATCTCATGAGGATGTGAATCAATCCATACATAGTTCTAGAATATCATGTGTTTAAAGTCATGTGGGATGAAAGTGTGTGGTTTAATGTCATTAAGAATGATGGTGCATAGTTTAACATCATTCCAGAAAATGACGATGGGTAGTTTTACATCCTGCAGCTCAAATGGAGAAAACATTCTCACACAAAGTACTACTTTAGGATATTTCCATTGGTGGGAGGAGTAATTTTCTCATCACCTAGGGTGACTAAAGAGTATGAACCATTGGGGGTAAACCTTTTGAATGATATAGGTCCCTTACCATTTGAGCTCCAACTTTGTTGGATTCGTTCTTGGTATCATCGATGCCCTTAGAGCCAATATAGTGACACATTGAAGGAAGGATTGGAGATGATATTTCTTGTTGAAAGCCCAAAATATCTTATTTGGGGGTCTCAATAGATTGTGTAAGCCCCAGATGTTTTTCTCATTGAGGGATTCCAGTTCAGGTTGAAGGAATTATGCTACCCTATCTGATGTATACAGATTATAGAAATATTTACTGAATGATGGAACATAAATCACGATGGTAATGATTGCCTCTCTTATGTACACTAGGAAATATGTGGTCACCTGGGTGGAATTTTGAGTTTTCATATGATAGGACTAGAGATCCTTGTGGATCTTTTTTGTCCGACTTTTCTTGTTTTGACCATTTTTTAGAATGTTAAAGAGGGTTTTTTTGAATGCCACTAACTTTCCATTTTCATGTTCATGGTAGTGAGAAGTATGGTAGGATGAGATGTTGTACTTAAAGTACAATTTCGTCAACTCATCTACTCAAAAGATATTGCTATGATCAATGAGAACGACATGAGGGACTCCAAATTTATATATGATATTGGAGCTCCCAAAATCAATGATAGAATGAGACTTGACTTCCTTGAGATAAATTGCCTCTACCCATATGGAATAAAATACATCATGGTCAAAATAAACCAACATTAATGAGCTATCACAGGTGGATATGGTCCCACAACATTGATTCCCTAGACTGCAAAGGGCCAATAATAATTGGGGGCCTGAAGGGGCCCTCAGGATCGATGCACAAAGTTGGAATGGGTCTAACATGTGTGGAAACTCTTAGTAAAATCATTACAATCATAAAACATGATAAGAAAAAAGCATCCCAATCTTTAAATCTGGTGCCAATGTTTCAACCCATCCCGATGGGATCAAAACAAATTAGTATGAAATTATTACATAACCTGGGGAATATCATCTCCCTAAATTATATGGTGGATGATTACATCAAACCCATGTTTGTAGAGAATATATTCAGGGATATGACTGATCTAGTGGGGGAACTGCGTTGCATGCCAATTGATTCGATGATTCTCAGCTATGTCTATCAAGAGACTTCCATGTTGAAGAAACTCAATGAAAGGAGTTGTCCAATTAGAGGTGTCTTCCCCAAATAAAGGGGGGTCCATAGGTCTTGATATCGAACCATCAGTGGTAAGATGAATTAATAGCTGGTTATCATCGTTATCTAGAGAGCCAAGGGTTATAACCCTTTAATGTGACCCATGGATAAACAAATATTAATAGTCATGTTCTACGAGAGAAGTGCCTAAAATAACGAGGGTATCATCATGAAAATTTTGTGACCTAAGAACATGAGTCATCTCTAGTTGATAAGGAAATTGTGGCACTATCTAGTAAGTGTTCTCTAAAAGGTGCACAAGCTCATGCTTCCAAATTTCATAGTTACCATTGATCTTATTGATAACTAGCTCAGATCCCCTATAACGAACCAAACTTTTATCAATGGAATTTCCTCTTGATCTAATTAAATGTCTTGTTATAAAAAATGGTTATATAAAATATGCAGTTACTTGGTTTTATGTTTTTTGATTTTAAAATAACATTAAGAATTGTTATCATTGCTAATATAACTATTGAACAGTGATCACATGATTAGCATACATATAGGGCTTTCACAAATCCAATTTACTCAGATAAAGGAAGAAATGGCCTCATCCAGTAGACTTTCCCCATATAAATCCCATTTTTCAAAGTTTGGAAAGTAGGTGGCGTCATTGGGCTTCGCTCTTGACCACTCTAAGAGTTTGTCACCATCGCACACCTTACCCTAAGGTCTTATGCAGGTGTTATAAGGGGTTTTGTAACAAGACTATAGCACTGTGATTTTGTGCATTATTTTTGTATATAATAAAGATTATACATTCATTTTATTATTGTTACATTGTAAATAGTTTTTAAAGCACTAATAGTATTTTTAGTTAAAATTCAACTAAGAAATATATTTTGATAAATTAATTGATTTTTGAATAAAATAATATTTTAATAAAATATTATTATTATTATTAAATTACACTATTAATTATAAATGATCATATAATTTTTATGAATACAATTTTAATTATTATTAAGGTTTGAAAGCTTCTTTTGTCAGAACCAATGAATTTTAGGTAAATGTCGGTTTTTATTTTCAAAGTGAAAATTCAAATATTTAGAAATGTATTTGGAGAAAATTAATATTATTTATGGAATTAAGATATTTAAATTATCCAATGGTTAATTTTTCATAATTTCATGAGAAAATGGAATTTTTTGGTAAAAATTAAATACTGTTTAAATATATAATGTGTTTTATGACATAATAATGACCCAATAGTGAAGTAATAAAATACTATAAACATTTTTTTCAGACAATATATTTTTTAAATTTAATATAATGTGATTTTAGGTTTGTTTGATTTATTTTACCAAGATTTAGTAGACCCTCCAAGACTTATAAAACATTTTATCTTTTTAAATTGATTTCCTTGAGAGTTTGACTCACCACCACATAAGAAAACCTATTATTTTAAGAAGTTCGGACATTTTCCTTATATAATATTGTTTTCCACTCCCCGTTAGAAAAAACCATGGGAAAAATCTATGGGTTGGTTTGTGGTTTTGATTAATTTAATGTGTGGTGTCCCAAACCTAAATAATAAAGAATTCCCCCTCCTTTTCTATATTAACCTACCCAAGCTCCCACTTCCTCTTCACTAAAAGCATTTGGAGTTTGACAAAACCCTACAATCCTCTCTCTATAATCCTCCCAAGGTTCCCCAATCTCCCAATAATCCTCTCTAAAGCCCCTCCCAAGCCTTTCTGATATCACTTTCAAGTAAATGACTTTTTCCTTTCTCTTTTTCTCCAAAATTCATTATGTTGTTATTCCCTTTTATTTTAAATTAAAAATGTTTTGGTATGATTTTACACCTCTCCCATACTTCCCTCTTTATGTTTTAATGATGAGATACCCCTTTTATCCCTCATTAATTCCTCCCATGTACACCTGATACCATGCCAAAATTCCGTAAGGAATTTCTCTCTCTCCTCATTTACATACAAGAAATTATTTTATACTATACATATAAATTCCATTTCATATGTTGGTATATTATATCCCATTATCCCCTACTATCCATTTAATGTATGAATTATGAGAGACTTCTTTCACTCTCATCAACCCATTTTACGAATTTCTATTTGACATCATTATGCTGCCGAAATTACACCAAAATTTCAATTCCAAAATCATTAATTAGTGAATACCATACACACTCCTCTACCAAGGGTATTCACCTTTATGAAGATGTAGTTATTGATTTAGTACTTACATTTATGTATTACACATATCTTATTCATGGAATAAATTATGATGTTAATGAATCCATGTTACATGATCTATGTGGTACACTTATGCCTGAAATGAAATGATTATGAAGGGTGTTCCCTAATAGTGCTCTAATGCATTGGGTAAAGATTAGTATCATGATAAATCAAGTGAAATGAGGTTTTAATCATGAAAATTCAAGTGCAATGAGGATTTACTCATGCTCCATGTGTAATGATCATTATATCATGCTAATACCAAGTTAAGTGTTGTTTTCACATATCCATTTTATGATTATCATGATTTATCATGCCTTTGTTTTCATGTTTCTCTTATGATCCATTGATATTTCTATTGACTAACATTTATTTTATTCCTCATGTTATTCCATGTTTATTCCCTTACTGGGATTTATAGCTCACCCATTTCTTATGTATGTCCTCAGGTTATCCCATTCAATGCAAAGTATGAATGAATGTAGTGGTCATGTAAAGGAAGTTTACAATAAGATGTTGTGTTTCATTTTTTAAGTCATTATGTAATGTTTCTAATTCCCAATTACAGTATACCTATCAATATTCTATGTTGTATCAAGTGATGTTTGTATGTAATAAATCATGTATAAGTGTGTAATAAAAAGAAGGGTTGTTATAGTTGGTATCAGAGGATAGGTTTAGTTATTTTTGGGATTAGGATTAGAAAAACCAAGTGAAAGCCTTAGGGATAAGACTATGTGTAATAAAAACATCCCTAAATTTTGTGAGTATTGAGTAAGTGGTTTATCAAGAAAATACATTCTTGACTGGATACGAGCAGGTAGAGGAAACTCTAGCATAGATGTACCTAGGAGTGAAAACTATGACAAGGTGTTTTAGGCATGACCCGGGGTATCCTAGAATATGACAACAAGCCTTGCGGCACTCTTGTTTACAGCACTCCTGGTAGATATGATTTGTTAAATTTACAAGAATAGTATCAACTATTATTAAGGGATTAAAAAAAACCCTAAGAACATATGTTAGAAAATAGATCATGGATAACATATATTGAATCCTAGAAATTCATAAGTTAAGGAAATAAATGTAAGTAATAAGTTATCCCTTTTTGTCTTTGGATTCCCCTTTATGTGTTTAATAGTTATCTTCCCTATGTTTTTTGTGGATAAAAAAATGATTAGAACCAGAATCAAAAAATGAAAGGTAGGGTTATCATCAATAGTTCTACGTATTCTTTTATATCCCAAATGTTTGGTAGAACAATCCCAACACCACCAAAAATCATGGAAGTAATGATATCAATGAGTACCAAAAATGGGGAAATCATTTCAACCCATGAATTTAAATCCTCCCCTATCATAATCAATGGATTGAATTTCCTGAAAAACCTCATCATACTTCCTATGGTAGAATTTTATGCAATTCATGGCATAGATTGTCTTTCCCTATATAGAGCCAACATAAATTTCTTTAATAGGAAACTCACTCTCCATATGGAGAATCTACCACTGATTCTGTACAAGTGAAAGGAGGAGGATGAATCTTCTTTAGTTCCATCATCTCAATCATGGATAATAATACCCTATGAGCATGCGTATCTATCTCAGATGATTGATTCCAAGGAAGAAACCATCCTTGAAGATATTCCTATTGTGAGGGAATTCGCTGAAGTGTTTCCCGAGGAATTGTCTGGTCTCCCTTCTAAAAGAGATGTTGAATTCTCAATTGACCTTATACCTGGGGAGTTGCCAATATCCAAGACTCTGTATAGAATGGCTGTTGTGGAGCTTTAGGAGCTCAATAAAAAACTATAAGAGAATCTAGATAACAGGTTTATACACCCAAGTGATTCATCATGGGGTGCACGAGTCCACTTTGTTGAGAAGAAGGATGGTTCAATGTGCCTTTGCATCAATTATCGTGAGCTCAAAAAAACACGATAAAGAAAAAGTATCCTCTTCTGTGAATTGATGACTTGTTAAATCATATGTGTGTAGGAAAATGCTTTTCCAAGGTGGACTTGAGGCCAAGATATTATCAAGTAAGGTTGAAGAAGGAAGATATCCCCAATACTGCTTTTTGAAAAAGATAAGGGCACTATGAATTCATTGTAATGACTTTCGGACTCACTAACACTACAAAAATCATTATGGACATGATGAATAAATTATTTAGATATTACCTCGACAAATTTTCGGTAGTCTTTATAGATGATATTATAATATACGCCCAAACCAAATAGGATCATGAGTAGCATCTATGAAATATACTCGAGACCTTGAAAAAGGAGAAGCTCTATGCAAATTAAAACAACTGGGAGTTCTGGTTGAATGAGGTCACATTCTTGGGCCATATCATCACAAGAAATGGGATATTTGTGGATCACTTGAAGACAACTATAATAGAGATATTTCCAAGGCCAAAATTGGTAACAGATGTCGATAGCTTCTTGGGGTTAGCTGGATATTATCGAAGATTTGTGAGAAATTTCTCATGATTGTCCAAACCTCATACCATGATAACTCAAAATGGAGTAAAGTTTTCTTGGAGTGATGAATGTGAATAAAGCTTCAAGGAATTTAAACTTATTCTTATCATTGCACCCATACTCACATTACCCACAAGTGGATAAATTTTTGTGGTGTTCAGTGATGATTAGAAGAAGGGCATGGGTTGTGTGTTGATGCAGAATGAAAAATTCATTACCTATGCTTCATGGAAATTGAAATTTCATGAGAAGAATTGTCTAACACATGATCTGGAGTTGGATGAAGTGATCTTCACATTAAAAATTTAGGGACAATGTTTCTTTGTGGAGAAGTGTGAAATATTTATTGACAAAAAAAGCCTAAATTATATATTCACATGGAAAACGTTGAACATGCTCTAATGAAGATGGTTAGAACTGATCCAAGACTATGACTGCTCAATCCATTACCACCCTTAGAAAGAAAAAAAGGTGGCAGATTCTCTATGTAAAAAGGACCTAGCGATTATATCATTGATGAGAATTGAAAAGGATCCAATCTTATTATATTTTATAAAGATGGAAATGGGAATCATAAAGAAGGGAACATCATCAATTCTTTCACAAATGATTTCTCAATCGCCTCTTTTGGAAAAGTTAAAGCATACTCAAAAGGATGATGTGGGAATTTAGAATAAAGTGGAATCTATCAGAAAATGGAAATCCTTAGAGTTCAATATTAATGAATAAGGAATTGTGCGATTTGGGAAAAGACTATGTGTTCCATCATATCCGGAGCTGAATAAGGAACTTTTGGATGATGCACATAGTTTGAAATTCTCTATCCACCCAAGAAACGCCAAAATATATCAAGATATCTGAGGGAATTATTGGTGGGATAACATGATGAAGGAGATTACTGAGTATACATAAAAGTACCTACTGTTTCAGCAAGTGAAGGCTGAGAAGCAGAGGTCTAAGGGGTTGATGCAACCATTACCCATACCATCATGGAAATTGTAGAACGTCACCACGGACTTTGTCACTAGACTTCCGAAGATATCCAAAGGAAATAATGCTAGATGGGTTATTGTGGATCGTCTTACAAAGGCTGCACACTTCATTTCTATTCAGGAAGATTTATCATTGGATAAACTAGAACATATATATATATCAGGGAAGTGGTAAGGATTCATGGAGTACCACTATCTATTATATTAGATCTAGATCTAAGATTGACCTTTATGTTTTGGAAGTTTATTCAACTTGATCTGGATACTCAGCTTAACTTTAGTAAGTCTTATCATCCTCAAAATGATGTCCAATCTAAGAGGACTATCCAAAAACTTAAGTAGATGTTGAGAGAATTATCAATGGACTTTAAAGGAGGATGGGATTAACATATTCCTATGGTTGAATTATCTTACAATAACAGTTTCCAATCAAGAATCTGAATAGAACTATATGAATCCATTTATGGGAAAAGGTGCAGAACACTGGTGTGTTGGGATTAAGTCAGTGAGCGTAAGCAGCTAGGACCTGAAATGGTTGAAGAAATGGGGGAGAAGGTGAAAACCATTCAATAGCATATCAAAGCAGCCCAAAGTAATCAAAAGAGTTATGAAGATAACCGTCGACAAGACTTTGAGTTCAAAGTTGGAGACATGTTATTTATATGCATATCTCCATGGAAGAAGTTCATGAGGTTTGGAAAGAAAGGGAAGTTAATTCCTAGGTACATCGGCCCCTTCCAAATCCTTGGTCATGTTGGGGATGTGGCCTATCAACTAGCACTTCCACCTACCAGGGCCATATTACATGATTTCTTTCATGTATCCCTCTTAAAAAAATTCATAGCATACCCTTCACATGTACTCTCTTCAGAGGTAGTACAGTTAGAGTATTATCATTCTTATGAGGAGGAACCAGTGAAGACCTTATATCGTAGAGAATAGTTATATGAAATAAGGAAATGCCCATTGTCAAGGTGTTGTGAAAAACCCACATGTTTGATGAAGCGACGTGGTAATTAGAGTATGTGGGGAAGCAGAGTTACCCAAATCTGTTTTAGTATGGGAAAAGGAAAATTTCAGGGCAAAATTTCTTAAGGGGGGGAGATTGTAATGACCCAAACTTTTATAATTGGAAATTCATCTTGATCTAATTAAATGTATTATTATAAAAAATGGTTATATAAAATATTCACTTACTTATATTTATGTTTTTTTATTTTAAAATTCCGTTAAGAATTGTGATTTTTTCTAATATATCCATTGAACAGTGATCACATGATTAGTATAAATATATGCCTTTAAAAAATTCAGTTTACTCAGACAAAGGAAGCAATGGACTAATCCAGTAGAATTTCCCCATATGAAGCACATTTGATAGAGCTCAGAAAGGTGGTGGTGTCATTGGGCTTCATTCTTGACCAAGCCCAAGCCGAGATTTAACATGTTACGCTTGAAAGGAACTGCCTACGGGAGAAGTGGAATTTGATAGAGATTACCACCTGAGCGATGTTATCCGAGCCACCCCAAGAGTCTGTAACTATTGCGCACCTTACACAAAAGTCTTATACGGGGTGTTATAAGGTTATGTAATAAGAACATAGAAATATGATTATGTGAATTATTTTTGTATATAATAAAGAATATACATTCATTTTATTATTGTTACTTTTTAAGTAGTTTTCTAAATCACAAATAGTATTTTTAGTTAATATTCAACTAATATATATATTTTGATAAATTAATGTACTTTTTAATTAAATAATATTTCAATAAAATATTATTATTATTAAATTACATTTTATTAAGTTTAAATTATCGTATAATTTTTATGAATACAGTTGTAATTTTTATTGAGGTTTGAATGATGTTTTCATCAAAACCAATGAATTTTTGATAAATGTCTATTTTTATTTAAAAATGAAAATTCAAATATTTATAAAATTATTTGGATAAAATTAATATAATTTTTTGAATGAGGATGTCAAAATTATCCAATAGTGAATTTTTCATAAATTTTTGAGACAGTCGAATTTTTGGCTAAAAATTAAATACCATTTAAATATATAATGTGTTTTATGACATCATAATGACCAAATAGTTATGTAATAAAATACTATAAACATTATTTTCGGCCAATATATGTTTCACCAATAATATAATGTGATTTTAGTTTTTTTATTTTACAATTCTTTAGTGGACCCTCCAAGACTTATAAAACATTTTAGTTTTTTTAAATTGATTTCCTTGAGAGTGTGACTCACCTCCACATAATCAACCCTATTATTTTAAGACGTTATTCTGTTTCCCTTATATAATATTGTTATCCACTCCACGTTTTCAAAAACTATGAGCAAAAACTATGGGCTTGTTTGTGGTTTTGATTTGTTTAATGTGTGGTGTCCCAAACCTAAATAATAAAGAATTTCCCCTCCTTTCCTATATAAAACCACCTAAGATCCAACTTACTATTCACTCAAAGCCTTTGTAGTTAGACCAACCCATTACTTCCTCTCTCTATAATCCTCCCAAGGCGCCCCAAGCTCCCAATAATCCTCTCTAAAGCCCCCACCAAGCCTTTGGGATCACATTTATTAGTAAGGGATTTCTTCCCTTCTCTTTTTGTTCAAAATTCATTATGTTGTTATAACCATTTATTTTCAATTAAAAATGTTTTTTATGATTTAAAAACTCTCACATAATTCCATATTTATGTTTTAATGATGTGATATCTCTTTTCTCTCTCATTAATGCCTCCCATGTACACCCATTACTATACCGAAATTCCGTAAGGAATTTCTCTCTCCTCATCTACATTCAAGAAATTATTTTATATTATGCATATAAATTACATTCCATATGTTGGTATATTATGTCCCATGATCCCCTAATTTCCATTTAATGTATAAATTATGAGATAACCCTTTCACTCTCATCAACCCATTTTACAAATTTCCATTTGATTATGCTGCCAAAATTATACCAAAATTTCCATGCCAAAATCATTGTTTAGTGAATACCATACCCACTCCTCTATCAAGGGAATTAAACTTTATGAACATGTACTTATTTATTGAGGACATAAATTTATGTATTCTACATCTCTTATTCATGGAATGAATTATGATGTTAATTAATCCATGTTGGATGATCTATGTGGAACACTTATGCATGAAATGAAATGATTATGATGGGTGTGCCCAAATAGCACTCTAATGCATTGGATAAATATTTGTATCATGATACATCAAGTGAAATGAGGGTATAATCATGATAATTCAAGAGCAATGAGGGTTTACTCATGCTCCATGTGAAATGATCCTTTGATCATTCTAATACCATGTTAAGTGTTGTTGCCACATCTCTATGTTTTTATTATCGTGATTTATCATACCTTTATGTTCATGTTTCTCTTGTGCTCCATTGATGTGCCTATTGAATAACATGTATTGTATTCCTAATTTTATTCCATGTTTATCCCATTACTGATCTTTATATATGACCCCTTTCTTATGTATGTCCTCAGGTTATCCCATTCAATGCTAAGTACAAGGGAATGTTGTGGTCATGTAAAGGAAATTTCTAATAAGATGTTGTGTTTCATGTTTTAAGTTGTTATGTAATGTTCCTAAGCCCCAAATAAACTATAAATATCGATATTCTATGTTTTATCACGTAAATTTTTTATGTAATAAATCATGTATAAGTGTGTAATAAAAAGTAGGGTTGTTATATCCCCCTTCACATGTAGGTGGGGAAAAACAATCTTGAGATCCATCTTGAGACCAGTGATGAGGACCCGATACTTCACCTTGTTGTTGGTGCATCATTTTGACCATAAGAACAAAGAGGGAAAAATAGCCTTTATATACATAATCAATATGATACCAATACCTACTCCAATGAGTCTAGGATAATTGGGTCTTCTTCGGTTGGGCTTCGTGAGGTTCCATCAAAGTGCATCTTCCAACATGGAATGGATAGATCCATTGAGAGGATTACCTTGTTTGGAAATTTATGATATATGGACTGCTATATTAGGGTCAGATGGGAATCTATAAAATATTCCAGTTCTTGAACCTTGATGGCCTTTTATGGGAAATACTTGACGTCGAACTGCTGAAGGATCACTTCCCAATGAGCTAGGTGGCCTATTAAAATGGGGCAGTTCAGAATATTCTTTAGAGGACCTATGTGGGACACCATCTGTATCTCATGATGCTACAAATAATGTCACAACTTTTTCATTGTAAAAACCAATGTGATGAAGTTCTTCTTGATAGAATAATATCTAGTCACTGTGTTGAGGAGCATGCTTCTGAGATAATAAAAACTGTTCTATGCCCCTTTATTATTCTTCTAGGTGAGAAGGGCGCTAAGTGATCATTCCATGGCAGTTACATAAAGAACCAATGACTTTCTAGAGATGGGTGGCATCAGAAATTGTGGTTCAAGAAGATACTGCTGGATTTCCAAAAAAGAGGTATGACACTTATCATCCCATTAGTAGATGGAACATTTCTTGAGAATTTTGGAAAAGGTCTTACACTTACTGTCTAGATTTTTATAGAATCGGCATATATAGGCTATGTGGCCTTCAAAACCCCAGATCTCTTGATTTTTTCTAAGAGGAAGAATCTAATAGATGAATTTAATCCTCTCTAGTTCGATATTGATGCCTCCATATCTAACAAAAAATCCTAGAAACATCCAATGGGTGACCTTGAAAAAATACTTCAAGGGGTTCATCTTCAAATAGAGGGACCATAGGTAGATAAACAATTTCTCGAGATATTTTAGATAGTCTTGATATCGGTGGGATTTAAATACCATATCTTCTACATAGTAATCCACTAGAATCCCAAGGATCAGTTTGAATATACAATCCATATCATGCTGATAAGTGGCTCCTACATTCTTCTAACTGAATGGAATTACCTGATAGTATAAGGTACCATAAAGTTCCATGAAGGTAGTGTATTTCTCATATCTTTAGTTCATTTGGATCTAATTATACCATGAAAACCCATACATGAGGGAGATAGATTGGAATCTAATGGTAGAATCAATCATTAGATCTGTCATAGGAAGGGGAAAATCATCCTTCAGGTTGTGGTGGTTGAGATCCTGGATGTCAATAAAGACTATGATATGTCAGTTATTATTTCTGATGGAGATGATATTAGCTATCTGTATGGAATAATTAACTTCCTTTATGATGTTTTATTTGAGTATATTATCAAATTTGGCCTCAAACATGGAACCATGAGACAGGCACATCTTCCTAGGTGGCTATTTGAACCAACGATTACTTACTAGGAGAACGAGGAAGTGGTTATAATCCTGAGGATCCAGTCATGGCCCTAAGGTCTATATTAGTGCTGATATTTACATATACCAAGTCGATGATGGTGGTATGGAATCAGTCTTAAAATATGGGAGGAGTATCTTTCAAATCCTCTTCATCATCTAAGGTCGGAGGATCATTTCCAGGATGTAATTCTTCTGAGTTGAATGACCCTGGAGGGATGTTGGTGCCGACTTGAGCGGTGGTGGAATGTTCACCAGGAGACCCATGCACTATTGAAACCATGGAGATAAAAGTTGTCGAACATATTCCATCAATCCTTCAATTGAGGGGTCCACACTTGACAATATCAAAGTATTGGTTGTGGGTCCTTCCATTTCAACTTATCCCGAATAATAAAAAAAAAGAAATTATGGTGTATTTATATAGTCATGGGGTGAAAATCTTGATACCTAATAGGGGTGATGAGTTCTAGTATCACTCTAGATTTTCCTATATAGGAGTAAATGGTACTATTTCAACATTACTTATACCCAGGAACACGTATTCCCATCATCTCAAAAACAAAAAAGTAGTGTCCCAAGTCTGGGATTGTGGACTCAAACCAGTGAATTGAGAGAATGAAGGCATCATCCAAATCCATCCACAGGTTGGCCATAGTAGCAATGTGCTCAAAGTCATTGGTTTGAACCTGATTTTCCTTTCTCTTGTAATAGTTGGTGTCTAAATAGAAGTGTTCACAAGAGTCAATGGGAGATGTATCACCTTATATAACACCAAGTTGACCATTGAGGGAGTATTTGAGGCATTGGTGATATGAGTAGAGAACTTTTTCATGTTGATGGATATATGGTCTACCTATTAAAACATTGTGGGAAGTGTTCTGTGAGATGACCATGAATTCAGTGTTGATAATAAATCCACCAAAATGGGTCTTCATGTGAATCTTTCCACATTACCTCTACTTAGTCCATTCATAACCCTGGATTTTCATGTCAAAAGGACTCAGATCTGTTTTAGATAGTTCTAGCTTGCAAAGCATCTGATTTGGGATGATATTGATCACAGAACATATTTCAACCTGACAATGATGGACTTCCACACCATTTAACTATCCGGTGATGTACAACGGGCGAATGTTCCCCTATACAGGAGATCCATCATCTTCCCCAGAGAATGAGATGATGGATTTTCATTCTTTTCACTTGAGTTCCTCATCATGGAAGGCCTCTACAGCTTCTACCTCTGTTTCAAACTAGAGGGGGCTTCTCAAAGGCTCTACGAGGGATTCATGCATATATTTCGATAGGTAGAGGGCCTCAAGGATCAATAGCTTTGTAATAATTCTATAAAGATGTTTAAGAACATCATATTTACCCACTAGGTGCACATTTACTCTGGTAGGAACATGCTATGTGGAAGATGGTATGATGAGATTTTATGGTTGAGCTGGTAGATAATGAATGGTACTGAAGATATCCCATTTCTCACTAGCTAAACCATGAAAACCAACCACTGGATGACTATAAAATGTCAAAGGTTCAGATGTGACTGAACATGTTTGATCACAATGTGATTGTGGTGGATCTGTCTAATCGATAAATATGAACGATGGTGGTAGAGAATTTTATGAGACATGATTATAGGACTACACCTGTTGAGCTCTACAATGGGATTTACGTTTGGTCTCGGTGGCATGAACGACTTAGCTAGGAGCACTGGCCTGAGCAATCTAATGATTCACATATCCATTACCTTGATGATGATGGTATTGACTGGGAACATTTGAAGGACCTGCCTGATGCTCCTCAACATCGGGGACCATGTACTGGTCCACCAGTTCAACGATATTCACCGAGGAATATTCCTAATCATCCTCTAAGGAATTCTCTAACAGGAATGAATTCTCACAATGATCCCAATACCTGGGGGAATTAAGTCTCCAAGAATACATTATGGATTCTATATCAATGGGGTAACTTCTTCCCTTTGCACCATCAACACCTTTTCTTCTAAGAAGTTGAAGGCTAATATATAGATGTAGAAGTGACTACAGGAGGAGGCACAAACACTTTGGTAATCTCGAGATGATTCAATCAAGAATGAATGAAACCATGGGTGAGAGAAACTACTCTACATGATAACCAATCATCATAATTATGAGATATGTGGTTGGAGACCTACTACCATTCACCTTTGCAGTCACTATCAGGCTTAATTGAAACACACGCCACCGATACAACAGTAGTACCCAACCCAACTACATTGTTGTTGACCTGGTCCTATAGCCAATAAATTAAAACATAACATTACATGAGAGTATATCCAAGGAATTGGTGATAGGGGAAATAGTTGGGGAAATAAGTGAGATCAGCCTCCTGGGACCTCCTTTACTATGGAAACATCATGATTCCCTAATCAAAGACACTTTGGAAATAAACAGGGACATTAGCATTATAAAATGAGCAGCTAAAATTTATCATTTATAGGAATGTAACTATGAGATCATGGCCCTGACGAGGGATTATATCTTAGTGGGGAGGTGGAATATGATTATCTCCCCTAGGTGGTGGTGCCTAATGAGGTGGTTCCAGCCGATTCTGAGGTGGATGATGCTGAGCATGAGGATGCTTTCCTCAACAAGGTTCTGGACATGGCTCTGCAAGCAAAAATTCTACCAATCTAGGGGTTTATACCTATGTAACATCAGTAGTTTCATCATTTCAGGCTATCCTTGTAAGAGATGTGGGAGACAACGAGCATGCCTTCTTGGTTTACTGCAAGGATTCCTCTAGGCATTGAGCCTTGTCAGAAAATCCCGGAATCCACCAAGGATGTTATATGTGATGATGGAGGGAACCAATTCAGTGTATACATTCCCCACCCACAATGTCCTTAGTTATTTTTAAGTCAAAAACATATTGAGTGAATATGTGAGGCCCTTCCACCTATAGAAAAAGTCAGCAACTCCCTCATCTGGACATTTTTTCAATTGAGGAGGTCATCAATACTTGTCATGCGAGTGGTGGAGTTTAACTGATATAATATATTCTTACATAGATCATCCCAACAAGATATGTACCAATGGGTAACTAGATATACCGAATAAATACAGGTCCTTCAAGCATCAATATTAAACACCAGAGTATGGCAGTTAAGTGCTACGCTGGAGTTCCTAACATGGGTCCAAACCATGAAATAAAGTGAGAAAGATACTGTGGTGGGTAACCCATCCTATTGAATGGGAAGAAAGTAGGATTCCCAAAATACAGGAGTTATGGAATATCATCTACCCGTGCATGATATGACTTTCCATCATGTTGGATTACCACCTGTCGTGCTTCGAGGGCCTTGGGGAAATGAGAGCGGCCATTGGGTCACCCTGGTGGGAATTTCTATCTTGATATGGATTCCTAACCACAAGTTCATTGGAGGTTTCTTCAACATGATAGGCAGGCCAATCGACTTATGAAGCGACTGAAGTGTTTTGTTGAGAGGCTACAGGAACCTGAGGAACCACTAGAGGAACAACCTGAGTTGGGTCCCAAAGAAGATTCACACATAGTTTTGGCTGATTCAGTGAGGTATACCATTCTTGTTTTCCATAAGCCTTATCTTATACCTCTTTGGGATGTGCAAGGTTGTCATGATCAATGAGGGGAAAATTATCAGGAAGAACATGTGCCTACCCCTATTTTTCCAATGGAGGATAGATGAGATCGTACTAACTATCATTGTAATCAGGATTCTATCCTACAAGACCCTTGGCAAGGAGCTCATCAATGATATTTTTATATTCAGTATTTTGTAGGTGTAAGGTAGCAGTGGAGGGATCAATCTCTATCTTCTTCACTAAACCAGATGGTTCCAAAGTCTTAGAAGCCCCGGGTGGTCCTTTTCCCTTCTTGGGGTCTCGACTTAAGGAAAATGAATCAGACGGCTCTTCAAGGCCATGAATCGGCCTTTTATGGTTAGTGACAACACCAGGGGGTCCAATAGATGATGTGTTTCTACATGGGGAAAGTCATACTCTTCATATCATGCTTCAATGCCTCTCTCCTTTAGTATGGTGAGCACATCCATATTTACCATGACTGATCTTATAGACATATCCTCGATGTCATCCGGAATGTTCGGATGTCACCGTATCAGGAAAAAGTAGAGAGAAGCATACTTCCCCCATCCCCATATCTGCACACACAGAGACGCCTCTTTGATAATTCTATAAAGCATAGAGATGCTATAAACTAATCTTTGATGAAGATTTTGTTGAAAGACAGATGATGTAGGGTGCCACACTATAAGAAGTGTGGATATTTCAACCAGACAACACTATTGGCCAATGTTGTCAATGTGATACTGACTCTTTGGATAAACAAACATACAGTTTCAGAGGTATAAATGCATCACTTAGATAATCTAGAGGAAGCACAAGACTTCATCTTGGGTAATAGATTCCTGAATTTTAATGTCCGGAGTATCAGTCGGCCAGAACATATCAGATAACTGGTTCACCATAAAAATTTCCCACAGACATGTTTGAACATCATTAGGGTTAGGCTCTTGGTTTCCCCATTATTTAAATAAGTGTGTCTGAGAAACTGATAATTGCCTTAATATAGATCATTGTGGTGGTGAACTATTCAGCAGAGAGAACCCTGCATGAGCTGACAACCAACTACAGACTGGGTCATCTCCCTCATACTGTACTGACCACATCATCATGTACCTATAGTATGGGGTGTTAACCATTTCTTCATGTACCAAGAGGGCCACTGTTGGTAGATTTTTCTGATGGTTCTCAACTTCTACTATTCCCTAGAACAACTCTCTATTGTCTTATCTCAAGGTTGATAATGATCTTGGAGATGATATAGAGGACCACATGAAAATACCATGGAAGGGAGAAAAATTGTTATCATCCTACATGTACTTACAGAGGGCTTCGTGGATATGGTGCATCTCATTTTCAGGTATGACGAACCTCACACAATGGGTTCCTTCCCCAAACCATGATGTTGAGGATTAGGGTGAAGGTTCAATCATCGGGTCATACTCTGCTTCAGAATCTAAAAAAATAATTGTGATGATGATGGTATAACACTTCTTAGAATTCTTCCTCCGGTGGAGATGGTTCACCCTTCTAACCCAGGAAGGATCTTTAGGGCGGGGTAGATCTTCGACATAGGAAGAACATATGGGAGTGTTGGTGCTAGAGTGGGGAGGACCTCCGCTTGGATTGGTTATGAATAGAGGAGGAAATTCACATATATTATCACTAGGGTAGGTAGGACCTCATTTTTGGTGAGATGGGGTATGAGGATCACCCTGGCATATGATGAATGGAACACGGGGAGGACCCATGTGTCTTTTACTAGACACACGAGGGGGACCTCCATGGTGGGGAGTGTTGAAGATGGGGTGACCTCTGCTGGAGATGGCTAGAACATTGGGGGGACTTCCATGATGATGGTTGATAGGGCGAGGTGGACCATTGATCTGGTCGATACTGATGCGGGGAAGACCTCTACTAGGGTTTTGGATGATGCGAGGTGGGAATTCTCATTGATAACCAAATATATGGGGAAAATTTATATACCTAGGATCATGGGCATTGGGAGGACCTCTGTGCTGGGTGTTAAGAAGATGAGGAGGACCTATGCTTGGACTCATACTAGTAACATGAGGAGGTCCTCTATGCTGAGTGTGGGAGTAGGAAGGACCTCCTCTTTGGATGAAAATAGTATTAGGAAGACCTTTGTACTAAATCAAATTATCACAAGATATCCTATGATAGTTGATATTCACACTAGTGAATGGAAGAATCATCCCATTCTGCCCATGGGGTGACTGGGGTCTCAATCTTGGTTGGTTGTAGAAGTAACCCAACCTTGTAATAACTGGGAATTATTTGTTTGAATTGGTGGTGACATGGTCCACTGATGTTATAGAAGTTAACGCCCCCTGAAGGAATATTCCTGAGCCAATGCCAGATGTTAACGTTGGGTCAACCGTACCAGATCTGGAAACATGGAGGTGTATACCACCTATTCCTCGGCCTAAAGGACAGGAAGTTAGTGGCACTGATGAGACCTAGTTGGAGTCCTTCTTAGAATATCCTGAGAAGTAGTCATCACGTGGGTTGACCCTAAAATCCCTTACCTCATTAACTTAGGGGAATGAGCCTTGGGAGTGTTTTGGAGAGGATCCTGAACTGATTGGATGTTAGAGTGGGGAGAAATAGTTATCTATGTGGCCCTTGGGGGTGACGGTGACAATGAGGCCCAAGATCCTCTAGGTCCTGACGAGCCATCGCTCACATAGGAATTACCCCGTCTTGTTAGTATTGCCTAAAAAGGGTGTCTATCACCCTCCTTTAAACAATTTTGGATGGTGTGATGGGGTGTGGGAACCCAGTAGTTGTGGTCATGGATGACATCATGTAGGAGGTGGGGCTATGTAGGATTGCCTCATTGTCATTCTTGTTTCCCATATGTCTGCAGGCGAGGGGTGATTGGTTTCCTATTTCTTGGGTCCGGAAAAGCAGAAATATTCAACCATCAATATAGAGATTAGGAAATAAATACCCAATTCCCCAAATATGTTTTGTCTTCCATGGTTAGAGATAGAGATCCACACTGACAATTCCATAAAACGGAATTCCCAGCAATTAATTGCCCCAAATTCTTATGAGTTTCATACCAAGCCCACTATTTTATTATTAGGACCTGGCATCAGATAGCTATATCTAATGTCACACTCATCTATCAATGTCTCGATCACTACTAACCCTCATAGTTAGGGGAGAACAAGTTCATGTTGGGTTCACCCATTTGTATCGGTGGCCTGATGTCTTCTCATTTGAGAATAATATTTTATTGATCGGCACGGCCAATCCCTATGGTTGAAAGAGAAAGGATTCATTTTAGGTTCACCATTTCTATTGGTGGCTTGACCTCTACATGTCTGAGAACAATATTTTGATGATCGAGTCCAGTCCCCATGGTCGAAGGAGAAATGATTCATATCAAATTCACTATTTATGTTTTCAAGAATTTATGCTAGGGTGTGCCCTCCTGGGTTGTTTTCATTGATGCTCATGGATAAAGAGTTATGGCCCACATTCCCTCTTTTCAAACACGGGAAACATTAATCACTTTTTCTGCAATTTCATGTCATTGATTGAAATGGGATTATGGGATGTTGGTTTCTCCTTCCATGGATTCCACCTCAAAATTCATCACCATGTATGGGTCTCCCTCATAGATTTGAATCATTTTTAAGGAACCTCTTTCCCAGTTCCATCTCTTTGTTAATGCTGGATAATAACGATATTCCTTCAAGGATATTAGAAGGGGTCATTCTGGGCAATAGGATTTGGTTAGGAGAGTAGTCATGTCGGGCATTGATGGCATGTCTGGATGCTGAAACACTGGAGCACCAATATTTTTCCTCGTCAGAGAAATTCTAAAAGGGGCAAAAAAACTCGAGACTTCCTTTCTTGATCTTGGTTTAACTTTTTAAAGAGGAATGTCTCCATGTTTTTCCTTAGCTTTCCATGTTTGAAAAATGGTATTTAGAGAGTTTAACATCTAGCATTGATAGATTAGAATGATCATAACACCTATGAAGGTGGATCAGATAGGCCCATTCCAAGGAGGGAGAACCTGAAAGGTTTATCAGATGAGTGGATCAGATCACCCAATGAGGAAAAATTCAAGAGTGGTGTGTCCCATAAATGGAATATGTCACACCATGATGTCTGATATGGACACCAATGTGGGCATATTAGGGAGCTAGACCCCGAATATGGGAACACCATTATTTACCATTAGTTGGGATTAAACCTTAGGTAGGATTCTTACATATCCTATTTAGAAGATAGGGATAAAAAACCATGTAGTTCATAGGGGTTATTTGGGGCTTACACAAGGCTAACATCCCTTCACCATTGGATCAAAATTGGTTGGATGAATTTAAATTGTTCAGGGCTTATGCATAGTTAGCTACAAGGGTGCTTCTAGAAGAAATGATGAAGTGGATTGAATGATCTCACTGGAATTTGATAGATGAGGTAAAAATTGGGATGGGTTTGGATGAAGTAATGGTGAAATGGATAGAGTGTGGAAAAGTATGGGATTGATCCTCAGGGTGGATTCATATGTATCCCAGTGGATGGGAATTAATGTCCAAGTAGTCCGAGAAGTGGGGCGGTGAGTACCTAAGGTGGAAACCCTTAAGAATGAACGCATGGATTTGGAATTAAAGTAAAAGGGACCTCCATGTAAGGGTATGACCCTACCGAGACATAAAAACCTTAGGGAAAGGCTAGTATGAGAATGGATGATGGTCTTGAACCTCAGAGAGGCTTTGTACATACCTTGTTTTGAAGATAAGGATCAAAGTCCATGTAGTTCAGATGGAGGAAAAACATTGTGGTATACCCATAGACAATGACCTAGATATGTGATAGGGGATTATGTATTGTTATTATGCCTTCACAAGAGGATCACTCTTGGTTGGATGGATATGATATGTGTGGGGTTTGTGTGTGGTTAGAGGCCCAGTCAGATGGAAAAGAACACCTGAGGGGATGGATCCAGGAGATGTGTCCAAAAGAGGGAAAATGTCACATCTGGAGAGTACTTTCCTAGTAGGGTGTACCTGAGTTATCATTGGTTTGTATTTTACCTCAATAGGCTTACTACATACGCAAAAGGTATAAAAAAACCCACATAGTTTGGATCATTTAGTTTAACATCATGCAGGAAGAGTAAACTGATGTCAAATAGACAAAACAAATAGATTACGGAGAGTGATGGGCTTGAACCATATAGATGCTTCCTACATACTTTGTTTATAAGGAAGGGATCCAATTACATATATTTCTATGGGTGAGGTAATAGAATCAAATAGTACACATGGATAGAGGAAAAAGAAGTTCATTGTTCATTGGGGCGGTGAACAAACCACATTATAAAAAATTATTTCATTTTAGAAAAAAAATAAGGGGGGTTTATTATGGACACACCATAATAATAACATCATATAAGTACATTTAGGAGAGTTATTTTACTATGTTTAGGTGTTTGGATATTATATGGGGTTGTAGAAGGAAAATAATATTGAAATAAATTAGTCGTGTGTCTTATCTCTTCCTTTGGTCACCTTCTCTAAATATTCCCCTTAAGGCTCCTTGAAATTGTATTTGATTATGAAAAAAACACCAGAAAATGATTTAGAGGCTTAAGATGATATTTCGGTAGAAAGTTTTCAAGTTCTAAGGCTTAGATGTTTTGAGGAGAAAGGGTGGTGAGGGTGGTATTTATAAGGGGAGGATAAGAGAGTTTTGGAATATTATATTCATTATTTTATTATTTTAGCTCAAGACTACCAATTGTATTGATTTTTATGAATATATAAAGTAAAAAAGTTTATGTGATTTTTAATTAATTATTTATTACAATATCCATGACTAAAAAATTCATGTATTTAGCTTATAATGTTTAATGTCCTATTTTCCTGTATTTTACTATTCAACAAATTTAAATTATTTTAAAAAATTACCAACAATTTACCCAGACTATCTTCTAATGTGAATGTTCCCAAAATAAAATTAATTTTATGTGAATAATTTTCTAAATATGATAATTTTATTTTTTAATTTAAATATTCATTTATTTGAAAAATATCAATTTTAATATTTTGATCAATTTTCCAACCCCTTGAAATATCACTTACGAGCTCATAATATTTTATTAGAGTTGAAATAAATCATTATATTAATTAATAAATATATTTTATGAAATAAATATTAATTTTATATTATTATATTTATTATAAAAGTGATATTAAAAAATATCCTTTTTACAAAAAAACAAAAACTTAATTTTTCATTTTGAAAAAATTTATTTACTTGTACCATTGTATAAATATATCATATTTTTATTTTATAAGTCACTTAAATATTATTTTACAATCATGTTTGTGGGGATACTATTCTGACATCCAAGTTACTATCTGTAAAGGTGTAATTACTTTCCCAATGTTCATGTTACTATACCAATAGTCAGATTACTATTCAAATAGTTTTATTTGTAACAACTATATGAGATCACTACCACCTATAAATAAATTACATTTATATAAATATTTATTGAATTCCTTTTTCTCTCAATGTTATATACATATATATATATTAATTTTCAAAATAAATATTAAATTATTAATATATTGCTTCATTTCTATAGTGTTGTTTATAAGAGTGATTATTATAGGGTATCGAGAAGATATAAATTTTCCAATTATTATTATCTTGTTTTTTATTTTTTTTTCCACTGTAAAACTTTAATTCTCATGGAAATATTTTTTCTCTAAATGTAATGTTAAAAGTAGGATAATAAAATGTAGTTAGTTTTACATTGTGGTGCATGTGAGTTATGATACATTACTAAATACAAAACAATTATAAGAAGATAAATTCCATTTATAAAATTATGGTTTTTTATAATTAAATTTCATCACCCATTCAATAATACTTCCTTATTAAAATCATCATTTTCAGGTTTCAACTTTTTCGTTTTTTCATGTGAATTTCAGTTGGGTAGTTCTGATCCTTGTACTTTCATTATGGTTACATCATATCTAGAATTTTAATCATGATATAAATAGAAGATATATTAATTATATATATATATAGATTCATCCATAAAAGTCAGAGATAGAAAAATGAATTTCACCATTCACGGAGATGGTAGGCTGCACATACGTATATAAGGTGTTTTCAATTTTTAAAGGATAAAATGAAAGAAAGGAAAATAATAATTCACCTAAAAGAAATAATTATTATATCATATATACTTATATATAATAATGAAATCTATACTCATCACCATCTATCTAAATAATAAAGGAAAAGTGAATCACATCGCTTCATGGAGGTGGTAGTCCACACGTGCACATTAACAATGTTATCAGTAAAAAAATATTGGAAGGTTTAAATTTTGATATGATATTGTAATTAAAAAATCATAATAATTTAATAAATATAATATATATTCATTAGTTTAATATTTATAACTATCCATGTAAAATATTGAAGAAAAATGAATTACACAGTTTTGTGGAGACGGTAATCCATATGTACGCAAGAGTGATATTTTCACTCTTAGTAGGATGAGAAAGAGATGTAAAATGGTTTTCCATAATAATAAGTACATATAAGTATATATATGATACTATATTTATTTTTATAGTATTGGAACAATTTTTTTGGATTAAGTGTAAGAAGAAGGAAATTTGATAGAGTCGGGAAGGATGATTACTTTTTCTTCCATAAACATTTCATAGGTATCCTCTTAATGGACATAGGGATGGTATTTTAGGAATAATGTAACCAATAAAATTTATATAAATATGATTTTAAGTGAAATTGGTAGTCTTTTTTGGAACTATTTTGACCAAGGATGTGTAAAGAAGAGAGTGAAGGGGGTCCTTTTTATAAGTGAGGCTAGGGCAGTTTTTGAAATTCATGAAATATTGTCAAAAAATATTTTTCTAATTCATGTAAAATAGTTTCAAGACGAAATTTATTTTATGATAAGGAGTATATTGTTTTTATATAATAATTTTATAAAATTTGGATAGGTTACGATAACATTTTATACCCTTTCTATTTGATTACTCCCTTGGTTAACCAATTTTATCTTTAATTATGTTAATGTATTTTTTAATATTAATGGGTTATAATTTTACTTATAATGTGTTAATTGGGCCATAAATGTAAATGGGATTAAATTTTACACCATGTATATCCAAAATTTCCTCCTAAATCATTTTTATTATTTTTTAATAATTTAATAAAATATTATTTTCATAAAATATCGCAAATGTCATTTTTGACACAATTCAGTTAATTTCACATTAAATAAACCAAAAAAGATATAATTAAAATAAAATAATTTATAAAATAAATAATATTATATAATCATCTATAAAATTCCTGGAACATATTAATTCATAAAAATTATATTACATTTAATATTTTGAAAATCATTTTTTATTAATTGATTAAATACTTTATCGGCATTACATAATAATTTAATATAATTAATCAATCACTAAAAAATTAAAAATAAAACAAAAATATAAAAAAAATTAATTCATATTTTAAAAAGTCATTTATAACCAAACATGACATTTTTTATCCTTATTGAAAAATATTAGAGGTATTAAAGTCAAGAGTGTATAATTTTAATTTTATTATTTTATTAATGTAATATTAAAAACATATCAATGAAAAATGGAACCAAGTATCCATAATTTCAAAATTTCGATGTAAATTTCAAAAATAAATTCATTCAATACATTAAAGGTAATTTTTAGAGGAATTTTAAAGCCTTATCCCAAAGTTTTAACCCTAATTTAAGTGTTTTACATTTACTAAGGAGAAAAATATTTTCTCAGGTTATTATTCATAGTGAAAAAACTATAATATTTGTATTTACCAAATTTGAGACACCTTATTTAAAATATTGAATCCATTTTATAAACATCTATTAATATAGGTGGTATAAATTAATTTAAGAGAAAAATATAAAACAAAATGAAAAACAAATTTTTAGAGAAAAAGATTTTTTTTTTAAAAAAAAATGAAATTATACAAAAATAAGTTAAAATTATGATTAAAATGTAATTAATTACATTATTTATAATTAAATAAGGTGTATTTTTATTTTTTATTAAACAAAAATTATTATGGGTCTTTTAATTTAAAAGAAATGATA
This sequence comes from Viscum album, assembly GCA_963277665.1. Lineage (NCBI taxonomy): Eukaryota > Viridiplantae > Streptophyta > Magnoliopsida > Santalales > Viscaceae > Viscum > Viscum album. The sequence continues at coordinate 1,490,761,502 of OY728142.1, forward strand.
GTTTTGAAAATTTGTATTGTTTCACTATTTATTTAAAAATTTATTTTTTTAGAGAAATACAAAAAAAAAATATAAGATAATATTGACATTGTGAATTTAAAAATGATATAATTTTAAAATAATGATATTTTAATATCTTTTAATGTTTCTTTTTTACTTATTGTTGCATGAAAAGTAAGTTATCAAAGGAACTTATTTAATGAAAAATATTTCATAAAAACTAGGGTTGTTAAGAAGTTTAAGGTTGTGTATTACACAAGATGTCAATGATATTATTGATTAAAATGATCCAAAATCATGAGACACTAAATTCAACCCCATTAAATAAATTTTGGCCATTTAATTCTAATTATTAATCACCGATAAAATTAAGATAGGGTGTTATTAACATATTTATAATTTTTGATATAAATTATAATATGAAATCTGACATTCCCTCTTATGATATATTAAGTAACTAATATTTCCTATAAAAAATTAATATTTAATAAAATAATATAATCATGTATGTATATAACCTAATAATATTTTGTATGAAACATATATTTCCCAATGACTTTTGAACATCTAAGACATCAATCCATAATAAAATCATAAATCCTTCCAAAATTTAACATGAAATTAAACCCTAAAATGATAGTAAACACTATCTATTAATGCCATAAACTAGTGAATATATATCATAATAAAAAATGCATTAGAATAAACTAAAAATAGAACATATATATTTTTTATTAAATCAATAATCAATTCCAAGGTTATCGCTACCATCTAACTCAGTTTTCTAAAAACCAATCATCCATTTAAACCTATGGGTTATCCATCCATAAATCATGTTTTCATCAATAGTTATCCCTAGAAATATAATTTTGTCTTAAAATCATTTTTTTAAGGATATTCATATAATTTAATATATTTTTCCAGACCATTAAAGTAGAACTAATAATGAATAATTCTTAAATGTTATACATAATCATAATAAATTTTAGAATATACCAAAATATCATCGATAAATATAACTCATTAATTAAATTATCTAAAGTAGAAATAATTAAATTTTTTAATATATAAACCGCACTAAAATAGATAGGATTAGGAAAATCGCATTTTCTATCATAACTAGAATATTTTAATATTATCAACTATTTAATCAGGATAGCTTATTTAATTATAAGGCGGAGTGGTTTCTAGATATATATACCTTTATCGACCTCATTTTTTTCATCATACATCAACAAAATAATAAAAATAAAATGGTTATAATAATATCCAAAATATGAAAATTAAAACAAAAATTTGAGGATAACATCCCTTATTAAACCATTATTTTAACCATATGATAATTCAAGTTCAATATATGACTCTATTTGTCAATCCTTGGTTATTGATGGTAACTTTTTTATAATGAGTTCTAACCTAATAAGTTAAAATCATTCCAAAATACTTAAAAAGGGTGCATTATATAGAATGGTAATTAATTATAACTTATCCCCCAAGAGTGTCAAAATAGTTTTGTAGTTAGGCTACTTTGTCATGCACTAGGTGATGATTGAGTGAATATCCAATCCACCATTTTCAGGGTTATTACCCCTTGTAAATCTTTAAAAAATACCGCATCCACTTGTAGAATCCAGATCTAAATGTAATTTCTAGGAGAACCACAAAATGTGAAATTTACCCAAACTTCATGATATTATTATATACTAAAAATTATCCCTTAGTCTTATCCTAACGTTTTTACTAACGTTCCCTCATCCAAATCCCCAAGAAACATAAAATATTCAATATAACCAACATTAAGATTTATCTATACCATTTAAAATATCATTAACCATATCATGTAAAATCTTAATGACCCTTATAGCTCTTAATTTATCTTAAAATTATAAAATCCCATTATCTATAGTTTTTTTTAAACCCTCTGTTGATTCCAACTGAGGTGGAATAGACCCACACTCATAGGCCCAATGCTAAAAATATATAATTTTACAAACATTATTTGAAAAACACCCTTAATTTCATGATCTTTCACAAAAAGTATAAAATTTTAAATCCTTGGACGTTTTTAGTTATAGAGTTTTAGAGAGTTACAAAAAAAATTAGCTAATAAAACCCATGTTTTTTGTTTCAAATAGTTATTTGTTTCAACTATTTAATCTATAATAATTATGCAACATCTAACAAAAATTATCCACATATGATACTCTTATAGTCATATATTACATAATAATATTCCTCGGTAGTTTGGGAAATAGATATAAAAGAGTCGGTGATCTCTGACTCTTTGTATGGTCAAACATAAGTGATAAAAAATAAATGATCATAAGTGAGCATAATATGGTCATATTGATATACTAAATAAACAAAAACAATCAAACATAGAAAAACATAAATCATAAAACAATAGATAATTAATGGGATAACATAATACATGAATAAAATGAGTATAGGAATATGAATTAGTGAACATGAGTCAAGTTACCATATCATAAGATTATGTTACATAATTAAAATATGAAACATACATTAAAATGTGGAAAATTAAATTTATGAGGCACACCATCAGTTCCCACACTTATTGGAAAACAAAATGTACTCACTAATAATTTATCTCTAGAGATATAATGTTTTATCCAATGCACCAGATGGTGATATAGGATCCTACCAATTATTTATCCATACATACGTGTTCCATAAGAAATCAATTATTCATCATATCATAATGTACCCATGGAAATAAAATGAGGTTCACTCATTACATCATAAAGACCCCAAGTAAATAATATGGATTTATTAACCTTTTAAAAAAAATTACACTCCCATTAACAACATGGTAAACCTGTGGAAGTTAAATGGGTATCAGAAGATATTTATTAACATTCTTGGTAAACACTCCTCGATTAATATGATGATATATAGGGTTTCTACATCGCATAGACAAAATTTATATTTTTTTGTTAATAATTTTCTCCAACAAATCATTATATGGAATCTAGATAAAATCCCTTCAATAAATGATTTTTAAAAAAAGGTATTCATAAAGAAAGTGCATTAAAAATCATTCTTTTCCATGATGGATAGTATAGAAAAACATATGTAGTTAAAGATAATATATTTGATAAAAGGTCATTATATAAGACATAAATATAAACAAGGTGTATGATAACATTTTAATACTATCCTTGATTAGGAATAAGACATATAAAAGTATAATGACTTCGATGTTTTTTAGAGTTTTTGAAAAACTACATTAAAAATAAGAAATATAATTGATCTTTTGTAAAAATTTGAAAAGGAATATTTTATAAAGTTAAGAGAGAAATCATTTCTTTTATAATAATTAAAGAAGTTGTTAATCATCATATAAAACAATAAAGGTGGTAGAAAGGATTGTTTACAAAGAAAATATTAAATTGACATGATTTTAACACATTGAAAAAAAATAAAATATATGTTAAAATTTTATTTAAAAACATTAATTAAATAAATTTATTACAAAATTACCTTAAGAAATTATTTATTAATATTTATGTAAAATATAAAATTCATCCAATGAATATAGACATGAATAAATATATGTTCTTGATTGAAAATTAAAGAAAGGGTCGATTTCCTTACAATTGGAAAATAATGATCCAAGGGGGAAAGTTAGATAGAGAGAGGGAAAGTAAAAGCCTAAGAATGAAAAGAGGAGAATAAAATTGAATGGTGTTTTGGGATAAGCTTCTATAAATTTCCTAGATAGATTATATTTTAGAATAAATCTCTATTTTAAAATGATATTGGTGATGAAACTGTCATGATATTAGTAGGATAAGAATCAATGGAGTTTGAGAGGAATATCATAAAATTGACATTAAAATTTCATTAAAAAGAATTTATCTATTACTTTTAATTAATAGGGAATTTAATTAACTATATAAATAAAATAATGGTGTGTAATGTCAAATGTGCATCTTGACATTGAATTTGAGAAAAATAACCTATTACCAACTTAGAAAATATTAGTTTAAAACCCCTTAAGTTATATGATCACAGTTGAAACATTAAATAGCATGAATAATTATAGGATCATGATACATAAAATTAAAGTGAATGTAGGTAAACTATTTCCAATAAAGCATTTTTTATCATAATAAATACGTCTCAAGGGGTGAGAATTTGATATAGGAAACCATTACCTTTTATTCATGCTTAGTTAAATGCACACTAACCTCATTTATGGATAACATAATTATCCTAATAAATTAATTAAGAAACTTATTGATAACTAATTTTTTTTAAACTTCATTTAAAATAATTCATTACATGTATATTAGTTATTATTTATTTTCAATATCAGGTGTGATTAATATTGATCCTTATGAACATAATTCATAATAAAAGTGTTATTTTATATTCTTATATAAAATTTCATCATTATAAGATCATAAAAAGAAATTAAAATTTATGATTTATAACTATTTATAATTTTTAAAATTTTATCCTATGGTAGTTTTGGTTAAGATCCATAAACATGAATTTGATGATGGGTATGTTTTTCTGATTTTAAATGAACACAGAAGGGTATATTAACTATTGAGTTTAATATTAATGTTACTATTCTATAGGAAAAAAATAAATATTTACTTATTTGTTTAATATATAAAAACTAATTATGTTCTTATAGTCATCCATGATACTATTTTAGAGAATTTATCAAGTAGGTGGTTAAACTAACCCAAACAAGAACATGAATTAATGAATGAATGATTATGAGTTGATTTTTTTGTAATATAATTGTTAAAATATTGTAATTATTTTATTAACTATTTATTAGTTTGATATATCAGATTTTTAATTAACTATAATAAGGGTATAGCCTATAATAAGTTATTACATAATATGAAGAAATAATTATTTTCTATTAGTATGTTCTCTTTCCATGTTGATATTACAATTATTTTTTACAAAAAAAAATTGTTAAAGGATATAAAATTAGACATAAAAAAACCATAAAAATTTAATAGAAATTATATTTATCCCTTAAACCCAATATTAAAACCATAAATGGAAATTGGTAATGAATGTGAGAGTACACTGTTCCAAGGAGACAGTAGTCCAGACATATTCATGGAAGATGATTTAATTTTACATGGAGAGGGATAAGTTAAGAATTTTTCTTATTTTTAATATATATATATATATATATATATATTAGATTTCATTTTATTATCAACCTTTTAAGTTGGTTAAGAAAAAAAACATGTTGCCTCATGGTGGTAGCATCCCGTATATATGTGTGATTGAGCATTTCAAGTTTCACAATGGAAGAAGGAAATGGTAGATAATTTATATCCTACAAACATAAAAACATTTCATTATATAGGTATTACTAATTCTATAATTTCATAATGGGTAATATATGTTTAAATTATAAAAAAGAGAAGGAAAAATATTAGAGAGATAGAAGTACTTACTTTGAGATTTAGAACTTTTTCTTAAAGCCCTTATTGAAATTAGAGGAGTTTGGCTAGCATATAGTGAAAAAATATTAAGGGATTAAAATATGAAGATTTTAATATTAATAAGGGATTTTTCAAGATTAAACTGATTTTTTAGTGGTATTAAAAGGATAGTGATGGGCCCTTTTTATAAGTGTCGAGAATGATATTTTTGTAATTATAACAACTTAAAATAAAACGAGAACATGTTAAACATGTCATGTGGTACAAAACATAGACAATAATTTATTTTAATATGATATAAGGTAAATAATATATCAAAAAATAAATTTGAAACATGTTTTTAGTATGTTTCAATCCCTTTACCCCTTGATTTATTACTTTTACAATTTCAAACCTTACTATTGTAATTAGTTTTTACATAAGTAGTTTATCCTTTATGACTATAATAAAGTGATCCATATTAAATAATATGGAACCCGTAATTAAAATTTTGAAATAAATTTTATATGACTTACTTTCTAAAAGGAATAGGAATTAATTTTTAAATAATAAATGTATAGTGTTAAAAAAAATAAGGGAAAAAATAAATTAAATTTAAAAATATAAAATATTTTTTACAAACTAAAAATATATTTTTTAAATATATAATTTCAATTATGAAATAAATATATTTTCTATAAAAGGGTTTCATAAATCTCAGTGTCATACTTATATATTAATGATGTTATAAAAATCAATATTTTTACAAAATCAATATTTTGTACTATTCCCCTAAAATAAAATATTTAATAAAAATAATAAAATCTCAACCTAAGATAATATTGAAATTGTAAATTAAAAACTTATACTTTTTTATAAAAATATAATCGTAAAATTTATAAATTTTATTTATTTAAATGAATATACAAAATATAAAGAAAAAATATTATTATTGAAAAGGGATTTTTAAACATCGATTTTATTTAATATTATTTCATATAAATTTATAAATAAATTAACATGGAAATAATAGTTTATAAATATAAATATTATTATTATAATAAACTTTTTAAAATTGATCGATTTAATTTATAATAGTGAAATACAATACCCTTTTTATTAAATGATTCTTCTAAAGACATATTTTTTAAATAATTATAAATGTAAAATAATAATATTCAATTATTTTTTATTATTATAATTCTATTCAATAATTAATAATATTTTCATGTAATTTTATTATTTCATGGTTTTTTTAGTTTGGTGTTATGTTATTTTTGCTTTTTTTGTGACACAGCTTATTGAAGATGGTATTAATTTAAAGGATCCAAAAATCTCAGGTTGTTACACATGGTATATTGAATGAAATAGTAAATAACTATAGTATTAAAATATTACTCTAATATTATCAATATAATGAATCAATAAAAAATCATATCAAAGTAATGAGCATTTTCCATTATAAGATTAATCTATGGTTTAACCATGTTTATCTAAAAATTACTAGTTGAAGAAAAATTTGTTTTACTGAAATGCTTACTGTAATCATATAAGTTTACATGCCACCCATTTATGATTACCAAAACCTCCTTTAAAACTTATCCACTTATGAAAATACCAAACCCTAATAATGAAAATCAAAATACTTAGATTTATATTTTTATGAAGTAACATAAGCTCCACAAATTCTTTTCAATGATCTCTTTTATTTCCTACACCAAAATCTTAGAATTTCTAGTTTTCCATCCCAAATACCATTCTTAAAAGTATTCATAAGGATATTTTACCATCAATGATTCTAAATATTCCAATCAATAAAACTAAAAACCATAGGTTATAACAGAATAAATAAGATTAGAGAGGGTATAGAAACTTTCCCCAATGACACTTATACAAATAATTTATCATGATACACTATAATAGAACTCAATTGGTACACAAAGTAATAAAACTAAAATTAAAGTAGAACATAGAAAATGTTCCCAATTGATCTAAATTTCTCAAAAAATAAAAAATAAATTGAATTTCATGGAATCTCATAAATATAACTAATAAAACAAAATAAATAAAAATAGAGGAAAAAAGGATGGGGAATCCAATATAACTAGTTACCTTGAGTGAAATCAGAAATAATATAATAGTGTAATGAGGAATAATTCCAGAACATGGTAGTTCAAATAATAATTCATTACGAGGACAAGGAAATGTTTGAGAAAAATATATAATACATAATAGATAATTCCAATAACTCAAAAAGTTTCTCTAGAAAAAACACTTCCTTTAAAATATTTATTAATTCAAAATAAAACTTTTAACCTCAATAGAATAAATTATTCATTTCTAATCTTCTAAAAAACCAACACATGGCCACCTATGAAACCTTTTAATATAAGTTCTATAATTTTTCATTAACATAAGATTCATTTTGGTTTTTTATAAAAAATATTGGATTAATTCATTTATCATCGAAAATACCTTATGTTAAAATATATAATAAATAAGGCTATCTATATAAGTATAAGAAACTTTATTCAAAACCAACTATTTATCTTATGATAATCAACATGGTGATATAATTGGGGGCATTAATTTTTTATTCTTTTAATAATAAATAAAAAAATAATCATTTTTTCAAAAATTATAATCATATTTATAACCACTTATTTTTAATAAAGATTGAAAATTTTATTAACATGTGTTACTAATCATGGAAAGAAATTAACAAATAAAGAATTATCCACACTATCAATAAATTTACATAGAAAATAAATCAGCTAAACATAAAAATATTAATTATTATAATACCCCATTAATACATTAAAAAATAAATTTTAGTCCTTTAAAATAATTTTGAAATCAAGTTGGTGTCGTATAATTGACATAAGCTAAACTAACAAAAGGATGATTAAGACCAACAATTGAAAAAAATTATCATCAAGATTCACATAATTAAGAAACCTCCAAATAACACCTAGTAATAATATAATAAAATTTTATAACTAAAGAAACCTAATTACTTCTCTACCATAATCAATAAAAAACCAAAACCCAAAGAAAACCTAGGCAGATAATTCTAAATACACTTAAAATAATAATTACAAAAAGTATCAATTAATACCTCCATAAAAATCATTTAATTTCATTTCAAAATTACGAAATATTAATAATAATTATTCTTAGTATATTCTATCATAAAAATAATGTTTAACGTAGTGAGGAAAACATATATTGATTTTCAATATCCAAGATAAGAGGAATTCCCAACAGTAAAGAATGATTTTCTAAATTCCTTGGAGAAATCCACCATAAATTCCGCAACCAATTAAAATGAAATTATATGATATGTTCATATGAGGTTTGTAGAAGAAAATTAATATGGTTTAACAGAAATTTTGTGTCTCCAAACCCCTTTTAATTCTATAAAATAAAATAGGAAATAAGGATGGAAGGAGGAGACTTAAGTAAGGATTTTACCTTTAAAATGATGATATAGAGGGGTTATGAAGCAAGAGAGACCCAAAAAGTGTTTGAAATATTCAAAGGAAAAGGAATTTATGCCTCAAATATTATTAAGAAATGTATAACCCATTAAGTACATAGTGGAGTCTTAGAAACTCACCAGCAGCAACCTATTGAGAATGACTCTACATTATTGTCCACAGGGTTCTTAATGACACATTTCCAAGTACTTGGTTTCCATATGCTACCACCAACCAGAATTTTTTCATTCTATTAAAACATTAAAATGAAAAACATTGTATTTTAGTAACATAATCATCATAAAATAATGCTTCTAAACCTTATAAAAATAGTAAAAATAATAGTATTCCATTCAAATATCAAAAATTAAAAGAGGTATATGATTTAAACACATAAATTACCTAGTAATTTCATTAAAAATACTTCAATTATATTAATTAGGACACGAGGAATGAAAAAATATCTATAATAAACCTCGATATCCTTGAAAATTGAAAGTAATCCATTGAACTATAATTCTATCTCTATATTAACAATTTACTATGAACACTCTAAATCATATCTTAAAGCTCATACCTAGATTCTAATTCACATCCTGAAAGAACACATCATTCAACACTCGGAGATCTAATACCAAAAATATATAGTTATCCAATTACAGATTTAAAAAATATAGATGCTCTAAATTTCTATAACCTTATGGTTACCCATCATCCCCACTAAAATACTAACTTGTTGTTTTCAATTGTCAGTTCTCCCACAAATCTTATAGTTGAAAAAAATATCTACAAATCCAAAGTGGTTAAATTAAGATTAATACTCTTTTAAGAAACACCATATCATTTTAAATTTTTGAAAACTATTGATTTTAGAATATTACTTAATTTATAATCGAGATTAAGAAAATAAATTCCAATTTATTTTATTAAATCTATCCATTTTCAAATTATAATAGAATATAAAAATCTCATTCAACATAACATGATGGTGTAAAGAAATTTTATTCAACATTATAATTATATATATATATATATATACTTAAATTCAATCATGTATTATAACACGCATTTCATATAAAAAAAGAAAAATAACAAAAAATAACAAACTTTGTAATAAAATACTAAATAGAGAGAAAATAAATAAGGGTAGAATAAACATACTTTTGAATGAATTTAAGTAATTAAGTCAGCCTAAATATTGTTTTTTTTAAATAATTTATTACATTTTTTGGTTTTTTATTCATACCAATGGTGCCTACATTGAATACCCATATATCGATAGAAACTTAAGTTTCCACCATATCCATGTTTCTCAGAAATGTATAAAGTGTATATTCTAAGTTCAAACATCCAATATCATATCAATGAAATCATAGAGATACCCAATAAAAATTTGATAAAACATTTAATTAATCAACCCATACCTTTTAGAAATATGTACCAAATCTTCACAAGCCTTAAGAGCATTCCCTGATCTCTAGGGGATAAAGAAAAGCACTGAGGGTCTCAGTATATCATAGGAGAATGATTTCCCCTCTATAACTAATAATTTTGACCAGTTTTAAATTCTAATAAAATATGGTATGAATGTTCATACACTACTAGAAAGATGACCCAATGTCATAGTTTTTTTCCATAGTTATTAGAACTATAGAAAAATATGACCTATAGTCATTGTTCATTCTAACTGTAACCATAGGTTTAAAAAAATTAATTTTTTTAAAAACCATTGCTATAGGTGGTTTTAGTTGACCTATATTCATGGTTGTTCTATTTTTGAAATCCATGATGGAAAGATGGACCTCTAATCATAGTGTTCAAAAACCATAACCATGACCATATTCATGTTTTTTGATACTCCCGACTATAAATCAAAATTTTTAATAAATTTTATGATATAAATAAGGAAATTTGGTATTTCACATCTAAAATGTATTTTAACACACACATATATACATATATATATATATATAAAATGTACCATAGTTTAGTGGTTAGGTAGTCTGTGTAATAAAATTTAATTTGATGGTTCAAAACATGGTACTAAATGTTTTAATTATTATTATATTCATATGGAAATGATTTTAAAACCATATAAATAGGCCTAAAACATAACTGTAAGAGTTAACCTAATATCATGGTTTTCAAATCGTGACTTAAGAGTAACTAAGATTATTGTTTATTTCAAATTTTGACAATAAATCTTTTTTGGTGGATCCCACATCCATATTTTCCCAACACTATGATTATAGACTGACATATTGTATCTGGAGGCTATTTTCATTGTTTTTTTACTATGGTAATATCTATTTTTATATAGAAGTTATAATTTATAGATTTTTAAAAAATAATCAAGTAAAATGTTCACCAAATGGATTAATCTATATAACAATAGTACATGTTATAATAATATAAACTATTATCTATATGGACTTAACTAGTAGAACAGAATCTTATCCAAAAACATAGAAACATTTTTAATATAAATAATCGAGGTCAAATTATTTAAAAATAATATATTAAATATGTATGATAATGTTATAAAGATAATTTCATCCAAAAAATGGCCTCTTAGACTCAAAAAATATAATAGAGGTTGAACCCATTCATATGAAATCTATATCCATTAATTATAGTGGTATCTAACAATTACCCAAATTCTTGTACATATTTAAAATAAAACAAGTGAAACTATATTTCTGTTAAGGTATTATGTTGGGTGTGTGTATAATGATTCTGAAACAACTAGAAATAATGTATATTATAGATTAATAATAACCACAAAAAATAATGTGAAACTAGGATAGTCTAAACCTATGTTTACTTATTTTGAGATTATCTCAAAATTAAATGGAAATGGATATTATAGAGTTATGGAAAAATAACCATCTCATAGGAAAGGGAGTGGTGTATGTTATATGAGGTAAATGTTATATTCCCTTTTGATATGAAAATTTTTGGGTGAATTAACCATACCAAGGGATACTGAATAGTGTATAGAAAGTATATAAAATATTACATCCCATACCAATATTAAAAATGCATAGTGCAATACCTATTCGAGGGGAAACATAAATTTATATACCACGTTAGGGAAATATTATAACTTCCCAAATTTCAAAGAACCTGTTCATCATAGGTTGGGATACGTTATTACTCTGTAGATTATAATAATTTATAATTTTCTATATGATAAATTAAATAAAGTAGTGGATTCATAAGAATACAATAGTAATCATTATATTAACATGATATTATTCAATGAAATATGCAAACATGACATAATTGATGTGCTAATTTTTTGATAAGATGTAATATAGAAGAAAATAATGCGTACTAATATTAAAAAAACATGGCACAATACATGATATAACACCAAAATATTTAAGTATGCAATTATCCTTTAAATAAACTTTAGTATGAATGGATTTCTATACATAAAACATCAAACTAAAATGAAATTATGATACATTTTGTTAAGATCATTTTTGGAGTATAAAATGTGGTTGTTATAATATTATCATTGAATTTGTGGGAATAAATAGATGTAACCGTATTTTGAAAGAATTTTATAATGAAAATAAATGATCATTTTTAATACTAATGAATTGAAAAAAAAATCAATTATTATATCTACGTAACTAAAAATATCATTATCTACTTAGAAATTTTATTTCCATAAAATAGACTTTTTATGAGCTATAAATTTTCATTTCAAAAAAATAAGGTTATTATTATTAGATTATGATAAAAGATATTGTTGATAAGAGTAATATAGTAATAATAATTTAATTTTAATTGATATGAAATAATAATAAAAAGAGAACAAATTTTAAAAATCAATTTCTTAAAAAAAATAGTATTTCATTATATTTTATATTTTAATTTGAAAGTTGAATTCAAAAATTTTAAAATTTTAATTGGAAAAATTTATCTTAATTTTTTTATCATTAAGTAAATATTAGATTAATATTAACATCAGGTATTTTTCCAAAAATACTAATTTTTGAGTGAATAGTTAAATATACCATTTTTATAAATATGATGACTTTTGTGACATCATTAGGATATAAAAATGTTATAAAACTGTTATAGAAATTTTTGTTAATTAAATATGAATTAAATAAGTAAATTTATATATTTTAAATATTATTTTTAGTTTATAAATGAATAATTGACATTTTTCAACTCGAGTATTGTTTTTTATAAACTTTTTTTGAATGTGGTACATATATTAGATTAAAATTATTTTTTATCAATTATAAAAATTTAAATTTATAATATTATTTAAATATTTTCTAATAATAATATCCAAATTATTAAATTAAATTTATTCTAAATTTGGACATTGAAATAGGTTACCTATGGTAAAAAAGAGTTACCCTGGTAAAATTAAATTTTAAGAAAGTTAAAACAATAGATATAAGGCTTATGATTATTAAAATATTAACTCAATGTGTTTGATAAAGATACTTATACAACTAAAAAATTTCCCTCTCCATTATTTCCTACTTTTGGAGACCCTTTTATTAAATAGTGCATCTCAAATTACCAAAATTCCTCACCCTTAACTTATAAAAGATTAATTTGAACGCCCCATATTTTAACCTGCCTTGAGGCACTTTGTAAACCAAAATATTCACAAATAAGTCTCAATAACTACTATAGAAATCCAATAGGTTCTTTTCTACTCAAAAGTCCACCCATCAAAGGTTTAATCCAATTATCAATGGAGTTATTCCAAATAGAAAGTTAAATATTCCCAAATCATTCCTTTCATTAATACTTCTTTAATTCTTCTTATTATACCTTAAATTATGTTATACCATATTAAAATAATAACAAAAATTTTTTTATTACAATTAAATTTTATTATATTGATGGAACATTCCTAATCTATCTTCCTCCATTCTATATAGAAAAGTGAAAACATCATCCATTCATACATGCAGACATCTGCTTCCATGCATATGTGTAGACTACTACCTCTAATTTATTTAATTTATATGGAAAATGAAAATGTCACTCGTTAATACATGCATATTACTTCTTCCCTGGAAAACATGTTGCATTTTTCATCATCATCTTACACGGAAGACTTTAAAAATATATTTGATGAATTTATATTATATTATGGATTAATATATTTCATTAATATAGTATTTTAAGGATATTAAAAAATTAATAATCATTATAATGTAATCCATTGATATTAAAAAATTACCTGAAATAAAACTTTAAATGATTTTATCTTCAAAAATCATGACTCAAATTAGAATGTAAAAAAATTAGAACCTTATAAACAAATATAAATACTCTATTCCAATTACATAATTAATATTATAATGATTATATTTTATTCAATTAATGGGGTTCAACATCGCTGTTACAAAACAAGCATGAGAAAATTAAAATTATTTACATCCAATGATGAAAATAAAATATAAATAAATAATAAAAGTTTCATAAATGATTATAACTAAAAATTTATAGGTTAAAATATATGAATAAGATTATGAAATTAGTTATCAAAATTTTTATTTTTATTAGGTGGGAGGTTAATTAGTTTTCATGAAATCTAGGAGCTAATTCTAAGGGCTTCCATCTCAATTTCCATTCAATGGAGAATGGTTTCATGTCATATAGATATTATTATTTTATATGGCATACATATTAAACCATTAGATTATATTCAAATCCCTAATTATTATTTTTCATTATTTTAACTAATATTTTCATTAATCACTCTATTCAATCCATTAAATTGAATCATTACCAAATTTATAAGGGTGTTTCTTAACTCAACATCATTTCATTGGGTTATCATAATTCTTCTTAAAATTAATTATTTTATATTTTATACATTATAGACAATGATTGTATTATTATTTATTCCTTTTTTGGGTATTTACGTTTCTAACTTATAAAATACCTTTAAAATTATTCTTGCTTACAAAATAAGATGTATATAGGGGTTTCTGATTCTCAAATTTTATTCATTGGTATATGCTTAGTGTTCAACAATATTTTTATATTATTATGAATATACTATACATATATGTGATTTTAATATCCTTATAATTAAATTAAATGGATTCACAAATCCTTCTCAAGTTCTCCCTTTAAAGGAGTTTTGACTAAAATTTTAGAAAAGCTGTAAGGGTTTATTTCCAATATTATTTTCAAATTAAGATTACTAAAAATTAATTCCTTTATAGTAAAAAGTGTGGTAAATTTATCTTCAGACCACAAACCATTTTCTTATCAACAATTTATTATATCTATTTTACATGTCCCCTCTCAATTTCATTTCCCTTGGTAAATAATTTACCCAATGTGACGATTTTATGTGAAACCGACCCACCTATTACTTTTTATCAAGAATATTTCTTTTTTATGTCCATATTCATTTCATTGATGTTATTCTTCATGATTCAATAATTAACCAAGGTATTTTTTTTATTTTTTATTTCTTCATAAATTCATGAAAGAAAAAATTTATCTTTTTCTATATGAATACAATCTTTCTTTATTATAGGAATTCATCTTTACTAATATTCCTTTCAATGTTTTAAAATTTTTCCCAAATGATTTTAATTTTTAATTACATTTTAAATGGAATGAAATTTTATTATAGTTTTAAAAATGAAATTTATTTTTAAATAAGAATTATTGAATTCAAAAAGAATTTTAAGGGATTTTGTTTTCAAGAAATAAGCCTTTAGTGTATTTTGCCTATATAATGAACGTTTTTGAAAGTATATTAATTTCATAAAATTTATTTTTTAATGTTTTTTTATTTTATATGGTAATGTTTAAATTAATTTATCAAGATCAAAGTATTGAATTTTAAAGATAACACATTTAAAAAGATTTAAAGTATTTCAATAAAGGAATATTTCTTTTTATTTTTTGAAGTGATTTATCCAATAATATAAAAATAGATCTTTTTATAAATGTAAAAATACTTTGAAAATTATATTATTACATTTGAGATATGTTATCATGATACCATCCACCTTATTTATTTAGATTTATTATGATGATGATGTTTTCAATAAATTTTCAAGAAAACCCATTTATTTCCCACATGAAATATGATTTAATATTACAATCCATATTATTTATTTTGATGTATTATGATCCTATTATTCAAATTATTTATTGGGATATTTATGGAGATCCCAAATGTTTTTATTTTAGTATCGATGTTTGTGGATGATAATGAAAAGATTATTATGTGTTGAATTGGTATTTATATCTTTAATATAATGACTCAACTTGAATAACTTAAGTGATCGGAAATGACTTCCATTATAATTCCCAGAGATGCATCAGTTGGTCTCATGAGACAAATATTTTAGGAATTTGGGGCACGCCAACATAATTAATGAATAATCTCTTAACTACAGAACTGATGGAAAGAATGATCACTTGACTATGACCTTGATGGAAAGAATGACATCCTAGTTATGGCCTTGATGAAAATTTTGATTTCTTGAAACAAAGTCTTGATAGAAAGATCAATATGTCAAACATTATGTATTCTATCACTATGAATTTATTTTTCATTATAAATATGATTATTTACATTTCTATGTTATCCATGGATATATTTATTTCTAAAATTATTTATTATATATCTTGATTATGGATATGCTTTAATAATTACATCCATACTCTTTCTCTATATGTCTTATGATCATGTATTTCTATTTAAAGATTGAGGAAAGTATACACATACCAAAAGTTTTTATTTCAAAATGGATGTTTATCTGTAACAATGGAAAGTTAATTAATCATTGAATTGTAATTCATATTTTACATATTTTTAATGCATTGGACTTAATGAATTGATATGTATAACTTGCCATTATTTGGCCCCTCAATGAATGTGTTGGTATACTGAGATAAAATATTTTGGTGTTTGGTGTTTTTCTATCCAATTAATGAATGATCATGTGGAAGAAACCTTTATGGAAAGAATGATCTCATAAAAAGAGACTTTATGGAACAATTTATCTTAAATATATGTCCTTTATGAAAATAATAACATCCTTGTTATAATCTTAAAATATGACATGATACCATGAAACAGGGCCATGCTTATAAGTTAAAGATGCCCGACACTATGCATTCCATTAGAATTAATTCATTTATTTTTACCCATACATTTTTTACATTTACTTGTTTCTAAGGATATTTTTAATTCTCAAGTTATTTATTATATGACACATTTATTGATTATTCACTCTTCTATAATGTTTATTCCATTGGAATCCATGACCACTTTTACTTCACGGTTTCCCTTACTCAGGATCTGAGCTCACCCTTTATTATTTTCCTTCCCTAGGGAACCACGAATGTGTCTTTAGATGAATTAAAGTTTTTACTAAATGGAATAATAATTTTTCTCTAGAAGTATAGTATACATGTTTCAATGTTTCTTATATAATATGGAAAACATATATGTATGATATCTCCCAAGACTTTTGAATATTTTGATCCTTTAATATTATAACCCTTGTATCTTGTGAAAATATAAAGTATTCCCCACTATCTCTAGGTTACCAGAGTTGGGGATCAACACATGAAATAAAAAAAAATTAATATATACTAGTGGAAAAGAAAAAAATAGAATAAAGAATGGAATTGTTAATAACTATTTCATAAGAAACATTCTACATTATTAATACTATGATGAACAAACAAAATAATCATTTAAAAATAATGTGAATATTATCTATTATGATTAATACATAGTTTAAAGATGTTTATATAAAAATGATTAGTTTAAGATAAATTCATTTTAGTGAAAAACACTCTGTAGTAATAATAGTTTGCTAGCCACCTACTTATGTGTACCCAAAACTACTATAAAACTTTCCTTATTCCATCCATCCAACATTAACTTTTTATTATTTCAAGGTGGGAAAATCCCTACACAGAACAAACCTAAGGAGGTCTAAAGTATTGGAGACCCAATGCATCTGCCCTAACAAAGTTACCACATGCATGTGGAAGAGACCCCAGCCTGGAAAACAAAAAATTACGATCACCATTAGTAATTCCTGAGGCGAGGAAGTCAGCCACCATGTTCCCCTCGCGCCATGTGTGACTAATAATCACCTGTGGATCCAATAGACGTTTGCACTTACGAATAATGTAGACAATGGTCCAAGGGATTTGGAACTTCCCCTGCAGCGATCCATGGAGGATAGCCGAATCGGTCTCGATCGATTCTAACTTAATGTTGTGCGAGTGACAAAGCTCAATACCTTTCAGCATCGCAAAAGCTTCCGCCCTGAGGGAGTCTCCCGCTCCAAAGCCATCACTGAAGGCCAGAATCACTGCCCCTTGGGGATCACGAACCACTCCCCCACCCCTCATAAAACCAGACACACATGACCCGTCCACATTCAGTTTCAACCCACTGCTTGGAGGATTCCATTTCACCCATCTGCCTCGCCTATTAGCATCCTGTAAGGTGCGAACAGCAGAGTTACCTTCCATGAAAACTCGCAGTGTAGGAATATTCATCCATCCTTTGATTAACGGAATCAATTCAACCACGATGCACCTGGTTCTAACCAACATGGCCAGGCGCGAGCAGGACGTGTCCCCGTGGCGTCTTTGGTTTCGGGTATTCCATATGCTCCAACAGCCCGCAACAAGCAGCACTGCCCGCGCCTTTTTCTCTGAAGCGCTATCTTCAGAACCCAAGAACCAAAG
This sequence comes from Viscum album, assembly GCA_963277665.1. Taxonomy (NCBI): domain Eukaryota; kingdom Viridiplantae; phylum Streptophyta; class Magnoliopsida; order Santalales; family Viscaceae; genus Viscum; species Viscum album. The sequence goes on from OY728142.1 coordinate 1,490,780,139, forward strand.
ATGCAGAAACGTGGCAAGTGTGACTGCCCGGCTTCCCCACCCGAAAGCATCACCCAGATAGCTCCAGACTGTAGTCGCCCAGTCACTGGCAAAGAAAAGATGATCGACTGACTCCTCCTTGGAAGCAATACAGCAAAGACATTTAGATGTCAAAGAGATCCCTTTGTTCCTCACCTGTTCGTCGGTTGGGAGAGCATTGTTCCGAAGACGCCAAAAAATAAAGTTGTATTTCACCGGAAGATCGCCGCACCAAACCGTTCCACTCCATCGGTCGGGGATGCCATGGGCGGAAGACACCGAGCGGTACCCATTAGCAGAGAAGGCACCCGAAGCCGACCCCGTAAAGATGAGCTTGTCCGGTTCCTCGTTCAAGATGATGTCGTCAAACACCTTCAGCTGGTCGGTTGTGAGGATGGCCTGAATAAATGGCCTGAAATTGCTTGCCTGAGAAAATGAGATCGTCGGGGCCGGACAGCCTGGGAACCCCAGCGGTGAGCCAACCCAGTTCTCCTTCCAGAAATTAATTTGCCCACAACCCACCAGCCACCTGGAATTCATGCGGAGCACTGGTAAATGTTTAGAAATCATGAGCCAGAGTCGCGAGGAAGTCCCTCTGCCACTTTCCATCTGTTTGCCATAGCGATTATTGATAAATCTTGCCCACATCGATTTGTTTTCCAGAAAATCCCACGCAAGTTTAGCTTGCATGCCCAACATTTCCCCTTTGACACTTCGAATATTAATACCACCATCAGAAATCTCCCTAGCCATCCTGTCCCATGAAGTCCAGTGAAGTCTGCCTTCATTGTGTGAGTCCCATATGAAGCCTGTCAGCACCTTTTCAATATTGTTCAGCACTGCCTTTGGAGCGTTAAGCACTGAAAGCACGTGCATGGGGATCGAGGACAAGACACAATTAACCAACGTGATGCGCCCCCCAAAAGACAAGAATCGATTCTTCCAATTTGTAATACGGGTTGTAATTTTCCCAACTAGCCCATCAAAGTGGTGAATCCGAACCCTTCCTGGCGCAATAGGAGCTCCTAAATATTCCATAGGAAAGGAATTTTTCTGCATACCCAGCGCATCTGTAATCTTTTTCCCCTTATTGTCTGAACACCATTTCGAGATAAACACGCTACATTTCTCTCTATTGATGGTCTGGCCACTCCACTTGCAATAAGTTTCCATTACCCTGTTAAATTCTCTAATGGTGCGCCTATTACCATTCAAGAAAAATAGCATGTCATCAGCAAAAAAGATATGTGAGATACCGTTAGTATTGGATCTACCACGGTAAGGACGGAGGCTTCCACTAAGAGCTTTCCCCTCGATATATATGCTAAGGACGTCCTGCACCAAACTGAAGAGGCTGGGAGAGAGGGGATCTCCCTGTCGCAGTCCACGGTTGGGCTTGAAAAACCCACACTGCTTTCCCATGAAAGAAATAGCCAACCAGGGAGAGCTGAAAATTCTAAACAGTAAGTCCACAGCCCCTCTGGAAAATCCCATAATCCCCAACACTTTAATGATAAAGCTCCATTCCATTTTATCGTAGGCTTTGTGCATATCCACTTTAATCACCACATTGGATCCGGGCGACTTGATGTTGATATCCCCCACCAATTCATGTACCATGGCAATGGCCGATTGAGTAGATCTCCCTTTGATAAAACCTTGTTGATTTTCAGAGACCCATTGGGGAAGATGAACCGCTAGCCTTCTGTTGAGAATGCTTGCCAGGATCTTGAACGGGAAGTTACACATACTAATTGGTCTATATTGATTGAGCGAAGAAGGGTCTTTAACTTTTGGAATGAGAATAAGTTTCGACTCGCAAGCCACCCTAGGTAGGTATCCCCCTCTAAAAAAGTCCTGGATGGCCTCAACGACCTCCCCTTTAACCAACTCCCAAAAACTGATGTAGAAGGATCCTGGAAAGCCATCCGGCCCCGGGGCACTTTCAGCATTAAGGGCCTTAACTGCCTCCCAAATCTCATCAACATCAGGCGTTTTTTCCAAAGCCAGATTCACCTCACTGGACACCACCCTGGATAAGAAGCTAAACAAGTCGGTTTGTTCAGACGGATAGCCTTCCTGCATAGATGGGTTAGGATCAGCCAGCAACATTTTGAAATAATCAAAGGTCATACCTCCCACGACCTCAATATCTTGGGTAAAAGACCCATCACCCATTCGGATATTGGGAACAGTTGTACGCCTCCTTTCTTTGATGCAGGCTTGAAAAAAGGCCGTGTTTCTATCCCCCTCTCTAAGCCAAGTAGCTTGGGATTTCTCTCGGACAGCTCTTTCTTGCTCCAAGAGTATGACAGCGAGGAGGTTTTTCTTTTCAACAAGAATGCCAAAGTTGTCCTCATCCCATGAAACCTCCAGCCTTCTCTCAAGCTGCTCAATTTCGTCTTTAATCTCTTCTAAATTGGTCGAAAAATTGAGTCTGGTGATGAACCAATGCTGCAAGTCTTCCTTGAGCCTTCGTAATTTACTGTGCAAACCCATCCAACGCCTATCCTGCATGGGCTTCGCCCAAGACGAAAGCACCACTGAGCAGAAACTGCTGTCTGATTTCCATTGATTGGAATAGAAAAACCGCCGGTTGTTCACCGAACCTTGCTCCAGCTTGATGAGAAGGGGAGCATGGTCTGATAAAGCTCGCACAAGGTGTTCCACCCTTGCATTCGGAAAAGAGGAGATTGCTTGAAGATTAGCAAAACACCGATCCAATCTGCACCAAGTGCGGCGATGCCCCCTTTGATTGTTGCACCACGTAAATTTACTTCCCACAAAACCCAAATCAAGTAAACCGTTGCGGGAGGCACAGGACGCAAAGGCTTTCTGGTCACTAATGGGGACCCTACCTCCTCCTTTCTTCTCCAACGGATCCATAATGACATTGAAATCCCCCCCCCCACAAACCATGCTGAATTCCCTTGATCAAATTTGTCCAAACTCTGCCACAACGCTTCCCTCTCCCTGGCCTCACACTTAGCATAGACAAAGGAGAAAAGACACCCCTGTTTCCCCTCAGTGATTTTCACAGAAAGATGCTGGTTAGAAACTTCCAACACGTCCACTGAAACATTACCTCTCCAGAAGACCCAAATATGCTGGTTAACTGGATCGCCGTGAATATAACCCCGCATGCCAATCCTTGCAGCGAATCTGGAAATTTTTGAACAATGATGTTTATGTTCAAGAATCACAACTACGGACGCCTTTGTACGTCGAACTTCAGAAACCAGAAAATCCGACTTAGCCCGTGCCCCCAGGCCCCGGGCGTTCCAAAGAATGAGTGATATCATTGATTCCAAGGTCGCCTGGACTTGGCCCCAGATGACATCTGGCCTTTAGAATTGCTTGAGGGAGGAGTCTGATAAAGCTTGGCACGAGCTCGGGTACACACACCACTGACCGGGGAGGACGGCATGGCTTCCCCCGGAGAGAAATTATCCGGGACCTGTAAAAGGACATTGAAACAGTTTGAAGTAGGCAGCAAGGAGCTAACCAGGGTATACGATTCTGGAGGGAGAGACCCCATCTTCCCATCCGAACAAACCGGACTCCTCACGTCGCAACCATTGAGAAACTCTCTCGGACATTCTTGAGACTGTGACCCCATCCCATGGAAACCAGCCTCTGGAGTCTCCTCGCATCGCGTCCCAATGCCCAGGACAGAGGAATGTTGCCTAGATGGGGCAATGTGCGGCCCCTCCAGCAGAAAAACAGGCGTTCTGGCCAACGGATCACACCCCGCAAACACCCTCCACAAGCTCCCGAAGAAGGAACTTGGCAAAGTTCTTCGAACAAGAAAAGAAGCACAAAAACCCGAAGGCATCCGGAGGAGAGTCCCAACCAGTTCTCGAGGCTGAGGAATGCTAAAACCCGCACCATGTTGACGTGAAGGAAGCAGTTCCATGCACGGAGAGTCGTCCACACCAGAGGAGACCGTAAGCATGTCGGCCCCATCCCCCTCTTCCTGAACAACCGAAGACGCGAAAGAAGTCTCCGCATCACCCACGGCAGGCATGGTCTGGTCATAAACCACGGGAGAAAAAGACTTCAAAACACCAGTAGAGCACCGGGCCTCCGAATGACCGTTAACCGTGCCCTTCGAACGTCGTCTACGGCAGGCGGAAGACGAATGCCCCTGAAGCTGACATCCCGAGCAGAAGAACGGAACTGAAGGATAAACTAGAGGCTGCGACCAGTCTGACATTCCTTCCACTCTGAGAGCGATCCTTTCTGGCAGAGGGGAAGCTAGATCCAGGTCAACGCAGATTCGTGCCATCGCCGCATCCTCGAGGCGGGTGGTCCTCGCATCAGCGCAAAGAAAGACACCAATCGAGTCTCTGATCCCGCGCAGAAGATGCGGATTTCGAAACGGCAGGGGTAGACCGGGTAGCGAGATCCAGACCGCTGCCCTTGAAGAATCCCTTCCATACTGAGAAGCCATCGACCACCGGCACAGATGGAAACGCCAACGCCCGAAAGCCCGGGGGCAAGAACTCCAAGCCTTGATGAAGTCCTCGATGGATTCCAAAACAATGCAGTAACTACTCCGGTTCAGGACCGAGATCTTGGCCGGAAAAGATAAGTTCCACGAATTCACAAAGGGTTTGAACAGATGCAAAGGAGGCCTGTCTCTTCCGAATCTTGCAACCAGCGTCCATTTGAGGAAATCCGAAGCTTCCCGAAAAGTCGCCGCCGAGACCGAGAAAACCAGAGAACCATCTTCCCGGAAAGACGAAGCTTTAAGTGCGGGGGAAGAGGATCCCCCAGGCTCGGAGGCAGGACGGGGGCGGCAAAGAACATCTTTGAATGAAGGCGGTAGTCCCGGATCTGGCCGTGAAGTTGAGGCATCCAGCGAGCCCTCAATGCAGAATGCCGGCGGCGTCAACGCAATAGCAGGCCGAAGCCCCGACGACCCCGATGCGGCGGAAACCGGAATATCAGAGGTAACGGCCGGGAAATTTTGAAACGCCAGCGGCGCGTGAAGCGCGTTCTTTCCCGTCTTCCCGCTCATCCGTTCCCTCTCTAAATACTAATACATACTATACCAAAAGTCATCTAAATAGATATGCATGATGAAACCCAAGCCTCACCAAGTTTATTCTATTATCTATTTTATTTAATACATCACACAATCTTATAATTTTCAGTCCAGTCATTCATACTCTATTAATTAATATATTTAGAAGGATATCTTACCTTAATATATTCCAAAGAGTTTGGTCAATTAAAATATATACCATATAATAGAATCAAATAATGTAAATAAGATAGGGTTAATGAACACCCTTTAATGATATTTAAATCAACACTATATCTGTAGAAACCATAAAATAACTCATTAGGTAAACCAATGAATCAAACTAATACCATAATAATATATTAATAAAGTTCTACATTTATCTAAAACTCTAAATGAAGCAATCTAAAATTAACTTCATAAAGTATAAAAAATATAACTATCAATATAAAAATTAATAGGAAAAATGAAAAAATCATGAGGAAACAATTCCAACTAGTTCATTTAAGATGAATCCAAATGAATCTAAAAGGGTATGGTGTAATACTTCAAGAACATGGTAGGTTAAATAAGTATTCAAGAATAAGATAAATAAATATCTAAGAAAGATTATCTATATACAATAGATGATTTCAAAAAATAAAAAACATGGAATGTGAAACCATTTCCATTAAAGACACTATTAATTCAAAATAAAACCTTTTAATATTATGAGAATAAACCATTTCTTTCTAATCTTATAAATTAAAAAATCACTCTGCCACCTATGTAATCTATTAATCAAAGGTTACACATTGTCCATTGACAATGATTCATTAAATTTAGATATAAAATGGACTGACTTCCTATCACTATATTGGAGGATGCTTAGCTCAAATTTTTTAATAAAAAATGATATCTATATCAATATAAGAAACATGGTTCAAAACCAATTATAACACCTATTATAATGAACATGGTTATATAATCAAGAGTTTCCTTAGCTAAAATTATTTTCAACCTATTAAAAATACTAAAAAGGACACTCTTTCTATTAAATTTGGAAAATTAAAATAATAATATATTTTCATCACTTAAATTATCTTGTTAATTCCTTATAAAACATTAATAATTTTAATCAATACATGGTACACTAAATTTTATAGTAGATGGTATGTGTTGAATATCTATAATAGTGGGTTTCTTATGGACAAATATGTTAACTTGGGGTGGATCAATGTTATAATCAAATGAGGATAATAGAATCTTTCAACCAAAAAATGACTACCATGAGATGAATGTAGTCATTATAATTATAATGTATCTATTATAGAGGATAAAAACATAAATGATCACTTTAAGGGCCTAAGTTAGTTCTTAAGGATATATTTTTCACTCTTGATATAACTATTTAAATATTTAAGAGGAGAACATATCAATGATGAAATTTTGATATCGATACAGCTACTCTGAGTTTTTAGATATTTCCTTTAAAATTATGGTTGAAAAAAAATTATCAGTTTAATTAATTATATGTTTCATCCATTTTTAATTAGTTTTTTGTGGTGTTTTTTATTTTTTTCTTGGAGTGTTTTAAATTTATAAAGTTGAAAGTTGATTAAAAGAGGATCATTATAAAGTTATTATATGGGAATTAGTTATCTATGTATATGTTAAGGTGACAGTTTTGTATTCATGAGATTTAAATTATAGGTTATATTATGTTGAAAGAAGTTGTAATTTTCCCAAAAATGATCAAGGTGGTAATTTCTTGATATTTACCTAAGAATTCAACTAAGCTATAGATTTTCCTATGACTTATGTGTTACTATATACAAATTATTTAATAATTTTCTTAGGTTATGAATCGTTTTAAATTTAGAGAAATAATTTTCACATGTTTATTTGGATAAAATAATTTCTAATTGCTTTTATGTTCTTAAAGAAAAAGTTGAAAAACACAAAAACCCAAAGGTTTACAAAAACAATAGAGTACACTAAGAGATATATTGTGATAGATTGAACCTAGATGTGTTTCAACATATAAGGGAAATATTATATAATATAATTTATGTAATTTGAGTCTCTATGATCATAATTCTATTGTGTATGATCTTGATTTAGTAGCAGTCATATTTACTTTGATGTTATATTATAATCATATTCTTGGAGATAATTTTATGGTCTTCATTGATTATACAATCTTATAATAAATTTCTACTCAATGTAATTTGAACCTACAATACTGGTAATGGGTGGGGTTCCTTATGTATTATGACCATTATATTTTTTGTACCATATAAAAAGGGTAGTGTAATGGTATATGATTTAAATATAATTTAATATTGTGAAATAGTGTGTAAAGATCTGAAAAAATGATAGAAAATATAGCAAATTGAGTCCTTATATATCTTATTTAGTGATATATTTGGTGAAGTAAATCTAAAATAGAAAATGATATCTTATTAATTGGTGCCTAGGGCATGAGAGTACCAGAGGATCATGCAATCATCCTGAGAGTGGGGGTGAACTAGGGTTGAGAAAATTTTAACGATTATGTTTAGATTAAGTTTTTTACTTCCGTTATGTTGACTGAAACACTATCATTGGTTAGGATGTATGGATCCTAAGTATGATTACTCACAAATTTTACATTATAGTATTTTTTAGAATATAAAGAAAATTGCATACATAGACTTTTATAAGGTTCAATCTCAATGTGAGATCCTACTACTTTCCTTGTTGACTCCCATTGTGTCTCATATTTTCCTATAACAATATTATTATCAATTACAAGTGGCATGATATGTTATTATACTTAACCCACAATATATATTCCACAAAATAAGTATACGAAAATCATATTGTACTAAATATCATCAATTTAAAATATATTATCAATCTTGAACATGTATCCAAATGAAACTTGTTTTTTCACTAGAGTACTTGAATATCATCCTTATTCTGCTTCAGGTAAACTTAATTCCAGCACTCCCACTTTCTTCCTCTTAACTATATGATTCATATTCTTAATTTTATTCCAAAATTGATGTTTCAATCTTCTAAAAATTCTGAATAATTTTATTTTTTAGTCTTCTTAAAAACATTTAATCTATAAAATATTCTTTTAAATCTCTTTTCAAAAAACCCCACTCTCAACATTTCATCACATATTCTAAGAGAGTCTCTCAAATTATTTTCCTCAAATTATCATTTTTCTATGAATGAGAGATAAAAGTTTTCTAAGATCAGCCTTCTTAATAGGTTTTGTGATTTGAAATATCTAAACTCTAGGGCTCTATTGTAAATTCCTTCAATAACTCTACTAATGTATCACAATAATGTACAATATTTATAAAATAAGGTGCCAAATAACTTATTAAAAGTACTAAAAAATTGTTTTTAATTGTGAATTAAATCTTCATGAATATTGGAACATTGAACATTCAACTCATCATCATTAAAATGGTATTGAATTCATATGATTATAATGTTCATAAATATTATCAAGTGTAATAACCTTCAAAATCTTCAAAAAATATATTATAAACTTTTTTCATGTTGAATTAAAAATTTCATTCCTCAAATAAAAAATTAGTATTAGAATATCCTCCTTCCGATTATGCATTAATCTCCTACACCGATCTTCTGATCAAATTCAATCATGATAAAATAGATTATCAAACTATTTTTTTTACATATTGAAGGAAAATCATAAAATATCATCACATTTATTCCAGATATACCATCTAAATTATCCTTATTTTCCACTGTATGTTCTTTTAATGAACTCAATTTTTCGACCACACTAAATTCCCCTTCTTATAAAATCATTTTAACATTATAAATTCATGGAATAATCAACTATACCTTCCATTTAATCATCGAACTATTAATCTTCTTATGTGGTTTTAAAATATCACTTCCTTTGAAAATTTTGGTACATGATATTAGTACATCCATTCTCCTTACAAACACTACTATGAAAATCCTTCTTCCATGTTTCTATTAATTTCAAAATTGTCTTTCTGATATATAATACTAGTATTATATTAGTTTAAAATCATGTTATATTATCTCCATCGGAAGTATAATAATTCTTCATATTCATCATGCTACTAAAAATTAATTCACGATCATCTGTAATATCTTTTTTTTCATGTGATAATAGTTCCTAATATTTCATAGATAAAATTATAAAATGCATAATCCCCTTAACTCCACATATTATCATAGCCACTATCATATGTGTAATTTTTTTGGAGTTAATGTTGTTAAAAATATCCAACTATGAACCCTCATTTCTCACATGCAATACTTTTTCATGAATGCACATCTTCCAATATTTTTTCAATATGGATTAAAACCATCGTATCATATTTTACATAATTAATCTTCATATATATATATATATATATATGTCTCTATTTTTTGTTTCACCCATATCAACTTAAAATGAATTAATTGTTTCTATATGAAACCACTCTCTTTTCATGATACTTTATGGTAATACTTTAGAAAACACAACATATTATTCTTCTTCATATGAAAATGTCTTCTAGAAATCTATATTCATGTTGTAATATAATCCTTCCAGTAATAATACATAGGATATCCTAATTTGATATCCCTATAGAGATATTTAATGATAATTGATATTACCACTATCTCAGTATTAACATTAATCATCATATACATCATTTAAAAATTTGAAGCTATTTTATTTGAATCCTGATTTATTATCATATATAGATAATAATTATAGTGGATAAAATCTCATATCCTCTTCATAATGAATAGTTTCTTAATGAATCACATATATTTTTTAGAGATCACTGCTTAAGAAATTGTAATCCTTTCTCACTATAGTTTCATTATACTAATATTATTCTTCCAATCATCAATCATCCATATCACAAGATGATGATAATAACTGTGGGAGGATTTATCTACTACACTTATATTTTTTTCATCTTCTTTCTTCCAATCATAACGAGTCTACATTCATTCACATCTCATACACTTCCAATAATTTTGAGTTATACTTTTCTCTATATATACCAACACTAAATATCCACTATATCTAATAGGTTTTTTAAATTCTATCCTCCTTTAAACTCAAGTTAAATTTATATATTCTTTTAACAACATATAGTTTAAAATATTCATAGTTCAATTTTGGAACAAATACAATTAATATATTATTTGTATCCCTATTTGATAATTCATTGTAACTTTTTTATTCTCAAGCTATAATTTGTATTATTACTAATATTTATTCATCATTCTTCAATACTAGTCATGAATAAACTTAAGTTCATTTCAATAAAACATTAAATTATATATTTCTACTTCAAGAAAATTCTATTTCTATAAATTCTTTTTATAACTTTTAATATAATTTACTTTTATCCCTTATTCTATTTTTATATGTTCTTAAATTAATTTGTTTTCCCCTTCCTAAGTATGTTCCTGTGAATATCTACTTTGGAAACCCCCATAGAAAACATCAATTTACTTCAAATTATTCATTAACTTTTCTAAAATTCATTAACAATAAATATAATAATTCTTCTTTATCATCTATTAGGTACTTCAATATCCCCTATTTTTTTCAATACCAAATTATCATAAAATTTAATTATTCCATTCGCCCCCTTATTGATAAAAATGTCAAATTATTCTGTACATGTTATCAATTTTTTCTCCCTTTTAATGATCTAAATTCTAATCCCTCTTAAGGGTATCTTGGGACGAGGGAGGAACTCTATTTATGTTTTTCCTATTCTACCATTTTCATATATTGAATGGAATATAAATATTCAATTTATTGATATATGGATAACATCACATTTCTAAAATAAATAAGACACAAATCAACTAACTCTATGTCTATATGATCCAATATCGATGTAGAAAATGAGTTATTACCTCTGATAATAAAACTATATATAAAATTTACCAAGTGATTCAAATATTTAAAATAAATTATTTCAGAGGGTAAATTCATTAGGTTTTATTTCAACTTACTTTCCCATATCTATCTCAATAAATCAACAAAAAACATTCATTTATAAAATTGGATGTTTCTCTTATTTTTTAAAGACATTCTTGTCATCAACAAACCAATTATCCCCATTTAATTTAAGATTTTTTTTATATAAGAATGCATGGGTCTAGAAAATATAACTCATAAATGATAAGAACATTAATTCTACATAATTTATATATTCATAACTTCTTCATCGTCATATTGTGCCTGAAAATATGGAACTTCAATATCTGATTTTACAAACATTTTTTTTCTGGAGTCTGCCTCTTCATTTGAATTTAAGTTGGTCTCTTCAATCACTATCTTAATTTTCAGATGAAAAATCCCTTATATTTCATCACATTTAATTTCATTTTTATTTAATAGCATTATAAATTATTAGGGAATAAGGTGGATGTACCTTTCCTCACAATTTAGAGAAACTGGGCAAGGAATGTTTTCTCAAACCATGATTTCCTTTTACCTATTATTTATTTTTCTTCATATATTCACCCTTTAATTCATAAGTATTAAAATTATTATGTAACATATCCTCATTCATTTTATCATTTTTTGTGCATTATTGTTAATTTTGACTAGAAAGGATCATGAATTATTTTTCTTCCAACATCCCTTATTCCACTAGTTTTTCTGGTTACATGATCTTAAAAACATTTGGAATATGTTTATGTTTCTTATTGTCATGAGATTTAATTAGAAAAATTTGTATATTTTTTATTCCTTTCAACATTTTATTCCTTATAATTTCTAACTTATTCATCCATAATAATATAATTAAGTATTTTTTAGGACTATTTCCAACCAAGTTATAACATCTGTAACACCCCAGGATTTCAGAGTGTGTTATTTCTTAAAAATAATTCAATAACTTGCACTACACGCAACACAAAGTTCAATCACACCATTAAAAGAGGTCATGAATAGTATTAACTACATTTTGAACTTTATATAATCCTTATAATTTTAGAATCCCTATTATGAGTTTCTTAGTCATAATGCAAGAACAGATTCATTTTCAGTATTTCACTTTTATCAACTTCTAATAGTGAAACCTTTTTAAATACAATATTTTAAACTTTTTGACTAAATGGGGACATCAAAAATTTAAAATGAAACATCCCAAGCTTCCGCGGTACGCTTTCCTTTGAATAAAACAGTAGCGTGTGTTGTACGCAACTTCGAGTTCTAACACACCGTAACCGATCAAACTAGCTGTTATGAATAGTAATACCTACTTTTTGAAATTATATATATTTTATATTTCAAAATGGACTTCATTTTTGGATTCGGAATATCGAAATTATCCTAGGGTGAAATTTTGGTACTTTTCGGATAACTTTTGTATTTTGATGAATAGTGAAAATTACTAAATTTTAATTAAAAACAACTTTTTTAATCAAAATAATTAATAGTGATAAATTGTGAATTTGAGTGGTTTTAAAGTATATTTAGAATATATTTTTACCATTTAATATAATGTTGGTCATTGGACATAATTTTACAATTAAACCGAACATAAACAAGTGTCAATCTTTTGATAGTTATTATCTCTTAAAAACACGCTTTTTGTTTTGACAGCGGGAATTAATTTTAAATTAATTTCTGCCACTTCTGTGTTTTGAATTTAGAAAAATGGATTCCATATTTGGAATCAGGATGTTCAAATTGTGTAAATAGGTAACTTTTATTTTTAGACATTTTGAATAATTACTGCGGTAAATATTTTATTTACCATGGTTAAGGGTAAATCCGGTAAATAAGGGTTAAAAAATAATATTATAATAATACTAAATTACCCTAAAACGTGTCTTAACCATATTGGTTGATACATGGTCGACCATGGGCATCTTTTTGTCAATTTTGGGACCCCATGGATCCACTTGTAAGTGATAATGACACTTTATTTTAATTAAGTCAAAATGAATACAAAAATGACACAAGCATATATCTTTTAGCAAAACAATTGTTACATAGGGTTATACATGTTGGATTTTCGATTATAAATATTCATTAGAAAGCTAAAAAGATTTCCTACATAATGATATTTTATTTATAATTTTTAGACATTATATAATTTATTTTATTTATGACACCATGATGATGCAGTAATTACTAAAATAGTGAAAAATAAAAATAATTGATCTTATAAATACCCAAATAATTATAATATGAAACTTTTAATGAATTAAACTAATTTTCTAGGATAATATGATATATTAGGATTGATTTAATTGACTTTGTTCGAAGTAATCAATCTGTTATGAGTTTCACAAAAATCAACTATTGAATAGTGTCAAAATTGACATAAAAGAGTTCTTAAAACAAATATTATATTATTAATTGATCTTAAATTCCTAAAAATCTATGGTTCGGCCAAGAAACTTATATTATGATAGGTTAATCATTAATGGACCACTTGGGGGTCGCTTGGATGTATATAGTAAGTTTATTAACCATATTATATAAAAATACAAAGAGACATTGTAAAAGTGAAACTAATTAACTTAGAGTTAATACTAAAAGATAAGGTTAATATAAGTACCCAAACCTGTCTAAATTCTATTGGATGAGTTGTTTTCAACCAATCCCCACCTCATCCTTTGAATAGTCAACTTTGGAGCCTTTGGAAACCGAATATGAATTTATTATAAATTAATATTTCTAGCTTTTCCAAAAGTGCCCCTCACCCCTCTTATAAAAAGGGCACTCTTCCTTCTCTTTTCCTCACACCTCTCAAGCCACTTGGCTCGTCCAAACTCTGCCCAACTAAGCTCCCCAAATCCCTCTCCTCCTCCTTGAAGCTTCCCCTTAGGCAGAAAGCATTTCAACAAGTCCTTTGGTTCCAACCAAAGTGAGTTACCTAAATTAAAGGTAACGATTTCTCTTAAATTATTTTCATTTATTTTGCTTCTTCAACCCCCAAACTCTTTTTATTTCCTTTCTTTTGTAACAACACCAGTATCCTCAATATACTAGGATGTTGTTATAAGAAGTATTCAAACTACACATACACACAACTCCATCTAATGGATGATGAACATAATGTTTCTGTGGATGGCAAACTAACGCCTCACGAAACGATGATTGTTCAAATACATCTTACCGCCTCTCATGGTGGCCATTATGATGGCACTATAATTAAATATTATATTAATGATATATATTTTATATATAAGCTTCTGTAATTCCATTTTATTTCATACCATTATTCGTTTCATGTTGTATATACATACGATAATTTCATTTGAGGAAGTGCGGACTACCGCCCCCTTAAAATGATATGACTCGTTCATACCACACATGGAACGTATAAAGGATGGTGTTAATGAACTTAAGTAACATATATAAAATAATATACTGGAATAGTAATATACCTATGTATCATTTGGATTAGATTCTTTTAAAATAAAAATTAATTAAATGGAAGTAGCGTTCGTGCGCACGTACGGACTACCGTCTCCACGAACGCGATAAGATTCATTCTCCATCATATCCATTCAAGTCTTATTCTCATTTTGGGGTTAAAAATAATGTTAATATCATTCTGATTATGAATAAGATATAATCTATCCATTACAAACATGTCTTACGTAACAAAACATACAAAAGAAAACAAGAAAGTTCACACCCGAAACAACGATAATACTAAGATATTATTATCAAATCAATATTAAAAGATCATATATGATATCATATTGATGTATATGATTATTGTATAATTTAATAACAATGTTTTAATTATTATACAGGAGGTTAACATACCATCGACTAAGAGAAAGTTCAAGGTAAGGGTTATTTCACAATCTCTTCATTATCTGAGGTTGTATTATACGTAATAATCTACTGGGATCTCTTTATCATCCACATCCATGTTTCTTCGAAATGTATTTCAAAACATTTTTACTATTTACAAGAATATGGGTTAAAGTCATTTATACCCTTGTTTGACTTTTTATAAGAGGTTTATAAAGGAATCTTTCTGTCGTTTTCAAAACAAGGTCCTTTTTAACCTTTTCGACAGAATTGAGGTAAGAATGTTTTTTTTAACTTATACGGCGGGTGCGGTTATTTTACGCCGTTATAAAATCTTCAAAGCTTTCCTTACAAGCTTATAAGAATATTTTCAAAGAAAATGTTTTATTTTATATGGATCTTAAATAATTTCAAAATAAAAGGAGACATTTCTTTAAAAAGAATTTTGATTTCATCTATGTCAACATCCTTTGATGGATTTTAAGATTATTTGAAGTTGATTTATTATGATGAAAAACTTCTATATTGTATTGAAGGTTTTGTGATATGTTTGACTGTGGATGTGCTATTTTTATACCATTCATAGTTTATGGTGAAATTATTGACATTTCGTATGCTAGTTTTAATACGAATGTTTATGTTATGTTTAAACCTTTTCATATGGGAATGCATTGGACTTAATAAGTGACGGGTGGAGCCCGCTATAGCTCCTCGATGCATCGGTAGGTCTCATGAGACAAACTAGTGTCTTGGCACAAGGCCTTGACAAAATCTTATTTGTAGTCTTGGCACGAGGCCTTGGCTATGTGGTTATGATAGTCTGGCATTATGCATTCCAACATTATGAAAGTGGTTATTGATATTGCATGTGATTATTCGATTAGTAGAATATCCATGTGAATAAGTAAATGGCATTATTTCATTTTTATTTTTGCCATACTATGTTGAAGTTCAATTTTAAAAGGCTTTTGTTTTAGTAATTCATTGCCTTAAATGTTTATGCTTATTATGAATGTTCCGCTATATTGTTATCCTTACTGGGCATTTGAGCTCACCCCTTTTCTATGTTTTATTTTTCCCAGGTAGTGAAGAAGTAAATTATGAATGACTTGCAGAGATATTATGAGGGGTTAATAGTGTGGATATGAAGACTTTGTTGTTGTAGTAGTTTTTCACTTTGAAATGTAATGTAAAACTTTATGATTATATCTAGTGTTTCCAAGGCTACTAAACCAATCGGTCTTTCGAGATTTGATCTTTCTTGTGATCATGCCAATGTTACGAAGTAATGCACCGACTCTGGGCAACTGGGGTCGGGGCGTTACAGTTGGTATCAGAGGAAGTTTAGTACAAACCTTGGAAACTAGATTTAGGTAAACTCTGATTAGAGCACGTAGACCTAAGATGAACTTTGAGGATTAGTATAGAATAACTTCCTAGAATTTTGGTATTGTAGAGATTTTGTGAGTTTTCCGAGCAATACATCCCTGTCTGGATACGAGCAGGTAGAGGCGGCTCTGGCACAGATGTACCTAGGGGTAAAACCCGAAAACACCGCTTTGAGCTAGACTCGAACGGGAACTGGTGCACGACAACGGGCCTTGCTGCACTCTTGGTTACGACACTCCCGGGGGATATGCTTAGGATAACTCTCATTTTCTTTACAAATCATTATGAAGGGTTTATGAGTATATACTTCCTCAAAGAAAACATTTTTATGATTATGGATTATATCCATAAATAGTTCAATTTATGTTAAGTGTTTTATAAGTATGGGATTATGTATTTTGATTCATAAACTGATCTAGTTTATGCCATTGTTTAGAAATGGCGCCCAGTAGAAGGAATGAGAACTCCAGAAATGCTCATGATCCAAAGAGAAGGAAGGATCATATCTTTCATGGTCTTAAGCTAGAATTGATAAGAGAAATAGTCTCCCATGTATTATCATCATATGAAGAAATAATATCATGTGTTGATAAGATAAGTAAAGAGTTTACTGAGTCCTATGGCTTTGAAGGGAAGCAAGAGAAGAAAAGGATGGAAGAGAAAAAGATGGATAAAGGGAAGAGGGAAAAGAAGAATTTTCCCATATGTGGTAACTGTGGAAAGAAACACCCTGGAACTTGCCTGAAAGGAATGGGAGTTTGTTATAAGTGTGGAGGAAAAGGGCACAAAGTACGTGACTGCAAGGGTAAGAAAATGGTTTCAAATGTACAATGCTTCATTTGCAAGGAGTTTGGACACTACGCGAACCTATGTCCCAGTCATCAGACTATGCCGCAAATGATGCTATTGGATAATAATCAAGTTATGATACTACCACAGATGAAGAGGAATGATTAGAGTTCTTATGTTGATTATGTCAATTGAGTGTTGTATCAACAATGTACTTGTTATAATGATTATGGAGTATATAAGGATTGTACTGCAGTACTATTTCATTAAGGACTTGAGATTGTGTGGAACAAAGAAAAGTGACTCAATAGAAGGATAAATTTTTGGAAAATATATGGTTGAGAGAATGATAAATCATAATATAGTTCTAATACTGAGGTAGTGATTTTGGAATAATATGTGATTGTTTTGGATAAATTATATTGGATATTCTTGACTACCTTAGAACTGATTAATGATTTGTATATTCCATCATTGTTGGGGTTTAAAACATTTTTGGATTAATGAAGTATATCCAGCATTCTATATGGAATAAGGGAGCATGAATGTAATCAATAAGGAATATGGTAATACATGATGAAGGTATTCATATTCTATTATGGGGTAAAAAGGATCTATATTATGTTTACCTTCCTTATAAATGTTGGACTGTGAGTTTAGACAGAAGTATTTTGGATAGTTCTAGTTTGGATTATTTTGGATTGCCATAAAAGAACAACCCGGAGGTCGGGCAGCAATCCGTCGCGTCCGGCAAGGCTGCGAGACTTGAACCCGCAACCGAAGGGAGACAAGGGTGTATCACCTACCACTGTCCCACGAGATTTCCTAAATTAAATAATGTAGTTTTTTTTAAAAGATCTGGTAGATGAATTATAAATTCATTTATTTTGGAACCCTGTACGAATAGTATAAATAGAAAAAAAAATTACGTTCTAGAGTGAAAGATGAGTTTGTGGTAGAAATTTATTAATGGGTAAAATTCTAATTATAAAGTAAGTATATCTCCTTATTATCTTAGCCAATCTCATAAATAAATTCCTCAACATTAATAATAGAAACTTAGAACAAAAATGTTGTCCTAGATGGTACCTTAAATCATCACAAATTTATGGCTTTGGGATTGTTTGCCTTTTCATAGTCATGTTCTCTACCACTCTCCATCAGATAATTGATGTTTAGATTTCTCTTCCATATCCATATTTTCCTACATGGAACCCTAGTATGTGTTATTTTCGGTAATCTTCATACTTTCCACTCTTTATTTTAAATAGATGCCTCATTAATTCATTTTTCGATGTGGGATTTCAACTAAGATATTTTGAAATGTCAAAAATGTGTTGTCCCAATACCCTATATTTTGTTGAACCGATGGTACTTCAAATCATCATAGATTGATGAGTTTAAGGACCTCAATTTTATACTTGTTTGTGATTGATGACCTCAATCACTACCTATAAATATTTACGTTTTTCCACCAATTATATGTCTCTAATTGCCACCAATGTTCTCCTAATCGAGATCATAATTTGGTGGTGACCCTTTCATTTCTCTTTTCCTCATATTAAGACTAAATTTTAGTAACCCAATTTCCGATGTGGGTTTTCCCACAAATATATTTTCTACTTTCAACCTTTTATTTTCGAAGAACAATTTCAAATTGCGAGGACGCAATTTATTGAAGGAGGGGAGAATGTAACACCCCAGGATTTCAGAGTGTGTTATTTCTTAAAAATAATTCAATAACTTGCACTACACGCAACACAAAGTTCAATCACACCATTAAAAGAGGTCATGAATAGTATTAACTACATTTTGAACTTTATATAATCCTTATAATTTTAGAATCCCTATTATGAGTTTCTTAGTCATAATGCAAGAACAGATTCATTTTCAGTATTTCACTTTTATCAACTTCTAATAGTGAAACCTTTTTAAATACAATATTTTAAACTTTTTGACTAAATGGGGACATCAAAAATTTAAAATGAAACATCCCAAGCTTCCGCGGTACGCTTTCCTTTGAATAAAACAGTAGCGTGTGTTGTACGCAACTTCGAGTTCTAACACACCGTAACCGATCAAACTAGCTGTTATGAATAGTAATACCTACTTTTTGAAATTATATATATTTTATATTTCAAAATGGACTTCATTTTTGGATTCGGAATATCGAAATTATCCTAGGGTGAAATTTTGGTACTTTTCGGATAACTTTTGTATTTTGATGAATAGTGAAAATTACTAAATTTTAATTAAAAACAACTTTTTTAATCAAAATAATTAATAGTGATAAATTGTGAATTTGAGTGGTTTTAAAGTATATTTAGAATATATTTTTACCATTTAATATAATGTTGGTCATTGGACATAATTTTACAATTAAACCGAACATAAACAAGTGTCAATCTTTTGATAGTTATTATCTCTTAAAAACACGCTTTTTGTTTTGACAGCGGGAATTAATTTTAAATTAATTTCTGCCACTTCTGTGTTTTGAATTTAGAAAAATGGATTCCATATTTGGAATCAGGATGTTCAAATTGTGTAAATAGGTAACTTTTATTTTTAGACATTTTGAATAATTACTGCGGTAAATATTTTATTTACCATGGTTAAGGGTAAATCCGGTAAATAAGGGTTAAAAAATAATATTATAATAATACTAAATTACCCTAAAACGTGTCTTAACCATATTGGTTGATACATGGTCGACCATGGGCATCTTTTTGTCAATTTTGGGACCCCATGGATCCACTTGTAAGTGATAATGACACTTTATTTTAATTAAGTCAAAATGAATACAAAAATGACACAAGCATATATCTTTTAGCAAAACAATTGTTACATAGGGTTATACATGTTGGATTTTCGATTATAAATATTCATTAGAAAGCTAAAAAGATTTCCTACATAATGATATTTTATTTATAATTTTTAGACATTATATAATTTATTTTATTTATGACACCATGATGATGCAGTAATTACTAAAATAGTGAAAAATAAAAATAATTGATCTTATAAATACCCAAATAATTATAATATGAAACTTTTAATGAATTAAACTAATTTTCTAGGATAATATGATATATTAGGATTTATTTAATTGACTTTGTTCGAAGTAATCAATCTGTTATGAGTTTCACAAAAATCAACTATTGAATAGTGTCAAAATTGACATAAAAGAGTTCTTAAAACAAATATTATATTATTAATTGATCTTAAATTCCTAAAAATCTATGGTTCGGCCAAGAAACTTATATTATGATAGGTTAATCATTAATGGACCACTTGGGGGTCGCTTGGATGTATATAGTAAGTTTATTAACCATATTATATAAAAATACAAAGAGACATTGTAAAAGTGAAACTAATTAACTTAGAGTTAATACTAAAAGATAAGGTTAATATAAGTACCCAAACCTGTCTAAATTCTATTGGATGAGTTGTTTTCAACCAATCCCCACCTCATCCTTTGAATAGTCAACTTTGGAGCCTTTGGAAACCGAATATGAATTTATTATAAATTAATATTTCTAGCTTTTCCAAAAGTGCCCCTCACCCCTCTTATAAAAAGGGCACTCTTCCTTCTCTTTTCCTCACACCTCTCAAGCCACTTGGCTCGTCCAAACTCTGCCCAACTAAGCTCCCCAAATCCCTCTCCTCCTCCTTGAAGCTTCCCCTTAGGCAGAAAGCATTTCAACAAGTCCTTTGGTTCCAACCAAAGTGAGTTACCTAAATTAAAGGTAACGATTTCTCTTAAATTATTTTCATTTATTTTGCTTCTTCAACCCCCAAACTCTTTTTATTTCCTTTCTTTTGTAACAACACCAGTATCCTCAATATACTAGGATGTTGTTATAAGAAGTATTCAAACTACACATACACACAACTCCATCTAATGGATGATGAACATAATGTTTCTGTGGATGGCAAACTAACGCCTCACGAAACGATGATTGTTCAAATACATCTTACCGCCTATCATGGTGGCCATTATGATGGCACTATAATTAAATATTATATTAATGATATATATTTTATATATAAGCTTCTGTAATTCCATTTTATTTCATACCATTATTCGTTTCATGTTGTATATACATACGATAATTTCATTTGAGGAAGTGCGGACTACCGCCCCCTTAAAATGATATGACTCGTTCATACCACACATGGAACGTATAAAGGATGGTGTTAATGAACTTAAGTAACATATATAAAATAATATACTGGAATAGTAATATACCTATGTATCATTTGGATTAGATTCTTTTAAAATAAAAATTAATTAAATGGAAGTAGCGTTCGTGCGCACGTACGGACTACCGTCTCCACGAACGCGATAAGATTCATTCTCCATCATATCCATTCAAGTCTTATTCTCATTTTGGGGTTAAAAATAATGTTAATATCATTCTGATTATGAATAAGATATAATCTATCCATTACAAACATGTCTTACGTAACAAAACATACAAAAGAAAACAAGAAAGTTCACACCCGAAACAACGATAATACTAAGATATTATTATCAAATCAATATTAAAAGATCATATATGATATCATATTGATGTATATGATTATTGTATAATTTAATAACAATGTTTTAATTATTATACAGGAGGTTAACATACCATCGACTAAGAGAAAGTTCAAGGTAAGGGTTATTTCACAATCTCTTCATTATCTGAGGTTGTATTATACGTAATAATCTACTGGGATCTCTTTATCATCCACATCCATGTTTCTTCGAAATGTATTTCAAAACATTTTTACTATTTACAAGAATATGGGTTAAAGTCATTTATACCCTTGTTTGACTTTTTATAAGAGGTTTATAAAGGAATCTTTCTGTCGTTTTCAAAACAAGGTCCTTTTTAACCTTTTCGACAGAATTGAGGTAAGAATGTTTTTTTTAACTTATACGGCGGGTGCGGTTATTTTACGCCGTTATAAAATCTTCAAAGCTTTCCTTACAAGCTTATAAGAATATTTTCAAAGAAAATGTTTTATTTTATATGGATCTTAAATAATTTCAAAATAAAAGGAGATATTTCTTTAAAAAGAATTTTGATTTCATCTATGTCAACATCCTTTGATGGATTTTAAGATTATTTGAATTTGATTTATTATGATGCAAAACTTCTATATTGTATTGAAGGTTTTGTGATATGTTTGACTGTGGATGTGCTATTTTTATACCATTCATAGTTTATGGTGAAATTATTGACATTTCGTATGCTAGTTTTAATACGAATGTTTATGTTATGTTTAAACCTTTTCATATGGGAATGCATTGGACTTAATAAGTGACGGGTGGAGCCCGCTATAGCTCCTCGATGCATCGGTAGGTCTCATGAGACAAACTAGTGTCTTGGCACAAGGCCTTGACAAAATCTTATTTGTAGTCTTGGCACGAGGCCTTGGCTATGTGGTTATGATAGTCTGGCATTATGCATTCCAACATTATGAAAGTGGTTATTGATATTGCATGTGATTATTCGATTAGTAGAATATCCATGTGAATAAGTAAATGGCATTATTTCATTTTTATTTTTTCCATACTATGTTGAAGTTCAATTTTAAAAGGCTTTTGTTTTAGTAATTCATTGCCTTAAATGTTTATGCTTATTATGAATGTTCCGCTATATTGTTATCCTTACTGGGCATTTGAGCTCACCCCTTTTCTATGTTTTATTTTTCCCAGGTAGTGAAGAAGTAAATTATGAATGACTTGCAGAGATATTATGAGGGGTTAATAGTGTGGATATGAAGACTTTGTTGTTGTAGTAGTTTTTCACTTTGAAATGTAATGTAAAACTTTATGATTATATCTAGTGTTTCCAAGGCTACTAAACCAATCGGTCTTTCGAGATTTGATCTTTCTTGTGATCATGCCAATGTTACGAAGTAATGCACCGACTCTGGGCAACTGGGGTCGGGGCGTTACAGTTGGTATCAGAGGAAGTTTAGTACAAACCTTGGAAACTAGATTTAGGTAAACTCTGATTAGAGCACGTAGACCTAAGATGAACTTTGAGGATTAGTATAGAATAACTTCCTAGAATTTTGGTATTGTAGAGATTTTGTGAGTTTTCCGAGCAATACATCCCTGTCTGGATACGAGCAGGTAGAGGCGGCTCTGGCACAGATGTACCTAGGGGTAAAACCCGAAAACACCGCTTTGAGCTAGACTCGAACGGGAACTGGTGCACGACAACGGGCCTTGCTGCACTCTTGGTTACGACACTCCCGGGGGATATGCTTAGGATAACTCTCATTTTCTTTACAAATCATTATGAAGGGTTTATGAGTATATACTTCCTCAAAGAAAACATTTTTATGATTATGGATTATATCCATAAATAGTTCAATTTATGTTAAGTGTTTTATAAGTATGGGATTATGTATTTTGATTCATAAACTGATCTAGTTTATGCCATTGTTTAGAAATGGCGCCCAGTAGAAGGAATGAGAACTCCAGAAATGCTCATGATCCAAAGAGAAGGAAGGATCATATCTTTCATGGTCTTAATCTAGAATTGATAAGAGAAATAGTCTCCCATGTATTATCATCATATGAAGAAATAATATCATGTGTTGATAAGATAAGTAAAGAGTTTACTGAGTCCTATGGCTTTGAAGGGAAGCAAGAGAAGAAAAGGATGGAAGAGAAAAAGATGGATAAAGGGAAGAGGGAAAAGAAGAATTTTCCCATATGTGGTAACTGTGGAAAGAAACACCCTGGAACTTGCCTGAAAGGAATGGGAGTTTGTTATAAGTGTGGAGGAAAAGGGCACAAAGTACGTGACTGCAAGGGTAAGAAAATGGTTTCAAATGTACAATGCTTCATTTGCAAGGAGTTTGGACACTACGCGAACCTATGTCCCAGTCATCAGACTATGCCGCAAATGATGCTATTGGATAATAATCAAGTTATGATACTACCACAGATGAAGAGGAATGATTAGAGTTCTTATGTTGATTATGTCAATTGAGTGTTGTATCAACAATGTACTTGTTATAATGATTATGGAGTATATAAGGATTGTACTGCAGTACTATTTCATTAAGGACTTGAGATTGTGTGGAACAAAGAAAAGTGACTCAATAGAAGGATAAATTTTTGGAAAATATATGGTTGAGAGAATGATAAATCATAATATAGTTCTAATACTGAGGTAGTGATTTTGGAATAATATGTGATTGTTTTGGATAAATTATATTGGATATTCTTGACTACCTTAGAACTGATTAATGATTTGTATATTCCATCATTGTTGGGGTTTAAAACATTTTTGGATTAATGAAGTATATCCAGCATTCTATATGGAATAAGGGAGCATGAATGTAATCAATAAGGAATATGGTAATACATGATGAAGGTATTCATATTCTATTATGGGGTAAAAAGGATCTATATTATGTTTACCTTCCTTATAAATGTTGGACTGTGAGTTTAGACAGAAGTATTTTGGATAGTTCTAGTTTGGATTATTTTGGATTGCCATAAAAGAACAACCCGGAGGTCGGGCAGCAATCCGTCGCGTCCGGCAAGGCTGCGAGACTTGAACCCGCAACCGAAGGGAGACAAGGGTGTATCACCTACCACTGTCCCACGAGATTTCCTAAATTAAATAATGTAGTTTTTTTTAAAGATCTGGTAGATGAATTATAAATTCATTTATTTTGGAACCCTGTACGAATAGTATAAATAGAAAAAAAAATTACGTTCTAGAGTGAAAGATGAGTTTGTGGTAGAAATTTATTAATGGGTAAAATTCTAATTATAAAGTAAGTATATCTCCTTATTATCTTAGCCAATCTCATAAATAAATTCCTCAACATTAATAATAGAAACTTAGAACAAAAATGTTGTCCTAGATGGTACCTTAAATCATCACAAATTTATGGCTTTGGGATTGTTTGCCTTTTCATAGTCATGTTCTCTACCACTCTCCATCAGATAATTGATGTTTAGATTTCTCTTCCATATCCATATTTTCCTACATGGAACCCTAGTATGTGTTATTTTCGGTAATCTTCATACTTTCCACTCTTTATTTTAAATAGATGCCTCATTAATTCATTTTTCGATGTGGGATTTCAACTAAGATATTTTGAAATGTCAAAAATGTGTTGTCCCAATACCCTATATTTTGTTGAACCGATGGTACTTCAAATCATCATAGATTGATGAGTTTAAGGACCTCAATTTTATACTTGTTTGTGATTGATGACCTCAATCACTACCTATAAATATTTACGTTTTTCCACCAATTATATGTCTCTAATTGCCACCAATGTTCTCCTAATCGAGATCATAATTTGGTGGTGACCCTTTCATTTCTCTTTTCCTCATATTAAGACTAAATTTTAGTAACCCAATTTCCGATGTGGGTTTTCCCACAAATATATTTTCTACTTTCAACCTTTTATTTTCGAAGAACAATTTCAAATTGCGAGGACGCAATTTATTGAAGGAGGGGAGAATGTAACACCCCAGGATTTCAGAGTGTGTTATTTCTTAAAAATAATTCAATAACTTGCACTACACGCAACACAAAGTTCAATCACACCATTAAAAGAGGTCATGAATAGTATTAACTACATTTTGAACTTTATATAATCCTTATAATTTTAGAATCCCTATTATGAGTTTCTTAGTCATAATGCAAGAACAGATTCATTTTCAGTATTTCACTTTTATCAACTTCTAATAGTGAAACCTTTTTAAATACAATATTTTAAACTTTTTGACTAAATGGGGACATCAAAAATTTAAAATGAAACATCCCAAGCTTCCGCGGTACGCTTTCCTTTGAATAAAACAGTAGCGTGTGTTGTACGCAACTTCGAGTTCTAACACACCGTAACCGATCAAACTAGCTGTTATGAATAGTAATACCTACTTTTTGAAATTATATATATTTTATATTTCAAAATGGACTTCATTTTTGGATTCGGAATATCGAAATTATCCTAGGGTGAAATTTTGGTACTTTTCGGATAACTTTTGTATTTTGATGAATAGTGAAAATTACTAAATTTTAATTAAAAACAACTTTTTTAATCAAAATAATTAATAGTGATAAATTGTGAATTTGAGTGGTTTTAAAGTATATTTAGAATATATTTTTACCATTTAATATAATGTTGGTCATTGGACATAATTTTACAATTAAACCGAACATAAACAAGTGTCAATCTTTTGATAGTTATTATCTCTTAAAAACACGCTTTTTGTTTTGACAGCGGGAATTAATTTTAAATTAATTTCTGCCACTTCTGTGTTTTGAATTTAGAAAAATGGATTCCATATTTGGAATCAGTATGTTCAAATTGTGTAAATAGGTAACTTTTATTTTTAGACATTTTGAATAATTACTGCGGTAAATATTTTATTTACCATGGTTAAGGGTAAATCCGGTAAATAAGGGTTAAAAAATAATATTATAATAATACTAAATTACCCTAAAACGTGTCTTAACCATATTGGTTGATACATGGTCGACCATGGGCATCTTTTTGTCAATTTTGGGACCCCATGGATCCACTTGTAAGTGATAATGACACTTTATTTTAATTAAGTCAAAATGAATACAAAAATGACACAAGCATATATCTTTTAGCAAAACAATTGTTACATAGGGTTATACATGTTGGATTTTCGATTATAAATATTCATTAGAAAGCTAAAAAGATTTCCTAAATAATTATATTTTATTTATAATTTTTAGACATTATATAATTTATTTTATTTATGACACCATGATGATGCAGTAATTACTAAAATAGTGAAAAATAAAAATAATTGATCTTATAAATACCCAAATAATTATAATATGAAACTTTTAATGAATTAAACTAATTTTCTAGGATAATATGATATATTAGGATTGATTTAATTGACTTTGTTCGAAGTAATCAATCTTTTATGAGTTTCACAAAAATCAACTATTGAATAGTGTCAAAATTGACATAAAAGAGTTCTTAAAACAAATATTATATTATTAATTGATCTTAAATTCCTAAAAATCTATGGTTCGGCCAAGAAACTTATATTATGATAGGTTAATCATTAATGGACCACTTGGGGGTCTCTTGGATGTATATAGTAAGTTTATTAACCATATTATATAAAAATACAAAGAGACATTGTAAAAGTGAAACTAATTAACTTAGAGTTAATACTAAAAGATAAGGTTAATATAAGTACCCAAACCTGTCTAAATTCTATTGGATGAGTTGTTTTCAACCAATCCCCACCTCATCCTTTGAATAGTCAACTTTGGAGCCTTTGGAAACCGAATATGAATTTATTATAAATTAATATTTCTAGCTTTTCCAAAAGTGCCCCTCACCCCTCTTATAAAAAGGGCACTCTTCCTTCTCTTTTCCTCACACCTCTCAAGCCACTTGGCTCGTCCAAACTCTGCCCAACTAAGCTCCCCAAATCCCTCTCCTCCTCCTTGAAGCTTCCCCTTAGGCAGAAAGCATTTCAACAAGTCCTTTGGTTCCAACCAAAGTGAGTTACCTAAATTAAAGGTAACGATTTCTCTTAAATTATTTTCATTTATTTTGCTTCTTCAACCCCCAAACTCTTTTTATTTCCTTTCTTTTGTAACAACACCAGTATCCTCAATATACTAGGATGTTGTTATAAGAAGTATTCAAACTACACATACACACAACTCCATCTAATGGATGATGAACATAATGTTTCTGTGGATGGCAAACTAACGCCTCACGAAACGATGATTGTTCAAATACATCTTACCGCCTCTCATGGTGGCCATTATGATGGCACTATAATTAAATATTATATTAATGATATATATTTTATATATAATCTTCTGTAATTCCATTTTATTTCATACCATTGTTCGTTTCATGTTGTATATACATACGATAATTTCATTTGAGGAAGTGCGGACTACCGCCCCCTTAAAATGATATGACTCGTTCATACCACACATGGAACGTATAAAGGATGGTGTTAATGAACTTAAGTAACATATATAAAATAATATACTGGAATAGTAATATACCTATGTATCATTTGGATTAGATTCTTTTAAAATAAAAATTAATTAAATGGAAGTAGCGTTCGTGCGCACGTACGGACTACCGTCTCCACGAACGCGATAAGATTCATTCTCCATCATATCCATTCAAGTCTTATTCTCATTTTGGGGTTAAAAATAATGTTAATATCATTCTGATTATGAATAAGATATAATCTATCCATTACAAACATGTCTTACGTAACAAAACATACAAAAGAAAACAAGAAAGTTCACACCCGAAACAACGATAATACTAAGATATTATTATCAAATCAATATTAAAAGATCATATATGATATCATATTGATGTATATGATTATTGTATAATTTAATAACAATGTTTTAATTATTATACAGGAGGTTAACATACCATCGACTAAGAGAAAGTTCAAGGTAAGGGTTATTTCACAATCTCTTCATTATCTGAGGTTGTATTATACGTAATAATCTACTGGGATCTCTTTATCATCCACATCCATGTTTCTTCGAAATGTATTTCAAAACATTTTTACTATTTACAAGAATATGGGTTAAAGTCATTTATACCCTTGTTTGACTTTTTATAAGAGGTTTATAAAGGAATCTTTCTGTCGTTTTCAAAACAAGGTCCTTTTTAACCTTTTCGACAGAATTGAGGTAAGAATGTTTTTTTAACTTATACGGCGGGTGCGGTTATTTTACGCCGTTATAAAATCTTCAAAGCTCTCCTTACAAGCTTATAATAATATTTTCAAAGAAAATGTTTTATTTTATATGGATCTTAAATAATTTCAAAATAAAAGGAGATATTTCTTTAAAAAGAATTTTGATTTCATCTATGTCAACATCCTTTGATGGATTTTAAGATTATTTGAAGTTGATTTATTATGATGCAAAACTTCTATATTGTATTGAAGGTTTTGTGATATGTTTGACTGTGGATGTGCTATTTTTATACCATTCATAGTTTATGGTGAAATTATTGACATTTCGTATGCTAGTTTTAATACGAATGTTTATGTTATGTTTAAACCTTTTCATATGGGAATGCATTGGACTTAATAAGTGACGGGTGGAGCCCGCTATAGCTCCTCGATGCATCGGTAGGTCTCCTGAGACAAACTAGTGTCTTGGCACAAGGCCTTGACAAAATCTTATTTGTAGTCTTGGCACGAGGCCTTGGCTATGTGGTTATGATAGTCTGGCATTATGCATTCCAACATTATGAAAGTGGTTATTGATATTGCATGTGATTATTCGATTAGTAGAATATCCATGTGAATAAGTAAATGGCATTATTTCATTTTTATTTTTGCCATACTATGTTGAAGTTCAATTTTAAAAGGCTTTTGTTTTAGTAATTCATTGCCTTAAATGTTTATGCTTATTATGAATGTTCCGCTATATTGTTATCCTTACTGGGCATTTGAGCTCACCCCTTTTCTATGTTTTATTTTTCCCAGGTAGTGAAGAAGTAAATTATGAATGACTTGCAGGGATATTATGAGGGGTTAATAGTGTGGATATGAAGACTTTGTTGTTGTAGTAGTTTTTCACTTTGAAATGTAATGTAAAACTTTATGATTATATCTAGTGTTTCCAAGGCTACTAAACCAATCGGTCTTTCGAGATTTGATCTTTCTTGTGATCATGCCAATGTTACGAAGTAATGCACCGACTCTGGGTAACTGGGGTCGGGGCGTTACAACATCCACCCATATTATTTTCTTCTACACACTTTACATTATATGGTAACATAATGTGAATTTAAACTTTTTCAGAAGAATATTCATTCATCATTTTGAACCCCTAAACTTTTCCTTAGGATAATTTCAATTTTTTTCAATATTTTTTTATTAAACCTGAATGTTGATTTCATGCTTACATATTTCCATGAAATGATCCTTTCTTCTATAGTATAATCATTTCTAATCCATTGTGACTTTTTCATTTTCATTCATATTTTTTCAAAAAATTTTGTAAAATCATTTAATCTATAATCCAAGGAATACTTGTTTTTTATTTTTTTGGTCACTTTTCTTTTGGTTTTTGGCCTTATTTCTTTATATGTAACTATATTTTACATTGTAGTTATAAACCTTCACTCCCCATCATAATGAAAAATTATTTTATAACTCAAATATATATTTTATTATATTAAAATATAATATAATTTAATATAATTTCATTCCTCCACATACGTTGGTTAATATAAGTTGTATTCTTCTAATCATTGATCTCACTCCCCTAAAATGTAGGCCTTATACATTAAACAACATTTGAAATATTCTTAAAATAATGTATGTCCTAGTGTTCTAATTTTAGAAAATACTTTATTAAAACAAAAAACATTATTTTCTTACTTTGTGATTTAGTATGGACAGTGGATGTCTGAAACTGCCCAATATTATCAAACATAAATATCACATCATTTTAGATTAATATTCAATATATTTCGAAAACACATTCCTAAATACTGTAATGGTTTAGTGTATTTTGAGATTAGGTACACAATCCTCTTATTTAATGAAATATCTTAAATATATACCATAAATATCTTCCCCTTTTGTACTCTTTAAAAACATACCCTAATTAAAACCTTTCTTCATGAATTAGTGAAAAGAAACATAAGGGTGAGCATAGATACCCAGTAAGGGTTAACATGAGAGATATCATTCTACAATCATATGACAGAATAATATAATAATAAGGTAAAGATATCATTAAAATTACATAAAAATTTCATACCCAACATTTCATATATCACAAACATGAGTCATGGCATAAATCATTTACATTCCAAAAGCAAATATTCACATGAGTGTAAAATAATCATATTTAATGAACCATAAGCTAGTTTCATACATGTGTGGACCAAAAATAGGTATATAAACCATTTTATTTTTCAAGGTTAACTTCCAAGACCATCAAACATAATATATTTGGCCTCATCGACAAATTCCCATCATGTATCATTCCCATAATCCAAATTCTGAGTTTGGATCAAGCCCATCGACATGTTTCACATTACAGATCAATCCCATTTACTTATTTCCATTTTTATCTCTTAGATATAAATCATTACACAGTTCATTTGAGTTTGATATTAGCCCCACACATCACATAATTAAAATCATACATATGTGTGTCAAATTATTGTAAAAAATTCATTATATTATAACCCATAAAAAGAAATCAGTTTAATAAACATTTCATTATAGTATAAGCCATAGAAAATAAATGTGTTTCATAAACATATCACCATTTCATCATAGCATAACCCATGAAAAAATAATGTGTTTTATAAAAACTTCATCATTTCATCATAGAAAAACCTATGGAAAAGGAGTAGGTCTAATAAAAATATGCTCATAAAGTACATAAACCATTTTGAGAAAGAATTAGCATGGTATACATGGATCATATCCCATGTAAAACATAGT
This sequence comes from Viscum album, assembly GCA_963277665.1. Classification (NCBI taxonomy): domain Eukaryota; kingdom Viridiplantae; phylum Streptophyta; class Magnoliopsida; order Santalales; family Viscaceae; genus Viscum; species Viscum album. Next base: position 1,490,811,642 of record OY728142.1, read on the forward strand.
TTAAATAAAAGGATATTATATTAGATGGAAAATGATATTGAAATAAATTGAAATATTTATTAAAATAAATAACATTCCCAATTTTTAATTTTCTTAAATATGAATCTTTTCAAAATTACCTTCCTTGAAAATAACATTGGCAAATTATAATGTAAATCTTGAGGACCATTTAAAACAATTCTTGATGTAAAAGTCATTTACACTTTGAGAAGAACTTTTTAAAACATAAAACACTTTCAAAATCCTTTATTTGAAAATAATATAGAAAAATTATAACGGAATCATTAAAGATCACATAATACATTTCTTGAAAAAAAATATCCACTCCACTTTGGGAATCACTATTGAAAATATAAAACATTTTTAAAATATTTTTATCTGAAAACAACCTTGGAATATTATAATTTATGCTTTAACGATAATTTAAAATTTTTCATTAGGAAAATAGACTTCCCACTTTTATTTTTTAAAAACATAGTAAATTTTTGAAATACTTTTCGTTGAAAATATGCTTGGAAGCATATAAATAGGATTTAAAGATCATTCAAATAATTTCTTGATAAAATAAAATTTCATTGAAAGTAATGTTTTTAATTTATAAAATCATAAAATATTGTGGAAATACATATTTTTTTAAAAAATAAAAAATTATAAATAAATCTAAAAATATAATAATATTCGTGATGATAATAAATTTCATTCATGTCGTACATGTTAAAACAATGATTCTATTAACATTTTTACTTAAAGAAAATAGGGACTTTAAAAAATATGATATAAATATTCCTTTTAAAATAATTTTTAAAAAAACAAACATGGGTAATAATGTATTTAAAAAATTCGTTAGATAATTTTAAAACAGTTTTTAAAACATTTTTAGGAAACATGGATTGGGAGGAAAAGGTGTTTTTCATTTAAGAGTGAAATGAAAATTCCTTTTCTTAAAAACATTATCTTGGAAAATTTAATCTTTTAATAGAGTAAAATTAAGGTAAAACATATATTTTCATTAAATAAATTGTTGAAAATAAAGGAAAATAGTTTCTTGAGAGGTATAACATAAGATTTCATCATTAGAAACATATCATAAACAATCACATTAAATAGTGAGATTAAGACATTTAACATTTACCACTTTAGTAAATATTAAATCATAATACCCATGATGAATAAAATTAAAAAACATTAAATATAATTAATTGAATTTGTTGGAATCATTTGTTTTGATAATCCCAAATTTTGTTTTATTTATATAAAGCATATTGTTTCTCTTATAGGATAATCATTTATGTGAAAATCATGTTTATATCAATGTAATAACTATATACTTTTGATCTCACTGCTCTCTTATTTAAGCTCACAATGAAAAATTTATCTAAATACAAAGGTCACTGATGCAAAGGTCACCGACGCAAAAGTCACTGATGCAAAGGTCACTGATGCAAAGGTCATTGACGCAAAGGTCACTGATACAAAGTTCACTGATGCAAAGGTCTCTGATGCAAAGGTCACCGATGCAAGTTCACCGATGCAAGGTTACCGATGCAAGGTCACCGATTCAAGGTCACCGATGCAAGGTCACTGATGCAAGGATACTATTGGAAAGGTTACTATTGAAGGCTACCAATGAAGGCTACTGATGTAAGGTTACCGTTGAAGGTTACCACTGAAGGATACCGACGAAGGTTACTAATCGAAGGTTATCATTGAAGGTTATTGCTGAAGGCTACATATGAAGGTTACTAATAGAAGGTTACCGTTAAATGTTACCAATTACGGTTACTGATGTTCACCTACTATTGAAGCCTACCATTGTGAAGGATATCATTACCATTCTATTGATGATTACCCTTCCATATATTGTCAAATTCTTAATAATATCCTAAAAGTCATATTTGGTAACTTTAATGCTTCTGATATTAATTAATTATGATTGTATACATATCATGAAATTTTATCTCAGCAATACGAGGTACCAAAAAGATCCCACGTGATGTACTTATTCCTATTGTCGGACCTCAAATGTAAAAGAGAAGATCGAGGAAGAAAAGGATAGTATGGTATGGGAATCTTGTCTGTGCATGTGATAGAGGTTACTTGCTAGATTAAAGAGAACAAAGAAGAACCATTCGACCACATACACTGTGAACCCAATAACTTCAAGAATATAATTTTGGGAGAACAATTTCACGGCTACCTTCTATGATTCATCAAATCTTGATCAAAACGAGAAGCAGAATACTCAGTTCTTGAAAGAAAGAACCTGAAGTTGCAACACTTTGTTTTGAGGACAACTTCCATAGAAAGACTCGAACAACAAATTCTTCATTCCACAGAGTTTAGAGCTGAACTGAAAACACATAGAGCTTTATAGACTCAAGATTATAATATTCACTCTATTTTATTCCTTCATTTTACATTTCTGATAAGTGTGTGTGTCTGTCTGTTACACACACTATATTTTATGATATAATTGGAGGATATTAAATATCCTCACATCAAACATCACTTATATCTTGTTTGTGTAAGAGACAGTGTGTGGTTTGTATTGTTTTTTTTTTCACGAAGAACTGTGGTAGAGGGTGTGAACCCTAGACAGTTTGTGAAATCTTTTGTAAATCCTGATACAGGCTGTGTATCAAGCTTGTTGCTAATATAAATTTCTTGGTGGAAGATGATCACCAAGTGGAGAGGATTAAGTCTTGGTTTTATTTTGAACCTCTTTTTTAACATCATTTTGCTCTATATTTTTGTTTTACTTAGTTCTAACTATTTTCTAGTGCTTATAATTGAAAAAACATAAATTGTTTTGCATTCACTTTGATAGTTAGTTTTGGTTAGTGTGTGTATATGTTTAATTCAATAAACATGTTTCAAAAGTTGAAGAAGTTTTTTACACTAATTCAACTAAGTACTAATCACCCTTTGATAAATATGTTGACCAACTAGATATTTACATATATACTTCCTTAATTAATTGGGCCATTTCAAATTAGGGGGATCTTTATAATAAATTTTTTAATAGAAATTTTAATTAAGAACTCAATTTACCCCTTTTGAGATTCCAATAAAAATAACAAAAGTATATATATGATATAAAATTTCAAAAGGGTAGTATATACACCTCATTAAAGTGGATATGTTCATAACACCACATATGTTTCAAATAAGTAAAATTATGATTAAAATCCACAAATACTATTGTAATATTTTTAATATAAAGAATAAATAAATAATAATGTCGTAATAAACTTTAAATATAATAAAAATATAAATTTTTGTGATATATCATGTCAAAGGGGTAGTATATACAACACACAAATGAAATAATTGTTGAATATGACATATGTATCTGAGATATAAAAGAGAGACTAAAAATCCATTACCACTTTGGAAACTATTGAATTATATGACCCATTAAGTAATAAAATAAAATGAAATTTTATGTATCAAAAAAAATTATATTCATGACATAACATGTAGATGGGAATGTATATACACCACACAAAAGAAAAAAGTGGTGAATAAGACATATGTTCCCAGAAATAAAATAGAGACTTGTGATCCCTCACCACATTGGAATGTTATGAATTATAATTCCAATTAAATAATAACATCTATTAGAACTCTGAATATCATAAAAAATGAATTCATGATATAAAATTTCAATGGGTATGTATATACACCACACAAATGAAACAAGTGTTGAATATGACATATGTCTCCAAGAAATAAAAGAGAAACTAGAAATCCCATACCATAAGTCATGATTTTCCTTATACACATTTGAACATACAGTTTAATAATTATTTTTTATTGTAATTCTTTTATATATTCATATATATATATATATATATCATACAATATAATATTTACTTGTGACCTTTTATTACCCATTTATTATCATATCCTTGTTGAGATAATGTTTTGGTTAATAACTAATTTGTTTTCATGGATGCTTTAATTTTGTATTTTTAGACCTCTTATGTTGATCATGGATCCATCATATATAATTTTTTTAACATGATATAAATATTATATATATTCAGTATAATGTATTAAAATTAATCTATAAAATTTTGAGGTAGAAAATGAAATACACCATATATGGATATAGTAGGTTGTACATACGCATGAACTCTATTTCCATTTAATAGGATAAAAAGAAAATAAATAGAATAAAATATATAATTCTAACTCAATTTTATTTAATATATAAAAAATACATTCATTAAACCTATCTTTATTACATTTAATGAAAATCGTATGTGAAAAAGAAAACACATCATTTCATGAGGTAGTAGTCTGTCATACACATGGGAAACGTTATAATATTCTCGTGGAAGTGAAAGCAAGAACATGTATGTGATATTATAATTCCATAATTATAATAATATCATATATTTTATATATAAACATTAAATCAATCATTACATCCATCTATGAGAGGTGGTAATGGAAAATTAAATACATTGGTTCAAGAAGAGACAGTCCACTGTACACATGATCAAAAGTTTCATTTCCCATTTCATGGATGATGATATGGATATAGGTCATTTGATAATAAAAAATATAAAATAATTTCATGATATATACTAGTGTAATTATATTTTAATAAATAAAACATGAATGAAGGTTGTAAGAGAATAATTAAAAAGAAATAATTTAGTAAAGAGAATTACCTACTCTTAGAAAAACCCCTTTGTATATCTTATTATGGGGTTTTTTGGGGATGACCAGTTTCTATAAGAACTATATAAATATATTGGTGAGAGATATTTTTAGGTTTTGGTTATGAAAAATAGCTTATTAGTTGTGATGATGTGAGGGTAAGAGGTGGCCTTTTATATTAACGGAGGAGTGACATTTTTATAAATACCCAAAATTAATCTATAATAAGAATTTACTCTCACCCCAAGTCTCAAAAAATAGATAGAAAATAGATTATAAGGAATATATTTCCTAGAAACACCTCCAAAATAACAAAAAACATTATTGAAATATGTTATAGCTTATCATTTATGTTTACTTAATTTTACCATTTTAGTTTTTAGAACGTAACTTGCATCTTTTTATTTACCTTGATAATATATCCGTTAAAAATAAAATTAAAGTGATAACTAGTAGTTAATTTGGAACCAATTTTTAAAAATATTAAATAATATTTATTAAATATAAATCATATATATAAGTGGAATGTTAATTTTAATACAAGTGTATGAAACACAAAAAAAAACCCTTATTAATCTTAATCACTATTATTAATTTTTATTGTATTTATTAATTTTGATGATGAGAAATTGATTGAAAAATACTATATATAACAAAAATTATTCTTATTAATAATATTTAATACATTTTAAAATATTAAAAAACCTATGTTTATGAATTTAAATTAAGATTAATCTCACAGATGCGATGAAAAAGCGGGTTTCCAAAGAGAAAAGTTTAAAAATATTAAATGGTTTTTATATCAGAATTAATTATTAAATTGATTAAAATAAACTATATTGGATTAATTATTTTATAATTTATTAAAGTTCAAATTTTAAACCATTTTTAAACAAAATTTAACATTATAAAATCTTTAAACAAAAGGGAGTTATTAATAAAAACCATAATTTCTCACTACTAATTGAAAAGTAAATCTTGCAAGATAAATACCAAAAATTCTCCCTAAAATAATTTTTACATTTTGATTCAAAAAAATTTGTTACTTTTGGGAGTTTTTATTCTAAAATTTTTAAAAAAATAATTTTTTTAGTTTTTTTAAGAAAGAAATACATATCTTCTTTATTAAAAAATATATTTCAAAATATATATACTTTAATAAAAATTAAGTAACTTTTAACAAAATTATTTATTTATTTAAAAAAATATTTAATTATTAAAATTTTGTAATTAATATTTAGGTCTCAAATTTTAGTGGCTAGGTAATAATGTTTGTGTTTAAATAATCATACTAATAGTGTGTTAAGTTCATTAAAACTCATTTTTGTTACATGTAACATAATCTATCAAATAAATTTAATTTATTTGGAAAAAATATTTCATAAAAACATGAGGTGTTTCATTCTAAACCCATTGAAATTAATTTCTCCAATTAAATTCATCACTATAATATAAAAAAATGATGATACTTCTACCACATCATATCCTTAGGTTCCCATGTGGCTTCCTAAAGATGATGTTTTCTCTAAAACACATTAACCTTTTGAGTGGTCTTCTTTCATATCACTTTCTCTATATGACTTAAAATATCCACTAGTTTCTCCTCACAATAAATTTTATGCTCCAGTGGTATGACCTATGATTTTATCACATGTTATAGAAAAATTATGTACTTCCTTATGAGTGATACACGAAACACATCATGATCCCAAGTGAGGTTTGGTGGAAGTGTCAAATGATAAGTTACCATCATGATATGATCAATAATTTCAAAGTGACTCACATACATAGGTCTCAGTTTTCCCTAATTTTGAATATAATTATATACTTACATGTAAAAATGCTTTTAAACACATTCACATAATCTTAAAATTCTATATATCATTGACGATTGTCGATATAACATTTTGGATGACATATTGGTGCACATATGTGTTGTTGAATGGCTCTAAACTCCAATGACATTTTTGTAGCTAGATTAGGTACCAACTATAATGACCCATAAATAAAATATATAATAGATAATATAAACCCTAAGTGTTAAAAATACCTTTAATCATATGTCTACAAACTATAAATCAACTCTTCCAAAGTTCACTTTAAAATAATGCACTCAAAATAAAGGGTTGTATTTCCATAACTGTTTCACAAAATATCCTTAATCATGAAAAAATCCCAAAACATATAACCTCAAAGGTGGTGTATGATAATATGAACTTATGATAAAACATATTCTCATAAACCAATTATATTATCTATAACAATTATATTAATTTTACATGGAGGAATATATGCTTTGAAAATATAATTCATCCTTTATTCCTTAAATAAACAGATTCCGTAGATAAAAAATTTCTATTAGAAGGTTGGGTTCAACCTTGAACAAATTGAATATCAAATTTAATTTAATTAAACTGTATTCCATGTAGAGGGATATAATAAATTCTTAAGCCACATCAAATTTCACTAAAATATGAACAATAAGATTTTCATATAGATCATTCTAACAAAATCAAACTTGAAATTCACAACAAATTACTTTAGGACAAGTGTGCCTTAATTACAATTATTCATTTTAACTATTTTTATTGAGTAATATTTCCCTATTTTCTATTTTATTAAAGGTTTTTTGTCTTATAAACACTATTATCCCTTGGACTGGGGCCTTGATTCAAATGATTTTCATACTCAATGAATATGAAACACTAGGGTGTGGGTGATTCATTATGTGGATATTTATCTATATTGTAACCATTAGCTAAATTCTTCCCATCACTTTAGAAATATATTTCTCAATGATCATCACTATCATAATTAAAACCATTACCATCCCCCTTAATATAATTTCTTCCATGTTTCCTTCTACGCTTTGATCATGAAAGATGGATTATCTTCTTTTTTATAATGTTTTTTAGAGTATCATTTGAATTCTATATTTCTTTTATTATCAAAACCTTAAGATTAATGGGTAACCCCAATCACCATTTATACCTTAATAGTATAATGAATGATTTCTTCATAACTACAAAAGTCCCTTATAGAAAACACCCTTCATAGTCATAGTTTTAAGCCACTGAAGAATTGATGAACCCCACTTTCAAGTTGGGTGATAATTACAGAATCATACACCACATGTCTTGAAAAATTGGCCTTATAGGTACCAATAGTTTAATTAACATTTTACATTAACTCAATAAATTCCACTTCCTTCTTTATATGATTAATATGAGGAAATTAAATATTGAAAAATATGTTATTGAACTCAGCCAATTCCATAGAGTGAATTTCCTATTATTAACTCGTATTCTCAATAAGATCCCACTATTGATCATCTCCTTTTTACAGATGACAGAAAAATAAAATGACTTATTTTGATTAAAACACTAGAGAATAGAAAATTTTCACTAAGTAGTACTAATCCATTTCTCAATAACTATTTTATTATAATATCCACAAAAACTGGGTGGATATTTCCTTTTAAAGCATTCAATAGAACATTGTTCCATCCTTTTCTCATATGAAATTTCATCATGATTCATAGCTAGGGAAAGTTATATGAGAATAACAACATGATTTTCATTCTATGTTGCATAAAATTTTCTCTTATTAGAAAGATACTAATTTTGTTGTCCATTTCATTCAACATTAAAGTGATTCTCTCTTGTTCTAGCAATCTACTAAACCCAAACAGAATTTTGTGACGATGGATAATAATAATAATGGGAAAACACATAGTAATGAAAAATAAATTATAGGATATCCAAATAATGTAACATTCATTTCAATCTATGAAACTTTAGGTTTACCCTATGTCATTCATAGTAATCATCTATTTAAATCCATTTTATGGTTCTTATATATTTTGTGAATTTCCAATGAATATCCCACATGTGTGTCCAATTAGGTGAGAATAAAGGAATTTTTTTTGCACCAAGTGATGATAAAGTCCATATCAATATAATATTTTAATATTTATTACAACTAGATACCTCTTTTCTATATCCACATCCTCGTGTACTATCTTGAAAAGGATGTAATTTTTTGGAAACCACTCACTCTATCCTTTTCAAAAAATGATGGAAAGGACTCTAAGCGGTTTCTCCTCTCTAAATCGTGACGGCTAGGGTTTCCCGTCATTCTCTTTTTCCCTTCCCCCACTAGTATCGCTTAGTCTCGTCTTGGCCTATATTCGTTTGGCTCAGCATCGGCGTGCGTGGAGTCATCGTGGCGCGGTGGGGATCTGGTGTGGCTCGGTTTGTCTTCATCAAGGTGGTTTGGTGGATCTGGTGCGGTTTAGCATCCCTTTCGCAGTGATGATGTCCCTCGATGTGGATCTAGCCTCTCGAATCGGCCCGGTGTGCCTATGTGGCGTCTCTGGCGAGCTGTCGGTGTGAGTTTGTGACGGTTCCGGTTTGGCTTGGAGGGGGAAGGTTCTGGGTTCTAGGGTTTTTTTCAGGAATCTAGCGGTCTTACCGGTAAGGAGTTCTACGTTCTTTATTTTCTTTGTGCTATGGTGTTTCTTCGGTGTCTTCATTGTCCGAAGTTATGCTTCTGGCTTCAGTTCCAGTGGTTATGTTGTGGAAGAGTTCACCTTTGCTCTACCCCTTGATATGAGGTGCTTCTGGCTTTGGCTCCAGCATTTATTGCTGAGGTCTGTGAACCCTTTTCAGTTGTTTTTTGATGGTTAAATTTTGATGTGGTGATGGTGAAGTGATGGTGAAATGGTGATGTGGTGAACTCCCTTGATGGTGAAGTCTATGTTGGTGAATCTGTTGGAATGTTGGAAATGGTGGATCTTTGCAGTTGTGAGATTTCTGAAGTGTTTGATGCTGTTGTTTTGACATGATATGTAATTGTCTCATTTTGGTTGGAAGTGTTGATCGGATTTGGGCAAGATGTATGCCCTCATCCCTACCTTGATTGCTGTAACTTTTATTTTTCTTTAATAAATAGTCAAAGGTTCTTGCCTCTGACTGAACTTTCCTGGTAAAAAATGATGGAAATTTTCTATAAATTGAGTCATCTGTAAACTTATCCTTAGATATATCCTGAGACATATTCATTGACATATGGATAGGTATCTCACTAAATTTATATCAACCTTGTTTCTAAAGGTTAACTATACCTTGCTTTGATACATACTCAAACGGTCTGGAATTTTTTCTTGTGGATTATAATTGATACATATCTGGGCACTCTATGGGTGGAAATACCTCCTATAGGAAACACACCACAATCCATGGTGGAAACCCTTTCCTCATGATTTCTTTGGTAGGATATGCAGTATTCTTAAAATTCTCACATGTAATAGTTCCTAGGGTAAGATTAATTCCTTTTATCAAAAACTAATTATATCAACCAAAAAATTTCATAAATAAATATCACATATTTGTAGATGGATAATAAATTCATTTCATAAATTCATGCCTTAATAATATAATATTTTAGTGTATCTGGATACTAGGTACACAATCATATTATTTAATGAATTGACATAAACAACTCCCATAATGATCTTGAGATTTGGTATTCCTCTTAAACACACCATACTTGAAACCATTATTCATAACTTTTTTGGAAAATTAAATTAATACTCTTAATAAAACACTTTATAAAAATTCAAACACTGGTACAAATTTATTTTAATAAATACATTGAGGAATATGAATCTTTTTTAAAAAACATTGTTTTGGAAGAAAGAGGTGTTTCGACAGAAGAGAGAAATAAAGATATTTAAAAACAATATTATTTTGAACTCTTCAGTATATAAAGGGAATAATTTTATTCTAATAAAATAACTAGATGAGAAAAAATGAAATGAGTTTCTTTATATCTAGATAACATGATTCCATTATTTAAATCATAATCATGAATAATCCCAATATTTGATGAGATTGTATTATAAAATCATTACCACTGTGGTATGTTTGAATAATAATCCCCATGAAAGAATAAAGTTAAATTAAATATATAATATAATGTTAATAAAAAACTCATGATATTACATGGAAAATGGGATGTATATACTCCTCATAAAAGTTTATTGGTTTATAACATAACATATACTCAGATAAGGGAAACTGATATAAAAACCACTTACCGTAAGTATTGAATCCCTTTATACACATTAAAAAATCCTATGAAGTAAATATAAGTTTATTATACAAATATTATGGAACTATACTTATATATATCATACCATATATTATTTTCCCATGACCTTTTATTACCCATTTGATAACAATTCTATGTTGAAGTAACGTTTCAAGAAATAACTATGTTTTTCATGTAGGTTTTTTTTATTTTTTGGAAACATTATATTGATCATGGTTCCCTAAAATAAATAATTTTTAACATGATATAAATATAATATATATTAAGTATATATTGATTTATTTTAATCTATAAAATTTAGAGATAGAAAAAGAAAAAAACTGTTCAAGGAGACAACATGCCATACGTACGCCTGGACACTATTTCCATTTAATTGATGGATCAAAATAAATAAATGTAAATAATATATTACCATACAATAATTATTTTTATATCATATATATCACATGTAAAAATTAAAAAAATCCTTAATACCATCAATATAAATCATGAATGAATCACATCCGTTCCTGAGGCGAATGTTGGTCGTACACACAATCGACATTATCGCACCCCCACAAAATTGAAAGTAAGATCATATATGTGATATAATAATTAAAATATTATAATAATATCATAAAAATAATTTATATATATATATTTAAAATAATATTATATTCATCTTTTAGAGTTTGTGATTGAAAAAGAATAACATTGGTTCGTGAGCCTGCAGTATGTCCAAAACACAAATGATGATTTCGTATACCATTTGATGGAAGTGGAGATTTATATTTGTTAATTAATTAAAATAATATAATATAATTATATGTAATATAATTTTTTTATATGATAATAATTTAATTATATTTTAGGATTTATAAGATTAATTAAAACAAAAATACATAGTTAAAAAAAATATCTCTTCTTCAGACAACCTCTTTAGGTTTAATCTAATGCCTTCCAATATTAGATTTTTGACCACACTAAGGCCTATAGGATGTGGTGATGTGTGTAATAAATATATTTTGTAATGTTTCTGATTAAACAAATGGTTTTTTAACAGTGAATAGTAGAGGATATGAGGAGACCTTTTATAAGTGAGGTGAGTGGCACACTTGTAATTTTTCAAAAGGAAAAGGTGTACCCATGTTTTTAAGATGACATTGTCATGTCCCGTCCTCAGGGCCCATGTCGTGACTACCCCAAGCCCGCCTTCCATAGGATAGGGGCTGGCGACTATCACCAAAGGCGTAAATCCTGATAACTGGGAAGGCATTGCCTTTATAAAAGTAAACAAACACACAAAGTACAAGCGGAAGAAATCACTAAGTAAGCAGTAAACAACGAAAGTGCTGAAAGTCCAAAGGGGCCAGAAATACAAGCCCAACTGTAAAGTACAAGGGAAAAGATAAAATAGCCGGATGGTGACAAGCAGCTCCTGGATCGTCCGCCACGGATCCTACCTGAAGGGTAGGTACAAATAGCCTCCACAATGCTCTCGACATCAACCTCCTCTGAGTATTGTCTCATCGTGAAGTCCACCTCCAGATACTGACTTGTCGTGAGGTCCACCTCCGGGTACCGTCCAGTCCTTGAACGCTCGGTCACCGTCAGCGTTGTCCATCGTCTGCATCCAATACAACGAGGTGCGGGCATAGCCCGTGTAGGGGTGAGTATAACGATACTCAGTAGGGACCCCGAGACCCTCAAGGTCTCACTAAAACCAACAACGATAACCACAAAGAAGATCTCAATAGATAACCTCTACTTAGGTATATGCCCATACAGATACCTAAGTTATCAAGTAACACATCTCAATCATGAGGAATCACAAAGATTATGAAATAAACATATAACCACTACTTAGATATATTCCCATACATATACCCAATTTATCAAGTGACCCATCTCAATCATGAGGTAAACACAAAGCTCATAGACTCAGCTCAACCAGGATTTTATTCATGATTTTGAAACCACGGCTGCTAGAGAACTCCCCCTCTATTGAGTACAGTGGGCATGCCTCTACAACCAAGCGCGCCCCACTAACCTTGGACTGCTTTAGTACTCCACCTGTCGAGTACAGTGGGTCTGCCGCTACAACCAAGTGCTTCCCACCATGGGTCTACCGCTACAACCAAGCGCTCCCCCTCATAGGCTCCATAGGTACTCCTTCTGCTGAGTACCACGGGTCTACTGCAACAACCAAGCGCTCCTCCGCCGTGGGTTTGCTGCTACAACCAAGTGCTCCCCCTCATAGCCTCCATAGGTACTCCTTCTGTTGAGTATCGCGGGTCTGCTGCTACAACCAAGCGCTCCTCCTCCGTGGGTCTGCCGCTACAACCAAGCGCTCCCCACTGGGATATCCGAAACACACTGAGACGATAGATCAGCAGTCATAAAGTCTCATCCAGCTACTAGGTCTATGCACTCTGCTAGCTCATCACCAGGAGGGTCCTCTCCACGAGCTACTGGTCGATACTCCAAGTATCAAAAAGTTCCACAAAGAAGTATCTCAAAGGACCGCCTCGTCATAGGGGTCTCAACTCAATAGACGGTGCGTCAGTCGGACGCCTGGTCTGTGAGTTACTAGCATTTTCGTCCTAGGGGCCCGGTTGGTTTCGTGTGCGAACCAATCCGGCCGTATCTCGATTGTACCTCTAACTCTCAAAGGGTATACTCATAGGGACCGTTTCACAACAAGATCACTAACACCGCTGACGATTCTTCAAACAGAAGTTCGGTCTGAAAGATATTAGCTTTTCCGTTCCAGGGGTCCGGTTGGATTTCGGGTTCAATCCAACCCGGCCACTATCCATCTACGTCCAAACCTCGGGCGAAATATGTTAAAAGTTCCATCTAATCAAGAGGAATACAACAAAGTCGACGTCACGTCAATCGGAAGTCCAGAGCTCAAGATATAAGTGTTTCCGCTCCGAGGGCCCGGTTTGTTTCGTATCTGAACCAACCTGGCCATACCCAAAGTTCTCCAAAACCTTGAGTGTAATATACTGAAACGACTGACTCGATCCAAGGATCGCATCACAACTGACGGTGCATCGATCGGAGGTCCGTATCCCATGTTATGAGCTTTTGAACGAAACTGTCCGAAAAATAGGGGGTTCGGGCCTGGTCCGACCAGGCCCGATACCCCCCCCCCCCCCCCGGGTCGACCCGAACCGGGTCCGGGTCCGGCCCGGCCCGGCGGACGGTTGGCCTTCCGTGCTGGTGCGGCGCCCGCGTGGCCAGCGAAGAGCGGAGTGGGCGCTGCCCCACCCCCCCGGTTGACGGTGAACTGGCGCACCTTAAATGCCTCTCCCCCTTATTCCGGAACGGCAAAGCCGTTCCGGTTCAAGACCTGCCGTCGCGGCTCTTCCGCAACGGCCTTCTCCGGCGGCGCACCGCCGCCGCTTTCCACAGACCACCGGACGCGCTCTGGTGGTCCGTTTTACTCGCCGCATTCACCAACGGTCCTCCCGGGACCCGACCTTCACTGTAGAGACTTCAAATTGACTTTGTGGCCCCATTTTTCATCTCATGTCAATCCGCACGTCAATAAACAACTGCGGAGTCTTTGATTCGCCTCTGCGACCCCGACTCCGGCCGCGGTTTCGTTCGGCCTCAACGGAGGGGCGCGACGGCGCCGCGCTCCTTCGTCGCATTCCTTCTTGTTTCTGTGCAGTGTTGTTGCACCGCGCCGCCTTTGTTCGAGCCGCAATGAACACACATCAAAAGGGGGAGGAGGATCGGCCGTGTTCAGGCGGTCGGACCTCCTTCCATTAAATTGATAACAGGCGGCCCGATTATTTAATGAAGAACGCAAGGAAATTATTCATGAACAAAACCAAACCCCTACCTCGAAAAGACGTCGCATGTCGTCGAGCCGCGGTAAAAGGCAAGCATCGCGATGATCGGTCGTCGCGGAAGGTCGGTGTCAATTCTATTGTCGTCGGAGGAAGAGTCGTCGTCGATGGCGACGTTCCCCGTGGTGGTGTCTCCTCCCTTGACGCGGAGGAAGAAGAAGAGAAGGCACATTGTCGGTGTCTTCGCATTCTCCGTCGGAGGCATTCTTCGTCGAGAACGTTCTATGTTGAAGGGAAAGTGTTCTTCATCGAAGAAGAACCGTTATTCGTTGAAGATGTGTCGTTCTCCATCGGAGGGAAGTTCTCTTCCTCTTCACACCAAAGTTCTACCAAAAACTCCATAACATTGATAAGGTTTTCTCACACACCAAAAGCTCCAAAATAATATACCATGATATTATTTTTATTCACACCTCAAAGATTTTAAAATTCAAACCAAACCACATAATTAATTAAAGTGAGTTGGCATGAATAAAGAAGAGAGGGGGGAGGTGAGTGGTCTCACATTAAAGGGGAGTTTCAAGGGGTTATGGGGAATGTGAAAAGGTAGGGGATCGTGTGGGCCCCACCTCTCATTTATTCTCCCAAGGGTAGTTACCAACCCAACTTCCACACAAAGGATAAAACGACTTAGAAGAAAAATAAAATTGGATTACAAATTTTATTTATTCTTCACTTACACCTCAAATTTTAAACAACTCCTCCTGAGAAAACGCACCTTCGGAAAAGGTCTTCTTAAGCAATTACAGGCGCTGTGAGCTCATCAGTGCCCTCGGATTTTAATTCCGAGCACCGGTTCAAAAGATAGAAAAACCCGCTCGTTCGTTCACAGAACGTACCCAAGCTAAACTTTGGAAAATGATTCCGGGCACATCGGGCCTCGGAATCAAACGCCGTCAGAAACTACGTTCATGTAAAATTCCAAAGAAAATTAAGAAGAAATTTTCCTTGAAATTTCTGGGTCTTTATAAACATAAGGATTTAAAATTGGCCAATGAAGATAAATAGACAATATAAGGTCTATATATGTCCATAAAATTGCTTTTAGAGAGGTTTTGGATTTGGTTTAACCCATATATTTTTAGTTTAACCCCTCATAAACCCTTTTCTACATTAACCACATTAAATATTTTTTGTTTCTATTACTGTTAATTATGATAAAAAATTAAGTTGAAATTATTAGATAATATCAATAATTATTATTAAAATTATTTAATATATTATTAAGAAATCCATTTATAAAAATTTCAAATTTTAATTTTTAAATAAATTGACAGATGTAATCATAAAGCATTTTTTCTAAAGAGAAAATGATGAAAAGTTTAAAAAGTTTTTAAAGAAAATTAAATATTAAAATGATTTCAAAGACCTAAATTGGATTAATTAATTTATAATAAAAAAAATTATACCTTTAAAACAATTTAAAAAAAATTATTCATATCAATTCTTTAAAAGAAAAGATATATTTGAATAAAAACTAACGTTTTCACTATTCATCAAGAAATAAATCTTTTCATAAAATCCAAAAAATATATGCTAAGATAAATTGAAAATTTTTATTTAAAAGGTGATGTTTAATTTATATAATTAATATTCTAAAGGTTTAAAAATTTAATTTTATTATTGTTAACAAAAAGAAATAAATTTTTCTTTGAGAAAATAGTATTTTCAAAACATATTAAGATTTTACCAAAAATTAAATATTTTTTATCAATCTGTTTTATTTATATAAAACCATAATACTAAATATGTTGTTATTGATATTTAGGAAATAAATCATAATATCTATATAATAAATTACTTTTAGAAAAAATAATATTTATTATTTTTGTTGTTTGTTAAAATGAAGTGTTTTATGTAACAAAACCTATCAAAAAATATAATTTATTAATTTTTTTCATAAAACCTTTCATAATTGCACAAATGGGAAAAAATGTGTTGTAAAATTCATTAAAAATATAATAATATTCCATTTTATATTGATGAATTTTACTCCCCTTATCCTCATTTTTCTCCCCAATCACGTACAACCCTATATCCACACCTTGGAGCTTCTACCCATCACTTTTTAGTGGATTCTTCATGGATCATTACTGGTTTATCATAAGATAATTCATTTGTATTAATTATTCATCCTTCTTTCTCCCTTATATTTTATTATTTTTACATTTTAAAGGAATCATGAATCTCTATTTTCTAGGTTGGAATAATATAGTATTGTTGGTGATGATTTTGAAAATTTTCTTAATGTTTTAGGTGAGTGAAGAAATTTTTTTTCTTAATTCAAGTGGTTGTATTTGAAGGAAACACGATTCTGCTTGGTTTTTGTTAGGTTTTTCTATTTAAGTGATTTTATATGAACTTCTATTGAATATTGATTTCTCTAGGTTTTTTCATTAAATTTACCTTAATTTGAATTATTATTTATATTTAATCTCTGTATATAGTGGCTTTGATTTGGGTTTGGAATTAATAGTTTATAGTGAATTTTCAAATGGAATTGGCTTAAATGCACTATTTATTTTTCAAGATGGATCCTAGATTCTTAATGAATTTAAATGGATTTTATATTTATTATTTGAAAATTGTATACCCTAAGTAAGGTTTTTAATTCAATTGGGGATGTTTTAACTTGAGAAATGTATCATTTTAAAATGGAAATATTGGTCTATTATTAAGGATTTTATAATTGTAAATTGATGATGTTTATGTGTTTGTAATATGAGAATCCCATAGGAAACATTAGGTATGGGTGTGTAGACTTAGAAAAATATTGTTTTATCCAAGGGGTTGAGAATTCTTTTAGGAGGAACATAGAGGGAACTTCCAAAAAGTATCCATGTGGATAGAGAGTTCCCATTGAATTATGGTCGGTCCTAGAGAAGATATGGAGAGATATAAAAATATTATATTAGGTTGCTTATGATTATTCTCTTTTTTATTCCATTTTTGGTGTATTTCCCATGTTTATGGTAGGTTTATTTATTTCTATGTTTGAGACTTTTTTACAAAACATTGAAAGTATGGTTTTTAGAGAAAAAACAGGATTTATAATTTTTTTCAATATAACTTCTTTTAAAACAGAACCTAGTTTTCGAAAATGATTTTTCACAATAGAAATATTTTTTTTCATAGATTCATTATGGTATCTAACTGAGATTTAATCCTCAGACCTTATATGTGCCTTTAGGTTTTTTTCTAACCTCATTTTTTAGGACCCAGGTAGAGACTCAAGAGCCTTAAAATTTAGTGACCCTTTAGGATGTCAAATGTTTATGGTGGTTTTAGGATGGTGGATAAATTTTCTCTTGATGTTAGCTCATTTTTAATAGTTTTTGGGATTTTTTATCATTAGGAAGAAGTATTTTCCTTTCATTCATTATTTTTTTCGTGTTTTACTATGGATATCACATGTATATGTCTTTTTTTACTTATTATGTCTTGATATATATTATTAGTCATTACATTGTCTTCTTTTTTTCTACATTTATATATATTGATACTATTTATTGCATGGAATAGCCATCTAATTAAAGTATGGGTAATGTTTATTTAGAAAGGGTGAAACCATTACCAAATGGTTATCTATAAATCTTTGGTGCTTGTTTCCATCCAGTGTTGATCGAGAATGTGCTTTAGGACTTATGGCATACCGGCTCTGGTGACGGGTTAGGTTGACCTATGTGGTTCGTTATAAGATTCACATATATATTCTAGAAATGATCTATATCGAAAATGTGATGATATTTTATGGATTTTCATGTGCCATTATCTCCAATCCGGATACCCAATTTAAATTAATTTCATTTAGAAGATTGAAGAAATATTTTGGTACCCAACTGTTCATGAGAAACACGATCCATCCATAAACATTTAGATATACTAATTTGAATATATATAATTTGGGGGATATGTCTAAAATGTATGTCATGTATCTAGGAGGATCATGATAAAATCATTTAAATTTATTAAAGGAAATATAAAATAATATTTATCATTCATTTATTAAGATAACACAATTTGAGAAGATATATAAAATTCCATTTTGATCACCTCTTTATTAGGTAATTGCTAGCGAGGTATTTTTCATTGAGAAATACATGATGTAGACAACACAAAAGAAATAATATTTTATACAGGGGTTTTTAAAGTTATCTTATTTTAAACATAACTCATATAAAGATTAAAAAATATTTATTGGATTATTTTTGTGTTTTTTGAGGGGCACATATTCATGAAGGTGTTTTTTTGACATGAGAAACAAAAATTTGATATATAATGAAATCTATCATGAAAATTTTTAACCCCTTCCTTGTATTATAATATATTAAAGAGGCAGATTATTAATTAAAATTAACACTATAATTGAAATGAGTTAATGATGTATTTTATGTTTCTTGTCTTTAAAAGTACACGCATGTTACTTATCATATAGTGCCATAGTAAAAAGAGGAGTAGAAGGATTTTTAAACATTAATCCAATAACTAATGGAAATTTTGTACCATAAAGTGATATTTATTCTTATGAAATGCAATCCTATGATAAATTTATTATACATTCATGGTGTCATAAAGGAATAAAACATAGAGTGAGAGTCCTAAATAAGGGTGTATTACTCTTAATTCATATAGATACTATTATTTTTTGATATTGTGGGGTTATTAATTTGGAAATTATTTTATAAAATCCAAAATATTATTCATTATATTACATTTATATCATATTATCTCTGGATTTATTAACATTTTTATAGGGAAAAAATCAATAAATAAATCAATATTTTGGGGCTTGACTTTTTCTGGACAATTAATTTCAAAAAAATCAAAGTAATAATATTTTTTTGAACCTGAAGTAAAAAATAATAAATTTTACCCATAAGATAAACCCATAATTAAATATAGGAATTTACATTGATCTCTGAATGAGGGATTTTCTGAAGGTTTGGATTTTCAATCCAGTTAAATATAATATAATTATGATCTTGTTTATAAATTAACGGATCCAAAACTATGTGAAATTTTAGGGTTTTACTATATAAATCTGGTTAATCCTCTTATTATTTTCATATTATTCTCTATCACCTTATAGGTTACCCAGGGTGAAAAAAACTCATCCCAAATATTTTAAGTGATGTTGAAGATTAGTAAACTGTCTGGCATATTTCACTGACCCCCCCCCCCATGTGCACAAATTAATCCAATGTATGAAGATGAGTCACATCATCAAGTATTCTGAAAATCGTGAATTATATCTAAAACATACACTTTTTATTTTCAAAATAAATAATTAAATAATTATATGATTTTTTTGGGATAATTCTAAATACATTTTGTTTTGTGAAAACATCTTAATTATATATTTTTTTATTTCTCTAATTATAGAATCATAATATAGTCATAAAAAGAATGTAATTCATATATTTTTACTCTAAAATTTTATTTTTATTCATATAATTATGACCAAATTATTTATATTTTATTATTAATATTATAAAAAGTCTTCCCCCCATTAAAAAAATGGTTAAATATAGAATTTTTGGTAGATAATGAATAAAATGACATAGATTGACTTATGATGATAATATAGCTAATATTTCATGTAATGATTTAAATTTTGGAGGTCATTCATTAATTTTTTTGGTGTATCAATCATGATATTAATTTTCATATGGTAATTCTTCTCTCAATTTAGGTATGATTGTGGCTCTCAATTAATGAAGAAAGGTATAATTAAAAATAAAATTCTATTAATGCATGACCAAAACTAGTTACCCTAGGGTAGAACCTTATTTGAATGACCTTGATCCTCATAAATAACTCTATTATAAATTTTTTTGTTAAAGTATTCATAATTTATTGTTGTAATCATACCTATAATATGAAGACCATGCCTAACTTGGAATGGTTATGCCAATTCATGACACAAATGTGCCTTAGTGTCATGACTATGACCCCTATACCCCACTTCTTATCATTACTAAAGATTCATAATCATGATGTCTGATCATAAGATATAGAATAAGGATCTGAAAATAGTTTGATAAAATATTTTAGCTATATATTAGTGGTGTATGTGATTTTATTAGATCCTATAAATTTGACGATGATTTTATTCATGGTAATAAGTCTAAGGAGTGGAAAATATTGTTCCTTGTGTTTAAGTTACATGATAGGTAGTGTGGTGACATTTATTATGAAAAATCATTGAGATACACCCAACAATTAACTTAATGTGGGGTTACCTGTATGATTATGGGGTGTTTTGGTTACATTCTAGTGCAGGGTAAGTCAATAATAAAAGATAATTAGAAGTGACATGATGATGGAAATATAATGAGATATTAGTATATGAGGTATACATGTATTTTATTTTTTATTTTATTATTTTGAGGTTATACCCCTCTAATCTTGGTGACATGAGGTAATAATTGAGGCTACATCACATAAATTTATACAATGAACACTCATGGTTGTATACATGGCGAGTACCAACATTTAAAGACAAATCACGTGGTTACTGAGAGATCATGGATGGACAGAGTACTATAAATTTTCTCAATAGGAAAACATCTTTTGGGAGTAGGTGAATTTATTTTTGTTTTGTTACTAAAAGTGTTAATACTAATGGATATATTTTTTGGGGGCACCTTCTTGATTTTAAAAATGTGATTTATTTCTATACACACTGTAAATGACTAAATCATTCATGTTATGGTGTTTGTGAATTTCCATTGTAAATTTGACCATTCCACATATGAGGATAAAAATATAAATTTCAACCTAGTATATGAATCTCATTAAAATTAATAAGGGCATTTTGAGTTCAAAATTTTTTTATTACTCTTGGCTTGAAGATTGGTATGAATTAGAAGAATTTTAGTTATTTTTAATTTTGATGAAATTTAATTATTTGACTATTTTAAATGATTTTGTATTATTATAATAATTTGGTGAAAATGGTGATAACATTCAAATTAGACCTCATATTGAAATTAAGTTAGTGTCATATTAATCATGAAGTGGTATTTTGTTTATCATTATTATAATTTTGTATTAGTTTTTTGGTCTAATGAAGAAAATTTTTGAGTAAACTAATAATTATTTATAAAAACCCCTCATAGTCATAAGAATCAAATTAGGTTGATCCAAATAATTTTAGAGGGAGATGTGGAAGCTATGTCAGTCATGTAACAGACCTTCTTCAATAAATAAAATAGTGATGAACTAGAGATTCCACATAACCTTAGGCAGGCATCCACATATGTTATAAGTTGTCGACTGACATTAATGGGTAGTTAAAACCACATGGGAACTATACTGTTAGTATCAAAATAAATAATAATAGTAAATAGAATAAACATCATTAACATGAATTATATCAGATTAAAATAATGTATTTATAAGAAATTTATATCATTATAAATAACAATACCATTCTACAATAGAATGTAACTCCTACATGTAATACTATCATACATTTATATAGATCACCCAATGGACTGATCACATTTAGTATTATAACAAAACAAAATAAAATAATAAATTTACCCACTATACAATCCATGTCCATACCATATATATATATCTCCAAATCCCAACCAAACTCCTCCATCCCACTAATCTATACTAGGGTATGATCACTTATATTCTAACCATAAGGTTTACGTGCCAACCAAGGTGTATGTGAAAAGTGTGAGGATAAAAATTTATAGGAAACAACCTTCGGTGTCCCTAATAATAAGCATATTATATGTTCATTCTTGTAGAAATTGAAAATAATGTTATAACATTACATGAATACACTTTTTTAACCACTATATACTTAAGAATACACCCTTACTCAAACCTGCTCTGGCCAATGTGAGAGTATGAATGATACTCCCATAGTCTAATCCTAATAAGAGATTGAATGAATTACCACATATTCCAATATCGAAAAGGTATATGGAGTATATCAAATAATTTTAATAGTAACATAAATGAGTGGTTCATCACTACTAACACTGAGAGTTTTGGTGAATGGATCATCACCGTGCTAATACCCACATAGGTGAACCTTTCTTCACTATACTAATATTATATATGATAAATGGCCATCACCTACAGAAAAACAATTTCCAAAAATATAACAATAGATAAGGTGAATGGGTTATCACCCATATAAAAAAATTATAGGTTCAATGGGTTATCAAAATTATATAATCACACATCGGTGAAATGTAATAACCATTATAAAATTAGTATGGATGATCACATCATCACCTATCATAAAGATCAAAGGGAATGGGATATTACCTATAATACATTTTTGAACTAAATATTATCCTATAATCATATATAAAAATATATATGTGGTAAATGATAACATACTAAAAAATATTTGTGAATAATAAAAGGGGGCCGAATATCCCATACTCAAAAATTAGATCCATATAATACATGTGGAAAAAACATCACATCTTGAAAATACTATCACAATAATACACATTATAAATTCACCCCATTATTGAAACCATATATCAATAAAATAGATGGAAAATCCATCCAAGCCTATAAATCATATCTTTATTGTATAAGAGGGAAAATATTCCCATCTTTTAAATTATATTTCAACCATACTAGTGGGAAATGTGTAACAACCTAAGGATTTACAAATAAATTTAATATAGAACATAATGCACAAAACACTGAGCCTCTGCAAAACCAAATTTTGTTATTATACTTATTTAAACAAAATAGTTATATCCTATCAATTAAACAGAAATTTTCCACTTCTCTTATTTTAATTTCGAAAAACAGACATAAACGATTGAAATCAGTAAGATATTTAGAGTCCAATATAATCAACTTAATTTTTTTGGTGAATAGTAACTTGGCCCTTTTGAATAGTAATGTTACCCTTGTGAATAGTAATACGACCCTTATGAATAATAAACTAGCTAAATAAATATTAACTTCACCCGTGAAAGTATAAATAAAATAAATGAATCTTATAAATAAAAGTACGGTATAATTATGTCATTGTATAATAAAATTATGTCATTTTGAAATTTAATATTTAAGTGTTGGTAATATTATGAGTCATAATAATTTAATTACCATTTTATAATTAATTAAATGATTTAAAAGAAAATTCCTTTTTATAAAAGGTATTCATAAATAAATATTTTAATGTAATATTTGTTTTTTATAATTTTATGAGACCTTAGTTAAATTTTCAGAGTGTTATAAAATTAGTTATAAATTTGCAATCTGTATTTTTCATGTAAATGAGGTTTTTAATTAAAAATTTAATTTCTCATATTTATAAAATAATTTTCATAAAAATGGAGTTTATTTTGTGTTTGTACAATAATATATATGGTTAGGGTGAAATTTTTATATTTTTCTAAAATCTTGGAACGTTTTTGGGAATAGTAAAATACGATAATTTAATATAAATGCTAAATACGTGAATTTTTGTGTAATTATTGATTTAAGGCTGAGGTAATAACCATTAGTTATAAATAACATGAAAAAGTTACATTATTTATTCAAAATAATCAAAACTATTTATTGTCTTGAAGAAAATAAAAAAAAAATAAGAATAAAATAAGGAGAAATTACCCCTCTCCTCCACTATAAAACCACCCCTCACCCCCTCTTCTCACCACTCCTCTAAACCATGAATATTGTCAAATTACTGTGAAAATCCTCTTCCCTAGTGTCTACCCATGTCCAGGATCTCTTGTTCTTACCAACAGAACAAAACCCTTTTCCTTAAGGAGGTTCTCAAGGAGGATTATTCAATAGGTAAAATCCCCTTCCTTTTCCTTTTTTTCAAGTTCTTTCTTTTATTATACTCTCCTCATATCCTTTATCAAAATTATCATGATATATATAGTATCATGTATATAATGAAATTAAATCATTTTAATGTAATACCTATCATCATTATATTTACCCTCTCTCTCTCTCTTTTTGAAAAATGAAATCATCATTTGGGATGTGCCGATTTGCAACCTTTGTGGATGACAAACATTCACTCTTAAATTTCTTCTTCAAGGAGGGTTATGATACCGTTTTATGGTTAAAAAGAATATATAATTTTTATTATAACCTATTTAATGTTATAAAACCATTATATATTCACAATACTAATTCATATGAAAAAACTAGTTCGTGATGATCCAAAATTGCCAAAATAATCTAAATGAATATCACTAATGTTTTATTTAATAACTCATCCTCAAAAAAATAAATAAAAATGAATTATATAACCATTTAATATTATTTATTTCCATTATTAAAATATAAAATCAATTATGGAGAATTATATCCATTCCACAAGAACTTCATTACATATAAATAAGCGAACCGATCAAGAAAAACAAGAAAACAAATGCTCCTGAAATATGAAATTAAACCACATAATTCATCAATAAGACCATAAAATAACATAGTTAAACTATATTTATTATATTAAATTTATTAAGGGTTCCTATTAAATTAATTTATTCATTTAATTTTATTATCTAGGACATTAAGGTCAAGTGAAGAACACATTTAGTCCAATGGTAAGGATTTTCTCATCTCACTTCCATTTTTTGTGAGATATTCCTTATTCAACAATATTTATTGTGTATGGTGTATTTATACTTCCCACTGATTTATGATATCATGAATATATTTATTTTCATGGTATTAAATTTATCATTTTATGATAATTAATTTTAGGGTGTATGATTTGATTGATTACAAACTGGTAAGGGATTCTACTCGAATCTCCATTATTCCTTTGGGTTACTCTTCATCCCTTTTTACCCAAATGAAATTATATTTTATTTTTAAGTACATATTCTAAATGTCATTTATATATTCCTATATAATTTATTAGGATCCATTCATTTATATTTTTGGGCATATACATGTTTTTAAAAGGTTCACAACTCATTTTTTCCTGATAAGAAAGCCAGATTTGAGGGAACTTCTTGAAATATTACCCATTTTCAAGTTCACTATATAAAATATTTTAATCGATATTTTTTTTATAAAAAAAATTATCATTGAAAAATATTTTTCTTTATTTTTGGTTTTATGAAAACAAATAGGCCCTTTCTCTTTAAAATATCTTTAATATTTTCCTTAAATCACACTAAAATGTTTTATTTCTAAAGTTTCTTAAAAACTATTTTTACATGTTTTCACTTTAGTGAGGCATAATTTATACCTAAAATATATTTTCAATATCCTTACCATTTTTTATAGGGTATACATGTTTAAATTATGATATTATGACAAATACAAATGATTTTCCAAAATAACTCTTATATCCAAAGTAAAAAAGGGGTTTTCTCATCTCACTTTTACTTTTGTGAGATATATTCTAGGTTTAAAACTTATTCCTTATGTGTGTGGTTTATGTACTACCCTTTGAAACATCATATCAAGATTATACTTGTTTTAATGAAATTATAATTAATTTTTATTTGAATGTTTCAAAGTGGTATAGGAATAAATGGAATGCTTATAGATTAATTTCCTCAAGAATTTCTCTATGGAGTATCCATCTATATAAAATTCCATTGTTTAATATTTTAATTTATTGAGGTTTATATATTATTTTTATCATCCAAAATATCTTACTAAATGGTTTATGATCAGTTTGACTGTGGATGTTCTATCCTGATAGTATTCACCATACTACTCATAATGGTTTGTGATTATGTTTATAAATTCGGGAATGTTGTTTATATTTACTGCGTATATATAGTTTATATTTGACTATTTTAATATGATGAATGAATTAGACTTATTAAGTGATTGGTGGTCCCATATATAGCTCCTCGTTGTATTGATAGGTCTCATGAGACAAACTAGTTTGGCTTTTTACCCATTAATGTATAGTCTTGGAACAAGGCCCTCATGGTATGGTTATGATTTCCCTCATTATGATTCCCCCATTTTAAAATTAGTAGCTGATAATCTGTGTGACTATTAAACTAGTCAAATATCCATATTTAAGTTCTATTAAGGAATTATTTAATAATCTTTTATTCCTTCCATATTGTGATCTAGATAATGTTTTAATGGAATGTGTACTATTATTTATTCAACATGCCTTATTAATTTTGCCTCCTCTATACTGTTTACCCTTACAGAGTAGCCAAGATCACCCATTTTTATGTTTTATTTTACCACAGTATGTTAAGATGAAAATTATAAATTACTTTCATAGATAATATAGGTGTTATGGATGTTTCCAATGGAATTAATATATTGTATTTTCCTTCTAATTTGTATTGTAACAATTATGAATGTATCTAGTTTTCCCAAACAACTAAACTATTATATCCTCTAGGATATGATTCTTTGTAATCACACCAATGTAATAAAGTAAGTCAATGACTCCAGGCTATCGAGGTTAGGGTATTTACTATTGGTATAATATGGTCTTTAGTAAAAATCTTGAAAAATATATTTAGAAAACCATGATTAGGGAATAAAACCATAATAAAGATTTTGAGGATAATTATACAAGAACATCCTAGAATTTTGGAATGGTGGAGATTATGTGTATATTCCTAGAAATAAATCCATGTCTACATACTATAAGTGGACATGGTTTTTGTAGCATATATACCTATGTATAAAAACACTAACAAGGTTTCCCATTCCTGACTTGGGGTAACCCGATACATGACAATGGGTCGTACTGCACTCTTGGTTTGACACTCTTAGGGGATATGATTAGGATAATTTACATTCTATTTACAAATCATAATTAAGGATCTGAATATATAACCTAGGTTAAAACTAAGTTGATTATATTGAAAACAAGTTGTCATGATATTCTATAAGTGATTATATGTTTTTTACACTATTCTTTTTTTACTCACACTATGCTTTTGGGAATTACTTATTAGAAGGAAATAAGGGGAGTCATGTTAACATTGAACATGATGGAAAACGTGGTGTAATCGACCAACCAAATGGGATATTGATAGAAGTTCATGATATTGTGATCATGCCAAATCCTTTTTCATGAAATATTATTAACAACAGATACCTTAACAAACTCCCAAAATAACCAAAGAAGATAAGAATAAAGTTTTCTAAGAGCTCCACAGATGGAGATCAGGGAGGAAAGAAGGCTTGATTTCCATCATAAAAGTAATCTAGAAGGATATACCTAGGAAAGTGTCTCAATGAAACATATAAATACTTTTTTTGGGAAGTGAATACAAAAAGAAAATAATTTCTAAGGAAAAATGAATAATATAGAGGAAGAAAATATAACTAATCCTAAGAATCCATTCGAAGTAATTTTCCTCAAATTTAGGGGACCTAGACATTACACGAGTCAACACAATATTCTATATGATATCCTATATAACATGAAAGGACCCTTGTGGAAATAAATGCATGAAATATTTATGTATTAAGGATGAATTGGAAATCCTAGTTAAAAGGTTGTTTAGTGATTGAAATTATTTCAGGGACATTAGTCACATTTATTTTGGATGTTATGTGGTTTTATAAAAAAGGAAAACCCATCACATTCAGAAAGGCGATGGGTTTTGAACCCACAACTAAAGGGAGATAAGGGTGTAGTTCCGACCACTATCCTATGTGAATTCCAGGTTATAATGATTTTTTTAGCTAAAAAACTAATTGATAAATGATATTTTAATTCTATATATTTTTTATAATCAAATAGATAATATAGGGATTGGAAGATTATTTAGTGATTATGTAATTAATATTATTTCAAATGATGTTCGCAATTTTTGGAATCCTATAATGTTTTGGTAAATAGTATATTTTTATTAATAAAAGTTAACGTTTATTTTATAGTCAAATATGATTTAATTATAGACTTATGGTGATCTAGGTTATTTATGAAAATGGATAGGATAACTTAGAGATTATGTGACAGGGGAAATTAATTTTTTTTATAAGACATAAGAGTTATTGATGTCATTTAGAACTGTATAGAAAAAAATCATTCTTATTTTTTGGGTCATAGTCTAGAATTTTGTTTTGAAGAATGATAGTAATTTGAAAAATGATCTATGTTTATCATTGAGTTTTACATTTCAATTTTGTAGATTAATGTGGTTTTTCAACATATAAAGGTTTATAATTTTTTTGAGAATTATCATATCATATCCTAACTATTTTGGATTTGGTTAATCTATAAATATAATTGGAATAGATAATTATACTTTTGTGGGATCTGTGATCTATTGAAGTTGATTCAAATTCTTCAGGTGTGAAAAATTCATCTTGAATGTTTACTTTTAGGTATAAGGAATGAAGTGAATGTAAATTGAATCCCAACCAAAGGATGATATTATTATTATGAAATGGAATGTAATCAATAATTTTTAACTTATCAAGTGCTTATCTAGATAGTAAAGGAATCCCTCAATTATAAGAAAAATAATTTTTACCAAAAATGTTATCCATGTAGTTTTCTTTCTGAGAAATCAATGGTCTTTTAACCGATCACAAGATTTATGACTTTGTAATTGTTAAAATTATAACGATTATGTCCTCTATCAGCCCCATCAGCACTTGATTGTTATATTATTATTCAATGTTCATATTTTCACTTCACACTAATGTTATCATATTAAAATGTGTAGTTTTGTAGTAACATATGCATTTCTATTTAACTCTTATTTAGAGGATATTTTATTGACCCTATTTCAGATTTGGGTCACCCACAAGGTAATTTTCAAGTATCAACCATTAACTTTTAAATTGAAATTTCCAATTAAGAGGACATAATTTATTATAGGAGGAGAGAATGTAATACCCAAAGGATTTATAAATAAATTTATTGAATAATGTAATTCACACAACACTAAGTATCTAAGAATGTTTTTGTTATTATAATTATTTAAACAACAAAGTTATAACCAAGCCATTAAACACTATTTTCATACTTCTTTGATTTGAATTTCAAAAAATAGACCTACACAGTTTTGATCAGTAATATAGTTAGAGTATGATTGGATCAAATTAATTCTTTTGGTGAATAGTAACTTGAACCTTTTGAATAGTAATGTTACCCTTATGAATAGTAACTGAATCCAAATGTATAGTAAAATGAAAAAATGAATAGTAATATCACCCATGAAAGTATAAATAAAATTTACGCATCTTATTTATGAAATTTAGATATAATTATATCATTTTATAAGTAAAAGAATAATTTAAAAATTAATATTTATGTGTTGGTATTATTGTGAGTCATAAATATTTAATTAAACTTTTATAATTAATAAAATGATTTTAATGAAAATTCATTTTTATAAAAAAAATTAAAAATTAATATTTTATTTTCATATGATATTAGTATAAGTTTATGAGTCCTTAGTTAGTTTTTCAGAGTGTTATAAAATCAGTTATAAATTTAAAATCTGTATTTTTTTGAGTAAATGATATTTTTAATAAAATAATAAATTTATTATATTTAGAAAATTATTTTCATAAAATTGAGTTAATTTTGGACCTATTAATGTTCATAGATAGTTAGGGGGAAACTTTGATATTTTTCTAAAATACTTGATTTTTTATAAATAGTAAAATACTATAATTTATGATAAATGTTAAATATATGAATTTTTTAGTCTTTATTGATGTAATGTTGAGGTAAGAACAATCAGTTATAAATCACATGCACATTTCATTGTATTTATTCACAAGAATCACCACTATTTCTTGTATTGAGAAAAATAATAAAATAATGAATTAAGTAATAAGAAACCAAACCTCTCCTCTACTGAAAAAACAACCCTCACCCCCTCTTCTCCTAAATCATTTAAGAATTTAATTTTGTCAAAATTATTCCCAAATACTCTTCCCTAGTCTCTCCCCACATCCAGAATCTCTTGGACATCCCAAAAGTCCAAAACCGCTTTCCTTATGGAGGTTCTCAATGAGGAGTATTCAAGAGGTAAAATCCTCTTCCTCTTCCTTTTATTTTATTTTGAAGTTATTTATTTTTCTATAATTTTTATTATATATACTTTAATTGTGTCAGGATAATTTAATACACATAATCAATTTTCTTACTATCTCTCTCTCTCTTTTATTTTAACAATGAAATCATCGTTCGGGAGGTTCCGATTTACAACCTTCATGGATAGCAAAAATTTGTTCATCAATTTCTTATTCAAGATGGGACATAATAACATTTTTATGGTCCAAAAATACTATAATATTTTTATTATAACTTATTTAATGCTTTTTAACTAGTTATATAAAAATAATATAAATTTATATGACAAAACTAGTTTATGATGGTCAAAAACTTCAAAAATAATGTAAATAATTATCACTAATGTTTTATCTAATAGATCATCATCATACCATTAAGAAAATGGAATTATATAACCAATTAATCTTATGGATTTAAATTATTATTATATAAAATCAATTCTGGAGAATTATATCTATTCCACTGTCACGACCCGTCCTCGGGGCCCGTGCCGTGACTACCCCAAGCCCGCCTTCCATAGGCCAGGGGCTGGCGACTAGCACCAAGGCGTAAAATCCCAGTAAACAGGGAAGGCATTGCCTTTATAAGTAACAACCACACAGAGTCAGCAAGCGGAAAGTAAAGTGCAGAAAGGTAAAGGGGCCGGAAATACAAGCCCAACTGTAAAGTACAACTGAAAAGTAAAGTACAGCAACTGAAGAAAAGACGGCGGCCTCGTGTCGTCCACTGGCAATCCCACCTGGAGGGGTGGGTACAGATAGCCTCCAGGCTCCTCGGGTCCCACGTCCGCTCCGAGCACGTCCCGCCCAGTGGTCCACCTCTAGGTACCGTCCTGCTCCACGCCCCAACCGCGATCAGCGCTGTCCGTCGTCTGCAACCAACACAACAAGGTGCGGGCATAGCCCGTGCAGGGGTGAGTACAAGCTACTCAGTAAGGACCCCGAGACCCCCGAAGGTCTCCCGAAATCCACAAAGGATATAGCACAAAAGAAAGATGCAATCACGAAGTAACATCTGACTCGACTTAGGTATATGCCCATACATATACCTAAGTCCCCAATTCTAGCTCTGCTCACGAGCTCAAGAACAACTCAATCCACAAAGGAAAGCAAGACTCAAATCCACAAGGAGAGTAAACAGTAAATCCACAAAGGATAGTTCAACACAATCCACAAAGGAGAGTAACATAAGATTCAGCTCAACCAGGTATACTTTTTCAGATGACGTCAAAGACGATCACTGATCCGTCTCAGTCGTCGGACCCACGAAGGATCGATAGGTACTAACCCCCGCAAAAAGACCCACGTAGGATCGGGCTCACACAGAACCTGTAGGCAGTGGCTCACACAGAACCGGTAGTAAGGACCCACGGAGGATCGGGCTCACACAGAACCTGAAGCACTGATCCACGTGGGATCGCTGAGTGCAGTAGCCGACGCAGTCCACTGAGGATCTCTGCACAGTCATCGCCGCAGTCCACGAAGGATCTCTGCTCTGCCGTCGTCGCAGTCCACGGAGGATCTCTGCTCTGCCGTCGTCGCAGTCCACGGAGGATCTCTGCTCTGTCGTCGAGGTCACAGCCAGCGCTAGGGTTCCCGCACGTAGCGAGCTCGTTTAGGAGGGTCCGCTCCACGAGCCGAGGGGCTGATACATCAACTGACACGTAGTCCGAAGTTGATGTATCCAAAAGTTCCGTATCGACAACAGGATCTCAACGCGACAGACGGCGCGTCATTCGGACGCCCGGTCTGAGAGTTATTGGCATTTTCGTCCCAGGGGCCCGGTTGGTTTTTAGGGCAAAACCAACCCGACCGTACTCCGCCTGTATCCGATCCTCAGGCGGAGTATGCCAAAAGTTCCGTCTCACTTAGAGGAAACTACCACAGCTGACGGTACGTCGTTCGGACGTCCGTAGCTCAAGTTATGAGCGTTTCCGCTCCGAGGGCCCGGTTGGTTTCGTGTACGAACCAACCCGGCCGAACCCAAAGTCTTCCGAAACCTTGAGTATAATATACCGAAACGACCGTCTCGATCCAAGGATCGCGTAGCCGCTGACGGTTCGTCAATCGGAGGTCCCAGGCCCAAGATATGGGCGAAAGACCGTAGAGGGCCCGAAACGGGGGTACTGGGCCCGGGGCGACCCGGCCCGAACCCCCCCTGGGGTCGGCCGAACCGGGTCGGCCCGAACCGGGTCGGCCCGACCCGGCCCGAACCGGCTCGGCCGGGTCCGGTCCGGCCTGGGCGCGGCCCGGCCGACCGGACCGGCTCGGCTTCGGCCGAGCGGCCGAAGCGCTGCCGCCGCGGGTCAAACCCGCGGCTTTGGAGAAAACGCGGCCCGCGCGGGCCGCGTGCTGGAAGGCCGGACCGCGGACGCGGTCCGGCGGCTCGCCGCCGCCGCGGCTCGGCCGCGGCGGACTCCTCCGGCGGCGCGCCGGGCGCCGCCGCCCCCGGTCGCCGGCGCCGCCGCGCCGGCGACCCGCGCCGCCGCCTCCTTCCGCGGGCCGCCGGAGATGCTCCGGTGGCCCGATTTGCCTCCCGTCTGCGCCGTTGTTCCTCCCGGGACGCGTCCTCCACTGCGGAATCAACATATGGCCCTTGCGTCGCGCTTTTTCCGTCGCTCGCCAAATCCGCACACAAAGGAAGATCGACGGAGGGTTACCGGGTCTTGTTCGTTAGACCCGCACCCTCCGCGTTAGTCATAATCAACGGGAGAAACAGGAAAGAAACCAATCAACAATTTTAAATAAATTAAAATTGTTTCGTGATCGGGTTCTATATTTCAAAAGAATAAACACGGGATTTTAAAAAGAATTCCAACATCCCTTACCTCGCAGCTGTCGTTGCCGAACGAGGGATCGTCGCGGAATCGCTCGTCGTGGAGGAAGGAGATCGTCGCGTCGTCGCGGTATCCGGCGTCGCGTCGCCAATCTCCGGATCAAGATCAAACGGATTTAATTAGTTTAAATCCGTTGATATTGAAATTAAAAAGGGAGAAGAAAAGATCCGATTCTCACCTTTGTTGCCGAACGAGGATCGGCCGCGGAAGAAAGACGTCGCCGAAGAACGTCGCGGGTAGATCTCGTCGACGTCGCAGATCTTGGTGTGCGTCGTCGAATTCCGTTCGCCGGAGTTCTTCGCGTTCTTCGCGTTCTTCGCGTTCTTCGCGTTCTTCGCGTTCTTCGCGGAGAGGGTGGAGGAACGAAGATTCTTTCAAATCCTTTCCAAGGATTTTTATGTTGGTCTTAATTTATAAACATGCCAACACGAAACCGGTTAAGAAACGATCCATCAATTCGTTGAATTAATTCAACGAAAGAAACGACCCATTTAATTCACGAAGAAACAGTCCATTTAATTCACGAAATAAACCGCCCAATTAAATGGTCTGTTAAGAATTAAAGAAAACGCGTCGGTTGACTTTTCAGTTACTTTGACGGGTTTTCGCGGGTGCGTTACTTAGCGAAAGAAACGGCGGGGCTCGTGCGGGTCCCACCGCACAAATATCCTACCAAGGGGTAGGATATTTCTGGATAGCACCCTATCCAGTTCAACTCAGTTCAAGCCGTCTTTAAGTGACTTCAAGTGGCTTCCAAGCAGCTTAAGTGAAATAAAATAAAGTTGTCGCACAAACTTTATTTTATTTCTGACTTAAGACCGTAAAAATTTAAAAACCACGTCTGAGCAAACGCAACTCCGGAAGAGGCGTTTCTAAGCAAATACCGGCGCTGCGATTTCATCGGTGCCCTCAGAATTCGATTCCGGGCACCGGTTCAAAAGATAGAAAAACCCCGCTCGTCCGTTCACTGAACGTACCCGAGCCAAACTTCGGAAATTGATTCCGGCACACCGGCCTCGAATCAGGTGCCGTCTGAAGCTGCGTTCTTGTAAAATTCCAAAGAAAATTAAGAAAAAAAATTTCCTTGAAATTTGCGGGTCTTTACATTACTCCCACCTCAGGGCTTTACGTCCCCGTAAAGATACATCAAAAACTAGGGGAACAAATGGGGGTACTGAGCACGCATCTGAGCCTCCCGCTCCCAAGTGCTCTCCTGGAGGTTCCCGTGCTGCCATCTGACGCGCACAAGAGGAATCGACCGCCCACGTAGGACCCGCTCCTGTCGATCCTCGATCTCCACTGGAACCTCCGCAAAAGTCGCCCCATCGTCCACGTCCAGCTCCCCAAAGTCGATGATGTGCGTCGGGTCGTGCACGTATCTCCTCAGCTGAGACACGTGGAAGACGTCGTGCACCCGGTGCAACTGAGGTGGTAGAGCCAGGCGATAAGCCACCTCTCCTATCCTGCTGAGGACCTGGAAAGGCCCGATGAAGCGTGGAGACAACTTGCCGCCTCGGCCAAATCTCCGTAAACCACGTCGAGGTGAGACACGCAAAAAGACGTGGTCGCCATCCTCGAACTCTAGTGGCCTCCGCCTCCTGTCAGCATATGACTTCTGCCGGCTCTGAGCTGTCCTCATCCTCTCCTGGATGATCTGGACCTTCTCTGTCGTGGCTCGGACCATCTCTGGTCCCACGAGTGCTGACTCCCCAGGGTCTGTCCAGCACAACGGTGATCTGCAGGGTCTGCCGTACAACGCCTCGTATGGTGCCATCCCGATGGTGGAGTGGTAGCTGTTGTTGTACGCAAACTCCACCAAGGGTAGGTGGTCCTCCCAGCTGCGACCAAAGTCGAGAACACATGCACGGAGCATGTCCTCGAGTGTCTGTATGGTCCTCTCCGTCTGTCCATCCGTCTGAGGGTGGAAGGCTGTGCTCAGATGGAGCCGCGTCCCGAACGCCCCCTGCAACCCCTTCCAAAGCCTGGAAGTGAAACGAGCATCTCGATCGGAGACGATAGACGATGGCACACCGTGAAGCCGTACGATCTCCTGGACGTAAAGACGTCCCAAGCTCTCTACTGAGCCCTGCTCTCTGATGGGTAAGAAGTGTGCCGACTTGGTGAGTCGGTCGACAATCACCCAAATGGAGTCGTGACCTCTGGAAGTGCGTGGAAGTCCAGTCACGAAGTCCATAGATATGCCGTCCCACTTCCACTCCGGGACCTCCAAGGGCTGTACCAAGCCTGCTGGTACCTGGTGCTCTGCCTTCACCTGCTGGCAGGTGAGGCATCGTGAAACGAACTCTGCCACAGCTTTCTTCATGCCCGGCCACCAGTGCTGTCGTCTGAGATCCTGGTACATCTTCGCCACTCCGGGATGTACCGCCAAGGGAGAAGTGTGAAACTCTCTCAGCACCTCCTCTCGTAAAGCAACTGGTACGAAGGTACGCCCTCTGAAAAGGATGTCGTGCTCTGCTCCAAGGGAGAAACCATCAGGCGCCTGACCTGAGGATATCAGTGCACGCCGGGCCTCACAGTCAGCGTCCCCACGCTGAGCCTCTCTGACCCGCTGTAGAAGTGGAGGAGAGACTGTGAGAGACTGAAGAAAGGCTGCTCCGTCTCTATCCACGAAGGATATCTGCAAGGAGGCTAGCTGCTCCGTCGCCTCCTCAAGCAGCTGAATGCCCGTCCTCCTGCTGAGGGCATCGGCTACCACGTTCCCCTTCCCAGGAGTATAGACTATCTCAAAGTCATAGTCCTGGAGGAACTCAAGCCATCTCCGTTGTCTCAGGTTCAGGTCCTTCTGAGAGAAGATATACCTGAGACTCTGGTGGTCAGAAAAGACCGTGAAGCGCTCGCCCATCAGATAGTGCCGCCAAGTCTTCAGAGCGAAGACCACTGCTGCTAACTCCAGGTCATGAGTGGCGTAGTTCTGCTCATGCGGCCTCAACTGACGTGATCCGTAGGCGATCACGGCCCGCTCCTGCATCAGGACGCACCCGAGTCCAGTCCCTGATGCATCGCAGTAAACTACGTACCCAACTCCCTCCTCAGGCAACCTCAAGATAGGTGCGCTGGTCAATCTCTGTCTCAGCTCCTGGAAGCTCTGCTGACATCTGTCTGACCACATGAAGGGTTTCCCCTTCTTCGTCAAGGCTGAGAGTGGTGCCGCAACTCTGGAGAAGTTCGGCACAAATCTCCGATAGTATCCGGCTAGGCCCAAGAAGCTCCGCACCTCTGTCACGCTCCTGGGTGGCTCCCAAGCTAGCACTGCCTCGATCTTCGCGGGATCCACTGCAACTCCCGCCTCAGAAATGACGTGCCCCAAGAAATGGACCTCACGTAACCAGAACTGGCATTTTGAGAGCTTGCCATAAAGCTGGTGCTCTCGGAGTGTGTCTAGCACAACTCGCAGGTGGTAGGCATGCTCCTCCTCAGTCGTCGAGTATACCAAAATGTCGTCAATGAAGACAACGACAAATCGGTCGAGGTATGGCTGGAAGATCCTGTTCATGAGGCTCATGAACACTGCTGGAGCATTGGTTACGCCGAACGGCATAACCAAGAACTCATAATGGCCATACCGACACCTGAAGGCCGTCTTCTGCACGTCCTCGTCTCGAACTCTGAGCTGATGATAGCCTGACCGGAGGTCTATCTTCGAGAACCACCGCGCTCCCTTGAGCTGATCGAAGAGGTCATCAATCCGTGGCAGCGGATACTTATTCCTCACTGTCACCTGGTTCAGGCGACGATAGTCGACACATAGTCGTAAGCTCCCGTCCGCCTTCTTGGCGAACAAAATCGGGGAAGCCCAGGGTGAAACACTGGGTCGGATAAACCCCTTGCTCTGCAAGTCCTCCAACTGTACCCGCAGCTCTCGAAGCTCGGCGGGGGCCATCCGATATGCTGGAGTAGATATCGGGGCTGTCCCGGGGTACAAGTCGATGTAAAAGTCTACCTCTCTACGAGGAGGTAGCCCTGGAACGTCGTCGGGAAAGACGTCCACGTACTGGTCCACCACTGCAGGAAAAGCCGGACTCCGCACGTCCACTGCTCCTAGGATGAGGCTAGCCAACTGATGTGAGATGGGCTGCACTCTCCTCCGCGGAAGTCCATCCTGTGCTGCAAAGGTTCCCTTCTCGCCGGTGAAGGTAAACCTGCTCCCGTCGGTACGAACACATCGTACCTTGCGCCTAAAACAGTCGATCTGGGCATGAACCGTGGATAGCCAATCCATGCCCAAGATGACGTCGTAAGGCCTCGACGCCGCTACAAGGAGATCCCAGCCGAAGCTCTCGCCTCCTAGAGTAAGCTCACACTGCCGGCACCAGTGCGTAATCGTCGAGTCTGCTCCCGTAGGAGTCTCTAGCCGTAAGGATCGAGCCAACGGCTCAGTCGGAATCTCCGAGCTCCGAACAAGGGCAGAGGCTATGAAAGAGTGACTCGCTCCTGTGTCTATAAGTACTGCAGCAAGGGTGGAATAGACACAGATCGTACCTCGAATCATCTCTGGCATGTCGGGGTCGTAGGCCTCCACTGCCTGGAGCTGGGCCTGTCCCTGCCCGCCGGCTCCCTGTGGTCGAGGTGGCCCTCCTGGTGGTGGTGGGGGTAGAGCCTGGAAGCGTCGCCCACCACCCGCTGCTCGGCCAGCTCCTCTGCCTCGTCCGCCTCCTCCCTGCGGACCGCCACGGTCGACCCTCTGCCTCTGCCTGGGTGGCCCCTCCACCGTCTGCTGCTCCTCTGGTCGGCGAGTCGGGCAGTCACGAGCCATGTGACCCTGCCCGCCGCAAGAGTAGCACAGCCTGCCTCTCGAAAGGCTGACACTCCGCTGTGTGCCCTGCACCGCTGAGCCGGTGTCCTGAGGCCGTCTGCGTGGGGGTCTGGTCTGCCTGGACCCGTGAGTCATCCGTCGGCTACCTACTGCCGAAGACTCAGCTACCTGCCGCCCTGCGCTAGGTCTCGCCGCTGAAGAAGGCTCTGCCAGGAAGCTCTCGATCAGGAGGGCTCGCTCCAGCACTCCTGCCTGGGTCGGAATGCTGAGGGAGATCAGCGACGCACGAATCTCCTGTCGCAAGCCCTGCTCGAAGGTCCGGGCCCGGAAGAAGGGGTCCCGTACCATGTCGGTCGAGTAGCGAGATAGGTCCGTGAACCTCGCCGCGTACTGAGCGACCGTCATGCTGCCCTGGCGCAGCTGGAGAAGCTCCTGGATGCGCACCGCTCGGAGGGTGGCCGGGACGAACTCAGAGCGGAAGAGGCTCTCGAAGTCCGCCCAGAGCAAGGATGCCTCATCGTGAACCTGGAGCATTAGGCTCCACCATCGTCCTGCCGCCGCCTGCAGGAGGCTCGCTGCGAGGATCACCATGAGATCCGCTGGTGTCCTCACTAGCCTGAAGATCCGTACCACCGCCTCTAGCCAGTCCTCGGCGGCCTGGGGGTCCGCCTCACCGCGAAACCTGGGCGGTCGCTGGCTCTGAAACTCGTGCAGTGCCCTGAGGCGACGTGCATCGTCGGCGTCTGGTACTGGAAGCATCGGTGGCTCGGCGGGTAAGGCTACCGCCGGTGCCACTGCTGGCAAAGGGCCCTGCACCGAGGCCTCGTCGCTCGGTGGGCTGCCGTCGCGCCCTACACTCGGAACCCTAGCTGGCAGTCGTCGCGGGGCCATCCTGAAAAGGAGAACAAGAGCACCACAGTCAGAACAGTATACCTGGTGAGCTGGCACAAGTAATCACAAGGAAAACTTGAGACTTTCATAAAGCAGATCAGTATACCCGGTGAGCTGACATAAGTAATCACAAAGAAAACTTGAAACACACACGCAATCAATGTTTTCATGCATTAAGTCGGAAATCAGGAGTCAGGGTCCTGGTGTACGGATACGTCGGCCGCCGCACCAACACTGGGCTCCCTGAACTGATAACCACACTCAATACACTAAACACTATTGCTTCACATAGAAAGAAAGGACGATCAGAGTCTGCGGTAGAACCGACCGCCTCTGATACCAATTTGTCACGACCCGTCCTCGGGGCCCGTGCCGTGACTACCCCAAGCCCGCCTTCCATAGGCCAGGGGCTGGCGACTAGCACCAAGGCGTAAAATCCCAGTAAACAGGGAAGGCATTGCCTTTATAAGTAACAACCACACAGAGTCAGCAAGCGGAAAGTAAAGTGCAGAAAGGTAAAGGGGCCGGAAATACAAGCCCAACTGTAAAGTACAACTGAAAAGTAAAGTACAGCAACTGAAGAAAAGACGGCGGCCTCGTGTCGTCCACTGGCAATCCCACCTGGAGGGGTGGGTACAGATAGCCTCCAGGCTCCTCGGGTCCCACGTCCGCTCCGAGCACGTCCCGCCCAGTGGTCCACCTCTAGGTACCGTCCTGCTCCACGCCCCAACCGCGATCAGCGCTGTCCGTCGTCTGCAACCAACACAACAAGGTGCGGGCATAGCCCGTGCAGGGGTGAGTACAAGCTACTCAGTAAGGACCCCGAGACCCCCGAAGGTCTCCCGAAATCCACAAAGGATATAGCACAAAAGAAAGATGCAATCACGAAGTAACATCTGACTCGACTTAGGTATATGCCCATACATATACCTAAGTCCCCAATTCTAGCTCTGCTCACGAGCTCAAGAACAACTCAATCCACAAAGGAAAGCAAGACTCAAATCCACAAGGAGAGTAAACAGTAAATCCACAAAGGATAGTTCAACACAATCCACAAAGGAGAGTAACATAAGATTCAGCTCAACCAGGTATACTTTTTCAGATGACGTCAAAGACGATCACTGATCCGTCTCAGTCGTCGGACCCACGAAGGATCGATAGGTACTAACCCCCGCAAAAAGACCCACGTAGGATCGGGCTCACACAGAACCTGTAGGCAGTGGCTCACACAGAACCGGTAGTAAGGACCCACGGAGGATCGGGCTCACACAGAACCTGAAGCACTGATCCACGTGGGATCGCTGAGTGCAGTAGCCGACGCAGTCCACTGAGGATCTCTGCACAGTCGTCGCCGCAGTCCACGAAGGATCTCTGCTCTGCCGTCGTCGCAGTCCACGGAGGATCTCTGCTCTGCCGTCGTCGCAGTCCACGGAGGATCTCTGCTCTGTCGTCGAGGTCACAGCCAGCGCTAGGGTTCCCGCACGTAGCGAGCTCGTTTAGGAGGGTCCGCTCCACGAGCCGAGGGGCTGATACATCAACTGACACGTAGTCCGAAGTTGATGTATCCAAAAGTTCCGTATCGACAACAGGATCTCAACGCGACAGACGGCGCGTCATTCGGACGCCCGGTCTGAGAGTTATTGGCATTTTCGTCCCAGGGGCC
Organism: Viscum album; assembly: GCA_963277665.1. Lineage (NCBI taxonomy): Eukaryota > Viridiplantae > Streptophyta > Magnoliopsida > Santalales > Viscaceae > Viscum > Viscum album. Next base: position 1,490,852,424 of record OY728142.1, read on the forward strand.
CGGTTGGTTTTTAGGGCAAAACCAACCCGACCGTACTCCGCCTGTATCCGATCCTCGGGCGGAGTATGCCAAAAGTTCCGTCTCACTTAGAGGAAACTACCACAGCTGACGGTACGTCGTTCGGACGTCCGTAGCTCAAGTTATGAGCGTTTCCGCTCCGAGGGCCCGGTTGGTTTCGTGTACGAACCAACCCGGCCGAACCCAAAGTCTTCCGAAACCTTGAGTATAATATACCGAAACGACCGTCTCGATCCAAGGATCGCGTAGCCGCTGACGGTTCGTCAATCGGAGGTCCCAGGCCCAAGATATGGGCGAAAGACCGTAGAGGGCCCGAAACGGGGGTACTGGGCCCGGGGCGACCCGGCCCGAACCCCCCCTGGGGTCGGCCGAACCGGGTCGGCCCGAACCGGGTCGGCCCGACCCGGCCCGAACCGGCTCGGCCGGGTCCGGTCCGGCCTGGGCGCGGCCCGGCCGACCGGACCGGCTCGGCTTCGGCCGAGCGGCCGAAGCGCTGCCGCCGCGGGTCAAACCCGCGGCTTTGGAGAAAACGCGGCCCGCGCGGGCCGCGTGCTGGAAGGCCGGACCGCGGACGCGGTCCGGCGGCTCGCCGCCGCCGCGGCTCGGCCGCGGCGGACTCCTCCGGCGGCGCGCCGGGCGCCGCCGCCCCCGGTCGCCGGCGCCGCCGCGCCGGCGACCCGCGCCGCCGCCTCCTTCCGCGGGCCGCCGGAGATGCTCCGGTGGCCCGATTTGCCTCCCGTCTGCGCCGTTGTTCCTCCCGGGACGCGTCCTCCACTGCGGAATCAACATATGGCCCTTGCGTCGCGCTTTTTCCGTCGCTCGCCAAATCCGCACACAAAGGAAGATCGACGGAGGGTTACCGGGTCTTGTTCGTTAGACCCGCACCCTCCGCGTTAGTCATAATCAACGGGAGAAACAGGAAAGAAACCAATCAACAATTTTAAATAAATTAAAATTGTTTCGTGATCGGGTTCTATATTTCAAAAGAATAAACACGGGATTTTAAAAAGAATTCCAACATCCCTTACCTCGCAGCTGTCGTTGCCGAACGAGGGATCGTCGCGGAATCGCTCGTCGTGGAGGAAGGAGATCGTCGCGTCGTCGCGGTATCCGGCGTCGCGTCGCCAATCTCCGGATCAAGATCAAACGGATTTAATTAGTTTAAATCCGTTGATATTGAAATTAAAAAGGGAGAAGAAAAGATCCGATTCTCACCTTTGTTGCCGAACGAGGATCGGCCGCGGAAGAAAGACGTCGCCGAAGAACGTCGCGGGTAGATCTCGTCGACGTCGCAGATCTTGGTGTGCGTCGTCGAATTCCGTTCGCCGGAGTTCTTCGCGTTCTTCGCGTTCTTCGCGTTCTTCGCGTTCTTCGCGTTCTTCGCGGAGAGGGTGGAGGAACGAAGATTCTTTCAAATCCTTTCCAAGGATTTTTATGTTGGTCTTAATTTATAAACATGCCAACACGAAACCGGTTAAGAAACGATCCATCAATTCGTTGAATTAATTCAACGAAAGAAACGACCCATTTAATTCACGAAGAAACAGTCCATTTAATTCACGAAATAAACCGCCCAATTAAATGGTCTGTTAAGAATTAAAGAAAACGCGTCGGTTGACTTTTCAGTTACTTTGACGGGTTTTCGCGGGTGCGTTACTTAGCGAAAGAAACGGCGGGGCTCGTGCGGGTCCCACCGCACAAATATCCTACCAAGGGGTAGGATATTTCTGGATAGCACCCTATCCAGTTCAACTCAGTTCAAGCCGTCTTTAAGTGACTTCAAGTGGCTTCCAAGCAGCTTAAGTGAAATAAAATAAAGTTGTCGCACAAACTTTATTTTATTTCTGACTTAAAGCCGTAAAATTTAAAAACCACGTCTGAGCAAACGCAACTCCGGAAGAGGCGTTTCTAAGCAAATACCGGCGCTGCGATTTCATCGGTGCCCTCAGAATTCGATTCCGGGCACCGGTTCAAAAGATAGAAAAACCCGCTCGTCCGTTCACTGAACGTACCCGAGCCAAACTTCGGAAATTGATTCCGGGCACACCGGGCCTCGGAATCAGGTGCCGTCTGAAGCTGCGTTCTTGTAAAATTCCAAAGAAAATTAAGAAAAAAAATTTCCTTGAAATTTGCGGGTCTTTACATCCACGTGAAATCCATTACTTTTTAACAAGTGAATCGGTCATGAAATAAATGAAAATGAATGCTCCAGAATGATAAATTAAACTCTATAAATCATCAATAAAGACATAAATTAACTTAATAAAAATATATTCACTACAATAAATGTATAAATGGTTCTTAATTAATTAATTAATGGATTTAATTTGATTATATAGGTCATTAAATTCAAGTGCAGAACACATTTAGACATAAGATAAGGATATTCTCATCTCACTTCCATTTGTGCAGTATATTTCATATTCACAAACATTTCCTATGTATGGTGTATTTATTCACCCCATTGAAATATAATATCATTAATATATTTATTTTCATGTTATTTGGTGTATCATTTTAGGATTATTAATTTTGGTTCATATGATTCTATTGAATACAAACCGGTAAGGGATTCTACCCGAACGACCATTATTCCTTCGAGTCACTCTTCCTCTCTTTTTACCCAAATGAAATTATATTTTATTTTTTAAATAAATATTTTAAATGATTTTTATATTTTCTAAAATAATTTATCAAGACCATTTATTCTTATTTTTTGGGATATAAATATTTTTAAAAGGTTCACTACTTAATTTGTGCCGTTAAGGAATCCCGATTTAAGGGAACTTCCCAAATTCTTACCCATTTTCAAGTGCACTATATAATATGTTATAATCCATAATTATTTTTATAAAATAATAAAAAATTTCTTAAAAAATATATTGGTACATTTCTGGTTTTATGAAAACAAAAATTCCTTTTAAATTAAAAATCTCTTTAATATTTCTCTTAAACTGCACTAAAATGTAATATTTTTAATTTTAATAAAAAATATTTTACAAGATTTCACTTTAGTGGGACATAATTTGGGACTAAAATATAATTTCAATGTAATTAACTTTTATTTTATTGGATATACATATTTAAAATATTATTTTGCTGAAAATACAAATGATTTTCCTAAATAACTCTTCTTTCTAAAGTAAAAAAGGGGTTTTCTTGTATCACTTTTACTTCTATGAGATGTATTCCTTGTTCACCAATTATTACTTGTGTGTTTGGTGTATGTAATGAAATTTGATTCAAAATATCAAGATTATAATTTTTATGATTATATTCTAAGGTATTATGATTTGAATGTTTCATAGTGGTATGAGACACTTTGGAATGTTTAAAGATTAAATTCCATAATAATTTTTCAATGGTATATCCATCTATGTAGATGTTATTTTATGAATCTTATAAATTATTGAGATTTATTTATTATGTTTAACATACACCATATTTTATTAAATGGTTTATGATCAGTTTTACTTTGGATGTTCTATCTTGATATCATTCACTATACTCTTTAGAATGGTTAGTGATTATGTTTATAAATTAGAGAAGGTTGTTTACATTTCATATATATATATGTTGTTTATATTCATCCCCATTTTTATATATAATTAAATGTAATTATTAAATTGTGGGTGGGGCCCACAATAGTCCCTCCATACATCAGTAGGTCTCATGAGACTAACTAGTTTGGTTTTTTATCCTTTTATGTATGGTCTTGGGATGATGCCTTGATGATATAGTTATGATGCCCCACATTATGAATTAAAAAATTAAAAAACTATTAACTGATTGTCTATAAGATTATTTTACTAGTATAATATCCATGGTTATGTTTTATTATTCCTTATTTAATTAGTTTTAAATATTTCTATATTATGCTCAAGAAAATGTTTTAATGGAATGAGTATTTTTCTTTATTCACAATATTTTTACATATACTTCCACTGTACTATTTACCCTTACTGATCACCTATGCTCGCCCATTTTTTATGTTTTATTTTTCCTCAATATGCAAAGATGAATATTACGAAATAATTTATGTGATAATATAAGATTTATGGATGTTTCTATAGAAATTTGTATATTTTATTTCATTTCCAAGTTGTATTGTAACAATTATGTGTGTATCTAAATTTCCAAAACTACTAAACTATTTGGTCCTATGAGATGTAATTCATTGTAATCATATAAATGTAATAAATTATGGAACTGACTATAGACTACTGGGGTCAGGGTCTTTACAAAATGAATCAAATCACTGAAATAAAATTATAACAATACATGAGGGAAATAAATCCCATCATGAAAATCACAGCTTAGTGATATTGGTGGGTGAAAATTTCCATTATTTAAATTATATGTCAAAAAAATATTGGGAAACATGTACAATCTTAAAAATAAAATTATAATATCAGGGGTGTTTGTGAATTTCCAATATTAAAAATAATTTAAAAAAAATACTAGATACAAACGTGTCTAGTATAAGGAATCATTCATCATTATAATTATAGGTAATGTTGAAAAGTTTATCATAAAGAACATAAAAATAATAATATTTGGGTAAAAAAACATATCCCTAAATGTGTGTATAATCACAATATAAAAAAGCCACACTGAATAGTTTATTACATTTGGAATTGATTCAACTAAACCCAATCCTCTAATTATTCTACCCATGCTAATGAAATTTTATACCTACAATATTTAGACAATAATTACCTCCCTCATCACTCATTAAAAATAAGATATTTTAAAAAAACTGTGGGTTGGAACCATAAAATAATATATTAAGGGGGCCTTAAGTGATGATTTCCAAGAGTATCCCAACTCAAAACATGACACATATCCGGATGGAAGAGAACCAACACATGAGTAAATTATTAAGCTATCTTCTTCCCTTTTTGATGGAAATCTATTATCTGGAATGCCTCCCTTATTGCAACATAAGTTCCAATATAAATACCCATATTTTAAGGGTGCCCCATAACAATCAATAGTTATCCTAAGATAAATTACAAGTATAATTCACTACTTTCATAAACCATAGGCAAGCCTCATATCATTACAGAATTCTTTATAACACCCCACATGGATCACTGAATCAAAATAGGGACAATGAACATGATAACCCCTTACAAGGTGGTTGAATCCTAAGACTAATCTAGGATTACTACTTGGTCTTAAGAACATTCCATAATTTCTAGAGGTAATAAACTATCCCCAAGGGATACATATTATAATTGTGGAATGATTTTCCCATAATATAAATATACAAATATATGTTACCCAATAAAAAACTCATTTATTTCAAAACCAAAACCATAATTTAGAACAAATACCTTTTGAAATAAACTTGAAAATAAAATATTGTGTAGTTTAAATAAATAGTCACAAATCCTATCATGTCATGATAAACAATTTAAATTATTCTTATCTATGGTGAATTCTCCAACTCCCCTTACAATTCATGGATGAAAATAATCACATTCACCACTATTAGATATTTTAGGATACATCTATAATAAACATTGTATGATTTATCTTACTTACATCATAGAATAAAAATATATACACACATATTAAAATACGTGATAAGGGTGAGTACATGAATACTAAATAGTATTCCTCAATTTGAATCTCATGAACTCACATTCAAGACCTATTTCTAGTCATGTAATCAATTCCATTGAAATGATTTAACTCTTTTTAAAATAAGAAAATTTATCTCATGATTAGATGAGGAAAAATATATAAAAGATCACATATCATGAAATTAAATTCCCAAAAAGTATGCAAACCAACATTAACCATAAAAATTCCTTGATACATGAGCAATATATATTATTAACATAAATTTAAACCAATAATCATAATATACACCCACTATATATCATCGACTACCTATGTATTTCATGAATTCATATCCCCACGTTAGTATCACAAAAGTTATGAATTCAAATAAACTATGTTTATAGAACCATCATATCTGTTCTTGATACTTCTTAGTTTTTTCTCATACCCAAATCACTTATTTTTCATAAACTATTTTTCTTCTCAAATATTTCCACACAAAAAATATTTTATAAAACCAAATCTTATGAATCAGTTTTAAAAACACCAAAACCAAGGTTTGATTCAAATATAAAAATTTAAAGTTTCAAATCAATTTTAAAATCATTATTTGATAAAAATGAAAAAAAGAGACCTAGAAGATCACTAATTATAAAAATATGAACCAAAATACACTGAGTTGTGAATAAGAGAAATATGTCTTAGATAAATTTTCCTTGAATTCCACTAAGCCAATAAATATAGAATCATTGACAACAACTTGTTCATTTAAACTGAAGAAACTAGAACAATAAATGTGACTCATTAATTTATGATTTTAAATCATAATCTAATTGACCTATAACCAATTATACAAGGTATATATGACTATAGAGAAAAAATAAAGAGAGATATTTTTTATTTAACAATATCATAAAGATATAACTTTTAATTTGGAATAAAATTGACCAATTTAAGAGAAAATCACATCATTTGATTATAGAGATGTCTGAATTTAACTCCCAAGAAACCAAAGAGTCATCCCAAGTAGAGTTAGGGAATTAATTTTGGTTTGTATTCGTATAATTTGGATTTTAAAATTTAAATCATATAACTAGAACCTGACTATATATATTTAGAATACATATTCCATGGTATCATGCATGTCCCTTTACCCATAAATCTTGAAAACATAGTTTTATTACATGGTATTTGTGATCATGCATCAGACCATGTATGTGTATTTCCTCAATATAAATAAATTACCAATCCTTCCACATGGTCCCTAGGAGGACTCATATAGTCATACAACCCTTACTGGGCCACCAAAAATCCATTTTCGACATGAAAACAACAAAATCCCAAGGAAGGACTTACATGAATAAATGATGTTTGTAATAATATTCCTCTCTATATATCATATCATCATTGAGAATTCACTTTTCTTCATTATCTTGGACTAAATATAAACAATGCTGCCACATCGGATCCTTTATTTCCCATATCTCTTATTGGACCGATTCATGCTACCATAACACTCTCACTAATATAGTAATACTTCCTATCAAAATATTATAATAACTACTATAATTTTCCATTAAGCATTCCAAAAAGGTCATATCCAGTTAAAAAATAGTATATCACAAATAAGAACATGAAATAAATCCATTAAAAACTTTTATAAATGATAAATATGAAACATACTGTAAACAATAACATATTTAGATAGAAACTGTAGAAGACAAGACAAGATCATAACTTTTAAAATGATTTTGAATGGCCCCATAGAGTAGGGATACATTTTCCCATACTTCCAATGTTTTTGGTGCCCTATACATAGTTAAACTGAAAAGAATACTTAAACATAAATCAAAAATACCAATGGTATTTAGATATGACTAACATTATATTTCAATTTATTCTAGGTTTTCCCTTATTACTTTTTAATTATATGAACTCTATCTAACATATCCTACACAAATATTGTTAAAAAAATATATCTCTATCCTTAAAAAATCATAATGAAGATGTACATGGTATTCCATAAAATTTATAAAAAAATCCATATGAATCAATGATTGACAGATTTTGGGGCAGAAAAAATCCAACAAAGATACATTATTCGTCAACTATCACCCAAATTCCATCTCAGTAACATAGAGTGTTTCCTTAAAAGTCTATATAGTCCTATTTAATTTCTTGTCTATCTAATAATATTATGAAAAATTCACCTTTAATTGAGAACCATCACCTTTGGAAACCATGTCTAAAACATCAAAGTAAATTGAGAATCTCTATCCAAAATTAAATTTGATGGAACCACATTAATCATAACCACCTCATTTATATAAAATTTACCTACGTCCTTCACCATGAGCATCACCCAAATAGGAAATAATATTTTCAATATTCTTATTCATTCCATGATCACCCATATTACAACATCCTACATAGGTTTTATAGATAAACCAACTATAAGATCCATCAAAATTAATTCCCACTTCTATGTTTCTATAGGAAAACATAGGAAAAGCCTCGTAGGATTTTGATATTACACAGTAATTCCCTAGAAATTCAAAAACCAAGAGAAATGACCAACTATATACCTCATCATATAAGCCCTCAAGAAAATTCATATGATTACCTGATATATCTGTATCATTACCAGATGAACTATATAACTATAGTTATGAAATGAAGTTACAACATCTTTTACCAAACATGATGAAACTATTACGATATCCTAGAAATGTACTATTGAGTTTCTAACAACAACCCTTCCATAGTATCATCACTAATTAGGGAATAATTGACTCTTATTCATTCCTCATCAGTCATTTGTCCCCACTTTACTTGGTTCATATGTTAAAGATCAACTATGAACTAATTTAAAACCACAATACCTCCCTTATAAGTTTCCAGATATAAAATTTTCATCAATCATATCATCTAACACTAATTCTATAATTCCTTCACTAACTGATTCATTTTTTATGTTGCGGACAAATCCTCTTTATTATTGAAAATGGAACTATTTTTTTGGTAGAGGAAACCCATTTCTTGGACTATAAGACCAGTAGGAATTATAGGTCGTTACATATCCATGAAGGCCCATATAAAATTACCCTTACCTAGTTTATAATATGAATCAAAATTTAAATTCTAATGATACTTATCCAACCTTCATTTCCCCAAGTTTGAATCTCACTTGGTGAAAATAAACCGAAAATTTATGGGATCTGAATACACCAAATAACTCTCACCAAAAAGTAATGTATCTAACTCATTATGTAATGAACACCAACTATAAAATCTAGATCATATATGTCATAGTTATTCTCATGTTTACTACCTTGATTTGTACATAACTACATTATCTCCTTCCATGAGAACACTATTGTGAGTGGGTTCACTGAACCCAACTATTGAATGTATATTGATTACCATTATATATATGTTTTTATATATACATGTGTTTCAATTACTATAATATTATTCTATCTTATGAATGTAATATTTTAAAGGTAATTTCCTTAGATTAAATGTCACATCATAAGGTAATAATTGTTCCTAGTTATAAAAAGAACCCTGAGATATTATGACAGCATTCCTAAATATATGTATTATGGTCTAAATATATCATACTTATAGGACATAAATGATGTTATACAATCTGATTATGGGGGAACATAAGCATTTAGAATTTTTCTAATGAAGTTATCACTTGGTGATCTCAAGTAGATGACATCATGAGTATTAACCTTCCAATAATAATACCACATGTTATAGGTGTCATTGGTTTTTTCCTATCCATGAGCACGTCTATTGTTCCCCTTACTTGAGATCATTATTATTGTATATCATTTTATTTTTTAATTTTTTACAAGACTAAAACCATATATTTATAATATGTTGAGTTATCTAGTGTTGGATACACAATTAGTGGTCTGACATTGGATGAATGATAAAGATAGAATATTTCTATTTTAAAAGGAGTAGATACCTCAAGGTTAGTTAAATTGAATGGTAGTACCTTTATTAAATCCATGAATTTGTAGAATAAGTTTAGTCCATCATGTAAGTTCATAAAATATTTAAGAATGAAGAGATTATAACACAAAGTGTTCATCCTTTTTTATGAGATATTGCAAGAAAAATAGATTATATTTTATGGAATGTGTTTATAGGAGGGTTTTGTGTCTTTAACTATACCTTATCTCCTTAGGGTCCTTGATGTATTTCTTGAATATAATCATGGTATGTGAGTACCACTCACTACTATCAAGATAAGGTATAAGAGGTATACCCAAAAAGCATATTCAAGATTTTAGAAATGTATAAGGAATTATATTTTAGAGAATGGTGGGTCCTACGACCTGGGTTAAGACATGTATGAGATTTAAAAATCAAAATAAATAAATAAATTCAATATTTTTGATTTTATAATAATAAGTATTGAATTTATTAAATATAATTTTACATAATTCATTAAGTGAATACTAAAAAAGATGTTTTATGAATGAGTATTTATTTATTCAAGTTTAATTTAATATCTAATGAGATGAGCGTGTCAATATAATGGCTTCTATATTTTCACATTATATTATATTGATGTTAAAATTAGTTGATAAATTATACAGGACATGTGTAACATGGTTTTTGTGTTTTTTGTGTCATTATGGGGTCTATTTGAATTATTTACGTCCATAAGGTTATAAATTCAATTTATAGATGTTATAAACTAAGTTTATAAACACATTAAAAACCAAAAAAAGAGAGTATTGGGAATGTATTGTCTCAAAAATATCTAAGATTTATGATTATTTTGATGCTCACTAATACCCTTGTTTTTTTTCAAATGATGTTTTGTTAAGAGAGCATTACAAGAATTTATATTTTGTTTTAAAGTTTTTAACGTTACATAATTATTCTAGAGACACTATTTCTATTCCTATGTTACACTGGAAAGGATAAAGTTTGCATACGACATCAACCCTATGCTACCCTAAAGTGTTTGACTTTGGAACAACAACCCAACATGAATAAATCGGCAATCATATGGATCAACAACCCCACATTGGAGTCTGGATTCACTATTCATACCATATGTTCAAAAAATTTGAACGTATGGTTCCTCAATGCTACATTTGGGATTTTATGGTGACAAGGATAAATGTATGGATCATCATCTTGATGTTAGTTTGTTCCCTATGTTAAATAAAAATTAACCTATGGATAAGTAATTCTATGTTGATAGGAATGCTACTCTATGTGAAGAAACCATATGCTACGCAGTTCAACCCTACATTGTGTTCTCAATAGTGAAGTTATTCAACCGTGTTTTTAAAATTTGAGATTACTAGAAAGGATAACACAGAAATGAATACTGATTCAAGGATTATTTTTTATTGTTTCAAAGAATCAAGTTTATCGTAGAAAATAAATCCTATTTCTTAGGGATGTTACGAATCTTCTATTTAACTAAAATGTGAATTTCTATATCCAATTAGACTATTATTTTAGATCTTAAATATTGAATAAAGTCATATGATCTATATATTCCTTCAGAATAGAACTTCAAATTTAAATGTGTGATATACATGACTGCATTAACTAGAATTATTTTTATAGTGATACAGTGAGCAAACAACTATGTTTAAAGGATACATTTAGGAGACATACATGTTCTATCTTTTTCTAATGTATGATTGCAACTTCTCTGTTTTGTTGCTTCTTTTAAATCAATGATCATTTTATAGTCAAATAGCTTCAGAATATTTAAATATTGAATATATTATTTTCTTAAGAAGAATATCCTTCTTCTATCTATTATGTTTTACTTCAATTGGGTATTTCAACCTATTTCAATAAAATCTGTCACTTTTGATTCATTTTTAGTTTTCAAGTACTCGTACTCTATTGTGGTGGAGTATGGGCCTATGGATCTAAGTTGTCGATAATATGTTCTCTATTATAGAACCAGGAGGCTCTGTAATTATTATTGTGTACAAGTGTCAACTTCCTACACTTTTTTATGGATTCTTGGTCCTATTATAAGAGCATCATTCTAGTATAATTTACTAAGCTTGATGAGAGAGTAATTGGTAGAGTGGACTAGGCGATCTTCGTGCACCAAACAACTTTAAAATTTTTTGTTCTTTATTTCAGTTTGTCTACTACATATTTTCATAACAGAAGAAAAATGATATTAATCCTCATAAAATATTGTGTGTGTCTAAAGTGATAATTGTGGATGATTTTGGGAAGACACAATTCAACCCCTCTTGTGTATCACATTGTATATTCCAACCTAACAATTGGTATCATAGGGGAGATTTTCTAAAAAAATATATAGAAAGGTAAAATGTTTAAAGTCTATACAAAGATAGAAATGTATGATCCTAGGGAAAGAATGTATATGGATCGAGCTCCATACTACAATGGTAAAAATTATGTGTGTTAGAAATTAAGGATGATAATTATTCTTAAAAATATTTTATTCAGATATTACTCAAATATCATTACCCCATATAAGATTAATGAGAAACCAAAAAAAATCGCATGCTGAAATAGAAGAAGAATATAACATGAATTCAAACGATATGAATGTTATTTTATATGGTCTAGGACTGGATGAGTTCAATCGAGTTTTTCAATATTCTACTTATTTTGAAATGTGGAAAATCATTGTAGTTTCTTATGAAGGAATAGATAATATGAGGAAAATGACTTATGGTACAACTAACTAAAATTTGACATATTTTGGCTGTTTGATGAAAAAGAAATCAAATAGATGAATAGAAGGCTCACAGAAATTATCAATAATATTAAACCCATAGGTGAACCTCTCAAAAAATAAAATCAATTGTTGAAAGTGCTGAGAGTACTACCTTCAAAATGGAATAAAATATCTGCTGAAATATGACAAACATCACCTATCAAAGACCATACAATGAAATAATTAATTGGGACATTGATGATGTATGAAGTTTAAATATAGGAAGAAGCTTAAGATCATAGAATAATTGTGAAAAAGGAAAACAATACTCTAAAGGTAAAATATCAGAAACCAAGCTGAAAAATTAAGAAAGAAGAAATAAAGGAGAAGAATTATGATTTATCTGATTCTAAAATATAATTGGCTCAGATAGTATAATGTTTAAAATTTTTTATAAGAATAATGAAGGATTAAAAAAATCCTTCATGAAAGATGAGAGAGATTAAATATAAATAATATTTTATGAATGTAAGAATATTGGTCATATTAGACTGGATAGTGCACATATAAAAGTTGAAAAGATAGAGATAGAGAAGAGATATCAGAAGAATGTTGATTTTGAACATAATTACAGGAGAAAAATGAAAGAAACATAGAGTGTTTCTGAAGACTCCAAAATCTCATCAAAATATTATTCAGAGAAAGAAAAATCATATTTGACATCCAATATGTTCTTCATGGCTGAAAAGGAAAAGGTACAAACCTATTACTCATCTAATTCGGATTTTGATTATGCCAGCTGGTCAAATAGTAAATTAACTTCCATCTATTCTATGTTAAATGAAAAATATGATTTCTTGTTGAGGAAAAAAATCATTAAAGAATATTAATAATATTATTTTAGGTGAGAAAAATATTTTTCTAAAACAATATCAACACTTAATTGAAAATTTTAACTTATCTACATCAAACTATAATGATCATGAAAAGAAGATCCAAGATTTTCAGGATAAATTAGAATAATATAAGAGTGCTAATATTTTCTTTAATAATATAGAAAAAAATCATAAATGAAATACTTGGAATTAATTTTAATAAAAAGTAATGATTTGGTATAGGAACTAAGGGTGAGAAATCTAAACTGTACAAGAATCATTTTGTCCCTAATTCAAAAAAATGAAACATTTTGATTTTTTGGAATAAAAGGGAATATAACAAATAACTATTATTTGATAAAATATAAAATTAGTGGTATTAATAGATCCTTTATTTCAAAGATGTTATCTGAATCTAATTATATATGTTATGAAAAAGCAATGCAGGTTTCGATTCCCAAATCACCGCTAGCTAACATTGATGTACCTATGAAAGTGTGGGCACTGAAACAAAAAAAATTAAATACTTTTTCAGATAACAAGACACAAGAACAAAAATGTTATATGATACATAGAAAATGGTTTTTACAAGCATATTAGTAGAGATCCATCAAATTTTCACATGCTTACTTAAATGAATGGAGGTCTTATCACTTTTAGAGACAATTCCAAAAGAAAAATAATTAGAGGTGGAACTATTGGAGATACAATGATTATATCTACTTATAAAGTACTATATGTACAAGGGTTAAATCATAATATGATAAGTATTTCTCAACATTATGATGATGATTTTTATGTTTATTTTTCTAAATATTCTTGCTCAGTTTTTAAATATATAATACTTAAGTTTACAGCATATAGAACTGAAAATATTTATACTTTGGAATTAAATTCCTTATATAAACAGAGAGTGAATTGTTTAATTGATAAGAAAAATGAATCATGAATTTTTCATTAAAGACTAAGACACTGTAATATTTATTATTTACATAGATTAGATTATAAATAGCTAATTTCTAATTTTTCGAGTCTTAAGTTTGACAATGAAATATTCTGTGATGCATTCTAAATTGGGAAGTAGTACAAATCAACTTTCAAATATAGTAGCAAAATTTCTATATAAAAACCTTTAGAAATTATCCATATGGATTTGTTTGTACCATCAAGAGTAGCGTGTTTGGATGGTAAATTATATGTGTATGTTTTAATGATTATTCTATATTTACATGAGTCTATTTTCTAAAACTCAAAAGTGATGATTTCACAATTTTTTAATATTTGTTTTAAATTTTTCATAATGAAAAAGGTTTTAAAATAATTCAATTAATAATTGATCATGGTGGAGAATTTGAGAATCATGAAATCAATTATTCTTTCTCAAATATGAGTATTAAACACACCTTCTCAACACAAAGAATCCTCTAAAAATGGAATTATAGAAAGAAGAAATAGAAATATTCAAGAAATAGATAGGACTATATTGAATAAATACATCATTATTACCTATAATTGGTCATAAGCTATAAACACAACCTACTATATCATGGATATAATTTTAATTCATCCTATTTTCAAAAATACACCTTATGAAATTTAGAATAACCAAAAACCTAATGTTATGTACTTTAATGTTTTTGAATGAAAGTTATATATCTTGAATACTAAGGAAAACCTTGGTATGTTCAATCCAAATGCTGATGAAGGAATATTTTTGGGATATTCTGCTACCTCTAAAGCTTATATAGTTTTTTAAAAAAAAGTAAAGGATTATTAAAGAATTAGTTCATGTGAAGTTTGATGAAACTAACCATTTTAATAAATAGAAGATCTAACTGAGGAGGTTGCTTACTCTTTTGATAACATGATACTTGAAACCCCTAAAAATGATTTTTAAGATGATATTAATAAAGCTCAGTCCATTTCAAAAAAACATGAAACTGAAGAACCTGAAATTATTATGCCTAGACAGTATTGAATCCTAACAAACCCCCATTTAGAAACTATTATAGGAGACCTAGACATAAGAATAATATCAAGAAGAAATTTAAGAAATATATATGAATTTTTTTTTCCTTTTTATCTCAATCATAACCTAAGACTATTGAATAATCCTTAGATGATGATAGATTGTGATTTCCATGCAAGAAGTGATAAATCAGATTAAAGGAAATGAAGTTTTAGGACTAGTAGAGAGACCAACCAATTATCCAGTTATAAGAACTAAATGGGTCTTTTAAAATAAAATAGATGATCAAGGAATCATAACCAGAAGAAAATTTATATTAGTAACTAAAGGTTATATTCAGGAAGAAGGTATAGATTATGATGAGACCTTTTCCCTTATATCTATATTAAAATCTATTAGAATCCTTTTATCATATACATCTCATATGAATTTTAAATTATATTATATAAATGTTAAATATACCTTCATAAATAGTTATTTGATGGGGGGAAGTTTATGTTTAACAACCTATGGGTTTTAAAAATACTCAAAAACCCAACTATGTTTTTAAATTTACTAAATCTCTCAATGGCCTTAAACAAGTACCTAGAGCATGGAATGAAATATTGAGTTCATTTATTTTGAAAAATGGTTTTTCAGTTAGTTTCAAGATACAACACTTTTGAAGAAAATTGATTGTTTTAATATTTTATTAGTTCAAATTTATTTGGATGAATTTATTATTATTTTAAATGATAAAAATATTTATCATAATTTCTAAAAATTAATTAAAAAAAGTTTAAATGGGTATGATGGGAGAACTAAATTTATTTTTCGGATTTCAAATTTCTCAAAAATATTATGGAAATGATTTAAATCAATGCATTTTTATTATAGATTTATTAAAAAAATGTACTTGAGAACCATATTTCATATACAACTCCTATGTGTACCAATTTAAAACTTTATTTGGATGAAGTTGGACAACCATTTGACAACAAATTATATAGATTTATAACTGGTAATTTGTTATATCATACTGCTAGAAGACTAGACATCATGTTTTCTGTATGTCTTTGTTCTAGAATTCAATAAAATCCAAAATAATCCCATTTTACTACTGTAAAAAAATCATATATTTAAAATAAACTGTTTTCAATATCTTCTTTACTACAAAAAATCATCTTTTAATTTAATTTAACATTAAAATCCTGATTTTGGAGGGTGCTGATTAGATAGAAAAAAGTACATCAGGAACCTATCACTTCATAGGAAAATCCTCAGTTTCATGGTCTAGTAAGAAAAAAAACTGTGTTTCCTTGTCAACCACTGAAGTAGAATATGTATCTACTAGAAGTTGTTGTTTACAAGTTTTATGGATGAAAAAAAACTCTACTGGACTTTGGTAAAAAAAAATTAATAGTATGTCTATTGTATGTGATAGTAATAGTGCTATTAATATTTCTAAAAATATTCTATTTCATTAAAGGATTAATCACATTGATATAAGGAATAATTTTCAAAGAGATCATGTCTATGAAAAGGATATATTTTTTAAATTTTTTAATACCCAATATCAATTAGTTGATATTCTTATTGAAACACTTCCCAGTGCAAGTTTTGATTTTATTATGGGGGAGTTTGGATTATTTTAATTTATGTGATTTTTTATTAATTTAATTTTTAGTTATCTGTTTTTATATTAGTAATCCTTATTTAATCTGTTTGAATTATATTTATTTGATTTCATTTTAATTTTTCTTGAAATAAATTGTTTTCAATTTTACTTTATTTGCATATTCAAATTAAAAAATAATAATAATAAGTACATCCTCGATTAGTGAGAGAAAAACTATTTTCCTTATCCCACTCCCTTTCTCCTCTCCCACACGTCCTATCGACTTAGAAATTACCTCTCCCATTCATTTTTAGTCTACATAAAAACCTTAGTCCTTTAATCCATTCAATTTTGAAACCTTAAGAAATGGAAAGTTCGCGAAGATCTATTGATGCTAAAATGGATAACAGTATGTATGCTTCGCCAAAAGTTCACAATGTTTTATAAGGAAGGGTAATTGATTTTGAATATCTAGATTCTAAAAATATATCTCTTAAGCAAGATATAAATTTTCATGGTCTGATCTATGCTTTTTGAGAAGATAATATGCCAATGTTTTATGATATATAAGTTAAATAATTTTTTAAGAATTCTTCATTTAAAATTAGTTTTGTAGAAGATTCAACAATCTCTAAGATAGATCATAAATAACTTTTTTTATCCTTTGTGGAAATAAATGATATATTAAGATGTCCTCATGAGGGGTAGTTTCAATTTGATTTATGAAACATTGGTAATGGAAGACATGAATGGGAGTATATCATGTTTTTTGTGAACCACAAGTGCCAAGAAAGTGTTTACAAAAGAACTTTCTTCTGACCATTATTTGATGATGAAATTTATTCAATTACGGATTTTTCCTAGGACCACTGATATTTATAAGGTCGTCTATATAGACAAGTATATCATGTTTTTATTTTTTAATCATATTAAGTTTAATTTTCCTCGATTTATGATAAGATGTCTAAATCACTTTTTCCACCCAAATTCCAAGATTGGATATTTTACCTATGGTAGTATTATTTATTTTTTTTCTACAAAGGAAAGGAAATATAGTCAATATGTTGTTTTAGAAATAGGTATCATCATAGAAACACATTGAATGTTGGAACAACAAATAATCTTAGTTTTGTTTGGAGTAACTCGTTCAATAGTTTGCTACTAGTTGGTGTTGAGCAATAATGGAGGTTGTTTACTACTGAGAAATGGTTATCACTTCTATTGGTTTGTTATGCTAGAGGCTTGAAAAATATGAAGTAATATATAGGAAAAAATCATCTTTTAAAAAAAATAAGAGTTTCAATTAACATAGAAGAAGTTATTTTTGAAAATGGTTACAGTGTGGATGTCACTCCAACTGGTGAGAAAGGAGACATCGGTCGTGCGGATCAAGTGATTGATAAAATTGAGCAGGAGGATCAAAGTAAAAAACATCAAAGGGATGAGATCCCAAATCATGGAACTCAAAATGTTCCTAATCGTGGTGTTGCAGAAGGATCTGATTTAGGAAACATTATAAAAGGAGCTAGTGGGCCAAGCCTAGCTTTTGTTGAAGTTGATCAAGTAAGAACTAATTCTCTGGAATCTTCAGATTCTGAAGAAATCACTCAATTTATAAAGATACAAATATTTGAGGTATAAGTTTCATTTTTACAAGAATAGTTGGACACAGAGAAGAAAAAGTTTTAGGATTACATAGTTACATCTGTTCCAAGATTAGAGTATGAAGCTCAGAAGATTCAATTAAGGGAATAACAGGAAAATATTATTTTTGTTTGAGATATTAAAAAGGTTATGGAGAATATTTCAAGATAATTTTGTGCATTAACATATGATTCTATCAAGAATAAATAGTTTTATGTGTTTAAGGTAATGATTGGAATAGAGTTTCAGTCTCTTAGGGAAGGAAATAGAGCATCTACCTCTTCTCAACAGACACCACTAGAACTGCTCAGGATGTTTAAGGAAATTACTATAATTTTGACTGAATTTAATGATAGGGTGTGAACTATTTGGTGTGATATCATTCCTTTGAATGTGTTTTTAATGAATCAGTGGCATCTGGAAATCCATATTACTTCGAATGAATCCTAGATGGGACCAGTGATTAATCAAGTCAAGGACAAGTTTACATATTTCATTTAGTATGAAGAAGTTATGGATGATTTTATAAAGATCAAATTGGTTGAAATATTAAAAGTGGGAAATGATTCCAATATGTTTCTTCAACATTGGAAAGAAGTGTTCAAAAACCATTTTCAGTGCCTGCTATTGTAGTTGATTGATATTAGCAGTGTTTTTAATTCCCTTACTCATTCAGAAGAGCCCTCTGTTCTTGCTGACACTAAACACTAAAAACCATTCATTTTGAAGACACATGTTGATTATAGGTAGTTCTATTTTGGTTTAATATATATTTAACATAAGTTTAGTTTCTTCGTAACTCTATTTATTTACATCAGTTCAATACTGCATTTCCAATCATAGATTTATTTTTCTTTTGACCATATTCATAACTATTCATTTTTAGTTTTTACTATATTAACTGTGGTTTATTTCATTTACTCTTTGATCAACCACATTTTTATATCTTTAAAAGGGGGAGAAGATTTGGAAAGAACTATCTTTGGGGAGATGGAGTGAATATTTGAAATCAACCACATTTTATTTGAAATTTTAATTTATCGAAATAATTCTGTGAAATCAATATTTTGAGTAAATTTTTATATCTACATTTGTGTTTTACAAATCCTTTAGTTTAATTAATTTTTTTCAAGGATTATGTTATGGGTTTTGTGATCATAAAAAATGAGGAGATTGTTGGGAATGTATTTTCTCAACAATAGTCTGAGATTTATGATGATTCTGATGCTCACAAACACCCTTGTTTGTTTTATAATAAAGTTTTGTTAAGAGATCTCTAAAAGAATTTATATTTTTAATGTTTTTAGCATCACGGAATGATTCTAGAAACACTGTTTCCAACCCTAGTTTATTCTAGAATGGATAACATTTTCTTACGATTTCATCTATATACTATGTTAAATAGTTTTGCATTTTGAACAACAACCCTATGTGCAGAAATTAGTAAGACTATAAATATGAAACCCTATGTTGGAGTCTCGATTCACTGTGTGTACCCTACATTCAAGAAACATGAATGAATGGCTCATCAATGCTAAGTTCAAGATTTTATTCTAACAAGGATAAATATATGGATCATCATCCATATGCTACTTTTTTCCCTATGTTATGTAAAGATGAATGTATTGATAAGGAATTCATTGTTGATAGGAACCCAATGCTTCGCAAAGGAACCCTAAGCTACACAGTTCAAACATATATTGTTTTATTAATAGTGAAGTTCTTCAAGAAGAATTTTCAATCCGAGATTACTACAATGGTATAGATAGGAATGAATACTGATTCATGGATCATTTTTTATTATTTCAAAGAACCAAGTTTATTGAAGAAAATCATTCTTATTTCTAAGTGAAGTAACGACTCTTTAGTTAATTGAAATTTGAATTTATGTGACCAATCAGGCTATTCTTTTAGATTTGAAATATTAAAGCAAGTCATCTACTCAACATATTCCTTCATAATATATCTTTAAATATATATATGTAAATCTATGTGTGTGTGTGATATAAAAGACTGCATTTATTGAAATTATTTTTACAATGCTAAAGCAATCGAACTACTCTGTTTAAAATAAAAAATTGGGAGATATACATGTTCTATATAGTTCTACTATATGTTAGAGACTGCTCTATTTTTTTCTTCTTTTAAATAGAAGATATTTCTACAACCATATCACCTGAGACTATTTAAATCTTAAAGATTTTGTTTTCCAAAGAATAAGATCCATCTACTTTTAATTATTTACTACTGAAATGTGATGTTCAACCTATTTCAATCAAATAAATATATTTCTATACATTCAGAGTTTTCAACTGCTCATACTCAGTTGTGGTGGAGTATCATCTTATTGATCTATGTTGTGAATAATCAGTTCTCTTTTAGAGAACTAGAAGGATTTTTAATTATTCTTGTGTAATGGTTTCAACTATGTACACTCAGTTGTGGATTATTGTTCTTATGATAAGAGGACCATTCAAGTGGAATTTACCAAGATCACTGAGAGAGTGTTTGATAGAGTGGACTAGGGGATCTTTTTTCCCTGAACCACTATAAAAATTTGTGTTCTATATTTATGTTTATCCACTGTATATATTTATAACATAAGAACAACACTGTTAATTCGCATAAAATAAAGTGAGTGTCTAAATTGATAATTGTGGAAGATTTTAAGATGACATAATACACCCCCTTTTATGTGTTACTTTATATATTCTGATCTAATAGAGAGCTCTAATAAACATCAATAATTATATCTATTTCATGTTCAGGAGTTATAAAATGAAGTTATGTTCAAGAACAGTTTGATCTGAGTTCAAGGAATGATCATTATGATCTCACACAATCATGATGATATTGAATGTTCCTTAAATTGTCATTTAAAAATCGTAGATAGAGAATTTATAAATTCAATAAACATTTTTAGGTATTTTTGGATGATCATGAGTGTTTCAGATTCAATTCATTCAAGCAAGAAGAACATACATTTGATCAATACCGAGTGGGGTGAAATTTCAATTTTGAATTATAGTTTTAATTTTATTCCTTAAGATAAAATTAAATTTCATAAAATAAGTGGATTATTCCTAGTAAGGGTATACTAGATTTTATGTTGGGAAAAGAATATGAACCCCAAAATATTAAAATAAATATTTCTACACTTCCATTAATCCATTGGGTCCATTAATTGGCCTCATAGAAAATGTTTAATAATTTAGATCTAAAAATTTCAAAAAAAATCAATGTAATGTATTATTATTTGTAAATAAGGTTCTGAAAGTGTCCCAACATAACTTACTATGTGTTGTTCTAGTTTTTTATGGACAAAATATTACCTATCAAATATTATGATAAATAAAATGAAAAATCCTTGTTTATTTTATGTTTCAATTTTACAGATAATGGTGTGAAGGATTTACGGATAAAGTGAATCTTCACTCTACAATGTATTTAATATATATTGAGGTTATTGGAAGGGTTTTTTGACTGGGAGAAGTCTTACTGTGAATTCTTAAAGATAATGATGAAATTTAAAAAATCATATGGGTATTCTGGTACATGAGTGGATATGTAAGATTTAAAATTAAAAGGGGAAAGGATCCATTCCTATACCAGCATGGACTCATTTTATCCCCCCTTTATGGGAGTGCCTCTTTGTGTCCAACCCCCCATGAGTTTGATAAGTAATAAATAACAAATATATCTTCATAAATGGGATGCTCTAACTTAAATCAACTCACTGCAAAGTTTCCCAACACCAAGAAAAGTTAGGTGAGTCTGGATCAGATCCCACACAAACTCATTTTAATATTCAGTGACGTTTCATTGTCTAAAAAACACAAAAAATTGTAATTTTTTTATAAATTTAATTTAATTTTCTAAAATTTAATAAAGGTATTACAAGTATAAAGGGTATTATCTATAATTTATTAAAATTATTTTATTGTGTTTCAATGAATAAAAATTTCACTCAAATTAAATTTAACAAAATTTAATTTGTTTTGTGCCATATAATTGAAATTTGACTAAAAATGAGATGGGACTAACCCATGTATATTTGGTATTTATTTAATTAATTTAATTATTAAATTTTTGTTTTAAAATATAATAACTATTTGATGATTTGATGATTTTGGTATTGTCCCACCATATTTAAATATACAAGTCCATGTGTGTTAAAATTATAGAACTAAAATAAAATTTCACATCTTTAGTTCTTATATCCATTGTGTGAGTATACATTGTAAATATTAAGGGTTTTCACTATAACATGTTTGGATTCGAGAGTCACCATGAAACTGGACAAGCGATATGAATGAGTTTTTGACAGACATTGTAATATGAGTCAAGACACAACTCAAGGTATTCCCATAAGGTCTCAATTTATCCATTGTCTACTTGTTAGATTGACCATTTTTAACTTCCCATGATAACTTCATTTTTTATTTATTTTTATCATTTTCATAGTATATTACTTTGAAAATGTTCTTTTATGTGATCAAATTGTATAACAATAAGAAAGTAGTCTTAGATAAAAATAGTGTAACATATAGTGAATCTATTATATTTATTAAAAATTTAGTGTGAGTGCAATCACATAGTGATGATATGGTAACTAAAAATGAGTTTCATTTGAAGAGATAAATTTAAATCCCCCCATAAAATATGAATTTTTATGCCTTACATCACATAGCTTTTAACAAAACCATATGCTATATGAGTTTGTTAGACCTATTTGATAGTTCCTTTAACTATTGGGTTGTTATTATGAAAATGATGGGTTTACTTAACTAAATTTGGATGCAATGAAGTGACCATATCTAGCTTGTTGCAAATTTAGATGATTTGATTAAATCAAGGTAACAATTTCCAGAAGCTGGTAATTCACTCTACAATTCAAGGATCCCAGATTTAATGTAGTTGATCAATTTAAATCCAGTATTGTAACTCTCTATGTATTGTTGTAGCCATAGATTAAACTACATAGAGAGGTCTCAAAAATGCTTTAAACTAGGATATTCAAGTGGATGAGTATTCTGAATCTAGTATTTGAGTGATATTATGGTTTAATAAGATAGTGAGAGACATTCTAAGATTAATTAATTGGTAATGTATACCAAAAATCAATAAAAAATAAAAATATTATAAATTTATTTATTTTTCATGAAATTTAAAATACTTCCATTAGTTTAATATCACAATGATTGATTCTCTATAAAAGATAATATCTTATCCAGTGATAAATTCCAGGAGTGGTATATGTGTTTATGCATTGTACTTTGCCAAGAGGGGATCTCTTTATATTAGAATATGAACTTCCTTCTATGTCCCTCATGGGTGAAAGCATAGTGGATAAATATAGTTATAAGATATATTAAGATAACATGACAAATGTATAGTACATCATGTTTTCATCTCTGTCTATTGAGGTGTAAAAAGTGCATGTGTATGAATATTACATTAAATTTTTTGTTATATCCAATATCTTTATCAAGAAATAGCCAAAGAAGAAAGATATGAGATATCCAGTTCACTATATTGGTTCATGCTAGTATAAGGGAGTAAAGTATGAACAAATGTACTCAATATTATTTGGTACATTTAGAGACTTGAGTCCCTTGTGTTATAGTTAAAACATTAACTATAAAATCATCTCATTCTGGCCCCTTTACTGCCAAATTTTTTGACGTGAATAATTTCTTTAATGTAGAAAACATGATAAAGTCACGCCCAGATTTATTGGATTGAGTTTTCTATGTTGATAAATATATGAAGAACACTAACTATTTAGTCCTTGTAATGAACAATAGGATGACGGGAAAGGATATAGATTCATGGGAGACACAAAATCCAAAGACACAAATGCTCTACTCTTAAAAGAATACAATGATTCAGTGGGAGAGTAATGAGAATATGGTGGTTTTCTATTCATGGAGAAAGAAATTCCACTTGAAGAAAAATTCCTAGTCTATAAAAAAGAAAAATGGGGATGATTTTGTATTAGGTATATTTTTTATTTAATGCGGTCTATATATTTCTACAAGTTGGATATTGGATAAATACTATAGCTCAAACATTTTTATTCAAATATAAGAACCATTTAGATTCAAGAAGATTGTAATGGGTGAGTTGGATATATGATAAGAAAATGGTTTATGACTAAAAACATTAGAAGTAAGATATTATCATGTCATGTTACCAAGTGGTTTGTTCTCATAACAAATAATTTTTATTATGGACCTGCGATTACCATAAACATAATATTTGTGTCAATATTAGACACTATGGGTTTATATTTCATGATTGAGATTTTTTTTCTTTTATAAGGATAAAAAATACTATGATATGGAATATCTAAAATGTTAATTATATGCACTTGAACGTAAAAAATCATATTTTGGAATTAAATGAAAAATCTAGTGAGAATGATTCATATCCAACCCACCCATGGAATATTTGGCTATTGAATCTAAATTACAAGAGTTTAACAGAACTACAACAAGTAGGGTACCTAAACTCTATTGATTTAAATATATTGGATGCAACCCATTATTGTTCACAAGTTAAAACGTACAAAGGAACTTTGATTAGTAAATATAAAATACCAAAAGTCATACTAGATTTTATTCTTACTTAATTATATAATCAATTTCTAGTGGACTAAAGGAGTGGATTTTATTATTTCAAAACTTTTCTAGATGAATATAGTAGGTATGATTATACTGAGATAATGAGATATAAGTTATATTCCCTTTATAGGATTAATTTATAGCAATGTGAACTAGAGTATCGGTATAGAAAAACAATTATGAATCTCCTCTCATATCATGGTTGAGACTATATTAATCTCACATTCAATGATCACCTAATAGGGTGTGGGATAAAGACTACATTCATTCCTTATGCACCTTAGTGGAGAGGTGTTGGTGAAAGGTGGAATTGTACCTTCCCTGACAAGGAAATATTGATGATGTGTTAAGTAGTTTTACCATTATAATTTAGGGGATATGAATTAAAGAATACTACATATACAATAAACCATGTACCGAATAAATAAATAGATGAGATTTTATATGATTTATGGAATATAATGAAAGTTATGTTATCGCACATACATGTATAGGGATGTAGGTATTCGTAAAGACTATATCTACTGAAAGATTAGCATATAAAAGCTCTAAATTCATCTTTATTGTTCATCCAAAATAAAATAAAGGATTTTACCAATATAATAATTTATATAGAAAAGTGATTTTGGAAATTCATTATTTCTTTATAGAATAGGGACACATTTTGAGTGGAAATAGTGGGAGATGAAGTTGATGCTTAATATGAACAAGATTTAGTATAGGAATAAAATACAAAAGATATTTTTGGAGATGAATATGATCTCGAGTTGCAAGTTATTTATTGATCTAATATAAAGGATAGAGAATATAAGAGGTATGGTTTTTTCACAAACCAAACCAGGATGCCATCCAACCGAACATCCGACCCAGTCTGAGACATGGCCTAAAGAGCATTCTCGATTCCTACGGGCTATAAACTGGTGTCGAGCATCAAAGAAATTGAAATAGGAATAATTTTTTCAAATAAACTAGGATTGAATGAATATAAAAACAAGCATAATAACAAAAAAAACTGAACATTTATAATTATAAAAAACTAATCAAGATACGACAACTGAAAAAAAGAAACTAAATATGAATTGAGACTAAACATGCATAGACAATATCCATGTGACCACTTGGTCACCTCCCACCACAAGACCAAACTCCTCCAACTATGAGCACAAAAACTAGAAACATGAACATACAAAACAGCTCGGGTCTACCAACACCAAATGGTATAAGTAAGGAGGAATATTATAATCTTGGTAGGAAACCACCATATAATCCACACATTTCCTTTCCCGAAATATTCTGAAAACACTATTTTGAAACAGATGTATCAAAATAGGGTTTTTCTATTTTTAATGAACCAACATACATTCCCATTTTCCAAAATAATGCACACTAAATTTCCATTTTCAGAACAAATTACCATTTTAAAACCAAAACCCATACCCAAGTCCAACCAAAGCAATTCCAGGATATAGTAAAACTAAAAATGCAGTGAAAACATGAAACCAGGTTAAAAAATATAAATGATCACATATAGATAGTAAACCATGGGAATTTTTTGAACATCCCGAGAGTGATCACTAGATGTACTCAGGTCGGACTCACCTACCGACATATGGTACAACTCCATAGTATTTAACCAACTAGGCTCTTTAATCTAGAGATTCTAGTGGAATGTCCCACCAAGCCCTATCAAGTCAAGGGGGGTATCAACCTGTCTAATTAAGGTCAATAATCAACCATCACTCGAGCCTCTAAAACACGCCTAGGAAATCCATGGTAAATGTAAAAGGTGTAAATAGGAGTCCCTCACACAATTGACTAACCTTACCTGCCATCTCCGCACTTGCCTACCCCAAACAGTGACACCAACCATTAAATAATACACAATAGGAAATCCTCAATGGGTGTTCCCATTTTTCAATAATCTATACATAAGTTCCAACAAGTACATCACATAACATTCCTTTTCAAACCATTTATAAAAAAATTAGATGAAAACTAGAAATTTATATTTCTAAATCACCTACATTCTCTAAAAAATGATAGGGTTCCAACCAGGACATACATCCAGCCCATTTAGAAAGAATTTACAAATCATTTCCAATTTATTTCAACATCAATACTATTTCAAAGAAACACTGAAAACATAAACTCACTTCAAGTTTCTAATCGGGCCATAAAACTATTTGGTGACCAATCATGTCCCAAAATGAAAAATGATAAAAGTTTAGAGAAAACATTCCAGACCAATTTCTAAACCACAGAACATACCACACACACACCATTTAGAAATTTCAAAACCATTTTAAAAAATGAGGTTCAAGGAAATAATTGTTTTAAAGTGCCATCTTCATTTTAATGCACATCCATTTATAAACATCGTGAACCCATTAATATTACAACATCTAATGGACCATTCTAAATATCCATGAAAATAACCCAAAACCATTTTCATAATTTCCACTTACTTTCAAACCAAACACTACTATTTCACAAAATTATAAAATTGAAAACTAGAATTTGAAAACTAAGAGATCCTTTCCAAACATTTCACCACAAACCATCAATCCCTATTATGAGGTATATAAATCACACATCATGAAAAATTCTATCATCTAAACCAATATACCAAAATAAAAAAATTAAAAATACAATAACAAGGGCTTAATTTAGTTTTAAGAAATCAATTGACATTATATCCAACACTTTGGGTGCATAAGATTAAAGGCATAAACAAATAATCCTTTGAAAACCCATTTTTTCATTCAAAATACCAACACAAAACCATAATGATAATCAACACCGACACATCATAGGCATGTGAAAAAAAATTATAAATTATTTAAAAACACAAATGAATCAATGGATTGTGTCAAAATGGAAAAAAATGTAAAAACCTACCTCAAAAGAGTTTATATGAAACAAAATATGAAGGGAAAGAATAACTGGACCTAGAGGACAATCCACACATCCTAGATCTAATGAAATCGGAAAAAAATTACTAACCATAGGGTTTTCAATATAGAGAAACCCAACATGAATAACCAAAAACATGAGAGTGAAGGGAGAGGAGAAGAGGAAAGAGGGGGGAAATGGAAAAACCCTAGAAACTCACCTTAGATTCAAAGGAGGAGAATACATGGGGGAGGAGGATCCAAGGATATGAGGATTTTTGGGACCCCTTAGTGCAATAAAAATGATTAGGAGGAAGTGGGAAAGATTTTTGATAAAAATAGGAGAGGGTAGATTAGGGAAATATAACTTTTTAATGACCTAGAAAAGGCACATGGTTCGACCCCATGGCTTTCCAAATAGTTCACCGACCGTGCAATCCTCACTTTCCCAAAAGGGAAAATCCAAACCGTTTGGACACACAGTTTCTAAACTATGCTCCATCCATGATAAATTCCACTACCCTCATTCCGAAATGAACTGCATGGTTGCTGAATGGTTTCCTAAACTAGAGGAAAACTGTGTGCATCGCCACTAGGAACTAAAATAAAGCCCCATGGTTACCTAGGAAATGCCGCAAGTTTTACCCAAATCATGCACTAACTGTGCTAAGGACAAAAACTCAACCGAGATTTCCAAAATTCAACAATTTATACCAGAGCTCAACTTGATTCTCAACCAAAGGATCCATGATAATTAAAATAATCAAATAATAGAATCTCAATGGTCAGGGTGTGACAATACTCCCCCACACAAACACTTTCTGACCCTATAAATTAACCCAACCAAAAGATAAAAAAACTTTAATTCATTAAATATCAAAAGCAAAATAAACAAGGATCCTTGGGGTGGCTATTCACTCCAAAAGTCACACCCAAACGATCAAGAGGAAATGAAAACACATGGATAATAGGAGATAATGTAAGGGTTATCCCCACCATAGGAACCCAACTAACATGATCATCATTTAAGCTGCCAACACAATAGCACCTAAATGAGGGAATCAAAAACTCTACCATGGGGCATCTAACGTGGGAAATCCCAAAAAGACTCATCCAAATTTAATGCACAAGTAAAAGAACACTACCATCAGAACTAAAAATTCCAATCTCTAGCCAACCCCCCCCCCCAATGGGATAAACCCTTGAAATGAACTTTAACCAATTAGAGAACCCAAGAACAATCCACAAACATCTATTTCCCCAAGAAAAAATTTCTCTAATCCTGAAAAACTGCAAATAATAAACTAATTTACAAAGGATAACCATTTATGGAATCACGTCCAAGAAAAAAAATAGGGTTACAAGGAAACCACTATAGTCATCCTTTTACAAAGATAAGAAAAATTTTGTACAATCTAGGAGATATAATGAGAATATATACCCCCTCCACACTCACTCTAGAGAGAAAATGATCCAAGGTGTCCCACACACCCTAAAAAATCCTTGACTGTGATAGAGTTTGACTCCTGGTACCTGTTGACGGAGCCCTGATGACTAAAGCATGCACTGCCTCATAGTTAGGCACTGACATCACCTACTTAAGATTTATTCCCAAGGTATATCTTCCTATAAAAATTTTCTAAGTTCACCAAATTTCTACAATGATGACAATTCCTCAAAGGATTGACACATGATGGATTTGAATGCCCGAACCAGCCACATGGTTGGAACACAAGTGAACAATACGTTGAATTGGAAGCCATAACTAATGAAAGAGGATTTTTGTTATAGTTTAATGTGACACAAACCTCTCACCATATGATGAACATTCACAAGAACTAACCACCATAGACTACACTTAGAGTACCAACTCAGGTAAAAATGCATCAACCACAAGCTTTTCTAAACAGGTTTCATCGAATGAGATCACTTTTTCCGAGACCTATGGATGAAGAGACAAAATGATAAGAGGATATTTCATATAATCACATACCACTACATATAGAGAGAAGGAAACATACACTTTGAAGTGGTAAACATAGGTCTTCACAGTTTGTTGGCCTTTTGGAATACTCATGAGTTCTTTCACTTTCTTTACCTTTACCTTGTCACCAACAAACCATTAGATGAAAACAGAATTAACACATCCCATATAATCCCAAAATGAATTGATGGTTGGAAAAACATATTCCATTCATCCAGAGTAGGACCCATAAACAAACCAAAACTAGATTGGACTCTAGTAGCTTTTGGATTTTTCAAATGATCTGATGAAACACTCAACTTTTTCTAGAAATATCACTACTTATAATGAGAATCAATCACCACAAAAGACAGGGATCAACCATGAGGAACCAGAAACTAGGAAAGACTCATTAGAAACATTGGGGATCATTATAGGAAGAATAATATAATTAACATGAGAAATAGAAAACCAAAATCAATGTAAACCCTATACATAATCGAAAAGAACATATAAATCAAAAAAAATTGGCTCACAAGCCAACAAAATACAAACACAGCTATAAATATCCTTTTAAAAAAACCATTTTCATTTAAATTTTAGAAACCCCTTCTTACAAGGATGATATCAATTTCAAAATCCATTTTTTCAAACAAAAACCCACTTTTCAATGCAAAACTAACTTTTGAAATCATTTTATTATTCAGATCAATTTTATAAATACTAATTCATCATTAAATTTTAAATAGTCACACATGGAATCCTACGAACCATCACATATGTGTCCACCCACTTCCTCTTATATCACCACCACACAAGTTCCCACATGCACTTTCAATACAGACCCACAAATATGTGAACATTCATAAAGAGTACCAAGGGACACAAAATTATTTTCATGGTCAAAACTCAATCATTTATCAAATATTAAATCCAAAACATTATCTGTCAAAACCCATTATCTACAATTTCAAAACCAATAGAAATAAATCGTTTCCATTTTCAAAACAATTTTCATTTTAAAAGCTCCCTCACACCAACCTAAACCAAAAGAAAACATGAATCCCACCAACAAACCAGAATGAGGAACTAGCGAATGTTTCAAACATGGTGATAGGGTAGTGGTCTATGCCCTAGGTAAGCATTAAAACTAAGAGGACCTTGAACCATGAACTCTGATTTCAAATGGGTCACTAATCCATGTAATATCATGAAATAACACTAGCTTTAATCTACTATAATTCATCATCTACTCTAGTAAAAAAACAAATCAAATGACTCATTTCATAGAATACCCCAGGAAACTAGAGGATAAAAATGTGTGAGAGTTCACTATACTATTATCACACTAACCACCTAATCCAGGATAATCCTAATCTCTAACTATCCAACCCGGTCTAATACAAGACCCGAAAGGTGTTCCTGATCCCCATAGGTTGTCAACTAGTGTCGGTCATCAATGAAATCACCATGGGAATAATTTTTTCTAATAAATGAGGATCAAATAAATAAAAAGAACGAGAAAAAGAACAAAAAAACTGAACATTGATAAATATAAAAAAACTGATCTAGATACACCAATTGAAAAAAATAGGAAAGTAATATGAACTGATATTGAACACACCAACACGATCTCTATGTGAACTCTTGGCACCTCCAATGACTAGACCTAACTACTCCAATGATGAGCACACGAACTGAAAACATGAACCTTCAAAACATCTTGAGTATATCTATAGTGAATGATACAATTTGGGTGTGAGTTTAGCAGCTATGTAGGAAACCAACACAGAATCCATAAATTTCCTTTCCCAAAATAGTCCGCAAAATGTAGTTTGAAATAAATTAATAAAAATTAGTTTTTCTATTTTTAAAGAAAAAACACAACTTTCCATTTTCCAAAACAATTCTCTCCACATTTCTATTTTCAGAATGGATTATGATTTTTAAGCTAAAATATATACCCAATTCCAAAAAAAGGAAATACCAAGATATACTAAAACAAAAAAAGTTGTGTAAACAAGAAACCATTTCAAACAAAATATAAAAAAGCACATAAATATAATAAACAGTGGGAATTTCATAAAAATACTATAAGAGATCCCTAGACATAATCTGCTTATACTCACCTATCAATGTATTGTGAAACTCCATAGTCTACACCCAATTGGATTCTATAAAGTATCCAATCTATTCGCACATCCTACCAAGTGCTATCAAGTCATGTGGGTGCCAACTCATATAATTGGGGTTGTTAAGGAACTCTAACACAACCGTTTAAAAGAACCGAAGAAAACCCATAGTAATAGTACTCTGTGTTAGTAGGTGGCCCTCATACATGTGACTCACCTTAACTGCCACTACCACAATTGCCTATAACAAACACTAACAACATCCATGCTAAAACCCACGTTGGGAAATCCTCCATGGGTGTTCCCATTCCACAATAATCCAAACAGAAGGTCCAACCAAGCTATCACATCACATGATTTTTCAAAACATTTCACAATACAAATTAAAATTCCAACCATGAATTTATATTTTCAAGTCACATCCATTATCCATATCTTTATAAGGATCCAAATAATCCTTACATTAGGTCCATTTCAAACACATTTAGAAATCATTTTCAATTTTAATACTATTTCAAATCCAAATTGAAAATAGACCACTAACCTAAAGTTTCCAACTGATCCTTCAAACCATTTAGAGACCAATTGTGTCCCAAAATTTCAGACAAACCATGTTTAAATAACTCATTCAAAACAACTTTAAAAACAACACAACGTACCACAAACACACTTTCTTTAAATTTAGGTTCAATTTTAGAAAATTTGGTTCAAGTAAAGCATTGTTTTAATGTTCTATCTTCATTTTAATGCACATCCACGTGTGCACCTCATGCACCAATGAATGTAAAAACATCCAATGAAACACAATAAATATCCATGAAAACATCGAAAAGAAAATTTTCAGAATTTACACTTTCTTTCCAAAAAAATCCAACAATTTTATATAATTATAAAAGTATAAAAAAGCATTTGAAAACCAAGAGAGCCTTTCCAAAAATTTCACCAAAAACCATAAGATCTTTAATGAGGCATCTAAATCACACATCACACTAAATTATATCGTCTTAACCAAGCAACCAAAATACAACAATTTCCAGATATCACAACAAGGTATTAATTTCATTTTAAGAAAACAGTAGACATTTTATTTAACACCTTGGGTGCATAAGCTTATAGGAATAAACATAGGAATCCTTTGGAAACACTTCACTTACCACCACAATACTAAAACCAAATCATCATGATAATCAATACCAAAACATCAAAGGCATGAAAAACATATTTATAAATTATTTAAAACACCCAATAATTAATGTGGTGTGATGGAATGAAAAATAAAGAAAACACGTACCTTAATGGAGTGAAAAGGCAATAAAACATCAAGGGAAGGAAGGATGCAACCTAGAGGACAATCTGTACACCCTAGATCCAAAGAAACCAAAAACATTATCCCATCCTAACCCTAGGGTTCTTCTAAGAGATAAACCAACCAAGAAAAACAAAAACCTGGGAGATAAGGGAGAGTATAAGAGTAAAGAAGGGTAAAATAGCCAAAAAATCTTGAAAATCACCTTAGATTCTATAGAGAAGAATCCATAGTAGAGGAGGATCCAAGGGGGGGGGGGTTGGGACCCCTTTATGCACTAAAAATGATAATGAGGTAGTTTCCTTGTTTTTGGATAAAAAGGGGTAGGATTAATTAGGGAATTACAACTTTTTAAGGACCTAGACAAATGTTCATGTTTAGGATGCATGGTTTTCAAAACTATACACTAAATGTACGCCCCCCAGTATGCCATAAGGTACACCATAAATGGTTTGGATTCATGATTTCCAAAACGTGCACCAACCATGCTAAATGCCATAACCCCATTCCTAAACCGAACCAAATAATTTCTACACGGTTTCCCAAAATGTTCACAACCTATGAGCCTCACCATTGGGCACCAAAATCAAGTTGCAAGGTTACCTGGGAAAATCCACACGGTTTACCCAAACTGTGTGCTAACCTTTCACATGCCAAAAACTCACCTGAGACTTCCATAATTAAAAACGTTAAACCAGGGCTTAACTAGAAGCTTAACCAAACGATCCAAGATCATGAAAACAATAAATTAGAGAAATTCAAATGGTTGGGATGTGATGGGGTTTTTAACACTATGTTAGTTGAAACATTACTCCTTAATGATAACAAAACCCTGACCTATAAGGAAGCATAATATGGAAATGATTATGCTAAATGAAAAGAATCCATGATTTCTAAGATGGAGTCCATGTATAAATATCAAGCTTGTATTTTGGTAGGCCCTCTAGATGATGTAAAACATATTGATGGTAAATGGGTGCTCAATAAAAAACTCTACATCGATTCATAGATAAGTATCTATAAATAATGACTCGTTGTAAAAGGTTTCATGCCACATCAAGGTATAGAATAAGATAAAAATTTCTTGCCAGTTGTGGTTTTAAAATCATTCAAAATATTATTTACGATAGAATCCTTCAATGATTATGAAATTTGGAATATGGAGATAAAATTTAACACCCAAATCTTCCATAATACATTTCTATTTAAATAATTAAATTTCTTATGCAACACCGAGTTCGAGCGCACCACGAACTATCAAACTTGCCATTTAAAAAGTATTTATGAATAGTATTAAAAAAAATTATGAAATTTTTGAATTTTATTTTTCAAAATATACATCATTTTTCAATTCAGAACATTGAAATTAGTTTAGGGAGAATTTTTTCTATTTTTCTGAAATGTTTCAATTTTTGATGAATAGTGACTAATACTGCTTTATTGTTAAAAACAGAGTTTTTCATTTAAATAATTATTTTGCTGGAAATTTATTTTAAATTAACAGTAGATAAATTATACATATATTAATCCCATATAGTTCATTGGAATCTTTTTATAATATTAATAGATATAAAAATTTGTTAAAATTTCGAACGTCCCTTTTACCAGCCTTATAGCCACATCTACGAGATTTGCATTAAACATAATTTTACTACATGAGTAAATTGAATTTCAGAAAAAATGGAAATATATGGTTGTAATTAGTATGATTTTTTTTCTAATACGATCAAAATAATTTTTAGGGAACTGCAACATATGGATTTTATTTAAAATGGTTAAAGGTAAATAGAGTAATTATATTTAAAAATAAATATTATAATAATATATTATTACATTAAAAATTGTCCTAATGTCATTGGATAAGTGATTTTAAAATAAAATAAACTATATATCTAAAATATTATCCTTTTTTCCCACTTGTGTTAGATTAGGACATTTATTATATTTTATTTAAATAAGAGTTAAAAATGTCATATTCAAATTTTAATAATAGTATCATTTTGAATACGAGGTTACATAACATATTTAGTCAATAATAAATTGTATTTAGAAATATAAAAGGGTTATATAACTAATGGTAATTTATTTATAATTTTATGAACTAAATAATTAAATTATAGGGTGACATAATGATGATGCAATAATTGAATTATTAAAGGAAGAATAAATTAAATGAAATTAAAAAATTAAAATAATTATAATTTTACTTAATTAATGAAATTAATGAACATTATAGATAACATATACATGTTAGTGATATATTTGAATTGTTGTTTCTATATTACCATGATGGTTTGATATTTTTAAAAATGAAAATATTGAATAGTACCAAAATTGACACAAAGGAAAATTTAAAATAAATAATATGTTTTTTAATGATATAAAAGTCAAAAAAGTATAAAGGTCATCCAAAATAACATTAATTGTGTTATATATGTCATAAATTATCCAATTGGGGTTATTTTTGAATTATATTGTAACTCTATTAACACTATAGAATAAAAAAGATGAGTAAACACGGTAAGAGTTAAACTGTTTAAGTAGGGGTTAAACCCAAAAGATAAGGTTAATTTTGTGACCTATACTTGTAAAAATTAATTTTTTATAAGGTGTTGTCCTATAATAATACTATATTCTAAATAACTCAATTTGGAGAAATTTAAAATTGAAAACCCATTTATAATAATTAATAGTTTTGGATTTTCCTAAAGTGCCCCTCCCAACTCTTATAAAATGGAACCTATCCTTATCTTTTATTCACACATCTAAAGCCCTTTGGATAGGATTAAACCTACCTAATTCTCCTCCCAACTACCCTCAATTTATCCTAGAGGAAATAATTTGGGTATAAAACCATCATAAGGAGTCCTTTTGGGAATATCAAAATAAGACACTCTATGTAGAGGTAATTGTTTTACCAATTCCATTCAATTTCTTATCTTCTTCTACTTCCTCCTCCTATGTTGTTTCCATAATAATGTAATAAATTCAGTATAATATACATTATTATATGTTATTATAATTATGGGACAACCATATTCCTCCTTTTATCCATCCTACAAAAAACAATATCACTATGTGTGCGTACGTACGACTTACCTTCTCCACGGCATGGGGTAATTTGTTATTCAACACTACTTTATTTGTATTGGAATAATGATGATTATAATGGATATAAATAATTAATATAATATGATAATGATTATT
Source organism: Viscum album (assembly GCA_963277665.1). Taxonomy (NCBI): domain Eukaryota; kingdom Viridiplantae; phylum Streptophyta; class Magnoliopsida; order Santalales; family Viscaceae; genus Viscum; species Viscum album. The sequence continues at coordinate 1,490,888,920 of OY728142.1, forward strand.
TTTAATTAATATACAATCCAATTCCATACCATTTAACCATCAAGGAATTGATATCGTCTCTCGTGTGTATGTAAAACCTACCGTATCCACAAGACGATGAGATTCAATATCCACATTAATCATTCACGAATAAATATAAAATTTATATGATGAGTAAAAATAATAATTATTATCATAGTATCATTCATTATATGAATAAAACTAAATCATATTAATAAGAAACATGACTTACATGACAAAACATGCATAGGAAAATGAAGCACTTAACACCTGAAACAATGGTAATAATGAAATATTTTTAACAAAATTATATGAGGATCGTATATGATATCATAAATATTGGAATTTTTCATTTAGTATTCACTAGCATACGTTAACCATTATACAGGAGGTTAAAATAGCCTCTAATAAAATAAAGTACAAGGCAACGGTTAATTTCACAATATCATTATTATTTGAGGTTGTTTATACATAAGTATCTACAAGGACATATTTATCATCCATATCCATGTTTCATAAAAATGAATTTCAAAATATCATTACTATTCCTAGAAAATAGTTTGAATTCATTTATATCCATGTTTTACTTTTTATAAAATGTTTTGAAAGGAATCGTTCCATTATTTTCTAAATGAGGTACTTTTTTAGATTTTCTACAAATTAAGGAAGGGATGTTTTTTAAATTATACAGCACGAGCAATTATTTTTCATAGTTATGACATCATTAAATTATGAATCTTCCCTTGAAATATTACAATGTTATTTTCAAAAGAAATGTTTTCATTTATAATTGTTCTTCTTTTAAATTATTTCAAAGTAAAAAAGGGATATTTCTCTGAAAAGAGTTTTAATGATTTTATTAGATTATTTTCATATATTTAAACCTCCTTTGTTGGGTTTTATGATTAATTGAGTTTGATTTGTTGTGATTTAATCTTGCATATTGTATTGAAAGTTTGATGATATATTTGACCATGGATGCACTATTTTTATGCCATTCATGGTTTATGATTAAAGTATTTTCATTTCATATGTTAGTTTTAATACGAATGTTTTTGTGGGTTATATTTCACCCTTTACTTATGAATAATTCATTAGATATAGTGAGTGAATTTTGGGGACCACCATAGCCCCTCGATGCATCAGTATATCTCATGAGATAAAGTAGTGTCTTGGAACAAGGCCTTAATAGTATGGTTATTTATGGTCTTGGAAAAAGGCCCTGACTGTATAGTTATGATGTCCGACATTATTTGTTCCCTCATTATGAGATTAGTTATTGATATTTCATGTTATTATTCAACTAGTCAAATATCTATTTGAATGTTTAAATTGAATTATTATATTTATTTTTTCCATATTATCCTAATGATTATGATTAAAATTCTTTTGATTCAATTTTATACCTTGCCTTAAAAGTTTATGTTTATTTATGATAGCTTCCATTATATCATTTATCTTTACAGAGCATATGATATCACACCTTTATTATGTTTATCTTTCCCCATGATGTGAATGTGTATATTATGACTGACCTGGGGGGATATTCTAAGGTGTATGGTTGTTTTCAAAGGAGACACTATGTTGTTTTTCCTTTCATGATATAAAATAAAACTTATGTTTGTATCTAGTTTTTCTAAGGGTACTAATATGATATTTACTTTGGGATTTAATTTCGTGTGATCATTAAATTATAATAAAATAATGCACTGAATCTAGGACAATGGGGTGGGGGTGTTATAGTTGTTATTAGAAGAAGTTTAGTACATACCTTGGAAACTAGATTTAGAAATGACTTTAATTAGGGGACACTACCCTGAGATAGAATTAGAGGATAAGTATATAAGAACGTCCTAAAATTTTGGTAATGTAGATATTATATGGGTATTTCTAGTAAATACAGCTATGTATGGATACTGCAATTAGACATGGTTTTGGAACATATGTACCTAGGAGTAAAAACTCCTAAAAGGTGTTTCGGGATTGACTCGAGGTAACCCGGTACATGAAAATGGGGCTTACTATGCACATGGTTTGACACTCCTAGGAGATATTCTTAGGATAATTCACATTTTCTTTATAACCAATTATGATGGATATATGAGTAAATATGTCCCTAAAGAAACCATTTTTATGATTAGGAAATTAGATATGCATAGATTTTTAAATTTATGCAATGTATTTTACAAATTTGAATTAGGCATTATGATTCATAACCTAATCTACATTATGACATTTTTTAGAAATGGAATATAGTGTAAGGAATGGAAATTGCATCAAGGCACATAATCCATGTAGGTATTTCCTTCATATGCAAGATAATGATTGTAGGACTAGTGAAATAACTAGTCCTGAACATCTTATAACCATATTGGGACAACTCACCCAGTTTATAAATAATAACCTTACCGTATGGAGAACCTAGATCCAAAACGCATAGGATAAATGTTAGAACTCTTCATGATAAAAAAAACCAACAACATTTAATGGGAATAAAAATCCATTTTTGGAAAAGCAATGGATAAATTTCTTAGAGAAAATATTTCTTTCTTTGGGGAGTAATGAAATGGAAAATGTTTTCATAGCAGTTTATCATCTATTAGGAGATACGGATCAATGGTGGTTGTTAATTAAAAACATGAAGGAATATAAAGAAGTAGAAAATATGGAATTGAAGGAGTTTATAGAACTTTTATTTAAAAAATACTTTCCTCGTGAACAATGATCTGATATGAAAAGGAAATTTATTAGTCTGGGGAAAAAGCCGGATGGTAATGTTACAATATATGAGGCTAACATAACAATGATAACAAGGAATGTTGTATACTACATACATAATACAAGAAGTAATATTTATTGAATATTTTATGGGTTTAGACCATTCCCTCGATGGGAACTGATCTCATAATCATTCTCATCATATAAAGATATAGTCTCTTTTTCAATCTATATAGAAAAGGAATTCTCTATGTCTTATGACATTAAAGTAAATCAAGAGAAGAAGAGGTCCACTAAACACTATAGAAAAGGTAATAAGGGGAATAAGGGAAAAGTTGAATGTACACCATATAGTAATTGTGGGAATAAACACCCTGATGCTTTCCAAAAGGGGATGAGAGTTTGTTATAAGTGTGGAGAAAAAGTCCACCAAACTCGTGATTACAAGGGGAAGAAAGAATATAACAATGCTCAATGGTACAATTATAAAGAGATGATACATTATTCAAATTATTGGCCAAACCGTCAATGAAACCTACCCTAGAAAAGGGAAAAGGAGAAAATCTATGATTTTGTGATCACAACTACTGAGGTTGAAGTTCCTAATGATATGGTGGGATTTAATTTAATTATCCTCTCAAATTTTCCTAAAGCTTTATTTGAATATGGGTCATCAAATTAATTTATATATTCTATGCTTACTTTAAAAATTATATATATTTAATTCACATTGACAAGGGAGTTATCATTCAAAACCCCTAAGGGAAGTCTCATTACAAGAAATATGTGTCAGGTAGTTCCTATTATGTCATATAAATGTTCTTTATCTATTGACTTTATCATCATACCTATGGTTGACTTTGATATAATCCTTAGTATGGATTTCCAATCAAAATATGATGCAAAAATATATTGAAAGAAGAATACATTTGTGATTTTTTATGTAGATGAATAATCCATTATCTTTAGAGAAGAAACTTCATCAACTAATTCTTCTCAAAATCCTCCCCTAGTATCTTTACTTAATGTGATTCTTGGTGAGGAAGAGGTAATAACATCTAGTGAAGAAATACAGAAATATTAAAATTGAGGATTTACCTATTGTACAATAATATATTGATGTATTTCTAAAGGATTTACCTAGACATACTATAGAGTGGGAAGTTGAGTTTTCAATTGATTTAATCCCTGATCCAAGGCCAATATAAAAAATTACCTATAGAATAACCACTGTGGAATTAGTAGATCTGAATAAAAAAAACTAGAGTAGTTTAGTAATAAGGGATTTATTCACCCTTGGTTTTCTCCATAGAGGTCCCCAGTTCTTTTTTTAGGCAGAAATATGGACCAATCAGATTGTGCATTGACTATAGAAAAATCAATGCTATTATAAGGAAGAACAAGTGTCATCTTCCTTGCATTGATGATTTGTTTGATCAACTTAAGGGAGCTCAATATTTTTTGAAGATTTAACTTGGTTCTAGATATCATCAATTGTCTGTAAAGAAGGAATATATTCCAAATACAGTATTCTCAACCAGGTATGGGCATTACGAGTTTATAGTAATTCCATTTGGACTGACTAATGAACCCTATTATTTCATGGATCTGTTGAACATAATGTTCAATGGATATCTTGATGATTTTGTTGTAGTATTTAGTGATTATATATTGATACACTCCAAAATCTACAAAGACCATGAGAACCACTTGCATATTTTTCGGAATAGTATTAGAAGAAATGATCTATATGGGAAGTTTAGAATGTATAAATTATGGCTTCCTGAAATTTATTTTCTTTCTCATATTGTCTCTAAGGATGGAATCTCTATTGATCCTACAAGGACAATGGAAATCTAAGAATGGACAACACCGATGAGTATAACTGAGGTACGTAGTTTTGTTGGTTTAGCAGGATATTATTGGTGTTATGTACAGAATTTTTCCTGATTTTCAAACACATTGACCAAGATCACATGTAAAGGGGTTAAATTTGTTTGGAAAAAAAGTGGGAATAGTTTTTTGAATAATTGATGAGAAGATCAGTCAATGATCCTATCTTGAAATTACCGTATGGGAATGATGGGTTTGTGATTTATATGGATTCATAAATGAAAGGACTTATTCGTGTCCTTATGAAGAATGATAGGGTTATTGTTTATGCATCAAAGAAATTAAAAATTCATGAATAAAACTATCAAACTCATGATACGGAGATACCGGCATTAATATTTTCTCTGGTGATATCAAAACACTATCTCTATGGGGAATGTTGTGTTATATGTAATGATCACAAGAGTTTTAAATATATTTTATCACATAAAGAACTTATCATGAGACAAAGGAGATGGATTGAGCTACTCAAGTATTATGATTGCATAGTACACTACCACCTGGGGAAGGAAAATAATATGGAAGATGCTTTGAGCATAAAGGAGCATAGATTTCTGGGAAAAAAAATTGAGATTTTAAAAGAATAATGTGTTCATGGATCTAGTAAATATGGATATGAAGATTATCATGGATGGTGAAAAATCATAAATTTTTCCAATGGTTTTCAAACCTTCTTTACAGGAAAGGATAAAAAGTTCTCAAACTGATGATGAGGAGCTTCAAAAGAAAATTAATGTTGTGAATGATGGGAGATTGATTAACTTTGTATTTGAAGATGATATTTTGAAATTTTGGGAGAGGATTTTTGTTTTTTCTATACCAGAGCTACAAAGGGAATTATTATATGATGCTCATATCTCCAATTCTTCTATACACCATGGTAGAACCAAGATGTATGGATATTGGAAATAACATTTTTGGAGGGACCACATGAAGAGGGAGACTGCTGATTATGTGTCGAGATGTTCCGTTTTTTTGACAGGTGAAGGCTAAAAGACCACATTCAAGAGGAGTCATGCAACCTATTTGTATAACTATATGTAAATGGGATGATATTATGATGTAATATTTAATGCGGATACCAAATACTTATAGAAGTAATGACACTATATGGGTTATTGTCGATCTTCATTCCAAATCAGAACATTTTATTTCTATAAGAGAATATTTACCACTTGAACATTTAGCAATACTATATATTAATGAAGTATTAAGACTTCAGGGTGTACCCCTATCAATTGTTTCTGATTTTGATCCCTGTTTTACATCAAAATTTTGAATAATTATTTAGAATACCCTAGATACTTAGCTTTGTTCGAGTACTTCCTTCCACCCTCAAACTGATGGAAAATCATAACGAACTATTAAAACTTTAGAAGACATGTTGAGATCTTCCTAACTTCACTTTCAAGGTATGTGGGATTATTATTTACCTATATTATAATTTTAATATAAAAATATATTCCATTCAAGTATTCATGTGGCACCATATGAAGCGTTATATAGAAAGATATGTCGTACACCAACATGTTGGGATGATTTTGGTGAAAGAAAACTCATAGGCTGATAACTTGTTGATGAAACAATAGAAAAGGTGAATATTATCTAAACCTATATCAAAATAGCTCAAATTAGTAAAAAGCACTATGCCAAAAATCAGAATAAGGATTTGGAATTTTAAGAAGGCGATCTTATTTTCAAGAAGGTATCTTCATGGAAGGGTTTTACATAATTCACTAAGAAGTGTAAATTAAGTCCTAGGTATATTATAACTTTGTAAATTCTAGAATTAATTGGATTTGTACCTTACTGTTTGGAAATTCCGCCAAGTCTCTCCAAAGTTCATGATATGTTCCAAACATTACTATTAAAAAAAACATCCATACCCAACACATGTACTCACTGATAAAATAAATAGAATGGGAACTTGATATATCTTATTTGGAATAGTCGATTAATAATATTGATACTCGAGAACAAGTTTTGAGAAATCAGACGATTTGTCTGGTAAAAGTTCTTTGGAGATAACATAAAAAGGAAGAGGCGATGTGGGAACCTAAAGAACTTATGATTAAGAACCACCAGAATATTTTTATGAAGTGATATTCTATAAATTTAGAAGTTGAAATTATTTTGAGGGATTAAAGTAACACCCCAAGCTTCTATGGTACGTTTATTTTTAAATAATTAAAAATCTTAGGAAATACTGAGTTCGTGCGCACCAGGACCTATCAAACTAGCAGTTTAAACAGATTTTATGGTTAGTATTAACCAATTTATGAAATTTTTATATTTTATTTTTCAAAATAGACTTAATTTTTAAATTCAAAACATCAAAATTTATCTTAGGGGGATTTTTTTATTTTTATTAAATGTTTCAATTTTTGATGAATACAGAAAATACTACATTGTTGTTAAAAACCGATGTTTTCATTTAAATAATTATTTTATTTTAAATTCATTTTTAAGTCACAAAAGATAAATAATAAATTTATTAATCTAGTATTGTTCATTGGAAACATTTTATAATAGAATTAGATAAGAAAATTTATTAAACTTTTGAACGTCTCTTTTACCCGCCTTCTAGCCACATCTATGGGATTTTCCTTAAATGTAATTGTAACACTTATATGAATAGAATTTCAAAAAAACAACGTACATTGTTGTACTAATTATAAAAAATGTCGTCTAATTGGATAAAAATAATTTTTGGTTAATAGTAAATAATATATTTTACTTACCACAGTTAAAGGAAAATAGTGCAATTAAAGGAAAAATAATAATATAATAATATAATATTAACCTAAAACATGTGCTAATTTCATTGGATAAGTTTTTTTCTACCAATATCAACCTTAGATTAAAAATATGATTTTTTAAGCCACTTGTGTTGGATTAGGAAATTTATTAAATTTTATTTAAAGAAGAGTTAAAAATGTCATATTGAAATCTTAATAACTATATCATTTTTAATAAGAGGATATATAAGTGATATGGTCGACTATAAATAGAAATTAGAAAGATAATATGTTTATATAAATATTGGTAATTTATTTATAATTATAGTAAATAAATAATTAAATTAAATGGTGACATAATGATGATGTAGTAATTGAATTATTAAAGGAAGAATCAATTAAATGATAATAAAAATATTAATATATATAATTTTACTTAATTAAAGACATCCACAAATTTTATAGATACCATAGACTTATTTGTAACATATTTTAATAATTGTTTAGAAGTTATCATGATGGTGTTATATTTTTTAAAATGAAAATATTGAATAGAATCAAAATTAAAATAAATGATACTTTAAAATAAATAATGTTTTATTAAATGAAAAAAAGTCAAAAAAATCTAAACTTAAGAAAAATAAAATTTTTATTGTTAAATATTTTCTAAATTATTAAATTGGGGTTCATTTGTTATTTTATAGTAACTATATTAACCCTATAGTATAGATTGGAAAGTAGACACGATAAGAGTTAAACAGTTTAACTAAGGGTAAAAGCCAAAAGATAAGGTTAATTTTGTAATCTATACTTACCTAAAAATCATTGTTTGAGATGATTTAGACCCATAATATTATTTTTCTAGAAATAACTCACATTGGAGATATTTTAAATTTAAAATACATTTATAATAATTAATAGTTTTGGAGTTTAAAAAATTACTCATTCCTTTTCTTATAAAAGGGCACCTCTCATTATCTTCTATTTACACAACTAAAGCCCTTTGGATCGACCAAACCATTAAAAATTTTCCTCAAAACTCCCTTAAATTAATCATAGATGACTTAATTTTAGATTAAATCTATCCTAAGGAATGCTTTTATGAAAATCAAAACGATACACTCAAAGAAGAGGTAATGGTTTTACCAATTTCTTCAATTTATTTTCTTCTTATACTTCCTCATACTATGATTTTTCCATAATAAAGTAAAAAATACATTATAATATACATGCTTATATTTTATAATAATTTTGGTACAAACACATTACTTCGTTTATCCATCCTATGAATGACAATATCACCTTACATGCGTACGCACGTCTTACCGTCTCCACATCGTTGTGTAATTTCTTATTCAACGCTAATTTATAAGGATGGGTATTATGATGATTATAATGTCTATAAATAATAAATATAACTTGATAATGATTATTTATAATTAATATACCATGAAATTCAGTACTATTTAACCATCAAGGGAATGATATCGTCACTCATGCAAACATACAATCGACTGTCTCCACGGCGTGATTTGATTTAGTCTCCACATTAACCAATCAAGAATAATTATAAAATTTATGTGTAGATTAAAAATGATAATTATGAACTTAATATCATTATGGATATTAATAAAATACATATTATTCATAACAAACCTGACTTGCATGACAAAACATGCATAGGAAAATGTAGTAGTTAACACCTGAAACAATGGTAGTGCTGAAATATTATTAACAAAACGATATAAGAGGATCACAGATGATATATTAAATATGGATATGGTTATGATATAATTTGATATCATTATTTAACCATTATAAATGAGTTTAAAAAACCCTAAAATAATGTAAAGTACAAGGTAAGAGTTAAGTTCAGAATCTCATTTTTATTTGAGGTTTTTTATATATAAGTATATACTGGTAAATCTTTATCATCCATGTCCATGTTTCATAAAATTGTATTTAAAAATATTATAAATATTAAAATAAAAAAAATTAAAGTCATTTATACCCATGTTTAAATTTTTATAATTTTTTTGAAAGGAATATATCCTCCATTTTCCAAATAAGGTTCTTAAACATGTATTCAAAAACGTAAGGAAAGAATTTTTTTTAACTTATAATGAGTGAGCGGCTATTTTCCGCCATTATGATGCCTTAAAATCTTGAAACTTCAATTACATTCATATAATTTTATTTTCAAAAAAATGTTTTCTTTAATAATTGCATGACTTTTAAATGATTTTAAAGAAAAATGAGATATTTATCTCATAAGAATTTTAATTATTCATTAGATTATTTTCATCTATGTCAACATCATATGTTGATTTTTATGCTTAACTGAGGTTGATTTATTATGATAAAATCATCAATATTATATTGAAGTGTTGATGAAAATTTTGATTGTGGATATGATTTTTTGATACAATTCATGGTTTATGATTAATGTATTAACATATAGTATGCTATTTTTAATATGAATGTTTATATTTGTTATGTTTCTCCCTTTTCATATGATGAATTCTTTGGACATAGTTAGTGGTGGGCGGGGACCTCTATAGCTCCTTGATGCATCGGTTGGTCTAATGAGATGAACTAGTGTCGTGGTTCAAGGCCTTAACGGTATGGTTATTTATGGTCTTGGCATGAGGCCTTGAAGGTATAGTTATGATTAACAACATTATGAATTCCTTCATTATGTGATTAGTTATTGATATTAAATGAGATTATTCAACAATTATAATATCCATGTGAAAGTTTAAATTGAATTATTTGATTTATTCATACCATATTATGCTGAAGATATTATTTTAAAGGCTTATGTTTCAATTTTATACCCTACCTTAAAACATTGTGCTTATTTATTATAGTTTCATCTATATTGTTTATCCTTACTGAGCATCTGAGCTCACCCCTTATGTTTCATTTCCCTATAGGATGTGAAGAAGTATATTATGGTTAACCTAAAGGGATATTCTAATGTATATGGTTGTTCATAAAGGAGAAACTGTGTTGTTTTCAATTTCATGATAAAATGTAAAACTTCTATTTGTATCTAGTTTTTACAATGCTACTAAACCGATCGGTCCTAAGGGATTTGATTTATTTTGATCATCCCAATGTAATAAAATAATGAAAAAACACTAGGCATCGGGGGTTGGGGAATTAAATAAAACAAATTTTATAAATGGGAAGTTGGTTAAAGATGTTAATATGACTCATCCTAAGGGGTTTATCAAGTCAAAAATTTAAATAAAGAAGGGATACTATAGATATACATTTTTGTATTTGTGTAGGAATCATGATCTTGGAAGGTTCATTTTGATGAGTTCATCAGATATTTTGGTTTCATCAAGAATTAAAATTATCCTTGTGTCTATAATAAGGATAGTTTGAATGAAATCATTTTCAAATTATTACATGTTGATTACATATTAATTATGAGAAATTAAGTGAAAGTCTTATCCTCATATAATAATTGGTTAAATAAATTTTTCTGTATGAAATAATTAAGTGAAGTATCCTATATTCTAGGGATCAATATCCATCAATATTGATTTAAAATAATTTTTGGGATATTCAAAGTACAATTATTGACAATGTAATCAAAATTAATATTATAGCGCAATTCAAGAGAGGATAATTGCTAATGTTACTAAGAATAAATCCCTCATAACATAGGAGGATATGAAAGGAATGGGTAGAATACCTTATTCATAAAAAATGGGATATATTATGTATAATATATGGTATAAAATAATTTTATAATTCATTTTATTTAATAATATCAAGAAGATATCAATCTAATCAAGGAGAGACACATTGGGTAGCTTTGAAAATTGTTCTGAAGTATATGAGATGTACGAAGGATATGTTCCTTATGTATGTAGGATTTGAAGATATAATAGTGTGGGGATACAATAATTATTATTTCCAAATATATCATGAGGGTCTAAAATTGTAGTCTCACAATAAAGTTTCCTAAATGGCGGTGCATTGAGTCGAACAATTTCGAAGAAACCCATTATCACCAATTCTACAATAGAATCTTAGTACATAGTTTCATCCATTGTAGCTAAGGATATAGTCTAGATACATGGATTTAAATTAGATATTGATGTTTTTACTAGTAGTGTAGACCCTATTACCAATTATTGGGATAATATTATTATATATATACTTGATAAGGATCCTAGATCACACTAAAAAAATAGAATATACATTGAATGTTTCTTTTATTGAAGGATTTTAATCGGAGAGGGGAATTAATAGTTAGAGAAGTTTCCATAAAGTATAACATAGAGTACCTCCAAAAAATCAATATCTCAATAGAATCATGATTATCATGTGAGATATAGAGGGTTGAGGGTTTTTAGCAATTTGTTTTAGTGAAAGTGGGAATGTTGTGATGGGTGACCTAGAACCAACTCTTGATTGTTCTTTGATTACCGCTATATGGATAATGTATGATATATAAATCAATTTATCTTACCATCATAGTATAATTTATTCTCAATGAACTAATTTTACTGCAATATCCTCAGATTACATGTCATATAAAATGATATAGTTGTAGGACCCCATAACACCATGAGAGGGGAGGGGTGAATCAGGGTGTCAACTTTTTCTTTTAAAGTGAAAGATCTTATTCCTTCATTAGAGGGAACCTATTAAAACTATTTGATTGTAATTTTCTTTAATTAAACATTCACATGAAAAAAGAAAAAACACACCAGTTTTACTTGGTTCACCACTATGGGTAGGCCGAAGGAGCATACACCGACAATGTGTTGGTCATACCCATATCAACTAATCATCACTGGTTTTTTGAATAAATCAGTTTTCACATAGTAATTATATACCATCCACCCTTTCATTACAAAATTTTAAGTCCAGAACACTCACTCTTGTGGAACACTTCCATCAACTCCCCATTACTATCTTCTTTGGGGGAGATATTACTCAGTTTAATGGTTTGAAGGTTGCTTCTATAGATTAGAATCTAAGTCCTTTTATCTTACTAGCATAAGAATATACATGAACTATAGTTATGAATTGATGCACTATAATACACTATTAACCTAAAACATATGTTATAAAACTGCCACTTATGAAGCTACTTTGCAATCATCACAACCAATGCTAAGAAAACTACCTTCATAGAATAAATTGTCTTCACGAAGCTCACCCAGTCATCATAGAATACTCCATAATTATAGAACTCCTTTTTAGCAGATACATAATAATTTTTAAATACTTGTACAATCCTTTCATAATACTCACGCTCACTATACATGATTCATGAAGCTATTATCCTTCACAAATTTTGAATGATTCCTCATTTTCTACAATTATTTTCATGTGTAATGAAGTGGGGTAGCTACCTATTTATAGGCTTTTCCTTTCATGATGCTCCCAAAAATCTAGAGGATTTTTTATGAAACTCTAAAACCCTATTCGTGAAGATAATTCACTAGTTAAGTGACATTGAAATTTAACTAGATCATAATGCTTCTCATAATTTCATAGATTACCATCAACCCATTGTTTTATTCACTATCCTTGTTCATGATTCCCCAAATCTTTGAAAATACAATCCTTTATTAACCCAGGATTCATAAAAACCATTCCTCTACAATATTTATGAAGAATTAAATCCATAAAAGCACATTTCACAATTCTTACCTCTTCCTCATTATTTTGAGCCCAAAAATATTCAAACACTGGAAAATGAGGCCACCATGAACACTATATTCAGACTGTACTATAAAATAACATTCCTTATAAAATTACTAATCAGACTAGCATGGATTGAAAAAAATCACAAACTATTCTCCATTCATATTAATTTATAGTATTGGTTCTAACAATATCGGTTCCCAACTATAATGATATACTTGAGATATTATGATAGTAATATTAAATATATGTATTATTGTGTAGATATATCATATTGATAGGACAAACATGATTTCTTTCTATCAGTTTATAAGGGCTCATAATAATTGAGACATCTTCTCATGATGTTCACAACAAGTGATCTCATGTTTATGAGATCATGATGATTGACCCACTAATTGGAACACTGCATGTTACATGTGTCATTAATGGTTTGTATATGTCATCACACAAGAGATCATTATTAGTGTGTATTATTTGATCATGTAAATTGATTCTAGATGAGAAACATCAAATTTATGTTGTGGTATGGTAGCTTGGGATGGGTGAATCATGAGTTCTATAACATTGGTTGAATGATCAAGATTGAATTTTTTTACTTTCAAAAGGAGGAGATATCTTGGGACCAATTAACCAGGATGATAATACCATTATTAAATCCATGTCCATGGTAGAAAAATGTAATTCCATCTATAATATGATGTAATAATAAAGTAAGAAAATATGATGACACAAAATGTACATCCCTCTTTATGTGGTATCAAAATATAAAGAGATTATATTGCATGGTTTGTGTTCATAAAAGGTTTTTATTACTTTTAATATACCTTATCTTCTTAGGGATGTTTATATCTTTCTAGAATCAAGCCCTAGTCTATGACTATCACTCATTACTATCCAGATAAGATCCTATATAGTCACACATAAAAAATATTCAAAAGTTTGGTCAATTATAAATATTTTGGGTCTAGAACATAGTGGTACCCATGACAAGGGTCAGGATTTGACGATGATTAAATGATCAAAAGAAATAAATAAATTCAATTTTACTGGAGATTATAATAACAAGTATTAAATTTATTAAATCATAGTATTATTATGTTATTTTGTGAATACAATAAAAATATCTTGTGAAAAATATTTATTTATTCATGATTCATTAAAATTAAATAGGAGATCCCATTTATGATAATGGATCACATCTTATCACATGAAATCAATTTTATTTTAAAAGTATAGGATTTAATTTTTATGAAATTTTAGAAATTTTGTTTGTTCTTTATATATAATTATTGATTCCATTTGAAGGGTTAACATCTATAAAGACATAAATGAGATTTATTGAAGTTATAACCTGTGTATATAAATATGTTGGAACCAAAAATGAGAGTTCAAAGAATTTTCATGAATTATCTCACCTATCCACATATTACTCAAATTCTTGAGAGTTAAAGTGATGTTATGTTCAAGAATGGTTTGATCCAAGATTAAGGTTTGATCATTATGATCTCCTATGATATTTATTATTCTAAAAGTTACATTAGTTATCCATTCCAAAACCTAAATAGTGAAGGTCAATGTTTAAGAATTATATTAAATTTTGTGTAGATGATCTAGAGTGTTCCATCATTAATTACTTAATAAACAATATCATGGATCTAGAGTAATAATCATTTGATAAAAATATAATGATAAATGGATACATTTTAATATCATGGTTTAGTTTTTTCTTTATGTCTAAAATAAATTTCATATAATTCATGCAAGAATCCTAGAAAGAGTTACAAGATTTTATGTTTTGAAATTATTCAAGACCCATAATTTTTAATTTAAAATTTTTAATGCTTCTATAAAGCCTTTTGTTTTATGAAAAATGTCTCACTCTGACTCTATATGTAAAAAATATTTTTAATACACTTCACTAGAATTTGAAAAGAAAAACACAAGATAAAATTTATCCTCCACTTCAACTCATCAAATGATTCTTGAAAATTCTCATCCTAATAATTCATCATGATTTTCTAAGTCATTATTAATAATGAAGATTATAACATAAAAAATTATGGACTAAATCATCAATGGTAACTTATAATATAAAGTGACTATAAATATAAAAAACATTCTTAGGCCTCCCCCAAGACATCACTGCTTCAACTTTCTCTAGACATACAAGGAAATAATTATTAAAAATAATATGTCTAAATAACATCATCCATATCATCCAAAATTAATTTTTTTTTTCACGAATCATCCACTGGACCCTGTTCCATGACTACCCTAAGCCCGCCTTCCATAGGCCAGGGGTTGGCGACTAGCACCGGAAAGGCATATCCCTAAAACGGGAAGGAATTTTCTTTAATCATGCTACCACACCTACTAGGTACACTGTGCACAAGTAAAACACAACGGAAGAAAAAAGGTACAACCACAACTAAAAACCACCACGGAGTGTAAAAGTAAGTAATCAAAGTAAAGGGGTTAGTATACAATCCCAACAAGAATGAAGTTATAGAAAAAATCGAAAAAATATCATGAGATCATCTGCCAAGGATCCTACCAGAAGGGTAGATACAACTCATCTCTGTGGATCTCCACACTAACCGGTCACCACAGTGGGATATCTTTTCATGACTACCTAACCTCATTCAATTTTGTCTATCATTTTCATAAGACACAACAAGGTGCGGGTGAAGCCCACGTAGTGGTGAGTATAACAATACCAAGTAGGGACCCCAAATCCATCGAAGGTCTCCCAGACTTCCACAAACTAAAAACTAAAATGAATGATCCTAATCGCAAAGAAAAAGTAAAGACTAATCTAAAACTAGGTATATAACAAAATTAATAAGAATAACAATGATTAGTCATAAAGATAAATCATCTTATTCTATTGGGAAATTCCACTGCTGAACCATGAAGAAGTAACTCTATCACTAATCCACATAGGGTCACAATTCACTTATCCAAAAAGGGTCGTAATTCATCGATCCACACCGGGTCATAAGTTGATGATCCAAAAAGGGCCTCTATATTTCTAGGCCTCATCGGGTCATGCTAATTTTCATCCACACCGGGTCGTAATTTGTCAATCTACACAGGGTCATAAGTCGTCGATCTACATAGGGTCATAAGTCATCGATCCACACAGGGTCTTAAGTCACGGATCCACACAGGGTAGTAAGTCTCTGATCCATGATCAACCACTCTAAGTTTGGTCCTCATCGGGTCTCTCTATTTCTGATCCACACTGGGTCACTCTGATGCTGATCCACAAAGGGTTGTATGTCACTTGATAGCCAGCCACAAGATTCCCGCACTTGGTGAACTTGAGTTTCTGAGAAACCAATCCTCAAGATATCATTTATACCTCAACCTCCATGAATTACCATGGATAATTAAACTAAATAACCACCATATAATAATGGTTCCAACACAATTAATGATGTATCAATCAGATGCACGGTCTGTAAGTTATAGGCATTTTAGTGTTGAGGGACCGGTTGGATTCGAGTCTAATCCCACCCGATCATACTCCAACATTATCCAAAACCCAATTATAGTATCTCAAACGTTCCACATCATCCTAAGGGTTCCAAATCTGTATATGGTTCATCAAATGGACGTCTGGTTTAGAAGATAAGCCCCCTTAAAAGAAATTGGGCTAAAAATGGCCGACCTAGTCAGACCGACTCGACCCGGTCCACTAGGACCCACCTAAACTGGCTTAGATCAGTCCAGTCCAGCTGAGAAGTGGGTTCATCCCGACCCACCTAGCTAGGCATGGCCCTCCGGCTTAGCGGGGTGTTGATTTTCCCAAATAGACAAAGTGTTCATTCGGTCTTCCATCAGAGGTGTCGGTTAGCGCCGCTCCACCTGACCGGTCCGCATGGACTGGTCATCGGTGGGACCTATGGCCATGGCTACTCCCTTTTCCCACCACCGATGTTTAGATTCATGGAACCTACTCTATAGATCATTGTTGTGGCATGCCTCCTAGCTTAAGCGCGGTCGGCGATGGTCGGGTGCCCCATTCGTCTGTCGCGACACCTTCGGGTGTCGCCACCTCATCGGAGTCGGTAAGAGTCGGTTGCAGCCACCGCCATGCTGGTAGTGCTTACAGGGAAATTTGAAGCTCCTGTGGTCCAATTTTCTTCCCATATGCACCTATGGGATGTCTCCATCAATGCATGACCCACAATTTCATCTTGTTGTCGTATCGGTCGGTTGCCCACAAAAAACGCAATCAATACTGAGATCGATGCAGGGTATGGGCCTTGTTCGATTTGGACCGTGCCCTCCACATCATCATTATAACATGGGAAGGGTTCAACATTATAAAAAATGAGATGAAACATAAAACCCTTAAACAAAACCCCAATGTCAAACTCCTTGGAAGATGTTGTGTATGAGAGAGATGAACCCGCGTTCAAAGGTGTTCGTCGTCACCAATCGTTGTCAAGTTTGAATCCTCCAACAGTCGTCGATGATCCATTCTAAATTGGTGAAAGAAATTGTCAGAACTTTTTCATAAGTTTCTCTCGTGAGTGAACAAAACCCTTTCCCAAGCTTTGTTTAAATAGAAGAGAGGGAACAACCCATGTTTCATTTCATTAATGTGGTTCATTAATGAACCGTAATTAATATTCCATTAATTCATTGAACATCATGGTTACATAACCAAAGGTTCATGTCATTAAATTACTCCCATTCAAGCCTAACATTTTACCACTTTCCTTCCATCCACTTCTAAATATTGAGAAGATAATAAAATAACTCATGGAGTTATTGTTTTTGTAAAGTCCAAAAATTAAATTTTTTGTTCGACCCATTTAATTCGAATTTAGGATTCACCTAAGAGAATCCCAGTGTTGTGAATCAAATGGTTCCCTATTAAATTTAATTTGAGCACTAATTCAAAAGATATAAATTTCTGCAAGAATTTTTACTCAACATAAAGTAAAAAAAGTTCAATATTTTGTTCTTAGATCTCCGGGCCTCAGAATCACGTTCTGTCAATTTTTGCAGACTTGTAATAATCCAAAATAAAATAAAATAATTATATGGAAAATTTTGGGGTATTTAAATCCTACCCAACCTATGGATTTACTTCTCTAAAATCCACAACAAAATTAGGGAAAGAAGCAGGGGGTACTGACCATGTATATGAGCCTCCCACTGCCATGTGCTCTCCTGGAGGTTCTCGTGCTACCACTGTACTCACACCAGAGGAATCGACTAGCCATGAAGGACCTGATCCTGTCAATCCTCTATCTCCACTGAGAACTCCACAAACATTTCCCCGTCATCAATGTCCATCTCTCCCCAAGTGATAATGTTTGATGGATCATGCACGTACTTCCTCAACTACAACACATGGAAAGCATTATGCACCCAGTGCATCTGTGGGGGAAGAGCTAGGTGGTACGCCACCTCTCCTACTCTGATGAGGATCTGTAATGGTCCGATGAACCTCAGAGATAACTTGTTTCCCCGACCAATTCTCTGCAATCCTCATCGAGGTGAGACCCGTAGAAAGACATGGTCTCTTTCCTCGAACTCCAAGTGCCTATGTCTCCTATCATCATAAGATAGATACTGGCTCTATGCATTCTTTATCTACTCCTGGATGATCTAAACCTTCTTAGTGGAAATCCATACCAACTCTGGACCCATAAGTACTGACTCCCCTAGGTCTTTCTAGAAAAGAATTGATCTGCATGTTTCCTATACAAGGCCTCAAACGGTGCCATGCTGATGGTGGAGTGATAACTGTTGTTGTATACAAACTCCACCAGTGGAAGTTGGTCCTCCCAACTATGACCAAAATCAAGGACACAAGTACAAAGCATGTCCTTAAGTGTTTGTATGGTCCGCTCCATCGAACCATCTGTCTGAGGATGAAAGGCGGTGCTTAAGATTAAATGAGTCTTGAACACCTCTTGTAATCCCTTCCACAACTTGGATGTAAAATGAGTGTCATGATCCAAGACGATCATTGATGGAACCCTGTTAATATATACAAACTCCTTTACATAGAGGCATCCCAAACCCTATACTGATCCCTACTCTTAGATGGGTAAGAAGTGGGCTGACTTGGTGAGTCAGTTAACGATCACCAAGATGGAATCATGGACCCTAGTGGTATGTGGTAGCCCTATCACGAAGTCCATGGAGATTCCATCCCACTTCCACTCGGACACCTCAAGTGGTTGAGTCAAGCTTGATGGAACCTAGTTCTTAACCTTCACTTGCTGACAAGTGAGGCATTGTGAAATGAACTCCGCCACTTTTTTCTTCATCCCTGGCCACTAGTACTAATGCCAGAGGTCCTGGTACATCTTTTCCACAACATGATGTACTTCCAATAGGGATGTGTGGAAATCCCTCAAAACCACCTCTCATTGTGTCATTGGTACCATGGTACGTCCTCTGAAAAGGATTACATGCTCCCCACCTTCATAAAATATTTTAGAAGCCCATCCTGATGATATCTGAGCACATCGGGCCTTACAGTCAATGTCCCCAAGTTGTGCCTCCCGTACCCGCTGAAGGAGTGGGGGAGTGACGGTCATAGACTATAGGTACTCTAATCCATCTCTATCCATGAAGGATAACTATAACATGGCTAGCTACTATGTCGCCTCACTCAAAAACTATAACCCAGACCTTCTATTGAGTGCATATGCTGCAACATTCCATTTCCCAAGAGTCTATATTATCTCAAAGTCTTGGTACTGGATGAACTCCATCCATCATCACTGTTTCAGGTTTAGGTCCTTCTATGAGAAGATATAACTGATACTCTTATGATCAGAGTAGATAGTAGACAGTTCACCCATCAAGTAGTTATGCCACATCTTCAAGGCAAATACCACTACTGCTAACTCTAGGTCATGGGTAGTGTTGTTCTGCTCGTGTTGCCTCATTTTTTATGAGCCGTAGGCGATCACCTCTTAGTCCTGCATTAGGGAACATCCTTGTCTAGTCTCTGGTGCGTCGTAGTAGACAACATACCCAACACCCTCTTCTGGTAGCCTCATGATGGGTCACTCATCAGTCTCTGCCTCAACTCCTGGAAACTCTACTGGCATCTCTCTATCCCAAAGAAAAGTTGTACCATCTTTGTCCAAGCCAAAAAGGTTACTGAGACTCTTGAAAAGTCAGTTAAAATATCTGATAGTATTTAGCCAACCCCAAGAAATTCCACACCTTGGTAATTCTTCTGGGTGGCTCCCAAGTAAGCATTGCCTCTATCTTCACTGGATCCACTGCAACTCCAGCCTCTGAGATAACATGTCCCAGAAAGTGGACCTCCTTTATCTAGAACTAGAACTCTGAGATATTTTCATAATGATGGTTCCTCAGAGTGTATCTGGAACTATCTATAGATGTGTAGCATGCTCCTCCTCCGACGCCGAGTATATCAGCATTTTGTCAATGAAAATCACCACGAAGCAATCATGGTAGGGCTGTAAGATCCTGTCCATGAGCCCCATCAACCATGCCGGAGAATTGGTCGCACTAAAAGGCATCACCAATAAATCTTAGTGTCCATACCAGTATCTAAAGGATATCTTTGGCATGTCCTCATTCAGTACCCTAAGATGATGGTATCTTGATCTGAGGTATATTTTCAAAAACTACTGAGCTCCCTTCAGCTGATTGAAGAGATCCTCAATCCTCGGGAGTGGATACTTGTTTTTCATGGTCACCTGGTTCAGGTTTCGAAATTCCACGCAAAGCCCCAAACTCCCATCTGCCTTCTTGGTGAAAAAAATCAGGGCTGCCAATGCAGAATCATTGGGCCTTATAAACCCCTTACTCTGCAAGCCCTCCAAATGTATGCACAACTCTCGAAGCTCCACATGAGCCATCCGATATGCTGGTGTAGATATCGGTGTCGTCCCTAGGTACAAGTAGATGTATAAGTCTACCTCTATGCAAAGAGGTAGTCTCAGAACATCATTGGGAAGGACATCAATATACTGGTCCACCATTATAGGATAACTTGGACTCCTCTCAGCAACTGATCTGAGGGTAAGGCTAAACAACTGATGAGTGATCAGCTCCACCCTCCTCCGAGAGAGTCCATCCTGAGCTACAAAGGTTCCCTTCTCGCCAGTGAAGGAAAAACGTGTCCCATCCTTGCAGTCACACCACACTTTGCGCCTAAAATAGTCGATCTGAGCATTGAATTTGGATAGCCAGTCCATACCCAAGATGACGTCATAAGGCATCGATGTTGCTACTAGGATATCCCGACCGAATCTCTCGCCTCCTAGACTAATCTCACCTTTCTGGCACTATTGTGTAACCTTCGAATCCTCTCCTATATGAATATATAATCATAAGGATCAAGAAAATTTCTCTACCAGAATCTCTGAGCTCTGAACGAGTGTTGTGGAAATAAAAGAGTGACTGACACCTCTATCTTTAAGAACAATAACTAAGGTGGAATAGACATAGATCATACCTAGAATCATCTCTGGAGTGATGTGTTCATAGGCCTCAACTACCTGTAGCTAAGCTTGTCCCTATCCACCTACTCCCTGAGGTCGGGGTGGACCACCTGAAGGTGGTGGTGGTAGAACCTCAAACCGTCGCCCACCACCTGCTGCACGACCTGCTCCTCCGCCACATCTGCCACTCTATGGACCTCACTGCTCAAATCTCTACCTCTTCCTCGGTGGTACCTCGACTGTCTGCAGATTTTCAGTATGATGGGTCATTCAATCGCAAGCCATGTGACCTAGCCTATTGCACGAGTAGCATAGTATGCTCCTCTTCTGACGTCCTCTGTCCCATATTCTCCGCACCTCCGACCCTACATCCTTGGGTCATCCACAAAAAGGTCTGGGCCACTTGGGCTATTGTGTCATCTGCCTAATGCCTGCTGTAGATGACTCGAAAATGCACTGTCTAATGGTGGCTCTCATTGTAGGTGTCTTATCATCTATGAATATCTCCACTAGAAGTGATCACTCTAGCACTCCAGCCTGCGTCAGTATGTTGAGCGATATCATTGACATTTATATCTCCCATCAGAGAAACTTATCAAAGGTTTGGGACCTAATTAAAGGGTCTCATACCATGTCGGTGGAGTATAGGGAGAGGTCATGGAATCTCACTAAGTACTAAGCTACTGTCAGGCTACCCGAAATTAAGTGCAGTAGCTCCTTAATATTCACAGAGCGTAGAGTCACTGGAATGAACTCTGCCCTGATGAGGCTCTCAAAGTCCAACCAGGCGAGGGATTCCTCATTGTTTATCTAGATCATCAGGCACCACTATATCCTTTTCGTGCCCTGGAAGAGACTAGAATCAAGGATCACCATCTGGTCTACTGGTGTCCCAACTAGGAGAAAAACTCTATCCACTACCTCCAACTAGTCCTCAGCTGCCTGCAGATCCGTCTCACCTCAAAACCTCAGAGGCGTCTACCATTGAAACTCATGTAGTGAAATATATTGGAGCACACCATTCGATGGTGGGAATTGTTGAAACTGCTGCCCTACAGGCAGTGGTTCTGCTGGTACACCAACTGAAGGTACCATTGCCATAAGAGGGCCATGCACCGAAGCCTCATCACTCGGTGGGCCATCATCATGAACTGCTTATGGAATCCTTGATGGATGTCTACGACGAGGAATTATGTAAATAAATAGATGTTCCATCGTCAATAAGTTATACCTGGTGAGCTGACTCAGAAAAGATCAAAAGAAAAACTTTTCAAAAACACACGCAAACAGCATTTTCGTGTACCGAGTTGGATATCCGAATTTTGGGTCCTTGTGTATGGAAACGTCAGCCACCGCACCAACACTGGACTCCCCAAATTAAAAACCATACTCAAAACACTTAACACTATTGCCCCATTTAAAATATCAATGTCTTAGTTCTTTGGTAGAACCGACCCCTATGATACCACTTTGTCATGACCCGTCCCCCAAGGCCCATACTGTGACTACCCCAATCCCTTTTTCCATAGGCCAGGGGTCGATTCCTAGCAACAAAAAGACATATCCATAAAATGGGAAGAAATTTAATTTAAACCTAAAAACAAAAAAAAACTAGGTAAACTACACACAAGTAAAACACAATTGAAGAATAAAGGTACCACCACAACTAAAAATCACCACTGAGTGTAAAAGTAAGTACTGAAAGATAAGGATCCAGTATATAATCCCAACTGGAAATAAGGTACAACAAAAAGGTAAAACAGATCCTAATATTTTCCACCAAGGATCCAACCTAAAGGGTAGGTACACCTCGTCTCTACAGCTCTCCATGCTAACCAGTCACCTCCGTGCACCGTCTGGTCTTGACTCCCTATCCTTGGTCAATGATTTCTGTCATCTGCACAAGACACAATAAGGTGAAGGTGAAGCCCATGTAGGGTTGAGTATAACCATACCCAGTAGGGACCCCGAGACCCCCGATGGTCTCCTAGAATTCCACAAAGGAAAAACCACAAAGCATGATCCCAATCACAAATAAAAAGTAAACACTCAGCTCAAACTAAGTATACAACTTAAAGAACATGAATAACTATGATTAATCATAAAGCTAAATCATCTTATTCCGTTGGGAAATTCCACTACTGAACCATGAAGAAGTCACTCTGTCACTGATCCACAAAGGGTCGTAAGTCACTGATCCACACAGGGTCGTAATTCATCGATCCACACAGGGTCGTAAGTCACAGATCCACGATGGGCCGCTCTGAGTCTGGTCCTCCTAAGGATGTGCTATTGCTAATCCACACGGTTTCGTAAGTCATCGATCCACATAGGGTCATAATTTATCTATCCACACAAGTTTCGTAAGCCATCGATCCACAAATGGTCGTAAGTCACCGATCCACATAGGGTTGTAAGTTGCTGATGCACAATAGGCCTCTCTAAGGATGGTCCTCATCGGTTCTCATTACTGCTGATCCACTGAGGGTCACTCTGATGTCGATCCACATAGGTTCGTATGTCACTTGATAGCCAGCCACATGATTCCCACACTTGGGGCGCTTGAGTTTCTAAGAAACCACTCCTCGACATATCAGTTTTAACTCAACTTTCACAACTTCCTATGAAGATGTATCCCGAAGAACCGCCATTTCATAAGGGTTCCAACGCAATAGATGAAGCATCAATCAGAGGCCCGGTTGGGTTTGAGTCTGATCCAACTCGTTCGTAATCCAAATTTCTCAAAAACCCAAGTTGAGTACCTCAAAAGAACCACCTCTTCCTAAGGGATCCAATGATACAGAAGGTTCGTCAAGCGAACGACTAGTTTTAAAGATAAGTCCCCTTAAGTGAAACTAGGAAAAAAAGGGTTCAGGTCTGGTCTGACTCGGTCGGACCGACCCAACCCGGTCTGCTAGCTCCAGCCCAAACTGGCTAGGATCAGCCTATTCCAGATGGGCCCGGTCTGGCTTATTGGGCCACGGTCATGGCCCTCTGGTCTATGGGATCAGCTCGACCCAACCAGCTGGCCATGGCCTAACCTGCTAGCTGGGTGTGACCAACCTACTAGGTGGGGTGCGGCTTCCCACAAACAAAAAAAGTGTTCATTCGGTCTTCAATCAGTGGTGTTGGTTGGCGCCACTCCACCTAACCAGTCAATGTGGACCAGTAATTGGTGGTTACCACAAACATGGGTATGCCCTTCTCCCCTTCCATGGATTGGTGCCACAGAATCACCTCCATGACGTGCTTTCACTACTACAAAAACGGGAAAGGGAAGCGCCCCCTTATATCAGCGCTAAGAAAAAATCACTGATAAAGAAACCCTTTATCAGCACAAAAATTTTAGTGATGATAAAGGGATTATTTATCACTACTTTTCTAGCGTTGATAAAGGGAATCTCTATCAGTTCTAAAATTTTAGTACTGATATAGGTATTCTTTATCAGCACTTTTCTAGTGCTGATAATGACTCCCTCTATCAGTGCTGATAAAGAATCCCTTTATCAGCGCTAAAATTTTAGCACTGATACAAGGCAACCTTTATCAGCGCTAAACAAGATCTGATAAAAAGACCCTTTATCAGTGCTAGAAAAGTGATGCTAAATAATCCATGTATCAGCACTAAAATGTTAGCGTTGATACAGGATGGATTTATCAGTGATTTTTTATCGCTGATAAAGAGGACCATTATCATTGCTAAAAAAAGCGGTGATAAAGGATACCTTTATCAGCGCTAAAATTTTAACGCTGAAAAAGGTAGTCTTTATCAGCCCTTTGTTAGAGCTGATAAAACCTTAGTCCATTTTTTTATAAAGTCATTCGCATAGTGCCCTCGTTTTATTGCGACCAAAAGCTCTCGCGGTACTGGAACCCTGCGAATCCCCTCCATCGCCTGATGAGTTCGTGTTGCTAGACCTCCATTGCCCTCGAGCTTCTCATTGTTGGACCTCCACCACCCGCTGAGCTTCGCATTGCCAGACCTCTGCTTCCCTCGAGCTTTGCTTTTCCGGACCTTCGCCGCCCGCAATGCCCTCGAGCTTCGCGTTGCCGGACCTCCGCCGCCCGCTGAGCTTCACCTTTCCGGACCTCCCTTTAAGGCATGTTTTCCTAATAATTTTTTAATATTGTTTTCCTCTCCCATCACATGTAACCATTTTTTGATTTGTAATGATATATTTAATAGATATTTGATATTGTGATGGTTGTAGGCTACATGATTCATCCTTTTCTTCTTCATGTTTGTCTTTAGGGTAATGCCCCCTGTCGAAGCTCGAGTTTGGTCCAACTTCTTCTAATGGTTCTAGAACTATTATTCTATAAATCATATCACACTATTAAAACATTGTTAATTGGAGTTTTGGGATTTGAGGATTTCCCATCAATGGTGTTCTAGTGGATTTTGTGTTGAATTATTTCATCCCTAGGTTTCATTTCCTCCGGTGGTGATGATTCTGTTTCATCGTAGATTCATGAGTGTTCTTCTTACATATTGTGGTGGGGTTCTTAGGGGTGATCATCCAATATATTTCTATTACTCCTAAGGTATCACCTTTTTTCTAATGGCTACGGTGGGTTTTTAGGCGATTTGGTATTTGTTTGTTCTAGATCCTAGAAACCATTCAATTTGATGGTGGTATGGCTGGATATGTTATAAAAATTCTTCCAACAATCACCTTTATGAGAAGGTGTGGTTTTAATTATAGAATATATGGGATTTGATTTAATTATATTATTAGGTTATGTTGGGTTGGAAATGGGTGATGAGGTTCCTAAGGTGATTAATTCTAGTTTGTTATCTTGTTAGTGAAGTTGTTGATGATGATGTCGATCAGGCGCATCACGGTGAAGGTATCAAGGCACGAGTATCATCATGATTCCACATTAGTATAGTTTTTTTACTGTAAATCAAAATGTAGAATCTTTGGGGAATGTTTGACATGGGTTGATTTTCTTTAAAAGGGATGGTTTATCATGTAAAATATCTCTTGAGAAACCTAGTATTGTTGGAAAGATTGATATGCTCATCATCAATGGCGATCAATGAGTTTACACTATCAGAGTGAAGTTTATGAAAAATTTAAGGTCCTTCACACTTGGATTCCAGTTTCACTAGATTCCTCCTAGGTATCATCGATTCCATTAGATCCAACACCATGTCACCATAAAGTAAGGAATGAAGGATAACGTTTTTCTTTAAGGACAACACCACTCGGTTCTGATGCATTTCTAGGTCATCCAATACTTGAACCCTATTTTCTTTGAGGGGTTCCCCCCTTCTTTCCTTCATACTATCTAAGTGACTTTTTCTGGAATTGCACTTGTATGGCATGATACCCAGACCAACAAGATTTCTAGCCTTACCACCCCTACCTCCCTCTCTGTCTTTCTCCCTCACAGAGGTTACTGACAGCTTCTCTGTAGTGGCCAGGCCCCTTCCTAGCAGTGTTTGTTCTGTCTCCCTTGGATCTGAGCCTGTCATCTAGCTCCAAATACTTATTGATCCAGAGAGAACTCCCTCACCAGCCCCCAAGTTTCATTACCCATCCTTCCCCTTCCCCTTTTGATCCTCATCTCCCACTCATATGAAGCTTACCAACCAGAAGGGATTATGAACATGTTCAAAATCAAGGGACCTCAATGAGAGATCATACTCCCACTTAAATAAGGCTACTAGCTCTAGATCCAATGTCAGATCCTTGTCCTACCCATAATTATTATCTTCATATGTAATTCTCATAGTCTTAGTGCCCATGTTAAATCGGACTTCCTCACTATAGAAATCAAAAAGCATAATGTCATTGTTGTTGTTGTCAAATAACACAAAAAACCCTATAATAATCATAGAATTATCCTGGAAGATTAAGTTGCATGGACTTATACACTCTGACCCCTCCAATAGACACAAATGGGTATTTTGGAACAATAAATATGTTGTTGAGACTGTTCAAGATTGCAATCAATTCATCACTACCAAGGTGTCCAACGGTGACACCTCCTTCCTTATGACTTTTGTTTTTGGAAGCTTTCACCCTCTTCGAAGGTAATCTCTATGGAGTGAACAAAATACCTTCGATCCCGGCCACCATACATTTTTTGTTGGGGTGAATTTAATTTCATTTTCAACCCAAAGGAAAGGAAAGTTAGAACCCCATTCCAGAGGAAGGCCATCATGGAGTTTGTTCAGTTCATGGCTGGGAAGGGCCTCATTGATCTCAGCTTCTCAGGTGATAGTTTCACCTGGTGCAACAACTGCAGGGGCCATCAATGCTTGTGGAGTCTATTAGATAGGTTTCTATCCAACATGAAATCCACTAACCTATTCTCAAATACCATGTTTTTTCATTTTTCTTGAGGTATTTTGATTCACTCCCCCCTCTTGGTTTCCATTTCTTCTTAGCATGATCATCAGGAACGGTTTCACTTCCACCAACAGTGGGTTAACATCCTTGGGTACCAAGAAAAGGTTTTTGGAATATGGAATGAACTCTTGTAGGAGTATCGGACCACCTTCAACCTCAGTGACCTGACCTCGAACTCCGATAGGTGTGTGTTCTCCCCTTCCTCCTCAGGAACCTTCACCACCTGGGACTACTGTCGCATATGGGCTCCTTTAGAGTATCCTAATAGATGGAATGATACCTTTGGTTTATTAGATTATTAACACTAGTTTGAGATTTATGTGTGAGTATATACTTATTATATTTTCTTATTATTTATTACACACCACCACTTAAGTCGAGTAACCTGATTGAAATCCATATTGGTACCTTGGTTCTGATGTGGATATGGTTTTTTATGTGTTTGTGACATGTGTATGTGTGGATATATGGGTATTTAGGCATGATGATATTGAATGTAGGAAAGCGACCTAGGAGTGGTAGGTGTATCATTCTTGATTATTCTTGTGTTTAGTCTAGGGTGATTTGAGGAAACTATAATGAATCTAAAGTAATTATATTTAATGAATATGAATAAATACTAATGGTTAGGCTCTATTGATCTCTATTTTTATAAGAAAGTGGTTCTATTATACTATATTTGGAAGTCTTGTTCTGTGTACTTGAACCATAAATACTAATATTTGAGATTCAAATAGGATGAAGATGAATAAATATTGGATGGATTCTAATCGTTTGACAATAGAGTACGATAATGGAGTGAAAGAGTTCATCAAGTTTGCAAAGTATCATGCAAAGGATCCTTCTAAAATCCTTTATCTGTGTTTACGTTGTTATTATTATAGACTACTTACTCCATAAAAGTTGGAAAAAAATTGATATGTCACGGAATATATCAGAGTTCTAAATGTTGGAATAAACATGGAGATAAAGTTAATGTAGCTACTGGCTGGGATAAAACTGCATTTTATGGATCATCATATATGAATACAAATATGGATAATGAAGAAGACCGTATAGAGGATGTGGTTACAGATGTCAATGATGAGGAAGATCGTATTGAGGAAATGAAAAATACAATTGAATATGAAATTCGTGATTTCCCAAAATTGTTTGAGAAGTTAAAGAGTTGTGAAAAGACGCCATTGTATGTTGGTTGCACTAAGTATACAACATTGTCAGCTGTACTGAAGTTGTATAAATTGAAAGAAGACAATGGATGGAGTGATGTCAGTTTTATGGAACTACTTTCTCTCTTGAATGAAATGCTCCCGGAAGATAATGATCTCCCAAGACAGACATATGAAGCTAGATGAATTCTATGCTCGATGGGTATGATTTCTGAAAGAATACATGCCTACCCGAAAGACTGTATATTGTTTCTCAAGGAGAACAAATCACTTACAGAATTCCCAAAGTGTGGTTCTTCTCGATACAAGAATGATAAATCCAATCCTATGAAAGTTTTATGGTACTTTCCAATCATTCCAAGGTTTAGGCGTCTATATGGAAGTGAATAAACTATAAGAAAATTGTCGTGGTAGGAAGATAAATGAAATGAAGATGGGAAATTACGTCATCCGGCCGACTCTCCTCAATGGAAGAAAATTGATCATGAGTATCCTGAATTTGGAAAAGATCCGAGAAACCTTCGTCTTGCGTTATCTACAGATGGAGTGAATCCTTTTGGTTTTCAAACCATCACTCATAATACATGGCATGTTATGTTGGTAAATTATAACTTTCCACCCTGGTTATGCATGAAGCAGAAATTTATAATGTTATCTATGCTTATATCAGGACCAAAACAACCAGGTAACGATATTGATGTTTATCTGGATCCTTTGATCAAGGATTTGAAGTTATTGTGGGATTCAGGTGTTATGTTGTATGATGCTTATAAAAGTGAATACTTCACATTGAGAGCAATGTTGTATGGGATAATAAATTATTTACCAACTTATGGAAATTTGTCAGGCTATAGCATTAAAGGAACTCAAGGGTGTACCATGTGTGAAGAAGATACAGAATCAATTAGGTTGAAACATTCATCGAAATCTGTGTTTCTAGAACATCGTAGATTTCTACGTCGTCGGCATAAGTACCGATCCTGGATGACATCATTCAATGGAAGTTAAAAACAATGCGCAACATTGTCTCCACTAACAGGTGATCAGATGTTTGATAAAGCAAAAGATCTGAACACTATTTTTGGTAAACCATTTTCGAAAAACCTTACGAAAATCGATTGGAAAAAGAGATCAGTTTTTTTTTGAATTACCATATTGAAATTGTTTGTACGTTAGAAATTTTCTTGATGTGATGCATGTGTAAAAAATTTATGTGACAGTGTTATCGAAACATTGCTAAATTCACCTGGAAAAACAAAAGATGGAATTAAGGAAAGGTTTGACATGGTTGACATGGGAATACGAGAAGCGTTGGCTCCCGTGAAGGGTGAAAATCGAATGTTTCTTCCTCCAGCTGCTTATACTCTTTCTAGGGAGGAGAGATATCAGTTTTGAAACTTCTTCAATGATGTAGATGTTCCATAGGTGTATTCATCAAATATCAAGAACATTGTTTTAATGAATGATTTGATGTTAAAAGGTTTGAAATCACATGATTTCCATGTTTTGATGCAAGATTTATTTCCTATAGATTTACATTGCATTTTTTCCAAGAATGTTCGTCATACATTAACCAAACTTTGTTTCTTTTTCAAAGCTATATGTAGAAAACTTTTAGACCAGGCGAAATTTCCAGTTATGGAAAAAGAAATTGTTATCATATTATGTGAATTAGAAATGTTTTTCCCGCCAACATTATTTGATATGATGGTTCATTTTATGACTCACTTGGTGAGAGAGATTCGACTTTGTGGTCTTATGCACTATAGATGGATGTATCCTATTGAACGGTATATGAAGATTTTGAAAGGGTATGTCAAAAATTGAAGTCGGCCAAAGGGTTGTATAGTGGAGCGATATATTGTTGAGGAAGCCATTGAATTTTTTACCGAATACCTATCTGATGTGAAAAGCATTGGTCTCCCGAAATCTTGTCACACTGGATGCATTGAGGGTGAGGGAATTTTTGGAAGAGAAGTTGTGACAATCAGTATTACAGATCGGGAGAAGGCCCATCTTTATGTTTTTCATCACAGTTGGGAGGTTGCTCCATATATTGAAACTCACAAAGAAATTCTTAGGCAGTTGAATCCATCAAGGGCTAAAAAATGGTTATCAAATACACATAATCACCATTTTATAGGATGGTTCATGACCATATTTTTAAGCAGTTGGATGAAAATCCGAATTCAATTTCAGAATGACTACGATGGCTAGCCGCTGGACCAAGTGTGTATGTATTATCTTACGGTGGTTATGTAATTAATGGTTATACATTCTATATAGATGAACATGATGAAGATAGTACCATGAAAAATAGTGGAGTTACACTAGTGGCTGAAGCGATGCATGTTTCTGGTAGTAAGGACAACAATCCAATTTATGAAAATATTTCATACTTTGGCATTATCAAACTAATATGAGATTTGGATTATACGACATTCCAATTGCCGATTTTTCAATGCAAATGGGTTGATAACAACAGTGGTGTTAAAATAGATGAATGGGGATTTTTGAAAGTTGATTTTAGTAAATAAGGGTACAAAGACGAACATTTTATAATGGAATCATAAGTGGTACAAGTTTTTTATGTTCTAGATCCCACAAACCAAAAGTGGTTGATTAGTCTGTTATGGTCCAAAACTACTGAAGGTTCTGATGAAAATTCAGTTGAGGACGATCTTTTCAGTGGTACGTCGTAATCATTTCCGAGCGGTCCCAATGTAGATGATGTTTTGTATGTTAGAGGAGACCACAATGAAGGGATTTAGATAATTGATAGAGTTGTAAAATCCCTTCAAACTTTGAAAAAAATAAAGAGAGTTCAATAAACAAGTTATATTTTGTTTGTAATATAGATCTTGTTATCGCATGTTATTATCTTATCATTGCTAAATTTATGTAATATAAATCAACTGTTCAAACACTTTTATAGATAATGACTTCTGCACATTTTGGTTCTCCTAACCTTGAGGCTGAACAAGTCTCTCAAGCTGCTGCTGCTGCGGCTGCTGCTGCTCCTGCTGCTGCTCCTGTTGCGGCTCCTGTTGCTCCTGCTGCTCCTCCTGCTGCGGCTCCTGCTGCTCCTACTGTGGCTGCTACTGCTCCTTCTGTTGTGGATCCTGCTACTTCTAGTGTTGAGGTCCAACAACCATCAGCACATGCCATTGATACCATCTCAGATGAACATATAGATTATGTATATATCGATGAAATGGTTGGGAATGAAGGACCGACGTCGCAAATAACACAAGTGCATCGTAGTTTGACAGTGTTATCCAAAGTTCTTAAGGCGGAAAGCCAAGGCATCAAATTTTAAGTCGGATGGAATTCATGAGGCCAACATGTGAATCCCAACAAGGCTATGGTTAGGAGCTACATTGTAGTTGTCACTCGGCAACGCATGCCGATTGACATAGATTCATGGCACCATGTTGTGTCCGGGCTGAAGGCTGTGATCTAGGAAGAAATTATGGTAACATTATGAATTTATTTCTTTAATTTACTAGCAGATTAAATAATGAAACAATTTCTTACTTTTCTCAATCTATTGCCGAGTAAATTTATAGCAGATGATTCACACAAGGATTATGTACTAAGGCTTGCAGGAAGGATTCATTGAGGTTTTCGCACTATTTTAACAAGATATCACCTGAAAGATTCCAAAGGTAAAATAAACACGCACCCACCCATTGTCTATGCTCACCTGATATCCCAAGAAGCATGGGATGCATTTATTGGCCACCGTGGGTATGATAAGTTTTAGGTACATTGTGGGTGATAATACATTTTTGAAGATACCTGTATTCATCACTTTGATTGTTAATATTTAATTTATGAAACAGAAAATCTGCACTGAAAATAAGGAACGTGCATCAAAACCATCATACCCCTATCGTAAAGTAAGGATAGGGTACGCTTCATTAGAAAAGAAAATGGTATGTATTTTAAATTTATAGTAATATTGTTAGGTTCCAATAAACAACATCATAATTATATTTCTATGTTTATATCTAGATTGATGAGTCTAAAACCAAATCCACTTTCATCCCACATCATGTGATATTGAAGGAGGAACCTGTGAATTAGGAAGGGAAGTTAGTAGATGAGAACACACAAAAAGTGTGGTAAATATGTGTAAGTATGACACGACGATAAAAATTTTTGTTTTAAATTGCTATTACATAAAAATAATTTGTTATTTTCCTATATCTGACAGTCACAAGAATCAGCTACTCTTGTAGAGAATATAGACCTATTATCGACGGCTTTGAAGCATCCAGAAAAATACGGTCGTGTCAGAGGTGCGGGTTTTGGGGTGACACCCTGAGTATATTTTGAGAAGAAGAAGAAAACAGATGATACTGATGAAAAAATGGAACATATGAGCGAAAAACTAGCAACCCTTGAAGAATGATTGCAATGGCAGGGAGAGTTTATTGAAACTTTTATGGGTGGGAAGCAAAGGGAAGACACAAGTCAGGAACAACCAGCACGTGAACATCCTGCCCCACCCCCCACTAGCTTTGAGGTGAGCCATTCCCCTCAAAGAACTGTCTTAGCTGTGGTAATCAATATTCTAATAATTGTTCCCATGAAATGTGAATCAGACAAACACTAATAATATTTCTGTAATGATCTTCTATAGGGTGATAATGATTGTGATTTATATCTATCAACACCCACCTATCACCTTGTAGCGAGGGCTACAGTGTTCAATATCCCAGATTCCATGCTGCATAATAGACCACTTCTGAAAGATCATCTGAAAGTGACGATTATTGTAGCTCATGATCCAAATGCAAAGCTACCTATTCCACTTGTTGATGATGATATTCATATGGTCGAAAAGGCTATTGGTACATTCATTGCATGGCTGCCACAACTTCTAAAAGTACATGAAGACAAAGAGGTATTTATTTCCTTTTTTTTCAAGATAAACCTTTAACAATTAATGAAAAATGGGTCTGAACCAATGATTGTTATTATAGACGGAGAAAGGGAAGGGTGTGACAAATGTTGGCTCAAAACCATCTAAAGGATCGACCAACCGATCCCAAGGAGCTACTAAAATCACAATAACACCACCTGTTCTCTATCCACATTTACAAGCATTGAAGACTCGTGTGGATACAAAGATAAAAGATGGTAATAGTCATATAGTGGTTTTCGAAGAGAATATATATGGAAGGGAAAGTCAAGATTTCGTTGCTGTTGAAAATGTAAATGAGATCCTTGAAAACAGTTGGCTAGGCATCACAGTTGTAAATGTATATATGAGGTATGTTTCCATGAATTGATTTTCTAAAAGCTGATCTAATGTGAAAATTATGACTAAATGCATTTTATTTTGTTGACAAACGCATTTATGAAAAATAGTTGAAGGAATTTTCCCATGATCCAAGATTTGGACTCGTTAGTACTCATACCACATCAACACACCTAACAAAATTAGAGCCACCAAAAAGGGATGAAATAGTGAATGGCTTGCTGAAAACATTTGAAAGCAAGATTACAGATGACAGACTCTTCCTAATACCAACCATGCAGGGGTAAAACTCTATGATTAAAGCATATCAATTATATTTTCACTTATTTTATTACTTATTCCTTTTTGTGTTTTTAGGCAACATTGGTTTCTTATTGTGGTGAACTTGGATACTCCAAAGATTTATTTTCTGGATTCAAAGCAAGGATATCCATCAAACCAACCACACATGATGGAGTTTGTGAATCTGTAAGACACTACATCTTACGTTTTAGGTATAAACATCAAGTAATATAATTTATATTATCTTTTACTGAGAATTATGTTATGATAGGGTAGTGTATCATTATCGTCTAAAAAAAGGAATAAGGACAGGGGCTAAGCATAAGGAGGCGAGCAAGTACAACGTCTGGACAAATATCAGGGTATATATAATAAAATTTCACTATCCAAACACATATCAACATAGGTTACTTATTCTCCTAATGATAAATTTTTTTTCAGTTTCCAAAAAAAACAAACGATAATGATTGTGGTTATTATGTTTGTAAATTTAAGAAAGATATCATTTTTCATCAACAAACTTGCATCCCTAAAGAGGTATTTTCAAAAAGAACTACTAGTTCATTTAATTTATTTATTAATTATTTATTTTTAAATTTTGCAGTACTACTCTGACTAATGAAAAGCCTCATACTCACAAGATGATATAGATGTGTTCAAATATGAGTGGGTCGTATACCTGATGGTAGATTGTACACAAATACAATGAAGACTTTACTTGGGGACATGTACAATTGGTGGTCATTTTTGAGAGGGGTTAAGGGGATCAAAAGATGAAACATTGTTGTATGTAAATGTTCGTAGGAAAATTTTAATTGTAATTAAATAAAACTTCCTATCTCTAATGAGTCATTTTCCCATTTTAAAAAATGATATGCACCAGCAACATGCAAGAATGCTGAACCACTCAAAGGGTCTCAATTTTGTTTAAAATGGACACAATTTTAAGTGAAAACAACAACTGACCTATGAAAATCTAACCAAACGCATTCGTATTGTCTTGATATTTTATAATAATGATACATGGGTCCTTTTTGATG
Source organism: Viscum album (assembly GCA_963277665.1). NCBI lineage: Eukaryota > Viridiplantae > Streptophyta > Magnoliopsida > Santalales > Viscaceae > Viscum > Viscum album. The sequence continues at coordinate 1,490,924,529 of OY728142.1, forward strand.
TGTAAGATCCATTCCCACCTCAATATAAGGCATGGCATGGCTGGTAGTACTCAAAGGGTATCTCTTTGGTTTAAAATGGACACAATTTTAAGTGAAAACAACAACTGACCTATGGAAATCTGACCAAACACATTCGGATTGGGTTGATTATTTAGTAGAATGATCCATGGGATCTTTTTGACATGTACAAGTCAACACTACCTCAATCAGAGGCATGGTGTGGCCTGTATCACTCAAAGGGTATCTATTTTGTTTAAAATTGACACAATTTAAAATGAAAACAAAAACTGACCTACGGAAATCTAACCAAAACCATTAGGATTGTTTTGATCCTTTTTTAGAATGATCCACGGGTCCATTTTGATGTGTAAGAGTCAACCATGCCTCAATCCAAGTCACGGTGTGACCGTTATCACTTAAAGGGTCTCTCTTTTGTTTAAAATGGACACAATTTTAATTGAAAACAACAACTGACCTATGAAAATCTGACCAAATGCATTAGGATTGCCTTGATATTTTATAAGAACGATCCAAGGGTCCTTGGTGATGTGTACTAGTAAACATTTCCTCAATCCGAGGCATGGTGTGACCGCTATCACTCAAAGGGTCTCTCTTTTCTTTAAAATGTAAACAATTTTAAGTGAAAACAAAAACTGACCTATGGGAATCCAACCAAACGCATTCAGAATGCCTTGATATTTTATAAGAATGATCCAAGGGTCCTTGGTGACGTGTACAAGTCAACCCTGCCTCAATCCAAAGCATGGTGTGGCCGGTACCACTCAAAGGGTCTCTATTTTGTTTAAAATGTACACAATTTTAAGTGAAAACAACAACTAACCTACGGAAATTCAACCAAATGCATTAGGATTGTGTTGATAAATTATTATAATGATCCAAGGGTCCTTTTTGACATGTAAGAGTTATTCCCACTTCAATCCAAGGCACGGTATGGCCGGTATCACTCATAGGGTCTCTCTTTGGTTTAAAATGGACACAATTTTAAGTGAAAACAACAACTGACCTATGTAAATCCAACCAAATGCATTAGTATTGTCTTAAAAATTTATAAGAACAATTCATGGGTCTTTTATGATGTGTAAGAGTAAACCCCGCCTCAATTTGAGACACGGTGTGGCCGGTATCACTCAAAGAGTCTTACTTTGGTTTAAAATGGACACAATTTTAAGTGAAAACAACAACTGGCCTACAGAAATCCAACCAAACGCATTCATATTGTATTTATCCTTTATAAGAACAATCCAAGGGTCCTTTTTGATGTGTAAAAGTCAACCCTGACTCAATATGAGGCACGGTGTGGCTGGTATCACTCAAAGGGTCTCTATTTTGTTTAAAATGGACAAAATTTTTAGTGAAATCAACAACTGACCTACATAAATCCTACCAAACCCATTCGGATTGTGATGATACTTTATTATAAATATACAAGGGTCATTTTTGACGTGTATGAGTCATCTCTGCCTCAATATGAGGCACGGTGTGGCCGGTATCACTCAAAGGGTCTCTATTTTGTTTAAAATGGACACAATTTTAAGTGAAAACAACAACTGACCTACGTAAATCTGACCAAAACCATTCGTATTGTGTTGATCCTTTATGATAAAGATCCAAGGGTCCTTTTTGATGTGTACGAGTAAACCTTGCCTCAATCTGAGGCATAGTGTGACCGCTATCACTCAAAGGGTATCTCTTTTGTTTAAAATGGACACAATTTTAATTGAAAACAAAAACTGACCTATGAAAATATTACCAAACGCATTTTTATAGCCTTGATATTTTATAAGAAATATCCAAGGGTCCTTTTTGACATTTAAGAGTCAACCTTTCCTTAATAAGAGTCACGGTGTGGCCGGTACCACTCAAAGGGTTCTATTTTGTTTAAAATGTACACAATTTAATGTGAAAACAACAACTGACCTACGGAAATCTGACCAAACACATTAGGATTGTATTTATCCTTTAGTATAATGATCCATGGATCCTTTTTTATGTTTAAGATTCATCCCCGCTTCAATCTTAGGCACGGTGTGGCCGGTATCATTCAAAGAGTCTCACTTTGGTTTAAAATGGACACAATTTTAAGAGAAAACAAAAACTGACCTACGGAAATCTGACAAAACGCATTCGGATTGCCTTGATATTTTATAATAACGATCCAAGTGTAGTTTTTGACATGTATGAGTCAACCCCGCCTCAATCCGAGGCACGTTGTGGCCGGTATCACTCAAAGGGCCTCTATCTTGTTTAAAATGGACACAAATTTAAGTGAAAACAACAACTGACCTACATAAATCCAACCAAACCCATTAATATTGTGTTGATCCTTTAGGAGAATGATCCACGGGTCATTTGTGATGTGTAAGAGTCATTCCCGCCTCAATCCAAGGCACGGTTTTACCGCTATCACTCAAAGGGTCTCTCTTTTGTTTAAAATGGACACAATTTTAATTGAAAACAACAACTGACCTATGAAAATACAACCAAACGCATTCGTATTGCCTTGATATTTTATTAGAATTATACACGGGTCCTTTGTGACGTGTAAATGTAATCCTCGCTTAAATATTAGGCACAGTGTGGCCGGTATCACTCAAAGAGTCTCACTTTGGTTTAAAATGGACACAATTTTAAGTGAAAACAACAACTGACCTACGTAAATCTGGTCAAACGCATTCAGATTGTCTTGATATTTTATAATAATGATACAAAGGTCATTTGTGACATTTAAGAGTCAACCCCACCTCAATCTGAGGCATTTTGTGTCCGGTATCACTCAAAGGATCTCTATTTTGTTTAAAATGGACACAATTTTAAGTGAAAACAACAACTGACCTACGGAAATCTGACCAAACCCATTCAGATTGTGTTGATCCTTTAGTATAAAGATCCACGGGTCCTTTTTAATGTGTATGAGTCATCCCCACCTCAATATGAGGCATGTTGTGACCACTATCACTCAAAGGATCTCTCTTTTGTTTAAAATGGACACAATTTTAATTGAAAACAACAACTGACCTATGAAAATCCCACCAAACGCATTCATATTGCCTTGATAATTTATAAAAATGATACAAGGGTCATTGGTGATGTGTAAAAGTCAACCCTTCCTCAATATGAGTCACTGTGTGGCTGGTACCACTCAAAGGGTTTCTATTTTGTTTAAAATGTACAAAATTTTAAGTGAAAACAACAACTAACCTACGAGAAATCTGACCAAACCCATTAGGATTGTGTTGATCCTTTATGAGAATGATCCATGGGTCCTTTTTGATGTGTAAAAGTCATACCCACCTCAATAAGAGGCACGTTGTGGCCGGTAGGCACTCAAAGAGTCTCACTTTGGTTTAAAATGGACACAATTTTAAGTGAAAACAACAACTGACCTATGGAAATCCTACCAAACCCATTCGGATTGTGCTGATCTATTATAATAACGATCCATGGGTCCTTTTTGACGTGTATGGGTCAACCCCGCCTCAATCCGAGGCACGGTGTGACCGGTATCACTCAAAGGGTCTCTATTTTGTTTAAAATGGACACAATTTTAAGTGAAAACAAAAACTGACCTACGAAAATCTGACCAAACCCATTAGGATTGTGTTGATCCTTTAGGAGAACGATCCACGTGTCCTTTGTGATGTGTAAAAGTCATCTCTGCCTCAATCCGAGGCACAGTGTGACCGCTATCACTCAAAGGGTCTCTCTTTTGTTTAAAATGGACACAATTTTAATTGAAAACAACAACTGACCTATGAAAATCTGACCAAACGCATTCTTATTGCCTTGATATTTTATAAGAACTATCCAAGGGTCCTTGGTGACATGTATGAGTCAACCCTGCCTCAATAAAAGTCACGTTGTGGCCGGTACAACTCTAAGGGTCTCTATTTTGTTTAAAATGTACACAATTTTAAGTGAAAACAACAACTGACCTACGGAAATCTGAACAAACACATTTTAATTGTATTGATCCTTTAGAATAACGATACACGGGTTCTTTTTGATGTGTAAGAGTCATCCCCGCTTCAATATGAGGCATAGTGTGGCTGATAGCACTCAAATAGTCTCTCTTTGGTTTAAAAAGGATACAATTTTAAGTGAAAACAACAACTGACCTACGGAAATCCGACCAAATGCATTAGGATTGTCTTGATATTTTATAATAAAGATCCATGGGTCCTTTTGATATGTAAGAGTCAACCCCACCTCAATCTGAGGCATAGTGTGGCCGGTACCACTCAAAGGGTCTCTCTTTTGTTTAAAATGGACACAATTTTAAGTGAAAACAACAACTGACCTACCGAAATCCAACCAAACACATTCAGATTGTGTTGATCCTTTAGGAGAATGATCCACAGGTCCTTTTTGATGTGTACAAGTCATCCCCACTTCAATATTAGGCACGGTGTGGCTGGTATCACTCAAAGGGTCTCTCTTTGGTTTAAAATAGACACAATTTTAAGTGAAAACAACAACTAACCTACGGAAATCCGACCAAAAGCATTCAGATTATGTTGATCTTTTATAAGAACGATCCATGGCTCCTTTGTGATGTGTAAGAGTCAACCCCACCAACCCCCTAGACCGCCCCCACCCCCCTGGACACCAACCCACCCCCTGGACACCCCCACCCCTCTGGACACCCCCACCCCCTATAAAGCCCCCCCGACACCCTGGACACCAGCCCACCCCCTGGAAAGCCCCCCCCCCCCGGACACCCCCATCCCCCCAGACACCCCCATCCCCCCGGACACCCCCTACCCTCCCTTGGACAGCCACCCCAAACCCTTGAACAGCCCCCCAACCCCCTGAATTCTGAATTGAATTCTTTATGTACTTAATAAACTTATGAATTATGTGTTAATGGTGTACGGGTATACTTGTTGTATGGGTATACTTGGTATAATTAGCTTATGATTTATGTGTTAATTTTTCATGGGTATACTTGCTCTAATTAGATTATTTAGATGCTGAATTTTTTTACAGGTGTTCGGGTGTGCTGCTGCATATTTTTTCGTAGCAGCAGACAGGGCATTTATCACTGCTTTTTTAGCACTGATAAATGGAGATTTTATCAGTGCTAAAAAGTGCAGATAAAGACCACCTTTATCAGCGCCAATCTTTACAGTGATTTTCTAGGGCTGATAAATCCTATTTTAAGCACTGATAAAGACAGTTTTTGTAGTAGTGTTTCATGGAGCACCACCCGGCTTAAATGTGTCCGGCGAAGGCCAGCCGCCCCCTTCATCCGCCACGACGCCTTAGGGCACTACCGCTGCCAATTGCCACCGCTGGTCACCACCAACGTTGGTCGCCACCACTGGAGATGCTTTTGCCGCTATGTGATGATCCAGTGGTTCTATTTTTTCCCGAATGAACCTATGGGCCTTTCGGGGCATCAGCATCACTGTGTGGACCCCAAGATTTCATCTTTCTGCTATATCGGTCAGTCTCCCATGAAGACCGCAATTAATAATGAGATCGGTGGAGGGTCTGGGCTTTTTTCAGTTCAGCCTGCACCCTCCGCGTTAGCATCACTACATCAGAAGGGTTTAACATCATAAAAAATAGATGAAAAATAAAACCCTTAAACAAAACCTCTACCAAGTACTCATTAGAATACTTTTCCAATGAGAGAGATGAACCCACGTTTGAAGGTGTTAGTCATCACCCATCATTGTCTTGTTTTAATCCTTTAATGGTCGTCGAATCACCGTTATACGCTGGTGGAATATGTCATTGACACATTGTCAGAGGTTCCTCTCATGAGTGATCAAAACCCATGCCCAAGCGTTGCTTAAATTGAAGAGAGGGAACCATCCACAACTCATTCCATTAATGTGGTTCATTAATTAATTGTAATTAATATTCCATTAATTCAGCAAAGGCCGTGGTTATGCAACTGAAGGGTCATGTCACTAAATAACTCCCATTCAAGCCTGGCATTTCACCGATGTCCCACCATTCTCCACCCAACAGTGAGAAGAGAATAAAATAACTAATGGATTTTATTTATTATTATTTTTGTTAAGTCTAAAAATTAACTTTTTTCATCCAACCCTTGCTGGTAGAAGTTAAGATTTTCCTAAGCGAATCACGAAACTAAAAATCCAATGGTGTCCTTAGATTTTTAATACGAGCACCAGTTAAAAAGATAGAAATTACCACTTGCATGTTTACTGAATATACCTTAAAAAATGTTTAGGATTCCATTCTGGGATCTCCATGCCTTAAAATCACATGCCGTCAATTTTCACAGACTCGTAATAATCCAAAATAATTTTTTTAAAAATTATATAGAAATATTCTAGGTTATTATAGTTTTGATAGATTGGAATGTTAATATTCCATAAAAACATATCCAACATTGTTTTGAAGCTCCTTATATGTTCCTCCTCTGACAAAGAATATAATCAGAATATAATCCAAAATTACCCTATCAAATGAGTAAATGTGTTTAATTAAAATATAGACTCATTTTAGGGAAAAATTGAATTTAGAATTCGAAATATATTTCTTATAGTATTTTAGAGAAATATTAAGGAAACACATCCAAGAAATCATTCACCAATTATGAAAACTAAAATAAATAATGTGATTATATTAATATAATATATAATAAAGTTTATTAACATGTTAAATATTTAATTTCTTTAACAATTATCCCTACTCATCTACCATGAAACTCCTATTCTCCTAGGAAAGTGATAAAAATAACATATGGTTCATTAAACAATGATTTAAGCTCATAGCAGTCAATATGATATTTAAATTTCTCCATCAAGTCCATTCGAATCATAACATCATAAAACATTATATCTAAATCCATGAATTCCTATAAGATATCCACATCACTAATCATAATTGAGCAATATGGCCACCTGCACTCCAATTCTACCCTTTTATTAACTGGAATTGAAATATTTTAGAAATAAGATACCAAATTCATATTCAAATTCTAATATTCTACCACATGTGAATATATAAATGACTGAGATATGCTTATACCAATCATAGTGGATACCATAGTTGAAAAGTTAGCATACTACCTCTCATTATCATAAGTCATAACATATAATCTTATAGAATATGACATGTAACAGAAATACACCCCTGATTATTTTAGGAATTAAATTTTATTGGATTACTACAATTTCTTTTTTATAATTCATCTCTAACTTGCTTTAATTTCTCAAAATACATCACTGATCTATGTATCTTTTTGGAACCTCCAACACTAAAATATTGATACAAGTAATTGTATAACATATTTAGATCCTTTATATTTTAAAACAATTAAAATTCCCTCATTTCATTATGTAAATGAAACATCATGTTTTCCAGGAATACACACAAGAAAAACTTAATGTAGAACCCCCATTGAGATAATCCAAAACTCATTGATCTTTTATGGCTACGTAACTCTAAGAGTCATCATGATTCCTCATCTAAAAAATTGAACATTTATTACTTCCCATAGGTAGGAGAACAAAAATATTTTAACCCATAAAATATTTTATATATTCCTTTACTACCAGTTATTTATTCCACACCATTTATTAGGGAGTTAGGGAAATAAAGATCACCTTTGATTAGATCTCATCTCAAGGAATAATCTTGAACCATCATTCCTTGGGACAATCATTTTTTATGAACTATTGTATAAAATGAATTAACTATGACAAGTGAAAAACATATTCCAACCCTAATATATCCATTTCTCTATCTATATAAACTCTTAATATTTATTTACCTTAGAAATATCAAGATAGAAATACTTACTGGACATATTTTTTAATTTAACCCATACTAGATCCTCATATGGATTCACTTCCAAAAAAATCTCCCACCACTGAAGAGTTTTTCACTAAAAACATATAAGTGGTGGATACTTCTTGGTTGATTTAAGATAATAAAGAAACTAGTTGTTTTTTTATTCCTTATAACTAATAATCATATTTTGGAACTCTTATATCACCCTTATATATGGGGATATTTTTTTGAAACATCAAAACCCAAACCAATTCCTTAGTTATATCATGATATAATCCTCTTCCATGAACATGGATCACTTGGATCAATAAAATTCAAGAGTTTGAAAACCATATCTGTGTTCTTATCTCCCTCCCCCAAAACAAACTCACTTCCCTTATCATAGTCTCTTCCTCAAAAATATTCTCTCCATGTTAGTCATATATACAATGCCAAAATACAAGGATATAAAAAGAACCACTACATAGAAATTACTTATCCCTAATCCCTAAGGAAAAAAACTCAAGACATGGGGTTTCAATTATAGGAATAATTTTCTCTATTCCTCTCAAAATTATTCATTCCTATGTAATAAAAGTTTACACAAACATTAATAAATAATTTTAACCAAATTATGTATCAAAAATAAAAAAATGAAAAAAAAAATTAAAATCACTTTTAAATCCACTTTCAATAAAGGAAATAATTTTATAGAAATATAGTTCACATGAATGTCATATTAACTATTACTTATCATGTTGAATGAACACTCTAATCATATGAACCCATCATTGGTGGATAAACCAATATGAAACAATTTAACTCCATCACATATGAGATCTTTTAATAAATTTTGCTAGAAAAAATCCCTAGAAACTGAATCCTATCTATAAAGAGATTAGCTTTGTCGTTTTTATATGTATAACTTGAATTAAAACTATCCAAATCTCCCCATCTAATGGATGTACCAAGACTCAAATTTTTAAAATCCCACTATGATACCAATTTTTCACAATAAAAATGTTGGAGCTTGAATCCCATTGTTGAGTTGAGATCACCACATAAGATCTAGAACATTCCCCGACTTCCAGAGGTTGTAAACACGTATTGATGGATAAAAATAAACATTGTTAAATTACATTCACTCAAAATAAAAATCAAGAAATATTTTATATAATACGTTTTTTTCCAAAATCCAAATTAATAGTTTAAAATGAATTCCTTTTAAAGTAAACTTAAAAATATAATTGGTTAGAGTATAAATTTTTTTCATGAATTCTAAAATGATACGATAAACTATATAAAATAATTTCTTTCCAATGTGGATAATATAAATTCACCTACAATGAATAACCAAACAGCACCACATCCAACATGATTAAAACTAATATGATATTTTTATAATGAACATAAAAACCTTAACCTTACCTGCATCACAATATAATACATCTACATACACACCAAGATGTGTGAGGATGGGTGAGTATGTTAATAATTAGTATGATTCATCAGTATGAATCACATTTTATCATAGGGAAAACTTATTATCAATAAGGTAATCAATTTCAGTCAAAGTTTGGTTAAAATATTATAAAACTAAATAAATTATTCAATAATAAGACGAGGTAAAATTAGCATATAAAAATAAAAAATGAAATAATTTTATATAAAATTTATAAAAATATATTATCTATAATAAATTGAATATTGACGACTAATATAATTAATTAATACAATTTTCTTCATATGAAAATAGAATAAAACTATTGTAGATTTTCACCCAACTATGTGTTCCCCAAATTCATGGTCCTCATCATATAAATAATAGAAAATGGAAATTAATATACACTATTATTGCATGACCCTTCCTCCCATTATCAATGTTTCCCGATCATCTCACATACCAAAAGAATTTAATTTACTTAAACCATTTTACTTCATTAATTTTTCCCTAAAAACATATTTTATTAACCCAAATCTCATGGTTTAGTTTTGGGAAACCTAAACCAATGGTTTATATCAAATGAATAAAAAACTAGTTATCAAATAAAATTTATGAAAATTATTGGATAAAACTGTAACATTGAAAAATAATATTAAAATATATAAATCACAAAAAAATAGTTATAATAAATTGAAGAGGGAATAAGTAACAACTATGTTAGATGAAGTGTAATCGAATTCAATAAATCATAAAAACTAACTATAAATATTATCTTCCTATTATTAAAAAACTATTAAAAGTACACAATACTATTATTATTTCAACCATTATTCAAAATCCCAAATTCTGTCACCCATGTCCTAATCAAAAAATGTAAATACCCCAGAAATAAAATAGAAAGAGATATATTCAAGATTTTAGAATATACTTAAGATCTCAAATTTAATATGATATATACTTGAACAATCATAGAAGGAATCATGTCATTTTACAATAGAGAGAACACAATTTCAATCTAAATAATCCATAGGGTCATTAAAAGTCAATTTAGGTCATATAATTAGGGTTATGATAGGCTAATCATTATTTTTAAAGTCATATAATGAAACCCAAACCGAATTGCACTGTTAGACTTTATGGTCCCTTAGATCATTCGTGATAATATGCTAGTGTAATGACCCAAACTTATTGTACATAAATAGTAAATATTATTATAATAAAATTATTTACTTAATGTAATAATACACACCTGAATCATTTAGACTGAATGGACTAAAGGCCTTTATTTTTTATCTATTTTTGATAACCCTATTTCAAGGGATGAGGGGGAACCCTTACAGGGCCCATAGGCTTAGATATTATATGATCCATAGGATTAAGAGACATTACATGACCCGAGGTCTTAGGGAATTCAACCAGACTATAACTACAAGGAGTTACCCCTCTTGTGCATCTACATCGTGACGGTAGCTCTCCACCTTCGCATGGTCGTATGGCTATGATTCCTGTGCATGCACATGCTTATCTCGATGTCATAGACATACCCTCTCATTATTTTAAATCCATGGGTTCTGCTCTAGTGAGTGCACCTTCTCAGAATCCTCCTATAGGGATTCTTTTTTTTTGTTGAGTATGTCTGTGGCAACTGCATGTGGCCCTAAGGCCTTGCGATGGTCCGAAGGCCTTAAAGGTGGCCTAAAATCCCTACTGACCCAAAGTCCGGGGTGGGTCGAAGGCCTTATGGACTCCAAGACCAAACCAGTGGCCTAAGGTGAATAGTTCCTGCTACTACAATGCCTGCATAGTGCCCACACAGTGCCAGCTATAGTACTACTATAGTACTGCTATAGTACCTAGAAATATGCCTCCACCTAGTTTTGAACTTGTGTCTCAGGGATGCACTTAAGGATACCTCACCAACATGGCTAAGGCTCATGTGAACACCCAAATCATTTAGGTATAGTGCATTTGGAAACATTTACACATAAACAACCATTCTATAAGTGAGCTTCATCATCTCCCACTATGTTCTTTATAACTAGAACCCTTCTTAGGCATCTCATACATAATAAATTTCATCATAAAATGGGGAAAGTAAACATTAGAAATGGGGATCTTAGATTATATATAAGAGGAAATAATGTAGGTATCAATATATCACGATCATAAGGGCATGAAAACATGAGAATAACATTTGAAAACCATACCCCTCATATCATAGATCACAAACTTGAGTCATGGAAAAAATCATGGTTGTTAATAAGACATTAATCATAATGGAATCAAATAACAAAAACTATGAGAACATAAAATTTTCATAAGGAATATATTTTTGGCATACACATAAGCATAAAAAATAATTTCTTTAGTAGTTTAAAGATTATTGTCAAGATAATCTTAGTGGAATGAGTTCACTTCCAAAAATTATCATAGTATTCAAGGTTCACTTCTCATATTATCATAATGGAAATATTTCCTTACTAAATTGGTTTCAATCCCCATTCTAATTCTATTTATGTCATGATATTTTAATATTTACCCAATTCATTAGAGTGAGATATAGGTCCCACACATCATATAATAAAAATCATATATATGTGTGAAACAAGATAATAAAAAATCATCATATCAAAACCCATGAAATGAAATGGGGTTCATAAACATTTAATTATAAAATAAAATGTGGAAAATATATAAGTTTCATAATTATTTCATTATTTTGTTAATGCAAAATCATTGGAAAAATAAGTGGTTTTAATAATCATTTTATAATGGTATAACCCATAGAATTGAAATAAGTTTCATAAAAATATATTTATCATAACAAACCATTAAGAGAAGGAATAATAATGTTATACTTGGATCATACTATAACTAATCCAAAAGAAACATCAAAGGATGTAACCTAAGTTAGAAAAATGATTTTTAAATAAATCTCATTTCGAACATTAATTGAGGAAAATATCTTTTCTCAGAAAAAAAATTTATTAAAATAAGAAATTCATATAATATTATAGAAATAATTTGCTTTTAATATGACCTTGAAAAGTTATAAATATATATTCTAAAAAAATAGTGGTCATAATGTTGAGAAAATCCATTCATTCCATATATGTTAAAACAAATATTCCTTTAACATTTTTGGTAAAATCAAAACTAGCCTTGTTTTGAAAATGACACGAAGATTTCATTTAAAATAAATTGTAAAAATTAAGAAAATGGTAAAACGTTATTTTAATAAATCCTTTAGGGATAGTAAAAATGCTTTTAAATCATTTTCGGAAAACATTTTGTAGGAAGAAAATGTGTTTTTGATCAAATACTAAAATAAAGATGATTTTGAAACATTATTTTTAATTCTTGTGAACATATAAAGATGAAAATGATGGGAAACATGTATTATCATGAAATAACTATAGGATTTGAGAATAAATCTATTTATTTAGATATATTTTAGGTTTCAGGCGTAGTAGCTGTGTAGGATGGGTGTCTACCCAACTTTGCAAGTTTCCATAATCGATGATTAATCTGACATCAATAAGACAATGGATGATAGTATTCACAAAATTGAATAAAATATAAAAGAAAAATTAGCGAACATGGAACCAAGAAGAGAGGATTGACATATTTTATTTAAAATTAATTTAATTAAATTATAGATTAATCTCTAAGGCAATTCTTTCTTCGTTGATGTGTCCTAACATGGGTCTGAGGTGATTCTTTTTTGGGATGTAGAATCAAAGGATAGTAATCATCTAACGATGATCCACATGTGCTCAAAATATCTTCAGACATCGCTAAAGGAGTCTTCGGGTTCTAGTGTGGAAGATCTTTTCTCTTGTGATTTCTACATTTCATCACCTTGATAATTACTTCCAAAGCATTCTCTTTGATCCAGTGGAGGAGGATCTCTCTCATTCTTGAGAGTGTTCTTGTAGAGGGAAGAGTTCACTAGTATCTAGATATTTTCTCCAAGGATGTTGTGCACATAATAATTTGTTAGTTGGTTGAATGACCCCTTAGATAATATATAGAATAATAACATAACGGAGAATTTCATTCACCAGGTAATAATAAATAATTGGAATAGGAATTGTTACTTAATTTATTATTACATGTGAAACCCCATGTCAAATATCAATACTAATTTTATTATATCAATGAAAAGTTCTTAACATGAAAGTTATATTGAAATTTAATTTAACCAAAGAATATATAATATTATTTCTCACTGGTCGCATAAAATGGTCCACCAATCCTCCTCAAAATTTACTGGGTCTAGAATAATGACTTTTTATTTATAATATAAATATAACTCCATTATTTGTTGATAATTAAATATTCCACCCACAATATATTCTCTAGAATAACTAGTAATGAAATAAATTTGATCAGGAATAATTGAATAATTATTAAACCATAACTGGGAATAATATTTATTCAACATGTTAAATAAAAAAATTATTTAACTATGATAATGGCTATAGTTAGTGTGTGGCCCCTAGGACTCTTTATCATTCACATTATGCGGGCTTGACTAATGTCTAAGATTACAGGCTAAAAACAGGTCAAGGAACCTAAGAGAAATAAGTTTATGTCACAATGACATGCTACCTCATACAAACTCTTACTGTGTAATATAATCTATTTGTCATGATATATCCAATCAAGCAGGTTCCATGTAAGTTCCATTAACTCATATTCTCGATTTATCATTCACTGACTTCTCGGAATTGAAAATTCTTAAATACCACCATGGAAATGGATTTAGTTAGGTTGTATCATTTGCATCAAAGGTTCTGTGATATCTAATTCTATAGAAGTGAAAAATACTTTCTCGCATTATTAATTAATGCAGTATTACTCGTGACTCACCTAACATATCCCACCTCGCCGCTAACATCGTTCATCATGGTTTTTGTCAATACATCTATGTGAGCAAGTCATAATACCCATTAATAATAATATTAATGTCTATGGACCAATACACACATTCTCAAATAGGAATATCCAATGACACTTATGAATATTGATTTCTTATTGGTGGTTCTTGCTCTCATAATATCCACCTGGATATTACCAACAAAACACACCATGAGAAGGTGCCTCCAATTTTCATGAGTCCCCACCCCTAATAGCCTATATCATTTGTGTCACTTAAAATGATATTTTCTGGCCATAGAAAAATTATCAAGAATAATTCCACGACAATTATGTATTCTCATCATAACAGGTTTCTGCTATGATATTTTAGAGCGATAACTATTCTTAAAAAATTACCACATAATATTTCATGCAGAAGAACACTCATGGTTCGATAAGTAGTTTATAAATATTCTTCCATTGAATACAGTTTTATCAAAAAGTACAAAGAATTTGGTTTCTAGGGAACCAACTCCAACAAACTCCCATGTGCATTGGAGACAACTGCTAACAACCCTCAGTTTTCTATCTCTCACATGATATTCATGCTTTAACTAAGATAGTACTTTATTCAAGGGGTCTATCATGTTCTCTTACATTGACACTCTACTCACTAAAAATTTACCCCTTTGATAGTAATCCCTCAAGAGGTGACAATTTTTATGTATGTTCTTTGTCTGTTGATGTGACCTTGGCTCTTTTGCAAGAGGCACCGCTACAGTATTATCACAATGCAATGTAATAGGATCTTTACTGTTAGACACAAAATAAAGATCATGGAGAAAGTTATGAATATATATGGCTTCCTTGGCTGCATTAGAAGATGCTATATATTCATACTCGAGTAAATAATCGGTGACAAATGGCTACTTTGAACTATTTTATCTCACATCTACTCTGTTGAGATAAAAAATATATCCTAATTGCATCTTCAGATCATTCTTATCTGTATGAAAACGAGTATCAACATTCCCTATGATGAAAAACTCCTCTTCTCCTCCAAACACTATGAACATATCCTTAGTTCTTATTAGATACTTAAGGACATTCCTAAAAACTATCCAATATTGTGTTCATGGATCTTCTTGATATATTCCTACCATTCTCAGTGCAAGGAAACCTCAAGTGTGGTACATAACATGGCATACGTGATAGATGCTATCGTTGAAGCGTATGGAATCTAACTCATCTAATATTCCTCATGTTGTGTCTAGGGACACATTTTCTTGGATATATGTATACTATGATACACTAAAACCAATACCATCTTGGATTGTTCCATACTAAATCTCTTTAGTATATGGTCAATGTATATACTTTGACGTTTTCCAAGTATCCTCTTAGATCTATCACGAATAATATTGATCACTATAATGTAGGATGCTTCGCCTAAGTCCTTCAAGGAGAAGCACTTGTTCAACCAATCCTTGAATGATTGAAAGACTGGTATGTCATTTTAAATAAGAAATATGTCGTTAATATACACTACTATAATAATTACTGTATTCCAATTAAACTGCTTGTTAACACATGGATCACATTCATTCTTAATGAAATAAAATTCTCTTATGGCTTCATCGAATTGAATGATCCATGACCTAGATTATTTATTTAATCCATAAATATATCTCTGCAACTTTTATACCCTTTGAGCATCACCTAGTGTCACAAACCCTTCTGGTTGGGTCTTATAGACATCTTTCTAAAGGTTCCCATTAAAGAATGCAGTTTTGACATCTATCATCCAAATAGCATAGTCATGGAAAGATGCTATGATGAGTATGATTCTTGTGGATTTAAACATGGAAACTATTGAAAATGTTTCATAATAGTTAATTCCTTGATATTTTTTAAAACTTTTAGCCACTAGCCTACCTTTATAGGTACTAACTTGACCAACCATGTCCAATTTGTTTTGAATACCCATTTAAACCTAACAGGTTTTACATCAATGATACCGATAATCATTTTTTTTTATAGATTTTCAAAAAGCCGGTTTGAGGGTAGCCGGTTCCCATGCTGCCCGGTTTGAGGAAAACCGTGAACCACACCCAAATTCAAACAATTACAGCGATTAACAGATTCAAATTTCAAACATCAGGTCCAACCACGTGTCCCACCTCGAGCCCTGGGCCCGTCACGCGACTGCATGCCACTCTGACACCTCGACACGCGCCACCAAGCGCTGTCACCTCGAGCCGTACCATCATTTTCCAACAATAATGAGTCACCATCCACAGTGAAAAGTAAACCTTATCTATCTGGTTCCTTTACCTCTCTTTTGATCCTACATAGTACTTGTGTTTCAGGAACTACCTCTTCTATGAGTATATGTGGAACTTGTTCCTATACCAACTCATGTGTATCTTCATAATAAACTCCGTGTAAGTCAATATTGTTCCCACTATCCTTCTTGAGGACGTGTTCCCTCTCAATAAAGACAACAAGTTTTGAAACATTAACTTTCTTGTCTGAGGGTTTGTATAGGGAGTATCCCTTTTTTTCCATGGAATACACTTTAAAGATACATATTGTTCCTCAAGGTGCTAGTTTGTTGCTTGAGAAAGCCTTAATAAATGCCTCTCATCCCCATACACATGTATTTTACATAGTGGGTTTCTGTCCACTCTATAGATCAAAGGGAATCCCATTTTCCACCTTAGTTGGTACTTGGTTTAATGTGTGCATTGTAGTTTACAAATAATATCTCCAAAAGGATAATGTAAGATCTATATGAATTATCCTCGACCTTACCATATCCAACAAGGAACAGTTCATACTTTCACTAACACCATTCCACTATAGTGTATAAGGTGGGTGAGTTGAGATAGAATAAATACTACTGTAAAAGGTTGATGAACTCTTTGTTAAGATATTCTCCAACTAGATCTGATAAAATCTTTTCTGTATTCCTAAAAATATGATTCTCTACTTAATTCTTGAACTCCTTGAACTTCTCAAAGGACTCTAACTTATACCTCATTAATTATATAGATCCATATCTACTCAAGTCATCAATAAAAGTAATAAAGTAAGAATATCCATGAGTACATTATAATAGAAATAGTCCACACACATCGATGTGTACCAATACTAGAAGCTTTGTGGCCCTTTAACACTATCCACCAAATGGTGGTTTTGTTATTTTCCCTTGTAAACAAGTGTGACATCTATCAAGTGGTTTTAGCTCGGAAGAGTCTAAATAACCATCTTGAAAGGGCTTTGTCAGCCACTTCTTGTTTACATGACCAAGGTAGTGATACGACAACTGGGTGTTGTATGAGTCATGTGAAATTGGTTCATGATCAATTTCCAACACTTGGTTCTTGTAATTTAATAAAAATATACAATTATTTAAATGTACCATAACATAAAATTTGTTTTCCATAAAAAAGTAACAACATTTATTTCTGAACTAGAAAATAAATTCATCTGTATATAAACTCAATACAGAAATTATGTTTTTGGTAACAATACTTACATAATAATGGCCATGTAAAACCAAAATAATTACTATCGGAAATGTGAGGTGGTATCCACCAATGGTAAGAGTAGTTAGCCTCGCACCATTGGTAGCTTGAAAATCCACCCCCACTAGAAATTTTCAAGAATCTACTTGGTTCCTGTATTTGAATACAAATGTGAGTCCCAAAAGATAAATCTAATACCTTCTGGGTGGATTTCCTCTTCTAGTGGACTGACTTGACACATGCAAATCATACTACTGCCTTTTCCTTGCCTGACCTCTGGATCTTCTTCTTTAGGATCAGATGGTTCTCCAAGGATTTATATTTTTTATAAATCTTGGTCCCCTTTTCCTCGTCCTTCCTCTTTCTATTCACCATAAATATTGTGGGATTTTCATGCCCTATGTCCTTATCAACATGGAGAATCAGGGTAATAATTTGTGATAGACTCTTCTCATTATTGCTTATATTATAATTCACAATAAAACTAGACAAGGTCTTAGGTAGCAATGATAGTATGAGATTTTTATGAAACTAATATAGGAATTTAATCCCTATGATGTCTAGACTCTTAATGTAGCCAATAAACATGACTACATGTGGTCCAGCTGGTGCAGAATCTCCATGTTTAGTAGTGAACAAGGAATTGGAGATCACATACCTCTCTTGTCTCTCCTTCTCTTGATAGAGATCCTAAAGGTGAGATATCATTCTATAAGAGTCCATTTCCTCATGTTCCTTCAAGAGATCATTGGTCATGGATGAGAGCATGAGGGACTAAACATCTGTAGAATCATTCAGATGTTTCTCATACTCATAGAGTTCCTTATCACTCACCACATTTATAGGCTCAATTGGTAAAGGATCTTCCAACATATAAAGTTTCCTCTCACGGCGAAGGATACCCCGAAGGTGGCTTTTCCACTCTTGGAAATTAGTGTTGGTGAGAAGGTTTTCCTTCTCAAGTATGGATCACAATGATATGTTTGATGTCATTTTAATTTTTTTTTCTAAAAATTATGTTGATTTTTTTTATTACTTTATCTTGATAAATATAAGAAAATAAAAAAAATATCTATTAGTCTCCCAATATTCTTTCAAAACCTAATAGCCCTCACCATTGGATTTAGAGTATCTTGTTGTTTGGACATTCTAGCGGAAAGGATCTATATTTCCCTTTGCATTATGCCATCTTGGGTTGGTTTAGCAACATTAAAGGTTTTAGGTAGGCATTCCAAATTCCCACTGTATTAACTCACAGCTTCTTGATATTTTGGGTGGGATCCCCAATCCCAAAATCCATAATTTTGGATTTCCATGACCTTTCCCTCTCAGTTACACCAAGTCCTGCTAGGGAATCCAACCATTGATGTAAAGTAAGTTAAGTCAAATAAAAACATCAAATGATAATTCCATGATAATTTAAAGCACCCCAACTAGGGTAAGTCAAGAACTTTGAACTACGGTTCAATTCTAACTGATGTAATGGAAGGCTATACCAATTTAATATTTAATTGAGGGATTTTATCCTTTATGTTTAAATTTACACTGATTAACTTTTGAAATGCTTTTTAATGTTATGTGGGATATTCTTAACTGATTAACCATGTATATATAATATCTATAAAAATCCATTTTTATTTTAGTTCTATCTTGTATTATTTTTAGTTCATTAATTATGTGATCGTGTCAAACATCCATAATGAATAACCATACAACTGACAGAAATAAAATAATAGGAATGATCATGAGGATTACTATTTTTTAGTTTATCTAATGGTTGATAAAGAAAACCTAGCCTATGGGAGAAACTCCTTGAACCATTTAAGGTTCATGTTTAAAAAATTCCACCTATCCACCTTTGTATCTCCTTGGATTGGTTTCGCCTCAGCTCCTAACTTGAACTACCTCAACTAGCTTCGGATCTCCATCCATTACACTTGAGTTTAACTCACATGTAGGTGAGGGGTAAAAGGGGTTTTACATAAAATAAACCCAGGGCACATCGACACTACATATTAATAAGGAGAATTCATGGAATCCAAAAATTTTAATTTATTAAATAAATTAAATGGGAACCAATCACATACAATGGTCTAGTCTATCTCATGATCATCCACATACATTTAATGAAATATTCATTTAATAAAACTAGTATTCAATTATTTAACCATTTTTATTGAGATAAATTATGTTTGAATAGATTAATCATTATCTTTAATTAATCAATCTTTTTATCATAATCCTTTTTTTAAATTTCCTTGACATTCTCATCCATATCCTTGTACATAATATGTAACTTGGAAGAAACCCAGTGAATACCCTTCCAAAACTACACAGTATGTATTTATACTTGTATACACATTATTCGTTGTGACATGTAGCATGCACATAGAATTATAATTGAAATACAACTCATAAATGATGTGTAGATCTTTGAAAAATACACAGATATTAATTAAACATACATATATATATGTATATGTATATATATATATATATATCAAACACCTATCACATATTGTGTCCCAGATTTATGCGCACATGAAGGAATATTTCTGAAGGGTTACATAATATAATAATAAAATTTTAAATTTGTGTAATCTGGAAATAGTACACGATATATAGATCTGAATACATGACATGTACCCCCCTCACAATTCCTCCAAATTACATTCTCGGGGAAACAACGTGTGAGGTGCACGACATTTCCAGTGGGCCACATGTTGTGTATACACTATGTTACATGGTCACCAACTAGTGAATATGTGTATGGGATAACTGAATTGACCCTAACCTGAAGGGACTACATACCATTTCCAATGGGCCACACAATGTGTATTTTGGATGACCGTGCACCATTTTGTCTTGGTCAATAAGAAATAGCAAGAATTAACTGCACCATATATACTTAATTCACAAGGATTGAGTAATTGAGGAATTAATTTTGATGCATTGAACACAAATACATGAAGTGTAGATCTGACTACATGTGGTGTAATCTTGTGTTAACTAGATAGAATTATCAACTCCTCCTGATGAGATCCCCGATTTAATTTTAATCATAAAATTATTCATTTATATTAGATCTAGGAGAATATATAAGGTTGGAACATATCTCGAAATTCAGATTACACAAACAATTACACATGAATTGACAAACTAAATTATTAATGTGTAATTAATCAACGAATTATTTATATAATTATAAACAAAAATATAACCCCTATGATACCACTTGTAGGTCCTAGATGCAGTGGAAGAATATGATTGGTGTGTACCCAATTTTTCAAATTTCTATAATCGATGATTAATCCAGGATCAATACGATAATGAATTCCAGTATCTGTGAAATTGAATCAACGATAAAAGTCAAATGAGAGAACCTAAAATCACAAAGAGAGGATTGGAATATTTTTTTATAATTAATTTAATTTAATTATAGAATTACTTCCAAGGCGATTCTTTCTTCATTGATGCATCTGAACAAGGGTCCAAGGTGCATATTTATTGCGATGTAAAATCCAAGGATAGGAATCCTCTAGTGTTGATCCATACATTTTCCATGTATGTCTGGACGATGCCGAATGAGTCTCTATTTTCTTTCTTGGAATATCCTTTTATTTTCAATGTCTGCCTTTGATCACCTTGAGAATCGCTTCCAAAGCATTCTCCTTGATCTCGTGGAGGATTATCTCAGCTGTTCTAGAGAGCATTATTGGAGAGGGAAGATTTCTATAGGCAAGAGAGATTTTCTCGAAGGATGTTTTGCACACAATGATTGGTTAGCCAGTCAAATGATCCCTTGGATAATATACAGAATAGTAACATAATGGGGAATTTTATTCAATAGGTAATAATAATTAATTAGCATATGTGATTTTTCTTAATTTATTATTCCATGTGGAACCCCACGTCAAATAATATTAGCAATGCTATTATTTCCATGACATGTGCTTAACATTCATGTTATATTTAGATATTTTCCAACCAAATAATATTTAATATTATTTCTCACCAGACCCATAACATGGTCTAGAAATCCTCCTAAATTTTTATCAGCCCTTGAATAATGACTATTTGTTCATAAACTAAATATAACTACATTATTCACAGATAAATAAATATTCAATCCTTAATATATTCTCTCAAATAACCAGTGAAGAAATAAATGAAATCAGGAATACTTGAATAATTATTAAATCACAACTAGGAAAAATATTTATTCAACTTGTTATATAATTAAAGTATTTATCTGAGACACTAGATACACATAGTGTGTAACCCTTTAGGCCTCTTTCTAGTTGGAATTAGGTGGGTTATCATAAAGTCCAAGATTAATATCAAGCAACGGGTCAAGGAACCCCATAGAATGAAGTTGATGTCACAATGAAAAGTCACCTCATACAAACTCTTACTATGTAATATAATCCCTTTTTTCCAAATATCTCCAATCAAGCGGGTTGCATGCAAGTTCCATCAACCAATGTTCTCGATTTATCATTCTTTGACATCTTACAATAGAACTTTCATAGACACCACAATGGCCATAGATTTAGTTAGGATATATCATTTCCATAAAAGGGAATTAGATATCATCTTATGTAGAAGTGAAAAATATTTTCTCAAATTATTCATTAATGCAGTATTACTCAGGGCACACCCAACACATCTTATCTCACCGCGAACATCTATCTTCATGGTTTTCACCAATACATCTATGTGCACGAGTCATAATACCCATTAACAATAATTTTAAAATATAAGGACCAATACACACATCTATAGATAGTAACATATAATGAAACCTATAAATGTGGATTTCCTACTGTCGATTCTTGTTATCATAATATTCTCCTAGATATTACTAAGGGAACACACCATGAGAAGGTGCCTCAAAGATTTATGAGTCCCAACCCCTGATAGTATGTATCATTTATGTCCCTTTAAATGATATCTTCCATCCATAGAACATATGTTCAAGAATAATGTCATGGCACTTCTGGGTTCTCGACATAGCAAGGATTTATTGTGACCTTTTAGTGTGACAACTATTCTTAGGACATTATCACACTCTATGTCATGCAGAAGAATAATCATGATGTGATAAGGAATTTATAAATATTCATCCCATGAATACATGTTTAACATAAAGTACAAGGAAGTTAGTTTCTAAGGAACCAAATCCAATAGATATATCATAATATTTTATCATTTTAAGCATAGTCCTATGAAATCCTGAAAAATAATGGGAATGTAAGATAAAATCCATACCATATAAGAAACATTGAATCATAAGCCCAATGACATAATAATTTTAAATGAAAACTAGAATATAATTAGAATAATTAAATTAATTATATTACATGAAAAATGGGTTATATATACACCCCATAAAAGGAGGTAGGTCTGTAATGTAACATATGTCTCAATGAAGGAAAATTGAGAATCAAATCCCTTACTACAAGTCTCAACTTCCTTAGTACATGTTCAAACCTAAAATATATAAATATTATATATATATATTATATATATATTAAAAAACATAATTATATATATCATATCTTATATGATTTATTTATGACCATTAATTATTAATGGTTCCATGTTAAAGGCACATTTCAGGAAATAAATTCTTTTTTTCATGTATGTTTTGATTTTTAATTTTTTGGTCATCTAACATTGATCATGGTCACATAATATAAATAATTTTATCTATTATGTAAATATCATATATATTAATTGTATATTTATTTAGATTAATCGATAAAACATAGATACATAAAATAAAATACATTACTGATGTAGAGAATATGTTGTTTGTACACATGAACGATGTTTCATTTTTTTCAAAGTTTGAAATAAAGAGAGGTAAATAATATATTAAAATTTAAAAATATTTTTTAATATATATATATATATATATATATAATACTATCATTAAAACATCCTTATTCTCGTACATGTAAAGTGTGAATGAATCACATTGCTTTATGAGGCGATAGTCCATCGTACACACGAGTGACATTATCATATTCCTATATAATGGAAATTATGAATGTCTATGCGATATAATATTTAAAAAATTATAATAAAACAATAAATATCATATATAAATATTTTATCTATCATTATATATTTCATTGAGAGGTTGTGATATAAAATGAATAATATCAGTTCGTGAGGCGGTACTCCAACGTAGACACAAATGATGATTTCATATCCCATTTAATGAATGTTACAATTGATATATGTTATTAAATAAAAATAATAACATTTAATTATAAGGTAGATACTAGATATAAAATATAATTATAATTTAAGAGTATTTTAATGAGTTATAATAATAATTAAATCAAAAAAATACTTAAAATAATACATCTACTTCGCTAAAATCATTAGTTTTAACAAAAATCCTTCATAGATTGGACTTATGATATAAAAAATGACAATAGGATGTGTGGATAGATTCGATCAAGATTTTTGGTAAAGTATTGTCCAAAATAAATTGTTTTTGAAGTCAAAAGAGTAGAGTAGATGGGGTGGCCATTTGTAAGTATAGTGAGTGGCACACTTGTAATTTTTGAAAAGAAAAACAAGTACCCATGTTTTTCAGATGACATAAGAATAAAAAAAATGTATCATTATAGAGAATTATAAATTATATGTTCTAAATATGATTATAAAATGTGTGTTGGAATAATTTTGGGTTGTTTTTAATGCATATATTTTTAGTTTAACTCCCAGTAAACCCATTTAAACCATAACTAAAGTAAATGATTTTGTTTGATCTTACTATTAATTATTGTAAAAAAACATAAGTTAACCTAATTAGATAATATAAATTATTATAATTCAAAATAAAGAATAAAATTTTCCAAATTTTATTCAAAAATTGAAAAAAATTAATTTAAAATTAAACCTGCAGATGTGATGAGAAAAATGTTTTTCCAAAGAGAAAATGATCAAAAGTTTTAATGTTTTTATATATAAATTAAGTGAGATATTTTTTTCCTATGATCTAAATTAGATTAATTGATATATAATTTATTTTATTTTTCTTTTAAACTCGTTTTAAAATAAAAAATTAAACTTATAAAATCATTAAATGAAAATGTTGTTTTCTTTAAAAACAGTATTTTTCACTATTCATAAAAACAATAATCTATTCAAAAAAAATACAAAAAACTAACCCGAAGATAATTTTGACAAGAATATTTCATAAACTAATTTTATTTTATATTATTAATTTCTTAAAATTTTTAGAAAAATAATTTTATCATTGTTATAAAAAATAAATAATTTTTTTTAATAAAATTATATTTTCGAAACATATATGACTTTACCAAAAATGAAGTATTTTTATATAAAAATGTATTATTTATATAAAATGTTTATAACTAATATTAATTTATTTATTAATATATATTCTTCCAAGTTTAATGGGTAGTTAATAACAGACTTGATTAAATAATAATATTAATAGTTTTTTCAAGATTTGCTAAAACTAAATGTTTTTTCAAACACAATTTATCAAAGATATTTAATTTATTTGAAAAAATTAAATTTCATAAAATATATGGGTGTTAAATTTTACCCATTAAAAATAAATTTCACCCTCCAAATTATATCACTCTGGCACAAACATATGAGGATACATCTACCTCATAATTTCCTCAAGTCCCCTCATAGCTTCTTCAAATTTGGGGTTTCACCAAAAACTTTTGACAAAGTGAATGGCCTTGTTTCATAGAAATTTCTTTATTCAGTCAATAATATCCACTGGTTATTCCTCATAAAAAATATTTTCCTCAAGTGGCACACCCTATGGGTTCAGTACCTACGAAGGGCTAGGTATGTACTTCTTCAGGAGAGATATAAAGAACACATCGTGAACTTGTGATAGGTTTGTTAGAACCCCCAAACCAAAGGACACCATCCTGATATGTTCAAGGATTCAAATGGGATAAATGTTCATTGGGATTAGTTTTCCCTTATTTTGAAATCTCATTACCTTCCTCTATAGATAGATTAATAGAAACACATTTTCACCAACATCAAATTAAAACCCACATTTGGGATTTTCAGTATAAATTGTCTCATGAATCTAAGATTACATGATGTCTTGCTGAATGGATATAACCTTATATTCCATTTATCCACCTATTTCTAGTTCCAATATCATTATTTACTAAAATTAATTTTATCATGTTGAATATGAACACTTTTTTTATATAGGTATTCATAAGAAGATATCTAAATATTCACGTGAAAGATATTGTTGTATAAAAAAGTAAAATAGAGTAAGTTATTGATCCCTACCACCATCAAAATCCTTAGAATAAGATATCAAAATATCTTTAAGGGTTTTAATTTTTCTCTCATAATAACCATTTGTTTGAGGATGATACATAATGATGAAACTAAACTTTGTATCAAGAGGTTTCTGAAGACTTCACCACAACATTAAGGAAAACTCAAATCTTGATCAGAGACAATAGAATGTTGGTTCTCCATGAAACCTTAACACTTACCAAATTTATATCAATTAAATCTTATCTATAGAAAAATATTTCTTAATAGTGATGAAGTGTTTTGAAATTGTATGGTGATTGACTAAAACCCATATATTATTATTCATTATTGATGTTTTGGTGAGTCTAATGACATAATCCATTTACATTTTTTCCATTTCCATTATGGTATGGTTAATAGATGATACATATATTTAAAATTTAATCTCTCAACTTTAAATTTCCAAAATACCAAGCACTGGGATACAAAATATACGCCATTAATCTTTAATAAATCCTACCAGAAGTATTATTTAAAATCATTATACATCTTCATTCTTCTAAGATGAATATATAATGAAGAACTATGTGATGCCACTAGAAACTCAATAAAATCTATTAAGGATGTAAAACATACTTGGTTCCTTAACCTTATCATTCCATCATTATCAAGGTTAAACTCAGAAACCATTCTAAACTTCTTTTAGAGGTTTATATCTTCCTTCCGCATCTCTTTAATCTTCACTTAAATATATGGTAGAGCATTCAATTGAGAAATAGAATATTTCTCCCCACCCTTTAGGATTTCCATATCCATACTTTACAAATCCATAAATATTGGATATATTTTGAAGCTCATCATGGATAATCAAGCATGATCCTTTTGACTTAAAGCATCGACCACCTAGATTTATTTTTTAGGGCAGTAATGTATTGAGTAGTAATAATCAATAATCAACTCTAAACATCTTTTATGGAGTATATTCTACTCCTAATATTTCAAAATATACTAAAATATTTTTTTATTAGAATATATATCACACTTTTCTCCATAAAAATATTACCTCTATATGTTTAAGGCAAAAATTACTACTACTAACTCCAAATTAGGTGTTGGTTAATTTTCCTCACAAACCTTCAATTGTCGTGAGGCATAATTTATAACCATAAAATTGTATATAAGAAAATATCTTAATACCTTTTTTGATGCATCACTATTTATTACAAGACTATATCCCCTACGTGGTAATGTAAAGAACAAGTTCACTGACTATTCTTTTATTTAGTTATTTGAAATTTTCCTCACATTAATCCTCCTAAGGTAACTTGGTTTCATTTCACATTAACATGGTTGATGGAATATATAGTCATGGTAAATTATCCATAATACATAAATAATATCCCCATAATCTTATAAAACTATGTATCTTAGTCACCATGGTTGGCCTGGTCCTAAATTTAATATCCTCCATCTTTGATGTATCTACTAATATACCCTCTCTAGAGATTATATGATCTACAAATAAAACTATTTTCAACCAAAAATAACATTTGGTATATTTATCATGTATTTTCTCCTTCATTAGGGTCTTAATTACAATTATAAAGTGATATTCATTATCTTCCTAGGTCCTGGAATAGATTAGAATATCATCTGTAAAGGCTACCACAAACTGATGAAGCTAATCTATAAATACTCTATTCATTAAAACCATGAACATCTTGGAGGAATTAGTAAGACCCAAAAGCATCACTATATATTCATAGTGTCCATGAATTGAATGTAATATTTTCTTGGATATACCCTCCTCCTTGAACCACAATTGATGATATACATAATGAAGATGAATCTTGGAAATGTATTGTTTTCTAAATAGTTAATCAAATATGGCATCAATATGGGGTAGGGGACACTTTTTCATGATCCTAATATTGTCTAGATCCTGATAATCATTTAAGAGACACATCAGTACATATTTTTAATTAACATAGAGAAAAAATACTCCCCAAGGTAACATACTTGGATGAATGAATCCCCAATCAATGTTCTCTTGGATTTTATTCTTTTTATCTTGCAACTTAATTGAGTCCATTCAATAAGAATTATTTGAAATTTGTTTAGAACTAGGTATGAGTTCTATTAAAAACTCAACATCACAAATAAGTGGAAGACTAGGAAAATATTATAGAAAGACATCAAAAAAATTCATGTAAAATAGGAAAATCATCGATGTAATGTTTCTCCCCAACCATCTAAGATAAAAAAACCCTACTGAATGGGAATCGAGACCAATAAAATAGATTCGATCTCCAACCAATGTTCATACATATATTAACATCGATAAAAAATAAATGGTTGATTTAGAATATGATATCTTAATTCCATTAATTGATAATGGATGTGGGATTTATGTATAAGAAGATAATTTATGCCTATGATAACAAAACAAGTCCAACTAGGTGGGAGAGTAATAAGATTTATAAAAAGTGCATTCCCATAAATGTCAACCGGAGAGGAATATTATTCTTGAGATGAAATAATCATATCATTTGGGGTTTTCAATAATAATTTTATATCTGATAATTTATGTGGAATACTAATACCATTATAAAATTCCACAGATATGAAACAATGGGAAGAACCAGAGTCAAATAAGACATTAACATTTCTAGAGTGGATAATAAGTGTACCTTTCACCACATCTTCATCACACCCCTCGTTATAAATAGTGATTACATGAGATTTACCCAACCCCTGGGATTAATAGGTTGTTGATGTCAATCATCATCATTAACCTTTATATTTGGGAACTAGTTAGAATATTTCCCATACTCCTTTAATTTAAAACACTGGATTTTGGATTGTGCATTCTGTGTAGTTTTATATCAATATACATCATTAACAAACTTCTTCTCATCAAGTTGGAAATAGATTTCATGATAACCTACATTTACACACTTAAAACATTTACATTTCCCCTTAAGGAAATTCCATTCATGTATCCTTCCACACATCGATCATGAAGTAAAGTCCATCTTCTTCTCTCTCTGGGTTTTAGAGTTTCCTTTGACCTCCATCTTTCTTTTCTTTTCAAAACCATGAGATTTATGGGTAAATATGATATCTATTTTCCACATGATAGAACATAAAATGATTTATTCATACATAATGAATTACCTTATAGATAACACCCTTCAAATGCTCATATTTATGATTTTGATTAATTGATCAATATTACTTTTAGGTTTGATTATAATTCTATAAGTATACCACATAATTATTGTAAAATTCTCCTCACAGGCACCAAAAAAATCCATTTTCCTTCTATTTATCTCAAGAAATTATTATTTAACTTTTATGAAGGATATGGGGAAATTAATTTTTGAAAAATAAGCTCTTAAAATCATCCCACTCCATGGAGTCAATTTAATCATATTCCCTTGTATTCTTGATAGGAGTACACCATTGATCCTCTTTTCCTTCCAAAAAATTGACAACCAAAATGAATTTTTTATGATCTAAATATCAAAGTGTGGGAAATATATGTTTATTAGTAATGATCAATTTTTCATTAAATATTGGATCAACATAACCACTAAAAGAAGGAAGACATTTATTCTTGAATGACTCAATATAAAGCTTTTCCCTCATTTTCTAATTTTGATTTTCAACATGATTAACGACTTCAGAATGTTGTGTGATCATAGAAATGAGATTTCACATTCCATCACCCATAAAAATTGGATGATAAAGATTAAAATCATTATATTATCCATCACAATCATCATTAAAAGTTTTTATTCAATTTCTATATATTGAATAAAAAATATCATAGTGTATGAAATGATAATCATAGTGGGGAACCTCATAATCATTAAAAATAACTTATATGATGTCTAAATCATGAAACTTTCTTTTTATTCTAGAAAAATATATGTTTATACTTGGGTATTCAAAGTTATATTTTATAAAAAATATTTTTGATTTTTTGTAAAGAGTTTGTGAACTTTCCATTAATATCCCATAAGGAGTGTCAAACTACCTGTGAATCAAGGCTCATTATCATACACAAGGAAATGATCGAGTTTAGATCAATGTTCCCTTTTTGGAGTTATTACCCATAATTACCTTTATGCTAGAGCCATATCTACTTTTGGTATCTATAAAGGGATGTAATTTCATGGAAACCACTCACTCTATGTTTTATTAAAATTATTGGACATTTTCCTATACATTGTAATATACTTATACTAATCCTTAAACATATCCTTATGGATATCACTAATTTTTTATCATCATAGTTTCTTATGTCTACATACACCATGATAGGATACCAATTATAAGTACCCAAACTCATCATAAAAATATTAAATCTTATGAAAGGATTATTTAATAAAAAATATAATAATACATGATAATTTTATTTAGGTCTAATGCCTTTAGAAACTTGGACACATAAAAAATTGGTCCATAAGTGATCTACATGATCTCCCACTACGTTCTTCATGACTAGAACACTTATTAAAAATATCATACATAATACCATTAATCATAAACTTGTGAAAAGAAACATAGGAATGGGTGAGGTTAGATTGTTAGTAAGGGGTAAAATGGATATATTTACATATCTTGAGTATAAGTGTATGAGAAAATGGAAATAACATTTGAAAAACCTACCTTGTATATCATAGATCATAAACTGTAGTATTGGAATAAATCCTGGAATTTTATAATACATTGAATCATAGTTGAATCAAAGAAAATAAAATATGACAACATAACATTGACATAAACCATATATTTATGGCATACAGATAAGTATAGAAAAATATTCCATAATTTATTCAATGGTATTTTTTGTGACTATCATAGTGGATTGGGTTAACTCACCAAACCATTATAAAAGTCAGTAATACCTCCTAAGAATATCGTGGTAGATAATTTTCTTTACTGAATTGGGTTAAATCCCTATTCCAGTCTTGTTTATCTCATGAGATAACAATCTTTTTCCAATTCATTAGTGGAAGATATTGGTCCCACCCATCACATAATTATAATCATATATATATATATACCATAATATCCTAAAACATTCACCATATCATAATCCATGAAATGAAATCGGTTTCATAAACATTTCATCAGAACATTAATTGAGGAAAAGAAATAGGTTTTATAACCATTTCATCATTTCATCATAGTCTAACTCATGGAAAAAGAAGTGGGTTTTATAAGCATTTCATCCTATAATAACCCATGGAAGAGAAATGGGGTTCATAAATATCTTTTCATCCTCAATATACACCATTCAGATAAAAAATATGAATGGAATCATTGGATCATATCCCCATTAAATCATAAGTAACATCAAAGGATTTCATTTTAGATGAAAAAATGAATATGAAAGAAAAATCACTTGGAAAGTTTCAAGAGAAAAATATCATTTCTTTGAAAATAGTTATTTTAAAATTAATAATTCAAAAAATATTATCGAAATAATTTTCTTTTAAAACAGCCTTGAAAAAATATAAATTAATATCCAATCGAAAAGTTTTCAAGACTTCAGAAAATTTGGTTCATGTCGTATAGGTTAAAACAATGACTACTTTCAAATTTTCAGTAAAATATAAATAATACTTGTTTGAAAAAATACATTAAGAATCATTTAATTTTTTAAAAAAAAAATCAAACATGGGTATTTTTTTGGATTATTCCTTTTCGTAATGTCAAAAAAAATTGGAAATGTTTTTAGAAAACATTATTTAGGGAGAAAAAGGGGATTTGACCAAAGAGAGAAATAAAGAGGATTTTTTAAAATAAATATTTCAAAATCTTGATTACATAATGGTAGGAAAATGAATGAAAAACATGAATTCTCTATAAATAACTATATGATAAGAAAATATAAAATTTTTAGAGTTAGAACATAATATTTCATTATAAAAATCATAATCATATGTATTCCTGATAAATGATGAGATTATAACATAAAATTCATACCACTTTGGTAACATTGAATTGTAGTAACCATGGAATAATATCGTTAAATGAAACATATAATATCATGATAATAAATAAATTTGTGATATTACAAGGATAAAGGTGTTCTATATACACTTTATAAAATAATATAGGTGTATAACATAACATATTTCTGAGTGAAATAAAATTGACACAAAAATCCCTTACCTTGAGTCTCGACTTCCTTCGTACACATTCAAAGATAATGTATAATAAAATCAGTTTATTATAAATATATTATAGAATCATACTTATATATATCATACCATATATGTTTTAATTGTGACCTTTTATTAACCGTTTATTAACAATTCCATGTTAAAGTAACGTTTTGGGCAATAACTCCTTTTTCCTTGTATGTTTTTTATTTTTTATTTTTTTCATTATTTCATAAAATAAATAATTTTAAACATTATATAAATATAATATATACTCAATATATATATATATATATTGAGTATTATAGAATATTTAGTGATAAAAATTGAAATACTCTGATAATTGAGATGGTATGTCGTACGTACGAATGAGTGATGTATTGATTTTATTAAATGATTGAAATGACTAAAGTTAAATAATATATTAACATTAAAGAATCGTTATTATGTGATATATATCACATATTTTCATTAAACCTATCCTTATTACCTTCCATGTAATGTGTGTATGAATCACATCACTATGCGAGATGGTAGTTTATTGTACACATGGGCGACGTTATCGTATTCCCACAGAATGGAAAGTGAGATGGTATATATGATATAATAATTTCAGAAGTATAAAAATACCATAAATATTATATATAATCATTCAACCTATCAATATATCAATACGTGAGAGGTGGTGATGGAAAATTAATAACATTAGTTTTCTAAGAGGTAGTCTACTGTACACATGGATGATGATTTCATATCCCATTGGATAGAAGTGGAGACATATATAGGTTATTTAATTAATAAAATAAATTCTATCTATATTTTAAAATTTCTTGTTATTATATCATAATAATTTAATAATATATGATGGATTTTGATGAAGAAGTAAAACAAAACAAATAACTAAAAACATTACATGTTCTCTAGAAAATCACTTTAGATTTAACCTAAAGAATTTATATTTTAGATTTATGATCTCAACAAGGAATATGGAATGTAAGAACCCTGTTTTTGAGCCAGTAAGACTTTGAAAATTTCTTGCAGAGCAGGGCGTTCAGACAGCGTGTGATTCCGAGCCATGGTGTGGCCGGAATTAAATTTTAAGTGCATTCACACTGGAAATGCCAAATAAAAATAATAACTCCTAAACGGTTGCTCTTATGGGAAAAGTGAGGGCACCATTGAGTTTGGAGCATGTCGTTTACCATTGGAGGGGTGTAACTTTCGCAGGCGCGTCCCTTCGATGGAAAACGCCACTAGGGGAATTTTCGTAATTTAGCAGCCAGGGCGTGAACTTTGCAACTTCTGAACAGAGTCTCGGATTAAAATTTCAATACGCCCATTGCTCTTAGAACGTGGTTTTTACCCTAGGGGCGGCTTAACCTCAACCTTGTCGAGAGTTTGGGTATGGCCTACTAGTGGGCGGTTAAAAAAATAATTTAATTTTTCTACTTAAACACTTCTCACCCTCCTCCTTCATCCCCCTTTCTTCTCCATGTAAGAATCTCTCTCAACTAAGGTAAAACCTCCCTCAAGCTTCTCCTCCTCTCTGGCAAGGCAGTGGCGGCTCTGGAGGACCGTTCATGAAGCTACGGGCTACGCCCAGCGAGGTAGGAGTTTGCGTTTTCGTTTTTAATTTCCACGTCTTCCTTGAATTAAATTATCTACGTCAAAATGTTGTTTTCCGGTCGAGTGAAGCCCATAGTTGTGTAGGATTCGATCCGAGCTTTCTAATGCTCTTCTCAAATCAAAAATCCAAGTCCCGGGGTGCCCGGGGTGGCCTCGAGAATATTTCCGGCCAAACCTTGGGTTTTCTAGCGGTTCGAGGGCTGTCTGGCGGTCGACACGGTGGTCCGGCGGTTCCCAGGTGGTGGCGCGGCGGACCCAGGCGGCAGTGGCAGTCCCAAGCGGTAGTGCAGAAGGTCTCGGCAGTCGGAGCAGGTGGTCCGGGACAGCGGCCCGGCGCGGGGCACTCCTCGGCGATCAGCGGTCCGGGTGAAGACCGGGGTCATCGTGACCCCAGATAGAGACCGAGACCAGCGTATCGTAGGTATCATGGGAGAAAGGACGGACCGTCTCGTGCCTGTCCAAGGTGATGTGGTGCGGCCCGCACAGTGGACCGTGGGCCGCAGTGGATCGGGCGGTTCGGGCGGCCGAGTCGCGGACCGCCGGTCTGCAGGGGGGTGGGGGCGGACCGGCCGAACTGGTCCGAACCAACCCATCTTCGTCCATTGGCATTTAAACACCTCTAATTGGCAGACCGAATGTCAGATTCGCACGCCATCTATGTAAGCGCGATCCTCGGATCGAGCCGGAGTTTTTTAGATGGCCTCAGATATTTTTAATTCCGGAGATAGGGGCTCGATCGCACGACACACCGTTAAGTGTTGTTTAGCACCTCACCGGGATTCTTCTTTCAGATGGCGTGAACACATCCGGAGTCCGTTTAAGGTGCCGTCATCGGCATTGTGACCCTGGCATCGAGACTAAGTGGTCCATGGTGGTTTCATGCATTGAATAAGGAGTTTAGGCATTGGCCCCATGGGTCGTCTTTTAAGCTGTGAGCAGCGTTTTGTGAATTTTTCATCAGACGTCTATTCGGGGTGAATGAGTAGTCATTTTTGAGTGTTTTTTCAAGAGCATCACGATGGAACAGTTTTCCTGACCTCTTTCGGGATCAAGGTGTGGGCCCACGAGACGTCGTATGGGTATAAAGCAGTGTTGAATAACTTTTTCATCGGGATTTTGTTTCCATCTAGTAAGTAGTCTATCTCACATGTTTTTCTGCAAGGATTACAATGGTGTAATCTGTTTGGGTGTGCGGAGCCTATTTCAAGATCTCATTAAATATGGAAACATGAAAGGACTTTTGTCGGAGGTTCCTTTGACGCACTCCGACCCAACGCACGGTCGCGAGGTTAGCGACACCCAGAGATGGTTCAGGCAATGCGGAGTTATCAAACTAGTTTAGGGTTTACCCTCCAGTGAGCCTGGGAAGTGGGTTACCCATTGACCGTTGCGTTTACTCTATAGTAGGGCTGGGCAGTGGGTTACCCATTGACTTTAGGTTTTTCCCTTCCAGCGGGGATGGACAGTGGGTTACCCGACAACCTTTGGGGGTTTACCCTCCAACAAGGCTGGGCAGTGGGTCACCCGAAGACCTTTTGGGGTTTACCCTCCAGTTGGACTGGGCAGTGGGTTACCTGAGGATTTCTTTCAGACTCAGCCCTTTCTATGAGTCTAGTCAGTGACTTTTCTCCGTGGATACTGGACCGGGATCCTTGGTTGCACGATTCACCAATGAGACAGCTTTGACGTGTAGGATGTTTGGGCATCATTGATAGATATCCTTAGAACTTTTGGTGACTTATCCTAGGCTAATCTTGGAGATTGAGATCCCCTTATGCACTCGTTCGGGTTTATTGTTGAGCATATATATATACAACCTAATTTTTGTTCCCAATCCTTGGGTCTAGTTACTCTTCTTCTAGGAGGGGCGAAGACACGCGGGGAGTTCCACGTGCTTTCCGTGTCTAGATCCTCTTGGTTGGGATGAGTCTACTTCCTTTCTTTTGTTGGGTTGAGCTGAATTATCTCTATTTTACTCTTACATTGTTCTTTTTTATGTCTACTGGTCACAATTTTAGTACCTCCTTTGTTTCCCCCTCGATATTTCAGGGCATCCTACTGAGTATCTTTATACTCACCCCTACTTGGGATTTTCCCGCACTTGGTGTGCCCTTGCAGACAACGAACAGGTCGATCGAGACTACAGAGGAGCGTAGAAAACACAGGATCTTGGGCTACGTTCGGTGGTCGTAGTAGTACTTTTAGGTGTGAGACTCACCAGCTGTTTACTTTTGTTTACCTATTGCTGGGTTGTGGCACCTTTCGGGTTGGGTGCATGTTTTTACCTTTTTCTGTTCAGTATCTTGTCAATACTTTTCAACACTTTACTTTTTTTTCTATTTATAGGTTGATGCATGACTGTGGTTGGGTTATATTTATTTTTCCTTCGGTTTTATTTTTACTCTGCACTTTTGCATTGAGTGGGTTGTGTGTGTTTGTATAGGTTCTTAGGAAAAGGCCTCCCTGAGATTGTTACGCCTTCAATTCTTGTCGCCAGCCCCTGGCCTATGGAGGCGAGCTTGGGGTAGTTGCGGTTCCAGACCAGTAGGGTCGGATCATGACAAAGTGGTATCATAGGTGGTTCATTCCTTGGGGAATTTTCCAGATGTCCCTAAAAATGAATTGGTTGGGATTTAGGGTAATAGTGTCGATGTATCTCGAGAGCGGCTCTTAGGACAGTGAGTCCAATGATGGTACAGGCGGCCGACGTATCCATTCATCAGGACCCTGATAACCCACTTGTCAACTCGGCACGCTGATACATTTGTTGCAGGAAACTTTGGTACATGGATCCTGTAGGATTGAGTCTTTGACTGTCCTTGTTGAGTCATCTCCCCTTTGTTATTACTAATATATATATATTCTCATCTGATCGGGATAATCCTTGATAATGTTTAGTATTCCCCCATGACAATAACCAGGTAGGTTACCCTTTCCAGTTCATGATGACGACCTGGCGAGCGATGATGCAACAGTTCAGGGACCCTCATGTGATCCCCTTCCACCCAGTGCTTCAGTAGTAGCCCCTCCACATGGAGAGCAGTAGTTAGTACCGACATTACAGGACAAGGTTGAGCACAGGCTGAGTGAAATCCGAGACTTCCAGTATCAGCGGACGGAGAAGTTCCATGGGGACCCAGATCCCCAGGCAGCCAAAGACTGGATAGAGTCTGTGGATCGACTTTTCAGGATGGTACAGACACCGGCAGACCAGATGGTAGCCCTAGATTCCAGCCTTTTCCTCAGGACAGCTGAGTGTTGGTGGCAGTTGGTTACACAGACCCACGACGAGTCGTCTCTCACGTGGGATAGCTTCCATCATCTCTTCCGGGAGGAGTACTCCCCCTATTGTTTACGCTCTATTCAGATTCAGGATCTTCTGGAGCTGAAGCAGGGGGGATGACCATGGTGCAGTACTCGGACCTGTTTACCAATCTGACATGTTACTCGTAGGATATGGTCCGCAATAGTTACTTATGGGCGTGGAAGTTTGAGTAGGGTCTTTACATGGAGATCTGTGATAGTGTAGTACCCATGTGAATCCCTACTTATGACGGGATTCTAGAGTGGGTTCTCATGACAGGGAGCTTCTTGGCTGAGGGACACCAGCTGGTAGGGCCTAGCAGTGGCTGCTTCAAAGCAGGATCTTCGGTAGCAGGAAGGCGGCAGAGAGCAGAGCCTCAGTCGAGGAGACCCTTTCGTGAGCAGACTCAGGGGAAGGGTCATACATTGTAGTGGCGCCGTGGAGCACTAGGGCAGTCGGGAGAGAGCCAGTGCTATGCCTGTGACAGACAGGGTCACCTAGCATGGGACTTCCTTTATAGGCATACCGAGTAGCCGTGGCAGGCAGTGGGCGCACCGTAGCAGCAGAGGCAGCGCCGTGACCAGGGATCCCCCAGGCGAGGATAGGGTAGTCCTCATTGAGGTGGCGCATGCATAGTGGTAGGACCTGGAGGTCTGGGACGACGTTTTGATGTCCTTCAACCACCACCACCAGGTGGCCCACGCCAGGCTCAGGGATCTGGTGGTAGGGGTCGCAGGCAGCTTCAGGCTATGGGTGTTCGTGACCCCCCAGCACACGAGATGGTCCGAGGTACGCTTTGTGTTTACTCTACACTTTTTTCGGTACTAGTAGACACAGGTGTCAGCCACTCCTTTATATCGCTGATTTTGGTATGGGAGTTGGAGCTTCCAGTATAGGTGCTGACATCTGCACTTAGCCTCGAGGTTTTTATGGGATGTTCCTCGTTGGTGACCTTTATCTATAGATAGTGCGAAATGTCATTCGGAGGATAGATTTTCACGTGGGACCTACTCGTCGTCACGATGGAACCTTACAATGTTATCCTGAGCATGGATTGGATTTCTATGGTTCACGCCCATATCGACTGTCGTCGCAGACGATTCAGAGGCGTGCACACTGATGGGATGAGGTTCACCATTCTAGGTGAACGAGACCTCATGGTAGAGCATATGGGTACTCTGAGCAGGAGACCACGACATTTTTATCACCAGTTGGCGAGCATGGATCTCAGAGTAGGAGACGCTATGGGCACCTGGATCCCTACCATTGTAGAGGACTACATGTATGTCTTTCCCAAGGATGTCCTGGGACTACCTTCGAGGCGAGAGATGGAGTTCTTGATTGACTTGTTTGCGGGGAATGCCCTGATATCATGTGCAGCATATCGGATGGAACCCACAGAGCATCGGGAGCTACGACTTCAGCTGGATGACCTTCATGAGTAGGGATTCATCAGGCCAAGTGTGTCCCCACGGGCAGCTCCAGTTTTGTTTGTGAAAAAGGAAGATGGAAGTCTTCGGCTTTGTGTGGATTATCATCACCTGAATCAGGCCATGATAAAGAACAAGTACCCTTTCCTGAGGATCAACGACCTCTTATACTAGTTGAGAGGTGCGAAGTGGTTCTCCAAGATCGATCTTCGATCCGACTACCACCAGTTGCGGATTCTTGAGGCTGACATCCTAAAGTTGGCTTTCCATTGTCGATATGGGAATCACGATTTTCTAGTGATTCCCTTTGGTGGGACGAATGCCCCCTCCATTTTCATAGCTTTGATGAACCAGATCTTCCAACCATACTTGGATCGGTTTGTGGTTTTCCTTATTGATGACATACTCATCTACTCTACGACGGAAGAGGATCACACAGAACATTTGAGGATGGTCCTAGACTTATTCCAAGAGCACCAGCTGTATGGGAAGCTATCGAAGTGTCAGTTCTAGATTCATGGGGTTCACTTTCTGGGGAATGTCATTACGGAGCAAGGATTGGTCGTAGATCCCGCAATGATAGAGGCAGTGCATGCTTGGGAGCCACCCAAGAATACATCAGAGGTGTAGAGCTTCCTTAGTTTGGAAATGTACTACAGGAGTTTTTGGAAGATTTGTCTAGGATTGCTATCCCTTTGACCGTATTGATGTGGAAGGGATGACCATTCACCTGGACTGATCTGTGCTATAAGGCCTTCGAGGAGTTGAGAC
This sequence comes from Viscum album, assembly GCA_963277665.1. Taxonomy (NCBI): domain Eukaryota; kingdom Viridiplantae; phylum Streptophyta; class Magnoliopsida; order Santalales; family Viscaceae; genus Viscum; species Viscum album. The sequence continues at coordinate 1,490,963,741 of OY728142.1, forward strand.
AGAGGCTGACTAGTGCTCTAGTTTTGAGGCTTCCATAGTAGGGCGTTGAGTTCGTGGTATACTGCGATGCTTCAGGAGCTGGGCTCGGGTGCATGCTGATGCATCAGCATGTAGTGGTTGCATATAGGTCAAGGCAGTTGAGGCCCCATGAGCAGAATTATGTGACTCATGATTTGGAGCTGGCAGCGGTGGTCTTCACCTTGAGGCTATGGAGACACTACCATTTGGGAGTGAGTTTTGTGGTCTACTCAGACCACCAGAGCCTCAAATACATCTTCACATAGAGGGATTTGAATCTGAGATAGAGGCACTGGCTGGAGTTTCTGGTGGACTATGATTTCGGGATAATATACACTCCATGGAAGGGAAATGTAGTAGCAGATTCCCTTAGCATTAATTACCAGGCTCGTTTAGTTCGGGAAGCTTCAGAGTATTTGGCTTCCCTACGGCTAACCTTGGTGGAGTAGGAGGGTACGACTTTTTTTTAGTCGATGGTGTTGACTCCTTCGCTCCTTGAGCATGTGAGAGAGTCGCAGCTGGAGGATGTCAACAGTGAGGTACTGCGTGATCAGATATCCATGGGCGACGCACCCGATGGGAATTATAAAGGAAGGAATCATGAGATCCTATTCCAGGGGCGAGCTATAGTACTAGTGGAGATGCAGGAGGAGGTGATGCAGGAGTTCCACACTTCTCCCTTGGTTGTACATCCCAGTGTGGGGAAAATGTACAGAGACCTTTAGCGGCAGTTTTTGTGGTCTGGCATGAAGTGGAGTGTAGCTGAGTTCGTTTCTCTGTGTCTTACCTGTCAGTAGGTGAAAGAAGAGCATCAAGTTCTGGCTGGGTTGTTGCAACCCCTTGATATCTCGGAGTGGAAGTGGGATGCCATATCTATGGACTTCGTCACAGGGATTCTGCGCATAACGAAGGGCCATGATTCCATTTAGGTGATAGTGGACCGACTCAAGAAGTCAGCGCACTTTCTTGCCATCAAGGAACAGAGCTCGGTAGAGATTCTAGGGAAGTTGTATGTTCGGGAGATCATCCACCTTCATGGAGTACCCTCAACGATCATCTCTGGCCGCGACACACAGTTTACGTTGCGTTTTTGGCGAGGAATGTAAGAGGAATTTGGGACTCGGCTGCGGATGAGTACAGATTTTCACCCCTAGATGAATGGGCAGAATGAGTGCACTATCCAGGTGTTGGAGGATATGCTCAGGGCGTGCGTGTTAGACTTTTCCCTAATCTAGGAGGATCACCTACCCTTGTTGGAGTTCACGTATAATAACAGTTAGCACTCTACTATCGGTATGGAACCTTTTGAGGCCCTCTACGGGAGACCCTGCAGGTCACCATTGTGCTGGATGGAGGTTTTGGAGACCTCCCTCATGGGTCCAAAGTTGGTGTAGGAAATGACGAAGAAGGTGAAGGTCATTTTTGAGCAGATGATGATGGCTCAGAGCAGACAGAAGTCCTATGCAGACCGTCATCGCAGGCCTTTAGAGTTCGAGCGAGGGGGACAATGTCTTTTTGAGAGTCTCTATGAGGTGTGGTACACGGAGGTTTGGCCGGGGTGGCAATATATCCCCGAGGTTTATTGGGCCCTTTGAGATCGTGCCCAGGGTTGGTGAGGTTGCCTACCATATTGCTCTACCCCCACATCTAGAGAGGGTGCATGATGTCTTCCACGTGTCACAACTGAGGAAATACGTGCACGACCCCATACACGTTATCGAATGGGGAGATATGAACATCAAGGATGGAGCCACCTTTGTGGAACACCCGGTGGCGATTGAGGACTAGCAGGATCAGACACTGTGTGGACGGAAAATCCCTTTAGTTCGTGTGCTATGGCAGCACGGGAGGGTGTAGAGTGCACCTGGGAATAGGAGACCCAGGTGCGGGCTCAGTATCCCGAGTTGTTTTTGTATTTTAGTTTTTCGGGGAAGAAAAACATGAAGGATGGAATGATGTAATAACCAGGGTTTTGAGCCTGTAAGACTTTGAAATTTTCTTGATGTTATTCCAGAGCAGGGAGTTCAGACAGTGTGTGATTCTGAGCCCCAGTGTGGCTGGAATTAAATTTTAAGTACGTTCACACAGGACAGGCCAAATAAATAGAATAACTCTTAAACGGTTTCTTGTATGAGAAAATCGAGGGCACCGTTGAGTCTGGAGAATGATGTTCACCCTAGGAGGGGTGTAACTTTTGCAGGCGCGACCCTTCTGTGGAAAACGCCACAAGGGGCATTTTCGTAATTTAGCAACCTCGGGCGTAAACTTTACAACTTCTGAACGGAGGATTGGATTAAAATTTTGAGACCACTGTTGCGCTCATAACGTGGTTTTTACCCTAGGGGCGGCTTAACCTTGACCCCGTCTAGAGTTCGGGTACGGCCTACTGGTGGGGGGTTAAAAAATTTTAATTTAATTTCTCTACTTAAACACTTCTCCCCCTCCTCCTTCTTCCCCCTTTATTCTCTCGGGTGGAAGCTCTATCAACTAATGAGCAACCTCCCTCAAGCTCCTCCTCCTCTCCGGCAAGGTGGTGGCAGCTCTGGCAGACCATTCGTGAAGCTACGGGCTACGCCCAGCGAAGTAGGAGTTTACGTTTTCGTTTTTAATTTCCACATCTTCCTTGAATTAAATTATTTGCATAAAAATACTATTTTCATGTCGAGAGAAGTACATATTTGCGTAGGATTCGATCCGAGATTTCTAACTCTCTTCTTGGATAGAAAATCCGAGTCCCGGGGTGGACCCGGGAAGTTGTCCGGCCAAACCATGAGTTTTTCGGCGGTTCCAGGGCTATCTGACGGTCAGCGCGGCGATTCGGCAGTTCTGAGGCAGTGGCACGACGGACCCAGGAGGCGGCGGTGGTCCCAAGTGGCAGCGTGGCGGGTCTCGGTGGTCAGCGCAGGAGTTCCGGGACGGCGGCCCGGCGCGGGGCGCTCCTCGGTGGTCGGCGGTCCGGGCGAAGACCGGGGTCATTGCGAATCCAGATGGTGACCGAGACCCGCGTATCGCGGGTCTCGCGGGAGAAAGGCCGGACCAGCTCATGCCAGTCCGGGGTGATATGGTGCAGCCCACACAGTGGACCGCAGGTCACTGTGGACAAGGCGGTCTGGGCGGCTAAGCCGCGGACCGTCGGTCTTGAGGGGGGGGGGGGGGGGTGGACCAGCCGAACCGGTCCAACCCACCCCGTCTCCGTCCATAGGCGTTTAAACTCCCCTAATTTGCAAACCGAATGTCATATTCCCATGCCGTCAGTGGAAGCATGATCCTCAAATTGAGTCGGAGTTTTTTTTATGCCCTCAAGGATTTCTAATTCCCTATATGGGGGCTCGGTGGCATGACACACCGTTAAGTGTAGTTTAGCGCCTCGCCGGGATTCTTCTTTCGGATGGCGCGAACACATCCGGAGTCTGTTTAAGGCGTCGTTAGCAATATTGTGACCCTGGCGTCAAGACTAATTGGTCAAGGGTGGTTTCAGGCATTGGAGCCAGAGTTGAGGCATAGGCCCCATGGGTCGTCTTTTAAGCTGTGAGTAGTGTTTTGCGACTTTTTTCATCAGACGTCCATTCGGGGCGAATGAGTAGGCATTTTGGCATGTTTTTCGAAGAGCATTGTGATGGAACAGTTAGCTTGACCTCTTTCAGGACCAAGGTGTGGGCCCTACGAGACTCCATATGGGCATAAAGCAGTGTTGAATAACTTTTTCATTGGGATTCTGTTTCCAGTGAGTAAGTAGTCTATCTCGCATGTTTTTCTGTGAGGATTACAACGGTTTAATATGTTTGGGTGTGCGGAGCCTCTTTCGAGATCTCATAAAATGTGGAAACATGAATGGACATTTGTCATAGGTTCCTTTGATGCACTCTGACCCAACACATGGTCTCTAGGTTAGCGACACCCAGAAATGGTTCGGGCAATGCGGAGTTATCATACCAGTTCAGGGTTTACCCTCTAGCGAGGCTGGGTAGTGGGTTACCCATTAACATTAGGGTTTACCCTATAGCGGGGTTGGGAAGTGGGTTACCCATTGACTTTAGGGTTTACCCTCCAGCGGGGCTAGGCAGTGGGTCACCCAACAACCTTTTGGGGTTTACCCTCCAGTTGGGCTGGGTAGTGAGTTACTCGAGGATTTCTTTCAGACTTAGCCCTTTCTATGAGGCTAGTCAGTGAATTTTCTCCGTGGATACCAAATCAGGATCCTTGGTTTTGCAATTCATCAATGAGACAGCTTTGACGTGCAGGATGTTTGGGCATTAGTGATGGATATCCTTAGAACTGTTGGCGACTAATCCTTGGCTGGCTTGGAGATGGAGATCCCCTTACACACTCGTTCAGTTTTCTTGTTGAGAATATATATATATACCCTATTTTTTGTTCCCACTCCTTTGGTTCAGTTACTCTCCTTCTAGGAGGGGCGAAGACACGCGGGGTATGCCATGTTCTTTCCGTGTCTAACTCCTCTTGGTTGGGATGAGTCTACTTCCTTTCTTTTGTTGGGTTGAGCTGCAATCTCTCTATTGTACTCTTAAACTGTTCTTTGTTCTGTCTTATGCTCACCGTTTTAGTACCTTATTTATTTCTCTCTCAAGATTTCAGGGCATCCTACTGAGTATTTTTATACTCAAACCTTCTTGGGATTTTCCCGCACTTGGTGTACCCTTGCAGACGACAGACAGGTTGATCAAGACTACGGAAGAGCGTAGAGGACATAGGAGATTGGGCTGCGTTCAGTGGTCATAGTAGGACCTTCAGGTGTGAGACTCACAAGCTGTTTACTTTTGTTTACCTTTTTCTGGGTTGTGGCACCTTTCGGGTTGGGCGTGTGTTTTTCCCTTTTTATGTTCAGTATCTTGTCAGTACATTTCAGCACTTTACTTTTTTCTATTTAGAGGTTGATGCATGACTGTGGTTGGGTTATTGTTTTTTTCCTTTAATTTTATTTTTTAATCTGCACTTCAGCATTGAGTGGGTTGTGTGTGTATGTACAAGTACTTAGGAAAAGGCCTCCCTGAGATTGTTACGCCTTCAGCGGTTTTCGCCAGCCCCTGGCCTATGGAGGCGTGCTTGGGGTAGTTGCGGCTCGAGACCGGTAGGGTCGGTTCGTGACAGGGATGTGGGTTGAGATGTAATTAAGATATTTGGGTAGGTATTTTATAAACCAATTGGATTTGGAATTGTTAATAGTATATGAGAATATGTTTCATTTTATAGGTGAGGTGTGTGCCACACTTTACATTTTTGAAAAGAAGAAGGTGTAATCATATTTTCACATGACATAAGGATAAAAAATTAACCATTATAGATAACAATAAATTTTATGGTCTATATATTTCCATAAATTTGTTTTGGATAAATATGGGATCATTTTAACCCATGTTTTTTAGTTTAATCCCACTCATTAAACCCATATTTACCTAAACCGCTATAAATAATTGTTACTATTTTTGTTATTCAGTATGGTAAAAAATTAATATAACCTTATTTGATAATATAAATAATTATTATTAAAAATATTTAATACATTTGAAAGAAAATCCAATTCCTACATTTTGAAAATTTTAATTCAAAATTAAACCCATAGATGGGATGAGAAAGTTGTTTTTCCAAATAAAATTTTCATAAGTTTATAAGGTTTTTATATCAAAATTCAATGTGTAAAAGATTAAAATGAAGTAAATTTATTTAATTTTTATATAAATGAATTAATTTAACTTCTAAAACCATTATAAAATAAAAATTAACCTTATAGTCCTTTTAAATCAAAATTAATATTTAAATAAAAATAAATATTTTTCACTATTCAATGAAAAAATAATCTTTTTTAGAAAAAATTTAAAAAATAATTATAAGCTAACTTTAACTTGATTATTTAAAAAATGGATTTTTTTTATCAAATCATTTTCTTTAAGTGTCAAAAATTAATTTCATTTTAGTTCACAAAAATAAATAATTTTTTTTTGAAAAATAGTATTTTCAAGACATATAAAGTCTTTATAAAAAATTACGTAATATTTATCAATAATTTTAAATTATATAAAAAAATATATTTAATATTTAAAATTTATATAATATTATTCATAAAAATAGGTTTAATGTATTGGTTCAAGTGGGTTTTAAATAATAATGTTAATATTTTTTTGGAGTTTAATAAAACTCAGTGTTGTGTGTAATGCAAGATATCATAGAAATTTAATTTATTTAAAAGTAATAATTTATAAAATCATATGGTGTTATATAAGATCCATTTAAACAATAAAATTCATTATACAAAGACCATTGGACTATGAACCATACAATAAAGGCCTCCCTGCTTCAACTTAATGGCACAATTGGTTTTTCATTGTTATCTTTGGCACCATACTGTCAACCATGCAATATTTACTAAGCCTCCAAAAACTCCAATTTCAACTAATTATAATTAAAAATATTCGAAGTAGAGCATAATATAAACACATAACGTGATACTAGGAAACCCCTCAAGTTTTCATTTTATTAATCATCTCACCACTACCCATGGTTATATTACCATCATTGACCATTTATTGAAAACTTAATGTTTATATAACCTGTACTAACCAACTTAGTTCACTCATTACTCATGAAAATTCAGAGACTAAAATTTTATTATATTAAATGTTTTTACCGTAGTATATCTATATATAAAACAAAAAATTAACTAACCAATCAATAGTATCATTCTAATATATCACTCTATAAAATTATCACATAGCAAAATATGACCAACCTGGATCACTAGATCCATAGCTCATGTTTGGATACCCATTTGGGTTCTAAATCCATTAAACCTAATAATTACATAAGTATTTGATAGTGTAACACCATGATAAATTTTTAAATATATATATATTTTCAAATAAATTTAATATGTTCAATATTTTTCAACACACATAAACTGAATTTAGCTCGGGTTACACATAACAACAAGATTAGACGAAACATAAAATACTATTAAAATATTATTTTTTTAATATGATAGTTATCACTATGTAATTATAATGGACGGTATGAATAGGATTAAAAAAATTATGAAAATATATGGTGTAAAAATTTATATATAATGAATTCATTGTTGATGAATTAATTAGAAATGAAAAATTAAAACAATTTGAAAATAAAGGGAATATTTTTCATAAAAACTATTTTTATGCATACAAAAGTGTTTTACATTAATAAATTTAAAAAAATATTTGGGTGAATTATTTTAATGAAATTTATATATTATAAATTCAATAAAAATTTTAACATTCATCTTATGTGTTTTCAAGACAAGAGATGAGAATAAATTCAATTTTACACTTCAAAATTGTGTTTTTCTAAAACGAATTTTTGTAACCTTTTGCACACTTATTTTAAAATTAATTTCTGAAACATTTATATATTTTTTGGAAAATTTAAGTTCATTTTCTAATTAATGATGTCAAAATTATATTAGAGTAAAATTTTGTGAATTTTTTTAAACGATAATTTTTTTGATTAATAGTGAAAATATTGGGTGTCATTAAGAATTTTCATTTATTTTGAAAATTTTAAAAACATAAAAACTATTTAAGATGATTTTAAAGAAAAATTATTTCAATTTTATATCTATTAATACAATTTAGTCTATTTTAATCATTTTCTTATTGAATTTTGATATAAATTTTTTAAACTTTTTAAACTTTTTACTGTGGAAATATGATTTATCATCACGTCTATGAGATTAATATTAAATTAAATTTGGTCAATTATGTGAATTGAATTAAAGAAAATGGGTGCCATATTTGGTATCATAATATTTTATATTATTTAATAAATTAAACAAAATTATGGGCCATATGTAATAGTAAAAATATTGAAAATTATTTACCGCAGTAAAGACAAAATGGGATTACATGGGGGGGTTGAATTAAACAATAAAATATAAAATGTATTAAAACATGTAAAAAACCGGTTATATGGAAATTTTTATACCTTTCATCTTCTTTTATTTTTAATATAATATTTTTTATCCTTTTGTAATGTGAAAAACATGGGTAGACATTTTTCTTTTAGAAAATTAAAAGTTCACCACTCTCCTCATTTATAAAAGGCCACCCCTATCCTCTCCAATTTACACTTATATGAACCATTGGTTCGTAAATTACCAAAAAATGAGCCTATTTAATTCCATCCTTTTAACCAGGAATCCTTATTTTGGGCATAAATCCATCTTGACAAACATATTGGTGAAAATCAAAAGATGTTGTCTGAAGAATGGGAAACGTCTCTAATTGAGTGTTTTATTTTATTTCCTCCTCCACGTCATTCAATTATTACTAAAAAATTATTAAATAAAAAAATTATTATATTAAATATACTTATATTTTGTTATGTTAATTACATAACCTAAATATATCTCATCTTTTATCAATTGTTTAGTGTGTAGAGAAGACTACCTCCACACAATCTGAAGTTATTCGCTTTCAATCACCACCTATAACAAGTAGATATATTTATGGATTTATTATTTATATATTATATTTATGATATTATTATACTTATGGGATAATTAAAACACATTTTCCTTCTTAATTTCCATTTCATGTGAATATGATAATGTTGTTCATGTGTACAAGAAACTATGGCCTCACAAAGTGATGTGATTCTCTCACGCATTACATGAAAGATAATAAAAACGGGTTCAAAAAAATATGTAATATATATGAAAAAAATATTATGTAATGGCAATATATTTTTTAACATTATTTATTTTTTTCCACTAGGAAAATAGGAACAACATTCATGCGTACGTAGACCTACTGTCTCTATAAACGATGTATTTTATTTTATATGAATAGCTTTTACAAATCAATATAAATATATGTATATTGAATATATGTATACTGAATATATATGATATTTAAATCATGCATAAAATTATTTAAATAATTGAACCATTATCAGAATAAGATTACAAAAAATTATAAATCAAAATATACTTGTAAAAAAAGAAGTTATTACCTGAAACTTCACTTTAACATTAAATTGTTAGCAAACAGGTAACAAAATGTAAGAAAAAAATAATATATGGTATGATATATATATATATATATATGAAAATTTAATATATTTATAATAAAATTATATATATATTATACATGAGTTTTGAAAATGTATGATGAAAGTTGAGACTTAAAGTTGGGGATTTCTTGTAGCTCTTTTATTTTTTGGAGACATATGAAAATTAACCAGTCATTTATTTTGTGTGGTGTATATAATTAACATTTTAAATTAATATCATTAATAACCTTATCTTAATGATAAATAATGTTTCATTTAATTTTATTCTTTATTTGGGATTATGTCTCTATATATTACTAAAATGGTAAGGGATTTCATTCTCACTTCTCACTTTTGTGAGATACATTGAATATTGGACACCTATTTATTTTATGTAGTGTATATAATTCCTAATAAGTTATTTTATTATTATTTTCCAAAAAATATAAATATTTAAATATAAATTTTAGGATCTCACTTTAATGGGGTTGAGGTTTGAAAATTTACCAAAGTGCTATGATATTTTTCTCTCAATTTTAATTCCTTGAGAGATATGCTATAATATACACCAATATTTTTATTCAAAGTGTATAAATAACAACTTTTAAAAGTAATATAATTAATTTAAATATTATCATGATATTTTATTTTTCATTTACTATTATTCCGCCATGGGGATTAAAAATAAAAGTTACCACCAGGTTTGAAAAATATTTTTAACATTGTTTATAGGATTTATTAAAGAAATTTTTAAAATGTTTTCATTTTATAATTTTTATTTAAAATGAATATTCATGTAAATTTTCAAACATTTCACATTGGGATTTTACTAAAAATGTGAATGAAATCATTATTTTAACATGTGCGTTAGGATTTTATTTTCCTACTATGAGGACCATCGTTTTATTTGAAGATTAATTTTTATGTTTTCAAGGTTTTTTCATAGAAAATGATTCCCAAAATAATTTATGAATTTATAGTTTTAAAATTTTAGTTTCAAAAGAAAATTCAATTTCTTCATGAAATGTCTCAACTGTATTCTCAAAATCTTTTTCAATCTATGATAAAATTTTTTGATGTTCCCTATACCATATTAGGGATATAATAATTGGATATCATTATTAATATTTCATTGAATGGTTTATGATTATGATGGAACAATTTTAGGAAACTTTTTTCTATTCGATGGGTAATACCATGAGGAAATTCTTAGGAAACCCAGTTCTTTTCATGGGTTATAGTATGATGAAATAATGAAATGATTATGAAACCTTTCTCTTTTCCAAAGGTTATTAAATGACGAAATGATTATGAAACCCAATTAATTTTATGGGTTATGATAAGTAGATTTTTTTTATCATATAGAACACATATATATGATTTTCATTAAATTATGGGTGGGAACCATATCTCTCTATAATGTATTTGGTAAAGATTGACATATCCTATGATAAATAGGACTGAAGTGGGGTGTAAAACTAGTATAGTAAGGGAATCTGTCAAATATGATATTATCATGAGTAAACCATGACTACTACGATTGTTCCAGGAGTGAACCAAATCCACTATGATAGTATTGTCAAGCATATTTTAACTATTAAGGAAATGTTTTATATGGTTATGTGTATGGAAAAATGTTTCAATTTCAACAATTTTATACTCTCATGGATCATATTCATTTATTACCTCATGATATATGTCTTATGAACATACAATCATTATTATAGAACTCACAATTATGATATATGATATTAAGGGTATGGTTTTCACATTTTATGTGCATGTTATCATAACCTTATGTTCATGTTATGTTTATGTGTCTCCCTTATTTACCCTTACTAAGAATCTAAGACCACCCTTCCTTATTTTTTCTTTTCCAATGTTATGAAGAAATTTATTATGTATGATATTTCAATGAATGGTCCTTTTTTTTTGAATAACATAGTTGGAGATGATGTATCTCACTTGTGGACTAGTTTTTTTATGTCCATGTTTCTAAAAGAACTATAACTTCATGATTTTCAAGCTTGTGGTTTATAATGCAATGAATATTAATCTAAACAGATATAATATCTATGTATGAAAATCCTAATTTTCTATAGATAGACATCAACATATATTAAATAATTTATAATATGTTGAGTAACTATTAAAAATATAATTGAACTTTATATTATTTTCCCTCATAAATTATTTGTCTCAAGGAATTAAAAATAATTTATAATGGATTTTTATAATCATACAAATTTTCAATAATTGGATAATAACCCATATAGATGGTAACCCCTATCAAAATCTAAAAAATTGGAGATAGATGGCTCACAATACATACCTAATATAAATATTGATAAAAATATCAATTTTCCATGCTAATTTATTATCCAATACATCCAATTTAACTAAAAATTGATAAATAAATTAAATTTGTGCCTCTCCTCAAGTGTAAAATCATGAAACTATGTAATTGCATATTTTTTGGAATATTTTAGAATATTCCAATCAAATCATCATTGAATCTATGTGATTCCCCCATGTATCAATGGAAATACTCCTTATATCCCAAATTGAGAAATTCTAAAATCAGATAAATGGAAGGTAAATGAAGATATAGTAAGAGAGGTAAATAAAATCATAAAATAATCTACATTAAATCTTCCCCAACCAAACTATATCACTAAATAAAAGGAGTGGGGATGGAATAGGAAATATGAGATCCTCCCCTTTCTTTTTGGTTGGTTGGATACCCCAACTATGAACGTGGTATAAAAAAGTGACCCTTAAACAAAAAAACCCCACATTTAGTGTAACTTGGTTAGCTCCACTGAAAATATGGTTGGATACCAATATGGATTTATTTTATTTTTTCCAGACACCAGACATGGTTCCTCCAACTCATGTTTGAATTTTTTTATCTTCTCAATTATCCTCAAAATAACCGAACATGTTGGTCCAAACTCCCAAAAGTCATCTAAAAAACATTCATTTCGACCCAAAATCAAAATGTTTAAATCCACCTGCACCAAAACTATAACAAATCTAATTCTTTCAAGATTTTATTAGGAATATTTAATGGATTATTTATAGATCTAATCACTAAGATGACGTGATATTTGGAGGCTGATGTGCCCCAAATTTGTTTTTAAATATATAAAATATATTTAATATCTTGCATACGTATTTTACAAAAAAAAATATAATAAATCTTAAATAGAGGCTCAAATCATAAATATAAGGACTACGTTGAGTTCAGAGGGTGGTTTTTTACCTTTGGCGTGACATAACTTTAGTGCGTGTTAAACATTCAATTTGAGAATAGTCGCGTATAGATTAATAGATAAGTAAAATGATTTATTTATTTTATTTATTTAATTTCCATGAACATATTTTGTTATATAAATATGATATTAAGAACAAATAATAAGGTTATTTTTTTACACCTATAGATTCGTGAGAGATAATTGGAGGATCTTCCATTGGCTAGCGATGACCAGAGCATGGAGCATTGATCAGTGTGTGATAGAACTTGAGGATATGTCCAACAATAATGACATAGAATCATTATTCACCTGAAATTGATCCAAATTGTGTAATATTTTTGTTTAATATAGATTTATTCCTATTTATTTGTTCATATGATTAATGAATATCAGTCGGCTAATGGATTGATTTTCATATCTATCATATTGGTGGTATAATATTATCTAAAGAGATTATTGGGTGGGATTATGTATTTAATTTATGTATTCATTCATCATTGTAACTAAAATTAATTGAGGCCAAACAATCATGGTGGATGGTCATTTACCTTTTTTATCTCTTGGATTTCACCAACTGATATTCATGCGATCATTTACTATCTTTCATTTTTTACCATGGTTCGAAAAAATACCAAACAAACAATTGTTACATGCCCATTTCATAGAGTGATGAATGTTTTTATAGACACTAGTTTGGATCAATGTAAATATCTAAATTCAATGAAGGTTATGAAGTATCAGGTACATATTGGAGGTGTTAATATGTCGAATTTCAGCACATGATGATAATGTTGCTTTTGGTAGTGTTTTCTCGAGAATCAGATGTTAGAATTTTACCAACTAATGATGAAAGTGGATGTTCGACCTTATATTTTCAATTCCCAACTAGAATAATAGAAAATAAAAAATAGATAGTGATTTGGAGGAGATCCCATGGATTATATAAAATTCCATGTTATATGATATCTATTCTAGAGCTACACATTGTGTGGGACCCTACCTCAACGACACTTGGGTCCCGTAAAAAAGAAAAATATCACCCAACATGTGAAAGTTGTCACACATATTGTGACCCTTACATATAATGTTATCATTTACATCATGGGGTATAAAGACACAACTATGAGTACATAGGATTGAACACACTATTTACATGGAAATGGACATGACCAGAGGGATGAAAACATGGCCAGAAGTACACATGCTCAGTCACGTCATGTACTCAGACCCATACATGGGCATGGGAAATGACACATGGGTAAGGTCTAGTACTGAAGGGTAATTACATATACTTATATTAAATGATGTGTACCCCTTCATATATTTAATAGATCCCTCATACTCTTCATCGTGGACAAGTTTCATTAGGGTACATTCTCTTGATCCATTACTTGAGGGTTTAGTATGGAATCAAATCCCATAAAAAGGATGGTGATCCATTAAAAGAGAATTCAGTCATGGATATAGTTGGGAATATACCTCTATGAGTCCCATAATGAGATCCCCCATAATCATATTTTTCCTAGTTGGAGTTTTTGGTTTCATCATGATAGACATTAGGCTACCATTGATTCTATACTTAGCGAGTTAATAAAAATTAGGTTATTGGTATACCCCATGGAATTGGATGTGATCCCTATCTGTGTATCGTTATCTTCAGACTTCCAACATATACTTCTTATAGAGAGACCTGATTAACAAGACATCTAATATGGATTACATTAGTGCAATTTTACTCATGGAGTGTTTTATCCCAGATGAGTGCTATGTGAAACTTTTAAGCAGGAATACTAGGATTCCGTTATGATGGTGACTTTGAGAATGTGTGTCTTTTTTGAGTATATCTAGATACTATTTTTATATGTTTTTTATTAATATACCATTTATGAACTAACTATTATTCTTGATTTTATAATCTTAGTGATTTTAGGGAATTCTGTAGGGTATTCTTATACTCTCCCATGCATGAGATTTTTTCAAACGTTTCATGTCTTATGAAGATGAATGAGAATTTGAAGGAGTCATAGAGGGAACAGAATATAGTGGAGCTTATTAAGCTAGAAAAAACAAGGTGTTTTACTAGGGTTTCATTGATAATAGTTATCACCCACTTTACAGGTTTGAGAATTTTATGTTCCTTTTTGGTGGACTTGTATTTGGCCTTTATTCTTTCACATAATTATTATCATACACTGTTGGTGGGATTTGTTTATATTCTTGAATTATTATCTATTATTTTACATTTCTGTATTCTATTGGGATAGATATGTGAGTGTGCATGCATGTAAATTATGATAAGGCCTCCCATGTGTGTGATATACCTATTCAGTGCTATTCTCTAACCCTTGGCCTATTGGAGGTGGTATTGGGGTAGTCGTGGCTCGACACCTATGGGAATTGGTTGTGACATAGTGGTGTCAGTGTAGTGGGCTCTAACTCTGGTTTGGAGTATTTCATATTGGTTTTTTGAAATGGTGTTAAGTGTTTCAAGTTTGAGTCTCAGGCCAAGGACTCCAATGTTTTGGAGGAGGCTACATATCTATAGACCAACACTATGATAAACTACTTGATGAATTAGTAAATGTATACATTTTTTATAAGGAAAAAATTGGTACATTCATCATATAATAATGGGTTATGGTTTCCATTTCCTTCTTGAGTCATCTCTCTAGATATACTCATTGACCATGGTACATCTTGCCTATTTCAGAATGAGTCTATGAAACTTTACATCTTAGATTTAGCATTAGGATCCTAAGTATGATATGATTAGATTTTAGTATTCGATATAGGGACCTATTATGAAGTTCATACATCCAGGTGGTACACTAGTCATATCACGACTAGTTGAGTAGTAAATGGCACCAGAATTTCCAGTGGATGAGTTGTGTAGGTTGAGATCACTTCACCTATTTTAGTTATAGTGACCCCTTATGTTCCAATGTGAGCCCACATTATAGGAAGATGAGGGCTATCTTGAGCCAATTATGTGAGTCTTTCATCTTATTTGGATATAAGAAGGCAATATGGTTGTCCCAACAACAAGACTTCTTCAAGGATCTATATGATGATTGTAGGGATTAACGACCAAGTCATATGATGAGGTGACTCTTTCATGTTATTTTTTGAGCTCATTTTCATATAGGAGTTCTCTTTGTCTACATTGAAGTATGTTTTCATCTTGGAGCTTCTATAACTTCAGCTGGGAAGTATGAATTTGGATGATTATTCTTCAAGGTTCCCTAACCCTTCTTGGTACACGATGGATATGGTACATGATCAATTATTTAAGTATCAGTATTTTGAGAAATGAATAAGAATATAAATCCAAGCCATCATGATACCTATATTAATTCCTACCGATTTTGGAGATATAGAGAATTATTTGGTGGTTGGGAGTTTCTAGGACAAGCTTACATAGATATCTATGGTTGGGAATCAGCACGTTGGAGTTGAGACTTCGAAAATGAGCAGCCGAATTTAGACTTAGAGACTTGGATGTGAAATATTTTTTAGGAGGTGATAATAAGACATAGTTTCTATGGTTCAAGGCTCATATTATAGATTTATTCATCCTAGGGAGATTCAATACTTCTCTTTTGAAATTAGGGGATATCTTCTACGGGATTTTCAGAACCACATTATGGCTAAAAACATGATAGTGGATGGGCCACCTAAGAAGAGGTAGCTGGAATAAAATGTAGTTAAACAAGGTGGATGACATGGAATAGGGTAAGGGAGAGCATCTATAGGTGGAAGACTCCATGAATTGTTGCAACAACCACCTCTACGTGGTCTCTTCCAGGCTCAGGGAGTGAGAAGATAGGGGTGGGGATAGCTACAGGCAGTCAAGGCTTTTGACCTAGAGGATCTAGTAATGATATGAGGAATGATCGATGTATTTTATTTTTTATATATAGAACTAATAAAAACTAGTCAAACATGTTACTTTATTTCTACTTATTTGGTTTGTGAATTATAGATTCTGGTTGAGCTCTTTGCTTGACCCTTGCAGTTGAAGACACCTACAGGAGCTGACCCAGCTATCACACACTTTTACTGACATTGTGACCTAACTCTTGGAGGTGAGAGTTTCTTTTGGGATCTCTTTATATAAATGATGAGTCCTTATGGAATAATCTTAGGTATAGATAAGATATCTCTAGTTTATTCCCATGTAGACAATTTTAGGTGGAGTGTGTGGTGTTTCCATAATTATGTGACTAGTTTTTCATTTAGGGGTGAAAAGGGAAGCTAGGTAGAGTATGATAGAATCATGTGTAGAATGGTGTAACCGATTACTCATCAGTTTGATAGTATGACCCTTGGTCCTGTTGATGCAAAGATTTATTAGTTTCCTTTAGTGGTAGAGGAGTATGAGGATGTATTTCCTTAGGATGCAGGATTACCTCCCAAACAAGAGATCTAATTATACATTTATCTACAACTAGGAGAGCCTCAGTATCTATGTTAACATATCTAATGAATCCCATAATTCTTCTCTAGCCTGGGATAATGTTGGAGGATTTAAATTGGAAGGAAATTTTTAGACCCATTGTTTCACCAAGTATAGCCCCAGTATTGTTTTCCAAGAAAGAGGCTGGGAGCTTGAGTTTTTGTGTGAATTACAATTTCTTAAACCAAGTGATGGCAAAGAGAAATTATCCACTACATAGGATCAATGAATACTTTTATTAGTTGAGAGTGGAATGATGGTTCTCAAAGATTGACATCAAATGATGTTATCATTAGTTGTGAGTATGGGATGAGGATATATCAATTTCTACATTAATATGTCGTTATAGTTGCAATGAGTACTTGGTGATTTCCTTTGGTGTGATGGTTTCCCCATAAATGTTCTTGGGAATCATAAACCAGATCATTTAGTCATTCTTTATCTAGTTTGTGGTAGTATTCATTCATGATATCCTAGTGTACTCTTTATCCATAGAGGTGCACAAGAGACACTTGAGGATGATTCTATATGTACTCCAAGAGAACCATTTTTATAGGAATATCTCTTTGTTCAAGTTCTAGATTTAGGAGGTCCAATTTCTAGGAAATGTTATCTCTGTATATAGAGTGGTGGTGGACCCGATGTAGTTAAAGGAAATGTTATCTTGGGAACCACCCTTAAGAATGATGGAGGTACACATATTCCTCGGGTTGTAAGGATACTATTGAAGATTCATGCCCAATTTTTCCAGGATATCATCTCCCTTGAAAAATTATAACAAAAAGGGGAAATCTTTTATATAGATACAGATGTACCAATAGGATTTTTCGGAGTTGAGGAAGATATGGAAGATAACTACCATCCTGATATTTACATAGGAGGGTGTTAGGTATGTAGGTTTCTGCAATGCATCAGGTACTAGTCTTGGTTGTGTTTTGATGTAGAGGTAGGTGTAAATTTCCTAGGGTTAATTTCAATTAAGGCCACATGAGTAAAAATATAAGACCCACAATCTTGAGTTAGCATCAGTAGTCTTCACACTACAGATTTGGAGGCCCAACCTGATGGGATAGTGTTTTATCATCTATTATTACAACAATAGTCTCAACTACATCTTATTGTTGATGGATCTTAGCTTGAGATGGAGTATATTCCTTGTGATCATCCTAGATTTTGACTACAATATTTTATATACTCTTGTGAAGGGAAATGTGGTAGAAAATTCTAACAACATGAGATCTTATTCAATGTTACTAAGTGATGTATCAGAGTAGTTTTCCTCATTGAATTTATCCATTATTAATGGAGATGATGCAATTTAGTTTTAGGAAATGGTTTTTACCCCATCCTTTTTAAAGAAAGTTTGGGAGGCATAACATGGGGATACCTACTCTGAGAACATATATACTCAGATATCCACTAGACATTCTTTTGATGGATTTCCTAAATGTGGGGATAATATATTTATTTTCATAGGATGAATGATGTGATTAGTTACATTGGGGGAGGAGGTTATGATTGGGTTTTGTACATCTCTTTTGTAGGTACATATAGGTTTTGAAAAAATGTATTAGGACTTCCAACATCAGTTTTGGTGTCTAGGGATGAAGAATGGAGTAGCATAGTTTTTATCTTGATACTTTTCTTTTCATTAAGTGAAGGATGAGCACAAGGTTCTATCAGGTTTAGCTCAACCACACAAGGTTTTTTAGTGAATATTGGATGGGATATCCATGGACATTATTTTAGGTTTACCACCTATGTATAGGAGACATGATGCCATCTATGTGATCATAGATTGAATGACCAAGTCAGAGAACTTCCTACCTTTTTGATAGTAGAGTTCAGTATAGAGATTGGGAAACCTCTATGTGTAGAGGATAGACCAACTCCATGGGGTTCCCAAAAATATTATTTTTAACTAGGATTATTTCAGCACAACTTGTTTATGAAATGGATTGTAGAATGCTTTTGGGACTCATTGGTATCTAAGTATGAATTTTAAAACCCGGATTATTGTATAGACTGAGCAGACCATTTAGGACATGGAAAAAATGTTTAAGGATTTTATGCTAGAATTTGACCATAGTTGGGAGAATCACATACAATTGGTGGTTTGAATACAATAATAGCTACCATTCAACTATCTGTATGGAACCAATCAAGTCCTTGTATGGAAGAACATGTAGGTCACCACTTTGTTGTACCAGGCCAAGAGAGTTTGTAGTTATGGACCAATTGAGGGTACATGACACTACATAGAAGGTACATATCATCCAAGAGTTGATAAAGACTATATAGATCCATTAAAATTCTTATGCGGACCAAAAATTGAGTCCTTTGGACTTTAAGGGAGGTGGTCATGTGTTCCTGAGGGTCTCAACTAAACAAGGATTATGAAGATTTTTCTAGGGAAGGAAAATGTCTTTGAGATTGATTGTCCCATTCTTGATACAATGTGGGGTTGAAGAGTTATCATACTACATAGCTCTACCATTATAGTTAGACTGGGTACATGATGTCTTCCATGTGTTGTAGCTGAGGAGGTAAGTGAATGACCTATCACATGTTATAGACTATATTGAGATGGACATAAAGGATAGATAAACCTTTTCTATGTACTGAGTAGAGATTAATTATCAGTAGGAGATGATCCTCTATGGTTGAATGATTACTTCACTATGTGTCCAATGGATGCAGTAGAATCATCAAGATGCACATTGGAGCAAAAGACTCAGGTGTATGATCAATACACGTTTCTATTTGAATACCATTTCCTTTTGGATTTTCAAGATGTAAATACCCAAGGTGGGGAGAATTAAACGACTTGATTTCTCTATATTTTTCTTTCAAATTTTGTGTGTATTATTTATAGTTCAAGGTTCATAGAAAACAAGATATTCCCTAGCCCGTTGTGCCCAAAATTAATTTTTTAATTTTATAAAATATAATAAATATCTCACATGCATATTTTTACTTAAAAAGTGGAATAAACCTTAAATCAATGCACATATTTGAAATCTGAGGTAGCTGTTGGGTTTAGTCCATGGGTTTTACCCTAGTAAATACATTACCTTTTAAGGAATTATATGTTTTGGTTGAGCAAAATTACAGGCATATAAATAAATAAATAAACATATTTATTTATTTTATGAAACTAATTTACATGACTTGATTTTTTTTCTATAAATACATTTTTATGAAAAAATAATAGGGTAGCTACATAACCCTAGATATTTGTGAGAGTGCGTTAGAGGAGATTATGTTGGTGAGAAATGATTGGACTCTTGATCATCGATCAGTGTGTAATGAAACTCACGGACCTCACAAAAAATAATGACATAAAATCATTATTTTTCCAGTTATTGGTTTTAATAGAGGTAGTGAATTATTCTATATGGATTTATTACAATTGATTTATTCTTACTAAAAAAATGGGAATCAATTGACCAATGGATTGATTCATGGATCGAACTTATTGTGGGTATGAGGTTACCTATTGAGATTTTTGGGAGGGATTTTTTATTTAATTTGGATATCTGTTCAACATTTTAATGGAAGTAGATTGAAGAAAACCAAATACAGATGAGGTTCTTTCATCTTTGGTGTTTCTTAGATTTATCCCACTATTTTTCAAGTGATCGTAGCTGAAATTTGGTTTGGCTAGTGTCTCAATAAAATATTGAATAAATAATAGTCTCACGCATCTTTCTTAGTGAAATGGATTGTTATTACAGATTCAGGTTTGGATCGATGATGGGATTGAGCTACGATGATGCTAAAAACTAACCAAGTTTGGATCTGAGGTGTTTATACATGGGATTTTGGTGTATGAAGAAATTGTTCCCTTAGTAATTGTTCTCTAGTGAATCAGAACTCGGAATCCATCCAATCGTCGATGAAAGTGGATGATCGGCCTTGGATCTTTGATTCCCAACTAAAATCATGATGATAATGGAATAGATGGAAATGTGGAGGAGAATATGTGGTTTCTACAAAATTTCGAGTTACATGAAATTTATTTCGTAGCTACACGTTATGTGGGACCCCACTGTGTAGTGCTAGGGTTCTGTGGAGAAGATAAATATCACACGACGAGCTATAACTATCACACGATATGTGACCCTTACCTAGTGGATCAGTGGGTACATTAGATGGTACATGGACACTACCAAAAGTACATAGGCTCGGACATGATATGTACTTAGGCACAAACATGGAAAGAGGGATTTAGACATGGACAAGAGTGCACATTCTAGGGGACACCGTGTACTCAAACACAGAAACACGCACATGTCATGACCCTTGGGTAGATTCTGGTGTCAAAGGGGAATACCATGTACTTCTAGTACATTCTATGTACCCCATCATTAATGGATTAGATAATCTTTAATATTAATATCAGATAAGAATTATTATGGTATGTTCTGTTGAAAAATTCCCTAAGGGTTTAGTTTGGAATCACATCCTATACTGAGGATGGTGATCCCATTATAGGGACTTAATTCTGGGATAGATTTACAAGAATTCCTCCACGAGGCCCAAAGTGGGATCATCTATAATCATTTTTTATCATGGAGGATTTTTTATTATATCTATGAATAACACTATGCGGTAATTGATCCTCTACTTAGGGGGGTAATCTGGATTGGGTTGTTGTTATACCCCATGGCCTTGGGTGTGATCCCCATTTATGTATTATTCTCTTTAGAATTGCAACATGTACTTAGTTTCTAAATAATCAACTATCCTGAAATCTCAAATTGATTCCATCCATTATATTTTATGCATGAATCATGTTCTCTATGATGAGTTCAATGTGAAACCTTAATGTAAAAATCATAGGCAAGAATTGAGGTTGTGACATTACCTTGAGTTTTATTGTCTTCAGAGAGTATATATGGATATTCTTTTATTAGTGATGTAGACATATACATGTGGTGAGTTTTATATTATTATTGATGGTATATGATTACTTATTTTGAGGTGTTCAAATGAGTATTTTCATACACACACAAGCATTGTATTTTTCATTGTTTTTCATTTCTTATGAAGATGACCGACCATTCAATAGATTAATAGAGGAACTAGGAATAGGTGGAGCTTACTGAGATGGAATAATAGAGGTTTGTTCCTATTATTTCATTTACATTATTCCTCACCCATTTTAGAGGTTGGAATTGTTTCTATTTCGTTGTAGGGGGATTGTATTTGGTCCCTTTTCCTTCCAATACTTGTTATCGTACTTTTATGGTGGTATTTAGAAGTATTATTGCATGGTTATCATTTGTTTTACATATTAGCATTGTATGGGATTGGATATGTGTGTGTAAATAAAATTATATTAGGCTAAGTGATACCATTTGTGTGATGTGTCTACTAAGTGCTAGTCTCTAACCCCTGGCATACTAGAGGTGGGATTGGGGTAGTTGCGACATGATCCCCTTTGGGTTAGGCCATCAGAAAAACTATTAATGGTCAAACACTACTTTAATTCTAATATATTCTGATTTACAATTAATTGTATGCTACCCACCATACAACTTTAAATGCACTAAAATCATCTGAGTTTAGAACCCCCAATCCAATTTGTTCACTGGAATCTAATGAATTCCCCAATTCCTAGATATCTAACTAATTTTGAAATACACACTATATCCAAATAAGAAAAATTGTTCAAACAATTAATTCCTCCTAATATGTTCCACTATAAACAAAATTTATCCCTCAAATGACCAGATTTAATGAATTTATTATCCATTACACTTGATTAGGTATGAAGAGCACCAATCATCGCCCCATAACACTAATTTCCTTAGAAAACTAAATGAACGATATATCATGAAATAAAAATAATTCACCCACTCCATAACAATTTCCATTTCATGATGACATTTTAGAATTTTGAAATCATCGATTTCATACTCAAATGGACAATTTTTTTGGTTTATACTATCCCACTATTCATTCATCCCTTCACATGATCGTCTTCAATTACCTGCACCCACAACCATAGTCTCATGCTTGATATTAAAATAATCTCATGAATCCTTTTTTTATTTGAAATGTAATCATACTATCCACTACTGTTGAATTTTCCAATCCCATCCCCCACACCATTTTATTTATTGAAATTCATTGTTGTTAGTTACTGATTTTACTTTCTCAACATGATCATCAAAAAATTATACCCATAGTAGGGTATCAATCTATCATAATACATTTCTAGGATGATTCCATATAGGTTTAAATTGGGTGACTCAAATACTACTAGCCTATTTTCTCCCCCACACTACCATTGACATTTAATAAAATTCTCCCAGAAATGTGCCAAACACGCAATCCATTTATAGTGTAGTCTACACTCTTGGCCATAATAATTTTTTTATTCTAGATTAATGACAACCAATAATTACACATTCCTTCTTCATCCAAATTCTAGAATTCATTATACCCACTAATCAATCATTGGTAGACCCATACTTCAAGAATTTCTCTAGGTTCAATGGAAATCATGGAACTCCACTATACTGTTATCCATTTCCATTAATAATCTATCTCCATGATACCATGATTTTGAGGAATATAAATCTAGGTTGGAAACCTCATTCATTTTCATATGACTCCTACATTACAACCCACATTCAACCTCCATCATACAATTAGTGAATCTATCATTTAACTAGTTGCCAATTCTCCCTAGTTGTGGAAATATATTGATTCCTCAGTCACCACATAAATATACTTGACTAATTGATTTTCTATAGAGACCAGTCATTAAATCATTAGTAATACTTCAGTACATTTATAATAGCTCATTTAACAAGTTTTAAATCATTAATCAACATCTTAAAATTCTTAGAGTTGCACCTAGTCTTAGTGACACATGATAGAGAATTGTAATAAGTTACTCTATTAGCCTTTTTTGAATCTAATTACATGTATCATACATATAAATGAGTTATATCATACATAATAATATCCAATGTGTGATCGCCTAAAATCTATAATTTGAATCCTATGACCCATCTCATCTAGTATGAGAAAAATATAGTCATTGAATGAAGCATAATATTACCACCCATGTTATTATCCATCATTCACAAATTAGAATGTCCAACATGTTATCCAAGGTCAATCATGCCAACTCAAACTACTATGATCACCATCCCAAGGACAATATTTGGTCATTCCATCCAAAATACTATGTATATCGATAAAATTATCTCTTTTTATTCATTGGATAATAGTTTATTTATAAAACTATACACAATGGTTCATAATCACTATCATTATCGATTAAAAATCATTACTAAGTAGACATTCATTATACTGTGATCAACACTCAACCCATGTTATCATATATCCCATAAATCTGTTACTCTTACACTTAATTAAATAGAGATTTTTTCCTCCCATACATTCCAATCACATCAATCACACGAATCCCCACTTGTGCTTCCATACCAAGGCCTACCTAATGAAATCCTTACCTAACTAGGAAAATATACAATCACACATTTCATATGTGTCATTATAATAACATAAATAATCTAAAAATTCTTTTAAAATCAAAATAAATCAGCATTTATAAGAAAACCATAATCTCTTAGGAAACCCTCATACATGACTACCCATCTTATGAAAAATAAGAATCAAACATCATTACTCTAATAAGAAACATGACTCGCTAATATAATAAGATGTATCTCATTATCTATAATATTCTCCATCCAAGTAAAGAAACATATTCCTTAGGTAGGTCACATCCCATAAATAATATCTCATTATTTAGTCTCAAAATCTCAAGGAAACTCGTACACATTAGGTATACCCATATTCATACTACCCAATATAGTGTGTTCATTATATACATGTGTATTGTAAAAATATTTCTATCATGTCATTCATAAATAAAAATAATATAAAATATTTATTAATTAAGTAGAGAACTTCATATATGTTATTTATGAAAATACCAAATGAGTTATTGCAAATGCTATAAATAAATTATGGATCATCTTCTGGAAATAATTTTACAGTCACATACAAGAATATGCATTTCAATCAATCCTTTATACCAATGATATTTCCTAAAAAATTCATCTTTCCACACTAGGATAATATTATGCAAATATAAATAAAAAACACTATAATTGAAAATACTAACTCAAAAACAAAAATAAATAATAAATAATTACAATCCTTACTCATTGGAATGTTGTTTTTCACTCAAAAATGTTCCATACAAACAAAAGATATGAATTCTATATCTTTTTATGACTAGTACTAGCCCCTCTACCAAGTTATAAATAATAAAACCAACAAAACAGTTCTTTGATACAACATTGTAATTCACTAAACTTGTATACTCAAATAGAAACAAAGTTAGATATGTTACATCACCTTCAGTGCACCTCCCTATATTTTAAAGGTTATAAACTAGTACTGAGGTTTGAATAAAACCACATGGGGTTAATATAGCCTCTCTATCATCTAAAATATCAACAATCAATCAAATAAATATCCATAACAATAAAAACATTATATTACTAATAGGGATTTATAATGAAATCATACCATGAAAAATTAGAATACTACGCTATAATAAGATGTAAATCATACGTCTCATACATGTATACATCAATATAGATTACCCAAGGTATGATCACATATTGTATTAGAATAAAAAATAAAATATATACCCTATACACAATCCATAGTCTCACCTAAATCTTTTCTCTATTTTTTTATAAACATCCTCCATCCTATTAACCTATATTAGGGTATGAGCTATGACATTCTTGATAATCATAAGTTTTTCACACACACCAAGGTGGATATTTAGGGTATGAGAATAAAACATATTAAACTTCCACCAATGGATCACATAATAACAAATATAATAAAAAAATTTCAAATATTTAATGAAATTAAATCTTTAACATCATATAAATAAACCTCTATAACTGTTGGGTAACTAAGGCATAACACCATATAGCTTAAACAACCCATAATTACTTGTATTATATAATGGGGTCAAATTTCTAACATTATGAAGATATTTTAAGTTAATATTCTCATAGAATTAGGTTAAAATATTATATACTAAACCCTTATGGAAAAGAGGTCATTCCCACTCAAATTTTATTTTACCCACAAAAAGGTCTGTTTGTTTACACTCTTGTTTCATTCATGAAACTTTTTATTCATTCAATTCATGTCATAATTAACCTTAAAATAATCCCTATACATCTTTAATACCTTATAAAAAATGTTAAAATGAGGTACGAGCATAAATATCTTAGTAAGGGATTCCAAAAATAAGAAAACCAATTAATCCATTTGAAATTCATGAAAACCAAAAAAATTATTTTCATTTTTAAATAATTTTTACATAATAAGAATTTGAACTAAAAAAATAATTTACATAATCATTACTTTAACTTCCAATTCCAGAGTTTTCATATATCATTTTTTAATAAATAATATATTAAAAAATCAAGGTCATGAAATTTACTTATTAAAATATGAGAATTCATAAAAAAACCATTATCCTTTATATGATCATAAACTATCATTAAATTATGAATTCATTTAAATACATTATAAAATTAAAATATACCATTTTCAACCCATAAATAAAAATTTAAAATATATACCAGTAACTTGGGACAATAACCTTACAATTCTATTTAAAATCGATTCTCTTAACTGAAGAATCCCTATATCTCTTTGGAGTAACTTGTCATCGGTAACTCGATCACTTTTTCAAATTAATTGGAGAGGTATATCATGCCCACCCACCATAAAAATTATTTTAAAACGTTTTTATTTACTATTAAACCATAAAAATCATCTGAATTTTCATTCAATCCCATAATAAATAACCCTCTCAATTATCTCATAAAAATGAAAAGAAAAATTCATTTCATTAGAAATTATTTTTAAGAAATAATATATATAATATTTTGAAAAAAAAAATATTTAGAAAAATACCATGGAAATTTATAAAGTAATATTCAAAAAAAAATAATTGTAATGTTAGTGGAAAACACCATTTATTCAACAATCCTTAAAATAAATATTATATTCACACTTTGTCAAAGAAAGGAAAAAATGAATCCTATAGATAAATTTTAAACGATTCTATTTTAATATTTTTTTAAAAAGTAAAAAATAATAAAAAATGACCAACATAAACCATTGAAGAATATATAAGAACATTCATGGAAACATTTTCAATAATCTTGTTATGGAAGAAAAAGAGTTAGATATATGTCTTCAAAATAATATTTTTTAAAATAAAGTCTCTTACAAGTACCTTCTTGGTTGATTAATGATCCCAAAAGAGGATTAATAGAAAATGGGAATGGAAAATAATTACCATCAGAAAATAAAATTTTTGGAGTTTATGATATTATCATCATATAATTTTACTAATATAAATCTAAACATAAACAATATCTAAATTGAATGAGTTTGTAATAGAAATACCTTATCTATAGTCTCGAATTGTATGATTTATTTGTTTAACCTCATGATTGATATAATTATAATAGTTTTATACATCATCAAGAAGATTTTTAATATTCATTACATTATAATTATTCCATTTATTTAATTTATTACCATCATACAATTAGTTTCTAACATTTTTACCTTCATATTGGATGTTTTGAGAACATTCACTTTATAAGTCCAAAATGACTTTTGTAGGTTTAAAATGGTCTATGGGATCAATTTATATCATCTAAAAATATTAATCATTATAAAAATTATTAATTTTAAACATTAAATACATGTTTAAAACAATCCATGAAATTTTAAAATGAAGAATGAAATATTATGTATCATGGATGAGGTAGGTTGCACACACACTCAAGAGATGTTTCAATTTTCATATAAGATTGCAAATAAATAAGGTATATAATATTTTACTTTTTTTTATACAGAATTATTTTATACAAGTCGTATTTATTCATTATTTATATCCCTATTACCTACCATATAAAAAGGTAATGAAAAATGATTCATATTTGTTTATGGCGTTGGTATCCCACACGTACGAATGAGAGACGATATTATTTTCCCACAATATGATAGGGTAAGAAGGTAGGAAATATTTTTTTCATTAATAAATCATTATAATAACATAAAATTCATATATATACATTAAATTCATCTTTATAACCATAAATGTGAGTTGGTGATGAAAAACAAAACATATCACTTTCTGGTGGTAGTAGTCCACACGTTTTCCATGAGAGACGTTTTCATTGCCCATAGGATAGAAAATGAGATGAAGAGGGGTTTTATGATTATCATAATGAAATTTAAATATATTTAATATAATTATTTTTCTATCTAATAAAGTATAAATAATATTTGAAAGAGGTTTAAGAAGAAATGACATGAAAAATATGGTAAAGAAATATACTTGTTCATTGAAAACCATCCATTAACTTACACCTTAAGCCTTCATAGGTAATTCATATTGTGATACATAATCCTATCAAAAAATTTGAGTATGGTTGGGAAGGAATTGATTTGGAATATTTTGAGATAAATGGAACAAGTGGTGTGATGAATTAAGGAGGAGAGTCTCCCTTTCATAAGGTATGTGGGTGGAATGCAAGAAAACAATTGAAATGTTAATATATAATATGTCCCTAACTCATGTAAAATAATTCCAAACTACATTATATTATACGTCAATGAGTAAAAGGTTAAAATATAATTAACTAATAAATTATAAACACATTTAAGTTTTAATTAAAAACTTATATTTTGGTTTAACCTCCTCATCAACCTTCTTTAACCATAACTGTTTCAACACATTTTTCAACCTTTAAGAGTCATGAATGTAATTTTAAAATAACAAGTGGAACATAAATAAAACATTAGTATATTATAAATAATATACCACCTAAATTATTCATGATTGGATAAATATAAATTTCTATTAATTTAAAAATAAATTTTAAACATTTAAAACCATTTAAGGTCATTTTCTGGGTTGTTCCCATATCATGAATTTTATGGCATATATATAAAAATAAAATTAGAATTAAAAATCTTTAACTATAAATTATACATAATAAATATCCAATAAATTCTTGAGTAACTATAAATCATCCAAAATATATTACTTTTAATGTTTTAGAAATAATTTATTTTATTTTTCTATTATATGCATGATCATTGCAACAATGTTTCATAATCGTTGAAAGATATTTTAGCATCACTAAAAATTAAAAATAAATTAAATTAACAAAAATAATTTATTCATATTCATAATAACCATTTTTAAAAATTCATATATTCATTTTATATCCATTACAACATATTATAGATATTAAAATAATGAGATTGACATTTTATAATTTTTCTTAACATAAAATAATATAAATTTCATAATCAAAGGAATATGGCACCAAAATTTAATATTTTAGAATTTAGGATTATTATGATTTAATAAATCTCATAAAATTAAATTAAGTAATTTTTGGGATAGATCTTGAGGCCTTATCACATTTTTAACCATAATTTACCAGTTTTAAAAATTATTATGGTCATAAGCTTTTAACATGGTTATAATTCATTATGACCCAAAATGAAATTCAACTATTTTAAAAAGTTGAACCCCATGATTCTATTTTTTTCTAATATTACATTCCTTTACTTTTCAAAATTATATTTAATTATAATTATGCAAATCTTATTAATATTATTTTTTATAAAAATCTATTTTTAAGAATAAAAATGAACTTATACAAAAAAACATAATCATAATTATGATGGAATTTATTAGAATATTCTTAATAAAATGGATATTATTTTAATTCAATAAAAAATCAAAAACATTATGATAAATTTATATTAATTTATTTAATGGAAGGAAATTATAAATTTTAAAAAAAATTCATATCACAATATTCAATAAAAAATCAATATTTTCAAAAAAAAACAAAAAAACTAATCTAATACTACTATCAAATTATGAATTAAAAATCACATCAAATTTTTCAAATATAATTTTTAAAAGTATCATAAATTAATTATAATATCCATGTATAAAATTCAATAAAAACCATTTCTCATGAAAATGAATTTTTGAACCATTAAATGAAATTATTCCTAGTTATTACACAATAACCATGATTAGATAAATATTAAATTATTAAATAATCTAATTATTTCTTTAGAAGAAATTTATAAATATTAAATAATTCTATCACGACCTTTATTATAGGAGCATATGCCATGACTACCCCAACCCCATATACAATAGGCTAGAGGCAGGAGACTTACAATGAGTACGCATATCCAAAAAATGAGATGCATTTTACTAAGTACCTGTACACATGTACACAATCTCCACGCCCAAAATGCTGAAATATAAAAACACTGAGAAGAGAATGAATGCATACACTATGATACCAACCAAAGAGTATGACAATAGGAAATTGGAATGCAAATAGGACCAGAATACAATCCCTCCAACAAATGGGTCAACAATAGTGAATGCACATGTTTCTAAAACTCATCCACAGAAAACACCACCTGAAGGGAAGGTATAAAATAGCTGTATAAAGTTGTAGGAGCGCACCCAAACTGTCTGATCACTCTAAACACCACCTAGTTCTATTTCACATATAACTCCTTCAAAGCGTCAATCATCTGCACGATACATGACACATGTGGATAGGGGCCATGTACGGGTGAGTAAAAAAATAATTCGTAGGACACCCCAAATCCACAAAGGAATACCACTAAGAAATACACGAAGTACACCACAAATAAATACATGAATTATACCACATAGAAATACATGAACTATACCACAGAGAAATACATGGTATTCCATAGTGGAAACACACAAGGTACAGTATACTCACACAGGTATAAATCTATAAAAAATGGGATTATCAGACCTAGTACATAGAACACCCAGTATTGGTAACACACAAAGTGTCGATAACACATGAAGTGTGGATAAGTCATCCATCCACTAAGTCACGTGGTCACTAAGTCACATAGTCACCATGTCACAACATTCCTTTGGATTCTACTAGTAACACACCTATTCCAGGAGAACCTACAACTCGAGACATTACGTATTATTAAAACTTTCACAACAACTCACATAGATTCCCTCAAAAGTACCATCTCATCTCAAGGATCCCAACACCTCAAATGGATTTTCAAATGAACACATAGTTTTAAATTTATAGGTATTTTATTGAAAATGTCTAACTCGGGTTTGGTCTGGGTTTGATCCAACCCACCAGACCTGACTAGACCCGGTCCGGCCTACCCGACCCAGTCCATCTTGGTCATCTGGACCAGAACCGCTTGGTTATTGGTTCCAAACTACAAGGATGTTGGAGTAGCCCACCTCTTCTGGTCCAATCCACGCTATGGGCTGACATGGTGTGCCACACACAGTCCACCATAACCACATGCCACCCTGCTCTATGTTGTGATGCACTACGTGCACGCAGTTATCCCTCCATATTCCTGCCTCGTAGATTCTTCATCACTACAAATTCCATGCGGTCAAACTATCTTGGACATGACCCCTCTCCATTTCTTCCCTAGTTTCCATCTGCGGTCTCTTCCATTGTGAGCTCTAACAAGTTTTGTGTTGGACCTCTTCCTATTACCCCATTGGCGACCCATCCATCTCACCTTCTACCTGAACCCATCTCTCCATCAGGTCACGCCTCACTCCACCACCGTTAGTCCTGGGGGAAACCCACTGTTCATCGTGAACTTCTCCTGAACCGGATGGATCTGCTACTTTGGTTTCCACTGTTCACCACCTCCAAGTGATGTCTCACCTATATGGTGTCTTTGTGATGTCATATCCCCAGTTTGGATTTTTGTGCCATATATTGAAGGAAAAATTATCCTTAGACCCTATTTTTTAAAGAATGAGGAACAAAGAAGGATCTGGAAAAAGATATAAATACAAAACAATGCCAAAAACGAATCTTGGCCATGGTTTTCTTGGAATCGACCCGTTTATGTTAGAATGAAGAATAGAGAGGGAATAAATCAAATCTCTTTAACAGAATCAATCCTGATAATCAAACCACATAAACTATCCATCCTGTAAGAATAACAGAATCACAGATCAACTAGTTTGTGGGTTGGTATGGGTTCATAATTGAAAATTTTGAACTAGGGAAATAATCAACAAGAAACAACACCCTACCTAGAGTTTCGATTGGTTGTTAATGTAGGGTGAAGAAACGTCTTTGTAGTTCATCTATCCAATTAATCCAAGGTCTGTCGATCTTGATTCTATAATCCATCGACGTTTTATGGAGATATCTCCTTATCCTTACATCATAGTATTTATAGGGATATATCATAACCCTAGATACCTGACAACATGAAACATTAAAACAAAAACTAATGATGAGTCAAAATAAAATATTTTTATTTAATATTTTAATTTTGTTTACTTTTAAAAACTAAAATTCATAGTCGACTCGCGTTGGTCAATGTTAGGCATCACCTAAGGTAAAGTCGTTATTGCAAATTAAATGGTGCACTCATATTTATTATCTCGACACCCATTTAGAAGTTAATAAAATTTTAAATAAAAAATCCCCCCATGTTTTATTAATAACTCAGCATACTTCATCAACTAGTCCCAGGAACACTGGGCCTTTGAATCACACACCCTGATAACACCCGGTCTCATAATTTTCCTAATTAATTTATAAAAATAAAACTCGAGAAAATATAAGTCATTAAATTTCCCCACCTTAAGGATTTACATCCCCAAAGTCCAAAAAAAGGCTAATCAAAAAAATGAGATGGTATTGATCATGAATCTGAGCCTCCCTCTACCAAGTTCTCTCATGAAGATTCATGGGCTACCACCGAATGTGCACCAGAGGAATCGACCACACATGAAGGATCCTTTCATTTCAATCCTCGATATCCATCAGGTACTCTAAAAAAGTCACCCCATCATCAATTTCTAGCTCACCCCTATCATTGAAATGTGATTGATAATGGACATACCTCCTCATTAACAACACATGGAAGACATCATGCACCTTGTTCAAC
The DNA here is from genome assembly GCA_963277665.1 of Viscum album. NCBI lineage: Eukaryota > Viridiplantae > Streptophyta > Magnoliopsida > Santalales > Viscaceae > Viscum > Viscum album. Next base: position 1,490,996,600 of record OY728142.1, read on the forward strand.
GGAGAGAGTAAAACTAAGCAGTACACCACCTTTCCAACTCTACAAATAATCTAAGAATCATAGATGTATCTTAGAGATAACTAGACACCCCGACTAAATCGTCCCAATCCCCGTTGAGGTGATACCTGAAAGAAAACAAGGCCTCCCTTCTAGAAATCTATAGTACCCCACTCTTACCATCATATGACTTATTCTGACTCAGTGTAGTCCACATCCACTACAATATTATCTGCACCTTCTTAGTGGTAGCACCTAAAAACTCTGGACCCATGAGTGCTGAATAACCTAGGTCAATCTGGAAGAGTGGTGACCATAATAGTCATCCATACAAGGCCTAAACTGGTGTCATATTAATGGTGGAGTTGTATCTGTTGTTTTACACAAACTCAACTAGTGGTAGTTAATCCTCCCAACTGCGGCCAAAGTCTATGATGCAAGAACATATCATATCCTCATGAACCTGAATGGTTCTCTCCCTCTGGCCATCCTTCTATGGATGAATCACCATTATCATGAATAAATGAGTCCTAAATTCCTCCTAAAATCACTTCCACATATAGGATGTGAAACGATCATCACGATTGGAAACGTTCTTCAATGGAACTCCATGAAGCTAAACTATCTCCTACATGTAGATGCATCCCAATATCTTTACTGAACTCTTCTCCCAGATTGGTAGGAAGTGGGAAAAATTGGTTAGTTGGTCAATAATCACAAAGATTGTACTGTGTCCCCAAGAAATTCATGCTAAACCCATCAAAAATTATATTGATATCACATCCCAATTTCACTCTAGCACCTCAAGTGGTTGGGTCAGTCCCACTAGAACTTGGTGCCCAACCTTCACTTGTTTACAAGTGAGGTATTATGATACGAACAATGCCACTCCCTTATTAATCCCCAACCATTATAACTGACATTAGAGGTCCTGGTACTTCTTCACCAAACCCAGATGCACCGCTAAAGGGGAATTTTGGAACTACCTTAGAAACTCCTCCTGTAATGCCACAGGTACGACGGTGCACCCTCTAAAAAAACTAAATGCTCCCCACATATATAATATCCATAATGGGAATTACTTATGGACAACTGAGCATGTCAGGTCTCACAGTCGATATCCACAAGTCGGTCCATTTTGAAATTCTATAAGAGTGGAAAGATGAAACCATCAACTATATGTTTTCTGCTCCATTTCCATCCACAAAGGTCATACATAATGTGGAAAACAACTCCAATGTCTCACTCAATAACTATAAGTTATATCTCATATTGAGAGTGTTTTTTGCTACATTACCCTTCCCATAAGTACATAAAATATTAATGTCATGGTCCTGGAGGGACTATAGCCATCACCTCAGCCTCTAGTTCACATCCTTTTGAGATAATATATACTTGATACTATTGTGGTAAGATTAGATGATAAAGCCCTCTCCCATAGGTTAGTGCCACAATGTCTTGAATGTGATGACTACTGTCTCTGGATCAAGTTCATGGGTTTCATAATTATACTCATTTTGTCTCAACTGGTGTGAACCATAGGCAATCATCACTTTCCCCTGCATCAGGACACAACCAAACCTGGTCCCAGATGCATCGTAGAACACTAAATACCTGAAGCCCTCCTCTGGTAGTCTTAAGTTGGGAGGGCTCATCATCCTCTTCCTCAACACTTCAAAGCACTACTAGAACTTCTCTATCCACAATAATGGATTCCCCTTCCATTTCAAATCCATCTAGGGTGCCTCTACTCTGTAAAAGTTAGGTAAAACCCTCAAATAGTACCCAACCAACCCCAAGAAACTCTTCACCTTGGTAACAATCTTGGGTGGATCCCAAGAATGTTCCACTTAAATCTTCACTAGATATACTAATAATTGAGCCTCTAGAGTGACATGTCCTAGAATGGGGACCTCTTGAATCTATAACTGAAGTTTCATGATCTTCCCAAAAATCTGGTGCTCTCGGAGTGTGTCTAGAACCATTCTCAAGTGTATTGTGTGCTCCTCCCTAGCCACTAAGTACATCATTATATCATAAATGAATAACACTATGAAATGGTCTATGTAAGGCTAGAAGATCATGTTCATGAGTCCCATGAACACTACTATGGAATTTCTCATTCCAAATGGAATCACCAATTACTCGTAGTGGTCATACTGACATCTAAAGACTATCTTCGATAAAACTTTATCATGTACATGAATATGGTGATATCCAGACTTGGGATCAATCTTCGAGAAACACCCCACTCCCTTAAGCTAATCAAATAGACATTTGATCCTCAATAGTGGATATTTTTTATTCACAGTCACCGGATTCAGGTGTCGTATGTCCACACATAACCTCAATCTCACTATTCCTTCTTAGAAAACAATGTTGGGGTCGCCCTGGGTGAAAAAATGGGTCCCACAAATCCCATATTTTTCAACTACTCCAGTAATACCCTCAACTCACAAAGCTCTATGGGAGACAAATGATATGCAGGTGTGTATATCATAGTTGTCTTGGGGTACAGATCAATGCAAAAGTCAACCTCTATATTGAGATAAAATCCAAGGACATCCTCAGGAAATATGCCCTCATACTTTTCCACCATTATAATAAACTAAGGACTCCTATCATCCATTGCACTAAGGGTGAGACTATCCAACTAATTAGTAATCATCTTCACCCCCTAAGAGTATGTTCATCCTATGCTTCATATATTTCCTTTTCACCAAAAAAGGAAAACTTGGTCCCATCACCATGGACACACCACACTCTACACCTAAAATAGTCAATCTGAGCATAGACTGTAGAAAACCAATTCATATGGATAATGACATTGTAAGGCCTTGGAGAAACTACTGAGAGATCCCAAACAAAACTATCACCTTCCAGTGTAAGGTTACACTATCAGTACCAGTGTGTGTTCATTTAATCCTCTCCCATAGGAGTCTCTCACCGTAAGGGTTGAGTCAATAGTTCAACCAGAATCTCCAAGTCTTGAACAAGTGTCAGGGAAAGAAAATAATGAATGGAACCTAGTTATATTAACACTATATATATGGTGTAAAAGAAACATATCATAACTATAATTATCCTTGGAGTACTGGGGTTATAATCCTCCATCTCCTATATCTGTCCTTGACATAGTCTAGTAGCCCCCCTGAGCCTGGTGTAGACCACATGGGGTAGTGGTGAAAACACATCAAACCTCCACCCACTTCTTACTACTCTACCTGTTCCTCTAAAATTTCCTCCACCCTATGGGTCACTATTCTCATGCCTCATCCTCTACCTTGGTGGTCCATAGACTATCTCATAATCATCCGTATGATAGGTCATGCAATTTCATGAAAGATGTTCCCAACCACTACACTGGTAACACAACTAGTATTTTAGCTAACTGTCTCTTCCCTGGTGGAACTTCACCTCTAATCCCATGTCCCGGGGTTGTCCACTAAGGTGCATGACCCACATGGGTTCCTACTTCTACTACCGACTACCTACTGCCAAAGACTCTGCATCCTAGTGCATGCTGGTAGGTCCCCCTGCTGGCTTCTACTCTGCTAGAAATCTCTCCACTAGCAGAGCTCTCTCTATTTCCCCATCATATGTTGGGATTATAAGTGATATCATGGATGAACTGATCTATCATTGTATTCCATTATCTAAGTTTCTATCCTTGACCAAAATGTCTCACACCTTATCCGTGGAGTAGCAAGAAAGATCATTAAACCTCACTGAGTACTCCTCCACAGTCGGATTTCCCTACTGTAGATGAATGAGATCTTGTGTGTGAATTGAGAATAAAATAGTTGGGATGAACTCCTCTCCAATTATTCGCTCGATGTATGACCAAGAGAGAGTCACCTCATCATGTTTCTGGGTCACTAAGCTCCACTACTACCCCACTAATCCCTGAAGAAGACCCACGGCTGGGACTGAAATCTGGTCGAAAGGTATCCTTATAAGGAAGAAGACATGTGTGACTACCTCCAGCCAATAATCAACTATCTAGGGGTCTATATCACCCCTAATCCTAGGAGGTATCTACCTTTGGAACTCATGAAACATGCTTAGTCTGTGTGCATCCTCATCTAGTATCAATGGTAGTAACTACTTCTCGGTGGGTGGTGGTATCATTGGTAAACCACATGGAGGTACTATCACCAGTGCAAGGAGTATCTCTAGTAAATTAACCTATAATGACACCTCATTTATAGGTTTATCATCATCATGATCAAAAAATGGAATCATATATGTCTATCTACATAGAGGAATCCTAAAACAGAACAAGATGTACCACTTTCAATATAGTATACCTCATGAGCTGACTCAAGGACATGAGGACACACCCAAATCCTATATGATTCTTGTACCATTTATTTCCCTATAACTAGTGTTTTTGTGTATCAAGTCAAAAATAAAAATTCAGAGTCCTATTTAATTGATACTTCGGTTTCTACACCAACACTGTATTCCCTGACGTAAAATCCAAACTCAAAACACTCTACATTGTTGCCTCAAACCAACCTCACAGACCCCTGGTCTTTAAGTAGAACTGAACACCTCTAATACAACTCTTCCATGACCCATTATAGAGGGTCCCATGTCATGACCACCCTAACCCCACCTCTAATAGGTCATGGGATGGCTAATAGCACTGAGTAGTCATATCCAAAAAATGGGATGCATTTTCTTAAGTACCTATACACACACATACACAATCTCTAAGCCCAAAATGGTTAAATGTAAAAACGCTGAGTAGACAATGAATCCATACACTAAGATACCAGCCACGTAGTAAAATAGTAGGAAACTGGAATGTAAACAGGTCCAAAATAAAACCCCACCAAGTAAAGGGTCTGTAATAGTGAATGCTCAAGTTCCTGAAACATGTTTGAAGAAAACCCTACATGAAGGGTAGTCATAGAACAACTGTCTGAAGCATTATGAGAACACCTCATATTTTTTATCACTCTATGAACCAACTTGTTCAGGTCCATCTAGAACGATATCAAATCAGTGATCATTTTCAAAAAATATGACATGTGCGAGAAAGGCCTGTGCAGGGGTGAGTAAATCCATACTTAGTAGGACATCCCAAAACCTCAAAGGAATACCACTAATAAATACATGAAGTGCATTAAAAATAAATATATTAAGTATAACAGATATGAATAAACAACTTATACCACAAATAAATACATGGTATACCATAATGGAAACTCACAAAGCCTTGTTAGCTTACAAAGGTATAATTCAAGAGCATGAAAAACATGGTTATCATATGTAGTCCATAGAACACCCAGTATCAGTAACACACATAGTGTGGATAGAATATAGAGTTTTGATAACACATGAAGTATTGATAATATATGTCGTGTCGATATTTCATGAATCCCCCAATTCATTTACTCACTAATTCAGATAGTCACCAAGTCACAGGCAGTTACTGGATTCTGACCGTACTTCACTTGAACTAGGAGAACCTACTCCTTAAACCATTAGGTCATATTCCATCATCCATGAAAAATCACTTAGAGTCTCATAAAAGGTTTATCTCATCGCAAGGGTCTCAATTCCATAAACGGATTGTCAAATAGACACACAGTTTGAATGTTTCTGCTATTTTAATAAAAAGGTCTGACCCTAGTCTAGGCTGGGTCTAATCTGACCCGCCGGACCTGACCCAACCTACCGGCCGACCCAACTTGGCCCTGCTGGGCTCAGCTCACTAGGCCACTAGAGTGGCCCGAATATTCTAGTCTGTCTAGCACTCAACCACATGCATTCCATCCCACAGCATGCCCCTAGCTCCACATGGTGCAATAAAATATTCATGTGCTTGGCCCGTCATTTTACTACCCTGCGGATTCACCATCGCCACAGGTTCCACACAACCCACCAATCGCAGATGTGACCCCTCAAATCTACATCCCTAGTCATTTCCCATCGCATCCACCACTGCATGCTCCCATGTGGTCCTTCATGGACCACGTCATACCGCAACCACTAGGCACCCCAATAGAGGCCCATCTGCCCCATGCACCACCTGAACCCGGCCTCCATTGGGCCGCGTCTTTCTCTACCACTAGCCAGCCTGCCAGTAGCCCACTATTTTCCACATGATCCGCCTAAACTGGCCAAGCGGTTGATCTGTTTTCCATCATACGCCACCACTTTTTGTTGTATCACCTTCGTTGTGTCATTTCGGTGCAGGATCCCTGGTCTTGGATCGTTGTGCCACAAATCGAAGGGGAAAAAATACTCCAACCATGTTTTATGATGAACGAGGAATATAGAAGAATTGGGGAAAAGAGATAAAAGTACAAGAACAACCAAAGAAAGGATTTTGGCCTTGTTCGTGTCATACTCAACCCATTCATCTTAGAATAATGAATAGATAGGGAATAAATAAAATCTCTTTAAGAGAATAAATCCCAATGTCAACCCCCATAAACTATCCATCCTGCAAGAATCACTGAACCACGGATCAATTTATTTGTGGGTTGGTCTGTGTTCATCATTGAAAATTTAGAATGGGGGAAATAATCTCAATGAAACAACACCCTACCTTGTGTTTGGATCAGTTGTTGAGAAGGTCGAAGCTACGTCGTCGTCATTTGTTGATCCGTCGAATCCAAGTTTCTTTGATCTTGATTAGCCAATCCATCAATGTCCATTGGAGGGATCTCATTCTCCTTGACTCAAAGTATTTCTAGGGTTATGTTATAACCTTGTATTTCTGATAATAAGAAACATTAAAAAGAAAACTAACACTGTGTAAAAATAAAATATTTTGGTTAAATATTTTAATGACATTTATGTCCAAAAAATAACTTTCACAGTCGACCCATGTTGTTCGATGTTAGGACACACATAAGGTAAAAAAACTTATGAACACAATTATTACCTTAGATTTCTGATGAGGGAAATCATTTAGAATTTATTCTAGTTTTATGGAAAAATTGCCTGTTCATTTTATTAAAAACTAAACAGTTTTCATCAACTTGTCCCTGGAACACCGGTACTTAGAATCACACTCTGTCATAGTGTCTAGTCATGGAATTTTTAAATTTAATTTATGAAAATAAAAATGTATAAAATAAGAGTCATTAAAAATTTGATCAATTATGATCAAAACACATTACACGCATAAAAACAATTTTATGAAAAAAGTATCTCTTTTTCCATCAAATGACTTTTCCTAATTTAAAATTAATTAATAATAAATTTTTGATTGATTAATAATTTTATTAAGTAAATAATTATACATATAATTCATAATATTTTTATTAAAATTAATACTCACCAAACCACTAGCTCGATCATAATAATTATAAGAAAATAATAATTATTATGTGGCATATCTTGGTTTGTTAAAGTTTTTTTTTTGTGTATAACACACACTCTAAAATATTTATTTAAATAAAATAAGTTATAAAATATTAGATTCTTATATTTTACTACCTTAATGAAATTATATCCTCCCAATTTTATCTTGTTTTTTATAATAATGGATTAAATTTTCTTTTAAAATGATCAATTCTAGTCAAAAGAACATAAAACATATGTTCATTAAATGAAAACCCCCTTTTTTTAAATATTGTTTTTGATAACCCAAATCATAGAAAGTTTTAATTAAAAAACTATTTTTAAAGAAGATAATGGAAATCTAAATGGAACCATGAATACCATATAATCAGGTTTCCATATAAGGAGAACATTAGTAGTAATTGAAATTATGGACATGAAAGTGAAAAACAACAACCAATAAATAATAAAGTGTTATAGAGAACAAGATCATGAAAATGTTAAAGGAAAAAAACCAAAAATCATTAAGGGATTATAAATACAAAAAAAAATCATCAAAAATAAAGTTTAATTGATAACACTTTTTTAATGACATTTTTGAGAGAGTTAAGGGATTATTTCACTATCCAGATTGAGAAAACGAGAAAATATACTTAATTTTTTTATTCTATTTCCAATGAATAATTTAATAATTTGGTTGTTAAATGATCAATTTATACTTCCAACACATATCCCACACTAATAAGTTAATATTCAAGATTATTTTTTCATTTATGAGGCACTAAAATTAACTTTTAATGGATTATAATATCCAACAAATGATACCAAGTTATTCCTCATTTACATAGACATTGACCAAAACAAAAATGGTTAGTATGAGAGAATATAATATTAATATGAATCAATATCCAAAATATCAATACAAACAACAAAATTTCCAGATAAATCATTCCATAAATAAATATCCTTAAAAATCTTCAAAATATTCCCAACCAAGATGGAAAACCCAAATATTAGATATATTTGATCAAATATTCTTCAATTATTAACTAAAACATTATATCCAAATATTATGATTTTCTCATAAAGTCATATATAGTAAATGTATATTCCATAATCAAATAATCTCTAAAATATTCTAAAAATTTCCATAAATATCAGGAATCATGATAAATACATAAAAATAATATATTTTTCAAAATTTTAAATCACCCTTTATGCCTAAAATAAAATCAAAACTTAGAAAGAAAATATTTCCACTTACCTTTATCATATAATATTCCCAACATGGTGAACTTATTAAAAAATAACCTTAATCAATTCGTCACCAAATCACTTTTCTATCAAATGGTTATCTATATGATAAAACATAAGTTCCCAAAATGTAATAATCATTTTATCACAATTTACCATAATTAACTCAACCTAAAAGATCACATTAAACTTAATGTTTATCAATAAATTCCAAAGTATTTCCAAAAAATATAAAATAATTGTACAAAAAAAATATTTTCAAAAATTAAATCGAGGGGTTAAATATAATTCAAATATCTATTAAATCCCAATAAATATCTCCCAATGTACTACCATCACATAAAAAACTCAAAAGGGTTATCTATATATTTGAAATTATGGTTAACCATATACACAATAAACTATAATGATATATAAAAATATTGAAAATTCTAATATATATATATCATCCCATCCAATAAAAATATTTAAACATTTCATTTGATACCAACTATAAAACCTTGTAACCTAAAAACCCATAATTAAATGATTTATAATTAGGTTTTACCTTTCTTATATTTTTAGGATCTTTTTAGTTAATGTTTAAAAGAATTAGGAGAAAAATATATATAAAAATAATTATGAAAAACTTGAAAATTCCTCTCAATGTACATTTTCCTAAAAAATAGGGTCTTATGTTTTCACTCAGGTTTCAATCATGAGACTTTTTATTCATTAAATATGGGTCATTATTGAGATTTCTATAATCCCAGTACATAATTAAATTAAATGAAAAACATTTGTAAATGGTGGTATGCGTTCAAAACACTCAGCGAGGGATTAAAAAAATGAAAACCCATGAATCTTTTTGAAATTATTGAAGAACATAATATTATATTACTTTTTATATAATTATAACATAATAAAATTTTAGGCAATGAATAATCTTTACTAAATCATTAAATAAACAAAAAAAACTAGAGTCTTCATAAATCTTTTTGTATGAAATCATAAAGTAAAAATCGTATTCATGAAGTTTACCCTTTAAAACATGATAACTCATCATAAAAAATTGTTTAATTTTCATAGAAAATCATAAAATTTTCATAAATGATTAGTTAATTTTAATACCTTGAGAAATAAAAAATATTTCTTTTGACACCCATAGAAATAATTGAAAACCCATGAAGGTAACACGAGACATTATCCTTATAATCACCATAATAATTGAATCACCTAACTAGATAATTCCCATATCTTATTGGAGTTACCTATCATTAAAAAAAAATTCCACTTTACCCAATGAAGTAGAGAGTTATATTGAGACCACGCCTCATTAGATTAATTTGTGGATCAATTATAACTTATATAAAATCATCCAGATACATATAATGAATAAAACATATGTTTATGTTAATTTAACCATAATACCAATTTGAATTGGCATTCAAGACAATATGTGATAAAAAAAATTTGTTATCTAATAAAAATTAAAATAAAATCATATTATTTATATTTTTTTAAAACTAAAAAAATTATATAATATAAAGCAAAAAAACTTTCTTTTAAAATAAAAATATAATTTTGTAAATTAATACTTAAATAAATGAATGATTGTATCATCTGGAAAATCTATTCATTATATAATTGTTAAAACAAAATTTCTATTCATAATTTAGTTAATAATGTCAAAAATTACCCATATAAAAAATGTTGAGAAGATTAAAATTTAATCCTTTCTAATGAAAGTAAAACATATTTTAAAATAAAATTTATCAACCTTTAATGTATAGATAATAATATTCCTAAAAAATATTTAAAATAATCTCAATATAGAGGGAAAATAATTGGAAGGAAGGCTTTTCATTTTTTTTAAAATTTCACTTACATGTAACATACATGTTGATTATTTATCCAATGTGATAGAAAATGGAAAATGAATATATAAACTCTAAACATAGCCATATAATAATAAAATATATGGGCTTTCATTTTTTATGATCATAAAATTTTACTAAAGTAAATATAAACATAAAAAATCTAAAAATATAATGATACTGCAAATGTTTCTTGTTCATTCCACTATCTTTAACCACATTATATAATTTGTAAGATTTCTTTATTTAGTTATAAAAATGGTAAAATTACATTGTATGTTTTGAGGTTATTTCATTTATAAGTCCAAAAGGACATCTATTGAATGGATATGGTCAAATGGATCATGAACATATCATAAAAATAATATTAATTGTAACAATATTATTATGTTTTTACCTTAGAGAAATTTTTAGAACCATCTTTGGAAGTTGGAAATGCATAATGAAATATGTCACATCATGGAGATGGTAGTCCGCACATACCCAATATAGACATTTACATTTTTCTACATGAAGGAAAATAAATAAGGTATACAATATTTTACTTTTATATAATTCTAATTATGTTATACATTAAATATTTATTCCTTAGTTCCATCCTTTCGAGAATCCATGAGAGATGGTAATGAAAAATGAATCACTTCATTTCATATAGGTGGTATTCCACATGTATGCAAAGGAGATGTTTTTATTTTACAATTTATGGAAATGGTAGGAATATAAGTAATCTTTAACCTTTATCGAATAATAAGAATGATATAAAATTCTTATGTATTCATTAATTTCATCTTTATAACCATCTATGTGAGTAAGTGATGAAAAAACCCATCACATCATTGAGTATAATAATTATATAATTTTAGTATGTATAATATATTTATAGTACTATTTTTTTAGGTTTAAAGAATATTTTAAGGAGGTAAAAGGGGAAATAAACATGAAACACTTAGAAAAGAATTATACATCTTCTTTGTAAATCCTCCCTTTACTTACACTTTAAGCTTTCATAGGTTGGCCTTTTTGTGAGACCAAAAGCTCTAGGACATGGGGGGAATGTTGTGAATGTATTTATGTAAGAATATTTTGAGATAAATTTCACAATAATTATTAATAATGATGAATAATTCATGACAATATATAATTGATGTGGGTGAAAAACTTGTAAATACATTAAATATTAATGTATAATTTATGTCTAACTCTAGTAAAATCTGTCAAAAATAGAATTATCTACAAATATAATGAGTCTAATGTAAAAATAAAATCAATAAATCTCTTTAATGCAAGTTTTGGTGTAATTTTAAAACAAATATATTTGTTTAGATACCCTATATCCCTTTTTATCTTTAACTATTATAACACATTTTCACTCATTAAGATTCATGAATGTAATTTTACAAATTCAAAGTGAAACATAGATAAAAAATCAATGATTATATAAACAATTCAACATAAAATGGAGTCAATATAGAATCATATAAAATTTTTAATGATCTAAAAATAATTTTTAAGAATTAAATATCATTTAAGGTGATGTTAGGACTATTCACATATATAGACTTTGAAGGCATAAATATAAAAATGAAATTCAAATATAAACTCTTTCACCATCAATAATACATTATGAATATACATTAAATTCATGGATAACACTTATTTCTACTATATATTTTATTTTTAAAATTTTGAAATTTATTTATTTGATTTTTCTAATGCTTGAACAAGTGATACATTAATATTGCGTAAAAGATCAAGGAAAATATATTATCTCTAAGAATAAAAAATGAATTTTTGTAGTAAAAAATTATATATCATCATAATTACCCTTTATAATTATTTCATAACTTGTTTTTCTACTTATAAAAACATATTGTAGAAATTAAAAGAATTAGGATGAAATTTTTTCATTTTTCTTAAACGAACAGAATATAACGACCATAAAAAAGTGGCACAAAAATGTTATATTTTTAAATATAACATAGTTATATTTTAATTAATATCATAAAATTAAATAATGGAATTATTTGGATTTATATTGAGACCTTATCTCAAATTATTATCATTAATTATCATATTTTACATGTTACTATGGTGATAAAAATTTTCTATGGTTAATATTCATTATGAGAAAAAATGAAATTTAATTATATAAAAAATTTGAACCTTATAAATAAAAATATGATTTTTTGGATTCAATTTTTATAAATTTATTTTAAAATAATAACTCAACACATCGAAAACAATTTTTAGAAAAAGGTTGTTTTAAGCAAAAAGTGAAATTTTCCCAAAATACAAAATACTATTAATTACAATTTCATTAATTATATTTTTTTTAATCTAAGGTATATTATATTAATTTAAAACCAAATACAAAAAACATTATATTATTAAAATTATTGATTTAAAAAAAACAAATAAATGTTTGGACAAAATCAACAATTTTCATTATTAACTCAAAATTAATCTTTTAGAAAAATTTCAAAAAAAAATTATAAGAATATTATGAAATTGGGATTTCAAAAATGAAATCTATTTTTACAAACACAATATATATAATAGATATAAAATAATTATAATATTCATGCATAAAATGTAACAAAAACTATGTTTGATGAAAATGAATTTTTGAATCATAAAATGAAATTATTATCACTACATAACTAATAATCATAATTAAATGAGTAAAGATTAAGTAAATTATATAATTATTTAATTATAATAAGTTATCATGACCAATTAATTTAATCTATTTTGATCCAAATAGACTTCACATATAAAAATAGCTTTATAAAACATATCCCATTTACCTTAAAATGTTTTTTTATCAATTTTGAACTAATTAATAGTAAATTTAGGATTTATTATTAATTTTATTAAGGAAAATATTACTATATATATTTCATCACATAATTATTCCTATTTATACCTATTATTCCAACAATAAGGTCATAACTTTCAAAATTAAATAATAATATATTTTTAGTTTATCATTATACATTTACGATTTATATTGTGTTAAGCACATGCTATTGAATATAGTATTTCTATAATATAATTTCTACAATCATGGGGTGTTACACCAGAGGACCCTTGGACAGTTAACTTATAATTTGGTTAGTCAATGATTTAGTGGGATTAATACTCCCATAGTGTGATCTCAATAGGATAGTAGAAAATTTTTACATATTCCAATATCATATAAGTGAATGTAATATCATTAAAAGTGATAATTAAAAAATAGGGTAATATCATTCATTTGATAGAGATTATTCTCTCTACATAGTTATACTCTATGATTTTCTTCAATAATCCTCACCTAATGGGGATATGGGGTGCCCTTTCTTCCGTGGTTTGTGATCTTTCCATCTTGAATTTATTTTTTCTTTTTTACTACATCGGTTCTAGATAATGGATTCAATTAATTTGTGGTGCCTTCTTGCTTTGGTTTTGAATAGCATACAAGGCTATATTTTCCTAAAAAAGGTGGGAATTATCAGAATGTTGGGAGATGCCATTTTTTAGGGGGTCTTTATATATTATTTCAATCTTTAGTGTATAATGGTCTCAATGTTGTTTTTAAAAGTATGTTGCTGGCATGGTCATGGTAATTATCATTTGGATCCCATGGTCTCATCCCTGTTTATATTAGTTCTTTCTTCCTTGGTTTTTGAGTTTTCAATCATGTAGCCTGGTATCCCCAACGGTTTCCATGCATCCTCCAGTGGCCATGTCAGTTATATAGAGGCTCATGGAAATGTTCATCTTGAGGTACATCATGGCGTCTCATCGGTGTGAAATAATCCATCAACACTTGTTGACCATAGAGTCACGGTAATGATGGTGGGGATAGATTTCAAGGATTTTTTTTTTGATATTCATTGTACAGGAAAAATTGCTAACACTTCTTATCCCTTGGTTCTATCATCGATGTCCTGAGGATCTAAAATTTCATTATATTACGGTTAGGATCAAAGGAAATGTTTCTCAGTCTTAGGTGGAATTCGATTCCAATATTGTGAGATGCGGTGTCTAGAGACAGGGTATGATTAAGGTAGGATGTTTCCCACTTCGCCAGTCCATTATGTTCTGAGTGGGAGACATAGACCCAACATATTTTTGTAAAATAATTAACATTACAAGTATACAGTTTGATATATTCATGTGTTTATTCTTACCATAATAGTGTTTATACTTATGCATCCACTATTTATATGGTAATTTTCTTATATTATATTCAGTATCAAATGTTTATATTAGTTCCTAGCTATAATGAGAACATCAAGATACTATAATAATAATCTTAAATATACTTCCTATGGTATAGATACTTCATATTAATAGGACACATAAGGAATGAGACTATTAAATATCAGTAGATCAAATTCATTGAATCTCCTTATCATGGAGTTATCACTTGGTGATCTCAAGTATATGTGATCATGATGGATAAACCACTAATATGAACAACTTATGTATTGGGTGTCATTGGTCATTCCTATATATGAACAAGAGTATTGGTCTCTGGAGTTGAGATCATTATTGATGTGTACCAATTGATCAATTACATTGACATAAAGAAAAACCATGACATTGAAGTCATGGTGAGGTATCCTCTGTTGGGTGCGTGTTTGGTGATACGGAATTAGTTAAATTATCAAGATATAATTTTTTAGTTTTTAGTTGAGGGAGATATATCTCATGGTCCCAGGGTGACCAGGTTGATATTACCTTCCTCAAATCCATTGACATGGTACAAGTAGTTATGTCTAACCTGTATGGTAACAAAATATATAAATCATTAAAAGAATTATCACACAAGTGTGCAACTTTATTTATGATATATCTTGAGAAAAATATATTATATTACACAAAATTTTTCATAAGAGGTAGTCATAGATATGACATTCTTTATATCATTATAGTCCATAAAAAGTTTATAGACTCTATGATTGTTATATGGGTTAGACTCACTACCATCATGATGAGGACCTAGAGTGTCTCACACCATGTGTACAAAAAATTTCCACCTATTTGGAAGAATAAGAGTTTAGGATGAAGTGGGACCCACATTCAAAGGTCAGTGAACATACGGGTGTGATTGATAACAATAAAAATAATTCAATTATATTATTTAAATTTAAAATAGTGATTATTGAATTTATTTTTCAAGGTATTAATTGGGTTTTTTATATTATAATTGAATACAATAAAATGTTATTTCTTGAACAATCATTACATTTCAAGGTTCATTAAATTATCTAGGGATATTATGTAATGTGTTAATGGGTCATATTCTATCACATAACATGTTAAAGTGTTAAAAGTGAGTGGAAATATATTTGTGAAATTTTTGATATGTTTATGAAGTCATAACTGTGTGAATGTTTCTAAAATGATGATTATTACTTTCCAGGGATCATAGTGAATTGTTGGAACATATAATGTATCTATAAACCTAATTTTATCCACTTGAAATTTAAGATTCAACTTTTCACTAATTTAGAGATATAATATCTCTCGTCCTCTCCTCTAAATCTCTTAGATAGAGATTCCGAGGAATGAAAAATTCCTGATTGAACCCTTCTTCTCGATCGACTCCAAATTCTTCATGTGATCGAAGGGATATTGTAATGAAATTTGATTTCCCACACTTGCGCCAGGGTATCATAGATCTTTGATATCAGATCATGTGTTCAGGTAACATCCTAGACCACCTGACTAGAAAACATGTAGCCATAATGTTCGCCACATGGCCTCAAGCATGCCTCCCTGTACGCTAGAGGCTGCCGACTTGGAACAAGGGTCCAATTATGGAAGGATGGGGAGAAAATACCCTCACGATTATAGTAGACCAACTGTATAGACACAAATTTTAAAATATTATAAGTATATACATAAAATTTAGAGTAGCACAATATAAATAAAATTTAGTGATAAAATAAGAAAACACCAAATATATATCTATGCATGAATTCCCATATGATGATGCATGGTACAATTTGAAAAAATATAGTAGTAAGTACAATAAAATAAAATTCATAAAACAATAAATAGAATAAAATATCTAAGGCCAATACACATGAGAATCCTAAACTCCAGCTCAGTCTTGTGCTCTTAATTAAGATGTAAAATGATAACAACACAAGACTAATCCATAGACCTTCATACATGAGTATCACTCCCAATATAGTGTGAAGACAATAACCTATAATATCATCCATGGTATCTCACATAGGGGACTGGGTATTGATCATGGAATGTTGTAACCATTTTTTCATCGATCCCATCCATGTGGTCTCCCTTAGGGAACCAGTGTCACTCAAAAGGAGGTAGAGAATCCGTATGGTAATCCCAACCAACGCATACCAAGTATCACTCCTATCATGTTTAAAATCTATCAAAAAATTCTAATTATATATCATGATGAACCCTTCCATGGAGATACATAAATGGAATCACATGTATCACTCTCGGTATGGATGGAAGGTATAACATAAATCAAGAAATATATAATCCCATCCTTGGCTTTTCGTATGTGATACCCAAGTATCACCCATGGAACATAATTTATTTAATCAATAAAGTCAAACTACAATGGATTTCATGTTCATAAAAATTTTATAACAACTCAATTACATGGGTTGGGCCATTCCCATTATTCATTTCTACTAAAAAAATAAGGCCATGTAATAATTATTCCATTCATCATTAGTCAACATCATCATTTAATTTACCCTGTTTTTAATGAAGCCAACACAAATCATAGATAGTTTAATTATAACTTGGGTGAGGCTATCATTTTAAATTTAACTAATTGAATTTATTAAATCCTTATAATATGAGTCATTCGTCACATTTAAAAGGATTTCCATGTGTGAGAAGGAAAGTACATTATAAATCGGTCTTTTAAGGGGAAAACCATAAGGGTGTCCTAATTTCCTATCAAATGGGTAAGCCATAGAAAACTAAACGATACACCCAAGGGTTGAATCGTATTTAGGTATATCAGCTATAATGGTTCATATTTAGGTATAACAGCTATCTAAATCATGGAATTTGGATCCACATAATTAATTTCATATTTATGATCCAACACATGGAATGTACATTACGCATAATAAAAACATAATTTATAAACTTAAATACATTAATGGAAAAATGTATAAACCAAATACATAATATATATGATGTTCTACTTTTACAATATCAATGATTGAATCAAGATGTTTCGATAGAAATCGACGAAGAGGATCAACGCCCTAAAAATTGTGTGAATTTACTAGCATGAATATAGAATCAATGGCAGCAAGATAAATGAAGAAAGGTGTAAAGACCCGTAAAATTCAAGGGAATTTTTTTCTTAATTTTCTTTGAAATTTTACAAGAACGCGGTTTCTGACGGCACTTGATTCTGAGGCCCGGAGTGCCCGGAATCAATTTCCGAAGTTTGGCTCGGGTACGTTCAGTAAAGGAACGAGCGGGTTTTCCTATCTTTTGAACCGGTGCTTGGAATTGAAATCTGATGGCATCGATGAACTCGCAACGCCGGTAATCGATTAAGATAACCTTTACCGTAGTTGCGTTTGTGCGGGTGAAGAAGTTAATTTATGGGGTTTAATTAAAAAGGTAAATAAAATTGTTGAATCAATTTTATTTCTTTTTCAAGGTGGTTAATTTCTCCCATGGGAAGTTGGTGGTGGGGCCCACATCCACCCAACTTCCCATGTGTGGATAATTAAAAGGGTGGGGCCTACACGAACCCCCCACCTTTTCAATTTCCCTAACTCTCTAACCCCTCTTAACCCCTCACATTCCTAACTCCCCATTAACTCACTTTCATTAATTTTTGACAACTTGTTATAATTAATTAAGTGAGTTACTTAATTTCAAACTCTTGAAATTCAAATGGTTAGGTTGTGTTAATAAAATAAGACTTGGTCTTATTTTATTATTGTTAGAATTTTGCAACCTTGAGAGGATTGGGAAGCGTGGAGTCTTCTTCTTCTTCAACCTCGACGAAGAACGCGAAGAACATTGTTCTTCAACGAAGAACACCTCCGTCGAAGAACGCGACGTCTTCTTCCAACGACGTTTCCTCTTTGTACGCACCTCGACGACAACGGAATCGACGTTCATTTTCCGCGACGCCCGACCTCCACGACGCTCGTCTTCCGCGGTTCGATTGACGTGCACCGTTCCTGAACTGAGGTAGGGGTTTTATTTATTTTATTTGTTCGTGAATTCCAACTTGACGAACTTTGTGGATTTAAACCATTTGTTATCGAATAACGTGAGGGGGTCAGACCACACAAACACGGCCGACCCTCCTCCTTATTTTCCGTGTTGGTTCCTTGTGGTTGGTACGGGAGAACGTGGTGCTGTCGCACCACGCGGATTCATGCGGAAGGAAATGTGCGGCGCTATCGCGCCGCGCCGTGGAAATAAGTTTAAGAACGTGACGTTGTCGCACCGCGTCGAAGAAAACCGAAGACGTCGCGGCCGGAGCGGGGCCGCGGCGGAGGGGCGCGGTGTCGTCGCACCGCGCCGGACAACAAGGGCCGCGGCCGGTTCCGGACCGCGGCGGAGCAAGGTGACCGGCGGCCAGCCGGGCCGCTAGTGTCGGAGCTGGAAGGGGACCGGCCACCGCCGGTCCCGTTGAGAAGGAGTCGGTCGGCCAGGTCGGGTCGGCCGGAAAGGGGAGGAGCCGGGGGAATTAAATTCCCCCGGCCGGCTTCAAATGGCCCCCCATAAATGGGGGGGACGCGGCTACTCAAGGGGGGCAGGCGCCCCCCCCCCCCCCTTTTTCCAACAGCTTGGCCGAAGGCCGAGCTGGCAGCGCGCTGCGCGCGCTGTGCCCAGCCGAACCGGCGCCTGGCTGGTCTACCAGGCCGGGCCGCGCCGGGCCGGGCCACGCCGAACTGGGCCGCGCCGGGCCGGGCCGTGCCAAAACAGGCCGCGCCGGGCCGGGACGGGCCGCGCCCAGCCGGGCCGGGCTGACTGGGGGGTCTCGGGCCGGGTCGGTCCGGGCCCGAAACCCCCGTTTTCGGACTGATTGGGTTCAATTGCTCATAACTCGGGCTATAGACCTCTGATCGATGCGCCGTCAGTGGCGACCCGATCCTTAGAACGAGACGGTCGTTTCGACATATCGCACTCAATGTTTTGGAATACTTTTAGTTTGTCCGGGTTGGTTCGTACACGAAACCAACCGGGCCCTCGGAGCGGAAACGCTCATATCTTGAGCTACGGACGTCCGATTGACGTGTCGTCAACTTTGTTGAGTTCCTCTTAGTGAGACAGATCATTTGGAATACTCCGCCCGAGGTTTGGACGTAGGTGGAGTACGGTCGGGTTGGTTTTACCTTAAAAACCAACCGGGCCCCTGGGACGAAAAGGCCAATAACTCTCAGATCGGGCGTCCGATTGACGCGTCGCCTACGACGTTGAGTTCCTGTTGACGATACGGAACTTTTGGATACATCAACTCTGGACTATGTGTCAGTTGATGTATCAGCCTCTCGGCTCGTGGAGCGGACCCTCCCGAACGAGCTTGCTGTGTGCGGGAACCCTAGAGCTGGTTGCGACCGCTACTGTGACTGTGACGACGACTGTGCAGAGATCCTCAGTGGATTCGACGACGATGACTTCAGCACTCAGCGATCCTGTGTGGATCAGTGCTACCGATCCTGTGTGGGTCCGATCCTGTGTGGGTCAGCGCTCAGCGGTTCTGTGTGAGCCAGCGCCTACAGATCCTGTGTGGGTACCGTCCGATCCTGTGTGGGTCTTTGCGGGGGTTAGTACCTATCGATCCTTTGTGGGTCCGATGACTTAGATGGATCAGTGATCATCTCTATCGTCTTCGAAGAAGTATACTTGTGTGAGCTGAATCATGTTTGCTTTCCTGTGTGGATTGTGTTGTGCTATCCTGTGTGGATTACGTTTTGCTTTCATGTGTGGAATACGTATACTTTCCTATGTGGACTGGGTTGTACTTGGGCTCGGAGGTTGGAGCGTATTGGAATTTATGACTTAGGTATATGTATGGGCATATACCTAAGCAGTGTCGGTTGTTACTTCATGATTGTATCTTTCCTTTGTGGTTTATCCTTTGTGGATTTTGGGAGACCTTCGGGGGTCTCGGGGTCCCTACTGAGTAACTTATACTTACCCCTGCACGGGCTATGCCCGCACTACGTTGTGTTGGTTGCAGACGACAGACAGCGTTGATCGTGGTTGAGGCTTGCAGAGCAGGACGGTACCTGGAGGTGGACCACTGGGCGGGACGCACTCGGAGCGGACGGCGGGACCCGAGGAGCAGTGGAGCTATCTGTACCCACCCTTCAGGTGGGATTTCCAGTGGACAGCTCGGCGTAGCAGCTTTTACTTTTCAGTTGTTGTTTTTCCTTTCGAGTTGTACTTTACTTTCAGTTTGGGTTTGTATACTGACCCATTTACTTTTCTGCACTTACAGTTGTACTCTGTTTTTACTTAGTGTTTACTTTTCCGCTTGCTTACTCTGTGGTGCTTGTTTACTTTACAAAGGCAATGCCTTCCCTTTTTACCGGGATTTACGCCTTGGTGCTAGTCGCGAGCCCCTGGCCTATGAAAGGCGGGCTTGGGGTAGTCACGGCACGGGCCCCGAGGACGGGTCATGACAAATTGGTATCAGTGGAGTTCGGTTCTACCGCGAACTCTGATCTTTTCTATGTGAAGCAATAGTGTTTAGCGTATTGAGTGTGGTTATCAGTCCAGGGAGTCCAGTGTTGGTGCGGCGGCCGACGTATCCGTACACCAGGACCCTGGCTTCTAATTTCCGACTTAATGCACGAAAACATTGATTTCATGTGTGTTTCAAGTTTTCTTTGTGATTACTTTGTATCATCTCAATAGGTATATTGTTCTGACCATGGCGCACCTGTTTCCTTTTCAGGATGGCCCCACGACAGTAGCCAGCTAGGGTTCCGAGATTCGAGCGTGACGAGAGCCCACCGAGCGACGAGACCTCGGTGTAGGGCCCTTTGTCAGCAGTGTCACCAGCGGTAGCTTTACCCGCCGAGCCACCGATACTTCCAGCATCAGCCGCTGACGATGCACGTCGCCTCAGCGCACTGCATGAGTTCCAGCACCAGCGACCACCCAGGTTCTGTGGGGAGACGGACCCCCAGGTAGCCGAGGACTGGTTGGAGGCAGTGGTACGTGTGTTTCGGTTAGTGAGGACACCAGCAGACCTCATGGTGATCCTCGCTGCGAGCCTACTGCACGCAGCAACGGGCCGATGGTGGAGCTTGATGCTCTAGGTGCACGATTAGGCATCTCTACTTTGGACGGACTTTGAGAGCCTCTTCTGCTCGGAGTTCATCCCAGCCACCCTCCGTGCGGTGCGCATTCAGGAGCTTCTTCAGCTGCGGCAGGGTAGCATGACGGTCGCTCAGTACTCGGCCAGATTTACCGATCTCTCGTGCTACTCGACCGACACGGTACGGGACCCATTCTTCTGGGCCCGAACCTTTGAGCAGGGATTGAGACACGAGATCAGGGAATCACTGATCTCCCTCAGCATTCCGACTCAGACAGGAGTACTGGAGCGGGCCCTTTTGATCGAGAGCTTCCTTGCTGAGTCTACACCAGCACCAAGACCCACCGCAGGGCGGCACGTAGCAGAGTCTTCTGCAGCAGGCAGTCGACGGATGACTCTTGGGTCCAGGCAGACCAGACCCTCAGGAAGACGACCTCAGGACACTGGCTCAGCAGTGCGGGGCACACAGCGCGGAGCCAGTCTTTCGAGAGGCAGACAGTGCTACTCGTGCGGCGGGCAGGGCCACATGGCTCGTGACTGCCCGACCCACCGTGCTGAGGAGCATCAGACGGTTGAGGGACCACCGAGGCAGAGGCAGAGGATCGACCATGGCGGTCCGCAGAGAGGAGGCAGACGAGGCAGAGGAGCTGGCCGAGCAGCAGGTGATGGGCGACGTTTTGAGGCTCTACCACCACCACCACCAGGAGGTCCACCCCGACCACAGGGAGCTGGTGGGCAGAGACAGGCACAGCTCCAGGCAGCAGAGGCCTACGACCACGGCACGCCCGAGATGATTCGAGGTACTATCTGTGTCTATTCCACCCTTGCTGCAGTACTTATAGACACAGGAGCGAGTCACTCTTTCATAGTCGCTTCCCTTGTTCGGAGCTCAGAGATTCCGACAGAGTCGTTGGCTCGATCCTTACGGCTAGAGACTCCTACGGGAGCAGACTCGACGATTACTCACTGGTATCGGCAGTGTGAGATTACTCTTGGAGGCGAGAGCTTCGGCTGGGATCTTCTTGTAGCGGCGTCAAGGCCTTACGACTTCATCTTGGGCATGGATTGGTTGTCTATGGTCCATGCACAGATTGACTGTTTTAGGCGCAAGGTGCGATATGTACGCACCGACGGGAGCAGGTTCACCTTCACCGGTGATAAGGGAGCCTTTGCAGCATAGGATGGACTTCCGCGGAGGAGAGGACATCCCATCACTCATCAGTTTGCTAGCCTCATCCTAGGAGCAGTTGACGTGCGGAGTCCTGGTTTTCCTGTAGTGGTGCATCAGTTTGCGGATGTTTTTCCCGACGACGTTCCAGGGTTACCTCCTCGCAGAGAGGTAGACTTTTATATTTACCTGTACCCTGGGAAAGCCCCGATATCGACTCCAGCATATCACATGGCCCCCGCCGAGCTTCGAGAGCTACGGGTACAGTTGGAGGACTTGCAGGGCAAGGGGTTCATCCGACCCAGTGTTTCACCCTGGGCTTCCCCGATATTGTTCGCCAAGAAGGCGGACGGGAGCTTGCGACTTTGTGTCGACTATCGTCACCTGAACCAGGTGACAGTGAGGAACAAGTATCCGCTACCGAGGATTGATGACCTCTTTGATCATCTCAAGGGATCACGATGGTTCTCGAAGATAGACCTCAGGTCAGGCTATCACCAGCTCAGAGTTCGAAACGAGGACGTGCAGAAGAAGACCTTCAGGTGTCGGTATGGCCACTATGAGTTCTTGGTTATTCCCTTTGGCGTAACCAATGCTCCAGTAGTGTTCATGGCCCTCATGAACATGATCTTTCATCCATACCTTGATCGATTTGTCGTGGTCTTCATCGACGACATTTTGATTTACTCGACGACTGAGGAGGAGCACGCCTACCACTTACGGGTTGTACTAGACACACTCCGAGAGCACCAGCTTTATGGTAAGATCTCGAAGTGCCAGTTCTGGATACATGAGGTACACTTCTTGGGACATGTCATCTCTGAGGCGGGAGTTGCAGTGGATCCTGCGAAGATCGAGGCAGTGTTAGCTTGGGATCCACCCAGGAGCGTGACGGAGGTTCGGAGTTTCTTGGGACTAGCTGGATACTACCGGAGATTCGTGCCAGACTTCTCCAGAGTTGCGGCACCACTCTCAGCTTTGACGAAGAAGGGGAAACCCTTCGTGTGGTCAGACAGATGTCAGCAGAGCTTCCAGGAGCTGAGACAGAGATTGACCAGCGCACCTATCTTGAGGTTTCCTGAGGAGGGAGTAGGGTACGTAGTCTACTGCGATGCATCAGGGACCGGACTTGGATGTGTCCTGATGCAGGAGCGGGCAATGATCGCCTATGGATCACGTTAGTTGAGGCCGCATGAGCAGAACTACACTACCCATGACCTGGAGTTAGTAGCAGTGGTCTTCGCTCTAAAGATATGGCGACACTACCTGATGGGCGAGTGTTTTACAGTCTTTTCTGACCATCAGAGTCTCAGGTAAATCTTCTCTTAGAAGGACCTGAACCTGATACAGCGGCGATGGATCGAGTTCCTCCAGGACTATGACTTTGAGATAGTATATACTCCTGGGAAGGGGAACGTAGTAGCCGATGCCCTCAGCAGAAGGACGGGCATTCAGCTACTTGAGGAGGCGACAGAGCAGCTAGCTGCTTTGCAGATATCCTTCGTGGATAGAGATGGGGAATCCCTCCTTCAGTCTCTCACAGTCACTCCTCCACTACTGCAGCGAGTCAGAGAGGCACAACGTGGGGACACCGACTGTGAGACGCGGCGTGCTCAGATATCCTCAGGATAGGAACCTGATGGTTTCTCCTTTGGAACAGAGCACGACATCCTTTTCAGAGGACGTCCCATGGTACCAGTCGCTTTACGGGAGGAGGTGCTGAGAGAGTTTCACACTTCTCCTTTGGCGGTACATCCTGGAGTGGCGAAGATGTACCAGGATCTCAGATGACAGCACTGGTGGCCGGGCATGAAGAAGGATGTGGCAGAGTTCGTTTCTCGATGCCTCACCTTCCAGCAGGTGAAGGCTGAGCACCAGGTACCAGCAGGCTTGGTACAACCCTTGGAGGTTCCGGAGTGGAAGTGGGATGGCATATCTATGGACTTCATGACTGGAATTCCACGTACTTCCAGAGGTCACGACTCCATTTGGGTGATTGTCGACTGACTCACCAAGTCGGCTCACTTCTTACCCATCAGAGAGCAGGGCTCAGTGGAGAGCTTGGGACGTCTTTACGTTCAGGAGATTGTTCGGCTTCACGGTGTGCCATCATCTATCGTCTCCGATCGAGATGCTCGCTTTACTTCCCGGCTTTGGAAGGGGTTGCAGGAGGCGTTCGGGACGCAGCTACGTCTGAGCACAGCCTTTCACCCTCAGACGGATGGTCAGACGGAGAGGACCATTCAGACTCTCAATGACATGCTCCGCGCATGCGTCCTCAACTTTGGTCGTAGCTGGGAGGACCACCTACCCTTGGTGGAGTTTGCGTACAACAACAGCTACCACTCCACCATCGGAATGGCACCGTATGAGGCGTTGTACGGCCGACCTTGCAGATCTCCTTTGTGCTGGACAGACCCTGGGGAGTCAGCACTTGTGGGACCAGAGATGGTCCAGGCTACGACAGAGAAGGTCCAGGTCATCCAGGAGCGGATGAGGACAACTCAGAGCCGGAAGAAGTCATACGCTGACAGGAGGCGAAGGCCACTAGAGTTCGAGGATGGCGACCACGTCTTCTTGCGTGTCTCACCACGACGTGGTTTACGGAGATTTGGCCGAGGCGGCAAGTTATCTCCGCGCTTCATCGGACCCTTCCAGGTCCTTGGCAGGATTGGCGAGGTGGCTTATCGTTTGGCTCTACCACCTCAGTTACACCGAGTGCACGACGTCTTCCACGTATCTCAGCTGAGGAGATACATGCACGACCCGACGCACATCATTGACCATGGGGAGCTTGACGTTGACAATGGGGCGACTTTTACGGAGGTTCCAGTTGAGATCGAGGATCAACAGGAGCGGGTCCTACGTGGATGGTCGATTCCTCTAGTGCGCATCATATGACAGCACGGGAACCTCCAGGAGAGCACTTGGGAGCGGGAGGCTCAGATGCGTGCTCAGTACCCTCATTTTTTTCCCTAGTTTTCGATGTATCTTTACGGGGACGTAAAGCCCTGAGGTGGGAGTAATGTAAAGACCCGTAAAATTCAAGGGAAATTTTTTCTTAATTTTCTTTGAAATTTTACAAGAACGCGGTTTCTGACGGCACTTGATTCCGAGGTCCGGAGTGCCCGGAATCAATTTTCGAAGTTTGGCTCGGGTACGTTCAGTGAAGGAACGAGTGGGTTTTCCTATATTTTGAACCGGTGCTCGGAATTGAAATCTGATGGCACCGATGAACTCGCAACGCTGGTAATCGCTTAAGGGAACCTTTACCGTAGTTGCGTTTGTGCGGGTGAAGAAGTTAATTTATGGGGTTTAATTAAAAAGGTAAATAAAATTGTTGAATCAATTTTATTTCTTTTTCAAGGTGGTTAATTTCTCCCATGGGAAGTTGGTGGTGGGGCCCACATCCACCCAACTTTTCATGTGTGGATAATTAAAATGGTGGGGCCCACACGAACCCCCCCACCTTTTCAATTTCTCTAACTCCCTAACCCCTCTTAACCCCTCACATTCCTAACTCCCCATTAACTCACTTTCATTAATTTTTGACAACTTGTTATAATTAATTAAGTGAGTTACTTAATTTCAAACTCTTGAAATTCAAATGGTTAGGTTGTGTTAATAAAATAAGACTTGGTCTTATTTTATTATTGTTAGAATTTTGCAACCTTGAGAGGATTGGGAAGCGTGGAGTCTTCTTCTTCTTCAACCTCGACGAAGAACGCGAAGAACACTGTTCTTCAACGAAGAACACCTCCGCCGAAGAACGCGACGTCTTCTTCCAACGACGTTTCCTCTTCGTACGCACCTCGACGACAACGGAATCAACATTCGTTTTCCGCGACGCCCGACCTCCGTGACGCTCGTCTTCCACGGTTCGATTGACGTGCACCGTTCCTGAACCGAGGTAGGGGTTTTTTTATTTTATTTGTTCGTGAATACCAACTTGACGAACTTTGTGGATTTAAACCATTTGTTATCGAATAACGTGAGGGGGTCGGACCGCACAAACACGGTCGACCCTCCTTATTTTCCATGTTGGTTCCTTGTGGTTGGTACGGGAGAACGTGGTGTCGTCGCACCACGCGGATTCATGCGGAAGGAAATGCGCGGCGCCGTCGCGTCGCGCCGTGGAAAGAAGTTTAAGAACGCGACGCTGTCGCGCCGCGTCGAAGAAAACCGAAGACGCCACGGCCGGAGCGGGGCCGCGGCGGAGGGGCGCGGTGTCGTCGCACCGCGCCAGACGACAAGGGTCGCGGCCGGTTCCGGGCCGCGGCGGAGCAAGGTGACCGGCGGCCAGCCGGACCGCCGGTGTCAGAGCTGGAAGGGGACCGGCCACCGCCGGTCCCGTTGAGAAGGAGTCGGCCGGCCAGGTCGGGCTGGCCGGAAAGGGGAGGAGCCGGGGGAATTAAATTCCCCCGGCCGGCTTCAAACGCCCCCCCATAAATGGGGGGGGGCCGCGGTTACTCAAGGGGGGCAAGCGCCCCCCCCCCCCCCCCCCTTTCCAACAGCTCGGCCGAAGGCCGAGCTGGCAGCGCGCTGGGCGCGCTGTGCCCAGCCGAACCGGCGCCTGGCCGGTCAGCCAGGCCGGGCCGGGCCGGGCCGCGTAGGGCCGGGACGACCCGGACTGGGGTGGGCCGACCCGGTTCGGGCCGACCGGGGGGTCTCGGGCCGGGTCGGTCCGGGCCCGAAACCCCCGTTTTCGGACTGATTGGGTTTAATTGCCCATAACTCGGGCTATGGACCTCTGATCGATGCGCCATCAGCGGCGACACGATCCTTAGAACGAGACGGTCGTTTCAACATATCGCACTCAAGGTTTCGGAATACTTTGAGTTCGGCCGAGTTGGTTCTTACACGAAACCAACCGGGCCCTCGGAGCAGAAACGCTCATATCCTGAGCTACGGACGTCCGATTGACGTGCCGTCAACTTTTTTGAGTTCCTCTTAGTGAGACGGATCTTTTGGAACACTCCGCCCGAGGTTTGGACACAGGTGGAGTACGGTCAGGTTAGTTTTGCCTTAAAAACCAACCGGGCCCTTTTGATCGAGAGCTTCCTTGCTGAGTCTACACCAGCACCAAGACCCACCGCAGGGCGGCACGTAGCAGAGTCTTCTGCAGCAGGCAGTCGACGGATGACTCTTGGGTCCAGGCAGACCAGACCCTCAGGAAGACGACCTCAGGACACTGGCTCAGCAGTGCGGGGCACACAGCGCGGAGCCAGTCTTTCGAGAGGCAGACAGTGCTACTCGTGCGGCGGGCAGGGCCACATGGCTCGTGACTGCCCGACCCACCGTGCTGAGGAGCATCAGACGGTTGAGGGACCACCGAGGCAGAGGCAGAGGATCGACCATGGCGGTCCGCAGAGAGGAGGCAGACGAGGCAGAGGAGCTGGCCGAGCAGCAGGTGATGGGCAACGTTTTGAGGCTCTACCACCACCACCACCAGGAGGTCCACCCCGACCATAGGGAGCTGGCGGGCAGAGACAGGCACAGCTCCAGGCAGCAGAGGCCTACGACCACGGCACGCCCGAGATGATTCGAGGTACTATCTGTGTCTATTCCACCCTTGCTGCAGTACTTATAGACACAGGAGCGAGTCACTCTTTCATAGCCGCTTCCCTTGTTCGGAGCTCAGAGATTCTGACAGAGTCGTTGGCTCGATCCTTACGGCTAGAGACTCCTACGGGAGAAGACTCGACGATTACTCACTGGTGCCGGCAGTGTGAGATTACTCTTGGAGGCGAGAGCTTCGGCTGGGATCTTCTTGTAGCGGCGTCAAGGCCTTACGACTTCATCTTGGGCATGGATTGGTTGTCTATGGTCCATGCACAGATTGACTGTTTTAGGCGCAAGGTGCGATATGTACGCACCGACGGGAGCAGGTTCACCTTCACCGGTGATAAGGGAGCCTTTGCAGCATAGGATGGACTTCCGCGGAGGAGAGGACATCCCATCACTCATCAGTTGGCTAGCCTCATCCTAGGAGCAGTTGACGTGCGGAGTCCTGGTTTTCCTGTAGTGGTGCATCAGTTTGCGGATGTTTTTCCCGACGACGTTCCAGGGTTACCTCCTCGCAGAGAGGTAGACTTTTATATTTACCTGTACCCTGGGACAGCCCCGATATCGACTCCAGCATATCACATGGCCCCCGCCGAGCTTCGAGAGCTACGGGTACAGTTGGAGGACTTGCAGGGCAAGGGGTTCATCCGACCCAGTGTTTCACCCTGGGCTTCCCCGATATTGTTCGCCAAGAAGGCGGACGGGAGCTTGCGACTTTGTGTCGACTATCGTCACCTGAACCAGGTGACAGTGAGGAACAAGTATCCGCTACCGAGGATTGATGACCTCTTTGATCATCTCAAGGGATCACGATGGTTCTCGAAGATAGACCTCAGGTCAGGCTATCACCAGCTCAGAGTTCGAAACGAGGACGTGCAGAAGAAGACCTTCAGGTGTCGGTATGGCCACTATGAGTTCTTGGTTATTCCCTTTGGCGTAACCAATTCTCCAGTAGTGTTCATGGCCCTCATGAACATGATCTTTCATCCATACCTCGATCGATTTGTCGTGGTCTTCATCGACGACATTTTGATTTACTCGACGACTGAGGAGGAGCACGCCTACCACTTACGGGTTGTACTAGACACACTCCGAGAGCACCAGCTTTATGGTAAGATCTCGAAGTGCCAGTTCTGGATACATGAGGTACACTTCTTGGGACATGTCATCTCTGAGGCGGGAGTTGCAGTGGATCCTGCGAAGATCGAGGCAGTGTTAGCTTGGGATCCACCCAGGAGCGTGACGGAGGTTCGGAGTTTCTTGGGACTAGCTGGATACTACCGGAGATTCGTGCCAGACTTCTCCAGAGTTGCGGCACCACTCTCAGCTTTGACGAAGAAGGGGAAACCCTTCGTGTGGTCAGACAGATGTCAGCAGAGTTTCCAGGAGCTGAGACAGAGATTGACCAGCGCACCTATCTTGAGGTTTCCTGAGGAGGGAGTAGGGTATGTAGTCTACTGCGATGCATCAGGGACCGGACTTGGATGTGTCCTGATGCAGGAGCGGGCAGTGATCGCCTATGGATCACGTTAGTTGAGGCCGCATGAGCAGAACTACACTACCCATGACCTGGAGTTAGTAGCAGTGGTCTTCGCTCTAAAGATATGGCGACACTACCTGATGGGCGAGTGCTTTACAGTCTTTTCTGACCATCAGAGTCTCAGGTAAATCTTCTCTTAGAAGGACCTGAACCTGATACAGCGGCGATGGATCGAGTTCCTCCAGGACTATGACTTTGAGATAGTATATACTCCTGGGAAGGGGAACGTAGTAGCCGATGCCCTCAGCAGAAGGACGGGCATTCAGCTACTTGAGGAGGCGATAGAGCAGCTAGCTGCTTTGCAGATATCCTTCGTGGATAGAGATGGGGAAGCCCTCCTTCAGTCTCTCACAGTCACTCCTCCACTACTGCAGCGAGTCAGAGAGGCACAGCGTGGGGACACCGACTGTGAGACGCGGCGTGCTCAGATATCCTCAGGATAGGCACCTGATGGTTTCTCCTTTGGAACAGAGCACGACATCCTTTTCAGAGGACGTCCCATGGTACCAGTCGCTTTACGGGAGGAGGTGCTGAGAGAGTTTCACACTTCTCCTTTGGCGGTACATCCTGGAGTGGCGAAGATGTACCAGGATCTCAGATGACAGCACTGGTGGCCGGGCATGAAGAAGGATGTGGCAGAGTTCGTTTCTCGATGCCTCACCTTCCAGCAGGTGAAGGCTGAGCACCAGGTACCAGCAGGCTTGGTACAACCCTTGGAGGTTCCGGAGTGGAAGTGGGATGGCATATCTATGGACTTCATGACTGGAATTCCACGTACTTCCAGAGGTCACGACTCCATTTGGGTGATTGTCGACTGACTCACCAAGTCGGCTCACTTCTTACCCATCAGAGAGCAGGGCTCAGTGGAGAGCTTGGGACGTCTTTACGTTCAGGAGATTGTTCGGCTTCACGGTGTGCCATCATCTATCGTCTCCGATCGAGATGCTCGCTTTACTTCCCGGCTTTGGAAGGGGTTGCAGGAGGCGTTCGGGACGCAGCTACGTCTGAGCACAGCCTTTCACCCTCAGACAGATGGTCAGACGGAGAGGACCATTCAGACTCTCAATGACATGCTCCGCGCATGCGTCCTCAACTTTGGTCGTAGCTGGGAGGACCACCTACCCTTGGTGGAGTTTGCGTACAACAACAGCTACCACTCCACCATCGGAATGGCACCGTATGAGGCGTTGTACGGCCGACCTTGCAGATCTCCTTTGTGCTGGACAGACCCTGGGGAGTCAGCACTTGTGGGACCAGAGATGGTCCAGGCTACGACAGAGAAGGTCCAGGTCATCCAGGAGCGGATGAGGACAACTCAGAGCTGGAAGAAGTCATACGCTGACAGGAGGCGAAGGCCACTAGAGTTCGAGGATGGCGACCACGTCTTCTTGCGTGTCTCACCACGACGTGGTTTACGGAGATTTGGCCGAGGCGGCAAGTTATCTCCGCACTTCATCGGACCCTTCCAGGTCCTTGGCAGGATTGGCGAGGTGGCTTATCGTTTGGCTCTACCACCTCAGTTACACCGGGTGCACGACGTCTTCCACGTATCTCAGCTGAGGAGATACATGCACGACCCGACGCACATCATTGACCATGGGGAGCTTGACGTTGACAATGGGGCGACTTTTACGGAGGTTCCAGTTGAGATCGAGGATCAACAGAAGCGGGTCCTACGTGGATGGTCGATTCCTCTAGTGCGCATCATATGGCAGCACGGGAACCTCCAGGAGAGCACTTGGGAGCGGGAGGCTCAGATGCGTGCTCAGTACCCTCATTTTTTTCCCTAGTTTTCGATGTATCTTTACGGGGACGTAAAGCCCTGAGGTGTGAGTAATGTAAAGACCCGTAAAATTCAAGGGAAATTTTTTCTTAATTTTCTTTGAAATTTTACAAGAACGCGGTTTCTGACGGCACTTGATTCCGAGGTCCGGACTGCCCGGAATCAATTTTCGAAGTTTGGCTCGGGTACGTTCAGTGAAGGAATGAGTGGGTTTTCCTATATTTTGAACCGGTGCTCGGAATTGAAATCTGATGGCACCGATGAACTCGCAACGCTGGTAATCGCTTAAGGGAACCTTTACCGTAGTTGCGTTTGTGCGGGTGAAGAAGTTAATTTATGGGGTTTAATTAAAAAGGTAAATAAAATTGTTGAATCAATTTTATTTCTTTTTCAAGGTGGTTAATTTCTCCCATGGGAAGTTGGTGGTGGGGCCCACATCCACCCAACTTTTCATGTGTGGATAATTAAAATGGTGGGGCCCACACGAACCCCCCCACCTTTTCAATTTCTCTAACTCCCTAACCCCTCTTAACCCCTCACATTCCTAACTCCCCATTAACTCACTTTCATTAATTTTTGACAACTTGTTATAATTAATTAAGTGAGTTACTTAATTTCAAACTCTTGAAATTCAAATGGTTAGGTTGTGTTAATAAAATAAGACTTGGTCTTATTTTATTATTGTTAGAATTTTGCAACCTTGAGAGGATTGGGAAGCGTGGAGTCTTCTTCTTCTTCAACCTCGACGAAGAACGCGAAGAACACTGTTCTTCAACGAAGAACACCTCCGCCGAAGAACGCGACGTCTTCTTCCAACGACGTTTCCTCTTCGTACGCACCTCGACGACAACGGAATCAACATTCGTTTTCCGCGACGCCCGACCTCCGTGACGCTCGTCTTCCGCGGTTCGATTGACGTGCACCGTTCCTGAACCGAGGTAGGGGTTTTTTTATTTTATTTGTTCGTGAATACCAACTTGACGAGCTTTGTGGATTTAAACCATTTGTTATCGAATAACGTGAGGGGGTCGGACCGCACAAACACGGTCGACCCTCCTTATTTTCCATGTTGGTTCCTTGTGGTTGGTACGGGAGAACGTGGTGTCGTCGCACCACGCGGATTCATGCGGAAGGAAATGCGCGGCGCCGTCACGTCGCGCCGTGGAAAGAAGTTTAAGAACGCGACGCTGTCGCGCCGCGTCGAAGAAAACCGAAGACGCCACGGCCGGAGCGGGGCCGCGGCGGAGGGGCGCGGTGTCGTCGCACCGCGCCAGACGACAAGGGCCGCGGCCGGTTCCGGGCCGCGGCGGAGCAAGGTGACCGGCGGCCAGCCGGACCGCCGGTGTCGGAGCTGGAAGGGGACCGGCCACCGCCGGTCCCGTTGAGAAGGAGTCGGCCGGCCAGGTCGGGCTGGCCGGAAAGGGGAGGAGCCGGGGGAATTAAATTCCCCCGGCTGGCTTCAAACGCCCCCCCATAAATGGGGGGGGCCGCGGTTACTCAAGGGGGGCAAGCGCCCCCCCCCCCCCCCCCCCCCCTTTCCAACAGCTCGGCCGAAGGCCGAGCTGGCAGCGCGCTGGGCGCGCTGTGCCCAGCCGAACCGGCGCCTGGCCGGTCAGCCAGGCCGGGCCGGGCCGGGCCGCGTAGGGCCGGGACGACCCGGACTGGGGCGGGCCGACCCGGTTCGGGCCGACCGGGGGGTCTCGGGCCGGGTCGGTCCGGGCCTGAAACCCCCGTTTTCGGACTGATTGGGTTTAATTGCCCATAACTCGGGCTATGGACCTCTGATCGATGCGCCATCAGCGGCGACACGATCCTTAGAACGAGACGGTCGTTTCAACATATCGCACTCAAGGTTTCGGAATACTTTGAGTTCGGCCGAGTTGGTTCTTACACGAAACCAACCGGGCCCTCGGAGCAGAAACGCTCATATCCTGAGCTACGGACGTCCGATTGACGTGCCGTCAACTTTGTTGAGTTCCTCTTAGTGAGACGGATCTTTTGGAACACTCCGCCCGAGGTTTGGACACAGGTGGAGTACGGTCAGGTTAGTTTTGCCTTAAAAACCAACCGGGCCCCTGGGACGAAAAAGTCAATAACTCTCAGACCGGGCGTCCGATTGACGCGCCGTCTGCGACGTTGAGTTACTGTTGACGATACGGAACTTTTGGATACATCAACTCTGGACTATGTGTCAGTTGATATATCAGCCTCTCGGCTCATGGAGCGGACCCTCCCGAACGAGCTTGCTGTGTGCGGGAACCCTAGAGCTGGTTGCGACTGCTACTGTGACTGTGACGACGACTGTGCAGAGATCCTCAGTGGATTCGACGACGACGACTTCAGCACTCGGCGATCCTGTGTGGATCAGTGCTACCGATCTTGTGTGGGTCTGATCCTGTGTGGGTCAGCGCTCAGCGGTTCTGTGTGAGCCAGCGCATACAGATCCTGTGTGGGTACCGTCTGATCCTATGTGGGTCTTTGCGGGGGTTAGTACCTATCGATCCTTTGTGGGTCCGACGACTTAGATGGATCAGTGATCATCTCTATCGTCTTCGAAGAAGTATACCTGTGTGAGCTGAATCATGTTTGCTTTCCTGTGTGGATTGTGTTGTGTTATCCTGTGTGGATTACGTTTTGCTTTCCTGTGTGGAATACGTATACTTTCCTGTGTGGATTGGGTTGTACTTGGGCTCGGAGGTTGGAGCGTATTGGAATTGATGACTTAGGTATATGTATGGGCATATACCTAAACAGTGTCGGTTGTTACTTCATGATTGTATCTTTCCTTTGTGGTTTATCCTTTGTGGATTTTGGGAGACCTTCGGGGGTGTCGGGGTCCCTACTGAGTAGCTTATACACACCCCTGCACGGGCTATGCACGCACTACGTTGTGTTGGTTGCAAACGACGGACAGCGTTGATCGTGGTTGAGGCTTACAGAGCAGGACGGTACCTGGAGGTGGACCACTGGGTGGGATGCACTCGGAGCGGACAGCGGGACCCGAGGAGCAGTGGAGCTATCTGTACCCACCCTTCATGTGGGATTTCCAGTGGACAGCTCGGCGTAGCAGCTTTTACTTTTCAGTTGTTGTTTTCCCTTTCGAGTTGTACTTTACTTTCAGTTTGGGTTTGTATACTGGCCCACTTACTTTTCCGCACTTACAGTTGTATTCTATTTTTACTTAGTGTTTACTTTTCCGCTTTCTTACTCTGTGGTGCTTGTTTACTTTACAAAGGCAATGTCTTCTCTTTTTACCGGGATTTACGCCTTGGTGCTAGTCGTCAGCCTCTGGCCTATGGAAGGCGGGCTTGGGGTAGTCACGGCACGGGCCCCGAGGACGGGTCGTGACAAAAGGAGTAAGTGGAACAATTCCATTAATAAAATCTAACCAATGTGATGAACGATGGTCAAAATGTACACCAGATGAAGGAAAGGCATCCATGCCTAGGAGGGGGAGGAGAAGGAACCCACGGATGGGCTGTTATACACATATGAGAGTAAAAGAAAAAGGTAGAAATATAAAATAAGGATATATGAGAGGAATAATAATTTTTAGTTCCTTTATTGATATGCATGGTTGGAAAAAAATTATCAAATATTCTTGATCCACTTCCCAAGAGGGAGTCTCGCATGGTTCAGGGGCATAATTTGGGAAACTGTGTGAAAACAATGTATTTTCCCTCTATCAAGAAACTTATAGCACATGCATGACTGTATGGATCCTATTGCATGGTTAGAAAAACCCATAATGACCTACATATCCACTAGATCAACATCATTATTTTTCTTGGTTGGTTGCATGGTTTCAAAAATATTGTGCACCCTTACGAGTTCCTCTCAGTTTTGAGTTTTCAAATCGTAATGCTCCCAAAACATAATAAAACACCCAGGGAACGCCTCATGTCTCAAACCAAGTTTTAAAACAACACATTTGATTGTTATGAACATGTATTTTCATTTTTTATCTTTAATCAACTAATGTTCCATTGACTGGACTGAAAGGCTCAATTCCCCTTGAAATTTCAGCCCGGACCAAAAAACAGGATATTACAACCTCACCATCTTAGATTTTCTCACCCTAGGGATGCCTTGGGGGAAAAAAGAAAAAACAATCCTATTAGGGTTAGGAAGTTTTTTTATTAATGGTCGAGTTATTCATCTAAATTTCCAATGAACCACTTATCACCACTTTTACATATAATATATAAAATGTTGAAACTCGATCAAACACTCTCACATTAAAACTGGAACATTGGGATAGAACATACCCAACCCCATATAACCTAATACATGAAATCCTTGTAGTCCCATAACATTACATGTCCATATAACATACCACAATAGTTATAAAATTTAACATCCCATTCTAGCCTTGGTACTCCCCACTATCATAATTTCCTATTTAAGCATGCATGTAGCATTCTAACAATGGTCGTAGCATGATTCTCAACATAAAAAAATAGATAACACCCAATTCTCCTCATTTATCCAAGTCAAGCTATATTTTACTAAAAAACCCTTGCCTATACATAATTAACTCATCTATTCTTGATGGTGTTTCATGAAATGTTTCTTCACTGACTGTATTCAATCAAATAAGAACGAATGTGGCGAGCAATTTTTAGCCGACTATTCAAAAAATGGTCGGCTTAGATGGGCGAGGTAACACAATAAAAAACATGACTCCTTATTCCAAGGAACCTCGAATTTTTCTTGAGCATGAACATTAGATCCCATACATGACTTACAGTGATGTATCAAGCCCAAATGATCATTTATGTTGTCATGTCCAGGTCCGAATGGGGTTGTAAACATGATCTAGAACATTTAGATCATTACCCTTAAAACATCCCATCAAATCCAGACTAAAATTGGGGAAACCTCGAAATTATTAACTACATTTTAAAGAGAACATACAAGGTAGTTTATACTATGGTGTTTACTCGTGAGATGTTTGTACAGTGTCGAAACATCCACATATCAAGAAAAATGAATGATCCCAAAGTAGTATCCACCCGGCTGTCAATTCAAAGGTTGGATAATGTCCAATGAGTGAACCTAAGGAGTTCATATATGGGATCCAAAGTATCACTCATGAAATCCATACCTCTTTTACGGGCCATGATTTTAGAAGCATAACTCCCATGAAGCTTATTTACCATTCCCAATAGTGTTTATATTTAGTGAGGTGTAAAACTGATTCTCTCTCAGTGTACACTGATGATGTTAGGGTAGTGGACATGATAATAATTAACCAAGAGTACAGTAAGAGAATTTAATGATTCTCAAAAATGACCTGAGACACTCTAACTATAGAAAAACTAATTGCTTGGTATAGCTCTGAACTAACTGCCTCCATTACTAGTGACATGAATAGTTTTACAACCTCTGGCCGACTTTTTTTGAAAATCTCTGCTATAGCTGCTAACGTGTCATCACTAACCACCTAAGGTGCACATAACTATAAATAAATCACATGATCATTCAAAAACAACCACCGAATTAAATCAATGACCTACAGTGTCATTCCAGTGTTTCATACTCAACCAACTATTTCATCATGATGCTTCCTTGCAATCACTGACATGTTTCTAGCTTACAATCCCCATGTGAATTTAAAAGTATCACTCATCATTTTCAAAATTTCATCCTATGATATGATGCTTATTTTTGTAATGATACAATTTTTATATGAAAAATGTGATTCACCCCACCTTAGGAGTGTCATTACAACTGGATTTACTAAAAAGAGGAACTCATCCCAAGACTCAAGGTCCATCGACCACTAACAACTGGTCCAATAAGCGGGGGACATGGTTCAAGAGGTGTTAAACTAAAAAATATGAGAAATAATCAGTTGAATTTTTGCTATATTATATTTAATTTGTACATACACATGACATGCCTCCCAATATATGACTACGTGTGCCAAAACATTCGGCATAGAAGAAAAAAACTGATCAGCATGTCAAGGTATTTGATCCCCTTTATAACATTATTCCAAGAATTTGAATGGGTCATAATTCCATTAATGATCAATTAATTCTATCTTAGAGATTACCATTGAGATAGGCATTATAGCTCAAAGCTTAATGATCATCATTGAACTCATCTGGTACACTACACCATTTATTAACTCGATGAGGGCTGCATGTATCAATGAATACTAAACTGAGGTTAATTTTCACAATGATATATACTTTCCAAAATCCATTTTTATTTTATTTTATTTTATTTTATTGAAAAACCACTTTGAGGATAAGTGGGAACCAATAGAACCATTTCTCCAACGTTCACAGCATCCTGATTCAAAATTCATGAAAAACTAATTACAGCAAAACCGGATGCCGCCACCGAAGTCACCATTTCAAAAATTGAAAGCCAAAAAGTAGTCAGACCATTATCACGCCTTAGTCACCGTCGCCTCGAAATGTGTACACTGACACCAAACCATCAGATCGCTTTCTCCACTGCAGACCCCCGTCGTCGTCGAGATAATCGGCGTCGTCACTATAGAGCACCACCACAATCGTCGTTGAGAGACACCATGGGAGACCGTCATCACCATAAGATAAGTCATCATCATCGCTATTGAGAGCAGAAACCCATCGTTGTAGACAATGTTGCCGAGCCACTGAAGACGTCGGAAGCAGAAGCACGAAGGAGACACCACGGGCAGAACACCCTAAAGCACCAGTCGACTCAGCACCAAACCAACAAAACCCCGGAGACATCCGACACTAGAACCCACCAATAACTTCGTGAACTGACCAAAAACCAGTGAAACTCCTGAGGAAACCATCACCGTACTCTTCAACCTCGCGCCGCCAAAGACCACCGAGAAACTCTGACACAACGACGAAGAAAAATATGGGAAAACCGGGGGATGAAACCCTAAAATCATACAAACAAATAAAGAACCCAAAACCAGAAGAAACCAGAACAGGGTCGAAACGGAATTGAAACCCTAAATAGAACAACCGAAAAGCACCGCAGTTAGGGTATGAAACCCTAGAAAGAAAATGGGAGCTAAAACCCTAAATAAAGAAAAAAATGGACTCCGAGAGGACCCTCAACCGCCAAACCGCTATCCCAAAGCCTCGGTGTGCCCATCGCTCCATGTTCCGACCTAGAGAGGAGTAGTGGAACTCGAGGCCAGAGCACAGTAAGGCGGCCGGAAAAGGCCTTTGCTGAGCTAGGGAAGGCAAAACAGGGAGATGGGACCAGAGAAAGCGAGAGAGAGAGAGAGAGAATAGGACCTGGAGAGAGTAAAGACTTACAAAACGAGCAGAGAGAAGAGAAAACTTCAGAAATCGAAGCGGAAGATCCAACCCCGCCGGGGAGAAACCCTAGGAGGAGGAAGATGGCGAGCCGAGCGAGAGCCCGAGAGCGACCCTGGAGAGTGCGACACCATCTCTATTGTTAAGTTATTTATTTATATGTATATGATATATAATTGATACTATTATGAGGATTATCAGACCCATGAACTCAGTATCCAATTTCGCTTAAAAAGACACATCCTTGAGTCATTATATTCTATACGAATGTACTCAGAGTATGCCCATGCCCTAGGAATTTATAACCCATTAAATCTGAGAATTACATGATGATCACGATCATAAAAAGGATGAAATTTTTGAAATACCACCCATAGTGGAAAATGTCTCATTTTAGAAACTAAAATTCCTAAACATGATAGTAACACCCGAACAATACCACCCATTAGAAATATCATCCAAGCAATTTTATTTTTTTGGTTCTGATTGTGATACGTACCTCAGTTGGCCTCATGCCAATTTATAAAACATTAAACCTACCAGGTGGTCATGCCTAAATTTTCTCTATGCTTATAGGTCTATCATTTAAGTTTGAGTTGTAAAATAAGGGGCCTATGGGAAATGCTCACTTTTCCATTTCCAGGAAAAAACTCAAGCTGATGCTTAAATAGCCCTTTCATGAGGGTCGCACTAGGAATTCCATTATGTTTTTATTTCTAGAGAATTATGAAAATTATCAATTGGATCTTATGAAGGTAATGATTTAAATTGAAAATCCAGTAAAGGTTAAAATAAAAGCCGCACTTGGATTTTTTTTAGTTAATTCCACAAGGAACACTCGTATGTTTTGTCATGCTTCTTTATAAACATTAATTATTTTACTTACATCTAATCATAATTAGTATTTTTATTTAATAAATTATTTTTATCCATTTTATTTATCCTCAAAGGTATCACAACTAGGATTATTAAAATAAAATTTCAATTCCAATCTATATGGGAAAACACATTTTATGTTGTAATTGGAATTATAATTGACTAATTACTCATAAAAGTATGGCTCGAAAGTTGGAAATAGATTTTTTATAAATTAATAAGGGGGATTGGTCAATTAATATTCCACTATAAATCTATATGTGAAACCACATATCCATCTACATACACTTCAAATAAGCATCCATATATAACCTTACATACCCCGATAGGGTTAAGTACTAAAGAAAAAACAAGGTAAATGAATCCTACAAGGTTTCCATCAAGAGATAAATATATAATTTTAAAACATCCTTAATGGGTTCTTCATATAAATAGTATTCCCCAACTGACCTACATGGCTTAGTTATGCTTTTATGAATTCATTCATATGGGTCTTCATGCCCATGTTATATAGTTACAATCCTTTATATAGGAAAAAATTTCATTTATGGTAACAATTTATCAGGTTTCATATTTATATGATGGTCTCAATGTATAACAAGCTCATATACAAAGATTTGATTATATGAGTTACCATTTCCCAATTTATAAAACACCCATACACATTATAAATTTAAAATTGGTTTCAATTTTATAGCAACCAATATGTTTTAGCCCACGCAACAAGTGGTCCTTAGCTCAATCTTTTCATAATTGGTTAGTTAATGCGCCACTATAATTCTATACCAAAAAAACCCAGTAAGGTTGATGATTAAAATTTAATAACCAATTGTACATCACAATTATAAATATAAATTCTATCACATGTAGTAAATATAGTGAAACATGATAACTAAGAACATAAACATGGAAAATAATCATGGAATCCTATTACATAAGAAGGGAAACCCCCACACACGAATCACAGATAAATATGCTAAAATGATAGAAGAATGTTGTATAGAATACCATTATAAAAAAAAATCAAACTTCATGTTATTAAAAAAATAATGCTAATGAAATACCTTAAAATGTATAAAAATAGGCATGTTACTCAATCACCTTATATGGTGTAAAACATGAATGCTAATAAATAGACACGACACATCCATAAATCCCATATAGATAAAAAATGACATAAATTTCATTGAATATGCCTGACATTCAAATTCATAGGTTCCTATAATAATGCACGTAATGTCACTTCCTAACCACACTGGAAAAAGGGTAAAATACCATAACTCTAAAAAATCTGTAAGCATTGAAATGTATGCACATTAATTGATGTGAAATCATAATCAATTATAAAAAATGAAAAAAAACGTACAGAAATCCCATTATTGACACTTATA
This sequence comes from Viscum album, assembly GCA_963277665.1. Classification (NCBI taxonomy): domain Eukaryota; kingdom Viridiplantae; phylum Streptophyta; class Magnoliopsida; order Santalales; family Viscaceae; genus Viscum; species Viscum album. The sequence goes on from OY728142.1 coordinate 1,491,037,911, forward strand.
ATTTTCCATGTGTGTTGGGAGATCACTCCTAGACACGAATATTTTCCAAGAAAAGACACAGTCTTAGTTTTCTATTTACAAACAAAAAATAGAAAGACAAAAGAAAAGAGGCTATAAAAACACTTTGAAACATCCCTACCTAACCAAATTGAAAAAGTAGCTGGACTAGTCACCAGATAACCACAATAAGGCTTCCCCATACATTGGAGGCTACCAAATAGTAGTGAGGGTCCAATTATATTATGATGGGGAGACTATACCATCTTGATCATAGTAGGACAATAGTATAAGAGATATAAATCATTAGAAACTAAAATCACTAAAAATAAAATATATAACAAAAGGAGATTTATATAATAACTTATATAGTGAGCAACACCAAATATACAAATGTGAATGCATGTCCAGATGATTTTATAAGGTACGATCGACAAAAAAACTGAGGTATGTACAATAAATTAAAAAAAATGGACAAAGAAAGATAATAAAACCCATACTGGTGATCTCTATGGGTATCTTGATATCCTATCTAGCCATATTATTCTAAATCTCAGATAAAAGCTTAACAACACATGGGTAATCCATTGAAATGAAAACATGAGGTCTATTTGAGTACCCCAGTGTAATGGTTTCTTGTGAAGGGTGTGAGATATACTTAGTAGGCCACCACCACTTGCGTCTAAAGAATAATTTTGTCTTTGAATATAGAATATAGAGGTGTCTAGGTAAATCAATAAATATTTATAAATATAAAATTAAACAATTTGGATTATGTTACTAAAGGGCATCTGGACAACCATGCCTTCTTTAGCCTATATTGGGATTCATCTACACATTTTTCAAAAGGTATATGTTTTCATGCATAAAACTTCTACAAAGATAAAACTTCATTGGTTTTGGACCCATCTCTTAGTTACCATACATCAAAATAATTATAATGATATATATATATATACACAAATAACAGTGCTTAATCATATGGGTCATAACTGAGCATATATTATGACTGGAAAAAACATGGTCCGAACCAAATCACGTTATTTGGATCGGAACACACATCCTTTTATATGATACAAAATAATTTCATATATATTTAACAATAGGAATCAAGGTCATTAATAGAATGTAATCCTAGGACTATCCAAGGTGATCTAGAAGAGGAATCCCATGTATCACAAAAAGAGTACTATGATTACCCATCACTATATAAGAGTCTGTTTATGGTGATCTATAAATTCCATCACGAGAATCACTCCCAATATGGTTTAAAGTCAATAATCTTCATGCTCATCCCCACTATCACACATAGGGGGCTAAGTATCCCTTGTGGCAGGGTGTAATCATTTTCACCAAGACCATCCATGGGGTCTCCCCAAGGGAACAAGTGTCACTCATATGAAGGTGGAGAATATACACGGTGTGCCCATATATGGAATACCAAGTATCTCTCCCAATGTATTTACACTTTATCAAAAAATTCTAATTATAAATCATGAATTCACCCTCCTGGGAATCTATAAATGGAATCCTATGTATCTCTATCATCATGGTAGGAAGGTATAATATAAACCATATAATATATGAGCCCTATATTGAGATAGGCCTAAAATACATAGATATTACATCATTTTAGATTAATACTCATCACATTTAAAAAATATATTATCATAGACCACAATAGTTTAGTATATTTGGAAACATAATCTTCTAACTTGGTGAACGATCTTCAACATCTACCATAAAGATCATTCCCTTTAGTAATCATACACAAAACCATTCTTCTTAACCCCAGGAAAGGAAATATAAGAATGTGGTGATATAATTTTCTTAGTAAGGTTAAATAAGGGAGATATGTAAGCATAACGTGAGCATAAGTGTATGGGATTATGATATTAATGTTATAATACGATACAATGCATAAAAAGATCATTAATCACGAGACATGAAATAAATATTGGAAGATCAAAAGACATGAATCATAATATAATAAATAACATGAACCATGTGATCTTATAAAAATCATGAGACATAGAATTTTTGGCAGACACATAAACATGTAACATCATTCCCCATAAGTCAAGGCTCATTTCCAAAATATTATCAGTACACTTCATGGGGACTACACCTACTGGGTGGGACAAATCACCATCCCCAATATGAGTGAATTCCTTATATGGGATCAAATTTCCCCATTTTCTCATTGTGTATTTGGTTTCCCCATATTTCTATAGTGTATCAGGTTTACCCATATTCCCATAGTGGATCAGATTTCTCCATCAACCCATAATATACCGGGTTTCCCTATTTTCCGTTATAGATCAATAATGTTGATTTGATTCCCATGAATATATCATGAGATATAAATATATACCCAATAAATGTTTTTGAGATATATTTCCAACCCATCAAACATCAAAATAACACATACATGTTACATAAGATAATAAAACGTTCATTATATCAGGACCCATGAAAAGAGACGGGTTTCAAAAAAATCATATCACAATACATGAACTAAAATGGGGATCATAAACATTTAATCATATGATTACGTTTGAAAAATATAGACAGGTCTCATAACAATTTCATCAAATCAAAACCCATGAAAAGAAATATAATTAAAGTGCACATAACCCATGAAAGAGAAATGGGTGTCATAAAAATCATCCCAAAAAAATCATAAACCATTAATGAAATAATATGAATTGTATTATTGGATAAAATTACTAATAAATCATAAAATAAGATAAATTATGACCTATTAGATGTGTAATTATTTTTAAATACCACATGAAAATTTTCTTAATGAAAATAACTGTTCTTTGAAAATTCTTTTTAGAAAAAACTTTCAGAATTATTTTCCTATAAATAAAGACTTAAAATCTATTTTAAAACACATCTTGAGAAAAATATATTTTTCTATATTTAGAATGATATTTTAAAACATAAATCATTTTGAAATCCATTTTATTTTGAATAATCTTTTAAACCAATAAATTAATCCGAAAAATAATTTGAAAACGTTTTTCCTTGAAAATAATTTAAAATCCTAATAAAGAAGGGTTTACATCATTTTGAAAACCCTTATATAGAAAATGGATTTGAAAATGTATAAATCCATATAATTGTATAGAAAACTGTATATTATTTTTTGATTGCTTTATAGAACCATTTTGTTAACAACTTTGTGTAGGTGTAACATTTCAGTTAATATCTTTATTATTTTTTTGTATATGTTTTGGACTGTTATTCTTGATCCTATTAGATAGATAATGATTTACTTATTTTCCTATTATAAAACATGATTTATATATAATATATATTCAGTATATAAATATTTATAATAATATATAAAAGATAGATATATGAAATGAAATACACTGTTCATGGTGATGGTAGGTCGTACATACACGTGAACACTATTCCTATTTTCTTATCGAATTGAAACAAAGGTAAATGAAAGTTATATATATATATATATTATAATTAAATTATAATTATTATGTAATATATATCAGATATGTTCATAAAACCCATATTTTTAAATTAAATGTAGAGTGTGAATGAATCACATCACATTGAGGAAGCGATAGTCCACACGTCCACAAACAAAGTTATCATATTTACAAAAAATGGAAACCATGAAGGTATATTTTATATAAGAATTAAATAAGAATAAAGAAATCATAAATATCCAAAATATCACATAAAAATATAATGTCAATCATAATTCCCATTAATGAGATATGATAATGAAAAAACAAATAATCAAACATTCGTGAGGGAGTAGTTCTCCTAACACGAATAATATGTTCATTACCCATTAGATCAAAGATTGTCTAGGTGTAGGTAAAAAAATTAACATAAAACAACTATGTATATTTAGGATTATAATGATATTATATAATCATGATATACAAATAATTTAATGGGTGGAGAAGTAAATAAAACAAAAGATGATCATTGATGAATGTTACCTCATTTTTAGGAAACCCCTTTTTGTTTATACTGAAATGCTTCTTTGGTTGGATTTATTCCAAAATAATGGATTATATGATGAATGAAGGGATTTTGGGAGATTATTTTTATAGTTTTTGGTCCAGAAAAAGTTCTGTAGGGATTTGAATAAATGGGAGGAGTGATTTCCTTTTTATAGCAGAGGAGGAGTGTTATTCTTATAAATCATTGAAAAGGAAATTGCACCAATGTTTTTCCTAAAAAATTTAGATATAATAATGAAAATAAACTATTTAAGGTATTATATGTTAATAATATGTACAACCAATTGAGTTTCTAAAAGTTTATAGGTCATTTTGGGGATTAAGATTCAGGTTTAGTCCTTCATTACACTAATTTATATCTCATTCACTATAAATAATTTTAATCACTTTGGAAAATAAATTTTTATAAAAAATTTAGTTGTAGTCATTATATGTTATAAATTATGATTATTTAAAATATGGAATTTATTTTTATAAATTCTAATTACATAAGTGGAATAATTTAATTTAAATTTAATCCCACAAATGGTATGACAAAGAAGGTTATTAATGTAAAAATGTTCAAAATATTAAAATGGTTTTATATAAAATTTCAATGTGATATTAATTAAAATAACCTAAATTGGATTAATTTATGTATAATTGATCTAAATAAACTATATAAATAAACAAAAATATAATTTTCTATCTAAATAAATTATATGAAAAATCAGTTTTGAATTAAAAATTAGTATTTGTCAATATTCATAAAAAATGAAACTTCTTAGAAAAAAAAATCAACCTAATTATGTTTTATATTTTTATTATAAAAATTAAGTTTATTTTTTAAAAATAAAAATTATATTATTATTAAAAATCATACTTAAATTGGATTCTCTATTAAAAGGGAATAAAATTCCCTTTTAGAAAAATACATCTTTTATCCATAAAATTTGATTTATTCTTATCTTATACCTATAAAATCTATTGGATGAGTATCAAAAATATTTATTGAATATATAATATCTAAATTTTATTCAACACATTAATCAAATTTTGTTTGTTTAGTAAATTAAGATAAAATAGTGTTTTTAAATAGAAAAATAGTTTTCATAGAAATGAGATTTATTCATTCTCAAATAGTTCTTAATATCATTTATAACAAATTTTAAAGAAAAGGATTAATTTTATATACTTGGGTATATAATATTTTCAAAATTTAGTTAATATTATTTATAACATCTATTCTAATGGCAAAGTGGTAACTATGATAACATTTTAATAATATTATTAATAGTATACTGTAGTTTGGTAAAACTCAGCCTTATGTGAAATACAATTTGTGAAAGGGACTTGATATCATGTGTAATAAAAGAAAAAATTATTTTTTCATGTACCAAATACTCATCTAAGTGTTATTTGTATTGCAATCTTAACATGGTGTTGTGTATAACACAAGACACGGATATTGATTACATATAATAAAATTTATATTCAGTGTTATGTGACATGAAAAATATAAAAAAGATTAAATTAATTAGAAATTTTTTTCCCAAAATTGTAGGTTGTTGCATTTTACCCCCCTTAAAATTAATTTTTCTCTATAAATTTGTTTCGATTATCAAATGATTATTACTTTAATGTTCTGGTCATATAAACCTTCATAGTAAAAATTTATAATAAAACAACATTTAAAAAGGGAATTTTAGAAATATATTGTCTACCCAAAGAAACACTCAACTAGGTTTCCATATAAAAAAACATTAGTGGGAAGTTAAAATAGGTACATTTAGGAAAATTATAAATAATCATAGAGACTAATAAAGATAACTGATCACAAGAAAGTGGGTGATCCAAGAAAGTTAAAAATCACAAAACCCTAAAGTGAAGAATAATGAAGAGGTCATTGATATCATCAACACTGATGATAATATGAAAAAATATTTTCATGGCCATTTTACTAATGTTGAATAATTTTTTCACAAGAAGATATAAATACTTGATTTCACTCCATTTCAAAAGTAAAATATCACCCTTTGGTCATGTCCTAACCAATTTCTATTTCACATATTTATCTAAAAAGAAAGGTGATTTTTTCATTCCTGGAGAAATAATAGATAATGAGACCCGTGATAATTCATCCCATTTTTCTTCAGTTACCATCAACACAAAATATTTATAAGTGGTTATCCAATATTCATAAATCTTTATACAATGTGATAATAATTTAATCTCACAAACATCATCAGAAGTTTTAATTAAAATATTTATAAAAAGTTAACCATATAACCCTTCCTAAATATGAAAATCCAAAACATTATAATGAAGGTTATTTAATCATCTTATCATTGATCCCCATATATCATAATTTATCTCTTAGTTGTCAAATTCCCAACATGTTAATGCCCTCAATGTAACTTCGTTTGAAAGATGGTAGAAACCTAAATTAGAATAAGTCCTTCTGGAAAACATGCATGATTCCTTATTCCAAAGATTTCATGATATATTCCATAAATAATAGAAGTTGTAAACTTCATCTATGATAATATACAACATGTTTTCAACAAATCCTTTTTCAATTTTGATATCATAAATACTATCCATTTTACTTGATCCAAATAAATTGTCTCTTTATCCATGTTAAATGCAATTGTCTCAATATATTGAACACATTAAGGGTTACCTTACCTGAATTCAAAATATCACCTTTCCATTAAATCACTTTTCAAATCCTTCATTACCATTCAATATATAATTTTCAATCCTTAATAAAAAACTTACATTGAAAATACTTATATATTTATAATCATTGAATTAAAAAAATACACTTTCATTATCCAAATGTATTCTTAAACCATTACTCTGGATTCATCATCTTCTTCCATAATAAACCTATTCATAGAATATGAAATATGAATCATGTATTAAGGTTTCCAAACCTCGGTCTATTCATTCTTCCTATATTTAGTATAAATAATATTCATCAAACATCTCATACCTTTCACATGTCATTTTCTAACTCTTTATCTTCGATATTATATGCATTACTCATGGACCTTCAAGATTATCTTCATGAGATTTCCACATAAGAGATCAATTTTCATTATTACCATACATCACATATCCAAAAAATTAATTTTTAACCCTTCTCCTTCAAGTTACCACTACTGAATAAAACTAGAATGAATAGGGTGATAAATAGTTATCATAGAAAAAAACAAAAAAATCATGATAAATTATTATAGGATTTCAAAATAATGACACATAATTCATTAATTTAGGAATAATCATGTTTATCCTAGGTTATTAATAATCAAATAATATTTAAAACCTTCATTATGGTTCATAAAAAGTTTATGAATTTCTAAATCATATCCCTTAGGTGTGTCAAACTAGGTGGGTAGTAAGTCCTGTTTTCATGCACCAGTTCCCGATCAAGTCTAGCTCATTATGGTGTTTTTGGGATTGTTACCCCTATGTAAATCTGTTCCATGAACAAATACAATTGTAGTATATAGAAATTGATATCTTTCTTGGAAACCACTCACTATATCTTTTACCCAAATTCCATGACATTTTCCAAAACATCAACTCACTATTAGAGTTATCCTTAAAGACATCCATAGACATTTGATTAGAAATATCCCTAAGGATATCATTAAATATTTCTTTACTAAGTTTCCATATTTTGACAAAATGATTTATTTCATACCATATATAGTGACCCAGGCTTGACATACACAGATATTATATAATTTTTTATGAATATTCATCACATGAAAGAAATACATGGATGAGAACCATAAAAGTTTTGTGTCATTGGAAATATGGAAATATAATATTCTATCATGGTGAAAGATAGTCAACATCTCCCATAAATACCTTATCCTTTAATACTCCTACATAAAATATAACGACTCATACTTTACATACATTGTTAATAATTCAAAATTGAAGCGTACTTATTACATCATATAACAAAACCACGAAAGGACCGTATAGGTATAGTGTCTTTAGAAACTGGGAAACATAAACAACTGGTTCATAACGCGTCTACACTATCTCCCATTTATTTCATCATATCTATAGTCCCTTTTGGTATATCTTACTTAATAACCTTCTCCCTGACTTGGGGAAAGAAAACATACAAAAGTGTGAGCTCAAATGCTCAGTAAGGGTAAACAAAAGAAATATCAATCACATCATATTCATAAGAACACAACTTTTGGAAATCGTAACCTGAAAAAGAGAGCATAATTTCATGACATGGGATAAATCATAGTAGTGAAATGGAATCCCAATAATCATAACTTAAAACATGAAACTTTGTGGCATACACACATAATCATAGAGAATAATTTCTTATTAGTCAAGACTCATTGCCAAGACTATCTTAGTGGACAAAGCCCATTTCTGAACCGAGTTAACTCCTCGTTTCAGTCCTGTTTCACTGAACTGGTATAACCTACCATTCTAGACATGTCTATCTCATGAGATATAAAATCTTTACTTAATGCATTGGAGGGAGATATAGGTCCCACCCATCTCATAATGATACCATTCTTATGTGTGCCACAAAATCATAAACCATACATCATAGCATAAACCATGTAATAAAAATGGGATTCTTAAACATCGTGACATCATAAAACAATTCATACAGGATAAAGGAATTAATAAAAATAATTCCATCACAACATAATAAAATCAATGTTATAATAGGGATAGAAACAGAACCCTATATTGTCTTAGATGGAAAATAATTTTGATAAAACACTTGAACTCCATTCTTGAGGAAAATATCTTTTCTACTTCAAAAAGACTTTTCCTTTCTTAACATGTCATAAAATTATAAACTAAAAGAATTTGATTAAAAATAAACTTTAAAACTTATAAGGGAAGCTTCTTGGAAATAATGTTTTAAAAATCCATTCATGTTGTATAAGTTAAAAGAAAACATTTTTCTCGTACTTTTGTCGGAAAAGTCAAAAAATATATCGTATGAAAAACGACAAAAGATTCCTTTCATATATTTTACCAAAAACTCACCAAAGGGTAAAATTGAATTTAAAAAATTGTAGGTGGATGGAAATAATATTACATATTGAGGAGACATGGATGTGGATGATAAAATATACCCCAGTAAATACCAAAGTATAAACAATCTCGGACAAAAAATGAGATTGTGATATTTCCCTTACCTCAGGTCCGTTTTGCTTCGTAAGTGTCCGAACCTACTGTATAATGATTTAAATAATGTTATTGACTTATTCCAGAATCATAATTATTTTTATGATATCATATATGGTCATTTTCTTAGATTCTTTGTAATATTTCATCGCTACTTGTTATTCAGGTGTTTATAACTTTTTGTTCTTATGCGTGTTTTGTCGAATAAATTCTTATTCTTATAATTAGGTTATAGATACCTCATTTACAGAATGGTATTAGTGTAATATATATCATATTCATTCATTCAATTCATTTATATAATCTTTAGGAAATGAAGATCATGTAGAATGAGTCGCATCACATTGTGGAGACGGTATTCCGTACGTACGCACGAGTGATGATATCGTTCCTATGATCATGGAATTGTATTGAAGTGTATGTATACTATTTCAGAATCAGTATCACTTTATAATATTCATATATAGTCATTATTTACACCATTATACCCATCCAAGTAAGGTGGTGGTGGAAAATAGATTACACCACGGCGTGGAGACGGTATTCCGTACGTACGCACGCGCGATGATTTCTTTTACCGTAGGATGGATAGATGGTGAAATAGGTTTGTTTCATACTTATAATAATATATCAATATATGAGTGATACTGATGTTATTACTTCATAATGAAAAAACTAATGAAGAAAAAGTGGAAGAAGAAATAAAGATGAACGAATCGGTAACGGACATTACCTCTTCTTTGAAGTGCTTCTTTGAGACCTTCTTTTAGGGCAATAAAATTGGTCTTTGAAGAAGAACAGGACCTCTAGTATGTATCTAGGGAAGTGGAGAGGAGGAATTGGCAGGGTTTGGCTGAGCTTGAAGGCTCAAAGTGGTGTGAGGAAGAGGGGGAGGAGGTGCCCTTTTATAAGGGAGGAGAGAGGCACCTTTGGGAAAACTAAAAATATTATTTTATTATAAAGTCAAGTTCGGTTTTAAATAGCTCCATATTGATATATTTCGAAGCTAAGGTGGGGATGGGTCGAAATAATCTCATCCAATATAATTTAGACAAGTTTAGGATCCTATTTTAACCTTATCATTTAGATTTAACATTAAGTTAAATAAGTTTACTTTTACTGTGTCTTCTTATGTTCTTATACTATAAGGTTAATAAACTTACTATAAGCAGCCTAACGAACCCCAAGTTGTTTATTATTAATATATATAACCTTATATAAGTCATTTTACCGAACCTTAGATTTTTAGGAATAAAATAACAATTACTAATATAATATCTGTTTTAAAAACTATTTTATGTCAATTTTGACACTATTTAGTAATGATTTTTGTGAAAATCATAAAAGAATTATTAGTTCGAAACAAGTTAATTAAATCAATACTAACATGTCATATTAACCTAGAAAATTAGTGTAATTCATAAAAAGTCTCAAATTTCATTTATTTTATTGTTTATAACATTAATTATGTCAATATTTCATTAATAAGATAATTACTGCATCATCTTTGTGTCATAAATAAATTAAATTATTTAATGTCTAAAAATTACAAATAAAATACTATTATGTAGGAAATCGTATTATATTTCTAATGAATATTTACAGTCGAATTTATCTTATTTATACCCCATATTAAAAATTATTTACTTATTAAACTTTGATTTTAACTATTTTAACTCTTCTTTAAATAAATTAATAATAAATGTCGTAATCTAATCCAAGTGGGCCTAAATGGTCATATTTTATTCCTAAGTTTATTTTTGGTCGAATTACACTTATCCAATAGAATTAGGACATGTGTTAGGGTAATAATAATATCATCTTTAACCTTAATTACCCTATTTACTTTTAACTGTGGTAAAAAAAGTAAAAAGTTACTATTCAACAAAAATTATTTTCATCTCATTGAACCAAATTTTAGTCCTTGATATTAACTGTGTCTCTCAAATTTTCTAAATTCCACTCATAGAAGCGGTAAAGTTATGTTTTATGAAAAATTCAGTTTTTTAACTACCACTTAGTGGTTTCGCTATTCATCAAAAACTGAAAGTTTTCAGAAAAATACCAAAATTTCACCATAGGCTAATTTCGATATTCCGAATCCAAAAATGAAGTCCATTTTGAAAAATAAAATTTATAAAATTTCAAAAAGTGGTTATTACTATTCATAATGGCTAGTTTTAATACTATTTTAATAGCATATCGTTGTTTAGTGAAACTCGGTATTGCGTACGACGCAAGCTATCGAGGAAGGTCGCGATTTTGTGTAAAGCAAGCCAAGAAAGTGTTGTGTAGAAAAAGATTCCTTTGATTATTTATATAACATAAAAGTCTTGGGTATTACATTCTACCCCCCTTAAAATGAATTTCGCCCTCGAAATTCGTCACTTTGTAACAAACAGATGAGGATACCTCTCCCTCATCATATCCTCAAGCTCCCATGTAGCTTCTTATAATTGGTGGTTCCTCCATAAAACTTTCACCAATCGAGTGGTCTTGTTTCTTAGGACTTTTTCTCTATGATCCAGAATCTCTATCGGTTGTTCTTCATAAGAAAGATCTTGCTCCAGCGGTACAACTTCTGAGCTGAGTACATGTGAAGGATCAGGTATGTACTTTCTCAGGAGAGATACATGGAACACATCGTGAACTTGAGAGAGATTCAGTGGAAGCGCCAATCGGTAAGCTACCTTCCAAACACGATCCAGTATTTCGAAAGGATCGATATATCTAGGGCTCAACTTCCCCTTCTTTCCAAATCTCATAACCCTCTTCCAGGGAGATATTCGTAAGAACACTTTATCACCCACTTCAAACTCTAGGTCTTTTCTTCAGTTGTCGGCATAACTTTTCTGTCGACTCTGAGCCGCTCTTATGTGTTGTTTAATAGATCTGACCTTTTCTGCCATTTCATCAATGAGATCAGGTCCTAATAGCCTTCTTTCCCCAACTTCATCCCAGCAAGTTGGAGTCCTGTATTTCTTTCCATAGAGAGCTTCATAAGGAGCCATCTGAATACTGGAGTGAAAGATATTATTATAAGAAAATTCCACCAAAGGTAGGTGTTGATCCCAACCACTTTTTAAATCTATAGAGCAAGCTCTCAACATATCTTATAGGGTTTGAATTGTTCTCTCAGACTGACCTTCTGTCTGAGGATGATAAGCAGTGCTGAAACTCAACTCTGTATCCAGAGTATGCTGAAGAATTCGCCAAAACTTCGAGGTAAATCTTGGATCCTGATCGGATATAATAGAAAGTGGTACTCCATGCAATCTTACCACTTCCATTATATATATCCTGGAAATCTGATCTAGAGAGAAATCCTCTCTAATAGCAATGAAGTGTGCAGACTTTGTAAGACGATCAACTATGACCCAGATAGAATTATTGCCTTTGGATGTTTTAGGAAGTCCTGTGACAAAGTCCATAGTGATGTTTTCCCATTTCCATTCGGGTATGGGTAATGGTTGTAACATCCCCTTAGACTTCTGTCTCTCAGCTTTAACTTGTTGACAAACCAAGCATCGAGAGACAAATTCAACAACATCTCTTTTCATTCCATCCCACCAGAAGTACTCTTTCAGGTCCCTATACATCTTCGTGCTTCCAGGATGAATAGATAATGAAGAACTATGAGCCTCATCCAGCAGATCCTTCTTTAATTTGGGGATGGGAGGAACACAAACCCGATTCCTGAACTTTATTATCCCATCACAATCAAGGTTGAATTCAGGAACATTTCTCACCTTCTTTTGTAACTCGACATCTTCTTTCTGTGCCTCTTTAATCTTCACATGTATAGATGGTTGAACATTCATTTGAGAAAGATAATATTTTTCCCCTTCCATTATAATTCCAAGATCCATCCTTTGTAAATCCATAAATATTGGATCTTTTGTGATCCTCATCATGGATAAACTAGCATGGTCTTGTCGACTTAATGCATCTGCCACCTTGTTTGCTTTCCCAGGGTGATAATGTATTGAGCAGTCGTAATCCTTAATCAGCTCAAACCATCTTCTTTGACGCATATTCAGCTCCTTTTGTGTGAAAATATACTTTAAACTTTTATGATCAGTATAAATATCACACCTTTCACCATAAAGGTAATGCCTCTAAATCTTTAATGCAAATATTACCGCAGCTAACTCCAAATCATGTGTTGGGTAATTTTGCTCAGGGATTTTCAACTGTCGTGAGGCATAAGCTATCACCATATCATTTTGCATAAGAACACACCCCAATACCTTCTTGGATGCATCACTATAGATCACAAACCTTTCTCCACTACAAGGCAGTGTGAGCACAGGTGCACTGGATAAACTTCTTTTCAACTCCTTGAAATTCTCTTCACATTCTTCAATCCAGACAAACTTAACTCCTTTCCGAGTCAACTTGGTGAGTGGATTAGATAATCGTGAAAAATAATTCACAAAACGTCGATAATATCCAGCCAAACCAAGAAATCTTCAGATCTCAGTTACTGTTGTTGGTCTCGACCATCTTTCGATAACCTCTATTTTTGCTGGATCCACAGATATCCCCTCTTTTGAGATTATGTGACCCAAAAATGCAACTTTTTGAAGCCAAAATTCACACTTGGTAAATTTGGAATAAAGATTCTCCTTTCTCAGGGTCTTCAATATAATTCTCAAGTGATCTTCATGTTCTTACTTGCTCTTTGAATAGTTAAGAATACCATCTATAAATACTACCACAAATTGATCAAGATAGTCTCTAAAGACTCTATTCATCAGATCCATGAAGATAGCAGGGGAATTAGTAAGACCAAATGGCATCACTATAAATTCATAGTGTCCATACCTTGTACGGAAAGACGTCTTTGGTATATCCTCTCTTTTGACCCTTAATTGATGATACCCTGAACGAAGATCAATCTTGGAAAAGTATTGAGCTCCTCATAGTTGGTCAAATAAGTCATCAATGCGTGGGAGAGGATATTTGTTCTTTATAGTGATCTTGTTAAGTTCTCGATAATCAATGTAGAGTCTCATTGATCCATCTTTCTTATTAACAAATAGAACAGGTGCTCCCCAAGGTGACACACTAGGGCGTATGAATCCCTTATCAAGATTCTCTTGGAGTTGCTTTTTCAATTCCTGCAACTCAATTGGGGCCATTCTATAAGGTGTCTTTGAAATAGGCAAAGCACCCGGTACGAGTTCTATTGAGAACTCAACTTCACGATTTGGTGGAAGTCCCGGTAATTACTCCGGAAAGACATCATAAAACTCCCGTACAATGGGCATATTCTTAATCGTGAGTTTCTCACCAACCATTTGAGATAAATAACCTTCATTTAGTGGAATCAAGACCCATAAGATGGAAGAAATTTCCACTGGAAGGTTATGTTCATCCTTGCATTGATAGATGATCATAAATTGATCTGGAATATGAAATGTGACTTCCATTATTTGGCAATTGATATGAGATCTATATAAAGAAAGCCAATCCATGCCAAGAATCACATAAAATTCCACTATAGGAAGGATCACAAGATTTTCAGGAAGCACTTTCCCACAAACTTCAATCGGAGAAGAATTATAAACTTTTGATGCGACTGTTGTGCCATTAGGTGTTGTCATAGCTAACTCAACATCTAATTGTTGTGGTAATATGGTGATACCCTTAGAAAATTCTTCAGAAATAAAAGAGTGGGTGGATCCAGAATCAAATAAAACATTTGCTACTTTAGAGTGGATGGTAAGTGTACCTTTCACCACATCGTTATCGTACTCCACATCGCTGATAGAAATTGCATGTGACTTTCCTTTTTCATTAGCCTTAAGAGTTTTTTGATGTCGACCATCATCATCAACCCTTGGATTAGGGCATTTATTGGCATAATGTACCATCTCATTGCACTTGAAACATTGAAGTGTAGTAGGTTCATTCTGTGTATCCCTTCCTTTTTTTGCATCATTAGACATCTTCTTCCCATCATCGCGGCATTCAAATGCCTGATGACCTTCCTTTCCACATTTGAAACATTTACTTGTCCCTTTAAGACAACTCCCTCCATGTTTCTTTCCACACTTTGAGCATAAGGGAAAGCTCATCTTCTTTTCTGTGTGCTCTTTAGATTTTCCTTTGAATTCCATTTTCCTCTTCTTATCAAACCCATATGACTGATGGGTTACTCCAATCTCCATCTCGACTTTGAGAGCACATCGAACGATTTCCTCATAGCCATTGAAGTCCCTTATGGCTAACGCCCTTCGAAGAATTGGTTTTAAGCCACTAAAAAATTGATCGATCTTACTCTGAGGTTGGATAATAATACCAGAAGCATACCTTGCAAGTCTTGTAAAATTTGCTTCATAGGTACCAACAGATTCATCATCCTTTTGCTTCAGTTCAAGAAACTCTTTCTCCATCTTTGTTCGGAGAATACGAGGGATGTACTTATTGAAAAATAAGTTCTTGAACTCTTCCCATTCCATGGACTCAATTTCATCCCTTTGCCTCGTATTCTTAATAAGATTCCACCATTGATCAGCATCTCCTTCCAAACGATACACTGCTAGGATGACTTTATCATGTTCAGAACATTGATGAACTGAAAATATCTTTTCAGTAGTACTAATCCATTGTTCAGCAACTAATGGATTAGTAGACCCACTGAAAGAAGGTGGACGCTACCTCATGAAGGATTCAACAGAATGTTGCTCCTTCCTTTTCTCGTTTGTAAGTCTTGCATGATTCATAGCTGGAGAAAGTTGTGTGATCATGGCTAAAAGATTTTGCATTCCAGCTCCCATAACATTTGGTTGCTCACAGGGACAATCATTGCATTGCCCGTCGCATTCCGCATTAACACGGTTCCTTTGGGTTGCAGCCATTGACTAAAATCAAGAAGAATAATGTGAGAAACACTAATTATAATAGGAAAACCACATAATCAAGAATAAAATTTCACACTTAAGGTCTTATCCTAGGTTATTCATGGCCATTTCTAAAACACTAATATTGTGTTCTATGCTTAGACTTATCCTTAGGGTTCATACTAAGGCTTTCACATCCTAGTTTCCAAAGGTTGACTATACCTTTCCTCTGATACCAACTATAACGACCCATACTTTACATACATTGTTAATACTTCAAAATTGAAGCATACTTATTACATCATATAACAAAACCATGAAAGGACCGTATAGGTATAGTGTCTTTAGAAACTGGGAAACATAAACAACTGGTTCATAAAGCGTCTACACTGTCTCCCATTTATTTCATCATATCTATAGTCCCTTTTGGCATATCTTACTTAATAACCTTCTTCCTGACCTGGGGAAAGAAAACATAAAAAAGGGTGAGCTCAAATGCTCAGTAAGGTTAAACAAAAGAAATATCAATCACATCATATTCATAAGAACATAACTTTTGGAAATCTTAACCTGCAAAAGAGAGCATAATTTCATGACATGGGATAAATCATAGTAGTGAAATAGAATCCCAATAATCATAACTTAAAACATGAAACTTTGTGACATACACACATAATCATAGAGAATCATTTCTTATTAGTCAAGACTCATTTCCAAGACTATCTTAGTGGACAAAGTCCATTTCTGAACCGAGTTCACTCCTCGTTTCAGTCCTGTTTCACTGAACCGGTATAACCTACCGTTCCCGCCATGTATATCTCATGAGATATAAAATCTTTACCCAATGAATTGGAGGGAGATATAGGTCCCACCCATCTCATAATGATACCATTCTTATGTGTGCCAGAAAATCATAAACCATACATCATAGCATAAACCATGTAATAAAAATGGGATTCTTAAACATCGTGACATCATAAAACAATTCATATAGGATAAAGGAATTCATAAAAATAATTCCATCACAACATAATAAAATCAATGTTATAATAGGGATAGAAACAGAACCCTATATTGTCTTAGATGGAAAATAATTTTGATAAAACACTTGAACTCCATTCTTGAAGAAAATATCCTTTCTACTTCAAAAACACTTTTCCTTTCTTAACATGTCATACAATTATAAACTAAAAGAAGTTGATTAAAAATAAAATTTAAAACTTATAAGGTAAGCTTCTTGGAAATAATGTTTTAAAAATACATTCATGTTGTATAAGTTAAAAGAAAACATTCTTCTCGTACTTTTTTTGGAAAAGTCAAAAAATATCTCGTACGAAAAATGACAAAAGATTCCTTTCATATCTTTTACCAAAAACTCACCAAAGGGTAAAATTAAATTTAAACAATTGTAGGTGGATGGAAATAATATTACATATTGAGGAAACATGTATGTGGATGATAAAATATACCCCAGTAAATACCAAAGTATAAATAATCTCGGAAAAAAAATGAGATTGTGATATTTCCCTTACCTTAGGTCCGTTTTGCTTCGTAAGTGTCCGAACCTCCTGTATAATGATTTAAATAATGTTATTGACTTATTCCAGAATCATACTTATTTTTATGATATTATATATGGTCATTTTCTTAGCTTCTAAGTAATATTTCAATGCTACTTGTTATTCAGGTATTTATAACTTTTTGTTCTTATGCGTGTTTTGTCGAATAAATTCTTATTCTTATATTTAGGTTATAGATACCTCATTTCCAAAATTTTATTAGTGTAATATATATCATATTAATTCATTCAATTCATTTATATAATCATTATGAAATGAAGATCATGTAGAACGAGTCGCATCACATCGTGGAGACGGTATTCCGTACGTACGCACGAGTGATGATATCGTTCCTATGATCGTGGAAATGTATTGGAGTGTATGTATACTATTTCAGAATCAGTATCACTTTATAATAGTCATATATAGTCATTATTTACACCATTATACCCATCCAAGTAAGGTGGTGGTGGAAAATAGAT
Source organism: Viscum album (assembly GCA_963277665.1). Taxonomy (NCBI): domain Eukaryota; kingdom Viridiplantae; phylum Streptophyta; class Magnoliopsida; order Santalales; family Viscaceae; genus Viscum; species Viscum album. The sequence continues at coordinate 1,491,055,970 of OY728142.1, forward strand.
TACACCACGGCGTGGAGACGGTATTCCGTACGTACGCACGCGCGGTGATTTCTTTTTCCGTTGGATGGATAGATGGTGAAATAGGGTTGTTTCATAATTATAATAACATATCAGTATATGAGTGATACTGATGTTATTAATTCATAATGAAACATCTAAAGAAGAATAAGTGGAAGAAGAAATAAAGATGAAAGAATCGGTAACAGACATTACCTCTTCTTTGAAGTGCTTCTTTGAGACCTTCTTTTAGGGCACTAAAATTGGTCATTGAAGAAGACCATGATCTCTAGGATATCTCTAGGGAAGTGGAGATGAGGAATTGGTAGGGGTTGGCCGAGATTGAAGGCTCAAAGTGGTGTGAGGAAGAGGGGGAGGAGGTGCCTTTTTATAAGGGAGGAGAGGGGCACCTTTGGGAAAACTAAAAATATTATTTTATTATAAACTCATGTTCGGTTTTAAATAGCTCCAAATTGATATATTTAGAATATAAGGTGGGTATGGGTTTAAATACTCTCATCCAATAGAATTTATACAAGTTTATGTTCCTATTTTAACCTTATCATTTAGATTTAACATTAAGTTAAATAAGTTTACTTTTACTGTGTCTTCTTGTGTTCTTATACTATAAGGTTAATAAACTTACTATAAGCAGCCAAACGAATCCCAAGTTGTTTATTATTAATATATATAACCTTATATAAGTCATTTGGCCAAACCTTAGATTTTTAGGAATAAAATAACAATTACTAATATAATATTTGTTTTAAAAACTATTTTATGTCAATTTTGACACTATTTAGTAATTGAGTTTTGTGAAAATCATAACAGAATTATTATATCGAAAAAATTTAATTAAATCAATACTAACATGTCATATTAACCTATAAAATTAGTGTAATTCATAAAAAGTCTCAAATTACATTTATTTTGGTGTTTATAACATTAATTATGTCAATACTTCATTAATAAGATAATTACTTCATCATCTTTGTGTCATAAATAAATTAAATTATTTAATGTCTAAAAATTACAAATAAAATACCATTATGTAGGAAATCTTTTTATCATTCTAAGGAATATTTATAGTCTAATGTATCTTATGTATACCCCATATTAAAAATTATTTACTTATTAAACTTTGATTTTAACTATTTTAACCCTTCTTTAAATAAATTAATAATAAATGTCCTAATCTAATCCAAGTGGGCCTAAATGGTCATATTTTATTCCTAAGTTTGTTTTTTGTCTAATTAAACTTATACAATAGAATTAGGACATGTGTTAGGGTAATAATAATATCATCTTTACCCTTAATTACCCTATTTACTTTTAACCGTGGTAAAAAAAAGAAAAAAGTTACTATTCACCAAAAATTATTTTCATCACATTGAACCACATTTTAGTCTTTGATATTAACCATGTATCTCGGATTTTTAAAATTCCACTCACAAAAGCGGTAAAATTAAGTTTTATGAAAAATTCAGTTTTTTAACTATCACTTAGTGGTTTCACTATTCATCAAAAATTGAAAATTTTCAGAAAAATACCAAAATTTCACCCTAGGCTAATTTCGATATTCCGAATCCAAAAATGAAGTCCATTTTGAAAAATAAAATTTATAAAATTTCAAAAAGTGGTTATTACTATTCATAACGGCTAGTTTTAATAATATTTTAATAGCATATCGTTGTTTAGTGAAACTCGGTATTGCGTACGACGCAAGCTATCGAGGAAGGTCGCGATTTCGTGTAAAGCAAGCCAAGCAAGTGTTGTGTAGAAAACGATTCCTTTATATAACATAAAAGTCTCGGGTGTTACATTCTACCCCCCTTAAAATGAATTTCGGCCTCGAAATTCGTCACTTTGTAACAAACAGATGAGGATACCTCTCCCTCATCATATCCTCAAGCTCCCATGTAGCTTCTTATAATTGGTGGTTCCTCCATAAAACTTTCACCAATTGAGTGGTCCTATTTCGTAGGACTTTTTCACTACGATCCAGAATCTCTATTGGTTGTTCTTCATAAGAAAGATCATGCTCCAGCGGTACAACTTCTGAGCTGAGTACATGTGAAGGATCAGGTATGTACTTTCTCAGGAGAGATACATGGAACACGTCGTGAACTTGAGAGAGATTCGGTAGAAGCGCCAATCGATAAGCTACCTTCCCAACACGATCCAGTATTTCGAAAGGGCCGATATATCTAGGGCTCAACTTCCCCTTCTTTCCAAATCTCATAACCCTCTTCCAGGGAGATATTCGTAAGAACACTTTATCACCCACTTCAAACTCTAGGTCTTTTCTTCGGTTGTCGGCATAACTTTTCTGTCGACTCTGAGCTGCTCTTATGTGTTGTTGAATAGATCTGACTTTTTCTGCCATTTCATCAACGAGATCAGGTCCTAATAGCTTTCTTTCCCCAACTTCATCCCAGCAAGTTGGAGTCCTGCATTTCTTTCCATAGAGAGCTTCATAAGGAGCCATCTGAATACTGGAGTGAAAGATATTATTATAAGAAAATTCCACCAAAGGTAGGTGTTGATCCCAACCACCTTTGAAATCCATAGAGCAAGCTCTAAACATATCTTCTAGGGTTGAATTTTTCTCTCAGACTGACCGTCTGTCTGAGGATGATAAGCAGTGCTGACACTCAACTCTGTATCCAGAGTATGCTGAAGACTTCGCCAGAACTTCAAGGTAAATCTCAGATCCCGATCGGATATAATAGAAAGTGGTACTCCATGCAATCTTACCACTTCCTTTACATATATCCTGGAAAGCTGATCCAAAGAGAAATCATCTCTAATAGCAATGAAGTGTGCAGACTTTGTAAGACGATCAACTATGACCCAGATAACATTATTGCCTTTGGATGTTTTAGGAAGTCCTGTGACAAAGTCTATAGTGATGATTTCCCATTTCCATTCGGGTATGGGTAATGGTTGTAACATCCCCTTAAACTTCTGTTTCTCATCTTTAACTTGTTGACAAACCAAGCATCGAGAGACAAATTCAGCAACATCTCTTTTCATGCCATCCCACCAGAAGTACTCTTTCAGGTCCCTATACATCTTCGTGCTTCCAGGATGAATAGAGAATGAAGAACTATGAGCCTCATACAGCAGCTCCTTCTTTAATTCGGGGATGGGAGGAACACAAACCCAATTCCTGAACTTTATTATCCCATCACAATCAAGGTTGAATTCAGGAACATTTCTCACCTTCTTTTGTAACTCGACATCTTCTTTCTGTGCCTCTTTAATCTTTACATGTATAGATGGCTGAACATTCATTTGAGAAAGATAAGATTTTCCTCTTCCATTATAATTCCAAGATCCATCCTTTATAAATCCATAAATATTGGATCTTTTGTGATCCTCATCATGGATAAACTAGCATGGTCTTGTCGACTTAATGCATCTGCCACCTTGTTTGCTTTCCCATGGTGGTAATGGATTGAGCAGTTGTAATCCTTAATCAGCTCCAACCATTTTCTTTGACGCATATTCAGCTCCTTTTGTGTGAAAATATACTTTAAACTTTTATGATCAGTATAAATATCACACCTTTCACCATAAAGGTAATGCCTCCAAATCTTTAATGCAAAGATTACCGCAGCTAACTCCAAATCATGTGTTGGGTAATTTTGCTCATGGATTTTCAACTGTCGTGAGGCATAAGATATCACCATATCATTTTGCATAAGAACACACCCCAATCCCTTCTTGGATGCATCACTATAGATCACAAACCTTTCTCCACTACAAGGAAGTGTGAGCACAGGTGCACTGGATAACCTTTTTTCAACTCCTTGAAATTCTCTTCACATTATTCTATACAGACAAACTTAACTCCTTTCCGAGTCAACTTGGTGAGTGGATTAGATAATCGTGAAAAATCTTTCACAAAACGTCGATAATATCCAGCCAAACCAAGAAAAATTCGGATCTCAGTTACTGTTGTTGGTCTCGACCATCTTTCGATAACCTCTGTTTTTGCTGGATCCACAGATATCCCCTCTTTTGAGATTCTGTGACCAAAAAATGCAACTTTTTGAAGCCAAAATTCACACTTGGCAAATTTGGCATAAAGCTTCTCCTTTCTCAGGGTCTTCAATATAATTCTCAAGTGATCTTTATGTTCTTCCTTTCTCTTTGAATAGACAAGAATATCGTCTATAAAGACTACCAAAAATTGATCAAGATAGTCTCTAAAGACTCTATTCATCAGATCCATGAAGATAGCAGGGGCATTAGTAAGACCAAATGGCATCACTATAAATTCGTAGTGTCCATACCTTGTACGGAAAGACGTCTTTGGTATATCCTCCTTTTGACCCTTAATTGATGATACCCTGAACGAATATCAATCTTGGAAAAGTATTGAGCTCCTCATAGTTGGTCAAATAAGTCATCAATGCGTGGGAGAGGATATTTTTTCTTGATAGTGATCTTGTTAAGTTCTCGATAATCAATGCAGAGTCTCATTGATCCATCTTTCTTCTTAACAAATAGAACAGGTGCTCCCCAAGGTGACGCACTAGGGCATATGAATCCCTTATCAAGATTCTCTTGGAGTTGCTTCTTCAATTCTTGCAACTCAATTGGGGCCATTCTATAAGGTGTCTTTGAAATAGTAAAAGCACCCGGTACGAGTTCTATTGAGAACTCAACTTCACGATTTGGTGGAAGTCCCGGTAATTCCTTCGTAAAGACATCATCAAACTCCCGTACAATGGGAATATTCTTAATCGTGAGTTTCTCACCAACCATTTGAGATAAATAACCTTCATTTAGTGGAATCAAGACCCATAAGATGGAAGAAATTTCCACTGGAAGGTTATGTTCATCCTTGCATTGATAGACGATCAGAGATTGATTGGAATATGAAATGTGACTTCCCTTCTTTGTCAATTGATATGAGCTCCATATAAAGAAAGCCAATCCATGCCAAGAATCACATCAAATTCCACTATAGGAAGGATCACAAGATTTTCAGTAAGCGCTTTCCCACAAACTTCGATCGGAGAAGAATTATAAACTTTTGATGTGACTGTTGTGCCATTAGGTGTTGTCACAGCTAACTCAACATCTAATTGTTGAGGTAATACGGTGATACCCTTAGAAAATTTTTCAGAAATAAAAGAGTGGGTGGATCCAAAATCAAATAAAACATTTGCTACTTTAGAGTGAATGGTAAGTGTACCTTTCACCACATCGTTATCGTACTCCACATCGCTGATAGAAATTGCATGTGACTTTCCTTTTTCATTAGCCTTAAGAGTTGGTTGACGTCGACCATCATCATCAACCCTTGGATTAGGTCATTTATTGTCATAATGTCCCATGTCCTTTCACTTGAATCATTGAAGGGTAGTAGGTTAATTCTGTGTATCCCTTCCTTTTTTTGCATCATTAGGCATCTTCTTCCAATCATCGCGGCATTCAAATGCCCGATGACCTTCCTTTCCACATTTGAAAGATTTACTTGTCCCTTTAAGACAAATCCCTCCATGTTTCTTTCCACACTTTGAGCATAAGGGAAAGCTCATCTTTTTTTCAGTGTCCTCTTTAGATTTTCCTTTGAATTCCATTTTCCTCTTCTTATCAAACCCATATGACTGACGGGTTACTCCAATATCCATCTCGACTTTGAGAGCACATCGAACGATTTCCTCGTAGCTATTGAAGTCCCTTATGGCTAACGCCATTCTAAGTCTTGGTTTTAATCCACTAAAGAATCGATCAATCTTACTCTCAGGTTGGATAATAATACCAGAAGCATACCTTGCAAGTCTTGTAAAATTTGCTTCATAGGTACCAACAGATTCATCATCCTTTTGCTTCAGTTCAAGAAACTCTTTCTCCATTTTGTTCGGAGAATACGAGGGAAGTACTTATTGAAAAATAAGTTCTTGAACTCGTCCCATTCCATGGACTCAATTTCATCCCTTTGCCTCGCATTCTTAATAAGATTCCACAATTGATCAGCATCTCCTTCCAAATGATACACTGTTAGGATGACTTTATCATGTTCAGAACATTGAAGAATTTAAAATATCTTTTCAGTAGTACTAATCCATTGTTCAGCAACTAATGGATCAGTAGACCTGCTGAAAGAAGGTGGACGCTGCCTCATGAAGGATTCAACAGAATGTTGCTCCTTCCTTTGCTAGTTTGGAAGTCCTGTATGATTCATAGCTTGAGAAAGTTGTGTGAGCATGGCTACAAGATTTTGCATTCGATCTCCCATAACGTTTGGTTGCTCAGGGGGACAATCATTGCATTGCCCGTCACATTCCGCATTAACACGGTTCCTTCGGGTTCCAGCCATTGACTAAAACCAAGAAGAATAGTGTGAGAAACACTAATAATAATAGGAAAACCACATAATCAAGAATAAAATTTCACACTTAAGGTCTTATCCTAGGTTATTCATGGCTATTTCAAAAACACTAATATTGTGTTCTATGCTTAGACTTATCCTTAGGGTTCTTACTAAGGCTTTCACATCCTAGATTCCAAAGGTTGACTATACCTTTCCTCTGATACCAACTATAACGACCCATACTTTACATACATTGTTAATACATCAAAATTGAAGCGTACTTATTACATCATATAACAAAACCACGAAAGGGCTGTATAGGTATAGTGTCTTTAGAAACTGGGAAACATAAACAACTAGTTCATAAAGCGTCTACACTGTCTCCCATTTATTTCATCATATCTATAGTCCCTTTTGGCATACATTACTTAATAACCTTCTTCCTGACCTGGGGAAAGAAAACATACAAAAGGGTGAGCTCAAATGCTTAGTAAGGGTAAACAAAAGAAATATCAATCACATCATATTCATAAGAACATAACTTTTGGAAATCTTAACCTGCAAAAGAGAGCATAATTTCATGACAGAGGATAAATCATAGTAGTGAAATGGAATCCCAATAATCATAACATAAAACATGAAACTTTTTGGCATACACACATAATCATAGAGAATCATTTATTATTAGTCAAGACCCATTGCCAAGACTATCTTAGTGGACAAAGTCCATTTCTGAACCGAGTTCACTCCTCGTTTCAGTCCTGTTTCACTGAACCGGTATAACATACCGTTCCAGCCATGTCCATATCATGAGATATAAAATCTTTACCCAATGCATTGGAGGGAGATATAGGTCCCAACCATATCATAATGATACCATTCTTATGTGTGCCACAAAATCATAAACCATACATCATAGCATAAACCATGTAAGAAAAATGGGATTCTTAAACATCGTGACATCATTAAACAATTCATATAGGATAAAGGAATTCAAAAAAATAATTCAATCACAACACTTTTCCTTTCTTAACATGTCATACAATTATAAACTAAAAGAAGTTGATTAAAAATAAACTTTAAAACCTATAAGGGAAGCTTCTTGGAAATAATGTTTTAAAAATCTATTCATGTTGTATAAGTTAAAGGAAAACATTCTTCTCATACTTTTGTCGGAAAAGTCAAAAAATATCTCGTACGAAAAACGACAAAAGATTCCTTTCATATCTTCTTACCAAAAACTCACCAAAGGGTAAAATTGAATTTAAACAATTGTATGTGGATGGAAATAATATTAAATATTGAGGAAACATGGATGTGGATGATAAAATATACCCCAGTAAATACCAATGTATAAACAATCTCAGACAAAAAATGAGATTGTGATATTTCCCTTACCTTAGGTCCGTTTTTCTTCGTAAGTGTCCGAACCTCCTGTATAATGATTTAAATAATGTTATTGACTTATTCCAGAATCATAATTATTTTTATGATGTCATATATGGTCATTTTCTTAGCTTCTTAGTAATATTTCATTGCTACTTGTTATTCGGGTGTTTATAACTTTTTTGTTTTTATGCGTGTTTTGTCGAATAAATTCTTATTCTTATATTTAGGTTATAGATACCTCATTTCCAGAATGGTATTAGTGTAATATATATCATATTCATTCACTAAATTCATTTATATAATCATTATGAAATGAAGATCATGTAGAACGAGTCACATCACATCGTGGAGACGGTATTCCGTACGTACGCACGAGTGATGATATCGTTCCTATGATCGTGGAATTGTATTGGAGTGTATGTATACTATTTCAGAAACAATATCACTTTATAATAGTCATATATAGTCATTATTTACACCATTATACCCATCCAAGTAAGGTGGTGGTGGAAAATAGATTACACCACGGCGTGGAGACGGTATTCCGTACGTACGCACGCACGGTGATTTCTTTTTCCGTAGGATGGATAGATGGTGAAATAGGGTTGTTTCATACATATAATAACATATCAGTATATGAGTGATACTGATGTTATTAATTTATAGTGAAACAACTAAATAAGAAGAAGTGGAAGAAGAAATAAAGATGAAAGAATCGGTAACAGACATTACCTCTTCTTTGAAGTGCTTCTTTGAGACCTTCTTTTAGGGCACTAAAATTGATCTTTGAAGAAGACCAGGACCTATAGGATGTCTCTAGGGAAGTTTAGAGGAGTAATTTGCAGGGTTTGGCCGATCTTGAAGGCTCAAAGTGGTGTGAGGAAGAGGGGGAGGAGGTGCCCTTTTATAAGGGAGGAGAGGGGCACCTTTGGGAAAACTAAACATATTATTTTATTATAAAGTCAAGTTCGGTTTTAAATAGCTCCAAATTGATATATTTCGAAGCTAATGTGGGGTGGGTAGAAATACTCTCATCCAATAGAATTTAGATAAGTTTAGGTTCCTATTTTAACCTTATCATTTAGATTTAACATTAAGTTAAATAAGTTTACTTTTACCGTGTCTTCTTGTGTTCTTATACTATAAGGTTAATAAACTTACTATAAGCAGCAAAACGAACCCCAAGTTGTTTATTATTAATATATATAACCTTATATAAGTCATTTGGCCAAACCTTAGATTTTTAGTAATAAAATAACAATTACTAATATAATATTTGTTTTAAGAACTATTTTATGTCAATTTTGACACTATTTAGTAATTGATTTTTGTAAAAATCATAACAGAATTATTAGTTTGAACCAAGTTAATTAAATAAATACTAACATGTCATATTAACCTAAAAAATTAGTGGAATTCATAAAAAGTCTCAAATTGCATTTATTTTGGTGTTTATAACATTAATTATGTCAATATTTCATTAATAAGATAATTACTGCATCATCTTTGTGTCATAAATAAATTAAATTATTTAATGTCTAAAAATTACAAATAAAATACCATTATGTAGGAAATATTTCTAGATTTCTGATAAATATTTATAGTCGAATTTATCTTATGTATACCCCATATTAAAAATTATTTACTTATTAACCTTTGATTTTAACTATTTTAACCCTTCTTTAAATAAATTAATAATAAATGTCCTAATCTAATCCAAGTTGGCCTAAATGGTCATATTTTATTCCTAAGTTTGTTTTTGGTCGAATTACACTTATACAATAGAATTAGGACATGTGTTAGGGTAATAATAATATCATCTTTACCCTTAATTACCGTATTTACTTTTAACCGTGGTAAAAAAAAAGTAAAATGTTACTATTCACCAAAAATTATTTTCATCTCATTGAACCACATTTTAGTCCTTGATATTAATCGTGTCTCTCGGATTTTCTAAATTCCACTCACAGAAGCGGTAAAATTAAATTTTATGAAAAATTCAGTTTTTTAACTACCACTTAGTGGTTTCACTATTCATCAAAAATTGAAAGTTTTCAGAAAAATACCAAAATTTCACCCTAGGCTAATTTCGATATTCCGAATCCAAAAATGAGGTACATTTTGAAAAATAAAATTTATAAAATTTCAAAAAGTGGTTATTACTATTCATAACGGCTAGTTTTAATAATATTTTAATAGCATATCATTGTTTAGTGAAACTCGGTATTGCGTACGACGCAAGCTATCGATGAAGGTCACGATTTCGTGTAAAGAAAGCCAAGCAAGTGTTGTGTAGAAAAAGATTTCTTTGATGATTTATATAACATAAAAGTCTCGAGTGTTACATAAAACATTAGTTTATATCCTAGGGAATGGAAATATATGAAATGGGTGACATCAGATGCTCAATAAGGGTATGCAAGGGATATATGTAAGCATAACATGAGTATAAGAGCTTGAGAACATGATCTTAATGATAGAAGATAATATCCTACACCAAAATAACATAATCATGATACATGGCATAAATATTTGAAGTTTATAATCCATGAATCATAAGATAATAAAGAACATAAACAATGTCAGTATATCAAAGGTATAAGACGTACAATTTGTGGTAGACAAAAAAACATGTAACAACCTTCCCCATAAGTGAAGACATATTGCCAAAAACATATCAGTGCACTTCATGGGGACTATACGAACTGGGTAGGACACACCACCATCCCTTGTCACAGTCCATTCCTTATAAGGGATCATGTTTTCCCATTTTCCAGTAGTTTAATGATATTCCCCATCTTTGCATAGTGGATCAGTTTTCCCAATATTTCCTTAGGGGATCGGGTTTCCCCATCTCCCCATTGCGGATCAGATTTCCCCATATTTTATAGTGGATCATGCCCATCAACATGATTCCCATAATTATCTCATGATATATAAATCTTTACCAAATCCATTAGAGGGAGATAGAGGCCCCACCCCTCACATAATAAAACCATACATACATATGCAACAAGATAATAAAACATGCATCATATCATGACCCATAAAAAGATATGGGTTTCATAAGAATGATATCACAACCCATGAAATGGAATGGTTTTCATAAAAGTTTCATCATATCATTACCTCTAAATATATTTATGTTTCATTACCATTTCATCAAAGAATAACCCATGAAATGAAATGTGTTTTAAGAGCATATAACCTATGGAAGAGAAATAAGGTTCATAAAAATCATTCAATCAATTCATAAACTAGTAATGAAAAATATTAATGATATTATTGGATAATGAACACAATAGAGTATAAACAATAACAATGTATTTAATATTAGATGGATATGGATTTTTAAATATCACATGATACATTTCTCAAGGAGAACACATTTTTCTTGAAAATCCTTTTTATAAAACCATTTCAATTTTTTTATTATAATGAAAATTTTATAATTTCATTTAAAAAATCTATTGAGGAACATATCTTTTCAACTATGAAAAATATTTATAAAAAATAATTCATTTTTGAACCTTTTTACTTTAAAATAGATTTGAAAATCCATAAAAAAATCTTGAAAATAGTTTTGACAACATTTTTCATTTAAAATAGTTTGGAAACCTAAAAAGTATGGTTAAAATAATTTTCAAAACCATTTTATAGTAAATTTAATTGAAAACTTATAACAAAATCTCAAAATCATAGGCATTGTTTTCATTGAAATCAACCATTTGGAAACATATATAGGAAGATTTGGAAATAATTTAAAATACTTATTAGGATTAAAATAGTTTTAAAACCTTTTTTTTGAAAACCATGTTAAATACATAAATTTTAAACAATATTAGGAAAAATTTTAATTAAAAATAACCTTGTAGAAATAGAAAGGATGTTTCATGGAAATGATGTCCACGATGGAGGGAAAGTCCACACATGTTGAAAATTCCTTTTTCACCTTAAATGTTTTGAAAAGATCCTTGATTAGAAAACAAAAAGAATATTCATTTAAAAAATATTTTGAAAAAAATAAAAAAATGTTTATAAATTCCATATAAAAATAATGAATTAATAATAAAACACATTTAAAAACATTTTTAGAAAAATACAGTTTTCAATGACCACTGATTTTCCGACTGAAAATAGAAATAAAGTTAGATTTTCATAATTTTGTTTTGTTGATCTTAAGTTCCAAATAATTAAAATAATATAATAATACACGAATATATAATGTGTACCTATTGGATAATAAAATTCATTAGAGTTATTGTGATATTGGTAATAATATTTCTTAAATGTAAGCATAATTATAAACAACCTTGATAAATGATGTCATAGATGCAATAAACTATTACCACTTTTGTAATTTAAAAAAATAATACCCATGAAATAATAAAATAAAATGTTGATAAAAATATCATGAAAATAATGATATTAATGATATAACATATCAATGGATATCATATACACCACTCAAAATAATTGAGTGGTGAATATGTAATGTATCTGACGAAAATAAAAAAGTGAGATTAAATTCCCCTACCTTAAGTCTTGAATTTCTTTATACACATATAAAAATCATATATATTAAATATAAGTTTATTATATTTATACCATAGACCCATATTTTTATATCTAATGTCATATATTATTATGTTATGACCTTATATTACTTTTTGAGGAACTCCATGTTAATGTTACGTTTCAGGTAATATATGCTTTGTTTTTTGTATATGTTTTTGCTTGTTATTATTGATCTTTATACATAGATCGTAATTAATTATTTTTATAATATAAAACAAGATTTATATGTAATAAATATTAAGTATATAAATATTTATAATAATATATGGAAGATATATATATGAAATGTAATACGCCGTTCATGGAGACGATAGATTGTACATAAACGTGAACGGTGTTTATGTTTTCTTATCGGATTGGAATAAAAAAAACGACATATAAGTACACACATATATATAATATAATTAAATTTGAATAATTATTTCATATATATTATATAATTTCACCAAACCCATTCTTAATACATTCTATATAGAGTGTGAACGAATCACATCTCTTTGAGAATGTAATAGTCCACACTTCCACAAACAAAGTTATCATATTTACAAAAAAAGGAACGAATAATGAAATATTATATATACTAATTACATAAGCTTAAAGAAATCATAAATATCATATATATTTTATAAAAAAAATTCAATCATAATTCTCAACCTGGAGAGGTGGTAAAGGAAAAATGATCAATCATAATTTCGTGAGACAGTAGTTCAACGTACACGAATGGAGAGTTTGTTACACCTTAGGGGGATGATTATATAGGTGTTGGTATAAATAATAAAATAAAAACATCTATTTATATTTATGATAATGTTTTTATTATATAATAATTATATAAAAATAATCGTATGGTTGGAGAAGTAAATGAAATAAAGATGATTTTTGAATAATGTATACTCATTTTAAGGTATCTCATTTTGGTTTATACCGATATAATTACTTGGTGGAATTTCTACGAAATGTTATGCTTCTTGGATTAAAGGAGGGATATTAGGATAATATTATTCATATATTTTTTTTATCCAAAATCCATGAGATGTGTAAATAAATGGGAGGGGTGAGTGTATTTTTATAGTGGAGGAGAATTAGCATTCAAATAATTTTTTTAAATTGGATTTAAATCCATGTTTTATCTATTAAATTTGGCCCCAATAATGAAAAAAACAAGATAAAAAATTTATATGGTTAAAATATGAATAAAAATATTTTGGGATAGTTTCTAGGTAATTTTTGGCCTTATGTTTAGGGGTTAGTCAATTTTGAAGCTAATTTTTCTCTCAATGACTATAATTAATTTAAACCAATTACTGTAATATTACGGATAACAAAATTTATTTTATATGTAATGGCCCATAAATTCAAGATCTATTACTTTTTCAAATTATGGTGTTCTAGGGCATTGGTGTCAGTGGAAATGTGTCACCATAGTGTCACCTATCAGTTCAACCCATCGGTCTCATCGATCAGTTTCATCGATTAGCACCCCAGATATGCTTCACCAATCCACTCTACTGACAGGATTCATTGATCAACTCCACCGATACACTTCACTGATCTGCTCCACCAATCCACTTCATATATTATCTCCACCGATCGGTCTCACTGATCGGTTCCACCCATCGGTCTCATCGATCATTCTCACTGATCGGTTTCACCGATCCGCTCCACCAATCGATTTCATCAATCCACTCCACTAATCAACTTCACTGATCTGCTCCACCAATCGACTTCACCAATCGACACCACTGATTATATTCACTAATCAGCTCCACTAATCAGCTTTACTGATCAGCTTCACTGATCCGCTCCACTGATCAGTTTCACCCATCAGCCACTATAGTGTATCCAGTTTCTTTCTAGTTTCCAACCTGTAACACCTCATTTGGTGTAAAAAAATTTAAAATCCATTTTTAAAGACATTTTATTACATTTCAAATCTCTCCAGTCATGCCTTCAAATTCCTAACTATCAGGAGCAGTTTAATAAATGAGACGTGTGAAACCACCCACCCGCATGGTCAAGCCATGACTCATTTTTCATGCGCTTTGAAACAACATATCCCATAACTATTGGATCAGTCCTTCATCACCTTGATCTTATTCCTAGGCCTCTTTTGTTCCCTATGTATGATCTTGAAGTCCTTTATCATGAGACGAGTCGTGCGCCGATGTTGGAGCCCTTCCAGCTTAACCTTCATGGAGTTTTTCTTACAATTTTCCTGACCAAACTACTTTGAGCTAAGAGGAAGCATTGATCATTAACCATCCAATTAAGGGTTTTTCCTTCTTCTCTCTTTAACTATGATTCATGTGGGGTGGGTATGATTATGATCCTTCAGGATTTAGATGAAACTAACTTTAACATAGATAATGAACAAACCTTTTTAATGAATAAAGGTTTGGGAATGATGATATTGACATTAGGGTGTTAACTTTTTTTATATTGTGAATTGTATGAGCATATGTCCACTGGAAACCGTGGTTATTAGTGGTCCTTTCTTATACACTAATAATGCTCTATTTTCTGGATGATCTTGTGTATAAATGGTTGTAACATGGAAACTAGTTCATCACATAAACTTGGTTGATTAAATGTATTCTCTATGGACAAGAGCCCTTGTGTGATCATCCTAGTTAAACAAATAGAAAGAATGTACTTAATGAATGGTTTTGGATAATTTTGGAAACATGTTTCTTCATTCTGGTGATATGTATGGTTTCTCTATGTAATGATTTGGGGGGGTGAAGTGAATGGGGATGGGACCCCTGGTTGTTCGGTTGTTGGTTTTTGAATCATAGGCCATGTGGAGCCGGCATGTTTGGGCTTGGTTTGGTTCTAGTACTTCGTGGGATCTCACAGACCCCTTTTAGTGTTGTGACATTACAAGAGAACTAGGTTTGAATTCTTAAAATCATGCTTGGCCGTGTTTCCTTCAGTTTTTTTGCTTGTGGTTATGCCTGTTGGTAGCTCAGTAGTGGATAAATATTTTAAAAGGAACCACTTGAACATGCTAAATAGAATGAGTATAATGGGGGATTTTCCCCCCAGAAATGGGTTGTGTTTTAGTTTTGGTTGTTACATATATGTAAATGCAGGGATAACAGTGAGATTAGTGGTGTAGAGGACGATTGTATATTTTGGAACCCTTAGTTTGGGATGAGTACTCAAATACCTATATGTATAATATTTAGATACTATGTTTATTATACGCACCCCACATATGTTGATCAATTTGTGCTGAAGACCCCAACTTCACGGGAGAGGGTGTTTTTTCCAACATTCATATGAGTGGGTGGTTATTAGATCATTTCTACTCCATCTCCCAAGTAGACCTAGATTCTTCAGGAAGGGTTTGATAGGATAAGGATTATAACTGCCCAATACTCTTCGTGCATAGCGGTGTCATGGTGGTTGGCCTAGGTGTGTGAGGGCAGGTTGATTTTCCATGAGTATTTAGGATGAGGCCTAGGTGTCTTCAAGCAAGGAATTAGTCATTCTAGCCAACATGTCTTCAAACATGGCGGTGGTTGTCATGGCCTAGGTGTATGCGGTCATGGTTATGTGCTGTTGATATGGCATAGGTGTCTACGAGCATGGTTATGTGTGGTTGTGGTGGCCTAGGTGTTTGCGGGTGGGATGAACGTACGGTTGGGATAACACATATGGTTGTTATTGGGGGTTCTAGTGGGATGGTAGTGGGATCTGTGGGAGAGGTCTGATGCGTAGGATGTTCTAAATAACCAATGATAAAGTGGTTCGGGTTACCCAGATTTCAATGTGAAATTTCTATTATTTTACTTTGTTTGCATTATTTGGGGAGCATGCCTCGATGAGGATGGGCGGGTAGTTCTCCTTGTTATGTGTTTTGGTTACCTTTAAATTCTCACGGGGCATTATAATGCCGCCCCACTTGTGTAGGAGAGCTTTTGGTTTTCCCTACTAAGTATACCTATATACTCACCCTACATATATGAATCAACATTCAGTATTTTAGGAGATAATTGGGGACTGTGCCAGACCATACTAAGTCAAACGTCGAGGCAATTTTTGTTGCTTCTTTTCTTTTCTTTTAGAACACCCTTAAAATGTTTTCTTGTACTTTGTATCACATTATTTCAAACATTCATATGAGAATGGGTTTTTGGAATTACTTTTACTTTTGGTATTTGGGGTAGTATGGGATTTTCCATCTTATCTCCTGATCTTGTTCTATAAAATGGGTAATTCCTATTATATTAGATGATATTCCATACCATTGGTGCTAGTTTTTACTCCATGTCCTATTGAAGGTGTGTCTTAGGGGTCATTATCTTTCGTTTACTTAAAGAAGGAAGGGTCTGGAATATTTCTTTCCCTTCACTCATCATGGTGATGGTGGGTCTTGACATTACATATTATAAATTATATATTATTATTATTCAAAATATTTAACCCATTTTCTCAAATTATAATCACATAATTGTTAGAAATGAATTAAAATTTAGTCCCATATATGGGCTGGAAAAATGGGGTTTTAAAGTAGAAATGTTCAACCGTTTTCAATGTTTTAATATCTAAGCTCATTGTGAAAATTATTCCAATATCCTCAAGTTGATTAAGTGATGTAAAATATATCTAATTAAACATTAAAACTATACCCAAATATAATTTTACTATATAAATACATTATATTAAAAAGTGGTTTTGAATTAAAATTTAGTATTTTAACTATAAATTAAAAAAAATGAAACTTCGTAGAAAAATAAAAAAATCACCCAATGTAAATTCTGATATTATTCTTCCAAAAATGATGTTTATTTAGTAAAATAAAATTTAAAAAATTTAAAAAATCAGATATAAAATGGTTTCTCTATTAAAAGGTGACATAATTACCTTTTAGTAAAATACATCATTTTGTTCATAATTTTATTTGTTCTTATCTTATACCTATGAAATCAAATGGATGTGAATAAAAAATATTTATTAAATATATAATATATAATTTTTTTTAAAAAGATTAATCAAAAGTGGTTTGTTCAATTTATTGAGATAAAATCATTTTTTTAAATCAAAAAATAATTTTCTTAGAAAAAGAATGTATTTATTCTCAAATAGTTCTTAAATTTATTTATAAATAATTTAAACCCAATGGATTAATTTTATATAAATTTGTAGATATTATTTTCTCAATTCAGTTAATATTATTCTTGACTTCCATTCCAATTTCTAGGTGTTAACTATAATAACATTTTAATAACAATTATAATAGTACATTGAAGTTCTGTAAAATGTAGCCCTGGGTGTAAACCACTCTATTGAAGGGTCTCAGTATTTTTTGTAATAAAAGAAAAACATAGTGATGTTTGTACCTCAAGATAATATATGTGTTCTATAGAGAACAATCTTTACTTTGTGTTACATATAATGAAAGAAATACTTAGTGAATTTGCATAAAAAATCTATATTCAGTTTTGTGTGAAACGAAAAGTATAAAAAAGATTAAATAAATTCACAAAAAGTATTTCAAAAAATCACGGGGTGTTACAAGTATATATTTTTATTCCATAAGTAGTAACCCAAGTATCTACCGATGTAAATCGTTCATTTTATCTATAAAATTTATCTATAGGGGAGGCTATGATCATAAACATTCCATCACTAATCAAGTACGTGAGGAGGTTGCTTCCTATTACTCATTTGAACTAAAAAAACACATACCATGTACTATTCATACCATTATTCACTATTGAACACCACCATTTAATTTCCCATGATTTATTAAAGAATATATCACACCTCATATGTGGTTTTCTTATAACATGAGTGGGTGTATAAATTGATCCAATTAAATTCATTAAATCCACAAGAGATGAGTAATTTGTCACATCTAAAAGGACTTACATTGGTGATAAGAAAATGAAATTACAAATTAAACATTTTAGTTTAAAACCATAAGGGTATCGTAGTTTCCCAAGAAACTTTTAAGCCATAGACATACAAATGATGCACCCAAGGGAGGGATTGTATTATGGTTGGTCAAATATAACGGTTTTGGTTGAATTATAACATCTATCTAAAACATGTAATGGGGGATATATGTAATTAATTTCATATCTACGAGGCGACACATGGAATGTTTGGTGCACATCATAATGGAATAATTTTTAAATGGAAAGACAATAAGGGGAAAATATATGGTCTATGTAAATTGTACTTAGGATAGTTTTCTCATCCAATATTTATGCTCTAACTGAGTTGGTTTAAGAGAAATAAAAAAATGACCAACATAATGAAAATATGGAGAATTAGATGTCATGAAGAAAGTGTCAGTGAGAGTGAGAGAAGTGAAGAAATGAGTAATATGAGTGAATCACTTTCCTAAGGCTAACTAACATGATAAACAATGATTGAAACAAATAATAGATGAAGGAATATATATCCATGTCTTGGACAAGGAGGATAAAGAACCCATAGAGGGGATTCAATGTGAAGATGAGATGAAATGAGAAGGGGGAAAAGAAGAAAAAATTTAATAGGGGAAATGTTAATTTCCATTACCTTTAATGAGATACACGGTTGGCCAAACTATGCACCAACCATGATTGTTCCACTAACCAATAGGGAGGCTTGCAGAGTTCACTAGAACTATTGGAAAAAGTATGATAAATTTTTTTATTTTCCCTTAGGGAAGAAACATGCATCACTCACACAGCCATGTGGTTCCTCTTGAATGGTTAGACCAAACCATTTGATACATCCATCTCTACATGATCAGTTACATGGTTTCTCCTGGTGGGTATCACAGTTTCTAACATACCATAATCACTTATCAGTTTCTCCTAATTTTATGTTTTCATATTCATTTTATCTTAAAACTCAATGAAACACCTAAGACTCCACTTGGGTTTTAAAGCATGTCTAAAAGCTAAAAAATTGAGTGTTACAAAACACGGATGTACATTCTGCATCTTGGATCAAAGTACCATCCATTAACCAAAATGAAATTCTCAATTCCCATAAGAATTTTATCCCAGTCCAAACCATGAGATGTTATAGTGTACTTGTGTATGACCTATAGTATGCCTAGCTTCAAACATTAGTGGCAAGACACAAAGAGGGTCAGAGAATAAATCCTTTTATTTCAACGAAATAAGGTACCATTTATGTTTTCATTTGATTTTATTTCTTTGTTCTTAAATTGAACTGTACATGATCCTTTTTGAAATATGGGAAATTAGTTTTGTGGAATTAGAATTATTAACATGAATTTGAAGCAAATTTTATAAATTGTGTGTTTTCACAATTCCATGGAACCCTAGGTTCCTTAAATTGATATTAGAGAAAATTTTAATTTATTTGAATCATAGACATTGAAATTTCAAATTAATATATTATGATTTAAAAATATTGTTTTGATATATTTCCAAATTAATTAATGGTGCATCAATATGAGTTTGAATCTATAATATATGGCTGGTCAATGATCATCATGTTTTCTATAAAAAAATTATAAGAATTGTGATGAAAATTTATGGTTAATTTTTTAGTTGTAATGTATAGCCTTGTAATAGTTTTTTAATCTAAAGAACATTGTGAGAATATTATGTATTTACTGATGAAATTGGAATCCAGTTGGATAGTCTATTGTAAAGGGAATCATTCTATTAAATCTTAGATTATAATTGGAAATTAAATAAAACAACACATAAGTCCACATCCATTAAATGGATGTGGACACCTTTTCCCCTCATCATTTATGGGAATGAGAGACCTTTTTCACACCGTTTACTATGGTGGTAGTATATATATATATTTATTATATATATTATAATATTATATATATATATATGTATATTGTAAAGGAGGAAGATTGACACCCAAATTGGGATGCCTGTCTTGGCCCCATATCAGGTCAAACCAATTTGGTCTAGGATTGAACATCCTGTCCTACCAAACCCATGAAATTCCCTAAAATAATATCTCAATATTTATGATAGGTAATAAAAGACCCTAATTTTTTTCAAAAATAAAATTTAATGCTATGGAATTCAGTAAAAAAAATTCAGGTGTGGTGGGATGTATCGATAAATAATTAAAATATTTTTAATGTAAGTTAATGCATTAAAAATAACGTTCAGTTATGTTTTGGAAAATTCAATTTTTTTTGAAATATAATTTCAATTTGACTGATCATGATATGATACCCACCCATACATTTTTGGTTTATTATTTATTTAATTAATTTATGTTTTAAAATTTAATAATTATATTATTTTGATAGTATATGATTCATCCATCCATATTTAAATAGTATATGGGCCTTCATGTCCCCATTTATGTTTTAAATGTAATTTATATCCCTAAGTTACTATCACCAACATGCGAGTATACGTTGTAAGGATCAGAGGTGTATGTGGAAATTGTTTGAGTATAGAGACAACATAAACCAAACAAGTGAAGTGCATAGTAGTTGGGGACACTACAATTCAAGACAGGTATTAAACTAAATAATTCCCCTAGGGTCTTGGAAAATACATTATTTACTCGATGGTTTAACCAATAGTTAATAGATTGGGATCACATCATTATTTTTTTAATTTTATGAAATGCATGGTTTTTTATTTTTTGATTGTGTATTTATTATATGAAATCACATAGTATATAATAAACAAGAATGAAAAGATAAAATAAACATGTGATTTTTTTAAAATACATGGTAAAGATGTGAGTTTGATCACATAGAATAATAATGATAAATAGAAAAGTATTTCATTCACCGAGTTTAAATTACCAATCCCCTAAAACAAAATATTATATCATTGAATACCTCCCATAAATTTTATTTCGACACAACTGATTGTTTAATGTTCTTTTCATCCATGGTTGAGGATTCCTCTTACTATCAAAGAGTTATTTTGAGAGTGGGGGGGTCAACTTAACTAATTTTGGATGCAATAGAGTATCCATATCTAGCTTGTTGAAACATTAGAGAAATATTATATTTTATTTCATGTTAATTATTTACTGGATATGGGAATCCACTCAATATATCAAGGATTCATGATTTAATGTGGTTGTATAGTAAAAAAACCTTATTTATTTTGAGTAGTGATGATGTTGTACCTTTGAATATAAAAAGTGGTTTAAGGATCCTTTCCACATGAATGATCAAGTAACCTAGTGTTCCAAACTAGTAGTTGATGGCTACTTGAATATGAAAAACTAGAGGCATATATTTAAAATTCAATATTTACAAATTTATACAATTAATCAATGTATTGTACTAATCTTAAATGTTTATTTTTTTGACTAAATGGAAACCACAAAAAAATAAATTTCACATAAAACAATATTGGATAAAGGGAATATCCTAAATAGAATTAACTTCAAGGAGTGGCACATGTTCTTGTTCATAGAACCACACCATTAGAAAAATATATATGTATATGAGTCCCCAATTAATTCTAATCCACCTCAGGGATTGATTAATGTGGATAAATATAAATACAAGAATCTTGTGGATGATTTAGTAGATTTTAGGTGTTTCATACTGTCATCTATGTCAACCAAGTTATATAAAACGAAAGAGGGAAAATATTCTTTCAAAATTAAATCTTATATCTAAGTGTTATACATGGAGTGAACTCACCATGAAATATATGATATATAAAGTGATCTATATGAAATTTTTTAGAATAATGGAATTGAACTTGGTGTCATATACTGAAGATGATTGGGTATATTAATAGACCGGAGACCCTTAGTTTCAAATTAAACTAGAGAACTAGAAACTGATCTTATTATTTACTCTTTACCATATAAAAACATAAATTTAACTATTAATTATATTATGAATAGCATGAATAAGTCACTCCCAGTTTTTTTGTAATTTTATTTTCAAGAAGAAAAGGATATGAAGAATTATAACTCTTCTATCATTATAATGAATAGGTGGAAGAAAGAAAAGGCTAATGTGTCAAGTGATAAGTCTATGTCAAAGACACTAATGCACCGCGCTTCAATGAATACAGAAAATATATAGGGAGATAAATTAGATGGATATAGTTTTATTATCATGTGAAAAAAGGGCCTCTAGAGAAATAATTTCACATATTGGATGAGGAATCATCTTGAATCATCTAATTCATGTATTTTTGATATTGAATGTAATTTTTCTATTTTTACAAGTTGGGTATTGGATACTGCATCTGGTTAAAATATTTTTATTCAAATAAAGGAACTAAGTAAATTAATGAAAATTGAAAAAGTTGAAGTATATCCTCAAGTTGTAAATTATAAAAGTCTTGAATCATTTTCAGTGGGATATTATATTCTTAACATCCCATGTAAAAGTTTTTTTGTATTAAATAATTTTTATTATGTATCATATGTTACTAGAAATATAATATCCATGTCATATTTATACACTATAGGATTTTATTTAAATTTTTTAAAGAAATGATTTCTTATGTATATGTGTAAAATATTTTATTGAATGAGACATCATAAAAATGGTTTATATATAATTATACTATAAAATCATGTTTTCTAAATCAATTAAAAATCCGATGGGAATGAAAAAAATCCAACCCACATATGGAACATCAAGTTAGATAATTTAAAATATAAGGGTTTAAGAAAACTACTGCATGAAAGGTATTTAGACTCCTTGAGTTAAAACCCTTGGATTTATGTCATATATGTTTACAAAGTAAAATGACCAAATAACATTTTTGTGGGAAAGGATAAAGATCCAAAGTACCATGTAATTGGTTCATACTAATGTGTGCAGTCTATTTCCTGGATTGGAGAGGGTTTTTTCATATATTTTTTACTTTTACAAGGATTATAGTAGATATGGATATATCTTATTAATAAGCTATATGTTAGATTCGTTAAACACAGATCATGAATTTCAAAATGAAGTATAGAATCAACATGGAAAGAATATTATGAAACTTTTCTCTGACTATGGTGGATAATATCTTAACCAAGTATTCATCGATCATTTAAAGGAAAGTGGAAGATGTTCCCAACTCCTCCTCTATATACACCTTAGTTGAATGGAGTTATTTAAAAGAGTAATAAGACCCTTATTGAAGTGGTTAGATTTATGATGAGTCATAAAAAATTAGTATTATCCTTTTGGGGATATGCACTGCAGACTATGGAATATAAACTAAAAAGATTACCAACTAAAGAAATAAAATATATTCTATATGATTTTTGTGTGTGGAATATAACCAAATCTATTAGAAATACATGTATAGGGATGATATGTATTTTTGAAGACTATATACAATGAAAAATTAGTATCTCAGAGCTTGAAGTGTCACGAACCAACCCGGGTCGACCCTGAACCGGTCACCCGAGCCGGTCCGCGGCAAGTCCCGAGGGGCGTTCCCGATCCCCCCATGGATGGCAACCAGTGCCGGGCATTAAGACTTGATCGTTGGGAACGATTTCAGCCCAAAACAAAAGTAAATAGAACAGAATAAATAAAAACTAACAGCGGAAAAGAAATAAAAGCCACACAACCACGTACCTCCATGTGACCTCTCAGGTCACCACCCAACTAGAGAGCAACCTCGCTCCAACACTGAGCGACTCAAAACAGAAGACCTGCGACTGAAATGGTAAAAGATAGGCGTGAGCACAAAAGTACTCAGTAGGTGAGCCCAACAACAAGTCCCAAAGCACTGCCAATAAATATAGAATCTACATAATCCAGGTTTGAACTATAATGTATAAAAGTAATTTTTCATAATGTTTTACTTGAAAATCAAACACGAGACATTTCCCTTATTCTTTTTCGAAAGTTATCTCCATTTCATTAGTTTTAAACTCATTCTGAAAAGCAAAGTGTTACATTTTCAAATCTAACCCAAAGCGAATAAAGCATTTTCATTTGAAAACCATTTTTCTCAAAGTCTAACAGTATAGGCTGTGAAATACGACTGAAGGAAAACAAGCAGGGAAAACAAGTGCAAGTAAAGGTAAACAGGTAAGGAAAACCAAGTGCAAGTAAAAATAAACCAGAAGTTATCAGCAATAACCATGGGCGATCCTGAAAATCCCTAGAAAACCCCTGGACGTACTCGGGTTCAGACTACCTGCCGGCATGGTACTCCATAGTCAATAACCAACTGGCCGCCCAAACAGCCAACCAGTGGCACATCCCTCCTGGCCTGTCTGTAACTCCAGGGGGTACTAACCCGTCTAATCAGGGTTAGCAAGCAACCGTCACTCGATAATCTACAAGACGCCCAGGAACCCATAGTAGTTTTTGTAACACTGTGTAAGTGGGAGACCCGCGCACGCGTGACTCATCTCACCGCACTTGCCAACCCCTTACACGGACATCGCTACACGACAACCCTCGAAGGGAAGTCCCCCTGTAGAAATGCCCTCACAAGTACGTATATATATATATAAATATAAGTATAATCACTTCACATTTATTAAAGTGCCAACCGGGCCGTCATATCATTTACACTTTGAACATCTAACACTAAAACATTTCCAAGGGACATGACATACGCCACACGATTGAAAACCAGAAACGCACTTAGAACATTATTTAAGAAACTCAAATCAGCATCTCAAACCTGAAAGACGTTGGTATCACAAGTAAGAAATCATTTTCCCAGTTCCAAACGCACCCCACTTTTATCAAGAGCCAAACGGGCCTTTAAACACCTTTTGAAAGAATAATATTTCTCAAATGAAATCCCGAATTTTAATCACGCATCAAAGGAAAACATTTTTCTTTTTCAACTACCAAGAACCACGCTTAATGTTTCCAAAAATCGAGTTTAAAGTTCACACGACACTTCCTCTAATCAAGGTTCAAATAAAAACACCATTTTCCATAACCAATACACCTACCATTTTACACACACCAAAACCGCTTCAGAACCCAATTCAACATGATCTTTCGTTAATCAGGAAGAACCATCTAGCAAAACTACCATGGAAGCACACAATTAAATCCAAGAAAACGCTTTTAATGAAACGCTAGAATTAAAACAACTTTTATCATCAGCAGATCACCAAACTATAGATAACTACTTAGTAATACTTTTGAATTTGCTGAAACTTAATAAAAAGTCAAGGAATAAATAAATTCTAAATTTAAAGGCGAGTGCAAAGGGAGACCTACCTCAAGATCCAAGCGCGATGGTAAAACGACCTTGGAACCGAGGCGCGATGACACGACGTGTGTCCGAAGCCACGTGAAAAAGTTCAACACTCTCGAAACTGAGGCGCGGAGACGGCAGAACCTCGGAAACGCCCTGCGCGGGTCCTAAAGTCTTAAACCTACCAAAAACAAATATAAATTGATGAAGAAAACCCCTAACAAAGCACAGGTAAAAGCCAGAGTAATAATAATAAGAAAATAATAATAATAATAATAATAATATTATAATGATAATAATAGTATAACCATAATAATAACAATATCATAACAAAATAATAACTTAATAATATTAACTTGAAAATAATAAAAATAATAATAATCTTAATCTTAATAATATATTAATAATAATAATATAATAATAATAGTAACATACTTTAATAACAAGATATAAGTATAATAATAATATAACAATAAAAACAATAATGATATAATAAAAATAATAATAATAGAATAATATCAACATGATAATGATATAATAATAATATAATCACAATAATAATAATATAATGATAATAATAATAACTTAGCATAATTATAATATTATAATATGATAATAATAAAAATGATAAGTTAATAGTAATAATAATAATAATAATAAAATAATAATGTGGTAATAATAATACAACATTACAATAATAATAATAATATTCATAATATGTTATTAATATTAATAATAATAATATGAAACATAATATAATAATATTAGTGAGGATAACATAATATAATAATAATAATAATAATAAAGATAATAAAAGTAACATAATAATAATATTTATAATAAAAAGCAATGAACATAAATAATAAAAAAAAGACTCACGAGCAGGGGGAAAAGGCGGAACGGGGTGGCCGGCGCGGCTGAGAGAAAGGAGGAGGCGCGGCGCGGGGTCGGCGCAAGGCGGAGGAGCAGGGCGGAGGCCGGCGGGGAGGCCGGGTGTGCGGAACGGCGGAGGAGTCGGGACGGGGGTGGAGGCGGCAGAGCGCGGTGACGGGAGCAGGAGGGGAGCCGGGGCGGCTGTGCTGGGGTGAGCAGGCGCCAGCGAGGCGGAGGCGGGAGCCGGGACGCGCGGCGGTGCGTGGGGGTGAGCGGGAGAACGCTGGCACGGGAGGGGGTTGGCGCGGCGAGGCCGGGACGGGGTCGGTGCGGGACGGTGACGGCGAGCAGGGGGTCGGTCGGGCGCGGGCTGAAGGAGAGCGGAGGCGGAAAGCAGGGGAGAGGAGCGGAGCGAGGTTGAGGGCGCTGGAGGGAGGCCGGGCGCGGTGCGGCGGCTGCCGGGTGCGGGGTGCGGCGACGGGGAGCGGGACAGGGGGAGCAGGCGGGGCGGGACACCGCCGGAGAGGTGCGAGCGGTGGCCGGGACCAGGAGGCCGGAGAGCGGGCTGAGAGAGAGCGGAGGCGGAAAGCAGGGGAGAGGAGCGGAGCGAGGTTGAGCGCGCTGGAGGGAGGCCGGGCGCGGTGCGGCGGCTGCCGGGTGCGGGGTGCGGCGATGGGGAGCGGCCGAGGCCGGGGCGGAGGAGCAGGCGGCCGGGACGCCGGTGGTGAGCAGGGTGCGGGCTCGGCGGATGGCGAGGAGGCCGGACGCAGGCTGCGTGGAGAGCCGGAACAGGGGTGCGGGCCGGCGGCTAAGGTGGCCAAAGGTGCGGAGCGGCCGGTCGGAGGTCGGGATGGCGCGGAGGGCAGGAGGTCGGGGAGAGAGGGAGAAAGGTGAGGGAGAGGGGATGGCGGCTGCGGGAGTAGAGATTAGGGTTAGGGGGTTAAACAAAATACTATATATATATATATATACATAATCAATAATAATAATAATAATAATAATAATACTAATAATAATTTTAATAACCTTATAATAATTGTAATAATAACCATAATAATAATAATAGAAGACTAAATAAAAGAATAAAATCTAATCTTCATAATAATAAAAATTTATAATAATAATATCAATAAAACTTTATAATAATAATAAAAAGTCAATGTAAAAGCTTTAATATTTAAGACGCCGGGTGGACACATCGTCACCCGGGCCGAACGCACGATCACCGCTAGCGATGCGATGACCGCGCACCGGCGCGAAACCACCAATCACAATTAATCTTCGAAAAATTTAAACCGGGACCAAGAAAGAAGGAAAATTACGGACGTCCGCGGTCGGGGTGTGACAATTCTCCCCACCACAGACACTTTCTGCCCCCAGAAAGTCACCAGGTTACAAGTCAGCCAAAAACCAAGTCTATGCCCAAACAGAACTAAAGGAACTGAAGCAAACTGAGGTTCTCGGGGATGACCTTACTCTACACAGGTCACACCCGACCGATTCAAGAGAAAACTGGGGTCCGAGATCGAGGGGAGAACACGAAGGGGTTCTCCCCACCACAAGAGCTCAACTTGTGCAGAAAAGTTGACCATCTAAAAGGAAGACCCTAGAAAAGGGGGTCGACGCGGGAACTCCCAACCAACTCAAACCAACTCCTCTAGCACGATTAAAACAACACTTCCGTCAAGACATTAAATCCTCGACCAGAGTCAACAACCTTCAACACCAGGGAAAACCTATAGAAAAACATTTAACCGACATCAAATTAGAGGCATGATCCACCGAGGTCCACAAAACATAACCACATCGACAACATAACTAAAACGAGGTCAACCCACACGAGAGTCAAACACACTTTTAAGAAGGACACACGATTCGGAATATTACACTCTCACGACAAGTCCGCTTAGATTTATCATAGAACAAGTCCATTGCCACTTTTTAGAAAAACAACACATTTACTTAAACCAGACTACTTGGATTATAATAGAACAAGTCCATGATAACCCCATGGTAAAACAATGAACGTACAACAATGTCAAGACTTAACAGCAGAAAAACAAGTACTAGAAGATCTTGATTGTTCCACTGCTAACATAGAACACAAAGCCTGGACCAAGGCTTCACACCCCTGGGGACTCCTGACTGTGCGCGAGCTTCACCCCGAGACTTGTGGCTGGGGCTCTGATGGCTGAAGCATCTTCTTCCTCACAGTCAGGTACTGAAATTCTCCCATCACAGCTTCCTCTTCAAGTGACGCTTCTTGCAAAACTTCTCCAGATGACCCAGACAACCACAGCGATGACACGTCCTTGGAGGGTTGCGACAAGACGGCTTTAAATGCCCGAAACGACCACACTGAAAGCATACCATCGAACGATCTGATGAACTGGAAGCTGGGACCAAAGGGGATAACTCATTGGGGACAGGTATCTCTCGCGCCTTTTCCTCACCAGAGGGGGAACTCTTACGAACAACAGGGGACGCTGAAGTATTAGCCACCCGCACATCGGAAACCAACTCAGCCAAGAAAGCTTTCTCCACCAGCTTCTCGAAACAAAGGTCTTTAGAAGGGAGGACACGCTCCTTGATCTCTGGACGAAGACCTCCAGTGAAAAGAGAGGCCTTCATGAGATCATGCGACGCTACCTCTGGAGAAAAGGAAATTAGTTCCTTGAAATGGTCAACATATGCCTTCACCATCCGTCGACCTTGTTGAATATGCACAAGCTCTCTCTTTTTCTCCATCTTCACTTCCTCAGGTACAAACCATTGGATGAAAATAGTTTTAAAGACATCCCACGTCATTTTACCTTGCATTGACGGTGGGGTAACCATCTTCCACTGGTCCAGAGCTGGACCCTCAAACAACTCCATAATTGCACGAACCTTAACATTATCGGGAGTTCCCAATATTCTAAAGACACGTTCCACTTCCTCGAGCCATTCCACTGCCTCTAACGGACCCTGATCACCATGGAGAACAGGCAAGGTCTGAGGAGGACTAAAAACTGGGCATGACATATCCGAATCCTTAAAAACCTTTCTGGGCGGCATTTCCTGAGCGACATATAAAACACAAGGCCAAAACCCACATCAAAACGAAGCAACATCAATAAAAGCGCCTTTCTCAAAAATAGTCAGCACCAGGACCAAACAAATACAACACAACCCAAAATAAAATCTCCTCTTTAAAATTCCCTTTTCATTTTTGATTTCAAAACCACCCTTTCTTAAGATCACTTTCCAAAAACCAATCCACTTTCAAACCAAAAGCTTTCCAAAACCGTTTCCATTTAAAACCAATTTAGAAAACAAGATCAAGCCCTTAATTTCAAATACACACCCAAGTAATCTCATGAACCATTGCACATGTCCTTATCCACATTCCATTCATACGTGCATCAACACACACTTTCCATGCATTCTCACACACGTGCAAACGTTCATGAAGAGGAACCGAGGTTTCAACCCAAATCATTCTTATCCAATTCCAAGCAAACAACAGATTTTCAAATCAAGAGATTTCAGTTTCAAAACCCATTTTATACATTTAAAATCCTTTAAAAGAAACCAGTAAAATTTTCAAAAACCCTTTTTCATTTCCAACTACGCACTCACACAGACCAAAACGGAAACAACATCCAAATTTGCATCAATCACTGAAATGAGGGACTAGTAGTCACACTCAACCTGGCGACATGGTAGTGGGCCATGTCCCAAGTCAGCGTCGACCACTAGGAGGAATTCAAACCACGTACTCGGACTCCACATGGGTCACTACTCCATGTGAAATCACGACGTAACGTCGGCTTGCCTCCATGTCATCTCTCAATCCAAGACAAACCAGAAAAGACAAGGACACAATTCCCAAACTACCCCTGGTAACTCGAGGATCAGTGCGAGCAAGAGTTCGCGACGCTCTTCCCGTACTTACCCCTCGAGTTCCGACAGTCCTAATCTCCTTCTACCGAACAACCCAAATAATAAGAACCACCTCTGATACCATTTTGTCACGAACCAACCCGGGTCGACCCTGAACCGGTCACCCGAGCCGGTCCGCGGCAAGTCCCGAGGGGCGTTCCCGATCCCCCCGGGATGGCAACCAGTGCCGGGAATTAAGACTTGATCGTTGGGAACGATTTCAGCCCAAAACAAAAGTAAATAGAACAGAATAAATAAACACTAACACCGGAAAAGAAATAAAATCCACACAACCACGTACCTCCATGTGACCTCTCAGGTCACCACCCAACTAGAGAGCAACCTCGCTCTAGCACTGAGCGACTCAAAACAGAAGACCTGCGACTGAAATGGTAAAAGATAGGCGTGAGCACAAAAGTACTCAGTAGGTAAGCCCAACAACAAGTCCCAAAGCACTGCCAATAAATATAGAATCTACATAATCCAGGTTTGAACTATAATGTATAAAAGTAATTTTTCATAATGTTTTACTTGAAAATCAAACACGAGACATTTCCCTTATTCTTTTTCGAAAGTTAGCTCCATTTCATTAGTTTTAAACTCATTCTGAAAAGCAAAGTGTTACATTTTCAAATATAACCCAAAGCAAATAAAGCATTTTCATTTGAAAACCATTTTTCTCAAAGTCTAACAGTATAGGCTGTGAAATATGACTGAAGGAAAACAAGCAGGGAAAACAAGTGCAAGTAAAGGTAAACAGGTAAGGAAAACCAAGTGCAATTACAAATAAACCAGAAGTTATCAGCAATAACCATGGGCGATCCTGAACATCCCTAGAAAACCCCTGGACGTACTCGGGTTCAGACTACCTGCCGGCATGGTACTCCATAGTCAATAACCAACTGGCCGCCCTAACAGCCAACCAGTGGCACATCCCTCCTGGCCTGTCTGTAACTCCAGGGGGTACTAACCCGTCTAATCAGGGTTAGCAAGCAACCGTCACTCGATAATCTACAAGACGCCCAGGAACCCATAGTAGTTTTTGTAACACTGTGTAAGTGGGAGACCCGCGCACGCGTGACTCATCTCACCGCACTTGCCAACCCCTTACACGGACATCGCTACACGACAACCCTCGAAGGGAAGTCCCCCTGTAGAAATGCCCTCACAAGTACGTATATATATATATAAATATAAGTATAATCACTTCACATTTATTAAAGTGCCAACCGGGCCGTCATATCATTTACACTTTGAACATCTAACACTAAAACATTTCCAAGGGACATGACATACGCCACACGATTGAAAACCAGAAACGCACTTAGAACATTATTTAAGAAACTCAAATCAGCATCTCAAACCTGAAAGACGTTGGTATCACAAGTAAGAAATCATTTTCCCAGTTCCAAACGCACCCCACTTTTATCAAGAGCCAAACGGGCCTTTAAACACCTTTTGAAAGAATAATATTTCTCAAATGAAATCCAGAATTTTAATCACGCATCAAAGGAAAACATTTTTCTTTTTCAACTACCAAGAACCACGCTTAATGTTTCCAAAAATCGAGTTTAAAGGTCACACGACACTTCCTCTAATCAAGGTTCAAATAAAAACACCATTTTCCATAACCAATACACCTACCATTTTACACACACCAAAACCGCTTCAGAACCCAATTCAACATGATCTTTCGTTAATCAGGAAGAACCATCTAGCAAAACTACCATGGAAGCACACAATTAAATCCAAGAAAACGCTTTTAATGAAACGCTAGAATTAAAACAACTTTTATCATCAGCAGATCACCAAACTATAGATAACTACTTAGTAATACTTTTGAATTTGCTGAAACTTAATAAAAAGTCAAGGAATAAATAAATTCTAAATTTAAAGGCGAGTGCAAAGGGAGACCTACCTCAAGATCCAAGCGCGATGGTAAAACGACCTTGGAACCAAGGCGCGATGACACAACGTGTGTCCGAAGCCACGTGAAAAAGTTCAACACTCTCGAAACTGAGGCGCGGAGACGGCAGAACCTCGGAAACGCCCTGCGCGGGTCCTAAAGTCTTAAACCTACCAAAAACAAATATAAATTGATGAAGAAAACCCCTAACAAAGCACAGGTAAAAGCCAGAGTAATAATAATAAGAAAATAATAATAATAATAATAATAATATTATAATGATAATAATAGTATAACCATAATAATAACAATATCATAACAAAATAATAACTTAATAATATTAACTTGAAAATAATAAAAATAATAATAATCTTAATCTTAATAATATATTAATAATAATAATATAATAATAATAGTAACATACTTTAATAACAAGATATAAGTATAATAATAATATAACAATAAAAACAATAATGATATAATAAAAATAATAATAATAGAATAATATCAACATGATAATGATATAATAATAATATAATCACAATAATAATAATATAATGATAATAATAATAACTTAGCATAATTATAATATTATAATATGATAATAATAAAAATGAAAAGTTAATAGTAATAATAATAATAATAATAAAATAATAATGTGGTAATAATAATACAACATTACAATAATAATAATAATATTCATAATATGTTATTAATATTAATAATAATAATATGAAACATAATATAATAATATTAGTGAGGATAACATAATATAATAATAGTAATAATAATAAAGATAATAAAAGTAACATAATAATAATATTTATAATAAAAAGCAATGAACATAAATAATAAAAAAAAGACTCACGAGCAGGGGGAAAAGGCGGAACGGGGTGGCCGGCGCGGCTGAGAGAAAGGAGGAGGCGCGGCGCGGGGTCGGCGCAAGGCGGAGGAGCAGGGCGGAGGCCGGCGGGGAGGCCGGGTGTGCGGAACGGCGGAGGAGTCGGGACGGGGGTGGAGGCGGCAGAGCGCGGTGACGGGAGCAGGAGGGGAGCCGGGGCGGCTGTGCTGGGGTGAGCAGGCGCCAGCGAGGCGGAGGCGGGAGCCGGGACGCGCGGCGGTGCGTGGGGGTGAGCGGGAGAACGCTGGCACGGGAGGGGGTTGGCGCGGCGAGGCCGGGACGGGGTCGGTGCGGGACGGTGACGGCGAGCAGGGGGTCGGTTGGGCGCGGGCTGAAGGAGAGCGGAGGCGGAAAGCAGGGGAGAGGAGCGGAGCGAGGTTGAGCGCGCTGGAGGGAGGCCGGGCGCGGTGCGGCGGCTTCCGGGTGCGGGGTGCGGCGACGGGGAGCGGGACAGGGGGAGCAGGCGGGGCGGGACACCGCCGGAGAGGTGCGAGCGGTGGCCGGGACCAGGAGGCCGGAGAGCGGGCTGAGAGAGAGCGGAGGCGGAAAGCAGGGGAGAGGAGCGGAGCGAGGTTGAGCGCGCTGGAGGGAGGCCGGGCGCGGTGCGGCGGCTGCCGGGTGCGGGGTGCGGCGACGGGGAGCGGCCGAGGCCGGGGCGGAGGAGCAGGCGGCCGGGACGCCGGTGGTGAGCAGGGTGCGGGCTCGGCGGATGGCGAGGAGGCCGGACGCAGGCTGCGTGGAGAGCCGGAACAGGGGTGCGGGCCGGCGGCTAAGGTGGCCAAAGGTGCGGAGCGGCCGGTCGGAGGTCGGGATGGCGCGGAGGGCAGGAGGTCGGGGAGAGAGGGAGAAAGGTGAGGGAGAGGGGATGGCGGCTGCGGGAGTAGATATTAGGGTTAGGGGGTTAAACAAAATACTATATATATATATATATATACATAATCAATAATAATAATAATAATAATAATACTAATAATAATTTTAATAACCTTATAATAATTGTAATAATAACCATAATAATAATAATAGAATACTAAATAAAAGAATAAAATCTAATCTTCATAATAATAAAAATTTATAATAATAATATCAATAAAACTTTATAATAATAATAAAAAGTCAATGTAAAAGCTTTAATATTTAAGACGCCGGGTGGACACATCGTCACCCGGGCCGAACGCACGATCACCGCTAGCGATGCGATGACCGCGCACCGGCGCGAAACCACCAATCACAATTAATCTTCGAAAAATTTAAACCGGGACCAAGAAAGAAGGAAAATTACGGACGTCCGCGGTCGGGGTGTGACATGAAGTGTATCTATAAACGTTATCCTAATGGAATTAAAGGATATTAAATATATATCTGTTCAGATGGAAACATGATTATATAAAGAAATGCTAAATTTATATAAAGTTAAGAAATTTACAAGGGATGTAGTGTGAGAAATAATTTCTTCGATGATATTGATGCTTCAGATTCCCAAGAGTTGGTATGGGAATAGTATCCATAAGTGAAAGTGGGAGAGGAAGGCGTTCCTAAGAAATTAGTACTAAATAGGTCCATAAGGGAGGCTAGAGAACCAAAGAGAAATGGATTTATTATCTCAATGTTTGTAGAATCATTAATCATAAGTAATCATGAACCTCTATCCTAAAAATAAATAATAAATGTAAATGATGATATGAAATGTAAAGAATCATTTTATTCAGAAATAGTCTATTTACCAAAATTGAGATTTATATTTTTGTTGACCCAAAAACTGATGTAAAACCTATTGGGTGTAAATTGGTATTAAATAAAAATATGTTCATGGATGATCTAGTAAGAACATATAATTCATAGATAGTAGTGAAGGGTTTGAGAAAATGTTAAGGAACTGACTATGGTGAAACTGTCTCACTAGATGGAATGATGAAACTAATTAGAATATTACTTGTAGAAAAATCCTTCCATGATTATGAAATTTGAAAAATGGACGTAAAAATTAATTTTCTAAATGTTGAGTTAGTTGAAGATGTATATATGGCACAACCCAAATGGTTTATTATGTGAAATAGTTCTAATAAATCATGAAATAAACAGAGATCCATTTCTGGATTGAATCAGGAATCATGATCTTGGAATATTAATTTTGATGAGGCCATAACAAAATTTGGTTTCATTAAGAAATTAATTGATCCATGTTCCTAGAATAAGTTTAGTAGGAGTTTCATTATTTTCCTAGGGTTATAAATTGATGAAATATTGGTAATGTGGAACAAGGTGTATGTCATAAAATCAGTGATGAATTGGTTAAATGAATGATTTTCCTTGAAATAATTAGGTGAAAACACTTATATTATAGCATCGTGATCTATTAAGATAGATCTCAACGGATACATGTTATAATTAAATGTACCTAAATTAACAAGGTACTCAAAATTTACAATATGGAATAATCCAAGATAGGATTATTACCTATGTCACATGGAATTAATCTATCTAAGAAAATGTGTCCACAAACATAAGAGGAGATTAATATAATCTGTAGAATACCTTATGCTTAAAAATTTAGATCTATCTTTCATACCATGATATGTAAGAGTCTTGATGTTTCCTTTACATTTATCATGGTGGGTATATATCAATAAAATCCAAGAGAATTGTGTTGGGAAGCTGTAAAAACTATCCAAAAGTACTTGATATGAATATAGGATACTTTCTTGGTGAATAGAGTAGATGAAGAGCTAGTAATGAGGGGACACACTTATTCCTACTTTCATACAGATAAAGATGGTCTAAAATTAAATTCGATCAATTTCTATTTTCTTAATAGTGGTGTAGTGAGATGGAGGATCTCGAAGTAGTCATTGGTTCCAAATTCTACCACTAAAAATGAGTATATAGTAGCCTCTGATGCATCTAGGGTAGTATTTTGGATAAATAAATTAGTTTAAAATCATGGATTTATACCTAGAAGTGCAAAATCTATTATACTAAACTGTTATAATACTATGACATAGGTGCTTTCCAAGGAGCCTAGGTCACACTGGAGGGTAAAGAAAACACTTTGATAGTATCACCACCTGATAGATTTTACACAAAGAAGTGATTTCATAGTTTTAATTGTATCCACACAGGATACCATGGTGGAACCCCTAACTAAATCCATATCTCAACATAAGAATGATAATCATGTGAGTGTTAGTGGGTTGAGAATTTTAAGTAGTTTTATATATTGAAAGTGGTATTATTTTGAGTGGATTACCTAGACAAAATACCTTTATATACTTTAATTACCACTACATGTATATAGTTAGATATATTCATTTCTTTACTCTTAAAAAAATTGTATTGATACTTCTACATCCACCATTTATATGGTAATTTCCTATGATTTCATGTCAAATAAGAAGGTTATAGAAATTAATATCTATAATGAGAACCTTGAGATACTATGAAAACAATCATAAATACATGTCATATGGTTTGGGTAGATTATATTTATTAAAAATATAGGATTTTAGACTATCTGGTGCTAGGGGATCATATGAATTGAGACTTAGTTCTCTTGAAGATCACACTTGGTGCTCTCAGTTAGATAATATCATGTGGACTGAACCACCAATAGGAGCACCACATGTTTAAGGTGTCATTATTTGTTTCTATATTCAAAAATGTGTATTGGTCTCTGTAATAGAGATCATTATCAAGGTGTACCTATTTATGATGTACTTTGATATTGGGAATAACCATTCCATTTATGTCATGATGAGGTATCAATTTTTGGGTGCATTTTATGTGGAATAGCATTGGTTGAATGATCAAGATAAAAAATTTTCTTTTCAAGTTAATGAAGAGATATCTTATGGGAAAAAGATGATCAGGATGGTAGTTCTTTAATTAAATATGTGGCCATTGTAAAAGAAGGAATGGATATCTAGTAAAGACACAAAATATAAAAATCATTAAAAGAATAATGATATAAGTGTATATCATGTTTTATGATATATTGTGAGACAATGAGATTAGAATACACAAAATGTGTTTTTAGAGATTATCTCAACTATTAAATTCCTTATCTCCTTAGGGATCATTATGGGTTTCTAGAATCTACTCTTGGTATATGGTTTGAACTCACTTCTATCGATATAAAAACAAAGAGGGTGACACACTAAGTGTATCCAGAAGTTATACATATTCTAATGAATATGAGTTTTGGATGAAGTGGGTCCCATATTTGGGGGTCACTGAACATTTGAGTTTGGTCGATCACAAGCATTGTAATTCAATTATAATATTCATGTTTTGAATAATGATGATTGAATTTATTTCTCAAGGTATTCACAATTTATTTGATCCTAAATGTGAATATTAAAAAATATAATTTCTTGAATGATCATAACATGTTGAAGGTTCGTTAAATTATTTAGGGATATTATGATCCAATTTAAGTGTTAAAATTTTTCACGTATAAAATTAAAATGTTCCATGTGAATAATTAAATGTTTTTCAAATCTATGAAATTTATATTAAGTCATAAGTCTGTGTAGGGGTCTAAAATGAAGGTTATTATTTTTTAGACCAATATTCAATTTTGGAAGGTATAAATGAAGCATGAAAGAAAATTCTAGCTTATTTAATAGTAAGATCCACAATATGAAGTAATTTATAGAGATAATATCACATAAACTATAATCTGAATCTTTTATAGGGTGACTCTGAAGTAATAATAAGGTTAGATCAATCTCATCTTCTTGATCGAGTACACATTATTCATATGATCAAAGGGATGTTGTAAATCTCTTAGATTTATTATAGTAGAACCAAAGAATAATATATTGATGATCAAGTTGTTTTGGTGAATGTGTGGATAATCTAGAGGATTCCTGTCACAGTTCCTTTCCATGACATGCTGAATATGAGCGAATAAAACTGATTATTTCAATCGGCCTAAGAACAATTTATGATTTCATTCGATATTATTTTTCATTATTAAATTAAATTTTATGTGATCCTATATAAAATAGAGGAAATGTGTT
This sequence comes from Viscum album, assembly GCA_963277665.1. Classification (NCBI taxonomy): domain Eukaryota; kingdom Viridiplantae; phylum Streptophyta; class Magnoliopsida; order Santalales; family Viscaceae; genus Viscum; species Viscum album. The sequence goes on from OY728142.1 coordinate 1,491,094,005, forward strand.
TTTTTGTATTCTATTTTTTAACAAAAATACAATCCCAAAATGTTAAATTTGTTCATTTTTTACACTTCTGTAGTGCCCTATGTTCCCAACTTTATGCTATTATCACCCCTCCGTCATCCAACCTACTTTCACCTGGACCAACCAAATGGCATGATCCATGTGTGGTCACTAATTAATTTCATATTTATAGGAATATTTGGAGGTCTATGACATAATATTTCAATCATAGGAGCACACAATGAAATAGAAAACTATAATTAGGGGGGGGGGGTGAGCCACCCTTTTACTATGCTACTTGGGACTCATGTACATGATGGGGGGATTTTTCCCATACTTTAAAGGGTTTAACCCCAAAATCCATTTAAAAAGGGGATAATGAATAAAAATTATATTTTATGGAAAGTGAGTTGGTCATCATTACTAACAATAACAGTATAGTTGAATAGTTCATGACCACTATAATACCCACCTAAGTGAATGGGTCATCACTATACAAACAAAATATAATGTGTGTAGGTTTTCAATTATGTTGAATGGGTTAGTAAAAAACAAATAATAAATATTGTTAATGTGTTATCACCAAAATAATAATGACATGTGTTAATGGGTTATCATCACTTTATAATTACAAATGGGTTAGTAAATAATAACCTCTATGAAAACATTATGGGTGAAAGGGTCACCAATACTCATAAAGATCAAGTTAAATAAGTTATCACCTAAAATATCAATGTTAAATGTGTCACATCCTAGAATAATATCTCATCTATATAGGTGGGAAACCTTTTCCCATCTTAGAATCACATTTCAACAATATTTTTGGGATATATGTCCTATCCTACAAATCATATTTCAATAATAAAGAGAGAAAATTATTCCATCTTGGAAATCATCTCACAGTAATGGAAGTTGGAAAGTAATATCATCTTTAAAAATAATATATTAATTATATCAATAGAAAATTTATCCCATTCTAAAAATTATATTTCAATAACACACATGGGTAACATGAACCATCTTATAAATCATATTTTATTTATATGGGTGGGAAATGTTTCCCTACTTGAAAATCATATCAGATTTATATTAGTGGTAAACACATCCCATATTAAAAATCATATATCGGTATTAATTTTGGGAAGAAAATCCCATATTAATAATCATACAAATTAATATTGGTCAAAAACATGTCATATCCAAAAAATCATATCAGAAACCAATGGATAGAAATATGTCAAATATATTATTTCATACATTATCATAATATTAAGAATGGATGAATGGTTTATTAGTAGTAAAATAATCATAAAAATATAAACATAAATAGTTTTTTACAAAACAAATATAAGAACAATCATGACATAAGAACGAGGAAACCCACATATGTCTCGGAAATCAAGTAATCACACATCATTTGTATGTCATCTCGATTAGACAAAGAATTTTCCCAATCTTAATAAATCTAAGCATAATGACTTATGTTTTGACCTGTAAGAATTTAAATTATTTCAGAGAATTTTTTTGGAGTCAGGTGCTAAGTATGTGTGGGAAGTCGGGGCACGAGGAGCCTCGGTATGATGATATTAAAAATATTAAATACTATTTTCCCACACACATAATTCTTATTGAAATGTAAATAAATCTCATTTTGAGTCTTTGATTGAATTTTTTATATCATGGTTGAGTCTATAACATTGATTTTACCCTATGCATGACATAAGGTCATTCGTACTGGGAGGTTCGATCTGGGGCGTTTTGGTGACGTGGAACCAAAAGGGGAATTAATTATTTTAATTTAATTAAAAACAACTCCTTCCCCCAACCCAAAGGTGCAGTACACAAGGATGAGCACATATCATCTTCTCCCCCTTCACTCCTCTCTTTGGCCAATGGACGTAAACTAGCCAAATCGATAAAGCAAGGAGATGTCAATCCCCAATTCTAACACATATCATCATCATATCGAAGAGAAGCATGTTATTGGTGTCTTTCTTAATCTAATGCTTTGAAATTTCACAAAAAGGTAGTAATATTTTAGTTTTTGTCCCAATACCTTTATTTATGAATTATTTTAATGTTATAGTACCCAAATAAAATTTTTATTGATCCATTCTAGGTAGATCTGCATGTTTTGGGGAAGAATATGATGAATCAAGGCATTTTGTAGGTAATTCACAACTACATTTACCATATATACAAGGAGTAGTTTAGTGATAAATATCATGTAGAGATTTCTATTTGGGAAATATAATCCTTGGGGACAACACACCGTTTACCAAGGCTATACGGCATGCAGTGCCCAAAATTGTGTGACCATGGGACTTGGCTAGGGTTATCCATGTGAAACAACATGGCCATGTGCTAACACAGAACCAAGGTAACTAGAAATGTGGTCTGGTACATAGACATGGTAAAACTAAATGGGCAGGTGTCCATTTAGCCTTAACACGTCATGCAGTATAGGATACACGGCATGTGAGGGACACAGTTATTCGGACCCTATGGAAGCGGAACACAACCATAGGCCGTTGGAAAAGGGACATGGTTTGTACCTACTTTACATGCCATGTGCACCTACATGGGTTGGTAAGCAATGTATATTTTATACATGGAGAGGTTCTCAAGCGGGCTCACATGCCGGGTGTTCCCCAGGGAACGCCGTGTACTACTAGGAGACTCTTCTTGGATCTTCTATCATGTGTATCTTCTTCTTCATGATTCAGATTCAGTCTTGTTAATAGTGTATCTTGAGTGGGTTCCCATGTAGAAAGCAATGATGGCCTCCATTATGGCTTACGAGATACAAGGTTGTGTAAATTGATAAATATTCTTGGGAATTTGTGCTGATCCAATGATGGATATTAGTGTTGTTTTTGAAGATAGACATTGGGACTGGTACTCCACTATATCTTCAGGGAACGTGTTTGCCTTACCTCTCTACATAGGTAGAGACGGGACTCCCCATGTTGTGGGTGCAGGTTTGTTATCTTTGGGTAGTTTTCATCAGGGCTGTTACTCACCTAATGGACTAGGGTCTAGGTTCCCCATGATGTCCATGAATATGGAATGTGCTCCCCTGATGTGTCAGGTTTATGGCCCTCCATACTCATTAGAAGGTAGAATAGGTACTCCCTTGTTGGACCAGGGTGTATGTCCTCCATCTGTGGAGGTAGTACTCCCTTGTTGGACCAAGGCGTGGGTCCTCCATATATGACATATAGAGAGAGTAGGTAATCCCCTACCACATTAGGGTGAGGGGCCTCTATTCTAGGATTCAGTACTCCACTGTCGTTCCAAGGCATGGCTCCTCAATATTAGTTGTTCTGAAAAATGTGGTACTTCCATACCATGGAAGGTAGCGGGTGCTTTAACCTGGGGTTGGTACTCCCCTATCATGTAAGGGTGCGAGTCCCCCATAAGAAATGATCTGGAAGAGTCGATAATCCCCTTCTAGGATAGGGTGAGGGTCCCCGATCCATAGAGTAGTACTCCCCTATCGTAATAGGGCATGAGTCCTTCATTCTTTGAGTGGTACCCCTTGTCACTTTAGGGCATGATTATTCATGTACAGAGTAGTACTCCCCCATCTCTGAGTAGCAATAGGGAGTAAGTCCTCCATTAAAGTTGGAGCTCCCTCAGCTATGGGATATGGTTACAAGGAGTAAGCCCCTCCAACTGTTATGAAAGTTACCTAGTTATGAGTTAGTTCTCCCTCGATGGACTGAGGTGCGGACCACTACAAATAGGTGCAACAGAGGTTTTTGTAGGTTAGATAGGAGAATTACTCCCTTGACTATGAGGTAGTGGAAAGGTGGGGGTTCCTCTATTCTCTCTCATTATATATAATTAATGTGTTTCACAGTCTGAATCGATTCCCTCTCAACATTATGTTATGGTAAGGGGAATGCACCATCATTTGGGATTCTATAGCTTGTTTTTGGTGAAAGGAGATGAGGAGGGGACCTATAGTGCTGGTCACTATATATGGACCTAGTAATATGTTCTCTATAAATTTAAACTCTCAGACGGGTTCCATCTAGGATTTTTGAGCTTGTGGATTATGTTCTCATGGTTTTGTGTTACGGTTAGAGCCAACGAAGAAAATCTGGTTGCTAGTTATGAGGTTGGAACCTCAGGAAACTTGGAGTCTGAGACAAGTATATATGGTTCATTTCTGATAGATTTTACAGTGTTGTCATATGTTGGGTTGACACCACTTGTAGACCAAGCTGACCTATCATGTACAGTTTAGGACAATTCAAGATGGATTTTCTCTCTCGATTGGGATTCCTTTTGGCTAGGTCAAGTGGAATATTGCCTTTTATTTTCTCTCTTCTCTATTTGGTTATTTTGGATGCCCTATTAATTATTTTTATAGTCACCCATACACGGTCTTTTCCCGCAAATGTTTTGTGTCTTATGTAGACCACATGTCTTTCGATGGAGTCCAAAAAGTTCTTAAGGCATGAAGAATTAATGATCTAGATATACCAAGATTTTTATTGGAGTTGGTCCAAGGAGATTTCTGGTAGTTATAATTGATAGTGACCCCCACATTCTGAGTAGGTTAGATGCTTTTACTATTTTCTTTGGTGAGAATTATTTTTCCCTTATTTCTCTTTCAACAATACTATTGAACTCTAGTTGTGAGAAATAGATGTATGAATTATTGGTTACTTATTGGGTTTCATACATTTTATAATTTTGTGAACATAGATATTTTTGTGTGTGTATGGGTACATATGAAATTCCACCCATTTTTGAGATATGCCTACTCAGTACTAGTAACTATCCCATGGCCTATTAGAGGAGGGATTTGGGAGTTGTGGACTGGGCCCCATTGGGTCGGGTCATGATAGAGTGTAATCATAGGAGGTCGGTTCCACTTTTGGACTTCATTGTCATGAGCTTGGTTTTCATTTCATAACAATAGTATTGTGATGTTTCGAGTTTGGTTCGTAGCTAGAGGTTCTAGTTTTTGTGTCGTTTGGGGAGTTGTGACTGGGCCCCGTTGGGCTGGGTCAAGACAGAGTGGTATCAGAGGAGGTTGATTCCACTTTTGGACTGCATTGTCTTGAGCTTGGTTTGAATTGAATATCAAAAGTGTTGAGATGTTTCATGTTCAGTTCTTAGGCTAGAGGTTCTAGTTTTTTTTGGTGGTTGACATATCCATTCCCCAAGGCTCTGATAAAATAATTTTTGAATCAGTACATTAGGGCATTGGTCGCTGATTAATAAATGGTACAAGAATCATAAAACAATGGGTTTTGGGTTTTCCTATCCATCTTGAATCTCCCTAGATATACACTTTCACCATTGTATGTCTTGATTCTATTTTAGGATTCCACCGTGATGATGGATAAACATTATTCCATTGTGTGATTCTAATGAAAATCTTCCCAATGATGAGGCTATTGTGTGGGGAACTAGTTCTTAGGTGTTACCTATGGATTGTCTGCTGGTAGATCCACCACCTATTGAGTAGCAGTTTTTACTGGCAGTTCAAGATGAGGATGCACACAGGATGAGTGCATTGAATGAGTTCGAGAGTCAACAAAATTTGAGGTACCTAGGAGATCTAGACCCCTAGGAAGTATATGGACAGATCGAGGAAGTCGTGAATTTTTTTTCCTAGTGAGGACCCTTCTCAATCAGATGGTTGTCCTAGCGGTGATCCTTCTAAAGGATTTAGCTAGTAAATAGTGGAGTCTGATGATATTGTATCTTGATGAGGTAACCCTAACTTGGGTGGAGTTTGAGAAAATCATTAGGGAATATTTTTACCAAGCCACATTGTGATCAGTGTGTATCTAAGAGCTTTTGTAGCTTAGACAGGGTGGCATGAAAGTTGATGAGTTTTTTGTGAGGTTCATGGAAATGCCATGATACTCCCTGGATATGGTTGGAGATCCTTTTTTCATAGCATAGACTTTCACGAAAGGTTTAATTGGGTGATTTGGGAATATATAATTAAACTATGAACTTCCACCTATGATGGAGTGCTATAGAGAGATCTGGTGGAGGAGAGTTGCCGAGATGAGGAACATGTGGATGGGAACCTTATCTATGGTCATGATACTGATGCATCGATAGGATATAACTGACGACATGTGACAAGATCATGATGAAGGATGAATCCACATGCCCAAAAGTAGGCATGTAGGCTTGTAGAGTAGGAGCAATGCTGAGGATCAGGTCAGCTACAAAAGTTGTAGTGTTATACTGCAGATGGCTAGGGAACTCTTGATAATGATAGTTCGACCAGCCATGCTAATAATAGGGAGACAACTAATGGCCCTCCTTGGAAGATAAAATCATGGAGTAAGGAGTTCCACATAGTGTTGGACGAGGCATAGGTGCTGGTGGAGCAGAAAGAGGTTATAGGTAGTTTGAGGTGTTTCCTCATCCATCCCCAGGAGGTCTTCCCTAGGCACAGGGAGCCAGAGGGTGTGGGACAAGATATCTAAATTCCATAGAGGCCTTTTACCTATAGGATTTGAGGATTAATAGAGGTATTCCTCATGTCTTATATAATTTTTTCAGTATAAATTGTTAGATACGATAGTGAGGTACTATTTTCTTTCCGATTTTTTCTATAGGTCTAACCAAGGTGACATGGGGTGTCGATAGAACCTCATGTCGGTAGTTGTGTTAGAGGGACCAGTAAGAACTAGTGTGTGTTAGGAATCCACTTGATTTTCATTAGTACCCTCATGTGTTTGGCATCATCTTTGTACATGAAACACTCAAGGAGGATGTAGTGCATTTTGATGTATCTTTGAACTCACGGGGAAGGGGGATGCTTTCCCACCATGATGCCTTGTTTTGATGTGACAAAAACCATGTGGGAGAGTTAGTTCCACCCAATTAAGGCATTATTGAGGTGTGGTGGAGGAGTTCCTCAGATGTGTCTGTTCCGGGTGAGGTTATTCAATGGAGTGTCAGAGCAGGTCTTGGACATGATAATAGAGTTTCCCTGCTTGACCCCTTTAGCTTGGAAGCCATTGGAGAGGGAAATACTTGATTATAATCATTCTGTAGTTACATAGTTATAGCCTACAATGTTTCAACATTGTGTATTGGTTTCCTACTATCCATACTCAGTTGGTATGCCACTAGTTGGTGTGGCAGTGTTTCTGTTTGGGTGAGTTGTGTTATAGCTGGAGGTTTTTAGACGAAGGTCCTGTTAAGACATTGTGTTTACTATTGGTATGATTTTTCTTGTGAAGACCCTCACATTCTTAGTGTTAAACTTGAATGAAAAATAGTTTAAGAGGATGTTTTTCAGTCCATCCATTGGTGGAAGTAAACTATTAGGTTTTGTTAGTATATGTGTCATGTTAGCTAGGGGGTGTACCGCTAGACCCCATGACTCTAGATGGACCGTGGTGCTTTGTTATTTCCCACCTATTATATCTATGTATACATGTACCTATTTTTTTCATGTATAGGCCTAGTAGAATCTAGACTTGAGAGTGGTTTGACCTTATTGATTCCTTGGTGTGCGTGCTTAAAAGCATCACCAGAACCCTTAGTGGTGTACCAAGCATGAGATTCTAATGTGAATCTCATTTTCTTACCATGTTCCTAGTATTTATATTAATAGGTATGAAAATATATAATGTGGGGAGAATGAAATGACACTGGGTTTGACCCAAAATACTATAGAATATATTGAAGAATATTTTTAGATCCGGGTGTTGAGTTGGTGCGAGAATACAGGGCTCGGGGAGCCTCAGTAGGGTGAAATTAAAAATATTAAATAATTTGGGTTACATAGATGTTATTTCACTTTAAATGTAAACAAATCCTATACAGATTCTCATATCTAATATTTGAGACTACGGTTGAATCTGGAACTTCGTGTTTACCCTATGAGTAACCTAAGGTCATGTGTGCTGGGAGTTTTGATCAAGGAATTTTGATGTCATGGAGTTGAAAGGGGAATTAATTGGAATAATTTAATTAAAACCAGTTCCACCACCCCAATCCCTAAGGAAAAAAACACTAGGATGAGTGAATCTATTCTTCTCCCCCTCCTCTTATCACTTTGTATGACTAATGGAAATGATCCAAATTGATTAAGCAAGGTGTTGTCAATCACCATTATGGATGCAGATCATCATCAGATTGAAGAGTAGAATGATCCAGGCATCATTCTCCATCCACTGTTTCAGCATCTTGACAATGAGGTAGGTGTATTTTTGATTTGGTTCTGATACATTTCATTATGAATTTTTAAGGTTCTAGATGAAAAATACAATTTCTATTGATCCCTGCTACATATATTTTTATGTTTCGGGGATGAATGGGATGAATTGGAGTGTTTTCAGGTAATTACCAATTGGAATTACTGTATACTTGGCATGTAGTTTAGTGAAACATGCTCTGTATCCCTTCCTATTCAGGGAAGTTTAACTTTGGATACTACACTCCGTTTACTGGGGTTACATGCCATGTAGTTCCCCAAAACGTGTAATCGTGGGAAATGACTAGGGTTATCCATGTGAAACTACATGTTAGTGTATTAATACTCGAGCAAGGTACACAGACACGAGGTATAGTACATGGATATGGGAGAACTACATGTGTAGCTGGTCGTTTAGCCTGAAAATGTTGTGTAGTACGGAATACACAGATTGTGAGGGACATGGTTGGATGGTCCATGTGGAAGTGGAACACAACTAGGGGCTGAGTGAAGAGGGATGTGAAATTTACCTCCTTTACAAGACCTATAACCCATCATCTGTTGGTAAATCTTGTATACCTGTCACACAATTTGGTTCTCGAGTGGGCTCACATATCATGTGTTCCCCGGTGTAGGTCGTGTACTACTAGGATATTCTCCAAGGATCTTCAGTCATCTATATATTCTTCTCTAGGATTCAGATTTAGGATTGTGAATAGACTATCCGAAGTGATTTCCCAGATAGAATATGATAGTCATCTCCATTATGGCTTATAAGATATGAGGTGGTGTAAATTGTGCATGATAATCATTAAGATTTGATGAGCCGATGTTGTAGATCGGTGTTGTTTGAGAATACAGACATTGGGGATAGTACTCCCCTACACCATTAGGGAACTTGTTTCCCTTCCCTATGTACCTTGTTTGAGACAGGAATCATGAAATTATGGGAGTGGTTTAGTAACCTTTAGGTAGTTTTCCTCAAGGGCTGTTACTCCCATGATAGACTAGGGTGAGGGATCCCCGTGATGTTTGAGAAGATGGATAGTGCTCCCCTTCCATGTTAGGGAACGAGCCCTCCATACTCATTGGAAGGTAGAGTAGGTACTCCCTTGTTGATCAGGGTGTGCATCCTCTATCTGTGGAGTCTATACTCCCATGTTGGACAAGGGTGCAGGTTCTCCATATATGACATATGGATAGAGTAGGAACTCCCCTACCGTGTTAGGGCATGGTTCCTCTATTATAGTATTCGATACACCCCTATCTTTCTAGGGCATGGTCCCTCCATATATGTTGTTCCAGTAAAGTCCATACTATATTTCTATTCTAGGGAGTGGTTCCTCTAGCCTAGTGTCGATACTCCCATACCTTGTTAGGGCGTGGATCCCTCGTAGTGGAGGAGCTGGAAGAGATGGTACTCCCTGACTAGGATAGGGTATAGGGTCCTCGTTCCATGGAGTAGTACTCCCTTATCATAACATAGTGCATGTACTCCATTATCTGAGTGGTACTACCCTATTTTTTCAAGGCATGGGTGCTCACATAAGGAGTAGTACTCACCCATATCTGAGTAGTAGTGGGGAGCAGTACCTTCATTAGAGTTGGAGCTCCCTCAGGTGTGGGATACAGTTATGAGCAGTGGGACCCTCCACATGATATGTGTGATACCTATTTAAGAGTTTGTGCTCCTTCAATAGACTTATGTGTGGGACACTCCATGAAGATGCAACATAGATTTCACCGATTAGTTAGGAGAAATTCTCCCTCGACTACAGGGTAGGGTAGACAAGTGGGTCTCTCCATTCTCTCAAATTAGAGAGTATGCATGAGGGTCATATTCTAGAGAAGTGCTCCCTAAACCATCTACAATGGTGTGGGGTGAGCCTCTTTATTTGGGATTATTTAGCATTTTTTGGAGAAATGTGATGATGAAAGGGCCTCTAGTTCTAGGCACAAGAGCTAGACCTGGTATGATGTCCCCAATTGAGTGCATCTCTCAGATGGGTTCCATCTAGGATGGTTGAGACCGTGGAGTGTGTTTTCCAGATTTCATGTTAAGGTTAGAGCCTTTAAAAGGAATACTAATATTTTCTATGAGGTTATAACCTAATGAGTATCAGATTCTAAGACGAGTATATCTGGGTGATTTTGGGAGTCATCTGGTTTTGTCATATTGGGGTTGGCACCCCTTGTAGACCAATCCGACTTCTCATTTACAGTCGATGATGGTTTAATATGGAGTTTCTCTCTCAATTGGGGTTCCCTATAGCTTGGCCTAGTGGTATGTTTTATTTCAGTTTCTTCCTTTTTATTTTGGGTTTTAGGGAGCCTTATGATTATTTTTAAACTCACCCCTTCATAAGATTTTCTTCAAATGTTTTGTACCTTAGGTAGACTGCAAGACTTTCATCGGAGTCCACAGAGGAAACAAGGAATGATAAGTTTAGGAAGTTATAATGATATATGTGTTTACCAATTTTGGGACTAGGAGCTTTTCGGTAGTTGTAGTTGATACCGATCCCCTCCGTCAGATCAGTTTAGACACTTTTACAGTTTTCTTTAGTGAGTGTTGTTTTCCCTTGTTTTGCTTCGAGTACTTCTGGTTTACTCTGGTTTTGGGATATATATGCTTGCATGTATTGGTTACTTAGTGGGTTTTTTTACATTCTTTTTCATTTTTTTAGCCAAGAGATGTGTGATTATGTATAGGTGCATAGGAAATGCATCCCATGTTAGTGATATGATAACAAAACACTAATTTCCAGAACCTATCCTATTGAAGTTGGGTTTTGGGAGTTGCAGAATAGGCCACATTGGTTCGGGTTTTGACACTAATGGTATCCATTTACTAGATCCAAATAGACATATTTAGGATATCCTCAGACTTCACTTCCCATATTCGGTAGAATATGAAACAAACCTTGTTAGTTTTCAATGGTTCTGCAATCATAATATATATCGATTCATATCACATCATCTTTAGTCTCTTTTAACAGGGTTAAGAAATATAAACCCCTGGTAGGTCACATCCCATGAATCAACTAATATGTATCAATTTAAATAGATCAAGGCAACTCATATATTTTATGATGGGATCCTTAATTTTGTAATTCCTATGAGAACCACATATATAGCATAAATTCATAAGTTATAGTGTATTTTAGTATCATATTTCAATACATAGTAGAGGGAACTAGGATCTAAAATCCAATTCTAAATCTATTTTATCAGCTAAAACCATATGGCAAAACAAAAATAGAAAAATGAAAGAAGTTTCATAACATGAAATAATATAAGGATTTATGTGGTTCAAAACTTTATCCGTTTATAGTAGAGAAACACTACCACTCGTTATTACTAATAAAATAGAATTATTTCAAGTTTTTTTTGAAAAAAATGATTTGACCTTTTAATTTATATAAGAGTACCATAAATAGATACAATTTTAATTTTATATGATCTATACATATAATATCATTTTCCTTTTAATCCATTAGAGAGACCCTTAATTCACTCAAGGACACCAGTTGATACATTCCATTAACATTACAAAGCTAATGATGAATGAAAACCAAATGATAATCTATTTAAAAACATTTGGAGAATTATTTTGAACCATTAAGATAATGTAATATCTAATTAATCAGGTCATAGTTCTCCTTTCTATGATTTTCAAGGAATATAATAAAAAATACCACCACTTAAGTAATGTTCGATTGAGTAAAAATCATGGTATACATAAAAATTCTAACCAATTATGCCTAAGAAAAGTTCTCCATGTACCTAACCCCATTTTTCATTCACGTATCCTTCTCTATGATGATTTTAGATGTCCAACTAATGGGGTAGAGACTATTCTAGATTCCGATATTATGAACTAATATACTATCTTTCGAATGTACTTCGAATGTTACAACTACAATGTTTCATGATTCTATTCCCTCTAAATCTGGATCCTAAAAATATATTGTCTTTATTTAAAATACTTCACCGTGGTCCTTTCAGATAGCTCTGTAATATCCTAATATTTTTATAGAATGCTATGTTTGGTAGCAAATACAACATTTAACACCGAGTTTATATGAGTGATGAAATATTAATATTTAAATTTTATAGTTATAAAATAGTCATTATATTAGTGGGTGTTAATAGTATTAATCCCAATATGAAATATATATAATGTTACTACTCAATATGAATTCATTTATTAAGGCCTACTAAAAAAGAACACAAGTTTTCAGGGAAGTTATTTTATACTTTAGAAATATATTTTCATTCAAAATGGTATTTATATTTTCATGTGTGAATATTATAATTCATTGGTGGAATTTATATAAATTTTGTTTGATAAAAATGATATCCATTTTTAATTCATAATTTCTAATTTAACATAGGATGAATTTTTATGAATTTTATGAAATGTTTATTTTACTACTAGTAGATAATGATACATTCTTTTATTAAAAATGGTATTATATTTTCAATTACATTCAAATTCACATTATTTTTTGGAATATTTTTAATATTTTATGAGTTAATTTTTATTAAAAATAATCCAATTTGTTTTAGTAGAATCAATATTATACTTGAATTTGGTATAGAATCATTTTTATACTTAAAAGGAATTTTACTAGAAAAGTGATTTTTTCAATTTTTGAGGGATTAATTTTAACTAAAATTTTACCAACTATTTTAATAGAACATGAAAAAATGGATTCCTTATTTTGAATAAAAATTGAAACTATTAAGTAATAAGGATAATCCAATTTTTGGTCAATACATATAGTAACCATAATAAATTTCTGTTAGCACGGTAAAAGTAACATGTGTTAAGTTGTTTTAAAACAAATGTGATAAGTCAGAAATTCATTTAAAGAATTTCCTTAATTTAATGTTAAGGTCCTATTTCATTCATAATCATACAAACTATGAAAATATGAATTTTTCTTTTAACTTTTATTTTTAACTTTATAATATTTAAGTAAAATATAATGTCATATATAATTTTAATATATATAATATTTTGTGACATATATAAAAAAACTAATATAACATTCTTGTAAGGGTATTGATCCATCTTGTTCTACCCTTTACTTGTTTCATATGTCTGAGGTACTCAAAGGAGGCACAGAGTAGGTATTTAGGTGTTGGATGCTAAAAACTAGGGGTAGGGTGAATTCTTGACATGTAAGTGTTTCTCATCAGGAATATGCATTTCAAATCTTTAGTGAGGATAGTTCTTGGAGTTCCTAACAAAGTGAATTAATTTCAGGCCAAATGAACCAAGTAATTTCTTTTTTGGATGTACTTAAAACATTATATTTACATGACATGAAAGTGTATTAGTTTATGAAAATGTGATGTGCAATGTGCCTTTACATGTTATAGGGCCTTGGGTTTTCAAAACCCCTATAGACATTCTCCCTAACCCCATGTGTCCAACAACTCTCTCTTCATGTGTTTTGGAATTTCTTCGATGATGATAAATTCTTAACATCCTATGTTCTATATATGGTGATACAAGGTATGTTCTATATTTTTATCTCATGGTTACTCTATCTGGATCTTCCTACTTCTTCTTTCCATGAGATTTCCATTTTTTTCATCCATTATAATGGATTTTTGTTGGTTTTTTTTGGTGCAGTTGTGACGTATAATCCCTATAAGGGTGCATATCTTATTGGAAGGGAGATTGTGGTCAATGAGGTTGGTCTGTTCCCATGTGAAGAACATCGATGCCTTTGGGGAAGGGGATTCATTTCTTTTACTATATGTTAAGATGAAATCATAAATTGAGCATGGTTTATAACTTTATAAGGAAAGTTAATTAACCTAATAACTAGTTAACATTATTATTAAATAATTCATTATAGAAATCACATGTTGTTGGTTTCTATCATGATAATAGTTTCCCTCTTTATTTTCATGGTAGTGTGTTATCTATGTTATTATTGTTATCATGACTTATTATGATATATATTATCAACTTTCTCTTGATGGAAGATTCCAAAAAATTAATGTCAGAAGTAATTAATGAATTTACTGAAGAATCAAATAAGATTCTTGTTCTACTGAATTATTTGTTTCCTATAATTTGACGATAATAAAATTGATACAATTTCAATTCTTAATTAAATGTGTCCTTCCATGATAATGTAATTGAAAAATAATTAGAATCATGGTAATGATTATTATTGTTAATTTAAAAAGTCATGTTTAAATGACTATGATACTTTCTTAGGTTTTTTAAACTGGAATTGATTATAATCTTATGTTTAAAATTTTTATATCTTATTATTATTAATGCATTAAGTTTCCTATAATTTGGAATTATGAAAAATGAATCAATTAATTCAAAATGAAATAATAATTGGTTTTGTGATAAAGATAGTTTCTAGGGAATGTGTTTACTTATTTTTGAGAATGCAAAGTGCCTTGTGATTGGACTGAGGAGGCACAAATGATGTGGAAGCAGTTGACTCATTTGATGGTGAGATACATTGGTATATCCATGTGGATATCAAGGATTGCACCAAAGATGATAGAACATGTTGAATTTGAGCTTACCCATTGATGTGATAAAGCTCAACGATTTCTTAATATGAATTATTTTAATGGCCGATAGTCGAGATTCTTATTTTATCTATATTTTTGCCCCACTTCTTGAGGCAGTTGGGTGTTCTTTGTTTTCATGTTTCCTCATGGTGGTGGCTTAGGATGGGTTTCATAGAGTTCCTAGATTATTGAATGAATCTAATAATGAATAAATAATTCTTAACCAATGGAGTTGTTGTTGTTGGAATTAAAATGATGAATATATGTTAATTTTGAGAAACTATAGACTAGGATTGGATTATGCCTAGATGGAATAGATATCACACTGATTTTTAATGAATATTTCTTGAAATAATTTTAATTGTAAATTTATTGGATAAGAAATTAATTAATGAAAGTGAATGATATAAAAAAATTAGTAATTAATAGGGAACTTCAAATATTGATGTGATTATAGGATATATATTCCCCATAAGTGGCAGTCGAGTGTCCAAGTGATAATGGATTGATCTAAGGACTAGGTTATTTATATAGAGTGATTGTGAGCTATATTATATCCTATATATTCTTTGATTTCAATTCTCCCCCTCCATTTTCAAATAGGGTGAAAGACACCCAATGGAATCTAGGAGGGTGATTTCCACAACATCCTAGTGGGTGGATAGATGACAGACTACCCCCTCTGGAAACACTCTATTCTCTTGGTAATAACTTTTTCTAGTATGTACAATTGTTAGTTTTCACAGACATGTGTTCGAAGATATGTGATGGACGGTGGTTATTTAAAACACACACACACACACTCACTCTCTCACACACACACACACACAGATATATCCAAATATTGAATCCAAAGGATTATTATAGGTATGGAATGTATACGCTATAATGGATTGAGGTACTTCCTTGGTGTATTGGTTGTGATGGATTCAGGTATAATACCCAACATATGATACCCATCATAAAGGATATGGTAGATACGAAAACCTGCTTGGTTTCTATATAGATATGTGATATGAGATGATGTGATGATGTGATGTACAAGGTTCATGTTGCGATGCCTTTCCCTAGTGTATTCAGATTGGATTATTTTAGAGAAAGATGGACTGGGATATGCGATGTTGGGGCATAGTAGAAAACCAGTGGGGAAGTGGTAGTGGGGTACCATTATGGGTTCATTATTATATTATATGGTCTATTTTATCATACACTTGGTGCGAGTTATTCATGGTGAGGTAGGGAACTTAGTGTACCTGGTTATGTAATGAAACAGTTTAACCATCTTTCATTGTGTTTTAGCATATTTTTTTCTTTTGAACGAGAGGATCTTGGGATGATCCCACCGAGTATACTATTATTATCAACCTATATATATTTATACTATTTTCATCTCAGAAGGTGTAGGTTGGAGATCGAGCTAGATATTACTATATTATGGTTTTGCAAAAGCTATTTGGGATTTGTGGTCAATGTCATCTTCCCCTTTTTGGTTATTGTAGACACTTTTTTAGTTGTTTCAGTACTATATGATATTGGATGTTAGCACAGGGGAATTTATTTTATATTTTGAGTAGTTGTTGATTTGTGTATCAATCTTCTCTATCTATTATATATGTTTTAATTTACTGTAATACCCCCATTTTATTGTCATTAGACCCTTAGTTCTAGTCGCCAACCCGAAACCTACTAGAGGTGGGATATGATTAGTCTCCATCTACCATATCTCCTTTCTGGACCAAGAGGGGTAAATTTGGGGGGAGGGTGTCATGAAGAAGTTTTATCATATGTTTAGGTGCGAGGGATATGATTGTGTTCGGAGTAAGGCATTGGTGAGGTTTCATGGGATGGTAGGAAATGTTGTCATCTATGTTTATTAAGGAATGTAAACATGGGTGACTGGATAATACATATTTATATTGGGATAC
Organism: Viscum album; assembly: GCA_963277665.1. Lineage (NCBI taxonomy): Eukaryota > Viridiplantae > Streptophyta > Magnoliopsida > Santalales > Viscaceae > Viscum > Viscum album. The sequence continues at coordinate 1,491,110,676 of OY728142.1, forward strand.
ATTTGATCTAATTTATGGACATATTCAATTACCTACCCCACTAAATTATGTGATACTAGTTTCAGGGTTGAGACTTAGGATATGATCATGTATTTTTTTCTTTACACCGGTGTTTGAAACGGTTTGACCTTGGGATATGTTAAAACCATAAAGAAAAATAAAAAAAATAAAAAAAAATTAATGTTAAATATTTTATATTTTAGTTATAGTAGCTTTAAAATTTTGTTCTTTTTTAAGCATGACTCTAGGTTGAAATCATAGTCTGATTCAAACTGAATATATTCAGCAGGATGTGCCATCAGGCTGCTACAGAGTGGATGCTGATGATGATGATACTTGGAGAATGACACTATTAGAGTTTACACACTTAAGTCTATAGAATTATGAGGGATACCTTTCATATTTAGTCATATAATACTTATTGGGAGAGTTTGACATGTATTTCAATTCGATCGGTGCTTAGAATGAGCACTAGGTTTCATTGGATGTGATGATAATGTAAAGAGTAGTGGGGAAGTGGTGGTTCTTATTCCTCAAGGATCATGATGAGTTATCAGCCTCATGGGAGATTTTTTGAGACTAGTTCTGAGTAGATTTCATGTCGCTGACTGCAATGGCAGCCGGCCATTATGAGCTAATTTCTCTTTACTAGGGGGAGTTCAAGAATGTGAGTGTTTGGGATCAACTTTAGGAACTTTATTCTATAATCTAAAAACATGTGTCTAGATGAGGAGTCCATGGTGTGATATATAAAATAATCATTGCGTCATGATAGCTAGGTCTAGGTCGACTCTTTTATGATGAATACATATCTTGTGGTGCTAATAAGAGTAGAGGTTATTGGGAGGATATTGGCCATAACTGGATTGTCATAAGAGGGTAGTTGTTAGGATTCCTCATGAAGCATAACCATTGTAGAGACCCAAAGCTTTACATACATGATGATTACATTAATTTTTCAGAATAATTAATATATAACAAAAAGAGACACCCAATGACCGTAATAGTTTAGTGGCTTTGGAAACATGGAACATAATCTTCAAATCATGGTGAAAGAACTTCAACATCTCCCAAAAAGATCTTCCCCCTTTTTTTCTTATCTAAAACTTTTCTATATATCCTGGGGAAAAGAAAACATAAAAAGGGTGAGCTCAGATGCTCAATAAGGGTAAGAATTGAGAAAATAAAAAAACGTATACATTTGAACTTAAAAACATGAACATAAAGTTTAAACATCAAAATATTGAGTCGTAAAATAAATCATGGTAATATGTAAGGTATAGATCACAAAGGAACATTAATCATGATAAAATAGCATGGGAATAAAACATGTAATTTTATAAAACCATTAAGCACATGATATTATTTCCATAGTAGCTAGGGCATTGCTGCTAAGACCATCATAGTGGACAAAGTCCATTACTGAACTGTGTTTACTTGTCATTCCAGCCCTGTATTACTGAACCAGATTTACTTGCCTTTACAGCCAGGTCTATCTCATGAGATATAAATAATTACCCAATGCATTAGAGGAATATATAGGTCCCACCGATCTCATAATGAAATAATTTTTTCGTGTGCCTCAAACTAGACATAAATCATTCATCATAAACCAATGAATAAAATGGGTTTCATAAACATCATCTAATCATAACATAATCCATATACAACAATGGATATAATTTCATCATAAACAAAATCAAACCATGTAAATTATATTGAAATTATACTTGAAACATAACCGTATTTAAGAATGTCATCATAGATGGAAAATAGTTTTGATAAAACACTTGAAATGAATTTTTGAGGAAAATATCCTTTCTTCTTTCAAATCATTTTCTTTTCTAAAAATGAAGGGAAATTTTAAAATAATTTTTTTTGTTGAAAATAAAAATCAAATCTTGTAGAAGAATCTTTATGTAAATAAGGTGTTATAAATTCGCAAAAATCCGTTCACACTGTATAAGTTAGAAAAAAATTATCCTCGTACTTTTGCCAAAAAAGTCAAATAGTACCTAGTATGGTAAATAGAAGAAAGATTGATTTCATACCACATAGTAAAAGTAAAAAAGAGGTAAAAAAGACATTAAAAATACATGTAACAATAGTAAAAACTTTATGAAAACATTTTTGATAAAACATGGGCATGGATGATAAATATAACCCCAATAAATACTTACGAATAAATAATCTCGGATTAGAACGAGATTGGAATAATTATCCCTTACCTTTTATGATTGGTGGAATCATACGTGTCATAAAATATATAAAATTACATGCATATGTAAATATCATAACTTTCATAATAAAAATCATAAAACATTCATGGAAAGCATAAACACTATTCAAAAGAAATATATGGTGATTAAGGCATATGTCTCATAGAAATAAAAGAGAGAAGAAATAATCCCTAAGCTTAGGTCTAATTTATTCCTTATGTGTCTGAACCTCCTGTATAATGATTTAAATAATGTCATTGAATTATTCAAGAATCATAGTCTTTTTTATGATATCATATACGATTCACTTAAGACTTTATAGTACCCGTTCATTTGTCAATTCCATGTTGAAGTAATGTTTTGGGAAATAATCGTTTCATTTATCGCACGTGTTTGGACTTTTTGTTCTTGATATTATTATATATATCATGATTTAATTACTTATATAATGTTAAACATGGTTTATATATCATATATATATTCACTATTTATATAATAGAGAGATAAATGAAATGAAATACACTGTTCATGGAGACGGTATGAAGTACGAACGCATGAACATTGTTTTCCTTTCCTTATTGACTTGAATGGAAGTAAGTTGATGACATAAATATATATACCTAAATATAGTAGCATCATTATGTCATATATCTCATTATTATTCATTATGTAAACTTTGTAATCATTCTTGAATGGTAAACATGGAGAATGGATCTCAACACGTCATGGAGACGGTAATCCGTACGTACACACGAGCAATGATATCATTACCATTTTTATTGAATGGAAATGGAGTTGATGATATAATATCTCATTATTAGTATCATGTTATAATAACAATTTATAGTTATTTATTCCATCATTATACACATCCTTGTACGTTGGTAATGAAAAGAAGATTACACCACGGTGTGGAGACGGTAAGCCGTATGTACGAACGCGTGGTGATTTCATTTTTCATCAGATGGATAGAATATGGAATATGGTTGTTTCATATTCATAATAACATGTCAGTATACAAGTTATACTGGTGTTATTACCTAATAATTAAACAACTCATATGGAGGAAGTAGAAGAAGAAATAAGTTTGAATGAATCGGTAAAGGATATTACATCTTCTTCAACGTGCCTCTTTTAAACCACCTCTTAGGGGAATAAAGTTGGTCTTTGATGAAGACCATGAACTCTAGTATATTTTTAGATAAGTGGAGAATGGAAATGGGCTGGGTTTGGCTGATTTTTAAAGATCAAAATGGAGTGAAGAGAAGAGGGAGGAGGAGCCCTTTTATAAAAGAGTAGAGGGGATGATACGTCGACTCCAAAAATAGAGATGCTGATGGTCATGCGACGATGGAAATGACGGCCTGTGTCGGTGTTGAAGATGTTTGGTCCAGGCAGCAACTTCTTATTTTGGTGGTCTACGATGGGTTCATCTTATGTGGTGATAACTGGTATCGGTACTTGGACAATGGCAGAGACGATGAAGATGTTACGACGACAGACTCCAGTGGAAGAGCTCACATGCGATTGGGTATGACACGACGATGGGGTTGTGAGGTGACAAGGTGCGTGAATCGATGACCAAGCGGCGCTAGGTGGCACGTGGACCAAGATGAAATGACGAAGTTTGGATTTTTAATTTTTGCAGGTAAGACGACATTTGAACATTGGATTTGTAGTGTGCGGGACTCTAACAGTGGGTGGATTTTGAGGTTAACTTGGTTGGATTTGTAATTGGGTCACACTTACCCTTAAAATCTTTATTAGAAAATAAAAAAAATATGGATTGGATAAGAGGGGCGCTTTTGGAAACCTCCAAAATATTAATTTATAATAAACTCAAACCCCACTTAAAAACTTCCAAAGTGACTGAAATTAAAATATGAGATAAGTGGGGGTTGTAATCTTATCAACCAATCAAATTTAGACATGTTTTTCTTTTATTTTAAACCTTATCATTTTAATTTATCCTTATTTAATATTTTTAATTTTTTTGTGGTAATAATATTCTAAATTTTAAATTGTTATAAAAACATACTTATGTGTTGTGAATTGTCCATAATTGGATACTTTATGACATTTTAGACTATATAAATATAAATTTTTATTTTTTAAATATTTTTTTATTTTTAAACAATTTAATAATATGTTATTTTTATAAAATATCAATAGTGTCAAATTTGACACTCTTCATTTATTTGAATTTAATTAAAATCCAAATAGATGATAGAGTCAAACCAAAATATTTAATAGATTACTAACATGTCATATGAATCTATAAAATTCATTGATAACATTAATTAGTTCAAATAAGATTTATTTTAATATTTTTAAAACCATTTATTTGATATTTCTCTTAATAAAATAATTACTACAACATTTTTGTATAATTATTTAATATACATATTTTTTGAATAAAAATTAATACTAAAATACTATGATGAAGATAAATCTAATAAATTTTATAAGAATACTTTTAGTCTAATTTATATTCTAAAATACCCATATTTTTAAATGTTATGTTTATTAAATTATGAAGGTGGCAACTTTGACATCATTTAAAATAAAATAATAAAAATGTCATAATCTATTTTATAAGGCTCCAAATGCTTCAAATATAGACCCCTGAATTATTGTGGATTAGATATACTCTACCAATAAGGTTTGGTCGTGTTTTGGGTCCTTTTGATGGGTATTATTATTTTAATAAATGTATATTATTTATTTTTCACTAAATAACTAAATTCTGCATCATTAATGTATAAGCTATTAATGTAATTATATATTTATTAAAAATCAAAAATAAATTACCATTATGAAAAAAATATTTTTATCTTTAAAATGAGTATTAAAATTGAATTTATATTATGTATAACCTTATATTAAAAATAATTTAATTAATAAAGTTTGTGTGAGACATATTTCATGTTCCCTTAAATAAAATAAATCAAAGGTCTTAATCTCATCCAAGTGGGTTCTAATAGATTCCATTTCAACCCAAGTATATTTTAAAGAGAAATATAATCAACCAATGATTTCAAGACATGTGTTAGTGTAATTTTATAATATTATTTTCACCCATAATTACCTGATTTACCTTTTACTGTGGTAAATAAAATTTATTGTAGTAACTATTCATAATGCCTAAATATAAAAGTTATCTATTTAAAAAAGTTTAACCTCTTGATTCCAAATATTGAATCCATTTTTACAAATTCAAAACATATAATAAGTAGTTATTATTTTAAAATTAATCCCGTTGTAAAAAAAAACGGGTTTTATTTAAAACATTGCAAAAGATTGAAATGTTTTTACATATGAATTCAATGTAAAATTAATCATAATGACATAAATTATATTAAATGGTAAAAATAAATTATATTTACACATTAAAATCATTCAATATTATAATTTAACCAAAATAATTTCTTTTAATTAATTTTTAGTGTATTTTTACTATTCATAAAAATATGAAAGTTATCATAAAAATATGAAACATTTATCCAAAGTAAATTTTTATATCATGATTCCAAATAAGATGATTAATTTTTCAAATTGAACTTATTAACATGTCAAAAACTAGATTTAAAATGGGTGCCTCATCAAAAGGCGGCAAAACTACATTTTTGAAAAAATACATCCTTTATCTGAAAAATTAATTTTGTTCTCATACCATGTTCTAGAAAATATTTAAGATAAATGATAATGTTATAAAATTGAAAATGTGGTTAATACTATTTAAAACTCCTACTTCAATACAATTTTATAATAATATATTGTTGTTTAGGGAAACTCAGTATTGCGTACAACACACGCTATTGAGGATGGTCGCTCTTGCGTGAAAAAAAACCAAGAATAGTTTTGTGTATACTACAAGATAATATGGTGTGGTGTATAGAAAAAGCTAATATTGGTGTAGCGTACAACATAGGACATAAAAGAAATCCAAAAGAATATTTCTCATAAAATATCGGGGTGTTACATTCTACACCCCTTAAAATCAATTTTGCCCTCGAAATTTGTCGAGGTTATAAATATTTTACTACATGAAAGTTTCTTTCATAGAAACCCACATCGTAAAAAGGAATACTAAAACTTAATGTAAAAAAAGTAAAGTTAGAAACATAATGGTCACCCAAATTAACTCAGCACTGGGTTTCTACATAGAAGAATATAGGTGAAAACATGGATATGGAGGAGAAATCTAACCATCATGTTTTGATGAAGAATGGCATGGCTATGAAAAATACAACAATCAAAAAGACATAAATTTGTGATGGTCTAAGGTACCATTCGATTCATCAGATATGAGGGTACTAGGAAAAAGTTTTTGGTTTTCAAGATCATTTCCCTAAATTTGATTAATTTTTGCATAAGGATAAATACTTACGTGATTTTAGTGTAATATCATCATTGGTCATTCCATGAAAAATTTCCACTTCATCTCTTATTTAAATAAATGATGTTGAATTTTTCATTCTTAAAGTATTAGCATATCATGCAATAGAAAGATAGGTCATTCCATCTATCTCTATCACAAAAAATGTTAGCACAAGATATTAAATATACATAAGTCCATCTATGGTGAGGTTAATCATATATGGTTCCAAAAATGGAATTATAATTCATCTATCATACCATTTAATAAAATAAAACTAATTTCTACTAACTAGGGACTTCTTGTAGGCCAGTGGTAGGAGATAAAGGCTTGTCACACTTCAGATGTGTGTTCAATTCCCGCAACCTTGTCCGATGTGACAGGTTATCGCCCATCCTACATGTTGTCATTTTTCTAAAACTAAACTATTATAACATTCTAGAAATTTTTTTAGCTTTAAACAATACTATCTGATGTTCAAATTAATCCATTCCAACTTTTATGCTTATCGAAAATACTTATGTCCAATCTAATAGTATAAATAAAACGATTACTAGAAAGGTCATCTACCAAGCATGTAAATATCATCATTTAACCCCCGTATATCATGAGATATATCTTGTTGTTCACATTCCAAACATGTGAATTACTTAATCATGTTTTATCTTGAAACATGAGTTACCATAGAACCTTAATGAAAACAAGAATACTGTTAAAAGTAAACTCTTTCCACTTACCGAAATCCTAAAAAAAATCTATATACTCAAACCATGATATCACTTTTTCCTTATACCAGTCATGAGCTTATTAATACTGTCAAACATTTCATTATCTCCTTATCCCTTCATTATGCGCATATCATCTACTTTCCAAAAATATCTGTATAACCTTTCATAGTTACCAGTACCATTCAACATATACTTTCAAATAGTGTAGCAAAAAAATAGTGTAACAATCCTTAGATGTTTCTTTATTCCATAGTAGCATTAAATTGCCTATACAAAATTACTCTTGATAAAAATATAATCATTCCACAACCTTCTTAAACCATTGACCAAGCATCATCATTTTATTCATCAACACTTCTTTCATCTCATATATCATTTGTATCCTCTTCATCATCATCAATATAAATACTACCAATACGACCATGCTGATTCTCTTCATGAGACTTTCTATTAGGGCATTGGTTTTCATAATGCCCGTAAATTCCACATTTAAGACATTTAACCATCATTGATGTCTTAGAAATACCATTAACTTTGTCTATGGTGTTAACCGAACCTTTTCTTTTTCAATTACTGGCTTTGTGTCCTTTTCCACGCCCAAAGCATCTTCCAGTTCCATTGAAACAATCTCCTTGATGCGACTTCCCAAAATATTTACATGAGGGAAATCAAACTTTTTTCCTCCATGATCATCATGAAACTCTATCTTTCTCTTATTAGCTGAGTTAGGAAACTTACCAATTTTGAGATTATTGATTATATTATGAGATTTCTGATTAGGCATAATAACAATGTTTTGACTTCCAAATCCCATTTTATTTGGTTTCTTATGATGAATATCATTCCCTTTTCCATCATATTCTTCATTAACATGAATCCTCATGTTTCCAGCCATTTCCTAAAACCCAAAAAGAATTGTATGAGAGGCAAAACTCATACTTGGAAAACAACATAATCAATGGGAATTACTTTCAATATCTAATATCTTAGGTTTAATCCTTGATTATTCATGATTGTTATCATAATTATAGAATTTTAAACTATACTTATACTTAACCTTAGGGACATCCGTAGATATACCATAGATATATCTCTAGGGGTCTCACTAAAATTTTTTCATCCCAGTTTCCAAATGTTAACTAAACCTTTCCTTTGATACCAACTATATAGACCGAAAGCATTACGTACATGGGGATTACATTAATTTTTCAAAATACTTAATATATAAAAATAACATACACCCAAGGACCGTAATATTATAGTGTCTTTGGAACCTAGTAACATAATATTCTAATCATGGTGAAAGATCTTCAACATATCCCAAAAAGATCTTCCCATTTTTGTTTTCTTAACTAAAACTTTTCTTTATATCCAGGGGAAAATAAAACATAAAAAGGGTGAGATTAAATTATCAATAAGGTAATCATGGAGAAAATAAAAAAAAACATATACATTTGAACATAAAAACATGAACATAAAGTTTAAACATCAAAATCCTGAGTCATGCAATAAATCATAGATGTATGTAACGCATAGATCACAAAGGAACATTAATCATGATAAAATAGCATATGAATAAAACATGTAATTGTGGAAAACCATTAAAAACAAGATATGATTTCCATAGTATCCAATGAATTGTTTCCAATACCATCATAGTGGACAAAGTCCATTACTGAACTGAGGTTACTCGTCGTTCTAGCCATGTATTACTGAACCAGATTTACTTCCCATTCCAGCCATGTCTATCACATGAGATATAAATCATTAACCAATGAAACGGAGGGAGATATAGGTCCCACCCATCTCATAATGAAATCATTCTTTCGTGTGCCACAAAATAGACATCAATCATTTATCATTACCCAATGAATAAAATAGTTTTCATAAACATCATCCCATCATAAAATAATCTATATAAAACAATGGATATAATTTAATTATAAACAAAATCAAACCATGTAAATAATAGTGACATTATACTTGAAACATAACCATATTTAATAATGTAATCATAGATGGAAAATAGTTTTGATAAAACACTTTAAATGAATTATTGAGGAAAATATCCTTTCTTCTTTCAAATCATTTTCTTTTCCCAAAATGACTTGCAATTTTAAAAGAAAATAATTTTGTTGAAAATAATCAAGAAATATTTTAGAGGATGATTTATGTAAATAATGTGTTATGAAATCGCAAAAATTCGTTCATGTCTTATAAGTTAAAAAAACATCATCCTCGTACTTTTGCAGGAAAAGTCAAAAAAGTACGTCATATGGTAAAAAAAAGAATGATTCCTTCCATGCCACATAGTAAAAGGAAACAATAGGTAAAAACGACTTTAAAAATACATGGAAGAATTGTAAGAACTTTATGAAAACATTTTTTAATAAAACATGGACATGGATGATAAATATAACCCCAGTAAATATTTATGAATAACCAATCTCAGATAATAATGAGATTGGAATAATTATACCTTACCTTTTATGATCGGTGGAATATTACGTGTCATAAAAAAACGAAAATTACATGCATATGTAAATATCATACCCTTCATAATAAAAATCATAAAACATCCATGGGATGCATAAACACTATACAAAAGAAATATATGGTGATTAAATTATATGTCTCACAGAAATAACAGTGAGACGAAATAATCCCTTACCTTAGGTATGATTTTTTCCTTATGTGTCCAAAAAATTTGTATAATGATTTAAATAATTTAATTTTCTTATTCAAGAATCATAATAATTTTTATGATATCATATATGACTCACTTACGACTTTATATTAACCGTTCATTTGTCAATTCCATGTTGAAGCAATGTTTTGGGTAATAATCGTTTCATTTATCGTACGTGTTTGGACTTTTTGTTATTGATATTATTATTTATATCATGATTTACATACTTCCATAATGTGAAACATGGTTTATATATCATATATATTAATTATATATATATATAATAGATAGATAAATTAAATGAAATACACCGTTCATGGAGACAGTAGGTCGTGCAGATGCATGAATGATGTTTTCTTTTCCTTATTGACTTGAATGGAATTAAGTTGATGATATATATATATATACATAAATCCAGTAGAATTATTATGTCATATATCTCATTATTATTCATTATATACACTTTCTAATCAGTCTTGAATGGTTAACATGGAGAAGGAATCTCATCACGTCGTAGAGACAGTAATCCGTACGTACACAACAGCGATGATTCATTCCCATACTTATTGAATGGAAATTTAGTGGATGATATAATATCTCATAATTAGTATCATGTTATAATAATAATATATAGATATTTCTTCCATCATTGTACACATCCAAGTACGGTGGTGATGAAAAACAGATTACACCACGACGTGGAGACTGTATGTAGTACGTACGCACGCGTGATTATTTCATTTTTCATAGGATGGATAGAAGATGGAATAGTGTTGTTTAATATTCATAATAACATATCAGTATACAAGTGATACTGGTGTTATTACCTAATAATTAAACAAATCATATAGAGGACGTAAAAGAAGAAATAAATTTGAAAGAATCGGTAAAGGATCTTACCTCTTCTTCGACGTGCCTCTTCTAAACCTCCTCTTAGGGCACTAAAGTTAGACTTTGAAGAAGAAAATGAACTCTAGTTTGTTTCTATATAAGATTACAAGGGAACTGTGCAGGTTTTGGCCAAGTTTAAAATCTCATTATGGAGTGAAGAGAAGAGGGAGGAGGTGCCCTTTTATAAGAGAGTAGTGGGGCACTTTTGGAAACCTCCAAAATACTAATTTATAATAAACTCAAACCTAGCTTAAAAATGTATAAAGTGACTCAAATTAAAATATGAGATAATATAGGGTTGTAATCTCATCAACGAATTAAATTTATACATGTTTTGATTTTATTGTAAACCTTATCATTTTGATTTATCCTTATTTAATCTATTTAATTTTATTTGTGGTAATAACATTATAAATTTTAAATGGTTATAAATACTTACTTATGTGTTGTGAATTATCCATAATTGGATACGTTATGAAATTTTTGACCATATACATTTAAAATTTTAATTTTTAAATATTTTTTTGATTCTTAAACAAATTAATAATATGTTATTTTTATAAAATATCAATAGTGTCATATTTGACACTATTCATTTATTTGAATTTAAATAAAATCCAAAAAATATGATAGAGTCAAAAAAAATATTTAATAGATTACTAACATGTCATATGCATCTAGAAAATTTGTGGAGCACATTAATTAGTTCATATAATATTTATTTTAATATTTTTAAAACCATTTATTTGATATTTCTCTTAATAAAATAATTACTACAACATTTTTGTATAATTATTTAATATATTTATTTGTTGCATAAAAAAAATAAAATATTATGATTAATATAAAACTAATATATTTAAAAATAAAACTTTTAGTAGAATTTATATTCTAAAACACCCAAATTTTAAAATGTTGTGTTTATTAAATTATGAAGGTGAAAACGTTGACATCATTTGAAATAAAACAATATAAATGTCATAATCTGTTTTATAAGGCTCCAAATAGTCTACAAGTCGACCCTTGGATGATTATGGTTATTATATACTCGACCAATAAGGTTTGGTCAAGTGTTTGGTCCTTTTGATGGGTATTATTATTTTAATAAAAACTATATTATTGATTTTTCACTAAATAAATAATTTCTGCATCATTAATGAATAAGCAATTAAGGTAATTATAAATTTTTTTAAAATTAAAAATAAATTAAATTGGCGAATAAAAACATTTTATCTTTGAAATGAGTATTTATAATAGAATTTAAATTCTGTGAACCTTATATTAAAAATAATTTATTTAATAAAGTTTGAGTGAGACATATTTCACTTTCCTTTAAATAAAATAAATTAAAGGTCTTAATATCATCCAAGATGGTTCCAATAGATTCAATTTCGACCCAAGTATGTTTTAGAGAGAAATATAATCAACCAATGATATCAAGACAAGTGTTATTGTAATTTTATAATATTATTTTTACCCTTAATTACTTGATTTACCTTTAACTATGGTAAATAAAATTTACCGTAGTTACTATTCATAATGCCTAAAAATAAAATTTATCTATTTATAAAAGTTGAACCTCCTGATTCAAAATATTTAATCCATTTTTAAAAATTCAAAACACAAAATATGCAGTAATTAATTTAAAATTAATCTCGTTGTTGAAAAAATGGGTTTTTATGTAAAACACTGCAAAAGATTGAAATGTTTTTACCTATGAATTCAAGGTAAAATTAATGATAATGACATACATTATATTAAATGGTAAAAATATATTCTATTTATACTTTAAAACAGTTCAATATTATAATTTAACCAAATAAATTATCTCAATGAAAAAAGTTTCTTTTAAGTAAAATTTATCATATTGTAACTATTCATCAAAATATCAAAAGTTATCATAAAAATGTGAAAAATTTATAAGAAGTAAATTTATATATCCTGATTCCAAATAATATGTTTAGTTGGTCAAATAGAACTTATAAATATGTGAAAAAACTATATTTTAAATTGGTGCGCCATCAAAAGGCGGCAAAATGACATTTTTGAAAAAATATTTTCTTTATCCGAAAAATCAATTTTGCTCTCATACCATGTTCTAGAAAATATGTAAGATGAATGATAATGTTATAAAATTAAAAATATGGTTAATACTATTCATAAAGGCTAGTTCATAACAATATTATAATAATATATATTTGTTTAGTGAAACTAGGTATTGCATACAACACACGCTATTGAGGATGGTCGCTCTTGCGTGCAACACAAGCCAAGAATACTATTGCGTATACTACACGCTAATACAGTGTTGAATATAGTGAAAGCTAATCTTGGTGTAACATACAACGCAAGGCATCAAATAAATTAAAAATAACATTTCTCATGAAATCTCGGGGTGCTACAACTATGGTCCAAGTTTTCATGTTTCATGATTTTGTTTAGTCAACTAGGGTAGTTCATAGCCCTCATCATCTTGATTCTTCAGAGGATAAAGATCTATGACTAATTCCAGGGGATCTAGCATGGGTTTTTCTTATGGATCCTGAGGTCAAAAAATATGAGTGTTCTTGACCTTTTTGAATAGTTAATGTGTGTAAGTTATTCTGCTTCTGGTTCCTCCATTTTGGAATTTTCAATTGAGACATTGAATTCAAGGTGTTCCATTTTGGGATCAGCAAATAGGAGATGGGGAAGGTAGATTATATCCCCAAGACACTTTCCATCCTCAAATATTATAGTACGACTATGGAGGTGGTGTTCAATAGTTTTAGAGTTTCCATGAAGCAAGTTGTGGTCATCTTAATACTTTAGCATTACTAGCATCGAGCAAGATATAAGTCATTCTTGGAAAAATTTATTTATTTTCTATATCAGTTCATGCTTTGATTAATTTAGGACCGATAAAGTCCTTTATATCCCCAACCATTGTCTATTATTTGGGACAAGAGTTGGACAAGATTTTGGATCCCTTGGCATTTACTATTCCAATTAAAGGTCGATATGAATTGTATGACGTTTTTATAGACTTTGAGCTAGTGTGGGGCTGGAAACACTCTTGTAGAGAATTCCTATGTTTACAGATACATATATATGACATCATCCTCAACATGTATTTTTTGTATTTTTTGCATGATATCTTATATTTCTCCAGAAGGTAGTTTTTGTATTATGATGCATATAGAGATAAAGTGGTGTTTTTGGATGGTGAGACCCTTGGATGGGTCAGTTGCAAGTTCTATACTTGTCTTCCATTATCGGTGATATGATGGTGATTTTATTGGATGTTCAACAGTTAGTGTTTCTTAAGGTGGAATAATAGTACCCATATGTCTTTACAGTGTAGGTTTTATCATTACCCCCTCAATGGGAGGTCGAGTTTGAAATTGATCTACCTCTAGGAGTGTCTCTTATCTCGATGTATTTGTAACGTATGAAACCTTATGAGTTTCAGGTGATACAATTAAAACTCGATGATCTAATACAGTGAGGTTTTTTTGGTTGAGCATCTCACCATTAGGTGCACTAGTTGTTTTTCCAATGTATTTCAATGGTTCTTTGAGGTTTGTATAAATTATCATCACTTTAACTAGGTGATGATAAATAAAAACCATCATATTCTTTGTGTTGGTGATTTAATAAATTATCTAAATGGATTATGTTTCTTCTCGATGAATGATATATGTTAAGGATATCATCATATGTGGTGGAAGGATGAGGATATTTAGAATAATACATTCCATTTTCATCAAGTTCATTATGAGTATGATGTGATATCATTCGGTATAATTGATAATACTACTATGTTTATGTCACTGGTGAATACAGTGTTCAATGAGATCCTATATATTTCTATGGCCGTTCTCATCCATGAAATCCTTGTATAATTAATGTATGAGGAGGATAATAGAGAGCATCTGCATTTTTTGGGAGATATTCCTTATGAGAAACTGTTATTGATTTATTCCAAGTGTGATTTTTGGGCTCGTGATATCCATTTCTTGAGTAATACCATGTACCAGTTTGGATTAGTTGTGGATCCTCCCAAAATAGAGGCATTTCATTCTTGGTAATCCCCCAATATAGTAGTATAGGTATGAACTTTCCCTTGCCGTACAGGAAATTAGAGTAGGTTTATATCCTATTTCTCCCAACTTGTGAATCCTCTGATAGCCTTGACCATAAAGGATAATGTTTTCTTGTTGAATGAGCAGTGTCATACTATTTTTGACTACCTAAATGTAATGTTGGTTAGTGCTCCAATCCTTTGTTTTCATGTACATAAAGTTTTGTTTTAGTTTTTATGTAATAGTTTTCATCATGTGTTGGGATTTTAGTTGATGTTTTATAGATCACTTGTTTCTTATGTATATTAATAGTTACAACCACATGAGCTTAAAATTTCCACAAATTATCTTGAGTAAGAAAAATTTGTGTTTTTCTTGAAGGAGTTTTTATATTTCCTCATTAGTTGGAATTTTTCTGGTCTTTAACGAGAATAAGATCCTTAAGTATGTATCCTCCTAGAATGTATTGAACTTCGTTCAGAATTTTTGGATGGAATTATTGTAAGATTATAGCTTAAATATTTCATATACCCCATGAAAGGATAATGTTATGCTTGATGCATTGAGCAGGAATGCACTTAGTGATAACATGCAAGAATTAAAAGATTCCAAGATATTGATAGGAGAACTCTCAGATATGAATTAATATCTGGGAGATGTTGGAGGTATATTTTGTCATGTAATGATGAAAATAAATTCAACATTGTTGTAATAGGTGGATGATTCCCAACAAGGGGATTATATGGTGGAGGTATAATGGGGTCGAAATGTTTTTTGAGATACCCCTAAAGGTTGGTCTGAGGATTGACAACACTGGCTGTTGTTCTAGGGAAGGCATTTTTATCCCCTCAATGATGTGTGATATGGTTCTCTATGAGTTCCATAGAACACATTTAGTGGTACATCATGGCATGAAAAAATATGTAATGATAACTAGGAGGTCAGTTTTGGTGGCATGGGTTTAAATATTTAGCTACATAGTTTATTTCACAAATATTGTTTTATTAGAAGGTGAAGGCTGAGCACAATGTTTTCGATGGTTTTCTTCAGCCATTAGATGATCCCCAATAGAAGTGGGAGAAAATATCGATTGAATTAATTTACATTTTACCTCGTGCTCAGGATGTCTATGATACTATATGGGTGAAAATGTATCAATTAATTAAATCAACCCAATTTATAGAGATTGAGGGGATGATATTAGTGGATGTTTTGTCAAGGGAGTATTTTTTGGAGGTGATGCAACCCCAAACAGTCCCAAAGATGATCATCTTTGACTGTGTTCCTTGTTTTACATCCCAAGAGTGGAGAGGTATCCTATATTTTTTTGGATCTCAGTTATTCCGTAGAATTTTTTTTATCCACATATGGATTTTCCGATAGAGAAGACCATCCAGACTCTTGAAGACATGCTACGATTTTGTGTCCTGGATCGTGGAGGTTCATGGATGAGCCACCTGAAATTAACTGAGTTTTATTATAACAATAGCTTCCACTCCACCATTGGTATGAAACCAATTATATATTTTCCCAAACATCCACTCTGATCTCCATTATGTTGAACTGGGGTATGAGATACAAAAAATATCAGGTTGTAACTAGTAAATAATATACTATAGATATGGTTTATGTAATTCATGAGAGGATTAAGGGAGTGTAAGTTCATCAAAAATCCTTTTCATATAAAAGTATGATGTCTTTGGAGTTAAACCGTCGATATCATGTGTTCTTGAAGGTGACACTTCATCATGGTTAGTGAATGTTTTGTCATGGGAGTAAGATTTTCCCTCGGAGTTTGGATGTTTCAAGATGTTTTCTCATGTTGGAGTTATGGAATATTAGATAAAAACCCCCTACACATATAGATAAGCTATATACATGATGTTTTTTATTTATTAGAAATCCATAATTTTCTCCATGAAGAATATCATGTCATCGATTTGGGAGGTATCAATGTTGATGATGATGTGATCTTTGTTGAGTGGCTTATGGAGATCCTGGACTGTAATAATATGGTTTTCTATAGGAATTCTATTCAATTGATACATTTATTATGGTGGAATGATGGTTTGGAATATATTACATGGTAACATGATTCACAAATTCACACTTAGTACCCTGAGATATTTGATGTTTAGAACCTCTATTATAAGATTTTTTTTGTTTTATGATTGTTTAACATTCATGTTAATGATATTATTCCTTCATGTTTCTTGTTAGTAACTTTTCCCTTTTTTGGGAGGTTTTTTTCCATGGACAGTGTTTATGAGTGGTTTATTGATGTTGTGTGGTTTCATGAGATTCCTCCAATGAGGTGGTTAAGATCTTATAATAGGAAGATATTTATAAGGAATCTCATGGGGTATCTATTCAGATAATCCCTTATAATTTTATATATGTTTTGGGGTTTTGTTTCTCTTGGATTATAATGTTTTGAGGGGTATTTGATGTAAGATCCCATATATTTCTAGTCTTAACCATTGTGTGTTTATGAATTCTGAGGTACTCATAGGTAGCCTATAGAATTTTTGGAAGTTTTTTTATTTTAAAATATGAGACCAGGGAGGATTTATGAAGTGTAAGAATTTTATTCCATGAATATATGGATCAAAGATTATATGAAGATAGTTCATGGGATGCCTCATGATGTGAATTAATTAAACACCAAACGGTTTGAGGGGATGCATTTTTCAGTTGGACATAAAACCCTGATTCTTACATGACATGAAAGGTTTTAATGCCATGAAAATGCATTGTGCAATAAAAATTTATAAATTATAGTGCCTCAGGTTTCCTCAAACCCACATAACTTTCTTCCAAATCCCATGTGTTTAATGGCTCTCTCGTCAGGTGTTTTTTGAATCCATGTGATGATGATGAATTCTTGTATTCCCGTGTATGATCTATAGTGTTCAGAGGTACATTCTACCTTTTTCAAAGGTTTTTTATTTGTACCCTCATTTTTACTCTTTCTAGGTGATGGTATGTTCTATCCAAGGTTCTAATAGAGTTTTATTAGTTTTTTGTTGGTGAAATTTTGGCATGGTGTTCTTAGAGGGATGCATCTCTTACAAGAGAGGTGATTGGGATCTATGACATTGGTTCGTTATCATGTGAATAATGTTGATTCCTTTAAGTTAAGGGATTTACTTCTTATCATAATAATTTATCTATCATCATAAGGACAACACGGTTTATCCCAGTTCATGAAAATGGAAGATAAATAATAGTCATTTATTTGAATTAATAAATAACTGGGTATAGTAATCACATGTTGTTTCTTTCCACTGTGACAATGGTTTTCCTCTTAATTTGATATATTGTGTGATATATTTGTTATTAAAGTTAGTATAACATTTATAATTTAGAATAAATTAATTTTATTGATCTAAAATTGTAAATAATGGAAATATGGAATTAATTAATTTATTGGAATAAGATTAATAAAGTGGTATGTTGTGATGAATATATTGTTTATTATAATTAGATGATATTAAAATCCATGAAATCTGAATACTTAATTAATTTTTTTCTTCTATGATAATGGAATTGATAAATAAATTTAATCATGGTAATCCTTATTTTTGATAATTTAAAAAGGCATTTTTAAATTAGAATGATATCTCTCTTGGTTTTTTGGAACCAAAATTTAAGCTAAGGGAATGTTTAAATTCTGATAGGTTTTTATAGATGATTCATTAGTTTTTGATTAGATGAAACTTGTGAATAATTAATCATTTATTTCAAGATGAAATATGTACTGATTGTGTGTTTAATATAATTTTTAGGGATTGAGTTGGCCATTTTCTTGAGAAGGCTACGTGCCTTTTGATTTTAGCATAGAGGCCCTAATGATGTGGAAAGAGTTGACTCATGTTATGGTGTTATACATTGGGATATGCATGTGGGTGTTAATGATGAAATGGAAGATGCTGGAATGGGTCGAAGGTAGGATTACCCGTTGATGTGAAAATACTAGATGCTTACTTGATGACAGAGAAAATTTATGTTCATATTTTTAATCCAATAACGATGAATTATTAATTTTTTTCAAATATAAAACCCATGTATTTAAATGTTTAATAAAAATAATGGGTAATTTTAATTTTATAATGAAATTGGACTAAATTGATGAATGTTCTTAATTCTAGATTTTTAATATATTTTTACATCAATGGTATTTGGTTCATTTCATAAAAAATATAATTCCAAATTTAGTGATTCTTTTTTTATAATTCTTATTTTATTTCCCTCAACATTGTCTTCTGTAATGGGCACTGATTCGGTAATCTAGTGTCCTAAAAAATCAATGAAATTTTAGATTTTTCCAAGTGGAGAGCGTAGACCCCACCACCATAATGGGCATCCATCTCAGCCTACATGACTCCAATTTAAGTGGTTCCACTAGGGAAAGAACTAGGACACCTATTACCTACTCTACAAAGAATTTGATGAAGTTTTGATGTTTTAAGGGTTTCATTGGATGTTATAATTTTGGAGGATGTTTCCTTAAACCTGCATCTAGAAAAAAAAATCTTCCAATGAAAAATTCATAACACATACATACGATGGAAAATTAAGATGAGATTTTGAGGGTGAACATAGAACACATTTGTGAACAACTTTCAAGAATTGGTCGATATGTGAATCAGACAATTAATGTGTCACAAATGCGACAAAATTTGGAAGACAATAATCTTCTTATAAAAGGATAGGATCTTCTACCTCTCAAATCATTCCAATCCTTAACAACACCAACGGGGGGCACCAAGTAGAGGAGGTTAAGGGATATTTAGAATTTTATTTATTTATTTTATTTTTGTTTTTAGTTTTATTTTCTCATGTAATGTATTCATATTTTAATTAATGTGTTTCCACCTTCTTTTCCACTATCTTTACTTTCTAACGTTAATCTAATTTCTATATATCTTCCATATTTCTATCATGATCTCTATGAAATTCTCCATGAAAAGTGACTAAATCGAGGCTAGGACCTAGGGGAGGTTTTCACATTGATCTTCATTATTTTTCTTCAATTTAAAATGTTTTAAATTTATTTATGGTGAATTGAGAAGTATTGTACAGTTGTGATGGTTTTCCACCATGACACTATTTTCAAAATCCATTCATTTTCATCGATTCATTTTTCTCCCTCACTTATATTAGGAAAAACCCTTCATATGGTGGATTTGGGGTTGTTATAAGGGTTAAAATGGAATATGGTGGAGCTGAGCCTTTTCCTCCAATGGCCCGAAGGCCTTTATTTTTTATTGATTTTTTGATAATCTACCTTTTAAGGGGTGATGTGGAACCCTTACAAAGCTCTTAGGCGTAAGTATTACATGAACCATAGGCCTTAGAGGAATTCAATTCCAGTAGGCTTCAAATATTACATACATCCCAGACTAATTACATGGAAATGCTCCTCCCCAGCATCTCTATCATGAAATCATCTCTCCACCTTTGCATGGCTATTCAACTAGGCTTTCCTATGCATGCACAAGATTGTCCCGATGGCAGGTTCCATACCCACTCATTCATGAAATCTATTTAGCTTCAGCTATGGTGAATGATCATTTCCCATCCTCCTTCAAAAGATTGTTCCATTTTGGTTTTCTGGTTTGCATCTACACTTATGGTGGACCGAAGGCCGTGATGTGGCCTGAAGGCCTTAATGACTCAAAGTATTGGGTGGCTCGAAGGATTTAAAGGACCCAGGGACCAAATCAGTGGCTTGAAGGCCCAAACATGGGAATATTCCTGGCTGCTACAGTGCCAAAAATTTCCTGCTACAGTACCCTCTATAGTACCTGCTATAGTACTACACGATTCCTGCTAATGTACTGATACAGTACTACTATAGTATCCCCCTAGAAATTAGCCTCCACCTGGATTTGATCCTGGGTCTACTTGATTCACTTATGAAGTCCTCACCAACTAGGTGGAGGCTCATGTGGAGCCGGGATTTTTTGGGATAGCATTCTCGGTTGACGTGTTATCCTAGTTTACTACTATAGTAGGTGTGGATTGGTGTATTAGAGGCTTGCTAAAATCACACACTCTTTAAATAAAAGGAAATTAATTCATTAACATTGTTTAATAAAATTAATTATCAAATTGAATTCAAACAATATATAAATAATAAATTAAACCATTTTATCCAACCTGAGGACCAATTCCTTTCTTCCCTTATTTCATTTGTTTGCATCTAGATTTAAATTCTGCATGTCATAATTTTAATTACTTGTTTTCAAAAACCAAAACCATTTATAATTAAATATTAATGAAAAAAACAAAAAATAATTTTATCAGGTGAACTAGAATATGTTATTTAACCGAATACAATTCTCCTCATGTGAGACAACCCTGGTCAGCCACTATGCATCATTAGGAAAATAATTTTTTTACCACACCCCTATGATAGGTGTACGTTAAAACTAGCACCATTTCTGGGGAGCTTAGCAGTTATTTCGATCACTTTTTAAAAACTCCCATTTTTATAAATATTTATCATTGTTTTCATTATAAAAAATCTACAAAAAAATCATTTTCCATGATGAATTCAAATTCATATTATTATGCATGGGAACATTACTCACATGTGAAATATCAAGAACTAGAAGTTGATTACAATGATCTAAATGACCGTGTGGATAGGATGAGTAATACTCTCATTGAATTGGGGGGGTAATGGTAGGATAATTTTTCTATGTTAATGAATTAATAGAGCAACCTGACCCTGAACAAGAAAAGGAACTTGAGCAAGTGGGGGAAGAAATTTCACTACTCATCTTTGAAGAACCAAAGGAGGTAAATGTGGAGGTACCAGAAAACTCATTCATCCTCACTCAACCAATTCTACCTAAGATAGATGAAAAAGAATATTAATTCACTATTGAGATACATGCAGTTGATCAACATGAATTGGATGAATTCTGGATTGAATGTGAGGAACTGATTGATCTCCCAAATCCATGTAAAGAAGAAAAGTCAGTGCCACTGAAAGAATACACCACCCAATTGGTGGAATTTGAAGTCAAGATGGAGGATTCTGAATACATTCCCCCATCCAATGATAATCATATCCAAGTGGCACTTTACTCGAAGGAAAAGATTTTAGATGAACCTAATCAGGGAGATGATACAATCGTGAACTCAAAATCATTTGATTTTATTGAAACTAATTTGAGTATAACTACCAACTGTTTTGAATTTTTAGAATCAGCAGACTCTTATTATTCCCTAGAGGATGATGAGGAAAAAGAAGATTCACCTATTGAGGAATACATGAAGCTCCCTAAATACATTGAACATTCATTATAGTAAGTACAATAAGATAAATAGAACGTTATACAAGTAGCAATGAAAAAGGAGGAGGCTTCATACATCATCCTACCCCCACCATGACAGATTCACCACATTGTGAAGGGGGGGGGGGTCATTTGGTGTACTCTATCCATGAAGTCCTCCTCATCAAGAACCCAGATGTTGATTTTTGGAAAAGCCACATGTGGTGGTTTAAATCATAGAAACTTCATCCACCCTCAGATTTGGGATAAAAACTGGCACTTCCATCTAGAGGCAGTAAAAATTCAGGTCCCACTTGGGCAATCATACCAATATTTATCTTTACATGTTTTTTATATTTTAAATTCATTTTTTAGAGTAGTCAAGTATACAACCCACTCCTCCTTATTTTTTTTATCTTAAATGACATGATCCTTGTTCTTAAACGAGTATTTCAATTTTGTAGGTTCATAAATGGGAAAAGAAATCCTTAAATATAGATATAGGACGGAAGATTTATTTCAAAAAGGAGTTCATTTTCATTTTTTAAACTTTTAAACTCCTTATAGTTTTTGGTCCAAAATATGTTTTGAGCTTTAATGGTAAGAATTTTTATACCCACACTTGAATTATTTCTTTACTATACTTATCTAAGGGTCATGAGTTTCATTAGAATCCTGTGATTCTATGTTCTAGATTTCAATGTTAATGAGATAAAATGAGTAAAATTTAAAAAATGATTGTTTAAAGTGAATCATGGATATTGAAATGATGACTCATGATTTAAGGGAATTAGTTGATTTATGTAAATGAAAATTTCCTACCATTTTTAAAACCTTTAATTTATGAAATTCATTTGAAATGATTTTTAATTATTAACCATTCCTTGAGTGATTTACAATATCATATGTCTCATTCCCAAGAGAATTATATAACAAGTAAATACTATTTATTCTTGAGCATATTTCTTGAGTGATCTTAGGACATGTCACCTACCAGAACTTGCATTTGAACATGTAAAATCTTTGACTTTACAAAATCACATTTAAAATGATTGAGGCAACTTTGGAAAAACCCCTTATCCTTAAATACCACCTTTACATCAATCTTTCTTTTATCCCATAGTGACCATTAAAGGCCTTTATAGTGATGAGCCGTGTTTCAAGCCATTTTATCCATTCTTACACTACTCTAGGTATTTTTATTATATTTTAATGATAAAGTGTGGGGGTTAATATATTCATGGTGGAAGGGATGATTTACATTGTAAAGAAAAAGTGTGGGGGTGTTATTGTGGTAATTATAAAGGGTAGTGGAATAATTCATTGAACTTCATTGTTTTCCCCTCTTGAATGTTTTTTAGAAAATGAAAAAAAATGAAAAAAAGATCTAAAAAAAAGGAAAAATGGGTTATCATTTGGGGGAATAAAAAATCACCATTTTCCGGACCGATGATCTTATGATCATATGTTCTTAAGTGATTGATGTGAGGTTTTATCTAATCATAAAATTCTATAAAAAGAAAAAAAGTACAAAAATAAAATAAAATCAAGGGGGTTCATTAATCATTTAATATGCTTTACTTTTATCATGACCTTACATTGATTTTTAGGGGAAGTGAGTATTGCTACTTTGAAGGGGAGAATTCAATTATACCATTCGATATCATGAATTATACATAATAGATAAACCTCATCCTTGATCATTTATTTTTAATGCATCAAATCATACCATCCTTAAGCCTCAGAGTCAATTGAACATTTATTGAAAAGTCCTCATGATTTTATGTGCATTTTTTCTTTACAATGTAGAGAAAGTAATTCTTTTACGAGCTTATAGATAAGGTTCATGTTCTCATGATATGAGTATAACTCTACTTGAAGTGTATCATGAGAGATGAGTGTCAATATTAAATGGTGAGATAAATAATGATGAGGCATGTTTAATAATAATGAATTGAGAATCTTGAATGAATGAAAGAAGAAGTTCCATAATTTTTCAAAGGGGAAAAGTAAAATATATGAATTAATTTTTTCTCTAAAAATTGGGAAATTAAATTTTTATTTTATGTGTATTTTTGAAAATTTTATTTGACATTGAAATTTGTTTGATTTTATTACATCAGAATTTTAATATTGGTAACATTGATTTCCTTTAAATTCCATGTTGAGATTTCATGCTTGAGGGAAAACATGGTTTAAGTGTGGGGGTATTTGAAAGAGAAAATTTATTTTCATATATTTAATCCAAAAAATTATGAATTGTAAAAATTAATTCAATTATAAAACCTATGTATTTAATTGTTTTATAAAAATAATGGGTAATTTGAATTTTAGATTGAAAATTTTCTAACTTGTTGAATGTGCTTAATTATGGATTTTTAACAAGTTTTTACAACAATGATATTTAGGTGATTTCTTAAAAAACAAAATCCAAATTTAGTGACTTGTTTTTTTACGAATCCTTTTTTTATTTCTTTCAACTTTTTCTTCTTGACCAGGGGCTGATTCGGCGATTAGATTCCTTAAAAAATCAATGAAGTTGAAGATATTTCCAGGAGGACATCGTGGACCCCGCTAATGTAAAGGACATCCATCTTGGCCTACACGCCTAAAATTGAAGTTGTTCCACCTATGATAGAACTAGGGCACAGAGTACCACCTATAAAAAAAATTTGAGGAAGTTTTGAAGTCTTTATGGGTGACATTAGATGTTATAATTTTGGAGGAAGCTTCCGGGAACCTCTATCCAGAAAAAAAAACCACCTATGAAAAAAATCATAACTCATACATAAGATGGCCATTTTAGATGATCTGTTGAGGGTAAACGACCAACACATTTATGAATAAATTTCAAGAAACAGTCCATGTGTGCATCGGCCAATTAATGGTTCAAAAATGCGACAACATTTAGAGGACATAAATCTGCCTATAAAAGGAGAGGAGCTCCTACCTCTCAAATCATTCCAATATTTCCCAACATCATCCAAGGGCACCAATGAGAAGAGGCAAAGGTCCATTTAGAATTTTATTTTTTATTTTTTTTAATTTTGAGTTTTATTTTCTCATGTAATACATTAATATTTTAATTAATGTGTTTCCACCTTATATTCCACTATCTTTATTTTCCATCTTTAATCTTAATTTTATCTCTCTTCTATATTTCCATCGTGGTCTCTATGCACTTTGACATGACAAGTGACTAAATCAAGGTGTGGACCCATGAGATGTTTTTATGGTGTTATTCATTATTTATCTTCAATTTAAAATGTTTTAAATTTTTTTTTGGAGGACCGGGGACTATTTCATGGGTGTGATGGTCATCCACCACGACATTATTTTAAAAATCCATTCCTTTACATTGATTCTTTATTTCTCCCTCCCTTATATTAGGAAGATCCTTTATATGGTGGAGTTGGGGTTGTCATAAGGGATAAAACAACATATGGTGGAGCCGAGTCTTTTTGGGATAGCTTTCTTGGTTGAGGTGTTATACTAGATGACTATTGGAGGAGGAGTGGTTTTGTGTGTCAGAGGCATGCTAAAATCACACACTCATTAAATAAAGGGAATATAAATCATTAATGATGTTTTATAAAATTAATTATCAAATATAATTTAAAAACTAAATAAATTATTAATGATCACATGTTATCCAACCCTAGGACCAAGTCATTTCTTACCTGATTTTATTTGTTTGCATCTAGATTTAAATTATGCATGTAATTATTTAAATTTAATGTTTTCAAAAACCAAATCATTTTTTTAGAAAATATTAAAGATGAAATATAAAAAGAATTAAATTATGTGAACTAGAAAAAGATATTGAACTGACCGCAACGTTCCTCAAGTGAGACGATCCATGTCAGCCATTATTCTACACTACGAAAATAAATTTACGTTTTCTATTCCCTATGACAGGAATGCTTCACTTGAAATTATTCTATTCAATTACTGATGGTCTGGTATATTTTTTATATGAATTCCATTCTTAACTTCTTGAGATATGTGGTTATTCTTGGTTTCATTTCTCCTCTTTTTTGGTATCCTAGGATAGTTATCCAAGATAACATTGATTATAGAATGATGTTAATAATGAATAAATAATTATTAACCCTTGGTTTTTGTGTTGTTTAAATGATAATTATGAAGATATGTTAATCTTGAGAAACTGTGGACTCTATTTGGATTATAGCTAGAGGTTGTAAACATCACAATGGTTGTTAATGGATGTATGATGAAATAATTTTAAAGGTTAATTTATTGGATAATAAATTAATTAATGAAATGAAATTACAAGAAGAAAATAAGTAATCAATTTATCTCTCAAAATTATTGTGTGCTTATAAGATATCAAGTCCCCAGTTGAGGTACCCGGTTATCCAAGTAATGATAACTGCAATTGAGTTAGTTCTAGGTTATTCACATTGTTTAGTTTTGAGCAATATTATATACCGATAATATATGATTTAATATCCTATCTACCCATGTTCGTTAGGGTGACTAAAATCCAATGGACTCTAGGATGGTGTTTTTTACTAATATCCTAGTGGGAGGATGAGTGAATTACTATCCTCTCTGGTCGTGCTCTTTTCTCTTGGTAGTTAATTGTGTTGGTATGCACGATAATTATTTTTCTCATATATTTTTGTATAATTTTGTGATATATTTTAGTTATTTAAAAAAACATGTATCTATTGATATAGTATCCAATAGATTGTTATATGTATAACATCTATTGGTTGTGATGTATTAAGGTACATACTCAGTGTATGTCCTATGATGGATTAAGGTACGATACATGATGTATGAAATGCATCATTCATTTTATGGTGGGTCATAGAAACTAATTGGTTAATATTTAAACATTTGATATGGGATTATTTTATAAGTTGATGTAAGAGGTGCATATTGTGATGAATATCCAATATATCTTTGGGTTGTCTTATTTTGAAGAGATATGGCTCAAGATGTGTGATGTTGGGGATGATTAGAAAACTAGTGTAAAAATAA
Organism: Viscum album; assembly: GCA_963277665.1. Taxonomy (NCBI): domain Eukaryota; kingdom Viridiplantae; phylum Streptophyta; class Magnoliopsida; order Santalales; family Viscaceae; genus Viscum; species Viscum album. The sequence continues at coordinate 1,491,137,944 of OY728142.1, forward strand.
TAGTGGGGTTCCCTTGATCTTTAATTATTATATTATATGATCACTTTTATGATATAGTTGTTGAGATTTATCCTTGTTGAGGATAGAAGTATAGTATACCTATTTAGGTGATGATTTAGTTTCACTATTGTTCACTATTCCAAAACATTCTTTCTTTATCTTTTACATAAGAGGATCCGAGTAGGATCCTAATGAGTATACTGTTATTCTCACCCTATGTATATATAAACTACATTTTGTTCAGTATTAGTATCTTAGAGATCATTCTGGATATTAAAAGATTGTGTTTTTGGAGGATCTATTAAGGCTTCAGGGTCACAACCATCTTTACCTTTTTGGTACCTTTATTTCCTTTTTCAGTTCTTTCAGAACTGTTTGACATTATATGTTAGAAAATGGAATTTCTTTTATAATTTTTTGTATGTATTTATTGGTATATACATATTATATATAACTTCTGCATGATTTAGTAGAGTGTAATTAATCCCATTTTATGATTATTATACCCTCGGTTCTAGTCCTCATCCTAAGGCCTACTAGAGGTGGGTCCTGAGTAGTCACCATAACCCTTCTCTCTTTGAAATCCACGTAGGAGTAAACTATTAGGGAGGAATTATGATAATTATAAATGGATAGTTTAAATATTAATTATTTTTTTCTAATAGATATTTATTTTTAAATTTTAGTGATGAAATAATGACCTTAAATGTGTATGAAACACCAACACAGTACTTGGGAAAGCAGTATAAGAATCAAATAAATTATTTTTAGAACTCTAAAAGTAATACTATTTTGATGAGTTAAATGTCCTTGAATTTTTGAAGATAAATATAACATTATAGATATTTTTTAGAGGTTTATAATAATATTCAATTTCTTTCCTATTATATTCAAATTCAAATCATGTGAATAGTTCAAAAAATGACAAAAATAATATTTTATGTTAAATATATTTTATTAATATATTTAAAAATAATAAAAATTTAGAAATAGGACAATAAATATTAAAAATTCCCAAAAATTCCATCAAATATCCATATATTATCCACTTTTCAACTTTTAAGTAAAATTATAATTTTATAATATTGAAAAACAGATTACCATTATTGAGATTAAAATTGGATAACCAAGTGTTTAAAAAATGATAAACATTTACAAATATTTCCAAACCAATATAAATTTCATTATCGGAATATATAAATTACATATCCTTATTATCTTCTAGGAAATGTCATTTGGGAATAAGTTTACTTGTTATAGACACATATTATATTATAATATTTCATTTATTTTCAAAAATGACATTAATAATATTTTACAGTAAACAATATTTTTTAAAATGATTTTAAATTAATAAAAACTATATATTCAACCAAATGAATTGGATGTGGTTTAAAATATAAAAAGTATTCCATTAATGGGTCAATTTTTCTTTTGTAGGATCTTTTCTGACCCGTAATTATTAAGTAAACCATGATATCATAATAATTATCAAATGGGTTAAATGGGGTTAAAACAAATAGATATGGTCAAAAGAATAACCTAAACATGACCAAATTTTATGGTATGAGATAAATAAACTCAAACTCGTGTTTTATTATAATTATACCAATTTGGATCTATTTTAGTAAGAAAACTAATTTTTATTAATTTAATACTTTATGAAATTCCAACATTTCCCTTCACCCTCTTATAAATGGGCACCCCTCTCCTCTCCCATACACATTTTAGGAACCATTTAGTGTATAAAATACCTACCCAAATGATTCCCAAGAACACACACATACACACACTCATTATAGATGTTTTATTTGGGTAATAATACCATCCAAATAGGGATTATAGTTAAAAGAAAATGTGGTTATTCAATGAAAATGTTTTGCTTTTAACTAAATATTTTAGTTTTATTTATTCTTATACATACTTAAAATATTATTTAACCATTCTTAAAAAATTTAATCAATACCATCCATACATAGAGTTGTTATTATGTTTATGGAATAACATATATCCACATTCTATTCCATCAATTGGTTAATGAAACTATCATTCATGTGTATGGAGAACAACCGCCTTGCGAACCAATGCAATTTTTTCCCTTCACCTCATCTCAAGGAAGGATATAATTATTGAATTAAATTATTTTTATTATATTAATTACATAATAATATTAATTTAAGTATAATATACCATCTATTTTCTTACCCTTACATCCACTGAAAATTAATAATTTGGTTTTTTCTTATGTGTGTATTACCACCTCCATGGAGCGATATGCTCTGTTTTTCATCATCTCCTCAAATGGATTACATATATAAGTATATTTTAAAAAATAAAATTATATTTTGTATATAATCATAATATGTAAGTATTAAATATCACTTACCTACATTCTCTAATGATCATAGAAAATGGGAATGTTACTGATGCATACGCACGACCTATTATCTCCACAATTCTAAAGTAGTTAGTTTTTAATATAAATTTAATTTTTATGGATATAAAATTATAATAGTTTTATAAAAAGAATAATTATATAATTATTATTCCCACTTGAGTTGTTTTCCTCTTACTAGTGTTTTTTAGGGATTTTGAATCAAACATCCTCATAAAATTAGATGTTGACACAATCAATTAGGTTATTGAATAGTTCTTTGAAATAAATGGTTTAGTGATAATTTAATTAACCTATAAATAGTTATTGTAAGATTAAATAATCTATATATGTTTATTATATTGGATTTAAAGTACATATATGGAAAGTCTGAACTCGAGGTAAGGGACTTCGTCTCAATTTCCCTTTATTGAGGTATATTTTAATGTTATACATCTAATTTCTTTTGAAATATGTATACACATAAAATTTATATGTTATATCTTGAGGCCTAAATATATGACGCTATTTAATGTTAAAATTCATAGAGTTTCACAAAATGTTATTTTACTTGTATGTTACAACGTGGTATGTGGATTCTTAACACAATATTTGTTCGTTCGATTATACTTATACTTCATGGACAAATTTATTCCATGATTATGTGTTATGATCTCTATAAAATATATTAATATGTATTTAATATATTGTTATATTAATTTACATATGTTCACACAATCAATTCATGGATTAATTATGACATCAAACATTAAGATCTTTGGTATAGTTTTTTTGCCACATTCTTATTTTCTCGAGACATGTTTTTTGTCATGGCCCTTGATTTATTTGAATGGTGTAGTTAATTACCCATGAATGAATTTTTAAATATTAATTCATGTTATTAATGGGATTTATATATCGATTTAATATTATATCTTTCATTGAATTAGGCTTTATAATGTTACCAAATCGGTAAATGCTTTATTTTACAATACTATTTCTTTTTAGGATTATGCATGTTTAATCTTCCATTAGTGGAAATAATATGAATTTATTATATTGAACTAAATATATTTTATTCAACTATATTTATGAATGTCGTTTATAAATTTAAAATAAATTCCCTCCCTTATCAATTAATGATTCATTAATAATATTTTTTTGTAATTACTAACGATATTTTATCATCTTTTAGATCAGGAATATTAATTTTCCATATTCATGTTTTCAAAAAAATAAAGAATGATATTTTATAAAAATAGTTTTCGTTACAAATTTATTTTAAACGGTATTTTTTAATAAATATATTTTTTTAAAAAGAAATTTCATAATCGTTTTTGTGGGGGTCTTTTTTTACTCTCTCTACAAAATGTTTGAAAAGAATGTATATTTTTAACATTTAAAAGATGAACTAATTATACAAATCTCATGGAAATTGTTTTCTTTAAAGATTAATCTATATATTTTTGATTTTTTAATGAGAATTATGTTCATAATATCTTGTGAATTTTTAGTTTTTCCATATATATTTTAAAAGTGAAAATTTTATTGTCTTCAATAATTTTTTGAATGATAGTTTTTTAGTATTTATATTCATTAATGATAAAATAATTCCTGATACTTGTGAACTCCTTAGTGGTAAGCACCCCTTAATTCTACATGAAAAATGAGTGTTCAAAACCCATTGGGCGCAGGTACTGTAGCAGTATTGTAGTAGCGATAGTAATGTAGCAATGACGGGCACTGTAGTGGCGGTAGAGTACTGTAGCAGTGGCAGGTACTGCGCAGGACTGTAGCAGCACGAGTACTGTAGCGGTACTATTCACAGAATGGGCCATGGGCCAAAAAAATGTGTCTACGGGCCATGTAATGGGCTAAATGTCCACTATGCCTTTGGGCTATAAAATGGGTCTCTCTCTACCCAGTTAAAGAGGTCTTTGATTTGATTTAATAATAAATGAGGTTTTGGCCCCAACCTTTTAAAAAAATAATATCGTGTGAATTTTTAGTTTTTTCATATTTATTTTAAAAGTGAAAATTTTATTTTCTTCAATAATTTTTTGAATGATAGTTTTTTAGTATTTATATTCATTAATGATAAAACAATTCCTGATACTTTTCAACCCCTAAGTATATTGTATAATTATACCATATTTATTCATTCAACAAATGAATTATTATTCATTCAAAGGTATCTTCATAGAATCTATAATTTTACAGTGGTAAAACATGTTAATAAAGGTGTGATGATTGTTTCTGAGAGTTTTATGCTTCAAATCAATCCCTATATACAATATACATTATATGGTTCTGGGAGATTTTTCATGAATTCAGGTGGATCCATTATAAACCACAGATTAATTCTTCTATTATTAATGAATGATAGAAGGATACATTATAAAACATGGATAGATGGGTCTATTATAACACATAAATACATTGGGTAATGATTATATTCTCTAAAGAGATATATTGGAAGTTGACAATATTTGTAATTACAACTGTATGGGTTCTTTTAAGGGTTCTATGAATATAATGTTCTAATATAACAACTTATCTTTATTATTCTTGGTATAGGGTATAAATATTTCATATGATGAATGTTGACATCACATGGATCATGATTATTGATTTTGACGACTCTTTCCTTGGCTAAATAATTATTCATTGACTTATGTTTTATGGTATAGGTTTTGATAGGAATGAATTCTATTATTTTACGTGAATTGAAATTGATAATGTCATTTTACAGTCATCCTCATCTTATGGTCATCGATGACTTTAATTTTTCTAAAGATTATGTTTACCCTTACTAGGTGACTGACCTAAAGACTCTTATATTTACTTTTCCCCATGTTTGAATAATTGTTTAAATAAATTTATTTATAATAAGTATACTATATATGGAGAACATAGTAGGATATGGTGTATATTTTTAAAAATTATTTATTTTTATCTCCAAGTTGTTATTTATGAGTTTTTATTATTTCTATAATAGTATAATCCTATAAACTCCTTGGGTATATACATGACCCCACATTTATTTTTGATGTTGTATGTTTTTTTGGTTGAAATTGGTAAACATTTATTGGTTTCAAAAATAGAAATTTAATATTCAGGTTTTAGCACCAAATCCATGAGTGTAGGTTTCAGGATGTTATAGTTACTGTCATATTAGTGTTTAAATAACTTTGGATATTTTGATTCATTCATATTGGGATAACTTAAGAGTTTTTGATACCATCATGGGTTTTACATTTAATGTTGGTCATAAGTTCAAAGGCATATGCACCGACTTTTAATGTATTAAGTGATGGGATTTTTAGTTAATAATGATATTTTGGGAGACGTTTTATTGAGTTGGGGTATATATAATCCTTTTGATTAATTTGAAGGATTTTCTTGAAAGATGCTATTATATTTTTTGATATGTAAGATAATGGGTATGATGTAAATTATATGTTAAAAAAAATTAAAGTTGAGTTTATTGATTTAATTTGGAATGTTGGGCAATTTATTTATGAAATGATCAAATATAATCCTTTGGTTTTATTATGGAAATTTTAGAGTTAAATGTATTATTTACTCATAAAAAAGGATAATTCATTTTGGGTATTATATTACATTATGAAAAGCATTTTGGTTTTATTAAATTGATATAGAATATCGTTTTATCCTTTTATGCATTATGTGATTTATTAGAAGTTCATTTCAGTGATCCAAGAATAAAAAAATTATCTTAATAGATATAATTTAGATTATAAAATTATATTATAGAGAAAAAATATTAGAATATGATATTATACTTATCATGTAATTATATTTACTTATATTATTATTCTATATTGTAAAGGAATTCCTCAATTTAATTATAAAATTATTTAAAAAAATCTACACCATTACCTTTATTTTTGATTAATTGATGGTCTTTTACATGACTCATTGATTATGGGTATTTTGGTCATTATTATTCTAATGATCATTCTCTTTATTATGATCAATGTTCTCTGTCACTATCCATCATTATTTAGACACAACATTTTCCATCCATGTGTTTATTTTGACCTCCTAATAATTTTAACTTTTCTCGAACCAAGTTATGTGTTATTCTAGATGGAAATCGTATTCTCGTTCCTTATTTTCAAGAGAAAGGTTTATTAACCTTTTTGGCGATGTGGCTTAAAAAAAAAACGTTTTCATCTTTCAAACCCTTGATTACTGATTTCATATTCAAACTGTGATGAAAAAATTTATTAATGTGTGTGGGGGAGAGGGATGTAATATCTCTATTTTAAGAAAAAATATTATTCTCAAGAAAGTATGTAACATGAAACAATGAGAATAAATGAAAAATAAATTATTAATATTTAAATGTTATGGTTTTAACCTAGACTTTAAATTGGAGGGTATTATTTTGATTATCCACAATATGATATATATAATAGTTTTAATCAACACATATGTTTTTATTAATTCATAGGAAATAATCACTCAATTTTTCAGAAAAGATATTTTATGATTCAAAAATATAATAACTTCAAAAATAGTTATTACAATTTTTTGTGAGAGAATATTGTAATTAATTTTTGGAAATTTTAAAAATTTTATATTTAAAAAATGATATCATTTTTTAATTCTTAATTTCAGAATTATCTCAATGAATTTTTGATAATTCTATGAAAAGTTTGATTTCCCATGAATAACAAATAAATATGATTTTTATTGAGAAATATATCTTCTTTTGAATAAATAAAGATTAAAATTCTATTTTTGGATTAGTTTTAAAATTTTATCAATTAATTTTTATTAAACATAATCCTATTGATGTTACTGGAATCAACATTATACATGAATTTTTTATAAAAACATTTTTATTCTTAATTTTTTATGGGAAATTGTTTTTCACCACGTTTTTTAGGTACAATTTTAAATTAGATTTGACCACTTATTTGAATTTATGTTGATAAGATGAATTAAATATTTGAAATAATAATAATTAATATTAGGTAATAAGGTCTGCATAATTTTTGGACAATATGAATAGTAACCAAATAAAGATTGTGTTGCCATAATAAAGGTAAAATGAGTTATTTAGGCTTAAAAATAATTTCATAGGGCTTAAAATATATTAAAACACATGAATAAATTTAACTAAATGAGTCAATTTAATCCATAATCTTATAAGTGTATGAAATATAACCTTTTTTCTATTAATCTTTGATTTTGAATAATATTATATTCAATTAAAAAATAAAACCAATATTTTGATTTCATATTTTAATTATATATAATTTATTTGGAAGGTTATAAAACAATTATGTTCATTTTTAAATGGTTATTTTAAAAATTAATTATTTTTTATCATTTTAACTTATTTTTAATTTTTAGTAATCAAATAACTACCATATATTATTATGCAACACCGACAAAGTTCTTGTGCATGTATTAGAAAAACAAATTAATGAGTTTAAAAACTCTAATAATAATAGGTTTTTTGGGGAGTTAAATTTTCCCAAGAATTTTTAAAATAAATATAACAAATTATATATGTTTGAAAGGTTTATATTTCAATTCCATTTCTATCATGTTGTTTTACAAAGTTAATTTTTTGAATATTTATTAAAATGACATTCATATAATTTTATGTTAAATATATTTTATTAACTTATTTAAAAATCAAATAAATATAGAAATATTATAATTAAGATGATAAATGGTCTAAAATTTTACTCATTAACCAATTAGATTCCAATTCTTTACTAATAAGTAAAAATATAACCCTCTATTGTTAAAAAGGTCATTATCACGTCTAAGGTTAAAATTGGTTAAGCAAGGGGGTTAAAAAATGTAAACATTTAAAATGATATCCAAAACTATATAAATTTTATTTTATTTTATTATAATAAGACCATATACTTATTTTTCCAATTCCATGTCATTTTGGAACCATTTTAAATGGGATAAACACATATCATATTATAATATTTCATGTATTTTCAAAATTGACAATATTGATACTGAATAACAAAAAGAAGTTTATTAATGATTTAAAATTCAATAAAATACTATCACTATCCATGTTAATGGGATATATTTTAAAATATAATCCATGGTCCATTTATGTGTCACTTGTAATTTTATAATTACTTTCCTGGAATTTCAATATAAAAAAACATTGATATCACAGTTATTATGAAAAGGTTTAATGGAAGTTAAAATAAAGAGATAACAGTAAAAACATAAGCTAAACATGAAAAAACATATTAGAGGATTTCGACTCATTTTCATATTTTCTTATAAATATTTCAATTTAGGGATATTTTAATATGAAAATTCACTTATATAAATTTTATACTTTTAGAAATTCATAAAATACCCCTTCCACACTTCCCTCTGATATCCTATCCACACCACAAGAACCATCTGGATCTTAAAATTCCTTCCCAAATACTATCATTGAATCAATATTGTTGTTCTAGAGTTATTAATTTAGAAAGAATACTAACTGTAGAGGGTTTAATGTGTAATGTAAAAGAGGTTATTATAATAAGGGATATTCCCTTTAATTTAATGTTTTTGTTTTATTTCTTCTTATACATCCTTAAAATATTTTTAAACCATGATGAAATAATAACATAAGAATATTATTTATACTGATATTTCTTTATTTTTATTGTATAACCTATATCTATCTCATCTTCCATCAAATGGGAAATGAAACCATCATCCGTGTCTATGGAGGACTACCGTCTCACGAACTGAGGTAATTGTTTTTCATCACCACCTCTTACGAATGATTATAATGATAGATTTAATTTAAATATATGATATTAATGAACAAAATATAATTATATTAAGATAATATATCATCTATTTTCTTAACATTCCATCCATTTTTTTAAAAAAAATTGTTCATACATACACGTGGATGGCCACATCTATGATGTGATGTGACAAGTTTTCATCAACACCTCACATAGATGGAATATATATGTGTATTTAAAGTGTAAATATTATAATTTTTATTTAATAATTGTTGGTGAAATTTTGAATAAAATTTCACTTCTTTCAATCATGTTTGATGAAAAATTTTAACGTTACTTATGTGTTTGTAAGACCTACCATTTCCATGATTGTAACATATTTTATTTCTTATAACAATTTTAAATGTTTTTTTCTAAAAGTATAATTTAGGTTTAAAATTTATAATTATTTCATGATTATTATTTCTAGAATTATTTGATAATTACCACTTTGACCAGGTTCGTCTTTCTAAAGATGTTTTGGGATTATGAACTAAACATCCTCAATACATTTGACATGTACATAACAGAATAAGTAATTAAATATTTTATTGAAATAAATTGTTTAATTATTGATTAATAAACAAATAAAACGTTCTTAAACAATTAAATAATTCATATATGTTTATCATACAGGAGTTAATGGACATGCATGGGATATTAGGACTTGAGATTAGGTATTTCATCTCAATTTCCATTTATTAAGTCATATTTTACTATTATTATAATAATTTATTTAATATTTAGTATATACTACATTTTTTAAATATTATATCATGAATCCTTCATATTTAATGGTATTTTATGTTTTAATTAAAATTATTTCAATGAATGGGTTTTTAATTGAAAGTTAACAAGTTGTAAGGGGTAGCTTAATTAAATATCCATTCACTGGTTTATACATGCATATCATTGACGTTGTTAGGGCATGATTATAATGAATTTAACAAAAAATTGTTTTGTTGTTCATTGGAAATTTTTTATATGGATTTATATTTGTGAACAGAATCACTTCATGGGTTAAATATCACATCAAAAGTTATGATATTTGAAAGGGTTTTCTTTGTCTTAATAATTTTTTACTTGTGATGTGTTTCATATAATACACCATATTTTATTTGAATGGGGTAGTTAATTCCCCATGAATGAATTTTAAAATACTAATTCATGTAATTAATGGTATTTATATATCTATTCATATTATTTCTTTCAACGAATTTTTATTTCAAAAGTTATCAATACGGTAAAAGATGTATGTTACAATCACATTTCTTTTAGGGATTGCTTATGTCTATTGATACTTTTAGAGAAATCACATAACATTGTTTTGTTAATCAAAATATATTTTCTTTCCCACATGTTATGAAATTGATTTACATTTTTTACTTTCCATTTCCTCCTAAATTTATTAAAGAAACATGCAGAAATTTGTTTTCAAGTGATATTGATCATGTAACTTATTTAATATGAGGAATCATTCTCTTCCAAATCCATGTTTTATAAAATATTTTGAATAATTTTATTTAATAAAAATAATTATTTATTTGTGTTATTTAACATCTTCTTTGGCATTATTCAAAATTTTAAAATAAAATTTCTTAATGTTTTCAATATGGGTCATATTTAACTCTATTTACAAAATGGTTAAAAATAATTTTTATTTTTAGCATTTCTGACATGAATGGATTTTCCCTTTACCATAATTTTTTTCATTGAATATTCCATTATTGGTTTCTAATTGTTTCATAAAAAATTTGACCCTATTTTGTGACTTTTTAGGATTAAAAATTCATTATCAATATGAAAATTGTATTTTCTCAGAAATTCATTAAAAGAAATTTTTATGGTATTTACATTCATCAATTACAAAAACCCTTAATACTACTTATTCTCGAATAAATATATATTAAATGAAAAAAATAATTATTCTTCCTCTATATGGATTATGATTGTTTAAAATATATTTTTATTGATCCCATTTGTTTTTAATGGGTTAGAAAATATGTGATTAAAATAATGATTGTCTCTATGAGTTTTATGATTAAATGAATCCTTTATGAAGTTTATTAATGTTATCGTTTTGGGAAATAGTTTGTGATGATCGGTGGTTACGTTATAACCCAAGGATGAGTGGTTCCATTATAAACCAAGGATGGGTTACTTTATTATAGCCTTCCAATGAAATGAGGAATGAATATGTTATATTTATAATTATTTTTTAAATTAACCATATTATTTAATAAAAATTTTATTGTTATTGAATGGAATATATAAAGATAATGTTCCAAGATACAACCACATTAAATTTATTCTTGTTATGGGTTATATATTTTTCATATGATCGATATTGAAAACACATGGGTCATGATTATTGATTACTATGACTGTTTAATTTTTTAAATATTTACTCTATGTTTTATGTTTTATGTAATATTTTTTGATTGATATTAATTATCTTATATTATGTTTATGAAATTTGATTACGTCATCAAACTCTTATGGTCATATTTTTCTCAATAATTAAATTAAATTGTTAATGGTTATGTTAACCCTTAATAATAGTTTCAAGTCCCCCATATTATGTTTCCTTTTCCCCATGTTTGAATAATGGTTTTAAATAAGTTACATTTAGTAAGTTTACCAAATGTGATGAACTTAGTTGGAGATGATGTTGATTTTTAAGAAACAATTGTTTATGTATCAAAGATTTCATATATGTATTTGGATTAATTCTATAAAACTATAATTCTAAAATGTATTTTGGTATGTAAGTGATCCTATATTTTATTTTGATGTTTTGTTTTTTTAAAGGTTGAAATCAAGAAACATTTATTGGTATGACATCTATAAATGTAATGTTTATGATTTTAGCACTATAAATGTGATTGTGGGTTCAGGGATTTTATCAACTCATTCTTCAACTCTTCGATCTGTTTTATATACAGACCCACTAAGAGGATTTCATATATATATATAAATATATATTTAAGAGAAATATGAATATGATCCAAAAATAGAATTTTTTTTTGTAATAGTAATGATCAACATTTAATTAGATGGATATCTATTATTACATAATGTAATTAAACATTTAGAGTCACTTATTGGGTGATTGATTCATCCTTAATAAACTCCAATTGTGTTTCATAATAGTTTACTTAATAACTCAATAAATAATGATAGTTTCTCCATGTAAATTTATTCATCTAACTCACCATGTAAAGGACTATTTTTAGATCTTCTTATTCAATGTGAAGGCCTTATCCAATAACGATTATATGAAATTTTTAGACTGTGGTGTGTGTACAAAATATTGAGAAATTTTTAAAAAATTATACTCTCTCATTATATTGAAACCCCTTCAAAATTAAACATTACTTATACCACTTCATAATATCTACTTATTACTCAAACTAGTATATCCACTTTTTCTACAACACCTTCCTTCCTAGTGGATGTTACAAAATCTCAAGTGTTCTGAAATCATACATGGTGTCTATATCCTCCTTCTTATTCACTAGAAAACCTTGATATTTATTCCTGATATTTACTACCTCCACTGGGAATTCAAGTTTTACTTTATCTATTAGAACTAGATAATTTATATGAGATGCATACCTTTTCACTAGTATTCTTACTATGGTAGGCTACCTTAATTCTTTAAGTTGTGATACACATGGAGCATATTTTTCTAGAACTATTCCCCAATATTCTATTCTTATTGAACATTATAGTATATCTGGACTTGGATGAACATATAAAGTACAACCATCATTCAAAACTCTACTATCTGTACAATCATAAATATTCTTAAACTTAGGTTCTTCCACAATAAAAAGAAATTTTAAAATTCAATTTAGATTAACCTCATCATGTGATGATTCATTATTCTCATCTTCATCTTATACTTGTTTTATATTTTACCGAATGATTACTTCATTGAAGTGTTAATTTTTAATTCATATGAACATTCAAAGGTTGTTCTCCCATACTAAAAATTAAAATTCTTCATTCCAATAAAAAAAATTTAAATTTGATCACAGTTTTTCATCTAAAATTTCCCTTTTAATTATATCAACATGGATATAGAATATAAACCCAATGACCGTGAGTGGTATTAGTTAGCCTTCATTTTGGTCTAAAACTACTCTGGAAGATGTTTCCCTAGTAGGGGAGAGGGAATTTTATTTATAAGGTATGCCACATATTTCAAATATTCATTCAAAAACTATTTCAAAAACCCAAAATTAATTCTCATGCTTTTAGATCATTCAAATATCATATACTTCATCCACATTTCCAGTCTATTTTTTATGGAGTTCAGAACATAATCTTCTCAACATTGAATTAAAAATTTTCTTCCAAAATATTGAAACTATATTATTTTGAAATCCTTATCATTATATAATAAAAAGAAATTATTATTTAATTTAGTATCTCTTTCAACCTTGGATCTTAATCTAACAAAAATTCTAAATAATTTATAATTTTATTTAGAAATAACACCCACATATTTCTTGTATAATTATAAATAAGTGTAATATAATTCAATGAACCATCATAAGGCTAAACATGAGCTGGCCACTATAAATCTATATGCACTATCTCTAACTTATGGTTATTTGGTGTCCTTTATTTAGTATTAAAATAATCATTAAGATGATCCCCAATGATATAATATTTTTCATGTTTCATACTCCATATAATCATGTTTCATCGTTCTCTTTGCAGCGAAGATCTTCATCCCTTCATCATCCAACTATCATAGATAATTATGTGAAACCATTGATATTCATGATGGTATAATTTCTATGTTATATATTTTGATAACCCATTAATATTTAGTGTTCTACTTTTATATTCTTTTAAAACCACCACTACAAGTCATATTATCTTTTATATACCATTCAAAAAGATCCTATAGATGCCTACATCATCCAACTAAACAATATATATTAAAATTTTCCTAATCCTCGATATATTCTACACCAATATTATTTCTGACAAGTATCTTCTCTATATTTAGATATTCAGGACACATTTTACAACTATCTTAAGGGTTCCAGTAACACTAATATATATCATTCCATATTTTGGATAAATATAATTCCTTATGCCCCCATATCAAATGTGAAGTGAAATATATCCCCAATAGAAATGATACATGACTCCAAAATATTCTAAATAGTTAGAAATAAATATATTTATTAATAAGATGTGGTGTTTTAAAAATAACTTCTAGATGAAAATATTTCTGAATTCAAGAATGTATCCCTACAATATTTCTTCATGTGTCCCTTCTTTCCAAAATCCCATGATATGGGTCCAAGCCTAACCAATTTTCCTAGAATCTTTTCTACATTTTCCTTTCCATTCTTAACTATGGTTTTCCTTTTAAGAATATTGTCCATTATTTTTATCTCTGAAATATATTTCAGTTGAACTCATGAATTAATTCTTATAGATCTCATTATTCAAAAAAAATATCATGGATTTTCTAAAAGTCAAATTTATTTATTCTACTCGAGTAATTAATAGAACTAAACCTAACATACCATGATTATAAAATAATTTAAAGAAGAATGAAAACCCGCACATCTTTTTAAAAATCACAACAACAGACTCTGGATAACATTAGATCATGTAGAAATCTTTTAATTGATTAATAACTAATCATCCTTTTGACACCCTCACGTGAAAAATTCACAACAACATGAAAAAAATTTCATTACAGAAGGATTATAATACATTATCAAAATGTTTTCCTTGAGTTCCATATTTTTATTCACCACTTATGTATTTAAGGTAATGTTCTAGGAAAATATCTTTTGATAAACCCTGAGTTAAATCCAGTCAATTATTTCCTATTATACTTTTCCATTACTTCTTGTCTAATTAAATTTAATGAGATATCTATAGGATTCTAATATTTATAAAATTAAATAAATTTTATCTAAAATAAAATTTTCAAATATTAGAACTTATTAATATATATATTTCATTTATTACATCTATATTCATTCTAAATCATTATCATACCACTGTAATGAAAAAAATAAGGTATAACCCTCAATAGTTTTGAATCCAAGGCTTAATAAGACTTGTATTATTAATAAAAAAATTCTAGAACCCATTTCATAACCACACATGTAGAGAAAATTGGAAATTAAAGAGTTTGATAGAACCCGATTTTGAAATATAGAAAATGTATCTATCCTCTAACATCTAACATCAAATCACCTTGAATACTTAACGGATTTTCTGAACACATAGAAAATTAATAATGAAATAACTCCCACATAATATAAAACAAAACATGGATTTATTTGGTTTATAACATAGTAAAATACTATAAAGGAAATACTACATAAATGTATCGCTAGTGTAAGGGAGTGATTTTAAGATTTAAATTTTTACAAAAAAAATAATCCCACCGTACTATTTATATAAGTGTCCCACCTATAGAAATGGTTATAACACTATTAAATTTATATGTCCAATCTTCCCTACCTTATGGTCTACATGGGGACCTCGAATTCAATCAAGTCTACTAGTTGATACATGACCTAAAATTCCCAAATTTGATGATCAATGTAATAAAATTCATTAATTATATATATATGATGAATTTTATATAGCCTTTGAAAATATATATAAAATTTATATAAAATCACATTAGACATAATATTTCATGAGATAAATCTACTTCCACAATTAATCACTTAGTTCCGATATTCATCTACCACTAAAAAACAATATTTTTTGATTTCTCTTTAACTTCCACTTCTGAATCACCCTTAATTCCTCTAAAAATACTAACATCTGATTATAAATTGTAAATATCTATAAAAAGATATAATACCATTCAAGAAAAATTATTTTCACAAAAAACTAAGAATATCCGAGTTAATAATTGTTTTATTTTTTATAGTAATGTACATTAGATTACTTATGTATTCTAGCATTAGAAGGACCCTTTCGAAAGAAAATATTTCTCTCTCTGAAATAATAAATGATTTGTGGATATTAATATTTGACTTCAACTCCATTATAAATCCGGATGAGAACATGGGATCAGTGAGATACATGATTACCTCAAGGTATTTTGAGGCCTATATTTAGTTACGAAATCTCCAAGGAATTAACCTCTTGGGAAGAGAAGTTAGGATGCCTTGGGCTTTTAGATTTAATAATGCATGGTCCCTTCATCCAAAATATATGAAGATTATGATAGACACGTAGAATTCAATTGATTATAGAGGATTCCTAAAGAAATTTATTTTCAAGTTAAGAGTTCCCAAAAGCTTTATAAAAAAGTGGATTATAGCATATTTTGTAGAGTTGAACATGCAGGTTAATGCCTCCGAATCTCATATAAAACTATAACAGGAATAGAGAACCTGCTATGATTTCTCAAATAAATTGGACAGTGAGATAGATATAACTAAAAAGATAAATAGTCTCTTAAATCTCAATATAAAATTAAAAATTAGAATTTCAAATCATAGAGTTAAATGGTAGTGATTAAAATAATTTTTTATTCTCTTCAAAGGGTTATGAAGAATAACTGGTCTATTTCCCTAATAAAAGGTGGTGATCATGTCTTTAATGGATGGAAGGTTATCTCTAAGAATGTGAAAAACTATTATACGATTAATTTAAATGGTGATTAATTAAATTTAGAGTAAATGGAAGGCATTATTCATATAATGGTGAACACGGAGGAAAAATAAATTTTGACTACTTTGACTTTTGATTTTGAAATCAAATATACTATTATGGATTAAACCCTGGAAGTACTCTTAGGCAGGATGGATTTACCAAATTATTTTTTCAAAGATTCTGAGATATAATATAAAAATGATGATTATATGATGGATATTCTCTTTTTTTAGTTAGGCCAGATGAATTTACCAATTTTTTTTTGAAGATTCTAAGATATAATACAAAAATGATGATTATATGATAGATATTCACTTCTTTTGGTATTTATCTAACTAATGGGGTAAATTATTTATTCCTAACACTTATTAAAATTATGAAAAATGCATGTGACATTGGATCTTTTTGGATGATGGTCCTATTGAACACCATTCGCAATGTGATTGGAAGAATCCTTTATAATAGTCTATCAAATTCATAGAGAAAATTGTAACATGGAATCAGTATTGTTTCATCAAAGGAAGTATAATTCATGATTATCTTATCACAACTTCATAATGTGTGATTTTTTAAGAATACCTGGAATGAGGAAACATTTCATTGATGTTATATATTAAAAATTATTTTTACACTGTGTATTTGGGTTTTATCTTCAATGTCATTTCCAATTTTAGATTTTATAATAAATTTATTCTCTGGATCAAGACTCGTTTCACCACAAAACACATTTCAATCCAAATAAATTGTTCTCTAAAAGGTTATTTGAACTATTATTTTGGGGTAAGACATGGTGACCCAATTTTTGTTATCATTTTTGTTATATGAGACAAATATCTTAGTATATTTCTTCTTAATGTGGTTGAAAAGGGATCTTTGGATACCATTAGGCAAACCATAATTTTTTTTCTCCATCACATGTTTTTTAATTCGATGATATTATATGGATTATGGATAGAGAAAAGAAAACCCTCAGTAATATAAAAACCACTCTTTGAGAATTCTTCGAGATAGGTGATCAACTGGAGTGAATCCATTATTTTATTTGGAAGAAAATATTTTTTTCTAGTAGAAAAGTGGATATGATTAATCACTTAGGCATTAAAGATTGAAAAAACCCATTAAATTATCTTGGGGTCCCAATTTTTTGAGTAAGTAAAAAATCCTATTATTTCAATAGCATTGTGGGAAAGATTAAAAGGATCATACCTTCATGGAAATAAAAATCCCTCTCAACTGTGGGAAGAGTATGACTCGGGATGAATCCTTTAATTTACATGTTTATAAATTACATCATGGTTTATAAATGGAAAACCAATTTAATATTATTAATACTATCATTTATAATTTATTCTAGAGTGGCTCATTCCTTGAATGAAAACTTATCACTATTCAATGGATCACATGTTGTAAATGAAATGAACATTGAGTGCTTAGTGTTAAAAAACTTTATTGATTTAATCATTCCATTAAGATTAATTTATATCGAGATTAATCAGTGTAAAATAGTACTAGCTGATTTTCTCATATTCAGATTTTTGAGATATCACAAATTGAGAAGCATGATTTATTTTGAATCTTCTTTCTGGTTATCTTTTATAGGTATTTTTTTTCATGCATTTCTATTAATTCTCATTAGATGGTTAATGAATGTTCTTATCTAAATTTATCTGTTGTGAACTATATGGGGATACCTCTTGTAGATTTTCTCAATCAGGTGGACTAGGATATTGATATCAATATTTCAATTCTTGACCAAATTGTAACTAAATAAAATCTTCTAGAGAATGATAAACACAATATAAAGGATTCTGAATTTATAAAACATGATGATATTATGATTTTGAAACTAGATAAAAATGGAATTATTGTATCAAATTTTACTTCTATAAAATATTATTGTTGGATAGTATCATAGTTTAATTATAAAATTTGATAAAACATGGGTGAGGCCCTCAAAATTCACATTGTTTTAGAGGATTTCCTTCAAAAAATTTCCAATGTATTCTCATCTGTAATCATTTATCATACTATATGCTATAGATGTAGAATATTTCATAAAAAAGGATTTTAAACATATGTTATTAACCCTCAATATGGTGGTGACACTCTGGAGAAGAGTTTTTGATATCTTTGATGTTTATCCCCTATATTCTAACTCAATCCCGAATCAGCTTTATGCCTAATGCGTGCTCCATATCTCAACATAAAAAATGAATCTTATTATAGTTTTTGTCACCAAGATTCTTAATATTGTTTATTCTATCAAAAATAAATTCAGGCTAGACCAATCAGTTTGTAACATTCAGACTATCTGGAAACAACTCATAGTGGCTGTCCAGGAGGATAAATTCATTCAAAATGGTCACTGAAACAACTCAATATATGATTTTTCTATTTTGAAATTATTATATTTTTAGGTAATAATTTTCTACTTAATGGAACATTTTAATTGGAATGAAATTATAATTTCATTAGATGGATTAAGTGCAACACATATGATACTTCAAGAGGGAATCATAGTCCTATAGGATTTAGTGTCGTCTTTTTAGATCACAGTGGGATGATCAAGAGATTACTTCTTTGTTCTTGTGATTATGCACCATCTATTAATGTATAAATGTTCCATTAAATCATAGTGGTCAATATGAAAAGACAAAAGTTATGGAAAAACATATGGATTAAATGTGATTCCAACACAATTTTACAAGTTGTGAGAACCGGTTATCTTTATTTATCTTGGAAGTTAAAAAACCAATTGATAAATTTCACATAGTATCTATAAAATAAAAATTACTTAGTCACTCATGTTTCTTAGGAGGAAAATTACCTTACCAACAACCCTACAAACAAAGGGGTAAACTGTGATAACCTCACAACTTCTGTGGTTATTTTAGATGACATGATTTCTCTTTTTAACACAGGCTTTTTGAAAATAGAATCTTTAATTTTTTTTTAATTTTTTATATTTCAGTAAATTTAATTTATAATTAAAATAACTTTTATTCTAGACTTCCTAGCTTCTATAATAACAATAAATGATTCTCCATAATTTATTCATAGTTACCAAATTCCCACTGTGGGAAAAATTATTTAGATTTACTAGGCTATAAACTTCCATAGAATATTTATTAGATTCTGAATTCCATTTATTCTAGGTAGCAATAACAATTTTTCCTCCATGAGATTATATATAATGTGATATTTACATTGAATGTGAATTTTCATTTAAAAAATAATGAATTCTTGAAAATATGAATAACACTTTGGCTATCATAGAATTATACTCCGTTTCTTTTAATCATATCCCCTAAAATTAACACTTCTTCCACATCATCTACATTCCAACATTTGATATGTAAATTCACTTTGGTTTTGGGATTAATAGTGAAACTGATGATTGAATTATTGATATTCAACTTATATAAAGTCAACCATAAATAAAAAAATCACATGGTATATCTTTGAGTGTCTATATCCCCACTAAGTCTGTATCATCATACCATTGAAAAAAATAACCAGTTTCAAAATATAAGGCCAGTTATTTTGAGCCATTGAGATACTCAAGTATCCAATTCACCACTTATTAGTAAAACTCTAAATTATTTTTCAAAAAATATTCTAAATACTCCCACAACATGAGTAATGTCTTACTGGGTATAAATCATAGTATACATCAAACTTCCAATCATTGATGCCTTAGGATCTAGCTCAATGTTCTTATCCTCATCTTCTATTATTAAGCCTTCTCTCTAGATATTTTTAAATGTATATGTAATTGGGTATATATATGTTTGGATCAATAAATTTCAATCCTTTACACTCTCTTTCAAATTTATTTTATCTCCGAGGATATTAAGGTATTATTATTTTAGTCCCTCCATATCCTTATCCCCAAAAACAATGTATCTTCTATGTGATCCATTATGTTGAATGATGAATATAACTTGAATTTCATCTATTAAATCCTTTTCTTATCTAATATATTAGAGCATATATAATCCACATATAATATTATTATGATTATTCTCAAATTATTAAAAAACTTTTTGTTTAAAAAACTATTTTCATTTCATATAATGAATTTTCATTCCTCTCTAAACAAATCAAACTTTCTTTTCACTACCATATTATTTTTTTCACCCATAAAGACTACCATTAATTTTCCATGGTAAGTCCCTTTGGATTATATGAATTATTATTGATGATCCTTATATATTTCAACCTCTACATCTCCATGTAAAATTGTTCTTTTTTACATTTAACTATTCAAGATACATTTAATATTCCATAACCATTCCATAAACCAAACAAATATTATTATGTTGAAAAACTAGAGAGAAAATTTCACTAATACACACTACCTCATTCAATTGAAAAGCCAATACTTTCTATTTACCTCTTCCCACTATACCCTTCTCCTATTAATTAATTCATCCAATTTTTCAATATTACCTTCTTTTTCTACATGGGTTATAAAAACTTCCATATTAATGAATCATACAAGGAGTTTTGAAGTGGATCCTTCACCCAATACTTTTATTTAAGTTTTTAAAATTACAATTTTCATCACTGCACAATTATTATTTATTATTATTTTTTTCAATCCTTTATTTCCAATAACATAAGTTAATAGAAATATTTTATCCTTAAATTTTATACAATAAATTTAATTGATTACTATTATCATGTTTGAGATTAATTTGGATAAAATACAACATTGTATGCATTATTATCACACAATTTTAAGCCTTCATTTTAGTGTAATGTTGGATGAAGAACAAAGGAATATGTGTATTAGTTGAGTGTAAGTCTTCATTAATGACCACAATACTTCACTGAGTTAGAAAAATGAGAAATTAATCTGTGTAATCCACTATATCACTCAGTATAAGAATTTTATGATGGATGTGGATATAACATAAGACAATAAGATACATTGTAATCCATTAAAATGATTAATTTACTTAAACACATCGAATAAATTTGAGGTTCTTTATGAGCATAATAATTCTTAGTGTAATGTATAAATTCAACATAAGACTTGAATCCCCCAATGTAGGATATAAAATCTTATGAAAATTAGGAAAATTCATCATCCTTCATCTTTTTAAATGATGACTTGACATATTTAATTTAAAATAGATACATAAAGAAAATTAAACTAACTATATGAAAGAAAATGAACATACCACCAGAGGAAAACATTATTGAATGTATAATGATGAAAGAACAAATAACATTAATAAAAATAAACTAATTAAATAAAAGAAAATTAAATAAATTATGAAGGAAAATGAACTGATCACATAAAGAAAAATGAATTGACCACAAAAAGATATCTGAACACATCATAAGAAGAAAAATATACCAACCATATGAATTCAAAATGTGGAAAATTACTAAAACCACCTTATGAATTATAATTACTTAATTTTTTTATATTTGAGTTCTAAAAATTATCCTTATTATTAATGTTTAATATTTTGAATTAAAAAAAGATTGTTTCATATGTTTCTCCTGATTTAATTATTTATTAAATAGTCAAAAATTATTTTGATCCTATTGGAATTTTATTTTATATATTTTTTGGTACATTAAATATAATAATCCAAGTATTATAATACACCCTATTCTCTTGGAACTGATTGTTGTAAATATGAATTATTTTGAATATGAAATTTTTTCTTTATGTTAATTATTGGATGTTTCAAAGAACATTTATATTTCTTTAATGAGTTTATTTAATATTGTATTAAATTTTAGAACTAGTTATTTTTTATAGATAATTTTAATATTACAAAATATTGTTTGTAATGTATTTGAGAATAATTTTCATGTGCATTCAAAGAAAAAATCAAAATTTTATTTGGGTGGGATGAAATTCAACAAGCATTAAGAATTGAATATCTATTCATGGATGAGATATATATATCGAGTTTGAAAATACTGGATCAAGATGAAGAGGTTGAGAATATTATTAAGTTGTATTGTATGATCTACATTGGTTATTATATACAACTCTCTAATTAACTTTAATCATTTGATCCATTAGTCCTTGAGAAAACCTTACTGCCTTGACACATAGATCCTTTATTGTTTATATTTTTTCTATAGTTTTTAAACCATTATAAAACTAAGATACCCAATATTTTTAGGTTTTAATACCAAAAAAATATAGTATTTATAGGTTGAGATTCTCCAACAAAATTTAGGCATTTGTTTTTTCCTCAATGTTGAAAAAAGTAATATTTTTTGAGATGTACCTCCAGATTAAAAAATAAAGGACTATTTATCTTGCCCCTTTAAGTTAAAAGATAAGACTGTTCAAGCTCTTATTCTATGTACACAATGCCAAGATAATTGTGTTATGAATCTGGGTGAGAAAAATTCTTCCTTGGGTTTGCCTCTAGGGTTTAAAAAATAAAATTTAAATGGATTTTTCTACCTTCAAAAGGAAGAGAGTACATTATTACTGGTTTGATCTCTCTATGTTTTAAATAAAGGTAAATATTAGTGATGCATATTTTAGATTAGAACTAATACTAAGAACATAATGTTCATTTATCTTAATATTTACGTGATATAAATCAAACATTGATAAGTGGTTAACAAATATTTTAAAATGTCTATTTACCCATGAATTTTCATCCGATTTTAACAATTCTTATCTGAGGAGGTTCCCAATATATAACCTATTTTTATATTATTTTTTATAATAAAATATTGACTTAAAAACTCAAGATAAGACGATAAATTTTTAAATTGTATGAATGAATTTTAATTATGGATGGAATCCTTAAACACCTCTGCTTTTTTATACAACTCATTATGGTTACAGGTAGTCTCACATACAGGAATTTCTTAAACACATATGAATTGAGAGTAATATAATCAAGGTTAAACCATAAAAAAAATATTGAATTTGATCCTCAAGAATTTTTTGGAAATGATACAGTTCAATTTGTGATAAATTATAATGCTATGAATATTTTATATAGTTTAATTAATAGGAATGTCTATATACTTATTTATAAATGAAAAATAACACATATAATTTTGAAAATACTACTACTTTATCATATATGTTCAAATAAATTGATATTAATTAAATTAGTATTGCTAAGGGTAGATTATTTGTAATTAAAAATTATATAAGAAGATATAGTTAATCAAATTAATTATATATTTAAAATAATTGAAAATGAAATGTGTTCTTTGGGAGTGTATTTAGATAAAAATAATCTATTTGAAAGAATTTTATGTGTTGTACCCTATAAATTATATGATAAAAATTTTGTAGTTGATGAAATTAAAAATTATAAATAATATACTTTTGATTATAGTGTTGGGTATTTAGTATAATATCAGTTATTATTGAAAAATTCTCCCCAATAAGAAAATTAACAAATTATTGGTAGTCTATTTCAATAAAAAATTCATGTTACAACTCAATATTATAATTTTGGATTGAAAATTAATTAAAGGGAATAAGTAGTATATGATTTGAAAGGGATAATAAAGAAAGGATACTCAAGGAAAATTAAATGGAATTATTCATGGAATAAAGAAAGAAATAATGTTCATGATGATATTGATGTTATTTGTTATAAATGATTATAAATAGGATAAATTTATCAAAAATATCCAAAACTCAAGAATTAAAATAATAGTTGTGAAATGTAACAAAGAAAATGATTGAAATGACACCAGGTTGGAGTTACGGTCTGGATATATATAGTAATAAATCTACTCCATAAAAATAATATGCATACCTTAACCTAATTACATCATAAAGATAGGTAACTAAATCTTATTAATCATTTGAATCTAAATAAAATACCCCTAAATATGATCTATATCAATAGATTGATATAAATAATCCTAAAGATAACATGATTATATAAAAATTCAAAAATTCAAATAGTAAACCCATGGAGTTTTTTGATGAAAATAAATTTTTTAAAATTACTCCTTCGAGATCAAATGACAAATTATATGCTGATCTAGAAATTATAAAACTTAAAAATAATAAACATAAGAATTATTAGTATAAATTTATAGAATCTCAAAGAACTAAATTATATTACACAATTTAAGAGAATAATTAACATATAAATGAAATTAAATGCTTGAAGAATGATTTATCCATTTTTTTCCAAGTATCAAAAAGTTATCATAAAACAATGAGTTTGAAAAAAATGATCAAAAACTAATTTGTTCTTTGATATGATAATATTTTTTTAATATGTATAAAAACATCATTGCTAAAGGTTTATGTATAAATTTTCCATTTTTACATTCTTTAGATATCAAATAAAGGGAAATTATGAAAATTAATGTCCCTTCAAATTTTCATTAACTCTAGCTCACACCAAGGATTTTATATCAAAATAATTCTATTCTAGATTATATGTAAAGAAATTATTAAAATTATATTGGGCTACCATGAATGATTTTTATAAACTAATTTTATCAAGATTAGTATAGTTACCAATGATATCTTAATTATGTTTCTGTTAGAATCTTGAATTTCAAGTATCAAAAAGGTTTTTTGGTATATAGATAGTAGATATTTTCAACATATGACTGGTGATATTTCTTAATTTCATTCATTTAATAAGTGTGATGGTGGTAATGTTACATTTAGTGATAATTTAATGTGAAATGTAATAGGTTTTGGAGAATATTGAATATAAAATTTAGTTATTATCATAAATGTTTTTGATTTTTGGATGTTTAGAACATAATTTAATAACTATCTCATATCATTATGATGATAATATAAATGTGAAATTAAGAAATGAAATGTTTTTTATTTTTAAATAATAATATTGATTATTTTATTAAAAAATGTTCAATATTTTTTCAATTAATGTTGCTAAGTCTACTGAATAAAATTTAAAATTTGTAAATGCTTTATATTCCACCAATGTGTTTTGGCATAAAATATTGATCCATTCCAATTATTTTGTTACAAAATACTTAAAAAAATAATGTTTTTGATTTACTAAAGTGGAAACCAAATAAAACCTATTTATGATATTCATGGTATTTATGTAAAAATAATATCAATAGTCATCCTAGTATCTCATAGAGGTAGAAAATTACCAACTACATCAAAATTTACATTTGGATTTATTTGTCCCCATGAAAACGTATAATATTATAGGAAAAAGGTATGTGTTTTTTATTATTGATGAAAATATTAGATTTAGATGGACATATTTTCTTTTACACAAATTCCATAATTTATCAACATTTTTTTCATATTAAAAATTGGTTTAAAATATTTTGTTTCTAATTTTATCAATTATAAGTAATAGAGGAGGTGATACTTCAAAAATGACGTTTGATAAATTCTATGAAAATGATGGTTATAGTCCTAATTTTTCATCCACAAGTAATCTACAACAAAATTGTTGATTTCAACAAAAAAACAGGCTTTATATGAAATATCTAGGAAAATATTAAAGGAATAATCGCCACCCAAACATATCTTGGTTTAAGATATTAACTAATTATCTAATTCTTTTAATTGAATTGTTCTTATGATATTTTTCAAGAATATGGATTATGGAAACTTTAAAGAAAGGAATCCTAAAGTTTGTTATTTTGGAATGTTTCAGTGAAACGTTTACATTCTTAATTCAAAAAATTATGAAGAAAATTTTGATCCAAAATAAAATGAATGAAATTTTAAAGGGTATTAAAATCAAAGTAAATAATATTGAGTTTAAAAAATAACATTTGTAGTTTATGTTTTTTATGTTAAATTTTATGAAAATCATATAAAGGAATGTAAATATGATATAAAAAAATATGAGGTTGAATTTAGTGAATTTAAATTTAGAGAACCTAAATTAGATGCATCTACTAATTGGGAGAATATATCTCATGAAAAAATATAACTTCTATAAAGATATTCTTGTTGAAAAATTAATATGTGGTATAAAAACATGTGTTTAAATAAGAAATTTCATATGAAATGTTTTTAATATAATGAATTTGTTCCTAACAATATTGGGTTAGCATTATCAAATTCAAAATGGATTATGAAAAATCAAGAATAATTAATTGTATTTGATAAGAATAATTTCTTGAACATAATTTGACCCTATAATGATTATAATATAGTTTTCACTAAATTAATCTTTAGAAAAAAGTTATATGAGTTTGGTCAAATAATTAGAAATAAATTTAGGTCAGTGGTTCACTATTATAATAATGAAGGCATAGTTGATTTTGTAGAATCATTTTTCCCAGTTTCTCAATATAATTCTATAATAACTATTTTGGAACATGAATATCATTTTGTAATTTACCTTTTTAATATTTATTCCAAAATCTCATTTTCTTAATGGATATATTTTAGATTTTTTTTTTGTAAAAAACCACTAGGTTTTGAGAATGAATCTAAGAATAAAAATGTTTTGAAACATTCTAAAGTTATTTATATTTGTAAACAATCTCCTCAATATTGGTATGAGATGATGTCATTATTTATTTTTATTTATGGATTTTAAAAGAGAAATGTGGATTCAAATTTATTTACTAAAACTAAATATTTTTTTTAATTATTCAAATTAATGTTGTTGATATTATGTTTGGATCTTTGAGTGATTTTATTTGTAATTCTTTTTTTAATATAATGTATTCAGAGAATGATAAGAGTCTAATGGGTGAAGTTAAGTTCTTTTTAGGCTTACATAATTTTTTAAAGGAATTATGTTATCTTCCACAAATAATCAAAAAAATTAATGAATTTGTTTAAATTTTTGGTCGTTATGGTTATAAAATCTATTATATTATAATTAGTACTTATTATAAGCTACATTATTTTGAATATGAAAAGTCTATTGATAATATGTTGTTTTGAGGAATTATTTGTTTCTTACATTATTTGATTACATCTAGAATAGAGTTTATATTTTTAGAATATATATGTTTTAAATTCAAATATAATTTTAAAGAGAAGTAATTTAAATGAATTTTAACGAGTAATTAAGTATTGTTAATGTTATGTGGATCACATATTATATTATCCAGAACATAAATCATTTGAACTAAAAAGCTTTCATAATTTTATTGTAGTGGTCAAAAAATTATAGAAAATGAAAAACAGGTACATGTCACTTTCTTGGTAAATGGTTTGGTTTATGGAGTTATAGTAAAAATAATTTAGTACCATTATAAACTGTTAAGAGTGAGTATGTTGGTACTGCATCTAGTTATTCATAGTCACTATAGATTAATAAAACACATTCTGATTTTTTTAAATATGATAAGTGCCCAATTTATTAAGATAATACATTTTCAATATCTATATTTAAAACTCCCTTCCAACACTCTTCTAATAAAAACATTAATATCAGGTACCGAATTCGTAGAGATCATGTTCAAAAAGGAAATATTATTTTGGAATATGTTTATATAGAATATCAATATGATTAAACATTTTTTGAACACCTTTATTTATTTAAGATTGATAAAATTAATTTTTTTCTTGTTATGATAGACATAAACATTGAAAAAATGTCTTAAGGGGTAGTTAAAAAGTATTTTTTTGCTGATATTTTTTTTCTAGTTTTAAGCTCGGTAAAATATTATATTTCTAAAAGTCTTATCCTCAAAAAGATAGATACCATTTAATTCAAAGAAAACATTTTTTTTTCATTCCATAAAAAGCATGAAAACTATTCATGGATCATTGAGGATTATAAAAAACTTTTCAAAAATAATTCATACTATTATAAACAAGTTGCTTTCCAAGTATACACATACTATTTAAAAATGTATAAATTATTGATGATTCTAGTTATGTGTTAAATATAAATTTTACCGCAGTTTCTTTCCAACTAATCATTTATGGGGAGTTTATATATTCAATTTTATTTAGAAAGGTTATTTTCATTCAATTTAATAACTATTTATCTTAGTGGAAGAGTATTTAAAAAAAATCTATTAGTACATTTGAAATGAAACTTTTAAAATGTTTTGATCAATTTCAAAATGGTGGATAAATTTTTAAATTTTCATTTCTTTTGTAACTTTCAAAATGGGGGGGGGGGATAATGTTCAAGTGGATGCTTAGTATACTTTAGATATTTATATTTTCATAATTATAATAATTTTGACTACATATTTATAATTTCTCGTATCATTTTTTTTCTATCCATTACACCATCTAACAAATGGTAAGAAAACTATTTAACAATTAAATTATTTATATTAATTTTTATTAATTACAATTTTAATATTTGTCAATATTTTGGAGAATAATTCATCACTATTACGATAAATATTAAAAACTGTTATGTCGTAATTTTGGAGTGAATATAGAAAAAACAATGAATAAACATATGAATTGAGAATATGTATTCATTCATGATCTCAAAAATTCAAAGAGGTTGAAAAATGAAAAAGTTGTGAGCTTAAGCCTTTGGATAACTGAGCGTACGACGTCTGAGTAGAATATTTCTTAAGAATAAGACTTCAAGGCACAATGTAAGTATTTAATATGTTCATAATTATGATGCACTAATACCGATTTTTTAGAGCTAGTGCGTTATTTTATTACATTGGCATGATCACAAGAAATAATATCTTGAAATACTATTCAATTTAATAGCCTTGGAAAATCTAGATACAAAAATAAGTTTTACATCACATCCTAAAATGGAAAACATAGTGTATACTTTGAAAACACCCATATCACTTAGACTATCCTAGTAATTTAGTAATAATTTACTTCTACACATCCTGGTGAAAAATAAAACATAAGAAAGTCTTGAGGACAGATTCTGAGTAAGGATAAACAATATATCAGAAGCTATAATAAATAAGCATAAACATTTAAGGAAGGGAATAAAATTGAAACACAAGCCTTTTAAATATAATATTCATTATAATATGGCATGAATAAATCAAATAATTCTATTTAAAATTTGCAATTGATATTCTAATAGTCGAATAATCACATGCAGTATCAATAAATAATCTCATAATGAGGGAATTCATAATGTTGTACATCATAATCATACCATCAAGGCCTCATGCCAAGACCATAAAAAACCATACAATCAAGGCCATATTCTAAGACACTAGTTCATCTCATGAGACCTAGAGATGCATATATTGGCTACAATGGTCCCTTCCCATCACATACGAAGTATAATGCATTCCTCATATTAAATGGGAGAAACATAACCAACACTACCATTCGTATTAAAACTTCTATATGAAATTTGAAAACTTTAATCACAAGACATGAATGTTATCAAAATAGAACATATATAGTCAAACATATAATCTATCCATCAATATAATATGGAAGATTTTATCACAATAAATCAATCTCACTTAATTATAAAATCCATAAAAGATATTCACATAGATGAAAATAATCTAATAATATAATTAAATTTTTTTAAAGAGAAATATTTATTTTTTACGTTGAAATCATTTAAATGGAGTTTAATTATAAAAAAAACATTTCATTTAAAAATAAACATGTAAAATTTTAAAGGAATATTAAAAATTTTAAGGCATCATAACGGCATAAAATAGACGCTCATTCCATATAAGTTAAAAAAACATTCTTTCCTAAATTTGTCAAAATGTTGATAAAGTACCTTGTTTGGAAAACAATATAAAGATTCCTTTCAATTTTTTTTTGAAAATTCAAACATGGGTAAAAATGAATTTAAACAATTTTATAGTTATAGTAATAATATTTTGAAATAAATTTTAAAAAACATGTACATGGATGATAATTATGTTTCAGTAGATACTTAGGTATAAAAAACATCAAATAATAACAAGATTGTGAAATTAATCCTTACCATGTACATTACTTTGATAGATGGTGTGTTAATGTCCTATATAATGGTTAATGTAGGTTATTACATTATACCAAACCATATCCATATTTATAATATCATATATGATCCTCTTATATTGTTTTGTTAAAAATATTTCAGTATTTCCATTTTTTTGGGTGTTAACTGCTTCGTTTTCTTATGCATGTTTTGTCTTTTAAATCATTGTTTTTATGAATATAATGTATTTTATTCATATAAATAATGATATTAAGTTTATAATTATTATTTTTACTCAACATATAATCTTTATAATTATTCCTGGATGGTTAATGTGCGGAATAAATCTCACCGAGTTATAGACACGGTAGGCCGTACGTACGCATGAGCGACGATATAATTCCATTTATGGATAAATGGTATGGATTTGGATTGTATATTAATTGTTAATAATCACTATAATGTTATATTCATTAGTATTATCCGTTATACAAAGCATTATACCCATCCAAATAAATTAGTGTTGAATAAAAAATTATACAACAATGTGGTGACGGTAGGTCGTATGTAGGAACACATGGTCATATTGTTATTTGTAGGATGGATAAAAGGAGGAATATGGTGATAACATAATTATAAAAACATCTATGTTTGTATATTATACCTTATTTATTATTTATTATGTAAACAAAATATGATGAGGATGTATAATAAGAAAAGAAATTTAATGGAATTGGTAAAACAATTGCATCTTCTTTAAGCATCTCCTTTTGATTTTCACAAAATGACTCCATGGGATGCCTTTCTTCCAAAATTATAGCCTCTAAGAAAATTTGAGGGAAGTTGGGGGGATAATTGGGTAGGTTTTCTCTAATCCAAAGGTCTATAGAGGTTTTAATAAAAGAGAGGAGAGGTTCCATTTAATAAGAGAGTGGAGGGGAACTTTAGGAAACTACAAAAATATTAATTTATTATAAACGTAATTTTGATTTAAAATAGATAAAAACTGATTTAGTTTGAGGATATTATAGGAATGGGTGTAAAGCCTCTCAAATTATATTTTTATACAAGTATAGGTCACAAAACAAACATTATATGTTAGTTTTAACCCTTAGTTAAATAGATTAACAGTTACTATGTCTACTTCTATTTTTATACAATATGGTTAATATAGTAACTATAAAATGAAAAAAAATCTATTGGATCATTTATTACAAATTTAACTCTATAAAATTTATTTTTCCTATCTTTAATTTTTTGTGAATTTTATATCATTTGATAAAATGTTATTTATTTTGAAGTGTCATTTATATCAATTTTGATGTTATTCAATATTTTAATTTTCAAAAAAATATCAAACCATCATGATAACATTAAAACAATAATTCTAATATGTCACTAACATGTAACTGTTATTTATAAAAATAATTTATGTCATTAATTAAGTAAAATTATATTTATTTTAATAATTTTAATATCATTTAACTGATTCATCCTTTAATAATTCAATTATTGCATCTTTTTTGTGTCCCCAATTAATTTAATTATTTATCTTCTATAATTATAAATAAATTACCACTAGATAGATAAATGTTTTATCTTTATAAATACTATTTATAGTTGACCATATCACTTATATAAGATCATATTAAAAATTATAATGTTATGAAAACTTGAATATGATATTTTTAACTCTTCTTTAAATAATATATGATAAATGTCCAAATCTAACAAAATTGTATTAAAGAGGGTTATATTTTAGACATAAGGAATATTTGGTTCAAAAAAACTTATCAAATGAAATTAAACATGTGTTTTGGTTATATTATATTATTATAATATCATTTTTATGTTTAATTACCCTATTTACCTTTAACCGTGGTAAATAAAATCCAAAATAAACTATTTAAAAAATTGTTTTGATCATATTAGACCAATTTTTTCATAAAAATTAAAAGAATTTATTTCCATTTTTCTAAATTCAATTCATATCAGAATTAAGATTATGTTTAATGCAAATCTCTTAGATGTGGTAAGAAGTAAGGTAAAAGAGATGTTCAAAAGTATAATAATATCTCTTGTATAATTCTATTATAAAATGATTATATTGAACTATATTGGATTTATATATGTATTTTTTATATTCTAAAATCAAAATTAATTAACATTAAACTAATTATTTAAATTGAAATTTAATTTTAACAATAATGTAGTATCTTTCACTATTCATAAAAAATTGAAACATTTCAGAAAAATAACAAAAAATAACCCTAAGAAAATTTTGATGTTATGAATTAAAAAATAAATAATATTTTTAAAAATATGATTTTTTACATTTATAATTTGGTTAATAATATTCATTACCTCTTTTTAAACAACTATTTTGATAGGTCAGGGTACGCTTGAACTATGTGTTTCACAAGCTACTGAATTATTTAAAAAGAATCGTATCATGGAATCAAGCGGTGTTAAAGTATTCCCTCCTTCCAATAATATCATCCTATAAATTTATAGAATATTACGTCAAAAAAATATTTAGGTGGTTCTTTATCATAACTTCTTGAGGATTCCATGTTGCATCTTCCATTTTATGGTTTCTCCAATGAACCTTTACCAGACAAGTCATCTGATTTCTCAAAAAAATTCTCTAGTATAAATAATCTTGATAGGATATTCACAATAAGATTTCTTTCTAATTCTATTTCCTCATAGGTTAGTACATTTTTTCGGCCTGACATGTATTTCCTTAATAAAGTTATGAGGAACACCTCATGAACATTGGAGAGACTTGGAAGCACTACCAAATGTTGTGGAAAATATCAAATTCATTCTATAATTTCATAAGGTTCTGTGTTCCTAAGACATAATTTACCATTATTTTTGAATCATTTAACACCCTTCCATGGAGATACCATCAAGATAAAATAATCTCCATTTTGAAATTCCTAATTATTCCTTCAGTAATCTATATAACTCTTTTTCCTAATCTGATCTATTTTGATATGGGTTTGGATAATATTAACCTTTTCCATTATTTCTCAAAAATTTCTGGGCCTAATAGTTTTCTTTCACCAATATCATCCCAAAAATTTGGCAGATGACATATTTTTCAATATACACCATTATATGGTTCTATATGAATACTTTAATGGAAGCTATTTTTATTGAAAAATTATACTAAAGGTAAATAATGATCCCATATACCTTTAAATTCATATTGGAAAGATATCAACATGGAATCTAAAGTATTCATAGTCTATTTTGATTGTCCATCAACTTGAGGGTGGTAGGTAGTGCTCAAATGAAGCTCGGTATCTAGGTCCCTCTAAATACTTATCATGAATTTTGGTGTAAAAGAGGATCACAATCATAATTAATTGGTAGGGGAACACCATTAATTCATAAAACAACATTAATATAGAGTCTTTTAAAATGTTCAAGTTGTAAATCATCTCTTAGAGAAAGAAAATGTGCTGATTTGGTAAGACGATCAATTATAACCCATATCATGTCATTCCTTCTAGGAATGTTTGGTAGCCCTATAACAAAGTCTATCATAATATCATCCCACTTCCACATTGGAATAAGAAGAGGTTTCATGAATCCTCATGGATGCTATCTTCCAGCCTTCACCTATTTACAAACCAAACATCTCGACACATAATCTAAAATATACCTCTTCATGTTGTCCCACAAAAAAATGTTCTTTCAAATATTTATACATCATTGTGCTACTGGGGTGAATTAATAAATTGGAGCAATGAAAATCATCCAATAATTCCCATTTTATATCAGCAATAACAAAAACATAAATCCTCTTCCAAAATTTCAAAATGCCATATTCAAATAAAAAGTCAACCAATCACACATCATTTACAAAATTAATTTTATTTGGAAGTTCCTCATCATCCGTAAGAGAACATTTTATCCTTTACAGTAAACAAGTTTTTTTCAATCATTTAAAAAATTACTGATGTTTCACAATCCATGATAATCCCAACATTCATCTTCAATATATCCATGAACATATGATATTTTTAGACTCTCATTTTGTTCATAAATCCATGGTCATTTCTTCTAAAATATCTTCAATGTTATTTTCCTTCCCTTGGTGGTAGTGTTTTGTGAAATAATGATCATTGAGTATCTAAATCCATCTCCTTTTTCTCATATTGAATTATTTTTGTGAGAAAATATATTTCAAAATCTTTTGATCAATATTTATCCCACATATTTCACCGTAGGAATAGTGTCTCCCTATATTCAAAGCCAATATTACCACTACTGACTTAATATCATGAGTTTGATAGTTTTTTTCAGGAATTTTTAATTTTATGGATGCATAAGCAATAACTTTATCATACTATATAAGGAATCAACCATGTCATTTCCTTGATTTATCACTATAATTAAAAAAACCATATTTACTAGATGGTAAAGTAAATATAGTATAATTGACTAATATTATCTTCAATTCTTAAAAATATTCTTCATACTATTTTTTCCTAACTAATTTAAACCCTTAACATGTGATCTTTATTAATGGGTTTTCCAATCGACCAAATTCTATATGAAATGAAGATAGTAACCTATTAAACCAACAAAACTTTGGACCTAGGTTATACTTGAAAGTGCTGGACATTCTTGGATCTCATTTGTCTTTTTCGGATAAATAGAGATTCTATACATGGAGACAATGCAACCCAGAAATGAAATTTATTAAAGCTATAATTCTCAGTTTCTAAACATCTCATATAGTTTATTTATTATTAGAGTCTATAGAACAATTCTCAATTGGTTCTCAAGTTATTCATATATTTTAGAGTATACCAAGACATGATAAATAAATAATATGAACAAATCATTCATATATTCCATGAACAATCTAATCATTAGATCCATGAAAATAAAGGGTGAATTAGACTTTCCTAATGGAATTACTATAAACTCATAATGACTTTACCTGGTTTGGACTGCTTTCATTTGAATGTTATCTTTTTACACACAATTCATGATATCCAGATCTATGTTAAATCTTCCAAAAATATTTACCACCATGAAGTTGGTGAAACAAATAATCAATACGAGGAAGAAGATACATGTTCTTTATTATAATAGCATTGATTTCCAATGTTCAATGCACAATATTATTGATCCATCATTCTTCTGAACAAAATAATCTAGGCCTCCCCATGGAGATAAAATAGGGAAAATAAATCCATTATTGCTCAACTCCTGTAGTTGTTTCTTTAACTATACTAATTCTAAAGTGGTCATTCTATATGATGTTTTTGATATTGGCCTTTTATTAAGGATTAAATCAATATAAATTCAACTTTACACTCTGGAGGATTTCCATGTCAATCCTATGAAAATATATAAATATATTATTGTACAATATATAATTCCTCAATTTAAATATTTCTTTGTTTATACCTAGATGTTATTTATTCTTCCTCCACAAGAATCTCATTCATTAAAGCTATTAGGGGTGGGTTTTGATAAGAATCGAGTAATGAAGTACCAAGGAATATATGGAATAAAACTGTAGGTAATATGATAAATTCAATAGATAAAGAATGTTTATATACTATAATATGAACTTATTGACACATATTTGTTGCAATGAGACTTTCCTTAGAGGTTTAGACTGATAATTCCTTCATTAATATGAATTGGACATATCTAATTTTTAAATAAAACTGAAAAGATATAAATGAATGTGATGATCCAAAATCAAATAATGATTTAGCTAAATTTTAGGAGATATTTAATTTACCTATCATCACATCATTAGGAACTTTAACCTCAGTAGTGGTGATAAAAATATCTTGGATTTTCTCCCTTTCTATTTTCTATGGAATGTTTCCTTGACACTTAGGAAAATCATTTTCATAATATCCAATATCTTTAAAATTGTAGAAATGAACAATGGTCTCTTCTTTCCTCTCCTTGAAATCCCAAGCTCCGCGGCCTTTTTCTATACACTTATAACAAACTACTATCCCCTATAGTCAAGTATCATATTGTCTCTTCCCACAATTACTACATGGTGGAAAGTAAAATTTTCCATTTTTCCCCTTATTTTCTTTTCCATAGTGTTTAGTGGCCTTATTATTCTCATGATTTATGATAAATTCATAAGAAATAGGGGATTCCTTTTCTATCTTCCTAGAATATGAAACTAATTATTTATATGATGAGAAACATTTTGAGACCAGTTCGAGTCAGAGGAATGGTTTTAACCTACCAATGAATCAATAAATCTTACTTCATGAGTTTCGTATATAGTATGTATCATGCATTTCTATCCATGTGATATTAAACTAATACTTTACAGCATTCCCAACATCCTTTAGCCTCACACTCAAATATTCCTTTTCTATATCAACTCACTACTCAAGAAGAAAGTATTTTTCAAATACAGGTTATTTAAACTCCCTCCATTACATATTTGATACTTCTTAATATTCCTTTGTTTTATGAATTAATGACCACTGTTGATCCATATCTTTTGAGAGATGATAAACTACCATAAAAAAATTTTCTTTTTCTTTACTCCCCAATGAAAGAAATATTTTCTCTAAGGAACATATCTATTTCTCATCAACAATTGGATTTTTAGTCCCATTTAATGTTGGAGGTTGTTTTCTTATGAAGTGTTTTAACATTGACCATTTGTGTTGTGGATCAGGGTTCTCCATAAAAGTAAGTTTATTATTCACAATCTGAGTTAACTACCTCAGTATGAATATAAGATTCTCTATACCAGTTGTATCACCAACTCCACTGCCATTATTTTTCATAAGAGGAAAATACCTAAATGGATTACATGTATTGATACAGTTTACCATGTTTCCACTAGGTTATATTTATAAACAATGTCATACAATATATTAGGTTATAAATCATAACACATAATTCATAACAAGTAAAATACATAACACAAATTGAAAATTTTCTACATATCTAATCTCATAATCATTAAAATGGTTTATTTGGGGATATATTAAGTCATAAATCCATCATAATAGATTGTAAATTAAATTTGAATTATCCTAAGCATATCACATAATAGTGTCAAACATGGTGCACAATAAGGGTCATTATTGTGTACCGGGTTACACTGAGTCAAGCCCGAAACACCTTGTCAGAGTTTTTACTCCTTGATACTTCTATTCTAGAACCACTTCAACTTTTAGTATCCTGATAGGGATGTATTTTCTAGGAATACCCAATTAATCTCAACATTACCAAAATTTTAGGATGTTCTTATATATATATAATCTAAGTCTATATTAGGGTAGTGTACCTAATTAAATTCATTCCTAAATATAGTTTCCAATGTTTGTATTAAACTTTTTATGATACCAATTGTGATTCCCCGACCCCAGTTTCCTAGAGTTTATGCATTATTTTAATACATTGGCATTATCATAAGAAATAAAATCTCAAAGGACTAACTAGTTTCTTAGCTTTGTAAAAACTAGATACAAACATTTGTTTTTCATTACATCATGAAATGAAAAACAACATAGTGTCTCCTCAAAAAACAACCAAATACCTTAGACTATCCTTGAAGGTATTCCATAATATACTTATTAATATCCTAAGGAAAAAGAAACATAATAAAGGAGTGAGATCATATGCTCAGTAAGGATAAAAAAATATAGCTGAATCTATCATAAATAAGTATAAAATTTTAAGGAAGTGTATAAAATAGGAACAGAATAATTTTATACATAATAATAAGCATAATATTAAGATAATAAATCAAATAATTTTAGTTAATTTCAGTTAAACATTCACATGGAAATTATACTAGTCAAATAGTCACGTGAATTATCCATAAAAAAATCTCATAATGATAGAATGCATAATTTCAGACATCATAACAATACCTTAAATACCACATGCTCAGACCATAAATAACCATACCGTCCATTCTTGTTACAAGACAGTAGTTCGTCTCATGAGACATACCGATGAATCGAGGTTTTATAGTAGGACCTGCCTTTACTTACTAAGTCCAGTTCATTCCTCGTATTAAAAGGGTGAAACATAACCAACGTAAACATTCATATTAAAACAAGTATACAAAATTTTAATACTTTAATCATAAACCATGAATAGTACAAAAATTTATCATCCATAGTTATACATATCATCAACCCTTCTATAAAATATGGAATATTGCATCATAATAAATCAATTTCAATTAAGCATAAAATCCATCACTGGATGTTTACATAGATGAAAATAATCTAATTAAATCATTAAAACTCTTTTTATAGAAATATAAATTTTTTCATTAAAATCATTTATAAGTAGTAAAATTATAAAATAAATAATTTATTTTGAAAACAACATTTTAATATTGTAAGGGATGCTTCAAAATAGTAAGGTTTCATCAGAGTGGAAAATGACCACTCACTCTGTATAAGTTAAAAAACATTCTTTCCATTGTTAAGAATGTCATAAAGTACCTCATTTGGAAAACAACAAAAAGATTCCTTTCAAAATGTTTTAAAAAAGTTACAAAGGGTTATAAATTACATTACAAAGTTATCTAGGAATAGTAATAAAATTTGAAATATATATTTTTTGAAACATGGACGTGGATGATAATGATGTACTAGTAGATACTTATGTATAAACAACCTATGATAAAAATGAGATTTGTGAAATTAACCATTACCTTGTACTTTACTTTAGTCGAAGGTGCATTAACCATAAGTATAATAGTTAAAGTGTGTTATTAAATTATACCATAACCATAAGCATATTTATGATATCATATACTATCCTCTTATATCATTTTTTTAATAATATTTTTAGTATTACCATTGTTTTGGGTGTTAACTGCTTCATTCTCTTATGCGTGTTTCGTCATGTCTATCATGTTAGCTAGGAAAAGTATATATTTTATTCGTATATAAAATAATATTAAGTTCATAATTATTATTATTATTGATAATAAATATTTTATAATTATTCTTCAATGGTTAATGTGGATAATGAATCTCACCACGTCATGGAGACTGTAGGACGTACGTACGCATGAACGACAATATCATTCCCTTAATGGTTAAATGGTAATGAATTGGATGTTATATTAATAATAATAAATCATTATCATTTTATATTATTTATTTATATCATTTATAATGATCATTATACCCATCCAAATAATGTAATGTTGAATAAAAAATTACAGGACGGTGTAGAGATAATAAGTCGTACGCATGCACCCAAGGTGATATTATTATTCGTAGGATGGATAAAATAAGGAATGTTGTAATCCCATTATTATAATAACATATAAAAATTTATATAATACTATATTAATTACTTTATTATGGAAATAATATAGGAGTAAGATGTATAAGAAAGAAATAGATTAAATGGAATCTATAATACAATTACCTCTTCTCTAAGCATATCATATTGATTTGCACAAAAGGACTCATTATGATAGCTTTATTCAAAATATATAGACTATAGGATGATGTGATGGAATTTTGGAGGAGAATTATGTTGGTTTTGGATGTGGGAACGGGATTTAGAGATGTGAATTAAAGATAAAGAGAGGTTCCCCTTCGTAAGAGAGGGTAGGGGCCCTTTAGGAAACTCAAAAAATATTAATTTATTATAAATGAATTTTTGATTTAAAATAGATCAAAAGTTATTAATTTCAAGTATAAAATGATTATGGGTCTAAATATTCTCATAAAATTATTTTTAGACAATTATAGGTCACAAAAGTAACCTTATCATTTTGGTTTAACCCTCAGTAAGATAGTTTTACTCTTACCGTGTCTACATGTCTTTTTATACTATGAGGTAAATATAGTTACTATAAAATATCAAAAGAACCCCAGTTGGGATATTTATGTAATATTTAACACAATCCAAGTTATTTGGATGAATCATATATTATTTTGACTTTTATATTATTTAATAAAATATTTTTAAATGTATCATTCATGTCAATTTTGATACTATTCAATATTTGTATTTTTAAAAATATAAAACCATCATTACATCTTCAAAAAATTATTCTAATATGTATCTAACATGTCTATTCTATCTATATAATTCTTTTATGTCATTTATTATTTCAAATTTTATTTATTTTATTATTTTTAATATCTTTTAATTTATTCCTTCTTTAATAATTCAATTACTTCATCATTATTATGTCTCCATTTAATTTAACTATTTATTTCCAAATATTATAAATAAATTAACATTAGGTAGATAAATATTTTATATTTATAAATATTATTTATAGTCAACCATATCACTTAGAAAACCACATACTAAAAATGATATAGTTATTAAAATTTGAATATGAAATTTTTAACTCTTCTTTAAATAAAATATAAGAAACATCCTAATCGAACACAAGTGGCTTAAAATGATCATATTTTCGACCTATGGTTTTTTTGGTCGAAAAACACTTATCCAGTAAAATTAGGACATGTTTTAGGGTAATATTATTTTATTATAATATTATTTTTAAATTTAATTACCCTATTTACCTTTAACCATGGTAAATAAAATCAAAAAGTTACTATTCACAAAAAAATTATTTTGATCCTATTAGACAAAATTTTTCATATTGATTACAACCATGTATATCTGTTTTTCAAAATTCAATTCCAAGAAGTAGTAAAATTACATTTAATTAAAATATTGTATATGTGGCTAGAATGATGATAAAAGAGATGTTCAAAGGTTTAATAAAGTGCTATATCTAATGATATTATAAAATGATCCAATGAACTATATTTTATTAATATATATATTATTTATCTATTTTTACTTTAAAATCAATTTATAATAAAATAATTATTAAATGAAAACGTTGGTTTTTAACAACATTGCAGTATTTTTCGCTATTCATCAAAAATTGAATCATTTCGAAAAAATACCAAAAATTAACCCCTATTTAATTACGATGTTCCAAATTCTAAAATGATGTTAATTTGAAAATATTAATTTTATAAATTTCATAATTTGGATTCTATTATTCATACCAACTTTTTTAAATGAATAGTTTTATAGGTTATGGTGAGCTCGAACTTAATGTTGCTCAAGTTATGGAATTATTTCAAAACAATAATATCATGGATGATTGGGGTGTTAGAATATTATTTCAATAAATATAATTTTTTTTTGTTTCCACTGAGTTTAATTCTTTTTAGTTAGTGGTATGAATTCATCAAAATCCTTGATGATCCTAGGGAGAGTCTTCAAAACATAAGAAAATTTGTAAAAGTCATCAACCTACCACAAGAAAAAAAATGAACTAATTATAGTTTGAAATAATGCACTAATCAAAAGATATAAAAGTAATTTACTACATGAATAAAAATAAACTAACCACATTATGGGATATAAACTAATGGCTTGAATAAAAAATTATGTGATAAAATGACGGAAAACGGACTAACATCATGAAGGAAAATGAACTGATCACCAGAAGAAAAATGAATTGGACATAAGAAGAAAATCAAACCTAATCCCAGAAGAAAAATCAACCTACAATATGAAGCTTAAATTTTTAAATCTCTTATAGTTACTTATGTCATAATTTCACTTATCCGTTTTGTCATATTTTAGTTTAGAATATATTTTATTTATCTATTTTTTTTAATTTAAATTTTTTTAATGTTGGTTTAATATCTTTCACATGATTTAATTATTCATTAAATAATCAATAATTATTTTGATCATATTTCAATTTAATTAGATAAATTTTCTATATATTAAATCTAATCATGTATGTAATAATATGCACAAGATTTTCTTTTATAATGAAAATTTTAAATTGATATTATTTTGAATATGAAAATTATATATTGTATGTATTATGTGATGTTTCAAAGATTTTTTTGGTTTATGAGTTAATTTATTCTTGTATCAAATTCTATAACCAGTTTTGTTGTACATAATATTTTAGTATTATAGATTATCAAAGTAAACTCACAAGGGAATAATTTTCATACACATTCAATGAAGAAATCACAAGTTTCTTTATGAAGGATGAAATTAAATAACATTAACGACTTTAATGCGGTTCAAAAGAATTAAATCTATATATTAAGATAGACTAAGGTTTATCATGTTAAGAAATTTGAGGATATTCTTTAATAGGACTATGTGATATATATTTTTAATTAAAT
Organism: Viscum album; assembly: GCA_963277665.1. NCBI lineage: Eukaryota > Viridiplantae > Streptophyta > Magnoliopsida > Santalales > Viscaceae > Viscum > Viscum album. The sequence continues at coordinate 1,491,180,791 of OY728142.1, forward strand.
ATTTATCACTATTGAATATCAATAACCAAATCCATTACTATTGGAGAGAAAATTGAAACCTCACAACCTAAATCCATTATTATTTATATTGTTTTTATAGTACTTAATTATTTAAATTCTTTTATGTGATTAATCATGACAGGTTTTACTACCAATTAATGGTTGTTTTTTTGGTTATAACTCCCATATAGAATTCAAAAATTGGGTTATACCACAAGGTTGACAATGGAAAGAGTTATCAAGTAGTGCCTATATATTAAATGAGTTGGGATAGATCAGGTTCTGCCTCTAGGTTGAAAAATGTATTAATTTTTAGTTTTTTTCTCCTAGAAGAAAAATTTAGGATAATTGGGTATTGATTTTAAGTGAAAAAAATTCAGTCTTCGATTGTACCTCTAGATTTTAAAAAGGTAGTTGTAATGTTCTATGACTCACTTAAAAATTCCAAGAGTCTATTATAGTGGGTTCTATCTATCTCTTAATTTGAGAGGGTTGAAATTTAGAGTAAGATTATTTATATTTTAAATAGTATAAAAATCATTTTTTAGTTATATTTATCATTCTTATATATTATCTTAACCTTGGAAAGTTTTTTAAAATATATATAAAGTTAAATTCAACCCCTCTTGACCATTCACCCATTTTAATTAGGACTTAATAATGAGGTCATATCCTCTTACATCTCTAAATCACACTACTTTTTATTATTGAGAAATTACACCTCCTTTGGAATTAATGTTCACCTCTATCTATAAGAAGATGATAATGTAAATTAGAACTATAAATTTTCACTCGTTTTTTGACTCTGATAGACCAGATCAACTCCTGAGGTTGTTATTTATCTAATATCTCTTATACCAAAAATATTTTCCATGAATCTATAGTTATTGATATTTTTGGAATATTTTTCATTGTATAATCTTTTAAAATATGAATTACATTACAAAATTTACCTTTTTGACTACCAGGTTCATCCTGAATAAAGTTTCTTCCTAATCTAACTTGAAAAATTCAGACAACTGTTTAGATAAAACTCAATATGAAATGGTTATTTATTATCATCATCATCCTTATATTGGTTCTAATACATATAAACGATCCTATCATTAATGTGAAAGATTATTGTTTCCATAAATATCTAGAGATCATTATCAAATATAATAAAATACAAATACTTCTTTCCATAAATTATGAAGAAACATGCTAAAAACTGGCATCTAATTTGTCAATTTTATAGGAATTAATGTGAAATAAATAAATAAATCCAAATACTTTGAGGTGGAAAACATCCACTATTCTTCTATTAAAAAACTATCCCCATATTAATTAGCCCAATGGAGGAAAAGAACTTTTATTTATGAGGCATGTCACATAGTTCACATCTTTAACCCAAATCTATTTTGGAAACCCAAAATCACTTATCATGTTTCTAGATTTATCACATAGAATCTAATTAATTTTCTCTAGCACTCCATATTTTTCTAGATTTTTTATCATCGTCTTCTCAAAATTAATATACTTTTTCATTAAAAATACCTACTTTTACACTCCCAAATAATATTGGGACTCAATATGTTATTCTTTTTATGATCCACACTTTCAACAATGAATAACCATGGAACGATGTTTATAAATACCTTAGTATTATGTGTGATAAATAACAACCACAACTTCTATGTCACATAATTTATGATGGTAAGAATGAAATGATCCTCCAAGAGACTAGCCTTGAGGTAACCCCTAGAGATTCATATTAACTAGATCTAACTTACATTTTATTGATATTATTTCATTCATATTGAACGAAGGTTTAAAATACATTAAACTGATAAAATCATTGCATGTTCCATACTCCACATGATTATGTTACATAATTCAAATTGTTTCTTGGATCATTGTCCTTTTCCCACTAAAGTGTCATAGATAATCATGCCACAACTTTGATATTGTACAAGGTTTTGTTCTAGTAAGTTTTTTATCTACTGCACTCCTAGTAAGATACAATATTTTGTATTTATGTACTTTTGTTAAAACTATGGAATCATGAGTTATGTTTTATGCACAATATAAAAAGAATAAATAGAAAATCATTTTATATTACTAACCAATCGTGATTAATTTTTTTCTATACCTATGCATGTGACACACCATTGGTAACTCTAAAAAGTAATTGTTCCTAATTTGAATGATCACATAACCTCTTATAGGCATCTAGATATTTTATCATATGTAATATATACCTTTATGAATCTTCTGGATACATAATTATCTATGACCCCCTCCCAAATGTTGCAAAAATTAAACCCCTAAAATTAATGTTTCGTGAGTACAAATGATTTATGACCCTTCAAAATAAAGTTAATTTTCCTTAGCCACGATATTTTTAGAATACATTTTAGAATAAAATATTAAAAAATATTATATTTTTTTTCATGAAATGATTTTTCAATTTTCTATTATTCCCAAAATTCCAACATATTGGTTCCAGACAGACTGATTTCTCTTGAATATTTTATCTATTTACATTCCCTTTTATTTGGCATTGGTCGTCCTCATGAGTGGGCCATCACCTACTTTTAGCACTATATGTTATTTCAATATCACTATAGACTAACTTATTCTATATATCATTATTGAGAAAAATATTTTAGACTTCCTAAGTCACCATAAAATTTTTAGTGTAGGAGTTACTGTTATCCCCACTTGGTTAAATACACTGGGGGTGAATTACGTTACGATAGATTAAAGCACTCCCTTGTTTGGATCTTGTATTATCAGTAAAAAATTCAATCCTCTGAAGTATTCCTTTACCCATGTACATGTTGAAATGAAAACATAAACAACATAGATGAAATTTACATTTTTTTCCATTGAATGATATTTCCCAAAGAGAATACAAATCAAATGTGCTAATATACCAAATCCTTTATAGTGAGTTGCAGTTAAAATATTCAGATTGGACTCACTATCCCTCTTTGTTAGCTAAAAATCACACTTTGAAATCTTAGTAATCTCTCAACTAAAGTTTTAATTCTATTACTTTAGAAGATTCATACTTTGAAAACTTGGATAAATATGGTTTATACCACATTTCGTGCATAAAAAAGAAATAATGTCATTTAACTAATGAAATTCAGTTTACCACAGAATATCTCAACAATTCATTATAGGGTCATGAATATTTTAATTATGTACTAAATTTTCATGACATTCACACAATATTTAATTTTTTTTTGTAAATTTATTGTGTTTTACAAAATACCACTTTTTGAAACATTTGGGTTTTTCATGAAACTACATACTTTCATGGAAATTTTTAGTTTGATAAAAAACTCTTAAATTTTTTGTACCCATTTTTCTTATTGTGGAAACCCCTTGGCCAGGGAGAAAAATTCCCGCTCTACATGAAACTGATGTTTCAGTCCCTATATCATAAATAATATAACCTCACAACTCTTACACTATTTAGAGTGCTAAAATTATTTAGGGGTTCGATTACTAAAATGATGGGGGTTACAGCCTATTATTGAAGTATTCAAAACATCATACAACATCCTAAAATTAAAAAACATGGAATAAAAATTTCTTTTCCCTTTAAAGTAAAATGATTTGAAATCAAAATTGGCATGAAAATAAATTCCATTAAACATTTCCATGTATATTTCATGTAGTTTTGCAACTCAATCAGCATTGAGAAACTCAAACTCACATGAAACCACCTAAATTTGTTGGAAAATTTTCATTAGTTTAAATTTATTGATGTATCCTAAAATATTCACCTTGAAGAAAATTTGGGAGACTTATCCACCTATTATGAAGATTTTTTGATTCCCATAAAAATCATAAATTTTCTAAAAAAACATCTTTTATCTCCCTCCAATTTTTTGAAACCAAAAATTTGAAAAATAGTAGGATACACTGCCACCTTATAGGCAAAAGTTTCAATAGACATCTTAGTGATTCTATAATTTTATCATGTAAAAATTTCAAGATAATATATCAAAAAATATCTTTTAAATTCACAACTGTACTTGGAAATTATATTTTTCAAAAAACAAAATCAATGAAAAAATATTACACTACCATCTTGTAGAATATCTCCCCATAAATCACCCCCATTGGGTTTATTTACAACTCTTAAACATTTTACATAACATTTAATCATCTATTTACAACTTGTTGAAAATTAATTCTCATCCATATTCTACCATAATTTTCTTTATGAGACACCAGATAGTGATCACATATTTACTTCACAAATACCTTAAGCCCATATGATCGAATCTCCATGTGAGAAAAAAATTATCATGAATATTTCAACAATGAATCACTTTAATCTAAAAAAACCCTTGTACTAATCATTTCATTTGTAGCAGATCCATTACATCCAATATGGGAAGAATAATGAAAAACTTTTAAAAACCAAATGAGTTCCCACATTTATCATGAACTCCATAAATGAGTTATCTTCAATAAAATAAAATATTTATCATCATTAGGTTTTAACTCCCTCTATTTATCTACTATCCATATCATATTATTCCCTTTAACTCCACAAGACTTCTACGCCTTATTCAAAAAAACCCAAGGTCACTCTTTTATGGGTGTATAAAGATAACAAAAAAAATATTTCTACCTATGGAATAACATTCAATACTTTAGGGGATCCCTCATCTACATTTTTCAAGTGATGTAAGTATACTAATATCAAATATCCAGTCGATGTCATTGAAATGACTTTTTTGGTAACACCCTTATTACAATGTCTACAACATATATTTTTGTAGGTACATACTACAAATTAAAAATTCCATGCTCCAAATTATTTGTAATAAACCTATAATTGATTTCAATGTTCCTTGTTCATGAGAATTCTTATGGCTTTTTACTATAATACACAACCTTATAAAAAACTTATTCTAGTGTTTTTGAATGAGAATTTTAATTTGAGGATCTTTTCAGTTTATAGTTTTTGATAATTAGGAAATAATATTACAAAGTATACTCATAGATTAGATGTGGGAATATCTACTAAGTATCTAATTTTCTATCATAGTAAACCCTTTTAAAAAAATTAATTCTCACTGAGACACATCTTTAATTCTTTTATGATGATATCTTTGTTTACCTTACAAATATTATGACCTATGAAAAAATTATAAACCATGGGATTAGAACAAAAAGATAAGTTATGGAAATAAATAAAGAAAACCATTAGCCCAGTGAAAACCCGTTTAACATTTCATTTAAACATTCCTTTTTACCATAAAAAAAGAGATCATCATTTCAATAAGATCACTATTTTACCTTTTGAAAATCAAAAAATTTTCATGATAACTCATAAGTTAATATATAATAAATAACTAGGTAACTTGGGAGATAATTATAATAAAATGAAAAAACTATAAGGAAATATTCTATACATGACACTCTTATAAATGGAATATCTATACAACTGACTTACAAACCCATTGTATTAGAGTTCATAACATAACCACCAATCCTTGGTTTATCACGCAACCACATGTCATTTTTTATCACGCAACCACCTATCGTTGGTTATCATTTAACCACCCGTATAATGACTACATACCATTATATAATCATAAAACATAATGGATTTAAATTTTCATCATCTAAGTCATAAAATTTCATTTTTATTCACATGGAATCATTACATGTAATTGAAATCACAAATCCATTTTAAAACCCCATTTAAAACATTTTAAAATAGATTTTTGAATCAAAGTAACCCATACCACTTTGACACATTTGTAAGAAATTGAACAATTAACATTTTAATACAATCATGTACATATAAATACAATAATAAAACCAATTTTTAAAACATGGACATGAAAGATAATATTTTAGGATAATAAATCATTATGAGACTTAAAATTATGTTTTAGTTAAAATGTCTATTACCTTGAGTCTTAATCATCATGTAATGTCTATATCTTTATGAATAATAAAAACTGGTTAATTATTTACTTAAATTATATCCATTTCAATTTTATAATTCCTTTTATATCACTTTTTAACATGTAATAACAATTACTTAATTATGTATGTTCCTGTCAAATGATTCGATGATATTCTGTACTTGATTCCAAAATGAAATTGATAAGTCAAATACAGTCAAAGTGGACATTAGTTTAACTTATCTAGAATAATATTAATGAAATGGTTATCATATTTATACACCAATTTTACTTTTAAATAAAACCATTATGTATAGTTGTGAAGAATGTACAATATTATAAACATGTAGACGGTGGGTCATACATACACATGAGTAATATTTTAATTTTTAATGATCATTACTGAAAGAAGATAAGTATTATTTTATCATTACATAATGATAATAACATCATTAATATAATATTAATTATTTAAATATACTTATATATATATTATACATTTGATTGTTTTATTAAAATGAATCATATCACTTCGTGGAGGTGATAGTTCACACGTACATACGAACGAAGTTAACATTTTTAAGAGCATGGAAGGTAAGAATATAATTGATATGTTACTCTCTTATATTGATAAATATGTCATGAATATAATATGTAAACATTAATTCCATTTTTATGAAAAGTCTTGAGAGATAGTAATGGAAAATGAATTATATCAGTTCGTGGAGGTGATGGTACACATGTACCCATGAACAGTTAATTCATTTCCCATTTAATAGAAGTGGAGATATATTTAGGTGATGTTATTAAAAAAATAAAATGTCAGTATATTTATGATGAATGAGTTATTACATCATCTTTTTTAAATAATATTTTATGGAATTGGAAGAAGAAACAAAACAAAAACACTTCATTAAAAATGGTACCTCTTCCTCAGACGATGTCCTTTTATTAACACCTTAACACATCTAAGGTGAGCGTTATGACTAAAATTGTAACACCCCGACCCCAGAAGCCCAGAGTCTGTGCATTATTACATATCATTGGTATGATCACAAAAGATCGAGTCTCGAAAGACCGATTATTTTTGTAGCCTTGTAAATACTAGATACATTCATAAGGTTTACATAGCATCATAAAATAGAGAACTACAACAACATTGTTTCTATAGACAACACTGAGATCCCATAAACTATCCCTACAGTTTATTCATAATAGAACTCATCGCATCCTGAGAAAAACATAACATAGAAATGGTTGAGCTTAGATGCTCAATAAGGATAACAATATAGCGAATTCTTTCATAACTAAACATAAACATTTAAGGAAATGTTTAAAACTAAAACAAAATCCTTTTAAACATAAAATTCAACCTAATATGGAAAATATAAATCAAAATAATACCATTTACTTTCTCACATGGATATTCTACTATTAGAATAGTCACATGCAATATCAGTAGCCACTTTCATAAAGATGGAATGCATAATGCCAGACATCATAACAACATAGTCAAGGCCTTATGCCAAGACTACAAATAAGATTTTGTCAAGGCCTTGTGCCAAGACACTAGTTTGTCTCATGAAACCTACCGATGCATCGAGGAGCTATAACGGGATCCAACCATCACTTACTAAGTCCAATGCATTCCTCATATGAAATGTTTGAAACATTACATAAACATTCGTATTAAAACTATCATATGAAATGTTAATACTTTATCCACAAACCATGAATCTTATAAAAATAGCACATTCACAGTCAAACATAACTCATTAAATACAATATGGAAGATTTTATTGTAATAGATTAACCTAAATCGAGAATAATGAAGGATATTGACATAGATGAAAATAATCATCAAAACTATTTGAGAGAAATATCCCCCTTTTTCGTGATAACATATAAAAGTCACACTATTTGTCAAGAAGTAGTTTAAAAATAGATTTTTGAATCAAAGTTTCCCATACCACTTTGAAACATTTATAAGAGATTTTAATTTTAAAACATTAATTTCCATATAAATAAATCCTTAAAACCATTTTTAAAACATGGACATTAATGAGAAAGATTTAAAAGAATAAATTTTTAAAACATTTAAAATGATATTTTTGTTAGAGTTCCTAACCAAATGAGAGACTCTTGAATACAAATAATTGAGGTAATAAAAACTTTATAATATCCCGAGAATAAAGGATTTCATTATATACTATATCAAAGGAAAGTATATACACCATATAAAAGTGAATTGGTGCATAACAACAAAAAAGTCTCAAAGGAATGTAAATTGAGATGAAATCCCTTATAAAGACAGTATCCTAAGGTAAAGAATAAATCAAAAAACATAATTTTGTGTGAAAAAATATAAATACACAAAATATTATTTGATATTCAGTGTAAATGAATCAGAGGACATTCACACATATTCTAATAAATACAATACCAATGACTTGGATGTTTAACTCAATGAATGGAAATTGAGTTAAGATCAAGTTAATATTAATGACTTGAGAAATTATCAATGGATTTATTATGTGTATAAAAATTACATCCACACAAAGGGGAGTGGAAATTACGACATAAATAATAAATAGTTATTCCACACATAATCTTGGAGTAAAATAATCAATGAAGTATGCGTAAAGTCCACTGAGTGGGAATTGAAATATAAAATTCCCTTACCGATTTGGTAACTTATGAAACATAAAACCCATTAAAGAAGGATCATACAATGAATATTTAAATACCCATAAATTAAAGTATATTACACCAAGAATACAATCATGTATTGTACACAATACACCACATCCAATAAATAAGTGGCGAACAATGGAAATATCACAGAATTAAAAGTGAGATAAAAAACCACTTACCTTGTACTTTTATTTGGTTGAGGGTAGGTTAAACTCCTGTATAATGGTGAAATAATTGTTATTAAATTATAAAATAATAGTATACATTAATATGATATCATATATTATCATTCAATATTGCTTTGTTAATAATATTTTAGTACTATCGTCGTTTCGGGTGTTAACTTATTCGTTTTCCTTTATATGATTTGTTACATAAGTAATGTTTGTTATGGATAGGATGTATCTTATTCATATTTAGAATTATATTAAGTTTTTATACATTATTTTTAATCATCTAATGAAAATTAGTCTTAAATGGATATCATGGGGAATGAATCTCATCACGTTCGCGGAGACGGTAATCTGTACGTACGTACGAGCGACAATATCATTATTTTGATATTAAAATAATATATAATTGGATGTTATATCATATATACAAACATTATAATGTTATATTTATTATTTACATCAATTATACATCATTATTATAGCCATCCAAATTATAATGTATTGAATAACAATTACACCGTGACGTGGAGACGGTAAGCCATACGTACACACGTATGGTGACATGTCATTCAAAGGATGTATAGAATAATGAATATGGTTGTAACATATTTATAATAAAATCAAAGTATATATAAGATACTATAGTTTTTATTTTATAATGGAAACAACAAAGAAATAGGAAGTGGGAGAAGAAAGGAACTTGAAAAAGGTGATGAAATATTTACCTCTTCTTCAGGTTCCTCCTTTTGATTTGATCAAAAGGGATCCTTAGGTTGGATTTACGACTAAAGTAAGGCCGCTGTGATGAAGTGAGGACAGTTGAGATGGTATTTGGGCAGGGTTGTCTGAGCCAAATGTCTTTGAAGGTGTGAATTTGAGAGAAGGGAGATTTCTCTTTTATAAGAGGGGTGAGGGGAAACTTAGGAAAAGCTAGAAGTATTATTTTATAATAAAATCATTTTTGGTTTCTAATGGCCCCAAAATAAATTATTTAAAGGCTAATATGGGGATGGGTCGAAAACCACTCAACCAATAGGTTTTAGACAGGTTTGGGTTACTATATTAACTTTATCTTTTAGATTTAACTCTTAGTTAAATAGTTTGACATTTTCCATGTCTCTTTGTATTTCTATATTATATGGTTAATAAACTTACTATATACATTCAATTAAACTTAAAATGGTTCATTAATGACATATATAATATTATTTAAGACCTTCGACTGAACCTTTTATTTTTAGGAATAGAATAACAATTAATAATATAATATTTATTTTAAAAACTCATTTATTTCAATTTTGACACTATTTAGTATTTTGTTTTTTCTAAATTCAGAAGAGCATTATTATTTTGAGAAAAATACATCTAACCAACCCTAACATCTCATATTACCCTAAAAAATTAATGTAATTCATAAAATGTCTCAAATTACATTTATTTGGATATTTATAATCCCAATTATTTTAATATTTCATTAATTAGGTAATTACTGCATCATCATTGTGTCATAAATAAATTAATTTATTTAATGTCTACAATATATAAATAAAATAAAATTACTTAGGAAATATTTTTATCTCTCTAATTAATTTTTTATATTAGAATTTATCTTATGTATAACCCTATATTAAAAATGTTTTAATTATTAAACTTTGATTTTAACTCTTTTAACTCTTCTTTAAATAAAATAATAATAAATGTCCAAATCTAATAGAAGTGAACCTAAAGGATCATATTTTATTCCTATGGTTGTTTTTGGTATAATTACACTTAACCAATGGAATTAAGACATATGTTAGAGTAATAATAATATCATTTTTACCCTTAATTACCCTATTTACTTTTAACCGTGGTAAATAAAAGTAAAAAGTTAATATTCACAAAAGATTATATTCCTCTTATTGAAAATAATTTTAGTTACTGATATCAACCATGTCTCTAAAATTTCTGAAATTCAAATCATAGAAGTGGTAAAATTATGTTTTATGTAAATTTGCAAATTCTACTAGGAGGTGGGTAAAAAACGGTAAAAAGTTCAATGAAATTTTATACATCTAATTTTATTATAAAATGACACCAATGAATTAAATTGAACTTATATAGGTATTATACATCTATTTTTACATAAAATAAATTTAAATAAAATAAATAATTATTTAAATAAAAAGTCAGTTTTAAACTAGAACGCAGTGTTTTTCATTATTCATAAAAAATTGCATGTTTTCAGAAATATACCAAAAATTTTCCCAAAACTAATTTTGATATTACAAATTCAAAAATTAATTCTATTTTACCAAATTAAAAACATATAATTTGCATTAATTAATTTAAAATTAATTCATGTTGTCAAAACCAAAAAGCAGGTTTTTTAAAAGTAAAAACTATTAAAAGATTGACATGTGTTTATGTCAAATTTAAATGTGAAATTACTTATAATCACCTAAATTTTATTAAATGATAAAAATATAATCTAATTATAATTCCAAACCATTCAAATACATAATTTAACACTATAAATTATTTCGATAAAAAATTTGTTTTCAATTAATATTTATTATTTTTCAGTATTAATCAAAATATAAAAGTTATTAGAAAAGTACCAAATTTTTTTCCAAAATAAATTATAATATCTTGATTCTAAATAAGAATTTAATTTTATTAAATTTAATATATAAAGTGTTAAATACTGATTTTAAAAATGGTTTTCCATTAAAAGGTGGTAAAATTGCATTTTTTGAAAAATACTTCTTTTATATGAAAAAAATTAATTTGATCTTATATTATGTCAAAGAAACACATAATATGGATTCAAAAATTTTATGGCATATATAAAATTCAAAATTCAGTTAATACTATTCATAACCGCTTTTGAACGGCTAGTTTGGTAAGTCGTGGTGCACTCGAACTCAGTGTTGCGTGTAGCGCAAGATATTGAATTACTTTAAAGAAAATAACATACAATGAAATCTTGGGGTGTTACATTCTTCCCCCCTTTTAGAAATTGCATCCTCTCAATTTTAAAATTGGGATTGGAAACTCCATTGAAATTCCCACATCGGAAAAATAGTCAATAAAACTATCTCTTTAAAAGGAATAAAGAGAAGTACAAAGGTCACCCGAGATAACCCAAACTAGGATTCCATGTAGGAAAACCTGGATATGGAAGATAAAATAAGTGTCATGTTCTGGTGGAGAGTGATAGAAAACTTGATTAGGAGAAAGTTAACAACAAGAAAACCACAAACTTGTGATGAGATAAATGTTCATTAGTTTCTTAGAAGAAAAACTAAATGGATAATGTTTTTTTGTTTTAAGTTCCATTTCATAAAGTTGAGGAATTTATTTATGAGATTGAATAATAACATAAAGAGATATACTTACTTTTTAAGTAGAGTTCCATCCTTTAATAAATTTCTACCACTAACTCATATTTTTTTTTTCAAACGATGAGTATTCAAGATGACTTGGTCACACCTGAAGCGCTAGAATCAACTTCTAGAGAATCACATAATCCAAATAGGATAAACTATATATATTTACATTGACTTTAGAGATTAACCAAAACCAAAATGGTTAGTACATGATCAGATGATCCTCAAAAAGGATAATCCTTTAGACAAAATAAATACTTATCTTAATTTCTAAAATTAAACCAACAATACAAAAAGTTCAATAAATACTATTCAATAAACAATTTCCCTTAAAATCCATCAATATAATCCAAACTAATATTGAAACCCAAAACATATAAGAATTTGATTACGTATTCTTCCACGTTAAATTGTATTTCCAAATAACATAAACTACTTTTAAAGTCACATACTTAAAATTAATTAACCTAATCACATATTCTCTAAGATAGGTTAATCATTTCCATAAATAACCCAAATCACTACAAATACACAATAAAAACATATATAAAAATCCACCATTACTCCACAACTGAAATCTCATAGTATTCTATTTTTATTAGGCATATTGTATTCCCAACAGAGCAAAATTCTTCCAAAATAACATTTATCACTTAATCCCCAAATCATTTTCCTATACTAAGGATATCCATTTGATAAGACATAAGATCCCCAATCAACTTATTATTGATCAATAAAATTATTTGACTAAAAATAATTAGTCATACTAACCAGGGACTTCACGTAGTCCAGTGGTAGGTGATAAATCCCAATCACACTATGGTTGTGGGTTAGATTCCAGCAGATTTGTCCGAAGCGACATGTTGTCACATGGTCTACGTGTTTTCATTTTTCAAAAATATATTTTATAACATTCCCAAAATGAGGTAATTTCCTCAAAATAATTATAACATAATTTCACCACAAAAGTTATCTCATACCTCGCATTTTTATCCAAAAATTTATCAACATTTAATTTCCTCAAATTCAAGGATCATATAAAACCAAATAGTTATTTATAACTATATCAACAATATAAAACAAAATTCTTCCTAAAATAGCATTTTCACATAATAAACTGTAGGGTTACACATAAGAGAAAAGTCTTCCAAAGTAATCCCATCAACCAAGAGAACTAATACTTTTAAAAATTCCACCATCCATTTATTTCCACATTGGTTCTTCCTTGACCAAGGGGTTATCCTATAGAATAGGGAATTCACTCGGGTAATAACCAGGTCCCCTACATTTATGGAAAATGGCTGTAAATGGATTCTTGGGATCATTTTTATTTTCTTCCATAGTACTCTTAATTTTTCATCGGCAATTATTTACGTTATGTCCTTCTTTACCACACATAAAGCATTTCTTTGTTCTATTGAGACACTTCCCTAGGGGTCTCCTTCTACATTTCCTGTACGATAGAAATTGAGCTTTCTTTTCTCCATGGTCTCCACTGCAGAAGCTCTTATCATTCACCACCTTTCTCTTCTTTGTTGAGTCCGAGAGTTGGTTAATATATATGTTGTCGATCATATTTTTGGAATACTGATTCAGCATGAACATGATATCTTTTACACCTATCAACATTTCATCTCTTTGCTCATTTCCTCTGTCATTCCCACCGTGTACATCATGTTCAATGTTACTATGACTTCCTAATAATCCAGCTATTGACTAACATAAGAAAGCATAGTGTGAGTCATAAAATCATTTAGAGAATATCATAACACCTTATTTTTAATCTAAAACACCTTATAATTAACGACAATTATTTATTATCATCTTATATTAAAATACTTCAAATCTTTTTGTAATGAAAATGTGAATTATCCTAAGCATATCCCCCAAGAGTGTCCTAAAAAAGAGTGAAACAAGGCCCGTTGTCGTGCACCGATTCTCGTTCGAGTCGTTCTCAAAGCCATGTTTTCGGGTTTTACCCCTAGGTACATCTGTGTCAGAGCCGCCTCTACCTGCTCATATCCAGACAGGGATGTATTTATTGGAAAACTCACAAAATCTGTACAATACCAAAATTCAAGGAAGTACTTCTATACTAATCCTCAGTGTCTATCATAGGGCTATGTCCTCTAATCAGATTTTATCTAAATCTAGTTTCCATGGTTTGTACTAAACATGCCTCTGATACCAACTGTAATGCCCCAACCCCAGAAGCCCAGAGTCACTATATTATTACGTATCATTGGCAGGATCACAAAAGATCAAGTCTCGAAAGAAATATTAGTTTAGTAGCATTGGAAATACTAGATACATTCATAAGGTTTAAATTACATCATAAAATGGAAAACTAAAACAACATTTTTTCCATAGACAACGCTGAGATCCCATAGACTATCCCTGTAGGTCAGTCATAATATAATTCTTCGCGTCCTGGGAAAAATAAAGCATAGAAAGGGGTGAGCTCAGATTCTCTGTAAAGATAACAATATAGCAAGATCTTTTATAAATAAACATAAACATTTAAGACACTATATAAAACTAAAACAAAAGCCTTTTCAACATAAACTTCATCATAATATGGAAAATATAAATCCAAATAATTCCATTTACTTACTCACATGGATATTCTACTAGTCGAATAATCACATGAAATTTCAATATCCTCTTTCATAATGATAGAATGCATAATTCCAGACTTCATAACCACATAGTCAAGGCCTTGTTCCAAGACTGCAAATAAGATATTGTGAAGGCCTTGTGCCAAGACACTAGTTTTTCTCATGAGTCATATAGATGCATCAAAGAGTTATAGCGGGCTCCACCTATCAATTACAATATCCAATGCATTCCTCATATGAAAAGTTTGAATCATAACATAAACATTCTTATTAAAACTAGCATACAAAAATGTCAATACTTTATCCACAAACCATGAATGGTATAAAAATAACACATCTACAGTCAAGAATAACTCATTAAATACAATATGGAAGATTTTATTGTAACAGATTAACCTCAATCAAGAATAATGAATGATATTGACATGGATGAAAATAATCATCAAAACTATTTGAAAGAAATATCCCCCATTTTCTTGAAAACATTTAAAAGTCACACTATTTGTCAAGAAGCATTTTAAAAATAGATTTTTGAATCCAAGTTTCCCATACAACTTTGAAAAATTTAAAAGGAAATTTTATTTTAAAACAATAGTGTCCATATAAATAAATCCTTAAAACCATTTTTAAAACATGGACATTAATGATAAAGATTTAGAAGAATAAAATTTTAAAACATTTAAAATGATATTTTAGTTAGAGTTCCTAACTAAATGAGACACGATTGAATACAAATAATTAAGGTAATAAAAACATTATAATATCTTGAGAATAAAGGATTTCATTATATAATATGTCAAAGGATAGTATATACATCATATAAAATTGAATTGGTGCATAACAACAAAGAAGTCTCAAAGGAATGTAAATTGAGATGAAATTCCTTATAAAGACAGTATCCTTAGGTAAAGGATAAATCAATGAAGTAATTATGTGTGAAAAATATAAATACACTCTATATTATTGGATTTTCAGGGTAAATAAATCAGAGGACATTCACACATATTCTTGTATATACAACACCAATGACTTGGATGTTTTACTCAATGAATGGAAATTGAGTTAAGATCAAGTTTAAATCAATGAATTGAGAAATTATCAATGGAGTGATTATGTGTATCAAAAGTATATCCACACAAAGGGGAGTGTAAATTACTACAAAAATAATAAATATTTATTCCACACATAATCTTGGAGTAAAATAATCAATGAAGTATGCGTAGAGCCCACTGAGTGGAATTTGAAATTTAAAATTCCCTTACCGATTTGGTAACTTATGAAACATACAACCCATTAAAGAAGGATCATAAAATGAAGATGTAAATAAACATAAATTAAACTATATTACACAAAGAATAAAATCATGGAATGTACACAATACAACACATCCAATAAATAAGTGGCGAAAAATGGAAATCTCACAGAATTAAAAGTGAGATAAAAAACCCCTTACTTTGTACTTTTACTTGGTCTTGGGTAGGTTAAACTCTTTTATAACAGTGAAATAATTGTTATTAAATTATACAAGAATCATATAAATTAATATGATATCATATATGATCATTCAATATTGATTTCTTAATAATATTTTAGTATTATCGTCGTTTCAGGTGTTAACAAATTCATTTTCCTGTATAGGCTTTGTTACGTAAGTAACGTTTGTTATGGGTAGGATGTATCTTATTAATATTAATAATTATATTAAGTATTTAAACATTATTCTTAATCATCTAATGAATATTAGTCTTGAATGGATACAATAGGGAATGAATCTCATCGCATTCGCGGAGACGGTAATCCATACGTATACGCGAGCAACACTATCATTATTTTGATATTAAAATAATATATAATTGGATGGTATATCATATATAAAGAATAATTACCATGTTATATTTATTATTTACATCAATTATACATCATTATTATACCCATCCAAATAATAATATATTTAATAACAATTACACCACGACATGGAGACAGTTAGCCGTACGTACGCACGTATGGTGACATGTCATTCAAAGGATGGATAGAATAATGAATATGGTTGTATCGTATTAGTAATAAAATCACAGTACATATAAGATACTGGTGTTATTATTGTATATTGGAAACAACAAAGAAAGGGGAAGTGGAAGAAGAATGGAACTTTAAAGAGGTGATGAAATATTTACCTATTTTCGGGTTCTTCCTTTTGATTTGATCAAAAGGGATCTTTATGTAGGCTTTATGACTAAATTAAAGCCTCTAGGACGAAGTTAGGATAGTTGAGAGGGTATTTGGTCTGGGTTTGGTCTATCCAAATGGCTTTTAAGGTGTGAATTTTAGAGAAGGGGAAGTGCCATTTTAAAAGAGGGGTGAGGGGCACCTTAAGAAAAGCTAGAAATATTATTTTATAATAAAATCATTTTCGGTTTCTAATGGATCCAAAATTAATTCTTTAAAGACTACGGTGGGCATGGGTATAAAACCACTCAACCAATAGGTTTTAAATAGGTTTGGGTTACTATATTAACTTTATCTTTTAGATTTAACACTTAGTTAAATAGTTTGACATTTACCATGTCTCTTTGTATTTTTATATTATATGGTTAATAAACTTACTATAAACATCCAATTGAACGTAAAGTGGATAATTAATGAAATATATAATATAATTTAAGACCTTTGGCCTAAAATTATATTTTTAGGGATATAATATCAATTAATAATATAATATTTGTTTTAAAAACTATTTTATGTCAATTTTAACACTATTTGGTATTTTTTTTGCTAAATTATTAAGAGCATTAATAATTTAAAACAAATTTATCTAACCAAACCTAAAATGTCATATTAACCTATAAAATTAGTGTAATTCATAAAAAGTTTCAAATTACATTTGTTTGGATATTTATAATATCAATTATTTTAATATTTCATTAATTAGGTAATTACTGCTTCATCGTTGTGTCATAAATAAATTAACTTTTTTACTGTCTAAAAAATATAAATAATTACCATTGCATAGGAAATCATTTTATCTTTCTAATGAATATTCATATTCGAATTTATCTTATGTATAACCCTATATTAAAAATGTTTTAGTTATTAAACTTTGATTTTAACTCTTTTAACCCTTCTTTAAATAAAATAATAATAAATGTCCTAATCTAATCCAAATGGACCTAAAGGGTGATATTTTATTCCTATAGTTGTTTTTGGTCGAATTACACTTAACCAATAAAATTATAACATGTGTTAGGGTAATAATAATATCATTTTTACCCTTAATTACCCTATTTACTTTTAACCGTGGTAAATAAAAATAAAAATTTACTATTCAAAAAAAATTATTTTCATCTTATTGAACCAAATTTTACTTACTGATATCAATAATATCTCTCAGATTTTTGAAATTCAATTCATAGAAGCAGTAAAATTAAGGTTTATGTAAATTTGCAAATGCTCATAGGAGGTGGGTAAAAGACGGTACAAAGTTCAATAAAAATTTATACATCTAATTTTATTATTAAATGACATAAAATAATTACATTGAACATATATAAGTATTATAAATATATTTTTACTTAAAATAAATTTAAATAAAATAATTAATTATTTAAATAAAATGTCGGTTTTAAACTATAATGCAGTGTTTTTCACTATTCATCAAAAATTTAATGTTTTCAGAAAAATACCAAAACTTTAACCTAAGATAATTTTGATATTATAAATTAAAAAATTAATTCTACTTTACCAAATTAAAAACATATAAGTTGCATTAATTAATTTAATATTAATTCCCATTGTCAAAACCGAAAAGCAGGTTTTTAAAAAGTAAAAACTATCAAAAGATTGACCTGTGTTTATGTCAAATTTAAATGTGAAATTACTTATAATCAACTAGATTGTTTTAAATGATAAAAATATAATCTAATTATACTTCCAAACAATTCAAATACATAATTTAACACTATAAATTATTTCTATTAAAAAAGTTGTTTTCAATTAAAATTTAGTAATTTTTAGTATTCATCAAAATATAAAAGTTATTAGAAAAGTACCAAAATATTATCCAAAATAAATTTTTATGTCCCGATTATAAAAAATAATTTAACTTCATTAAATTTAATATATAAAAGTGTCAAATATTGGTTTTAAAAAGGGTTTTCCATTAAAAGGAGATTAAATTGCATTTTCTGAAAAATACTTCTTTTATCTGAAAAAAATGAATTTGTTATTATATTTGGTCAAAGAAACACATAATATGGATTCTGAAATTATATGGAGTATATAAAATTCAAAATTCAGTTAATAATATTCATAACCTCTTTTGAACGGCAAGTTTGGTATGTCTTGGTGCTCTCAAACTCAGTGTTGCATGTAGCACAAGCTATTGAATTACTCTAAAGAAAATAACTTACTATGAAATCTTGGGGTGTTACAAAAATAAGGCCACTAGAATTTTGGGAGGGATTTTTTAAGTGATTTGGACATATATATTTTTAATAAAATATAATATTAGTGGTGAAGAATAGAGAATAATGGATTCTCTTTTATAGGAGAGGGGAGGGGCACTCTTGGAATTATTCAAATTAGTAAATTAATATAAATTAAATTTTTAATTCAAATTGTACCAAATAGATTTATATAAAATATAGGATTATTATGGGTCTAAAAAATCCATATAATGAAAATTATATATGTTTTTACTATTTTATAACCCTTAACCGTTTGTTCTAACCATTATTAATTTTAATCATGATATCAAGTGATTTATATTTTGAGGGTCAATATATTTTCAATAAAATGAAAAAAAACTATAAATGACTCATTTATGACATATTATAATGAATACAAATAATTTGGATGAAATTGGGTTTTTATTAATTTTATATCATTTACTAAAATAATATATATATTAGAATATCAATATTGTCAATTTTGAAACTATTCATTTGTTGACTTTTTCAAAATAAAATAAATACATGATATAATATAAAAAACTCAATTAACACATCCCTAACATGTCTAGGTCCTCAATAAAATTTTTGGATGAAAAAAATTATATCAAATTATATTTATTTTATCATTTTTAGTATCGTTTATTTGATTATGCCATTAATGAAACAATTGTTGCATCATCGTTATGTTACCATTTAATTTAATTATTTATTCATTAAAAATAATAAATATACTACCATGATGTTGGTAATAATATTATATTTATAAATCATTTTTAGAGTTGAAGATATACCCGGTATAACCCCATATTAAAAATAATTTACTTGTTAAAAACAAGGGTGTGACAAAATTTGTCTTCTCTTTCAATATAATATTATAAATGTATTAATTTCATCCAAGAGATTACAAGTGGTACAAGAATCCATCCAAGGAGTATTTTTCTCTAAAAACTCACATAAAAATAAATTAAAACATGTGTTAGGGTAATTATATAATTCTTATAATGATAGTTTTACCCTTAATTACCAAATTTACCCTTAATCGTGGTAAAAAATACTAATGTTACAAATCACCACAAACTTAGTTGTTCCTATTAGACCAAAAATATCATATTAATTACAACCAATTATTTAAAATTTTAAAAATTCAATTCACAGAAGTGGATAAATTATCCTTAAGGCGAATCTCTTATACAGGATGACAATGCATGTTTTTAAAGTAAAAACGTATAAAATATTTCCATGTCATTTTATCTAAATGTAGTGGGAAATTGTTTCCCATGAGATAAATTAGATTAAATTCTAAAAAATTGATTTAATTATAATTTTAAACTGATTAAAATGTTAATTATTTATATAAATAAATTAGAAGAAAATATAGTTTTGAATTAAAATTTCATATTTTACAATATTTATTAAAAAATAAAACTTTTTAGAAAATTACCAAAAGTTCACCCAAATAATTTTTTATATCCCCCTTTAAAGAAGAATTTTAATTTTTATAATATAATTTATAAAGGTGTCAAAAATTAGATTTAAAATGGGTTCGCCAACAAAAGGCTGCAAAACATCATTTTTTAAAAAAATACTTCTTTTATTCATAAAATTAGATTTGTTCTTTTATCATGCCTCGAATATAAATAAGATGGGTGTCAAAACATAAATTTAAAATATTTCATATATAATTTATTAATATAATACATCAAGGTTTATCTATTATTTTATTAGTATAAAACCCATTTGCACATATTTAATTAGTTTCTTAGAAAAACATTTCATTTTATTTTAAGTGGGGTTTTACTTTCATATATAGTTATTTTTTTATAACAACCTGAACCTTTTTAGGTGTAACAATAATAATTTTATGTTTTAATTAACATACTAACCAGTACGGTTTTTGAAGTAAATATTATTTCCCTTTGTTCAAGAGTAATTTAAAATGACTAAACAAAATTTACTCATATCGAATAATTATTTAATAGAATATTTTAAATAATAACTATACTAATGTAACTAATTTGTGGTTTGTTTTTCCAAACTGTAGAATATATATAAATATATTTGTAATTTGGATTTTAATTATATGAATATAATATTATAATATTATAATTTTATGTTGTGGTTATACATGACATTGAAAATTGTTATTTTAGAATATTTTGATGACATTATTTTTGCGCTATTTTAATTAGGCATACAATTACTTAATATATTTTATATATATTAGAAAATATGATGTATACATAATTATTAGATTATAAATTTTTATTAGATTAAAGTTTCATAACATTGTTAACATTTTGAATATATAATAAAACTATTTTAATAGAACGATTAAAATTGTAAATATATGAATAATCTTTTAACAAAATCTATGGTTAATTTTAATCATATATATCTATATATCATGTAAAAAGTTATTTTAAATTTTTCAAAATTACAAATATTTTGTACAAATTATGATAATTATTATTTTGATAATAAATTTTCAATAATCTATTATTAATTTAATTTATAATATTATAAGTATATAATATGAAATTATTATATGAAATTAATAATAAATAACCTTTACCTTTTAAAAATTAATGATAAAATGTTTTTTAATGGAATATTTGTTTTATACAAATTTTTGACATTGTAAATTGAGGATAATATACTATATATGACAACAGATGACAATAGGGATATAAAATATAACGAAATATTAATAATAATATAATAATAACAATATTATAACAATAATAAAAGAATAAATTAGGAAAAGGAAAAAAAGGGGGAATCCCATAAAGGGATTTCTGGTCCATGACTTTTGCGCAAGGGGTAGTCCGTGAGATGGGGGTTTTCAGAGGGAGGCTTTGAGCTGAAGCTTCTATCCTAGAGATGTTGTCGTCGTCACATCGGTATGGAGTATGTAATGAAGGGTCCATGCTATGGGAGATCTAAGTCATATAGGTCGTGTCTGGCCATCGTTGTGTGTCGCGGCCGTTGGAGTCCAGTTGTCTAGCAGCATTCGATCTCACGGGAAGATTTGGGTCGAAGTCCCCACATCGCGCGGCCGGGGTGCTTCGTTTCAGATCAGAAGAACCGGGGTTGAGGTTGTTCTTCATCAGCAGGTCCGACCAGTTAGGGTTTCAAATTTCCCAAACCTAAATCGAGGTATGCTTTTGTTCGAGGGTAGGATGTTGACCAAAATATGTTTTTTGATTTTTTTCGCTTTCCATGTCATACTGTTTAACTGTGTGATTCTATGAACTGTTGTACTTTTGACTATTGAACCATTCTAAACTACTGATGGTCCGCATGAAGGATTCTCTATCAACATGTATGATTTTGTATTGGGGATCGTTGTTTTACATACTGTAGTTGAATTGTTCATATGAGAATCCATTGTTTTTTTATAATTCCTTTGATAAATGATCTTGTTTTTTTGCTTTGGTCAAATTATTCCAACATTTTCTTAATATGACTTTGATTATTAAATTGGTTGTCAATTGTTTTTGTTCTTGATATTTCATGGGTTGATACTATTATAGAAATTCTATATTATCTTGGTCAAATTTATTGTTTTGATTTCTTATCTGGATGATCCTATGTAAGAAATATAAAAAATATTTTCTATCAGTACTATTCGCCTTATTATTCACACCTTGTACAACAAGCTCTATCAATTAGGAATTTTGGAGATATTTAAATTGAAGTCTCCTTCCACTTCTCCATCACAATATATATTTGAACTCTGCCATTCTTTCTACACACCTCTGCACCTATGTTTTAACACTGCGTT
Source organism: Viscum album (assembly GCA_963277665.1). Lineage (NCBI taxonomy): Eukaryota > Viridiplantae > Streptophyta > Magnoliopsida > Santalales > Viscaceae > Viscum > Viscum album. The sequence continues at coordinate 1,491,203,803 of OY728142.1, forward strand.
GTTTCCTGATCCCTGTTCTTGTACTTTCTTATTGGAGTTTGCATTATTGGTTTAATTTTGAGGTTAGGGTTCAATATAGATTTCCCTTATTTGGAGAACTCGAATATATACCTTGTGTTTGTTAATATACATTTTATATATACATTCACATAGTTTTAAGCCACATCGTTTTAAATCTGCAAAGTGTTGATTGGAAATAATGTTTTAAAATGTAAGGGTTTTCTTTTTATGCTTTTTATTTCTTGTGAAAAATCATATATACTCACTTTATATATACAAACATGTATTTGTTCATACACACACACACAAATATATATATATATATATATATATATATATAGTTTTCCATCCTAAACCTATTATGGATTTCCAAATGTTGTTTAACTGACGCGAGCAGTAGTTGTTTGGTTGTGAAATGAAAAACCCATACACTTAACTATATTTATATATGGTCATCTCTAAGGTGAATCTTGGTTTTTAAAAGGTTAAAAGTTTGTATTTATAAGTTCGATAATTATATTTGGGTTCATTTAATAGGTTTTTTAGGTATGGAAAACTAAATATACACTTAGTGTATATTCAAGCGTACACACATAATTCAATATATTTCTTTTTTATGTTATTAAAGATTATTTACAATCTTTAAATAAAGACTTGAATGTGAATAAAGTTTTGGGTTCAAAGGGATTGGTATATTTATTACACATACACCCATATAGTATTAATCAACCCAGTTTTAATTCTATCACGTGTTGATTTGCAATGATGTTTTTAAAATTTAAGGGAAATTTATTTATTACTTTATACAATCTCGATTTTCTGGTTCTTGTAAGTAAGTTCATTTGCTTAAAATTTTAATTACTTTAATGATTCAAATTGTTGTTATTATTAAACAAATTACATTTATTGTAAGATGTTAATATACAAACATATATATATGTGTGTGTAATTTTTGTTTTTAGAATATATAAAGTAAGGGTGCGACATATACATATTTTATGTATATATATATGGCTATATGTATGCACCTATAAGTTTGAACCATAATCAAAAATAGGTTGGCCTAAAACAAAGCTCAGTGGTTAAAGTATGTTGTTGATATGCATAATTAAATTATCATGAATGTATGCATTGCATAGAACAAATGTTGCACTGCAAATCAGTTGACCATATATGCTATGCAATATAGGGTATGAACATTTATTAAGACATGACCATTTATCGGCGTGTGCTTGTGTACAAATGACATCTTTTTTAATTTAAAATTTTTCATTTTAAACTATAAATATTCATTTCCATGAATCAAGGATTTTGAAAAAAACAAAGGAACTATAATTTTATGTGGTAACCCCATCCATTCATTACTTACGTGTGTTCAATTAATATCACAAGTGCAAAGAATGTTTACTAGTTTATGCATTCTGTTGAATTTTTTTTAATAATAACTGACATATTATGATTTAGTCCAATGTCATTTCCACTTCTCAACACATGAATTGAGCATGAATAATACCTATCCGATGTTATAAACATGCAATCTAGTGCATTAAAAGTTTATGGAAGACTGTTAATGTTATTAATTTATTTGATAAATTCAACAATTTATTATTAATCACTTATTATAATGAATTATGAATTTAATTATTCAAGGTTGTATGAGACACCCCAAATAATGAACATGAAATATATTATTTGGAGTGGTGTGGGACACCCCAAATAAAAGACATGAAATTAGGTATTCAAAGTGGTATGGGACACTTTGGATACATATCCTTATTAAACATATGAGGAATGTATTGGACTAGTATGTTCTGGGTTGGGGACCGGTAAAAGTAATCCCACCGGGTTAAATTCCGGTTACAGATGCTCTCCGGGATGGAGTCCAGTTACAGTTAGCCCCTAGGTCTTGGCACGAGGCCTTGAAAAATAAATTAATGTCTGACATTATACACTCCCCCATTATGTGTATGATAATTAATTATCCAAATGGACATTCGACTAGTATAATATCCATAGTTAAGAGCATGTACTTATGAGTATCAGAAAAGTAAAATCTTATGGCATGACAAATGTTTAGCACTCAGTGATTTAGTATTCGATGTATGAAATTGAAGTTATTACCTTTATGTGCAACTCTGATTATTCATTACTCTTAGCTATTTAATTTTTGAACACATATTCTTATGTCATACATGTTTTGAATTTCATTTATTTTTACTCCAAATGAGTATGCCTATAATTGAATCATGTATCCTTGTAACTCTGTTATCATGTTTTTAATTGATCACTTTTATGATATGTTACATGTGTTATTGCTTTTCTTTAAGGGAAATGTTTTATGGAATTTTTTAAAGAATGTTTTCAAAATTTATATTGGTTTTTTTAAAACCCCTTACTGGTCATTCGTATGCTCATCCTACATTATTTTTTAGGTATCAGTTTGAGCTAAAGGAGTATAACAAAAGTGGTTGGTTTCCCAGAACCTGAAATGAATTCGATCCTCTATATGGGGAATGATGTGTAATTTATCAATGAAATTTTTTGTGTTGAATTTCATATCATGTCCTAAGGCACCGACTCTAGGTGTTCGAGAGTCAAGGCCTTACATTTTTTATCAATTAATTAATTATATATACATGAGTAATCTAAATTTTCATAATTCAGTCAATACTATTCATTCTTGTTATTATAATGATTGTGTTATAATAGTAACATTTAAATAATAATATTTAGTGGTTCGTTTAGGAATGATGCTGCATATATCGTACACTATCAAACATATTTTTTTTACTTTTAAAACCTTAGGATGCTATATTCTCACCCCTTTAAAAATTTCTCCCTTGAAAATTGAACATATGATTAAAAACTAAGGGTTTGAATTTTCAACATAACCTTCTTAAAATCACACATTGGAAAATAGATTAATGTAAATTCCACATTAAAATAAATAATTTGAAGTATGCATGTCACTGTAGATAAAAAATATTGGGTTTCCATGTATGAAAACATGGATTTGGAAGAAAAAATTATCCATCACATTTTGATAGAGAGTGATGGTGAACATGATTAATAGAATATTAAAAATAACAAAACTATAAATATGTTATTGATTGAAAGGCCATTGATTTCATAGTAATAAAAGTAATCGAATAATGTTTTCGTTTCAAGATTCTTTTTTTAAATTTTTGGAATTATTTTACTACTTATACTAGTAACATACGTTAGTTTACTTACTTGACAATTATATTTTCATCCATAACCACAAACTCATATTTTCACCAAATGATGATCATCTAAGATTATTTTTCAAGCATGAACCACTATAATAAACATTTATAGAATCACATAATCCACTAAAGATAAACTATATATTTACCCTACCTTGAAACATTTACTGAAACGGAAATGGTTAGGATAACGTAAGATAATAATCCAATTTGATTAAACCATTATATCAAGAAAGACTAATTTTAATCTCCAAAATTCTACTGTACTACCCAATATTAAACATAGATCATTAAAATATTCTAAAAATTCATCAAAAATATTCTAAAATAAGGTGAAAACCCAATAAATCAAAAATATTTTATCACATAGTGTTCCAAGATAAATTTTATGAATTATCTCCAAATAACATCAATAACTCTTGAAGTCTCATACCAAAATGTAATTTCCCAAGTAATCTTCAATATATACCCACCATTTATATAAATATCCTAAATCCCGATAACCTTAAAATTATATCATAAACTATTCCAAAATTTAATTCAACCATTATTACTAAAATAAAATACCATAGTATTCTATTTACCTTGATCATATAAGATTCAAAAAATATTTAACATCTTCCAAAATAACATTTATCACTTAACCCCCAAATGATTTTGTAGTCTTATGGTAATCTATTCCATTAATTATATATTCACAAAATAAACTTATTATTAATTCAGAAACATCTTTAGATAAAAATAAAAATTTATAAAAACAGGGAATTATCATAGGCATGTGGTAGCCGATGCACCCTTGTCGCCCTTTAGTTGTGTGTTCGAATCCAGTGACTTTGCTGGACTCAACTAGCTTTCACCCATCTGATGGGTTATATTTTTTTTTTCTGAATCTAAATAATTCTTATAAAATTCAAAAAATATGATAAAATCATCCAAAATAACCATAAACTGTTTTAACCTCAATGATTATTTCATACATTTCATTTTTATTTAAAAATTCAAAAACCCATAATTGCAATAAAAAGAATGTCACAAAAAATATCAATTATCACCTAATAATTTTATAGGATAAAGCCTCAAAAGGTTACCTAAGACATTAAACATTTGATGAAATTGAAAATTATAAATCCATTTTGATATCCCCAACTCTTAAAAATACATCATAATGTCCAAAGTTGTATAAACTATCATGTGACACAAACTATATATTCCAGACCTTAAAAATAACTTATTCTAGTGTTTTTGAACTACATTTCACAATTGAGGATATTTTTAGTTTAGAGTTTTATAAAATTAGGAGGAACTATTACAATGTAGACCATTACATTAATTATGGAATCTTATAACCAGTATCAAATTTTTCTATCAAAGGAATCACTTTTAAAAAACATTCCTTCTTAAAGAGACACATATTCAATTATTTTATCTTGGCATCATCTTTTCGCTTACAAATATTAGGACTTGTAAAAAACATTTCAAAACCAAGGATAACAACAAAAATTATAGTAATGGAAATAAAGAAATAAAAAAATAATCCTAGTGAAAACTCAAAAAACATTTCCTTAAAACATACCTTTTTACATTGAAAAATATATCAACATTTCAAAAAGATCAGTATCTTACATTTCAAAAATCAAATGATTCTCAAGATAACTCAGAAGAAAACATATAATATATAACTAGGTAATCTAGGAAATTTTTATACTAAAATGGAATAAACATATGTTTTAATTCCATACATTTAACTCTGACAAATGGAAGAGCTATACAACTAACTTCTAAACCCAATGAATTGGAGGATATAATGTAACCACTCGTCTGTAGTTTATAACCGAATCAGCCATCCTTGGTTATCACATAACCACCCGTCCATGGTTATCATGTAACCCCTCATAAAATTTCATGTACAATTATTTAGTAATAAAACATATAAGATTTTAATTTTCAACATTTACATCATAAAATTCCAGTTTCATTCATAAATGATCATTAAAAGTAATTGAAATAACCAATCTATTTTAAAAATCCATTGAAAAAATTTAAAAATAAATTTTTGAATCAAAGTGTCCTATACAACTATGAAACATATGTAATATATTAAAAATTATAATTTTAAAACATTCATTTACATTTAAATAAATATATAAAACCATTTTTAAAACATGGACATTATTGAAAATGTTTTAGAAGAATAAATCTTTAAAATTTCATAAAATAATGTTTTTGTTAAAGAGTCCATCAACATGAGTCTGAATCATCATGTACAGTATTTGTCTTACAGAATAATAAACATAGGTCAATTATTTACTATATTTAGAAAAAAATTATCATTATTATTCCTTATATATCACTTATTAATATGTTATCACAATTAATTAATTTTTTATGTTCATGTTGAATGTTTTGATGATATCTGATAATTGAGTGAAAAATAAAATTGATAAGTAAAATAGTGTGAAAGTGGTCATTTCTCCATAATCTCCAAAATAATATTCATAAAATTTTTGTCATATTTATACATAAATTATAATTTTAAACTAAAACATTATTTATGGTTAAGAAAAATGAACAATTTTATAAACATGGATATGGTAGGCCCTACGTATACATGAGTAACGTTTCCACTTTTCAATGATCATTATAGAAAGACGATATGTATTATTTTATCCTTCCAAAATGATAATAATATCAATAACATAATACTAATAATTTTAATATACTTATATATATTATACATGTTATGTGGTGATTAAAATGAATCACATTGCTTCATGGAGGTGATTGTTCACACGTATGCACAGACGATGTTATAATTTTTGTGTTGCAGAAAAGTAAGGAAATAATTAATATATTATTACTTAAAATGATAAATAATTCATTAATATCATTTAAAGACAATAATTATATCATTATAAACATTCTCTATAGACGGTATTGGAAAATAACTTATATCGGTTCGTGTAGGTGATAGTTCACACGTACACAAGAACAATTAATTATTTCCCCATTGATGGAAGTGGAGATGGATTTATGTGATGATATTAAAATAATAACATATAATAATATTTAGGATACTATATTAATTATTTCACCATGTTTTGTGAATATATGAAGGATGTGGAAGAAGAAGAAAAAACAAAAACACTTAATTAAAAACTATACCTCTTTATGAGACAATCAACGTTGATTAACACCTTAACATCTATAAGGTAAGTTTTATGCCTAAAATAATGTCTCTATAATGTGGGTATGGATTCTAGGAAGGTATTGGGGTAGATATTGTCTGATCTAAAAATGTTTTGAGGTATGAATAATAGAGAATAATGGGTGATCTTTTATAGAAGAGGGGAGGGCACTCTTGGAATTCTTTAAATTATTAAATTAATATAAATTAATTTTCTAATCCAAATGGCTCAAAACTAATTTATTTAACATCTAAGATGATTAAGGATAAAAATAAATTCATCTATTGAAATCTAGATATGTTTTGAATAATTTATAATCTTTATCTATATGTTTTAACCCTTTATAATTCTTTCCATGATATCATGCTACTTACACTTTGAGGATTTAATTGATTAAAATAAAATTCAAAAATACTAGTAAATGAGTAATTTATGAAATATTATGACTTATAATAATAATATTTCTGAAATAAATATTTTTATCAATTTTATATTATATAATAAAATTCTATTTATTTTAAAATATCAATAAGGCCAATTTTTACACTATTCATTAGTTGAATTTTTATAAATATCATAAAAACATTATATCATCGGAAATTCACTATTAACACATCCCTTTCATGTCATGTACATCCACAAAATTGGTTTATGACATAAATTATAAAAAATTATATTTATTTTATCATTTTTTAACATCATTTACTTTATTTTTCAATCAATAAATCAATTTCTGCATTATTATTATGTCACCATTTAATTTCATTATTTATTCCCTAAAATCTATAAAAAAATTAAAATGATATATGTAATCATTTTATATATTATATTATACTTATAGTCAATGATATCCCCAGTTTTATGACATATTAAAAATACATTTCGTGATAAAAACAATGGTGTGACAAAAGTTGTCTTCACTTTGAATATAATATTATAACTTTATTAAAATCATCCATGTTGTCCAAAAATAGACTAAAAGAATATTTTGGTCGAATAAAGTTATATAATTAAATTATTATATGCTTTGGGCTAATTTTATAATTCTTAAAAATATTATTTTTACCATTAATCACACAATTTACTTTTAACCGTCGAAAAAAATACTAAAGTTACTATTTACAAACAATTAAGTTGTTCCTATTAGACCAAAAAATTTCATACTTATTAGAAATTCATAGGTCTATTTTTTTTATATTTAATTCACTGAATTGGAAAAATTATGTTCAATGCTAATCTCACAGACAAGATGACAATGTTAGTTTTTAGAGAAAAAACGTCCAAAAGCTTGGTATGTTTTAATTTCTAAATATAATATGAAATTATTTACAATGATATAAATAATATTATATGGTAAAATTAACCTATAATGATTATTTAATACAAATTTAAAATATAATCTAACTATACATTTAAATTGTACAAAAATCCAATTTTGAATTAAATTTAGTATTCTTCAATATTCAATTAAAAAATGAAACATTTCATAAAAATACCAAAATCTCACCCTGATTATATTTTCATATCCATATTCAAAATAAGATGTTTTTTAAATATAATTTAAAATGGTTTCAAAAACTATATTAAAAATGTTTCACCAACTAAAAGAGGAAAAACATCCTTTTTTGAAAAAAAAAATGTTCTTTTATTCGTAAAATTGGATTTTTTTCAACATTTGGTCTCGAAAAAACATAATATGGCTGTAAAAAATTATATTTAATATATTTATATATATTAAATTAATATAATAAAAATATTTATTTGTTATCTTATTGGTATAAAACACATTTCTGCAAAGTTAATTATTTTCTTAGAAAAAAATTAATTTTTATTTTAAAAGGGGGTTTACACTCAATTATAATTAATTTGTTCATCCAATAATTAATTATATATTCTTTTTTAATCCAAAGTTTCATAATTCAATTAATACAATTCATTCCCAAAATTCTAATGGCTAAGTTATAACAGTGACATTTATAAAATAATATTTAGTTGTTCTTTTAAGCTAGACGTGGCGTATAATGTACGCTATCAGACATAGTATTTCCTTTTGAAAAATTAGTATGTTATAATTACTATGATTTATTGCACTTGAATTATCACAATGGATTCTTAACAGATAATTCACTTAAACCTCCATATCTTCAAGCTATTATTTCATTCATAATAATAACAAAGAAACTTGAGTGGCTGAAATATATTCAACATCCACGGTGCTTTGAGAAATGAAACCTTATATCAGAATTATCCAATAAATACATATTCCTCCAAGATAAAATGATCTACTTGATTTTGAATTTAGACCATCTATAGAATTGGCTCAATCTATATATCTATAACATATTTGCTCTTGCTGATAATTTTCATTACACTAAAAACAATAATCCATTATTAATTTGAGATAATGATTTATTCTATAAACATTAATAAGTTATATTTACTTTAAATTACATTGACACGATGCCATCTATCATGTGTCAAAATGAATATTAAGTCATGTAACTATTATGCACAAATAACTTCTTATGATCTACGTATATTCATTGAATTGAATAACTTTCCTTTGTTATCCCATGAGAGTTTGATCTAGGTTGAAAACAAAGTTATCATCTCCTATGAATTATCCATTCCATAACTTCTCAAAACATCCTTAGAATATTATTGTTGAGAAATAAATGAGTCACACCATTAATGAATCACCTACAATCAAAGTAAAAATCATCACACTAATCATTAATATCTCAAACATTTATTTCAATAATTCTACCAATTGTATTCAGTGGACTACATTTGATCCTCCAAAGATAATGTCATCAACATAAATGACCACCATAATCTTTTGATTACTCTTTTTATTTTTTGAAATAATGTAATCAAATTTTCCTTGATGGAACTGAGATTCATCGAATACTGATCATGTAATGAATACCATCCTCTTGGTTCTTACAACATCCCATATAACACCTTCATTAGCTATAAAACTATTTTCTCCTCTTCATGGACAGTAAAAGCGTCCAGATATTCAATTTACACCTCTTCCCCAAGATCTCCATTCCTTAATTAATATTTCAAATCCATCTAGAAAACATTGAACTTCATTTTCATTATTATGATTAAAAAATATAATTGTCTCCATCCTTGAAACATGATAAAATGTTTAATAAAAATCTATAACCTCTATCTGGGAGTATCCTTATCTATTATTCATGACTTATTTCTAGTAATTGTTCCTTATTCATAAAACTTATAATGGAAGGCCTATTTGGTCTCGATGGAATTATTTTCTATCAGCCTTAGAGTAATCTCCCATTTCAGATTCTTCTGGAACTATTCTTGCAATTTATTCATATCCTGAACTCAATTTTCAACTTCAATTGTTTATTTAAAAAACTCCATATCTTAATGAGATATAGTGGATGTTTTTTATCGACTCTATTATCTTTATTTGATCCATCCTTCCCTGATCACATGTGGTGTTCTGGATGTCAATATAATTTAGACTATTTTTCTACTATGTATATATAGAACTAACTTCATCATGTTCATCATCAGTACATTCTTTTAAATCAACATTCTTTAAATCTACTCCCCCTAAATCTCTTACCTCCTCATCATTATCATCCAAAAACTATTCACTATGTTATTGAGGATTTTATTCATTTTCAATTATAGTGACATCATTTCTCTCGATCGCCTTTCATGGTCACTTAGTTAGTCATTTATATTATTTTATTTCTCCTATGTACCCAAGTAATATCTCTTCATATATGTGGGATTAAAACATACTAAGATTCTACTTAGTTATAATAAAACACTTACTTTCATATATTAAGATTTATTTAAATATTGGCTTTATTACCAACCATAACTAGTATGTAGTCTTTACTTCTCTTGGAAACAATAGATAACTATTTTAAATATAGTGTTATGTCAATAATGCCTCCATAAAAAACTTATTTGGTAGTTTTTTGGAGGAATAATTTTTCTATAAATTATTTTAATGATCCAATTCATCCTCTCAACCACTTTATATTATTTAGTATTTCATAATAATTAATCCTGGTATCTAATATCTTATTTTCAAGATAACTAACCACTAGAATTTTATTCAACCTTATATTATTGTCTATCTAAAACCCCATGATTTTCTATCGAATAATCCTTTCAACTTCCATACAATTTTTTTATTTAACTAAACACCTTAGAGTTGTGATAATTTGAAAATATTTGTTTTATCCTAATGAAATTATTAATTAAAAGAAAATAATATATCCTCTTGTTAAATATTTTTTAATGATATGTCCACACACATCAGCATGATCCAACTAAACCATTATTTTTGAATTATATTATTTTTTCCTTATAAATCATTTTAATCATATAACCATGTTGAAAAGAATCATATGTGTGAGTGTGATCCCTTGATTTTCTAGGAAGATCTCATGTTTCATCACATTTCATAAGATATTCCATGGAGGGTTGGAAAAAACAGCTAATGTGTTTATTCTAAAATATATTTTATTCTTCCTTGGACACAAATAACATATCTTATTCTCTTTAAAAAAAGGTATACATTCATGTTAATATTCATTCACTAAAAAATAATTTCACCATATTTTCCCTTGAGGATACAAAACTTCTTATAAAATATTACAGCATGCCCCAAGTCGCATAGTTGGATGAAACTTATTATGTTGTGACTGAGACATTCAAAAACCAAGACATTATCCAATCTCATATCATTTCTTCCAAACATTCCTTTTCCAAATCCAATAGTCCTAAATCATTCATAATTTCCAAATCTGATGACACCCTCTTTTTTATACCTAATTCATGTCACCAGATTCAAATTTCCAATTGTATGGGCAGTGCATCTAATTACAATGATACATATTCTTGTATTATATGATTCCTTACAATAATTCTCTAAAATAACTTCCTACATAGATAGTTTTTTAATCTATGTATTTGGATTTATACATGTTGTTAAATACTATTCCTTGTATTCCTCAGAGTGTGATAGGCCAACTTCATTTCAGAAAGTTGCAAGTTTATTTAACATTTTGATCACATTCAAAGATTCATTAATATGATTATTATAAAAAATTTGTGTCTACATTGAATAATTGATCTAAATTGTTTATGAGATGTATTTATCCATGTTTCCAAATCCTCCACACCTGAATGAATGGCCATCAATGATATTACAAGAATGTTCAACATTGTGTGGATTAAATTATTTATATTGTTTTATTTTGAAAATTTTCACTATAGAAAATAAATTTTTGAAAAGTCCCATCATTCAAAAATAAAGAAACCTGGAATAGGGTAAATTACTATGTGCTTATAATATAGGTTTATTTATTGTTTGGGTTCTATGAACCTTCTGATTCTAATTTATACCTAATTAATTTTTAATCCTTAGAGTGTATTCTTGAGGTTTAACATCAATTATAATTTTTTTGTTAACAATTCTAATATTAGACTTGTAATTTCGATATGTATATTGCCACTATTTTTCCACATTTCTATTCTACAATTTCACTATTCTAGTTTCCTATGTAATCCTCTATCCCTGTTTTATAATATGAGAAAGTAGTATCTCATATTCTTCTAATATTATTTACAGAGCGATAACTTTCTCTTCATGTTCTTTAATATGTTTTACATGACCTTTCTTGAAATAAGTCAAATCATCAAAAAAATTGATAATATTTTCAACTATGATCATGTACTCAATGATTTTTTTTGTGTTCTCCATAATTTTAAACATATGATTTAAATTTTGATCTAAACCTCAGACTTCCCTTCTTCCTTCTACTACATATAGAGTTTTCCCTCAATAATGAATCTATTTTCATTATGTATTTTGTCTATCCAAAAATATATCAACTCATAAATGACCTCAATATTAAATTTGTGAAAAAATATTCCTTCATCTTCTCCTTTTATAGTGTAATCTCTTCCCTTTTAAAGTATCTTCCCACAACTACCAACATAGAATTCTGTTTGTGTTCTTTTTAGTTTTAATATCTTCTACAAAAATCTCCTCTAAACTATCATTTTCATTGAATGTAGATGCTTATTTTTGTTTAAATTTCTCTTAGTTATTTTCTAAAATCCCACATTGGTTGAAGAATTATTTACAGGGATTTCATTATCATCATCATCATCATCATATTGGAACACATTAAGATATTTTTATTTAAAATTTCTAAACATTATACGTTGAAAGCATAGGGGTGGGAAATTATATTTAATCATTTTATTTCCCCTTTGTATATTTTAAGAATGGAAGAACATTGATTCATAAACCCCATCCTCATGTAGGACATCATATATTATTAAATTGGTCATGGATTTCAATTTTACCACCTTGGATTTACCTTTTACACACTTACATTATTATCATTTCTTATCTTGTATGTCGTATGAACGTTGTATAGATTAACTTGATCTAACTCATTTAATATCAAGAATTTTAGAGTTAACCATGGAGAAAATTAGAATTTTGTTGTCTAGATGATATTTTTATCATCAAGGATTTCTATAAGACCTTTAATTTTCTCCAAAAAATAGTCACCCATTAAAGGAAATAATTAACTAACTCATTTGAGTGCATTCATAAGTATTAATACTTGTTTCAAGGTAATAAAAATTTATCATCTTAGACTTCTTAATCACAACTATAGATATTTTCCAATATCTCCCACATGTAATGAGATGAATTACAAGAAATAATCTTAATTTAGATTGTGCTGGACAAGGCACACCCTAAAAAAATAGTTCCATTAGAATCATGAACCAATTATTTCTGGTCAGCCCCTGATAAGTCACCACTGTTCATACTAGATAATGTAACATGCATCATAGATATAAAAACATCAAAATAGAATGATTATAAGTAGTTATTCTTATGATTCTTCTAAAATTTATTTTTTTCCATTTGAAATCATAATACCTTTATAATTAAAATTTTAATTACTTCCACTGAGTGTGAAACATAGATTTTATCATTTTTATCTAATAAAAAATTTTAGAACAACTAAGTTAAATACATTTGGTTGAATAAGGGTATACTAGATTAAAACAAACCCCTTTTTGGATCGTGTTTTACATTGAGAATAATATTATCCTCTTGATTCTTCCTATCAAAATGTATATGTATAAATGATAACATACATGAGGCATAAAAATTTTACTTTATTCCTCCTTAACTGGGATTGTCAAGGACCATAAAAAGGCAATGTTCCAATGTACCATATTCAGTATACTAAAGTTTAATTATAATGTTCATAGTGTAATCAATATTCCCTTGGGTTTGACACCATTTGAACATTGAAATTTCAAAAATACCACTATTGAAGTGTATCCACTACACCTTCTAAATATTATTATTTTTAATACTTGAATCAATACTTTTTAAACCTAATTTGGTGCATTATAAAAAACTTCAATCATTGAACTTATGAATTATAGTTTACCATTGAATATTTGTGGAAATTTTTATAGGTTCGTATAACATTCTGATTAAAAAAATATAGCTTTTAAAAGTCATTTCACAACATTCATGAAGAATTTATGTTTTTTTGGGAAACTCCCACTTTAATAGAAATTTTATGGCTTTCGTGGAACTCTTGGTTGTCACGAAACATTTAAGTTTTTCGTAAAACTCCATAAATTTAACCAACATTTATATTTATCATGAAACTTCACTATTGATATATAAAAATGGACCTTTCTACATGGAATATATAATTGAGTCACAAATTATCACATCAAACAGATTCACACAACTCTTATGATATTCAGAGCCCAATAAGTTTCTAAGTGTTTGACTATTTGAATTAGGGGGAGAGGGGTAGTGGCCTCTTTATAGATTGTACCGACCCTTCATAAAAAATCCTTGAAAACACTAACATGGAACTCAAGATTTCTTTCTCACTGATATCCAAGGATTTGAAACCATTTTTAGAACACAACTCTATGTTTTCGTTAAAATCCACATGTATTTCCAAGATTTGTGTAACTTGATCTGTGTTGTGAAAATCATACTTGCATACAAAAATATAAATTTATTGAAACAGTTTCCTTATCCATTATTTTATAAAAAAACCTGAAATATCCATCCACATAAAAAACTGTAAAACTCCTACTCCATTTCATGTAACATTTTTATTAGAGTTAAAGCATTACCTTTTCAAAAAAATAACTGTTCACATTCTCTAAATTTTAGATTACAAAAATTTGTAAACACTATGAAACACTGCCTCTTTTTAGACATTCCGTAAATCTATCACATAGTATTCACAGCATACTCTATCAAAAATGATGTTGGATGCTTAAACAGATATTGTTATACAACTTTTTGAACAAACACAATCAAACCAAAAAGTACTTTAAATAAACGTTGAGGAATTTTATACCCAATATTTACTAATCTAGGTGACCATCACATGTGAAAAATTTAGAAATGATGAATAAAACCATGAATTCTTGTACTCCATTAACAAGCATCACAATAATAGACTTCATCTTACTTTGGATAATGTTGAACATGTTTAGATGATCAGTGACTAAACTTACCTCTGACATCCTCATTCTAAGAATTCACCATAACATTGACACTTCATTCACAGTCTATTTCATCATATTAATTTTTTCATGATTCACTATGATTTTTAAAGTTTTTTTACCTCTTAGATGTTGAAGACCACATTATAAGACTGTACCATCTAATAAAATAGGATTAATTTCTAGTTGAGTAATTTAAATTTTTATTTTTCTATTTATATGTTTTTATTCCCTTCAATAGAAGTTCAATATCCTTTTGATGTGTATAATATTAAATTTTAATTCTTCTCCTGTGACTTTTTAATTGTCAAACTTCTCAATTAAGACTATGTTTACTTCCAGATACATTTCTTCAGAATCTTTAAGCTCCCAATGAAATGAAAAAATTTAATTTAAGAACTTACAATTTTTTTAAACTAATATATAGTATATCATATTATACGAGGAATCCAAATTCTAAAGACCCTTATTGATTCTATTTTGAAGAAAAAAATTAGAAGTTATAGATTTTAATAACACCCAATGGAAATTCTTTTGATGAGGTAACTACCATCAAAATCTATTTCTAAATTTCCTTGATAATCTTAAAGGCTTTTGAAACACACAGAAATGGAATAATGAAAGTACTCACACAAAACATTTAAAAACAATATAATTTAAACCATTCAAAATTAATTTTATTTCTTTGGAGAAACACTAATTTTGTTTATTAATAATGAATAATTATTATTATTAAAATTATTTTACAAAACAAATAGTCTAACTCTCTTATTTATAAAATAGTCTAGCTGGTAGATATACTTCCACCTCCATCAAATCCACGAAGAAAATCTCTCTTACTTTCTGATCTATCTGATTGGCCCATTATCCATCCAAGAACACCAGTTGATGTCTTCCTTAACATTTTGAATATAGTGATCAATGTAAGCTAACTGAATATACATAAATAGATCTATCAAAAAACATTATGTATCCTTTTCAAACCACTATTACATTCATCCACATATTATTTCGAGTTAATCATATGTGATCCATAACTCCTTATGATCTTTATACTCTAGGATGAGTAGTCTTTTTCCTCTACTACCTTACCAATTCTTATTCAAATTTTTCTCCATATTCCTCTTATGGAACTATTTATTTATGAAAATTATTTTACTAGGCTTCGATGTATATCAATCTGGAAAAATAATTTTATAAGATTAAATTACTTTAACCAAAATCTCTTCACATAATAACCTAACAATATCCCACTAGATTATTCTTTCTCGATTCCACCAATGTCCTTTAGATCACATAGGCATTCAAGTCTTCCTACCTTTAAAAAAAGTCAATGTGTATCTATTTGTATCATATCAGTCACACAAGTTCCACTGATGCATAAAATTACCTAAAACGTTTATGGACTACAACCTTCATTATCATATTTGATTTATATAAATTTCCATCTATATTCCATAACTCTAGCACTGCTTCCTCCATGATTATTTAGATGAAGTCAAATTTCAGTTTAATGTATTAATTCCTCATATGGATCTATGGATCCTTTATAATATGAATTTAAATCTAACAATCATATAATGGTATTCAATTTTTGTAATACCTATAAATCTCCACTAATAAATCCTTCACCTATATCATCTCTTTACCTTCTTCCATTGCGATAATATATTTTTACTCGATGGTTAATAGTAACTACAAATTAAATTTCTATCATCCCAATTTTAAAAGTTCCATTATAGGTAATTATATATCATGTTATACTTCATTATGTGTTAATATAAACTCCAATTTTATAATCTATATACCCTTATAATAGATCAACTATTTTAAAACACAATTCCTATGTATTTTATCCATTGAGATACAAATGTATCCACTTCACCACTTCTCAATTCCCTTTTAATAGATTTTCAATGAATCTTCTAACAAATCCAATTACATGAGTAATGTTTGGATAAGTAAAAATCATGGTATAAAACAAACTTCCTAATTAGTATGCATAGTGAAAATTTTTCATGTACTTAACCTTATCTTCCATTCAAGTTTCCATCTCTTTAAAAAATTTGAAATGAATTTCAATTATGTTAGAGTTAAGTTTGGATTGAGACATTCTAAACCATTCAACTATATTCAAAATTTTCTCCAACAATCAATAAATCATGGTTATATACTTCTAGTGTATCACCCAAAAATTATTTTTTAAAATAATACTATGCTCGATATTATTTTTGATAAGAAACACTAAACATTAAATGAACTACGATATACTAGAAAAATACTATTATTTAAATTTGACCATTATAATGTAGTTGTTAAATTAGAAGGTATACATAGTAATAAACACATTATGAAAATTATATATATAGGATTTAAATAATGAAATTGAATTTATTAATTCATAAAAATTATGTACTCGATTTTTAGTATCCATTTTATTCAAGAAAAATATATTCTCTCCAAAAATGATTTTTATTGCATTTTTTTTCAAGGATATTATAATTAATTTTTTCCATATTTAAAAAGAATATTTTTTAAAATTAAAATAATTTTTTAAATTATCATTAAAATATTATTCTATTTTGAATTCGTTTTATTTTTTTAAAATTATGTATTTATAAGTGAATTTTGAAAATACATTTTTTTGTAAAAATGTCATTTCTTATCATTAAATCAAGTTATCTAAAAGTAAAATTTTATTTTTAATTTAGTTTTAAAATAAGTAATGATAAATTTTATTTAACATAATCTATTTAATTCTATTTGAATTAAAATTCTATTTGAATTGTATATAAATGCATTTTTATGCGTAAAAATACATTTTTTAAAAATGTTTTCCATCAAGTTTTATGCATTTATTTTATAATTGTTGTATTACATATATAAAAACATAATCCCAAAAAAGGATTATATATTTTGAGTTATATGGTTAAAATTTGGTAAATAGGTTAATTTAATAAATTGTTACAATGAATAGTATCCACGATAAATGTTTATCACCGTGATAATTAACAAAACTAGTAAATTAGGGTTAGAACTATGGTATATGATCTTAAATAAAATAAAAAACGTTTTTTTATTTCATATTATGATAGTAATTAAACTACATGTATCCTAAAATTTAATATATAGTATTATAGTGCTATTTTCTATCGATAATGACATTTAAGTTAATTTAGGTTAATAAAATTACAAAACGTCATTATCTTTCTTTAAATGTTTATAATTTATTTACATTAGGAAAAAATTTCATGACCAGTTAGAAATGGTTATTTTTAATATTAATACATTATGTTTATTTTAGAAATTATTTTAAATTTTTTATCATGACATAATTTCCTTAAATACTTTTGAAACACCGATACATTTCTTATGAATGAAGTAGGAAAAAAGTAAATGGTTTGTAAAACTATAAATGTAACATCCCATACATCCTCATTATATTGAGAAAGTATGAGGAAATTACCTGGCCTTATGAGATATCCCCAATTTTAAAACTTTTGGAAATAAATGCCAAAATTATTCATTAATAGTTGGGGGATAATTTTCCATTTCTAAATAAAACAACCAACCAAACATGCAATAACCCAATAAACCACTACCTGATGCAGTATATAAATGAAAGAAAACTCAATGAAATTCCCTTTATATCAATAAAAAATAAAATAAAATACCACAACGAAAGACTACAAAATAACCAGATTAATTGTGAAAGACATATTCAACAAAACCCAAAGACTCTAAAATAGAACTCCATGCTCCCACAAGCTCTATCCTATAACTCCAAATGGTATCCCAATTATCACTAAGAACTGCTAGTGAAATGTTATATGTTACCTTTTCCCATGCCCCAATAAACAATATCTACAAAATCATCAATGTGTAAACGTTGTGTTGTGAAATAAAACTCATTAGGATTTCCCCAAATGACTTACGTACTCATTCAACTAGGATAAAACAAGTCAGTACAGTTGTAGAAACCAATTCATATAAAAACTATTTGATAAAGTTTCTACAAATTATCACAATGCCAATCAATTCCATACGAAAGTGGTTTTCTAAAATAAAAATATTTCCAAGGAAATCAACCAAACGTGAAATTATAACCATTTCATGAGTTTTATTAGAATTTCCCATTCCATATCATATAACCACATACACTTATACACATAACCACATATGCTCAATGTTACCATTTTCAGTGGAACATTCATGCCCAAACTCATCCCTTCTATGTTGGAACGTTCATGTCCATATCCCTCCCATTCCATCCATGATTAACCATTTTATACAACCATATTTCAATACAACCCTTTCTAAACCAATTTAGTCATTTTAGTAAAACACAACTTTTATTGAAAACTATATCAACAAACCATTTCATCAAAACAAACCATTTAATTTAAAAAAATTCCAACTTTTTTTATTAAATCCATCATTTTATAGAAACACATTTTTTTCATCAAAACAAAATATTGATTTTAAAATCATCAATTTAAAATCATGTTACCATTTTTACCTTTTAAAAAAACTAGTTGTTTTCAATAACATAAACATTCACCAAAAAAAGATCTCATTAATCATTTCACAAAAATTTCACCATCAATTCCACATAAAAAATGAATTTGAAAATAATCCTTCTAAATCTAAATATTGGAGTCGATAGTGAATCCACCTACTATGGGAATTTAGAGAAAATGATAAAATGCATGAAAAAAATCCACAAACATGGGTTGAATCTCTAAAAACCATCCTTATTTCTCTTCCCATATCATTCAAAAATCCAAATATATTCATATTTTTAATAAAATACCTTATATCTATTAATATAATAAATAGTTCTATGAAACCAAGATAGAGAGGGGGAGGGAGATAACTATCTAA
The DNA here is from genome assembly GCA_963277665.1 of Viscum album. Classification (NCBI taxonomy): domain Eukaryota; kingdom Viridiplantae; phylum Streptophyta; class Magnoliopsida; order Santalales; family Viscaceae; genus Viscum; species Viscum album. The sequence continues at coordinate 1,491,223,673 of OY728142.1, forward strand.
TGAAACCCACAAAAACCAACCATAAATGATGACTTACAAAGATGTTCGGGTTTCAATGCACTATGAAATTCCTTCAGATGGACTCTAGATCAATTTTAATAGATTCATTGTCTATTGGGAGGGATAAATACATATTTTGGGATGAAATGGTGGGGGATAGTTTTTGTTAAAAGAAAAATCTGACCTAGATACACTTTTTGTGGATCATGTTTTTAATCTAGGTTGGTTTAGTCACACAGTTAGAAAATACTTATGCTAGCCATGCACTAGAGACTACCTCAAGCGGGAACCTACATGGTTGGAAGACATGGTTAGGTATACCATGCTCCAAATATGAAAAATACATCTATCTCAAGTTGCATAGTTTCTCCTACGTGGCCACACGGTTTTGAAAAACTATTCACCTACATATGCGCCATCCCTTTAGCATCAATCTCATTGTGAACAGTTTCAAAAAGGAGTTTCATAGTTTCCAACAACTATGAACCAACCATGAACTTTTAGAAAATCCCAAAAAAACATTCCAACAGGTTTCAAAACCCTCTAAAACATCACCCAAACACATTATGTACGTAAAATACCTAAAATAAGGTTACATAATTGAAATTTAGGTTGATAAATTTTCCTCCACAGTCTTTTTCGTATTTAGAAAGTAGAAAACCAATGATGATATGAAAGATTTTTTACCATTTCTCTTTCATATCCTTCCCGTGTTCGAAATTATCTTCCAAATTCTGACCATTTTGGAAAAAACCCACACTAGACTGATGCCTTTCCCCCACAAGACATTCTCTTGCCTATCCACAATCAGCACCGGCATGTGCACCAACAAAGTATCAGGATATAGTTCAACATGATCCCATAAAATCACATGGTCAATATTAGTTTTATACTTTTTCAACTGAGATACATTAAATATATTACACACGACACTGAACTATGGTGTAAAATACAACAAATTTTCTACCTCACATTCCAATTCCATTATCTCAAAAGGGCCTATTTATTGAGGAGATAACTTTCCCTGCTTCCCAAAATGATGATGTCCAAGCCTTGGAGAGATCATCAAGAACACATGATCACACACCTAAAATGACAATGGCCATTGATGTTGATCCACATAGGATATCCAATTACTTTGAGTAGTTTTCATCTATTTCCTTGTAAACTGAATCTTCTCCAATGTTTCCTAGACAAGGATAAGCATAACTAGGGAAGTTTCACTAGTTTCAACCCAAAAAATTGGATAATGATAAGGACACCCATTAAATTCTATGAAAGAAGCCATATGTATCGAGGCCTTGTGGTTGTTTTTAAATGATAACTCCACCAAAAACACATGTTCCTACCACAAGCCAAAAAAATAAATTACCCAAGCCCATAACATATCTTAAAACATTTGTGTTATCTTATAGGATTGGTCATCCATTGAAGGATGATATGATATTATCAATGTCAACTGAGTGCCAAGGTATTTCTGTAAGGATTTACAGAAACGAGATGTAATTCTCAGTTCTATATGTAACACTATTGAAATTGGTACACCATGACTCTTTAAAACTTATCGGATACTGTTTTTTGAAAAGCCCTCCACCATATGACATTCACAAATTGGAAACAAAATTGTTCGAATTCATGATCCTATCCAATATCACTAATATAGAATCATGTTTCTGAACAATTGATGGGAGACTTGTTAAAAATAGATAAATATCTGCTCCCATTTTCAAACTAGAATATGTAAATAATGCAATATACCTATTGGTCACTACTTCTCTAACTTAACTTTCTAAAATGTTAGGAATTTTAAAAAAAACTCTGCCACCTTTATTTTCAAACCAACCCACCAAAACTGTGATTTTATCACATTATATATTTTATTTATTCTAGGATTAACATACCAACTTAAATGGTGGTATGAAGGAAGAATTTGTTCCTAATAATCCATAAGTACCACCATCCGATTTCTAAACCACAACACTAAACTCTCATCTAGCATCAAGCCTTAAATGGTCTCCCACCATTGAGTTTTGACTGCATAACCACACATTATGCATTAGTTGTCCATGTCTCTTTATCCATCTCTACAAAATTTGGAAAAATTAAAATTGGAAAGAAGGCTACAACTTAACCTCAATCTTCACATTCCTAGTTCATGTCAGTTAATACCAACATAAAATTCCACTAATCTAAAGCTTCTTTTTCCAATTGAGCATTTGAAATTTTTATTAATGTATATACCACCAAATTTACCTTTCCTGGTGTATACATCTAGTTAAAGTCAAACATTTAGAGATATTTCATCCATTATTTTGGTCTTAGATTGAAATCAATATGTGAGAAAATATGATTCAAGATCTTATGATCCTTAATCAATGTAAATTTCTCACCAAATAGATAATGGAATGAAGTCCTCAATGCATGGACTACAAATGCTAACTCGAAATCATGAATTTTATAGTCTTCTCAAGAACTAGTAATTTCTGATAGCTATAAATAATAACATGATCTTTTTAATGAGATTAAATCCCAACCTAGATCCTGAAGCATCACAATATACCACATACCCTTTTCCTAACTTTCAAAAATTAAAATTCGATGATAATATAATGAGAACATTAATACCTTGAAGATACTCCAAGAATTCTGAATCCCATTGGAATGGAACATTCTTCTTTTTCAAAGATTTCTTAGGTGATCTTCTCATGGGAAGTCATGGAAAAAATTTATTAATAACCACATACACCAAGGAAACTATGTATCGCGAATAAATTATTTTGTGGTTTCGAAGATATATAAACTTCTATCTTTTCTAGATCCATAGAAAAACATTTTTTAGAGATTACCTAACCAATGAATAGTACCTCTTGTATCTAAAAATCACAGTTTCATAATATGGCATACAACCAATGATCCAACAAGATTCCCAACACCGTCGCCAAGTGTTTCTCATGAGGAGCCCTTTTCATTGAATACACAAATATGTTCTCCCGAAACACCACCTATAAAGAATTGAGATACCTATAAAATATCCAATTCATCAAAATAATAATGTATATTGGTGAATTCATAAGACCAAAAGGAATTACCACATATTCATAATGTCCAAACCAACTCCTGAAATCTATCTTTGGAATATCCCCCTTCAAAACCCTTAATTGGTGATACCCTGATCTCACATCAATATTATAGAACCCATGAGATTCTGTCAGGTTATCCAGCCAATTATAAATGCATGGAAGTGGATACATGTTCCTTATTGTAACATGGTTATGATTATAATAATACACACACAATGGAAGAGTTATATCCACATTTGTGACTAATAAAACCAGTGTTTCCCCGGGATATGTGCTCGTCAGAATGAACCCTCTACATTCCAACTCTTCCAACTAAACTGTAAATTAACTTAATTCTATAGGTGTAAACCTATATGATAGACGGGAAATATAAATGTTCCCAACATGAAGATCAACTGTAAAATCTACTTCCCCTAAAGGTGGTAACCATCGTAAAATATTAGGAACAATATGTAGAAACTAATCCAAAACTGCTAGGAAGTGGCTATTCTCGATATCTTCCATTAATTCTAAAGTCAATACTAACAACTGGTATGATATTATTCCCACTATTGGTCCCAACAAGCCTGTTACACTTGCCTTTATGTTCCTATCACCTAAAATTAGATGCTCGATGACATCCTCAATTGTAAAACTGAGTCTCTGTATAAAATAGTCGATGTGAGATTGGAACCTCTTCAACCAATCTATACCCAGAATTTTATCATAGAATTCTATGTAAAGCACAAAAAATCCAATATCACCTCTAATCCATCAAAAATTATATAACATTTTTTACACACAAATGCTCAACATTCTCGTTTACCAGGAGGAGTTTTTAGTTTTTGCGTAGAAGCTATCATCTCAATTTTGAAACTCAGCAAATCAATAGCATAAAAAGAAATAAAGGAATGAGATGCACCCATTTAAGAAACTTTTTTCATAAGTTTATAACAAAAAAGAATCATAACTCTCACTGATGATGGCCCAGACTGGTCATCCATGATAACATTCTCATATCCATATAACTTCTTGCTCACTGCACATTTTTCCTTATTGCATTGTTGAGATTGCACTACCTGAGGAGTCATAGAATTCTTAGAATCACCATGTATATCTCTATTATACAGTTGATATGGATTCTGCAATCTTGGTACCATAAAATCATATGATGCCTGTGACATCTGAGAAGTGTCCTGAACACCTAACCAAAGAGCACTATGACAATAGCACTGAATATTCCCTAAGGGATTGCAATTTTATCATGCTCAAGGTTATTTTATGCACTATAATTTAATGTTGGTAAAATAACCTGACTAGAAACATCTTTTTTTCTAATGGGTTTTGAAAGAATATTTCCTAATCTAGTCATCTGATTCAGATTCATGATCCCACCCTAGAAATTTTTGTTCCTCTTCCTATTGCTCCCAAATTTAGAGTTCCCAACATTTACTATAGGTATCAACATACTCCCTCCACCCATATATGATAAGATTTATCTTTCTAGCATAATATATCTATTTTTATTCTCTATAAAATCCGTGATACATAGCATAGTAATCATTGATAGAATCTCTTACATCATCCCTAATTAGAAGATGCATGCCTTCAAGGTTTCACTAACAGTATATTCGAGTGATAAGAACAATAAATTAATGAAATTTGCCACATAATCCATGAAAAAATTATTTTCCAATATCAACCTAAATAAGTACATCATTATTTTAATTATGAATCTGTGAGGATATAATATTTTGTTAAATGGTTCTTCAAAATACTCCCGCATACGTAATTGGTCCAATTTATCTTGAATTGGTAAATCACACCATTGGCCTGAAATATCCCCCATCATATATGTCTCCATCCTAACTTTCATCTTCTATTTGTGTGACAAGGAAATTGATGATTCAATTCATACTTTTCAGCTACACCTCATCCTTATCTGGTTCCGAATCACCCTAAAAGATCAGCAGATTCTGCTAGTGGAACTCGATGAAGTGATCCAGTTGACATGAATCATACCTCATATTCACTATATCAATAACATGAAAAAAATGGAAAATACTCTGAACACACTATTGGTTCACCTATGGCTCATGTGAAACAACGTTATCAACATATTCTTCTTATTGTTTTCTATGATGCCTACAAAGTACCATTTTATAAACAAACAACAAACACCATAAGTCTCACTGTCTATCAACTTAAGGATTAAAAATTTAAAATTCTAACACATCATCTATCCTAATAAGGCTTTCAAAAATTCAACATTTCTATGTTTAACCATTTTTTAAAATTTCACCATGATTATGAAAATAAACCATTTTGGAAATACAAAAAACATGCTATTTTTGAAAATCTTTCATTTGAATAGAATTTCAAAATTATTAAAAAATCAACATATTGCAGAAAATAATTACTAAAAAAATGAAATATGTGATCCCAGTGGGATGTCATTTATACAATGCATGTCATTCTCATCTCATTAGATAAACCTGTGACAATTATATTCCAAATCCAATAAGTGTCATCAAAACACATATGTACCAAACCACCTGGAAGCTTAATGTTCAACATAAAAGGTTAGCTATGCCTTTTTATGCTCTACATTTCATGTCCTAAAAATCCTACTCATTTCCATGATCTCAAATAAATAATAAATCAAATGAATTATAAACTCGAAGAACAAAAACCAAAATCCTTTCAAAGAACACTTGTATCAGAATGATATTCGGAAGGTCCGAGATGATACCACCATTAGCATCCCACTCTCCTCATTGTCTTGAGAAGGTAGGAGGACGTTACTTGGCCTTATGTGATAAGACAAAGATTCCAAAGGCAATAAATAAATTCAAGGGGATTAATTAATAGTTGGGTTATGATTTTCCTTTTAAAAATGAAACAACCAACAAAACATGACATAACCAAATCAACTACAACAATATCCATAATAAAGAAACTAAATAAAATACCATTAATATCAATATCCACTACAGAAGAGTATCATAAGAGAAGACTAAAAAACATCCCAAACAAATTTTAATACATATCCAATAAAAACCAAGGACTCAAAAAGTTAAATCCAAGCTCCCATAAGATCCATTCTCCAACTCCACAAAAAACCCATCTGTCACTAATCACGAACATAGAAATGTGATACTTTACCATTTCTCGTTTCTTGTTAAATGATATCTACAAAATCATAAAAGTCCCAAAGAAGGGGTTAATACTAAAATTAATAAGGCTATCCTCAAATGACTTCTATACTCATTCCACTAGGATATAACAAGTTATCACAATTACATAAAACAATTTATATATAAACCAATTGAAATAGCTCATTAAATTATCATAAAAAAATATTCATTACCAAATCAATTTTCTTAAATAAACCAATTTCCATGGAAATAAATAAAGCATTTAATTATAACCAATTCATGAATTTTATTGGAAATTTCCATTCCACATCATATAACGACACTCACTCATATATACAAACACACAAGCTTGGTGTTACCATTGACAATGTAACTGTCATGCCCAAACTCATCCCTTTGATATTAGAACATTCATTTTAATAAACTATCTCTTTGAGGGTGAAACTTTCTCATCTATATACTCCCCATTCCATCCATGATTAAACATTTAAGCCAAAAAAATTCCAGAACAACATTTTCTAAACCAATTCAACCATCTCAATAAAACCAATCCTTTATTGAAAATTATATCAAAAAACCATTTCAATAAAAATGACATTTTATTGATTTTCTTTTCAAAAATCCATTAAAATAAAACCAAACATGTATTGAAACACCTTTCCATGCATCAAAACCAAATAATCATGTTAAATCATCATTTTAAAATCTTGTAACCAATTTCACCTTTTTCCAAAAATCCAAATTTTTACAATATGGTAAATAATCTCTAAAAAGGATTCCATTAATCATTGAAAAACAATTTCAATATCAATTTCACAAGAAACAATCAATTTGAATCTAATCCTTCACATTATAAATAGATTATTCAAGAGTGAAGCCACCTAGTATGGGAATTTGGTGAAAATGACAAACAAAACAAAAAATGTCCCTAAACACGAGTTGAATATCTAAAAATATGCCTTAGATATCTTATCCTATAACTGAAAAAGACAAATATCATCATATTTTCAATCAATAACCTTTTATTTATCTAAAGAGTAATCAAATATAAGAAATCATGAAGAATAAGTGGATCTATGGAAGACCACAAAAACCCACCATAAATGATGGTTTTGTATGATAGATATACTTCAATGCACCATAAAAGTTCTTTATATAGACATTTGGGTTCATGGTAAAATATTCCTTACTTATTGGGAGGTAGAAATACCAAGTTTGGTTCAAAATAAATAAGGAAATGGGTGTTAAAATATAAATATGGCATTGATCCAATTTTTTGGATCTTTTTTTAAACCGAGCATGGTTTGTCACACGGTTCAGAAAACCAGACACTAATTGTGCACCAACCACTTTCTCATGGGGGGACATGAATGGTTGTCTCAAATAGTTTTAAAAACCATGAAAATACAATGTAAAATCCCAATATCCCTAGTCTCACAATATCCCTATAGTACCCCTAGTTTTGGGTACATAACCACTTTCCTCATGTTTTTTTAATTTGGTGTGTATTAAAATAAAGAGTTTTTATAAAATAGAGAGTTTCCATAAAATAGAGTGTTTCCATAAAATAGAGAGTTTCCATAAAATAGAGTGTTTCCATAAAATAGAGAGTTTCCATAATATAGAGTGTTTTCATCAATTTGGATGTTTCCATAATGTTGGTTGTTTCCATAAATTTGGATATTTCCATAATAATGGTTGTTTCCATAAAATTGGATATTTCCATAATGTTTGTTGTTGCCATAAATTGGGGTGTTTCCAAAAAGTGTGATGTTTCCATAAAAAATGTGTTTCCATAAAAAGGGTAAAGGTGAATTATGGAACATTTTGGGGGTTTTATAAGGAGTTTTGGTACAATAATGAGGTTTTCACGATCCATACATGGTTGGCACAAACCGTGTAATCAAATCTTGGATAGAGGTCAAATCTAGATCCTATTTTTTTGGTGCTTTCTCGTTTTTGATCTATTTTTTTCGTTTTGTCTTCAAAACGCCACAAATTCGATATTACTCTCCTTAGAAGGCTGGAGAACCCTTCCCACACGATTTTAATCCATTCTCAAGCCTTCCCTTGGTGATTTCGAGTCCAATTATTGAGGTATGTCACCATGCTTTAAGGATTTGTCATGATTTCTTAGACCTGCTTAGATCTACTTTTCTGATCTCTATTCTTTCTCAGATATGAACCTATAGTGGGTTGATTTACGTTTTTTGATGCCAACTATTTCAATTTTGAGTCATGATCTTGATATGATAAGAGATCTAGGCCCGCTCTTGTAGAATCAACCTACTTTCTTTGGCGTTCTTCATCTGTTGTTAAAGTTTCGTCAAGACCTTTGAGGCAGGTGGCTTCTCTCTTAACTCCTATTGATAGAATTGATTGGATTAGATTCAAATTGTTTTATTTATTGTGAAATTCATGGAAAAAAATTCATTTGTTATGATTTTTGTTTGTTTTGAAATTGTGTGATCTTGTTGAATAGTTGTGCAAAAGGGAGTTTAATTTAAAATGATGATTCTAAATTATGGATTTTTTGTAATTGCTAAATGGTTGATGAAATATGGTATTGAATAAAATGGGGTTCAATAAAATGGTGTTTTATTTAAATGGTTTGGAGTTTAAATGTTTTGTCATTGAAATGGTTTTGACGGAAATAGTTTTCAATAAAAAGGTGTTTTTATTGAATGGTTTATTTTGGCTTGATCATTGGGCATATGTGTTGTGTGTTCATATTGAATATACGGGGCTGGGTTGAAATATGACCTTGTTCTCAATGCCAAAGGTTTAATGGCACAAGGGAATTACATATATGGGGCTTGGTTGAAATATGATCTTGTGCTCGGTGCCAAAGGATTGATGGCACATGGGAAACAATTACCTTATGACAACTTGGTAGATCGACAAGAAACCAATCTTGAGTATGGAACTGTCATAACATAGAATGTATGGTTGGTTACATGGGTTTAAGAAATGTTTGGGTATGCTGATATAAGGATATTGGGAAATGGTTGTAATGATTTTTTGGTTATTTTTCTGGAATAATATCATGTTGGAAAATTGATTTCGATTGCACTTGTTTGGTTTTGGTAATGAACAATTATTTAAACTTGTTTATATTTATTTATAAACTGCTTTTAAGAAATTATTTTATATATATTGTTTTATATAATTGTTGATAACTCTTCTACCCTAGTGGCGTGAGTAGTGTACTCATTGGGGAAACCCTACTAAGTTTTATGCTCACCCATGCTTTGGAACTTTTGTGCTTTTGCAGATGTCGTATTCCAAGACACAGGTAAAGGTAAGGAATCTCATTGCTAGTGGTTCATGGTGATGCTTGGGTGATTTTTTGGTGCTTGGATCATGGAGCTTGGTGTGGAGCCATGGATGGTGTCTTGGTATCTTTTGAGATTCTCGAGTTGTTTATCCGTTGTTGTGTTCTTTGATGTGTTTGACTTAAATGAAGTTGATTATCGGTCTTTCAATTGTTCATGAATCATATAGAAAATGTTTGCTAATGGTTGGTTGGTTTATTGAGTTATTCCATAAAGGGTAAATCATCCCTCACTTGTATTTGAAACCCTTAAGCATTTATTTCAAGCCTTTGGCATCTTGTGTATGTCGCTTCAGGCTTAGTAATGACTCGTTGTGATCTCAAGCTAATGAGAATTGGCAGGTCATTAAAAATGGTACCAGCTTGTTCGGTCCTTGCCTAACAAGTAGTCATCGATGTTCCTACTTTTGGAGATGAAATCCCATCTTGTCTATTACATGGGTGGGAATATCAGAAAGGAGTAGGATTGTAGCAACATGAAATGTATAGCATAAAAGGATGTAGCTAACCCTTTTATGCTGAACTTCAAGTTACCAGGGAGTTGGGTAGATAAGTGTTTTGAGACACTTCTATGATTTTGAAATATCATTGTCATGGTTTTATCCAATGATACAAGCATGATATGCATTATAAAGGAATGATGTCCCACTAGGGGTATATACATCATTTCCAGAAATGATCATTTTTGAACAGTATGGAATTGGTTTTCAAATGAATGATTTTGATAAAGTGAATGATTATCGTATTTTGAAAATGGTTTAATTTTCAAAATCATGTGAAGTGGTTTCAAAAATATTTGAACATTGGAAAAAGGATGTTTTGGAAAACAATGTTGTGATAGTTGATATGATAGAATTTGAAATGCTAATCCAATAGTTTCTAGAGAGTGAGATTAATGGAGTTTTTTATTAGTTTAGAAAATGGAACCTGTTAGGCGTCGTTGAAACCAACCTAAAGAAGGTGCGTAGAATGTGGTTGCACCTGAACCACATATGAACCAAGAGCTGGTTCAGAGTATTTTCCAAGATTTTCAAGTTGTGGACACAGGGAACCGGAGGAATGATCCATGACATGTGGATTATACCATCCAGTTCATGTAGCAGAATCCACCTAATTTCAGGGGTGATTCCGATCCCAAGAAGGTGGAGGTGTGGCTATGTAGGATGAATCATATCTTCGACTTCATCGGCACACTGGTAGAGCTAAAGGTCAAACTGGTGACGCATTTGCTCAAGGATTTTGCATGTCAGTGGTGGGATTTAGCGGTTCGAGCTAAATTGGACGAAGGACTTACATGGGATGATTTTGACCAATTGTTCAACAAACAATTCTACCCTCACACGTTCAACATCCATAAAATTATGTACTTCTTTAGCCTAAAACAAGAGAGTATATCTATCACAGAGTATGCGTCTAAGTTCATGAACTTAGTACGCTTTTGACCAGAAGTTACAAAAAGTGTCTCTTTGAAGGCACACATCATCGAATCAGGACTACGACATGATATTTGATCAAAGATTGCAGTGCTTTGAATTACAGACTATACATAGATGGTGAATAGAGAGACTGAGGTTGAACATGATATCTCAGGATATATGGTATGAGGCATGATAATACCTACATGAAATGGTGGGAACTCAACCACTGAGAATAAGAGGAAAACGGACACCTATTTCCATGGTACAAGTGGAAATCAGAACCTGACAACTGGATCAGTAAACCTTCCTCCATGGCCCCAGAGCAAAGAAGGTTGTTTTCAATGTGGTTCGCTTGACCACATCAAGCGATATTGTAAATCACAACCTAGAGCATATTATAATTGTAACAATATGGGACATCTTCAGTGCTATTGTCACAGTTCTCCAAGGTTAGGTACTCGAGACACTTCTCAGTTATCGCAATCATTGTATGCTTTGACTGGAGGAGGATAGCAGAATCAGTCTCGTTAGCAGAGCAGAGCTAGCCATGGTGATTCTAGAAACACCATGACTCCTCAACCAGGGCAACCTCAGCAAGAAAATATGGAGAAACATATAGTGAAGAATCAAATGTATGGAGTTGAGAAGAAGATTATCGATGATCAGGATAGACCATCAATAGTGAGAGGTAATATTATTTTTAATTCTACCTTTGTTAAAGTGTTGTTTGATACTAGTTCATCACATTCCTTCATTGCTTCTTGTGCTATTGACATGCTATGTTTAATAATGGAAATGATGCCTTCTGTTTTGAAACTGCAAACTCCTCTTGGTGAAAGAAAATTTCAAGCCTTTGTGTGTAGAGAATGTGCTATAAATGTTGTGGAGTTGAGTTAAAATGGGACTTCTCGATGTTGGATATGTATGTCTATGATGTAATCCTGGGTATGGATTGGCTGACAACGTTCAAAGATCAAATCAACTGTTATAGGAGAACAATTAGTTTCATGACTGGGGATGGTATTGAGCATCTCTTTAGAGGAGAGGGGATTGTGAAGAAATGTGAAAAGAGCCTGTTGGCACCAATGGTGCGAACGATATCTTACCATCTAGTAGCATTGACATTGGAATCATTTTAAGATATCAAATAAAATAGTTTTCCCACTGTTGTGGATAAATTTCCCGATGTCTTTCCCAAGAACCTATCAGGGCTACCACCTCTAAGGGAAGTGGAGTTTACGATTGATCTCCTTTTGGGGACAAGTCCTATTTCACTTACATCTTATTGGATGGAACCAACAAAGTTAAGGGAATTTAAAGTGCAGTTAGAGGAGCTGGAAATCAAGGGTTTCATTCGACCAAGTATGTCTCCATGGGAAGCACCCGTTTTGTTTGTAAAGAAGGAAGATGGAACTCTTTGGATATATCTTGATTATCATAAGATTAAACAAGTTAAGATAAAGAATAGATATCCAATTCCATGAATTTATGATCTACTCGATGAATTAACGGGAGCTCAGTGGTTCACCAAGATTGACTTGCAATCAGGATATCACCAATTAAAAGTTTGGAATGATGATATTCCAAAGAAAGCTTTTAGAAGTAGATATGGCCGCTATGAATATGTATTCATGACTTTAGGTCTAATGAATGAACCAATTGTATTCATGGAATTGATGAATCAGATATTTCAACAATATCTAGATTCTTTTGTTGTGGTGTTTGTGGATGAAATTTTGGTCTATTCAAAGACAAGGGCTGATAATGAGGTGTAGCTGGAAACAGTGTTAAAAATCACGATAGATAATCATTTGTATGCAAAATTATCAAAGTGTGAATTTTGGATATAGGAAGTATGTTTCGTTGGCCATGTCATTTCTGAGAAAGGCATTTCTATTGATCCTTAAAAGATAGAATCCATTATCTCTTAGCAACCACCGAAAAATTTGTTCGAGATACAAAGTTTTTTTAGTCTACCTGGTTACTATCGATGATTTGTGCATGATTTCTCATGACTAGGTTCACCAATGAAATATCTGACAAAGAAAAATGCTCCATTCCAATGGATGGAGGTATGTCAGAAGTCTTTCTAGGAACTAAAAGTTTGGCTTACATCAACACCTATCTTGATCTTTCCAGAATCATGACATGGGTATGAGGTGTATTGTGATGCTTCAGGATCAGGGTTGGGTTGTGTTCTCATGAAAAAAGATCACATAGTTGCTTATGGTTCAAGGCTATTGATGGTGCATGAGAAGAATTACCCAACACATGATTTGGAGTTAGCTTCAGTCATCCATGCTTTGAAAACATGGAGACATAATCTATTTGGTGAGAAATTTACTGGGTTTATAGATCAAAAAATCTTGAAACACATTTTCTAATAGTGATATTTGAATCTAAGGAAAAGGAGGTGGATGGAGAATCTCCAAATGATTTACTTTGACTTGATGTACACATCGTGGAAAGGAAATTCATTTGCAGATGCATTGAGTTGAAAGTCATATACTCAGTTGGCGAAAGAGGCTTCAGATGAATTGTAGTTGATGTCAGGTTTAGCCGACATGCATGTGGAATGTGAATACCGAGGTTATGTAGCCATTTTAATTTTAGATACACTTGTTCCTGATTTAGTAAAAATGATCAAAGAGGCACAAACGTCTGATGTAGAATGTCTAGTTGTATGTTCAAAACTCAATGGTGGGGAGACCATTGATGGTTGGAAACTTGTTGGAGGTTCAATTTTGTGTTTCAGAGATCAGATAGTTGTACCTATGGTTTTTTCAAGAACAACTACTTCATGCTTACCACCATTCAAGATGGGTTGTACATCCTGGTACACAGAATATGTATAAGGCATTGATGGAGCAGTTTTGGTGGAGCGACATGAAAAGGAAGGTGGCCAAGTTCATCTCGCGGTGCTTAACTTGTCAGTAGGTCAAAGCATAGAATCAGAGACCAGATGGTATGTTACAATCTTTTCCCATCCCAGTGTGGAAATGGGTTCAAATATCAATGTATTTTGTTATAGGTCTTCTAAGAACGGTCCAGAAACACGATGCCATTTGGGTGATAGTGGATTGTCTAACCAAGTCGGCCCATTTTATCCCGATTCATGAAACTCATACGGTGGAGGATATTCCAAAAATCTATATCCGAGAAGTGGTAAAGTGGCATGATGTACTAGTTTCAATAGTCTCAGATAGGGATCCGAGGTTTACATCTCGATTCTAGAAATCATTACAGCAAGCCCTTGGAACTCAGTTGAATATGAGCACCGCGTATCATCCACAAATGGATGGTCAATCCGACCGGACAATACAGACAATGGAAGACATGTTGTGGTCTTGTGTAATAGCATTTGGTGGCTCATGGGAGGAGCATATAACCTTAGTGGAGTTCTCATACAATAACAACTATCAAGCCTCAATACGCATGGCTCTGTTTGAAGCATTGTATGGGCGTCCTTATCGTTCTTCACTATGTTGGGTGGAAACAGGTGAAGCATCAATAGTCAAGAAAATCCCTATCCATGAAACAATAGATAAGATCCATTTGATTAGAAATAGGATGGAGACAGCTCAGAGTCGTCATAAATCTTATGCAGATCACCTTCGAAGACCATTGTCGTTCATTGTGGGTTACCATGTCTTCTTCAGGATCTCTCCAAGGTGTGGACTTCATCATCTCTAGAAGCAAGACAAGTTATCTCTTAGATGCATTGGACCTTTTGAGATACTAGAATGGGATAGAGAGGTGGAATATCAGTTGGCATTACCACCATGGTTTAGTTCAATGCATAATGTGTTCCATGTATCCTAGTTAAAAAAGTATCACCCTGATCCTGACCATGTGATCAGATGAGATCACATTGAGCTAGAACCAGATGCATCTTTGGTACATATTTCATTGCAAATCATTGATAGACAAGAGAAGATATTGCATGGGAAAAGCATTGTCTTAGTGCGGGATTTATGGAAACATGTTCAGATTCAGAAAGAGACTTGGGAATGTTAGAAGGAAATGAAAGAGCAGTGGACGAAACTCTTTTTGGCCAGTAGGGGTTGTCTACTTTCCTAAGATGGAAAGACCAATGGTGGGGAGAATTTAGTACCCCTAGTTTTAGGTACATAACCCCTTTACTTGTGTTTTTTTAATTTGGTGTGTATTAAAATATAGAGTTTCCATAAAATATAGAGTTTCCAAAAAATAGCGTGTTTTCATAAAATAGAGAGTTTCCATAAAATAGAGTGTTTCCATAAAATAGAGATTTTACATAATATAGAGTATTTCCATTAATTTGGATGTTTCCATAATGTTGTTTTTTTCCATAAATTTTCTATATTTCTATAATGTTGGTTGTTTCCATAAATTTTGATATTTCCATAATGTTGGTTGTTTCCATAAATTGGGGTGTTTCCATAAAGTGTGATGTTTCCATAAAAATGTGTTTCCATAAAAAGGGTAAAAGTTATGGATATGAGAGTTTGGGGGTTTTATAAGGAGTTTTGGGACAATAATTAAGATCACACAATCCATACATGGTTGGCACAAACCGTGTGGTCCAATCATATGAAGAGGTCAAATCTAGATCCTATTTTCTAGGAGCTTGCTCTTTTTTTGTCTATTTATATCTTTTTGGCTTCAAAACGCCCCTAATTAGATATTAATCTCCCTAGAAGTCTTTAGAACCCTTTCCACATGATTTGAATCCATTCTGGAGCCTTCCCTTGGTGATTTCGAGTCCGATTCTTGAGGTATGTCACCATTCTTTGCGGATTTTTCATGATTTCTTAGATCTGCTTAGATATACTTTTCCGATATCCATTCTTTATCAGATATGAAACTATAGTTGGTATATATACGTTTTTGGATGCCAAATATTTCAATTTTGTTTTGTGATATTTCTAAGATAAGAGATATAAGGTCGCTCTTGGAGAATCAACCCGCTTTCTTGTGCGCTATTCGTCTGTTGTTAAAGTTTCGTCAAGACCTTCGAGGTAGGTGGATTCTCTCTCAACACTTCTTGATAGAATTAATATTATTAGATTCAAGTTGGTTTATTTATTGTGAAATGCATGAAAAAATAGTCATTTCTGATGATTTATGGTTCTTGTGAAATTGCGTGATCTTGTTGAATAGTTGTGAAAAAGGGGGTTTAATTTAAAATCATGATTTTAAAATATGGATTTTATGGAATTGTTAAATGGTTGATGAAAAAGTGGTTTTCAATAGAAATGGTTTTCAATAAAAATGGAGTTTTATTAAAATGGTTTGGAGTTGAAATGGTTTGGCATTGAAATGGTTTTGACGGAAATAGTTTTCAATAAAAAGGTGTTTTTATTTAAAGGTTTTTTGGCTTGATCGTTGGGCATATATGTTGGGTGTTCATACTACATATACGTGACTTGGTTGAAATATGACCTTGTTCCTGGTTACAAAGGTTTAATTTCAAATGGGAATTACATATATGAGGCTTGGTTGAAATATGACCTTGTGATCAGTGCCAACGGATTCATGGCACATTGGAAACAATTACCTTGTGATGACTTGGTTGATGGATGAGAAACCACTCATGAGTATGGAACTGTGATAACATAGCATGCATGGTTGGTTACATGGGTTTGAGAAATGGTTGGGTATACTTATATAGGGATATTGGGAAATTGTTGTAAAGATTGTTTGGTTATTTTTCTGTAAAAATATCTTGTTGGAAAATTGGTTTCGATTTCACTTGTATGGTTTTGGTAATGAAAGGTTTTGGAAACTTGTTTATATTTATTTATAAACTACTTTTTAGAAATTGTTTTATATATATTGTTTTATATAATTGTTGATAACTCTTCTATCCTAGTGGGGGGAGTAGGGAAGTCATTAGGGAAAACCTACTGTGTTTTATACTCACCCATGCTTTGGCACTTTGGTGCTTTTGCCGTTGTCTTATTCCTCGAAACCGGTAAAGGTAAGGCATCTCATTGCTAGTGGTTCATGGTGATGCTTGGGTTATGTGGTGGTGCTTGGAGCATGGAGCATGGTGTAGAGCCTTCGAGGGTGTCTTGGAGTCTTTTGAGAGTCTTGAGTTGTTTATCCGCTATTGTGTACTTTGATGTGTTTGACATAAATGAAGTTGCTTAGTTGTCTTTCAATTTTTCATGCATCATATAGTAAATGTTTGGTTATGGTTGGTTAGTTCATTGGGTTATTCCTTAGAGGGTAAATCGTCCCACACTTGTATTTGAAACCCTTTGGCATCTGGGGGATGACGCTTAAGGTCTAGTAATGACTCGTTGTGCTATCAAGCCAATGAAAATTGGTGGGTCATTACATTCCCCATGGTGGTTGCCTGATTTGGACAAATCGTGCGCCTACCCATGCGCCATCCCCTTATCCTCTCCCTCATTGTGCACAATTTCTTATCGAAGTTCCATGGTTCCAACTAACTATGAACCAACCATGATCCTCTATAAAATCCCCCAAAAAACATTCCAAAATGTTTCCAAACCCTCCCAAACATCACAAAAAAAACATTAAATATCTGAAAACATAAAATATGGGTTACGTAGTTAAAACCCATGATTCTATAATAAAATTAATCTATTTTTGGTTGAATTGTAGAATTTTTTTCATAATTATTAACTATAAATTATTGTGAATGTTTTTATATAATAATTATACTATTTTTATGATTCTTATGATGTCGAATAAAATTAATAGTCCCAAAAAAATTATTAATGATGTTTTATGTTAGAAAATATTTTATTAAATTATTTTAAAATAAAAAAATTCATAAATATGTCAATTGGGATTATAAATGATCTAAAATATAATAAATGGACGATTTTTGATCCACTTTTCACCATGGAATTAAATTTATGACACTTAAAGTCTAAAAATGTTTGACTATGCTTATGGTTTAAAACAATGAATGTGGGTAGGGGTTAAACCGAAACATAATGTTTACAATTTATATTATACATGCATAAATATTATTGGTTAAATGTATTTTTATTTTATCATGTAATACAATCTAATTTTCCCATTTTTTCAAAATTAAATAATTTTTATATATAGTATATTTAAATCATTTAAGTAATTTAATGTTTTTCCTTTCCCTCACTTATAAAAGGGCACCTCGTCTTCTCATTAATTCAAAAAGTTTGAGAACTAAAAATTAGTAAATAAATACCATGATACATTCTATGATTCTCTTACCATATCCTATAGCTTCTGGTCTTCCCCTAAGACCATTCTATGAATCCTTAAGGTGTAATCCAAGTGAGGTCCCTCAAATAAGAGGTCATCCTCTTAACAGAACATTTAAAAGTTAATTTCTTCTTATAATTCTTATAAATATAATTTATACAAACTAACATAATGAATATAGAATCTTAAATATATCAATATATCGTTATGATTATGCTACAACCATTTTACACATCTATTTAATCAAATGATAAATGAATGTATTGCTCATGTATACAAGTGGACTACATCCTCCACGCAGCGATATGATTCATTTTCAAAAAAAATATCAAGGTCATTTATTATAATGTATTTAATTAATATATATAATATTAATTCAATAACTATGATTCTATATATAAAAATCATTACTTACCTTCTTACCCTTGGACCCATTAAAAATGATAATGTCGCTCGTGCATATTATGAACTACCATCTCCATGAGGGGATACGATTTGGTTTTTATGTTTAAATTTAATGGATGTTTTTTAATTTTATTTCTTTTAAAAAATGATAATTATTTATTTATTACCATTATATAGATAATATAATCATTAATCATATGACCATGGTCAACCAATCAATGCTTTTTTTTGCGATTATGAACTGGACACCCTCAAAACATTTGAAATGAAATTAAATAATTTAATAAATATACATGTCATTGTAATAAGTGAAAAATGGGATTAAAATAAATTTTTATTCCTTAAAATGTTTCTTAAAAATATATAAAGAGACGTCAATTTTATTATATAGGAGATAAAGTATGTACATTGTTAATTATACTCAAGGTACGTGGTTTATAACTCAATTTATTTTCATTAGGTTATATTACTTATTCCTTATCTAGTTTAACCGAATATTATATAAGTAATGAAAACTTTCTTCTTTCTATTTCTTTAAAAAATTATAGTTTTTAAATATTTTTACACATAATAACTTGATTCTATAATTCTAACTTTAATGTTAAAATCTTTTCATGTGTTTCTCATATCACTTATATTTCTGTAAGAAATATTCCATATTCGCCAGCATTTTATTTTGGGTGGTGTTTATATTAAACATTTTAAAGTATATTTCATGAATCTATTTATATTCTTGGTATTTATTTTATTATTTGAATTTATTTATTTCAATGGGGTACTATTAAATGTTTCTAATGTGGGAAGGGTATATTATGTATTATAATTTTTAATTTTAAATTGATTATGGTTAAATTCTCATTTAAAGAAAATATAAGATATTTATTATTTAATATAAATATAATTTCTTATTAAATTTTTATCTATGTATTTAAAATGTTTTCCATTAATATTAATATTTTTTGCACTTTAAATAATTTATATTTTTAACAAAATTGGATCTAATTTCCGCTTTGATCAATGGACATTTTTCCATGTAAATATTTTCTAGAAGTTTGTTAATAATGTTATTATTTTCTTTTCAATGATTTATTATGTTAATATTAAACTATCTTTGAATTTAATTAAAAATGTTTTAAATGAAATCTTTATAACATTATCAATATGGAAAATGTTTAATTTCTTTACCAAGTGATAAAATAATGTTTCTAATTCCTATGAATTGACCACCCATTCTATTTAATGAATGATTTTTAATTTTATTTAATTTATAAAAATGATAATTACTTATTAATTACCATTCAATATATAATATATCCATTAATATTGTGACCATGTTCAACCAATCAATGTTTTTTCTCGATTATGAATTGACCATCCTCAAAACATTATATATGAAATTATCTAATTTAATAAATATATAAGGCATGGTAATAAGTGAAAAATGGATTTAAATAAGTTAATACTCCACAAAAAGTTTCTTAAGAAAGTATTAAATTAATATATGATTGTTATATAGGAGATAATGTATGTACATTGTGAATTATAATCAAGGTAAGGGGTTTCTAACTAAAGTTATTTTCCTTAGGTAGTATTACTTATTCATTATATAGGTTATAAAAAGATTATATATATAATAATATCTTGCTACTTTTTATTCCATTATCATTTGTTTTATATGTATTTAATATTTTTACCCATAATAACTCGATTTATTAATTTCCACTTCAATGTTAAAATCTATTCAAGGGATTCTTGTCTCACTTTTATTTTTATATGAAATATGCCATATTTTCTACCAGTTTATTTTGGGTGGTGTTTATATTACCCATTTGATAATTTATATAATGAATCTATTTATATTCATCGTATTAATTGTTTCGTTTGAATTTATTGATTTCAATGGGGTATAATTAAAAAGTTACTAATGTGGGAGGGGTGTATTCTACAATCTCATTTTAATTCAAGATTAATTATGCCTAAATTCCCATTTATAGAAATTATAAGATATTTATCATTTAATATTGAAATATTTTCTTGTTAAATTTTCATCTATGTAATTCACACGTTTTTCTTCCATTTTAATCTATTTATTTACTTTAAATAATTGAGATTTAAAAAAAATTAACCTTATTACCTTTTTGGCTGATGAACCTTTTTTCCATGTAAATGTTTTCTAAATGTGTTTCAAGAATTTTATTATTTTCATTTGAATGATTTGTTATGTTAATTTTAAACTATCTTTGAATTTAATTATAGTGGTTTTAAATGAAATCTTTTTAACATTACCAATATGGAACATGTTGATTTTTTTTACAAATTTAGAAAAGATTGTTTCTAATGTCTATGAGTTGACCACCAATTTCTGAAATCAAGAGTAACCTTTTATTTAATGATTATTTTAAGACTATTCATGTTTCATTTTAAATAAATTGACTTGTATATAAACTATAAATTTCAATATTTTATATAATTTATTTTAAAATGAAAAGGTTATTTTCCACAAGAAATGTTTCAGTTATCTATTAAATGTATTTACATTTTTATTAAAATTATTTTCTAAATACTATATATTACTAAATATATGCTTAATTGTTATCATCCACCATATTATTCTAGATAAATAATAATCACGATGTCATATTTTGTGCTAGGTAAAAATAATTATATTATGTATAGTAGTTTACAAATACGTATTTTTATGTTGATTATTAAATATTTTGATTATTCAACCCTTTTTTATGATGATTTCACTGGACTAGTAAGTGGTGGGTTGGGACTGTTATATACCCTTTATGTAATAGTAGGTGAAATGAGATAGAATATATTGGTAATTTAGTATATTATATCCTAATTGTTTATGATTTATTAAAATGAGTACATAATGTTATGGTTATGATGTCTTAGTACAAGGCATTAGCAATATGATAATGATGTAAGACATTATACAATCTATAATTATAAAACTTGTAATTTTGTTCTAAGAAATTATTTTTCGTCCTATGTAATATATAGATATATTCCCCTTTAATTATATTTGTTATATATCATATTTTATTATTGTTTAACTAGGCCATATTATTTTTTATTTATTTATTCTCTCATATATTTTTTTATAAGAATTCCCTTACGAGTATCCATTAATCCTACTTTATTTTTTATCATTCCAAATGATAGTAAAAAGTGATCTTTGAATTATTTAAAGGATATGATAAAATATATAATAGTGTTTCCACTAAAATTTTAAATTTCTATTTAATGTTTTTTAATTTTAATATTAGAATCATTCATGTATCTAACATCTAAAGAATACTAAAATATTTGATCCTTCAGGATGATATCTGTAACATCTTTCCTCTTCCTCATTGTCTTGATAAGGTGTGAGGATGATATTAGGAATTAAGTGACATCCCCAATATGCCAATGGTTGGAAATAATTACCAAAGGGTTTCAATAAATTTGGGGGATTATTAACCCATTAATAATAAGACAATAAAACCAATAAAAGAAAACTAAAAAAACCAAAATATGAGGCATGATGAAAAGAACCACAACTCAACAAATTGTCTTACATCGGAACCCACCAAAGTAAAATACTATGTAATACAAACTAACATTATAGTAAATAATGGAATATGACTAATAAAACTCCTAGATGACCACAAGACTCCACTCTCCACAGGCTCCATCCCCTAATAACACCAAAAAGACAAAGTATCATAACGAAGTTCTAAATATGTGTGATACATTACCTTTTAACATGCATTGGTAGTTGACATCTGCAAAATCACCAATGTTCCAAAGTAGGGATGAGTACTAAAACTCAGAAGGCTTTCCCCCAATGACTTCCCTACTCACGCAACTAGGATAGATGGGTTAAAAAAATTTATATAAAACTGTTTATATAAAAAAATCCTAATCTAATTTATAACTAAATAAAAATAGATACCATAATAACCACTTTTCCAATGAAATTTATTATTCAAGAAAGAAACCATACCATGCCTTTAATATAATTTCATAAACTCCATTTGGCATAATCATTTTATTTCACAAAACCAAAATACTAACTATGCATGATTAATTTTGAAAGTTCCATACTCATGAGATGTATCACATCGATCTACCATGTTTTCACAAGGTAATTATTTCCAATGTTCCATTACAACTTCATCATTGAGAATCATGTCATATTCTAACCAATCCTCGTAAATATAATATGAATCCCCATAACAATTATTCCCAAAAACAATGTGATTAACAACATGAAAAATTAATTTCAATAAAACTACATTTTTATTGAAAACATTTTTCCAAAAAGTTATTTCAAAATTTCATAAAATATATATTCTAAAATACTCATTTTAAAATCAATTAACCAAATCACCTTTCACAAAAATTCACAAAAATTTTACAATTCCACAAAAACCACAGATAATCACTAAAGAGGATTTATATCATGCTTTTTACTATGATTTCATACTAAATTTTAATAAATTAAAAAATTTTCAAACCAATCCAACCAATTCTAGTAAGAGGAGTTAAGAGTGAAGCCACTTACATTGAGTGTTTTGGTGAAAATAATAAATGGGTAAATAATCACAAATAAACTAGGTTAAAAAATCACGAACCCACCTTATATCTCTTCCCCTATCACAAAAAAGAACAAATATTAACATATTAGGAAGAAAAAACCTTAGATCTACCCACTAAGAGTGTATATCTAAGAAACAGTTCTGATTGGTGAATTAGATATAAGAAAAACATCATGAACTATGAAGAACAATCACATACCTTGAAAAAACAACTTCTCATCACTAAGAAAAGCCTTCACATCACCTCCGAATTGATGGGAGAACCTTTTATAGCCTTTCGAGAAGAAAAATCCTATTGTAGGGCTAGATAGTAGGGAAAAAAATTTCCATAAAGTCAAAATAATATAGATCCACTTTTTTAGGAACTAATATTGAACCTATACTTGGTTTAGTCACACAGTTAGGCAAACTGTGTGAAAATGATACATTATCCACTACAATAAGGATGACCCTCTCAATAAAACCTCACACTATCTCCATAACTATGCACCAACTGTGCTGAAGCCACTCCCTCAAAAGACCCAAGACATTTTCAAAGAGAACGATTTATCCTTAGATGTTTCACGGTTTGGACAAACTGTGCATAGTCTGTTCGCCTTCCCCTTTTCCCCAAAAACACACGGAAGGTTCTGAAAACATCACCCATAAACATAAATGAATAAATAAAGGGTTACTTAACAGAAAAGGTGTCACGAACCAACCAGGGTCAACCCTGAATCGGTCAACCAAGTCGGCCCGTGATATGGCCCAAGGGGCGTTCTAGATCCCCAAGGGCAGGCAACTAGTGTCCGGCCTCAAAACTAAACAAGTGTGAATGATTTGGCCCATGAATAAAAGAAAAATAACTAACCAAAAACTGAATCATGAAAACAAAATCTAAGAACAATGAGTAAATAAAGTTGTACATACCTTCGTGTGACTTTATGGGTCACCAACAACCTCAAACCAACATTGCGCTATGGTGACTGAATCCAAGCCAGGCACATCAACCGTAGCTAAAATACAAAGGTAAAACTATGTGCGTGAGTATAAAACTTAGTAGGCATGCCCAAACAATCTATGCACATATTAATTTACTTTTAATAAAAGATCCTTCAATATCATGATTGAAATACAATGTATAAAACTAGGTTTTTACACATTTTCTTCTTAAAAAATCACGATCCATTTCCCTTCATATTTTAAACGAAATTCCTTTCAAAAGTGGAAAATTTATCCTTTTTAAAGAAAGAGGGATAGCCAAGTGTAAAAAATTTTAATTTTTTTTTCCACAAACTGTTGATATTCAATTTTTTCCAATTTAACAAAGAGAAGCATCATACACGAAGGAAAAATCAATAAACACACAAGGGAAATGGAAAATAACAAGCAAGAGTAATCAAACTGAACAAGGCACCTCAATAATCCACTACAGACAACCAAGTGCTGATATACATGGGAAATCCTAGGAGTTCGTGAATTGTCTAGAACGTACAATAAATGTGACTCATTTCGAAGGCATGCCTACTCTCGATGACATCATAACTACCAAACGCTCCATATCACCATACCTGGACTAACTGAGGAGACCAATCCCCTAGTAGTGTATAATTTGTACTAAGGGACAATAGCCAGTTTGTATTCTAAACTAGTGCTGCAATCATTCATTGAAAATTCTCTAGCTATGCTAGGTTCCCATGTTTAGACTAAAAAGGGGGTGAGTCTACAATGTCAAACAAGTATGGAGTCACAGGTTCATTCCTCACACACAGTCAACACACACAACAAAGTCACCCCCGAGTCACCCCATGGAATACGTCCCTAGCCCTTCAACCATTTGATCACAAGAATGTCCTACCCGGTGGAGCTCCCATAACATATAACTCAACCAAAGAAAGGGGACCACATCCAAGGAGTTTTTTTTAAAGATAACTGGTTTTACCAAAGTTCCAAACGGGGCTCACATAAATTTCGCATGCCAAACCATTTCTTAATAATCACATGAACACCACTTTGAAAACCATAAATACACATTGAAACCGATTTTAAAAACCCAAACCCGAATTTTAAATCTAAAACACATTCAAAAAGGCCAAAGGGTCATTTCATCATGAAATTGATGTGAAAACACAATCAAACCACTTATTGGAACACATTACAAGAAATAAACAACTCTAATTCAAGACAGAAAATTTTATTAACAGTTATATATAAATAATTAATATTAAAACTAGGTGTGAAATGCATGAAATAAATGACTATTAAATTTAATGATTAATGCATAGAGATCCTACCTTAGAGAAGGAAGCAGACCAAGATGAGACACTTCGGCTCTTGAAGCTTCCGAAAAAAAATGCTCACACTAGAACACACATACATTCTCATACATATATATATATACCCTTAATTAATTGAACATATTCCCCACACCATGAGGGAATATGTGCAAGGAATATATATATATATACATATACACATACGTACCTCTGTATGCGTGTGTGCGCACCCCCAACAAGCCACCCAAGATCTAATTTATTAACCAATAGAAACCAACAACATTTGGAAAAAAATAACCATTTAGGAAAAAAAATTCAAAGAAACACAAATTTAAAGAATCACCTTCCTTTGATTACACCCCCATATGTGCACGTAGTGCACCCATGGGTGTTTCAACATCTAGTGACACACCAAGCATTACAAGACACACAAAAACCATTTTTGAAATACATTTTCTGTTAATTAGTAAATTCATGAAACCCCTTTGTAAGAACCCAATATTAATGCATTCACATCTCAAGTGCCTTTGAAAACACATTTCACACATTTTTCATAGTCCTAAAATCACGTCCAAGAAGTACCCTAATCAAGAACACATGAAAACATAACCATATCATTTAGAAAATCCTTTTTTTCATATACTCATGTCAAACAATTCCGAAAAATATTATCCACCACATTGACATCTAATTTCACTATTAAAATCCATATAAAATTTATCCAAGCAAAATTGGAAAAAACAAACATAGACATACTAAAAAAACAACATCAAATTATTTTTTTAGAAAATTATACTATCTAAAAACACCAATACACCACACTGATATTTAATAAGAACCTCAAAACAATTTAAGGACCTAATTTAGACCGTGAGAAACCAATAAAGAGGATATCAACCTCACCTCAGATAGAGGTGACCAACTGAGACAAGCCGAACCGCTCCACCTTCAGTGGTGGTTGCCGGAACACATACCCAAGGGTCCTAAGAGTCCATTTCATAGACCTGTAACAAAAGAAACTGAATCGAACATAACTCAATCCATTTGGATTTGGCCAAAAATGAGAACCGCAAGGAAGAATCACAAAAATGATCTAATACCAACCAGTGGGTGAATATGGGAGGTCAGCCATGCCACGAGGAGGGACAATTACTGGAGGTGTCGTGCGCCGAAGAGGATTCTGGCAGGGCAGGTCTTTTCTAGTGAGGGAGGCGCTGGAAAAGGGGGTCTGACTAGAGCTACGCGTTGGAGAGGGGTGTCATCGGATGGGGTTGCATCGGCAGGGAAGGGCGCCGCTAGACGAGGCCGCACCAGAGAAGAGGTTCGGCCGAAAGGAGTGCTGCTAGCGTGGGAGGCGGGTCGTGCAGAGGAGGGGGGTCAAACTAGGAGGGGGTCATGCAAGGCAATGGGAAAACCAGGATAGAATGGCGTCACACCACACAGAGAAAAAGGGGGTTATTAGGGTTTGGATTAATTTTTTTAAACATACTAATTTAACTAAATCAATAATAATAATATTAATAAAAAATTATTAAAAAAATACTACTAATAATAATAAAAATCAAAATAATAATAATATTATTAGTAAAACTATAATATTATTACTATTTTATGCTTAAACATTTTTTTCTCTAAAACTCTATTTTATTTTAATATTTTTTTACTTTATTTCACTTCACATATACTTTAATTATTTTATTTACTTATTTCGGATGTTGGGAAATCGAACGGCTCACATACCGTCAAGTGTGCGGTCGAGCAGGCTACACTTGAACCGTGCCACCCAGCACTAACCTCCCACAACATCAAACAATGTGTTGTCGTAATGTTTTATAAGTCATGCGCAAGTCGCACGTTAATCTCTGTTAGGGTGTGACAATTCTCCCCACCACAGACAATTTCTACCCCCATAAAGTCACCAAGGCAAAAGATAGCCAAAGCATCATTATGTGCCCAAACAGATCCAAAAGGAAAATCAAGAACCTCTGGTTGACAATTCACTCCACAAGTCACACCCGACTGGTCACGATGAGACCATGACAAAAAACAAGGGGAGAACACAAGAGGGTTCTCCCCACTATAAGAACTCAAATAACACAGAAACTTTAAAACCCATGCACACTAGCCCAAGGAGGGGTTAACGCAGGAACTCCCAACCTGAACTTACCGACTTGTCCCCTTGAGTTGGGCGGGACAACTGAGACTTAAATAGAACACCACTACAAGGAAACCTGACATACTAGGGAACCAAAACAAGGAACTCTATAAAACAAAACTGTAGGATCTATGAATTCCCCACACCAATCTAAAACCCCCAACACATCCAACTCCCTTAG
The DNA here is from genome assembly GCA_963277665.1 of Viscum album. Lineage (NCBI taxonomy): Eukaryota > Viridiplantae > Streptophyta > Magnoliopsida > Santalales > Viscaceae > Viscum > Viscum album. The sequence continues at coordinate 1,491,251,433 of OY728142.1, forward strand.
TATGAGTGAGAAAATGCTTCAACTAAAACCGCAAACTCTTGACACAAAACAAAAACTCCCTACACTCGCATCTCCAAACGATCACTATTAAAAGGAGGGCCAACCCACATAAGAGATAAATACACTTTGAAGGAAAACAAATGATTTCAAATGACACATTTAGAAGAACACAACTACTACAATCACGAAAGAATAAGTTAATTGCAATATCACCACAAAGGATTAACATACAATAGTTGGAAAAAAGAAACAAGGAAACCCTGAATGTCTGTATTCCAAGATGAATGATAAGAACCAAGTGAAGGTTTCACATGTTGACACCCTAAATGTGCGTGAGCTTCACCCTGAGACCTGAGGCAGTGTCATGGCAGAAGAATCTTATGCCTTACAGTCATATACGAGCAACCCATGACCAAGATTCCTTCTAACGACACTTATTTAGGATCCTTTCCTAGAGACCCAAACGGTCACACAATAGCAGGAATTTGGAGGGATGGGACAAGATGGCTTAGGATTCTTGAAACGACAACACTTATGGGACATTAGAATGTAATCTGATGAACCAGAAGTGGACACCGACAAAAGGGACTCCTTCCAAGGTAGGTTCTTTTTGTACACCCCAATCAAAAAATGGGGAACCCTTACGAATGACATGAGGCGCCATATTTGTCAAGAACTTTCACTCCAGATGTCGACTCCTTAAAGCGGCCCACACAGGCCTTCACCAACCATTAGCCTTGTTAACTATGGACGAGATCTCACCTCTTTTCGCCTTCACCTCCTTAGGTATGATCCATTGGATGAATATGGACTTTAAAACCTCCCACATTATCCCAACAACACGTAAGATGAGACATCCACCCCCATTGGTCCAAGGCTGGACCATCCACTAAACCCAAGACAATATGAACTCTAAGAAACTCAGGAGTCCCCAACCACCAGAATTCATGCTCTACTCGCCTTAAACAACTTCACTACCTCTAACAAACCCTGAATGCCTTGAAAGACAAGCAACACTCGAAGGAAACCAGAATTGGTCCTGACTCATTAACAACTCTTGAGGAAATTTCTGGGTGGAATATTCGGAACAACATGAAAAACAAAATTGGAATTGGCATCAAGCCAGAACTCAATCAAAAGAAACACCCCAAACCAAGTCATTGGGTCCAGAATCCCAAACAAGCTCAAACACAACCAAAAGAAACATCACAAGCCAAAGGTAACAGACTCATAAATCCAACATATACAAATAAAAGAAAAATACAATTTTCAAAATACCAAAACCCACTTTTTGAGAAAAAACCAAGTCCCAAAATCATTTTTTTTATTCAAGTCCATTTTAGAAAAATCATGCCAAGCCTTAAATTTCAAAACCCCACTCATGGAATCCTATGAACTGCCGCATAATCCTTCATCCCTTCCCACTCAAATCATCCGTACATATGTGTTGATATGCACTTCACAAATATACCCACACATATGTGGATGATCACAAGGAAAACCATGGGTTTCACTTTCCATTCCATTTCCAAATTCAAAAATAAACCAAAACTGTCCAAATTAAAACACTTACTATTTAAAAACCACTTTTCCAATTTCAAAACAACTTGAATGAAATCCCCATTTTACTAATTTTAAAACAATTAAAGAAAGACCCCTTTCAATTCAAAACCCCTTTCAATTCAAGACCCCTTTAAAAGAAAATAAAATCATGAAAAATCACAACCAACCATGGAGAACCGGAATGAGTAAGTAGTGATTATGCCCAACCTGGCGACATGGTAGTGAGCCACTCCCCAAGTAAGACAAAACTCCAGAGGATCTTGAACTGGGCATCTGGGATCCAAATGGGTCACTACTCGATGTAGGGTCACAATGTGACACCGATTCACCTCTATTATCATCCCTCAATCCAAGATAGAGTCAAAAGACCCAAAACCCGGACTACCCCTGGTAGCTAGGGTTTCGTCACGAGCGGTGGTGATCAGGCACCAACCTGTAACCTACCTCCTAAGCCCCGAAAATCCTAATCTCTATCTACCAGACATCCCAAATAATAAGAACCATATCTAATACCATTTTATCATGAACCAACCTGGGTTGACCCTAAACCAGTCACTCAAGACGACCCATGACATGTCCCAAGGGGCATTCCCAATCCCCACGGGCTGAGAACTAGTGTCGAGCATCAAAACTAAACAAGCGGGAATGATTTGGCCCATGAATGAAAGAAAAATAACTAAACAAAAAAGGAATAGCGAAAAAAACTAGGATCTGCGAGAAAATAAAGCAGTACATACCTTCATGTGACCCTATGGGTCACCACCATCCTCAATCCAAGGTTGAAATATGGAGACTAAATCCAAGCAAGGCACGACAACTGAATCTAAAAAAACAAAGTTAAAACTATAGGCGTGAGTATTAAAACTAATTAGACATGAAAAAACAATCTATTCTCATATTCATTTCATTTAAATAAAATATCCCTCAATTTCAGGATTGAAATACAATGTATAGAACTAGGTTTTTACACATTTTCTTCTAAAAAACAAATCACGATCCATTTCCCTTAATATTTTTAACTAAGTTCCTTTCCAAGGAAGAAGCTTTAACCTTTTTATATAAAGAGGGACAGTGAAGTGTAAAACATTTTAAAAACATTATTCCACAAACTTTGTAAGATCATTTTTATCCACTTTAACAAAGAGATGCATCATACACGAAGGAAAAAAGCAATAATCCCACAACAGAAATGGAAAATAACATGATAGAGTAATCAACCAAACAAGGCACCCCAATCATCCGACGTAGACAACCAAGTGCTCATATACATGGGAAAACCTAGGAGAACATGAATATTCTTGAACATACTATACATGTGAAACATCCTGAGGGAATTCCTACTCCCGATCATGTCATAACACCCAAATGCTCTGTATCTCCCTACCTAGCCTAACTAACGGGCCAAATCCCCTAGTAGAGTATAATCCGTACTAAGGGCCACTAGCCAGTGCATAGTCTAAACTAGTGCAGCAGTTGTTCCTTGAAAATTCTCTCACTGTGCTAGGTTTGCATGTTCATACTAAAAAGGGGCTGGGTCCAAAATATCAAACATGTATGCAATCACAAGTACATTCCTCACACACAATCAACACACACAACAAAGTCACCCCTGAGTCACCCAAGGAATATGTCCCCCGCCTTTCAACCATTAGATCATAGGAAAGTCCTACCCAGCGGGCCTCCCATAACATATAACTCAACCAATTTAAGGGGACCATATCCAAGGATATTTTTCTTAAGATAATTGGTTTTACAATAGTGCCAACCGGGCCTCACATAAATTTTTCATGCACAACCATTTCTTAAGAATCACACACATGCCACTTTGAAAACCATAAATTCACTTCAAAACCAATTTCTGAAACCCAAAACATAATTTTAAATATAAAACACATTCACAAAGTCCAAAGGGGAATTTAATCTTGAAATTGATGTTAAAACACAATAAAACCACTTATTATAACACATTACATGAAATAAACCACTCCAAATCAAGAAAAAAAATTACTAATAGTTCTATATCAATAATTAATATTAAAACTAAGAGTGAAATGCAAGAAATAAATGATTATTAATTTTAATGGTTAATGCATAGAGGTCCTACCTCAGAGAAGGAAGCATACCAAGCTAAGAAACTTCATCTCTTGAAGCGTTCGACAAAAAACACTCACACTAGCAAACACATACCTTTTCATACATATATATATACACTTAATCCATTGAACATATTCCCCTTGCCATGAGGGAATATGTGAAAGGAAGATATATATATATATACATATACACATACATACCTATATGTGTGTGTGTGTTCACCCCCAAGAATCCATCCAACCTCTAATTAATTAACCTAGAGAATTCAACATCATTTTGAAAAAAAAGAACTATTTGGAAAAACAAGTTTTCAAAGAAACACCAATTTAAAGCATCACCTTCCTTCGATGACACCCCCATGTGTGCACCCAGTGCACCCATGGGTGTGTCAACATCTAGTGACACACCAAGCATTACATGACACAAAACCATTTTTGAAATACAATTACCATTAATTAGTAAATTCATGAAACCCCTTTGTAAAAACACACTTTCAATGCATTCACATATCATGTGCCTTTGAAAACACATTTCACACATTTTACATAGTTATAAAAACACTTCCAAGAAGTACAATAATGAAGCACACATGAAAACATAACCATATCATGTAGATAATACTTTTTCGTCATATACTCATGTCAAACACTTTTGATAAATATTACACACCACATAAAACATCTAATTTAACTATTAAAATCCAAATAACAATTACCCAAAAAAATTGGTAAAAACAAACATAGGCATACTAAAAAAACAATATCAAAATATAGTTTTAGAAAATTCTATTATCTCAAAACACCAACACACTAAAAAGATAATTAATATGCACCTCAAAAAAATTTAGGAACCGAATTTAGACCGTGCGAAACCATGAAAGGGGATTTAACCCTCACCTCAGATAGTGTCAACCAACTGAGACAAGCCGAACCACTCCTCCTTTAGTGGATGTTGCTGAAACATGAAGCTAAGGGTCCCAAGAGACCATTAAAATAGTACGGGAACAAAAACAAAATGAACCGAACATAACTCAATCCAATAGGATTCGACCAAAAATGAGAACCACAAAGAGGAATCACAAAAACGATCTAATACCTACCAGTGGGAGAAGAGGGGTGTTCAGCCACACCACGAGGAGTGAAGGCTTCTAGAGGTGTAGTGCACCGAAGAGGATTCTGGCCGAGGAGGTTGTTGTAGGTGAGGGAGGTGCCGGACAAGGGGGCCGACCGGAGCTACGCGTCGGAGAAGGGTGTCATCGGATGGGGTCACGTTGGTAGGGAAGGGCACCACCGGAGGAGGTCACATTGGAGAGGTGGTTCAGCTGAAAGGAGAGCCTTCGGTGTAGGAGGCGGGTCGTGCAGAGGAGGGGGGTCGAACCCAAAGGGGTCCATGTGAGGCCAGGGGAAAACTAGGGTGGAATGGCATCAGGCCACATAGGGAAAAAGGGGGGGTATTAGGATTTTGATTAAAATTTTTAAACCTAATAATTTAACTAAATCAATAATAATATTATTAATAAAAATTTGATAAAAAATACTAATAATAATAATAACAACCAAAATAATAATAATAATATTATTAAAACTGTAATATTATTATTATTTTATGCTTAAACAGTTTTTTTTCTAAAACTCTATTTTATTTAAATAATTTTTTTACTTCATTTTACTTCACATATACTTTAAATAATTTATTTACTTATTTCAGATGTTGGGAAATCGCACGGCTCGCATGTCGTCAAGTACATGGTCGAGCAGGCTGCACTTGAACCGTGCCACCCGGCACTAACCGCCCACAAAGTCAAACAGCGTGTTATCGCATAGTTTTATAAGTCACGTGTCAAACTCAGTCGGGTTGTGACAAAAGGGGGTTCTAAATTCTACCTACCATTGTTATTTTACCCCTTAGACTGTAGAAAACCATCGATGTAATGGTAGAGTTCCAACCATTTCTCTTTCATCTCCTTCTCATGTTCCAAATTCTCTTCTTTAACTTGACCATGTTTCCACAAAACAAATTCTACACCAATGTTTTTTCAAGAAATAATTTATCTTACTTATCCAAAATCCAAATTGGGATATGGTCCAAAAAATAATCCATCTCTTAGTCAACATGATCCCAACTAATCACATGGTCAATATCAGAATGATAATTTTTCCCCTGAGATACTTAGATTACATTGTCCACCAAACTAAACTATGGTTGAAATTCCAACCAATATTCTACTTCTCTAACCCATTATAGTATCTCAAAAAAGAAAATTTATTTAGGAGATAAAATTCCATACTTACCAAAACATCGATGACCAGTCCTTGTAAAAATTCTTAAAAACACATGATTACTCATTGCGAAGGACAACAACCATCGACAATGATCCACATATAATTTCTGGTGACTCTGGGCCATCTCCATTCCTTTCTTGATCAACTAAAATTTATCCATTGTTTCTTATACATGGGTTAGACCAACTAGTGAATACTAACTTGTTTCCACCCAATACAGTGGAGAACAACATGGTCTCCCATACAATGCCTCAAAATAATCCATATGTATCAAGACATGATAACTGTTATTATATGAGAACTTCAAAAGGGGAACATTCTCTTCCCATTACCCACCAAGATCCATTACAGAAGCCCAAAATATGTCTTAGAACATTTTTATCATCCTTTTGGATTTCCCATTTATTATAGGATGATACGTCATACCACTGAGATAACATTAATTGATCAAATAGTTCATAAATGCATTGAATTTGATACTCATTCTTGATCATAACTTGGTTAAGCATATTATAATCAACACTTAGATAAAGAGTTCCATATGCTATCTTCACAAACAAGACTAGTGTTTACCAGGAATATATTCTTGGTTGAATGAAACCCTTTCTTTACGGCTCTTACAACATCACTTTTAGATCCCTTAATTCAATTTGTTCCATACTATAAGATGTAAGGGAAATCAGACTACTCCTAAAAAGGAGATAATTCAAAAACTAAACTTTTCTTATAGGTGGTAACCCTGAGATGTTTTTGGGAAAACAATTTGTGAATTAATCAACAATTATTGGAAAATTGTTATCCTTGATATCTTCCATCGATAAAAAATTCCACACCTCCAACTGGTAAGAGTTTATTCCCACCACTAAAGACAACATTTCTGTTGAACCTATCTTTACAACCCATTCTCTTCTGATGATATTCCTAGCACCTTCCACAATATTGAAACTAATTATTGTGCTATGACAGTTGATGCGAGCCTTGAACATTATCAAACAATAAATACCTATAATTACATCATATAAATCCATCTCCAGCATAGAGAAATCCCATTTCAGCTCAACTCCATCAACAGTTATAGAACATGCTCAACACACAAAGGCTCGATATTCTCATTGAAAAATATAAATTTTAAGTTTTATCATGGAAGGAATCATCTCAAGTTTTAAACATAGAAAAAAAAACTAAATGAGAATCAACGAAGGAATGTAATACACCAGTATAAAACAACACTTGCATAAGGGAAGAATTAAAAATAATCGCTCGTCTTACTATAGATGGTCTTTCCAGATCATCCATAATCATCTTCTTAGCTCCATATAATTGCTTCATCACTACAATTTTCACCGTTTTACCTTTCTAAGACTTCACATGATGAGGAATCATGGTATTAATATAATCACCATGTATAGGTCTATTCTGTCTTTGTGATTGATTTTAATTCCCTCACCATGTGATGGATTATGAATCCTGTGACACCTGAGAAGCATCTCCAGCACCTGAACTTAGAGCACAGTGACAATACCACATGATATGTACCATTTTGATTCAATTATGATATTCTCTTGGTGGTGTTGTACACTCTCACTTCATGTGGTCAAACAAACCACATTGGAAACATCATAATTTTTTGTGGGCCTTGGGGGAGGATTCATTGATCGAGGTATCTGATTCTGATTCTTGCTCCCACTCTAGAAGTAGGTTTCCCTATTCTGATTGCTCCCAGCAGGAGAGTTCCCATCGTTTCCCATGGGTATCAATATATTTACTCTTCCTATAGCTCATGATATGTCTCATTCATCCACCATTACCATATTGACCATAAATGTGTAATCAATAATAAAGATCACAACAATCAGTGATTAAATCACATTCTATATCCCTAATTCATATACGTGTACCTTCATGTATGCACTAGTAGCAACCTAAGGTGAAAAGTGCACTAAATTCATGAATTTTTCCATATACTCAGTGATAGATAGATTTTCCTACTTCAGGATTAATAAGTTTATTGTTCTTTGAATCCTGAATGTATGTGGATGGAATTGTTTGTTGAAAAATTCGCCAAAATCCTCCCAACCAAGGCCCTAATCAACATTATCTTGTACCACTAGATACCACCACTGGAATACAGGGTCTTCTAGAACATACATCATGATATTGAATTTCATCATTAATGGTGTACTAATGAAATCAAAGATATGATTCATCCTCTTCAGCTGCACCACTACCTTTTCTGGTTCTAAATCACCATGGATGATAGGTGGAACTTATTTAAATAACTGAATGGAGTGATCCACTTGTCTTACCTCATCCCTATAGTTCCTTATTTCCACATACTGAAACTCATGGATGATACTTTGAACCAGTTATTGGTTCACCTTTCTCTTAGGTGCAACTACATTTTTTACAGCTTATTCTGGTTAGTTTCTACGACACCTACCAGGTACCATTTTCTAAATAAACAAAAAAATCCATAAGTATCGTTGTCTATAAATTTAAGGCTCATCCTTTAAAATAATACCACATCAACTATCACAACATGTTTTTCCAAAATCTATCTTTTCTACATTTAACTATCAGGAGAAAAAAAATCTACCCACATTTGAAAATAAAACAATTTTCAAAATAAACCAACTATTCTCTTTTCAAAATATTTAATTAAAAAAATCATTCTGTATTTTCATAAATCAATACTTTTTCACAAAAACATAAATAATTATTCATAAGGATGTATTCACTCATAATATTAAGGCATCCCCCTAATGCATTTAATTCATGCCGCATTGGCTAAACCCATGACAATGATATTTCAAACCTATAAGTGTCTCCAAAACACTTATGAACCCAACTCCCTCATAACATGAAGTTAAACATAAAATGTTTAGCTACATATTTGTATTCTCTACATTTCAATTCATGGGAATCCTACTCCTTTTTTGGATCATAACTAATGGAATATACATAAATGAATTTAACATCAAAACCAAGAAAACTGATGACTACTAGTTCGAAAAGGAAATGAACAGGTCGATACCTTTTAACTAAAAAAGGATTTTGGACTAAAAAATTATACTATTTGTCTCCAACTAACTTTTGAAAAAAAAACTAATACCATTTGCAACAATCCTCCTTCTCCTCATCGGCTTATGAATGTGATAGGATTGTACTAGGCCTTAAGCAATATCCCCAATATTATAAAGGATGGAAATAAATGCCGAAGTATTTCAGTATATTTGGGGGATAATTTATCCTTTAATAATAAGACATTGAATATAATAAAACCAAACTATTCAAACCACTATATGATGCATGAAAAAATAGAACCACAAGTCAACCTATTATTTTATATCAAAACTTCCCAATGTGTACTCCAATGGAATCCAAACTAACATCAAAGTAAATACTGGAAGATTACTAACAAAACCCCAATATAACCAAAATAGTCCAATCTCAACAAGATCTTTGCTCCAAAATCACCAAATAGCCCAACTATCAAAAATTAGGGCTAAATATGTGTGATAATTTATATTTTCCCATGTCCAGGTTGATGATATCAGCAAAACAAACAATATGTCGAAGAAGTGGTGAGAACTAAAACATAGTAGGTTTCCCTGACTGACTTCCCTACTCACACCACTATGATTGAAGAGTTAACAACATTTATATAAAATAGTTTATATAAAACTATTCCCAAAATAGTTTATAACTAAATATAAACAAGTACCATAATAACCAATTTTCCAATGAAATCCATTTTTCAAGAAATCCACCAAACCATACTTTTAATACCATTCAATAAACTCCATTTGAAATATCTATTTTCTTCCACACAAACAAAATATCAACCATGCATGATTCATTATGATATTTCCATAATCTAGAATAGTTTCTCATCGATCTAGCATGACTTTATAAGGTAATTATTTCCCATGTACCATTACACCTTTGGCTTCAAGCACATGGTCATATTCTAACAAGGCCTCGTAAATATAGTATGAATCCCCATAATAATTATTCCAAAAAACCATGTTAATACCAACATGCTAAATTCATTTCAATAAAAAAATTTATTGAAAAGTATTTTTCAACTAGCCATTTCAATGTTTCTGTAAATTCATATTTTAAAATTCTCGTTATAAAATCATGAAACCAAATCACATTTCACAATAATTCACCAAAACTAGACAATTCAACCAAAACCAAAAATCATCACTAAAGATGATTTACATCACACTTTTTAATAAAATTTCATAGTCAATTTCAATCAACTAAACCAATTATAAAATAATCTAATAAATTTTTTCAAGATGTGTCAGAGTGAACCCACTTAATATGAGAGTCTTGGAGAAAACAATAAATAGATAAAGAACACCAACAAAACCAGGTCAAAACATCACAAACCCACCTTAAATATCATTCCCTTTCAAAACTGAGGCCAAATATTAATTTATTAGTTGTCCAAAACTTTAGATCTACCCTTAAAAGGTGAAGAAATTAGAAACTAAGAAGAGGGGAGAATTATATATAATAAAAATTTCAAGAATAATGAAGAATGTTCACATACAACGATGAACTAGATTCTAATCACCAAGGGAAGCCTTCACATCACCTTTATAATGATGATAGAATATTCTCAGACCTTTGGGGAATAAAAATAATTATCTAGGGATGAATAGGATTGAAAAAAATACTTAAAGGAAAAAAAATGTTGCATTCACATGGTTAGGATCTAATTTTGACCCTGAGCATGGTTTGGTCACACAGTTAGGAAAACAATACACTAACCATGTGTTAGCCACATCCTTAAGGATGAACATATCATGGTCACCTCATGTGGTCTCCATAACCATGTTCCAAAAAATGAAAATCCACTTCCTAAAATGGAAAAATCAATTTTCAATGTTCATGATCTCTCTTAGGTTGTTTTACAAATTGGACAAAACTTGCGCAGGCCATGCACCTTCCCTTTATCCCCAAAACACATGTAGGGTTCTCCAAACATCACCCATATACTTAAAAGCATAAAAGGGTCAATTACCTGAAACCATTGGCGATATAGTATCTCTTGTATCATTTTACACTATAGTAAAATAGATACTAGATCTGGGATAGTAGAGGTTGGGTGTTACATCTGGTATAAAAGTAAGTTTTTTGGAACCCTTGGGAACTAGATTTATGAATATATAGATTAAAGAATATAACTTAATGATTGAATCTGTGGATAATTCTGTATATATAGAAATATCAATACTCCTTGTTAAAGTATATTTTGAGTGGTCTTCTGAGTAAATAAATTCCTATATTGATAGTAGAAAGTGGATTTTGGTGTTCCATTAATGCACTTAGGGGTAACAAATACGAAAAGGTTTGAATGGGTATTAACTCTATTTTCAGTAGTATGTGATTGGTAGGCCTATGACTACACACATTTATAGACAATGTAATTTTTTATTCCTAGGTTAATTAACATTTTATTTATGAACCATTATGATAAATTAGAGGATAAAACCTATGTAAACATATGATATTCTATAGTGACATGGGATAAACATAAAGTTTCATGAGTATATAAGTATATTGTTTATCATAAGTTTAATGGAATAAAAACCACTTTTATGTTTTTTATTATGGGAATTTATGATGATTGTTAATGTTGTGGGTTTCATTTGTGGGAATATAACCCTTTGGTTAAATTTTTATTATAGTGAAAAGTGAATTTATGGAGTAATGATAATATTTTTTTGGAAAATTGGTTAATGGAATTGATAACTTTATGATATAATATTATATCTAATTTTGAGGTAATAATGGTAATTAAATTTTGTAAAAATTTGTTTTATAATATAGACAAAAAGGGGATTTAAAAGTGATTTTTGACTAAATGATTAATTTTATTTTGTAATAAATCCACTATATATTTTAGGAACATTATCTTATTAGGGTAAAATGAAATATTTTCTTCTTAGTTGGGATTTTATTTTATAGATAATGATTGAGTTAAAATGAGGTAGAATATATGTTTTTGAATTTTTTTTATAGTGATTAAAATTATTTGGTAAAATAATTAGTATAGTATAGAGAATATATTATTTCGGTATATATATCTTGGTATTTGAATACACGAGTGATGAATATTTTTTAGAGATAAATATTAATTTTATCATAGATTAATATGTAATTAAATAATTTCAACCATTATGTATGAATTTAAACAGATATATTTTGAATATTTATAATGTTATTTGAACTTTGGGTGTTTTTTTGAAGCATTGGAGAATAATTTACTATTTATCCAAATGAAAATTTATTCATATGAGTTATTATCGCATCTAGTGCTAACCATTTTACTTTTGGTTAATGGAGATAAACATCATGAATAATTTGTAATAATTTTTTTTTATTTTAGGATCTGTTAAGAGTTAATTTTAGTGGTTCAAGAATGAAAAATATATTTAGAATAATCATTAATTGGAGTAAGATATTCTATAGAACTGAACGTTGATCGAAGCATACCAAAGGATAGAATTCTATCCATTAAATGGAAATAAACTAATTAAATATTTTTTACCATGTTAAATATGTTTATTTTAAAATAATATATCAACTCTAATAAAATGATCTTGAAATAAAAAATTATCCTTTTACCTTCATTTATGAAAAATGGTTGAATTATTTATCCCTTACTAATTTTTTATTCATTAAATTTATCTCGATCATGTTCCCTGTCACGCTGTGTTATTTATAGAATGTTATTTTTATACTCCAGGTCCATATTTTAGCTTCATCCTATTTTTTTAATTTTATAGGAACTTCACTATGTGTTATTTTAGGTGAAATTTATTTTTCCCACTTCCCATTTTCAAAGGATATTTTATTATCCCTTGATCTAAAGTGGGGTTTAAAAAATGCTATTGTAAAATATTTAACCTATATTTACTAACATAAAAATTTTTTGGATTATATTTTTTAGGGGGGAGAATTTAGAATCCCAAAAATTTATTTTAAATATATTCTATGCTTAATATCTAACTTAACACACAACATAGAGATTTAATCAAACTACGATATGTATTAAAAAAAGATTAATATTTGAATGTGGCCATTATAACCTAGTTGTTCAATTGATGAATAGAAAGTAATACATTATGAAAAATATGTATACATTTTTTATATAATGAAAATTTATTAATTAATTCATAATAAAAATATACTTAATTTAATATAATGTTATTTAATTTTAATTAAATATTTTTTAATAAAAAGGGTTTTAATTATATTTTGTATATAGATGTTATAAATAATCTCTAATAAATATATAAATAGTATTTGGAATAAAATAATATCATAGTTTAAATCATCATATCAATATTATCTTATGTGATTTAATAATATTTTTCAAAAAAGAGTTCTGTTTTAGTGAATTGTGAAAAATATTGATTTTTCAAAAAATGTCATTTATTATCAATAAATCAATCAATTTTAATGTACAATTATATTGTGGATTTGGTTATAAATTAAAATAATATATATTTTATGATACTAACATAAATAATATCATTAGAAGAAACATTATATTATATTTTGGTATTAGTTCTATTTTATACATAACAACCAAATGTTTTTTATATTTTTTTTCTAATTTTTTTTTGTTTTTTTATATTTTATAATAAAATTGATTTATTTAACTTATAAAAAAATTATCTTGATGTCTATTGTTGACAATTATAATTTATTCGTACAAAATTTGAAAATTGTTCAATTTCATTTTTATTTATAATTAATGGTAATCGTATTAAATTTTTATCACATGGGTAATTGGTAGAACTGGTCAACTAAGGTTAAAAATAGGTGATAAAGTCTTAAAAATCAACTTAAAACATTAATTTAATTCATTTTAAGATATTAATTATAACATAAACATCATAAAATCTAATATATGGCATGTTGGTACCATTTTCCTTTGAAAATTAAATTTATCTTATTTGATGTTAATTTTTTTTTAAATTGGTCACTAATCTAATTAAATATGTCTAATAAATATTTATTGGAGTAAAATAAGTTATAATTAGTTATAAATGAATAATTTTCATTTATGTACATTAAATTTATAATTTTTATTAATTTTTAGTGATGATATAATCATCTTAAATGCTTATGCAATACCAATACAGTGCTTATAGAAGTAGTATAAAATTTAGGTAAATGATTTTAAAATGAATAAAATTAATATATTTTGGATTAATTATGGTATTAAAAAAATTAAAGAAGAAATTATAATTAATAAATTATGATAAATGATTTTATACTCTAATCCCATTTTTCCATGATTTCTTTGAAGTAAAATTAAAATAATAGTCCCCAAAGATTACGGAAATGATATTTTATGATAAAAATATTTTATTAAATGATTTAAACCAAAAAAAATATTTAAATAGGAAAAATGTAATTGAATATGGTCTAAAATATCATCCATGTACTATTTTTGAGCTATTTATCAAAATAGAATTACATTTATGACCCTTACAGTCTAAAAAATGTTTTAGCACAGTTAATGATAATACAGGTTGACGATGGGGTTTATCCAAAAGAAATGTTTATAATGTCACATATTCATGTCTATATATTATTTCTTGAATGTAATTTTACCTTTTCATATACTACCATCTAAATTATTTTCATTTTGTGTTGGTTTACATGATTATGACATATATTATATTTTAATCTTTTAATTAATTCAATGTGTGTTATTTTCCTCATTTATAAAAGGGAACCCCCTACTATCCTTTATTAAAAAATTAAAACTATTGATCATACAATACCTTCCCTAATAGCTTCCCATATTTCCTCCCTATATCCTGGAGCTTCTGGTCTTCCCATAATATTGTCATAAGAATCATTAAATTGTAAACCCAAGGAGGTTTCTCAAGGAAGCAGTAATCATCTTACCCGACTCGTTCAATGTTTATTTATTAGTATAATTTCTATAAATGTGGTCTATATATAAAAATAAAAATTATAGAAAATAATTAATATCAATAGATGTCATTATTATTATGGGAAAACCATTTTCTACCTTCATTCCATCAAATTGGAAACAAAAGTATCTCTTATGTGTACGTGTGGATGGTCGCCTCCATTTAGCTATATGAATCTTTTTTACATCACCATATTTAATAGATAGATATTATAAAAGATATATTTAATATATATTATATTTATGATATATTTATTATTATGGGAATATATGTTGTTTCTTACCTTATTACACTTCCACCTGTTAAAAATGATAATTTCATTCATGAGTAAATGTGGAATACAAGATCTGTGAGATGATGTGATAGAATATCTATGTATTAATTCCATGAATGAATATAAACATTCATTTAATGTATGAAAATTATAATAATTTCATTATTAAGATTCTGGATTTCATGAAATCATGACCCCTTATACATTGGTTAACTTACCAATCTTTTTCTATGATTATGAACTAAACATTCTCAAAACCACCAACATGGACCTAACTAATTTAAATAATATATATGGCATTGTAATAAGTGAAAATAGAGGGGATAATAATATTTCAATAAAATTGGAAAATGTTTTTAATCATGTATAAAATTAATATATGTTTATTATACCATAGATAATGTTTGTGCGTGGAGAGTGAGACTCGATGTAAGGGGTTTCAAAACTCAAATGATTCCTTGGGTTATATTACATATTCATTGTCAATTTTATGAAAATATTTGTTGTTTAATGACCTATGATTAATCTATGATTTTTGTTGGGCGGAGAAGAAAGGAGTGATGGCAAGAGGGGGGGTGAATTTCCTTTTAAAAAATAATTAACAATTTAAAATCAAAGTTAAAGGTTCAGCGGAAATAAAAGAGGCAAGACACAAAATTGATAACGGAGTTCGGCTTAAACCCAAGCCTACATCTCCGCTCCCAACTCAACCGTTGAGAGATTTACTACCGCTTGCTTTTTAATGGTTTTAGCAAGAAACCCACTAGACTTTAAGGTAGTCTAGAACCTATTACAGCTTGCTTTTAATGGTTATGCAAGAACCCACTTGCTTTCAATGGTTGATCAAGAACCCACTAGCCTTCTTACAGGTGAAGGCTAGCTCACCTTTGATTCAAGCCTTTTAAAAGGGAAGGCTTGACTAACCTCTTCACACCTTGAAGGTGGTGTGAAAACCCAAAGAAGAGAGGATGAGAGAAATGAGGGGTTTGTAGGAACAAACCCAAATTGAAGCTCAAAATAATAAAACAATGAAAAACCGTAAAGAGGAGAAGCCTTGGGCGCCAAAGGATTGATGGAGTTGATGAAGAGCTCTCCCAAGCTTCTTTGATGGTGCTCCTTGGATGTGGAAATGTGTTGGAGCAAGTGGGGGTTCCTTGGAGGAATGCGCCGGAGGTTCGCCAAATGATCAAAAATGTTCCCGTGGGCTTCCTTGAGTTTCCGGGGCTTCCTAGTCCTTTATTTATAGAGGGGGAACCCTCAAATGGCCTTTGGGGGTCTTCGGAGCCGTTGGAGAGGCCTTCGGAGCCGTTGGGAGTCAAGTGGACAGGTCTGGTCAAAGCCCAACGGCTAGTTTGACTGGCTCCACCGGCTGACCGGTGCTTGGCCACCGGTTGGCCGGTGCTTTGAAAAAGGGAGAGGGCTCGGGCTCAGGCACCACCGGCTGGCCGGTGAGGAGGCCACCGGTTGGCCGGTGCTGAGACAGTAGGAAACACTATTTGTCTAGGTTCCACCGGCTGGCCAGTGGTGGGACACCTGTTGGCCGGTGGTCTGGACAGAGGGATGCCTTCTGTCCAGGCCTCCATCGGCTGGCCGGTGGTCTTCCACCGGTTGGCCGGTGGACTGAAAATCAGTCCACTTTGGCTTTTCTTGCCCCAATTCCTTGGAAACCTTTTGCCTATCAACAAAAACACTTAACACAAGATTAGATAAATAAGAGAGTGATTGTGATCATGAAAATTAAACCACGAGGGGTACGAGAGGTACAACAATCTCCCCCTATTTTGATGATCACAATCACCAAAACAAACAATGTAAAAAAGAAATGAAAGGCATGCTTTAAAGGATAAATTGAAAAGTAAAGTAAAGCATGAGAGAAAGATTTCTCCCCCAATCAATCAAGAATTTCTCCCCCTTTGTGATTATCAAAATAGCACGGGGCATAAAACTTGATTGAGGGAAACGTTGAAAAATGAGATAGAGATTTTAAATCAATTGAAATTTTTGAAATTTGAATTGAAAGTTTTGAATTGAAAATTTTGAATCGAAAATTTTGAAATGAAAGTTTTGAATTGAAAATTTTGAAATGAAAGTTTTGAATCGAAAATTTTGAAATGAAAGTTTTGAATCGAAAATTTTGAAATGAAAGTTTTGAAATTGAAATCAAAAAGGCTTAAACGATCCTAAATCCCCCTAAATAAAAACAACAAATCACCGGGGAGAGGATTTTAGAACCGAGACAAATTTTGGCCCGGAGAGACTCGCTAAAAGGGATTTTTCAATCCAAACTTGTCTTGTGGGGGGTCTTCTCATATGAAATTCATCATTAAAGAGAATAGTTTTGGGCCTACCATACCGGGAATTTTTGCAATTGCACTCATAAATTAAGTGCCCGAGTTTTTTGCAATAATTACAAAATTTAAATTGGGAGCTCCCCCTTACAAAAATAGTTGGAGCATGGGAAGAGGAAGATTGCTTGGAATAGCCAAGCCCTTCGGTGGTTCTAGATAAACGTTGGGAACCTAGAAATTTGGTCAAATTTTGTTCACCTTGGGTGAATTTAGCTAGGGATTCCTTTAAATCCATGATTGTTGATTCCATAGAATCAACATCGGGAAGGTTTTGGACTTTGAGGGACAACTCCTCCTTTTCTTTGAGAAGTTGTTCCTTTTCAGAAGAGAGTTTTTTGAAATTCTTTTTTAAAGCAACAAATTTGGAAGAAAGTTCGTGAAAACCTTCCTCCAATTGATCTCTAGCATGTTGGAGATCCTCATATGATAAATGATTGAAAGAATTTGAAGAACTAGAGGAAGAGGAGTCGGAAGAAGTTACCTCATGAAATGCCATTAGGCCTTTGTTACCGTTGTCACTTGAGGAGGAGGAGGAGGAGGATGTGGAGCTATCACTCCATGTGGCCTTGAATGCCTTCTTCTTTTCCTTTTGCTTGGACTTTTTCTTGTTGAGTGGACAATCGGGCTTGTAATGGCCTTTCTTGCCACAACCATAACATGTTACCTCGGGCTTGGATTTTTCGTTGGGTTGAGCCTTGCGGGATTTCTTCTTTTTGTGATTCTTCATGAATTTGTGCATTTTGTGGGCAAGATTCTCCATTTCGGAATCGCCGCTTGAAGAGGAAGATGATGATGAGGAGGAGCTTTCTTCTTTTTGAACTTTGAAGGCGATGTTCTTTGGAACTTTGATCGGTTTGCCTTCCTTTTCATCTTGCCTCCTCATGGTGATCTCGTAGGTCATGAGGGATCCGATGAGCTCTTCAACCGGCATGTTCTTGATGTCTTTTGCTTCTTAGATTGCCGTCACTTTTGGAGCCCATGAGCTTGGTAGGATCCAAAGGATCTTCTTGACCATCGTCTCTACAGAAACATCATCTCCAAGAGATTTTCTACCATTGCAAACATCAGTAAAACGTGTAAACATTTCAGAAATAGATTCGGATGGATGCATGGAAAAAGACTCAAAATCTTGACGGTACATGTCCAATCGAGTATCCTTGACTTTGTTGGTCCCCTCATGGGTAACCTCCAATAGTTTCCAGATTTCATGTGATGAGGTGCATGTGGAAACTTGATTGAATTCATTACGATCAAGGCCGCAATGAAGAGCGTTCATGGCTTTTCCATCAAGCTCGAAATTTTTAATATCGGCTTGGGTCCATTTGGATTCATCGGGAGAGGAGAGAGAATAACCATGCATGACAATTTTATAAATAGGATAACCTATACTTCTAAGAAAAGTGGTCATGCGGGTTTTCCAATAAGTATAGTCGGTTCCATCAAAAAATGGAGCACGACCCAAAGAATAGCCTTCGGGGGCGAAAGAGGTTGAAGCCATCACAATGGATCTTGAATTTGAAACCGGTTAGGGTATTACTCAAATTTTGCCTTTGAAACCAATTGTTGGGTGGAGAAGAAAGGAGTGATGGCAAGAGGGGGGGTGAATTGCCTTTTAAAAAATAATTAACAATTTAAAATCAAAGTTAAAGGTGCAGTGGAAAAAAAAGAGGCAAGACACAAAATTGATAACGGAGTTCGGCTTAAAACCAAGCCTACGTCTCCGCTCCCAACTCAAACGTTGAGAGATTTACTACCGCTTGCTTTTTAATGGTTTTAGCAAGAAACCCACTAGACTTTAAGGTAGTTTAGAACCTATTACAACTTACTTTTAATGGTTATGCAAGAACCCACTTGCTTTCAATGGTTGAGCAAGAACCCACTAGCCTTCTTACAGGTGATGGCTAGCTCACCTTTGATTCAAGCCTTTTAAAAGGGAAGGCTTGACTAACCTCTTCACACCTTGAAGGTGGTGTGAAAACCCAAAGAAGAGAGGATGAGAGAAATGAGGGGTTTGTAGGAACAAACCCAAATTGAAGCTCAAAATAATAAAACAATGAAAAACCTTAAAGAGGAGAAGCCTTGGGCGCCAAAGGATTGATGGAGTTGATGAATAGCTCTCCCAAGCTTCTTTGATGGTGCTCCTTGGATGTGGAAATGTGTTGGAGCAAGTGGGGGTTCCTTGGAGGAATGCGCCGGAGGTTCGCCAAATGATCAAAAATGTTCCCGTGGCCTTCCTTGAGTTTCCGGGGCTTCCTAGTCCTTTATTTATAGAGGGGGAACCCTCAAATGGCCTTTGGGGGTCTTCGGAGCCGTTGGAGAGGCCTTCGGAGCCGTTGGGAGTCAAGTGGACAGGTCTGGTCAAAGCCCAACGGCTAGTTTGACTGGCTCTACCGGCTGACCGGTGCTTGGCCACCAGTTGGCCGGTGCTTTGAAAAAGGGAGAGGGCTCGGGCTCAGGCGCCACCGGCTGGCCGGTGAGGAGGCCACCGGTTGGCCGGTGCTGAGACAGTAGCAAACACTATTTGTCTGGGTTCCACCGGCTGGCCGGTGGTGGGACACCGGTTGGACGGTGGTCTGGACAGAGGGATGCCTTCTGTCCAGGCCTCCATCGGCTGGCCGGTGGTCTTCCACCGGTTGGCCGGTGGACTGAAAATCAGTCCACTTTGGCTTTTCTTGGCCCAATTCCTTGGCAACCTTTTTCCTATCAACAAAAACACTTAAAACAAGATTAGATAAATAAGAGAGTGATTGTGATCATGAAAATTAAACCACGAGGGGTACGAGAGGTACAACAATTTTTTCCACTTATTTTATTTTTTACATAAATATATTACACATAATCAATTCATTGATTAATTCTCATTTCAATGTTACGTTCTATGTAAGGGTTTCTCATATCACTTTTGTTTCTTCCATTCATATTCCATATTCCCCACTTGTTCCTTTTTTGAAGTGTTTATAATTAATTTATGAATTTTTTATAATATATATATATATATATATTAATGGTAGGTAAATCTTTGTTTGATGTAATTTCATTCAATGGATTTTTGATCCAAAATTTACCAAAGTATAAAGGGTTTATTCTGAAATTTCATTTTTATACGGGATTGTTTATGTATAAATTTACACTAAAGGAATTTATAAGATATTTCCCTTTATAAATCCATATATTTTATTCTTTACTACAAGTATATTGAAATTAAATTTTTTCCTTTAATTTTACTCTCTTTTGTACCCAATAGGATTTAGGGGATATTCTTAAGAAAAACTGATCTTATTTTTTATTTGGCCAACAAACATTCTCTTCCACGTCTATGCTTTCTAAAAAAATCATGTATATTTTCATTTAAATTTAAATGAATCCATATATTTATTTTCAACTATATTTTACCACTTACAATGGTTTTAAAAGGAGACATTTTAACATTTCTTGTATGACACATTTTGAATTTCATTATAATGTGAAAAAAGAATGTTTTTTATTTTTATGGCTCGAAAAACTCTTACCAAAATAATATATAATATTTTATTTAATGATTAAATTATAATTTTCCATGGTTACTTTTAATGAATTTTTTTCCAAAATATAAGTCCTTTTGTAATTTAAATAAGTGATTTTAAAATGAAAAGGGTATTTTTACAAAGAAATGTTTCATCTATCTTTTAAAAGTATTTTAATCTATATAAAAATAATTTGATGAATCATATGATTTAATGGAGATATAATCTAATTATACCATCCACCATATTACTTTGTATTACTTATTATCTTGATGTTCTAATTTTTAATTGGGAAATATATTGACATTCTATATGCTAATTTTGAAATATGGATATTCATATTTATTATGAAATATTTTTTTTATTAAAAAATTATAGTATGATGAATGAATTAGACATTGTACGTGATGTGAGAATCCTATTATATCCTCTTAATTCGTTTTTTGGTCTCTTTAGACAAAAAAACCGGAGTATTTGGTGTATTCCTACTCAATTATTTATGATGTCTTTCTAGGAGGCCTTGAACGTATCTTTATGTTTTCTTGGAAGAAGGAACTGGCTGTATGATTATAATGTCCATCATTATGCTTTACATAATTATGATGCCAATTATTTTTATCCATTTGATTATTTTTTATCTTGTTTTATCCATGGGTATATTCCCATTTTACGATATTATTTATAAGGAATATTTTGTTATTATTTATCTCTTCCATGTTATTCATGATTTAGTTATTCTATGATATATTTTATTCTATCATTTACCTTACTACACATATGATCTCACCATTTATTATGTTATCATTTCATTAGGATATTATGGATAAATTTATGAATTTTTTCTTGGATACTTTATAAGAAATAATGACGTTCTCACTATAATTTTAAAGTTGAATTTCATGTTTTCTTATGTAATATGAGAATTGTGTATTTATCTAGACACTGATGATTGCTAAACTATTTAATCCTTTGGGATATGATCCATTTTATTTTTTTAGTTTAGTTAAATTACCACTAGATTTATGCTATTGGGGTTGGGGTTCTACATGAAATCACTTTAAAACATACTTCCAAAAATACATTTAACTTCTAAAGGATCATTATTCTCAATACGCAAAGATAATTCAACCTCAAGATCTTCAAAAAATTTCTTATCCAGTACATCTATGTGTATGTCATTCAAATATAATATATTTTTGACAGATATCTCATCATAAAATACCATCATAAATTAGAAATGGTCTTCATTTCACTTTCTAAATTTAAATGCATTTGTAATTGAATTGAACTTATTGTTTCACTACATGGGTGATTTCATCAGCTTATATAGACTTTGTTTATGATTTCACAAAATCTTACATATATATTATTCAAATACTTTGGGTTTTAACATTTTTATTCCTCATCTAATTCTCTGTGTTGAAAGTCAATTTTTATATCTTATTTGTTAATATATATGCCTTATTTTATAACCATTCCAAAAACCATCCAAATTTTTCTATTTTAACAATCAGATAGAAAGTTTACCTAAAGTACACTCCCTATTTTTATTGAATATCACAACTTAATAACCATTCCTTGTACAACTTCATAATATCTATTTCTTAATTAAAATAGTATAAAAACATTTTCTTTAGTGCATTCTTAACCAGTCGATGTTCTAAAGGGTCTAATGCTTCAGACACATGCTCAGAGTATGTCTCCAAATTTATTGTAAACACCCACTAATTTTCATCACTGAGTATTTCTGAATCATTTTTAAATTATTCTAATCCTATATCAATAATAAGTTGATAATTTATTTCATGTACATATATTTTCAATTTTTCTTTAATTATTATAGACAACATCAACATCTGAGACAAATCTACTTTGAATACTCTATATTTCTGGAATTGTTTCTTGAGATTCTAAAGAGACTAAGTGTTTTGGTATATCTAGTCTTGGATGAACCTATAGAATCTCACCTCTATATAAAACTTCACCTTTTATACTATCATCCTCTTTCAAAATATATTTGCTTCCCAAACAAACATTAACCTTAGAAATTACGTTCAGATGAACCTCAACATGTAATTATTATTTAATATCATCTTTATATATTACATTTTTTTGATCCTTCTAAATAATTCCACACCTAAATTGAAAATTTCAGCTTATAATGACCTTTTATAGGTTATTATCCCTTAACAAAAATTTAATATGTTCATTTCCAACCTATAAAGAAAAATGCTCTATAATTTTATTATAATTTATCAATTTTTATAGAATAAATATGGAAATAGAAAATATAACCAACTATATTTAGGTGGGACACATTAACCTATATTATAGTTAAAGAATAATTTTGATTTTTTTCCACAGTGGAATGGAAGGGCTTCTATTTTTATTAATCCACACAACTCATATCTGCAAACCAAAGCTCTTTAGAAAACCTAAAATAAATTCCCCTGATATTTTCCCTCTTACATAATTTCAAATTTATTCTATTTAAAAATATACTTTAATATATATTTATATGAACTATATTCCCAAAATGAATTATTATAATGTCATAAATATAATATAATTGTTATCTTCTATACTCCCAATCATTATTAGACTTCAAGAAATTAATCATTAAAATAATATCTATTGACAACATGGATCTACATAAAACTAATATTTCAAATAATGAGGACATTTTCTTGAGAAAGAAAAAGACACATTTTTCTATTTTCCTTGCTGAATATAAGAAAATATAGTAACCCTCAATGGGATTGAATGAAATATTACCCCTAATAATTCCATATGCACAAGCTCTAACTTTTGGTACTTTTGAATTTTTTTTCCTTTCATATTGCAAGACGCCTTCTGCTACATCCCAAGGGTACAAACATTTAATTTTCCATACTCTACATGATTATGCTTATTTTTTTCCATTTTTAGTCAGGATATTTATCGGTTTCTAACCTAAGTTTCTAAGATAATCCTAGAACAACTTTTTTAACCCCAAAGTTATCTTTTTGAAATGTATTTTATATTTTAAACGCTTGTTAAAATTAAATGTTTTTTCATGAAATCATTGGAAAATTTCCATGAAATAATGTGTTATTTTCATTGATTCATAGAAGAATCTCATACAAAATTCCCACGTAATTCAATTGGCCAAAAAATAAATAAAATTTTATTTTCACCAAGTATGAACCACATCACTAGTAACACCAAAATGTTTATTTGAATATTTTTTAAATTGAAATATTCTATTCCAAAAATCTTTTTTGTATTATAATTCATAATATATACTTTTCCATATCCTTATGAGAAAAAAAATATATGCTATTTAACTCAGATATTGAATGTAATGAAGATCTAGAATCAATATTCCATGAATCCAAGAAGCATGAAACACATACTGATAAATTAATATTTTAATTATCTATGGTGTTTAAATAAGAGTTTATTACTGAAAATACTTAGGAATATGATATCTATTTATTGAAATATTTCTTCAAGTACCCCATCTTTCCATAATACTAGTGTTTAATATGGAACTAGTTTGTTTACATTTACTATTTAATATATTTTTCTTCAATTTATTTTGATATTTTTGTGAATTCATAGTATAACATCCCATAATTTCCTAATTGAAAACTATTTCGATAGAAATATAGACATAGTTATTCTATACCTATTTATTGAGAATAAAATCTTGTGAAAGAAGGTAAAAAAACTTCTAATTCTAGAATTTTTTAGCGTAAGTGGGATATTTTTCAAAATTGTAACTAAAATAATCCCCAAAATATGTTGGTTTGGACCATATCATGGTTTATTCTAGTAGTAATGTTGATATAGTGAGGATAAATATTCCATAATGTTTTGTATAGGAACCCACATGATATGTGATATCACATTCTACTACCTTTATCTACTACTTCATTCTATCATTATCGATTAATTACAATGTGATGATAATATATAAGACTTTTATTGTCCTGAAATATTTTTTAATAATAATCAAGTTATTCCTAAATGTAGTGTTATAAGTTATAATAATTTTATCTTATCAAAAATTTATGAAATTTCTCAATCTTTAATAGATGAATTTTTTTATTACATTTATATTCCATGGAAGGATATGTAATGAGGATTATAGTGAATTATTTTTTTATCTAAACCATGTGATACAATCCATAAATATTCTTTACATCTAATTATATTTATCATATTCTCTCTTTATCCACTAACTCAAAGTTTCAAGGAGATCATGGATAAGGGTAGACCATTCCATAGCATTAGGAGATTCATACAACCATGGATACCTTAATAAGAAAGATCATGTTGGTGGCTACCCAATGATCAATATATAGCTCCTATTGAGGATCTTTTGTATACTATGATCATAAAATAAAAGGTACATAATTATTAATTTTATTTGTTTTAGTACAACTGAATGGATAAGTACTATGAAATATATTTTTGTTGATTTCTTCCACCATGATTCGATAAATATTATCCCATCAAAAACCCTTCACGAATCACTGATAAATAATTATTATAAAGGTTTTTTCAATCACTCCATCTCTTACTATAATATTTGATTAATGGAGAAGGATAAATAATAGATAGATTTTGATAGATAAATACTAATTCTCAAATTAACATACTCATATTATTTTTATCATCTTAATATAAACCCACCCTTGAATACACCATGTGTTTAAGCTAATATTAATGATTTTTAAAAGAAATGTAATGTTACACTTTCGTTTAATAAAATGAATAACTTAAAATAAATATTAATGTTTAAAGATACATCATGATGTGTTTGTAATCAATTAATTATTATGAAATGATATGAAATAAAAGTTTAAAAATTTTGTTAGAGGAAACCTGAATAATGTGAATGATATCTCATATTATACAAAAATCGTAAACAATAACATGACTCTAACACTATCCATGACATAAATAATTCTACATCTCTTATTGTGGCATAACTAAATAATAAGAACAGTTATAAAAATTATTGTATTATAGTATTAAGTGAACATGCATATTTTAATATATTATGTTCTCTAATTCCTCATAGGCTATATTTGTGTTTCACTTTATGTAACATCAAATGTAATAATTTTTGAAATCCTATCCAAAAATCTCTTGGGATATCATAAAAATATTATTAGATATGTTATCAATTAAATGTATTAATTTATTTATACATAGTATTTTGATAGAAACAATTCTCATTGACATAATAATTGTTTGAACTTATGTGGATTTTTGGAAATTAAGAATAATATTAATTCACAATCCTTAATTGTACGCAAGGAGAATCCTCTAGAAAAATGTTAGTTCCACAAAAGCTACAAAGGGAACTAAAGTTTTCTTAATCAAACATATGTATTTATATACATATATTTACTAGATATAATTTAGACAGCCCAAATAATCATATAATATCTTTGAAAATGGAACTGATTCTAGTAGTAAAACAAAAAACATGTCAATATCATTTAACCTAACTCATTCATACTGGATTATTTGAGAAAATAGTAAAAACAATTGATGAACACATTAGATTTTTTTTCATTTATATGAGTAAATAAAATAACCCACTTCTAGGTATAATCATTAATATCCTTTTTATTAATCAATGAGGTCCTATAAGTCATAATTATCTTAGAAGATGAGAAATATCACCCTGATTAAGAAAAAACCACAAGATAATAAAAAAATTCCCAACCACCTTCCCTTCAGCTAAACATAAAATATGGAATAATTAATGAATAAATTTATAAAGGATTATATGCAAGTTATCGTGTTAATTTCATGTAATGGTCATCACAATGAAACAAGGTCTATATATAAAAAATTAATCCATTTACAACACTCCATGTTGTAAACATGAATGGGACAATCCTAATGAGAAGTAAAAATTGTGCCTCATAATTAAAAAATTAATAATCATATGATATCTTATCCACACTAATATTAATATATTCTAAAAAAACTTTTACATTCAATGATGATCATTAATTTGAAAACATATATATTTATCTATAGGGATTATTTATCCTTCATATCTCAGGTTAAAATATAGCCAACATGGACGAATAAAATGGTTGATATTTATTATATGTAACACACAAATTTATATATTCTTAATATTTTAAATAATATACTGAAACATCATATAAAATTATCATTAAAACTATATAATAATACATAATGACCATATTGACACTATTTTTTCTACATTAATTGGTTTTTAAGAATGATCTATTGATGTCATTCATTTGGAGGAGGCCCATATGTGTGGAAATAAATATCATATCTATTGGTAACATGAGAAATAAGGATGATTAGACTCACATGGATTATGGAATATTGATAGTGAGTTAGGTCTTATATGGTAGTATCAAAGATAAATATGTTGTGATCATTGATAATTGAATTAGGAACAGAATGTGGATATATAATGGATATAACCCCATGGGGGAATGATTAAGGACTAAAGCTAGTATGATTCACATTAAAGATAAGCATGGATTAATACATAATAGGAGGCCCATTAAATCACCTTCCTTCTTCTAACTAATGGTCACATAGAAAGATAAATTGATGCATGTGAATATATAACTAGGGTAGAGATGTTTCAGATTAGGTCAATGATTCCTTTAAGTGTATTACATTTATTCATTGAGGAATAATTTTTAATAAAAGTGAAATGGACACATGAATAGGTATTACAACTTGATAGAGGGACCATTACATACTGGATATTTTCATGGACTAGGTTATGTAGTGAAAAAAATTAGCTACCACGATGAGTTTTTAAAACATGGAGTGATCTCACTAACACAGTTCTAATACTAAACATTATTGTGATGGGATTAAATGTTTGTGAGTACCCCAAGATCCCTATTGGAAAGGGGGTAAAATCAAAAAGACTTTTCTCAAAGGAATAAATGATTGAATGATAGAACACCGGGGTTATTGATGAATTGATCATGTATGTTTGTGAGTTCATGGTGGAGGTAAAATAAAAATAAAAATAATAATGACCTGATCTAGGCCCATGAGTTTTTGTAATTCCTTTTGAGAAACCATATTCTTTGAATTAAAGAAACCAAGTTAACAAGTGAATTGGGAGGATTTCATATGGATTTTGAAATTACTTATAGATAAATTGGAAATGTGTTTCAATAATGGAAATATAAGTGGAATTGGTCACCCTAGTACTGGGATAGAGTGAAGTGTCCCTCTAGTTATGAGTTATAATGAATGGGTCTACCTAGTATAGGATTGGGTGATGTGTCACCCTTTTGATGAGCTAGTCGATATTTGACCCTAGTTATGGGTTTGGGTGAATGGGCCACCCTAGTGAAAGACTTGGGAAAAGGATTCACCATAGTGGAGGGTAAAAGTGAAGCGTTTACTAGTATGGATCTTGGGTGTGGTGTCAACATAATGAATGGAAAGGAAAAATTATCACTGTAATTTATGGTTTGGGTGAAGTTTTGTTCTAATTTAGGAGACACGGGTGAGGGTACTCCATATAAAATAGTTATTTTAAGTATTAATTGGTCAAGTGCATCCCTAGTGTGTCTAGCTTGGGTGGCGGTACTTTACCCTATGTTTGTTTAACTAAAAGATAATCCATCCTATATAAAGGATTTATTGTGTCAAAGCTTCATGTAACTAAATTTCCACATCATCGCTACAATTTTTATAATTTTTTGACTTTATAGAAGACATGAATGGGTGAAATAGGACTTTGAAAAACTGATATTCAAACATCCATTCAAATTCATCAAAAGTTCATAATTGAGGAACCATTGGGGTCTATATATAGGAATGGGGTGACACAGGAATATAAATTTTGGGCACTAAGGTTGTTCTCATAGGATTCTAGGGCATGCGACATCGGTGCACTGATGAAGCCTCATTCTAGTTGATAGAGATCTTGACTAGGGTGCATTGGGTGTGAACATCGGTTGGGAAAAGGCCACCAAGGAGCCTGAATTAGGTGTATAAACCTCGGATAATACCTAGGGACCTTGGTGAACATGACTGAGGTACAAAGGACAATAATCGTAGTTCTAGGTTCAATGACCAGGGTGCATACTTGGGGGCCTGATCAAACATGGCTTAAGTATAATGATCTAGGAACTAATACCTAGGTTCAAAATCCATGGCGCATACTTTTGGAATATGTAAATCATGACATGGGGACAATATAATAGGAGCGTATATATAGGTTTAAAGACATGGATGACTAGAATTTAGTACATTAACCAAGGTGAAATTTTGGAAATTATACAAACTTTATTATAAATAGTTAAAATTTTAACATAAATAAATTTTATTCCTCTAGTTTTTTTTGAGTTCCAAGAGTATTCCAAGAAAATATTATGAAATGAACTACAAACTTGTATATATCGATCTAACATTGAAGTAGTTTTATGATGACAAAAGTAAACAAAATATCCTAAAAAATAGTTCTTATGATCACAACAACCATTTTCTCAATGAAATTGATGAATTATATATCATACTCTTGGATGGTGGTTATCACTACCCTGTCATTATCTTATGTAATATTTTTATAGGACTCTAAACATCAAAGTGTGATATTTCATGTATCATATAGAGGTACCATTATTTTCTTCATTAGGAAAAAATATTCTCTTTTACCGGCACTTTAATTGAGTCATGCATGAGTATTTTATCATGGATTCAATGAAAATGCTTGTGTAACACATTTTATTGTTCCAAAAATGATTTTAATAGAAATTTTATATAAAATTGATAAATAATTTAATTTATGATATTCAATTACAATATATCCCAAATCCTTTTCAAATATTTAGGATATAAGTTTACTTTAACATTAAATTTTATATGTATCATTATATAACTATTTTATTTTGAACATTTCTATGTTAAGACATATCCCTCTAATCCTATTAGATATTTTGTTTTCTCAAAATATCTTTATAAAATAAAATTTATTTTTCTAATAAAATAATAATTACTTCAATCATGGAAGTATTAAAATAATAATAATAACCATAACACGTATGGAATTATATGTTTTTTGAGAATGATAATAGAAATATTAGAATAATTTAAAATAATTAATTTTATTGATAAATGAGTTAATATAAACTAATTTATTGTTTTCTAATTCATTATGTTATCATTAGTTTTAAATAATACTTTTTAGAACATTTAAATAAATATAATGAATACATGGATAATTATCACAAGGTATCATGGAAACCACATCATGGTTCATGAGAAGAAGTGAAAACTAAGGAATATTGAATGAAAATGACAATGAAAGGCTCTATCAGGGTAAAAAATATAATGAAATATCCTCAAACATTATATAATCTTTAATATAACTTAATAATTTACTTTTTTCACATTGAGTATCTTTTCACATATAGTGTTTTAGACAATTAGGTCATAACTCGTACATTAGAAAACCATATAATACAAGGTGGACACTTTTTACCAGTATCCATTTATCACATCATATAAATATTTTTAAAGAAAATAACTATTTCATTCATGAGAACTCTTTATGACCTTCATATTGACTTTATCCTTACCCTTACTCATTTGATGAAAAACATTATAAAATGTGGTATTATGATAAAATGAATAGTAAGGTATATAATAGAATGAAAACCATTAGTCCTTTTAAAACATGGGAACTAATATAATTTTTTCTTTTACCATTAAATTTATTTTAGAATATAGAATAAAATATCTTCACTTGAAAAATAAAAACACTTTTTCTCAAATAGAATCATTAGAACCCATTGAAAGAAATTAAAACCCTTCCTCGTAACTTATAGAATCACATTCTAAACCCAATTAAAAAATATTTTAGGTGTAAATTAATACCATTTAAATACTTAGGATAAACCCTTTAGTAAATCCCATTTTATTTTATATTATTCTAAGGAACATTACACAATTTATTTGAGCATTATATGGATCGCCACATCACATAAGCTATAACGGACTCACCAGATGATATCTGGGAATACCCATTTCTCATGAATAATCATAAAGTAATATATCTTGAATTAATTTTTTTATTTCATGGTTTTAATTTATAAAAATATTAAAAAACTCTTTTGAACTCATTATATATTCACTTTTGATATCAAAGTACCATTTTCTTTTAAAACACCATTTTCATGATAAAAATATTTTTTTTTCTTTTGAATCCCCATTTGGGGTTTTAATTTAACAAAAAATGAGAATAAATTCAATGGAATCAACAAATAAAATAATTTTCCAAACCAAAATAAATTTATTATCTCCGTCTACCTTAAGAATATGAAATATTTTTTGTGATTTTTTAAAATTTTCTTTATAAATCCTGAAAATGGATTCAATTTGAAAATATTTAAAAATAATTTTAAAATTAAATTTAGAAATATTTTATTTCTATATTAAAAAGTTTAAAATATCATTTTTAAAACATGGTCACATATGTGAATGAGTGTTTGAAGGAAAACATTAAGAGATGATTTTTTAGAAGAAAATTCCTTTATCCCTTTTAAAATATTTAAATCACAATCCCCTAGAAATAATTAAATTTAAAAAATTAAATACCATTATATTAGATAAATTCTTGATATTATTTGTTAAATGGGATGTATATACACCTTTTAAAAGTGCATAACATCAAAAAAAATCCACATTTAATGAAAATTGTAATGAATTCCCTTAACTTAATCCTCACTTTTAACATGTGTTTTTATTTTCCTGAATAATAAATTTATGTAAATTATTTACTTTTTATATAAATTTTTTAAAATGTATTTCTAATTGTATTACACATGTTAAAAAAGTATATACAATTACTTAATCAATCGAGTTTATGTCAGATATTTTGACCACATTCGTCTAATGTGTCAAAAAAAATGGTTAGCCATCAATGGAGAATAGAATAATTATTAAAAATTATACAAAATAATAATCATGAAATATTTATCATATTTATAAATAAATTATAATTTTAAAACCAAACATCAAATATGGGTTTTTAAAAATTAAATAATGTTATGATCATGGATACGATTGGCTATACGCACACATTAGTAGAGTATTCATTTTTCAATGATCATTAGGTAAATAAGGTAGGTAATAATTTATATTCCCATAATTATAATTATAAAATAAATACAATATTATTTAATTATATATACTTATATATATCATTATACTAATGTGGGGATGAAAAAAGGAATCACATCGTTTTGAGGATGCGGTAGTCCACAAGTCCACAAATGATGTCATAATTTTTTAGTGAGTAAAAAGTAAAAAACTGATACATTATATTAAAATAATAATAAATAAGTAATTTATATAATAATTATTTATGTTATAACTAAAAAATCCCATTTCTTTAACCTTGTTACCTCCCATGTTATTGGTTAGTGAAAACGAATCACATCACATCACGAGGAGGTAGTCCGTCGTACACACAAATGACATTATCATATCCCTTATATATTGGAATATAAAAAGGTTATAAATGATAAAATGAATCAAGTGGTATAATTATGTTAAAAATATCATATATAATCTTTTTATCCATCATCATACCCCACTACGAGAGGTAGTAGGGAAAAAATAAAAGACATCATTTCACATGCTGGTAGTTCTCCATACACAAGATTGATGAATTTTTAAACTATATGGTGGAAGTGAGTGTGGTTTTTGAAAAAACCCATGAAATAACAAAAAATATTTTTATTTAATATGTTTAATTTATTATAACATCATATTATATGAATTATAAAATTTTGTGGACTAAAAATATAACAAAATTATCGTTGATGAACATTACCTATTCCTTGAGTATCTTCTTTTGGTATGCACTGAAGGCCTTACAAGGTTGGATTTCATTAAAAAGTATGGTTTAAAATATTATATTAGGGATTTTTAAATGTTAATTGGGAAGTTTTTTTCTGAATAATTGTGTTTTAAGGGGTGAATGGTGAAGGGATGGTGTTCCTTTTATAATTTGATTGAGTGGCACACATGTAATTTTTCAAAAGAGTGAATTTCATCCATGCTCATTCCATGTAACATGATACAAATAATTTTCCATTTTCAATAATATATCAGATAAGGAAATATTATGTATATAAAAAGGGATTTAAGAAAAATTTTAGTCATTTTTATATCTTATATTATATGTTTAACCACTGAGTAAACTAATTTTTACATTAATCACTATAATTAATTTGAACTACTTTCACTAATCATTATGGTAAAAAAATTAGGCTAATTAGAAAATATAAATTATGATGTTTAAAAATATTTAATCAATTTTTTTTAAAATCATAAAATATGAAAAAAATTAATAGAATATTAATTTGATAGATGTCATGAGGCAAAATGTTTTAAAAAGGTGTATTTTGGGTAAAAGAGATGATTCTATATTAACTATAAGACTAATAATAATAATTATATGAAAATAAATAAATATTTAATGATATATAATATTTAAATTTTATTGAGAAGATTCCATATTAGGGATTATTTTAGTTAATTAAAAAGAAGAAAGATTATTAATTTTAAAACAGTTTTTAGAAAATCCCATTCTTAAACTCAAAACAATCTTATATTAAAACCAAATATAATTTTTATAAAAAAAGTAATTATTTGGATTAAAAAAAACTAAATAATATTTAGATTACTTTAATTTTTTTCCAAAACATATTAATACTTTTAAATTAATTAATTCTAAAAAAGGTATCAAAGACAAATATGAATTTTTTACTATTCACTAAAAAATAAACATTTTCTGAAAAATATAAAAATTTTAACCAATGGGAATTTTGATACTATGATTTATAAAATGATATTCATTTTATCATATTAAAATTCTAAATTTCATAATTATCTTTTTAAATAAAACCTTGTAATAAAGTTTTTAAATTAAAACAATTTTGTTTTTGATTAAGAATTACGTAGTATTTTTATATCTTATAAAACTAACTAATTAATATTAATAAATAAGAAAATTATTTATTCTATAATTAATAAGGTTATTAAACACATTATTTCGTTTATAAATTGTTTCCTCTCAATTTTATTCACTTATTAATCAAATGAGAATATCTTTCCTTCTGAGAATTTTTAGACTCCCACGATGCCTTTTTATCCATATAGTTTTTCAATAAAACCATAAACTGGTAATTCACCATATTTTACAAAACAATCTCTCTATGATCATGAATCATGACTATTTTTTATTCATATTAAATATTCTCTTCAAACTGAATTACTTCAAGGATTAAAACATGAGATGAAACATATACATATTTCTTTATAATTGAAACATGAAATATGTTGTATACCTAAAATAAAATTAGGGGGATGAAACTTGATAGGAAACTGATCCAACCTTATCTATAATTTTATATGGCCTAATTAACTTTTGACTAACTTTGGATTTTTATCAAAATATAGGTCACTTTTCCATGGAGAAACACTGAGAATAACATGATCACCTACCTTGGTAGGAAGATCTTCCCTCTGGTTATCCACATAACTTTTCTACCTTATATGATACATTATAATATACGACTGAATAAAAATCACCAAATTTTAAATTTCCTCCAAAAATATGGTCACATTAATGACCTTTATCTAAATTCATCCCAAAAAAATGGCGTTCTTCATAATATTCCAAATAATACATAAAATGGTTCCAAATATACATTATATTGAAAAAAGTTATTATAAGAAAAATCAAACAAAGAAATATGTTGATCCCAAATTACCGGTTAATACAGTAAGAAATAACGAATCATATCTTTTAGGATTTGAATATTTCACTTAGACATCACATAAGATTTCGAACAAAAAGATGTGCTAAAATTTAATTTAGTACTCTATGACTTCTGAAGTCCTTTCAAAAAATTAGATGTATAACTATGATCAGGGTCTAATATAATGGAGAGTGGCACTCCATGTCACCTGAATATATCCTTTAGGTAATGTTTATAAATCTAATATAAATTTATTTTATCTCAAATGGGATAAAAATGTAATTATTTTCTTAACCGATCAATAATAACCCAAACCACAATATAAACTCTTGATGTCCTTTGAAGTTATGCCATGAAATACTTGGATATATTATCTCATTTCCACTCAAGAAATGTAAATGTTTGAAGCATTATCTTCGGTAGTTTTCATTATAAATTCACCTGATAACAATTCAGTCATTTCATGATAAATTTTGTAAGTTATATATTCATTCCACCCCACCAGAAATACTCCCAAAGCCCTTTGTACATATTAGTGCTACCTAGATGAATGAAAAATAGAGAACTTTGTGCTTCACTAAAAAATGATTCCCTTCATTAGGAATAACCTGAATACCATAATATTTTTCCAAATCATAAAATATCTTCTTAATTAATATTAAAATTAGGAAAATTACCCTTCTTGATAAATTATACCTTTTACTATAAATATTGATCCTACATGTGAGATTTCTTTTTTATTTCTGATAAATTTGGCTACAATGAAACCTTTAACAAAAAAAGGATTTTCCTACATCCATAATTTTTTGCCAATATATATCTGTTCATTGACCAAAAGGTCCCATTCGAGATGTTATATAGTTAATATATCATTATTTTTTTACTCAATGCATTGACCATGTTTTTTTCTTTTCTAGGATGGTAATGAATCAGGCAAATATAAACCTTGACTATTTCTAGCCATCTTAACTATTTCATGTCCAATTCATTCGAAATGAATATATACTTAAAAATTTTGTGATCAGTATATATTCCACACTGTTCCCCATAAAAATTATCATTCCAAATTTAAATTTAATGTAACACCCCATGATTTCATAGTAATTTTCTTTAATGTAATTCAATAACTTACTCTATACGCAACACCAAGTTTGAGCGCACCACGACTTACCAAACTAGGCGTTCAAAAGCGGTTATGAATAGTATTAACTGAATTTTGAATTTTATATACTTTATATAATTTTATAATCCATATTATGTGTTTCTTAGACATAATATAAGAACAATTTTTTTTTTCAGATAAAAGAAGTATTTTACAAAAAATTCAATTTTACAACCTTTTAATGGAAAACCCATTTCAAAACCAATATTTGACACATTTATATATTAAATTTAATCAAATTAAATTCTTATTTAGAATCTTAACAATAAAAAAATAGGATAAATTTTTAGTACTTTTTTATAAATTTTATATTTTGACGAATATTGAAAAATACTAAATCTTAATTGAAAACAACTTTTTTAATCGAAATAATTTATAGTGTTAAATTTTGCATTTTAATGGTTTAGAAGTATAATTAGATTAAATATTTATCATTTAATACAATTTAGGTGATTATAAGTAATTTCACATTTAAATTTGACATAAACACATGTCAATCTTTTGATAGTTTTAGCTTTATATAAACCCGCTTTTCAGTTTTTACAACGGGATTTAATTTTAAATTAATTAATTCAACTTCTATGTTTTGAATTTGGTAAAATAGAATTCATTTTTGAATTCTGAATATCAAAATTATCTTAGGGTAAATTTTTGGTATTTTTCTGAAAACATTCAATTTTTGATGAATAGTGAAAACACTGCGTTATAGTTTAAACCAACATTATATTTAAATAATTATTAATATTATTTAAATTTATTTTAAGTCAAAATAGATGTATAGTACCTATATATGTTAAAATTAATTCCATGGTGTCATTTTATAATAAACTTAGATGTGTAAAAGTTTATTGAACTTTTTACCGTCTTTTACCCACCTCTTAGGAGCATTTACAAATTTACATAAAATATAATTTTACCGCTTCTGTGAGTTGAATTTCAAAAATCCAAGAGACACAGTTTATATCAGTAAGTAAAACTTTGTTCAATTAGATGAAAATAATTTTGGGTGAATAGTAACTTTTTACATTTATTTACCATGGTTAAAAGTAAATAAGGTAATTAAGGGTAAAAATGATATTATTATTATCCTAACACATGTTCTAATTATATTGGTTAATTGTAATTCAACCTAAAACAACCATATGAAAAAAATATGATCCTTTATCTCCACTTGGATTAGATTAGGACATTTATTATTCTTTTATTTAAAGAAGAGTTAAAAGTGTTAAAATCAAAGTCTAACAATTAGCACATTTTTAATAGAGGTATAAACATAGGAAAAATTTGACTATAAATATTCATTAGAAAGATAAATAAATTTCCTACATAATTGTATTTTATGTATATTTTTTATACATTAAATAATTTAATTTAGTTATGACACAATGATGATGGAGTAATTACCTAATTAATGAAATATTAAAATAATTGATATTATAAATATCCAAATAAATGTAATTAGAGACTTTTTATGAATTAAACTAATTTTCTAGGTTAATATGAAATTTTAGGGTTGGTTATATGTACTGTTTTCAAAGTAATAATGCTCTTATGAATTTAGAAAAAACAAAATACCAAATAGTGTCAAAATCGACATAAAAGAGGTTTTAAAAAAAATATTATATTATTAATTGATATTATATTCCTAAAAATCTAAGTTTCAGAAAAAGGTATTAAAAAATATTATATATGTCATTAATGAACAACTTTATGTTCGATTGAAAGTTTATAGTAAGTTTATTAACCATATAATATAAAAATACAAAGAGATATGGTAAATGTCAAACTGTTTAACTAAGAGTTAAATCTAAAAGATAAATTTAATATAATAACCCAAACCTGTCTAAAACCTATTGTTTGAGTGTTTTCTAACCCATAACCATTATATCCTTTAAATAATTCATTTTGGGGCCATTATAAACCGAAAGGTATTTTATTATAAAATAATATTTCTAACTTTTCCTAAGGTGCCCCTCACCCCTCTTATAAAAGGGCACTCACCCTTCTCTAAAATTCACATCATAAAAGCTATTTAAATCTTCCAAACCCTACCCAAATAGACTCTAAACTATCTTACCTTCATCCTAGAGGCCTTACTTTAGTCAGAAAGCCAACCTAATGATCATTTTTGATCAAATCAAAAGGAAGAACCCGAAGAAGAGGTAAATATTTCCTCACCTCTTCCAAGTTCTTTCTTCTTCCACTTCCTATTTAATTGTTGTTTCCAATATAAAATAATAACTCCAGTATCTTATATATATTATTATGTTATTATAAATATGGTACAACCATATTTATTATTCAATCCATCCTTTGAATGACATGTCACCATACATGCGTACATACAACTTACCGTCTCCAAGTCATGGTGTAATTGTTATTCAATACATTATTTTTTGGATGGGTATAATAATTATGTATAATTTATGTAAATAATAAATATAACATTATAATTATTCTCTATATATGAAATACCATCCAATTATATATTATTTTAATATCAAAAGAATGATATTGTCGCTTGTGCGTACGTACAGATTACCGTCTCCGCGAACGCGATGAGATTCATTCCCCATCGTATCCATTGAAGAATAATTTTCATTAGATGATTTAAAATAATTTTTAATGACATAATGTAATTATTAATATGAATAAGATACATACTATCAATAACATACATTACTTAGTAACAAATCATATAAAGGAAAATGAATCAGTTAGCACCTGAAACGATGATAATACTAAAATATTATTAACAAAGCAATATTGAAAGATCATATATGATATCATATTAATGTATAGGATTCTTTTATAATTTAATAAAAATTATTTCACCATTATACAGGAGTACCCTCAACCAAGAAAAAGTACATGGTAAGGGGTTTCCTATCTCACTTTTAATTCATTGTGATTTCCATCGTTCACCACTTATTTTTTAGATGTGGTGTGTTGTGTACTATCCATGATTGTATTCTTGGTGTAATATACATAAATTTATGGGTATTTACACCTTCATTTAATTATCCTTATTTAATGGGATGTATGTTTCATAAGTTACCAAATTGGTATGGTAATTTCAAATTTCAATTTCCATATAGTGGGATTTACGCACAATTCAATGATTATTTTACTCCCAGATTATGTGTGGAATCATTATTTATTATTTATGTATTAATTTCCACTCCCATTTTTTCAGATATATGTTTGATACACATAATCACTCCATTGATAATTTCTCAAGTCATTGATATAAACTTGATCTTAAGTCAATTTCCATTCATTGAGTTAAACATCGAATTCATTGGTGTTGTATTTACAAGAATATGTGTGAATGCCCTATGATTTATTTACCCTAAATATATAATAATATTGAGTGTATTTATATTTTTCACACATAATTATTTAATTTATTTATCCTTTACCTGAGGATATTGTCTTCATAAGGGATTTCATCTCAATTTACATTCCTTTGAGACTTCTTTGTTGTTATGTACCAATTCACTTTAATATGGTGTATATACTGTCCTTTGACATAGTATATAATGAAATAATTTATTCTCAAGATATTATTAAGTTTTCATTACCTATATTATTGATATGAAAGCGTCTCTCAATTGGTTAGGAACTCAAACTAAAATATCATTTTAAATGTTTTAAATTTTTTTTCTTCTAAATCATTCTCATTAATGTCCGTGTTTTAAAAATGGTTTTAAGGATTTATTTATATTGAAATTAATGTTTTAAAATTAAAATTCCTTTAAAAAATTTCAAAGTGTTATGGGAAACATTGATTCAAAAATCTATTTTTAAACAGCTTCTTGACAAATATTGTGACATCTAAATATTTTCGTGAAAACGGGTGATATTTCTCTCAAATAGTTTTGATGATTATTTTTATCTATGTCAATATCCTTCATTATTCTCGATTGAGGTTAATCTGTTACAATACAATATTTCACATTTTATTGAATGAGTTATGTTTGATTTTTGATGTGCTATTGTTATACAATTCATGGTTTGTGGATAAAGTAATGACATTTCATATGCTAGTTTTAATACGAATGTTTATGTTATGTTTCAAACTTTTCATATGAGGAATGCATTGGACTTAGTAAGAGACGGTTGGAGCCCACTGTAGCTCCTCGATGCATTAGTAGGTCTCATGATACAAACTAGTGTCATGGAATAAGGCCTCGACAAAATATTATTTATAGTATTGGCACAAGGCCTTGACTATGTGTTTATGAAGTCTGAAATTTTGCATTCCATCATTATGAAAGTGGCTATTGATATTGCATGTGATTATTCGACTAGTAGAATATCGATGTGAGTAAGTAAA
Organism: Viscum album; assembly: GCA_963277665.1. NCBI lineage: Eukaryota > Viridiplantae > Streptophyta > Magnoliopsida > Santalales > Viscaceae > Viscum > Viscum album. The sequence continues at coordinate 1,491,291,766 of OY728142.1, forward strand.
TGACATTATTTTGATTTATATTTCCTATAATATGATGATGTTTATGTTGAAAATTCTTTTGTTTTAGTTTTATACATTGCCTTAAATGTTTATGTTTATTTATGAAATATTCTACTATATTGTTATCCTTACTGAGCATCTGAGCTCACCCCTATATATGCTTTATTTTTTCCAGGATGTGAAGAAGTATATTATGACTGACCTGCAGGGATATTCTATGGGATCTCAGTGTTGTCTATGGAAATAATGTTGTTGTATTTTTCCATTTTATGATGTAATCTAAACCTTATGAATGTATCTAGTATTTCAAAGGCTACTAAACTAATTGGTCTTTCGAGAAATGATCTTTTATGATCATGCCAAAGATACATAATAATGCACTATCTCTAGGCTTCGGGTTTGGGGCGTTAAAGTTAGTATCATATGATAATTTAGTACAAACCATGGAAACTAGATTTAGATAAACTCTGATTAGAGCACGTAGCCCTAAGATATAAATTGAGGATTAGTATAGAGAACTTATTAGAATTTTGGCATTGTTGATATTCTGTGATTTTCCAAGAAATACATCCATATATGGATACGAGAAGGTAGAGGCGGCTCTGGAACAAATGTAATTAGGTGTAAAACCCAAAAACACTACTTTGAGGATGACTCAAACTGGAACTAGTGCACGACAACGGGCCTTGCTGCACAATTGCTTGTGACACTCCCAGGGGATATGCTTAGGATAATTCACATTTTATTTACAAAATGATTTGAAGGATTTTAATATAAGATGATAATAAATAACTCTCATTAATACTAAGGTATTTTAGATTGAAAATATGGTATTTATTATATTCTCTAAATGATTTTATGACTCACACTATGCTTTCTTGTGTAAGTCAATGGTTGGATTCCAAGGAAGTCATAGTAACATTGAACATGATGTATATGGTGGGCACATTGGAGGAAATGAGTAATGGAATGGAATGTTGATAGGTGTAAATGATATCATGTTCATGCCGAATCAGGTTTCCAAAAATATGATCAACAACATATATATTAACCAACTCCCAGACTCAACAAATAAGAGAAAGGCAGTGAATGATAAGATATCTAGCAGTGGAGACCATAGTAAAAAGAACGCTCAATTTTTATCATGCATGAAATGTGGTAGGATACACCTAGAGAAGTGTCTCAATGGAACAAAGAAATGCTTTATGTGTGGGAAAGAAGGACATAAAGTAAAAAATTGCCGAGGAAAATTGAAGAGTACTTTGGAAGAAAATAAAAATGATCCATAGAATCCATTTACAGTCATTTTCCATAAATATAGGGGACCTAGGAATTACCTAAGTGAATTCCCTATTCTATATGATAAACCCTTGGTCAAGGAAGAACCTATGTGGAAATAACTGTATGGTGAAATGTTTAAAATTATTAGTGCTCTTTGTTGATGAAATTACTTTGGAAGACTTTTCTCTTATGTGTAACCATGCAGTTTATTATGTGAAAATTATATTTTAGGAAGAATTGTTTTTTTCTATTGTTGAAATAGTTATAAATAACCATTTGGGTTTATATGATCCTTGAATTTGAGGCAATTACTTGTTATTGAATTTTTGGATGAAAATGTGACGTTTGAGATAACATTTGTGGTGAAATTATGTTATAATTATTTTGAGGAATTTATCTCATTTTGGGAATGTTATAAAATATAGTTTTTGAAAAAGGAAAACACGCAGACCGTGTGAAAACCTGTCTTTTCAGACAAAGCTACAGAAATCGAACCCACAACCATAGCGCAATTGGGATTTATCGCCTACCACTGGACTACGTGAAGTCTCTGGTTAGTATGACTTATTATTTTTTGTTAAATGATTTTACTGATCAATAATAAGTTGATTGGGGATCTTATGTCTTATCAAATGGATATCCTTAGTATAGGAAAATGATTTGGGGATTAAGTGATAAATGTTATTTTGGAAGACGTTCGCTCTGTTGGGAATACTATATGCCTAAAGAAAATAGAATACTATGGTATTTCATTTTAGGAGTAATGGTGGATTCTTAAATATGTTTTTATTGTGAATTTATAGTGATTTGGGTTATTTATATAAATGATTAACCTAACATAGAGAATATGTGATTAGGTTAATTACATTTATGTATGTGACTTTAAGAGTAGTTGATGTTATTTGGAAATAAAATTTTACATGGAAGACTGCGTAATCAAATTCTTCTATGTTTTGGGTTTCAATAATAGTTTGGATTATAATGATGGATTTTAAGGACAATTGTTTATTGAATGGTATTTATTAAATATTGTGTTTTGTTGGTTTAATATTAGAAATTAAGATAAGTATTTCTTTCTCTAGAGGATTATTCTTTTTGGGGATCATCTGATCATGTACTAACCATTTTGGTTTTGGTTAATCTATAAAGATAAATAAATATATATAGTTTATCCTTTATGGAATATGTGATTCTCTAGAAGTTGATTCTAGTGCTTCAGGTGTGAAAAAATCATCTTGAGTACTCATCGTTTGAAAAAAAAGACGAGTTAGTGGTATAAATTTATTAAAGGATGAAAATCTACATAAAAAGTAAGTATATCTCTTTATGTTCTTATTCAATCTCATAAATAAATTCCTCAACTTTATGAAATGGATCTTAAAGCAAAAAAAATGTTATTTGTTTAATTTTTCTACTAGGAAACTAATTAACATTTATCTCATCACTAGTTTGTGGTTTTCTTGTTGTTAACATTTTCCTAATCATATTTTCTATCACTCTCCACCAGAACTTGACACTTATTTTATCTTCCATGTCCATGTTTTCCTACATGGAATCCTAGTGTGGGTTATCTCGGGTAACCTTTGTACTTCACTTTCTTTTTTTAATGAGATAGTTTTAATGACTACTTTTTCTATGTGGGATATTCAATGAACTTCCCAAGCCCAATTTAGAAATTGAAAGGACACAATTTCCAAAAGGGGGGAAGAATGTGACACCCCAAGATTTTATAGTATGTTATTTTCTTTAATGTAATTCAATAGCTTGCGCAACACGCAACACCAAGTTCGAGCACACCACAACTTACCAACTAGCCTTTCAAAAGTGGTTATGAATATTATTAATGGAATTTTTAATTTTATATACTCCATATAATTTTAGAATCCATATTATTTGTTTCTTAGACATAACATTAGAACAAATTCATTTTTTTCAGATAAAAGAAGTATTTTTTAAAAAATGAAATTTTACCACCTTTTAATGGAAATCCATTTTGAAAATCAATATTTGACACTTTTATATATTCAATTTAATGAAAATAAATTCTTTTTTAGAATCGGTACATAAAAATTTATTTTGGATAAATTTTTGTTACTTTTCTAATAACTTATATTTTGATGAATACTAAAAATTACCAAATTTTAATTTAAAGAAAATTTTTTAATCGAAATAATTTATAGTGTTTAATTATGTATTTGAATGGTTTGGAAGAATAATTAGATTATATTTTTATCATTTAATACAATTTAGGTGATTATAAGTAATTTCACATTTAAATTTGACATAAACACATGTAAATCTTTTGAGAGTTTTTACTTTTTTAAAACCCTCTTTTCAGTTTTGAAAATGAGAATTAATTTTAAATTAATTAATGAATCTTTTATTTTCTGAATTTGGTAAAATAGACTTCATTTTTGAATTCAGAATATCAAAATTAGCTTACGGTAAATTTTTGGCATTTTTCTGAAAACATTCAATTTTTGATGAATATTGAAAAACACTGCATTATAGTTTAAAACCGACATTTTATATAAATAATTATTTATTTATTTCAATTTATTTTAAATAAAAATAGGTTTATAATACCTAGATATGTTCAATGTAATTCATTGGTGTAATTTTATAATAAAATTAGATTTTTAAAATTTTATTTAACTTTTTACCCTCTTTTACCCACCTCCTAAGAGCATTAGCAAATTTACATAAAACATAATTTTACTGTTTCTGTTAGTTTAATTTCAAAAATCTAAGACACACAGTTGATATTAGTAAGTAAAATTTGGTTCAATAAGATGAAAATAATTTTTTTATGAATAGTAACTTTTTACTTTTATTTTCCACGGTTAAAAGTAAATAGGATAATTAAGGGTAAAACTGATATTATAATTACCCTAACACCTATCCTAATTCTATTGGTTAAGTGTAATTTGACAAAAAACAACCATAAGAATAAAATATGATCCTTTAGGTCCACTTGGATTAGATTAGGGTATTTATTATTATTTTATTTAAAAAAGAGTTAAAAGAGTTAAAATCGAAGATTAATAACTAAAACATTTTTAATATAGGGTTATACATAAGATAAATTCAACTATAAATATTCATTAGAAAGCTAAAACGATTTCATACATAATGGTATAATATTTATATTTTTTAGACATTAAATAAGTTAATTTAGTTATGAAGCAATGATGATGCAGTAATTACCTAAATAATGAAATATTAAAATAATTGATATTAAAAATATACAAATAAATGTAATTTGAGACTTTTTATGAATTAAACTAATTTTATAGGTTTATAGGACATTTTGGGGTTGGTTAGATTAATTTTTTTTAAATTAATAATTCTCTTATGAATTTTTCAAAAACAAAATACCAAATAGTGTCAAAATTGACATAAAAGAGTTTTTAAAACAAATATTATATTATTAATTGATATTATATTCCTCAAAATATAGTATTTTTCCAAAGGTATTAAATAATATTATATATTCCATTAATGAACCACTTGAGGTTCTCATGGAAGTTAATAGTAAGTTTATTAACCATATAATATAAAACTACAAAGAGACGTGGTAAATGTCAAACTATTTAACTAAGAGTTAAATCTAAAAAATAAAGTTAATATAGTAACCCAAACTCGTCTAAAACCTATTGGATGATTGGTTTTCCACCAATACCCACCTTATCCTTTAAATAATTCATTTTTAGCCATTATAATCTGAAAATGATTTTATTATAAAATAATATATCTAGCTTTTCCTAAGGTGCCCCTCACCCCTCTTATAAAAGGGCACTCCCCCTTCTCTCAAATTCACACCTTCAAAGCCATTTGGCTCTGGAAAAATATTCCCAAATACCCTCTCAACTGTCCTACCTTATTTCTATAGGCCTTACTTTGGTCATAAATCCAAACTAATGGGCCCTTTTGATCAAATAAAAAGGAAGAACCCAAAGAAGAGGTAAATATTTCATCACCTCTTTCAAGTTCTTTTCTTCTTCGACTTCCTCTTTCTTTGTTGTATCCATTATAAAATAATAAATCCATTATCTTCTATATACTGTGATGTTATTATAAATATGGTACACCCATATTCATTATTCTATCTATCTTTTGAATGACACGTCACCATACGTGTGTACGTACGACTTACCGTCTCCACATCGTGGTGTCATTGTTAGTCACTACATTATTTTTTGGATGGGTATAATAATGATGAATAATTTATGTAAATAATAAATATAACATGATAATGATTCCTTATATATGATATACCATCCTATTATATATTATTTTAATATCAAAAGAATGATATTGTCGCTCCTGCGTACGTACGGATTACCGTTTCCACGAACGCGATGAGATTCATTCCCCATCCTATCCATTAAAGAATAATGATCATTATATGATTAAAAATAAATTTTAAATAGTTAACATAATTCTGAATATTAATAAGATAAATCCTATCCATAACAAACATTACTTATGTAACAAAACATATAAAGGAAAATGAATCAGTTAACACCTGAAACGACGATAAGACTAAAATATTATTAACAAAGATATATTGAAAGATCATATATGATATAATATTAATGTATATTATTCTTTTATAATTTAATAAAAATTATTTAACCATTATATAGGAGGTTAACCTACCCTCAACCAAGGAAAATTACAAATTAAGGTGTTTCTTATCTCACTTTTAATTCGTTGAGATTTCCATTGCTTGCAACTAATTTATTGGATGTGGGGTATTGTGTACTGTCTATGATTGTATTATTGGTATAATAAACTTTAATTTATGGGTATTTACATATTCATTGTATGATCCTTATTTAATGGGTTGTATGTTTCATAAGTTACAAAATCGGTAAGGGAATTTTAAATTTCAATTTCCACTCAGTGGGCTTTACACATACTTCATTGATTATTTTACTCCCAGATTATGTGTGGAATTACTAATTATTCTTTATGTAGTAATTTACACTCCCATTTGTGTGGTTACACATTTTATACACATAATCACTCCATTTATAATTTATCAATTCATTGATATAAACTTGATCTTAACTCAATTTCCATTCGTTGAGTTAAACATCCAAGTCATTAGTGTTGTACTTACAAGAATATGTGTGAATTTCCTATGATTGATTTACACTAAATATCCAATAATATTGAGGGTATTTATATTTTTTCACACATAATTATGTCATTGATTTATCCTTTACCTTAGGATACTGTCTTCATAAGGGATTTCATCTCAATTTACATTCCTTTAAGACTTCTATGTTGTTATTCACCGATTCACTTTTATATGGTGTATATACTATCCTTTGACATAGTATATAATTAAATCCTTTATTCTGAAGATATTATAAATTTTTTATTACCTCAATTATTTGTATTCAAGAGTCTATCATTTGGTTAGGAACTCTAACTAAAATATCATTTTAAATGTTTCAAAAATTTATTCATCCAAATATTTCTCATTAATTTCCATGTTTTAAAAATGGTTTTAAGGATTTATTTATATGGACATTAATGTGTAAAAATTAAAATTCCTTTTAAATGTTTTTAAGTGGTATGGGACACATTGATTTAAAAATCTATTTTAAATGGCTTCTTGAAAAATAGTGCGACTTTTAAATGTTTTCTAGAAAAAGGGGGATATTTCTCTCAAATAGTTTTGATGATTATTTTCATCTATGTAAATATCCTTCATTATTATCGATTGAGGATAATATTTAACAATACAATCATCTATATTTGGTTGAATGTGTTATGTTTGACTGTGGATGTGCTATTTTTATACCATTCATGGTTTGTGGATAAAGTAGTGATATTTGCTATGCTAGTTTTAATATGAATGTTTATGTTATGTTTCAAAATTTTCCTATGAGGAATGCATTGGACTTATTAAGTGATGGGTGGAGCCCGATATAGCTCCTTGATGCATCAGTAGGTCTCATAAGACAGACTAGTGTCTTGGCACAAGGCCTTGACAAAATCTTATTTGTAGTCTTGCCACAAGGCCTTGACTATGTGGTTATGAAGTCCGGAATTATGCATTCTATCATTATGAAAGTGGATATTGAATTTTCATGTGATTATTCGACTAGTAGAATATCCATGTGAGCAAGTAAATGGAATTATTTTGATTTATATTTTCCATATTATGATGAAGTTTATGTTGAAAAGGATTTTCTTTTAGTTTTATACATTGCCTTAAATGTTTATGTTTATTTATGAAAGCTTCTGCTATATTTTTATCCTTACTGAGCATCTAAGCTCACCCCTTTCTATGTTTTAGTTTTCCTAGAATGCGTAGAAGTATATTATAACTGACCAGCAGGGATAGTCTATGGGATCTCAGTGTTGTCTATGGAAACAATTTTGTTAATGTTTTATATTTTATGATGTAATGTAAACCTTATGAATGTATCTAGTATTTCTAAGGCTACTAAACTAATCAGTCTTTCGAGACTTGATCTTTTGTGATCATGCTAATGATACGTAATAATGCACCAACTCTGGGCTTTTGGGTTCGGGGTGTTACAATTAAAACACCATAGAAGATGATTCCAAATCTTTTATTGAGTGATTTAACTCCTCAAGTTTCAACTGATGTGACCCATAAGCAATTAACTGATCATCCCTAATTTATAAACAACCATGTCATTTCAATGAAGCATCTTTGTAGATAAAAAAATTGCAATTTCTATAAGGAAATTCCAAAAATGGAGAATTTAACAATCTTGTTTTCAGTTCATAAAAATAATAATCACATTCTTTTATCTAGTTGAATTTAACTCATTTAAAATTTAAATTAATAATGGGAATAGATAACAAATCAATGTTTTCAACTAAACACTAATAGTAACATACTAATAAAATAAAAATATGAATCTATGTAATATTTTTGGGTCTTGGTTATTCATAATAAAAAATTTGTTTTATATGTGTCAATAGTTATACTATACTTAGAAACAATATATATAAGAAAATAATTTTTTGCAACTAAATTTCATTGTTTTTAAATCTCCCACAAAGTTTATTTTATTTAAAGGATTGAAAAAATACACTTCTTCATCTTTTAGGTCCCTATTAACTTTTAGAATATGAAAACATGTCATCAATAAACAAAATAAAAAACTCTACCCAGGAATCATGACAAATTATATTCATAAATCTCAAAAATAAAATAGGTTAATTATATAACACAAAATCCATAACTACGAAATCATAGTGTCTGAATCTAGTGCCAAATCCATCCATTGAAATGTATTCTTCTTTCATATTTAACTGATGGTTCCCCAAATATAGGTCAACATTCAAAAAATACTAATCTCCCCATAGCTAATGAAGAAAATAATTTATCTAAGGAAAATGATACTTGTTCTTAACACTGACATTATCCAAGTATCTATAGTCAATTGAATGTATCATTGAACCATATTTATTTTTAATAAACAGAATATGAGAAACTCATGGTGAATTTCTTAGTCGGATAAAATATTTTCTAATAACTCATGTATTTAATTTTTCAATTATAAATGTTCAACTTTATCCATTTGATATGGAGGTAAAAAAATCCTTATTATCATGTAACAAGTCAATAGTACACTCATCCTCCCAATCTAGAATAACACTATGAAAAAAATATAGAAAACATCCATGTATTCATTTATAACCAGCACTTCACTAATTTTAAGAGTTTCTTTTTAACAACATGAGAAAGGAAAAATTCACTACCATATCTAATGAACTTCTTGTATTCTTGGTATGTTATCAAAGGCATGAAATAATTGAATAAAACCTTTTTGGCACTACAATATATATTAGAAAGATGAAATGAAATCCAATCCACACCATGAATGATATCAAACTCAACTATAGTCAGTTTGACCAGATCAGCATGAAAGACCATCACATTGATTAAAATAGAATGATTACTATAAATATTGGTTTCTTTACTACATTAAATAGATTTTTCACAAAATATTTTGTCTTAATATCATGAGGCTAAAATCTAAATTTCTTTGTGAATTTATTAGAAATGAATGAATATGAAGATCCAGCAACATATAGAGTATTTGAAAAATTGGAATACACAAGTAATATACTTTTCACCACATCATTTTATGGTCCAAAATAAACAATAATAGTACAAAATGACTTTTCTACACCTTTCTATTTCTGATAATGACAATTTATATCCTTTCCACAAACATTAGATATGAATTATCATAATTACCCAACTCAAGGAAACAAAAACCTCTTACCATTGAATGGATATAGGTTACCCCATTCTTTGGTTTTTCAAGATACTTTTCATTACAGTCATGATAAATGTTACCGAACTATAAAATAAAAAACACTTCTTAGATACCATAAAATATTCATTGAAATGTTTTTTCCACACTTGGAACATTTTGGGCGATTAAATTTTAACTTTATCATTGGTTGTTTCTCTTTTTTCCTTCCACCTTAATCATTTTTACTATTTTCATTTCAAGGAACATACATGCCATAAAACTCCTTCTAAACTTTCTCAGCTCAACAAACCACATTATCATAAATTTTAAATTATTTTATAAAACAATCTATTTAGATAAATAGTTTAAATCGTGAGTAAAATGTATTAATTTTACTATCTATATCCCGAATAGAATTTGGTAGATACATGGAAAATCTCATCAAATTTGATTTATATTATTATAAAAAGTATTCATATTTTTACCTTATTTATAGGAATTTATTTTCTATCAGGATTAAAATAATATTTGAAAAATATTTCTCCAGGAAAAGATTATAAAATGGTTCCCATTCCATGGAACAATGATCATATTTAACTATAGAATTCTAAACCAAAAACTGTCATCGATCAACATCACCTTCAAAATGATAAATGATATGAGCATCCTTTTAGCATTTAGAACATCTAATGACATCACATGTATTCTCCAGAGCATTAATCCATCCTATTACTTTCGTGAGGTCAAATGACCCACTAAATTATGGGGGTTGTTTCCCCATAAAACACTTCAAAATATATATGTTTCTTTATTGTAGATTTGTTTCTTATCTATAATGGATACAACTAACATTTATATCTTTTTTCAATAGACCCATCGAGGTAAAAAAACAATTTTATTCTATTTCCAACTATCCCAGTATGCTGATTTAGAATAATATTTTCCTCTCAATTCCTTCCCAATATAACTACACGATATCCTATTGGGAAAACCATTTTGAATAAAAATAGTTTATATGAATCGATATCATTACATATTAACCAAAAAGTAAAATATTTCATGGTTATTTTATTATCGTTATCTTAACTGAAAAAGTTATTTAAACCAACATCTAATAACAACTATAAGGGATTAGGCTTAAACATTTTTCAATCTTGAGTTACATTAAAAAATTTACTTTATTTTAGTAACTAGATCTTTTTATATTTTTAGTTTTAGAAAATAAGGCCATAACTCATACTTTACAAAACCATATAATTAAAGTGGATAATTCCAATTAGTATCTATTTTTTAAACCACAAAATAATTACAAAAAACATTATTTTTTGATTAAAATCATCATGATAATCAAAATTCCTTAATCTTTATCCTTACCCAGCATGTCAAAAAAAAATTGAATGAGACCCAAAAGGTCAGTAAGGGATATAAAATAAAACAAATGGTTAGTATAATGAAATAAATGAAATCTCAATTTAAATTTACCTTTATATTTGTATTTATTTTGGAATATGAAATAAAACATTTTCACTTGAAAAACACATAAAATTGTTCTCAAAGAAAATAATTGAAACCCATAATAAGAAATTAAAAATTGTCTTGGTAACTTAGAGAATCAAATTAATAACCCATTTAAAACACTTGTCATAAGTGACTGAAGCTGAGTTAAATCAACTGAAGAAACTCTTTGGCAACTTATTCCTTCATTCGTTTAAATTCAAGGATCATTACTCAACTAATTGGTGAGCTATCAGGTCCTCCCCATTGTATAATGTATAATAGGATCACCTGGAACTATCTCATTACACCCGTTATTCTTGTAAAATTCTCAAGAACCATATCAGGAATACAATATTTTTATTCTTGTACTTCTCTATAATAAAACATTTGAAAAAAATATTTTAAACACATAATGAAATGAATATTTGATATCAAAATACCAATTTTTTTTAAACCCCATTTTCAATATAAAAATACTGTTTTCTTTTGAAAAAATATTTTAAATAAAAAAAATACTCTAATAAATCATATTTTTTTTCTCATTGATGGAATATAAGAAATATTTTAAAGGAACCCAGAAATAAAATAATGATCATTTGATAAAAAATTTATTGTCACTGTGTATATTAAGAATAGAATATTGCTGATATGATTTTTCAAAATGTTTCATATAAAACGTGTAAAAAGATTCAATTTGAAAAAAATAAAATGAAAATAAATTAAATATTATATTAATAAATCGTTAATTTCAATGTAAAAACATTTTTAATTTTTTTAAAATATGGAAACATAAGAGAAATAGATTTTGAAGTAAAAATTTAAAAGATGATTTGTTTAGAAGAAAAGTCCCATATCTCTTCGTAAATATTTAAATTATATGGATCATGACTGAATAACATTAAATTAATAATAAATTACATGATTGTAGTGAAATTTATTATATACAATTTCAAAAGGGTTCTATATACACCATATAAATGAATATAGGTTCATAACATCAAAAAAATATACGATAAAAGAAAATTTAGAGGAAGTCCCTTAACTTGATTCCGACTTGTCACATGTGTCGTTATTATCCTGAATAATAAAATATTGTTAATTTTTTAATTTACTAATATATGTTTTCAATTTTATTATTAGTTTTTTACTTATTAATAATTTATATAAAATTTCTTAATAAATTAATTTCAATCAAATGTTTTAACCACATTTAGCTTTTGTGAAAAAAATGAATTTGGTAGGTCAAATATGCACAAAAAAGATATTGTTTAGACATATATATAACCATAATCTGAAAATAATTATTCGTTATATATAAATTACACTTTTAAAACCAGTCATTAAATATGGTAAATAAAATTGAACTAAATTTACACTTGTGAAGATAGTAGATCGTACACATGGATGAGTAATGATTCCATTTATGAATGAGCATTATAAAAATAAGTTAAGTAATATTTTATCTTTATATAATGATAATTATATAATAAATATAATATTATTAATTATATATACTTATATATATGACCATTGTTTTGTTTTTATAAAAAATTGAATCACACCATTTTGAGGAGGCGTTTCTCCACACATCTATGAACAAAGTTATTCTTTTTTAGTGAGTGAAAAGCTAAAAATAAAAGATATATTATATTTCTATAATGATAAATATGTCATTATTATAATACTTATTTCTTTCATGTCACATATATTCATTATCTTAATACTTATTAAATTAAATTTTATGTGTTAGTGCAAAATGAATCACATCACATCATGAGGCAATATTCTATTGTACATATGAGTGACGTTGTCGTATCCGTTAAATATTGTAATATTAAATAATATTTAAAAATTATATAATGAATTGATATGTATAATTATATTATTAATATCTTATATAAACATTATATCTATCAATATATCAAACCGTGAGAGGTGGTAATTGAAAATGAATGACATCGTTTCGTGAGACAGTAGTTTTCCAAACACAAAAATGATGATTTTGAAACCCATTTGATGAATGTTTGTGCAATATTAGTTCTAAAATATACCAAAAAAATATTTATTTTATTATATCTACATTTTATGAGAATAATTTAAGTATTTTATTAAGAAATAATAAAAAAACGCTCATTGATGAATCTCACCTCTTCTTCAGGTATCTTCTTTCAGTTTGTACAAAATTCCATAATTGATTGGATTGAAGACCAAAGTAAATATTCTATGATGAGAGGATGGAGTTATATATGTGATTTTTTCTGATCATTATTGAATTATATTAATGTATGAAGGTAAGGGGACAATGGTGGCCTTTTATAAGTGTGGTGAGTGGCACACTTGTTATTCTTTGAAATGGTAAATTCCACCGATTATTTTTTCATGTAACCGAGCACAAATACATTTCCATTCTAGATAATAGTAGGAATAAGGTATAAATATGTATATAAAATGGGAATTGTACATGTTTTTAATCATTTCTACCCCATATATTCTCTGTTTAACCACAAAGTAAACTCATTTTTACATTTATAACTATAATTAAGTTTATTTGATTTCACTAATAATTATGTAAAAAAATTAAGTTGGAATTATTATAAATTATAAATTATGATTACTAAAAATGTGGAATCATTTTTTTTCTAAATTTAATTAACATATTTGGAAAATTTTAATTTAGTATTAACCCCATAGATGTGGGGAGACAATGAGTTTTTAAGAAGTGTATTTTTTTGAAAGAGATTATTATATATTAACACTTTTGAGTAATAAGATTCATTGTATAAAACCTAATTAAAATTTAATTATATATAATATATACATGTATCATTGAAAAAAATTACCCATTCTGTATTATTTTAATTAATTAAAAATGTAAAGAATTTTTCATTTTAATTTTTTTTTGAAATTACCATTTTAGACCCAATGAAAAACATATCGTAAAAACCAATATAAAGTTGATTAAAAATTAATAATGTGTACTAAATATAACTAAATGATACAAAGGTCTCTCAAAAACATATACAATATGTATTGAGAATTTTCAATTACTGAATTCATTAAAAATAAAAGATTCTTTACAAAAATCAGTTTTTTGACTATTCAATTAAGAATCAATATATTCCAAAAAGTACCAAATTTTCATCCAATATAAATTTTCATATGCTGATATAAAATGATATTTTCCTTTTATAAAATTCAAAATATAAAATTTATAAATTATTATTTTAAATTAAAAATTATATTAAAATTATTAATTTAAACAACATCATTTTTTATTAAAAATTACTCAATATTTTAAAATCCATTATGACTATCTAATTTGTATTTTTAAATATGAATATTATTTATTATATCATTACCAAGGTCATTAAAAAATAATTTTGGAATTTTTTAAATTGGGAAATGGGATAACTATTTCACTGTTTACATGTTGTGGATTTTATTATAGTTGAATGGAAAATGAGGGATGAATTATGATAATAATAGTTCATTGATAATAATTCAGAAAATATTGAAAGAGTCCAGTGTACTTTTGAATAAAATTACATCATGGTGTGATGATTTATTGAGATATAAGTTATAAAACCATGATTTAAAAGATAAAAAATATCATAATTTGAAGATGTTTGGAACTTGAGTTGAAGATATAAATATAACACATCATAATGACTTCATCATTGATATGATTATAAGATTTTATATAAAAAATATAGATAATTTAAATAACATTGAAGATAATTTAATGGATAATTTGAATTCTTAATAGGTTTTATTTTGATAAAACTATCTCATTAATTATATTTTGTTATCCTTTGTAAAGTATTAAAGAAGTTAGATTCCATTTGGAGATATTAAAAAACAACATGGCGTATCCAAGTGGTATATTTACTTTTTCTCGTATTTGGATGTTTTTTTATATGAAAATCTATTTCCACCATAGGGAAGTATACAAAATTTGGTGATATGGTAAATTTTATTTTCTTGATATTTTAAGTCTATTTTGATTGTTTTATATCTCTAAAATATATATAATCTTTCCAGAAACATTGTTGTGATTTTTAAATGATCCTAGTAGAATTATAAACATTACATTGGAAGAATTTGAGTTTAAATTATATAGGGTAGGATATGATCAATATATGAATATATAAGGGTATATTTTTTACAATTAAAAGAGGATATGTATTAAAGAAATGCATGTAAACATAATTCATTCATGATTGGAATTCATTTAGAGGTTTTATGATCTTAAAACCTACCATTATCAATCAATTTATGATTTTTTATTTCCCACATCCAACAAGAATCAGTACATCAGTGTTAGGTCCACAAGGCTGAATACCCTGAGAGGGGGGTGAATCAGGTTATGACTAATTTAAAATTAAAGCCCATTCTGATCTTGTTTTTCTGTTAAGAAAAACACTCTTGTCTCTCTTTCCTATTGCACAATATAAATAGAAGGTAAAGAAAGCACATGACATAACAATTTTTACTTGGTTCACTACTAAGGGCTACGTTCAAGGAGCACACGCCGATAGGTTGTTGGTTGTACCAAATTCCACTAAACTTCACTAGCTGTGGATTACAAGGTTCGGGCATAGTCACTCTGTCCCAGGCTCACTGCCTTTACAAGGTTTAGGGTCAGCTCACTGATTTCCTAAGGGTCACTCCTGGTTTCTCTCCCTATGGATCACTGTCGGTGGAGAGGATCACCTTCTTCCTCTTCCTTTGCTCACTGCGTCAGAAAGGATCTAATCACAGTTTATAGACTTGTAGGTCTGTTCATTATCTCAAATGAATACATCCTATGTTGTATGTGGATACTCTGTTGAATCCCAACTTTCACCTGTAGATGATTCTCTCTTTGCACCAAAGGTATTGGGCAATATTTCAGCTTTCACGCAGCCCAGAAACACTACCATGAATCAACCTTACCTGGAGTGCAAGTCAAACCCAGTGCACAAGTATTGGAGTGCAATTCTAAACTGGCGTGCAAGTCCACCTCATACACTTGCATGACATAGAATTCTCCAACTCCAAACTTTCATGACACACTTCCCTTTACACCCAAACCAATATTGGCGCGCAACAAACAACAATCTCCCTTCTTCAAATCTGGCGCGCAAGTCCCACTTACGCGACACACCACCACTTGTGCGACCACCACACCTGCACGATGGGAGCTCTGATTTTTCAAATTGTTGAACTCCGTTGGAAAATGAGGAGGGGTGGTCCAGTATTTATAGGCATTTTTAACACTCTGCATGATGGTGTGCATGTCATCCCTCGACACATAAGTCTCGGTGCACAAATATCTTCCCATGCGAGTCACCTGCGTGACCAACACAATACTTGTGCGACCCTCTTTCATTTGTAGTATTTTGAGCTTCTAACCTTGAAAAACATTAGGCACGCAAGTTTCCTTTTTTCAATTACATGGAACACAAGTCTCTTTGCCAAAACCACTTTCCTCCATTAGTCGATTTTCAGGCCGAAAAAATTGGTAAACACTGGAAAATGGCACCACCTTGTATCTGTTTTTTGTACCGTCTCTAGAGCATCCATTCTGTTTGTGACATTCTTGAATCAAACATGGATCATTGAACACAAGTCTTTAACTTGACATTCCACCATGAAATCATCTTTGTCAAAAAATTTGTATTCCATTGTTTTGCTTTGTCAACAATCACCACACAGATGTCCACTTTGTCAACAAACACAATCACCTCAAAAATGATTCAATGATACCTTGAGTGATTTTTTCCCAACATTTTTTTCTTCTGACAACATGAAGGGGTAAAACTATCTGTTCTATGATTCATAATAAAGTTTTGTTGACATATTGTTTTCTTCGTATTTTTAATATTATTTTTTTGGTTTATATATTTAATTATTTTTTATATTCACTTTTCGTTCATTATGTATGAGTAGTGTCTATTGATTGATGAATTTTAATCTAATGTATTAACTAGTTTCTTGATTTCATTATTGACCATGGAAGGAAATTTAGAAGTTATGTTTAAATATAGTTTTGGATCAAAAAATTATTAAATAAATTGAATCACTTGAATGTAAAAAAATATAATTTTAGTAATTATGGAAAAAATTCCAATACTAAGGATTTATTATGATCCAGTTATGAAGAAAATAAATTTATTCATTAGTAACCTTTCGATATAACTTATCTTATAACAATGTATTTATATAAATTAAACACACACATATTTTTTAAGGATCATTAAAATTAGTATTTTTCTTTTAATGAATGAAATCAATCATATTAACTTATAAATTAATGCTTTCTTATAGCGATCACTAAACACAATGGGATTCTCCTACAAGTATATCTATACCACACCTATATTGTTTAAACATCAATAAAGAGTATTTTATTATTTTATAATAATGTTTATTTATTGAAACTAATTACTCTTGATTAGAATTCAATGTATCTACAAATTCATTTATCAACTTATGAACATATAAGTAGTTTATATTTGATAGATAATGAGATTATATTTTTTTTATTTCATTTTTTTATAGTTTTAGTTTTTGATTTTTTTTCATTTTATGCACTTTAGAATTTCTATTTTGGTAACTGTTGGTCGGAGTGGATACTCAAGAGGGGGGGGGGGTGGTGAATTGAGTTCCAATTAAATTTCTGTTAAAAACTTTTAGGATTAAAATCCCCCAAATTAGAATAGCCCAGTCAATTAAGGCATTGGAGATATAAGTGACTTATTGTTCAACAGGTTTCTCAAAGGTTGATTACTCCTCAGTAGAATCAATATGAGAACTAATTCCACTTTTGAAACAAGTTTACTAAACAAATCAGATATAAACACTAACAAGAACTAAATATCAGATTGAATGTAAAAACATATTTTATGTCTTTGCTAATATAAGCACAGCGGATAAATGTAAAACAGAGTAATGAAAGAGGAACACAACAAATTAAACAAGAGGTTCAGTCTTAAGACAAGACTTAGTCCTCTCCATTTGATGATCACCTGCCACCAAGCAATTATATTAAAAGTGATACACAGCTTGTATCGGATTTTACAATAGTTTCACAAACATTCCAGGTTTTGAAACCTCTACCACAGTTATACGTGGGAAAAATAAACTTCCAAGACACACCAGGATTCTTCCACAATTATACGTGGGAAACAAATGTAAAGATAGTTTGGTATGGGGATTTTCAGTATCCCTCAGCTCAAGCACAAGAGTCAGTGTGTTTAACACATACACACTACTCACAAATGTAAAGTATTCAGACACAGTAGAGCTAAAGATAGTAGGGATGAGTTTAGAATGCTCTGTTGTGTTGGAAGATTTGCTCTGGACTCATTGGAAAGAATTTAATGAAGTTTTGGTCCTTCTCTACAAGTTGACTCCAAAAAAGAGTGTCGCAACTTTCAGGTTCTGACTTCCAGAAGTAGAGATGATCAGCTTCTTGGGTTTTAAGCTCTTTGCAGCACACCACGACACCTTGAAGGAGATTATTTCAATTGATACTTTTGATGCTTTGTGTTCTTCTGAATGAGTGCTTGATGGTTCTTCTTGAGATTGTATAAGGTTCTCTCTTATGAGCGTTCTGTGTATATTCAATATATCCATACCACTTTTCTTATTTCTTTATGTATTGGCTGAGAAGATCTGAATGTATTTCTCCTATATATATATATACTCTTTTTCAGTTTAGCTTTTTCTCATTTGGTTCAGCAGGGGCCAACAGGAAAAATGTTTCAACCACGTGTGGTCTTCCTCGTACATCATACTGTTTCTTGATATTCTTGAAAAATAGAATTAAATAATGTCAGGTGTATTAATTTTTCCAGACATGAACGTTATAATATTATTAATAAAATTGATAAAGAAAAGAAAAAAATATCATTAGATTGGTAGCAGGTTCATGTCACACGATAGACTTTAACTGTGGTCTTTCCAACTGTGGACTTCATCGGTAGACTATTCAAGTGTGAGCTTCAATGATAGGTTCTTTGTCTGTAGGCTTGTAATGGTGGACTTTGTGTTAGTGGATGTCTTGTAACGATAGCTGTTTACTCTATGTAATAGTAACTCCTTATCAGTGAACTTCATCGGTAGGCTCAACAGTAGACCTTTCCAACTATAGACATGAACAGTGAAGTTCTCAACAGAAGACTGGAGAAAGAGTCTGACAGTGAACTTCTAATAGAAGCCTCATCACAGTAGTGACTTTTTGACAGAAACTCTTTGTCTATGAGGTTTGATTAGCAGATCAATGGTACACTTGTGACAGTAACCTTGTACCGGTAGCTTCCAACAGTGACTGTAAATCTTCAACGGTGATCTTCTAGCATCAGTGACTTAGAGTGATAGTGAGCTATGATGGTGACTTTGAACAACAGGCTCTTAACAGTATCCTTTAATAGTGAACTTATATTTAGATAAATATAAAATGTAAGCTAATGCAGAAAATTCATGAGACTTATAAGTATACATTTTTGAGGATAAGATAATTATAAATATAGATTAAAAAGATTAGTAACTGACTTAATATATCATGATCAATATTAAACATGATTTGGGATTATCAAAATAGGTGAGTCCAACAATCCCCCCCTTTTTATAATCACTAATTATGCCAGTATGTATTAAAGATAGATATCATATATAATAGAGTTACTAAACATAGATAAAAAATGTCTCAAGTATCAGAGATTAATAAGAATGTAAAACCTGAAAATATTGGTACATGGTATCAGAGAGAAATTTAGATAAGATTCAACATAGAATTATAGTAGTATATTAGCACTTTTCTCCCCAATCACATATCAGATGATTATTCTAGAATTAGTACAGTATTTCTCCCCCTTTGAGATTAGCAAAAAGAACCCCAAATAGAGAGAACATAGAAAGCTTGTATGAATGAAATTACATTACATAACCCAAAAAGTAAAGAAATAGTCCCTATCAAAAGTCAAAAACAGACTCAATCCAAATTAGCCTCAGGAAAGTGATCTTTCCCTTTGGAAGAAGAAGATGGAGGATGAGCTGGTGGATCAGCAGGTTTAGGAAGGGCTGCATGAATGACTGGAGGGGAAGCAACAGAAGCTCCTGTTGGTCTGTAGTGGGTAGCTCACTGAGGGATCAGTGGAGTAAGGCTTCTGATAGCATCAGAAGGACACATGGTAGAAAAACCATTGGGTTGAGATGTAGGTAAGGTAGGAGGAATAATGACAGGGGTGTAGTCTACATGGAGGAAGGGTAGAAGAAGGTTTCTGAAATCCAGAATAATGCTTCCTCCTCTTTCCATAGCAAATAAAAAATCATCTTTATTCTCCAAAAACTTATCCAAAGCAGGGGTCAATTATCTCAGCCTGCTGACCTACTCCTTGAATGCCCAAGACACTGTAGGCAGCTTCATATTCTCTATCAAGAGCTTGAAGTGGTTAGTCATTTGATGCTTGGTATATATCTTCTCAAAGTAAGAATCTACCTTATTCTTAATGGCCTCTTGAGAAGTAGTAGCTGCCCACAAGTGGTCATGAACAAAACTGCTGACTTCCCTAGTGGTAGCAAGTATCTGAGAATCAGAGGTGCCAATAGGACTGGACTTAGCAAGCTCTTCCTAGATCACAGTTCTGATCTGGTCAAAGTACACAGATGATCTAGATGAGGGAAGGGGTTTGACCGAGAAGGCTACTGTCTCTTTGAAAGACTGAGTCAAGTTACTAATCAGCTTCTGAACAAGTGCATCTTGACTATTCATATGTTCATTTACTGATTTCTTAAAAGACTCAAAAACTTCCACAAACTGCTTGACTACTTCTTTGATACATCGAATCTCATCATTCACTTGGTTTTGAGAACTGCTCATGGCAGTCAATGAAGCAACTGATTGTCTTAGAGCAACCACAGCTCATGTCCAACTTTCAATTTGAGTATGGCATATTTTAACATCATCCATAATTTCTTTCATTGGACTAGACACAACACATCCCAGAGACAGCTCTAGGGATTTCTCCACACTGCTCAGCTCTTCAACAAGGCTATTCTTCAAATCTTCTACTGATTGTCTCACTGCCTCTTTAATTTCAACTTTCAAAGACTCAAGTTCATCCTTAGTTTCCAAATTTTCATCGATAACTACTGGAACACTTTCAGGTAGGATAACAGAATCCCTTTGGTGCTGGTATTCCTCATCAGAATCTCCATAATTGAGTCCAAGTACCATGTACCCTGGATCTGATGACCAACCTTCTATGTCATACAGTACTAGAAACTGAACCAAGATTCTCCCCCTCACTTAGATCTCTCTCCCAAGGAATCTCCTCTATCTGTTCTGTTCTTGGTAACTCCACAACCTCCTCTGCAACTCCAGCATATTCAACAACCATTTTCTCTGTAAGTTCAACAGTAGGGTGAGTCTTATCCTTCGCTGAGTCATCAATGACATCCATATCAATGGCAGTAGATGCCAGTCCTGCTTTCTGACCAGACATTATCTTGTCTTTATTATCTATGAGAGGGCTCAAACTGAGCCCTTCTTCTTTATTGTCCTCATAATCAGCTTCACCAACAGCCTCCTTTGCCTCATGAGCAAAATGATCTGGCTCGGTAGCCTCTTCCTCTTCAAAGGTGTCCTTGACAATATTCTGATATGCTTCTTCTTCTTCTTCAGTGGTCTCAGTATCATTGTCCTTCAAAACAGTATCTCTTCTTGGCAGTTCTTTTTTAGGGCTAGCTGCTCCGAAATCTATTGTCCTTAAAGGACTGTGAGGCAAATTAAGATCACTCTCGTCATCAATGGGGGTGTTTTATCTTTGAGGGTCCACAACTCCTTCAGCCTCCTCCTCATCTGAATAATCTGGTTAAGGCTCATCAGGCTTCAGGCATGGATCTCTCTTGTCTTTTGGCTTAGTTGGATGAGTAGTAGGGTCAAACTTTTCATACACCTTTCCTTCTTCATTCACCCATTCCCTCTTCCAGGGATTCCAGCTAATTTTCATGAATTTTCAAATCACCTTGGAGATACAGACACTATTCTTGGCCACTATCATCACTTCTTGATTTCCATCAACACCCTTTACCTTTAGCATTACTGAAATAATCTTGGCATGAAATAAGGCAATGGATTTTGAGCTTTCCTTAGTCATATCCTCCAATTGTGCCATCAGTAACCTATATAGGTTAATCTTCTTTCCATGCTTCAGTAAGTACATTAGGAATATGTCCTGTTACTTCAGCACTGCAAAGTCTCCTCTCCTCAGACTAAGTGCATGCTCAATGAATTTGAATAAAAGCATGTCTTCTCCATTCATCTCAGCTGCAATGATCCCCCTTGATTTTACATCTCCTGCCAGTTCTTTGAGAGCATTTTCATATTCAAAAACAGCACTATCTGGAGGAACCACTCCAGAGTAGTAATCATATATTCATTCATGAGGGACTCTCAAATAGGCAGCCCACTAAGCAGATGAGAAACTGACTTCATTTCCATTGACTCTGGATATTAACTTATACACATCATATTCCTCTTCGAATTTCAGATATTCATAGAAATCTTTCAAAATATTCGGGTAGTACGGTCTATTGTTGTTGAAAAAACATTCGATCCATCCTTGGACATCTAGTACTTCCAGTACTAATGACTAGCTCGTCAGCAGCCATTCTTCACTTAACTCCTTCTCAGCAAAGATTTGTCTCTTAGTCAGATACGGGTTGACAGGTACCGTAAGAGTATTACTAGTGCCACTGGATTCGGCTCGAGTCCTCTTGGGCCTTGGCGCATCCTCATTGATAGGTCAGGGTCGCTTTGTTCTAGACATAGAGATTGAGAGAGGTTCGAGGGCTTAGGTGAAGGGTTAGGGTTTAGGAATTTCGAGAGAAAGGTTAGAGATTGAGAGAGGAAGGTGGATTGAGATATCTTCGTTGCCTTTTGTTTTATCATTTAGGTATTAAAACAAAATAAAATAGAAATAATAAATAAGAATAAAAATGGTTCAAATTCCGGAAAAAATAAAAACAATCAACGAGGTATCCAACCGTGAGATGTACCAGTGAGGTACACCGGTGAGGTGCAACGGTGAGGAATAATAGTGAGGTCCAACTGTGAGGTCTAACTGTGACGTCTAACTGTGAGGTTCAACTGTGAGGTTTGACTGTGAGATCTAACTCTGAGGTCCAATAGTGAGGTTTCCTATGCTGAAATTAATCATACCTAACTCATGTTTGATGTAATTTAAACTCTCATAATTCAAAGGCTTTGAGAATATATCATCCAATTGATGTTCTGTGCCAATGAATTCAAGAGTGATATCACCCTTCTGATAATGATCCCTCAAAAAGTGATGTCTCACATCAATATGCTTTGTCCTAGCATGAGATACTGGATTTTTGGAAATGTTAATAGCACTTGTATAGTCACACTTTATAGAGACATGTTTGAATTGATATCTATAGACCAGTAAAGTATGTTTCATCCACAGAATTTGAGCACAAAAACTACCAGTAGCTATGTACTCAGCTTCGGCAGTAGATAATGCAACCAATTTTTTCTTCTTACTAAACTGAGATACTAGTTACTTGCCTAAAATGTGACATGTCCCAGAGGTTCTTTTTCTATCTAACTTGCAACCGGAAAAATCAGAATCAGAATAACTCAACAAATGAAATGATTGTCCTTTTGGATAAAATAGTCCTAAGTTGGGGGTATGTTTGAGATATTTAAAAATTATTTTTACAGCAGTTAAATGAGACTCTTTTGAATTGGCTTGAAAGCGAGAACACATGCATACACTAAACATGATGTCAGGTCTACTAGCTGTAAGATAGAGTAGACTTCCTATCATACCTCTGTAGTTGGTTTGATCCACTGATTCTCTAGTTTCATCAGCATCCAACTTACAAGTGGTACTCATAGGTGTGTCATTACCTTTACTACCATCCATGGAAAAACGATTTAAAAGATCCTTAACATATTTACTTTGATTCAAAACAATGCCAGTTTTATTTTGAAAGATCTGAAATCTAAGGAAAAATTTGAGTTCTCCCATTAAACTCATTTTAAACTCATTTTTCATCATTTTTGAAAAATCAACACATAATAAATTTTTAGAAGATCCAAAAATAATATCATCAACATAAATTTGTACTTTCAAAATATCTTTAGAAGTCCATTTAATGAAAAGATTAGGATCAACTATCCATTTGGTAAAACCTTTTGAAATATGAAAAGAGCTGAGCTTATCATACCATGCTCTTGGAGCTTGTTTTAATCCATATAAAGCTTTAAATAGTTTAAAAACATGATTGAAAAAATGGGGATTCGTAAAACTAGGAGGTTGTTCATCAAATACATCCTCTACTATATACCCATTTAGAAAAGCACTTTTAACACCCATTTGATAAAGTTTGAAATTCAGATGACCTGTATATGCAAGTAGTATCCTATTGGCTTCTAATCTAGCTACAGGTGAAAAGGTCTCCTCATAGTCTATTCCTTCCTCTTGACTATATCCTTATTCCACTAGCCTAGCTTTATTTCTAACTATATTCCCAGACTCATCTACATTGTTCATAAAAACCCATTTAGTGACTATGGTCTCAGTGTCCTTAGGTCTTTCCACTAATTCCCAAACGTTGTTTCTTTCGAACTGATTTAGTTCTTATTGCATATCCATTACCCAAAATTCATCATTGATAGCATCAATAATATTTTTGGGTTCAAGCTGTGAAAGAAAAGCTTGATGTTCAACCCGGTTTCTTAGAGAATCTCTGGTTTGTGTTCCTCTATTTAAATCACCTACAACAGCATATAAAAGATGATTCTTGAGAGTCCTAATACCTCTAGTAAGGGTTGAACTAGATTCTTAATTATTGTCTCTTGGTTCAGAATTGGTAGGAGCAGATTCTGAAAAATTTCCAGAACTGGATACTTTTACAGGAGATTTGCTATCCTTATCATTTAAGTTCAGATTTGACAAATCATCCTCAAGGTTTTCAATAGAGGTTTTAGGATCATGTGTATCAGTCTCATTGAATATGACATGAACTGATTCTTCCACACATTTGGTTTTCCTATTGAACACTCTATAGTATTTACTTGAAATAGAATAACCCGAGAAAATTCATTCATCACTTTTTGGAAAAAATTTGTCAAGATTATCTTTAGTATTAAGAATAAAGACTTTGCAACCAAAAAATCTAAAATAATTAACCTTAGGCTTCCTATTATTCCAATGTTCGTAAGGGGTCCTTTTTAGAATAGATCTAATTAAAACTCTATTGATAATGTAACAAGCTATATTTACAGCTTCAGCCCAAAAATAAACAGGTAAGTCATACTCATTAAGCATAGTCCTTGAAATTTATTGAAGGGTCCTATTTCTTCTTTCTATAACTACATTTTTAGGTGTCCTAGGGGAAGAAAATTTGTGACTATAGCCATTATGTGAGTAGTAGGATTCAAACTCTTGATTCTCAAACTCTCGTCCATGATCACTTCTTAGGGCCCTAATCTTATGTCCACTACGGTTTTCTACAGACTTGGAATATTTGAAAAAATAGGAACAAGCTTCACTTTTGTGAGAAAGAAAGTATACCCAAGTATACCTAGAAAATTCAGCTACAAGAACATAACCATAGTTCTTCCCATTTTGACTTTAAACTCTTGATGGTCCAAACAAATCCATGTGAACCAACTCAAGTGGTTGAGAAGTTGAAACTTCTTTCTTTGGTTTGAAAGAAACTTTGTGTTGTTTTCCCTTTTGACAGGGATTACACACTTTATCAATTGGGAATTCTAATTTAGGTAAGTCTCTAATTAAAAATTTCTTATATAGCTTCCTAAGTGAGTGTACATTACAGTGTCCTAATCTTCTATGCCAAATCCAATATTCTTTATGAAAATATTTTAAACAAGTAACATTTTTTTAGCTAAGGAATTTAAATCGACAGCATAAACATTCTCATTTCTACATGCAGTGAAAACTAAATCATTTTTTGAATTAAAAACATTGCATGAATCATTTTAAAATTTAACATTAAGGCCATCATCACATAACTGAGATATGTTAAGTAAATTATACTGTAATCCATCAAAAAAATTACTTTAGAAATTAATATTGTATCAGGGTTACCAATCTGGCCTAAGACGATGATTTTTCCTTTTGCATTGTCACCAAAGGTGACATGCCCACCATCAAATTTAATTAGACTCTTGAATCAAGAATAGTCTCCTATCATATGTCTTTAACATCCACAGTCCAAGTACCATAGGGTCTTACAAGAACTCTTTAAGCAACTTCCCTGCAAAAAAGATTAAACATGGGATAATTTTGGTACCCAGATCTTCTTGGGTCCATAAAGGTTAGCCAATAAAACTTTGGAAACCCATATATGAATTATAGGTTTTCTAAAATCAACAAACATATTTTGAGACATAAATACTTTTTTCGGTCATTTAAAAAAAATTATCAAAAGATAATCCAGAATTAGTAGTGAACTGTCTAGATTTTGGAACAAATTTGGTTTTGCTAATTTGTCTCTGTCCAGGATGATATCCGAGACCAATTGTATATTTTGGAGTAATATGTTTTCCTAGAATCTGTGTCAAGGTATCCCTACCAGCAGTGAACTTCTAAATATCCTTTCTTAATTGTTCATTAGATATTTAAGTTGAGTGTTCTCTTTCAACAGTTGAGCATTCTTTTCTCTTTCTACACTTAGATCTGTTATAACATTACTTTTCAATGAATGTTGATTATTTAAAGATTTATATTTATCTTTTAGTTCATTGCAGGTATCATCTAGCATATTTCAATATTCAAACAGTTCATCCTTATAAATATTTTCATCATTATCTAAATCACTATTATTTCCAAAATAATAATCATTTAGAATAGGAGATACAGGTACCTCAGATATGTTAGTCATGAAGCACATGTTGGCAGGATTCTTTTCAGAATCAGTAGCTTCTGATTCACTTGTGCTCTCTTCTGAAGCACTCCAGGTTGCTTTCATGGCATTATTGTACTTCTTGTCCTTATAGTCATATTTCTTTTTGAATTGTAACTTCAGACAGTCAGCATTGATGTGTCCTTTCCTCTTGCATTCATAGCAGACTATATCGTCTTCCTTATCAGATTTCTTCCAATCCTTTTTCCACTTACCTTGTTAATCATACTTCCCTTGAAGTTTGGATTTCTGATAAATTTATTCTTCATATAGAACTTCTTAAATGTCTTGGCTATTTGAGCCATTTATTCATTATTGTCTGAATCTGAATCTTGACTAGTTAAACTTTTAGTAGGTACATGTATTTTCTCCTTGTCATTTCTCTTTGAAGCAGTAGAATTGAATGCCACATATTTTGTTTTGGGTTCATCATCTCATTCTTTGTTCACCTTTAGTTCCTCTTCATACATCATTATTTTACCAATAAAATCCTTAACAGGTAGCTTGCTGATGTCACATGACTCTCGGATAGACACAGAAGTGCCTCTCTATCTGTCTGGCAAACATCTCAATATTCTCATGATCTGCTCCTTCTTTGGAACATCTTTTCCTAGTGAACTCATAGTGTTGAACATCTCATTAAACCTAAGGTACATGTCAGAAATGGGTTCATTAGGTCTCATCTTAAAATTATCACATTTAATAGTATAAGTATTTAATCTCATTTCCTTCACATTGGTTGTTCCTTCATGAGAAACAACCAAGGTGTCCTAGATTTCATAAGCTATTTTACATCCAGAAATTCGGTTAAATTCCACATCTCCTAAAGATCAGTAAAGGGAATTCATAGCTTTATAGTTATTATTATAGTCAGATTTTGTAGCATCATCCCAGGTAGATCTAGCAGTTTTGGGGATCTCATATTCAGATTCTATACCATACCAAATATCAAAACCAATACATTCCAAATGAATCATTATTTTAGTTTTCCATTGAGCATAATTCACACCATTAAAGAAAGGTGGAATGTTAGTAGCAGAACCTTGTAGTCTATTTTCCATAACTAGATTTTAGAAAATATATTAAAGAGAGAAAATTTAGAATTAACAGAAATTTAAGATCTTTAAAATAAAACTAAAATCACAGTTTGAAAAACAGAGGGTTTGAAAACTTTGTATATAAATATGTTTCCTCTAATACCAAATGTTGGTCGGAGTGGATACTCAAGAGGGGGGTGAATTGAGTTCCAATTAAAATTTCTATTAAAAACTTTTAGGATTAAAATCCCCCAAATTAGAACCGACCAGTCAATTAAGTAAGTAGATATATAAGTGACTTATTGTTCAACATGTTTCTCAATGGTTGATTACTCCTTAGTATAATCAGTATGAGAACTAATTCCACTTTTGAAACAAGTTTACTAAACGAATCGGATATACACACTAACTAGAACTAACTATCAGAGTGAATGTAATAACAAATTTTCTGTCTTCGCTAATATAAGCATAGCAGATAAATGTAAAACAGAGTAATGAAAGAGGAACACAATAAATTAAACAAGAGGTTCAGTCTTAAGATAAGACCTAGTACTCTCCACCTAATTATCACCTACCACCATGAAATTATATTAAAAGTTATACACAACCTATATAGGGATTAAAACAATTTTCACAAACTGTACAGGTTTTTCAATCTATACCACAATTATACATGGGAAAAATAAACTACCAAGCCACACCAGGCTTCTTCCACAGTTATACGCGGGAAAAAAATGTAAAGATAGTTTGGTATGGGGATTTTCAGTATCCCTCAGTTTAACCACAAGAGTCGGTGTGTTTAAGACATACATAATGCTCAAAAATGTAATGTATTTAGACACAGTAGAGCTAAAGATAGTAGGGATGAGTTTAGAATGCTCTGTTGTATTGGCAGATCAGCTCTGGACTCGTTGGAAAGAATGAAATGAATTTTTGTTCCTTCTCTGCAAGTTGAATCCAAAACAGAGTGTCACAACTTTCATGTTCTGACATCCAAATGTAGAGATGATCATCTTCTTGGGTTTTAAGATCTTTTGAGAACACCACAACAACTTGAAGGAGATTCTTTCAATTGATCCTTTTGAAGCTCTGTGTTCTTTTAAATGAGTACTTGGTGGTTCTTCTTGAGATTGTATAGGGTTCTCTCTTATGAGTGTTCTGTGTATATTCAATATATCTACGCCACTTTTCTTGTTTCTGTATGTATTGTATGAGTATCTCTGAATTTATCTCTCTTATATATATATACTCTTTTTCAGTTCATCTTTTTCTCATTTGGTTCAGCAGGGGCCGATAGGAAAAATGTTTCAACCACGTGTGGTCTTCCTCGTACATCGTATTGTTTCCTGATATGCCTGCAAATAGAAATAAATAATTTCAGTTGTATTAATATGTATAGACATGACCATTATAATAGTATTAATAAAATTGATAAAGAAAAGAATAAAATATCATTATACTGGTAGTAGGTGCATGTCACACGATAGACTTCAACTGTGGCCTTCCCAACTATGGACTTCATCGGTAGACTATTCAACTGTGAGCTTCAACGCTAGGTTCTTTGTCTGTAGGCTTGTAACGATGGACTTTGTGTTAGTGGATGTCATGTAATGGTAGTTTTTTACTCTATGTAATAGTAACTCATTATCAGTGAATTTCATCAGTAGGCTCAATAGTAGACCTTTCCAACTGTAGACTTGAACAGTGAAGTTCTCAACAGATGACTGGAGAAAGAGTCTGGTAGTGAACTTCTAACAGAATCCTCATCACAGTAGTGACTTTGTTACAATAACTCTTTGTCTGTGAGCTTTGATAAGCAGATCAACAATAGACTTGTGACAGTAACCTTCTACCGGTTTCTTCCAACAGTGACTGTAAATCTTCAATGGTGATCTTCTAGCATAAGTGAATTAGAGCGACTTTGAGCTATGGAAGTGACTTTGAATAGAAGGCTCTTACCAGTATCCTTTAACAGTGAACTTATATTTAGATAAATATAAACTATAAGCTAATACAGCAAATTCACGAGACTTAAGATTATACATTGTTGAGGATAAGATAATTATAAATGTAGATTAAAAAATTAGTAACTGACTTAATATATCATGATCAATATTTAAACATGATTTGGGGTTAGCAAAACATGTGATTCCAACAGTAACATATTATATATTCATCTAGAGTACCAATATACTCATTTATGTAATAATAGATCATCTCAATCAAAAAATGAATACACTGAATATCAAAATATAAGTCCAAGGATTGGGAACACAACCACACAACCCAAATATAATTGAATAATTCTCTAATATCAGAGAAGGTATATTTGAGGATGGTCTAGAAAACCTGGTAATATTAGAGAAATTAGTATGCACATCAATATGAATTCCCTATGGATGACATTGAATTCACGGTGATGCTTGAGGAAAACCAAATGGTGTTGCTATGTTTGTGCTAGAATATAAGGATACCCCTTGTGATAAATCTGAAACTGTGATAGAATATACGAAGGATGACACTTATACACCTAGTAAAATTGATAAAAATGAAGGACACCAATCTACTATGAAATAATAAAATAGATAATATGAAGAGAAGGCTAATAAAACAATAATGTACATCAATGAATTTGATGAAGCGTGAGAATAAGAAATAGTGAATGATGATTATTACATATTTTGGACAATCTATTAGTTACATAATTATTATTTTATAGTGTTAAACTCTTGGTTATCATCTTAATTAATATTCAAAAATCTATTAACAAAAAATTAAGTATATATTATCTATGTATGATTAGAAATTTAAATTATATATAACTAAAAACAATGTAATGTTGTTATATTATTTTGTTACAAGACATGTTGAGATTATATTTAGATAAAAGATATTAAAAAAACATATTAGATGTAAGACATATTTATTAATAATTTCTTAGGAATTATTTTTTAGGATTTTGAAAATTTATTTAGGCTTTAGAATTTAATCACCTTATCATTTTCATACTTTTTGGAATATATCATAAACTTTAACTTTTTTATTTGGATTTTTATCTACATGTTAATGAAGAGGAAGGTAAACGATGATGAAAAGGGTAAACAATATCATAAATGGTTAATGGAGTGTTTTTTAAAATTTATTTACATTCACATTCATTATATTTTAATTTATAACTTTTAGAAAATTACATTCCATAATTAAATTTTAATAATTTTTTCAATGAGTTTGTTAGGAATACTATCTTACCTTTTTAAAAATTTCATTTTTGAAAAAATTGAATGAGTAAAGTGACCAATGGATGATTAAATATTTTAATGATAGTATAAATATGATTAATTATTATTTGGGAAAACATGGTGATTTTTTTAACAAAATTTATCAAATACTTTAGTGCTTTAATTTTTTAGAGTATACATCAATTTATGAATTATTGATATTCATACCAAGAAGGCATTGAGAAATACCTAAATTCACATATCTAGATATGAATTCTAAACCATTTTAATATATTATTTAATATACCCTATTTCTTGATAGATATTTACGTCACATACTATTCTAGAATATTCATTGTTTTTTATTCAAAAATATAAAATAAAAGTCACATAGATATGACAGAGGAAATTTTTTAGGCTTTTATTCCCCCAAAACATTGATACCTATGTTATATGTGGTATTTCTTTAAGAAATTATAGATCGTGGATAATATTATTAGGGAATCCAAGTTCCAATAATATTTTTTATTCCTATCATACTCAAGGAATTTTATATGATTTCAAAAAAAGTGAAGGGGAGAGTTATTTGATGGTGTTTTTTGGGATGAAAAGTTTTGAAAAGAGGAGAATATGAAGAGATATAATTTATTATATGAGAAATAAATTCAAGATAAATTTTTATTTTAATTTCATTTATACCACTTTAAAGAATATCATTGGTTTACAATATGAATAAAAGAATAAAAATACTTCACTGGATTTGTTGTCATTATTGAAATTCATTAACATGAGAAAAAAGAGTTTTTATGGGTTATACAATTTTAATAAAGGTTGTATAATGTTTTCCATTGATGTTGAATAATATAACATGCATTGGATTTAATATTTAATCCTACAAGTATTTATATTAAAAAATATATTTTCAAAATTCATCCCATTTAATGTTGGTTTTGTCTCTAAATGTTGAAATTTGGAAACCTTATAAGCCTATAATTGGGATTCATGCACCTGAGGATTGATATAAATACAATTAAATAATCATTGAGTGATGATAGAAATGTTTTTTATGGTATAATTCGGGTGTTATTGAGTATTAATTAGAATTTAAGAGATAAAAATGGAAGGAAGATATGTATTACTAATGTAAGGGAAGTAACAAAATATATAGTTGACGAATTTTAATAAAATATAAGGAGGTGAAAATATGTTTTTATTTGGGTATTACAATTTTATTATATATTTAAAATTATTTCTTTTTTACTTAAAATGATTTTTAAAAAAATTATACGATTGATTTGAACTATGTGGGTAAAAAGATATATTTTTAGGATTAAAATGAGGTTATTTATTGGGAAACAAGATTTCTCAAATATATGAAACACTTTTTATTAATAATTTAACTTATAAATAATTTACTAATTTTAAATTTAGTATTTTTTTTATTTTGTTTTAGGGTTTGAATAATATACATGAATAAATTGGATAATATTGGAAAATAGAATGATAATAGTGGGAATTAACTTATAGTGTTATGGAAACAAAGATGTGGTTCTTATGTGGAAGTGGAAATTAGGGAACCTTGATTGAAAATGGATTTAGAAGCATTGATCATATTGACCATGGGTTGTATAACCTTTTGAGATGAAAAATGGGGACCATTATGCGTTAGATTACATTTCCTAGGTGATTATTAATGCTAAATAGAAAACAAGGGAAGAACCATGGATTTAATGATGCATTGAACATGGTTAAGGAAAAATTAGAAGAACCATGAGAATTTTCGAAGAAACTTATATCATGGTGTAATTATTTTTTCAAATGTGAGTATTAAGGTCAATTTTTTTGAATAAAGTCACATAAACATTAAGAAGAATTTTATTTTATTTTCTTAAAAACATAGTCATGTAACCTGGGTTAAACTAAAAAGGAACCTTGATTTTTGTTAGCATGTGTTACCTCATCGTACCAATTTTCGGCATGATCATATAACCTAGTGAACATGTACCTATAAAAACTAAAACAAACAAAAACAAACCTCAACCACTAACTGCACATTAAATTTTAATTTCAAAGGCACTTTTGAGGAAAATGTGGGAAACCATAATGAAATCATAGAAATAAGACATAACCAAGCCTCCATGGACAAGATCATCAAGATAAAATACAATCCAATTCAAAAGCTAGGAAAAGATCCACCCAAGCAACAAAAACAATACGATCAGCGTCCACATTCTCATCGCATATCGGCAAGCTGTCATGTGCAAGGATGCATGGGACCGGTACCGATGGCAAACGCTATACCCTCTCAAAACTCCTACTTCCGGATAGTGATGATGAAGATAACAATCTTCCTATGAACATATTCTAGAACAAACCCTTGAAAATAAATTGGATGCCCTTGATTGCAGAATCCCTTGAAACCGCGGCCAACCAAGACCAAATCCAAACACTTCCAGCATAAGTCCATCGTCCTCCTTCCATCCGAACATAATCAAACAAAAAACAGGCAACATCGAAACATCCAACTCAAGCGATTTTCAAAAACCTTCAAAGAGAAACGGCCTCACAGAAAGAAAAATACTAGGAAACACAGATACATATTTAGCAATGAAAAAATAAAACCAACGTGCAGACTCAACAATAGAACAAGAATAACCCGAACCAAACAACTGATGGAGATTGCAGCATCAAAAGCGATACTTTTTCAACTAGAGGAAATCAAGAAATTCTCCATACAACATTCTTGTGGAATACAAATAACAAGAAAATCAACACCAAATCACCGATTCAATAAAAAGGGGGAACCAATGCCTTCGCGCCGACAGCACGATCCAACGACTCTCAAACCAAATCGACAACAAAAAAGAGAAAATAGAAGAGTATCACCAGTATGCCAAATTGGAGACCCGCTGCTCAGATCTCGTCGCTGCCACTCATTATGCACACGAAGACCACGACAAAGCACCAACAACACACACCGAAGTCAAGGCGAAGATCTTTGGCCGCTGGATCTGGAATCTCAGTCACGGCCCAGAACCACGATGACATGGGAGACCCTTTCTAGTGATGAAGGAGATGGGTTGAGAGAGGCCAGAAATGATACAAATGGGGAGACGACCGAGTCCATGAAGCACCACCACAACCACAGATTCACCTCCAGAACTTATCGAGCACCAGAAGAGTCACCACATCAGCCCAAGACAAAGGAGGCAGTGATGAGTGGAGAAACCCTAGTGTGCCGTGCCCCTTACAGGCTCATCCCGTTCGACACAAACCTCAACCACTGATTACTCCCTTAAGGATACCTATGAAAAAAAGAAAAATTACAAATATGTTTGATAATTGATGGTTTCCATACATATGAAAGGACAGCTTAGCCTCAAACTTTTACAATATGAGGAGACCCCAAGAACCTGAGTTCATGATACCTAACATGAATTAACCCAATAGGACCCCACATGGGATAGTTGTAATATGAATTTTCCACACCAACCTTCCCTTCAATGGGAAAGGGGAAAGTGATTAGCACTATATATTCATATAACATATGATGGGAGAACTTATCCTGATGCACTTGTACACAAGTTCACATCTCAACATATGATATATTGGTGAAATGTATATAATAAAATATGCTGTAATATATATGTACAATGAATTATCCAAAATGGTAAGATCCATATAGAAATAAAAATAAATAAACCATCAAATAAAAAGGTGAAAAATACTCACGAAAAAAACTCAAAAAAATCCATCTGAAGGAAATCGAGGTAAAGGTATATACACCATAAAAAATCCCAAAATGTGATCATTTTCCATTATATATACCTTCATGTATCACTAAGTTCCCACTATAACAATAATAGGTTCACCAAATTCATCAATAAACATTACACATTCTTCATAATAAATTAAATCTTCTCTAAGATGGATAGGATAACCTATTATGGATATAAAATATTATAGATTTACATAAATCTAAACATATATTGATAGTAGTATTTATAAATTTGTTGAATATAATCCTTCTATATGATATTTTCTTCATATTTTTCCTAGATTATCATAGTTAAACAATGAATCATCATTTTTTTGGACAGATGGATTCTAGTACTACCTTCTTATTAGATAGAGTCTGAGTAAGGAATAATAGTTAAATGCAAACCTAAATATAATATTCTATTGTTTGAGGGTTATTATTGCCTCAATATTAAGGTGACCAGGTTCATTGAAACACATTATTCATTATAAATCTATTAACATCCTCATACTCCCCTTCTAGAGTCATTAGTTGTTCAACCAGTGGAGGGATGTTTGGTTGGGCTATTAGTAATGGGTCTTCTTGTTGTACCACAAATGGAAGAGTTGATCCCCACTCACTTGGTGGATACATATAATTGACCAATCATTTTATATAAGCTTCTTCACATTGCTACTGAGTGGAAAATTCTCAATCCCTAACAAAATTATTTTAATAACCTAACTTGGGATCTTATTTGGTCATCTCATTGGTGGAATACAATAGTTTTGAAATTATTAACCACAATAATTAAAGTATATATAGGTATAATAGTTAATAAGGACACATGAATAAACAAATTATCCCTATATGATGCATGTGATTTTTACCTATTCCTTAAAAATGGTGCTTTATATAATCGAGTTGACAAGAAGGTTATAAATATCCCAGTGAATTGATATAGCAACTTCCATATTAATACAATGTTCCCTAAACTGAATGTTGAACATAAAACTACATCGAACCATTTTCATAATTTACTAAACGAATCCTCACATGATAAGAAACTATGACCTATATACCAAAGAAATAATCACTCTGATATAACGCTAATAATACCGAACCCTCTAGGACCTCATCTAGTCTAGTAGTAAGCTGTAGGTGCCACCAAAATCCTACCATTAATATGAGAAGGTTTGGTGATTAGCACCGAGTAGGAATCCAACACAAGGAGGCCTTAACCTAATGCACTGAAATACAAACACCCATCTCGATATAAGATATAATAATATGGGATGGATAATAAAACCAATATATATATATATATATATTATGTATTTGAACAATTATAAGATCCATATAGAAGAAAAAATACCTAAAATATAAAATAAAAAGTGTATAAATAGTTTCCCAAAAAACCAATTGAAACAAACATAATATTACTGATGTGATGTGATATCCAAAAAAATATATAACCAGAAATGAACACCATAAAATATTGTTACCCCTGTATATAATTAGATCTTATAATTCAAACATTGTGTCCACTAAAGTCACCACTAAGTGTCTATCATCTGCATAAGTCATGACATATATGGGAAAATTTTCCATTTAGGGGTGAGTATATATATACCCAATAAGATTCCTATAAAAACAAAACATAAAAAATAATGGTAGGTGCTATCAACTTAGAAACCCATAGGTAATGGATAAACAACTTAGGGAATAATTACATAGAAATAAAATTAAAAATATTCCTTCTACTCAAATAACTAGGGACACTGAGTCCGAATCACCCAAAACCACATAATAAACTAAGATATGTCACCCTATGAAACCCTAGAATCCATGTTACCCAACTAAACCAAACTCACCTTTTCTTGTTGATTATGTTTGGAGACCGACACCTCTCTAAAATAATTTTTGGTTATTCGATAATTGAACCCTTGATATAGGACCCAATCCTCATTGATTATAGTCCTCAAAAGGGATTACATGAATCAATAAATTGGGAACCCATGCCATGATAATTCCTATAACATCAATCATTATTATACTAAACTTTATTAACATTGTTGGGGACAAGTATCAAGTTGGTGTAATGGAAAACTGAATACTTATCTGAAATGAAGCGGTCCTAGAACCTATGGAAGTGAGGGAGTATCCAACTTTGGAAATTCTATGAAGTCTAATTAATTATCTTCAGCACATAGGAATATGATAATCAAATCATAAGGAATTAACTTCTCATCCTAAAAGAACCCCACCATAATTCTTATAGATATAAATTTTAAACCCACACACAACTCTATATAAACATACTCTAGTGGACTAAACTATCACACTAATGTACTCTACATTGTAATAACCTTAATCATAGGACATCTCATTGAGATAATTAGAAGTACAAATAAAATGGTATGTAAATGATCTAAAATGAATTATTATAGGTATTTCTCTCTCATATTTTACATAGTCACAATGTCTGTTTTGTTTTCACATCACAAATCATGATTCACTAGTTTTAAATGAAAATAGATATTCCCCATACATTAGCTGGTCATTGTTATCATCCTCTATACTGTACAGTCCACACATTAATTTAATAGCCTCATAATTTATGATGTAGCATGAACCATCACACTACGTCTCAAATCAATTATGATTAACTCAAATAACATCAACCTCTATATTAAATTAACTCTATGTGCTTGGAAAACTAGAAATGGTTTGTAATGAATCAATACATAGCAATGAGGTGTAGTCCAATACTAATAGATAAAAGAAAAATAACCATGATACCCTACATTTTAGTGTGATAGGGATTTCACAGATCTACATGACATTATATAGCACAAGATTTCTAGGATCTTCATCTATCTAGATCATTTATTCCAAGTCATTTCTCCACTACAAATGCATGAACATTGACTTCCACCTTTTTAAGGTACAATTTATTTGGATTAATGAAACCATAAGAACAAAAAAAATGAGATAAGGATTTTTCAATGTAATATCAAATATTTTAGGACTATTCATGCAGGGATCATTTACCAATGAAATGTAAATTATTATTTAAATAAAAAGGGTTTCATAGTAGACATATTATATATAATTTCAGAATAAAAATAGATAAATTCACAATAATTACATGTGTAAATGGTATGAGTTAAGTTCCCCATCACAAATATTATTCATCTTCAAAACTCGAATCCACACTCTAGAAGTGAATGGGGAATACCATGAAATCCTTAAATGTTGAAGGATAATATAGGTTGTATTGGGATCCAAAATCACAAAAAAAGTTTAAGAGGTAAATGGAGGAAAAGAAAATACCACATAAAGATATAGGGTTAAACATATATTTAAAATGAAAATAATTCCCATACAAATAATGATTTAATGATTGTTGTTATGGATTAATTTTTAAATTACATATCAAAATCATGGATTAATAAGAACCATCACACAATAACAACCATGTTTTAATAAATGATTTTAAAACTATGATATAGAAAAATATATATAAACATATTAGGAAACATTATCTACTTTTAATAAATTCACATGGACTAACCCTGCTATAACACAATATAAGGAATCATAGAGAAATATTCAAAACATGAAAAATCATGGCATGAAACTCATGATTCGTCAATCAAATATTAATTATGTCAATGATAACATCTAACCATTGTGATTCAAATCCAATTCATAAGAAAAATTCAATGGAATGACACATATCGTGCTATGTTCTTGAGATTAACTCAAAGGTGCATGAAAATACACACCACCTAAAATATTAAAAAAAAGGAATGTTAATAATCATTCAAAAAATATATTCATCATGAGAAAGGGGATTGTCCAACTTAAAAATCCATAATGTTTTTTAGAGTAATATCTTGGTCATTAAATCCTTTTCACTTTCAAGTATTTTCATCCTCCAAAACAAAAACCAATTAATAATGCGATACTATTGAGATTTCATTTTACATTTACATTTACAAATGCTATCATGAAGGTTACCATTATTTTACAACACATGTACCAATGTCATCAAACAACATTGAAGGTTACTCTCCTACCAAACCTAAATCATGAAAAATTATATTGATAATGTATCATCATTATCCTCGATATCATTCACATCCTAGTTGATGATGTGTGATTGGTTATGAACATATCACATTATATTTTTTATATACAAGTTATTTTAACCTAATCCAACTATAGAGTTAATGTATATTAGTAAGAAATATCTCCTAACCAATAAAAATTGAAATATCTTAATAAACCTTATGAAGAAATTTATGACCCCCAACGTGGACTACCTAAGAAACACATACGTAACCTCAATTGATCCTCCACATATTCTAGAGGAATTATATTAGTAGTGTGGTATTATTTCAATCATATACAGTTCATTACCATATAAATAATTCATTGGTGTCATTCCAGAATGTACCAAAAATTCATCATGACCCAATTGAATAATTGAAATCCCAAAAAACTATAGACATAAAACCAAGATCCAAATGGTCATCGATAGTCTCGAATAGAATTTCATAAATGTATTTACAAAATAGAACATTAAAAAAATATTATTATCTACATATAAATAAGTAAAATATGAATTATTAAAAGAATTAAACATTATATAGAATATGTTGAACAATAATTGAATGTAAAATAGACTTCCACCTAGCACGCATAATAATCCC
The DNA here is from genome assembly GCA_963277665.1 of Viscum album. Taxonomy (NCBI): domain Eukaryota; kingdom Viridiplantae; phylum Streptophyta; class Magnoliopsida; order Santalales; family Viscaceae; genus Viscum; species Viscum album. The sequence continues at coordinate 1,491,331,465 of OY728142.1, forward strand.
ACCAAATAAATAAACTCTAAAACCTAATATATCTAAGATGAATTTTTAACTGTATATACTAACGATTAATTTTTTTGAGAAAATATGAAGATTAACCAATGTACATAAGAAACCATGATGTGTATGAAGGTAGGTTGGAGTATAATGACCTATTAATAACAATAAATTATGCAAAAATACCGATTTTCATTGTGATCAAGTTGATTTTCAGGCAATTCCAAGATATATAAGTGTAGAAATACCTATAAAATACACCTAAAAAATAAGATCAAATTGACATAAAACATACATTTTGTGTCATCGTGCATTAAATAGATCACAATAAGCCCCAAAATACCTTCATTGGAAAGATTGATATTGTCTCTGATCACTTCACCTCATCTAGAACCAAGGGGATGATACACCACACCCAATAAAAGATATTATCTAGAAAACTAAATGGTGTATCTACATTCTTTCTGTGGAATAAGGTCATTTTGAATCACAATGGCATATCTTTACCCTACTGGGGAAGAAATCCATCTGAAAACAATGGGATTTATCTAAACCTTTATAGGGGAAAATGTTATTCAAAAAATTATTGGTGTATTCACAACCTACCAGGGAAAAAATTTATCTAGAAACTAATGGGAATATCAACACCCTAATATGGAACAAAGGCTAATAACAGTTTTAATGATGGCCATATCCAAGGAAAATATCCACGAAATCCTATTTACCTATATAGATCTTGGTGGGAAGTGTGTTCCACATGAAATATCTCACATAATACATATTGATCAAATAAACCATATATTCTAACCTATATCAAAAGACTATGTTTGAAATATAATTTTAACAACCTAACCTCATCACTATAACCATTATAGTCTCCCATCAATGACTTTGGTTCCAATTTGACAACCAAAATCACCACTATTAATATACCACACCAACCCTTGCAATGATTAACATGGTACTAGGGAAGTCGATGAGGTCCCCCATTCCACTTCATATCATGGACAACCAATATGGGTTACTTGATTACATTTACATCTCTAAACCCCATTATGTATTTCTTGTAGTAATATCCCAAAATAGATATTAGGGGCATTCAAACCCACCTCTACACTATATTGTAACTTTTATATTCATTTTGATTAACCTACCTTATTGATCCAAAAATAAACCATCATTAACCAATAAAAATAACTTGCATCATCATGAAATAGGAACCATAAAATAAAAACATATCAAGGAAAATAAATAAATGAACCCATTATTTAGAAAACTGGGAATCTCGCTCATATAGTCAAATAAAACAAAAAATAATAATTAATTCCTTTCTTATTTTGTTTTTAAATAACATCAAAATCCACTTATATAATCCATTTAGAAAAATAATCTCATACCATGTCACTCGCACTATGTCCTTTTCCAAAATCCTATCATATTTTTTTTATAAAACCAACAATTTCATTTTGAAATAGTTTTTTAGAACCCATTTCCCTGACAATGATTTCTACATAAAATTACATTTATGTTAAACCCTTTTAAAAAGTATATTTTAAAATGGAAACATATTTTTTCATGGAAACCAAATCCGTACATCAATCAAACCAAAAGGGGTCCAACAATGATAATTTGAGCAAGGTGACACCATCAAACCATATAGAAATCATTGTAGTCCATGTTGACAATTTGAACAATGTAATTCCATCCCAATCCTCATTGGAATTACCGATTTTGGGAAGAATAAAGATGAAAATAATAACTATGAAGGTCATCCCCACAATGATATTCAATGGGAATTTAGTGGTTCTCCCCAGATTACTTGTAATGGAAGGCCTCCAAGTGGTGGTATAAATATAAAACATGGATGTCCTATGAGTGGTAATCACTATGAATATAATCACTCTAGATTCCATCTATAAATAAAAAATTCTAGAGTTTATAGACATAATAATATGATGACATACCATAGAGTTACTCAACATGATAAAGAATAAACATGAAACCATAGAATCACTCTACAGGGGTGTTTTTGTGGTGTTCCTCTCAATAATGATTTATTTATCCATTAAGGAGGTTCTCATATTTCTACGAATCTAAAAAATAACATTAGAGGTAACCCCTACAGTAAATTCCATAAATGTACTCCACATGAAAAAATGGCATAGATATAGGTCCTCACTATATCTACAATCAAGATAATTATTTCTTTGCATGTGATCCCTATGTTATTCAACATGTATTTTTTACATTTCCAATAATTAAAAGCTAATTAATCTTGATGTTCCCCTATAATAATCATGTTTTATAGGTACTACCCATAATAATAAAGAATAACCTTACAACGAATGACCTTTATATGTTGAAATATCTAGCTAACACAAAGGAAATATCCATACAAAAAAACCAATAAATATTATTCCATGAAGGACCTCTCTATAGAATAAATCATAGTAGACATAGGGGTTCTCCCCAAGGAACCTACAATGCTGTTTATTCTTAAAAAATATATCCAAAAATTTTTATTTTCAATCTGGTATTGTGAAATTCCAAAAATTATCATATTATCAACATGAAATTATAATTTTAAAGATTCCTAGACTAGGTTATCGACCTTCAGTTTGAGGTAATTCTTAAATTTCTATGGGAGGGGTAAGAAAAAAATCATAATAATTTCATCTGAAATATTGTGAAATATTGGTTATTGTCACTGATATTTAAAAACCTTATAGATCACATGAAAAAATAACTGAAATTCCTCCTTTTAAGTTAAATATAATTGAATAGTCATTCATTAAAATGAATAAATCTCTATGATCTTGTAGAATAAGACATCCATAGAAAAAAATACACATTTTAGATTTTTTTCAACTACTAAATATTAGTTTGATATCCATAAAACCCTTATGGAGGAATGCATGTTGTAATTTCACCAGAATCACTATGAGACCTTTGATCATATCAATTAAAAACACCTACCATAAAAATAGTACACAGTTTATTTTAAGTTATTATATTACATGTGTCCTCAGGATGACCACACTACTAGTATGATATCATGTAACTCTATGTCTATTATGTATTTTGGGAATATATAAATGGTTTTCCTAAATATACATAAGTTAATCTATCAAATTGTTACTAGGACCTACTCATTATTTTGATGATATGGAGAATTCAGGGCGTTGTATCTCACCGCACTTTTAAAATCATAATTATAACCTCATAAACGTGTTTTCAATATGACAATTTATTATAACATTCCTATCCATTGATATTTCATTCGTATAGTTTGATAAAATTGGAAAATTACAAAGCATAATGGGGATGTAGTATACAAGAACATTAAACTGATAGAGTTCACCACTATGATTATAGTAAAGTAAATGAAGTGATGAACCTATAAAAATATCAACCCCTGAACAAATATGTTACTTATGGGATGGGATTATCATAAATAAGATTATATAACTATAAAATGAATCAATTAAAACATCCAAAACAATACTATCCCATGGATAACCATATATAATAGGACTGTGGGTAGTTATACCCCCACCACCATTCGTTTCATTAATCAAAATAGATAAGTAATCAAATTTTTGGTGCACCTCCTCTTAATAAATTGATATTCTCAGGACTGGTGGTGTGCGTCTATGGAAATATTAAAAACCATATTTATTATATAATCAAAATAAATTACTCTACCTAGAGAAAAATTTGTAATGATAAATGGGTATTCACCCAAAAATCAAATCTCATTAAAAGTATGATACTATATAACAATTAGAGTGTAAGAAGTGGAAATCCAATCCACATTGGGGATGAAAATCCAAAAGACCTAAAAAAAGGAAACATTAAAGGAAAATTATAACATATCCATTGAATGTTATTTTTTGTATTATGGGGCCCCATATTTCTTTGAAGTGGAAGAGTACCTCATTCCTTCCATAGTGATTATCATTCTCCAAATAGTCATTCTATATTCTATGTTCATTCATAACATCATGATCTATAGAATTCTATACTCTAATGGAAAGGAAAGGCCACAATTTAGTGCCACCTTTAAATATTTCATTGAGAAATACTTATTGATTCAGAACCATGTATAAACAAAAAGGTATGGATATGTCCAAATCCCACTCTCTGTGTGGGGGTTTTGACACTATTTAAATGTAAAAAAAAATTCTAATACTTTTCTAAGATAAAAACTCTTGAGTAAAATAACATTTAATTACTTAGATGAAGTACACCCATTGAGAAACACATTCGGTATAGATTCATTCCCCTTTTGGATGGACCTATATTATTGGAATAAATTTCTAAACCAATGATAGTAGAGTATTTCCGTCCCAAAATCCTAATATTACTTCATATTAATTTATTAATTGCAGATACTAGTGACTAATAAGTGTTTACACCACTAATCCAACACTAGATTCGTGGTAAGGATTGTTAACCAAAACTTTTTTAGAAAATTATTCTAATTAAACAAATAATAGAAAAAACCTCATGATAAGAGATAATTGATTGTATTACCGCTATATTAATGGTTGTTAAGGGTAGATGTTCACTAATAAAATAAGAGAAAAATTATATCCTTTTTTGGTGGAATTGAATTCCCAAACATAAAACATTCAAAATCCAAAATTCTTAACATTTAGTAACATAGGTGATTTAAAAGAATATCATTATATGATTTCATCATGTCATTGCCCAATTTTTGGTACGCTAGTAAAATATAAGGAGGAAAAAATATAGTCTTTTATATAAAATATATAAGATCTTATTTTTTATATTATAACAATATTAGATCTAAATTCATAACTATTTTTGAGGATATTCATAAAAAAATCTTTTATTGGTTCTGATCTTCACCAAGGAAGACAACCATCCATTATCTCTCTAATTCAAACTAATGTGAGAATGAAATATTCATGAATTTTATTCCAAATGGGAATGTTTGAGATATTCTTTATATATAACATTTATATGAAAATTTATTATAAATTATATTGAGAATATATTTTATGATTTTGAAATGAAGATCATTTTATATTATTAGGCTAGTTGATTCTATGAGTTTTTCAAAAATAACATAGAGGTTGCAGTATTCCATTAGGTGATCCAAAATAAAATTTTAGTAAATATTTATGCCCTAACTGATCATTAAAGGTGTTGTATTTATTATAAAATCTATTCTAGTAAATGTTTTTATAATCAGATGTAAGGTTTATAAATATGGAATCTCGATTTAGGAATATGATTTGTAAGTTTACTAGAAGAAGACATGTGAGTTCACCAGGAGAAGATTTTTTATTCCATTAGATGGATTTTACCATTTACACCAGTGAAAATTATCAAAAGATGCTGTTGGAAGATGTTTGAGACCACTGGATAAAAATATTATTTTTCTTTAAATGGAAGAGTATATTGGGATAGATGGGGTTACAAGAAGATAACCATAATGACGAGTAAAGTCTAATTAATGAATCAGGAGAATTTGTGAAATCGTGAATAAAGAACATGAGGATAGAGTATGGAGGTGAGTTAAAATATATAATTAATGAACAGATGTATACAAATAATATGTACAATTAAAAAAATTAACGTGACTTCACATAAACATTGTGATGTCATGGACATAATGAGAATATTGAGCTGAATTTTAAAATTATAATATTCCTAAATGAGGTTTTATTATTTAAACTGAGATCTATAGATTATTTGAGAACTATTGAAGTCATTTTTTGGGGATATTTTATTGTGAAAATTATAATATATTTGAAAGATATCAATGTTGATCAACAAGGGACTGGATGTGAGGGGTTTTTTAAACCATATCCTACACATTCCCAATGTTTATTGGATAATGACTAGTTAAATAACTGGGTAACTATATTCAAAATATTTTTTGATTGGGTATCTATTGTCTTTGATTGTTTAGAGTAAATTAGATCACATAACATCAAAAGTATATTTATTGGAATATTATTTTAGTCACAACAGTAGTTTAAAGCGTCATGTTTTCAGAAATATGAGGTACTAAAAGAATGAAATTTATGATGAAGAAATTTTATAAGTCGATTATTATGATAAGAATATTATTTCGTATTTAGGAGGAACATAATTTAATCAAAATATTATAAACTGGTTGTAACTAGTATAATATTTTTTAATAGACTTTTTTGTGGGATGCATAGTTAGGAAAATGATTATCCCTTCCACTGATAATTTAATTGTTGATTGATCATAATATACAATTTATGACTCCAAAATTCTAAGAAGATCATGGAATAGGTTGAATCATTTGGACTGAACCATATTAACATCTACATGATTTAGATGTATATTTACTTTACTTCATACGGTGATATGTTTCCATTCACATAAATTGATCATAACCTTGAAAAGTCATTGATTTTAACATCAAGTAAAATAATGGTACAAAAATAAAACCATTGATTCAATCCCCCACTTCTCAGTGATTCAAACCATTACTTGGTATCACATGTGGAATCATATAGGGTTCCCTTTGTTGGATTTATTTTATTCAATGGGGAACATAATTTATTTAATATCCATTGAATTCCTTCCTTTAATGGATAATAAAATTAAGCATGAAAAAATTGGATGATACCTTACCTTCTCTCATTTGTATTATAAGTAGTGGATTCTACTAAAAAAGGATTTATTCCAAAGTAAGAAAAAGATATACTGATGAATATTAGGGATTAAATGTACAAGGAAGTTGATGGTAAGGCTCAAATTGTAGTTATTATGTATTTATTAGACAAGGTTTAAACCAATTTAATTGGTTTTAAATATAAACAAACCTAATACAATGTGTAAATCATCTTTAATAGAATTTTTAATGTTATAGGGATAAATATTAAAATTTGGAGAAGATTTTTTTAGGACCTGAGGAAGGATAATGAGGAAAATATGGATAATGTTTTCCCATGATTCAAGTAAATCTTCCATAACATAACAAGATTTAGAGAATCTCATACTGAATCCACTTTTGTAAAGAAGATGATGAGGAACTTGCCTCATATAATTAATCATAAGATATCATCCCTTAAAGATAGTCATGAATTATCCTGGGATGTTTATCAAAAATATTATGATGGATTATAAAATGACGAAGGATATAGTATTTAATAAAATAGAAAAGGAAGAGATATATTTTGAATACCTTATAAAACTCAAAATTAATATACCATAAGAAGATTATTTTGATGAAATAGAAGACGAATTAATTGAGGATAAGGTGAATAAGAAGATAATTTCTCTTATCTCTTGTAATATTATAATAGGAAAATGGAACTGAAATGTTAATATTTCATTTAAATTTTAATAATGTGGTGGTGTTGAGAACTTTTCTATCAGTTTCCCTAATATTAAAATTAAATAATTTGAATAAGATGATATTGATAAAAATCCTAAAATAAAGATTTTGAATATGGATTCAAAGGATAGTATAAAATCTTTAGAGCCCAAAATTATGTTTACCCAGGAGAAGAAAAAAACATTGATGTGCAAGGAAGAAGAAGGTGTTCATTTGAATATCTATCATCAGATGGAGATATTATATAGAAATTGATAAGCATTATACCTCATGTAAAACATGGAAAAAACAATTGAAGAATGAGATGTAGGGTAAATGACCTACTTGGAATTAACGATGAAATAAGAACATGATTCCGATCTTGAGAAAAATACTAAACAAATAAAGGAACAATTATTGTTGAAAAAGAAAATCAAATAAAAATCTATATGTAGAAAAAAATTCAATCAAATACAAGAAATAATTCATTTAAAAGATAAATAACATCTAACTAAAGGTGGATGTATTAGATAAAACACTAAAGGATAAAAAATTGAAGAAGTTAGATGTTGAAAATTTTATTTTTCAGTAAAAATAAATTTTTACTGATGTTGAATGAACATTGATGAATATATAAGATGATTTATATAAGGAAACAATGGTTTAGGATGAATATTTACAAAATATTATGGAAAATTGGATATTATTATTCCTAATCTAAACGATGTTGAATAAATTTCTACTAACAATGAATTTTTCTCAAGAAAAATAGAGAAAATAAGGATTGAGAAGAAAAGTTGATGTAATTTTGTTATACAAATGGAATTTAGACAGAAATTCAAAAAAAGAATATATTCTCTATGTCTAGAGAATATGGAATTAATATCTACTGATATACCACCATGGCCTTTTTACAACTAGATATTCTTATAGTTTGGAACGTAGAGGTTCAATGGAATAAATGAAGCTGCAAAAACTATAGAAAAATAATAAAACTTCTATAATAAAATGTAGCTTCTAGGAAGAAGGATTATGTTAATGGATAGAAAATATCAAATAAAATAATGTATAAATTATAATATCAAAGGTGATATTTCACAAATGTTGGAACATTAGGGTTAGAACTCTATAATTTGAAACCATTAGACTTCGTACATGAAAATTATAAAATATGTGATCAAATTGGTCACATTGTAGAAGAATCCATGAAATATATTCTTGGATAGTATCTATTCATCAGAAGAGATAATGTGACGGGATGAAAAAATAATAATAATCCCCCATTATTGAATTCACCTTGAATTCTCTCTGGAATGAGAACCCATGGATTCATAATAGTGAATGTTCCTCCTATATTAAAATTTAGGTTAATATTTTTTAAGTTTTCAAATATTATAATGGATGATATTTTAACTTTCGTTATGATAGTTACATTAATATTAATGGATATGGAACAACCATCGTAGATGTTCAGAAGTTGACATCTAAAGATGTTCTATTTTTGGATTGTCTTAATAACTTATTACTATATATAACATATCATGACTAGTCCCACTAGGGACTACTCAACCAATAATTAACTGAGAATGACACCTCTATCTTGCCTCTAAAAGTCTAGTGTATGGAAAATAACATTGAGTAGGCATGTCATAGTAATGGGAGGACTTAAACTAAAGTACTTGTATGGACACAAAAAACTATATATACCAGTATAATGTGAAAAAAACTCATAATGTAAATTCATTCACAAAAAATTTCCCAATCTGAGTATGATAAGTAGTGTAAAAATATAAAATAGATACAAATAGAATCCCATTAAAACAACAAGAGAGGCCACCCTTTGAGCCACAATAGTTTGTATTCCCAAATCAAACTACTAGATCCATCAATGGTCCATCGAAAATAACTCAACTCCATCTACTTCAAGCCCACCTTGGAATCCAATTATTGTTCCTTAATATATATATAGGACACAACATTTTCAAATATAGCCCATATATGGATGGGTATATACAAACTCAGTTGGAAACTCCAAAATCTCTAAACATAAACCATAAAATATATTAGTTAACTCAACACAATGAAGGAATGTTAATTAGAATTGGAGATATAAATAACATCAATTACTAGATATGATCAACAGTACTAACCAAGTTTCATGGTGAGTTCATGTCCTCACTACAATCCTATGCTTATACTAGTGGCTCGAATGTTAAACTTGTTTTGGAGAACTCACTCCATGAGTATGATAATATTGATGCATGACATCTGAGAGATCTTGTCTGTTGGTCCCCACCATGAATAAGTGAATAGTATAAAAAATAAATATTGATATATACATTGGGGATGTCACCTGGTTTTTCTAGGGTATAAAAAACCCTCTCTAGAATAACCCACGTGGTATGGGATCAAATGATGGAGTATTTCAGTCATGTGATTCCATACCTAATGAAGGAAAAAATATGATCTAAATGCTGAAACAACCCCTGTGGAATAGAGAGCTATTTATACATTATTCTGAAAAAGGGAACTACTAAAATGTTTTGAATAGTTACATAACTGAACCCTTATAGATGTTAAATAAGAAAATTGACCTTGATACAACAAAACTAGGGAAAAACCCACATTGATATAGTTGAAGACAATACACCTAGGCTAATTCCATAACTGGTTAGAAAATAACAGTGGCTCCAATATTACCTTGAAGGAGTACATGATATGTCTCTCTTAGTCTAGACCTATTGTTTCCCTAACTCAAAAATACTATGTATTTCTCCAAATACACAATGTGTCCACTAGGGGTACATATCATGTAGAATTAGGGATAACACTCAGCATGTTGTCTGGTCTATCCCATATGCACAGACCCATGCATGTGTTCTCCAGTCATATTGTAACATCCCGTTACCTTTTTTACATGTACGACTTAAAACTTGACTTATTTATTTATTTTCTAAGATGAGGTAGGGTGCAGTTTGGATTGGGAGGATACTTGTAATGGTGAAATCATAGATTTGTTTAATTCTCACCATCAAATCCACTTTTCATGCAGACTTCCACAGGGTTATACACTGTGTAACATGCTTACACATCATGTAATGGTCTTCCAAATAGGTTAAGATTAGCTTCATGCTATGATGGGTACATGTTGTGAGTTGTTACTACACATCGAGCTATAATTAATTATCAGTTTTTAATTTGGAGCATCTTAATATAAGTTGAAGTGACACATTTTTCAGTGGTTACAAAATTTAAAGGGTTCATGACATGTATTGGTATTACACATTATGTAGTACCCCTACAATTTTTGTTAAATTTTTAGTGTGGCTGATTAATTAATTTTGGATCCTCTCCAGTTTATTCTCCCTTGAACAAATGATTTCCCTAGGTGATTTCGAACCAGTCTAGCCCTTATGAATCCTTTCATTTGTCTTCAGATAATCATTACACTTGTGTTGATTTTTGGGTAAGTTTTTCCATTGTTTATTGTTTTTATGTATCTTTTTCATCTCTTGTGTTTTCAATGGACCATCTCGGAATTGATGGATCAATGCTCTATGGTGTTATAACTTTATTCTAGGTTGAGTTCTGAGGTCTTGTTCACTTTTTTTCTTGTTGACGGGTGTGTTTGTGAGTGTTGAGTTTCGAGAAGAGGATGGTGGTTCCATCCCAATTAGAAAAATTTATTTTTCCCAAATTTCTTGATTTATTTTAATTGTTTATTTAAATTCATTTTCTCAAACATTCTTTAAAAAAAAAAATTATAAAAATCGATTCCAATGAATCAAAGGATTTGAAATGGTTTTGGCATGGATGTTTGGAAAACCACCAATTTCATTGAATTGGGTTGTGTTTATTGAAATTGGAGGATTTAAATTAATGAATTTAAATTATAAATTTGATGGAACTATTTTTAATTAAATTGTTTAATTTAATTGTTGAAATTAATTGTGAAAAAGTTGGAATTGGGTTTCAAAGGATTTAAATCATAAGAAAATGTCTTTAAAATGATTTGATAGAAACCCAGTGGTTTTATCTTATTGAAGGGGAATGTTGTTGATTAAAATATTTTTTGGTGTTAAATGTAAAAAATGAAATTTTGAAATGGAAGAATGAAATTTAACTATATTTTAAGTAGTCTAAAAATAAATTCCCCATCATGTAAGAGAACACGGAAGCCTTATTTAGATAGTGAGTTATTTTGATAAACTCTATACTATGAGAATGTTTTAAAACATACCTGTGTCGGGTCACATACCCATTGGGTGGGTGAAGAGTCCCATTTGTTAAGTGTTTGGTGGATGGGAGTATAATCATTTTACATATATCACATAGAGAGTACAATCATATAGCTTGTTAATATGACCGTACCTACCTGACAGATAACCATGTTTCTCGCTTGTTTATTTATATATGAGATATAAATGTATGCTAATGTTGCAAAAAAATTTTACATGACTTTATTGTATTTAGATTAACAATTTTATGTAACTATTTTATTTATGCCATTGTTTTATAAATTTGATGAATTGTAAAGTATAGTCATGTGAATTAAAAGTATTTCCCATTATTTTGAAAATCTATAGCATGTTTTTTTTAAAATTTTCTTTTTAATTACCAAACCTATTTATTTATAAAATTTAAATCTTTTCATCAGATAATATATATTTGGAATCTACTATATAATCCTTGGTTGTATCCTACTGTGCTTAAGATCACACACCACATTTTCCTTTGGGTGTATGTAGACATCCTCCATCCATGTTCGGGCTAAGTGAATGGATTTATTGGAGGTAGATCCAGATGTTTAGATTTGGACTTGGTGAGTTGTGTCCTTAGGGACCTTGGGGATGTTTTCATTGTTTTTGGTACTTGGATTGTAGTACATTGGGCCTTTTTATTCCATGTTGTATTCTTGTACTTTACTCCCACTATAGTTTCTTTTATATGAATATTGACTTTCTTTTCTTACTTCTACTATTTCTTATAGAAACAATCCTTCCCACGTTCACGTTGTATGATGCTATGTGTTAGTTTTCAACCCATGGAGATCAAGAATTCCCTTATAAGAATGTTAGGGTTGGATTGGTTATCGGGTTAACAAGGTACATGAGCTATTTCATGAAATCGTAGTATCAATGGAAGGTTTTTATTATTTTTTCTTGATGTTAGTATACATTTTTAAATCATATCAGGACTTGTGATGTAGTTGCAATTGAGTTCATGACTATCTCTCACCATAATGAACCATAAGTCTCTTGGGTTGGTTAGAGAAGGATGCCTTATGGATTATTTCTAGGCCATTCCCTATTCTGTTTTGGATAGAGTAGAATCCCAATCTAGATGTTCCATCTGTTGGGAATAATTTTCCTTGTAGCTTTATTTGAGTGTTAATATAATTTCTTCATTCTATCTGCTAAGGTTGTGTAGCATCATGCCTTCAATAAGTCGTGAAAATAGGATCTAAGAGGAATATGTTATTGAACCATAGTTATTGAATCCTCTAGTGGACCCAAATCTAGTTGAGGTGATTGTGTACACTATCCATGCTATGGGTTAGGCACAACCTCCACTTGTAGTTCAGGCTCCAGCTATGGATCCTCAGGGGGGATGTTCTTCAAAATAATTCTCAGGAGTTTCTTTTTCTATAAAACACCAGTTTTCATAGACTCCACTAATCATCAACATACCGAGGAATGGTTGAGAAAGATAGAATGTATGTTTGAGTTCATGGGAACACTAGATATGCTCAAGGTAAAGTGTGAAACCTTGGTGATGGAAGGACTAAGTAGGCGATGGTGGGACATAATGATAATGGTATGTAAATATGAGGTATTAGAGTAGAAGGGCTTCAAGGTTTATTTCATTGATGATCTATATCTTGAGCTAATTGTGTTTTCCAAGGTTATGCAGTTTTTCAAGATTGAGAAATCCATGAAAACTATGACCAAGTATTAAAATCACATTACTAATCTGGGGAAATTTTCTCCAAATATTGTATTTAATGAGTGGATAAAGGCTCAACCATTAAATTTAGGGATATAATAAGATATTTGTTATAAGGTTTTCATATGAATTCTTCCCACATATTCTATTGTGCTAGATAGTGCGATGATGGCTGAAATAGATCTGGCTGGAAAGTAAGGGTTGATGGGAGTTTCACTTCCTCTAAGTGGCATCATTACTTCCTTCAAAGGAAAATAGAAGCATGATGATTCTCAAAAAATTTCAAAATGGCAGGGTCAATCCAAACCCCCTATAGCATAATGGAGGAGTTTATTGGATTGCTTACAGTGTGGAAAGCCATAAAATTCTAAGAGGGTTTGCACTAAGGCACCTAGGAAATGTAGCTACTGCAGACATTCAAGGGACTCATAAAGATTATGGCGTTACATATCTAATCCAAATAGTGGAACAATATAATTAGATACTCCTAAAACATAGGGGAAACTAGATTATTCTCGTAGAAAATGGTACCATCTGTAGGCATCCGGAATAATGCTTCTTCATGTAGTGGAAGAGTCTCCAGAGGAAGCATACATGGGTCCAATGACTGTGAGAGGCATCATTACAATAACATCATAATTACTTACTTCCTTATTTGATACTGGTTCATCTCATTCATTTATTTCTTCCCATATTTTTAATATTCTTAATCATACTATGGAGATTTAGTTTTTTTCAGGGGATATTTCGACATCCCTTGGTAAAAATATAGATCATGGTCCTCATACCCCTACATGTATCTTCCCTCTATTAGATGGACATTTAACTTTAAAATTAATTGGTTATTGACATGAAATATTTAGACATAATTTTCAATATGGATAGGCTTATTTCTAATAAATCCCGAATTGACTATTATATTTTATGGTTCTACATTATGACTCCAAGTGGTGTATCTCTTGTCTTTCAAGGATAATGGACCTAAGGTCGAGAAAAGTGGAACCCACTTATCAAGTGTTGGGGAATGTGATATCAGTATTTGTTTTTTATTAGGAGTGGGATACAATGAGGGGGGATCACCCTATAGTCTTTGTCGATTTTTCTGACATATTTCCATCATATTTATCTAGTATTCCACTGTTAAGGAATGTTGAGTTCTACATTGAATAAACACATGGTACTCAATCAATTTCAATCCAGTCTTACTTTATAGTACCATCTTAACTAAAATAGTTGAAGTCCTAGTTTGATTATCTTCTTAAAAAATTATTTATACGATCGAGTTTTTCACCTTTGGTGTCACTATTTCTCTTATCTAAGAAGGATGATGGATCTCTTCTCCAATATTTTGATTATCAGAAACTCAATAAAGTCAAAATAAATAACATGCATCATTTTCAATATATGTATTATCAGTTTTATTAGATTAAAGGGGTGAAGTGGTTTTCATAGATCTATCATCGATCTGGTTACCATTAGTTGAGAATAAAATAATTTGACATGCAAAAAACTGCCATTTAGATTAGGTATATCCATTATGAGTACCCTGTTATGCCTTTTTTTGTGACAAATGATTAGTAAGTTTACATGGATTTGATGAAAAATATCTTCCACATGTATCATGATAATTTTGTAGCGGTCTTTGTAGACGAAATCCTTATTTACTTTATATCTGAGTAGGAACATGTGAATCATCTGAGAATAGTTCTAAGTCTGCTAAAAAATCACCAGATCTATGCCAATATCTCTAGATGTGACTTTTGGATTTTGGATGTAATATTCTTGGGACATGTTGTGTCTGAAAACGGTATATCAATTGATCATTATAAGGAGGAAGTTGTTATGACTTGGGAGCGACCACAAAATTTCTTCGAGATCCAGAGTTTCTTAGTGTTAACTGGATATTACCATAGGTTCATGAAAGACGTATAGAAGTTGGCTTCTCTGATGATTTCTATGACTCTTGAAGGGGTTGAATTTTTCTTTAGATGATAAATGTTATAATTTTTTTGATGATCTGAAATGTCTTTTGACTACTGCACTAGTGTTGACTCTCCCAGAGGCTGGGTAGGTCTATGTGGCCTTTTGTGATGCATTGGGTTCAGGCTTGGGTTGTGTTCTTAAGCAGGGTGACCATGTAGTTTCTAGTGGATCTTGTAAAAATATTCAACATGAGAATAATTACCTTAACCATGACATTGAATTTGTAGATTTAATGAATGCGCTTAAGTGTTAGAGGCATTACCTTTATGGAGAAATATTTACTGTGTTTTCAAAACACAAAATCATGACTTATATATTTTATAAAAAAAATTGAATCTTATCCCGAGGTGTTCAGTGGAGTAACTATAGTCTTTAAACATTTAAATCACCTATACATTGGGAAAGGAAATGTTCTTATAGATGAGTTAATCAGGAAAATTACAACTAGGTAGTGAAAGAATCATCGAAAGAGTGGAATTTGATGGCTCTCTTTTAACAATTATATTCCGAAGTTCTAGATAATAGGGATGAAGTTTCTTTATCTGTTATTCAGTAATCATCTATTTTTATCGAGATGAATCTTCAAGATAAATAGATTGATGATGAGTTTTTTAGTATTAGAGACTATCTTTATGGTGGGGAGACTTTTTCTGAGTGTTCATTATCTAAATTGGGTATTATATTCTATCAAAATCACATCATTGTGACTTTAGTTTCAAGGAAGGATGTGATGGAGGATTGTCATAATTCCTAGAGTTTAGTGCACCCAGGAAACAAAAAAATGTTCTATGATATGTGGAAGAAGTTATGGTGGTCAGGGATGTGATAATAATTTTCTGAGTATGTATCTCTCTGTTATACGTACTAGCTGGTTAAGGATATGTACCATATACCTTCAAGTCTGCTTTAGCCACATCCAGTCGCTATATGGAAGTGGGATGAGATCTCTATAAAATAACTAGTTAGGTTTCCTTATACACAAATATTGAACAATGTGATATGGGTTGTGATTGATAGGCTAAAGAATTTGGATCAATTTATACCCATTCATGATACTTCCAAAGTTGAAGTGTTGGGAAGGATCTATGTGAGATATATTGTCCATTTTCATGAATTTCCATCTACTATAGTCTCTTTTAGGGATACATAATCTACTAATTACTTTTATGAAAGCCTTCACAAGGCACTGAGATCACATATTAGTTTGAAAACGACCAACCATACATATTTGGATGGCCCAATGGAGAGAGCTATATAGATTCTTTAGGATATGCAATACTCTTGTGTTCTTGACATCGTTGGGGCTTGGGATGATCACTTAGGGCTGGTTGTGTTCTCTTGTAACAAAATTTACTAGTCTATGATTAGGATGGCTCCTTATGAGGCCTTGTATGGATGGCCTTCTAAATCTCTATTATGCTGGTTGGATGTTGGTGAATGTTCCATAGCGGGACCAAGCATGGTGATGGAGATGATAGCTATGATTTAGCTGATTCATCAATGAATGTGGATAGCACAAAGATTACATAAGTCATATTCTAATTAAATATACTGAACTTTGGAGTTTTCAGTTGCTGATCAAGTGTTCTTTGAAGTTTCACCTTAGTTTGGTCATTGAAGGCTTCGGGGGAAATAGAAGATTGCTCCTTGTTTTGTGGGAACTTTTGAGGTTGTTGATTTGGTATGGAATGTTGCTTACCATTTAAAACATCCACCAAAACTGACGTAAATACATAACGTATTCCATATATCATAGATAAATAAGTATCCCTCTAATACGTATAATGTTTTGAGCTGGATGAATCTTGATGTTGAACCTAATTTATCTTTGACTTGTTGTAACACCCCAAGATTTCATAGTAAGTTATTTTCTTTAAAGTAATTCAATAGCTTGCGCTACACGCAACACCGAGTTCGAGCACACCATGACTTACTAAACTAGCTGTTCAAAAGTAGTTATGAATAATATTAACTAAATTTTTAATTTTATATACTCCATATAATTTTAGAATCCATATTATGTATTTCATAGAAATAATATAAGAACAAATTCATTTTTTCAGATAAAAGAAGAATTTTTCAAAAAAATGCAATTTTACAACCATTTAATGGAAACCCCGTTTTAAGACCAATATTTGAAACTTTTATATATTTGATTTAATGAAATTAAATTCTTCATTAGAATCAGGACATAAAAATTTATTTTGGATAAATCTTTTGTACTTTTCTAATAACTTTTATATTTTGATGAATACTCAAAAATACTAAATTTTAATTGAAAACATATTTTTTAATCAAAATAATTTATAAAGTTAAATTATGTATTTGGATGGTTTGGAAGTATAATTAGATTATATTTTTATCATTTAATACAATGTAGGCGATTATAAGTAATTTCACATTTAGATTTTACAGAAACACATGTCAATCTTTTGATAATTTTTACTTTTTAAAAACCTACTTTTTGGTTTTGACAAAGGGAATTAGTATTAAATTAATTAATGCAACTTCTATGTTTTTAATTTGGAAAAATAGAATTCATTTTTTAATTCGGAATATTTAAATTTTCATAGGGTAATTATTTTTATTTTTTTGAAAACATTCAATTTTTGATGAATAGTGAAAAACACTGCGTTATAGTTTAAAACCGACTTATTATTTAAATAATTATTTATTTTATTTAAATTTATTTTAAGTCAAAATAGATTTATAATACCTATACAAGTTCAATGAAATTCATTAGTGTCATTTTATAATAAAATTAAATGTATAAAATTTTATTGAACTTTTTACCGTCTTTTACCCACCTCCTAGGAGCATTTGCAAATTTACATAAAACATAATTTTACCGCTTCTGTGAGTTGAATTTAAAAAATCCACGAGACACAATTGATATCAGTAAGTAAAATTTGGTTCAATAAGCTGAAAATATTTTTAGGTGAATAGTAACTTTTTACTTTTATTTACCCCGGTTAAAAGTAAATAGGGTAATTAAGGTTAAAATAATATTATTATTATCCTAAAACATGTCGTAATTCTGTTGATTAAGTTTAATTCGAACAAAAACAACCATAGGAATAAAATATGATCCTTTAGGTCCACTTGGATTAGATTAGGACATTTATTATAATTTTATTTAAAGAAGAGTTAAAAGAGATTAAATCAAAGATTAATAACTAATTTTTTTTTTAATATATGGTTATACATAAGATATATTCGTCTATAAATATTTATTATAAATCTAAAAATATTTCCTACATAATGGTATCTTATTTATATTTTTTAGACATTAAATAATTTAATATATTTATGACACAACGATGATGCATTAATTACCTAATTAATGAAATATTAAAATAATTTATATTATAAATATCCAAACAAATGTAATTTTCAAGTTTTTATGAATTAAACTAGTTTTATTGGTTAGTATGACAATTTATGGTTGGTTATATGAATGTTTTTAAAATTAATAATGCTCTTATGAATTTAGAAAAACAAAATATCAAATAGTGTCCAAATTGACATAAAAGAGTTTTAAAAAAAATACTATATTATTAATTGATATTCTATTCCTAAAAATATGAGGTTCTGCCAAATGTCTTAAATAAAATTATATATGTCATTAATTAACCACTTTAAGTTCACTTGAAAGTTTATAGTAAGTTTATTAACCATATCATATAAAAATACAAAGAGACATGGTAAATGTCAAACTATTTAACTAATAGTTAAATCTAAAAGATAAAGTTAATATAGTAACCCAAACCTGTTTAAAACCTATTGGTTTAGTGGTTCTCAAACCATTCCCACCTTATCCTTTAAATAATTCATTTTTTAGCGATTAGAAACCGAAAATTATTTTATTATAAAATAATATTTCTAGCTTTTCCTAAGGTTCCCCTCACCCCTCTAATAAAAGGGCACTCCCCCTTCTATCAAATTCACACCTTCAAAGTCATTTGGATCAGCCAAAACCTGCCCAAATATCCTCTAAAATGTCCTCACTTAATCCTATAGTCCTTACATTTGTCAGAAGGGCAACCTATGGAGCCATTTTGATTAAATCAAAAAGAAGAACCTGAAGAAGAGGTAAATATTTCATCACCACGTTCAAGTTCCTTTCTTCTTCAACTTCCGCATTATTTTTTGTTTCCATTATAAAATAATAACTCCAATATCTTCTAAATATTGTGATTTTATTATAAATATGGTACAACCATATTCATTATTCTATCCATCCTTTGAATGACATGTCACCATACGAGCGTACGTACAGCTTACCGTCACCACATCGTGGTGTAATTAATATTCAATAAATTATTATTTGGATGAGTATAATAGTGATGTATAATTGATTTAAATAATAAATATAACATGATAATTATTCTGTATATATATGATATACCATCCAATTATATATTATTTCAATATCAAAATAATGATATTGTCACTCGTGCGTATGTACGGATTACCGTCTCTACGAATGTGATAAGATTCATTCCCCATTGTATCCATTCAAGACTAATTATAATTATATGATTAATAATAATGTTTAAAGACATAGTATCATTCTGAATATTAATAAGATACATCATGTACATAACAAACATTACTTACGTAACAAATCATATAAAGGAAAACGAATCAGTTAACACCTGAAACGACGATAATACCAAAAATATTATTAACAAAGAAACATTGAAAGATAAAATATGATATCATATTAATTTATATGATTATTTTATAATTTAATAACAATTATTTCACCATTATACAAGAGGTTAACCTACCCTCTACCAAGGAAAAGTACAAGGTAAGGGGTTTCTTATCTCACTTTTAATTCTGAGAGATTTCCATTGTTCGCCACTTATTTATATGATGTGGTGTATTGTGTACTATCCATGATTGTATTCTTGGTGTAATATATGTTAATTTATGGTAATTTACATCCTAATTGTATGAACCTACTTTAATGGGTTGTATGTTTCATACGTTACCAAATAGGTAAGGGAATTTCAAATTTCAATTTCCACTCAGTGGGATTTACGCATTCTTCATTCATTATTTTACTCTAAGATCATGTGTGGAATCACTATTTATTATTTATGTATTAATTACCACTCCCCGTTATGTGGATATACTTTTGATACACATAATCGCTCCATTGATAATTTCTCTAGTCATTGATATAAAATTGATCTTAACTCAATTTACATTCATTGAGTTAAACATCCAAGTCATTGGTGTTGTGTTTACAAGAATATGTGTGAATTTCCTCTGATTGATTTACACTGAATATCCAATAATATTGAGCGTATTTCTATTTTTTCACACATAATTATGTCATTGATTTATCCTTTACCTGAGGATACTATCTTTATAAGGGATTTCATCTCAATTTACATTCCTTTGATACTTCTTTGTTGTTATGCACCAATTCACTTTTATATGGTGTGTATAAGGTCCTTTGAAATAGTATATAATGAAATAATTTATTCTAATGATATTATAAACTTTTTATTTCCTCAATTATTTGTATTCAAGCATCTCTCATTTGGTTAGGAACTCTAACTAAAATATCATTTTAAATGTTTTAAAAATTTATTCTTATAAATATTTCTCATCAATTTCCATGTTTTAAAAATGGTTTTAATGATTTCTTTATATGGAAATGAATTTTTTAAAATTAAAATTACTTTGAAATGTTTCAAAGAGGTATGAGACAATTTGATTCAAAAATATATTTTTAAACAGCTTCTAGACAAATAGTGTGACTTTTAAATGTTTTCAAGAAAAAGGGGGATATTTCTCTCAAATTGTTTTGATGATTATTTTCATCTATGTCAATATCCTTCATTATTCTCGATTGAGGATAATTTTTTACAATAAAACCTTCCATATTGTATTGAATGAGTTATGTTTGAGTGTGGATGTGCTATTTTTATACCATTCATGGTTTGTGGTTAAATTATTGACATTTAGTATGCTAGTTTTAATATGAATGTTTATGTTATGTTTCACTATTTTCATATGAGGAATGAATTGGGCTTAGTAAGTGATGGGTGGAGCCCTCTATATCTCCTCGATGCATCGGTAGGTTTAATAGAACAAAATAGTGTCTTGTCATAGGGCCTTGACAAAATCTTATTTGTATTCTTGGAAAAAGGCCTTGATTATGTGGTTATCAAGCCTGGTATTATGCATTCCATCATTATGAAAGTGGATATTAATATTTATTGTTATTATTCTACTAGTAGAATATACATTTGAGTAAGTAAATGGAATTATTTTGATTTATATTTTCCATATTATGATTATGTTTATGTTTAATTGTCTTTTGTTTTAGTTTTATACATTTCCTTAAATTTTATGTTTATTTATGAAAGCATCCTCTATACTGTTATCCTTACTGAGCATCTGATCTCACCTCATTCTATGTTTTATTTTTTCCAGGATGCGAAGAAGTATATTATGATAGACCTGCAGGGATAGTCTATCAAATCTCAGTGTTGTCTATGGAAACAATGTTGTTGTAGTTTTCCATTTTATGATGTAATGTAAACCTTATAAATGTATCTAGTATTTCCCAGGCTACTAAACTAATAAGTCTTTCGATTCTTGATCTTTTGTGATCATGCCAATAAAATGTAATAATGCACTGACTCTAGGCTTCTAAGATTGGGGTGTTATAGTTGGTATCAGAGGAAAGTTTAGTACAACCCATGGAAACAAGATTTAGATAAACTCTGATTAGAGAACATAAACCTAAGACCGACATTGAGAATTAGTATAGAAGAACTTCCTAGAATTTTGGTATTGTAGATATTTTGTGAGTTTTTCATGCAATACATCCATGTCTGGATACATGTAGGTATAGGCAGCTCTGGAACAGATGTACCTACGGGTAAAACCAGAAAACACCTCTTTGAGCACGACTCAAACGGTAACTGGTGCACGAAAATGAGCCTTGATGTACTCTTGGTTACGACACTCCTGGGGGATATGCTTAGGATAATTAAAATTTTATTTACAAAACAATTTGAAGGATTTTAATATAACATGAGAATAAATAACCTTCGCTAATCCTAAGGTGTTTTAGATTGAAAATAAGGTGTTATGATATTTTCTAAATGATTTTATGACTCACACTATGCTTTATTGTGTTAGTCAATGGCTGGATTCCAAGGAATTCATAGTAACATTGAACACGATATACAAGGTGGGAACAATAGAGGAAGTGAGAAATGGAATTGAATGTTTATAGGTGTAAAATATATCATGTTCATGCCGAATAAGGTTTCCAAAAATATGATCAACAATAAATATATTAACCAACTCCTAGACTCAACAAAGAAGAGAAAGGCAGTGAATGATAAGAGATCCAGTAGTGGAGACCATGGAGAAAAGAAAGTTCAATTTCCATCATGCTGGAAATGGGGAAGGAGAAACCTATGTAAGTGTCTAAATGGAACAAATAAATTCTTTATGTGTGTGAAAGAAGGACATAAATTAAATATTTGTCGAGAAAAATGAAGAGTACTATGGAAGAAAATAAAAATGATCCCAAGAAACATTTACAGTCATTTTCTGTAAATGCAGGGGACCTGGGCATTACCCGAGTGAATGCCCTATTCTATAGGATAACCCCTTGGTCAAGGAAGAACCTATGTGGAAATAAATGGATGGTAAAATGTTTAAAAGTATTAGGGCTCTTTGTTGATGGGATTACTTTGGAATACTTTTCTCTTATGTGTAACCATGCAGTTTATTATGTGAAAATGTTATTTTAGGAAGAACTGTGTTTTCTATTGTTGATATAGTTATAAATAACCTTTTGGGTTAATATGATCCTTTAATTTGAGGTAATTAAATGTTATTAAATTTTTGGATGAAAATGTGAGGTATGAGATAATATTTGTGGTTAAATTATGTTATAATTATTTTGAGGAATTAATCTCATTTTGGGAACGTTATAAAATATAGTTTTTGAAATAGTACAACACACATACGATGTGACAACCCATCACGTCGGACAAAGCTACATGAATCGAACCCACAACCATCATGTGATTGATATTTACCACCTACCACTGGACTACATGAAGTCCCTGATTAGTATGACCAATTATTTTTAGTTAACTTATTTTATTGATCAATAATAAGTTTATTGGGGATCTTATGTCTTATCAAATGGATTTCCTTAGTATAGGAAATGATTTGGGGATTATGTGATTTATGTTATTTTGGAAGTTGTTCGCTCTGTTGGGAATACTATATGCCTAACGAAAATAGAATACTATTGGATTTCATTTGAAACGTAATAGTGGATTTTTATATATGTTTTCATTGTGGATTTATAGCGATTTGGGTTATTTATGGAAATTATTAACGTATAAAATAAAATATGTGATTAGGTTAATTACTTTTAAGTATGTGACTTTTAGAGTAGTCGATGTTATTTGGAAATACAATTTAACGTGGAAGACTGCATAATCAAATTCTTCTATGTATTGGGTGTCAATATTAGTTTGGATTAAAATTATGGATTTTAAGGACAATTTTTTATTGAATGGTATTTATTGAACATTGGGTATTGTTGGTTTAATTTTAGAAATTAAGATAAGTATTTCGTTCTCTAAAAGATTATCCTTTTTGGGGATCATCTGATCTTGTACTAACCATTTTGGTTTTGGTTGATCTCTAAAGACAAGGTAAATATATATAGTTTATTTCTTGTGGATTATGTGGTTATCTAAAAGTATATTCTAGCGCTTCAGGTGTGTCCAAGTCTTATTTAATACTCATCGTTTTAACAAAGAAATATGAGTTAGTGGTAGAAATTTATTAAACAATAAAGCTCTACTTAAAAAGTAAGTATATCTCTTTATTTTCTTATTCAATCTCATAAATAAATTCCTCAACATTATGAAATGGAACTTTAAACCAAAAAACGTTATTCGTATACTTATGCTACTAGGAAACTAATGAAAGTTTATCTTATCACAAGTTTGTGGTTTTCTTGTTGTTAACTTTCTTCTAATCATGTTTTCAATCACTCTCCACTAGAAATTGACACTTATTTTATCTTCCATATCCATATTTTCCAACATGGAAACCCAGTGCGTGTTATCTCAAGTGTCCTTTGTACTTCATTTTCATTCTTTTAAAGAGATAGTTTTATCAACTCTGTTTCCGATGTGGGACTTTGAATGAAGTTTCCAAAACCAATTTTAAAATTACGAGCATGCAATTTCCAAAATGGGGGAAGAATTTAACACCCCAAGATTTCATAGTAAGTTATTTTCATTAAAGAAATTCAATATCTTGCGCTACATGCAACACCGATTTCGAGCGCACCACGACTTACCAAACTAGCCGTTCAAAAGTGGTTAGGAATAGTATTAACTAAATTTAGAATTTTATATACTCCATATAATTTTAGAATCCATATTATGTGTTTCTTAGACATAATATAAGAACAAATTCATTTTTTTCAGATAAAAGAATTATTTTTTAAAAAATGAAATTTTACAACCTTTTAATGGAAACACATTTTTAAAAACAATATTTGACACTTTTATATATTCAATTTAATGAAATAAAATTCTTCTTTAGAATCGGGACATAAAAATTTATTTTGGAAATTTTTTTGGTACTTTTCAAATAACTTTTATATTTTGATGAATACTGAAAAATACTAAATATTAATTTAAAACTAATTTTTTAATAGAAATAATTTATAGTTTTAAATTATGTATTTGAATGGTTTGGAAGTATAATTAGATTATTTTTTATCATTTAATACAATTTAGGTGATTATAAGTAATTTCTCATTAAAAGTTTACAGAAACACATGTCAATCTTTTGATAGTTTTCACTTTTTATAAACCCGCTTTTTGGTTTTGACAATGGTAACTAATTTTAAATTAATTAGTGCAACTTCTATTTTTTGAATTTGGTAAAATAGAATTCATTTTTGAATTCTTAATATTAAAAATAGCTTAGGGTAAATTTTTGGTATTTTTCTGAAAACATTCAATTTTTGATGAATAGTGAAAAACTCTCTCTTATAGTTTAAAACAGACTTTTTTATTTAAATAATTACTTATTTTATTTAAATTTATTTTATTTCAAAATAGATTTATAATACCTATATATGTTCAATTTAATTAATTGGTGTCATTTTATAATAAAATTAGATGTATAAAATTTAATTGAACTTTTTACGGTCTTTTACCCACCTCCTAGGAGAATTTGCAAATTTACATAAAACATAATTTTACCACTTATGTGAGTTGAATTTCAAAAATCCAAGAAATACAGTTTATATTATTAAGTACAATGTGTTTCAATAAGTTGGAAATAAAATTTTGTGAATAGTAACTTTTTACTTTTATTTACCACGGTTAAATGTAAATAGGGTAATTAAGGGTAAAAATGATATTATTATGACCCTAAAATGTGTCCAAATTCTATTGGTTGAGTGTAATTAGACAAAAAACAAGAATATTAATAAAATAAGATCCTTTAGGTTCACTTGAATCATATTAGGACATTTATTATTATTTTATTTAAAGAAGAGTTAAAAGAGTCAAAATCAATGTTTAATAACTAAAACATTTTTAATATAGGGTTATATATAAGATAAATTAAACTATAAATATTCATTAGAAAGATAAAAAGATTTCCTACATAATTGTAGTTTAGTTATATTTTTTAGACATTAAATACCTTAATTTTTTTATTAGACAATGATGATGCAGTAATTAGCTAATTAATGAAATATTAAAATAATTGATATTATAAATATCAAAATAAATGTAATTTGAGACTTTTTATAAATTATAAAAATTTTATAGGTTAATATGACATGTTAGGGTTGTTTATATGAATTGGTTTCAATGTAATAATTCTCTTATGAATTTAGAGAAAACAAAATACCAAATAGTATCAAAATTTACATAAAATTGTTTTTAAAACAAATATTATATTATTAATTGATATTCTATTCCTAAAAATATAAGGCTCATCCAAAGGTCTTAAATAATATTATATATGTCATTAATGAACCACTTGAGGTTCTCTTTGGAAGTTTATAGTATGTTTATTAACCATATAATATAAAAATACAAAGAGACATGGTAAATGTTAAACTATTTATCTAAGAGTTAAATCTAAAGGATAAAGTTAATATAGTAAACCAAACCTGTCTAAAACCTATTGGTTGAGTGGTTTTTGACCCATCCAAAACTTATCCTGTAAATA
Source organism: Viscum album (assembly GCA_963277665.1). Taxonomy (NCBI): domain Eukaryota; kingdom Viridiplantae; phylum Streptophyta; class Magnoliopsida; order Santalales; family Viscaceae; genus Viscum; species Viscum album. The sequence goes on from OY728142.1 coordinate 1,491,357,983, forward strand.
ATTCATTTTTGTTCCCTTACAAATAGAAAATGATTTTATTATAAAAAAATATTTCTAGCTTTTCCTAAGGTGCCCCTCACCCCTCTTATAAAATGGGCACTCACCCTTCTCACAAATTCACACCTTCAAAGCCATTTGTCTCAGCCAAAACCTGACCAAATACCCTATAAACTGGCATAAATTCATTCTAGAGGCCTTAATTTAGTCATAAATCCATCCTATGGTTCCCTTCTAATCAAATCAAAAGGAAGAACCCAAAGAAGAGGTAAATATTTCATCACCTCTTTCAAGTTCCTTTTTTTTCCACTTCCTCTTTCATTGTTGTTTCCATTATGAAATAAAAACTCTAGTAAATTATATATGTTGTGATGTTATTATAAATATGGTACAACCATATTCATTATTATATACATACTTTTAATGACAGTTCACCATACGTGTGTACGTACGGCTTACCGTCTCTACGTCGTGGTGTAATTGTTATTCAATACATTATTATTTGGATGGGTATAATAATGATGTATAATTGATGTAAATAATAAATATAACATTATAATTATTATTTATATATGATATACCACCCAATTATATATTATTTTAATATTAAAAGAATGATATTGTCACTCGTGCGTACGTACAGATTACGGTCTCCGCGAACGCGATTAGATTCATTACCCATCGTATTCATTCAAGAATAATTTTCATTATATGATTAAAAATAATTTTTCAAGACTTAATATCATTCTGAATATGAATAAGATACATCATATCCATAACAAATATTACTTATATAACAAATCATATAAAGGAAAATGAATCAGTTAACACACAAAACGACGATAATACTAAAATATTATTAACAAAGCAATGTTAAAAGATTATATATGATATCATATTAATGTATATGATTATTTTATAATTTAATAAAAATTACTTCACCATTATACAGTAGGTTAACCTACCCTCTACCAAGGAAAAGTACAAGGTAATGGGTTTCTTATCTCACTTTTAATTATGTGAGATTTCTAGTGTTCACCACTTATTTATTGGATGAGGTGTATTGTGTACTGTACATGATTGTATTCTTAGTGTAATATACTTTAATTTATGTGTATTTACATCTTCATTGTATTATCCTTCTTTAATGGGTTGTATGTCTCATAAGTTACCAAATCAGTAAGGGGATTTCAAATTTCAATTTCCACTAATTTGGATTTATGCATACTTCATTGATTACATTACTCCAAAACTATGTGAGGAATCACTATTTATTATTTATGTAGTAATTTCCACTCCTATATCTGTGAATATACTTTTTATATACATAATCACTCCATTGATAATTTCTCAAGTCATTGATATAAACTTGATCTTAACTAAATTTCCATTCATTGTGTTAAACATCCAAGTCGTTGGTGTTGTGTTTACAAGAATATGTGTGAGTGTCCTATGATTTATTTACACTGAATATCCCATAATATTGAGCGTATTTATATTTTCCCCACATAATTATGTCATTGATTTATCCTTTACCTGAGGATACTATCTTTATAAGGGATTTCATTTCAATTTACATTCCTTTGAGACTTCTTTGTTGTTATGCACCAATTCACTTTTATATAGTGTATATATTGTCCATTGACAAATTATATAATGAAATCCTTTATTCTAAAGATATTATAAATTTTTTATTACCTCGATTATTTTTATTCAGGCGTCTCTCATTTTGTTAGGAACTCTAACTAAAATACCAATTTAAATGTTTTAAAATTTTATTCTTCTAAATATTTCTCATTAATGTCCATGTTTAAAAAATGGTTTTAAGGATTTATTTATATGGACATTAATGTTATAAAATTAAAACTTTTTTAAATGTTTCAAAGTGGTATGGTACACTTTGATTCAAAAATCTATTTTTAAACAGCTTCTTGACAAATAGTGTGACTTTTAACTGTTTTTAAGAAAATGGGGGATATTTCTCTCAAAAAGTTTTGATGGTTATTTTCATCTATTTAAATATCTTTCATAATTATCAATTGAGGTTAATTTGTTACAATAAAATCTTCCATATTTTATTGAATGAGTTATGTTTTACTATGGATGTGCTATTTTTATACCCTTCATGGTTTTTGGATAAAGTATTGACATTTTGTATTCTAGTTTTAATACAAAGGTTTATGTTATGTTTCAAACTTTTCAAATGAGGAATGAATTGGAATTAGTAAGTGACGGGTGGAACCCGCTATAACTCCTCGATGAATCAGTAGATCTCATGAGACAAACTAGTGTCTTGGCACAAGGCCTTGAAAAAATCTTATTTGTAGTCTTGACACAAGGCCTTGACTATGTGGTTATGAATTCTAGAATTACGCATTACATAATTATGAAAGTGGTTATTGATATCGCAAGTGATTATTCAACTTGTAGAATATCCATGTGAGTAAGTAAATGGCATTATTTTGATTTATATTTTCCATATTATGATGAATTTTATGTAGAAAATGGTTTTGTTTTAGTTTTATACATTGCCTTAAATGTTTGTGTTTATTTATGAATGCTTCTGCTATATTTTTATCCTTACTGAGCATCTGATCTCACCCCTTTCTATGTTTTATTTTTCCCAGGATATGAAGAAGTATATTATGACAGACCTGTAGGGATTTTTTATGGGATCTCTGTGTTGTCTATAGAAACAATGTTGTTGTAGTTTTCCATTTTATGACGTAATGTAAACCTTATGAATGTATCTAGTATTTACAAGGCTAATAAACTAATCAGTCTTTCAAGACATGATCTTTTGTGATCATTACAATGATGTGTAATAATGCACCGACTCTGGGCTTCTGGGGTCGGGGGGTTACACTTGTTGTCCGGTTAGGGTAGTTGATTCTGATACCAATTTACTTCATGAGAGGGTGATACATTTGGTTCATGTTTAGTGGAACCATGGTTCTGATAATCATGAGATGTAGGGATAGAAGGAACTGATGAGAGAGTAGTGGCCTTATCTTTTTAGCAAAAAATCTTTTTCATTGGAATTCTAGAGATAAAGAGTTGTTAAGGTGGGGAGGTTGTAACATCCCATTATCATTTTGTTAGGTAATCCTTACACATTGTCATAGTTTTTCCATTTCTTTTAAGGGACATGGTAAAGTTTTGATTGGGAGGATACCTATATTGGTGAATTTTGAGATTTTATGGATTCTCACCTACAAATCGACCTTTCATGGAGACTGCCAGAGGGTAAAAAATCATATATTAGGATGACACATCATGTAATGGTCCTGAAAATAGGTCATGATTGAGTTCGTGATATTATTTGTACATGTTGTGAGTTTTCACTATAAATTTTGAAATAATTAATGATCAGTTTTTAATTTAGAGAATCAGAATTTAAGTCTAGGTGACATGTTTTTAGACTATTAAAAAAATTTAAAGGGTTCACGACATGTATTGGGATCATATGTAATTTAATAACCTGGCTGCATTTTTAAAACAGGTTGTGCAGTTGGTTAATATCTTTTTTCACCTCTCTATTCCCTCATCCCTCAACCAAAGTCTTTCCCTAGGATATATTGAACCAATCTATCCCTTTTGAATCCTTTTTTAGCTTTGGAGCGTCATTACGCTTGTGGTGTGTTATCTTAGTAAGTTTTCACCCTCATTATTTGTAATTGTCTCTTTATCCTCTCTTGGGTTTTCTAAGGAACGTCTTCGAATTGATAGATCAATTCTCTATGGTGTTGGATCTTGCTTCTAGGTTGAGTTTCAAGGTCACATTCACCTTGATTCTCATCAATAGGTGACGTTGCGAGGATCAATTTTCAAGAAGAGGTAGGTGGTTCTGTCATAATTAGTCAAATTTATTATTCCTAAATTATTTTATTTATTTTAATTATTTATTTATATTCAATTTCTCAAACAATATTTCAATTAAACTGATAAAAAATTGATTCTAGTGAATCGAGAGATTTGAAATGGTTTTGGCCAGGTAATTTAGAAAACCCCAAATTCTATTTATTTGGGGTGTGTTTTTAGAAATTAGATTTTTTAAATTGATGAATTTATATTAAAATTTTGATAGAAAATTTTCAAATTAATTTTTTCAATTTAATTATGGAAAGGAATTTTTAAAATGAAGTAATTGGTTTTGAATGGATTATAAACTTTTGAAAATGGATTAAAAATGATTTTATAGAAACATAGTGGTTTTGTCCTGTGGAAATGGAATATTATCAAATAAAACATGTTTGGGTTTTAAAAGAAAAATTTATAATTTTTAAATGGAATAATGGGATTTAATTGAATTGTATGATGTCTTAAATTAAATTTCCCATTATGTAACATCACATTCAAGCCTTAGGTAATTGGTGAGTTATTTGTATACAATATATGCAATTACAACATTCTAAAACATACATGTGTTGAGTCAGATCCCCAATGGGAGGGTGAAAAGTCACCTCTGTCTAGTGTCAAGTGGATGTGAGTATACTTATTTTTATGTGGTTAGATAGAGAATGTGTAATCCAATACTTGGTTAATTCTATCGTACCTACTTAGAAGAAGATCATTTTCCTCGCTTGTTTATTTTAATATGAGTTATAAATGTATTCTAATGATGAAAAAATAAGTTACATGCCTTCTATGGTTTTACAGAAACTATTTTATTTAATCCATTATTTTAAATATTAAATATCTTTTAAATTTTATGTTTGTGCTTTTAAAGTATTTTCAATCATTTTGTAAATCTATTGCATGTTTTGTTTAAATATTCTTTAGAATTTGCGAACCTATTTATTTAGAAAACTGAAATATTTTCTTTGAATAATATATATTTTTCATCTATTATGGAATTCTAGGTGGTATGCTACTCAGCTTAGGCTCACACCATAGTTCTGCCTTCAGGTGTTTGTAGACTTTCTCCTTCCAGGTTAGGGCTAAGTGAAGGGATCCATTAGAGGCAGATCTAGCTATCGAGCATTGGACTTGGTGAGTTGTGTCCTTAGGGACCATGGGGCTATTTTACCTATTTTTGTTACTTAGATTGTACTTATTTGGGCCTTTCTATTCCTAGGTTTATTCTGGTAATTCACTCCCTATGTAGTTTCTTTTATAGTCATATTGACATTCTTTTTATAATTTCTCTATGTCTGGTAGAAAAATCAATCCCACATACACATTGTATGATACTAGGTTCTAGTTGTCAACCTGTAGGGATTAGGAATTCCCTTTGTTCTATGTTCGGGTCAGCTCAGTTATCCGGTCACCAGGGTACCCAGGCTGGTTCGGGACACATTCCCATGTACACTAGTAGTTTCTGTGTACTTTCTATAGTACATAAGGTATAATCCACATAAATTTTCATATAAGGGATGGTAAAGTACATGGTGTGATTTATTCCAAATCATGTATACATTAATATTACACAACACATTCCCTAATACACAGGGCATGTGGGGTCACCTGGAATCTTAGGTGTGTACCCCTTACACACTTCGATCTGTTTTCCTAGGGTTATAATAAATTTGATATGATACACACAATGTGTTGCACTACTTATGTTTCTGGGTATGAACATTCTATAAACACTGATCTGACTAGCTATAGGTCACCTGACATGTGATATTTAGCACAATGCGTAAATTCTAGCTTTCACAGATATTGGAACAAACAATGTGTGTTCCTATGAAGATGGTGTTGTGATTTTTTTAATTCTATAGAAATTATATAACTCATAATGGATGTCACCAATACCTTCATTTCTATTTTCACCCTGAATTATTCTAAGGAACTTTGATATGGGTTTTACCACACTCAATTTGTTACCTAGGGATAGATTCTAGCCCCCCAATCTGGTTGTTGTTTAATCCTGTTACATATCTTTAATGAATAAAAATAAAAGAAACTGAAGAACACATAATCAATTTTTTATTAAAATGAAATATTATACCACCCCATATCTAACCTCGATCATTCCCTTGATCTAAAATCCAAACCTTTCAAAAGGATATGTCCTGAAAAATATCGAATTCATAACGATTTGATTCTTAGTATTCATCGAACTATTAGGAAAAGGGAATACCGAAGATGATCACATGAAGAAAAATGGGAGAAAAGAACACTAAAATTTGATTAATTAACCTTGTACAATTTTTGGGTTGGCCTTAATCCACTGATATTAAAATGAACAATGAATAAGAATAAACTTTAATAATGAAATCATAATTCTAGGGATGAAAATATATGAACTATAAATCGATATTTAACCCATTAATCAAATTTATAAAATGATTCATTCATATTCGACGTGGAATTAAAAAAATATGAGATTAATCCAATAATTTTTTTTCCCTACCATGAGTTTGGATAGATCACAAATGAAGATAGATTCTATATCACTTTCATTGTGAAGATCAACAAACTATATAGGCAAAGACAAACTTCTTTGTACGGACTGTTGATACATGATAGGATTTATTCTCTCCAAATCTACCTACCATGATCTATCCAAATCTGTACGGTTATTCAGTTTTCCCTAGGATTATACCATAATTGGGTTTAAATACAGAGGGTTTCAAGTTGGGAAAATTAATTAAACTAATAAATTATTTGAATAAATTATTCATTCAATTTCTTCTTGTAACCGTTGTTCAAAAAATACTTGGTTTTGATAAATATTATGAAATACCTAGGGTAAAACCCACATTCCAAATCTACTCATACTATTATATTTCCCTTCTAGAAATTCTTTCTTTTGATATTTCATTATTTTATAAAAACTATGAATATGTGATATTATTTATTTAATATTTTTAATATATCCAAACAAAGGGTAACTGTGAACTAGATTTCTACACCAACTCCACTACTTACGTTGAATATTTTCCTTGAAATATCCTAGAGTATTACATGATGAAAATATTATCATTACAAAATCCCCATATTCCAAGATTGTCATCTTGACAAGTAAAACCTAATTTTTTTATGTGAGGATAATAAGCTGGAATTAGGATCCCCCACTCTAATAAGATCCCATGAATGTTCAAACTTTGTAAATAGACAGACACTTAAGGGAACAAATTCCCCACAAATGGTCTTCTATTTCCAGTTCTCAAACACAATCAACTACTTGAAAAGATAACCACACCATCAATGTCCGTATCACACATTCTGTCATCAAGCAATAGGTCATGCACGTATATCCTCACCTGAAACATGTGAAAAACACCACTCACCTGAACTAACAATAGTGGTAGTTAGAAGTGGTATGCTAACTCACAAACCAAACTCAGTATCTAAAAAAGGGCCTATGATCTTTGGAGATTGTCTACTACCCCTGAAACATACCAATAATCCACAGTGATGGGAGACTCATCGGAACACATGGTCTTCCTTGTAAAACCTAAAAGGCCTATTTTATCACTACACATTGAAATCATGAAGTATTTGTGAATTATTCTTCTACCCTTATATGAATTTTACTTTTTATAACCATTTCTTATAACAACTATTGACCTCTAAAAATTGTTCCCATTGATCCAACCTGTATAATAGTGACTTATAGGGTCTCTCATACATGGAATTGAATAGTTATATACAGATGGTGGTGTGGTAAATATCATTATATGAAATCTCCACCAAAAATAGATGATTTATCCAGATATGAAAAAATATCATTCAAACATATAGCATTCTGTTAAAATCCTATCTGGTATGCTTTACATGGCCATTGGTCTAGGGTATAAACACCATTCTCAACCATAATTCAGTGCCAAAGAATCCCATAACACTCCCTATGCCTTCTTCGATTTTCCCTTTCACCTTTTCTTCCTATGGTTTCAGTCCCGTGCACATTTAGGGTTGCAATCCCATTTTATTCTTCCTCATTCTATGGTGGTTTTGAGCTATAGATATGTTTATACTGGAGATTTCGATGGCGTGGTGAGTTTTGTTGGTGAAGGTTTGTTGATGCTGTTTTTTGGTGAGTATGTTGGTGCTCGCTTGGTCGCGGCTCTCTTTGGAGGTTTCGTTCGTTCATACTCCTCTCTGGCCTCCGGGTCCATTGCACTATTCCTGGTCGGTTGGGCGCATTAGCTTCCAAGAGGATCTGGGTTGGGTTGTACGTTGCGTTGGGGGATTCCAGGTGGCCCAGCCCGCATTCAGGCGACGGTGGGTTCTCAGTTTGGTTGGGCGGTGTCGGCGAAGATCACGACTCTCTGTGAAGTCTCTTTTCTACTCTTACACTGCTCTGGCTTTGTGTCCATCTCTCCTCCCCTAGTCAGTCTGGCGAGGTGTTTTCATAGGAGCTTTGGGAGGTGTTGTTCGAGTGAGTTCGGCATTCCAGGAGTCGTGATCCTCGCTCGATGGTGTTTGAACGGAAACGATGTTGGTGATGGCGGTTTGGATTTGACGACAGTCTTGATGTGGGAGTTTACAATGGTGACGATGGTTTCTGGTTCAGACGGTGACAATGTTACAGGTGGTGGACGACGGCGATGACGGTTTATGGTTCAGGTAGCGACGATATTGTAGGCAGTGGACGTCAGAGAGGCTGACGACGACGAGACGATGAGGGTGATGCCCTTGGTAACGTGACGACGTGATGGCGATGATGGTGTTTTGTCGACGATGTGATGATGGCGGTGAGTTGATCGATGGTTGGTTTCTCGGGCGGCACACCACGACACGTGGGTCGATATCAGTTTGGTTTTTGATTTTGAATTTTGAACATTCACAGTCGCGGTTCATGAAATGTGGGCGGGAGATGCATTTTATTTTCTTGATGGGTCGAATGTTGAATGTGGTGGTTTATGTTAGGGTTCACACTTTCCCTTAAAAGTGTCATTTGAAAATACAAAAAAAATATGAATTGTGGGTAAGATATTATTTGGGATAGTTAAAAAGTGGGTAAACATGGTGAGTCATTCTTTGGTTACTCATATTGAGTAGTAACTTCTCATCGATCATGGAATCCCAAACAAGAAAACCACCAAGATATTTTCCCATTTCCAATTCCATTTGTGCTTCTCGGACTTCTCTTATTAATAGGTGAGGTGTCGAGAGATAAACTCTCCAACAAGATACTACAACCTTGGTTGCCAACCCGATTCCAAAGGTTCTCATTACATCCTCAACTATATATGATATTATACTAATGGAAATCATTAAACATCCTCAAAACCACCTCTAATAGAATGATTGATGTCATCATCCATCCTATAGAAATAATTATGTGCTCTCAAGCATTGAAAGATCCATTTGGAACTTTTCCAATGGATATTTGGTCATACAATATCTCACAATCAATTTACAAACGTTTTTTCTCCCAAAGACACTGATGAAAATATGGGGAGAAAATCATTTAATGAAAGTATGCTACTACAACCTCATTCTTATGGGTCAAATATAAATATTTCAACTTCTCAGTCATCTTATTCAACAATGTCCAATTGAAAACCTTGTTGTGAGTATCTTCCATCACATTCATGCCCTTAGATGAATCCAAATATTTCATTTCATCAACTATACTATGTCTACTATCACTACCATGAATGATATTACATATCCTAAAAAATGTACCCCTTTAATATATTTCCAATACATCTATAGGATCCCATAATGTGAGTACTGTAAAATCATGTCTTTAACCAGAATTAATAGTATTTCACTCTCCACCTATGGTGATAAGTATAATAAGATGTTACTAAAAAATAAAACCATTAGCCAATCTAATAAGGGCTGAGTTATCTGGTCCATAAACCACAAAAACAATGTTGTGCTATTAAACACACAAAATGGTAACCCCAGGAACTCAAGAAACCATAGATTCTCTAGAATCCAATCTTAGTATATTATTTTACTGGGCTCAGAGCTGTTGGTGACCCATACTTAAGTAAAACTCTGAGATCCAATTCATCCCTATCCACTAGTCAAAGAATTAATCAATTCTCAATGGAGTATACTACATCCTATTTTTCAAATACATAATGCATCATTAACTCAACTATAACCTCAAGAAAACATCTGAATTATAGGAGAAAAAACTATGCTATAAAGGGGACTACATTGGGTCCAATAGGACCCTTCTCTATAGATTTTGTAACCACATACTCACTTCTCAGAACAACAGGGGTTCATTTGATATGTTAAATTAGATATCATGTTATCCAAGGGTGAATGTCTATGAATTAAAAAATTTCAATGGGGCGGTACACCTAGAATATTTTCAGGAAATATAACATCATGCTTCTAAAACATCATAGGAAACTAATACCTCATAACAACTGCTTCTCCAAGGTTCATACTAGTAAACTGATAATAAATTCACTATATCCTCCTATATAAGAGAACATCCTTCTCATACTAGGATCCATTCCTGCCAAAGAAGTAAGACATCATCCAAATAGCTTGAGTACACTATAAAACTCACAGACAATAGTAAATTAGGGATGGAAAGTATAAAATTTGAATATATTAAGGAAAAAACCATAGGTTCACACTGTCACTACAAAAAGAAAACAAATAAGGCTCTTTCTCCTTACCAATTAATGTTATAATCTCTATTTAAGTGTGTGATCATTGATCCTTCTTTGTATGATCCTTAAAACATAGGGGTCAAGATAAAAGGATCCCATTGTTACTCTATGTATCAAACAATGGATTTATTCAAGTAAATTTTGTTTTGGAATCTATAATAAAACTGAATTTTGATCACAAATGACACATGATGTAACTCAAACAATAATAGAAAACTACAGTCACATGGTCCTATCGCTTAAATCTATCTTTTACCTTGCCATCTAGTTTTATACTTATAGGGCTCACTCCAACACCTTACAAAATTAAAATGACCTAAAACCTGAAATTCAATGGAACTCATATACCACACCATGATATTATAAAATTTGGATGGCACTGAATTTCCCACATTATTTTAACTCACGTCAAAAGAATGCTTCTTAGTGTGGTAAGTGTCCCTTTTAATTGAATGCCTAATTCCCTATAAACAATCATCAAAATAGACATCTACCATCACAGTATATCTCATTAGAGATGTCCCACTAAAATATCCACTGTTGAGAGGGGTGTTAACCAATCTAGACACTCCCACCACATCCTTGATCCTATATTCTACTTCTTGAGAAAGAGGTCTTCATCACCAAAAAACCTGGGTGATCTCTATCTCTGAAACACACAAAGTGCAATAAGAATATAGGAATCATATAATTGTACCAATTTAACAAACTATTGCTCAACCTGGTGGGAATGATTCACCTAGGCCAACAGAGGTGGTTCAATATGTTTTTGAACTATTGGAGACATCACTCGCTATCCACCATGAGAAACCACCACATAAAATGACTATTAAATTGAATACTCAATGCTAAGAGGATCATATCCATTCCTATATGATGAATGTCAAATTATTTTTCTTAAAACCAGTTCCTACATATGCAGAGATGATAATAAGGTTATTAGAATCTTGGTGAATGTATATGTCATCTACCAACCAAAACCAAGGTTTCATAGCCTAAAATATAAACTTTGAGACTCTTTAGGACTGTTTCATTAGTTCCTAACCCAAACCAAAATGTTAAAAAATATATAAAATTTAATCCAAATATGACCACAACTAATATCACTCTATCATGACCTGGCCCATTGAGGAATGACTTGTCAACAGTAATCCGAGAATGAAACTACAATCCCACCACCAACAGGCTAGGGGATAGAGATTATTGGTGAGTAGGCATATAGCACACATGGTTGGCCTTAACCTAATGTATCTGTACACTAATCAGATCTCTGTATACTATTATATTTTGGATGATACAAAAAAAAAATACTTTAAATGAAATAACATCATCCATCCCATATCATAGAATGTTAAGTAGTAAAAAAAGTAAAAAAGGGCCAAATACAAGCCCAATAAAGCTGTAAAATAAAGCAACATGATGACATCACAGGGGAAGCTACCCAAAAAAAAATCCTAGAACCACTTGAGTTCAGTCTTGCATAGCTCATATCTACCTATTGTAGTTCTATCTAGGACATAAAAAATGTTATGTCATCTGCATAAGACATTGCATGCATGGGAAGGGCCCATCTAGGGGTGATTATTCATACACCCAGTAGGACACCTCAAAATCATCTAACATAAAGAATCAAAGAGAGTAGTTATCTTAACAATATTAATGAATGACAATTAAAATATGAGACATAACAATAAGAATTATAACCCATATATTCTTGATGGTAGAGACCATGCATCAAAGGTAGGTTACTTCCTCAATTCCACCCTAGGATTTTTTAGAGGCTCAAAAGTAACCCTATCTCGAGATAAATCACTACATGAGTCTAATAAAATTGGTGGTGATTATTGGAGTGGTCATTATCATCTTACCGCATCATGAAAAGGTACACCGTGGAATTAAAAATACATTGCTACATAGATAGGTGATCTATCCTTGGGACTCTTGGTTATCCCTAGACCTATTTAGAATAACCCACAAGGAATGGGATAAAATTATTTAGTATATTGGTCACATGATTCCTAAACATAACTGGTAGAAATCTATGGGAATGTGGATACATCCCCTAGCCCTCATAGATGGATTCCATCTCTAATATTCTAAGGGAATCTTTCTATTTCTCTAAACAAGATTTTACGATGAACCCTCAAGGATGTGAACTCAGAAAACACTCATTGAGGGAAAATAATAATGTAAAAACCATAATTTTATGGTTCATTGGAACTCACCCGAACTAATATGACTATTGTTTTGATAATAAAAAGGGATCCAACATCCCCTTTATGGAGTACAGAACATTTCCTAAGGTGTACACAATGTGTCTCTCTGAGTCTTAAACTTCTCATTCCCAATCATCTCACAACCATGTATTTCTCCAATTAAATGGTGTGTCCACTACAGGTACATGGTGTGTATTGGTTTGGATGGAACTCGACATACCATATCTTTTAACACATTTTTAATGAATCTTTATTATCTTCTATGGATATTCTTGTGTACACTGGTCATGTTTGAGTACTTTTTGTAGTTAATATGGTGTACCCAAAACCAAAATACGTATATCGGCCGAATCAGCACTCAGATTTTTTTATCTACCAAATTTCATGTACATTATTAAATTTATAAAATGTGTCTTAATACACATGATTTTTGGGGTCCCATGGACTATAGGGACTATACTCCCAATACACATCGATATGTTCACTAATGGTTACATGGTGTGTGAAAAAATACACATAGTGTGATGTGCAACATTGATTATGAGGTATAAACTCCATGTAAAAACTAAGATTGATTGATAAAGGTGATATGGTGTGAGAGTATATAACATGATGTTTGCTATTTAACTCATCATTTAAACCCTAACTACCACACAGAGGGTAGTACTTGATGTGTACTCCTAGGAACGACATGTAATGTAGTTCATAATTTTCTATAAAGTACAAAACTCTTCGCACATCACAACTGCCCCATCACCACCAAATTTTCAATATGAAGAATTCTATGGAACCTTGATCTTGGTTTTAATGTAATTGATCCATTTTTAGTGGTTGTATTATGGCCACCAGATCAGCTCATGGTTCAATCCAATCATGTATGTCATCTTAATTACGTAACCCACACGAAATCAAAACCTCATCTACCTAATATCCATATATAATACCCCATCACACCACATTCCACCTCATCCATTTCCTAGATCCCAAAACCAGTCCTTTAAAATTGATATATATAACTAATGATTCTATATACAATGATTGATTTCTAGTTATTATTCATAATGTAGGAAAAATAGAATGCTGATGATGAAGACATGAAAAATGATGGTAGAAAAAGGGAAAAAATATAACTAATTTTCCTTATCAATTTTTTGGGTTGACAACAATTTGTTGACATTAAAATTATGAATGAAGAGGAATATATAGTTATCAAAATATTATAATTCCATGGATAAAAAGCATTCAACCCTAAATCAACATTCAAAACATAAATAAATTTGTTTTGATGGATTATTTCATGTTACACATGGAATAAGAAAATAGTTGGATTAGAACAACCAAAACAAGTAACTCACCAGTAGTTTGGATTGATCACTAATGAATAATAGTTTAAAATCATTGTTTTTGGAATGATCCATAAACTCTTTTGGAGAATACTAAATCGTTAGCATTGATTGTCGATCCATGATTCGGTTGATATCCAACAAAACTCTCATCCATGATCCCACCAAATCCCTTGGGTTTCATGGTTGTCTCTAGGAATGTTCATTAAATAGGTGTTAATAAAGAGGGATCGAGCCATGAAAATTAATTTAACAAATAAATTATTTTATTTGTTTTTTTATTCACCATCCACCCATGACTGATTTTTAACTGATCATGTGACACCAACAAAGATTATCTCACTCCAAGGTTAAAAATCACATTCCTTATTTAATGGAGGTCTCATATCTTCTATTAAGAACACCATTAGGAGGTATTCTAATATTTCATAAAATCAGTGTGATGTTTTTAATATATCTTTGTCGAGGCTCTTTAGGCCCCAAATTTCTATGAAGAATTCATGCCTTTCTCTCAAAATATTCCTCAAAATATCACAAATTGTTAATATATGAAAATAGAGTTGTTAAATAAGATGGTTGTGTGATGATGAAAATGAGGTGGTCTTCTAGAGAAATTGATGCAACATCTGGTTCCTCAAAGATATAAAAACTATTTTTAAGAAGTTTGATTGGAAAAAAACCACATTAGATTATAAATAAACGTAACACATTTTACATTTTGGCACCGATATATGATTGGGGTTGTAAAATAGAAATTGTGGAGCAACCCAAAGGCATATTTTGACTCAGCAGACAAACCTGAGCCCATAGGGAAGGTGTGCATAAAATGTAGGATTTGGGTATAAAGCATTGTATTTCACTACCAAGATTCTTTTCTTAGGGTGGATCTTATGGGCTGGCCCCATTTTTATGCCACCACTGCCATGAATCATTTATAAATAGAAGTGAACCCCCTCACATCAGTATGGTTAAATAATTTGTCCCATGTCTCATATGCGAAATATATCCCCTCTATGCCAAAAACATTGCTTCATGGTATTAGGTTTTGCCTGATAGGTCTCCCAATGGTCCACCATTAGGGGATCCCTACTAGGGTTTCCTCCTCATCCATTTATAATTGACTCTATGGAAATTGTGTGTAATGTTGGTTCATTGTGTGCAAATCATGTACTTTTTGTGCAACCTTCATCCTCAGGGCATGAAGCATTTGTTTTTACATCTAACTTTCCCTTTGCATGCACACATACCCTATTACATGTAAACATCCCCTATTTTGCATGTAACCCTAAAACATTCATGCAATTGATCCCTCTTGGGAGAAATGTTTAATATTCCTTCAATATATTTCCCTTATTTTATGGAACCATGTTTAAACCCTCTATATAATGCACAACGCCATGTTTTGTGCACACTCCCTTTAGTATGACCCTCTAGGACTGTGCGAAGTGACTTCAGGGTCCCTTGGATGGTGCTTCATGTTGTGTTACTTTGCCTCATGCTTCTTCATATAGGAACGATAATAGCAATTGCTTCTTTGCACATCCATGCTAACTTGAGAACCTCAATGAATCACTCCAAAACATCATCTCCTTAAAGAATTTCTGGTTCCTTCCATTCACCAAGGTTTAAAGTGCACCAGTTATATAAATCTTAGGGGTGAGGAGTGAATCCTCACCATCCAAGTGGCATGACATTAAACTACCAAAAACCAGCATCCCTGACACAAGATGTTAAATAGTGATCACTACATACACGATAATTCCAAAGAGCACTGTGAAGGGGATGGGCACTAGCGCCTTCTCACTCCACTCTCCCTCTGAGCTTTGTTTCCATTTAAATCTTGGGAAATCTCCATGTATTCCCCGACACCCATTGATGGGAAGATTCAGGTACGATGACTATATCATCCTCATACACAAGGAAACCCTCCTTTCTTATTGAATTTTTAACTATGCATAAGAACCTTTTTCCTCTATGGTATGTTAACCACACGTAAATCCCACTCCATTCCTCATAGATACACCTTTCACAACATGATCTTCAGTTCATTGTTACCTATTGTTTCTCACATCGAGCATGACTCACATGGGCATAGAGTAAGCATCAACAATAAAACCCTCTATGGGCCTCGGTAGTGTGTATGTACCATCACCCACAACTAAACTACATTGAATTTGATATTTTCTTGTTCCGAGAATGGTATCTAGGAAGCCTCTCTAAGGTTAAAGACCACCACCCATCAGTCTCGACCACTTCACATCGGTTTAACCTCACCCTTCATGATGTTAAACTTTATGCCTCTTTCATCCTACATGACATTAAACAGTATGATTTTAAACTATGTAGGTTTTCATCCATATATCCTAGGATAGGTTACGTAGGAATACTCCTTGAGGTTCAACCCCAAACACTGGTAAAATTTGGTTTCCCCTTTGTTGGTACCCACATCATTGGTCTATCCCTTAGCGGCATCAGTATAACTCCTAGACTACTAACCATATCTAACCCCCAAAATAAATTCACACTCCTATAACCAAGAGTATCCTTCTTGTGATGGGTTGTTAACCACATGAAATCCCTAACATGTCTTCATGTCATTGGCCATTATGTACACCATAATTCTATACCCCATTCTGAACTGCATAGACTTTGATTACCTTCCATGAGGATACCTAGGAATCCTCATTAAGGATCAATCCCATCAACCATGTCCCATCTTGGTCTCTCCCTCGAGCCCTTGTGTTTTGGGAAGGTCATGCCTCAACTCGGGCGGGGGGGGGGGGGGGTTATTTCTTTCGGGTCCCATCCACACAACCATTCTTATAAGTTTCCTTCTCAGATGTCTCATGGCCCCACCAAACAACATGGACTATGATTCCCTACCATGAGGATACATTGTAAGCCTCTTTGTGGTTCAATCCCAACAACACCATCATCATCATGTCGGTTCCATCATACTCATGTCATCCATGGAATCAAATCATCCATCATCCATCCTAGTTTTACATGGGTCGTCACATCCTAGTGAGATCATGTCATCCACCACCTCAATGCTCCTAGCAGTACTCGGGTCTCTAACAATGTGTAAGCCCCATCATGTCTTCGGGTTTTTTTCCATTGTGTACACCCTGATCCCATGATTCAACCTCTCAAACAACATGGGGTTTGATACCTTTCGTCTATAATGGGGTTGTAGGATGCCTCCATGAAATTAAATCTCAGACAATGGTAAACCATGGTGTTCCCATCATCAAAACCCAATCATCCTCAGATCGGTCCTCATTGGGAATTTTGATCCACCAATATATTAGGCCTCCCATGTTCTTCCCCTTAGGGTACCCACTTGATCCAAATTCATCAGTATTATGATTAATCCAATCCGTCTCCGCTATAAGTTAACCGAATTGTATACCCTATGAAAAATATTGGAATCCGTGGAAAACCTTGGCGACATGCATGTGGAATACAATTCTCCACACTAGACATGGGATATCTCAGGATTCCGCCCCCTTGATAATCCCTATCATAAGGGGAATAAATCCAGGTATACTATTGTATCATCATCCAGCCATTCTAGTGATGCACAATGTGACTACTCCATTGACTGAAGGTTGCATCCCAGACTTGAACCCGTGGAATTTTTGACAGAAGTATAGTAATTAACCAATATTCATATGGATGTGGCACCGGGAATGAAATTCATGAAAAAATTCTTAAATCTTTGAGGGAGACCTAGACTAGGTGACAGATTTTGAGGAGGAATCCACAGAAGGAGAGACCGACATCACATAATCTTGTTTTAATCAAGTATACAATGTCCATGAATATGTGAAAGATGTCACTTGCCTTTGGAAATCAGGAATGCATGGCAATAACCAGCATGTCGTAGCACGAAGACACGTGCCCTGATGAAAGCATTGGAAACCAAAATGGTAAACCTGGCGTGAATTATTTTCCTAGTAGTGTTTGAGACATCAGTAGATAAGAATGTAACCAGGTCTAGCTATCTGGTTCCAGGCCCCCCAAGAAAATAGTGGGCCTAGCGTGAAACACACGAATGTTTGGGGTAGTTAATCGTTGGGAATTCCTTTCTGAGACGTTGTCAGGATGGATATTTCTATCCATCCAAGGAAGACTGAATGAAGTTGGGGAACTGTGCATCACTTTTCGATTATTCGTTCTAATTAGTGAATTTTCCTGCTTTGCAATACCCAAGATCAAGCTATAGGAAACCGTTCATCTCCCTCCTATAGACACATGGGCAGGGGAAATTTGAATGATGCAATTCCCCCCTACTTCATATCCTTTACGATGGATCCATCACCCGCAGCTACTGGGAACCCATGCCACCTATCTCCCTCTGAATTTATTGATATGAGGGTGATTGATGCCCTTGTTTGAATATATGAACCGGAATGGATCATCCCAATGAGGGATATGGCCTGCAATGATTTGGAGGCCTCAGCGCCCTATCAATGTCGTCACCCCAAGGGTTATGTAGGGAGCCATTTCACCCCACTCCACCCTTCAAAAGCTTCGGGAGCCTATCCCTAGAGCACTCCTACAACTCACTCCCATATGGTGATGAAGTAAGGGATGTCTGAGTCCACCCGGCCAGGACTTCATCAGGGGATACACTGAGGAGGGCTCTCACCCAGCCATGTCAGTATCTCCAGTCGGTCCTAAATACCAAAGTACATGCTGTCCATTGCCCTGCATAAGAGGCTCTAGTTTGATAGACCTGAAATCAACACCAGGTGCAAGATCAGGAGTATTCCTACCCAGGGGAATAATCATTCAAGACTTTAGTGGACTGAGCCTCCACTATCATGAGCTATCAACACACAATCAACATTGGGTAAGGAAACTTCCTAGTTATAGGGAAAGGGAACTTCTAGGCCTAGACAATGTTGAAGCACCAATCAACTTGTGAGCAGGTTGAACTAGATCTCGCAGTTACCAGGGAAAGAAGTTGTCATCGCGGGCCGACTGGAAATGATGAAATATATTATAGAGGTCCTTCCCGTACTAGTATCATATAATGTGTAGGTCCTCAGTAATTATTCATTCAGTATGGTGTTCCTCCCCATGACACCATTATCTACTCTAGAGGAGGCCCTCTCCTCTTCATTAACATTGACCACAAAGGTCCCCCCATGCTCTTAACTTTAGTATGAGAATTTCCTTAAATTTCCATGTTCTCGATGTGAGGGTCTTCCTTTACTAGTCACCCGACAACATGGTGGCCCACCAAATTTGATCATTGATTCGGAAAGAGGTCCTCCTTGTGCCAATAATAACCAAAGAGGAGGCCTTCCCTGCTTTATCAGCGAAGGACATGAAGGCCCTTCTCATGTCCAAAATAATAATTACAAAGGCCCTATTTGTTCTTTTTCTACCAAGGTTGGACGACACGAGGGTCCTCCATGCACGATGGACAACTACAAGGTACGTACTCCCTATGGGTTTACCAGCTCTAGTGTAGGACCTCCATACTCTGGTACAATCAAACATGGAGTTCCTCCCCATGTTCCAATCAAAATTTATATGGGTGCCCCTCACAACACTGCTCAATAGAGTGGAAGTCGTCCCCGCTTCAACAACATCCAAAGTGAAGGCCCTCATCATATCCCATAAAATTTGGGTGGAGGTTCTCCATACTTTAGAACCAATCTTCACAGAGTACCTCATCATTTCAAAATCCTACCCTATCATGAAGAACTATCCCTACAATGGAGGGAAGGTCACCACCACCAATAGAATGATCTTGATTAGATTCGAACCAAAATCAAACCCATTTTATTTTCATATTTTGAGGTGGAGTGTGATTCAGTGATGGATCCCTCACCCCAATCTTTTGTGGCAGGGGCTGGGGAGGGAATAAGGCATATAAGCCTTATCCATATGGAAAGTGAGGTCCATCGGATCCCTAAATCCCTTCAAAGATACATACAGGAGGAGAAATATTTTTTACCTTTCCAGGGCCTAGCCATGAAATCCTCTTTATCGTCATCAAGATCATTATTACCCTCAATAAGAAACCACAAAGAGTTGTTATGGGGACCAATATATGGAGTGAAATAGTGTGAACTACCACCAATGACCGTAACCCCCTTCGTGGAAAGTTGTGGTCATTAATCAATATTATAGTGATGTGGTGGTGCAATTCATTTATTCATTAGAAAACTTTCCAAAATGAGGTCTCTTGTTACCCCACACGTTATACTCTCCACTAGCCAGTCCACTATCACAAAGATATGCTTCGGTGCCATTGTTGGTCCTGCAACCGCCTCTAGTCGAAGAGTTGGGAAATCAAGGACGTGATCCCAGCACTAGTGTAGAAAACGCTATTTACGTCACCATTTTTGACGTCGTTTATATATAACCTATGTGAGAATCTATGAAACATGGTTTTTTACGTCGGTTATTTTATAATAGATGTAACAAATGCATTGAGTAGCTTTTTAACGTCGGTTATTTTAATAACCGACGTTACAAATCACGCGTGTTCGGTTTTTACATCGGTTATAAATTAACCGACATTATAAATCAAAGCGCGGGGTTTTTTTACGTTGGTTATTTGATAACCGACGTAAAAAACGAGATATGTAGGTGTTTTTTACCTCGGTTATTTTATAACCGACGTAAAAAACGAGATATCTATGAGTTTTTTACGTCAGTTATTTTATAACTGATGTAACAAACAAGTTATCTACGGGTTTTTTACGTCGTTTATTTTATAATCGACGTAAAAACCCCCCTGCTCTTTGGTTTTTTACGTCGGTTATTTTATAACCGACGTAAAAATGAGATATCTACACGTATTTTACGTCGGTTATTTTATAACCGACGTAAAAAACCAAAGCACGTGGGGTTTTTTATGTCGGTTTTAAAATAATCTACGTTATAAATTTAAAAAATAGTTTATAATGTCGGTGATTATATAACTGACGTTATAAAACATTTAAAAAATTAAAGCCCCGTGGACTGTCATTTACGATTTTTCGATCGACAGTCCGCCGGCTTGTCTCTCTCGCATGGTAAACCCAATTCAGCTCGTCAATCGACTTGCGTTAAACTCATTTTGGCTTCATCGTATATCATCTTTACTCTCCTCAGATATATCATCTCAACTCGCATCACTCAAGTAAGCCTTCCACGAATTTATTTCATTTGTTTTTTTCGGATAGTCTATATTTATGTTTTGCAATTTTTTTGTTTAAACTAGGTTAGATTATTCCATTTCGAACCCTATTACATCTTTTTGAATATCGTTGGCACCAGACATTCGTTTTTATCTTGAGTGTCTTGTTTTTGTATTTCTTTATAAAACAAATTTTGAAATATTACCTTGAATTTAATGACTCAAAATCCTCCTATGTTGGAAACATATTTGGGGTTATTTATTGAAGGACTATGGCACTATTAAGGAAAGATTTGGAATATTTCCTGATTTGACCGGTTTGAATTTTATTATCAAAAAGAAATTTGAGGTATGGTTGATTCATCCATTCCTTTTATCCTATATTTTATTTAACGCTCAGGTTCATCTAACAATTTTGTAGTTGGATAACCAATAATGTTTATGTAATTAGAGAATTAAAATAAATTATCATCATATATAGTGAATCATCCTTGTTGAGTGTCTTATCATAGAATAGGAATCAATCATCCATATTGAAGATGTTATTTTTTAGAAAACAAAAACCATTAATGTAAACCATTTATCATTCATTAATTGAACTACAATAAATATTTACACATGAGCTATAATGGGACATAATAAAATAAATATTTATCATTCACCCTCATACAGTCTAATAAATCTATGATAAACCATTTGTTTTCTTTAATGGAAACAAATTCACTTTTACCCACTTTGTATTTTTAGAAGACACTAAACTCCCTTATAATTTCACCCTTCTGGGAAGTATTAAACATCATTATATCCCTTTAAAAAATCTAAATGTCACAGAAAAATCATGCAGCCATTTTGTCTTATAGGACTCTACTATATATAAGTATACCATTTTTTATATTATTAGTTATGATAAACTCGATCATAACATCAGTAATATATGTTTATAAAAATGGGAATATCACAATTCTCATGATTTTAGTTGAGAATAATGATAATGTTATTTATTAATGATAATATAGACATGGGTAATTTTACAAAAAGAATGTGAACTTGAATAATGAATGTCACTTATATGTATTTCACAATATTTTTTTTTATTTTATGTCACAAAACTAATTGAAGATCGAACAGAACAAATAATTGCACCACCAACCAAAGTGAAACCAGTGTATTGTTCTATTTTAGAAATTCAGGATTCAATAAATGAGATTGTGATTTATTTATTTTTTAGAGTTTCTGAATCAAGATACTAGATTTTATTTCAAATGGGTATTTGTTTGTTTTTTTTGATGTTTCACGATTTTATTTGATGCAGGTTTTTCTTTTTCATGGATTACTTCATAAAGTGGTCTCGGGTTCATTTGATTTTGTGTTTCCTTTGACACCATCCCCCCTCAATGACTATGATCTCTCATTTCCAGTTTTTCTCTAATTTTTCTATTATACAACTTTTTGATTTGATGGTTGATTACAAACATATTTATTCAAATATTTAAGCTGGATTATATGAATTTTTTAGGATTATATTGCTGTTTTATGCCACTTTATTTATTATTCTATCCTATACTAAGACCGTTTCTCGTAAGAAAAATTTCATAAGAAATACGATTGGACTCTTCATCATATTTCATGAAACGTTTTCAATAATGTCACGTTTTTTTTAAAAAAAAATATGTTATATCAAAGATGTGGAAACGGGTGGTGTTCGGGGGGGTGTCCAAGGGGGTGGGTGGGTGTGAGTGGCTGTCCACGGGGGTGGGGGCCTGTCCAGAGGGTTTTGGGGGTTGTCTGGGGGGTGGGGGGCTGTCCAGAGGGTTGGGGGGGGGGTGTCCAGGGGGTGTTCAAGGGGTAGGGGTGGGGGGTGGTGTCCAGGAGGGGTGGGAGTGCTGTCTAGAGGGGTGGGGGCTGCCAAGAGGGTTGGGGGGGGGGTGTCCAGAGGTGGTCCAAGGGGGTGGGTGGGTGTGGGGGGCTGTCCAAGGGGGTGGGGGCCTATCTAGAGGGTTTTGGGGGTTGTTCGGGGGGTGGGGGTGATTCTCAGGTTTACTCCATTTTCTCCAATTTTCTATCAACTATGTAGGTGACATGATTTTCGTCGAATCAATGAAATTTAAAACTATTATATCTAACTATATTTTGTTTTAAAAATAATATTCAAGCATATTTTCTTAAATACCCATATATTTTTTTTTATATTTTAAATTGTTTTACATTCAAATTATGATTTTTTTCATATAAACATATATTTGTCTTATCTTAAAAATATATATTTTTTTTGATATTTGTTATAGGTAATAATGAGTCGAAGTTGGATTATGGCACATCGAATGAGCAATGAATTTGAGGAAGGTGTTGATGCCTTTTTGGAATTTGCAAAACGAAATGTTCCAAGTAGTGACATTTTTTTTGTCCATGCTTGAAATGTTTGAATATGAAGAAGTTGAAAAGTAGAGAGATAAAAGATTATCTGATTAGTCATGGTTTTAATCCGAGTTACAGCCTTTTGGATTTGGCATGGTGAAACTGGATGGAATGTCACTGATGATGATGATTCGCAAGATGGTAACTCTGATGGAATTGAAGAAATGATTCGCGATATTGTAGCAGAACAAATTGAGATAGAACCGACAGTTTCGCGTCTATATGGTGATGCTGAAAAACCATTATATCCTAGTTGTACTGATTTTATAGTTTTTTCAGTGGTGTTAAGATTGATTAACCTGAAGGAAAAACATGGATGGAGTGACAAAAGTTTTACAGAGCTGCTACAATTGATGAAAGACATTCTTCCAAAAGATAACGATCATCCAGATTCACATTACAAAGCCTAGAAAATATTATGCCCGATGGGATTGGGATACATGAAAATACATGCCTGACCGAATGACTGCATTATATATAGGAAGGAATATTAATTTCTGTCAGAGTGTCCAAAATGTGGGACATCACGGTATAAGGTGAAAGAAAAATCACCGGCTGGTGTAGAGATTACAAAGCTCCTTTTAAAGGTTTTTTGGTATCTTCCTATAATTAATCGTTTCAAACATTTATTTGCTAATTCACATGATACAAAAACGTTAAGATGGCATGCTGAAGAGCGGGTATGTGATGGAAAAATATGGCATCCAACTGATTGTCCACAATGGAAGAAAATTGATGCGCAATATTCTACATTTGGAAATGAAATTAGAAATCTCAGACTAGGGTTGTGCACAGATGGAATGAATCCATACCAAACCCTCAGTAGCATACATAGTTCATGGCCTGTTTTATTGGTAATTTACAACCTATCTCCTGAAGTTTGTATGAAGTGAAAATATGTCATATTGAGTATAATGATCTCTGGTCCAAAGAAACCCGGTAATGATATTGATGTTTACTTATCACTGGTGATTGATGATTTGAAACTGTTATGGGATGATGGTATTAGGGTGTATGATTCTTATAAAATGGAATATTTTCAACTGCATGCAGTGCTTCTATTCACTATAAATGACTTCCCAGCATATATAAATTTGTCTGGATACAGTGTTAAAGGGCATAAAGCATGTTCAATTTGTGAACAACAGACGTCATATTGTCAATTGCATCATGGGAGGAAAACAATGTACATGGGTCATCGAAAGTTTTTGCCTATGGAACACCCTTATAGAAGAATAAAAAAATCATTCAATGGATCACAAAAATTTGATACTTCTCCAAAACCTTTATCCCCTGATCTGTATTTTGAGAGGGTGAAAAAACTTGATGTGACATTGGGAAAGACCCAGAAATCTGGTAATGATAGACATATTTGGATAAAAAGGTCAATTTTTTTTGAGCTACCATATTGGAGGTATCATGAAGTTAAACATAATATTGATGTCATGCATGTGGAGAAGAATATATGTGATTATTTGATTTGAAGATTTTTATATATTAAAGGAAATACTAAAGATGGGTTGAATGCAAGATTAGAATTACTATCAATGGGAATACGTTTAGAGTTAGCTCCCACTCCTAAAGGAAGACGAACATTTCATCCCTCGGCTTGTCATACATTATCTAAGAGGGAGAAAATTAGCTTATGTCAACGTCTTCATGATACCAAAGTGCCTCAAGGTTATTCTTCTAATGTAAGAAATTTTGTCTCATTGAAGGACTTGAAGTTGATATGTATGAAATCACATGATTTTCACGTCATGATGCAACAAATTCTACCAGTTTCATTGTGTGGAATATTTCCCCTTCATGTCAGAAAGACTATAATGAAGTTGTGTTATTTTTTCAATTCAATTTGTAACAAGGCGATTGATGTGAATGCTTTGAATATTTTGGAAAAGGATGCAATTTTTATACTTTGTCAATTGGAAATGTATTCTCCTCCAACTTTTTTTGATATAATGGTGCATTTAATGATTCATCTGGTTCGAGAAATAAAGCTTTGTGGACCTATATATCTTCGTTGGATGTATCCTTTTGAAAGGTATATGAAAATTTTAAAGGGGTATGTTAAAAATCTATATCGGACTGAAGCCTCCATTATTGAAAAGTATATTTCTGAGGAGGTA
The DNA here is from genome assembly GCA_963277665.1 of Viscum album. Taxonomy (NCBI): domain Eukaryota; kingdom Viridiplantae; phylum Streptophyta; class Magnoliopsida; order Santalales; family Viscaceae; genus Viscum; species Viscum album. Next base: position 1,491,383,765 of record OY728142.1, read on the forward strand.
GCAGAGTTTTGTACGAGATACTTGGCTGCGGCGCAACACATAGGTTTTCCTCCATCTCGCCGTGAATGAGTTAATAATGAGGGAAAGGGGATTCAAGGCTTGAAATTAAAATCATTGTCAGCTGAACAGATGAAGAAGTTAGAATCATACATCTTGAATAACATAGCTGATGCTCAACCGTATATCACATTGCATATTAATGAGTTGAAACAATGTCATCAAAAGAAGAAAGAAATGTGGATTTTGAATGAGCACAACAAAATTTTTTTGTCATGGATTAAAAAGACTTTTCTTGGTAGATCAGATATATCAGAGACATTAAAATGGATAGTGGGTGGTCCATGTTTAAATGTGATAACATGGTCCGGTTATGACATTAAGGGTTATACATTTCATACAAAAGCTCAGGACAACAGAAGTGCAGTTCAGAATAGTGGTGTATTGGTGTTTGCAGAAGAAATGCATTTTTCGAGTGCTAAGGACAAAAACCCAATTTCTGCATCAAGTGCATATTATGGAGTGATTGAAGACATATTAGAGGTTGATTACTTTAAAATTAATGTTCCCATTTTAACTGTAAATGGTTTAATGGTAACAACAGTGTCAGACACAATGAATTTGGAATGACACTTGTTAATCTGAATATATTGGAAGACACAGCTGATTATTTTATAATGGTAACACATGAAAAACAAATTTTCTATGTAGTAGATCAATCAGATATGTAGTGGGCTGTTGTTTTACAAGGGAAAAAACAATATGTTGCTGAGGATGAAATTGATGAATATGATGATTTATGTGAGATCCCTACTTCCATGGAAAGATTAACAGAACATAATGATGATCATGTTGAAGACATAGTTTGTGCTATAAGGAACGATCACGCTGAAGGAATTTGGGAAAACAATCCATTTGTACATTCCTAAAATTACAGGTAACATATGTATATTTCTTGTTTACATTTATTTTTTCCATAAATGTTAGATATTGTAAGTTTTTTATTTATTAATACATGTTTCAAAACAAAATAAGTATATGTTTTTGTTTGTTTTACGTTTTTTAGTTTACTTTATCATGTTTATAACCATTACATGAATTATATATCTATTATTTTTGTTCACTGACAATTACTTTACCATGTTTACCATGTTTACCAGGTTTACCATTTTTACCATGTTTACCATCTTGACCATCTTGACCATCTTGACTATCTTTACCATTGTTTAACATGCTTACCATATTACCAATGTTTACTATTATGTAACTTAGTACACTTTTCTATTTTTTGATTATAGTAGTATTAAAATATTTGAATTTGTATATTTGTGAACTGACGTTTGTTTTTTTGATTTGAAGGATAATGACAGATCATTCAGATGATCAACCACATGATTCTGGAGAGGATCATATTACTTGTCATACCTCTGGGGATGAGCATTCACATGCTCCATTTACGACGAAGAGTTCAAAGGTTGGTAAACGTGGGTGAACACGTTTACCAAAATTATCACTTGCCCGTACGCAGGATCAGAGGATAGTCGTTGAGTTTGATGATAATGATATTCCTAGAGGTCTGAATGCAACAGATTTTAAGAGTTTTGTAGCAACTCAGGCTAAGAGCAATGTAATCATTCTGTATGATGATTGGAGAAGTGTGGATAAAGCGATTATCTCTCAGTTGTGGGAGACGATTTTGGTAAGATCTTTTGTCATTGTTTGACTATTCTTTTAATGTTTCTAGTATATATAACATGTTTAACCTCTTCTTTATCAGATGACATGTGATATTCCTGACACTGGAGGAGTCAGGAAGAAATTCTTATCATTGGCTTCCAGGATATTGAGGGATTTCAAATCAACGCTCTCATCTGATTTCATTTATGGTCATAGGAGTCATGACAATCCATGTCGTATATATCCTTTTATAGATGAAGACCTATGGAGACAGTTTTTTGAAAGTAGAAGAAAAGAGTCATTTCTGGTAAGGGAAATGTAAACTTTTATAAAATTTCTTATATAAATGATTTTATTAATGTTTTGTTAATGATTTCTTATTCTTAAATTACAGTAAACAAGGAAATCTCATCAGGAGATCCAATCTAAAAATGTATACCCTCATAGTTTATCTCGGGGAGGGTATGCATTATTGGAGGAACAAATGATGGCAGAAAAATTTCAACAACTAAGAGCTGAGTCTTCAAACTCTGGAGAGGTGGCCCCTCCATCCCCTCCATCTAGACATAAAAAATGGAAGAGAGATCGGAAGGGAAACATGGGTAATATCTTTCGGAAGAATTGATAATTGTAGCTGATAGGATTGTAAGATATCTATTTTATTTATTTAAGTTAACTATTTTCTTCATATAATTTCAATAATTATAGAAATGTTCAATTAATTAATACAGGACTCTCTTGAGGAGCATAGTTTAGAGGGGACATTTACAACTACTGGGAGGGAAGATATTTTATTTGCATCATTGGGAAGGCCCGAACATCCTAGTCTTGTAAGAGGATATCCGGTAGGTGTATCGGTAAGAAAAGTGTTGCCACGTTCTTCAACTTCTAACATTGAGGGGGTTTATAAAAAAATAGAATCCTTGGAGGCTGAAGTTCATAATATTAATGTGAAGATGGAGGACAATATTAGAGAGTCGGTGCAGTCTATGTTTGCAGAAATGAAAAGACAATTTCAGACTGCTGCTCCCACTCCTCCACCTCCCCTTGAAGACCCCATTATTTATCCTCCACCTCTGCCAGTAGCTCCAACTCCCCCACCTCAGCCTGCAGACCCCATTTTTTATCCTATGCCTCCGCTGCAGCTTCCTACTTATTGCGAGTTGTATGTTGATGATTCTCAACATCATATAGTAGCATATGGGTTGGTATATTGTATAGAAGATACATTTCATCATCAACAATTAGTGGTAGAGAATCATAGGGTCACTGTACAAGATATTATAGATAGATCAGCTAGGGTACCAATACCTACAGATAAGGTGGCGACAGTTGGACAGAGTATCAACCATTTTTTAATTTGGCCATCTAGACTTCTTCGACTCATTACCATAGAGGTATGAATGTTATATCTTTTATTTTAGTTTTTTATTAAAGTTGTTTTATCATTTGAAAACTAATATATTTTTCAATTTTTTTACAGGAATACTTCAAAGTGAAGAAATACTGTATAAACAATAACAAAGACAAATGGATATGACATCAGATTCAGATTCATATAGTCTTGACAAATTGTCAAGATATTCACATTTGTTGTCGGGTTATTATGAGTTTCCAATGGAAGCTCATTTTTGTGGATGTGAAATAAGAGTTGGGATTATAAAAACTGATATCATGGAGCTTGTTACTGAAGATAAGTTGGGAATCAACGTGGTGCAAATGTTTTCCATGTAAGTCTTAACACCTTTTCCCTGTGTTATATTTATTAAAAATGTATACTTATGTATGTTTTTTATTAGGTATCTTTATAAAATTTGTGAGAGGAATGAGCTGACAGAAGTATATGGATTCATGTACCCGCAATTGATTTCCCCTGAAGCATGTGCATTGAGTGAGGAACAAAGAATGGTTTATATTGCTGAAATATTTGAAAAGAATATAATCACACAATGTTGGGTGATGCCTTTTTGTGAGAGGTATGAAACACATTTCTCCCAAAGAGTTAATTATCTTTTAACATAAAAAACCACTAACATCAAATTTCCTTTTATCAGCTATCATTGGATGTTAGGGGTTTTTTTCCCAAGGGAGAAAACCCTTTATTGGATATGCTCTGTCCATGGTGATGTGCGGGATAGTTTTAAGAATATATTGGAAAAGTAAGTTTGAATTTCTAAATAGTTTTATATATTATAATGAATTTTAAATTTACCCCATTCGTATTATTTTCTAACAGTGCATGGGCCTACTTTCTAAAAATCACAAAAAAAGTTCAAAGATCAAATATGTAAATGCGAAGGTAAATATCCATTTATAATTTGTACTTTTTGATTTATTACATAAAAATAATATATTGAATTTACACTCATTCAAATAGAATTGTCATGAACAAAAAGGCCTCATCGAATGCGGATATTATATGTTAAGATTTATGTATGAAATAATAACAACTGGGACAGTTGTGAATTTTGAACTGGAATGATTTCCTCTTAAACTTTGCCATAATATTTCAATTTGATTTATTCATTATACACGTTAACTACTTTATTTTTCATTTGTAGCTTTTTGATGACCCTAAACCCTATACTGCTGAAGACATCAAACACTTACAAGTGGAGTGGTCAAATTATTTTACAGGTTTGATTGAATTTTAGTTGTTTGTAATGTAAAATGTAATTTTGAATATTGATGTTTTAATTGTGTATTTGGTAGTTGTTTAGGTTGGATTTAGTTTTTTAAAAGTTGATAGTGTATGTTTTGAATTTTATATAAGTGAATGTTTAATTTTGCTCTGTTTCATGTTTTGGTTCAATTATGATGGTTTTTCTGGTATGGATTTGGGTCTGTGGGGGAGGGGTTCCAAGGGAGTGGGGGTGTGTTCAGTGGGGTAGGGGGGTGTCCAGCGGTCTGGGAGGGCTGTTCGGTGGGGTGGGGGATAGTCCAGGGGGGTGGAAGAGCTGTCCAGGGGTGTGGGAAGGTGGTCTAGGGGTGTGGGAGTGCTGTCCAGGGGTGGGTGGGGGTATACATGAGGGTGGGGGGGGGGGGGGGGGGGTTGTCCAGGGGTGTTTGGGGCTGTCCAGGGGTGTGGTGGGGGCTGTCAAGTGGGGTGAGGGGGTGAGGGGGTGCTGTTCAGGCGGGTGGGGGTTGTCGAGGGGTGTTTGGGGCTGTCCGGGGGTCGGGTGGCAGTCTAGAAGTGTGTTGGGGGCTTTAATGGGGTGGGGGAGGGCTGTCCAAGGGGTATACATGAGGGTGGGAGCTCCAATGGGGTGGGGGAGGGCTGTCCAGGCGGTATACATGAGGGTGAGGTCTCCAACGGGGTGGGGGAGGGCTGTCCATGGGGTATACCTGTGGGTGGGGGCTGTCTAGGGGGTATGTTTTATATGTTATCAATGTACATGCTTAATTTTGATCTACTTCTATTCTTGTGGTACAATTTCTTGATTTGTTTTTTGGTTGATTCTGGTGGAGAGCAGATGACTGCATAAAATTTTTAAAAAAAATTGGGTTTATCACGTCGTTTATTTAATAACTGACCTGATAAAAGGCCTGGAAAATGGTTTATCATGTCAGTTATTTAATAACCGATGTGATAAACCCCCTCCCCCCGGTTTATCATGGCAGTTATATAATAACCAACATGACAAACCGCCCTCCCCCCGGTTTATCACGTCGGTTATTAAAAAACCGACGTGATAATACCCCGCCCCCTGGTTTATCACGTCGGTTGTTTAATAACCAATGTGATAAACCCCCCCGGTTTATCATGGCAGTTCTATAATAACCTACGTGATAAACCCCCCTCCCCCTGGTTTATCATGCCGGTTATTAAAAAACCGACGTGATAAAACCCCGCACCCTGGTTTATCACGTCGGTTGTTTAATAACCGATGTGATAACCCCCCCGGTTTATCACAGCGGTTCTATCATAACCGACGTGATAAACCCCCCATCCCCCAGTCTATCACGTTGGTTATTTAATAACCGGCGTGATAGACCATTTCCCCATCCTTTTATCACGTCGGTTTTTTAATAACCGACGTGATAAACCATTTTCCAGGCCTTTTATCACGTCAGTTGTTAAAGAAACGATGTGATAAACCCTTCCAATTTTATTTATCACGTCGGTTCTAAAATAACCGATGTTATAAACATCACAATTTTATGTTTTTGACGTCGGTTTTTAAATAACCGACGTCAAAAATGTTATTTATAACGTCGCCCGTATTAACATCGACTAGAAACCGACGTAAGAAATGAAAAATAACCGACGTAAAAAACGTTTTCTGCACTAGTGAAAGTCTGATTTGAGATGTTTTTGGGTAATTCTCATCATGTATCACCTCCGTGAGATGTTCTAGCCCACTGCAACAACAATTTTCAGTATTTTGGAATCTCTCATCCATGAGAAGGTCACATGCTTCCACAAAAATCTCTGGGAAACACACTTCTATCTCCATCATCGATGGGTGGCTTACCCCAAGGGCCAGAAACACTTTGATGATATCATCCAGCAATTTTGTATGGTTCACTTTGCTGCGCTCCCTATGGCTCAGTGCCTGTAGTCCCCCGGTCATCATCATACCCTCCAGCAACGATGCATCAAGAGCTTTATAAAGCTCCATAGAATTATTAAGATAGATTCCCCCGATGTACAGATCTGGGGTTGGGGGGTAATATGTTGCCCTTCATTTCAGTACTATCTGAATCCAACCCAAAATTCCAAGTGATGTTGATGATATGTCTCCAGACATAGTCGTAGTTAACATTGATGACACATTAGTATAATAAACTGAGCTTGTACTCGTTGAAGAGAACGTACCCCCTGAGGTGGTACCACGCCTTTTGTATCATTTCGATAGGGTTACTCACCAACAAATAAATTTATTGGGCCTTCCTTCTCCTTTTGAGTCATTGTCCTTTGGTTAGGACCTCATTAAGGGTAAAGAGCACGTTGGGGATCTCAAACCCTTTGAACCATCTGGATCATTACAAAAGAAGGAAGATAAACTAGAAAATGCCACTTTGCATCAATAGCTCACAGAACATAAAAATATGGTTTATGATATTCTCACCGAACATGTTGTGGAATGGAAACCAGATTACAAAAATCCTTGACCAAGGTAGCAGGGACATGTATAGCCTCACTTGGAAAGTTTCCTCTATATGATCTTGACCTTAGTGGACATATAGACATATTAGAGGCCATATTTTATGGAAATTAGGTGCAATATGAATAACCAAATCCACCCAAGTTGCGTGATAACCCTCCTTGGGACCCAACTCCTCTTCCCCTAGAAGTTCTATAGGTCATCCCTACAGTAGTCATGCAAGTCATCCTACTAGCTGCTCCATGATCTTTTGGGCCTACTTACCATGTTGATGTACCTACCAATGAATTTGTGGATAGAGATCCTCATCAAGACAAGTATCCCCACCAGGATGATCCAATGGACACTCTCATTAACCACCATTAGGCATTGGAAACTTGAAAAGTTGTGATCCCGCCTAACTGGAAGCCATATCCTACATGGGTTGATGATATTCCAGCACCCTTAGTTTTTGGGAATCTTACTTTCACCCCCTTTAATGGGGCGAGTGATACCCTTTAGCACCTGACTCACTTAATTTCAAGATGTGGACCCATGTTTGGAACTCGAACACAGTATGAGGCTACCATGATCTATTGTTTCGTGAAGACACTAGAAGGGCTCACATTTTTTGGTACAACTTTTTACCTATTGGGTCCGTACCCATTTGGGAGGACCTTCATAGGAAGTTTCTTTACCAGTTCAATTCCACCACCTGGAAGAAAAGCATTGCTGACCTCTTCAAATGAAAGAAGATACAAGACAAGAATGTCAAAGACTTTCTTTTTAGGTGGAAGGGCCATATATATTCACTTATTATGATGCTGACTCCGGAATAGCTACTAAAAATATGTGTAGGGAATTTCAAGACAGAATTGACCAATATTTTATCACTCAAAACTACCTAGGGGGATTTTGGGATTTCTATGACCAATCTGAGTGTTTAGAATAAGCCTTATAGTTTTCCAAACATGCATGTCTATTTCCCGCTGCAGTTACCATAAGAAGAACTGCCAATGGAGATCCCACCACAAGAGAAAAACCAAGGTCCCCAGGTAGCAAGAATTGTTTTTGGTAGGTCCACCTCCACAGTTTCCTTGGGGTCCACCACCTTAAGAGTAGCCTTCAGCCCAGTAGTGCTCACCCCAGAATCGGCAATTTCCCCCCGTGTAACGTGCCACCACCGCCTAGGAGAGACAATCAGGTCCCTCCTCTTTGTCAGGATCCTCCAGACCATAATTAGGGATAGGATCAAAATATCCATCCTAGACATAAGGAGCCATTCCTACTCATTTAAAGAGGCTCCGGTCCCTAGCTATTTCTGATGTGCCTTGGATCAGGGGTTTCTGCAGTTGGCAAAATGAAAGAGGCCTGAAGTGGAAAAACTCATTGATCGCCCTAATTACTTCCTCTATCATCAGATCCTTGGGAACACCCTGAAGAAGTTCTATGTGATTAAATATTGTCTCCATGAACTGTTCAATAAAAACACATTAAGGGCGGGTCTATCCCCTTCACAGGTAGAATGTCTCCTTATAAAGCCTGACAGCGACGGTGAGGGTGAATGGCAGCAGGTTTCTAACTGTGGGTCTCAAAAATATGATGACTATATTGATCTCATGGAATTATCCCAATACATTGGTGTTATCCGTGCATGTTTGAATCTACCCAAGCCTTTATAAGTCACTGCGTTTCCTACATCCACTACTTCTGCGTAAATATCTCAACCTTCATTTTCCCAAAATATTAGGCATTGAAGATGCAATGGAAAGAAATGTCCCCCGCTAATTCAATAATCATCTCATACTCTTAGAAATTTCAGGCCTCTGGAGATAGAGAATGCACCCAAAATACTCCCAGTAATGTAGGATTCTTCATGTTATTATCAGCACATGCTTTGGTTAATACCGTCGAGCTGCTACACCCTTACATGGTTCCTGTTGACGAACAACACTGGGTGGACCCTCCCAATGTCTCCAATCTATGCCATCATCGATGAATCTGTGGATAATTGAATCACCATAATGTGTTGTTCAGTGATTCCAGCCAAGCTATGCATGCCCTTGAGACCATATAGCTGTCCTAATGCAGAGTTCAGCACACACAACCTTCTCATTAGATCATCCTTCGCCACCATTTGTGCTACTTGATCAGGAAAAGCCTCCAAGAATGTGCTATGGTCAATCATGTTCTGTCATTGATAGACCTCAGCCATATAGTCCTTATCCAGTAGCCACTCTATGTGTTTTGACTGGTAAGTAATGAGACATTCCAAGCACCAGCCAGAATCTGTCGGTTCAACCGGTTGTACCCATCAAAACTTCTGCCATAGAGTGACCCCCTTTCAGAAAAAGTGTATGACTAGAACAGAAGTATTTTATCATTAAGAATCTTTCCAAAATTCTTATAAATCTATTTGTCCTTGATTCTCTCCACCTGTTATAGGATATTTAAAAATCACTTGAAGATGATTTAAAAAGAACCCTCTAGTTTGAGATAGAAGTAGCAACCAAAAAGTCCATCCATGATAAGACAATTGATCATGAAAAATTATAGGCCATCTTCTCTTTATTTGGAGAAGAGGAAGGATATCTTGTATAGGGGAACATCCACCTACTAGACATCACCAGAAATTTCAATGGCGTGGAAATTTGATGTTGTCTTATTGACATGAGATCTGGCATCAAAGTTATCCCGAACCAAACACCCCAAAAATTAGGACTACCTGAGGCAGATATGAGTCCCTCTAACATGATGATTCAATGCTAGAACAAAATTTAGCATATACTAGTTGGAAAAATTCTCTTGAATAACCAGTTTGGTAGCCTGGTTTCTAGCACTGAATTCATGGTTGTGTCATAATACACTACTTACAATACGTTGATGGGTAGGCCATGGATTGACCTACATCTGATATTTCCTTCCTCATAGCACCAATTCCTTATATAAACCCTTAATGGGCGAGTGGGAATATTCCATGGTGATCTGTCTCATTTTTCCTCTTGTGAATCCTGGTACTTGGATGTTGACTACTAAAAGAGAAAGGACAAGAAGATTCAAGCTAATGTGGTTGAACACACTTTGGCTACGACTGACCCTTGGACAGACCGGAATGACACAAACATTTCCCAATTCACACATTAGAGGCCACCACCCCATTTTTTGGGAAATGATTCATTGACTCCATAATGAATGAGAAGCATGTTTTGAAGACTAAGTAATTTTGTGAGAGCATCTCATATTTCTACAAAAACCAGGATCGAGTGATCCTAGAGCCCCCTACTCCTATGAGGTATCGAGATGTCCACCCCAAGGCTACAATAATCCATCATAGATTCTTGTTTCACTTGACATAGATAAATAGGATAATGATGATATCCCATTATTGCTTTGATATCATCCAATGAGGCCCCTTGTATCAATGGCCAAATGACATTAGGTCGACAGATTTCATCACCATGGTTTCATTAGTGCGGTAGTTCCCCGATGAGGTGACCACTGCCACTGAGGATGGCACGAGTGACTTTATAGGACCTATCGACTTAGAGGATTTTCATATTTCCGATAATCCTCTCATTGTGGATGAAGAAGATGATTTGGAATACTCCCCTCCTAAATTCAAAGAGGTAACCTCCACTATAGTCGATGAATTTGTATCGGTAAACCTTGGTACTGACGCGGATCTGAAACCAACACTGATCAACGGCGATGTACCTACAGAAAAGAAAATTGTGATATGTGGCTTTCCTGAAGAAGAATCATTATATACTATTCCAAAGTTGTGAAGAGATGCAAGGGTTATATCCTTAGGTCTCCATCCACAATCTCAGTCTCCAAGAAAATCATTTCTAGTTCAAACAGACTCCTAGAAAGATGCACCATTTCCATGGTGGAATGGTTGAGGTCGAGGTTCATAAGATCATAAAATCCAACATCATTAAGGACGTACAATACCTGAGATGGTTAGATAATATTTTTCCCTTAAGGAAGAATAATAGATAGATTTGTGTCTACATCGACTTCCATGATCGCAACCATCACTATCTGAAGGATGACTTTCCACTTTTATGACAGAACTACTGATTGATGCTACCTTTGGGTTCTAAGAACTCTCCTTTATTGAGGGGTATTACAGATATATTATTAAATATGAATTGACCTTGAGGATATAGATTATACTACCTTCATGGCACCATAAGGTACTTTTTGCTACCAGGTAATTCTGATCGGTCTAAAAAGTGCAGGTTCCATCTATCTGCGTGTCAAGCACCACATATTCAAGCCAATCCTTTGTAAATTGGTGATATTATACATGGTTTATTTTGTGTTTAAACCTCTCTATCTTCTGAACCATCTCGTAGATCTTGAGAATGTGTTTGGCTTCCTTTGCTCCTTCCTTCAGATGTTGAACCCCTTAAAGTGTGCCTTTGGGGTCACCTATGGAAAGTTTATCGTCTTTTTTTTCAGATATAGAGGAATGGATATCGATCTAGAAAAGATTATGGCAATAAATCTAATGTCTCTTATGAGTAATATTCACGAGTTCTAAGGCTTTCAATTCCACTAAGCCTATATACGCCGATTTATCACAAATCTAGCTGGCATATGTAAGCCCTTTTCCCAACTCACGAAGAAATGTACCAATTATCAGTGGGATCAGAAGTGTTAGAATAATTTTGAGTAAATGAATCAGTACCTACTACAGCCACCAATTTTGATGCCACCCATTTCTGGAATGTCACTGGTCCTTTATGTAAACGCTCTAGAATGGTCCCTCGGAGCCCTTTTTGCCAAGAAGAACAATGAGAGAATAGAGAATAGTTTAAACAATCTCAGCTGCTTGCACCTCGATACAGAGACCATATATTACTCTATCAATAATATCAGCTTCATGGTAGTATTAAAATTTTATAAACCTCAACATTAATTACAATGGCATGAGATATAACTAGTGTCTCGAGTGGATCCGCTGAAGTACATTCTAAACTTCCCCATGTTGACGGGTTGTCTAGCTCGGTGGGCAATGATCCTTCAATAGTTTGACATCAAGTTTGTTCCTCATGAGGATATCAAGGGATAAGAATTGGTATAATTTCATTTCTCCAATCCAGCCCTAGCAGAATAGTCTATGGATCTTGATTTTCTAGATGAAGTAATCCTCTCAGTAGATCAATCTATTCTGTGTTGTAAAATGAACATTCATGGAGCTTTCCAATGCCACAATGGAAGACGACCCAATGATCCCAGACTCAACATATTTGGAATGTGTATCATATTCATTACACATTCACAAGTTGTCATTTACTATTCATTCTTGTTGTCAGAAGGTAGTACTAACAACGAGGCAGAGTACCAGGCTCTCATCACTGGTCTCAAGTTGGCCCTTGAGATTGAGGTTCACCACCTTCATGTGAAAGGGGACTCTAAATTGGTCATCAAATAGATCAACAGTGAATACATCATTAGGAAGCTAGAGATTATACCACTATTAGAGTGTACTTTCCATCTGATGTCCCAGTTCCATTCTCTTCTAGAAGTTACACATTTCCCTTGATTGCAAAACAACTGAGACGATGCCTTGGCCAGCCTAGCTACATCTCTTGCAGAGCCTAGACAGGATGATTTGATTATCCATGGGTTGCATTGAAGAGTAATCACTATCATCACTCAGAATGATGATGATATCCCACAAGTAACCCACCTTACTGTTGGGGCATTCACATCAGGACCTCTAGGTTCCCTACCACAGTGCTGGAAGAGTCCCCTGACTAGATGAATCCCTGTATTGAGTATCTCTGATGCAGTAATCTCCTGACAGACCGAGCTGAACATGAGAGAATCTGATGGTGTGAAGTGTAGTTCAACCTATATTGAGGCCACAGTCTTGAAAAGACCTTGTATAGACATGGGTCTGATGGTATTATCCTCTATTTCATTCCAAGAGGTGAGATTAATCAGCTCATGCATGAAGTTCATTCCAGTTACTTCAAGGCCCATCCAACAGGGCCAAAACTCTCTCATGATATCCAAATATTGGGATATTTTTGGCCCACCATGATCTGTGGTTGTATCGAGTTTTCCATGAGGTTCTATTCATTCCAGATCCATGTAATTTTTTCCATCAGTCACCAGAACATCTCCATACTACCACGTACTCTAGGACCATTATAGTATGGGGACACGATGTCATGGGACTATATCCAACGACATTATCTCTCCACTATAAATTAATCATGACTGATACAGATTTATTTTCCAAGTGGGTAGAATCAATTCCACTCCAGAAATTCAAGAACCCTTCTATCATCGACTTCATGACATTCTATATCATTCATAGATTCAGAGTCCCTCACATTATCCTTACTGATAATTGAGCCAACTTATGTGCAGTCTAGCTGAAGAAAAGGTATGCCAAGTACAACATCCATTCTAATCATACCTCTTTCTATCATGCGCAAACAAATGGGAAGACAAAGGTGTTCAAAGAAACCCTATATAACATCTCAAAGAAGATGGATGGTCAGAACAAGATGAGTTGGCTTGAAAAACTCACAAATTCCCTCTGGGAATATCAGACGACGGCTATTAATTCAACTCATGTGACACTATATTCCATAGTGTACAGAAAAGAGGTAGTCCTTCCCATAGAGATCTTTTTACCCTCATTATGCACAGCCGTCTATGATCAAAAATCACTAGACAATGCAGTTGAAATCTGTCTAGCTGGAATCAAGGCCCACAATGAGAACAGGCTTCTTGCCATAAAAAATCTAGAGAGGTATCAGAACACAATATCTAGGACATTCAATAAGAAATATTTTCTCTGTTCTTTCCTTCATGGGGAAAAGGTACTGGCCCTCAGAATGGTAATGATTATTAGCTGGAAACCACCAATGATGGAGAACAAATGGGAGGGACCTTATATCATTCACAAGTTTTACCCCTAATAGTGCATACTCCCTAGTCACCATGGATGGTGACCATATTCCTCCTCCCACAAATGATAAATTTATCAAGAATATTTTCATTTAAGAGTTATCACCTCACCATCTTCACAACATGGTGTTAAACTACATGATCTGTCTGGGCTGAAGAACGTAAAACTATCATATCATCTAGAATGGTGATAAATTGCAAAATGGTCTTAGTTATATGACCTTAAACTAAGATCAAATTCATCCTGCATGATGATAAACTACAAAATGGTATGATATCTACAACCTTAAACTAAGATCTCAAGTGTCCTTGTTAAATGAATTTAAATTGCACAACATCTTCCGAACCACATATGGCTTGATTCCCATTATCATGTAATACGTATGAATTCCCATACATTTCATCTTCAGGTCTATCCCAACAAATCTCTTCACCCCCTCAGTTTTATTTCTCTTCGAGATATTGAGTATGGAATGGTGTAGACTTATGTACTCATTTATGTCTAGTTTAAAATAGCTTCATAATGTTCCCCTCCTTCAAGAACATCCTTCATCTATCATCCTTGTCGCATGATGTTAAACTGAAAAACATCTTGAGAACTATGTATGTATTGATTCCCATCCTTATGGGATATGTTGGAAGGCCCAGACATTTTGTTTTTGGGTCCAGCATAGGTTCATCTATTATTTCTTTCAGTCGCATGGCACGAGTTCTCTCATGGAATTATGAATGGCATAACATTTGTGGGATTATTTCCTCATTCAAAGTAGGTTATTTTCCACTCTATGCAAATTCCTCTTCGATATACCCATTTTTTATTTCCTTTCTATATAACGTTAAACTACATGGCATCTGAAGAAATACCAATGGATTCATTCGCATCCTTATGGGATATGTTGGAACACCCAAAAATTTCTTTATTGGGCCCATTCTGGTTTTTAAAAACCTTCTCTTCCTTATAGACCCTCGACCTATGTTCTCTTGGGGGTGTGTGGTGTAGTGTGGACTTATGTCCTCATTCATGATGAGTTTTCAGTAACCTCACCGCATATCTTCCTCTTGAGAGATCTTCATTCCCGTTTCCTCCACTCATCTCCTCGAGTTGTCTCCTCTCAATTGGGCCCATCACCCCTTTTTGGATATTCACAAACGTGCTCAGATACAATGTGGTTTAGGACCAAGAGTGTTGTATTATTCATGGACATGATTTCATCTATTTCCATTCCTCCCATCTCCCTTTATTTAGTTTTCAATCATCTTTCATATCTGAAAGGACCCCTGAATGTTATGGATGCTCGACCATATGGTTCAACTACTATATAATCATTTTTATAATAATATTAATGTAAATATAATTTCAAAAATTTTTTCAATTTCAATGATAGACACAGAGGAACAATAGAATTTACTGTGGTATTTATATTTTTTCATATTATTAAATATTCAATAATATAAATATTTAATGAAAGAAAATTTTTAATTTTTAAAAATAAAATCAATAAAGGACTACTCATGTGCTTTCCATAATGGAATATCCTCCTCATTCAATAAATAAATTTATTCATCAAGTTTGTTGGCGAGGAATTACATGATTACCAAAATTTCCACTTACTCAAGGAGACCGGGGAATAAATATTAGTTTTGATGATAATAATAACCCATATGTCCCAAATAAAATGAAATTTACTTATCATATCTCTATGTAGAGCCATTAAAGGATTAAATTTTTATATTTTGATTGGAATTATGTCAACAAGATGGAAAAATATTAGTTTTGGGAGTCTATAATTGATAAATATCTCAATCGACTTATGTTACCCATTTTTTGAATGTGGTATATTTTAAATGACAAATATTTAATTTATTCAATTACATACTCCATTAAATTTTGAAGGAATGAAAGAAATTAAGGAACAAATTCTATCTATATAGGTGGTTATATAGATATATTTTGAAATAAAAGTGACAAAATAAAAATATTTTCGGGATGCTACAAAATGAAAACCCTTGACCCTATTATGGGTTTTTAGATATAGATACATGGAAGAAATTTGTAACAATCCAATATAATAAATAATTTATGGTAAAATAGTTATTTTATATTTCAAAATTACTTTAATATAACCTGATTAATTTTTGTATTATAATAATATATCATCACGTGAGAAGATCTCATCAAGATATCCTATTGCAGAATATGTACCCTCATACATTATCATATGGAGGTTATCATTTATTCAAGGAGAAAATGATTATTGAAAAATTTGATGCATTAAGAGAAAAATCTAATGTTGTTTCAAATGTGGTATAATTTATTTCTCAATCTTCCCTAACTCACCATAAAAAATTTAGAAGATTGAGAATGAAGAAAATGAAAAGTATGTTATAGAAAAATATAACGAAGTATATAACATAATTTTCAGATAATATATTTTTTTATTTTCATGTAATTTTTATATTTCTTATATTAAAACAATAATATAATTTTTTTTTCATTTTTGGATGAACTTCAAGATCAAGAAATAAAATTTACGTTTATCATGTTTTGTAGGAAAAACAAAAAATTTACTACTTTAGGATTTCTAGGATACCCCAACCACATAAGAGGAAATGATGTGGGTGTAATTATTAGAAATTTCATTTTTCATAAAATTAATAAATCAAGATTCTATGATATAGATTCCTTAAATGATAAGATAAAATACCTAAAACATTCTACGAGCTAAGAAATTCAATTAGTTGTGTATGATATATTTCAAAAATTGATAAGAGAATCAAATCCTACACGGATTATCCAGTCTGTGTAGCTTACCCAGCCTACACTACCTACCTACTTAGATTCTCCACATCCTCATTTGGACCTGACCTTATATGGTCAGATGTGTGTAGAGGATCCCCATGTATGTATTTTTGTGTATATAGTCATACATATTTTTCATGATTTTAAACATCACCGTACATTACAATTGGTCTAGATAATAATATCAGTAACAGATAATACTGATCCAATATGTCTACTTTCATTTCATATAGAATAGGTTACTAGAGTTGGAGACAGTGTGGGTCATTTCTTACTTTTTTTTGACTATCCTTCTTCATTATTTGATATATGATGTATGCCTTGTTTTTAACATTTTATTTACATTGGATTAAAAAATAATTATAATTTTCTCTAAAAAAATAATTTATACTTGATTTTCTAATGTCAAAAGAATTATTATAAATAAAACCAAATATTAAAGAATCAAAAACCTCAAAAAAAAATTACATTTCTAATGGGATAAGAAAATTATCCTTGGATTATTATAACATGGATAATATTAATGAGTTTTATATGAAATCTAATATATTAAGAAGAGACTATCAATTATGTATATTAAAAAAACAGATCATTGATTTGAATATTTATTTATTAGAATAGAATTCATAAGTTGTAGTTTCTTTCCATGTAATCAAAATTAATTTTTATATTTTAATTATTTAAAAAACTCAATTTTAAAGTGACTAACTATATTACTTATTTAATTTGATATCTTTATACAATTCTTATTCAAAATATGACAAATAGTTTCTATAGTCTTATAGGTCCATAATTCATTTCAACAACTATTTAATATATGAATACTTTTTATACAGTTACATATATATGAAAGAGATTATCAAATATAGTGATTGGGGGATAGTTTTTTTCATTCCATGATGGTTAAGAACACAAGGATCATTATGAACTAAAATTCATTATAATTTCATATATTGATAAATTTTTATACTATAGAGGTTATTGTATGGTAGGAATATTCATCCCAACTGAATGCACATTACATTGTTATTTCTATTTATTTGGTGGTGCTCATAAATTTTTTTTTCAACTTGTTAGACAAGTAAGTTTTATTATATTTTTATAAGTTCTTTATTTTTAATTCTTAATATTTATACATGTTTTTTAGTTGATATATATGAAAATGTTGGTAATGTAGAAATCATATCAAGGATCACTTGCCGATAAAGAATCCAAATAAAATCCAATACGTGGATTTAATGGTAAATATATATTATATTAGATAACATATGGTTATATATATAAATATAATGGTAATTATTTTCCAGTTAATGTTTTGGATGGGTAGTTTCATCCTCAAATATGATGGGTGGAATCTATTTATTATGTTTTAAGATTCTTGAGGGGCAATGAATGAATTTTAAAATTTTAGTTATATTATTTAGTTTATGTTTTGTATCAAAATATTATGTCTTTAAACATATAAATTTAATTATTACTATATATTTCCAATTATGTCAAGTCTTACAAGAAGATAAAGATCTTCAATTGTTTTTTTGAAAACTATTTATTAAGTATGATTGTGATTTAAATTATTAGAAATGAATGTTTTAGTAAAAGTTAAAAAGATGAGTATTAATATAATCATATTCTTTATTATGTTTTCTAGGGTTGTTTTTTTATAACGGGTTGTGGATTTATCCATTAGAAATTTTAATCATCCAAATGATCTCTAATGAATTCTTCAAGGACAAGTAAAGTACCCCTAAAAATCATTAGAAAATATTTCATAACTAGATAATCCAAGAAAAGAAGGAACATAATTAATGATTCACAAAACTATAAGAAAAACCATGTATGTAATGTTGAGTCATTTTTCTTAAATGACATTTTTTGAATTCTTTATTTTGATAAATCAAATAATTTGTAGCGTTTTAGGTAAACATACTTGATATTTGTTTTCTAAAAATTTAACATTAAATTTATGTTCTTTAAAAAATAATATTTTCTATATTATAACATTCATTGTTGTTGTATATTTTCAATGATTTTGAGTCATATACAAATGATTAACTAAGCTGTATTAAATTTTTATTAAAAAATATTTTTTATGTATGGTTAACATTTAAAAAATAAGTTATATCTATTTTAATTAGATTTTTAAAAATTATTAATTAACAAGTCATTTTTTAAATTTTATATATTTTGTTTTGTTTCTATAGGTTTTTTTTCAAAATAATTTTTATGTTTGGTTTAGTTTTAAATTATTAGGTATGTATCTTTTACATTATGTTTAGAAAGTGAATAATTAAAAAAAAATTCTTTTATTGATGTTTGTTTATTTTGTTTGTTTTTACATGTTTTAGTTGTTTTAGTTATGTATCATTTAATTAATGTTAAATAAATGAAAAATTTAACCATTTTTTATGATATTATTTGGTATATTGTGTTTTATTTTATAATGTAGTTTTTTTCATTAAACCAATTTATTTTGAAGAATAAGTAAATATTTTAGAAAATTTTAAAACATGTTTGTTTTTTTCTCTCTTCAATGTTCATTGTTATTAATTATTATTTTTTATATGTGTTTTTATAGTTGATATATGAAAATAATAGAGGTCATGTAAATGGTTTAACAATGATCAATTATCTATAAATAAACCAAATAAATTAAACTATGTGAAATTATTGTTACAAATAATTTATATTATATAATATATTAGTTTAGTCCTATATATATGTGTGTGTGTTGGTTTTTATCAAGTTAATGCATCACAACTCTAGTTTTCACCTAAAAAGGGAATTGTGTAATGAAAATATTTTATTTTATGATTCACATTTGAGATATTTACAACTCGAAATTTGAATAATTTTTTTAACATTATTTATATTATTTACTTTAGTTATTGTATCAGAATATTATATTTTTAGTCTTATAATATACTTGTTATGATAGATTTTCAACAATACCATGTCATATACAAAATTAGAACTTACCCATGTTTATGATATTATCTTCTCCAACTAGAACCACCACCATAAATTGTATATTTATACTACCAATAATTAACAATATCATTGACCAGTGTCTTTACAATGAGTCGTGAATTTTAGTTTCACATTATTACCTCAACCTAGAAGTTTGTAGTTCAGATATTCAAATTCATCATCTTGGTTTCTAAATTATATCTTTTACTTCATCTTTATATGAATTCTACCCTATGAGTACAATATACTCCTGTCAAAAATCTATTATTACTGTACTATTTTTCTTGATAATTTTATGTTTGATTTCATTTATTTAATTTAAAATTTTCAATACAAACACTCAATCTTTAGTATGGAATAATTTTTTTCCACTTGAGTTTATTTATCCATATATAGATTGGATTCATTTTTATAATATTCATTTTTATCCTCTAGGGGTCCCAATGGTATATGGTATTTTTCATGTGGTGGAATGGAGCATATTAAAACCTTATATTTAAGTTTCATGTAATTATATTTCTGTACTATTGCCATTAATAATATTTATGAATATCCTCTAGATTCTGGTAATGTTTTGATACATGATCCAATTAAAAGTGGGTCATTAAACACTGATCTATATAAACTAAATATTTATATTCTCCAATTTAGATTTTATCTAACTATAGGTTATTACACAAGAAAATATTAGAGGTACCGAATTGGTTTTTTTATTAGGTATAAATGATGAATTTGTTTTTAATTTAGATTTGACAAACCTAGAGGTTACTCAATCATTACCTAGGTTTTATTCAATAAAATTCAGGGACCACCATCATCCATAAACTCTTGTAGAATAATAACATGCCCAATGGAAATCTCAACACATCATCATCATACTTTCCTCATTAGAAATTGTATAGATTTGTAAGGTCACATACTTATAATTTCTGAATCATAATAATTTCATTATTTGGGATCAATTTATCAAATTGGTATGTGGATGAATGGTAATAGTATATTCCTTCAAATGTTCCAACCATGTAATTTTTAATCATTTTTTACATTTATCAATGGTTCTATAAAATTCATTTATTGATATATTTATGAGAACAAACCTTAATAGTTTCAATGGATTTAATGAAATCGAGCATGCACTTAAAGTTTTAGTGAAAAAAATAGTTTAATTTTTATTTATAAATATTAATCAAACGTAATTACTAATTTCATTCATTAAACATTGATATTATTATACATTTTTAAAAATAATGACTTATTTTTTTTACATATCCTGTATTGGTGGTTTTATTTATAATTTATATAAATATTGAATAATAATCAGTTTAATAGATATATGAAAATAATTTTTAAAACCTTGTATTAATAATTATGAAATTAATTTTTTTTAATAATTTATTATGGTAAACAACCTGCAAGTTGGCCCTAAAAATATCTGGTAAAATCACTCAATGATTTGGCACCCCCTAAATTATTCATTAGAATGATGTATCAACCTAATGTAATCCATGAAATTATTCAAGGGTATCCAATTATGAGTCAATTATAAAGTATTAGGTATTTATCATTTACTTATATTATAAAAAATTAATATTTAGAAAATAATTTTATGATTTAAGTTTTTATATTGTGTTTATATTTTTTGTATTTTTTTTAATTTTATATGCTGTTTATCTTATTTATATATTTTTTATAAGTTTTTTGATTTTGGGATATGTAATAGTTTTTAGAAAAAATCATTTTCCATGTTGATTTTTCTATAAACTGAAGTGAAAGGAAAATTGTTGTTCATTCACTGGTAGTTTTTTTTAAAACTAATGTTGCATGTTTTAAGTGAATTTTTTCAAGTTAACTTTCAACATTAGTTTTAACAAAAACATACCTAGAAATTTCCATATGATCTTTTACACATTTTTTATAGTAAAAAGGACATGGAAATATATTTTCAACGTAATTTTATGATGAAAATTGAAGTTGAAAGACACTTAAAATTTGATTTCAGGTGATGATTTGATGTCAGTTTTTAAAAAAGAGATGTAAAACTTTTTTTTATAACATGGAATTCATAAATACAGATTAAAAACATGTGTTAATGATTACAGAAACAAACATAGAAATATATATTTCCATTAGTGAGCTACCATGGATTCCTCATCGATTCCTGATTGAATATCCCTTAGGGCGAATCCTACATCAATTTAGGTGATGTATTAGACGATGAATTACATAGATTACGGTCATATATTCCTTCAAGGTTCCCATTTAAATTCCACAAGATAAGAAATCTATATTTGTATTTTAGTAGTTTAGAAATTATTTATCACATCCGCTTTTTCATGTTGGTTATTTATAACCCACATTCAAATCCATGTATATTAATTTATCACAAAGTTATCCTATAAATTATGTGATAAAGGAAGTATCCCTCTTCATCACATCATTTATTCTAAAACTGATAGGATAAATAAATTTTTTTACATCGGTTATAAAATAATTGATGATATAAAGAAAATGTCATTTCTTTACCTCATCTATATTAAAATAACTGATATGGTAAAACAATTTATCACATCAGTTATATAGAAACCAATGTGATAAAACTAATAGATATTTATTTATAACTTTTATCAAATAATAACCGATGCGATAAATCATTTTGAATTTTATGAATTCCCATTTTGAGTCATTTTGGAGATTTTCAATTGGGTCAAGGAAAACATGCTTCTCTCTCGCACGGAAACCCAATCCTCATTTCTTCTCTCCAATGGCCTCCAACATCATTTTCTAGCTTTATAACTCCTCATTTTTATTGACTCATTTGATATGATCAACTCTATGCTCTCAATTAATCCTCACAAATTTTGATTTCAATTATTCAATGCTAGATATTCTCTAACTCTTCATTTTTTTATTACTTTTAATAAAATATTACATTAACATCTTTTTTAATCTCCTCATTTTATCTCATATATTTCTTTCACATGTATACATGCTTCTAATGATAATATTTCATCTATTTTCATCTTGGTGGATTATTTATCAAGGGGGTAAATATTTGGATATACCCCCTTAACATAAAAATAAGTACGATACATACCAAACATAGGGGTTCACAATTATGGATCCATCATGAATAAATATATTGTTGACTATTAGCGAGGTTGGGAATTGAATTAATATATTTTACATGGATGAGACTTTTTTGTGGATTTTGGATAGCTATTCTAGGTGAGAGAATTTTACTAAATATTAGATGAGGAGCACAATATAGTAGGTTTGTATGAGGTCACCATTGTAATTAAGGATTTATCTCATTAGAATAATTACATTATTCCATACCCGATTAGTATATAGATATCTAACATTAATACATTCATTCTAGTGAGTTGATAGGTAGGAGTAAAACGTTATGATATTGATATTATAACAGGAGACTAGTTTTTTTCTAGATATTTACTGTTGTTCATTACCCAATATTCTAAATTGAATAATACAAAGGGAACCACTCCAATCCCAAGAGTAATTCTTCTTCATGAAAGTAATGAATTGGGTGAAGAAATGAATCCAGGAATTGAAATCTTCTTTTATACATGAACGAAGTTAGTCATCATGATTAATTAAAAAGAGTAGTATATAAGGATTCCCCTAATATACTGAATTCCCAAGACCCAAGGGTTTAAGCATGGTTATTTGATAACTGTAAATGAGGGTTGCTATAATGATTGGGATATCACCCTTCAGATCAACTAGTTGGTCTATCTAGATCCTTTATTAGTAATGTACCTCATCACCTGTATCATGCTATTATGAGAATCATGTACTATATTAAGAGTTGAAAAATTTATTATGGAATCATATGTGGAAATATTTGAGGTATTAGTATTCCACATATTGGTATTAAAAATATTATATTTATAGATCAGGAAAATCAATATTTTGATTACCTAGTTATAGGTTTGTAGTCATTTGAAATTACTATGGGGATAGATGCAAACCATTTTGGGGGTATAAATTGATCAAAAACTAACTAATAATGGGGTATTTCTTTAGATCATACCTCTAATGAATTGATTGTGTTAGGGAAATATCATTAAATTTATGAGAATTTGCATATTTTTTATTCCGCACACCATGTTCATTTACATTCACAATGGTTCCCTAACTGAATCCATCGTCGAAAAAAACATACAACCTTTATGAATATGAATATCTAATATCATAATGAGTGAGTACATTAGTAGCCAAAATTTGAAGTCTAGCTATATTTTCATTCTAAATTACTTTGAAGAATATCTTTGTGTGATTTTTAATTTATATTTAATCTTATCTTCTATTATTTTCTATAATTTATATTTATATTGTTCAAATATGGATATTTTTTTATATTTCAAAATACTTTTACTATAAAATCATGGAATATTAAAAATAAATTTAAAATTACCTTATCCTGAATAGATATATATTTTCGATATTTTTTATAAGTAATAATGCTTCGATGTTGAATTATGGAACTATGAATGAGTGATGAATATGAGGAAAATTTTTATGCTTTTTGGAATTTTCTAAATGAAGGTCTCTAATAAACGACATGTTTTTCTATCCATACCTGAAATATTTAAATATGAATTTTTTGAAAAGTAGAGAGATAAATGATCATTTAATTTTTCATGGTTTTATTCTTAATTATAGCTGTTGGATTTGGCATCGTGAAATTGGGAAAAAAATTTGATCTATTTATTATGATACATTACAGGATGATAACTTTGATAAAATTGAAGAAGTGATTCATGATATAGAAAAATGTAAATTTTAGAATGATCCGAAAATTAAGATTTTATATGGTGACACTGAAAAAACATTTTATCTGCATCCTACAAAATTTACGGTTTTATCGTTGGTATTAACATTGATTATCATGAAAGATAAACATGGTTGGAGTGAAAAATGATTTACTGATTTGCTACAATTATTGAAATATATACTTTGCAAAGATAATGATCTTCTTGATTACAAATATAAATCCATGAAAATATTATTCCTTATTGGATTAGGGAACAAAAAATACATGCTATCCAAAATGATTAGGTGCTATATAGAAATTAATGTGAATTTATATCAAATATTCTTAAATGTGGGACGTTACAGTATAAGTTGAAAGAAAAAATACATGCTGATTTAGCAGTTATAAAAACCCTTTCCATGGAATTTTGGTATCATCCTATAATTCTTCATTTGAAACATTTATTTTCAAACTCAAATGATAAAAAAAGGTAAATATGGAATGTATATGAGTATATATGTGATAGAAACATACGGTATCAAGATGATTGTCCAATGTGGAAGAAAATTGATCATCAATTGTCAATATTTGGAAATAAAATTAGAAATCTCAGAATTTAACTATGCACAGATGGAATGAATCCAAATCAAAGCCTGAGTATCACACATTGTTCTGGCCTTTATTATTGGTAATTTAGAACTTGTATCCTAAATTTTGTATGAAGTGGAAATATTTCATGTTGAGTTTGATGATATCCTGACCAAAACAACCTGGAAATGATATTAATGTTTTCTTATCACTATAAATTGACTATTTTAAATTGTTTTGAGATGGCGGTATTATACCACATGATTATTATAAAGTGTAACATTTTCAATGGAATGGAATGATTATGTGCACTATAAATGACTTCACATTATAAATTAATCTATTTTGATACAATGTTAATGGGCATAAAGCATGTCCAATTTGTGAACAAAATACTTCATATTATCAACTATATCGTGGGATAAAAATAATATATATGGTTTATCAAACGTTTTTTTCTATAGATCACCCATATATAAGATTAAAAAACTCATTCAATGGATCATAAAAATTTAATATTTCTCAAAAACCTTTATCCACTGATCAGTTTTTTCAGAGGGTGAAAAACCATGATGTGACATTTGGAAAGACACCTAAATCTAGTAATAATATAAATATTTGGAAGAAACGATCAATATTTTTTGATCTAACTTATTGGATATATCATGAGGTGAAACAAAATATTAATGTCATGTATATGGAAAAGAATATTTGTGAAATAATTATTGAAAAATTGTTAGATATTAAAGGAAATACTAAAGATGGGTTGAATGAAATGTTGGACTTACTATCAATGGAAATATATTTGGAGTTATCTCCCTCTCCTGCTGGAAGGTGAATATTTCTTCCCTCATCTTATCATAAATTATCCAAGAGGGATAATTTTTTTTTAATTTTCATCATGATATCAAAGTGTCATAGGGTTATTCTTCATATGTAAAAAATTTTGTGCCGTTAAAGTATTTGAAGTCAACAGGTATAAAATATCATGATTTTCACATCATGATACAACAAATACTACCATTTTCAATGCATTGAATATTTCATATCTATGTTGGAAATTATATCATGAAGGTTTGTAATTATTTCAATTAAATTTTTAATAAGGTGATTGATCTGAATGCTTTGAAAATTTTGAAAAATGAAGAAATTTCTATACTTTTTCATTCAGAAATGTATTTTCTGCCATATTTTTTTATAATGGTGCATTTCATTGTTCCTTTTGTTCATGAAATAAATATTTACAAACATATATATCTACATTGCATGTATCCTTTTGAAAGGTATATGAAGATATTAAAGGGGTATATTAAGAATCCATATTGACATTAATCAATGATTCTTGGGAAGTATAATTATGAAGAGGTTTCAGACTTTGTGCATGCTACGTTTCTGTGGTGGAGAACATTTGTTTTCCTATATCCCTCTATGAATGACTTAATTATGGGAGAAAGGGGATCTGATATTTGAAAGTTAAATATTTATTAGGTGAAAAGATAAAGAAGATACATTAATACATCACGAATAACATAGATTATTCTCTAGAATATATAGCATTGAAAATTAATGTGTTGAAACAATGTTATCCAAAGATGAAATATGTGATTATTTTTAATGAGCATAACCAAAAAAATCAATGGTTTAAACTGATCCTTCTTGGTAGATTAGATCCATTAGAAACATTAAAATAGTTATTGGGTGGTCCATGATTAAATTTGATAACATTCCCTAGGTATGACATTAATTTCCATACATTAAAAATGAAAGATCAGGACTATAGAAGTGTGGTTCAGAACAGTAGTGTATTATTACTCGAAAAGGCAATGCATTTTTTGATTTGAAAAGAAGAAAACCCAATTTACACATAAGTTCATTTTATAGAGTTATTAATGAAATATGGGAGGTTTATTACATTATATTTATTATTCATGTATTTAAATATAAATTTTTTATCAGTAAAAATAGTATCATACACGATGAATTTGGAATTACACTTGTTCATATGAAGAGATTGGAATACACTGCTAATACTTTTATAATTGAAAAAAATGAAAAAAAATATATGTAATTAATCAATCCAATATGCAGTGGTCTATAGTTTTACAGTAAAAAAAGATAATAAACAAGAAGAAAATGTTGATTTATGCGACATACCTACTTCCATATAAATATTAACAGATAATAATAATGAACATTTTACAGACATGGTATGTTCCATAAGGAATGGTCATGGCTATAGAATTTTGGAAACGATCCTTTAGTAAATTCCTATAATTACAGGTAACATTTGTATATATCTTGTTTACTTTTTTAAATTTCATAAAATATTATATATGTTAATTTTATTTTCTTTATTAAAACAAATATTTAAACTAAAATATTAAAATGTTTGTTTATATATGTTTAGTTTATTTTAGTTTTCCATGTCTACTCTTACATAACTTATCTATTTATTGATTTTATTGAAATAAAATTATTTTAAATCTAATATTTTAAATAAAAAATTATTTTAGAATATTGTATTAAAAAATTATTCATTTTTAATAAATTGATTTTTTTGGTTGGACCATTCTAAATATTTATACAAGATATTTTGGATTTGTTTTAATTCATTTAAATGAAATTTCATATATCATTTCTATTGTTATAATTTTTAGTTAACTATTAAAAATATGAATAATAATGTGTTCATTTTAATTTAGTTTACATTTGGGTTTAACAATTTTTTATTTTTTATTTACATTCATATTTTAATAGTTGAATTTTTATATTTTTCTAAAATTGTTTGTTTATTTGATTTATAGGATAATGAAAGATCAATCTCTTGATCAACCACATACTTCTGGAGATGAATAGTCTCATACCCTTGGGGAGGAATGTACACATGATCCTCTTGATGATCCCCATCCTTCTTTATATGATTCATATACTCAACATATCCAAAGAAGAGTTCCATGGTTGGTAAACATGGATTCACACGTTTACCAGAATCATTAGTTACTCATAGTTAGGAACATAGGATACTTGTAGGATTTAATGAAAAAGAAAATCCAATAGGTACTAATTAAATACAATTTAAGAGTTTTATATCAGTGCATGCTAGAAGAAAAGTAAGTATTTAGATTACTGGTTAGATAAGTGTGGAAAAAGATACACTAACTCTGTGCGTGAGACCATTTTGGTAATCTCATTTGTAATTGTTTTACTAACCAGGAAATGTTTATAGTAATACATGTTTTCACCCTTATTATCAGATTCCATATGTTATACCTGACACTAGAGGAGTTGGGAAGAAATTTTTATCGTGGGATGTTAGGAGATGGAGGGATTTCAAATCAACCATCTCGTATGATTTCATTTTTTTGGCATTGGCAATATCATACTCCATGTCATATATATACTTCTTTAGATGAATGCACATGGAATTTTTTTTATAAAAGTAGAAGATAAGAAACTTTATTGTTAAGTGTAATGTAATATTTAAAAAATATATATTAATGATAATATTAATGATTTATTATTAATATTTTATAGTAATCGAGGGGGTATCATCTAGATATAAAATTTATAAATTTATACAATCATAAATTATCTTGGGAAGGGTTTAAGTTATTGAAAAAAATGATGTTTTCAAATTTTCAGAAACTGAGATTTGAGGCTTTAATCTCTGGAGAGGTTTCCCCTCTACCCTTGGGTAGACTTGAAAAATAGAAGAGGGATCAGAGGAGAAAAAAGGGCAATATATTATAGAATAGTCAAGGGTTGTAGTTTAGAGTATCTTATGATTTTTACTTTATTTATTTAAGTTAATTAAATTATTTATATAATTTAAATATTTAAATACTTTTTCAAATAATTCACATAGGAATCTCTTAAGGAGAAGAGAACACATGGGGTCTTTGTAGCTATGGGTAGGTTGGATATTTTATCCATAGCATTGGGAAAGCCCAAACACCCAGGTCAAGTACGAAGATACCCAATGGGTGTAATAGTGAGAAAATTGTTTCCATATTCATAAACTTCCACAATAGAGGGGTGTTATTAAACAAATAGAATCTTTAGAATCTCATGTTTAGAATATTAATGTGACGATAGAGGATAAGATAAAAGTGTTGGTAATGTCCTTGTTTTCATACATGCAATGATAGTTTCAGATGGTAACTCTCACTCATCCACCTCTTCCATTAGCTCCCTCTCCTTCAACTCCGCATATTGACCCTACTTCTTATCTAACTCAGAAACCCCCTCCTCTATAGCTTTTCAGTTACTATGAGTTATATTTTTATGATCCTAAGTATCATATTGTTTCATATGGGATGATATTTTATATTGTGGATACTATTGATCATCAGTTGATAGAGACAAATAATCATAGGGATACTATATAGGATATTATAGGTAGATTATCCAGAGTACCGATACCTACAAATGAGGTGACTATAGTTGTAAAAAGTATCATCCACTTGTTAGTTTTTTAATCTAGATTTTGTGACATATTACCATATATTTATGTGTATACTTTATCGTTATTTACATTTTTATATTAAATATTTTCAACATTTTAATGTTTATATATTGATCTATTTTAAAATAGGAATACTCTAAAGGTAAAAAAATATTGTATAGTAAAAAAGTAATACAAAGTGCTATGACTTCAGATATTGATTCTAGTAGTATTGATAGACTGTCAAGATATTTAAATTTATTTTTGGGTGATTATGAGATTCCAATGGAATTTGATGTTTATGGGAGTGAAATTACTGTGGTGCTTTTGAAAAATGATATTGTTTATCTTGTAAATATGGATATGTTGGGCATCAACATGCTGAAATTGTTTTACCTAAAATTCTTAACATAAACATTTCTCTGTATTTAATTTATTGACAATTTATTCATATGTTTGTTCTATATTAGGTATCTTTATACATGGTGTAATGAGAACGAGAAGATAGGTGTTTATGGATTTATAGACCTACAGTTCATTCCACCTATTGAGAGGGTAATGAATGAGACACAATGAATAGGTTATATTATTGAAATATTTCAAGAGAAATTAATTATTCATTTGTGGATGTTTCTATATGTTCAAGAGTAAAAAACATTTATCTCAAAAAAATTTATATATTTATTAATAAAATAACCACTAACATTAATATTTATCTTATTTCAGTGGACATAAGATGTTAGGGGTTTTTTCCAAGGGAAATACTATTTTTTTGTTATGTTCTATTAAACGAGAAGTGCGAATTAAATTTAAGGATTTATTAGAAATATATGTCTGAATTTATTAAAAAAATTTCATATTATAATGATTTTGAAATTTATTTCTTTGTTAATATTTCCTAATAGGTAAGTAATAATATTTTAGATACCATAAATAAAAATATAACCAATACAAAATATGAAAAAGTAAGGGTGAATTTTCATTTATAATTAGTACATTTTGGAAATATTACATAAAGTTGTTATTTTGAATTGACCAACTCATTTAAATATAATTTTCATAAACAATAAGGCATTAAAAAATAATGATATTATGTGTTACAATTTTTGTGTGAAATAATTTCAACTTGGACAATTAAAAAGTTCAATCATGTTAGATTTGTTTATATACTATTCCATAATATTTCATTTTTTTATTCATAATACATGTTAAATTAATTTTGTTTTAATTTTTATATTTTTTATGACTCTCTCCTTTATAGTGCACACGATCTCACACAACTACAATAGTAATGGGAAATTATTTTATATTTTTCTTTGTATTTAACTTTTTTTTGACTAAATTTTGTAATTTTTAATTTTTTAATTTTATCTTTATTACTAGTTGTTATGCAGCTGCTTCTGCTTGTTTACTTTTTTGATGGGCTATGGAGAGGAAGGTTGAAAATAAGTATTGAAAAAAATTATTTTTCATGTCAATTATTTTATAACCAACATAGAAAACCATCTATGTAAGGTTTTCCACATCGGTTATAAAATAAAGGATGTGAAAAACTATATTTCACAATATTTAATTAATAGCCGTCATAAAAAGTCTGTCATCCTATTGGTTTTTATCTTAATTTATTAAATAACCAACAAGAAAACCAATATTTCCCATTGGTTATTTAATAAAAAATAGTAAATATCCATTATACTGTCATTTTTTCATGCATGTTATTGAATAGATGGCATGAAAAAACCATTCAAATTTTTTTGTTACATCAGTTACAAAATAACCAATGTAATAAAACAATTTGATGATTCATTTAGAACATCACTTTTTAAGCAATGTAAAATACATATTTACAATATATAATTAAATAATGGAACCATATAACCGGTGTAAAAAAGAAAAAATTACATGAAAATCATTTCATCACTAGGGTTGATTATATAAGATAGAATACCTAGGGTGGGGGATATGATTTCGATGATTACATACACATTATATGCCTAAGAAACATGGTTCATTGGATTTATTTTAGTGAATTACATGGTGGTATTCCTTAGATTCACTTATTATAACAATAGAATAATTACATAGACAAATTCCATGGATTCTGAAAGAATTTCATGGATTCTTGATGACTTTGTTATATGGGAATACAATGGTAGAGCCTAGATAGAGTTCATAATGTTTTTAATGGTGTTGTTTCATTGGTTATACATAATTAAATTAATAGGATTAATAAGATATATCACCCAATATATATATATATATATAACTGGAAAACGTTGGGGGGTCTAACCTCAGGAGACATTGTGGTGCCTTATATCATAGGATGTTCTCATTTATTAGTTCTTGTGGTAACTTGTTATTAGTAGCACACATGAATTCACTTCTAAGATAGTTTGGTTATTTTTGGGAAACCATTGGTGGAGTCATGCTAGGTTATACTGACACCCTGCATGAGCCACCATGGAACTTAGGTACCCAACCATAACCCTATCTGGTTATAGGTTTTGGTTTAAGTAAAGGGATCAATGTTTGGTTTATTTATTTTCATGCTAGAGTGAAGAATTAAAAATGGGACCGAGAATGAACTGTGATTATTTTAGAGAAGATTTTAGTTCTACATTCAGGTTTTTATATTTGACCATATATGTGATCCTATCATGGGGGTTGTGCTATGTATGGATTACTCCTTTTTTAACCATTTTTTTGTTGTATGTTTTTTAACTTAACTTTGATGATTAAATTATTTGGTTATTTGTTGGCTATTATTTTCCATGTTATTATGATTCAGACTAGATGTTACAATCTCCCCATGATATCCTTACAAACCCTTACCATTATTTGGAAGCCTATAACATGTGGGGAGTTATTTTTGTTGTTATGTGGATCATCGGTCTACGACATTGGTTTAGTGGAATCCATTATGGTGTGTTGCAATTTCCTTGATCAGTTTTTGATATTCATTATAGATGATATTCTATTATATTCCAATAGAAACTAAGATAATGAATATGAATTGAGTATTTTTTTCAAATACATCAATTAAAGATTAAATATATGAAAATTCTAGATAATGTGGTTTCAAGATATAAAATGTTTTAGACTTTTCTCATATAATAACAAGAGAGGGGATATTATTTGATACCTCAAATAAAGATGCTATTAAACATTGTAGAAACCAACAAAAATGAAAAAAACATGTAACAATGATGGATTGGATATATAGAATCAATGATCTAAGAGAAAATTCTCATAAATATCACATATACTAATAAATTTAACATATAAAGGATGCATATTACTTTATAAAGATTAATATGTGGAAATGTTCATGGAAATAAATAGAATTTTGGTTAGTGAAAATATGATCATATACCATACTGTAGAGAAGGTTATGTGATCAATAGTGACCTTCCAGATAAAGGATTGTGATTTTTCTCATACAGAATGAAATGGTGGAAGATTATCCCTCTCAGTAATGTTTGCTTCATTGGAAAATTACCCTACCCATGATTGGGAATGGTTTCAATATTGTTTCTTTTAAATATGTTGAAGCGTTATCTATAAGGTGAAAAGTGTGACCTAATCACCGATCATAACATATTGAATTATATTTTCACATTGAATTATTTAAATATATGTGAATGTATGTTGTATGAATTGATTAAATATTTTTATTTATTAATACATTACCAACGTTGGAAGGTGAACAAGGTGAATGATTCTTAGAGTTGGAAGTACCATGATAGTTTTTCCATGATGAGGATTGAAAGAGATCCTATAATTAGGGATTTTCAAACAGTATTCCTTGAAATTATAAGTAACTATTAAAAATAGAATATTTTATTCAAAAATGTTCAAAAATCTATTCATCTAAAATTATAGGGGACAAAAAATAATATGTGGAGTTATAAAATAATGTAAGGTATGGCTTTAATTTAGTGATGATAGTGTCAAATGATATGGTTTAATAAAAGGTTAAATGTATAATCAATATTTGAATCAAATAAGTATATAATAGTTGAATATCATAACTCATCATTCTCTTTTCATCCTAGAAGTATGAGGATCTATAGAGATCTTTAGAGAACTTCTTCTGGGATACCATAAAGATATATATTGTGGAGTATCCATATTAATTCTTATTATTAGAAAAATATAAGCTTAAGATATGAGAGTCTAATGGTACATTATAACTATTACCCATACCTGAGTGAAAATGGAAAAAATCACCATGGTTTTTTTAATGCACTTCTCATGAAATCTAATCAGAATAATGTTATTTGGTTTTTAGTCAACCACATTATAGAAGTACATATTTCATTTATATCAGAGAATATTTCTCTCTCGATCATCTATGAAAGTTACACAATAAGAATTTTATAAGGTTTTATGGATTGACACTCTCAATAATATTTTTTGGATATTTTATGTTTACCTAAAATCCCAGGATAAGTACTCAGAATTAATGGAATACATTGTTTAAATTTATTACTTCATGTGATGCAAAAATACATTTCTAGACTCAGAGAACCATTTAGACTATAGAATAAATTTTTGAGATTTTTTATAGGGATTTAAAATGAGGTTCTGATCAATATATTCATGTGGTTGATTTTTCTTACATAAATTATACCTATATGAAAATAAGTTCAAAACACCAGCATGACAAGAGAAATATAGTGAATAAATGATTTTGGGACCTGATCTAGCCTAGGAAATGGAATAGAAGGTTAGATCCATTTAGAAACACATTAGGGCAGCCTAGATTTGATGTAAATGTTATAATAATAATTTTTGATGATATTATTTTTTGATGTTTGTGGTAAAGTGTTCCTATGGATATCTCATGGGAAGAATTTAATTGGATTTGTAAATAATGGAAAGGTATTCCCCAAATAAATCATTCAATATGGGATTATTGATTGTAGCATGACAATGTCGTATCGCATTGTGCTTCCTCTAAACAACCCCATGGTCATGTTTTGTTTGATCTATTACTTTTTATATAGTATATACATGATAATTCACATACACTAAACTCACAAGTTATATAATTAGATCATAATAATTCTTATAAAGAAAATTAGTCATAAATCTTGGATCGTCGAGATAAGGTTATACAAACCAATACAACTCTCGTTATTAATATTCTTTTAATGAATCTGAAATTTTTGGAACTTGGGAACCCAAATATGTGATGATTTATTGGTATACATAGTTTTTTTATTAGAGTGAAAAAGTTTTAAGGGCTAAATTCTTTTAATGGGGTAGAATATATCGCCCTAATATTTTAGAATATATTTATAATTAATTAATAAATATGGTTGTTATATTTTGAATCACATAACACTAAGATTATGTTATTAATACTTATACAATTTAAAATAAATGATATTACAAGGAATTTAAAAAATATATAATTGTTCAAAATTATTTCTAATTCACATAGGAAATACTTTAGATAATAGTAAAATGTTTTGAAATATTTTGTTTACAAATTTGCTTTGACATATATATTTTATTAAAATATGAATTTAGAGTATTAAAATTTTTGTAAAGTATTTTTTATATCAAATTTTAAAAATAATTCCATTGGCTATAAATTGGTTATAAATGTAAATATGATCATTTTAATGTAAAAGAGAGAAGTTTTTTCTAAAAAATATCTTTTATGCACACAAGTTCATTTTATCTTAATAAATTAAATTAATAACTATTTTTTAATTATTTTAATAATATTCTTAGATAATAAACCTAATATAATATTTTTTATTTCATTTGAGTGTTTTTTCTTGGAATAGAAGTCGATTAAATTTAATTTTATTCTAAAAAGTGCATTTGTTCTAAAAAAAATATTGAAGAATTTTTATAGATTACTTTAAAATGAATTCATACCAATTATAAGAATTGAATTTGTTAAAATGGTTTATATATTTGTAATAATAATTTCAAAAAAAAATTATTGAGGACAATTCAATTTTTCCATAATGAATAGTAATTATGGAAAAATTATATTACCCTAGTTAA
The DNA here is from genome assembly GCA_963277665.1 of Viscum album. Lineage (NCBI taxonomy): Eukaryota > Viridiplantae > Streptophyta > Magnoliopsida > Santalales > Viscaceae > Viscum > Viscum album. Next base: position 1,491,419,065 of record OY728142.1, read on the forward strand.
GGTTAAAAATGGATAATGAGGTGGTAGAACTAAAAGATAACGTTTTAAATATCACATGGACGTGTATATAGTTGATCAGTTAATTATATTTAAAACTTAACATATCTTATCATTGATCCATTTTCTAATAAGGGACAATTTCAATTGATAAATATTTTTTTATATTTGAATGTTTCATATATTTATAAGAGTACCACCCACATCACTTATAAAATTGAACTTGCTACATTCAATCATTCACACACATTAAATAATCTAGTTTGGAAAATAATTGAAAAACATATTTTTATATTTTCTCTATATGTTATAGATATTTTGGTTTTCAAAAAATAATTATGATTTATGTAAAAAGGTGTAAGTCAAATGAGGATTCCCTAAGAAGTGGTAATTGTCTTTATCGGTGTATTTCAAGTTTAATTAATAGTTATCAACCAAAAAATATTTTATATAAATATTAATATTATGAAATCAATGTCACTATTATAATTAAATTCTTTAATGTTAATGGAATTAACATTTTCTACCTCCTTTCTATCTTATCGGAATTGATAACATCATTCGTCCGTATAAGTGGACTACCACCTACACGAATCGATGTGATTCATTTTTCTTGTATTCCATAAATGGATTTTAATATGGTTTTATTTAAAATAAATACATTATATTTATAAAATTATTATTATTCTATAAATTTATTTAATAATTCACTTTTCTTTAATTCCAATCATTGAAAATGAAAACACAACACATGTGTATATATGGACTATTATCTCCAAAATGTAATAAAATTAATTTTTTATTTATAACATATATGAATGGTTATAAAAGTTTATATAGTGAATAACATTTATACTTATTACATTATTAAGATTATATATCTGATTAAAAATGAACATGGTGTAAGGACCAGAACATTTGAACTGGAAAATGCGTAAGAAATGAAATATTTAAAACCTGAATGATGATTTTTGTAAGTATTTAATAATAATTGGTTAATTTTAGATTATAAGGTAATGTTATATTTTATGTTAATTATAAATATTTAATTTATAGATATGTATAATAAATATAGTTTTATTAGATAAGTTCTTAAGAGTGTGTCTGAAGAATGGTAGGACCTAATTTAATTGATTTTGTTGTAATCTCATTTTTTAATAAGGATTTTTTATGAATAAATTTTATTTAGTGTGATTATATTATCATTATATATTAAAAACCATCAATTTTCTTCTAATATGTTTATTTTTGGCGTTTTTATTATCTTTAATTCATATTTCTCTCTTTAGTACATAAAATGATTGATATTTTTTAGGGAAAAGTTATCTTTATTTATACTTTGGTTGATGAACATTATATTCCATGTCATTGTTATTTAAAATTTCTTCAAGAAATATATTTAAAATGATCTCATGATTATTTATATTAATTTTCAAAAAAATATTTTATTTTACTTTAAAATTATTGAATAGGAATTTTTAACATTTTTAACTGACTATTTATTAATGTTTACAAAATGATTTAATGGAATACATGTTTTAACCTCCCATGATTAACATTAATTCAAACCATGAATGATGTTTAGAAAGGGATAAAATAATATTTCATACAAATATTGATATAATTGAATATTATATTTTATGTTTATATTTAAACCCATAATGACTACTGATACGTAACATAAAGCAATGGTGTCATATTAATTTAAATAACTTCAATGATTGAAATGAAATGAATCTAATTCAAAATAAATAGATTAAAAAATGGAAAGTTATTTTTTAAAAATTAGGTTCGAGGAGAAAATAAAAACCACAATGTCAATAATTAGGTAACTTTTGGTTGATAAAATTGGATATAAACAATCCATATTTTCTCAATTTTTTCTCTAATAAACTTTTATCAAGGTTAATGGTAAATAAAATAATATATATAAAATTATAAATTTACAAAATGAATAATAATATTTAATGAAAATAAAATAAATAATTCACTCAATTAAATAAATTTAACAAATTATCTTAAATATGTTCACCCCACCATTCTTTAATAAGAAACATAGTATTGGTTCATGATATACAAAAAAGAGTGGAATAAGAATCCAAAACAAAATGATAACTATAACATGAAAGCTCTTAGAGCCTCTAAAAAAGTACTATTTATAATGAATGATTTGTTTATTTGTTAATCCAAGCTAAGGAATTGTATTTATATGGAAAATACACTATTATATGTTTTTATATATCCCATATCTCGTATTATATATGTTTCACTAATATTTTTTCAAATAATGTCTTAAATTTTATGTTGGATGTCCTGAAAATAACCCAATGTTTCTATATCTTTTCAAGATATAGAAATTTCAAAATAGGACAATAAATATAGAATAAAGGCCTATTAAACATGGTGGAAATAGTTTTCTAGATTAAAAAATATCTAAAAACCTAAAAATTGAATGATATCGTGGTAAAATGAGTTATCTCTTTTTAAAAACTTCTAAATTTCATTGAAACAACCTCAAATTGATCTGGAACATTATCAAGGACACAAAAACATCATTATTTATGTAAATTACATTAATGTAACCATTTTATACATTCAAATAACCCTAGAAATTATCCAAAATAGTCTTAATTTTTTTTTAGTTTTACATACAAAAAATTATAACCCTAACATGGTAGTTGTCATTATGACGCGATTTATCTATAAATATAACTCAAACATCCAACATCCTAAAACCATGAAAATTATTAAACTATAATAAATTGTTTTTATATCACATATCTCAATAAAAATCGACACCATGACAGAGTGGTATAAAAAAATATAGTTGTTCATCCAATATTTTACAAAACCTGATCAATACATCATTGTGATTACGGTTATTCCCCAAGTTTCTCACCATATTCAATCATTATTCAAGAAATATAAACCATGAAATATTATTCATCAATTTTAACCTATATAATTAAAATAACCATATTTACAAGGATAGGTATTATATGAATATTTACATTAATTTTTCTCAATTTACTTTTCTAGTAAATGACCATGCCATAGTTTCCTCAACTCTGTGAAAAAATTGTTTCAATTTTTATTTATTTTTTCCCATAATTTTCTATTATCTTATTTAACATTAACAATACTATGAAAAATTTAAAACACACTATCTTAGAAAATATTATCACATTTTCAGTTAAATTATCAATATAAAATTGTAAATATAATTGATATATAAGAGAAATGTCCTAAAGTGATATTGTATTATAAAAAAATACATGTAATGGGTGGTCAGATCCCATCCATCACACTTTAAAAAGTAAATTTAATAAAATTATCTTATCCTAGATAATTTTATTTATCATAATATTTGTTTTCAAATTATTTTATAAAATAGATTAAATTATAAACAGTGTGTATAAAAACATATAATCTCAGTGATTTATAACAACCAAATAAATTATCACAGTATATAATAATATATTCTATATGATATTTGCGATATAATGAGAATTCGTGAAGGCATTTAATGTTTAAATATTTATTATTCTTGATTTAGTCTATTCATTAAACTTAATTCGTAGAGTAGATATTGATACATTAACAATATTTAAACACCAAGCTCTATAAATTTAATTTATTTTTTTGTTCCTATACATTTACAAATTTATAATATACATATGTATCAAAACCTTAAAAAAAATAAAAAAAATATTATATAATATAAATACCAGTTTTGGTATCCTCATGATGATTCATATATCCCTTCAAATATTCTTGGAAATTTTGTTTCTAATTATCATCCTTACCATAATGAAAACATTTTCCTCTCTTCCTTATGCCTCTATTAAAGCATTATTTTAGAACATATCCATGTTGATAAATTGAATAAGATATATTTTCAAGGAAACCAATAGTTCTATATAGGCTAGGACCCAAGGTCAATATTGGATGGTAGAGGTTCATATTCTAGTTATAAAGAACCATTTTTTATATGGATGGTCTTTATAGATCATCTTAAAACTATTTATCAATTTTAAACATACATATTGTACTCTTTTTTTGAAACTTTTATTCTATAAAAACATGCATGTGAGTGGAAACATCTAATGAATCCCTATTATATTAATATAGAGTATATAAATATGATTATTAAAAAACATCAGTAGTTGAAAATTCAGGAAGTTGTTACCCTATTCCATATATTGTTTTCCTTCCAAGAGAGAAATTATAATGTCTCTAGAAAATTCCAAGGAGATTCTTGTATTGTGATTACAATTTTTTATCACTAATATCAAATTCATGTCTAATGTTGATTCTATTTTATCTATAACATAAGAATTTATCATATGAGTATCATGTTTTACTTGTAATTAATAATGAACTTTATTAAATTTTATCCCACTAAAATGATGATTGTTTAATTATATCTATTAAAGGGATAATGTTTTTTGTTTTATTTGTGGTTTGAGGCTATTTTCTCATTATCTCCTCACTTAACTATTTCAGCTTATAGTAATGTTAATCATAAAATTTACTAATATTTAATAAATGAATGAAAAAAGCATATCTAAATATGCCATATGGATTAGGAAGACTTTATGCCTCTATGAGCCCAATGAGTAAGGTCTCTTAGATATTTTTAACTCAAACCTGACATTAGATATATGGAGCTACTGTTTAAGATTAACTATATTGATTGTATGAGGTAATAACAAGTTCCCACTTTGGAAGAAATATAAAACTTATTATTTAAATGATTTTTTTATCAACATCACCATCAATATTCTTTATATAGGTCTAATATTTCTTAATTCTCATGTATTTTTTATATTTATGAATTATTTTAATGATTTAATTTTTTATCTTATAAATTAAACCAAATTTAAATTATCAAAACACATTAATTTATAACACCTTATACAATACTGTCTTTATATTAGTTATCCCAAATTAAAATAAATTATATCAATGTATATCAAAATATATATCATACATAAGGAACATGAAACATTTTCATCTAATGTATTAAAATCTTGTGTTTCTAGTAGATCTTGTAGTCACATTGAGGGGGAGGGGTGAATAAGTATAAAAAATTATTACAAAATTATTCCAAATTAAATTTTTTACCATTTTTGTTATGATAACGTCTCTCTCGATTAATATGCATAGATCTATTTACTCATTTTAGATACACATTCTCACCACATGAAATGAAAAATAGTAACTAGATTATAATACATTTATTTAAAAGATTCAGACCGAGTATTTTACCCAATATACTCATCATTATATTATTATCCAAAAAAATATCTATTAATTATATGACACATTGGAATACATTTGGGTACATTTTAAAAAAACATTTTATATCACAACATGTGTCATATTCTACTAAAAAAATCTTTTTATGGCTCTCTCAAGTGTATATTGGGACCACTTAAACTCTATACTATGATAGATATTTCTACCACTAATATAATTTAATGCATCAACAATAATATATTTTTCCTCACCATTTGTCTTTGACTAGGACCCCGTACTTTTCTATAACTGCATACATGCTGGCCATGTACTATAAATTTCAAAATATAGGTCCTTGATATTCCTATTTTGTTTCATATCTTATATAAATAAATCTCAATTTCTACTGAAGTTGATGTTTTGAATACTCATAATCATGAACCCAAGTGATTTTTTAAGTTTATAGGTCATCTTATCCTTCTCTCCTATACTTATCAATGTCATTTGTAATAATATTTATATATAACTTAACTCTATATTAATATAACCAACCCTTATCTGATAAATATTTTGTCTATAATCTATTAATTATATCTTTCACAGTCACAATAAACTACAATAAATAATTATTATTTTATCAGAGTTAGTCATTCTCAAAGAATCCCAAAACACAAGTATCAATATTTTTAAAGGCAGGAAAAAATATATGAACGAATCATACCTTTAACTTCAAAAATATACTATCTTTAATTTTCTTGTTATAATCATAACATTGAATATTTATGAAATAAAAAAAATAATTATATGATTATATATTTATTTATGTATATTAACCTTTTTCAATTAGGTTCTGATGGAACCCTTATAGGTCCTAGATGACAAGAGGCACAATTCTTCAACTACATGGTAGTGTAGGCCTATAGGAAAAATCATTGACAATATATTGATTCAAGAATACACTTGAACATGCCCTCTATATATCCTCTACAGGTATAAATCATCTACTTCCCCTAGCGTAGTTACCAGCTTGTAGTTCCCTTGTTCTAATGCATGGGCCAATAGTATGTCATTTGTATACCGCCTTAAGTTTGAGGATTGGATGACTCTATAAGTTGACTGGTTCTCCTCTAATACATCATCATGGGGTGTCTCTAGTAATTTATAACCTACTATGCTACATGGACAAGAGGACTACTGCTTCATTGTTGGAAATCCCTATTCCCTAAATCATTGAATATATTTGGTCCATATACCCTATAATTATACAATAATTTGATATCACATAAATTATATAAAAAATATTTATAGAGACATTATTTTATCGAAATTCTATAGACATTAGTGCACGTCCACTTTTATATTTTCCTTAACCTATTGACTAATTAATCATTCACACCCTCAATATTTAAAAAAAACACTACATGTATCTTGAGTTATTTTATTCTTCTTATATTTCTCCAAAAAAATTTCAAACTATTTATTTTGACATCTCTGCATCCCATAATTTGTTCTAAGATACTCTTTATTATTTTATCATTCTATTGAATCCATATTTTATCCATAATCTTTAACATGTCTTGAATTATTTATTTTTCGTGAAATATAGTAATATATACCTAATAAATTTATCAATTTGAACAACCGTCCTGTTGGAAATAAAAATACCTATTTTATAAGATTGAATATTATAGATATTATTTTTCACATTATTGAAAACATCAGACTTCACTTCTACTACTGTCCTTCATCAACATCAGCCTTATCAAAATTTCAACTTCCTATTGGTCGACCATATGTTATGTTATGATCCCAGAGTGTTCTTATCTTCTATTCCCTGAACATGTTAACCTTAAACACTATCACAATGTTAGTATTATAATTATTTTTACCTTTAATAAATTTACTCTTCATAGATCTTATTTGATCTCATTATCACCACTATGTATGTTTCTTTAAGGTAATTCCATTACAACATCTACCATAATTTCTTGAAGTTTCATTTAGATATGTCTATCCTATAAATTTTTCTAACTAATAACTCTTACATATAAAACATTTCCATTTTCATATGTGTATGTTAATCATATTTACTACAAAAAATATATATATATATATTACAAACTCATTCATTATATATTTTATTTAGTAACACATTCATTATAATATATATCAATTATGATTTTCTATGAGTTTTTTTCCTTTTTCAACTTATTTTTCTCATTGATGAATCTAAAAAATATATATGACTCTTATAAACTCATTTTCATTCCAAAAAAATAATATATTTTTTATTTAGGATATTTAAATAAATCTTATGGGTTCACTAAAGTAACTCTTATGAAACCTTTATATATATTACACATTATTTAAGATTTTCCCTCAATCACATCTCCACTTTTCAAAACACCAATTATTTTAGGTACGGAATTTTTTTTCTTGCATATATAATCAATGATTCCATGCCTTTTATAATTTCTCCATAATGATTCTCCAAGAAATATGATCCATATATATACAAATTTCATAAAAACTATGCATGATTATATTATTTTGTTATTATGACACATACCTTTCAATTAAATGATATTCTTAACTCTTTAACTTTTGGGATTTTCATATTGATTACTTCATGTAATTATTATAATCACAACAACATAGATTAGTGAAACTTCCTTTGATTTTCATCTTGAAACATCCATGACAACATCTTTCATATGTCTTGTATTTTGGTTGGGCATCTTGAATTATTATAATTATCACAACCTTTTATTTTAGTGAATCTTTTATGAATGTACATTACATATATTATATCTTTCATCCACATACAATACATTTAATAGATTCTAACTTATTATAATCTAAAATTTACTATGATATTTATGCTCATATTTATCACTTTTAAAAAACATCTCTTATATCATAGGATTATATCATCAATACACCTTTAGTGAGTGTCTATCAAAATTAAATCTAAACTTCGTGTATCATCTTATTTTTAACTTTTCAACTAATATCTTTAGAATTCATTTAGGAGTCTTGATATTTTATTTCAATGTACTTCTTCTTACTATTTACATTATAGAAAATTGAAATTTATCTACATATATTTGGGTTTTTTATTTTTAATAAATTATTAAAAAAAATATAACACTCATCATCATTAATTGTGTATTCTAGAATCATATGAAAGAAAAACCATGATCAAGAGTAGATATGGTGTGATAATTAATGAGATAATTAACTTTCCGATAGAACAAAATGGCCTACCATAGTATAACCTGACCTAATGTCTCACTATATATTGATCAATACTTGGGATAGATCTTAATCATACTAAAATACTACCACATAATATCTATAAACACTAATAAACCTTTATTTTCGAATAGAAATTAAAAATTCCACATTCTTAGATGGAAAAAATATATTTTATGTCATAGAAAACAAGTAACTCTTTATATGCATGGTAAAACATTTATAATAATTTTTAAACACATTAAACTAAAAAATATTTGATAAAAATTATATTCTAAAAAAATTAAGTAATAAATAAATAAATAAACATTTTAAATATTCATATATGATATATACATTTATTAATATTTTTAAAATAAAAAAATAAAACAATTATTATTGGGACACAATTATATATAGATTTCATAGAATATTAATATAAATACAACATATTTATATTCCAACCAGAAATATGAATAATATATATTATATGGTATTTTATAAACACCTTCATTAGTATTGAACTATATAATTCTTCAAGAAATTTTAAATTTTCATATTCATTTACATATTAACATTATGTATTTTTAATGCATACAATTAGATTCACTGGTATATCATAAAAACATGTAAAATAATATTATCGATGAGAAATTAGTATGAGTAATAATTTTTTGTTGATTGTTTTAATATTTAATAGTTAAATTATGAAAATTCCATTGTTTTAAATGTAAACATTTTTTATTACCTTATATTTAAAATTTTTAAAAGTTATATAAATTATAAAAACATATCATAAATTAAAAAAGAAAAATATAATAAAAATATAATATATCACAAATGGAATTGTCCTCAAAATGTGGAATGAACTATAAAATAAAATTGTATCACTATTCTATGGGATAATGTTGTTATATGAGATTATCTAATGTGACATGAGAAACAATATGGTCTTATTATTATCTTTTCTTGAACAAAATCATCTTTATTGCATTGTAACCCCTTCACAATGTTGTTTGTTTATTATTAATGAAAAGGATGTACCTATCAAACCCATTCTACTTTAAAAACATGGATTTATAATATAAAGTGAATAATTTTATCATTATAACATAAAAACATCTCAGTTTTATGTTTCTAAAAATATGTTCATGTCATTTCTTGGGTGGTGTAATATCATAACAATCTCAATGAAGCCATGTCTAACAAATTAGACTCAGGAATGGAAACAATTCATTTCATATGGATAGTGATATCTCTATATTTTTTTCTAGGTATTTATTTTTAATTAAATTTTTACCAAATTACCAAATTAATCTCAAAATAAACATCATATAAGTTCATTAAATATCACTGATGTATTTTTAAGCGGATTATTTTGTTCAATTAGTAAATATAATAAAAACTAAAACCATTTCCATAAGATCTAAATATGATATATATTATTTTAATGCATTAATTTTGAGTAACACAATACTTTTATTAATAATGTCTATCCTCTATCTATGTGGTTGAGAAATACCCCATGGTGACAAGTAATAGTTTCTCAACTCTAAAGGTATCAAAAAAGTGTATGACTCACATAAAACACATTCATGGAAATATACATACATTACCTTATTTCAAACAAAATCCTTTGTCTAATTGTGTCATAAAAATAACACAAACATTCCCATAGAATCTTGAAGAGCCTTTGTTAATATAAATTTATTTTTAAAATTCTATTATATAAAAACATCTTGTAACATACACTAAACAACTCTAAATTAATTTTATTACATTTAAATATTCTTTATAATTTATTTATAATTCATTAAAAATCGTTAATTGATATTATATAAACTTTTTTTTTTCTATTGTGTGGAAGATATAGGAAGACAATTGAGGATATCACAAACTACACTCAAATTGAAGATGATGATATACATCTAATTCTCCTTGAAACAGGTTAAAAGAAATATCACGTGTTATAGAATATAAAAATTCAATATGATTATAACACAACCAATATTATAGGCTTTATATGTCATATATATTTAAATATTTAGGGTCATTTTAATCCTCTCATTATAATTATAGTGTCGAACACCCCATAAATTCTTCTCTTATCAATTAGGTGGACATGTAATATCTATCCAATCTATTTCAACTAATGAAATTTTTCTTGGGATTTACCTCAAATTTTCCCATATAATGTAAAAAAATAAGTGTTTTTACATCTTATATATAATATAAAGTAATCCACTGCCCCCCTAAAAAATGGATGTTGAAAAATAATAAGAAAGAAAGTCCCTGAAAATGACACTAACATTAATTTTCTCAATGAAAAGTTGTCTTTGATATAGATAATTATTTATACTTGATCCATGCATTAAACAAAATTTAATTGAGTTTAAGTATTATGTATTTTTTACAATAACTCTATGAGTATTAAATGGAGAATACCTCACTTAAATAACATGGGAAAGCTTATAAAAATGTTTATAATATTTATTTCAATACATGGGTCAAATTTTAAAATAAAAAACATTCATTATAATAGATTTTTTTCTATAGAGCCACACTTTATATGACTTTTTTCATACCATAAATAATAATTATATATAGAAAACTCTAGTATATATAGGTAATTTGCGTTTCAAAAATATCATAATTCCAAATAAAATGAATTTGTATGAATATATTTCAATTTTTTAGTATACAATGAAAAATTATTATTTTGTTAACCTCATTATCATAGTAGTATCAAAAAATAAAAGTAATAATTGGTGTCCTAACACATGAAATAATGGTTTTCGGAGGGGGAAACATTTTTTAAATATAGTGGAAAAAATAATCTAAAACGTTTTTCCCTAAAATCCATCCATATTTTTGAACAAGATAAAGTAAATGAACAATAAATAGCATTTCTCTAATGATGTGATCTATCCCAAATTTTTCACAAAATTTTGATATGTATTACCAAGAAAATACAAACATAGTTATTCCAAATAAGGTATTTAAAAGTCATATGAATCTTTTTACTTATGGTAATAATCCCCTTCAATCTACTATATTCTATAACTATAGGAAAATGAAATGATGAAAATAAGAGTTAATTTTTTTAAAACATGAATATAACATTCAAATTCAACAACTTGAATTATATTTGAAATTTTTATATAACCCTCCTATGACACTCCTTATAACCCCAATGTTTTTTTGATTATTTATTACTATTTTAAAAATTAACATGGATATTTAAAATCATTAAATCATCATCAATATGATTATCCGACAGAACATGATAAAATATATGGGTGGGAATCAACAATGGTTAGAATTAACTTATAACACATGCATTTCTATTCACTAAACCAAAGCATAGGGACCTTCACCATGTTATATTGTACACCAATGTAAACTATGATGTAGTTTATATGACATTGTCATTTTTTATCTTTATTTCATATTATCATAATCTCATACATACACCAAAGTATCATAAAACAATTTCATTTTTACCTTATATAACAACCTATATAATGAATTAGGAAAATATATCCAAAACACATTTTTAATATCATTCAAAACTTATTTCATAAAACTTATAATTTACTTTAAAAATATAGTATTTCATTAGTTACAACTTGTTAAAAATTCATTCACAACTTCTTTGGGATATCATCTAAAATAATTTTTGTGAAAATATCAATAGTTTATAAAAAAAAGTTCATAAAAACACAATAATCAATTAGGAAACAAAATATTCTGAGCAAAATTTCCATTAGATTTTTGAAATAATTTTTAATTTACCTAATATTTAATTATAAGAAAAGATTTTCCTTTTAAAAACATAAATTTTACTCTCTCTTGAAGTAGATTTTACAAGATTAAAATAAACAAAATATTACTACATACCTGTATCCACCATTTATATAATAAATATTAATGAATAATGGAATATTCTGTTATTTTTAATCATTGGGTATACAAAAGACATAGTGTATTTAAATTTTATGTATCATACTCATTTTTCTTGAGAATACGAGTGTAGACTATCGAGAATAATGAACACATCACATGGAACTCACTTGAATATATGAGAACATCACATACCTGATACATAAATAGATAATAATTTAAAAAGTATATAATATTGGTACAACTATAAACTTCTTCATTTTATCTCAATTAATGACCTAGAAGGAAAATTATTTATATGATTATAAAAACACATCTTAGTTATACCATAACCAATAATATGATATACAAATAACCTCATCACACAATGACTAAATTATCATCAAAGATAATGTAAAAATGAATTTTATTATTAAGGTTATCAATCTATCCATCTTTATAATCTCATGTGTGATGTTCAATGTGAAACATGCAACCCTGCTATATGAAATGCTTCGTGCAGGACACTATATGTGGTATACATATTTTTATCAAGTACATAGCACAATATATTTCATGAGTGAATTATTTATATCATTTTTAAACACTAACATACTAAATTTCACATGTTAGGAAAACCTATTATACTCCTTGATGGACATTGATTAGGGATAACTCAAGTTCATACATTGAGATGTTAATTATCATTTCACTAAATAAAAATATGCGTCCAACATGAAAGAATAATAATGTATACACAAATTTTTATAGAAATTATAGTTATTTAATTCTTAAATTCATTTAAGATCACTAAAAAAATTTAACTCCTAGACCATATTATTAAACAATTTCTACTTCATAACCACCAATGTCATGATTTCAAAAACTTTATAATCCTAAATACTTTGATCTATTTATATTTTCATTATTATCATTGAATTTATATAATTAATATATATAATATTTATTGGATATAATTTAACTATAAATAGTTATATTAATATCATTCTTTACAAAATTATTATAAATTATTTTAATATTTAATTATAAATTTTCATTAAAAATACTAGTAAAATATATTTTTTAATAATTTTAACTTCTCTAAGGTTAAACATAACCCATATATCCTTATAGAGACAATATTTTCTCTAAAATATATTTATAAACCATGGGCCCATTTGTGTTAGGAAATAACACTTATTTACATTAGTGGAATATTAAATAAATAATTTATTATGAACCATATTTTGTAGGGTATTCTATGTGTTTAAAGTAATATTATTAAAATTTTACTTTATTTTTTAATATACTTTACTATTAGGTGGTTTGAACTCTTTCCCTGATATTTTAAAAAATTACACAGATTAACACTTTTATCTAAGATAAAAAAACTTTTCTAATTTTTAATCCATGTTTTAGAATTAAAAAAACATAAACATGTGTATTATAACAATCATCTTATATTTTTTATATCAAAAAAATTAAAAATTACTATTCAAATTCCATAAATGAAAAAATAAAAATACATTATGTTTTTTTTCACCCATTAGAGTTTTAACATAATCAACCACATTAAAATCATTGATGTAGAAATGTGTTACTTAAACAATTAAAAGAATTCTTCATGCTTTATCTGTAAATTATTGTTGAAATTCATGAAGATGTCTATATTTTACAATATTTTATTGATTTAATGTGTGTTTTATATACCCAGAATATTATAATAATTTATTTCTATAAATTTTTGTAACAGACCTAGATACTCCATGATGTTCTCTACAGCCTTTATGGTATTCATGAAAATTGTATCTCCAATGAATACGTTTTCTATTTTTGAAACACTTACCTCATATAAATTCTATATTCTGTGATTTAAAATATGTAATCATGGATTCTCCATAGCAATTATTTTTCTCATTTTAGTAAAATATTTTACACTTTCCTTTGCGTATTTTCATAATAGATGATACTTTTGGGCCTTCTATTTCCTATCTATCAATGAAAAATATATTGAGGCCACCTACAAAACAATTATTAAAATCCTTCCTATCTAATTCATAAAAAAATAAACCCCTTATGAATTATTATAGAATGGATTCTATGGATAGGTCATGCCAAGTTGTGACCCCAGTATCTTTATGTAATTTTCATACAATGTCATGTAAATCACATGAGATGATATGTAAGTAACCTCAACCATTTCAGATCAAATGTTACATTAAATTCTTCTAATCTCCTATGATTAAATATTCCTTGATAGTGTATTTTATGTATGTCAATCAACTTAAATCAATCCTTTTTATCTTGTTACTTTTGAAGCTTCATTTCTATATAAATAAGAATAAACATAGATATGTCAATTGAATCCATACTATTCTTACTATAATAATATGTATCCATTAGAATATATTTATCATCTTGATCATTATTAGAAATATTTTACTCCAATACAATGAAGTCTCCTTATCTTTTAAGATCATAAATTAAATTACATTAGGAATCTATGAATATAAATCCACTAAGATACTTTTTCATGTATTGATTTAAAATTTATGTTTATTAATGATGATTTTAATTATTTCTATAATATAAATTTTTATTAGTAAATCATCATGTTTTTTATTATAAGGATTATTATATCTGTCACTACAGAACAAAATTCAAGGAAATAGAAATCTATAAACATAATGGCTTGAGGAATCATCCGCATAACCTTCCCCCTATTTATTTTTTGTCATATTCATTTGCAGTCAATGATATGTATTTCACTAATATTTTTTTCATTTTGAAAAGTATTCTCATATCCATATTTTTTGGAAGACTATATTGTTAATGAAATCATGTATGAAACTAGGGTAGTTGAGTTGTAAAACCCTTACCAAAAACTACTCTATATATTATCCCAAATTAATTCCTCTAGTATCTCTACCATTAAAGTTTACCAACTATGTGAGAAATAATTATTATGTTTGATAAAAAAACAAAATAATATTATGTTCTACCATAACCTACTTTTCATCTATACTATAATCAATTAGAACACATCTTTTGTAATGTCCCTGACTCGAAATCCACTAAAACGGTGCTCTGATCTAGGTGGTTACATGACCTTAAGAGATCCTCCCCATATGTCAATGGTTTTCAACTAGCAGTGGGGTCTAAAAGGGATAATTGGAAAGACTATAACACCTTTTATCAGAGTAATAAACAATATAAGATAAATAAAATAGATGAAAAATAACCAGTAATTCAAGAGCATGCATAAAAAACCAATCTCCAAAATGGTGTACAAACATGTCCAAAAGTAAATATTTCATGTCATTCCACAAGTGTAGAAGTGAAAAAAAACCCCAAAATGAATACAAAATTCAAAATCCCCAAAATGATATCGACCACAATTCCGAGTCCCCCTCCACGTACACCCATTCCAACCCATCTCCATAGAAAGAGCCTCTTCCCTTCCACTGACCTAAAAACACGAAGTCTGCTCGGGCACCCAAAGGTATCACGAGCTGTGTGTGAGTAAAAATCAGTATGTCACCACTAACGGTATCTACAAAATATCCAGTATAAAAAATTGTGCATGAAATAGGGAAATGAATAATAAATGACAACGAAATGATTAAGTGACGTTAACCAGTTTAAGTCCATTAACAACATTTATTACCATTCCTTATCTAACCATTTAATCCCATTTCCCATTACATACCATTTCCAATGAATTTGTTATGGGTTAATCAAACAAAAAAAGTTACATAGTCTTAAAGTACATAATCACATGCATGATGAAAAATACATTGTAATCCTATCTAATTGGGACTAACTTATTCATGTCAACCATATCCTCACCTCGAATCCTCAGTCGGGGTGGGTGAAACTGTTAGGGGAATATAGCTTCATTCCTCTTCACTAACACATGCATTAGTGGTGGAGTTCAGTGCCTTAGTCTAACCCGACTTGTGGTTATAGAACCTCAAGTCAATACCCCCCTCTCTACCAAGTCATGCACACCTTCTATATGTGTAGGTATATCCATCGACCTTTCACACAAAATCATGACCATTTCCCTTGGAAAACATAAGTCATAACAATAACATGAGAGTCAATCCCATGACTTAACCCATTAACATAATTACCACATTTCACATAATTTAGCCTTTAGCCCAACTCCCTTTTATTATTCGTATCTCACTAAGCATTCATTCATTGTGCTTATCTCATTAGGATTTGATCATTATACCTATCTTAATAAGCTTCATTACTAGGCTCATAATCCATTCCGTTGTGGTATTTAATCATTTCCATATATTAACTTATTTATCCATTCATCATTCTCATGTGTCAACCCATTTTAACATTCCAACATTATTCATAACTCATCTAGAATAATCATCTTCAACCCATATAAGCTACTTCCACGTCAACCCAATATCCCTTAGGTTATTATTAAGCCTAGGTGGATCACCTAGGTTCTAACCAACACAATCAATCAAATCAAAATGTTTATCGAGAGCTCTACATAAATAAAAAACAATCTCACTTGTTTTTCACAAATCCCTAGGTCTGGGGAAGTCAGAACACCCCATGGGTGGCTATAGATTAATCTCATCACCCTCGATTCATCCCATGGGAATCCAATGGGTTTCCATTTACCTTCATTAAAACCATTTTACCTAAACATGAAAGGGGATACAAACGTACCAAGAGACACCCAAGAACAAAACCACACATGAAAAAATCCCCAAATAAACCATGGGATGTGACTTGTAGACCACCTGCTTCGATTCTTTGGGTGAACGCACTCTTAATCGATCCATTCGAATCCACTTAAACAAAAAATTGAAGCTTCACCCTATATCTCACCAAAATATTATGGTTTTAGTGATTTGTAAAGATAGGAGAGGAGGATACAGACCCTAAACTCAAAAGAGAAGCAAGGATGGGATTAGCCTTACCTAGAGCTTCGATCTCCAATCAACGACCCAAAAAATGCCTTAGAATCGAGGAAGATCGATCTATTGGAGATATATGGACATTTCGTTCATTACTTGGGTGAAGATGGGAGAATGGAGATGAAATCCCAAGTTGGGTATTAAAATCTCTTAGGGGTAATTTTTTAATATTATCAAACTTTACTGGGCCACATGATTTTGCCACACGGTTTACCAAACCGTACGTAAACCATGATCATGCCACATGCCAAGGGAAAATAGACTGAACAGTTTCCTTGGGCTGGCTGCATGGTTTGATAGGTCGTGCACATAACGTTTTCCCATCACTGTTGGGTCAGTTTTCCCTTTATATCATGTCCCGAGACACCAAAACCCCTCTGAGGCACCTTAAACTTCTGAAAAAACATTCTGTTAACCCAATCATGGGATTCAAACCTAAACTTAAATAAGGACTTACCTTTCCAAGATATTTGATCTTACATCTTTGGAATTACCTACCTATTTAGATGTATATTGTATTTAAATGGGATTATTTTAGAAGGAATCTATTATTTAGTGTATTTATTGGTTCTAAAACCAAACCATATTTTCTCATGAATTCTATTTATATTTACATTATTTTAATAATCAAATTATTATATTATATACCATCAATAAGATTAATATATTCAAAACATATTAAAGTAAAAACAATTAATTCAAATCCTTAATTATGTTACATTCCCAAAAACAAAATCCAATTATATTAAAATAAATACAAATACATTCTATGAATAAAGTATATCAAACTATTTCCTGTAATGGTTTATAATTACCAGAAACAAAAATTCCAATATGTCGTATTATTAGGTTCTAAGTAGAAATTTCAACATTTATATTCAAAACATTGTCCTATAAGATAGTGAGAATCTCACGCCAAAGCCCCACTATCCTTAGATAACTTATAAACAGATACTTTATTTCTAAGAAAATGCTAATAATTAATATGTAAACATCATAATCCTCTTTTAATTTCATGTTCGCAAACCATACCCTAAACATATGTATTATTTAATATAACAAAATCTTATGTCATACCATGTCTTAAAATATATTAATTCATGGAATAATAGTTATTTGAAGAAATTTAACTCATAAAATATTACACATGTCAATTCATAATATACATTATCTATATTCACAAATAATGAAGTATAGAATAAAATAAATAATTGAATAATACAACATTTTAGACATAACATAAACACTTATGAACATTTTACAAATAAGATATTATAAAGAATCAATATTTAAATTTTATTTATATATTTTCCTTAAATAAATAGACATGGCTATTTCATGACTTTTTCAATAATAAATCTATCATATTATTAATTTACATATTATTTTTAGTTACTGGAAATTATTTTCAACACAGTTTTACCTGAAATCCATGATGTGATCCTCATCCAGAGGAATTTTTTTAAATTTATCTAGATTGGATATATCAAGAAGATAGAAATTGGATCTCAATTTATTGATAGTTTTTCATATACTAAGGGAAAATGATTCTTAAAAAATATTTCCAAATCCCATTTCATGATGGTGAGGGCCCATTTTTGGAAATCTTATAGGGATTTAATCCAAATAGCTTATGTACATTTTTAAAGAAATTATATGTTTCTTAATCATTCAATTTTCCTCAAATAGAGAGATAATTAATCTAAAATAGTCTTATCAATAATATTTTTTTTAAATTATGTTGGACTTCTTGTGAGGATATTTTTTCAAAAAAATATCATTATCCTAGATGAATTCCATGCATGATTTCTATTCAACACAATCATACAAATCCTTATTATTACCCCAACATTTTTGACGTAAATACCATGAAAGCACTATTCCAATGGAATATGGGTGTATTGTTGATGCCATTTCTGTAACCTATTAAAGAAACACACACCCCATAAAATTTAGATTTACACCCAACAAAATCTGTGTTTGTTCTCTGTGTCACACCATAGAACCCGATAAGTTAGGAATGGTTACCATTAATGGAAATGGTTTAGGGAATAAATTTTAAATAATATGATCAATATCCAATTATTTTTGGGACTATGTCACACAATAATCAATGGAGAGAAACTAAATTTCATTCTTACACACCCAAGTTTCCAAAAATATATATTTTTTTATGTGTTTTAAATTGATACCCCGAATAAATTAATAGAAACTAGGTGTAATTGGCTCATCCAGAGGTTTTCCAAACCAAAACCACTATAAAAGATTGAATTTTCTGGACATCAATATAATCTATGATAATATAACATAAATAATAAATTAATCAATGTATGAAGGGTCAAATTTAATTGTCCCAAATCCACTCTAATTTTCCAATGAATTTCTATGGATATAAATTAACATGGTGGGGAGAATTTTAAGACCCAAAAATGAAACTTTCTTACTCATATTTGTATGTATAACATCTGTATTAAGATCGTGGATTATCTAGGTGGAATTATGAAATTCAAGGAATTTTTTCATTCCAAATGATTAGGTACATTATTTGGGAAACATTGGCGTAGAAACTGTGAAACCTATATTCTTTTTAATAGTGTAAATCATATGATTAGTGTAATGTTTGGTAAAAAATTCTAGTATATAGTGCTACCTACCTGTGATTAGGAATGTTTTAATTTGACCTTGGTTTTTTTGATGTTCCCCACACTCTTTCCCCACACGAACAACTCTGTATTGTTTCTTCCCTATATTGAATTTTAAAGGATTTAAATTCCTTATATTCATTGTTTCTTCCTATTTCTCACATCTTCTACAACCCTAGTGGCTGTGATGGATGATTTCTATACTTATTATGGTCTAAAATTTTATGATTTTAGATTCTTGTGGTTGTAACCAGCCATTTGAGAACTAGTCTAGTTGGGCTCATCATAAGTGATATGGTTAAACCAATTGAGGTAGTTGTTTCCATTTCATTTTATCTTATTTAAAGGTTACATGGATACTTGAGTTATAAAAATGTTCTTTTTAAATAATTTAATGAGGTGTATGATATCATTATTTATTTTTTCAATTATTTTCCATTCATTGTTGGGTTATCATTTGAAAAAAAGGTGAATTTCCATGGTTCAATGGCACTATGATTTCAAATGGTATTATATGAATTCCCTGGGTTTGAAAAAATTACAATTATTGTTTTCCTAAGGAAAAAAAGTCTTCATGATGTTTTGGGAAATTTTTTATTTCACGTACTGGGAGGATATATGTTTTAAATGGGTTTACTTATTTAAAATGGACTTGAGTTGACAATGTGTTTTTTGGTGTTTTCTGGAATTGACTGATAATATTATTTTGTGTTGTTATATTTTACCTTTTTTTCTTTTTGTCAATTTATTCATAAAAAAGGATTTATAAGGGTGGTGTAATTTATTTAAATGTAATAGAACAGTTTGTATTTTTTTGAGAAATGAATTTTATCAATTGATGGTAACAATATTTTTGAACCTCATTGTTCCTGTTGTTATGAATATATGCATGTGGTAATGGTTAAATAAATTTTAATTAATGTTATTCATTTATTAAGGGGTGTCATCGTCTATGTTTTTTTTGGTGGGATGTATAATATTTTTTTCATATTTCTCATTGGTTATGTGGTTGTCAATTTATTAATGTTGGAATTAAAATAACCCACATCCGTTTCCTATTCTATGAAGAACCTTGTTATACTAAATAGGGATTTCAAAGGGTGTTTGCTAATATAAATTATAATTACACACTAGATTGTAGTCTATAGTTTAATTTCATCATCAGGATAGGGGTTGTGTCAGAGATGAGGTTAGCTGAGAGAAATTTGGGTGATGAGTTATAATAATAGTAACTTGCTGGTAATTGGTTCCACCAATGCATGTTGATTATTTTACCATTAGTCCCCATGGTGTCTACTCATGATATTAATATTATGTTATGCCTATTTTTTATTTATTTTCATGTGAGTTTCTTATCACATGGATAGATCTTAGTTTGATTTATTGAACTTTATTATGGTCTAGTGTTAATGTTTCCTAATTTTTATTGACTTTGATGATGAAATTATTTTATGGACATTCCATGGATTGATAGTATGTCATAGTTTCCCCCTTTATCCTCAATCATTTATATAAGTGTGTTATTTGCTATGTTTTAATATGATATACTTTATTCAAATACCATTGAATTTTATCTTAAAACCAGATAATTGGGGGTTGTCCAATGTTATTTTTTCAATTTAAAGGGAAGGGTTGATTTTTATTCATTAAAGGTGTGATGTCTTAGAATGGGAAGGTTGGTTTTGGGAAAGATAATAAAATGTAATAACTTGTTTGATGTATGTTTTAGAAAGTTGTGATCTGTGAAATGGTATGAGGTGTGTTTTATTATATCTATTTTTTTAAAAGAAATGAAAACATGTTTTATAATACCTAATTTCAAACAAAAAATTTTATATTATTTTATAAAAGGGGAGAAACACACTCTTGATGGTATTGTAATTGGTATTAGATCACACCTTACACAGTAATTCCAGTTAATAAGTAGTCTTTGTATATTCTATAGTTTCTTACTTCCTAAATTTCTTATAGGATGTAAACCGTAACCTATGGGGAAGCTTGTGATGTTGAGTTAGGTTATTAATTTTGAGAGACGTAGTGACTATTGAGTTTTCCTCTCAATTTTATTTAACAATTTTGGTTCTTGAAGTCTTTTAGCCTCTATGAACTCCTTATTTTGTTTCATTTTTAATTCGTTGTTGGGTATTGTAAATGATTTTCCTAAAATGAATTTATTTTAATGGGAAATTTTTTGGTAAACAATTTTTGTTTTCACCCATATTTATACCAACTATGGATATTTCCTATTTAGAACTCCTTATTTGTTGTCTTCATTATCCAACACATAGGAACCTAATTTTGGGATCCTAAATAGAAATTAATTCTCATCGTTAATTCCTTGAGGGAGATATCATGCTGATGAGGTCACTTCTAACACCTTGACACTATTCACTAGCCTAATGAGATCTATAATGTACATAGGGCCATGTGGTGGAGTTTTTGGAGTGACATATTGGGTCACCCCAAGGTAGTTAATTATAGGGAACATTTTTTATGATTATTTTTTATATACTAAATCATGGGTTTAGAAATTTCATAAAACCAATCTCATCATCTTCTTAGAATGCATCATGGTTTTTAATAACATTAAGAACCATGGTTTTTTTTACAATATTTCATATTTTTAGAAAATAATTCTTTCATAGATTCATCATGAATATAATAACTTGATCAAAATGATTTGAAAATATCTCAAATTACGTTGTTTGATTTTAAATGGGTTATCTCCTGTGAATACACTATGAGAAATTAAAAACTATTTTTATATTAGATCTACCCATATGTTTTATCATAATAAATTAAAGGAATAATGAGTTCCCTTTTTTGGTGATATGATTTATCCCATCCCTTTCAGACATGATTGATAGGTATATTTATTAAATAACAAAAAGATTCATTTCCCCTAATATGTCAATGTGATATTTGAATCTCCCAAATCATGGGAATGATCTCCCCCAGTACAAAAAATGATATAAACTTATATTAAAACCATAAATTAAAAATGAGTGAGGGGGATTAAATATAAGTATTTTTATAAAATTATTTTCATATTTGAATGCATCATGTTTTTATAGACTTGATAAAATTTATATAGACACAAAAAGATTCTCCTTTGAACTCAAAAATTTAGTCATCATTTATAAAACATTTTATATATTTTACAATTGTAATAACTTATTTTATATCATGGTTGATTCCTCATAAATGTTTTTTATTTTTAAATATATTAAAACTTCTCAAATAATCATCACAAGATAATCCATCCAGAGCTAATATATTATGTGGGAAATAACCCAAATATTAGTTATTATATCATATCAAATGAATTTTCATATAATAAAACACCATATAATGATATTTTATATTCTTTTGTCTACACCAGCCCAAATAATCACATCATTTATACCACCATGTCGTGGTTTGTAATAGGGAATGTTTATACCATGTATTTCTTTTATAAATTAGTTATTACAAATCAATACAAAAAATATAATTTCAAGTCAAAATTAAAATAATATATATTTTTTCATATATATAAAAAATATTATTTTCTATATGTTGGATTTTTGGTCAAATGATAAATTAATATTAATACTTGAATTAATAATTGGAGTTTATTTCAAACGTTGGAGTTCATTATTTAATTAGACCTAGATAATTATATTATTTTTTATAATTAATTTGGTATTATTTCTTTATAAGAGAGGGAGAGTCAATAAAGGTATTTTCTGGCTGATTCTACATTTTTATAACGTTGAGGTAGAAGGAAAAAAACAATTTCTGGTTTATTTGTGAAGATATTTTTGTTTTGACATATTTTATTTTTTATAGAACAATTTTTTTCTACATTAAAATATTTTTTTGGATAGTTTACATAAATGATATTTTGGAGGTCCAAATAAGTAAAATGATTAAATATGGTGGATAAAAAATGAAATATGAATATCTTTAGAAACAAAATTTAAATATATACATCATTTTTTATCTTTTCAAGCCAATTGAAGATACATAATCCAAACTAATGTGATTAGCATGAAACATGAAATATTTTGATAATATTTCTTTCCATGTATTCAAAACCATTCTATTAAATTATAATTAATGAAATTATACTTTAAGAGGACATTTTAAATTCAACATGTTACCAAAAAAATTATTCCAGTATGTCAATTTCATTTAAATATATTAAATAATAGTGTATCATACTAGGATATAATGTAATCAAATTAAAAATAAATAAATTCATTAGATAACTAAGGTTTAATTCTTTTTTTGGGGAATATGATGAAAAGATAGATAGTTTATAATTAAAAAAGTAGAAAAAAATCCTAATGTAATAATATAATAGGGAAAGTGTGATGATATAATGAATAATATAAATATTCCAATATGATAATAAAAGTAAAAATGAGAATAGATTTTATAAAATTACAAATGTAATAATAATATGGGTCATATATTGATGGGAGTGAAAAATATTATTTGTTTGTTAGTTAAATTTATTTTATTCTAATGGGAAAATTGGAAAATAAGATGTTCTTATAGAGTTATTATTGAATAATTTCTCAAATAATTATGGATATATCTTGTTTTTATTATTAAAATAAATTATCTATTTTTTTGATTAAATACGCTATTGTTTTTTTAAATCAATTTTGTTATAAAATAATAATATAGTTATTAAATATACATCCTCATGAAACATGTGTAAATTTTATTTGTATTAAAGATTAATTTTTGTATGGATGATGATCAAAATATTTTTAATTATTCCATTTCAATGATAAATGAGAATGAAAATCTAGTGTCCACTCAAACAAGTTTTTGAAGACTTAATGTCAATGGTATTAATAATCATAATAAAGTCCCATAAAATATTGTTCCATGGGAAAGGTCCACATGGAGATCTATGATCCCCACAAAATATTGATTCTCCATCTATTGTATCTATCACTATGTTACACTAACAATTGAAATGATCCAATATAAAGAACATTTTGTGGTTTTAAAATGTGCATGATTTAGTTCTGGAAATATTGAAAGGGTTCATTATTTATTCATGGAAGGAGAATGGTATTAATTCAAATTGATTCTTCTCTAGGGAAACATAGAAATATTCATTTGATATCGGCATCACAATATCCTCTTATCGTCAAATTTTAGTAATGTGATTACCAAATATCAAGAAGGATGTGTATATTGATTGAACCCCATAGATGGATGCTTGGCAATATGGAAAGCATAAAAAGTTTCATCACAACAACTCTCACATATAAGAATGTAAGATAATGGATAAAATATACGATCGCTATACTCAATTGGATTCAAAAAAATCTAATAATTGTTTAGAAACATAATTCCTAGGACATCACCATATATATGGGATGTATCAAAGGTAGTATGATGGGAATAAGTGTGGAAGTTGGGTTTCCTGTGTAGACCAACATGTTGGACGTAAAAATATTACATATTGTTCATATTCTAATGGGTCTATGTGTAGAGGGGGATTCATTCATCATGGGGTTGTCTCTATTCATCTCACCTTTTGTTCATATTATGGTGAAGAAAACACCTTATATGCTAATGTTAAAGCGTTGATGACTGGATGTCAACATGGACAACAGTACAATCACTATTTTACATATATTGAGATGTATTCTTTCATTTATTTTAGTTTCATAATAGGGTATGTAACACCCTATGTTTTTATGGTCCATTGTTTCCGAATAAATTAAAATTTTCAATTATAGCTTCCAATTTAATATGTTAAACATTATTTTCACAATAAACCGATGTGTCGTATGTTACATGCAACACCGAGTTGGCGTACGATACACACAACACTGAGTATAGATTTTTTTCAATTTATACAAGAAGTATGTTTGGATTTAGTTATATTCATCCCCAAAAGAATATTTCACTACATGCAATACTGACTTGGCTTACATTATAGGAAAGAGTGACCATCCTTGATAGCTTCAGTTGTAAGCAATACCGAGTTTCATTAAACAATGATATATTTCAACAATATTATTAATTATGTGAAGACATGTATTTTTCCATGTAATTTTTTTTTGATTTAAATTAAAATATTAACAGTCCCAAAATTTGATGGCGTGTAATTCCGAGGCCCGGAGTGTCCGGAATAAATTTCTGAACTTTTTTTCATGTATGTTAAGTAAAGGTGCGAGTGGGTTTTTTTAACTTTTGAATCAATGCTCGGAATTAAAATCTGAGGACATCGTTGAACTCGAAATGCCGGTATTCTCTTAAGGAGACCTTCACCTCGACCACAATAGGTTGAGAGTGAAAGTCAGTTTTTGGACTATTTGTGGGTGGGTTAAAAGAAATAAAATAAAATAAAACATCATTATTTTATTTTTCTTTTTGAAACCTCCATTTGAGTTATGAAGGTGGGGTCTACCCAATTTTGAAACCTCCTTTTTGAATTTTAGTGGTGGGGACCACCCAAAACCTTCTATAATGTGGGGAAATTCCTTGGAATCCTCCCATTCAATTGTGCCAACATGGATTCAATTTAATGTTCCATTCAATTGTGCCAATGTAATTCAATTAAATGTACCATTTAATTGGGCCAACATTAATGTTCCATCATAAAAAATTAATTGTTCCAACCTTAATTGATTTGATAAATCTATTTTAATATATGTTGGATCCTCATTTCTAGGTTGGAAATCATTGTCAATGGAGAGTTGGGAGAACCTTGGAGAATCGGGAATAACTTTCTCCAACAAAGAACCCCCCCCCCACCAATGGAGAATGAGGAACCGACCCCGAGCCCGGATCGGAAGCGTCTTGCAGAAGCGATGAACGCTGATGTTCTTCATCGACTACATCTTTCTTCCTCACGCCACCTCCAATGTACAATTGAGGTAGGGGTTTTTACACGCTGTATTTAATCTATTGAATCTTCATATCCTAAATTCACGATGACAATGGCCAAAAAAATATGGCCATCATCCCACACATTAACCTTGAATCTCTTCTTTTTATTTCATCACGTGTTATTTAACCCTCTAATTTTTATTGGTGCTAAAAATAAGGAGTTTTTCTGAGCATGAAATATAGATGTGAAGTTCTTGGCACAAGGATCGCAAATATGAAATCGTATAATTTTTCAGGCTTGGAAAGAAGCCGCAGTTGCTCGTGGAAGAAGGCAACGGCTGGCACCCAGTCAGCCCTGAGGAATGAAGGGTGGTGTGCATCTGCGCCGCCAGTTAAAGAGGAGGATGCGGCCTGTTGGCCGTGGTGGGGTAGGATGGCGGCCAACAATCGGCTGGCCGCATGGAAGAGCGGTGGCGCGCGTCCATGCCGCCAATGGAGCAGGAGGTCATGTCCGCTTGGCCATGGTGGAGGCGGACAACGGTGACATCGCGCTGCTGGAAGGAAGACCGACTGGACGTTCCTACCAGCTGAGGTGCACCGTTCGGGACCGTCGAGCGGTCCCGTGTGCCTACCAGGCTGCACCGTGGGCCGCACCATGAGCCGCACCGCGGGCGACACTGCGAGCGACCCAGTAGGCCACGCTAACGGGACGTTCCCTTCACGGGCCGGACCAGGCTACCCCTATGCGGGCCAGTCCGAACCACGGCCCAGCAGGCTGGCCCCGCTGAGGCCCAGGCCATCCGGGCCAGACCCAGATTGGTTCGGACTGGACCAGGGCCCATCTGGGCCCATTATTACCTTTTTGGTCATAACTTGAGAATTAGGCGTCCGTTTGACGAACCATCTACGACACCAGAATCCGTGGATTGAGATGGTCCATTTGATATTATCCACATGAGTTTTAGATAAGGTTGGAGTATGGTCGTGTTGGATTGGACCCCGAATCCAACCGGGCTCTCAGGGCAGAAACACTAATAACTTATAGACTAGGAATCCGATTGAAGCACCGTCTGTTGCGTTGGGTCCATTTTGACATGACAGACCTTTGGGTTATTCTTCTTGGAACTTCAGGTTGGTTGAAGTATGACCTATGGATTCAAGAGCAGTTCTCCAATGTGTGATATGTACGAAACCCTACGACTGGCTGAGACATGACAACTACTGACCGTTTCGACTCGTAGTGACTCAACTAGCCCAGTGGGAGTGCCTTTGTGTGACACGGTAGAACCATGGTGGGGAGTGCCTTTGTGTGACACGGTAGACCCACTGTACTTGATAGGAGGAGTACCTCAATAGGCCATGATGGGGAGCGCCCTTGTGTGATGCGGCAGACCCATGGTGGGGAGCACCTCTGTGTGACGAAGTAGATCCATAATACTCGACGAGAGGAGTACCTCAGCAGTCCAAGGTTAGTGGTAAGCACCTCTTTGTGACACGGAAATCCCACTGTACTTGATAGTGGAGGATTTTTCCAACAGTCAAGGTGTTCAGAATGTTACTTGTTACTATCCCTATAAAATCATGTGGCTCGCTATCAGCTTCCATAGCAATCCTATGTGGGTCAGCTTCATAATTTTGTTTCTTAGATTTTTATACCTAGTGTGAGCTGAGACTTTATCTTTTTTATATTCTTTCTTTCGTGGAATAGTTGTATTTGGGCTTTTGACTTGGACCTCATGTTTCGTCATGATTGAGATAAGTTTACCCGACAACTTAGGTATATGTATGGCCATTAACCTAAGTAGGGTTGTTATTTGTTTTCATGTTTTGAGGTTTATCCTTTGTTGATTTTGTGAGACCTTCGAGGGTCTTAGGGTCCCTTCTGAGGAATGTTATACTCACCCCTGCATGGGCTACACCCGCACCTTGTTGGGTTTGGTGAAGATGACAGAAAACGCTGACTGAGGACGAGGGTACCAGGATATGAGGTATCTCGGAGGTGGACTATAGATGAGGCATACCACAGAGACAACCGTTAAAGAGTGGTACCTACCCTTCTCGTAGGAGTCCTTGGATGGTGTTCACAGGTTCTGTACTCAATTTAACTTTTAGTTTCCAGTTTTTCTTGTACTTTATAATTGGGCTTGTATTCTGGCCCCTTTTACTTTCTGTACACACAATGTTTACTACATAGTTTTACTTTGTGCTTGTACCTTGATTCATGCTTAGTTGTGTGAGTTAAAGGTTATAAATGCAATATCTTCTTGTTTTTATGGAATACGCCTTCGTTGCAATTCTCCAATCCCTGGCTTATGGAAGGTGGTCTTGGAGTAGTCATAGCACGGGCCCCGAGGGACGGGTTATGAAAAATTAATGGGAAATAAACTAGCCATTATGAATATTATTAACCACATTATGAATTTTATATAACATTAAAATTCATATTATATATTTTCTAGACATGATACAGTAACAAATTCTATTGTTTCAGATAAAAGAAGTATTTCTCAAAAAATGTTGTTTTGTCGCCTTTTGATAGGTTACCCATTTAACATCTAGTTTTAAATAGTTTTATATATTCTATTTGAAAAAATAAACTTTTTATCTAGAATTAGAACATAAAAATTTATTTTTGTTGAATTTTTGGTATTTTTCTGATAAAATTCATATTTTAATAAATAGTGAAAAATACTAAATTTTAATTCAAAACTGCCTTTTCATCAAATTTATTTATATAGTTAGATTATCTTATTAATTGCTTTTAAAGTGTTATAGGATTATATTTCTATCATTTAATTTAACATTGGTCATTAGATGTAATTTCACATTTAATTTGGACATAAACACATGGAAATATTTTGATAAGTCTTTTCTACCTAAAACACACTTTTTGGTTTTTGACAATGAGAAATAATTTTAAATTAATTTTAGGAAATTTTTTGTTTTAAATTAAGAAAAATGGATACCACATTTGGAATCAGTGAGTCCATATTATGTTAATAGGTTACTTTTATTTTGATTGGATATTGTGAAAAGTTACTATTGTAAAAACATCTAACGTGGTTAAATGTAAATCAGGTAAATGAGTGTAGAAAATAATTTGGTAAGGATACTAAAATGATCCCAAAACCTAAAAAAATCCTTTTAGATGAATAAAATTATACCATTGATATTTTGGGATCGAAAATTATTCATTTAAGGGACACTTGATAATAAAAATGACCTAGATATTAATAAAACCAATGAAAGTGACAAAATGTAAACTTCACATTTCTCATAACTATCGTAATTTTAATATAAAGATAACTAGGTGATATCTATAAACATAAATATTCATTGGAAAGATAAAAAACTACCTATATCATTGTAATTTATTTTTCATTTTTAAAAAATTAATAATTATGTTAATGTCTAATACATTGATGATGTAAAAATTAATTAATTGTTGAGAAATCGATAAAACAAATTTTATTAAAATAATAATAACCATAAAAGGCCTAAACACATGCCCAAATCATGTTTTTTGAGTAAATATAGACCCCAAGTATCCATGTTCCGATAATTTTACCATTTGGAGCTTAATAAGAGTGAATATAAAATTTATTTTATTTTCTTTAAAGTGATGTTAAAGTTTTCACATTCATACTTTAAAAAGTATAACATTTTTAATGATGGATTTTACGGAAGATAAATTGTAATAAAAATATTATTATTAAAGATAGTAAATTTATGTTAATTATATTATTTTAATTCAAATTTTTTACTGCAAATTGGTATATTAAAAATTTACACAATATTGATGTAGTGATTATTTTAATAATGGAAATATCAAATAAATGTTTTTATAAAACATTAAACTAAATATATTTAAGGATAAATAATTTTTCTAATAAATTTTATAGATGAAATTTACCCATTAGGGATATAATTTTTTTTTGAGGATAAAACCTTATCTGGATATTTTTAAAAATCCATGAACTGAATAGTGTAAAAATTGTCACAATTGATATTTTCTTAAAATATTGTTTTATAAAATTATTTA
Organism: Viscum album; assembly: GCA_963277665.1. NCBI lineage: Eukaryota > Viridiplantae > Streptophyta > Magnoliopsida > Santalales > Viscaceae > Viscum > Viscum album. The sequence continues at coordinate 1,491,449,901 of OY728142.1, forward strand.
AAAATCTTAATTTTTTTGAAAATATATAATAATTATTATATAGTCTAAAAGGATCAAAATTATTCATTTATGGTATAATTTAAATCATATTAGTAAATATTTTATTATCTTAAGATTGAAAAATTTGTTATCTTAATTATAATTAAATAGAATAACTAATTGTCAATTAAAATGATAATGTTTAAATTTAAATCAAAAAAATTTTAAATATTATTTTTTTATTATAATTTAATCTTATCATATATTATCTAATCATATATCTCTTTTTGGAGGTATTTTTATTTATTTTAAAATTATAATAAATTAATATTTTTGAGGTTTCCAAAAGTGCCCCTCACATCATTTATAAAATGGCACTTTCTCCCTCAAATATTAACTTCATTTTGAGCCTTTATACTCGGACATACCCTGACCATTTACATTCTCAACTTCCTTGTAAACATTATAGAGGTCTTGGTCCTCTTTAAATACCATCTCTAGTTCTCTATGTGGATATTTATAAGAGGCACGTTGAAGAAGAGGTAAGGTCATTTACAGATTCCTTCAAACTTCATTCTTCCTCTACTTGCACCTCGTTAGTTGTTTTATTATAGATTAATAACTCAAGTAGTATTTATATACATAGAGGTTATTATTATTATGAAACAACCATATTCCACTTTCTACCCATCCTATGAAAAATGAAATCAAAATTCGTGCGTATGTACGACTTATCGTCTCCATGCTGTGGTATAATCTTTTTTTTTCACCCCCGCCTTACATGGATGGGTATACTGATGGAGTTAGTTCATTTAATCGTGATTAATACAAAATTATATTTATTATGAGGTACTATACACCATCAACACCAATACCATTAAACTATTATGTGAATGATATCGTCTCTTGTTCGTATGTACGGTTTACCGTCTCCACGTTTTGATGAGATTGATTCTACACGTTAGCCATTCAAGAATGATTATAAAGAATATATAATAAATAATCATGAAATATATTAAATATTAATTCTACTATATTTATGTATATATATGTGTGTGTGTGTCATTTATTTGCTTCCATTCAATTCAATAAGGAGATGCAAACGTCGTTCATGCGTACGTACGACCTACTGTCTCCATGAACGATGTATTGAATTTCTTATTTATATATATATATATTATATATTTTTATAATGAATATATATGATATATAAATCATGTTTTACCTTCTGTAAGTAATTAAATCTTAATTATATTAAGAATAAAAATCAAAAACACGTACGATAAATAAAACAATTATTACCCAAAACGTTTCTTTATCATGGAATTGATAAATGAATGGGAAATATAATGTCATAAGTGAATTATATATGATATAATAAATATTATAATGGTTCTTTTACAGGTTAATAATATATTTAAACCCACTATACAAGACTTTTAGACACATATAGAAAAAATCAGACCAAATGTAAGAGGTAAATTCCCAATCTCATTATTTTCCGAGATTGTTTATACATAAGTAGTTACTTGGGTATAGTTATTATCCCAGAACTTGTTTCATCAATATATAATATTATTTCTATTCATATACTATTTTTTAAAATCAATTTTACCCATTGGTGATTTTTATTAAATGGTGTTGATGGAATCTGTCTTTCGTTTTCCATTCGAGGTACTTTTTGACTTTTATAGCAAGATTATGAGAAGAAATTTTTTTAATCTTATAAATCATGTACAAATTTTTATGTCTTATTAACTCCTTTTTTCCATGAATATTAATCGACATGACTTGAAGTTTATTTTCAACTAAATTATTTTCTTTTAAAATTCGAAAACATTTTTATAAAAGAAAACATTTTGGAAAAAGAACGTATATTTTTCTCAAGAATTTAGTTCGAGTGTTTTATCAAAAAAAATTCCTTTAAAGATGATGCTCTTTAAATAGGGATATGTTTCCATCTATATTATTACTATTATTTTATTATGTTAATGATGGAATTGTATTTTATATAGATTATTTTACGATGGAATGATGTTTAAGAAACCCATTTTATTTCTTGGGTTATGCTATGATGAATGATGTATGTTATTGTGGAAAATGTAAGAATGATTTAATAATGATATGGGTGTGAGCTATATCTCCCCCTAATTAATTGGGTAATGATTTAAACCACATGATATAGACATGACGGGAATGTATTGTAAATCTGATTCAATAATACAGGGCTAGAATGACATGTAAATTTGGTTTAGTAATACATTGCTGGAATGGCGAGTAAACCCAGTTCAGTAATGGACTTTTTCCACTATGATTGTCTAGTAAGCAATTCCTTGGCTACTATGGAAATAATATTATTTGATTAATTGTTTTTCTAAAATTACATGTTTTATTCCAATGCTATTTTGTCATGGTTAATGTTTCTTTATGATTTATTCCTTACATACTGCCATGACTTATTTCAGGACTCATGATTTTGATGTTTCATCATTATGTTCATGTTTTTAAATTCGCAAGTTTATGGTTTGTTTTATGTTATCCATATTTATCCTTACTAAGCATTTAAGATCACCATTTTTATGTTTTATTTTCCCTAGGATATAGAGAAAGGTTTTAAGTAGGAAAAAAAGGGGAATATCTTTATGGGAGATGATAAATATCTTTAAACATGTTAGAAGAATATATTACCAGTTTCTAAAGACACTAAACTAATACATATAATAAGGGTCTATTTGTTCCATGAATTAATCATTCAAAAAAAGTAATATAATGTCCACGTACGTCAATCTTGGGTCATTACAGTTGGTATTAGAGAGAAGGTTAAGTAAACCATTGGAAAATATGATATGAAAACTTTAGTGAGATCCCTAGAGATATTTTTAAGGATATGTCTAGGGATATTTTAAGGATAAGTGAAGTATAGGTTAAAATCCTATGGTTTTTGTGATAATCATGACAAACTTAGGGTTAATATGAAGATATTAGAGATTTAAATATAATAAGTATTTTATGTTATATATGTGTTTCTAATCTCTGATAGGTATTTCTCACACTTTGAATTCTCATCTTAGCCAATAGCCAGAACTATATAGAACAATTTTCACTAATGAATATTTCATATGTGGAAAGTATGAGAGTTATGAAGATTTATTTCTTAAGTGGAAATATCTTGAAGAGAATAATGATGATGGTACAAGTATTGTCCATAAATATGAGGATAAATAGAAGCTAAATGACATGGGAAAGGTATGTAATGTTCTTACAGAATTGTTTAAATTAAACATAATATTATTAAGGCTGAGAAACCTTAATATATGATTTATATTTTAGGAAAGACAAATATGACGGATCCTTAGAAATTTTTTAATAAAAAATTATATTATTGTGGTGTATATGTTATAGAATTGAATTATTATGTTATATGAATCATGAAATATACATGTGTTTTCCATATAAGTTTTTAATTAATGATTGGAATGGATATTCTGAATATTTTGAAAGAGAAAAAAAGTTGATTTATGGGTAAGGTGAAAAACATGGATAACAAATGATTAAGGTAATGATATACTTAATATGTCCCTTACGTCTAGATAATGATGTTCGGATAAATGTATGTTTGACTTGATTAAGTAAATTGGATGGTGATAGTTTCTTGGGAAGTAATTGTGGAGTTATTGATAAGAGGTTCATGCTATTATGGATGAAGTATACAACTTTTTGGGACATAAAAATTAATCCACTATGTTTTGGAATAAGGAAACATGCATGTTTTGAAAAAGGATATCTAAAAATTCAGGCTGTTACCATGAATCATGAGAATATATGATTAAGGTATTCACACTTTTGGAATGTGATCAACCATACATACCTTATGATATGTGGTGGGTAAATGTTAAGTTGAGTAAGTGAACCATTTTATATAGTTTTAGATTTTTTAAATTTTATAACAATTGTATGGTTAAAAAATTATGTATTGTTTATGTTAAATTTCATATGACATTAGTTAGAATAATTTCTTATCCCACTGTAGGAGGAATTGTGCATATTTTATCACCTATGAAAACCTTTTTTTAGATAGACGGAATGTTCTATCACTATATCACATGATCTGCTAACATCTCAAGAATAAAAAAATCAACTTCATTTTATAAAATAAGAGATGAAGTGTAAATTTTTCAAGGAAAGATCAACGGTTAGATTATACCAAAAATCAAGTATGTATTTATTCCCAATAAAAATTCATCAACTTTAGGAAAAAGATCTGAAAAAAATTATCTTAGTACCTTTTTATCTGATGAATAAGGTGGTCCCTTTAGTTATCACAGATTTATGGATTTCTTGTTGTTAATATTCTCCAAACCCTATTCTCTATCACTATCCATCTGAAGATGATAGTTAGAATTTTCTTCCATATCCATTTTTTCACTTCTCACCTATGTTCGCCTATGTGGAAACCCAGGGATGAGTTACTTTGTGTGCCTTTTATATATCTAAATTTACTTTTTAAAATGAATTTTTAGTATTTCTTTTCACTATGTGGGTTTCTATGAGAGAAACATTAAAGTAGTAATCCTTTTATAAGCCCGAAAAATTCTAATTGAGAAATTAAATTTAAGGATTTAGAAATTTACACCTGAAGTTTTCATGGTCCATTTTTTCTGAATAAATTAAAATTTTCATTTATATCTTGAAATAAACTAAGTTAAACATTCCTTTCACACTAAACCGACTTGTCATATGTTACATGAAACTCTGAGTTAGCGTACGATACACGCAACCCTATGTATAGATTTTTTTTTAAATATATAAAAGAACTAAGTTTGGATTCTATTATACACAACGCCAAAAGAATATTTCATAACACGAAACACTGACTTGTCTTGCATTACAAGCAAAGGAAACCATCCTTGATAACTTTTGTTGTATGCAATACTGAGTTTCACTAAACAATGATATATTATTAAAATATTATTATTTAATGGGATATAAACTAGCTGTTATGAATATTACTAACCACATTTTTAATTTTATGCAACATTAACATCCATCTTATGTGTTTTCTAGATATTATATAAGAATAAATTCAATTTTTTCAGATAAAAGAAGTATTTTTTTTAAAATATAGTTTTGACGCCTTTTGATGGTGCACCCATTTGAAATCTAGTTTTTAACACTTTTATATAATTTATTTGACAAAATAACGTTTTCAGATGGAAGAGGACCATAAAAATTTACTTTTTTAATTTTTGGTATTTTTCTAATAAAATTTATATTTTAATGAATACTGAAAAATACTACATTTTAATTCAAAACTGCCTTGTCATCTAATTTATTTATATAGTTAGATAATATTTTAAATTGGATTTAAAGTATAATTGGATTATGATATTATAATTATTCCAATTTTGGTCATTGTAATTAATTTAACATTTTAATTGGACATAAAAACATGAAAATCTTTTGATAAGTTTTTACTTCTTAAAAACTTACTTTTTGGTTTTTGACAATGGGAATTAATTTTAAATTAATGTCTGCCAATTATGTGTTTTGAATTATAAAAAATGGAATCTATATTTGGTATCAGTGGGTATAATTTATGTTAATAGTTTACCATTTTTTATATTATGAAAAGTAACTACAGTAATTTTTATTTAATGCTGTTAAAATTAAATCAGGTAAATTTGTGTAACAAATAATATAATAAGGAGAATAAAATAATACTAAAACCTACCAAAATTATATTGGATGATTAAAATTATACCCATGAAATCTTAGGTTAGAAACATAGTAATTGAAGGGCCACTTTACAATGAATATGGTATAGATATAAATAAAACCATTCAATGTAACAAAATATCAACTTCACATTTCTAATAAGTATACTAATTTTAATATAGAGATAACAAGGTGATATATTCAAACATATATAGTCTGTGGAAATAAAAAATAATTACCTAAATAATGGAATTTTATTTTTAATTTTTAGTAAAATAATAATTTCCATATTGTATTATACATTGATGATGTAAAAATTAATTAATTAATAAGAAATCCATAAATCAAATTTTATTAAAATACTAATAACCAAAAAAGGCCAAAACACATGACCAAATCATATTGGAATAGTATATCTCGATCATAAGAATCCATGGGTCGAGAATGTTACCATTTGTATCTTCATAGAAGACATGATGACATTTATTTTATTTTATTGTAAGTGTTGTTATAGTAGTCACATTCATAATTTAAAAAGTATTACATTTTAAATGTTGTTCTTTAAAGAAGATAAATTCGATAAAATATATTATTATGAAATATGGTAATGTTTTTTTCATCATAGTATTTTATTTCAAATTTTTATTCCTCAAATTAATATATTAAATAATTACAAAATGTTGATGTAGTGATTATTTTAATAATAGAAATATCAAATAAATGATATTACAAATATTAAAATAAATATAATATGGGCCAATAAATTTTTCCAATGAATTTTATAGATGATCTAGACCCATTAGTAATGTAATAAAATATTTTTTTGTAAAATAAATTATCATGAAATTTATAAAAAACCATGAAATGAATAGTGTCAAAATTGACAGAATTGATATTTTGTTAAAATAATGTTTTATAAAATTATTTGAAAATTATAAAAAAAACTAAAAATATAGAAAAATTATGATATGGTATAAAATGTTATAAATTATTTATTTATGGTATATTTAAAATCCAATAAGTAAATATTACACCCTTTTAATATTGAAAAATTTGTAATCTTAATTAAAATTAAATACAATAACTAATTGTCAATTAAAATGATAATGTTTAAATTGACATAAAAACTTTTATAAATTTTATTAGTTGATGATATATCTCTATTATGAATCTTATCTTAGAATATATATCATTTGGAGGTATTATTATTGATTTTCAAATTATTATAAATTAATATGTTTGAGGTTTCCAAAAGTTCCCCTCACCTCAATTAAAAAAGGGAACTTCCCCCACCAACTGTTCACTTCATTTTGACTCTTAAATCTTGAACATAATATATCAATTTATTATATATACTTCCCTATAAACATTCTATAGGTCTTTTCCTTCTTCAAATTACGACTCTAGTGCTCTAAGTGGAAATTTAGAGGAGGTACGTTGATGAAGAGGTAATATCATCTAATGATTCTTTCAAACTTCTTTCTCCATATACTTCCACATCATGAGTTGTATAATAATAATGTAATAAATACAGTAGTAATTATATACTGAGAGGTTATTATTATTATGAAATAATCATATTCCACCTTCTACCAATCCAATGAAAAATGAAATCACCATGCGAGTGTACGTATGGATTGTCGTCTCTACGTCGTGGTGTAATCCATTTTCCACTACCATATTAAATGGATGGGTATAAAAATGTAATTAATAAATATATATATGATTAATATAAAATTATATTGATTCTGAGATACTCTTCACTATCAACTTAAATACCATCAAATATTTATGGGAATGATATCACAGCTCATGCGTACATATGACTTATAGACTCCACGATGCGATGAGATTCATTCTCCACATTAAATGTTTAAGAATTATTATAAAGTATATCTAATAAATAAGAATGAAATATATAAAATAATAATTCTATTGGATTTATTTATATATATATATATCATTTACTTTCTTCCACTCAATTAAATAAGGATACATAAACAGGGTTTATACGTATGTACGACCTACCGTCTCCATGAATGGTGTATTCCATTTCATTTTTCTATATATTATGTATATTTTTTTTTCTACTGAGTATATATTATATATAAATCATTTTTACATAATTTAAGTAATTAAATAATAATAATATCAATAATAAGAAGTCAAAACTCATACAATAAATAAAATCGTTATTTCCAAAAAAAATCTCTAACATGGAATTGATAAATGAAAAGGTAATATAATGTCATAAGTGAATAATATATGATATAATAAATATTATTATTCTTCTATTAAAAATTAATAATATGTCTAAACCCATTACATAGGAGTTTCAGACATATATGGAAGAAATCAGACATAAGGTAAGGGATAATTTCACAATCTCATTATTTTCTGAGATAGTTTATACGTAAGTATTTACTTGGGTATATTTATCATCCACATCCACATTTACTAAATATATAATATTATTTCTATTATTATATAATTTTTTGAATATAATTTTACCCATTTGTTTAATATTTATTATATGGTTTGGAAGGAATCATTATTTCATTTTCCATACTATGTACTTTATGACTTTTCCAGCAAGAGTATGAGAAGAATTATTTTTATCTTATACAGTATGTACAAATTTTTATGTATTCTTAATGGATTATTTCCATGAGGATTCCTCAACATTATTTCTTTTTTATTTTCAACTAAATTATTTTCTTTTAAAATTTCTCTATATTTTGAGAAAAGAAAATATTTATGAAATAGAAAGGATATTTTTCTCAAGAAATAAGTTCATGTTTTTTATCAAAATTATTTTCCATCTAAGATGACTCTATTTAAATAGGGATATGTTCCTATCCATATCATTATTATTATTTGATTGTGTTGATGATAAAATGATATTTTATATAGATTATTTTATGATGGAATGTTGTTTAAGAACCCCATTTTATTTATTGGGTTATGCTATGATGAATGATTTATGTTTTTATGGAACATGTAAATTAATTTCATTATGAGATGGGTGGGAACTATATCTCCATCCAATGTTGTGGGTAAAGATTTATGTATCATTAGATAGTGATTACTAGAATGGAAAGTAAATATCGTTTAATAATACAGTGCTAGAATGACATGTAAATATGTTTCTGTAAAACATGGAGGGAAAGGCAAGTAAACACAGTTCAGTAATGGACTTTATCCAATATGGTCGTCTTGGCAGTAATGCCTTGGCTACTATGGAAATCATTTTATGTGATTATTTGTTTTTCAGAATTCCATGTTTTGTTCCGATGATATTTTTCCATGGTTAATGTTCCTTTATGATCTATGTCTGATATACTTCCAAGATTTATTTCATGACTCAGTATTTTTATATTAAACATTAATGTTCATGTTTTTAAATTATTATGCTTATAGTTTGTTTTATGTTCTCTATATTTACCCTTATTTATAAGTTGAGATGACCCTTTTTATGTTTTATTTTCCCTTTGATATAAAGAAAGGTTTTATGTTTGAAAAAAGGGGGAAGATCTTTATGTGAGATGTTAAAGATATTTCACCGTGTTAGATGATTATGTTTTGAGTTTCCAAATACAGTAAACTAATACGGTCTTTAGAAATATGTTTTGACCATGTATTATGTATTCTACAGAAGTAATGTAATTTTCATGTATGCCAGGCCTAGTTCATTACACGTTAGATGCATCCAAACATGTATTTGTTTTATTATATAATGGAATTAAAATAATTTACCGATAATTGAATTAATATTCAAGAAAAATGCTCTGAGTGAGACATAGTTTTGAACATATTGGCCTCTAAAGTAAGCTTTGTAAACCTTTCCAGTGACTTCACTAATCCAAATTCTTTTCCCTTCAAATTGTAATTCTTTCTTTTATATTTATGGTCATGGAATTTATTTTTTTAGACCACCTGGATATGTGATTTTTTTTGGCACTCACTTAAACCCAAAAAGTGTTTTTGATAATAGAAATTTAACATATGAGGATGGATATATATTAAAATGGATTTAATATGTTTCTTTGTTTATATAAAATTAAAAAATTTGCAAGAAATAATATTTATCAAATTATCACATAGAATGATAAGTTTTGATATCTTTATTCCTTAATATATCCAATATTTGATATCTATTCACCCTAATTACTTTCTTTCAAAATTTATATTGTAGTTTATACAATCAAAAACACTAAACTTTTCTTGATAGATAGAAATTTTGAACTTAATTTTTATAAATGTAATTATTCTTCTTTATTGACCCATATCTTATTTTTATACCATATTAGAATAATTTATGTTTATAAATTCTTAAAAATTAGAGTCTTGTTGATAGACTTACCATATAATAAAATATATCTTTCTATGTTATTATCTATCTTAGTGTATATTGGTAATTTCTATAGCTGTAATTATTAATGGACTTAGAATTATGTTATTGAATTCAATAATTTTTAATAATTTCTATATTAGGATAATGATTGGAAGGAATTTAGAAAAATACTAACATGTCTTTTGACCATAGTGTGAGACATGGGATGAGCCTTTTTATTACAAAAAAACTATAGATCTTTAGAAATAGTGTTTATGTTATAATGGAATTGGAATGAGATAGTTCATATTTAACAACCTTATATATGTATATGTAATTCTACTTTAAATAACAATATGTTAAATTTATTATGTTACACACAACACGGAACAAAAATAAGTTGTGATATATTACAATAATAATTTTTAAATAGATAGATAGTAATCACATTTGATACATACATTGTATTATTTTTTTGAATGATGAAATTTAATGTAATGAAAATAAATAAATAATAGGATATGATTAAATTCATTCATTGTTAAAAATGATTACTCTACAAAGAATTGGTTTTAAAGTGATTTTAAATTTAATAAATTGGTCCCTATTTTAATAATTCTATGTATGAATTAATAAATTGATACATCATTACCAATAAATTGATATGGAATTATATTAACAACACATGTAGTATAAAAAGGATATTTTTCTATAAATTTTTTTTTCAATATATTTAATATTTTCATTTAAAATGTAAATTCCAAAATTTCATACTTTTAATCTTATGAAATAAAATTCAATTTTGAATTCAACATGTAAAAACTATTCTTAAGTTATGTTTTCATATTTTTTCTAAAAGGATGGTTTTTTACTTAATTGTAAGTAAATATCATTTTTACAAATATTGTGGCATGTTACTTAAGTATGAATGAAAAGATTATAAATCATTTTTTCTACAAAAAAATATATGTTTATGGATTAAAATAAAACATTTTAAAATATTAATTTGAATTAATATAAATATTTATGACGTTTTAAATCATAAGTGATGTTTTATTCAACTAAAAGAACATATTTTCACCCTTTTATTTATTATGTAATTACGAAGTTAAATTTCTTTTTTAACTGGATTTTTTTAAATTAGTCCTCAATTTTTATTTATTAACCAATAAATTTCACCATAGTATATTATATACATGATTCACGTGTAAATTATTTTATTATGTTTAAAAATATATTTTCAACAAAAAACACTTTATTTTGAATACTTATATGATCATTAATATGTACCACCTATAAGAATTTAATTTTTTAAAGTTTGTTGAATATTTTGAATCATAATATTAAAATTATTTAATAATTCTTGTTTAATTATTATTTATTATGAATAATAAAAATGATAAAAAAATTAACATGGTAATGGTTAACAAGGAGGTAAAAATAATTGATATGATTTCAAATATAACTTATAATTTTATAATTCAAAAAATTTTAATGTATTTTGACCATAAATTTTTCTTATTTTAGAAATATTAAGTATTTATTTCTACTTGGTTTAGAAGATAACTTTATATTATTTTAACACTAAGGTTATTTACAAGGGTGCCAATCCCCACTCCAAAAGTGTACACCTAATTTCATAACATCTACACACACCTAAACAAAAATTATCAAATCCAATATATACCCAAATACCTTCCCAAACCCCACATTCATGACCTAGATTATTTTTTTAATCCCACAAAACCCATCAAAAAATCCTTATGGTGGTTTGTAATGGAGATTATATAAGGAAGAGGTATATGTTCTTAAAGATATTTTTTCACATTTCATTCTTCTTAAACCTCCTCTAAATATTTTATAGAAATATTGATATAATTCAATAATTATATTTACTCTGAATTTTTTTATGTTAGTTTTTTAGTGATACTCTATCTCCTTTCTTACTTATGAATATTGGGAATGTTTCTCATGCGTACGTGTGGACTACCACCTCCATAAAGTTAAGTATTTCATATTTCCTTACTAAATATTATAGATGGTCATATAGGTGGATTTAATGAATATATATGATATAGATTACATAATTATTATTATACTAAGATAAAATAATTTTCATCTACATTTATTTTTATCCATTAAAAAAACTAGACATCACTCTCATAAACGTGGATAATGATGCCTACATGAAGTGATAAAATTAATTTAATCATCACCACATTACATGTATAGCTATTAAAATGTATTTAACTGATATATATGACATTAATGTGTAATATAAGTCATGAATATATTTATATAACGACAATAAAATAATTAAATATCATTATACTGTAAACCATTGATATCGATAAATTACTCAAAAAGTTTCATCACAAATTTCATCTTCAAAATCATTACTAAAAATTACATGGAAGGAAACTAGAACATTATTAAACACCATGAAAAACAAATTAAAGTACCATATGCAATATAGTATGTATAAAAGTTTATTTTAAATAATTTTATACGACATCACCATTACAAAACATCCCCGAAATTATAGAAATTACTAACATATAATGATAATATTAACCTTTAACTAACAAATAGATGTAACATCCTGAGTTTTAAGAAAAAAATAATTTGTTCAATAGTGTGCATGATACTCTACATCGAGCATAAAAAAACTAAATATTATTATTTTAATGTTACCATTAAAACCTTGCTCTTATAATGGCTTGAATGACCAATATTAACTGAATTATGGAAATATGGTTAACACATGATTATATAATGATTCAATGGTTACCAAATTTATTAGAAATAAAAACCAATTTAATATAATGGATGTGTTTTTATGAAAACCTATTTAAATGACAATAATTGTGTTTATAAAAGCATATCACTCTTATAGGATTGTATTAATTAAATATAGACTAAATGTGATGTTTTAAATTCATATTATATATTTTCTAGACTTGATATAAAAACAAAATTAATTTTTAGAATAAAAGAAGTATTTTTAAAAAAAGGCATTTTACAGACTTTTTATGAAAAACCCTTTTTAAAAATACTTTTTGTCAATTTTATATGTTTTTTGAGAAAAAACATATTCATTAGAAGTGGAAAATAAAAATTTACTTTGGTTAAATTTTGATATATTTTGATAAAATTCATATTTTGGTAAATAGTGAAATGTACTGCATTTTAATTCAAAAACTACTTTTTTATATAATTTTGTTATATATGTAGATTGCACAATTAATTAGATTTAAAGATTAATTGGATTTATTTTTTATCATTTAATCCAATTTTTGAAATTGGAGGTAATTTCAAATTGAAATTTGATATAAACACATTTCAATCTTATGATGGGTTTTACTTTTTAGAAACATGTTTTCTCATTTCGAAAAAGGTGTTTAATTTTAAATTAATTACTGTAACCTTTTTTGTTTGAATTTGGAAAAATTGATTTATATTTGGAATAAAAATTTTCAAATTATGAAAACATTTCCCTTTTATTTTTGGACATTATGAATAGTAACTTAAGTAATTATTTTTATTTACCATTGTTAAAGCTTAAATGAGATAAATAAGGTTAAAAATAATATTATAATAATTTAAAAATACCCTAAAACATGTGTTAATCATATTTTATGAGATATGGCCAACCAAGATAGGTATTGGGGTGAATCATTGGCTTTCGTAAGCCAGTTGGGTGTGATTGTGACACTTAAAAGATTAAATTTAAACTAATGGAAAATTTGTTGTAAACATGTACCTTTTACTAAAAAAAATAATCTGGGTTTATATAAATTATATCTTTGATTACAAATAGTCATTAGAAATATAAAAATATTTCGTACATAATGTTACGTAATTTATAATTTTTAGACATCATATAGATAAATTTATTTATGACACAACGATGATGCATTGTTTGTTTTATTAATTAAGGAATCAAATAAATGATATTATAGTTATTTAAGAAATAGTATATCAAATATTTGATGCCATCCACTAATTTTATCGATTAATATGACATTATAGGTTTTATTTAATGTATTTTATATAAGGCATCAAGTTTTTATGAATTTTTTAAAAATTCAAGTATGAATAGTGTCAAAATTGACATAATCCAATACTTAAAATATAATATAGCTTATTAAAAGTTATAAAATTCCTAAAAATCTAATATTCTGACAAATGATTATTTTAAGTATTTTTATGTCATAAATGACACTTTTTTTACATTTTACCCATTATGGTACTTACATTGAAACACTAAGTGTAAATATAATGATATCATGGTAACATTAAATATTATAGAATAAGGGTTAAACCCAAATGATAAGTATTAAAAAATATTCAAAACATGTATAATATCATTTAGTAATTATGATACAACCCAAAATCGTCTTCTATTTTAAATTAATAAGTTTGGTTCCATTAGACACCTTAAATAAATTTATAATAAATTAATATTTCAATACTTTCCTAAAGTTCCCCTCATCTCTCATACAAAAAGTCACCATCTCTTCTCAATTACTCAAAATTTCTAATTCTTTTTTTAGCCAATATCTATCAAAACCTTTTCCAAGAATACCTTCCTATATTATTGAAGCCTTATTTTCAGAATAAATCCTTTCTTATAGGTGTTAAGGTGTTCTTAAAAGGTGATTAACTAAAGAAGAGGTATTGTTTTCCTTTAAGTGTTTGTATTTTGTTTGTACTTCCACTCCCTTAAAATGTCCCCCAACCATGATGACATAATAACTATAGTATCATTAATATAATTATGTGTTATTATGTTAATATAATACCCTAAATTCATCTCTACTTCCATCCAATGGGAATGAGATTAATCGTTCTTGCATACGTGTGAATTATCACCTCCTTGAACCGATTTAGTTCATTTTCCATTACCATCTATCAAGATTGGTTATAATTAGGGAATTAATATTAATATGTGATATTAATGAAATATTTCTCATTTTAAAGGAATAATATTTCAATTATTTTATTACCTTTAATGAACATAAAACGATAACATTGTTCATGTGTAAGTCAAAACTATCACCTCTACGAAGTGATGTGAATCATTTTTATTCACCACAACACTTATATGATATATATATATAATTATAATTTAATTATTGTTATTATTTTAATAATATCAATATAATTATATAAATATTAAATTCTAATTACTTTATTTCCATAATGATCAATGAAAAATGGAACATTACTCATGCTTATGTACGGCCTACTGTCTCCATGATTATAACCTTTTTCATTTTTCTTACCATAAATGATGGGTTTGATTTAAAAAGTATAATTAATTTTTTAAATTTATTATCATGTCATGAATATTATTCTAGATATGATGTACTTATGACCACATGGACTATTGACATCATACCATGTTCATTTTCGACTCAAGTAGTGAATACCGACAAAACCCCTGATGTGAACAAAAATAATTTGGTAATTTTTCTAACACGTTAATAAGTGATATAAATGGAATGATAAACATTAAAAAAATTTCTTAAAAAAATTATAAGTTATTATAAGTTTATTTTTAAGGAATATAACGATTGTATGTGATGATTCGGACTCAAGTTAATGGAAATCTTAACTCAATTTCCATTTATTAAGCTAATTATCAATGTCATTTGTTTTGTTTTTCTAGGAATATGTGTGAATGACCTATGATGGTTTTACATTGAATATAAAATTATATTGTGTGTATTTATATTTCTCACACATAATTATTTCATTTATTTATCGTTAATCTAATGATACGATCATTGTAAGGGATTTTGTCTCAATCCCCTTTTATTAATACATTTCTTGATGATATGTAACTTTATTCCTTTATAATGTGTATATAAATCCCCATTGAAATTAAATATTCATATTATATCTATACTCATGATATTTAAAGACTCTTAAGATGTTCTAATTTTATGTTATTTATAATTTATATATTCAAATTTTTGAACTACTCTTTAAATAAAACATTTTTTTAAACATGTTAATGATTTATTCTAATAAATATTTCACATTAATTCCCATATTTAAAAAATGGGTTTAATGATTCATTTATATAGAAATTAATTATTTTAAATTTTAATTTCAATATATTTTTAAAGTGCTATAGGATACTTTGATTCAAAAATCATCTTTTTAAATGTTTTAATGTGTTTTAAAACTAAATTGATTACTTCACCAACTTATAATGTTTTATTTAACAAATATGCCATGAATTTAATTTGTCTATTTTAATTCACTCTTTTGTATTAATGTTTAATTTAAAATTTTACAATTTTATTTTCAAAAAATGTGTTTTCACTTATAAGTGTGTGGCTTCTAATGATAGAATGTGATTTCTAAGTGGAAATGTTATTTTTTTATTTTTGTTTTGTGTGTTATGATTATGTTATGGTTCTTAGAAATTGTGTATTTAAACATGTGGTTTCATAATAAACCAAGTGATAGTGAGCCAGTGACATATCTTCAATGCATTGGGTAACAAGATGGAGGTAAACTATAAGGATTCTCCTAGTATATTTATGGAATATAATATGATGGCTATTCAAAATATAACCATTGAGGTTACTCCCTATGTAGTTTTGAAAGCTACAATGTAAGTATGATATGGATTCCTCATGTTACCTTTATGTTTTATGATTTCTATTATTTTTTATAAGAATTTTTTTAATTCATGTGGAAAGATAATGAGTATAAGTTTTATGGGGGAAAAGTTAGATTTTGTAAAAATATTTTCATGAATTTAAAATACTCATGGACTAATAGTTTCATTCTTTATTTTATATCCCTTATTGAGATATTTCTGCTCATCCCATTTTTTTTAAATGTTTTTCACTATTTTTAATAGAGAATAGAGTCATGTATGATATTACAGAAAAGTTATGATGATTCAACTTGAAAACAAACCGTGTTTCATTTTAAAAGTTTCTATTTTATGAATGAAATAAATATTGTTGGGGGTGTCCACTTTTTATTTCAATGGTTTTGTTATGTAACACAAATTTACTAATTATATAAAACAATAAACCTAAAAATATCCTCAATGTAAAATAATGTCAAATTATTCACTTAATTAAAGATTATGTAATGTTTATGGCTAAGGACTTATAGTTGGTATCAAACGGAGGTTTAGACAACTTTGGAGATTAGGTTGTCTTCTTATATGATATGGATATCATCATGGGTTTATAAATGTATGTTTTATCATATGTTTAATTTCCTAGAAACCATTTTGAGGCTTATGTTATAAAATTTCATGATGATTAACGGTATTTCTAGAGACATTTATTTTTTAGGTTGTTATGGGTTTTTACTTTTTGAGATGAAAAATGAAAGTTATAGAATAAAAATTGAGGTTAAACCTTGTTATGGTTATTTTTTTTAGGATTTTATCTCATTTTGGTAATTTTCTAAGAATTATATAGATTTTTAATGAGGACAACACACAGACTGTGTGACAACCCGTTGCTTCAGACAAGGCTGCAGAAATTGAACCCACATCCAAAGTGCAACATAACATTATCACCAACAACTAACCTACATGAAGTATCTAGTTAATATGAATTATTATTTTTAGTAAAATGATTTTATGGATTAATAATAAGTTAATTTGGGATATATATATTTTATCCAATATATAAACATAATATTGGAAAATGATTTAGAGATTAAGTGATAAATGTTATTTTGGAACATGTTAACTACTTTCAGAACATTATATTGTTAATGAAAATATAATACTATGGTATTTTAATTGAGGGGTAATGGTTGAATTATATTATATATTAATCTATTATTTTAATTATGGACTTATGGGAATTTAGTTATTAATGGAAATGACTAACCTATTAAGGAGAACATGGGATTTGGTTAATTACTTTTTCATATGAGATGTCAAAAGTACATGATGTTATTTGGATATAAATGTTAAAATTGGTCTTGGTAGATTAGTTAATAAAATTTGTCAAAATTTTGGGTTTCAATCTTCATTTGTATTATTTTGGGGAATTTCAAGGATAGGTATTTTTTTAATGGTCAATGTTAAACTTTGGGTATCAATGCTGAATTTCGGAAATTAATGTAGTTATTTATCATATAATGGTTCATTTTTTGGGGGGAAATATCTGATTTCATCCAAAACATTTTGTGGTTAATATTTAAATAAAATATGAATATATATTTAATCTTTTGTGGTTTGTATGATTCTCTAGATGCTGATTCAAGTGCATCAGGTGTGACTATATCATCGTGAATACTCATCATTTAGAAAAAATAGGTGTTTGTGGTATAAATTTATTAAAGGATGAAACTATACATGAAAATTAAGTATGTTTCATTATATTCCTAGTCAATCTTGTAAATAAATTCCTCAAAATTATGAAAAGGATAATAAAACAAAAATGTTTTCTATATACTATTCCTACCAAGAAATCAAAAACACTTTAACCCATCACAATTTTGAGTTTTTTTGATTAATTAATGTTCTCATGATAATAATTTGGATCACAACCCATAAAAAAATTACACTTAGTCTTACTTTGATATCCATTCTCTCCTACGTCGATTCTTAGTATTTGTTATCTCATGTGACCTTCGAACGATCCATTCCTTCTATTAAATTGGATGTTTTATTATCCCTTTTTCCAATGTGTGATTGAAATAAATGTATTTATAAAATTCATACCCTAGTTACCTACCCAAAATTAAAATTTTGAGGATTCAATTTATTAAAATGGGGGAGGATGTGACATCCCAAGATTTAAGAAAGAAACACTATGTTTAATTGCATAAATGATATGCTACATCTGGCTTAAACGAACAACTAAATATTAATATTTAAAGTTATTGTTATAACTTAGATATTGTAATGGATGAAATAAAAAACAATAAAAAAATTATGAAAATATGTTTTACACATGTTTATATAATGATTCAATGGTTACCAAATTTATTAAAAATAAAAACCAATTGAATATAAAGGGTGTGTGTTTATAAAAACCTATTTAAAAGAGAGTAATTATGTTTATAAAATCATATCACTCTTGTGGGAGTATAATAATATAATATAAACTCACTATGATGTTTGAAATTGATGTTATATGTTTCCTAGAAAATATAAAAGAACAAAATTAATTTTAAGCATAAAAGAATTATTTCTCAAAAAAGGCATTTTTACAGTCTTTTGATGGGGAGCCCTTTTTAAAAATACGTTTTTCACTTTTATATGTCATATTTGAAAAAATAAACTTATTTTTTTGAAGTAGGAAATAAATATTTACTTTGGTTAAATTTTCATTTTTTCTAATGAAAATCATTTTTTGAAGAATATAGAAAAATAATGTATTTTAATTCAAAACTGTCTTTTCATCTATTTATCTGTATAGTCAGATTGATTTTTTAATTGGTTTTAAAATGTAATTAGATAAAAAAATTCATTTTATCCAATTTTTTTTTCATTTTATGTAATTTCTCATTGAAATTTGATATAAACACATGCCAATGTTATGATGGATTTTAATTTTTAAAAACCTATTTTCTCGTTTGGACAATGTAGAATAATTTTAAATTAATTACTGCAACTTCTATGTTTTGAATTTGGAAAAATGGATTTCATATTTGGAATAAAAATTCTGAATTATTAAAATATATCCCTTTTAGATTTGGACATTATCAATGGTAACTTTAGTAATTATTTTTATTTACCATGGTTAAAAGGTAAAAAATGTAAATAAGGGTAAAAATATAATTATAATAATATAAACCTACCCTAAAACATGTCCTAATATTATTTTATGAGATATGGGAGATCAATAAAATCCTTGAAGAACAAATTTTTCCTTTGGAAACCACATGGGTGTGATTATGACACCTAAAACATTTAATTTAATATAAAGGGAAATATGATATAAACATGTATCTTCTTACTAAAACAATTTTAATTTTTGTTTATATAAATTATCACTTATACTATAAATATTAATTCTAAATATAATAATATTTTCTATTTCATGTTATTTTATTTATATATTTCAGACATAAAATTAATAAATTTATTTATGACACAATGATAATGTAGTGACTGTTGTATTAATGAAGGAATCAAATACATGTTATTATAAATTTTAAAAAAACATTATATGAAATATAAGATGACATAAAATAATTTTCAAGATGAATATGACATTTTATAATTGTGTTAATTTATTATCTTATAATTAATCAAGTTTTTGTGAATTTTATAAAAATTCAAGTATGAATAGTGTAAAAATTTATATAATTCATAACCTAAAATCCAAAAAAGTTTTTAAAATGTTATAAAATTCATAAAAATATATTATTACTCACATGGTTATGGTAAGTCTTAATATTAAATAAAATATACTTTTTGTGGCCTTTCTAGATGTTTAGTCATTACATTAACACACAAATTGTAAATAACAAGATATTATGGTAAGATTAAAAAGGGTAAAATAAGGGTTAAACAAAAAAGATGAGGATTAAAAAATGTTAATAACTTGCCTAATTTTAATTGGATAATTTGAATATGATCCAAAATTATCTTATCATTGAAAAAATTGAGTTTTGGACTATTATAAACCGAAAATAAATTTATAATAAATTTATATTTCAACACTTTCCTAAAGTACCCCAACCCTCTCTTATCTAATACTCACACTCTGAAATCCTTTTGATTCATAAAATATCTATAAAAAAAACATCCTTTAATCCCTCCCCACTTTTTTAATCTATATTTTTGGCATAATGCCTTTCATAGAGTTGTTAAGGTGTTCTTCAAAGGCAATCAATCGAATAAGATTTATCATTATCTTTAAGTGATTCTATTTTGTTACTTCTTCAACTTCAATAAATTATCCTCCAAACATGTTTAGATAATAAATCAATTATCATCAATATAATTATATTTTATTTTGCTCATATCATCCCATAAATCCATCTCTACATTAATCAAATGGAAATGTAATTAATTTGTTGTGCGTACGTGTGAATTATTACCTCCACGAACCAATTGAGTTCATTTTCCTTTACCGTCTATCAAAATTGGTTATAATGATGAAATAAGTAGTCATATGTGATATTAATGACATATTTATCATTTTAATAGACTAATATTTCAATTATTTTTTACCTTTCATGCACATAAAAATTATAACGTCGTTCGTGTAAATGTATGGACTATCACCTCCATGAAATGATGTGAATCATTTTTATTCACAAAGACACTTATATGATATATATATATATATGTGTGTATGTATGTATGTATAATTTAATGATTATATTTATTTTAATAGTATAATTATCTTTTTTGTAAATGTAAAATGATAATTACCTTATTTCCATAATGATCAATGAAAAATGGAAACGTTACCCATGCATACATATGGCCTACCATCTCCATGATTCTAACGTTGTTCATTTTTCATTCCATAAATGATTGGTTTGATTTAAAAATTATAATTGATTTATTAAATAGATTATTATTTCATGAATATTATTCTAGAGATGATGGAATTATGATCACATGGACTATTGACATCATAACAAGTTTATTTTCGACTCGAGTACCAAATATAGACAAAACACACGATGTGGACATAAATATTTAAGTAATTTTTATAATATGGTTATAAGTTATATAAAAGGAATAATAAAATTTTAAATGGTTCTAAGGAAAGTATTAATTATCCATATTTATTATTTTGTAAAATAATGATTATATGTGATGATTCGGACCAAAGGTAAGGGAAATCTTAACTCAATTTCCATTCATTATGTTCGATCTCTATGACATTTTTTTGTTTATCCAAGAATTTGTGTGAATTACCTTTGGTTTTTTACACATTTTATCAACTTATATAGTGTATTTATATTTTTCAAACAAAATTATTTCATTTATTTATACTTAATCTATTGTTATTTTCTTTGAAAGAGATTTTGTATCAATCTCCTTTCATTAAGACATTTATTGATGATATGCACCTTTATTCTTTTATAATGTTTATACATAGACCCATTTACATCACATATCTATATTGTATCTATAATAATTTAATTTAATTTATTTTAAAATGTTCTACTTTCTTATCATGTATAATTTAAATATTCAAAATGGTAAAGGACTCTTAAACTAAAACATGATTTTAAATGTTTTAATGATTTATTCCTCTAAATATTTCTCATTAATTTCCATGTTTTCAAAATGTGTTTATTGATTTATTTATATGTAAATTAATATTTAAAAATATTAATTCTTTGAAACTTTTATGAGTTTTATTAGATACTTTGATTCAATAATATTGTTTTTTAAATGTTTTAAATGTGTTTTAGAACTGGATTGATATTTTCAATAACATGGAATATTTTTTTTGGTCAGAATGGAATCTCAAAAGGGGATGAATTTAGTTCCTACTTTAAATTTCTATTAAAAACATTATTATAAAGATCCCCCAAATTTTGAAACGTTCTAGTTAATTAAGGTAGTAGAGATATAGATGTCTAATTAGTAAAGAGGTTTCTCAAAGGGAGATTAGTCTACATTTGAATTAGTTAAAAAAACATCTAAAACTTTTGAAACATGTTTACTAAATTAAACACATACACATAATAACAAAAACTTACTATCAAAGACAATGCATAACAGTTTTATGTTTTAGCAATTATAATCATTGGAAAAATAGATAAAACGGAGTACAACAAAAATACAGAGCACAAAATTGTAAAACAAGAGGTTCAGTCCCAAGCCGAGACTTAATCCTCTCCACTTGGGGGTCACCTACCTACAATTAGTTTATATTAAAAATAAACTTGATTCACAACATGTATCGATCATCTCAACAGTTTTTACAAACTATCCAGGGTTCACAACCTTTACCATAATTCTTTGTGGGAATGATAAAAAACACAGACCACACACGGTCTCTTCCATATTTATATGTGGGAAACGAGGTTTAAGAGAAGTTTGATGTGAGGATTTCTAAATCCTCCAATTCAAGCATAGGAGACAGTGTGTATGACAAAAATACACAATTATCAGAAATGTAAAATAAAAGAACAAAGTAGATAAAATATGATTAGATTGAGTTTATAAGGATCTATGTGTTTGTAGTTCATCTCTTCGCTCTTTGAAGTGAAGAAATTTATGTTCGAGTCTTTCTCTGGAAGTTGCCTCCAAAACAGAGTGTCGTAACTCCAGGTTTTGGCTTTCAGAAATTGAGTGTTATGCTTCTTGTGTAGATCGAGAGTTGATCGATCACAGAAGGCAAAATTAAGTTTTTCTGAAATTATCTTCATCATTATTGTAGGTTCACAATGTAAGTGCTGGATGGATCATCTTTGATATATCGAGGAAGTTTCTTCATATTCTCAGACACACTTCTCATCATTAAGTTGTCACCCATTTTTTCATGCATTTCTCTTTATTCTCTTTTATATTTGAGGTCTGACAATAGTTATAACTATATCACGTGTGGTATTTCTCAAAACTCATACTATCCCTAGATACAGTCTCTTGATAGGTCTATAATCATTATTAATTAATGTTTGAAGCAATAAAGTTACCAAATATGACTGTTAGAATAATCTTAATAATTTGAAAAAGTGGGAAGTAGCAAAGCATGGTAGACTGGTAACGGTAGTCTTCACAATGGTAGGATTCAATAGTAAGTGCACATCAGTAGAATACATCGATAAAACTTCCAATGGTATCCTTCCATCTAAAACTCTCCATCGATATCCTTTCATCGATGACCTTTGATTGACAACTCTCTATCAGTAACCTTCAATTTATAACTCTCCATTAGTAACCTTACCAACTATAGCCTTGTATCAGTGACCTTAAATCGGTGTCCTTGCAATGGTGACCTTGCATCGGTGACATTTTCATTGGTGAACTTTTCATCAGTGACCTTTTCATCGGTGACCTTTGCATCGGTGACCTTTTCATCGGTGACCTTTGGATCAGTGACCTTTGCATCGGTGACCATTGCATTGGTGAACTTTACATCTGTAACCTTTGCACTACTGACCTTTTCATCAGTGACCTTTGCATCGTGACCTTTTCATCGGTGAACTTTTCATCGTTAACCTTTTCATCGATGACCATTGTATCAGTGACCTTTACATCGGTGACCATTGCATCGGTGACCTTTTTAATTTGAGAAATTATTCACTGTGAGATTTAAATAATAGAGCAGTGTGATTAAACGTACATAGTTATCACATTGATATAAACATTATTTTTACATAAATGACTATATTTAAAGAGAAACATAACCATCACATAAATAAAACATGATTTAGGATTATAAAAACATGATTTGGGATTATCAAAATAGGTGAGTCCAATAATCTCCCCCTTTTTGATAATAACAAATTATGTCAGTATTTTCTAAATTAGGGTTAAGATCATTTTCTAATATCTTCATAGGTGCGTATAAGAACATTTGAACCATGTTTATTATGAAAAAATATAGATAGTATATATATATATATGAAAATAGTTCGACCAACTTAAAAACTATGTCTCCTCTTTTATGTTTAGGAAGCTAAAAGATTAAACCTGACTTGTTTCTCCCCCTTTGGGTGACTTTTAGATTCAAGATTAAATATTTCTCCCCCTATTTTATTAAAAAAAATACATGAGGATAAAAAGAAATAGAAAAGGATTTTCCAGTAATGAATCAAAATTACAATATACAAATGTTACAAAGATCCCTATCAACTAATACATCTCACATTCAATCCACATCAGAGATATCCAAGGGAGCTTCGTCTTTGGAAGTTGAGGAAGAAGGTTCTAAATATAGAGGAATAGGCCTAGGGATGGTAGTCATCAAGGTAGGAGTAGTTGAAATAGAAGCATCAGTAGAACTATAGTGATTAGATCTCTGAGGAATGGTGGGGGTCAAGCTTCCGATATCCTATGCAGGAGTCGTCATTGGTGCAGCACTGGAAGCTCCTGAGGCACCTGAGGTAGAAGGCATGTCTGGAGGAACAATGATGGGAGTGTAGTCTATATAGAGGAAGGGTAAAAGAATATTTCTTAAGTTGATAATAATAATTCCTCCTCTCTCCATGGCTGAAATAAAATCATCCTTATTCTTTATAAATTTCTCCAAAGCAGGAGTCAACTTTCTAAGCCATCAATGATTATCCATAAAGTCTTGAGTGAAAGGAGGAATCCTCAATTTTTTCAACAGTAACTTGAAGTGGCCATCAATCTAATTCTTATTATATACCCTTTTGTAGTAGTAATCAACTTGTTCCTTGATGTCATTCTGATCATGAGCAGCTTCCCTTAGATAATTTCCCACAAGGTTATGAATTTCTCTAGGAGTGGAAATAACCTGATTCATAGACTGAGGATCTAAGGTATAGGTACTAGAGAACTTGTCACCTTCTTCTATAACAACTAACCTGAAGGCCTCTAGATCAGTAGGAGGAGAGGCATAAGATGAAGCAGATGCACAGAGAGGTTCCATAGTGAAAGAAATTACCTCCTTAAAAGATTTAGTCAGCCCACTAATCAGTCTCTTCACATCATCATCTTGTCCACTCACATGTGTCTCCATGGACTTATTAAAGTCTTCTAACACAATGTCCATTTGCTGAACCCCACTTTTAACATATTGATGATCTTTTCCCACCTTAACCATTGAAACCATGTAGAAGTCTAATATGGAAATAGACTGCTTTATAGATTCCATAGAATCTGCCAAAGTTCTCATATGATTTTAACTGTCTTTTACCTCCTCTAGCTGGATGGAGTGAGAGGCAGAGAATAGCATTTCTACTATATAAGTGACAACTTCTTGATTGTGAGTCATATCCCTCTCTAACCCATCAAATATCTCATCAAAGTGGATTTTCGGATCTGATTTCATTGATTCCAAATCATCCTTCTTCACATAGTCACGAGGAAAAAGAACCATTGGCTGCACAATAGTGGTTTCTAGAATAGTAGGAATTGGAGGACTTTAGATAGTCTAGTCATCATCAGAGTCTCTATAATCTAATCCCAAGACCAAAAATACAGGGTCTTCTGACCAATCCCCTATTCCCTGGGATACACCAACTGATATTGTGGCAAGAGGTTCCTCCCCCTCACTTGGATCATTCTCCTGATCAACCTCATTCAGATCTGCCATACCTCCTTGGGAAACTGCGTCAATAGAAGGGTCCACTCCCATATCATACATAGAATCATCAATATTTCTAAAACAATTCCAGCTTCAACTGAATCAGCAACCTCTTCATCTACACCTTCAACCATTTTTGTATTCCCTATCAAGGGACTGAGACCAAGACATTCTTTTTCAATTACATCAGCAGTTGTCTCAAAGTCATCATGACTATATTTAGTTTCCTCGTCCCCATCTAAGGTTCCTCTGATGATTGTAAGACATTTTATTCCCCTTCTTCTTCACTAGTCTCTTCATCATCATTATCCCTTATAATAGCCTCCTTTATACTCAATCTCTTTAGCGGGATAGGCTCACCAAAGGATAGAGTATTAGCATGAGGAATAGAGGGAAGGTCTGGATCACTCTTGTCATCTATAAGAGAATTCTCTCTTTCTGGCATAGCAGTAGCTTCACCTTCTTTCATCTGAATAAGAAGGCTCCAACTCATCAAGATTTAGGTCAGGATCTCTCTTATCCTTAGGTCTAGTAGGTTGATTTATAGGGTTGAATTCCTCATATAGGTTATCCTCATCATGTACCCATCTCTTTTTGTAGGGGTACCAATTTATCTTCACCAACTTGATAATTACCTATGTAATGAAAAATTTTTACCTTACTACAACGGTTTCCTCCTTATCTCTAGAAACTTCTTTCACCTTCAACATCAATGATATCAATATAGAATGAAATATAGAATTGGATTTGGAACTAGGCTTTGTCATATCATCCAATTGAATCATCAGCAGCCTAAATAAATTTGTTTTAGTTCCATGCTTCAATATATATAAAAGAAACACATCCTGAAATTTAAATGTAGAAAATTCCCCTCTCCTAGGACTCAAGACTTTCTGAACAAACTCAAATAGCATCTTGTATTCTCCATCCATTTTAGCAGAAATGACTTTCCTAGCGATCCCACTCCATGTCCGCTCGACTAAGGAATATTAATAACAGAAGAAATCAGTAGTGGGAGGCACCACTCTTGAGTAGTAGTCATAAATCGTTTCATGTGGTACTCTCTGACACTCAACACAGTCAACAGTGGAAAAACTCGTACTTATTTTATTCACCCTAGAAGACACTCTGTTCTCATCCTCTATTTGTTCAAATTTCAAAATCTCATAAAACTCCTTAACTAACTTCCGGAAATAAGGTCCATTGTTGTTTGTAAAGCATTCAACCCATCCTTGAGATTTATGTGCCTTCTGCACTAAATATCTGCACGTTAGGAACCACTCAGAACTTATCTTTTTCTCAACTATGATTTCCCTCTTTGAAAAATGAGGGTTGATCGACTTTGTCACTGCCTTGCTTCCACTAATCAACTCAGGTCGAGGTCTCTTTGGATTTGGTGCATCCCCTTCTTCACTGACCAACATTCTCTTCACTCTTTCCATGAGATCTGAAGTGGTTCGAGGGTTTCAGAAGAGCGTTAGGTTCTGAGGTTAGGGAAAAAAGATTCAGGAGAGAATCAGAGGTGGATCGAAATGTGGTATATAATTTAATTTTATCACATAGGGATTGAAAAAAAATTAGATAAAATAAATAAGTAATGTAGAAAAAACGTTTTAGATTCCGATAGAGAGAAACACTAATTCCCGAAACATTGACTATCAATAAGGTATCAACGGTTAGGACTCTAATGGTGAGGTTTCTAACGATGAGGTCTCTTATTGTGAGGTTTTTAATGGTGAGGTCCAATAGGGAGGCTCCTAACGGTGAGTTCCAAGGGTGAGGTTTCTAATAGTGAGGTCAAACGGTGAGGTTTATAATGGTGAGATACAACAGTGAGGTTTCAAACACTAAGGTCCAAAGGTGTGGTTTCTAACGGTGAGGTCCAACGGTGAGGTTTCTAACGGTGAGGTCCAATAGTAAGGTTTCTAATGGTGAGGTCCAATGGTGAGGTTTCTAACAGTGAGGTCTAACATTGAGGTTTATAATGGTGAGGTCCAATGGTGTGGTTTCTATTGGTGAGGTCCAATGGTGAGGTTTCTAATGGTGAGGTCCAACGGCGAGGTTTCTAATGGTGAGCTCCAATGGTGAGGTTACTAATGGTGAGGTTCCTAATAGTGAGGTTCAATGGTGAGGTTCCTATTGGTGGGGTTCCTACTGGTGAGGTTCCTAACAGTGAGGTCTCTAACGGTAAGGTTTATAACCCCTAACAGTTTATCATACCTAACTCATGATTGATGTAATTTAGCCTCTCAGAATTCAAAGGCTTTGTGAACATAACAGCCAATTGGTGTTCAACACCAATGAATTCAAGAGTCATATAATCTCTTCGATAATGATCTGATAAGAAGTGTTGTCTCACATCAATGTGCTTTGTCCTGGAATGAGATACATGATTTATAGAGATGTTAATAGCACTTGTATTATGAAACTTTATAGAGACATGTTTTAATTGATATCCATAGTCTAGTAAAGTTTGTTTCATCCACAAAATTTGAGCACAACAACTACCAGTAGCTATATATTCAGTTTCGGTAGTAGATAATGCAAAACAATTTTGTTTCATACTACACCATGATACTAGAGACTTTCCTAAAATGTGACAAGTTCTAGAGGTTCTCTTTCTATCAAACATGCAACCAGCAAAGTCATCATCCTAATAACTTATTAAATAAAATGGTTTTCCTCTTGGATAAAATAGTCTTATGTTTGTATTATACTAGAGATATTTAAAAATCCATTTAACAGAAGTTAATTGATACTATTTAGGATTGGAATGGAAGATAGAACACATGCATACGCTGAACATAATATCAGGTCTTCTAGAAGTAAGATAGAGCAGACTTCCAATCATACCTCTATAATTGGTTTGATCCACTGGTTTACCAGTTTCATCAGCATCCAACTTACAGGTGGTACTTATAGGTGTATCACTACCTTTATTATAGTCCAAACCAAAATTTTTCAAAAGATACTTGGTATATTTTATCTTATTTAAAACTATACCATTTTTCTTTTGAAAATTTTGAAATCCAAGGAAAAATCTATGTTCCTTCATTAAACACATTTCAAATTCATCTTACATCATTTTTGAAAAATCAGTACATGGTGAATTTTTAGCGAATCAAAAAATAATTTCATCTATATAAATCATTACTATTAAAACATATTTGGAAATCCTGTTAATAAAAAGTGTAGGATCATACATTCCTCTAGTAAAAACATTTGAAATAAAGAATGAACTAAGTCTATCATTCCAACCTCTTGGAGCTTATTTTAGACCATATAAATATTTTAAATGTTTGAAGACGTGATTTAAAATATGGAGATTTTTAAAACCAAGGGGTTGTTCAAAAAATAAATCTCAACTATGTACCCATTTGAAAATTCATTTTTAACATCCATTTGATAAATTTTGAATTCAGATGAGCTGCATAAGAAAGTGGTATTCTAATTGCTTTTAGTTTAGCTATAGGTGAAAAGGTTTCCTCATATTATATTCCTTCTTCTTAACAATAAACTTGTATAACTAGTATAGACTTTTTTCTAACTATGTTTCCATATTCATCAACTATATTTCTAAACACCAATTTAGTGCCTTTGGTCAACATGTCTTTAGTTCTTTCTACTAATTCCTAAGCATTGTTTATTTCAAACTAATTAAATTTTTCTTGCATAGCTATCACCCATAATTCATCATTGATTGCATCATAAATATTTTTAAGTTCAAGATGTGAAAGAAAGGCTTATTGTTCAACCTATTTTCTCAGAGAAACTCTAGTTTGTGTTCCCCTATTTAAATCACCTACTACAACATCTAATGGATGATTATTGAGAGTTATAATACCTCTATAAAGAGTTTAACTAGACTCTTCATTAATGTCTATAGGTCCATATTCATCATGCATAGATTTTGGAAAATTTCTAGAACTGGTTTTTTTCACTAAGGGATCACTGTATTTATCATTAAGGTCCAGAATTGACATATCTTCCTCAAGGAGTTCACAAGATGGTTTGGGTTCATGTAGATCAGCATCATAAAATTTTACATGAACTAATTCTTCAACACATATTTATCTCTTATTAAATATTCTATAAGTTTTACTAGTGTTTGAGTAACCTAGGAAAATTCCTTCATCACTTTTGGAAGAAAATTTGTCAAGATTGTCCTTAGTGTTAAGGATGAACACTTTAAAAACCAAAAACTCTAAAGTATTTAACCTTAGGAGTCCTATTATTCCATAGCTCATAAGGGGTATCTTTAAGAAAAGTTCTAGTCAAGACTCTATAGATAATGTTACAAGTTCTATTAACAGCTTCCACCCAAAAATAAATAGGTAGATTATACTCCTTAAGCATAGTCCAGGTAATCTCTTGAAGTGTCCAATTTCTTCATTCTACAACTCCGTTTTGTTGAGGTGATCTAGGAGCAGAGAAATTGTGAATATAAACATTATGTGAGCAAAAGGATTCAAATTCCGAATTTTAAAACTCACAACCATGATCACTTCTCAAGGACAAAATTCTAAGTCCACTAAGATTTTCTACAGAATTAGAATATTTAATTGAGTAAGAACATCCTTCAATTTTGTGAGATAGAAAGTATACCCAAGTATATCTAGAAAAATAATCTACCATAACATAAACATAGTGCTTCCCATTTAAACTTTAAACTCTTGATGGTCCAAATAACTCTATGTGAACCAACTCAAGCAGTTTAGAAGTAGAAACTATATTCTTTGGTTTGAAAGAAACCTTTGTGTTTTTTTTCCTTTTGACAAGGATTAAAAACGTTGTTAAGTAGGAATTATAATTTAGGAAAGACTCTAACTAAACCTTTCCTAGTTAGTTTCCTAAGAGATTGCACATTTCAGTTTCCTAATCTTCTGTACCATAAATATGATTCATTATGAAAAGTATTTAAACATGAAACATTTTTCTTATGTAAAGAATTTAAATCAATAGCATATACATTTTTATTTCTAAGAGCAGTGAATATCACATAATTTTTAGAATTAAATACATTTCATGCATCATTTTCAAATTTAACATTAAAACCATCATCACATGACTAAGAGATACTTAGTAAATTTTACTTTAACCCATCAAAAAAATGTACCTTTAAAATTAATACATTATTAGGGTTTCCAATTTGGCCTAAGTCGATGATCTTCCCATTTGCATTATCACAAAATGTAACATGTCCACCATCATCTTTAATTAGTCTCTTAAAGAATGAGTGTTCTCTTATCATGTTTCTTGAACATCCACTCTCCAAGTACCATAGAGTTTTATAGGATCTCTTTAAACAGATTTCCTACAAAAAAAAATTAAGAGTAGGGTAACTTTGGTACCCCGATTTTCTTAGGTCCAGAGAGGTTAGAAAGTAAAATATTAGGAACACATACTTGTATCACAAGTTTCCTATAATAAACATATATGTTTTGAGCCATAAGAACTTTGTTAGGTCCTTTATAGAGTTGTTTTCAATATATGGTCCCGAACATGAACCAGCAGTGAACTGTCCAGATTTTGGAACAAATTTATTCTTAATAATTTATCTCTATCTAGGATGATATCCTAGACCAATTGTGTATTTTGGAGAAATATATTTTCTTAGTAACTGAGTCAAGGTATCTCTACATGCAGTAAACATCTCAAGATCTCTTTTTAATTTCTCATTGGATAATTTATGTTCAGTATTTTATTTTAACAACTAAGTACATTTTTCATTTTCAATATCTAGATCAGACTTATAATTGGCATTTAAAGCATGTTGTCATTTCAATAATTTATATTTATCCTTGAGTTCATTAAAGGTGTCTTCGCGTATTCCATAGTATTCAAATAGTTCATCCTAAGTCATATTTTCATCAATGTTTGAATCACTCTCACTCTCATAATAGTAAGCATTGTGTACAGTAGAATTTGGTGTTACCTCAGATCTTTCTGTCATGAAACACATGTTTTCATGTTTGTTCTTTTCAATATCCGAAGTTTCAGATCCACTAGATCTATCTTCTAAGTACCTCCAAGTATCTTACATAACCTTTTTATATCCTTTTCTCTTGCCTTCATATTTATTCTTAAATTTTATCTTGGGGAAATCATCTTTCACATGACCATTTTGTTTACACTCATAAAAGACTATCTCATTTGTGTTGTCATTCTATTTTTTTCCTTTCTCCATTTTCCTTTATTATCATACCTTCTTTTATAGTTCGATTTTCTAAATAACTTTTTCTTACAATAGAACTTCTTGAATCTCCTATAAAGATAAGCCATCTCATCATCCCTGTCAGAATATGAGTCATCACTGGTGGAAGACCCTATAGGATCATAAGCTTTTTCTTTTTCATTGTTCTTTGAGGTAGTAGTCTTGAATGCTACATATTTCTTTCTTGGTTATCCATATATTTCATGACTTAACTTACACTCTTCTTCGTATATCATAAGCTTCTCAATTAGTTCATTAAATGGAAGCTTGCCTATATCACAAGATTCTCAGATAGAAACAAAAGTTCATCTCCATCTTTCAGGGAGGCATCGAAGCAATCTCATAATTTGATCCTTGTTTTCCATTGGATTCCCAATAAGACTCATGGTATTCACTATTTCATTTAACCTGAGATGCATTTTAGAGATAGGTTCATCAGGAGTCATCTTAAAATTATCATATTTAATAGTATATGTATTAAATCTCATTTATTTAACATTGGTTGTTCCCACATGAGAAATAGCTAAAGTATCCCAAATTTCATATGCATTTTTACAAGTAGATATTTTTTTGAATTCTTTATCACCAAGAGAATAGTAAAAATCATTTATTTCTTTACAGTTATTATTATATATAGCTTTAGCCAACTGAGACCATGTGTCCCAAGCAGTAACATATAATACATGTTGTTCTTTAATTGTGTCCTAGATTTCAGCTCCCATGCTCTCTAGATACATTTTCATTTTTAATTTCTACTGAGTATAGTTATTACCATTAGAGAAAGGTGTCTTGTTAGTAGAAGCACCCTCAACTCTGTTATCCATTGATAATTACAATTGTAAAGAACTAAAAATTTAGATATGACAGAAATTTAAATATCTTTAAGATACAACTAAAATCGCAGTTAAAGAATTTGATGAATTGTACAATAGTTCAGGTGGTAGTAAATACAAACTAAACAAAAATCCTTTGATACCAAATATTGGTCGGAGTTGAATCTCAAGAGGGGGTTGAATTGAGTTCCTACTTAAAATTTCTGTTAAAAACTTTATTATAAAGATACCCCAAATTTTAAAATAGTCTAGTTAATTAAGGCATTAGAGATATATATTTCTAATTGTTCAACAGGTTTCTCAAAGGGTGATTACTACTCAGTTGAATTAGTGTAAAACACTTCATCAACTTTTGAAACAATTTACTGAATTAAACACATACCCACACTAACCAAAACTTACTATCAAAGAGAATTAAAAACAGTTTTAAGTTTTATAAATTATAAGCATTGGAAAAATAGATAAAAAAGAGTACAACAAAAACACAGAGTACAAAGAAGTTAAACAAGAGGTTCAGTCTCAAACTGAGACTTAATCCTCTCCACTTGGTGATCACCTCCCACCAATTAGTTTATATTAACAATAATCTTGATACACAACCTATATCGGTCTTCTCAGCATTTTTTACAAACATTCTAGGGTTCACACCCTCTACCAAAATTCATCATGGGAATGATAAAATACACAGACCACACACGGTCTCTTCTACAATTATATGCGGGAAACAAGGTGTATGAGAAGTTTGATGTGAGGATTTTGGTATCCTCCAGTTCAAGCACAGGAGACAGTGTGTATGACATAAATACACAGTTCTCAAAAATTTAAAATAAAAGAAAAAATTAGAGAAAATATGATGAGGTTTAGTTTAGAAGGCTCTAAGTGTTTTTAGTTCTTCTCATGGCTCTTTGAATTGAAGAATATGATGTTTGAGTCTTTCTATGGAAGTTGTCTCCAAAACAGAGTGTCGCAAATCCATGTTCTGGATTTCAGGAATTGAGTGTTCTTATTCTTGTCTTGATCCAGAGTTGATGAAGCACATAAGGCATAAATGAGTTTGTCCCAAATGATCTTCGTAATGCTTGTAGGTTCACAATGTAAGTGCTAGATGGATCGTCATTCATCTATCGAAGAAGTTTCTTCATATGTTCAAACGTGGTTCTCATCGTTATGTTCTCACCCATTTTTTTCATGCATTCCTGGTTTTTATCTATTATATTTTAGGTCTAACAATAGGTATAATTACATCACGTGTGGCCTTTCTTGTACCTCATACTATCCCCAGATACTATCTCTCGATATGTCTACAATCAGCATTAATTAATGTTACAATCATTAAATTTACCTAATATGACCATTATAATAATCTTAATATTTTGACAAATTATGGAGTTGAAAAGTATGGTAAACTGTTAATGGTAGCCTTCACAATAGTAGGCTTCAACAGTAAGTGCACATCAGCATCATTCACTGGTAACTATTCCAATGGTAACCTTCCATCGACAACTCTCCATCAATAGCATTTTATCGGTGACATTTGATTGATAACTCTCCATCGATAACCTTCAATTGATAACTCTCCATAGGTGACCTTCCCAAAAGTATCCTTGCATCAGTGACCTTTCATCGGTGACCTGTTTTCGGTGACCTTTTCATCGGTGACCTTTTTATTAGTGACGTTTTCATCAGTGACCGTTGCATCAGTGTCCTTTTCATCGGTGACCTTTACATCCGTGACCTTTTCAATGGTGACCCTTTCATCAGTGACCTTTGCATCAGTGACATTTTTACTTGGAGAAATTTTGCATTGTGAGATTTGAACAAGAGATCAGTGAGATTAAATGTACATAGTTATCACTTTTATATAAACATGATTTTCACATAAATGACAATCTTGTAAGAGAAACACAATTATCACATAAATAAAACAGGATTTGGGATTATTAAAACATGATTTGGGATTATCAAAATAGGTGAGTCCAAAAGTTTTATTTAACATATATGTCTTGAATAGAATTTCTTGCATTTATTTTACTATTATATATGGATGTTTAAATTAAAATTTTACCATTTTATTTTAATAAATTGTGTTTTCATATATGAGTGTGCATCTTGTAAGGATGAAATATGATTTCAAAGTTGAAATGTTATTTTTTCCTTTATGCTTGTTTTATGTGTTATGATTATTTATGGTTCTTGGTAATTGTGTATATATACAAGTGGTTCCATGATAAACCGAGGGTGGGTAAGCCCATGATAGCTCTCAAATGTTTTGGGGTACCTGACATATGTAAATGATGTGGTTTTTCCTAATAGATCTAGGGAATGTAATGTAATGGGTATTAAAAATGTAACCTTAAAGGTTACTCATTATGTAGCTGTGAAATCAACAATTTAAGTATGATATAGATTCCACAATTTACCTTTATGTTTTAAGATATCTATTTTGTTTTATATGAATCTTATGAATTAATTTGGAATGGAAAAGGGGATTATGTTTTATGGTTGAAAATTACGATATTGTAAAAATGATTTTATGATTTTAAAATATTCGGGGAATAACAGTTTCATTCTAAATTTTTCATCACTTAATGAGCTTTTGGTATTCATCACATGTTTTTGAATTTTTTTTCATAGTATGTAAGGGACAATAGAGTCATGGATGGGATTAGGGAAAATATAAGAGGATTAAACATGAAAATAAACCACATTTCATTTTAAAAGTATCTATTTTATGGATGAAATTGATACTATTGGAAGTTTCCACTTGGTATTTCTACGGTTTTTTATGTAGTAGAAATGGACTAATTATCTAAAAATATAAGAATAAAAATATCCTCAATGTGAAATAATTTCAAATTATTGACATAACTTAGGATTATGCAATGTTATGGCTGGGGCCTTAAAATTGATGTCTTGTAAATGATTATCATGGATATACATAAATGTAAGTATATTTGAATAAGGTTATAAAATAGATCATTAAGATAATTATGTTTATTATATATGAATTTGATTCACATTTTTGGATGTTGAGTGTTAATACAAGAGTTTCTAATCTCAAACATATTTAATTAAAATATGATTTCAATTATGCATATATCTCTATTATATGATGTATATGAAACCAATTTGAGATATTATATCACGATACACTTTTTAACTATAGTGACCCAGGTTTTTCATACATGTATATTATATATTTTTATATGAACATTCAATACATTACACAATCACATTCCATATGACTATAATAGTTTAGTGTCATTATAGACTTGGTAAATTGTATTCTAATTTGGTGAAAGTTCATCAAAATCTAGAATAATGATTTTCCACTTTAGTACTCTTAACAAAAATAGCCTTCTTAATTACTTTATTCCTATGTATGGGAAGGGAAACATAATAAAGTCTTAGAATATATGCTTAATAAAGGTAACAAAGAGAGATATAAATGAACAAATAAGTATCATAAAATAATAATGTTATGAGAGAATGATTTTATCTATTTAATATCATACCATTGATATCATATATCATAATCAACATACATGGTATAAATCATGGTAGTTTCCAAGACATGATTGATAATGAAATAAAAGAACGTGATCCAGGATAGAATATCATTGGAATAAGACATGGAATTTTAGAATACACATATGCATATAAAATTATTTCCATAATAGTCACAGATCACTTCAAAGCCTTTGATAGTGGACTGGGACCACACCCTAAACCATCATAGTTTTCAAGGTTCACTCCCTATACCACAATAGCAGAAAACACCAATTACTAATCCAGGTTTACTCTGTATTCCACTCGTGTCTGTCTCAAGAGACATAATTAATTACCCAATTAAATCAAGAAAAATATAGGTCCAAACCATCTCTAAATAAAAATCATACATTTGTGTTCCACAAGATCATAAAAAATTTATCATTTTGTAACCCAAGAAATGAAATGTGTTTCATAAAAATTTAATCATTCATTACCAAAGGAAAAGAGTTAGGTTTTAAAATCAATTCATCATTTCATCACAGCATGACCCACGGAAAAAAAGTGGGTTTAATAATAATATTTTCATGGTATAAGTTGTGCAAGAGAAAAAATATTCCAAAACATAAAATCATTATAATAATTTAATCTAATGAATAAGATGTTTATCCATTGTTCATATCACCAACAAATTATATATAAAATAAATATATTTCATTTCATATGAAGAATATTTTTTAATCATTAATCCCTTGCAACTCTTCATGAGGAAGATAAATTTTTAAATTTAATTTTTTTAATCATTAAAAATATGTAAAATCCTTTCCTCTTAAAATAAACATCAAAAAATATAAAAAAATATTTGAAATTAATTTAAAACATTTCTTGAGGAAAATAGCCTTTATAATTTGAAAAAAACGTTTTAATGGAAGCATCAAATTTTTACGTTAGAATATTAGCTTCTTACTTTTCCATTCCATTTATTTTGGATATCAAAAACACTTTCTAAAAAAATTGTTAAATTTTTATATCCTAAGTATTTTAGAATGTGTTTGTAGAAAAAAAGCATTTTACCATACAAATAATAATTTCTAATGTATTAAAAATATAGAATTTACATTTATAATTATGATTATTGTATTTAGTATGTGTCTAATTAAATAGAGAAACCTTTATTAGAACTGGATGTTAGACTTTATATCATGTATTTCATACTTACAAAGTCTTAATAATTAGACTGATACTAGTACCGATAACATCAAACTAATAATCATAAGGATTATCATATTGACATTGTTAAGGAATTAATTCAGTGTAACTATGTTTATATCAGAATATAAATACTTATTAATAATGTAATGAATATCTTAATCACATACATGGTGTTTATCAATACGATGTCAAACATTTAGTTATATCAGGTTTTCAAGAGATTTGAATCACCAGGTGTCTGATTCCATTGAAGCAAACATGGAAAATATAACCATTTGAAGGATTCTTATAAATACATGATCATTTGAAGATTTTGGAGTTCCATGGTTTATTACATTCTCTCTTGAATTTTCAGATTAATTTATAGAGTGAACATATTGTTCTTAATCATTGTGTTAATTTAGGAAGTATTATTCTTAATGAAACCTTATTAGGTAGTCTCTTTAAGATATTTTTTAATTGAAACTCACATATGATTATCATTATGATCAATGATTTCTAGGTATAGAAAGACACCAAATATCATCCATCATATCGATGGATATCAGGACTAGGTAGACTGAGAAAATATAATCTTTGTATCGAGGGATTTCAGAGATAGGAAGAGAAAAAATTCTATTCTTTGTATCATGGTATTTCTTATTAAGGAAATATATAATTTTTTGTAACTATAAAATTATGGATATATTTTGTATGTTTAATAGAATACCTTACTCTTGAGGTTAAAATTAGTTTATCTATTAAATTGATAACAAGTAATTAATTCATTTTTTAATATTGTATTACTTTTTTCTTACAAGTATGTTTTTATATTTTTCAATTTAATTGAAAGATATTCACCAGACATAAGTTTTTATAAAATCTGTTATATAATAGTTACTCATATTACAATAAAATCTCTGAAATAAATCAGATATATATTGATTCTGATACTCTGATAAATTTTAACCACTCCATGTTCTAATTCTGTAACATTGTTTATCAGATTGGGGCCCCAATCCAATAACCTTTGTAAAGAGGCTTTGGGTTTTGGTTAGTTCAAACTTCATAATATTTTTTTAAAATCTACAATAAATTGGGTAGATATTTCCTTTCTACAATTATTATAAAAGATGGATTACACAAATAAAATACTTGTTTTGTTTTTTACTTTCATTACTATTTCAAGTTTTTGAGGTTTTTGTTATAATGTTTTTGTTTATAAGCATTGTTTTACACAAACTGTTTTTGATTAAATAAAATTTTTACTATTTTAAAATATATAAAGACTTGATGTTGGATATATAAATGATATTAATCCTAATAGGCTACCAATATTTGATAGAGAATATTAATATGACAAGAGGGATATAATGAAAACCTTTGTTATCAACATAGGAGTTGACAATATTTAAATACTCCATAGAGACTATTATTTTAGATAAAAAAGTAACTTCATTTACTCATTGAGAGAAACAAGAATAGCTATTAATCTTTAAAGTAAAGAATAGTTTTTTATGTCCCATGATTAGAATAATTTATAGTAAGATTTATTCTTGTGAAGCATCCCATAGATTATAAAAAAGAATAAGATCACAGATTTGGTACCTATAAATTTGTTAAGACACAAATAGCTATATTAAGATAAACCTACAAAGAATTTTATTTATTACCTTCTGTATCTATTATAAATATGTAGAAAATATTCATGACTATAGTGAATAGTATACAATCTATTGGAGAGAAAGGTATTAATGATGTGATCCTTGTGGAAAGGATAATTGATATCATGCCTGAGGATTGGAAATCAAATAGAATAGTAGATGATGGGAATATAAAGGTAAATAATCTTACCATGGATGATATTCTTGGTACAATTATGTAGTATAGGGGTAGTCTTAAAAGATATGTTGAGAAATAGAAAACAATGGAGGGGTTTCCTTTGGTACAACATCTACCTTATTTTATAAATTTTAATATGTAAAAAATATTGTTATGTATTCAAAAAATAATAAATTAGTTGTTCAATAAAATTCAATTTTTTCAAAACATTCTAAGAATTAATTATATAACATTTCTAGAAGGATGACTAATATAGTCAGAAGTAATGATTTCCAATTTAGACAAAAAAAGGCCATTAAGATATAACTTATAAGAAAGATGAAATCACTTTCTATGAATGTAAGAAATCTGGATAGATCAGACATGATTGTCCAAAGATAAAGGGGAAAATTGAAAATAAAATAATTTATAGAAGAACTGAAAAAAGAATTATGATTCTAAAGTCAAAAAATTTATGAATGATGTAAAAACATGGAGTACCAATGGAGGTGATTCCTCAAAGAGTTCTATATAAAATGGAAGTTCTGATCAAAAGAACATTGGTATTTATGATAATTTACATAAATTTAAACAATGCTTCATGTATAAGTTATGAACATATGGAAAACATACCAACATGTATTTTAATTTTTAATTATCCTAATGAGAAGGATTCTACATTTTCTAATGAATAATATTCCTAGCATAAGATAATTCTCTTCCTACTTATGATTAAGTTTCACATTTTTCTAAATTTCTTGAGAATTGGAATTGTAATATTTTAAGAAAACCTTGATAATTATAAGTAAAAAAAATTCAATTCTGATCCAAGAAAAATTATTTTGAAAAATGAAATATAAGTTATTTCAAGATATATTCAAGATACTGTTTTTCAAATAGATAATATTTCTAATGATTTTTTCAAAGTATTTTATGAAAAAAATGTCTTAGAAACTAAAATTACTTCTAAAACAACTAATAATGAAGATAAAGATTTAGTTATAAAACTAAAATCTAAAATCTCTATTTTGGGAGAAATTTTATCAAACTATATCACTATAAAAGATAGTTTTTAATTATGTTTATAAATAAATACATCCGAATGGTAATAGTTATGGAATGAGTTATAATTATAAAAAAACAATTTTTAGTAACAATTTATTGTTCATAAAAATGCTCATTTTGAAACAAGTGTCAATGTGATCATCATTGGGAAAAAAATTCTGCATAAAATAAATCGCTATGATTTCATGAAGAATATTTTTCTAAACAAATTTTTATGATAATGTTTTTTTCTAATATTATAGGACCCAAGATGGTTTTGGTGTCTAAAATATAATATTATTGTTTTCAAGAAAAAAATAAAGTACCATTAAAAAAATATATAGTAAATTTTTTTGGGTGTTCCGATAACCTGACTGTAAATAAATACATATTCAAAAAGATTATATATATGAAAGGTAGAAATGTAACATTTAGAGATAATGCTCAAGGATAGATTGCCATCATATGAAATATTGTTCTTATTGGAAAATCTCTTATTTAAACTATTTTGTTTGTCATAGGTCTTAAGAAAAACCTTATATAAGAAGAAGTAAGTTGTGTGCTGAAGGAATCCATGTAAACTTTAGGAATGACAAATTTTTATTACATAGTTCCAAGGAAGAATTTAATCTTACTCCCAATCGGCAAGATAATGCTTACAAACATAACTTAGAAGACCGTATGAACTAATACTTACCTTTCATTAGTGAAATGGAATATCATTATTGGTTATTGAATAGAATGTTAGAACATTGTAATCTGTGAAACTTGTCTAATATAACTAAGAAAGGACTTTTTAAGGATCTATCGAAACATATGTTTGATTCTTCAAAATTCTGTGAACCTAGTCAATACTATTTACAAAATAAGTCATGTTTTTAATCTATTAGTGAATTCTTAACATCCAATGCTTTACAATTAGTGCACATGAATTTATTTGGTAGCACCTAAACTAGAATTATTGGTCAAAAATACTATGTATATGTCATATTTTATGATTACACAAGATAAACATGGGTTTATTTTCTCACAAATAAATCTAAAGCCTTTATTCATTTTAAAAAATTTATACCCAAATTTAAAAAATATAAAAACCATACCTTGATAACTATTCACATTCAATATGGAATATAATTTTAGAATTCTTATTTTGAATCTTTTTTTATAAATAATGGTATTGAACATAAATTTTCAGCACCTAGAACCCCTCAGCAAAATAGTGTATTTGATAAAAGAAATAGGATTTATCAAGAAATAACTTGAACCATGTTGAGAGAATACTCAATTTCTAATTTTTTTTTACTAAAGACGTTAGTACTTCCTTATATAATATAAATTGAGTATTGTTATAACTTTTCTTATTAAAACTCATTATGGGTAGTGGATAGGTAGAAATAAAAAAGTTTCTTACTTCTATGTATTTGCTTTCAATGTATTCATATTGAATATGTAATATAACATACATAAATTTTCACCCACACCTGATGAAGGTATATATTTTTTGTAATTCCATTACTTACAAGGACTATAGAGTTGTTAATAAAAATTATTATACTATTGAGGAAAAATATCAAGTTAAGTTTAATGAAACAAATCGCTTTCTTTTTAGACAACCTCTACAAACATATTCAGACGTGATTTTTGAAACTAATTTTCAACCTTTGTTAAAAATATCTTCTAATATGTATAAAACTAAATATTTTTTTTGGAAGTCATTCCTCAGGAATATCTTCTACCTATTGTATAAGAATAGACTTAAATAAATTAGATGTCAGTTATTTCTTAGTAATCATCCTAGTGAGAGTATCGTTGGTGATGTAGATCACCCAGTTAAGACTAGAAGTTCCTAAGGAATGAAATTAACCAAATTAATTTCTTATCATAATTTGAAACTATGAATCATGATGAGGATGGTTGTTGTGAGAATTGGATAAAGGCAATTCAAGATGTGTTTAATGAATTATAAAGGAAAAAAATAATATAAATTAGTTTAACCACCTTCATAAACTTCTATAATTAAAGATAATTATTTTTTTCAGAATATGTGTGATGAGAATGGCCTAATTTTTATAAATTATGCTATACTTGTTCTTGAGGGATATAACCAACAAGAAGGTATATTTTATAAATAAACTCATGCACCGGTAACAAGAATTGAAGCTATTAAA
This sequence comes from Viscum album, assembly GCA_963277665.1. Lineage (NCBI taxonomy): Eukaryota > Viridiplantae > Streptophyta > Magnoliopsida > Santalales > Viscaceae > Viscum > Viscum album. The sequence continues at coordinate 1,491,492,881 of OY728142.1, forward strand.
ATACTTCTAGCTTTTATAGAATTATTTAATATAAAATAATTTCAAATGGATGTGAAGTGTTTTGTTCCTAACAGATATGATCAAAAAGATTATTATGATTAACAATCTCCTGGATTTGAAAATTCAAAACATCCATAAAATGTTTATAAACATAAATACTATTTTTATGGACCTAAAAAGTTACTAGATCTTGGAATGTTGGATTGACATGAATTTTGAAAAAACTAATTTAAGGGAACATCAGAACCAACAATTTTTATTAAAAAAGTTAATAAAAATATTAAGATTTTATAAATTTAGGATGATAACATTATATTTAGATAAAAAAACAATCATTAACTGATTGTTTTGTGGATCTTATGAAATCTGATTTTGAAATGTGTGTGATGTGGGCATAACATATTTTCATAGTTTTCAAATATCACAGAAACTAGAGGGAACATTTATATCTCAACATAAGTATATAAAATATCTTCTTAAGAAATTTTTTACGAAAATATTAAATTTATCATTACTCCCATTGGTACCTCAAATACTTTATATCTTGATCATGTTGGGTGAAAAGTTATTCAGTGGGTTTTTAGAGCTTTTATATGAAGTTTACTTTACTTAACTACTATTTATCCATATTTAATGATTTCAATATTCTTATGTGAAATATATCTATAAAATAAAAAATTAATCTCATCTAAAATATATAAGATGAATTTTTTTATCTTAAGGGAGCTATAGATTTTGGAATTTTCTATTATTGTAGAAATTATTTCGAACTAAAAAGTTTTTTAGAATATGAAATTTGTGGTTGTATAATGTATAATAAAAGTACATTTGAAACATTTAATTTCATAGGAACTTATTTAGTTTTTTCATCATGTAAGAAAAAATAATCATGATCATGTTCCATTACTAAAGACAAATATATGGTAGCTGGAAGTTATGCTCAAGTGTTATGGATGTAACACAAACTCATTAACTACGGATTGAGTTTAAAAACATCACAAATATATATTGATAATAAATTTTTCATTTATTTAACTAAAAATCCCCATATATCAGTCATGTGAAAAGACCATAGATATAATAAACCATTTCCTTTAGTGTCAAACACATAATGAAAATATAATTTTACAATTCATCAGAATATAGGATCAACTAGATGACATTTTTCAAAACCTCTTACTTCAGATAGATTTGAATATATCAAAAAAAATATAGGAATGATCAATATAAATTAATCATTCATATCAACTTATCATTGACCTATATCGTTATATTAGCATTCTCCATTTCATAGTGAGAGTACATATGTTTTATGTTTTTCAAATCGTTTTGTTCTCAAATTTTTTATGTTTTCTAAAATCTTTAATCATAATGTGTTTTCCATTCTAATATTTCATTATAAAATTTTTAGAGTCAAAATACTAAAATGTATTTCAAAACTCAGAAAATATAATAAAATTTTGAGACTCAAAATTTTTATCAGAATCATTAATTGATATAACTTTTTCAAATTCGAAACTTATCATATTGACTTTTATATTAAAAACATTCATAATAAGTATTGTATTTCAAAAATATCATAAGTTGTTTAATTTATAAAAAATATGAAGAAAAGTTTATTCATACAGATTGAAATATTCACTACAAAATGTAATTCTCTATTATTTTAGGTTTTTACACTATTTAATTACATTAGTTCTTTAATTTTTTCAATTACACTTTTATGATTTATAAAAAATCTATTTTGATTTCAAAATTTTAAATGTTTTTCATAATTATATTATTTCCCAATCTGATGAATGTTTTACAAAAATCAATATTTAAAAATTATTTAAACCTTTATCTAAATCAATTTCAACCATCAAATCATATTTTTTTTCATTTAAAATGTTGATTCTTTTTTAGAAGATGAACTATCACACCTAATTACTATATGAAGAGGGACCCCCCTTATAAAACACATCAGTTGTTCAAGAAATTTTATTTTGACTGGTTTCACCCAACAAGTATCTTAATCTTATATTTTTTTCATTGCATCTAATTACCCAGGTTCATTTCAATATAATGGAGAAAAAATGAGAGTTTTAATAATGGTATATTTTTAGAGAATGATTAATGAAGAGGCATTTCATTGATAGATATTACTCTACACTAATGAATATTATATCCTTTCATGGTTGGGAATATTTTGTGTAGAGAAACCTGATAATGAATTTTAATCATACTTTATAGATCTTATATATGATTTTTATGAATTGATTCAGTTTTATAAAGAATATGGAAAATAAAATATTTCTTTTTATATTTATGGGAAGAAATAGTATTTTTCTTATAAGAAAATTCCGGATTTAGTTGGAATCACATTAGATAAAGAATATTATTTCCCATATCATAAGATAATGAGAAGTATATATTCTTTTAACAAGACTGAAGTTAAATATTATTTATTATCAGAGTGTGGTAAGACAAACAATTATATAACCTCGCTCTAAATAATAGGATAATGGATTTTTGGATGAATATATTATTGATATCGATATATAGATACTGTGATAAGATGAATATATCATATGTTATTGTACTGGATTTCATAGTCAATATGATAATTATATATCTTATGAATTTTTTACTTCTTTGTGTGGAATATATAAATTCATCCCCTATAAAATCTAAGATCATTATATTTCTGAACTTCATAATAAAAATGGTTGTTGAATATTTGAATGTTTTCAAAGTGGGAAACAAATAATATCCAATGAGAGAGAAAATTTCATTCACTAGTGATGATATGATGAACCAGATAAGATTTGTTTTTGATCAAAAGTTAAATAAGTTTGTTCAAATGGTTGATAGATTCACTTCGGAAGATAAACCCTTAAGAATTTCGGAAATGGTTGATAAGAAGAAGAATAGTAAGGTTGATACATCTCCTTTGAATAAGTAAAAAAACAAAAGAAAAGTACTAGATGATGTTTTTAAATACAAGATGAAAATTAAAGATGATATTAAGTCAAGGGATTCATAAATCAAACTTGAACCAACTAAGGACAAGGATTTGAAGATTTGTCCAGATAAAACTCTTGAAGATGAATTAAGGAATAAAAAGAAAAATAAAAAGTGTATTTTAGCTCATAATTTTTATAATTTTTTGAAAGGTGTTGAAAGGGAATCTGAGAAAGATTTCCTTCCAAAAAGTCATACCTATCGTATCATTTGGAAGATGGATTAGTGTTTGAATAAATAGTCATTATTCAGGCTGAAATTCCTTCTAACATATAAAAAGGAAAATAAAAAGTTGCTGATGTAGATTCGGTCCTGACCCATTCTAAAAGACAATCGAAACTGGAACTATATGAAAAATAAAATATATGAACAGAATGAAAACATTATGTTGATAATTATAACAAAATTAATTATTATGTTTATGGGGATGAGAATGAATAAAAATAAGGATATGAAGAATAAGAAAACGGGGAATACAAGGAAATCAAGTAGTTAAAATAAGAAACGGTAGATGATGATGATGAATATGATGAGGTTAAAGATGGAAAGGAAGAAGATGATAGTGAAAAATACTTAGACTATAAAAGGATCACCAGATTCATAATCATCATCAAATAATTGTTCTAAAACTGATATGTAATGTAAGGCTGGTAGTTCAAAAGAATAATCATCATCATAAGAAGAAGTTGAATCGTCATCACAAAAATAATAATAAGTTCAAAATTTAAAAACAAAAGATGATGATAAAGTTAAAATTGAAACTGATATTTACATACATTAGTTATCTGATGAAAATGATGTTGGGGAAAAGAAATTTCCTAAGCAGGCTGGATTTTTTTTAAAAGGTTGATGAAAATAATGTCATGCATGTTGATGTGGGAACTAATAGGATAAAACCTTCTAAGGTTCAGCAAGATTATTCAGATTCAGCAACATCAATTTTTCTAGAAGGTGTTGATTATTTTGTTACTTTTTTATTAAGATGACTTGAAGGAATATCTTAATATTTTCCTAGGAAAGATGGAATGGGAAATTTAATACAATACTGTCTTGATTAGAAATCGAAATCAATGAATGTTATAACTGAGGAATTGATTCAGATCAAAGATGATCTAAATACTTTTCAATAATCTTCTTAAACATATAAAAATTCATTCAATCAAATGGTTAACTGGTAACATCATGTTGATGTTGATATTAGAATTCACACAAATTAGTTCGATGTAATAATGGAGAATATGGTTGAGTCATAAAATTATTTCAACGAGTCATCATCGGTTACGAACCAGGCTGGGTCACCATTTGGCATAGCACCCGACCTAGTCCGTGACATGGCCTGAATGACGTTCCAGATCCCCATGGGTTGGCACAAGTTCTCAGGTATCAAAACTAACGCATGGTAACGGTTTACCCGAAATAATAAACACAAAACAACAAATTATATAAATAAACTAAACATGAAAACAGAAAAACAAATAGGACCATAAAATAAAATCATATTTAATGGTTTACAACATGAACCAAAATCCAAAATGTAATGACAACAAAAGAGACTAACACTCTAACTCAACCCTCCAAGCAACAAGAGAGGAGTGACATCCACAAGCTACAGACACCAACCTACCTAAAAAGACCCTTAGCAACTCGAACTACCATCGCTGAGCATTATATCTTAGCTTGTGACACACAAAGAAAAATGTCTACATACTCCCAAAGGTGTATGAAGGGTGTCATCGAAGATCCTAGTAGGATTCCACTGGGAGAATATTCCACACATAACCATTTAAATGATGAATACATTTTCCAATCAAATAGATAAAAGGAAAATAAATTCTTCGAAAATATTTAAGGAAAACAATTTTAAATGACATGTTCTTTAAATGAAAAAAAGTGTAAAGGCAGAAACTTAATTTAAATAACACACGCACACTTACTTTTAAGATACTCAATGTGTCATTCTAGTAGGCATAAAGTAAACAAGGAGCACCAAATATGGGGGAGGCCTCGTGGTTGTTAGCTAGTGTGGTTCCCAAGATCTTCGTGTATTAGTGAAACGTGGATTAGAAACCAGGACCCTCAGAAAATGTGACTTAGAAACCACAAATCTCAGAATACGTGGCTTAGAAACCACAACCCTCAGTCACTCATATGTTTAGTTAGTGTTTCAGTTTTCAATCCTGCTAAGTGAAACAGAGTCGAAGCCCCCCTCAAATCACTAGCCCACTAGTCTAGTCCACCTTCCAAGCTACCCAGACTTCCATCTTTGTTCTCAAACAAATTTCAATATCATTATAGGTTCACATCACATAAAAATTGCAATCAAAACACCACGCATGAAAAGATACCATTTACACCATCAATTCCACTTTTAAAATTCAAGATCATGTCGCATGTCACTTTTATGCATAAAAGTCAAATAGTGTACTTACACACACTGAACCAACATTTTCAAACCCAAATGACATTTTGAAATATTACACACACCAAAACATATCCAAAAAAGTTCTACACCATTGATATAATTTTATAAACCATTTGAAAATTTTCATAAGACAATTCTAAAAGAGTATCACAAGGATTTACACATGAAAACACATTCAAAATACTCATTTGGAATTAAGCGCACACCCAAAATCTTTTTATAACTTAATCTGCATAACTTACCCAATCAATTAAACCACTTTCAAATTTAAAGAAAACAGTTTTGCACTTAGTTAACCACCAATAAAATTTATCAAACAATTAAAAGAAGGTGTCGCATGATATTAAACACCAAAACGCACTCAAAAACTCTTTTATGATAAAACACACTTTGATGCCACACCAAAAACACACACTACATATCTTCCACATTCAAAAAAACTAAATACACAATCTTGAGAACACTAATAAATAGATCAAAGTAGATTTTCACAACAAATCACATGAACATCACATGAAAACTCTACTAACCAAACAAATACACAACAAAACTCATTCAAAATCAATTTTACAGCATGTAAACTACTTAAAAATTTTGCTAAATAAATTAAATTAACAAAAAATCAAAATAAAATATATTTAAATTTTTTTAGAATATGCCGCAATACCCAAAATACTAAAAATGCAGTCCAGATTTCCACTATGACTTGATGAAAATTGACACTAAACTAGAACATAATTGGTATAATTTATTAACTTCTAATAAACACTCCAACATTAATTTTCACATAAAAAACTCCAATATCACATATAAATATCATCTTCAATTAAAAACATTATTCCCTTTAAAAAACTAATTAAATAATATGCTAAATTAATTTAAGAATAAAATTAATTCATCAAACAATGGTTAAACATGGAACCACCTACATTAGGTGAAGGAATTCCATAAAATTCAGTGCGCGACTCCAATTGATCATCCATTACACTACAAAAAATTCAATATGAACCTTAAAATAAGATATCAAATAATCATTAAAATTGAACCAAATTTAGGGCAACTTGTACCCCAAACAAAATGAAACTCCTACTACCCGCAACTCTACCAAAAGGAAGAGCAACTAATTGAAACATAACACACCTATGATAGATATATAAGGAGGTTATCCGAGCGTGTTGTAGAAGTGCGGAGGTACGCCATGTTGGTAAACTCCATCTGAGAAGGGTTGCACTGCCAAGGGGTTGTGCGCGTAGGTTTTTTGAAGGAGGGAGGGGCTGGTGTACGGTTTTCTGTCATTGTGGAGGGCACCCGTTGGGGAAAACGAAAGAAGGGGGGTCTCATGAGATGTTTAGATGAATAGGATGTGCACAGGTCCATGTGGGTAAGGTTGGCTGTCACAGGTCGTCACGATGGGAGATGGGAGGCTGTTGCGCAAGGTGGAGGGCACCACCCGATGGGAGCCGGAGGGCTGCGGCGGCATGGACCATGTGGGGTTCCCGGGGTCGCGTTCAAAGCTAGTCGTGAGGGTCTGCACGCAGCTGGTAAGGAGGCCAGCAGGGCAGTGCCGGCTAGTGAGGAGGCCGTTGAGGGAGTGTGAAGGATTCGGTGTGAGGTGGATGAGTGGCCTGACCTAGTATGTGGTGTGACAGTGGTTTGCCGAGGTGAGCATGGAGACTTCGTTGGCGAAGTCACCAGCTATGCGGGGGAAGGCAACTACACGAAAATGGGAGGTAGGGTTTGGGGGGCTTGGTAAGGATAAATACCAAGTTTAATGTTTAATGTTTCATTTATGTTGTTCTTATATTTTATGTTTTATAGTATTTCAAATTCGGGTACTTGAAACATTTTTAAGTTTCAAGTAGACGGTTTTGAAAGATTATAAATTAATTTTCACGGACATTTTTTAGAAAGTTTTTGTTTTTTTTCAAATATTTCTTATATGTTTAATCAATGTTTAATGTTTCATGTTTATTGGTCTTATAGTTTATGTTTTATTGTCTTTCAAAGTCGGGAACTTGAAACATTTTTAAGTTTCATGTTAATGGTTATGAAAGCTTATAAATTGTTTTTGGTCAACATTTTTTATGAAATTATTTTTGTTTTCAAATATTTCTTAAATGTTTAATCAATGTTTAAAGTTTCATTTGTATTTGTAATATATTTTATCTTTTATAAGCTTTCAAAGTCATGTACTTGAAATATGTTTATGTTTCAAGTAGGTGGTTTTGAAAGCTTATAAATTAATTTGTATCAACATTTTTTATGAAATTATTTTTGTTTTCAACTATTTCTTATATGTTTAATAAATGTTTAAAGTTTCATTTATATTGGTATAATAGTTTGGGTTTTATAGTCTTTCAAAGTTGCGTACTTGAAATAGAATCACACATCGGAAACGCAGAATGTACTGTGCAGGAAAAGGAGAAGCAGAATCCCACATCGGAAATGAAGTAAAGTTTTCAGGACAAACTCCATTATAAAAGGGAGTCCTGGGTGAGGGTATCACTCAGAATCCAGACTGCTGTAATGGCAGAACCGCTGGATATTAAATAGCAAAAAACATTTTCTGAAAAGTTTTGTTTTATATATATATATATATAACAAAACAAAACAAAAAATAAAAATAATTTTTTTTTAAAAAATATTAATGCAATGGAGGCACCTGGTGTGCCGCCTTTGCGGTTAATTTCTGGGCAAAGGCAGCACACCATGTGCCTCCTTGCCCTGGGTAGAAAACCCCCCAAAGGCGGCACACCAGGTGCCGCCTTTGGGGGGTAAAAAATAATTTTTTTAACCGAGATGTATTTTCAAATTTTTTTTAAAAAAAATGTATAAAAACTTGATAAATACCATAAAAACGTATACTAACTTATAATAATCATAATTTTAATAAAAATAAACTAATTAAAATATTAATAATAAAAGTTAATAATGTTATAATTTAATATTAAAAACTAAACCAAATTATTAATTATAATGATAATAAAAATAATAATAATAATAATGATGATGATGATGATAAACTAAAACAGGAGTACTAATAATAAGTAAAATAACATAATTATCCTCACAAATATAAATAATAACAATACTCAATAATAATTAATAATATCCTAAAATAATAATATTATTAATGTCAGTTAAACAATTCATTAAATTTTATCAGGCTCTTTTTATTTTTTTATACTACTCATTTAATTTTACTTCTTCATTATTAACTCATTCTACTGACATTTGAGAGAGACCCAACATGGGTCTCCCCACCATTAGAACTGCAAGAAGATACACAACTTCGAGATCTCCTGCTAGTGACCAAACACCCCACTACAAGGGGAGGGGAGGGAGGGACCAACCACCAGGGTGTCAAAACCAATACCCAAGACAGACCAACATCTACATATCTCTGGATGAGCTCTAATCAATTTTGAGACTGATTTACCCAAAACCCCCCCTAAGGACCATTAGAAGCGACTAAATTCGGTTGGACGCAACCCTCATGACTTTAAGGTAATGAGATGACCACACCTTCTCATAGCTAGGGGAAACCTTACGCACCCCAACGGGTCCTTCGGAATGGAACAACCATAAAAGAAAATTAAAACTACATTCATCTTCAATACTGAACACATAAATAAATTCAGGATCCCATACACTCCATAGGTTCCTGGCCATGCACCAGCTTCAATCAGAGGACTATGGCTAGAGCCATGATGTTTGATGCATCTCCTGCCTCGTATTCAGTTATTAAACACTCTCGAACGGAGCTTCTCCTTTTGGGGCCACACACAACCACACCGCAACCGAGTCAACACCAGCAATCACAAAACACCATGACATCCAATTACTCCCTCGCAACACATTCACCAAAACATGGGTTTAGATGATTCACATGAATCACCTCTTCACCTTAACAATGAAACTTAAGAAGTGGAAGACTCACTAAAAACACTCCCCTTTGAACAGAAAAATTAAAACTCCCTGTGTGGAGGACACACTCTTTTGAAAACAGGGATTCTCAGAAGGTTTTATGAACTCCACCATTGCACTTCAACGAGAACCCACACTGCAAGACATCTCCAAACATGACCCTTGAGGCTGAAGAATGAACTACAAAACATTCAAGACATCATTTAGCACCAATAACTCAAATCAACTTCACCCTTCCCCACTGGATTCCTTTCGCCATTTCCAGGGGAACCTTTAGACGCAACGACCTCAAACTTCATAACCGATGACTTAGACAACTCAAAGAGGATAAAAATCCCTTCAACTACCCTCACATCTATCATCCCACTATGAGAGGATCAGCTTAACTTGAAAGTAAAAAGAGATAGACTTAGAACTATCACTAAAAAATGAGAGTACTTATTTTAATCAATTGGAGGGTCATCCAACGATGAATTACCTGTGGGCTCACTTCAATCGCAAGCTAATGCCTTTTGGGGATGTACACTAGTCACAAAAGAAAACCATAGACCCAATAAAACTAGTCCAATGGACAAGAAATACCATAGGAGAACTCTAAATGTGCAGGGGGAACCACTGAAAGGGTTTACCGAAGCACTTTTCAAAAGAAACCACTATCCACACACCATTACACCAAATTTCCAATATAAATTCAAAATGACACACAAATCAGTCAAAAAGGATCCTCAGCTCGAAACGCCACACAACTACCATTTCAAAAACACAAGGACATACAACACAATCACCAGTTATTTAAAAAAACAAAATTTTCCTTTAACAAAACTTTTTGAAAAAGAACAAAGTCGGGGTGTTGTGAAAACACCAATAGTGTCCCATGGACCTCACACATGCATGTTCCCAGGCCACACCAGCACCCACCTCATGCACATATAGTCACTAATTTTCTCATGTCATTAACTATTTATCTCTCCATATACACTCAAGCATTTGGTTACCCATGAGAACACCATGGATCAAAACAAGACCTTTCCATTTTTCAAAACTAAAACAATCAACCCACACTTTTCAAACCCCATATATCATTCTATTTTTAAATCACTTCATCTCAAATTATTTTCCAAGAACAAATCATTTTTACTTAAAAAATAAATTTCCACGAATTAAAAACAATGAGATGAGGGACGATGTATGAGGAGACTAGTGTCGGCGGGTGACTGGGACATATAGTTGGTGGCCATACGCTAATCACACCACCGCCACAGAGATTATTCTGGGATGGAGTCCCCGGCTCCACATGGCTTTCCAAAACTTTCGTTCTCACTGGGACCACTGGACCTACTCCCTTTTCATTTCCCATAAACAATATTAATCAGAAGGACCAACAACTCTGACAAACCTCAACATACTATCATAACTCGAATCCCACTACGAGGTGTGATGTCCAAGCACATTGCTTGTAGCCATAACATTGAGTTCTAATACCCTTAACATTGGTATACCTAACTCTATTCCAAAGAAACATGATCCAAAAGACCAAACCTACTTTGATACAATTTTTTCATTAACCAGGCTAGGTCGCCATCCAACCTAGCGCCCGACCTAGTCCGCGACATGGCCCGAAGGGCATTCCTGATCCCCACGGGCTGGCACAAGTGCCCGAGTATCAAAACTAACACATGGGAATGGTTTACTCGAAATAGTAAACACAAAACAACTGACAAGATAAATAAAATAAAACTAAAAACAGACTACCAAACAAGACTTTAAACTAAAATCTGGTTTAAAGGTTTACAACTTGAACCAACATCCAAAAAGTAATGACAACAAAAGAAACTAAAATTCTAACTCAGACCTCCATGAAACAAGAGAGGATTGTCATCCACAAGATAAAAACACCAACCTTCATGAGAAGACCATCAAAAACCTGAACCACCATCGCTGAGCACAATGTGTCAACCTGTGACACATAAAGAAAAAGGTCTACATACACCCAAATGTGTATGTGGGGTGTGAGACAAAAGCCCAGTAGGATTTAATTGGGAGAAGATTCCCCGCATAACCATTTAAATGATGATTAAATTTTCCATTCGAATAGATAAAATGGAAATAAATGCTTGAAATGTATTTAATGAAAACAATTTTTAATGACAGGTTCTTTAAATGAAAGCAAATTTAAAGATAAAAACTTAATTTAAATCACACATGCACACTTACATTTAAGATAATCAAAGTGTCATTCCAGTAATCATAAAGTAAACAAGAAGCACTGAATATGGGGGAGGCCTCTTGGGTGTTAGCTAGTGTGGATCCCTAGAACTTTTTGTTTGAGTTAAACATGGATTAGAAAAAAAAGACCCTCAGCAAACGTGGAATAGAAACCACGACCCTCAAAAAATGTGGCTTAGAAACCACAACCCTCAGAAAACGTGTCTTAGAAACCATGACCCTCAGTCCTTAATATTTTTAGTTAGTGTTGTATTCATCAATAATACTAAGTGAAACAGGGTTGTAGCCCCCCTCGAATCACTATCCCACTAGTCTAGTCCACCTTCCAAGCTACCCAGGCTTCCCGCTTTGTGCTCAAACAAATATCAAGATCATAATAGGTGCACATCACATAAACAAGCCAAGAAAAACACCACACATGATGAGATACCATTTGCACCATCAATTCCACTTTTAAAATTAAATATCATGCCACATGTCACATTTATGCATAAAATAAAAATAGAGTACTTATACACATCCAACCACCATTTTCACACCCAAATTCCATTTTGAAATATTACGCATACCAAAACCTTATCAAAAGAAGTTTTTCACCGTTGATATAATTTGATAAAACCATTGATAATTTTCATTAAACAATTATAAAAGAGTATCACTGGGCATTACACATGAAAACACACTCAAATATCAATTTTGAATTAAGATCACACCAAAAAACTTTTTAGAACTTAATCTATATCACTTACAGCATCAATTAAACCAGTTGAAATTTTAATGAAAATAGTTTTTCACTTAGAAAACCACCAAGAAAATGCATTGAACAATTTCAAAAATGTGTCGCATGACTTTAAACCCCAAAACACACTCAGAACCTATTTTATGACAAAATTCACTTTGATGCGACACCTAAAACACACACTGCAGCTCTTCCATGTTAAAAAAAATAAATGAACAATCTTTAGAACACTGATAAATAACTCAATATTGGTTTTCACAACAAATCAAATCAACCTCATACTCTACTAACAAAACAAATTCACTAGAAAACTTAGTCAAAATCACTTTCGCAACATGTAAACTAAAAAAAATTGTGCTAAATTAATTAAATTGACAAACTAATTGACCAAAAAATTAATGAAACAGTTTTTAGAACAGGACGTATGTCTCAAAATAAAAAAAATGAAATCAAAAATTACTATATGACTCGATGGAAATTGACACTAAACAAGAGCACTATTTGTATAATTTATAAACTACTAATAAAAAGTTTAAAATTAATTTTCACATAAAACACATCTATATCACAAATACATCTCATCTTAAATTAAAAACAATTTTCACATCTAACAAACTAATTAAATAATATGATAAATAAATTTTAGAGGAAAATTAATTCATCAAGTAATGGTTAAAAACGGAACCACCTTTCTTGAGTGAAGGAATTCCATAAAATTTGGTGCGTGAATCCAATTACTTATCAAATGCACCACAAAAAATTCAAGACGAACCGTAAAACAAGATATCGAAAAAATCAGTATGATTGAACCAAATTAAGTGCAACTTGGACCCCAAACAACATGGAACTCCTACACGCAACTCTATAAAAATGGAGAACAACTATTTGAAACAAAATGCACATGCGACGGAGATATAGAAGGTTATCCAAGCACATTGGAGAGGTGAGGAGGTACGCTACACAAGGATAATCCATCCTAGAAGGGTTGAGCAACCAAGGGCATGTGCGCGTAAGTTTTTCGAGGGAGTTAGGGGATGGATGCGACTGTCTGTCATGGTGGAGGGCGCTTGTTAGGGAAAATGTAAGTAGGGGGTCTTGCCAGATGCTTGGCCGAATAGGAGGTGTGCAGGTCCGAGCGGGGAATGCCGGTGGTCAGAGGTCATCGTGAAGGGATATGGGAGGCCGTTGTGCAAGGTGGAGGGCCCCTCCAGATGGGAGTCAGAGGTTTGGGGTGGTGCAAACCATTGGGGGTTCCAGGGGTCACACTCCAAGCTGGCCGAGAGGGTCTGCACGCATTTGGTATAGAGTCCAGCAGGGCGGCGACGACTGGTGGGGAGGCTAGCAAGGGATTGTGAGGTGGACGAGTGACACGACCTAGGATGGGGTGCAATGATGGTTTGTTGTGGTGAGCAAGGGGAGTTCACTAGTGAAGTCACTGGCCATCCAGGAGAAGGCGACTGCGCGAAGAGGGGATGTAGGGTTTGGGGGTCTGGGTAATGTGATGGGCCATCGGGGGGGGGAGAGAAAGTGTGGGAGAAAATAGGAATAAAAAAATAAAAAAAACAAATATGGGGAAAATGGAAAATAAAAATTCATAAAAACATAAAAACATAAACTAACCTATAATAATCATAATGTTATTAGAAATTACCTAATTAAAATATTAATAATAAAAGTTAATAATGTTAGAATTTAATATTAAAAACTAAAATAGAGTATTAATGATAATAATAATAAAAAACTAAAAAATAATAATAATAATAATTAAATTAACTTAATTATCATCACTAACATAAATAATAATAATACTCAATAATAATTAATAATATCCTCAAATAATAATATTATTATTATCAGTAAAACAATTTATTAAATTTTATCACACTCTTCTTTTTTTAACACTCATGTAATTTTACTTCTTAATTATTAATTCATTTAATTTTGTTAGTTGAACATCGAGAAGGTGTGCATGAACTAGGTGAGGCCGTGTGGTGACCCAGGAAAGGCTACACGACTTCGACATCCGTGCACTGAACACTGTTAAGGCCAAAATGTGTGTTTTTAAATAAGTACTCAAAATTTTAAATGGTCTCCAACCTAGACCCTGAAAAAAAAATTACTATTTCGGAAAATAGTAAAATAAAATAAATTTGAAAAGACAAAGTGCGACATCATCTCACATTCCTAAAAGAGTAATGTTCATGGGGGATTTCAAATATGCATCCAATAAAATCACAGAGGAATTTGAAGCTATAAAAATGAATATTTGATTCCTGGAGATAAATAATCCTCAACTCTGATCTGGTGAGAACAAAGTTATCATATTGAGAGGAAAGAACAAAGAGTTATATAATAAATTACAGATCAAGAATAAAAATCAAAGAAGATTCAGAAATATTGACATGTGTTCAAGAAGAGCAAATACTTTTCAAAGAATTGGATAATGAAATATTGACTCTTCTTATTTTTACCTTTCATTGTGTTTCTTATAAAAAACATTTGAAATTTTGATTATGAATTTATTAATTATTCATCCAAATATGTACTATTTGAATTTTTTCCAATTAATATTTGTTGAATTCTATTTCATTTATTTTATGGGTGATTAGTAAATTAATTATATTATTTTTTATATTGTTTTCTAAAATATTTTAGGAAACTCTATAATTGTCAACATTCTATTTGGAACCCACAAAAGGGGAATAATTTTAGGGAAAGCGGGAGAAAATGTTAAATGTGGAGATTTTTTTAAATGGATGTTTTTATATTAAGGGGGAGAATACAATCCTTAGAGGGTGGATAATTCCTAACAGGTATAATATTTCTTAAGGAAATGTTTATTTTTATTTTTCCATCATATTCACAATCAAATTTAGAACAATTATATACTCTCGGGGATTTAAGGTTTAATTATTAATTCTGAATATAACGTTCTTAAAAGAACATGGACTATATGTTTTTCAAATTTATTTTTCCATTTATGTTCTTGGGTGTCCAATTTCCAAAAAGGTGGATATTGTTGAGTAATAATATCTACTTCTTATATTCCCATTACATTTTTTTGGAAATAAAAAATATTTTCTTAAAAACATGTTTACAAAATTTTTATATCCTATGTGTTTAAAAATATTTTTTGTTGAAAACATTACCTTTTACCAAACATATAATATTTTCTAAATTATTACATATATGAAATTTACATTTTCAATTATAATTATCATAATGAGTATGTGTCTAGTTAATATGAATCAAATTTATCAAAACTATAAGTTATACATTATTTCATGTTATTCATACAGACAAAGTCATTACAATCGGGCTAATACTAGAATAGATAACATCAAAATAATACACATAAGGATAATAATTATGATATTTTTAAGGAATTCCATCATACTAAATAAGGTTATAATCAGAATAAAAAGAATTATTTATAATATAAGGAATCACTTATAATATATGATAATATTTACCAATATGACATCAAAAATTTAGTTAAACCATGTTTTAATTAGATTTAAAGTTCCAAGTGTCAAAATTAGTTGCAAGAAACATCGAAAATATGACTATTGGAAATATTCCTAAAAATACTATGTTATTTGAAGAGTATGGATATGGCTGTTTGATTAGGTTATATCATAATTTTTTAGAAGAATACTTAGTGTGAATAGGTCATTATTAATATTTTTATTTCATTAGAGAGTATTCATCTTATGGGAACCATATCAAGTTTTATTTATAAGAACATTTGTAATTATAACTCACCTATGATCATCTTAATTATCAAGGGATTCAGAGAATAGGAAGAAACAGAATCAGATCCATTAGATCGAGGGCTACAGGGAATAAGTTGACAAAGAAAATATGATCTTTATACTGAGGGATTATTGGGATAGGAAGACAGATCCATTTTGATCTTTATATTGATGGATTTCCAAGAATTGAATGATAGAATTTGATATAAGTATAAAACTGTGGATGCCTTTAGTCTGTGTTTTTGAAAACCATACACTTAAGGCTAAAATAGGTTTATCTTCTAAATATATTTGAATTCATTCTTCCATTTTTTGATATTGTATTACTTATTGTTTATATGTGTTTATTTCTAATGTGAAATACAATAGAGAGGTAGTCATTGGGCATAAAATTCTATATAATATGTTTTATCATATTAACTCTAATTATGATTATAAATATATTATAAATAGAATCAATAATGACTACGATACTCTAATAATTTTAGACTATTCCTAGTTATAATTTTATGACTTTGTTAATCGGACCGAGGGCTACGTTTGATATCCTTCTTAAAGTGGATTTGCGTATTTTTATTTTAAACATAGTATACCAAGGTTTTAAAATAGAAATTCAAACGACCAATCATGTAAGTATTTTCATTGTATAATAACTTAAAAACCAATATAAATTATTGAGAGGTCATGAATATAGGAAATACTATTCATATCGTCGATGTTAAAAATAATTTTTCTTTAAACCCTTTTATAAAAATAAAAACGGGCATTGTTTTGAAAATGACATGAAGATTAATTTCAAAAAAAAATTGTCAAAAATAAATCATGAATATAAATTAATTTTAACATCCATTAATAGAAGCATCTTTAAATGAATTTTTAAAAATATATTATTTTAGAATAAAAGGGGATTTTGATCAAAGACAGAAATTAAAATGATATTTCTTAAAAATATTCTCTTCAAATCTTGACTACATAAAGAGATAATGATGAATGGAAAATGTGTAATTCCACAACCCCAGAATCCCATAGTCGGTGCCTTATATTATAAAATTATAATGATTATAAGGAATAAAATCATGAAGGACCAGTATGATTAGATGAATTGGAAACCCAGATTTCATACATCATACCGACATGAAATTAGGAAATAGAATATAAAACATGATACAAAATAAAATTAGATGAAAAAAATCTTTGAAATCCTGTTCAAATATTTCTTCCTCATAACCCGTGGAAAGGAAATAAATTAAAGGTGAGCTAAATTTCCTATTAATGGTATGTAAAACAAAATAAATAATGAATCAATGAGATAATAAATATAGAAAGTTAAATAACCGATCACACATGACATTTAAATAACTGAATATGGATTAATCAATATGGAAAGGTAACTAAATTAAACACATTCCATTTAATAAGAAAACTAAGAATGGAATACATCCATAGATAATGTTAATGTAAATTCTCATGGATGAATAATAACTGAGTTTGAATGAAAAAAATTATTAATGATTTTATGCCATGTTTCCTAGGTACATGATACCATTATAGTCAATACCTTTCACAATAATTTTTATAACATATTGTTTAAAAACCCATCTGATTGTTGAAATGATTCATATCATGAGACTACTAATGCATCGATGGGATATCAATAACTCGGGCCCACCCATGTTATACCTACCTAAAAAATTCATCATAAATCAAATTATCAATTTAACTCATGATCATGTTTCCTTATTTAATATCTATATTGATTAGAAGATACTTATTTATCCATATTTCCAGCACTAATCAAAAATATTTCAAATTGTATACCATATGTAAAAATGGTATAAGGATTAGGAAATAAATCTACCCATAACAAAATATTTTAGACTTTTCAAACAAATGTAATTTCTAAGGGTTAATTACCATAAGAAGTGATTGTTTCAAGAGAATGTTAAATATCAAATAAGAAATTTAGATTAAAAATATAACTTCTACCACCTGTTAAATTTCATGTCAACCCCCTTATAGGATATAATTCAATGTGAAACATATAATACAATGAAATATTAGTAAATAAATATATTAAATGAAAAATGGGAATTATATAGACCACAATAATGTGAATTTTTGTTTAATAACAAATAAGTCTCAATGGAATATATATTGAGATGAAATCTCTTACAACTATGGTAATATTTGAAAGGAAAACCCCAAAAAATAGCTATAAAATGAAAATTTTAAATACCATTAGGATTAATTAATTAATTATATTATAAGAAAAGATAATTATATACACCAAAAATTATAAGTGAGTAGTGAATTTTACATTTATATCATAGATGTAAAAAGTGATATGAAAATCCATTAACTTGTTCTTCCATTTGATTAAAAATATTTAACCTCATGTATAATAGTTATAATAATTAAATTAACTTATAAATGAACCATAATAATATTTATTATATCATATATGATCCTATTAAAACATAATATTACCTAATTATTAATAATCATTCATTATTTTCGTTATTTTGGGTGTTATTTGTCTTATTTTTTGAGTATGTCTCGAATTGTTATTTTTCATTTATATTAGATAAATCATGATATAATAATATCCAAAATTCATAAAATGATTTAAATATTATATATATTCAATATATATTTATTTATAGTAATCCATAGTGTTTTGATAAAGGAAATGCAATGCATTATTAATTGAGATGGTAGGCAGTACATACGCATGAACGTTGCTTCCATTTTCAAATAGTTTTAAAAGATGAAAAAGTAAATTATATATATATGTTTGTGTAATATAAGTTTATTGTCATAATAATTTCATATTTATAATATTATTTAATAAATATCATCCTTAATACATCCCACGTAATTTCAGAATGAATCATGATTCTTTGAGGAGGTGGTAGTCCATTCATCCCAAAACGGTGTTATCATATTCCCAAAAAATGAAAAGCATGGAGTTATATGTTATGTAAAACTTAAAGAAGAATAAATAAATTATAAATATCATATATATCATATATAATCTATAAATACATCATTTTATTCAAACATTTAAATGTGGTAATGGAAGAATGAAAAATATCGCTTTGTGAGGTGATAGTCCACCATACACAGGAACGATGATTACATATACCATTTAATGGAATTTTATGTGAATATAGTTCTTAACCTTGCTAAAACAATATATAATTATATTTATGATACATATTAGTTAAATAATAATGATATATAATTAATTTAAGGAGAATATAATGAAATAATACAAAAGTGCTTATTGAACAACTTTACCTCTTCTTTGGGTAAAAGATTTTGGTTTCTGCCAAAGGAAATACTTGGTTTGATTTTATCCTAAAGTGATAATTCTATGATTAGTAAATGGATTTGGGGAAGCTATTAAGGTAGTTTTTGGATGATAAAAATGGATTTATATCTCTGAATAAGTGGGAGCGGTGACTTTCTTTTTATAGTCGATGAGTGAAATTCTTGTAAATATAAAAAGGTGATCAATATTACGAGGTATTCCTTACATAGTGTGCCTAAAATAATGAAATAAAAATATATAATGGATTATATGGTATAAATATGGACATTAAATAGGTTTTATATATTTTTATAGGTCATTTTGGCTCTTATGTTTAATTTTTAGTCCCTCATTAAGCTAGTTTTTCTCTTAATCGTTGTAACTAATTTTAATTTCATTCACTAATATTGTTAGTAAAAAAAAAAGTTAAATTTATTATAAATTGTAAATTATCTTGATTCCAAACATGGAATCAATATTTCAAGAATAAAATCACATAATTTGATTAAATTAATTTAAAATTAATCAAGTAGATGGGATGAGAAAGTGAGTTTTTAATGTGAAAATGTTCAAAAGTTTGAAATATTTTTATATCCAAATTTATTGTAAAATTGATTACAATATCCTAAATATTATTATTAGATATATAATTTTTATAATTTAATATTTAAAAATAATTAAAAATATAATTAATCTATAATATTATTTACATGAAAATTTATTTTTCAATTAAAATTCAGTATTTTCAACTATTCATCAAATAACGAAACTTCTCTAAAAAATACAAACCATTATCCGACAACTAATTTGGATGTTTGCACTTATTAAATTATTTTTGTTAATTATTGTAAAATTATCAATTTTTCCTTAAAATAGTCATGTCATTAATAGATGGTAAAATTGAATTTTAAAAATATTTTTTATATACAAAATGAATTTTGTTGTTATATTATGCCTATCAAATCTGTTGGATGAATGTCAAAAAATTGGGATGGAATTTATATTATATATACTTTATTAATATCGTTTCATAATTTTTATTTATTTAGATTATTATGATAAAAATCCTTGGTGGGAATAGAATAATGTATAATAAAAACTCATCCTTTATTTTCGATTAGGTTTAGTATTCATTTCAAAGACTAACGAATTCTTCAACAAAATATAAATAACATTTCCAAAATTTATTTAATAATTTTCATCCATTTAAATACAATTTCGGGTGATATAAATCATACTAAATAATAATAATAATAATATATTTTAGTTTGGTAAAACAAGGACTTGTGTGTACTGTAAGCTAGCTTCAGTGTTCCGTGTATAACAATATTAGAATAATGTTTTGTGTAATGATAGATAAAATCAAGGTTACAATTATTGTAATATTAAAATAGTATTTCATATAAAGTGTTCTTGAAAAAAAATTATATTTAATCTAAAAGAAAAATATTATAATGTATTTGGGTGTTACATTCTCCCCAATTTAAATAACATGAATCCTCGCAATTCAATCATGATTTTGATAATCGAGGGTTTGATATTTGAAAGTACCATTATTGAAAACCCAAAATCATAGTCATGGTTAATAATACATACTATTAAAAAGTGGGGAATGGAAATGGAAAGGTCACCATAAAACCATGCTTTTGAATAGGAATAAATTATTAAAAACATGGATATTGAAGAGAAATTTAACTATAAAGTTGTGATAGAGAGTGATAGGGAACATGTTAATTTGAAAGTTATTGGTCACAAAGCTATGAACTATAGGATTGAAAAATATAATTGATATCATAAAAATGGTGATAATAATACCACAATTTTTTTTCATGACCATTTTCATAGAAATATGAAATTCATTCATTGTATATAAATATTAGGAAATATAATTACATGACATGTTTCTGTTACATAATAACTATATTTTCCATTGTTTATGCCTTAAACTATTTATACATTATCTTTTAACTTTATTTGCATCATAAGTTGAAGTAATACATCAATCTATTAAAACATATAAAAAGATAAACATAAACCATTTTATATATGGTGAAAAACTCCATTAGAATATGATCAAACACTTTATAATCATTTACATATAATTATTAGTATCATTTTTACACTATCCATATCAATAATAACTTTATAAAACATCATTATCTCAACATAAAAAACATATTAATTCTTATCTTTCCCTTAGGAATATATTTTTTTTAAAAAACATTTTACTTGTAACTCAATCACTTTTTTTTGAGCCATTAAACATATGATTTTAAATACATAATTAAATAGAAAAGATGTAAAATAATTATATATCACATAATTCATGTGATGATAAAATCATCATTAAACTTATTTTACCAAATATGTCATAGATCGAAATACAGAAGAACCATAATCATTCCACATTGTTTGTTTCAATAACATATGCTTAACCTTGATCTATTTGATTATTATGAGGTATATTACTTTAATTATGGGGGAATTAATTTCCATAGTTCCCTATCTCCTTTTAGTTGTTTCACTAAATAACAATGTTTAATTATTACCCTTGTATTATTTTGTCTACTGTACCTTTTATTTGCACATATAACAGACTCCTAATACTTTCAATCATTTCCCAAGGTGATTATTTTCATAATTATAACATGTGGGAAAATCCATGTTTCTCTTATTCCCATTATATATTATTTTATCTTAATCACTCTTCATATATTTATTCCCCTTAAAATCATAAGACTTGGAGAATTCATTCTCTGTTATTATACAACAGAAAACTACTTCATCGTATGAAGAAAAAGCTTGAGACACTAGCACATTTGGATAATTGTATTAAGACCTTCGAATAAGTGGTCAATCTTGCATTCTGTGTTGCCTATTAAATCCATAGAATACCTGGCTATCCTTATAAAGGTACCTTCATACTCTGCAACACTTTCTTCCTATATTTTTTTTACACTAAGGAACCCTATATTTATCTCATATTGTTTCTCATGAGGGAAATACATTCTAATGAATGTCTCTATAAATATATCCATTACAGGAGTTCTATTTCCCTTTCCTTTCAATAATTATGGATCAACCACCACCATTGATCCACGTCTTCACTGAGAAAAAAAAATCAAGGGTAACCTTTTACATTTAACCACATCCCAATTCCTTAAATATCTTATCCAAATACATAATCCATTGATCAAATACCACAGGACTAGTAGTCCCATTAATATATGGAAGATTATATCATATAATGATATCCACATTGGAGAATATCACTGTAGAATATGTTGATCCATCCAAATAAGGTTATGTGACATGACCTATTTATGCTTCACTAATATATCGATAACTTTTTCAGTCCCAATGCCATCTATATTGACTTTATCAATATGTAATCCACAATATTGGCTATGAGTATTAATAAACTTCTACCTTCCAAGTTCCATTTATAAAAAATATCATATACTTGATTAGCTCATGAAATCGTTACCTTTTTATAATTTTAAATATAGAATAACACTTGACATAAATTGTTAAATTTATACATACCTAATATTATAATTATTAATATGATGTATTTGTTTAAATAATTACTTTAAAATACTTCATAATTATTTTTAACCAAAATTTGAATTATTCTAAGCATTTCCCATAATAATTTCAAACTACGCGATTAATAAGGCTCTTTATTGTGTACTATGTTACGCATGAGTCATGATGATGCACCTTTCATTTACTATTAACACTTGGTAAAGATTTACCAAAACCATGTTTAATTTTAGTATCTAGACAATGATTCATTGCTATGAAGACCCACATAATCTCCACCTTACCAAAATTCAAGGACATGCTTCAATACTTATTACCAAATTCTTCCTTAGGGTTATGTTCCCTAATTTATGTTTTCCAAAATCTAGTTTCCAATGTTTCTTCTAATATTCCATTGATACCAATTGTAATTACCCGACCCTAGAATCCCTGAGTTATTTGTTTACTTTATTAAATTAGAAAGATTATAGGGAATCAAATCATAAAGGACTAATCATTTTAGCAGTTTTGAAAAACCAGATTACATACCCGATCCCTATATTATATTGGGAAATATAAAATAAAACATGATATATAATAAAATGAGAAGAAGATAATACTTTAAATATTATTCAAATATTTCTTCCTCATAACTTGGGGAAAGGGAAAAAATAAGGTGAGAAAAAATTCGTAGTTAGGATAAGTCTAGAAGGAGTAGTATTCAATCAATGAGAATAATCAAAATGTAAAGGTATTTAAAAGATCATACATTAAATTTAATAACTGTATAAATAAAAATAAATATGGAAATGTAAGTAAATAAAACACATTCCATTTAATCAATAAAATAAGAATACATATGTTGATAATTTCAAATAACAAATATCATGGATAAAAAATAACTGAGTATAAATGAAGCAAATTCTTAATAATTTGATTCCAGGTTTCCTAAGTATGTGATACCACTACTTTTAAGACCTTTCATAATACATGTTATAACATATTGGGTAGAAACCATATGATGGTCTAAATTATTAGTCCCATTAGACTACCAATGAATCGAGGGGAAATCTAAAATAAGAACCCACTTGTGTCATACAAATACAAATAATTCCTCACATATATAATAATTTAATTAGTTCATGAATAATGTGCCTTATCAAATAACTTTATTGAGTAAGATATTTTTAATTATCAATGTTTTTCCATGGAATGAAATATATTTCATAGTGTACAATGTATGTAAAAGTTTTTTAATGTTTAGGAAATAACTATAAACATCACATAATAGAATGCGTATTTCATATAAATGAAATTTACAATGAGAGTTTACCTTATGGATGTGATTGTTCCAAGAGAAATTTAGCAATTACAAAAGGAAGTGAGATTGCAATGATAACTTCTACGACTTGGAAAGTTTCATTTCAAAATCATTAGATGATATAATTCATTGTGAAACTATAATACTATGAAATATGTGTTAATAATTATATTAAATAAAAAATTGGTGTATATACACCACATTAAAAATAATTATTGAATAATAACTAATAATTCTCAATGTAATGTAAATTGAGACGAAATCCTTTATAATTGTGGTAAAATTTGAATCAGAAACCCCAAAAATAATGGTCTAAATATCTGAAATTTAAATACCATTAATATAATATAATTCATGATATAAAATATGAAAATGGAAATTATATACCCCACACAACATAATTAAGTGGTGAATATTACATTTTTCTCAAAAATGTAAAAAAGTGAGACAAAATTTCTCACCTTACGCTTCCTTTTGATTTAACATAAATTAAACTCATTTATAATGGTTATAATCATTTTATTAACATATAAAACAACCATAATAATATTTATGATATCAAATATTATCTTCTTAAAAACATATTTATACCACTTCATAAATAATCTTTCCAAATTTTCATAGTTGTAGGGGTTAATTACCTTGGTTTTTGAGTATGTCTGGATTTTTTATTTTTCATTCATTTTCAGAGATAAATATTTAATCATCTCAAGAATTTATAACATGATGTAAATAATATATATATTTAGTAGAAATTTATTTATTTTAATCCATATGGTCTGTATAAATGATATGAAATACACCATTCATGGAGACTGTAGGTCATACGTATGTATGAAGGCTGCTTCCTTTTTCTCATCTTATTAAAATAACGAAAAGTGAATGACATATATATATATATTAAAATTATATTATCATATTAAATTCATATTTATCACATAGGTTAAATAAAACCATCCATAAGGCATCTAATTTAATGAGTGAACGAATCACATAGCTTTGAGTAAGTGGTAGTCCACATGCCCACAAATGATGTTATCATTTCCCACAAAACGTAAACAATGTAGGTATTTTTTATATAAAAATTATATAAGAATTAATAAATTATAAATATCATAAATATCATATATAAATTATAAATATATCACTACTTCTAACCTTGAGATGTTGTAATGGAATAATGAATGACATATGTTTGCAAGGTGGTAGTCCACTTTATACATAAACGATGATTGTGTCCCCCAATTGATGGAAGTGTGTGTGTGAGTTTAGGACATACACTGTGAATAAAGAAAAATAATTATATTTATGACATTAATTTTATTATATAGTCATGATATCATATTGATTTAAGGATAAGATAATGAAATAAAACAAATGTACTCATTGAAGAACGTTACCTTTTCTTTGTGTAACTATTTTTGGTTAATGACAAAGACATACATGGTTTTATTTAATATAAGTGAGGAATTTAGGATAAAGGTGTGTCAAGGATATATTTGTGTTGATTTTGGGTGGGAAAATTTTCTTAATATTTTTGAATTAGTTGGAGGGTTCAGTTCCTTATTACAGTAGAGGAAGAGTGGCATTCTTTTCAATAAAAATAGGCAAACACTATTGGGAGGTAACTCTTACATAATGTGAATAAAATAATGAATAAAATTATATAAAAAGTATGATATTTACAGAATAAGTACATAAGATATTTTTCAACATGTTTATAGGTCATTTTGGCCATTAATGTTAAGTTTTATTCCATTAATAAGCTGCTTTTACTCTTAATCGTTGTAATTAGATTTAATTTATATCAGTCATATAATTATTAAAAAACATATTTGAAATTATTAGACATTAAAAATTACGTGGATTTCCAATATGGTATTTATTATTCCTAATTAAATTCATATAAGTGGAATAAAATAATTTAAAATTAATATGTCGCTAACGGGATGATAAAGCAGAGGTTTAAAGTGAAAATATTCAATAGTTTGAATTGTTTTTATATACAATTTCAATATGAAATTGATTACAATTACCTAAATTGTATTAATATATTTATAATTTATCAAATTTAACTTTATGAAATGTTCAAAATATAATTTAACAATATAAATTATTAAAATGAAAGAAGTAGTTTTCAATTAAAATTCAATATTTTTCCCTATTCATGAAAAATTAATAATTCTCAGAAAAATATAAAAAATTGACATAAATCTAATTTTTATGTTCCGATTTCCAAAATGAAATTTATTTGGTCATATAAATTTCCAAAAATTATGTTTTAAAATACGTTCTCTATTAAAAGCTATAAAATTTTCCTTTTGAAATATATAGTTTTTATACCTAAAATTGGATTTGTTCTTATCTTATGACTATCAAATCCACTGGATGATTGTCAAAAATATTTTCTTTAATATATAAAATATAAATTTTATTATGATAATTTACTAATAGTGATTAATTTAATCTAATAAGATAAAAAAACCTTGTTGGGGGTAAAATAGTTTTTCATGAAACCACATTCTTTGTAATCAATTAGGTTTTACATTCATTTTGAACACAAATGATATATATAAACATATGTAAATAATACTTTAAAATTTTAGTTAATAACATCCATATATTTATTAACAATGAATAGTTGATAACTATAATATTAAATAATATTATTAAATTTATATTATAGTTTGGTAAAACTCTATCTTGATTGTAACATAAGAAAACATTAGTTTTCCATGTAGTTAAAACTAATCATAATGCTTCATGTAATTTCAGTTAAACTAAATGTTATGTGTAGAGTATGCCTAACATGGTGTTTTATATAAATCCCACCAGAAAAAAAATTAAATTTATTCTAAAAGGAATATATTATAAAGTCATGGGGTGTTAAAAAATTAATTCTCATGACACAACCATATGAGATGAAAATTCATGAGTTTCCTAAGAGGTAGATCAAAATATTTTATATTTGGAAACATAATCCTAAACAATACTGATAAATGATGAAATTTGAATATAAAATATTTACCACTTTGGTAACATTGAATTGTAAGACCTATGAAGGAATTAAATTAAATGAAACATAAAATATCATGATAATAAATAAATTTTTGATATTTCATGTCAAATGGGTTGTAAACCCAAGTCATGAAATAAGATAGCTACATAACATAACATATGTCTCATGGAAGGAAAAAATGATACAAAAATACCTTACCTTAAGTCTTGACTTCTATCATACTTGTTCAAACCTCATATGTAATAAATATAATTTTATTATACATATATTAATAAAATATACCTATATATATCATAAAATATATTTTTTACATATAACCATTTATTATGAGTTTATTAAAAATTATATGTTAAATTTTTATTTCTGGAAAAATTTCTCTTTTGTTTAGAAATGTTTTTATTTGTAATCTTTAGTACACATAATTTTATCATCATTTCATAATATATATAAATTTTTCAATGATATTAATATAATATATTAATATTATATATGTTTTTAGAGTAATTCATAAGAGTTACAGATAGAAAATTAAATACACCATTCAGGGAGATGGTAGGCCAAGCGTACACATGAACGTTGCTTCAATTTTCATGAAAGATTTAATAAAAGAAACATAAATAAGATATTAAAATTAAAGAATAATTTTTATATCATATATTTAATTTATATATATTAAATTTATACTTAATTCATACCATGGAAAGCATAATATATAATGAATCACATAGCTTCATGAGGAAGTAGTCGATCATACACATGAGTGAGGTTATCATATCCCCCACAGAATTAAAATAAAGATGGTATATATGATAAAATAATCCCATAAGAATACAAATGTCATAAATATCCTATAAATATTTTAAATCCATCATTTTATTAACCTTTTAAAGGTGATGATGGAAAAAAATACATCTATTCATGAGTTGGTAGTCTTCCCTACTCACGATCAAAAAATTCGTTTTCCATTTGATAGAAGGTGAGATGGATATATGTTATTAAATAACTATAATAACAAATTATAATATAGTATAATTTCATTTATTATATTTTAAATGATAATACATATTTGTTTTGTAATATTAATAATGAAAAAGAAGAATCTTATTTAAGAGAATTACCTACAACTTGAAGCACCTCCATTGGATGTCTTATTAATGGAACTAATGTTGGTATATTTATAGGGTAAAAATTTCTAGAAAAATGATAAGGATTTTTTATGTGGTTTTATAGGTTTTTTAAGAACTATAATACTTTATTGTTGTCATGAACTAGATAGTGGTGGTTTCTGTTTATAAGTGGGTGAAAGGAACCCACCTAGAAACTTCATGGGAATTTCCAAAAAGAAACCAAGTAATAAATTTATTACAATGAAAAAAGATTTAAAATGAGCCTATATTCTAATTTTTTAGGGATAATATTAGAATATGAACAGAAAATTGGAATTTTACAAGTATAATACTAATTTTAACATTTTGTTTCTTAGTTTAACCCCAGATAAACCCATTTTTACCTTAATCGTGATAATTATTTTTTTTTTGTTTTCAGTATTAATTATGTTAAAAAATTAAAATAACCAAATTAGATAATATAAATTTTTCTGATCTGAAATATGGAATCCATTTTCCCATATTATATTCACTTATGTTTTAAAATTTAAATTAAAATTAATCCTACTAATGAAATAATATAACGTGTTTTCAATGAGTAAAAGGAAAATTTTTGCAATGTTTTTATATAAATATTAAATAAGAACATTATTACAATGAAATATATTTTATTAAGATATTTATAATTGATGAATAAATATTTCAAAAAAAAATAATTAAAATTTATCTTTGTAAATAATTTAAATGAAAGGAAATTTTGAATTATAATTCTGTATTATTAACAATTCATCAAAAACAATAACCCTTTTAAAAAATTATCAAAAAGTAAACATATTAGAACTTTGAAATTATGATTTTAAAAATGATTTCTATTTTATAAAATTATTTATATAAAAGTTTATAATTTTTATTTTACTATTGTTCACAAAAATATATAATTTTTTTGAGAAAATAGTTTTTTCAAATTATATAAATTATACTCTAAAAAAGTGTATAAATTTTTATATATATTTATTATGTATATAAATAAATATACATAATATTCATAATGTGTTTATTCGTATTCATGTCTCTAAGTTTAATGTCTAGGTAATAGTTATCCTATTTAAATACTAATATTAATTGTTTGTTAGAGTTCGTTAAAACACGAGTTTTCATGTAACAAAAGCTATTAGAAAAATTAATTTTTTTGAAAATAAATTCATAAAAACAATATGTGTTATATAATACACCCCCTAAAAATGAATTTAACCCTAAAAATTTATTTAATCAATACAAAAAAATGAGGATTCTTCATCCTCATAATTTATTTTGGTTCCCGCATAGCTTCTTCAAATTGGTTGTGTTTCTACTAAACATTAATCTTGTGAGTGGTATTTTTTCCTAAAGGTTTCATTATATAATCCCAAATATCTACTTGTAGTCCCTCATGAGAAATTTCATACACTATTGGTACAACCACTGAGTTCATTTCATGTGAAGGATCATGTGTGGACCATAGCATAAGGGATATAATGAACACATCATAAACATCTAAGAGGTTTGGTGGAAGCACCAAACAATAGGAAACTATTACAATATTATTAATAATTTAAAATTGAATCATATACCTATGGATTAATATCATTGATTCAAAATTTTAATTACTATATTCCAAGGTGAAATTCATTGAAACACCTTATACCAACTTCAAATTCTAGATCACATCGGTAATTTTAAGTAAAACTTTTATGATGACTCTATGATACATTGATGTTTTATTGAATGGATTTAACCTTATTTTCCATTTTATTACTCCTACACTAGTATATTAATTTCACCAAATTCATTTCATCATGAAGTGATATAAACATATTTCTATAATTAACTTCATAAGGAACCATCATAATGATAGAGTGAATGACATTATTGTAATGGAACTCAAATAGATGAGGGTATTGATCCCAATCACCATTAATATCCAACAAACAAGATCTCAAAATATCCTCTAGGGTTTTATTTGTTCTATCAGACTAACCATCTATATAAATGTGATACACAGGGCTGATAATCAACCTCGAATCAAGAGATTTATAAGGACATTACAAAAATATTAAGGTAATACTTATATCCCTATCATACACAATATAATTATGAACTCTATAAAAACATACGACTTATTTAATTAATATCGTGGAATGATAATCTAGTGAGTTGTATTCTATGATTGTGATGAAGGGTGATGACTTTTGAAAGTGATCGACAACATCCTAAATTTCATTATGCCCTCATGATGTTTTGGGGAGTCCAACAAAAAAATATGTAATGTTGTTTTCCAATTTGTATTCTAGTGGGGGTACTGGATGTAACATCCCCTTATTTTTTTCATTTATTTTTTACTTGTTGAAATAAAAACTGTTGAGATACAAACTCTAAGATATCATTCTTCATTCTATCCCATCATAAGTATTCCATAAATAAATCAATACATCCTTATTCTTCCAAGATGAAGAGATAATTAATAACTATGAGATTCCACTAACTAAACCAACTTCAAATATTCTATGGAAGTGATGCATACATGGTTCCTGAACCTTATCATTGTTTCATAGATATAGTTAAACTCAAGAATGTTTCTTACATTCTTTTTTAGATCAAAATCTTCCTTTTGGGACTCTTTTATCTTCACTTGGATATATTGTAAAATATTTAATTAATAAAAATTTTATTTATCCCCTCCATTTATGATTTACATATCAATAATTTTGAAATCATTAAATATTTGACAATTTTTTATCCTCTTCAGGGATAAGAAAACATTATCCATTAACTCATGGCATCTGCCACATTATCTTCTATACCATGGTGGTAATGTATTGACTAGTCATAATATGTAATAATCCCTAATAATATTTTATGGCCCATATTATATTCGTTATGTGTTAATATATTCATTAAACTTTTGTGATCAATATATATATCACAATTTTCTCCATAAATATAATTCAACCTCTTATTTGATAAATATATTATGTCAAATAACACCATATCATGATATATATAATTTTATTAGGAATATTCTATTTTTTGAGGCATAATCTATAACTATGTAATTATTTATGAGAACTCATCCTAATGCCTTCTTTTAATGATAATTATAGATTATAAACCCATCTCCACTAAATGGTAATATTATAATAGGTGCATTAACTAATCCTATCATCAATTACATGAAATTTTATTAATCTTCATCTATCAAGAGGAACATATCTCCCATATGAGTTAACAAGGTTATTTGATTAGATAGTAATGATAAAATTTCCACAAACCATCAATAATATCCAGGTAAAACAAGAAAACTACAAATCTCAATCACCGCAGTTTGTTTGGGCCAACATTAAATAGCCTCCATATTTGGTGGATATACTAACATACCTATCTCGAGAATATATGACCCAATAATGAATCCATATGAATCCAAAAATGACATCATTTATATTTTTAACATTGTTTTTATAGGGTCTTTATTACAATTATCACGTGTTATGCATGATCTTCTATATGCTTTGAATAGATAATAATATCATTTATACGCATTACGAAAAACTGATCAAGGTAATCTATAAAGTCTCTATTCTATAAATCCATGAATATAGTGTGTGGATTAGTAAAACCAAAAGGAATCATTTTATATTGATAGGGTACATACCATTTATGGAATGTTGACTTGGTTATGTCCTCCTTATTGACCTCCAATTGTTTATATCCCTAATGAAACTATTGATCCCCATGTAACTGTTCAAAATATTCCTCAATATTAGGAAGATGATAATTCTAATTAATGGTGATCTTTTTCTACTCACAATAATCAATACAGAGTCACATTGACCTGTCTTCCTTTTTATTAAAATGAATAGGTGAAACCAAAGGTTGTACTCACAACTGAATGAATACCTTTTTTATGGTTTTCCTTTAGTTTCTTCTTAAATTCATGTATCTCAATCAAGGTTGTTATATTGGGGGGGGGGGCTTTGAAATTGTCATGGACCATGTACTAGTTATAAAATGAAATTAACATAACAATTTTTTGGAAGCCCCGATAACTCTTCCGAAAATTCGTCAAAAAATTACCTAAAAATAGTCATATCATCAATTTCAAGATTCTCTCGAAACATTTTAGGTAAAAACAAATTATAATTGGGAATTAATACCTATATAATGAATGTGAGGTCCAATGGATTTGTTTTCTTTTTTTTTCTCATTCGTAGAATATCATAGGCTAGTTTGGAATATCAAATATTACTACCCTTCCTCAACAATTGATCTAAAATTTTTGTAGATAAATTCAAACCATGCTTATGATAACATAAACTTAAAAAATAATAAGAATGAAAATATTTTTAGGATACCCCTTCCCACCAACATCAACTAGAGAATAATCATAGATAGAGGATGCGATCATCATACCATTAGGGGTATTCAATACTTATTCTACATCTAATCGATTGGGTGGCATCTTTATTCCCATAAAAATTCTTTATATATGAAGGATTGTTTGGATACATAGTCAAATAAGACATTAGTAGTTCAAGAGTGTATGGTAATTATACCTTTCACCATGTCATTATTTCACCCCTCCTAAGAAACTATGATCACATGAAATTTTCCTTTATCTCTTGTCTTATTAGGTTGGTTATGTCGATCATCCTCATTAACCTTATTATTTTGGGACTGGTTAGAAAAGTTACCAAAATCTATTCATTTAAAACACTATATTGTGGTTGGTGGATTCTAGGAAACATTATCTATATTCACGTCATTATCTGACTTCCTCCCATCACATAGATAATCAATTGATCGATGAAAATCCCTTCCACACTAAAAACATTTACTATTAAACTTAAGACAATTTCTTCTATGTTTTATCCCAAAATTTGATCAAAAAGTAAATCTCATCATATTCTCTACATGGTTTTTTCGTTTAGATTTGAATTTTATTTTTCTATTATTATAAAAACCATGATATTGATAAATAAATCCAACCCCCATTTCCGACATTATATGACATTGAATAAACTCTTCATAAATATTAATATATATTATTGCTAACCCAAATAAGAGACATTTTTTTAACATTGATGATTTGATCAACCTTACTTTCAGGTTGGATGATAATACCCAAAGCCTAACTCATACGTCCAATAAATGTTTCCTCATATGTATCAATAGATTCATCATCCTTTTGCTATAGCTCAAAGAATTAATTCATCATATTTTTATGAATAATATGAAGAATTTATTTATTGAAAAGTAATTTCTTGAACTCCTTACAATCTATGGTTTTAATTTCATCATTTTGCCTCATATACTTGATAATATTATACAATTTATTTTATTCTCCTTCAAATTGTACACATCAAAAATGACATTTTCATATTCCAAACACTATTGAATAAATAAGATATTTTCATATGATCTAATCCATTATCTAGAAACTATCAGATCGAAAGACCCACTGAAAGAAGGTGGATGTTTACTCATGGAGGATTAAATAAAATGTTGTTCCCTCTATTTTTAATTTATATGTACAACATGAATCATATATTGAGAAAGTTGTGTGATTATTGCAATGATATTTTACATTATGGATACCATAATATTTTTATGACCAAGAGTTTAATCATTTCATTTTCAATCACACTCAACATTAATAAATATCATTTGGGTTCTTTCATTGACTAAAACATAAAAGTATAGTGTATGAAACAATAATTATAGTGGGGAATCACATGAGCATGAAAAATGAAATATAAGGTGTGTAAATAATGTCACCTTATTTTTAATCTATGACACAATAGTTTTAACATAGGCCATTCATTTTAATTTTTTTGATCCCTCATGATGGTTTATAAAGCATTTTTGAATAGCTAAATCATATCCCGTTGGAGTTCCAAACTAGGTGTTCAACAAGGCATGTTATCGTGCAACAAGTGATGATCGAGTCCATCTCAATTCACCCTTTTTTGAAGAATTTCCCTATCTAATAATATTCCAGAGCTACATCCTCCTATAGTACACAGATAAGGTTGTAAACTCTTAAAAACCACTTTATCAATCATATACCAAATTTCCTAGACATTTTAGTATATATTGAATCATCCTTAGACATATCCTTAGACAAATCCATAAACATATCCTTAGAAATATCTCTAAGGATACAACTAATGTTTTTTCTACAAAATTTACAAAGGATAACTAAAATTATTGAATGATACCAACTATACAGACCTTCATACATAGATATTACATATTTTTGGATTAATATCTAATACATTACACAAATAAAATCCTAAGTACTGCAATAGTTTTTTGATTTTGGAGACTAGGTACACAATCTTCTAAATTGGAGAATGTTCTTAGAACATTTTTCATAAAGATATTCCCCATTATTACTCTTCATAAACATACCCTAATTAAATCCTTTATTCATAACTTAGGGAAATGAAACATATAGAACGGTGATATCAGATTTCAAATAATTTTAAGAAAGTGATTAATCAGTGATTAAATATGCATGGAATGATAATAAGTGCATGCGAAGAAAATAATAAAAATTTAAAACCATAACCTGTATATAAATGAACATAATAATGAGTCATGGAATAAATATTTGAATTTATTTTGACATGAATCATAAAGAAATCAAATTCCATGATCCATGAGATCATAACAATGGTATAAGACATTGAATTCTAAAATATAGATAAGCATAGAAAATCATTTACATGGTAGTCAAAGATCACTACCAAGACTATCATGGTGGAATGGGTTCACTTCCCAAACCATCATAGTATTTATGGGTCAATCCCAAGAGAATCATAGTAGATAATATACCTTACTGAACTAAGTTCACTTGTTGTTCCAGTCTTTTATATCACATTCGACATAAATATTTACCAAATTCATTAGAGGGAGATATTTCTACCACACATTTCATAATGAAAATCATACTTATGCATGACACATGATAAAAAACATTGATCCTATCATAATCCATGAAATGAAATGGGTTTCAAATTTTTTTTATCATATCATGACCGTTGGAAAAGATATAGGTATTATAATCATTTCATCATTTCATCACACTATAACCCATAGAAAAAGAAATGGGTTTCATAAGAATTTGATCATGGTATAACCTATGGAAGAGACATTGGTTTCATAAACATGTTATCATCATAAAATATTCATATAAATAACAATAATGGAAACCTTGGTTTATATCACCACTAATGAATATGTTATCTAAAAGGATTTTATGTTAGATAGAGAATTATTTTAAATGATAAATCTGAAGGAATGTTTCTTGAGGAAGATAAATTTTACACATTGATTTTTTTTAGAAAAATCATAAAACATTTTAAAAATACAATATTTTGAAAATAATCTTGAAAATATATATGGGAATCTTTAAAATTTATTTTATACATTTCTTTTATAAAATATACATTCCACTTTTTTTTAAAATCCAAACGTTTTTAAAACATTTTCTTTACGTTGAAATAATTATTTTAAAATCTAAAAATTTACAAAATATTAAGGAGAAAAAAATTTAAATTAAAAATTGATAAATTTTAAAGTAATAATGAAATCATGGAGACTTCATGATAGTAGGATAAACTATTTTTTTCATGTATGTCTAAAACGATAAATTTTTTCACATTTTTATTAAAATAAAAATGTACATTGTTTGAAAAAAATTGAAGATTACTTTAAAATAATTTGTTAAAAGATAAAAAAAGAGTAATTTTTTTTATAATTTTTTAAATAATATTAGAAAATAAATTTAAATCATTTTTAGAAAACATGTCTTTTTATTAAAAATTCTTTTCGAATGAAAGGATAAATAAAGAGAATTTTTCATAAAAATTCATTTGAGATATTGGGTAAATAAAGCGTGATTAATTAGGGAAAACATGTATTATTGTATCACAAACATAGTGGATGAAATATAATTAGTTTTTTATAGGGATCAAAATAGTTTATTCTCAAAAACAAAATCATAAGCAATCTTGAAAATGATGAGACTCTATCCTAAAATCCATACCCCTTTTTATAACATTGAATTATAAACCATATGAAATAACTAAAATAAATGATACTTAAAATACCATGGGATTATAAATATTCATTATATTAATGAAAAGTGGGATGAATATACACCTCATGAAATGTTTTGGTGCATAACATAATATATGTCTCAAAAAAGGAAAGTTGAGGTAGAAATCCAGTACAAAAATCTCGACTCTCGTCATACCCATTCAAATATACAGTATAATAAATATAAATTTATTATATATATATATATATATTATAAAAACATAAATTTAAATATCATAAAATTTATAATTTAAATATGATATTTTATTACAAATTTATGAAAAATTATACATTAAAGTCACTTTTCGTGCATTAATTTCTTTTTTTTTCTTGTATGTTTTTATTTTTTATTTTTGGTCCTCTTAATTTTATCATGATTCAATATCCAACATACTATTAAAAAGGATATTAATATCATATTTATTCATAATATATGTTTTTATAGTAATCCATAATATTTTAAGATAGAAAATTAAATATAGTATTCATGGAGATGGTATTCCATACATATACATGAATGTTATTTCCATTTTCTCAACATATTGATAGTAAGAAAGGTAAATAATATATTACCACTATAAAATCATTATGATTTAATATATTTAATTTATATTCATTAAATATGTCTTTAATAACTTAAATTCATGGGGTACTCTAAAATGAATCAAATCACTTCACAAGGTGTAATTTTGTCGTACACATGAGTGATGTTATCGTATCCCCCATGGAAATGAGAGTAATAATGTATCTTTCATGTAAAAATTACAAATGTATATTATTTTCATTAATATAATATACAATATTTTAATCCATAATTATATCCATACTGGAAATGTTGTGATTAAAAACAATCTACATCGGTTTCTGAGGCGGTAGTCCACTGTACACATGATTGGTGGTTTCGTTTTCCATTTGACGGAATGGTATATGGATAGTGGTTATTACATAAATATAATAACATATCAAGATATAGAAGATAATTATGTTATTATATTTTATGTTATAATACATAATTTTTTGTGTGATTAGAATAATGAAAAGGAAGGATCTTAATGAAGACAAATACCTTCACATTGAAGAACCTCCTTTAGATATCTTATTGAGGACCTATGTGTTGGTATTTAGGGAGGACCAGTAACTATATAACATAGATAAATATGTTTTTGGGGGTATTATTTTAGGATATGTTTTAATTATAAGGCTCAAGATATGTGAATAAATTAATAGTGGTTGTGTCCTTTTATAAGTTGGGGAAAGGAAACCACATGGAAAGTGCATGTAAATTTGAAAAAAATCCAAATAATAAAGGAATTATGAAGAGAAAAGGTTAAATATGACCATATATATTAAAATTTGAATGAAAATATTTTACTTTATTGATATAATATTAACTACACAATTTTTATTGTAATTTTATCACTTATCTTCTTAGATTAACCCCCATCCCCTCGGTAAACCAATTTTTACCTTAACCACGATAATCAATATTTATTTTTTTAACTATTCATTATGGTAAAAAAACAATTTGACCATATTAGATAATATTTATAACCATGATTCTAATAATGGAATCCATTTTTATAAATTCAATTCATATAATTGGAAAATTTTAATTTAAAATTA
Organism: Viscum album; assembly: GCA_963277665.1. NCBI lineage: Eukaryota > Viridiplantae > Streptophyta > Magnoliopsida > Santalales > Viscaceae > Viscum > Viscum album. The sequence continues at coordinate 1,491,530,999 of OY728142.1, forward strand.
ATCCCACATACGTGATAAGATAGTGGGTTTTCTATGTGAAATGGTTCAAAAGTTTACAAGTTTTTTATATTAAAATTGATTATAAAAATGATTTCAATTACATAAATTGGATTAATATATATATAATTAAAATAATATTTCTTTAAAACAAATTTATAATATAATTTATCTTTATAAATAATTTAATGGAAAAGAAGTTTTCAAATAAAATTTATTATTCCTCACTATTCATCAATAATTATAATCATGTAGAAAATTTATAAATAAAAAGTTTTCCAAAGATAATTTTTAACTTACATTTAAAAAAATTAATTTTAATTTAACAATTTTTTTTCTATAAGTGTAAAACTTTACCTTTATTATTTTTCATAAAAAGAAGTATTTTTTATGATAAAATAGTATTTTTGAAACAAATAAAGACCTTTTTTGAATGATCTGGTAATTTTTTATTAATATGTTTCTATAATATAAAAAATTAAAATTTTCATTGAATGTATGGTTATTCTTATTGATGATACTTGTAATGTACCGACCCAACTAACCATCTAAATAAGTAGTTGGACCGGTCACCATATGACCTAAAGCACATCTCCCCTAAAGGCAGAGGCTGGTAACTAGAAATGAGGGCCTATAGTGTGTTTGTGGGGAGGTTGTCCCATTATATATCAGAGTTTCACAGTGTTATAAAAATATAAATAGGTGAAAATAGAGAAATAAGTAATAATAAATGAAAGATAGATTACTGCATAGAAATAACAATGTCAATTGAATATGAGTGGAAATAGCCATTATTAAAATGGATGCATGCACGTCCTGATGATTATAAATAATCTAAAACAAAATACAAACAGTAGGTATTTATACAATAAAATACTTGAATTAACAAAATTAATAAAATAAATATCCAATGTGAACTCTACAAGCATCCTGATCTCCAAAATAGTCCTATGATGTTAACTCCTAGGTACAGCATAGAACATCACAAACATGAATCGATGGTCCTTTGAAAAAGAATGGTTTAATTAGGAACCCCATTTCAATTTAGGTCTAATAAAGGTGTCCTATATATATATATATATCTATGTAGGTTGGCTCCAATGATGTGAAGCACAATCTAGAAAGTGAAATATAATTTAAGGAGTGTGTAAAATATATTAAACATATAGAAAGTACTAGAAAAAAAAAAGAAAACACCTTGGTCTGGGTTTATAAATGGAAATCCATATCATACCACCTTCTTAGGCATATGTCAGGTGTCTTTAATAGGTACCTGTGTAAGGAACAACATGTATACAAGTTCCATGGGATCCCGGAAACCTATGAAGAGGTAAACCCCAAGGTTTTTCTTTAGCTTGGTGTCTAATTCACATGTCAACATTAAAAAAAGTATGAAATCATGGAGAGTCATCCCATGACTATAATAAAGCTCATATTAATAATGAAGGATATGCATCAAATTTGAAGAATAAATCCAACCAGACAATCGGTTAAAACTAGAGGTGGAGTCTCATTCCTATGTAAGGAAACCTAAATGAATCACAATTATCACAACAGTAACATCTGATAATCAAATACCATTGAGTCTATCCAAGTCAATCCATAAAGAGTCTTTTCTATCACTATGATTCATGGTTACTTTGAGTTTATACCATGTATTTCACGCATGGGACCTAGTCTAACCTAATAGATAGTATAACTATCTTTTCAAATAGGTTCATCCTTGGTTCCTCCCCTAGGGAAAGGGTATCACTCAATGGTAATAGAAAATGCTCGAAAAGCCCTTTCCTAGCAACCATAGCACAGATCCTAGCACATCAAATCATAATTTACAGAGAATTTTGATTTCTTCCATGATTCTTTAATATATAATCCATATTCTCTCATGGCCTATATCAAGTAAGACATATCAAACAATGCACATATCACATGGGAAACACTTATATTTTCAATCCTTTTAAATAGTATCCTCATGAAAAAATCTATCAAGCTATAGAATCTTTTCAAATAATCCACACACAATTACACAATTTATATGAAATGAAATGATTATTAAAAGATATCGAGGAATTAGAAAGATCCATTAATTACAAGGCATAAGATTTAAGTAATGGAGTGAAACAATTGGCACATGAGATTAACATACCTCTAACCATATGTCATTAATGATATCTCAATAAAATAAGGTAAAAAGATTTCCTAAGCATATAATTAAAAAATGGCATGGTCATATTCAATTCAATGCATGAGTCACAGACCTCTTCTACATAACATTATCTATATTCAATTCCTTTTTGAAAGATTATAATAGACTTAAGTAATTTTATAAGTTAGAATAGGAAGGCGTGGTTTAATCATCCTATACATGTCAAGACCATTTGATTCATCCATTTAAAAGTGGAAACCTTTAGGTTAAATCCATTTTATTTAATTTAACCCTGTAAATTTCATTAAATCATGGAAAACCCATTTATAAGGTTCAATGAGAACTTAGAATGTATAATTGGAAAAAATTAAAATTTCATACATGGTCATTTCCCATTTAATTCCCAAGACCATGAAAATTATATTCAGAAATCTAAAAATATAGGGACAATTAAATGGAAACATTCCATATGCCTAGCTGTGAAATTTCCAATTTAAGAAGGTCTAACACTAATAAGTTATTTTGGGTTACATTTAATACTCCTGTAAAAAAGGGGAAACATAGTAACTTTCTCTAAAAAAACATAACAAGAATATGGACAAGAATGAAAGTATACTCGCTAATTTTTTGCTTTATGACAACACACCTCTATTATAGGGGTTTTATTATAGATTCATGACATTTCTTATCACACAATCGTTTATCGTATTTATCATTTCGTTCATTAACATACTCAATTCATATCTAATATCATTATGAATGAAAATCATACTACATTAATTAAAAACAAAGGATAATGAGATAGGTAAATTAATTAAGGCTTTTCTAAAATTAAAGGCCAAAATAATGGGACTCTACCTCAAGAAGTAAAAAAAAGTGAAGCCAAACCCTTTGACACTTGACAGTTTTACCAGTGACCACTCGAAATAGCTCCACACTTTCATGCACATGCATTTATATATATAACTTAACCAAGGGCATGTATTCCCCACACCATGATGGAATAAATACATGGAAGATATATATATATATATACATACCTATTTATATGAGTAAAATTATTCAAAGATGATTAAAAATCACTAAAAAAATTTTAGGGACTCAAAATAACCCAAAACACCTAAAAATAAATTAGGAAAAACCAAGTAGTAGATGAAAAACCTTACCTCAGATGGTGGAGATAGGATAAATCTAAAAAATATTATTCTCATTCAGCAGAATATGATGTAATATGAACAAAGTGTTGCTCATCGACCCTTCCCATACCCTAACATTGAAGGAATAAAAGTGAAAATCATGTTATCCTCAAACCCAAGGTCTTGGCAGAATGACATAGGGCGATGGGGAGACTGAAAATCAACCCATGGAAGGATAAATTGAGAGAATAAGGCCTTACCTCATATAATCATATGAGAATCATGAATAAATCAAGGGAAAATATCTTCATGTTAAGGGATCCAAGGGAGAGGTGTGTTGTGTGCCTAAGGAGCCTAGGGAGGGGTTACATCACAATAACGATGGAAGAGACCTCATTTTGGGGGGTTTTCTTAAACCAAACATAATAATAATAATAATAATAACAATAATAATAATATTATAATTATTATTATTATTACATTTCTTTATTTCTTTCCCATTTATTTTCAATTAATTTATATTTATATTTATTTATTTAATTTAATTAATCTTATTTTTAAAAATAGGGACACGATGCTTCTGAAACTCAACAAGACATCTGAGGGACCCCTCAACCTGCATCAATTTTTTTAAAAAAACCTTTTTGGGTTTCTAACTCTCATAATTATCACCCATATCTTGGTATTAAAAACATCCCATTCAGTAAATGAGAAAGTTCAAATTCCATTACATTTTTTATTAGTTCCAAAACACGAGACATTACAACCTCCCCACTATAGAACTTCTCATCCCCAATAATCCATTGGAAAAACAAAAATATCACCCGAACTAGTAGGGTTGTGAAGATTCATTCAAATGGTAATGTTGTGTTTCCAATTCCCAACACACCTCTAAGTATTCATTTAAGCATATAGTGCCTAAGCTGTCAAAACATGAGCCAATGACCATTTTCCAACTGAAACACTCATATAGTGCTTACAAAAGCCTGTTTAGCTAGATTAATGATATCTTCATTATCTTGATAAAAATATATAAAAAGGTACTTTCCATAATAGTATTTAACATCTAAAAGGTCCAATTCTATGCTAGAACACTTCCCACCACGAGAGTTTCTTTACAAATCTTGCCTATAAGTGTTTTAATAATGATCTCTGTGTTATTTGAAGACGGTCTGATAGTCGATTCCCCACCAAATTAAATTAGCCAAGTCAATCCATATTCTCATGAAAAATTGTGGTTAACACATACCGCACACATCTCCACCTACCAACATGCCAGAGATAGCCCTTCACTGACACTATATATTAAAAAAGAGAAGAAAAGAGTGAAGATACATCAGCTGACTACTCAGGACAACACCCAACATTGAAGGTCGGAGTTCTACAATAGAACTATGATTCCTTCTCCCAATGGAATCTCTCATTTAACACAACCATATCCATTGAAGTAAAAACTGACTCCTAGTGAAATTTTTTTTATCAACTAGTAACTAGTTCATTGAAAACTATCGTGCCATCAAACATAAAAAATATGAAATCTAGGTCGACCTAACAGAAATTTTCACCCATTAAGCATTAACTCTGAGCCCATAAATGATTCTAGGTTAACCTTAGATTCATCACTCTGGAGTCCAAAAGAAAATTCCAGGGCAGTACACACTATATAGTTACAAGCTAGTTGTTTGCATAAGGTTATGTCCACATCAGACCAATTACTATGCTTAGAGTAGCATCTGCCTAGAGGTCACATATCAAGAAAAAACCTGTGTAAAATATCATTAAATGGAATTTAAAGACCAAGAAATTCCATATAAATTTTTATGTATTTGGGATTATTAAGAGTCTGTGAAAATTGATGGTGCTTGATTATGAGGCCCGGTGTGCCCAAAACAGGTTTTGAACATTTTTTAAGGTAAGTTCAGTAAATTTTCGAGAGGGAATTTCTATCTTTTGAATTGATGCATGGAATTGAAATTTGAGGGAACCGTTGAACTTTCAGTGTCAGGGTTCTTTTAATGGAGGCATCACTTCAAACGTAGTAGGTCAAAAAAAATATAGTTTTAAAAACTTTTTTAAAGAATAATTAATTAACATAAAAAACGTTATTTTATTTTTCTTCCAACTCTTGAGAAAAGGTGTTAGGGACCACAGAGTTGGTCAGGCATTTAATGAGGGATATTAAATTCCAGGTAACACATAGGTTTTGTAACCACCCTTTGTTTAATTATTAAGATTCATTGAACACACCAATTAATGAACCATTAATTGAAAGGAGAGTTAAAATCTTAACTCCTCCTTTTAATTATTCAAGAATTGGAAAAAAAGAGGATTCATGGATCGTGGGAGAATCCTGGACAATGAAATGAAGAAAGAACTTCCCTCCAATGAAGAATGTAAGATTGAATGATGTCTTTGGAAGAATCGATCTGGGATTGACCAGTGCCAGCAGCTTTAACGAACATAGATTCACCTTCCAAAATCATGACATCTCCACTGAATCCGAGGTAGGGGTTTTTTATGTTTAAATTCAAGAGAATTTGTTTCTTTTCCTCATTCATGAAAAGCATGATGAACGTGGATCAAGAAAAACAAGTTGATCTGTGGTTCATATGAAACTGTGGGTAGTTATTGCGGGAAAAGATTGAATATGGTTAATCATTATATATGTGATGATTTAATTACTACCCACTAGATATGATGCTAACGCAGAGGACGCGAGCCAAATGTACAAGGATCGGACCCCCCAATGCTTTGGTTTTTTCATGTTCTTTTGTGGAAGATTTTAAACTCAATGGAATCCTAAATATGGGAGCCACACAGTGACAACAGCATCCCAGGAATCCCATAGGCACAAACCGAAGGGAAAGTGGACCACCAGAGCTCACCCAGTGGCCCGTGGAATCCCTATGGGCACGGCACCGGCGCAGTGGTGCCAGCGACCGGCGCTGGTGAGTGAAGATAGTGGCCAGCTACCGCCAGGTGATGGTGGTGGCTGGCCTCTTCCGATTGTGGAGTAGAGGCAGCGCCCGAATGCGTCGCAGCAGACAGACGGGGCGGTCGACATCAGCTGGCCTTGTGGGCAGTGGGTGGCACGCCGTCACGCGCCGCTGAGGGAAGTAGTGGGATCAAGCCATTGCAGAGGGGACCCGCACCCTGTGAGTCTTACAGATAGGGAGATGGCACAACGTGGTGCCACTGGTTGAGGAATCTTGAACAGCTTAGTCATTCATGAAGGGGGGTCGGTCCACCCACACTACTTGAAATTCGACATATTCCAATGGTTTGAAACCATTAGGATAGGTCCTAAAACCATTGGAAAAGGATATCCCAGTGGTTTCAAGAACCTTTGGTATGTTATCCATTGGAATATCCATATGCCAATGGTTTATTAGAAACCATTGTTATAGGGTGTCTGAATGCATAAATTACCAATGGTTTAAGGGAAACCATTGGTATATGTGTGTACCAACAGTTCAAGAACCGTTGGTATACATATTGTCCAACATCTAACATGTTCCGGCGATTTTAAAATAACTATTGGAATATATGTATACAAATTGTTTTTTGAACCATTGGTATACATGAAGCATCTGTTTTTTTCCAATGGTTTAAATAAAACCATTGGGATATGTAGTGTAGCATACAGTATACCAATGTTTTACAGAACCATTGCTATATCCTATACACCCCCAACTGTATACATGAATCTCCCACAACATATGTTGGACAAAACTTTCACCTACCCACTTCAATTACAGTATCCACCCCTCTACAGTACTACAATTCTAGCAAGTATACAGTGGCCTCCCCTCCAATGCAATTCCAGCAGCCTCCCCTCAAGCATACAGAAGCTTCCCCTCCTCCCCTCAGTAATTCCAGCCGCCTCCCCTCTGCAATTCCATCGGCCTCCCTTCTTCAATTTCAATATCCTCCCCTCCTATGCAATTCCAGCAAGCAGCATACAACAGCCTCCCCTAAAGTATACAACAGCCTCCCCTCATCAATTACAGTCTCCTCCCCTTTTCAATTCCATCGGCCTCCCCTCTGCAATTCTAGTAGCCTCCCCTCCTATGCAATTCCATCAAGCAACATACAATGACCTCCCCTCCTATGTTTTCCTTTCTACTTCATGTGTGAGTGAATCCTCTATTGACAGAGATTGGTACACTAATTAAGGTAGGGGAGTGCACCTCATAGTTATGAAGGTTACTACTAAGGACATCAGTAATATATAATGTGATCAAGGTATTGAAGGTAAATGGATAAAGAGGAGGCCACCCAATACCGGTATGAAATTAAATATGGATGGAACATGAATGTCTTGGTAAATTGGGGGAGGATATTTAGAGGCAATAGAGGATTAGTGATTCTTTGTTTTAGATACTTCTATAGTCCAGGTAATTATCTTGGGGTAGAGTCATGATCCATGGTTATTGATATTTTTTTTGTAGGATTTATAATATTCAATTATTTTACATAAATTAGTAGAGTTCTAGCTTGTTTTAAAAGAAGGGGATGTTAAAATATGGAGTAGTTTACTTGGTGTTCATGCAATGTCATCAATGATAATCTATCATGGTTTTGAAGTTTATGCACCACTCTATTTTAGTTTGTTGGGTAAACCTTAAATGTAATTAATTTTGAGAATTTGTTGGATCTCAAAATTGTGAATTATGAATACCTTTTTCCTGAATACATATATGTTCCTTGACTTATTCTGATTTAAGGTTCAGAGTACTCTATATTTCAATAAGAAAAACTAGGTGAAAAGTATGGGGGGAAATATAAATAATGATCTTAGAGGGGCCCTTTAAAGAGCTCATGGACCATTTTTCCCACTTCTGGTACATGTTCAGAACCCTCAACACCAATGGGTATGGATATCAAGTACTTTATGCTTGGGTGAAGAAGGTGAAAACCATTAGTTCGGAGAAGAGGGAACATGGGGACATGTGAGGAGGTAGAATATTGATTTACATATTTATTCTCATTTAGATAACTCTTGTAATTAGAGTTTGGGAACATATTTCTACATCATCCCTTTTTCAGATATATAAAAATATTAGAATATCGATAGTAGTATCGCAATAGTTGAATTTCAAGGATTCACTAAATGATAAAAATGGATTATGAACAATGTAAAAACTCTTATTCCATGGTAATTATAACACATGTAATCAATTTGGCTTCATTCATGACCCTATTTAGCCATATTACCAATATTTATCTTCAATCAATTCATTTTAACCTTAATCCTTAGATTACTGAGAATAGGAAAGAGGATGATTGATAGACCTTCTTGACTTGTGGTTTCTCAGGAGGATATGGATTCTAATTCGGATTCCCCTATTGATCCTTGGGAAGTGGAACTTGCGGAGGATTGTATCAAAGTCTCTTAAAATAAAGGAAAGAACACCATCATTGACTCAGAGGGGTTCATTAAGAACTCTCGGAGACCACTGAAGAAAAAAGACTACTCCTTACCTCACCCTCCTGTCACTAGATTCTCAAGAAATGGGATGATCGCTTAGAAGTTTCCAAAGAAGGTGGAGACAAATTATACAAAGGAACTTGATCCACTAGCATGAAAATCATTTGTCACCATCCTGTAGAATGCTGTAAAGGTGAAAATTGTATCATATATCCACTTGAGCGAGAAAGAATTGATGGAATGTGATGGGTGGGAAACCATCCCCAAGTGCAATGAAGAATTTTCAGACAAGGTCTTAGAGGTCATCACTATGCAAAGGCAGTTTGACAAGCTGGTAGGGTGGCATTTCTAGGCCAACCATACTAAGGAACATGTGACCTAAAAGAACATAGAATTCTAACACATGGATTCAATGGGTATAAGATTATGATGGAATAGATCATACAAACATGGGACAAGATGGTTTAAAATTCTGACAACCTCCTCAATGATGATTTTGATGAGAAAGCTACCATTCTCCAATGGAGTCTACTTAGAGGTAAGGTCTCTAAAAGGCTCAAATTGCAACACATTGAATCATCTATTTCATATCTTATTGATTGAATATCTATCTGTGTACTCTATTGGTTTCTCACTTTTCCTTAAAAGTGTTTTATTAACTAAAAACATATAATTGCAGCATGTTTCCCATTCAATAAAGGAAACCTCAAACTATTGGAATCAAAGGTGTGTTTGTTTAGTTACATGTTATGACTAAGATCACAATGAACACAGTTTATCATAGTGGATTTGTTCATACACACAATACACCGAGTTTCAAGAAATAACCACTTTATAAATATCGTGAATGAAAAATAAACTAGTCACATGAAAAAAAACAAAAAGTATCCACCCATCTAGAGAAGGGAGAACAATCCTAATGATGGAATGAAATATGATGAGTGAAATATGCAGAATTATTTCTCATGGACTAGAAATGGTGTGACAAATATGTTTTTCCTTCAACAAGTGGTCTTGAGATCTCTTCTATTACTGATAGAACATGGTACCTGAGTTAGTGTGGTGGTGAGGACATGTAAGCATAGGAAGACTGGGATTCAAGGAATGTTCCAATAATATCATATAGTATTTGAGGTCATCATAAGGTAATTATTTATTTTGTGGGTATGCGACTCATTTGAGTCTCAAGGACTCTATTGGATTCCCTAGTGTAAGATATATGAGTACCAAGAGGGATGAAATTTTGCACTTGGATGGTGAGACATTTTTGAGATGGGAGTATAGGTCCCTAGTCCCTAGAACATTGTATATATCTAGTGAGCTATGATATGGACCAAAATCCCTTGTTGTTATTTCATACACATGTTGGGTGACAAATTCTAACAAATATAGTGATACATCTTAAGGAATGATGGCACCTTGAGTGATAAGGTGTTGGAAGTACCCTTACATGAGTGATAAATAAGTCATCATATTATAACATGATATCTAACCCCACCATGATTGATAAGGTAGTGGTCAAGATAATGGCCTCACCTTGAGTGATAAATTTCTAGACGAACCCAACCATGAGTGATAATGGAACATTTTGAATTTGATATTAGTCCTACCATGGTCAATGTGGTATAATTTTTAGAAAAGGGATTTAACCTGTAGAAAACACAGAAACATGCAGGCAACCTGCAACCTACAATCACACACAATCACATTGGGATTCAGAAAATTTGCAGACAACTTGAAATCACACAGAAAACACATAGAAAACTCACTACAAACATAGAAAAAACTCATAAAACTCAATGCAAACACATAGAAAATAGAAGAAAAAAATACAACCTATAATTTATAGATAAATTGTAACCTAAAATCACTTAGAAAACTCACTACAAATAGAAAACATGCAGAAAACCAGCAACCTACAATCACAAAAAAACACAGTAAAAACATATAAAACACACACCAAACCTACAATCACAATGAAAACACACAAAAACTCACTAAAAACACACACAAAACTCATGGCCGACACAAAAAACTAACAAAAACACACTACAGTCACCTACAATCACATAGGAAACACACAAAAACTCACTGAAATCAAACACAGAAACTATTAGGATCCAGGGATTCAACTTTGATCTTAATGACTGTGGAATTTTTAGATGCATGGATTCAATATTGATCCTGATGTGTGTGGAATTCTTAGGATAATGGGATTCGGCCTTCATGCCTATGAATTCCTTATATAATCCCCCTTGATTTGATGATGTGACTACAGATGTGGGAATTCCCATGATGTCTTGGAATCGGCTCTATGGACATTGAAACTCTATTTCCCTAGGAGCATGGGAATTGGTTGATACTTGATGTTGTTTCACTTCCCATGACATTTAAAAATATACTATTGTGCCTGATGGTATTTGATTTCTTAGGGTGAATTGGTTATGGGATTCCTGCAATTAGATATCCTAGAGCCATTCACTTAGGAAATAGTTCATGAACATTCTACTTTGATTTTGGATTTCCCCAATAGGATATGAATTGGTTTTAAATGATATACTAGTTGGAATAGTTTCATGACATGCTCAAAGACAATTCGGCGCAAGATGATGTAGGTGTGGTCAATCACAAGTGTCACATTAGAGCATGAGGATCAATTGTGATTTATTTATTTATATTAAATAGATTATAAATTTATCATTTTTTCTCTAATTTTTATAACATAGATGTTGATTGGTTTATTTTCATCTATTATTGTGCACTCTCATATGGGGTATAGTCTTCCAATGGTACGACCCTAGAACCTCATTGATAATCGATATACATTAGTATATACGAAGGTTTGCCTAAGATCTAGTGGTGACCCCTTTATTCAGGAACCACTTAGTGGATATAGACCAGCAGAAGGATGTTACAAGGGAGAAGATGCTAAAGAATTATTTAAGGTCATGGTGTTTAGACTAGTGTATTTCTATAATGATCATGACCATGTACATAAGGATGTGAAACTCTAAAATAGAAAATAATTACTTATGTGAATTTATTATATCCTTATCACCCAAGAAAAACTAGGTGAAAATATCACACAGATATAGCTCATGTTCGGAGGAATGGGAATCATCTCAGAATTAGGCTGGGTAGGGGATCGACTTGAGTCTCCCACAATCCTTAAGATCTAGTATGGAATGAAAATTGTGTTTGTTGCTGGGTCCAGGACATGATGTCTAGACATCACTATGTATCATGTGTAGTGGTAATAAAGACATTCATTTTCCTAGAGGGCAATGTGAGATAATCAGCTAAGAAACCTCACCCAAAGTCATCAAGTAAGTAGTGTGTTTTCTGACTATAATCACCAAATTCTTAAGTATCTCTTCTAGACCTGCTTAACTGTGTCGATTATCTTCAAGTTACTTAAGTGGGAAAAAACATATATATATAATAAAGATACACCTTCCATCCCTTTAGCATGCACCAGGCTTGGATAGGGTCCAAGGAGAGTATAAAATGACCGAGGTCCAAGAAGGTTTGAACCTGATGTCTCATGTGGGGGCAATATTCCTAATACCTTTTGATCTGACATGATTGTGAGCACTCTTAGTATCTACTGATATAGGTAACTATCCTCCAAGAAACCTACCTAGTATAGATGCATCACAGGGGATGGTAAGCATTTATCTTGAAATTGAATATACCATTATTTAGGTATCTCCCTTAAACATAACACAAATAACCATCACCATTCGTTGGTTTAGAAGACAACGCACCTCCATTGGAGGGGTTTTATTATAAAATCATGGCATTGATTTATCACAAAACTAATTTAATTATATTAAAAATTTATTCTAAAACTAATTCACACAAATCAAATGGAATAATTTAAGAAACTAGATCAACATAACTATCACTGTGAGTTTTCGCAGATAGCGCACCACTGTTGGATGGGTTTTGTTATAAAAACATGAATTTATTTATCAAATGAAACAATTATATTAAATAACAGTTATCCAACATATGTAATTCAATATAATTAGGTAGAATTAAGAATGAAGCTAAATTTAATTTAAAGCATTCTTGAATTAAAGAGGCTATGAGAGGGACTCTACCTCAAGGTGGAACCAAGCCCTCCACTTCAGATCTTGGAGATTTCTAACTAAACACTGCGACTCCCCCACTGGGTATACGCACCTTCACACACATGCAAGGAAACCTAGACCCTATGAACACACTTTCATGGCCATGAGCATGTGAAAGGGGATCCTTGAAAATATGCTTATATGCATATACCGATCTCTACTCTCCTGGATATGCATTTATATATATAAATATATACATTGGAACACCTAGACCCATACATGAATAATCACTACCATGGGTGAAAATACACGTAACGTGGGAACCCACATACATATACTTACTTACCTATGAACACGTAGGTGAGTCACCCCTGACTTGGTGACAAAAAACCAACGAGCATAGATCAATGCACTACAAAAAAGATATTAGAAACCTTACAACACATAAAGGACACTACATAACCTATGAGAAACCAACCAATGGAATTAAATCCGTACCTATATTGGCAACAGGAATCCAAATCAAACCGAACCAACACGAAATGATCCAACGCCCTACAGAAAACGTAATATAGATTGAAAAACTCTAAAATCCCAAAATACATGAGGTAAGAGACAAGTAAAAACCATATAATCTTACCACTTATCAAAGTCATTAGACTAAATCAATATAAACCCCTTCTGGACCCCTTCACAGAATATAACAACCCATGTCCATAGAAAGCAATAAAATACCTAAGTGGACAATGTGATAAAGAAAATAAAATAATAACTAAACTAAAATATACTTGTATCCTATGACTATACGCGTCACTGCCCAATATATAACAACCGCAATGCCCCATGGGTCAAATCATATTCCTGCAAGCAAGGAGGAAACAGATCCATTATTCAAAATGATACTATCAAATAGTATATTTATATTAATTAAAAATTACTCTTCTTATTAGATTTAGTTTTTCTTGTTTTTTGTTTATATTTTCTTGGAAAATTTCATTCATTTGGGTTTTAGTTAATCATGGAATTAATATTAATTAGTCAATCCATATTAATATTTATATCCATTGGTTCCATATCTGGAGTAAAAACTACATAGAAATAAATGATATCATATATAAGGAAAATCATAAGAGGGGAAGGATGTAAACCAGTCTTATTCATGCAATTCATACCTAATATAGATTTTTTCATGGGAACATAAATCCCCAAAAGCCCCAAATTAAATTGAGCCTAACAAAGTGGGCAGAATAAACCAACCTTAAATGGTGGAAAATGGTGGCTGATGAACCAAGATGATCCAAAATGCTTTGCCTTCAGCAGCGAATGTCAAATCACATCTGAGGTGGACCTGAAAGAACCATTATACACCCCATAAATGGGGATCAAAGTTAGATAAGTGGAAATTATAGAATCTTATAAGAGTATCATAAAGTCACTGTGAAGATCAGGTATTTTCGACTACATGTGAAAACTGAAAGGGTGAAATATCTTTATAGTTTACTACAAGAGATTAACAAGATTCATAAATAATTAAATAATAATATTAATAGTGATTAAAATTATTTGATATTGAGAAATATTCCCACATTATGATGTGCTTAGAGCTTGGACCGAAACAAGAAGAATTTAGAATCAACCTAAGATGAACCACCCCAAAGAACTGAGAAGAAAACTATTGTCACTCAAATCACATTGAAGATTTTATAGTAAAAATAGATTCATAATAGTAAAAAATAATTCTTTAGAACATTTTGATAGTCCTCCACTTCATCCTCAAGGAATAATATATCCTACTACCCAAATAAATTTATAATTTCTAAGTCTATTTTATTTGTAAGTGTTGTATAAAGATCAATGACTATGAAAATACTAGTGATATAAAATATAAAGAAACTCACCAATACATTAAGGGTGGATGTGAGAATATGTATAAATAGTATTTCCAAAAACCAATCCCAAAATTATGGTGAATCAATCCAAATACACGAGGGAAATAAATATAGAAATAACTTTAATGGAGAAGGATACAATGTTTTTTGTTAAATATTGGTGTTTCTAGAAGTTTGGGTATATGGAAATTGATTTTTGGTATAATATATATACTCATACATGTGGTATAAGAGAATAATAAAATGAAATAATAGTTAAATCTACGAACAAAATTATTGTGAAAAATTATTTTTCACGTATGAAGAGAAAATTATCTGATATAAACATATGTGAAAGCCTTGATAATTTTTGTGAATATTGAAATGTATATGGAAACTGTTATGAGGAATTTTAGTATGTAGAAACTCAAAATGAGGAATTTGTTAATGACAAGAGGTGTCCATGATTGAATAATTAGGAAAAAGGGAAAAAGTTTACCTTGAGGTGTAAACTAAAGAGAAAAGTAGAAAGGCACTCCCAAGTGGTCATTGAAGAGAGACGATCTTCATGGGGTTTTAGTATGAAGATTATACTTCTATTCCGATAGGAAATGATACATAATAGACTACGTAAAAAATTTTGAGGGTATGAATTGATACTAAAAGATGTTTTCTGGGTTCCCACTTACCCTTAAAGTGAATTTTCAATAAAATAAAAAATGGATTGTGGATAGACTATTTAGAAATATAAATAAAGATATACAAAGTATATGATAGAAAGTTTGAAGGGAAAATTGAAACTATCCAAGAAAGGGACAGTAAAATTAGATTAGTAGTTGAAATTTCTGAAGAAGATCCTATGAGATTTCCTAAGGAATATCAAAATCAGTTGAAGAAGTTTTTTGAAGGTGTAATTATGTTGTTCATGGAGATATCATATGTATAAGTTTTATTCCTAGTAAAAATCATTTTATTACTGGTAAGGGAAAAGCACCAATGTTATTATGTTATAAATTAGCTTCTAAAAATACACCAACACCTCTGAAGAAGGTTGAACATGATAAGAATGAATCTTTGATCATATAGTCTGATGAGTTATAAAAAGATAAACCCAAAAAACATAAAACATTGAGAGTTGTCTAATTTATCAAGTGAATATACTATTTTAAAATAATAATAAACATGTTAAAGAATAGAAAACCATGCTTCCAAAACATAAACATGTTTTGATTGTGAGAAATAAGAAAGCACAAAGAAAATCAAACACATTTGAGCTACAATGAAATGTGATCCTAAAGAAAAAAAGCCTCAGTCAGTGTTATAACTTAGAAGTTGATAAACCCACCTTATTACCATACTTGTTGATATAAAATAACACTCTAATTAAAATTTCACATAACACACACTTAACATATATAAATTTATTTAAGGAAAATAATTTTACAAAATGAATCTTTCATATTGTGTTGTTATTCCATTGAAAAAATAAATATAGACACTAATGGAATAGGGGTTTTTCCCAACACTTATATACCAATGGTTTGCTTAAACCATTAGTATATAAGAATTTTACCAATGGTTTGCTTAAACCATTGGTAGAACTGGGAAAATTCACCCCTTTACCAACAGTTCACTAGAACCATTGGTAAGGGGTACCTTTACCAACGGTTTTTAGAAACTGTCGGTAAAGGTTTTCCCCAATATGCATGTGCGGCCTTTCTCCTCTCCCCCATTCCGATAGAACCCTAATTCACCTTTCCCCTGCGATCCATCACCTCTCCCCCATTCGAATGACACCTCTACCCCATGATCAGAGTACCTCTCCCCCATTAGGACATCACCTCTCTCAGGTTCATCTCGATTCCTCCATCCAAACAGTTGAAATATTAGCTTCCTCCATCCATGCTGCTGAATCTTCATCCAATAAATCCCAAATAAGGTATTTTCTTAAGAAGTACCTTATTTTTATTGTTATCTATATAATATTTTAGTTTTAAGTTTTGATTTTGATGTGTATCTGTTTTTTCGTCTGTTTTGATTTAACCGCGAAAACCCTTTTAGTTTTTTTCTCTAGAACCATAGAAAAACCTTTTAGATTTTTTAGTTGTCACATTAATTTATCATATCATTATATTAAAATGTTACATAAATAGACTGGATAGTTATAGACCTATCAGTGGTCGCATACATGAATTTTATCTCACACATTGATTGAGATTCCATTGGGTACCCGGATAAACTACATGATTATATGTTTAGAAAAGGGGAATCACTATTTTACAGATGCATGACTACTCACATGACATAGGATGGAGCATGTAGCAGATGATGGGGTTGTAGCTCAAGAAGCTAGGTCGAATTTTAGAATCTATTGAGCCTCTTGTATAGAACTACTTCCTACTATTTGTAACTATGTTTTTATTCTTGATACATGACATACATTACCATCATTCAATTTATGATTATGTTATTAGTTGGTATTACTAATTTGGTTATTTTCATCAATTTCCAATATTTTCCCATTGTTATCTTTCTTCCACTTTTTAACTGATAATATTAAAATTGTGGAACTTAGGTAATGAAGGAATAGTCTCCCCTAGATACAGCAAAGGATCTCACTATTAGTCAATAATATTTGGAATTTTGGTAGATGTTCTTGAGTCAATGTGGCCATCTGGGTTCGAGTCACTAATACGTGGCATCCTGGTTTGGGACATCACAATTCTTGAATATCCTTTTTATAGGTGTTTCTAATAAAATCCATACCTATAACTATTGAATGTCCCTCTCCAAAATAAATTGGGACATGATTCAATGTATACACCCTACCAACCTATAATCTATGGCCCAAAACATAGGATCCATTAATCCATGTTTAAGGTGAAACTTGATGAGGCCATAACTACTTTTTATATTATCCTCATACTACTCCTCATCCTGATCTCCCTAAAGAAGTTAAAGTATAAAACTCATGTACTCCAAACAAGACCATTAAGGATTATGTATTCCTTGATCCACTTCCAATATCTTACTGGGAAATCCTTGAATATAGGCATTAGAAATTCGATATCTTATTTTCTTATATACACTGTATTTTGTTGTGTTTCTTAATATGATTCTCATATAGAGTAATGTGTTAGTTATTATTTTATATAAAGTAAACAATTTTCATTTACATAAATATTTTTTTTATTTAACTTCCATATTATTGAATTTATTTTAAATGACTTATTGCAATTTTTTTACAGAATGGTTAGAATTTGGATGTATGAAACTGATCGGATTTCAACCGATTTTCAAAATAATTTGAACAAATTCTTAGATTTTTCATTTGACAAGGCTTCAGATAGTGGTCACATACACTACCCATGTTCTAATTGTGTTGGAAAAACTTAGTTGAGTCATGAAGTAGTTAGCTATCATATTACAAAATACGGTTTCCAAACAAACTATTATGTGTGGTATCACAATGGAGAGAAATTGGAATCTCAAAATGTTGATGATCCAAATGATAATACTGAATTATAGAGTTTGATATATGATCAGTTTCCATTTATTCGTCATCATGAGAAGGAAAGGATGTCCATCCAACAAGATTTCGATACAAGAACACATGATGCGTCCAATGAAAATTATGATGTTGATAGGGTGAAAAAATTGAATGATGATGCGACAACTCCAGAATATCGGAAATGTGGTAAAATGAAAAAGTATTAATTTTTAATCCGATTGAAAATCGTGCGTTGGGTGGTCAGAACCGGCCAAACGGCACATCAATTAGAGGTGTCATCTGACCGCGGTGGCTGAAAACACACTCCACATGTCGTAAATGGCCAAGACATACGTTTAACGGTCAAATGCATACCAAAAGACCTAAGATTGAATTTAAATCACACAAAACACCCTAATTTTTATTCGTAAGGTGTATGAGGAGATGACACGTCATTCAGAGGCGCAGTTTTCGCGACACGACTAAATATGTGATTTTTAGGTGTTTGGCGTGCTTGAAAAGCGTGCATGGGGTGGTCAAAACTGGTCAAATGACCTCGGAGTTCCATTAAATCAGATTACAACAAAGGGTGGGTGAATTGTGAAATGGTCAGCTAGACGTCACATCAATTGGAGGTGTTGTGTTACTACGATGGTCGAAAATGCACTCTGCATGTTGTAAATGGCCAAAACATGCATTTAATGGTCAAATGCATGCCTAAAAACATCCTAATGACTTGAAATCAAACCAAAACATCCTAATTTTTATTCTTGAGGTGTACGAGGAGACGACACGTCATTCGGACGCACAGTTTGCGCGACACACCTGAATATGTGTTTTTAGGTGTTTGGTGCACTTGAAAAGCATGCTTGGGGTGGTCAAAACCGGCCGAACGTCCTCGAAATACCATGAAATCAGATGAAAACAAAGGGTGGGTGAATTTGGAAATGCTCAGCCAGACGGAACGTCAATCAGAGGTGTCGTGTGACTATGGTGGCTGAAAACGCACTCTTCATGTCCTAAATGGCCAAAACATGTGTTTTACGGTCAAATAGATACCCAACGACCTCATAATGACATGAAATCACCTGAAAACACCCTAATTATTATTCATGTGGTGTATGAAAAGAATACATGTCATTCGGACACACAGTTTACACGGAACGACTGAATATGTGTTTTTTAAGTGTTTGGTGCGCTTGAAAATCGTGCGTGGGGTGGTCAAAACCCGCTGAACGGCCTCCGAATTCCATGAAATTGGACGAAAATAGAGGGTGGGTGAACTGTGAAATGGTTGGCCAGACGGAATGTCAATCAGAGTTGTCGTGTGACCGCGGTGGCCGAAAATACACTTCGCATGTCGTAAATGGCCAAAACATGCATTTAACGGTCAAATGCATACCGAATGACATAAAATGACTTTAAATCACACAAAAACACCCTAATTTTTATTGATTATATGTACTATGAGACGACATGTCATTGGGACACGCGGTTTTCACGACATGACTGAATATGTGTTTTTAGGTGTTTGGCGCGCTTGAAAATCATGCGTGGGGTGGTCAAAACCAGCCGAGTAACCTCGGAATTCCATGATATTAGACTACAAAAAAAGTTTGGGTGAATTTTGAAATGGTCGGCCATACGACACATCAATCAGAGGTGTCGTGTGACAGTGGTGGACAAAAATGCACTCTGCATGTCGTAAATGGCCAAAACATGTGTATAACGGTCAAATGCATACCAAACGACATCTAAATGACTAGAAATCACACGAAAACACCCTAATTATTATTCGTGAGGTGTACGAGGGGATAAAACATCATTCAAATGTGTGGTTTTTGCAACACGGCTGAATATGTGTTTTTAGGTGTTTCGTGTGCTTGAAAAGTGTGCGTGGGGTGGTCAAAACCGGCCGAATGACCTCAGAAAGACATGAAATCAGACGCCAACAAAGGGTGGGTGAATTGTGAAATGGTCGGCTAGAAAAAATATCAATAGGAGGTGTCATGTGACCGCGGTGGTCAAAAACGCACTCTATGTGTCATAAATGACCAAAACCTACATTTTACAGTCAAATAATACATACCGAACGATATCGTAATGACTTGAAATCACATGAAAACACCCTAATTAATATTCGTGAGGTGTATGAAAAAACGAAACATCATTAGGATGCATGTTTTGTGCGGTATGGTAGCATATGTGTCTTTAGGTGTTTGGCGTGCTTGAAAAGCGTGGATGGGGTGGTCAAAACCATCTCAATGACCTCAGAATGCCATGAAATCAGACGACAATAAAGAGTGGGTTAACTGTGAAATGTCCAGCCAGAAGAAATGTCAATTAGAGGTGTTGTGTGACCGTGGTGGCAGAAAACATATTCCAGACAGCCCCCCGGACATCCCCCCTCACCCCCGGACAGCCCCCCCACCCCCAGACAGCCCCCCAGTCACCCCCGACAGCCCCCCACACCACCCAGACTACCCTCCCACCCCCCAGACATCCCCACACACCACCCGGACATCCCCAACCCCCTAGACAACCCCCAATCAATTATTTAGTTCTAATATGTAAGTCCTAATGTTATTCATATATTTTTTTATTTTCTATTTTGATTGGGTCTAAACTAGATCCCACTCTCTTTACCCAAGATGGGTACTCTTTCCTCCCTATAGATCCATCTGAAGTCAATCAATTTTTTAATTATACACTTCAAATTTGTAAGGCTTAACTTAGTTTTAAAGATTTTCATATATTAGGAATGAGTCTCAACATCCCATCATGAACATCCACCAACACTCATGTTCTAATTCACAATCACAGGTCGTTCATTCTATAAAATAACATACAACAAATAAATATCATATAGTGATTTCATATGAAACTTATGAACACTCAAGAATACCATATAACAAATTGGTCAAGAGGGCTACACATTGATTTTAGAAAAATAAGTTTCAAAGTCTCATAAAAATACCCCAATGGCGAGGAATACATATGGTGACACCATATCCCCATGGATCATCTCATTCCCATCCTCTAATAGTGGGTTCTAAGACCAAACCAAAGTCCCTTTTGGAACCCAATACCAAAGACTTAATTGAATATTCATATCCACTACCCATGATGGGGATTCATCTCACATCACACCCAGGAGAGAAAATTACAATTAGCCACATACCCCCTTATTCTAATTGAATAGTCTATGAAAAACATGTAGGATATTCCGATAACCCATCTCATATGTCGAGATTGGAAAATGTTTTCCACTAACACATCAGGAACCATTTATACATGGATACATAATCATTAGAGGAATATAAACATCCCACGTGCTTCCAATAACTCATCCTAGGTCTAAGCTCATGACCACTACCATTGTCTATCTTATGGGTATCATGATCCCTTACCACTCTACCAATGGGTTTCTTTTGGATTTATGATACTCAACCCAAGACCAGGACTAAACATCCCATGCACTTCCTATAACATGTAGGTTTTTTCTATTGTGTGTATTGGTGTTGTGGTTTGAGTGAAGAATGAATTCTAAATTTTGAATACTCTTATGTGTTTTGGTGTTATGGTTTGATTTAGGAATGAATTCTAAATTTGGAAAACTCATATGGGGGTTATTTCATTTCCTATGACATGTAGGCCTTTTCTCTTATGGGTGTTACTGCATTTGAATTTCTAAATTTCTAAATTTCTATATTCTGGAATGAATTATAAATCTTGAATACTTTTGATGGGGATTTTTTATTGGTGTTTATGCAGGTCTGGAGAGGGGGAGGTGTGTTGTTGTGTTGATGTGGAGCTATGTTGTTGCAGGTCTGGAGAGGGGAGAGGGGCCTTCTACTACTGTGGAGTTGAGAAAATGTATACCAACATTTTTAAACAGTTGGTATAGGTTTATACCAATGGTTATAACAAAACTGTTGGTACAACCTTATGGCTTTTCCATATCCCCTCTATACACTACTACAAATACCGCTTTTATCAGCGCTAAAAAACCCCTTTTATCAGCACTATAAAACCGCAATTAAAGCCGGTGAAGATAAGGGGGGTGGGTCCCCTTTATCAGCGCTCTAAAAAGCGCTGATAAAGACACCTTTTATCAGCGCTAAAAAAAGCACTGATAAAAGGGTCCTTTATTAGCGCTTTCTTTTTAGCGCTGATAAAGGACCCCTTTTATCAGTGATTTTTTAAAAGCGCTGATAAAAGTTAAAAAAAATAAAAATTAAAAAATTAAAAAAAAATAAAAAAATTAAAAAAAATTAAAAAATCCTACCAATTGGTGGGGGGGGGGGCTTTTATGGCACTTGAGCCCCCCTTTTACAGCGATTTTCCACCCCCCTCCAGTGCTCCCATACACCCCCTCCACTATTTGACAGCGCTAGCTCCCATATTCCCCCATGCGTGCACGCCCATGCCTCCACCAGGTTTTGAACTCGAGACCTCCCCCTTGCGCGCCTAAGCCCTTACCACTCCTCTATTTTGATTTGTTTTCCATTTCATGATATCTCTCTCTCTCTATATATAGTTATATTTATTCATATAGTAATATATATTTATATTAATATATATATAGTTATATTAATATATACTTATATTTATATATATATATAGATATATTTATTTGTATAATAATATATATTTATATTAATATATATATATAGTTATACTAATATATATATATATATAGTTATATTAATATATATATTTATAGTGATATTAATATATATATTTATATTAATATTAATATATATATATGTAGTTATATTAATATATATATATATAGTTAGATTAATATAAATATATATATATAGTTAGATTAATATATAGGTATATAAATATTCATATATTTTTATTTTAAATAAAACTGATATTAGTTATTATTTAGATAAATCTAATATATTTTATATGTAAATATATTTTATTATTTATATTTATAATTAAATTTTTATGTGTGAATATATAAAAAATATGTATATATTGTTATATATTTGATTATAAATAGCAGTTCATTATAATAAACGATAAAATTTCAAAGACATAATATCAATATGAATGTAATACGTTGGGGTAAATTTAATCCCCACCAAAAAAAGCCAATAATACCCACTTAAACGAGGCTGAAAATCCAAAAAATGTTAAAGAGTCGGGGTATCCCGACTAAAAACTCAGTTTTGAAGGCTTTATGGGCCTTTTTAGGCCTAAAAAAACATTAATTGGGGTGTCCCTAATAATAGTGATGTAGAGCTCGTCGCAGTCTTCTATTTGATATGTGGTAGATCTCAAACGGACACCCGGATCAAAAGATATGGTCGTTTGATGTTTGAGTTGCGTTTTCAACAAATTTTGGATCTTTTTTTAATTTTTTTTTATTTTTTTAGTCTTAAAATTGTTATTAAATGACTATTACTCCTTGATAATTAGAAAATTATGAATTAAAAATATTTTTATAATTTTTTTATAAGCCATTTTCATTAAATATCTTATATATTAAGTGTAACTGTATATTTATACTTATCTAAAATATATTTAAAATTATATTTAAAAAAATATATATAATATTTATATTAATATAACTATATCTATATATTTAAATATTAATATATATTTTAATGGTTTTTTTGGAAGTAGACCCTTTATCAGTGCTTTTAAAAAAGGGCTGATAAAGACCCCCCTTTATCAGAACTAATGAAAAAGCGTTGATAAAGGGGGGTACCTTTAACAGCGCTAAAAAATCGCTATTAATGGGGGATACCTTTATGAGAGCTAAAAAATGCACTGATAAAGTGGTACCTTTATCAGTGATTTTTTTAGCGCTGATAAAAGAACCCCCCCCTTATCAGTGCTTTTTCGTTAGCGCTGATAAATGTGTGGTGCTGGGAAAAAACTTTTTTGTGGTAGTGATACCAACGGTTGTAACCGTTGGTATAAGTGTAACCCACATATACCAACGGTTTCACAAACCATTGGTATATGTTATACTTTAACACACATATTCCAATGGTTTATATAAACTGTTGGTATACCTTCTATTTTGACAACTATACCAACGGTTTTCACATAACCATTGGTATAGGCCTATTGTCACGACTTACTTGGCCACGGTTGGGGGAACCATTGGTATACTATATACCAACAGTTTCTAGGCCTTTACCGACGATTTTGAACTGTTGGTAAAGTGTAAAATTCTAGTAGTCATCTTCATTAATGCATCACTATATATCGCAAACACATCACATCCAGATAGTAGAGTCAAAATCTGTGTATTGACTAATATCTTCATTAGTTCATTCAACCATTCTTCGCATTCCTTTTTCTAAAAAAACATAACCCCATTACATATAATATTGGATAATAGTTAATCCAATCATGAAAAATTATGAACTAAGTACCAATAGTAACCTACCAAACTATTCAAACTATGTAACTCTGTTATATTCATTTGTATAGGTCATTCTATAACTACATTTGTATGTGTAGGATCAACTAAGATTCCATATTTTGAGAGAATATTTCCCAGAAATGATACATCCTTAATATATAAACCACACTTTCTAAAGTTCCCATATAACACATTCCCTCTTAGAGTCTCAATAATGACATGAAAGTGATTCTCATAGTCCCAATATCTTTTATAATACACCAGAATATCATCAATCGATACCAAAAAATATCATCAAGATGTTCCTTCAATACATAGTTTATTAAAATCATAAAAATAGAGGATGTATTAATTAATTGAAAATGATTATTATAAACATGTAATGTCCATACCTTTTTGAAAAATTATTATTTAGAATGCCTTCCTTCTTTAATCACAATTTTTAATACCCATAATAAATATCTATCACTGAAAAATATTGGGCTCTGTGAAATTGATCAAATAAGTCATCAATGTGAGGTATATGATACTTTTTCTTCATCGTAAAAGAATTGAATTCCCTATAATAGACACATATCCCCATGGATCCACATTTCTTCTTAATGAAGTAAACATGGCCTCCCCATACTGAAACACCAGTTTAAATAAATCCCTTATCTCTTTACTCATGTAGTTGTTTCTTCAGCTCCACTAATTCAACAATGGCCATTTTTTAGGGATTAATTTATATTGGTCTTGCATTACGGATTATATTAGTGGAAAAATCAACTTTTCACTCTAGTGGATGTCCATATAATTCCTTGGTAAATTCATCAACATATTCACATATAATACATAAAACATATATGGGAATATTTCATTCTTCGTACTTGGATTTTTTTAGTCTTACCCCCTTGAGTAACATTTATTCGAGTTAATGGGGGTAGACATAGATTTGACTCAAATGGTGAAATGTGTGATATAAAGATATGGAATTCTATATCATCCTCAAAAATCATATTTTTTTTATCCATTCATTAAATTTATTCTTCATATTTTGGAATTCAGCCTATTCAAAGGATTATATTAAATTAAACCATAGGTGTGATAAGAAGTTCAAAACACAAACCATGTTTATGAGTCATAATGGGGTATTCATGACACATACGTATTACAATGAGACATCTGTTTGGAGTTTTGACTTAAAACATCATTCTTAAATTAAAATGGATATGATTAATTTTCATGAAAAACATGGTATATATAATAGAATTCAAGGACCCATAACCAAATAAATCATTATCTTAATTTGAAGATGTGATTAATGTGATGTCCAGGACATCATTGTGTATATACACCTTTGTTTTAGTGATCACAACAAATTGGCCTTCTCCTCATGGCCTATTCTGTCCTAGATTCCCTTGTGATTTTGGAATTAATTTCCATAGTGACCCATATCCTTGTAATTATAACGCTGAATATCAATATTTTCCTTATTTTCCATTCATTGATTAAATTTATAAACCTTTTCTCTATAGTTATTACAAACTCATATTTATTTTATTCATATCATTGTGTGATTATTTCTATATTTCTCACATGATGATAATTTCTTAAACTTATTCATTGATTTATTTTGTTTCTCTTGGTGTTCAAATGAACTATTATTCTCTAGATTCCCTATGAAAATGTTGATTTTATAAAGTAACATCTCTATTTTGATGGAAAAAAACATTTTTATCATATGGAAAAAAAGTTGTTGACCAGTGAACTATAGAGACATGGATTAAGAACTTCAAAAAAGTGATCATGCACTCTAGGTTTATTATGTAATATGAAGTATACAACGATATCCTTGTAAAACTATCTTCACAATCCATGATACATTCTTCTTCATTTTAATTTAATCTAAGGATCATTCTCTTCATATCAATTTATTTCTAACTAGGGAAATATTTATTTAATAATGTATCCAAAAAAGCATTCCATTCTATTTTTCATATTTCTTATTCCTCCCTAATATTCTAGATCAATGTCCACTATTAATCCTCATCACATTTGAGACAGTATAATTCTCATGTAACCTTTTCTTGTTTACCGCATTCCAAGTCCATAAATATCATCTCTAGAGACAAGATTCATTGCTATGATATAATCACATTAATAGACCCACTAAATGATGGGGGATTATATCACATAAAGAAATCCAACATTGGAGAATTTCATTTTGAGCACCGTCAATCCATATAAGCAATGTTATTTTTCATAACCAAATTAAGATTCCCTAATATGTCCATAATTTTATTTTTTCTAATACCCATTGTATTGGTTTCCTCACTATGGAAATCTATACATTTTCCATGAGGATTGATACCCTTATTCCTTCTAGACACCCATTATAGACAATATAATATACTATATTGGCTCATAAAATTATGAATCATATGTATAATTTCAAATATGGTGTAACATTTATCAAAACTTAATATTTATGAATTTATTATCTCAAAATCGTAAACATTTGTCTATTTGTATATATATTTACTTTCAAATCTTTTATAATGGGTTGTAAGGAAAATGAGAATTATCTTGAGCATTTCCTCACGGAGTGTCAATATAGGTACATAGTAAGGCATTTTCTCATGTACCAGGTAATCTTGAGTCAATCCCAATGAACCTTTTCAGAGTTATTGTCCCTAGGTACCTTTATTACTGAACCACATACATTTTCAGTATCCTAAAAGTATTTATTTCTAATAAGACCTACATAATCTATTCCATACCAAAAAATTAGGATGTTATTCAATAATTATCTTCAACATATATCATAAGGATATGTACCCTAATATTTTTTTCCAAAATCTATTTCGCAAGGATTCCACCACACATCTACTAACACCAATAGTGACAACCCTGAACCAAGTATTTTGGAGCTGGTGCCTTAGTTTATTAATTTTCTAGAGAAAGAATGGGCCAAATCCCGATGTACAGAACAATATTTTAGTTTTTCTAAACTAGATACATACTTGATACCCATTTTACATTTGAAATTTTAAATAAAACTTAATAACTATCAATAGTAAATAAATAAAATCTCTGAAAACTCATTCCAATAATTCAACTTCATATCCTAGCGAAAGGAATCCAAATAATAATAAGATAAAATTCTTATTTAGGGTTAAGTATAGTCGATGATTTCATTAATAAATTATCATAATCAAAATGAAAAAACATTACATAAAACATACCATTTAAATAATATGACTATCATGGTGAGATAAGGAATAATCAATTAAGATATGTAAATAAATAAAATCAACTTCTATTTAGTCAAAAAATTGAGAATATAATTAATCCATTGATAATTTTATAGTAAAAATATAATGGATGGTAATAATAACTGAATTATCAATGTTTTAAATGTTTAATTATTGGAATCCATGTTTCCCAAGAACATGATACCTTTACTATCAAGTCCATTCATAATAGGGTTTAAAACATCAAGGGTAAAAACAAATATAGTTGGCCAAATGATTCTTCTATTGGGACATCCGATGCATTGAGGGGCAATCTATAACTCAGACCCACCAAAAAAATCTCCACAAATCATCCCTCATATATAAAATAACGGATTCATTTCATAAAAATTGTGGATTATCATCAGGTATCCGTATATTGTAATAGATAAATATTCATCTATATTTCCAATTATTATCAAATAACATTCAAAGTTAATACCATATGTAAACAAAGTGTA
Organism: Viscum album; assembly: GCA_963277665.1. Lineage (NCBI taxonomy): Eukaryota > Viridiplantae > Streptophyta > Magnoliopsida > Santalales > Viscaceae > Viscum > Viscum album. Next base: position 1,491,559,273 of record OY728142.1, read on the forward strand.
CTAAAAAAAATTACAATAAAATAATAAGAGAAAAAATCCGATAATAAAAAAAAATTATAAGATAAAATAATAAAATAATATTGATAATAAAAATTATATTAATAATAAAATAATATTGATATATAAGATAAATGTGATGTTAAATTAAATGTTATTACAAAAAAGTGATTGCTTCAAGAGAATGTTACTAATCACAAAAAATCTGATATTGCACAATAAATTTTTCCATAAGGAAAAATTCAAGTAAAATCTACAACGATGAGATAATTCATAGTGGAACTTAAAGTAAAATGTATTATGAATGAATCATGGTAATAAATTTCAAATGGGAAGTATATATAGAATATAAAATTGAATTGGTTTATAAGAATCCCTAGAATAAAAAAACCATCAGGTAATTTTTTTGAGATCAATTTCTTATGTTTATTTACAATTTCAACCCTATAAATGTCAGAAAAATCCTAAACTTAAAATCGAGAAAATAAATAATTAGGAAAAACTCATTTTTACAACCTCCCCACATTAAAATCATTTTTCATTTCTAAAATGCAAATAATAATATCTAATAATAAATAATACTTAATCAAATCTCATGAAAAAACAACCCACTCTCTCACACACTTCCCACATCTTTAGGGAGTCTACCCTTAAGTGGTCTTGGTACACCCCCATCTAATATGATAACCTCTATTCTATTCACCAATTTTAGTATCCTAATCTCATCCTAGAAAATTCATTAATAAGGACACATTTTTTTATATTGTTTTTCAAGAATCAATGTCACGAAACCTTTATCATCTAATGGTCATCCCAATATACAAAATTAATGGTTACCACAATACATAGAAACTCTTCTAAAAAATGGAACATCAAGAAGGTTATCACTTATGGTAGAAATCCATTGCTTTCCAGTAAAAATATTTCTATATTATTATTTCATGATGAAATCACATCCCTACATTACACATCATTGATCACATCACAATATTAAATATTTAATAAAGGAAGGGGTTCTATGTAGAATGAACATTCAATCCCATGTTAGATTCTCTTATATATACCACTGAAAATGTATTGGTATCAATGTTACTAGCTCCCACCCTAATGGTCATATATTCTTCTTACCCAATCTCAAAAGTCATAGGATTCCTTCACCGGTATCTTGAATATCATTAATAGTAAAAGTCACGAATGATGTTATCCTAGTTGTGTTATCATCAAACATTTAATAAATCTATCAATGAGAACCAAAGGAACCACAAAAAACTGAGTCAATATCACACCACTGTACTTTTGTGTGTACCAATCATCCATAATTATTGGTGAATAATATTGGGAATTCCATTTACCCTGCTACACAATCACCAAACATGATGATAACATCATAATGAGTAACAAAAATCATAATCCCTCAAGAATACTTCCTCCTAATCACATGGAAATGGTGTTCATATAGTGGGTACACCCACAACAAATATATATTAAATCCATATTGAGGCCCATATCTAATATAAGGGTTATTTTTTATATTTTCCATCACCAAATCCATTACTAGTAATAAGAGAAAATCGTTTTCATATTAGGGAAGTGAGTGATGTTATCCCACCATTAAGCTACCCATACAAATCCAATTCAGATGAAAATATAGAGGAAATAAATCTCTATACAAAAACTATCACCACCATGGAAAAATCTCACATAATAGAAGATTTTGGTTCCACCACTCTCAATTGAAGGTGAGTAACATCCCACCCCCACTCTTCACACAGTATAAAATAGCACTAAAACTAGCTGCTCTAGCACATCCACTGATATATTGGCTCAAATTCATCTTCTAGTGTTATAAATCACCATTCATACATTCTGATACCATAATATCACCAACCTAAATAGATTAAATATAACAAAAAAACATATTTACCCCAGGAATTTATATTCCATAAAGTGACAGTTTGCTATACATCAAGCATTATTGTGTCCAGATGAGGTACACCACCTTAGATTCCAAATAGTTTCCTTTATAAACCAATTTATATAAGGATTTTAATCTGTATTTTTACATGTTTTAACCATGTTTTGTCCTTTAAAATCATCCATTACTCATAGAAAAGGAATTTCCATCCATGAACATAGTTTAGTAATGTACCATGACTAGTGGCCAGGTGGTTGATATTGTGTACTACTAGGTTAGTTTTACAAGCCGGGTTGAAGGTATTGTCACTTACTAATAAATAATTTTTCCACATAATAATCATAATTGAAAAAAACATGATTATTTCATTAATGAGAAACCAATTCATACTAAGGTTGGTATCATTTTGCTTCTTTTTTTCTATAGAGGGATATTTGAAAGTACCTATTTATCTAAAAAGGTTAAAATTATCTCACAAAAAATGTGTTAGAGAAATAATTTTCATTATTTGTAGAGACTCTATTTTTGACCAAGGCCTTGGCTAGAGAGTTCCACCATAATCTGGAAAACCAAATCATATGATTTAAGATTATCTATAACAACTGCCACACTGTTAGTTCACCCCCCCCCCCAAATTAGCTCAACAATGAAAAGAACTCAATATAGAGAAACATGCATATGAATGAATATATGTGAATTCAAAGCTATAAAATATGTGTAATTCTTTCCATCAGATAGCTCGAGAGGACCTCAAGTGAAACACTCACCCTCTCCATTATACTGGGTGTATATCTACTGAGATATCCAAATCTACCATCACTATATCAGGGACCCTTAGAAAAGTTCCATGTTGTATAGAATCTCAACATTATATCATAATATTTTCGACATAATTATCTATCCAAAGTAGTGAGATCAATTAATTATATCTCAAAACATATATAGTAATCACCTCAAAAATATCACAGTCCTAAAAATGTACTAAAAAATGGCAATGTTTTCATCTATATATTTCATCATATTGGGATAAAACATTCATATCAGACACAAGATAAAACTAAAATCATTGTTTAGAATCTATATTTATAGTTTTCAAAATGAAATCCCACTCACTTATGGCTCCTGAGGTAATGTGTGGAGATTAAATATATATTAATATTCCACCTAGTACATGAAAAACTAGATATAAACATGAGTCCTTTATTCTAGCTATCACCTAATATCTTAAGGACCAAGATCTATTACATCCAAAACACAGACACTTCATATCCAAACATTGTTATGTTTCATCTCACAAAAAAAATACTATATTATGCTTCATATTAAACCTATAATAATCATGAAGGGGAGAAACATTTCCTCAGATCATGGTGTAAATTTGTCTCTAAATTTATTCCTAAAAAACCTAAATGATCTCTATCTAGTAGTATAAATTTCAACATATTGTCACGATATCATCATGAGTTTTCTACTATATAAAATCTTGTTATTAGTAGGTATACCCCTTTATAGGTTGAAACCATAAGGATTAAATTATATCTAGATGAGATGACATTGAAATATCAGTAAAAATCATAACTAACTGCTATGTGATGCGTGTAACAACCTCAACCATACAATCCAATGATTCACATTTTTTTTGGATTGATTATAATGCTCTCAGAATACTGGGGAAATGATATGTTGGTTGATGTACCTATACTGACACCCTATGTCTGATAGTATAGAAAAATACCTAATAACATCATATTTCTATGTTCAGAAACCAAATAATCACATGACTACTAAATTTAATAAAAAAATTCCCAATAAAACCTACTCTGAATCTATTATGACATGAAATAACCAATCAATTCCCCATTTAGGCTAGTGGTAGTCAAAGAGTTCCACCCTATTCCCACCTCCAATAGGACATGGCATATAGATGGGCATGGATAAGTCATGTCAAGAAATATGGGAGGCCTTAGTATATTTTAACTGAAAAAACATAAATATATCAAGAACAAAGTCTAAATAAATTACATGTGGGAGATTTGTACAAATTACTAAATTAACTATACAAAATTCAAGCATGATATAATAAGTACAAGAACATCCCAATGGGTAAATACAGGGGGGATAGTAAAAATAATAATTTTCTAAAAAAATAACTATGAAGCTATACCATATATTATGTACTCATAGTACCACACACTAGCCTCATTGGTCACCAAAACCATCTCAAATCACCATTCTATATAACATGTTTCGAAGAATCATCTTGTGTTGTCTTCGAACAATGCACACATCTTTAGTTTATATTCATCACATCTCTAAACAATTACAGCATTTACATAGACATAAATTGTGTGGTAACAAGGCCCATGTAATGGTGAGTATAGAAATAATTAGTTGTTTGCATTGAAAACCAATAAAAATAAACCATGAAACAAGCCATCCCTACTCCTGATATAAGAGATGTTCAAGTGGAATAAAGAATGGGAAATTAAAATAAGACAAATCGATACTCATGGTACTAAAGATAATATGCGATAAGATTAATAAATAACACTACAAATATTCATAACCTTTATTATTTTATGTAATGAAATAATGTCTAGTTCGTCTCATCTAATTCTTTCAAAATATGTACTACCTGAGAAACCATGAGACTTTGATCACTAAAAGTCAATCAAACATACAGTCAATAGCCAGCTACTCATCTAATTTAAGGGAAACCAATTGGTTACAATGTATTTATAATCCTAAAAAATTTCATACTACTCATACATTCCACCAATGACCCTAACACCTAGGTAGTTCAGATGTGAAGCATAATCATTGTTAAAGAATTATTGCTAGACGAGGGAAAACCACATAATGCACCTCATTATTATTGAATAATCAATAAAATATATAGGTAATATAATCCATTAAAAAAATGTGACATTTCTGGAATAGTGGTGGGGAACCATTCCACAAATATGGATGCACATCGATCAAGAGGATAATTTCCTTGAATGAGGGCTCACACCTCACATGAGATCTTATACATGATGTTACTGACTTAAAATAAAATGAATCAAAATCCTAGGTGTGTATGGGTGATACCAAACTTATCTTTATAGTTGAATTTATGGAACCATGATTCATTCAAATACATACCAATCAAGACGATACCAACCACAGTATCATTCAAAATATCACACACCAATATCATAATCCATTATAAAAATTTAAATAAAGTTAATCTTTCCTATAAAACCTCATTTATCATCAATAATATCAATGATAATGTTACCATAAAATTATATACTGAGAAACCTTCATGATAGAATACTCTCATATCAAGATCTAATCCAGTATAATGAGATCCAATAAGTATGTCATCCTTGAATAAGCACTTGTTTTTTTCTGTATGGTATATAGAATGTAACCACAATGTTGTATCTTGATCATTTACCAACAATCCAATTACAATTAAGGGTCCATAAACATGTCATATAGTTTGGACTATATTGCTATAGTTGGTGTACTTCTCATGTATTGTTGGTACCCACGTCATGTAAAACCATAGTATGTGGCATGTTTTCATGATCCAAAATATAATGCCAAACAACCAATTGGGTGCGTACTACTAATAAACTTTTTATAGTTCCATTAGGTTTATAAATAATGTTAGCCATTTCAAATGTTATATGATATTAAACTAAATCTGAAACCCAAGATAATTCATGTACATGATACACAACATGTAGTTTTTTCAAAATAGATTTCTTGAAGTTATGATTTCAAAAAAAAATCATCTTCAATTTCCAAAATTGTGTTTTCATCATTGATTTCACTAATAATAACACACATAACTATATATATGCCCCTAATAATGCATGTAATTCCATAGGATTTTAATATTTTTTTTTGATTTCACAAATTTTAATCAACCACAATCAGTTTGATACTCTTTCTAAATTTATCTCCACATGGGACGATACAAAACCTACATACCATAATTTTTTAGAATCATACGAATTTCTGAATCCACCACGATAAAAAACACACAATCACAAATGTTCTAATGATTTTGCCACATTCAAAATTGATCAAGATCATATAATAACAAGTGTACCCCTAGGTAGATGAGAAATACCTGAAAAATGTTGCAATAAATCCAAAAAAATTTGAATTTATTATCACGAATGGTCATTTTGAATGAATAATAGAACATAGGGGAAAATAATATAATGGATTAAAATCAATCCATTAAAAATATATAAAAAAATAAAAAATTGTGATATTTTATGGGGAATAAACTGATTTAAGGATTGGAGTAATAAGTTAAACTATGCCAATAAAATCAAATAATAATAGAAAGACTCCATAAATGAAAATTACATACCTTGAAAACAATTTTTTTGTTGGAAAATAATGTGCTCAAAGTGATGTCCTTAGTGATTTTCTCTATTCATATCCGATTCCATAAATAATATGCAATTAATTTTCAAGGATTCTTCTTCGGTAGACCCTCCAAAAACTTTGGCTATAGAAATAACCAAATGTATTTTTTTAAAATATTATTAAATATATTATTAATAGTTTAAAATAATTAATTACATAATTTTATTAATTATTGAAATTAAAATCCATTATATACTCTAATGATTACAATAAATCATAAAACTCATTGTTAATAGAAAATAAACCCTGCCTAGTGTAAAAACCTGGTTATAGAGTTAAACATATTGTTAGTTTTCTCTTATGATACCCCATTTAAGAGATAAAATAATTTCACAACGAATATGAGTGCCTAGTTAATGTAAATACAATTAAAAACTATATTTTTTTCATGTCCAAGCCATGATCATAATTCTGCACTGGCTCACATGGGGGATAAACAGTAGGCCCTAAAATCAATGAAATGTAGTGAATTTTTTTAAGAGGTTTTATATTTGTTTAAAAGTACCGTTTGACCTATAGGAAGGTCTCATGATTTTAAAACTCAAAATTCTATAATGTATTGATCATGAAAAACATGGGCCTCTATGAAGGTTTTCACGATGTAAATGTTATTTGGCATAATAATATTATAAGTAATTACTATGAAATATAATTTAAATTACTTTAATAATATTGGGAGTTATATTTAATTAGTTAATGTAATGTTATCATAATATTTTTTAGTATTGTTATCATTAGTATCCCTTATGTAATAATGGAACGTGATGGTATCTTCCACTGGTAAAACCTGGAAAAAATTAATTAGTGTTTGAGGATGTTAGAAATCCTATTCTAAATAAAGAACTCCAATATAGGAAATTTTAAGAACCTACTAAAAATAAAATATATATGGAAGCTAGAAGATGGTTACCTCATCAAACAATTTAGAAGAAAAGGGATGATATATTCAGAGAAACAAGTCTTGGTGAATCAATTAGGACCAAACCTACATGTTATTAATATAAGAATAGATGTTATCTCATGATGGATTATAGGGAGAATATATTAAATTCTTGATGTATATAATTTGGAAGATCCTTTTTTATTAATTCTACTGCTAGAGGTAGAAAAAATTTATTAATTATTGTTTATGTTCTACTTGAATCATGGATTAGTATTTCTATAGCTTCATTCCATTACATGACTGAGATATTATTAATGGTGAGATATATATAACTAAGGTTTTATGGGATTTACCTATTCAATGACTAGTCTCTTGAGATCATGAGAAATGGTTTCATTATAATCTATTTCAAAAATCAAAGTTACCTTGACTTGAAAGGTGTTTTTCATATTATGTAACAACATAATTACCATTGGTTAGTTGGAAAATAGAGGATTTGGAAGTAGATTCATGAATTGGGTATGGAAAATAACTCAAGATTTCATAATCATGCTCATAGGTGAATATAAGAAATTTTGTATTTGAATGAATGTTCATAGGGTGTAACAATTTCTAGAATGGACTTATAACATTTTTGAGTTTTTGAACAATAATTTTGGGATACATAGTGATATGAACATTAGAGTACTAGTATAGAAGATTATACTAAATCTTGATCACACATATTTTTTATTTTTTGAAATTTTCATACTCATAAATAAGTACATTGTTTCATTAAATATGATTAGAAGGGCACCAAATTCTTAATTATAGGGCTTGTGAACATGGTAGTTTTGTGACCTAGGCAAATACATTCTCATAGATGATCATTATATTTCATGAAATTCATTGATGACTTTTCATAAAAAATACATATTTAATTTTTAAAAAAACTATGATGTTTTTGATGTGTTTCTTTAATAAAGGTCCATGGGGGAGAAAGATATTGGAAGTAGGATAAAATGATTATGTCTCAATAATGGCAGTGAATAATGTAAATGTATTTTTAAAACATCTAAAAAAGAAAGGCAATATGGTTTGTGAAAATTAAATATAGAAAACCAAAGAGGAAAAGAATTCGAGAAATAATGAATAAAACATTAACCAAAATGGAATAATGAATATTTCTATATTTTAGAAATTCCAAAAAAATGTTTGGAGAAGTAGTTTTTTGTATTGTGTATCTTTTTATCCAAATTCCTTTCACACATAAGGTGTATGATATTTTAGAGTACTTTTAGACCAGTAAACCTATAGAATATTCGAACCTAAATGTTTTATAAATTTTATTCTATATGCATGATGATGAAAACAATATGGATAAACTGAAAGTTAAGTCCCAAACATGTTTATTTTTTGGGGTTGTGATGAAATCATAGGTTTATCACATTCGAATAATGATAATTAAAATATAATTATAGGTTAGAATATTTTTTCAATGATAAAGACTTATAGAAGGACTGTTAATTTGAGGAGAAGGATGAGGGTAGAAAATATTCAAATCAGTAAATACATATTGATCTAAATATATGTTTTGGAAGGAAATATGTTTTAGAAATTTTTAGGTGGATGAAAATAAATAAGGAATAAATAATATGTACAAAAACTCTAAATGACTGAGGAATCATTGGTCATATTTCTAAACGGTGATGTTTTAGAAGTTACAATCTCATTAAGAGTAGAACCACATGTTGAATTGCATATATCTACAAGAGTAAGAGGAATAGTAATTTGGTTCAAAATTAACTTCTGTAAGATGATTCTATTTTATAGAGGAAAATCAGAGAGCATTGAAGAAACAATTAGTATTAAATATTTCCAAAATATGGAGTTAGTGATAGTCCAGTTAGGATTGGTGTAGACACCTAGGGGTGAATTGGGTGTGTCCTATTATTTTTTTTGAAATTCTAAATTATTTTAGAGACATTTCCCCTTTTATAATTTGACCTCTATTTACAGCTACTAAAAATGGATCTATATTATTTTAACTAAGCAACCACCAACCACATGCAATCATATAAAGAGGATAAATTGGATGTAGTGTTTCTATAGGATTCATCGTAAGCTCCAATACCTATTAATGATTAATTAATGACTCCAATAATGGTTTCTAAACTATAATCAGACATTGAATACAATAGTTGGTGGTTACCACACTTACACTAATTTTCAAGATATATAGAAATATCTACTTCTCAAAGGTTATTTTTTTTCAGGATCACAATGGATCCTCAAGAGAACAGTCCCCAAGAACATTTTATGTTCTTCCAACAAGTGTTTATAATATTCAAATGTTCTCTATAGACCATTGAAGTTAGTAAAGTAGTTTTAGTTATACCAATGATGGTGCATGATATGAACTTTTTTTGAATGTAATATAAAATAACATGAGGATAACTAAAACTAAAAAGAATATATTTATTCAAGGAAGATCTCATTTTAGTAATGATCATGAACTCTTATGAGTATCTTATAGACATGTATAATTATGTTTCGTAATGTGAGGAATGTAATTTCTTTGATGCATTGTTCTCTATGAGGTTTTCGAGCAAGCTGGAGTCTTGTTGGTTGAATATACCTCTATTATTGTAATATTCATGATTTAATATATGAATTATATATTTTTAATTCATAAAATAATCCTTAAAATTTTCTTGGTTTTACTAATAATGATATAGAAAAGATATTAATTTTATTGAGTATCCAATATAAATTCATGAAATTAGAGAGTGAGTCCATTGGGGATGATTTGTTCACTTTATTAAAGTAACGTGGAGGCCTATTACTATTGAATAAAGCACTAAGGATAGGGAAACATATGCATGTAAAATATCATGTATTAGTTTAAGTGTTTGTTGCAATATAATATAAAAATTTATTATATTGATAAAGTAAATTATAGTGAAAACTCTTATAATATTTCATACTCTTTTATTGTGATGGATAAATCATTGAAAGGATGAAAATATTTTATTGGTTTGTGTAATTTAGAACCTAGGAAATTCAATTTTTGTGTGTTTTTAAAAATTTCAAGAGGATTAAATATTAATGTTAATATGATAATTTGGTAGAGTTCATAATTTAATTTTTCACGCTAGATTGTATTTTGTATGTAATGTTTTTCCTTGAGAGGTATTTTTGTAATTTTATAGTGTGGTTGGAATTTTTTTTAATACCTAGTGTCATTGGAATTAATCAATAAAATATTTATTTTAATAATTTATTTTAATAGATCAATTTTATATAAAAAATAAAGTGATTAATGTTATATTTCTTTATGTGGTTTATATGTCATGGAAATTTTTTTAGTCATAGGTGGTTTGATATTTGAATATATTATATCATTATTAGTCAATATAATTAATATAAGTATTTGAATGATAATGTTTTATTAGAGATAGATAATGTGAATGGATATTATCAGAATTAATTGGTTGGGGATAAAGGTTTAATTTGTTTGTATACATTTTCTCCATCATGAATATTCCATCAATATTATTTATGTTTAGTCTATTATATTGAGAATGAAACACTCTGGGATCACTGAGTCATAGTGGAATTGATAGAGATAAATATTGAACACTAATAAATGAATGATCAGGGAAAATTAAAGATTTCTACTCCAAGTGGAATTGGAATTGGTGACCTAAAATGCACATATTTTTTTAACAATACTTGTAAATATTATATGATTTTGATATTATATGATGGGTATATATTTATAAGTTTTCCTCCCCTTCTTATTTTGATTGTAATTTTGGGGTGAAAATGTAGAAATAGTGAGGATGGTATTTGGGCTTAGACATTAAAGAATCTTATTTTATAGTTAACCGCTATTATATATTTAATCCTTGTTTGTGAAATCATTCATGATAACAATTCCATTTTTTACGTCACTTATAGACTTATTGTGGAAAATAAATATGATAAAAGGGATTAAATAAAATAAATTCATTTTTATGGATGATAAAATGAATCTAATTAATCACATACTCATGTAATGAGGAATATCATGATCATTACACAAGGATTTATGTGCTTCAAGCAATGGTTCAAAGTCATATTAGAAGGTATTTTGAAATTTAGTGGTAGTGATTACATCCTTAAGGATTTATTAAATGTATATATTCAGTCCAATTATGGGAATTATGTGATGAAAGATTTTTATTATTTGATTTTTTATTTTTTATTAGGTTGTCTATTTTTGTTTTGATATACAATATTGAAATTTACAGTTATTGGATGAAAGTTATGTCTTCTCTATAAGTTATTTAAGGATTATTACAAGTTAAAAGTATCTATTAAGGGGAAGAGAAACTATCACATACAATTTATAACTTTAGGTGGCACCAGACATCGGATGGGTGGTACTGGGTATCTTTTGAGTGAGGTAGAAAAACTCGGTGGTTGGGTGGTGCTACCAGATACCCACGGGACCTTTATCATGTATTGTGTATCCTATAATTTTTTCAAAAAAATAGTTTGTGTGTGTAAATATTTTTCTTTTATCCATACATCCTCTTTACCACTATTTAATCTCCCCTGACTTTACTCTTCCCAAACCATCCATGATATTCCCCCATGGCCTCTCATAAAAGTCTTCTTTCCCACCATCTTCCTTTTTATTCAAGGATGATCTGTGTAAGTTTCTCATACCAAATTCAAGGTAATTATACCTTTCCTCTCCTCTTCTCTCATCAATTCGTTACCTTTTAAATTTATTGATACTTATAGGTATTCTATGATGACTTCCACCAGATCGTGGTAGAATTCATAGTAGGGGATAAGGATTATTAATTGTTTTTGGATAGAGTTGATAACAGATGGTAGATTAATTTTTTTTGTTACATTTGTGATGAAAGGATTATAATATCTGATTGATATTTGGGATTCATATGTCATAGGATATATTTTGGTGGGGATAAATTGAATATAATTTGGGATTCGGACTTGGAATTTTTTTTATATTTTCTCTTGGTTTTTTATTTTTATTTATTATAGTGGATATGCAATTGGAATTATCAGTTATGGTAATTTAGTTTAATGACATCAGGGATTCTTGGTGGTTATTTTGATTTGAAAATCACGTTGATCATTATTCTGGTTGCTCTTAACCCTTCTGGTAAATTATCTAGCTATTTTTTCAAATGATTACCACTTGTGTTCTAAAAGAATAATCATGTTCATGAACATTTTTTAACATTAAAAGAGTAAATTTTCAAATATATTTCCATATATCGAGTCAAATGTTTTAAATAATATTTCACATGAAACCATATAATGATTTTTATTAATTATTAAATTCTATGGAAACCATGATTTAAAAACCTATACATATTGGATGATTTTTATTGGTTCCTTTTTTTAGTCATGAATGTTTCTAGATTTTAGGGTTAGGTTTGTATAATCTTATTCATATGGTAACCCTATTTTTAGAAGATTTTACAACCCATTAACTTTTATAAAGTTCATGAAACATGTTTTATTACCAATTTGAAGTGATTTTTATACACTGTGAATTTGGAAATCCACATATTAGTCGTAGATAATAAATTAAATTAAAATCATTTATCAGTAGAAATGATTTAAAATGTAATTTGGAACCGAAGACACATTAAATATGTTTTTGGGCTTCTATTATAGTAATTCCACCTACTTCCAAATTGAAAATTGAGACATATGTTATATTATCAATGAATTTGTGTGAAGGGATTAATATAATGGGATAAATTAATGTCAGGTCACCGATAGAATTTTTATCTAATTATGAAAGTAGTTTTAAAGGTAATATTTGAATCGAAAACAAATTTTCTGCAAAACCTTTATTTATTAACAATTGTTAATCTCATTATCATGTAAATCCTCATATTTTGATTAAACATAAATTAACTAGAAATAAAAAACAATACATAATCCTTTTTTAATTCATTGGTTTGTTAAAAAACTAATAGATACATTAATTATGTTGGAAATAATGGTTTATTTATACCACATGTTTAGTTTCATATTGTTATTTCACCATTTGAATGTAAGCCTAAACATTATAGAAAATAATATTTTTTTGGCTTAAAAAATTGTGTATGGGATTTTTAATCATAAAAGTCATTAAATATATCAATTATTATTATTACAAAAACATCATAGGGTAATTAATTCATTATAATGTTTTATTCTAAGACATAATTTTTAATTTGAAGATATAATATTTCATGTTTTAAATATACCTATTTTAATTAAATATAGTGGTTGAAAATGAGTATTAAAATACTCTTATTTTTCAAGAATTCTAATTAAAATTTTATCTTTTTTATGTGTTATATATCAAAATTTTATTTAAGATGAATCTAAAAAGTTGTAATTGTTGTTCACATTTTCATTAATGTATTGAAGACGAAAGGGGTTTGAATCATATTCTCATTTTATAAATAAGTGATTAAATATTCCACACCTACAATTTTTTTATGCATTGTTACAAAAATGCTCTGCATAGTGCCTCATTAGTTTTATTAATAGTGTCAATATAATAGTTTTTACCATGCCTTATTCTTTTTTTTGAATTTATTTTAATACTCCTTATAATGTGATCATTAATAGTTGCATTTCTATATTGGATTCCTTGTTGTTTTTTCACATTTACTGTGCTCCTTTATAATATTTATTTTTACATTCTTGTCATGGCCATCTATAAGGTTTAATTTATCATGTTTTCATGTTGAGTGATTTGTTTAAAATATAATATTGATATGTTTCATAGCATATTTTCATGAAACTACTCGATTATAATTCCCTTAATAGTGTGGAATATTGGGGTGCCTTAGCAGTCAAACATTTTTCATCCCTATAGAGTAGAACATGAGTGTTTCAACACTAAATCATTTTCCGTACATTATGGGAATGATAGGGTTTCGTTGAACATAATCATTCACTATGATGGGTTAAAACACCAAGACACTGTGTGGATTATTCTTTTTACCCAAGAGATGGGTATTGAATAACAACTCTTTATATTTTTCCATCTCTAATTCAGATCGTAGATAAAATTAGGATTTTAAAAGTAGTACTCTCCCTACATATGGAGTTACTTGTACATTGAAAATATATTTTTATGATTTTTATTTTCACATTGATTCCATATCCTAAATGTTTTATCCTAAACAATCATTTTATCTACATGAAAATGAGTACAGATGTTTGTGCATAAACATATTTATTTAAAGTATAATTGAGACACAATTATTTTTTCCCTATTAAATATTTATTCTTAAACCCCTTATAGTCCACTAGGATGACATATATTTTAAATTTTAAAATATCAGGTTCAATGAATTATCTAGGAAATTTTTGAAAGAATTTTTGATGAGATATATGTATATAGAACTCTGTGAATTTAGATTCCATCTATAATTGGTGTGGGAGGTCATCTTTGACTTGAGTAATGTCGGAAAATTTCCTACTCTATTTAGTTTTCTTTGTCCATTTTTTAATACATGTCTTTGATTACTTTTTTAAAGGGAATTGATAGTTTTCATATATAGAGGATTTTGGATAAGATTTTGTTTTAGATTTTTTTGAAAAAAGCTTGTAATGATGCGAAGGTAATGCTGACTCATATAATCATTGGATTATTAAATATGTATTTTTGGCCAAATTATGGTAATTGAGTGATACAAAGGTGGGCGTGTTTAACATTTTATTCAAGGTTTGGGAATTATTTCTGTTTTGCGTTTTGTTCAAGAATTCAAGAGTTTATGGATTAAATTAGAAGTTTTTTTACATGTGGTTAGATGTTTTGATTGCATTTTTTGTGGTTTTAGTTTGGTTTGGAGGAGGTTTCACTATTATGATCACTTCAGGATATACCCACACTGAGAGGGGGTGAATTAGTGTGGGTGAATCTTTCATTCTGGTTTTACTTTTTTCCCCTAATCAAATATTCACTTATTTAGTGAGTGGCTCTCTCTATATTTTTTTCCATTTGTCTATATTAAGATATAAAATAAGAAATAAATACAATACATCCCCAATGTTTAGTAATGAGGTTTTTATCCTTTTGGATTACTGCACCATGTTTATATTCCCACATGCATGAATTAAGTCTTATTATCAAAAGAAGTTCCGAAACAAGTATGACCTTGAACCTGCTATCATTGCACCAACCATGTAAAAAGAAATATTGTTCATGTTTTCCCATTATATAATAGAATTACATTATACTTAATTTTATTTAATATCATTTTTGATGGCTCTATTCCCTCCCAAGATATATTTACTCATCCTCTTCCTCACATCCTTCTATCAGATGTAATTCCTCAATTTCATTCATTCTTCAATAATAGGATTGTGTAGGCTGACTCTCTTAGAAGTTTTCACTCTCAATATTCCACTTTTCCATCATCTTATAAGGATTGACGAATAATTACAATTCCTTCTTCTTTCACTGACTCAGACAATTTAGAACAAGAATAAATTTACTTCATATCACTCTCTATTTTATTTTTCATATAGTGTATTCATAGGTATTTTTATTGGAGATCCTTTGTATATTCTTTTGGTTCCATTAATATTTATATTCACATATAATATCTTCAAAACATTATATCTATAATATTTATAGCGATATACATGAATTTTAGAAGGATCCAACCCATTCAAACTCATAATCTTTATGCAAATATTCCTTAATATTCTCCATCAAGGTTTAGATGAAGACTCAATTCACTATTGGGAATGGTATTTGAATTATCACAGAATTTATATAAATTAAAAACCCTCACAAAAACCATTCCATTAATATGCTTGATATTTCAATGTAGGAAAGGTGATGTGGTTCCTACAACTTGTATTATGGAACTCTCACAAGACCCTTTTCAATTTCACCACCCAACACTCCTTTTGTTAAATCATGAATAATAATCATGTTGTTGATCATGGTATTTAATGAATGAATAAAATAAAAATTTCATGATCAGAGTTGTTTATTCATTTATTTCTTCAGACTATAAATCCTATAATCTCAACTTTCTTCTCAGCAGGATCCTAAAAAACTCCTTAAGGGTTCACAACCTTTAGTGAATAAAAATTTTTTCAGTAATTGAAGAGTATTATTCTCCAAGTAATTTTAATTCATGTTAAAGACATATTCTCATTCATCTATACATCTTATGTCACATGTTTAGTGTCATTTAACCAGCTCAAAGTCTTATGATAGAACCTAATGACTAAAAACGAATCCTTATGATGATGTGTCATTATGATCAATAACTCATGATCATCTCAAAAATTTATAAAGAATCATTATGATATTTGTGTTGTAATGTCTCAAAAATTCCATACAATTTTTTTAATTATATGGAATTAATTCAACACCATCAAATCTGAAGACGTGTGATTACGAGGCCTGGAGTTCCTAGAATGATATATCGATGTTTTGATAAGCATTAATTAGCGCGTGTAAGCAGTTTTCCTGAAATGGTGTAATAAATTTTAAATGGTTACTTGAATTAGAAATCTGAGGTCACCGTTGCGCTCATGATGGTGGGTTTACCCTAGGTACAACTTATGTTTAGTTTGTGCGAGCCTCCTTTGAGAAAACCCAAAAATGGCATAACCATAAATAAAATAACTAAATAATGTTATTTTATTTTTAAAATTATTATCACTCACAAACGGTAACTCAGATTAAAAATCTGAGACCACCGTAGAACTCATGAGGGTATGCTTTCTTTAGGTAGATACTAACATTGGCTGGAACGGGCCACTAGTGAAAATTAGTTTTTTGTTGTAAATAAAATAATTAAGTGACAAAAATGATATTGTAAAATCCATAACATTTAAACCGTAACTCGGATTGGAAATCCGAGAGTACTGTTGGGTTCATTGGGGCATGTTCTACTTAGGCAGAGCCTAACCTCAATCAGTACAGGTCGAGGGTGATGGTTAATAATATTTGTGAATGTTGTTTCGGGTACATACAGTAAACGAGTGAGTGGCATTTTGTTACATTGGAACCGATGCTCAAAATTGAAATATGAGGACACTGTTGAAATCACAACATCTATATTTACATAAGAAGATCTTCACCTCAACTTCAGTAGGTCAAAAGTGGAAATTAGTTTTTGGACTATTTGTGGGTGTGTTAAAAGAATAAAAGAATAAAATAAAAAATCTTTTCTTTTATTTTACATTGTGAAACCTCCCATTTGAATTCAGTGGTGGGGACCACCAGAGCATGAAACCTCCCATTTTTAAATTAATGGTTGGGACCACCCAACCCTTGAACTCTCTCTTTAATGTGGGAGGTGATTCTTGGTTTCTACCCCGAATTAATTGTGACAACTTAAACATAATTGTTGTGCAAACTCAATTTGTTTATTTTATATGTTGGCTCTTCACCTTTCTATCAGTTGCGGGAATTGTTGGAAAGGAGGGGAATTTGAGGGAGAGATTTTTAAATCACATTCTCCAACAATGGAGACTCTCCAATGAAGAATGAGGATGATGCTCGAGTCGGATAGGTGAAATGTTGCGGGAGTGACGAACGCCAACATTCAACGGCTTCGTCTTCTTCCTTGCACCACGTCCATCGAAATATCGATGCAGGTTTTTTTATTATGATTAAAGATATTTTTTTTGATTCTCCATTTTATGGTTTCACAATGATGATTTACAAACTAACATGTCCATCGTCCCATACTTAAACAATGCCTTTTATCATTTGTTCTTCACGCGTTTTTTGTGCGTTCTTCAACGCCAAATATTTATTGACACTAGAAACACAATATTTTGTTGAGCGTAACATATGGATGCCGATCCCTAGACCCAAGTATCTTGAATATGCAATAATTTTAGTTTTCAGTCTTGGAACGAAAGTGAAATGGCTCGCGGAAGAAGGCGGCGGCCGACACCCGACCAGCTGCATGAAATAAGGGTGGCACGCATCCACGTTGTCGGAAGAGCAGGAGGCCATGACCCATTGGCCACAGAAAAGAAAGGGGTGCCGACCGCCATGTTTGTCATCCACGTAGCGGAGCGGTGGCACGCATCCGAACCACTGATGGTGTAGGAGCATGTAGACGCTAGGCCACTGCGGAGGCCGAAGCATGACCGACATCTGGCTGGCCGCAGTGGAGGAGCGGCGCGTGATTGTTCCCCTGGGAAGAAGTCCGGCCGACCACAGCACACCGAGAGGGACCCGTACGGAAGGTCCCGCATTCCAGTAGCCGAATGGTCCACAGACAGTTCAGGAAGACCGGGGGTGCCTCCTCCCGGGTGTCGGTTAGGGCAAACCCACCACAGGGGACCACCAGCCGAGCAGGCCGCACTGCAGTGGGCCACACCGCAACGGGCCGCGACTTAGAGGGCGGGGTTAGGCCACCCCTATGTAGTTAGAGCCGCACCATGGCCTAGCAGTCCGGGACCTCTAAGGCCCAGGCCATCCGGGCCGGACCCGGGCCCATCCGAACACAATTTATCCTTTTTGGTCGTAACTTGAGAACCAGGCATTCGTTTGATGAATCTTTTGTGGAAATGGAATCCTTGGATTGAGACGGTCCATTTTGTATACATCAATTGAGATTTGGATAAAGTTGGAGTATGGCCGGGTTGGATAGAACCCCAAATCCAACTATTCCCTCAGAGCGTAAACATTAGTAACTTACAGACCTGGCGTCTGATTGACGCTCCATCTATAGAGTTGGAACCCTTATGACGTGACAAAACTTTGGGATACTTCTTTTTGGGAAATCGGGGTGATTGAGGTATGACCGATAGCTTGGGGAGTGGTTCTCCCAAGCGCGCAATGTAAGGAACCTTGCCACTTGCTGAGACTTGACGACTGCTGACCGTTTCGACTTGGAGTGACTCAACAGGCACAGTGGGGAGCTCCTCTATGTGACGCGGTAGACCCACGGTGGGGACCATCTCTGTGTGATGTGGCAGACCCACAGTACTCGACAGGAGGAGTACGTCCACATGCCACATGGGGGAGCACCTCTGTGTGACGAGTCAGACCCACGAAACTCAATAAGAGGAGCACCTCAGTAGGCCACGAGGGGGAGCGCCTCTGTGTGACATGGAAGAACTACAGTGGGAAGCACCTCTGTGTGACACGACAGACCCATGGTACTCGACATGATGAGTACCTCCGTAGTCTAAGGTTAGTGGGAAGCGCCTCTGTGTGACGCAGGATGCCCACTGTACTCAATAGAGGACGAGTTCTCTAGCAGCTGAGGCATTCGACGTTATGACTGGGAATGTTACTTGTTACTATGCCTAGAATAAATCCGGGTGTGAGCCATCTTTACCTTGCTATTGTGATTGAGGTTATGCTATGACGTACTTTACCAGTGTGGTAATATACCTTCACGGTGTTACCCTAAGAATTTTTATTGTGGAACTCTAGGAGACCTTCGGGGTCTCGGGGTCCCTATTGAGTGTTGTTATACTCACCCCTGCATGGTCTACGCCCGCACCTTATTGTGTCTGGTGAAGATGACGGACAACGCTAACTGTGGATAAGGGTACCTGGACTAGAAACTGCTTAGAGGTGGACCATTGATGAGGTGATCCGTAGAGACGATCGTTCAAGTTATGTACCTACCATTCAGTTAGGATCCTTGGCGGGTGTTCACATGAGCTGTACATATTTTTACTTGTACTTTCCAGTTTTTCTGGTACATTCTAGTTGGGCTTGTATTCTGGATCCTTTACTTTCTGTACACACTTTTTTTAGTATATTGTTTACTCTGTGCCTGTATCTGGTTGTGTTCTTGGTTTTTGTGAGTTTATTTTTATAAAGGAAACACCTTCCCATTTTAGGGATTATGGCTTTTGGTGCTTGTCTACATCCCCTAGCCTGTGGAAGGTGGGCTTGGGGTAGTCATGACACGGGCCTCGGGAGATGGTTCATGAAAAAGTGGTATCCGAGGGGGTTTGGTTCTAACAAAGAACTAAGACACTGATATTTTTTGTGAAGAAATTGTGTTAAGTGTTATGAGTGTGGTTTTCAGTTCGGGGAGTCCATTGTTGGTGCGGCGACTAACGTATCCACACACCAGGACCCTAAATTCTGATTTCCGACTCGATGCATGAAAACACTGATTTCATGTGTTTTGGAAAAGTTTTTCTTTTGATTTCCTTGGAGTTATCTCACTAGGTATATCTTAATGAAAATGGCACACCTATTCCTTATTAGGATGTTGTCGCATAGACATCCATCTAGGATTCCTGAGAGAGTACACGATGATGGCCACCATGCGACAATGCCTCAGTCCAAGGCCCTCTTATAGCGTTAGCACCTTCGGGTGGTGTACCAGCATCTCCACTACCTATTGGATTAGCGTTGACACCAGCTCCACTAGTAGAGGATTCATGTCGACTGACCACATTTCAAGAGTTCCAGCAGAAGAGGCCTATGAGGTTTCAAGGCATGATAGATTTCCATGCAATTGAGGACTGTCTGGTGGTTGTGGCTAGTGTTTTCTGCCAAGTTGAGACACTAGAAGAGAAGATATTGATCATATCTTCTAGTCTTTTCCAGTGAGTGACCATGAGTATTACCCAAATATTTATGGGGATTTGGTATGTGGACCGTGTCTCGAGATACAACCTTTGAGTAGTGTGTAAACTATATCACTACCCATTGGGAAATAGTTACAACCAACAGTACCAGTAAAGAACACATTTAGGCTTCATGCCATACACGAGTTTCAGCATCAGATACCCCTTAGGTTCCAAGGTGAGCCTGACTCATGGGCGGATGAGGACTAGCTTGAAGAGGTAGCTGAGAGTTCTATAGATCTTCTACTACTTCGGTAGGACGACATGTCGGTAACTGAGTATTCATCGAGGCGTACCGACCATTCCTAGTACTCTATGAATACGATATGATCAGTGCTTCAGGGATAGTACTTCCGAGTGAGGTGTATTTAAGAACATCCGAGCCAACACTATTTCTCTATGCATTACTTTCTATGTTAGGGTGCTAGAGAAAACGTTTTTGGTTGAATGTTCTTTGTCTGAGTGGATACAGCCAATGAATGTTAATAGCGGGAAAGTAGGAAACTGGTGCCAGTCTCAGAGACTTGGGCGTGAAAAATGTTTCTAGAAGAATAATTTTTAGGAACAGATGAATCTACAGGGTTTCAGATGTGGAAGGAAATCTAGGAGACCGGCATGAGGTGGTGTAAATTTTGACATGTTACGACCTCCCCGCATTTTTGTCCCCACCAGGATCAGGGAGCTGGAGGGCAGAGGAAGGGAGTAGCTGCATATGGTTAAGGAGTGTGACCTAAGGGCTCTAGGAATGCTTCAATGAATGGTCTGTGTCTACTAATAGATGTCGTATTAATAGAAATGGGTACCAAACATTCCTTCTTTCAACAAATATTTTCCAAGACAACGAGTTTCCGGTTAATCCGTTGACTTGAACCTCACATCTGGAGATACCTTTTAGAGTAGAATCGATAATCACACTTATGGTGATGGTGTGATCCGACCATTGAGGCGTGAGTTTCGGTTATAACCTCTTGGTGGCAGAGTCGAGGCCTTATGATGTTAGTTTGAGTTTGGACTAGACATCCACAGTTCATACTCAGATTTACTGTATTAGGAAAAAAGGTTGTGGTTTATCTACAATGTGGGAATGGGGTTTTCCTTGGTCAAAAAAAGGAAACCCAGGCAGCTTAGGATAAACTCATGCATAAGAGGGTTTATCCGATCACTCTTGAGTCGGCCAGACATACTGTTGTGGCAGCATGATTTTTTAGTTTTTAGCTCCAAATAAGAGTGGAAGAGCATGTGGACATCTTTTCAAAAGATGTTTCCAGGATTACCTCCCTGAAGGGAGAGAGACGTCTTCTTTGGATAAGTACTACCAAAGATTTGTAACTGAATTCTCCAAGGTTGTGTCACCCTTGATAACTTTGATGAAAAGGGGGATCCTTTCTTGTGGATGGAGATGTGTCAGCCAAGCTTTCAGTATCTAAGACAGAGAATGAAAAGTAGAACTATGCTACCCATGACCTGGAGTTCGCAACAGAGGAATTTGTGCTAAAGATGTGGTGACACTACTTGATGGACGAACGTTTTACAATCTACTCTGATCACAATAGTTTTAGGTATATCTTCTCTCAGATGGACCTAAACTCGATATATCGGCGATAGATAGAGTTCTTGTAACGACCCCAAATTTTGAATGAATTTTAATTTCCTTTTTTGTGTGTTGTTTTAGTTTATACTCAACAAAACTATATTCTTTAATTAATTATGTGAGTATAATTAAAATGAAACCATTGGGTTTTGAATGTTATATGACCGTTGGTCACTATGACAGTTGGAAACTAAATGTTGCGATTATTGTCTCTAAATACAAGTGATCTTTGTTAATTAATACAGAAAGATGATTTGATGCCCTTATCTAGTATTCTTGGCCAGATCGAAGCCCATCTGATGAAACTTTGTAAGGAGGTAGCACCACTAGGATTTTCTCTGAACCAAACCCAAGCCGAACATCATTGTGTGAAGATGGAGTGGAATCGCCTTCGATAGAAGTTCAAGCTTATAGAAATCACTACTCGGGCAATGTTGGCCGAGCCACCCTCATATTCTCTCACCTTATCACACCTTAAACTTAGGTCATATTCTGGGGTCATAAGGGTCTATGTAACGAGACCGTAGCTACTTTGTGTAATCCTTTGAGAAAAATAAAAATGCGATTTCTTCCTATAGTGAATTTTGTTTTTTTTCAAATGTTTGAACAAATATAGGATGTATATTGATGAATTATAGAAAAAGGGGTATTTTAAAATATTTATGTAAAACTTAAATATTTAATTATGTGTAATTATTTTCTGAAAATGGTCTTCTAGAAATGTGTTCGGTAAGAAATTTAGAATCTAATAAGATCAACTTAGTTTTTTGTGAATAATATATTATGAATTGTGATTTTATGCTTAGGATTAGTAATGTGACCAAATGGATTAGTAATGTCACTTAAAGAAAGTACTAATATAATTTAGGCACCTTGATTAAGTAATGTGATTCAACAAAATAGGTAAATAACTATTTCGAAAATTATTAGTCAAGTATTAGTTTTTTCTGGTGAATAGTGTTTTTTAATTAATAATTAAATTAAAAATATTTAGAAAAATATTTTTATAAAATTGAGATCATTTTTTATTTCAGATCATTGATATTAGGTTAAGGTGATTTTTGGGGATTTTTCTTAAAAAAATGAATTTTTGGTGAATAGTGAAAATACAGTTTTTAGTTTCGGTTGTTTAATGACATCATTAAGGATGTAATAATTATGTAATATTTCTGGTCGACTTATGAATAGTAATATAAGGTATGAGTTTTCCCATGTCACCAATACCATGGGCAAATACCATGGACAAGCCCATGGTTTTTCCAATACCACCGATGAGATGTCCCTTGGCCATTAATGACTTGTCCCCTCACTTATCCTATACATACCAAGCCTTTATCTCATTATTTTTATTTTCCAAATCCTTATAAATGAATTTATTGTCTCCTTAACTCCCAAGGAGCCCTCCCAAGGTTCCCTCAAGCCTCCCAAGGTCCCAACCTTCAAGCTTCCGAAGTTACACTTCAAGGTAAGGGATTATTTCACCCTCCTCTTTTAAGTCATGACTTACTTTATGTTGTGTATTATATTTTCCATATCATTATGTTGAGAGTATGTTATTATATGTTCTTATTACTATACATTTCATGTACAAATTATGATATACCCTTTCTTATCTCATCAATTTGTTTTCTGAGTTTTTTTGTGACGCTGTTAGGCTGCCGAATTTATCGTAAAAGAAATCACATCTTCTCTTTTCTTTCATGTTTCTTTTTCATGTGGTATGTCATTCAAATATCCATACAATTATATTATTCAGTACCCATACTGTATTATGAATTATTTATGAGTGGGTGAACCTTGCCACCTCTCTATTCAATGTTATTTAAAACCATGTCATATAGCCGTTATGCTGTAGAAATTTAATCTCAAAATTTCTATCTGTTTCTCTCAAGAAATTCCATTGTTTATTTATTTGAATAACCTGACCTATTTCGTTTTTATGGGTGTTCAAAAATATATAAATATGATATATTTTATTCTATAATGGACATACATATAACCCTCACTCCCTTTCCATGGGTTATAAAGGATATAATGATCTTATTTTTAAGAGCTTTTAAAACGTCATGATTTAGAAATGAAAACCATTTCTTTTATTCTCTATGGGTTATTTATGAAATGTTTGAATATGATTTATGTGGATAACATGTAATTAAAGTCATATTAAGGGTTCTCCCTGATAGCGCTCCAATGCATTGGGTAAATATTTGATCTCTAGAGATGACAAGTTTCACGATACCTTGGTGAATAACCTTTGTAATTTTTATGAAACCTTTGGGATGGACCTTGGTGATATGTTCATGAATGTCTAAAATTTGGTTTCCACATATTAATGTTATGTTACAAGTTATTTTCATTATGATATTCCTATACTTCCATTTCTCATATCTTTATGTTGTTATTCATGTTCTTATTGATATCACAAGTACACTGCTTCCCTTGTTTACCCTTACTGGGACTTCTGCTCACCCTATCCGTTGGTGTTTGTCTCCAGGACATGAAAGGAAGTTATTGTACTTAGGATGATCTTATGATGAAGCCTTACATGTGGATTAGAATAATTTTTTATGTTGTATTCATGTTTTTTTGTTTCTGATTTCCAAGACACTAGACATTAAATATCTTCTGTATGTAAAATGGAATGAAAAGTTATGTTATAAAAAGGTGGGATGACACAGTTCTTCCAAGTCTATGACTTTGAGATAGTCTATACTCCAGGGAAGGGGAACGTGGTAGTAGATGCACTCAGCAGGAGGTCTGGTCCATAGTTGCTGAGTGAAGCGACCGAGCGGATAGCCGCATTGCAGATATCCTTTGTGGATAGAGATAGAGATGCATACCTCCAGTCTATGACAGTCATACCCCCACTACATCAGCGAGTCAGGGAGGCGCATCTTCGGGGCATAGACTACGAGGATCGACACTCTCAGATATCCTCAGGGAAGGCAACTGATGGATTTAATAATGGTGGGGAGCACATCATCCTCTTCCGAAGATGTACCATGGTACCAGTAGCGCTACACGAGGAGGTGTTGAGGGAGTTACATACGTCACCGCTAGCGGTAAATCCTGGTGTGGTGAAGATGTACCAGGACCTTCAGCGTTAGTACTGATGGCTAGAGATGAGAAAGCAGTGGAAGATTTTGCATCATGATGCCTCACTTTTTAGCAAGTTAAAACTACTCAGAGTTGGCAGAAGACTTATATCGATAGGAGGAGGGAGATCAAGTATTTATATGAGTCTCATCTCGACGATGTTTGCAGAGATTTGGTTAGGGTGACAAGTTATCACTGAGGTTCATCAGACATATTTAGATTCTAAGAAGAGTGGGCGAGGTGGCATACCGACTATCTCTTTTTGCATAGATTCACCAGGTGCATAATTTTTTCCACATGTCACATCTGAGGAGATGCGTGCATGATCCATCGCACATTATTGACCATAGAGAGATTGACTTAGAGGATGGGGCGATGTTTACGGAGGTTCTAGTAGAGATTGATGATCGAAAAAAGTGGGTCCTTTATTGGTGGTCTATATCTCTAGTGTGAATTTTCTAGCAGTATGGGAACCTCCAAAGGAGCACATGAGAGCAGGAGGCTAAGATCTCTGCTCAGAACCCCCATTTGTTTCCTTAGTCTATGTTGTGGATTTCTGGGACATAAATCCCTATGGTGGGTATAATTTAATGTCTGGAAAATTCTGTATAATTTTTTTTAATTATATAGAATTATTTTGAGACTGAAAAATCTGATGACACATGATTCCGAGGCCCAGAGTTCCTAGAATGATCCGTCGAACTTTTATTTTTCTTTAATTAGGATGCGTAATTAGTTTTCCTGAAAAAGTGGAATAAATCTTTAACGGTTACTTAGATCAGAAACATGAGGGCACCGTCACACTTAGGATGGTGGTTTTACCCTGGGCACGACATAAGTTTAGTCGGTGCGGTCCTCTTGTGAGAAAACCCAAAAATGGCATAACCGTAAATAAAATAGTTAAATAATGTTATTTTATTTTTCAAATGGTTATAACTCACAGACGGTAAGTCGGAATAAAAATTCAAGACCACCATTTAACTCGTGAGAGTATGATTTCTTTAGATAGATACAAATATTGTCTAGCACGTGCCACCAATAAAAGTTAGTTTTTGGAGGTAAATAAAATAATTAAGTGAAAATTATTTTATTAAAAAATCCATAAATTTTAGACAGAAACTCAGATTGGAATTCCAAGAGTACGGTTGGGTTAGTTTGGGCATTTTTCACTTAGGTAGAGCCTAACATTGACCAGTGCGGGTTGAGAGTGACTTTTAATAATTTTCTGAACTTTTTTTCGGGTACGTTCTATAAACGCGCAAGCGGCGTTTTGTAACTTTTGAATTGGTGCTCAGAATTTAAATCTAAGGACATCGTTGAACTTGCAAAGACAATATTCACTTAATGATACCTTTACCGTGACCTCAATAGGTTGAGGGTGAAAATTAGTTTTTGGACTTTTCGTGGGCATGTTAAAAGAATAAAAGATTAAAATAAAACATCTTTTGTTTTATTTTACTTTTTGAAACTTCCAATTTGAATTTGGTGGTGGGGACTAGCCGAGCATGAAACCTCTTATTTTGAAATTAATGGTGGGGACCACCCGACCTGTGAACTCCCTCTTTAATGTGGGAGGTGACTCTTTGTTTCTCCCCCGAATTAAATGTGCCAACATAAACTTAATTATTGTGAAACTCAATTAGTTTAATTTATATGTTGGCTCCTCACCTTTCTCTAGGTTGGGGGAATTGTTAGAAAGGATATCACTTTGGGGGAGATCTTTGGAGAACACATTCTCAAACAATGTATATTCTCCAACAAAGAATGAGGATGACGCTCGAGTTGGATCAGAGACATGTTGCGGGAGTGAAGAACGCCGACATTCAATGACTTCACCTTCTTCCGCGCGCCACCAACCTAAATAAATCGATGTAGGGGTTGTTTTATATATGATTAAATATATTTTAATTGATTCTTCATTTTATGGTTTCACAATGATGATGAAAAAACTAACATGGACATCGTCCCATAGTAAAACCTTGCCTCTAATCTTTTGTTATTCATGTGTTCTTTGTGCGTTCTTCAATGTCAAATATTTATTGATTCTGGAAACGCAATATTTTGTTGACCGCGACATATGGACGCGGAGCCCTTGACCCAAGTTTCACGAATATGTGATCATTTTATTTTTCGGGCTTGTAACAAAACCGCAATGGGTCCTAGAAGAAGGAGGTGGCCAACAACCAGGTGACCGCATGAAAGAAGGGTGGTGTGCGTCCGTACCGCCAGACGAGTTGGAGCCTGCAGCCCGTCATCCATGGTAAATCAAGGGGTGGCGGACGGCATGCCGACCATCATCTTAGTGGTGCCGCAGCATGCATCCGCACTGCTAGTGGACCAGGAGGTCGTGGCCGCTAGGCCGTGGCTGAGGCCTAAGGGTGGATGGCATCTTCCTGGCCGCGGTGGAGAAACTGCGCGCGACCACGCCACTAGAAAGAAGTCCGGATGGCCTTCCGGCCAGCCCCACCACACTGGGCGGGACCCCTCCGGCGGGTCCCGCGTGCCATAGATGAATCGTCCATGGACCATTTGGGAAACCTGGTGGGCACCTCCCATCAGTTTTCGGTTAGAGAAGAACAGCCGCGACAGACCACCAGCCGAGCGGGACACGCCGTAGTGGGTTGCGCCGCAACGTATTGCGCCGGGCCGCCCTCTATGCGGGCCAAGTCGGACCATGGCCTGGTTGGTCAGGCCCTCCAAGGACTAGGATATCCTGGCCTGTCCCAGGTCATACCGGGTTGATCCAATCTGGGTCAGGCCAGGTCGGTCCACCTCGGTCGGATCGTACCTGGGCCCATCCAAACCCAGTTTCGCCTTTTTGGTTGTAACTTGAGAACCAACTGCCCATTTGAAAAACCATCTACAACACCATAATCCTTGGATCGGGATGATATGTTTGGTATAATCCACTTATGTTTTGGAAAATTTTGTAGTACGATAGGGTTGGATATAACCCCGAATCCAATCGGGCCATCGGAGCGGAAATGCTATTAACATACAGACATGGCATCCAATTGACGCGTCGTCCATTGAATTAGAACCCTTATGATGTAATGAACCTTTGGGAGACTTCTTAGTGGGACTTTGGGGTGATTGAAGTATGTCTGATGTCTTGGGTATCAGTTATCCCAAGTGCACTACGTACAGAACCCTGCGACTGGCAGAGACTTGACTACTGCTGACTATTTCGACTCGGAGTAACTCGCCTGACCTAGTGGGGAGCGCCTCCGTGTGCCACGGTAGATCCATGGTGGGGAGTGCCTCTGTGTGATGTGGCAGACCCATGGTACTCGATAGGAGGAGTACCTTAGTAGGCCACATGGTGGAGTTCCTCTGTGTGATGCGGCAAACCCACAGTGGGGAGCACCTCGGTGTGATGCGGCAGACCCACGATACTCGATAGGAGGAGTACCTCAGTGGTCCATGGTTAGTGGAAAGCGCCTCTGTGTGATGCGGCAGGCCCACTGTACTTGATACAGGAGGAGTTCTCTAACAGCCGAGGTGTTCAACGTTGTGTCTTGGAATGTTGCTTGTTACTAACCCTAGAATAAATCATGGTGTGAGCTGTCTTTACCATGTTCTTGTGATTGAGGATGTGCTATGTGGTTCTTTACCTGTGTGTTAATCAGCCTTAATGGTGTTACCCAAAGGTTTTTCTTTATAGAAATATAGGAGACCTTCGGGGTCTTAGGATCCCTACTGAGTGTTGTTATACTCACCCATGCATTGGCTACGCCTACACCTTATTGTGTCTGGTGCAGACGATAGACAATACTGACTATGGATGAGGGTACATGGACTGGAGACTACTTAGAGGTGGAACATTGACAAGGTGATCCGTCGAGACAATCGTTCGAGAGCTGTACCAACCCTTCAGGTAGGATCCTTGGTGAGTGTTCACAGAAGCTGTACTCAATTTTACTTGTACTTTCCAGTTGGTCTTGTATTCTGGCCCATTTACTTTCTGTACACACCCTGTTTACTATATAGTTTACTCTGTGCTTATAACTGGTTGTGTGCTTGTTTTGTGTGAGATTACAGTTTATAAATGCAACACCTTCCCTTGTTAGGGAATACACCTTTCTATGCTTCTCGCCAGCCCCTGGCCTATAGAAGGTGGGTTTGGGGTAGTCACGACACGGGCCTCAGGTGATGGGTCGTGACATGTGTAAATAAATATGATCATTCCATAATCATTTTTTCAACCATTACCAAAATAAATACAATAAATCATAGGTTTATGCTGATTATTTTAACTCAAGCTCAAAGTCTTATGATCAATGACTATTTTTTTAGTTTCATCTCCAAGTTTCATACTTTCTTTAGATTACTTCTTAGATTCTCCAAAGCAACTCTAATACAATTAAATAACTTAAAAATCAAAGGAATATAAAATATTCCCTTTAATCTTAACACTCTTTGAAAGGATTATACATTGCTTCATCTCATCTATATTCCACTCACCAAAGATATAATTAATATAACCAAATACTCTTGAATATGTACACAACTGTTTCATATCATGCTATTTCCAAACAGATATATGAAATTCTCAATTATTCTAACAGTTTTCATGTCCCAATGATGATCAACACAATTATTTTCTTATATAAAGGATTCTACCTTGATAGTTTCCTACTATATTATCAGGAAAAATACATTTTGATTCCTTTTACATCAAACAATTAGAACCTTAATAGTAAAATGGAAACACCATTATCCCCATAATTGCATCTTTAACCATATATTGGTTTCAAAGATAATAAAGAAAAGATGTATTATGTTTATCATTCCTTTTTGATATAGATAATTAAAACACTTATATCAATTCTTCCATTTTCATTTATATATATGATAGTATCCAATCTTATACTTAGTATTACACTATCTTTCTCTACACAATTAAGGATGGTATATACACTTATAAGTTGAATCTAAAAAATATTGGGTTCAACCCTTTCCTTATATTATATTCACCTCCATCACATATTGACAGCATGCATATTTTCTTCTTCATTGACTAAAAAAACTCAATCCAAGAGTGGTTTTTGAATATCCCTCTTTGTATTTGTTTTTTATACAAATAAAATATAATTCCATGTCAATATTTGAACTAATTTAATCCATTCATTTTCCTCCTTTTCAAATACATCCCTTTTCTTATCTCTCCACCTTATTGATAATTATTATATAGAATATGAGAGATGGTTGTATCACTTATTTTTTAATCAAAGATTCAATAACCATTCTACTCTAAGTCTTCTTGATACATGCTTATAGTAGAAAAAAGTGGGGTTTGTTAAGACATAATCGATTTCCATAATAAATAGAATATGACAAAAATTGTTAGATTTTTCAATTATCTTCTTCAGATAATATTCCTTGAATCCAAATTGATAAAACATTTGGATATCTATAAGATCTCAACCCTATCCATTGATTCTAAAATGCATTTCCACATAACCTCATGAATTCCCTCCATATGAAAGAGGATGCCAACTGATATCTAGAGTCTAACTCCATTCGTGGGGAGACTATACCCTCGATATCATGTCATCAAGTAGAAAATAATAACACTAAAAAAGATAATAAATAACCAGTTTAATCATTAAGAAATAGAAATATGAAATTCATTCCATACAAGAAATCGTAGTCTCACAAAGTGGTAAGATAAACCAAATAAATTAAATATAAGGTAATAAATAAATAAAAGAAGGTTTCCCTGAAGTACATCCCATTCTTCTACCTACTTCTCACTCTTCTTCTCATCCATACTTAATAGAGACCTTTCTCTTCACCAGGTTCCCATCCATGAATTATACAAGTGTAAAAAAATTCCTATGTGGGTTGTAATTACAAGAATAAATCTAACACCACTAATTTATCCTTAACATTAGTTCACAATATATATAATTTTGTATGTATTAACATAATAAAATTATCAAATAAACATACAACCATATATGTTCCAAGTAATTGTGTATTGATAAGCCACCATGAACCTCGACCCAACCTATCTCAACATATTACCATAAAGTATTTCAAATAAATATACAAGTATCACCTCCATGTTAACATATTTCACCCCACATAGATGGTAGTTGTCATAATGAATGCTACACATTCACCCATGTAGACCCCCAGATGACTATCCATCACGAAAACCATGATCCATGTTTATAATATAACCATACCAGTATCTACTAGTTAGTAACTTATGTTCATCCCTCTATAGGGATAGTCGAGACCACCTTTAAGGATGATTGGACTTTGTCATGTTGTTTAACCCGAAACATATTCACATATATCTATTGGGATAGTTGAACCCTCCTTTATGAGAAATTTATACCACATCACACCAACCTCAATGCTCCACCTGATCATCCTGATATTTGAATCATAGTTCCATAAGTTATGAAAAAAATAGTAAATAAATGTCATAAAAAGGAACAAAAAGTCACACCAAGATCAAACATTCATATCCTCACATAATGACATAGTCAAAATCATGAAATCCTTTTACCACTAACACACCCTCATGTAATTCATAACTAGGATGAGTTAAATAATGATTAATGAAACATCATTACGATATTATATGCATGGAAAAAATGATAAGGTACTTTCTACCCTAAGGTTCTCACATCATCATCAAGGACCCTGGAATAAGTAATCACTTAAATAATGTTTGGTAACCAACTAAAACATTATTACTGGCCTAGGAATCTAGTAACTGATTCAAGCCCAATAAGGCATGGTTTCAAGATTAATTTATGGTGAAACAAGTTGAAGGATAGAACTAATTCTTAATCAAGGTTGATTATCATGAAAAATTAACTCAATATTTTTTTGAGATAGGAGGATGAAGGCTCTCAAAAAAATTAATAGGATCCATGGTCCAAGGAAGGATGTTGTGGTTTTTAGCTATACTAGAGAGAACCACTGTGAAATAAGTGAAATAAATACGGTGAAAGGATACACTAGTAGAAACAACCATGGTGTTGGGTGTAATACTGAGGCCCATAAACGCATTATAAGATTCTAGAAAAACATAAAATGGGTCACTTTTTCATAGTAAAACACTTTAAAACATCCACTTTAGCATATGACATCATTTGAGGTCAATACTCTATTGTTTAATAGAAAGAAATGCGATGTGGAGTAAGTTATGATACCCTATAGAGCACAATATTGATACCAAATAGAGGGGATAAGATATTTTCCAAGTATGATATAAGTTGTAACCCCTATCGAATACCTTATAAAACACCCTATTAAATTAAAAAATTAATCACAACAAAGATTAATTTATATACATAAATCTTGAAAAACAACAGGATGGACCATCCATCTATAACTGAAGTGGATACAAGCTCTATGGCATCGTTTAAGCCTATATGAAATAATCACCTTGAACCATCCCTCAACATCAAAGTCTATGACATAACCTCCATTGAATAAAAACACTAATGTGTTGTCGCTTATTCTAAAGAGTATCTATGATTCCATAGAAGCACTATGGAATATCTATATAGATCTTTTTTTGGAACCCTTTGATTTGGTTGTATGATTTCCCAAAACCCATTTAATCCACCAAATACATCCGAAATCACACAAGAATTTATCAAAACTTGAACTCAACTTAAAAAATGAGGAGGATTAAGAACAAGGATTTTATTACGGAAATATAATTAAAGGGTTTTATAATTATTCCCCTATTAAATACTTCTCACCCTTCAATATCCTATTTATGTTTTCTATTTGAACAACTCTTCCCACTAAACTCAAAAATATGCCTCTTTCTCAAAATTATCTTCTTGGATCAACCCATTATACCACTAAATTTTAATGAGTGGTATTACCTTATCTAATAGGAATTTCTCTATCAATTCTATAATTAGTATCAAACTCTATTTATACAATACATCTGGTGTAAACTCATTTTCCACATAGTCTATAGCGTGTGCGGGATCAGGTGTGTACCTTTGAATATGAGAAACTTGAAAAACACTATTCATGACTGAAAATCATGTAGGATGGTCTAGATGGAATGACACTATACCAACCAGTTCGGTGATCTGAAATGGTATAAAAACATGGTTTTATCATTCCTTTCTTTTTAGATGTCACTGACCTAACGAAGGATCCCCTCTCAAGAAAATATGATTGGACACAGGGAACTCAAAAGGTCGTCTCCAAAAGTTTATATGTGATTTATTACTTCTTTGATTGGTAACATACCACATCTAAATTATATTTTCTCTCTTAGAAGTTTCATGAATCATACTAGTCTACAAAACTGCTTCCTCACCCACCTCATTCCAATAATTAGGTGAATGAAATGAAATTATATGGATATCCTTATAAGGATCATATTTAATTGAAGCCTAAATAAATTATTGTCATATGAGAACTAAAACATCGATAGATAATCATATCATTAACATATATGTATAAAGTCATTTTGTGAATAATATTCTCTAAAATTCATGTAGTCTACTCAGACTGTCCATTTTTATGTGAATGGTACATTGTGCCCAATCTCAACTAAATCCATAGTTCCTTAGGGAGGACCTTCTAAAACTATGAAATTAAACATGAATCTCTTTTTTAAATAATTCTTAATGGTACTATATGTAATAAAATGATCTAAAAGACATAGAACGTTCAAAAATCATCTACAATGTGAGTAACATGGATTGGTAAAAAGTATGTACCATTCATCAAGTGACTTAAAAACACCTAGAAAGATTCATAACTCCTAGTATTCATTGATAACCCTGTCACAATGTCAATCATGACTTCCTCCCACATTCACATGGGAACAGAAAGAAGTGTTAGCAGAAAACCAAGATTATAGTGCTTGGACATCACCCTCTGATAGGTAAGGAATCAAGAGATGAATCCACCAATGTCCCTCTTCATCCCTAGCCTTCTGAAATATCTCATGATGTCATTGTACATATATGCATCTCCATGTCATTCAATCCACATAGAGGTATGATAATCCCTCATGAGATTCTCCCTAATTAAATTATGGACTACTACTCTCCCATGTACCAAGATCATTCCATCTACAGGTGACAACCAAGAAGGTATCAAATCACCACTACCTCATCATTCCCCCATCACATCACTCTCTTATTTTTAAAACTAGCCAGTCTACACCTAGACCAAAAGTGGGGATATTATCACTAAATGGTCATAAATCACCAATCCCTGGTCATCTAATGCATCCACCCACTAGTTATACAGTAAGCTCATAAAGCACAATTTTTTTGGAAGGCCTCTCACCATGCTCCTTCACATCCTACTTGTTATGGTTAAGAGAATCCACAATGAGGTTTCCTTTCCCTGGTACATAATACACCAAAAAATCAAATGTATTTCGATACAAAACATAGTACATCTATATGATTTTATAGTTTTCATAGTGTTATAATATAATGAATGTTTTTTGGTCATTGTAAATATTAAATATATTAACAATGAGATTATGTCGCCAGCACTATATGGAATGGACCACAGCTGCAAACCCCAGATCATGAGTAGGGTTGTTTTGCTCATGGGTTCATAGATAATGAGACCCATGAGGTAATTCTATATACCATAAAATCAGTACTACTCCCAGACCAACGTCAAATGTATCACAATAAATTTCATAACTAATCTCAAGCTCTACTAATGTGAAAATTAGAGCTGTCATCAACCTCCTCTTCAAATCCAGAAAGAATTATTCACATCGGTCTGATTAATTGAACATGATTTTCTTAATTATAAGTGCCATAATGGGTCACCATAATTGGGAGATGTTAGGTATAATGAATGTGTATTATTAACATAAACTAATAAATATCCTGACCTCGAACAAGATTCATGGATGTGTTAATTGAATCAATGACCCCACCTTCTTTGTGTACAGATATATTCCATTCTTGACCAATACATTACCTAATAATCTCACCTCCAAAATACATAAGTTAAAAATTCAATGTTTGGTGTAATGCCAGTTATCTTGAAGCATACTAAAGAATATCTTTAGGTGACTCACATGTTGTTCTATTGTCGTTGAGTAGACAACAATGTCTTTGAGAAACACCTTGACGAAACCATCCAATTATGGGTGGAAGATATTTTTCATGAAAACATTGAATATAGATGATGCATTCTTTAGCTAGAAATGCATCACTATGAATTAATACATCTTATACCATCTCTGCAATACTATCACTAAAATTTACACCACTCTAACTTAAACCTGGTTATTACTCAAATTAATATCAATCGTAGAGAATGACTGAGATCCCATAGGTTCTTGAAAAGATCATCAATCATGGAAAAGTATTATTGTTTATTCACCTTTACCTAGTTGATATTCTGATAGTCATCAAATTTTCTTGGACTATTATCCTCCTTCTTGTTTAATAACACTGGTTCACCCTATGGTGATGTACATGGCATGATAAAGCACTTATACTCAAATTCCATGAGTTATACCTTGAGAACCATAATCCTAGATAATGCCATAAAATAAGGGATTATAAAAGTATAATTTTCACACACCATGATATCAATCTCAAATTCAAATCATATATCTATGGAATTCCATAAAATATTACCAAAATATGTCAGGATAGAGATTCATGGATGGAGGAAATGTTGATGGTGTTGTCACTTATCATACCGAGAGATCCCAACCATCTATATATGCTATGGTCATCCTCAGATGAATCAGGGTTGTTCTAACTATGAATTCTCATTATTCATACTCCCTTGTATTCATGAACTTGTCTTCCTTTGGAAAATCTAATGATTCAAACCACCGAATATAGTCAAATTGAATCAGATGTTGGTCATTGAAACCATGCTAATAATTTCATTGAATAATTTCATATAATGAATCATGAATATACACATATGTCTATATTTTTGGAATACAATGGGGTTATCTAGGAATCAAGAAATACCACATTAATTTCCAATGGTGTGTTGAGGGATTCCTATTCAGAAGATATCATGACTAGTATGTCAAACCCTATTACTAATTGTGAAAAAATGAAGGAATTAGATGAACCAATGTCGAAAAAATAATTAAATAAAGTGGAAGTGATCAATGTCATACCTCTAATAGTATATAGCCCTTCTCTATCATCTTTAGGAACCTATTCCCCTACAAAAATGATCCATGTATCATCTCTACAACTATGTCCCCGAGTCATCTTCATGTGGGAAGTCTTCATCCTATGTTGAGATCCTCCACTCCCACCATTCAATAAACTCCTAGAACCCCTCAAAAAGACATTTGAGATAAATAATGAATGATTCCCATCATTGAAACAATTACAGAACTCCATAGTCTACTTCCTTAAAGAACTGAAATAATTGAGCCTTAACATGTTATTTTAAGACCTTTTGGAATCATCTCCCATAGATGATACTGATGAAGTCTATCTCTGACCTGACTATCTACTACCTTGATGACTTCTTTCCTCCATAATATTCCTACTAATATAAAATAATATCAATGTATCATTAAAATTGTTATTCAAAATCCCATTGTGGACTAAAAGAAATATTTCTTCCCAATCCTCCTCTAAGACCTTCTCAAATTTCAGGGCATTGCAAAGAACCTCTATGTACACTGTTAGGTTATGGACCGTAATATGATTTCCATGATTAGGTGAAAGGTATAAATCAATAATATGACCTTTTTGTGACACTTTCCCAGAAAATAATGGAACTAATATAAATAAATCCACGATATTACTCTATCTTCTGATGGGTTCCTGAAATATAATGGTCAAAAGAATCATTCTTCCCCCTTGACTCTAGACCAAATTGGAAATTCTATTGATAAATATCATCCAGTAACCCTGATCATGTGATCCACTAATACCCTAGAATACAGGAGGATTCTAGAGATAGAAATCCCACGAATTTTCATTAATGGGCCTTTGAGCGAATCTTCCTTGAAATGAACTATCTAAATGAGTCCAATCTAAACAATATCTATAGCCTATATAACTTATGATGGTAAAGTAACATGATTGGTTACATCCTCATGTACCAAGAGTAGTTTCAAAATATCATCTTTGGATTCCACAACATGTGGTCCTACCGAATATCTCTAATGTAGAATTTCTACAACATAAAGAACATTAGGAACATGAATACGTTCTAACTATTCTATGGGATCACACACGACATTCCTAGGATTCTACCATAATCTGAAGGTATAAACCACCTAGAACAAACACTAGTCTCATCCTTTTACATTACTAATTGAAATAATGTGTATATAATAACACTTGAACATGATCAGTTCAAATAGTGAATTCCAAAATTATATATAATAATATCATCAAAATATTATTACATAATACAATCATAGAAACTATGATAAAAATATAGCACTACCATGGGAATTAATAAAAGTACTAATATACAACACAACAGAAAGTATATACATGGAATATGATTATATGTTCCTAGTTATGATGGTTGAATATGCCTAAAATCTTATAAACCATATATCATCCTCAAGTAAATCACCTAATAAGAATTTATTCAATAATGACACCAATATCTTCCATGGTAACTTGGAGGTCCATCATACATTTTCTAGATAAGAACATGAAATCTCTCCTTGCCGAGTCCCACATAGCTATATACTTTCTTTCAAGTACCAAGATAGTCAAATGGAATTAATAAAACTATATACCTGATAAAATTTTGAAACATCCCAACCCAAACCCCTGAGTTTGATCTGGAATTACACATGACCACTTACACGAATCATATTATGGAATAGGCTATCAACTAATAATGAGGATCTAATTCAATTAGCGGGGATACTATATCCTTAGTATTGTTTCATAACTTATATAATAATAACAAAAAAGTTAATAAATAATCCTTAGAACCATTCATAAATAGATATATGGAGTACATGTCATACTAGATATAAGGGGATCCCAATGTGCTGAGTCATACAAAATAAAAGAAATAGTGGGTAATAAATAAATAAATTGTGTGTCCCTTGAGTCCCTCCCATCTAAAAACCAGCTCCGCACTCCATTGTTCAGCATCCACCATTGGTCTAGTTCCCTTCTCTAGGTCTGTAGCGATGAAATTTACAAGCGCATTAAAATTCCCAAGTGTCTTGTGATAGTAAGACATAGTAGGATGCCACCAGTTCATCCTTAACATAACTTCACAATGTATATAATAATTTATGTCATAAAGAAGTAAAATCATCAAATAAATTGACAACCATACATGTGCTAAGGCATTGTGCACTGACCAAGCTTCTATAAACCTTGGCCCTACCTGGCTCAACTCATTACTGGTATGGATATCATATAAGTTGATATGTACTAAATTAAAGGTAACACAACTCACCCAACCCACACAAAGGTGGTCAAATGGAATGCTACATGTTCCACCATGTCGATCCCCAATCAAATATACTTTTAAACACCCATGACCCAATTCCATAGGAAGCACATACTGGTTTCTTCTAGTCTTTCACTTATTGGTATCCATCTTTAGGGATATCCACAATCTCCATTAAAAATGTTTTTAATGAACCAGTTTACTTAAATGGCCACATATACACATCATTATACAAAGATATCCATGCCCACCTTTATGATTTTTTGGACCAAATTTAACCAACCTCGAGGATATACCTGATCATCTTAATAACTAAATCATACTTCAACATGATTTGCTATAAAAAAAGAAATAGATGTTATAGAAATAAACAACAATTCACAACAGGATCAAATGTACTTAACATCGTATAATAACTTGGTAAAAATTAAGCAATCCACACAGACACACATATACCCACTTGAAACACATAAAAATAATGGATTAATCAGGAATAAAAGAAATAAAATTCCAACTTCATATACATGGGCCAAATTTATATGTAACTTCCAAACACATGATTTTCATATCAAAAAAATGACCCATCAAAGAATTCATCACAAAAACCATGTTTGAACCCCAACCAAAACACAATAATCTATCAATGAGTCCTTGAAACAATTCCAACCAAACATGATAAGGGTTGTACAATCAGGTATGGTGAAACAAGTAAAAGGGTAGAAATAATTCTTAACTAGGGTATCTTTTCATCAAGAAGGGTTTCAAGATAGTTTTAATAAGGGAGGAGGAAGGATCTCATGAAACTAAGGAGGCTCCATAGAATAATGTAGGATACTGAGACATGGATGTGTAATAGAGAAAATAGTAATGGAATAAGTATTATAACTATGAGGAAATGTCATGCTAGGAGAAACCACTATGGCATAGAGTGGGACACCATGGTGCAGTGGTGCACCATTAGAAACCACTACAGTGTAAAATAGGGATCTAAAACATTGGAAAATGTTGTAAAATTCTAATTTTGGTTTAAGAAGATTATTATGGTGTAAGAATTCATTGA
The DNA here is from genome assembly GCA_963277665.1 of Viscum album. Taxonomy (NCBI): domain Eukaryota; kingdom Viridiplantae; phylum Streptophyta; class Magnoliopsida; order Santalales; family Viscaceae; genus Viscum; species Viscum album. Next base: position 1,491,599,240 of record OY728142.1, read on the forward strand.
TACTCAAATCGTTAGTATATAGCGATGTTCTCTAGAGCATGGATTTAGTCCTAATTCCTTTAAAAGATATAGATTGATGTCGAATGGTAGAGGGGGAAACAACATATACTATGTTTTATCTATGTTTAAAAAACATTATCAATACCTCATCAAACCCCCTCTTCAATTATGAAAATAATTACCAGAATGAATTCCAAAATGGATTTATTTATAACTATCACTCTTGAAGTCCAATAGGCTACACCAGATATTTGTAGTTGACATAAGGAATAGATATTTGATATGGTATTAGACTCTATAGTAAAAACTCCATGAACCATGTCTCCACAACCAAGGAAATGGTGTAGCATACTTAAATAATACCCTTATGGTGTAGGCATATATGATGTGGTGTGACCTTGATTCCACAGTCGACTATGACACATCCATAAAATCCATGACTTGGTATCCCCTATTTTGAAATTTATCTTACCCAAAAAAACACTTAAAAATATAAAAACAACCCAAAGACAATATTAGTTTATCCAAAAATTATAAATACCAAAAATATGAATTTTGAAAAAATTCATCCCATATAAAACATGATTTTAACGTTTTATAATATATATTTTAGTAAACATTTTTAGATATTTCCTAACATTATTTTAAATCTATTATCATAAAGATTAACGTTTTTCAATTGAAATCACTAGGTCTTGATTTCATTAAGTCATTAAAAATTTCTAGTTTCATAAAAATATTTTCATTATTTTCTGAAAATTTCAAATAACAAGGATGTATTCTCAAGAAACTCCCCCATAATGGATTCACTTCATCTTCACATCATCAATATTGATGTCACCATCAAGAAAGCTTCATGATTACATTTTTGGGTATAAACTAAGATGGAAATATTCATAGTTTCTTAATCATCGTAGATACACTTTTTCAAATACACTTCATGATATAATGTAATTGATTTCCACCAAGACGAGTAATTTTATCATTCCTAATTTCTAGTTTTTATGGTATCTTTTATTTAATTATGGTTGGTATTTTCTCTTGATGATATTTATATAAAAATTTGAGAAGACAAATCAATACGGTGTCTTATTAATATCATGAATAAATAGTTAAACTTGTTTATTTCATAGTTCTCAATTTTTTCACTAATGTTATCATAAATTTCTTGCTTGGATTTTAGGAAAATATGACATAAAAATAATGGAATAGGTTAGAACCCCATTGTTTGTATACTTAAGTATTCATATTGATAATTTCTTCTCAACTAGTTTTCCCTTTCAATTTTTGGTCCATGTTCATATTGACTCTTATTGATAACACAATCATTGTACACATTATGATTGTCTATAGGAAGCAAGAGTTCTTTTTCATTCTCATTGTATATTTTTTTTTCATGATCCATTTGGGAACATGAATCACATAGGGATACTCAAATATTCATTATGATTATTACTTATTCTAGAATCATTGTTACATAATCTATTGAATTGAATCCAGCCATCATTCACATTTCACGTAGCTCCTCAAGAGATCTTGTGTTCTTCTGTTTGGAAAACCTCTCATGAAATTCGATTTATTCCTCCTATGGAATCATTTTTTTCTGGTGGATCATACATCTCCTTGATTATCCAATTCAAATACTTTTTTGAAATTAGATGTTAATATTTATAGACCTGATTTCATATTTTTCTTAGCCTTTTTGTTTTTTAAACATTGATTTATATATGTTCTATTCACCACCCATGTTCATTAATTTATCCCATGGACTATTATTCCATTAACTTATAGTATACTACTTTCAATTCACACATTATTGTATTTTTTTTTAAAATTTCCATAATGTGGCCTCATTTTTCAAAAAAAGAAACAAACTATCCCATTTTATGTAACATAATTATTTGACTTATTTTAATTTTAAGGCATATATAACTCACCATCCTACTTCAAATACTTCTCAAGAATGTTATTTTCATAATTTTCTCATGATTCGTTCAAAAGGATGGATTGTTTCCATTCTTATGATTTTTTATCTTCTATTTTCATATTTTAGGTTTCATTATTGAATGTTTTATACTTCCAATATTCTTCACTATGACCACTATCATTAAAAATACCATATATGTTTCTAAGTAATCTAATTTTATTTTAGTTAGACATATGTGTGTTCCAAATATATTTATGATTAATCCACTGATTCTTATTCCAATTTGATGTTATCGTTCCCCTTTTACTATACTGAAAATCCAATTAATTGTATCCAAATATGCTACAATAAAAAATATTACAAAAAATCTTTATTTCAGTAATTGATATTCATGATATAAATATTTTTTTATAATTGATAGTTTTCATTTTTTTGGCATTTACATCAGCTATATAAGAATAATTTTCTGAAAAATATCTCTTTAAAACACTTTTATCCGCCTGTGTTATGATGGTAATTTTCTAATCAGTGTAATTTATCCATATTTTTATAGATTTTGGGTTCTATTATGTTCTATTTATTCAAAAACAGTGAGAATAGTTATCATTTTGTGATGTGGATGGTAAATTTCATTTTATGCCTAAATTATAGTGACCACTTGATAGACTCAAAATAATATTTTTACCAGACTGAGGTATTTTTTCATAATATTACCTTATTTTTTTATGGAAACAATTATTTTATCAACTTTTTTTTGAAGATACACCTTTCACTATTTATATAATTTTCAATTTAATTTTAATTTCTACACTTTTCATATTAATGATGTCTATAACATAATCCAATGGTTTTAGTTTGCCTTTAAATTCATTCCATATCATTTTATCATATTCTTCATGAATCCTAATAATTTTATTCAATGTATAAGAAATCTCTTTAATCAAATTGTATTTAATTCATATTATAAAACCTTTTCCATTGATAACTTATTTTAATGCATGAATCCTCTCCACAATACCTATCCGAGAATCTTCCATTTGTTGAATTTTAGTGAGACACTCATTTTCAGAACCGATGCAGCATTCCTTGAGGACCACATTCCTTGTGCCTATGAAAACTACTTATTCATATAGATTAATCAAAATTGGTACCATTTCATTTAAAATATTCTTCATTATTTCATTCTCATCATAATGGTGGGTGATGAATTATTATATACATTTTATAATTCCAAAAATATATGATCCATTTCTTTGGGGATATTCTCTAGGATATCATATATAGAACCAATTGATTCATCTTTTGATTCCTTATAAATGAAATTGTCCTCACCAATACATAGTTAATTAGTTATAAAACGTCAATAAGTGAATTTTGGTACCAAAACATTATATAGGCATAGAAAACTATATGGGACCAGAATTATGCCTACATTTTATATGGTGGGTTCAAAAACTAAATAATCATCTTTCATATCGTTTTCATTTTCCGGAATTACTATAAGGGGAACATTATGATTTCCCTATTTTATATTGATATATTTAATATCATTAATATTTATAATATTCTTACTTAATAATACAGTATAATTCATCCATTATGATTACCTTCAAATAAAATACATTATCTCTTTGATTATACTTTTGAAAAATTATTATCATTCCTTTCTTTCCGATTATTCATTTCCATGATTGAAATATATTCCATTATTTATTTGATAGTCTATTCAAATGATACATTAAATTTAAACTTTATATATCCTTTTTAAAATAGTATGTAGATCCATTAAATAAAACATCATATATGTTAATCTAATAGAGACGTCACTTATTCAATATTAGATGAATTAACATTAGGATTAATTTACGGATACATAGAAAGATAATTTGATAGAATAGTTCTTATATTTGATATATTTTTTATATTTAAGATTGACCATTTCATATATGATTATAAAATTTATATTTATAGTTTTAATGCTACCTATCACAATAATAATGAAATTATTATTTTAAAATTGTTATTTAATTATTATCAATGATTTTTTATCAAATCAGATAAATTGAAATAATTTAAAAAATGAATCTAATATTAGTTATATATAAATAAATAAATATATAAAATATAATTTAGTTGTTAATAAATACTATATAATATTAGTAATCTATAATGGTAAAAAATTTCATTTTTCAACAAGATATGTTTTTCTACACACTACCTATTTTAATTTTCAATTTAATTTTATAAAAAAAAATTAATGAATTATAAAAAATATAGGTTAAATTTTGTTTTACTGAACCCAAATTTGGTTATATGGGTTATTTTATATGATTAATAAAACAAAAAATTAGTTAGTTAATAACTCATTTCGTAGTTTAAAATTAATAGATTAAGATTTAAAATCATAGTTGAAAACACCTTGTGACATGCTTAAAATATGCATGAAAATCTAATTTCTATGTCTTTATCGACCCGGATACACCCTAGAGTCAATTTATTTGTTTTCATGGGTCAATTTACCTTATAACAATGTCTTGGAATAGTTAAAATACAAGGGGTGTTTTGAAAATATTTACTGTCCTTTCTTATTAAACGCCGTTACATAAAACCTTTGAAACAAAAACCCCAATTAAAATTACTACTTAAACTCTGACATTTTAATCTACCTAAAAAACTAATCCTATGGACAAAATAGACTTTTCACTTATATTTTTCATAAGACCATCAATTTCAAGGGAACATCCATGGGAAAAATCAATTACCCATTTAAAGTGGTATATCTTCTCATGATTTTCTTCTAATTCTTGAACATACAAATATCTTATCACCATAATAATATGATGATTTCAGTTTCATTTTTATAACTATATGTTATTATAATATTTCTGAAATCCTTAATTATTAATTTTCATCCACTTAAAAAAATATAAGAACATGGTCAATGTGTTGTGCGGCCTACAACCATCACGAAGTGATATCATTTGTTTTTCACTACCACATTCCATGGATATTCCTAAAAAGTTATTTTACAGATAAAAACTATATTTTTAATATAAATAATATTCATAAATTTCAATTTGATATCAACCCTCACCCCCTCTCTCACATTGAGAAATGTGAATTCTAATTGTGTGTACATGTGGCTTACCACCACCATGATGAAATGTTTTTTATTTTTTATTTAAATTTTAATAAATTATACAAAAAACATAAAATAATTTTAAATATATTAGAAACATAAAAATAAAATCACTATTATTTTATTATAATTATATTATTTAAAATTAAACACCTCCTTTACCATACTTGTCAATCAAGTTAAAGCATGTTCAAGATTGGTTGAATTTAACCATCAATGTGATCAACGATTTACAATCTAATTATGGATGACAATGATAATATTGATACAAAATATTTTTAATATTTAAATTAAATAATTATTATTAAATGGTTTTATGAATATTATATTAAGTATATAATTTTTTATTAATGTAACATGTTTGTTTTATAAAATTACAAAAATAAGACATTGCCAATTTGGTATTCACATTAAATAACCAAAATGCATATGAAATGAAATAAGAATATTATAAAAAATATGAGATATATATTAATGAACCTTGAATTATAAATAAATATATATCTTCATATAAAATGTTGGTAATTATATAAATATTATAAAACATGTGTAAAATACTTACAGTTATAAACACCTGATGGTCATAACATAATATGAATAAATAAATTAATCATGCTAAATAATTATAATAAGAATTTAAAAAGGGTAATATATATGATTATGGTTATAAAAATAGGATATTATGTAATATTTTTTATGTTTTAATGGTTTTTAGAGTTTCATAAACTAATTATGAAAATAAGGTAATGGTTTTGTCTCAAAAAATTATTCTTTAAGACACATATTATTTTATTCTCATTATTTAAATTAAAAGTTTTAAATAATTCCCAAGAATTTATTTCTAAATAATACATGAATTGATATTTTTTTTTCATGAACTTGTTATTTTCATGCTTATATTGAATTTTGATTCAAAATTAATAAAATAAAGAAGTGGTTTTGGAGACTCAATTCTATTCTTTGGGTCATATTCAATCATCATTACCGATGATCATTCACTATTGATATATCATATCTGATAATTATTTTTGGATATATTTACACCTTATTTTCTTGGGAAATAATTTTCCATTTCATCTCCTTTTTTTCAAAAAAATTACTTTTATGTTAGAATTTATTTTTTTAATAATAATTCAAATTTATTTTAGTTGATTTTCCTTCCAGGTCCATATTTTTTACTTTTCTCCTATATTCTCATATACCAAGTAAAAAATAAAAAAAAACAATCTCCAATGATCCATTTGTACATTTAATTAATTTTAAATAAATTTTTAATTATCATTTTTCTACAATTATATTATTATTATTTTTAATTCAAAATGTTAAGAATGTTTTTCCATCATTTCCAAATAAATGTTTTATCATACCCTCAACATTTTATTTTGATTACTCATATGTATTATGAAGTTTCCATTATAAATTTTCTTTTTAAAAGTAAAATATTTCAAAGTATTTCCATTTATTTTATTGAAAAAATTATTTCTTTTTCATGTTTCCATTATTAAATAATATTTTTAAAAGAAAATATTATTCAATTATTTCCACTTAATTTATTAAAAAAAATTAGGTCTTTTTCTATTAATCCTTATATAATATTCACTTAAAACTAAAAACTTCCAAAGTATTTTCACTTTCCCTTTTTGAAATAGTAATTTATTTTCAATTAATTATTTTTAGAAACTATTTAAAATAGGTTTCCAAAATTCACACCTTTCCCTTCACAATTTTTTTGAAAGTAATTTCCACCTCAATTTTGAAAAAGGTTTTGTGAAACTTTTTTTTATAACTTATAATTATCATTCAATGTTTTTTATTTCCTAAAGTGATGTTTTTATCACAAAATATATGTTATTATGATATGAGTAATGTTGTAAAATTATATTATATATATATTCTGATTTCTTATTTTTATGGTATGTGATGATTTTTAATGTTTTAAGAAGCTCATTATTGTTTACATGGGTTCTTTATATGAATATTTTGAAATTTCATCATACCCATTATTCTTCTTATGGGGTTTTAACGATGTGATGATTTTTTTTCTCAAGGGTGAAATAAATGTGTGGATTATTATATGGGTAGACCTATATCTCCATCCAATTAATTTGGAATAGTTTCTTATCTCATGTGATTGAGATTTTATGGGAATGGGTTAGCGAGTACTATGGTTCACAAAGAAAGAGTGTGATGGAGTTAAAGTCTACAAAATGTTATTCACATGGATATTATAGAATAAATCATGGGTCACATGGATAATAAATAAATTATTTAGGATTATTCCACCATTTTTAGTTTTTTATCATGTTATTATATGTTATGGTAATTATGGCTTATTATCAAAGTAGTCCACATATTTTTATCAGTATCACATGTTATATGATATTAATATTTGATTTCATGCAATGAAATGTCATTTATGGTATATCAATTATATTATTATGATATTAGGATACTATATTATGTATTACAATTATTATATCTAGTCTTATCATGTTTTATTATGACATTTATATCTTTACAATATTATGCTTCTATATTATGATATAATACTTTATGATATGTCTTTTCTCTTATAGAAAATTTATTTCCACCCTTTTTTTGTTTATATTCCATAGGTTATGAAGAATATTGAATCATTTGAGATGTCATGAAATGGTTTTTAGGAGCATGACTATGGGAAAAAGTTTTCATTTGTTATAAAATAAGATATTTATATTTCTCATCTCCAAGACACTAAAACTTTAAGTCCCTTATTATAATACTTTTTGTGAGATGTATTATTTTAATCATGAGATTTATGTTTTATTTAAGACATTTTTTTATCATGGATTGTTTCAAGACTCTATAAAATAAGATTTTTTATTGGGATTGTTTCTTATATTTCCATTTCATCAATTGTTTACTTAGTTCATTTGGGATTCATCCATTACTAAAACTAAACAAGTCAACATGAGTGACGATCATTATATGATAATTATAATAAATATCCCTATTTTTATTTATTCTCATGATCTATAAATTTATAACTATATTTTTTTAGCCTATAGATCTTACAACATACCCTGTATTAGACTCAGATCAACATATATCATTATATGTTTAACCTATATCGTTATTTTCTTAATCAAGGTTATATTGAGTTGGTTTCTCTCACACTTATTATACTAATCCTTAAAAATAAATATCCAAATTATCATAAAATAACCATAAAATATTTTAATGATAATAATTTTGAAATCTATGCTATCAAAATCCAACATATAATTCCTCAATGAAAATTAATTATTACTAAAATAAAATACCCATGTATGTATATACCCCAATCATATATTCTCAATAACACATTGTTCCTAAAATAAATTTGAATCTATACGTCAAAAAATATAGAATAATGTTATATATTATTCCTAGAAATTTACACTATCATTAAGACTAAATTTGTTTAACCACTAGTTCTTAATTTCATAAATTAGTTAATATATATCATAATCCTGAAAAATTATAACAACACGAAAAATATCATCGAAAATGTTTTATTAAATAAGTAATCAATTATATAGAAATCAATAAAATTTAAGGTGGATTTTTCAAAATAATTCAACCACTTATTATCTCAACATCAATCATATACTAAACCTAAATCTTATTCATCCCTGAAACATGATTCATTCAATAGTTATTTCAAAAAATATAAACATTCCGTCATTTTAAAATGTTATTTATTCCATTTAATATATTATTTCATATAATTAATGTGAAACCCCTGAAGAATGATCCTTATATGTTTCATATATACTTAATAACATATAAAATATACCATAATGTTGTTTAAAATTATCACATTTATAGTTAAAATAGCTAACACTATCGTAAATTTATTTATATTTCCATATCAACATCATTACCATATATAAGACTACAAAAATCAATTTTTCCATCATAATAGGTATATACTGAATTTAATAAAAAAATTTGTATGCTCTATTAATATTTTATAAGAGATAATGGTTGATAGATACATACCTTTCTACTCTTGTTCTCTGTGATTCTGTTTCAACCAAATACAAAATTTAGATTTTTTTTGATAATATCCAAAATTAATATAAAACTATAAATATTAATATGTATTACTTTATAACACCATTTTATATTATATATGATACTTTGAAATCAATCAATAACTTTTTTTATTAAAAACATCATATTTTGTATTCATTTTTCTATAAGGTTATCAAACATAATTTGTTAACATCATTCATGAATTCTTCATAACGGTTCACAAAGAGAATATGATTAATCAAGGAATATCTCTTGAGAGTTCCGAACCAATTTTGTAGTGAGTCCATTTTTCATGCTATAGGTGATGGTCAAATTAGTACCCAATCCACCATTTTTGAGATTATTACCCCCATGTAATTCTATTCCAGATCTTGATTTCACTAGTAGTATCCAAACGGGGATGTAATTTCTAGGAAAACAACATACTCAAGACATCAAAAACATCATGATTTTATCGTACACTTACACTTATTATTATGATTTTACGGATGTTCTATTATCCTAAACAGAAATGAAATGTACAATATTACATTATAATAAAAAAATATAATTTTCTCGAAGTGTCACATACAAATATAAACTTGTGATAATTACTAACATATTAACCCATAAATTATTCTAAAAAAATATCCTAATTTTAAAATTAATATAAAACATTAATTTAATACCAATTGTGTTTCCCTAGACTCGCTGTCCCAGATATGGTGCTCATAGAAACATACATTAAATAATCACCTTTATACTAGTTATAAAAGGCTTTATTCAACCAACCATAAATACAAAATCAAAAATGATTATTAAATATAATAAATTTAAGAGATATTTTTAGGTTTAGAGATCTGAATACATTGGGAAAAACACTAGCTAATAAATCCCATGTTTTATCTATCAATAGTACATTTTTTCATTATATATATAACTACATATTCCATGATTAATCTTCAAGATCGCACTTAAATTATTTCAAATTTACATTAAATATAAATCTATCACTTGTACTACATCTATTAATAACATGGAGATGTGAAATAATAATAAAATGGTGTCAAAAAACACTAAGTAAGTGAAATATATAATTGATTCAATCATAACATAAATATTATAGAATGAATATGTAAAAAAATTAATATGTAATAAAAATGAAGCTGGTACAATGGTATATCAATTAAAATAAACTAATATATGGATATAAATTTTTATAATCTCATACTAATGGAAAGAATAATGTTTAACATGAAAAAATTATAGTCAAGGCTTTGTGCCCAGACATTAATTAATCATCAAGAATATAGTCAAGACATCTCATTGAATTGGATAGGTATAGTATATATTACCAAACTAATTTATAATTATGAGATTTATTATTGGTTGTAGGGGACATATAATTATTATACCCACCCATAACTTGATCAAGTATTATAAATCCACTATAACATTCATCATTACCATTTATTCCATTCCCTGAGGATCCTCTAACAAAATAAAATTCGACTATCTGTATCTTGTGGAATAAAAAAATTAATACATAATCAAACTAAATTATTAGTAAATAACAATCACAAATGTCAATAATTATACACATGATAATTCAAGGAGAGGTAATTATGAAGAAAACCCTTACCTATTATTCTTGACTTACACAAACATAATTTAACCTCCTATATCAAAAACATATCAATATTAATAACTAAATTTATAAAATTATTACTATCCATTTTCACCTATACTAATATAAATTAGTCATTATATATATGAATTCTACTGATTTTCCACATTGAGTGTCTATAGATTTGATCATTTATACTATTTTCATGATATTATTGTCTAAATTCATTCTTATTAAGATGTTAATCATTACTAGATCAATAAATTTACTATTAAGGAATTATTTTAATTATTTTTTATGCTTAAAATTCGTTTCATTAGTGTTTTGGTCTTTCTCTATGGAGATGAAACGGATTATTATTATTTTTGTTGATTCATGTTGAACGAAGGGTGTTATCTTAATTAATGAATTAAATATTTATATAACATCAAAAAATAAAAAATAAAATATCTATTTATAAATATATATTATATTATTCCATAAATCATGTTATCATATCCATTCATGAAATTAATTTATAGTATTGATTATGAATATTTCAATCTAGCCCAAACATGAATAAACATTGATTTAATGTATGATTATGACGTAGTTTTATTGTAATATCATTATACCAGAAGCATAAAGATCAAATTTAGTTTTTATTATTCTGAAATATCATAATTTTAAGGTGATATTATAAGAATTATTTGATGCAAAAAAATACTCAATTTGAATAAAAAATTATATTCTTTGCATTATTATTTTAATAATTTTGTTTAATAGTGTTTTTTAACCACATCATTGATAGATTACCCATATTTTCCTAAAAGATATCTAATGAGACCATGACATAATATTTATCATCCATCCTCACATAGAAATAATATTTTTAGGAGTTTAAGGAAAATAAAATTTGTGTCATCCTAAAGGTGGTAGTCTATAGAACGAACCAACAACATCTTTATTTTTTTAATGGATGAGGTATATAAATTGTAACACCACATAATTTTAAAAGAAGAAAATAATTTTCAATAATGTATCAACAAGAAAACAAATATTATAAGAGAATGTAAAACCTTAATAAATTAATATACATTTTTTAATATATATAATCTCTTCATTAACATGTGGTACATGAAATGTTGAGATTTTTATTCTTTATAGAATGCAATAGATGCAATATAAAGAATACATGACATGCGAAGTATATAAAAGTTATAAAATCCCACTTAAATATTAGGGTATTAATAGTATTTATTAATTTATTATATATATATATATATCCTACTCAATATAAATTATTCATAAAATCATTGAAAATAATAAAGCAATTTGTAGTAATTGAAATAAAGATTTCTAAAATAATGATATTTATTTACATTAATAAGAAAATATTATAATTAATTTTTGGAACATTTAGAAAACTTATTCTATAAAATTATTTTATTTTCATAAAATCATAATTTCAAATTTATCATGTGGATAATGTTTTGGTTTTTCATGAAAAATTTCATTTTTTATTAATAGTGAAAAATACTGAATATTATTTCAAAACTAGATTTGTCGATAAATTATTTAGAATTTAAAACTATATTTAATATTTTATTTAATGTAAAATTAGTTCAATTATACATCTATTAATCCAATTTATTTCATTGGAGTTGTTTTTATATTAAATTCTAATATAAAAACAATGTAAACTTTAAAACATTTTCTCTTTAAAAATCCACTTTCTCATCACGTCTATGAGATTAATTTTAAATTATATTTTTCAAATTATGTGAATTTAATATAGAAAATGTTTTCAAAATTTTTAATTAAAATATTTTAGATTGTCTAAATGGATCAATGTAACTTTTTTAATATAGTTATTAATGAAAATATATATAAATTAATTATTTTTATTATTATTAAAGTGGGGTTTTATTTTTCACATGCAATTTTATTAAAAATTATCAACCAAATCATTATTATTTAAAAAAAATATCATATTTAAAATAATTAGTTATAAATTATATAAAATATATCATTTTAATTTTATTCATAATGGTTAAATTACCTTGGCAAATAAAAATATACAAGTTACTATAGTAATAACTAAAATTGTAAAATTGAGTAAGATTAAAGGTTAGGGAATAATGTAATAAAAAATGTGTTTCTTATGTGTGGTGGAGGTTCATATAAAAAAATTAATCCCTAAACTACATTATTTTTCAATTTTTGAGACACAATTGAGGATAATGACCACCCATTATTGAATATTTTTTTTGGTATTTACAAAATGTCACTCCTCCTCAATTATTAAAGGGCACTCACAACCCTCACTTATTTACACCTATGAAACAAATTTATTAACCAAACCCTAAAACAATCCTTCCATAAAATAACTACACTCATTCTATAGTTTCTTTCCATACCAAAACACCAACCCTAGTGTCCTTAAGAGGAGATCCAAAGGATATTTCTTTTTGAGAAGGTAATTGTCTTGACAAAGCTCTTTCATTTTATTTCATTTTTTTTTCAAATAAAATAATGTGTCAAAACATAAAATGTAATAATATTGTTATATTCCATATTCATATATGGTTATATATATATATATCATAATATTAACCCCTATACAATTTCATAATATGGGTTATGAAATCCTTACTCATCTGTACAAATAACTAACGCCTCAAGAACAGATATCATTTGTTTTCCATTACCACCTCTCATAGTTGGGTAATATGATGTATATAAATAATATAATTATATTATTAACATAATTATAAATTTTTATTCTTATATCATATTACTATTTTTATTTTCCATTCTCTAGGGTTTTTGATAACGTCTCTCATGTATATGGCATAATACCACCTCTTGAAGTGATGTGATTCATTTTCACTAATGCTTTACAAATAATATAATAATGGTAAATATAATAAAAAATGTGATATACATTAAATAATTATGATATTCATGAAATAATTTAATTTCATAAAATATAAAATATCATTTTCATTCTTACATTTTTCACGATCAAAAAAATGCTAACATTATTCATGTACATATGGACAGGTCCCATCACTAAACAACATGGGTTTCTTTTCATCACCAAAAAAAATGGATGATATATATAATTAAATTTTAATATATTATATGGTATATATATATATATGATATTTTTATCATTATTTAATGATAAATTATTTCATACCTCTTTGCATAATTATTTTTAAAAAATTGAAACATTACTCTTGTGTGCGTATGGATTGATATCTCAATGATCATAATATGGTCCATTTATCAAAAATAGAATGAATAAGTTTTGTTAATATTATAATTAATGTATAAATATGATAACTATTTGACTAATATTATTCTTTTTATGTTTAAACAATTACCTCTTTGACAATATTCTACCAACTAATATCATTTTATACAGATAAGAACAATATGGTCAAAACATCCTATATAAACTAAATTGATTTTGTAATTGTATATAACATGATAATAAGTGAAAGATAATTAATAAAAAACTTGAAAATTTTTATGAATAAAGAAATTAATTAACATATTTTTATTATTCAGGATGATTAAGATACATGTGAAAATTCCGGCTCAAGGTGAGGGGCTTCGTCTCAAATTCAATTCATTCAGGCACATTTTGATGCTACACAACAAGAATATCTTACAAGGTGTATATATTTAACATTTAAAATGTTATATCATTAATTTATCTATTATTATGGGTTTTAAATATGTTTTTTTGTTATTCATTCATGGTGCATAGGATTCAAATATTTATAAGGTGATTATGGAATTTAAGAAAAATCATCTTTTAATGTTTTCCTTATAACTAATTTGGGGTCATGTCCATAATTTTATATTGATTTTCTAAGACAATTATATTGAAATTAAAAATTTTATAATGTAAAGTTTTTGAATCTTTTAAATTATCCTAGTTATTTTCGACGATGATTATTTTTACTTTTTTTATAATTTTTTTTTGACAAATGAAATATGAATATTCTATATGGTGGAAACAAATTTTACTCCAACATGACCTTTATCTTATTCATATAATTATTTTAAACATTAAATTATTTCTTCAAATAAAAAACATATTCCATTTTTAGTTATTTTAGTATTGAAAATTATTTTTTAATGAAAATGGTTTTTTGGCATTGAAAATTGTTTATCAAATAAATGTTGGTTTTATAATTGAAAATGTGATTCCAAAAGAAAAGGGTATTTTGATATCAAAAATTTATTTTCTTATAAGTATGATATAGTATTCTCTAATTTTTTTTGTGTAGAAAAATTTCAATCATAAAAATATTTTATACATGATATAGTACTTGAGCATTATACATCTGAAATTGGTGTGCCCATATATCCCCATGCGACCCCATTTTAGCTTATACTATTGGTGCACCCAGATAGTGCTGGGTAGAGGCCATTATAGAATAAAGTTTCGGAGAATTTAGACATCACTCCAATGAATTTGGTAATATTCATTGTCTTAATATCAATGAATGATGTACTTACCAAATGGAATCACTTATGGATTAATCTAGGCTCTAGTTGCTTCTATAACATGTTAAAAATATGTTATGAATGTAATACTAAAAGTTAGTGAAAAGGGTTTTAATTGATTCATATTTTTTTAAGGATTCCATTGAGAAAAATGTGAGTATGTTTTTCATGTGAATGTTGATTTAATTAATTAACTAATGATATGGGTAAATATTTCATGAGTATTAATTTTTTCACTAGACTAATGGTTTTCTATATTTTTATAGTCCTCACTATGTTTTTTAGTCTTTTCCAAAAAACAATTGATAAACATTCATAAGATTTAAGGTTGTGTATAATAATATAAGAATTAATGTTGAAATTCATGATTATTTCCCATGAAAAGAAACCATGTTTTATTTTAAAAGTTTTATATTTTGAAAAAATGGTTACTAATTGAAAGTGTCCACATTGTATTATATAGTATTGTTATCTATGATTTATGACATAATTATCTAAAACTTTAAACCTAAAAAGATCCTCAAATGTAATAGAATTAATTTTTACTTATAATTCATGTTTATGAAATATTTAAGGTTGTGTTTGTATAGTTGGTATCATAATATGATTTAGATAACATTAAAGGTTATGATAATATTGATAAAATTATTCTAAATTATTTTATTTCATGGATAATATGAAATGATATCTCATTTAATGATTACCATGTTGATTCATCTAATCTATGTTTTTTTAGAATAATTATCTACAGAGGAAAAAGGGATGCCTTAGTGGGAACTCACCGATATGAAAATATCATTCCAAATCAGTATCCTAAGAATTTAAACATTGGAAAATATTAGCTTATTATGGTCATGGATCAGTTGACACAAGATAATAATGGTAGTGGTATTCATGAATGAAAGGAACCTGATCTACAATGAAGGAAAATTTCTATTTTGCAATATTTATGGACACAATATCCCCATAATTCAGTGGATCATATGTCCCTATGGTATCTGAAGCATGTATCAGTACTATAGAGAATATATTTTAAGTCAAGGGATGTTTTGAATTTCAAAAGTTAACCCGTTAAATTTATCATTCTGAAGGTGTTGATGATCAATATCAGTCTTTGGATAATAATAATATTGATAAAGATGATCTTGATACCATGGAATGGAATAAACATAAGAATATATTCCATAAAAAATAGTTCCCTATGGTTTTATATCTTAGTATAGAGAAAAAAATCATGGAATTAAAGAAAAGGGATGAATATTCAAGGGCGTCATATGAAGATCACCTCATTATATTGTCCAAGTAGGTTCATGATATTATTCAATACGTTAATAGTAAAATTAATCTGTTTTAGTCAGGATTAAAACCAAGTCTATGAAGAGATTTATCCTTGTGATAATTCAAAATTTATGACAAATGGTTTTATAGATATGAGAATGTTGAGATTAAATTTTCCAATATGTATGTTCCATGATAAGGTAAGAGTGTGAAACGGTAATGGTGTAGGAAATTGAGATGTAACTAATAATTAATTTTGGTGGTAAGCCCAAAAAAATCTCCATATTTTGTAATATTCAATTTGGTGAATGTTTTTTAATATCAGGATGGTTTTACCATTATGGTAATTGTTTTCATAGGGTTCTTGGAGGCAATGAAAATTTTCATGAACAATCAGATAATGAGATAGCATATATGAATTCAAAATTGATATGTTTTAATGGTAATGAATTAGGTTATTATATTAATGTGTGTCTCCAGTTTCTTACTCAGCGTGGAACTCATCGTGATTAGAAATAGAACGATGTGAAAAAGTGATTTTGTACTACTACAGATGATTTTGGGCCATCTTATGACATGTTTGTAGCTTCTTGGAGCTTAGTCTTTTTCAATGGTTAATCATATGTTCAATATATTCAACACTACATTTTTCGGTTTTAATTAATGGTATAATAAAGTGATTAATTACATTTTGGGATATTTTTTGGGATTATGTATACGTATGTATAGGGATAAATGTGAATTATTCCTTTACTTTATATATATATTTTTAGGTATTGATAATTTAATAGATTATAATATTTTTATGAATTATAGTTATTTTTAGATAAATTTATTCTTATATTTTGGAACGTTATAAAGATAAAATTATATAAAAAAGGATATCTTAAAGGATGAGTGAAATCCCATCAGTAGTGGTAAGGTGTTAGGTCTTGAACCCATAACTGATGTTCGAAAAAGGATCAATTCCTACCACTGGCCTATGTGATATCCCAGTTTGTATTAATTTTTTAGGTAAAATATTTTAAATATAATGATGATGTTGATTCCCAAATAAAATGATTTATTATATATAAAACCATAGGACTAAAAAACTGATTTGGTGATTAGGTGATTAATGTTGTTTTGGAAGATGAGCACTATAAATTTTGGGAAACACCATACGTTATGATAACCTGTTTTGTTGTAGTTAATAACTCAACATATGAGGAATATCTTATTATCCGTTTGTTGATGAATTGATCTACGATATATTGATTTTAGTTCTTCAAACATGAAAAATCCATCTTCGATTCTCATCATTGGACAAAATACTAGAGAATTGTGGAAATTGATTTTGGTGGGAAATTATACTAGACATGTAAGTATATATTTTTTATATTTTACATAAGATAGAAAAATAATTCTTCAAATTTGGGAAAATGGTCCTGAAGCATAATTTTTGTGCATTACCAACATTTTTGTGGAACTCAAAAGCATTTTTTACACCACTTCATAATATTATTTTTACGTCTATAACTTTCTATTGGTAATTAACTTTCATGTGATCAATTATCTCTCTCACACTCCATTTTTTGGGGGATTGAACTTTTATTATAGGTCTAGATATTTACTTCCCATATACGCTATACAACTTATAAACCTAGTTATGTGGTACACGAAATGGCTATCATACATCCCTTTCACTCTTATTAAGAAGATGTTTTATTAACCCTTTTATAGTGAGGGTTTCCTATGAAGTTTTTTTTTCTATTAACCAACCATTATTTCTGGGAAAAGTTTTAAATTATGAGGATTAAATTTATTAATTGGGGGGAAGATGTACAACAATGATATTTTAAAGGAATAAAATTATGTTTGGTATCATATCTAAATGAAACAAGATTTTAGTTTAAAAAATGTTGAGATTTCTTTTCTTAATAGCATGTAAGTCACTCAACACTGATCTTAAAAGACACCTGAATTATAGAACTGTTATTTCATAAATATTAAATTATAGGTTATGAATAGTATTAACTACTTTATTAAATATTTTTATATATATTTTTTCTAATCAATATAAATTAATAATAAATTTTTACTAAATAACAAATCAATTTTAAGTAAAGTAATTTCATTCATCAAAAAATGGATTTCATCTAAAATGATATTTAATACATTTTGTAAGGAAATATTATTGTTTTTTTTGGAAAATTTAGAAAATTTATTAGATAAAATTAATTTAATTTTTTTATCATAATATAAAAATTATCGTTAAGATTGTTTTTTTTGGATTTCTCTAAAAAATGTCATTTTTTATGAATAATGTAAAAATTAAATTTTAATTGAAATCTACATATATGAGATTATTTATGATAATTTGTATTTTAAATTTATTTTAAATTAAAATTAGTTCATCTATAAATCTATTTATTCAATTTAGGTCATTGAAATCATTTTCATACCGAATTTTGATATAAAAACATTGTAGAATTTTGATCATTTTCTATTTCAAAACTTGCATTCTCATCAAGTCAGCTAGAATAATTTTAAATTAAAATTTCCAATTATGTGACATGAATTTTCAAAAAAATGATTCCATATTTAGAATAATAATAACTTATATTATCTAAAAGTTTCAAATTATATAATGACATTAATGATTACTTAAAACAATTAAAAATTAATTAGCACAATTATGGTTAAAATAGGCTACTGCATGCTACATGTGCTTCTATTAAAATTAAGTTTCCAAGTGAAATTAATTTAATTAATTTTATTTCATATTTATAATAATTATGTAAAAATTATCTATTTAATATTATTTTATTTTTATTCTTAAAGATAATTTACCCATGTAAACAAAAATATACAAGTTAACGTGGTAAATCCAAAAGATTAAAATTGAGTAAACATAAAGGCTAAGGAAAAAACATGATGAAAAATTATTTTTTTCGTTGTGTGTTTGAGGTATGTATTGACCAAATCATAAATCCACTAAATTATATATCAATTTTTGAGCCACATGTGTTGATAGTGACCTACCATCATTGGGTACTTTTGGTATTTATAAAAATTCTATTCACCCTCAATTATTGAAGGGCACTCAATACCCTCAATTATTTACAATAATCCTGCCATTATTTCAAAAAAAAAAACGTTCCAAAATCCATTACCCTACATCCTTATTCACATTTGATCAATTATATTCATACCAAAAGACCATCCCTGGGGACCTCAAGAGGATATCTGAAGGATATTTCTCTTATAGAAGTTTATTGGCTTGAAAAATATTTTTGAATTTATTTCTTCTCTTACTGCCATTAATTATGCCTTAAAATTTACAACATAATAACCCCAATATCTTCTATATACTGTTATTTTATTATGATTATGAGATAATATTTATTTTTTAAGGGCATGAATCCATGTGGATCATCCCTTTATGTTTTTCTAAAGACCAATGTTTTCAAAGGAGACTCGAAGGAAGTCAAGAGTAGTTCAGTTTCTAGATGATGGAAGTAGGGAGATTTCAAACCATGTAAAATATTTACCCAATGTGAATTTAGTTGTCATAAAATCTAAAAGATTGTATTTTTAAAAATAAATAAAGTATATGGGTGAATATTTTTCTTAAGAAAATAAAACCTGAGCTATAGTGAAATTTTAATTATTTTTAACCACTTGAGTTATTGATAACCCTATGACAGCAGTGGCTCTCACTCTCATTCCAGGTGACCCAAAAACCCCCTATACTATGTTTTCAAGATCCCTTCAATGGGAATCAATCATCAGGCTTCCATCATTGATCTATGGTGTCCTGAGATGATATAGGTTTTTAGTAGAGCGGTGATCAGATATCCGTTGTGTGGTTAGTTCTTATGTGAATTAGTTCCAAAACCTTTTTAGGTATAGGATTCATTTCTTCTTTATTTATTTACATACAATTGTAGAGATAAATTGATTTATACCCTTTGATCACAATGGAATTAACCTTATTAATTACTTTACCGTTATAAAAAAATTAATATCGATCACTTAAAAATGTTGTTGTTTCATCCATGATAATGGTTTGCCTCATGATTATCTAGCTTTTGTGACATCTATGTAGTGATTTTTGTTCCTGGTCTATCATTTGAAATTGGTAAAGAATGTTAATCTTGAATTAATTGATAATTAATTTTCTAAAATAATAAAGAGGGAAGTTTAATTAATCTGGTTGTTTTTTATAATTAGATGTTAATCAAATTTATACAAGTATGCATGTTTAATTAGATTAGTTAATAAAATTGAAACACGGTGACTGTTGTTGATAAATTATTTAAAGTCATATTAAATTTTTTAAATTTTTTTTTTGATTTCTTGAGATATCTTGTTTCATAGATTGATCATATTTGGAAATTGTGAATAATGAATCAGTTAATAAAAGATTTAAAATAAACTAGTTGTTTGAAAAAAATATAACTCCTTTGTAGGGATTGGGTTTCCCGCTTGCTTTCAAAGGATTAGTGTCAGGTGATTTAGATTCATGAGATCTCATTGTGTGTTAATAATGAATGCCTTATTTTGGGAAAAGAGCCCAGTTTCTATTTTTTTTCCTGCTTCTTGTGATTTGACATGGGCCTGGGATGGATGAGCCTAGAGGGTTATTGTAGTATGAGGGGTAGGGAGGAATTTATTTTATGTGAGCGTGGGATGGATGAGTCTCAATTAATATTGTGTTATGTGGGGTGGGGTGGCCTAATTTTTGTATAATTATTTGACACATGGAGTGTGGAGATGCATTGGGATATGCATGTGGTTGTCTAAGAGGACACCGGAGATGTTGAGACGGGTTGAAACAGGTCTTACCCATTATAATAGAAGATGGATTCTTGTATGAATCAGTTTCTTTGCCAAGAGGAATTTTTTTTTTATATTATTTCCATTCTCCACTTGTTGGGGTAGTTGGTTTTGAAATTTCTCCTTCCGGGAGAAGAGAATATGTTCGGGGTATTCCACATTCTTTCCATGTTTAGATTCTCATGGTTGGATAGCTGTACGCTCCTATTATAAGATGTGATAACTCAAGGGGTAGTTAATCTACATGTTGTATTGATACCCTTATGTTTGGTAAATTTTAATTTTTTCCTAAAATATCTAATAATATGGAATGTAATGAAATTAATAAATGAATAACTTTTTAACCCATGGGGTTGGATCTTGCTGGGATGCAATGTTGAGGTTGTAATTTTGAGAATCTATGGACTTGATTTTATTATAGTGGGAGATCTTTGGACTTGATTTTATTATAGTTGGAGATCATGGAACTTTTTTGAAATGATAATGTAATGTAACTTGGAGATTTTAATGGTTAATTAATGGTTAATGAATTAATTAATCTAAATTGGAACCGATAATAAAGGAATTATGTAATTTAATGTATCTCTTTAAAAGATTTTGTGCTTATAGGATATCGAGTCTTAGTATATATAGTTGGGAGTCTGAGAGACGTTATCTACAGTTGAGACAAAGACTAGGTTATTACCATAGTGTGGTTTCAATCTATATTATATCATGTAAATTTGGTGTTTCTATATGATACTTTACCCTTTTAGTTAGGTCAACTGACACCCCAATGATTCTGATCCATGGATGGGTGTTTTCCCCAACATCCTGGTGGAAGGATGGATGGATGACTACACCCTTCATACATGTTATCTTCTCTTAGTAGTTACATGTGTCCATATGCATGGTGGTTAGTTTTACCCATATATGTGTGTAAATGGATGTAATGGCTTGTGTTTATTTTCACAAAAATGTATTCTAGATATAGTTTCTTTAGGACTACTATAGGTATAACTTTTGTGGGATGTGATGCCTTTAGGTTCCTTACTCAGTGTATGGGTTGTGATGGCTAGAGGTATAATACCTGATGTATGACACACATTATATGGTTTTTGGTTGCTCCCAAACACTACCTTGTAATTTTTGGTTACATGGACATGGTGGTTTGAGGCATAAGATGTATGTTGTGGTGCTTCACCCAAGTGTCTACAGGATAGCTGTCTTGGAAAGAGTTGCTCATGTCATGTAATGTTAGGGAAAAGTGGAAAACCAATGGGGATGTGGTAGTGGGGTACCATTGATATTCATCATTATATTATATACTCTTGTTTTCAATTGTGGGTGAGAGTAGTCATGGCATGTCTGCGAACATAGTATACTAGTTTTTGATATGAGTTAGTTTCAATAGTTGTTCACCGTGCTTTAGCATGCATTCTCTTGCATTTGAATGAGAGTCCTCAAGGAGGATCCTACTAAGTATACTGTTATAATCACCCTACACACATATATATATAATGTTTTTCAATTAAATTTGATAAGGTTGGAGATTAGGTAGGTTACTACTATATTGGGGTTTAATAGGATCTATTAGGGCTTTATGGTCACTCTCCTCTTTACTTTTCATTTAATCCTTATAGTTTTTCTTTTTGTTGAAGTAGTTATTGCATGAAATTACATATGTTCATTGGGGTTTTTTTCTATATTGGAGACTAATATAGAGTTCACTTATTTCTATATTATATCTCCATTTCACATGTGTTATCTTAGATGTAATGCCTCCAATCAGCATGTTTACAATACACTCAGTTCAATTCACCATCCTAGGGCCTACTGGAGGAGGGACATGGGTGTGAATATCTATATTATCACATTACTACCCTAGGAGGGGTACACCATGTGTGGATGGGGTCATGAAAGAGTGGTATCAAAGGTATATATGAGGGATAAGATGGAGTTTTGAGTCAGGAACAGGTGAGGTTTTGTGGGATGATTGGGCCACAATGTTAGTTTTGTGTGGAAAGAGTTGTAAGCATAGGTTACTAACTAACACATGGGTTTTTAAGGCCCTATATAATCTAATTTATAGAACAATAAGCTTACAACGACTACTAAATGGGTTGATATTTTTTTTAGGGTAGAGACCTATAAAATAATAGTGTATCATTCTACTTTTCACATGTGTTTGAATTGTTAGACCTTTCTATAGGTTAACCTAAATTAACAAATGAAAACAATTAATTAGTGTTACAATATTCCATATTCTATGTTTAGGTGCTCTAATAGTTTATTCTTGTGTAGGAATGGATATAGGTCCATGTCTTCAACATATTTGTGCAGAATATGTTAGTAGGTTGTGCCAACAGATCATCACAGAGTATAGGTTGATGATGAAGTTACTTGGAAGAGGAAACTATGAGAGATTCAACACTAGAGTTTGAAAAAGTGTGAGGGCTACATTTCGGATACATCCATTGAATACTGGTTAGAGAATGTTGAGAGAGCCTTCAGTTTGATCCATGATCCAAATAATAATAGGGTATCATTGGTTTTGACGATGCTACATATAGTACTGAGGAAGTGGTGGATATTCTTCCTCTGAGACCATGAGTCCTTGACAGTCTCATTGGAGGAGTTCAAAGACTCTTTCAGAGATGAGTTTAATCCTTCAACCGCAAAGGTATCCAGTCACCTTGATATTCTTAACCTTCAGTAGGGGAGATCCAATGTGTTAGAGATTGGGATCCATTTCAGGACCCTTATGTGATATGCTTCAGTCCTATTTCTAGATAAATATGCCAGTGTGTGGCATTTCACGGTGGCATTATTTCCGGAGATCCAAGATCAGGTTACCCCATTTATGCTATTGATGTATCTTGAGGTACTAGTGAGAGTAGATGTCATCAAGAGGATGTTATCCAGATTTGGTTCATCATGAGAGCGGAGTTGTTCAGATTCCTCATGAAGAAAGTTGTGGTCTGGTGTTCCTAGTTGTCAGGATAGAATATCTTCCAATCATCCAGGGGTTGGTCCCATGCTTCAATATATCTTTCGCCATTGGTGGAGGCTCTCCATTCTATTCCAAAGGAATAAAACACCTGTATTTCTTATGAATTACGAGGTCATCAGTGGTAATAGGGACCAACCATTCTGAGTATTCAGTGTGCGCCAACTGTTCCACTTAAGGTTGTTCTCTTGAAATAGTTCCAGCCGAGATAGCAGCAACTGGTGGCTCTAGTTTTGGACCAGAAGAGAGTAGATGGGGCAGGTATAGGACAACACTGGGATACTCCCCATCCTCATAAAGAAGATTTTGGACTTGGTGGTGTTCTTCAGTAGGATCAGATAGTCTGTGGAGCAGGTCGTGGACAGTATCATGATTTAGGGTTTCAAGTGCTGAGTAAGACGTATTCCATTCAACGTATCCATTTTTGTTTTTCATCTTGGATGAATTCCATTTTTTATCAAGGAGTTATGAAATCCTTCATATCAAATTCCCTTTTCCATGATTTGGTATGGGAGGTAGATATATTTTTGGTTCTTTTGGTGTTTACTATACCATTTTGTGGTCGAGATGACTTATTTGATGTCTATAGAGACTCTTAATTAGTGCTGGGAAATACCGCTCCTGGGAAGATTTCCACTGTTTATGGATAAAACCTTATGAAATCATCCTCAAAATGTATTAGTTGTATTTAGTGATGGAAATAATGAATTTAAATTGTAGGAAGGTTGTGTTCTATAATGATGATAAACTTCTAGAAGTGTTTTTTTGGAAAGAAAGACCCTCTGATGCGTTAGATGAAAGTTTTTATCCTTCTCATCCATGATAACTTATTTGATTCTATGTTCATTGATGTTTCAACATTCATGGTATCCCAATGCCATAGAATAGTACCCTAATGCCTTTCTAGAGGATGTTTTATCATTACACCATGAATGAGAGATAATTTTTGAGATAAAACTATAGTTGAGTGTGTATCCTATTTTGAAATCTCTATATAGGATGGAACCTTCTGAGTGGAAAGATATGCTTATATAGATAGACGTTATATTGTAGTGTTGTTTTTCTAGCCATGTGTGTCACCATGGAGTGCTCCAATTTTTATGGTAATGAATAATGATGGTGGTTTGCGGTTGTGTATCAATTTTCACAACTTGAACCTAGTGACATAATAGAACCACTATCTTCTGCTGTGCATTAATGTTTTATTCGATCAACTAAAGGGTGAATGTTGGTTATCAATGATCAATTTTCAATAAGAATATCATCAGATGTTTTTTAAGGATTGGGATATTTCAAAGACTAATTTCTGTTGTCTTCATGGGAATTATGAGTTAGTTGTGATATTGTCCGGTGTGATGAATTCCCTATCTGTCTTCCTTTGATTAATGAATGATGTGTTCCATTAGTTCCTGGATTAGTTTTTGGTGGTTTTTATTAGTGGAATCCTTTTTTTATCTACATTCAAGGTGGAGCATGTAGAGAATATGTGTTTCATTTTGGGAGTTATTCATCCTAAGAAGATGTTTGGGAAGTAGTTGTACTATGATTTTTGGGATAGGTAATGCTCTTTATGAGGTCATTTTGTATCCCAGTAGATAGTAGATGTTGATCCGTTGAAGGTATAATCATTTGTGTATTTTTTAAACCCCTAAGAGAGTGGCAGAGGTGTGAATATTCCTTGGTCAAGAAAGCTATTATAGGAGGTTCATATATGATTTCTCATAGATTGTGACTCCTTAGACAGTGTTGACCAGAATTGGTTAGGCATTCATATGGACTAAATAGTGTTAAACAACTTTTGACTTTCTAATTGAGTGGTTTTTTAGTGCTCCAGTTCTTTGTATTCCAATAGAAGGACTTAATTTTGAGGTTTTCAGTGATGCTTCATGTATGAGATTGGATTGTGTTTTGATGCAGTAGAGATCGATCATTTCTTATGGGTCTTGGCCTTTACGTCCCCATGGTTATAATTACTCCACCCATGATTTTTATTTAGTAGTGATACTTTTTTACCTGATGTTATGTAGACATTACCTCATTAGTGAGAATTTTGTAGGTTTCACCAATCATAAGGACTTAAGGTATGTTTTATCCCAACATGGCATAAACATGCATCAACATCAGTGGATTGATTTCTTATAGGATTAAAACTTATATATTTCACATACACCTAAAAAGGGAAATTTCATGGTTGATATGCTGATTAGAAATTCAAAGAGTTATGTAGTGATGGAATTTGGTGATTCCTAGAGAGTGATGGAATAATTTATAGAATTCACCTTTATTAGAGAGATTTTAGGGCAAAGGTTCTCCTTTTAAGATGATGGTGTATCCATCTCTGCTACAAAAGGTGGTAGAGTCCCTGTTGGGGTATCCTGAGGTGGAGGTCTGGAGAGACTAGTTTTTTTTGTGGCAAGGCCCCTGTTGATTGGAATGAGGATGAACAACACTATGTTATGTTTTTGGAAAGGATTTTCTTTCCTATGTTAATGCATTACATGGTTCACATTGAGTTTCGTAGTTGGCCTTCGGCAGTACATCCAGGAATGGAAAAGATGTACCGAGCTTTTAAGGGTCATTATTGGTGGCCTGGGTTAAAGCATGACATTATAGAGTTTGTGTCTCGATGTTTGTTCTTCCATAAGGTGACGTCTCAGCATCATATTCCCAGTAATTATATTCTGCTATTAGATGAACATCAGTGGAAGTGGGGGGGACATATCATTGGTCTTTGTTTCTGGTTTTCCTTGAGCTCATGGAGGATATTATTACTTACATTTGGTTGTGGATAGTTTGAAGAAATCATCCCACTTTATAGTGATCAAGGAGTCGAGATCATTGGTTGTTTTGTCAATGAAGTATCAATAGGATGTAGTGAGACTACATGGTGTCCCGAGGACGATCATTTTTTATTGAAATACTCATTTAACCTCTAGGGTGTAGAGAAGTCTCTATCATGCTTTTTGTTCTCATTATTTCCTTTAAACTACTTTTCATCCACCGAAAGACGGTCAGACAGAGTACACCATATATACTATTGAAGAAATGATTCACTCTTGTGTCCAAGACATTAGAGGTCTATGTATGAGGAAGATACCCTTGGTAGAGTCCACATACAATAATAGTTGTCACTCCACCATTGGTATGACCCTATTTTAATCCTTGTATGGCCGAATGTTCTTTGTTGTGATGGACTGGGGTCAGAGAGTCAACAATTCGTGAGCTAGATCTAGTACAGACCATATCAGATAATGTCTAAGTGATTCATGAGAGGTTGAAGGAAGTTCATGATTGTCATAAATCTTTTGCTGATCATAGTAGGATACATATAGAGTTCGACATTGGCGATCATTTGTTTTTGAAGTTGAATACCCATCATGGGTTGTAATGGTTTGGTCATGGGAGTAATATTTCTCCTAATTTTTTGTTCATTTTGTGGTGCTAACTTATGTTGTTGGTGTGGTGTATCAGATATCACAACCCCTCTAAATGATTCATATACATGATGTTTTTCAAGTGTCACATCTCTGTCTTTACCTTCATGCTGACTCTCACATCATCAATTGGGGGAGATCACAATTGATGTAGAGGATACCTTCAAGGACTGGATTATAGAGATCTAAGACCCCAGGAGAAGGTGTTTTAAGGTCATTCTATACCCTTGATTTATTTCATGAGGTGGATTTATGTAATGGAGGAAATTTTAGGGGAATTTGAGTCATAGATACACAATCAGTACCCTATGTTTTTTTGTGTTTATCTCTTCTCTTTTAATGTTGTTTGTTTTGTGGTTGTATAAAGTTTTATGGTTTATAAGATGGATCTCTCTTTCATTACGTTTTTCATATTTTTCTCTTAGAGAGGTATCTCCTCCCATGAGAGTTCTTAGAAGCTATTTATGATTGTTTTGTGGTTTTTCATTGTTCCCCTAGTGAGGTGGTTGAGCACATGTGGTGGTGAGAACCTTGAGAGGTATGTCATGAGTTAGTTGTTCAGATGACCCCATTTTTTCCTCTCTAGGTTGGTTTGGATTCATGGGGCTGATAATATTTTGAGAGTTGTCTAATGTAATATCATGGATCCACATGGATTGACCCATTGCGTGTTTTTAAAGACCAAGGTGCTCAAAGGAGGCTCAAAGGAAGTGTGGAGTTGTTCGGCTACTAGAAGCTGTATGAACATAGATTTCATACCAAGTAAAACTTTTACACCATGTGAAAGCAGGTTTAAAAATGTGTAATAGATCGGGGGTTCAAAAATTAATAAAATATAAAGTGTTACATGTTTTTCGGTGAAATAAAACCCTAGGGATTACACATCTCAAAAGAGTATTACACATCATGTAATTCTCCATTGCGTTTTTATTTTAATAATTTTCTTGTTCTTATGTTATTAATAACCCTATGCGGAATTTTTTTTATCTCTTTAATAGGAATCAATCATCGGACTTCCATGTTTGATCTATGGTGACCCAGGGTGATCTATGTTTTTGTGGGAGGGGTGAATAGAGATTCTTTCCAAGGTTTGTTCCCATGTAAAGAATGTTGACACCCTTTTGAGGTAGGGGATTAATTTATGTGAAATCATAGTGTTAGCATGATTTATCCCCTTGGATCACAATGGTATTAACCTAATTAATTACTTACAAAAGATCAACTAATTTGTATTGATAGCTTGAAAAATGTTGTTGTTTTTATCATGATAATGGGATGCCTATCAGTTCTATTGATGGTGTGATATATACGCAATTCTTTTTGTTCTTTTTTTAGCTTGTGAAATTGGTAAATAATTTAAATCTAGAATTAATTAATAATTAATTAGATAAATATTAAAGATGCATGATTAATGAATCTGTTTGTTGTTGTAATTTAATGTTAACCAAATTGATGAAATTATGAATTTTTAATTGATCATGTTAGTGATCCTTAGGCATAATGATTCTTGTTGAAAAAATAGTTAAAGTCATGTTAAATTAATTGTTTAATTATTTTCAGATAGAGTGAGATAGCTTGTTGCTTAGGTTTCCAATAGTTGAAACATATGAACAATGAATTGGTTAATTAAATATAGAAGAAGTACTGGTTGTGTTATAATATATAATTACTTTGTGCGGTCTGGTTTTCCCGCATGCTTGTAAATGCTGAGTGGCTTATGATTTGTATCCATGAGAGCTCATTTCGTGTGAAGGTTGAAAGAATTGTTTAGGGCCAATATACCTTTTGTTGTGTTTTTTTTCTGAATACTTGTTAAGTGACCTGATCCTGGGATGGATGATCCTTGGATGGATGAGCCTAGAGGATTTTTGTGTTACGTAGGATGGGGATCCCCAGTTGTTGTTGAAGCTATTGATGCTCGGAGTGGAAAGATGCATCGAGATATGCATGTTGGTGTTAGGGGGGAGGCCATAGATGACAGAATAGGATGAAGTTGGGCTTACCTGTTGTTATAAATGATGGATTCTTGTTCGAATCTGTTGCTTGGTCACTACCCATGTTGTTATTTATCTTCATTCCCTTCCCCAATTCTTGAGGAAGATGGTTTTGGTTACTATCCTTTCAAGTTAGGTGAAGAAACGCGAGGTACGCCACATGCTTTCCAGGACAAGCTTCTCGTGTTTGGATAGTCTACGCTCCTACTATAGTTGGAGAAGACTTGAAGTATAGTTCATCTAATAGTAATTTTGATCCCCCTATGTTTTATATCTTAAAATTTTTTCCTAGAAAACCTAGTAATATGTAAATTAATGATGTTATTAATGAATAAATGTTTAGCCCATGGGGTTGGAGCTTATCGGGATGCAGTTCTGATGTTGTAATTCTGAGAATCCATGGAATCAGTTTGCTAATGGTTAGAGGGCATGTAACTTTGTTATAATACTAATTTAATGTAATATAGAGATGTTAATGGTTAAATAATGGGTAAAGAATTAATTAACATAAGGTGATACTAATAAAAAAGATTAAAGTGATTTAATGTACCTCTTTAAATGGATGTGTTCTTATAATATATCAAGTCTTAGTCAAGGTAGTTGGGAGTCCAAGATATATTATTAGTAGTTGATTATGAGAATAGGTTATTCCCATAGTTTGGATGTTAGATATTTTATATATTTTACTTTTTGTGTTTTTATACACTAATCAACCATATTAGTTAGGGAAACTGACAGTCCATGGATTGTTATCCCAGGGGGGTCGGGCTTTCCCCAACATCTTGATGGGGGATGGATAGATAACTAACCCCTTTATCCCTGTTATATTCTCTTAGTAGTTACTTGTGTTGGTATGAATGAAGGTTATTTTTTCCCATATGTGTGTGTAGTGTGATGTAATTTCTTGCCCTTATTTTCACAAACATTAATTCTAGATATAGTTTCTTAAGGATTACTATAAGTATAACGTGTGTGGGATATGATGGATTGAGGTTCCTTACACTGTGTATGGGATGTGATGGCATTAGGTATAATACTCGATATATGATACACATTATATGGGTTGTGGTGGATCCAGGAAACTACTTCGTTACATTTGGTTTTTTGGACTTGGTGGGGGGATGCAGATGGTGCATGTGGTGGTTCTTTGTCCAGGTGTCTGTGGACTAGCCTTTTTGGAGAGAGATTCTCAGGATCTGCGATGATGGGGAAGATAGGAAACCTTGTTGGGAAGCGGCAGTGGTGTACCCTTCATATTATTTATTTTATTATATGATCTTGTATTTGATACCTGGTTATCATATCCATAGTGGGGTTGGGAACTTAGTAAACCTGTTTAGGTGAAGAGTTAGTTTCACTAGTTGTCTATAGTGCTTTAGCATGCTTTCTTTACCTTTTTCACGAGAGGTTCCGAGTAGGATCCTATTGAGTATATGATTATACCAACTATATTTATATATAATCTATTTCTTAGGCCAGTTAGAGTGGGTAAGAGATGAGGCTAGTTACTTCTAGCTTTGGGTTTAGCATGAGCAGTTTGGGTTTCTTGGTCGTTGTCATCATTACTTTTCTTTGGGTACTTGTAATTTTCCTTTCAATTGTTGTAGTTCTTGCATGAAATTACATATGTACACTATGGATTTTATTCTATATAGAATTTTGATCAGGAGATGGTTGATGTATGTATTTTCTCTCTATTTCACATGTGTTCTCTTGGAGGGTAGTGCCTCCCATCAACGTGTTATTATACCCTCGGTGCTAGTCATCAACCTGGTACCAACTGGAGGCAGGACTCACGTGTCAATATCTCTCCTCTACCATTGTTGGCCTAGGAGGGGTACACCTTGTGAGGAGGGGGTCATGACATATCCCTATCTGCTTCCATCAAATAGGTTATGAAATCATCATTCATCTTTATGGAAGACTCCAACCTAGTGAACCAATTCTACAAAAAATTGTAATTTAACGACAATTATTTATTTATTTTTAAAACATTTCTAATTTAGCAATACTTCTTAAAAATGTCACAAACTTTGCAATGCTTCATGAAAACATCTCTATTTTATTGATTCTTCTTGAAAAACAAAACTAATTTAGCAATGTTTTTTGGGAACTGTAACTATAAATATAAATATGTTTATAGCTCATTTTCCTGCATCAATGCAAATATATATTCAGATATATACATATATATCTATATGTATATATTAATATATATAAGCACATACACATATATAAACACACACACACACACACACATATATACACATATTTATATATATAAACACACACACACATATGTAAACATAAAGTATAAACATATATATATATATACATATTATATATTATAATCCTAGAGATATATAAACATATATATCTATAATATATATATATATAATATAAAACATAAACAAATATGGAAAATATAAACATATATATATATTTATAATACAAACATACATATATATAAACAAAAAAAACTCAAATTTCAAATTTGAATAATAAACATATTTATATTTATATTAATTTATAAAATTATATATATATATATATATTATGTTTTTAAATTTTGATAAATACATATATAAAAACATATATAAATAGAGACACATATATTTAGATATATATATATATATATATATTATATAAACACATATACATATATATAAATATATATTTTTATATATATAAATAAACACACCCACACAAATATATATACAAATATATAAATATATATAAATGCTTATATATTTTAAATTTAGTCAATTTTTGAATAATAAGTGGCTTTTTTTGTGACACTTTTACCAGTGCATTAAAACATGGCTAATTATATATATATATATATATTCATAATTATAATTATATATATTTATATGTGTATCTATATAAACATATATTATATATAGAATATAAACACACACACATATATATATATAAATGTATAAACATAAATTATAAACATATATATTTAACATAGAAACACAAAATATAAACATATATATCTAGGAGATCGCAGTCCGACTCTCGCTTCATCGCCTCCCAATGCCCTATGTGATGGTTGATCTGGTACCTCCCCTCCTCGGCCACTATAGGCTGGGAGGGAAGAGTGTCTTCCTCATCCATTATCTCCCCCTCACACCTTGGATTTCAATCGCTTCACAGATCCTTCCACTATCCCCTTTTTCTCCTCCATTAAAATCATCCTTGAAGTCAAATCGCTTGTCTATGAAGTCCCAATGGCTCTGCTCCCATCTATGAAGTTTACAAATGCCTCCATGATGATGAATATTTCTTTGGTCACTCATTTTAGTAAGAGATATCCCGCAGTTGATGCCTTCAACATGTTTATCTCCAACCAGTGGAGGCTTCAGGACTGGGCAATTATTGGGCTCATGGACTCAGGACACCTCTTGATTCACTTCTCATTGGAAGAATATCACATTTATTCTTGGGAAAATTTTCTACGAGTTACCTCAGTTCTGTGCTTATTTATTTTTCGGTGGCCATTCGATTTCCACCTGAACAGAGACCCTCTTATCTAAAAAATTTGTTTCTATCTCTCTAGCATTCCCCTACCATTTCTTAATCCAGTGATTATTCGTTTTATTTTAAAATATTTTGAGTTATTTCCAATGCTCAGACCAGCGAACGGAAGAAATAATCCACCTAATCTCCCCTAGAATATAAATTGATGGTATCATCTCCAAGAATCAGTAGGATACCATTAGAATAGCGATTAAAGGTTATATTCATTGGTATCAAAAGGTTGTCTATAAATCATGGATCCTCTTCTGTTTTTCCAATAACTCTCTCGACCACGATGCCTCCAGTTTTAGGAACTGGTTGATGGGGGTCTCTCAAATGGCCTTAGATGAGGGTATCCATTTATAGGCCATGTGAGATATTTCAATGTCCAACTCAGTTATGGAATCATTTGGTAACTACTTTGAAGAGGCCAACCCATCAGATTATCTGATTGTGAAGTTTCCCTTGGTTGTTGAAGAAGGTTCAACTAGGAAGAGAAATGAAAGATCTTATTTAGTTCTAGGGAAGGTTGTTCAATGTGAGTATTCATAGAGTAATCCATTGATATATGATGTACTCAACTATGTGAGGAGATAATTGGGTATTCCCACACATGTTATGAAAATTCCTTTGGGACAAGTGTAATCTGTTTTGGCTAATCTTGCTGCTACAGATGTTCTGGCCCCTGTAGATGGTTCTAATCTAACTGGGGAAACTCGAATGGACATTGAGGAAGGTGAAAAGGCCCCAATGAATCTTCTTATATAGAGGATGTTCTTACAAGACTTGAGAAAAATGGATGTGAGGTTCCCCAGGATGAGCCATTTCCAGTGAATAGGTCATGTCTAAGAAGATTGTTGCCAGCTATTAAGCTTTGTAATCGCTTTGGGAGAATGACGAATTAAGGGCATGACCATGAGGTCGATAGACAAAAACATAGAAATGAGGAGCAAGGTATCCCTGGGGAGGAGTCTGGTGATGACTATTCTATCCAGTTGTCCGGAGTCAGCACTCAATAATTTTAGGGTAGCGACATATGTAGTTTGAGGAGGATGGGCCGACATGGAAGTAAGAAAGGACACAATGATTATTCATATCTTGCTTCACCAATGAAGAAACTCTTTTACTGAAATTTGAAGGTCCATGTTAGGGAAGGTGTTCTCAACATAAATTGAAATGTTATTCGAGAAAAGGTTATTGTGGAGGGGGCTGATCCCATCTGGAATGTCCTATATAATATAGGCATGGATGTCGAGCAACCTACAATGATACTACTGCATTTTGAAGAAGAAATGGAAGAGTAATCCCTTGTGAACAATGCTTCACTGGAAGATGGTGATAAAATGATTGAAAGGACCATCCGAGTGGACACCAATAAAGAACAGAGGGATTGGGTTGACAAGATAAATCTTATCCTGTCTTGGGGTTTCAATGCTGGGAAAATCATCCAAGAGGAATACATACAAGCATGGGACAAATTGGTTCATTGATTTTATGACGTTATAAAGGATGATCTAGAAACATCAGAAACTTCTTTTCCTTGGAACCTCATAAGGGTAAAAATTCCAATAGGCTTTAGTTGTCCTTTAATAACTATCTTTTCTCTTGGGGTTTCTTTCTTTTTCCTTAAATGTTCTTTTTGGATAATAATAAAAAATAAATTTATAATGATTTACATATATATCAATAAAATATAAAATATAAAATATAAACTTATATATTTTTTATAAATATAAAATATCATCATATATATCTATAAAATATAAAATATAAACATATATATAATATATAAACATAAAATATAAATATATATACATAATATATATATATAACATATAAACATAAAATATTAACATATATATAATATATAATATAAACATATATATATAATATAAACCTAAAATACAATATATATATATATATATAATATAAACACACCCATATATATATAATATCATCATAAAATATAAACATATATATACAATATAATATAATATATAAACGTATATGTAAAATTTAAACATATATATATTTATAATATAAACATATATAAATAGTTAAAAAATAAAAAATAAAAAATAAATATATATGTTAATATATTTATATTAATAATATATATATATACGTATTAAATTTTAAATTCTAAAATGTATATATATATAAAGATAACAGAATACACATAAATATTTTAAATTTAATCAGGTTTTTAAGAAAATTTGACTATTTTAGTAATATTATTACATGCATTTAAGAACATGGCTAATTATATGTGTGTGTGTGTGTGTGTGCGTGTCAATGCGTATGTGTGTCTGTATACAAACACATATATATTTATATACACAGACAAATATAAACAAATAAATATATTATATTAAAAATAAAATATATACAAATACATATAATATAAACATATATATAAACACACACACACACACACACACACACACACACATATATATATAAACACACACACACACACATATAATATTAAATAGGCATATGTGTAAAATATAAATATATTTATAATATAATATAAACACATATATATTAATATATGTATTTAAATATATTTGTATATATAATATTAATTTTTCAAATAAATAAATAAATAAATAAATATATAACATTATATATTAAAATAATCAAAATCCAAATTACAAGTTTAGTTTTCTTATTTATACTAAAATTTCAGTGGACCATCTTTTATTGTGGGTGACCAATGTACGGTGAGCAGGGGAGTTGGGGAACTATAGGTGAGCAGGGTGAGTGAAAATGGGATTGAGAGTTTGATAAGTGAGTTTAGATGATGGGAATGGTGCACTAAGGGAACTAGAGGCGATCATGGGATTTGGGAAACTAGAGGGGAGAAGGGAATGTAGGTTGGGGAGTTGGGGAAATACAGGTGGGCAGGGTGAGTGGGGACGAGAGTGACACGCTAATAGAACTGGAGGTGAGCAGGGTGAGTACGCACTAAGTGAACATATAATCCATGTGTCAGTGAATATATATTTTAAAATATAAAAATAAAATAAAAAATCGATAAATGAAAATATATATATTTAAAAAAATATAAATTAAAAAAATACAAGTAATGAAAAAATATATATTAAAAAATATATAAATTTCATAAAAAATTATAAATGTTTTAAAAATATCTGTAATGTACATGTAATCTACCCAAATTTCCAGAAAATAAATTTGTAAATGAGGCGATGCAAAATAACGACATTTACAAATGTTGGTAAATTAGCGATGATTATTTACCAACATTTTTTTGAAAATGTCAATAAATGAGGTGTTACTAAATTGATATGTTTTTCAGTGTTTCTAATTTAGAAACATTTATAAACATATCTTAATACCAATTTTTATAAATGTCTCTAAATTCATAATGTTTAGAATCATTGCAAAATTAGCGACACCTCATTTAGTGAAGTTTTTGAAAAATTCTTGTAAATGAATTAGAAATGTTTATTTACTGACTTTTCTGGAAAACGTTGGTAAATGAGGTTTCTATAAATAGATATATTTTTAAATTTTACAAATTTGGAAATAATTATAAATGTCTCTAATGCCCGAAAATGCTGTTAATTCTCATTTTTTATAATGTAATGTCATTAGGTTTTCCATCACTACCTCTCATGGTTGAGTTTGATGATGGACATAAAGGATATATATGATATTTATAACATAATTATACCTTTATATTCATTAAATCTTATTAAATTTATTGTGATTCATTCTATTTTAGATATGATAATGTCTCTCGCGTGTACGGAGGACTATAACCTCGCGAAGCGAAGTGATTTGTTTTTCAATAATGCATTACATGGAAGGTAATACGGTTCAAGATAATGAATTAATTTTACATAAATGAAATCATTATTATATTTATGAAATATTTATATCTCTAAAAATATAATATATATTAATTTATTTCATATATTTCACTCACTAAAAATGTGTTATCATCATTCATGTGTGTGTGGATTACCGCTTTCACAAACCGATGTGACTCTCTTTACCTAACCACACCAAATTAATGGTATATATAATAATGTTTGAAGATATATAATGGTATATATGATATTATAATCAATCTATGATGAATAAATATTATATACCTTTTTTCCATTTTTGTTGATGAATAATATAAACGTTACTCATGCGTATGTACGACCTTTTATGGCTATGATCATAACATACTTCATTTCTCGGAGAAAAAAAGTACATTATTGGTATTAAATGTATAATTTATATATAAATATGATAATTATTTTATTATTACTATTCTTTATATTTGAAAATAATGACATATTTGACCATAGTCAACCTACAATAGTCATTTTTTACAGATAATCCAAATATGGTAAAAAAATCGATGTAAATTTAATTGATTAACTATATATATATAACATGGAAATGAGTTAAATAAGTTAATAATTGACATGAAAATTATTCTCAAACAACTACATAATTAACATAAGTTTATTATTAAAAAATATAAAGACAAACGTGACAAGATAGTCTTAATGTAATGGACCTCATCTCTATTTCCATTCATTAAAGATTATTTTGATGTTCTCCACCTATATTTTTTAATTAGGAGTATATAAAACACCATTGACATGTTATATAATTATTTTATCTTTTATAATGGTATTTAATGTTTTTCTAATGTTATTATTTCATTAGTATTATCATTAAAATAGTTCAATGGTGATGATGGACTTTTCATTAAAAAAATACCCTTTTAAAGTTTTATTCCATCTTTTTGAGTCCCATCTCCATGTTTTTTAAATTTTTTCTGAACAATTTTATATGAACATAAGATACTTTATAATTTAATTTTTATGAACCTTTTATTTTATTTATATGGTTTTGAAAAATGAATCATTTTACATTTTTTATACGGAAAATTTTAACAAATGAAAAAATGAATGTTCTGTGTGGAGAGAAAATATTTTCCTCCATCGTGACAATTATTGAATTTATTGATTAATTTGAATCAATTAATTTTTTCTTAAAAAACTCTCTTAAATTTTATATGTACTTATATATTGAGTATCTTTTTTCAAATAAAAAGTTGTTTTTGTCTTCAAAATAGTTTTTTAATGAAAATTGTGTTTTGGTATTTAAAATCTGTTTTTAAAAGAAAAGGGTATTTTGATATCAAATAGTTATTTTCATAAAAGATTAAAATAGTTTTTCAAATTTTTTATGAAGAAAAAAATGAATGAAGAATTTTTTTATACATGATATTGTACATTAGAAATATAAATGAAAAATGTGTGTCCCTAGGTATCATCGAGTGAGCTCGTTATTTCTAATACATTGGGTGTACCAATATAGAGTCATGTGATCCCATTATTGCTTAAAATATGGGTGTGGTTAGATATCAATCTAATGAATTTCATAATATTTCATAACATAATATTAAATTTGGTGGGAGATAGAAAATGTTATCTCCTACAGATTTTACTCGGCTCCAGATACTTCTAACAGGGGATGAAAATTGGTTATGGATGTGAAGCTTTATGTTACGAAAAGTAGTTTGTAATTGATGGAGATGTTTTATGAAGGATTATTTTGAGAAATAAGTTTTTTTCATGTGATTTTATATTTCATTCAATTAATAATCTTTTAAGATAAAGAAAAACACAATATGTTATTTTATCTTTCCACTATATTAATTATTTTATTTCATCTTATATAATGTATAGATACTTTTTCACACATCCCATGTTTTTTAAAATTCATTTCTTTGGATTTCGGAATGAGTAATGGAGTGTACGAGTTCTTGTTGATTTTCATGAAGATTTTCCATGAAAATAAATCATGATTTATTTTCAAGGTTTTATATTATGAGAAAAAAGGATACTAATTGGAAGTGTCTACTTGTATTATTTGGTTTTGTAATGTATGAGTTGTAACCAAGTTCTTTAAAACCCTAAACCTGAAAGGATCATTAAATTTAATATAACTAATTATTTACATGAAATTCATGATCATGTAATGTATGAGAATATGACATTATATGAATAAAAAATTAAAATACCATAAATATAATAAATCATAATATATAAATGAAGTGATATAATTATATTAGTAAGGAACAAATAAAATTGAATGATGATAATATAGAATAGAAACTATTTAATTGAAAATACTCATGATGAGGAATGGAATTTTCCCTGGAAGTATCATTAGAAATTAGGGTCTTATTAAAAATACTGGTAATTGGAAGGTTTTTAGAGTTGGATGGGGATATACGGGGAGACAATTGTCATATTTTTCTAGAGAAATTCAATAAAAAATGTTTCTTGAAGTAGGGAAGATTTAAAACTTTAATAAGTGAAGGAATTGGAGGTTTTGGAAGTAAACCATGCATTTTAAATAACAGGTACTCACCCTTGGGTATGAACGATATATATTATTATGTACGTTTTAAACATGAGAATATAATTTATAAAGGATGATAGAAATAGTAATGTTGAAAATATTTTAGTCATAAATTAGTGGTGCATAATAATGGAATAGGAGTAGATATAATTTGGAGACACCATTAAAATAGTTGAAAAAGTATGGAAAATTAAAATAAATGAATTTTTAGTTTTTTTTTGTATAGAGATATCAATTCAATATAAAATGTATTCAAGAAAACATTAATGCGTGCAATGAAATACGAAGTGAAATACAAATAAAATAAAGGACAGTGGTTGTAATAATAAAAATAAAAAAATTTAGATGACTAATTTTCATACTTATAGAGAAAAAATAGTAAGCAATTTTAGCATAATAAATTATTTTTATATTAGTATAAGTTTTTCATCTAGTTGATGTTGTACTGTCATCCAATAATAAAGTGTATTTGTAATAATTATTTACCTTGAAAATTTTCTAGAAGCTTTATTCTGTATATACAATAACATTTAAAAAGACGAATAAATAGAAATGAATATTTTAATCAGAAAATAAAATAAAAAAATCACAGAAATTAGACAATTATTATCATAATTGACTATTTTGGTTTTTTACATAAAACCAAACATAGTATTGGAATTATTTTTGACCTATTTCATCATTGTATACTTCCACAAGCCAATTTTTCACTTATGGTCAAAAGATGTTTGTAGTTGAATAACTTAGAAATTTAGTTCCATAATGTTTATTAACATTGTATTATTATGTCAAAGATATTTTCCTATAATATGAATAAGATAATTTTGTAATTTTTACTTTTCATCCAATGTTAACCATTCAAAAAAGTTTTTTAAATGTTGTAATTATCACTCAATGTTTCAATGAAATAACAACCTCAAGGCCTGTATTTAGTGCTCCTCTTCTGTATTCATTATATTAATACATATCAAAGTATAATCCTTTTTAATGATATAAATTTTAATTAACATTCCATGATATGAATAACTAATTAATTTTATTTATGTTTGTTTAAACTATTCCCAACTGAACCAAAAAAATAAAAAAATATTTTTCTGAAAACCAGTGTAAATAAATTCTTAAAAGATAAAAGAACTGGCCAAAAAAAATATTATTTTGATTTTTTCATTTTGAAAAATATGTAGATGAAATAAAGAGCTGAAAATAGTAAAATAAAAAAAATATAACAATCAACTTAAGGAAAAAATTATGTTGTTCCATGAACATTTATGTACAATACCTAAATAATGCATGTAGAAAAAATGTTATGAAAAAAAGCTACAAGATCATAGAGATAACCGAGTAAATGGTGCATAAAACGAAATTTTTATGTAAATCAACTTTAAAAACTAAAAAATGAGTAGAAAACATTTTCAAATAAGTTTTTGGTACTTTGAATACTCTAAAATAATTTTTATTGTAATTTGGAGTTTAGAAAATAGATATGAAAAAATAGCCAAAATGTATTATTGCCATGTGATTGTTTTAGAATATTTCAGTATGATTTCTTAATTTTCTTATTTAAATTTACCTCTGTTCAGGTCTATAGTCCACTACAATGACTTGTTGTATCCATGTTGAGTTGACACATCAAAAGATTATGTTTCACCCCATACTAACTATCGATATCATGTGGCATGTTGTTCTACATAGAGAGTATATTTAGAAGAATTTGAAGTTATTATTTATGAAAGTTGAAATCTTTGGAGCACATATCAAATAATTTAAAGCAGATAGTTGAAGATGAAAACAACTATTTGTTTTAAATATAAAAACTATACAGACTCCATGAAATTAATTCATGTATTTTTATAATAATTGAAATAACATAGTAGTAAAGAAGAGTGTAAGTAACCTGATGAAATTAGTATTGGAAAGAAAGTAGAAAAATTCAATGAGTGGAATATATAAAAAACCTTAATAAAATTATAGTAAGAATATAATTATAATAGTAACAGTCATCTTTAGTGATTATGTTTATGTTGTTCTATGGATAATAACATATTCCAATGATTCTAATAAAATATTTAACCAATACTTATTTTTTTTGAAATATATGAAATATCACATAATATAAATTAATTTAATTATGTTTAAATGATATTAGAGACATTAGATAATGAATTAAGTTGATAAAATCTAGTAAGAAATATATATTTTAGTGGTATATAAAAGTGTCCAAACCCAAATGATTGCAGTCTTTAATGAAAGTAGAAAAAATTAGTGAGTGGAATATACAAACAATTGTAACAATATTAGAGAAAAATATAATTAAAATAGTAGTATTTCTCTATAGAGATTCGGTTTATGTTTTTATATGTATTAAAAAATATTATATGGATTTTAATTAGTTCATTATAAAAAAATTCTTAAAATATTGTTTTTATAATATAAGAAATATCACATAACATAATGATATTTGAGTAGATTTTGTTTATAAAAATTGTTGTGAAACATATTGTGCACCTTGTAATTGTAGCCTCAATCTTCGGGCATATGATATATCATCATATAGAATGTCGTAGGTTTCATGAAAGACAATATCTTGGTGAGAAATGTTATTGGATATTTATATTCTTGAGAACATCCAACATATAGACTATCTCATTCCAAAAGCTGACACCTCTTTTATAAATTCATTAAATTATTTGTCATCAGACAATATTTCCATATAAAAATATAACTCTCAAAATATTCCATGAGTAATTTTTTTCACTATTTTGATATCTCTATAGGAAGTTTCACCTTTGACTTTCGTTATAAGTATCCTCAAATAATATACCTCTCTAGTAGTTGGAGGCATATAGTATAGTCTACCAATATAGAATCCTTACATCTAGGGATTCAATTTCTTATCATGATTATGGGAGACAAATCTAGTTGGGATTTTTTAAATTGTTATACCTCTAACTTTTAGGTATGTCAGATTTACATCAAATAAAGAGGTAAAAATTGTTTGAGAAATCTTCTTATTACTTAATATGTCTTCAATAATATCATTATCAGTGTTGGTAACACAATTTTTTCCTGATATATGGATATTCAACCTCCAAACTGGTGGATACATGTAATAGATATCATAGGAAAAGATCCTCCTTGAATTGTCACAGGGAAATGTGTACTTCCAGTCATAATACAACTTTATCTCATCTACATTATTGTCTGACAAGTCTCTATTGTTTATCTCATAGGGTGATTATGTAACATGATCGTTTCCCTTTATAATATATTTAAACAGGTATTTGATAGAATATGAATAATTTAAAACATCAATATTGTGATTATCTTGATACTTAAATAGAAAAATATGACTATATGGTACCACAAACCGACTATCCAAAGGGACGTCGTTTTTTAGAAATGTTCTTCTATCATCCCTTTTGCGATA
The DNA here is from genome assembly GCA_963277665.1 of Viscum album. Lineage (NCBI taxonomy): Eukaryota > Viridiplantae > Streptophyta > Magnoliopsida > Santalales > Viscaceae > Viscum > Viscum album. The sequence continues at coordinate 1,491,642,347 of OY728142.1, forward strand.
GAAGATATAGCCATCATCATCTACTGTCATATGCCCAAAAATCTTTTTGGATAATATTTTTTACATTTTTCATTTCTCATTCAAGGTGAAGAATAATTGGTATCACTACAAGGGTTTTGGATCATAAAATTCTTAACAGCTTCATGTATTCTGAGGAAGGAACATTTATTTGGTATTCCATCAAATTTTTTTGCATCTATTAGAGTGTTAAAAATTTTTTCATGACAGAGAAATAATAGAATTTTCACATTAATCAAGCCATGTTTTTGAAACACCATGGTTTTAACAAATTAATGTTAATAATATGGTTTTAGATAATTAATATAAGTTGATATAACATCGAATAAGAAGGTAAACATAATGAATAGTAATTACAAATATTGTTACCTTACAGTGAATTTCCAAAGAAACATCCTTATCTTAAATATTTTATTAGATGATCAACCTTAACATTTAGAACTCAAGATAATATGTTAGGGTAGTCCAATAGACAAAGAATATTATTTCTTACAAATTGAGTAGTCTCTAGCCACATTTGGTTATATATAAACATTAAAAAAAACCGGATACCCTACCCAATTACAAATTGACATATAATCTTGGTAATTCTAGATCATATACCTTAGAACATTAATAAATGTATAAGGTAAAATGATACCCTTCCTGCAAGAAGACCCTTTTCGGTTACCTAAAAGAAATGCATCTTGAAACCCATTGTAAAGTTCGACAGCTAATCACTTTTGATGGAAGATAATGAATGATAGTCTTTGAGACTCAATCATAATATAATAATAAAAAAATAATTATTTCAATAGTCTTCTATAATTTAGTAATTTGGTGGAATCATTTTAATAGAATTGTATGTGAAAAGATATGTACACTCTTTTTGTCACCTTCTTGAGTAAATTTTTGTGAAAGGAGTACCGTGATGAGATATGTTTTGACCATATTCATCTTGGAACCTATGAAAATAAAGTGATATTATAATAGTAGATACAATGGGGGAAGCTCATAAATTAATTTTGAATCACCAATTTTTGTTTGAATGATTATATCCCATTCGTTGTTGAGATATTTAATATCACAGTCAACAAACATTGAAATTTCCAAATTATTTGGAAAGTTTTATATAAAGGAATTTGTTTTAATTTTTTTAAGTAGATATAGAATTAAATTTGAATCTTCGTGATGATAAAGAACATCCCTTTTACTTTGGAATTCTTGAGCTAATGCATTCATCTCTCGATTCATTTTTTGTGGGTTGTCAACAATAGAATAGTCAATAATAGATTTTATATTTCTATTTTCATGGTTTCATGAGAAAATAATATTAATATAAATTGATGGAGTATTTGTCAATGAATTATAGTTCACTAAATTGGTTCGATACCTAAACCTGTGAACCCTATTTTGACACTCTTGTGCAGTGTCATACACGTATAATTGTGTGAACATTGGTAGATGTCCATCCGCTAGAGATAAAATACCTATGCAATTTTAGTATTGTCCATTTACTATGAATATACATGGATCTCTTCCATTTTTGAATGACCCATCCAACTTTTCACCCATTGAAATGAATGAAAACATTGAATTGTAAATATGTGTGTGTTCTTGGGAAGCGCTGACCTCTATGGAAGTTGGGTTGAATAACAACATCCTTAGGTATTGAGGACACCAAAGTAGTGAGTCCAAAGTAATTTTGACTATTGAGAAGAATTGAGAAAATTTGGGTTCTGTCTGTTACTTCATTTCTTATTTATCTCATCATACTACATAAAAGAGTGACAATATTGACAGACATTAGAAGGGTCTCCAATATCTGAATATCCTGATTAAAGAACATAATATTTTATAAGATTTTATTCAAAAAGAACAGTCAATAGTGGATAGTTTTTGTTTTCTTATTATAGCATTAATTCATGTTTAATAAGTACACTAACCCTTGTTATCTTCCATTTGTTGTTCTAGTGAGTTTTTAGCAGCAGCCTATGCTAAGTAATTTTTTTGTGGCATAAATAATGACAAAGTTATTATTATTTACTACTAAACATCTACATCTACATACAAATATAGTTTTCAGTAGAATGTGTGACACCATTTATAATTTCATGTGTTTCTAAAATATGTGGAGTTAATGTTTCATGAACAAATGATTTTCAGTGAGAATCAGGAAGTAGTTGTATAAAACAATTCAATGTTCTCTATCACACACACACAAAAAAACACACATATATAAATATATATGTGTGGGGGTGTGAAGTTACATATTTGTTTCATATATTACAAAATACCTTCACATGATAAAGGTTTAAAGGCCCCAAGAACAGTACGAGTAAAATAAAATATATTTATATATGAAATCTTATGAAATAACAATTAATTAACTAGGATGTAAATCTAGAAATTCATGAGTCAATCATACTATGTCAAGGAGGTAGGTGTAGAAACTGAAAGAATACGTTCATCAATCATGAAAGCTATCTAAATTATTGGGGAAACTATTATACAATGAATAAAAAGGTTATATGACACACATTATGTTCATCAAAGAATATTGAAGTCATACACATATAAAGGTTGATGATATTAGGTCAAGGTATCCATACTTTTTTTTCGTTTGTTTGATCCAACATACATTGTTGACTAAGTTATAGATTATTGAGTCACTATCAACGAAGAAGTAAAAAATATCTAATTTTTGTTAGTCTAAAATTTAGCGAGTTGTATAATGGTTTCCACAGGTAAATTTAAATATATCTAACCATTAATATATAATGGATGTAATGGAATTTTTGTGACTCTATGTGTTATTCCATTTTTAGAAAGTGGTTCAGTTCTTGGAGTACCAGATATCTCGATAGATGTAATTGATGAATTTCCTACAGATTTAGGAACTGTTATTGTGGGAATTATAATGAAGACAACTAGTAAAACAATGATATTATGTAGAACAATTTAAATTGAACATAATGGATGATTCAAAAACTTGATGTCCTTCCTTCATTATTGGTATCCTTATAAACCTTGCATCTCTAGAGTTAGAAGGTCAATTCATGTTGGTATTTTTTCACTATATATAATTGTCAAGGACTAAAATGAATTCATATTATGCACAGTGGGAATTAAATTGAATGTAATATACATTGTAAAGGAAAATAAAAAAATTGTCTATAGATATAATTGCATAGGTTTATAATATTATTAGTGATAAATACATGAAACCAGGAAGATAGAAAAATAATGAAATCTATGAATTGAATAAAATAAGGTAGAAATACCCGTGTTATATGATATACTGTGGTGTAAAAGAAAGATGTTAATTCTGGTACTGAAATAAGTGGCATAAACTTTCCAATAGTAGCTCATTGTTATTGGATGAATCATAGTAATGAAAATATAGTATTATATTTAAGGGAAGTCAAATGAGATAGTGATTGATAAATAAAATATTAATTTTAAAATAATCAAAGAAAAATATAATTATATGTATAATACTTTAATGTAGGAATAGTTCATTATTTCAATATTTATGAAGTAATAGTGGAGAATGATGTCCATGAATAGTGGATGTGTCAGACAAGGAGAAGATACCTTCTGAAGTGATTTTGGTGACGAAGTCCCTCTAAGTTTGATTTAGTAGGGACAAATGAGTATTGAAGGTTTCAATATATAGGTGATATATGAAGAAATGATGTGGGTACCGAATGTTGAGTGGTCAGAAAAGAAGAAGATATTTTGTAAAGTTACATGGGTAGAGAAGATCCTCCAAGATCGATTTAGCAGAGACAAATAAGTATTTAAGGTTGCAACATATACATGGCCTAAATATAAATGATGTGGGTACCGAACATTGATAATACACCAATGTCAACCTAAATGGTGTTGAAATTGATTGATGGAGACTCTTAGAGTTTGTATCATTGGGTTAGTATATAAACTATTAGGGGAGTTGAGGGTTTCTGGGAGCATCTTGCAGTATTGTAAAAGGTAGGGTCACATAATGGATTCGATGGAAATACCTAAGGGAATGAATTTTTTGTGTAATAGGGATATGATCAATGATGTTAGGGGAGCCTAGGGTTTAATCGTAGTAGAGTTGGATGACTAAATTGAGCAGCATGGGCTTAGATTTGCGGGGAAATTTTGTAGGAGTGGAAGTAAATCATGAGTATAATTCATTGAAGGATTGGGTAAACGTGAGTGAATTTCAATGTGGATGGAGGAAGGGAGTGATAGAAGGTATAGGGGTACTGGATGCCTTCAACATAGTAGAAGATGAAAGAATCAGTGAGCAGTTTTTAGCTAAAGGTATATAGGAAATGAAGTAGGAATGGATGGAAATGTCAAGGAGTAACCCTAGGAGGATCTATTAGAGGTGATTGTGAATGGGTTGAGAGAGACGAAGTGATTGAAGGAAGTGCTAGCTTAATATACGTGGAAGTGTGAAAGGGTGAAATGTGTAGGTGGATGTACTTAGCTTTAGAATGTGTAATAAATAATAGATTTGAGGTTACTATTCATGTTTAATAGGACACTAAATGAACTAAAGAGTTCTGTAAAATTTAGTTTTTATAGAAACTCACCTCAACCACTCCTTTCTGGGATAACATTATTCGTTTTATGAATATCTGGATTATCTTATAAACATTTACCATAATTTAATTTTAAATTTATAATTAATTTATAACATTTGAAAATAAGTTTAATCAGAAATATTAATATTTTACTTTTTATAAAATTTGATAAATTTCTAATTTGAAAGTCAGTTGATCAAATAAAATTTCATAATTTTTGAAAAAATATATTTTTTGAAAATACTTAATCGCGTAAAATTTTTTTAGAGAAACAATTTTTTAAGATTTAATTTATATGTAAGATAAAATTATATTGGATGCTTATTTTAATAACATAGATTGATTTATTATTAACAAAATAATGGGCAAAAGGAATTTAATTAAATCCAAAATTGAATATCCCTGGATAGTACTTGATTCAATGAAACTAAAGAAATGGTTTTCTATTAAAGTAACATTTTAATTATATCTAAAAGTTATTGAAATATAATTTACTATAACAAATTATTTTTTAAAATTCATAATTTTATTCAATAAATAAAAATTTTATCACATAAAATGGGGTTTTAATGCCATATATCATACTTATATAATGATATAACCTTAAAAATTAAATATTTTGTGACAATTGTATTTTATTAATTAAATGTGAACCTTTTGAAAATTAATCTCTAAATTCATACCAAATCAATTTTCATTTGATGATTTAAAAAATGGAGTTAATTTTTATTAATATTAAATTCCAAAATTTATTAATTTAATTTTATAATATAATAACATTGTAGAATGGAAACCAGTTTGTGATGGAACTTTTACATTTTATAAAGTTATCATTAATCATTATTATTTCATATCATTTTCTAAATAAACTATAGTAAAAATTATTTAATATAAAATATTGATTATCATTAATCATATGTTTCACAAATTTAAATTGCATATCACAAAAAATACATTTTTTTGAGATTTTTTTTTCAAATGAATAAATATTATTATTTTTCATTTTTAGTAAACTAATTGACTTTAATTCATATTAAATGTATTATTTATTTTATTAATACACCTATTTCATAAAGAAGATTCAATTATTCATTCTTGGTAATTCAATGTCTAGGTTTCAAGAGCATTAAATAAAAATTTATATTTTATCTAAATATTTCACAGTTTCATTTTTGTTTGGTGTCACATGTGAAAAAATCAATTGAAAAAATTTACTTATTTAATTTAAATAATGTATTTAGATTTTTAGGTTTTGAATGTGTGACATAAACTCTATCATTCGATAGAACTTTCTCTAAAAAATTATAAACAGACATATCCCTTCTTCTTCAAATCAAATGTATTTGAGGGGTCCATATAAATCTTGTATGAATAACATTACCCAAAGTCATGTATTTTCATTATAATACTAATATTTTCATAAAAAATATTGTTTATAAAATTGTTCCAAAAAACATTTTAAATTTATAAAAGTTTTATATTTTCTGCAAACCTAAAAACCTATAGGGATTATGCATAACACAAACATGTATCAAAGAGAGATAGATAGAAAGATATATTGATATAGAGATATAATGAATTTGACTGCATGTGATGTTTTGATGAATATGAAGACTTTTCTACTTGAGTATTCAAATGGATAAGGGAGAACTAAATCCCACAGAATTTGGAGAGAGTTTCAAGACCAAAATATCTATTCTAAATAGTTTCTAAAGATAATAAAGAACTATACATGAGTGTTTCATATCCATTATGCTCATCGGGGAAGGTATATATAAAAAAGGGATAAAAGAATCCCTGAAGAATTAGTAGGTTGTGCAATCACTGGCACAAAGATGATGAAGAATGTGATTGGAGTGTCTAACCAGTCACTAAATTTGATCTTTCAATTTGGGTGTCTATCTCGTTTTGGAAGGAGATATTTTAGATTGGGTTTTATAAATAGATTTCAGAAGATTTTATTTGTGGTTTCTAACAAACTTATACTATAAACCCATATCTCTATAATGGATAATTAGTGTTGGGGAACATAAAAAACAAAAAAAGAGTATAATATTATTTTAAACCATGTAAATATCGTCTTATTCACTTCATTTTATTTTTAATACACATGTGTTGATGCATTGTGAAAATATTCAATGGATAGAAATATTTGATAGGATTAAGTGATTGAATTAAAAATAGAAATAAATAATAAACCAATACAGCACATTTACCCACATATTAGTGGTCAATCCTCCTATAGGTACTATACGGATGCTACTATAAAATTTTGGATTTTAATTTTCAAGAATATATCTACGGTGTTTCAAAAATTTATTTAATATAATTCCTTGGAAGAAAGGGAATGGAGTTAGAAGTTAAAGTGTACTTGTTCAGAAAATAAAGTTATGTACTCTAGATAGATATTCTGAATAATCTATAAGAATAAAAAGATAAATCATGATAACATAGTTCTCACAATACAATAATAAAATTAACTGTAGGAGTGGATTTATTGAACCTCGACTGATAAAGATCAAATTTTGAAGTTAAACATAGAATTTCTATGGCAATTTGGAAAAATTCACTCAGCACAAGAATTTATATTGTCCATAGAAATTCAACATTAGTAGTTGGGAACGAACAATTATAGGAGTTATGGTCTAGTAAATCACCCAGTGATGGACATATTAAAAATCTAATAAATTTTCCATATGATCATATTAACTCTAATGATTGAGAATAGATCAATTCAAATGACAATGAGTATTTTACCATTACTTATAGAGATTAATATTATGGATTTGTTCTATGGTACAATGATCATTGATAATACATAAAAAATTCAGATGTTCTCTTCATTAAGAAGGATCAATGTGAGGACCAAAACAAATAGAATACATATTTTGAATGAAAATAATAAAATAATGAATCCCAAATTGATTTCACTAAGTCCATATATAGGGTTAATGTTCTAGAGAAATTTATTTAAAATATTGAAAATATTGGATGTACTTAAGTAAGTCCCTTAGTAGATATCCTAGAAAGTTAAATAACTACTAATAAATGAGATATTAAAATTCATATTTTAATGGATTCAGGGCAACCTAGATGCTTAGAAGAAGATGAAGCATTTTTTTACTGAAAAAATGGATGTTAATGATTCCTAAAGATATTTATTCATTAAATACCAATGGAACATGGGAGCCTTCTAAATTACCTATAGGAAAATAAAACATGAGGATAAATGTATTTATCAGTGTAAAGAAGTTTCCAATGTAGGAATCATTAAAAATAGTTCCTCAGGAAAAAAGGGATTTCAATAGAAGGAATTGGTTGATATCATGAAACAAAATTCAGTAGTTGTTAAACATAAAACATTCTAGACAATGCTGATAATATTAGAATTATATGATCTATATATAGAAAAAATATATGTTAATAAGGCCTTATATAAGGGATTATACTAGGAATAAATTTACATGAATTAAACAGTACAATTCATAGAATAAGGGAACCACAAAATAGATTTAATGTTAAATAGAATGATTTATGGCTTGATGAAATCAAAATGAAAAAATAATAGGAAGTTTGATTCATTTATCACTTAATAAGTACATGAATTCTTCAATGAAGGAATTTTTTTACCAAATGAATTGGGATGGTGATACATTCATTATTCTACTATTTTATGTTGAGTAAAAGTTGTTTGATGGACTGAATGATATAATGATTTGGAAGTATAACTTTTTTCCAGAAGCACTGAGATGAAAGATCTGAAGAATTTCATAAAAATATTATGGATAAGGATATAATGGGATAATATATCCAAAACATTTTTTTATCTTAAAAAGACTGCATCTAGATGATCTTGGAAAAGTTTGGAGTACCCAGATACAAACTAGTATAAACACCACATCTAGACACATAAAATGTTTTATGGAACATGTAGCATAAATATAAGAAGATAACTTGAAAAAGTATAAATTTTAATTATTATTAGATTTCAAGAGTTTATATATGAAATTATGTGTACTCAAATGGATATTACATTGGTTGAGGGTGTTTTATGTTGATTTTTATCAAAACATAGAGGGGAAAATTGTTTATCCGTCATGTGAATTATCTGTTACATGTTATCAATGGAATAAGAAACTATATTTTAAAGGAAGAAAGATCTATTACAATGTTTTTTCGATTCATATTTCACAATATATTCATACACATGAAAGAGAATGACTAAATTTTTGTTTACATGTAGAGGGAAAATGATTAGTTTCATGTCCTAACTAGAATTGATTACTTTTTGAAGAAAAATGAAAATATAATATGTATATACAATAGATGCATGGATTTATTTGGTTTGGAAGAATGAAATTATGAATAAACAATAAGGTATATAGGAATGAGGATTTTTTGTGACCATCGTAGTGAAATTCAGTTGGATTGGAATTTGATATGGAAAAGAAAAAGGTCATTTACTTGAATACCAAGTCATCTAGAATATTATGGGGGAATTTTTTGGATCTTCATATGATAAATGATTTCCAAAATCCTATAGTCATATTAACTAAAATATTAGTTTAAGAAAGTCAAAGGAAATATTGTGCCTTAGCGGGGTTTGCGTGAATGGAAAGAGAAAACATAAACACTTCATGATGCAGAATAATGAAGGAATGAGATTTTTTCGAAAGTGTTGGAGGGATTTTATTATTTCCTTGAGATAATTATTAATTTTGGAGACTATTGGGTTGTGCATTTTGATTTTAGTTCACTAAAAATACATCCATAAAAATTTTATTTCTCAAATTTTGTGCGACCCATTTTTGGTGTGACAATGTTCTTAGACATCATCAATAAGACCGTAAATAGTCCATATCATATGATGGAATAAAATTTGTGTAGAAATGTAATTAAATATATGTTTCTAGAATTAATTTTCCGGAATTGTTTATCTAAGTATGTGGTTGTTGTCGATAGAGTAACAAAATATCACTTTTCACATTCCAAAAGAAATTTTTTCGGGAAATTGAGACGTGGGTGTTACGTGGAAATACTACTAAATATCCCTATGAGTGTATATAAGGATATTTTTTATAGTTCATTTTAATTGAGTATAGTATCTTATAACTTTAAATAGTGGAAAAGTGAAGTGTGTAATGTTCATAAACTTATAGATTAAAAATATATTATAATGACTTCTTCCTGGTTGAATTTTCAATTAAATGCAATCTTGTAATTCTGGTTACTGAAAAGAATTATGTAGTGTTTCTTCTATCTATGTAAGAAAAATCATCTGACGCTTGTTAATCCCATGTGTTCTCTCTATATTTATATAATTCCAATGTTTTTAATTCCATTTATCTAAGTGTTTATATCATTTCCATGAGGTTTTAAATTGAGTAAATTTATAAAATGGGTTGGGAGATTCGATTTCCTACTTATGATACACTCATTAAATAGAATACTTCTATATGTTCTTGTACTACTTCACATTATCTAGTTGACTTGATCTAATTTGGGTAATTTCTTTAGTTTTAAGCTGAATTTCTAGTGTATTACCAATGTTAGTGATAAAATGGAATCATTAAACATGAAACATGACTTTCAATTTAATATTACACTATTTATCTTGTTTTTTTTCATTTTTGTCGTATGTCATTAGAATGTTTTTGTAATGGATCCCTAAAAAATTTATTGACAATTTTATTTCCATTTTAATGGTAAGCATGCATCATCCTATATGTGTAGTTATATATGATATGTTGGTATTTTTGGTGAATGAATTTTTTTAATTACTTTATGATTTAAAAAGATATGATATTAGTTAATATTAATGGATTTAAAATAGAATCATATAATGGATTGTTTCAATAAAGTTACGTGTTTTCAATATTATAATGGTTACATATATCAGCTGCTTTTTTGGAATAATGAACTTTTTTTAACTAAATGTTATGTTTCATTTCATTATGAAAAAATATTTTTTTTAAACAATTTTATAATATTTTTTTAATGTGTATGAGGTTTCTAAAGGTATAATGGAATTTTATTCTGTTAAATACAAATTTATAATGATTTGACTTCTTAAAATAATAATTTTCTCAAAATGAGTAGACAATTGACTATTGAAATAAAATATTTTTGGTAAACCATTTATACATTTAAACATATTTGATAAACTCAAATCATTACATGGGATGGGTTTGGGTGAACATTGGGTAATTATTATACTATTAATTACCCTATAAATAGATTTGAGAGATTGATAGTAAATTATATATATTAGCTAGTGTAAGATTTATTTTGATATTATAATCATTTGGTTTTCAGTAATTCGTGATGGTATTGGGAGTCACACATCATATGTGTGGTAGATTCTTTTAAATGGTTATTAATGTTTTGATTAGAAATTTATAATTGGAAAATTTAGTGGATTTTGGGTGAGATTATTGTTCCAATTCTTAGGGATCAAATGTACTATGGTGGGGGGGGGGTTGTAGAGACTGTTTTTGGTAGATTTATTAAATGTGTATTTCGTGTCCTATTATTGGAATTCAGTTTTTAAATGGTAGTACTTTTCAAATTGTAATTTTATATTTGGAACAAATTTTATTATGAGATTTAGTAATGAATTTGAGAGTTGGTAGATACAAACTAAGGATCTTCTACATGTTATATGTGGTTTTTTTACATTTATATGATTTGAGGAAAGGTTAAGAAATTACAATACAAACATTTTATAATTTTCGGTGGAACCAGTTGGTTGTTGGGAGGTACCAGGTACATAATGATTGAGACATGAAAGGGATTATCTTAGTTGAGTCATTGAGTACTCTAAGGCCCAGTACTAGGAAATCAGTAGCCTATCTTTTTTTTAGATAGGGGAAAGTTTTTATTTTCCTATTTAACCCTTCTATTCACCCTTTTATATTATTTGTATTCTCTCATCCCATGGAATCCATGAGCTTCTCCCATGGTATCTCTTAGTTTTATTCCTTCCCCCATTTTTTAACTTGATTCATGGATGATCTAATTATAATTTTCATGAAAAATACCTGGCAATAATTCTCCATCCTTTCTTATTCTCCCTTTCATCACTTCATTTTTATTTCTCTCATGTAGCGTAAATATTCTTAGATTCCAAATGATCATGTTGTAATTCATAAGATATGAATGGGTCTCTTCTAGTTTTGACAATAGTTGATCATGAAATAGGTATATGAACTATTTTTATTATTTATGACTGGTGAATGTGGTGTGATTTATTCAAGGAATTTTAATATTTTTTGTTTGCTTTAATGGATGTTCAATCATAATTATCTTGTTCCTTATCTTGTTATTTTTTTGCCTTATTTTATGAGAACAATGTATGTGTTTTCAATGAATTTTATTATTCTTATCATATGATGGTCATATAATTGGATCTCTTGTTTATTTAAATGTATTTTAATATATTTAGGGCTTCTTGGCTGTTGTTTGGATTGATAAATCTCATAGGTTGTTTTGGTCTATGGTCTTACCACATCTAGTGAATTTTATGGTAATACATGAAATTTGCTTACTGATTGTTTTACAAATGACTAAAAAAGATTAAAACCCTATTTACAGAATTATTAATGGAATATATTCAATGGAATTTTCCTATATACTATTAATAGTTTTAAATAGGATTCCATTTCAAACCATTTAATGATTATGATTCATTTTTTATATTTAAAAATAATTATCAATGATAATGTACCGAGTAAAATATTTTATTTGGTTGTGTTATGAATTCATGAATGGGTATAGATATTATATAGAATATTGTAATGTGTTTTTTCATTACGTTTAACTTGATTTCATAGTATGTTTTCACTCAGTTTTTTTTTATAATTTTCTTGAATTATGTTTTGTTACCCTTATTGATTTTTTGTTATAAAATTTTATGGTGACAAATTAACATCATATTCAGGGATAATATATTTAATAATAAAGGTTCATGATTATAAAATTTCTACATTATGATGTGGTATCAAAAGGAAAACTAGGGTAAGTTTTCAAGATTGAGTTTGAGTAATTTTAGATGATTTAAAATTCAAAAGGGTTATAATATATTCTCTTAACATGAGATTTTATTTAAGAGTTAAAACTAAATTCTAGACATCATATCATTTCACTTTAGGTTCTTTTAGTAGATTGTAAATTCTTTTAGAAATAGAGGTTTTAATCTAATTACCGATGTTTTTTTAAATAATAGTCTCTTAAAGATATATTATACACTTGTGTAGTAAATCTTTCCATTAAACATATAACTAAATGAGTTATAATTCATTCAAACATACATGACCTCTGGTTATATGATTTTTTTGGATGGATAATGGCCAGATTGATTAAGTGTTAATGAATGTTTGATTTCTTTATATTGTTTAACTTCATCAATTTCTTTATCAATTCAGAAAAAAAATCTATACTTTGTAGATATTAGCTCTATTTTTTTCTTAAAGAATTAATTGAGGGATTAGTATTACCTAAAAATGATTAATTTATTGTCTATATCTTATTAAACCAAATCCTTGAATATTTCATTATATAAATTAAGTATAATAAAAATTATTTTTCCATTTAAAGATATTATTTTTCATGTTTTAAACATACTTCTTCTAATAATTTTTTACGATTAATAATGGGTATTAAACTACCCATGTTTTTTAATAAAAATAAATAAAAAATAAAATTAATGATCTATTGAATATAAAATTTTAATTAAAACTAATCCTTAATAGTGGAAAATGATTGTCTCTATTTTAATTAAATTATCCAAGATGAATACATCTTAATTTGAAATTATCATTGTTTAAATAAATCATTTTATAGACTCACTCTACAAGTTCATGGCCATGCATTTCCTTAAATTTACTATATATTCATACTAATATGTTCTTAATTGATACTCATTTATATTTCTAATAAGTTATAGAGAAATGTTTTTACTATGATTTTTCCCCATTTGATCTTATACTTATATTCTTTAGTGAATGATATGTAATAGCTTCTTATTCCATATTCAATTCCTTGTTGGTTTTTCTTATTTAATGTGATTTCCAAGATATGTTATAAATCATTTTTGGCAAAGAAACCAAGTATTCATAATTATTATAATTCCATGATTTGTTATTTATTTTAAAAAACATCATGTTATGTGTTATATCATATTAGCATGGTACTAGAATATTATAATTCCATATATATTGAGGGAGATGATGGTGCTTCAATATTCAATCACTCTTCCCTCCCTAGTGAGGAATATGGTGGTACTTCAACATCCAATCTTTCTTCCATCATTTTTAGGAGTTTTGGGGTGTTTCATCGCATGATCATTCTTCCCTCCTTATTTTTGAAAATGGGGGTGTTTTTAGTTGATCATTAATTGGGATGGGTTATAATGTCCTAACTCATCATATACAATTTTTCTCCCAATAGGATTGGTGTTACACTATACCAATTTATATTCATCAACATAAAATTCCAATATGGTCTCAAATATTTTCTGTATAGGTGTAAACTCTCAAATTATAAAGTGTTATGTTTACATTTAGTATTCTCTTGTTAGATTTTTATTAAATCAATCCTACCATTTTTCATTATTTTATTTTAAAATAATATTTTATCAATTGTATAGATATTCATCCGTATACCTATTTATTTATTGTTGAGCTATGTTACCCATTTTGAAGCCTATGGAGTTTTTAAACTCATGCTCTACATGGAAACCTTGGTTGAATTTCAGTTTAACTTACTACAGTGTAGGTAAGAACATGAATATATGTAACTGTATGATGCATTCTTAACAAACTAAAATTGGATATACTTATATTATTTTAGTGACCTTATTGAATAGTGGGAGGTAAAATTTTGTAGTAGTAGTGTTGGAACATCAACAATTCTATTTATTTTTTTCTAGTACCTTTAGTTGTACATGAGTTTTTTATTATTCTTTCACTGGACGATTTTTTGTTCTGATGATATTCATATCAATGTTATTTTGTTTGATTTATTTTTTTATATAGTTATAGCTTAGGATATTTTTTATTTTCTGTAAAAATATCATTATATGGATGATTCATACCTATTTATTGATTTGGTTTTTTCAGGAATTATTATGTTAATCAATGTTTGTAAATCAGTCCTCAATGATAATTAATACCATGTTGCACTAGTGGATATTCAATATGGATTGGATAATGTTATTTGTATTAGGAATGTACTTAATCTAGTGTTTGGTTCCTGATTATAACCTTAATTTCTTCTAATAATATTTAAAAATATCATAGTTTAATGTTAGGAGGGGAGGACTGAAGAGTCACGGTCAGTTTTTTCATCCATCAACAATACATAAGAGTATGTGGGAATGTCATCCATACAAGAATTAAAATAATGTTTTTTTGGATTTTAGGTCTCAAAGGTAGAATTATGTATAAATTTATGTTTTGAATCCTTAAATAGGAAAATTTTATTTTTTTGGGGAGTATGGTCTCCCAAGAAGGCTTACGGTTACACTAGAGTTTCATACTATCAAAGAAAGCTTAAAGGGTATTTGGGATTTATGTTTTTCTCATTGTAATTAATGTTATGGTATAGTTTCCAACAATCTATGAATTATTAAAGGGTAATGGGATGTTGGAGGTTTAATGAAGATAGGATTGATCCCATAAAATGGAATTTCAATTTGACTCTATAAAGTGAATAAAAACCCGTGTTGTTTTGTGTCACAATTTCAAAGACTTATGAAAGGGAATTTTGTACCTTTTATGGTCATGTGAAATGGACCTATGGTTTTTCTTTAATTATTATGCAATAAGGTCTATGGTGTGTTTTTTGCAACATCCTGACTCAGCTCACCAATACGATGGTGGTCGGACCGGTCTCCACATAATCTCATGTGTGCCTCACTGTATTCCAGAGGCTACTGACTAGAAGAGAGTGTGTAAAGATAGTCAGTGGGGATACTATTCCATCTTATAAGAGTTGCGCAGTGGTGTAATAGAGTAAATAACAATCAATAGTGGATGTAGTAATAGACAAAATAATGCAGTGGAAGTCAGATTTCATATAAATCAACAGAAGTGGCCAATACCATTTTATACAATAGATGAATGCATGACATGGTAATGATACATTATGTAAAGAAGTAAAAAAGTACAATATGATTTTCAATTACATGAAATATAGTAATCATGTAGAGAAATGAACAAAAATACCAAAGACAGTCTCTACAAGAATCCCAAGCTCCTGCTCTGTCCTTTTTCTCTACTCCAGGTGTAGGCAAACAACAACAAGTAAGTTTCACGGGCCTACGAAAAATAGAGGACTACTTGGGTACCCCAGTTCAATGGCGACCTGAATAGGGCGTGAGATATAAATATCAGTAATCCTGCACCACCAGTGTCTAACTGAATCGCTACAGTGTAATATAAATTAACATGGGTTCAAGCATGGATAAATAAAGTAAGTAGTACATTATAAATAAACAACCAAGTACCTTTTTCATCCCTGATGTTGTGTTTGTCCATGTAATCTGTTCAATAATTGATTATTACTAGTTAATTCAAAAGTTACATGTGTGTAAGTCCCTTTCTGAGTCCATGGAGTTTCCTCTAAGGTAAAATGGGGCTAACAAATCACTAAGCCATCCGGGCTTTAACCATGGCACCTACTTGTCAATGCTGGATCGAAGGAGTGTATACAAGGCATCCTGTGATGGTGTTTAGTATTAAAGTCCCAAGGTAAAAACCAATGAAACAACCTTGATATATTATATGTAGTGAAGGTCCCAAGACGTAACATGGCAACCTGACAAGGATATCCTGTGAGGGATTTCCAAGGTAATAACCAAGGTAACATAGATCTCATTAAATGCTAACTAAGTTGTATCTGAGTCCAGCTAAGAGGTAAGAGTGTAATCCAATGAGTGTAAGCCAAGTCATTCCACAATAAGGTTCCTACCTAGTCCAAAGCATGCATCCCTGAAAAAATGGGGCTAAGCAAGGACTGGGTCCAAGAGGTGTCCCCAAGGCACCTACTTGTTAATGCTGGATCCATGGAGTGTATCCAAGGAATCCTATATAACTACACGGGGACCCAACAGTAGTATATCATGCATCCAAAGATAATACAAGGAATGATATCTAGGTGATTCTGAACCTTAGCAACCCATCCTTGAATTTGGAATGGGGTACACGAGTGCTCATGGTATTCTGCGATCAGAAACCATGACAAGATTGAGTCTAACCATTCCTATTTAATAAAGAATTCATGTACTGATTAATTTTGGTCCAAGACTTTCCATACATTAGTGTGTAAAGGTCAACAAGGATTACAACCATTTATTTATTGCTTCAATCCTTTACATTTATTAGTGTGGAAAGGTCAAGTATCATTGCAACCATTTATTTAAAATCCATTGAGGCATTTTCAAAAGTCAAGGTCCACATCACTTCCTTCCCTTAACATGATAAGGGTTCCCATGAAGTGGAAAAAATTATTCTCACATGAACACGATTCCATCCATGGAATTTCTACATGGGAATCCATGTATCTTCAAATGTTTGAGAATAAAAACCCATTGATTCCATCCATGGCATTCCTGCTTGGGAACCCACATGTCACCTAAGGTGTTATTAGCATTAAAACATTTGAAAACAATTTGTTAATTTCATTGGAGGGTCAATGATTAATCATTAATCATTAATTTAATTCAACTCATTCCATTTACCAAAACATGTCTATTTCATTTATAAGGATCCAAGTATCCATGATCAAAGGAAATTACCTACATGGATAACTCCTATCTAAAAAGTAAGCCAAACACTTAGACGGTGCCTTGGTCCTTTATTCATTTTCAATAGGGAAACTTGGTTTTTCTAATGCCATTAGGGGCAAGTACTAAACATGTCGTATTCCAACAAAACATCAAGGCATAAGAATTATAAACACAACAAGTCAAGCAAGCAAGGTCTTACCACTAATTTTTATCTTGAAGGAAGTGCACCTCTATTGGAGGGGCTTTATTATAAAAACATTATATTGCTTATCACACAAATCATTTACTACATTTATCATTTTAAATGAAACATGATAACTTCACATATAATAGGAATTAAATATAAATAATTCATTTCATGGAATTAGTTTCTAATAAAAGTGCAATAAGAAATTTATTAATGCATTTAAAAAATTAAGGATATTGAAGGGGACCCTACCTCAGTGTGGAACCAAGCCATCGACATCGGATCTTGTAGCTTTCTAACACAATAAGACAAACCACTCACATGCATATATAACTATATATATTTGTGTATACCCTTAACCCATTACCCATATTCCGGTCACCATGAGGGAAACCACACATAGAGGATATACACAAATACATACATACACACACACACACACACATATATATATATATATACATACCTCCATATATTCTTGTGAGCCTTCCGAAGGCACAGAAACTCACTAAAACAACACCTTACATCCATAAACACCATAATATACTAAAAAGGGAGGTGAGAAGCCAACCAATGGCATTAAATACATACCTTACTTTGAAGAAAATAACCAAATCAATATGAAACCATGCGGATAAGCTCAATGCTCTAACAAAAACATGATGGAGACTCATAAATACCCAAAGCCCCAAATTTAACACCCAAGTAACAAAACATGAGGTGAAATCCTTACCCCAAAACCAATCTGACAGACCAAAACCACCCGAACCACCTTTCCTTTGGGATTGGTTGTTAGAGAACTCACTTATGAGACCCAGGAGGACATTAGAAGAAACCTGGAACAAAAAAAATCAGAAAATCAAATTACCTGACAACCCTAGGGTTCGGCCGATTCTCACTGGGTGACGAAGAGGCCGTAATCTGATCAGATCTAGGAGGAGAAGGGACAAGAGATGATTCACTATAATGATTCAATGATATTTTCAAAGAAGAATAACTAGAATGAAGGAGGAAGAGGAGGTTTTGGAGGGGTATATTCACGATGAAGGGAGAAGCCCCTTTGGGCCAGGTGCAATGCGATTTGACGGAGAGGGGTGTGAGGTTTATGTTTTAATTTAATTTAATTTAATTTAATATTAATTTAAATCTTTAAAATAATCTGATTACCTGGTTTTATATGCATGTTTTTCCAAACCATGTGAAAACCGTGCAGTGTATACTTCACCCATGACACACCCTACAGGGCTAGGCGCACAGTTTAGGATCTCGTGCACAGCCCATGCGCAAGTCCACTGCCCCACTTAAAAAGGGGTTGCACGGTTTCCTATAGTGCGATTAATGGTTTAGCAAACTGTGTGCAAACTATGCGCCATCTACTGTCTTTTGAAACTTGATATTTTTCAAGCTTGACACTCGCAAAACTTCTCAATCCAATAGAAAGACTTCTTGTCCCTTCACCAAAGCAAAAAAAAATCACATAGGATTTATCTAACTCTTGGAATTTTGTTCTGAATATCATTTTAAAAAACTATTGGTTTAGTTAATGAAAAACATCAAAAACCTTTGTGATTTTTCTGGTTAAAAAACATGAGATTCTACAATATATCCACTTTAAAACTTCTTGTCCCTAAGAGGCCTTCAGAAACAATGCAAACACCACCAAACCTAAAAGTGTTGTGAAGTTTCATTAAAATGGTTTCATTTCATTTCTAATGCCCAATGTAACTTAAACATTTATAGCACACTCTCACTTCATCCTTCACAACCTAAGACAACACTTAAAGTTCAACTTAAACAACGAAACTGATCTTACAAGATTCCATTTAGATAGAGACATGATCACCTCATCATCTCGATAGACATCGATCGATGGTGCTCACCACCATAGGTCTTAACATAATTAAGGGTAAATTCCAAGCCACAATACCTCCACCATTGGAATTTTCATACAAGGCACAGCATTGAGTGTTATCACGAAACTCCTGGTATGATTTTGTAAAAAGGAAACTATAGAATTCAGATCGACCTAACAGAACTAGTGGTGAAAGATCTCTCAGAAGACACTACCAACCATCAAACCACACTTGCCTTCACCTAGAAATATACTTTAAAATAACCCCTTACAACTGTAAACATTAAACTAAAGGAATAGAGAATTAGTTGATCCACTTAGCCTACATATCTCATTGGAGTATGGCTTAGGTGTCTGGAGAAATTCAAAAGGAATGACTGGAGTGCATGTGTTTGCACAAGGAGTTCCTACTTGGGAACCCAGGAATCATTCAAGCCTTACCAAGCCTCAATGATAACCACACATTGGCTTATAACACTGACGAAGATCCCCCAACAAGATCAACAACTTTTAAAGATTTAGTTCTTCGTAACACCGAAAATATCTTAGTGCATCGATGAAGATGTCATGATATGGGAGATGCTCATCTATTAAAGAGAGTACACTAAGAGGATTTAAGACAGGGTTTCAAGTCAAACACACCCATAAATTAGAAGACTAAACAATTGAACCAGATCAAAGTCATGCGGTCAAGAAAGACGTGACACAAATTAAGACATGCTATCTTTAAGGGCATTCAATCCATAACCAACCATTTACCAATGGTCATATAATTTTTTTCTTCAACCTGGAATGGCACTTTAATAGACTCAATAAGAAACTACCCACCTTAAGAGTGTCCTAGTCAAAAGAGAATAAAACTAACCACTCATAAGCATGCTAGATTATTACAACAAGACTGGCATGTCCAAATACCCGAGTCTTTCAAAAACCATTCTGATTATTGGGATGAAACTAATTCTTTAATGCTCAAGTCACTCAACATCGATATGACCCATTGCCATATTTAACAGTACATGAAGATTTACTTCTGAGTCATATTTCCTCATACAACCATCACCCTGGATGATGCCACAACCAGTCGTCCATTTCTGAGAATAAGAAAGGGGAAACCAACCTAAAAAGCAGCCGACTATGCCCGAGGCATGTCTAACCTACTGAAAAAGAGCATTACTCAATGCTCGAGCCTATAACAAGGTCATCAAAAACCTGAACACCAGTCTAAACATGGGTTTCCACATAAAACTGAAAGTCTTACTTGGTACAACATCACCCAAACAACACCAAGAGTGAGAAAAGTCATAGAACTAGTAAGGCATTTATGTTTTAAGGGAACTACCTACCACAGGATAGCCCCTTATGAAGAAAAGGTTTAAACCCTGACATCGGGTCATGTCAAACAAAATTCACTAGGCTCAAAATCCATTCATAATTCCATTTCTACAAAAAAGGACTCATATGAAATGTACTCACACTTATGTTCTAAGGAAACTCAAAGGGAAGTCTGAACCACCCTTATAAGAGGGTTTTTAAATAGTGGACACCACTATTGGTTCCATTTACACGCCACTTACATTTGATCACATTTATTAATTTAATCACCAAAACATCTAATCAAAAAATTAAAGTACCATTTTCAAATAACACAAGGTACTAGATTTTAACCAACGCCCAAAGGAAAAAACATGCAAGTTTTACAAAACTCCTATTTTAAAACATTTTACGTTACTTAAGATCCCATAATTTTTAGGAAACTTATCAAAATAAATTTCTTTTAAAAATATAAGGTGACATATGATGGTCCCATTTTAACCAACATGGATTCTCTATAAAGAAATGCAAAAGAAAACACACAAATATTAAAATTTTAAACTCCCAAACGGGTAATCTCATTAAAAACATTCCCCAACTAACCTACTTTGGTCCAATTGCATTTTAAAAGATAACCATTTTGATTTCGGATCAACACAAAACATATTTCACATTTATAATCATTTCAAAAGGCCTAGTTCCATCACATATAATATGGTTTGTCATTTCCTAATTCACGAAGCGCCCATACACTCCATGGATTGAAAATTGGCTCCCATTAATTGATACCAATTCCGATTTAGAATTTAACATGATCAAAATTAATGGTCAAAATTATATGGGTGGCCATCTACCAACATAAAAGGTGCCCATACACTTCATAGTTTGGAATTTGGCTCCATTTAGTTAAAACCAATTTCATTTAAATATTGAATTTAGCACCCCTTTCACAATGTTACACATGTTACCTTTTC
This sequence comes from Viscum album, assembly GCA_963277665.1. Taxonomy (NCBI): domain Eukaryota; kingdom Viridiplantae; phylum Streptophyta; class Magnoliopsida; order Santalales; family Viscaceae; genus Viscum; species Viscum album. The sequence continues at coordinate 1,491,664,035 of OY728142.1, forward strand.
CCAGCTATAAGTCACCCATACACCTTACAATTGAAAACTGGCTACCGTTATGATTATACGTCAAGGTAAGCTAGCATGTCACTACAATCAGCTAACAAAGAGCAACAAGATGGAATCACATAAGCATGGCATGTCAATAAGGCACCAAATCATACTTAGCAGGAAACATACTAATGAAACTACATGGAATAGCATATATGCATGGCATGTAAGTGCCTAATATGATTCATTTATGTTTCATCCTTTCCATAACACGCCAAGGGTAATTTTCATAATTCCATAAATCATAAGTAGTGGATGGTACACCACTCACTCTAGGTGAAATCATAACAATGGTAACAGCGAAAAACATAAACAACAATCCAAACCCCAGCCACATGGTCATTCCCTGTACGTGGGGTGATCAGTCCCAAACATAGCTATTAATGAAGTGCTGACACATTCCTAGTCTCATGTGTACTAACTAAAAATAGTAATACTACAAGAAAACCTCCTCTAATACCACATTGTATAGTCCCGACCCAGAACACCACTAAGATGGTGGTCAAACCAATCGACACATAACCTCAAGCGTGCCTCCCCATACACTAGAGGATATCGACTTGCAGCAAGGGTGTATGGATAGTTATGGAGGATATTATACCATCTTATCAGAGTTGCACAGTGGTATAACATAGTAAATAACAACCATCAATGAAAACATTAATAGAAGAAATCAAGCAGTGGATGTCATATTTCATATAAATGAACAAAGGTGGCCAATACCAGTTTAAACAATAGATGAATGCATGACATGGTACTGATACATTACAGAAATCATTAAATAACACAATATGATTTTCACTACAATGAAATTTTAGGACTCAACTAATGAAAATAACAAAAATGCCAAAGGTGATATCCATGAGCATCATATTCTCTATATCTATCCTTTGCTCCTACTCTAGGTGCAGGAAAACAACAACAAGAAAGGTCCAAGTGCCTAAGAACAATAGAGGACTACTTGGGTATGCCAATGCAATAGAGGTCTGAGTAGGGTGTGAGATAGAGATCTCAGTAGGTCGGAAACAGAGGTGTCTAACCCAATTACGACAATGTAATATAAATTAACTAGGGAAAAAGCATGCAAAAATAAAGTAAGAAATGAATTATTACTAAACAACCGTGTACCAGATTCATCCCTCAGTTTGTGTCTTGACATGTAATCAGTTTATTAATTGAGTATTACACCTTAATTCATATATTACATGTGGGTAAGTCTCCTACCAAGTACGAGGAGTTTCCTCTGAGGTAAAATGGGGCTAACCAATGATCGGGCCAAATGGGCTTTATCTATGGAACCCAATTGTCAGTGTTGTACCCAAGGAGTTTATCCAAGACATCCAATTATGGTGTTTGGTATTAAATTCCCAAGATAATAACCATAGAAAAAACTTCATTATAGTATATGTAGTGATGGTCCCAAGACGTAACATGAAAACCTGACATGGATATCCTGTGAGGGAGTTCAAAGGAAATAACCAAGGTAACGTAGATCTCACGGATAGCTAACTCTTTGGAATATGAGTCTAGGTAAGGGTTAAGAGTGTAATATAAGGAGAGTAATCCAAGGAACGCCAAAAAAGGTGCCTATAGAGTCCAAGGAGTTCATCCAAGGTAAAACAGGGCTAAGGAAGGTCTAGGTCCAAGGAGTGTATCCAGAACACCTACTTGTCAATGAAGGATCCAAGGAGTGTATCCAAGGCATCCTATAGTACTACATGGGGACCCAATAGTAGTATACTGGGCATCCAATGATAAGAGTAGGAATGAGATCTAGGTGAGTCTAAACCTTAGCAACACGTCCTTGAATTTGGAATGGGGTACATGAGTGGTCATGTTATTATCAGATCAGAAACCTTGACAAGGTCGAGTCTAACCATTCCTATTTAATAAAGAAGTCATTTACTAATTAATTTTGGTCCATGTCTTGCCATCCATTAGTGTGGAAAGGTCATGTAGCATTGAAACCATTTATTTATTGGTTCTAACCTTGCCTTCCATTAGTATGGAATGGTCAAGTAGCATTGCAAACTTTTATATAAAATCCATTTATGCATTTTCAAAAGTGAAGGTCCACACCACTACCTTCCATTAACATGGTAAGGGTTTCCATGATTATGGAACCAACTATTATCACATGAACCTAGGTCCGTCCATGGAATTCCTATATGGGAATCCATGTATCTCCCAAGGTATGCGTCTAAAAACCCATTGTGTTCTTCCATGGAATTCCTACATGGGAACCCACGTGTCACCCAACGTGTTATTATCATTAAAAACATTTGAAAATAATTTGTTTATTTCATTGGAGGGTTAATCATTACGCATTAACCATTATTTTAATTCAACTCATTCCATTAATAAGAACACGTCAATTTCATTTATAAGGCTCCAAGTATCCATGAAAAATGGAAATTACCTACATGGGTAATTCCTATCTAAAAACTAGTCCAACCACATAGATAGTTCCTTGATCCTTTAATCATTTGTAAAAGTGAAACTCGGGGTTTCTAATGCCATAGTGGCCATGTTTTAAGCATGATGTATTCCAACATAACATCAAGGAATAATAATTATAAACACAACAAGTCTAGCAATCAATGTCATACCACTAATTTTTAGTTTGAAGTCAACACATATCTATTGGAGGGGTTTTATTATAAAAACCTGAAATTTCCTATCACAAAAATCATTTACTACATTTATCATTTTAAACGGAATATGATAAATTTAAATTTAAGAGGCATTCTATATAAATACATCATTGAATGGAATTAATTTCTAATAATAGTGTAGTAAGATATTTTTTAATGCATTTATAAAATGGAGGACTTAAAAAGGGACCCTACATCAGGGTGGAACCAAGCCATCCCCATCAGCTCTTGTAGCTTTCTAACCCATGTAGAAAACCCACTTGTGTTCATATACAACTATATATATTTGTGTATACCCTTAACCCAATAATTTTATTCCCCACTCCATGAGGGAATACACACATGGACAATATACACATATACATATATATATATACCTTTTTATAAGCTTGTGAGCCTTCTAAAGGCATGGAAAATCACTAAAACAACACCCGACATCCATAAACACCATAAGATACTAAAATGGGAGGTGTGAAACCCACAAATGATATTAAATCCTCACCTCAGTTGGTGGAGAAAATCCAAAATGAGATGAAACCACGTGGAATAGATCAAGGAACTACCATAAACATGGTAGAGACTCATAAATACAAAAGCACCAAATTTAACACACGTGAAAAAAACAGGAAGTGAAATCCTTACCTCGAAACCTATCTGACAGACCGAAACCACCGAAACCACCTCTCCTTTGGAGGTCGTTGCCAGAATACACACTTACGAGACTTGAGAGGCCATCTGCACCATTGTCGAACAAAAACAATCCTAAAATTGGATTACCCCACAACCTTAGGGATCAACCAATTCTCACCGAGTAACGAAGATGCCAAAATCTGGTCAGAACTAGGAGGAGCTAGGATAGGAGAGGACTCACTATAAAGATTCAATGACATTCACGAAGAAGAACTACCAGAATGAAGGTGGGAGACGAGGTCTAGGTGGGGTCCATGTGCATTGAAGGGAAAAGCCCCTTTGGGCTGCGTGTGAAGTGATTTGAGGGAGAGGAGTGTGAGGTTTATGTTTTAATTTAATTTTATTTTATTTTACTTTATTCTATTTTATTTTAATTATTTAAAAGTATATGACCACACGGTTTGATCTGCACTGTTATCCAATCCATGTGAAAACCATGTGATGTCTACCACCCCCAAGACACACCCTACATGGGATAGGCGCACAGTTTAGGAAACCATGCGAAGCTCATGTGCAAGGTCAAATCCACTCTTAAAAAAGGGTCACATCATTACCTGTAGTGGGGAGTAAAATTTAGTAGACCGTGTGAAAATCATGTGCCCTCAAATTTACTTTGAAACTTGATGTTTTTCAAGTACAAAACTCCCGCAACTTCTTGAGCCACTCAGAAGACTTCTCATGCCTTTTCCCAAGCCCAAAAACATCACATAGGAGTGACACAACTCTCGACATTTTATTTCAATGTTTGGTTTTAAAAATGATCGGTTTAGTAAATGAAAAAGTTAAAAAAAACCATCTTATTTTTGTTTGGTTAAAAAACACGGGATTCTATAGTTTTACTATAAGGTCATATGACTAAGACTAGTGATATCTTCTAGTTTAAGTTCATACTAAGGGATATATTCCCTAATTCTATGAATGCATATGATGTAAAAAATGTTTATGTTGATCTATACAATTTTGATATCTTATTTGGTATAACATATAAACCATATCATTAGCTATGATATAGATATATCAAACCCACTAACATGGGAACAACATATGATATGGATATATTAGAGGGAAACATTATAAGTATTATAATATGTAGAATCGTAATATATAATTCATAAGGAGCCTTATTACTGATGAAATTGTAGTAAAAAATTAAAAATTTAGCATTAAAGAACCTTCTTCCAAGGTTTATAATTATCATAAATGTTTTATTAGATGAAAAATATTGGATTATTGGAATTTTTTATGGTTACAAGTGTAATAACCATTCTCTTCTAATCATAAATTTCATAGAATATGTGTAATCACAGTTAAAGGATTTAGGTTGTCACGTGGACTATATAAAGAAGTGAAATACATTGAGATATGTTTTTTTTTAATGTGTAACTCCTTGGGGAATATCCCTTTTAAAGTTATCCTTCTTCTTCAACCTTTTAAAACTAAGGTACTAGAATAACATGGTTCCAAGGAGGATCCCACCAAAGTGTTTGGTGATTTAGTTTATCCTATGGATGTACCTCATCATCAAGATTACATACTATTTTTAGAAATTATATTCATTATAAATGTGTTATTGAAGAATATTTTTCACACCCATACCAGAATTTATAATGTTAAATTGTTTATTTATTAATTTTTTTAGTCAGTCCCTTGAGTGCTAATCACATTATTTTTTAAAAATTTGAAAACTCCTATAAAATGGCCTATCAGATTGTTATTGAATTCTTAATAGTAAACATGTAAATATTTTTTTGTTGAATATGAAATTTTTATAGACTTAAATTTCATGGTTTGAACATTGTTACCACAAAAGTTTGACCAAATCCTTTTGATTTCTTAATGTGTCTAGTGAAGGACACATGGTTAGTGAATTATTTGGTAAATTATGTGAAAAAATTTCGATCTACATAGAAATTCTAAAAAAATATTCCTAAATTACTCTTTTAACCCTCCTCTCTTTTACACTATGTCACACACCCCTCCCTCCTTGCACTCTCCCCTGACAACTGACATCTAGGGACCCCGCATGTGCCTCCCCTTAATCCCCCATCTGAATCATGAATCCATCCATTTGATTTTTCAAGATATATCTTAATGTTAGAACTTATTATAATCCTCCTAATACCCATTATTATTATTTTTTCCATGTTTTCCTCCCTCTCTATTCATCCACACACTACATGGTGACCCTTAGGTTGGATTTGGACCTATATTCACATGATTATAACTTAAATCGACCTTTTAAATTTTGGTGATTCTTCATGGTAATATGAGTTTCCATTTAATTTTTTATGGTGGAGTTGGACATCAATTATTGAATATAGAGTTTGACATGTAGATTTCACCCATTCATGACACTTTTATGTTAGAACCATTCATTAATTAGCATTGAAACATATTTTTTGATACCTAATGATAATATTATTAATATCTATATAATTTATAAAGATAAAAATAGATTTCAAATTGGTTTTTCTAGAATGCAATGATACTTTAAATTTTTGAAATTTTTGAAATTTATCATTTTTAACAGATCACAAAAATAGTTTAAAAATTCGATTGAACTGAAATTGATGAGGTATTTCAAAATTATCAACAATTAAATATTTCTTCTTATGATAATCCTTATTCTCTGGTAAACAATGTTATAGATGAATCATTGTATATATTCACAAAATGTGTGTGAATATCGCATTGAATTGAGAATTATTAATATATATATTCTAATTTTTATAAGGATAAATGATGGTTTTGGAACATAAATTGAATATTTAGACATGTTTTTTAAATTATATTTTCATGCAATCTTTTAGATGTTTTATTGATGATTATGATTAATTATGACCATTTTGAGATAAATTATACCATACATATGATTAGATTTTTTGAATTACCAGGTACTTTGGTATGTTACATTTGATGGGATGGGTTCCCTTTCCACTAGTTATGCTAGTTATGTAAATGTGATACCCACACTATCAAGTGACGTGATACTATATTTTCTACTACACTATAGAGATGTGAATGCTACGTGAATATCCATAATATTCTATAGAGGTTCTCTAATAACACAATTTTTTACCTTATTATTAGAATATGTGTATTTTTAAATAATATTTTTGAAACTAAATAATTCTTTATTAATTTCATTTTTTATTAAATGTCTTAAATCTTATTTTGATTACATGGACAGGTTTATTTTAGGAGAAATGAATATAAATGATGGATTCTCATGAATTGTTTTAAAAATTAAATAAAGGAATATTTCATAATTTTTTTCAAAATATCATGAAAGTGGATCTTTTAGTAAATGTTAAGTTGTGTAAAGGTGGTCGGTGTACTATTGGGAGTTTTCAGGATCAAACATATATTATTTCTTGCTTCTAGGTTCTAGTTTATATTATGATTGATCTTAAAGAATTTACAGTTTCAAAACAATATGGTTACATGTGTTCACATATATTTTGGTTGGTTATTTGATTTTATTTATATTTTGAAAATCACATTTTCCAAATATTTCATTTATGCTTTCTTTTTCTTCAAATTGATGTCCAATTATAAGTGTGGAGATTATGTGATGAATCTCATGGTATGTTTCTATGGTGGGAGTTGGGGGAGATCCTTGGTAATTAAAATTCATGTATTTTTTATTTTTTTTCATTATTAAATATTTATTTAGAATTTATTATTAGATTTATTCCTGGATGTACAATATATGGATAATTTAAGCGGATATTTCTATTGAAATTATTCTGATTCTTCAAATTCATTTTTTGGAGACACAATCACCAACTGATGTTTTGTTGATTTGTAAAAAACAATTCTCTCCCATGGGGATTGGAAATACATATTATTACATGTAATGGATAGGCTCAAGTTCTCATATCATGGGTTATCTTAGGATAGTTCATGATGAAATGGTATCATAGCCTTGGTTTTTCTAAGGTAATACATTCTTAAATTCTTATTTCTATTTATGTATTGATTGTAGATCAAATATAATAATTTAAGACAATGGTTAAAATAATGAATTAGTGTTTATCCAAATCATTAATTATTAAAATATATTTTTTCATGGGAATTATGGTTTAGAGTTTTGGTTTTTTTCTTAATTCATTATGAAATTTATTAATTTTAATTGAATGTCTTTTTACAATTTATTTCTATTTCATGTGTTTTTTAGAACATTTCAAATGATTGAGTGTGAAATAAGAGATAAAATACTTGAATGTGATGGCGTCATTGGGTATTGAAAACCATCTAGATCCCAGGTATATGGTTTTGAATAACTCTTCATGGAATTGGTATAATTGGAACATGGTATACCAACCATACGATCAATTCATTTGTTTTCACTAATCCCCCTTCATTTTTTTCTTTCAGTTTCTTTTAGTTTCAACTTATTTTGTTCTAGGAAGGTTTTTTATTAAACTAAATATTTGGTTTAAAATATTAAGTCTGTTAAAAATAATAACATTATTTTTATTACAATGATGAATGATTTTTTATAAATTAATTTTTTTGAAAAAATATAATTGATAACAATAATCATTTTTTGTGAATTTATAGTTGAATGTTTTCTTTAAAATGTAATTTTTTTTGAGGAATAATTGATTTAGATTTTAATTTATTTTAAAATCTAATCTTTGGTTATGCTATTTTTTTAAATAAATTTGTGAAAGAATAACTACAAAGAATTCAATTTGGTTCTCTTAAATATTTTAAAAATAAAAATTATATTAAATGATACTGGTTTTAATGGTTTATTTTTATTTTATGGGAAATAATCAAGTGGATTTCCAATGAGTTCACTGAAAAAGGGTGCTTGACTATGGGAATTATTTCTAATGTGATTGTTTTGTTTTATTAAAAATAAAAGAAAATTTAAAAAATGATTTCTTTTAGTATTTGTAGTATTTTTTGAAGGATTATATTTTAATTAAAAAAAATTATCTTAAAATGTTATGTATTTAATGGGTGTGGTTAAATAATTAAATTTTGAGGTTTCATAAAAATAGAGGTTGTGTTTTTGAAATTAATATTATTTTTTTAAATGAGATGATATGATTCAATGTTTTAGAAAGGTATTTTTTTTATAATTTTTTTTAGTTTTTCTATTTATGTTTTTTGGTGTGCCTTTTTATTTTAATTTAATTTTTTTGTCATAAGTTGTAAGGATAGATTATTTAGGTTTTTCCCTTCTGTTATATCAATTTTTCTTCCCAAAATGGTCCAGATGAAAAGGGTGGATTTATTATTTTCATTTGATTCATAAGATATCTTCCTCCATCTTATGGGTGTAGTTCCATTATAGATTGGTGGAATTATTTTACTTTAGGGAATATTTATTTCATATCCAATAGTATAGGGTATTTTAGAAGAGGTTATGGAATAGTGATATGTTTTGGGTTATTCTTAAAATCTTCTATATTGAACGATTCGTTATATTTTTGATATTTTATTTTTTTAGATTTTAATTCCTTTAATCAAATGGGTTTGATATCCTTGTTTTTAATTCATTTTTTGGTGGATTTGGGTATTAGAAGAGTTAGGAAAGTTCATAGGTGACAAGTAGGGGTGTTACCCATTAATAGTTTGTACCGAAGAGAGAATCTAAATTATTTGGATAGGTTCTCTAGGGGTTTTTCTTCCACGAGTTATTTTTCATGTTTCTTCCACATCCTCCTATGTTCTTGGGGGAATTATTATTGTTATTATATGGATATGCCTTGTTTGAGATTCTTCCATCTAGGTTATATTATTTTCATCCATCCTGAATTTTATTGATTATTTTTAATTAAGGAGATAATTAATCTTTAGATCATGGGAATAGTATCCTTATGTTACATCTGCATCTTTTAAGTACAATTTTTGATTTTTTTCTCCTCCTCTTGTTGGAGGTTAACCTTTTAGGATGAAATCATTATTTTTTTCCCTAGAATTAGTGATTGTTTTAGAGATTTTCTGTGTTTATAGATATCTAATATTGTGGGGAGTTGACCATAAGTGATATTTTGAGGAATTCTAGTCTACATTGATCTTGGCTAGGTTTCCTCTTTTTGTGGTAAGTCAGGTATGGGTGGCTTGGAATTGACTTTTTTGCTTCTTCCTTGGACACTCCCACCCATGGAAGAGTACAAGTGGCTGATATTTGTTGGTGCATTTGATAGTTTATCAGAATTCATTATCATATTTTGTTAATTATTCCCAAATGATTACTTCTTCAAGGTGTTCCTTTGTTTTGAGTTTATTTTTAATTGAATCAACCATCTATTTTTTAGGTTTCATTTTGAAATATCTAGATCGATGATATCTTGAAATCCCATTATAGTTTTCTATGGCGAGGTAATTAGAAGATTTATGTATGTTATATTTTTTTATTGAGGATTGTGTCATCAATCATTGGAAATAATTTTTTTATGTCCTCTTTCCCCTCGTCATTCTAAATCATATCTATAATTAGTACATTAGAAATATTTTCTTTTTGTGGTATCATTTTGATTCAATTCTTTCTTAGGGAATATAGAATTACAGTGTGAAATTTTCTCACAAAACTACCTTGATTTCCATTGTTAAATTGTTTATATATTAATTCAGAATTATTTTTAATCTTTAATATAGCAACCAAATATTTCACTATGTACTCTCATTACATAAAAAATATATTAGAATAAATATTTCATTTAATAAAACTAAATATAATGAAAAACTAGGATATATTTTCAATATTAAATATAAATATTAAATTAGTTAATGTAAATTAATGTAAACATATCAAAAAATAAATAAAAAGAGTAAGAAGAAATTGCATTTGGAAGAAAAAGTATTCTTTATAAAGAACATTTTCCCAATCATTGAACGGAGGAAACTTCAATAGGGTTTGTTCTTGACCAAGACCTAGTGAAAATTGAGAAATTATGGTTTGAGAAAACCATATACGGGACAATTACAAGCTCATTGAGATTTCCACAAGACCGTACTTGTTGAAGTGCAACTCAAAATGAAAACATGAAATTTTATGATATTAGGTATTATACTGAGATCATATGGGGGTTAATTAAGTACAAATTTTGATCATATAAAATGTAATAAAATATTTATTTATATATATATCATGGATTTCTAAACATTTCAAGGAGTCATTTATGTAAAAATTATTTTTTGAATGAAAATGTATTTTTTAGAAATTAAAATTTATTTTTAATGAAATAAGCTAATTTTTATTGATTAATAAAAATATTAATTAATCATGGATTATTTTTTAATTTATAGAAAAAATGAATAGTTAATAAAAAAAATTTATTTTTCATTTAAAATAGTTTTCCCAAAATTTAAAATCTTTAAATATTTTTTTAAATAAGAATAAAAATTTGAGAAAGTAAATATGATTTTTTATTTATTATTAAAATATCTACCTAATATTAATATTTGTGATTTTTTTAAATATATTTATTTTTTAGTTGAATAGTTAAAAAATACCATTTTTTCAAAAAAAAAGATTTTGATGACATTATTGGTTTATATATATGAATTATAGGTTTATAAAAGAAATTTATATGAACAGATATATATTTTATGTTAGCATATAATTTAAAATTTATGTTTCTACAATTTAAACACATATTGGATATTTTAGATTAGAAGATATATATTTTTTTTGAAAACAATTGTCTTAAATACATTATATATTTAGTATTTTATAATTATATTATATCATTTATAAAAATTGAAAAAAATAATTAATTTAAAAATTGTAAACATTATGTAAAAATTATATAATAATAACCATTTTATTTTTTTGGTATACATAATAAATTACCAATATGAAAACTAGATACACTAGTGGAAACCAAAATGGTAAAATTGAGTACACTAAACGGTAAATGGACCAAAATATTAAAACATGTTCTTAATTACATTTTTGAGGTTTTCCTCACCCATATATCTTATCCTATCAATTATTTCTCAATTTATTTATTCTATTACCTTTAGAGTAATTTCCCATTATTGAGGTGTTTTTGATACTTTAAATAAATCCACCCCTTCCCACATATAAAATGGGTTCTCCTCTACTCACTTATCCTGACACTAAAACCCTTTATGATTGGATCAAACACTATAAGACCCTTTATTAAGAACTCATAGACACATTAATGAGTTTTTGGGATTCTTAGAACCCCATACCTCAATGTAATAGTCCCCTAATCCTAGGAGAGCATCATGGTAGTACAATAATGATTTCTAACCACTCCTCCCACTTTCGTATTTACTTATGTGATTTTCTTCTTCCTCATATTTTTTCACAATATTAAAATAGTTCAATAAGTGTCATTTTTTTATTGATATGTTATTGTAATTATGTTATAATATTTAACCCCTCTCCTTTTCTATTAGGAAATATGAAATCCAGAATCAAGTGTTGTGCGGACTACAACCTCCACAACGCAGCATGCATCGTTTTCTAGAAACACCTTACAATGATGGTTTTAGTAGTAAATATAAATATATAATTACGTTATTTATGAAAAAAATTATGTTGTTAAATTATAAACCATATTACTACTTTCCCATATTATATGGAAAATGAATTAATCAACCTCCCATACATGAGGACAACTTCCTCCATAGAATGATAAATTTTCATTTTTCATTTCATCAACACCTTATAAGGATGGTCATGAAAATGGTTTTAAAGGATAAATAATATTTTTATGATACATAAAAGGTTTTAGTAATAAAAATTCCATAACATATTAATTATATGAATGATAAACATTCATTACAAAATTAATCATCTCAAAAAAGAAAACTATGAAGAATAAAACATTTTTATCTTATTATGTAATATTTTTATATCTATTAAGACACTTTATAATTCTTTAACATTTAGATATATCATTATAATATACACTAAATATTACCATTATGTTTATGGTGTAATGATATTTAAACTAAATCACATTATACTCGTCCATTAGACATGATATGTTAATGTTTTGGTTTGTTTGACCACCTACTTGAACAACACCACAAAACTATATCAGGCGTGAATATGAAAACATCATTAATGGTATAACATGATATAGATATTTGAGAAACTATTTCGTTTTGTTTATGGAATTTATATACCAATATCTAACTCAATAATTAATAAATCACATTTCATAGGTGAAGAAAATCATTTAAGTATTCTTATTATGGATTTATTCATTAAGATAACGAATGAAACACTTATCAAAGGAATATGAAACATTATAAATGATAATAAAAAATTTATTATAGTAAAATTAATGAACTACTAATTAGGAAATTTTGGTGACAAATTATAGAAACCTCGCTCTTACAAAACTAGTATAAACAGTCATAACTATACCAACAAAAATTGGAAAAATTTGGTTAAAGTAACTAATACAAATTTAGATAATGATGTTAAACAAAAATTATGAATTGTGTTATGTATGAATATGGTTATTAAATTTTGAATCTATATAGTTATGTTTGTTATATTGGATTCTAAATCACATTCATGGAAATCATGAGTTAAGGTAAGGGTTTATTTGTAACATTTTAAACACCTTCGGACATGTTTGATATTATTTTCAATAAATTATTTTATATGGTATATTCAGAATGAAATCACGTTGAATAATCCAATATTCATAAGAATTATGTTCAATACAATGATTGGGTGAATTTCCAAGTCATTGTAGTAGTCATTATAGAAGTTACTATATTCTTGGAACTATTCACCTGATTTGGGCCCTAATGCCCCATGTCTTTCGAACCACATTAGGCCTTCAGGCCACTTGGAATATATGACACCTCAAGACTTAATGTAAAGTAATTTTAAGCTATAGGGGATTTGGGACAGGAAGCATCTGGGTTATCTGTAAAAGGGATGGTCCCATAAGAGGAATCAAAATAAGTACCAACCACCATAGAAGAGCTAACCAGATTGGGAATGGAGAATGGGTATGAATATTTTTCCATTAATACTAAGAACCATGATTCTATACATGTGGATGTGATATATAATCATCCATATGATGTGGGGATCCAGAATTTTTCAATATTGTAGATTTAATGGTTGTATAGTTCTAGTGTAGTTTGGTCGTTGGGCCTTTAGGTCATGTATTAGGCCTTTGGCCTCTGGGAATTTAGGTTATATAATGAGACATGTTACTATGGGACTATAGGTTATGTCAGGGTTACCTATCTACCTGGTCAAAATGTGATTATCAAATAATAAATTAATATTTAATTCCCTCAGACCATTACATCCAATTTTTGATTTATTGGGTTATAATATTTATTACGTGATTATACGTTTAATGTTTTCTTTGATCATTCCATTAGAATAATTTATTATGCATTTACCTTTATTCTTTATTCTCTAGGTAAATTAATTCTCATTTAAAATAAATATTTCATTGATATAATTTCTTCCAAAATAAAAGTGTACTATTTTAGAATATCCCTTATTCTTACTAATGAAATTTTTCTACCATGTACATATTTTTCATCATTCCAATGTTGTCCTCTCATTTTTAAAAATATATTATAGATTATTTACTATGATTATCATAATTATATTTACCCATTCTCAAAATTAATTTTTAAAACACTTTTTATGAAGTGGTTTTTCAAAAAAAGGTTTTCCAAAATATTAAGTGAAATGGATTTCAATCCATTAAAAATCAAATGTTTTATCTTCCACTATACATTTTTTGATAATATATATGTATTTAAAATATTTTTTATTTATAATTTATTATAATATGGATTTATAAAGTCTTATGTTTGAATTAGTTTTTATTGAAATTAATTTTTCCTTCCACTTTTATAACCATGTTTAAATGGTTTTGTGAGAAATTTTTTATTTTTCCTTATATTTTTTCCACCATGGATTTATATCATTAAATTATGTTTCTATCATCATAAATATTTTATTAAGGTATTATTCATTAAATAAAATGTATTATTTGATATGATATTGTCATTTAATTTTATGTTATATTATGTATTCAGAATGATTAAGAAACCCATTATTTTTCCATTGGTTCATTAATATATGTTTATGATTGATTTTCTATTGCACACATATGTATAGATGATTAATGGTGGGGTTATAAATTTCACAAAAATTAATTAGTATATGTTTACATATCATGTGATAGTCATAAGATGATATAATGAGTTTTTCACACATACATGGTCATGTTGGGTTTTCTAATATTCTAAAATATATACATAATGAGCCTGTTCACATAGGTATGACCATAATTATTTTTATTAGAAAGGTTTTTATATTGATATGGTTATAAAACATTTCCATTTTTTCTTATTAATTTATAGAAATTTTTAAAGATGCAGTTAATTTCCATGAAATGTTGTATTTTCTTGATTATGCCTTATTTTCAACATATTCTTAACTTTTATACCACACTCACTTCTTTTATGATTATTGATGTGTATTTTAATCCATGACATAATTTTTTTTATTTATTGATAAATTTATGATCTTATTTTTCTCTATTGTGTTTCATCACTATCGTATATTATTTTATGTTCTTATATTATGATATTCATTTATTCTTTATATCATCCATTATGTTGATGATCTGAAAATTTATAATATGAATTTCTTTTATATAAAATCTATGTACACCAATTTTTTAGGTTTCCATTCCCCTTGAAATGAAGATGATTATATAATGAAATATTTCAAGAAAGGGTATATAGAAGGAAAATTATGGATAAATGATCCATATTGTAGTAAAATAATATGTTTATATATATACTGTCCAAAAAACTAAACATTTGGGTCCTTGGGTTTCTTTACTATTTGTTGGATACAATATTTAAAGCATGGGATTAAAGTTTTATTTTTGAAAAATTTATATCGGGTAACATTATTTCCCTCGAGTTTGAAGAATTTTAAAATTTAGTTTTTTAGAAATAGTATAAATTTTATTTTTCACATGGTTACAACATAATAAAGAGTAACTATGTAGATCATGTGCGTTATGTATGTAGATTTTACAATTTTTTGACTAATTTGGTGAATGGATTCCCTAAACATGAAACCAATGCATATAGTGTTCATTTTTTCTCCAGTGAAGGATTGATAATTGGTCAATGATTGGGTAAACTGTGAGTAAACCAAATAATTAACTATGAATTTTCTTAAATTTTTTAAAATTAACAATTTCCCCTCCTCTCTTTTACCCTTAACTATACAACCCTCCAACCTTACCCTCTCCCCCTCGTGATTTATGGTCAAGGACATGACTTATTTATCTACTTCTTATCCCCCCTATTTTAAATAATTTAACACTTAAAGTTCAATAGGGATCTTCTCAACTTAATCCTTATCATCTTCCTCCTCCCCCATCCTCCGTATTTTTAATTATTTTCCTCCCCTATCATTGTTTGACTACCGACCAAACCCTATGTGGTGTTTTAGTCCTATTTTAGTATGAATCAATTTTAATTTGGTGTTATAATTACTTAAGGTTCTTCTGGGTCGTACAATGTTCATTTGACTTGGTTTAGGTGGAATTGGACCTCGATTACTATATGTAGAAATATTGAGGTTGGATTTTCCCATTCTTGACTTTTTTATTTTAGGACCATTGATTTTTTGAATTTAAAATTATTATTTTCAATACCAATTTATTGTGTTATAAATTTTTATGGAATTTATAATGATTAAAATATATTTCACCTTGGTTTTCCTTAAATTTAAAGTACCTTTATATTTTTAATGTTAGTTCAATTATTATTTTACCTAGAAGACTAATGGTTTATCAAATTTCTTAAATAGCTCATTAAGTGTTATTTAAAATTTATTAATCATTCATTAATTTTTTTTAGAGATAAATGTTGTACATTGATGACCAATGTTATAAATTATTTATGTAATATATGATACTTACACACATAAACATCAATAAATTTGTAGATAATGTTATTTAAATATTCACAAAAAGAAAATTTCATTTTTTTCATTGAAAAGAGGAGTACCTATATATCTAAATGCATACAAATGTATGAATAAAAAATGGTTTATAAACTTAAATTCTATATTTGAACCTAGTTTTCATATGATATTCTCAGGTAATTTCATTGACATTCATTAACATGTTTGTTTTTTATGTATGATTGTTATGTGATAAATGATACCTCACTTATGGTCATTTTTTGAAACCCACGGTTACTTTGGAAGGTCAACGTACATGGGATAGTTAATGATTTAACTAGATATACTAGTAAATTTAATGGAATTACCCCACTACCCATTGACATGATACTATCCATTTCACTAGACACTACTCATATGAATACCAGGTGGCCCTACCTATTTTCTCCCATAGGGGAACTCTCATAACAAACAGTATCACCCCATATGATTAAAATGTGAATAATTTTGATGAAATTATTGGATACTAGATAATTCCTTAAATAATTAATATTTTAATAGAATTTTTTTAGAATTTTTTTTCATAAATGGATAGATTTATTTAAGGACAATTGGATTTAAATGATGGGATTTGCTTACTTGTTTTCTGATTTATTACAAAATCATACATATTTAATTTTTTTTTTTCAAAAAACTTGAATGTTTATATTTTATTAATGGGTAATCATTTGGAAAGGTAATTGGTGTTCTCCTAGGAGAGTAAAATATAACACCTATGTTATATCTTAGATTTATGTTTTGGCTCATCTTATGAATGCTCTTAGAAGATTTATGGATTTAGAACTTGAGGGTGAACTATGGTAATATTGGAATTAGTTTTTATTTTACTTTATTTCTCTTTAATTTTTCATAAAAAAATATTTCTTTTATAGATTAATTTTATTTAATTTGATGAGGAATTGTATATATGTGTAGATTGTATGATGAGTCTCTAGGGCCATTTCTATGGAGAGAGATGGAGTAGAGTAGAAATATTTTCTATTCTTATATTTATTTTATTATGATTATATATTTAGTTTTCATTTAAAATTTATTATTTTACATTTATATATATATATATAATGATTGGATTGTTAATTTCTGAATTTATGGAGAAATTATGTTTCTTACTAAATTCGTTTTTTTGGAAAACCCATTCCAATGTTGTGTCTCATTGATGAACAAGCACTTAAACCATCTCATGGGGATTTGTAACATCCTTCCAAACATGAAATAAGTTGAATCATGTTTTGAGTTATTGGGTTGTCTTAGGATGGTTTGTGACATCATGAGTAGTATATATCCTTACTGAAAGGTAAATGTTCTTCATTTAGATTCTACATAATTTGGTTATTTGCATTGAATACTGATCTTGGGTGGAGGTTTCTAATGTCTTCTAATTTTTTGAATATGTATTTTAATAATAATGAGAACTTCTCCAAAAGGATATAACTACATTATTGAATAAAAGAAAAAAGAAAAATGTATAAGGCATATTTTTTTTCTATAATCCCTTTTCTAAATAAATAATAACTCATCGAGAATTTTATTAGGGCAGATCAACTAAGGAGTAGTTTCACCTTTATTTTCATGTCCACTATCCAAAAAAAATTCCATTATGATATTCATGATTGATGATATAATTCATGGATTAATGAGCTTCCATTTAGTTTCTCCACCGTATAGTGACTTTTATAGAGAGATTAGTAAATCTATTTCTAATGGATTGTAAAATAGTGGTGGATCCACATTAAATTCACAATTTTAGGTTTCCTCATTGCATTATAATTTCGATAGCATTAATTATACTTAACATTATAGAATAAAGGGACATAATTATTCAATGAAGATCATCGATGAATTCCATTGCATCTCCACTACGATTTCTAAATATTAAACTATATCCTGAAGGAACTGGAGCTACTCTGGAGGCTCTATACATGTTACATTTTTTTATATCTCAGAAATGGAGGAATCCACATGGATTGAAACTTTTGGGAAGAAGGAAAATAATTACCCATAATTGCTGAAATCTTACAAAAAGTAAGATCATGTATTGAGTAATAAAAAAATTACAAGTTTGAATAGAATTTGGATATTTTATCGTAGAAATAACAGAATCCAAAGTAGATTTTAGATAGAATGAATTGTTCTCATGTACCAATTTTTTTGAATGAATTATGTAACATAAATAACTAAAAATATAGCCACAAAAAAAAAGATTCAATAGCATTTGGGTCAGATGCATCCTAATATATGTATACAAGTGCACCCAAATACTGACTGTATTTTGGATCTTGATTTTGAAAACATTTGGAACAAATTTAAATAGTAATGTGGTTATAAAAATTCAAAAAAATAGGTGATAAATTTCATCCATTTGATTGTCACCTAGAACACATCATGATCAATGGTTGTAAAAAACTACATAACATAATTAGAAGGATTATTTGAGTATATTTCCCTCCATGAAAGGGATAATCTTGATTATGGAATCAAAATTTTCCCAAAAAACATAGCCCAATTAGTTTTATTCCCATACACTAACTCTTATTAGAATGAATTTTAGAGATCCTTCCATTGTAGTGTGGTTTCTAAACTCCATTAGCATTACCATTAATGGATTTATAATTAAAAACATATTCCTTTATTTTAGTGGGAACTAGGTATAAGGCCCCAGCCTTAAACCTTACTTAATCTTGAGTTATTACAAGATTACACATTGAGGATCTTTTCGGGTTTAGAGTTTTAGAGAATTAGATCATAAAACTTGCATTACATTCCACATATAAACAAAGTGGTTACATAAAGATAGTATTCTTCATTCCCATCAATGGAAACACATTTAAAATAAAACATGGATTAATTCTTGACACATCCTTGACTCTATCATCTTATCATGTACCTTTCCCTTGACCTGTGAAAAACATTTCAAAAACTTGGGATGAGCATAAAAACTCAGTATGGGTTATAAAAACATGGAAAGGAAACATGGGTACATACATACATAAGAGTGAAATCATACTTTACCCATAAAACATAATCACTTTAACATACCTCATAAAATCATGAATAAATCATAGAAATCATAAGACATAAAGGTAACTTGAGGCATTCATAACATTCTTACGTAGGGAGTAACCCTCTTGGTTACGTTTGGAATACCCATCACAGTATATTCCCTAAAAATCTCTTCGGAGAAACCTTAATGTTTCACTCCTTCGCGTTACCCAATGCATTGGAGAGCTATAACGGGCTCACCCGCCCTTAGTTTATCACGGAACCACCCGTCTTCATAATAATGCCCAAGAACCATAACATAATCATATCACATAAAACATGCATAAAGGAAACATAACATTTCCGCATTTCAATCACGAGATATCAATACAACACATTGATATAATAAAAACATTATGAAAACCATTTTCAATACCAAAGTAAAACATGGTATTTATTTTTCTTTTTAAAAAAAAGGTATGGCTTGTAGAGGAAGCCGAAACTCAAATAACGGTTACGACGGCGGAGAAGTCGTTGTCGCCGCATACGTACGACAAAAACATTCCCTTTTGTCGTTTAGTAAACGCTTCGTATAAAAAAGATTCCTTTTGAGTAAACGTAAAAGTCAAAGGGGTTTATACACCGTATAAAAGAAAGTTGTGTATAAAATAAAATATGCCTCAACGAAAGGAGATTGAGACGAAGTCCCATACAAAGATAATTTTTAAAATAAAATAGATACATTATGTGTACTTACTATAAGTACACATAAATAAAGTACCAATACAAGATACGACATAATAACATAATGACATAATTTGAAAGTAGGAGATTAACCCAAAGAATGGAAATTGGGTTAAGAAGTTCCCATACCTCGTATCTGACTTGACCCGACCGTTCTTTAAACTCCTGAATAATAAACTTTAGTTAATCTCTACTTGCTTAAGAACCTTTTTCAAGTTCATTATTCCTTTTATATCATGTTATGAACATCATGTAATCATTTAAGTTAATAATGTTCATTTTGTCGGTATTTGGTTCTTAAGTCAAAAATAGACTTCTTACACTTACATGTTGTTAATTTGGTCAATGTTTCATTATATCCAGAATGGTATTCATGATGTAGATATCATATATGTCATATATATACAGTAAATACATGTATTTAAAATATTACATAATCATTTAGAGGTAAGAAATGAAATGCACCGTTCATGGAGACGGTAAGCCGTACGTACGCATGAACGCTACTTTCATTTCTTTGTCATATTAATGGAATTAAAACTAAATGAGACTTATGTATATTTTAATTCCAGAATTATATTCATCATTTAGATATATCATTAATTATATATATCCATTATATACATGTACTTTTAATAGTATATTACATTTGGGGATAAGAAATGAAATGCACCGTTCATGGAGACGGTAGTCCGTACGTACGCATGAACGCTACATTCATTTCTATCTCATACTTTAATGGAAATAAATGATAATGATATATATAGGTATATTATAATTCCAGTATAACATCATATATAATAACTTTAAATCCATCCTTTACACGTCCCACATATGGCATTAACGAATCAAATCACTTTTAGGGGGCGGTAGTCCGCACTTCCTAAAATGAAGATATCGTGTTTTACCCATAATGGAAACCATAAAGGTATGACCAAAATGAAAAAACAGAAGCTTAAGGAAAACATAAACATATTATATATCATATATAAAAATAGTGACATCATAATGGCCACCTTTGAAGGTGTTAAATGAGTATTGAACAATCATCGTTTCGGGAGGCAGAATTTCGCCATCCACGGAAACCGTATGTTCTTTAACCATTTGATGTAGTTGTGTGAGAGTGTAGCTCAAATAAATCTTATAACAACATCCTAGTATATTGAAGATACTGGTGTTGTTACAAAAGAAGTAAATAAAAAGAGTTTAGGGGTTTGGAGAAGCAAAATAAAACAAATGAACATTAGAGAATGAATTACCTTTAAAAAGTGTAACTCCTTTTGAGTTGAGCCTAAAGGCTTCCTTTGAAAGGATTCTGCCCAAAGGGAATCCTCTAGGATGAGGAGAGGGATGTGGAGAGAGCAAATGGGCAGGGGTTGGCCGAGCCAATGGCTTGAAGAGTGTGTGAAATGAGGTAGAGGTGGGGGCCTTTTATAAGGGGAGAGGAGGGGCACTTTTGGAAAGTAAAGAAACATTACATTATTTGAAAATGTGTTTCGGTTTTAAAAGGTCCCACATTGATGGAATTCGTGGATAAGGTGATAAGGCATCGAAATCCATTCATCCAATTGGTTTTGGACATGTGTAGTTCATAGATTTTATTTTATCTTTCCATTTTATTTAAATCGTCAAATAATGATGTCATCGCTGCATCATTATTATGTCATAAATAATTAAATTTATTTAATGTCTAAAAATTATAAACAAATTACTATGATGTAGGAAATCTTTTTAGCTTTCTAATGACTATTTATAATCAAAATTTGGACTTGTATAACCCCACTTAAAAATTGTTTTCGCAAAACATATTATGTTTGTGTCATTTTCACTTTAACATTAAATAAAAAGTAATTTATGTCATTTCCCAACAAAAGTGGATACATGGGGTCCCCAAGTTAGGCCATGGCTTGTCTTGGTCGGCCATGACACAACCAATGAGGTTGGGACATGTGTCTAGGTCATTTTATATTATTAAAGTATTATTTATACCTTAAACTACACTAATTACCACTAATCGCGATTAAGAACTTAATAAGTTACTATTCACCAAAAAATTATTTTAATCTCATTGAACCACATTTTACTTCTTAATGACAACCATGTATGTCGGATTTTCAAAATTCAATACACATTAGTGGTAAACTTTAATTTAACTGAAAAATCAGTTTGCTTGATTACCACTTAGTGGTTTCACTATTCATCAAAAATTGAAGTTTTTCAGAAAATTACCAAAAATTCACCCTAAGCTATATTTGATATTCCGAATTCAAAAATGAAGTCCATTTTACAAAATTAAAATCATATAAGTCACATTAATTAATTTAATAATTAATTCCCGCTGCCAGAGCAAATAGCGTGTTTTTACAAAACAATAAGTATCAAAAGATTGACACCAGTTTAAGTCTAATTTCAAATCGAAATTGATTCCAATGACCACCATTGGATAAAATGGTAAAAATATATTCATATTACACATTAAGAACAATTCAAAAGATAATCTAATCATATAAATAAATTAGATTAAAAATCAGTTTTGATGTAAAATACAACATTTTACACTATTCATAAAAAAAATGAACTTTATAAGAAAGGTACCAAAAATTACACAAAGTAAAATTTGATGTCCCTATTCTTAATAAGAGTTTTATTTGGTCCAAAAGAATGTATAAGAGTGATCAAAACTATATTTAATGACGGTTCACCATTAAAAGGTGATAAGTGAACCTTTAGTGAAAATTAGAGTATAAAAGCCTAAAATTGAACTCTTTCCGTATTTTAAGCCTTTATCTTTTATTGGGTAAATGTAAAAACATCTAAAAACATATCTATTCATATTTTAGTTATTTCTATTCATTCCCGCCAGTACAACGGCTACTTGTTAACTAACATTTTAAAAAAACATATTATTTTATTACTAGTGTGCTACGTAAGTTTCAAAGAAACTCATCGTTGCGTATCGGGTACGCTATCGAACATAGCAACCCCTTTTAATTAAAATTCATATTTAATTCTCTAATATTAATAAATATGAAAATTATTTATTCTTTAATTACCTGGGATGTTACATCCTTCCCCCCTTTTGGGAATTGCGTCCTCGCAATTTTATTCACTTATCAAAATAAGTGGGGGTATTTATCCCTCATAGCATTTTCAGATTCCCACGTTGCCTCTTCAATCACATGGTTTTTCCAAAAAACCTTTACCTGATGAATCACCTTATTCCGTAACACTTGATCCCTGTGGTCAAGAATCTGGACCGGTTGTTCCTCATAAGATAGGTTCTCTTCCAGCTGAACTACCTCTGGACTCAAAACATGAGATGGATCTGGCATATTCTTTCTCAACATCGAAACGTGAAAAACATTGTGTACCTCGAAAGATAGATCCTTCCTCTGGTTATCTGCATAACTCTTCTGCCTACTCTGAGCTATTCTCATGTGTTTCTGAATCAACTGAACTTTTTCTGCCATCTCTTCTACCAATTCTGGTCCCATCAACTTTCTTTCACCCACTTCATCCCAGAAAGCTGGAGTTCGACACCGCTTCCCATATAATGCCTGAAATGGTGCCATCTGTATACTCGAATGGAAACTATTATTATATGAAAACTCAACCAAAGAAAGATGTTGGTCCCAACTTCCCTGATAATCCATAGAACAAGCTCGTAGCATATCCTCCAATGTCTGAATTGTTCGTTCTGACTGCCCATCTGATTGAGGATGAAAAGCTGTACTAAAATTTAATTCAGTACCCAACGACTTCTGAAGGCCTTTCCAAAAGTTAGAGGTAAACCTGGGATCACGATCTGATACAATGGAGAGAGGAACTCCATGTAACCTGACTATCTCCTTAAGATACAAACGGGAAATTTGATCTAGATAGAAAGTATCTCGTATAGAAAGAAAATGAGCAGATTTAGTCAAGCGATCAACAATAACCCAGATTGCATTATTACCTCGAGATGTCTTCGGTAATCCAACAACAAAGTCCATGGATATATTCTCCCATTTCCACTCTGGCACTGGTAAAGGCTGAAGCATCCCTTTTGGTAACTGCCGATCTGCTTTAACCTGTTGACAAGTCAAACACTTCACAGTAAAATCAGCAATATCTCTTTTCATTCCATCCCACCAGTAATACTCCCGCAGATCTCTATACATCTTAGTACTGCCCGGATGAACTGAAAACGGAGAACTATGAGCTTCACATAACAACTCTCTCTTCAACTGTGAATCACAAGGCACACATAACCTCTTCACAAACCTCAAAACACAAACACAAACTTATCCAAGAACTCATGGAAAATTTTATTCATAAGGTCCATGAATACGGCAGGTGCATTGGTTAACCCAAAAGGCATAACTACAAATTCATAATGGCCATATCTAGTACGGAACGCAGTCGTCTGCTTCTTTTACTTTCAACTGATGGTACCCCGACCTCAAGTCAATCTTCGAAAAATACTGAGCTCCCTGGAGCAGATACCACTTCATTCGATGGCCCAACATCTGCTGAAGTTGTTGCAAAGGATTTCACCACCCCTTTCTGCTTGTAGTCTAACTGCTTCCCATCACTCAAGCTCCTTGTCGGACACTCGTTTGCATAGTGACCCATCTCATTGCACTTATAACATTTCACTAACTGTAAATCAAATTTGTTCTTACCTTCACCTTGATCCTTTTCAGTGCAATCACGAGCCTTATGTCCCATCTTACCACATCGGTAGCACTTCCCAGAATTCAGAAGACATTCCCCAGCATGCCTTTTGCCACATTTATCACAAACTGGAAACTTAGTTCTCTTACCATCAGACTTCTTTGAAGAATTCTTACCTTTCTCCTGCCACCTCGGTCTCTTCTTCTGCTGGTTGTTATAGAACACTTGGTCATCGGCAAACTCCATTTCCACCTTCTCAGCACATCGAACAAGCTTTTCATAACTTTTAAACTCTCGAGAAGCTAATGCCCTTCGATACTTTGGCTTTAATCCTGAGTAAAAACGATTGATTTTACTATCAAGGTCCCGGATAAAATTGGGAGCATACCTTGCCAATCGAGTGAACCTTTCTTCATAGGCAGCCACTGAGTCTTCCTCTTGCCTCAATTCCAAGAATTGCTTTTCCATCCTAAGTCGAACAGCCTTAGGAAAATACTTCTCAAGAAACATAACTTTGAAATCATCCCAGTCAAGAGCATCAATCTCATCGGCATCCCTGATATTTTTAACCATAGACCACCACTGATCTGCTTCACCCTCCAAACGGTAAATAGCAAGACTAACCTTTTGATTGTCTGAACACCCCATGACATCAAAAATCTTCTCCAGTGCTTTAATCCACCCTTCAGCTAGCACAGGGTCAGATGATCCTCTGAATGATGGGGGATGTTGCCTCATGAAATGTTCCACCACTGACATGTTCCTCTGCGGTTGATCTGGCTGATCTCGTGCATGGATACCACCACCATTTATCGCCTGAGTCAACTGCGCCATTACTGTAACAAACTGTTCAGTTCCGATTCCGACCATCTCAGGTTGCTGATTTGGAAGGCTGTCTTCCTCCTGATGTCGTCCCAACATAGCTGCTTTGTTTCCCCTACGGAAAACCATTCTGAACATGGAAATATCTTAGGCGAAGCAACATGGTAATCCGTAAATTCTATATCATTTCAATCATATTATAATTTAACACTTTTCTAACTCCTAAAGTTGTCTAAACCGACCTCTGATACCAACTATAAGGCCCCAGCCTTAAACCTTACTTAATCTTGAGTTATTACAAGATTACACATTGAGGATCTTTTCGGGTTTAGAGTTTTAGAGAATTAGATCATAAAACTTGCATTACATTCCACATATAAACAAAGTGGTTACATAAAGATAGTATTCTTCATTCCCATCAATGGAAACACATTTAAAATAAAACATGGATTAATTCTTGACACATCCTTGACTCTATCATCTTATCATGTACCTTTCCCTTGACCTGTGAAAAACATTTCAAAAACTTGGGATGAGCATAAAAACTCAGTATGGGTTATAAAAACATGGAAAGGAAACATGGGTACATACATACATAAGAGTGAAATCATACTTTACCCATAAAACATAATCACTTTAACATACCTCATAAAATCATGAATAAATCATAGAAATCATAAGACATAAAGGTAATTTGAGGCATTCATAACATTCTTACGTAGGGAGTAACCCTCTTGGTTACGTTTGGAATACCCATCACAGTATATTCCCTAAAAATCTCTTCGGAGAAACCTTAATGTTTCACTCCTTCGCGTTACCCAATGCATTGGAGAGCTATAACGGGCTCACCCGCCCTTAGTTTATCACGGAACCACCCGTCTTCATAATAATGCCCAAGAACCATAACATAATCATATCACATAAAACATGCATAAAGGAAACATAACATTTCCGCATTTCAATCACGAGATATCAATACAACACATTGATATAATAAAAACATTATGAAAACCATTTTCAATACCAAAGTAAAACATGGTATTTATTTTTCTTTTTAAAAAAAAGGTATGGCTTGTAGAGGAAGCCGAAACTCAAATAACGGTTACGACGGCGGAGAAGTCGTTGTCGCCGCATACGTACGACAAAAACATTCCCTTTTGTCGTTTAGTAAACGCTTCGTATAAAAAAGATTCCTTTTGAGTAAACGTAAAAGTCAAAGGGGTTTATACACCGTATAAAAGAAAGTTGTGTATAAAATAAAATATGCCTCAACGAAAGGAGATTGAGACGAAGTCCCATACAAAGATAATTTTTAAAATAAAATAGATACATTATGTGTACTTACTATAAGTACACATAAATAAAGTACCAATACAAGATACGACATAATAACATAATGACATAATTTGAAAGTAGGAGATTAACCCAAAGAATGGAAATTGGGTTAAGAAGTTCCCATACCTCGTATCTGACTTGACCCGACCGTTCTTTAAACTCCTGAATAATAAACTTTAGTTAATCTCTACTTGCTTAAGAACCTTTTTCAAGTTCATTATTCCTTTTATATCATGTTATGAACATCATGTAATCATTTAAGTTAATAATGTTCATTTTGTCGGTATTTGGTTCTTAAGTCAAAAATAGACTTCTTACACTTACATGTTGTTAATTTGGTCAATGTTTCATTATATCCAGAATGGTATTCATGATGTAGATATCATATATGTCATATATATACAGTAAATACATGTATTTAAAATATTACATAATCATTTAGAGGTAAGAAATGAAATGCACCGTTCATGGAGACGGTAAGCCGTACGTACGCATGAACGCTACTTTCATTTCTTTGTCATATTAATGGAATTAAAACTAAATGAGACTTATGTATATTTTAATTCCAGAATTATATTCATCATTTAGATATATCATTAATTATATATATCCATTATATACATGTACTTTTAATAGTATATTACATTTGGGGATAAGAAATGAAATGCACCGTTCATGGAGACGGTAGTCCGTACGTACGCATGAACGCTACATTCATTTCTATCTCATACTTTAATGGAAATAAATGATAATGATATATATAGGTATATTATAATTCCAGTATAACATCATATATAATAACTTTAAATCCATCCTTTACACGTCCCACATATGGCATTAACGAATCAAATCACTTTTAGGGGGCGGTAGTCCGCACTTCCTAAAATGAAGATATCGTGTTTTACCCATAATGGAAACCATAAAGGTATGACCAAAATGAAAAAACAGAAGCTTAAGGAAAACATAAACATATTATATATCATATATAAAAATAGTGACATCATAATGGCCACCTTTGAAGGTGTTAAATGAGTATTGAACAATCATCGTTTCGGGAGGCAGAATTTCGCCATCCACGGAAACCGTATGTTCTTTAACCATTTGATGTAGTTGTGTGAGAGTGTAGCTCAAATAAATCTTATAACAACATCCTAGTATATTGAAGATACTTGTGTTGTTACAAAAGAAGTAAATAAAAAGAGTTTAGGGGTTTGGAGAAGCAAAATAAAACAAATGAACATTAGAGAATGAATTACCTTTAAAAAGTGTAACTCCTTTTGAGTTGAGCCTAAAGGCTTCCTTTGAAAGGATTCTGCCCAAAGGGAATCCTCTAGGATGAGGAGAGGGATGTGGAGAGAGCAAATGGGCAGGGGTTGGCCGAGCCAATGGCTTGAAGAGTGTGTGAAATGAGGTAGAGGTGGGGGCCTTTTATAAGGGGAGAGGAGGGGCACTTTTGGAAAGTAAAGAAACATTACATTATTTGAAAATGTGTTTCGGTTTTAAAAGGTCCCACATTGATGGAATTCGTGGATAAGGTGATAAGGCATCGAAATCCATTCATCCAATTGGTTTTGGACATGTGTAGTTCATAGATTTTATTTTATCTTTCCATTTTATTTAAATCGTCAAATAATGATGTCATCGCTGCATCATTATTATGTCATAAATAATTAAATTTATTTAATGTCTAAAAATTATAAACAAATTACTATGATGTATGAAATCTTTTTAGCTTTCTAATGACTATTTATAATCAAAATTTGGACTTGTATAACCCCACTTAAAAATTGTTTTCGCAAAACATATTATGTTTGTGTCATTTTCACTTTAACATTAAATAAAAAGTAATTTATGTCATTTCCCAACAAAAGTGGATACATGGGGTCCCCAAGTTAGGCCATGGCTTGTCTTGGTCGGCCATGACACAACCAATGAGGTTGGGACATGTGTCTAGGTCATTTTATATTATTAAAGTATTATTTATACCTTAAACTACACTAATTACCACTAATCGCGATTAAGAACTTAATAAGTTACTATTCACCAAAAAATTATTTTAATCTCATTGAACCACATTTTACTTCTTAATGACAACCATGTATGTCGGATTTTCAAAATTCAATACACATTAGTGGTAAACTTTAATTTAACTGAAAAATCAGTTTGCTTGATTACCACTTAGTGGTTTCACTATTCATCAAAAATTGAAGTTTTTCAGAAAATTACCAAAAATTCACCCTAAGCTATATTTGATATTCCGAATTCAAAAATGAAGTCCATTTTACAAAATTCAAATCATATAAGTCACATTAATTAATTTAATAATTAATTCCCGCTGCCAGAGCAAATAGCGTGTTTTTACAAAACAATAAGTATCAAAAGATTGACACCAGTTTAAGTCTAATTTCAAATCGAAATTGATTCCAATGACCACCATTGGATAAAATGGTAAAAATATATTCATATTACACATTAAGAACAATTCAAAAGATAATCTAATCATATAAATAAATTAGATTAAAAAGCAGTTTTGATGTAAAATACAACATTTTACACTATTCATAAAAAAAATGAACTTTATAAGAAAGGTACCAAAAATTACACAAAGTAAAATTTGATGTCCCTATTCTTAATAAGAGTTTTATTTGGTCCAAAAGAATGTATAAGAGTGATCAAAACTATATTTAATGACGGTTCACCATTAAAAGGTGATAAGTGAACCTTTAGTGAAAATTAGAGTATAAAAGCCTAAAATTGAACTCTTTCCGTATTTTAAGCCTTTATCTTTTATTGGGTAAATGTAAAAACATCTAAAAACATATCTATTCATATTTTAGTTATTTCTATTCATTCCCGCCAGTACAACGGCTACTTGTTAACTAACATTTTAAAAAAAAATATTATTTTATTACTAGTGTGCTACGTAAGTTTCAAAGAAACTCATCGTTGCGTATCGGGTACGCTATCGAACATAGCAACCCCTTTTAATTAAAATTCATATTTAATTCTCTAATATTAATAAATATGAAAATTATTTATTCTTTAATTACCTGGGATGTTACACTAGGTCTAATAAATTCTATATTTTATCTGTGATCAGTGCCTCTCGGTCTAGTGATTGTTTAAGAGAGATTAGAATGTCAAGAATAAACATACAATTCAATGTATCTAACATGAGATTCTAGAGTGAATCGATGTTGTATATCTAGTGATAATTTATGAAAATGATGGATAACTAAGACTTAAAGGCATACCAAATAGAGGAATCCACATTATTTAAATTCCTAATTTTGATCATGTTTAAAAATATGGATCTAAGATAAGAAATTACCTCCGAATTGTCATTGATTACCCTTTATTTGATGTTATCCTAAAAATGTTGATTTAATTTTATAGATATTTTTATTGACAATACAAGCATATTCAATTGGTTGATAAAATTGTTTCCATGGGAAATACATAAGTATTTTATGAAGAATTCTTCCACTATAGAAGTTATTTTTGAGAGAAGTTATGATATTATTAATGGGGTTAGTAGGCCATTTATAGACCATAAATGGGTATAAAAATTACATTATAACAACTTGGAAAAGGCCAAAACTTCCTACAATAGATCAAAATGTGAGAAAAAATATTGACACATGATTTTACCGAAAACATAGGGACGCCACGATTAATGAACATAATAAAACATTCTTTTATTCATAGAACCTTAATGATCTCTATATTTATACATACATAAATAATTTTTATCAAGTACAATATTGACTTATTCCTACATATCTCATTCCCTGAGACTTTATATTAATGAGAATGAAGATTTCTAATGTCCTTAATATTTATTTTTTCTCCATGAGTGATGATGATAATGTCATCAACATATATTAAATGAATCGGTGTACCAATGCCTTTGGAATCTCTGATAGGCTTTATATTTCTAGAATTTTCCATGTTAAGAAGGATCCTACATAAGTAATCTTTATCAATATGGATCATAATCGTTGAGAGGAGATATTATTGTATAAATCCTCTACAGCATGTTATGTATCCCTTAGGAGATACATTCATATGAATTGATATATGTGATGAGCTTGGAAGAATTGTAATCTATTTATTTAATATCTCATCAAATAAAAAGTTGGTTGAAATTTTGAAAATGAAGAACCAATATAATGTATAAAATGGTTTATATCATGAATTTTGAGATAGATATTACCTCATATATTAAATTTCTATATTATTTTAACACATTAAGAAGCAGTAGCTAGAAAATTATGACTTGTAATGACTTTGGTGAAACCAAACTCGTTTGGGACATAATCCTTTTGGATATGCCAGAAATCCTATTAGGAATAATTTTCACAATAATTTTTTAAATAGTGTTGAAAAGGCCCATTGGAATGAAAAGATGAATCACATTTGAATGATCCACTCTACAAATAAGTTAAATAAAATAGGTGTTAATTGCCTATTTCAGTTGTCCACCCTTGAAAAAATGACTGAAAATTCTATAAAATCACAATAAATAAAATCACAATAGGTCTGAATGAAAGAGTTAGTGAAACCGTCTGGTTTAGGAGAGATACCATAATTCTGAATAAAGGCTATATTTGTGATATTAAATTCTAGGGGCATGGAGTAAGAAATAAATTATCTTCATCATTAAAAAGCCTGGGAATGATGTCCTCCATTTGGTGAGATCGTGTATTAATACTATCAAAGATGATATGTTGATAAGTGAAAATATGAGTAGAGAAATCATCTCCTTTACCAAAAAACTCCCCAACTATAACTGAGAATATCTAAGGGACTATTTCATTTCATAAATATTTAAGAGAGTATACAAATTTTATAATTCCTTTAACCCTATATAATTCATTTATAATTTTAATATTCTCTTTTCAAAAATTCATTTAGGTTAAAAATGTGCGGTGTTGCAGTATCCCTTTACTAACGGTTTTATAGGAACTGTTGGCATATGTATGTCTAAAAATTCCCTATTCCAATAGTCCTAATGAAACCATTTGAATATATGAATACCAATTTTTTACAACCGTTGGGTACAAACTACCCAGAGTCCTATTCCAATGGTTACAAAATATGTTAGCATATGTTTTAATCAATGGTTTTCTAAAACCATTGCAGTAGGCAGTGAGTTTTATATGCCTTTACCAACGGTTTGTCAAACCGTTGGTATATCACAACCCCTATTTACTGATCACAGTCTAGTTGATCCTGCCCTCTATTCCTATCACAGTTTCCCTCACTGATTCCATAACCAGTATATCGATCACAGCTTCCCTCACTAATTCCAAAACCAGTACTGCCTGATTCCAGCACCAGTACTGCCTTGTAAAATAACAAAGAACCCAATAAAAAAAGAAAAAAACATGTATACTAGTATCTCATTCCTGATACATGGAGAATATGGAGTAAAATATCCTACCTTTTCCCAATTTAGTAGAATTCTTTATAATTATAAGAGACACATTGTCAATGTCAAGAATTCAATACATTACCTCAACCTTATAAAAATATGAGTCATTCGTGCTCCTTGAACTATACTGATCACAGTTTGGATCAAAAACTACGTCCCCCATGACCGAACAAGTTGGACCCTCTACAATTACCTGCAATGTAGTCTTCCCTCTGCAATGCAGCCTCCAATAGACTCCAACAGCCTCCAACAGCTTTCCCTCTATACAATAAAACCTACAGAATTCAAACCTAAAATTGAAATTACATTGCAGACAATAAAATGTACAGAATTCAAAGATATAATTTCAATGTTACCCCTTTACATTTCAATTAGGTTCAATTTCCATTTATTAGTTTCATAAGAATATTTTAATTCACATAACAATTGTGACAATTCAGATTCACATACCAAATAAGCCTAATTACCATTTCACATTTCATTATATCATTTTATTCCATCATGACATTATGCCAACTTCATGATAGAGAACATCCTAAAGGAAATCTCACCATGGTCAAAACACAACCCAAGACCCAGATCGTATCCCTAGTCTAATAAATGTTAATGTTATCAAGAAAATTCAATAGATCTTAATAGTGGCCAAGAATATATCAACTCATCATTAGAAATTAAAATAAGTTTCAGTTATAGAGTTCCTCCCTATGAAAATATACAGATCGATCATGGGAGATATGCTCATGTTACATGCTATGAAAAATCCTTATACAATTAGATCAAATTTGAATTGTGTATATCATTTAAGAATATATAATTAAAAACTATTCTCCTTTTTTACACTACTTATTAAACCATAAGTACATTTAATTTTTGACTTAATTAAATGAAAACATACTTAATTATCCAAAGTATCCCTCACATATCTCATACACATGCATAATTCAGCAATTACCGGAAAGTTTAACACATAATTCAGAAGTTAATTAAATACATACAAAATTGAATTTAGAATTCAATTCAAAATTCAGAAGTTAATTACCCTTCACAAAAATGTCTCATAGAAAAAGGTAGAAAACAATTTGACGAGTGAACTCCTTAAATTGTATAATAACCACTAACCACACCCCTAATGATGTATCAATTTTCATAACCACATCTAAGGTTTATATAGCCTAACCAATGGAATTATATAAATTTTAAAATGAAAATGAATAAAACCAATAGTATTAATCAAATTACAGAAATAATATATGACATAAGAATTGTACATATTAAAGTAGACAATTAAGTATATTGATTGGTATGATTATACCCCACAATATGGATATTACATTACCCTCTTACCTGGTCTCTATATTTACTCCATTATAGTTCTCCATTATAGTGATACCACTACTCCTATGTTAGGGTTCCATGACCCCAACCCCAACATGAGTTAATGATAGAACTCCATCAACCTATTTACTTAGGGGTAGGAGGGAATCTCCAAGGATCTTACCATGATCCACTTTCAATGATCTGATGCTAAGTTATCTTATAGAACTTCTATATAGCACCCATCTTATCAAAATATCGGTACTCCACTATGGGAAAAAAACATTGAAATAGCTTATATTCAACCCTGCAATTCATAATAAAATTAATCAGAATAATGTCCAAATATTTTTTCTACATCAAAAGATGATCTGACCACTGCATCCTTGGTGGAAATCCTAATATCAACTTACTGACACCTAATGTGGAACTCCTAGATCATCATGCTGAAACATATTTCCCTTGACTCAGGGCCTCCAATGGGTTATCTTTGGTGATTAGATCATGATTCATAAAATAAAACAAATCTCACAAAAAGGGAATTAACCTATGAAATGACATAATACTAAATCCCATGCTGAAAAAATGTCTCCCTAGCTATATTATCTCCTTCCTATGAAGGGGGGAAATATTTCAGGTCTATGAAGTAACCATTATGATCCCTTAAATACATCATCCTCTATATAAATTTTATGATGTTCCAAGTCATTCCATTATTCAAAATATCTAGATATTAGTGACTCATATATTTCTCCTGGAATCCTTTATTTTCTAGCTCTTTTTTGATACAAATGGGAATCCGAAATAGGATGGATTAAAACATAGTATAACACCACCAATGGTGGCTAAAACAATCAAGTCTGAATTTATATTTCATGTAATAGTATGATATTGATTTTCAAGAATTCATTAATTTAATATTGAACATCAAATTATCCTTCCAACACTCGAGCTCTAGGCTGACACCCAGGGTATTCCAAAAGTTCTATAGTTGTATTTATGTATGACCAACAAAATAGTGTCAACAAACCTTAAATTTAATAATAATCCACGGATAAATTAAGTCATGCTCATATTGACGTCTTCAATATACATCAAAATTATTCTATAAAGATAAATCAAAACAAAACATCAACCAAACCACAACCTAAAATGATATATGGCTTGAGAAGGACTCTCAAGGATTATGAGACACTAACTCATGATAGTCACACATCATCTTTTCCCTATCACCCTAATGTATAAAGACCATATTACATATATTTAAGATTACTATCATGGTGTCTATTGGTTCTAATTATATCCTAGGAACTTCTATAGTCTTTTTATATGACATGTAATCTTAGGATGTCACTATATAATTATATTCGATGCAGAAGTACAAACACTAATTTTGGTAAGATATAAACATGTATATATAAAACTGTATGCATGTAATGGTATTCAATGTACATACATGAATTGGGTCTAGGGTACCCACTAACAACACCACACTAATTTATGGAACCCACACTAAATGGCACCCTGAAACACCCCTCTTAAACCTTAAATATGAAGTTATTTCATGTAATTAGCCTCGAAGAACAAGGGTTGTAATGAAAAAAAATCTTAAACTTTGGAAACCAATCATGGGATACAAGGGTTTCTACTGGTTTAACAATTGTTAAAATGTAGGATGGGCCTCACGGTCAAATGAGAACAATTAAAATCAATATATAGTGTCATTCATTTTAATATGGCATAAAATCATCATGCATTAATAAGATATAAAATAACTTTGTAATAGTTTTTTCATGCACTTAGTAATTTCAAGAAATAGTGAATGATAAATAATGTTTCAAAATAGGCTAAGAACCATCTTCAGAATAGGAAAAATGAAATTGGTCATTTGGGTCACTTCATGAATATTAATAATAACTTTACTTGATGCAAGTATCCATGAATCAACATCAAGAATAAGAAATCATATCGATAATAATTTTTAGGAAAAATCAAATAGATGTAAGAATGTGAATTTTAAAAATGTCAACTTATTTCTCTAATTTAAAAAAACTACTTCCTAGAATTCAATTAAAAACTCAGTTTTCCTGCTGGATGTTCTTTAATTAAGGTTATTAAGATAGAACATTTACCTTTGGGTTACATAATTTGAGAATGAAGCAAATTTAACTGGCTGGGTATTGATGTTGATTTTAAATTCTACTAGATCGGGTTGCATGGTCTCTTTCTGCTTCTTTCCATCTCTATGACACTGATTTGTGGTGACTTTTAGTTTTTTGGATTTATTTAATGTAGAAAAAAATAATTCAAATTCTGAAAGTATTTTTTTGAATGATTTTTCCACCACCTCTTTCTGTTTCTCATGGACTTTAAATGATGTGATAGAACTATGAATTCTAATAAAATAACTTCATCTTTTTTATAGGTCCTTTTAAAATTTCATCATTCTTGATACATTTCTCTTCCTCCCTTACTATTTATTCCTTCTCCTTACATTTAAATTCGGTAACGACTTCTTGAATTGCAACATCCTTTTTCCCAAATTTTTAAAAACATGTAAAATTTATTTTCATGATGGAATCAGCTATGTTTAGTGATTTATCATCCATTGCTTCACCCCCCCTTCTCCTTTTTAGTGTTTTGATGGTTTTTTGTATTTCAGAAGCTATTTTTTCCTCAATTGTTGGAAAATAATCTTCCTTGAAGAATTTAGTTAGTCCACTATTTTCCAACTCCCTATCCACTTATTCATCTTTTTGGACCTATTTAAATACACATATATCTTCATCGTTGTAATTTTCTTTGCACTCAACCACCATT
Source organism: Viscum album (assembly GCA_963277665.1). Lineage (NCBI taxonomy): Eukaryota > Viridiplantae > Streptophyta > Magnoliopsida > Santalales > Viscaceae > Viscum > Viscum album. The sequence goes on from OY728142.1 coordinate 1,491,700,507, forward strand.
TCATTAATTAATTTTGTTATGTTCCATTCTTATTGTTCATGTTAGGGCTTGATAGATTCCATTTATTCTTCTTATGATGATTATTGAGGGGAGGGTTCATTTTCTTCTTTAGGATTCAAAGGATCATGTTTTCTAGAAATACCACTAAATGTGGATCAATTTTCATCCTCATCAATCTTATTTTCACCCAAAACCTCCACTTCATAATCCTCCTTTGTTTTATTATCCTTTTCAATCCATACATCAGAATGTAACCACAAATTACTCACAAGGGATGCTAAATTAATAATAGAATGGGATAGGTTACTGGTAAAATCTTCTTTCTCTTTAAGACCTTCCTCATGATTTTCCATCCTCATGTCCAAAATTTAATTAGTCTTCATGAGAAATTCCAAAATTATTTCATGTGAATCCATTTCATGAGGTACATGAGAGGTAGGTCAATCTGGATGGTACTTCTCTTCCCAAGATCATTTGGTTTTGAGGTTCATTGTATCCATACAAATATGAACTGTCCTAGCCTACTCTTTATTATGACCATCATTCATAATTTTGTGTTACTGATGAGGTAGCCTCTTTTTGGTATCCTACTTACTTCAATGATGCTTTAGCATAGTATACCTACCCCATCCCCTTTACTAAGATGACCCCCACGACGACTACCTTAAACCTCATCCCTTGGCCCTATCTGACCCCTTTAGAACAAACCCCTAGTCCCAGCCTAAACCTACCCCCAGACCTAAACCACAACCTAAACCTACCCCCACTCCAACCTAAAACTAACCTAACCCTAAGCCCCTAAACATAACCCTGGACCTATCCCCCATAAACCCAACACCAACCCCTTATCCATATCCCCTACCAGTCCCCTTGGCCTTAACTCCCCAGCCCATCCTAAACCCCTCAGCCCTAGCACTTTCCACTTCCTCTAATCCTAACCCTCCCATGGAAAATCCCCTGCCTCTAGTCCTAACCCTCCCCTTGTATTTATGTCTGAACAATGAAATAATGTCAATAAACCTTAAATTTAATATAAAACAAAGATAAAATAACTCATTATCATATTGAAGTCTTCAATATCAATCAAAATTATTCTATAAAGATAAATCAAAACAAAATCACAACCTAAAATGATATATGTATTATGATGGGATCATAATACAGAGTGGGTAGAACAAAGAATATTGCAGCAAAATCGAATGAAAAAAGCTAAAATAAATGGACGCAGAAGAGATAATTCAATTACAATGTACAGATTTTAAGTGTAAGAACAAAAATTACTTGAATCAAAGATTGATCGCTAGCTGGGAAGTAGGGTTCACAGTCCAGAGAAATCTCGTTTAGAGAAAAATGTTAGAGATGGGTTCTGGAGGAAGTGCGCTCAGGAATTAGGGTTGGAATCCTGGAGTGATACATTTCGAAGAAAGTGAGCTCGTGACGGAGGAAGTGAGCTCACCAAGTAGGGTTCATGCTCGAGAAGTAGAGTTGGAGGAGAGATATCGTTGGATGAGTAGATCACATAGAGTGGAGAGATTTGTTCGAGGAGGAGAGATTATTTCTGACAGAGGAAGTGGGATCACGGGTTCGTGCTTGGGAAGTAGGGTTCGACAAAGGAGATATTCTGTTTAATGGAGGAGAGATATGTTCATGGGTTAGCAGAGAGACCTATTCAATGATGGGTTCGACGGAGGGGAGATTATGTTCATGGGCAGAGGAGTATTTGGGTTTTTTCCAAAGGTTCTTAAAAATCGTAGGGAAATATTGGAAAACCAACTATTACGAATGGTTTTGTCAAACTGTTGGTAAAATGACCCCTAATATACAATGGGTTTTGCAAAATGTTAGTAAAAATCACCATATTTTTCCATTCACTAACGGTTTCATTTAATTATTTCTATAGGTTACTTATTCCAACGGGTTTCTCAAACTGTTGGTATGGAGGTGTTGGTATAGGTGGAGATTCCACTACTATGAGTAATAACATTTTCCTACTCATGACCTATGGTAAAAACAAAACTAGTGTCATACTCTCGAATTATGTAAATTAAGGATTCATTATGATAATAATTTTCATCAATGTGACTGAAGAACTCTCCACTCTAAAAATTCACGATTCTCTTAAGAATTTTAACCTTTTATAACACAAGAAATTTCAACATCCTTATAATATAATGTATTACAGGTTTCTTCAACCACTTTTTTATAGTAATGATCCATTGTCCACTAATTTTGGAATCTAAATAGAAAGGGTGGTTTAATATCCCTATTGGGAAATATTTGTAAAAATATGATAATGATTTGAATTGAATTATTCAATGGTGTTGCAGGTGATGGAGGCCCAAACCTAAATGTCCACATCATTGAAAAAACCTTTTCCACTTTACTGGACACCATTATATTGATGTTATTTCAACTCCAATTATATTTTTCTCCAACAAGGTTAAATTCATATAGGCTATTGTTCTCAATTCATCTACTAAAATATATAGTTGAGGTAGAAGATTTAACCATACCTATCCTCTTATTTGGATTAATAATGGTATTCAAGTCTCCATGGAGAGTCCAAGAAAAATTTATTGCTTCACTAAATACATTTATATTATTTCATAATTATCTTCTCTCTTGGTAGACATTGTTAGAATATATGAAAGATAATATTTGTTTCATTCCTATAAAATTATAACTGAGATTGGCCATCTATTTTCAAGAATTGATATATGAGATTCAATCAAATCTAAAAATTGTTATGGACCATATAATTTTGATTTCATTATTGGATTGATTAGTGATTATAAGATGGTATCCCATATTGTCAAAAAATAAAATTCTCTCAAAAAAACATATTCTATTTAGAAATACCTATAGTATTAGGATTATAGTAATTAATACAGAGACAAATATAACATATTATTTCATGGTTTTCCTGGCCCTGCAAATTCCAAACAAAAATTTTCCTCATCTATAATTTTTTTGGAGCTTAATCCCCCTAATTATTAAAATTATAATTTTTCCCTTCAGGATTTCATAATGACAATATATTTTGTCCCATAAGTACCTAGAATATCTCATATTTAATTTTATATTATTTTTTGTCTTCGTTAGATCTGAATAATTTTTAGTAGTAGGGAATTAAATATCAACTAAAATAGCCTTATCACTTACCTTAGAATTTGATATTCCATGGTAATTTTACGCACCATTACATGTTTCTCACAGATCCATGTTTTATCTTCCTCCAATGTTTTATTTCAAGTAGTAGTGAAAACATTATCAATAGATAAATCTATATTTCTATAATTTACATAATTATCTAAATCATTATGTTCTTGAAAAAATATAGGCATAAAAAGGCTTAACAGTATTTCCATGAGTTTTTTATTCCTTTATTAGTGTCTCTAATATATTTTACACAGGATCTATGTGGAGTCTAATCTGAAACCCAACATTCATCTGAAATTTAAGACTTATATATTCTTTTAGGATATAGAGTAATATTATTTACTTTTACATCATTCTATAAATCCATATATTGATTAGATTGACAAGGAATGTTGGCATTTTCTAATACTACTGATTTCCTACTCATAACATCACAAAAAACGTTCATTTTTATAGGATTGAATTCAATATCCCTATATTCCTAATTGGGTTGGAATGTATTATTTATTTTATAATCATCCTTATTTTTTTCTCTGTCATTCCCTACATTCACATGATGATTATTTTTACCATACATACTGGTAAAATGATTTACTATATAATATCTACTTATTCTTTTATTAGGGTCTTCATACTTGTCATGGCCCTCATTGAAGTGCACATAATGAAGATACTAAACAAAATTATTAATGTATTGATAAATTTCAAGATAAATACTTTCACCCCCACTACTCATAAATCTATTATCACTCACACTGTCAACAATTTTCATAACCATGGAAGGCTTAGGTAATTTATTCTCTATTTCTTATTCATCAACAAGAGTATCCCAACTATTTACAGTAGAATTAATTAGTACAAATTAATTTTACATTATATCCACCCATTTCCCAGAGCCATACTTTTTTGAATCCTCAAAATCATCCAAAACAATTGATTTATTTTTATTATTTATGTTGACATCTTTCCATGAATTTTAATTATTAGGTGTCTACAAATGCTTCTAGATAACTCTGTAATTAGTTTTAGAGTTTCCTAAAATTATTAAAACATATAAAAATTGGTTACATACTCATACTATATCATTAAATTAGTATTTTGAGAATTTTAAGTGAAATAAACCACATTTTGGTTCTTAGTATCAATATTGGAATCAACCATGATTATGGCATATATTACAATCTCATCATAAAGAGATTGATGATCCAATTTCAGAGGAATTATAATGCATGAAGTGAGTTAGTTTGGGATTTTAGTATTCCGAAACACCGAACTCAATACCTATAATCTAACCCCCATTTGAGACATTAAATTCCTTTTATTGATGGCATTAAAATTAACATATCATTCATAGTTCATTAGAATTATTGGTTTCAGATGAACATTCATAATTTTCCACACAGAAACCAGGCCATCTTTTCTACCCATAAGAATGTGTAAGAATCCTATTCCAAAAAAATCATCTTCCATTCACTACCTCCCCATCAATGAAAAATCCTAGACATCATATATATTATGGAACCTAGTTTTTATCCCTTACAATACAATATCATCCCAACAATAGAGAGTTTTTATAAATAAAGTTACTATTAAAGTACTTTGGGATCTATAGAAACTAAGAATTGTTCCTCTTACATTTTTTTAAATAGAGGGTTTGGGAAGATTAGCATTAATATTATCCACACCATGAAGATATTCCACAAATGAAATACATTTTTTCCACTATCCATATAGCCCCATTTAGATTTATATTGTAATAGATTTCTTCTTTGCTTTGAGATATCGAGAGTCCAAATACATGAATGTGTGATCCCATTCTAAATAAAACATACACACAAACCAATATAAGATTATATTTATAAGAAATTATCCCCAAATTCCCAAAAGTAGGATTGGCATATTTCATGATAGAATCTTCTTCATAAGGAGACAATAAGAGACATTTTTTTACAGTTTTAACTAGTGTTTTTTGATATGTAAAAGCATAATAGTGGTATCATAACTTTATAAATAATATAAAAATATAAAAAAACTTCTTAAATATAAATAGAAAATTTGTTTTCTTGGATATAAAATAAATATATACATTTTTTCAATTGAAAACTAATATCATAATCAATATCATAAAATATGATATTCTTTTTGTACTATGGATGTAATTATGACATGAGATGTCATAATTAGTTATATAATCTCTCCATATGTTATGGGATATCGTAAAAGAACAAATTTTTGAAATTCATTAGTTTTTTAATATCATAGTGATTGATATTATGAATTATAAGAAATGAATTTGAAGATATACCTAGATTTTTAAAATTATAATAGAGTGTTGCATCATAAATATTATATAGTTTATATCTTACATTATAATTCAAAAGAATTGAAATTCATGCTTCATACATATCATACTTTGTTATATAGTTTTACTTATTTATAGAAACTAATGTTATATTGATATCATCGATTATGAAAGATAATATAGACCATCTGTCGTAATGTAATAAAAAAATTATCATAAGGGAACAAATTTTGCTTTCAACTGAACTACAGCTTCTAATATTGAATATATTTTAAAGTATGATATCATGGAAATTTATTATTTTTCAAAATTTAAATTTTTTAGTGAATTATATAAATTATAATTTTATTATAAATTATGGAAATAAATAATTGTACGATATTTATTTATTTTAAAAATTGTTTTATGAAACGACATATAATTTGGATATCAAATGTCTGTATAGAAAGTATAAGTTTAATTAAAATTTTTTATATCTGTTATAATAAAAAAAAATTAAAATATTTTTTATTTCTTTTATTTATTTATAAAAAAAAATTATTTGATATCTACAAATTAGATTTCATCATTTGAGATATTATTTAAACCACATTGAAATAGTTTTTTACAATATGTATAATAATTGTTTCAAAAATTATAAATGAAAGATATTTTATAATTTAATTTATTATTTTAATAGTTCTTATATATAATGTATATAATCCAAATATATTATATTTTATATAAATTCAATATAAAAGGACAATATGATGTGAAAACCCCATGGAATTGTTGAAGGTATTTTATTTGTTTTCAAACTATTCTTTGAGAATTTATTTGTAAAATATTTAATGATGGAGTTGTTAATTTTGGGAGTATTAATTTGAATGATAAGATTTGAGGTGGATTAATTTCATATTTGGACGTTACCCATGTTTCTAAATTATAAATTACATTAGTGATGGATCATGAATAGTTTATAATAAAGTCATATGTGTGTCCAGACATTTCAAAAATCTAGAAGTTCGAATATTTAAAGAATAAAAAAGGAAAACATTACATTGATATATAAATTTAACTTCAATTTGGTAGATAAGATTTAATATGATCCAAGAGAATGATGATTTTTCCAATTCCCCAATCCTCAGTAAGATACATTATATTAAAATTTTATTTTTTAATTATTAACATGATTATATTTAAAATGTCCAAATGATAAAAAAATGTATCTATTTGGAAAACGTGTTATTTAATATTTTAAAATATTAATGTTAACCAATTAAAATGATACTTTCCTAATATTTATTTGTAAAAATAACATAGTGGCATAAGTGTTAACTATTATTGATGACAATTTGGATGTTGATTGAGTTTATTATAGATTTTGTTTCTATTGGTATTGTGAATAATATTAAAGAGATGGAGAAAGTTCAACGGAATTAGGAATTTTACAATTTCATTTCTCATTGTATGTTCATCAGTTTAATTTATAAGTGGTGTGATTATGTGTTGATCACAGGATGATGTTTTTTTAAATAATTATTTATTGTTAAAATCCACAAAATATCTCCATGTGTTTAAATCACAAAAAAGAGGAACGAAACATTTTGAATCACTATATTAATTGTACTTTAAAAGAAAAGAGTTATTTGTTGGTAACACTATTGTCTCTCTAGAGATTGGAGTCAATATTTTAGAATGTTATATGGGATAATCTATTTTGTAGTGAAACAAATGGACTCCCACAAATATATGAAGTTAGTTGTTTTATATAACTGGATGGTGCCATCTATTTTAGTGGGTGATACTAAATTTTTGTCATGTGATTAATTTACATGAGTTATTGATCTATGTCACTTATATGTCATATGATATTGGAAACCCTTTTACTATTGATATAATTAGAAGTGATGCTTCTACCTATAGATATATTATTAATGTTCGAATGACATAATACATTTATTAGGGATTTTCCTCACTTTTATTTCTGTTAATCAATATTGTTGAATATTTTTAAATTTGGAGTACAAGAGGCTTGAGAAAGCATAATTCATTTTTGTGATTAGGGTGATGGTTTTTAGCCCTAGTTCTAGTACATTGAACTTTAAAAGGCTTGTTCAAGAGATCTGTTTATGCCATTATGATTTTCCAAATACATAAATATAATGTGTAAGAATTCTCAATAATTAGTATTATTGTACATTTTAGTTCTCTTAGTGAATTTGTAGTTTTTTTATTAAAAAATTAGGTAAGGAACTCAATTTCTCAAATTCATTTTCATTTAATTGGATTTATTTTTTATAAGGTGATGACATCAGAAGATAGGATGGTCTGAAATAAAGATATTCAAGGGTTGGATTTAATTTTTGGAGGACAAAAATAAAGTAAAATATCATTAATCAAGATATAAATGTTCAATTTAATGGTGATAAACTATAATAAATGGAAAATGGAAAATGAGAAAAAAATTATTTGAATTATAAAGGTTTAGTGGTGATGTCATTATCTTGGACCATGGTTTTCAACATTCGAAAGCAGAAAACTTTAGATGGATGGACAGAAGCATAACCAGATATGTTTGAGAATTCTAAAAATAATCAATAGGGTTTGATAAAAACATGGGATTTTTTACATGACTATATTATATGGATGGTCTACCATTGATCATATGATTGATTTCAATATGATCTAAAGAAAACTCAAGTATATAAAGGTGGATTTCATGGATTATGACTAACTGAAAAACATTTATATTCATTACTGAAATAATGTATTGTTATGGTAACAATTGTAACTCTTGTAGAAAAAGAGAAATTATATTTAAGGAGTTTAGAAATTTCTTATGAAAAAATCACTCCAGAGTAGACTTATATAACTTTTAAGAATTCATTTAATGTATATGGAACATGGTGCTCACCTCATTTAATAAGTTGGATGTGATTGGAAGGAATGTCATGTGAGATGAGTAGAGATAAATATACCAATCCCAGGATGATACAATGGAAAAATGGTTCATTTGAAGAATTAATGTGTTGAGTGGAAATAAAAATATAGAAAACTGAATTCTAGTGTTTTATGTTTAATTGGCTCAATTGGAGGGATTAGTTTAACATATTCTTAATTTTAAACACACTGGTGGAATCTTGTGGTACAGATTTTGGTGTATCTTTAAACTCCACTAGTGGAAGGGGGTGTATAAAAGCACCAAACACAACTAATGGGGAATTTTCTTTGGGTTGTGTTGAATCCTCCTTCATTAAACACGAATGGAGTGCCTCCGGATCCGTGATAGTGGATGTTTACCATATCTCTTTCGACCATATCAACTTTCACTTGATGTGTCAAAAATTTTTGGAAGAGTAAATCATGTTGAAGAATAGGATCAATAAATCTTAGGCATTGTAAAACCTCTAAATTTAATGAAATATATATTTTCCGAAAAAATTAATTTCATCAATATAATGTGTTACACACAATACAGGTTTTTAATGAACAAAAATATACTATTAATATAACTATTTATTCATGATAATTATAATATAGCTGTTATATTTGATCGTATGAATAGTAATAACCACATTTTGAATATTTAGTATTATGTATTTAGATAATTAAAATATATTGATAAATAAATACTTAATTTTTGTTAATGTATTTATATTGATCGATAAACCATTTCTTCTAAAAAATAGATTCTAATTGCTTATTTTAGCAAACAATAAAATTATATTTTACCATTTCAGATTATTTATTTGAGAAAATTTACTTATCTTTAAGAATAAAATTTTAAATATTATCTTAGCATGATATTTTTATAATTTTCTAAAAACCATAAATTCCTCAGGAATAGTGAAAAGTTAATGATTTTTGTTAAAAAATATTATGTAATATATAGTATTTAAAAACAATAAACATCTATTAGAATGTGTTTCATGTATAATTAGTTCAATAATATAATTATTAATAAAATTTAGGCCATTTGAATCAATTTAATTGTGAATTATGATTTCAAAACATTGAATATATTTGAAATATTTTTCTTTCAAAAACCATTTTTTCATCATGACTCCTAGTTTAATTTAAAATTATTTTCTACAAATTGTACGAATTTAACATTGAAAATTGGATTCCAAATAATTTTCATAATAATTCATATCATATAATAAGGTCATATAAATTTTTCATCTTTATAAATAATTTAAAAGTATAAATTACTTATCATGATTAGGGTTAAAATGGGTTTGCCATTGGCTAAACAAAAACGGAAAGGGATAAAATGACCTATAATATTTTTGAATTTATATTTTATAGAAGAATTTATAATAATTTCAATATAATGTTCAATAATGATACAATTGTTTCTTTTTTTAATTTTTAAAAACGTTGAAATACAATTTTCTTTTAAAAAAATCAAAGTGTGTCCTCTCCGCCATTTTTAAAAGGGAACCCGATATCCTGTCTTCTTTACACTACCAATGCCTTTTGGTTTGGAAAATACCTAACAAAATAAATTCCTTACATCCCATCCCACATCCTAGAGTCATTTTTTATAATAAAACTATCTTATAAAGTATTTTGGTTCAAACCTAATGAGGATTTCTGAAAAAGATATACCATTCTTCACCGAGCATTTCGATTTTATTTATTCATCCACGAAATTAAATTATTATTTATATATAATTATATAATAACATAAATATCACCCATATAGTTGTATTTTATTATTTTAATTTAATATCCTACATCCATATCTTATTCTAGAAAATGCGAAATGAAGCTATCGATCATGTGTACTGAAAACTACCGCCTCGTGAACCAATGTAATTCATTTTCAATCACCACCTCTCACAAGTTTATGTAATTATGTATTTAAATTTTATATATATGATAAATATTAAATAATTATTCTTCTTGAATTATAATATCACATCTACCTTCTTACCTTTTAATCAGTTGAAAAATGATAAGGTTGATTATGCATACATGTAGACTATCACCTCCATGGAGCGACGTGACACGTTTTTTATATTATTTCATCATATAAGGTAATAATGGTATATTTAATTAATATATATGATATATATGATATAAAAATTAATCTAAAATGATTAATTAATATTTATAATATAAAAATGATTCTATACGTATATATGGATTATTGTCTCCATCAATGGTGTAATCCAATTTTCTATCTCTTATTTTATACATTAATTTAAATAAATATATAACTAATATATATGATATTTATATTATGATTACTATTATAGATATTATTGATCCATAATCAATATAAAAGGACCAAAACTACCAAATAAAACCATACATCAAAATCTAATATGTTATTGTCCAAAAAATCGATTTTAATAATGAATTGTTACTAAACATGTCATAAAAGGATATAAGTGAATCATATATGGTTTGATATGTATAAATATTGTTTTTTAATATATTTATAAAAAATATATATATATATATATATTATGGTATTATTGAATGTGTATGAATAAATTTGATGCTTGAGCTAATGGTTTTTTTGGCTCACATTTATTTATGTAAGACACATTCTTTATTTACTACATGTATATTTTATGTGGTGTATATACATCACATTAATGTATCTAATGAATATTTATATGAATATTATTCTATACAAATATATTGTTAAGTTTATTTAATTCTTGTGGAAAACAATTCACATGTTAACAATGTAGTAATGGGTTTAGTATAAAATATCATTATTTATAAGGATTGTTTATAATTAAGATTATAATGATTAAATATTACGATCTATCTCACAAGAAACACATGTGTTTTCTTATACGAAAGTTATATGTCTAGAATACATGTTATCATTTTTTTTCCACTATTTGTTTACTCAAGGGTTGAAAATAATTTTTTTGGGAAAACAAACAATATTTTCCAATTATGTTTAAAATCCATTCTCTTCCATGTTTGTGTTTTATAGAAGTGTTTCAAATAATTTTTTTAATAATAAACAAAAGTTAATTTTTACCCATCTTTTACTATTTATAATTTTTTGAAAAGGTTCTTATTTTTGTTTTCCTAAGGAGTTTCCTTTTAATTTTTACCGAAAATGTCAATGGAATCATTATATTCACATGCACAAAAAAATATTTATTACAATCATGAAAACCAAAATTTTTAAAACTTCTTTCACATGATTCTAAATTTGTTTTCAAATAAAAGTATTTCTTTACTATTTAGGAAAATTTTTTATTTTTAAAATTGATTTTTAACGGGGGGGGAGGGTATTTTCTAAAGATTTTTTAATGATATTTTAATTTTATTTATATTTATAAATGATAAAACTCTTTCATTCTACTTACAATATATTGGGATATGATTAAATAATAAATTACTTATTAAATCTCTCTATGTTTTATGATCATGATGAAAATACATTTATGAAACTGGTTCCTTTTCCCTGAGTTATTCTATGATGAATTTATGAAATGAATTAAACCCTATTTCGTTTCCATGGGTTATAATTAAATGTTTATAAAACCCAATTATATTCTATGGAATATGTATGATGAACGTTTTATGGTATTTAAGAACACATATATATTATTTCCATTATTTTATGAGTGGTCCTGAAATTATAAATATCTCTAATGAATTGGGTAATGATTAATTTTCAAATATTTAAATGGGTCCATGAGAGTTTTTCCCAATCCCCGAAGAGGGTTCATGGGAGGTTATACCAAACCCAAAAGAGGGTACATTGGGGGTTACCCTTATCCCAATATAGAGTACATGAGAGGTTACTCCAATCCGGATGTAGGTATATAGGTTTTTATCCCAATCCTAACATTATAGAAATTTCAAAGTGGGATGCCTTGACCAATTATTTTCTATACTTATTTTTATTCCAAAAATATAAATATTATACCCATTTAATATTATTAGGTATTATTTTATCTGACTCAATTATGATACATGTATTATTAATATCCATGATTTCATTTGTGACACATTATTTGGATCATTCTTATTCACAATATGGTCTTAAAATGTTAAACTAAAGTTCTCATACACTTTTTCTCATTTAATTCTTTTAAGATCAGTGATATCTCCCTTGTTTACCTATACTAGGCATCTGAGTTCACCTCTTATTTGGTTTCTATTCCTTATGTTATAAAGAAATCTATTTAATATGATACATATAATAAAGTTTATAATTATAAAGAACACTGGGAGAGATGATGTATTTGACTTATGAACATGGTGTTTTTAAATACACTTTATTTGAATTCACTAAACCCTCAATGGCCTTATGAATATTTATGTTAAATGAATTGAATATTCATATATTAAGATGAAATGATTATGTATGAAAAGAAATAGTCACTATAAAAGTTATCAAATGACTGATTTATTTAACCTTAGAAATTTAGAGCGATAAAACATTATCAAGAACCCCAGGTATAAGTCTAATAATAACTAAATGCATTGGAATATGTTTAAAATTTTAATAAAATATAGAATGAGTGGTGTCTAGGAAATTTCATCTCTCTCTAGATACTACAAGTGGATGTGGTTATGGATCAGTTTTACCAAGGGGTAAAAAATCTGAAACTAGAGCATTCGGCTTTGAAATGGTTATCTACTGGTGCATGAAAATGTTTCTTTCTACACACCTATTTTGAAACTCTTGATGGATATGTATAGAAAATTCATAACTCATTACAAATAATCATGAATGATTTATATAGATGATAACAATGAATTTCTTAGGTTAAACATAATTTTTTCACAAATTTAAAATATTTTTTGTGGATTTATACTTCAATTAATGGATTATGCGATTTCACACAATGATTATTATTTCTTGTACAATGATTTTTCCACTTAATGGATAGAACTATGAGGAACCATTAAATCATTGAATGTGAAATGAAATGTGGTGATGAAGAGAACCATATTTGAGTGATAACTATAGATAATTATATTGTGATTATCTCTAATAAATTATCATAATATATAACTAATAACATTCCCCAAACCCGACTCTGATTCACACAAATTAGGAGAAATATAGAGATCACAAATAGCTCAGGTGGTGGATACCATGAACTAAAAATTATTTAGTTCCATATATATTGAGAATATGTGATCAACCCCCCAATGGAATTTCATAAAGGAATGATATGCTTTTTTATTTGTGGTGAATAAGGAAACATAATAATTTACAAGCCTCACCGAAAAATCTCTATTTTTTTATTTTCTAAAAGCCACTTTATAGTAGTGGTAACCATACATCAAGATTAAAAATTTCAAATTTTTGGATTCAAAATTAAAAATTTAACCAAAAAAGTTCCAGAAATTCAAAATAAAGTGATCCTCAAATCCAACCAAATCGCCACCTCGAAGGCTGCGAGATCCACTGCCTGGACCGAGGACAGGCCTGTCAAGTCGCATTTGCATAGTCAACACCATCATCGCATCACCTAATGCATTGTTCCTTAACTATCATCCCATATCCAAGCACCGTCTTTATGAACTCCACCGGCCATCAGCCAGAGGAACCGCAGGCCTGTATCAGTACCATAGAACAGAAACACAAACAAACTGACGAAGGGAGAAAAACAATAAACTGTCTCCCCACCATCCTTGTCACCAAATGAACTCGACACCATCATGTCACCGACATTACAACATCATAAACAACACTGAAATTTTCACCTTAAGACTTCACAAGATACACTGTCGAATAGAGAAAACATTGAGAGACACAAACTGATGATGCCATTGTAACCCTAAACAAAGCCTATTGACATAGAAGCACTGCGAACAATCGAAGGCCACCGCCATAACAAAACAGAACAAAAATATTAGCATAGACATAGATGAACTCATCATCATACAAACCTCTAATAGATCCAAAACATGTCGCGCAATAAGTATCTTCGACCACCAAATCCCACCTCCCAAAACCTTTGGACACGCTGCTCCATGTCCGACTCGGAGAGGGGAAGAGTGTCTTGGGATCAGGGAAGGGAAAAGTGTAGTCTATGCCTCCTAACCCACCAATACCGAAACCTGATGCCAAATCCAAGAAGAGTCCTACACGGGAGAACTTGAGAAACCCTCGGCCATAAAACCGCATATCCCAAAACTATAGAGTAGCCATCACTCCAGATCCGACCTGGAGAGGTGCGATGGAACCCAAGGTCAGGGAGGGGATGAAGCGTTCGAGAGCTTTGTTACCCACCATCATCGTTGATAAAAAACACACCAAAAATCAGCACCACTAGAAATAATAGATCGACACCACAGAATAAATGAATAGGGTAAGTGGGGAGAGGGAACACTAGACCGATACGCCTCTGGAGCTGAAGAGTAGGGTTTTGTGAGGAAACCCTAGGCTGAGAGCGGGGGAGATCTGGGGGAGATGGGCTCCATCGGGGAGGCCTCTCACATGTATTGTCTTCTCAATCAATGATGATAATAATAATTTACAGGAATAAATGAACATTTTAGTTAGCATAATAGATGGAAATAATGGTTTTCCTAGGGAATCATAAATGGTTGGATGTTTAAAATGTGGAATGTATTGGAATTATAAAAATAAATGTAGTGGGTGGATGATAATGAAGAGGATTTTCATTATTTTATAAGTAATTGTTTTTCTATTGATGATAAAAAGACTAAAAACGACACATGGAATGAAGGAGGTATTGAGGTATTTGATTATGAATCCTTGTTAATGGTTTAAGAATTAAAGTGGAATGATTGAAATGTTAATTTATTGGAACATAATAATTATTAATCATGATATATTTCAAGAATGTTCATTGAGGTTTTTAAGAATATGCTGAATTGAATTGATGACATAGAAAACTGATTTAATGAAAAATTTATTTTTACATAAAAAACGTGATTATGGAAGTAAAATGTTTAATAAGATTAAAAATTAGATATAATTGTGTGTAATTTTGGAAGGTAAATGATTGATATGGATAATGTAAATTGGATTGTATTGATGAACATGGAACTAATTGATGATTTTATGAAGAAGTGTTTTATGTTTTCATTGATGAAGTTTACAACATTTTTTGGATATAATAAATATTTCCAATACTCTATGGTTTTATTTTACCAATGAAAAAATAATTATGTTTTAATTGAGGTTTTATTGTAATTTTGGTTGTTACCATGTTTTAAGAGAATATATCACCAAGTTATTCACATATTTAATATGTGACAATGTAGAGGTACATTAGAATATTCGGTGAATGAATGTTAAATTGATTTTATAAATTTAGTGACCTAATTTATAAATTTTTTAATTATTTGAGGGTCAAAGGTTGTTCATTTATAAAATGGTTTATGTTGATATTTGGATGATGTTTTAGAGATTAACGTATTATTTCCTCATATGAATATTTTTCCGTGTTGGATAACTTGTGCTAACCATTTTTATTTGGATGATTACTAGATATATAATGAATTTTGTATCATTCTTTTAGGAATCCTATTATTTGTTCGTACTCCAAGAATAAAAAACAGAACTTCATTATTTAGAGTAATAAATGAATTATTATTTATCAATGCTTGAACAATGGATGATATTATTAATATAATATATAAAAAATTAATGTAAAAATATTTTCTCATGTTATCTATATTAATTGTAAAAAATCGCTTAACTTTTAAAAAACGATATTGAGTGAAAAATGTTTTCTTACAACTTTTATTTCTGATGAATCAGTTGTCTTCTAACTCATTACAGATTTATGGTTCTGTAGTGAATAACATTCTCATGGTTATGTTCTTTATCACTCTATATTAATCCTTAGAAATTAGTATTATATTCTATGTCCATATTTTAACATCCCATTATTTTACCCTATTTAGAACCCTAATTTCATGTTATTTAAGATGAAATTTGTATTTACCCTTCTCTATTTACATGATGAATTCTAATCAACCATTTTAATGATGATATTTTTCAACAATGTAATTTTAATGTGTGAAATCATCATTTATTGAGAACAAGTTCAAGTTAAAATGAATAAATATTATTAATTAGGGGTGAATGTTATATCCTATGATTTTATAAAATATTTTTATCCAAATAAATAAGTTTTTTGAAAGCTTCCCCTACACACAACAACAAGTTTTAACGAACTTCAATATAATATTAATATAAATATTTAAACATTTCTATTGTAACAATGAAATTAAACAAGACTGTTTGAATATGAATTTTTTTGATAATTATTTATAATAATTATAAATAAATAAGATATATTGATAAATAAGTACAAAATTTTTCTTAAGGACTTTATAAACATATAAAATTAATTTCTTATAAAAAATTGATTTTTAATTATTTTTTATCAATAGATATTTAAATTAGGTTTTGAAAAATTTAGAAAGATTCTTGGTATAAAATAACTTAATTTTCTAAATCATCATATAAACATTATCCTATGGTTAATTATGTATAATTTTTTGAAAGTATAAATTTTTCTTGGAAGAATTAAAAGTAATGATTTTTATAAAAAAATATAATTTTTTTATGTATTAAAAATATAAAATATTATTTTAAAATGTTTTAAAATTATACATATTTAAATTATATTTTTATTAATCCAATTTATGTCATTTTAATTAATTTCATGTTTAATTTTGATATAAAAATTTTTCATACTTTTGAAATCCATTTCATTAGGAGCATTTCATCATCACATCTCTGGGTGTAGTTTTAAATTAAATTATACCAGTTAATTAAATTTAATTTAGAAAAATGGAATCAGTATATATGTAATTATGAAATTTAATACTGAATAATAATTTCACCTTTTTTTCTTGTATATAATGAGTAGTAAAAATAATAAAAATTAGTTACAGTGGTTAGGATTAAAACTTGTTTATGAGGGGTTAAAATAAGATGATAACGGTTATGAGTTAAAAAAATTTCCAATCCCTATTGGATAAAATTATTTAGATCTTATATCATCAATTTTTCAATAATAGTCCATTCTGGAGACTTTTGTCATGTGTAAAATCTGGGTATAGCTTTTTGTTTTCAAAAATTTCATGTGGGTCATCTCCACCACATATAAAAGGGAACCCCCTATCCTCTTCTCTTCACACTTCTAAATCCTTTATTCTCAGAAAATAACTAATAAAAAATTTCCTTATTGCCTTTCCATATCCTATAATCCATAGTTTTATAAGTAAATTTTCCAAATAATATTTTTGGTCCTAACTTAAGGATGTTTTTGGAAGAATTTGTATCATTCTTAACTGAGCATTTTTATTTTATTTTTTCTTAGGCCTCATTAAAATCTTATATAAATATTCTCATATAAAAACATATATATCTCAAACATTAGTGGATTTTAGTATTTTAATTTCTTAACCAATATACATTACTTATTTAATAAAATGGTAAACGAAATATATGACCATGTGTAATGTGGGTTACCACCTCACAAATCGATTTAATTTGTTTACCATAGCCACCTATCATGGGTGGAAATAATGATGGATTAAACATATATATATTATAGTTATTATTTTATAATAATTATTTAATTATAATATCACGTCAACCTTATATACTTCTAATCCCTTAAAAACAATAACGTTGACCGTGCGAAAGTGTGCAAGACCTTCTCCACAAGGTGACGTGAAATGTTTTTTTATTTTATATTGAAATGGGAGGTAATGAGGTAATATTTAATTAATATATATTATATATATGATTAAAAATTATTATAAATACCTGAATTATTATTTACCTTTTACTCATTTCATCTATAAAAAATGAAAACATTCTCATAGGTACGTACGACCTACCGCCTCCATGAACGGTGTAATTCAAAATTTGTCCCCAAGTTTAGGGATTATATTGAATATATATATATAAAGAATATTTTTTTATATAATGATTTAAATTATTCATACTATGGAACCATAATAGAATCACATGAACCAAAACTAATAAACTAAAACATTCATTAAAAATAATGTAGTTTTTACACAAGATAGTGATTGTAATCAATAATTGTTAATAAATAGAAAATTAAGAGTTATAAGTGAATAATATATAGTTTGATACATATGATTATAGTAAAAATATATATTTAATATGATCTAATATTTATTATACATTAATTTTGAATGTTTATGAACTTATTGGAGACTTGCGTAATGGATTTTCATCTCACTTATATTCTTTGAGGCACCTTCCATATTAAAAACACATTTTTATGTGGTGTTCACACTTTTTAATAATTTATTTTATTATTAATATTTTTAATATTATGGGATTAAAATATCAATCTATGTTTCTTTCGTTCATGAGTCTTACAACTCAAATTTTACTAATAACGTAAGGGTTTTAATTTTCAATCTCTTTTTTTGTCAGTATTATTTCTAATTAAGTCTCTAAAAATAAAATCGTTGGATATAACTCTTAAGAAACTCATATATTTTTATACACTATAGATATATCTTTATAAAACATTTTCCCTTTCATATTCCTCTATTTATGTATTTATAATTCCTAAATAATGGTTTTAAGTAAAACCTTCTCTATTTCTCTATTAGGACAAAAATCATTCTTCTTCCATGTACACGATTTATAAAAATATTTTAAATAATATTTTTACTATTCAAAAATTATTTTTTAAATTCATTCAACCCTTTTACACATTTTACAATATTTTTTAAAATTAATCTTATTACGTATTTCCAAAAGAGGTACTATTTATTTTTTATTTAAATTGTGAAAGGAATATTTGTTTTATTTGGTACAAAATTAATTGTATTTCATGTAATCATGGAAAATAAATTATTTAGATATTACTTTAAAATATCCATTTATATTTTCTGGGAAAATGGATTTATTAATAACTTGGAAATTATTTGATATTAAAAAAATTATTTTCACAGTGGAAATGGTATATTCTAAAGAATGTTTTTAATGGTCCATTAATGTTATTTATATTAATAAATGAATAAGAAACATGATTATAAGCATTATTTACTATTAATATTATCAAATAATACCATTCGTATTACGTTTTTATATTTTTTATAATTTTTGACAAAAAATATTTGTATGAAAATCATTCCATTTCCTTGTGTTATTCTATGATAAATTGATGAAATTGTTAAGGAACTCATTTCTTCTGCCTGGATTATAATGAAATGTATATGAAACTAATTTCCATTAAAAGTGTTATTCTATGTTGAATGTTTTATTATCTTGTGCAATACATTTTTAGGAATATCATTATGTGTATTTTTGGACTTTAATTGTTTATCCCTCTAATTTTGTGTAATAATAAATGTTCTATGATCATAATGGGTACACATGAGGCTATTCCAAGCCCAATATAGGGTTTACAGGAGGTTATACCAAGGATAAATCAATGAAAATTGGTGGTTTACCTAGGTATAACATGTTATGCATGTCTTTGTGTGAGCCATGACCAAAAAATTACTATTCTTATGTGTATTATACATCTCTATGTCTTATATCAACATTATGTTCTCATGGATTGGGTTCTATGATTCCATTATGATTCATGTCATATGAACTAAAAATATTTATTACAATACTGATGATTATGATCATTATTATATAGGGTATGGTATTAAAATTGTAAACTAATGTTCTCATACAATTATTCTCATGTTATGCCTATGTGATCATTGATATCTCCCTTGTTTACCCCTACTGAGCCTCTGAGATCACCATTTCTTATGTTTCATATCCCAATGATATGATTAAATGTATTATGTATGTTATGTATAAGATGGGTTCTTGTTATAATGAAAATTGTGGGACTTGATCTACTTAACATTTGAACAATTTTTTTTCATATCCAAGTATCCAAAGTCAGAAAAACCATCATGGTCCCCATGCATGTTTTTTTGTAAAATGAAATGAATATTCATCTATTATGATGAAATATTTATGTATGACAATATATGGTCACTATTTTTGGTATTGGAGTGAAGGATTAGTTAACCATTTAAAACAAGAATGTGAAGACTTTAGTGGGAAACCTAAGGATATGTATATGCATAGTTCAATGTTTATGAAAATGACATTGAATTTTTGTGAAGGATAGAGTGAGTGGTTTCCAATTAATTAAATCCAAGTCTATATACTACAAGTGTATGTGACTCTATCACAATTTAACCTGGGGTATATAAAGCCTAAAAGAGAGAATTTGGATTTTAATTGATCATTTCCTTAATCATGACAATAGACCTTCATACACATCTGGTTTGAAACTATCGATGGGATATGTCTTCGAAATTTAAAAGATATCTACAAAAACTAATGAAGGATATTAATAGATAATAAAAATTAATTTCTTACATTAAACCTAATGGTTTCATAGATTAGATAGAGGGTGAAATTATTTAGACAATGAATAAAGTATTACGTGGTTTCTTTATATTATTATTGCTTTTAAAACTATGTTTTTTGGTTTCAGTCAATGGTTATAATCCAAAGGTACCATGTTAACACTAAAAGTGATGGAAAATATAGTAACTATTATCAAAAAATTTGGATAATTAATAAATTGAAAGTTATTGTGATTATTTATAATCAGTTATGATAGTATATAATTTCAAACATTAACCTCCTCGAATTCTCAGAATCACCAAAGATGAGAAGGATAGTGTTCATTGAGAGTTATAAGAGACCCTAGAGGAAATATTATTTAGATTCGTATTTTTTGAGAATTTTAGAATAGGAAATAAATATAATGTCTACATGTAATAAGAAGATGTATTATGCTTGTAGAATAAGTTCACATAGTAAGTAATTACAAATTAAAATTAACAGATCAATTAATGTAATATATGAGAATAATG
The DNA here is from genome assembly GCA_963277665.1 of Viscum album. Taxonomy (NCBI): domain Eukaryota; kingdom Viridiplantae; phylum Streptophyta; class Magnoliopsida; order Santalales; family Viscaceae; genus Viscum; species Viscum album. Next base: position 1,491,721,823 of record OY728142.1, read on the forward strand.
GTTTCCCTAATGAATCATCAAATTTTAAAATATTTAAATTCATAATGTATATGAACAATGAAAATAAATTTCCTGGGTATAAATATCAAGAATATTATTATAAATGTTGTACACGTAAATTATTTTGTGTTGATTATGAAGTGGATACAAATGAAAAATGAATGGAATTAGGTATTATGGAATAAGATGATGAAAAATAGTTAATGGTTTAAAAATGATGTTTAATGATTCCGGTGTTTATGTATTAGAACACAATAAATATGAATCATGAAATATATAAATATTATTTTGTATAAATTTTTCATTGAGTATTTTTAATAATAGTTTGAATTGTACAAATGACCTAAAAATTGATTTAATGAAGATGTGATATTTTATGGTTGACACCCTCTTATGGAAAAGATAACCCATTATATGTTGTTAATGTTGATATAATGGTGATTAGTTGGGGTAAAGAGAGTATTGATTTGGATAAGTAAATATGATAGTATTGATGAACTTGGAACTAATTAATAAGTTGATGACAATGTAGTCTATGTTATCATTGATGGAATTTATTGATTTTGAGGATTTATGGAATATATTAAATAATCTTTTGGTTTAAATAAGGAATGAGGAATAATTTTTATTTTCATTGAGGATTTATGGTAATTATGGTCATTATCTAGTTTAATGGGAATATATGTGCAGATATTTCATATATTTATTATATAATATTTATGAGAGACATTAATATATTTAAATAATTAATGTTAACATATTTTTAAAATTTTGATGGCCTTCCATTTAAATATATTAATTTTTGAAGTGTCATATTTTAACTATCTAAGTAATGGTTTATATTGAACGGTGGATGAGGTTATTGAGATAAATATATTATTTCATCATATAATGGTTTATCCATATTTCATAACTTATTATAACCATTTGGGTTTTGATGATAATAAGAGATGAAAGGAATGAATTTTCATTATTTTATGGATATTTTAATCAATTAGTGATTTAGGCTTCGATAATCCATCCTCAATTCTTACACAATGAGATAAAATGAAAATTTATAGAAGCATAAAAAATTATGAGATTATACATATAAAATAGAAACAAATCAAGAAATTAAATTTTCTAATGTTATCTATCTTGATAGTAAATTATTCCCTCATCTTTTAGGAATATATCTCGAGACCCAAAATTTTTTATTATTACATTCATTTCCTCTTGAAAAAAATTCATTTAACTCTTCATATATTTATGGTTTTTTAGGTTAACATTATCAGGAACATGTTATATATTATTCAGTATCAATCACTAGGTTGTAGTATTCTATTTCATGTCAATATTTTCACTACCAACTAATATAATCCTATTCAGAACACTAATTTTTTATTATTTCAGTTTCCCATCACATTTAAATTTAACTTCTTTGGAGAATATTTTATTAACACTTTTTATGATGTGGTTTTCCAAAAAAGGTTTTTTATATGCTGAACCCTTAACTCCTAAACAAATTTTCAAATTATAGGGATGTGATTTCTTAAATAGATAGAGAATGTAACAGCTTAAGATTTAAAAAAATCGATAAATTTAATTTAGTTGATATAATTCATTACATGTACCACATAGTTTTAGTGAACCAATATATGTAATTAATTTTTTTATTTAAACACGAGTGTTATAAAATACCTACTTAAAATTGTGGTATAAATATGAATAACCACGACTTAGAAATTAAAAATTTATATTTAGATAACGAAAATATTTTTATAGATTAAATCATAATTTTTGGTAATATATTTATATAATTTTAAAAATCAATTCTTATTAATAATATATATATTTTCATTTTAATGAACAAATTATAAAATAAAAGATATGTATTTTGAGCCATGCCATAGTTTTTTATTTTTTTAATGATAAATTTATGTTCTTATTTCCTTATATCTTGTTTGATCACTATTATAAATAATCATATGATCTAATATTATGATATTCACGTCTTCCAGATATCCTCCATCATGTTTCTGATATAAAAATTTATGATATGTAATTCCCCTACAGAGAATACGAGTGTAACAATTTTTGTTGTTTCCATTCTCCATGGAATAGAGATGATTAAATAACAAGATATTTATTGAAGGGGTTCATAGGAGGAAAAATATTGATATATGATCTCTATTTTTGTAAAATAAGATATTTATATAGATATTATCCAAGACAATAAACATTTAGGTCATTGGGTTGTGTTACTGTTCGTGGGATACAATATTTAAATCATGAGTTTAATGTTTTATTATTGTCATTTTGGCTTTGGTAACATTATTTCCCTTTCAATTTGAGAACATTATTTTCTAGTTTTTTTATAAATAGTGTAAATTTGATGACCCCATGGTAACTACACAGTGAAGAGTAACCATGTAGAGCCTATGTGGCTATGTATATTGATTTACCAAACATTTTTGAAAAATTTGGTGTATGGTTCCCCCAATCGTGCAACCAAAGTGTGAGATGCTCATTTTTGTCTAGTGAAGGATTCATTATTGGTGCATGATTTGGTGAACTATAAGGAAACCACAAAATTTACTATGAATTTTCTTAAAAAATTACATTTAAAATTTCAAAACCTTCTCTATTTACCCAAAATTGTACAACCCTCCCGCCTTACCCTCCCCCCTCATAATTTATGGTCGGGTACATGAATCATTTCTCTTATTATTCTCCCACTCTGTTTCAATCATTTATCCCTTCAATTTAAAAATATATCTAATCAAGTGAAGCCTTCTCATCTCCCTCGTCATACAATCCTCCATATCTGTTCTTATTTTCCTCCCTCCCTATCAATGTGTGACTACAGACTAAACCCTACATGGTGTTTTGGTCCTATTTTTGTATGACTTGATTTTAATTTGGTCTTCTTCTTAAATAGTGTCTTTCTTTGTCTTATGATGTTCATTTTACTTGGTTGAGGTGGAATTGTACCTCGATTACTATATGTTTAAATATTGAGGTAGTATTTTCCTATTCTAAACTCTTTGACATTAAAATCATTGATTTATTTTATTTTAAATTAATATTTTGAAACAAAATTATAGTATTATACATATTTATGGAATATATAATGATTAAAATATACATCAACTTTGTTTTAAAAGAATTTAATGTTCCATTATATTTTCAATGTTAGTTAATTTTTTTTACCAATCACAATAATGGTTTATCAAATTTCTCGAATAGCTCATCATGTGTTATTTAAATTAATTAATTATTTTGAGATAAATGTTGTTCATTAGTGACCCATGTAATAAATTATTTATATAATCTGTGATATATACACCCATAAAAATCAATAAATATGTAGATAAATTTATGAAAATATTCCCAAATGGATATGTTATTTTTTCATTGAGATGTGGAGTACCTATATATCTATATGCATAGAGATGTATAGATAAAGAATGGTTTATAACCATAAATTGTATATCTGAACAAAGTTTTAAAATTTTATTCTTAGGGAAATTCATTGAGATTCTTTCAGATGATTTTTATGTATGATTGTTAAGTGATAAATACTACCTAACTTATGGTGTTTTTTGAAACCAATGATTACTTAAATAGGTCAACGTACCCGAGATAGGCCATGTTTCCACTATCTATACTAGTGTAGTTAATGTAATTCCCCAACTATAAATTGAAATGATACTATCCATTTCACTAGACACTAGTGATATGAATTCCATGTGACCCTATCCATATTATCCCATAGGGGATCTCTCATAACACAAAGTTTCATCCCTTATGATTAAAATGTGAATTATTTTGATGAAATGTTTTGAAAATAATTAATTCATTACAAAATTAATATTAAAAAAGAATTTATTTATAAATTTTTTTTCTCATAAATGGATAGATTTATTTTATGATTAATAAATTTAAATGATACCCTATCATTAAATATTAAATGATTTACAATAAAATCAATCATTTTTACTTTATTTTCAAAATATCTTGAGTGTTTATATTTTATTAATTTGTAATCAAGTGGAAAGGTTGTTGGTGCTCTAATGGGAGTTTACAATATCACACTTATCTTATATCTTAGATTTATGTTTTGGATCATTTAATTAATTCTTTTGAAATATTAATGTATTTAGAATTTGATTGGGAATTGTGGTCATGTTGAGATTAGTTTTTTATTTTATTTTATTTATTTTTACTTTTTTCATCAACCAAATATTTCATTTATATTTTCATTTTCTTTTATTTGGTCGTATATTATATATATATATATATATATATATATATATATATATATATGTCTGTGTGTACTTACAGATGAATCTTATGGTCAATTTCTATGGAGGGAGTTGGAGTGAATAGAAATATTTTATTATTATCTATTTATTTTATTAAGAATCTCTATTTAGTATTTATTTAAAATTTCTTATTTGAATTTCAAATAGATGTAAAATTTATCGATGGTTCATGAATGAATTTAGGGAGAAATTATGTTTCTTACAAAATCATTTTTAGGAAAACCTATTAAAATGTGGTGTCTCATTGATGGCCAAGAACTTGTATGATCTCATGTGGATTTGGGACACCCTTTTGGAAATGTCATAAACTGACTGATGTTTCCAGTTATTGGGTTATCTCAGGATGGATTGTGACAAAATGAGTAGTGTATATCCTAAATGTGTATTACAAGTTATTCATTTACATTATATGTAATTTTGTTTTTTTCATTGAATGGTGATCTTGGGTGGAGGTTTCTAATGTATTCCAATTTTTTAATAGGTTTTTTAAAAATAATTAAAACTATCCAAAAAGGATTAAACAAAATTATTGAATAAAATAAATAAATAAAGTTTATGTAAAATATTATTTCGATAATCCCTTTCATAAAAAGATAAGATCTCATCAAGAATGTTTTTGAGGCAGAACATCTAAGGAGTAGTCGCCCAATTATTTTTAATCCCATCATCCAAATAGGTTACTTAATGAGATATATGTATGATAATATAAGTCAGGTATCAATGAGATGAAATTTATTTTCTTCACCTGGTAGTCAGTTTCCAAGAGAGATGAATAATTCAAATTCTGATGGCTGGCAAAATTGTGGTAGAGCCACATTAAATCTACAATTTGAGGTATTCTCATGGTAACACCCTGTGATTTTATTAGATAAATTATTTTTAATTTATTTTATTTCTTGTTTTGTACAATACCCAAAGATTATATTGTTCTATATACAACACAGTATTAGCTTGCAATATACGCAACAGTATTCTTGCCTTCTGTTGCACACAATTTCATCTTCTTTTGATAAAATTCAACACAGAATATAGATTTTTTTTCAATGTAAAAATGAAATATGTTTGTATTATGTTATATGAAACACAAAAGGAATATTTAATTACATGAAAAACTGGCTTGGCTTGTGTTACATGCAAGAGTGACCTTCCTCGATAGCTTGCATTGTACGCAATACCGAGTTTCACTAAACAACGATATATCATTAAAATATTATTATTTAATGGGATATAATCTAGAAATTATGAATAGTGTTAAACACTTTTTGAAATATATAAAACATTATAATTAATTTTAAAAAATTTTATAGAACATATGATGAGAACAAAATCAATTTTTTTGGATAAAAGAAGTATTTTATAAAAAAAAGATGTTTTACAACCTTTTGATGGCGTAACCATTTTAAATATATTTTTTTGACACTTTTATAAGTTAAATTTGACTAAATAAAATTATTTATTGGATGTGGGACATAAAACATTAATTTTTGGGATTTTTAAGTATTTTTATGATAAAATTCAAATTTTAATGAATAGTGAAAAATACTGCATTTTAATTTGAAACTTCCTTTTCATCTAATTTATTTATAGAGTTTTATTGAATTTTAAATTGGTTTTAATATTTAATTGGATTATATTTTTATCATTTAATCCAATTGTTGTCATTATAATTAATTTCACTTTTAAATAGGGCATAAACATATGTAAATAGTTTGATATTTATTAATTTTTAAAAACACGCTTTTTTGTTTTGACAATTAGAATTAATTTTAAATTAATTACTGAAAATTTTTTGGCTTGATTTTTAAAAAATGAATTCCATATTTTGAATTATAATGTTCAAATTATTTAAATAGATACCTTTAATTTTTTTACATTATGAATAGTAATTTCAGTAATTATTTTATTTCCAATGGTTAAATGGTCAATCTGTTAAATAAAGGTCAAAATTAATATTATAATAAAATTAAACTACCCTAACACATGTTCTAATCCTATTTTATGATATAATTCCAACCATAGGAATCCTTAGGTTGATTTTGGGACCCCATGGATTCACTATTATTTTAAAATGACATTTTATAAAAATTAGTTTAAAGTAAAGATAATTATAACATAAACATATATCTTTTACTATATAGATTTTTATATGGGGTTATATAATTGACCTCTAAGAATATAAATTATAATTAGAAAGATAATAATATTTTATAAATCATGTTATTTTATTTATAAATTTTATACATTAGATAAATATATTTATTTATGACACAATTATGATGTGGTGATTACCTAATTAATGAATGATTCAAATAAATGAATTTATAAAAATTAATATAAATTTAATTTGAATATTTTGATGTCATACACGAATTTAATGGATGACACATATATATTAGGGATGATTTAATGCCTTTGTTTTGATGTAATCAAGTTTTACGACTTTAACAAAAATAAATTACTAAATAGTGTAAAAATTGACATAAATGTGTTTTAAAAAAAAATACTATTTTATTAATTGATATAAAAATACTAAAAATATAAACATCATCCAAATAACATGTATAGTGATGAAAATTTTATAAATTATCCACTTTAGTTACTCTTGAAATTTTTTAGTAAAGATATCAACCACTTATTCTAAAAAATACATGAGTACATGGTAAGAGTTAACATATATTATAAAGGGTTAAATCGAATGGATAAGGATACATTTATGACCTAAACACGTCGAAAACATATTGTTTGAGAGTATTTAGACACATAATCATCATAGCTTCGAAATAATTTAATTTTTATCTATTATAAACCGAATGATTTTTATAATAAATTAATATTAAGAGATTTTCCTAATGTGCCCCTCACCACTCTTACAAAAGGGAACCTCCTTTCCTCTATAACTTACACCCCAAATGCCATTTTCTTCAGAAAAACCCTGACCATTTATCCTCAAAACCTCCATCACTTCATCTAAGAGGCCTAAAATTGGGCATATAGCCATCCTAAGAAGCCCTTTTGTTCATATCAAAAGGAAACACCCAAAGAAGAGGTAATGGTTTAATCCATTATTTCAATGTTCTTTTCTTATTCTACATCCAATTTCTATGTTGATTCCATACTAAAGTAATAAATCCAATATATTATACATGATAAGATGTTATTATAATTATGGTACTACCTTATAACTCCTTTTATCAATCAAACTAATAACATTATCACCATACGTGCATACATACGGCTTACCGTCTCAACGTCGTGGTGAAATTTTTAACAGAAAATCACTTTATTAGTATGGGTATATCGATGAGTATAACAGGTTTAAATACAGAATATAAAATTTTAATGATTCTATATAATTAATATACCATCCAATTAAATACCACTTAACCATGAATTGAATGATACAATCGCTCGTGCATAAGTACGACCTACCATCTCCACAACTTGATGAGATTCATTCTCCACTTTAACCATCCAAGAATGATTATAAAAAAATTATATATATATATATATATATATTTCTATATATATTATTCATAGTTATAAAATATATTACATAATAATTATACTAGAATTATATATATATATATGCATGTAAATATATTTCATTAACTTACTTCTATTCAATACGACAAGAAAACGAAAACAACGTTCATCCGTACGTACGGCCTACCATCTTCATGAAAGGTGTATTCCATTATATATATATATACTATATTTGTTTATATTATGAATATATATGATATATAAATAATATTATACATTTATTAAGTAATTAAATCATTATCTAAGTAATAAGATCAAGAATAACAATTCAAAACACATACGATAATCAAAGCAATATTACCGAAAATGTTTCATTAACATGGAATTGTTAATAAATATGTAATATAAAGTCATAAAAGAATCATATATGATATCATAAATATTATTATTATTATTATATAAGTTAATAATGTGTTTAAAAACATTATACAATTGTTTTGGACTCGTACAGAGAGTATCAGACCTAAGGTAAGGTATAATTTTACAATCTCATTTTTAATCTCGGATTGTTTATATGAAAGTATTTATTGGGGGTATATTTATCATCCAAGTCCATGTTTTATAAAATTGTTATTATTATATGTATAAAGTCTTTTTATCCATTTTTAATTTTACTACATGGTATTGAATAAATCATTATTTTTTACTATAATTGGTACTTTTAGATTTTTTCGATCAATGTATGAGTAGAATGTCTTTTTAACTTATATGGCGTAAATGGATTTTTATGTTTCAAGGACACATTATTTACATGAATATTCCTCTACACTATTTCATGATTATTTTCAGTTTACTTTTTTTCTTTTAATATTTCTTGAGATTTTGAGAAAATAAAATGTTTTCATAGAAGAAAATATATTTTTCATAATAATTAAGCTCAAGTGTTTTATCAAAATTATTTTCCATCTAAGATGACATAGGGTTATGTTTCTATCTCTATTATTACATTGAATGTTTTTTAATGTTGTCATTTTTATGAAATCAATTTATCTTATATGGGTTATGTTATGATAAAATGATGTTTAAGATACCCATTTTATTTCATAGGTTATTCTACGATGAATGTTTTTATGTTTTATAGAACATGTAAGAATGATTTTATTATGATATGGGTGAGACTTATATCTACATACATTGCATTGGGTAAAGATCTAAATCTCATGAGATAGGCATGACTGGGAAAAAATTCAAATCTGGTTCAGTAATACACGGATGGAACGACAAATAAACCTGGTTCAGTAATGGACTTTTTCCACTATGATGGTATTGAAAGAAATTCATTTACTACTATGGAAATCAAATCATCTGATTATTAATTTTCTACAATTACTTGTTTTATTCCAATAATATTCTATTATTTTTAATGTTACTTTATGATCTATGCCTTCTGTACTGCCAATATTTAATCCATGACTCAATATTTTGATGTTTAAACTTTATGTTCATGTGTTTACATTAAAATGTACATGGTTTGTTTAATGTTATATATGTTTTCCCTTACTAAGAATTAAAGCTCAAACATTGTATGTTTTATTTTCCCCATGATATATAGGATGGTTTTATGCAGGAATACAAATGGGGAAAATATTTATTGGAGATTTTGAAGATCTTTCACCTTGATTAGAAGATTACGTTACGAGTTTCAAGGAAACTAAAATAATATGATCATTGGGAATCTTTTTGTGTCATGTATTAAGTATTCAAAAAAATAAATGTAATTACCATGTATGTAAATATTGGGTCTCTAAAGTTGGTATTAGAGTGAAGGTTTAGTTATACTTTGGAAACTAGGATGTAAAAACATTAGTGAGATCCCTAGAGATATTTCTAAGGTATGTATAGGGATGTCCCTGAGGTTAAGTATAATTATAGGTTACAATCTTTTAATTACGATAACGATCATGAATAACCTAGAATTGAACATAATTTGTTAGATATTTAAAGTACTCCACTCGTGATAATGCCATTTTCCTAGTATGATTTTTGCCTCTCACAATATTCTTTTTGGGATTTAGACAATGGATGGAACCTGAATGAACCCTGTTAATAATAAATGCACTAGGTAATGAAATTATTTTCCTATTGAACATTCAAATTTCATGGAATATGGAATGAAAAATATTATTTACATACTTACACAAGATTTGAATCATTATGGAATTCCAAATGAGCAGAGAAGGGAACAACATTCTATTAAGTCCTCCATGAGGAAAAGTGTACCTTCTTTCAGCCGGTATTATGATCCACTTGTTGGTAAACCATGGATTAGTACCATTTAAATGATATTTTACATCGTTCGTTGTTCAGAACATGAAAATTTCATTTTGTTTGTCTATCATTTAAAAGGTAATACAGACTAATGGTGGACCCTAATTAAGAATACAAGGCATCAAGATTAAATTGAATCCATGGAATGATATAATCTCGAGAACATGTTTTTCAAGAAGTAAATACATTTTATTCTTCAAAAAAAGATAGAAAATGAGTTTCTTGTTATTAAGCTAAAGGGTGATGAATCTGTGGGTATATACATGGAAATTTTTACAAGTCTTACAAGTTATTCTTATGGCCTTATCGTCTAACATGAATGTAAGGTTGAGTGATTCATCAGTTGATTTAAACCAAGTATTCAAAGGGAATTAGCTATAAGGGACTACAGTAGGTATGAAGAGATTATGTGTTGTGCTATCAAGGTATAATTGGAAGATGGTGTTACATATCCATCTCATGGTTTTGACAGGAAACAAAAGATAGTGTTCAAGGAAAAATCAAAAAATAGTGGTGAAAAGAAGATAAATGTTTCCTTATGCTAAAAGTGTGGAAAGAACCATGGGGAAGATTGTCTTAAAGGGACTAGAAAATGTTACAAGTGTGGAAGAGAAGTTCATCGAGAACATGAGTTCTTATGTAATGGGAAAAAGGTTTCTAATGATATGAATAGAGAAAATATTACAAAGAACGCACCACCAACACATAAATTCTACAAGTTCAAGGAAATGAGGCATTATGCTAACCAATTCCCTAATCCAAGGATTAATAATGATCAATGTCCGCAACCTCGTTAGAAAAATTACCAAGGGATGTCACTTACGATCTCTATTGGTGATGTTGAGTATGACCACGAAGAGGTGAATGATTAAGTGTTTATGTAATGGGATTCCAAAATAGTGTTTTGGAATCTCATTTTTAGTATTTTGGAATGTTGGAATATCTATGTAATGTCCAATTGTGGTTTACCATAATTATATGTTACTGGTAACAATGATAAGTGATTTAAATATTGATTAAAATCAAATGATATGGTCATAATGAAGGGATAAGGATATAATGACATGTTTAATAGTATTAATGATCTCATGAATGTTATAAGAAAAGAGTGATATATTGGTTTGAGTATATAGATGTTTTGGTATTTTTGGAGTGTGGAAATCATTAATTTTGAAAGAATTCATGTTTTAATTAAGTTTATACGGTAATTCATGTTATTATCATATTTCAAGACAATAAATGATTAAGGTATTCACATGATTGGAATGTGACAACCAAGAACTATCAAATGAGATATGGGAGACAAATGTTAAGTCATTTTAGTCCACCTCTTTCAAAATATTTTTATTTTTAGTTTTTGGAAGGATTGTAATTTTATCCATTTATGGATAGTATAAGTTATATTCCAGTTTATGTTTGTTATATTAATGTATTATCTCACTATATGGTGTAATTAGGTATATTTGATAACATGTTATTACCTTTTTGTTGAGACAGATGGAATGACCTATCATTATATCACATGATCTGATAACACTTCATGAATGAAAAAATCAACTTCATTTCTTTAAATAAGAGATGATGTTGAAATTGTTTAGGGAACGATAAATGGTATTGAAATCATGTATGTATTTATTCTCATGAAAAAATTATTCAACTTTAGGAAACATATCATGAAAACCAAAAATGTTATCCTAGTACCTTCTTATCTGATGAATCAGGTGGTCCCTTAAATCGCCACACATTTATGGATTTCTGGTAGTTAAATTTCTTTAAACATTATCCTCAATCACTATCCACCAGAACATGATGGTCAAATTTCTCTTCCATATCCATTTTTTCACTTCCCACCTATGTTATCCTATGGGGAAACCCAGTGATTAGTTAATTTGGGTAATCATAATGTTTCTAAATTTCCATTTCAAAATTAGTTTTTCGTGTTCTTTTTTACAATGTGGGTTTCTATGAAAGAAACATTCCTGTAGTAAACCATTTATAACCCCAAAAAATTTCGATGGAGAAATTCATTTTAATGGGGGTAAAATTGAACACCCTGACGTTTTATGAGATATATTATTTTTAATTTATTAATTTTCATGTTTTTTATGCTACACCTTTATTAGATTACACTATACATAACATCGTATTAGTTTTCAGTATACGCAACATTATTCTTGGATTCTATTGAGCACAATCTGTAGTTATTTTGATAGAATTCAACATTGAGTATAGATTTTTTTCAATGTAAAAATGAAATGAGTTTAGATTATGTTATAGAAAAAACTATAGGATTATTTCACTACATGCAACACTGAATTGGCTTATGTTACATGTGAGAGATACCTTCCTCAATATCTTGTGTTTACATGATACCGAGTTTCACTAAACAAAAATATATTATTATTAAATTGTATATAAACTATCCTTTATGAATATTAATAACCACATTTTTAATTTTTTAAAACATTATAAGTCACTTTACACATTTTCTATACATGATATGAGAACAAAATAATTTTTTCAGAAAAAAGAATTATTTTTTAAAAAAAATGTAGTTTTGCGGGCTTTTGATGGCGTACCCATTTTAAATCTTATTTTTTACACTTTTATAAGTTAAATTTCAAAACATAAACTCTTCATTTGGAATAGGGACACAAAAATTAAATTTTTTGTAATTTTTGGTATTTTTATGATAAAATTCAAATTTTAATGAATAGTTAAAAATACTGCATTTTAATTCGAAATTTCCTTTTCGTCTAATATATTTATATATTTATATTATAATTTTAATCGGTTTTAAAGTGTAATTGGATTAAATTTTCACCATTTAATCCAATTCTTGTCATTTTATGTAATTTCACTTTTATATTGGACAAAAAAAGAAGCCCATATTTTGATAATTATTACTTTTTAAAAAACACGCTTTTTGGTTTTTACAATGATCATTATTTTTAAATTAAATAATTCAAATTATTCATTTTGAATTTGTAAAAATGGATTCCATATTTGTAATTATAATATTCAAATTGTGTATATAGGTACCTTTTATTTTTGGACACTATGAATTGTATCTTCAGTAATTATTTTATTTACCATGGTTAAAGGGTAAATCTAGTAAATAAGGCTAAAGATTAATATTATAATATTATTAAAATACTGTAAAACATGTCCTAATCCTATTGTATGATATATTTACAACCATGGGTATCCTTGGGTCGATTTTGTGACCCCATGGATTCACATGGATTTGAAAATGACATTTTATTAAAATAAATTTAATGTAAATATAATTATAACACAAACATATATCTTTTACTAAATAGATTTTTTTTATGGGGTTATATAACTGATATATTAGACTATAAATAGTAATTATAAATCTAAAACTATTTAATAAATAATGGTATTTTATTAATAAATTTTAGATAGTATATAAATATATTTATTTATGACATAATTATGATGTATTGACTACCTCATTAATTACAGATTCAAGTAATTTAATTTATAAATATTAAAATAAATTTAATTTGAATATTTTGATTCCATAAAAGACATTAATGGATTACATTGACATATTAGGGATGATTTAATACATTTGGTTCAAAGGAATAATTTTGGTACGGCTTTAACAGAAATCAATTACAAAATAGTCAACAAACTAACATAAATGTGTTTTTAAAACATATACTATTTTATTAAATGATATAAAACTCATAAAAATCTACATTTTGGACAAATAACTTTTATAGTGATAAAAATATCATAAATTATCCACTTTTGGTTCCCTTGTAATTTTATTGTAAATATATCATCCTTGTATTATCGAAATACCAGAGGACATGGTAAGAGTTAACTTTTTTTCAAAGGGTTAAATCTAAAAGATAAGGTTATTTTAGTGACATAAAAATTTCTAAAACATATTTATTGAAGGTATTTAGACACATACTAATCTTATCATATAAATAAATTAATTCAGATCTATTTTAAACTGAAAATATTTTTGTAATAAATTAATAATTCAATATTTTCTTAAAGTTCCCCCACCATTCTTATAAAAGGGAACCTCCCTTCCTATTTAACTCGAACCTCTAAATCCTTTTGGTTTAGAAACACCCAAAATATTTATCCTACCAAACTCCCTAAATTCATAATAGAGGCATAACATTTGAAATAGAACCAAATTAAGGATCCATTTTGTTCAAAACAAAAGGAAACACCTAGAGATAAGGTAATCGTTTTATCTCTTCATTCAATGTTATTTTCTTCTTCTACTTCCTATTTACATGTTAAATTCATAATAAAGTAATACATTCAGTATATTATAAATTATGAGATTTTATTATAATTATGGGAAAACCTTATAACTCCTTTTATCTATCATATGAATAACAATATCACTATATGTGCGTTTGTATGACTTACTATCTCCATGCCGTGGTGAAATTTGTTATTCAAAAATACTTTATTAGGATGGGTATTATGCTGTGTATAATGGGATTAAATAATTAATATAACATGATAATGATTTTTTATTGTTAATATACCTTCTAATTATATATCATTAAACCATCAATAAAATGATACCATCACTTGTGCATACATACGACCAACCAACTCCATGACACAATGAGATTCATTCTCCACATTAACCATCCAAGAATGATTATATTATATATATATATATATATCATAATTATAAAATATATGACATAATGAGCCTACTGGAATGATATATATAAATGTATGTATGTATGTGCCTATATGTCATTCACTTACTTCCATTCCATATAATAAGAAAATATAAACAACGTTCTTGTATACGTATGGCCAACGGTCTCCATGAACGGTGTATTCCATTATATATATATCTCTCTATTATATAAATTTATATTATAAATATATATTATAAATAAAATATATTATAAATTCTTGAAGTTTTAAAATCACAATCTAATTAATATGATCAAGAATCACAAGTTAAAACACGTAAGAAAAACATAGAAATATTACCCAAAATGATGCCTTAACATTGAATTGTTAATAAACATGTAATATAAAGTAATAAAAGAATCATATATGATATCATAAATATTATTATGATTATGATATAAGTTAATAATATATTTATTATCCATGTCCTTGTTTTATAAAAATGTTATTATTATATGTATAAAGTCATTTTACGCATTTTTTTAATTTTACTACATGGTATGGAAAGAATATTTCTTTTGCTTACTATACGAGGTACTTGATTACTTTTTCAGTAAAAGAACGAGGATAATGATTTTTAACTTATACCACATTAATATATTTTTATGGTTTCATTACACCTTATTTAAATTAAGATTCTTCTACGTGATTTCAAGATTATTTTCAACTAAATGAATTTCTTCTAAAATTTCACAACATTTTGAGAAAAAAAAAGCTTTTAAGGAACAACGGATATTTTCATCAGGAATTAAGCTCAAGTGTTTTATAAAAATTATTTTCTATCTTAGATGACATAGGGTTATGTTTCTATCCCTATTTTTATATTTATTTTGTTTATAATGAAATTATTTTTATGGAATCCTTTTATCTTATATGGGTTATGTTATGATGAAATGATGTTTAAGAAACCCATTTTATTTCATGAGTTAGGTTGTGGTGAATGTTTTAATGTTTTTTGGAACATGTAGTAATGATTTCTTTATGAGATGGGTGAGACCTATATCTACCTCCAATTAATTGGGTAAATATTTATATCTCATGAGATAAACATGAATATAATGGCAAGTAAATTCGGTTCAGTAATACATGGATGGAATGACAAGTAAACCCTGTTCAGTAATGGACTTTGTCCACTATGACTGTCTTGGTAGAAATGACTTAGATACTATGGAAATCATATTATGTGCTTATTAGTTTTTCCAAAATTACCTGTTTTATACCAATACTATTCTATCATGTTTAATGTTCCCTTATGATCTATTTCTTATATACTGCCATGATTTGTTATATGACTCAATATTTTGATGTTTAAACTTTATTTTCATGTTTTTACATTCAAATTTATATGGTTTGTTTTATGATCTCCATGTTTAAACTTACTGAGCATTTGATCCCACCCTTTTTATGTTTTCTTTTCCACCAAATATAAAAAATGGTTTTAGGTAGGTAAACCAAAGGGTAAGATCTTTTAGGAATATGTTTATGATCTTTCACCATGATTAGAAGATTAAATTATGAGTTCCTAAAGACAATAAACTAATATTTTCTTTGGGTGTCTGTTTGGGTCATGTATTAAGTATTCTGAAAAAGCAATGCAATGTCCTTGTATGTCAATATTTTGTATCTACACTAATTTCTTTTTAATTTATACCACAATAATTATACTGAGCATTATAGAATCAAGTGATGTAGTGATTCAATGAGGATCATAGAGGAATCACATAGCATCACCACTATGATTTATAAATACCAATCAATATCCTGAAAGAGTTGGATGTACTCTTGAGGTTCTATCCATGTAGAATTTTTTATATCTGAGAAATGGAGGGATACACAAGGATTCTATCATTTTACAAGTAGGAAAATAATTACCCATAATTAAAAAACACTTATGAAAGTTTAGATCATGTGTTGATTTTTAAAAAATAACCATTTTGAATAGAATTTGAATATTTCATAGTATAAATAACAGAATCGAGAGTACACTATAGACAAAATGATGTGTTAGCTTGTAATAATTTTATATGAACAATTAATGACTTCAAAACTTTCCACAAGTAAGATATTTAGTAGTTTTTGGGAAATATGAATCTCAATACATGTATACAAGTGCTCTCAGATACTGACAGTATATGTGATCACAATTTCAAAAAGACAAGAATTAATTTCCATAGTGAAGTGGTAGTAATAAATAATAAATATATGTGATAAATTTTATTCCTATTTTGTTTACCTAAAACACATATTGACCATATTTTAGGACAAAAAAACTACATAAAATCATTATTAGGATTATCTGAGTATATTACCCTCCTTGAAAGGGATAATCTAGATGGTAGAGTCAATCTCTTTCTCAAAAACATAGCCCAGTTATTTGTATTCACATACACATCCTCTGAGTAGAATGAGATTTTAGAGAGCATACCATTGGAGTTAGGTTTCCAAACAAGATTACCATCACCATTAATGATGTTTCAGTTAAAAACCAATTACATGATTCTTAGTAGGAATAACATCCACAGAATTCTCCATTTTATCCTTAATCAATGCATCTTTGTCGATTGATGGTTTTAGAGAGTTTATAATGATAGGAAAAGGTATACCTTTCAAGTTACATATAATGAAATTTATGGGAGAATTGATGTTTTTTATTCAGTGATAATTTATCAAATTTATGGATAACTAATGCTTGATGGAAGGTAAAATGGAGGAATCCACATAATTTAAATTCCCAACTTTGAGCATGTTTTAAATTATGGATCTAAGATAATAAAGTACTTCTGAATTATCATAGATTATCCTCCATATGATGTTATCCCAACAATATTTATTTAATTTGTAGATATTTTTTGTTCTAATTTGACCATATGGAATTAGTTTACAATATTTTATCCACGGTAATGTCATAAGTATTATATGAATAATTCTTCCACTCTTGAAACTTTTTTTGATTGTAGTGAAGATATTGTTAATGTGGGTGGTAGGCCATTTGTAGACCATAAATGGGTAAAAAAATTACACGATAACCACATTGACAAGGATTACTCCTCCAACAATTAATAAAATGTGAGAAAAGTAACTGACACATGATTTTCCTCAAAACATAGAGACACCTTGATTATTGATTATAATATCACCTTCTCTAATTCCAAGATCATTGATAATCTCCAAATTTATAGCTATAAGAATATTTGTCAAGTAAAATAATGACTTATTCCTATATATCTCCTTCCCTGAGACTTTTTCATAAAGGTTGAAAGAATTTTTTATGTTCTTAATATTTATTTTTTCATCATGAATGAAGAGGATAATTCCATCAAGATATAGTAAGTGAGTGGGAGTAGAAAGGACTTCAATAGCTCTGATGGACTTGATTTTTTTTGTATTTTTCCATGTTAAGAAAGTGCCTACTTAAGTAATGTTTATTAGTGGAAGAAATAATGGATAAGAGTTGATCTTCTTGTATGAAACCTATAAATTCTATTATGTATCCCTCAGGAGATCCCTTTATAATAATTGAAATATGTGATGGTCATATAAGAATTGTATTCTATTTAATAAATATCTCATCAAATAAAAAGTTGGATGAAAAAATTAAAATGAAGAACCAATATAATATATCAAAGGATTTTTTAACATGAATCATGAGAGAGATGTTACATCCTATCTTATATTTTCTCACAAGTCTAAGAAAATCAAAATAATTGGATAGTAAATATTGATAATTTTTTTTTCTGAAACAAAAATGGTTTTGGGACACAATCCTATTTGATATGATAGAAATGATATTATAAATTAGTTTCTGAATAATTTCGAATATAGAGTTTAAAAGGACCATAGAAATGAAAAAATTAATCATATTATAATTATACACTTTTGGAATATGTGAATGAAACTGAGCATTATTTACCTATTTCTGAAGGCGGCCCTTGAAAAAATGACCGATATCATGAAAAATCACAATGAATAATATCCCAATATGTATGAACAATAGAGTTAGTGAATCCATCTTGTCTTGGAGAGATACCAAAATTTAGAATAAATATTTCATTTGTGATTTCAAATTATAGGGCCATAGTAGTAAAGAATGAATTATCCTCATCATTGAAATGCCTCGGAATTATGTCTTCCTTTTGGTCAGAGCTTTTATTGGGACTCTCAAAGAGGTTCCCTTGATAAGTTACGATATGAGTAGTAAAATCTTATTATTTATCAAAAACATTCCCCATTATCATGGAGAATATATATGGGACTATTTATTATTTTGGCTATCTTAAAATATTATAAAAATTTTAAAATTATTTTCACCCTCTATAATCTATTTAACTTTAATGTATTCTATTTTTCGTATATTCCTTAAGGTTTAAATAGTTATTGAGGTTATTAGTAATCACATTTTCCTACACAATACATATGGAAATATCAAAACAAGAGTTATAATCTTGAATTATATGGATTAAGGAATCATGGGAGCAACATTTTCTTCAATGGGACTATAGCACTCTCGACTCTAAATGTTATTCCTTCTCTTAAAAATTTTGAACATTAGAAGAAAATAAAAGCAATAGTCCTAATAATATAAAGTATTATATGTGTCTTTAATTCCTTTTTTATAGTCAAGATACTTGGTCCCCGAATTTTAGAATCGAAATAGAAAGGGAGGTTTAATCTCTCTATTTTAATTTTTTTTAAAATAGGATGATGATATAAATTAAATGGTTCAATAGTGTTTCAGGTGATTGGGGCCCAAACCTGAAGGTCCAAATCATTTTAAAAAAACATTTTCCTATTTACTGGACACCATTATATTGAGGTTCAATATGTTCCATGAATATTTATCACCTTAAAGGTTAACTTCATGTATTCAATTTCTCTCAATACATGACCTAAAAATTAAAGTGCTTTATTAGTGAAATTATTTAAACCACCTCAAAGTAGGTTTTTAAAATATGTATAATAAATGGTTCAAAAATTAAAAAAGTGTAATATTTTTGTATATTTATATTAAATATAAATAGTACTTATATATAATGTTTATATTTCATATATCTTATATTTTAAATAAATTTAATATTAAAGGACCATATAATGTGAAGAACTCATGGAATTAGTAAACATATTTTATTTTTTTCAATATTCTATGTGAGAATGTTTATGTGAAATATTTAATGATGGATATATTATTTATAGAAGTATAAATTTGAATTATTGGAGTTTTGTTGTATTGATTTCATATTTGGATGTTACCCATGTGTTCAAATTTGAAATTACAACAATGATGTTGCCTTTTTTAGTTTTTGGTAAAGTTATATGTGTTTCCAGATAATTCAAGAAACCAAAAGACTTCATATGTAATGAATAAAAAAGGAAAAACCTTATATTGATGTGTAAATTTTACTTCAAATTGAAATATAAGAGTTTCTCTGATCCTAGAGACTGATGATTTTTAAAATTCTTTGATCCTCATTGGGATACATAATAGTAAACTTTTATTATGTAATTATCAACATGATTATATATAAAATGTAAAAAAATGGATAATTATATCTATTTGAAATAAATAGATATTTAATTATGTAAAATTTTGAAGTTAACTAATCAGGATGATACTTTCTTAATATTTCTATGTAAAAACAACATTGATGCTTAACAATTAACTATGATTGATGTTGATTGAGATTATATGAGATTTTGTTTCTGTTGGGAATGTGAATATTTTTAAAAATATGGAGAAATATCATTAGAATTGAGAATTCTAAAGTTTCATTTAGCATTTTATGTTAATCAAATTCATTTAAAAGTGGTTTGGTGATGTGTGGATTAGAATATGATGTTTTTTTTATGATTTAGGATTATCTAGAATTCTACTCAAAATAAGATATCTAAGTGTTGAAATCACTAAAAAGTGTAAAGGAACATTTTTAATCACGTTATTATTTTCAAATTAATGAGAAAAGAGTGAGATTTTGGGAAAACTATTTTCTTTCCAGTGATTTCAGTTAAGATTGATGAATTTTATAGGGTACCATTGGTTGTGGAGCGAAATAGATGGAATCTTGCAAATATAAGAAGTTATTTGTATTATATGACCTCATGGGGCCATCTGGTTTAGTGGGTGATACTATTTTTTCAGTGTTATTAATATTATTGTGTTATTGATCTATGGCACTTCCATGTGATATGATATTGGAACCCTTCTTACTTCTGATATAAAGAAAATTGATGATTCTCCTTGTAGATACATAAAGAACGTCTGAACCACATATTACCTTTATTTTGTTTTTTACACATTTATTTACTTAAATTAATATAGTTTAATATTTTAAAATTGGGATTAAAACAGACTTGAGAAATAATAATTCACTATTGTGATTCGGGTGATGGTTTTTCATCCTAGTTATAGTACATTTAACATTCAAGAGTTAGTTATAGAGATATTTTTAGGACATTGTGATATTCTAATTTCATACTTCCAATGTGTAAATTATGTGTATACTTCTAAATAATTAGTATTATAGTACCTTGAAGTTCTCTTAGTGGATTACTAGTTTTCTCTGTAAGAATATGGTACCATTATTAGTTTCAAAAATTCTTTTCGATTCATTTGGATTCATTTTTTAAAAGGTGATGGAATCTAAATATAGTATGGTCAGAATAAAAAAATTATGGGATGGATTTTTGTTTTTGGAGGATGAAAATAGAGTAAAACATCTACTATAATGATCTAAAAGTTCTATTTGATGGAGATAAACTATACTAAATGGAAAAAGGATAATGGTAAAGGATTGATATAAATTATATAGATTAAGTGGGGATGTCATTGTCATGTACTAGGGTAATCAACAACCAAAAGTAGACAACTACAGAGGGATGGATGGAAGCATACCAAAATATGTATGATAATTCCAAAATAACCAATAAGGTTTATTAAAACAATGGTTGTTTAACAAGAATGTATTGGATAGATGGTCTACCGTCTATCATATTATTTTTTCAACATGATTTAAATCCAACTCAAGTCTATGAATGTAGATTTATAGGATTATTACTTGGATAAATTATTTTTATCTTCATTACTGAAATAATGAATTTTTATAGTAACAAAAGTAAATCTAGTGAGAAAATTGATTTACCATCAAGGAGTTCAGAAATTGATTATGAGCGAAGAAATCCATGGAATATATATAAAACATTCAAGGACTCATTTAATGGATATGGAATAGGGTGCTCATCTCATTGAATAGGTTGAAGGTTATTAGAAGGAATGTCATGAAAGATGAGTAGAGGTAAATATAACCAACCCAGGACAAAACAATTGAATAATGGTTCATATAAAGAATAATTGTGGTGAGGGAAAAGAAAATAAATTAAAAATACATCTTCTTTAGGATTATGTTCCATTGGATCAATTAGAGGGAATAGTGTGAACATATTCAAAATTTTAAACACATTAGTGGAATCATGGATTATAGATTTTTGTGTATCATTACACTCCACAAGTGGAATTGGGTGTATAAATGCCCCAAATACACCTACTGTGGAATTATATCATGGGTGAATTGAATCGTCCTTCACTAAACTCCAATGGAGTGCATTTTTTCTAGTGACATTGGACGTTTACCATATCTATTTCAACAATCTCCACTTGCACCAGATGGGTATTGAAATTATGGAAGAGTAAATCAAGTAGAAGAAAAGGATCATTAAATCATGGGTAATGTAACAAGACAATATTTTATGAAATTTATTTTTTCCAAAAAAATTATTTCATCAATATCATGTGTTACACACAACAAAGGATTCTAACGAACATCAATATAGTATTACTATTATTATTTAATCATGATGATTATAAACTAGCTGTTAGATTTGATGTTATTAATATGAATAAATATTTTGTAAATATTTATTATTATGGTTTTAGATAATAAAAATATATTGATAAATACGTACTTAATTTTTTTTAATGTATTTATATACATCAAAAAATCTTTTCATCTAAAAAATATATTCTCATTGAAATTATTGAACATATAATAAAATTGATTTTTTAAATTTATATAAAATTTATTTGATAAAATGTTCTTCACTTTTAGAATACAAATTTAAAACTTATCTGTGCATGATGATTTTATAATTTTCTAAAAAAATTATTTTTTTAATGAATAGTGAAAAATATTATTTTTTGTTAAAAACAACCATTTCATTTATAGTATTTAAAATGATATAACTTTTAATATAATTGTTTTAAAGTAAAATTAGTTCAATTATATAATTATTAATGATAATTAGGTCATTCTATCAATTTAAATATGAATTATGATTTGAATACTTTTCATAAATTTGTAATATTATTCTCCGAAAACCCATTTTTCATCACATATCCTTGGTTAATTTTAAGTTAATTTCTACCAATAATTTGAATTTAATATTGAAAAATGTTTTCCAGTTTTTTATAATAATTAATATTGTATAATAATTTCGAAAAAAATCATCATAATAAATATTAAAAAAATTAAAAATTAATTACCATGGTTAGGGTTAAAACGGGATTACCATTAGTTAAACTAAAAAAATAAGGGGGTAAATTTAGAAATTTTATTCTATAAGGTTCTATAATGATATATTTTTGTTCCTTTTTTAATTTTCAAAACATGGATATACAATTTTCTTTTCCAAAATTCTATGTGTATCTTATACGCCACTTATAAAAGGGAACCAACTATCCACTCCTATTCACACTACAAATGACTTATAGTTGGGATAATACCTACCCAAATCCATTTAGTAACATTCTTCTCACATCCTAGAGTTTTATTTATAAAATCATCCTATAATATCTTTTGGTGCTAACCAATGGAGGGTTTTGAAGAAGATGCATCATTCTTAACCGAGCATTCTTATTTTATTTATTTATCAACCATTTAAAATATTATTTAACTGTAATTATATAATCACTTAAATATCACCCATATACTAGTATTTTATTATTATAATTTGATATCCTATATCTATCTCTAATTATATAGAATGAGAAATAAAACTATCGATTATGTGTATAGAGGACTACCACCTTATGAACCGATGTAATTTATGTCACATCACCACCTCTCACATGGGGATATAATGAAGGATTTAAATTATATACATATGATAAATATTACATAATTATACTTAATGAATTATAATATCACATATTCCTTCTCACCTTCCAATCAGTTGAAAACTGATAAGGTTGATTTTACGTAAGTGTAGACTACCACCTCGACGGAGCGATGCGATTCATTTTTTATTTTATTTTGACTTAGGAGGTAATAAGTTTATATTTAAGGAATAAATAATATATATTTTATATAAAAAGGATTCTATAATTTTTATTTAATATTTACCTTTATTTTTTTCCATCCTTCGAAAAAATGAATATATAGCGCATACGTACATATGGACTAGTGTGTCCATGAATGGTGTTATTCATTTTATATCTCTAATTTTATGTATTATTATGAATAAATATATATTTAATATATATAATATTTATATATTTATTAGTTTTGTTGATAATGTTTATCCATAATCATTTTAATAGGACTGAAACAACAGAATCAAAATAAACATGAAAAACATAGAAGTTATTACATGAAAACGTGATTTTAATAAATAATTGTTAATAAACATATCATAAAATCTTATAAGTGAATAATATATTTTTTGATATATATAATTATGGTATTTTAATATTTTTACAACAAAACTATATTTATAATACTGGATTTTGGAATGTGTATTAATAAATTCGATACTCATGCTAAGGGATATTTATCTCACATTTGTTTCTATAAGTCAGATGCTTTATTTACCACTTTTATCATTTATGTGGTGTATATAAATCAAATTAATTTCTATAATAATTATTTATATAACTATTATTGTATATACATATCTGTTTATAATTATTTCTTTCATGTGTCATACAATTGATAAGTTAACAAAGTAGTAAGGGTTTTAAATTAAAATATTATTATTTATTGGGATTGCTTATAAATAAGATTTGGATGATTAAATTTTATGATATATCACACAATAAACCCATGTATTTTATAATAATCAATGTATATTTTTATAAGGCAAGTTTTCATTTTATTTCCCTCTATTTTCTCTAGAGTTGAAAATAATGTTTTTAGGGAAAAAAATTATTTCCACATCGGTTAAAATTACATTATCTTATATGTTAATGTTTTCCAGAAATTTTTCAAATAATGTATTTAATCTTCTCCAATTAATTTTTAAATTCAGTTTTACCATTATTTGACTATTTATAGTTTTTTAAAAGGATCTTGTTTTTATTTTCTTTTTAAGTTTATTTCTAGTTTTTATCGCGAATGTGAAATGAATCATTGTTTTAATGTGTAAAATATGAAAAATATTTATTACTATTAGGTATAAACAATTATTTAAATCTTACTTCACATGTTTACAAATTTATTTTCAAATAAAAAAATTTCTTCACTGTTTGGAATTTTTTTGTATTTTCAAAATTTATATTCCAAGAGGGGAGGGTATTTTTTCCAATGTTTTTAATGATATTTTTATGGTATTTATATCTATCAATTATAAAAACCCTTATTTATTCTTATGATATATTGGGGATATGATTTAAAAATAAATTCCATATTCTATCTCTATATGGTTTATGATTATGATGAGAATATATTTATGAAACTGGTTCCTTTTCCATGAGTTATTTTATGATAAATTTACAAAATGATTATAAACCTTGTTTCATTTATATAGGTTATGATAAAATGTTTATAAAGCCCATTTATATTCTAGGGGATATGTATGATGAAAATTTTATTTCATTTTGGAAAACATATGTATGATTTTCTTTATGTGACCAGTGGGCCTCAAATTATAAATCCCTCTAATAAATTTCGTAATGATTAATGTTAAATGATTTCAATGCGTACATGAGAGGTTATCCCAAGGCTAGAACAGGGTACATGGGATATTATCCCATGCCCAAAATAGGGTACATGGGGGGTTACCCTTATACCAATAGACAGTACATGGGATGTTACCCAAGCCTGATGTAGGTACCTTGGTTTTTATCCCAGTCCAAACATGATATGAATTTATTGGTGGGTAGACTTGATGAAAGAATTTATATACATATGTGTATTCTAAAAATATATGTTTTCTACCAATTTTATATTCTCATGTATTATGTTTTATTGTTCTATTATGATTCATGTATTATTAAGTTCCAAGATTTACTCTATGACTCGTGATTAGGTTCATTCTTATGCACAATATGGGTTTCAAATGTTAAAATAATGTTCCCATAAACTTTTTATCATATAATTCCTATGTGATTAGTGATTTCACCCTTGTTTACCTATAATAGTCATCTGATATCAGACATTTTTTGTTTCCCTTCCTCAGGTTATGAAGAAATCTATAATGTATGATATATATAAAAATGATTCTAATTATGAAGAACATTTTGAGAGATGATGTAGTTTACTTATGAACCTGGTGTTTGTATATCCAAATTTTTTTACAAACTAATCCTTCACAGGATTAATGAACATTTTTTTAATGAATTGAATATTAATTTATTAAGATGAAATAATTATGTATGAAAATCAATAGTTGATTCAGTTGGTATCGAAGAATAGGTTTAATTACCCTTTGAAAATTAGGATGAGAAAACATTACTAAGAACCCTAATTATATGTCTATGGATAACTAAAAGTGTAGTAATATGTCTAGATATTTTATTAAAAGATATAGTGAGTGGTTTCCATTAAATTTCATCCCTTTATAGATACTACAAGTGGATGTGGATCTAGCTTAGTTTTAACAATGGGTAAAAACTCTGAAACATGATCATTAGGCTATGGAATTTTTTTTCACATATTGCATGAAAATGTTTCTTACTATAAACATATTTTGAAAGTCCTGTTGTATATGTCTGGAAAATTTATAAACTCATTAAAAATTATCATGATTAATTTTTATAGGTGATGACAACGAATTTCCTTGGTTAAAAATAATGTTTTCATGAATTTAATATAATTTTTATGGATTTATACATCCAATAAAGGATTATGTGATTTCACACTATGATTATTATGTCTTATATAGTGTTTTTACACATAATGGATAGAACTAGGAGTAACCATGATAACATTTAATGTGATATTAAATGAGGTGATGTAGATAATAAAATTTGGGTGATAAATATTTATAAGGATATTGTGATTATATATAACAATTGTCATAGTATATGATTTATAACACTTACCTTTACAAACTTTAATTCTCACAAAAGTGGAAAAGTATATAGTTTACTAAGAGCATAGGTGGTCAAGACCCTGGTGGAAGGAAGATTTTATTCCCTATATATTGAGATTATTTGAATAATTCATCATAGGAATTTCTTATAGGAATGATATGATGTCTTATTTATGGAGAATAAGGGAACATATTAATTTTTAGGATAAATAAAAATTTTAGTTAGAATAATATATGGTAATCATTGTTTCCCTAGGTAATCTTAAGTGGTTGGATTTTTAAATTGTGAAAATTATGGGAATTATGAAAATTAACGGATTGGGTGGAAGATCGATAAGGGGATATGCATGGTTGTATAAGTAATGGTATTTTATGATTAAGACACTAAAAATAAAAAATGATAGGAAACAGGTAATAAGGAATGAGATTATGAAGCCTTGATAATGGTTTAAGAATGAAGCAGAATAATCAAATTATTAATTTACTTGAACTTAAGAATTATGAATCATGATATATATCAAGAATGTACATTAATTATTTTTTTTAATTTGGAAAATTTATCTAATGACTTATAAAAGTGATTTAATGAAATGGATATTTTTTATAGAAACAACATTATTGTGAAGGATAATCCTTAATATGATTTAAAATTTGAGATAATTGTATGAAACTGTGGAAAAAATGATTTATATAGATAATGTAAATTGGATATTATTGATGAAAATGGAACTGATTAATGATTTTATAAAAAGGTGTTTTATGTTTTCATTGATGGAGTTCACAAAATTTTTTGGATATATTTTATATATAAAATAATATATTGTTTTTAATAAATGAGGAAATATTTATGTTTTCATTTAGGTTTCAAAGTAATTGTTTTTGTTACCATGTTTCAAGGGAATATATAACCATTGTAATCACATATTTTATATGTGAAAATGTAGAGATACTTTCAGATATTTAGGGAATTAATTTTATGTAGATTTCGGAAAAATTTGGTAACATACTTTGTTAATTTTTTAATTTATAATGGGCCATAGGTTAAGAATTTATAGAATGGTTTATGTTTATTTTTTAATTAGGTTTTAGACATTGATGTATTATATAATCATATGAATATTTATCCATGTATGAATCTTGCCCAAAACATTTTTATTTTAATGATAACTGGTGATATAATAAATAATGTATCATTATTTAATAGATCATTTTTCAGTTAATTCCCTAAAAATAAAAAAGTCATATTCACTTCTTGGAGTAAGATATGTATTATAATTGGTCGAAGTACGAAAAAATGATGAGATTGTTTTTATAAAATTCAAAGAATTTATTTAATAGTATTTTCTCATTTTATCTATCTTGATAGTAAAAAAATGTAAAGACCCAGAATTTTCCATGTAATTTTTTTAAATAAATGGAAATTTTACAAGTCCGCAAAAATTTACGGCACATGATTCCGAGGCCCGGAGTACCTAGAATGAATTTATGAACTTTTTTCGGGTAAATTCAGTAAACATGCGAGTTGGTTTTCCTAACTTTTGAATCGGTACTCAAAATTGATATTCGAGGGCACCGTTGAACTCGTAACACCGGTATTCACTTAAAGAGGCTTTCACATCAAAAATAGTTGGTTGAGGGTGAAAGTTAATTTTTGGGGTTTTCATGGAAATAATAAAATAAAATTAACACACGTTTTATTTTATTTTTTTGTAACCACCCTCCCATGTAAATTTTCAGGGGTGGGGTCCACCGGAACTAAACCTCCTCTTTTAGATTTATTGTGGTGGGGACCACCTGAGATCTCAAAAACTCTGAATTTTAATTTGGGGGTGGGGACCACCTGACCCCTATTAATGGGGGGAGAGGAAAATCTCTCAACTCCCTAATTAATTTGTAGGAGCCTCTTGGGCTTCCTCCACAATTAATTATGCCAACCACCATTCATTAATTATTCCACACACAATAATTATTTTATCTTTTTGAATTCTTACCAACAAAATAATAGAATCCTTAATATATTATTTTTGGAACCACTTTACAATTGGGTGGAATTGGGAGAAAGCTTCTCGAACGAAGAACGATTCCTCCAAGAAGAACGTTGGCGAGGAATGTCTTCGACTTCTTCCTCAGAAGAACCTTGCTGAGACAACTGACATGGGACGTCTTTGATGACCAATGTTCCCTCCTCATCATTGTCAATGAACAATATGAGGTTGGGGGTTTATCTTCGTTATAATACTTTCCTTGATTTCTTTGCAATTTGGGAAAAAATCTTTGTAGATGTCGTAATGTTTGAAGTTCATCGATCTTCTTTGATATTGAGCCAAATGGTACAACCCTAACGTGGAGGGTACATGCCAAACCAACCTAGCCCCACCCCTCCATCATTCTTCTTTGTTGTGTTCTTCAGAATGAAGGAAGGCGACGAAGGCAACGACGCCTCCACCCACAACCACTGTGACCCGCGCCACCCCCACAGTGCTCTTGCCTCCCAGCCGAACTAGCTACGCGCCCTCACCTCCCCAGGCCAGACCGGCCCCCTACCCCGGCTCGCGCTGGTGCCGACAGTGTGAGATTACTCTAGGAGGCGAGAGCTTACTCTAGGAGATGAGATCTTTGGCTGGTATCTCCTAGTGGCGGTGTCGAGGCCTTACAATGTCATCTTTGGTATGGACTTGTTATCTACAGGCCATGCTCAGATTGAATATATTAGGCGTAAGGTGTGGTGTTTCTGCATAGATGGGACCAGGTTTAACTTCACCGGAGATAAGGGAGCATTTCTAGCGCAGGATGGATTTACCCGAAGGAGAGTGCTACTGATCACTCAATAGTTGGCTAGCCTTACCCTCAGAGCTGTTGATGTGGAGAGTCTGATCTATCCTATAGTGGTGGACCAATAAATGTATTTTTTCCCTAATTATGTTTCAGGTCTACCTCCTCGCAGAGAGGTGGAATTTTACATTGACTTGTACCCCGAGACAACACCGATATCTACACCAACGTATCAGATGGATCCCACGGAGCATCGTGTGCTGCAGGTACAGCTAGTGGACTTGTAGGTGAAGGGATTCATCCGGCCCAGTGTTTCTCATTGGGTAGCCCCAATTCTGTTCGCCAAGATGGCAGATGGGAGATTGAGGTTTTGTGTTGACTATCGGCGCCTGAACCAGGTGACCGTGAAGAACAATCACCCACTCCCAAGGATTGATGACCTCTTTGATCAGCTGAAGGGAGCACTGTGGTTCTCAAAGATATACCTCAGATCAGGTTATGAGCATCTCATAGTATGAGACAATGATGTGCCAATGATGGATTACTGATGTCGGTACATCCATTACGAGTTCTTGATTATTCCATTCGGAGTAACCAATGCTTCAACAGTATTAATGGGGATCATGAACATGATCTTTCAGCCATATCTAGATTTCTTTGTAGTTGTCTTCATTGATGACATTCTGATCTACTCGACTACTGAGGAGGATAATGCCTACCATATGCGAGTAGTACTCGACACACTCTAAGAGCACGAGATTTATGGTAAGCTCTCGATGTTCTAATTCTAGTTCTGAGAGGTTCACTTTATGGGACATTTCATCTTGGAGGCTGGAGATGCAGTGGATCCAGCAAAGATTGAGGCAGTACTTTCTTGGGATCCACCCAGGAGTGTGATGGAGGTATGGAGTTTCCTAGGTTTGGCTGGATACTACAAGATATTTATACCGGATTTCTCTAGAGTTGCAACACCATTATTATCCTTGACAATGAATGGGAAACCCTTCATGTGGTCGGAGAGATGACATCAGAGTTTTCAGAAGTAGAGGCTGAGGCTGACTAGCGCCCCCATCTTGAGGCTTCCAGTGGAGGGTTTGGGGTATGTATTTTAATACGAAACCTCAGGGACCGGACTCAGATTTGTCCTAATGTAGGAGCGAGCAGTGATCGCATATGGTTCCCGATAGCTAAGACAACATGAGCAGAACTATGATACCCATGACCTAGAGTTAACAGCAACAGTCTTTCTTTGAAGATGTGGCAACACTATCCGATTGGAGAGCATTTTATCATGTACTATGATCACAAGAGTCTCAGGTATATCTTCTCCCAGAATGACCTGGACCTAAGACATTGACGTTGGCTTGAGTTCATCGTGGACTATGACTTCAATATAGTCGATACTCATGGGAAGGGGAAGATTATTGAAAATGCACTCTGTAGGAGATATGTTATACAGATGATAGATGAGGTGACCGAGCAGCTGGCCGCTTTGCAGATATCCTTTGTGGATAGAGACAGAGCAGATTTTCTATAGTCTCTTACAGTCACTCCCCCAATTCTTTAGCATGTCAGGGAGGCGCAGCGTGGGGATGGTAACTGTGTGGCACGACGTGCTCAGATATCCATAAGATATGAAACTGATGGATTTTTTAAAGGTGGGGAGCATGTCATCCTCCTCAGAGGATGTATCATGGTACCTGTGTCACTTCAGGAGGAAGTGTTGAGGGAGTTCCACACATCCCCTCTAGCTTTACATCCAGGAGTGGAGAAGATGTATCAGGACCTCCAACGACAGCACTGGTGGCTGAGAATGAAGAAATCAGTAGGAGAGTTTGTCTCTCGATGCCTCACTTGTCAGCAAGTGAAGGCAGAGCATCCGGTACCAACAGGCTTGGTTCAGCCTTTAGAGGTCCCATAGTGGAAGTGAGATGGGATATCCATGGACTTCATGATAGGATATCCACATACATCCAGAGGTCATGAATCGATCAGGGTGATCATTGACTGACTAACCAAGTCAGCTCATTTCCTACAAATCAGAGTGTAGGGTTCAATAGAGAGCTTGAGATTCCACTGTGTGCAGAAGATTGTGTGGCTACATAGACTACCCTCCAAGATTGTCTCTGATCATGACACATGTTTTACTTCTCGGTTATGGAAGGGGTTACATGAGGCTTTCATGATGCAGCTTTGTTTGAGCACCGCCTTCCATCCTCAGAGGATGGCTAGACTAAGCGGACCATTCAGACCCTCGAGGACATGCTACATGTTTGTGTCCTCAACTTCAGTCTCCGTTGGGAGAATCAATTACCATTGGTAGAGTTTGTATACAAGAACGACTATCACAAGACCATAGGGATGAAACTTTTCGAGGCATTATATGGGCGACCTTGCAGATCACCCATGTGCTGGACAGACCCAGGGGAGTCAGCAATCATGGGACCAGAGATGGTACGAGCTACCACAGAGAAGGTGTTGGTCATCCAGAAGTGGATGAAGACTGTACAGAGCAAGCAGAAGTCATATGTTTATAGGAGACATAGACCTATGGATGTTCAGGATAGCGACCATGTCTTTCTATGGGTCTCACCCCAATGAGGTCTATAGATATTTGGTCGAGGCGACAAGTTATCTCCAAGATTAATCGGACCTTTTCAAGACCTCAGCAGAGTTGGCGAGGTGGCATACCACTGAGCTCATCTACCTTAGTTTCACCGGGGGCACGACGTCTTCCACATATCTCAGTTGAGGAGATAAGTGCATGACCCTTCTCACATCATCGACCATGGCAAGATGGACGTCGATTATGGGGAGAATTTTATGGAGGATCCAGTAGAGATTGAGGATCAACAGGAGTGGGTTCTTCGTGGATGGTCGATACCTCTGGTGAGCATTCGATGGCAGCACGGGAACCTCCAGTAGAAAAAATGGGAGCGAGAGGCTCCGTACCCCCACTTGTTCCCTTAGTTTTGAGTTGTGGGTTATGGGGACGCAAAGCCTAAGGTGGGGAGATTTTAATGTCCTGTAATTTTCTAGGTAAATTTTTTGAAATAAATGAGAATTTTACGGGTCTGTGAAAATTGACGGCGCATGATTCTGAGGGTCAGAGTGCCTGAAATGAATTTCTGAAATTTTTTTGGGTACGTTCAGTAAATGTATGAGCAGGTTTTTCTAACTTTTGAACCGGTGCTCAAAATTGAAATCTGAGGGCACCGTTGAACTCACAGCACTGATATTCTCTTAAAGAGACATTCACCTTGATGGCAGTTGGTCGAGGATGAAAGTTAGTTTTTGGGTTTTTTGTGGAAATAATAAAATAAAATAAACACACCTTTTATTTTATTTTGTTGTAACCACCCTCCCATGTGGATGTTCTGGGGCGGGGTCCATCAGAACTAAACTTCCTCTTCTAGATTTATTGTGGTGGGGACCAACGGTGATCTCAAAACCTCCCAATTTGAATTTGGGGATGGGGACCACCTGACCCCTATTAATGGGGGGGGGAGAAAACCTCTCAAATCCCTAATTAATGTGGAGGATCCTCTTTGGATTCCTCCACAATTAATTGTGCCAACCCTTATGCTTCAATTATTCCACCCACCATAATTATTTTAGCTTTTTGAATTCTTTCCAACAAAATAATAGATGGATTAATCTATTATTTTGGGCACCAAATTACAATTGAGTGGAATTGGTAGAATGATTCTCCAATGAAGAACGCTTCCTCCACGAAGAATGCTAGTGAGGAACACCTTCGACTTTTTCCATAGAAGAAAATTTCGGAGGAAACCGACGTGGGACGTCTTCAACGACCGACCTTCCCTCCTCATCATCGTCGACGAACAATACGAGGTAGGGGTTATCTGTGTGATAATACTTTACTTGATTTCATTGCGTTTTGGGAAAGAATCGTTGCAGATGTCGTAATGTTGGAAGTTCATCGATCTTCTTTCTTATTGATCCAAATGATACCACTCTAATGTTGACGGTGCAGGCCAAACCAACATGGCCGAACCCCTCTTTCGTTCTTCTTTGTGGTGTTTTTCAGAATAAAGGAAGGCGACAGAGGAGACGAAGGCAATGACACCGCCACACATGGCCACAACTCTTGCACCGCCCCCGCGACACTCCGAACTCCCAGCTGAACCGGCTGCGCACCATCGCCACAATGCGCCGCCCCGAAGCAAACCACCCTCATTGCACAGCTCATGCCGCTAACCGGTCGAGCCACCCCATCCATGCTGCCCACAAGTGGAGCCACCCCAGCCGCACCGCCCACAGGCCCAACCACCACGACCACGCCGCCATGGCCGTGTCGTCTGCTGTCCGCGCCACTCCGGCCACCGGCCGCGCCGCCCTCCGGCCCTCCGAGCTGCCCCATGCCTCGTTCCCTCGTGGCACCCTCCGCGACCGAGCTGTCATCAGGGCACTCCGTGGCCCCTCACGACATCCTGGGCCGGACCCATCGGATCGGGCCGAACCCAATGGTCCAGGCCGCCTAACGGGCCGGGCCGGATTCAATGGATCAGGACGGGTCGACCCAAACCGGGTCAGCCCAGGCCGGGTCCGACCGGGTCGGTCCGACTGGGACAGACAAGACCCGAGCCCACTATGCCCCTTTAGTTTTTTGGTCATATCTTTGGCACCGGTCGTCCATTTGACGAACCGTCAGCGGCGCTAAAAATCTTGGAGAGAGACAGTCCCTTTGAGTATATTCCACTTGATTTTTGGTTTTATATGGGAAAAATTCAGGTTGGATCGACCACGAATCTAACCGGGCCCCCGAGAGTAAATGGCTAATAACTCACAGACCGGGCATCTGATTGACGTGCCCTTTGTTTCTTTGAGACCCCTATGACATGGAAGACCTTTGAGATAGTTCTTCATGGGACATCGTGACATTTGGAGTATCGGACAATAGCTCATGGATGGGATCCTCTTGGAGATGAGCGAGCATAGTGCAGAGACCTAGTGGCTCGCTGAGACCTAACAACTGGTGACAATTTTGACCCGGAGTGACTTGACTAGTCTAGTGGGGAGCGCCTTGGTGTCGCAGTAGACCCACAGTGGGGAGCACCTTGGTGTCACAGTAGACCCATGATACTCAACAGGAGGAGTACCTCTACAGGCTATGAGGGAGAGCACACTTGGTGACACGGAAAACCCACGGTGGGGAGCGTGCTTGGTGACACAACAGATCCGCGATACTCGAAAGGAGGAGTACCTCAGCAGTCCAAGGTTAGTGGGAATCACGCTTGGAAATGAGGCAGACCCGATGTACTCGATAGAGGAGGAGTTCTCCAGTAGCCGAGGTTTTGAAAATGTGGCTGGGGATGTTACTTGATACTACCCCTAGAATAAAATCTTTGTTTGAGTTGATATAGTTTTTCTGTGTTTTCCTCAGGATTGAGATGGATCACTTGATTACTTAGGTATATGAATGGACATATAACTAAGTAGGGTTATCTATTGATTTTATTCTTTTTGGTTCATCCTTGTTGGATTTTGTGAGACCTTGAGGGTATCGGGGTCCCTACTGAGTATCGTTATACTCACCCCAACATGATTTATTCCCACAAACTTTTGTGTTGGATGCATATGATAGACAAAATTGATTAAGGTAGAGAGTTCCAGGACTGGACGGTACCTTGAAATGGACCTTACGACAAGTCGGTACACAGAGGAGACGGATGGACGAGGAGTTCTGATGAGGCAATCTCGACCTACCCTTCATGTAGGAACCTCGAAGGATGACCCATCAGCTGGATTTCTCCTTTATTCATTTGTATTGTATCACATTGGTACTTGAACTTTCCAGTGAGGCTTGTATTCTATCCCCTTTTACTTTCAACACTCTTTTTTTATATAGTTTACTTGGGGTTTCGTCCAGCATGTGCTTACATGTGTGTGTGTTTACAGGTTATAAAGGCAATGCCTTCCCAGTTATAGGGAATTACGCCTTTGGTGCTAGTCTCCAGCCCCTGACCTATGGAAGGTGCACTTGGGGTAGTCACAGCATGGGCCCAGGGGGACGGGTCGTGACAAAAAATCCCTCAACATTCAGAAAAGTATCTTGAGGGAAATTTTTTCCCATTACTATCATTTCTAATGAACCAGTGCTCTTCTAAATCATCACATATTTATAGTTTTGTGTTGGATAACATTCTCATGGCCATTTTATCAATCAATATTTATTAATCCTTGGGAGTTAGTATTCTATGCCATGTCTAAATTTTAAGATCCTAAAATTTTCCCCTATTCATAACCTAAATTTTGTGTTATTTCATATGAACTGCGTATTTACACTTCATTCTTTACATGATGAGTTTTTATCAACCCTTTTTATGATTAAAGATTTCAACAACATAATTTTTATTTTTTAAAACCTCGATTATATATAACAATTTCAACCTATGATTAAATTTTTAAGTGGGGGAGAATGTTACATCCTATGGTTTTATAAAATATTTTTGTCCTAAAAAATTTAATGTTTTTGATAGCTTCTACTACACGCAACGCCGAGTTTTTACAAACATAAATATAATATCAATATTATTATTTAAAAAATTCCATTATAACTTTGAAAATAAACACGATTGTATGAATAATGATAATTTTTTTACAACTATTTATTATAATTATAAATAAATAATATATATCATTAAATAAGTACATAATTTTTGTTAAAGACATTATAATCATCTATAATGCATTTCTTATTAAAAATTGATTTTCAATAAATTTTTTGAACATATATTAAAATTATTTTTTGAATCCTTTAAAAACATATTTGAAAAAATTAACACCATATTTGGAATCAACATTTCAAAATTATCTTAGGGTGAATTATGTTGAATTTTCTGAAAATAATAATTTTTTAATAGTTAAAAATATTTTTTTATAAAAACATATCATTTTCATTTAAGGTATTAAATATGGAAAATATTATTTTAAAATGGTTTAAAATTATATTATTATCAATCCATTTTAGGTTATTTTAATTTATTTCAAGTTGTATTTTGATATAAAAACATTTCATACTTTTGAAATTTCATTCTTTAGAAAACCATTTTATCATCATGTTTATGGGTTTAATTTTAAATTAAATTCAACCACTTCATTAAATAGAATTTGGGAAAATGTAATATGTATATATTGTATCCCCAAAATTAATAATAAATACTAATTTGAACTAAATTTTAATATATAATGAATAGTAATAATAATAATAAATAATCACAATGGTTAGGGTTAAAACCAGTTTAATATGTGTAAAACTAAAATGACAAGGGTTAAAATAAACTCAAAAATGTATCAATTCCTATTAGATTGTGTTATTTATATCTTATCTCATCTATTGTTCAGTAATGGTCTATTTTGTAGGCTTTTTTCATGTGTAAACTGTCGGTATTTCTTTTTCTTTTTAAAAATTCTTTGTGTGTCCTCTCTACCACATATAAAAGGGAACCCCATATCCTCTTCTCTCTATAAATACAAAGCCTTTAATTTTGGAAAATCGCAGAAATGATCCATTTCCTACTTACCTTTCTATATCATATAATCCTTAGTTTGATAAGTAAACCCTCCAAATAATTTTTTTGGTTCTAACCTAAGGAGTTTTTCTGAAGAAGATGTATCATTTATATCCAAGAATTTTTTTTATTTCTTCTTAGATAACATTAAAATAATATTAAAATATTTCAATATAAAAAACTATGTATCTACCATGTATGTGGTTTTTATTGTTTTAATTTCTTAAGCTCTATACACAAAATCATTAATAAAATGGTTAACAAAACAGACGGTCGTGTGTACTTCGGGTTACCACCTCACGAATCAATGTAATTTGTTTCCCACCACCACCTATCATGGGTGGAAATAATTATGGATTAAATGTATATATATTATATTAATTGAAACATTTTAATTTTTTAATTATTATATTACCTCAACCTTCTAAAATTTTTATCCCTTGAAAAAAAAATAATGTTGCCCATGTGAACGTGTGCACTACTACCTTCACGAGATGATGTGAAATATTTTCTATTTTATATTGAAATGATAGGTATTAAGGGTATATTTAATTATTGTATATGATATGTGTGATATGAAAATTATTATAAATTCATGATTTAGTATTTAGCTTTTGTTCATTTCATGCGTCAAAAAAATGAAAACATTCTAATGGGTATGTATTTCCAACCATCTCGATGAACAATGTAATTAATTTTTTACAAACATTAATATATTACATTAAATAAATATATAATGAGTATAGATGATATTTATATAATTATTTAAATTATTAATACTATGGGAACATAATAAAATCACATAGACAAAAACTAACAAACTAAAAAATTCACGAAAACCAATGTGGTTATTACCTGAGATAGTGACTTTAATCAAGAATATTTAAATAATAGAAAATTAAGAGATATAATTGAATAATGTACGGTATGATAAATATGAGTATGGTTCAATAATATATTTATAAAAAAAATATTTTTTTTACATGAATTTCGGATGTTTATGAACAAGGCCGAGGCTTGAGTAATGGATTTGTGTTTCACTTTAATTCTTTGAGGACCATGCCATACTCAAAATTTATTTTTTTGGTGGTGTGTATACAAAACCTGAATTTGTATTATTATTAATAATATTAATATTACAGGATAAAATTATCAATCTTTGTTTCTTTCTGTCATGAGGCATACAATCCAAATGTTACTAATGTGGTAAAGGTTTTAATTTACAATATCTTTGTTTTTCAGGATAGTTTCTGACTAAGTTTCTACTTATGAAATAATAGGATATAAATATAAAAAAACTAATATATATTAATATACAATGGATATATTGTAATAATACATTGTTTCCTTTTATATTCATTTCTTTAAGTACTCTATAGTCTAAAATAATGGTCTTATAAAAAATTAACTCTATTTATATCTTAGGACCAAAATCCTTCAACTTCCATGTACACGATTTATAAAAATGTTTTAAATAATATTTTTAAAATTCAAAATTTATTTTTTAATTTCATTTTTCCATTTTAAAGTTTTTACAAAATGTTTTTAAAAGTTATATTATTATCTCTTTACAAAAATTATACTATGTATTTTTAACCTAAATTGTGAAAGTAATATTTTTTAACATATAAAAATGAATCATATTTCATGTTATCATTATGAATTAATGATTTAAATATTCCTTCACAATATTCCAATGTTATTTCCATGGAAAATTTTATCTTTAATAATTTGGAAATTTTTTTATTTTACAATAATTATTTTCATTTTCGAAAGGGTATTTTTTTAAAGAATGTATTTAATGGTATTTTTATTAATCAAAGAAAAAAAACTGGATTTTACATATTATTTAATTGGAATATGATCAAATAATATCATCACTATTCCTTATCTATATGTCTTATAATTATGATGAAAATCTGTTTATGAAACACATTCATTTCCATGGGTTATTCTATAATAAATTGATGAAATTGTTATGAAACTCAATTATTTTCCACGGGTTATGATGAAATGTTTATTAAAATAATTTCCATTCAATGTGTTATTATATGATTACGGTTTTATGATATTATGGAACACATTTTTATGAATTAAATTATGTGATGTTTAGGACTTTAATTGTATATCCCTTGAATTTTGTGTAATAATTAATCTTCTATGATCAAAATGGGGACATATGAGGCTATCCCAAGCATAAAACAAGGTATATGGGAGGCTATCTCAAGACTAAAAGAGGGAACATAGGATTTTATCCCAATAACTCCCTTCATAAATAGGTGGTTAGACTAGGAGTAACATGTTATGAATGTCTTGGTGTGTACCTTGACCTAATATTTTCTATACTTATGTGTTTTTCCACAAGTCGATGTCTTTTTCCAATATTATGTTATTTTTGCTTGAGTTATTTGACTCCCTTATGAATCATGTCTTATAAACAGAAAATATTTGTTACATGACTCAAGATTATGATCATTATTATATAGGGTATGACTTTCAAATTTTAAACTCATGTTCTTATACACTTATTCTCATGTCATGCCTATGTGATCATTCATATCTCCCTTGTTTACACTTTCTAAGAATATGAGCTCACCCTTTCTTAGGAATCCAATCCCAAGGATATGATTAAAGGTATTATGTATGTTACGTC
Organism: Viscum album; assembly: GCA_963277665.1. Classification (NCBI taxonomy): domain Eukaryota; kingdom Viridiplantae; phylum Streptophyta; class Magnoliopsida; order Santalales; family Viscaceae; genus Viscum; species Viscum album. Next base: position 1,491,761,911 of record OY728142.1, read on the forward strand.
TAAGAAAGGTTCTTGTTATAAAGAATATTGTTAGAAATAATCTACTTCACTTTTCAACAAATTGTTTTCATATGCATGTTTCTAAAGACACTAAACCATAATGGTCCCCATGCATGTTTTTTTTGGTAAAATGAAATGAATATTCATCTATTAAGATTTAACATTTGTGTATGAAAACATAGGGTCACTATTGGTTATATTAGAGTGATGGATTATTTAACCATGTTAAGCAAGATGAGAAGACATTAGTAGTGGGCCTAATTATATGTATAAGGATAATTCAATGTATAAGTAAATTTCATGGGATTTATGTAAAGAATATATTAAGTGGTTTCCAAGTAATTAAATACCTTTATATATACTAAAAGGGATGTGACTCAGTCACAATTTTACCTAGGTTAAGAAAGCCTAAAAGTGAGCATTGTGATTTGACTTGATAATTACCTTGATCATGAAAATAGCCATTCCTGCACACATTATTTGAAACTCTTAGGGGATATGTTTGGGAAATTAAAAAAACTCTATGAAACATCAGGAAGGATAAAATGAATGAGCTATATTAAACCAAATGGTTTCATAGATTGGAAATATGGTGTCATGATTTAGACATATAATAAAGGATTTTGTTGGCTCTCAATATTATTATTTTTCCAAAAACTATGTTTTTTTTGTTACATTCAATGGTTGTAACCCAAATGTACCATGTATACACTAAATGTTATGGGAAATGCAGTGATGATTATCAAACAATTGGGATAATTAATATAGAGAAGGATATTGGGATTATTTATAATCAGTTACAATATTATATAATTAAAACATTAACCTAAACCAATTCTTGACCCACCAAAGTAGAAAATGATATAATACATTAAGAGTTATAGGAGACCCTAGAGAGAATAAGATTTATATTCCAATTTGTTGAAAATTTGGGAAGAATCAGTTAATAGATTATATAAATGTAACAAGAAGATGTTTTATGCATGTAGAATAAGTTCCCATATTACGTAATTACTAAGGAAATAATAAAATACAAATTAATATAATATATGAAAATAATTCTTTCCCTAAGGAATCATCAAATATTGAATTATTTAAATATGGAAATTATAGGTAATATTAAAATCGATGTCCTTGGGGGAAATATAATGAATATTATTAAAAAGGTTTTATGAATAATGTATTTTTTGTTGATGATGAAGAGGCTAAAAATGACATATGAAAGGAATTATTTATTTAGGAATAAGATGATTAATAACATGTAATGTTTTAATAAAAACATTTATTTATTCAATTGTTTATGTATTAGAAATCAAGAATTATGAATCATGAAATATATAATAATTTATTTTTAGAAATGTTTCATTCAGTCTTTTTAAGAATATGTTGAATGGTAAAGATGAACTAGAAAATATATTTGATGATGAGGATATATTTCATAGAAGATGCTTGATTAATGAAAATATAACCCATAATATATTCCTAATGTTGATATAATGGTGTTTTGTTAGGGTAAAAAGAGGATTAACATAGATAAAGTAAATTTGATAGTGTCGATGAACTTGGACCTAATTAATGATTTGATGACAATGAAATCTATATTATCATTGATATAATTTAAAGATTTTTTAGATTTATAGAATATATTAAATAATCTATTGTTTTATTTAAGGAATAAAGAAGATTTTTTTCTTTGAGGATTTATGTTAATTATGGTTATTACCATGTTTTATGAGAATATATGTCAATTGAATTCACATATTTATTATATAATAATTAAGAACCATATTAGGATATTTAGCAGATTAATGTTAAGATTATTTTGGAAATTTTGTGGCCCTCTTTATAAATATATTAATTTTGGAAGCATCATATTTTAACCATTTAATAAATGGTCTATATTGAACATTAGATGATGTTTTCGAGATTAATATATGTTTTGATCATATAATTATTTATCCATGTGAGATAAAATATTCTATCCATTTGGATTTTTATGATAACTAGAGATAAAAGGAATGAATTATCATTATTTTATGGATGTTTTCATCCCTTATTTCTTTAGGTATGGAAAATTCATCCTCGTTTCTTAGAGAAATATATAAAATGAATATTTATTGAATCATAAAAAAATTATGAGATTATACCTATGAAATGGAATAGAATCATGAAATTATATTTTCTAATGTTATATATATTGATAGTTAATAATTACATCAAATTTCATAAATTGATCTCGATACAAAACAATTTCTCCTATTACTTCCAATTCTAATGAATCATTGGTCTTTTAATTAATCATAGATTTATTGTTGTATGGTTGTTAAATTTATCATGACCATGTTTTCTATCACTCTATATTAATCATTGGGTGATAATGTCCTCTTTAATTTCCATATATTCACTACCAACTAATATTATCATATTTGGAAGAATACTATTCTATTATTTCAGTTTCCCATCGTATTTAAATTTGTCTATTTTGAGAGGAAGCTTTATTAACACTATTTATGAAGTTGGTTTTCCTCAAAGGTTTTTTCATATGTTAAAGACTTAATTATCAACCAAATTTTCAAATTTTGGGGATGCAATTTATTAAAGGGATGGGTTATTTAACACCTCAAGATTTTAGAAAATATTTTTTTCTGTAAATTTAATTGCGTTTATAGCTTTTGTTACATGAAACAATGAGTTTTAGTAAACCAAAAGATAAAATTAATAATTTTATTTAATAATTAACATTATAACATCCATATTAAAAATTGTGGTATATATATTAATAAGAAAATTTTGGAAATTAAATATATAATTTTTAAGATAAATAAAAAAATTGTTAAATAAAAACTAATTTTTTGGTAATGTCTTTGTGTACTTTGAACATGAAATTCTTATTAATTTTTTTTATTTATATTTATCAAAAAATATTAAATTTAATTTTTTAAAATTTAGAATTTTATTTTAAAAAATGGCATAAATTTTTTAATCAAGGTGTCGTAAATATCTTAGGGAGAATATTTGATATTTTCTTGAAAATAATAATTTTTCGATGAGTACTGAAAATACTTATCTTTATTAAAACCATACATTTAGTATAAAGTATTGAAAATGTTACATATTATTTTTAAATGTTTGAAAATGTAAATTAGTTCAATTATATTGCTATTAATAATATTTAATTCATTTTAATCATTTTCATGCTAAATATTCATATAAAGACTTTTATATATTTGTAATCATTTTCTGTCATGACATGTCCCACAGGTCTCAGATGTGACTGCCCCAAGCCCATCTTCCATAGGCCAGGGGTAGGGCACAAGCAGCTGAAGGCTTTTCCCAAATATAAAAGACATTACCTAATATATTTGTACACAATCAAGAAGGGAAAAAATATAATCAACCATCCAATGTAAGGTATAGCCACGTGAGTAATGTACAACCACAAATACAATTGTAAACTAAAAATAGTGGGCTAGAATACAAGCCAAAGAAACTGAAAAGAAATTAAATAACTGTATCATCGTCCCTGGAGCTCTTCCTAGAGGGTAGTATCTATAAGTCTAAAGTTGAAGAAGAGGATCTTGACTGCTCATGTTTCACCTAGATCCACCAAGTCCAATACCTACAATGTCTGCCTCAGAGCATCAGTAATCTGCACGAGACACACATATATGGGAAAATCCCATTCATAGGTGAGTATAACCATACCTAGTAGAGACCTTGAGACCCCTAATGGTCTCTCATAAATCCACAAAAGAAAAAAATCACAAGAAATACCTCAATGTTAATATCAGAAACATGATCTAAATCATGAAGCAGAAAGAAAAAGAGACATCTCAATCTAACGGTATAACATAAGGTTTCTAGGATAAGGATGACAAGTCGTAAAGCCATATCATCCTATCCGTAGTAACTCTATTGCTGACCCTTATATATCATTGTATGCTGACCTGTATTGGTCACTAGATTCTGGCCCCTATTGGTCACTAGTGAGGAATAGTATTAGTCACCGATACAGACTCATATTGGTCACTGGTGCTGACCCATATCGGTCGCTGGTGATGACCCATATTGGTCACTAGTGCTGAGATGTATCAGTCGTTCGTGTAGAGGTATAGATAATTAATAGTACAACTAGATCATCCCACTCTAGATAATATGATGTTGACCCGCCTAGGTCACTCTTAATCTTCATGTCACAGCCATCCATTGGATTCCTACACGAAGCAACCCTGATCTCTGGAAGACTCTGTACCTCATGACATCAGTCATATTTAAACTAGAATGAAGTCCCGCAAAAATAATACCCAAGGGACCACCCCGTTATAGGGGACCCAATGTGACAGACGGTGCGTCGATCAGAGGTCCGGTCTGTCAGATATGGACACTTTTGTGAAAAGGTCCCAGTTGAATTCAAGTTTCATCCATCTCAGGTCACACGCCAAACTATGTCGAAACTCACATAGAGTATATCCAAAGGACCTCCTTTTCACAAGGGCCCTGATTCCATAGATGGTGCGTCGATCGGACGCTCGGTCTGTTAGTTACACCGCTTTCCATGAAATGGGGGTGATCGTACCTCTGTGTGGCCCAGCTCGGTCGGGACAACTAGAATATGCCAAAGAGGCCACTTCCCAAAAGGGGTCCCAACACCTCTAAGAGCATGTCAAATGGGCACATGGTTCGTCAGTTACGGGTGTTCCTTTATTTGAGGGCCGGTTGGGTCTGGGCCTGGTTCGACTTGGTCAGGTCGGCCTGATGTAACGGGTCTTGGGGTCTACCTGACCCCGCCTATGTCTGGAAAATTAGGGGTCGGCATGGTTCACTGGGTTTGGCCCGTCAGTGTCGGCCTGGCTGGTTTGTGGTCCCGGGCCGCGGTTGTCCCGATCCACAAGGTGGGGCTTGACCCACCCGCACTGGCACTCTAGAACATGGGTCTAGCCTAGTCCACCTAAAGGCAGACCGATTCTCCCAGGTATCCCTGCGGATGCCAGGCCATTTCGTTCAGCATGGTGTGGGGTCCACGCTGGCCTTTCCTGCCACCGCCAGCACCTATAGGCGTCTCCCATCTGCCATACGACTAGCTCAAGTTTTCCTCCCCTAGCCCCCGTAGTGCGTGACAGAGCGCCACCATCCACCACCTGTGGTCAATTGCCGCGGGTCTCCTATTTCCAACATCGGCCGCCAATATCATGGCATTCCGGCTGTTGTTTCCTTTGGCAACCAGAATGCTGCCTTTGTTTCATGTCCCTCAAACGTCTTGTCACTGCTTTTGTTGCTCTACCACAAAGAATACACCAAGGACATGTTTAGAAGAGGTTCTAGGCCTTGTTGGTTTTGGCTCATGCCCTCTACAATAGATTTTGAAACAAGAGGAAAATTTAATAATAACAAAAGGAAGAATAATCCTTTAGTTTAAATCATGCAACAACCATCCGCATAATTAGAAGAGATACAAATCAACTATTTAGTTGGTTGTTCTGCGTTCATTATATTTTTCAAGAACATGATTAGAGGGAACATCAAATCACATAAACCCATACCTTTTATGATGTACGTTGATGCACGTTCATCCTTGATGTTTTACGGCGTCGACAACGCTTCCCGAATCCAACCTTTGAAATGCATTATTCGTTATTCGTCATTATTCACTGGGGTGGAAGTGCGTCAGAGATTCGCCTGAGAATCCTCCAAATCCTTCCTTCTCATTTTTTCCAAAACATTGAACTATTTATAACTCCATTCTATAGAGATTCCATAATGACGTGACATCGTGTCGTTATACAGTTTCATTTATGAAACAGTGTCGTTGTTTCACACCATCAATTTCACTGTTTCATTGTGGAATATGATCCGTCCATGTGTTTCATTAAAGTGATATTCACCACATTGTCGCTACCCCGTAGGGTTTCCATCCTCCACATAATAGAATGAAAAGAATCAAATAATTCTTTTTAATTCTTTTATTATTTTTATCAAAAAGCCCAAAAATTATCTTTTCCGCTCGGCCCTCACTGACCGAAGTTAAGTCAATTCATGGAGAATCCTAGTATTCAAGATTCAAAGGTACCCTAAAATTTTTAATCCGAGCACCATTTCAGAAGATATAAAGCATAGCCTACGCGTTTTCTGAATGTACATTAAAAAATATCAAAAATGTATTCCAAGAACACCAGGACTTGGAATCACGTGCCATCAATTTTCACAGACTCATAAAAATAACTTTAACTAAAAATAATTTGCATGGAATTTTCTTGGTCTATACATTCTCCCCACCTAGGGGCTTTATAACCCCGAAATTCAAAAAAGGCTAAAAAACAAAGAGGGTTACTGGGCATGCATATGAGCCCCTCACTCCCTTGTGCTCTCCTGGATATTCCCTTGCTGCCATAGAATGCACACTAGAGGTATCAACCACCCACAAAGGACCTGCTCATGTCAATCCCCTGTCTCTATCGGGTACTCCACACAAGTCGCCCCATCATCAATCTCCATCTCTCCATGGTCGATGACATGAGATGAGTCATGCACGTATCTCCTTAGCTATGGTACGTGGAAGATGTTGTGCACCCTCTCCCACTACGGTGGAAGTGCCAAGTGGTACACCACCAATTCATTCCTCCAAAGTATCAAGAATGGTCTGATAAAACTCACGGAGAGTTTACTACCTCGGACAAATCTTCATAGTCCCCATTGAGGGGAGACTCGTAAGAATATGTGGTCTCCCTCGAGGAACTCTAGTGGTCTTCATCACCTATCATCATAGGACTTATGTCAGGTATTTGCAGTCAGCATCTGCTCTCGAATGACCCACACCTTCATAGTGGTATCATGTACCATCTATGGGCCCACAATTTTTGGCTCTCATGGATCTATCCAGCATAAGGGTGATCTGCACGGTCGTATGTACAATGCCTCAAAAAGGGCCATACCAATGGTGGAGTGATAGTAGTTGTTGTACGCGAACTCCACCAAGGGTAGGTGGTCCTCTGAACTATGACCAAAATCTATGACACATGCACAATGAATGTCCTCCATTGTCAGGATGGTTCACTCAGTCTGATCATCTGTATATAGGTGAAAAGTTGTGCTCAAGAGATTTTGATTCCCTAAATCCTCCTGCAATCCTTTCTCCAATTAGGATGTGAAGTGTGTTTCATGGTCTGGGACTATCATCAAAGGCACCCCATGAACTCACACGATCTCCTCAATGTAGAAGCATCAAATGCTCCATATTGACCATTTCTCTCGAATAGAATGTAAGTGGGCCTACTTGGTGAATCAGTAAAAGATCACCCAGATGGTATCGTGCTCTCTAGATGTATGTGGTAAACCCATCACAATGTCCATCGATATCCCTTCCCACTTCCACTCTGGTATCTCGAGGGGGTGGGTCAAGCCAACAGGTACCTAGTGCTCAACCTTCACTTGCCGGAAAGTGAGGCATCTAGAGATATACTCTGCAACAACTTTCTTTATCCTTGGAAACCAGTACTAACGCTAGAGGTCCTGATACATCTTTATCACGTCTAGATGTAATACCAAGGGGGATGTATGGAACTGCATCATCACCTCTTATCTTAGTGACACTGGTAAAACTGTATGTCCTCTGAAAAGGATAGTGTGCTCCCCACCCTCAAAATATTTTCCATGTGCATGGCATGAGGATAGATGATCATGTGTAGTCTCACAACTGTTGTCTCCCAGTTTCTCCTTCCAGACTCACTGAAGGAGTGTTGGGGAAACTACCATCGAATGGAGGCAGATTGTCTCGTCTCTATCCACGTAGGATATCTTATGCGAGGCTAACTGCTTCGAATCCTCATACATGATCTAAGAACTCGATCTCTAGATAAGTGCATCTTCCACTACGTTTCCCCTTCGCAAGAGTATAGGTTATCTCAAAATCATAGTCATGGAGGAACAATATCCACCATCATTGACTTAGATTAAGATCTTTTTGTGTGAAGATATATATGAGACTCTTGTGGTCTGAGTAAACAATGAACCGCCTACCCATCAAGTAGTGTCACCACATCATCAGTTTGAAGAATACTACTAATAACTCTTAGTTGTGAGTCAAATAATTCTTCTCATGAGGCATCAGCTGTCATAAGCCATAAGCAATCACTGCATCACCCTACATTAGGATGAAACTGAGTCCAGTCCCTAATGCATCCCAGTAAAACACATTGTATGTACCCTCCTTCAGAATCATCAAGATGGGAGCGTTGGTCAAGCTGGGTCTCAACAATTGAAAGCTCATCTGGCATGTCTTGGATCATAAGAAGGGTTTCCCTATCTTCTTTAAGGAAGTCATAGGTGCTGCTACTCCGGAGAAATTGGGTACAAACCTCCAATAGTTTCCTTCTAATCCAAGGAAGCTCTAAATCTCCGTTACACTCTTGGGTTGCTCCCAAGCAAGTACTGCCTTGAACTTCGCTGGATCCACTACAAATCCAGCCTTTGAGATAATGTGTCCCAAGAAGGGGACCATCCATATCCCGAACCCACACTTTCGGAGATTCCCATATAACTGGTGAAACTGGAGTGTGTCTAGAACTATCCTCAAGTTTAAAATGTTTTCTTCCTCAGATGCTAAGTACACCAAGATGTCGTCGATGAATACCACTACAAACTGGTCTAAGTAGGTCAGGAAGATCCTATTTATGAGACCCATGGAAATTATAGGGGTGTTCGTCATGCCGAATGACATCAATTGGTATTCATAATGTCAGTACCGACATATGAAGGCCATTTTTGGGATGTTCTCATCGTGAACATGAAGCTGGTGATAGTGTGATCTGAGTTATATCAGTGAGAACCACTTCCCTCCTCTCAACTGATCAAATGGATCTTCAATCCTCGGATGATGATACTTTTTCGTAATGGTCACCTTGTTTAGGTACCGAAATTTCACACATATACTTAAACTTCTGTATGCTTTTTGGAAAACAACACCAGGGATTCCCATCTGAATCCCTTCCTATGTAAGTCTTCAAACTGTACCCCTATCTCCCGGAGCTCCGTAGGGACCATTCGATATGATGGTGTAGATATCGGTGCTCTTCCTTGGTACATGTCAATGCATATGTATACCTCTCTACGGAGAAGTAGTCTGGGGCATATTCAGGAAATACATCCTCATACTCATCCACCACCACTACGAACTATGGACTCTTCTTATCCACTATGTCGAAGGTCATGCAGGCCAGCTGATATGTAATCAGTTGCACCCTCCTGAGCACAAGTCCATCTCATGATTCTCTATGTTCTTTCTCACCAACAAATTAAAAATGGCCTCCATCTCTGCACGTACATCACACATCACATCTCATGCAGTCAATCAGTGCATGAACTGCTAATATCCAGTCCATTCCTAGAATGATGTTGTAGGGCATCAATGCCGCTACTAGAATATCCCATCTGAAACTATCTCCTCTGAGGTTAGGATCACACAGTTGACACCAGTGTGTGACCTCTGAATCTCCTCCCATAAGAGTATCTAAATGAAAAGGTCGAGCTAAAATCTTAGTTGGAATCTTAGAGACCCAAACTAAGACCATGGAAAAGAAAGAATGGATATCACCCATGTCAATAAGCACTGCTTCTAAAGTAAAGAAGATATAGATCATCCATTGTATCATCTCATGGATGTCATGATCGTGAGCCGCTAATTCTTGTATATTGTCCTCTCCCCATCCACCTAATCCCTGAGCTCATGGTGGACCGCCTAGGGGTGGTGGTGGTATTACCTAGTGACCCCAACCACCTCCTACAGCATGTCCTGCTCCCCTACCTCATCTGCTGCCTGGATGACGCTCATGCTCCTACTACTGCCTCTACCTCGATGGGCCCTCCACCATCTACTGATCCTCTACATGGGGAGTCAAATAATCACGAGCTCTGTGACCCTATCCCCCATAGGAAAATTAAATCATGCCTCGCTGGTGGCTCCCTCGGCCTCTCAACCCTTGCACCTATGATCCTGCATCCCCGAGTCACCCTTCAGAAGGACTAGAACGAATGGGATTCTGTGTCATCTGTCTACTGCCATCTGCAGATAACTCTGCTACCTATTTTCCAGTAGGGGATCTCACTGTCAGTTCATTCTTTGCAAGGAAGTTCTCCATCAGAAAATCTCACTCTAGAACCCCATCCTATGTCAGGATGCTGAGAGAAACTCTCACAACTCTGATCTCTCGTCAGATCCCCTATTCATAGGTATGGGCCTTGAAGTAATGGTCTCATACCATGTCGGTGGATTATCGGGAGACGTCATTAAATCTTGTTGAGTACTGAGACACATTCTAGCTTCCCTGCTGCAGATGGAGTAGCTCCTGAATACGCACAGAGCATAGTGTCCCTGGCATGAACTCCGCCCTAAAAAGGATCTAAATGTTCGGCCAACCGAGGGTCGTCTCCTCATTCACCTAGAGCATCGAGCTCCACCATCATCCTACTAAGCCCTGAAAAAGGCTAGCATCCAATATCTCTATCTACTCGGTGGGTGTCTATACTATGTGAAAGACACGTGAAACCACCTCAAGCCAATCCTCTAATACTAGGGGGGTTTGTTACCTCGAAACCTCAGAGGCCTCTATCTCTGGAAATCATGAAACATGCTCAGCCAACGTGCATGATCCACTAGTAGCATATGTTTCTCAATGGGTGGTGGTTTCTGATGGTATGCCACCTCAAGGTTCCATCACTATGAGTGGTCCCTGTACTAACACCTCGTCTATCGGTGGGCCACTATCGCGATCTCCAACCAGAATCCTGGCTGGTGGTCTTAATGGAGGAATACTTTAAGAAATAGATGTTCCACAATCAATAAGTTATTCATGGTGATCAGACTCAAGAAATAGAAAGAAAACTTTTTAAAATACTAGTAACTGGTGTTTTCATGTACCGAGTCGAAAAATAGAATTTTGGGTCCTTGTGTATGGATATGTCGACTGCCTCCCCAACACTAGTATCCCTATATTGAAAACCAAACTCAAGACACTTTACACCATTGCATCATTAAAAGTAGACTCTTAGTTCTTATGGTAGAACCAAAATCCTTTTGATACCACTTTGTCAGAACCCGCCCCAGATGGCCCGGACGTGACTACCCCAAGTCCGCCTTCTATAGGCCAGGGGTTGGTGATTAGCACCTGAAGGATTTTCCTGAATAGGAAAGTTATTGACTTAGGGATCTGTACACACTCAAAAGTCACAACTAAAGTAATAAACATACAAAAGTAAGGTATAGCCATGAGAGTAATGTACAACCACAAGTACAATAGTAAACTGAAAACACTGGGCCGGAATACAAGCTCTAGAAACTAAAAAGAAAGTAATTAGCAGTCATATCTTTCCTTGAGCTCTACCTAGAGGGTATTAGATGTATGTCAGAAGTCGAATAAGAGGATCATGAATGCTCCTATTACACCCATATCCACAAAATCTTATACCTCCGAAGTCTACCTCAGAGCATCAATAGTCTGCACCAGACACAAATGTGAGGGCGAAGCCTGTACAGGGGTGAGTATAACAATATCCATTAGGGACCCCGAGACCCCCTAAGGTCTCTCAGTAATCCAAAAAAGAAAACATCACAAGAAATACCACAAAATTAATTTCACAAGAAAGATATAAATTATTAAGCCCGAATAAAAATCAATAGCTCACTCTAACGTTATAACTTCAAGGTTACTAGGATAGGGATGACTAGTTGTAATGACATATCATCTTTTCTGTAGTAACTCTATTGCAAACCCATATAGTTAATTGTATACTGACTAGTATTTTTTGGTAGATGTTGACCTGTATTGGTCACTGGTGCTGACCGGTACGGGTCGCTGCTGCTGACCTGAATTGGACGTTGGTGCTGATCCGTATTGGTCGCTGGTGTTAAACTGTATTGGTCGCTAGTGCTGACCCATATTGGTTCCATTTTTTGACCTGTATTAGTCATTGGTGTAGAGGTAGGGATGATTAGTCATACAGATAGATCATCCCACTTTGGAGTTTCTGATGCGTACCGGCCTTGGTCGATCTTCATCTTCTTGTCACAGCCAGCCACTGGATTCTCGCATAAAGAACACCTGATCTCAAAAAGACTCTATTACTCAATCCATCAGTCATATTTCAACTAGTAAAAAGTCCCAAAAAATTATACCTAAGGGGCCTCCCTATTATATTTGTTCTAATGTGACAGACGATGCATCGATTGGACGCCCGGTCTGTGAGATAAGGGCACTTTTGTATAAAGGGCCCGATTGGATTCATGTATAATCCAACCTAGTTCACATATCAAACACAATCAAAACTCACTTAGAGTATCTCCAAAGGACCTCCATGTCACAACTGTCTTTATGCCATAGGTGATGCATCAATCGGACACCCATTCTGTTAATTACACCCATTTCCGTAAAACTGGGGTGATTGTACATCGGTCCAGCCTCGCTTAGTCCGACCCACCAGAATATGCAAAAGGGAATGCTTCCCAAAAGGTATCCCAATGACTTTGATGGCATGTCAAATGGATACTCGATTAGTCAGTTACAGGGGATCCTTTATTTGGGGGCCGGTTGTGTCTGGGCCCGGTCCGACATGGTCAGGTCAGCCCGACACAATGGGTCTTGGGGTCTACCTAACCCTGCAAGGGTCCGAACCGTTATGGGTCAGCCAGGATCACTGGGTCCGGCATGTATGGGTCAGACCGGCTGGTTCGTGGGCCCAAGTCTTGGTTTCCCGGTCCTGTCGGGTGGGGCTCGACCCACCCATGCAGGCCTGCTAGGCATGTCTGGCATGTTTTGTCATCCCGTGTATGGCCCGGTCTGCCTGAAGGTGGACTACTTCTCCCTGCTGGCCCTGCAGACGGGGGTTTGTTTCTTCTGGTTCAACGTCTACACTGGACCCTCTTACCGCGGCCCTCTGGCCACTACTGCTACCCCGACGGTGCCTGTGGGTGGTGACTATCTCTCGTGCGGCCGCCTATGACCGTTGCGGTGCACAACAGCGTCCCGCCTTCCACCGCCCAAAGCCGGTTGCTTTGGGTATCCTCCGGCCATTGTTGGAAAGGCTTGTTAGAGGTTGTTTCTAAGGGCCACCAGAATTTCTAAATCGTTTCATGAACCTCAAACATCTTTTCACTGCATTCGTTGCTCCGCCACGAATAATGCACCAAGGACAAGTTTAGCGGAGGGCCATGCCTTGTTGGTTTTGATCTGCACCCTCCGCGTTATCATTTTAAGCATAAGGAAATATTAATAATAAAAAAAAGAAGTATAATACCTGAGTTTAAGTTCCCGCAACAACCATCCACATCATTATACTAGATTCGGATCAACCTATTAATCGGTTGGTCTTCATTCGTTATATTTTTCAAGAATATGAAGAGAGGGAATATCAAAACACATACACCCCTACCTTTTATGATGTTTGTTGTCGTACGTTTGTCCTCGAGGGTTTACGGAGTCAACGACGCTTCCTGGTTCTGACCTTCAAAAGGTGTTCTTCATCATTCATCATTCTTTATTGGGGTGGAAGTGCGTCAGAGCTTCGCCCAAGAATCCTCTAAATCCTTCCTCATTATTTTTCCAGACACATTGAACTATTTATAGAACCATGTTTCAGTGTTTCTATAATGACACGGTGTCACGTCGTTACGCTGTTTCGCACCATTAAATTTACTGTGACATTGCGGAATACGGTTCATACGTGTTTTTCATTAATGTTCCTTGTCATCGCATCATCACTGCCCCGCAATGTCGCTGTCTTCCACACAATAGAGAGAAAATAATAAACAAATTCTTTTTAATTCTTTTATTATTTTTCACGAAAATTTCAAAAATTAACTTTTCCGCTTGGCCCTCACCCGCAGAAGTTACGTCGTTTCTAGACGAATCTCGGTGTTTTAGATTCAACGGTGCCCTCATATTTGTAATCCAATCACCAGTTTAAAAGATAGAAAACACAGCCCACACATTTACTAAATGTACCTTAAAAAATTTCATAAATTCATTTGGGGCACCCTGGGCCTCAGAATCACGCGCCGTCAATTTTCGCAGACTTGTAAAAATACCTTAAACTAAAAATTTTCAATTAATTTTTTGGGTCATTACATTTTCTATGGAAAACCATTTTTATTTTGTGTCTACAATTTTTATTTTAGATCAAATAATCCCAATGTTGAATTTAATTTGGAAAAATTGACACCTTATTTTGAGTCATCATAATTAATATTATATAACAAGGTTAAATGAATTCTTTGTCATAATTATGAGTAAATAAATGAAAAATTAATTATTGTGTTTATGGGTAAAATATATTTACTTGGTGTTAAAATATATAGTTAAGGGTTAAAATAAACTGAAACTATTTCCAATTTCTATTTTATATAAATATTTAGACATTAAATCGTATCTGGTATTATAATTATACATTTTGGACCCTTTTAGAATGTGTAAAACTTGGGTATACCATTTCATTTTAAAAAATATCATGTGTATCCTCTCTCCCACTTATAAAATGTAACATCTATCCTTTACTAGTGACAATTGAAAATCCCTTTGGTTCATCCATTAACTAACAAAGTGTATTCATTAATTGCATCAATAGTTCTTATATGCATTATTTTATTTAGTAAGCCGTCCTATGAATGATTTTGTTGCTAACCTACAGAGGTTGTATGAAGAATAGGTATCATTCTTAACATAGTGTATTTATTTTATTTTCTATTCAACCTCCTAAAAATATTATTAATCTATTATAATAAAATAAGGTAATTAAATTCAATATACTGGAATGTTATTATGTTAATTTAATAAACTATATTATTTCTATTTTTAAATAAAATGTGGATTGAATCTGTCGATCGTGTATACTACAGACTACTACATAGTGAGCCAATATATTTAATATCCCATCACCAACCCTCATATGTGGATATAATAATGTATAAAAATTGTATATATGATTTTTATGACATAAATAACTTATTCAGTAATAATATCACATCTACCTTATAACCAATTAAACCCTTTAAAACCCATAAAATTTCTCATGGTAACATTATAAATTAGTGGTAACTATCCTAATAAATTTATAAGATGCATAACTATTAGAAAACTAATTGGGGTAAACAATGATGAATTATCATATAACTTTTAATTATTCATTATATTAGTGAAAAATATATATTTCAGACTAGAATAAAACCCAGAAAAGTTATAAACACCCACACTAGTGGATACATGTAAAAATATTATTTGATATGTGTTAATTTAAATTTAAATTTTATATGGGTAAGGGTGGGATATAATGACTGATAGGATCAATACTATAAGAAATCCCAAAAACATAATTTCTATTCAATTTAAATTGTAAAAGTCTAGCATTGATTCCCTCCACCCCTTCTAGGTGTTACATCATATTGTTAGGTAAATCAATTGTTATTAGAGAAGCTAAATTTTCCTATGAGATCCTTCATTTATGGAAGATGGGTATTCTTAATTAATAAAATAATAAATTTATTCCTCCATTATGTGTAAAACATTATCATGTATGGATGAATATGATGATTCCATATAATTTTTCACATGGACTAGAAGTTATTAATTTTTATTATATAATATTTTCACTAATTTCGAAAGATGCTCCATTGAATTTTTTAATAATTGAAGCATGGAGGTAGATGTAAAGTATAATAATGAAATTATTATGTCATTATCAGAAAAAATATATATAAATGTGATGAGAATCTAATCTACAATTTATATATGGGATAAACATGAGATCATCTTTATTTGTAATGTAGAAGTTAAGGATGTAAAGATATATATATATATAGATAAGACTGTTCGATGTGTTTTGGATGGATGATGAAGATAGTATTTTTGATTAATTCATTTGAGTGAATGAGATCCCTAAAATATTTGTGGTTTAAAAAAAAGACGATTATACTATTCATATGAAACTAATGAGAAACTTATTTGATTGGTTAGATGAAAAATACTCTACATTAAACAATAGAGATGATTTATCTCTTTATGAACCTCATAAAAAATTCTATCATATGAGATTAGGAACTCTATAAAATTTATAAAAAATATGAATGTGGTGATGACACTTGAAGTTATGAGAAATAGTAAAATCATTGAAGAGTAAGATGATTTACCTAGTTAATTAGTAGATGAAAACAAAAATGACGAAGTATATAAGACGATTATGGGTCTTATCCCAAATAATTTCCAAAATGAAAAATGTAATTAAAAAAAGACAAACTCCCACTAAAATTATTCAGGTTTAATTGAATTTGGAACTATATAATAAATTTTTCAAGGATGAATATTGGTAAGTATTGGATGGAGAGATAATGGAAAGGACTAAATAAATTAAATGTATTTAACATTCAAATTGGGAAATTTGTTTATCTATGTCTATGTAATGTTTTTCTATATGGGGAAAGAGAAGTATATCAATAAATGAAGAGGAAATAATCAATAATTTATGTAGTAATTTTGAAAAAACAATTCCTGAAATGATTAGTAACTTCACGGATCATATTGAAAATCATGAAAAAATAAATTATTTAAGAGAAATAAAGAGAAGAGATATACAATGAACATAATTTTAAATATTATCATGAGGCTTATCCTAAAAAACACTAAACTCTTAAAAGAATTCAATATATTAAAGAATGTTTGTGAAAATAGAAATGATGGAAATGAATAGATATTACATAGGGGATCTTTTTATAAACCGACCAAGATTATGGAAATATATTCAACACAAGCCTACCCAATAACATTCTGAGTTTTAATAATGAAACACTACGTTCAATATCATACATGAAACAATACATCAAACTTAAGTGAACCACTAAATGTGATTTTTTAAATTTTCCCATTATAACCTAGAAATTGGAATGGAAGGAATAAATTATATCAACTGAATTATGAAATTACGGTTTAAAAATGTTTAAATAATGATTAATTGGTTACCAATTTTTTTAGAAATGGAAATACAAACCAATTAAATATAAAACATGTAATTTTATGAAAACATATTTATAAGAGGATAATTATATTTATAAAATCATATCACCATTTATGGATTTATATTTCATTAAAAATATATGTTATATATTCAATTTAATTTTTTAAATTCATATTCTATGTTTTATTGATATTAAATAAGAATAAATTCAATTTTTCAAAGAAATGAAATATTTTTCTAAAAATACAGTTTTAATGACTTTTGATGGAGAACCCTTTTTAAATTTAGATTTTGACTCCTTTTTATATTCTATATGAAAAAATAAACTTTTTATTTATTTTTCGGACATCAAAATTTACTTTGGTATGAATTGTTTATATTTTTCTCAAAACTATCTTGTTTTAATGAATAGTAAATATTGGCTAAATTTTAATTGAAAACAACTTTTTCAATCGAGGTAATTTATATGGTTAAATCGTATTATTTAATTGAATTAAAGAATAATTTGAATATATTTTTAGCATTTAATCCCATTTTTGTCATTGGAAGTAATCTCATATTCAAATTGGATATAAACACATGTCAATTTTTTGATAATTTTCACTTCTTAAAAACCTGCTTTCTGGTTTTGACAATGTGAATTAATTTTAAATTAATTACTATAGTTTAAGTGTTTTGAGTTTATAAAAATGAATTACATATATTGAATCAAATGTTTTAAATTTTGTAAATAGGTACCTTATGTTTTAGGACATTATGAATAGTAACTTCAGTAATTATTTTTTGTACCGTGACTAAATTGTAAATCCAAAAAATAGGGGTAAAACATTAATATTATAATAATATAAAACTACCCTAAAATGTGTCCAAATTTTATTTAATGATATATTTCCAACCATGAGTATCATTAGTAAGAACTTTTGGCATTTTAGATCCACTTGGGTGTGAAAATGACTTTTTATGGTATTTTATTTAGAAATTTTAGACATTAAATAAATAAATTTAGTTGGGACACAATGATGATGTATTTATTACCTTATTAATGAAATATTCAAATAAATTATATTATAAATATTAAAATAAATTTAATTTGAATATATTGGTTTCATCCATGAATTTTCTGGACTCTTATGAAATTTTATTTTTGATTTAATTCTTTTGGTTCAACAAAATAACGTTTTTATGATTTTAACAAAAATCAATTTCTAAATAGTGTCAAAATTGACATAAATGAGTTTTTTAAAAACAAATACTATTTTATTAAATGATATAATAGTCCTAAAAATCTACAATTTGGAAAAATAAAATATATAATGTTAAAAATAACATTAATGACCCACTTTTGGTTTGATTGACATTTTATAGTAACTATAGTAACCAAATATTATGAAAATATAAGAAGACATAGTAAGAGTTAATGTTTTTAACTAATGGTTAAAGCTAAAAGATAAGGTTAATTTTATGATATAAACATGCCCAAAACATATTGGTTGAGATGATTTAGACCCATACACATATTATACATGAAATATATCATTATGGAAAAAATTATAAAACGAAATTAATTTAATAATAAAATAAAATTTCAAGACATTCTTAAAGTGCCCCTCCTCCCTCTTATAAAAGGCCACCACCTCTACCCACTTACTCACATCTACCAAGCCCCTTGTATCACCCAAAATATGATCAACTGAGCTCTCAAAATACCTCCCTTACTCCTAGTATCCTTACCTTATGCATAAGGCAATACAAAAAATCCTGTTGGCTCAAATCAAAAGAGGTTACTAGATTTAGAGGTAACGTCTTCTCTCAAGGTCATTTCCTTTATTTTCTATCTTCACTCACTATTATATTTGTATTCTATGATTACATAAAAAACTAGTGTCATAAATATAATAGGATGATTTTAGGATATTTATTCTAACTACACTTACACACACCTTCATCTAATGAATATGAACTTACTATTTCAGTGTACGACAAACTACTACCTCACGAAATGATGATTGATATATTTTCTCCTACCACCTCTCATAGTGGAAATTATGAAGGAAATGTTTTTATATATGATATATATTATATTTATGTTGTCTTTATTCTACTTTAATTTTTATTCACATCATACATTTAGTCTTTCCAAGATGTGTAAATATGATAATTTTATTTGAGGAAGTGTGGACTACCTCCCCCTCAAAGTGATATGACTCATTCATTCTATACATGGAATGCATAAAGTAGGGTTTTATTAAAATTATGAGACATAAAAAACATAAATATAATACTATAATTAAAATATACCTTTATATAATTTTTTTATTATTGATTTAACATGTCAAATAATTGAAAGTAGCATTCATGGGTATTTATGGCTTACCATCTCCACGAATGGTGCATTTCATTTATTACTTCAAAATGTTATAGACTCTTATAAATTCATACGTACTGTATATATATTAAATTTATATAATGAATAATATTTTGGAGATGATGGAATTTTTACTACATGGCCAATTTACATCAAAACATGTTGATTTCGACTCAAGTGCCGAATATCGATAAAATGAACGATATAAACTTAAATAATTATGTAATTTTTATAAAATGATAATAAGTAATATAAAATGAATAATAAACATGAAAAAGGGTTTTAATAAAGTATAAATTAAACTAATTTTATTATTTAGGAATATAAATAATGAACGAGATACGTTAGATTCGAGGTAAAAGAACTTCCTAACCCAATTTCTATTCTTTGGGTTGATCTTCTACTTCTGGATTATGTCGTTCTATGATTATGTGAGAAATGAATTTCCTTATATTTTCTTGTATTTATTTTTTATTTATGTGGATTTATAGTGAATACACATAATCAATATATTTTAATAACAAAAATTATCTTTGTAAGGGAATTTCGAAACTCAATTTCCACTCATTGGGTATTATGCATAATTTATTATTTATATTATGCCAATATTATGTGCGGAATCACATTTTATTTATTTATGTTGTAATTTCAACTTCTGATTTTTTGTCTATACTATTTATACACATAATTACCCTAGTGAAAAATTCTTAGGTTATTTATACGAAGTTTTTAAAGGAAATATTTACTCAATTTCCATTCATTGAGTTAAATATCCATGTCATTGGTTTTGTATTTCCAAGAATATCTATGAATGTACTATAGTTTTTTTACACTAAATATCGACTTATATTTGGTGTATTATATATTTCACACAAAAACTTTTCATTTATTTATCATTAATATAAGTATACGATCTTTGTAAAGGATTTGGTCTCAATTTACATTCCACTGAGACTTATTTGTTGTAATGCGCCAATTCACTTATATACAGTGTATATATTTTCCATGGACATATTATATCATGAATATTCTTATTCTCATCATATTATAAGTTTTTTTTAATTTTATTCTCTATTTATTTTTATTCATGTATTTTCTCATGTGTTAAGGGAATCGTAAAATAAAACATCATTTTAAATGTTTTAATGATTTATTATTATAAATATTTCTAATTATTGTCCATGTATTCAAAATTATTTTAAGGATTTATTTATATGAACATGACTTTTTTAAGTAATAAATTAATTTAAAAATATTCAATGTGATATGTGACACTTTTATTCAAAACTTTTATTTCTTAATGTTATAAATTAATTGATTATATCACTATCTTGAAATAATATCTTGTGATTACAATGTGGATATTTTATTTTTTTCCTTCATACTTCTTTTACGTGTTATGATTATGTTATGCATCATGGGAATTTTTTATGTATACAGGTTTTTACATTATAAACTAAGGGTGGGTGAGCCTGTGATTTCTCTCCAATTCATTGGGTAACGTGACCGAGGTAAACGTTAAGGTTTCACCCAATTGATTTTGAGAATATACTGTGATGGGTATACCAAACGTAACTGTGAAGGTTACTCCCTATGTAGTTGTGAAAGATAAAATGTAAATATGTTATTGATCCCACAAGTTACCTTTATGATTAATGATTTCTTTGATTTATTCATTTACCGTATGATTTTATGTGGTATGTTAAAAAGTTTATGTTTTATGAGTGAAAAGTATGATTTCAATGATTTGTATGTATTCATAGGCTAATGTTTTCTTCCCATATTTTATATCCGTTACTGAACTTTTTATTATCATCATATGTTTTTTTAATTCATTTTCTACAGTATAATGATGGGTAAGAGGAAGTAATAATTCAAGAAGATTTTTATCAGGAAACTAATTATTTTTTTTATTTAAAGAGTTTTATTATTGTAAATTTTTTTGATTGAGTAGAAGTTATTAATTTATAATTTTTGAGATGTAATGTAATAGTTATTTCCAAATTTTCTAAAACAACAAACCTAAAAATATCCTTAATGTGAAATAAAGAAAATTCTAGATCAAAACTCAAGATTATGTAAGGTTTAAGGTTGTGACCTTATAGTTTGTATCATAGGATGGTTTAAACAACTTTAAGGGATAAGAGTTTTGAATAACCACATGGTAAGTCTCTATGGATATTATTTTAGTTAAATAATTATCTTATATTTTTTCAGATGAAGGAAATATGGTTAAAAATTGAAATAAGAGGATTTCAAAAAAAAAAATCATATCTCTTCCTAATGTCAGGTTTGCAAAAATTATTGCAAAGTCATGTCCAGATGATTGTGAAACATTTTCTAACATACGACTCACTTGGAAGTAGTTGTACGAGATATCAAAAACCTCCACTATACCTCAATATCATCGTGGATCATGGTTTATATTTAATAAAATCATATTTTCTCAATATTATCATATTTTTAAGAAAGGTCGATATCATCAAGGAATTTTCAAATATTTTACCTTATCATATTACTTTGATGCATATTATGATTTTAAAAAAAGATTTGAAGAAGGAGAACCTTTCCCAAACTATTTATATTTTATTTTAAAATATATTCTTTCATCATATACTTATGGCATTTTAAAAGGATTGTTGATTTAATATTTCAACTCAAACTCAGCCTGTCTATTTTATAAAAAATGTTTTATCATAAGTTTTGAAATTATATGTCATACATGATTATTTTATGAAACAATATTTTTCTAAACACCCATAAGACCCAAGTTTTACAAGGTGTATTTGGATAATCTAATCAAACCATTTTTAAGGATCTCTAAATAATTGTTGCAATATATGTACCTTCTATTTATTAGAGCAAGATGATGATGAAGCCAGGTTGACACCTAGATCAAGGTATGATGTTTTTTCTAATGGGAATTGTTTTATTTTATCATATAGAGGTGAAAAAAATGACAATATATATAAGAATTCATGAATTATGACTTTGAGGTCATTAATATTTTGGATAAAAATGATGAGTACCTAGAAACATTAAGGGTAAAACATGTTAGGGTTATTTTTGAGTTTTATAAATGGGACAACCTGCAAGATGGGTACAACCCATTGCATCCGGTAAGGCCATGGGAATCGAATAATGAATTATTTCTTTTTAGTTAAATTATTTTATGGACCAAGAATAAGTTGATTTCAGGAACATAATTTTTATCAAATGGATATCATTATTATAAGAAAATTATTTGGTGATTAATTTATAATTTTTATTTTAGAATAAGTTCTCTATTTTGGGAACCCTATATGACTAATGAAAATAGAATATAATGATATTTTGTTTGAGGAGTATTGGTTTAATTTTATTTTGGAAGAATCTATATTCTTATTTTGGGAATATGGCGATTTGGGTAATTTATGGAAATGATTAATCTATCTAGAAGAACATGTCATTTGGTCCATTACCTTTCTAAATGATACTTTAAGAGTGATCGATTTTATTTGGAGATAAATGATAAGATTTATCATGTATGAATATCTGATCAAATCCTTCATAAATTTTGGGTTTCAATCTTCGTATGGACAATTTTTTAGTCATAATTTGGACAATTATTTGTTGAATGGTCTATGTTAGAATTTGAGCATTACTGTTAAATTTTGGTGATTAAAATTAGTGCTTCTACTTATAAAGGATTATTATTTTTAGGTAATTATATGATATTATAATAACCATTTTGGATTTGGTTAATGTATAGGAGACATGGGAAATATATAGTACATCTTTTTTGGATTATGTGATCCCCTAGAAGTTGATTCTAGTGCTTCTGGTGTGACCAAGTCATCTTGAATACTGATTGTTTGGTGAAAAAGATGGTTTTTTGTATAATTTTATTAAAGGATGAAACTCTACTAGGAAAGTAATTATGTTCCCTTATGTTATTATTTAATCTCGTAAATAAATTCTTCAACCTTATAAAAATGACATTAAAACAAAAACATTATCCATTTACATTTCCTACTTTGGAATCTAATACCGTTTAATCGATCACAAGTTTATGGTTTTATGGTTGTTAAATTTCCCCAAATCGTGATTTCTATAACTCTCCATCAGAATAAGACGGTCAGTTTCTCTTCTATATCCATATTTTTCTACATGGAATCCTAGTATGTGTTATCGTGGGCGACCTTTTTAATTCACTTTCATTATTCTAAAGTGATAATTTTATTAAATCTTTTTCCAATGTGATATCTTCAATTAACTTTTCTAGAAAAAATTTAAAATTGTGAGGATGCAATTTCTGAAAGTGGGAATGATGTAAAATTATGAGTTTTAAAAAAGAAACCCTATGTTTAATAACATACATGATAAACACAATTGAGCATAAATGATCAACTAAATATTATAATTTAAATAGTACCATTATAACTCAGCCATTAGAATGGAAATAATGAATATTATCAACTAAATTATGAAAATATGGTTTACAAATTTTTAAATAATGAATCATTTGTTTCAAATTTTTTTAGAAATGGAAATAAAAACCAATTGAATATAAAGGATTCGATTTTATGAAAACCTAATTAAAAGAGGATAATTGTGTTTAGAAAATCATATCACACTTTATGGATTTTTATTTAATGAAAAATATATGTTCTATATTCAAATTAATGATTTAAATTCAGATTATATGTTTTTTAGATATTATATTAGAACAAATTCAATTTTTTGGATAAAAGAATTATTTTTCTAAAAATGCAGTTTTACTGCCATTTGATGGTGAACCCTTTCTAAATATAGTTTTTACCCCTTTATATATTATATTTTAAAAAATAAACATATTATTTAGAAGTATGAAATAAAAATTTAATTTGGATGATTTTTTTATATTTTTCTAATAACTATCTTATTTTTTATGAATAGTAAAAATATTCTAAATTTTAATAAAAAACAAATTTTCCAAAGAGATAATTTATATAGATAAATAATATTATTTCATAGTTTTAAGGTATAAATTTAAAATATTCTTATCATTTAATCAAATTTTGTTCATTGGATGCAAATTTCACATTTAAATTATACATAAACGCATGTCAATCTTTTGATTATTTTCACATCATAAAAAAATCGGTTTATGGTTTTGACAATGGGAATTAATTTTAAATTAATTTCTACAATATATGTGTTATGAATTTAGAAAATTTGATTCCATATTTTTAATCATAAGTTCTAAATAATTTAAATAGTTACTTTTTATATTCAGATATTATGAATAGTATCTTCAGAGAATATTATTTTTATTTACCATGTTTAAAAAGTAAATCAGCTAAATAATGATAAAAAATAATATTATAATAATATAAAACTATCCTAAAATGTGTCATAATTTTATTTTACGAGATATGTATATCCCTTAACATCCTTAGGCTAAACTTTGTTCATTTGAAAGCCACTTGTTTGTGGAAATGACATTTTATAATATTTAATTAAAAATGGAAATATAACATAAACAAGTATATTTTATTAAATCAATTTTAATATAGGGTTATATAAATTATATCTATGACTATAAATATTAATTTTAAATTTATAAATATTTTTAACATCATTGTATTTTATTTATAATTTTTAGATATTGAATAAATAAATTGTTTATGACACAATGATGATGTCGTGATTACCATATTAATGAAAGATTCAAATAAATGATATTATAAATATTAAAATAAATGTAATTTAAAAATTTTAATTCCATAAAATGATTTTATGGATGATTTTGGCATTTTAATTTTGTGTTAATGCTTTTGGTTCTATGGAATCAAGTGGTTATGACTTTAGTAAAAATCAATTACTATATAGTGTCAAAATTTACATAAATTAGTTTTTAAAACAAATACTATTTTATTAAATGATATAATTTTCCTAAAAATATAAGATTCACACAACTGAATTATATAATGTAAATAGTTTTATTAATGATCCAATTTTGGTTTTATTTCCATTTTATAGTAACTATAGTAACCATATATTATGAAAATACAAGAAGCCATGGTAAGGGTTAATGTTTTTAACTAAGGATTAAGACTAAAAGATAAGGTTAATAGTATGACCTAAAATTGTATAAAACCTATTTATGGAGAATTTTTATACCCATAGTAATCTTATCTTCTAAATTTATCACATTGGATCTATTATAATTCGAAAATCATTTATAATAAAATAATATTTCAACACTTTCCTATAGTACCTCTCCTCCCTCTTATAAGAGGCCCCCACCTCTACCCACTTACTCACACCTCCCAAGCCCCTTGGATAGTAAAAATTTATGCTAAAATAAGATACTAATACCCCTACCTTACTCCTTGAAACCTTAACTTTTTCATAAGGAAATTCAAGAAATCATATTATCTCAAATCAAAAGAAGTTACATGGTTTAGAGGTAACGTCTTCTCTCAAGTTTCTTTACTTTATTTTTATTCTACATAACCTATGATATTTTAATTAAATGATTACATAAAAATACCAATATCCTAAATATACAATAATTTTTTATGAAAATTATTCTAAATAAACTTATACACACCTCCATCTAATGAATATGAACATACTGTTTCAGGGTACGGCGAACTACTGCCTCACAAAACGATGATTGTTCAATTTTTTCCTACCACCTCTCATTGTGGAGATTATTATGGTACAGTATTTATATATGATATATATGATATTTATATTTTCTTCATTCTTATGTAATTTTTATTTACATCATACATTTATTCTTTTCTTGATGTGTAAATACGATAATTTCATTTGAGAAAGTGTGGACTACTGCCCCCTCAAAGTGGTATGACTCATTCCTGTTATACATGTAACGTATAAAGGATGGTTTTATTAAAACTAAGATACATACATCACATAAATATAATTCTGGTATTATTTTATATATTTATATAATTTTATTATTATTCTTTTAATATAAAAAATAAATGAAACAGCGTGCATGCGTACATACGAACTACTGTCTCCATGAACAATGTATTTCATTTATTATCTCCAAATGTTATGGAATATCATAAATACATATTTATTGGATATATATGATATTTAAATAATTAATATTATTTTTTGGATGATTTAATTTTTACTACATGGACAATTTACATCAAAACAAGATCATTTTTGACTCAAGTACCGAGTATCAACAAAAAGCCCTATATGAACTTAAATAATTATGTAATTTTTATAACATGATAATAAATAATATAAAATGAATAATAAACTTGAAATAGTTTCTGAATAAATTATAAATTATCCTATGATTTTTATTCCGGAATATAAAGAATAAACGAGACAAGTCAAATTTGAGGTAAGGGAACTTCTTAACCTAATTTCTCTTCTTTGGGTAGATCTTTTACTTCTTGATTATGATGTTATATGATTATGTGAGAAGTGAACTTTGATATATTATCATTAATTTATAATTTATTTATGTGTATTTATAGTTAATACACATAATCAATAAATTTGAATAAATAAATTATCATTGTTAGGGAATATATAAACACAATTTCCACTCATTGGGTTTTACGCATACTTTGTTGATTATATTATGTCAATATTATGTGAGGAATATCTGTTTATTTATTTATGTTGTAATTTCTAGTGACCTTTTTGTTTCTATACTATTTCTAAATATAATAACCCCATTGATAAATTCTTAAGTTATTTATATGAACATTGTAAAGGAAATATTATCTCAATTTCTAATCCTTGACTTCAATATCCATGTCATTGGTTTTGTTTTTTCAAAAATATGTGTGAATGACCTCTGATTGTTTTACAATAAATATCCACTTATATTAGTTTTATTTATATTTGAAACTCATTATTATGTATTTGATTTATCCTTAATCTAACGATACAATATTTGTCAGGTATTTCATCTCAATTTACATTCAATTGAGATATATTTGTTGTTATGTACCAATTCACATCTATATGGTGTATATACAACCCCTTGACATATTATATCATGAATAATCTTACTCTCATGATATTATAAGTTTTGTTTAATTTTATTTTTAATTATTTTTATTCAAGTATATTCTCATGTGGTAAGGGACTCTTTAACTAAAAAATCATTTTAAATGATTTAAAAATTTATTCTTCTAACTATATTTCTTCAATGTCCATGTTTTCAAAATGGTTTTAAGGATTTAATTATGTTTACATGAGTGTCTTAAAGTGTAAATTTCATAAAAAAGGTTCAAAGTGGTATGAGACACTTTTATTCCAAAATATTAATTTTGAATGTTTTAAATGAATTGATTATATTACTATATTTAAATGATATCTTGTGATTGTAATGTGGAAATATTATTTTTCCTTTATGATTGTTTTACATATTATTATTATGTTATGGGTCATGGGAAATTCTTATGTATATGGGTGGTTCTGGGATAAACCAAGGGTGGGTGAGCCTGTGATAGATCCCTAATGCATTCCTTAATGTGATGGAGGCAAACGTTAAGGTATCTCCAAATAGATTTTTCGAATATAATGTAATGGGTATTCCAAACGTAACCATGAAGGTTACACCATACGAAGCAATGAAATCTAAAATGTAAGAATTTTATGGATTCCACATGTTACCTTTATGATTTACTATTTCTATGAGTTATTCATAAATCTTATGATTTCATGAGGTATGTTAAGAATATTATATTTTTATGTGAAAAGTATGATTTCATTAATTTGTAAGTATTCATGGACTAATGTTTTATTTCCTCATTTTATATCACTTACCAAAATTTTTATGTTCAAACCATGATTTTGAAATGTTTTTCACAGGGTATAATGATGTGTAATATAAAGGAATAAATCATGAAGATTTTTCTCAAAAATACTATTCTGGTTCTTTTTAAGAAGTTTTATTATTGTAAAAAAATTGGATAGAGTAGAATTATCTACTTTGCAATTTTGAGATTTAATGTAATAGTTATGGCCTATTTTGGTAAAACATTAAACCTAAAAAGATCCTCAATCTTAAATAAAGTATATTCTTGATCAAAACTCAATATTATGTACGGTTTATGTGTGGGTCCTTATAGTTGGTATCAGAGGATGGTTTAGACAACTTTAGGGAATATGATTTTTGGAAAACCACTTGGTAACTATCAATGTCTATTATTTTAGTTAAATACTTGTTTTATAATTTTTTTGGATCAAGGAAATCTGATTAAAAATGGAAGGAGGGGGATTTCCAATAACATTCCTATATCTTCCTAATGATATGCTTGCAATAATTATTGCATTGTCAGGTTCAGATGATTGTGAAACTTTTTCTCACATTCAACTCACTTGTAAGTAGTTGTTTAAGATATCAAACACCTCCACTGCACCTCAATTCCATTATGTATCATGGGTTGTATTTAATCAAATTATATTTTCTCAATATTTTAATATTATCAAGAAAGGAAAATATTATCAAGGCATATTCAAATATTTTACCTTATCTCATGATTTGGAAGCATATTATGGTTTAGAAAAAGGGGATGAATAAGGAGACCCTTGAAAAACCTATTTATATGTTCTTTTAAAATATATTCATTCAGTACATTATTATGGTATTTTAAAAATACAATTGTTTGAATGTTTTAACTCAAACTCGGTGTGAGTTTTTTTATAAAAGTAAAGTTATATAAAATCTTTAAAAATTATATGTCATACATAATTATTTTCCAAAACTATTTTTCTCTAAACACACATATGTCCCATGTGATAAAATGTGTATTTGGATAATCTAATCAAATGATTTTAAAGGATATATAAATTATTTTTACAATTCCTGGACCTTATATTTGCATGAGAAAGATTACGATGAAACTAATTGGACACCATGATCAAAGTATGATGTTATTTATAATTGTAATGGTTTTATTTTATCATATAGAGGTGAAAAAAAATGTCAATAAATATAAGAATTAATTAATTAAGTTTTTGAGGTCATTTTGAGTTGGGATTAAAATGATAAGTATAAGACAACCATTAAGGTTAAAACGTGTTAGGGTTATTTTTTATTTTTATAAAAAGGAAAACCCATTAGAAAGGTGACAACCCATCTCGTTCGATAAGTACTTGTGAATCAAAGTATAAATTATTATTTTAGTTAAATGATTTTTTAGGTCATGAATCAGTTTATTTTGGGAAATTATTCTTTATCAAATGAATATCCTTTGTAGAGTAAAATGATTCAGTGAATAAGCTATAAGTGATATTTTGGAAGAAATTTTCTATTTTGGGAACCCTAAATGCCTAATGATAATAAAACATGATGAGATTTTATTTTAGGAGTAGAGGATGAATTTTATTTTGGAAGAATCTATGTATTTATTGTGTACATATAGTGATTTGGGTTATTTATGGAAATTATTAACCTATCATGGAGAATATGTGATTAATTTAATTACCTTTAAGTATGATACTTTAAGAGTGATCAATTTTATTTAGAGATAAATATTAAGATTTATCATGGAAGACTATGTGATAAAATCCTTCATAATTTTTGTGTTTCAGTCTTAGTTTGGATTATTTTTTAGTAAATATATGGACAATTATTTGATTAATGGTTTAGGTTTGATTTTGGGTAATACTTTTGAATTTTGGAGATTAAAAGAAGTGATTATTCTTATAAAGGATTATTATTTTTAGGGGATAATATGATCTTGTACTAAATATTTTGGTATTGGATAATGTCTAAAATATAGGGTAAATATAAAGTTCATCTTTTGTGTATTATGTGATTCTACAGATTTTGATTCTAGTGCTTCCGATGTGACAAAGTCATCTTGAATACTTATCATTTGGATAAAAAGATTAGTTTAAGGTAGAAATTTATTAAATTACTAATATCTACCTCAAAATTAAGTAGGTTCCCTATTATTCTTAGTCATGCTCGTAAATAAGTTATTCAAACTTATAAAAATGACATTAAAAAAAGCACTATCTATTTACTTTCCCTATTGGGAAGTCAAAGAACGTTTATCACATCACAGGTTTTTGGTTTTTTTCTTGTAAACTTTTAGTAATCATGTTTTATATCACTCTCAATTAGAAAAATATGGTTAGTTTCTCTTCCATATAAAATTTTTCCAACATGGAATTCTAGTATGTTTTCTCTGGGGTGACCATTGTGCTTCTCTTTCTTTCTTTTAAAGTGATAGTTTTATTGTCTCTTTCTCCGATGTGGGATTTTCAATGAACTTATGAAGAAAAATTTTAAAATTTATAGGATGCAATTTACAAAATGGGGGAATGATGTAACATTCCTAGTTTTATGAAATAAACACTCTGTTCAATAGGATTCATGATATACTACGTATTGCTTAAACGAACAAGTAACTATTATTATTTAATTGTTACCATTATAACCAAGACCTTGGAATATGGATAATGAATTGTATAAACTAATATTTTAAAATATGGTTTAAAATTTTTTAAATAAGGATTCATTGGTTACTAAACTTTACGTAGAAATGGAAATAAAACCAAATGATTATAAAGGATGTGATTTTATGAAAACCTACTTAATAGAGGATAATTGTATTATAAAATCATTTCACTATTTATATAAATTTATTTAATAAAAAATATATGTTATATAAAGAATTTAATGTTTTAAATTCATCCTATATGTTTTCTAGATATTATATAAGAACAAATTCAATTTTTCAGATAAAAGATTTTTTTTTCTAAAAATTCAATTGTACCACCTTTTGATGGAGAACCCATTTTAAATTTAGTTTCTAAAGAATTATATGTTATACATGACAAAATAAAATTCTTATTTAGAATCAGGACATCAAAATTTACTTTGGATGAATTTTTTATATTTTTATAACAAATATCTAATTTTGATGAATAGTAAAAATATGTTGAATTTAAATTGAAAATAACATTTCCCATAGAGGTAATTTATATGGTTAAATAATATTATTTAATGGTTTAAATGTATAAATGGAATCTATTTCTACCATTTAATCCAATTTTGGTCATTGGAAGTAATTTCCCATTTTAAATGGACATAAACCCATGTCAATTTTTGATAGTTTTCACTTCTTAAAAACCCGCTTTCTGGTTTTGGAAACAGGAATTAATTTAAAATTAATTAATAAAATTTATAAGTTTTGAATATGGAAAAATGGATTCCATATTTGGAATCAGAAGTTCCGAATTGTGTAAATAGGTACATTTTATTATTGGACATTACAAATAGTAACTTCAGTAATTATTTTTTATATTTACCATGGTTAAAGGGTAAATGAGGTAAATAAGGGTAAATGAATAATATTATAATAATATAAAACTACACTAAAACATGTCCAAATTATATCGGATGAGAGATTTATGACCATGAGCATCCTTAGTCTGAACTTGTGGCATTTAGGAGCCACTTGGGTGTGAAAATGACACTTCATAATATTTAATTTAATGAAAAGGGAAATATAACATAAACATGTATATTTCACTAAATAAATTTTAGTGTATGGTTATATAACTGATATCTAGGAATATAAATATTCATTGAAAATAAAAAAATAATTCCTACATCATGGTATTTTATTTTTATTTTTTAGAAAAAAAATTATTTGTGACACAATGATGATTTACTGATTACCTTATTAATAAAAGATTCAAATAAATGATATTATAAATTTTAAAATAAATTTAATTTGAACATTATGATTCCATAATAGACTTTTCTAGATGATTATTACATCTTATATTTTATTTAATTCTTTTTTTCTATGTTATCTTATTTTTATGACTTTAACAAGATTTAATTACTAAATAGTATCAAAATTGACATAAATGAGTTTTTAAAAAAAATACTATATTATTAAATGCTTTAATAGTCCTAAAAATCAAATATTCCACAAACTGACTTATATAATCTTTTTCAAATGTCACTAATTATCCACATGTGGTTCTATTGGTATTTTAATGTAACTATAGTAACCACATATTATGAAAATACAAAAAGACATTGTAAGAGTTAATGTTTTTAACTCTGTGTTAAAGAAAAAAAATAAAGTTACTTTGATGACCTAAACATTGATAAAACCTATTGATTGATAGGAGTACTAACCAAACTTATATTATCTGTGAAATTTATAACTTTTTAACTATTATAATTTGAAAACATTTTGTAATAAAATAATATTTCAATACTTTCCTAATGTTCCCCTCCTCCCTCTTATAAAAGGCCACCATCTCTACCCACTTACTCACACCTCCCAAGACCCTTGGATCGTCCCAATTATGGTCAAATAAACTCCCAAAATCCCTCCATTACTCCTAGAATCATTACCTTGGGAATAAGGGAATTAAAGAATGCCTTTTGGATCAAATCAAAAGATGTTACATGGTTCAGATGTAATGTCTTCTCTCTTGTTCCTTTCCTTTATTTTCCTTCTCCACTCCCTATGATATTGATATTCTAGGATTACATAAAAACACTATTATACCCAATATAATAGGTTTTTTATGATAATTATTCAATCTACACTTACACACACCTCTATATAATGAATAAAAACTTTTTGTTTTATGGTACAAGAAACTTTTGCCTCACGAAATGATGATTGTTTAGTTTTATCCTACCACCTCTCATGGTGGACATTATGATAAAACTATATTTATATATTATATAAAATATATTTATATAGTCTCTATGCTTATGTAATTTTTTTACAACATACCTTTATACTTTCTATGATGTGTAAATATGATAATTTCATTTGAGGAAGTGTGGACAACTGCCCCCGCAATGTTATATGAATCGTTCAAGCTATACATGGATCAAATAAATGATGTTTTTATTAACACCAAGAGAAATATATGAAATAAATATAATAATGGTATTATAATATACTTTTATATCATTTTATTTTTATTTTTTTAGTATGAAAAATAAATTATTGTAGAGTTTATGCATATGTACGACATACCATCTCTATGAATAGTGCATTTTATTTCTTATCTCCAAATGTTATGTATTGTTAAAAATACATTTGTTCTGGATAAATATGATATCTAAATCATGAATAATATTCTATAGATGATTTTATTTTTTCTACATGGACAATAAATATCAAAACAAATTCACTTTTGACTCAAGTACCAAATATCGACAAAATGACAAATATGAACATAAATAATTATGTAATTTTTATAACATGATAATAAGTAACATAAAATAAATAATAAATTTAAAAAAGGATATAAATCATGTATAAATTATCCTAGGCTTATTATTTAGGAATATAAATAATGAACAAGACAAGTCGGATTCGAGGTAAGGGAACTTCTTAACCCAATTCGAATTCAATGGGTTGATCTTCGACTTCTTAATTATGTCATTATATGATTATGTGAGAAATTAATTTTGATATATTATCTAGTATTTAAAATTTATTTATGTGGATTTATATGAATACCCATAAATAATCTATTTGAATAACAAAATTATATTTTTAAGGGAATTTAGAAACTCAATTTGTAGTCATTGGGTTTTAAGCACACTATGTTGATTACATTATGCCATGATTATATGTTGAATCCCTGTTTATTTATTTATGTTGTAATTTCCACTTCCTTTTTTGTATCTATACTATTTATACATATAATCATCCCCTTAATAAGTCCATACATCATTTATACAAACTTTTTAAGGGAAATATTATCTCAATTTCCATTTATTGAGTTAAATATCTATGTCATTGGTTTCATTTTTCCAAGAATATGTGTGAATGACCTATGATTGTTTTATACTAAATATCCACCTATATTGAGTGTATTTATATTTTTCACTCAAAATTATGTCATTGATTTATCATTAATCTAATGATATAATATTTGTAATGGATTTCATCTCAATTTAAATTCTATTGAGTCTTATTTGTTGTTATGCACCAATTAACTTCTATATGGTGTATATACTACCATTTTACATATTATATCTGGAATATTCTTTTTCTTATGATATTGTATGTTTTTTAGTGATATTATTTAATTTTTTTATTCATGTAATTTCTCATGTGGTAAGTAACTCTTTAAATAAAACATCATTTTAAATGTTTTAAAGTGTTATCCCTGTAAATATATCTCATTAATGTCCATGTTTTCAAAATGGTTGTAAGGATTTATTTATATGGATATGATTTTTTGAATGTGCAAATTCCATTCAAAAGTTTCAAAGTGTTATGGGAAACTTATATTCAGAACTCTTCTTTTTGAATGTTTTAAAGGAATTGATTATATCACTATATTGAAATGATATGTTGTGATTGAAATATGGAAAAGCCATTTTTCCTTTATGCCTGTTTTGTGTGTTATGATTATGTTAGGGTTCTTAGCGATTGTTTATGTATATGGGTGGTTCCTTGATAAATCGATAGTGGGTTATTTCCCATCCATGACTTATTTTAAAGTTATTTTCATGTGATTTATATTCTTTCCTTGTTTCAGGGGTTTCCCATACATTTTTGGCGGAAATGGCGGGTTTTCATGATTTGGGCATGGTAGTGAGCCCATTTATAGATTTAAAAAAAATTTATAAGACCTTCATTTTTCAACATTTTTCATCCATTACAATTCCTAATTGGCCTCCCCTAACCTATGAATACCACCATATCCATTTGGATCCCTTAGGAACTCATTATAATTTTGGATTTGGGTGATTTAGGTAGGCATTAGGCTAACCCATGATCCCATTTTCTGCTAAAAAAATTAATTATTTAATATCTCATTCCTTTTTTTACTTTGTTTCGGTGATTCCACCTCCCACTCAAATCCAACAGAACTAGGAACACCCCCATGTTTTTGTCTCCCTATTTGGTTCTAATTTGCATCACGGATTAGGGATAAATTTCTCAGGGTGTCTCAAATCATCCATATTTGAAAAGGTAATTTGTTTTGTTCATAACTAATTCATAAATCCTACATTTTCGCAATTTTTTCCCTGTTTCAGTTCTTAAAATACAGCCTAATCCTTATTTGAACCTCTCATTCAATTTTTGGTTTTTTGGAGTTTCTGCTACTTGTGTATTTTGGGATATTTCCTCAATGTTTCTCAATTAAGTGAGTTTCCTCTCATCTTCCTCCCATTTTCTGAGGGTTTCCCCCATTTTCATAGGGTTTCTTCAATTGTTATTGATGTTACTAATGTCCATAATGTAGGGATTCAAACCTAGGGTTTGATTTTGAGTTTCATGGTCCAATATTGTGGTTCTAGGTTTATTTTTACTCCCTTGTGGTGCGATGATGGTGAGGTTTATGTTCCTACAAGTATTTAAGTGTTTGGAAATATATGGTAGTTGTTTCCATGAGTATGCATTATCGAATGATTTATATTTATAGATTTTTATGATTTTTTTATTCCTCCCTTATTAATTTTTGTGAAATAACTACTTGTGGTGGCATTTATTAAGTAGTAGCTTTTTAAATGCCAGTTTTGTGAGAAAATGGGTGTTTTTACTTGTTCATTCCATGTTATACCAATTGGAGTTGTTTTATAATTCATTTAATGGATATATAAAAATGTTTTTATGCTTAAAATTCTTGTTTGGTGTAATATTGGTATGCATGTTTTGTTGAAAGAGGGATTTTAAATATATTTTATGTGCAAAGTTTTTTTATAACTTGTATAATTGTTTTATGGAATATTCAAAGCATTTGTTTGAGTTATAAAAATGATGCAAACCTTTTTTAGATACTATTTTGAGTGTGTATGACTAGAACTGGTATTTTTTTTTGTAAATGGAATTTGGTTGCATGTGGATATTTTTTGAGAACAAAGAGAGAAACCTAGGTATCTAGGTGGGTGGACGTGTACTAGCATGGTAGTGATCGAAAGTGGTTTTGTCCATGTTTTAATTAGAATGTTTTAAATTTACAACACTATCCATACAATGAGGATTATTATGTTTGAAAACACAAGGTTATGGTTTATTCCCCTACTAGTGGCTCGTGCACGAGAATGAATATTGTTATGGTTATTTTCACACCGAGGTGTGAGTTAACTAGGGCTCACAACTAACTAGTGCCTAGGGGTGTTCCCATATTTAGTGATCATTGAATATTTGGAATTAATCTATGGATTATGGTGTGTATAGAAAGAAAATTAATTAACTTATATGATTTATTTTAATGTTCCAAAACCATAAAGTTACCCTCTTTGAAAACTATTTTCATTTAAAAGATGTACATTTAGAAATTACTACAACCATTCATTTTTTATAACACACCCAACATTTTTATGTTATAATTATTGTCACATGGAATTTTTGAGTGGGATCCTATTGGTATTAGGCTGACACCCTACTTACACCTTTGGGTGTAAGTATACTTGGTTATGTTTGATAGAGGTATGTGATAGGCTTTAGGAGACAATTTTTCAAGTTCTAAGTTCCTAACATTGTACGGTGTTGTGGAGACGACATGTGGGTGGTGAACCCTTGTTGTGTGGTAGTCTTGGGGTTATTTTTTTGTTACTCTTTTTAGTTTTTGACCCCTTGTTTCATGTTAAAAACCTTGTATCCAGTTCTGAATTTTTAATTAAAGCTTGTTTGGAATGAATTTTCAGATTCATTTTATTGATTTTTTTGTTATCTTATGTATCCAAATTCAGGTAAATCATTTCTGAAAAATTATTTATGATACCTAGAATATTTTTCCAACCTGGGGGATAGGGAATTCCCTTTGGTCCTTGCTATAGGCCAGGTTTGGTGCTGGTAACGATGGCGACCAGAATCGGTTCATGAAAAATGGTATCAGAGGAGGTTAATGTTTTGGGGTTATATTATTATTTTGGAATTAGTCGGGATAGAATGAATCCAGGAATATCAGGGTACAATGTTTTGGTTTTGAGTAGGGTTCTTAGCCTACACCTATTATGGAAGACCTCGAGTCACCATGGGATGTTGGAATTACTTTTTTGGTTTCACTTCTAGGTGAGATGTTTGGGATGCATACTGCACATGGACACCAAGTTGGGGTGAATTAGTTTATTTTATTGTTTTAATGTGTTTGGATTATTTATATTTGATGTTATAGATGAAATTTTCCTATTTTTGTACTGATTTTTTTTCTCGTGATATTTGTCTTTTGTAGTAACATGCCTCCCCAGAAAGCTCCCATGCACCCACTGGAGAAATCTAGAGAGAGTTCCCCTCACCGCTTGATCAGAGGCTAGTATAGGTTATGGATTGGGATAGTGAGTCATTGGGACAGGGACTGGCTTATATTATAGATCCGGTTAGGGAATATGGGACTAGTAATAAGAAGGACAAATCCCAAAATTTTCTGAAGAACAAGCCTCATACATTCCATGGTAGAACAGAACCCCATGAGGCGGAAAAGTGGCTCGAAAATATCGAGCACATGTTTGAGTTCTTGGACAACTAAGGAGGTCAGGGTGAAGTGTTCCTCTTTCCTATTAGAGGGTCCCAACTGAATGAGGTGGGAATCAGTGCTTCAAGCTAGGAAGCACGAGAAGATGAGCTGGAAGGACTTCAAGTTTATCTTCAATGACCAGTACTGCCCTAATGTTTTGGCATATGATCGATCTCAAGAGTTTATAGAGCTTGTTCAGGGTATCTTTCTATGATGGTGTATAACAACTGTTCTAGTGAGTTGGTTTTGTATGCTCTAGAAATGGTCTACAATGAGCAAATGAAGGCCCAAACGTTCGATAGGGGACTGTGGGTAGAGATCTATTCCCAGGTCTTCCTGTTAAAGTGAAAAACCTATGCAGTAGTGGTTGATCGGGCTTGTATGGTGTAGATATACCACAATGGGAGGTATGTAGTTTCCAGAATGATATTTGGTCTGGGTAGTGGCTGCTCTTCTGAGAAGAAATAGGAGCGGGAGGGTCGTGGAAAGAATAGAGTGGCAGTTTAGGCCAACCTTCCAGACAGTTTTCTTCAATGGATTCTGGTGTAAGTTCTTCCACGTGCACAAGTGAGAAAGGCTATGACACATCTAACCAGTATGCACTATTCCTCCATATCCTTGTTATTTTTTGGGGGTATGGGCACTTGTAGTGATTATTTAGGATGGAAATACACTCCAAAGTGGGGTTGGATCGGTGGACTCTAGGGGAGTGTGAGCTCAATCAGAGCCATCGAGGATAGAGGAATCTAGGTTTGGTGGTCATGGAGGTAGGGTCAGATCATATTCTGGGTATAGCCTATTCAGGGAATAGCCCCAAACTAGCAGTCGTTCTCCGACAATGACTAGACAACTTAATACGGTGGATCAGGCAGTAGTGGGATATGATATTGGGCCTTTGACAGTTTGAGGTACCGTCTTGATGGCATATTCTATAGTTGCTGCTCTTTTTGATACTGGTGCTTCTATTTCATTCATCTCTTCCTCTATTTTGAACATGATGAATTTTCCAACCGAGCTTTTGTCTTTTCCGATGAAGTTGGTGATGCCACTAGGAAAGAAAAAGAAGAAGGGTCTCTAGTGCCTACAATGTGTGATTTCTGTGTTTGGGGTTGAGATAGAGTGAGATCTCCTAGTGTTAGATATGGATATATTTTATAGGATACGTGGTATGGATTCGCTGGTACACTTTCAATTACACATCAATTTCTATAGGCTGTAGGTTAGTTTCACAACACTAGATGGGAGTCGTTTTGTTTTACATTGGGATTGGGAACGTCAGTCGGGTCACGCAGGACCTCCACTACCAGAGTTGGAAAATATTTTCTTCCATTTATCATCACTCACTCTAGAAGATAATGTTCGTTCTCTTAAATGTGGGACACCTCATGTAGTTGATGAGTTTCTATAGGTATTCCCAGATTATTTTTCAGAGTTACCTCCTGAGCAGGATGTAGATTTCCCAATTTATTTGGCACTGGGAACACATCTAATATCTCTTCCCTCATATCGTATAATCCCCACTGAGATGAGGGAATTAAACATATAGATGGATGATTTAGAATCCAAAGGATTCATTTTCTTGATTATATCTCCTTTGGTTGTTGTTGTTCTGTTTGTGAATAAGGTCGATGGGTCCCTCTGGTTGTGTATTTATTACCAGATGCTGAATAAGGTAACTATAAAAAAAATCATTTTCCCAAAATACATTACTTTTTTGATCAACAAAAGGGACAAAGTGGTTTTATAAAATATATTTTCATTCGTGTTACCATCAACTGAGGGTGAAAGAGTTGGATATCCCAAATATAGCCTTCCAAATAAGGTATGACCACTTTGAGTACTTTTTCAAGTCCTTCAGATTGACCAATGCTCTAGTGGTCATTATGGAACTCATGTATAGGGTGTTCCCCCAATATCTTGACTCCATCACTATGGTATTCGTGGATGACATCCTCTTTTACAATAGATCCAAGGAAAATAATGGGCATCATTTTTTGATTGTGTTGGGCAATTTGCGAGATCGCCACCTTTATGTAAAGTTGTCTAAGTTCACCTTCTGGATTGGGGAGGTGATGTTTTTGGGGCATGTGATTTTGAGGATGGGAGTTTTAGTGGACCCTGAGAAGATTAGTGCTATTATTTCATTGGATCACCTAAAGAACATGTTTGATATTAAGTGTTTCCTCGACCTGGCTGGTTAGTACATGCCATCTATTCAGGATTATTTTGGCCTTCTTCTCCCATGAATGCGTTCACTCAGAAAGGGGTGAATTTTTTTGTGGCCCAAAATGGTGGGAATCCATAGAGGAGATGAAGTGGAAGTTGACTATTGCCCCCATGTTAATCTATACAGAATATGGAAAGGGATATGTGGTGGATTGTGATGCTTAGGGTATGGGTCTCGGGTGCGTGCTTATACAGGATGACCATGTGGTGGTGTATGGCTCCCGCCAACTACAACCACATTAAAATAATTGCATGACCCATGACATGGAAAAAGTATATGTGATGAATGATTTGAAAACATTGAATAACTACCTCTTTGGGGAGAAGAACGTGGTTTGTTCTGATCACAAAATCTTAGCCTACATCTTCTCGTAGAAGGATCTCAATCTGAGGCAGGGTCACTGGATCGAGTACATGAAGGGGTTCAACTTTAAAATTATCTTTACCTGAGGAAAGGGAAATTTGGTGGCATATTCATTTTGTAGAAAAGTACCAGTAAAAGACTTGAGGAAGTCTAGTGATGAGTGGAATATAATGGGGTTATTTTCTCAGATGCATGTGGAGACCAAAGAGAACATTGGGGGTCTATAATTGGAGAGAATTCAGTTGAATACTTCTCTATTGGAGTTGATTAATCAAGAACAACCTAGTGATGGGATTTTCCAGCAGTTGAGAGTGTTTCTTTATTGTGGGGAGATGTCTTTTGATTGTTCATCATCTACCAAGGGAATATTGTGCTTCAAGGTCCATTTAGTAGTGCCATTGTCTATATAGAAGGTAGTGATGCAAGATAGCCACCAGTCTCAATGGGATTTCCATTCGGGTTCCACCAATATTTTTTATGATCTGCGACAACAGTTTAGGTGGCTAGGTATGAGACAAGATGTATATGACTTCATGACGAGATGATACAGAATCAGTAGAAGAAATTCGAGCACCTAAGGCCCTTTGGTTTACTCCATCCATTACCTATTCCTACCAGGAAGTGGAACAAGGTCTCCATGGACTTCATTGTTGGACTATCTCATACACCTTGGTATAAGAATTCCATTTTAGGGGTGACTGATCGTATGACCAAATCATCACAATTCATTCTAATCAAAGATACAACTAAAGTGTATGAGTTGGGAAGATTGTATCTTCAAGAGGTTGTATGCCTTCATGGTGTTCCGTCTATAGTTGTCTCAGATAGAGACCCTTGTTTCACTTCACGATTTTGGGAAGGCCTTTAGAAGGCCTTGGGGTCTCAGATTAAAAATACCACGACATACCATCCTCAAATGGATGGTCAGACAAAGTGAACATATAAAATTTTAGAGAACATGCTCTGTGCATCTGTATTGGACTTTGGAGGTTTCTAGGATAGCCATTTGAAATTGGTTGAGTTATCTTATAATAATAGTTACCAATCCTTAATCTAAATGGCTCCCTTTGAGGCACTCTATGGATGGCCCTGTTGGTCCACCCTATGTTGGGATAAGGGAGGTGAGACCTCACTTTTGTGTCCAAGTATAGTGTATAAGACTATTGATAGTAGCATGTTGATCAGAAATCATTTATTGATAGCTCAGTGTCTCAAGAAATCATATATTGATCATAGGTGTCGATACCTAGTGTTTTCAGTGGGTGATTGGGTGTTTTTGAAAGTGTCCCCTCATCAGGGTCATCGTCGTTTGGGAATGTAGGGAAAGATAACACCGATGGATGTTGGAACAATTGATATTAATGAGAGAATTGGAAAAGTGGAATACAAGTTATATTTTTCTTCTCAATTGACATCTATCCATGACTTCTTTCATGTCTCACAACTGAATAAGTACAACCCGGATCCGTCCAATGTGCTGAATTGGGAGTTGGATATAGAGCCAGATCTCTATGTGGTTGAGTGGCCAGTGCATATTGTGGAATCATAATAACATGTTCATAATGGGAGAATATTTCTCTAGTTCAGTTCATTTAGATACATGGGACTGATGATCATGAGATATGGGAGTGTAAGTCATAGGCCGAAGAGAAATTTTTGTTTTTCTTATCTAATCAGGCATCAACATGACTTTACAAGAGAGGAATATTTTTATGGTAGAGATATTTTTTACATCCATGAATTATATTAAAGGTATTTTTTATGTAATTTATATTCTCTATTTCTGGGGTTTCCCATGCATTTTTGGAGGAAGTGGTGGGTTTTCATGATTTGGGCCCAACCGTGATCCCATTTCTCAATTTAAAAAAAATGTTTCTTTTATAATGCCATCATTTTTCAACATTATTTTCCTTTAAAATTCTTATGTGGCCTCCCCTGACCTGTTAAAACAACCATATCCATTTGGATCCCTTAGGAACTTGTAATCATTTTGGATTTTGGTGACTTAGTTAGGCATTGTCCCAACCTGTGAGCCCATTTATAGCTTTAAAAATATAATTTTTATTGTTTTATACCTCATTCATTTTTTTTGTTTTTTGGTGAATAGACCTCCCACTCGAAGCCAACAGACCACATCACGCCCCCATGTCTGTGTATTCCTCTTTGGAGCTCATTTTCATCGATAAGTAGGGAAAAAGTTCGCAACGGGTCTCCAATCATCCAGATTTGAAAACATAATTTGTTTCCTTCATAACTCCATCATATTTAACTCTACTTCCCCCATATAAATTACAACATGACCTAATCTACCTTATTAAACAGAACTAGAATTTTTCTTCTATTTTTAGTTTCATGTACTAGTGTATTTTGGGATATTCCTTAAAAGCTTCTCAATTAAGCAAGTTTCCTCTCTTTTCCACCCATTTACTTTGGGTTTATCCCATTTTATTAGGGTTTCTTCCATTATTGTTGATGTTACTAATTTCTGGCATGTAGGGATTCAAACCTAGGGTTTTATTTTGTGTTTCTTGGTCAAATATTGTGGTTTTAGGTTAGTTTTCACTCCCATATGGTGCGATGGGGGTGTGGTTGATGTTCCACACAAGGATTTGAGGGTTTTAAAATATATGGTAGGTAATTCCATGTGTAAGAATTGTATAATGAGTTATCTTGATGAATTTATGTTTATTTTATGTTCCTATCTTATAAATTTTTGTGCGAAAAATTATTTTGGTAGATTTTTTAAGCGGTTGATTTTTAAGTGCCAATTTCGAATGAAAATGGGTGTTTTTACTTGTTCATTCAATGTTGTACCAATTGGTGTTATTTTATAATTCATAGAATAGATTTATAAAAATTATTTAGTGCTGAAAATTCTGGTTTTGTTTAATATTGGTATGAATTTGGTGTTAAAATAGTGATTTTAAAGGTATTTTATGTGCAATGTTTTTGTTATAACTTATGTATTTATTTTATGGAAAATTGTAAGCATTTGTTTGAGTTATAAAACTGGTGAAAAGCATTTTTAGCTGATCTTTTGAGGGTGTATGACCAGAACTGGTATTTTTATGTGTAAATGGAATTTGGTAGCATGTGTAACTTGTTTGAGCACAAAGAGGGAAACCCGTGTATCTAGGTGGGTGGACGTGTACTAGCATTCCAATGATCCGGAGGGTTTTTTCCCGGTTTCACTTAGCAAGATTGACATTGACAACACCAAAAAAAATATGATGATGATGTTGTTGGGGAACAATATGTTATGGATGATTCCCCTACTAGTTGATTGTTCATGAGAACAGATATTTTTATGGTTACTTTCACACCAATATGTGAGGTACCAATGACTCACAACTAACTAGTGCCTAGGGGTGTTACCGTGTTGAGAGCTCATTGAATATTTGACATTTATATTTGGATTATGGTGTGTTTGGATGGAAAATTCATTAGATTACATGTTTTATTTAAATGTTAATATTCTTTAAATTTACCCTCTTTGAAAACTATTTTCATTTAAAAGATGCACCTATAGAAATTATTGCTATCATTCATTGTTTGTAACACTTGCAACAATTTTATATTATAATGATTTTCACATGGAATATTTGGGTGGGATCTTATTGGGATTAGGATCACATCCTACATACAAATTTGGGTGTTAGTATACTTGGTTATGTTTGACATATGTAAGGGAAAGGATTTTG
The DNA here is from genome assembly GCA_963277665.1 of Viscum album. Classification (NCBI taxonomy): domain Eukaryota; kingdom Viridiplantae; phylum Streptophyta; class Magnoliopsida; order Santalales; family Viscaceae; genus Viscum; species Viscum album. Next base: position 1,491,805,997 of record OY728142.1, read on the forward strand.
GAGATGACAGTTCAGGTTGCTAATGGATTCTATTGTACGGTGTTGTGGAGACAGCTCGTGGGTGGTTCCCCCTTGTCCAGTGGTTGTCTTTGGATTGTTTTTCTACAAATATTTTAGTTTGGGACCCCTTTTATCATGTTAAAAACTATTTATTCAATTATGAATTTTTAATTAAGGCTTATTTGGAATGAATTTTGAGATTTTTTTATTTATGGTTTTTTGTTGTCTTATGTATCCTAATTCTGTTAAATCATTCCCAAACAATTATTTATGATACCCAGGTACTTATTCTAGACAGTGGGGAAAGGGAACACCCTTCGGGCCTTTCTATGGGCCTGGGTTGCTTCCAGTAATGATTGAGACCATATTCGGTTCATGACAGGTGATCCCATTATAGCTCCCCAATGCATTGGGTAACGTGACAGAGATAAACCTTAATGTTTATCCTAAGAGATTTAGGTAATATACTATAATTGGTATTCCAAACATAACAATGATGGCTACTCCCTATATATCTATGAAAGCTATAATGTAATTATGTTTTGGATACCACAAGTTACCTTTATGATTTATGATTTCTATGAGTTATTCATAAATCTAATTATTTCATGAGGTATGTTTAAAAGCTTATGTTTTATGAGTGAAAATAATGATTTCATTGATTTGTATATATTTATGGATTAATGTTTTATATCCATATTTAATATCCCTTCTTGAGCATTTTCTTCTCATCCAAGGTTTTTTAAACGTTTTTCCTAGGGTATAAGGAAGGGTAAGAGAAAGCAAGAATTCAGAAATATTTTTATCAAGAAAATAATTCTCATTTTATTTAATTATTTTTATTATTGAAAAAAATGGATAGAGTAGTAGTGTCTACATTGAAATTTTTTAGATGTAATGTAATAGTTATAAAATAATTATCTAAAACTCTTAACCTGAAAAGATCCTAAGTGTGGAATTGTAACACCACAATCTTCCATGGTACGCTTCTCTTTGAATAATACAATAGCGTGTGTTGTACGCAACTTCAAGTTCTAACACACCACTACCAATCAAACAAGCTGTTAAGAATAGTAATACCCACTTTTTGAAATTTTATAAATTTTATTTTTAAAAATGGACTTCATTTTTGTATTCATAGTATCGAAATTATGTTAGGGTGAATTTTTGGTATTTTTCTGAAAACATTCATTTTTTGATGAATAGTGAAAACACTATGTTATAGTTTAAAACCTGATTTTTATTTAAATAATTATTTATTTTATTTAAATTTGTTTTAGGTCAAAATATATACATAATACCTATATAATTTCAAGGTAATTCATTGGAGTCATTTTATAATAATTTTAGATATATAAAATTTTATTGAACTTTTTACCGTGTTTTACCCACCTCCTAGGAGCATTTGCAAATTTACATAAAACAAAATTTTTCCACTTCTGTAATTTTAATTTAAAAAATCCTAGAGACATTGTTGATATAATTAAGTAAAATTTGGTTCAATAGGATAAAAATATTTTTTGGTGAATTGTAACTTTTTAATTTTATTTACCATAGTTAAAAGTAAATAGGGTAATTAAGGGTAGAAATGATATTATTTTTACCCTAACAAATGTCCTCCTTCTATAGTATAAGTATAATTCGACCAAAAAAACATTAGGAATAAAATATTATCCATTATCTTCATTTTTTTTAGATTAGGACTTTTATTATTATTTAATTTAAAGAAGAGTTAAAAGTGTTAAATTCAAAGTTTAATAAGTAAACAATTTTTAATATATGATTACACATATAATAAATTCTACTATAAATATTAATTAGAATTCAAAATCTATTTATTACATAATGGTATTTTGTTTATATTTTTTAGACCTTAAATAATTTATTTTATTTATGACACAATGATGATGCAGTAATTACCAAATTAATGAAATCTTAAAATAATTGATATTATAAATATCCAAATAAATATAATTTGAGACTTTTTATGAATTAAACTAATTTTTTAGTTTAATATGACATATTAGGGTTTTTTATATGAATTTTTTTTCTAAGCAATAATGCTGTTATCAATTTAGAAAAAACAAAATACCAAATAGTGTTAAAATTGACATAAAAGTGTTTTTTTTAAAAATATTATATTATTAATTGATATTATATTAATAAAATATATGTTTCATCCAAAAGAATTATATAATGATAGGTGTATCATTTACCAACCAGATGTGGTTCCTTGGAAGTATATAGTATGTTTATTAACCATATAATATAAAAATACAAAGAGACATGGTAAATGTTAAACTATTTAACTTAGAATGAAATCTAAGAGATAAGGTTAATATAGTGACCCAAACATGTATAAAACCTATTGGTTGAGTGTTTTTCGACCTATACCCACCTTATCGGTTAAATAATTTTTTTTTGAGTTAATAGAAACCGAAGAAGATTTTATTATAAAATAATATTTCTAGCTTTTCCTAAGGTGCCCCTCACCCCTCTCATAAAAGGGAACCACCCTTCTCTCTAATTCACTACTTCAATGCCATTTGGCTCATCCAGACACTACCCAAATACCCTATCAATTGTCCTCTCTTCATCCTAGAGTCCTTACTTTAGTTAGAATGCCAACCTAAGGATCCCTTTTGATCAAATCAAAAGGAAGAACCCGAAGAAAAGGTAAATATTTCATCACCTCTTTCAAGTTCCTTTCTTCTTCCGCTTCCTCTTTTTGTTGTTGTTTCCATTATAAAATAATAACTCAATATCTTCTATATATTGTGATGTTATTATAAATATGGTACCACCATATTCATTATTCTATCCATCCTTTGAATGACATGTCACCAAACGTGCGTACATACGGCTTACCGTCTCCACGTCGTGGTGTAATTGTTATTCAATACATTATTATTTGTATGGGTGTAATAATGATGTGTAATTGATGAAAATAATATATATAAAATTATAGTTTTTCTTTATATATTATATACCATCCCATTATATGTTATTTTAATATCAAATGAAAGATATTGTCGCTCGTGCCTACGTACGGATTACCGTCACCACGGACGCGATGAGATTCATTCCCCATCGTATCCATTCAAGAATAATTTTCATTATATGATTAAAAATAATGTTTAAGGACTTAATATTAATATTAATATTAATAACATACATCATATCCATAAAAAACATTACTTTTGTAACAAATATATAAAGGAAAACGAATCAGTTAATATCCAAACAGTGATAATACTAAAATATTATTAACAAAGCAATATTAATAGATAATATATGATATCATATTAATGTATATGGTTATTGTATAATTTAATAACAACTAATTCAAAATTATAAAGGAGGTTAACCTACCATCAACCAAGGGAAAATACAAGGTAAGGGTTAATTCCACAATCTCTTCATTATCTGAGGTTGTTTATACGTAATTATCTACTAGGGCCCCTTTATCATCCACATCCATGCTTCTTAAAAATGTATTTCAATTTTTTTTTACTATTTTCTAGTCAATGGGTTAAATTCATTTATACCCTTATTTGACCTTATATGTTTTGAAAGGTATCTTTATGTCGTTTTCCAAACAAAGGTACCATTTGACCTTTTCTACAAATTTAAGGTAAGAATGTTTTTTAAACTTATACGGCGGGTGTGGATATTTTCCGCCATTACAACATTGTTGAAGCTTCCCTTAAAAGCTTATAATAATATTTTAAACATTAATTTTTTCTAAAATTATTTCAAAATAGATAGAGATATTTCTCTAAAAAAAGGTTTTTATTTCATCTATTTCAACATCCTATGATGGATTTTAAGATTATTTGAAGTTGATTTATTATGATAAAAAACATCCATATTGTATTGAAAGTTTTCTGATATGTTTTACTATGGATGTGTTATTTTTACACCATTCATGGTTTGTGGATAAAATATTGAAATTTCGTATGCTAATTTTAATATGAATGTTTATGTTATGTTTAAACCTTTTCCTATGAGGAATGAATTGGTCGTTATAAGTGACGGGTGGAGCCCTCTATAGCTCCTAGATGAATCGATAGGTCTCATGAGACAAACTGGTGTCTTGGCACAAGGCTTTGACAAAATCATATTTGTATTCTTGGCAAAAGGCCTTGACTAAGTGGTTATGAAAGTCTGGCATTATGCATTCCATCATTATGAAAGTGGATATTGATATTGCATGTGATTATTGGACTAGTAGAATATCCATTTGAGTAAATAAATGTCATTATTTATATTTATATTTTCCATATTATAATGAATTTAATGTTGAAAAGGATTTTGTTTTAGTTTTATACATTGACTTAAATGTTTATGCTTATTTATGAATGTTTCCCCTATATTGTAATCCTTACTGCGCTTTTGAGCTCACCCCTTTATATGTTTTTTCTAGGATGTGAAGAAGTATATTATGACTGACCTGTAGAGATAGTCTATGGGATCTCAGTGTTTTCCAAGGAAACAATAATGTTTTACTTTTCTATTTTATGATGTAATGTAAACCTTATGAATGTATCTTTTACTTCCAGGGCTACTAAACTAATCATCCTTTAGAGACTTAATCTTTTGTGATCATGCCGATGATACATAATAATGCACCGACTCTAGGTAACTAGGTTAGGGGTGTTACAGTTGCTATCATAGTAAGTTTAGTACAAACCATGGAATCTAGATTTAGGTAAACTATGATTAGAGCACATTACCCTAGAATAGACTTTGAATATTAGTATATAAGAACTTACTAGAATTTTGGTATTATAGATATTTTGTGAGTTTTCCAAACAATACATCCATGTATAGATAGAAGCAGGTAGAGGCAGATCTGGCACAGATGTACCTAGGGGTAAAACCCGAAAACACTGCTTTCAGCTAGACTCGAACATGAACTGGTTCACGACAAAGGGCCTTACATCACTCTTGGTAATGACAGTCCTGGGGGCTATACTTAGGAAAATTATAATTTTCATTACAAAATAATATGAATGATTTATGAGTATATAATTCCTCAAAGAAAATATTTTTTATGATTATGGATTATATCCATAAAATGTTCAACTTATGTTAAGTGTTTTACAAGTTTGGAATTGTGTATTTCGATTCATAAACTAATCTAGTTTATTCCATTGTTTAGAAATGGCGCCGAGTGGAAGGAATGGAAACTGTATTAATGAATGCACTCCATATAGGGATTTCCCTCCTACTCTAGATAATTATAGTGGTACTGGTGAAGCAACTAGTGCTCATCATCTTATCACCATACTAGGACAACTCACTCATGTTATGAATACTAACCTTACCCGTATGGAGCACCCTGATCCACAGCATGGAGGATCAACATTACATCGCTTAATGAGGCAAAAACCACCAAAATTCAATGGGCGGGGGGGTACAAATCCACTAGTAGCTGAGCAATGGATAAATTCCTTAGAGAAAATATTCCACACCTTGGGGAGTAGCAAAAGGGAAAAAGTTGTCATGGCAGTTTACCACCTCACTTGAGATGCTGATCAATGGTGGTCATTGATACAAAACACAAAGGAATATGATGAAGTATCAAATTTGGAATGGAGGGTGTTTAAAGAAATTTTCATAGAAAAATACTTTCCTCATGACCATCGAGCGGATATGGAAAGAAAATATCTGAGTCTGAGGAAAAAGGAGGATGAAAATGTCGCCAAGTATGAAGCTAACTTTACAAGGTTAGCGAGGCATGCTGCAGATTATATATATAACCCAAGAAGTAATATTGATTGTTTCTTTGATGGGTTAAAACTATTTCTCCATCAAGATTTAGTCTCGCAATCCTTCTCATCATACAAATATATTGTCTCATGTACTATCAAGATAGAAAAATAATTCTCTATGTCTTACGACTTTAAAGCAAAGAAAGAGAAAAATAGATCTTCTGAACACTCTGGAAATAGAAATAAGGGGAAGAAGGGAAAAGTTGAATATCCATCCTACAAAAAATGTGGAAAGAAACACCCTGGTACTTTCCTGAAGGGAATGATATTCTGTTACAAGAGTGGTGAAAAATGACACCATGCTCGTGATTGTAAGGGGAAGAAAGATTTTGTTGATGTTAAATGATACAATTGTAGAGAAAGGGGGAATTATGTTAATGAAAGTACTAAGCGTCAGGGGAACATACCTCAAAAAAGTCCAAGGGATCAAGGACAATCTTATGCTATCAATACTACTGAGTTTGAAGCTCCGAAGGATGTAGTGGTAGGTAATTTAATGGTTTCCTCAAGTTTAGAAAATACTTTATTTGATTATGGATCATCGAATTCATTCATATCTTCCTAGTTTTTGAAGAAAACTAGATATTTACAATTTGATTTAACAAGGGAGTTTTTAGTCAAAACTCATAAGGGAAGTATCATTGCATCAATGTTTTATGAATTAGTCCCTATTAGGGCATATAAATGTTCTTTATCTGGTGATCTCATTATCATAACCATGATTGAATTTGATATAATCCTCGGTATGGATTGGATTTCAGACCCTGATGAAAAGATTTATTTTAAGAAGAATGAGGTTACAATTTTTTATGATGATAAGGAGTCCCTTATCATTAGAGCAGAAATGTCACCACCTAATTATTATCTAGATCCACCCCCCAGTAGCTCAACTAAATTCATTTATTGGGGAGGAAAATAATGAAATAATTACGGGTGAGGAAATGATTGTTCAAATATGGGATATACCTATTGTGCAAGAATATGTTGATGTGTTTCTAGAGGATTTACCTAGACATCCTCCAGAATGAGAAATTGAGTTTTCAATTGATTTAATTCCTGGTTCAAGGCCCATATCGAAGACCCCTTATAGAATGGATACTGTGGAATTATTGGAACTAAAGAAACCACTAGAGGAATTGAGTAATAAGAGATTTATAATCCCTGGTGTTTCTCCATGGGGAGCCCGAGTCCTTTCTGGTAAGAAGAACGATGGATCTGTGAGGTTGTGCATTGACTATAGGGATATCAATGCTATAATAATAAAGAACAAGTATCCCCTATCTCGCATTGATAATTTATTTGACCAACTTCATGGAGCTCAATAATTTTCAAAGATTGACCTTCGACCTAGATATCATCAGTTGTTTGTGATAAAGGAAGACATTATAAAAATAGAATTTCAAACCAAGTATGGGCATTATGAGTTTACAGTAATGCCTTTCAGATTGACTAATGCACCCTCTATCTTCATGGATCTAATGAATATCGTTTTCAAAGAATATATTGATGAATTTATAGTGGTAGTTATTGATGATATCTTTGTATACTCTAAAATCTACGAATATCATTAAAATCACTTACGCATTACCCTAAAACCTCTTAGAAGACATGAATTATATGGGACATTTAGCATGTGTGAAATCTAGCATTAGGAGATTTATTTTCTGGTCCATATCGTCTCAATGGATGGAATGTCCATCAATTCTTATATGACAAGATAAATCCATGAATGGACATCGTCGATAAGTGTAACTGAGGTACGCAGTTTTTTTGGTTTAGCAGGTTATTATCGGCGATTCGTCCAGAATTTTGTCAGATTGGCTAACCCATTAACAATGCTCACGCGTAAAGGGGTGAAATTTGTTTGGAAAAAAGAATGTGAAAAATGTTTTGGAGAATCGATGAGAAGAATATTAAATGCTCCTATATTGACTATATCATTAGGGAAATATGGGTTTGTTATTTATTATGATGCTTCAAAGAAAGGACTTGGTTGTGTCCTTATACAGAATGATAGGGTTATTGCCTATGCATCACGAAAGCTAAAAATTCATGAGAAAAACTATCCTACTCATGATATTGAGTTAACATCTGTAATATTTGCTTTTAATATTTGGAGACACTATCTCTATGGTGAAAATGTGATATTTATACTAATCACAAGAGTTTGAAGTATATTTTTTCATAAAATGAAATCAACATGAGGAAATGGAGATGGCTTGAACAACTCAAGGATTTTGATTGCACAATACACTACCAACCGAGGAACGAAAATAAAATGGTAGATTCTTTGAGCAGAAAAGATCACGGAGTTTTGAACAAGATGAATGTTAAAAGGGATCCTATTTTCATGGATCTAGTAAAGATGGATATGTGAATAACCACGGAAGGTGAAACATTAATGAGTTTTAAAATAGATGCCAAACAATCTTTACTAGAAAGGATAAAATGTTCTTAGGTTGATGATGAGTAGTTTCAAAAGAAGATTAAATCTTTTAATGATGGGCGATTGAGTGACTTCATATAGGAAGATGGAAATTTGAAATTTGGGAGAAGACTTTGTGATCCCGATTTACCTGAACTAAAAAGAGAATTGTTGGATGATTATCATAGTTCTAATTTCTCCATACATCCTGGGAGCACCAAAATGTATAGAGATTTAAAGGAACATTCTTTCGGCGGGACTACATGAAGAAGGAGATTGTTGATTTTGTGTCAAGATGTATGGTTTTTCAATAAGTTAAAGATGGAAGGCAAAATCTTGGAGGAGTCTTGCAACCTCTTCCCATACCTGAGTGGAAATGGGATAATATTACAATGGACTTTGTCATGGGACTACTAAAGAATCCTTAAAGGAATGATGCAATATGGGTCATTATTGATCGTCTTACCAATTTAGCACAACTTCATACTATAAGAGAAGATGTACCACTTGAATGTCTAGAAAAACTATATATTAATGATGTTGTGAGACTTCATAGAGTACCCCTATCGATTGTTTCTGATCATGATCCACATTTTACATCAAGATTCAAGAAAAGTATTTAGAAATCCCTCAATATTAAACTTCGTTTGAGCACTGCCTACCACCCCCAAACTGATGGACAATCAGAACGGACTATTCAAACCTTAGAAGACATGTTGAGATTTTGATCACTTAACATTCAATGTATGTGGGATCAATATTTACCTCTGGAAGAATTTTCCTATAATAATAGCTTCCATTCAAGTATTCATATAGAACCATATGAAGCGTTATATGAAAAGTGATGTCTCACACCAACCTGTTGGGATGATGTTGGTGAAAAAAACTCGTAGGACCAGAACTGGTGGAGGAAACGTTGGAAAAGGAGAAGGTAATCTAAAACCACATCAAAGAAGCTCAATGTAGGCAAAAGAGCTATTCCGATAATCGAAGGAATAATTTTGAATTTCAATTAGGAGATCATGTTTTCTTCAAGGTATCTCCATGGAAGGGTGTAATACGTTTCGTTAAGAAGGGAATATTAAGTTCCAGGTACATCGTAACATTCTAAATTCTAGAACGAATTGGGGCTGTAGCTTACCGTTTACAAACACAGCCAAGTCTCTCCAAAGTTCATGATGTATTCCGCGTATTTCTGTTGAGAAAATACATGCTTGACCCAACACATGTAATCACCTATGATTATTATAACTAGAACCCGATCTGTCTTATTGCGAAGAGTGTGTCATGGTTCTTGATACAAGAGAACAAGTGCTTAGAAACTGGATGACTCTTCTGGTAAAAGTTCTATTAAGAAACCATAAGATGGAAGAGGCAACGTGGGAACCCGAGGAACTTATGATGAAGAACCACCTGAGTCTTTTTATACTATAATATTCTAGAAATTTTGAGGATGAAATTATTTGAAGGAGGGGAGAATATAACACCCCAAGCTTCCATGATACGCTTCTATTTGAATAATACAGTAGCGTGTGTTGTATGCAACATCGAGTTCTAACACACCACAACCAATCAAACTAGCTGTTATGAATAGTAATAACCACTTTTTGAAATTTTAAAAATTTTATCTTTCAAAATGGACTTTATTTTTGTATTAGGAGTATTGAAATTATCTTAGGGTGTATTTTTGGTATTTTTTTGAAAACATTCAATTTTTGATGAATAGTGAAAAACACTGAGTTATAGTTTAAAATAGAATTTTTATTTAAAATATTATTTATTTTATTTAAAAATTTTAGGTCAAAATAGATACAAAATACCTATATAAGTTTAATTTAATTCATTGGAATAATTTTATAATAATTTTAGATATATAAAAATATTATTAAACATTGTACAGTCTTTTACCAACCTCTTAGGAGCATTTGAAAATTTACGTAAAACATAATTTTACCACTTCTGTGAGTTGAATTTCAAAAATCCAAGAGACTCAGTTGATATCAGTACATAAAATGTGGTTCAATGAGATGAAAATAATTTTTGGTGAATACTATCTTTTCACTTTTATTTAACACGGTTAAAAGTAAATAGGATAAATAAGGGTAAAAATGATATTTTTATTACCCTAACACATGTCCTAATTCTATTTGATAAGTGTAATTAGGCCAAAAACAAAATTAGGAATAAAATATGATCCTTTAGGTCCACGAGGATTAGATTAGGACATTTATTATTATTTAATTCAAAGTAGAGTTAAAAGTGTTAAATTAAAAGTTTAATAACTAAACCATTTTTAATATGGGGTTACACATAAGATAAATTGTACTATAAATATTAATTAGAAAGATATAATGATTTCCCACATAATGGTGTTTAATTTATATTTTTTACATGTTAAATAATTAAATTTATTTATGACGCAATGATGATGATGTAATTACCACATTAATGAAGGATTAAAATAATTGATATTGTAAATATCCAAATAAATGAAATTTTTGACTTTTTAGGAATTAAACTAATTTTCTAGGTAAATATGACATATTACGGTTGGTTAGTGAATTTTTTTGGAATTAATAATACTGTTATGAATTTAGAAAAAAACAAAATACCAAATAGTGTCAAAATTGACATAAGAGTGTTTAAAACAACAATTATAATATTTATTGATATTATATTCCTAAAAATATAAGTATTGGACAAAAGACTTAAATAATGATATTTGTATCATTAAGGAACCAATTTTGGTTTGATTGGGAGTATATAGTAAGTTTATTAACCATATAATATAAAAATACAAAGAGACATGGTAAATGTCAAACTATTTAACTAAGAGTTAAATCTAAAAGATAAGGTTAATATTTTAACAAAAACTAGTCTAAAACCTATTTTCTGAGTGTTTTTAGACCTATACCCACCTTATACTTTAAATAATTCATTTTTGAGCCATTACAAACCGAAAATAATTTTATTATAAAATAATATTTCTAGTTTTTCCTTAGGTTCCCCTCGCTCCTCTTATAAAAGGGCCCTCCCCCTTCTCTCAAATTCACACCTTCCAAGACATTTGGATTGGCCAAACCCTATCCAAATACCCTCTCAACTGTATTACCTTAATCCTAGAGGCCTTCCTTTAGTCAAAAAGCCAACTGATGGATCCCTTTTGATCAAATCAAAAGAAAGAACCCGAAGAAGAGGTAAATATTTCATCACCTCTTTGAAGTTCCTTTTTCTTCCACTTCCTCTTTCTTTATTATTTCCATTATAAAATAATAACTCTAGTATCTTATATTTACTATTATTTTATTATAAATATGGTACATCCATATTCATTATTCTATCCATCCTTTGAATGACATGTCACCAAATGTGCGTACGTACAGTTTACCGTCTCCACGTCGTGGTGTAATAGTTATTCAATACATTATTATTTGGATGGGTATAATAATGATATTTAATTGATGTAAATAATAAATATAAAATGATAATGATTCTGTATATATGATATACCATCCAATTATATGTTATTTTAATATCAAAATAATTATATTGTCACTTGTGTGTACGTACGGATTACCTCTCCACGAATACGATGAGATTCATTCCCCATCGTATCAATTCAAGACTAATTTTCATTATATGATTAAAAATAATGTTTAATGACTTAATATCATTTTTAATATGAATATGATACATCCTATCCATAACAAACATTACTTACATAACAAATTATATAAAGGAAAAAGAACCAGTTAACACCCGAAACGATGACAATACTAAAATATTATTAACAATGCAATATTAAAAGATCATAGATGATATCATATTAATGAATATGATTCATGTATAATTTAATAAAAATTATTTAACCATTATACAAGAGGTTAACCTACCCTCGACCAAGGAAAAGTACAAGGTAAGGGTTAATTTCACAATCTCTTCATTATCCGAGGTTGTTTATAAGTAATTATCTACTAGGACCTCTTTATCATCCACTTCTATGATTCTTAAAAATGTATTTAAAAACATTTTTACTATTTACTAGGCAATGGGTTGAAGTCATTTATACCCTTATTTTATCTTATATGTTTTTAAAGGAATCTTTCTGTCGTTTTCTAGACATGGAACTTTTTGACGTTTTTGACAAATTTAAGGTAAGATTGTTTTTTTAAACTTATACGGCAGGTGCAGCTATTTTCTGCCATTACAACATCGACAAAGATTCCCTTACAGGCTTACAAGAATATTTTCAAAATAAATTTTTTCTTAAATGATTTAAAAATTGAAATATTTATTTCTCTAAAAAGGTATTGATTTCATCTATGTCTACATCATTTGATGGATTTTAAGCTTATTTGAAGTTGATTTGTTATGATAAAAAAATTCCATATTGTATTGAAGGTTTTATGATATGTTTGACTGTGGATGTGTTATTTTTACACCATTCATGGTTTATTTCTAATGTATTGACATTTCGTATACTAGTTTTAATACGAATGTTTATGTTATGTTTAAACCTTTTCATATGAGGAATTCATTGTGCTTAGTAAGTGACGAGTGGAGCTCTCTATAGCTAGTCGATGAATCAGTAGGTATCATGAGACAAACTAGTGTCTTGGAACAAGGGATTGACCAAATCTTATTTGTAGTCTATGCACAAGGCCTTGACTATGTGGTTATGAAAGTATGTCATTATGCATTCCGTCATTATGAAAGTGGCTATTGATATTGCATGTGATTATTCGACTAGTATAATATACATGTGAGTAAATAAATGGAATTATTTTGATTTATATTTTCCATATTATGATAAAGTTTATGTTGAAAAGGATTTTGTTTTAGTTTTATACATTACCTTAAATGTTTATCCTTTTTTATGAAAGTTTCCGCTATATTATTATCCTTACTAAGAATTTGAGCTCACCCCTTTATATATTTTATTTTTCCAGGATGTGAAGAAGTATATTATGACTGACCTGTAGGGATAGTGTATGGGATCTCAGTGTTTTCCATGGAAACAATGTTGTTGTAGTTTTCCATTTTATGATGTAATGTAAACCTTAGGAATGTATCTAGTACTTCCAAGGCTACTAAAATAATCGGTTTTTCGTGACTTGATCTTTTGTGATCCTGACAATGATACGTATTAACACAATGACTCTAGGTAACTAGGGTCGGAGCATTACAGGAATAAAATTAATCCTTGAACAAAATGCAATATTATGTAAGGTTAATGGTTGGGGCCTTATATGACCTATCATGGTTTAATGATTGTTTCCAATCCTCAAGAAATGTCAATAAGTTCCTAGGAATCAACAAATGCATTTGAGAAACATTTTTTCACAAAGACCATGAATGTACTTTATATAGATATAGAAAATGTCAGTATTGTAAATCATGCCGGCATTTGAAAAGATATAAACATAAGGAAAAATCGGTACCAATATCCATAAAAATTCAATGGTTCATAAAAAACTATAAAAAAAACTACAAGTGGCATGGTTTTAACGCTCTAATCTCACACCCCACTAATTAAAAAAAAATCGTTTCCACCTTTTTTGTAGTATTCCCTTACCATTATCAAAACAAAAAAGGTGTATACACACCTGAAGGTGTATATTGGGTGTTAGAAAAATAACCCAGTAAGATTCCACCAATTTTATCATAAGAAGAATTTATCAAATAAACCAATTATTTTCTAGTAAACAAATAAAATATATGAGATAAAAATTTACTTCATTCTATATATAACATGGAAAACAGCCCTTTTTATTAGTTCATAAAAGATACCTAAAATCCCAATTTCATAATTATTTTCATTAAATCCCAAACATTCATATCAAAAATAAAAAATGAAAACATTTCCTTTAGTCACATTTTCTCCCTAGTAGTGAGGATCCTTGTATGGTTCATGTTATAAATTCACCACCTAGTGTGAACATTACCAGAATAGAATAGTTATTGTGGTTAATAATTCACTCCATAGAGTTTCTCCTTCCCACAACTTGATAAAGTGAGTAAAAACATTATCCAACAAGAATATTTCTCGGGATATTTTGTTCATTATGGAGGATGGATCGCTTTTTAATTGATGATTACAATTGGTTTTATCATTTCACAATCACTCAATGAGAATTTTAATTACAAAACCATAACCGAAACGACCACATTCCACAAGTTATGAATTTAAAACCATATGAAAATCCAATTTCCATAAAAAAATATATTAAGATGATTTTCCAACAAATTTTGAAACCAATGTCAAAGAGACAACAATCATTCTTAGTATGATAAATCTAATACATAAAATCAGCTAAATTCAACCACATGGAAACAAATCTAAAATTTTATAGTATGGATAATTCAAGATAAAAAATAAATCCTATAAATAAGGAAAATAAACTAAATTAATAAATTCCAAATATAAATTCTTAAATTTTCAAAATCTAGAACAAGGGAATCAAAAGGAAACACAAACCAACAAAATTACTAAACAATTCACCCAAAAAATTTGATATCTAAAAAAACCCTCCAATTTCACAAAGGATAAAAAAATAAAATAATTAGAAACATGGTTCCACAAATTGAAAGAAATTTAGAATCTCAATCTATAGAATCAAAAAATATGTATATTAAAAAGGACTCGAAGACCATAATGAAGATAAAACTTACAAAATTAGTCCAAATCATTTATTTACACTTTCATTCAACAATGAATTTGTTTGGGAGAGATAATTATTTCTATATAAATTATCCAAATATAGTAGGTTATTTTAGTATTTAGTATGGAGGATTAATAACTTATGTGGGGATTTAATTGGCATAAAAATATTATACCACCCTTAATTACCTAGCCTTGATCAGCACCACCGGCTTGCTGGTGGTAACCCACTGTCGAGATAGTGGCTACTATAGAAATGCATTTGTGAACATACATTAGTTAAAAATAATTATTTATCCACTTCCATGCCCAATAACTAGATTGTTTCCCTCACCATTGATCCTGTAGACCTCATTCTACTCTACAAGCGATAGGTTTAAGTCAACACCCCACCAACTCCACAAGACACGACCACGATCCCTCTAAAAAACTATAAACATTTCGAATAAGAAGAAAATGATGAAAAAAAGAATAAAATTAGAAATTTATATGGTCTTAATAGAACCAGTTTTGGGATATTACAATTCTACCCACCATATTAATTGCATCCCCTAGAAATCTTGGTTGACGAAGGATAATCCAAAAATAGTTGAGGCCATTATTTCTTCATCAAACCCTCCAGTTCCCAAATCTAAGGGTTTATAGAATCATTTTTCCCTATAACATAGACTAACAGAAAATAATTCTATTGTAAAACCATCAATTTAGAATAAAAAACACTCAAAAGTTTCTCATTCACTAACAAATTATATTATATATTAAGGTATTCCCAATTCAATACATATTCCATGACAAGTAAATACTTATTGAGTTGAGACACTAGGAAGATGTTATGTATTAAAGAATTTGGGGTGGTAATTCCAAGTTATAAGACATATTTAAAATTCTTTTAATGATATCAAACAATACCATATATCTAGGAGTGATATTGACTTATTTTCCAAGACATATGGGACCCAACATGGTTGAGACTTTTAAGAACACTTTTCCACTGACCCAATAATCTAATTGATGACAATGACGACTAGAATAAGACTTATACCAGATCTCTTCCATCATTATACATGGACGAGTCAACTTTAATTACATCATTGTTTCTTTATCCATTATCGGCCCTTTAAAGGTACCATCACCAACCTTAGTCCAATGGAGAGATGAGTTCTAGGGTTAGAAATATAAATCATTAAAATGGTTCATCTTAATGGATGATTTGTGATGATTATTATATGAAAAATAAAACAATTCCTAAGTAGATATCCAAGGTACCTATAAATCCCAATAAATAGGCATGAATCCAATCTTCTATAATTTTATTTCCATATATTTCATCCAATCTCTCTAAGGGTCATATTTGATGTTCATATTTTCCTGAGTTCCCATTAACTCCTAGAGTACCTTTAAAAAGAATTAAGTAATGTTGGGGTCTATATCTAATACACTGGACATAGGAATCCCATGAAAGATTAAAAAATATTTCACATACAACTTCCCCATGTCTTTAACTTTGGTGTTATTATGATTTGGTATGAAATGTGTTAACTAGTTCAACTAATCTATCTCCACACAAATTTTGTTCTTAACTTAGGGTTTTCAAATTAAACTAATAATTAAATACATATAAATATAAATCATTTCACTTTTTTTGATAGGAAAAGCATGAAGAAGATAATATGGATTATTGTACTCAGCATTATCCTATTTGAAAGTGAATAATAGTGACAAATAGTTGACTATGTATCATTATATATCAGGACAACGGAACTAAAAATCCATGTCATAAGATAAAATTTTAATGTCTAGGTGGATATCCCCTAATTAATAGTAAAACATTATGACATATTATTCAACATAGATGATGTAATTACATCATTGTTTATGAATAAATTAATATATTACATAGAGAAAGACCACTCAATGGTGGTCTCCCCACGATATATATAATCTCTGATATTCTGGAAATCATTTTCCTTCTTCATTTCTAAGTGAATAATCTTAATGATAAAGGATGTTACATGAACATTGTCCTAAACATTACCATATCCTTTATCCATAAATACTATGTGAATTTTTTGTAAAAACCCCTATCTGTATCCATTCATTTGTTTCTTTCATCCTAACCTGAGAAATTATCATCCAAAATATGGAATCAGCAACCACATTACCATTTCCCAGAATATTGGAATCATCAATGATTAACGACTATATGTATTCCACCAATAATCTCTTTCAATGGATCAAATATTTTTCAAAAATTATATACCCCAAACTCTTGTGAAAATAGTAAATAATAAGATTTTCTCTGAAAATATAATGATGATTACATTTAATGACATGAAAACATACTACAAGTTTTGTTTCAATGGTGGAATATTTTTTCTCATGAGTTTGAAACTAAAATGATCAGTAATACCACACATTATCTCCATGAATAAGAATAGAACTCAAACCCACACATGAAGCATCACAACAAACTACATCGAACTATTTATCCTCTTGTAATTTCATAATTAGTGTGGTGGTCATATACTATTTTAATACATCATAGAATACTTGAATCCTTGAATCCAATAATTATGTCACCCCTTATGTGTGAGAGAATTTAAAGGTGATACGCGATTTTGGAATCAGTTTTAAAATACATATAACATCATGCCAAACCTATAAATCTCTAAATTTTGAAGACATTACACAGTACATCCCATGAAATGAAATTTGTGACATTTTATGTATCAATTGAGATCCAATGCTCTAAAATCATGCCTCCTGGTAACATAACATCTCATCTCATAAATTGGAAGTTGGTTAATATTTCATATAGTTGTTGACCATTGAGGATTACCAAAAACATGTATCAAGTGTTGTACATAACCCTCCTGGCCTTATAGTAAACCAAGATTTTGTCCATAAAAACACAACAAATGATTCTATGTATCAGTTGATAATCCAATTCATTAGTTCCATGAAAATAATAAGATGATTATTTTAGACAATATACATCAAAAGGTAATCAAAACGACCATACCTATCCATGAAAGTAGGGATTGAAATATCATACTCCTTGATTCCAATTTATTGGTAACCAGACAATAAATAAATAATTTAAAAGTAGCTTACCCTTTCAACTAATAAACAAGAATATCAGTTTGGGTCGAGTTATACATTTTCTTAATCATTAGTTTATTAAGATTTTGATAATCAATTCATAAGTTGATATTTTCATAAGATTTATTATAAATGAGAATATGATATTCCCATGGTGACACACTTGGGTGTATAAATCCATTGTTTATGAAATCATTCAATAATAATTTCTACTCTTTCACCTCTTCCAAATCCATACGGTAATATTTCTTTTATATCAATTGATTTCCCATTAAAAAATCAATCAAGAACAACCCCTCTCTATCTAGAGTGAAACATGAAAATTTTATGGAATAACATCAAGAAATTTATTTACTAATAGCGGAAGCTCAACACTATAATATTCCACACTCAATTCATCTAGAGAAACATACATCAAACTACTATTATTAGGAAGATGTGGCCCCACCCAAATAGACCTTGAGTCACATTATCCTTGAGACACATAGGAATTCCAATCGGGATTAGTGAAATAATCCAAGCACCAATAACAATCAATTATTTCCTTGTAAAAATCCATAAATATAACCTAATATAATTTTTAAATAGGTCCTAGTCAAGAAATTTAAAATTTAAAAGTATATTTATTTCAAATACAACGAACGATCATGAGATACATTGAGCAAACTACTCCTACTTCTTTCATAGAGCTGTCTCTAATTACATAATGAATTTCATTATTTCCATTAGAATTATTAAAATACCCGCCATAAATTTTGATATAATTGATGTAGAGGAACCTATGCAAATAAATTAGTCACTAATATAGTATAAATGAAAATGGAACCACTTAGAGTCACAAAACATGCATCAACTTTCATTAGAGACAATTCAACTGCATGTAACTATTGGAATCTAATGGCATATGGATTGATCCCTGTAGTGTATGAATCATCTAATCCCTGGATAGATTCTATAGGTACCAAATATCTTATTCATGATTGAATAGATGAAAAATCCATATAGATATTTTTCAAGTGACCATTATGTTGACATGAGTTGAAAACTCTTGGTGGAATGATAAAAAATGATATATGTGACCCACCAAGAAACACTACTAAAAATTCAATTGACTAATCACTAATGATGGTGTTAGAATTGATTTATAAGAAGAACCACCTCTATTCTCATTAAGAAAATTTCTCCTCTTAATCATTCCCATAAAATATATGCTATATTTGAAATTAGAATAGGTGGTTAGCTTTAGTATGAAGACCTTTGATCAGATATCAGGTTGTAGACACATCTCAACCATCTGAGACTTCATGCTCTCATAATCCACAACCTTAGGTCGAAACATAGAGAGATCAACAAATCAATCCAAGTATTCCATCAAAATTATATTATCTAAATCAAGGTAAAGGAATTACATATATTTCACTAATGGTAACTTAATCTATGGATAATTTCATAGTGAAAATGCCATTGAAGACTTTTAAATGAAATCCACCAGGATTCTATGCCAAAATTACTAAGTACCTCAATATTCGATTATGACCTACAATATTTGAAACAACACACCTCACCTTGATATAATCTAAAGTTTAATTTAATTTAATGATTTACTAGATAATTACCAAATAATATTCTTCATTTTTGTGATATTTCATCTGTAGGATAGATGGTTGTTTGTGATAATGAATATATGGGTCTTGATTTCAATCAACTACCTTTATGGTTCTTCCTATCTATATTGAACAATGGTTGATTCCACAACATGGTCTATAGATAGGACCACAAATACAAGTTCTTTGAATAGATTTTGACCATGTTTTGTCTTACAAACTATAGTTCATTGGTAGTTACCAATTAAAGAAATTTATAAAGTCTTTCAGGGGGGATGACGCTAAACATAAATAGAGAACGTGACATAAGAACATGAGATAGAGAAACAAATTATTAATTAATATAAATTAATATGATAATAATTATAAATACAAATTGTAAAATAAAGACTAGGATCAAACTATTATTGATCCTGATAGGTACATTTCATAACCACTCTTGGTAATACACGGCTTTTCCCAATGAGTGTTGGCTATAAACTCTCTTGAAGCCTACCACACCTTCCACGCATTTTTATATTCTATATACTAATACATCTAAAAATCCATATGGATAATGGATATATAATAACTTCCATTTGTACGAATTTTTCATGACCCCGTCTAGATTACACCATTATCTTCTACCCTAACCAATCCTAACATTCTCTAAGGGGAACTCCTGATCCCTATAGGATGTGCACAAGCACTTAAGCATCATGAACTAACATTCAGAATTTTTTCCCCAAATAAAAAGAATCAACTTGATATATATTCATATAATGTATATATACCAAAAATAATTCAATAACAAAAACTAGAAAACAATTAGAATATAAAGGTGTTGAGATGCACTAAACCATTAATGATATATAAGAACTAATAAATAATGAACTCTTATTGACATGACCACAACTCCAGACACTCAAAACAAACTATAATAAAAATTTCCCCCCTTTCAAATCCCTTCCCATCCCTGTATTAGACAAAACAAGGTCTACATACCAAGAAAGGTGTATTTTTTGTGAGATAAAAAGAGAAAAGTTAGATCCCACTAAGCGTTTCATAAGAAGATGCTACCAAATAACCTAAATATGATCTAGTAAATAAAGATAAATAATGAGATACAAATTTAAATAGTTCAATATAAAATACTGAAATCACCCCTTTTGTAGTTAATAAAACCTAATAAAAATCAAGACTTCTC
Organism: Viscum album; assembly: GCA_963277665.1. NCBI lineage: Eukaryota > Viridiplantae > Streptophyta > Magnoliopsida > Santalales > Viscaceae > Viscum > Viscum album. Next base: position 1,491,826,752 of record OY728142.1, read on the forward strand.
AAGAACACTAATAACATCCCAAATATACATTTCTAATATAATAAACATGGAAATGTAAACCTTGATTCACACTAGTTCCATATTAGTGAGGATACCTTTTTTTTCATGTGTTTTTTATGCCACAAATTTTTAATATTACCATATTATAACAAGTTAATGATTAATATTTCACTTCTATGAGTGGATCCTTGAGACAACTTAGGAAACCTATTTCATGCATTACCCAATTAGAATAGGTCTAGTGGGAATGTTTTCATCCATTAGTATTTTTACCTAACTGAAAATTATTAAAAAATAGGTTTACCACTTTACAATAATTCAGATGGAATTTCACTGTTAAAACTATAACCAAAACCACCACATTTCAAAGAGTGATGAATTTAAAATAATTTAAAAATTAATTTTCCAGATAAATCTAAATACCATGTTTTCCAACCATTTTAGAAACTAATTTCAAAGATTTTGAAGGAAAGTTTCATTCTATAAAGACAATTCCTGAAACTACATACCTTGAATCAATTAGAAAAAATTTTACACTCTTGCATGATAAATAATCCATGATAATTTGAAAATAATATGTATTATAAAAGGACCCTAAATCAATATTTCCCAACCTTAAATATAACAATTATCATTTTCTAGGACAAGAGAATCTAAAAGAAATACATACCACCACAATTAACAAATAACACACTAATAATATTGGATATATGGAAAACAACCCTCAATTCAATAACAGATCTAAAAGTAACAAAATTAGAAACCAGGATCCAATAATTATCTATTCTTTATAAAGTACGTATATAGAGAGAAACATGATATATCCAAATAGTGCTAATATCTATGACCAAAAAGAAGTTAAACATACCAGAAAAGGTTCATGGACTTGGTAACCAGTTTAACCTACCACGATTTTGAGAATTCATAGGTAAAGATTTTCCATAGAGTTTGATATATTTTTAATTGGCCGATTTAGGATTGTTAAAGGAGGATTAAGAATTTTATGGGTGTTTTACTGGTACAAAATATGAGCGAAACATTACTTAATTAGACAATGTTGGTTAGGTTTGGTCGTCTCACCAGTAATTGGAGGCCCACCAGATGGCTAGTGGTAACAAAAAATTTCTATATTAACTTCCATGCCAATTGGCTAGCTGGTGGTCCTCATCACTGAGTTACTGGACCACCTATTTCTCTATTAGATACAAGATTAGTTCAAACACCCCTTAAATCCATAAAACACACCTCTAAAATATCTTAAAATATAATGAAATTCATAACAAGGTAGAAATGATGAGTAGAAGAATGAAACTAAACATGTATATATATACATAAGAAAGTGGAGATATTTTTCATAGATTTTTAAATAGAATAAATTTCAAAAGTCAAGTTGATGATAATAGAACAATGAAAACCTGTGAAATATAATGATGAATTTTTTTTAAAGGAATAAGAGTTTAGAAAGAAACAATCCATGTGTCTGAAATTGGGTAATAATCAAAAAATATTAGTGGATATTTAATAAAAAATATTTTAATATTAAATATGAGTCATTTCATGCTATTGGGAATTCTTGTCAAAAAAGTCTGGTGAAATCCCCTCCTTCTAAAAAAAGTAAATATAAATTTTTAAATATTGTAGGTTTTAAAACTAAAATTGGGAAAGTCTATGTTGAGAAAAACATTACATATTATTATAGATAAAGGAATATGAGGTCATCTTAATGGGGAATATAATCTCATAAAAAATTGATATATGACATTTTTCTAAATATAACTCCTATCAATATTGAAGATGGAAGATCACAGGTCACTATTGATGCTGATAAATATTTCTTTACCAATAATATATTTGATGGTAAAAAATGTCACTTACATGAATAAGGGATTAATTATGTGGGATAAATTCTAAAAAATATTTATGTAACTCTTGGAATATGTGGAAAAATTTATGAGAAGAATAATCTATGACTAAATGATCATCATTTTTTTATACTCAAAAAAAATTAACTGATTAGTGGAAAATTTTGGAATATTAGATCAGTTTGGTAATAATGCTATGGAATACATGAATTTTCCTCCCTGAAATAATTCATATATTATAAAAGAAATGGATGTTGTGAAATAGAAGAAGGAATAAAAGCCCATTATTTCTTAGGTAACTCTAAATGTTCGCCAGAAAATAAAGTCATTGATAAAAGATATTATATAATTTAATATAGGGGTAGTTACATTTGATAATTATATATTCTTATGATTTAAAGAAAATGGTTAAAACGATATTGAATATCAGAAAATAAAATCCAAAAAAAAATCATTAGATTAAAAAAAATATTGAGTGTAAGAAAATTTTTTATAATGAGAATGAAGTTATATTTAAAAAATGTATCATTAATTGCTCAAAATATAGATGAATTATCTCTAATGGAGGAATGAACAAGGGTATCTTATTCCAAATAAATGATTAGATTAAATCATTATTTCTATTTTCTAAGGTTAAATATAATATATGGAACATAAGAAATAGAAAAAATAGTTAATGATATTTGAGAAAAATATAAAAAGAATATTTGGTGAGAGATCTAACCCAACTGAAATGCGAATGATATGATATTTATAAATCATTTGAAAATGGGAAAATGATAAATTTAATTCATAAAGGGTTGAGATTCATTCCAACCAAACAATTGATAATATAAACTATAATTTATGTGGACTAAATAGGTATCAATCCATAAAGCAATATTCCTTTGCAACTTCTCATAAAAATTCTCATCAGAATCATAAAGAAAAGTTATGGATGTGTTCCCCCAAATATCAACTTAGAAGATCAACATGGTTTCATAAAATATTGAATAATTCATGTGGATATTGGGATTTCCAAATATATGGTGGGTGATATCCATAAGGAGACCCTCGACTCTAGCATTATGACCAAGGCGGATATAGATACAGAGTATGCCCGAATGAAGTGGGGAAATATTATTAAGTTAATGATATAGTTCATAATTATAGAGTCTGTTTGAATCCTTCTTTTAAGATGATATATAGTACCATGTCTCCCAATTTCTACCTTGGGGAGGTGATTTAGCTTATTCCTGTATGTACTTTAAATGTGGTTGAGACATCCAGTCTCACCTAGATTGTTCATTTAAGCAGACCAGGAACTCACTATAAATATCAAAGGAAAATATTCTAGCAGAAATATCCTCCCATAAAGGAATAACTATGGGACAAGAAATTTTTACAACAATATATTTTTTATTAACATATTTATCATCATCTATTGTACACAAATATCTATTAATTGATTCAACAAAACCATGATAATATTTGGAAATTACAGTTGAAAATAGATCAACCAGTTGAAGAAAAATTTCTATGTTTCTAAATCAAACCTACTCTAATGTGGTAAAAACAGCAAGGATAATCTAGGTATTCAATGGAGAAATTTACTGATAAAGTATCTAGGAGCTTCTTCCTTAGATTTGAAAATAAATAATATGATTTTTTGAAAGTATTATAAATTGAATCATAGATAATAATTTTAATTGATAGAATCAACTTCTGATGTTTGGAGGTAGGATTAATCTATTAAATAGTGTTCTTACACCCATGTAGTTGTATGTTTACTTGGTAATCAAGAATCTTAAAGGTACCATTACTAAACATGAAAAAATTAGTGTTTTGTTTGTCTGGTATAATAATTATGAGTAGAAATGTCTCAGAAACTCTTGGAAGAATTTAGTGATGCTAGTCTTGGAGGGAGGTATTAATTTAAGAAGCATTTCAAGGTCCCTATAGGGAATAATTGAAAATATGTCTTGGGATTTCATCAAGGTGAATTCTATATAGATTATTTTTATAAAGGATATATATTGTGTTGATTGTGGATACTAGGAAAAAAATGAATGAATATGTTACATGTCATATTCCTCCCTAAAAATTGCATCATCAAATTTTATATAATATAATAAATATGTAATTATAGGATTCTCCTCAGTCACAACATATATTTTAATCATGCTTGGAGGGAGGGTAATTATGTGTCGAAATTATATCTTATAAAGGGAACTCTAGTGAAATACTTATTTTATAACAATGTAGGAGATCTCTACAGATTTAATGTAACAACATTTTAAGTGGTGAAATCATAAGGCTTCACACTTTAGAACCCCTAATATTCATGGATTATTTGAATAAAATGTTAATTATGAGTGACTAATGTGATGTTTGTAAAAGAAAAATCTGAATCTATCGATATATTCAAGATATTAAAAATCAATGTTGTGGATTAACTTTGAGTATATATTATGAAGTTAAAAATTGAAAAAAGGGAGTTCACAATTAATTCATTCGAATCCGTTATTTCATAGAATGGGACTGAAAGAATATTTTTATCCTTATACTCTCTATGATAAAATATTTATTGAGAGAAATAATATATGATTTTCTAAATATAGTTCTGCATATTTTGAATATATACTTGTTGAGGTCTGAATCAAATAGGTCTCCTTATAAGAAGGGGTATAAGAAGAAAACTATACAGATATGATACAAGTATATGTTCAATCCACATTTAATGTAGATAAAAAATTTATATGTGGGAAATTATGCTCAAAATTATGAGGAATGGGTATTAATTGGTTATTCATCCAATTAAATATGGTACAACATATAAATTACATAAGGTGGTTTATTTCTATGACATGATAGTCATTAAAAATTCAATGTTCCAAGGGTGCAATGGGATAAGTTGTTCCCATTCACAAAAATATTTTTGTTGGTTTCATTATATTAATTATTCCAAACATGAAGATAAAAATACCAATAGATACTAATTCCTTACATCATTCATCAGTTATTATTACAAAAATCCCTTTGGAGGAGAAGGATTCTATCTAGTTCTCTTTTTCTTAAAATGGATGATGGGTATTGTCGATCTCTATTTTTGAAAACATTTAAAAAATTTAGATATAGTCCCAATATTATTATATTGAGAGTAAAGGTGTTGTCAATAACAATTCTCACACTGTGGAAATGACATTGGTCATGTTATATAAATTGGACATACAATTATTTATTTATAAAGGCCCTTAACTAATTTATAAATACAAATACAACCCTATATTTAGTAATAAAATTATTATTACTACTAATTTACATGTACTAACTCTTAGATACTTAAATATTAGTTGTAAAAAAATTAATGAATATTTATTTAAGTGATATTAAATAAATATATCATTTAATCCAAAACCTTGAACTCATCCCATCATTCCCCCTTTGAATATATCACAACATGAATAATAACTATTTATTTAAATATGTAAATATTATATTATTATGAATTCAATAAGAAAAATATTATATTAACTAATAAGAGAATATTTATTTATTTAATATTCTACTCTCATATACATTCATTATAATAACTCGGGATGGAATCTATGTAATCTATACAACTTGAATAATATTATTCTTATGAATTGGAAAAATATTCATCTAATATTAAATTGAAATAGAAAATAATTGAGCTTCTTGAAACACATAACATGTGAAACTATATAATTTATTCATAGTGGAAATAGCTGAGCTAGCCCAATGAACAATTTTTTAACCAATAAACAGTTTAATGAACTCATTGAGAATGAAATTAATGTCACAATGTTAAAAATAATGTATATATTTTCATTGTTTAATATAATACCTTTGACCGGGTACATGTAACATCCACCCCGACTTACAACTAAACTAGTTGCTAGACCAGTGGGACACATGGCCTCAAGTATCTCTCCCCGTATTCTAGTGGCTGCCGACAAGTAGAGAGGGTATCCGGAGGTGATATTTGGGATATCATACCCTCATATCAAGGATTTCACGGTGGTATAATAGTATATAAATAGAATTCAACAATGAAAGTTATAAATAGAAATTACAATGTAGAGAAATAAATATTTTATATAACTGAAAAATGTAGGCAACCCAAGTTAATATTATGAAGATAAAATGGATAATAGTTAAGCTAAAGAAGTAAATAAACAACATTAATTACATTAAAATAAAAAAAATACATCAATTCCCCATGTGTGATCTCCATGAGAATACCATGGTCCAGCTCAATCCTTTTCTCCTAACTCCAAAGTAAAAGAAATACAAAAATAAACCTAGATCCTAGAAATATAAGGCCTAATTGAGTGCTAAGGTTACATAAACAGTGCGTGAGATATAAAACTCAGTAGCCTTGCACCCATGGTTTCTATCCCAATCCACCAAGTTTATCATAATTTAAGAAGTATGTAGGTATAGAGAAGACAAACAAAATTGAATATTTGAACAACCACTCACCCAGGTTCCTAAGGGACACCTAAAAGTTATACATGCTTCAGATCATAGCTATAATAAGTCTGATTACTCAAAAAATATATATATATAGTAATAACTGGTGGATTGGGTATATTCCCTATATTCTTATAGAGTGAGAGACCCCAAACTACAACACCCAGGATGGAGATTGGGCCACCAGGAAACACCCTAATCACGTAACATGGTGCATAAATCTCAGTTCCCATATTGTATCTATGTTACAATAAAATCATGGAATTTCTATGTAATAAATGTTTCAGACCACAAAGGGACAGATCCAATATTTAGAATACCAAGCCATCCTCATCGAGTCCCATGAGTTGTTAATGGAAACTTGGTATTGGAACTGGTTAGAGTCCTAAGACCATATATACCGACATGCACTATGTGATTCCAAGTAAGAAAGATATGAGGGATTAGTAATGCCCAAGGAATCCTATGGAATTCCTACTTGGGAATCCATGCATCATCTTGGGTAATAATATATTAAACCATTGATATTTTCCATGGAATTACTAATTGGTAATCCATGAATCACTCAAGGTGTAAATATGATAAACCATTGAGTTCATCCATGGAATACCCAGATGGGAATCCATGCATCATATTTTGAATTAATATAATAAACCATGGAGTTAGTCTACTACATTCCTACTTGAGAATCCATGTATAATCCATGGTATTAATATAATAAACCATTGAGTTGTTTCATGTCATTCATACTTGGGAATCCAAGTATCACCCAAGGTGTTAATATGATAAACCATTGAGTCCATCCATGGAATTCTACCTTGTAATCCATGAATCATCATTGTTATTTATAACCTAAAAAATTATTTTCATCCATGAAATTTCTACTTGATATCCACGTGTCACCCATGGTGTTAATAGATTTCAATACATTCAAAAATAATTTAATAAATTCATTTGAAGGATAATCATCATTAATTACCCATTTCATTTAATTCAACTAAAATAAAGTATTAAAACATGTCAATTATATTTATAAGTCTCCATGGGTCTCTTAGTAGGTGTAAATGGAAAAATGAAATCACCTACAGGGGTAATTCAAATATAAAAACTGGACCAAGCACTTAGATAGTGCCTTGGATATTTAATCATTTAAAAAGGAAAACAATGTTATTTCAAATTATATTATGGTACTTCTCCTAATAATTCCATATTTAAAATTTAAGATCAAGGAATAAGTAATTATCAGTAAAAATTTCAAAAAAAAGCATAAAAGTATAATCACTACTTTTTAGCGTGAAAACATCGCACCTCCATTGGAGGGGTTTTATTATAAAATCATGACCTTGTTTCTCAAAAAAATAAATTATCACAATTGAGCAGTTCATTCCAAAATTTCAATTAAAATTATTTTATAAGGGTTAAATAGACAACTAATGCATTCTAAAATAAGAGGTAATGGTTAGGGACCCAACATCAAGGAGTAGACCAAGCCAAGAAGAACAGTTTGTGCTTGATGATTTTATCAGCAACCTATCCAAACTACACCATACTCACACACACATACATTCATATAAATAAATATATATCACTCAATCCATAATAAATATTTTCATTATCCGAGGTTGTTTATACGTTATTATCTACTGGGACCTCTTTATCATCCACATCCATGCTTCTTAAAAATGTATTTAATTTTTTTTAATATTTACTAGACAATGGGTTAATGTCATTTATACCCTTATTGGACCTTATGAATGTAATGTAAACCTTATGAATGTATCTAGTACTTCCAAGGCTACTAAACTAATCGGTCTTTCATGATTTGATCTTTTGTGATCATGCCAATGATATGTAATAACGCACCGACTCTAGGTAACTAGGTTTGGGGCGTTACAGGAATAAAATTAATCCTTGATCAAAATGCAATATTATTTAATGTTTATGGTTTGGGTCTTATATGACCAATCATGGATTAATGATTGTTTCCAATCTTCAAGGCATGTCGATAAGTTCCTAGGAATCGACAAACACATTTGAGAAATATTTTTTCACAAAGACCATGAAAGGACTTTATATAGATATAGAAAATGTCTGTATTCCAAATCATGCCGGTATTTGAAAAGATATAAACATAAGGAAAGATTGGTAATAGTATCCATAAAAATTCAATGTATCATAAAAAACTATAAAGAGAAAACTACAAGTGACATGATTTTAACGCTATAATCTCATTCCCCGCAAAATTAAAAAATCTTTGCCAGCTTTTGGCAGTTTTCCCTTACCATCCTCAAAACAAAAAAGGTATATAAACACCAGACGATGTATATTGGGTGTTAGAAAAATAACCCAGTAAGATTCCACCAATTGTATCATAAGAATAATTTATCAAATAAACCAATTATTCTCTAGTAAATAAATAAAATACATGAGATACAAATTTACTTCGTTCTATATATAACATGGAAAACACCCCTTTTTATTAGTTCATAAAAGATACCTAAAATCCTGATTTCTAAATTATTTTCAGTAAATCCCAAAAATTCATATCAAATATAAAAAAAATGAAAACTTCCCCTTTAGTAAAATTAGCTCCATAGTATTGTGGATCCTTGTATGGTCCATGTTATTAATTCACCACCTAGTGTGAACATTTCTAGAAAAAAATAGTTACTGGGGTTATAATTCACTCCATAGAGTTTCTCCTTCCCATAACATGATAAATCTAGTAAAAACATTATCCAAAAATAATATTTCTTGGGATATTTTCTTTATTTTGGAGGATGGATCCCTTCCTAATTGATTATTACAATTGGGTTTATCATTTTAGAATCATTCAATGAGAATTTTAATTACAAAACCATAACCAAAACCACAACATTCCACAAGTTATTAATTTAAAACATATGAAAATCTAATTTCTATAAAAAATACATTAAGATGATTTTCCAACAAATTTAGAAACCAATGTCAAAGAGAAGATAAATCTAATCCATGAAATCACATAAATTAAAACACATGGAAAAAAATCTAAAATCTTATAGTATGCATAATCCAAGATAAAATATAAAACCTATAAATATGGAAAATAAACTAAATTAATAAATTCCAAATATAAACGCTTAAATTTTTAAAATCTAGAACAAGAGAATCAAATGGAAACACTTACCAACAAAATTACTAAACAATGCACCCAGAAAAATTGATATCTGAAAAAAAAACCTCCAATTTCACAATGGATATAAAAATAAAATAATTAGAAACATGGTTCCACCAATTGACACTCATTTAGAATCTCAATCTATAGCATGAAAAAATATGTATATGAAAAAGGACTCCAAGACCAAAATGGAGATAAAACATAAAAAAATATTCCAAATCATGTATTTACACTTTTATTCAACAAGGAATTGGTTTTGGTGAGATAATTATTTCTATAGATATTATCCAATTATAATAGGTCATTTTAGGATTGAGTTTGGAGGAATAATAACTTATGTGGGGATTTTATTGGAATAAAAATAATATAACACCCTTACTTAGCCATCCAGGAACAGCACCACCGACTTGCTAGGGGAAAACCGTTATCAAGCTAGTGACTACTATAGAAATGCATTGGTTAACATACATTAGTTAAAAATAATTATTTATCCACTTCTATGCCCACTACCTAGATGGTTTCCCTCACCATTGATCCTGTAAGACACTTTCTACTCTACAAGCGATAGGTTTAAGTCAACACCCCACCAACTCCACTTGACACAACCACGGTCCCTCTAAAAAACTAGAAACATTTTAAATAAGAAAAAAATGATGAAAAAAAGAATAAAATTAGAAATTTATATGGTCTTAATAGAATCAATTTTGGGATATTACAATTCTACCCACCAAATTAATTTCATCCCCTAGAAATCTAGGTTGACAAAGGATAATCCAAAAATAGTTGAGGCTATTATTTCTTCATCAAACCCTCCAGTTCAAAAATATAAGGGTTAATAGAACTGTGTTTCCCTATAACATAGACTAATAGAAAATAATTCTCTTGTAGAACCATTCACTTCAGAATAAAAAACACACAAATGTTTCTCATTGACTAACAAATTATCTTATATATTAAAGTATTCCAAATTCAAAACATGTTCCCTGACAAGTTAATAGTTATTGAGAAGAGAAACCATGAAGATATTGTTTATTAATGAAATTGAGGTGATAATTCCATGTTATAAGACATATTTAAAATCCTTTTAATGATATCAAACAATCCCATATTTCTAGGAGTGATATTCACTTTTTTTCAAAGACATATGGGACCCAACATGGTTGAGACTTTTAAGAACACTTTTCCACTGACCCAATAATCTAATTGATGACAATGATGACTAGTATAAGACTTATACCAGATCTATGCCATAATTATACATGGACAAGTAAACTTTAATTACATCATTGTTTGTTTATCCATACTCAGCCCTATAAAGGTAGCTTCAACAACCTTAGTCCAATGGAGAGATGAGTTCTAGGGTTAGACATATAAATCATTAAAATGGTTCATCTTAATGGATGATTTGTGATTATTTTTATATAAAAAAAAAATTCCTAAGTGGAAATCCAAGGTACCTATAAACCCCAATAAATAGGCATTAATCCAATATTCTATATTTTTATTTCCTTTTATATCATCCAATCTCTCTAAGGGTAATATTTCATGTTCATATTTTCCTGAGTTCCCATTAACTCCTAGAGTACCTTTAAAAAGAATTATGTAATTTTAGTGTATATATCTAATACAATGGACATAGCAATCCCAGGAAACATTAAAAAATATTTCACATACAACTTCCCCATGTCTTTAAATTTGGCGTTATTATAAATTGGTATGAAATGTGTTAACTATTTCAACTAATCTATCACCATCCAAATTTTGTTCTTCACACAAGGTTTTCAAATTAAACTAATAATTAAATACATATAAATATAAATCAATTTTCTTTTTGTGATGGGAAAATTATGTAGAAGATATTATAGATTACGGTACTCAGCATTATCCTATTTGAAAGTGTAGAAAAGAGACAAATAGTTGACTATGTATCATTATATATCGGGACAACAGAACTAAAAAACCATGTCATAAGATAACTTTTTAATGACTAGGTTGACATCCCCTAATTAATAGTAAAAATATATAACATATAATTACACATAGTTGATGTAATTACATCATTTTTTATGAATAAAAGAATACATTACATAGAGAAAGACCACTCAATGGTGGTCTCCCCACTATATATATAATATTTTATATTCTAGAAATCATTTTCCTTCTTCATATCTAAGTGAATATTCTTATGGATAAAGGAAGTTACATGAAAACTATTATAAACTTTACCATATCCTTTATCCCTAAATACTAGGTGACTTTTTTTATAAAATCCCCCATTAGTTTCCATTAATTTGTTTATTTCATCCAAACTTGAGAAAGTACCATCCAAAATAGCGAATCAGCAACCATATTAACATTTGATAGAATATAGGAATCATCAATGATTAATGACTATATGTATTCCATCTATAATATCTTCAAATGGATTGAATAGTTTTCAAAAATTATATACCCCAAACTCTTGTGAAAAGAGTAAATGATAAGATTTTCTCTGAAAAGATAATGATTTTTACATTTAATGACATGAAAACATACTACAAGTTTTACTTCAATAGTTGAATATTTTCTCTCATGAGTTTGAAATGAACATGATCAGTAATACCCCACATTATCTCCATGAATAAGAGTAGAACTCAAACCCACACATGAAGCATCACAATAAACTACATTGACCTATTTATCCTCTTGTAATGTCATAATTAGTGTGGAGGTCAAATACTATTTTAATACATCATAGAATACTTGAATCCCATAATTACGCCACCCCTTATGTGTGAGAGAATTTAAAGGTGATACATGATTTTGGAATCATTTTTAAACTACATATAATATTATGACAACGTTATGAATCTCTAAATTTTGAAGACATTACATAGTACATCCTATGACATGAAATTTGTGACATTTTATGTATCAATTGAGATACCATACTCTGAAATCATGCCTCCCGATAACATAACATCTCATCTCATAAATTGGAAGTTGGATAATATTTCATATATGTGTTGACCCTTGAGGACTACCAAAAACATATATCAATTATTAGACATAACCCTCCTGGACTTATAGTAAACCAAGATTTCATCAATAAAAAACACAACAAATGATTCTATGTATTAGAGGAGAATCTAATTTATTAGTTCCATGAAAGTAATAGTATTATTATTTTAGAAACAATAAATCAAAAGTTACTCAAAATGACCATACCTATCCATGAAAGTAGTGATTGGAATATCATACTCCTTGATTCCAATTTATTGGTAACCAAAAAAATAGATAAATATTTTAAAAGTAGCTTCCCCTTTCAACTAATAAACAAGAATATCAGTTTAGGTCAAGTTATAAATTTTCTTAATCATTAGTTTATTATGATTTTGATAATCAATGCATAAGTTGATATTTCGATATGATTTATTATAAATGAGAATAGGATATTCCCATGGTGACACACTTGGGTGTATAAATCCATTGTTTCTAAAATCATTCAATAATAATTTATACTCATTCATCTCTGGTAGATCCATATGGTAATATTTTATTTATATCAATTGATTTCCCATTAAAAAATCAATTAAAAACTAACCCTCTCTATCTAGGGTGAAACATGATGATTTTTTGGAATAACATCAAGAAATTTATTTACTACTAGAGGAAGCTCAGCACTGAAATATTCCACACTAAATTCATCTAGAGAAACATACATCAAAATACTATGATCAGGAAGATGTGGCCCCAGCCAACTAGTCGTTGAGTCACATTATCCTTGAAACACAAAGGAATTCCCATCGGGATTAGTGAAAGAATCCAAGAACCAATAAAAATCAATTATATCCTTGTAAAAATACATAAATATAAACTAATATAATTTTTAAATAGGTCTTAGTCAAGAAATATAAAATTAAAAAATAAATTTATGTCAGACACAATGAATGACCGTGAGATACATAGAGAAAACTACTCCTACTTCTTTCATAGAGGTTTCTCTAATTATATAATGAATTTCATGATTTCCATTAGAATTTTTAAAATACCCACCTTAAATTTTGATACAATTGATGTAGAGGAACCTATGTCAAATAATGTAGTCACTAATATAGAAGAAATGAAAATGTAACCACTCAGATTCACAAAACCCACATCAAATTTCATTAGAGACTATTCCACTGCATGTAACTATTTGAATCTAGTGGCATATGGCTTGAACCCTGTAGTGTCTGAATCATCTAATACCACCATAGATTATATATGTACCAAATATCCTATACCTGAGTCCATAGAAGTAAAATCCATATAGATATTTTCAAGTGACCATTATGTCAACATGAGTTGCAGAATCTTGGTAGAATGATACAAAATGGTTTATGTGCCCCTCCTAGAAACACTAAAAAAAATTCAATTGACTAATAACTAATGATGGTGCCAGAATTGACTAAAAAGAAGAACCATCACTATTATAAATAAGAAAATTTCTCCTCTTACTCTTTCCCATAAAATATATTCTATATTTGAAATTAGAATAGGTGGTTATCTTTAGTATGAAGACCTTTGATCAGATGTCAGGTTGTAGACCCATCTCAACAATCTGAGACTTCATGTTCTCATAATTCACAACCTTAGGTCGAAACATTGTGAGATCAAAAAATCAATCTGCGTATTCCATCTATATTATATTATCTAAATCAAGGTTGAGGAATTATACTGATATTACAAAAGCTATTTGAATATAGGGATAATTTCTTATTGAAAATGCCATTGAATACTTTTAAATGCAATCCATCATGATTCTATGCCAAAATAACTGAGTAGTTATATATTCTATTCTAACCTTCTATAATGGAAACAAAACACCTCACCTTGATAGAGTCTAATATTTCATTTAATTCAATGATTCACTAGATAATTCCCAAATAATATTCTTCATTTTTGTGATAGTTCATCTCTAGGATAGATGGTTGTTTATGATAATGAATATATGTGTCTTGATTTCAATACCCTAACTCTATGGCTCTTCCTATCTAGATTGATAAATGGTTAATGCGACAACATGGTCCATAGATAGGACCATGAATAAAACATCTTTGACCAGATTTTGACCAATTTTTGTCTTACAAACTATGGTTCATTGGTAGTTACCAATTGAGGAAATTTATAAAGTCTTTTAGGGGGAATGGAAGTAAACATCAATAGAGAACGTGACATAAGAACATGAGATAGACAAATAAATTATTGATTAAAATAAATTAATAAAATAATCATTATAAATAATCATTGTAAAATAAATACTAGGATCAAACTATTATTGATCCTGATAGGTACATTTCTTAACCACTATTGGTGATATATGGCTTTTCTCGGTGAGTATTGTCTATAAACTCTCTTGAAGTCTACCACCCCTTCCCCGTATTGCTATATTCTATATACTAAGACATATAAAACTCCATACTGATAATGGATATATAATAACCTCCATTTGTATGTATTTCACATGATACCACCTAGATTACACCATTATCTTCTTCTGAAACTGGTCCTAATATAGTCTGAAGGGAACTCTTGATCCCTATAGAATGTTCACAAGCACTTAATCATCATGAACTACTATTGAGAATTATTTTTCCCGAAATAACATGAATTAACATTATATATATTCATATAATGTATATATGCCAAAAATAATTCAATAACAAAAACTAGAAAACCATTAGAAAATATAGGTGTTGAGATGCACTAAACCATTAATGGTATATAAGAAATAAAAAAGAATGAAATCATATTGACATGAGCACAACTCTAGACACTCAAACCCCACTTAATAAAAATTTCCCCCTTTCAAATACTTTCACATCCATGTATTAGACAACACAAGGTCTACATACCCACAGAGGTGTATTTTTTGTGAGATAAAAACAGAAAAGTTGGATACCACTAAGTGTTTCATAATAAGATGCTATCAAATAACCAAAATAAAGATAAATAATGAGATACAAATTTAAATACTTCAATATAAAATACTGAAATCACCCCTTTGTAGTTAATAAAACATAATAAAAATCATGATTTACTATGAACATTAATAACATCCCAAATATAAATTTCTAATATAATCAACATGGAAATGTGGACCTTGACTCACACTAGTTCCATATTAGTGAGGATAATTGTCTTTTCTGTTTGTTTCTAGGCCACAAATGTTTCACATTACCATAGTAGGACAAGTCAAGGGGTAATATTTCACTCATATGAGTGGCTCCTTGAAACAACTTAGGATACCTATTTCATTCATTACACTATTATAATAGATCTAGTGGGAATGTTTTCATATATTAGTATTTTGACCTAACTAAAAATTAATCAAAATTAGGTTTACCACTTTACAATCATTCAGATGGAATTTCACTCTTAAAACCATAACCAAAAACACCACATTTCAAAAAGTGATGAATTTAAAATAATTTAAAAATCTATTTTCCAGATAAATCTAAATACCATGTTTTCCAACCATTTTTGAAACTAATTTCAAATATCATGAAGGAAAGGTTTATTATATAAAGACAATTCCTGAAACTACATACCTTGAATCAATTAGAAAAAATTTAACACTTTTGCATGATAAATAATCCAAGATAATTTGGAAATCATATGAATTATGGAAGGACCCTATATCAATATTTCTGAACATTAAATATAATAATTATCGTTTTCTAGGACAAGAGAATATAAAGGAAATACTTACCCCCATAATTACCAAATAACAAACTAATAATATTGGAGATATGAAAAAACCCCTTAATTCAATAACAGATCTAAAAGTAAAAAAATTAGAAACCACTATCCAATAATTATATATTATTTATAAAGTATGTATATATATAGAAACAAGATATATCCAAATAGGGATAATATCTTTGACCAAAATGATGTTAAAAATACAAGAAATGGGTCATGGACATGGTCACTAGTTTAACCTACCATGATTTTGAGCATTTATAGGTAATAATTTCCATAGAGTTTGATATATTAGGAATTGGAAGATTTAGGATTGTTAAAGGATGATTAATAATTTTATGGGTGTTTCAGTGGTACAAAATATGAGATAAACCTTAATTTATTATACAATGTTGGTTAGGGTTGGTCGTGTCGCCAGTAAGTGGAGGCCCACCAGATGGCTAGTGGTAACAAAAAATGTCTCTATCCACTTCCATGCCAATTGTCTGATTGGTGGTCCTCATCACCAAGTTACTGGACCACCTATAGCTCTATTAGATACAAGTTTAGTTCTACAACCCCTTAAATCCATAAAACACACCTCTAAACCCTATTCAAATATAATACAATTCATAACAAGCTAGAAATGATGAGTAGAATAAGGAAACTAAACATGTATATATTTATACATAAAAAAGTGGAGATATTTTTCATAGATTGTTAAATAGAATAAATTTAAAAACTCAAGTTGAAGATAATAGAACAATGAAAAACTGTGAAACATAATGATGAAACATTTTTTGTAAAGGAATAAGAGTTTAGAGAGAAACAATCCATGTGTCTGGAATCTGGTAATAATCAAAAAATATTAGTGTATATTTAATAAAAAAATATTTGAAATTTAAATATAAGTCATTTCATGCTATTGAGAATTCTTGTCCAAAAATTCTGGTTAAATCCCCTCCATCTAAAAGTAAATGTAAATACAAATTTTCAAATATTGTAGGTTCTAAAACTAAAATTTGGAAATTCTATGATGAAAAAAACATTAAATATTATTATATATAAAGGAAGATGAGGTCATATTCAGGGGGAATATAATCTCATAAAAAATTGATAGATGAAATTTTTCTAAATATTACTCCTATCAATATTGACGATGGAAGATCACAGGTTTCTATTAATGCTGAGAAATATTTTTTTACAAATCATATATTTGATGGTAAAACTTGTTACTTACATGAATAAGGGATTAATTATGCGGATAAATTCCAAAAATTATTTATCTAACTCTTGGAATATGTGAAATAATTTATTGGAAGAAAAATCTATGACTAAATGTTCGTCATGTTTGTATACTCAAAACAAATTTGACTGATTAGTGGAAAATTTTGGAATATTAGACCAGTTTGGTAATAATGCTAAGAAATACATGAATTTTCCTTCATGAAATACTTCATATATTATAAAAGAAAAGGATTTTTTGAAATAGATGAAGTAATAAAAGTCCATTATTTCTTAGTTAACTCTAAATGTTCTCTAGAAAATTAAGTCCTTGATAAAAGATATTATATAATTTAATAGAGGGGTAGTTACATTTGAGAAATATATATTCTCAATATTTATAGAAAATGGTTAAGATGATATTAAATATCTGAAAATAAAATCCAAAATAAAAATTCATTAGATTAAAAAAACTTATTGAGTGTATGATGAGAATGAAGTTATATTTAAAAATTGTATCATTAATTGCTCAAAATATAGATGAATTATCTCTAATGGATGAATGAACAAGGGTATATTATTCCAAAAAAATGATTAGATTAAATAATTATTTATATGTGATAAGGTTAAATATAATATATGGAACAGAATAAATAGAAAAAATAATTAATGATATTTGAGTAAAATATAAAATGAATATTTGGTGAGAGATCGAACCCAACTAAAATGAGAATGATATTATATTTATATATAATTTGAAAATGGGAAAATGATAAATTTAATTCATAAAGGGTTTAAATTCATTCCAACTAAACAATTGATCAGATACACTATAATTCATGTGGACTAATTTGGTATCAATCCATAAAGCTATATTCCTTTGCAACTTCTCATAAAAAATTCTCATTAGAATCATAATAAAATTATGGATGTGTTCACCCAAATCTCAACGTAGAAGATCAACATGGTTTCATAAAATATTGAATAATTCTTGTGGATATTGGGATTTCCAAATATATTGTGGGTGATATCTATAATAATACCCTCGACTCTAGCATTATTATCAAGGTGGATATAGATACAGAGTATGTCCGAATGGAGTGGGGAAATGTTATAAAGTTTATTTGATAGTTTGACATTATAGAGTTGGTTTTAATCCGTCTTTTAAGATGATATGTAGTACCGTGTCTCCCAATTTCAACCATGGGTGGGTGATTTATGTGACACCCAAAGCTTCCACGGTATGATTCTCTTTGAATAATACAGTAGCATGTGTTGTCCACAACTTCGAGATTCTAACACACCACGACCAATCAAAGTATATGTTATGAACAGTAATACCCACTTTTTGAAATTTTATAAATTTTCTCTCACAAAATGGACTTCATTTTTGGAATAGGAATATCAAAATTATCCTCGGGTGAAATTTTGGTACTTTTCGGATAACTTTTATATTTTGATAAATAGTGAAAATTACTAAATTTTAATTAAAAACAAATTTTTTAATCAAAATAATTAATAGTGATAAATTAGGAATTTGAGTGGTTTTAAAATATATTTAGAATATATTTTTACCATTTAATATAATTTTGGTCATTGGACATAATTTCACATTTAAACCGGACATAAACAAGTGTCAATCTTTTGATAGTTATTATCTCTTAAAAACACGCTTTTTGTTTTAAAAATGGGAATTAATTTTAAATTAATTTATGCCACTTCTGTGTTTTGCATTTAGAAAAATGGATTCCATATTTAGAATCAGGAGGTCAAAATTTTGTAAATATGTAACTTTTATTTTTAGAAATTTTGAATAATTACTTCGTTAAATATTTTATTTACCATGGTTGAAGGGTAAATCAGGTAAATAAGGGTAAAAATAATATTATAATAATAATGAATCACCCTAAAACATGTCCTAAACTTATTGGTTGATACATGTACGACCATGGGAAACTGTGGGTCGATTTTGGGACCCCCTAGATCCACTTGTAAGTGATAATGACACTTTATATTAATTAAGTTAAAGTAAATAAAAAAATGATCTAAGAATATATCTTATAGAAAAACAATTTTTACATAAGGTTATATATGTTATATTTTCGACTATAAATATTAATTAGAAAGATAAAAATATTTCCTACATAATGGTATTTTTTTTATAATTTTTAGACCTTGAATAATTAAATTTATGTATGACAAAATAATGATGCAGTATTTTCTTAATTAATTAAAGAATCAAATAATTAAATTTATAAATGTTAAAATAAATATAATTTGAAAGTTTGGATGCCATACCAAAATTTTATTGGTTAATATGACATGTTAGTAATTCTTAAATTAATTTTTTTCGAATTAATAAAGTTGTCAAGACTTTAAAAAAATCAATTATTATATATTGTCAATATTGACATAAATGAGTTTTCAAAACAAGTATTATATTATTAATTGATATTCTATTCCTAAAAATATAAGGTTCGGAAAAAGGACTTATATAATGATAGGTGTATCATTAATAGACCACTTGGGGGTATCTTGGATGTATATAGTATGTTTATTAACTTTATAATATAAAAATACAAAGTGACATGGTAAATGTCAATCTAATTAACTAATACTTAAAACTAAAAGATAAGGTTAATATAATGACCCAACCTGTCTAAAATCTACTTTTTTAAATTATTTCGACCCATATCCACCTTATAAGTTGAATAATCTAGTTCGGAGCCATTATAAACCGAATATGAATTTATTATAAATTAATACTTTAAGTTTTTCTTAAAGAGCCCCTCCTCCCCCTTATAAAAGGACACAACTTTTAACCAATTCTTCAAACCTTAAAAGCCTTTTGGTTCAGCCAACACCTACACACAGACTCTATAAACATCCCTCAATTCAACCTATATGCCTTAGTTTTATCATAAATCCAACCTAATGATCCCTTTTGATCAAATCAAAAGCAAGAACCCGAAGAAGAGTTAATGTTTTCAACACCCTTTTTCAAGTTCCTTTCTTTTTCAACTTCTTCTTTCATTGTTATTTCCTTTCTAAAATAATAATTCCAGTATCTTCTATATAGTTTTATGTTATTATAAATATGGTACAACCATATTCAGTATTCTATCCATCCTTTGAAAGACATGTCACCATACGTGCGTGCGTACGGCTTATTGCCTCCACATCGTGGTGTAATTGTTATTTAAAAACATTATTATTTGGATGGATATGATAATGATATGTAATTGATGTAAATAATAAATATAAAATGATAATTATTCTGTATATATGATATACCATCCAATTATATATTATATTAATATCAAAATAATGATATTGTCGCTCATGCGTACGCACGGACTACCGTCTCCACGAACACGATGAGATTCATTCCCCATCGTATCCATGAAATTATAATTCTCATTTGATTATTAAAAATAATTTTTAAGGACTTGATATCATTCTGGATATGAATAAGATAAAACTTATACATAAAATACATGTCTTATGTAACAAAATATATAAAGGAAAACAAATTCGTTAACACCTGAAACGATGATAATACTAAGATATTATTAACAAATAAATGTTAAAAGATTAAATATGATATCATATTAATGTATATGACTCTTGTATAATTTAATAAAAATTATTTCACCATTATAATGTAGGTTAACCAACCCTCAACCAAGGAAAAGTACAACATAAGGGTTTATTTTACAATCTCTTCATTATTCGAGGATGTTTATACGTAATTATCTACTAGGACCTCTTTATCATCCACATCCATGTTTCTTAGAAATGTATTTCAAAACATTATTACTATTTTACATAATATGGGTTAAAGTCATTTATACTCTTTTTTTACTTTTTATATGAATTTTATAAAGGAATTTTTTCGTCGTTTTCCAAACAAGGTCCTTTTTAACCTTTTCGACAGAATTAAGGTAAGAATGTTTTTTTAACTTATACGGTGGGTGTGGATATTTTCTGCCTTTATAAAATCATTGAAGCTTCCCTTACAAACTTATAAGAATATTTTTAAAGTAAATTTTTTCTTTTATAATTATGTGACTTTTAAATTATTTAAAAAAAAGAGATATTTCTCTCAAATAGTTTTGATTTTATCTATGTTAACTTCCTTTGATGGATTTTAAGTTTATTTGAAGTTGAATTATTATTATATAAAACTTCCAAATTGTATTGAAGGTTTTGTGATATGTTTGACTATGGATGTATTATTTTTATACCATTCATGGTTTATGGAGAATGTATAGACATTTCATATGCTAGTTTTAATATGAATGTTTATGTTATGTTTAAACCTGTTCATATGAGGAATGCAGTTGACTTAATAAGTGATGGGTGGAGCCTGCTATAGATCTTCGATGCATAGGTTGGTCTCATGAGACAAACTAGTGTCTTGGCATGAGGCCTTGAGAAAATCTTATTTGTAGTCTTGGCACGAGGCCTTGGCTACATGGTTATGATAGTCTTGCATTATGTATTCCATCATTATGAAAGTGTTTATTGATATTTCATGTGATTATTCGATTAGTAGAATATCCATGAGAATAAGTAAATGGAATTATTTCATTTTTTTTCTGCCATATTATGTTGATGTTCAAGTTTAAAAGGATTTTGTTTTAGTTATACATTGCCTTAAATGTTTATGATTATTTATGAAAGTTTCCTCTATATTGTTATCCTTACTGGGCATCTGAGCTCACCCCTTTCAATGTTTTATTTATCCAGGATGTGAAGAAGTATTTTATGAATGACCTACAGGGATAGTATGAGGGGATATGATTGTGGACCATGGAGACTATGTTGTTTAGTTTTCATTTTATTATGTAATGTAAACTTTATGAATGTATCTAGTATTCTCAAGGCTAATAAACTAATCAATCTTTCGAGATTTGATATTTTGTGATCATGACAATGTTATGTAATAATGCACCAACTCTGGGTAACTGGGGTCAGGGAATTATAGTTGGTATCAGAGGAAGTTTAGTACAAACCTTGGAAGCTATATTTAGATAAACTCTGTTTAGAGCACATAGACCTAAGATGGACTTTGACGATTAATATAGATGAACTTCCTAGAATTTTGGTATTATAGAGATTTTGTGAGTTTTCCAAGCAATACATCCATTTCTGGATACAAGTAGGTAGAGGCAGCTCTCGCACAGATGTACCTAGGGGTAAAACCCGAAAACACCGCTTTGAGCTAGACTCGAACGAGAACTTATGCACGAAAACAGGCATTGCAGCACTCTTGGTTACAAAACTCCTGGGGGACATGCTTAGGATAATTCTTATTTTCTTTACAATCCATTATGAAGGGTTTATGATTATATACTTCCTCAATGAAAACATTTTTTTATGATTATGGATTATATCCATAAATAATTCAATTTATGTTAATTAAGTGTTTTACAAGTATGAAATTATGTATTTTTATTCATAAACTGATCTAGTTTATGCCATTGTTTAGAACTGGCGCCTAGTGGAAGGAATGGAAGCTGTATCAATGCACACACTCCATGTAGGGATTTCCCTCCTACTTAAGATAATTATAGTGGAGCTGGTGATGTAACTGGTGATGATTAGGTAATCACCATACTGGGACAACTCACTCGACTTATGAATAATAACCTTACCCGTATGGAGAAACCTGATCCATAGCGTGGAGGATCAATGTTAGATCACTTCATGAGGCAGAAACCCCCAACATTCAATGGTGGTACAAATCCATTAGTAGCTGAGCAATGGATAAGTTCCCTAGAGAAAATATTCCATACCATGGGGAGTAGTGAAAGGGAAAAAGGTATCATGGCAGTTTACCGCCTCACTGGAGATGCTGATCAATGGTGGTCATTGATTTAAAACACGAAGGAAGATGATGAAGTATAAAATATGTAATGGAGGGAGTTCAAAGAGATTTTCTTATAAAAATACTTTCCACATGACCATCAAGTAAATATGGAAAGGAAATTTCGGAGTCTGAGGAAAAAGGAGGATGAGAATGTCGCAAAGAATGAGGCTAACATTACAAGGTTAGCGAGGCATGCAGTAGATTATATACATAACACAAGAAGTATGATTGATCGTTTTGTTGATGGGTAAAAACCGTTTCTCGATCGAGAATTAGTCTCACAATCTTTCTCATCGTATGAATATATTGCCTCATGTACTATCAAGGCAGAAAAAGAATTTGCAAAGTCTTATGACTTTAAGGAAAAAAAGAGAAGAAGAGATTTGCTGACCACTATGGAAATGGAAATAAAGGGAAGAATGGAAATGTTGATTATCCATCCTGTAGTAAATGTGGGAAGAAACACCCTAGTACTTGCTTAAAAGGAATGAGAGTCTGTTACAAGTGTTGTGAAAAAGGCCACCAAGCTCATGATTTCAAGAGAAAGAGAGTTGCTGTCAACGTGGAATGCTATAATTTTAGAGAGATGGGACATTATGAAAATGAATGTCCTAAGAGTCAGGGTAACTTACCTCAGAAAAGGCCAAGGGATCAAGGTCAATCTTATGATATCACTACTGCTGAGGTAGAAGCTCTGAAATACGTGGTTGCAGGTAATATAATGGTTTCCTCAAGTTTAGAAAATGCTTTATTTGATTCTGGATCATCGCATTATTTCATATCTTCCCAGTTTTCTAAGAAAATTAGATATTTCCAATTTGATTTAACAAGGGATTTGTCAGTTAAAACTCCCAAGGAAAGTATCATTACAATAATGTTTTTTGAATCATTCCCCATAAGAGCACATAAATGTTCTTTATTAGCTGATCTCATCATCATACCTATGATTGAGTTTGATATAATCCTCGGTATGGATTGGATTTCAGACCATGATGCATAGATTTATTGTAAGAAGAAGGAGTTAATATTTTTGATGATGATGATAAGGAACACATAATCTTTAGAGCAGAATCATCACCACCTAATTCTTATCTAGATCCACCCCTAGTAGCACAACTAAATTCAATTATTGGGGAGGAATAAAATGAAATGACTATGGGTGAGGAAAGGAATGTTCAAATAGAGGATGTACCTACTGTGGAAGAATATGTAGATGTGTTTCCAGAAGATTTACCTGGACATCCTACAGAACGAGAAGTTGAGTTTTCTATTAATTTAATTCCTGGATCAAGACCTATATCAAAGACCCCTTATAGAATTGGCACTGTGGAATTAGTTGAACTAAAGAAACAACTAGAGTAATTGAGTAATAAGGGATTTATTCTCCCTAGTATTTCTCCATGGGGATCCCCTGTTCTTTTTGTTAAAAAGAAAGATGGATCTATGAGGTTATGTATCGACTACAGAGAGATCAATTCTACAACAATAAAGAACAAGTATCCCCTACCTCGCATTAATAATTTATTTGACCAACTGCATGGAGATCAATACTTTTCAAAGATTGACCTTCGATCTGGATACCATCAGTTGTGTGTGAAGAAAGAAGACATTCTGAATACATCATTTTGAACATGATATGGGCATTACGAGTTTACAGTAATGCCTTTTGGGATGACTAATAAACCCTATGTTTTCATGGATCTAATGAATAGAGTTTTCAAGGAATATCTTGATGACTTTTTAGTTGTATTTATTGATGATATCTTGGTATACTCCAAAAGGTACAAAGATCATGAAAATCACTTGTGCATTATACTGAAGACTCTGAGAAGACATGAATTATATGGGAAGTTTAGAAAGTGTGAATTCTGGCATCAGGAGATTTATTTTTTTGGCCATATTGTCTCTAAGGATGGAATCTCTATTGATCCTGGTAAGACAAGAGAAATCAAAGAATGGCCCTCACCAATGAGTATAACCGAGGTAGGTAGTTTTATTGGTTTAGCATGTTATTATCGACGTTTCGTCCAGAATTTTGCCTGATTGGCTAACCCATTAACAAATCTCACATGTAAAGGGGTTAAATTTGTTTAGACAAAAGAGTTTGAATAATGTTTTTAAGAACTGAAGATAAGATTATTCAATGCTACTATATTGACTCTACCATCAGGGAATGATGGGTTCGTTATTCATAGTGATGCATCAAAGAAAGGACTTGGTTGTGTCCTTATGTAGAATGATAGGGTTATTGCCTATGCATCACGACAACTGAAAATTCATGAGAAAAACTATCCTACTCATGATCTTGAGTTAGTAGTTGTGATCTTTGCTTTGAAGATATGGAGACATTATCTCTATGGTGAGAAATGTGAGATTTATTCTGATCACAAGAGTTTAAAGTATATTTTATCACAGAATGAACTCAACATGAGGAAAATACGATGGCTCGAACTACTCAAGGATTATGATTGCATGATACACTACCACCCAGGGAAGGAAAATAAGGTGGAAGATGCTTTGAGCAGAAAGGATCATGTAGTTTTGAATGTGATTAGAATTGAAAGGGATCCTATTTTCATGGATCTATTGAAGATGGATATGGGAATTACAATAGAAGGTGAAACATCGATACTTTTTCAAATGGTTTCCAAACCATCTTTACTAGAAAGGATAAATAGTTCTCAGACTGATGATGAAGAATTTCAATAGAAGATTAAAGCTGTGAATGATGGGAGATTCAGTGACTTTGTGTATGAAGATGGAATTTTGAAATTTGGTAGGAGACTTTGGGACCCGATATACCTGATCTTAAAACAGAATTGTTGGACGATGCTCATAGTTCCAATTTTTGTATACACCCTAGGAGAACCAAAATGTATAGAGATTTGAAGAAACATTTTTGGTGGGACAACAAGAAGAGGGAGATTTCTGATTTTGTGTCAAGATGTATGGTTTGTCAATAAGTGAAAGCTGGAAGGGAATAGCCTGGAGGAGTCATGAAACCACTTCCAATACCAGAGTAGAAATGGGATAATATCACTATGGACTTTGTCATGGGACTACCAAAGACTCCTAGAAGGAACAATGCAATATGGGTCGTTGTTGATCGTCTTACCAAGTCAGCATGTTTTCTTACAATAAGGGAAGATCTACCACTTTAACGTTTAGCAAGACTATATATTAATGAAGTTGTGAGACTTCATGGAGTACCACTATCGATTGTTTCTGATCCTGATCCCCATTTTACTTCAAGATTCTAGAAGAGTCTTCAGAAGGCCACGGATACTGAACATCATTTGAGCTCTGCCTACCACATTTAAACAGAAGGACAATTAGAAAGGACTATTCAAACCTTAGAAGACATGTTGAGATCATGCTCACTTGACTTTCAGGGTATGTGGGATCAATATTTACCTTTGGTGGAATTTTCCTAAAACAATAGCTTCTATTCAAGTATTTGTATGGCACCATATGATGCGTTATACGGAAAGAGATGTCGCACCCCAACCTGTTGGGATGACGTTGGTGAAAGAAAACTTGTAGGCCCAGAACTGGTGGAGGAAACAATAGAAAAGGTGAGGGTAATCCAAAACCACATCAAAGCAGCTCAAAGTAGGCAGAACAGCTATGCTGACAACTGATGGAAGGATTTGGAATTTCAGGTAGGAGATCATGTTTTCATGAAGGTATCTCCATGGAAGGGAGTTATACTTTTTGGAAAGAAAGTTAAATTGAGTCCCAGGTACATAGGACCTTTCGAAATTCTAGAACGAATTGGGGTTGTAGCTTACCATTTGGCAATGTTGCCAAGTCTCTCCAAAGTTTACGATGTGTTCCTCGTATCATTGTTGAAAAAATACATGCCTGACCCAATGCATGTACTCACCCATGAAGAAGTAGAACTGGATCCCGATCTATCTTATTGTGAGAATCATTTCAGGATTCTTGATACAATATAGAAAGTGCTGAGAAACCGGATGAATCTTATGGTAAAAGTTCTATGGAGGAACCATAAGATGGAAGAGGCAATGTGGGAACCCGAGGAACTTATGATGAAGAACCACTCGAGTCTTTTTATACAGTAATTTTCTAGAAATTTAGAGGATGAAATTATTTGAAGTAGGGGAGAATGTACCACCCCAAGCTTCCACAGTGAGATTCTCTTTGAATAATATAGTAGCATGTGTTGTATGCAACTTCGTGATTCAAACACACCGCGACCAATCAAAGTAGCCGTTATGAATAGTAATACCCACTTTTTAAAATTTTATAAATTTTACCACTCAAAATGGACTTCATTTTTGGAATCATAATATCAAAATTATCCTGGGATAAAATTTTGGTACTTTTCGGATAATTTTTATATTTGGATGAATAGTGAAAATTACTAAATTTTAATTAAAAACAACTTTTTTAATAAAAACAATTAATAGTGATAAATTATGAATATGAGTGGTATTAAAGTATATTTATAATATATTTTTACCATTTAATAAAATGTTGGTCATTGGACATAATTTCACATTTAAACCGGACATAAACAAGTGTCAATCTTTTGATAGTTATTATCTTTTAAAAACACGTTTTTTGTTTTAACAAAGGGAATTAATTTTAAATTAATTTCTTTTACTTCGGTGTTTTGAATTTAGAAAAATGGATTCCATATTTATAATCATGAGTTATAAATTGTGTAAATAGGTAACTTTTATTTTTAGACATTTTTAATAATTACATCGTTAAATATTTTATTTACCATGGTTGAGGGTAAATCTGGTAAATAAGGGTAAAAAATAATATTATAATAATAATAAATTACCCTAAAACGTTTCCTAAACTTATTGGATGATACATTTCCAACCAAGAGAATCTTTGGGACGATTTTGGGACCCCATGGATCCACTTGTAAGTGATAATGACACTTTATATTAATTAAGTTAAAGTAAATACAAAAAATGACATAAGCATATATATTTTAGAAATTTTTTTACATAGGGTTATATATAATATATATTCGACTATAAGTATTAATTAGAAAGATAAAAATATTTCCTACATAGTGGTATTTTATTTATAATTTTTAGACATTGAATAATTAAATTTATTTATGACACAATAATGATGCAGTATTTTCCTTATTGATGAAAGAATCAAATAATTAGTATTGTAAATGTTAAAATAAATATAATTTAAAACTTTTGATTCCATACACGAATTTTATTGGTTAATATGACATATTATTATTTCTTAAATGGATTTATTTCGAATTAATAAAGTTTTTATGACTTAAAAAAACAATTATTAAATATTGTCAAAATTGACTTAAATGAGTTTTTAATTCAAGTATTATATTATTAACTGATATTATATTCCTAAAAATCTAAGGTTCATCCAAAGGACTTATATCATGATAGGGGTATCATTAATGGACCACTTTGGGGTCTCTTGGATGTAAATAGTTAGTTTATTAACTATATAATATAAAAATTCAAATTGACATGGTAAATGTCAATCTAATTAACTAAGAGTTAAAACTAAATGATAAGGTTAATATAATGACCCAACCTGCCTAAAATCTATTGGTTGAAATTATTTAGACCACTCCCCACCTTAGACTTTGAATAATCCACTTTGGAGCCATTAGAAACCGAATATGAACTTATTATAAATTAATACTTTATGTTTTTTCTAAAGAGCCCCTCCCCCCCCCTTATAAAAGGAAACAACTTATAACCAATTATTCACACCTTTAAAGCCTTTTGGTTTAGAAACACCTTCCCAAATAGTCTCTCAACTTACCTCACTTCAACCTAGAGGCCTTAGTTTGATCAGGAAGCCAACCTAAGGAGCCCTTTTGATCAAATCAAAAGGAAGAATCTGAAGAACAGATAATGTTTTCACCACCCTTTTTCAATTTCCTTTCTTCTTCAACTTCTTCATTATTTGTTATTTCCTTTATAAAATAATAAATCCAGTATATTATATATACACTGATGTAATTATAAATATGGTACAACCATATTAATAATTATATCCATCCTTTGAATGACATGTCACCATACGTGCGTACGTACGGCTTACCATCTCCACGTCGTGGTATAATTGTTATTCAAAAACATTATTATTTGGATGGTTATGATAATGATATGTAATTGATGTAAATAATAAATATAACATGATAATGAAATTATATATTATTTTAATATCAAAAAAATTATATTGTCGCTCGTGTGTACGTACGGACTACAGTCTCCACGAACGCGATGAGATTCATTCCCCATTGTATCAATGCAATTATAAATATCATTTGATGATTAAAAATAATTTTTAAGGACTTGATATATTTTTTTATATGAATAAGATACAACCTATCCATAAAAAACACGACTTATGTCACAAAATATATAAAGTAAAATGAATTCGTTAACACCCGAAACGATGATAATACTAAGATATTATTAACAAATCAATGTTAAAAGATCATATATGATATCATATTAATTTATATGATTCTTTTATAATTTAATATCAATTATTTCACCATTATAAAGGAGTTTAAACTACCCTCTACCAAGGAAAAGTACAAGGTAAGGGTTTATTTCTCAATCTCTTCATTATCCGAGGTTGTTTATACGTAATTATCTACTGGGACCTCTTTATCATCCACATCCATGTTTCTTAAAAATGTATTTCAAAACATTCTTAATATTTTATAGAATATGGGTTAATTTCATTTATACCCTTGTTTTACTTTTTATAATATGTTTATAAAGGAATCTTTCTGTCATTTTCCAAATAAGGTCATTTTTAACCTTTTCGAAAGAATTAAGGTAAGAATTTTTTTTTAACATATACGGAGGGTGTGACTCTTTTTCGCCGTTATAAAATCATTGAAGATTCTCTTAAAATATTATAAGAATATTTTTAAAGTAATTTTTTTCTTTTATAATTATGTGACTTTTAATAGATTTCAAAAAAAGAGATATTTCTATCAAATAGTTTTGATTTAATCTATGTCGACATACTTTGATGGATTTTAAGTTTATTTGAAGTTGATTTGTTATGATACAAAACTTACATATTGTATTGAAGGTTTTTTGATATGTTTGAATGTGGATGTCTTATTTTTATACCATTCATCGTTTATGGAGAAAGTATTGACATTTTATATGCTAGTTTTAATACGAATGTTTATGTTATGTTTAAAACTGTTCATATGAAGAATGTATTGGACTTAATAAGTGACAGGTGGAGCCCACTATAGCTCCTCAATGCATCAATATGTCTCATAAGACAAACTAGTGTCTTAGAACGAGGCCTTGACAAAATATTATTTGTAGTCTTGGAACGACACCTTGGATACTTGGTTATGATAGTCTGGCATTATGCATTCCATCATTATGAAATCGGTTATTGATATTGAATGTGATTATTCAATTAGTAGAATATCCATGTGAATAATTAAATGGAATTATTTAATTTTATTTCGGCCATATTATGCTGAAGTTCAAGTTTAAAAGGCTTTTGTTTTAGTTATACATGCCTTTAATGTTTATGCTTATTTATGGAAGTTTCTACTATATTGTTATCCTTACTGGGCATATGAGCTCACCCTTTTCTATGTTTTATTTTTCCAGGATGTGAAGAAGTATTTAATGAATGACATGCATGGATAGTATGAGGGGATATGAGTGTGGACTATGGAGACTATGTTTTTGTAGTTTTCATTTTATGATGTAATGTAAACTTTATGAATGTTTCTAGTGTTTCCAAGGCTACTAAACTAATCAATCTTTTGAGATTTGATCTTTTTTTATCATGCCAAGGTTATGAAATAATGCACCGAATCTGGGTAACCGGGGTTGGGGAATTACAATTTACCTTCTTCATGTATGTACGTTAAATTTGGTAGAGAAATCCAATCTCACCTAGCTTGTTCTTTTAGGAACAGGAGCCACTCACTATAAATATCAAACGAAAATGTTCTAGAGGAAATATCCTCCCATTTAGGAATAACTATAGGACACGAAATTTTTATAATAATATATTTTCTATTAACATCTTTATCATCATTTATAGTATACAAATATCCATTAATTGATTCAACAAAACCATGATAATATTTGGAAACTACATTTGAAAATAGGTCAACCAGTTGAAGAGAAATTTCTATGTTTCTAAAACAAACCTACCCTAATGTGGTAAACACATAAAGGATAAGCTAGGTATTCAAAGGAGAAATTTACAGATAACCTATCTAGGAGCTTCTTCCTCAGATTTTAAAATAAAGAATATTATTTTTTGAAAGTATCATAAATTTAATCATAAATAATAATTTTAATTGTTATAATCAAATTCGTATGTTTGGAGGGAGGATTAATCTAGTAAATAGTGTTCTTACACCCAAGTAGTTGTATGTTTTATTGGTTATCAAGACTCCTAAAGGTACCATTACTAAACATGAATTGTTTTTGTTTATCTGGTATAATAGTTATGAGTAGAAATGTCCCTGCAACTATTGGAAGAGTTTAGTGATGTTAGTATTGGAGGGAGGTATTAATTTAAGAAGCATTTCAGGGTCCCTATAGGGAATAATTGGAAATATGCCCTGGGATTTCATCAAGGTAAATTCTCTATGGATGATTTTTATAAAGTATATATATGGTGTTGATTGCGGATACTAGGAAAAAACATTAATGAACATGTTACATGTCATATTCCTCCCTAAATCTTCCATCATAATATTTTATTTAATATAATAAATATTTAATTATAGGATTCTTCTAAGTCACAACATATATTTTAATCATGATTGGAGGGAGGGTAATTATGTGTCTAAAATTCTTTCTTGTAATGGGAACTCTATTGAAATACTTATTTTATAATAATGTAGGATATCTCTACAGATTTAATGTAAACACATTTTAAGTTGTAAAATATTAAGACTTTACACTTTAGAACCCCTAATATTCATGGATTAATTGAATAAACTTCTAATTATGAGTGACTAATGTGATGTTTTTAAAACAAAAATCTGAATCTATCGATATATTAAAGATAATAAAAATCAATTTTGAGGATTAACTTTGAGTATATATTATGAAGTTAAAAATAGAAAACAAAAGGGAGTTCAAAATTAATTCATTTGAATCTAATATTTCATAGAATGGGACTGAAAAAATGTTGTGATCCTTATACTCTATATGATAAAATATTTATTGAGAGAAATAATAAAATATTTTCTAAATAATGTTCTTCATATTTAGAATATATTCCTGTTGAGGTCTGAATCAAATATGTCTCCTTAAGAGATGTGGTATGAGAAGAAAACAATACAGATATAATACGAGTATGTGTTCAGTCCACATTTAATGTAGATAAAAAATTTATATGTGGGAAAGTGTGGAAAAATGATGAGGAATGGGTATTAATTGGTTATTCTTCCAATGAAATATAGTACAACATATAAAATACATAAGATGGTTTATTTCTACGACATGATAGTCATTGAAAATTCAATGTTCCAAGGGTGAAATGGGAGAAGTTGTTCCCATTCCCAAAAATGTTTTGGTTGGTTTCATTATATTAATTACGCAAAACATAAAGAGACAAATATCAATAGATACTAATTCCTTACATCATTCATCATTTTTTATTACAAAAACCCCTTGGGAAGAGAAGGATTTTATCTAGTTCTCTTTTTCTTAAAATGGATGATGAGGATTGTCAATCTCCATTCTTGAGAACATTTAAAATGTTTTTAGACATAGTCCCAATATTATAATATTGAGAGTGAAGGTGTTGTCAATAATAATTCTCACACTATGGAAAATACATTAGTCGGGTTATATACATTGGACATACAATTAGTTATTTTATAAAGGCCCTTAACTAATTTATTAATTCAAATCCAACCCTATATTTAGTAAGAAAATTATTATTATTACTACTTTACATGAACCAAATCTTAGATGTTTAAATATTAGTTATAAAATAAATTAATCAAAATTTATTTAAGTGATATTAAATAAATATATCATTTAATATATAACATTTGACTTATACCGTTATTCCCCCTTTGAATATATCAAACCTTGAATAATAACTACTTATTTAAATATGTAAATATTATATTATTATTCATTTAATAAGAAAATTATTATATCCACTAATAAGAGAATATTTATTTATTTAATATTCTAATATCATATACATTCATTCTAATAACTCAGGATTGAATCTATTTAGTCTATATAACTTGAATAATTATTATTCTTATGAATAGGAAAAAAAATTCTTCTAATATTAAATTGAAATAGAAATAAATTGAGTTTCTTGATACACATAACATGTGAAACTACATAATTTATTCTTAGTGGAAATAGCTGAGCTAGCCCAATGAAAAGTTTTTATCCTATAAACACATTAATGAACTCATTGAGAATGACATTAATGTCACAATGTTAAAAATAATGTAGAGATTTTCATTTTTTAATATAATACCTTTAACTGAGTACATGTAACATCCCAACCCAGCTTACAACTAAACTGGTAGCTAGACCGGTGGGCCACATGGCCTCAAGCATGTCTCCCAATATTCTAGAGGTTTCTGACTAGCAGAGAGGGTATCCAGAGGTGATATTTGGGATATTATGCCCTCATATAAAGGATTTCACAGTTGTATAATAGTATATAAATAGAATTCAACAATGAAAGTATTAAATAGAAATAACAATGTAGAGAATGAAATATTTTATATAATTGAAAAATGTAGGCAACCCAAGTTAATACTATGAAGAGATAATGGACAATACTTAAGCTAAAGAAGTAAATAAACAACATTCATTACATTACAATTAAAAAATACATCAATTCCCCATGTGTGATCTCCATGAGAATACCATGATCCAGCTCTATCCTTTTCTCCTAACTTCAGAGTAGAAGAAATACAAAAATAAACCTAGATTCTAGAAATATAAGGCCTACTTGAGAACTAAGGGTACATAAATAGTGTGTGAGATATAATACTCATTAGCCTGGAACCCATGGTTTCTATCCCAATCCATATAGTTTATAATAATTTAAGAAGTGTGTAGGTATATAGAAGACAAAAAAAATTGAATATCTGATCAACCACTCACCTAGGTTCATAAAGGACACCTAAAAGTTATACATGCTTCACCTCATAGCTAGAATAAGTCTCATTAGTCATCGTATATATATATATATTAATAACTGGTGGATTGGGTATATTTCTTATATTCTTATAGAGTGAGAGACCCCAAACTACAACACTCAGGATGGGGAGTGGGACACTAGGAAAAACCCTAATAACATAACATGGTGCATAAAGCTAAATTCCCATATAGTATCAGTGTAACAATAAAATCATGGAATTTATATGTAATGAATGTTTCAGACCACAAAGGGATAGATGCAATTTTTAGAATACCAAGCCATCCTCATCGATTCCCATGTGTTTTTTATGGAAACTTGGTGGTGGAACTGGTTCGAGTCCTAGGACCATATACATCGACATGTCATATGTGATTCAATGTAAGACAGATCCGAGGGATTAGTAATGCCCAAGGAATCCCATGGAATTCCTACTTGGGAATCCATGTATCATCTTGGGTATTAATATACTAAAGCATTGATTCTATCCATGGAATTCCTAATTGGGAATCCATGAATCACTCAATGTGTAAATATGATAAACCATTGAGTTCACACATGGAATTCCCACATGGGAATCCATGCATCATATTTGGAATTAATATAATAAACCATGGAGTTAGTCTACTTCATTCCTACTTGGAAATCCATGTATCATCCATGGTATTAATATAATAAACCATTTATTTGTTCCATGTCATTCATACTTGGGAATCCATGTTTCAACCAAGGTGTTAATATGATATACCATTGATTCCATCAATGGAATTACTACTTGGTAATCCATGAATCGTCATTGGTATTTATATCCTAAAAAATTATTTTTATCCATGGAATTTCTACTTGGTAATACACGTGTCACCCAAGGAGTTAATATCTTTCAATACATTTGAAAATAATTTAATAAATTCATTTGAAGGATAATCATAATGCATTACCCGTTTCATTTAATTCAACTATTATAATTTATTAAAACATGTCAATTATATTTATAAGGCTCCATGGGTCTGTTAGTAGTTGTAGATAGAAAAATGAAATCACCTACAGGGTTAATTCAAATATAAAAACTAGACCAGACACTTAGATAGTGCCTTGGTTCATTAATCATTTAAAAAGAGAAATAATGTTATTTATAATTCAATTATGGTACATCTCCTAATCATTACATATTTCAAATTTGACATCAATGAATAAGTAATTATTAGTAAAAAAGTCAAACAAAGCATAAAAGTATAATCACTACTTTTTAGCTTGAAAACATCACACATCCATTGGAGGGGTTTTATTTTAAAATCATGACCTTGTTTCACTAAAATAATCAATTATCAAAATTAGGCAATTCATTCCAAAATTTCAACTAAAATTATTTAATAAGGATTAAATAGACAACTAATGCATTATAAAATAATAGGTAAAGGTTAGGGACCCTACTTCAAAGAGTAGACCAAGCCAAAGAAGAACAGTCTGTGCTTGGTGATTTTACCAGCAACCTATCCAAACTACTCCACACTCACACACACATACATTCATATAAATACATATATATCACTCAATCCATAATAAACATTTCCCTTTCTATGAGCGAATGTGTAATAGGAAGATATATATAAATATATATGTATATACTTATTTATTTGGGTTCTCACCATTAAGGATGATCAAAATCACTTCCACAAATACCAGGGACTCAAAATTAACGCGACAAGGGACCAATGCACCCATGAATAAATGAAAGTAACTCATAAACACCTTTAAAACATAAATTAAAATTTGAGAAAAGAAATAGTGGGTTATGAACCTTACCCAAATCTATGATAGTGATCTTAATTGAACCTTTCTGCCTCACTTTTGGCAGCAGATGTTAGAAGACAAATAGTGGAGTCCTAATGGATGCTTCGCATACCCTAATACCAGAAGAATAACCAAAAAATAATTTGAAGACTAACCATAAGTTTGTAAAAGATTCAATCAAGCTGAGGGAGAGGGCAAATGGCCTAATCGAAGGAGAATAAGACGCTATATTCCTTATCTCAATGATTCATGTGTGAACTATGAATGAAAAATGAGAAGATCGACATACAGAAAAGGATCTGAGAGGGAGGTTTGAGTCGCGCCTCATGAGGAAGTGGGATTCTGGTCACACGATACCCAGGTAGAGAGGGGTGAGGTATTTAGTTTTACATTTATTTAATTTTAATTTTAATTTAATTAATTTCCTAATGGAGAACAAACCACATGGGTTTTCCCACATGGTTTTCCAAACCATGTGCAAACTAGGCAGTGTACATTTTTTAGGTACTGACTCCAAATACCAACCATGTGGGATGGGTGTAAAGACTAAGAAACAATCCATATCCCATGTTCCCGCCTCTATCAAACTATTTAAGGATTCACGATTTCCTGCCATGACCCGCGCAGTTTTGGACATACCGTGCTCCCAGTTCAGTCCGTTTAAAAAGTCGATGTTTTTGGACTATTGCACCCAAAAATCACTATGGCACCCTAGATATTTCTCTCGACATTACCCATGACTGAAAAAATTACATTAAAGTGATCCAACATGCGAAATTGTGTTCCAAATCATTGTTTTTAAATTCAACCCATCCAATAAATGAAAAATATCAAAACCCCACTGATTATTTTATGATTGAATAACAAGAAACTATTCAATCTTCCAATATTAGAACTTATCATCCTCGAGAAGAATTTGGGAAACAACTAAAACATTACCTGACCTACTATGGATGTGAAGGATCATTCAAACTATCGAGTTGTGTTTCCTATATCCAATGCACCATTAATAATCACTTAAGTTATCACAACCCAAGACAATGATCGCATTCTAACTGAACCACCAAAACTATGATTACCCAAGCCTGTTAATATAGAGACATGATCAGGTCATCATCTCGATAATCATCTGACTGATGGTGATCCCCACCATAGGTATGCAATTATGTATGAATCCAATTCCTATCTATGATAACTCCATCATTGGAATTATCATACAAAGAACACCTATAACCATACTAAAAATGCACATAGTGTTATTTCATTAAAAAAGAATGGTCAAATCCTGATTGACCAAATAGAAATTGGTTGAACAAGATTTCTTAGAAGATGCAGTCGGCCATAAGACCACACTCCCTTTAACCTAGAAATGTGCTTTAAAGGGGTTTCTTATGACGGTTAATATTGAATTAAAATAACATAGAATGAGTTGAGCCACTTGGCCAACTTATCTCAAAGATTCCCAGATTAGAAGGTTGAAAAATTTCAAACAGAACCACAACTCCTTCCTCTAAGACATCTATTGTTTACTACAAGCATGATATCTGAATCCCATATCTGACTCCGGTGATACTTCATAGGTCAAACCCTCACCTAACCATTTAGAATGATGTCTAAGGTACCATTCCAAGGTTTTTAACACTCCATTTCAAAAGGAATACATTGGAATAAGCCCAAAATATCTAGTTTTGAAAATTATCAAAGCACAGAGTGGCATCCACCTAGTGGTCAAGCCAAAAAGAACGAATGGATTCCATGATTATGACTAAGGCATTACTACATGGGAACCCATGAATCACTCATAACATACCAATCTGTGATAATAACTACACGTCTATGTGAAACACAAAGAAAACTCATCCAACAAAATCTATAGCATAAAGATTTAGCCTGACAGAAGACCAATTCTCTATTAGTGTACCAAGGATGACATCAAGATAAGGGACATGCTCATCACTTAACAGAGTCCACTACAAGGATAAAGTGGATTACCAAGAAGGTTCAATAAACCAAAAAAATATCAAAGATGAAGTGCTCAGTATGTATTCTAATCAAAAGTACACATCCAACCACCAAAAAAGTCTTACGGTCGTGTAAGCACCAACATTATTTAAGTCATTCAGGAAACAAGAAAATTCAAGTGAGATGAACCATTTTCAAATGGTCTTCCTTAGTGCATCACTTCTACTTGGAAGGTCACATAACCCGAAAAAACACTATCATTATACTTGTCTTAGGAGTGTCAAGGTCATTGAAGAATATATAGATTAGGATCTCATAAGCATGATAGATCCAAATTTATTTTAAACTTACATGTGACACTCCTTCAAGCCATGCTCACATACGTCAAGAGTAAGATAGAAAAGTCAAAACCAAAAGGATCTATTTGTAAAAACACCTATGTATCAATGAAGTCATACTAAGCATTGGGGTGAACTCGGTTCCATTAACACTTGATGGGTACTTTGTATAATAAAACATACTACCTTAATATTTTAGATGAAAAGTGACACACCCTCGATTCTACCCAAAATCATACCTCCTGTTGTAATCAATTATTGGATGGACAGTATAATATATTTATCCTTGAGTCACATTACTCCATATGTCTACTAACCTTGATGATGTTAAACCATTTTGTTTGAATTTGTGGAAAATAAAGTGTCACATGACCTATAAAACAGACGACCATGACATAAGAATGTCTAACCTCTAGAAACAAATTATTACCCGATGTTCATTTCCAAACATGGTTCAAAGATACCATGATCACCCATCTGAACAAGGGCATCATTGAGAAGGAAAGTGTCCTACAAGTATCAATGACACCCAAAAGGAACCAAACATCTAGTAAGTCACAACAATAGTAATGTATTTAAATTCTGAGGGTGATACCTAACATGAGATAGCCCCATATGAAAACATAATATTGACACTATCACTAGGCCATTCCAACTAAATTCAATAGCTTAAAATCCAATCACGCAAGTCATTTCAAAAAGTGAAAAAATGCCTATGAAAAATTCTCACATTTTCGTTATGATTTCATGTCTTATCTCAATGTTATGATCTCATGAATTATGTTCTTTGATTCCCTTATGATTCATTTCTTATGAAATTACATTATTTATTCAATGACTCATGTATATGATCATTGATATGCAGGGTATGATTTTTTTTGGTAATATCGTGTTATCATACCCTAATGATCATGATTATGCTTATGTATCATCCTTTATTACCCTTATTAAGGACTATTGATAACCATTTCTTATGATTATTTTTCACAAAATTTGAAGAAAGTTATTAAATATTATGTTTCATGAAAATGTTTAGTTATATTTAAATAGGTGTCATGAGAAGTAAATTTGTTATGAAACTGTTTTTTATTATTCTAGTTTTCCAAAGGCACTAAACTAACATGATCTTTGGGTGTTTATTTGTGTAATGTATGAAATATTCAACAAAAATGATTTAATATCCATTTACATGATGATTGGGTCATTATAATTGGTATCAAAGAAAAAAAAATTTCGAACACTAAAAAATAGGATGAGAAAACTCTACTGAGATCCCTAGAGATGTTTATAAGAATTTTTCTAGGGATATATCTAAGGATAAGTCTATATATAGGTTATAATCCTATAATTTTGGAAAAAATCATGAAAAACATAGGATTAATCCTAATATATTATAGATTGGAAGTAAATTAACTTTATCATGTGGGTTTTCCACTTTTGATACTGCAACTCACATTATACTATTATTTTCGTCAATGTATAGAACCCAAAGGAACCATGTTAATGATGACTATAATGGAGAATGTAATGATGGTCCTCCTGAGGAACCAAATTTCATGGAACATAGAATGAAGAACTTATTATCCATGACCACACAATATAATCAATCAATGAATCTTGTTGAACATTCAAATTATCAAATTAGGGAAAAAAAATCTTGAATAATTCTTAAGGAAACATCCACCTTATTTTAGTCGAATGACATAAACACTAATTGCAAGGAAATAGATATGTACCATTGAAAATATATTTTTCTGTCTTCATTGTTCATAATGAAAAAAAATTAAGTTGGGCACTTATTTCTTGGAAGGTGAATTTGATACATGGGGGGAACTTTATAAATAATATTAGGGAACAAGATAAAATTGAATAAATAGATTGGGATGAGTTTCTTGACTTATTTTTTAGTAAGTCCCTCCCTTGTATTCTTCTTACAAATAATGATATTGAAGTTTGACATCTATTTCAATGTTATTATAAGAAGGTAAGGATAGAATTCAATAAAAGCTATAATGACTATTGAGAGAAGAATATTAGATTTACATTTATCTAAAAATATAGAAGGTAAAATGGAGGTAATTTCCCTAATGGGTATGGTAAATATTTTCAGTGTTGAAATAATTTCATCAAGCATTTGACTACAAAAGTAAAAGGAATAAAAATCAAGCTCTGAAGTATGGACCTCCATTGATATAGTGTCTCCATTGCAAACAGTTTGGGAATTATTTTAAAAAAATTCTAAATTAAAGTAATAATATGAATAATAATCCAAAAAAACCACTAAGGACAACGGAAAATGGAAATCATATGTTGTCAGAATGAATGAAGTGAACCATGATAATTAGGTAATACTTATCCTCGTCTCTTTTTTTTTGAAACTTCTTGTTTGGTTTTGAATGAATAAACCATATGAAAATATTATTTTTCATCTCTTAGTGTCATTTTTTGTGATTATCTACTTGGATTTTGAAATAATGAAATCATATATTCTAGATGTACATTGATAAACCCATGCATACAATGAAAATGTTTTTCATAAGAAAAGAGATTATACCAGCAATGATGAAGCATGTGAGCAATCAATATATTTTTACAGTAATTAATGTTATTTACATGTCTCAATAGAATATATGATGAGGAAATTTCAATTTTTTGTATGTGAATATAAATAGATACATCAAGATTCTTAAGGGATTCATTTTAAGTTGATTTTGTAAATTTAGTAACCTTCTTTCGAATGTTTTGGATTTTCATCATTCGAAAGGATTGTAGGATTACACATTTTTCTAATTTTTAAGATAAAATATAAATTATGATTATGAGATTAATGTATTATCCCACCATTGGTGAATTTAAGAATATTTGATAAAATTTTCTAACCTTTCATTGTAAGTACATGTGGAATGAACTATCATCATATGTATGGATCTCATGATTTTCTAACACAACAGGAATGAAAAATTCAAATTAATTTCATAGAATAAGAGATGAATTAGATATTTATCAAGGTGAAAACTGGTGAAATTTCCCTAAAATCAATTAATTATATCCCTTTGTGGAAATTCTTCATCATTAGGAAACAAATCTTGAAATAAATTTTTGTCATATTATCAACGTTATTGATTATATCAATGACCAGTTTGACACTTTCTTGATTATGGTTTGTTTATTATTAGCATTCTCTATATCACTGTCTTTTTTATGATATATGATATTTATTAATCTATTTTATTATTTATTATTTTCCTCTTTACCCAAATCATGAACTATGTTCTCCAACATAGAAACCCATTTATGATTTACATTGGGTAACCGTTATTTTGTTAAATTCCCGTTATAAATGTAAGATATAGATTTCATTTTAATGATATGGGTTTCGATGAAAAAGACATTCAAGAATTACAATTTGACAACCAAATGAATATTGAGGGTGAAATTCATTTTAAGGGGGTATAATTTAACACCCTATGTTATTTTGAAATCTTTTTTTTTGAATTAATGTAATATATTTCATATTTTTCATTGCACAAAATAATGAATATATCTTTTGTTATATAAAAAAAATATGTTGGTATTGTTTTTTACACAACATCTAGTCGATATTGCGCTACACATAACACTTACGTTAGCTTGTGGTATATGCAACACTATTCTTGTCTTGTGTTACACACAACGCTATGTTCTTCTGATATCTTGCATTTTACGCAAAACAATGGTTTACAAAAAAATAGTATATAATTGAAATATTATTATCTAATATAATATTAAATAACCTATCCATTAAGTTATTCTTTATTAATATTATTAATTAACTTATAAAAATATAAGGTTCATAATATGAATTCATTGGTTACCAATTAATTATAACTAAAAATATATACAAATTTATTAGAAAGGAAATAGTTTTATTTTCATTCTATTACATAGTTCAATTAATTAAAATTAGTGAATGTTATTAAGGAAATATATATATCACATATTAATTCAAGTATTTTTTTATTCATCTAACTGATTTTATTATAATAAAATAATAATAAACCCAATTTTATGTATCATACCCTATATTTATTAAAAGGTTAAATTTACCACCTTTTAGTAGAGAACCCATTTTAAATCTATTTTTTACACTTTTATAATTTTTATATGAAAAAATAAAATTCTTCTTTTAAATAGGTATATCAAAACATTCTTTACTTTAAATTTTTATATTTTTTTATAAGTTTAATTTTTTAATGAATAATAAAAAATAATGAAATTTTAATTGAAAAAAAACATTTTCCTCGAAGTAATTTCTAGTTCCTAGATATATATTTTATTGGTTTTAAAATATTATTATATCAATTTTTTATCATTTAATCCAATTTAGTTCACTGGATTTAATTTCACATTGAATTTGGAAATAAAAATATGTCAATATTTTTAGTTTTTTTAATATAAAATCTCATTTTGTCCTTCTGTCAATGAGATTAATTTTAAATTATTTTTATCATTTTTTTTTGAATTGTGAAAATTGGATTTCATATTTGGAAGCATAAGGTCCAAATTTAGTAGATATGTTCCTTTAATATTTAAACAAGATGAATAATAACTTTAGCGATTTTTAATACCACGGTTAAGGGTAAATCAGGTAATTAAGGGTCAAAATAACATAATAAAAATTAGAAAAATACCGTAACACATTCCAAAAAGGTTTTCTATTAAGAAAAATTGACCTAAAATATCATGACCCCTCCTCTCAAAGTGTACCCCTCCAAGGCTGAAAATGATATGAGAGAGATAGTGCCACCCGAGTCCCACCTCCAGTAGGCCCCGATTTGGAAACTATCACTGAGGGTATAGTAAACACACAAATGTGAGGCATTATCCTCTAAGATAACACATGATAAAGAGAGAGATAATACATATATAAAAAATCAGGCTTATACTAATATAAAAGAAATACCAAGTACACATATGTAATTTCATACAAGAAATACTACAACTGAAATGGAAAATTTCAAGTGCCAAAATAAAGTAAAATGGTAGTGACCACGAAGCATGAAGAGATCCTATAACTCCAAGATAGTAGTAACCAGATT
This sequence comes from Viscum album, assembly GCA_963277665.1. NCBI lineage: Eukaryota > Viridiplantae > Streptophyta > Magnoliopsida > Santalales > Viscaceae > Viscum > Viscum album. The sequence continues at coordinate 1,491,870,392 of OY728142.1, forward strand.
GATATCCAACCTTCTCCAAGTGAAAAGAAAAACATAGTATATAATGTAGCATGAGTATAACAGTATACAATGTAGGATCCCCCTCAGAACCTCTCATGCAAAAGTAAAGAAAGCATTGTAAAGTTCAGTGAACAACAAGTGAAACTAACTCATCACCTAAATAGGTATACTATGTTTCCATCCTTTCCATGTCTACTCTCACTAAGTATCATATAAAAGAGTATATAATATAAAAAATAATATCAAGGGTACCCCACTACCACTTCCCCAATGGTTTGTTGTTTTTCCCCAAGATCGCTCGTGCTAAGAATCTCTCTCTAAAAAGGCTTGCCCACATACACCTAGAGGTAGCACAACAACATACACCACATGAAACAATCGATATGTCCACATAAAAAAACTAAAAATGTAGTTTCAGGGAGTGACCACACCTTGCATAACGTGTATCATACGTTGGGTATTATACCTCAATCCATTATTACCCATACACCAATTAAGGATTCTAAAGACATCATAACCTATACATGTTACACCTATAGTATTCCATAGAAAAAAACATTCATAATATATGTGTGTGAATATATTAAACACATTATATCCCTCCAAAAACTTATATTGGGAAAAAGGACTATCATGCCTACCTGCACAGGTTTCCATTATGAGAAGAGAAGGGGGCCAAAGGGGGCAGTCAGCCATCCATCCTCCCATCGAGATATTGGGGAAATACCCTCTAGGGCCTAGAATCCCTAGGGTGTTCATTTCCCTATATAATAGAGTGGAGTATCATATAGAAACAAAAAAGTATATAATATAATATAGCTCACAACCACACAATGGGAGTAACCTATAGTCTTGGACTCAACTATAGTTAATATCCCTTAGACTCATGGCCTCCACTACTAAGACTTGATATCCAATAAGCACACACCAATTTAAATATCATTATTAAATTATTTTATCCCTTTCTATCAGTTTCACTTTACGTTAATTAATTATTTAACCAATAATTAACCATTATAATTTCCATTTTACATTTATTTAGCATCACACCAAAGATCAATTCACTATAGGAATAACCAAACCAACTTCACAGTTCCTTAAAAAGGTAACCTCAGAATTTCATCCCAATAAGTTCCCACCCCATGGGTTAACATCATTTATTCAATTATTAATAGAATTATCACTTTTCCATAATTCTAGGTATTATAGTAAAAAATTCAAAACATCCAAACACAAGGGGCTCAACATGGTGATTAGATGAACTACCAGTCAAGACTTTTCCACATATAGTTGGAGCATAGGACCATACACCCTCGAGAATCTAAACACTGAAATCTTGTGGTATACCCCATACATCATTTCCTCACTAGGAAGGAGGGTAAACAATACCATCTATCTCATGTAGTGGGGAATTTAATGTTGATAAACAAACAAAAAGATCCAAAAATCATCCAACATTAACAACCAATTTGTTTCATCATATCGGGTGTCCTTCTTGACACACACATGCATAAACCGATGCATCCCTTCGGTCTAGACATCAACTACTACCACCACAACCACTGGTCCTACATTCCCATACAAACCACAATAGTCCTCTATACTTATACATCCCGGGCTAACACCCCAACACAATTAGCAGGAAACAAACAACATAGCAACTGTGTTCTTGGCCCTAAACAAGGCATTCAGCCTTCATACACAATGAGAACTCAAAACTCCAGAGAATAAGGCTCTTGGAATTTAAAAGCAATATGGTAACTCAGAACCCATCAAGGAATTATCTTTATTCTACAAATGTTCATTTCTTCCATATTGAGTTAACAAATTTAATTTAACATTCCTAATTGCATCCATTTAATTTATCACCAAGCACAACATTAACAACCAGATTCATTTACATGTCGCTTCATCATTGGGAAAATAAATTTACAATTAATCTTGGACTTATGTTATTTATTAACTTCTATCATGAAATGAATGATAATCAATAAAATAATATATATCACCCTATATATAAAATCAATAGGCAAACCATTATTTGCAGTATTAAGAATCAACATACAATCGATACCGATTATTTTACTATGGTTCAATATTTATTTTGTCAATTTCAATGTGGTATAGTGGATAAATAATATTAACTATAAGAATACACATAACAAGAATATATATTCCATGAATCCCCAACCTCAAAAGATTTTTGGCATTCTTTACATGAGAACAGGATGACACAATGGATCGCGACCACCTATCTCGCAATGAATGCATCCACCCAAGTACGTCACGACACAACCACATCAACCAACACCAATGGAAGGAACATTAAAAAAATGGATATCACATGATGTAACATGGAATGGATAATGGGAGGAAACATATTAAGGAACCTAGAATAACGAAGGTATAACCTACCTTATATTAAAGACATATTGACACTTCCTGGGTACACCAAGACAGGGGGTGTGCATGTAGCTGGAGAAACTCTAAGAAAAACATGATCCATGGATCACACCATAATCACATTTATTCTCAAGAAATAATGGTTTTGGGAACCTAGTACCGAGTGGAAGGAGAATAAATGAAAAAAATGGAATTCCATTGGCTTAGAATGATCAGATTCGATACTCACGCAATGTGAAAGGGTTGAATTTCCATTAAATATAGATCTCAATACTCCATATTAGTTGACCATGAAAAAACCAAAAGGACCTTAGGTATTTAATGATATGAGTTATTGGATTTTAATTGGCCTTAAATCCCTTAAAACGAGGCATTGAATGAATTTTACGTCGAATAAAAGGGGAAATGAGGGAAACTGTAGGAATCTAGAATCATTAATCACTAGTTAATCTAGAAACACTATAGAACCTACCAATACATAACCTACCATCATATGACTCACTGAAAAATGAATCACTGATAGATAAATTGGTGACAGATGACTCACCAACAGATGACTCACTGATGGATGAATCACTGACAGATGAACCACCGACAAATGACTCCTAGACATATGAATCACTGATAGACGAATAATCGACAGATGAATCCCGACCGATGAATCATTGATAGGTGAATCACCAACTGATAACTCACCGATATATGACTCACTCACAGATGACTCTCCAACAGATGACTCACTAGTATATGACTTCTGAAATGATGACTCGCTAACAGATGACTTACCAACAGATGACTCATAGGCAGATGACTCCCTAGAATATGAATCAAGGACAGTTGACTCGCTAATAGATGACTCGCCGACATGTGACTCGCTGAAAAATTACTCACCAATAGATAAGTCATTGACAAATTACTCACCAATAAATTACCCAATGACAGATGACCCACTGATAGATAACCCATCAATAGATGACCCAACGAAAGATGACCCACCGAAAGATGAACCACTGACAGATGACTGATGAAGCTCACATTTTCATATATTTTATACAGTAAATCATTTTTTATAATCCCACAAAAGTGTTATTGGATGGTTAATTGTCATGTTTTTAGGTTTTACTGTCATTTTGAGTTGAATAGTAAAAATTGGCCATTTTGGATTTTTAACAGTTTTAAATTATTTCGGTAGTTTGGACATAACATTATCCACACTGATCCAAATTGAAAAATTATTTCTTTTACAGATTCTAAACATCCAGCTCCTAATTTACTATTTTTGGACTAAAAGCTGAATCAGCCATATGGAAGCTCAAAAGAAGATCAAAAGTGGGAGAAAGAAAACTATTTTCAGTTCTGTCTAGTTTTGGTGTCAGATCCATAACTCATCCATGGTGGGGCCAAAGCTTGTGAAATTATGTGGGTGGACGCGCAAGGAGTTTTGAACCATCTTTAATGAAGGAAGAACCGCGTGAATTGGCCTTTTATGGGGGAATTAAATCACCCTAATCTGAAGGATTTAGTTTTGGAGAGTCTGACTGGACAAAATAAATAATCAGAGTGAAACGGCTCTAACTCTTGGAATACATGTCCAAATCCTCTCAGAGTTTGAGGGGACACGGACAAGGGAATTATAAAAAACATTAAAGAAGGGCTCAACGCGTGAAGATGTCATTTAATGGGGATATAATGTGTCAACATTCTGGGGTCAAATTCTAACTATGAAAGGAGGAGAGCACCACCCCCTCAAAGCATCCCATTCTCCATCCATTCCTTCAAGTCACCAAGGAGGAGATCTCCACCGAGAGAGGCCAGCCGGAAATCTTCCCCATTTCTTTTAATATTATTTCATTTCTTTATTTTTAGTCTTCAATTGTAATTTAGATTTCTAATAAATTCATTCTTTGTTTTTATTTTTGTGTCCACCGATTCACCCTCTTCTCTTCCTCTCATCTTTCCATTGTGAAGAATAATACTCATGATCATGAGTAACTAATCCAAGGAATATCCCAAGGGAGTAATTAGGTTCATTAACCCAAGACCATATTTTTAATATTATTTGAGTTAATTATAAGGATAATTTATAGTGGGTGTAATCTTCATTGTTTTTGTTTAATGATTCACTTGTTAATCTACAACCATTTTCCCTCGATTGAGGAGGTGGATGGAAGGTGTGCTTGGTGATCGCTAAGTAGACTTTTCATTCATAATCGATGTAGAATAAGGTGTGCACACATATGATGGAGTGTGTACACTATGAATATTTGCAACTAGCCAATGAAGGTCCTCCCTGGATATTCTCTCAGGAGAACTTCCTTTTTTCCCTAATTACATTCTGTTTAGCATTGCATGGTAATTTAGAATTAAATTTTAGTTTCTTATGATTTATGAATTTCATTTATTTTATTAAATTACATTTATTTCATAAAATATTAAACAATAAAAAGAATTAGATTAGGTGGACTAGAAGTAGTGATTTATTAACCACAAAATCTCCTCAAGAGAACGACATAGGTCAGCCACTCTGCTGCACTTAGTATAAATATTTTTGAGAGCGCACACAACAATGCTTCGTCAATGACCCACCGACAGATAACCCATCGAAATATGACCCGACAATAGTTGACCCACTAACATATGCCCCATCGAGGGATGACTCACCGACAGATGACTCTCTGATAAATGACTCACTGATGGCACTATTCACAGACCTAAAATTACTATTCACAGAACTGGAAATTTGGAAAAGTGTTGAGAATAAGTCACGTTGACCACCCAGAACACATAAAACACCATATTTTTTAAAATGAATGGACTGAGGGGTCTGGGACATTACATCAGATACCTCTCAAAAACATTCTCATCCTCGAGAATCCAAAACTAATCTAGAGAGGAAACTGAAAAGGGGTCCAAACAACCAACCTTTGAGATACATTTCAAGGTGCTCACCACAAAGGAGCTCACCCACTTCATCAAAGGAATAGAAAAAAACCAAACGAAAAATACAACCATCTGCTAACTAATCTTCCGTGGGAGATACCTCTCAAAAGAGAGCTAGACACAATAATAAATAATAGGATCCATCTCGTAAACAAGAAAGTTCTATAACCATAAGATGAATATCATTAAAAGAGAATTGATAAAGGTCAAAAAACATTATGTACTGAGCATGTATTTGTGACTCACATTCCCAAGTACAATGCATCATGACACTATGTCACCTCATGACATGCACCTAGGGGATAACATGCCCATGAAACACCTTCTCCTTCTGATCCTGGACCTCGACCTACTGATTATCAAAGGTCTCATCCTCATCAACATTTATCTCATCCCAATAGATAATGTGAGAGTCATCATGAATAGAATTATGGATCTGTCACACATGAAAAACATCATGTATCCTACTCATATGTAGGGGATGTGCTACCCGATACGCCATGGATACAACTTGAGCCAACACCTCAAAATTCCCAATAAACTGGGGTAAAATCTTACTCCCACGACCAAAACTTCACTACCCATGATAGGAGTCACCTTTAGAAACATGTTATCCCCAGCGTCAAAATCAAATGGTCTCCTCCTATGATTGATATAAGATTTATTATGATCCTACACTGCCTTTATCCTCTCATGATTCCCCTAAACCATCTTTTTAATGTTCTGTACCAATTCCAGCTTTAGAATTGTTGATTTTATGACAGTAGTCTAAAAAATAGAGAATAGAAAGGTGGGACATATAAGGCATCAAATGGAGCTATACAAATGTTGGAGAAGAAATTATTGTAATATGAAAAGGCTACCAAGGGTTAGTACCTCATGCTTGAAACTCCAAAATCTAGGACATATGAGGGTAACATATCTTCAAGATTCTGGATGGTCCGCTCTGTCTGACCATCCATCAATGGATGAAAAACATTGTTAAGGTGTATATGAGAACTAAAAGCATTCTGAAGACCTCTCCACACCCTAGAAGTAAAATGATGATCTCGATAAAAAATGATCATCCTAAGGACCCTGTGGAGTCCCACCACATCCTCCAAATATTTTATCAACTAAACCTAAATTGAAATCAAATACAAGATTGCTACAAAGTGGGTTTATTTCATAAAACAATACACAAATACCCATATAGCATCATATACTCCCAGAGCATGAGGTAAACTGGTAACAATGTCCATCATGATATCCTCTAACTTCAAATGAGGAACATCTATCGCTGGAGAAACCCACTAGGAACATGGTTCTCGACCTTCACATACTGGAAGACCAAACATCGTAAAACAAACTTTGCAACTGCACAATTCAACCTTGGCTATCAAAACTGACTACCCAAATCTTGGTACATCTTTGTTACGCCATGGTGTAATGCTAAGGGATAAATATAGAGCTCTCTGACAACCATCTCACGCATCTCCAAAAGTACAAAATCATTTCCTAAAACAATACTTGGTGTTGATTATCTTCTAACCATCCATCATGGGACTAGCCACAAACAACTCGGTCTTTCCAGACCTCTACCTCCAAATCCCCCTACTGGGAATCTTCCAACTGATTTAAAAATATGACTTCATTATCATCTAAAAAAGACAACCTATGTCCCCTAATTCTTCCATATCGAGATGCAGAGATGGATGTTCTTCCATTACTCTCTAGGGATCACATAATTCATGCACTACATCACTACATGAATTCTTTCTAAGAACATAGGCTATAATATTCCCCTTACAAGGTGTATATGATATTTATAAGTTGTAATCCTATAAGAACTCCATGCACTGATGTAGTCGTGAGCTCATGTGACATTGGGAGAAAACATACCTTAGGCTTTTATAATCGGTGAAGACCACAAAAGGCTCATCGATGAGGTAATGTCTCCACAACATTAGGGAAAACACCAAAACTACAAAATATAGATCTTTAGTGTCATATTTACTCTCATGACGATGTAACTAATGAGAAACCTAAAAAACAACTGATATATGATGCATCAGAAGACATCCTAACCCCAGACGTGAAGCATCACTGAAAATGTCAAACTGAACTCCTTCAACTGGAAGACAAAGAACTGGAGCACTGACCATCATCTCCTTCAAATACTATAATGATGCCTAACATTGATCAGTGCATACAAATACCTGATCGTTTCTAGTCAAATCTTTTAGAGGTTTCAGAACCCGATAGAAATTGGATATCTACCTCATGTAATATCCTATATGACCAAGAAAACTTCACACCTCTACCACTATCAGGGGGGATTCCAAAGAAAAAACAACTTATATATTCGACAGATCCATAGCTACTACTTGTATGGATAAAAAATTCCCCAAGAAACAAACTTGTCAACCCCAAAACACACACTTATACAACTTCCCAAGTAGTTGATGTTGATGAAGAACTCCCAAAACGTCAGGTAGATGCTCTATGTGCTCCTCCTCAGATGCAGAGTACACCAGGATGGAATCAATGAAGACCACCACAAACATATCTAGGGACTCACAGAATAGAGAGTTCATAAACACCATGAACATAGCTAGAGCATTTGTTACACCGAATGGAATCACAAAAAACTCTTAATTCCTATGATGACAACAGAAAGTAGTCTTCGGGATATCCTTATTCTTTACATGCATTTGTGGATATCTTGACCGCAATTCAATCAACAAGAACCAAATTTCACCCTTTATTTGATTGAATAAATCATCAATCCACAGAAGAGGATAGTGATCTTTACTACCACTTTGTTCAAGTGAAGTTAATATATTCACAACTACAAACTAAAATCTTCCTTATTCATGAACAAAACTAGTTTTCCCCACAATGATACACTCTTCTATAAAAAAACTGCATTGTAACATATCATCAAGATATATACGCATCTCTCATAACTCAAAAGGAAGTATCCTATATGGAGACATTGATAGAGGAAATTCTCTTAGATGTAGCTCGATCCTGAACTTAATCTCTCATCGAGGGGGTAACTCTACAACCATTCAGGAAAGAAATCATTGTACTGTTCCATGACCGTAAGAAAGGAGAACTACTAAACCTCTCACAAACCCATAATTAGTTTATCCATCAAAGATGTTGAGGAAGGAACACACCTCTAACCCATCCAAGGTTCTCTCTTTCCAAAAAAAACCATTGGCTCTCCATCAGTGTCGAAGAATACCACCTACCTCCTGAAGCAATCCACAATAGCCTGCACTGAATACAGACAATCCATGCCAAGGATGTTATCATATGGTTGTATTTATAAACATAGGAAACATCCCCAAGAGATTTTCTACCCCAATACTATATCACAGTCTCTACATACTTCAAATAAATCATATCAACCATCAAATAGTGTAGTCAAAGCCAAGGGAACTATATGTCTATCTACTACAAGTCCCAAAGAATATAAAAGGGTAGGTGATATAAAGGAGTTTGTCTCCCCTGAATCAAATAAGGCATTCACCTATGTAGAAACAAGTAAAGGTTACCGCAAAAGATGTCTAGCTCAACTAGTGCTGGTAATTCTAAAGCATGAAGTTGGCCACGACCTCCAGCACAGTCTCTCTGACCCTGTTGACAACCACTACAATGGTCACACACTTGTATCTAAATATGGGGAGAATCCCTGGGTTTTCCTCTGCCTACCCCATCTAGTATCTACTAATCCTAAGTCGATACAATCTGATGTTGCTTTCTCGGATGAAATTTCCTCAAACGAGGAACTTAAAGTGGAACACCGGGCCATGATGATTGCTCAGAAAGGTCGGGAACTCTCATTGTAGAAGACCTCAACCTCCATAATAAAATCAAGTGTTTGATCCATTGGAATTGGTATGAGATCCACTCCCCCCCTAGAGAAATGAGATACTGAAGGCTAGGACCTACCCATGGTTGAACATAAACTATTATACCCTAAAAACCGTGGACCCCATACAACAAATATACTCGGTGAATAATAATGATGACCCCCTCTTGTGATGGTCCATTTTTGGATAATGTCTTCTCGATGGACTCTTCCCTCGCTAGAACCACATTATATGTCTTCAGCCTAAATGGGGTGACCTAGCCCTGGATTTCTGAATGCAAAACCTCATCGAAATTCCATGCCTAATCCTAATCATTTGGAAATAGGCCTAAAGAATATACTAATATGTTCCTGAAATATATTTGAAACTCTCTCACAACTGAGCTCTCATGTCAAAGTGTAAGCTAATCCTAGTTTCGAGCTTCCTTCATAGTAGAAAAAAGAAACTCAACCCCGAAATTTCCTCATATCTCCTTCTATGAGACTCACAACTCCTTGAGATCCCCAAGGAATAATAACCCCCATTGCCTTCCCGCTCCTTTTAGTATCATCACAAACAACAATAAAAAGTTCTACTTCTGAGAAAAAACTATGCCAAAAGATATCTAAACCTCCTCCAACTAGGCTTCTATGATCACATCTGAAATGGGTCCATTGTACTTATGCAGACTCTTCCACTAAAACTCCCGGAGTGACATCCACTATGTGTTGTCATCATGATCAACCTCTACTCTATAGTGATTGCCTATCACAACCTACTAAAAATATTATATGTGAAAGATATGAGGACGTCGACCTAGAGCCATACCTACAAAATAACAAATAGTTAGAGTTCCAAAACCAAGAATACAGAAAAATCAATATTAATTAATTTTTTTCTATTATTCATTATAGGTTATCCTAATCCAACGTCGACCTATTTAGAAATTGGATAAATGTATAATTTGGAATGATACTTTTTTATATATCTACCTTGAAAAATGTATCACCTCCTTTAGTTGTCAATATAAACATAAAGACTAGTGCATTAGATCACATGGTTCCCTAAATACCCATGTCCCAGCCAGTCTCACATGCTTACAATGATTTCTAAACTTATCTGACATAGTTTCCCTACAAACCCATGCACCCTCACCTATTCTTAACTCAAAACTCCATCATTTTCCTCAAACCGTCCTCTGATACCACTCTGTCACGACACCCTCCCCTCAATGTGTACCCCTGCTTGTTCGGCAATGAGAGGAGATAGATAGTGGCACCCATGTCCCACCTCTATTAGGCACTAAGTTTGTGACTATCACTTTGAGTATAGAAAACACACAAATGGGAGGCATTACCCGCTAAGAGAACACATGAAAAAGGGATATATAACATATAAAACAACCAACTCCTGCTCATACTATAATATAAATGAAATTCCAAGTACACATAGGAAATTTAATGTAAGAACTACTACAACTTAAATGGAAAACAACAGGTACAAAAAAAGTAAAATGGAGGCAATCACTAAGTACTAATGGCTCCTGCAACACCAAGCTAGTAGTAACCAGCATGATCTATATCATTCTCCAAGTGACCTGAAAAATAGTTTATATAACATAGGGTGAGTATAACAGTATACTATGTAGGATCATCCCCTGATCCTCTCGTGCCAAAGTAAAGAATGCATGGTAATTATAATGAACAAAAAGTAAAATTGAATCATCCCCTAAATAGGTATAATATTTTCCTAGCCTCACCATGGATACTCTCATAATTAATCACATGTAATAGTATTTCTTATAATAAAAAATATCAAGGGTACCCCTCTACAACTTTCCCACTAGTTTTCCACTTTTATCTAAAGTTGTATGTCCCAATCATCTCTCTTTAGAATGGCTTGTGCATAGACACTTAGGCATAGCACCACAACATGAACCTCATGAAACAAAACCCCTACCTCTACACAACCAAAGAAACTAGTTATTTTCTGAGATCCATAATAGCTCACGTAACATGTATCATACATCTGGTATTATACATCAATCCATTATATCTTGTACATTGAGTAAGGATCCTTAAGTCATCACATCCTATACACATTACAACTATAATAGTCCATAGGAATCTATATCCATAATATCTGTGTGTGAATAACCATAATTCATTAAAGCACACTACCCACATATATGTGGAAAACAAACTATCATTTCTACCAGCACAAGTAACTACCAAGAGAAGTGAGTGGGGCTAAAGGGGGTAGTCAACCATCCATCATCCCAACTGGATGTTGGAGAAACCCACCACTTTTTCTAGGGCTCATAATCCCTGGGGTGTCAGTTTCTCTAACAAAAAAGGTGTAGTAGTATATATAAACAAAAAAATTATAGAATATAATATATCTCACATCCACACTATGGGCATAACCTAGACTTAGACTCAACTGCAGAAAACGTATCTCGGATTCCTGTCTGACATCGCCAAGACCAGATATCCTATACGGACACAAAAATATAAAGATATTTTTAAATTTAATTTATTAAATTTTATAATTTCACTTTATGTTAATTAATTATTTAACAACTAATTATAATTTATCATTTACACATTAAATTATCATAATAATTACACCAATGTTACATGCCCCTTAATCATAACCAAACTATGCCCATAGATCTTTTAAAATGTAACCTCACAATTGTATCCCAGCATGCTCCAAAAACTTGGGTTAACATGATTTATTAACAACATTATCACTTTTCCATAATTCATGGGGCTATACAAAAACTTTCTAAGCTTCCACAAACTAGGGGATTAAACTAGTGAGTAGATAAACTAACCATCGAGTATTTTCCACATATAGCTTGAGTGTAGGCCCATCCACCCTTGAGATGATAAACACGAGAAGTAGGAAGAAATATAAGGAAACCATGATCCAAGGTCCACACCACAATCACACGTCTCCTCGATGAAGAAAGGTTCTTGGCGCATCGTACAAAGAGGAGGGAGAATGAATGATTTCTGGGAAGGCCCCCGGCATATAAGGATTAGATCCAAGACTCATGGAATGTGAAACATTGGAATTTCCATTAAAGATAGATCTAAATAACCCATGGGATTTCACAAAATAAAAACCTCTAGACTCTAAGTGATTCAATGATAGGATTTATGGGATTTGAATCAGCCATAAATCCCTTAAATGAGGCTTTGAATGCATTTTACGTCAATGGAACTGTCATACAGGGAAAATTGTTGGAAGATGGAAACACTGTTCACTTTTTGATTTGGAAACACTATAGCACCTACCGAGAGATGACCTACTGAGAGATGACCCACCGAGAGATGGATCACCGACAGATGACTAACCAATAGATGACTCACTGATAGAGGACTCCCCGATAGATGACTCACAGACAGATGAATTCCAGAAATATGACACTCCGATAGATAAATCACCAATAGACGACACACCAATAGATGACTGACTGATAGATGACTGGCCAATAGATGACTCACCAACAGATGACTCACTGATAGATGACCCACTATCAGATGACCCACTAAAAAATGACCCACTTACATATGACCCACTGATAGATGACCCACCGACCGATGACTCTGTGAGGGATGACTCAACGATAGATGACTCATTGATAGATGACTCGCCAACAAATGACTCGACGATAGAACTATTCAAAGAATAGGAAACACTATTAATAGAATTGGAAATTTAGAAAAGTGTTGTGAATAAGTCACCTTCACCTAATTAGACATCTCAAACAAAATATTTCAATAAAGTATTGGACCATAGAGGTCTGGGCCATTACACTGTACCACCTACCAACATATGACCCACTAAAAAATTACTCAGTGATAGATGAATCACCGATAGATGACAGACTGATAGATGACCCCCCGACAAATGACTCGATGATGGATGAATCACCGAGAGATGACCCACCGACAGATGACCCACTAGCACATGACCCACCTACAGATTACCCACCTACAGATTACCAACATATAGATGACTCTCCAATAGATGACTCATTAATAGATGACTCACTGATGGAACTATTTATAGAACAAGAAACACATTTCAAGGAACCGGAAATTGGGAAAAAGTGTCAGGAATAAGATACCTTGACCTCCCTGAACACCTCAAAAACCAAATGTTTGCAATGAACTGTAATGGATATGGCCAATCCATAACACATGACACATAATTATCAAAATTGAATAATTTAATGGATAATTTTCTATAAAAATTTATTTTGTATAATAAAACTCGATGGGAGTGATAAAATATCGCAATCTTACATTTAATTTTTATTATATTTTTAAAATAGGTATAATTTGAATAAATTCTTTACAATATATTTTCTTTTGAATGAAAATAAGTTTATGTAAATCATAGATTTTTTCTTTTAATTTTTGGTGATGAAATAATTAAAATGAATATTTACTAAATGGCGATGTTTTAATTACCCAATAATGAAACAATCAATTAAATTATACAATAAATTTTACGTGAAAAATAATTTGACTTAATAATGGTGATCAAGGAATATTATGGGTGAATATTCCATATTAAAGGTGTGTTAACTGATTTTTTTTGATGATATATTTCGATATGTATTTTCTTAAAGTCAAAGTTATGAATAATGTAAAAATTAACTCTTATGATATTTTATGAAAATAATATTTTATTAAATTATTTAAAAACATAATAATTTAAACGAGTAGAAAGTGGACGATATATGGTCTAAAATATCTTAAATTTTCTATTTATGGTCTAATTGAAACTTTAAATGTAAAAAATGCATCCTCTTAATATTAAAAATATTATTAGCGTAGTTGTAATTAAAATAGGATATCAAAGGATGTATAAAAAATATATGGAATAAAATTATATCAACTCCTATCTAAAATTTATTGGTTTATGATATTACAACATTATGTCATCTTATATTCAAATGTATGGCCTTTTGGACATATTTTCATTGTGATGTAATTTATTTTAAATATATATTTTTGAGAGTTTCAAAAATTTATCAACCCCTCTCTTATTAAATGAATCCTCTCCTCATTTATTCACACTTCTATATCCCATTGGCTCTACCATCCTCTACCCAATTCTCTTCCCAAAATCATTATATTTATCCTAGAGGAATTCCTTTTGGCAGAAATCCATTAAAGGAACTCCATTTATACAAATAATAGGAGATATCTATATAAGAGGAGGTTTTAATGAGTATAATGAGAATTAAGACATAAGGTAATGGAATTTCATCTCACTATTTATTTTCAGGAGATACATGCCAGATTCATCACTCGATTCGTTTCTGGGGGTATATAATAATATATAACATGTTATATCATTAATTTTCCCTATTTAATGCTATTCAATATTTTATTTGATGTTATTATTTCATGGTGTTCGGGATTCAAAAGTCACTCAAATAGTATTGATTTATGTATCACTTTTATTTTTTAGGGATACATTCCTTATACCCTGTTTGTTTCATCTACGTGGTGTATCTAATACCGCCGAATATCATTTATCAGTATTTTACATAATATTATGTTATTTTCATATCTATATTATTTTATTTATTTCTTGGGTCATATGATTCTACTTATTATAAAGTAATGAGTATTTATTTCATAATTGCATCAATATTTGGGATTGTTTCACTTTAAGTCTTCGTTGCGGAATATTTATCCTTCATTTCCATTTTTTATAAAAATGCTTTTAACAACGTTTTCAATAAAAAAAATTATTTTCTTTTATGGATGATTAATATTATTTTCCCCATTTTTTACATTTTACTACATGGTTAAAAAGGAATCATTTTGTCATTTTCAAAACAACTTTGTGAATTTTCTGAGAAAAGTATGAAAGGAATGGTTTTTTAACTTATACAGAATGAACTGAATTTTCCACCATCATAAGGCCTTAATGATTTGAATTTTACATTATAGTATTCTGTATTTTTTTATAGAAAATTTATTACTTAATTGTTTTTATCATTTTATGAAAAGAAAATGAATAAAATGATGAAATTATATTTCCACATTAATTATTTTCTGGTAATATCTCAAAATTATTTTCTATCTGAGATAACATTATTTCATTTTACATATGTTTTATTGGGGATATGATTCAATCATAACATTCCTATTCTTTCAAGGAATTATTTGTGTTTAAGATGGAATGATATTTATGAAACCCATTTCATTTCATGGGTTAAATTATGATTTAATGATGTTTATGAAATCCATTTAAATCCATGGGTTCTTATATGATGATATATATATTTTCTTGTGGCACAAAAATGTATGGTTTTCATCAGGTGATTTGCGGGACCTATTTATCCCTCCAATTCATTGGGTAAAGATGAATAACTCATGAGGTATATGTGTTATGAATTAACCAAATTTAATTTTTACACAAATTTAAGTGGACCTTGTTTTCATGTCCATAAGTTTATGAATGTTCCTGATTTCATGTCCTTATTTTAATGAGTCAATCTGTTATTATTTATACGTGTTCAAAAAGGTACAGGTTTATGTGTATTCCATAATTTAATGTCTTATGTGAATGTTATGATCTCATGAATTTTATTATTTGATTCTCTTATGATTCATGTCTTGTGAACTGCTATTATTTATCACATGACTCGTGTATATGTTCTTTGATTTTAAGGGTATGATTCTCAATTGTTAAGATCATGTTTTCATACCCTTATGTTCATGATTATGCTTATGTATCCTCCTTTATTACCCCTACTGGGCATTATATATCTCCTTTTTTATGTTTATTTTCTATAGTATGTGAAGAAAGGTATTAATTTTGATATTTCAAGAAAGGGTTTAGTTATGAAGATATAGGTGAGAGAATAAGACAATGTGTAATAAACTAGTTGTTTATGTTTTGGGGTTTTCAATGGAACCAAACTAATATATTATTTGGGAGTGTGTTTGTGTAATTTAAGAAATTTTCCACAAAAATAATGTGATATATATGTACATCCTTCCATGTTTATTATAATATGATGAAGAAAAGGAACTTATTGAATCCAAAATTCAAATTTTATAAATTATAAATATAACAAATTTTCTCAAAGTGTTTCAATAATTTTTTTAAATAACTTTTATATTATTCGTAACATATAGAGTATACATATATATAATCAATAAAAATAATAAATAAATCTTCACAATATTCCATGAAGGATATATAGATCTGATCTATAAAAACATAGAGTTCATTAGTCAATCCAAGGTTCATTAATTTAATCTCATAATGACCATACCAAGTAAAAAATGTTGTATTTGGAATATCATTCTTCCTTAAATACAATTTACGATAACTAATATGAATATGATTGTTTAAAAAAGTTCTCCTTGAATTTGATCCAAATATTCATCAATATGATGTAGAGGATAATATTTCTTCATATTAATAGAATTTATTTCACTATAATAAATGAAAATCTTTTTATCCCCATCATTACTTTTCAAAAATAGAATAAGATAACCCCATGGTGAAACAATTGGGAAAAAAACGCATTATCAAAAAATTCCTGTAATTATTTCTTCATCTTGCATTCCACTATGGTATCCATACTATAGGGGGTATTATATATATGTTTTTCATTATGGATGTGTTCAATAGAATTCTCAACCTGATCATGTCGGTGCTAAAGTAGTTTTTCATTATATACATCAATATATTCTTTAATAATGATAAAATTTCAATCACAATGTTACCTTTAACTTCTATAAGTGGTTTGTACTATTATTCTAATATAATATCAATAAGGAGAGCTAATGGATTTGGATTTAAATATGATTTAGATGATACAATCTCCCATATAAATGCAATATTTTACATACCATTATCAACTTTATAAAAATTATTTTCTCAGTAATAATTTCTTAATTTAAAATATGAAATAATGACCATACCAAGGATTACATCAATGTAAACCATACACATAATGATATTGGTAATAAATAGGTTATTTTTATGTGTCATAATTAAAATAAAATGAAAAATGTTTTGTGAAACAATATTTCCACTGTGAGTCCTGATTGAAAATTCATTTCTTAAGGTTATTGGGAAATGTCTAACTTTCATGGAAAGCATATAAGATATAAATATGTGGGAAGACCTAAAATAAAATAAATAATTAGGTAATTTTTAAGCTATAAAAAAACCAACACCGACAATATCTTTAGGAACACCAAACTCAGCAATAGTGATTGAAAATCTTGACCATGCTGACCTACCCATTTCTGAGGAAAATTCCCATATGCTTGGGACATTCATTCTCATAGTCCTATATCTCTATATAGTTAATGAATTAACCATTTATAGACTCTTTTGTACCTTTACAATACTGATCCCAATAGACATTCTCTCATCTCTTAAAAACTCTCCTTCCTATTAAACATCTTCCCCAATGTTTCCCTCCTAATTTTCTACAAGTTTAAAATTCCACCTTTCACTTATTCCATTTTTTATATTTTTTATCCTAGTGTGCACAACCAAAATCTTATTATATTTATATCCTTTGAATTCATATGACTTGATGAATTCATTAACTATCTTTATATCACCCTATACTATATACTAATATGATAATAATGTTTTGGAGAAAAGTTCCCTTCAAAGGATTAGCTTTATCCCAATAAATACATGACCAATCAAACTCTTTGGATAATTTGTATAGTTCCAAACCTGCCTTGCTAACTTAATTAATTTAAATTTATACTTTGAAACGTATTTATCTTATTTTTTTCTTATACTCAATATTTTTCTCTCCATATACACTAATTTCACATGAGCAAAATATTATTCCATGAAATATACCTTAAAATACTTCAACTCAATTTTTTTTATTTTCTCCTCATCCTTAGTTTTGGAAATCAATGACCTCCATTGATCTCTATCCACTATGAGATAATAATATGGCATGACAAACTTTGAAATTTAATGAATTCTCAAAGAAAGAAATATCTTCTCTATGTAAGATATCAATTTTCATCTAAAAGATGATTAGTATTCCCATTCAATGTTGGTTTTTCTTGAAACATGATGTGGTCCAAAATTATTTAACCACATTTTGGATCAGTGGTAAGCTCTGTATGAAAAATATTATTAGTCCTAAACTGATACATCTACCCCATTATAGTTAAATATTATTTATCCCTAGTTCTATGTCTAATTTCATTGTCTTGTCTAAGAGGTAAATCCATAAATATATTATATTTATTGATTTAGTTTCCATTGAATTACCTAATCTCCATTTTTAAACAATGGAATTTGATAGATTAGATCAAAACAAATATGAATCAAAATGTATAATTCTAGAACCAAGGAAACACATAACATAACCTAGAATTTCTTGTATAGACAATCTTAGAATCATTCCCTTAGAAACACTAATAATTTTCTAAAATTATAAAAATATTTTTAAATATTTTAAAATGTTATGTAAGTAAAATGTGAATTATACGAATCATATCCCTTGGTAATTTCAAATAAGGTGTGTGGTAATGGACTATTCATCTTAGTCAGATCATTGTATAGGTGTATGTTCTATAATCAATGATTTCCTCAGTCAAGTTCTCATTGTTTATACTAAAATTTATCTAATACAAATTATAATAAACAAAATCCAATACCATAGAGTCTATGGTAATTTTACTAATTTGTTTCAAAATAAAAGTGATTGAATCTCAATGTATTGAATATATTAATATTTTTGGGAGACTAGATACATACATGATTATTTAATTTCACATAAATACATTAAATATTTTTTAATAACTCTTATATGAAATTTATGTTTTTCCATTACTAAATCCCTGAATTATTTTATAGATCCCTTCTTGGTATCATATAGATTTGAAAACATAATAAATGGTAGCCCTAGATGCTCAGTGAGAAAGATAGAGTATAACACAAGTTATTAGAAAATAAATTAAACATGAATAATATAGATGAGATAAACAATATTCAATTATACCATATTACTAATTCCATAAAACATGGTACTAAATACAAAGAAAACATAACAACATAATTAATTAAATTGATAAATAAAATAATTTTCATAATGATATAATTCATTTTGTTGTGCATCCTAATCATACCATCATGGACTTTTTACGAGACAACATAAATAATTAGGAAAGACGTTTGTCAAATACCCAAAAAATATTGTCTCAAGAGACATTCCAATTCACCAATGGTCTATAAGGGTCCCAACTTTAGTTACTAAGTCCAATATATTCTTCATATGAAATGGGTGATTAAAAATTCAATAAATATTCAACATAGAATTTCAAATCAGAAAAATAACATTTGATATGTTAATATTTTCCCTAATAAATAAATATAACATGATCATAATCCATAATAGTAAAATGGTAGATGGTATCAAAATATTCTATCCTAATTAAATTATACTATTCACTAATGAATATTGATATAGATTAAAATGCATTAAAAATTCCACTAGAAGAATTTTTATGGAAAATACTATTTTCTTCTGAAAATAACTTATATTAAAATCTAAAAATTTAAAAATATATATATAAGAATATTTTCCATGAAAATAAATATGAAAATATTTAAATAATGTTTCAGTACTTATATTATGTTTGATTTCAAGAAAATTTGTTCTTGTGGTGTATGTTAAAACAATGATTTCATTATCACCTTTGCTAAAAAAATACCTCATTCAAAAAATGAATAGAAGATACTTTTTTTATTAAAAGTAATAATGGGTAAAAATTCATTCCTTAAATTACCGAAAAAAATTAAAAACAATCTTGAAAAAGTTTTAAGAAAAACAAAGAAATGGAACAAAATGTTTCCAGACTAAATTTAATAATAAAGTCAGATTTCCTTTAAGAAATTCATTTAGTCTTTTTGAATGTTGTGAAAGGTAAAATTTGAAATAATACATAAAAATAAAATATATAACCATAAGAGATAAAAATTTATTTGGTTTATGAAATTAATTTAATATAATTTCCTTAAAAAACATAAACCTAAACAATCCCAAATAGTGATGATATTATGAAACAAACCCTTAACTCAAAACCAACTATCATTTAAATTTCATTTAACCATGTGTATGTTAAATTTAAATTAATTAAAAAAATATACCATAAAATTATACATACTAATAATATCATATATTATTCTCTTATATATTTTAAATACATTTTTATTAATAATTATTTATCAAAATCACTGTTTTTGAATGTTATCTATTTCATTTTTCATTTATATATTGCTTTGGTAGTTTTGATAATTGAATCTTGATCATGGTTAAATCATATAATTTTTTTATAAATATTTTAATATAATTTTTATTCTTGATATAAATAATAAAATTCATACTTGAAAGGTTTACATAAAAAATGAATCACATCGCTTCATGGAGTGGTAGTCTGCACATATGTGCGAGCAACATTATCATTTTTAACAAGTTTAATGGTAAGAATATTAACGATATATTATGTTTACAGATTAATAATTATGTTATAAATATAATATATATTAATTATTTTAATCTTTATAACCATTCATTAAAATTGGAAAAGAAAAAAAAACTACACCTCTACATGGAGATGGTAAGTTGTATGTACAAAAGAGTGATTTTGTCTCTTTTTTATGATCGAAAATAGATGGAAATAGTATTTCAATAAAAATTAAAATATACTATTTTATAAATGATATTGGGTTAGTTATTTTGTCATGTTTATAGAATATTTACTGGAATTAGATGAATAAAAAAATTTGAATGAGTCGGTAAATATGATCACATCTTCTTCTTTAGATTTTCTTTAGATCCCTTCTTCAGGACCCCTATAATATTATATTAAGAAGAACAATACCCCTAATTCATGTCTATGGGATATTATAAGTTAATTGATATTGGTATATCTAATCTACGATTGACAATGTGTTGTAAATAAGAGAGGTAAAAGGCATCCTTTTATAAGCTTGATGAGGGGAACATTTAGATTCACTTAAAGTATTAAATAAATATATATTTAATGTTCATTGAAAATTGGTAAAAAATAAATATATTTCAAATATTTGAAGAATATGAATCAAAATAATCTCATAAAATAGTATTAATACACGTTCATGTGATTTTTTATCAATAATCTCTTAGTTTTAAGGCCTATTTAACCCTTTTCACAATTACCACAAAATTAAAGTTTTCTACTCTTTAAGGGTCAGTAATGTTAGAATAAAATAAAAAATAAATCATAAATGGACCATTGATGACATTTTAAAACTTTTACCATTATTTTTTTGAATATATTTTTTTTATGAAATTTAAATTATTTAATAAATTATTATTTATTATAAAATGTCATTATTTCCATTTTTGAAATATTCATTTATATTGATTTTAATTTTCTAAATATAGTTTTGGAATTAAAATATAAACTTTTAAAACAACCAAAATATATTTTATTTATCTAAATAATTATTATAACATAATAATTCACCCAATTAGTTTTAAATATATCATTTATATAAACCTTTATTTTAATTTTCTATTAATTTATTAAATATTGTGTCAATACTGTATAATCATTTAAAGCAATTATATAATCACTAAAAATTATATATAAATTAAAATTTATAAAATATTTTTAAAAAAAATAATATTTGAGACTAATTTACAACTTATTTTTATCCCTCTTTGAGTATGTAAGATTTATTTTAAAATAAGAGAGTGAAATTTTTTTGTTTTTTGTTATGTAAAATATTGTATAGGTAATTTTCTTTAATATATGTCACATAAATATTTAAATTGAGGTAATCATTTTTTTAGTGTAAAATAACTTAATCCATTAAGATTTAATTTGAAATATGGGGGCCTTATACCATAGTACTAACCTAGGTTAACACAATTTACCATTTTATCATGATCAATTTTTATTTTATCATTTTTACTATTCATGATGACAAAAAATTAAGCTGAATTTTTTAAGTAATATTAGTTTTTATGGTTCTAAATATGGAATCCATTTTAGTAAAATCAATATCTCTAATAGATATAATTTCATTTTATAATAATCTCATAAGTGTGACCAAAACCATTTATCTGAAAAATTCCTTTTGAGTCTAAATATTTTTTTACCATAATCAAGTATAACATTGATAGAAATGAAATTAATTATATTATTTCTAAATAAATGAGTACTAAATTTTAATTAAATACAAAAACTTATATGGATTTTTCAATGATAATAAAATAATGTTAATAAATTAGTATTTTAAACATTCACTGAAAAAAATATTTTCAAAAAATCACAAAATTCAACCCTATCTTAATTTTAATATGCTGAAATTAATTTAAATATTTTAATATATAAAATTTTATAAATATGTTTCTAATTACTTTATTGAATCATAATATGTGTATTATTATGTTGTTTCCCTATAAATAAAATCTTACTATAATGGATGCTCGAGTTTAACATTATATGTTTATTAAAGACCATAATAAAAGTTATAGGAACAACCTTTGAGGGTTTATGTACTGGGATTTTAAAGTGATTAATTATATTTTTAAGATACTTGTATATGGGTTAGGTTACATGTATCCTTTAGTTTTATAATTCCATTTAATATGATTTATTATTTTGTGAAAATTCTATTTAATTTTTGGGGACATAATATTAAGTGTATGATATTACCATTTATGTTGAGACATTATTTAGTCTTAATGTTATTGTTGTTATTTGCGTTAAAAGGGTTATTTATTTATGGAATTATCTTATCTAAAATACGGTTGTTATTTTAGAAATTTTGAAATTAAATGTATTATTTCTTCATATGAAGATTTATAAATTTTAGTTATTTTATTATGTTATAATAACCATATCAGTTTGGATTATTTATAAAGATATGAGAAATATATTATTATCCATTCATGTATTATTTGATCCATTAGATGTTTATTTTAATTCTTCAGACAAGAAAAAATTCATCTTTAATACTTATCATTTTCATTAAAAGGTGGTATTGTGGTAAAAATTGAAAAAATGATGGAATTACACTCCTAAAGTAAGTATTTATCCTTATTGTCTTAGTCTATATGGTATAAGAATTCATAAAATCTAATAAATGTATCTTAAAAAAATGTTATCTTGTTACATTCATTTAAAATGAATCGATTATATTTTTTAAAACTCGTAGATTTATGGTTTTTTGTTTCTTGAAATTATCCTAATAATTAATTTCTTGTGATAAAATTTCTCAACAAAATACATAATTATTTATACATTACATATTTTTCTCCATTCCTCTATTTTCACATCCAACTAATGTTCTCCAATTTGGAAATCTAGTTATTTGTTATTCTGGATGGTCTTCGTATTTACCTTTTCTTATTTTCATAATGAAGATTTATTATCCATTTTCAGTATTTCAGTTTTCAAAAAATGTATTTTTAAATATTAAAATGGTTTTCCTTTCATGTCTTCATGTTTTATCTTACACTACTCAGAATATATTTTTAAATTGACTTAAACCCTTTCTATCAAGAACGAGATAAAATTAAGTGGACAAATTTTAAAAAAGGTGTGAATAAGGTGAATGACTAGATGATTTTAAGGTTAATAATGTCTATTTGTTATTATTATTACTTAATTATTTTTTATTGAGTTATATTCATTATTGGGATATTTTCTAGTTTTTAATTCAAAAGGAAAAGGATTAGTTTTTAAGTAAATTGGGATGTAACACATTATATTGTATTAACTAAAAATTAATTTTCAAACTATATAATTTTAATTTTAAAAAATCAAATTTGTATTTTATTTAAATATTTCAAAATTATAATTGGATGTATATATGATAATTTTTTTAAATATTGATTTTCTAATGAATAGTTAAAAATATTGATTCCTATTGAAATTAATCTATTATTATCACATATTTACAATGTGAAATTGTATTTTGTATATGTTTTCAAATTATATTAGTTTATTTTTATTTAAAATAATATAATAAGTGTAATTAGAACCAAAATTTTATTTTAATTTGGTATAAAAACAATTTTATTCTTACAGTGACATTTTTCTAGAAAACTATTTCACTGCATTTTGTTGGTGTATAATTAAATTTAATTATACTACTTATATGAATTTAGTTTGATAAAATTTATCTAAAATTTAAAATTAGGTTTTTAAAATATGTTAAATAAGTCCCTTTTCTTTTTTGGACATTATGAAAAATTTATTGTAGTAATATTAGTCAACTCAGTAAGGGTAAATCAGGTAATTAAGGTTAAAAATATTCTGATAAGAGTTGAAAAAGACCCTAAAATTAGTATTTAATATACATAATGAGTGGGATATGAATATACTAATAAAATATTTTTATTCCTAGAAATTATAAGTGATGTTTCTTTGAAAACTATATATATTATTTTATGTGATGAAAAATAAAAAATACCCCTCGCTCACATTTAAATATACATTATTTGTTAAAAATGTGATAAAAAAAGATTTCAACTGATAATATAATTTTTTTTATAATAATTAAATTTTTTTTGATGATAATATATTTTAAATTTTTATGAATGAAATAGTTACATTAAAATTTTATGCAACCCCAATATAATGCTTTTCAAGTCGTAGAAAATAAAAATAAATGAATTTAAAAACAAAATACTGATATTTTTTTGATGAATTGTCATTTCATGAAAACTTTTATAATTAATATTATTATATTATTCATTTTTAAATGCAATATATTCTAATTCAATTTCTATCATGTTGTTTTCCAAGTAAAATTATGCGAATAGTTCATTAATTGAAAATAATAGTATATTATGTTAAATATATCTAATTATATTATTAATAAATCATTAAAATATTTTTAAGAAGAAAATTATTAATATAAATAGCCTCAATTTCGTTAATTGTAAATTTTGGTTCTAATTTTTCATCTATAAGTAAATGTATAACCAATTTATATTGAAAATGTTGTTACTGTGGTAATATTTAATGTCACAAACCGTCCCCTGGGGCCCGTATCGTGACTACTCCAAGCCCACCTTCCATAGGCCAGGGGCTGGTGACTAGAACCACAATAATAATTCCCTAAAACTGGGAAGTCATTTCCTTTATAAAATGTAAACACACACACAAGCAAGCACAAAGTTGGGCGAAACACCATGTAAATTGTATAACAAAAGAGTGCTTAAAGTAAAAGGGGCCAGAATACAAGCCCAACTGGAAAGTACAAGTAAAACATTGATACAATAAAACTGAAATATAAGGGAAAACAACATATGGATCATCATCCAGGGTTCCTACTTGAAGGGTAGGTACAAATATCCTCTTCAGCACTCCTCGTCCATCTGTCTCCTCTATGTACCGACTCGTCATAAGGTCCACCTCCAGGTACCATCTAGTCCTAGTACTCTTAGCCTCAGTCTGGGTTGTCCGTCATTTCCTTCCAACACAACAAGGTGTGGGCATAACCCATGAAGGGGTGAATGTAAGGATACTCAATTGGGACCCCAAGACCCTCAAGGTCTCACAAAATACAACAAGGATAAACCACAAGTACGAAATCAACAGATAACCTTACTTAGTTAAATTCCCATACATATACCAAATTTATCATGTGATCCATATCAATCATGAGGAAAACATAGTAAAAATTACTCAACTCAGAATGGATTTTATTCTAGGGGTAGTATCAAGTAACAACCCCAATCACATTGTCGAAACCTCAGCTATTGGGGAACTCCTCCTCAATTGAGTATAGTGGGCCTGCCATGACAACCAAGCATGTTTCCCACTAACCTTGGACTGCTGAGGTACTCCTCCTGTCGAGTACCGTGGATCTGTCGTGTCACCAAGTGCTCTCCCCACCGTGGGTATGCCGCGTCACCAAGCGTGCTCCCCCCCCCCCCCGTAGCCTATTGAGGTACTCATCCTGTAAAGTACAGTGGTTCTGCCGCGACACCAAGGTGCTCTCTACTATGGGTCTTCTGCGACACCAGGGCGCTCCCCACTGGGCTAGTAGAGTCACTCCGAGTCAAAATGGTAGCAGTTGTCAGGTCTTAGCTAGATACTAGGTCTCCACACTACGCTCACACGCCTTTGAAAGGATCCGCTCCATGAGCTAATGGTCGATACTCCACTATCACAAAGTCCCACTAAGAAGTATCTCAAAGGTCTTCCACGTCAAAGGGGTCTCAACACCGCAGATTGCGCATCAATCGGACGCCCGGTATGTGAGTTTTTAGCCTTTTAGTCCTGGGGCCCGGTTGGATTCGTGCCTGATCATACCTGATTGTTTCCCATCTTAAAGCAAAACTCCAGTGGAGTATACTCAAAGGACCCGTCTTGCTCCAGGATTTCCAGCGCCATTGACGGTTCTTCAAACAGATGTCTGGTGCCAATGATATGTCCAAAAGAAAGTAAAGGGGTGTCGTGGGCTCCGGTCCGGTCCGACCTGGTTGGACCGACCTGTCCCACCCATTCTAGGCCGACCTGGTTCGGGTTGACCCGGCCTGACCCATTGGGTCTGTACCGGCCCGTTCGGTTTGGCCCGACCCACTAGGCCAGACCCAGTGGGCCATGAGGGGTAGCGGAGAGCCGTGACTGCGCGGACCGGCCACGGGTTAGCGCGAGTGTGGTTCAGCCCGGAGGGAGCCACGTGGGTGGCTCACCCCAAAGGGTGTCGCGAGGGAGGCATGTCCAGGGGCGTATGGTCGTTTTGGCGTAATGGACTGCGGGGGCGCAACTTGGGGCGGCTAGGCCCGAGGGATGGGGTGGCGAGCCAGGTCCGGTTTGGCCAGCGGGTGGCGCGACTGGGGCTAGTTTGGCTGGGAGGACGAGGTGGTTGGGGCGCGACGCGGCCAGGGCGCGATGCAGCTCGGGGTCGGATCGGCCGATGGTGGCATGGGGCGGGTTCGACAGGGAGGTCGGGGCACCGTGGGGGCGGCGCAGGTCGCAGAGGACGCGGGTAGTGGTGTCATTGCCTTCATCGTCTTCCTCCATTTTTAAGAACACCACAAATCAACACAAGGGTTATGGAGAGGACGAGCCATGTTAGTTTGGCCCACACTCTTCTCCTTAGAGCGGTTGCAAGATGTTTACAAGAAAAAATCACATCAAACCCTCCCTCAAAGTTTCTTCCCAACCCACAAAAGAAAACAACGGGTGTACTTGTGAAGTGATAATCAAAAAACATTAAACCCCTACCTTGTTTGTTTTTTGTTGATGTTGTCATGAGAATTCCGACGTCGATTCATTGTAGATGAACACGTTGTATGTCGAAGGAAGTTCTAAGGAAGAAGATTGAAGTCGAGGTTGTTCTTCATAGTCGAAGGCATTCCTTGTCGGCATTCTTCATCGGTGGGGTGTTCTTCATTGGTGGAGCGTTATTCGTTGGGAGCTTCCTCCCAAGTTCCTACTCTCCCAATTCCACCCAAAATGAAAAGACAGCCAAAGATAATAGATTAAAAGTCCTATTAAGTCATTGGAATAATATTCAAAATGATTTAATTGATTAAGGGGGATTTGGAAAAATTAATATGGTGTGTTGGAAAAATTATAATTGTGGAGGTGTTGAAGAGCCCCCCCCCCCCAACATTTATTAGGGAGTTGAGGGTTTCTTCCAATTAATGTGGGGATTCAAGGGGGTTTAATCCTGGGTGGTCCCAACCATCATAACCTCTCATGGGAGGTTATTGTTTGGGTGGTCCCCACCACCATAACCTCTCATGGGAGGTTAACATCTAGTGATCCCCACATCCAACTTCCACATGGAGGTTTAGTTCTAATGGACCCCACCTCCCAACACCCACATGGGTGTTGAAAATAAATATAAAAATATCACACACATTTATTTTTATTTTATTTTTACACGAAAAACCCAAAAATTATCATTCACTCTCAACCCACTGCCATCGAGATGAAAGTCTACTTAAGTGAATATCGGCACTGTGAGTTCAACGGTCCCTCAGATTTTAATTTCGAGCACTGGTTTAAAAGTTATGAAAACCCACTCACACGTTTACTAAAGGTACCCGAAATAAAGATTAGAAATTAATTCTGGGCACTTCGGGCCCTGGAATCACACGCCATCAATTTTTGTGGACTTGTAAAATTCCCATATATTTAAAAAAAATACATGGAAATTCTGAGTCTTTACATTCTTCCCACCTCAGGGCTTTACGTCTCCATAATCTACAACATGAACTAAGAGAACAGGTGGGGTACTGAGCACGCATCTGAGCCTCCTGCTCCTATGTGCTCTCCTGGAGGTTCCCATGATGCCTGGAAACATGCACCAAAGGTATCAACCATCCAAAAATGACCTGCTTCTGCTAATCCTCAATCTCTACTACAACCTCCGTAAATGTCGCCCCATCGTCGATGTCCAGCTCTCCATGGTCGATGATGTGAGATGGATCATGCACATATATCCTCAGCTGGGATATGCCGAAGATGTCATGCACCCGGTGCAACTAAGGTATAAGAGATAAGCGGTATGCCCCCTCTTCTACTCTGTTGAGGACCTGAAAAAGTCCGATAAACCTTGGAGATAACTTTCCGCCTCGTCCAAATCTCCACAAAAATCATCGAGGTGAGACCCGAAAAAAGACGTGGTCTCCATCCTCAAACTCTAGATGTCTCTATCTCTTATCAGCATACAACTTAGGCCTGCTCTGTGTAGTGTTCACCCACACCCGAATGATCTACACCTTCTCTATGGTAGCCCGTATGATCTCTGGTTCCACTAGTGATGACTCCCCTAGGTCAGTCCCGCACAAAGGTGATCTGCAAGGTTGCGAGTACAAAGCCTCAAAAGGTGTAATCACTATGGTGGAGTGATAGATGTTGTTGTATGAGAACTCTAGAAAAGGTAAGTGATCCTCCCAGCTACGACCGAAGTCAATGACACAAGCGCGGAGCATATCCTTGAGGGTCTGAATTGTTCGCTCAGTCTGGCCATCCGTCTGAGGATGGAAGGCGGTGCTCAAACGAAGTTGTGTCCCAAAATCCTCTTGAAACCCCTTCCATAGCCTAGAAGTAAATCATGCATCATGATTAGAGAAAATCGTCAAAGGTAGTCCAATTAGTCGTAAAATCTCCTGCACAAAGAGGCATCCCAAACTCTCTACTGAACCCTGCTCTCTGATCTGTAGAATGTGGCCCGACAAGGTAGGTCAGTCAAATATCACCCAAATCGAGTCATGAACTATGGTTGTACATGGACGTCCTATCACGAAATCCATGTATATTTCATCCCACTTCCACTATGGGACCTCTAAAGGTTGAACCAAGCCTACTAGTACCTGATGCTCTGCCTTCACTTGTTGACAAATGAGGCACCGAGAAACAAACTCTGCAACTACTTTCATCATTCCCGGCCACTAGTGCTGCCGTCAGAGATCCTGGTACATATTCTCCACTTCTGGATGTGCCTCTAGATGTGAGGTGTGTAAATACTTCAACACATCCTCCTAAAGTGACACTTGTACCATGGTACATCCTCTAAAGAGGACGACATGGTCCCCACCTTCAAAAAATTCCTCAGGTGTCTTTCCTATGGATATCTGATCACGTCATGTCTCGCAGTCAACGTCCCCATGTTGTGCCTCCCTGACTCGTTGAATAAGTGGGGGAGTTACTCTAAGAGGTTGAAGGAAGGCTGCTCCATCTCTATCCACAAAGGATATCTGTAAAGCGTCTAGTTGCTTTGTCACCTTGCCTAATAGCAGTATAGAAGACCTCCTGCTGAGTACATCTGCAACAACATTCCCCTTCCCAGGAGTATAGACTATCTCAAAGTCATAGTCCTGGAAGAACTCAAGCCAACATCGCTATCTCAGGTTCAGGTCCTTCTAAGATAAGATATACTTGAGACTCTTGTGATCAGAGTACACGGTAAAATGTTCTCCCATCAGATAGTGTCTCCACATTTTCAAGGCGAATACCACTACTGCTAACTCCAGGTCAGGGGTAACATAGTTTTTCTCATGCTATCTCAACTTCCAAGAACCATATGTGATCACATCACGCTCCTGCATTAGGAAACATCCGAGTCCAGTCCCTGATGTGTCGTAGTAGACTACGTACCCTACACCCTCTTATAGAAGCCTCAAGATGGGGGCACTAGTCAGCCGCTACCTTAGCTCTTGAAAACTCAACTGAAATTTCTCCGACCAAACGAAGGGTTTCCCCTTCTTCGACACGGCTAATAGTGGTGATGCAACTCTGGAGAAATCTTGTTCAAATATCCAGTATTATCCATCAAAACACAGAAAACTTTGTACCTCCGTCACACTCCTTGGTAGCTCCCAAGAAAGTACTGCCCGAATCATCACTCGATCAACTACAACTCCACCCCTCTATATGAAATTTCCTAGAGAGTGAACTTATCAGATCCAGAACTGTCACATTGAGAGCTTAACATAAAGCTGGTGCTCTCATAGTGTGTCCAGTAATACCTGAAAATGATATGCATGCTCCTCCGTAGTAGTCAAGTACTTCAGAATGTCATTGATGAAACCACTACAAAGCGATCAAGGTATGACGGAAAGACGCTGTTCATGAGTCCCATAAACACTAATGAATCATTGGTTATGCCAAATGGAATAACCAAGAACTCATAGTGGCAATGCCGACATCTGAAATTCATCTTCTGCACATGCTCGTCTCGAACTCTGAGCTGGTGATAGCCTGATCTGAGGTCTATCATCGAGAACCAACGTGCTCCCTTCATATGATCAAAGAGGTCATCAATCCTCAGGAGTGGGTACTTGTTATTCACGGTCACCGGGTTGAGGCACAAATATTCAACACAAATCCCCAAGATCCCATCTGACTTCTTGGAGAACAGAATATGGGTTGCCTGGGGAGAAACACTAGGCTGGATGAATCCCTTCCCCAATAAGTCTTCCAGCTGTACTCGCAGCTCATGAAGCTCTATGGGAGCCATCCGATATGTTGGATAAGATATCGGTGTCGTCCCAAGGTACTTGTCAATGTAAAATTCCACATCTCTTTGATGAGGTAGAACTGGGACATCATCAGGGAAAACTTCTGTGTACTTGTCCACCACTATAGGATAACTTGGACTCTGCACATCAATAGCTCCAAGGGTAAGGCTAGCCAAATGATGAGTGATTGGCTACACTCTCCTCTGAGCAAGTCCATCATGTTCTGCAAAGGGTCCTTTCTTTCTAGTGAAGGTAAACCTAGTCTCATCCGTGTGGACACACCACACGTTGTACCTAATATAGTCAATCTGAACATGGACTGTAGATAACCAGTCCATCCCCAAGATGACGTCGTAAGGCCTTGAACTACTACCTAGGATATCCCAGCCGATGATCTCGCCACATAGAGTAAGCTCGCACTACTGGAATCAGTGTGTAGTTATCTAATATTCCCACGTAGGAATCTCTAGCCATAAGGATCGATCCAACTGCTTCGTTGGAATCTTCGTGCTCCAAACTAGGGCAGTGGAAATAAAAGAATGAGTGGAACTTATGATTATAAGTACTGCAGCTATGGTGGAGTAGACATAGATCATACCTCATATTTTCTATGGAGTGTCATGGTCGTAGGACTTAGCTGCCTGGAGCTGAGCTCTCTCCTGTCCACCTGCTCCCTACGGTCGAGGTGGACCTCCCTATGGTGGTGGTGGTAATATCTTGAATCGTCACCCACCAACAGCTACATGACCATCTCCTCTTCCACATCTACATACTCCCTATGGACCACCTCGATCGAATATCTGTCTCTGCCTGGGCGGTCCTTCGACCATCAGCTGATCATCTGTATGGAGGGTCAGACAGTCACGAGCCATGTGACCATGCCCGCTGCATGAGAAACACTGCCCGCTCCTGGAATGTCTGTCTCCGCTTTGGGTTCCCCACACAACCAATCATGAATAATGCATGCATCCACCTATAGGTCTGGTCCTCTTGGACCTCTGCGACATCTGTCTACTACCAGCTGAAGAAGAATACACTACGTGTCGACTGGTGATGGATCTCATTGTTGGAGACTGCTCCGTACGGAAACTCTCGGCTTGGAGGGCTCTCTCTAACAACCCTGCCTATGTTGGGATGCTGAGTGGGATCATTGAAGCCCTGATCTCCCGCCTGATTCTCTCCTTGAGGGTTCAGGCACTAAATAATGGGTCCCGCACCATATCGGTGGAGTAGAATGATAGGTATGTGAACCTCATTGAGTACTCATCTACAGTCATGATGCCCTACTTCAGATGAAGTAGCTTTTGAATGTGCACTGCACGAAGAGTTGTTGGGACAAACTCTGCCCAAAATAGGCTCTCAACGTCTTCCCAAAGTTACATCACCACATTGTGAACTTAGAGCATCAAGCTCCATCATCTGCCTATTGTATCCTATATAAGGATGGCAGCAAGAATCACTATGAGATAGGCTGGTGTCCCTACCAGTTGGAAAACTCTCACCACAGTCTCTAGCCAATCCTCAGCCGCATGTGGGTCCGTCTCTCCTTTCAACCTGGGTGGCCTCTGGCGCTATAACTCGTGCAACACGCTCAAGAGGTGTGCACTCTATGCTGCTGGGGCTAGTGGCATCGGTGGCCTAACGGGTAATGGTACCACGGGTGCCTCTACCGGTGCCTCTACTAGAAGAGGGCCCTACACAAAATCCTCGTCACTCGGTGGTCTATTAGTACATACAAATCTCGGAACTCTAGCCGGTTATCTGCGTGTAGTCATCCTGAAAAGAAACAACTGCGCTACGGTTTAAAAATTTATACCTAGTGAGATGACGTAAAGATAACTTTGGAAAACACACATGCAATCTGTGTTTTCGTGCACTGAGTCAGGAATCAGAAGTTAGGGTCCTGGTGTATGGATACGTCAGCCACCGCACCAATACTGGACTCCCTGAATTGAAAAACACACTCACTACACTTAACACTATTGCTTCACAGAAAATATAAGTGTCCTAAGTTTTGCGGATAGAACCTCCCTCTGATAACAATTAATCATGACCCGTACCCCAGGGACCATGCTGTGACTACCCCAATACCACCTACCATAGGCCAGGGGATGGAGACTAGCACCAAAGGCATAATTCACTAAATCTGGGAAGACATTGCCTTTATAACCTGTAAACACACACACAAGCAACCACATAGCTGGGCGAAACACCAAGTAAATTGTATAAAAAAAGTGTTCGGAAAGTAAAAGGGGCCAGAATACAGGCCCAACTAAAAAGTACAAGTACAACATTGATACAATATAACTGAAAGATAAGGGAAAACGGGTATTGGATCATCCTCTGGGGTTCCTACCTGAAGGGTAGGTACAGATCGCCTCCTCTGCACTCCTCGACCATCCGTCTCCTCCATGTACCGACCCATCGTAAGGTCTACCTCTTGGTATCGTCCAGTCCTAGTACTATCGGCCTCAGTCAGCGTTGTCCATCATCTACATCCAACACAACAATGTGCGGGAATACCCAGTGTAGGGGTGTGTATAAAGATACTCAGTAGGGACCCAGAGACCCTCAAGGTGTCACAAAATACAACAAGGACAAAAATCAAGTATGAAATCAATAGATAACTGTACTTAGTTATATGCCCATAAATATACCTAAGTTATCAAGTGATCCATCTCAATCACGAGGAAAACATAGAAAAACTGACTTAGCTCAACCAGGAGTTTATTCTAGGGGAAGTATCAAGTAACAACCCCAATCACTTTGTCGAACCCTCGGCTGCTGGAGAACTCCTCCTCTATCGAGTATAGTGGGCCTTCCGCGACACTAAGTTTTCTTCCTACTAACCTTGGACTACTGAGGTACTCATCCTGTCAAGTACCGTGGATATTCTGCATCCCCAAACGCGCTCTCCACCATGGGTTTTCCGCGTCACCAAGCACACTCCCACTCATAGCCTACTGAGGTACTCCTCCTGTCGAGTACCATGGGTCTTCCGCGACACTAAGGCGCTCCCCAATAGGCTAGTAGAGTCACTCTGAGTCAAAATAGTCAGTAGTTGTCAGGTCTCAGCCAGCTAATAGGTATCTGCACTATGCTCGCTCATCTCCGAGAGGATCCGCTGCACGAGCAACTGGTCGATCCTCCAACTATCATGAAGTCCCAAGAAGAAGTATCTCTATGGTCTTCCATGTCAAAGGGATATCAATGAAATAGACGGCATGTCAATCGAACACCCGACCTGTGAGTTATTAGCCTTTTAGTCCTGGTGGCCTGGTTGGATTCGTGCTCGATCCAACCTGACCGTCTCCTATCTTAAACCAAAACTCTGGTGGAGTATACTCAAAGGGACCGTCTCTCTCTATGATTTCTAGAGCCAATGATGGTTTGTCAAACGGATGTCTGATGCCAATGATATGGCTCAAATAAAGTAAAGGGGAATAGTAGGCCCATGTCTGGCCTAACCAAGGCAGACTGACCCGGCCCGACCCAGTCTAGGCTGACCCAGTTCTGTTTGACCCGGCCCGACCCATTGGGCCCATCCCAGCAGGCTGCGAGGGGCCGCAGAGAGTTATAAGGGCACGGACCGGTCGTAGGTTGGCATGAGGGTGGTTCGGCCCAGAGGGCTCCGCCTGGGTGGTTCGGCCTGGAGGGCACTGCAAGGGTGGCTCAGAACGAGGCGTGGGGCCGATTCGGCTCAGAGGGTCACGGGGGCGCGGCTCAAGGTGGCTAAGTATGGGGGCCGGGGTGGTGCGGTCGGGGCCAGTTTAGCCAGTGGGAGGTGCGACCGGGGTTGGTTCGTCCAGGAGGCTGTGGTGGCCAGGGTGCGGCGCGGCCAAGGCACAACGAGGTTCAGGGCCAGTTCGGCCAGTGGCGATGCGGGTTGCGGGGGCCGCGGGTGGCGGAACCATTTCCATTGTCACCTTTGCCACCTTCGTCACCTTCCTCCATTTTGAAGAACACTACAATTCAACACAAGGGTTACGAAGAGGAAGGGCCATGATAGTTTGGCCCACACTCTCTACCTTAGAGCAGTAGCAAGAGGTTCACAAGATGAAATCACATCAAACCCTCCTGCAAAGATTCTTCCCAACCCATAAAAGAAAATAAGGGGTGTACTTGTGAAGTGATAATCAAACAACATTAAACCCCTACATTGTTCGTTGTTGGTTGACATTGGTGTGAGAATGCAGACATCGATTCATTGTTTATAAACACATCCAATGTAAAAGGATGTTATGAGGAAGATGATTGAAGTTGTGGTCGTTCTTCGTAGTTGAAGGCATTCCTCGTCAGCATTCTTCATCGGTAGAGCGTTCTTCGTCGGTGGAGCCCTCTTCATTTGGAGATTTTTCCTAAGTTCCCCCTATCCCAATTCCACCAAAAATGAAATGGAATCCAAATATAATAGATTAAAATATTTATTAAGTTGTTTTAATAATATTCAAAATGGTTTAATTGATTAAGGAGAGTTAGCACAATTAATAAGGTGTGTTTGAACAATTAAAATGGTGGAGGTGTTAAAGAAGCTGCCCCCACATTTATTAGGGAGTTGAGTGTTTCTCCCAATTAAATGGGGTATTCACGAGGGTTTGGTCCCGGGTGGTCCCCGTCACTATAACCTCTCATGGGAGGTTATGGTTTGGGTGTTCCCCACCACCATAACCTCCCATGGGAGGTTATGGTCTGGTGTTCCCCACTTCCAACTTCCGCATGGAGGTTTACTTCCGGTAGACCCCACCTCCCAACACCCACATGGGTGTTTCCAATAAAAATAAAAATGCCACACTTTTATTATTATTTTATTCTTAAATGAAAAACCCAAAAAACTATCTTCACTCTCAACCCACTACCATCGAGATAAAAGTCTCCTTAAGTGAATATCGGCATTGCAGGTTCAATGGTGCCCTCGTATCTCAATTACGAGGTCCGGTTTAAAATTTACGCAAAACCCGCTCACACGTTTACAAAATGTACACGAAATAAAGCTCAGATATTCATTTCGGGCACTCTAGGTCTCAGAATCACACGCCGTCAATTTCCGCAGACTCATAAAATTCCCATATATTTAAAATAAATACATGGAAATTACGGGTCTTTACATTTAAAAATTGTTAATGTAAGGGTTTATAAATAAGATAATGTTTAAAATTATATAAAAACCAATCAAAATATTTTTTGGATTATTATATTAAGATCATTTCCAATTTTATTATTATCCATGTCATTTTGGAACCATTTTACATGAGTTAAACAAATATTATATTATAATATTTCATGAATTTAAAAAATTTATCCTCCCTCACTTATAAAAGGAAATAACCTATCCTCTCCTATACACACTTACATATCCTTTTGGATCAAGAAATAATGATCCAAATAACATCATAACATCCCTCCCCACATCTTAGATTCTTTACTTTGATAAACAAATACCACCTATGAATACTTTAGTTATAAATCTAATGTTTTTTCTGAAGAATATGTATAATTCTTAAACCTATCATTTCATTTATCCTATTATTACCTTAAAATATTATTCTAACATGATTAAATAATAAAACTAGTATATTATATAGAATTAGTTTTTTTATTTTAATTCAGTTACCAATATCCATCTCATTCATCTATCATTTGGGAAATGAATCCATTATTCATGTGTTCGGAAGACTACCGCCTCGCGAACTGGTACTTTTCGTTTTCGATCACCGCATATCACAAATTTTTATAGTGATGGATTTAATTTATATAAATTACATTAATTACATAACTATAATTTTTTAAGTATAATATATCTTTTATTTTTTAACTTTCAATCCCATGTAAAATTTTAATATCAGTCGTTCTTTCATGTGGATTGTCGCGTGTGAAAAGTTATGTAATTCAATTTTCATCAATGTGTTACATGGATTTTATATATAATTTTATTTAAATATATAATATTTAATTTATGATATAATCAGCATTATATAATTTTAAAATGATACTTAACTATTTTCCATCCTTCTCTTTGAATAATGAAAACATTACTCATGTATATGTATAACTTATTATCCCATTGTTTGTAATATAATTCATTCTCATAACAGTATTTTTTTGTTGTATTTTAAAATATAATTAATTCGTAAAAATTATAGTTATTTAATGGTTATTATTCATATGATTTAATAATTATCCCTTTGACCATTATGTTCTACTTAAGACATCATGACGTAATGGATTGAATGTCCTCAAAACACCCAACACAGACATTACTGATTAAGTCATTAAATATGTCATTGATAGAAATTAACCACAAATATTTATGATAACATAATAAATCTATAATTTGTTCTTAAATAATTAAATAATTTAAATAGTATTATTATAAATGGCATAATTAACTTATAAAGGATGTCCAGACTCGAGTTAAGGGTTTTAGTCTTAATTTCCCTTTATTGAGGTATATTTTAATTTAGTCCACCTAATTTTTTTATATGGATTGTATTCCACCCATTAACATATTATAAATTGAATCCTTCATAAATAATTTTTTTTAAATTTATAATTAAAATTTTTTCATCCAAGGGGATTTTACATTAATGTTACTATAGTGGTTTGGTGTTTCTTTACAAAATTACCTTTCATTGGGTTATATCACATATTTTTTAATTATATTATTCCAAAAATATTTAGGAAATGATCCTTTTTATTTATAAAAAATTTGAAAAAAATTGTTTATTTATATATTTTAAAATAATCTCTCAATTTAATAATTCATAAATTCAATGATAATATTTTCTCCAGGGTTATTAGTCTCAAATTTTCTTTGTTTAGGACATATATTAATGTTATAAACCTCTACAATTAGATGAGATTTATATATCACCACTTGAAATTTTATATTGTGGATATCATTTTTCCAATATAATCTAATGGATCATTTTATTTAATTTATTCATGGGCTTAAGATTCATAAATTATCAAAATAGTATGGATTCATATGATGCAGTCTCATCTTCTTTCGGGATTTTCTTTTTTCAAAGTTCATCTAGGATGTAAAAGTGAGCTTATTTTCTTGAACCATTACCCCTTTATTCACAACTATCTATGAATCTGGTTTACATATGTAATTCTCATTTACTCCCTTATTTATTAAATAAACGTCATGATTTTTTTGAATGTGATGTTAATCTAAAAATTTCATTTAGAATGGGAATCATTCTCTTATATAAACATTTTTTCTAAAAATTTCAAGATATTTATTTCCTAAAAAAGAATTAATTTAAAAATTTATATCCATTTCTGTTATTTTAAAAACTTTTCAGATGAAACTTCTTATTGTTTTTCACCAGAGTTACTTTTTACTCTCTTTGTAAAATTTTAAAAGAATGAAAAATTATTTCATTTCAGATATTTAAATATCTTCCCACCATCATGAATATTATGTTATTTGAAAAATAAATTATAATTTTACAATTTTATTTTCAATAAAAATAATTTTCAAAGTAATTATTGAATTATTTTTATTTAAAATTGATTTTCAATGTTGAAAGGGTATTTTCTTCAAGATTTTTATTTTATTTTTAATGGTATTTATCTTTATTAATAAAATAACTCTTGATGTTACTTATGATATAATGGGGATACATTGTAATGATAATATCATTATTATTTCTCCTAATGTATTATGTAATTTTTAAAGATATTCTCATGAAACCATTTCTTTTCTCCGAATAAATAAAGCTATGATTGAAAAATGGTCATTGTTATGTTGAAAAGTGAAAGGTTATAATTATTTTTATCATTAAATGTTACATGGATATTATTTAATATGGAATTTTGTCCAGATATAGCTCATGATGATGGGTGATCCTTATATAGCTTATATGATGGGTGAGCTAGATATAGTTTTCCACTTAATTTGGTAATGATGACAGAATAAGATGAATATAATTAACTCCTAAGAGAGGTATAGATAATTGGTTAAAAGGTTACTCATATGAGATTATGGGTATTAACATGGTAAGGTTATCCAATGTAAAAGGGTTCATGTATGGGTTGTATGAGGATAATATTCAATGATACCAACCCTTTTCTATTGTTCCTAAATGACTTAAATGAGAAAACTCATCCATTAATACATTGATTACAACATTTTACTTTTTGATATATATTTTATTTTTATATTTTCCTTGTATATCATATTCATGCATCCAAATAAACTCCTTTTATGATAAATATGGATCTAAAATTAACGTTTACAAGGTATAAACATCAATAGAGAGTTATTTCCATCCATGAAATAAATCCACACAAGTATTTTGATCATAAAATTTTCAATTTAGGAGAATTAATCCAACTAATAAATCACTAAAAATATTCATAACCAAAATGAAGTAGATAAAAATAGTATATATATATATATAACTGAGTATCATTACGTATATCTAAAATGTTCAGAATATTGGGTATTTTCATATTTTTTTGATAATTCGGAATCATGTTTATATCACCTACAATCCTCTCACAAAATATATCAACTCCCAAAATATTGAATCATATTATAATTCATGAGAATGAGGTGACCATTTCAAGTTCATCCTTTCTCTATTTCCTACACATATCCTCAATTATATTCTGCCATTTATATGGAGAAACGATATTGTAAAAACTCTAGGTGTTCTTGTTCTTTTCAAGGATTCATGTTTATATATAAGCTTTAATATACATGAATTTTGAATGTTCAAACTTTAGAAAACTTATATATTGCACTAATTCTCTAGTTATATGCAACTGAGATGTACAATACACTAATCCTCCAACATAACAGCATGTAGTTTGTCTTCCATCCACATCTCACATCATCTTTAACAATATACTTTCATAATTAATCAAACTTAATTACACTATTTATATAGGAAGAAACTATAAAATTCATAGTAATACTACTTTTTTCATCATGAAAATAGGAATGATATTGGATCAACATATTAACATGTGGTGTTTCTTACATACCACAACCAACTCCACATATGAGAATGAAATCATGTTATAAGCTGAAGTTTTAACATTTCAGATTCATGTAGTATAATGGAAAAGTTATTTTTCGGGTCTTAATTTATTCCACATCTCCTTTAATCTTGGTATCATGACTCCAATATCATGTGGGATGATTATATACTTAATTAGTTATCAAAAGAAAATACTAACCCAAATAAATTCATGAAGATAATCAGTTATATTTCCTTGTTCATTTCTGAAACATAAAACGGTTTAAACCACTCTTTCACAGTGGTAGAAAAATTTGATATATCTTTGGTAGTGGAAACAACAAAAGTTGGGTTCATTTTTCAACATAGCATAAGGATCATTTCTAACCTATGGATTAATGTATGAAAATTAGGTCTTGAGATCCTTAATTTTAAGCCATTATATGGTTAATTTACTATGTATTTATCTTTAAAGTATGTTTCACCAAAAAAATCATTTATGTCGTTCAAATATAGCATAGATGAAAATTATTTTTAAACAAGAAAAGGAATTAAAATCGAGCAACTTACCATTATAGACTATGCTGATTTTTCAGATCCTCTTAACTTCGGTGGAAACATTCATCCCAGAAGATGTATATTTATGAAATATATTTACCTTTTTACCTATTAATATTAACAGTAATGTAAAATCCAAAAATCATGAAATCATTGAAAAAGATAATAAATATAACTCAAAACACTGTATCTCACAAAAGACATAATAGAAATTATGATATTTTATTTACCTTGAAAACAACCATTCCATCCATTATGTTGTCTAAGGAAATAATGGAAAATGTCTATAATTTTCATCACACTATGTTTTTCATGGTTTGGATATTTGTATAAAATGAGTAAAATTAAATACAATACCTATAGAAATCTATAAACTCTAGAAACTGTAATCTATTATATAAAATATAGTTAATTGTTAGTGCATAAGGGGTTATTTTCAGAATTCCGTATAAACTAATGAAATTTTTATAATTCACTTAGGTTTTTGAGGGAATATATTTTTTCACAAATAAAATCACTCTATGTTGGGAAAAAATAAAAATACATAGGATAGTTTAATATGAAAAATTGTAAAGCTACTTAACTTCATTTAAATGCTTTAGTGCATTTTTTCCACCATCAAACAAACAAATTTAGTTTACAGTACAAAAAGATTAAATTTACATAATATTATTTTCATTCATTATCTCTTCAATATGATTAATCAATAGAAAATAAATATATGATAGAAAATTGTATAGTGAGGTATAGTCATTCATTTTCCAGTGGTGAATTAACTACAAACTACATTGTTTCACATAAAAATTCAATAGTAAATTTACATCTTATGGCTCATGATAATGAGGTAAAATATTCTTAATCTCATAATTCTAATTAAATTTTATTTATAATGAAAATAATTAATATTTTTATGATTCAATATAAATGTAAATCATTAAATAAGGGTCATTGAAAATAGTAAATATCTTTTGATCCTATTTCTTTTGATATACATATTTTTACTTACCAGATTTTATATTTTAGATTAATTCCACAAAAAATCATATGTCATGTATGGAAGTAATATTAAGGAACTATTAAATGATGATAATAATTTAAATATTTCTTCTATTATGCATATCATGAAATACAATTATTTGAATCAAATTCTTGGTAAAAATAAAAATAACTTAATGGAATGCTCATATTTTTAGTCATTAAGAAAATCCAAAATTTTATTGTAATTATTTTTTACCTGTTTTATAAAGAAAAATTCGTACTAATATTAATTTTTTTCATCATAGTGTTAATTAACATTATTTTAAGGACTTATATTTAAAAAAATCCTCAAATTTTTAAAGTATGCTCAATATTCGAAAGTGTTTCTTAAATTTATCTTTAAAAATTCAACTAAAAATGAAATGATAGGGATACATATGTCTTTAGTATCTAAAACCATTGGTCCCATAATCCTATGGATACCAAAATAAAATTTTGTTTGATATTTTCTAGGTATATTCCACTAGAATTCATTATTATATAATTATGTGGGTCATTGAAATATGTGAATATTTATTATATTTAAATTTCTTATTCTTTTAAATAAAATGTTCATTAGAACTATAAATACTAATCTAGGAATTATTTTATTTATATTTTAATATTTTAAATAAATTCACTAACTTTTTAATATATGGGGAGAAAATATTTTAAATATTGTATTTCGTTTCCTCTATATATAATTATTCTAATTCTTAAACCATTATGTATTTTCTAACTCTATTATTTTATGTGTTCAATTAATTCATTGAAATATTTGCTCAACATCATGCATGCTCTTTAAAATTTTCTATCATAATGTGTTAATCTATTAAATTTTATATTTATTGTAATATTGTGTTTTAATATAGATACCATATCCTTTTTTGGATCTTATTACATGATTTTAATCATAATTATCCATGAAATACAATCTAAGGATCGAAAAGGCTAGTGTATTCAAAAGACTGGGTACATAATTAAAAAAAATGAAACTAGAATAAAACATAATTTAATTAATCTCCATAATTATATCCTAACATCCTTTTAGCACCTATAAATTTTTATGATTACCTAATAAATACATAGACAAAAGGGCTGAGCTAAAAGACATAGTAATGGAACAAACATTGAAATAATACATAACACATCAGTTTGAGGGTATAACATGATAACATAAATGGAATGTATCATGAATAATTATATGAAATATTAACATATAGAACATGGAATCATGTGATTATGGAAACATGGGAATGTGGCAGAAACATAAAACATAACATAAACATGAGTCCGGGATAACTGACAAAATTATATCACATTATGGACAATGTCCCAGAATGGTTTAGGATTACTCCATAATCCCACACTTGAAGTCTGATAAGACTAAACACTACACAATTCACTATAAAACTATATAGAGAACACATATTGACATGTTCATCAATTTTCATTTCACAATAAGATATCAAATATAATTAATAAACATAAGATATTCACATGGAAATAAATAGGCATTTTAATCATGTCATTAGGCATAACCAAAGGGTTTATCATATTGGTATCTATTAAATAAGGGAATTAATTCATACTTGGACATTCATAATGGAAAAATATGAATATATCTTGATAAAATATGCAAATAAAATTGAGAAATCCCCATTAATTGGATTTTGATAAAGAATTAAGAAGGGAACATTTAGTAGTTGTATATCCCAAAAAAATAAATTTTAATTAAACATGGTATACATTTTTCGGACATATATATATAATATATAATAATTATATAAGAAGATTTAAGTTATAATTTAAGGCAGATATAGAGAGAATGTAACTTAAATGAAATATGTAGGTTTGAAAATATCACTTACCTTTTGTCTGAATGCGTTCTTCCCTTGCAGATAATGTCACTGAAAAGAAAATTAGATTACTTAATTACTGATTTATGATCATTTTGTATTTGTATTTGTTTTATTAAATTTTTATTAAGTTTATTTATCACAATTTAAATGTGTTATAAAGTTTAATTTCTTCGTTCTGAGAGCATTCAATTCAAGGTTTCATGTTATGATAACTTGTGTAAAACTATGTAACTTATTATAAATCAGGAATAATTCTCCAGTATTGAAATTAAAAAGTATTTATTTTTGTACTAATGTTTAAATGGTCCCATATATATATATAAATATATTGGTAAGAGTATGATTCATTTGATAATATTTTAATGATAAATGTTCGTTTTTTTCTAATTTTTTTGATCATCCCAAACTACATTAAATTTATTGAATATTATATATATATATATATATATATTAGTTCCCAACATGAAATAAGTTATAAAATACATATTAAAATGTTATTTAAACATAATAATTGTTTTATGACTAGATTTGAAGTCCTTTATAAAAAATGAAGATGGTTAACCACCATAATTTGGACAATGGATTGTTTCATTGAATAAGGGCATATGAGTAAAGAGGTTGATAGAATATATTACAATAGAAATATAAAAATAAAAAATATAAATGAAACTAGATTTATTATGATTTTACGGATGATGTTGGTGAAGATAAGTTATAAGAAGAAATGAAATTAAAAAAACATGGTTTCAGAAAGATAC
The DNA here is from genome assembly GCA_963277665.1 of Viscum album. Lineage (NCBI taxonomy): Eukaryota > Viridiplantae > Streptophyta > Magnoliopsida > Santalales > Viscaceae > Viscum > Viscum album. The sequence goes on from OY728142.1 coordinate 1,491,914,768, forward strand.
CTCTTAAATATCCCCTCTTTGAAGAACCCCATAAGGAAAATGGAATTGGTCTTCTGATCATCCTAGAATCTCTTACACATTTGGAAGAGGATTGGGAAAATAATTAAGAAGAATATTGACGATATACAAGTATAAGTAGTGAGGAGAATGGGTGGTGATGGGGGGTATTTATAGGGGATTAATATGTTTTTATTATTATATTCATTAGCTAATTATTTTGATTTAAGTCTATTGATATTTTTGATTACTATGAATAAATATATTAAATGGATTAGGAGAGGTTAGAAATTTGTTTCTTACATCATCCATGACTCAAAAATTCATCTATTTAGTTTATAATGTGAAAACTGTAAATTATCATGTTTCACTATTCACCGAAATTTCAATAGTCTTAGATTATTCCAAAAATTTCACCCTAAATTTTTTTCAATGTTTATATTTCCAAAATGAATTAATTTTTTTAGAAAAATATTCTAAATAGGGGAAATTTATTATTTAAATAAAATCATCATTCATTAAAAACCAATTTTATTATTATATTCCCTTTTTAGGCCCTTTGCAAAATTAATTAATGTCACTTAAAATTTTCATATAATTAAAATACAAAATATTATATATAGATATATAGAGAAATACCTTGTCATGAACCTAAAACTATGAGTTTTTTTTGGATTATTAACTACATAGCCCATCTATCAACATTGGGCAACCCAAATATGTTGCTGGATAGTCTTCGTATATTCTATCATTTCCTTGACCATTTCAGGTCCTTGTATCTTACATTCAACAACGTCATCCCATCATATAAGTGTACTATATCATTTTCCATAAAGGGATTCTGATGGAGGGATTTGGATTCCATAGTAGAAACTATTTTTTATAGAACTAAACTTATAGAATATATTGATCCCATCCTCATTTGTTGTCTATTGATCATGCTACCAACATGTATTTTAGTGTCTGAATAGTCTTCCTAGATTGGACATTGGTTTCGGGGTGATAATTTGTACATAATTTCAACTCAATAGTTAGAGAATTTTGGAGACTTTTCCAAAACATGGAGTTAAATCTCAGATCATTGTCATACATAATCGATATTGGTACTCCATGAATACTCTGCACTTCTTTAATGTATATCCCTGAATGTTAATTGAGTTAGAGGAACCTTCTAATCATAATAATGTGTGTATTATTGGTAAGGCGATCCACAATGGCCAGTATAGAATTATTTCCCCTGGATGATTATGTATGTCTAGTGACATGGTCTAAAAGTATTTTTTTACATTTCAATGTGTTTATGGGTAATAGTTACATCATTACCTTATACTGTTTTCCTTAAAAACTTCTCTTTATAACAGACCAATCACTTTAATGTATGTTCAATGATCACCTTCTTCATATTTTCCCACCAATAGTTCTCTCATAGAACTTAATATATTATTTTTCTTACTGGGTGAATAGATAAGTATGAGATATGTGCATCCTTCAAAATTAGTTTATTTATCCCAATATTTGATAGTTCACATAGTCACGACGTCAATCTTATAACTCCATCCCCCTAAATTTGGAAGTCTAAGGATTTACCCTTTCATATAGAATCTACCATTGTCTGAATTTCTAGATTATCTCTTTGAGATTTTTATATTCTCATAAATCGATTGTTGAGAAAAAATTTTTGAAAGGAATGATCATTTACTTTCTGTTATGATTCCCGAGTCCATAATTTCCAAGTCTAATAAGTTGGGATCCTCCTCAATTGTCATCATTGATAAAGTTATTGGATCCTATCTATATAATGAATCTTACACTTTATTTAATTTACTAGGATGATATTAAACTATGTATTCCTAATGCTTAACGATATCTGACCATCATAACTAGTTTATATTAAGTTCATTCAATGTGAATATATACTTGAGGTTTTTATGATCAGTATATATCTACTACCTCTCCCCATAGAAATAAGGCTGCCAAATTTTTGATGTAGAAATCACATCTGCTAGTTCTAGATCAAACATGGGATAGTTTTTCTCATGAAAATTCACCTACTATGAGGTATAGGCAAATAATTTATAATTTTTCATAAGTACACATCCTAATTCCTTTATTGACGCATCTATTTATAAAACAAGCAATTCCAAACTTCACATTAATGTATATACTTGTGTTGATATAAGACCAATTTTTATCTCTTTAAATAAATCGTCGCATTCACTGGTTCATAAAAATGTTACACCCTTCTGAGTAAGCATTATTAGTAGGTTTTATAGTCTCAATAATTTTCTCCAAAATCATTGGTAATGACTTTCTAGATCAAGGAAACTAAGGATCGCCACTATAGATGTTGGTCTATGACACTCCTCAATTTCCTTTTTTAAAAGGGTCCAAAAAAATTATTTAATGGAGATAACATTCCCTATGATTGATAATTACTCTATTTAAAACATACAATTATTATACATTGCATGTATGTTTTCTTTCGTAATGCCTTCATCAGAGTATTAAAATGAAGCTTCTATTTATACTTTATCCAGGATTATATCATAATATAATCTATACAGACTACCAAATTGTTTTTTGTAATATACATAGACTCTATTCATTAAGTACATAAATATTTATGGAGAATTAGTGAGTCTAATGGGAATCACTATGAACTCGTACTATCCATACCTCCTTTGGAAGGCAGTCCTATGAATATCTTTCAACCTAACCTTTAATTTGTTATATCCCAACTGGATGTCTTCCATGTAAAAACAATTGGCCCCATGTAGTTGATTGAATAATTAATCTATCTGTGGAAGAGGATACTTGTTCTTTATCCTGATTTTTTTGAGCTCGTGACATTCAATGAAGAGGCACATCGATCCATCCTTCCTCTTAACAAAGATTACTGGTGCACCCCATGGTGAAGAACATGGGAATATAAAACCAATTTTTGGATTTTCTTGTAATTGATTCTTTATTTCCTCAAACTCAGTAGTGGAAATCCTCTAAGGAGTCTTTGATATGGGTATAGATCCATGTATAAGATCAATTGAGAACTCAAGATCATAGTTAAGAGGTAGACTGTGATATTCATCAGGTAACACATCCGTGAAGTCCCTCACAATTATAATGTCATCAAGCATGATCCTCTCCCTTGTATTAATAATTTGAGATAAATATTATTTATCATAAGTCATCAATATCCAAATTTGATATTGAAGGGTTTTGGGGATTTCAATGGAATCCAGCGGGTATGGGATTTTAAAATTTTTATCAGCAGGACAATTGAACTTGTCGTTACCAACGATCCGAGCCCCAGAAAAGACTGAGGATCTCGTGTAAATTATTATATGAACAAAATAAAAATAAAAATGTACATGTTTCAAATACGAAAGCATGCTCAACTACATATTATCGTTGGAGATCGTGGCTAGAATAATCTATAGTAGGATCCCTCTAGATTTTCCACACGCACTTCAAAAACCGCTGGAATGTTGATCATCAAACTCTGTGTGCTAGCGTAGAGATATGATGATGCTTTCTATGTCCCAAAAATCACCGCATTGTTATGCCTTTAATTCTAGAGAGATATCTTGATCTAAGCTTCTTAGATCGATAGTTTCCCTCTATAGAGAACGAGAGGAGAGAGATGATCTAAATTTCATTCCATGGAATGAAAGAATAGTGATTATCCACACATGAAAGAGAGCTTCCACCTATATTTAAATGGAGTTGACAAATACCCGGTAGGTTTCCCCAACCCCCGTTTATTTCAAAGTCCTCTAAATAAATAATATCAACAAGCTAAATTGCATGAATATTATTTACTATTTTATCACATTCTTTTAATATATATAAAATATATTATGTGATAAAAACTAATCCATTTAACTCAATTCGATGTCCCCCTTAATATTAAATGAACCTTGAATATTAAAATAATATTCTTTTGATTAATATTTTCTTGTATTTACTGAACTTGTAAAAACATTAAATAAATTTAATCACAAATATTCATAACATTAATATTAATGAATTTATTTAATTCTTTTGTTGATCTAAAACTTGGACAATAGTTGGACCCCTTTGTGGGGCCCACTATGTCCATATACATATTCGACTGAATATGGAAGATTCTTGAATACACTACTTTGTGTGACCCTTTAGTCCTTTATCTCAATAGTAGTGAATAAAATCCATAGACCAAGATCGAAGTCTAGAAACCCATCATCGCCTCTAAAGAGATAAGGATTGTCATAGCAATGACAACTAACCTACGAACACTGATTGTGTACTGTAATCTCTTGGTCATTAAATATTTCATAAAGCAGGACACATACATGTTTAATCGTCCTTTTCTTGCTTTATTATTTTTTGATCTTTCTAGATGGATTTACATTTGTACTGCTTTGGCCAAAGACTTATGAAGGTGGCACCATCCCGATCAACCAGACCAGAGATATACAACTTCCTAAACCTGAAACTAAAAAATTCTTTCTTGACCTTTCAACAAGTGTCATACCACCAATGACGCACAAAACACAAGCTACATCACAACAATTTCAATACCATGGTTTTCTCCTTTCATCAATGTACAAAATCAATTTTTTCACACTGGTAATGATCTCTAGATAGGAGACCAAAACACAAGTCTGTAGATAGGAATGACCAATAAAACCCAAAACATATGGTTTTCCTTTTGGCGGGTCTTTCCTCAAGATCTCTCTAATGGAGATCACCATGTTCACATTTTGTGAGAAGAAGTCTCAATGATTATGATCCCCCAGAACCTGATAGTCAGACATCCAATGGATCCAGTCAATAAAATGTATATAGATTATAGAACATATATTTAAGATTATTTTCATAGTATCTAGAGGTTCTCATTACAGCATATGATCTTCTATAACCTCTCGATACAATAATTAATCCAAGGACATTACAATTACAATAGTGGATGCAGAAATATCTACACGATAATTGTAAGATCACATCATGTATAACTAATTGTACACAAGATATGGTGATCAAAAGTACTGTATAGTTGTGTCTAGGGCACCCACTATTTCAACACTCCCACTTTCACTTGAGCCAACTTTCTAACTAAGCTTGTTAGATACTCACATGATAAAGATCATGCTTCTGCTGAGTAATGGCTTTAACTACTGGGCGTACCACATTTTCACCATGTGTCATGTCTACCATATGATACCTCATCACATTGAGTAATAATTCTAAAGATAATGTATCCCTAAGTATATCACTTTTTTCCATTTTCATAACTTGAGAACTTGGCTAGTAATAATATCTTAATTTACATTTGGATAATAATTTTATCACTAGGTGAGAATCCATGAACTGAAAAAAAAATTGTGTTTGACTACATATTTGCTGCCTTGGAAGCTACAACAAACTAGGTATTTGCAGATAAGGTTACCACTGAATTTTATGAGCTTGAATCACTCATCAACTTTTCCTAACAGTGATAATTGATCAAATAGATCTAATGATTAATATTTTTTCCCACAAAAACTAGTATACCTACTTCTGTATATTCCATGTATATATCATTTGTACTTCCTAAGGTACTAGATGATAGTTCTGACTACATCGCATGCAATGATCCAAGATATAATTGATACTTGACTACTATAAAGTATATCCCGGTAATATCAATTATAGTACATAACATGGAATATGTGATTGATGCATCGCTGAAGCGTATGGAACCGAACTCATAACTTTAATCTCTTCTTATGTTCCGATCATGTTAACCTTGAGAGATTAAGCCATGTGACATTGGAAACAATTCTGAACTTGAATTGTTCCCACATGTATTTTCCAATACAATTTCACTTTATGTACAATTGACTAGGTCCAAGAAACTGTTAGATCTATTTTGATAGATCCAATTCCTAAGAACGTAGATTGCTACTTTAAGTCAATCATTAGAGAATTACATTTATTCTGATCTTAATTAACAATAATACCAATATATATTTTTATATGTTCCCAAAAATATTTCTCCTGGAAAACATTGGCGCTCCCACTAACCTCTGGTAGACACCAGGAAAAGATTCATTTAAAATGAATGATATAAGATATTGTTGCTTACATTAATCCAGAACTAGATTTTAGTAACCTGCAACCCTTATTGGCATCTGATGGTGTCATCATCCCTTTCGGGTTGCGTTGAATAGACACCTTCCAGGAAAGATGATCTTGACATCAAATTACTGATAAAATGGTCTTAAAAGTTAGCTATGACAAGTAAAATTCTAATGGATTTAGGCATACCAACTTGTTATAACCAATTGAGCCTTATTGGTACAAGGCTTTTACTATCCTTTTAGCATTTCATTTGAATACCCTCTACAATATTCAATTTATAACTCCCTTTAAAAATTGATACATGGAATCCATTATTGAATTTTATGTTTTTCAATCTTAGATTATTTCCATATACTACATACTGGTAGGATTTATTATTCTTAAAGAATAATTTATCCCCAGCCATGGTGAATATAAAACCATCACCATGGTTTTATTTTTAATATTCCGTATGTTTCATTGTAACATGCCTCTTCCATATGAATTTGTGAAACTAGTTCTCATGCCAGCCATTTTTGCATCTTGATCATTAACTAAGTTCAAGTAAATGAAGCTTCAACTATCTCTAATAGAGATGTAAACCCTTATATAGAAATTTAGTCTAATACGTGACTATATCTTTTCTATCTTAGGTATTTCTGTAATATCCTATGAAACCGTTAGGATAATTACTTAGATTCACCATGTGTTTAGATTGATGCATATTTGTTTATATCGTAACAACCTCTTTTCATCCTAATACATGATTTATGAACAAATGTATTTTAATAATACTATTACTCATATGATATCCATTTTTGAATTTGGTTGGAATATTGTTTAGGGGTTCAAACTATTATTTGCAAAGCATGTCATGAAATATAAGGTGAGTTACCACAGGTTGTAACATTGATACTACTTATATCATAACTTTGATGTATAAAATGTGCACTTTTAAATTTCTCCATGCTAAATTTTTTTGATCAATGTTAACATGTAAGACTCATCATTGATCCACTTTATGAACATCCATATTGTGATGTAGATAAGGTAACATGAGTTTTGGAATTCTCTATGCTACATTATCATGATCGATGATTTCATAGTGATGATATTCATCAACATGCCGATCCGAAGCAACTCATATCTTTTGACCATGCTCATACTTCACTATTTCATTTATTAATAACATAAAGGAATCTTATTAAGTATCTTTACCTCTATTATTAGTTTTTAATAGTTCACACTCTCCTGTTGAATAAACCCCAGATGCTTTGTGGCACACCTTTATTCCTATAGGTTACTTTGTCTAAACAAAGGATGTTAATAATAAAAAAGGTGTTTAGTTGGGCCACGCCTAAATACTATACTGGGTATATTCTTTATGCCCATATTTAGTTTTACTTGACTAAAAATCTTCTTGACACAACAGGATAGGTCTAACATTTTATATTCATCATGTATTGCCTTTGATTCAAGTATGTCTGAACTATTTGTTGAGTATGTTACACCACAAAAAACATTAATTCCAAAACATGGAATAATGCATCATTATGTCCAAAAGGAAATTTGATATAATTTTTTTTATACTCAATTACTTGTTCAATTTGAATCTATCTCTTGGAAATAAGAAGTTATGGGTTTCTCACAACTGACATTGGAATCACCCTTTCATAGCTACTTGGAGAAGACACCTTACTTCTAGTAATTTTTCTCTACTTACATGGTTACTATATTTCAATACATATAAGTGAAAATCAAATTTTATTTATTACCCAAGATATATGTGAGAAAACAATACATTTATTTGATTTATATAAATTCAATGAGAAATGGGTACTTGCTTCTTGTATTTCAGTTTTTTAAACCTCCATGAATTTATTTCACAATATGTGATGCAAATAACCTCCTATTAAATAACCAACCAGTGTTCTTTGAAGGGAATGATGAAGGTTCCTTTGGCATAACTTTCCATAGGCCTTTTCTCCTTTTCTTTCAACATATTCTCCATAAGAACAAAAGATGGGGTTATCTTTAATATTATTATTACATTGTGAATGTTACCTTAAAGGTAATAAAGATCTTACTCTATAAATTTTGTTTTTATCCTTAAATGAAACTAGAATTATTGGGTGTAAAATGTATAATAATGAGATTACATGAATGATTTTGAATTGCCTTTCACTTTACACAATCCAAGTACAATCATCACATTGAAATCTTGCTTCACTATCTCCTTGGAAAACATCTTAGAGTTGAGAATACATGTATCATCATATATCTCATTATGTAGCGACCATAACTAATATAAAAAATTTACGATATCATTATGATAGAACGATCATATACTTGATATATGGGTCTCCTGTAATCCATTTTACACTTTCTCTTATTGAGGTGGCATAACCAGTTGGGACACAAGCACCTTGAATTTCTGTTATTATAGTAATATGTGCAAGTGCCTATACCACACATGGAATTTTTTTCTTGTTTAGACATTAACATTGTCTAATATTTATCACAATTTAACTTGTTGTATTACTTTCCATTTTCTACAAATGAACTTTAGTAGACGAGTACTTTTAGGCAGATTACCAAACATGACATTATCAATTAATTTTATCATTAAATGTCTCCCACTAATTTTTCGAAATCTAGGAACCCTCTATACTAGAATAAGAACACTCTTGAGTATTTTAGTGGTGAGGATCCCCGAACCTCCCTTATAGTCTACATTCTATGGATATGACATTGCTCGAAGGGTCCAAGGTAGGCTTTTGGATGGCCAACTGCATTAACTCTCGGTTCATTGATCTGTTGAGTGATGCCCTGGTATAAAAAATCATTTCTTGACTTACTCAATGCTTGACTCTAAAATAACAAAAAGCTAGATATAGCTATTTCTTTGCTGCGATTTTAGTTAAGTCAACCCACCATCCTAATATGAAATCCTCGATAGTAATAGGCACCCTCAGATATGGAATGTCCGGCACCCCAAACACCCAGTTTTGTTCCAACATGAATGACGGAAGGCCATAATGACTTAATATATCTTTGAGGGTTTTATTTGTTTCTCTCGACGAATGTGATCAATTTTTATTAAACATGTTCATATATGTTGTCGTTCTCAAAAATGAACTTTAACTAAAAAACCATACACCAACTATTTATGGATTTTATTATCTATTATTTAATTTGTTTTCACACTGTTCTAAAATGCATAAAATAATAAATAAATGCATAAAGGTAAAATACTACCCGACTGGTATAGATAATCTAAATGAACTAAGGGAATCGTACCTTTGTCAAAGCTTAACTCATGATGCAGCTAGCCCTCATCTTGTATGTTTTCTTCAGATTTGAAGTATCGCCTTATCTTGGTGGAGTCCACGTCATGTGTAAAGACCCGCAAATTTCAAGGAAATTTTTTTCTTAATTTTCTTTGGAATTTTACAAGAGCGCAGCTTCAGACGGCACCTGATTCTGAGGCCCGGTGTGCCCGGAATCATTTTCCGAAGTTTGGCTCGGGTACGTTCAGTGAACGGACGAGCGGGTTTTTCTATCTTTTGAACCGGTGCCCGGAATTGAATTCTGAGGGCACCGATGAAATTGCAGCGCCGGTATTTGCTTAGAAACGCCTCTTCCGGAGTTGCGTTTGCTCAGACGTGGTTTTTAAATTTTGCGGCTTTAAGTCAGAAATAAAATAAAGTTTGTGCGACAACTTTATTTTATTTCACTTAAGCTACTTGGAAGCCACTTGAAGTCACTTAAAGGCGGCTTGAGCTGAGTTGAACTGGATAGGATGCTATCCAGAAATATCCTACCCCTTGGTAGGATATTTGTGCGGTGGGGCCCGCACGAGCCCCGCCGTTTCTTTCGCTAAGTAACGCACCCGCGAAAACCCGTCAAAGTAACTGAAAAGTCAACCGACGCGTTTTCTTTAATTCTTAACAGACCATTTAATTGGGCGGTTTATTTCGTGAATTAAATGGGTTGTTTCTTTCGTGAATTAAATGGGTCGTTTCTTTCGAATTGATGGATCGTTTCTTAACCGGTTTCGTGTGTTGGCATGTTTAAAAAATAAGACCAACCTAAAAATCCTTGGAAAGGATTTGAGAGAATCTTCGTTTCTTCATCTCCCCGCGAAGAACGCGAAGAACGCGAAGAACGCCGGAACTGGAATTCGACGACGCACGATCCGCGACGTCAACAACTTTTCCACGACCTTCTTCTTCTTCTCTTCTTCGGTGCCTCTTCTTCCGCGGCGGACCTGCGATCGGCGGTTAAAGGTGAGAATCGAAACTTCTAAATTCTTCCCTTTTTATAATTCGATATCAACGGATTTAAATTAATTAAATCCGTTTGATCTTGATCCGGAGATTGGCGACGCGACGCCGGATACCGCGACGACGCGACGAACCCCTTCATCCGCGACGAGCAATCCCGCGACGATCCCCCGTTCGGCAACGACAGCTGCAAGGTAAGGGTTGATTTGAAATATTTTCCTTTCCCGTGATTTTATTTCTTTTAAAATAAAGAACCGATCACGGAACAATTTTAAATTTATTTAAAATTGTTGATTGGTTATTCCTTGTTTCTCCCGTTGTTTATGACTAACGCGGAGGGTGCGGGTCTAACGAACAAGACCCGGCAACCCTCTGCCGATCTTCCTTTTTGTGCGGATTTGGCGGGCGACGGCAAAAGCACGACGCAAGGGCCATTTGTTGATTCCGCAGTGGAGGACGCGTCTCGGGAGGAACAATGGCGCAGACGGGAGGCAAAACGGGCCACCGGAGCAACTCCGGCGGCCCGCGGAAGGTGGCGGCGGCGCCCGGCGCGCCGCCGTGGAGAACTTCCGCCGCGGCTGAAGCCGCGGCGGCGGCGGCCGGTTCCGCGGCCGCGCGGAACTGGGAACGGACGCGGCGGCCCGTCCGCGTCCGCGTGGCAGGTGCCCCCCCCCCCCCCCCCCCCCGCGGGGCCGCGTTTCGCTTGAGCCGCGGGTCAAGCCCGCAGCGCCCTCCTTCGGCCGCTCGGCCGAAGCCGAGCCGGCCGGTCCGGTCAGCCGGGCCGCGCCCAGGCCGGACCGGACCCGGCCTAGCCGGGTTGGGCCGGGTCGGGCCGACCCGGTTCGGCCGACCCCAGGGGGGGTTCGGGCCGGGTCGCCCCGGGCCCGGAACCCCCGTTTTGGGCCCTCTTCGGTCTTTCGCCCATATCTTGGGCATGGGACCTCCGATTGATGAACCGTCAGCGGCTACGCGATCCTTGGATCGAGACGGTCGTTTCGGTATATTATACTCAAGGTTTCGGAAGACTTTGGGTTCGGCCGGGTTGGTTCGTACACGAAACCAACCAGGCCCTCGGAGCGGAAACGCTCATAACTTGAGCTACGGACGTCCGATCGACGTACCGTCAGCTGTGGTAGTTTCCTCTAAGTGAGACGGAACTTTTGGCATACTCCGCCCGAGGATCGGATACAGGTGGAGTACGGTCGGGTTGGTTTTGCCCTAAAAACCAACCGGGCCCCTGGGACGAAAATGCCAATAACTCTCAGACCGGGCGACCGATTGGCGCGCCGTCTGTTGCGTTGAGATCCTGTTGTCGATACGGAACTTTTGGATACATCAACTTCGGACTACGTGTCAGTTGATGTATCAGCCTCTCGGCTCGTGGAGCGGACCCTCCTAAACGAGCTCGCTATGTGCGGGAACCCTAGCGCTGGCTGTGACTTCGATGACAGAGCAGAGATCCTCCGTGGACTGCGACGACGGCAGAGCAGAGATCCTCCGTGGACTGCGACGACGGCAGAGCAGAGATCCTCCGTGGACTGCGGCGACGGCAGAGCAGAGATCCTTCGTGGACTGCGGCGATGACTGTGCAGAGATCCTCAGTGGACTGTGTCGACTACTGCACTCAGCGATCCTACGTGGATCAGTGCTACAGGTTCTGTGTGAGCCCGATCCTATGTGGGTCCTTACTACCGGTTCTGTGTGAGCCACTGCCTACAGGTTCTGTGTGAGCCCGATCCTATGTGGGTCTTTTGCGGGGGTTAGTACCTATCGATCCTTCGTGGGTCCGACGACTTAGATGGATCAGTGATCATCTTTGACGTCATCTGAAAAAAGTATACCTGGTTGAGATGAATCTTATGTTACTCTCCTTTGTGGATTGTGTTGAACAATCCTTTGTGGATTTACTGTTTACTCTCCTTATGGATTTGAGTCTTGCTTTCCTTTGTGGATTGAGTTGTTCTTGAGCTCGTGAGCAGAGCTAGAATTGGGGACTTAGGTATATGCATGGGCATATACCTAAGTCGAGTCAGATGTTACTTCGTGATTGCATCTTTCTTTTGTGCTATATCCTTTGTGGATTTCGGGAGACCTACGGAGGTCTCGGGGTCCTTACTGAGTAGCTTATACTCACCCCTGCACGGGCTATGCCCGCACCTTGTTGTGTTGGTTGCAGACGACGGACAGCGCTGATCACGGTTGGGGCGTGGAGCAGGACGGTACCTGGTGGTGGACCACTGGGCGGGACGTGCTCGGAGCAGACGTGGGACCCGAGGAGCCTGGAGGCTATCTGTACCCACCCTTCAGGTGGGATTGCCAGTGGATGACACGAGGCCGCCGTCTTTTCTTCAGTTGCTGTACTTTACTTTTTCAGTTGTACTTTACAGTTGGGCTTGTATTTCCGGCCCCTTTACTTTTCTGCACTTTACTTTCCGCTTGCTGACTCTGTGTGGTTGTTACTTATAAAGGCAATGCCTTCCCTGTTTACTGGGATTTTACGCCTTGGTGCTAGTCGCCAGCCCCTGGCCTATGGAAGGCGGGCTTGGGGTAGTCACGGCACGGGCCCCGAGGTCGGGTCGTGACAAATTGGTATCAGAGGTGGTCAGTTCTACCACAGACTCTGATCGTCTTTTCTTTCTATATGAAGCAATAGTGTTTAGTGTATTGAGTGTGGTTATCAGTTCAGGGATCCCAGTGTTGGTGCGGCGGCCGACGTATCCATACACCAGGACCCTGACTCCTGATTTCCGACTTAATGCACGAAAACATTGACTGCGTGTGTGTTTCAAGTTTTCTTTGTGATTACTTATGTCAGCTCACCGGGTATACTGATCTGCTTTATGAAAGTCTCAAGTTTTCCTTGTGATTACTTGTGCCAGCTCACCAGGTATACTGTTCTGACTGTGGTGCTCTTGTTCTCCTTTTCAGGATGGCCCCGCGACGACAGCCAGCTAGGGTTCCGAGTGTAGGGCGCGACGGCAGCCCACCGAGCGACGAGGCCTCGGTGCAGGGCCCTTTGCCAGCAGTGGCGCCAGCGGTAGCTTTACCCGCCAAGCCACCGATGCTGCCAGTACCAGACGCTGACGATGCACGTCGCCTCAGGGCAATGCATGAGTTTCAGAGCCAGCGACCGCCCAGGTTTCGCGGTGAGGCGGACCCCCAGGCCACCGAGGACTGGCTTGAGGCGGTGGTATGGATCTTCAGGCTAGTGAGGACACCAGCGGATCTCATGGTGATTCTCGCAGCGAGCCTCCTGCAGGCAGCGGCAGGACGATGGTGGAGCCTGATGCTCCAGGTTCACGATGAGGCATCCTTGCTCTGGGCGGACTTCGAGAGCCTCTTCCGCTATGAGTTCGTCCCGGCCACCCTCCGAGCGGTGCGCATCCAGGAGCTTCTCCAGCTGCGCCAGGGCAGCATGACGGTCGCTCAGTACGCGGCAAGGTTCACTGACCTATCCCGCTACTCGACCGACATGGTACGGGACCCCTTCTTCCGGGCCCGGACCTTCGAGCAGGGCTTGCGACAGGAGATTCGGGCGTCGCTGATCTCCCTCAGCATTCCGACCCAGGTGGGAGTGCTGGAGCGAGCCCTCCTGATCGAGAGCTTCCTGGCAGAGCCTTCTTCAGCCGCGAGACCTAGCGCAGGGCGACAGGTAGCCGACGGATGACTCTCGGGTCCAGGCAGACCAGACCCCCACGCAGACGGCCTCAGGACACCGGCTCAGCAGTACGGGGCACACAGCGGAGTGCCAGCCTTCCGAGAGGCAGGCTGTGCTACTCCTGCGGCGAGCAGGGTCACATGGCTCGTGACTGCCCAACCCGCCGATCAGAGGAGCAGCAGACGGTAGAGGGGCCACCCAGGCAGAGGCAGAGGGTCAACCGTGGCGGTCCGCAGGGAGGAGGCGGACGAGGCAGAGGAGCTGGCCGAGCAGCGGGTGGTGGGCGACGCTTCCAAGCTCTACCCCCACCACCACCAGGAGGGCCACCTCGACCACATGGAGCTGGCAGGCAGGGACAGGCCCAGCTCCAGGCAGTGGAGGCCTACGACCCCGACTTGCCAGAGATGATTCGAGGTACGATCTGTGTCTATTCCACCCTTGCTGCAGTACTTATAGACACAGGAGCGAGTCACTCTTTCATAGCCTCTGCCCTTGTTCGGAGCTCGGAGATTCCGACTGAGCCGTTGGCTCGATCCCTACGGCTAGAGACTCCTACGGGAGCAGACTCGACGATTACGCACTGGTGCCGGCAGTGTGAGCTTACTCTAGGAGGCGAGAGCTTCGGCTGGGATCTCCTTGTAGCGGCGTCGAGGCCTTACGACGTCATCTTGGGCATGGATTGGCTATCCACGGTTCATGCCCAGATCGACTGTTTTAGGCGCAAGGTGCGATGTGTTCGCACCGACGGGAGCAGGTTTACCTTCACCGGCGAGAAGGGAACCTTTGCAGCACAGGATGGACTTCCGCGGAGGAGAGTGCAGCCTATCTCTCATCAGTTGGCTAGCCTCATCCTAGGAGCAGTGGACGTGCGGAGTCCGGATTTTCCTGCAGTGGTGGATCAGTACGTGGACGTCTTTCCCGACGACGTTCCAGGGCTACCTCCTCGTAGAGAGGTAGACTTTTACATCGACTTGTACCCCGGGACAGCCCCGATATCTACTCCAGCATATCGGATGGCCCCCGCCGAGCTTCGGGAGCTGCGGGTACAGTTGGAGGACTTGCAGAGCAAGGGGTTTATCCGACCCAGTGTTTCACCCTGGGCTTCCCCGATTTTGTTCGCCAAGAAGGCGGACGGGAGCTTGCGACTATGTGTCGACTATCGTCGCCTGAACCAGGTGACAGTGAGGAACAAGTATCCGCTGCCACGGATTGATGACCTCTTCGATCAGCTCAAGGGAGCCCGGTGGTTCTCGAAGATAGACCTCCGGTCAGGCTATCATCAGCTCAGAGTTCGAGACGAGGACGTGCAGAAGACGACCTTCAGGTGTCGGTATGGCCATTATGAGTTCTTGGTTATGTCGTTCGGCGTAACCAATGCTCCAGCAGTGTTCATGAGCCTCATGAACAGGATCTTCCAGCCATACCTCGACTGATTTGTCGTGGTCTTCATTGACGACATTTTGGTATACTCGACTACTGAGGAGGAGCATGCCTACCACCTGCGAGTTGTGCTAGACACACTCCGAGAGCACCAGCTTTATGGCAAGCTCTCAAAATGCCAGTTCTGGTTACGTGAGGTCCATTTCTTGGGGCACGTCATCTCTGAGGCGGGAGTTGCAGTGGATCCCGCGAAGATCGAGGCAGTACTAGCTTGGGAGCCACCCAGGAGCGTGACAGAGGTGCGGAGCTTCTTGGGCCTAGCCGGATACTATCGGAGATTCGTGCCAGACTTCTCCAGAGTTGCGGCCCCACTCTCAGCGTTGACGAAGAAGGGGAAACCCTTCGTGTGGTCAGACAGATGTCAGCAGAGCTTCCAGGAGCTGAGACAGAGATTGACCAGCGCACCTATCTTGAGGTTGCCTGAGGAGGGAGTTGGATACGTAGTTTACTGCGATGCATCAGGGACTGGACTCGGGTGCGTCCTGATGCAGGAGCGGGCTGTGATCGCCTACGGATCACGTCAGTTGAGGCCGCATGAGCAGAACTACGCCACTCATGACCTGGAGTTGGCAGCAGTGGTCTTCGCTCTGAAGACTTGGCGGCACTATCTGATGGGCGAGCGCTTCACAGTCTTTTCTGACCACCAGAGTCTCAGGTATATCTTCTCTCAGAAGGACCTGAACCTGAGACAGCGGAGATGGCTTGAGTTCCTCCAGGACTATGACTTTGAGATAGTCTATACTCCTGGGAAGGGGAACGTGGTAGCCGATGCCCTCAGCAGGAGGACGGGCATTCAGCTACTTGAGGAGGCGACGGAGCAGCTAGCCTCCTTGCAGATATCCTTCGTGGATAGAGATGGAGCAGCCTTTCTTCAGTCTCTCACAGTCTCTCCTCCACTTCTACAGCGGGTCAGAGAGGCTCAGCGTGGGGATGCTGACTGTGAGACCCGGCGTGCACTGATATCCTCAGGTCAGGTGCCTGATGACTTCTCCCTTGGAGCAGAGCACGACATCCTTTTCAGAGGACATACCTTCGTACTAGTCGCTTTACGAGAGGAGGTACTGAGAGAGTTTCACACTTCTCCCTTGGCGGTGCATCCCGGAGTGGCGAAGATGTACCAGGATCTCAGACGACAGCACTGGTGGCCGGGCATGAAGAAAGCTGTGGCTGAGTTCGTTTCACGATGCCTCACCTGCCAGCAGGTGAAGGCAGAGCATCAGGTACCAGCAGGCTTGGTACAGCCCTTGGAGGTCCCGGAGTGGAAGTGGGATGGCATATCTATGGACTTCGTGACTGGACTTCCACGCACTTCCAGAGGTCACGACTCCATTTGGGTGATTGTCGACCGACTCACCAAGTCGGCACACTTCTTACCCATCAGAGAGCAGGGCTCAGTGGAGAGCTTGGGACGTCTTTACGTCCAGGAGATCGTACGGCTTCACGGTGTGCCATCGTCTATCGTCTCCCATCGAGATGCTCGTTTCACTTCCCGGCTTTGGAAGGGGTTGCAGGAGGCGTTCGGGACGCGGCTCCATCTGAGCACAGCCTTCCACCCTCAGACGGATGGTCAGACGGAGAGGACCATACAGACACTCGAGGACATGCTCCGTGCATGTGTTCTCGACTTTGGTCGCAGCTGGGAGGACCACCTACCCTTGGTGGAGTTCGCGTACAACAACAGCTACCACTCCACCATCGGGATGGCACCATACGAGGCGTTGTACGGAAGACCCTGCAGATCACCGTTGTGCTGGACAGACCCTGGGGAGTCAGCACTCGTGGGACCAGAGATGGTCCGAGCCACGACAGAGAAGGTCCAGATCGTCCAGGAGAGGATGAGGACAGCTCAGAGCCGGCAGAAGTCATATGCTGACAGGAGGCGGAGGCCACTCGAGTTCGAGGATGGCGACCACGTCTTTTTGCATGTCTCACCTCGACGTGGTTTACGGAGATTTGGCCGAGGCGGCAAGTTGTCTCCACGCTTCATCGGGCCTTTCCAGGTCCTCAGCAGGATAGGAGAGGTGGCTTATCGCCTGGCTCTACCACCTCAGTTGCACCGGGTGCACGACGTCTTTCACGTGTCTTAGCTGAGGAGATACATGCACGACCCGACGCACATCATCGACTTTGGGGAGCTGGACGTGGACGATGGGGCGACTTTTGCGGAGGTCCCAGTGGAGATCGAGGATCGACAGGAGCGGGTCCTACGTGGGCGGTCAATTCCTCTTGTGCGCATCAGATGGCAGCACGGGAACCTCCAGGAGAGCACTTGGGAGCGGGAGGCTCAGATGCATGCTCAGTACCCCCATTTGTTCCCCTAGTTTTTGATGTATCTTTACGGGGACGTAAAGCCCTGAGGTGGGAGTAATGTAAAGACCCGCAAATTTCAAGGAAATTTTTTTCTTAATTTTCTTTGGAATTTTACAAGAGCGCAGCTTCAGACGGCACCTGATTCCGAGGCCCGGTGTGCCCGGAATCATTTTCCGAAGTTTGGCTCGGGTGCGTTCAGTGAACGGACGAGCGGGTTTTTCTATCTTTTGAACCGGTGCCCGGAATCGAATTCTGAGGGCACCGATGAAATTGCAGCGCCGGTATTTGCTTAGAAACTCCTCTTCCGGAGTTGCGTTTGCTCAGACGTGGTTTTTAAATTTTGCAGCTTTAAGTCAGAAATAAAATAAAGTTTGTGCGACAACTTTATTTTATTTCACTTAAGCTGCTTAGAAGCCACTTGAAGTCACTTAAAGGCGGCTTGAGATGAGTTGAACTGGATAGGATGCTATCCAGAAATATCCTACCCCTTGGTAGGATATTTGTGCGGTGGGGCCCGCACGAGCCCCGCCGTTTCTTTCGCTAAGTAACGCACCCGCGAAAACCCTTCAAAGTAACTGAAAAGTCAACCGACGCGTTTTCATTAATTCTTAACAGACCATTAAATTGGGCGGTTTATTTCGTGAATTAAATGGGCTGTTTCTTTCGTGAATTAAATGGGTCGTTTCTTTCGAATTGATGGATCGTTTCTTAACCGGTTTCGTGAGTTGGCATGTTTAAAAAATAAGACCAACCTAAAAATCCTTGGAAAGGATTTGAGAGAATCTTCGTTTCTTCATCTCCCCGCGAAGAACGCGAAGAACGCGAAGAACGCCGGAACCGGAATTCGACGACGCACGATCCGCGACGTCAACAACTTTTCCGCGACCTTCTTCTTCTTCTCTTCTTCGGTGCCTCTTCTTCCGCGGCGGACCTGCGATCGGCGGTTAAAGGTGAGAATCGAAACTTCTAAATTCTCCCCTTTTTATAATTCGATATCAACGGATTTAAATTAATTAAATCCGTTTGATCTTGATCTGGAGATTGGCGACGCGACGCCGGATACCGCGACGACGCGACGAACCCCTTCATCCGCGACGAGCAATCCCGCGACGATCCCCCGTTCGGCAACGACAGCTGCAAGGTAAGGGTTGATTTGAAATATTTTCCTTTCCCGTGATTTTATTTCTTTTAAAATAAAGAACCAATCACGGAACAATTTTAAATTTATTTAAAATTGTTGATTGGTTATTCCTTGTTTCTCCCGTTGTTTATGACTAACGCGGAGGGTGCGGGTCTAACGAACAAGACCCGACAACCCTCCGCTGATCTTCCTTTTTGTGCGGATTTGGCGGGCGACGACAAAAGCACGACGCAAGGGCCATTTGTTGATTCCGCAGTGGAGGACGCGTCCCAGGAGGAACAATGGCGCAGACGGGAGGCAAAACGGGCCACCGGAGCAACTCCGGCGGCCCGCGGAAGGGGGCGGCGGCGCGTCCGCGTGGCAGGCGCCCCCCCCCCCCCCCCCCCCCGCGGGGCCGCGTTTCGCTTGAGCCGCGGGTCAAGCCCGCGACGCCCTCCTTCGGCCGCTCGGCCGAAGCCAAGCCGGCCGGTCCGGACCCGGCCTAGCCGGGTCGGGCCGGGTCGGGCCGACCCGGTTCGGGCCGACCCGGTTCGGCCGACCCCAGGGGGGGTTCGGGCCGGGTCGCCCCGGGCCCGGAACCCCCGTTTTGGGCCCTCTTCGGCCTTTCACCCATATCTTGGGCCTGGGACCTCCGATTGATGAACCGTCAGCGGCTACGCGATCCTTGGATCGAGACGGTCGTTTCGGTATATTATACTCAAGGTTTCGGAAGACTTTGGGTTCGGCCGGGTTGGTTCGTACACGAAACCAACCGGGCCCTCGGAGCGGAAACGCTCATAACTTGAGCTACGGACGTCCGATTGACGTACCGTCAGCTGTGGTAGTTTCCTCTAAGTGAGACGGAACTTTTGGCATACTCCGCCCGAGGATCGGATACAGGCGGAGTACGGTCGGGTTGGTTTTTCCCTAAAAACCAACCGGGCCCCTGGGACGAAAATGCCAATAACTCTCAGACCGGGCGTCCGATTGGCGCGCCGTCTGTTGCGTTGAGATCCTGTTGTCGATATGGAACTTTTGGATACATCAACTTCGGACTACGTGTCAGTTGATGTATCAGCCTCTCGGCTCATCGAGCGGACCCTCCTAAACGAGCTCGCTATGTGCGGGAACCCTAGCGCTGGCTGTGACTTCGACGACAGAGCAGAGATCCTCCGTGGACTGCGACGACGGCAGAGCAGAGATCCTCCGTGGACTGCGACGACGGCAGAGCAGAGATCCTCCGTGGACTGCGGCGACGACAGAGCAGAGATCCTTCGTGGACTGCGGCGATGACTGTGCAGAGATCCTCAGTGGACTGTGTCGACTACTGCACTCAGCGATCCTACGTGGATCAGTGCTACAGGTTCTGTGTGAGCCCGATCCTATGTGGGTCCTTACTACCGGTTCTGTGTGAGCCACTGCCTACAGGTTCTGTGTGAGCCCGATCCTATGTGGGTCTTTTGCGGGGGTTAGTACCTATCGATCCTTCGTGGGTCCGACGACTTAGATGGATCAGTGATCATCTTTGACGTCATCTGAAAAAGTATACCTGGTTGAGCTGAATCTTATGTTACTATCCTTTGTGGATTGTGTTGAACTATCCTTTGTGGATTTACTGTTTACTCTCCTTATGGATTTGAGTCTTGCTTTCCTTTGTGGATTGAGTTGTTCTTGAGCTCGTGAGCAGAGCTAGAATTGGGGACTTAGGTATATGCATGGGCATATACCTAAGTCGAGTCAGATGTTACTTCGTGATTGCATCTTTCTTTTTTGCTATATCTTTGTGGATTTCGGGAGACCTACGGAGGTCTCGGGGTCCTTACTGAGTAGCTTATACTCACCCCTGCACGGGCTATGCCCGCACCTTGTTGTGTTGGTTGCAGATGACGGACAGCGCTGATCACGGTTGGGGCGTGGAGCAGGACGGTACCTGGAGGTGGACCACTGGGCGGGACGTGCTCGGAGCAGACGTGGGACCCGAGGAGCCTGGAGGCTATCTGTACCCACCCTTCAGGTGGGATTGCCAGTGGACGACACGAGGCCGCCGTCTTTTCTTCAGTTGCTGTACTTTACTTTTTCAGTTGTACTTTACAGTTGGGCTTGTATTTCCGGCCCCTTTACTTTTCTGCACTTTACTTTCCGCTTGCTGACTCTGTGTGGTTGTTACTTATAAAGGCAATGCCTTCCCTGTTTTCTGGGATTTTACGCCTTGGTGCTAGTCGCCAGCCCCTGGCCTATGGAAGGCGGGCTTGGGGTAGTCACGACACGGGCCCCGAGGTCGGGTCTTGACATCATGACTTAGAGAACAACCTCATCTTGGTGGGATCCACGTGTCGTCTTAGAGTACCGCTACATCTCACATCGTCTTTGTCTGAGGTACAAAATTACTCGTGTATAGGTGAGAGGGTCTCATGTATAAATGTACATCTGGTAAAAATTGGGTGCATAGGCCCTTATACATTTAAACCAAAAATTAAAGACTTTGTGCAGACCATCTATTTAATTAATTACAATCATCACACACTATTAAAAAATTAATTAAATAAAAGCAATATACACGGGTTGATGCTCAAGACCAATAGACGTGTAAAATCATGCGTGATAAAATTAAAATGCATTAAATATATATGCGGGTTATAAATTAAATTAAATGAATTAATAATTTCAAATAATTTAAATAATCAACGGTTTTCTAATGAAATTAATTTTGTTACAAAATTAAATTAATTTATATCTTTGGGTATTAAAATAATTAACCAATATTAATTTTTATAAATTTAATTTAGATACTAAAAATAAATTAAAAAAAATTAATTATATTTTCTTAATTTAAGTTTTCGGTCCCCAATACATCATTACGTGGCCAGTGCGGGTCGGGCCAATCCTATGAAGAGACATGCCAGGCCATGTCACGCCAAACTAGGCCTATCCAATCTGGCCAAACCCATTTCGGGTTGGGCAGGTCTGCTCAGACGGTTTTGGGGCCAATTTTGCCCTGCGAAAAGACTTGCATACAAAAGGGTAACTCCACGCAGGCGACTTCCAGGGTGTCAGACCATGCGACAGTGGTCTGGCCGAAGCACGACATTCCACTGCAGGGTTCAAGTGATTTTTCAGTTAGCTGTAGGGGACGCTGGGATCTAGCCAGGAGGGTAGCGCACTGGTGAGAAAGGCCACAACGGGGCTCCTTCGGACTAGGAGGATGCTAGCTCGACTGGCTGCAGATTAGGAAGCTACGGTGGGGAGGCCTGTGCCTACTGCAGGTGTGCGATGGTAGAGGGACATCTGGACTGCGCGGCGCTCAGGTGACATGCGGCCTTAGGGTGCATCTTTTCCACATGAGGAAGTGGCGGATGCCGGGACCTTGGCGATCTCAAGCTAGAGAGTGGTGGAGGCCTTATAGCTAGCGAGGGGAGAGATGGCAGGCTACTATGGGGAGCCCGAGAGAGGGTGGTGACCTGGGTCTAGTGCGGCGGTGCACCGACCATAGAAGGGAAGGTGGCCGGGGAGAGGAGGTAGTGGGGAAGTGTAACACCCGAGACATTTATGTTATATAAAGGAATCTTTTTCTACACAACACTTGCTTGGCTTCCTTTACACGAAATTGTAACCTTCCTCAATAGCTTGCGTCGTACGCAATACCGAGTTTCACTAAACAACGATATGCTATTAAAATATTATTAAAACTAGTCGTTATGAATAGTAATAACCACTTTTTGAAATTTTATAAATTTTATTTTTCAAAATGGACTTTATTTTTGGATTCGGAATATCAAAATTAGCCTAGGGTGAAATTTTGGTATTTTTCTGAAAACTTTCAATTTTTTGATGAATAGTGAAACCACTAAGTGGTAGTTAAAAAAACTGAATTTTTCATAAAACTTAATTTTACCGCTTCTGTGAGTGGAATTTCGCAAATCCAAGAGACACGGTTAATATCAAGGACTAAAATGTGGTTTAATGAGATGAAAATAATTTTTGGTGAATAGTAACTTTTTAATTTTTTTTACCACGGTTAAAAGTAAATAGGGTAATTAAGGGTAAAGATGATATTATTATTACCCTAACACATGTCCTAATTCTATTGGATAAGTGTAATTCGACCAAAAACAAACTTAGGAATAAAATATGACCATTTATGCCCACTTGGATTAGATTAGGACATTTATTATTAATTTATTTAAAGAAGGGTTAAAAAAGTTAAAATCAAAGTTTAATAAGTAAATAATTTTTAATATAAGGTTATACATAAGATAAATTCGACTATAAATATTCATTAGAAACCAAAAAAGATTTCCTACATGATGATATTTTATTTGTAATTTTTAGACATTATATAATTTAATTTATTTATGACACAATGATGATACAGTAATTATCTTATTAATGAAATATTGACATAATTGATGTTATAAACACAAAAATAAATGTAATTTGAGACTTTTCACAAATTCCACTATTTTTCTAGGTTAATATGACATTTTATTATTGATTTAATTAACTTGGTTCGAACTAATAATTCTTTTATGATTTTCACAAAAATCAATTACTAAATAGTGTCAAAATTGACATAAAATAGTTTTTAAAACAAATATTATATTAGTAATTGTTATTTTATTCCTAAAACTCTAAGGTTCGGCCAAATGACTTAGATAAGGTTATATATATTAATAATAAACAACTTGGGGTTCGTTTGGCTTCTTATAGTAAGTTTATTAACCTTATAGTATACGAACACAAGAAGATACGGTAAAAGTAAACTTATTTAACTTAATGTTAAATCTAAATGATAAGGTTAAAATAGGAACCTAAACTTTTCTAAATTCTATTGGATGAGAGGATTTCTACCCATACCCACCTTAGCTTATAAATATATCAATTTGGAGCTATTTAAAACCGAACTTGACTTTATAATAAAATAATAGTTTTAGTTATTCCAAAGGTGCCCCTCTCCTCCCTTATAAAAGGACACCTCCTCCCCCTCTTCCTCACACCACTTTGATCCTTCAAGCTCGGCCAACCCCTGCCAATTTCTCCTCTCCACTTCCCTAGAGACATCCTAGAGGTCCTGGTCTTCTTCAAAGACCAATTTTAGTGCCCTAAAAGAAGGTCTTAAATAAGCACTTCAAAGAAGATGTAATGTTCGTTACTGATTCTTTCATCTTTATTTCTTCTTCCACTTCTTCTTCTTTAGTTGTTTCATTATGAAGTAATAACATAAGTATCACTCATATACTAATATGTTATTATAAGTATGAAACAACCCTATTTCACCATCTATCGATCCTATGGAAAAATAAATCACCGCGCGTGCGTACGTACGGAATACCGTCTCCACACCGTGGTGTAATCTATTTTCCACCACCACCTTACTTGGATGGGTATAATGGTGTAAATAATGGAAATATATGACTATTATAAAGTGATACTGATTCTGAAATATTATACATACACTCCAATAAAATTCCACGATCATAGGAACAATATCATCACTCGTGCGTACGTACGGAATACCGTCTCCATGATGTGATGCGACTCATTCTATATGATCTTCATTTAATAATGATTATATAAATGAATTGAATGAATGAATAGGATATATATTACACTAATACCATTCTGGAAATGAGGTATCTATAACCTAAAGAGAAGAATAAGAATTTATTCGACAAGACACGCATAAGAACAAAAAGTTATAAACACCCGAATAACAAGTAGCAATGAAATATTACTACTAAGAAGCGAAGAATATGACCATATATGATATCATAAAAATAATTATGATTCTGGAATAAGTCAATAACATTATTTAAATCATTATACAGGAGGTTCGGACACGTACAAAGCATATCGGACCTAAGGTAAGGGAAATATCAGAATCTCATTTTTATCTGAGATTGTTTATACTTTAGTATTTACGAGGGTGTATTTTATCATCCACATTCATGTTTCCTCAATATGTAATATTATTTCCATCCACCTACAATTTTTTAAATCCTATTTTACCCTTCGGTGAGTTTTTAGTAAAAGATATGAAATGAATCTTTTGCCGTTTTTCGTACGAGTTACTTTTTTGACTTTTCTAACAAAAGTACGAGAAGAATGTTTTTTAACTTATACGGCATGAATGGATTTTTAAAACATTATTTACAAGAAGATTCCTTTAAAAGTTTTCAAGTTTATTTTTAATCAACTTCTTTTAGTTTAAATTTGTATGACATGTTAATAAAGGAAAAATGTTTTTGAAGAAGAAAGGATATTTTCCTCAAGAATGGAGTTCAAGTGTTTTATCAAAATTATTTTCCATCTACGAAAATAAAGGGTTCTATTTTTATCCCTATTATTACATTGATTTGATTATGTTGTGATGGAATTATTTTTATGACTTCCTTTATCTTATATGAATTGTTTTATTATGTCATGATGTTTAAGATTCCCATTTGTATTACATGGGTTATGCAATGATGTATGATTTATGATTTTGTGGCACACATAATAATGGTATCATTATGAGATGGGTGGGACCTATATCTCCCTCCAATGAATTGGGTAAATATTTTATATCTCATGAGATAGACATGGCTGGAATGGTAGGTTATACCGGTTCAGTGAAACAGGACTGAAACGAGGGTGACTCGGTTCAGAAATCGACTTTTTCCACTAAGATAGTATTGGAAATGAGTCTTGACTAATAAGAAATGATTCACTATGATTGTGTGTGTATGCCACAAAGTTTCATGTTTTATTTTATGATTATTGTGATTACATTTCACTGCCATGATTTATCCCATGTTATGAAATTATGGTCTCTTTTGCACGTTAAGATTTCCAAAAGTTATGTGCTTATGTATATGATGTGATTGATATTTCTTTTGTTTACCCATACTGATCATTTGAGATCACCCTTTTGTATGTTTTCTTTCCCCAGGTCAGGAAGAAGGTTAGTAAGTAATATATTCCAAAAGGGACTATAGATATGATGAAATAAATGGGAGACAATGTAGACACTTTATGAACCAGTTGTTTATGTTTCCCAGTTTCTAAAGACACTATACCTATACGGTCCTTTCGTGGTTTTGTTATATGTTGTAATAAGTATGCTTCAATTTTGAGGTATTAACAATGTATGTAAAGTATGGGTTGTTTTAGTTGGTATCAGAGGAAAGGTATAGTCAACCTTTGGAAACTAGGATGCGAAAGCCTTAGTAAGAACCCTAAGGATTAGTCTAAGCATAGAACACAATCTTAGTGTTTTAGAAATGGCCATGAATAACCTAGGATAAGACCTTAAGTGTGAAATTTTATTCTTGATTATTTGGTTTTCCTATTATAATTACTGTTGCTCACACTATTCTTCTTGGTTTTAGTCAATGGCTGGAACCCGAAGGAATCGTGTTAATGCAGAATGCGACGAGCAATGCAATGATTGTCCACCTGAGCAACCAAACATTATGGGAGCTGGAATTCAAAATCTTGTAGCCATGATCACACAACTTTCTCAAGCTATGAATCATGCAGGACTTCCAAACGAGCAAAGGAAGGAGCAACATTCTATTGAATCCTTCATGAGGCAGCGTCCACCTTCTTTCAGCGGGTCTACTGATCCATTAGTTGCTGAACAATGGATTAGTACTACTGAAAAGATATTTTCGGTTTTTCAATGTTCTGAACATGATAAAGTCATCCTAGCAGTGTATCGTTTTGAAGGAGATGCTGATCAATGGTGGAATCTTATTAAGAATATGAGGCAAAGGGATGAAATTGAGTCCGTGGAATGGGAAGAGTTCAAGAACTTATTTTTCAATAAGTACATCCCTCGTATTCTCCGAACAAAGATGGAGAAAGAGTTTCTTGAACTGAAGCAAAAGGATGATGAATATGTTGGTACCTATGAAGCAAATTTTACAAGACGTGCAAGGTACGCTTCTCGTATTATTATCCAACCTGAGAGTAAGATCGATCGATTCTTTAGTGGCTTAAAACCAAGTCTTCGAAGGGCGTTAGACATAAGGGACTTCAATAACTACGAGGAAATCGTTCGATGTGCTCTCAAATTCGAGATGGAGATTGGAGTAACCCATCAGTCATATGGGTTTGATTAGAAGAGGAAAATGGAATTCAAAGGAAAATCTAAAGAGCACACTGATAAGAATATGAGCTTTCCCTTATGCTCAAAGTGTGGAAAGAAACATGGAGGGAGTTGTCTTAAAGGGACAAGTAAATGTTTCAAATGTGGAAAGGAAGTTCATAGGGCATTTGAATGCCGCGATGATGGGAAGAAGATGTCTAATTATGCAAACAAAGGAAGGGATACACAGAATGAACCTACTACACATAAATGTTTCAAGTGCAAGGAGATGGTACATTATGCCAATAAATTCCCTAATCCAAGGGTTGATGATGATGTTCGACGTCAAAAAACTCTTAAGGATAAAGAAAAAGGAAAGTCACATGCAATTTCTATCAGCGATGTGGAGTACGATAACGATGTGGTGAAAGGTACTTTTACCATCCACTCTAAAGTAGAAAATGTTTTATTTGATTCTAGATCCACCCACTCCTTTATTTCTAAATAATTTTCTAAGGGTATCACCGTATTAACTCACCAATTAGATGTTGAGTTAGCTGTGACAACACCTAATGGCACAACGGTCGCATCAAAAGTTTATAATTCTTCTTCGATCGAAGTTTGTGGGAAAGTGCTTCTTGCAAATCTTATGATCCTTCCTATAGTGGAAGTTGATGTGATTCTTGGCATGGATTGTCTTTCTTTATATGGAGCTCATATCAATTTCCAAAGAAGGGAAGTCACATTTCATATTCCAGATCAATCTATGATCGTCTATCGATGCAAGGATGAACATAACCTTCCAGTGGAAATTTCTTCAATTTTCTGGGTATTGATTCCACTAAATGAAGGTTATTTATCTCAAATGGTTGGTGAGAAACTCACGATTAAGAATATGCCCATTGTACGGGAGTTTGATGATGTCTTTCTGGAGGAATTACTGGGTCTTCCACCAAATCGTGAAGTTCAGTTTTCAATAGAACTCATACCGGGTGCTTTGCCTATTTCAAAGACACCTTATAGAATGTCCCTAATTGAGTTGTAGGAATTGAAGAACCAACTTCAAGAGAATCTTGATAAGGGATTCATACGCACTAGTGCATCACCTTGGGGAGCACCTGTTCTATTTGTTAATAAGAAATATGGATCAATGAGACTCTGTATTGATTATCGAGAACTTAACAACATCACTATCAAGAACAAATATCCTCTCCCACGCATTGATGACTTATTTGACCAACTACGTGGAGCTCAATACTTTTCCAAGATTGATCTTCATTCAGGGTATCATCAATTAAGGGTCAAAAGGGAGGATATACCAAAGATGGCTTTCCGTATAAGGAATGGACACTATGAATTTATAGTGATGCGATTTGGTCTTACTAATGCCCCTGCTATCTTCATGGATCTGATGAATAGAGTCTTTAGAGACTATCTTTATCAATTTGTGGTAGTCTTTATAGACAATATTCTTGTCTATTCAATGAGCAAGGAAGAGAATGACAATCACTTGAGAATTATATTGAAGTCCCCGAGAAAGGATAAGCTTTATGCCAAATTTACCAAGTGTGAATTTTGGCTTCAAAAAGTTGCATTTTCGGGTCACATAATCTCAAAAGAGGGGATATCTGTGGATCCAGCAAAAACAGAAGTTATCGAAAGATGGTCGAGACCAACAAAAGTAACTGAGATCCAAATTTTTCTTGGTTTGGCTGGATATTATCGACGTTTTGTGAAAGATTTTTCACGATTATCTAATCCACTCACCAAGTTGACTTGGAAAGGAGTTAAGTTTGTCTGGACGGAGGAATGTGAAGATAATTTCAAGGAGTAGAAAATAAGGTTATCTAGTGCACCTGTGCTCACACTGCCTTGTAGTGGAGAAAGGTTTGTGATCTATAGTGATGCATCCAAGAAGGGATTGGGGTGTGTTCTTATGCAAAATGATATGGTGATTACTTATGCCTCACGACAGTTGAAAATCCATGATCAAAATTACCCAACACACGATTTGGAGTTAGCTGTGGTAATCTTTGCATTAATGATTTGGAGGCATTATCTTTATGGTGAAAGGTGTGATATTTATACTGATCATAAAAGTTTAAAGTATATTTTCACACAAAAGGAGATGAATATGCGTCAAAGAAGATGGTTGGAGCTGATTAAGGATTACGACTGCTCAATCCATTACCACCCTGGGAAAGAAAACAAGGTGGCAGATGCATTAAGTCAACAAGACCATGCCAGTTTATCCATGATGAGGATCACAAAAGATCCAATATTTATGGATTTACAAAGGATGGATCTTGGAATTATAATGGAAGGGGAAAAATCTTATCTTTCTCAAATGAATTTTCAACCATCTATACATGTTAAGATTAAAGAGGCACATAAAGAAGATGTCGAGTTACAAAAGTAGGTGAGAAATGTTCCCGAATTCAACCTTGATTGTGATGGGACAATAATGTTCAGGAATCGGGTTTGTGTTCCTCCCATCCCCGAATTAAAGAAGGAGCTCCTGGATGAGGCTCATAGTTATTCATTCTCTATTCATCCTGGAAGCACGAAGATGTATAGGGACCTGAAAGAGTACTTCTGGTGGGATGGCATGAAAAGATATGTTGTTGAATATGTCTCTCGATGCATGGTTTGT
Source organism: Viscum album (assembly GCA_963277665.1). Taxonomy (NCBI): domain Eukaryota; kingdom Viridiplantae; phylum Streptophyta; class Magnoliopsida; order Santalales; family Viscaceae; genus Viscum; species Viscum album. The sequence goes on from OY728142.1 coordinate 1,491,944,381, forward strand.
CAGCAAGTTAAAGTTGAGAGAAAGAAGTCTAAGGGGATGTTACAACCATTACCCATACCCGAATAGAAATGGGAAAACATCACAATGGACTTTGACACAGGACTTCCTAAAACATCCAAAGGCCATAATGCTATCTGGGTCATAGTTGATCGTCTTACCAAGTCTGCACATTTCATTGCTATTAGAGTGGATTTCTCTATGGATTGGCTTGCCAGGATATATGTAAAGGAAGTGGTAAGATTGCATGGAGTACTACTTTATATTATATCTGATCGGGATCCGAGATTTACCTCGAAGTTCTGGCGAAGTCTTCAGCATACTCTGGATACAGAGTTGAGTTTCAGTACTGCTTACCATCCTCAGACAGACGGTCAGTCTGAGAGAACAATTCAAACTCTAGACGATATGTGGAGAGCATGCTCTATGGATTTCAAAGGTGGTTGGGATAAACACCTACCTTTGGTGGAATTTTCTTATAATAATAGCTTTCACTCCAGTATTCAGATGGCTCCTTATGAAGCTCTCTATGGATAGAAATGTAGGACTCCAACTTGCTAGGATGAAGTTGGGGAAAGAAAGCTATTAGGACCCGATCTCATTGATGAAATGGCAGAAAAGGTCAGATCTATTCAACAACACATAAGAGTATCTCAGAGTCGGCAGAAAAGTTATGCCGACAACCGAAGAAAATACCTAGAGTTTGAAGTGGGTGATAAAGTGTTCTTAGGAATATCTCCCTGGAAGAGGGTCATGATATTTGGAAAGAAGGGGAAGTTGAGCCCTAGATATATCGGTCCTTTCGAAATACTGGATCGTCTTGGGAAGGTAGCTTACCGATTGGTGCTTCCACCGAATCTCTCTCAAGTTCACGATGTGTTCTATGTATCTCTCCTAAGAATGTACATACCCGATCCTTCACATGTACTTAGCTCAGAAGTTGTACCGCTGGAGCAAGATCTTTCTTATGAAGAACAACCGATAGAGATTCTACATCGTAGTGAAAAAGTCCTACGAAACAAGACCACTCGATTGGTAAAAGTTTTATGGAGGAACCACCAATTAGAAGAAGCTACATGGGAGCTTGAGGATATGATGAGGGAGAGGTATCCTCATCTGTTTGTTACAAAGTGACAAATTTCGAGGGCGAAATTCATTTTATGGGGGGTAGAATGTAACACCCGAGACTTTTATGTTATATAATGGAATCGTTTTCTACACAACACTTTCTTGGCTTTCTTTACACGAAATCATGACCTTCCTCGATAGCTTGCGTCGTACGCAATACCGAGTTTCACTAAACAACGATATGCTATTAAAATATTATTAAAACTAGCAGTTATGAATAGTAATAACCACTTTTTAAAATTTTATAAATTTTATTTTTCAAAATGGACTTCATTTTTGGATTCGGAATATCGAAATTAGCCTAGGGTGAAATTTTGGTATTTTTCTGAAAACTTTCAATTTTTTGATGAATAGTGAAACCACTAAGTGGTAGTTAAAAAAAACTGAATTTTTCATAAAACTTAATTTTACCGCTTCTGTGAGTGGAATTTCTAAAATCCAAGAGACATGGTTAATATCAAGGACTAAAATTTGGTTCAATGAGATGAAAATAATTTTTGGTGAATAGTAACTATTTACTTTTTTTTACCACGGTTAAAAGTAAATAGGGTAATTAAGGGTAAATATGATATTATTATTACCCAAACACATGTCCTAATTCTATTGGATATGTTTAATTCGACCAAAAACAATCTTAGGAATAAAATATGACCATTTAGGCCCACTTGGCTTAGATTAGGACATTAATTATTAATTTATTTAAAGAAGGGTTAAAATAGTTAAAATCAAAGTTTAATAAGTAAATAATTTTTAATATAAGATTATACATAATATAAATTAGACTATAAATATTAATTAGAAAGATAAAAAGCTTTCCTACATAATGATATTTTATTTGTAATTTTTAGACATTAAATAATTTCTTTTATTTATGACACAATGATGATGCATTAATTATCTTACTAATGAAATATTGACATAATTGATGTTATAAACATAAAAATAAATGTAATTTGAGACTTTTTATGAATTAAACTAATTTTTTAAGTTAATATGACATGGTAGTATTGATTTAATTAACTTTTTTCTAACTAATAATTCTGTTATGATTTTCACAAAAATAAATTACTAAATAGTGTCAAAATTGACATAAAATAGTTTTTAAAACAAATATTATATTAGTAATTGTTATTTTATTCCTCAAAATCTATGGTTCGGCCAAATGACTTAGATAAGGTCATATATATTAATAATAAACAACTTGAGGTTCTTTTGGCTGCTTATAGTAAGTTTATTAACCTTATAGTATAAGAACACAAGAAGACCCGGTAAAAGTAAACTTATTTAACTTAATGTTAAATCTAAATGATAAGGTTAAAATAGGAACCTAAACTTGTCAAAATTCTATTGTATGAGATTATTTCGACCCATCCCCACCTTATCTTAGAAATATATCAATTTGGAGCTATTTAAAACCGAACATGACTTTATAATAAAATAATAGTTTTAGTTATTCCAAAGGTGCCTCTCTCCTCCCTTATAAAAGGACACCTCCTCTCCCTCTTCCTCACACCACATTGAGCCTTCAAGCTTGGCCAACCCCTGCCCATTCCTCCTCTACACTTCCCTAGAGACATCCTAGAGGTCCTGGTCTTCTTCAAAGACCAATTTATTTCCCTAAAAGAAGGTCTCAAAGAAGCACTTCAAAGAAGATGTAATGTCCGTTACCGATTCTTTCATCTTTATTTCTTCTTCCACTTCTTCTTATTTAGTTGTTTCATTATGAAGTAATAACTTCTGTATCACTCATATACTGATATTTTATTATAAGTATGAAACAATCATATTTCACCATCTATCCATCCTACGGAAAACGAAATCACCGCGCGTGCGTACGTACGGAATACCGTCTCCACGCCGTGGTGTAATCTATTTTCCACCACCACCTTACTTGGATGGGTATAATGGTGTAAATAATGACTATATATGACTATTATAAAGTGATACTGATTCTGAAATAGTATACATACACTCCAATACAATTCCATGATCATAGGAACGATATCATCAGTCGTGCGTACGTATGGAATACCGTCTCCACGATGTGATGCGACTTGTTCTACATGATCTTCATTTCATAATGATTATATAAATGAATTGAATGAATGAATAGGATATATATTACACTAATACCATTCTGTAAATGAGGTATCTATAACCTAAATATACGAATAAGATTTTATTCGACAAGACACGCATAAGAACAAAAAGTTATAAACACCCGAATAACAAGTAGCAATGAAATATTACTACAAAGAAGCTAAGAATATGACCATATATGATATCATAAAAATAAGTATGATTCTGGAATAAGTCAATAGAATTATTTAAATCATTATACAGGAGGTTCGGACACGTACAAAGCATATCGGACCTAAGGTAAGGGAAATATCACTATCTCATTTTTATCCGAGATTGTTTATACTTTAGTATTTACTGGGGTGTATTTTATCATCCACATCCATGTTTCCTCAATATGAAATATTATTTCCATCCACCTACAATTTTTTAAATCCTATTTTACCCTTTGGTGAGTTTTTAGTAAAAGATATGAAAGGAATCTTTTGTCGTTTTTCGTACGAGGTACTTTTTTGACTTTTCTGACAAAAGTACGAGAAGAATGTTTTTTTAACTTATACGGCATGAATGGATTTTTAAAACATTATTTCCAAGAAGCTTACTTTACAAGTTTTAAAGTTTATTTTTAATCAACTTCTTTTAGTTTAAAGTTGTATGACATGTTAAGAAAGGAAAAATGTTTTTGTAGAAGAAAAGATATTTTCCTCAAGAATGGAGTTCAAGTGTTTTATCAAAATTATTTTCCATCTAAGATAATAAAGGGTTATGTTTTTATCCCTATTATTACACTGATTTGATTATGTTGTGATGGAATTTTTTTTATGAATTCTTTTATCTTATATGAATTGTTTTATGATGTCATGATGTTTAAGATTCCCATTTGTATTACATGGGTTATGCAATGATGTATGATTTATGATTTTGTGGAACACATAAGAATGGTATCATTATGAGATGGGTGGGACCTATATCTCCCTCCAATGCATTGGGTAAAGATTTTATATCTCATGAGATAGACATGGCTGGGATGGTAGGTTATACCGTTTCAGTGAAACAGGACTAAAATGAGGGTGACTCGGTTCAGAAATGGACTTTGTCCACTAAGATAGTATTGGAAATGAGTCTTGACTAATAAGGAATGATTCTCTATGATTTTGTGTGTATGCCACAAAGTTTCATGTTTTAAGTTATGATTATTGTGATTACATTTCACTGCCATGATTTATCCCATGCTATGAAATTATGATCTCTTTTGCAGGTTAAGATTTCCAAAAGTTATGTGCTTATGTATATGATGTGATTGATATTTCTTTTGTTTACCCTTACTGAGCATTTGAGCTCACCCTTTTGTATGTTTTATTTCCCCATGTCAAGAAGAAGGTCATTAAGTAAGATATGCCAAAAGGGACTATAGATATGATGAAATAAATGGGAGACAGTGTAGACGCTTTATGAACCAGTTGTTTATGTTTCCCAGTTTCTAAAGACACTATACCTATATGGTCCTTTCGTGGTTTTGTTATATGTTGTAATAAGTATGCTTCAATTTTGAAGTATTAACAATGTATGTAAAGTATGGGTCATTTTAGGAAGCCTGTTGCAGTGTGGCGCACTCTGCATGCGGGGTTCCCTCTAGTGGTGTGTCCAGGAAGTCGGGAAGGTGAGGCTCCTGCGCAGCGGTAGGCTTTGTCGGCTAGTTCCAGCCTAGGAAGAGGTGGCGTTGGAAAGACTAGTAATGTGGCGGCACTTCGGATCCTGTTGCACCATGTGGAGAAGAGGGGGTCCACAAACCCCCTTTTTAATTTTTTTTCTTGTTATTCCTTCATGCGCCTCCCCCCTACATGGAGTTTTTTCATTAATACTTTTTTGGAAGTCCTCCTCCCCAATTCCATTTTTTTATTAAGTCTCCTTTTCTTTTATTAGGAGTCTAATTTACACAAAAATAGTTTCCCCACCCAAATTTTTCTAAAAGGAAACATAGCCTTTTAAAATTAATAATAATAAAATTATTACAATAAGATAATAATTTATTATTATTTTATTATTATATTAATAAAATTATTTTGAAAATTAGAAAAATGGTATGATAAATAATTTTCACTATATTAATTATATATGATAAACCAATTTAGACTTGATCGGTTCTTTGGAATGTATAAAACTTATTACTCAAGATGAAACCGTGAATTTGATCCAATCCAAAAATTTAAACTGACCATAACTTTTTCATTCAGCATCAGATCGCAATGCGGTTTGAACCATTGGTACCATCTTTTAACCCAATACTTAATTTTATGAAAATTAATTTTATTTATCTTAGAAGATTTTCACGATCACTTTAATACCACTGAAGGGTTCTATGGCCCATAGAAGAAGCAGATGGTCCTGGGATTTTAAATGTTTCATCAGTAGGACAACAGAACATGTCCTCACCGACAATCTAAGCCATGGATAATTCAATGGATCTCACATAAATTATAAGGATCGCAAAATAAAAATGAAAACATACATGTTTCAAATCTGAAGGTGTGCATGACTGCAACTTGTCACTGGCGATCTCTGCTTGAAGAATCCATAGTAGGATCCCTCTAAATCATCCCCACGCACTTCAAAATATGCTCGAATATCTATTGTCAAACTCCATGTGCTAGCACGGAGATCCGACGATGCTTTCGAAATCCCGACGATCACCGCATCGAGATGCCTTCGATGCTGGAGAGAGATCTTGATCCGAGTTTCATAGATCGAGAGTTTCTCTCTCTAGAGAGTAGGAGGAGAGAGACGCTCTAAATTTCATTCTATGGAATTAATGAATAGTGATTATCCACACATGAAAGAGAGAATCATCCTATATTTATAAGGGAGTTGATAAATACTCGGTATGGTTCCTCTGTCCCCATTTATTTAAACGTCCACTAAATAAATAAGTTTGATGAACTAAACTGCATTAATATTACTTATTATTTTGTAACATAATTTATATATATATATATATATTATGTAATAAAACCCGAGACATTTAACTTGACTCATTGTCCCACTTAATATAAAATGAACTATGAATATTAAAATAACATTGGTTCGATTAATATTTTCTCATTTTTACTAAATACGTAAATACATTAAATAAATTCGATCCCAAATATTCATAACGTGAATATTAATGAATTTATTTAATTCTTTTGGTGATTAAAAACATCGATAACACTTGGGCACTATGGTGGGTCCCACTATGTCAATATACCTATTTGACTGAATTGGGAGGATTCTAGAATACACTATTGTTTGTGACCCTCTATTCCCTAATCTCAATTGTAGTGAATAAAATCCTCAGACCAAGAGCGGAGTCTAGAAGCCCATCATATCCCCTAAAGAGATAAGGATTTTCATAGCAATGAAAACCAATATACGAACACTGATTGTGTAATATAATATCTTTGTCATTAAATATCTCATAAAGTAGGACACACACTTGTGTCGTTGTCCTTTTCTTGCTTTATTATTTTTTGATCTTTCCAGATGGAGTTACCTTTGTACTACTTCAGCCAAAGACTTATGAATGTAGGACCATCCCAATCTACCAGGCCTGAGATATACCACTTCGTAAATATGGAAGAAAAAAATCATTTCTTGACCATTCAATCAATGTCATACCACCAATGACGCACCCAACATAAGCTACCTCACCATGATTTAAATACCATGGTTTGGGCCTTGCATCAAAGTGTGTAATCAAATGGTACAGACTGGTAATGATCTCATGTCAGGAGACCAATACACATGTCTATATATAGGAATGACCAATGACACCCAAAACATATGGGGTTCCTGTGGGCGGGGTTGTCCCCATGATCTCACTACTAGATATCACCAAGTGTGAACTTAATGAGAACAAATATCAATTCTTATGAGCCCCCAGAACCTGATAGCTAGACATCCATTATGTCTAGTAAATAAGAAGTATCTATACTGTAAAACATATATTTATGATTACTATTATAGTATCTCGAGGTTCTCATTGTCACCTAGGATCTTCTATAACCTCTCGATACAATAATTAATATTTGGACTATACCATTATAATAGTGGAAACATAAAAGTCTACACTATATTGCTAAGAAAAAATCATGTATAACTAACTTTACACATGATATGTTAATCAAAAGTACTGCATAGTTGGGTTTAGGGAACCCACTATTTCAATAGAGGAGATGATTCTAAAAGTGGTTGATCCTCTTCCTTACACTTACATAGAATTGGGGGATGTATCAGGATGTGAAGAGTGATCTTCCTTTCTCAATAGTGTACGATGTATTTTTATAAATACAACCAATCCATGCCCAATATAGCATCAATCTTCAACAATGTAAATAATATAGGATTTTATCATAGGTTTATTCAAAAAATAGTAACTATAGAAGAGTTATATACTTTAGATGGAATAATATCCCAATTAACTATTCCCACTGATAAATCATTCTTCCTATTTTGAGGAGGTGGTTTATGAATAGTTCTGCTAAATTGAATCAAATGAAACATTGTGGAGAACTAGAATCGAATAGTTTATTCACTATTCTTGATTGAACCAGCATTGTACATGTCACAATAGAATTTTCTTTATCCACCATAGCATTTGTGGTAGTGTATTACCTTACATAATTACATATAGGTTTTTGTTTTATATTGTATCTGATAACCCTTGGCTTAGAGGATTGGCTCACATAACTCCAATATTCCTTAATGTTGAAACAATGCCTTATATGTAATGTTTTTATCCAAACCTTACATTCCTCTTTCTCATTAGTCAGATTCATAAAATCCTTTATGATTCACCTCTCTTCCACAGTTTAAGAATATCTTTTTTTACCATTAGATAGATCAATTGATGTTTCTACCCACACCTTTGAAATACGGGATATTGGGTTTTCGTTCCTTAATGGGATTTAATTGTTGAACATCCCACATTTAAATCGGTTTTACTATTTTTTTCTCCAATCTCAGAAGAAGATTGAGATTCACCATTCTATGTCAAAACCATTATAAAACTCCAAACAATCTACTCATATCATTCGATGTATCAATTTTCCATGTCTTTTTGTAGAATTTTATTTAATACACTGATGAAGCGATCCACCTTACATTCAGTGTTCATGAATATACAAAAGGCATATCGTACAATCCTTGTAAGTATTCCTCAAACACCCAGATAGATTCGTCTTCTATTTACATCAGTCTGATGATCTCCCTCTCTGTCTTAAAATTAATAGTTTCTAGAAAATATTAATTAATGTCAATTTCTTGAATCTTTCCCAATCTATTAAATCAATTCCATCCTTAGACTATTATTTTTTATCATTTTCCACCACTAATCATCTTCCCCATAAAAATAATAGATCTTCATAATGAATTTCTTTTCATTTGTGCATTAATGGATGGAGAATATATATTTAATGGATTTAATTGACTTTTATTTGATGAAGGGATCCAAAGATGCACTAAAGGCAGGATACCTCTATTTCATAAAGGATTCAACCATAACATACTCTTTTATATGTTAAGTACAGTGTTACCTGTGATTTAAGATATTATTCATAACGTGGTCTAGTTAATCTAGTCCGATCGTGAATTTCTGAGCTATCATTCCGACCAAATAATGCATTTCATTAGGGAAATCAATAAATTTCATATAACACTGGTTGTTAACATGAGTTATCATATTTCCATCAATTAACTAAATAAAGATAAAAAATAAAATTCGGTTTATTTTATACCTTTATAATGATTATATAAAAATTTAACAAAAAACTTGGTGGGAATAACTTATAAATGAAAATTATATCATAACCTATGATTCCCTATAATTCAACATTTGTTATTTATGATGATATATTTATCCCAAGGGATCTTACTAAATATTTTCAGTCCTAATCCTAAAAATACTATACTATGCTATGATATTTAACATAGGGAACCTATCCTTTTACATAAATTATTACATTATTTTATGAATTATTATCTATGAAATAAAATCTAAGGACCGAAAAGTCTAGTGTCTTTGTAAGAATAGGTATATAATTAGAAAAACATTAAACTAGAATAAAGAAATATTTTATTAATCGTAATAATGATCTCCCGACTCTCTATGAGATCCTATAACAATCTAGGATCACCTAGAGAATAAATATGCCAAATGGATGAGCTATGAATCCCAGAAAGAGAATTAACATTGAAATAAATCATAACACATGAGTTAAAAGGTATGAAATTTTAACATAAAAGGGTAGTCTCATGAATAAAAATATTGAGACATAAAATATAGAAAATCAAATCATGTGATTATGGAATAAATTGAAAGTTGGAGAAACATAAAATATGACATAGACATGAGTAATGGATAACTTTCAAGAATATATCATATGGTGGAAAAAGTCCAATAATGGATTTGGATTGCTCTATAATCCCATACCTGACATCTCATGTGACTAAACATTAACCAATACATTGGAGAATTATCTAGTCACAATCATAATAATATGTTCATGAATATTTTTTTTAGAATAAGAAATCAAACAAAAGGAATAATCATAAGAGATAACCAAGGAATAAAATGGGAATCATAATCATGTCATAAGGGAGAACTAAATAGTGTATCATATTGATATCTATGACAGATGTGATTTAAATCATAAATAAACATTCATAAATTAAAAATTAATTATAGATCATGATAAATGATGGCCATGAAAAGTCCAAACATCTAAAAAGAGTGGTTAAGTAACTTGGAAATGTGACATTTAAGAGGGGTTTTAAGAGAATGGGCAAAGAATCATTAAAAGGTGTAAGGGAATAATAATTCACCTAAAATGAGAAGTCAAATAAAATGGTTTTCCAAATAAGAATTATTTTTTTATAAATCATATAGGTTTTAAAACATTTCATTTAGTGTTACTTTAAAAGAGATAAATAAAATATATATGTTCCCATTAAATGGAATTTAGAATGGAATTAAATACCGAACCTTTATTACATGTATATACCAATAAATAATAATTATGTAATCATGTTATATATGTGTGAGACAGATATATATATATATAATATAAGAAGTATATGAGAATAATTATGTGATAAATGGAGTTATATAGATAGATAATGCAACTTAATGGAAATTTGGAGGTTTGGAATGATCCCTTACCTTATATATGAATGCATTATCACATGCAATTAACATCCTAGAAAATAAAATTATATTCATTAATTACAAAATTAATATCATCTTATATACGTACATTTTTTATTATAATTTTATTAATTTCTTTTTTGATCATTTCAATGAGTTATAATGTTCTATTTCATCGTTCTGAAAGTTTCATTACATGGTTTCATGGTCAGTTCACTTGTATGTAATTGTGAAAGTTCTTATAAAATGGGATTAATTATAAAGAATAGAAATTATATAGTATCAATACACATAAATATGTTTAAAAGTCCCCATATATATTTTTTATGGTATTAGTATGATTAACTTGATAAAACGTTAATGATAATTGTTCAATTTATTTTTGGTGGCTTTTTCAATAATTATGAAGTAGTTTAATTTTATTGAATATTACTTTTATATATTAGTTTCAAAATATGAAATAAGATATAATATACATTCTAAATTATTATTTAACCATGTAATGTTTTTATTACTAGACTGGAAGGTGGTAATGAAAAATGAAAAATCATTATCCCCAGACACAGTAAACCTCCTTAATTTAGACAATGATTTCCTTACTTTGAATAAGGGGATATGATAAAAGAGTTGGAAAGATAATAATCCATTAGAACTATAAAATTATTTTATATATATGATACTATAGGTATTATTATTTTATTTATGAATGAGGTGAGGAGAAGGTGGAATAATAAATGAAATTAAAAGATATGGTTTGAGAAATTTACCACATTAATATCACCTCCTTGAAGGTCCCCTTAAAGAACATGGAATTGGAATATTCTTGAGACCACTAGATCTTAATTGTGGGTAAGATTCATTTTAAGGGAATTGGGCATAATATTTACAATGTAAAAATCTTATAATGTGTAAAGAGAATAGGTTGTGAAGGGTGGTATTTATAGGCATAGGAGAGGGGTGTTTTCACTATTATATTCATTAATTTATTACTTTGGATCTGGAAAATTAATATTGTTTATTACTATAAATAATTATAGTAAATATTTTAGTTTAGTTCGAATAAATCTGTTATTATATTATCCAAGATTCAAAAATTCATGTTTTTAGTTTATAATGTTAAATAATGTAAATAATTGTATTTATCTATTAAAAAATTAAATTACTTTTGAGAAATCCCAAAAATTCACCCTAAAAAAATTTCATGTAGATTTTAAAAATAAACATTTTTTATTTTGAAAATAATTTTCTAATTATGAAAATCTTAATTTTTAAGATAAAGAATTATTTGCACATAAAATATCAAATTTAATAGTATAATCAATTTTTAGCACTTTGAGAAATTCATTAAGGTCACAAATGTTTTTATTATAATTATAATAAAAATTAATATTAATTTATCAATATATTTATTAAAATAAATTATCCTTTTAAATAATTATTTTAATTATAAATTTGAAAATAGACATTTTCATTCTACAAACATACATAAACATAATTTATCATTTTTGAACCATTTATCTACTTATACTCACATATCAATATATTATTTTTTTATTTATAAGATACCATAATTTTATTTTATACACTAATAGGTAAGGTTACTACTCTAAAATCTATATTACTATTCTAATAGTTAAATTAATAATAGTCATATATGTTCCTTAATTTTGATAAATACAACTTATTTCATTAATTCTTCATTATCATATACTTTTTCCCATGGTTATATATTCTCATCTTAAAAATGAATATTTTATTATTAACAATATGTGTTATTTTGGAGGCTTTATTTATGAGTGTGATCATTCTAGTGGATGAAGCATATCCTAATTTTCCTTTTCTTATTTTCTTATTTTATATTTATTGTCCCACTGTAATATCATTCTTTTTTTATTGGTTTATTTACATACTAATTTATTATTAGGTTATGATAATTATTTTTTGATGGTTTATTTAGGTAATTTATGTATTCAATAATGATAAGATGTTAAATTCCATTGATTAAATTTGGGTTAGTTACTTTTAATGTCACATTATTTAAATTAATTTTATGTTCTATGTTAATCTATTATGTTTTGAGATAAAATATTATATAAATATTTTTTTTTCATGAATGATATGAAAAAAAGAATGTTATTTACAATTTCTATAGAAACACATTGTTTAAAATTCATTGAAAATATTTTATTTTAGTTTCATGAAAATATATTGTTATTAAATGAATTGTTTATTACATATTATTCTAAATACTCGAGTATATTATTTTTTTTCTTTTTGAAGGAATCATGAATTTTGGTAGAGATAGTATTATTGTATCTATTGAAAACATTTTTTCATGACTTTTACAATAAATTAACTTTTTTTATTTTATAAATGGTGAATAATTGTTTTTAAATATTTTATATTTTTGATCATAATGCTTAAAATTCATATTATTATTCTTAGAGAAGCGTTAAATATAAATTTTTTTATAATATTTAATAAACTCAACTTTTATCATTACAAAAAGGGGTATATAATTAAGAGTGTTTTATGGATTTGTAATTTTAAAAAGGAGGAGAGTTCTGAGTGGATCCTTTCCATTCTTATCTTTCATTGATTTTTATTATTACTTCAACCCATAATTTGTTTACTAACTAGTTGTAGCATTTACTAGGCTATAGTGAAAATTTATTTTGACACTAACCAGTCTTAGATAAACATTTTGATGATGGTAAATTTCAATGTCTAATATTATAGAAGGTATGTTGATTATCTGAAACCATTATTGATCATTGAAATAATAATGTATTATATAAAGATCACATATATATCTATTTGTTGAAATTTATTTTCAAAGATTACAAAATGAATGTCAAACCTTTTGAAATATATAGAGAACATGAAAAGTGTGAGGCTACTGATGATGCTGAATATGATACTAATTCATGAGAGATTAATGAAAATATATAAATAATTGGTTTGGGGGAATTTAATCATGTATATTAACTTTATACAGCCTATGAGATGTGTAAGAAAAAGATTGTTTCATCTGAATGAAATGATCATGATAAACAAATGAGTTTGATAAACATTTTCAATGAGGTTACTTCCTTGGGAACTCTAATTTCTTAAAAAGGATATAAGTTATAGTATTTTATTTAGATATATGAAGATGAGATGAATGTATAAATGGGAAATTAAATTTCTATCATAAAGGAAAATGTTACAATCAATGTTTTTATGGATGAATTTCTTTATTCTAGTCATTGTAACACCACAATTTTATTTATTCTTTTTATGAGTTTTTAATTTTTCTTAGGATTAGGATCAAAATAAAATGGGTCGTGGATATTTATTTATATAAATCTCACCTTTTATAAATATTTATGTTAGGTCACATATTTAATGATCAATGTTTTAATGGTTTTGAATTCTATTATGTTATGCTCATGCCCTTTGATTATATCATCATACTATTATGCTTATCTTATGATCACTATTGACATTGGATTGTTAATTCATATATTTACCCTTAATAAGTTTTTAAGATCAACATTATTAGGTTTCTTTTTCCCCATACTGTGAATAAAAGTTTTTTAACACCCTAATATTCTAAAATAATTGTATTATGTTTGCTAGAATATTCAACACGCAACATCAAGATTAAAGGACCCGTGAAATATATAACTATTATAACCAAGCTATTAAATTCATGGGTATAAATAGTAGTACCTAATTTATGATATATAAATATATATTTCCCTCTCAATTTAAATTACTCATACATTATTTGTACATAATCAATCAATTTTTAGTAAAGTAATTTTATTCTAAAAAAAATATGTTTTCACCTAAAAATATTTTTATTTCTCTTTATGAGAACATTTTATAATTAATATTTAAAATTTAAGAAAATTTATTTCATGAAAATAAATTAATTTTAGAAATTTTAATGTAAATTTTAACATATGGTGGAATTTTGGAATTTTTTTAAAAATACTGATTTTTAGTGAATAGTAAAAAATACCTATTTTTCTAACAATATCACTTCTTTTCAATAAGTTAGTTAATTTAATATACACCTAATGTTTTGAATATTATTTGAATAAATATAAATATTATTTATTTATATATTATAAAAAAATTTAACTTTAATCATCATTATATTTTATTTTAGTATAAAATTATTTTTTGGATTAAAAAAGAGGTTTTTTTAAATTAAATGCATAATGTTTATCATTTTTAATTATTTAAGATGAAAAATAATGAATATTATTTCAAATTTATTTTTTATATAATACAATAATAAATATTAATTAATATTCCTATAAAAATTGTTACTAGTCATATATTTAATATACATTCATATTTTTCATACAAAATACACTTCTTGAGAATCGGCCTTTTCATTGCTTCTACGTGTTTTATTTTATGTAAAAAATTTCATATTTTGTGAATTGAATTTTGTAAAATATATTCAATATTTTGAATTAAAAGATTTTATATTATATAATTATTTATAATTATTTTTTTACTATAATGAAACGTAAAAAATGTATAAACAAATCACATCGGTAAATGTGAAAACAGGATTACTGTGGGTCAAAATTAAAATATAACAGTAAAAATAATATAATAACTTATATAAAATATGTTTTAATTTAATATTTAAAAATTATAATTTCTAATTCTCTCTAATGGTTGATTTTTTATCCTTATTTCTTATGAAAAATTTGGGTGCACATATTTCTTTCCGAACATTACAAGTGTTCCACACACCTTACTTATAAAAAGCAACCCCATCTCCTCTCATATTTAACCATACCAATAGTCTATATCATCCAATAACTATAAAAATATCTTTTTTAATTCCATCATCACATATTGATTCCTATTTTTTATTAGTAAGTCATCCTATGAAGGATTTTTGTACTAACTTAATGAGGTTGTCTGAAGAATAGGTATTGTGTTTAACTGATCATTTTTTATTTTATTTTTTATTACACATCCTTCAAATATTCTTCAATTACCCTAGTATAATATCAAACATTTCATCAATGTATTTAGATGTTATTATATTAATTTCATCACCTAAATCCATATCCTCTTTAATAAAATATGATATGAAATTATCATTCTTTGGTACCGGGGACAGCTACCTCACTAACCGATGTTATTAGTTTTTGATCATTGCCTCCCACTGCTTGTTATAATTATTTCATTAATGAATATATATATATATATATATATATATATATTCATATTTCTTAAAAAATTAATTTTTGAGATATTTTATCACATATACCTTCTTACTATACATTCTGTGGGAGATACAATAATGTTGCTCGTGTGGTTAGTGGACTACAGTATTGTGAAGAGATGTGATTTTATTTTCACTAATGATTTACAAGAAAGTTAATAATGATAAATATAATGAAAATATTTTATATAGATGAAATAATAATGGAATTCATGATATATTTATAATTATTAACAGATAATATATCACTTTCATTTTTACACTAAAAAATTATAATATCGTTCATGCAGACGTGTGGACTACAACCTCCATTGAACGATGTGATTATTTTTTCATCTCCACATCACATGGATGATATAAATAAGTGTATTTAATGATATAATTTTATATTTATGATATAAAAATTATTATAAAATATATAATAATAATTACCATCTCTCCACAATGATCGTTGAAAAATAGAATTGTTCCCTTGCTTTCGTACGACCTATTCTCTATATAGTCCAAACACATTTCTTTTTTCATAACTATATTTAATTATTGGTTTTAAAAGTATAATTAATGTATATATATTTTAAAAAATCAGATTATTATTTTTGGGAAATTTTAAATAATGAAATCTTTTACCATGGTCAATACTCCAGATCAGTATAAAAATAATGAATTGAACATCATCAAAACAGCTAATGTGGAAAAAACTGATTAAGTATTAAAATATATCATTAGAATGAAATGAAATAAATAGTATAAGTATAATATATTAAAACTCAAAATATTTCATCATAAATTAAATAATGAATATATGTTTATTATAGAAGAAGTTTAAATGCATACAAAGAAAGTCAGGCTAAAGGTAAGGGTTTTCACTTATATCATTTATTTCTATGATACATATTCTATATTCACGCGAAATATAAATTTTGTGGTGTATATACTACCCATTTTAACTATAATATCATGAATCAATCAAAAATCATGAAATTTTAAAATTTCTTTTTAACTATTTCATCTATGTAGATTTGAAATGAAATTTACCAAGTGGTAAAGAATTCTAGAACCCAATTTCATTTCCATGGGTTATATTACCTCTTCATTGTATTTTAAATTATATGATTATTTATATAATAATTGTTTAATATGTTATTTTATATTTACAAAAATTATTTAGATTTATTTTTGATACAAATTATTACATTATTGATTAATTTTAAAATTTAATAGTAAGATCTTTGACAGGGTTATTTTCCTAAAATTCTCTTTTATTAAGACTTATGTTTCTTATATGATTCTATAATAATTTCTAATGTTTATATAAAGAAATTTTTATATTTTAAATCATTAATTTACATATATTAATTATATTCAATTTTTTATTTGAATTTATTCTTTCACCGGGCTTATGATTGAAGAGTTACCAAAGTGGAAGAGCGATTATGTTACGATGCCTTTTATTTCGAGATTGTGAGTGATGATGGTTATTTTTGGGAAAATATTATGCTATGATTTTCATGAATGAAAAAAAAATTCTTATCCACTACTACTGAATGTTTTTATCCTATTTTAATTTTATTTACTCCTTTATTGATTAAATTAGAATTTTTAAATTAGTTTGTAAGTGGTTTTAACCCTGTATCTTATTTTATATCAGGAATCATTCTCTTTCATATCTAGGTTTTCAAAAATGTTTCAAAAAAGTTCTTTCTAAAAATAAATGATTTCTTAAATATTTTTCAACTGGTTTTTAACTTAATTTAATATTTTTTAAATGTAAATTTTTAATTTTCTTCGAAATGAGTCAATTTTAACTCGCTTTTACAAAATGTTTGGAAAGGAATGTTTATTTCTCATATTTACACCCTGAATTTTTTTTTCTCTCCTTCATGACCATTATTTTCATTGAACCATACTTTAAAAATTTCAATAGTTATTTAAATAGAAAATTATTTTCATAATATTTTTGGAATTTTTTAATTTTTTAAAACTAAATTTTCTATGTAAAAAAGGTATTTTTATCCAGAAGGTTTTTAATAATATTTTAATGTTATTTCCATTCATAAAAATAAAAAAAACATGGATGGAACTTATAATTTAATGGGGATATGTTGTAATTATACAATCCTTGTTATTTCATTATATGGATTATGATTGCTTCAAAGAGATGGATATGGAACATATGTATTTTCCACAGGTTAATCTTGTATCAAATATATTGTTATGGAAAGTATTTCTATTACATGGGTTAATCATGTTTCAAAAATATTATCATGGAACCCATTTATTTTCTATGGTTCAATCATGTAATGATAATAATAATGGTTTTTTCTAAGGGTTTTATGATGAAATGAATACTCTATATACTTTATTCATGATATAGTTTATGTACATTTTTTATAAGGTCAATAGATTACATTATTAACTAAATATGGGTTGTTCTCTTAAAAACCATGGATGGGTGGTTTCATGATAAATCATGGATGGCTGGGTCCTTGATATCCCTCCAAATAATTGAGTATACCTTGTATAAAAGTAGAACATTCCATATATTCCTTTTGTAAGTTTGATATGAAGTTAATGTTTTAAGATACCAACACATTTTATTTATTATTTTTATTTTATTTAATGTTTCCATTTATATGAATTGATATAACATGGCTTGAGATTTTGGGTTCTGATGACTCTTTTCATGTTTGATGATCCAAGAATCGATGGCTATTATTCTCTTATGTTTATATTATTCAAATTTATTATGTCATAAAACTAACACCTTTTTCACAAAGATGACATTCAGTTTATAATTATTATATTTTCCATTAATGATCATTTAAGTTTATCCTTTTCAATTTTCGTTATTCACTAAGATATCAATAATGACGTTAAATGAATTGTTTTTATAATATTGTCATATGGATGATTATGATGACATCATATAGAATATGAAAAGATATATAGAGTTCAAAAAAATACTATATTGAACTCATGAGTGGTGTTTATGTATGTTTTTGACCTAATTATATAAAACTCTAAATCTAAAAGGTCATCTGGTATGTAACTGGAACAATATTTTCATTTGATAATGTATATTTTGGATATTGAAAACTTAGTCACCTTAATCAGTATCAACGATAGAAATAAAAATATAATTTTTTTCACAATAGATCTGGGATGGAGGGTCTAGAGATTTTATATTATTTATCAAATAAAGGTTTAGATAACAATGGATATTATGTTGTTTTAATTTGATTTTATCATAAGAAGTATAGATTCTATAATTGTTTCAAATGTTTAAGGGTATTCATATGTTAAAATTCATATACACCCCATTTGAGGTTTTATGTTTTGGAAGTCTTAGATTGTTAAGAATATTTTGGGAGACATTTTTGGGGTTATGTTATATGTAACCCATAGGTTCAACATGATTCTTTATTTCATAAGGAATTATATTTTCATAGGTTTCAAGGTTTTTGATAACCTTAAAATTTTATTTGATCATTTTTTATTGAGGTTATTTTTATTCATGTTCATATTATTTCTTGTACTCTTATAAGGATATTATTTTATGAAATAAGGAAAACCTAAAAGATATAAGATAACCAATCAAATCAAGCAAGGTTGAATGGTTTGAACCCATAACCGAAGTACCACAAGTGTGTAACACCTACCACTAGCCTATGTGATCTCCTAAAGAAGATCTCTACATTTTTTGTCTTGTAAACTGTAAGGTATGAGATAAACATTGACGTTAAATCACTCTTTAATGTATAAGTTATTTAAATTTGTAGGGATATAAGGTTAGTTATATATGGAATAATTTAGTTTAAATTATTCTTTTACAATTTAATGTCAAATATAAATGTATTATTTCATCGTGTGATGGTTTATTAATTTTGGAAATTACCCAACCCTGTTCTAACCATTTTGTTTTTTTTAATCTATAAAGTTATATGTAATATCTTTCTTATCCCATTTATGGTTATATGGTCTTTAAATGGTTAATTTAGTGCTTTGGGAATGAAACATTCTTTTTGAATATTCATCATTTAGAGGAAAAATAAGACTATGGTGGAAGTTAATAAAAGGTTAAAAATATAATCATCAAGTTTGTATATTTCCTTATGATCATTGTCTATATAGAAAATGAATTCCTCAACTCTAGGAAAAGTATTTTGAAAAAAAACCTCTTACTATAATCTATGATGATATTGCTATCCTTTTTACAACCTATTTGTTTAAGGCCAGTACAAAACTTTTTCACACCTATTTTATTAATGGATTTGTGGTTGTTGATTTTCTCATTACCATTAAATTAATTATTACCAATGATCTATGTCACTCTAGATCATTATTTAGACATAATGATTTACATCCATGTACAAATATTAACTTACCACCTGATGTGGCCTTATTTTTACATAGTTTTACACATCTTTTTAATTAATTTTTATTGATTTTAATTTTTTTTACTTTTTACAATACATTAAAACTTCGGTATTTTTATAAATAAATTTAACAATTAATCATTTTTTTATAATCATTTATGTATTATTTAGCCTTTAAATAGTTAATTTATATCTTACATTAATTTTATATTATAATTACTTTTTATTTTGTTTGGTGTTTTTCTGCATATCTAATAATTTAACCTCAATTAATTAATTAATTATTTTTTTTACATAAATATTGTAATTGTTAATTTAACATTTCATGTATTTAAACATAGTTAATTTAAAATATCATAGCGTAATTTTAAGATGTCTTTTAACAATTCATTAATTATAAATATAAGATTATTAACATACGTCATTTATTAAATATCTTTAATTTAATTTTATTAATCAATATAATTATTTAATTATAGAATAATTAACTATGTAATTTAATAAATTTAATTTTTTTAGTAGACTATTTTAAGTAATTTAACTTTGTTTTATAAATGCTTAAATTTTTATATTATCTATTAATAAATTAGTTTCTTTTTAATTTTAGTTTTAGTTTAGTAAAACATTAAGTTTTATAAATTGAATTTAATAATAATTTAACTTATGTTAAAATGGTTTTATAAGTTTATCATTGTTTTTTCGTACCTGATTTTTCAAATTTTTAATCAATTTATAGTTTTAATTAATTATTTTGTTCATATTTTATTTATGTTTTAATTTGTTTTCCCTATAATTTATTAAGCAGTGTCATGGTGGCACTATATTGATCTCATGGGCTCACCCCTATCTTAGTGACACATTAATGATTTCCCTTAACAGTGGAACCATGCACTGTTTCCAATTCACCTTGTCAATATTCCTTCACTCTCTTACCATTTCCAATCATCTACCACCTGTCCCACCACATATTTCTGTTATCAGTGTCTCTGTTTCTTCACAATCTAATGGTGCCACCATCAATTCTAATCTCATGTGACACCGTAACCTCACACACCACACCTCACACACCACATCTGCTTTGAAACCTCTTAACTTCTCCTACAATTTCCCACAGTGGCAACACAATGTCATTTTTTCATGCATCATAATTACCACCGTCCCCCATAGTCTTAGCCCTTCACGGTGCCACCCTACTACATCTCACATCTTATCCTCACAGTTTCATCCTAAATGGTGGCACAACATGTTTCAACCACTTTTTCTTCTTTGCGTCGTAATCCCTGTGGCACTACAACGAAGCCACTCCTTCCACAGGTGTTTCCTCCTCTCTATCACACTTATACGTTTCCATGAAATCCCCTTGATCAATCCATAATCCATGGAAACCACACATCCATAGACACCAATACTTCTTCCCATCTGTTCAAAATCACAAAAAACACAAAAAAGGAAACACATTTTCAAACTAAAATCCAAAACTAAATCGCCAAATCTAAAACATAAAAAATATTGTTTTTTGATGTTGAAGACAACATGCGCCTAATCAGAAATCTGTAAACTAACCTTATTCTTGCTTGAGGATAGAGATTCTTCCATTATTGATGATACCCTTACCTGAAAAGAACCGAACTCCATCATGTTGGATGCTTGAAACATCATGGTAATGAAAAAAAGCCATGTCAGGGAACCCTCAATGCCTCTTTTGGAGGTCGAGTCGTGCCTCAACAGATCCACATCAATTGTCTAAAGAACCTGAATCCATTGTTGCATGATTTCGATCTGATCCAAGATGAAAACACTGCCGCCCATGAGGGTTGTTACATCGCCGAGGCATGATTCACTGCCTTGATCTGAGATCCTTCTACCCTGGAGTTGAACTGATTCATATAGATGGGAGGAACCATATCTAAATGAAATAGACCATGTTCGTGGTAGCCAGAAGGAGAAGGAGGAGTTGTTCCAGGGAATTTTTGGAAGAAGCTTCTCTTTATTCTCTGTGCGCCGTAGAGTAGCAATAGGAGGAGGAATGTAAATAAATTAACTAAAACTAAACTTAATAAATAAAATAACAAAAAATAAATAAAAAATGACTTTAATAAATAAATAACTTATAATAATAATATAATAAAAAAATTTAATTAAATAAAATGTAATAAACATACATATTAATGACATATAAATATAAATAAAAATAAATAAATAATTAAGTTATAATATAACTATTTTAAATAAAACATCAATAATAAAACTAATAATTAAAAACAATGTAATTAATTTAATCAAATATAAAAAATAATTACTAATAATATAATCTAAATCAATAAATTATAAACCTTATATAAATAATGACTTTAACAAATTAATAGTTACAATTTAAAATTATAAATTAATCTAATTATTTTAATAATATTTAAAAACAATAAATAATAACATATATCAACATTAAATAAAATTAATTAATTATCTAGTTAAAATAATAAATCTAATAATCGATAAATATATATTTAAAATTGAGAAAAACATTTATTATTACATTAATTAAAAATCTATTTATTTATAAAAATTAACATTTAACGTTGGTTCATTTATTTACTTTTTCTGTTCTAACTATGCAAGTTCACACTGGAGTTGGAAACACGTCTAAATACATTCAACTAACTCAGCGGGAGTTAGTTGTAAGGGAAAAACTACCGCGACATGTTAATAATGAAAAAACTCATGTGTGCGGTGCATTAATGAAGCACACATGAAGTTGGTGGAAAATAGGGGGCGACGTGTAGTAAATGAAATCATGATGCATATTCAGAGTAGCAAGAATTACTTGGGGAAAATTCATTTGATACATTCGGTCAT
The DNA here is from genome assembly GCA_963277665.1 of Viscum album. Taxonomy (NCBI): domain Eukaryota; kingdom Viridiplantae; phylum Streptophyta; class Magnoliopsida; order Santalales; family Viscaceae; genus Viscum; species Viscum album. The sequence continues at coordinate 1,491,967,236 of OY728142.1, forward strand.
CCACTTTCGTCGAGAGTATAGGGAAAACTTGTGAAAATTCTTTGAGTGGATCTCGGAGAACCACTCCCTCAAAAACCAAGGTCCAGAAGTTGCTGTGATTCAGGATTGAAGATGGATATCTCTTCCCCTGTTTTCATTAAAAATTTATATATTGTAATCGAATGTTTAATGATTATGTAATAGAGATGATGTTTGGATAATTCTTCCTGTTCAGGGTTAAAATCCAGTCTGCTAGTTATCTTTCTTATACCTTCTCACTATCATTTTAAATTTGATCGGAATTGATTGTTGAGATCAGATCTGAACACATTCAATTGCAATGTACCATTAGAACATAATCTTAGAACTCCACAATCATTTGGTGAGTTTTATTGTGGATTAATTTTCTTAAAAATATGAATTAAAATGAGAACTACAGAACTTACAGTTAGTTCGTTCGGTCGTATTTTTCAATTAAAAATTCAAACATTTTATTTATCTTGGAGTGGATATCTCTATGATTAATCATCTTGAGTGATTTATCTTCTGGCGAGGGAAATAAACCACTCATTTTCAATGGTATTAGTTGTATTCACTATCGTGTGAATGAATGTTTTCAAACCCAGTAGAACTGAGATTTTTCCTAGACATATTTCTCTTGATTTTTCACTTATCATCATTTTATATCTCTATTACATACTATTTTTAACCTGTTTTTTGTTTCGTTACAGTTTAGAACAAAAACTAATAAAAGATTGTGTTTCTTCATTTGTGCACAACAAAAAATAAATGTGTTTAAAAAATAGAAAATTTATCCCACTACTGATGATAGTGGGGTATTTTGATAGATTTTAGAAGAATAATGGTCATAATCACATTCCCTGTGGGTTCGACCCTACGTGCCACATATATAGTAGTTAGTAGGATTATAAATTCTAAACATTTACATACTTCAACGATAGTCTAGGTCTAGTTTTTCGCATTGTTTTTGAAGAAGGAACAAGCCATTACTTTTAAAAAACTAAAAAAATTACGAATTAAAAAACATCTTAATTTTTTTTTGAAAAATTGATAAAATGTAAAAAATATATTTCATTTTCTACCGAATTTCTACTGTTTTTGGGTTTTTTGAGTTTCTATTTTGTTATACTGTTGTGCTACTCGAATTTTTGACAAACATTGTATGAGCACTAGACACTCTATTGTTAGTCTAGAGCCACTAAACTTAGATATAGACAAACATTTAACTTCTCTTAGAAAAAAGAAGAACAAAATCTAAATAGAGAAAATGATAATAGATTTTATACAACTAAAAACTTCCAAATCAACCAGATCTTTTAGATGAAGGTGAAAGGCCTAGGATGAGGGGGTTCCAACTTCACCAAGTTTCAATCAATCCTTCTTCCATTAGGTTATCTCCAAGAGCAAGAAACTATGAGCTAAAATAGTGACACATCTCAATGTCGCCTATTTTTAATAGAATCTCTAATGAGGACTTAGTTTCCTTCATTACAGACTTCTATAATACTGTGCAACAGTTACCTCTTCTAGGACTCACATAGAATGAGTTATGAATGATAGTATTTCTCATTGGCCTTAAAAGGAATGCTAGGATCTGGTTTCTGAGTCTAGATGAGAATATCATTGAATACTGGGATCATTTTTACAACTCTTTCATTAAGAAATTTTATCCCCAATGATTTAAGAGTGAACTATAAACAAAATAACTAGTTTTTTGTCAAGAGGATGGAGAATCTTTTTATGAATCCTAGGATCGATTTAGGGATATTCTTAGGAAGTGTACCCATCATCAACTCCCATCCCACCTTCTCATGGATAATTTCTATGAAGGCATGTCATCCTCTTCACAGAATCTAGTTGACCAAGCTGCTGGGGGTAACTACCCTCATAAGACAGATGATCAATTGAGACAAATTTTTAATAATCTTGCATTGAATTCGCAACATAAAAATTCATGAAGAAAACGAGTTAATAGAAATGATAATTCAAACACTGGTTCAATGAATGGAACTCAAATTAACCTTTATGAAATCACCAACCAATTGCAATCTTTAATGAATCATAACTCTAAGAAAAATATTAATCAACCTAGATATCAAAACTCCCATCAATCATTAAGGGTACATTGTTTCCAGTGAGGAATGTTTGAGCATACTGAATACTTATGTCCTTACATTGATATGCCAGACCAATAATAATAGAATTAAAACTGTGTTATCTATGGTCCTAGAATGAATTCTAAAGAAGATCCATTATCAAACAATTAAAATCAAGGCTATATGAACCATCTAAACTAGTCCTGGAAAGATCATGGATTAATTTAACAATCCACAACCCCTAATTACTATAACCAACCAAGACCAAACATTCAAAATCCAAAAAGGGGTTAGTCTTAAAATAAATATGGAAACAATGATAATAAAATGTCTTCAAAGCTTGATCTAATCCTGACTTAGCTAACCAAACATCAAAATCAATATGAGTCCGCTAAAATGCAAACTGATGTGAGAATGGGAAACATAGAAACACAGCTAGGTCACCTTGCTATGGATTTTTCATATAGGGAAAAAGGTAGACTTCCAAGAACCATTGATCTTATCCCTATAGAGAATACTATGGCTGTAGTAACTAGAAGTGGGCATAGTACTCAATCTATTGTTGAAAACCCATGAAAATGCCCAAAATGATGATCAACTTCAATCTGGAAACAAAAATTGGCTTTGTTCACATGCTGGAAATCAATAGAAAAGTCATGAAAATGAGGAAAATATGAATTCTTCATCTGAATCACAACATGTAAATTCATCTAAAAATCAATATAATTAGAAAAAATTTAAATGTTTAGGAATAGGTAAGGGATATACCTACTGTCCTTAAAATTTATTCCCCACCAATACCTTTCCCTGAAAAGATGAAACCCCAAAGTAATAAAAATGTTAAACTTCTTATGTTCTTTGGTATCCTTTACAAACATCAAGTAAACATTCCTTTCATTCAAGATTTGATTCAGATCCCATCTAAATAGAAATCTTTTTAGAAAATTGTTTCAAAAAAAGGACCCGTGATAAATTTTCTACCTATATCCTCATTGAAGAGTGTATTTCTATACTCCAAAAGAAAATCCCACATAAATTCAAAGTCCTAGGTTGTTTTGTTATTCCATGAATCTTAGGAAATTATTATCAGCTCAATTGTTCATGTGATTTATGTTCTAGCATTAATCTGCATCCTTACTCGTTGTTTTGATAGCTGATGTTGGATGACCTTCCACTCACCACAGTCATACTGCAGTTAAATGATTGAACTTTCACACATCCTTTGGGTAGGGTGGATGACTTGCTAGTTAGGGCTGGGAAGCTTTTCTAGCTTGAAGACTTTCTATTCATAGACATGGAGTGTGATCGAGAGGTTCCCATCATCATGGGTAGGCCCTTCTTGGCCATCATCTGGCAGAACAACAAGAATAATTCAATGGGTTTAAAAATGTCAAAAGACCAACCTATTCTGAAAACTGTTCAATATTAGAGTCCATAAAAGATAAAAATTTAACTAAAAACAATGAAGAATATGAAAATCACCCATTTTTTGAAGAAACGCATTTGGAAGCTAGAAATGATGACTTATATATTTCACAAGTTGAAAATTCTGCTCAAACACCTAATCTGGAAAAATTTCCAGAACTGGACATCTGTTCAGTTTATGCTATAGAAGATTCCACTATTTTTGAACATAAGATCTTTTTTAGTGAGTTTGAGGGTGTCTCTGTTATCTCCAACCTTGATGAACACTTTGATGATGTTGAGGGAGAGCAGTTGAAACAACATTATGATTCTACTTTGATAAACTTGTTGAATTCTGATTTAGAATGTCTGGACTGTATGATGCACACATTGGACAGTAGCACTGTTAATTCTAAAAATGAACATGAAATTTTGAATCATTAATCATTTAAAACTCCTTACAAGAGATATTTTTGAAGATATTGGACCTCCCAAACCAAAGAGTGTTCCTTCGTGTGTAGAAAACCCCACTCTTAAACTAAAACTAATCCCTGCTCATTTGAAATATTCATTTTCAGGTGATAATTCCATTTTCCTATCATAATTTCCATTGAGATTAATGAGAATAAAGAGGAAAAATTATTGATTGTGTTGAAGAAGTTTAAATCTTCCATAGGCAGAACAATAACTGATATCAAGGGTAAAAGTCCCTCATTCTTCATACATAAAATACATATGGATCCGGACTATAATCCTATGGTAGAGTGTTAAAGAAGGTTGAACCCCAAGATTAAAGAAGTTGTGAGAGAGTAATTGATTATGTTTCTACAAACTGAAATAATATATCACATTTAAGATAGTGCTTGGGTTAACCCTATCCAATTTTTCACCAAGAAGGGAGGTTTCACTATAGTAAAAAATGAAAATAATGAAGAAGTCTAAGTTAGGATAGCCATAAAATGGAGAGTATGTATAGATTTTAGGAAGATTAATGAAGCCACTAGGAAGAACCATTTTCCAATGCACTTCTGTGATCAAATTCTTGAGAGGCTGGCTAAAAATAAATTTTTCAATTTTCTGGATGGGTATTATGGTTTCAACTAGATTCATGTTGCACTATAGGATTACGAGAAGACCACTTTCACATGCCCTGTTGGGATAGTTACCTATAAGCGGATTCCCTTTGGGTTGTGTGGAACTCCAACCACCTTTCAAAGGTGTATGATGGCTATCTTTTCAGATATAATTGAGAGAATCATTGTGGTTTCACTACCACAAACATGTGCAAGGGAAGCGCCACCTTATATCTGCGCTAAGAAAAAAGCTATGATAAAGAAACCCTCTATCAGCACTAAAATTTTAGCACTGATAAAGAGACCATTTATCAGCACTAAAAGCACTGATAAAGAAGGCCTGTATCAGTGCTAAAATGTTATCGGTCATACATGAAGGATTTATCAGTGCTTTTTTAGCACTAATAAAATCATAGTCTTATATTTTATAAAATCGGTCGAACAGTGTCCTCATTTTATCACGACCTAAAGCTCTTGCGGTATTAAAACCCTACGACTCCCCTCCGCTACCCCCTGAGCTTCACGTTGTCGGACCTCTGACGCCCCTGATCTACGCGTTGTCGGACCTATGCCTCTAGCCCTTCTCCAAATCCTCCCCCTAGAACTCCTTCGGCAGATCCTCCTCCCCGCAAACCCTACTTCTACTCGTCTTCGCTCGACCCTATTCCCTGCGAACCCTACTTCTTCATTTCTCTTCTTTTGGCAGCTCCCCCTGTGCACCTTCTCCTGTGCACCTCCACCTTTGGAAGCTTCCAAGTGTGTGGTAAGTGATTCAATGCTTTTACATTATTAGATGATTTTGATGTGTTTTCTTCGTTTTATAGGTTATTACCATGTTATAACTTCTTATATTTGGATGGGTTAAGTATGAATTTTGTTTTTTTGTAATGGAACCCCATGCTACCTCATATTCTACCTCCATTAAAATGATATCATTTGTTATCCTTGTTTATGAAAGTATCATATGATAAAACTATAATTTTGTTTTCTTCCTCATTGGTTCATTATGGATTTTATTTTTTGAGATAGTGGGTTATCTCTGGTCTTAGTTATAGTGAATTATTATGATACATATGGATTTTTGGAAATGTGCTTTCATAATAATCTTTCCCTATAAACGACAATTTTTCACATATTTTATTTGAGTTGTGCTCTTCATTTTGATGATGTTAATCATGCTGACATATTGGATTAAGATTTTCATTAGACAATTACATATTTAGTGGAATTATAATATATTGGGTAACCACTATTTTTTGTTTTTTTGTGTTAGTAATTTATTATTTTGTGTGTTTCATCATTTTTATTCGGAGTATCTTTTACATAGGAACCTATTTTATGATTTTCCCCCGACAAACACATAGGGTCAAAATGTAGTGATAGTTTTTTAGAATCTATCTACATGTTATTTTGTTTTAGACCTTTTTTTCAAGGATTTCATTTATTGTTGAGGTCATTATATATGAGAATAAATATTTTCACATCATTGACTTACTCTTTATGTTTGGGGTCCCTCATGATTGTTTGAACTATTATAAATGGGAATATGTGTAATTTCACATTTCTATTTTCAAAATAAAATATCCATTAGTGAGAGCAAATTTTGATAGTTATTCATCTTTTCTTGACTGTTTTCTTGTTATTAATGTTGTATTTTTGAATCCTTTTGTAGATGGACACCTCTCTTACCCTACCTTGCAAGATCATGCTATGGGTGTAGGATTCCTTCTGCTAGACTCTAGAGATCATCTACCATAATTTCCCTAGGTTTTTCTCCCACTATCTTCTATATGGGAATTCTCTTCAAGTTTGTAGATGGTGACACCAAGGGGACCGACGTGACCCCCCTAAGATATTGATCAATAGAGATAGGTTGTCTCCCGCTCTCGGATGTCTCTAAGATGGATTCCATGACATCAGTAGGTGTTCTAGTGATGGTTTCTCCCTCAGACCCTACCTAATCCTTTGAGATGTTTTTTCCCTCCTCTCTCATTGATTCCATATAAATCTACCAAGACCTTTTCCTCTCCATTCAAAATTATGTTCCTTCTGGTTTTGCGCAATTGTTCCCCCCTTCTTTTCTTCATGATATCTAAGTGACATTGTCTGGAAGTGCACTTGTATGGCATGACGCCCAGACCACCATCCATTCTAGCCTTCCCACCCCTACCTCCATCTCTGTCCATCTCCCTCATTGAGGTTACTGAATGCTTCTTTAAAGTGGCCAGGCCCCTTCCTAGCAGTTTTTGTTCTTTCTCTCTTGGCTCTGAGCCTGTCATCCAGCTCCAAAATACATATGGATCCAGAGATAACTCCCTCACCAGCCCCCATGTTTCATTACACATCCTTCCCCTGCCCCTTTGGACCCTCATCTACCACTCATATGAATCTTACCAACCATAAGGGATTATGAACATGTTCAAAATCAAGGGAGCTAAATGAGAGATCATCCTCCCACTTCAATAAGGCTACTATCTCTAGAACCAATTCCAGGGACCTATCCTAACCATCATTATTATCTTTATATATAATGCTCATAGTCTTAGTTCCCACGTTAAATCAGACTTCCTCACTATAGAAATCAAAAAGCATAATGTCATTGTTGTTGTTGTCAAATAACACAAAAAACTATAATAATTGTAAAATTATCATGGAAGATTATGTTGATGGATTTCTACACTCTGACCCCTCCAACAGACGCAGATGGGTATTTTGGCATAATAAATATGTTTTTTAGACTGTTTAAGATTTCAATCAATTCATCACTACCAAGGTGTCCAACGGTGACACCTCTTTCCTTATGACTTTTGTTTTTGAGGCTATGACCCTCTTCAAAGGGAATCTCTATAGAGTGACCAAAATACCTTCGATCCCATCCACCATCCATAGTTTTTTGGGGGTGACTTTAATTTCTTTTCCAATCCAAAGGAAAGGAAAGGTAGAATCCCATTCTAGAGGAAGGTCATCATGGAGTTTTTTCAGTTCATGGCTGGGAAGGGCCTCATTGATCATAGCTTCTCATGTGACAGTTTCACCAGGTACAACAACTGCAGGGGCCATAAAATCTTATGGAGTCTATTGGATAGGTGTCTATCCAACGTGAAAGACACTACCCTATTCTCAAATATCATGTTTTTCTATCTTGCTTGATGTATTTCGAACCACTCCCCCCTCTTGGTTTCAATTTCTTCTTGGCATGATCATTGGGAACGGTTTCACTTCCACCAACAGTGGGTTAACATCCTTGGGTACCAGGACTTGGTTTTTGAAATGTGGAATGAACCCGTGTAGGAGTATCGGGCCACCTTCAACCTCAGTGACCTGACCTCGAACCCTGATAGGTGCGTGTTCGCCCATTCCTCCTTAGGAACCTTCACCAGCTTGGACTACTATAGAATATGGGCTCTATCAGAGTATTCTAATAGATGGAATGATACCTTGGGTTTATTGGATTATTAACACCAGTTTGAGATTTATGTGTGACTATATACTTATTATATTTTTTTTTTATTTCTTACACACCACCACTTGAGTCGAGTAACCTGATTGAAAACCATATGGGTATTTTGGTTCTGATGTGGAGATGGTTTTTTTATGTGTTTGTGACATGTGTATGTGTGGATATATGGGTATTTAGGCATGATGATATTGAATGTAGGGAAGAGACCTAGGAGTGGTAGATGTATCATTCTTGATTATTATTGTGATTGGACTGGGGTTATTTGAGGAAACTATAATGAATCTAAAGTAATTATATTTAATTAATTCAATATTGTAGAGATTATGATAATCCTTTATTTACATATAAATTTGGATACTGGTTTTCATCCATATGTATTTTAGGTTGGTGAGGTATAAAAATATGGATTAGTTGACCATAGAAGGTTTGACCTGATAGAGGAGGATGATCCATAGAGGATGATTCCCTGTGAGTTTTACTGTCTATCACACAAGTGATTATCCCCGCGAACCCTTTTGTGTTTGGAAACTGTGTTGATTTTGATAGGGGTTCTATCCTGGTTCTGTTGATTTCCAAATCCTTATTGTAAATGTTTACACTCTATTAATCTCTATTTTTTTAAGGAAGTAGTTCTCTTCTACTGTATTTGGAAGTCTTGTTTTGTGTAATTGAACCATAAATACTAATATTTGAGATTCAAATAGGATGAAAATGAATAAAGAATGGATGGATGCTAATCATTTGAATATAGAGTATGAGAATAGAGTGAAAGAGTTCATCAAGTTTTCAAAGGATCACGCAAATTATCCTTATCAAATCCTTTGTTCGTGTTTAAGTTGTTGTTATTCTAGACTACTTGCTCTAGAGGAGTTGGAAGAACATTTTATATGTCACGGAATAGATCGGAGTTATAAATGATGGAATAAACACGGAGAAAAAGAGAATGTAGCTACTAGATGGGATAAAACTGTGTTTTATGGATCATTATATATAAATACAAATATGGATAATGAAGAAGACCATATGGAGGATGTGATTACAGATGTCAATAATGATGAAGATCGTATTGAGGAAATGACAAATAAAATTAAAGATGAACTCTGTGATTGCCCAAAATTGTTTTGGAAGTTAAAGAGATGTGAAAAGATTCCATTGTATGCTGGTTACACCAAGTATACAACATTTTCATCCATAAAGAAGTTGTATAAATTAATAGCAGGTAATAGATGGAGTGATTTTAGTTTTACGGAACTACTTGCTCTCTTTAATGACATGGTCCCTAAAGATAATGAGCCCCCAAGCTGGACATATGAAGCTAAAAAAATTCTACGATCAATGGGTATGATTTCTAAAAGAATGCTTGCCTGCCCGAAAGACTGTATATTGTTTCGCAAGGAGAATAAATCACTTACAGAATTCCCAAAGTGTGGTTCTTCTCGATACAAGAAATATGAATCCAATCCTATGAAAGTGGTATGGTACATTCCAATCATTACAATGTTTAGGCGTCTATATGGAAGTGAAGAATCTCCAAGACAATTGTCATGGCATGCAGATAAAAGAAATAAATATGGGAAATTATGTCATCCGGCCGACTCTCCTCAATGGAAGAAAATTGATTATGAGTATCCTGAATTTGGAAAAGAGCTGAGAATCCTTCATCTTGGGTTATCTACAGATGGAGTAAATCCTTTTGGTTTTCAAACCAGCACTCATAGTACATGGCCTGTTATGTTGGTAAATTATTACTTACTACCCTGGTTATGCATGAATCGGAAATTCATCATGTTATCTATGCTTATATCAGGACCAAAACAACCAAGTAATGATATTGATGTTTATTTGGCTCCTTTGATTGAGGATTTGATGTTATTATGGTATTCAGGTGTTCTGTTGTATGATGCGTATAAAAGTGAATACTTCATGCTGAGAGCGATGTTTTATGGGACAATAAATTATTTCCCTACATATAGAAATTTGTTAGGTTATAGAATTAAAGGAACTCAAGGGTATCCTGTGTGCAAAGAAGATATAGAATCAATTTGTTTGAAACACTCATCGAAATCTTTGTTTCTAGAACATCATAGATTTCTACCTCATCGGCATAAGTACCAATCTTGGATGAAATCATTCAATGGAAGTTCATAATAACGCACAACACCATACCCACTAATAGGTGATTTTGAGAAAGTAAAAGATGTGAACACTATTTTTGGAAAACCATATTCGAAAAACCTTACGAAAATCGGTTGGAAAAAGAGATCAGTTTTGTTAAATAACTATACTGGAATTGTTTGTACGTCAGACATTTTCTTAATGTGATGCATGTGGAAAAAATTTATGTGACAGTGTTATCATAACATTGCTAAATTCCCCTGGAAAAACAAAGGATGGAATTAAGGAAAGGCTGGACATGGTTGACATGGGAATATGAGAAGAGTTGGCTCCTGTGAAGGGTGAAAATAAAATGTTTCTTCCTCCAACTACTTATACTCATTCTAGGGAGGAGATATACCAGTTTTGAAACATCATCAATGATGTAAAGGTTTCATAGGGGTATTCATCAAATATCAAGAACATTGTGTCAGTGAATGATTTTAAGTTAGAATTTTTTAAATCAAATGACCGCTTTGTTTTGATGCAAGATCTAATTAATATAGATTTACGTTGAATTTTCCCCAAGAATGTTCATCATACGTTAACCAAAGTTTTTTTCTTTTTCAAAGCTATATGTAGCAAAGTTTAAGACCTGGCGAAATTTCCATCTATGGAAAAAGAAATTGTCATTATATTATGTGAATTAGAAATGTTCATCCCGCCAATATTCTTTGATATGATGGTTCATTTGATGATTCACTTGGTGAGAGTGATTCGACTTTGTGGTCCTGTGCACTATAGATGGATGTATCCTGTTGAATGGTATATGAAGATTTTGAAAGGGTATGTTAAAAATCGAAGTCAGCCAAAGGGTTGTATAGTTGAGATATATATTGTTGAGGAAGCCACTAAATTTTTTACTGAATACCTATCTAATATAGAAAGCATTGGTCTCCTGAAATCTCACCACACTGGACACATTGAGGGTGTGGGAATTTTTGGTAGAGATGATGTGGCAATCAGCATTAATGATCGGGAGTAGGCCCACCTTTATGTTTTGCATAACAGTTGGGAGGTTTCTCTATATATTGAAACTCACAATGAAATTCATAGGTAGTTGAATCCATCAAGGGATGAAAAATGGTTTTCAAATGCACATAATCACCAGTTTATAGGATGGTTTCATGACCATATTTATAATCAGTTGGATGAAAATCCGAATTCAATTTCAGAATGACTTCGATGGTTAGCCGATGGACCAAGTGTGTATGTATTATCTTACAGTGGTTATATAATTAATGGTTATACATTCTATAAAAATGAACATGATGAAGATATTACCATACAAAATAGTGGAGTTACACTAGTGGCTGAAGCGATGCATGTTTTTGGTAGTAAGGACATATATCCAATTTATGAAAATATGTCATACTTTGGCATTATCAAACTAATATGAGAGTTTGATTATAGGACATTCCAATTTCCGATTTTCAATGCAAATGGGTTGATAACAACAGTGGTATTAAAATAGTTGAATGGGGATTTGTGAAAGTTGATTTTTGTAAAGAAGGGTACAAAGACGAACAATTTATAATGGCATCCCAAGCAGTATAAGTTTTTTATGTTCCAGATCCCGAAAACTGAAATTGGTCGATTGTTCTGTTACCGTCCAAAACTACTGAAGGTTCCGATGAAAATTCAGTTGAGGACGATCTTTTTAGTGGCATGTTGCAATCGTTTTGGAGGGGTCCAAATGTAGATGATGTTTTGTATGTTATAGGAGACCACAATGAAGGGATTTGGATAATCGATAGAGGTGTCAAATCCCTTCAGCCTTTGAAAAAAAGAAAGTGTCTTCAATAAATAGGTTATATTTTGTTTGAAATATAAATCTTGTTATCTCATGTTGTTATATTATCCTTACTAAATTTATGTAATATAAATTAACTGTTCAACCACTTTTGCCGATAATGACTTTTTCACATTCTGGGGCTCCTAACCTTGAGGTTGAGCAAGTCTCTCAAGCTGCTGCTGCTGCAGCTACTGCTGCTGCTCCGGCTGCGGCTGCTGCTATGGTTGTTGCTGCTCCTACGGCTGCACCTTCAGCTCCTGCTGCTCATGATGCTCTTGCTGCTCCTCTTACTGCTCCAACTGTTGTGTCTCATGATGCTCCTAGTTTTGAGGTCCAATAACCATCAGCACATTCCGTTGCTACCATTTCTGATGAACATATAAATGATGTTGATATCGATGAAATGATCTGGAATGAAGGATCGACGTCGAAAAAAACACAAGTGAATCTTAGTTTGACGGTGTAAGACAATGTTCTTAAGGAGAAAATAAAAGGCATCAAATTTGATGTTGGATGGAATGCACGAGGCCAACTTGTAAATCCCAACAACATTGTGTTTAGTAGTTACATTGGAGTTGTCACTTGGCCACGCATGCCGATTGACATAGATTCATAGAACCATGTTGTGTCTGAGCTAGAGGCTATGATCTGGGTCATTTTTTACGTGTATGAGTCATCCCTGCCTCAATCCGAGGCACGGTGTGGCCAGTATCACTCAAAGGGTCTCTCTTTTGTTTAAAATGGACACAATTTGAACTGAAAACAACAACTAACTGACGAAAATACGACCAAACACATTTATATTGTATTGATCTTTTAGGATAATGATCCAAAGGTCCTTTGTGATGTGTATGAGCAATCCTCGAATCAATCTGAGGCATGGTGTGGCTGGTACCACTCAAAGGGTCTCTCTTTTGTTTAAAATGGACAAAATTTTAATTAAAAACAACAACTGACCTACAGAAATCCAACCAAACGCATTTAGATTGTATTATTCCCTTAGAAGAACGATCCACGAGTCCTTTTTGACGTGTTCGAGTCAACCCCTACTCAATCTGAGGCACGGTGTGGCCGGTACCACTCAAAGGGTCTCTCTTTTGTTTAAAATGGACACAATTTTAAGTGAAAACAAAAACTAATCCGACCAAACGCATTCTGATTGTATTTCTCCTTTTAGATAATGATCCATGGGTCCTTTGTGACATGTAAGAGTCATCCATGCCTAAATTCGAGGCACGGTGTGGCCGTTACCACTCAAAGAGTCTCTATTTTGTTTAAAATGGACAAAGTTTTAGGTGAAAACAACAACTAACCTACTAAAATATGACCAAACGCATTTATATTGTTTTGATCCTTTAAGATAACGACCCACATGTGCATTGGGGATGTGTAAAAGTCAACCCCGCCTTAATCCAAGACACGGTGTGGCTGGTACCACTCAAATGGTCTCCCTTTTGTTTAAATTGGACACAATTTTAAGTGAAAACAACAACTAACCTACGGAAATCCGACCAAACGAATTTGGATTGTATTGATACTTTAGGATAACGATAAAAGGGTCATTTTGAAGTGTAAAATTCATCCCCACCTCAATCCAAGGCACGATGTTACCGGTATCACTCAAAGGGTCTCAATTTTGTTTAAAATGGACACAATTTTAAGTGAAAACAACAAGTAACCTACGGAATCTGACCAAACAGATTTGGATTGTATTGATCCTTTAGGATAAAGATCCACATGTCCTTTGTGACGTGTATGAGTGATCTCCGCCTCAACCTGAGGCACAGTGTGACCGGTATCACTCAAAGGGTCTCTCTTTTGTTTAAAATGGAAACAATTTTATGTGAAAACAACAACTGTCCTACGGAAATACAACCAAACGCATTTGGATTATATTGATCCTTGAGAAGAATGATCCATGAGCCCTTTTTTATGTGTACGAGTCATCCACGCCTAAATCCGAGGCACGGTAAGGCCGATATCACTCAAAGGGTCTCTCTTTTGTTTAAAATGGACACAATTTTAAGTGAAAACAACAACTAACCAATTGAAATCTGACCAAATGAATTTAGATTGTATTAATCCTTTAGGAGAACAATCCATGGGTCCTTTTTGATATGTACGAGTCATCCTCGCCTCAATTTGACGCACGGTGTGGCCGGTATCACTCAAAGGGTCTCTCTTTTGTTTAAAATGGACACAATTTTAAGTGAAAACAACAACTGACCTACAGAAATCTGAACAAACACACTTGGATTGTATTGATACTTTATTAGAACCATCTATGGATCCATTGTAACATGTAAAAGTAATCCCCACCTCAATACAAGGCACGGTGTGGCCGGTATTACTCAAAGGGTCTCTCTTTTGTTTAAAATGGACACAATTTTAAGTGAAAACAACAACTGACCTATAGAAATATGACCAAATGCATTTGGATTGTATTGATCCTTTAGGAGAAATATCTAAGTGTCCTTTTTTGATGTGTACTAGTCATCCCACCTAAATACAAGGCATGGTGTGGCCGGTATCACTCAAAGGGTCTCTCTTTTGTTTAAAATGGACAGGTTTTTAAGTGAAAACAACAACAGACCTACGGAAATCTGAACAAATGCATTCATATTGTCTTGATCATTTATGAGAATGATCCATGGGTCCTTTTTGACATGTAAGATTCAACCCCACCAAACCCCTGGACCTCCCCCCTAGACACCAACCCACCCCCTGGACACCCCCACCCCTCTGGACACCCCACCCCCTGGAAATCCTGTTCAACCCCCTGGACACCCCCACCCCTAGACACGACCTTGGAAACCCCCCCCCCCCCACACACCTTAGATAGCCCCCTGGACACCCCCCCCCCCTCCCCACCTGGACAACCACCACCCCCTGGACGGCACCCCCACCCCTCCTTGACACCACCCCACCACCTGCATACCCCCCAACCCCCTGGATAATGGACAACCACCCCCACCCTCCCAGACACCATCCCACCCCCCCTTGGACAGCCCCACCAACCCCTTGGACCCCCCAGACACCCCACCCCCTAGAAAGCCCCCCGACACCCTAGAAACAAGACCACCCCCATGTACACCCCATAAACAGCCCCCCCCCCCCTGGACACCCCCTCCTTAGACACCACCCACCCCCCTTGGACAGCCCTACCAACACCCTAGACCGCCCCACCCCCTGGAACACCCTCACCCCCCTGGACACCGCTATCCCCCCAGACTCCCCCATCCCACCCTCATGGACACCACCCCACCCCCTTGGACAACCCCACCAACCCCTCGGACCGCCCCTACCCCTCGAACACCCCACCCACCCCCTGGAAAGCCCTCAGGACACCCTAGACACCATCCCACCCCCTAGACACCCCCATGGACACCCCCCTCACCTGGACCCCCCCTCCTAGACACCACCCCCCCACCTAGACACCCACACCCCCTAGACACCACCACCCTCTTTGGACAACCCCCAACCTCCTGGACTGACCCCACCCCACCTGGACACCCCCATACCCCTGTACACCCCCTACCCCCCCCCCCCCCTGGACAGCCACCTGAAACCCCTGAACAACCCCCAACCCCTTGAATTCAGAATAGAATTCTGTATTTATTTAATTAACTTAAGAATTATGTCTTAATGGTGTATGGGTATACTTGGTGTAATTAGCTTATGATTTATGTGTTAATTTTGTAAGGGTATACTTATTGAGATGCTGAATTATTTGTAGGTACTATTTGGGTGTGCTACTGCAGAATTTTTTTTGCAGCAGACATGGCATTTATCAGCAATTTTTTAGCGCTAATAAAATAGGCCTTTATCAGCGCTAAAAAGAAATGATAAAGGATTATTTAGTGAGTGCTAAAATAGCGCTAATAATGGCTTCTTTTTTCAGTGCTCTTTTAGGAGTGATAAACTGATCCTTTATCAGCGCTTTTTTTAGCACTGATAAATGTACATTTTATCAGCACTTTTTTTGCATTAATAAAGGATTCCTTTATCAGCACTGATATTTACAACACTTTTTAGCGTTGATAAATCCATTTTGAGCACTGATAAAGCTCGTTATTGTATTAGTGTTATCATGGATGATTTCTCCATCGTGGGTAGTACATTTAGTACTTGTCTTGGAAATCGTGAGATAGTTTATAGAGAAAGATGCATTGAAACAAATATTTCTCTTAATAGGAGAAGTGTCAATTCATGGTTATAGAAGGTATAGTCATTGGTCATAAAGTGTCATAGAGAGGTTTGAAAGTTTACCCTGCTAAAATATAATTCATTCAAAAACTGCCACCTTCCTGAAAATGTAAAAGGATTTTGAATTTTTTTCTAATGTATGCTGGTTTCTATCGGGAGGTTTATAAAATACTTTTCCTAAATCACTAAGCCCTTATTTTTTTTGTCAAGGATGAAACTATCAATTTTGATGAAAATTGATTGAAATCATTTAATCTGTTAAAAGATAAACTCACTACATCACCAATTATCACTGCACCAGATTGGAAGTTACCTTTTGAGTGTATGTGTAATGCTAGTGACATGGTTGTAGGTTATGTCCTTGGAAAGAGGAGATATAGGAAGTTACATATCGTGTATTACACTAGTAGACTACTAGATGATCCCCAAAACAATTATACCACCACTGAAAAATAATTTCAAGATGTTTTGTTTACTCTAGAGAAGTTTAGATAATATTTTTTTTAGGGTCAAAAGTTATCATTTTCACGGATCATTCTACCTTAAAGTATTTGATGTCTAAGAAAAAAACTAAACCTAAACGGATTAGGTGGATTATGTTGCTACATGTTTTTTTATTTAGAGATTTGGGATAAGCATGGAGCTAAAAACGTAGTTGCTGGCCACAATTCTAGGATTCCTCAAACCCAATCAGAATATCCAAGGGAGATAAACTCTTCCTTCCCTAATGAAATTTTTTTCACTATTTATATTATGAAATCTGCATGGTATGCAAATTTTTTCAACTTCCATGCAGCAAGAGTCATTCCTATAAATCTGTCCAATAACCAAAGAATGAAATTTATTTCTGAACATAAATATGATCTATGGGATGATCCCATGCTGTTTAGGAGATGTGTTGATGGTATCCTTAGGATATGTGTGTCTGAGGAAGATATGTTGGTTGTTTTAGAGAGTTTTCTCTCCTCACCTTGGAGAGGTCACCATGGTGGTGAAAGGACTAGTCAAAAAGTGGTACAATATGGTTTATATTTTACCACTCTTTTTTAGGATGGTATAAGATATGTGGTTGTATGTGACAAGTCTCAGAGGTTAGGAAATGTGGGTAGGAAGAAGGAGTTACCCCCCCAAAATGAATTATGGAAGTATAAAATTTTGATGCCTGGGGTTTCGATTCCATGGGTCCATTTCCATTATCGCATGGGAATGAGTATATTCCTGTTTTTGTAGATAATGTGGAAAAATGGGTTGAGGCAGTTGCACTGCCCAACAATCATTCCATTTCTGTAATTAAATTTGTTAAAAAGAACATCTTTACAATATTTGTAGTTCCCAAAGCCATTATCACTGATAATTGAACACACTTTAAGACTAAAATTTAAATCTTTGATGGAGAAATATGGTTGTGTTCATAAAACATGAACTCTTTATCATTCATAGTCCAGTGGACAAGTGGATATTTTAAACAGGGAACTGAAACGAATACTTGAAAAACTATGTCAAAATCTAGGAAAGACTTGTCTTTTGAACTGGATAAAGATTTATTGGCATATAGAACTAATTTCAAGGCCCCTATAGGTATGTCTCCATATAGGATGTTGTTTGGGAAATGTTTTTATTTACCTTTGGAGTTGCAACACAAGTCGTATTGGGTAGTTAAGGATATGAACATTGATTTTTAGAGTGATGGTGAGGGAATATTACTTGATCTCAGTGAGTGGGATGATATTAGGAGAGAGAGCTGTGATAATTCAATGATTTATAAAGAGAGGACTAAAATCTTTAATGATTCGATTATTCAAGACAATGAATTAAACCTAGATATATGGTCCTCTTTTTTATCTCTAGACTCAAAATCGTTCCCGAAAAACTAAAGTCCAAGTGGTCCAGACCATTTACTATAGTGAGAGTTGTGGAGAATTGACTTGTTGAAATTGTAGGTGATGAAAACAAACCCATGTTTGTTAATGGGAAGAATAAGAAACTTTATTTTGAGGGACAAAAAAAGGTATTGGATGCCTTCACTATTCTTGAAAATTGATCTTAAATAAGGTCTACCTGAAGATTATAAACCTAGAGAAACCTGGGAGGAAACACATTGTTTTTTTTGTGTTAATAAATAAAAAAAATGTAATTAAATAAATTATAACTGAAGACTTTAAACTCAATGCTTCCTGGGAGTCAACCCATGTTCTTTATTTTGTGTTTTCTTTCATTTATAATTTTGTTTTACAATGAATAAAGTTTTATTGTGTTGTCTTCTATATTTTCTTTCTCTAATGGATATTTTTTCTTGGTGTACATGATCTGTGTTTTTAGGATGTTGCTAATTAGTTTCATGATGGAGAGGAATTCCCTTGCTGAATCATTAATTGGAAAAATATTATAAGGAAGTTCTTTAACTTTGCATTTTCATTTTTATTCTACTTCAATTTGCTTTAAAAAATTATACTCTATATGCAGTTGCATTAGAAATTATGCTTATTGAAAAATTGTTCTATATATCACCCTACTAGAAATAATTTTTCATGTGATAGAATATAAAATTTTGCATGTTACTCTTTGCTTCAAATTGTAACTTAATGGTTTAAAACCTCTCACTACAATAATTAAGTGTGGGTTGGTGCATGTAGGCTGAAACCTTTTCTTTTGAATCTGCTTTAGGTTGGGTTGTTTTACCATTCATTCATCTTCTCTATTGAAAATATTTTTTAGCACAATTTTTTAAAATGATTTCACCCTTTTCACTGTGCACCCATATGTTATATGAAACTATTTGAACTTTAATGAAAATACTTGATACTATCTTAAATAAAAATACATTTCTTTGGTTATTGAACCAACTATTGTAATGTTATTGTGGCAAACAATACTTCTTGAACTTCATTGAGACCCTATTCATGTCATAAATCTACTAAATTGAAAATCTGTTTTGAACCATAATTGTTTAACTGTTCTTATCCACTTTAAAAGTTAACATTGGGGACAAAGATTGGTTTTATGTGCAGGGGAGATGGTTAATTCATGATTGTGATGAACAATGCATTTGTGTGAGCCCATCAATTCCTACATCCACTTCAATCTTTTTGTAAAAAAAATTATAAAATTTATCCAAATTCTTTCATAATTTTAGGATATACATTGTACCAATTAGTTCTTTCTATAGGATGATGCTTGATGGGTGGTTTAGAACTTCTTTGAATCTGGAATTAATGTGGATGGATGACTACTGACAGAGTATACATAGTGATTTAATGGAAATTTGGTTTATGAACTACTTTTTAGAGTGGAATGGGTAACTTGTTTGTGGAATTATGATCATAAACATTGGAAATGGAAGTTTGATCTTGGTCCTAGGGGACACTTTTTCATTATTTGTTAAAGTAATCACCTTAATAAGATAATGTAACTGGTTTAATAAAAATATTTTGAAACTGGGGTAGTTTGGGAATCTTGGATCCCATGGTTAATCTCAGAGACCCTCGATGCTGGGTGTGTTTCCATTTACTATAATCCCCTTGTACACTTTGAATGAGTGCATTGCACAGTGCTTATCACACAGATACATGTCTTGGGAAAAAAATAAAATAAGAACTCTAGGGTAAAAAATGAGTTCATAAGGTGAGGGGAATTATGAACTCCTAATGAAGTTGGGGATAATTGTTTATATCAGAATCATTTATGTTGTATAAATAGAGTGATTCATATAAAACATAGTTTTTTGGAACTTAATAGTAGATCAAGGTATAATGTTTTTTTGGTTGAGTTCTTAATTCCATTGATATTTTACCTCTTGTCACCCTCAGACTTTGGACCTGATCCTAGATTAAAATTTTTCATTAATTAGTACCACATATGAGGCAGGACATCTTCTTGATAGATGAATCATTGCATTCATAATTACCATTGAGAGATTGTTAAGGCTATATTTGTTTTGAAAAATTCATTTTCAAAAAGCCTAAATCAATTTTCAGTCCTCTTATTTAAAAGTGATGGACATGTTTCATTTTGAGAAAATTAATAAATACACTCACATATGTTTTTCAAAGACAATATTGCATGGGATTGTTTAAGGACAAACAATTCTTATGTGTGGGGGAATTTTATGTGGCCTTATTTGTACACATTTTTGCAATAAATATTTAATTAATTTTTATTGATGTTAATTAATTATTTTTTCACTTTTACTATATATTAACACTTTTTTATTTTTATAAATAAAATTTTCAATTAATAAATTTTTATAATAATTTATGTTTTTTTTAACCATTAAATAGTTAATTTATATCTTAATTTAATTTTATAGTATAATAAATTTTTATTTATTTTTGTGTTTTTTTCTGCATATCTAATATTTATTAATTAATAAATTTTTATTTTTCACATAAATAATGTAATTGTTAATTTCACTTGTCATGTATTAAAACATAGTTAAATTAAAACAACATAACATTATTTTTAGATGTCTTTTAACAATTCATTATTTATAAATATAAGATTATAAACATACTACATTTGTTAAATCTCTTTAATTTAATATCATTAATTAACTTAAGTATTTAATAATATAATAATTAACAGTATACTTTAATCATTTTAGTTTGTTTTAGTAGACTATTTTAAGTAATTTAGCATTGTTTTATAAATGTTTAAAATTTTTGTTAACTTATAATAAATCAGTAGCATTTTAATTTTAGTTTTAGATTAGTAACAATTTAAGTATTATAAATAAAATTTAATAATAATTTATCTTATGTTTAAAT
This sequence comes from Viscum album, assembly GCA_963277665.1. NCBI lineage: Eukaryota > Viridiplantae > Streptophyta > Magnoliopsida > Santalales > Viscaceae > Viscum > Viscum album. Next base: position 1,491,988,187 of record OY728142.1, read on the forward strand.
GGTTTTATATGTTTATTAATGTTTTTAGTAGATGGTTTTTCAATTATTCAAATTTATTTATAGTTTTAATTAATTATTTTGTTAATATTTTATTTATGTTTTAATTTATTTTTCCCTTCTATTTGATTTGTAGTGTCATGGTGGAACCCTCTTAATCTCACGGTCTCACCCCAGTCACGGTGCCACAACAACAGTTTCCCATTATGGTGCCACCACACACCATTTCCAATTCACATTGTCAATCTTCCTTCAATGTCCTACAACTTCCATTCATCTACCACCAGTCTCACCACAATTGTCTACTACTAGTGTCTCCTTTTCCACACATCCTCTTGGTGACACCGTCAATTCTAATCTCACGTGACAATGTAACCTCACGCACCACACCTCACACACTGCATCTACTTTGAAACCACTTAACCCCTCTTAATATTTCCCACAGTCAAAACACAATGCTGTTGTTTTAATGCATCATAATTACCATTATCCCTTTCAGTATCAGCACTTCACGGTGCCACCCATCTCCACCTCACACCATACCCTCATGGTTTCATCTGAAATGGTGGCACAATAAGTTTCAGCCATAATTCCCTCTTAGAACTATAATCCATGTGGCACTGCAATGAAGCCACTCCTGCCACCGGTGTTTTCTCCTCTGCATCACACTGTCACATTTCTACCAATGCTCCATGCTCAACCCATGATCCACTGAAACTGCACATCCATAGACACCAATACTTCCTCCCATCGGTTCACAATCACCCCAAGCATAAACAAGGAAACACATTTACAAACTCAAATCCAAACCTAAATCACCATATCTGAAACTTAAAATCCAGTTTGCTGATGTTGAAGAAAACCTATGCCTAATTGGAAATCTGGAAATGGGTCTTCCGCTTGCTGAAAGATAGAGATTCTATCATTGTTGATGACACCCTTACCCAAACCAAACTAAACTCATTCGTTTTGGAAGCTTGATACATCACAGTAACGAAAGGAAGCCAGGCCGAGGAAACCCCAACAACAATTCTGGAGGTCGAGTCATGCCTCACCAGATCCACAGTCGCTATCTAAAGAACCTGACTCCACTACTTCTAGGTACTCGGTAAACTCATTAATTCCTGATGTCAATATGATCCGAGAAGAACACACCACCGCTCAAGAGGGTAGCTACATCGCCGAGGCATGATGCGCTGCCACGTCTAAGATCCCGCTACCCTAGAGTTGAATTTAATCACACAGATGTGAGGTACTAATTTTGAATAGAAGACAACATGTGTTATGGGAGCCAAAAGGAGGAGGAGTTGTTTCGGATAATCATTAGGAAGACTCTTTTCTTTCTTCTCTATGCGCCGTAGAGAAGCAGTAGGAGGAGAAATGTAAAAACATTAAGTAAAACTAAACTTAAGAAATAAAATAACAAAAATAAAATAAAAGGATAACTTTAATAAATAAATAACTTATAATAAAAGATAATACAACTATTTAATTAAATAAAATATATTAAAATTAAATATTAATGAGATAAAAATTAAAATTAAAATAAATAAATACTTAAGTTATTATTTAACCCTTATAAATAAAACTACAATAATAAAACTAATAATTAAAAGTAAATTAATTTATTTAACCAAAGATAATAATGAATTACTAATAATATAATCTAAAGAAATAAATTATAAACCTTAAATAAATAATGACTTTAATAAATTAGTAGTTATAATTTAACTTATTAAATTAATTTAATTATTTTAATAATAATTTAACAATCATAAATAATAACATATAACAACATTAAATAAAATTAATTAATTATCAAGTTAAAATAATTAAACTAATAACTGATAAATATTGAATTAAGTTTTAGAAAAAACATTTTTTTTTCATTAATTAATCATTTCTTTATTTATAAAAATTATCTTTTAATGTTGGTTTATTTATTTATTTTTTCTATTCTAACTGTGTAGGTTCACAGAGGAGCTGGAAAGACATCTAAATACATTCAACTAACTCTGCAGGAGTAAGTTACAATGGAAAAAATAGTTCGACATTTCATTCTTGAAAAAATGCACTTGTGCAGTGCATAAATGAAACACATATGATGTCGGTAGAAAAAATGGTGTGACGTGGAGTAAATGATAGTAGGATACAAAAGAATTTCAACATAATTACTTGGGGGACATTCATTCAATACATTTGATCATCCACTTCCATCGGGAGTAGAGGGACAACTTGTGACAATTTTGGGAGTGCTTCTTGTAGAACCACTCTCTAGAGAACCAAGAACCAGAATTAGTGATTCTGGCTTGAGGAGGGATATATATTCCCTTGTTTTCATTAAAAATTATGTTCTTGTAATATAATGTTTAATTTTTTCACAATAGAGATTATGTTAGGATAATTTTTCCAATTCGGGGTTAAAATCGAGTCTATTGGTAATCATTCATCTTCCTTCTCACTATCGTTTTAAATTTTATCGGAATTGATTAAAAAGATCAGATCTAAATGCATTCAATTGCAACGTACCATTAGAACATAATCTCGTAACTCCCAAATAATTTAGTGAGTTTGATTGTGGATTAATTTTATTAAACATTTAAATTGAAATGAAAACTATAGACCTTACGACGAGTTTGGTCTATCATCTTTTTCAAATCAAATTTCTCATAGTTGATTAATCTTAGAGTGGAAAACTCGAAGATTAATCATCTTGTGTGATTTATCTCCTAGAAAGGTAAATAAAGCTCTCCTTTTTAGTGGTACTGGTTTTAGTCACTATCGTGAGAAGGAATGTTTTCAAAACCATTAGAATTGGGATTTTCCCCAGACATATTTCTCTTGATTATTCACTTATCAACATTTTATATCTCTGTTATTTACTATTTTTAACCTATTTCCTATTTCATTATAGTTTAGAGAAAAAACAAAAAAAATATTTTTTTGCTTCATTTGTGCACAATAAAAAAATAAATGTTTGTAAAAAATAGAAAATCAATCCCACTGCAGACAACAGTGGGGTCTTTTGAATGTTTTTAGAAGAATAATGGTAATAATCACCTATGGGTTTGACCCTGATGCCACATATACAGCTGTTATTAGGATTATAAATTTTAAACATTGACTGAATTCAATGATAGTCTAAGTATTTTATCCTATTTGAAATCCTGGTATTTGTTATTTAAAATATCCATTACACATCTTTTTCTCTCATATCCTGAGGTTATTTTATTAACCCTTTTTACGATGTGTGTTTCCAACATTGGTATTTTTAAAAATTTTAAACCACCAATTGTTGAGTTCTATTTTAAACTGAGAGTCTGAAATTTATTAAAATGGGGAGGAAGTAACACTCTAATATATTTAATATAAGATCATTTTGTTCGATAACAGATCCAATATTTTTCACTGAGCTTAAATGACCTATAAAAAATAAAAATTATATAACGTAGTCACTAAATTAGTGGGTATGAATAGAATTACCTAAATTATGACATCTATATATAAACACACAAATTTCCTACTCATTATATATCATTGATAAATTATTAGTAAATAATCTGTCACTTATTATTAATTTAATTTTATTCATCAAAAATATGTTTGTTCAAAAATGATTTCTATTTGAGTTTGTGAATAAATATTATATTTAATTTTTCGAACTTTTAGAAATTATTTTTGATGAAATTAAATTCATTTTAAAAATTATAAAATAAAAAATAACTTATGGTGAAATTTTGGTATTTTTATAAAAATATTGATTTTCAGTGAATAATGAAAAATACTGATTTTATTACAAATATAATTTATTATCCTTTTATTATGTAATTTTAAAGCCCCGTTATGTTTAAAATATTATTTTATCTAACAAAATTATTAATTATATAACTTATTTAAATTTTAATCATATATATTTTATTTTAGTATAGTTTTATTTTTGTGTTTCAAAATGGTATATTTCTGAAAACTGATTTTTAGTGAATAATGTTTCTCCATTTTAATTAAATAAAATATTCCCCAAAGAAGAAATATATAAAAAAAATTATATATAATATATCAATAAAAATTAATTTTTATTTATTAAATAATTATTTTTAGTCAAATAGTTAATATAAAATTATCTTTTACTTGATAAATGTAATTCATGAAAAACCACTTTTTCATCGTGTCTCCATGTTTAATTTTAAATTAAAATTTTCCACTTATATGAATCTAATTTTGTATAATAGATTTCCAATTTTTAATAAGATTAATTTATATTATATAATATTACCAAATTAATTTCTTCCCATCATGAATATTGAAAATTGATAAGATAAGTTGTTGTTGTTTAGTTGAAAATTGGTTCACCAAGAGTTAAACGAAAAAGATAAGGGTCAAAATGAAATAAAAACTTTTCTAAAATCAATTTCATTTATATAATTAGAACTTATAATATATAATGATTTAAAATGGTTAATTTTTTTAGACTTTTTGTTTAAAAAACGTGGTGACTCGTTTTTTTTAAATAGAAGTGTTCCACTCGCATCACCTATAAATGGACACCCCTCTCCTCTCTACTTTACACTATCAAATCTATTTGGATCAATTAAACCCTTCCAAAATATCATCCTTAATTCCCACATAACTATTTAGAATTCCTTTTTAACAGTGTTAAATCCTGTAAATATTTTGGGTTTTAACGTAATGTGGTTTTATAAAATCATCTCCTTCTCCATCAAATGGGATACGAAATAATCATTTGTGGGTATATTAAACTATCACCTTTAGAATTGATGAAAATTATTCTCCATAATCACCAATCAATAATAGTTATAAATAAGGATTAAAAGTTTATATATGATATTTTTATCATATTAATACTTTTGTAGTTGTGGTATCATATATACCTTCTTACTCTTCATTTTTTGGGGGATTAGATAACAAATGTGGTGTGTATAGAAGACTACCATCTCACAAAGATTTGTGATTTGTTTTTCTTAAAATATTTATATGAAGTGTAATGTGGATAATAATAAATAAAATATTTGATATAAATGAAAAATTATGATATTCAACATGTATTTATCATTATAAATAAATAATATATGATTTTATGTCTTACATTGAAAAATGATAACATTGTTCATGTGTACATATTTACCACCACCTCCATGAAGATATGCGATACTTTTTTAATCACAACATCATAAGGATGGTATATATAAGTGTATGTAATGAAATAATAAGACACTTATGATATAATTATCATTCAATAAAGTTAAAGTAATACTTAACTTTATTCAATAATGATTGTTGAAAGTGGAAATGTTGCTCACACATACGTATGGCCTAATTTCTCCATGATCGTATCATACTTTGTTTTTCATAACCATATTTCCATATTTGTTTTATGAAAATAATTGATTCATAAATATGAAAATTATTTCATAATTATTATTCTGGATGTATTGAAATAATGACTACCTTAACCACGATCAACCCCCCAATTCTAGATTGAAACAAGGAACTCTATGTCCTAAAAAATGATATTGTAACACCCCAATATTTAATACTATGTCTCTTACTAAATAAATTCAATTTTACTGATAGAATATTTTTCACGCAACGCCGAACTTAAACAAACTGTGATATAGTTTTATATAGTTTTATTTTAACATTACCCATTAATTTGGTGATTGTGAATAGGATTAAATGAAATACGAAAATACGGTTTATATATATATACCTAATATTTTCATTTCAAATTAATTATAACTGAAAAGTAAACTCTTTTTTTAATAGTCGAAATTGTTTTTTTGGAAAAACTATATAAATGTGAACAAGAATAAAAAAATAACATTTTTTGGTGGATATTAATGAAATTTATATATAATATAATAAATATACTTTTTAAAATTAATTATTTGTTTTTCCTAGATATTATTTATAAATAAATTGAATTTAACGTAAAAAAGAAGTATTTTCCTATAATGGTAGTTTTTTCGCCTTTTGATGTCACGCTTATTTTATATATAGTTTTAAAAAAATTATATATTATATATGAAAAAAATTTCTTATTTGAAATAAGAGTATAGAAATTTACATTGGTTTACTTTTTTCTATTTTTCTGATAAGATTAATTTTTTTGATGAATAGTAAAAAAATTCATTTTAAATTGAAAACAGCTTTTTTGCTTCAATAATATATAGTGTTAAATTAAATATTTGAATGGTTTTGAAGATAAATAATAATATATTTTACAATTTAATTCAATTTATTTAACTTAAATAAAATCAAATTGAACTTGGATATAAAATCATTTCATTCTTTTGAACATTTTTTCATTAATAATTCGTTTTCTTATTCCATAATGGAGATTTATTTTTAATTAATTTATTAAATTTATGAATATTTTAATTTGGAAAAATGATAAATTTGTAATAATAAGGTCCTTATTTAGTAAATATGACCCTTTTATTTTTTAACAATACGAATAGTAACTTCAGTATTCTTTTTTATTAACACGAATGAAGGAAAATCGAGTAATTTAGGGTAAAAAATTATAAATATTTGAAAATTACCTCAACACAGGTATAAATATCATTTTATGATTCTTTTTAAAACTAAATCAACCTTGGTCTTAAATTATAACTTTTATAAGCCACATGGTTGATGATATTAAATTTATTATATTTTATATTAAGAATGCTAAAGATGTCATACACATATTTTTAATGACTATATCTTTTACTATATAGGGTTATACAAAATATAAATTAAACTACAAATTATTATTTGAAATAAAAAATATTTAACTTAACCATTTTAATTTATTTTAAATTTTTAATAAATATATAATTTCTTTAATGGCCTATATAATGATGATGTACTAATTCTTAAATTAATTGGAATATCAAATAAAATATTATAAAAATATTAAAATAAATGTAATTTGACATAATTAATTTCATTCAAAAATTCTACAGATAAAATTAACATGTTATTAGTGTTTTAGAATTATTTTTTATAATTTATATAATTGTTTTGATATTTTAAAAAATTCAGGTAGTGAATATTGTCAAAATTAAATTTTTTAATTTTTTAAAATAAATAATAATTTCTTCTATTTTATAAAATTCATAAAAATATATCATTTGATCAACATATTCTTATAATCATAAATATGTTATCAATGATCCATTTATGATTATTTTTTCATATAATAGTAACTATATTAACTCTTTAGGAATAAAAAACACATGTTATCATGGTAAGAGTTAAAGGGGTAAATTAAGGGTTAATGCCAAATGATAAGGGTAAGAATGAATCCTAACATATTTATATAAATTATTTTTTGAGATTATTTCCACCCATACTCATATTGTATTATAAATAATTCATTTTGGATCAAATTATAATTAAAAATTAATTTATTTGAATTTAATATTTCATGAGATTCTAAAAGTGTTCTTCACCCCAATTATAAAAGGGTACATCCTCCCTCACTTATTAAAACCACATTGAGCCTTATATATTGACTAAGTTATAAATATTTCTCCTAAAAACCATAGAAAAAATATATAGGTTCTATTATTCCAAACAGTACTAACCCTTGATCTATTAAGCAGATGTCTAAAGGAAGTCTGCTGAAAAAGAGGTAATCATGTCAACTAACTCATAGAAGTTCATTTCTTCTTGTAGTTCCTCTTTATGTTTTATTTCCATTATAATGTAATAACTCCTCTATAATATATATTATTACATTTTATTAGTTTTATGGGAAAAATATTTTTTACCTTTTATCTCTACCATGAAAAATAAAGTCACCATGTGTGCGTACGTATAACATATCATCTTCATGCCATGGTGTAACTTTCATTTCATCACCACTTTATTTAACTTGGTATAATGATATATATTATGGATATAAATAAATAATATGACATGATATTGATTCTTTATAATTAATATACAATCAAATTACTTATCCTTTCACTATTGAGGTAATGATACCTTCTCTCATGCATACGTACGATCTACTTTCTCCACGATGCAGTGAGATTCATTTTCCACATTAACCATTCCCGAATTACTATAAATGTGAATATAATGAATAAATATTATATCTATGAATTTAATATCATTCTTTAGATGAATGATATATATCCAATTCATAAGAAACAACACTTACCCAAAAGAACGTACATAGGAAAATGAAGCAGTTAACAATTGATGCAGGATAACTATGGAATATTATTTACAAAAGTAAATAAAAATATCATATATGATATCATAAATATTGACATTGTTATTTTAAAAATTAAAAATTGTTAAATTGATTATACATGAGGTTAAATTACATTCAACTAAATTATAGCATAAGGTAATGGTAAATTTTACAATCTCATTATTATTTAGGGTTTTTATACGTATGTATTTGCTAAGGAATATTTATCACCCATGACAATGTTTCTTAAAAATGTTTTCCAAATTATTTTTAACATTATCAAACAAATTTATTTTTTATTTTTTTACACATATTATACTTTTTAGAAAATAGTTTGAAAGGAATCCATTTTTCATTTTCTAAACGAGGTACTTTATGAATTTTTCATCAAAATACCAAAGGAATGTTTTTTCAACTTATACTATATGGGAATAATTTTCCTCTATCATGAAACTAAAATGTCTTGATTCTTCCTTTATAAGTTTATAAGATTAGTTTCAATGAGATTTATTTGTTTTAAATTTTATCAACATTTTAACTAAATGATTTCAATGGGAAAACTAGGTTTTCTCTCAAAAAAATAAATGATTTTGTTGAGTATATATCATTATGTCAACATAGTCTATTGGATCTTATTATTAATTGAGGTTGATCACTTAGGATATCATTTTCCATATTCTGTAGAATGGTTTATATTTGACTGTGGATGTGCTATTTTGATACCATTCATAGTTTATGGTTAATGTATTCAAATTTTGTATGCTAGTATTTCAATTCAAATGTTTATATTATTTGTGTTTTCATATGAGGAGTGCATTTGACTTAGTATGTTATGGGTGGGTATATTTATAGCCCCTCTATGGATTAGTATATCTCATGAGACAAACTAATTTAGGTATTGGCTAATGTCCTATTGTAATAGTGGGGGCATGTGGACTAACTTGAACAATACTTTTAATTACAATATCATGTATACTGTTAGATATATATGAAGTATTTTAACAATTACAATATAGATATTTCTATGTCAGTTATTTAAAGGTTATTTATATAGATAAAATGTTATATCAAATGGTTGTAGAAGATTCCAAGATATAATGAGAACCTGGATATACCATGACATTAATCTTAAATAAATGTCTTATAGTCGATATACATCTTACTGATAAGACATTACAGAATTTTGACTATCTTGTGTTGGGGGATCAAAATCATTGAGAATTATTCTCATGAAATTCAATCTTGGTGAACTTTATTAGTGATATAAATAGGACTGACTCTCCTATTGGAACACCACATGTTTTGGGTGCAATTGGATGTTCATATCTATGGACATGTTTAATGGTCTACTAACTTAAGATCATTACTAATTTTTGTAATCAGATATTATACTTTGGTGCAAAGAAAAAACCATGAAAATGAAATCGTAGTGAGGTAGCTCATGTTGGGTGATTCATTGGTGGTATGGCACTAGTTGAATTTTCAGTACTGGAATTGTCAATTCCATGTTAAGTAAGTAATATATCTTTGATCTGGTTGATCAGGATGGTAGTAACTTCATAAATCCATTATCACGGTAATTAGGGGTAAACCCATCCATCTAGATCAACAAATAATAATAAAGGAAAAGGATGATGATATGGGTGTGGGTCCTTCTTTATGATATATTTAAAGAAAAATATATTATATTACACAGTGTGTGTTCATAGGTTGGTTGTCATTGTTATGACTATCCTTATCTCATTAGGGGCTATTATGCGTTCCTAAATCATTCCCTTGGCCTATGATTTTTTTCACTACTATTGAGATAAAGGCCTAGACAGTCTCACACAATAGTGTATTCAAAATACTTCCATATTCTGCTGAATAGTTGTTAAAGAAATAGTTGGTCCCACCACTGGAGTCTGGGTTTTTTCTAAGGATATACCATCACTAAAAAAATAAATTCATATTGTTCAAGTAATGAATAATTGTTATTGATTTTATTTAATATGAAATATATTATTTTTAGGAATATTAGTTTAAAATATTTAGGGTTCATTTAATATTTGCAGGAATGAAGAGTTGAGTTCATGTCTCATGTTTTATCAGGTAATATATTTATTATATTACAAGAAGGTGAAAAAATATAAAGGTTTTTTTTACTCAGTTCAGGAGTCATAATTTTTAATTTATTTTGTGAGAAATAAGTATTCAAGTATTAGGTGTATATTTCAGATATTTATAGATTCACTATTAATAAAAGAGATATATGTCATGCCAAATACTATTCATCGATTAATGGTGAGAGCTTTACTCTCCTCTATCTCTCTCACAATTCCAAGGGAGAGTTTCTCTAGTTCACGGAACTTCATCATAGTTCTTCATCAAATATCTATAGATCCGAGATGTAGTGATTTTCGAGATGCACAAGGGGTCATCGAAACTTCATGCTAGTAACCAGATTTTAGCGATTGACATTCCCACATGCTTCCAAAAGGCATGTGGACACTAGATAGGGATTCAAATTCGGATATTTTGATCAGTGATTACTGACAACGAACATAAATCTAACATGATGTCGGATCTAATTAGGTATTAATGGCTTATTATTTTATGGTTCAAATTCCTCATGCATGATCCTCTCATGGTAATCGGGTAGGGTTTCACCAATTATGAAAAGGTAATATTGATTGGCGGGGGAAAAATTTTATATTCTTACTTTATGGGATTCCCCTTCCGTGTCATTTACGTTCAATTTATATTAGAGAGACACATAAATATATTCATCCATGAAAAAAATTCATTAATTTTAAAAGATGTTTTTGATCTAGTTCGAATGTGGGAGACTGTTTTTGAATCCCAGAATGGATGACCAGTTTACGGTCACCCAATATTCTGAATTCAGATTAAATTTAAAAAATATGTATTGGATCACAAAAAATTTATGGGTTTTAATTTACTAAATATATGTACGTTTACCCGAAACCTTGTGTGAGACTAATTTTCTGATAAACCTTTTCATTTAAGTCAGAGGACACATGGGCGGAATTGTCATCAGAATATTATTTTTGGATGAGTTGAAATAATAAAATTTTTATTATAATAATAATATTATATTTAATATTCCTAAATTATTAGGATTATAAAAAATTCGTATCAAACAACATAGAGGGGTTGTCATGTTAAGGTCTTTATAATGTCTTTTTTATATATAAAAACCGGGTCCAATGCAAGCCTTTTGATGCTGCAACAAGGCATTTCACAACAGCACATAGGACCCTTTCCCACTATGGACAGTGCCTATGTTCCACCTCTCCCTCCTAATGCTGGGGGTCTTTTACCTACATTGTGTTTTCTTACTACAACACTTCTCATCAATTTGTTGTCGGCTGCAAGTCGGCCACCTCGACCATGCCGCCTCGAAGCCACCACCTACTGCTTCACCCTCAGTGTATCTGATGGTCGCCTCTAAGGATCCATCTTCCATTCTACTCCAACGACTTCCTCCTTTATTAATCCCTTATCCCATGACTCCCCATCATATTCCCAACCATATCCACTAGTGTTCACCACCACACACTAGTCATGACTAAGCTCATCCCTTCTACTATAGGATCCAACTGTGAGGGCACAAATCAGGTCATCCTTTACTTACTGATGTGACCTTAGCTCGGTTTCATTTCCTAATGGTGGAAGAAAACCAAGGTATTCCCTGCTTTGGCATTAGGTTTAACTAGTTTCTTTTGAAATGAAATCGGGTTGGTCTTCCTAATCCGGTGTGGGCCTAGGTGGAACTACATGGCCCAGAGTATCCTGCATAGGGTCTGCAGCATCTAGAATGGGCCTGTGTCATTTCAGCATGACCCGAATTAGCCTTGATCAGAGTTATTAAGGCCCGATAAATTTTTCAATAATCAATTATTATTTAATTTAATTAATTAATTTTTTTTCTAAATTAAATTTATTAAATATTAATTTTTATTTTAAATTTTAATTGCATGGGTTAAATAAATTTTATTAAATTTTAAATAAAATGAATTTCAGGATTTAATTTTTGGTTTTAAAATATAATTAAAAACCATAGAAGATGATGAAAATTATTTAATTAAAATAAGAGTGAATTTAAATTAAATAAAATGCCCTTGAAAATAATTTCAATGAAGGTTTCATTTTATTTCCACGTTTATTTTTAATACAAAATTTTAATGCATATTAGACTAATCATGGTCAATTGACTAACCAATGTAAGTCTGGTTTATTTTTATTTAATTATTAAATTTAATTATTATAATGATTATTTTTAATGATTTGTGTAATTAAAATTTGATTTTCATATTGTCTAAGCATTATTATATGTATAAGGGTTTACATGTCTGTTTGTTTAGTTGTATTTTATACTCTTGAGAACCACTCAATTACATACTAATTTTTTGTATAATGAAAAATACAAGAAGATACACACATCACACCAAGTTATGGAGACACACCACCGAGTATTTTAACACATTGGATGAGTGAGTATTGCTACTTGAGACTCGAGTGATATGACCCAAGGTATTACCCCTATGGTCTAGGTTGATCCGTTATTCACACACTGAATCATCAATTTGTATCTAATCATGATCACTTCATTATTTTATTTTTTTTTGGGTTTATTATATTTTGAAGTTATAGTTTACATGTGGCCACATAGAATACTAAAAAAGCATGCATATATAAAATGAAAATGTCATGCGATGGCAGTTTTCTTTTGGATGCATAGTTGTGAGTGAGAAAAAATTGTACATTCTTATTAAATAGAAAATGATTTCTTTCATCACATAAATATAATAAAACTCTAAAATAAATAGTATGTCGTACATGCCTTCTATCATAAAAATTTGGACAAAACCATGAGTTCGGGGTGCTCATGATCAAAATTTGAGGGTGCCTCTTACTACAAGGGTGTTTATATGAGAGGGATGGGTTCACTTAACTAAATTAATAGTTAGGATTTCCAAATGTAACTTTCTATCATTTTATTATAATGGTTTATGTAAATCATATTGGGATTTAAGAAGTCTGTACATCACCCAACAGATCAAGGAAGCAGGAGTTAATGCGATTTTCTAGCCAAACGACTACCTTGAACTCTCCATGTAGTGGTATAGCCATAGCTTGTAGATGATGCATGGATTTTCAAGTATCATTGACACTATAATACATAAGTGATAGAGTATTTTTATTCTTTTATAGAGGGTTTCTAGAATTTTATAAAATAGTGGGAGACATTTAATTATTTAGATAATTAATCAATAATGTCTAAATTTGTAATCATGATCAAAAGTACTAATATTATCTAATATTGTTTTGTAGAAAATTTAAAGTTAAAACAAAAAGATACTATAAAAATTAATTGACAAAGTAAATTTCTACAGCAACATGAATCTTTATTTGTAGTACAGGCACTGTGCACAATACTATGGTATAGGAAATTCATTGTGCAAGAGTCCCCAATTCCTGTTCAGCTACCTCATGAAGTAAGGGTGTAACATTTCTTAGAGGAGACTCTTATATAGTGCATAATATGGTTATCTCATAATTATATCTTCAACTACTGATTCTAGTAGTGGTTTCTACTTAGGTATATGGGTGATATAACATGATGTATCATATCTGAGAATTTTTTGAGGATTATGTAAAGAAAGATATGAATGAGGTGATGATTACACTCATCATGTGTAAATTTAAAGATAGATCATTAAATTGTTACCTTTCTCAGATAATTTTCACCCATTTAATCAAGTTTCATACTTTGTTACAAAACTAATAGAATTTACCATACCTATATAGTTAAGGTTTTCCAAGTATTATAATAATATAAAATTCATATTAAAATTTAATTCATATAGAGAACAAATTGAAAGACAAGGAATAAAATATCAATGCCATGTAATGATAAAATCACATTTGCATAGTCATTTAATGAAATGAGGATGGTTATTAAATTGGATGTTATATTCATTTCATATCATGAAATAAAACTGTGGATGTTTGAAAACAATAATTTGAATTAATGAAACAATTTTTCCCTTCTTCTTGAAGTATATTCAACAATATAAAATGTAATTTTTTGTTTATAATTTTGGGGTATTAAATATAACATGATTTTTTACATATGTTTTTTTAAATATAGTAACTATTTAAGTAGGGAAATATTTCTTGAAGTCAGTTGTATTCTCTGAGTAGTTGAGAAATGGTGATTCTTATGTCAGCGGTGAGTAGTGCACGACTTCTATATTGAAAGGTGAATGATTATTATAGAATTATTATTAATTATGTTCAAAACTGTTATATCAAGCAACCTTTAGACATAAAAGGATATTATTCTAGTTTTAGGAATGAATGTTTTTTGGTATCCCTTAATCAACTAATAGTTTAGTGATACGTGTATCACATGAAATACTTGATGAATATAAAATGTAATAAATTTTTCCTAGTTGTTTCAAGACTATCATTGTCAATAAAAACTAAATGTACACGTCCAGGATATAAAAAATATGGTATTTAGACTTAGTGAAGTTAAACACCTTAGGTTTTATCGACATATATAGTTTGGACAAAGAAACATTTATAAATAAAGGTATGACCGAAGGCTTTTGGAATTTTTTTTCACAAAATGATCATGAACTATTCCAAAGGAAATATAGTCAGAAAAATAATTATATAGATTCCTTTAAAAAATTAAGGAATGGTAAAGTGGAGTATGATATATGCATGATTATAATATATGAGTATCTTTGTGCTAACATGCCGAAGAATATCTTGACCAGGCATTCATCGATCAACATAATGTAGTGTGGATAAATTTCTACTAACACATTACCTTATATACACAGTAATATGATGTTACTAAATAGGTTCAATGATAAAATCTTACATGTTCACATTTACTAACAAAATATATAATGGATTAATTCCTAATCACAAATTTTATGCATTATAGTTATGATTTATGGTGTATTAATGTTGTATCTTGTGGAAATATCCATTATAGTTCATGATGTACTTTAGATATAATGGATATATCCCATAACCATATGCCATATATAATGAAAAATGGTGTATTCTATTACATTAATGTAAATATACCAATGGTTTCATAGTATATTAAAGAAATCCCTAACATAGAATATTTGCATTAATGTAATAGAATACATTTATAAATACAGGTGCTCGTCCCTTTTGAGATTGTGGGATCCAGATTGACTTGGGTTTAGTCAATCCCAAATATGAACATGTAGTTGGAATATGAACTAGTCCAACTAGTTCATATAGAACAATAATTTTCTAAAGACACGTACTTCATAGGAATGGTAAAACCATGGTGATATTTTTGAATTCACTATGGAATGTGATACAATATTCGGTGAGAATAATAATTCTTACATGTATTTTGTACATGGAAATTTATTAATATTGGAAAGATGCATTAAAAGTCAACAATGGCTTTCACTTTTCAACTTACAAAGCATATTATTAAATTGAATTCTCTAGTAGGTATTCATAGGAGATTATATATCTCTGGTATAACCAATAAGGCTCGATTGGTTATACGAATCCATTTAGTGTAAATCCTTTATAATTTTACTTATCATAGCTTAATTTATATGATATTATCAATTAGACATTAGATTTCAAGACCAAATTTCATGAAAGGAGTCTATATTAAGCAAATAGAAAGGGATGGTGAAGTCATTGAATGCCAATAAGGGTGAAAGATCCATAAATCCAATTTAGGAATAAAGTAAGCATCTCGATCAAACTATATTCATTTGGAATGAATATTTTCCGTGTGTCTATAAGAGGTTAGTTGGAGCACCATATTTCCATGTAAAATATTTTTGGAAACATATTGAAAATAGATATTGGTCTTAAAAGTAGTTATGAAATAGTTGAAATAATTTCTTCAGTGATTGATTTAATATAGAAACCTATGTTCTAGGGAATATGATCTACTAAATATATCTAATAGTTTTTTGGATCTAGTCAATCGTACATATTTTGATATGGTATTGAAAAATACAAGTTGAAACAATTCATGAGATAATTATTACCAATGTCACATGGATTATATCTCTATAGGTTGACATGTCTGGTATATGGGATGCGATTAACATGGTGATTAGAATTCCCTACTCTTTGGCAATCAATCATTCACATATTCCATGATATGTAAAAAAATTGATATTTCTAAGATATACTATATAGTAAGAAAATATATTCTATTTATTGGAGAACGACAAGTGAAGTAGTCATTACTATATGATTTTACTTGAGAAAGTAGAAAAGATATGTACCTACTAAGTGGAGAAAATTATACTAGTTATGTTGGGAGACAAACTAGTATTTCTTTGATCCATGTGATATAATATCATTGTTATACTTAGAGAATGAGTGATACATGCTCATAAAATCCAGTTTTATCCTTAACTAATAATATTGTGTATATTGTAGCTTCAAAGGAAACTAAGGAGTAGTTAATCACAACAATTTTCTCTAATTCATGGTATTTCACGAAGTAAGTAGAGGATTATAATAATATAAATTATGCCACTCTTACTAAAAAGTATGTCAAGTTATGACAGTGTAAAATTGGATATACTTGATTAAACCATCTCTTGATAGGTTTTACTCAAGGAGGTGAGGATTCATATAGTAGATTAGACACATGGAAGAATCATGGTAGACCTAGAAACTAAAGTTGTGAATCAACATAATCATGATCTTAAACATGTGAGATCTAACCAGTATGGTTAGCAAGTTGTCTCTAGTGAAAGTGGGGGTGTTGTAATAGTGAGAGCCCTATACCAAACATGAATAGTAATTTTGATTAATATATCATGTATATAGTAAGATATTAATGATTTATTTTTACCATTATAGTATAGATATTTCTACATCCACTATTTAATGGTAATTTTTATAGATTAATTGTTATATCAAAAGGTTATAGAAGATATTAAGATATTGTGAGAACCTATAGATTCCATGAAATTGATCTAAAATAGAAGTTTTATTGTCCAGATATATCTTATAGGTTGGACATAATACATTTTTTACTTTTAGGAGATTGGGGCTCATAAGCATTGATATTTCTTATCATAATGTTTACACATGGTGATCTCTAGTTGTGAGATTTTGAGGACAGACTCACCAATAAGGACCACATGTTTTGGGATTTATTAGATTTTTATATCTACATACATTTATATTAGTCTCCAAACATTGAATCATTTACAAAGTGATCCATTTGATCATGTACTTTTATACAAGGAAAAAACCATGATAATGGAATCATGGAGAGGTATCTTGTGTTGGGTGCCTCATCGGTGGTATGTAATTGGTTGAATGGTAAAGAAAGGATTTGTCACTTCCATGTTAAGGAAGTATTATATAACAAGCCTAGTGGATCAGGAGAGTATAACCTTCATAAATATATGGCCATTATAGACGATGGTAAATCTATCCAGTTAGACCAACAAATAATAAATAAATGAAATGATTATGACATGGGTGTGCATCCTTCTTTATGAGATATTTGAAGACAAAGAGATTATATTTTAAAGTGTGTTTCCATAATTTGGTTGTCGTTTCTATGACTATTATTATCTCTTTATGTTCTATGATGGATTTCTAGATCCTTATCTTGGCCTATGAATATTATTAACTGCTATCATGATAAGGGCCTTTAGGGTCACAAAAAATAGATTATTGAATGTCTACCATATTCTAGTGAATATTTTTTTAGGACCTGGTGGGCCTCACCACTATAGTTTGAGATTTAACTGATGATATACGATAAACAATGAAATAAATAAATTCATGTTATTCATGTTATGAATAATTAGTATTGAATTTATTTATTGTGCAATATATTATTTGAATGAATATTATTTTAAAATATTTAAGGCCCGTTTAATATTAGTGGGAATGAATTATTGAATTGATGGCTTGATTTTTATCCCATAATACATTTATTATAATACAAGGAAGTGAAAAAAATAGAAATGATATTTATGACACAATTCAGTGAACATATTATATCATTTATTTTATGAGAAATAATTATTCGTGTATCAGGGGTACATTTTGGTTATTCATTAATTCACTATAAATAGTGGAGATAGACCTCATGGAAAATATTATTCATTATACAATGGTGAGATCTTCTCACCCCCCTCTCTAAAAATTAAGAGAGAGAGATTCTCTAGTTCTAGGTGCTTGATTGTAGTTCTTCTTCATGGATTAATAGAACAAAGCAACGATGATCGTGGGGTTGTTGAAGTTGTTGTCGAAACATCACGCTAGCACTCATATTTGGATGATCAAAGTTCCTTTAGTCATTTAAATAATGTGTGTATGATCTATATTGATAAAAATATGATTGTTCAAGCATTAATCACAGATGAAGAGAAGATGACACTTGTAGTTTGAGAACTAACCAGGTATTTATGGTATATTTTTTTGGTCTTAAAATTCCTCACACATGATCCATGCATTGTAATTGGGAATCATTTCCCTAATAATGATGAGTTCATTTCGACCATTGGTAGAAAATGTTAAAATCCCATCTTTGGGGGATTCCACTACATTTTGATTACCTTTATGTCTTATCTGTTTACATGTGGGGTCTTGGATGATTCCTTGACAATATATTTATGATGTCCTGAACTATGAACTCCCTCATTATAAGAATACTTAATGATAATCCAATTTATTATTCGATTAGTTGAATATACATGTGATTATTCCTATGGAATTAATTTATTTTCATTTATTCCATCCATATTATGCTGAAGATTATGTTTAAATGGATTTTTTCAGTTATAAACCTTGAAATAATGTTTATTATTATCTATTCATAATATTTTCTACTATACTCTTACCCTTACATTGCATCTGATCTCACCCCTTTCTTATGATTAATTTTTATGAGGATTCCATGAAGAATATTATGATTGATGTGAAAGGATAAGATATGATGTCACAACCCCCACCATATAAAGATATTCCAATGAGGTGAGAGAGAAAATGACCCTGAAGTCACTCCTTTAGTAGGCCCCGGGATGGGGACTAGAATGGAGGGTATAAAAATCTAATAATATGGGTGGAATTTCCCTCTATAAGGAAAAATATTGGGAGGTCAAATGTATCCACCGTAATAAACTCCATTAAATATATATAAGAAAAACAAAAAGCCACCCGGCAATTCATGTGTAAGTAAAACTTGTACAAATAAAATTATCCAATATAAATACCCAAAAAAAACTAGAGTAATAACACAACAACTATATGAGGGTATGGCTAGTAATTTCCATCACAGTCCACAAACTCCTCCTGGAATCCTGAAAAAGGATTTATATACATTGGGTGAGCATAAAAATATACACAGTAAGAAAATCAAAGTATCTTGTACACATATGGAAGGAGAATTATAATGAATCTATGATAAAAAATAGAAACAAATATCACATAATAGGTAGACTAATCACAACCAGAACCCCACTAAGGCCCGCTCACTGAAATAATGCATCTATGTAATATAATATAATATAAATCACATTGAAGATAGGGTACCCAACACAATTTCCCACTGGTTATATTCCCTCATACCCTAATGAAAAAAGTCATGACACTACCACCTCTTCCGAATATATCACATCCCATCCCACCCACACACACCTCGGCCACACCTCATAGAACATCCTACTCACACACACCTTGTCCACACAACATATTATGTTAAATCACATCCCACCAATACCCAATAGGGCCACACATCACATATCATCCCAAAGACACTTGGGACACCACAAAAAAACTCATCCTGAAGACACATTGGACTACACATGACATCTCACCCGAAGTCACCTAGGTCCTTATCAGCTGGAAGAGGGAGCAGGGAAGACTGGGTGGCATACCATCCATCCTCCCACTGAGATGTTGGGAAAGACAACCCTCGTTTGACGATGAGGGTATCATCATAAATTAACCAATGTGGGTGGGGTTCATATATAAATAATAATAATAATAACAAAATGTATACATACGTATATATAAATACACAGAATCCCCACCTACATATTTATAAGAAAATAACTAACCAACTCACAAGGCCCCCTATGTTTAATTCCAAGACTAAATGCACAACCCCACATAATCATAACACATGCCACAGTTCATGTTTGGTCATTAATTATCATTATTCTATTTCCCAGATTCTCCATTACAAACCAGTTCCATTATAACATGTACCTCAACTTATATTCGAATCCCAATATCATTAACATCTATACCAACCTAGAAACTAAAACAAAACAACACAGGGTTAGAAGAAAATTGAAACGCCCCAACAACAACATCCACTACAATATTTCCGAAAAAGCTAACTACCGAAAAGTATCACGCCCAATACCCTCACATAGAAAACATCTCATACCAAAACACAACATATTTTCATATTTAAAAAAGGATATCTTATTAAATTTCACTTCATTAACTAAGGGTTCTATCAAACCATGAATTATAACCTAGAGTATCCATTGCATTATCTGATTGTACATGGTTATATCGTTATTTATTATGATAATCAAACAATCAAAAAACAGATTTTTCAAGAGGAATATTATAACATAAAATCAATACAACAAGAGATGTGATATTTATCATGCAATTACGTCTATACAAACATAATATCAAGAAAAATAAAAACTGATCAATAAAAAGATATTATATAAAAATTTATGTTTCCCTACCCCATTAAATTTATTTTAAAATGATTCATTATCATTCTTAATTTGAATTCAACCATCCACAGAAGAATAAATATTATAAATCCATCACACATGAAACACCTAAAAAGAAATGAATGAAATCTTACATGGACGGAAGAATCCTTTCATCATCCCACTGAAACTATACAAGGGGTGCACCAATAGGAATAAACCCCCATTGATAGTGGGAACTCTAAAAAACTGTAGTTGAATGTTCTATTAATCCATGGATGGAGGATTTAGAACCTCCCATATCAAGTTAAATGGAAGGAACAAAAAAACTATGATATCCACCTTAGAAATACCAGAACTAAAACTAATGGGGTTTTAAATGGTTTAGTTTACCATTAAAGGAAGATATCATTTAAACCACTTATTTTAAACATTTAAAAGGTATTTGGAATTTTTAAAAATTAAGGATACGATTAATATCCTTTAGAATGGATTTAAACCCATTAATTAAAACATTTTAACCCATTTTTCTTCAAAAAATATTCAAAAATGGAAATTCTGTAATTTTTTTGGAAAACTGGAATATTCTTGAAAAATAAAAAATTGAAGAGATGAATCACTACCAGTATGAGTCACCACTAGTATGATTCACCGCTGAGATGAGTCACTACAAGAAAGAGTCACCATTACAATGAGTCACCACCCTCATGAGTCACTTCTAGAAGGAGTCATTGTTAGGATGGGTCACCACCAGGATGAGTCACCACCATAATGAGTTGTGATCCGGATGAGTCCCAAATAGGATGAGTCGCCACCAAGATGAGTCAACACCATGATGAGTCACCACCCAGATGACTCAATTCTATAAAACTAGAAATTTTGGAATCTGTTGAAATGAAACACCATTGGAATGACACAACAATGGGAAAATAGAACTTTAGAAAACTGTTTAAATGAATCACCATTGGAATGAGTCCCCAATGATAAATTGGAAATTTGGAAAACTATTGAAAGGACTCGTTATTCGAATGAATCTTCATTTAAAAACTAGAAATTTGGAAAACTGTTGAAATGACTCACCATTGTAATGACTAACCATTTGAATGACTCCTCACTTGAAAACTAGGAATTTGGGATACTATTGAAATGACTCATCGTTAGAATGATTCATCATTGGAAAACTAGAAATTTGAAAAACTATTAAAACGACTCACCTTTGTAATAACTCCTCATTGGAAAACTAGATATTTTTCTAATTTTTGAAAATAAACACTGTTGGAATGACCCAAATTTCACAAAACACCCTAGAATTCCCCTCATACACCTCAAATATCTAATTTTCCATAAAGTATTGGTCCAGAAGGTCTAGGTCATTACACCATAAACCTCCAAAACTATTATGTTTCTCGAGAATTCAAAACCAACCTAAATGGAAGGAAAGAAAAATTCTAAAACATCACCTCTCATGATACCACTCAAGGATCTCATTACACATAAAACATTTCCATAAACCAACCATGTTATCTAGAACACCTAAAAAATTGTACAAAACATACATCCTTTAATATAGGAATAAGGTGATCCCATCCTCCATGTCATGATATTATCTACTCTGTGAGACACTAAATCGCCCACCCATGTATAATCACATAATTTTATAATGTGTCTTGATTAGGAATATGTTCTTCCCTTTTTATTACTTCAGAACATTATCACACATCACACAAAAAACATAACATCCTGGGGAAAACAACATATATCATAAAACACTAAGGTCTAAACAAAACATCACAAGGAAAACATATAAGGGAAAACTCAAAAGAGAATGGGTACTGGGCTCACATATACATCTTAGGCTCCCATGTACTCTCCTCTAAGACACCATGCCTGCATAGCACATGAAAAAATGGACTGGTCCGTCCTCTCAACACCTTTTCCCTATGGTATTGGATCTCTACTAAATTCTCAATGAATATCATGTCATCCTCAATAAAAAAACATCATAGTCAATGTCATGGGATTAATCATGAAGTTATCAATGAAGGTAATAGATTTGGAAGGTATTATGGATCCTTCCCATCCACAGTGGAAACACCAACCAATATTCCACCTTGCTAACTCACCGCAACACCTCGAAAGGTCCACCATACTAGGGTGAGAGCTTAATCCCCTTCAAGAATATCTCCTGCCAATGTTGAGGGGAAGCCTTTAAGAAAACATGGCCCTTAACCTTGGACTCTAGGGTCCTACTCTTATGACCATAGTAAGACATATATCTTCCTTATGCTCATCTCGTCCTATCTCAAACCATCAAAAACTTCTTTGTTGTGTTGTCCGCCACCTCATGAACATGAACTGGTTCTTCCCCAACCTCAATCTATCACAACGGAGAAGAACACGATATTATATATAAAGACTCAAATGGGTCCATACCAATAGATTATTGATGGATATTATTATAAGATCTCATGACCAAGGGTAGGTGTTGGTACAATTATCTACTGAATTCCAAGACGCATGCCTACATCACATCCTCTAGTGTCTGGATAGTCCACCACATCTTCCCATCCATCTGAGGTTGGAAGGAAGCTCTATGGGGTATCTATGTTCCATAATCATGCTATAATCCCCTCCATACTCTTGAGGTAAAATGGTTTACCAATCTAAGACAATGGACCTTCAAACTCCATGCAGTCACACATCTTCATCCACGTACCTCTTTTCCAAAACATCCACCCCACCTAACTCCTTGATCAGTAGAAAGTGAGACAATTTTATTAGTCAATCAATAATTGTCCATATAGAGAGAAAACATTCAGAAGCACATTTTAACCTCATGAGGATGTCCAAATAGATGTCATCCCATTTCCATGCAGAAATATACAGGTGATGTAACAAACCGCTCGGAACAAGATACTCAATTTTCAACTACTGGAAAACCCAGAACCTTTCAAAAAACTCTTCCACTACCCACTTCAACCTGGGCCACCAAAACTGCATCCTCAAGATATATTAAATCATAAAAATTCCCGGGTGTGCCACAAAAGGATAGAAATGGAACTCAAGAAGATCTACATTGTCGATTGCAACCAGAACAAAATTACCTTCCTTGAAACAAAATCCAGTTCTGATTGTCTTCCGACCATCCAACTTGAGCATCATTATTCCAAACACGAACACACATGACCTCTACATATTACTCTCCACACTGATAATCCTCCACATCCACATCAAAGAATATTGCACCATCATCTAAAACATTCATCCTACCCCATAGACCACCCTTTAATTCAAGTTCAAGGCTTCCAATTCCTCCATTACTCTCCGAGCATCGACAAACTATTAAATAAATCATTTCATGACATCTTACTCAAAAAATCCTCCACAAAATTTCCCTTTCCATATGTGTAGGAAACCGCAAAATCATAGTTTTTACGGAAATACATCTACCTACATTTTCATAGATTAAATTCACACTAGAAAAAATATATCTCAAACTCTTCTGAATTATGAAGCCAACAAAGTGATCCCAATGAGGTAATGTCTCCAAAAAATTAGTGCAAACATATGTTATTCTAGAAATATATTATTATTAGAGTAGTTCTATTCAGGAGGGAATAATTGAGAAAGAACCATAAGAGATCACTCCCTTTTGCTGTATCTGGAGGCACCATAATCTCAGAGAGGATGCGTCTAAGAGAACATCAAAAACATACCCTCATATTACATCTGATGAACTGGAGAACTAAAAAACATCCCCTTGAGGTAAATAAATTCATCCTGGAACTGATTGGTTCACACAAAGCCTTTTCCATTTCTGGTCAATGCTTCTATTGGGGTTAGAAGTTGAGATAAATCAAGCACAAAACTTTAATAATAGTCTATGAGTCCATGAAATCTGCAGAACCCTGCCACATTCTTGGGTTCTACCTAAAAAGCTAATGACTCGACCATTATTGGTTGAAATTTCATACATTGATGAGATTGAACATTTATAGGGAAATTGACTTCTCATGTCCAAATCATAAAATAGTACGACTTTCCAAATAGCTGGTGGCACCGAAGAACCAACAAGACGGCTCAAAGATTCTTTACAAGATCCTCTTATGAAATTGAGTAAATCAAAATATCATCAATGAATATGTTGAAAAACTGGTCTAGTAACTCACAAAACATGGAGTTCATGATCCCCATGAACATAGTTGGTGAGTTCAAAACACCAAATAGCAAGACTAAAAACTCAATGTGGCCATACCTACATATGAAGTCAGTCTTAGGTTCACTCTCCTTCACACAAAACTAGTGATATCCAGACTGAAGTTCAATCATAGAAAACAAAATCATCCCTCTCAACTAGTCAAAAATATCATAAATCATCAGAAGTTGGTAAAAAATCTTTATTGTCTCCCAATTTAACCTCTTATAGTCTATAAATAACCTTAGACTACCATTGTACTTTTTGGAGAATAGTGCCGGAGTGCCCAACGATGACACACTAGGACAGATGAACCCTTTCTGAATTAAATCATCTATCTAAATCCTAAACTCCTACATCTTATACGGTTCCATATAATATGGATCCATCAAAATTATAGAATTACAGCACTGCAGGTCTATCACAAACTCCACATCAAGTCGAGGGGGTAGTTCCAAAAAATCCTTGGGAAAAAATTGAAGGAAATCCCTGATGACCTTGGGATCCTTCTCTACCTCAGCACCCAATGGCTCCACAAACATCTATCCCATAAAATAAATAAGGGGCTCCACTTGTCTCTCTTCCACCTGAAAACTCCACTCTCAAAACAAAACTTCTTATTGGTCATCCACATATGAGAACTCGATTCTTACTAAAAATAAATAAATTACAACACTCATATAATAAAAACATTTGAGGACAAGGCTGAAATCATATGACTCCATCTCATGTAAGATAAAGTCCACACAAGACTAATGTTTCCCCATGATCAGTGCACATCCCTAACAAACAATATGTAATATGGTCTGGCCTCCAACACTCATAGTCAACACCAAGTACATGGGAATAATTTCTATGTCCAGTCCCAATGAACGGGCTAGAGTGGGTGCCAAAAAAGAGTGGAATACTCTATAATCAAAAAAAATAATATACATGTATAAATGATATATTTATTATACCTCTAATGATATATAACCCAAATGGTGATTCTAACTCTATGGAATGCACTGACCACGTCCATATCCCCAACCTCTCTACAAATATCCACCTCTATGACCATGCTCAGGTTGAGGTCATTGAACATGAGAAACATCCCATGGTCAGTATCTACCTGCGTCATCTTCCCTAGCTGGAATATAAGCCTGCTACCTCTACTTTTTGAATGGCCTCACTGGTAACTCCGGCTGAGGCTGATACTAAACATGACTACCTTGGACAAAATGAGTTCGAACATCCACTTGGAACTGGTCATGAAGATGGGAATAGACCCAAAGTAAAAACACATCAGCACCAATCCCACATGAATGGTATAAAAACAGGAAGTTTTAAAGGGAAGCTATCGAGCACGACTCTTAGCTGGTGAAAACCTCGAAGGCCTCGGTATAAGAGGCTTGTCACTGACAAATCATCTCCTCAGGGAACCTTTTTGGTTCCCCTCTCATGGAAAACCCTCTCTTGAGTTCATCCACTTGATCACCACTTCCTTCTTCGGAACTAAAAGATATGTTAGTAACATAAAATGAGTAACCTCATATTATATTGAAGGATGGAGTGCCTCATCAATATTCCTTTCATGAGACTTCTTGTCTGGGACAATATTTGGGTAAAAGCATTGAAGGATCTTGAACATGACCCCATGTTCCCACACCGACAAGATTTCTTAATGAAAGAAGAGTAGCTCCAGATTCTTCTCAGCATTCATGTTCAATGAGAGGAACTCTACCTGAAACACCTTTTGGAAGTCAACCAATGAAGCATCTACCTCCTACTTCTCACCATGTTACAATGTCCACCACTAATTCTTATCTCCTCACATCTAACTAACCACCGAAGGGACATTATACTACTTTAAGGCTCAGATCAAACCCAAATCAATCTCAAAATACTATATCCAACTCTCTATTACTATATCAGAAATACTCCCATCATAAATTGAAATAGTCTACCACTGAATATCCTACAATATCATTTTCCACTGATCCTCATCATTTTCCAGATCAATCCTTCATCGATCAATCATGTCAGCCTGCTAAATATCTTCTTTATGAATCACATGAGGATGATGAACAAAATCTATAGTTGTAAGAGAAACAAGGATTTACTAATCTTTGTAGTATGAATTCTAATTTATTATAATATTTAATTATCTTCAATCCATTAAATTATTTTTATCCATTTTGAACATTCCCCAAAAACTCCAATTCAAGCAACACCAAAAGTCATCATGATGCATGTACCTCTCCTAGGTCTCTTCCCTACAATCAATTCCATCTCACTTGGTCATTCAAAAAGCTCAAATTATATACACTGGGTCACAGTGGCCCAAAAATCCCAAGTCCTGGCTAGTCTCATTGGCCTATGTCACACACCAATGTTAACGGGCATATTTTCCAAACCAAACCATGCATTCTTTACCAGGACTAACTTCAAAATCCACCAAATCTCTCAACCATCTCCTTTGATACCACTCTTTCATTACCCCATCCTTCTTAAGGAACCAAAATGAGGGGAGAGGTATATTGACTAATGATTTCCACCTCCAGTAGGCCCTAGATGGTGACTAGCACCGAGGGTATAAAAATCTCACAATATGGGATGCATGTCCATTTATAAGAAAACAATATCAGTAGATAGGATGTATCAACCATAATCAAATCCATGATATATATATACATAAGAAAACAAAAACCGATCCCATAATGGATGTCTAAATAAAATGGATACAAGTAAAAGTATCAAAAATAAATACCAAGAAACAAATATAAAGTAGAAATACAACAACTGTCTGAGGGTATGGTTAGTAAGGCCTATAATGGTCCACATATTCCTCCTGCAGTCTTGAAAATAGTTTTTTATATGTAGGGTGAGCATAAAA
Source organism: Viscum album (assembly GCA_963277665.1). Taxonomy (NCBI): domain Eukaryota; kingdom Viridiplantae; phylum Streptophyta; class Magnoliopsida; order Santalales; family Viscaceae; genus Viscum; species Viscum album. The sequence continues at coordinate 1,492,016,212 of OY728142.1, forward strand.
ATATACTCATTAGGAAGACCAAAGTATCTTGTGCACACGTGGAAGGAACGTACTAATGCATCTGTGAGAAAACAAAAACATCATACAACACCTAATTGTATAGTAACCATATCCCAAACCACACCATGGATCTCTCAATTAAATGATGAATCCATGTAATATAAAATAATATAAAGAACATCAATTATAGGGTACCCCTCACCACTTTCCCTGTGATTAGATGCTCTCACAGTGCAATAGAAAATGTCTAAGAACTCTCACCTCTTCTAAATATAACACCTCATATCCCACCCAAACTAACCTAGGCCATACCTCATTGAACATACATCTCACACACACCTATGCCACACATTACATCACATCACATCACATCCTGCCCACACACACCTGGGAAACACATCACATCTCATTCCGATGAAACCTTGGACAACACATCAAAACTCATCTCGAAGACACATGGGACCCCACATCACAACACAGTTTAATACAACTAGTTCATTATCTCTTAGAAGAGAGAGCTGTTAAAAGAGGGTGGCTAGCCATCCATCCTCCCACAAGGATGTTGGGAAAGACACACCGGTGTGACTATGCCGGTGTTAACACATAGTGATCGATGTGGGTGGTGTGTGTATAGAAATCATAAAAAAAATATGAATACATACATATATATATATATATATATATATATCCACAAAATCCCCACCTATGGGTTAATAGGTAGATCACTATCCAACTCAAAATGACCCCTATGACAACCGCCAAAACTAAATACCCTACCACACACAAGCATAACACAAGACGCATTTCATTTTTAGTATTTAATTATCATATTTCTATTTCCCATGTTCTTAGTTACCAACCAAGTGAATTAAAAAATTTACATCTATTTGTATTCCAATCTCATTATTATTACTGTTCATACTAACCGGTCAACCAAAACAAACCAACACACAGTAAGTAGCAAATTGGAATGGCCCAACAACCACATCCACCACAACATTTCATTACAACCCCACTACTCAACCATATCATGCCCATTTCCCCACAAAAATCATATCTCATATCACAACACAATGTATTTTCAAATTTATAAAAGGATCTCCTATTCAATTTCACTTCATTAAGTGAGGCTATTTTCACAAAATACATTTGATCATGGGGCTTTCATTACATTATTCAAATATATGTGGTCAGCTAGTTATTTATGATGATAATCATGCAATCATAAAAATATATGTTTCAAGAGAAAGTTTCTACATATAAATCTATCCCCAAATTGAAATGATATTAGTCAATGAATTACTCCCAGAAAAACAGAATATCAACTCAAATAAAAACAAATATAAATAATAATTAAGATAATACTATAAATTACAAGCCCCTTTAAGTTCATTTTAAATAGATTCATTATCTTTATTAATTCATATTAAACCTTCCTCACAGTGATAAAAATTATAGAACCATACCTCATGATACACATAAAAAGAAATGAAGGAATCCTACTTTGAAGGATAGATCCTTTCCCCAACTCAGAACTCTAAAATAGGGTGTTCATGTATAGAAGGAAACCATCTTTGACTACGATAACTCATACCATCTATAGAAGAGCATTCAATGACTCCCGGGAAGGAGGATTTGGAATCTACAGTATCAAGACAAAGAGAAGAAATGATTGAAGGGAAGATATTCACTTTTAGAAAACAAGATTCAAAACTAATGGAATTAAAAATACTTTAGTGGACCATTAAAGTCATATCTCATTAAAACCATGTGTATTAAACATTTGAAAGGTATACTAAATATTTAAAAATTAAGGATATTATTAATATCCTATGAAATAGATTTAAAAGAATTAATTAATACATTTCATCTCAATTTTAATCATAAAATACATCAATATTGAAATTTTATATTTTTTTTGTAAATTGGAAAATAATGGGAAAATGGAAAGCTATTTAAATGACCCAAGGATAGGATGAGTCACCGTGAGGATGAGTCTCCTCCAGGATGAACCACTCCCATGATGATTTAGGGCTAGAATGAGTCACCTCCAGGGTGAGTCACTACTAAGATGAGTCATCCCCAATATGAGTCACCGCTGACATGAGTCGCCCCCATGATGTCTCCTTTCCAAGATGAATCACAACTAGAAAACTATAATTTTTGAAATCTATAGAAATAAGTCACCATTGGAAAACATAAAATTTGGAAAAATATTAAAATGAATCACCGTTGGAATTACTGACTATTGGGAAACTAGATATTTAGAAAATAATTAAAATGAACCACTATTAGAATGACTCACCATTAAAAAACTAGAAATTTTGAAAACTATTAAAATGACTCACTTGTGAAAGAAGTCACAATTGGAAAAGTGTAAATTTGAAAAATTGTTACAATGACTCACCAGTAGAATGACTCACCATAGAAAAACTATAAATTTGTAAAAATTTAAAATTACTCACTGTTGGAATGAAACACCATTGGAAAACTATAAATTTGGAAGATTATTAAAATGAATCTCCATTGTAATGACTCACATATCCCAATAAACACCTTAGACGTCCCCCGGGACACCTCAACTGTCATAGGTTTGGTAAATTAATGTTCCAAAATGTTTGGTTCATTACATAGGAGAATATTTTTTCTCTCAAATAATTTACTATGTTTTATTTTATAGTTTCAATTTTATTGTATGGTTAATGTATTTAATATTGTTTCTAAAAATACTTATTTGATTAGTCCTTTGGAATTTTAATCTTGTATATATGTGAATGTAATAAAGTGACACACCAGCTCTGGGATACTAGATTGGGGACATTACAATTGGTATCAGATAATGTTTCATAGAAACATTAGAAACAAGATTTAGAAAAAATAGATTATAGTGCATAACCCTATTATAGACATTGTAGATAAGATTATAATAACATCCTAGAATTTTTTTTATGTATATATTATGTGGTTATTCCTATAAATACATCCCTTTCTAGATACTACTAGTGGACAAGGTTTTGGAACTGATGTTCCCTAATTGAACCACATTGACAATGTGTGTTGGGCCTGATTTGGCGTATTCTGGTACACGATAATGAGCCTTATTACACACTTAGTTTGACACTCTCAGATGATATTCTTATGATAATTACTATTATATTTTAAAACATTTATAAATTATTTGAATGTATATATGTCCCCAAATAAAAACCTTTTTTGATTAAGAGATTTCCATTGCATAATTTTTCAATTTATGTTAAGTGTTTTGCTAATTTGAAATATTTAATTATGATTCATAACTTAATTTAGTGTATTACATTATTTAGAAATGTCTTGTAGTGAAATGAAAAGAAATCGTATCAATGCAGGTAATCCATGTAGGTATTAAACTCTTAATCAAGATAATGATTTTGAATCATTGATTTGGAACCGTAAGGAGAATATTGAAATAGAAAAAAAAATTAATTGATATATTTTAAGGAACTTTTCTTAGAAAAAATATTTTCCTCGTGAATAGAGAGCAGATATAGAGAGACAATTATTGAATGTGAGAAAAAAAGAGGATAATAATTTATCTAAATAAAAATAAAACTTTACAAGTTTAACCAGGAATGCTACAAACTACATATGTAACCCCACAAGTATGAATGATAGTTTATTTTTTGGGTTAGAGTCATTCCACCAGAATACTTCGGTCTCCCAAAATTTCTCATTATATGAAGATATATTATCTTGTGCTGTAAAGAAAAAGAAATAATTCTCTAAGTCATGTGACTTTAAGGAAAATCAAGAGACGAAGAGAACGGTGGGGAAACATATGGGTAAAGAGAAAAAGAGAAATAATAATTTTCCAACATGTGATTCTTGTGTGAAGAAACGCCCCCAAAATTTCCTGAAAGGAATGAGAGTTTTTTAAAAGTGTGAAGAGACTGGTCACCAGGCTCGTGACGTAAGGAAAATAAAGAGTTTTCAATGTGTAATGTTTCAACTGTAAGGATATGGGGAACTATGAAAATGAATGTCCCATGCATCAAGGAAATATTACTCAAAAAAAGAAAAGGTTTCAATGAAAAACATATGTTGTTACTGAATTTGAATTGGAATAATTAATGTATTTGTGTTTTTGGATTTATGAATTATGTTATTAAATTATGGTTATAATAAACATGAGATATATACAAATTTTACTGTAAGACTTCTTATTTACATTTTAGGAATCATACATGTTTTCATAATGGTTTTATAGTGATCAATGTATTTATATATTTGGTATGTGATAAAAAGAACTGCATTATGTATTCTAGAGAAAATATGATGTTATGTTTATTTTCAGAAATTTAGTGGGCTTCCATATAAAATTTTTTACTGTTAATTTGAATAAATTTATTTTGGACGAGTTTGATGTTTGGAATGGATTAAGTTGAACATTATATATTATTTCTTTTGGTTAAAGTATGATTTATCATATTGGATAAACTATCCTGACTGTTTTCTTAATAACATTTAAATTCTAAAGAAATGGCTTGTGGATCAAAGAAATTCATCTTGAAAATTCCTTTATAGTTGTATGTGATGACGTAAAAATAATTTGCAGCACAACCAAAGGATGATATAATGCTTATGACATAGAAGCAAATCAAGTGACTTTATTTTCTCAACTTCTTATCATGATGGTAAAATAATCCCCCAACTCTAAGAAATGAACATGGAATAAAAAATTATATTTTTTTAATTTTCTTATGGACAAATCAATTGCCTCTTTAACCCATCACAAATTTATGATTTTGTGATGGTATAATTTCTGATGACTGTGTTCTCTAGCACACCCCTTCAGAACATGATGGTTTTATATATCTTCTATGTTAGGATTTTTAGTTCCCACTAATGTAATCATATTCAAAAGCCAATTTTTTTGTAACCATCTCATTTCCATTTCCCTCGAATTAAGAGCATGTTTTATTGAACCTACTTCCAATATGGGATTCCCACAAAGGAATTTTCAAGTATCAAACATTGATTTTTTAGGTCAAATTTAAAATTTCGATGAAATAATTTATTGAAGGTGGGGAGAATGTAACAAACCCTGATTTTACATCATGTGTATTCGTAAATAAATTCATTTTCATTGATAATATATATTGCATGCAATACCGAACTTAAACAAACTTTGATATTGTGTTCAATATTATTATATTAACACTATCCATTATGTGGGATATTCGGAATATGATTAATTTAATTATGAAAATATGACTTAGTAATAATATAAAATGAATTATTTGGTGACCAATTTATTATAAATTAAAATGAAACGCTCTTTTTAATAAAAGTAAAAATATTTCTGAAAAAAAATAAAATGTGAACAAGTATTTTAAAAATTCATTATTTTTGGATGATATTAAAGAGATTTATATAAAATATATTCAATATATTTTTTAATATTCATCTTATGTGTGTTTTATACATGATTTAAAGACAAATCAAATTTTACAAACAAAAAGTATTTTACTAAAAAGGCAGTTTTGCAACCTTTTGATGGTGCACTTATTTAAATTCAAATTTTTTATCATTTAAAGATTATTTTTTTCAAAATAAAATTATTATTTTAAATATTAATATCAAAATTTACTTTGGTTGAATTTTTGGTATTTTTCTAATAAGATTCATTTTTTGATGGATAATAAAAAAAATATTACATTTTTAATTGAAAATAGTTTTTTCATCTAATTAATTTATAGTGTTAAACAATATAATTGAATTGGTTTAAAAAAATTTATCATTTTTTATCATTTTGTCCTATTTATTTATTTGGAATAAATTTAACATTGAATTATTATATAAAACAAATTAATTCTTTTGAACATTATTACTTTAAAAACATATTTCCTCATTCTACTTGTGGGATTAATTTTTAATTAATTCTTAAAATTTATGTTCCTATAATTTGAAAAAATGGATTCAATATTTGGAATCATAAGGAAAATATTTATTAAATAGGTCCTTTTTATTTTTGTACCTTATGAATAGTAACTTCTAGTAACATATTGAAAGGTAAATCGAGAATTTAAGAGTAAAAATAAAATTATAAATATTATAAAACTACCCTAAATCGTGTATAAAATCAATTATATGAGTATAATTCCATATAAATAAACCTTGGTCAAAGATTATAACAATTTTTAGTAACATGGATGAGAGTAAGATATTAATTATATTTTATTTAAATAATTTTTAAAGATAATATAATCATATTTTTAATAACTATAAAATTTTTAAAATAGGGTTACAGCAAAGATGAATTAGACTGTAAATATTCAACTAAAATATAAAATACTTATATACATCATGTTATTTTATATTTAATTCCTATGAACTAAATAGTTACCTTAATGGCTTATAAAATGATGATGTAGTAATTTTTTAATTTTTGGGAATATCAAATAAATGATTATAAAAATATTAATATAAATATGGATTAAAATAATTAATGTAATACACAAATTTTATTAATAAAATTGACATATTATTGATTTTTTAGAATTATTTTTTAGAATTTTTCTTATTTTTAGGATATTTTTTAAAAGTCATGTATTGATATGTGCCAAATTTGGAATTATTGATATTTTAAAATAAATAATATTTTTTAAAATGATATAAAATTAATAAAAATATAACATTCAGCCAAATTTTTTTGAATAAGGTTAAATATTTTATTAATGATCAATTTATGGTTATTTTTGTGTTTTTGAATAAATATATTAACCCTTAAGGAATAAAAACACAAGTTTTCATGGTAAGAGTTATAGGGATTAATTTACTGTTAATGCCAAATGATAAGGGAAAAATGAGACCTAATGCTTGTATAAATGATATTGGATGAAATTATTTGACCCATAATTATGTTATCTTAGAAATAATTCATTTTGGAAAAATTTTGAATTGATACACACAATATATTAATATAATATTTGGAGAGTTTCTAAAAGTGCCCCACACCTCATTTATAATATAAAATCTCCTCCCTCACTTATTAAAACCATGCTAGCCTTATATATAAACTAATTTCTCCCTATTTTTCCTCATAAAATTATTAAAAAGGTTATATAGGTTTTGTTCTTCTAAAAATACCATCCCTATATCCCTTAAGAAGAGTTATAAAGGAAGTCCTTCGAAGAAGATATAATCATTTTTACTAAAATATCCATGTTTATTTCTACTTATAATTCCTATTTATGTGTTGTTTTCAATATAAAGTAATAACTAAAGAATAATATTCATTATTATTTGTAATTATGATAATGTTAAAACCATATTCCTCTTTTTATCCATCAAATGAAAAAAGTAATCACCATGAGAGCATACATATGGCTTAACTTCTCCACACCATGGTGTAATTTTCTTTGCATCACTAATTTATTTGAATTGGTATAATGATATATATAATGGATATATAATATAAAAATTAAATTATATTGATTCGTTATAATTAATATACCATCCAATTCTATATCCTTTCACCATTAGGGGAATCATATCATCACTCGTGCGTACGTATGACCTACTGTCTCCATGACGTGATGTGATTAATTTTCCACGTTAACCGTTCAATAATGATTATGAAAATGGATATATTTATTAAATATAATATCTATGAGATTTAAATACTTCCTTACGTGAAATATACATATCATATTCATAATAAGAGATACAAACACGAAGATACATGCAAAGGAAAATGAAGCAGTTAACACCTGAAACAGGGGTAATAATAGAATATTACTAACAAAAAATAAAAAAAACATATATGATATCATAAATATGGACATGGACCAGTTATAAATTAATTAAATATTTTGAACTATTATATAGGAGGTTAAACAAAATTCAACTAAAGGAATGTGTAACGTAATGGTTAACATCCCAATATCATTATTATTCATGGTTGATTATATGTAAGTGTCTACTGGAAAATATTTTTCATCCATGTCATTGATTCCTAAATTTTTTTTTGAAATTATTTTAACTATTATCCGATGAATTTTTAAAGATTTTTTACAAAATTTTTAATTTTATAAAATGGTTTGGATGGAATTTGTTTTTGATTTTCCAAATAATGTACTTTATCAATATTTTTCTAAAAAGATGGAAGGAATATTTTTTTAACTTATATGGCATGAGAAAATTTTCCTCCTTCATGAAAACATAATATATTTATTCTTAATTAAATTTTTTACATGATTATAATTAGTGAAATGTTTTTATTTTAAAATTGCACATCTTTTTAAATAAATGATTACAATGTAAAAATTATATTTCTCTTAAAAAATCAATGATTTTGTTAAAGTATTTTCATATATGTCAATATAATCTACTTAATGTTATGATTAATTGAGTTTTATCGGTTACACTATCATTTAAAATATTTCAATAAATTGTTTAATATTTAGGTTGACTGTGGATGTCACTACGGCAAAAAAAGGCATTTAGCGGCGGTTTGGATTTACGTTTCATGGCGGTTTAATCAGCCGCTAAATAGATTGGTGGTGGTTTTGAAAAACCGCGACGAAATCGTGCGTCGGGAAACACTTCGCGGCGGTTTTCAAAACCGTCGCAGAACGTTTCGCGGCGGTTTTTTAGCGGCGGTTTAAACCACCTCTAAATGATTTAGCGGCAGTTTTTTTATTTATTTTTTATTTATTTTGTTATTTTATTTATTTTTTAAATTTTTTAAATTATATAAATTATTTAAATTATTTAAATTATTTATAATTATTTTATTATTTTATTTTATTTTATTTATTTATTTATTTTATTTAATTTAATTTATTTCGTAATTATTTTATTTATTTCTTAATTGTTTTATTTATTTATTATTTATTTTATTTTATTTATTTATTTATTTATTATTTTTCGTATTTATTTTATTCATTTATTTATTTTATTTTATTTATTTCTTATTACTTTATTTACTTTATTTATTCATGCATGCACATCCCATGCACCTGCACATGCACATGCCCGTGCACATGCCCAAACACATGCACATGCAATATAAAGAAATACTGCATTTGGTGAGATTTGAACCCCTAACCTCTTGCAAATTTTTTAAAGACTTTACCACTCCAGCAAGCTCGTCATGTGGTTAATAAACAGAATTTAATATACTTATATATATTAATTGAAAAAACAAATAATACATAACTAATAGATATAAATAATAATAATAATAATAATAATAATAAATAATAATACATAAATAATAATAAATAATAATAAATAATAATAAATATTAAATAATAATAAACAAATAATAAATAATAAATAATAAATAATAAATAATAAATAATAAATAATAAATAATAAATAATAAATAATAAATAATAAATAAGAAATAAGTAATAAGAAATAAGAAATAAGAAATAAGAAATAATTAATAATTAATAATTAAAAATAAATATTAATAATAAATAATAAATAATAAATAATAAATAATAAATAATAAATAATAAATAAATAAATAAACAAATAATAATAAATAATAAATAATAATAAACAATAAACAATAATAAATAAATAATAATAAATAATAAACAATAAATAATAATAATCAAATAATAAATAATAAATAATAAATAATAAATAATAAATAATAAATAATAAATAATAAACAATAAATAATAAATAATAAATAAAAAATAAAAAATAAAAAATAAAAAATAAAAAATAAAAAATAAGAAATAAGAAATAAGAAATAAGAAATAAGAAATAAGAAATAAGACATAAGAAATAATAAATAATTAATAATTAATAATAAATAAACAATAATAAAAAATAAATAATAAATAATAAATAATAATAAATAATAAAAATAAATAATAATAAATAATAAACAATAAATAATAATAAATAATAAACATTAAATAATAATAACAAAATAATAAATAATAATAAACAAATAATAAATATAAATAAGAAATAAGAAATTAGAAATAATAAATAATAATAGACAAATAATAAATAATAAATAATAAATAATAAATAGTAAATAATAAATAATAAATAATAAATAATAAATAATATATTATAAATAATAAATAATAAATAATAAATAATAAATAATAAATAATAAATAATAAATAAATATATAAATAAATAATAATAAATAATAAATAATAATAAATAATAAATAATAAATAATAAATATAAATATTAAATATTAAATAATAATAAACAATAAATAATAATAAACAAATAATAAATAAATAATAATAAACAATAAATAATAAATAATAAATAATAAATAATAAATAATAAATAGTAAATAGTAAATAATAAATAATAAATAATAATAAAAAATAATAAAAAATAAATAATAAATAATAATAAAGAACAAATAATAATAACAAATAATAATAAACAATAAACAATAAATAATAATCAATAATAAACAATAAATAATAATAAACAAATAATAAATATAAATAATAAATAATAAATAATAAATAATAAATGATAAATAATAAATAATAAATAATAAAAAATAAATAAATATAAATAATAAATAATAAATAATAAATAATAAATAACCAGTAACATATATTATTATTAATAATAATATTTTTTTATTATTAATAATAAATAACAAATAATAAATAATAAATAATAAATAATAAATAATACATAATAAATAATAAATAAATATAAATAATAAATAATAAATAATAAATAACTAGTATCATATATTAATAATAATAATAATATTTTATTATTATTTATAATAAATAATAAATAATAAATAAATTTAAATAATAAATAATAAATAAATATAAATAATAAATTTTAAATAACCAGTAACAAATAATAGATAATAAATAAATTAAAGTATATTATAAATTATAAATAATAAATAATAAATAATAAATAATAAATAATAAATAATAAATAATAAATAATAAATAATAAATAATTATAAATAATAAATAATAAATAATAAATAACTAGTATCATATATTATTATTATTAATAATATTTTATTATTATTTATAATAAATAATATATAATAAATAAATATAAATAAAAAATAAAAAATAAAAATAAATAATAAATAATAAATAACTAGTAACAAATAATAGATAATAAATAAATGAAAGTATATTATAAATAATAAATAATAAATAATAAATAATAAATAATAAATAATAAAAAATAAAAAATAAAAAATAAATAATAAATAATAAATAATAAATGAAACACATGAAAAAGTATGAAAAGATGTGATAAGGGAAGAAAAATAATGAAAACGCATGAAAACAGATGGAGAAGCATGAAGAATGGGGCATTAGAAAGAATGAGAACGCATGAAAACTCATGACAACTCTAAAAAACCCCTTAAGAATTCAACAAAATCAACATAATAACCCACAAAAAATAATTGACAAAGATAACAAGTCATGGAAACCCAAATAAACAGTAATAAATGGAGCAACCGTTAAAACCCGTCAAAACGGTCATAAAGTGACAAAAACATTAGACTCACATTAATGGAGATAACTTATGACTCGAGAGTCCATTCCAGATCTGCGACCATTCAAATCAAAGATCCTAAAACGATCTTCGAGCTGATAGGTGAAAGAGACTAAATGAAACGACGGATCGGAAGTTACGACTGTTTAAAAAAAAGCTGACAGGGAACGGGTGCTAGAAACGAGGCATCGAAAAACATAACAAACCTGATACCCACAAAAAAGGCCATAACTTATGATCTAGGAGTCCATGTGGTCGTCTCGACCAGTCAAACTGAATCTTATGGAACGACCTACGATCTAGATGGCGGAGGAGTCCGAATTGACACGCGGATCAAAAGTTAGGTTCGTTTGAAGACAAGTTCGACGGGACACCAGTGACGGAAATAAGGTTTTGGAGGCCTTCAGAGGGGTTTTGAGGTCGAAAAACAAGAAAAAATCTTTATTTTGTCGAATTGGTGCCTAGCTATATTTGCTGGCTGCGATTTGATATGTGGTAGAGCCCAAACAGACACCCGGAGCGAAATTTATGTCCGTTTGAAGTTGGAGAAATTTTTTCAACTTTCTTATAACTCTCATATCTTCCGTACATTAGATTGTCTCCTGGTTTTGACTATATGTGCTTCTAGATCTCTTCATGAGCTTCGATTTGACTAGTCGTGGCACTCCAATGGACGCCCAGATCAAAAGTTATGGTCGTTTTAGTGATTTCAGGGTTTCACATGTTTTTTTGTTTTTTTATTTTCATTTCATGGAGGTTTTACCCAAACCACCGCTATTTTGCGGCGGTTTTTTAAAAAACCGCCTCTAATCCTCGAAAAAATAAAAAAAAATTAAAAATTTAAAAAAATTTAAAAACAATTTAAAAAAATTTACACATTTCGCGGCAGATTTCCTGTAGTGTGTGTTATTTTAATCATATTAATGGTTTATGGTTATATTATTCACATTTTTTATGTTAGTTTTTCAATATGTTTGTTTATGGTTTCAAATGAGGAAAGAATTGGACTTAGTATGTTTTGGTCAGATCCTAATATAACCCCTTAATACATCAATATGTCTCATGAGACAATGTAGTTTAGTATTGACTGATGTCTTACCCATTTGTTTTTGGTGTATTTGGAGTATGGAGGGAAAAAAACATGGAATTGGTTCTAAATTCACAGGTGGAATTGTTAAAAGAATCCCTATTTATCAATGATCTAAATTGGTTGTTAACAAGATATATGAGAGAATGATCCATGGTCCTATCAACGAGGTTAAATGGAATTGGATTGATAAGAAAGATCGCATTTTGGTGTAAGGTTTCAATGAAGGGAAGATTTCTTTAAAATAATCTTCTAAAACATAGAACAAAATGAGAGATTAGATTGAAGCTCACATACAATTTGATCTTGACATCCAGGAAACCATTAAAAATTAGAGGATATATAGATTAATACGCTCTAATATCCTTATCTTTTTATTTGTTAATTTTTTTTCTCTTTTGGGGTTAGTTTTATGCATTGCTCTCTTCAGTTTCTCACTTTCCCTTAAAAGTGTTTTTTTGAAAGAAAAATTTTATTTTTAGTCAATCCCTAAATATATGATTATTTAATGACATTCTATTTGATTATTTGATTATTAGAATATATAAGTGATTATTTATATGGAATTATTTTATTTTAATATTTTTTGGCCATATTAAACTCAAGATTATGTTTAAATTGAATTTTTTAAGTTATATATCGTCCCATAATGTTTGTGTGTATTTATTCATAATATCTTCAGTTGTATGCTTACCTTTATTGATCATATGATATCACCCCATTCTTATTTTTTATTTTTCCTAAGAAGTCAATATGTATATTATGATTGACATTCAAGGTTAATCTAGAAGAATATTGTTTCTCTCAATGGATTGACAATGATGTATTTTATATATTCAATTATAATTTATTAGTGAAGTATGTATTCTAGTTTCCAAAACCACTAAATTGATCAGTTCTTTAGGACTTGAATCTTGTATTATGTCAATGTAATAATGTGAGGCACTGGATCTAGGGTACTAAGGTTGGAGTCATTATTGAACTGGAAATAATTGATTAAGTATTTAAACATTTAATTCTAAATAAATAAAACTTATTATTTAAGTATAACAAATAAAAAAGGGAAAAATCTTAATAAATCAAATAATTAATATAATTTTATTATATAGGAGGGCCAAATAGGTATAAATAAAGTAGAACCTCCAGTAAGGGGTTTCTTGCGACACGTTTATTTCTATTAGAGATATTCCACATTCACTACTTATTTATATTATTTCATTCATATGAATCCCATTTTAAAGTTAGTATCAAGTAAACTAAATATATAAAGGTGTGTTATGTTAAAATTTAAATAATTTTTTACAAGTGGATTTGGCATGAAAGTTACCAAGTTGTAAAATATTTTATAATGCAATTTATTTTTACTAGATTATATTACCTCTTATTAGTCTTTGATATTATATTATAATGTTTTTAATGAATATTTACAATAATATGTCACATTTACAAATATTTAATGTGTATTTACATCTGATACAAATAATCTATTCATTGAAAATTTCTATATTTTTATGTAATGATCATTATATTCTAAATTTGTCTCAAATTCTATTTCTCTAAGAAACACATTTATTATATGCACCTATATTAATTTATAAAGAGAATATAAAACCCTTTTGACATGTTATTTTATTAATTCCCTTAATTTCATGATATTTGAATTCTCATTTTCCTTTATTCTTTCATAGGCCTTATGATTTGTGAGATACTAAAGTGGAAAGGGAATTATGTAATAATATCCTTTATTTTGAGACTATTTATACTAAATGTTTTTTGGCCGAAAAAATATTATCTTGTTTTATTGAACCACATAACATTATTCTCTATTGTCTATTATTTTTTAACATTTTTATTCGAATTTACTCCCTTATAGATTAATTAAACATCAAAATTTTGTTTTTAGGCAGTTTAGTATTTCTTATTAGATAAGGACTCATTATCTTCCATATCTATATTTTCTAAGATGTTTTCAAAAATGATATTTCTAAAAATAACATATTTACTAAATATTTTTTTAATTTTATTTTATTATATTTTAGTTGATTTTCAAAGGGAATTTCATATTGTTTACCAATGAGTCACTTTTTCCTCCCTTTTAAAATATGTTTTGAAAATAATGTTTATTTTTATCATCTACAACATGAATATATTTTACTGAATTCATGACCATTATTTTCTATTAATATTACTTCGTAAATTTACAAGGTTATTTTCAACGAAATTCATTTTAAAATATTAAGTGATTTTTAATTTATTACAAGATAATTTAAAATTAATAATGGTTATTTTCATAAATGTTTTAATGTTATTGAAATAGTATCTATATTCATCAATATTAATAATCCAAGATGTTTCTTTTTCTCCACTGGGTATTTTTTGTAATGATACCATTTTCTATCTTTCTATGATGGGATTATTATTATTTTTAAGAGATTGTTATAGGACCTATTTATTTTACATTGGTAAATCATTGTTCAATGATATATTATGAAACCCATTTCCTTTCCATAGGTTAGTCATGTTTCAAAGAGATAATAATGGAACCTATTTCTTTTTCATGGGTTAATCGTGTTTTGAATTAATTAATGGGGTTTTCTTTTATTTATTACGAAATAAATGTTCTATTTACTTTATTTATGATATGGGTCTTTGAAATTGTTTATGAGGATTGGTGGTTATGTTATTAACCATGGAAGAGTGGTTTTTGGATAATAAAAGGAATCATGGTTCCTTGATAGACCATGGAAGGGTTGGTCTATGTATCCCTTCAATTCATTGGGTACTCTAGAGATAGTTTTTTACCATACTGGTTATTCTATTTGTAAAGGTGATAAGATGATAATGTTACAAGAAACCATCAGGTTTTGTTTTTTCTTGTTATGGAAATAAATGATTCGTTTGATTAATATTTTTATCACAGGGATCAAGATTATCGATTCTTATGAATATTGCCTTTGTGATATCCTTATTCCATGTTTTCATGTTTGGTAATCTAGCTTTTGATGGGTATGATTCCGATTATGTTTGGATTATGCACTTTGATTGCGTCATTATACCCTTATTCTCCTCTTTTTTCTCAAAGATGACATTCAATAGTTAATGAAAATGTTTTCCATTATTGAGCACTTGATCTCACCCATCTTATTTTTCCTTTTCCCCCAATTTTTTTAAAATGACCTTAAATGAATTGTTTCTTGAATGTTTTTATATATATGTTGATAATGAACTCATATAGAATAGTAAAAGGTGGGTACTTTTGAAAAAATGATATCATGAATTCATGATTGTTTTGTATGAATGTATGTTCCCCAATTCTCTATAACTATAAACTTAAATGATCATTGGGTATATTATTGATCCAATATTTCCATTAATTTTTTTGGATGGTGGAAATTTTTCCACCTTGAGAAGTATCAAATCCATAAATATAATGATCAAGTTTTTATATTCAAATCTAATAATATGGATCCGGATCTATTATAGGTTTTATGTATATTATGTCAAAGTTGGTTACTAGATGCAAATAACCAAGTGGGAGATGATTAAGATATCTATGACTCAGTAGTTTATGTATCAATGTTATAATATATGTTTTTTATTAATCATTTAAATGTTTACATATACATGGTTATTGAGTGTGTAAGTGATCCAATACTTTATTCTGATTTTTTATGTTTGAGATTGCAAAAATTTGGTCACATTTATCAATACCACGCTATAAATTTAAAGATTAAGTTTTTCATCAGTTCTACAAGTAAGTGTTTTGTCCATTATAATATTTATTAGTGAGTCGATATCCGTATTTCACTAAGTAAAGAATCTTACAGTTTTTTAATATCCCCAATTAAATAATTATGTATGGCATCATCCTAATCACATCAATACAAATCTTGGATAGCTGGGTAGAAAATCCTTTTTTCAATCCTTTATATGGATAAACTAAACATTATTCCTCTAGTATACAAATTTTTATAACATCCCAACTAAGTGTTACAATATAAAAATTACAAAAACATGCTAACCAAGGATAACATAGGGGCACCAAACGTTGTATAGAATCCACCAAAAATTAAAATCCAGAGTCTATTATTATATTATTTCCTTTCACAATATAATCTAAGATAACTTATTTTTTCCTCTATCTACATGGAAGGATGATCATGGTATTTAAAACTTTAACACTATATGGAATCACTCACTTAATATTTTAAGAGGATTTTTCTCTCTCCATCTCATCTCTTGTTATTACCTACCATGTATTTGCACTTCTAGTAATTTATTTTGGAATCTTATTCCCTTGAAATAATCGATATATTTAAATGATATTTGTTTTTAACTCTATATAGTCCACATGTTTCTGTTACATTTTTTTTAAAAGAAAGAGCCCATGGATAATAAAAGAAAACAAAAGTTTACATGAAGCGAAAGGAAGGAATTTTATTACAATCTCTTTCATAGAGGTGAAGAAAATCAGCTGGCAGCGCATCCAGCCAAGTCATGTTCTGGTGGACACCTTTATTGGCAAGGGCATCAGCAACTGCATTTGCTTCCCGGTAGGCATGTGTAGCAATGTAGTCGATCTTCTGGAGTGAATTCAAACAGTTCATCCAGCGCATAGTAAGCGGCCAGGCTAGATGAATGACTCCGTTCCAAATTGCTTGAACAATGGTGGTAGAATCACTTTCAATCCACAGTTTACGCCAACCTCTTTGCAGCGCAAAATCAACAGCATGGATGACTCCAAGCATCTCTGCTTCAATGGAAGAGGCGATCCCACAACCTCCGTAGAAGCAACCATGACAATGGTCATCAGAGTCTCTGTAAATGGCCCCACAACTAGCAGGTCCAGGATTGCCTTTTGAGGCGCCATCTACATTCACTTTAATCCAACCCGGCATCGGAGGTTGCCAGAAAACTTCAAAGGGTTGCTTGAGCTTCGGGAAAATACCCGGGACACGGATACGTCTAAGGATCTCGAAGTCTCCAATATGATTGCTACAACAATCTTTTTGAATTGATGCAGCTTCATGAATCGCAATGAGAATTCGAGCTTTTCCTGCATTAAGACTGAAAGAGTGATTATTATGGATAAGATCATTTCTTGCATACCAGATTTCATGAAGGAGTTCAGCCACTGCTGCAAGAAAAATGTTTTTGACTTCCCGAGAGGCGCCATATTTAGTACATTTCTTCAAAAGTAAACAAATCAGGTCAGATAAGGACCATGAAGAATTAAAAAGATCAAAAATATAGTTCCATAAAGCCGTGGCCGTAGCACAAGACAAGAAGAGATGATCAGAATCCTCTCTGTGTTGATTACATAAATGACATTTAGAGCAAAGTTGAAAGCCAGAGGCTTGAAGCCGATTTTCAGTGGGCAATCTATTGTGAGCAATACGCCAAATAAGGGTGAACCTGGAGGGTTTAATCCAAGTCTTATTGAAAGTACTCACCCAATTATAATCAGATTCATTGTTAGAAAAATTGTGCATGTAGAAATTTTTTGAATCAAGTATGCCATTGGGAGCAGGTTCCCAAACAAGGAAGTCCCCAGACGTGGAGAAGGTATAATTTTCAATAATTTGAGCAATGTCATTGGGGAGATCATGCTTATGAAGATGCATAACATCTTTAATAGTGTGGGTGGTGTTTATAGAAGTGTTATTAGGGGGAAGCATGGAAATTAAAGTAGTACCTATCCAGTTGTCACACCAGAATTTAATGTTAGAGTCAACGCTGACCATCCACCTGGAGTTAGCCATAATCTTCTGATAAGAGTTTCTAATAGAGGGCCAGATTGAAGAGTTGATGAAATTAAGATTTCCTTTTAAAAGTTTATTTAAAAATCTATATTTTAAAAAGTCAGTGGCTTTAGAGTTGTTATTAATAAGGCGCCAAGTGAATCTCGCTTGCAGAGCATCGTTGAACAATTTTAAGTTTTTGATGCCAATGCCTCCATTATCAAGAGGTTTACAACATGTCTTCCATGGGATGGTAACAAGTTTCCTTTCAAAGATACTTCCCGTCCAGATGAAATTTTTTCTAAAGGTATTGACTTTCTTGAAAGTACCTATGGGCCATTTATAAATCATGAGCGAGTAGACCAGCTTAGAGACAATGGTAGATTTGACAAGACAAATTCTACCAGCCATGGAGAGGGATTTCCCCTTCCAAGTAGAAAGTTGATTAATAATTTGATCTGTGATATTAGATAAATAAGAGGATTTAGGACGTCCCCAGAAAATCGGGACGCCCAAGTACGTAAAGGGAAAAGAACCCTCCTTAATTCCAAGATTATTGGTGATAATGGATTTTCTTCTAACATGAAAATTTTTACCGAAGAAAATGTGAGATTTGTTCCAGGAAATAGATTTTCCAGAAAAGTTCTCGTAATGAGAGATAGCTTGTTTAAGACATTGAATATTTCTTTGATCTCCCTTAAGAAACAAAATAATATCATCAGCATAGAGGAGGTGAGTGGGGACAGTAAGGTTTCTACCGGCCTGAATGGGTTTAAGTTTATTTTGATCAACCAGATTATGAATGAGTCTGCTGAAGTAGTCTTCCGCAATAACAAACAGAATGGCCGAGAGGGGATCGCCCTGTCTGACACCTTTAGAGCATTTAAAAAATCCACGAGGGGTGCCATTAAATAATATGGAAATGCTATCAGATTGAAATAAAGTCTTAATTCTCTTGATAAAAGTCTCATGAAAACCAAACTTTTTCAAGACTCTAAAAATAAAGCCCCAATCAATGGTATCAAAGGCTTTTCTAATATCAAGCTTGATGGCCACACAACCCCCCCTATTATTTTTATTAAGGGTGTTGGTACATTCTGAGGCGAGACAAATGCAGTCTTGGATGGATCTATTCTTAATGAAACCAAACTGATTCCATGAGACAATTCTGTTGCAAATCGGAGCCAATCTGTTGGCAATGATTTTAGTAATGATCTTGTAAAGGGTATTGATAAGAGCAATTGGTCTAAAATGATGAATTTCAGAAGCATTTTCAACTTTGGGTATTAAGGTGAGGAATTGAGCATTGATACCCCGATGGAGGGATCCGTGAATGAAAAAAGACCTTATCAGCTTACAAACATCTGAACGAAGAGTGTCCCAGTGATTTTGATAGAAACCATTGTTAAAACCATCCGGTCCAGGAGCACTATCAGGATTTAGACTAAAGACAGTGTCTTTAATTTCATGCTCCAAAGGAATAGCTAAGAGGGATTCATTGTCATGCTCATCCACCATTAAGGGGATAATATTAGGATCGAGATCAATATTTCTCTCAGGGCCATTGAAAATGTCATTAAAGTAGGAGACAACATGATCCGCGATGGCTTCTTCAGAGTCAATGATCAAATCGTTGTGAATCAGTTTAGTGAGAGGACGGTTGGCTTTTCTGGTTCTTTGAAGAGAGTTATAGAATTTAGTATTTCTATCTCCATCAGCTAGCCATTTGGTCCTAAACATTTGCTTCCGGATTTTATCCTTAAAGGTGAGTAAGGTGTTAAGCTTAAGAGCTGTGTCGACCTCCAGCTGAGGGTCGAGGTTAAAATCAGAGTTGGAACTACGGATTTGGATTTGATTAAGTTCATCTTCAAGAGAGGTGATGTCAGCATCCATTTGAAGGGTCTTGGTTTTACACCAGCCTTTGAGAGCTTGTTTTAAAATTTTCAATTTGAAAATACAGGCAAAAGGGTCATGAGAATGGCTCATAGAATTCCAAGTATTATCAATCAAGTTGACACAGTCAGGGTCAAGGGACCAAGCATTATTAAATTTAAAAGGGAGGGGAGGTCTGCGATCATTAGAGAGGGAGCTGAGTAAAATGGGGTGGTGGTCAGAGTTAAGTCTGGGGAGCGTTATACAAGAGACACTATCCCAGGTGTCCAGGGCCTTCATGTTAACAAAGGCCCTGTCAAGCTTACTGGCAACAGTTTTGTTATAATGCCTTCTATACCAAGTGTATTTCGCCCCAGTGAGGTTAACTTCAGAGAGACTACAGTCATCAATGGTAGATCTAAATTCTCTTGTGGATATAGAAAGATGAGAGGGTCCAATTTTTTCAGTGGGACTAAGAATAGCATTGAAGTCACCGCTAATCACCCACGGATCATGAATAGTGTTACCCATGTCAAAAAGATCTTTCCAAAGATTTCTTCTTTGTTGATACCTGTTATTAGCATAGACCATCGTGCAAAAGATGTGCTGATCATTCCAAATAAAGTCGCAAGTGAAATGTTGATCAGCAGTTTTGAAGACATTGATGTTTTGAAGGGAGGAGTGATAGAAGATCCACATAGAGTCCATCAAGGGACCATTTTTGCAGGATCCTAAAAAGTTATAATGAAGGGAGCCAAGTCTCATAAAACTAGAATTATAGTTGACCTTGGGTTCTGATATGGCAAAAAGCTGAGGTTTATGATTGTTTAGAAGCCTCCTAAGAGTCATGGAGGTGTCATTGTTGGCAATGCCTTGGCAGTTCCAAAATAGGAGATTCCTTGTTACCTATGTTTTGGGTTAGAGCCCCTTTTTTTGGATTTTCCAGAATTTTTCTTCCTCTTAGATCTTCTAATAAGAGGTGGGGAGGTAGATTCTGATTTGTTCTCAGTTGTTTTGATATCAGAATTTGAGGAGATGATCGTAGGAGGCTCATTCAAATGAACCGACACAGAAGTATCAGGAGTAAATGGTTGAGAAGGGCAAATCTGGGAGTTCTCTGGATCTGGTTTTTCAGCAGAAACAGCATGAGTTTTAAGAGAACCAGTAAAGACTGATTTGTGTTTAGGTGAGAGCTTAGAGATATCAGAAGAAGTGGAGACAGGAGTATGCAAATCAGAGTTTAAAACAGTAGAATCAATAATGACATTTTTCCCAGTCTGCATGCTTAAAACAGGATTTACATCTTGTTCAAACATATTATTTTTTCCAGGGACAGTGGAAGGGGTTTTAGAAACAGAATCAAGAAAAATAGTGGGGGCTTCAGTAGGGACATTGATGTGATTCTCAGTGATGTGCATGTCAACAGCAGGGTTAGTAATACTATTATCAGCAGGAGAAGGATCATGCAAATCAGAGTTTAAAACCATAGAAGCAGTGTTGATATTTGGGTCAATTTGCATGCTTGGAGCAGGATTTGCAGTCTGCTCAGTCAAAGAAATTCCACAGGTAGTAGAACCAGTGTTATCAGCAGAATCAAGAGGAAAAATAACTGAGTTACCTCATTGTGGTGTTGTTTGCATGTTACCAGGAGGACCATGATCACTGGGGGGGGTTCCTCTTGCCGATTTCCTGGAGCATTCAGATTGTTGAGGTCTGTCCCAGTCTCATCTGGTGTAGGTGCCGCTCTAGAGTTCTCAAAG
Source organism: Viscum album (assembly GCA_963277665.1). NCBI lineage: Eukaryota > Viridiplantae > Streptophyta > Magnoliopsida > Santalales > Viscaceae > Viscum > Viscum album. The sequence goes on from OY728142.1 coordinate 1,492,038,192, forward strand.
TTCCTGCAAGAGCTCTTCTTCGAAACAGGGGCAAGAAGTGCAGGATCATTAGAGGTCAAAAGGGGGGAATTGGAGGGATTATTGCTGTCTCCATTTACCTGGAAGGTGTTAGAAGATCCAGCCACCATGTTTTCTTCTTCTTCCACTAATTTTCCCCAATATTTCCCCTCAAGGGAGGCAAAGTTATTAGATTTCTTGACCCATTCTTCATGTTTCTTCTTAGGAGGATCAGTTTTCTCCAACAAAGCTTTACCCTTCTTGCTAAGTTTGTTTTCTTTCCAGTCATTAGCAATAGGGGGGTCGACTTGCCTTCTAACCACTCTACAGTTAGCAACATTGTGCCCTATCAATTTGCAGACCTCACAAAAAGGAGGTTTCCTTTCATATTCTATCCTGATGTCAGTTCTATAATTGGGAGCATTAAAATTTATGACCAAAGGCAGTTCAGAAGCTAGATTTACTTCAACCATGATTCTAGCAAACAATCCAAGGTCTCCATTCAAAGTTCTATGGTCAATTTTAATGGGGGAACCTATACAGGAGGCTATGTCATTTAGGATCTTAGGGTGCCAAAAAAACCAGTTAAGACCATGAATTCGGATCCAGACTTGTGCCAAAGAGTTCCTGTGAGTGTGGGGGTTAAAAGAAATATCCCAATCTGAAATTCTAAGGAGACCTGGTTTAAGATGGATATTACCTAGTCTCCAAACCTGTTCAAGTTGCTCCTGGGAATTGAGAAGAATATGATAATACCCTTTGCTGATGGGGATCATCTTCCAATTGGGAGAATTCCAGCAATGTGCAATTCTTCCTTTGAGATCAGTTAGAGACCAGGGACGATCACCTGTGCTGTAAACAACGCGACCAAGAACTGAGAATTTGCACAGCGATTCCCTTTGCATCAGCGCTTCGAGATCTGCCTCAACAGAGAATCCACCATCCTCTAGTTTTTGTAATAAGAGGAGGCTTATGTTCCATGTATATAATGCAAGACTCTATCATAGTAACAATTTAACAATTTAATATAATGAATATAAATATTTACATTTCTTAAAAAGTTTACTAAATATGAATATAACATGGAATAAACAATAAATAAATGAAAAATTCAAATATTTAAACATGATAAAAACATTTTTAAACATTTTTTAAATTAAATCAAATAATATAAAATTTATAATTTTATATAAAAATTTATAGAAATTCTATAATTTTGAATATATACATTTTATATTAATTCAAATATTAAATCCTTCATATTTATCATTATAAGGTGTTTCCCTTTTAAATAAATTACATTATTGGAATTATAAAAAAACATATATTTGAATTTATATTATATAATAATTTTAAATAATCTAACAATCATATACATAATCATTATTTAATCCTAGAGAATATCAATCATCTTAACATTTTTAATGTGGTTTAAATAATTTGATAATAAGGCCACATTTTATTTTGAACTATAAAAAATAATTAATTTTGAACAATTCATAATTTGAATACAAACATTATAAATTAAGGCCGTATTACATAATATATAACCATTTATAATTTATTTATAATTAATTCTAAATAAACACTTTTGTTTATAGATCATAAGGTCGGAAAAATTATTTTTTCAAAAGTTTTTTCAAATTTTAACATTTAATATTTTGGAATATAAATATTTCATAAAATTTTATTTAATATAATTATAACCATTTAATAATTAATTAATATATATTATTTTAATAAATCAAAATACCCAAAAATACTATTTATAATGATTTATAAAAAATTTATAACCCATTCAAATCATTTAATAATTTAAAAAAATTGGTTAAAATCATTATTGTTTACCGATGATTTGAAACACATTCCTTCATAAGTTTATCCTCTATTAACCTTTATAAAAATAGTTTATATAAAGGTGATTTGGTTTTCGATCCCTTGGGTAAGGGTATATGTCCATGAACCTTATGAAGAATATTTTGTATAATGATATAAAAGGGCATTCCTTTACTTGGACACTTCGTGTAAGGTTGTGTATAATTCTACCATTACATAAACATTTTACAAGACTTAATTACCATAATGTACCCATTTTTTGTAAGGGTAAGTCTCACATAACCCTTAAATAGATCCCAAGGAAATATGGGATAACCCTTATACAAGATACATTTCATTATGGTAATTCAGTGGGAGCTTTAAAAAATACTACTTATGTAAAGGTAGGATACATATACCTTAACATGTAAGGAAAACATTTTTAACCCTTACATAGACCAGTATAGGTATCAATATGTTAATATAATCATTATTTAAATCGCTTCATGTAATGATAATTCCTTATTAACCATACACAGTTGTTCCATGTAAGGGTAAGGAATTGGTTACCTTAACGTTGCCTATTTTCATAAACGTAACACCTTGGTTACCATTACATATACAAACTAAATAAGTGTAATCCATTATAACAAGTTTTATTTCAATAAAATGAAAACATTCCTTTATTTTTCATTTTTCTTCTTCATTTTATATCATGTTTATTAAAACATCATCATGGATCTGTCTTATAACAAGGGTAGGGTGATAGTTAATTTATTCCTTATATAAACACATATAATGTGGCATCCTTATGAAAAATAAAAGGACTCCAATGTCCTATATATTTGGGAATTCAACCTTTTCCATCATAATGGAGCTCTTGTGTGTAAATCCACACTTCTTCACCACCCATGTGTGAGAGTTATGAGGAATCATCTAACTTTATATCATTTCTTAAGATACCAGTGAGAATTATCATATGAATCTAATAACACATATTAGATACATCAGAAGAAATTATAAACCATATTTGGAGATCTTACATGAATAAAATATAAAACATTCAATAAAACTAGAAATAAAAAATCCATTGTAAATAAGAATACCTTAAAAAATATCCAATGTATCATCTCTTTCACTTCTAAAAATTTTGTAATGTTCTTGATAATTATCATAGGATTGAAAAAAAACCACCTCTATGGTGTCTCCATGGTCTCATATGAATATCATTTCATACATACTAGATTATACATTCTCCCATGAAGTGTTATAAAATTTACATTCAAAATATGAAGATAGAGAAAGTGATAAATGATTTTAGTTAGGTTCATCAAAGTATATTGTAAATATCAAAGCTATCATCACATGAAATATACAAAATTGGAAATCAATGAATCCCCTTTATTATGATCTCATTTATTCATGTAATTATACAAATAAATAAATAATATATAAAGTTAATTTATAGTATATATGGCTATGAGTTCTCACAAAAAAATCATTTAATCTAAAGGTATGAAATTTTTTAGATAATATTAAGAATAATAATGTTAATAGTTTACCATTTTTATTGTAAGTTTCATTGACTGATATAGCATTCATGGAAATAATAATTTTCATGAAATATGGAACTACCTATATTAAATATGTTTATATGTACAAGGATTTAGGGAATATTACATTCATGAAAAAATTCAAGAAAATCATTTTCCATTTACCCTTTCTATTAAGTATAGTTTCAATCAAATTACCTTGAAAACAAGTGTGGCAGATAACAAGTTGTTTTAGTTCAAAAAAATCTAAATTCCATTCTTGATATTTCATTGTAAGAAACTTCCCATTTTCATTAAAAAAATCGGTGATTCCACACATGGTTAAAATATGAGTCTTCTGAATTTTATCCATTCTCAACTTCAAACACATGGTTTTCATATTAAAGAACATAACAACGAATGTTAATATATTCCATGTCATAACATATTCTACCATAAAAATTTTGCAAAATATTATTTCCAAGCAAGAAAAAAAAATCCATCAATATATAAACTATACATAAATATACTGATTTTCATAACACAATATCGAAATTTATAATCCATAATTACTAAAATAGATTCATTTCGTGAAGTATAGTAGTTGTTACAATAGCATGTGAAACTATACTTTCTTTGTTAGAAGCTCTAAGATCCACCTTGTCTATGGAACCCTTCCTAAATCTTAATAGTTCATATATTTGGATTTAAATGTGTGAAGCAAAAGTTGTATCTAATTCCAATATTTTAGAAATGGAAATATTACTTTCGATAAAAATCACACACTATGTATGAATATACATAGCGTGTACTTCTAGAAATTTGTATGAAGTATCTGACATATAAAACATCCATATATGTCTTTCAGATCCAAACTATCTTATTAAATAATTAATTTAAACATTTAATTTATCATGAACCAATAATAATCACTTAGTTTTTAATTCATTCTAAAACCCAATCACACTTTTTAAAAATATTTCTAAATCTTGTGTCGTATGTTCAATCTGTAATTAATATTTCATTCTTCTTTATTGACTCACATGCCTAGACTATCTTGCAATATACATTGCATGAGTGGGTATGAGTTACATGACTTGTTCAACTAGATACACAACATTCAATGTAATACCCTAAATATCCTGACTCTAATAACCTAGATCAGGGGTTTACATTATTATGTTGGTACTAAATATAAGGTATCTCACTATAATGGATCAATCGGTTTCAGAGACATAGAAAACTAAATACAACCATGATTCCCATATCATATCGAAAGTATAAAAACATATCATATGAATTATTATTTAATTATAAATATCTTTCAAAATATCTTTCTTCATATCCTAGGGAATGGAAAACAAATTAAGTGTGACCACAAAAACCTAGCAAGGGTTGTGTAAAATAGAAACTATAATGAGTAAATAATGAATAATTAATAAGGAACTCTGGATAATCACACATTAATTCATTAAATAAAATAAATTTGTTCAATGAACATCCATATCTAATATCAACATATAAATATCATGGATAATGAATACCAAAATATTAATGGAGGAAATTCGTAATTTGGGACAATCATGGTCGATTAATTTTACACAATATATCATGATTTTACAGACAAGACCACATAACCACAACATCATTCTTCGTAAATGGTTAGGAATAAACAAAATATCAATTTAATAATGAATGACTATAATTAAATATCATGAGACATTTAGATGAATTTAAGTGTTATCAAAAACCTGGAACCACTCATCACTTTTACATCCCATGCATTCTATATATTTTGAATAAACAAACAAATTCATTCTCAAAATGCCTTATAAATCATCTATTATCCATATTAAATCAAGAATACAAAAAAATAATATTTCAGCATCATAAATGATCCCTATAAGAAATAAATATTTAATTTTTGGATCATATCCTTTATAAAATAAATCCATGTTTTCATTGATAAAAATACCTTTAAAAGATCACTAGAGAATTTCAAGGTGGGAAACGCTTTTTCTTTCAAAATTAATAATTTAAAATGTAATTATTTAAAAAATATTGAGAAAATTGATTATTTAGAAAATAATCATGGAATAGTTTAAAGGATGCCTCAAATGGGATGATTAGTCATGATGGAAAGAAAATATTTTCATGTTGTGTTTGTTCAAAAAAATATTTCATTCACACCTCTGATAAAAAGTACCTCATTTAGAAGAAAATAAGAAGATTCATTTTAAAAACCTTATATAAATTAATCCTTCCACACATACACCTGAAAAACATTGTCATTTTTAATCAAGTGGAAGGATTAGATTTTTAATGACATATTATATTTTATATTAATATTTATTTCATTAATTTCATATATATTTATTAGTTACATATATATAAATATCGAAAAAATTGGATATGAAAAATGAATTACACCATTATGTGGAGATGGTGGGTTGTATGTACACATGAGTGATGTTTTCATTTTCTGTACAATATATGAGGGGTATATAATGGTTCTAGTAAGATCTCATAATTAGTGGGGGTATGATATTGAATAAATTTTGTTTTTGATTACTTAAATTTGGATAATTAAATTTTTACTGAGTGTATTAAGAATATCAAGTCTGTTTTAATGGTTCGAGACATGAAATAAAGGTAAATCGGGCCATCCAATACATGTTGCACATTTATCTCATGGTTATTACAAATCATGCAAGGGGTGAGGCCAAACCATGTAACCATTGAAAAAGGAATTCGATATGGTTAGAGCATGGTTTGTCAAAATATGAAGATTCCCCAAGTAACCATGTGACCCAGACCCTCTTGGATAGAAGTCGGCGCACGGTTTAGAAAACCGTGTGGCCAAAACATGAACACCATTAAAAATTTAAAATTTAAAAAATTTCACCCTCAGGATTTTATGTTCTTCAAAAAAAATTTCTCCCATTTTTCTCTACTATAGACCTAGTGACGGAAAAATGCTCTGACGTGTTCACAAGGTCTGTTCTACTTTGATTCTAGTCCATTTGGATGACATTTATTTAGGATTAAAGCTATGAGTAAGTCGATTTCCCTCCATTCTTTTGTTTTCCAAGTTAGGAATTTTGGTTTTGCTATTCATTTATTAAATCCCTAAAACACTCTTTTTCAAGAGCATCGTAAGTTAGGGATTCAAATGGTGATGTAATCCTGATGTAAAACTAATATTAGGTGTACATTCATCTATAGATATGAGGTAGATGGTCTACAACTAATATCCCATAGTTTGGTGATGATGTGTGCATGTATCGTTGCGTTAATGGTTCTTTATTTTTTCATTTGATTAATTTAGTGATATTTGGTTAAATTGATGGCTAAATGATGAATTAAACCCCTCATGTTCTACATGGGATGGATTAAGGATGATTAGACCAGTTTAGGTCCACCCATGGGGTGTTCCTAAATTACCGAACTTGGAAAATGGAAATAACAATCATGGAATTGACTTTTTATAATATATATCCAATGATGAAAATGTTAGTTTTCTATTTGGGTTAAAAAAAGAATAACTATATTTGTGTATAGAAATTTATAATGGCATAATTGATTTTTTTAATGATGGGAAAATGAGTAATTTGATTAATTTGAATGTGAAAAATGGAATATGAATTTTAATTGATATGCATAAGTGAGATAATTCAAGTGAAATGATGAATGTCTATAAAAGGGATAAATCATGTGAATTTATGTATAATGAAAATGGGAAAATGTTTGATAACCATAAATTATTATTAATGGGTGAAATTATGAGAAAGGGAAATGGGTTAAATAGGATATGTAATGTAAATGCTAAGGTGATAATGGGTTAAGTCTTGATGTTAATTCACATGGTTATTTTTTATAGATTAGGAATGTTATGTGTATTGATTTGTGCATTGTTTGTGATATGGAATATGTGGTGAATGGATAAATAATCATGTGAACATAGCTTGGTAGTTGTGGGGTATTGGACTTGATGATATATTCCCATAGTTAGGGTTTGAATAAGGCTTAAACCCAACACCATAATGAACATTTTAGGTATGGGGACTAAGGCTCTATGCCCCTAATAGTGGAATTTGACAAGAACACTTGGACTGATGCTCTTAGGTGAGTGTGTGGTTTTTTTGATATGTTTAACCATAGTGAGATAGATAACATGACCTATTCCTTTAGTCTTAGTAATTCACTGACATAGGATATTTTATAAATTATTTAATTCCTTACCCATGGAACATGTGATGTGAATGAACATAGTGATGATGATGGATAAGTGATGAAATGGGAAATGGTCATGGAAATGGTTAAATAGAATGTTGTTATCTAATGGAACCAAAGTTGTCTTTTTTTACAATTCCATTTATTTATTACACACATGAACTATGTATTTAGACTCTATATTTTTTATAAACTATAGGAGGTGACCTACTTAGTTGCACTCACACCCTTCTCGGGCTATCATTGGGTACCCGAGTAGAATGCATTGTTGTAAGTCAGGGCAAGGGAAAATGCTCTATACTAGGGATGTTAGTTGGTCTTGGTATGTTCATGGATGAGGATCCAGACTTTTATTAAGGAACCATTTTGGGGATTTATCACTTTCTATTTATTTTGGTTTTTCATCACTTTTGGCACTATTATCATGACATTAAATATTTCTTATTTGGTTCTGGTTTGTACCGTGTTTGGAAATTGGATGGTAATACATGTTTGAAGGTTTATGGATTATCATATCATATAATTCATATGTAACTATTTTGGATTAATTTGGTAAAGAGAGTATGGATTCCCCATGTGACCTATTATAACCTTGCTACTAGTAAATAACCTTTGGCATATGGGGAGGAATGCTTGAGGTCTTGTGGTGACTCATCTCAGGTCACCAATTTAGTTGTTTCACGGTCATGGATGTTACAAAGTGGTATCAGAGCATTCTTTTCTGTGGTCATATTATTTAGGGATGGTAGATGGAATATTAGGATGTATTAGGCCTTGGCAATAATCTTAGGCTAGGGAGTAGCGAACCCATGTATGAGGGGAAATCCCATTACCCAAGGTGGGAATTATTTGTTTTTATGTGTGATGTTATAGTTGAATGATATTTCACCATATGGGTAATTCACTTATTGTGTGATGTGATCATTGTATAATATTTTTATAGTAATTGGAATGGAATGAGGTTGTTCATTCACACATCATTATAGGCACTGTGGGATATATGTGGCATGCATTACGATAGGCACGCATGGTTTGGGTGTGTAGGAAATAAGGGGTATGGTTCGTTTTTCTTCATAAAAATTTAAATAAAGGAATTATTATGAAATGATTTAAATGGGTTAAATGGAAAGACTCTTAAAAAATTATTAAGTAATTTTGATTAATGGAGTGTTGTGAATGAGTTAACATATTGGTTGTGAGAAATTCTGAAATGGGAATTGTACCTAAGGGGAAAGATATATGTTGCGAGAGAAAAAATGGTTTTAAGAAGGTGTCTAATGAAATAATTGTGATAATGTATATTTGTTTTCCACATGTTATCCATGACCGTGGTAGATATGGTTGAGGGTAGTGTTCTAGGTGTGAGGATGTTTTTTGGGATAATGTGTGTAGGATGAGTTTTTATGGATAGTGAAGAGGCTCGTTTAATGTAAAATGTGGAAGATTTATGTTATATGTTCTAAGAATCATGCTTGGAATTATTGGAAGATTCCACCACATTAAGGATTACTTTTTAGGAAAAAATATGAAATTGTTGAGAATTATCCTCCAGAAGTGGTGATGGAAATTATTATCACTCAAGGTAACATAATAGAGGATCAGTTCTGGGAGAACATTGATCTTTTAATGTAGATGACAGAATGAGAAAAAACGTGGGTCATACCATGTATGTTTAATATGACCAGATAGATAAATTTTCAATGTCCTGTAAGATTTTCTAAGGAGGGGGGACCCAAGGCTATAATGCTTTAGATAGAGTACATACAAATGATTTTAGGACACTTGGATACTCCTGCAGAGAATATATTCATGTGGGTAGCATAATGTTGTGGGGACTGGTGAATAACTAGTGGGATTTCTTCGTTCAGACTTAGTAGGATGATGGTATACTATAGAGTGACATCTAGGAAAAGTTTTTGGAACAATTTTACCTCGATACTATGATATGAGAGCTGGCTGCAAAGTTAATGAGGTTGAACTAGGGAACTATATCCGTGATGGATTATGTGGGCCACTTCATGGATATACAAAGATTTGTCTAAGAATTGGCTGGAGATGAGGCTGCTATGACAAGTCATTTCTAGAATGGGATTAGACATGAGATAAAGTACCATTAAAAAATATTCATTTATATATTTTTATAGAAGTGGTGTATTTGGCCCTTATTTAATAAGGGAACTCGAGGGTAGATTAAAGTGGTGGACATGTGGTTTTAGTTAGGCAAACCAGTTCTGTGACTTAAAAGGGAAGGAAGCATCACTTCAAAAATATTCAACAGGTTTGTAACATGTAATATAGTCATAATATAGGATCGAACTCTAAAGATGGTGAACAAGTGGATTCTTATTATGAGGGAATGTCGGGGAACATGAGATGTAAGTTCCCTTGAACACAAGTTAAGTTATGAGTGTGCGCATGGTTGGGGCATGTGCATAGGTTCATTAGAACCCTTCAATAGTTGGGAATGGATAGAGGATTGAGGTTGATTATGAGTGAGGGAAGGTAGTTGGCCACCCCATATAAGGTAAAAATTTTGAGCTCTACTAGCAGTACCAGTAGGGGTGGCGTGCTGAGTACCTCAAGAAAAGATCATTCATACAATGAGGGAAGTGCGACACTAGGGATTTAGACTATGGAATATAGTAGAGGGGTAGGTAAGCTTTATGAAATTAAGTCTACACATAGCGGTATCCAGTCTAATCCATCAACCTGTCTTGGTATGATCCTTGTGGCTTCTATTCATGCTAGTGATTTATTCGATATAAGTGCCTCACATTATTTTATTTCTACTCAGTTTTTTTGTTGGGCCAAGAAGTGGAATGTATTTTTGGGGTTATGATGAATTATAACCTATTGGTGTGAGAGAGGAAAATAAAAGGTAGTTTAAGGGGTGTTCTGTTGATATTGGTGGGTTCCATTTCCTATGTTATTTGTTTATACATGATATTTCTTGATTCGATCTATTTTTGGAATGGATTGGATGGTGTTGTACCATACCCATATTGACTGTTATCGACATAGCATTACATTAAAATCTCTTGGGGGAGAAACTTATGTCCAAAATGGTGAATGGGTTGTCTGGAATGAACATGTGGGGAAAATTGGATAGAAGACAGGTGAACTCATATCCAAATTAACTTGTCTTATGATTGATGTTGGGGGAGTAGATAAGCATGGCTTTCCTTCGGTGGTGGATTCATTTTAGGATTTTTTTTGGAGGAATTCTCGAGGATGCTATTAGAGAGATATGTTGAGTTCAAAGTAGAATTGTTTCCATGAGTTGAATAAGTTTCTATTCCTTCATATATAATGGAACTGATTTATCTTTGGGATCATAAAACCCAACTGGAGGAATTAGAGTGTAAATGGTTTATTGATCCGAGTATGTAACATTTAGAATGTCATATGTTGTTTTCCATGAAATATTGCAGATCATTGTCAGTATATGTCAATTATAGGAAGCTAGATCAGATGAAGGTTAAGAAACAATACCCTCTTCCTTATATCAATGATCTTTTTGACCAGTTGAGAGGTGTAGTAGTGTGTTCCAATATTGTTCTATGATCAGGATATCATCAGCTATGGGTGATGCCTTCTGATATACCATGAACTACCTTCAGGATTTGGTGTGGGTTGTATTAGTTTCTTGCGATTCTGTTTAGGTTGACCAACTATTTCGGAAGTGTTTATGGACCTAATGAACTGAATATTCCATCCATACCTAGATCAATTCATAGTTTCCTTTCTTGATGACATCTTAGTTTACTACAAAAATAATGATTATCATGTTAAGCATCATGAAATCGTCCTAAGTACAATGAGAGGGAATATTCTATACTCTATGACATCCATGTTCAAATTCAGGATTGAAAAGGTTAACTTCTTATGGAAAATCATCTTAAAGGATGGCATGTTCGTGGACCCGTTGAAATTGAAAGTTGTTGTGTCATGGTAATTTCCCATGAATTTTCTGATGATTGATGTTTTCTCAGCCCAACTAGCTATTACTGGTGTTTTACTAAAATAATATCCCATTTATAAGAATTACATTTTGGTTTGACCAAGAAGGGCATCCGGTTTTTATGGTTAAAATCATGTGAGAATGCTTTCCAAAAGTTAAATATGTAGTTGAAAACAACATTTATTGTGATATTACTTCATTAGTTAAGTATTATACCATGTTTTGTGATCCATCTGATATAGGGATTGGGGAAGTGTTGCTGAAAAATGATTGGGTTATGTCATGTGGGACATGAATAATGTGACCACATGAAAGAAACAATCCGACACTTGATCTTGAATTAGTTGTGGTGGTTTATGCCTTAAAGTGTCAATGTCACTACTTAATGGGGGAACTTGTTATGGTACTGATCATAAAATTTTATGTTACATATTCCCCTAGTTTGATTTGATTCTTTGATGGTAAGGTTGGGTTGAATCTTTAAAATCTTTTTTAGATGGGTTACACAGTGTGAATGGGAAACAATGTTGTATATGATTTGTGGAAAAATACTCAAAATCAGATACTTCAGAAATCTAGTTATGGTTGGATGATGATGTCACTATTCAATGATATGCATCTAGAGGTGCATGATGGAAAAGGGAAGATTGAGCTTTCATCCTTGGTAGTTCATCCCATACTTATAAGTTCAATAAAGGATAAGAAATATGATGATTAAGTAAGTTTGTCCTTAAGGGAACGTCTTGAATGTGGGGAGTCACCATCCAATTCGATTGTTAGAGATGATTGGATCATTTATGTCGGTGGTTGTGTTATTGTACCAATGTGTATGTGAGAATAGTTGATGAGATAGTTTCAGGCATTAAACTAGAAAGGGCAGCATATCTTGAAAAAAATGTATTGTGACCTTTGTATTTAGTATTGGTTTCCAGGGATAATGAAATAGGTATAATGTTTCGTGGCTTTATGTTTTACCTATCAGCAAGTGAATCACATGAATTAGTGATTTTGTGGGATGTTACATCCATTTACAATTATGGAACAGAAGTGGGATGACATACTGATGGATTTTTTAACAGTTCAACCAAGGATTACTCAAAATAATTATGTGGTCTAGGTAATTATTGATCAATCGGATAATGTGGCTCATTTATTACCAATTGGAGAGACCTTCATTGTGGATCAATTTTTTGAGTTGTATATTTATGAGATAGTGTGGTTTCATGGGGTACCATAGCCTATAGTTTCATATTGTGTCTCATGATTCGATTAATGTTTTTTGATAGGGAATTCTGAGGGCACTTGGTAACCATGTTTTTTTATTATAGTCTTTAACCCATAAAAGGATGTGTAATTGGAGAATACGATCCAGGTACTTGAGGACAAGTTGAGAGAATATGTCCTATATTTTGGAGGATCATTAGAAAAGAATCTAGAACTGTTTGAGTTTTCCTACAAGAATAGTTACAATGTGATGTTATTAATATTTTAATGTCTTATTATCTACTCCCATTACTGATTTTATATGAAATGTGCATAATCTGTGTGAAATATTAAAGTTTTAATATTAAGTATAATTTTTGAGCATTTTTAGAAGTAGTCCAATTGAATCAGTTTACTGTTTTAATTATAACTATCACTATACTGATCCAAATTGTGTGGTTCTTGTTTTTTAGGATTCGACATTCAATATAAAACATTTCATTAGAAGGTACTATGAGCCAATTCTGCCATTTGTAGGGTCATATGGTCCTCACAAACAAGACCAAAGAATCTGTGAACAAACTGGACCAGCCTTGAAGATTGATTTACTGGGCTCAATAAAGAAGTCCAAAAACATTAACTCTCCCCCATAATTTGGGGGACACTACCTTTCATCTTGGACAAAAATTTCAAGGCCCAAATCCAAGTACAAGGGGCCCAAATGAATCTTTGAAGTTCATCCCACCATTCTGGACGAGAATTAAAATCAATATAGTATGCATGACATATCTCATGATGTAAGCATAAAATCGAGCTGAGATGTTTCAGTGTGAAAAAGAAGATATATCCGGCCGACATTGTTGAATAACCCATTCGTATTTGAAGGCATCTTCATATTCAAAAACCCTTTCACATTATGGACTTCAAAAATACTGGATTGAAATGGAAAGTTTTACTTTGTTTAATCAACCGGCCATAACGTTTTCTCCTTAAGTACAAATGACTCTAAATTTTTAGAGTAGTCGGTCAACTTTATTATCTACAACTATGAAGAAGGATATTTCTCGATATTCGGCTGTCATGATGTCCATATCTGCAAGCCAAGTAGAGGGGTATTGCTGGAATGTAAACAGTCCACTCCTTGGGCTATAAATACTCTCCCCTTCTCTCCTTAAGAGGGGTTGTCATTTCAGAAGAGAGGAGAACATATTGGCACGACCAAGGCCTTGGAAAAGGCTTGGGAGGATCTTCCATACTCAGGTTTTCAATTGAGAGACCTTTCCTCCTCCCTTTGTTTTCACTTAATTTTGTGTTCTTTGTTTTTTGTAATTTTGTAAGTCCCTTTCTTTGTAATTATGTTTTAATGCAAGTTACATATTCAATATCTATTATTCTCATCCACCTTCTGTAGTTTAATATTTATGTTCTTAAAATAGATTAAATTCAGTTGAATCCCCTTCCCTTCTTCTGATTCCTCATTCAAGCGAAAATCCATTTTTAATTTTCTTCATCGTTTGTGTGTGTGTTCGGCGCACTACTCTTATCTTGTCCCTTTCTTTTTCTTCTCTTTATAATTCATCACCATAATAATTATAACCAGATTATTAATCATTTTAATGGCTGGGTAAATATTTAATTGGGGTGAGTTATAATTCAGGGATGTTAAGTGATGGAGAGGTTTTTCTCGATGAGTATTCTTTAATTTAACATTGTGTATGTTGGACTTAACATGTCATGGATTATTGACATATTATGTTCAACGTGTGGTTTACATGGATTATTGGAACCATAAATACACTTCCACAATCAAGAACTGATTGAGATTATAACTCTATGTAAAGTTAAGGATTGGATTAAAAGCTTAACACTTGGGAATTCCAATCAACATCAACTTTTGATGTGGGTGTTAATTTAAATGCAATATAAAGCAAAGCTCAAGGATATCACAAGATTAACTCCCTAATAGTGAACTCACCCCTATATTTATCAATTTTTGGAATCAAAAATCATCCATAAATTATCTCATAAGCTCTACTAACAAACCCCCCAATCAGAATACAATTAACTAAGAACAAACGACTATTTCAAAGAATCATCGCCGAGGATTTGACCCGAGTGCTGCTATACACATTAGCAGAGAACCATAACTTTGACCAGTCGATAGGCGAAAATTGGCTGTGCGTTTCACCATGCTACAATTTAGATGGCACCGCTGGAGGTGGTCTATAGTAGACAATGTAGATCTTCATTTTTTTGGATAAATGATGGGGAATTACAGTTGTTTGGACTAAGTCTCATTAATGAGACAAAATAAAAATTCCCGTTGATTCCGAAACATATTGAAATGACCCATCAAAGTTAGAATTCATAGGTGGATTGACATTGAATACTTATTTTTTTAGAGTGGGTTATCATGTGTTTCTTAGGGTTTTTCCAAGGATGGAGCACTGTAAGCTTCAGAAATAGGGCAATTTGGCACCCATGTATGTGAGGATATTTGAGATTGTGGAGAAGATCTGACCGGTGGTGAACCGGTTGGATCATTAATATTGGTATAGTGGTATGCACGATTTTTTTCATGTGTTGAATATTTGAAAGTATCACCCAGAGCCATCTCATGTGATAGATATTGATCTTAAGTCAAATATTCCCTTTAATAAGAATCTAGTTCATATTATGGATTATAGTAAAAAAGTATTGTGAGGTAGGACTATTTCCTTGGTTCAATTTTTGTTGTATTATGGTAATGTTCAGGAAGAAACATTGGATATAGAGTCAAATGTGTGGGCCCAATGGCAGAAAATCTTTTCTTTGGAAACTTTGTGATGCTTGGAAGTGCCACTCGAGGATGTGACCTTGTAAGGTGGATAGGTTTCACGATATTAGACTTCATAGAGGTATTTCCATGTTTAAATTTTGGATTGAATTCCTAAAAGTTGGATAAATAAATTTTCATCAGGTGTGATAGTCCCACAAGGCAAAATACCCTAAGAGGGTGGTGAATTATGGTATGAGATATTTAAACCTATTCCCCTTTGGATCTTGTTTCTCTATTAATCAATACTCTCTTCTATCGCTTTCTCATAGCAAAGGATAAATAGAAATTAAACCATGCACAGGACACAACCATTTTTACTTGGTTCACCCTCACTAGGATACATCCAAGGATAAAACACTGGCGATGTGTTGATATACCAAATCCACTATAAGCACACTACAATTTAAAATGTTATAAGTGGACTCATTGTCCCTTCTGGTTTACATCCAATCACACTATGAAAGCTCACTGCTCTATCAACTGAAGTGTGCTTAATACATCTTGAGAAGATCCACTCACTGTTTATAGACATGTAGGTCTCTTAAATTGAATGTATACATGCATCCTCAACTGTATATTTATTCTCTATTGAAGTTATACATTCATCCATAGATGAATACCTATTTACCAAATAATGGAACTAGGAAACCTCAATGTTTACGTGCAGCCCTTACTAGGTCTTACACGTAATTCTCTTACCTAGCACGCAATAAATCTATCTTTTTGCACACAATCCTAACTCAACTTTTCGTACAACCACAAAAATTTCGTGAAATCTCCATTTTATACACAACATCCAATTTTACAAGAAAATTTTATGTTTTCATCGAACTTCCTTTTTGCGCAATTTTTACCCCCTTCAAAGCTCAGATATTCTCTAAGTCTTGAGCTACTTTGCATGAGGGGCGTCACATCATATTTATAGTAAAACATGACTCATACTTAAAAATCCCTTCTTGAGTGTGTAATCCCTTTTGAGCACAAAAAACACATCTTCTGTGAAACAACGTATTTCACGCACTGCTCCAATATTTCGTGCACCTCATGCCTTTTCCAATCATAGATTTTAAAAAACATCTATTTAACTCGAAAACTCACCATGTAAACCCCCTTTGTCAAAAAATTATACATCGTGATCTACTTTTTCATCAAACACAACATGGAGACCCTTTTCACAACAAACACAACAATCCCAAAAATACATCAATGATTCCTTGAGGGATTTTGTCCTAACAATCTCCCCCTTGGAGTTTATTGAAAAATATTCTCAAAATGATTATATTCACTTCGATACCTAACTGAAGCTCCTACCATCATCAACCATCATTCACCTCTTGCGATTTAGATAGTGACCAAAGATTCACTTACCACATACTCTAAGCCCACATGAGCAATGTTTGGTGTGAGAAACAAGTGTTGTATGAAATAGTCATCAATGAATCACTTAATTTATAACACAAATAATTAATACAGTAATGATACCAATAAACTATTTGCATTACAATACTTAGATGACGTGATATATAATCTTTGATCGATCACTTCAAGAATCATTAGATTTGAAACACATACTCCCCCAATCTGTTGCTCTCTCTCTATCTCGTTGTTCCACCCATCACTGTCTCCTTGTGTCTTTGACTAACATATTCTATCCCTTATTTAGCCACATTTTCACCCCTTAAGGAGTCACTATTTCTTCCCCTTTGTCATTGAACCCAAAGGTCACTCCTTTGTGGTTTTAAATATAGTAGAGAACACATATCAACACATTAGGGAAAAACACACCATACCTCATGGAGAGGGGAAGCGGATTCAACCACACTTTTTAAAGTGTTGGAAGTATACTGGACTCCTAGAGCCTATCAATGCCTCTTGAACACTACTTTGGATAAGTTATTTTTCAGAATATCTACAACCTATTGTTCTATAGGAACATACCCCAAATTCACTAGCCATTTCTCCACATTCTCCTTGTTAAAATGATATTTTTCTAAATATTATTGGTCCTCTAATGATGGATGGGATTTTTACTAAGATTTATATCACTTGAGTTATCACATTGAATTCTAATCGGAGACTGCACGACCACACCCATGTCATAAAGCTGATGCTTCATCCATAACAGTTGTCTTCATTCTTACATGGCTGAATGTACTCACCTTCTTTGGTGATCAATAAAATGAAATATTTTTTATTTCATAGCAAAGAAATACACAATCTAGAAGATAAAATTCACTTTTTAACGTTGATTTTCGATCGCCTGCTGATCCATCCCAATATGCATCTATATATCCCAACAACTAAGGAAGATTTTTGTCTTTATACACTAAGTTGAAATCCAATATTCCCTTGATGTGATGAATTATTATTTTCATCACAATCATGTGTCTTTCCTTGGGATAACTCAAATATCTCACTTCTTGGCTTGTGGCGAATAAAACTTCTGGTCCTATCACTATCATATACAATAGAATTCCAATGAGTTTTATGTACTCTATCATATTAACTATATTGCCTTTATCATCATTTGACACTTTCATTTGGGTACCATTCAGAGACCTCATATCCTTGGAATTTACCATTATAAATATTTTTAGAACATCCATGGAGTATTTATATTGAGATATTAATGTGTCTTTCCTACCTTGTGTAACCTGTAAGCTAAGGTAAAACGTTAGCTCACTAATCATAGACATTTCGAACTCATTTTTCATTAACTCTAAAAATTGTATGAGATGTGGTTCATCTAATCCACAAAAGATTATTCCATCAACATATACCAGTACCATCATCCTTTTATTACTATCATTATTGAAATATAAATTGTAATGAAATCCAATACACTAAAATCCAAGATTCATCAAATAATGATCAAGTCTCCAGTACCATTCTCTCGATGCTTAATTCAACCCATAAAGGGTCTTCTTTAGTCAATTTTTTTTTCTAATATTCATGAATGGAAAAACCATATGGCCACTCAATATATTATTATTCTTCTAGGAACCCATTCAAAAATGATAACTTTACTTCCATCTATAAAAATTTGAATTTTCTTTTCACTGTTATGTCCAAGAATAATCTGATGGTCTACAACCTTGAGATTAGTAAAAATGTTTCATCAACATCAATTCCATCTATCTGGGAATATCCTTTGCACACCAGTCTTTATTTTTTATCACAATACCCTCATCATTCCTTTTTTTAAATACCCATTTTTTCCTAATGATATTCTTATTTGAGGGCCTCAAAACAATATTCCATGTCTGATTCTTCTCAATCTGGTCCAACTCTTCATTCACTGCCTGGACCTAGTTTTCATCTTCAGCTGCATCAGAAAAACATTTAGGATCTACCAGATATATGAGGGATTTCTGTTGTAGTGACTTCATCTTCCTTTTCTGAACTAAAGATGTCTAATCACCAATGATATTCTTCCTTTCAATATAGACTCCAGTCTTTGGCTTCTTCACCAATATTGATTTGGCTTCCTCTTGGTCATCATCAATGTCTTCTTCTGAATCAGCATCTTCCACATCCTCTCCCCCTGTGTTTCTTTCCACTTAATCACTTTAATCCAGAAAATGGTCAATGTGTGGTTGAATATTCTCTTTATTTTCCACAACATTGACAACATTGTTCTCCACTACCTTTCCTAGCCTCTTGTTAAATCATTTTTATTCTTTTATTTTTGTTGAATAGAAAAGCAATATTCCCTCCTCTCCACGCAACCCAAATTTTTTATGTTTATCCTTGTTTAGAATAAATCACTTACTTCCAAAGATTCTAAATAATTTCATTGTTGTCTTATTTCTATACCACATCTCATATAGAGAATTTCCTTCCTTTAGACATAATTGAGCTCTATTAGAAATATAGATCGATGTCAACATTGCATCCCTTGATAACATCTCTAGTAAGTCTTTTTCTATAAGAATCATTATATCCATGTTGTTGATAATCAGATTTCTCATCAAAACCACTCCATTTTCTTGGGAAGTTTTTACTAAGGAAACTTGATTCCTTATCACTTGTTTCTTGAGATAGTCTTCTACCTAACTGTTTGTGAATTTCGTTCCATTATCTATTTGAAACTTCAATATTTTCTATCCAAGCATCCTTTCACACACCCTCATGTACTTATTTAAGATTCTAAACATGTCATACTTATGGAAAATAACAAAAAACAATTCCATTATGCTCTATTAATCAATTAAAAGAATGTAGTACCTATTTCTGTCAATTTATCTTCGTGTGACAGGCCCATCAAAAATCATCATACTCCAATTCAAGCATTCTTGTTGACTTATTTTCCTTTACATTATACGTCTTTCTGATGAGATTCCATTTTTTACATGCACCACATGTGTGAGAACGATCCTGTGAGATATTAGAGAGGTCCCTAGTGGCCTCAAACCTTACCAAATCTTCTATGGATGGCTGGCATATATTACCAACTCATTTATTCCGCAACTTGTTTTCTTCCTCTATGGATAAAAAGAACATATCTTCTTCTCCACTAACCAAGTTGAGATTCCCCTTTTTTTCTTTTTCTTGGTAGGATCACTATACCATTACCTCCATTGATGAAAAATGTATTCTTGGTAAATCGTATAGAATAACATGAGTTACATAGTTGACTGACGCTGAGCAAATTCTGGCTGAGACCTTCTACAGCCAAGATATCAGCACGTGTTATTTCTTTTCCCCAAACCCGGCCTTTACTTATCCAATTATCTTGATCCCTTCATCGTTTCAATACATGATATATCTTTCTTTGTCATATTTTATGCCTGTAACCAAATCATTATTTCTTGTCAAGTGGGACGTGAAACCACTATCAAGGATCCATTCACCAGAATGATATGACACTTTATAGAAAATTTCAGCAACCACTACCTTCTCTACTCTCTTCATTTTGGTCTATATTTTTTTCACACTCCTCATAGATTGAGACGTCTTATCTTTCTCAGAGTATGATGGACTGGCTTCATCTTACCAAGATGAAAATATATTTTGAACTTTTAACCCACCTGTTGGTTCATTGATATTCTACTTTAGAACATTTTGATTGTGCTTTGGCATAGTCCTTTGTATGATCGATGTACAGTATCAATCCATGTGTCCAAATCCTCTGCACCAAAAATAGTGTCCTTCAAAATATGTTCTAGAGAACCATTCTCTATTTGGCTTCCACCTATTTTCTTATTCCCTTTAGTATATTCTAGATATTGACCACACATTTTGTGACTGCCACATCTTTCCATAGCAATAACACCCAATAAAAGGGGCATTCCTACATGACACTTCTGTACTTCCAGTATTCCATTGGGTTCTTTGAATATTTTGATTATGATTTTTACCCACATCAATTTTTCATTCTGGGAATGGGTGTTTACAGTCTAACATCAACCCTGACTACTTTCTGTTTTTGATCGAGTCCCAAATCATCCTTAACATTTTAACTCAATTGTTTCTTCTTTCCAGCTACACTAATAGGACCCTCTTTCATCTTTTTAGTCTTCTAAATGATCTGATTTCATGATAATATGTTGGGAATCCACATTTCTTCTTGGTTCTTAACTTTTTTTCACATATTGAAAACTTCTTCTTTGATATCTTCGATATGATTGACGAGATAATTCATAGTGTTTTCCAAAAAATTAATCTCCATCTTTTTCTCATTAACCTTGATTTTATACTCACTTACCGATTCTAAGTTCTCTAGTGCTGATGACGTTAGGTTATCAATTTCTCCCATTAGTTTAGACTTTTCTTCTTCTTTCTTCTCCATGTAGAGTTTGGAGTTACAAAAAAATTTGTTGTCTTTCTTTTTTTTGTCTCTCCAAACATCGATCTTTTCAAGAGTGGCTTCTAACTTATCCTGCATATCGATTCTTCAATCAAATTATTCTTTTTGATCAATTTCGGCTTCTTCCTTATCTTGAGCACTACTGATAACAACCACAATCGCATTTTCTCCGTGATCTTTATAGTTTTCAATCTCCATTACCTCTTCAAACTTGAACTCATCTAAAATATCAAATTCTTGTGAAATAAGCTTCATATTTTTGATGAAATGTCTCTTGAACTATTTTTCCCTTCCACATAGGCTAAAGTCTTCTTCTTTGGAATTTCAACTTCAACATCTCCATTATCGTCATCTTGAATCTTTTTGGGGAACCTTTCCACAAGATAACTAACCTTTCAACATCCAAAGCATGCTAGTGGAGGTTTTCCTTTAAAAATTACTTTTCATCTTTGCATATTTGAAGAAAGGAATGATATCATCTCATCCATCTCTTCTAATTCCTAAGTATCTGTAATGGTGACCTTCTTCATGGACTTGAATGCCACCTCTTTGGATTTCCCATTTTCCACAGAATCATTATCATCATTTTTCATTTCATATTCTACCTGGGTACTATGAAAATTGTCCAATGTCATCTCATTTGGTACTTTTTCCTCTGATATTGAAACCTTCAGGTAGAATCGAGGTGGAAGTTTCCTCAGGATGCACATTACAAATTTTATATCTTCAATGACTTCACCAAGAGATTTCATGTCATCAAATACAATATTCACCCTTTCAAATAATGCATCAATGGTCTCATTAGGGTTCATTCTTAGATCTTCATAATTATTCCACAACACTTGCATATTTTCATCTCTGACCTTTGAATCACTTTTATGTATGTGCAATAGCTTTTCCTACATATCATGTGATATTTTATATGACATCACCATCCTATATTTAGCATTGGATAGGGATCCTCTTAAAGCGTTGATTCCCTTGGAATAAACATCTAATTCTGTTTTCTCAGCTTCAGATAGTGTACCACTATTAATATCGGTTGTTATACCATGCATTAATTCTATAAACACATCCATTCCCAATGATTTAAAGTAGTGTTACATCTGATTCTTCCATAGCTAAAATTTGTTTCGGTCGAAGATCAGAATACCTTTATGATTGGTGACCTCCATTGAGAGATAAACACTGATATTAACCTTTCCCTATGATGCCAATTGTTAGTCCCATAAGTCCAAATACCCTAAGGGGGGGGGGTTGAATCATTGTATGAAATATATAAACCTCTCCCCTTTGGATATTGTGTCACTATTAAAAAAACTCTCTTCTCTCTCTTTCCCATAGAAATGTATAAACATAAATTAAACCATGAACAAGACACAAAATGTTTCACTTAGTTCACCCTCATTAGGCTACATCCAAGGAGAATACATCGGCGAAGTTCTAATTTACCAAATCCACTATAAGCACACGGATGTTTACAATGTTCAAAATGGACTCATTGTCCCTTATATTTTACAACCAATCACAACATAAAAGATTAGTGCTCTCTCAACTGAAGTGTGCTCACTGCTTCTTTAGAATATCCACTCACAATATATAGACCTGTAGGTATCTTTGATTGAATGTATACCTATATCCTCAACTATATGTATATTCTCTATTGAATATCTACATTCATCCACAAAGGAATATATCTTTACAAAAGAATTAAACTGGGAAACATCAAATTTTACGCACATCCCTTACTGCGCCTTGCGCGTAATTCTCTTACCTTGTTCAAAAAATATTACCTTTTTGTGAAATCCCAACACAACTTTTTTCACAACCTCAAAAATTCTGTGCAACCTCCATTTTCTAAAAAACATCCAATTTTATGTTCAACTTTCACGTTTTCATAGAACATCCTTTTCACGCAAATTTTACACACATCAAAGCTCGGATCTTCTATAAGACTTGAGATAATTTGAATGTAGGGGTTCACCTCATATTTAAAGGATAACTTGACCCCTATTCAAAAACCCTCCTTAAGTGTGTAATCCTCTTCGAGTGCAAAAAACACATCTTCCGCGCAACACCGCATTTCACGCACTCCTCCAATATTTCGTACCCCTCATGCCTTTTCCAATTTTAGATCTTCTAATTTCGATTCACCTCCTGTAAGAAAAAATCCATTACTCTATTTTTCACACCACTCTAATGTTTTTTACACCTTTTCCAAAAACAAATATTTTCTTTTTTCTGATTTTTAGGCCAGAAAATTTGTCAAACATAGGAAAACGGCACCACATTGAATTTTCTCTTTTTATACCACCCCAAGATCATCTATTCCTTTTGTCAAGGTTTTTATTTCAATCATGGATTGTCAAAAACATCTATTGAACTCGAAAAATCACCATGTAATCCCCCTTTTACATCAAATTGATCATCATGATCTTCGGTATCAACAAACACAACATGGAGGCCCAATTTTTCAACAAACACAACCAAACCAAAAATACTTTAATGATTCCTTGAGCAATTTTTTTAACAGGGTGTGTGAGAATGCTCGGGGGTGTGTCAGTGGTTCAGGGAAAAAAATAAAAGTTAAATCAAACGATCCTGTACATGTTGTACTATTAATGCATGCTTAGTGAAAATCGTGCATAGGTTGAGGCCAAACCGTGTAGCCTTGGAGAGAGGAATTCTACATGGTTGTCACATAGTTGGTCTAACCATGAATAATACCTTGGTAATCCTGTGACCCCAATCTTCTTAGGAAGAGACAGGTGTGTGATTGGTTCACAGTTTGGAAAAAACAATCGGCAAAACCATCACCCTATTAAAATGTGATAATTTACAAAATTAACCCCTCATGATTTTATTTGTTTCACCTAATTTTACTCCCATTTTTTCCTCCACCTTCCCTAGTGAAGAGACAAAACTTCCCTAAAAGGGAATATCTCCTTCGAATATATATTTTTTGGAGTGTCGTTGGTTAAATATTGAAACTCCAAGATTGTTAATGCTCCCCTTGCTTCTGTTTTTCATAATAGATCTTGTGGTTACATTATTATTCTTATAAATCCCTAAAACCAATTTTACGGTGATTATAGGTTGGGGATTAAAAGGGTTCTTGAATATAGATCTAAGGCTATGATTAAGGGTGTTTTTATATTTGAATATGAGGTAGGTGGTCTACAAGTTATATCTCATAGTTTTGATGTTGATTTATGTATGTATGTTTATGTTAATGGTTCTCCCTTACTGTGAATTTTTTTCCTTTAGTCTGATCGAGTAAAATGGATTGCTAAACAAAGAATTGAAATCCTCAAGATCCCTGTAGAATGCATTAAGGATGATTAGACTGGTTTAGGGCCACCCATGGGGTGTTCCAAAATTCCCAACATGGAAAATGGTAATGTTATGAATGGAATTGACTTGAGATAAATTAGGGACCATGATTAACATGTTATTAGGTTGGATGGGTTTAGAAGGGATTAATTATTATCGTTTCTAGACTTTGAAAATGGAAAAATGGGTTGTTTGGCATGGTGTGAAAATGGGTCAATTAGATTAATGTGAATATGTACAATGGTATATGAATTGTAATTAAAATAAGTTTTTGGTTTAATTCATTTGAAATGATTAATGTGTATAAAAAGGTAAAATCATGTGAATTGATGAAAATATAAAATGGTATAATGTATGATAATCATTGAATAGGATTAATGTGTTAAAGAATGGGAAAAGGAAATAGGTTAAATGGGTTATTTAATGTAAATGGTAAGGTTATAATGGGATAAGGCTTGATGTTAATTCACAAGTTTGTTAGTAAGGGATTATGAATTTTATGTGTATTGATTTGTGTATGGTTTGTGATATGGTATGTGTGGTGAATGGATAAGTAAGAATTTGCACATGGTTTGGAAGTTGTTTGGTCTTGGTCATGAGGATATATGACCATGGGTTGGGTTAGACTGAGGCTCCAAACCCCACCCAATAGTGAACAGGTTAGGGAAGGGGTTGGAGGATCTAGGCCCCTAGCGGTTGCATTTGATGAGACATTATGGACTGAGGCTCCGATGTGAGTGTGTTGTACTTGTTGTGATATTTTCATCCCTAGTAAGATTAGGAACCTGAATTATTCACTTATTCTTAGTAATTTTCCATCTTAGTACATTGTGTTAATAATGTAAATGCCTAACCCATGGATGATTTATTGATAATAAACATAGTGATGAAGACAAATAAGTGATGATGATGGAAATAGTGATGGAAATAGTTAATGTGAATATTTTTATTTAATTACAGATGTGTTGTATTTTTTTACAGTGTAATTTATTTTTACTTTATGGAACTATTTGTTTAGACAATATATTTTGTAGGCACTGTTGGTGGTGTCCTACTCAGTGTTACCCATAGCCTACCCAGGAATCCATTAGGTACCTAAGTATATCTCATGGTTTCAGGTCTGGACAAGGGAAAATGCCTGATGCTGGGGAGTTGAGTTGGGCTTGGGATCTGCATGGATGAGGATCGTGACATGGTGTCAAGACCTATTTTTTGGGATTTAGTTGATTCTATTTAATATTGTGTTTTCTTCAATTTTGGAACTATTATCATGACATTAGATATGTATTTTTTGGGTTGGGTTTTTACCCTGTCTGGAAACTAGTTGGTAATTCATATCTCTAGATTATGGCTTACTATTTCATTTATTTAATATTTTATTTGTTGTTTCTTACTCTGGTAAAGAGGGTATAGTCTCCCCATGTGACCTATTAGACCCTGGCTGCTATTCGGAAACCTCTGGCATATAGAGAGGTGTTCTAGAGGTTATGTGGAAACTCAGAGCGAGGATCCGGTTTAGTGGCTTCCGAGATGAGGATGTTATAGTTGTTCCACAAGAATAAAAAAACATTGGTGTATAAAAGATACTTATCTTATTCTATTTTCATTATTATAGAATATTTGAAAGTGGTATAATAATAAATATTTTGAAAATACTTGGATAAGAAATATAGTTCTTCT
This sequence comes from Viscum album, assembly GCA_963277665.1. Taxonomy (NCBI): domain Eukaryota; kingdom Viridiplantae; phylum Streptophyta; class Magnoliopsida; order Santalales; family Viscaceae; genus Viscum; species Viscum album. Next base: position 1,492,064,573 of record OY728142.1, read on the forward strand.
TCGGAAAACCTACTTATGTATTATTCCAAAACCATTATTAGGATAGAATTATGATCAAACCAGAACCTCTAGGATATGAGGATGGATTATAATAAATTATAGGGTTATTTATTGTCTAAACTAATAGGCTCTTGATTTGTGAGGAAGATGGGAGATGTAGTTTCCATTTATAAGTTATTGAGAGGACACACATGGATGTTTTCAAAATATGAAAATATATTAACACCTTAGCCAAGAAGAATGGATCCAAAATGACTCATATTAGAAGTTTATTTGGAAATCCTATAAAGAAAACCAAATAAATTGGGGATAATAAACTATTTTATGTTATTTTGAGTCCTTATCCATTTATTTTTAATCCTTTTAAGGAACTTTATCCTTTTTGAGGTGATAAATATTTAACACAATTAATATTAATTTTTGAAAAAATAGATTCAAATTATATACTAATATTAATGATAATGATTAAAAATATTTATATAATTTTAAATTGTTAAAATAATTAGTGTTTTGTAAATTAATTTTAATACATGTTCACAAAACATGGCGATAACCATTTTAAGGAAAGGTTTTATTTAAATCATCAATTTAACATTATAGAAAAATAATGTATAATGATTATTAAAATTGGATTAGTTGAATTATTATAAAAAAATAAATACACCTTTTTAAAAACAAAGACCAAAATCTAAATTGACCTTTCAAACACTAGATTAATAGAAAAAGAAATCAAAATTTTTTTTATTTGACTAAAATCATTACTTAGGTTTACAAAATTATAAGAATCTTTTTATAAGTTAAATATTATATTTTTTATGAATTACAACTATAGGTAAAATTAACTTAGTTTTGGTTTTCAAATTAGTGGCTAAATGATTTCTATTTTTGATTTTTGATTTTTTTTCAAAAAATATTTTTTAGCATTGTTTTTTAAAAGCCATCATGATATAACATCAATTTTAATATAACTACGAACAAAATATAGTAAAAATGAAAAAAAATATATATTTTTTATTATGATTTATTATTTATTATTGACTATCATATATTTTTTATTATTTTTAATTTTATGTAATTATAATTTCGTGATAAATAAATAATTTTAATTATTAGTTAATGATAACATGAGACTTAAAAAAAATCATGAATAAGTTGAAAATTAGGGTTCAACATCACTTGACCATAAACATTTATCTAGGAGTCCATTTTAGTTCCAAAAATAGTCAAATCGATGATTCTAAAATGAACTAAAACCATAAAAGTTTTAAATTTTTCAATAATTAAAAGAATAAAATTTATTATAGTTTCAAGAAAAGTAGGAAATAAAACTTGAACTTCAAACAACAATAACTTTTGATCAGGGTGTCTGTTTGGGATCTACCACATATCCAATCAAATCAGGTGACAAGCTCAATGTCGAGATGATTGAGGGGACTTGGCTCACTATTTTTTAGGACAATAAGGCCCTGAAGGCCTCCAAATTAGAGTTTTTAGTCCATGTATCCCAATTCTTTAACAATCACTGGAATTCAAGCCTCGTTTAAGGAAGCATTATTTTCTATTTTGGTGTGGACTAAAATTTTTCTGAGGACTAAATTTCATATTCATAGTAATAAATAATAAAATAAAAAAACAAACATCAAGAAGTAAATAATTATTAATTATAATAAAACAATATTGATTAAATAATAAAAATAATAATAAGATAAAATGTTGATAAATAATACTAATAAAATAGTTAAAAATAAATAATAATAAATAAAATAATAATAAATGAATAGAAGAATAAACAATGAATAATAAATTAATTAATTATGAGAATAAAATAATTATAAAATAGAAAAATTATAAAATAATAAATAATAAATAATAAAGAAAAAAAATAAAATAGAAAAATAATTATTTTCATGTGCATTTGCATGTCATGTGTATAGTAATAAATAATAAATAAATAAATAAAATAATTACAACAATTAATAAATTAAAAAATTAATTAAAAACTTAGATTTAAATAAAAATAAAAAATTGATATTAAAAAAATAATATTAATAAAAGTATAATAAATGAAAAATTATAAATAAATAATAGTAAATAAAAAATAAAAAAATAATAGATTAATAATTAATTAATTAATAATGATAATAATAAAATAATAAAATAAAAAAATAATAATATTATAATATAATTCATTAATTTAATAATCAAATGATGAAATAATTAAATAATTAAATAATTAATTACCAAAATTTTAATATATATATATATATATATATATTTATTAAATATAAAAAATAAGAAACCCACTATGAAATGATTAACAAAACTGACGCTAAATCATTCCTCCTATTATTAGAAAACTACCACTAAATCATTATCTTATGGATTTGGAAAACTGCTGCTAAATAAATGTCGACACATGATTTAGCGACATTTATTCAAAACTGTTGCAGAACGAATTAGCGGTGGTTAAAACCACCTCTAAATTCCAATTTTTTCGTAGTGTATATTACATAATTTATTCATATTTTGAATAGAAATTATTTATAAACATTTATGTTATTTATATTTCATTTTTATTTAATAAAATTGATTGTTTTGTAAAATCAGTATTTCCACTATTATCCTAAAAATCAACTATTTTTAAAAAATCACCAAAATTCGTCCTAATATAATATTAAAATTATGAATTTAAAAGTGAAATTATTTTCCTCAGATTTTATTTTTAAAATTTCTAAATTTAGGCTTTAATCACATTCATGAATAATACTATATGCATTATTCTATTGTTTCTTTTGAAATAAAAACAAACCTTCTATAATAGAATATCATGTGTTATATTCTTTCCTCCTTAAAAAAATTTCAACATCAAAATTTAAAAATATTTACCTCGTTAAAAGATATGGTTATTTCTTTAATATATCTTCTTATGGTTCCCATGTCCCCAATTCAATCATATGAAATCTCTAATGTATTTTTACTAGTCGAGTAGTTGGATTCCACAACACTTGATCTATAAGGTAATAAATTAGAATATTCTATTCTCTATAATATAAATTATATTCCAATTTTATTTCATTGGAAGTTATAATATTTTTTGGATCTATCATTCACTTCTTTAACGAAGATATATGGAACACATCGTGAACTTTTGAGATGCTATGTGGCATTACTAAATGGTTATCCATAGTTATAATTCATTAAAAAATTTCAGAAGGTCCGATGTGTAGAGACCCGAAGCTTGACATACATGGACAATACATTACTTTTGCGGAATACATAGTACATAACAAAAACAGACAAACAAGGACCATAATAGTTTAGTGTCTTTGGAAACATGGAACGTAATATTCTAATCGTGGTGAAAGATCTTCAACATCTCCCATAAAGATCTTCCCCTTTTTTTCTTACCTAAAACCTTTCTTTATATCCTGGGGAAAAGAAAACATAAAAAGGGTGAGCTCAAATTCTCAGTAAGGGTAAGCATGGAGAAAATAAAACAAACCATATACATTTGAACGTAAAAACATGTACATAATGTTTAAACATAGAAATCTTGTGCAATGACATAAAACATGGAAGTATGTAAGGCGTAGATCAAAATTGAACATCAACCATGATAAAATATTTTGTAAATAAAACTTGTAATTGTGGAAAAACATTAAACACATGATATGACTTCCATAGTAGCCAAGTCATCGCTTCCAAGACCATCTTAGTGTACAAAGTCCCTTTCTGAATCGAGTTCACTCCTCGTTCCAGTCCTGTATTACTGAACCTGTTTAACCTGTCGTTCCAACCATGTCTATCTCATGAGATATAAATCTTTACCCAATGCATTGGAGAGAGATATAGGTCCCACCCATCTCATAATGATTCCATTCTTATGTGTGCCACAAAATCATAAATCATATATCATTGCATAACCCATGTAATAAAAATGGGATTCTTAAACATAGTGACATCATAAAACAATTCATAAAAAAAATTCCCTCAAAAGATAATCAAATCAATGTAATAATAGGGATAGAAAAAGAACCCTATATTATCTTATATGGAAAATAGATTTGATAAAACACTTGAACTCCATTCTTGAGGAAAATATCCTTTCTACTTCAAACACATTTTTCCTTTCTTAAAATGTCATACAATTTTAAACTAAAAGAAGTTGATTAAAAATAATCATGAAAACTTGTAAAGGAAGCTTCTTGAAAATAATGTTTTAAAAATCCATTCATGCCGTATAAGTTAAAAAAACATTCTTCTCATACTTTTGTCGAAAAAGTCAAAAAGTATCTCGTCGGAAAAACTACAAAATATTCCTTTTATATACTTTACTAAAAACTCACTGAAGGGTAAAATTGGATTTAAACAATTGTAGGTGGATGGAAACAATATTACATATTGAGGGAACATGGATGTGGATGATAAAATACACCCCAGTAAATACCAAAGTATAAACAATCTCAGATAAAAATGAGATTGTGATATTTTCCCTTACCTTAGGTCTGATATGCTTCGTACGTATCCAAACCTCCGGTATAATGATTTAAATAATTTCATTTACTTATTAAAAAATAATATTCATTGTTATTATATCATATATGGTTCACTTATGACTTTATATTAGTCGTTCTTTTGTAAATTCATGTTGAAGTAGCATTTTGGGTAAAATCGTTTCATTTGTCATTCGTGTTTTAACTTGTAATTATTCATATGATTACTTAGATCATGATTAATTACATCCAAAATGTAAAACATGATTTTTATATAATATATATTCAGAATATACATATATATAATAGGTCGATAAATGGAAAGAAATACACCGTTCATGGAGACGGTAGGCCGTACGTACGCATGGACGCTGTTTTCGTTTCCTTATTGAATTTAATGGAATTAAGTATATGAAATACATATATATGTACATAAATACAGTAGAATTATTATGTCATATATTTCATTATTACTTATTATATATACTTTATAATCATTCTTGAATTTTTTACATGGAAAATGAATCTCATTGCGTCGTGGAGACGGCAATCCGTACGTACGCACGAGCGATGATATCGTTCCCATGGAATTGTATTGGAGTGTATTTATACTATTTCAGAATAAATATCACTTTACAATAATCATATATATTCATTATTTACACCATTATACCCATCCAAGTAAGGTGGTTGTGGAAAATAGATTACACCACGGCGTGGAGACGGTATTCTGTACGTACGCACGCGCGGTGATTTCGTTTTCCGTAGGATGGATAGATGGTGAAATAGGGTTGTTTCATAATTATAATAACATATCAGTATATGAGTTATACTTATGTTATTAATTCATAATGAAACAACTAATGAAGAAGAAGTAGATAAAGAAATAAAGTTAAAAGAATCGGTAACGGACATTGCCTCTTCTTTGAAGCCCCTCTTTGAGACCTCCTCTTAGGGAACTAAAATTGGTCTTTGAAGAAGACCAGGACCTCTAGAAAGTTTCTAGGGAAGTTGGAAAATTAAATGAGAAGTTGTTGGCTGAGCGTGAAGGCTCAAATTGGTGAGAGGAGGAGAGGGAGTAGGTGCCCTTTTATAAGGGAGGAGAGGGGAACCTTTGGAAATATAAGAAATATTAGTTTATATTAAATCCCAACCCCACTTAAAAACTTCCAAAATGACTCATATACGAATATTAGATGATATAGGGTTGTAATATCATCAAAAAATAAAATTTAGACATGTTAAGAATTTATTTTAAACATTATCAACTTGATTTATCCTTATTTAATCAATTTAATTTTATTTGTGGTAATAACATTCTAAATTTTAAATTATAACAAATAATTACTTATTTGTTGTGAATTTTCCATAATTGGATACTTTATAATATTTTAGACCATATAAATTTAATTTTTATAATTTTTAAATATTTTTTTGATTTTTAAACAATTTTATAATATGTTATTTTTGTAAAATAACAATAGTGTCAATTTTGAAACTATTCATTTATTTGAATTTAAATAAAATATATACAGAAGATATGTTCTTAATAAAAGCTTTAATAGATATATAAAAGTTCATATGTATCTAGAAAATTATTTGACCACATTAAATAGTTAATATATTATTTATTTTATTATTTCTAAAACCATTTATTTGGTTTATCTCTTAATAAAATAATTACTACAACATTTTTGTATAATTATTTAATATACTTATTTGTTGCATAAAAATTAAAAATAAAATCCTATGATGAAACTAAATATATTAAATTTCACAATAATACTTTGACTCAAATTTATCATCTTAAAATCACAATATTTAAATTGTTATATTTATTAAATTATGACGGTGACAACTTTGGCATCATATAAAATAAAATAATATAAGTGTCATAATCTCCTTAATAAGGATCCAAATGGTCAAAAAGTCGGCCAGTGGATGATTAGGGTTTATATATACACTAATTATAAGTTTTTTGCAGATTTTTGGGCCTTTTGATATGTATTAATATTTCAATAAAAACTATATTATTGATTTTTCACTAAATAAATAATTTCTGTATCATTAATGTATAAGAAAATAAGGTAATTAAAAAACTCTTAAAAATTACAAATAAATTACCATGACAAAGAAAAACTTTTTATCGTACAAATGAGAATTTATAACCGAATTTATATTCTGTATAAACTTATATTAAAAATACTTTAATTATTAAAGTTGAGTGAGACATATTTCACTTTCCTTTAAATAAAATATATTAAAGGTCTTAATCACCTCCAAGTGGGTTCTAGTGGGTTCTATTTAGACCCAAATATGACTTAGTAGAAATTATAATCATCCAATTGTATTAAGACAAGTATTAGGATAATTTTATAATATTATATTTACCCTTAATTACCCAATTTACCGTTTACTATGGTAAATAAAATTTACCGTTGTTACTATTCATAAAGCCCAAAAAAAAAATTAGTCTATTAATATAATTTGGAACCACTGATTCCAAATATGGAATCCATTTTTCCAAATTCAATACACATAATTTTAAGAAATTAAATTAAAATTAATCCCGTTGTTGAAAGAAAATGGGTTTTTGTTTAAAACATTGCAAAAGATTGAATTTATTTAACCTACGAATTCATTGTAAAATCAAGGATAATGACAAACATTATTTTAAATGGTAAAAATTTATTCTATATATACTTTTAAACCATTCAATATTATATTTTAATCACATAATTTATTACGATGAAAATAGTTGTTTTTAATTAAAATATAGCGTGTTTTTACTATTCATTAAAATATGAAAGTTATTAGAATAATATGAAAAATTTATCCAAGGTAAAAATTTATATCTTAATTACAAATAATAATTTTATTTTGTAAAATTTAACTTATAAACATGTCAAAAAATAGGTTTAACGTGGGTGCCCCATCAAAATGCGGCAAAACTGCATTTTTTGAAAAATACTTATTTTACCCGAAAAATTAATTTTTTTCTTATACCATGTTCTAGAAAACGTGTAAGATGAATAATAATGTTATAAAATTCAAAATTTAGTTAATAATATTCATAACTGCTAGTTCATAATAATATTATAATAATAAATCGTTGTTTAGTAAAACCCGGTATTGCGTACTACACACGCTATCGAGGATGCTCGTGATTGCGTGTAATGCAAGCCAAGTCAGGGGTGCGTGTTGTGAAAGAATCCTTTATTATTTAGTATAATAGAATACAATCATTTTAATTTATACATTGAATATATATATATATATACACTCAATGTTGCGTAGAATGACTATTATCAAAAGAACATGAAATTGTGTGTAACACAATCTAAGAATAGTGTTGCGTATACTGCAAGCTAATACAGTGTTATGTATAGCACAAGATAATATTGTTGTATCTTACAACACAAGACATCAATGAAATTAAAATAATGTTTTTCGTAAATTATCGGGGTGTTACATTCTACCCCCCTTAAAATGAATTTCTCCCTCGAAATTCGTCGGGGTTATAAATCATTTACTATTTATAGAAACCCACATCGTAACAAGGAATACTAAAACATAATTTTAAAAACTAAAGTATGAAATGTAACGATTACCCAAAGTAACTCATCACTGGGTTTCCATATAGAAGAACATAGGTGAAAATATGGATATGTAAGAAAAATCTAACCATCAAGTTATGATGGAGAGTGGTAGAGAACATGGCTATGAAAAAGCCATCAATAACAAAGCCATAGATTTTTGATGATCTATGGTACCATATAATTCATCGGATATAAGGGCACTAGGACAACATTTTTGGTTTTCAAGATCATTTCTCTAAAGTTGATGAAATTGGAATTAGAAGAAATACTTTCATTATTTTGGTACAGTCTCACTGTTGGTCGTTATTTGGACAATTTCCACTTCATCTCTTAATGAAATGAAGTTGAATTTGTCATTCGTGAAGTGTTAGCAGATCATGTGATAGAATGATGGGTCATTCCATCTGTCTCAAACAAATGGTTAGAAAAGTTATCAAAAATACATAAGTCTATCTATGGTGAGGTTAATCATATACGATTCCAAAAATGAACTTATACTTCATATATCATACCGCGTAATAAAATAAAACTAGTTTCTACTAACCAGAGACTTCATGTAGGCCAGTGGTAGGTGATAAAGGCTAGTCATACTTTGTTTGTGGGTTCGATTGCCACAGCCTTTTCTGACGCGATGGGCAGTCACCCGTCCTGCAGGTTGTCCTTTTTTCTAAAACTACATTACTATAACATCCCATCAATAATATCGAAAAAAGTTCTATCCTTAAAAAATACTAACTTATATCCAACATAATCCATTCCAATATTTAGGCTTATCTGAAATACTTCGGTCCAAGCTCATAGTATAAAGAAAATGATTACTTTAAATTTCACATAACAATCACGTGAATGCCATCATTTATCCCCCATATATCATAAGATATATCTTGTTGGTCAAATTTCAAACATGTGAATACCTTAATCATGTATTCTCTTGAAGAATGAATACCCATTGAACCTTAATGAAAACATGAATGCAGTTAAAAGTTAACACTTTCCACTTACCAAAATTCCCAAAATTCTATATACTCAAACCATGATATCACTTAGTCCTTATATCAATCATGATCTCATGAATACTGTCAAACATTTCATTTTCTCCTTATCCCTTCATTATGCGCATATCATCTGCTTTCCAAAATATTTGAATCACTTTTCATGGTTACTGATACCATAATATTATTGAAAACCACAATAGACTAATACAAAAAAATATTCTAATACACCATAAAAGTACCTCAACAACATTATTCTTGAATACCAATACATAAAAACTTCAGTCCATTCTCTTCAATGATTTTCCTGGAATAAGTCCTTCCTTTATTTAGAAGTAACTTTTTAGGCCAGGGCATTGAGTTGGGTAATGCCCATGTTCTCCACAAATAAGACATTCAACTCCATAAGAGTCTGTCACTCTATGACCCTTTTCTCCACACAGATAACATTTTCCACTCCATTTTAGGTATTCCTCAAGGTTCTTCTTCCCTTATTTAGAAATCTCAATCTTCCTTTCTTTATGCTCCTCAACATGCGAACATGCATAAAAGTCTACCTTCCTCTTATTTGATGAATTAGGCATACCACTAAATTTCACCTTGTTAATCATATACAGCGATGACTGATTCTGCATAATCACAATATATTTCTCTCTAGGAATTACACAATTTTGTTGCTCATAGTCACCATTTTTTCCATTGGATTCAATGTTAACCGAATTTTTTCTGGTTCCCTCCATTGACTAAAACACAAAAAAATTCTGTGGGAGGCAAAAATCATGCTAGGGAAAACAACATAGTAAAGGGGGAGTACCGTCAATATCTAAAATCTTATGTTAAATTCTATGATTGTTACCTTAGTTCTAGGACTATATCCTATACGTATACATATCCTTATGGACATCCCTATACATACCTTAGAAATATCTCTATGAATCTCACTAACGTTTTCGCATCCTAGTTTCCAAAAGTTGACTAAACCTTTCCTCTGATACCAACTATAGAGACCCGAAGCTTGACGTACATGGACATTACATTACTTTTGTGGAATACGTAGTACATAACAAAAACAGACACACAAGGACGGTAATAGTTTAGTGTCTTTGGAAATGTGGAACGTAATCTTCTAATCATGGTGAAAGATCTTCAACATCTCCCATAAAGATCTTCCCCTTTTTTTCTTACCTAAAACCTTTCTATATATCCTGGGGAAAAGAAAACATAAAAAGGGTGAGCTCAAATGCTCAGTAAGGGTAAGCATGGAGAAAAAAAAACAAACCATATACATTTGAACCTAAAAACATCTACATAATGTTTAAACATATAAATCTTGTGCAATGACATAAAACATGGAAGTACGTAAGACATAGATCAAAATAGAACATCAATCATGATAAAATATCTTGTAAATAAAACTTTTAATTGTGGAAAAACATTAATCACATGATATGATTTCCATAGTATCCAAGGAATTTCTGCCAAGACCATCTTAGTGGAAAAAGTCCCTCTCTGAATCGAGTTCACTCCTCGTTCCAGTCCTGTATTACTAAACCGGTTTAACCTGCCGTTCCAGCCATGTCTATCTCATGAGATATAAATCTTTACCCAATGAATTGGAGGGAGATATAGGTCCCACCCATCTCATAATGATACCATTCTTATGTGTGCCACAAAATCATAAATCATACATCATTGCATAACCCATGTAATAAAAATGGGATTCTTAAACATCATGACATCATAAAACAATTCATAAAAATAATTCCATCACAAAATAATCAAATCAATGTAATAATATGGATATAAATAGAACCCTATATTATCTTAGATGGAAAATAATTTTGATAAAACACTTCAACTCCATTCAGGAGGAAAATATCAATTTTTTTCCTTTCTTAACATGTCATACAATTTTAAACTAAAAGAAGTTGATTAAAAATAAACATGAAAACCTGTAAAAGAAGCTTCTTGGAAATAATGTTTTAAAAATCCATTCATGCCATATAAGTTAAAAAACATTCTTCTCGTACTTTTGTCGGATAAGTCAAAAAGTACCTCGTACGAAAAACGACAAAAGATTCATTTCATATCCTTTACTAAAAACTCACCGAAGTTTAAAATTGGATTTAAACAATTGTAGGTGGATGGAAACAATATTACATATTGAGGGAACATGGATGTGGATGATAAAATAAACCCCATTAAATACCAAAGTATAAAAAATCTCAGATAAAAATGAGATTGTGATATTTTCCCTTACCTTAGGTCCGATATGCTTCGTACGTATCAAAACCTCCTGTGTATTGATTTAAATAATGTCATTTACTTATTACAGAATCATATTCATTGTTATTATATCATATATGTTTCACTTATGACTTTATATTACCCATTATTTTGTAAATTCATGTTAAAGTACTGTTTTGGGTAAAATCGTTTCATTTGTCGTTCGTGTTTTAACTTGTAATTATTCATATGATTACTTAGATCATGATTACTTAGATCCAGAATGTAAAACATGATTTATATATAATATATATTCAGAATATACATATATATATAATAGATCGATAAATGGATAGAAATACACCATTCATGGAGACGGTAGGTCGTACATACGCATGGACGATGTTTTCGTTTCCTTATTGAATTGAATGGAATTAAGTATATGACATACATATATATGTACATAAATCCAGTAGAATTATTATGTCATATATTTCATTATTACTTATTATAAATACTTTATAATCATTCTGGAATTTTTAACATGGAAAATGAATCTCATCGCGTCGTGGGGATGGTAATCCGTACGTACGCACGAGCGATGATATCGTTCCCATGGAATTGTATTGGAGTGTATGTATACTCTTTCAGAATCAATATCACTTTACAATAATAATATATAGTCATTATTTAAACCATTATACCCATCCAAGTAAGGTGGTGGTGGAAAATAGATTACACCACGGCGTGGAGACAGTATTCCGTACGTACGCACGCGCGGTGATTTAATTTTCCGTAGTATGGATAGATAGTGAAATATGGTTGTTTCATACATATAATAACATATCCGTATATGAGGTATACTTATGTTATTACTTCACAATGAAAAAACTAAAGAAGAAGAAGTAGAAGAAGAAATAAAGTTGAAAGAATCGGTAACGGACATTACCTCTTCTTTGAAGCACCTCTTTGAGACCTCCTCTTAGGACACTAAAATTGGTCTTTGAAGAAGACCAGGACCTATATAAAGTTTATAAGAAAGTGGGGAAATGAAATGGGCAGGTGTTGGAAGATCATGAAGACTCAAATTGGTGTGAGGAGGAGAGGGAGGAGGTGCCCTTTTATAAGGGAGGAGAGGGGCGCCTTTGGAAATATAAGAAATATTAGTTTATATTAAATCCCAACCCGACTTAAAAACTTCCAAAATGACTCATATATGAAGCTAACATGAGATTGGGTTTTAATCTCATCAACCAATAAAATTTATACATGTTAGTAATTTATTATAAACATTATAAACTTGATTTATCTTTATTTAATCAATTTAATTTTATTTGTGGTAATAACATTCTAAATTTTATATTATAACAAATAATTACTTATTTGTTGTGAATGGTCCATAATTGGATAATTTATAATATTTTAGACCATATTAATTTAAATTTATAATTTTTAAATATTTTTGTGATTTTTAAACAATTGTATAATATGTTATTTTTATAAAATAACAATAGTGTCAATTTTGACACTATTCATTTATTTGAATTTAAATAAAATATATACAGAAGATATGTTCGAACTAAAAGCTTTAATAGATTCATAAAAGGTAATATGTTTCTAGAAAAGTAGTGGAGAACATTAAATAGTTCTTATAATATTTATTTTATTATTTTTAATACCATTTATTTGGTTTATCTCTTAATAAAATATTTACTTCAACATTTGTGTATAATTATTTAATGTACTTATTTGTTGCATAAAAATTAAAAATAAAAACCTATGATGAAGCTAAATATATTACCTTTCACAATAATACTTTTACTCGAATTTATCATCTTAAAATGACAATATTTAAATTGTTATATTTATTAAATTATGAAGGTCACAACTTTGGCATCATTTAAAATAAAATAATATAAGTGTCATAATCACCTTAATAAGGATCCAAATGGTCAAAAAATAGTCCAGTGGATGATTAGGGTTTATATATACACTAATAATACGTTTTGTTCAGATTTTTTGGCCTTTTTATATGTATTACTTTTTCAATAAAAACTATATTATTGATTTTTCACTAAATAAATAATTTCTGCATCATTAATGTATAAGATAATAAGGTAATTAAAAAACTCATAAAAATTACAAATAAATTACCATGACAAAGAAAAAAAAATTATCTTTCAAATTAGTATTTATAACCGAATTTATATTCTGTATAAACTTATATTAAAAATACTTTAATTATTAATGTTGAGTGAGACATATTTCACTTTCCTTTAAATAAAATAAACTAAAGGTCTTAATCACCTCAAAGTGGGTTCTAATGGATTCCATTTCGACCCAAATATGACTTAGGACAAATTATAATCATCCAATTATATTAAGACAACTATTAGGATAATTTTATAATATTATATTTACCCTTAATTACCCAATTTACCTTTTACAACGGTAAATAAAATTTACCGTTGTTACTTTTCATAAAGCTCAAAAATAAAAAGTAGTCTATTAATATAATTTGGACCCACTGATTCCAAAAATGGAATGAATTTTTCCAAATTAAATACACATAATTTTCAGAAATTAAATTAAAATTAATCTCATTGTCGAAAGAAAACGGGTTTTTGTTTAAAACATTACAAAATATTGAATTTATTTAACCTACGAATTCAATGTAAAATCAAGGCTAATGACTTACATTATAATAAATGGTAAAAATATATTATATTTATACATTTAAACCATTTAATATTATAATTTAATCACATAAGTTATTACGATGAAAAAAGTTGTTTTTAATTAAAATATAGCGTGTTTTTACTATTCATTAAAATATGAAAGTTATCAGAATAATATGAAAAATTTATCCAAGGTAAAATGTTTTATCCTGATTCCAAGTAATAATTTTATTTTGTAAAATTGAACTTATAAACATGTAAAAAACTAGATTTAATGTGGGTGCGCTATCAAAAGGCGGCAAAACCGCATTTTTTGAAAAATACTAATTTTACCCGAAAAATTTATTTTGTTCTTATACCATGTTCTAGAAAATGTGTAAGATGAATAATAATGTTATAAAATTTAAAATTTAGTTAATAATATTCATAAAATCTAGTTCATAATAATATTATAATAATATATCGTTGTTTAGTAAAACCCGGTATTGTGCACAACACACGCTATCGAGGTAGGTCGCGATTGCGTATAATGCAAGCCAAGTCAAATTTGCGTGTTGTGCAAGAATCCTTTATTATTTTGTATAACAGAATCCAAAAATTTTTCATTTATACATTGAATATATATATATATATATATACACTCAATGTTGCGTAGAATGACTATTATCAAACAAACATGAAATTGTGTGTAACACAATCTAAGAGGAGTGTTGCATATACTGCAAGCTAATACGGTGTTGCGTATGGCACAAGATAATCTTGTTGTAGCTTACAACACAAGACATCAATGAAATAAAAAGAAAATTTTTCATAAAATCTCGGGGTGTTACACGATGTATTAGGGAAATTGTTTTAATTTCTTATCAAACATTATAGAAACCTTCCATGGATATACCTTCATAAAATCATAATCTTAGACTTGAAATTATAAATCCTTTCTTTAGTTAACTGTATAACTCTTTTTCCTTCTTTAATACTCCTTGATATGTATCTAAATATATATCTATTTTAAATTTGTCTCCTTATCATGTTTTAGTCCTAAAATCTTCCTTTCACTTGCTTCATCCCAACATATTGTTTTACAATCTCTTTTCCCATATAATTCATTATATAAATTCTTTTAAATTATCAAATGGAAGAAAATATTATAAGAAAATTACACCTAAGGTAAATAATAATCCGATGTTCCAGGAAATTAATGTGATAATGACAATAATATGTTCTATAATATATGAATATTCCTTTCAGACTATCCATCTATATGAGGATGACAAGAATTTCTCAAATGTAACTCAGTGTCGAGAGACTTCTGAATACTATTATGGAGTTTTGATGTAAACCTTGGGTTATGATCCAATCGATCAAATGATGTGTGTAGTGAATTATCAAAAAATCATTAATATAGAGTCGTATAATGTTTCCCAATGGTATATATTCCTATATTGTGAGAAAATGGGTGGAATAGGTAAAAATATTATCAATAACCCATATGAAATAATTGATTATTGGTGTCCTTGTAAATTTTTTTACAAATTCCAATGTTATATCATCCCATTTCCATAGAGAAATTGGTATAGGTTATATAACTACTTTTGGATATTTTCTCACCATATTTACCAATTTATAAAATTGCTATTATGATACTTAATCTATAATTTCCCATTTCATATTATCCCATAAAAAATATTCCATCAGATCCTCATACATTTTTGTTCTAATAGGATGTATAGTGAAATTTGTGCTATGAGATTCATCTAATAATTCTCTATTTAACTTAGGTATGTATGGAGCACACATCTTCTTCCAAAAATTAAAATATCATAATCACTGATGAAGTCTGCCAGATTCGCTTTATTAAAGGATTTAATTTTCTTTTGAATATTCTTATCTTTATTTTGGGGAATTTTTATTTAGTTACAACCCTAGCCATAATAACCTAGAGTCAGTTTTTACTTTATTACATTTGAATATGATAAAAGAGATCACTTAACAATGGAATGAATAGTTTCATAGTCTTCTAGAACCACATAAAAAATGATACTAATTTTAAATTGGGAATAAAAATAAAATATAATACAAAAAAGAATATTATATTTATCCCTGATACTCATTAAATAATTTCATCTTCATATCATGGGGAAAGGAAACAGTGTAATGGTGAGCTCAAATGATCAATAAGGATTGAATACAAAGTAAAGTATCATGATTCAATATATAATAATAAATATAGAATGTTAAATAACTGAGAACGCATTTCATTTAATCAATAAATTTACAATCAGATTTGGATATGGCATAATCAATACAGAAAGGTAAATAAATTATCAGACATGCCTTTTAATCAATAAACTGAGAATTATATGTATCTAGAAATAATATAATTGAGAAAATATCATGTATAATAATAATTATATTTTAAATAAAATAAATTATTAGTTATTTTAATTAATGATATCTAACATCATGATTCCTCTTATGTCAAGACCTTTTAGAGGATAGTTGAAAACTATCAGTAAAACCCCATCTGATTTGGCCAACAGATTTGTACCAAGAATCCTATAATTCCTTCAAGGGGATATCTATAACTATTCTCAAACTATCAATAAATTTCAGAAGCATTTCTCATATATCAAATAATAAATTTATTTCATGATTCATTATTTATTATCATCAAATATCCTTATAGAATAATGGATATGAATTTATCAACACTTCCCCAGTTAATCAAAAGAATTTAGATGTAAATACCATATTTAAGAAAGGTATAAATTATTTATAATAAAATCATAATTTATATAATTATAATTATGTTATATATAAATTTAGTTTCTAATGAAAAATGATCAAAATAAAGGGATTGTTTCCAAAGAAAGTTAACAACAACAAAAGAAAGTGAGATTATACAATAATATTTTAACATCATTAGTTACTTTTAAATTGTATACCCTTGAAGATTAAACACGAAACAAAAAATTAATAATATTAAATAAATAGTTATTAATGTCAAATAAATCAAATGGTATGTATATTCATCACATAAATGTGAGTAGGTTTATATGAACAAATGCATCTCAATGAAATGGAAATTGAGATGAAATTTACTACCACACACATTCCTTTAGTTGAAAAATATATAAACAAAAATATAAAGGTTTTAGGAAAGTTATTAAATAATAAAAGTACAACAATCATATATATAAAATATCATATATGACCCTATTATAAGATTTTACCACCCATTTTTTAATAATATTCCATTATTTTCATTGTTTCGGGTGTTAATTGTATTGATTCTCATCTGTGTTTTGTCCTGAATGATATAGTTATTGTACATAGGATCTAAATAAATTATATAAATAATTATTATAATTTTATACATATCATATTTAATCAGTAAGTCATTATTATATCTATTTTTATTGGTTAGTAAAATAAAATGAATTGTTTCACTTTGTGGTGAAGGTGCATCGTACGTATGCACAAGCGATGATATAATTCCCTTAACGGATGACTGGGTTAAAAAATTTAGGATATAATAATTTTCATGAATTTATATAAAGTCATATATATTAAATATATATTCATTAATTTTATCTTTATTACATTTTAGGTAAAGAGTAAGTGGTAAATGATTCACAATGCTTCATAATGCGGTAGTTCACACTACACATGAATGCTGTTATCATATTTTAAATGGAATGGAATTAAAAACCGTCTATTTGATATTAAAAATTAAAAAAGTATAAAAATATAATAAATGAAATATATATGTGTTATATAAAATATTTTATATTTCCTTTATTAGTGGTGAGGGATGATGAATTACCTTTGTTCACGAGGTAGAAGTCATTCATACACACTATAAATGGGTTTTCTTCACATTTTGTGGTAGTGGTGATGGATATTGGTCATGAAATTAACACTATAACACCTAAATATAATTGAGATACTTATTTTGTTATATAATAATGTTTTAATAAGATTTTATGGAGGTATAAGATGATCTAAAACAAAAACGCGTGTTTATGAACATTTCCTTTTCTTTCGATAACTTTTATAATTTTGAAACAAAAGCCTTCCTAGGATGGGATTATGATAAAAAATTGATATATGATGTTGTTAAGGTATTAAGTAATTCATTTGGGTAGGTATTGGATGATCCAAAATTCATTGTAACTGTGATGAGTGGAGGTGTGTGGTGGCCTTTTATAAGTGGGGGAGAGGATACACATGGAATATTTGAAAAGAATTTGTTACACACACATTTTTATCATTTTGAAAGTATCAAAAAAATTTCATTATATAATATTAAAGTATATGAGGTATATATATATCCATTAAAATGTTTTTCTACAAGTATTTAGGGCATTTTAACACATATCATTTTAGTTAAATACCTAGAAAAATTGGTTTTCCATTAACTACTGTAATTAATTTTTACTGGTTGTACTATACATTGGGGTCAAAAATTAAATTTTACTTACAAGATAATTTAAATTATTATGATTCAAAATATGGAATAAATTTTTCAAAATTAAATTTATATAAGGGGTAGAATCCAATTTTAAATTATTCCCATAGACACGGTGAAAAAACGGAGTTCCAATGGGCAAATTCTCCTAAGTATATATTGTTTTAATATCAAAATTCAATATGAAATTGATTAAGATGATGTAAATTGTATTTTTTAAAATATAGTTGAAATAATTTTACATTAAACCCAATTCAAAATATAATTTATCTTTTTAAATAAATTAAAAGAAAATGAAATTTTCAATAAAAATTATTATTTTTCACTATTAATTGAAAAATGAAACTTTTCTAAAAAAATAAAAAATATCACCCTAATATAATTTTGAAATTATTATTTAAAAATTTAATTTAATTTTTTAAAATTAATTTTTTGAATTTTTGTCTAAGGAAGACTAAACCACCTTTTATAATAATATAGTTTTTTCAGGAAACTTTTAAATTTCTATTATAGGACTCTTATTTTATTTATAATAAATAGATAACCATAATTTGCATACTTTTTTATTCATACTCATAACCATAAACATAATGGATTGGTTATAATGGTCATGTTTAAATAATATTTTAATATAGTTTCAAATTTCATTTAAACCTGAATTTACATGCATCACAAGCAATCAAAGAGATTAAATTTATTAAAAAGAAAATAAACATTAATGACTGCTTATTTTGTTCATACTTCATACAAAAGATTCATCTTCGAAATTTCATGGATATTACATTTTGAACATATAACGATAGTTCTTCTTCATGAAATAATCGTGTTCCCACATTTCTTCCTATATTTTTTTATTTCTCTAAAGCACCATAACCTATCATTTATTATGATTCCTCAATACATTCTCTCTAGTATCATGAATCATGACGGATTATTCATTGTATGATAGAGTAGAATACAATTATATTTCATTATAGGTGTTCAAATCAAATGGGACATGCATTTTCATCTTTTAAAATGATATATCAAACAAATCAAAGACTTTTGAAAGACTTGGTGTCATTTCTAAATAGTAATAAAAAATCCAATTATTTATATTATTTCAAAGTGTTTGATGTCCATGAGGCTTAGTTTCCTTTTCGTTATGACCCCTATGACACCCTTTTGTGGTGATACCCTTAAAAACATGATCTCCAATGTGTAATTTTAAAAACTTTCTTTGATTATTGAAAAAAAAAAATTCTTACATTAAACTGCTTTAATATGAGATTGAAAACCCTTTACCTTTTGTTTTTGTCTCTAAAACAAGTTTTGGTCCATCATGTTTCCTTTCACCAAATTCATCCCAACAAGTTGGAGCATGAAATTTATTTCCATATAATGCTTTATACAGATCCATTTTTATATTTTAAGGGTATATATTTTTATAGGAAAACTCTTCCAAAGGTAAATACTAATCAGATATACATGAAAAATAATGTGAGGATAACGTAATCTTTTTAACCATTATTTTAATAGTCATTTTAGACATTCCATCTATTCATGTATGGAAGTTTGTTTTCAAAAGAAACATATTATTAAGATCCATCTAATGAAACATCATTAATTTTGATGAAAAATGGGATCACAATCAAACAATATAAAAAACAGTGTGTCATGGTGTATTAAAACAACTTTAATGTAGAGCCTTGGGAGGAAACCAAGAGGTAAATCTTCTCTTGCAGTGAGTAAATGTGTATATTTCATGAGATGATCAATAATAACCCATATTAAAACATTCTTACTAGGATTATATGGTATTTCTATGAGTAATTCCATAGTAATGTCATCAAATTTCCACACAAGAGTAGGAATGGGTTTCATGAAACCTATATTATGATGTTTCACAACAATTAATTATTGAAAAACAAAAAATATTGACAAATAATTAGCAAATTTCATCTTCATGTTTTCGTAAAAAAACTATTCTCTCAAAACCCTAAACCTATTAGTGCTACCATAGTTTATAGAGAAGTTTGAGCTATTATTATCATCAAATAATTCCTTTTTTAGCTCAAGTGTAAATGGATCAAATAATCACATGTAAAATTTCTGAACACCATCTTCATAAACGAATTCTGATAAATTCTAATTATTTGTAGAATTAATTTTCTTATAGAAGCTATCATCATATGACTCATAACATCTTAAAATTTTAAATTATGATGGTTTCCAAATCATTATGAAATGGGTTTATGTAACTACTTTATTTATAGTTCTTGTATCCATCCTTACTATATCGATGAAAATAGAATCCCTCACAGTCCTCTTTTGGGTTAAAACACTATGACATTTCCTTCCCAATTAATCAACTACCTTATTTACCTTCCCTGGGTGGTAGTGTGTCATGATATTATTATCAGTAGTGTACCTAGATCCATCAACTTTTTCTTTTGTTAAAAACATTCAATGAAAATATATATTTTACCATTTTATGAACTCTCTATTTCTCACAACATTAACTAAAGAGATAATGACTCCATATCTTCAAATAAAATATTACATATTCCAAATCAAGATCATGGGTTTGATAGTACTATTCATGAGGATTAAATTTCCTTGGTGAATATATATTAACATTATCAATTTTCATTAGGATGTGACCATGTCCACTCATCGAGACATCACTATATAGAATAATCTCATTACTTCCATATGGAAGAGTGAAAATCAATGTGTTGGACAATTTGATCAATATTTGAACAATAATTTCTTCAAATTAGTTTTTTCAAAATAACGTAACCCCTTAACATGTAATCTTGGTTAATGGGTTGGATAATTAGGAAATATAATTGTACAGATCCCCAATAATTACCACCCAATCAAACAAAACAACATTCCTCAGTTATATTCCATTGTGTAGGAAATTATTTGAATAACTATGAAATTATATAAACAACCAAAATTTTATACGTGGAGTCAAGAAAGCCTGGAAAAGACACTTCTTGAAGCTTAATATACCACTTACTTTTTTACGATATAAAACTTCCTTTCTAATCTTGTGAATAATTATATGCAAGTGATTCTAAATGTCCTCGTAGAATTCATAATATAATTTTATATCATTAATGGATACCAAAATAAAATCATAAATATATTCCATAAAAAATATTTTCATTAGAGCCATAAAAATGTATGGTGAATTATCCAATCTAAAAAACATTACTATAAACCGCAAATGTACATACCTTTCTTGGAATTCTATCCTTAGAATGTATTTTGTCGTTATCCAAAATATATAACATCTATAATGAAGGTATATATTTGAAAAATATTGGAAACTATGAAGTGGATTGAATAATTCAACAATTTAGGTATATGGTACATATTATTTATCAAGACTATTGAATTCTTAATAATCAATGCAAAACCTCATGTATCAATCCTTCATTGTAACTTAGTGAATAGTGGATCCTCTTGGTGAATGATATGGTGAATAAATCCCTTATCACACAATTCCTCTAGTTTTTTCTTTTAATATATTAATTACATAGTGTCCTTTCTATAAGTAGTCTTTGATATTGGTCATGTATCAGGTAATAAATCAATGGAAAACACAACTTCATGCTTTGGGGGGTGTCCAGGTATTTCCTCAGGAAATACATAAATGTATTCTAGAATAATGAGTACAATATCAATTGGAATATTACCTTACTTATACTTATATTATTTCAACCCTTTTCTATAAGAATATAATTAATTTTTTCTTTTGGGGTCAATTATAAAAATGTCTCATATGATAGTGTCTCTTCCCTAAAGATAATAAATTCTATGTATTCTTCAAAAATCATAATTTAATTCTTATTATAAAATGTTTTTTAAACATATTATTAATGTTAGTCAATACCAATGATTATATAGAATAAACCCAAATTCATTATAATAAGGTTATAAAATAATCATATTTATATGGAATATTGTAGACATCATGAATAATTCTTCTTATAGTTAGACATCCACTATGATTCTTGACTAAAAACTCACATCCTAATGTGATAGGGAAATATCTAATTTTCCTTGAAAACAAGGAAGATATAAAAGAGTATGATGACCCAAAATTAGTTAAAGAATTTTTGAAATTTTAATATCGCATTGAAGTACCAACCACAAAATATTGGAACACTACACCCTCTTTAATAGTGATTCCATAGGCTTTTCCTTCTCTCTTTGGCCTCTTCTATGGTAGATTACCATGAAGCTTGGGGAATTCAATTTCATAGATAATCATCTAACAATTATTGAAAAATTAAGTGGTAGTGTTTACTATCTCCCCATTTCATTATTTATCATAATTACTCTTATATACACACTTAAACAAATCTCTCATGCACTTTAATAATTTTATAGGACAATTCTTTGAATTACTCTCACAAGATAGAAATCACTTTATTCTCCTCTTCTTCATCGACACATTCCCTACTTCTTGGTGATCATTCGACCTATTATTTTCATAATTTCCCTTAAAAAATAGAATATATAGAATTAAATCTCTATATGACTTCACAAAAAAACTATTTCAAATTAAGATGAATTTTTTTGATATACCATTGTCTAAAAAGACTTCAATTATTCCCTTTATGAAATGGTAAATCTTGCACTCTGATTTGTGTGTAAAATCTATAGAATTACTAGATAACTTCATAAAGGTAGCCACATACTCATTAAAATATTATTCTCCATTTTTCACTAACATGATGAACTATCCCTTCTTTTTAGCTTGTTTCTAATAAGAGAAATATTTGTCAAAGACTTTATCCTTAAAAGAGTTCCATTCCATGTGTTTTATTTCCTCTTCCTTTCTAGTATTCCAGATTAGTGACAACTATTAAACAAAATCTCCTTTGATACAATACATTTTATGTGTAAATTTTACTTTTCATCACATTATAAGTCCCCAAATATTTTCTCAAGAGATTTATTCAATTGATCAGCTACCATTAGAATTTTAGTCCCACAAAATGAGGGGGATTATATCTCAAGAAGCGATCCAACATAGAAGAATCATATCATGTAATAGATTTCTCTATCTGAGAATGGTCATTTTTATAACCTAATTATTATTCCCTAAAATATCAATGGTCGTGTCAGTTTCTATATCAAATATATTTACATTCATAGTGGAAAATATCGATAATTTACATGTCTATTGATACCCTTATAACTTTCAAGATCCATTTCAAAATAGTGGAATATACTAGTTTGGATCATAAAATTATGAATTTTAAATCAGAATGTATACTTATAAATATTTTTCAAAACATAACATAAATTAAAAAAATTATGCATTTTTTTGTTTCAAAATAATAAACATGGTTTCTTTGGGGATATCGTTGTTTTCAAATACATCATAATGGTTTTTAATAAAAATGTGATTTATCCTAAGAATAACCCACCAGAGTGTCAAACCAAGAGAATGGTAAGGAATATTTTCATGCACCAGTAGACGGTTGGGTCAAGCCCAATTATCCCTTTTTGATGTTATTACCCCAAGACACAACACTACCAAAACCAAATCCATTAATAGTATCTAGACATATATGTATTATTTGGAAAAAAATTCATATAATATAATCCTTAAAAAATAATAGGATGGGATTATATTCATATCCTCAATCAATATCACAAGGTTATATTCCCTAATATATTACATACTTAATCTTGTTCCTAAGGATTCCACTAAACATTCTCTGATACAAATTATAACAAACCCAACTCCAGTAACCCAAAGATGGTTTCTACTTTATTACATTGACATAATTTACATGTGATCACATCTTGAAGGACTGAATATTTTAAAAGTATTAAAGAACTAGATACATACATGATACCCTTTTTAAATTCTAAATATAAATAATACATAACACATCAAAAAATAAAATGATATGCATTGCTAAAACATGTTCAAATATTTCACATTCATTTCCCAGTGAATGGAAACAAAGTAAGTGTGAGAATAAATTCCAAATAAGGGTTACATAAAGTGAAGTATATCATGATTTAATTATCAATAATAAATTTTTAATTGAAAATAATTGACCACAAATTCATTTAATTTATAACTTGATTATCATAATTGGGTAAGGTTCAATCAATATGGGATGGTAAATAACTAGAATCACAATTATTTTAATAAATAAACTCAGACAGAAATGAATGCTGATATAATATAATAAAAAAATCCATGTGAAATAATAATTAATGAATTAATAATGAATGAAAATTTTAATAATTGGATTTCATAATCTCATGAATCATGATACCTCTGCCGTCAAGACCTTTCATAAAGCAGTTTAAAACTATGAGTAAAAAACCCATTTGATTTGGCTTTGGGATTTGTATCATGATACCTATTAATGCATAAAGGGGGTATAAATAATTGGGTCCAACAGATCAGTACATGTCAAAATCATTCCTAATATATTTAATAATTGATATAATTTATGAATCAATATACCTTATCATTAAATATCTATAATGAGTAAATGATATAGATTTATAAATATTTCCCAATTTAATCAAATAAAATTAAAATTAAACACCGTATTTAATAATGGAATTTTTTTGGAAATAATATTTTCAATTATAAATGAATATGTATTTTTGATAGAAATATAGTTTCCAATGACTAATTATCATAAGAAAGTCATTGTTTAAAGGTAATGTAAATGTCACTATAGAAAGTTAGATTGGGTATTAATATTTTTACCCATTTGGTATCTTTTAAATTGTAAAAACATGAATAAAAAAATTGAAAAGAAATATTTATAAGAATAACTAAATATTTATTCGTTTTAAATACATTAAAGTTGAAATATATACTCAATATAAATGTGAATAGGTTCATATTAACAAATATGTCACATTGAAATGGGAACTGAGAAGAAATCTCAAACCACATGATTTCTATTATTTGAATACGATTAAAATAAAATCGAATGACTTTAATAACAAATTTAATTAATTCTGGAATAATAATCATATTTATAATATCATATATGATCCAATTAGGAAAAATTTCCACTTTTTTGTTACTAATAATACATTATTTTCTGTATTTCAAGTGCCAATTGCCTTGTTTTGTCATGGGAGTTTTGTCATGTATTTTTGGGTTCTTATAAACATTTTATGTATAAATAAATTACATAATGATATAAAAATTAATACCATATATAATCAGTAGATAAATTATTATAACCATTCAAAAAAGATGGGGAAAGAAAATGAATCACATCCCATCGTGGAGATTGTAGGTCATATGCCTGCCTGAGTGAAGATATCACCATTTAATGCATTAAAGGGTAAACAAGTTCATCATCTATTAATTTTAATGAATTCCTTTAATGTCATATATATCATATAAAATCAAAATATTATCCTTTATTACCATACATATAATGTGTAAGTGAAAAACGAATCACATCACTTCATGAGGTGGTAGTCTTCCGTACACACGACTGACATTATCATATTTTAAATGGAATGAAATTTCATAAGGTATATCATATAATTTTTTTTAATAAGTATAAAAATATCAAAAATATCATATAAATTTATTAAAACCATAATTATATCCAGTATTTAATGGTGGATCTAGAAAACTAATTATATCGGTTCATGAGGTAGTAGTCCACTGTACACCTGATGGAGAGTTTCATTTCCCATTTGATGGAAGCGTAGATACATATATGTCATTAACATAAGATAATAATATAATATAATATGAAATATAATTTTTTTTGTTATAATAATGGTTTTATATAATTTAATGGAGTTGGAAAAATAAACAATAAAAAGGCTTGTTCTAGAACATTACCTATTCTTTGAATAACTTCTTTAAGAATGCACAAAATGAATTCCTAGGATGTATTTATGATGAAATAAATGGTCTAACGGTTTTTTAGGTGGTTAATAAAGTTATTTTACTAGGTCTTGGATTATTCAAATTTCTTTGGATGTTTTAAATGGGAATGATATGGTTGACCTTTAATAAATGTTATTGAATACAAAAATGTAATTTTTGAAAATTATCAATTACACACACATTTATATCATTCCAAAAGCATCCTAAAAGTGCCATTATATACCCTTACAAGAGATAATGTTGAAATATGGATATACATTTGTTTTCTTACAAGTGGATACATTATTATAACACTTTCCTTTTTTAGTTTAACCTATGGTAAATCAATCTTTAACTTAACCACATTAATATGTTTTTACATATTTTACAGTTAATAATTGTAAAAAACACGTCAAAATTATTAGATAATATATATTATACTAATCCTAAGGTGCAATACATTTATCCAAATTCAATTCACTGAATTTGATGAATCTAATTTAATATTATACCCACAGATGTGATGCGACATCAGATTTCCCCATAGAAAATCCTCAAAATTATCGAAAGTTTAAATATCATAATTCATTATGAAATGGAAGACAGTAGACAAAATTTTATTTATTATAATATAATTTTAAGAAATTTACATCAAAATTATTTTACAATATATTTTAACATTATAAGTAATTTAATGGAAAATGTAGTTTTTCGTAAAAATCAGTATTTCTACGAATTCATAGAAAAATATAAAAATTTAAAAAAATCCCAAACATTTACCCTAAGTTAATTTGTATATTCCTATTTAAAAAATTATTTTAATTTTATCAAATTAATTTAATAAAAGTGGTAATAATTATTTTTAAATTATGTGTATGAAGGGTGCCCAAATCACATTTTAGGAAAATAGAGATTTCAGAAAAAACATTTTTTCCTTTAAAATGATATTATTTTATTTTTAACCAATAGACAATCATAATTTTAATAATTTATTTATTATTATTAGATCATAACAACCTAATTCCTAGGTTATAATGGTCAATATTAAATTTTATTTTTATATAGTATCATGTTCCATTTAAACCTAGTGTTTCACGAATTAAAAGTTATTCAAGGCATTGAATTTATTTAAAAGAAAATAAATCATAAATTCTGGGGGTGCTATATATTTTCTATAATAAAAATAGTTCAGAAATCATTTTTGGATATCCTAGATGGATCATTTAGGTATACTAAGAAGGGTGTCTGCGTGAATCAGTGCAACCATTTTTTTATGTATTTTTCATTGTGTTCAATTATCCCCTCTTATTATTGAACCTTTGACATGGTTAAGATGAATGGACATATTATGCACTCAAAATATTTACATAAATATTCAATACAGATAATAAAACAACATAAACATGTTGAGAGTTCTACATCATTCGATACAAAGAATACCTCCTTGTCACGATCAACATTCTTTTGTTTCACATATTCTCTTATCTCAATAACATTGTAGTGATTAAAAATAATTAGAATTGGTATACAATGATCAAGAAGGAAATAATCAATATTACTCAGCTAGAGCCAATCTTTATACACGTACCACCAATCTTCAATGGTGTTCTTAATAATATAACCACCAATTAAGCAATTATATTCAATAATGATACAAACAAGATATTCTCTACTACAATGGATGGATTTTCATAATCTAAATAATATTCTCTCATCACTATAGGTCATCAACTACTACTGAATGAATATAATTATAATCTCATTGGACCACTACTCTGTAATAAGTGGAACAAACATATTCCACTCCAACTCAATATTTTTTCAGAATAATCAACTGATGAATTTGTAAAAACACTACATGTTTTGTAATTTCATAATATATATATTTTTGGGAAGATAATCCATTCAATTGGTATTTTCCAATCCATAATAAATTATGTGAACAATGTGCACCAAAGATTTCCAATATTATTTTATGAAATAAATCAATTTCATATTCTTAACATAATTCTTTTTAATTCTCTTTTTGATTTCATAGATCATGAAAAAATAATTGCACATATCCATTATTTATATTTATTATTTTATATGCCTCTTATTTATTAATAGAACTTTTTTATGCACGAATTCACCTCTAAATTTTTAGTATGAATTCTAACTCTATGTATGCAATAATGCATAATATTATTTGTGTAGGTTATATGAAAATATATTCTTCCATTAATTTATGGATGAATATGGAAAACATACACTCTTTCATGTAACTACTTTAACATGACACATCTTCTTCTTCACATAACATATATATAGTATGCATAACTAATTCATTAAATAAGAACATGTGATATTCTTCATAAAAGTATCTATGTGGGATATTTTCTCCATAAAAAAGTATATACACATTCCTCATATGAACCATGTGAATTATCAACGACATTCACACAAGCCATTATGATTGTGTACATGGGTGTTATGAAACCCAAATTTATTCCTGAATCAAGTTCTTTATGATTAACATCATCTGTGTAATACATGTTGAGGTTCAATGATATTCTTCTCTTCCTAATGCAAGAAAATGTTGTTTAGAATCACCACTTCATAAAACAGTGTTTTATGATGGATCTATTTCTTTATAAATGAGATATATAAATTATTTTATCACCTAACTCATAGCTTAGTCCTTTGATATTTATATATAAATAAAACAATGAATCTCTTCTGAGGTCTGTGTTTTGTCCAATAGAATCATTGAATCAAGGACCAAATTCAATATCCCTTAGTATTTCAATAAATAAATATTTTTAACTTAGATTTAATTATCTTTAGATGATGCTTAGATTCATGGATTCATCAGGTAACTTATTTTTCTCCCATCATGATGGGTTTCTCATGGGCATGGAAGAATGATTGCATGAAACATCCCAATGGTTCTTCATTTTTATTCATTCAGCTAAAGGTTGGAATTAAAATTATAGTATGTATTCTATTCAATCTTCATTTGAATCATTAAAAGAAAGTTTCATGATACATTGATCAAGTTTGGACATAAAGGAAGATAAAATAGACAATCATAGGCTCATATAAATATTTGATCTTCTCACCATGAAAAAAATCTAACACATCCTGGATCTCAAGTGACTGATGTTGAAGATGACGTGTTAGAATGATTGGATGGTTGTGATGGATAATATTTTATGGACATAATATTTATTAATGATTTAACAGATGAACAATGTTATTTTAAAGGTATTTTATAGAATCAATCTCATGGAAGGTTGCAATGTGATTAATATGTAAATATGAAATTATCACCCCTCAACCCATGGAACCCAGGTTGACACCTGGATATAATGCACACAACAGCCCATATGCTTTTCCCTAGAGGGCCTAGTGGTCCATTTTCATTTGTGCCTCTATGTGTGTGCTATCTAAATACCTTGTACATGGTCCAACCTACACATTGTTGGTATGTGGCCTACCAACTAGATGTCTTGGGATTCTCCCTTGGAAATTATTGACCTTTTTATCCCATAATACCTGATGTGGATCTTATCTATGGATGGATCATGGGATGACATAATATTTAATATAATGTCATAATAAAATACCTTGGAATTTTCCATTCCAATTTCTCACATTCACAAAATCATCACACAATATATATATGATTATATGTTTTCCTGGAATTTGAATAAATCATCACCTTCACTCCATGTAATCTCCATATAAAAATGTATGAATATATTTTTCCATAGAATTTTTTCATGAATTATATTATTCAATCATGAATAAAATCCATTAATTATTCTTTCACCATTAATTCACCATGGACATGAATATTCTGATGGTCTTCATATAAATTTACCATGAATTTTTGATGGACTTCACCTATACTTATACAAAGCATTCAAGCTACAATAAGAGTATTTAATTCCTTCACAAAAAATGTGTTCTAGGTGTAAATACGTATTTTAATGGTCTTGGCCTTGTAAAATATTGAATATAATTTGTACACTCCCTGTTCAATCATTACATTTATTTGAAATTAAGAATAGGTAAACAATAATTAGATTTACATGGAGAATTTTTCAAGTATGAAATCCAATGCAATTTGATGAATATAAAATCAATTTACATGTAATCATAACAAATAAAATATAATTGTCTTATAAAATGACAAAAAATGAGTCCATAACAATTCTCCAAGCATCATTACATCATGCATTGAGAATTTTCTCAGTAAATGAGATATATTGAATGCATAAGGGTTCTACAAGAATCACCATAAACCTTATAGAATATATCTAAAAAACATTCCATGTTTCTCTATACACAATAAATAACTAGTGATAGAGGAATTCATCATACATTTACTTTTGATTCCATCTTAAAGATTGACAAGAAAAAAACCGTACTCATCAACCATCCACATGGTATTTTCAATATTCCTCTTTGGATTTGTTATCAATACCATTTCCTTAACATCAATGTCCCTTCACCCACATGTTGAAAAAAAATCAGAGGATTAATGCTGGGGTGTTTCTTCCACCATTTAGAGAATTTTAGAATAACATCTATTTTCCATGAATGAAGGATATTAACACATGCTTTACTTAAAAAAAACATTTTATTGGTAAAATCTAACTCTATGTGAGAAAAACTTGTTTAGAAAACTAATGATATAAAACCAAGGTTATCTATGATGTCCATTAACTACCATTCATCTGATTTATGTCTCATAACATATTAATTTCTAAATGAAGGGATGGTATTTAATAGATTTATCAAGTAATATACTCTCCTAAACACTACATAAAACACATCATAAATTTCAAGTAAAATCTTATTTTACTCCCCATTTCAATATGAATACTCATCTACCAACAATCCTCCTTGATTCACATATATGATATAATCAAGAAAAGGGAAATAATTATAATTGGATTACCACTATTTTAAACATCTTTTGTGAAAACAAAATATTTTATAAATTCATGTAATGTGACTTGATATCAAATTCTTTATGCTCATTCCCCATCAATGGGTGCACTGCATTCTGTTTAAACCGGTGAAAAATTTATGGTCTTCATGATGATCAAATTGATGATCCACCATTTTAGAAAAATTCATTTTTTATCAGATCTTGAATAATCATTCCAAAATTTTATAATCCTATTTTATTATTCATTTCTCATCTTGAAAATAAATACGACCTTAATATCCATGTAATTTAAGTGAAAAAAATCTACATAATAAGTAATTAAATAATATGATGAATTATGATATTAATAATAATAGAAACATGGTTTATAATTTTTTCTCAACCCATAGACTCATTTTCTTATAGCTCTAATGTTTTTGTTATTATTTATGCATGTGTATCCTTTAAATATTAAAATATTATAATTATTTAATAGCATGTGATCTTTTATTTAATTCACCTTCACCTTTTTTGTATTATTTATCATCACATCATCTAGTAATTCAATATGTTATCTTGGTTCATTCTCTCCAATATTCAGCAAGTTGTTTTGATTAGGTAGAAGATACCTAAAAATTATTCCAGTTTGTCCAGTCTCCTTCCTCCTTACACACAATTGTTTTGAAACACCTATGTTGTCTTTTGTTGAAAACCTCTCATGGAATTTGAGTTATTCTTCCTATAAAATAATATTTTATCTGTTTTCCTTTTTCACTTTCTTGATCTTCATATTCAACATCATGAATTTCTCAACAAACATTCACTTATTCAGGAAAAATGATTAAGCAATAATTCTTAACATATTTGATTTTAGATATTCTATAAGGATATATCAAATATTTATATTTATCTTCCTTCAGTAACATATTAAAAAAAGTTACAGATGTTTTTTAATCAATCCATGCTTCTAGTTTATCTTCTGGATTTATTCCCTTCTTGACATTAGATTTCCACCATTCATTTACATGTATTATATGTATTGTTCCATGGTATGACCTATATTTCAAAAGTAAAATCATAATATCTTGGATTATATGGAATTATTGGTATATATATTATTATTTTTAATGGGTTCATCTTGCATCATAACTTTCTTGATTTCCTTCTTCTATTTATTCTTAATGAAATGATTTTTAACTATTGTTCTTTTTATTTTCCATTTTTTTATCCTTTCATATCATGAACATTTTCCTATTTCATGTTTCAAATATACTAACATTCCCCACAATTATATGTTGAAATTTATATAGAGGTCTTTAATACAACCAAATATGATCTTTCTAGACATATTTTTCTACATCTAAGAATTTTGATTTAGTTTTATAGTAAATCTCTTCTCATAAGATTCCCTCCCCCTTAAATCAGTCCTTCTGTAGATTACATATATTGACACATTATTCCAATAGTCAATTCTTTGATGTCCAAATTTCTAGAAACTATAATAGTATCCAAAAAATATCTAATTTTTCGTACAGTGTCAATCTAACCTCGTCTAGTTTCTTTTTGTATCTAAATTTTTATTTCCATCTTTGGGGAATTGTTTTGGGAGTTATTTTTATTTATATTTCTAGTATCCACCATTGATGTTGTTTTGGTTAATTAGTATTTATATCAACCCACACCTTACATATTTTGTCTTTGAACCTATATGATAATACCATACTACATTAGTAGAAACAAAATTAATTTGGTTTTGAGGTAACTTCCCCCATTTGTTTGTATGTGGTTGATTAAGAGATTATTTTAAGTTCGTTATTCCATATATTTGAGTCACTTTAGAGAAATGAGTCTCAGCAACAGTTTTTGTAGTAATAAAGCTTCTTGGTTCATGACTATATTCAATTTTTGGGTGGTATAATTCATTGTCTCAACAATATGCGATGTTCCAACATGTGTCTCATTTAAATTTCTCAATTCAATATCTAGTTTAAGAAACGTAATGTTGAATGTGAACTTCTCATTTTCAACTGATGTTATCCTTACTTCCAATTTATTTTTCATTTTATTAATCATATAAACAATGCTATTTTATAAATTCAATCAAACAGTTTTCAAGGAGTTTGATTATTATCCACTTGGCTTCAAGTTGAGCTTCCTTGATGTTGATAGTAGATTTATGTTACTCTTCTAGAGAATGGATCTTATAAATATAATCCTCATGCATCTTGGTCTATTCTTATGGTATCATATCACACTCTCTAAACATAAATTCTTTTCTTCAAGCAATGAATCTATAAAATTCCTAGAAACATTAAACAATGTTTTTTTTCACGAATTACTTCACCAAAAACGTGTTCACTCAAAGTGATCTTATAGACTTTACATTGAAATTAATCTTCCATTATTGAAATGATTTTATTAAAAAGTGTGATAGATTCATCCTTATATTTAATGAAGTCTGTGAGAACATTGAACCTTTTAAATTTCAAACTAATTAAATCATTTTTTATTGATTTAATATTAAAAATATTTTCAATCTCCAAAAATTTGTTTTTATAAAAAATGTATGTGTGAAATCACTTCTTTAAGAACATTCTCCATATGTCATTCAAATTGAGAGTATAATTCTTTAAAAAATTTATCAAATTCGATTCCTCATACTCTCCTCAGTTTGAGCTATTTTATTTAAAATGATCATAGTCAAATGATTTGATAAGAGTGTATAGATACTTCACACTATTCCTTCAAATTTTATTCAATGTATCTTCAACCAATTTATTCCTTTTCATTAGAGTCTTTGAAGATACTTTCATGTGATCTTCAACATGAGGGGTAATAAATTTTACACCTTAGATATATTAGAATCAACATTAAATCTTCACTTTATACAAACCCTATAAAATTAACTAGGTATTTAAACATTGATACAATCGTAGGAAGACCTACCCTTTGATACCCCATGTGTATCCCAGAGGGGTCATGTAGGGACATTGAGAGGGTGGGTGAATCGGTGTACCTCATTTTTTGCAGAATTTACTTTCTTATAATTATACCCTATTACTCTTGAACATTTTCCTTGGATAAGAGGAATTCATCTAATGTGGAATCTAAAAATTACATAAACACGTAAAAAATATAAAAAGAAAAAGTAGAAAACAAATATTTTTACATGGTTTGTGGAAAAACCATACTTCTTTCCATGATCAACCTATTGATATTTCATGGATTCTCTTATCACTATAATTTTTTAGTGGATATAAATTCCTAGAATTAGTGTAACATGATCAGGAAGGAAACAATAAATATTCATATGATCGTGGAATTCTTTATATGAGTACCACTATCCTTTAATGGAATTTTTCGTACAAGAACCACCAGTTCATCCAAGATACTAAATAAACACTATAAACAAGATCATATCTACCAAATAGTATTTTTTAATTCAACTAAATAATATTATCTTAACTATAGGTGTTTTAATGACACTGAATCTACATGTGTATATGCAAATCGTCCCACTAATCTTGAATAAGTGGAAGATAAAACATCCACTCCAACTCACTATTTTTTTCTGAATGAACAACTGATGAATTTTTCAAATCACTACAGGTTTTCTAATTTATTGATATATAAGTTCCCCAAGAAAATACTCATTAAAATGGTGAAGTTCCTATAATCAATAAATTATGTTCCGAATATTCAAAAATTCTTCAAATATTATTTTAACCAGGGAATAACTTTAATAATTTCAACTAAATACTAATAAATTATCAGTATGATTTCGTTCATGGTGCATGATCATTGAACATATCTATTAGTTCTATTTAATCTTTTATGCTCCTTAAATTTTTAAAATAATTTTTTTTTCTTTAATTCAACTTATAATTGTAAATATACATTGACATTATATGTATACACTAATGAATTCAATTATTTGTTTGTGTTATATCACACTATATTATAACATTCATTTAAGCATGCATAAAGAATGCATGAACGCCTTCACATAACTACATTCACATGACAAAACATCTTCATCTTCATCTAATTTATATAGTTATGAGAACTGATTCTTCTCAAATGTACACTAGATATTATTCACAGAATTATCTTCATAGGATATCATTTCCATCCTAATGTTTCTACATTATCTTCACGTGGACCTTGTGACTTCTTGAAACCCATTATTTAATAGATTATAATTGAGAATAGGCTTATCGTGCAACCTAAATTTCTCCATGGAAAAACTTCATCCCAGATAAATTTTACTATAAAACACATGTTTAAGGACCATGGTGTTCTTATATTCCTCACAAAAAAAAGGAAGAATCGAACCTCCTTTTTTAATAATAATGGTTTCATGGTGACTCTATTTCTTTATAAATTAGATCACTCAGTTATTTCATCAACTTACTTTGTGATCAGTCTTTGGATATTTATAGATGAATAAAACACCAACTATCATAATATTTTTGTTTTCTATCTAATAAAATCATTTAGTCCTAGACTGATTTAAATATCACTAAATATTTCTATAAATCAGTATTTAGAATGCATGATCCATTATGTTTGGATGATCCTAATTTTCATGGAATCATCACATAACATATTATTCTCTCCTAATTATTGAATACTCATGTTCATAAAAGAATGAATTTTTAAAACAGTTCACCGATGATTTAATTTTCACTCGTCTAAATCTTGTTCTTAAAATTATAGAATTCATTCAATTATGACTACTTATAAATCATGAAAATGATTCGACATGATACTTCAATCATGCTGGACGTCCTGGATAATCAAAAGGACAATCATAGTCTTGGTGAGATCATCAATCACCTCCGAATAAAGAAAATATGATGCATTCTGAACCTCAACAGTCTGTATGTCACATTATTTTCCAATATTGATCTCATAAGTTTGATTTAGCAGATCAAATGATCTGTGTTATTTTGTATCATTTAATGGAGGAGTTGTGCGAGTTTTATTTTCTTTCATGTCAATATCACATAAGGTTTCATAGTGATTGATAATTAAATCCATTACTGCCTCCCCTCATTCCACAATATAGGAATAGACACCTGAATACACATTGTACACTCTCCATGAGGTTCAACCCAGTGGGTCTAGTATCCCATACACATATGCGGCTCTGGTAATGCACTATCTATGAAACATATACATGGGTTTACCAGCACTTTGTGGGTTTTATTCCTACCTGACATGATATCCTTATATTTTCACTTGGGCATGGCTGACCTTCGGGTCCCACAATGTCTACAGTTGATTGTTGATTAGGCTAGACAATATATTGGCCTAATGTTTTGCATATGTTATTAATATAACACTTAAGATAATTCCAATAAAATTTTACATGTTCACAAAATCATCAAGAAAAAAATATATGAATATATATTTTATTCACGGCCTTCAAATAAATCATCATCATTACACTAAGAAATCTTGTTTTACAAAATGTATTAATATATTTTTTTTATTTAATTTTTCACAAAATATATTATTTCTTCTTGAAAAAAATCCTTTTTTTATTCTTGAACATTGAATTAATCAAGAAAAATAATATCTTCATTCCCTTCATATAAATTCCTCATTAATTTTCAATGTCCTTCACTTATACTTATTTAAGGTATTAAATAAATAATAAGAGTATTGCATTACTTCACAATAAAAGATGCTCCACATGAAAATAAGTATTTTAAGAGTCAAATAATATTCTAGTGTTGAAGACAACAGACAATTTCCTAGTACAATTAGAAATTGTTTTTAAACTTAAGAATAGTTTAGCAATCATTAGAGTTGAAAGGATAATTATCCAACCATGACATCAAATTCCATTAGATGAGTCAATAAAAATTCTTTATGCATAATCCCCAATCATGAGGAATTTTCTAACCAAATTATATTCAATTGGTCATTAAAATTCTTCATGCATCATCACCTAATTCATGTAGAATTTTCATAGTAAATGAGATCCAAGGAATCCCTAATAGTTCTCTAAGTATTCTCATTGTCCATATTGAATATATCTCAAAATAATTACATATTTATGTTTCCATGATTATTAAATAATCATATAGTACTTCATCATATATTGAATTTTTATTCCTTATTATATATTAAAAAAATACGGCCATACTCCACAACAATCCACATGGGATTTTCAATTTGGAAAATGGGTGTTTTATCGCCTTAATGATTCCCATATCTGACTTTAATAAATATATTAATATATTATCTTTAATATTCCTAATCATAGTCTAGATTAATTGATCCATCATACTCAATGAATCAGCCACCTTCTTTTCCATCCAATAGTAGTGTTGTATTGAGAAATCATGATCCTTGAGTAATTCGATCTATTACCTTTTCCTCAAGTTGAGCTCCTTTTGTCAGAATATGTATTTCATGATTTTTTGATCCATATATATTTAACATATTTCACCATATTTCTAATGCCTCTATATCTTTTATAAAAATGATTATGGCTTCTAAATCTAGATCATGGGTTGGGTAATTCAGTTCATTGATCATTAAAGGCATTTATTTAGAGATAATAAATTTATCAATCTGCAAAAGGAAACATACATGTCCCTTCTTTGACACTTCGATACATATAAAAAAATATATCCCATTCCAATGGTATTGTTAATATTAGTATATTGAATAGTATCCTTTTTAATTATTCATGGTATTCTTTAATTTCTATAGACTGTATGAACATAATCAAATTACATATCAACAGAGTTAATTGCTTATCTAATTGAAAAATGATTTTGAAAAATCATCAATATCATCCTATAAAATAAGTACACTATATAAATTAGTAATATTTATTGGCATTGAAAATTTTTTCACTATCATTTTATTTATGTATCTAATAATATTCTATCATTAGAAGAAACAAATCCAATTACAGAAACATCATTAATCTATAATTTCAATTTTCCAAATTTTTGTCTTATAACTAATTTTTTCTATGAGTCATGACAATTATTTTCATATGGATATTATTCTCATAATAAGATTTAGAGTATATAAATATGTGATAGATAAATAGCACAATGAAAATTTCAAGATAATTCATGAATACTATATTAATTATAGAAATAAAAAAGAGAGGTTGTTATGTTTCAAAGGAGAATTCTAGAAGGATTAGAGGGGGTGAATAGACAAGATTTAAAAATTTAATGAAATATATAAATTGTTTAATATGATAATAAAAGTTAACTAATGGAGTAAATATAGCATGAAGATAAATGAAATAATACAATGGTGTTTTTTTAATGGTTCAGTCCAATGTGGTCCTATTCTTCTCATATCACTCTCTACATGGAAAGATATACATTGTGCACTAATTTGACTTTTTATGGAGATTCATAACCAGATTAGTGTAACATTTTATACAAAGTTGAGGGATAACCAAAATGATAGACTATCATCTATTTGTGGAGTGACAATAAAAATAAAAATAACTGGATTTAGATAATAGGAGACATAGCCAGAATGATCCAATCATTAGTATCTAGAAGTCTCAAACTTAGGAAGAGAAGTGGAACTGATGTTTTATGTAAAATCATAAACAGAAAACAGAGTGTACAAGAAAGATAAGAATAAGGGTTAAAGAAACAAAAACAATATTGAAGTAGAAAATAAAAAAAGTGAAGGTACTTGTTCTTGAGTAAGGTATATGTTCATATAGTCGTGTAGTAGAAGTATAACTGGTTTTAGATATATTATTTGAGATATCTTCCAAAAGAATAAAATTGGTTCGTATAGAGTAAAGCTATTTTAAATCCCAAAAGTTCTTATTCTTGTACTTTGGGTTTTTAATTCATCCTTAATTCATTGAATATGATATGTAAAAACTAAAAAACATATCTCTACATCGACAAAATAATTCAAATTCAAATTACACAAATTTTCAGAAGAGATAAAAATATGATCTATAATAATTGTAACATTAATTTTGGGAATTAAAAATTTAATGAACAATTAAGAACCATTTAAATTAAACATTAAATAATTTATAGAGAATAAATAATAATAGTTCAAATAAATCCAATGAATATTATAAGATATTTTGACTATTTTGTTTCTATAAGACATTCTAAATTTAGGGAGTGCATAATTATTCAAAACATAAATACATTGCATTAAATAAAAAAATCATTTTTTATAATATTAGTCAATAATAAATATTAATTTTGAAAAGAAAAACTAAAAAAACTAAAACAAATATATAAACTTTTATATATTAAAAATATATATTGTATGTATATATGAGAATAAATATGTTTTAATCTTATTTTAATTATTTTTAAAATATTATAAAAACACTTGTCATGAAATTCATATAATATTTATGAATTTCATAAATCATGAAAACAAATAAGATAATTAAAATAAGTATGATGATAATGATATAATTAAAAATAATTCAAAAAAAATCTTATTAAAAAAATTAGATTTCATCATGAAATAATTAAAGGAATGAATTGGTTGTGTGCACCATGTGGTTATGTGGTCAGTATTCTTATCAGGGCATGTGCAATTTGACGTATTATTGTGGTTATTATAGTGACCATGTGAAGAATATAACATGTGGTCACTTAAAATAATGTACTATCACTATAATGACCTTGAAATAAATGGAAAATCACTGAAAATATACCATGTGGATGGCATACTAACTGTGAAAGCATGTTTGGTACAGTGATCATTTGTACACAATAAAAAATTATTTCATGCAGTAACATAAATTAAATTCTCGGTCACATTGTAGTAATTTATAGTAGGTATAAAATTCTTCTTGGTAAGTTTATATTGATCATGTTATAAGTAATCTCTCATGCATTAGCTTTATGGGTTGCTTATGGTACGTTTCAATACTTCATGGTAGGTATGTATACAAACTACAACAACTTCACTCACACTCATGATAAAAACATGTGGTATCTGAATCCACTATATATCATCCCTGATTTATCATACATAGATATTATATAATTTTTAGGAACATTATTTCATTAATAAATAAAAAACTTGTGGATCATAATGTAATAGTACTTTTGGAAACATGGAAACACAAAAAACTATTTCATTGGTAGACTAAAACCTCTCCCACAATATTCATAATAACTAGAACCCTTCTTAGAAATGTTATAATTAATACATTTCTTCAAAACCTTGGTAAATTAAACATAATAAAGGGTGAGATCATAGGCCCAATAAGGGTAAACATGGGAGATACATTAGAATAAAATGAAAATAATTGTATGGTAACATGAGAATAACATTTGAAAACCATACCCTTCATATCAATAATCAAAATACAGGTTCATGGGATAAATATTGTAAGGTCATAAGACATGAATAATAATTGAATTAGAGAACAAAATCCATGATATGATAAAATTTTCATAATACTTGGATTTCTAACATATATAAGAATAGAAAATTCATTTCTCTTATATTCAAGGATCACTTCCAAAGATATCAAAGTGTAATGGGTTCACCCTGAAAACCATCATAGTAATCAAGGTCCACTCCTAAGACTATCATAGTAGAAAAATTCCATTACTGAACATGTTTCACACACCATTTCTTCTCTATCTGTCTCATGATAGATAAATCATTACCTAATACTTTGGAGGGAGATATAGGTCCTACCAAACATATAAGGAATATCATATGTTTCTGTTCCAATAGATCAAAAAACATTCACCATATCATAACAAATGAAATGAAATGAGTTTTATAGACATTTTATCATATCATAACTTGTGGAAAATAAAAATGTTTCATAATCATTTCATTATTTCATCATAAAATAAACCCTGAAAAGTATCGGGTTTCATAATAATTTTAACATGGTATAACCCGTAGAAGGGAAATGGGTTTCATAAAAAAATTTTCATCATAATCTTAAACCATTCAAAGAAATAATATGAATCATATCATTATATTATATCCCCAGTAAACTATAGGTAACATCAAAGGATATCATATTAGATATATATTTATTTTGAATGATAACTTGAAACAATTATTGAGTAAAATATATTATCTACTTTGAAAAACACTTTTTAAACCATTAAACAATTTTCAAATAATTTTATTTGAAATCAACTTAGAAACTCATAAATGAAGCCATTAAAATCATTTATGAAATTTATTAAGGAAAATATATGTTCCAATTTGAAGTAAACAGTTTTTAAAAAATAAAAAAAAATAACTTTTCTTTTAAAATGAACTTCATTATTTGTAAATAAATATTAAAATTATGTAATGAACATGAGATTAAAAAATTTTGATCATGTCATACACATTAAATCAAATATACCTTTTTTATTTTTTGTGAAATCCAAATGAGAATTCATTGTAAAATGACATGAAGATTAAATTAAAAAAAATGGAAAAATTAAAATATGGGTAAAAATATATTTAATAAATTATTTCAGTAACATTAGAAACATTTTAGAGAAAATATTTAGAAAACATGGTTTTGAAAGAAGATATGTTTTCCATTGAAAAATGAATTTTCTGGAAAAAAATACAATTATGATCTCATATGTATATAAAGAGAGGAAAATGAAGGGAAAAATTTATTTTAATGAAATAAATAAATATTTATAATATTTATTTTTTTCTTGATATATTAATCATAATATTTCATTATAAAAGATATAATAACAAACAATCTTGGTAAATAATGATATTATTACAAAATCATTACCACTTTGGTGACATAGAATTATAATACCCAAAACGTAATAACATTAAATAAAATTTAATATAACATTATAATAAATATATTAATAATATTAAACATAAATTGGTTTGTGTATACACCTTGTAAAATAATATATGTGAATAATATAACATATGTCTCATAGAATGAAAATTGAGACAAAAATTACTTATAGTAAGTCTTGACTTTTTTAGTACACATTTAAACCTCCTGTTTAATAAATAAATTATTATATATAAATTATATAATGATAATCATATATAAAATACCATATATGAAATTCATGAAACCATTTATTACATATTTATTAACAAGTATATATTTAAGTTACATTTCTGGAAATAACTGTATGATTTTTCATGTAGGTTTTTTGTTATTTTTTTGGACAACATAATTTAAAAATGGTTCCATTATATATATATTTTTTAAACAACATGTAAAAAAAATATTCATTGTATTTTTTATAGTAATTTATAAAATTTAATGATAGAAATTAAAGTACACTGTTCAGGGAGATGAAAGGTCGTACATATGCATGAAAACTGTTTCCATTTTCCCAATGGATTGAAAAAAAGAATAGTGAAAAATATATTATGATTAAAAAATAATTTTTATTACATTATATCACTTATTTTTTAACCCATCCCAATTATCATCCATGTATAGAGTGAAGGGATCATATCGGTTTGAGAGACGGTAGTCCGCCGTACACAAGAGCGACGTTATTGTATTCCTCCAGAATGTAATGTATGATGGTATGTGTGAAATAATAATTAAATGAGTATAATAATATAATAAATATTATATATAAACATCTAATTCATAATTATAACTATCATTGAGATTTGGTAATGGAAAATTGAATGAC
The DNA here is from genome assembly GCA_963277665.1 of Viscum album. NCBI lineage: Eukaryota > Viridiplantae > Streptophyta > Magnoliopsida > Santalales > Viscaceae > Viscum > Viscum album. The sequence continues at coordinate 1,492,107,471 of OY728142.1, forward strand.
ATCAGTTAAGGAGGTGGTAGTCCGTTGTACCCAAGAATAATGATTTTATAACACATTAGATAGAAGTGGAGATGGTTGTAGGTAATATACTAAACATAAATAAAATATAAATATATTAACGATAATTATTTTATAATATAAATAATTTTTGTGATAATTGATTTAGTTTGAGTAAGAAATAAAATAAAATCACTCGATTAATAATGTTACCTCTTCCTCGAGTAACATCTGGAGGTTTCTAACTAAATAATTCCAAGGATTGATTTATGAAAAAGTTTAGGATTCTAGTATTAGAGTATGGATGTTGTAATGTTATTTTGGTATTTATTGTCTTAACCAATAGGGTTTTAAGGTGTCAATAAGAGATGATTGTGTTGGATTTTAATACGTGAGGTGATGGAAAACATTTAATTTTTCAAAATGAAAAATGTTTAAAAACATATTAACCTTGTCAAAAGGATCCAAAATGGATTACTATAGAGAATTATAAATTATAAGACAAAAATATGTCTAAATAATATATTTTTTACATGTTTTTATGTCATATTAGCCCTTATATTTTTAGTTTAACCCCCCTAAGTAATCCCATTTTTACCTTAGCCATGGTAATTCTTTTTTAGTATTTTTACTATTTATTTTGGTAAATAATAGGCCTAATTTATTTGATAATATAAATTATGATTGTTAAAAATATGTAATCCATTTTATAAATTCTATTCAAAATATATATAAATTTTTATTTAAAAATAATCTCTCTGATTCGATAAGAAAGAGGGTTTTCAACGAGAACGTGTTTATAATTTTACAGTGTTTTTATATCGAAAAAACAAGAATAAAATTATTTCAATAACCTAAAACAGATTAATAGATATATAATTGAATTAAGTATACATTAAAAAAAAATATAATTTATCTTTAAGAAAAATTTAATTAAAAATTCACATTTCAATTAAAATTCAATTTTTTAGTATTCATAAAATAATTATTCTTTTTTAGAGAAATATCAAAAATTCACTCTAGGATAATTTTGAGATTATAATATAAAACAAATATGTTTGTTTTTTAAAATAAATTATTCAAAAAAATTTAGAAATTATATTTGTTATTATTAATTAATTTTTTTAGAAAAATAGTATTTTACTAACATACCATGACTTTATAAAAAATGTGTTTTTTATCAATATGTTATATATATATATGACAATTAAACATATGAATTAAAATTTTTGTATTAATATTAATATCTATATGTTTAAAAACAAGGTTATAATAGTTTCATTTAAATAATAATATTAATAATATATTACGTTTTTTAAATAAGATTTTTTGTGTGTAAGGAAAGATAAACCCTTTGTTCTATAAAATTAAATCATAAATCGGTGTTCCATATAAAAAATCTATAAAATTTATTTAATTTATTCATAGAAAAAAAAATATCCATAAAAATTCTTGTTGTTACATTCTACCCCATATAAAATGAAATTTTCCCTATAAATTTGTCATTATGATACAAACAAATGGTGATACTTCCGCCTCATCATTTCCTAGGGTTCCCTGATTGCTTCCTCAAGTTGGTTGTTTTGAAAAAAAACATTAACCTATTGTTTATTATTGTTTTTTAGAAATTTCACTATACGACCCATAATCTTTTATGGTTTTACCTCATAAAAATGATCTTTAACCAATGGTATGACCTATGATTTCTATACATGTTATGTGTAAGGTCTATATTTACTCTGGAGAGATACATGGAACACATTATTTGCATGATAGAGATTTAGTGGAAGTTATAACCAATAGCATACCATCCCATTATGATTAATAATTTCACTGGTACTGATATACATTGGTCTTAGTTTCCCTTTCTTCCCAAATCTCATAACCTTCTTCCATTTTGAAATTCATATAAAAACCATGTAACCAACATCAAATTATGAATAACACTGATAATTTTCATTATATTTTTTATTCTGACACTAATATTCCTTGATGTCTTACTAAATGGATCTAACATTTTTTACAGGTTTTTCAACTATCTCACGTCCTGATAGATTCCTTTATCCAACTTCATTCAATAACATTGGTGCTCTATATTTCACTCCATATATAGATTTATAGGGATACATCTAAATTCTTGATTAAAATATTTTATTATATAAAAAATCAACTAAATGATGGTTTTGATCCAAAACAGCATAAAATTCTAAATTACAAGATATTAATATATCTTCTAGGGTTTTAATTCTTTTCTCAGACTAAAAATATTTATGGGGATCGTATATAGTACTAAAACTCAACTCTGTATTAAGATCATCCTTAAGGAATTGCTGGGACTTTGAGGTTAACCTCAGATACTTATCAGACACAATGTAATGTTGAACTCATAAAACCATACCACATCATTATTTTATGTCTGAGAAAGATGATCCATAGATCAATATTCTCTAATAGGGATTATGTGTGATGGATTTGTAATGTGATCGAATACACCCCATATATAATTATTCCCTTTATATATTTAGGGTATCCCAAAAATAAAATACATGGTTATGTATTCCCATTTCCATTCTAGTATGGGTAATTGATCTAACATCCCCTTAGAATTTTTTCTCTTATCCTTAACTTACAAACATACCATGAATCGAGATATAGGTTATATGATACCTCTCTTCATTCCATCCCAATATAATTATTCTATCACACATTTTTATATCCTCATACATCCATGTTGAAGATATAACAAGGAACTAGGATATTCCTTTTTCAACTCCTTCTTTAAATAATTTTTTGACAAAACAGATACACCACTAAAAAATCATATCATTAAATCAAGATCATGGACAGACTAAGTAACATTTCTAACCATCTTTTAAGGTCAACATCATCCTTATGTTACTATTTAAACATTACATTTATATATTATTGGACATTCAGTTGAGATAGATATGATATATCCCCATCTTTTAGGATTTCAATATCCATCCATTGAAAATCCAAAAATATTGGATCTTTTGTGATACTCATCATGGATAAGCTAGTATGATCCCTTCAACTCAAAGCATTAGACACATTATTTTCATTACCATTGTGGTAATGTATTGATTAGTCATAATCAATAATAAACTAAGACCATATTCTCTATGACATATTCAACTCCTTCAATGTGAATAAAAATATTTTTTTGTATATATATCACAATTTTCTCCAAAAGGACAGTTCCTCTATATAATTAAATAAAATAATTAACATGGATAACTTCAAATAATGAGTTGGGTAATTTATATCATGAACCTTCAATTTTTATGAGGCATTAGGTATTAACCATTTCATTTTTCATAATAAAACATCCCAATTCCTTCTTTAATGAATCACTATACATTAAAGAACCTTCTCTTCTATAGGGTAATGTTATCATAGTGGAACTGAATAATAATTTTATTTAGTCCCAGGAAAATTTTCTCACATTCAATTGTCCAGAGGAGCTTGACTCGCTTCCAAGTTAACATAGTCAGTGTATTAGATAGAAATAATAAATTATATTCAAATCATCGATAATATCTACATAAACTAAGAATACTATAGAAATCAATCAACATGGTTGGAGTGGGACATCATTCGATACCCTCTATATTTGATAGATTAACTAATATAATATCTATTGAGATTATATGACATAAAAATAAAAAAAATTATACCAAAATTAACAATTTTTAAATTTTTTATATAATTTTTCTTTTGTTATGGTCTATATTTTAATTTTTGGGTGATCTTTGTGCTCCTCCTGGTTCTTTTAATGAATAAGAATTCTATTTATAAATACTACCATAAACTAATAAAGGTAATATATAAAGACTCTATTCATTTAATCAATTAAGATAGATTTGGGTTTAGTAAGACTGAATTGAATAAATATATTTTCATAGTTCACATACCTTAAAACAATTATTGGGTATGTCCTCCTTATCGACCTTCAATTGACGATATCCAGAATGATGTTAAATCATTGAAATGTATTCTACTTCATGTATTTCATAAAATAGATCTTCAATATGTGGTAGAGGATAAATTTTCTTGATAATTATTTTTTTATCTCTTGATAATTAATTCATATTCACATTGATCCATCTTTATTTTAAACTAAAAATAATAGGTTCACCCCAACATGACACACGGAAGAATGAATCCATTGTCAAGTTTTTTAGAGTTTGTTCTTAAATTCTAGAAACTCAATAGTGCCATTATATATGGATACCTTAAATTTTATGTTGAACAAGGTATGAGTTCTTTTAAAAAATCACCATCATGATTCTCTGGAATACTAGGAAACTCTTTCAAAAAGTCATCATCAAATTCCCACAAAATATACATATCATTGTGGTCATGTTCCCCCCAACCATTTGAGTTCAATACCCATTCTAAATGGTAATTATGAACCATATAATGGGTGTATTATCGATTGGAAGTTATTACTTATCATAAAAATTAACATATGACCATTTGTTAGTTATAAATATGAAATGTGACATCCGTTCCTCAAATATTGATGTGGTATTTATATAGGGAAATCAAATCAATGCCTAAGATAACCTATAATTCAACCATTGGATGAATGAAAAGATATACAGGAAGCACATTCTAACCAACATCTACTAGAGAAGAAACATAGACATAGTATGTCGTCATTTTACCATTAGGGTCTTTCACTACTATGTTTATATCTAATCATTTGCGTTGAATCATTATAACCTTATAAAATTTGTTTTATATGACAGAATGGGTAGATCTAAAATCAAATAAGACATTATTAGTTCTAGAGACGATGGTATGCATACCTTCCACCATTTCATTATCTCACCCCTTATCAAAAATAGTAATCTCATGAAGTTTCCATTTGTCTCTTGACTTAAGAGTTTATATATCTTGATCATCATCATTAACCTAAGGATTTAGCAACTTGTCATTATAGTTCTCGTACTCCTAGAATTTGAAACACTAGATTATAGTTGGTGAATTCTATTAATCTTTCTCTCTATTTTCATCATCATCTAAATTTATCCCATCACTTTATCATTCAATTTCCATATGAAATCCCTTATACACCTAAAATATTTACAAGTCCCATCAATTCAATTTTCACAATGTGTCTTCCCATAATTTTAGTATAAATGAAATATCAACATCTTCTCTCTTTGGTTTTATTTGTTCCTTTACATTAAATTTTTATCATCATATCAAAACCATGAGATCGATATGTATATCCAACCTCCATTTCCACCATGATAGAACAATAAATATTCTATTCATAGATCTTTTTTTGAAAAACGCACATTGGGTACTTGTTTTTCATCCACAAATGACTCAAATAACCACAAATTAAGGTTGGTTTATAATACCAAATTCGTACCTTGAATTTTTGGTAGAATTTTTCTCATACGGACTAATAGATTCATTATCCATTTTATTTATCACAAGTAACTACTTATCTATATTTTTATGAAGAATATAAGGAAATTATGTATTCAAAAATATGTTATTGAACTCATCCCAATCTATAGAGTAAATTACATCATACTACCCCATACTCTTGATAAGAGTCCTGTAAAGACCCGTAAAATTCAAGAAATTTTTTTCTTAATTTTATTTGGAATTTTACAAGAACGTAGTTTCTGGCAGCACCTGATTTCGAGGACCGGTGTGCCCGGAATCATTTTCCGAAGATTGGCTCGGGTATGTTCAGTGAACGAATGAGCGGGTTTTTCTAACTTCTGAACGGGTACAAGGGATGGAATTCTGAAGGCACCGATGGAATCACAGCGCCGGTATTTTCTTAGAAACGCCTTTTGTAACACCCGAGACTTTTATGTTATATAAATAATCAAAGGAATATTTTTCTACACAACAATTTCTTGGATTGCTTTACACGAAATCGCGACCTTCCTCGATAGCTTGCGTCGTACGCAATACCGAGTTTCACTAAACAGTGATATTCTATTAAAATTTTATTAAAACTAGCCATTATGAATAGTAATAACCATTTTTTGAAATTTTATAAATTTTATTTTTCAAAATGGACTTCATTTTTGGATTCAGAATATCGAAATTAGCCTAGGATGAAATTTTGGTATTTTTCTGAAAACTTTTAATTTTTGATGAATAGTGAAACCACTAAGTGGTAGTTAAACAACTGATTTTTTCATAAAACATAATTTTCCCGCTTCTGTGAGTGGAATTTTGAAAATCCGAGACACACGGTTAATATCATGGACTAAAATGTTGTTCAATGAGATGAAAATAATTTTTGGTGAATAGTAACTTTTTACTTTTTTTTACCACGGTTAAAAGTAAATAGGGTAATTAAGGGTAAAGATGATATTATTATTACCCTAACACATGTCCTAATTCTATTGGATAAGTGTAATTCGACCAAAAACAAACTTAGGAATAAAATATGACCATTTAGGCCCACTTGGATTAGATTAGGACATTTATTATTAATTTGTTTAAAGAAGGGTTAAAATAGTTAAAATCAAAGTTTAATAAGTAAATAATTTTTAATATGGGATATACATAAGATAAATTCGACTATAAATATTCATTAGAAATATAAAAAAATTTCCTACATAATTGTATTTTATTTGTAATTTTGAGACATTAAATAATTTAATTTATTTATGACACAAAGATGATGCAGTAATTATCTTATTAATGAAATATTGACATAATTAATGTTATAAACACCAAAATAAATGTAATTTGAGACTTTTTATTAATTCCAATAATTTTATAGGTTAATATGACATGTTATTATTGATTTAATTTACTTGGTTCGAACTAATAATTTTGTTATGATTTTCACAAAAATCAATTACTAAATAGTGTCAAAATTGACATAAAATAGTTTTTTTAAAAAAAATATTATATTAGTAATTGTTATTTTATTCCTAAAAATATAAGGTTCGGCCAAATGACTTAGATAAGGTTATATATATTAATAATAAACAACTTGGGGTTCTTTTGGCTGCTTATAGTAAGTTTATTAACCTTATAGTATAAGAACACAAGAAGACACGGTAAAAGTAAACTTATTTAAATTAATGTTAAATCTAAATGATAAGGTTAAAATAGGAACCTAAACCTGTCTAAATTCTATTGGATGAGAGGATTTCGACCCATCCCCACCTTAGATTCTAAATATATCAATTTGGAGCTATTTAAAACCGAACTTGACTTTATAATAAAATAATATTTTTAGTTTTCCCAAAGGTGCCCCTCTCCTCCCTTATAAAAGGGCACCTCCTCCCCCTCTTCCTCACACCACATTGAGCCTTCGAGCTCGAACAACCCCTTCCAATTACTCCTCTACACTTCCCTAGAGACATCCTAGAGGTCCTGGTCTTCTTCAAAGACCAATTTTAGTGCCCTAAAAGAAGGTCTCAAAGAAGCACTTCAAAGAAGAGGTAATGTCTGTTACCGATTCTTTCATCTTTATTTCTTCTTCCACTTCTTCTTCTTTAGTTGTTTCATTATGAAGTAATAACATAAGTATCACTCATATAATGATATGTTATTATAATTATGAAACAACCCTATTTCACCATCTATCTATCCTACAGAAAAATAAATCACCGCGCGTGCGTACGTACGGAATACCGTCTCCACACCGTGGTGTAATCTATCTTCCACCACCACCTTACTTGGATGGGTATAATGGTGTAAATAATGACTATATATGACTATTATAAAGTGATACTGATTATGAAATATTATACATACACTCCAATAAAATTCCACGATCATAGGAACGATATCATCACTCGTGCGTACGTACGGAATACCGTCTCCACGATGTGATGCGACTCGTTCTACATGATCTTCATTTCATAATGATTATATAAATAAATTTAATGAATTAATGTGATATATATTACACTAATACCATTCTGTAAATGAGGTATCTATAACCTAAATATAAGAATAAGAATTTATTCGACAAAACACGCATAAGAACAAAAAGTTATAAACACCCGAATAACAAGCAGCAATGAAATACTACTAAAAAGCTAAGAAAATGACCATATATGATATAATAAAAATAAGTATGATTCTGGAATAAGTCAATAACATTATTTAAATCATTATACAGGATGTTCGGACACTTACGAAGCAAAACAGACCTAAGGTAAGGGAAATATCACAATCTCATTTTTTGTCCGAGATTGTTTATACTTTGGTATTTACTGGGGTATATTTTATCATCCACATCCATGTTTCCTCAATATGTAATATTATTTCCATCCAACTACAATTGTTTAAATTCAATTTTACCCTTTGGTGAGTTTTTGGTAAAAGATATGAAAGGAATCTTTTGACGTTTTTCGTACGAGATATTTTTTGACTTTTCCGACAAAAGTACGAGTTGAATGTTTTCTTTTAACTTATACAACATGAATGGATTTTAAAAACATTATTTCCAAGAAGCATCCCTTATAAGTTTTAAAGTTTATTTTTAATCAACTTCTTTTAGTTTATCATTGTATGACATGTCAAGAAAGGAAAAGTGTTTTTGAAGTAGAAAGGATATTTTCTTCAAGAATGGAGTTCAAGTGTTTTATCAAAATTATTTTCCATCTAAGAAAATATAGAGTTATGTTTCTATCCCTATTATAACATTGGTTTTATTATGTTGTGATGGAATTATTTTTATGAATTCCATTATCCTATATGAATTGTTTTATGATGTCACGATGTTTAAGAATCCCAGTTTTATTACATGGTTTATGCTATGATATATGGTTTATGATTTTGTGGCACACATAAGAATGGTATCATTATGAGATGGGTGGGACCTATATCTCCCTCCAATGAATTGGGTAAAGATTTTATATCTCATGATATAGACATGGATGGAACGGTAGGTTATACCGGTTCAGTGAAACAGGACTGAAACGAGGAGTGAACTCGGTTCAGAAATGGACTTTGTCCACTAAGATAATCTTGGAAATGAGTCTTGACTAATAAGAAATGATTCTCTATGATTATGTGTGTATGCCACAAAGTTTCATGTTTTAAGTTATGATTAATGGGATTCCATTTCACTACTATGATTTATCCCATGTCATGAAATTATGCTCTCTTTTGCAGGTTAAGATTTACAAAAGTTATGTTCTTATGAATATGATGTGATTGATATTTCTTTTGTTTACCCTTACTGAGCATTTGAGCTCACCCTTTTGTATGTTTTCATTCCCCAGGTCAGGAATAAGGATATTAAGTAAGATATGCCAAAAGGGACTATAGATATGATGAAATAAATGGGAGACATTGTACACACTTTATGAACCAGTTGTTTATGTTTCCCAGTTTCTAAAGACACTATACCTATATGGTCCTTTCGTGGTTTTGTTATATGATGTAATAAGTACGCTTCAATTTTAAAGTATTAATAGTGTATGCAAAGTATGGGTCATTATAGTTGGTATCATAGGAAAGGTATAATCAACCTTTGGAAACTAGGATTTGAAAGCCTTAGTAAGAACCCTAAGGATAAGTCTAAGCATAGAACACAATATTAATGTTTTAGAAATGGCCATGAATAACCTAGGATAAGACCTTAAGTGTGAATTTTTATTCTTGATTATGTGGTTTTCCTATTATAATTAGTGTTTCTCACACTATTATTCTTGGTTTTAGTCAATGGATGGAACCCGAAGGAACCGTGTTAATGTGGAATGCGACGGGAAATGCAATTATTGTCCCCCAGAGCAACCAAACATTATGGGAGCTAGAATGAAAAATCTTGTAGCCATGCTCACACAACTTTCTCAAGCTATGAATCATGCAGGACTTCCAAACGAGCAATGGAAGGAGCAACATTCTATTGAATCCTTCATGAGGCAGCGTCCACCTTCTTTCAGCGGGTCTACTGATCCATTAGTTGCTGAATAATGGATTAGTACTACTGAAAAGATATTTTCAGTTCTTCAATGTTCTGAACATGATAAATCATCCTAGCAGTGTAACTTTTGGAAGGAGATGCTGATCAATGGGGGAATATTATTAAGAATACGAGGCAAAGGGATGAAATTGAGTCCATAGAATGGGACGAGTTCAAGAACTTATTTTTCAATAAGTACTTCCCTCGTATTCTCCGAAAAAATATGGAGAAAGAGTTTCTTGAACTAAAGAAAAAGGATGATGAACTTGTTGGTACCTATGAAGAAAATTTTACAAGACTTGCAAGGTACGCTTCTGGTATTATTATCCAACCTGAGAGTAAGATCGATCGATTCTTTAGTGGCTTAAAACCAAGTCTTTGAATGGCGTTAGCCATAAGGGACTTCAATAGATACGAGGAAATCGTTCGATGTGCTCTCAAAGTCGAGATGGAGATTGGAGTAACCCATCAGTCATATAGGTTTGATAAGAAGAGGAAAATGGAATTCAAAGGAGAATCTAAAGAGCACATTGAAAAGAAGATGAGCTTTCCCTTATGCTCAAAGTGTGGAAAGAAACATGGAGGGAGTTTTCTTAAAGGGACAAGTAAATGTTTCAAATGTGTAAAGGAAGGTCATCAGGCATTTGAATGCCGCGATGATGGGAAGAAGATATCTAATGATGCAAACAAAGGAAGGGATACACATAATGAACCTACTACACTTCAATGTTTCAAGTGAAAGGAGATGGGACATTATGCCAATAAATGCCCTAATCCAAGGGTTGATGATGATGGTCGACATCAACAAAATCTTGAGGCTAAAGACAAAGGAAAGTCACATGCAATTTCTATCAGCGATGTGGAGTACGATAACGATGTGGTGAAAGGTACACTTACCATCTACTCTAAAGTATCAAATGTTTTATTTGATTCTGGATCCACCCACTCTTTTATTTCTGAAGAATTATCTAAGGGTATCACCATATCACCTCAACAATTAGATGTTGAGTTAGCTGTGACAACACCTAATGGCACAATAGTCGCATCAAAAGTTTATAATTCTTCTCCGATCAAAGTTTGTGGGAAAGTGGTTCCTGCAAATCTTGTGATCCTTCCTATAGTAGAATTTGATGTGATTCTTGGCATGTATTGGCTTTCTTTATATGGAGCTCATATAAATTTCCAATGAAGGGAAGTCACATTTCATATTCCAGATCAATCTATGTTCGTCTATCAATGCAAGGATGAACATAACCTTCCAATGGAAATTTCTTCCATCTTATGGGTCTTGATTCCACTAAATGAAGGTTATTTATCTCTAATGGTTAGTGAGAAACTCACGATTAAGAATATTCCCATTGTACGGGAGTTTGATGATATCTTTCTGGAGGAATTACCGGGACTTCCACCAAATCATGAAGTTGAGTTCTCAATAGAACTCGTACCGGGTGATTTTCCTATTTCAAAGACACCTTATAGAATGGCCCCAATTGAGTTGTAGTAATTGAAGAAGAAACTCCAAGAAAATCTTGATAAGGGCTTCATATGCCCTAGTGAGTCACCTTGGGGAGCACCTGTTCTATTTGTTAAGAAGAAAGATGGATCAATGAGACTCTGCATTGATTATCGAGAACTTAACAAGATCACTATCAAGAACAAATATCCTCTCCCATGCATTGATGACTTATTTGACCAACTACGAGGAGATCAATACTTTTCCAAGATTGATCTTCATTCAGGGTATCATCAATTAAGGGTCAAAAGGGATGATATACCAAAGACGGATTTCCGTACAAGGTATGGACACTATGAATTTATAGTGATGCCATTTGGTCTTACTAATGCCCCTGCTATCTTCATGAATCTGATGAATAGAGTCTTTAGAGACTATCTTGATTAATTTTTGTTAGTCTTTATAGACGATATTCTTGTCTATTCAAAGAGAAAGGAAGAACATGAAGATCACTTGAGAATTATATTGAAGACCCTGAGAAAGGAGAAGCTTTATGCCAAATTTACCAAGTGTGAATTTTGGCTTCAAAAAGTTGCATTTTTGGGTCATATAATCTCAAAAGATGGGATATCTGTGGATCCAGCAAAAATAGAGGTTATCGAAAGATGGTCGAGACCAACAACAGTAACTGAGATCCGAAGTTTTCTTGGTTTGGCTAGATATTATCAACGTTTTTTGAAAGATTTTTCACGATTATCTAATCCACTCACCAAGTTGACTCGGAAAGGAGTTAAGTTTGTATGGACAGAAGAATGCGAAGAGAATTTCAAGGAGTTGAAAAGAAGGTTATCCAGTGCACCTATGCTCACACTACCTTGTAGTGGAGAAAGGTTTTTGATCTATAGTGATGCATCCAAGAAGGGATTGGTGTGTGTTCTTATGAAAAATGATATGGTGATAGCTTATGCCTCACGACAGTTGAAAATCCATGAGAAAAATTACCCAACACATGATTTGGAGTTAGCTGCAGTAATCATTGCATTAAAGATTTGGAGCCATTACCTTTATGGTGAAAGGTGTGATATTTATACTGATCATAAAAGTTTATTGTATATTTTCACACAAAAGGAGCTGAATATGCGTCAAAGACGATGGTTGGAGCTGATTAAGGATTACGACTGCTCAATCCATTACCACCCTGGGAAAGAAAAAAAGGTGGCAGATGCATTAAGTCGACAAGACCATGCTAGTTTATCCACGATGAGGATCACAAAAGATCCAATATTTAGGGAATTACAAAGGATGGATCTTGGAATTATAATGGAAGGGGGAAAATCTTATCTTTCTCAAATGAATGTTCAACCATCTATACATGTGAAGATTAAAGAGGCACAGAAAGAAGATGTCGAGTTACAAAAGAAGGTGAGAAATGTTCCTGAATTCAACCTTGATTGTGATGGGATAATAAAGTTCAGGAATCAGGTTTGTGTTCCTCCCATCCCCGAATTAAAGAAGGAGCTGTTGGATGAGGCTCATAGTTCTTAATTCTCTATTCATCCTAGAAGCATGAAGATGTATAGGGACCTGAAAGAGTACTTCTGGTGGGATGGCATGAAAAGAGATGTTGATGAATTTGTCTCTTGATGCTTGGTTTGTCAACAAGTTAAAGTTAAGAGACAGAAGTCTAAGGGGATGTTACAACCATTACCCATACCCGGATGGAAATGGGAAAACATCACTATGGAATTTGTCACAGGACTTCTTAAAACATCCAAAGGCAATAATGCTATCTGGGTCATAGTTGATCGTATTACAAAGTTATCACACTTCATTTCTATTAGAGAGGATGTCTCTCTGGATCAGCTTGCCAGGATTTATGTAAAGGAAGTGGTAAGACTGCAGGGAGTACCACTTTCTATTATATCCGACCAGGATCCGAGAGTTACCTTGAAGTTCTGGTGAAGTCTTCAGCATACTCTGGATACAGAGTTGAGTTTCAGCACTTCTTATCATCATCAGACAGACGGTCGGTCTGAGAGAACAATTCAAACCCTAGAAGATATGTTGAGATCTTGCTCTATGGATTTCAAAGGTGGTTGGGATCAACACCTACCTTTGGTGGAATTTTCCTATAATAATAGCTTTCACTCCAGTATTCAGATGGCTCCTTATGAAGCTCTCTATTGAAAGAAATGCAGGACTCCAACTTGCTGGGATGAAGTTGGGGAAAGAAAGCTATTAGGACCTGATCTCGTTGATGAAATGGCAGAAAATGTCAGATCTATTCAACAACACATAAGAGAAGCTCAGAGTCAACATAAAATTTATGTCGACAACCGAAGAAAAGACCTAGAGTTTGAAGTGGGTGATAAAGTGTTCTTATGAATATCTCCCTGGAAGAGGGTTATGAGATTTGGAAAGAAGGGGAAGTTGAGCCCTATATATATCGGTCCTTTCGAAATACTAGATCGTGTTGGGAAGGTAGCTTACCGATTGGCGCTTCCATCAAATCTCTCTCAAGTTCACGATGTGTTCCATGTATCTCTCCTGAGAAAGTACATACCTGATAATTCACATATACTCAGCTTAGAAGTTATACCGCTGGAGCAAGATCATTCTTATGAAGAACAACCGACAGAGATTCTGGATCATAGAGAAAAATTCCTATGAAACGAGACCACTCGATTGGTGAAATTTTTATGGAGGAACCACCAATTAGAAGAAGCTACATAGGAGCTTGAGGATATGATGAGGGAGAGGTATCCTCATCTGTTTGTTACAAAGTGACAAATTTCAAGGGCGAAATTCATTTTAAGGGCGGTAGAATGTAACACCCGAGACTTTTATGTTATATAAATCATCAAAAGAATCTTTTTCTACACAACACTTGCTTGGCTTGCTTTACACGAAATCGCGACCTTCCTCGACAGCTTGTGTCGTATGCAATACCAAGTTTCACTAAACAACGATATGCTATTAAAATATTATTAAAACTAGCCGTTATGAATAGTAATATCCACTTTTTGAAATTTTATAAATTTTATTTTTCAAAATGGACTTCATTTTTGGATTCAGAATATTGAAATTAGCCTAGGGTGAAATTTTAGTATTTTTCTGAAAACTTTCAAATTTTGATGAATAGGGAAACCACTAAGTGGTAGTTAAAAAACTGATTTTTTCATAAAACTTAATTTTACAGCTTCTGTGAGTGGAATTTCGAAAATCAGAGAGACACGGTTAATATCAAGGACTAAATTTTTGTTCAATGAGATGAAAATAATTTTTGGTGAATAATAACTTTTTACTTTTTTTACCACAGTTAAAAGTAAATAGGGTAATTAAGGGTAAAGATGATATTATTATTACCCTAACACATGTCTTAATTCTATTGGATAAGTGTAATTCGACCAAAAACAAACTTAGGAATAAAATATTACCATTTAGGACCACTTGGATTAGATTAGGACATTTATTATTAATTTATTTAAATAAGGGTTAAAATAGTTAAAATCAAAGTTTAATAAGTAAATAATTTTTAATATGGGGTATAAATAAGATAAATTAGACTATAAATATTCCTTAGAAAGATAAAAATATTTCCTACATAATGGTATTTTATTTTTAATTTTTAGACATTAAATAATTTAATTTATTTATGTCACAATGATGATGCAGTAATTATCTTATTAATCAAATATTGACATAATTAATGTTATAAACACCAAAATAAATGTAATTTGAGACTTTTTATGAATTCCACTAATTTTATAGGTTAACACAAAATGTTAGTATTGATTTAATTAACTTTTTTCGAACCAATAATTCTTTTATAATTTTCACAAAAATCAATTACTAAATAGTGTCAAAATTGACATAAAATAGTTTTTAAAACAAATATTATATTAGTAATTGTTATTTTATTCCTAAAAATATAAGGTTCCACAAAATGACTTAGATAAGGTTATATATATTAATAATAAACAACTTGGGGTTCATTTGGCTGCTTATAGTATGTTTATTAACCTTATAGTATAATAACACAAGAAGCCACGGTAAAAGTAAACTTATTTAACTTAATGTTAAATCTAAATGATAAGGTTAAAATAGGAACATAAACTTGTCTAAATTCTATTGGATGAGAGTATTTCGACCCATCCCCACCTTAGATTCGAAATATATCAATTTGGAGCTATTTAAAACCGAAATTGACTTTATAATAAAATAATATTTTTCGTTTTCCCAAGGGTGCCCCTCTCCTCCCTTATAAAAGGGCACCTCCTCCCCCTCTTCCTCACACCACTTTGAGCCTTCAAGCTCGGCACGACCCTTCCAATTCCTCCTCTCCACTTCCCTAGAGACATCCTAGAGGTCCTGGTCTTCTTCAAAGACCAATTTTAGTTCCCTAAAAGAAGGTCTCAAATAAGCACTTCAAAGAAGAGTTAATGTCTGTTACCGATTCTTTCATCTTTATTTCTTCTTCCACTTCTTCTTATTTAGTTGTTTCATTATTAAGTAATAACATCAGTATCACTCATATAATGATATGTTATTATAATTATTAAATAACCCTATTTCACCATCTATCCATCCTATGGAAAAATAAATCACCGCGCGTGCGTACGTACGGAATACCGTCTCCACGCTGTGGTGTAATCTATTTTCCACCACCACCTTACTTGGATGGGTATAATGGTGTAAATAATGACTATATATGACTATTATAAAGTGATACTTATTCTCAAATAGTATACATACACTCCGATACAATTCCACGATCATAGGAACGATATCATCACTCGTGCGTACGTACGGAATACCGTCTCCACGATGTGATGCGACTCGTTCTACATGATCTTCATTTCATAATGATTATATAAATAAATTGAATGAATTAATATGATATATATTACACTAATACCATTCTTTAAATGAGGTATCTATTACCTAAATATAAGAATAAGAATTTATTCTACAAAACACGCATAAGAACAAAAAGTTATAAACACCCGAATAACAAGTAGCAATGAAATATTACTAAGAAGCTAAGAAAATGACCATATATGATATCATAAAAATAAGTATGATTCTGGAATAAGTCAATAACATTATTTAAATCATTATACAGGAGGTTTGGACAATTACGAAGAAAAACGGACCTAAGGTAAGGGAAATATCACAATCTCATTTTTTGTCCGAGATTGTTTATACTTTGGTATTTACTGGGGTATATTTTATCATCCACATCCATGTTTCCTCAATATTTAAAATTATTTACATCCAAATACAATTGTTTAAATTAAATTTTACCCTTTGGTGAGTTTTTGGTAAAAGATATGAAAGGAATCTTTTGTCGTTTTTCGTACGAGATATTTTTTGACTTTTCCGACAAAAAGTACGAGAAGAATGTTTTCTTTTAACTTATACAAAATGAATGGATTTTTAAAACATTATTTCCAAGAAGCTTCCCTTATAAGTTTTAAAGTTTATTTTTAATCAACTTCTTTTAGTTTATAATTTTATGACATGTTAAGAAAGGAAAAGTATTTTTGAAGTAGAAAGGATATTTTCCTCAAGAATGGTGTTCAAGTGTTTTATCAAAATTATTTTCCATCTAAGAAAATATAGGGTTCTGTTTCTATCCATATTATAACATTGATTTTATTATGTTGTGATGGAATAATTTTTATGAATTCCTTTATCCTATATGAATTGTTTTATGATGTCACGATGTTTAAGAATCCCATTTTTATTACATGGTTTATGCTATGATGTATGGTTTATGATTTTGTGGCACACATAAGAATGGTATCATTATGAGATAGGTGGGACCTATATTTCCCTCCAATGCATTGGGTAAATATTTTATATCTCATGAGATAGACATGGCTGGAACGGTAGGTTATACAGGTTCAGTGAAACAGGACTGAAACGAGGAGTGAACTCGGTTCAGAAATGGACTTTGTCCACTAAGATAGTCTTGTCAATGAGTCTTGACTAATAAGAAATGATTCTGTATGATTATGTGTGTATTCCACAAAGTTTCATGTTTTAAGTAATGATTATTGGGATTCCATTTCACTACTATGATTTATCCCATGTCATGAAATTATGTTCTCTTTTGCAGGTTAAGATTTCCAAAAGTTATGTTCTTATGAATATGATGTGATTGATATTTCTTTTGTTTACCCTTACTGAGCATTTGAGCTCACCCTTTTGTATGTTTTCTTTCCCCAGGTCAGTAAGAAGGTTATTAAGTAAGATATTCCAAAAGGGACTATAGATATGATGAAATAAATGGGAGACAGTGTAGACGCTTTATGAACGAGTTGTTTATGTTTCCCAGTTTCTAAAGACACTATACCTATACGGTCCTTTCGTGGTTTTGTTATATGATGTAATAAGTAAGCTTCAATTTTGAAGTATTAACAATGTATGTAAAGTATGAGTCATTATACCTTTTCTGGAGTTGTGTTTGCTCGGGTGTGGTTTTTAATTTTTGGGGTTAAGTTAAGAAAATAAAATAAAGTGTTGCGAAAACTTTATTTTATTTCACTTAAAGCCACTTAAAGCCACTTAAGTTATGTTGAAGCAGATAGGGTGGACCCCAAAATATCCTAACCTCTTGGTAGGATATTTGTGAGGGGGGCCCGCATGAGCCCCACTGTTTCTTTTCCTCTAAGTAACGCACCCGCGAAAACTACTCTTTAATGAAAGTCAACTAGTGCATTTTCTAAAACTCTTAACGCTCCTATTAATTGGACAGTTAAGACGTTAACATTAATTCACCGAATTAATGGTTCATTTCTGAACTTGTTTTTTAAATTTTTGGCATGTAATTAAAATAATACCAACGCATGTATTTCTTGAGGATTGCTCGTTGAGAGGATTTGGAGAAGACTCTAAGGCTTGAGATCAACATCCTCCTTCGCGAAGAACACGAAGAACACGAAGAATGCCGAACCCTCAGAGATCGACGACGCGACGCCGTGTTCCGTGACGCCGACGATTCTCCTTCTGCGACGCTTCTTCTGTGACATTTCTTCCCCGCAACAATCTCCGATCATCAACTGCTTGAGGTAGGGGATTACTGTTCTCTAATACTTTGTGGATTTTATCCTCAACTTGGGTTTAAACATGCAATTAAAATCTGTGTGTTTAGGACCCTCGTAGATCGTCGACACGACGCCGTGTACCGCAACGACAGAGACGCCCCTTCCTCGACGCGACGATCCTCTCCTTCTGTGATGGTCAATTCTGCGACGAACTCACATCCGATGACAACAACGAGGTAGGGGTTTGATTCTTTTAAATCTTTGTGATTTATACCCGCGACGTTGATTAAATAATTGTTGTGAGATATTTAAAACCGCTAACGTGGTGGGTACGGACCAACGAACGAGTCTGAACCCACCGTCCCTTTCGTTCTTGGTGTGAGAAACGGCGGACGTTGACAAAGCAGGCCGCACGGACGATGCGGGTTCCTCGCAGTGAAGGACAGACCCCGGGAGGACCTTCAGCGAAGACGGTGTAAATATACGAACACCGGAACTCGTCCTGTGGCCGCGGAGTGACCCGCCGGCGTGCCACGCAGGCACGACGGCGGAAGGCGGCGACGCCCGGCACGCCGCCGTGGAGAACCGTCGCGGCTGCAGCCGCGACGGCAGCATCATGGTCCCGCGACCGGGTGGGGCCAGAGGAGCACGGGACGCGGCGGCCCGGCCGCATCCGCTGGCAAGGGCGGCCCCACGTGGGGCCGCGGTTCTCTCACGTAGAGGCAGCACGCCCCCCGCTCCGCTCGGCCGTAACCGGCCGAGCCGACCCACCGGCCGCGCCGCGCCGCGCCGGCCGGGTCGGTCCGGGCCCAGACCCCCATTTTCGGACCTTTTCGGTCTTTTGCTCATAACATGAGCTACGGGCCTCCGATCGACGCACCGTCAGTGGAGATCTGATCTTTGGATCGAGGCGGTCGTTTCGATATATTGTACTCAAGGTTTCGGAATACTTTGGGTTTGGCCGGGTTGGTTCGTACACAAAACCAACCGGGCCCTCGGAGCGGAAACACTTATATCTTAATCATCGGACGTCCGATTGACGTGCCGTCGAATTTGATGGATTCCTCTTAGTGAGACGTATCTTTTGGATTACTCTTCCTGAGGTTTGGATGCAGGTGGAGTATGGTCGGGTTGGTTTTTCCTTAAAAAACAACTGGGCCCCTAGGACGAAAAAGTCAATAACTCTCAGACCAGGCATCCGATTGACGCGCCGTCTGCGACGTTGAGTTCCTGTTGACGACACGGAACTTTTGGATACAACAACTCTGGACAATGTGTCAGTTGATGTATCAGCCTCTCGACTCGTGGAGCAGACCCTCCCGAACGAGCTTGCTGTGTGCGGGAACCCTAGACCTGGCTGCGACTACGACGACGACGAATGTGCCGAGATCCTCAGTGGATTCAAAGACGACTACAACACTCAGTGATCCTACGTGGATCAGTGCAACATATCCTCTGTGGGTCTGATCCTGTGTGGGTCAGTGCTCAGCGGTCCTGTGTGGGCCAGCGCCTATAGATCCTGTGTGGGTCTGATCCTGTGTGGGTATTTGCGGGGGTTAGTTACCTATCGATCCTATGTGGGTCCGATCCTATGTGGGTCTTTGCAGGGGTTATTTACCTATCAATCCTGTGTGGGTCAGATCCTTTGTGGGTCATTGCGGGGGTTAGTACCTATCGATCCTTTGTTGTCCGACGGCTTAGATGAATCAGGAGCAATATCTGACCATATCTATCATCTTACGAAGAAGTATACCTGTGTGAGCTGAATCCTGTTTTTCTTTCCTGTGTGGAATGGGTTGTACTTGAGTTCAGATGTTGGAGCATACTAGAATTCATGACTTAGGTATATGTATGAGAATATACCTAAGCAGTGTTGGATGTTACTTCGTGGTTCTATCTTTCCTTTGTGGTTTATCTTTTGTGGATTCTAGGAGACCTTCGGAGGTCTCAGGGTCCCTACTGAGTAGCTTATACTCACCCCTGCACGGGCTATGCCCGCACTACATTGTGTTGGTTGCTGACGACGGACAGCGCTGATCGGGGTGGAGGCTTGCGGAGCAGGACGGTACCTGGAGGTGGACCACTGGGCGAGACGTACTCGGAGTGGACGACTGGACCCGATGAGTTGTGGAGGCTATCTGTACTCACCCTTCAGGTGGGACTTCCAGTGGCAGACTCGACGCTGCGGCTTTAATTTCAGTTGTTGTTTTCCCCTTTCGAGTTGTACTTTACATTCAGTTTGGGTTTGTATTCTGGCCCACTTACTTTTCCGCACTTACTACTGTACTCAGTTTTTACTTAGTGTTTACTTCTTCTTGCTTGATCTATGGTGTTTATGGTTTACTTTAAAAAGGCAATTCATTTCCTTTTTATCGGGATTTATGCCTTGGTGCTAGTCACCAGCCTCTGGCCTATGGAAGGCGGGCTTGGGGTAGTCACAGCATGGGCCCCGAGGACGGGTCGTGACAAATTAGTATCAGAGGAGTTCGGTTCTACCACAGAACTCGGGGCTCTGATCTTTTTCTATGTGAAGCAATAGTGTTAAGCGTATTGGGTGTGGTTATCAGTACAGGGAGTCCAGTGTTGGTGTGGAGGCCGACGTATCCGTACACCAGGACCCTGACTTCTGATTTCCGACTTAATGCACGAAAACATTGATTGTATGTGTGTTCCAAGTTTTCATTGTGATTACATTGTGTCAGCTCACCAGGTATACTATTCTTACCATGTCGCACCTGTTTCCTTTTCAGGATGGCCCCACGACGGCAGCCAGCTAGGGTTCCGAGAGTTGAGCGTGACAACAGCCCACCGAGTGATGAGGCCTCGGTACAGGGCCCTTTAACAACTGAGGCACCAGCGATACCGCTACCCGCCGAGCCACCGATGCTTCTAGCCCCAGTCGCTGATGATGCACGTCACCTTAGTGCACTGCATGAGTTCCAGTGCCAGTGACCGCCCAAGTTCCGCGGGGAGATGGACCCCCAGGCAGCCGAGGACTGGCTGGAGGCAGTGGTACGAGTTTTCCGGTTAGTGAGGACACCTGCAGACCTCATGGTGATCCTCGCAGCGAGTCTACTGCACGCGTCAGCGGGCCGATGGTGAATCCTGATGCTCCAGGTGCACGATGAGGCATCTCTTCTGTGGATAGACTTTAAGAGCCTCTTCCGCTCAGATTTCGTCCCGGCCACCCTCCGTGAGGTAAGCATCCAGGAGCATCTTCAGCTG
The DNA here is from genome assembly GCA_963277665.1 of Viscum album. Classification (NCBI taxonomy): domain Eukaryota; kingdom Viridiplantae; phylum Streptophyta; class Magnoliopsida; order Santalales; family Viscaceae; genus Viscum; species Viscum album. Next base: position 1,492,129,135 of record OY728142.1, read on the forward strand.
CGGCATGGTAGCTTGACGGTCGCCCAGTACTCGGCGAGATTTACCGATCTCTCGCGCTACTCAACAGACATGGTACGGGACCCATTCTTTCAGAACCGGACCTTTGAGTAGGGATTGAGGCATGAGATCAGGGCATCGCTGATCTCCCTCAGCATTCCGACCCAGACAGGAGTATTGGAGTGAGCCCTTTTGATCGAGAGCTTTCTTGTTGAGTCTACACTAGCGGCGAGACCCACCGCAGGGCAGCATGTAGCATAGTCTTCTGAAGCAGGTAGTCGAAGAATGACTCATGGGTCTAGGCAGACCAGACCCTCAGGCAGACGACCTCAGGACACGGGCTCAGCAGTGCGGGGCACTCAGCGCGGAGCCAGTCTTTCGAGAGGCAGGCAGTGCTACACATGCGGCGGGCAGGGCCACATGGCTCGTGACTGCCTGACCCACCGTGCCGAGGAGAAGTAGACGGTTGAGGGGCCACCCAGGCAAAGGCAGAGGTTCATCTGTGGCGGTCTGCAGGGAGAAGGCAGACGAGGCAGAGGAGCTGGCCGAGCGACAGGTGGTGGGCGACGCTTTGAGGCTCTACCACCACCACCACAAGGAGGTCCACCTCGACCACCGGGAGCTAGCAGGAAGAGACAGGCACAGCTTCAGGCAGCGGAGGCCTACGACCACGGCGCGCCCGAGATGATTCGAGGTACTATCTGTTTCTATTCCACCCTTGCTGCAGTTATTATAGACACAGGAGCAAGTCACTCTTTCATAGACGCTTCCCTTGATCGGAGCTCGGAGATTCCGACTGAGCCGTTGGCTCGATCCTTATGGCTAGAGACTCCTACGGGAGAAGACTCGACGATTACTCACTGGTGCCAGCAGTGTGAGATTACTCTAGGAGGCAAGAGCTTCGACTGGGATCTTCTTGTAGCGGCATCGAGGCCTTACGACGTCATCTTGGGCATGGATTGGTTATCTACAGTCCATGCACAGATTGACTGTATTGGGCACAAGGTGCGATGTGTACGCACCGACGGGAGCAGGTTCACCTTCATCGGCGAGAAGGGAGCCTTCACAGCAGAGGATGGACTTCCGCAGAGGATAGGACATCCCTTCACTCATCAGTTGGCTAGCCTCATCCTAGGAGCAGTTGACATGCAGTGTCCTAGTTTTCCTGCAGTGGTGGATCAGTATGCGTACGTCTTTCCCGAAGACATTCCATGACTACCTCCTCACAGAGAGGTGTACTTTTATATTGATTTGTACCCTAGGACAACCCCGATATCGACTCCAGCATATCGGATGGCTCCCGCTGAACTTTGAGAGCTACGGGTACAGTTGGAGGACTTGCAGGGCAAGGGTTTCATCAGACCCAGTGTTTCACCCCGGGCTTCCCCGATATTGTTCGCCAAGAAGGCGGATGGGAGTTTGCAACTTTGTGTCGACTATTGTCGCCTGAACCAAGTGACAGTGAGGAAAAAGTATCCGCTACCGAGGATTGATGACTTCTTCGATCAGCTCAAGGGAGCACGGTGGTTCTCGAAGATAGACCTTAGGTCAGGCTATCATCAGCTCAGAGTTCGGGACGAGGACATGCAGAAGATGACCTTCAGATGTCGGTATGGCCCCAATGAGGTCTTGGTTATTCCCTTCGGCATATCCAATGCCCCAGCGGTGTTCATGGGCCTCATGAACAGGATCTTTCAGCCATACCTCGATCGATTTGTCGTGGTCTTCATCGACGACATTTTGATATACTCGACGACTGAGGAAGAGCACGCCTACCACTTGCGTGTTGTACTAGACACACTCCGAGAGCACCAGCTTTATGGAAAGCTCTTGAAGTGTCAGATCTAGATACGTGAGGTCCACTTCCTGGGACACGTCATCTCTGAGGCGGGAGGTGTGGTGGATCCTGCGAAGATCGATGCAGTGCTACCTTGGGATCCACCCAGGAGCGTGATGGAGGTGCGATGTTTCTTGGGACTAGCTGGATACTACCGGAGATTTGTGCCATACTTCTCCAGAGTTACGGAACCACTCTCTACTTTGACGAAGAAGGGGAAACCCTTTGTGTTGTCAGACAAATGTCAGCAGAGCTTCCAGAAGCTGAGACATAGATTGACCAGCACACCAATCTTGAGGTTTCCGGAGGAGGGAGTAGGGTATGTAGTCTACTGCGATGCATCAGGGGCCAGACTCGGATGTATCTTGATGAAGGAGCGGGCAATGATCACCTATGGATCACGTCAGCTGAGGCCGCATGAGCAGAACTACGCTACCCATGACCTGGAGTTAGTAGTAGTGGTCTTTTCTCTGAAGACATGGAGACACTACCTTATGGGTGAGTGCTTTACAGCTTTTTCTGACCATCATAGTCTCAGGTACATCTTCTCTCAGAAGGACCTGAACCTAAGATAGCGGCGATGGATCGTGTTCCTCCAAGACTATGACTTTGAGATAGTCTATACTCTTGGGAAGGGGAACGTAGTAGCCGATGCTCTCATCAGGAGGATGGGCATTCGGCTACTTGAGGAGGTGAAAGAGCAGCTAGCCTCTTTGCCGATATCTTTCATGGATAGGGATGGAGCAGCCTTCCTTCAGTCTCTCACAGTCACCCCTCCACTACTACAGCGGGTAAGAGAGGCACAACATGGGGACGTTAACTGTGAGACGCGGCGTGCACAGATATCCTCAGGACAGACACCTGATGGTTTCTGCTTTGGAGCAGAGCACGACGTCCTTTTCAGAGGACGTACCATGGTACTAGTTTCTTTACGGGAGGAGGTGCTGAGGGAGTTTCACACTTCTCCCTTGGCGGTACATCTTGGAGTGGCGAAGATGTACCAGGACCTCAGATGACAGCACTGGTGGCCGGGCATGAAGAAGGTTGTGGCAGAGTTCGTTTCTCGATGCCTCACCTGCCAGCAGGTGAAGGCAGAGCATCAGGTACCAGCAGGATTGGTACATCCCATAGAGGTCCTGGAGTGGAAGTGGGACGGAATATCTATGGACTTCGTGACTGGACTTCCACGCACTTCCAGAGGTCATGACTCTATTTGGGTGATTGTCGACCGACTCACCATGTTGGCTCACTTCTTACCCATCAGAGAGCAGGGCTCAGTGGAGAGATTGGGGCGTCTCTATGTTTAGGAGATTGTATGGCTTCACGGTGTGCCATCATCTATCATCTCCGATCGAGATGCTCACTTTACTTCCCGGCTTTGAAAGGGGTTTCAAGAGGCATTAGGGACGCAGCTATGTCTGAGCACCGCCTATCACCCTCAGACGGATGGTCAGATGGAGAGGACCATTCAGACTCTCGGGGACATGCTACGTGCATTTGTCATAAACTTTGGCCGTAGCTGGGAAGACCACCTACCCTTGGTAGAGTTCGCGTACAACAACAGCTACCACTCCACCATCGGGATGGAACCATACGAGGCGTTGTACGGCAGACCTTGCAGATCTCCTTTGTGCTGGACAGACCCTGGGGAGTCAGTGTGGGACCGGAGATGGTCCAGGCCACGACAGAAAAGGTCCAGATCATCCAAGAGTGGATGAGGACTGTTCAGAGCCGGAAGAAGTCCTATGCTGACAGGAGGCGGAGGCCAATAGAGTTCAAGGATGGCGACCACGTCTTCTTGCGTGTCTCACCTCGACGTGGATTACAGAGATTTGGCTGAGGCAGTAAGTTGTCTCCACGCTTCATCGGACCGTTCCAGGTCCTCAGCAGGATTGGGGAGGTAGCTTATCGCCTGGCTCTACCACCTCAGTTGCACCGGGTGCACGACGTCTTTCATGTATCTCAGCTGAGGAGATACGTGCATGACCCGACGCATATCATTGACCATGGGGAGCTAGACGTTGAAGATGTGGCGACTTTTACAGAGATCCCGGTGGAGATCGAGGATCGATAGGAGCGGGTCCTACGTGGACGGTCGATTCCTCTAGTGCACATCAGGTGGCAGCACAGGAACCTCCAGGAGAGCACTTGGGAGCGGGAGGCTAAGATGCGTGCTCAGTACCCACATTTGTTTCCCTAGTTTATGATGTATCTTTATGGGGACATAAATCCCTGAGGTGGGAGTGATATAAAGACCCATAAAATTCAAGGAATTTCTTTTCTTAATTTTCTTTGGAATTTTACAAGAACGCAGTTTCTGACGGCACCTGATTCCGAGGCCCGGTGTGCCTGGAATCATTTTCCGAATTTGGCTCAGGTACGTTCAGTGAACGAACGAGCGGGTTTTTCTAACTTCTGAACCGGTACTCGGAATCGAATTCCGAAGGCACTGATGGAATCACAGCACCGGTATTTGCTTAGAAACGCCTTTTTCGGAGTTGCGTTTTCTCGGGTGTGGTTTTTAATTTTTGGGGTTAAGTTAAGAAAATAAAATAAAGTGTTGTGACAACTTTATTTTATTTCACTTAAATCCACTTAAATCCACTTAAGCTAAGTTGAAGCGGATAGTGTGGAACCCAAAATATCCTACCCTCATGGTAGGATATTTGTGAGGTGGGGCCCGCATGAGCCCCACCGTTTCTTTTCCTCTAAGTAACGCACCCACGAAAACTCCTCTTTAATGAAAGTCAACTGGTACGTTTTCTAAAACTCTTAATTCTCCTATTAATTGGACAGTTAAGACGTTAACATTAATTCACCTAATTAATGGTTCGTTTCTTAACATGTTATTCAAATTGATGGCATGTAATTAAAATAAGACCAACGCATGTCTTTCTTGAGGATTCATCATTGAGAGGATTTGGAGAAGACTCTAAGGCTTGACATCTTCATCCTCCTTCGCGAAGAACACGAAGAACACGAAGGACACGAAGAACGCCGAACCCTCAGATATCGACGACGCGACGCCATGTTCCGCGACGCCGACGATTCTCCTTCCGCGACGCTTCTTCCGCGACATTTATTCCCCGCAAAAATCTCCGATCATAAACTACTTGAGGTAGGGGATTACGGTTCTCTAATTCTTTGTGGATTTTATCCTCAACTTGGGTTTAAACATGCAATTAAAATCTGTGTGTTTATGACCCTCGGAGAGCGTCTATGCGATGCCATGTACCGCGACGACAGCGACGCCCCTTCCGCGACGCGGCGATTCTCTCCTTCCGCGACAGTCAATTCCGCGACGAACTCACGTCCGACGACAATGACGGAGTCGGGGTTTGATTCTTTTAAATCTTTATGATTTATACCCGCGGCGTTGATTAAATAATTTTTGTGAGATATTTAAAACCGCTAACGCGGTGGGTGCGGACCAATGAACGAGTCCGAACCCACCGCCCCTTTCATTCATGGTATGTGAAATGGCGGACGTTGAAAAAGCAGGCCACACGGACGACACGGGGTCCTCGCAGTGAAGGACAGACCCCGAGAGGACCTTTGGCGAAGATGGTGTAAATTTCAGACCCCCAAAACTCGTCCGGTGATCCGCGGAGCGATCCGCAGGCACGCCATGCCGGCATGGCGGCGCCCGGCGGGCCGCCATGAAGAACTATCGCGGCTGAATCCGCGGTGGCAGCAGCATGGTCCCACGATGGCGTGGGACCGGAGGAGCATGGGACGCAGTGGCCTGGCCGCATCCCCTGGCAAGGGCGGCCCCACGCGGGGTTGCGGTTCTCTCACGCGGGGGCAGCACGCCCCCCGCTCCGCTCGGCCGTAACCGGCCGAGCTGACCCGCCGGCCGGGCCGGGTCGCACCCAGGCCGGGTGGGGCCGCGCCGGCCGGGTCGGACCCAGACCCGGGTCCGGTCGACCTGGTTCGGTCCGACCCAGGGGGGTTGGGCCGGGTCGGTCCGGGCCCAGACCCCCATTTTCTGACCTTTCCGGTCTTTTTCTCATAACATGAGCTGCAGGACTCTGATCGACGCACCATTAATGGAGATGTGATCCTTGGATCGAGGCGGTCATTTTGGTATATCACACTCAAGGTTTCGGAATTCTTTGGGCTTGGCCGGGTTGGTTCGTACACGAAACCAACCGGGCCCTCGGAGGGGAAACGATTATATCATAATCTCCTGACGACTAATTGACGTGTCATCGACTTTGTTGGATTCCTCTTAGTGAGACGGATCTTTTGGATTACTCCACCCGAGGTTTGGATGCAGGTGGAGTACGGTCGGGTTGGTTTTTCCTTAAAAACCAACTGGGCCCTTGGGACGAAAAAGCCAATAACTCTCAGACCGGGCGTCCGATTGACGCGCCGTCTGCGACGTTGAGTTCCTATTGACGATACAGAACTTTTGGATACATCAACTCTGGACTATGTGTCAGTTGATGTATTAGCCTCTCGGCTCGTGGAGCGGACCCTCCTGAAAGATCTTGCTGTGTGCGGGAACCCTAGAGCTGGCTACGACTACGACGACGACGACGACTGTGCAGAGATCCTTAGTGGATTCAATGACGACTACAGCACTCAGCAATTCAACGTGGATCAGTGCTACATATCCTCTGTGGGTCCGATCCTGTGTGGGTCAGCGCTCAGCGGTCCTGTGTGGGCCAGCGCCTATAGATCCTGTGTGGGTCCGATCCTGTGTGGGTCTTTTCGGGGGTTAGTTACCTATCGATCCTATGTGGGTCTGATCCTGTGCGGGTCTTTGCGGGGGTTAGTTACCTATCGATCCTATGTGGGTCATATCCTTTGTAGGTCATTTTGGGGGTTAGTACCTATCGATCCTTTGTGGGTCCGACGTCTTAGATGAATCAGTGGCAATATCTGATCATCTCTATCGTCTTACGAAGAAGTATACCTGTGTGAGCTGAATCCTATTTTTCTTTCCTGTATCGATTGGGTTGTACTTGAGCTCGGATGTTTGAACGTACTAAAATTCATGACTTAGAATATGTATGGGCATATACCTAAGTAGTGTTGGATGTAACTTCATGATTGTATCTTTCCTTTGTGCTTTATCCTTTGTGGATTCTAGGAGACCTTAGGGGGTCTCGGGGTCCCTACTGAGTAGCTTATACTCACCCATACACGGGCTATGCTCGAACTACGTTTTGTTGGTTTCAGATGATGGGCATCACTGATCGGGGTGGAGGCTTGCGGAGTAGGACGATACCTGGTGGTGGACCACTGGGCGAGACATACTCTGAGCGGAGGGTTGGACCCGAGGAGCTGTGGAAGCTATCTATACTCACCCTTCAGGTGGGACTTCCAGTGGACGACTCGACACTGAGGCTTTACTTTTAGTTGTTGTTTTCCCCTTTCGAGTTGTACTTTACTTTCAGTTTGGGTTTGTATTCTTGCCCACTTACTTTTCCGCACTTACTGCTGTACTCAGTTTTTACTTAGTGTTTACTTTTGCTTGCTTTCTCTGTGGTGTTTGTGTTTTACTTTAAAAAGGCAATGCCTTCCCTTTTTACCGGGATTTACACCTTGGTGCTATTTGCCAGCCCCTAGCCTATGGAAGGCGGGCTTGGGGTAGTCATGGCACGGGCCCCAAGGACGGGTCGTGACAAGTCCACCATTGATTCACTTAAACTTCCAAATGATAAAAAACCAAAATGAATTTTTCTTATTCCAAATATATGGGCCCAAACTTAAAACATTACATAATCTGGAATTAAGTTAATAATTCACATTGAGGATCTTTTCAGGTTTAGAGTTTTATAGAATTCGGTCATTAATGTTACATTACATCCCAAAAGTTACAAATTAGACACTTCTACTCAGTTCCTATTATTTTTCACAAAATAAAAACTCATGAAAAAAAGAGTCATGTCAAGTTCCATGTTTTTGAGAGCATGACTTTTTCTTGATCCCATCCTTGACCCTATTCCACTTTATATCCATTGAAAAAAATTCAAAATCATGGGATGAGCATAAAAAAGATCAGTAAGGGATACACAAAGAAGCAAATCTATTAGTTTCTCAAAAAAAAAAGTAAACCATGAATACTTTATCATAAGTAATACTTTTCACCTTTATGATGTAGTAAATACTCTTCACTGAATAAAAGATCATTGCTTACCCTTTTGTAACCAAAAAATTTCCATAAAACCCATATAAAGAACAAATAACATCTAAAGTTAACTTGGGACATAAACATTCTTAAATGGAATAACCATACGGTCGACTTCCACACATATCACTTAATGAAATAGTCATACGACTGACTTCCATACTGAATGCATTAGAGGTTATAACATAACCACCCATACTGGTTTATCATGGCACCACCCATCATTTGTATTATAATGAAACCATCCGTCAAATGTTGAAGTACCATTATAAAATCATAACACAAACAATAAATATAAAGGAAAGAAAACATTTCCACATTTCAATCGCAATATATCACCTAAATATATTGACATAAAAACCCCATTATAAAAGCCATTTTCAATACCAAAATACATAAAACATTATATCATATTTATTTTTCTTTTAGAAACATTACGTCTTGTTAAGGAAGCCAAAGATCAAATAATACTAATGGTGGTAGAAAGGTCGTTTTCACCACATACGTTAAAAGAAACATTCATTTTTATCATTTAGTAAAATTCTTCATAGAAAAAGATTCCAATTAAATGAAATGAAATGTCAAAGGTGTTTATATAGAATATAAATTAAATTCGTGTATTAAAATAAAATATGCCTCAATGATGAGAGATTGAGACGAAGTCCCTTACCTCGTGTCCGGCCTGACCCGTTCGTTCATTAATCTCATAAATAATAAAAAAAGTTAATTTATACTTTTTTAAGAACATTTTTCTTGTTTATTATTCATTTTATATCAATTTTTCCCATATTATAAAAATTATGTAATCATTTATGTTAATAATGGTCATTTTTTCGATATTTGGTACTTACGCCAAAAATGGACTTCTTATAATTACAAATTGTTCATGTGGTCAAAATTTCATTATATACATAATGATATTCATGATTTATATATCATATATATCTATTATATCTATTATATACATGTATTTATAATAGTACATAACATTTGGATAGAAGAAATGAAATGCACCGTTCATGGAGACGGTAAGCCGTACATTCGCATGAACACTACTTCCATTTCTATTTCGTATTGTAATGGAATTAAAACATAATGATAATAAGTATATTATAATTCCAGTATAATATAATATATAATATAATTAACTCCATCATATATACTTTCCAAATTTGGCATGAACGAGTCATATCACATTGAGGGGGTGGTATTCCTTATATCATCAAATGAGATTATCGTATTTACCCACTATAGAAACCATAAAGTAATTGTATGAATGAAAAATACTGAATCATATAAACAATATAAATATAATATATATCATATATAAATATAGTTCCATCATAATTTCCACCATGAGAGGTGGTTGGAGATATTTGAACAATCATTGTTTTGTGAGGGAGTAGTTCGCCGTCCACAGAAACAGTATGTTCTTTACCCATTTGACGAAGGTGTGTGTAATTGTAGTTCAAATACGTCTCATATAAACATCCTAGTATATTTAGGATACTGGTGTTGTTATAAAAAAAAGTAATAAAAAGAGTTTATGGGGTTGGAGAAGTAAAATAAAACAAAATAACTTAAGATAAGAGTATACATTTAATTCGGGTAACTCCCATTGGTTAGAACCAAAGTACATTGTCGAAGTGCCTTCAGCCTATGGTAAGGCCTCTAGGTGGAAGATAGGGATCATGAGAGATTATTTGGGCAAGGGTTGGACGAGCCAATGGGCTTGATAGGTGTGAGAAATGGGTTAGAAGTGGTGTCCATTTATAAGGGAGATGAGGGGCTCTTTTGGAAAGATTGAAACAATTATTTTATTATAAACATATCTTCAGTTTAAAAAGGTCCAAAAATCATTAAATACAAATATAAGATGAATAATGGTTGAAATAAAATAATCCAATAAGAATTCCATAGTTTTTGGATATTATTTTAATTTTATAATCTTATTTATTTAAATCATTTATTAATGAGTTAAAAACTGCCTCATTATTGTGTAATAAATAATTTAATTTATATGACGTCTACAAATTATAAAAAACACCATAATTTAGGAAATATTTTTATATTTTTAATGCATATTTATAGTCTAAGAAATAACTTATATAACCCCATGTAAAAATTAATTTAATTAAATATATTTATTTATTCCATTTTTGTCTTTACATTAAGTTAATTAAAATAAAGTGTCATTATCACTCTCAAGTGGCCCCATGAGGACCCAAAATAGACCCAAAGATGCCCACGGTTGGATATGTATCAACCAATAATATTTAGACACATTTTAGGGTAATTTTATATTTTTATAGTAATATTTGTTTATCCTTATTTACAAGATTTACCCTTTAACCATGGTAAATAAAATATTTACTGAAGTAAATATTAATAATGTATAAAAATAAAAGTTACCTATTTACACAATTTGGACATCCTGATTCCAAATATGGAATTCATTTTTCCAAATTCAAAACACAGAAGTGTAAGAGATTAATTTTAAATTAATTTCTGCTGTCAAAACTAAAGGCGCGTTTTTAAGAAATATTAACTATCAAAATATTGACACTTATTTATGTTCAATTTTGAGAGTGAAATTACTTCCAATGACCAAAATTGGATTAAATAGTAACAAAATAATCTAATTAAACTTTAAAACCAATTAAAAAGATAATCTAACCTTATAAATAAATTAGATTAAAAGACAGTTTTGAATTAAAATACAGTATTTTTTCACTATTCATTAAAATTGAATTTTATCAGAAAAATACCAAAATTTCATCCAATGTAAATTTCGATGTCCCAATTATAAATAATAATTTTATTTTTTCAAATAGAACATATAAAATTCACCAGACCTAGATTTAAAGAGGGTTCTCCATCAAAAGGCGGTAAATCGATCTTTTAATGAATATTTGAGTATTTATGCTTAAAATCAGATTCTTTCTTATTTTAAGCCTCTAATATTTATTTAATAAATGTAAAAACATTTAAAAAACATGTATAATAATATTTTAGTTATTACTATTCACTCCTGTCAATAAAACGGCTAGGCGTTAACTACTATTTAAAATAATAATATTATATTAGTAGTATGAAACGTAAGATTTCAAAGAAACTTGTTGTTCTGTATCGGGTACTTTATTGAACATAGAAATCCTCTTCAAATTTAAATTAATATTTAATTCGCTAATATTTATAAATATGAAAATTTCATGTTTCTTTATTTACCTGGGATGTTACATCCTTCCCCCCTTTTGGGAATTGTGTCCTTGCAATTTTATTCACTTATCAAATAAATGGGAGTATTTATCCCTCATAAAATTTTCAGATTCCCACGTTGCATCTTCAACCATATGGTTTTTCCATAACTCCTTTACCTAGTGAATTAACTTACTCTGCAATACATGTTCTCTTCGGTCAAGAATCAAGACAGGTTGTTCTTCATAAGAGAGATTCTCTGCCAACTGAACTACCTCTGGGCTCAAAATATGAGAGGGATCTAGCATATAATTTCTCAACATGGAAACATGAAAAACATTGTGTACCACCGAAAAAGGTGGAGGTAAAGCCACTTTGTAGGCAACAGATCCCATTTTTCTAGGATTTCATAAGGTCCAATAAACCTCAGACTCAACTTTCCTTTCTTCCCAATATGCATCACACTTTTCCATGGAGAAGCTTTGAGAAAGACATGATCACCTACTTCGAAAGAGGGATCCTTCCTCTGTTTATCTGCATAACGTTTCTACCTGCTCTGATCTGTTCTCACGTGCTTCTGAATCAAATGACCTTTCTCTGCCATCTCTTCTACCAATTTTGGTCATATAACCTTCCTTTCACCTACTTTATCCCAAAAAGCTAGAGTTCGACAACACATTCCATATAATTCTTCAAATGGTGCCATCTGTATGTTGAAATGAAAGCTGTTTTTATAAGAAAATTAATTCAAATAAATATGTTGGTCTCAACTTCCTCGGTAATTCAGTGAACTAGAATGTAAAATATCCTCCAAGTTCTAAATTTTTCATTCTGGATGCTCATCTGATTGTGGATGAAAATCTGTACTAAATTTTAATTCAGTACCCAACAGCTTTTAAAGGCCTTTCCGAAAGTTAGAAGTAAACCTGGGATCATGATCAGATACAATGGATAGGGGAACACCATGAAACCTGATAATATCATTAACATTCAACTGAGAAATTTTATCTAGTGACAAAGTATCTCGAATAGGAAGGAAATGAGCATATTTAGTCAATCGATCAACAATAACCCAGATTGCATTGTTACCTTGAGATGTCTTTGGTAATCCCACAACAAAGTCCATGGATAGATTTTACCATTTCCACTCTAGAACCGGCAAAGACTGAAGCATCCCTTTTGGTAGCTGCCGCTCTGATTTGACCTGCTGACAATCAAACACATCACAGTAAAATCAGTAATATCTCTTTTCATTCCATCTGATCATTAATACTCTCGAAGATATTTGTACATTTTAGTAATACAAGGATGAACTGAACACAGGGAACTATGAGCTTCACATAACAACTCATTCTTCAACTATGAATCACAGGGCATGCATAATCTTTTCCCAAACCCCAAAACAAAATCATTATCAAAGTTAAAATCAGGCAACTTACCCTTCTGAACCAACTCTACCTTTTTATGCAACTCACTGTCTCCCTTCTACGCTTGATTAATTCTGTCTGATAGGGATGATCTCACTGAAACCTGAAACAAAATATAGGAATTTCCTGAACCAAAAACTTATATTCCAAAGATAATCAAATAAAAAACCAAAGGATCTCATTCCAAATATAGTATGGTTAATGATTCATTACTTTTTCGAATCGAAGCATCAGCCACTTTATTTTCTTTTCCCAGATGGTAAAGGATCCTTCAATCATAATTCGTGATTAATTCCAACCCTCTCCTTTGTATCATGTTCAATTCTTATTGAGTGAATATATACTTTAATCTTTTTTGGTCAGTATATATTTCAAATTTTACTCCTTACAAATGATTCCTTCAATTTTTAAAGAAAAAATAACATAAACTAATTCCAAATCATGTGTAGAATAATTTAACTCATGAGGTTTCAACTGACATGAATCATAAGCAATTACCTGATCATTTTGCATAAGGACACAACCAAGTCCTTTTATCGAAGCATCACTATATATAACAAACTCACCATTTCTGGAAGGCAATGCCAAAATACGAGCATTCACCAATATTCTTTTCAATTCTTGAAAACAATCATCACATTCTTTTTCCAAAATAACTTAACACCTTTTTGAGTTAACTTAGTCATTGGGCTAGATAACTGTACAAAATTCTCAACAAACCTCTGGTAATAACCTTCAAAACTAAGAAAACTACAGATATCTATTAAATTTGTGGGTCTTGTCCATTCCTTAACAACTTTTTATTTAGCACTATCCAAAATTAATCCATTTTTTTAAACAATGTGATCAAGGAAAGAAATTTTTTCTAACCAAAACTCACACTTTCTGAATTTCCCAAACAGTTTCATTTCGTTTAATATTTTTAAGACAACCCTTAAATGAATTTCATTCTCCACTTTACTTTTATAATAAACCAAAATATCATCAATGAACACAACCACAAACTTATCCAAGAACTCATAGAAAATTCTATTCATAAGATCCAGGAATATAGTAGGTGCGTTGGTTAAACCAAAAGGTATAACTACAAATTCATAATTCCCATATCTAGAATGAAACACGATCATCAGAATATAATCTTCCTTTACATTCAACTACTATTACCCCAACCATAAGTCAATCGTTGAAAAATATGAGCTCCCTAGAGCTGATCAAACAAATCACCGATATGAGGCAAAGGATTCTTGTTCTTAACAATGATATTTTCAATGCCCTATATTCAATGTATAGTCTCATAGACCATATTTATTTTTAGCAAACAAGATAGGAGCACCCCATGGTGATGTTCTATGTCGAATGAACCATTTATCTAATAACTCCTGTAATTGATTTTTTAACTCTAAAAGTTTAATTTGAGCCATTTAGTTAGGGGGTTTTGAAATTGGATTAGCATCAGGAACTAAGTCAATAGAAAATTAAACTTCTCGATTAGGTATAATACTAGGAAACTCATCAGTAAACAAATAAAGATACTCATTTACCACTGGCACATAATTAATATGAACAGTTCCTTTGTTTTCAATAATATGTGCAAGGTAACATTCATTTCCATCTTTTACTAGTTTCATAGATTCCTAATATGTTATCAAAATTAAGGGTTCACTGTTGTACACAAACTGAAAATATTTCTGAAAAGAAACCTCTTTAGCTCTATAGTCAATCTTAGCATGATAAACAGACAACTAATCCATGCCCAAAATAACATCAAACTCTACTAGAGGAAAAACAATAAGGTTTCTAGGTAGATTCTTTCCGCACACAAGGACATGAAGGTTCTTATAATTTCCTTTTGTTTCAACATTTTTTCCAGGTGTTTCTACCATAAGTTCAGGAATCATATATTGAGATGGAATTCCCAATTTACTAGAAAGATTCTCAGAAATTAATGAATGTGTAGAACCCGAATCAAACAACACATTGGCATAATCTGAACAAACAAATAGTGTAGCTGCTACTACTTTATTTGATTGCCCAACATCTACTAAAGTAGTTTCAAAGGACTTCACCACCCCTTTCTACTTGTATTCTGGTTTCATTCCCTTAATTGAGTTCTTTCCTTGACACTCATTTCTGTAATAACCCATTTCATTGCACATACAATATCTTATCACTGGATTTTCATTGCCTGCTTGATCATCTTTTTTATAGTTATGAGCAATATGACCAGACTTACAACACCAAAACCACTATCCAGACTTTGATAAACATTCTCTAGGATGATTTTTACTACACTTCTCAAAAGATGTAAATTTAGTTTTCTTACCTCTAGGATTCTTTGATGAATTCTTTCCCTTTTCCTTCCAACTGAACCTCTTGTTCCTTTTTTTTCAAAGAACACCTAATCATCAGAAAACTCCATTTCCACCTTCTCCTCACATCGAACAATTTTTTCATATCTTTGGATCTCACGAGAGGATAATGATCTTAGATACCACGGCTTTAGTCCTGAGTAAGATCGATTTATCATACTATCAAGATCTTGGATGCAATTTTGAGCATACCTTGCCAGTCATGTGAAATTTCATTTGTAAACAGCCACTGAGTCATCCTCCTGCCTCAATTCCCAGAATTTGTTTCCATCCTAAGTCAAACCACCTTAGGAAAATATTTCTCCAGGAACATACCTTTGAATTCTTCCCAATAAAGAGCATCAATCTCCTCACTATCCCTGATATTTTTCACCATCGACCACCAATAATCTTCTTCACCTTCAAAACAGTAAACAACGAGACTAAAATTTTGATGTTCTGAACACCCCATGACATTAAAATTTTTCTCTAGTTCTTTAATCTACCATTTAGAAAGCACAGGGTCAAATGATCCTCAGAATGATTGGGGATATTGCCTCATGAAATGCTTCACTACTAAAAGGTTTCTCTGTGATTGATCTGGCAGATCTTGTGCATGGATACCACCACCATTTATCGCCTGATTCAATTATGCCATCACTGCAACAAACTATTCAATTCCAATTCTGAAAATCTCAGGTTGCAGATTTGGAAGGTTGTCTTCCTCCTGATGTCGTCCCAACATAGCTTCCCTGTTTCCTCTAAGGAAAATCATTTTAAATAAATAAATATCTTAGGCGTAAGCAACATGTTAATCTCTAAATGCAATCATTTCAATATTAACGCAAATTAATTTATAGATATTAATTTAACATTACCATAACTTCTAAAATTATCTAAACTAACTTATTATACCAACTATAAGGATATGGCCTATAAAAATTACATAATATTGAATTAAGTTAATAATTCACATTCAGGATCTTTTTAGGTTTACAGTTTTAGAGAACTAGGTCATAACTGTTACATTACACCCCAAAAGTTAAAAAGTAGACAGTTTTACTTAGTTCCCATTATTTTTCAAAAAATAAAAATTATTGAAAAAAAAGAGTCATGTCCAGTTCTATTTTTTAGATAGCATTACTTTTTTTGGATCCCATCCTTGAACCTATTCTACTTTATGTCCTGTGAAAAACAACACAAAAACATTGGATGAGCATAAAAATCTCAGTAAGGGATACACAAAGAAGGAAAACTGTTAGTTTTTCAAAACGACAAGAAAACCCGGAATACATTATCATAAGTAATAATTTTCACCATTATGAAGTGGTAAATACTTTTCATTGAATAAAATATCTTTTCATACCCTTTTGTAACCAAAAGATTGCCATAAATCCCATATAAAGAACACATAACATATAAAGGTAACTTGGGAAATAAACATACTTAAATGGAATCACCATACGATCGACTTCCACATATATCACTAAATGGAATAGCCATACGACCAACTTACATACCAAATGAATTGGAGGATTTAATGTAACCACACGTCCTGGTTTATCACGGCACCACCTATCATTTGGTTTATCAGATAACCACCCATCAAATGTCCAACTACCATTATAAAATCTTAACACATACAACAAATATAAAGGAAAGAAAACATTTCCACATATCAATCACAATATAACAATTAAATATATTGACATAAAAAATCCATTATCAAAACCATTTCCAATACCAAAATACATAAAAGAGTATAACTTATTTATTTTCATTTTAAAAACATCACGGCTTGTTAAGGAAGCCAAAGATCAAATAATACTCACGGTGGCGGAAATTTTGTTTTCACCGATTACGTTAAAAGAAACATTCCTTTTTATTATTTAGTAAAACACTTTGTAGAAATATATTCATTTTGAATGAAATGAAAATTAAAATGTGTTTATAGAGTGTATAAAAGAATGTCGTGTATTAAAACAAAATATTCTTCAATGAAAGGAGATTGAGACGAAGTCCCTTACCTTGTGTCCAACTTGACCCATTCATTCTTTAATCCCGTGAATAATAAAATAAAGTTAATTTCAACTGGATTAACAACATTTTTCAATTTTATTATTCCTTCTATATCAATTATTACCATTTTATAAACATTATGTAATCATTTAAGTTAATAATGGTCATTTTGTCGATATTTGGTACTTGAGTCAAAAATAGACATCTTATAATTTCAAGTCGTTCATGTAGTCAAAAGTTCATCATATCTATAATGATATTCATGATTTAGATATCATATATATCATATATATCTATTATATACATGTATTTATAATAGTACGTAATATTGGTAGATAACAAATGAAATGCACTGTTCCTGGAGACGGTAAGCTATACGTACGCATGAACGCTACATTCATTTATATTTCGTATTGTAATGGAATGAAAACATAATGATACATAAGTATATTATAATTATATTATAATATCACATATAATATCATTAACTCCATCCTTTATACATTCCATATAAGGCATTAATGAGTCATATAACTTTGAGGGGCGGTAGTCCACACTTCCTCAAATGAGATTATCGTATTTACCCACTATGGAAACCATAAAGGTATTCTATAAATGAAAAATACAGAAGCATAGAAACAATATAAATATAATATATATCGTATATAAATATATTTCCATCATAATGGACACCATGAGAGGCGGTTGGAGATATTTGAACAATCATCATTTCGTGAGGCAGTAGTTCACCATCTTCAGAAACAACATGCTCTTTACCCATTAGACGGAGGTGTGTGTAAGTTTAAGTCAAGTCCGTATCATTAAAAAATCATAGTATATTGAGCATACTGTTTTTTTATAAAATAAATTAATAAAATAGTTTAGGGGGATGGAGAAGTAAAATAAAACAAAAGAACTTAAGAGAAGATAATATCTTTAATTCGGGTAACTCTATTTGGTTTGAACCAAAATGGTTTGTTGAAGTGCCTTCTGCCTAAGGAAATGCTTCTAGGTGGAATAGAGGAATCTTTAGAGAATATTTTGTCAGGTTTTCGATGAGCCAAGGGGCTTGAGAGGTGTAAGGAATGGGCTAGAAGTCATGTTATTTTATATGGAAGGGGAGGGGTCTTTAGAGAGATTGAAACAATTATTTTATTATAAACTTATCTTCAGTTTAAAAAGTTTAAAAAATCATTAAAGTTGAAGATAAGATGACTCAAGGTCGAAATAAAATCATCCAATAAGGATTGGATAGGATTTGGATAATATTTTAATCGTTATAATCTTATTTATTTAAATCATTTATTAATGAGGTAAACACATCATCATTATTGTGTCATAAATAATTTAATATATTTAATGTCTAAAAATTATAAAAAATACCATAATATAGGAAATATTTTTATCTTTATAATTACTATTTATATTCTATAAGATAAGTTGTGTAACCCTATTTAAAAATTAATTTATTATAATATATTTGTTTATGTCATTTTTATCTTCACATTAAGTTAATTAAAATAAATTGTCATTATCACTCCTAAGTGGCCCCATGAGGTCCCAAAATCGACCAAAAGATGCCCATGGTCAGATGTGTATAAAACAATAGTATTAGGATGCATGTTAGGGTAATTTTATTTTATTATAGTAATATTTGTTTACCCTTATATACCAGATTTACACTTTAACCATGGTTAATAAAATATTTACTTAACTAAATATTCATAATGACTAAAACTAAAAGTTATCTATTTATATAATTTGTACCAATTGATTCCAAATATGGGATCCATTTTTACAAATTCAAAACCCAGGAGTGTTATAAATTAGTATAAAATTAATCCCCACTTTCAAAACAAAAGGAGTGTTTTAAAAAAATATTAAGTATCAAAAGATTGACACTTATTTACATCCAATTTCATAGTGAAATTATTTCCAATGACCAAAATTTGATTAAATAGTAAAAACATAATCCAATTACACTTTAATACCAATTAAAAGTATAATATAACCTTATAAATAAATTAAATTAAAAGGCATCATTAAATTAAAATACAGTATTTTTTCATTATTCATTAAAAATGAATTTTCTCTGAAAAATACCATAATCTCATCCAATTTAAATTTTGATGTCCCAATTATAAAGGATAATTTTATTTTTTCAAATATAACATATAAAATTGACCAAAACTGGATTTAAAGAGGGTTCGCCCTCAAAAGGAGATAAATCGACCTTTTAATGAATATTTGAGTATTTATGCTTAAAATCAGATTTTTCTTATTTTAAGACTCTAATATTTATTGGATAAGTGTAAAAACATTTAACAAACATGTATAATAATATTTTAGTTAGTTATATTCATTTCCACCAATACAACGGCTAAGCGTTAACTACCATTTAAAATAATAATATTATATTATTAGTATGGAACGTAAGATTTTAAAGAAACTCGTTGTTGTAAATCAGTTAGATCATCGAACATAGAAATCCTCTTTAAAGTAAAACTAATATTTAATTCACAAATATTAATGAATATGAAAATTACTTATTTCTTTATTTACCTGGGATGTTACACCAAACATTGGAGAACATAAAATATATTTTCAATAGTGTTGATCAATTATACTGAAACCAATTGTATAGAAGACCCACCAAAAAAAGTTAGATGATTCTTCATGATGGAATAAACATAATTTTTCACTTCATTGTTTTTTTTTATTTTTATCCTGATTTATATCTTGAGAATATTGTGTGACAATAAAAAAATATTTTTCATTCATGCTCCCATAACATTTGGATGCTCAGGAAGATATTCATTGCACTATCTTTTTCACTCGTTATTAATATAGTTACATTCATTGAAAACAACCATAAATCATAATTTAAGAAACAAAAATCATTGTGCAGAACCACATAATCCTCAAAAATTACTTATAAGAAGTCTAAATGTTGACACATTTTTTTAAGCTATGACACATTCGGTTTAACCTAGATCATTCTTGGTCATTATTCCAATTTCTCAGGATTTTTCATAAAGATATTTTGAATTTACAAACCATATCCACTTGGAGTATCAAACCAAGTTTAAAAAAGCACATTTTCATGTATCATGTGACAATAATGTCTATATCAATGCACCATTTTGAGTTATTAAACCTAGGTACCTCTATTCAAGAGACACATCCACTTTTAGTATCCATACAGGGATGTAATTTCTTAAGAACCACACACTATATCTTTTACCAAAATTATAGTACATTTTCCTATACATTGAATCATCTATATATATATTCATAGAGATGTATTAGTGATATCACTAATGCTTTTTTATCCTATTTTCCAAATGATAACTAATACTTCTCTTGGGTACCAATTATAGAGATGTTGGTGTATCAAACAAAGATATTGGGACTTTTTTTATGAACATTTATTTCATTACACAAACACACATATGAGGATAATAAATGTATAATACCTTTGGTAACATGGAAAGACATACAACTGGTTCATAGACAAACTAAATCATCCCCCACTACATTATTTAGAACTATCAACCTTCATACACATATCATACAAAATAAATTTCTTTATAACCTAGGGAAAGTAAACATATGAAAAGGTGAGATGAGATAGCCATTAGGGGTAAGAATGAGAGATACATAATTATGACATGAACATAAGGATTTGAGAACATGAGAATATGGTTTTAAAACAATACACTACATACCTAATATCATAAAATTAATTCATGACATAAATATTGGAAGTTTATAAGACATTAATTATAATAGAATCAAAGTACATTTTCTATGACCACATAACATTGGAATAAGAAATATATTTTTTCATACAAATAAACATACACAATCA
Source organism: Viscum album (assembly GCA_963277665.1). NCBI lineage: Eukaryota > Viridiplantae > Streptophyta > Magnoliopsida > Santalales > Viscaceae > Viscum > Viscum album. Next base: position 1,492,149,971 of record OY728142.1, read on the forward strand.
TTTCAATCAGAGTCATTGACCATTGTAGAGGATATCATAGTGGAATGGGTTCACTCTTGAAATTATAATAGTAGTCAAGGTTCACTCTCATGAAATTCGGAGTAGTCAAAGTCCCTTATTGAACCAGGATCACTTATCATTATAGTTACATTTATCTCATGAGATATATATCATTACCCAATGAATTGGAGTGATATATAGGTCACACCCATTACACTAGGAAAATATTATTTTTGTGTGTCACATGATAAAAAATCCTTTGTTGTATCTTATCCCATGAAATGAAACTTCTTTCATAAAAAATTCATTATATCATAACATGTAGAAAAGATACCAGTTTCTTAATAAATTTTTCATTACAAACATCATGAAAATAATAATGTTTCGTAATAATTTCATCATGGAATAACTGATGGATGAATAATAGGCTTCTTGCAAAAAATTTCATTATAATCAATATCCATTTTGAGAATGTATATGAATTGTATCTTTGGATAATATCCCTTTTAAATCATACTTATCACAAAAGGATATCATATTAGATGGAAAAAGATCTTGGAATATTAATTGGAAAATTTCTAGAAGAAAATAGACTTTACAAATTAAAATAAAAAATTCAAAACATAAAAAATATTCAAAATTGATTTCTTTATAAATAACCCTTGAATCGTATAAAGGATGGCTTAAAAATCATTTCAATCATTTCTTGAGGAAAATATCCATTCCATGTTGAAAAAATACTTTTAAAAAAATAAATAAATTGAAAATATTTTTATTTTAAAATATTATTCATAACATATTAATAAATATTTAAATTAAATAATGGACAAGAAATCATGAATTTCTATTCATGTCGTACACTGTAAAACCGGGATTCCATTAATATTGAGTTTTTTCGGAAAAAAAAATTCAGATTACCTTGAAACCATTTTTTAAATTTTCAATCATGTGTAAAGTTGTATTTACTAAATCATTTGGAGAATTTTAAAAACATTTTTGAAAACATTTTTTTGAAAACATGTTATTGTAAGAAAAAGGATTTTATGCCAAAAATATGATTTTTTTAAAAAATATCTTCTAAAATATTTACTACATAAAGAACGGAAAAATTAGGGAAAACATGTATTCTCATGAATTATCCCAAATAGAATAAATTTAATTATTTTCTTGGTATATGGATCATAATATTTATCACTAGAAACATAATCATAAACAATACTGATAAATGATGAGACTATAACACAAAATATTTAGCACTTTTGTAACATTGAATTGTAATCCCCACAAAGGAATAAAATTAAATGAAACTCAAAATAACATTATAACAAATAAATTAATGATATATAAGTAAAGGTATATTTATATACACCGAATAGTAAAATATAGGTTCATATCATAAATATTTATCATGGAATGAAAATGGAGGCCAAAATCCCTTACCTTAAGAATTGACTTCCTTCACACATGTTTTATAATCCTCTATAATAAATAGAGGTTTCTAATAGATATATTAAAGTAATTTTATAAAAACTAAAACACCATATATGACTTTATTATGACATTTTATTACAATTGTGTTAACAATTCCATATTAAAGTCCGGTTTTGGCAATAATTACTTTGTTTTTCATTTAACTTTTGATTCTTTTGTTATTTTTGTAGTAATTACATTGATCAGGGTTTCTAATCACCATAAATTTATCCATTATATAAAAATAATATATATTCATTATAATTTTTACAGTAATCCATAAACGATAGAGATTGAAATTGACATACACTATTCATGTAAATTGTAGACCACACGTACGCATGAACACTGTTTCAACTTTCATGATGGATTGAAATAAAAAAAAAGATAAATAATATTTTTCCATTATGGAATAATTTTTATTTCTTTTATATCACATATTTCATTGAAACAATCCTTTTCACCTTCAATATAAAGCTTCGATGAATCAAATTGCTTCAAGAGGTGGTAGTCCGCCGTGGATACGAGCAATGTTATAACATTCCTAAAAAATGACATGTGTGAAGGTTTGTGTGATTTAATAATTAAAAAGTATAATAATATTATAAATATTTTATATAAATATTTAATCTATCATTATAGGTATCTTTTATCAGTGTTAATGAAAAAATAAATGTCATCGGTTCACAAGGTGTTTGTCTACCACATATGTGAGGGATGAATTCATAACCCATTTTATTGAAGTTGATAAGTATTTAGGTAGTGAAAATGAAATAAAAACAACCAATTATAATTAAGATACTAAGGTGTTTATATCATAATGGTTATGTAATAATTTCAGGATGTTAAGGAATAAATAATAAAAAAGGCTCAACGATGGACGTTACCTATTCCTCGGGTAACCACATTTCTTTGTACAAAAATGCATACCTAGTAGTATTTGTATCCCAAATAAAGACTTTAGGATTATTGGATGGATGTTGGGAATTGGTTTTTTATGGTAATGGCCCATCCAAAATGTTTTTATGGTGTCAATAAAAGTGGATAGTCTTAGGCCTTTTACATGTTAGGTGAGTGGAACACTTATAATATTTGAATATAAAAAGGTGTACCCAAATTTTTCAGATGCTAAAATGTATGGGGAAAAGTACTCAATAACCATAGAAATTAGAGGGTCGAAATATTGGTATAAAGTAGATTTTATATATTTTTAGGTCATTTTATTCCATATTTTTTATTTTAAACCTCATTAAACCCATATTTAACTTAACTAAGATAAATAATTTTATTTTTTTTAACTATTATTTATAAAAAAACAAATTAATTTTACCACATTTTATAATAAACTTTATTCTGATTCCATATATGTAATCCATTTTTTCAAATTAAATTCATATAAGTTAAAAAATATAATTAAAATTTATTCACTTCGATTCGACGAGAAAGCACGAGTTTGAAGATAAAATGTTCAAATGTATACAATTATTTTATATAAAAATTAAATAAAAAATAATTCCAATGAAAAAAAGTGTTAATAGATATATAATGGAACTAATTTTACATTAAAAAATTTATAAAATAATTTAATATTATAAATAATGTAAACAAAAATGTTGTTTTCAATTAAAGTTCAATATTTTTACTATTCATAAAAAAATAATCATTTTATAAAACTCAAAAAATAAACATAATATAATATTTATTTCATTAATTAAAAAATATGTTTATTTAATCATTCAAATTTTTTAATGTGTCAGAAAATATTTTTATTATTATTCACAAAAAGAAATAACAGAACAATTTTTTGAGAAAATAGTAGGTTTAAATAATTTAAAGCTTTTATAAATAAATTTAAGTAGTTTTTATCAATATTTTTTCCATATATAAAACAATTATAAATTTTATTTAAAATTTAGTTGTTACATTTCATATCGTTATGTTTAATTTCTACAATCCAACATTCATGTATATATAATTATATTAATAATACATCATAATTTGTTAAAACTCAATGTTGTGTGTAATGAAAGCCAATATCAATGTTTTGAATAATGAAAAATTAACTTAGTGTTTTATATAATGAATTTTATCAATGAAATTTAATTTATTTAGAGAAAAATAATAATTCATAAAATGTCTAATACTAACACACTCAATGTTATCGAACTAGCTGATCGGATGACATCAAGTGATCATGCAAGTATGTTTTTCATCTACCACTAGTGGATAGGTATCTGTGAAGTCTTGAACTAGGTACCACTGAAAGGTTCTATGAAACCAGTTTTCCACATGGCCTTAAAAACACCTCCTTGTATGACAGAGCCATCACACTAATAGTGAGGGACTAGGGCGTGTCTGTGGAAAGAATTCCCTTATGTCAGAGTGGAGCATAGTGAAGAAATAACAAATAAATATATGAAGTTGTATAATAAAGGATAAATTGTTGAAATAGTGACAAACACCAAAAATGAATTTAATAATCAAAATTTGAAAACTAAAAAATTTTCAAAAACTATCCAACATCCCAAGAACTGTCCCGGTCAACTACTAATAAGATCCATCCCAAGGAAAGAATGAAATATTAGGTGGGCCATGTGGGATTCTCCCCTTATCAACACATGAATACATAAATCTACTCGGTTACCTTCAATAACCCATATAGGGTGTGAGAAATATCTCTATAGTCCACCACCAACTCCATCTATAAAATCTGTTTTATTAAAATAAAATGAAATAGATTTTAGTTGTATATATAGAAGTAAATAGATTAGGGTAATGTGAACAACCCATACCTTCTTCATCCTTAGTTGGTGTTTTAAAATGATTCATTTATTTATTTATATTCCAGCTTATAATAATTTTCAACCATGTTATATATAATGGATATAATATAAGTGGATCTATGTAATATGTATGGAATCCTATAATGATTATAATAATGAAGAAGAAAAAAGTAAATCACCATATAATACTTGACCTCAGGGGATGACTAACTCATAGTAATAACATACAGTATGGAAAAGGGGTATGAGTGTAACCCAAGGGAGAAACGCTAAAAAAATTCCACTATAAATAATTCTATCATATTCAAAGATCTTGTCCATGGTAAGCATATGCTAAGAATGAATGGTCCCACTATGGTGAATACACGGCTCAATGGGCCAGAAGACATTAATATGGATCCAAGGTGTGTATTTGAGGAATCCAAATATCTAGAAGACATAAAAAGGTATCCTACAACATCATGTTGGGAATCTTCCAATAGATGAGGACCATGTTACAAGGATGGTATCTCCCTTGGAAGCCGACTCCTTGAATCAGAATGCAATCCTATGAGCAATCAATGAATTCCCTTATGAGTCACAGGATGTCTCAAGTCTGACAAATCCTATAACGGAACAAGTACATATGAAATATACACCTTATACATAATTCCTTATTCAGTTTAGGATATTTAATACACAATCCATTTATTAATTTAATAGGTTCATTAAATTACCTTTCATTAATTTGACAAGGTATATTAAGGGCATGCAACCATTTAATAGTTTAACTACATAACCCTTTATTAAGTTCATTAATTAGAGGAACAATTACCTCATCAAGGTCAAGTAAAATAATATGTAAATGGTTGTGTAAATATTCATAACATTCCCCTAAAGGCATAAATATGAAACACCCTACTTTGGGTGGATAGAAATGAAGACATAATCTCGAACAACACAAAGAACATGTATAGAATGGGCTCTAAAACACAAGTTCAATGGCTATAAGCATGGTATATTAATTTCATAAGTAATGCCCAGTGATATCAGTGTACACAAAATGATGACAGTTTAGAAAAATCAAGACTTCATAGATGATTCATAGAATACATACTATATAATCTTATCACTCTCTTAGACCATTATCATCCCTTAGTTTGATCTTTATCATATGAAATAGAAGAAATGATCAATACCCTAAAAATTGTTTATATGTGACTTCATCAAAATAACTCCATCAATGAAAAGAAAAATGATGAATGAAGAAATATGAATGATAAAATTTCATAGATTAATCATAAGAGATGATTGAATACTTGATCAACCTTAAAATTGGGAAGATATCCAATAACCCAGATTAGTTGTCTTAAGATCTCAAAGGACAAATAATATAGGTTGTTTTCTACTAGAATGAAAAATAATAAAGAGGGGTTTACACATATAAGTCATTAAGGGAATATTTTTCCATTTTACCCAAATCCATGGGTTGCACGGTTTGGATGCATGGATAAAAAAACTGTGTGCCAATGATTCACATTACACTGCCTCAAGAGAGAACCCATACTATTTGAAAAACTATACACCATTACTGAAATTTAGATCAACTAAAAACTGAAAAGAAATATGTGTGGAAATGCTCTCCTAGAAGCAATATTACGGAACTTTGTGTGCCTTACTATTCGCTCTGAAATTCTCCCACATAGTTGGGGGAGACCGTGTGGGCTAGGATACATGGTTTCTATTAACCATGTGGCCTATTTATTTCTTCCATTGACCGGTGTTCTAATATCAAAAAATGCCTCAAACACCCCCCCATATTTCTATGAACTCGTTAAGAATCCATAATATGTTCATGATAAGAAATTAGATGAAAATTTAAATGATCTATACCTCATTCAAAATATAGGTTCCTACAGTCTTCCCCCATTATATAATCCATCCCTAAGTTCTCTTCAAATGGTGAAAAATGTTGTCGAAGAAAAAATCTGGAAAATGAGAATGTATACTGACCTCCCACTCCTAAGTCTCATCCAATACCAAACCAAGATTCCACAACACCCTCACAAAAGGGATAAACTAGCCTTTGAGATAATTTATGCTTTGTCCAATGATGCATATGTCATACTCTTCAAAAGAACCATCATCATCTAACTCAATCTAATTGGGATCAAAAGTTCAAGATGGGTATGTATGTTAATCGAAATGCTCTAAAATGTGGAATATGTCATTAATGGTAGGGTACCTCTAAGGTAATTGAAAATTATATGATATAAGATCGAATCAATCCAATATCTCAAACGACTTGACAAAGAATGGAGAAACTATAACAACCCAGAATTATATATATGAAATTTTTCTTCATATAAAAATGTGATATTGTATAAAACTTATAAATCACATAGGGAAATAGATATAAAATATTTTTCATAAATTAATAATGATACATTAGTTAGTAATAAAAACAATAATAATACAAAATATTATAGTGGGACAACAAATAAGAAATAAGATAATAAGAATAGGAAAATTTGGATCCCCAATATCCACTAGAATGGCTATACTCACATTAAAATATGTAGAAATAAAACATAATTATAATAATAAAGTATTCATTTTAAATATTAATGAATATATAACTTTGGGATAAAATAAATATGATGGACTAATTCAATAATTTTTATTTATAAAAAATTAGTAAACTCTTATGACCATTAGAAATATGACAGTTGTAATAGTAACATAAATATTGGAGTTATAATGTAACAATTATGAATAGTAATATAGATGTTAAAATAGGAACCAAACCAATTAAATTATTAATGAAATTTACGTTTTATATAAATAGAAATTTGATATATTTATATCACAGAATAAGTGAATGTATGTCTTAAAAATGATAAATTAAGTGTTGGTTTTTTTTTGAAATGTAAATGTTTATTTAGAATTTTATAATTAATATAATCTCTTATAAGAAATTTTTTTCATTAAGTAAATTCATAAATAAATATTTCATTGTATTATATTTATAAGATAACATTATGAGACCATAATTTGTTTTTCAAACTGTCAAAACATTTGTTATAATATCAAATTCGATATTTTCTGAATAAATAATGATTTTAATTAGAGTTTAAATTTATCACATTTAGAGAAAAAAATTTATTAAATGGAGTCTATTTTTTAAATCTATTCCTTAAAAAATGGTTTGGGAGAATTTTTCATATTTTTCTAAAATAGGAAAATTTTTGTGAACATTGAAATACATTAATTTATGGTATTCGACGTTATAAGTAAATAACTAATTATTTTGAGTCATGGTCGAGTCATGGATGATGTAATTTCAAATTATGTCGAACTCACATTATTAAGTTTCTATAAATAGTTACATGAATCAGAAATATTGATAGCCTTTAGCAAAAATATAATGCTAATGGATAAAATAATTAATAAAACACCCCTCTCATCCCCTATAAATACAACCCCTCACCACCTCTTATCCTCAAACCTTCAAAGAAAAATATCATGAAAATATTCTGACCAATTACTATCCCAATCATCTTTCTCACATCTAGATATTTCTAGTCACACCAAAATACCAATTCCAAGTTCCTTAAAGAGGTTCCCAAAGAGGTGATATTCATGATGTAAAATCCCCATTATTCCTCTTTTAATTTCATTTATTTTATTATCCTCACATCACCTCCCCTATCCAAAGATTCATGATAACTCCAGTATAATACCTATATTATAATGTTATTGTGTTAATGGAATATCCATCCCCAAATCTCTTCTCTTCTCATTCTATTCTAAAAATGAAAACATCATCTGTGATGTGTGGATTCACATCCATCATGGATGTTGATTTTTCATTTTCCTTTACCAATTTCATGGCTTTTCATAAAACCACTATAATTGTTAAAAAAAATGTATATTATAAAATATTCCATGTTCTAGAAAAAATATATATTCCTTTTATTAAATAATTAATCAAAGTAGTTCATGAGGATTGAAAACTTGTAAAAATAAACTAAACAATTATCATTAATATTTTAACTAATGAATCATTAGCATATCTGAACAAAAATGATATATAGGACCATTTAAAATAATAGATGAATAATAATTCTGTTTCACTCCACTTATACAGTTTTTCTTCTATTGGATAATAACTTCCATAATTATACATAGTTAAACTGACTATGAAATACATGAGACGAACACACTTAAAAGGATAACATCAAATATTATAACTCCTAAAAAAGGCCATAAATGAAATTAATAAAATTTTAACAAATTAAATATATTTTAAAGATGTTATGAATTAAAATATTTGGTAATATAATTTTATTATTTCGGACATTAAGTGGATTACATAATACTATCAGACATAAAGTAAGGAATCTCTCTAAACCTACAAATTACCTTGGGGTTACACTTTTTCTTTGTTTACACTTATTTATTTCTTCATTATTCATATTATATTATTATAAATTCTTTGTATATGTCTCCAAAAAAATTAGACAGATCAATTCATCCTTTCATTATGGGGAGATAAATGTTTTATAAGGCTACCTTCTAAATTATCCCTAATAAGCAAGCCTGGCTAAAGGGAACTTCAAAATTTCATAACCATTTTCTAGTACATCCCTTAAAATATTTTTAGTTACTAGTATTTTTATAAATTAACACATTTCATCATGAAAAAATATCTTATTTCATTTCTCTTTTTATAAAAAAATCATTCATTCGAACTCTTTAAAAGCTCTTTAATATTTTGCCATGAACCATGCTAAATTTAATCATATAAAATGTGTCTTAAACACTCTTTTTACATGTTTTCACTTCAGTTAAACATAATTTATAATAATATATGACCATATTTACTTATTAATGTCAAATAATTATTTAAATTCATTCTTCCATGGATGGCATTATGATAATACCATAGGTTATTCCATATGACATGATTATGATACCCATTTTTTTCATGGGTAGTTCTACTTCTTATTCCATATGTTTAATTCTTCATGTGGAACACATATTCATGAACATGTTTTTATGGTAGTGAATATATAGCACTCCAAATAATTGGCTAATTTTAAATCTCATGAGATTTTATATATGAGATTATGGAGTAAACTTAGTCCATGATGGGAATTCTTCCACCATGTGATATAGTCTTCGATGTTACCCTTGACTCAAGTTTTTATAATTGTATATTTTTCTAAAAAATTCTTATTTTTTCCTGATTAATTGATCCCATGTTATATATTTTGTTCTTTTATATGACTATTCATGTTCCATTCCTTTTTATGAAATCATGTTATGCCTTCTAACACATGTTTCATGCTTTATTCCTTGGTTTTTTCCCTTAGTGGGTTTTTATCTCGCCTCTTTGTTCATGTATTCTGTAAGATATCTTATGAAATAAAATATCTAAAAGGAAGTTAGGAACTAATTATGGTGATTAATAAATGAAGTTTTATTTTAGATTCATGTATTCTAATTGTGTACCTAATCTTCAAAAGTCAATAGACTTTACGATCCTTAATTTGTATTTTGTGGTTAATTATGCTTAAAATCATGTAATAATATGTATAAAAGGCTAGGCTCCCTATAGTTGGTATTAGAGGAAAAATATATTTATTTTTCTAAATTATGACCAGAAAAAATTAGTAATAACCATATAGATTATTATATCACCAAATACAACCTAGATTGAATCCAGGGGAATCACAAGTTAGGATATAATTTTCATTTAGAAATTTAACCTTCAATGTTCAAATTTAACTTTTTATATGAATATTTTATATATATTAAAGACCCTTAATTTTATTTTTCTATACCAGTTAATATATTTAAGTATGAGATGTTCCCTAACATATTTTCACCATATTTTGTAAAATCAAATTTCAAGGGAAAATTTTCATAATTGGGGAAGAATGTAACAACCCACAATTTGATCAATGAAATTTTAATTCATATAATTATTTCATATAGAATCAAGATCATACAAAACATAGAGAACCAAATAAAAAACAATATTCTAAAAAATGAAAGATGAGACTTTAGTTATGAAAAAACTAATTACAGTTCAAAATATTATAGTGGGAAAATAAATAGACAATATGATAATAAGAATAGAAAAATTTTGATATCCTCAATCCACTTGAATGACCACACTCACAATAAATTTTATAGAAATATAAAATAATTCTAATAATAAAATATTCATTCAAAAGATGAATTTATATATAACCATGGGAGAAAATATAAGGGAATGATTAATATAATAAGGTATTTATAAGAAGTATTAATCCCCTATGACCAATAGAAATCTACCTATCAGAATAGTAACTTGACAAAGAGAATAATAAGATGACTATTAAAAATGGTAATATGATTCTTAGAATAATAAACTAACCTATGAAAGTATAAATAAAATGTTGTTATCATATAAATAAAAAAATGATATATTTATATCTTGTCATATACAAATATTTTTTAAAAAATTGATATATTAAGTGTTGGTATTTTTGTGAAACATAAAATTTTATTTACCATTTTACAATTCATATAATTTTTTAAATGAAATATAATTTCATAAAATATATTCATAAAATAATATATTGTTTTATTATGATTATAAAATTATTTTATGAGGTCTTAATTAATTTTTCAAAGTCTTATAAAATTAGTTATAATATTAAATTTTTTAATTTTAAAATAAATGATTTTTTATTAAAAGTTAAATTTATCATATTTAGGAAATTATTTTAATTAAAGGGATTCAATTTTTAAAATTTAAATGTAAAAAATAGTTGGGGTTAATTTTTGAGATTTTTCTAAAATAATTAAATTTTTGCGAATAGGGAAATACATCAATTAATATATTTAACATTATATGTAGATAATTTTTTTGATTCATGGTTTAGTATTTTATGATATATGTTCTCATTATGTCTAACTAACATGATCTTGTTTCTATACATAGTCACAGTAATCAACACTATTGATATTATTGACCCAAAATAATTAACAAATGGATAAAATAATAAACAATTACCCCTCTCCTCCCCTATAAATACTACCCTCACCACCTATTCTCATCAACCCTTCTATGAATTTGAGATTTTTAGTATTCTTCCCAATTTACCTCTAAATCCACTTCCCCATACCGTATTCTTGATGGTCTCTCCAAAATATCTATTCCAAGTGCCTTATGGAAGTTCTCTATGAGAAGATATTCAAAAGGTAAAATCCTCCTTTCTTTTTCAATTTATTTTCTTCTATTATAATCCCATAAAATCCCTTAGCCATAGTTACATGGTAAATGTTGTATCGTACTTAAAATATAATTTTATTCATTTAATGGAATATCCATTATCAAATATCTTCACTTCTCCTTTTTGTTTAAAAATTAAAACATTGTTTGTGATGTATAAGTTCACCTCCTTCATGGAAAATGAATTCACAATTCTTATCTATACTTTCATGGATTTTCATAAAACAATTATAATGGTAAAAAAATGAAAAATTTATATTATAACATTTTCTATGTTTTGGGAAAAAAATATATGCATAGTATTAAATAATAAAAAAAACTAGTTTGTGATGATCGAAAACCGCTAAAATAAACTAAAAATTTATCCTTAATAATTTTCTAATGAATCAAAATCATATTTAAAAACAAAATGATATTTTAGAACAATTATAATGTTTAATAATATTAATACTATTTCATTCCAATTCTGGTGTTCTTCTTCCATTTGATAATAAGTTCCATAATTATACATAATTAAATCGACCATGAAATCTGTGAAATAAAAATTTATGAAAAGATAAAAGTAAACATTATAGCTCGTCAAAATAGACATAAATAAACTTAATAAAATTTAAAAATATAAAATACATTTTTAATAGGTTATGAATTATATTATTAAGGAATTTAATTTGATTATCTAGGAAATTAAGTTCAAGTGAGAAATAGTTTTGTACATAAGGTAAGAGGAGTATTAGAACCTCCGAATTACCTTTGTGTTAAGCATTATATTTCCTTACACGTATTTATTTATTCATTTTTAATATTTAAAACTTATAAATTAAATTTCTATTTTCCAAATTTATGTATCTAGATCAATTCATCCTTATTTTATAGGGGAATAAATTTTTTATAAGAATCTCTTCTCAATTCCGCCTCATAAGATAGTTGATTGAAGGGAACTCCCCAAATTATTACCCATTTTCAAGTTTATCCCTTAATCTATTTTACTACACCATTATTTTTTTAAAATCACCTCTTTCATCATTTTAAACTACATTATTTCATTTTTTTTATTAAAAAATTATTCCCTTTACCTCTTTAAAATCACTTCGATATTTTCCCTTGGATCGCACTAAATGAGCTCATTTCTAATATTTCTAAAAAACATTTTTTATATGTTTTCACTTTTTGGAAATATTTTATCATAATATATGAGTATTTTACCTTATTAATGTCAAATTATGATTAAAATAAATTCAATCGTGGAAACCATTTAGATACCCCCTTTATTTATGCCTTTTACATGATTATGATACCCATTTCATTCTATAGGGTAACCCTTATGTTTATTATGTATGTTTAATTCTTAATATCTCATATATCTTCATGAACATTTTATGGTTGGTGTATCCAGATAGAAATACAATGCATTGGTTAATGTTTAGAATAATGATACAGTGTGTATGGGATTAAGGTGTAAACCTAATTCATTATGGGACTTTTTCCACCATGTGATATACTCAGGGTAGTTAATCATGACTCAAGTTTAAATTATTTTTATGTTTCTTCCACATTCATATGTTTCCATAATTACCTAATATCATGTTATACATGTTATGATTTTATATGATTATTCATGTTCCATTCCTTTTTATGACATTGTGTTATGCCTTATAACCCATGTTTTATACTTTATTCCTATGTTTATTCACTTGCTAGTCTTTTTAGAACATTATTTTTTTCATGTATACCCAATGATATCCTATGCATGTGTAAGAGATAAAAGGATGCTAGGATATAATTACAGAGTTTAATATATGACTTTTTAATTTTGTTTAATATATTTTAATTAGGTACCTAATCTTTCATAGGCATAATAATTTACAATCCATGGTTTTTATTTGATGGTTAAATATGTTTAAAATGAAATAATATTATTTGTAAAAGGATATGGTCTCTATAGACACCTTCCCTTATATTTGTATCCATCTATTCCCAAGTCTGTTAGATACCCACATGAAAACACAATCCCCATCCTTGAACTCCATAGGGTTTCAACATCGAATGACATACACTTTTTATCTAGACTGAGTAGTATGCATGCTCTTTTTAATCAGTTATACCTACTATGAAGTATTGCACAAGAGACAAGGACCTAGTAGTGTTTCCTCTCCCATAGATAACAAGAACAGGGGTGAATGGAATGACCTACCATACAAGGCCTCATATAGATCCTTCTAAATTGTTTCTTGAATGTTATTTTTGTAGTCAAAGTCAACAAGAGGGATATTATTATCCAAAGAAACCTCGAAATCAAGGATGCATGCTTAGATAATTTTCATTAATACATGTGTTATATGTTCCAACTTTATATCAGTCAATGAGTGAAATGTTTTCCTTAGAAACACCTGTTTACCCATAGCTCTCTATAACTCCTACAAGAACCTTGATATAAAAAGAACATCCATATTTCAAATGATTGTATGAGGTATCTCATGTGGAAACCTCATCTCATGGACGTATGCTATTCTCATCTAATTAACTAAAAATGTATCTTGTATAGGATGGATGTGGGATAAATTTTTCATTTTATCCTTGTCTACCAAAACTACACCTCTACCTCGAATAACCCATGGTAAATCAATGAAAAAATCAATCATAATGACTTACCAATTCAATTACAAGATAAAAAATAGTTGTCAGAATATGCATGTAACTACTACTCCATAATCACCATATAATAGGGGGAATAAATAGTTTTAAAACCTAATATATGATGATTCATCCCATTCCACTAATACCAAAGACAGATATAATTAAGCATCTTAGCAATTATGGGATTAAATGTCCACTAAGAAGCATGGAACTCTCACATCATTTCCTCTCTCATATTTGTAGGAACCCAAACATTCCCATGTACATGTAGGATATTGTCTCTATTAATAGAACAATCCAAACATGGGTCCTCAAATGATATAATCTGATAGAGAACTAAACACATTGGATCTAAACACTTCCTACTCTTCACCCTATCAAGGTGTGAAGAGGAAACTGTTAAGGCTATAAGGAAATAATTCTCATGACACTCATGAAATTCCATAAACATATTAGAAATAAGTATTTTAAATTTTCATTCATCAATAGATTCGTGTATGAGATGTTCTTATGTTTTCTGGATCATCACATCATCCATTGAATTTCCCATTATTGCCTATAGGAAAGCTCAAAGTCTAAGGACTAAAGGTATTTGACCCATCTTCACTGTCTGAGATCAAGTCATGATGCATAAATATATATTTGAGGCTCTTTTGTTCTGTATACACCACAATGTTATCAACCTTTAGATAGTTTCCCCAAAAACATAATCCATGGAAAATATCTCCTAGCCCAATGTCATGTATCAGGTAATTATGCTCATGAGGTATCAGCTGAAGAGACCTGTATGGAACAATTATTTTTTCCTACATCAGCACTACACCCATGTTGTTGCCTGATGCATCACAAAAAACTGAATATCTTCTTCCTTGCTCAAGAAAAATCAAAATTTATTCTATGTTAAGCCCCCCATTCAAGTCCTAATATAATTTCTGACATGTTTTAGATCATAATAACATTACACCCTTCTTATTAAGACCATTATAAACTGAAAAAGGTGTGATAATTTATGTATGAAATCCCTATAATATTATGATGGTCCTAGAAAACTCCATATATCAGAAACGTTATTGAGATACTCCAAGGAAACCACAACACTCACTTTCTCTAGGTTAATAGATACCCTATATTCCAATATAATATACCACAAGAAGTGAAATATGTAGATCTAGAAGTTTGACTTACCAATATTATCATATATTTTATGCTCTATAATGGTATTCCTAATGATCTGAAGATGTTTATCATGGTATCTCTTAGTATGAGAATACACTATAATTGTTTCCACCAATACCATGGATAAGTAATCCATATATCGGTGGAATACCATATTCATAATGTCTATGAAAGGGGGGGATTCTTAATACTAATACACATTACCAGATAACTATATAAACCATACACTATATGTAATTTCATATGAGATATGACAGTTGGACTAACTCACACTTCATAATATCACATTCTTAAGTCAATCATCGAGAACATCCTACCTCCTCAAAGCTAGTCAAGGATATGATCTATCCATAGAAGTTGATACTAGTTTTTAACTGTAATATTTTCCAACCATCAATAATCCTATAAAAGAAATTGGCCACATAATCCATCTTATTAAAAAACAAAAGTGAACCCCAAGAAGATGTGATGGGTTGGATAAAAACCATAGATTTTAAATCCAAAACATTATCATGAGCTCCTAGATCATAGTAGGTTCCATTTTGTATAGAGGAATAGATATTAGAGCTACTCCTGGAACAAGATCAATTGGTAAGTTTACCAATCTCTCATAAGGTAATGTTTAAAAGTCATCGAGAGAAACATCCCTGAAATGATCTAACATGGGTAGAAAATCTAATAGATGCAATTCCTCTTCCTAAATGAAAATAATTAAAATATGGGCAGTCAATCCACCAATTCTGTGAAACTTTGGTCTAGCTCTACCATCATTGACATTCCACCCATCCTTCTAGAGATAATTTCCACCCTTTGGTGATGTAAACGATACCCTCCAGTGATAGAAATCCACATTGGTTGGATATGGAACCAACCAATAAATTCTCAAAAGCACATAAAAACATATCATCTCGAGCATAAAGAGGTCCCATAATAAGGGATAACTATCTAACACAATGGGAAGTCCCTAAATTGGCATATTCCCTTTGGATCCACTCTCAATAGTGTGTCTTGGACCATCACACCACAGAATTGGTGAATTGCGAGCCTGAAACAATCCATGAATGATAAATAGAAAAAGTAATGAGAAGACCCTATATTCAATAAAGTAGATACAATAGTGGATACTTAAATAGTACTTTGTACTATAGATTTTCCTTCACCCAGATCCTTAAGTCTCAATTGTAAAGGATGAAACTAAAAAAATCCATGGTCATGTTCTATAGTTGGACTACCATGTGTAGTTCCACTCTACTGTTAATGATAATTTGAATCCTAGTTACTAATTCCATGACCTCATCCCATTCCCATCCTTCTGGTGCTACTCCAACTTCTGACTTGATGCGGCATAACAAATCTTACCCCTGAAGGTGGAGCAGGTGCAGATCATCTTCAACTATAAATAAGTGGAATGGTCTAAAATAATCTCAAAAGATGACCCATATGCTCCGAAGCATGGCACCCAGGAGTGTATTTACCACACTGGCACTTCATATTCCCAAGATGTCCAAAATGGTCAAATATAACATAAATTATAGTGCATTTACTTTGGCCACCACTACTTTGATGAGAAACCTCAGGGATATGCTTCCTCTAATCAGAATAACTACTTCCCTTTATCACCCAGATCCTAAGTTCCCAATACTAACGAATTCTCTTATTTTTTCCTCCCGGATAATAGATTGATTTATGATCTTATAAATTCTATGTAGGTGAAAGACACTCACCTTTGAGTTAATTTCTTACTTGGTCATATCCTTGAAATGTCTAACTCATGATATCTCATACCCACCTGAAATGGTGAAAATAATTACAACTCAAAAAAGTGAAATGAATAGCCCTTGATGAAAATGTCACCCTACTCCAGGTGCATGAACTTTGTGGCCCATTCAGCACTCAGTATCTGAGGGAAAAAGTAATCATAGAAGTTAGTATAGAAGTCCTCCAAGATAATTCTTTGATGATTACATGCCTGAATAATCATATCCTACCAATTCTTGGAAGAATCATGCCAAATATAGGTGTAAATATTGACACTTATCTCAAGAGGTGTCTCTATAGGTTCAAATAAAGAAATAATGAACTCCATCCAAGAGTCATCCAACTGAGGACCAACATCCCCCTAAAAAATGGGAGGTCAAGCTACTGGAACTGACAAGTAATAATTTCTAGTGTAGGTGCAGGTCATAGAGAATACTAAATGGACTTCATCAGACATTGAATACTCACCTGTAGATGAGCCTTAGTTCCTAGACTGGGTATATTAGTTGGTTTCTCAATTTTCACTTTGTGGTATTAAGACTGGAAGCTTAGGTCCCACCATATCTGAATTATGTTCATCTCTAACCTCCTTTTAGATGACATGAGGATGATATGGTGGCATATCCTTTAAATTCCATTTAACACACCTCAAAACGATATTTGAGAAGATAGAAACACTAGCAGAAATAGAGCTTAGGAATAAGGGATCAATAACAAAGGTATTACCCTAACTACCCTCATAGTTGGCCATGGTACTATTAAGTGTTCATGTTATGTTCTCGGGGTTCTAGTATATGAAGGGTAAATTGCACATTTCATCTTTATTTATAGGAAATAATTATATTTTAATAAAAAATATTTACATTTAGATTTTTTATTTTCTTATATATATATATATGATTTATTAAATGGACCTTCATTCCTAGCTAATAAAGGAACATACACTATAATTAAAATTGACCCTGATATAATTTAATCCAACCCCCTATACATTCAGTATTATAATTTAAGAAGTGAAATATGAGGGCATGACTCAGTATATTGCACCTTCCAATTCATAAGGGCCCATACACCTCATATATAAAAATTGGTAGTCACTTAATTATAACTAATGAAAAACTCTTCTAACCAACGGGAGGTATCTGAAATTAGTAGAAACAAGCTATTTAAGATTCCACCATCAAACTATATAAGAAAACATTATTTAGAATGATTTCGACACATTAAATAACCAATTACTTTACCCTATATAATATGTTAGAAGAAACCCCGTATATAACAACAATGGCACACCCAAAAATCACAGGGAACACAAGGAATGGTAGTAGTGAAATGAACCTATATGGCATGGTATGTGAATGGTATTTGAATTATAGGTTCCTGAGATGGTACAAGTAATGATGGTACTTTCCATACAAGGCCATGGTAAAATAGATTTAAATGATATCAGGAATCCCAATTCATGTGTATCACCTAGTGGTGAATGTATATCAATTGTAAGAGGAAAAATAAAGAAACTCATTTTCCTATTCCTAGGATACTTTTTATTTACCCCATATGTGGGTTAGAAACTACTAGACATGAATTATAACCAAATTCCAACACATTAATAATATCCTATCTAAAAAACCAAGATAAAACACAAATTAAAATAAAATCATTTTTTACGACTTTGTAACATTCTATGATTACTGCTACTCTAGGGATCCCCAAACCCAGTTGGACACATGGTCTCAAGCATTCCTCCCTATATTCCTGAGGATTCCAACTAGCATTAAAATACTAGGGTGTGTCTATGGAGAGACAATACCCACAGGTTAGACTAGAGCACAATAGAGTAATACAATACAAATAGAAGATGCAGTAAAATAATGGATAATAAATGAAAATAGTGACAAACACTCAAACTGATTATGATAATCAATTTATGGAAACATAATCATATACTAAATGATAATTTCATGTCTCTATAATATTGGTAGAAAAGTGTACATATAAGCAAGAAATACATTCTATACAAATTAATCAAAAAAGACAAAAAATACTATCCATATCGAGAATTGGCCTGATCATTTACTACCATGGTCTGTCGTAAATAAATCCAGGAAGGTCGGGTGTCCAAAGAAGAATTATTTCCCTTATAAATATCAATATACATATAATATATCTACATACCATCGGATGCCAGAATACGGTGTGAGATAAAGTTCATTAGGCCCCCACCAACAAAATCTATATAATTTTGTATTTTAATATAAACTAAAATATAGTATAGGTGTATATATGGAATTAAGGAAAATATTATAATTTAAACAACCCATACCTACTTCAACCTCAGATGGTGTCGGATAATTATCATTTAATAATTTATTTTTGAGTTTATAATAAGTATCAAACATACTATATCTAATTGATATAGTTTAAGAGAGTCCAAAGAATTACCAATGAATCCTATAATGGTAATAATAACGAAGAGGATCCATGTTAATAACCAAGTAATCCAAGACCTCAGGGGTTGTACCAACTCATATTAATAACATATAGTCTGTCAAAGTTGTCTGAGTATAATCCACGGAGGAAACACCTATGGAATTCCACTATAAATGATTATAACCAAGTATAAGGATCTCATCTGAGGTTATCATGGGCTAAGATTCAACGGTACAGATTGGGTGAATCCATGGTGCCATGTGTCAGAAGAAATCATACCAGATCCAAGGACTGTGTTTGAGGCATCCTTATATCTAGAAGATAATGAAGGGATCATAGGATGCCATGTTGATAACCTACAAGTTGACAAGGACCATGTTACAAGGTGGGTATCTCCCATAGAAACAATCTCCTTGAATCTTAATGGTGTCTTATGAGTTCTCAAGTCATTCCCTCATGAATCCAATGGTGTCTCATGTCTAGAAACTTCTATAAATTTAAAAAGGTCCATATGTGATGGGTACCTTACAGACAATTAATTATTATGTTTAGGTAATGTAATAATTAGGCTTTTTAATAATTTAATAGGTACATTATATTACCATTCATTAAAGTTAAAAGGTATATGAAGGAAATCCAACCATTTAGTACTTTAATTACTTATTCATTTATTAGGTTCATTAATTATAGGTACACTTACCATGTAAAGATCTAGAAAAAGAACACCCAAACATTGGCGAATATACTAATAATATGCCACTAATGTAATAAAAAGGAACCATCCTACTATGTGTAAATTGTGTTTAGGTCATAACCTCCAATTTCATGAAGAACATGTATATAATGGGATCTAGAACATGGGTTCAAAAATTATAATCATGACATATGAATAAAATAAGCAACATCCATTGATACTAGCTTGTGAATAATGACGATAGTTTATAAACTTATGTGACTTTAGAGATGAGTCATAGACCCCATAATGTATACCTATAGCATTATCCTCATCCTCTATAAAAATTTAGTTTGGCCTTGATTGTAATAAAATTGAATAACATATCAACACCCTAAAAATAGTTCATCATACCTATATCAAAATAACTACATTTAGGTAAAAAATGAAGAAAAGAGGGAGTTTAATGAAGAGGTTACTTGGATAAATTCAGTTATAGGATTATAATCTTAATCATACTCTATATTGGATAGATATCTAATATCATAGCTTGGGTGTTTTGAGAAATGAAATGAAGAAGAATGGATGTGGATGTTCTCTTGAATAAAACATAAGAAATAGGGGTAATACATATACCTCATTAAGATAATTTCGATTACTTTTTGAAAAATATATGGGTAGAATGGTTTGGATGCACCATTTCCCAAACTGTGTTCCAAACATGTGCCACTCACTACCTCAACAGGTATATTGCTTGGTTTGGCCACACACTTTGAGACCTAATGTGCTAATTATGAAATTTAGATCTACTAAAAATTGAAGACAATATACCTGGGTGTGTAGAACTTGTATTATTATCAGGTAAAGCTCTCCCCCTAATTTCCCCTCTAAAATTCCCATCATAGTTAGGGGAGACTGTGTGGGATGGGTGGTACTATTTCTGCTAACCATACAATAAAATGATTTCTTCCACCGATTGGGGTTCCGAGTTATGAACAAACCCCGAGCACCCCTGAATCTTTTTCAACATAATTAGGATTCTATTAAATGTAACGTATTATTAATCATAACACGATTTAAATTATCCTTCAATTATAAAAAATCTGGGCATGTAGGACATGTAATGTACTTCATACCTACTAGGATTTTGAGCCATATATATATATATATATATAATTTAATAAAGCATGTGGTTGTGTGGGATACCCTTGGGGGGATATGGTCTTCCATTCAGACATGTGTGTGTGCGGTTTGTGTGTGTTTAATTTAATTATACCCCTAATAATATAATATAATATAATATGAGGTAGTGTTATCTATCGACGACGTTAGAGGAAGATACAGATGAACTACTATATGTTAGTAAAATTTCAAAAAATCTCATGCATAGTTAGGAAATGATTCTAAATAAATGAAGCTACTTTGGAACCACAAATAGGGAGTATTCAGAGCTGGGTTCCACACTGGTGTTCCAAAGTCATGCGTGGTAATGAAAAACTAGGTGATTTTGATACCAGAATATACTTGACAATGTTAATATTAGGTGTTAACTATAAAACCATCACCCATTCATTACCAAATGTGGGAATTTCATCAAAATAATTCATGATTGATAGATGTAGAACTTGTGGTTGGTAGATGGAAACACAAACCTATGGTCAGACAATACAGGTTTTGATGTTTATTTATCCTATCTAAATTAAAGAATTTGTGAATGGTCCAACAAACATAAATCAATATAAATTTGAGATATTTACAATTTTTCAAAGAATTCATTAATTTTACATAAATATCATGATATATCATAAAAAAAGTGATGAATATAAATAAATACTATAAAATGAGAATCATAAAAATTATAGATATTTAGACAATTTATAAGGTATATATTAGCATCATCATCCTTACATGGATTTAAAATAAATTTATAGAACTTATTAACCTTACAGATCAAAAACTAATTGTATTCTAATGTATATCGTTAGACTAATCAATGAAATACATAAGAAATTTCATTCTTGAAATTCTTGAATCACCGAACTATTTCATAAACATTGGGAATTTGTTAATCTATTTAAACAAAAAATTAAAAATTCATCTTAGTTTATTTAAATATAAATAAATGAAATCAGTATCCAAGAGAAAAGGTCACATGATTATTTGATCTATATAACACATGTTATAATAAAATAACCAATTAACTATTTAAGACACTATAAACAGAAATTTTTAAATAAAATGAAATAAATGTAATAGGTTTGGGCCAAAATGTGGACATTGTAAAGATTGATTTAGAATTTTATGTAGTATAATAAAATTTTGATAAAAATTTTATCATTGTTACAAAATAGTAATTATAAAAATTCAATCACTATAACTGATGATATATTAAAAATATAGGGTGTTAATAAAATATAATTTCCATATAAAATAAGGATATGGTTTGGACATGGTGTCTAATTTTCCTAAACATGTACTATAAAACAATAATTAAAAATTAAAAATAGACTCTACCTTTATAAAACATTCAAATATGAAATAATATTTTATAAAACTTTCCCCCTTTTGGAAATTTTCCAATAATTGAACTTTTAATAAATATATATATAAGTATATTGAAAACAGAGAAACCCACATTAATAAATTCAATTAGAGTGAATTTAAAAACAAAATTGAAAATTAAATTCTATCATACCATGTTCAATTTTTTTTCCATAAATTTAGTTATACCTAAAGGATTAGTAAATATTTCATAAAGTTGATTCTTAGTGGAGATTAATTCCCACATAATATCAACATTATTCACATGATAACTAAAAATGAAATCTAAGACTAAAATGATTTTTTCTAGAATAATGTGGAGGAGTTTTAGAAATATAAACTATAGATGTTTTATCAAAATAAATAGAGAATTTATTATGATAAATACCAAAATCATATAACATTTTATTAATACTAAAAAATTGATCACAAAAAATTCCAACAAATATATTATTATATTCTTAAGTATATAAAGAAAAAGATTATTTTTTCTTACAAGGCCATGAAATTAGTCATTTTCCAAGAAAAAACTTCCTTAGTTTCCTTTTCAATAAATTCTAAAGTCTCAAAAATCTGATTCATAATAGGATATTAAATTAATATAGTTATACTTTGGATAAAATACTCCTGAGTTAACAACTCCTTTAACATATCTAATTATTCTTCTATCATCTTTAATATGAATCACTTTAGGATCATCTTAAAATATTTCTCATAAATAAACACCAATCAATAAATTGGTTCTAGATGTATTTAAATAATGAAATATACCTATAAAGCCTCGATATACTATTACAGTAACTAATTTACTAGATGCACAAATATCATTTCTAAAATATGAACTTATAGGAGTTTTGTTAACTTAATGAAATCTAGAACAATAATATTAAACTAATATCTTTCATAATTATATTGATTGGGAAGTACCTAATATTTTCTTTGATAAATTTGAATTCAATGATAGAACATTAATTGTTCCATTAATGTCATAAGAAACTAATATGACATCAATATAGAGAAATCATAATAAATAAATTCATAATAAAGAAAAGAAATTATATCATCAATATAAATTTACACAATTATAATATCTTTATAAATTATTTTAATAAAATGTATCGGATCATCATTACCTTACGTGAAATCAGAATTCAATAGAAATAATGAAATTCATTCATACAAAGCATGAGATTATTGTTTGATACCATCGAAATCATTAGAGAATTTAAAAACATGATTAAAAAAATTTCATTTCAAAAATTAGGGGATTGAGAAACATAATATTCTTAAGTTATAAAACCATTTTAGAAATATATGTTTTAAATCCAATTAATTAAATTAAAATTCATGAAAATAATAAAATTCTAACAAGATTCTATTAACCTATATCCTAGTATTAGAGGAAAATGAAGCTCAAATTCTATACCTTTTATTGAGAATATCCATAGGCAACAGTTCTAGAATTATCTTTAATAATCATTCCATATTTCAAAAGCCTATTTCAAAGGATTAATTTAGTTAAAATTTTATTCTTTTCCACATAAAATTATAATAAAGACCACTAATTATTTCTAATAAACTGATTATTATATTCTTGTATTACAACAATCTGATTAGCATCATTTAAAGAATCTGAAACCTTATTTGGAACATTATTACAATTAAAATAAGTGTGTTAATGAAAAATTAAAATGGAATTTATTGTTTTAATAATATAATAAATATTACCAGTAACATTTTCAACATGATGATATATATGAGTCTTTCAAGATCAGGTATTGGGTCAAGAAGGATTATTATCTCCTTTAATTGATTCATCCTCATCCTGATGTTATTCTTCATAAAACATAAAATATCTAATGTCATCATCAAAAACATCATAATCGGAATTAAATTTCTTATTATTTTCATCAAACAAAACATGAAATGATTCTTGAATAACAATAATTATTTTATTGAAAATTCAAAAAAAATATTATTAGAATACCCCTGAAAAATACCATCATCATATTTGACATAAAATTTACCCAAATTATCTTTTGAATTAAAAATAAAAAACATTACAACCAAAAACAATAAAATAATCAACACTATTTTTCTTAACATTTGAAAAATTATAATGAATTTTTTTCATAAATGATATAAAAAAAATTCTAATTTAAATATAATAATAATGAAAATTGGATTTAGAACAAAAAAATCTTGGAAAATTATATTCATATAATATAGTTGTTGGTATTTAAATAAGAATTCTCTTTTTATTCTACAATACCATTTTCTTGTGGTGCTCTATAATTTGAAAAAATAAAATAGTAACACTTCATTTAAAAACAAAATTCATTTTGTAAAATATGAAACTAGCAACCTTTATCAATAAAAATATAAATAATCATACATACTTTTTCATTTTGAACCAAACTACATATAGAAATAATTATTGATAAAGAAGCATTTTTATGTGTAAGAAAGTAAACACATGTAAATATAATTGTCTCATCAATTAAAACTATAGTATATTTATTTCCACCAGAGAAATAAATTTTACAAGGAAAAAATAGATCAATATGTACTAACTATAAAATTCTATTAGTACTTATCTAACTATAGGCCAGAAAGATACATTATGTTGTTTCCCGTTGATCAAAGTGTAAGAAATATGATGTTGTTCTTCATTAATTGTAGGTAATTGTTGCACATTTTCATGTTTAGAGATATTGTGTAATATTATAAAATTAACATGACCAAATAATTATATCACATTACACATAATTCAAACACTAAACATCTTGAACAATTATTTGAACAAAACCAATAAAACAAATATTTTTTTTTTGATCAGCATAAAATAATAAATAATTATCCTTAAACACTAAACACTTATATTTTTGGAATTTAACATCGATTAAATCATAACATAATTGAGATATAGTTATTAAATTATTTTTTAAACATTTTAAATATGAATTTTAGAAATAAAACTAAAAATAGATAATAAAACATTATAAAAAACATTCACTTTATCATTATAATTGTCTCCTAATGTAATAGTGCCTCCATTAAATGTGTTGTATGTAATAAAAATTGATTATTCTAATATCATATGTCCAGAGCATCAATTTTCAATTTACAATATTCCATTATTGAGATATACATGTAATTTTTCCTACAAAAATCAATTACTTGACAATTTTGGTATACAAGCTACTTTTGATCCAATCAGATTAGTAGTGGAATTTTTAGGTAAACAAATATAATTTTTAAAAGTATTGTATTAAAATATATATGAAATTGATTAAGAATTATAATCCTTTATAAATTACAAATATTTTTTTAATCTAAGAGAGAAATCATTTTCATTGTTACCTTTCATGTCACATATTGAAAACATGTAATAATAGAAGTACCACCATTTTTAATTTTTAAAAAGTTTTTCAAATTTATTTTTTTTAATATCCTATAATATGAAATACCATCATTACTTGTATTTATTTTATTCAATTATGTCCTTTATGATTTTTTTACAACATTGAATAAATGAAGGAAAAAATTTATTAAAACGTTTATCCACCTTCTTCAAATTTTCATTCAAAAATTGGGTATATTTAAAGATTTCATAAACTATATAATGATAAAGAAGAAGAAATATTCCTTAGTTTTTCATTTTATTTTAAAATTAAATTATTTTCAGAAAAAATCAATTATTTTCTTTAATATTATTATATAAATTAAAATATTTGAAAGCATATTCTCTTAACCTTCTATCGTATTCATTTAAATCAGAAAAATTCATATTTTTTGAATCATAATCAGAATCAGAACATATTGAATAAATACCTAAATCACTCTCCTCATTTAATAAATCCATGAAAAACAAGATAACATATTATTTCTCATTTTATGATTTTTCACTACAACAAAATCTTTGGTACAACTCCAACTACTTTTCAATGTCATTTTTTTTATATTTTTCATTATTCATTATTTTTGGATAGGTAGGATTGATATTGTATTTATTTAAATACTCAAAACATATAAAATATGAATTATTATTAATTGTATTAGCTTTCTTATCTCCCTATCCTATTTTAATTTAGGTTTTCTTCAAAATATATTATTTAATACTTTTTTTAATTTGTTTGTAGATCCCAGTCACAATCAAAATCATTTCTTATTTTCTAATTTCCCATAGGTTAGAATCAAAAGAGTAAGTAGAAAAAACATTCATAGAAATAAAATCTACACCTATTCTTTTTATTGTATATTTTCAGTTTTTTTTACTTTCAATTTATACTAAAGTGGTGAACCAACTAGTCGCTTAAGAGTGTACTCTTTATAGTTTATTATTTCATCAATGGATACCTTATTTTCATACCATTTATCTAGTACTACCTTTTGATTCATGTAATAAGTATAGCGTTAACCAAATCTTATCCAAGGGAATTCATTCCATTTACAATGCTTGTGAATCTATGGAACATTTGATTAAATATTTCTTCTTTACCCATCTTGATGTCTTGGAACATATCTAAAAGTTTTCAAAGATAATATCAAGTCAATTTTTCTTATATAAGGTTTTTAACTTATAGAATCTATCAAATTTCGTGATTATTTATACATAAATAAATATGAATAAAAAAATTTCATAGAGCAATATAAAATATTTACCACTTTGTAATTTAAAAAATATTTACAAGCATGATTTCATAGATGAGTATCTGAGTCACCTTCTAGTAGTGTGTTTTAATTTTCCATGATGGTTTAGTTTTCTATGATTAATTTCTTGACGTATGAATCCATTCTAGGTCTCTAATAATCAAAAACATTTCAATCAATGTTAGGTGGATTATAAGGAAACCAACCATCATTTATACATATTTTATCCATCATAAAAATCATGTCTTTAGACTATGAGATATATAAATAGGATAAAATAGTAAAATAAAACCATTTACTCTATATAATTATTCAGTAAATCCAAAAAGAAATCAGATCTAATACAAATTTTTAGGTTCCAAAGGGTAATGGAGGGACATATTGAGAGAAGGTGACTATACAATATTAAAAAAATAATAAATTAAATAATTATTTAATATAATTATTCATGTTAATTAAGGATGATACATTTTAATGTAAATAAATAAAAGAATAAATTGATATTTTATATATTATTTTAATCCAATATAAACCAATTACAATCTTATACCTCTATACTCAATGAGAGATACATTGTGCACTAATATAATTTTGATGTGGAATCATATCCTGATTACAATACCCTTTTCTACAAATTGGAGGGATAACTACACTAACACATTGAAATTTTTATGGGGGGTCATGACATAAGTACAACACTGAATTTATACATAGAGAGTCAAAAAACAAATAGTCCTAATTTTAGAATCTGGAAGTCAGAAATTGAGTAAGAGAAGATTAAATGTTATCTTTGTAAAAGAATAAAATGAACAAAATGTACATGATATATCGGGAGAACTGTTACATGAATAATAAACTAAGACAAAGTGGAAGATAAAAAATGAAAAAATAGGTACTAGTAATTATGTTTTGTAATAGTACATCTTTTTATGGTCTTATAAGTGAAATCAGTTTTAGGTACATTCCTTGAGATATCTTCCACAAGAAGAAGACAGGTTCACATAAAGCAATGTACTTTTGATCCCCAAACGTTCATGTTCTAATAATTTCAGGTATAAATGTATCTCGAATCAATTAAACATGATCTATTATATATAACCAACCCTTCCATAAAATGGTAAAATAAATCAAATTAAAATTACAAATTTATTCTAGGGAGGGGAAAATATAATTCAGAATAATTATAATAATTATTAATTAAATTTAAAAGTTAGAGACCAATTCAATCCAATTTATGTTACCCATTAAATAATTCAATGTTATTGAATAATGATTGGATAATGAAATCTTATGAAAATTACAATATAATTTAACCATTAAATTTTCAAAATATATTCTACTTTCATATAGTGTTTAATTTTTCAAAACATAAATGCATTTAATTATTTTCCGCAAAATATATTTGAATAAGTAGGTCGATGCTAAATATAAATTTAGAAAATAATATATAAATTTAGAAAATAATATGTAAATGAAATCAACAAAAAATATAAAATATTAAATATTCCAAATATATATTCTATGTATATACGAGAATAAGTAATAAATTTACATAGCATTTTAAAATAAAAAATACTATTATTAAAATAATTCACATTACATTCAAATAGTATATTTGTATTTGATAAATTATCAAAACATTTAAGAAAATTAAAATAATCATTCAGTTAATGTTACTATCAAATATAATGAAAATAGGGCATGTTTAAAAATTAAGATTTTAACAAAAAAATTATTAATGGAAAGAACTAACTTTGTAAACCATGTGGTAATGTGGTCAATATACATACCATGGAGTTAATTTGGTTGAATTGGTTTTGTAGTTAGTATACTGACTATAGGAAGAATATAACATGTGGTCACTTGATACAATTTACTATTGTTATAATGACTGTGTGAACAATGTGCGATCTCTAAAAATATATCATGTGGTAGGAATAATTACCATGAATTCATGGTCAATATTTTAACCATTAAAATTTATTTAAAAGATAATTCATGTGGTATTATAAAATACCTACATGGTTAGTTTTTAGTAACTCATGGTCGGTATACAATGCTTCTTGTTAGGATTATATTGGTTACGAGGTATATACTCCTTCATGTATTAACATCATGTGTTTCTCATGGAAGGATTCCATAATTAATGGTATGTATATATACTATCCATGTAAACTTCACTCATAAACACAACAAGTACTTACAGTAGGGGATGCCACTGGGTGGTATATAGCTAGTCGAGTTGATTCCATCATTCGATGATGCAGGTGTGATGTCCATGCATCACTGGTGGCTTTGTGTCTTTATGAAGGATATTTACAAAGAAGATGTAGAAGATTTGGTGTTGCCAAACTATGGAATTGGGGGAAGAAAAAGTTCAACATTTTTATTAAATCAAGGTTCCACCATTGAATTCATAAGTATAGTTGGGCGATGATTCCATGGAAATGATGCTAGAATTGAACCAAAAATAGACATTGGTCTGATCTGGGTGATGTATTGGTGTTACATGTCTATGTGCAGCAAATAATAACTTCGTGGTGTTAATGATTTGAGGTTATAGAGGATGGAAATATCTTTTGGTGACTATAAAACCATCATGCAGTCAATACCACATAAGGTAACTTTAATAGAATAATTGACGGTTGATCGATAGATAAATAAAGTAAGTAGATAAGAAAAAATCTTAGTTCGTGTGAAAGAAAATATTTGGATGGTTTTTTACTTATATAAAAAAAATACATTAATGAATGGTCCAAAATTAAATAACATGG
Source organism: Viscum album (assembly GCA_963277665.1). Classification (NCBI taxonomy): domain Eukaryota; kingdom Viridiplantae; phylum Streptophyta; class Magnoliopsida; order Santalales; family Viscaceae; genus Viscum; species Viscum album. The sequence goes on from OY728142.1 coordinate 1,492,180,130, forward strand.
ATAATTTTGATGACATTTTAAGGGATCAAATAACACTTAAATACAAAAAATATATCATGAGATATGATAACAATAAAATAACATAAATTAAAAATGTAAAAAAACACTTGAAAATTTATAGATATACTTCCAAATTTTAAGCTAAGTATGGGGAATTTCAATCCATTCATTTAATTTAATAAAATTTATATTAAAATTATTTCCCATTCAACTCAATATATGTTTTGTGATTTTTATTTATATGTTGATATTTATAAATGAAATAAATAAGAAATTTGAATCTTGAAATTCCTGAATTGTAGAACTGTTGTATTGATTTTTGGAATTTTTTTACCATTTAATAATCAAATTTATAGTTCCTATTTGTTTAGATAAATGTCAATAAATGAAATTAATATCCCATTGAATAATTTAAAAGAAAATTTGAGCTATATAAATCATGTTAAAAAAGAATGACTAAGTATAACTTTGAAGCACAATAAACTAAAAATTATAAAAAAAAAAAGGTATGTATCATATGTAGACCAAAATGTGAACATTCAAGAGATTGATTTATACATATTTGAAGTGGAATAAAAGTTTTATAAAATTATTATCATTTAAATTAAATAAGAATTATAAAAATCCAATCATTATACCAAATGATAAAATAAATATACATAGACAAAATAAAAACCGATTGCCATATAAAATAATGAGAGGGAATGGAAAGGGTATGTAATAAACAAAATGTCTAGTCCTTATTAAAAATATTATCTTTGGAATATCATCTTTATTTATAATAACAATCATGAACCTGTACTCTCGGATCTGATGCTGAAATCATAAACATTACATTACCATCGTGGATATCGTTAATTATCACACAATTTATTGACATCCAATCCTTACAACATCAAATGAAAGAAGGGATCTATTACGGTATCAAATACCTTTTATGTTTAGAGTATTAAGGAATCAAGACTTACTCCTACATAAACAATACCCATTTCCTTAATTTATAATTACTCCCACTTCATCCAACATTTCTTATTTCACATTATGTCTACAACATCATCCATAATAAATCACTTTCTGACATAATTTGTTGAACCTCATTCTTTACAACTTGGGGAAGATAAAAAATAATAAGTGTGAGATCAAATGCTTAGTAAGGGTAAACATAAGCATTATCACTTCAAAGTCATCAATGAGGACAATAATTTAGTGAGGGTGAAAATGAAATAATCAAACATCATGAATGAATCATAAAATAACTCATACATGTCAATACCTAATACATCAATCATGAATCATGAAATAAGGTTTTTAAATAATAAAGGGTCATAAAAATCATTATCATGAGCCAAGTGATATCAATATTGATCAAAGAAAACATTACAAACCCATGTAAATCATATATTTAATGTTTTGGTTTTTGAGAACATCATCATTAACATAGAACCCTTAGAGAACCCTTATAATTGCATTATGCATATGGATTATTTCTAGTATAATTATCAAGAGAATGTAATAATTTCAAAATACCTTTGAGTTCTATCTGGGAACAACCATAATTTAAGATATAACAGGATCATAAGACCCTAATTGGGATACCCAATCAAATAAGCTACAATGGGCTCACCTGACACTATCTTAGATACCTCATCATATAATATTTAACTGGCTCATTCAAAACTATCTAGACTATCCAATCATATATACACCCAATGAACCACAATTAATGTACACATATCATAGGCATAAACACAAAACTAATAAAAAATCATTATTAATTTCATAGCTTTATTAAATTATACAAAAGAAATGGGTTCTATAACAATACTTTTGAAACTTGATTAATTGATTGAAAAGATATAGGTTCAATAAATATCTCTTAAAATATGATTAACCCATGGATAGAAAATCGGTTCTATAACTATATCTTTGAAATTTTCTTAATTCATGGAGTGAAATAATGATAATGTAATCAATACTAAATATCCAATGTAGAGGGCATATATAAAAATGTTTTCAGTGTTGATTAATACCATTAAAATATCATTAAAATTTCCTTTATGAAAATGTCTTTATTAGTTTTAAATTCACTTTTTAAAACATAAAACATTTTGAAAATACTTTTCTCTTGAATCCACTTTAAAAAACTATGAATTTAATGAATTTTAGGAAAATAATTGTTTTTAAAAAATATCCTTATAAACATTAAAAAGAAACATAAAATAAATTGGTGTGAGGATATTGGTTAAATCCATACATTTTGTACTAGTTAAAAATAACCTTCACTTTTCACTACAAAAAGGTCATAAAATTGACCCTTTAGAGAATGACATGATGGTTAATTTCAAAAAGTTTTTTTTAAAATTGAAAAATTGGTATGTTTTTATTTCATAAATCATTTAAAAAATATTAAAAAACATTCATAAAACCATTTTTATAAGACATTTGTTTTGATGAGAAATTAATTTTGACCGAAGAGTTAAATAATGTCATATTTTGGTAAAAAAACATCTCAACAATTTAACTACCAAAGAGTGAAAATAGAAATATTGCATTAAAATATAATTAATAACAATGTTATAATAATTTTGACGAGTTTCATTGATTGTTTTATCATAGGACTTCATCATTGGATACTTAATCTTAAAAACTCCTAATAAATGATGATATTATAACGGAACACTATTATAACATTGGTATCTTTGAATAGTAATCCCCATGAAAGGATAAAAATAAATGAAACTTAAATTATAATGGGAATAAATACATTCATGATAATACATATCAAATGGGTTTTATATACACCTCATAAAAGAAGACATAATTATAACAGGACATATGTTTCAAAGAAGGAAAAATGAGACAAAGATATCTTACCCCATTAGTAATACTTTGAATTGTAAACATTAAAAAATAATAACATTAAATAAAACATTAAATATCATCAAAAAAAATTTAATCATTATATAATATTTCAAATGATCAAAATATACATCACATAAAATAAATGAGGTGTGAATTTACATATGTCTCTTAGAAATAAAAAGATACTTCCAATCATTTACCTCACATTTACTTTTAGTTGATCAAGATTTAACCTTTGTTATGGTGGTTATAAATTTTTTTTAAAATATTAGAAAACCATATTAATATTTATAATATCACATATTATCCTTTTATATCATCTTATTACCCATTCGTTAATAATATTTCATTATTTTCACAGTTTCATGAGATAATTTCCTTGTTTAATCATTCATGTAATATTATGAATGTTCAATTTAATAGGAATACTATATAGTTCCACAATATCCAGAATAATAATAATGAAATAATTATCATATTTATACTTAAATTATCCTTCAAATACCAATCAATAATGATGGTTTTGATAAATGATGTAAGTTACGAACATGGAAATAGTATGTTGTATGTACGCATGAGTAACATTTTTATTTTTTCAATAATAATTAAGGAAAAGTGTAAATTAATAATATATATTTATAGAATAATTATAATTTCATATATAATATATAATTTAATTAATAATACTTATATATATCATTGATGTGGTGTGGTGATTAAAATAAAGTCATAATGCATCAGGAAGGTGGTAGTCAATACGTACACGAACAATGTTATCATCTTTTTAATGAAAATATAAAATTTTATAGTATTTTTTAATACTGACAAATACTTCATGAATATAATAAATTTATTATTTTCATATCATAAATTCATTAAGAATATCATTACTCCATTTCATTTAAATAGTTAGTGAAATATGAATCACATCGCTACACAAGGTGCTAGTCCACCATAGACATGAGCATTGTTATCGAATCCCCAATGGAATAAGATGTAAAAAATTATATATTTTAGAATCAATAAAAAGGAATAATTATATGATAAATAACATATTTATAATTTTTATCCAAAATCATATCCAACTGTGATAGGTTTTAATGAAAAAACTAATGACATCGGTTCCCAAGGTGGTTGTCAATCGTACAAATGAATGATGATTATATAACCCATTTTATAGAAGTTGAGATAGTTATAGGGAATTCCATTATTATAAAAGCAACCCTTTAAATTTGACATACTAAGGATATGTAACCATCATGTATTTTTAATATTTTAAGGAGGTGGAGAATAAAATAAAATTTAAACACTCGTTGAAAAATGATACATTTTCTTCAGGAATCCTCTGTTGGTTTACACCAAGATCCTTCTTATGTTTCATTTTTTTCCAACAAGAATGATTCAAGAATGATTATTTGGATTTTTAGAATTTACTTGGTTAGGTATTATCCAATACAAGGAGGTTTTGAGAGTGTTAATATGATAGGATATAGGGAGGTCTTTTTTAAGTGGGGAGAGTGGCACACTTGTAATTTTTAGAATGATTCCATTATCCCCGTGTTTTTATAAGCCAAAATCATCCAAAAAGGTCCATTATAGAAACAAGAATATATAAGGTATAAATATGTCCCTAAAATTTCTTTTTTAAAAGGTAGGTAGGTCACTTTTACCCATATATTCTTAGTTTAACAACTAGTAAATCTATTTTAACCTTAACCAGGGTTATTATTATTTAGTTTCTGTTTCTAAAATTAATTTTTATCCAAAATTATATAGAAAATATTAGCAATTATAAATTATTCTAAATAAAATTATAGAATCACAATTTTAAAATAATATTCAAAGATGTGGAAAATGATAATTAAAAATTAATCATGTAGACGTGACGATAAAGTAGGTTTGAATGAGAAAATGATCAAAATTTCAAAAATATTTTAAATTAAAATTATTTATTAAAATTACTCAAAGGGACTAAATTTTATTAATTAGTTTAAAAATTAACTAATTTTAATTTAAAAACAATTTAAAAATATAATTTAATCTTATTGATAACTTACATTAAAATAGAGTTTTCAATTTAAATTTTCTTTTCTTAATATTCCTCAAAATAATTAATCTTTTCCTAAAATAATAAAAAATTTAACCAAATAAGAATTTTAAAGGATCATTTAAAAAATTAATTTTTCTTTAAAATTAATTTTTTAATATTTGAAATAAAATAAATTAAATAAATCCCAGATGCGACAACAAAGCTGGATTTCAGGAAGTTTGTTTTTCAAAAACAGGACAATTTTATATTAACTCTATGTCTTATAATAGTAATTGTATGAATATAAATAAAACATTATTGATATATAAAATATAAATATAATATAAAACATTCCAAAATACATATTAATTTAATTAATTAATTGTAACACCCCAAGTTTCTACGGTACGCTTCTCTTTGAATAATGTGATAGCGTGCGTTGTACGCAACACCGAGTTCTAACACACCATAACCAATCAAACTAGCCGTTATAAATAGTAATATCTACTTTTTTAATTATATATATTTCATATTTCAAAATGGACTTCATTTTTGGATTCGGAATATCGAATTTAGCCTAAGGTGAAATTTTGGTACTTTTCGGATAACTTTAATATTTTGATGAATAGTGAAAATTACTAAATTTTAATTAAAAACAACTTTTTTAATCGAAATAATTTATATTGATAAATTATGAATTTGAGTGGTTTTAAAGTATATTTGTAATATGTTTTTACTATTTAATACAATTTTGGTCATTGGACATAATTTCACAATTAAACGAGACATAAACAAGTGTCAATCTTTTGATAGTTATTATCTCTTAAAAACACACTTTTTGTTTTAACAACGGGAATTAATTTTAAATTAATTTCTGCCACTTCTGTGTTTTGAATTTGGAAAAATGGATTCCATATTTGGAATCAGGATTTTCAAATTGTGTAAATAGGTAACTTTTATTTTTAGACATTTTGAATAATTACTGCGGTAAATATTTTATTTACCATGGTTAAAGGGTAAATGCGGTAAATAAGGGTTAAAAATAATATTATAATAATACTAAATTACCCTAAAACGTGTCCTAGCCTTATTGGTTGATACATTTTCGACCATAGGCATCCTTGGGTCGATTTTGGGACCCCATGGAGCCACTTGTAGGTGATAGAGACACTTTATTTTAATTAAGTTAAAATGAATACAAAAATGACACAAGCATATATCATTTAGAAACAAAACATTGACATAGGGTTATATATGTTGGATTTTCGACTATAAATATTAATTAGAAATCTAAAAATATTTCCTACATAATGATATTTTATTTATAATTTTTAGACATTAAATAATTTATGTTATTTATGACACAATAATGATGCAGTAATTACTATAATAGTGAAAAATTAAAATAACCGATATTATAAATACCCAAATAAATATAATTTTAAACTTTTAATGAATTAAATTAATTTTCTCGGATAATATGATATATTATTATTGATTTAATTGAATTTGTTTGAAGTAATAAATCTGTTATGAGATTCACAAAAATCAACTATTGAATAGTGTCAAAATTGACATAAAAGAGTTTTAAAAAACATATTATATTATTAATTGGTATTAAATTCCTAAAAATATAATTTTCGGCCAAGAGACTTATATCAGGATAGGTGTCTCATTAATGGACCACTTGGGGGTCTCTTGGATATATATGGTAAGTTTATTAACCATATAATATAAAAATACAAAGAGACATTGTAAAAGTAAAACTAATTAACTAAGAGTTAATACTTAAAGATAAGGTTAATATAAGTACCCAAACCTGTCTAAATTATATTGGTTGAATGTTCTTAGACCTATCCACACCATAAACACTTAATAATAAACTTTGGATCCATTAGAAACCGAATATGAATTTATTATAAACTAGTATTTCTAGCTTTTCCAAAGGTGCCCCTCACCCCTCTTATAAAAGGGAACTCCTACTTCTCATTTCTTCACACCTTAAAAGCCTTTTGGTTCGGCCAAACTCTGCCCAAATACTCTCCCAACATCCCTCACTACAACCTAGAGGCCTTATTTGGATCAGAAAGCCTACCTAAGGAGCCCTTTTGATCAAATCAAAAGGAAGAACCTCAAGAAGAGGTAATGATTTCGCCACCCTTTTCCAAGTTCCCTTCTTTTTCCACTTCTTCTTCCATTGTTGTTACCATTATAAAATAATAACTCCAGTATCATATATATACTGTGATGTTACTATAAATATGGTATAACCATATTCAGTATTCTATCCACCCTTTGAATAACATGTCACCATACGTGCGTACGTACGGCTTACCGTCTCCACGTCGTGGTGTAATTGTTATTCAATATATTATTTTTTGGATGGGTATAATAACAATGTGTAACTCATGTAAATAATAAATATAATATTTTAATGATTCTGTATATATTATATACCATCCATTTATATATTATTTTAATATCAAAAGAATGATATTGTCGCTCGTGCGTACGTACGAACTACCGTCTCCACGAACGCGATGAGATTCCTTCTCCATCGTATCCATTAAAGTATAATTCTCATTTGATGATTAATAATTGAATATATGGACTTGATATCATTCTGGATATAATTAATATACAACCTATCCATTACAAACATGGCTTACGTAACCAAACATATAAAAGAAAATGAGTAAGTTAACACCTGAAACAACTATAATACTAAGATATTATTAACAAATCAATGTTAAAAGATCATATATGATATCATATTAATGTATATGATTCTTGTATAATTTAATAACAATTATTTCACCATTATACAGGAGGTTAACCTACCCTAACCAAGGAAAAGTACAAGCTAAGGGTTATTTCACAATCTCTTCATTATCTGAAGTTGTTTATACGTAATAATCTATTGGGATCTCTTTATCATCCACATCCATATTTCTTAAAAATGTATTTCAAAACATTTTTACTATTTAAAAGAATGTGGGTTAAAGTAATTTATACCTTTGTTTGAATTTTTATAAGAGTTTTATAAAGGAATCTTTCCATCGTTTTCCAAACAAGGTGTTTTTAACCTTTTCGACAGAATTAAGGTAAGAATGTTTTTTTTAACTTATACGGTGGGTGTGGTTATTTTCCGCCTTTATAAAATCTTTGAAGCTTCCCTTACAAGCTTATAAGAATATTTTCAAATAAAAAGTTTTATTTTATATGGCTCTTAAATGATTTCAAAATAAAAAGGGATATTTCTCTAAAAAGAGTTTTGATTTCATCTATGTCAACATCCTTTGATGGATTTTACGCTTATGTGAAATTGATTTATTATGATACAAAACTTCTATGTTGTATTTAAGGTTTTGTGGTATGTTTGACTGTGGATGTGCTATTTTTATACCATTCATGGTTTATGGTGAAAGTATTGACATTTCGTATGCTAGTTTTAATACGAATGTTTATATTATGTTTAAACCTTTTCATATGGGAATGCATTGGACTTAATATGTGACGGGTGGAGCCCGCTATAGCTCCTCGATGCATCGGTAGGTCTCATGAGACAAACTAGTGTCTTGGCACAAGGCCTTGAAAAAATCTTATTTGTATTCTTGGCACGAGGCCTTGGCTATGTGGTTATGATAGTCTGCCATTATGCATTCCATCATTATGAAAGTGGTTATTGATATTGCATGTGATTATTCGATTAGTAGAATATCCATGTGAATAAGTAAATGGAATTATTTAATTTTATTTTTTCCATACTATGTTGAAGTTCATGTTTAAAAGACTTCTGTTTTAGTTATACACTGCCTTAAATGTTTATTCTAATTTATGAAAGTTTTTGCTATTTTGTTATCCTTACTGGGCATTTGAGCTCACCCCTTTTCTATGTTTTATTTTCCCAGGATGTGAAGAAGTAAATTATGAATGACCTGCAGGGATATTATGAGGGGTTAATAGTGTGGGATATGGAGACAATATGTCCTTGTAGTAGTTTTTCACTTTATGATGTAATGTAAAACTTTATGAATATATCTAGTGTTTCCAAGGCTACTAAACCAGTCGGTCTTTCAAGAATTGATCTTTCTTGTGATCATGCCAATGTTATGTAATAATGCACCGAATCTAGGTAACTAGGGTCAGGGCGTTACATTTGGTATCAGAGGAAGTTTAGTACAATCCTTGGAAGCTAGATTTAGATAAACTCTGATTAGAGCATGTAGACCTAAGATGAAATTTGAGGATTAGTATAGAAGAACTTCCTAGAATTTTGGTATTGTAGAGATTTTGTGAGTTTTCCGAGAAATACATCCCTATCTGGATACGAGGAGGTAGAGGCGGCTCTGGCACAGATGTACCTAGGGGTAAAACCCGAAAACACATCTTTGAGCTAGACTCAAACGGGAAATGGTGCACGACAACGGGCCTTGCTGCACTCTTGGTTACGACACTCCCGGGGGATATTCTTAGGATAACTCTCATTTTCTTTACAAATAATTATGAAGGGTTTATGAGTATATAATTCCTCAAAGAAAACATTCTTATGATTATGGATTATATCCATAAATAGTTCAATTTATGTTAAGTGTTTTATAAGTATGGTATTATGTATTTTGATTCACAAACTGATCTAGTTTATGCCATTGTTTAGAAATGGAACCTAGTGGAAGAAATGGAAACTGAATCAATGCACTTACTCCATGTAGGGATTGCCCTCCAGCTCAATATAATTATAGTGGAGCTGGTGATGCAACTGGTGTCGATCAGGTAATCACCATACTGGGACAACTCACTCAGTTTATGAATAATAACCTTACCCGTATAGAGAACCCTGATCCACAGCGTGGAGGATCAATGTTAGATCGATTCATGAGGCAACAACCACCAATGTTCAATGTGAGTACAAATCCCTTAGTAGTTGAGCAATGGATATTTTCCCTAGAGAAAATATTTCAGGCTTTGGGGAGTAGTGAAAGGGAAAAAGTTATCATGGCAGTTTACTGCCTCACTGGAGATGCTGATCAATGGTGGTCATTGAGTCAAAATACGAAGGAATATGATGAAGTATCAAATATGGAATGGAGGGAGTTCAAAGATATGTTTTTAGAAAAATACTTTCCTCGCGACCACTGAGCAGATATGGAAAGGCAGTTTCTGAGTCTGAGACAAAAGGAGGATGAGAATGTCACAAAGTATGGGGCTAACTTTACAAGGTTAGCAAGGTATGCTAGAGATTATATACGTAACCCAAGAAGTAATATTGATCGTTTCTTTGATGGGTTAAAACCATTTCTCCGTCGAGCATTAGTCTCACAATCCTTTTCATCGTACGAAGACATTGTCTTATGTGTTATCAAGACCGAAAAGGAATTCTCTAAGTCTTATGACTTTAAAGCAAAGAAATAGAAGAAGAGACCTGCTGATCAATCTGGGAATGGAAATAAGGGGAAAAAGGGAAAGGTTGAATATCCATCCTGTGGTAAATGTGGGAAGAAACACTCCGGTACTTGCTTGAAGGGAATGAGAGTATGTTACAAATGTGGTGAAAAAGGCCACCAAGCTCGTGATTGCAAGGGGAAGAAGGAATCTACCAATGTTTAGTGCTACAATTGCAGGGAGATGGGGCATTATGCAAATGAATGTCCTCGGCGTCAGGGGAACTTACCTCAGAAAAGGCCAAGGGATCAAGGCCACGCTTATGCTATCACTACTGCTGAGGTAGAATCTCTGAAAGACGTGGTGGAAGGTAATTTAATGGTTTCCTCAAGTTTAGAAAATGCATTATTTGATTCTGGTTCATCGCTTTGTTTCATATCTTCCCAGTTTTCTAAGAAAATTAGATATTTCCAATTTGATTTAACAAGGGAGTTGTCAGTTAAAACTCCTAAGGGAAGTATCATTGCGACAAAGTTTTGTGAATCAATCCCCATTAAAGCACATAAATGTTCTTTATCTGCTGATATCATCGCCATACCTATGATTGAGTTTGATATAATCCTCGGTATGGACTGGCTTTCGGACTATGATGCGATGATTTATTATAAGAAGAAAGAGGTTACGATTCTTGATGATAATGATAAGAAACACCTTATCTTTAGAGCAGAATCGTCACCACCTAATTCTTATTTAGATCCACCCCCAGTAGCTCAACTAAATTCAATTATTGAGGAGGAAGAGAATGAAATAACTGTGGGTGAGGAAAGGAATGTTCAAATAGAGGATGTACCTATTGTGAATGAATTTTTAGATGTATTTCCGAAAGATTTACCTGGACATCCTCTAGAACGAGAAGTTGAGTTTTCCATTGATTTAATTCCTGGATCAAGGCCTATATCAAAGACCCCTTATAGAATGGCCACTGTATAATTAGTTAAACTAAAGAAAAAACTAGAGGAATTAAGTAAAAAGGGATTTATTCTCCCTAGTGTTTCTACATGGGGAGCCCCTGTTCTTTTTGTTAAAAATAAATATGGATCTATGAGGTTATGTATCGACTACAGGGAGATCAATGATATAACAATAAAGAACTAGTATCCCCTACCTCTAATTGATGATTTATTTGACAAACTGCATGGAGTTCAATACTTTTCAAAGATTGAACTTCGATCTGGATACCATCAGTTGTGTGTAAAGAAGGAATACATTCCGAAGACAGCATTTCGAACTAGGTACGGGCATTACGAGTTTACTGTAATGCCTTTTGGATTGACTAATGCACCCTCTATATTCATGGATATTATGAATAGAGTTTTCAAGGAGTATCTCGATGAATTTGTGGTGGTATTTATTGATGGTATCTTGGTATACTCCAAAAGCTAAGAAGATCATGAAACTCACTTGCGCATTATCCTGAAGACTCTGAGAAGACATGAATTATATGGAACGTTTAGCATGTGTGAATTCTGGCTTCATGAGATTTCTTTTCTTAGCCATATTGTCTCTAAAGATAGAATATCTGTTGATCCTTCTAAGACCAAGGCAATCCAAGAATGGCCAGCACCTATGAGTATAATTGAGGTACGTATTTTTATTGGTTTGGCGGGTTATTATCGACGTTTTGTCCAGAATTTTGCTCGATTGGCTAACCCATTAACGAAGCTCACACGTAAAGGGGTTAATTTTTTTTGGAAAAAAGAGTGTGAAGAGTGTTTCTAAGAACTTAAGAGAAGATTATTCAATGCTCCTATATTGACTCTACCATCGGGGAATGATGGGTTCGTTATTTATAGTGATGCATCGAAGAAAGGACTTGGTTGTGTCCTTATGCAGAATGATAGAGTTATTGCCTATACATCACGACAATTGAAAATTCATGAACAAAACTGTCCTCTTCATGATCTCGAGTTAGCAGCTGTGATCTTTTCTTTGAAGATATGGAGGCACTACCTCTATGGTGAAAAATGTGAGATTTATACTGATCACAAGAGTTTGAAGTATATTTTCTCACAAAAAGAACTCAACATGAGGCAAAAGAGATGGCTTGAATTACTCAAGGATTATTATTGTATGATACACTACCACCCGGGGAAGGAAAAAAAGGTGGCAGATGCTTTGAGCAGAAAAGATCATGGAGTTTTGAACAATATGAGAATTGAAAGGGATCCAATTTTCATGGATCTAGTGAAGATGGACATGGGAATAACTAGGGAAGGAGAAACATCAATGCTTTTTCAAATGGTTGTTGAACCATCTTTACTAGAATGGATTAAGAGTTCTCAGACCGATGATGAAGAATTTCAAAAGAAGATTAAAGCTGTGAATGATGGGAGACTAAGAGACTTTGTGTATGAAGATGGAATTTTGAAATTTGGGAAGAGACTTTGTGTTCCCGATATACCTAATCTAAAAAGGAAATGGCTGGATGATTCTCATAGTTCCAATTTCTCTATACACCCTGGGAGTACCAAAATGTATAGATATTTGAAGGAACTTTTTTGTTGGGACAATATGAAGAGGTAGATTGCTGATTTTGTGTCAAGATGTATGGTTTGTCAACAAGTGAAAGCTGGAAGGCAACACCCTGGAGGAGTCATGAAACCTCTTCCCATACCGGAGTGGAAATGGGACAATATTACGATGGACTTTGTCATGGGGCTACCAAAGAATCCTAGAAGGAAAGATGTAATATGGGTTATTGTTGATCGTCTTACCAAGTCAGCATATTTTCTTGCTATAAGAGAAGATCTACCACTGGAACGTCTAGAAATACTATATATTAATGAAGTTGTGAGACTTCATGGAGTACCCCTATCGATTATTTCTGATCGTGATCTCCGTTTTACTTCAAGATTCTGGAAGAGTATTTAGAAATCCCCGGATACTGAACTTCATTTCAGCACTGCTTACTACCCTCAGACAGACGGACAATGAGAACGGACTATTCAAACCTTAGAAGACATGTTGAGATCCTGCTCACATTACTTTCAGGGTATGTGGGATCAATATTTACCTCTGGTAGAATTTTCCTATAACAATAGCTTCCATTCAAGTATTCAGATGGCACTATATGAAGCGTTATACGGAAAGAGATGTCGTACACCAACCTTTTGGGATGACGTTGGGGAAAGAAAACTTGTAGGCCCAGAACTAGTGGAGGAAACGATGGAAAAGGTGAAGGTAATCCAAAATCACATCAAAGCAGCTCAAAGTAGGTAGAAGAGCTATGCCAAAAATCGAATGAAGGATTTGGAATTTCAAGTCGATGATCATGTTTTCCTGAAGGTATCTCCATGGAAGGGAGTCATACATTTTGGTAAGAAAGGTAAATTGAGTCCCAGGTACATCGGACCTTTCGAAATTCTAGAACGAATTGGGGCTGTAGCTTACCGATTGACAATGCCGCCAAGTCTCTCCAATGTTCACGATGTGTTCCACGTATCTCTGTTGAGAAAATACATGCCTGACCCAATGCATGTACTCACCTACGAGGAGTTATAACTGGAACCCGATCTGTCTTATTGCGAAGAGCCCATCAAGATTCTTGATACGAGAGAACAAGTGCTGAGAAACCGGACGACGCGTCTGGTAAAAGTTTTGTGGAGAAACCATAAGATGGAAGAGGAAACGTGGGAACCCATGGAACTTATGATGAAGAACCACCTGAGTCTTTTCATGCAGTAGTATTATAGAAATTTTGAGGGAGAAATTATTTGAAGGATGGGATAATGTAACACCCCAAGCTTCTACGGTACGCTTCTCTTTGAATAATGTGATAGCGTGCGTTGTACGCAACACCAAGCTCTAACACACCATAACCAATCAAACTAGCCGTTATGAATAGTAATACCTACTTTTTGAATTATATATATTTTATATTTCAAAATGGACTTCATTTTTGGATTCGTAATATTGAATTTAGTCTAAGGTGAAATTTTGGTACTTTTCGGATAACTTTAATATTCTTATGAATAGTGAAAATTGCTAAATTTTAATTAAAAACAAATTTTTTTAATCGAAATAATTTATATTGATAAATTATGAATTTGAGTGGTTTTAAAGCATATTTTTAATATATTTTTACTATTTAATACAATGTTGTTCATTGGACTTAATTTCATAATTAAACGAGACATAAACAAGTGTCAATCATTTGATAGTTATTATCTCTTAAAAACAGGCTTTTTGTTTTAACAACGGGAATTAATTTTAAATTAATTTCTGCCACTTATTTGTTTCGAATTTGGAAAAATGGATTCCATATTTGGAATCAGGATGTTCAAATTTTGTAAATAGGTAACTTTTATTTTTAGACATTTTGAATAATTACTGCCGTAAATATTTTATTTACAATGGTTAAAGGGTAAATCCGGTAAATAAGGGTTAAAAATAATAGTATAATAATACTAAATTACCCTAAAATGTGTCATAGTCTTATTGGTTGATACATTTTAGACCATAGGCATCCTTGGGTCGATTTAGGGACCCCATGGAGCCACTTGTAGGTGATAGGGACACTTTATTTTAATTAAGTTAAAATGAATACAAAAATGACACAAGCATATATCATTTAGAAAAACAATTTTTACATAGGGTTATATATGTTGTATTTTCGACTATAAATATTCATTAGAAAGATAATACGATTTCCTACATAATTATAGTTTATTTATAATTTTTATACATTAAATAATTTAAGTTATTGATGACACAATGATGATGCAGTAATTACTATAATAGTGAAAAATTAAAATAATTGATATTATAAATACCCAAATAAATATAATTTGAAACTTTTAATGAATTAAATTAATTTTCTAGGATAATATGATATATTAGGATTGATTTAATTGACTTTGTTCGAAGTAAGAAATCTGTTATGAGATTCAAAAAATCAACTATTGAATAGTGTCAAAATTGGCAAAAAAGAGTTTTTAAAACAAATATTATATTATTAATTGGTATTAAATTTCTAAAAATATTTGGTTCGGCCAAGAGACTTATATCATGATAGGTGTCTCATTAATTGATCACTTGGGGGTCTCTTGGATGTATATGGTATGTTTATTAACCATATAATATAAAAATACAAAGAGACATTGTAAAAGTAAAACTAATTAACAAAGAGTTAATACTTAAAGATATGGTTAATATAAGTACCCAAACCTGTCTAAATTCTATTGGTTGAGGGTTCTTAGACCTATCCCCATCTTAAAATTTGTATAATAAACATTTGAGCCATTAGAAACTGAATATGAATTTATTATAAACTAATATTTCTAGCTTTTCCAAAGGTGCCCCTCACCCCTCTTATAAAAGGGCACTCCTCCTTCTCATTTATTCACACCTTCAATGCCTTTTGGTTCGGCCAAACTCTGCCCAAATACTCTCCCAAAATCCATCACTACAACCTAGAGGCCTTAGTTTGATCAGAAAGCCAACCTAAGGAGCCCTTTTGATCAAATCAAAAGGAAGAACCCGAAGAAGAGGTAATGATTTCGCCACCCTTTTCCAAGTTCCTTTCTTCTTCCACTTCTTCTTCCTTTGTTGTTACCATTCTAAAATAATAAATCCAGTATCATATATATACTGTGATGTTATTATAAATATGGTATAACCATATTCAGTATTCTATCCACCCTTTGAATAACATGTCACCATACGTGCGTACGTACGGATTACCGTCTCCACGTCGTGGTGTAATTGTTATTCAATGTAATATTATTTGGATGGGTATAATAACGATGTGTAACTCATGTAAATAATAAATATAACATGTTAATGATTCTGTATATATGATATACCATCCATTTATATGTTATTTTAATATCAAAAGAATGGTATTGTCGCTCGTGCGTACGTACGAACTACCATCTCCACGAACGCGATGAGATTCATTCTCCATCGTATTCATTCAAGTATAACTCTCATTTGATGATTAATAATAGTATATAAGGAATTTATATCATTCTGGATATAATTAAGATACAACCTATCCAATAAAACATGTCTTATGTAACCAAACATATAAAAGAAAATGAGTAAGTTAACACCCGAAACAACGATAATACTAAGATATTATTAACAAATCAATGTTAAAAGCTCATATATGATATCATATTAATGTATATGATCCTTGTATAATTTAATAACAATTATTTCACCATTATATAGGAGGTTAACCTACCCCAACCAAGTAAAAGTACAAGGTAAGGGTTATTTCACAATCTCTTCATTATCCGAGGTTGTTTATACGTAATAATCTACTGGGATCTCTTTATCATCCACATCCATGTTTCTTAAAAATGAATTTCAAAACATTTTTACTATTTAAGAGAATATGCGTTAAAGTCATTTATACACTTTTTTGACTATTTATAAGAGTTTTATAAAGGAATCTTTCCTTCGTTTTCCAAACAAGGTGTTTTTAACCTTTTCGATAGAATTAAGGTAAGAATGTTTTTTTAACTTATACGGTGGGTGAGGTTATTTTCTGCCATTATAAAATCATCGAAGCTTCCCTTAGAAGCTTATAAGAATATTTTCAAAGAAAATGTTTTATTTTATATGGCTCTTAAATGATTTCATAATAAAAAGAGATATTTCTCTAAAAAGAGTTTTGATTTCATCTATGTCAACATCCTTTGATGGATTTTACGCTTATGTGAAATTGATTTATTATGATACAAAACCTATATGTTGTATTTAAGGTTTTGTGGTATGTTTGACTGTGTATGTGCTATTTTTATACCATTCATGGTTTATGGTGAAAGTATTGACATTTCGTATGCAAGTTTTAATACGAATGTTTATATTATGTTTAATCCTTTTCATATGGGAATGCATTGGACTTAATATGTGACGGGTGGAGCCCGCTATAGCTCCTCGATGCATTGGTAGGTCTCATGAGAAAAACTAGTGTCTTGAAACAAGGCCTTGAAAAAATCTTATTTGTAGTTTTGGCACGAGGCCTTGGCTATATGGTTATGATAGTCTGACATTATGCATTCCATCATTATGAAAGTGGCTATTGATATTGCATGTGATTATTTGATTAGTAGAATATCCATTTGAATAAGTAAATGGCATTATTTCATTTTATTTTTTTCATACTATGTTTAAGTTCAAGTTTAAAAGGATTTTTTTTTAGTTATACATTACCTTAAATGTTTATTCTAATTTATGAAAGTTTCCGTTATTTTGTTATCCTTACTGGGCATTTGAGCTCACCCCTTTTCTATGTTTTATTTCCCCAGGATGTGAAGAATTAAATTATGAATGACCTGCAGGGATATTATGAGGGGTTAATAGTGTGGGATATGGTGAAAATATGTTCTTGTAGTAGTTTTTTACTTTATGATGTAATGTAAAACTTTATGAATACATCTAGTGTTTCCAAGGCTACTAAACCAATCGGTCTTTCGAGAATTGATATTTCTTGTGATCATGCCAATGTTATGTAATAATGCACCGAATCTAGGTAACTAGGGTCAGGGCGTTACATTAATATAAAAAAACCATTATGCGCTTCAAAATAGTTATCAGAAAAAATTGTTTTTTAAACCCAAAATTAAACTGATACTAAAATTTAGTATAAATTTGATTCAAAATTAATGAAATTGGTTAAATATAAATAAATAATTATTAATTTTCTTGAATTTATATTCAATACATAATGGGTCTTTTAAATTTAAGATTTATTTAAAATAAATGACAATTTTACATAAATAATAATCTCCTATTTTCACAAAAAAACCAATATTTTCATAAAAATAAAAAAAATTCCCTGAAGAATATTTTTATATTCCTATCAAAAAAATGAATTTATTTTTATAAAATTAAATTTTCAATGGTTTAAAAAATTATAATATTATTCCCAAAAAAACAATTTTTCAAGAAAACTAGTATTTAAATAATAAAATGATTTTACTAAAAATAGATCAAATTTATGTTAAAAATTTATCAACAATTTATACTAAGTAGGATATATATATACATATCATAAATGGGATAATATTAATTATATCCATCAATTTAAAGGCTTGTTTTTAATGGTTATATATATCATGGGTAGTTTAAGTATGATGATTCATGTTGAATACACTATCAAACATAAATAATTATAGGTTTTCATATATCAAAAGCTATATGACAGATTAAATTTATTTACGAATTAACATATCATAAAGTCTCTAGGAGTGACATTCTCTTCTATGCTCAATTATTTGTGCCATTTAATCTATCGAACAAAAGGTTTTCCTTCAATATTTGAGGGTGCTACATCCTCCCCGAATCCCATATAAAACATTGCATCCACATAATCTTAAATTTATCTCAGAATTAGTTTTTAGAAAATTAAAAAAACATTTTTTGTAAACAGACATCGTAAAAAAGGTTAGTAAAACATCCACTTATTAAGATATTAATGGAAGTGAAAAGTTAATGTAGAGTAACACACAAATAGGTTTCCAAATATGGGAATATAGGTGGCAGTGGTAGAATAAAATAAATAATTATTCCGAGTTATTGAGTTTATTGATCACAAGAATGTGAATGATCAATGGAATGTTTAGGGACTAAAAACTATAAATCTGTAATGATTTAAATGAACATCTTGATACATCAAATATAAATCTAATTGGGTAACATTATTTTCAAATAAATTTGATATGGTTTTTGAATTAATTTCTATAGAGACTAAGAGAATTGGGAAATTTACATACTGTTTGAGTACAATTTAATACTTTTGTCAATTTCTACCACAATATCATATTTTTTGTCTAAATGATGAGTATTAAAGATGAATTCTTCATGCATGAAGCACTCAAATAAACTCTTAAACACCGACTTATTGTAACATGTATAATAAGTTTTCCCTCCTGTCTTAGACATTAAACAATAATATACTAGTTTACACGTTGTATGGTAATTCACAAATGAAATAATCCGTTCTTGGATATATTAATCTTAAAAATTCAACAGTAATACTAAAAGTTGTAATGAAATCATTCTATAACCCTATATAAAAAATAGGCTCAATAACCTCTGAGTTAATGATTGATTTAACATTAAATTTTTTTCATACCTTTCATATTTCAAGCCCAAATATATGGAAATATTTTTTTAGGTAACATTATTAACTTATTCACCAAATCGATCATCAATAGTCTCGCTATCAATTTGATTAAAAAGCATTTCTCAATATCCAAGATCATAAAATCCATAATGGTTATCAATAACTGAAATCATATTTTCATAAATTATTAATGAATATTTCATGATAAATCATTGTTTTAAAAATACTTCAACATACAGAAAAATTTCCTAAAATATCACTATTCACTTTTCCATATAATCACATAAAACCCCCATGTTTTATCTATGATTTTGAAATTATGATCATCCTTAAGATTATTGTCCTAGGCCGGTATCCATAACTCCTGGGGTGAAATCCCATGAAAACATCATAATATCAATGTTACCTAAACCTACCGATAATTCCCACTATAACAACCCCAATCCCGCACTCACGGATATGGTTAAAAAATAATAAATGATGCATTCTAGGATTAATACTGATTATTTTGACAAAAATATTTTCCATCCAAACCTTACAACATCAATATTTAAAACTAGATCACATCTATTCTAAAGGACCATTTAGGATTTGATTTTTTAAATACAAGGAAAAACTCATACATAAACAATAATGATGTTGTTAAATGATCATTTCTCTCACTTAACCCAAATTTTATTATTTCACATTATGTAAACATTGTCACCATCCATATGAAATAACTTCTCGACATAATTTAGTCAACCTCATATTTTATAACCTGGGGACGAGGAAACGAAATAAGGGTGAGCACAAATGCTCAGTTATGGTAAAAATAAACATTAACATTTGAAATTCACCAATGATTCTGAGAATTGTATAAGGGTATAACAAAATAATCTGCGTGAATGAGTGAATCCTATAAGAACTCATACCCATCAATACTTGAATTATCAATCATGAACCATGGAATAAGGCTTTAAAAAGGAAAGTTTCATAAAAATCTATAATCATGAACCATGTGATATCATTATTGATCAAATGAGACATTATAAACCAATGGTAATCATAGATATAACATGTTTTTATCTTGGAACATCATCATCATAATATAATACTTAAAAAACTATTACAATTGTAAGAACCATATTTATATCTTCCAATATAATTCTCTAGAGAACATAATCATTATCCAATGCATTATAACACTATCTTGGTACACCAATAATTTAAGCTATAGCAGGCTCACCATGTTTTATATTGGTTGGCCTATCATCTAATGTACTAACCTAGAACTACCTAGGCCACCCGATCATAGAATTCGTAACAAGTTCACATGGTGCTATCTGAGAATTACCATCACATATAATTTCTAAGAACCACATATAAAGTAAATAGATCTCATACATCATCATAAAATAGATAAAAACATTATTAATATCAAAACATTATTAATACATGGAAAATAAATGAGTTATATAAAAATATTTTTGAAACAGGATTAACATATGGTAAATAACTAGTTTCCAAAAAAATATCATTGAAATATGATAAACCGATGGAAAATAAATAGGTTCCATAACAATCTATTTGAAACATTCCAGATAAATCTAGAGATAATGAGGAAGGTATCACAAAAAAATCTACCCAGTGAGGGATAAGTTACCACAATAGTTTTTATTATTGATGAATACCATTAAAATATTATTAACAAACATTATTGAGGGAAATATCCTTATCATTTTGAAAATATCTTTTTAAAACATAAATCATTTTGTTCATTGAAAATGAATTTAAAAATAAAAATAATTATCAGAATATTAAGGAAAATATTTTCATTAATAGATATCATACTAAAATTTCAAAGGAGTCTTCAATGAAATGGTGGTCATTGAGGTGGGTAATTTTATACATGCCATACAAGTTAAAAATAACAATCCTTTTATATTGTAAAAGGATAGAAAATTTCCTTGTTCAGAAAATGAAAAGAGTAATCATTTAAAATCGTTATATAAAAAGTAAAATAAGGATATTAATATATTTAATAAATAATTTTTAAAATTTTAATGACATTTTTGAAAAGATTCTTATAAAACATGGGAATTTTTGAAGATGGATTTCTAACTAAAGAGATAAATAATGTTTTAGTTTCATAAAATCTTTACCTCATCCATTTTAAGTACCTCATAGTTCAAAAATAATAATTTTACTTTAAATCACAATTAATTCCAATATTATGAGAAACATAATGAGAATTACTAATAGTTATGTCACATGATTTCAAAATCATATACTTAATCATAAATAATACTGATAAACGATGAGATTGTAACATAAAACTCATACCACTTTGGTAGCATTGAATAATATTCCCATGGAAGGATAACATTAAATAAAACATAAAATATCATGGGAACAAATAAATTCATTGTATTATATATAAAATGAGCTTTATATACTCCACATAAAAGAATTTTAATGTAAAAAATTACATGATTCTCAACAAAGGAAAAATGAGACAAAACCCCCTTACCAAATTAGTATTATTTTGAATTATAATCCATAATAAATAATAACCTAAAATGAAACATTAAATATCATGAAATTAATGATACTCATGATATAAAATTTCAAATTATTAGTATATACACCACACAAAAGAAGCAAGTGGGGAATTCTCATATCATTCTATAAATTAAAAAGATATTAGAAATCACTTACCTCACGCTTCATTTTGGTGGATCAAGATTTAAAATCTTGTACAGTTGTTTGAATCATGTTTCTAACTTATTAAAGAACCATATTAATAATTATAAATTCATATATTATTTTTTTACATCTCACCACTCATTGAATAATAATCATTCATTATTTTCTTAGTTTTGGCTGTTTATTCCATTATTTTCTCATTCGTGTTTTGTTATGAATCTTTAATTTTAGGCATCTTATATAGTTCCACATCTACATATTAACAATAATGACATATTTATCTTATTTATAGACCAATTATACTTTTAATACCAATCATGGAATAAGGTTTTGATAAATTAAGAATGTTGTGATCATGGAAACGGTTTCTCATACATATTCATGAGTGACATTTAAATTTTTTCAAGGATCATTATGGAAAGGATGTATGTAAAATTTTATCAATAAATAATTATAATAATATCATATATAAAATATTAATTTTGAAAATATAAAGATATATATATATATATCATCCATGTGGTGTGGTGATGAAAATAGATTCACATCTCAACATGAGGGTGGTACCCCACATGTAAACGAACGATGTTATCATCATTATAGTTAGAGAAATAAATTTATATATTATATTTTAAAACTAATAATTATTTAATATTTATTTTAATTATTTCATTTATATCACATGTATTCATTAAATTTATCTTTATTACATTCCATGTAAATCATTAGAGAAAGGTTAATCACATTGATTTCTGAGGTGGTAGTTCATTGTACATTAGAGTGAGGATATCATATGTCCTACAAAATAGAATGTATAAAATTTATATTATATAATTAATAAATATATATAATTATTTTTTCAATATTATATATATTTTAGATACATCATCATACACAATCGAGATAGTTTTTAAGGGGAATGTGAATGACATCAGTTCTTGAGGTGGTAGTCCGCCGTATACATGAAAGATGATTTCATAACCCATTTGATGGAAGTTTTAGTTCAAGAACTTATTATTAGAAATATAATTATATAAAATATTATACATTTAGTATATAATCATTATTTAATAATATTTTATGGTGGTTTAGAAATCAAAAAATTAAAATTCTTATTGTATAATATTATAACTTTTTCAATTATCCTCTATAGGTTTTCACCAAAATTATTCATAGGCTGTATTAAATCTCAAATATGACTTTTATGATAAGGGTGTGGAATTTTCAGAGTTATTTTTGTAGTTATGTTCAGAAATAGTTGTTTTTAGGTTTTGTAGAAGAGAGGGGAGGGGTGGCATTTTATAAGTGGGGTGAGTGGAATAGTTGAACTTTTTTTTGAAAACATTCACTTATAACCATGTTTTATTCATTAAAATTTCTTAAAAATTGTATATTATCCAATGTAAATATAGAAGGTCTAAATATTTCCATATAATTGGTTTTGGAAAAGTTGGTAGGTTATTTTTACCCTTATCTTCTTAGTTTAACCCATCCTTAAATCCATTTTACCTTAATTGTGGTAATTTTTATTATTGACACTATTCATTTAAGTAAAAAATTAAGTTAAACTTATTAAAAATTATAAATTTTTAATTTTATAAATATTTAATTCGTTTTTTCAAATTAAATTAACATAAGTGGATAATATTAATGAAAAATTAATCTCCCAAACTTGATAAGAAAAATAACTTTTAAATAGATTTTTTAGAAAAGTATGCAAACTTTTTATATCAAAATTTAATATTAAAATCTTGAAAGTCGACTAAATTAGATTATTTGATATAAATTTGAACTAATTTTACTTAAAAAATAATTTAATATATAATATAACAATATAAATAATTTAAATGAAAATGAAATTTTCATATAAAATTAAAAAATTATAATTGTTCGTCAAAAAAATTATTCTTTTCAGAAATTTATCAAAAATTCACCCAAATAAAATTCTGAAATTTTTATGTTAAAAATTAAACTATTTTTTTAAAAAAAATTAAAAAAGTGAAGGAAATTAAATTTAAATCCTTACCCATAGAATCGATGAAAAAAGAGGGTTTTTATAAGAGTACTTTTCAAGAACAATATGATTTTATATTAACTCAATGTCTTATAATAATCATTGTATGAATATCAATTATTATTTATTACTATATGATCTATAAATATTAATTAATAAATTCTTCATTAGTATTCATTCTAATTAAATAAAATAGGGAAACATTATGCATTTTAAATTAGTTTTTTGAAGAAAAAAACCCTTTTTAAAACCCAAAAATACATAAATACTAAAATTCTATAAAATATTGTTTGTAAAGAAATTAATTTTGTTAATTATAAATAATTAATACTTATGTTTCTTTAAATATTATTCAAAAAATAAGTGGATGTTTTAGATATAATGACCCAAACTTTATATACATGGTTATTACTTCAAAAGTGAAGCATACTTATTAAAACATATAACAAAACCATGAAAGGACCGTATAGGTATAATGTCTTTAGAAATTGGGAAACATGCAAAACTAGTTCATAAATCATCTACATTGTCTCCCATTTATTTCATCATATCTATAGTTACTTTTTGGCATATCCTACTTAATATCCTTCTTTCTGACCTGCGGAAAAGAAAACATACAAAAAGGGTGAGCTCAAATGCTCAGTAAGGGTAAAAAAAAGAAATATCAAACATATCATATTCATAAGAACATAACATTTTGAAAAAAATTTATCCTGCAAAAGATATCATAACATGGGATAAATCATAGAAGTGAAATGTAATCCCAATAATCATTACCTAAAAATGACGCTTTGTGGCATGCACACATAATCATAGAAAATCATTTCTTAGTAGTCAAGACTCATTTCCAAGACTATCTTAGTGGACAATGTCCATTTCTGAACCGAGTTCACTCCTTGTTTCAGTCATGTTTCACTGAATCGGTTTAACCTACCGTTCCAGCCATTTCTATCTTATGAGATATAAATCTTTACCCAGTGCATTGGAGGGAGATATAGGTCTCACCCATCTCATAATGATACCATTCTTATGTGTGCCACAAAATCAAAAATCATACATCATTGTGTAACCTATGGGAATCTTAAACATCGTGACATCATAAAAAAATTCATATAAGATAAAGGAATTCATAAAAATAATTCCATCACAACATAATCAAATCAATTTCATAATAGGGATAGAAACATAACCCTACATTATCTTATATGGAAAATAATTCTGATAAAACACTCAAACTCCATTCTTGAGAAAAATATCCTTTCTACTTCAAAAACATTTTCCTTTCTTAACATGTCATACAATTTTAAACTAAAAGAAGTTGATTAAAAATAAACGTGAAAACTTGTAGAGGAAGCTTCTTGGAAATAATGTTTTAAAAATCTATTCATGTCGTATAAGTTAAAAAACATTCTTCTCGTACTTATGTCAGAAAAGTCAAAAAGTACCTCGTATGAAAAACGACAAAAGATTCCTTTCATATCATTTACTAAAAACTCACCGAAGGGTAAAATTGGATTTAAAAAATTGTCGGAGGATATAAATAATATTACATATTGAGGAAACATGGATGTGGATGATAAATATTCCCCAGTAAATTCGGAAGTATAAACAATCTCGGAAAAAAATTGAGATTGCAAGATTGTCCCTTACCTCGGGTCCGATTTTCTTTGTAAGTGTCCAAACCTCCTATATAATGATTTAAATAATGTCATTGACTTATTCCAGAATCATACCTATTTTTATGATATCATATATAGTCATATTCTTATCTTTATATTAGTAATATCGCATTGTTACTTTTTATTCGGGTGTTTATTGCTTTATGTTCGTATGTGTGTTTTGTCGAATAAATTATTATTCCTCTTATTTGGTTATAGAAACCTCATTTACAGAATGGTATTACTGTAATATATATCATATTTATTCATTAAATTCATTTATATAATCATTATGCAATGAAGATCATGTAGAACGAGTCGCATCACATCGTTGAGACGGTATTCCGTACCTACGCACGAGCGATGATATCGTTCCCATGATTGTGGAATTTTATTGGAGTGTATGTATACTATTTCAAAATTAATATCACTTTAAAATAATTACATATAGTTATTATTTACACCATTATAACCATCCAAGTAAGGTGGTGGTGGGAAATAGATTACACCACGGTGTGGAGACGGTATTCCGTACGTACGCACGCGCGGTGATTTTGTTTTCCCTAGGATGGATAGATGATGAAATAGGGTTGTTTCATACATATAATAACATATATGTATATGAGTGATAATTATGTTGTTACTTTATAATTAAACAACTAAATAAGAAGTATAAGAATAAATAAATTTGAAAGAATCGGTAACAGACATTACCTCTTCTTTGAAGCGCCTCTTTGAGACCTCCTCTTAGGGCACTAAAATTGGTCTTTGAAGAAGACCAGGATCTCTAGGATGTTTCTATAGAAGTGGGGAAGTGTAATGGGTAGGGGTTTTCCGAGCTTGAAGGCTCAAATGGGTGTGAGGAGGAGAGGGAGGAGGTTCCCTTTTATACGGGAGGAGAGGGGCACCTTTGGAAATATAAGAAATACTAGTTTATAATAAATGCCAACCCCACATAAAAACTTCCAAAAATGACTCATATCTGAATATTAGATGAGATAGGGTTGTAATATCATCCAAAAATAAAATTTAGACATGTTAGGAATTTATTTTAAACATTATCATCTTGATTTATCCTTGTTTATCAATTTAATTTTATTTGTGGTAATAATATTCTAAATTTTAAATTATTATAAATAATTACATATGTGTTGTGAATTTTCCATAATTTGACATTTGATGACGTTTTCGACCATATAAATTTTAATTTATAATTTTTAAGTATTTTTGTTATTTTTAAACAATTTTATAATATGTTATTTTTATAAAATAACAATAGTGTCAATTTTGAAACAATTCATTTATTTGTATTTAAATAAAATATATACAAAATATATGATAGAACATAAAGCTTTAATAGATTCAAAAAATTTCATATGTATCTATAAAATTAGTGGATCACATTAAATAGTTCATATAATATTAATTTTAATATTTTTAATACCATTTATTTGATATTTTAATTAATAAAATAATTTTAACATCACTATTGTGTCCTTATTAATGATAATTATTTAATCCCTAAAAATTCTAAATAAATTCATATGATGTACATAATTGTATTAGATTTCTGGAGACTATTCATTTTCAAAGATTCATTAAGTGTATCACTAAATTAAAATTATTATACTTATAATATTTAAGAAAGTGATATGTTGTCACTTTCTTTGGTTTTAATAATAATTAAATTATTTTCATGGACAAAAGTCCATTAAATGAATCTAATCCTACCCTTAGGTGATATGGGTCGACTTTTAGTCATATAATAGGGTTTTGGCAGGTGTTAGGGTAATTTTATAATCTTATATTTACTCTTAATTAACCGATTTACTTTTAACTATGGTAAATAAAATTTACCGTAGTTACTATTCATAATGCCCAAAAATAAAAAGTAGAATATTAACATAATTTGGACCCACTGATTCCAAATAAGAAATCCATTTTTCAAAATTCAAAACACATAGGTTGCTATAATTAATTTAAAATTAATCCCGTTGTTAATAAATCGGGTTTTAGAAGTTAAATTATTGCCAAAGATTGAAATGTTTTTACCTATGAATTCAATGTGAAATTAATGCTAATGACAGAAATTATATTAAATGGTAAAAATATATTCTATTTATACTTCAAAATCATTCAATATTATAATTTAAACATATAAATTATCTCAATGAAAAAAGTTGTTTTTAATTAAAAATTAGCGTATTTTTACTATTCATAAAAATATGAAAGTTATCAGAAAAATATCAAAAATTTCTCCAAAGTAAATTTTTATATCCCAATTCCAAAGAAGAATTTTATTTTGTCAAATTGAACTTATAAACATGTCAAAAACTAGATTTAATGTGGGTGCACCATCAAAAGGCGGTAAAACTGCATTTTTTGAAAAATACTTATTTTACCTGAAAAATTTATTTTGTTCTCTTACCATGTTCTAGAAAATGTGTAAGATGAATAATAATGTTATAAAATTCAAAATGTATTTAATAATATTCATAACAGCTAGTCCATAATAATATATCGTTGTTTAGTGAAACCTGTTATTACGTACTACACACGCAATCGAGGAAGGTCATGATTGCGTGTAATGCAAGCCAAGTCCGTATTGTGTGTTGTGAAAGATTACTTTGGTGTTGCGTATAACATAAGAAATAAAAAAATATTTCTCATAAAATCTCAGGGTGTTACATTTTACCCCCCCCCCTAAAAGGAATTTCGCCCTCGAAATTTGTCACTTCATTACAAACATATGAGGACACCTCTCCCTCATCATATCATCATGTTCCCATGTAGCTTCTTATAATTGGTGGTTCCTCTATAAAACTTTCATTAAGCGAGTGGTATTGTTCCGTATGATGTTTTCGCTACGATCCAGAATCTCTATCGGTTGTTCTTCATAAGAAAGATCTTGCTCCAGCGGTACAACTTCTGAGCTGAGTACATGTGAAGGATCAGGTATGTACTTTCTCAGGGAGAGATACATGGAACACATCGTGAACTTGAGAGAGATTTGGTGGAAGAACCAATCGGTAAGCTACCTTCCCAACATGATCCAGTATTTCTAAAGGACCGATATATCTAGGGCTCAACTTTCCATTCTTTCCAAATCTCATGACTCTCTTCTAGGGAGATATTCGTAAGAACACTTTATCACCCACTTCAAACTCTAGGTCATTTCTTCAATTTTCGACATAACTTTTCTGTCGACTCTGAGCTTCTCTTATGTGTTGTTAAATAGATCTGACCTTTTCTATCATATCATCAACAAGATCAGGTCCTAATAGCTTTCTTTCCCCATCTTCATCCTAGCAAGTTGGAGTTCTGCATTTTTTTCCATAGAGGGATTCATAAGGAGCCATCTAAATACTGGAGTGAAAGATATTATTATAAGAAAATTCCACCAAAGATAGGAGTTGATCCCAACACCTTTTAAATCCATAGATCATGCTCTCAACATGTCTTCTAGAGTTTTAATTGTCCTCTCAGACTGACCGCCTATCTGAGAATGGTAAGCAGTGATGAAACTCAACTCTATATCTAGAGCATGGGGGAGACTTCACTAGAATTTTGAGGTAAACCTCAAATCCCGATCAGATATAATGGAAAGTGGTACTCCATGCAATCTTACCACTACCTTTACATATATCCTGGAAAGATGGTCAAGATAAAAATCTTCTCTAATAGCAATGAAGTGTGCCGAATTCGTAAGATGATCAACTATAACCCAGATAGCATTATTGCCTTTGGATGTTTTAGGAAATCCAGTGACAAATTCTATAGTGATGTTTTCCCATTTCTATTATGGTATGGGTAATGGTTGTAACATCCCCTTAGACTTCTGTCTCTCAGCTTTAACTTGCTGACAAACTAAGCATCAAGAGACATATTTAGAAGCATCTCTTTTCATGCCATCCCACCAGAAGTACTCTTTCAGGTCCCTATACATCTTCCTGCTTCCAGGATGAATAGATAATGAAGAACTATGAGCCTCGTCCAGTAGCTCCTTCTTTAATTCTGGGATGGGAGGAACACAAACCCGATTCCTGAACCTTGTAATCCCATAATAATCAAGGTTCAATTCAGGAACATTTCTCACCTTCTTTTGTAACTCTACATCTTCTTTCTATGCCTCTTTAATCTTCACGTGTATAGATGGTTGAACATTCATTTGAGAAAGATAAGATTTCTCCCCTTCCATTATAATTCCAAGATCCATCCTTTGTAAAACCATAAAAAATGGATCTTTTTTGATCCTCATCATGGATAAGCTAGCATGGCCTTGTCGACTTAATGCATCTGCTACCTTGTTTTCTTTCCCAGGGTGGTAATGAATTGAGCAGTTGTAATCCTTAATCAGCTCCAACCATCTTCTTTGACGCATATTCATATCCTTTTGTGTGAAAATATACTTTGAACTTTTATGATCAGTATAAATATCACACCTTTCATCGGAAAGGTAATGCCTCAAAATCTTTAATGAAAAGATTACGTCAGCTAACTCCAAATCATGAGTTGGGTAATTTTGCTCATGGATTTTTAACTGTCATTTGGCATAAGCTATCACCATATCATTTTGCATGAGAACACACCCTAGTCCCTTCTTGGAAGCATCACTCTAGATCACAAACCTTTCTCCACTGCAGGGTAGTGTGAGCACAGGTGCACTGGCTAACCTTCTTTTTAGATCTTTGAAATTCTCTTCACATTCCACCTTCCAAACAAACTTAACTCCTTTCCATGTCAGCTTGGTGAGTGGGATATATATCCTTGAAAAATCATTCACAAAATGTCAGTTATATCTAGCCAAACCAAGAAAACTTCGGATCTCAGTTACTGTTGTTGGCCTCGACCATCTTTTGACAACCTCTATTTTTGCTAGATCCACAAATATCCCCTCTTTTGAGATTATGTGACCCAATAATGCAACTTTTTGAAGCCAAAATTCACACTTGGTAAATTTGGCATAAAGCTTCTCCTTTCTCAGGGTCTTTAATAAAATTCTCAAGTGATCTTCATGTTCTTCCTTGATATTTGAATAGACAAGAATATCATCTATAAAGACTACCACAAACTGATCAAGATAGTCTATAAATACTCTATCCATCATATCCATGAAGATAGTAGAAGAATTAGTAAGACCAAATGGAATCACTATAAATTCATAGTGTCCATACCTTGTACGGAAATCCGTCTTTGGTATATCCTCCCTTTTGACCCTTAATTGATGATTCCCTGAACAAAAATCAAACTTGGAAAAGTATTGAGCTCAGCATAGTTGGTCAAATAGGTCATCAATGTGTGGGAGAGGATATTTTTTCTTGATTGTGATCTTTTTATGTTCTCGATAATCAATGAAGAGTCTCATTGATCCATCTTTCTTCTTAACAAAGAGAACATGTTCTCCCAAAGGTGACGCACTAGGGCATATGAATACTTTATCAAGATTTTCTTGGATTTTCTTCTTCAATTCATGCAACTCAATTGGGGTCATTCTATAAGGTGTCTTTTAAATAGGCAAAGCACCTGCTACGAGTTCTATTGAAAACTCAACTTCACGATTTGGTGGAAGACCAAGCAATTCCTCCGAAACGACATCATCAAATTCCCGTACAATGGGAATATTATTAATCATGAGTTTCTCTCCAACCGTTTGAGATAAATAACCTTCATTTAGTGGAATAATGACACATAAGATGGATGAAATTTCCACTGGAAGGTTATGTTCATCCTTGCATCGATAGACAATCATAGGTTAATCAGGAATATAAAATGTGACTTCCCTTATTTGGAAATTGATATGAGCTCCATATAAAGAAAGCCAATCCATGCCAAGAATCACATCAAATTACACTATAGGAAGGATCACAAGATTTTCAGGAAGCACTTTCCCACAAACTTCAATCGGAGAAGAATTGTATGTTGTACCTCTCGTACCCCTTGTGGTTTAATTTTCATGATCACAATCACTCTCTTATTTATTTAATCTTGTTTTAAGTGTTTTTGGATGATAAGCATGATTTCAGGTTGCCAAGGAATTGGGCCAAGAAATCCAGAAGGCAAAAGTGGACTGATTTCAGTCCATCGG
This sequence comes from Viscum album, assembly GCA_963277665.1. NCBI lineage: Eukaryota > Viridiplantae > Streptophyta > Magnoliopsida > Santalales > Viscaceae > Viscum > Viscum album. The sequence continues at coordinate 1,492,211,984 of OY728142.1, forward strand.
CCAACTGGTGGATGACCACCGGCCAGCCGGTGGAATCTTGACAGAAGGCATCCCCTCTGTCCAGACCACCGGCCAACCGGTGTCCCATCACCGGCCAGCCGGTGGAACCCAGACAGAAGGGACACCTACTGTCTCACCACCGGTCAACCGGTGGCCTCCTCACCGGCCATCTGGTGGTGCCTGGGCAGAAGACCTCTCCTTTTTCCAAAGCACCGGCCAACCGGTGGATCTGTACCGGTCAGCCGGTGGAGCCAGTCAAACTAGCCATTGGGCTTTGACCAGACTTGTCCACTTGACTCCCAACGGCTCCGAAGGCCTCTCCAACGGCTCCGAAGACCCCCAAAAGCCATTTGAGGGTTCCCCCTCTATAAATAAAGGACTAGGAAGCCTCGGAACAGGTGTGGAACTATAAAAAAGCCAATGGTAGCCCACGGGAACATTTTTCGATCATTTGGCAAACCTCCGGCGCATTCCTCCAAGGAACCCCACATGCTCCAACTCATTTCCACATCCAAGGAGCATCACCATAGAAGCTTGGGAGCGCTCTTCATCAACTCCAATCAATCCATTGGCGCCCAAGACTTCTCCTCTTTACGGTTTTCATTATTTATCTTTTTGAGCATCAATTTGGGTTTGTGCCTACAAACCCCTCTTTCTTTTATCTTCCTTTTGTTTGGGTTTTCACACCACCTTCAAGGTGTGAAGAGGTTGGTCAAGCCTTCCCTTTAAAAGGCTTGAGTCATAGGTGAGCTAGCCTTCACCTGTAAGAAGGCTAGTGGGTTCTTGCTCAACCATTAAAAGCAAGCTGTAATAGGTTCTAGACTACCTTAAAGTCTAGTGGGTTTCTTGCTAAAACCATTAAAAAGCAAGCGGTAGTAAATCTCTCAATGGTTGAGTTGGGAGCGGAGACGTAGGCTTTGGTTTAAGCCGAACTCCATTATCAAGTTTTGTGTCTTGCCTCTTTTATTTCCGCTGCGCTTTAACTTTGTTTTTAAATTGTTAATTTTTTTTTAAAAGGCAATTCACCCCCCTCTTGCCATCACTCTCCTCCCCAACAATTGGTATCAGAGGAAAAATTTGAGTAATACCCTAACCGGTTTCAAATTCAAGATCCTTTGTGATGGATTCAACTTCTTTCGCCCCCGAAGTCTATTCTTTGGGTCGTGCTCCATTCTTTGATGGAACCGACTATACCTATTGGAAAACCCGCATGACTACTTTTCATAGAAGTATAGGTTATCCTATTTATAAAATTGTCATGCATGGTTATTCTCTTTCTTCTCCCGATGAATCCAAATGGACTCAAGCCGATATTAAAAATTTCGAGCTTGATGGCAAAGCCATGAACTCTCTTCATTGCGGCCTTGATCGTAATGAATTCAATCGAGTTTCCACATGCACTTCATCTCATGAAATCTGGAAACTTTTGGAGGTTACCCATGAGGGGACCAACAAAGTTAATGATACTCGATTGGATATGTACCGTCAAGATTTTGAGTCTTTTACCATGAATCCATCTGAAAATATTACTGAAATGTTTACTCATTTTACTGACGTTTGCAATGGAAGAAAATCTCTTGGAGATGATGTTTCTGCAGAGATGATGGTCAAGAAGATCCTTTGGATCCTACCGAGCTCATGGGCACCGAAAGTCATGGCAATTCAAGAAGAAAAAGACATCAAGAACATGTCGGTCGAAGAGCTCATCGGATCCCTCCTGACGTACGAAATCACCATGAGGAGGCAATCTGAAAAGGAAGGCAATCTCATCAAAACTCCAAAGAACATCGCCTTCAAAGTTCCAAAAGAAGAAAGCTCCTCCTCCTCATATTCTTCCTCTTCAAGCGGCGATTCAGAAATGGAGAATCTTGCCCGCAAAATGCAAAAATTCATGAAGAAGCACATGAAGAAGAAATCCCACAAGGCTCAACCCAACGAAAAATCCGAGCCCAAAGTAACATGTTACGGGTGTGCCAAGAAAGGCCATTACAAGCCTGATTTTCCACTCAACAAGAAAAAGGCCAAGCAAAAGGAAAAGAAGAAGGCATTCAAGGCCACATGGAGTGATAGCTCCACATCCTCCTCCTCCTCCTCCTCCTCAAGTGACAACGGTAAGAAATGCCTAATGGCATTTCATGAGGTATCCTCTTCCGACTCCTCATCCTCTAGTTCTTCAAATTCTTTCAATCATTTATCTTTTGAGGATCTCCAACATGCGAGAGATCAATTGGAGGAAGGTTTTCACGAACTTTCTTCCAAATTTATTGCTTTAAAAATAAATTTCAAAAAACTTTCTTCCAAAAAGGAACAACTTCTCAAAGAAAAGGAGGACTTGTCCCTCAAGATCCAAAACCTTCCCGATGTTGATTCTATGGAATCAACAATCAAGGATTTAAGGAAATCCCTAGCTAAGTTCACCGAAGGTGAACATAACCTTTCGAAGCTCCTTGGTTCCCAATGCGTATCTAGAACCACCCAAGGGCTTGGCTATTCCAAGCAAGCTTCCTCTTCCCATGCTCCAACTATTTTTGTAACGGGGAGCTCCCAATATAAATTTTGCAACTATTGTAAAAAACCCGGGCACTTAATTTATGAGTGCAATTGCAAAAATGCCCGGTATGGAAGACCCAAAACCATTTCCTTTAATGATGAATTTCATAGGAGAAGACCCGCCACTAGATAAGTATGGATTGAAAAATACCTTTTAGTGAGTCTCTCCGGACCAAAATTTGTCTCGGTTCTAAAATCCTCTCCCCGGTGATTTGTTGTTTTAATTTAGGGGGAGTTAGGATCGTTTAAGACATTTTTCTTTATTTTCAAAACTTTCAATTCAAAACTTTCAATTTAAAACCTTTCATTTCAAAACATTCAATTCAAAACTTTCAATTCAAAACTTTCAATTTCAAAACTTTCAATTCAAATTCCAAAAATTTCAATTGGTTTAAAATCTCTATCTTGTTTTTCAATCCTTTCCCTCAATCAAGTTTTATGCCTCATGCCATTTTGATAATCACAAAGGGAGAGAAATTCTTGGTTGATTGTTGGAGAAATCTTTCTCTCATGCTTTGCTTTACTTTTCAATTTATCCTTTAAAGCATGCCTTTTATTTCAGTCTTTTACATTGCTTGTTTTGGTGATTGTGATCATCAAAATAGGGGGAGATTTTTGTACCTCTCGTACCCCTCGTGGTTTAATTTTCATGATCACAATCACTCTCTTATTTATCTAATCTTGTTTTAAGTGTTTTTGGATGATAGGCATGATTTCAGGTTGCCAAGGAATTGGGCCAAGAAAGCCAGAAGGCAAAAGTGGACTGATTTCAGTCCACCGGCCAACCGGTGGATGACCACCGGCCAGCCGGTGGAATCTTGACAGAAGGAATCCCCTATGTCCAGACCACCGTCCAACCGGTGTCCCATCACCGGCCAGCCGGTGGAACCCAGACAGACGTGACACCTACTGTCTCACCACCGGCCAACCGGTGGCCTCCTCACCGTCCATCCGGCGGTGCCTGGGCAGAAGACCTCTCCTTTTTCCAAAGCACCGGCCAACCGGTGGATCTGTACCGGTCAGCCGGTGGAGCCAGTCAAACTAGCCGTTGGGCTTTGACCAGACTTGTCCACTTGACTCCCAACGGCTCCGAAGGACTCTCCAACAGATCCGAAGACCCCCAAAGGCCATTTGAGGGTTCCCCCTCTATAAATAAAGGACTAGGAAGCCCCAGAATAGGTGTGGAACTATAAAAAATCCAATGGTAGCCCACGGGAACATTTTTCAATCATTTGGGGAACCTCCGGCGCATTCCTCCAAGGAACCCCACTTGCTCCAACTCATTTCCACATCCAAGGAGCGTCACCATAGAAGCTTGGGAGCGCTCTTCATCAACTCCAATCAATCCATTGGCGCCCAAGACTTATCCTATTTATGGTTTTCATTATTTATCTTTTTGAGCATCAATTTGGGTTTGTGCCTACAAACCCCTCTTTCTTTTATCTTCCTTTTGTTTGGGTTTTCACACCACCTTCAAGGTGTGAAGAGGTTAGTCAAGACTTCCCTTTAAAAGGCTTGAGTCATAAGTGATCTAGCCTTCACCTGTAAGAAGGCTAGTGGGTTCTTGCTCAACCATTAAAAGCAAGCTGTAATAGGTTCTAGACTACCTTAAAGTCTAGTGGGGTTCTTGCTAAAACCATTAAAAATCAAGCGGTAGTAAATCTCTCAACGGTTGAGTTGGGAGGGGAGACGTAGGCTTTGGTTTAAGCCGAACTCCGTTATCAAGTTTTGTGTCTTGCCTCTTTTATTTCCGCTGCGCTTTAACTTTGTTTTTAAATTGTTAATTTTTTTAAAAGGCAATTCACCCCCCCTCTTGCCATCACTCTCCTCCCCAACATTGTAAACTTTTGATGCGATTGTTGTGCCCTTAGGAGTTGTCACAGCCAACTCAACATCTAATTGTTGAGGTAATATGGCGATACCCTTAGAAAATTCTTCAGAAATAAAAGAGTGGGTGGATCCAGAATCAAATAAAACATTTTCTACTTTAGAGTGGATGGTAAGTGTACCTCTCACCACTTCATTGTCGTACTCCACATCACCAATAGTAATTGCATGTGACTTTCCTTTGTATTTGGCCTTAAGAGTTTATTGACGTTGATCATCATCATCAACCCTAGGATTTGGGCATTTATTGGCATAATGCCCCATCTCCTTGCACTTGAAACATTGAAGTGTATTAGGTTTATTCTGTGTATCCCTTCCTTTGTTTGCATCATTAGATATCTTCTTCCCATTATTTCGACATTCAATTTCTCGATGACCCTCTTTTCCACACTTATAACATTTTCTTGTCCCCTTTAGGCAATTTCCTCGATGTTTCTTTCCACACTTTGAGCATAAGGGAAAACTCATCTTCTTTTCAGTGTGGTCTTTAGATTTTCTTTTGAATTCCATTTTCCTCTCCTTATCAAAACCATGTGACTGATGGGCTACACCAATCTCTATCTCAACCTTGAGAGCACATCGAACAATTTCCTCATAGCTATTGAAGTCCCTTATGGATAACACCCTTCTAAGACTTGGTTTTAAGCCACTAAAGAATCGATCGATCTTACTCTCGGGTTGGATAATAATTCCAGAAGCGTACCTTGAAAGTCTTTTAAAATTTGCTTCGTAGGTACCAAAAGATTCATCATTCTTTTGCTTCATTTTAAGAAACTCCTTCTCCATATTTGTTCGAATAATATGAGGGAAATACTTATTGAAAAATAAGTTCTTGAACTTGTCCCATTCCATGGACTCAATTTTATCCCTTTGCCTCGTATTCTTAATAAGATTCCACCATTGATCAGCATCACCTTCCAAAAAATACAATGCTAAGATGACTTTGTCATGTTCAGAACATTGAAGAACTGAAAATATCTTTTCAGTGGTACTGATCCATTATTCAGCCACTAATGGATCAGAAGACCCGCTGAATGAAGGTGGACGCTGCCTCATGAATTATTCAATAGAATTTTGCTCCTTCCTTTGCTCGTTTGGAAGTACTGCATGATTCATATCTTGAGAAAGTTGTGTGATCATGGATACAAGATTTTTTATTCCATCTCCCATAATGTTTGCTTTCTCAGGGGGACAATCATTGCATTGCCCGTCACATTCCGCATTAACACGGTTCCTTTAGGTTGCAGCCATTGACTAAAACCAAGAAGAATAGTGCGAGAAACAATAATTATAATAGGAAAACCACATAATAAAGAATAAAATTTCACACTTAAGGTCTTATCATAGGTTGTTCATGGAAATTTCTAAAACACTAAGATTGTGTTCTATGCTTAGACTTATCCTAAGGTTTTTTTACTAAGGCTTTCACATCCTAGTTTCCAAAGGTTGACTATACCTTTCCTCTGATACCAACTATAATGACCCATACTTTACATACATGGTTATTAATTAAAAATTGAAGCATACTTATTACAACATATAACAAAACCATGAAAGGACCGTATAGGTATAATGTCTTTAGAAACTGGGAAACATAAACAACTGGTTCATAAATCATCTACGTTGTATCTCATTTATTTCATCATATCTAGAGTTCCTTTTTGGCATATCCTACTTAATATCCTTCTTCCTGACCTGGGGAAAAGAAAACATACAAAAAGGGTGAGCTCAAATGCTCATTAAGGGTAAACAAAAGAAATATCAAACATATCATATTCATAAGAACATATCATTTTGAAAAAATCTAATCCTGCAAAAGAGATCCTAACATGGGATAAATCATAGAAGTGAAATGTAATCCCATTAATCATAACATAAAACATGAAGCTTTGTGGAATACACAAATAATTATATAAAATCATTTCTTAGTATTCAAGACTCATTACCAAGACTATCTTAGTGGAAAAAGTCCATTTCTGAACCGAGTTCACTCCTCGTTTCAGTCCTGTTTAACTGAACCGGTTTAACCTGCCGTTCCAGCCATGTCTATCTCATGAGATATAAATATTTACCCAATGAATTGGAGGGAGATATATGTCCCAACCATCTCATAATTATACCATTCTTATGTGTGCCACAAAATCAAAAATCATACATCATTGCATAACCCATGGGAATCTTAAACATCGTGACATCATAATACAATTCATATAAGATAAAGGAATTCATAAAAATAATTCCATCACAACATAATCATATCAATTTAAAAATAGGGATAGAAACAGAACCCTATATTATCTTAGATGGAAAATAATTTTGATAAAACACTCGAACTCCATTCTTGAGGAAAATATCCTTTTTTACTTCAAAAACATTTTTCCTTTCTTAAAATGTCATACAATTTTAAACTAAAAGAAGTTGATTAAAAATAAACTTGAAAAATATAAATGAATCTTCTTGGAAATAATTTTTAAAAAATCCATTCCTTCCATATAATTTAAGAAAACATTCTTCTCGTACTTATGTCGGAAAAGTCAAAAAGTACCTCATACGAAAAACGACAAAAGATTCCTTTCATATCTTTTACTAAAAACTCACTAAAGGGTAAAATTGGATTTAAAAAATTTTAGGAGGATATAAATAATATTAAATATTGAGGAAACATGTATGTGGATGACAAATATTCCCCAGTAAATTATGAAGTATAATCAATCTCGGATAAAAATCGAGATTACGAGATTGTCCCTTACCTCAAGTCTGATTTGCTTCGTAAGTGTCCGAAACTCCTGTATAATGATTTAAATAATGTCATTGACTTATTCCAGAATCATACTTATTTATATTATTTCATATATGGTCATATTCTTATCTTCTTATTAGTAATATCTCATTGCTACTTGTTATTCGGGTGTTTATTGCTTTATGTTCTTATGTGTGTTTTGTCGAATAAATTCTTATTCCTCATTCTAGGTTATAGAAACCTCATTTCAAGAATGGTATTAGTGTAATATATATCATATTTATTCATTCAATTCATTTATATAATCATTATTCAATGAAGATCATCTAGAACGAGTCGCATCACATCGTGGAGACGGTATTCCGTACGTACGCACGAGCGATGATATCGTTCCCATGATTGTGGAATTGTATTGGAGTGTATGTATACTATTTCAGAATTAATATCACTTAACAATAATAACATATAGTCATTATTTACACAATTATACCCATCCAAGTATGGTGGTGGTGGAAAATATATTACACTACGACGTGGAGACGGTATTTCGTACGTACGCACGCGTGGTGATTTCGTTTTCCGTAGGATGGATATATTGTGAAATAGGGTTGTTTCATAATTATAATAACATATCAGTATATAATTGATACTGATGTTGTTACTTCATAATGAAACAACTAAAGAATAAGTAGAATAAGAAATAATGTTGAAAGAATCGGTAACAGAAATTAGCTCTTCTTTGAAGCGCCGCTTTGAGACCTCCTCTTAGGGCACTAAAATTGGTATTTGAAGAAGACCATGACCTCTAGGATGTCTCTAGGGAAGTGTGTACTTTATTTGGGCAGGTTTTGGCTGATCTTTAAAGCTCAAATGGGTGTGAGGAGGAGAGGTAGGAGGTTCCCTTTTATAATGGAGGAGAGGGGCACCTTTGGAAATATAAGAAATATTAGTTTATATTAAATCCCAACCCCACTTAAAAACTTCCAAAATGACTCATATAATAATATTATATGATATAGGGTTGTAATCTCATCCACCAATAATATTTTGACATAATAGGAATTTATTTTAAACATTATCATCTTGATTTATCCTTATTTATCAATTTAATTTTATTTGTGGTAATAATATTCTAAATGTTAAATTATTATAAATAATTACATATGTGTTGTGAATTTTCCATAATTTGACACTTTATGATATTTTCGACCATTTAAATTTTAATTTATAATTTTTAAATATTTTTGTGATTTTTAAACAATTTTATAATATGTTATTTCTATAAAATAACAATAGTGTCAATTTTGACACTATTCATTTATTTGTATTTAAATAAACTATATACGGAAGATATGTTCGAACTAAAAGCTTTAATAGATTCATAAAATATCATATGTATCTATAAAATCAGTGGATCACATTAAATAGTTCATATAATATTTATTTTAATATTTTTAAAACCATTTATTTTATATTTTAATTAATAAAATAATTTCAACATTACTATTTTGTCATAATTAATGATAATTATTTAATCCCTAAAAATTCTAAATAAATTTATATGATGTAGACAATTGAATTATATTTCTGTAGACTATTCATTTTCTAAGTTTCATTAAGTTTATCACTAAATTAAAATTATTATACTTATAAAATTTAAGAAAGTGACATGTTGTCACTTTCTTTGGTTTTAATAATAATTTAATTATTTTCGTCGAAAAAAGTCCATTAAATGAATTTAATATGACCCTTAGGTGATATGGGTCTACTTTTATTCATCCAATAGGATTTTTGCAGGTGATAGGGTAATTTTATAATCTTATATTTACCCTGAATTACCCGATTTACCTTTAACTATGGTAAATAAAATTTAGCGTAGTTACTATTCATAATGCCCAAAAATAAAAAGTAGCATGTTAACATAATTTGGACCCACTGATTCTAAATATGGAATTCATTTTTCAAAATTCAAAACACATAGATTGTAGTAATTAATTTAAAATTAGTCCCATTGTTAAGAAAATGGGTTTTAGAAGTTAAAACATTGTCAAAGATTGAAATGTTTTTACCTATGAATTCAATGTGAAATTAATGCTAATGACATACATTATATTAAATGTTAAAAATATAGTCTATTTATACTTTAAAATAATTAAATATTATAATTTAACCATATAAATTATCTCAATGAAAAAAGTTTTTTTAATTAAAAATTAGCGTATTTTTCCTATTCATCAAAATATGAAAGTTATCAGAAAAATATCAAAAAGTTCTCCAAAGTAAATTTTTATATCCTGATTCCAAAGAATAATTTTAGTTTGTAAAATTTAACTTATTAACATGTCAAAAACTAGATTTAATGTGGGTGCACCATCAAAAGGCGGGAAATCTTCATTTTTTGAAAAATACTTATTTTACCCAAAATATTTATTTTGTTCTCTTACCTTGTTCTCGAAAATGTGTAAGATGAATAATAATGTTATAAAATTAAAAATGTAGTTAATAATATTCATAACGTCTAGTCCATAACAATATACCGTTGTTTAGTGAAACCTGGTATTGCGTACTACACACGTTATCGAGGAAGGTCGTGATTGCGTGTAATGTAAGCGAAGTCAGTATTGTGTGTTGTGAAAGATTCATATGGTTTTGCATATAACATAAAACATAAAAAAAAATATTTCTCATAAAATCTTAGGGTGTTACATTAGAAATGAAATGGAATTTTTATAAAAATCAGTGTTCTCACTATAAATTAAAAAATCAATGTTTTCAGTGAAATTCAAAAATTTAAACCAAAGTTTATTTTTATTGTCCTACTAAAACAATGAAAATAATTTCATAAAATAAAATTTATATTATTTCCAAATAATTATTATAATATTTTGTTTCATGAAAATCAATATAACTCAATTTTTAAGAAAACATATTTTTGAAGAATAAAATCACTTCACTAAAAATTTATTGATTATTTTCTGAAAATTTATAGATAATTTATATTGAGTAGGAATTATATATATATATATATATATATATATTATTTAATACAATTTATACCTTCCAGTTTAATTGAATGGTTTTAATAGTTATATATATCATGGGTCATTTATGCTCGGTGTTCTGTGTTGAGTATGCTATCAAACAAAAAAAAAATAGGTTCTGTGTCCTGCAAGATAATAAGGAGATTAAATTTATTTTTAATAAAATAGATCACAAATTTTTAAAGAGTGAAATTATCATCTATGATCAGTGTTTCATTTCTTTCACACCATTGAACATAATTTTCATCATTTAAAATCTCAGTGTGTCACATATAGTCGTAGTGGATGATGTATATAACGAAGATCAATGTTTGAAAAATATTTAGCTAATATTAGTAGCTTAAAAAAGTCATAAATGTTGGTATATGGTTATTGTTACTCTATGGTATATAAATTAATTTCCCCATAATCAATTTATAACCTCATAGAACCATCTTACTTCTAAACCAAAATAATAGGTGAACCCCATGGTGAAACACTGGAGTGTATAAATCCATTATCACACAAATCATATTGTTTGTTTCTCCCATTATAATAAATACACTATGGTCATCCCAAACTTATTCATAGATGTAGTTTTTTATTTATATAATAGATTAATAGAAAACACAACTCCACGCTCAGTTGGGTTTCCATTGCATTTCTTAGGAAACACATCAATGTATTCTTTCAAAATAGGTGCATCCTATATTATAAGGATACCTTTATAATTAGTAGGTTTTTTATTCTCTAGATATCTAATAATATTATTATTACAAGTTACTGGAAGTGAATCCAAGCATGATTTAGATGAGGTCGACTCCCCTCTAATGATAATGGATTCCACATCTCCATCACGAATCATAGTATCTTTCTCTTTGTAATAATTTTTTTCCATTATAATATTAATTACAATAAATACTTATAAATAAATTTCCAAATTGGACATGACCCATCAAAAGATACATCTAATCACATGTGTCATGGAATGTTCTGAATCACCATAGGATAGAAACATGCACTAGGCATAACCAAAAATCACTTGGTAATAGTATCTCCAATGGTAAACCAGTATGAAACATCCATAAAATGGGATGGGCACACAAATAAAATCACAAAAAATAATATAAAATGAAACACATAGAGTACAAAAATAAGACAAGAAAAAAACATACACATCTATATAAATAATACAAATATTACATAATATGACATATATATATGCATGGTATCTCAAATAAAAGCCCAACTCTCAAAAGATTGGAACGAGACAAAAAAATAGCCTATTAAGACATAAAAATGGATACAAAATCCCAAATTTTCCTTCATGAGAAAACCCTGAGAGACCACATCTCATCCAACAATCGACAGATGATACTAGTCATGAAGAGCCAACCTAGTACGTGGTTCCCTTGCCTTTACATGTATCTTGAAAAATGAAATCTATATATTCCCAAAATTCATAGATATTATGTGAGGGAAAAAATCCATTAGGATACCACTATGAATCTATTTAAGCATTTTCCCCATTAAAATCAATAATATAGTTTGAAACCCAGTTTAAAAAACAAAACCACTTTCAAAACATTTAACATTCAAGTATACCTTTTGCATCTCTTTGGTTTTCCATTTCATAATTTTTTTTACCAATACAATTTTAAAAATGGATCAAAAATATATACACAAAGACCAATGTAAAAACATTCACACCATTTCCAAAAAGTCATAAGAATTTTTAGCACAGAAATCATCATCATATTTGTATATAAATGGAATAGGAATAAATAATTCATCATGTCAAACATTGAAATAATAAAATAAATAAAATAATATAAAAATATTTGGCATGATTAATTGAACCTTAAGATCTAACCTCATGGGTATAATGTGGGTGATTCTATAAAATTTATGCAATCAAACTAATCAAAATTGAAGCTCTTGTAGTCTTCCTAGGCTTAACACCAAGATCTCTCATATTCTCCCGACATAAAATTGAAAGCTCTCATGATATTCGCCCCAATGGATCTCAAAGTCCCTTAGAAATGAAAATTTATTCTCAATTGGTCTTACTACATAAAGGATCTCAATATCCCTCAGACAACCCCTCACTCACACCCTGGTTAACCCATGTGATACATCATGCCAAATAATCATAAACAAGTTCCATCCATAAAATATCATTTCTCAAAAAAAATTCAAAAAATGATATTCCCATTTAAAATAAAACACATTTTATAAGGTAAAACCATTTATAACTACTTCTGAGATCAATTTTATACCATAATATTATTTCATCTATTTTATCAAATACTTGTTTGGAAATAAAGCCACAACAATTTGGGAAACCATCTTTTAACGCAATGATTGTTAAACCAATCCATAAAGCATATCAATCATGGGTTACAAATCAACCATAAATGAAATAAGTGAAAATTTGATAAAAAAACAACCAAAGGTGATAGTGAATTTAGAGGAAATCAATGTTAAACAACCTTAAATTGAATCACCGACCATAGATTCAGTTCCAACATTGTTGTAATTGAAGATAACAACCCAGATGAGGTTGAAGAATGACTCACACACCTAAGACACATGAAAAAAAACCAAAACCACCATTAAAACTCTAGGATCATCCATTCCCACCAAAAATATTACACACTTATATGGAAATAGAAGAAAAATCATGAGAATGGAGAAGGGATTAAAAAACAGATTTGGACTTACCTTAATCCAAAACAGTAAGAGATCAAGGAGATTCCCCAAATGATGAAGAGTATAAGTTTTCATGCCAAGGAGGAGGGGATTCACATTATGAAAGATGAAAATAAAGTTTCTAATACTTATAAAAAATCTGGAAAAATATTAAAAACCACTTTTTATTTGAGACAGACATGTCATATAGTTTGAAGGAATTATTATGAAAATTTGATGCCAACCATACAATATCGTATGTCTCCCAAATATATAAGCTAAATAGGTACCCTTGGGTTATACACAGTCTAAAAAACATAACAATACTATGAAAAATACCAATGTCACCCTTTAGAGCACCCTTTCATGGTTATAATCACAGTTAAACAAACAATATTCCAACCATGTTCATGGTCTGTTTCTTTGAAAAACTCCCATTTCCTACCCCTGACAATCAAAAACTCCAAATAGAAACCAAAATTAAAATAAAACCCAAAATTTCATGTTATAGTGTCCCAAAATGTGCCAAAAAATACCCACTGTAGATTTTTATTTTCCCAAAAAGTTTTTAGGCATCTTGGGAATACAATATGTGAGGCCACTGCTCCCTCACCATAACTTATTTCTCCCATATGTCATCATTATCTTCACCACACTTTCATAGAACAAAAATAATGAATACCAACATACCATAGAAAACATTTGTACGATAATAGAAAACAAGGAAATGATTCTCCATGATGATTACATCAAGAATAACTTCCATGTCTTCCCACTCAAACAAAAAATATGGGTCTGGGTGTTTACTTTTCATTTGGGAAATGTAGAAGACGTTTTAAATCAAGGATAGCTATGGTTTCGACTCTAACTAATATTATACCTTTTGAAGACACTCCACTACATGAAACAACCCGACATAACATAGTGCAAGCTTTAATTTCATTCCCAAGTATTGATACCCAATAAAATCGATACCTAATGAAATTTATGATAACCAACTGAAAACTCTAGTGGATGATAAAGAGGAATGAATAATGGATTTTGAAGACTCTAATATATTACCAACTTTTTTTAATCTTATGTATTATATTTTTTGTCTCTAAAATGGGGCATAGTCCTACTAAGGGATAATCACCCACCTCATCCCAACATAAAGGGGATTGACATAACCACCTATACAATGCCCTAAATCGGTACATCCTTGTTAAGGATTTATAATTGTTATTATATGTAAACACAAAAAATATAGTTTCATTTCCCATGAACCCCTTAAATCATGAACACACACATGCGGCATATTCATTCGATTCTAGAATCTCCATTCAGACAGACCATGTTTCAATAAGTGATACACAATGTTGTATCTCAATAGGGTCCACATTGCCTTATAGAGTCCCTTCTAGAAACTAGATGTAAAATGCATTTCCTAGTTTGAAACTGTTTTTAGGTCACTCCATAAATCTAAACAATCACTCAAACATGTAGGCATACATATTCATCTACCCTCATTAACTTTCAAAAGGAATAAAATTGATATTATTTTATTATATGATAAAAATAACCCATATTTCATCACTCCCACTCAAAGTAAAAGGTTTTATGGTTAGAAAATTTAGAGATACCTTGTCCCACTTACACATTGAAATGGGAATTGGATAAAAAATCCCTTCTAGAATCTGCTACCAATAATTGATCCACATGTATGTTAAGCATCAGGAAACAAAATTTTCCACTTCATGTTTCATCTTGATCCACCAATACTAAACTCTTATGTTAAAGAACATATTGTTTTACCCAGGCTAAATGGCCCAACAAGAATGATTTGCCTCACGTGTCACCTCCTTTATCAAAATCAAAGGAACTAAAAGACACTTCCAAGATAGAGGAACATCATGAAACCAAGACCACTCATCTGAGGTCTCCCCGCCATCTAAGACACTCTTACTTTACTAGTAATTTTTGTTAGATACCTTCTCACGAATAACCTAGTTGATAAGAGTGTGTGAAAATTGAACACTAGATATGAACACCCTCTCTTAGTCCTCAATTACAACGAAAACCAGATCTGTAAAAGAAAATCATTTGACAACATAGATCGACTAATTCTTGAATTACCTATATTTTAATCTTCCTTCTCAAATAATATGCAACCACATTCTATTTCTCAAGTGTATATACAATATATAAATCAAAAGTATAAAGATATTCCAAAAACATCACTACATATGGTTAATATCCCTCTAAGTGAAAATGTTCTTCTAGATTTTATGACTTGGGTATATTATAAAGGCCTCCCCTAAGAGGTAATGGTGTCATATTATTAACACTAGAACTGAGGTAGATAATCGAATTTCATGGGTGGGATTATTACTTAAATATAGGAATAGATTTAGTGAGCCATAATCCACCACATGGTCCTCCTACACTAGAAAACACTCAGTAAACACATAAAAATCATCATAATACCTATCATAATCTCTCCCAATATTAAGAAGACTCAAAAATACTGTATATTTCAAACATGTACGAAACTTTTCAAAAGAACTCCAACATTTCTCACCACACTCAAAATTCACCAATTTCTTGGTTAAATCCAACAATAGTGAATAAATAATGCTGAAGTCATGAACAAAACATCTATATTACCCATATAAGACAGGAATTCTATAGATCTCAAACTCATTCTTGGGATTCTCCCACGACATAACCACTCAATATTTCTATAGATCCAACGAAACTCCTGCATAAGAAATCATTTTGACCAAAAATTGTACTTCCTTTATCTAAAATTGTTACTTGGATAATGTATCATATAGATGATGGTCCTTAAAAACACTAAAAATGACCTCCATGTGGTTTGTATGCTCCTTCCATGTCTTGGAATACACTAGGATATCATACACATCCACAACCGTAAAGTTTTCCAAAAAGATATGAAATATCTTATTGATCATTTCATAAATATGTCATGATAATTGGTAAGACCAAATGGTATAAACAAATATTCAAAATGATCATTTCTAATTCAAAAGGACATATTTGGAACATCCTATTCTCAAACTACCAACTAATGGTACCGGAATCTTATTTCGATATTTGAAATCCAATGGGATATTCTGAGATGATCTAGGAGGTAATAAATTTTAGTAATATTGTATTTTTTTCCTTAATGGTCACCACGTTAATGTTTTTATAGTCTATAAAAAGTCATAATATTATCTCTAACTTTATTTTAAATAGAATTAGAGAAGCATATGGTGACATTATATGATGGATAAGTCCCTTACCATCGAGATCTTCTATTTGAAATTTTAACTCTTTTGGCTCAGCTAACGAAATATGGTAATACAATAGGGAAATTATGGTCATCCTAAGAAGTATATTGATATTAAATTTGAACTCTCAATGAGTAGAAAATATTGGGATATCCATTGGAAAAACATATCGGCACTTATTTACAATGATTGGGAGTTCATCCACCACACTCTTCTCAGAGGAATTATGAAGCAAATTAGACAACTGGAACAAAATCAACCACATCTATAAAGAAACTAGTCCTTCTATCTGTAATCATGATTCCCAAACCCCCTAAAATATGTGAGTGATCCCATTTAGAGAAATAAGTTAGAATCTATGGTGTTAGAAATCAAGAAGTACCATGAAGTAGATCATCCAATCCATTCCATTTAAGATGGTAAAAATTTCTACATCCTAAATAAGGAAATCTATAATGTCTTCCACATCAGCAAAAGAAACATGGTACTCTGGGAACATAAACCCATGCTGCTTTTTTAACCAATAAAGATAGAAAATCAATTAAAAACACCATAAACACTTATAAAATATCCGTAGAATAAAATTGTATAATTTAAATTAAACAATATAATGCACCCATATAAAAAATGAAATATTTCATAGAAGATGCAATAAACACTTTACCTCTCACTATGGTCATCCTGGAATCAAAATCCTTTAGAAAAAACTATAATTTATGATGATTTGTAGAATTTGGACCTTAATTAGCATTCTTAATCAAGAGATAATATACCTTTACTCAGGGTAAGGATCCTCTACCCCTAGTTGTATCAAACTATACAAGATTTTCCTTTGAGAACATAGATCATAAACCTGTCCCCCATGATACAAAGAAGGATAATAACTTATGTTCCCCCCAAACATCTTTACTAGTAGAACATTCTCAGAGTCTCTAGGGAATCATGTTTGGGGTTCCCACCTTTCTCACACTAATAGAAACAAATATGCTTACACCCTATAGAAACCACTAGATCCATGCCTGAGGACAACCACAAAATTTTTCCATTTCCCCAATGAGACTCATCCCACTTATACTTTTGACTATATGGAGATATTTTACTAACACATTCATAAATAATTCCATTGAGATATGTATTTATAGCCATATATGACTTAGTCATAACATTCCTTCCAACAACCTGAGAATAAGTCTACAGAAAAATGATAATAATCATAGAACCGATCACTCGCTATAATCCCAACTCAAAAGTTAGATCCTGGAGTTAATCATCCAAAAATATATATGGGTATATATGAACAAACTCATTGAATTGGGTGAAATACTTTAGCAATAAATGGCCCCTATTCTCAATCATCAATAACTAATCGGCCTTCACCTCCCTGAAGGTATTTGGGTTGAAATTATTTCTAAAATCAAACATGCAGATGGACCATGTCACGAACCAGCCCGGGTAACATGGTAACCCGATAACCGAGCCGGCCCTGACATAGCCCGAAGGGCATTCCCGATACCCACGGGTCGGCGACTAGCACCTGGCATCGTACAACATACAAGTGAGAACGATTTTTCCAAAAGATTGTGGAAGAAAAATAAAACAATGTAGTATGCATAACAAAAGAAACTCCACTAGGAGTGATGTAACAGAATACAACATGGCATAAAAAGCCCAATGTACTACAACCCAAGTCGTAAAAATGGGGAAATAACCCCAAGTTCCTTAAGGACACAACTCACCAAGATCAAAGATCAACAACTGGATCCACCTCAAAGAGATCCCTTTCCTTTGCTCGATCCTGGAAGAAGAAAGTCTACAAACACCCGAAGGAAAAAGTAGGGTGTGAGCCTAAACCCAGTAGGATACCACCAAATATTCTGTAACATATGCCAAATATAGATTATCCAAAGAAAATCTATCAATTTTCAAATAAACAGGTTTGGAAATTCAAAAACATATTTAAACAAAACATGCTATACATTTTCAAATGATGGAAATAAATATTTTAAGTAGGGATTTTAAAAATGATGGAATATTTCTAAAATAAAAATAAAACATTTATATAAAACAGTTTATATAAATTTAGTAGGCATTTAAAGCAGTTCAAAAGCACTGGAATACATTTATATCTCAAATATAAATAAACAAGGGGAGCAACATGGTCATCTGCCAAAAGAAACAATTGTATTAACCAGTTATAGGATTCTGCACTCTCTATGTGAACTCAAAAAAATGTGTATACACGCGTCCCTATGACACTGGCCAAAGGAGACTCATCACCAACCCGTTGGGGATGTGACCTGCCACAAGTATTTTTTTAGAACGTTGTCATAACATAGATTATATCGAAATAACTCACTAACTACCTAAGTATTGCATGCAATCTTACATGATGGGTGAACTATTTTAAGACTACTTAAAAATTCAATCAATCCCATTCTTCCATTTCAAAAGTTCCAATTTCTATCCATTTAAAACCAAAACAGGTTTTATTCAAAACATGCCTTTTCACAAGATAAAACCAATGAGTTTCTATCAAATCATTTTAAGCCATTTTCACCAGTTTGAAATCCATTAAAAACCAATTCCATCATTACACAATTTATTTACACAATTAAATTCAACAATTTAATTAAAATCATTTCCATCAAATCCATAATTTAAATTAAAACAATTTAAATCAGCCAATTTCCATAAACACACCCAATTCAATGGAATCAGTTTTTAATCAATTTAATTGTAAGAAAATTTGAGAAATTGAATTTAAATCAACAATTGGAATAAATCAAGAAATACAAGGATAATCAATTTGGCTAATTGGAATGGAACCACCTACCTCATGGTCGATGATGACAACAACAAAGACAAACCACCCTCTATGGTTCAATACACCTTTTCAAGGCCTTATTACCATAAGCGTCGACACACCAAAACTCGACCTCCTTCAAGGGTTCCTAGAACCAAACACACAATTTTATATCACAAAGAAAATAAAATATCACATGCGATGATATTTTCTATCTCCTGGATAATTTCTGAATTATCATTTTAAAATATCACATGCGATGATAATTTATCTCACCAGGATAAGTTTCAAAATATATATATTATTGCATTCGATAATATTTATATTTCATGGAAAAAAATTAGTTTATCATTATATCAGCTCATGCGCTTACGATTACCCTCAGAATAATTATCTTTGATAAACTCACAATTATCGATTTAATAATATTAATAATTAACCTTTGATAATCTCAAAATTATTCATTGATAAATTGAAGATATTATCAGTTGATAATTTTTATACCACGTTCTTCGATAATCTCATTAAAATCTCTTTTGACAGTCATATGTAATTATCGTTTGATAATTTTAAACAACTATCAATAAAAAGATTTCAAGAAACTAATGTTTTATAAAACCTTGCAAATATCTTTGATAAATTTATTTTAAATAAAATTATCCTTAATGATTTTATCAACATACCTATGTGTATGTATATATATATATATATATGTTTTTACATATATATATACATATAAATATATATATCATCAAATAAATAATATAAAATTTATTATTTGATAAATCTTATATTATACTTATTATTAGTTTTTCATTTTCTCATTTATTCAAGCCCCTTTTTATTATAAATTCTATAAGAAGAAAAAAATAAATAAAATAAATAAATAAAAGCTAACCAAAGAAGAACAGGCAAGTCGTGGTGTGCGCATCAGCTGAGGAAGGAAAACGCGGGTCCGAGTTGATGTTTAGAGGTCGACTACTGTATACAGGGATGATCTGAATTCTTCCAGACTCATGTAGAACAACAATACAAAGGAACCAAACCAGTTGGGGTATTTTAAAACCCACACCATATGTTTTTCCCCAATTAAAGAATAATGAATCAAGATGATTCAAAAATCCAACCGAATGATTCAAAACGCCCCATTAATGTGTTGATAAGAGAAACCGTTTAAAACGATAAAAAACGAAAGGTTTTGAAACTCCCATGGTGTAAAAATGGAGTTTGGAATCAAATTTAGAGATGATGAACAGTAAATCCCGTATTTATATAATTAATATTTTAATTATTTGATATAAAAATTAAATGACAACAAACATCCGTTACGAATGAAAGTAATACCCCGACTAGGGTAAACACCCTGTTTCAGACTCAACGGTGGTCTCAGATTTCTAAAATGATAAGCGTTTTGAGAGATATTAATTATTTTTAATGAAAAATAGGAATAAATAAATATTTAAAATAAAAGTATTGCTTTTGGGTGTGAGTCGTCCAAACGCCTGATGCGAAAAATGTCATACCTTCTCTAGGGTAAACCCCTCATTCCAGACCCATCGGTGGATTCAGATTTTCTATACAATGCACTGTTTGGGAGATATTTAGTTTTTAATAAATAATATATTAAATATTGTTTAAAAACATTATCTCACGAGCGAGACATCTAAATATCCGGAACCTTTGAATGTTATACCCCTACTACGGTAAACACTATATTTTGAATATAACCGTGGTCTCAAATTTCTCATATGACAGACCGTTTTGGAGTTATTCAATTATTTTGAATAAATTGTTCAGGATTAAAATAATAATTGTATATTTTTATTCCGTCCTCTTCGAGAATTTTTAGACCTCTAAAACTCAGACTTACACAGTGATTAACTTAGAAGATATTTAATTGAATATTCTAGAGAATTAATTGGGCGTTTTACCATTCTACGACATGTTTTAACAAAAACGAAACTTTTTACTAATAAATCATTTCTTCCCAAATAGCATAATAATAATTTTACATAGAAAGAGTTTAGGAATACCTGAAACAGTAATGTGATGTTACAACCTCCCCACCATAGGATCTTTCTGTCCCTAGAAAGCCTATGATGAATCCTTCGCGTCAAAAAGATGAGGCCACTGCTCTCTCATTAGTGTCTCTCTTTCCCACGTCTCATGAGAATCCAAACCATGCTTCCATAGTACATGGACCAGAGGTATCATTATCCCTTGAAGTACCTTGGTCTCAGAATCAACAACTCTGACTGGTCGTTCAGTCAAAGATAAATCTGGTTCAATCTCAAGATCACTCCAGCTCAAAACATGAGATGGATCAGAGAGATACATATGTATCTATGATACATGGAACATTTTATGTATCGACGTCAGCTGTGGTGGTAGATCTAGATGGTAAGCAACGTTCCATACATGACCAATAACCTCGAATGGTCCCATAAAACGAAGAGCAAGCTTCCCTTGCCTCCCAAGTCGTCGATGACCTAATTGGGGTGAAACATTCAAGAACACATGGTCACCAATAGAGAACTCTAAAGGTCTATGATGATGATCATCATAAGACTTGTATTGACTCTGTGCTGTCAACATTCTCTGACAAATCAACTGAATCTTAGGTGTTGTCTCTTGGACCAAACTTGGTCCTACCAAGGAACTTTCACCAAACTATGACCAACATAAATAAGATTTACAAGGACGGCCATACAATGCCTCAAAAGTAGCCATTTTGATCACAGATTGATAACTGTTGTTATAAGAAAACTCAACTAGCCCCAGATGATCATCCCAAGACCCACCATAGTCAAGAACACAAGCACGGAGCATATCCTCAAGGATATGAATAGCTCTCTCTGTCTGACCATCTGACTGTGGATGGTAGGCCGTGCTCAAACGAACCGGAGATCCCAGTGCCTCATGAAGGCCTTTCTAAAAGTGAGAAGTAAACCGAGGATCCTTATCAGAGACTATAGTAGACGGAACTCCGTGAAAACGAACAATTTCTTTCTCATAGATATTTTTCAACTCCTCAACTTTGGTTGTATCTCGAATAGGTATAAAGTTAGCCGACTTGGTCAGCCTATCGATCACCACCCATATCACATTCTTCTTCCTCTAGGTTTGAGGTAAACCAACCACAAAGTCCATAGAGATTTCATCCCACTTCCATGTCGGGACTGGAAGTGGTTGAAGCAAACCCGAAGGTTTCTGGTGCTCAGCTTTCACCTGCTCGCATGTATAGTAACGAGATACAAACTCAGCAATGTCTCGCCTCATACCTAGCCACCAGAACTGCCACCGCATATCATAGAACATATTTGTGGTTCTCGGGTGCACATCCCTCTGAGAGTTGTGGAAATACCTCATCACATATTTTCTGGCCGATAACGGAACCATGTAACAGTTTTGATAACATAAAACACCCTCTTTGGAGAATGACCACGAGGTGTTGGTCTCCCCACCATAAAGGGAGTCCCTAATTCCACGAAACTCATCATCCAGTTGTTGTTCCTTAAGAATTAAATAAAGAAGAGAAGATTTCAACTGGACACTGGCTAAAGAAACTTCATTCCCCTTCCACTGAACTCCAATATGAAACTGAGAAAAAAGAGCCATCAAACTCCAATATTCTGAAGATTCTTTCACAGACTGTGAGGGAAGTTTCCTACTAAACGCATCTGCGACTACATTCCATTTCCCCGGGGTATAGGCAATGTCAAAGTCGAAAGATTGCAGGTACTCCACCCTACGTCTTTGGTGGAGATTCAAATCTTTTTGAGAGAAGATATAACTCAAGCTCTTGTGGTCTGAATACATAGTAAACCTTTCTCCATAATGGTAATGTTGCCAACACTTGAGTGTGTGCATTGAAGCTACAAGTTCAAGGTCATGAGTAGGATAGTTCTTCTCATGAGACTTAAGCTGACGAGATCCATAAGCAACAACATGATTACCTTGCATAAAAACACATCCCAAACCTAAACCCGATGAATCACAAAAGACCACATAACCTGTCCCAGCCTCAGGAAGATTTAACACCAATGCAGTAGTCAAGAGACGCTTTAGCTTAACAAAAGAACTCTGAAATTTGTCATTCCAGGAAAAATTCACTTTCTTTCGAGTCAGAGCAGTCATTGGAGAAGCTAACTTTGAGAAGTCTTTGAAAAAATGGAAATAATATCCTACTAAGCCCATGAAGCTCTGAATCTCGAAAACATTCATTGGTTGTTCCCAAGTCATAACAACCTTCCCCTTCTTAGGATCAACTGATATTCCTTATTCTGACACCACATGTCCCAAGAATTTCAATTCCCGGATCCATAAATCGCACTTTGAAAGCATGGCATAAAGACGGTGTGTAACACCCCCAAATGATAAAGGGTTAAATGGCTAAATGATATGACTCATGTCAACAAGGTGAGACTTCCTTTTTGGGAGTCTGTCTGATTAGAACTCCACAATTAAGCATGCTTGTCCTAGATTAGTGATCATGATGGGTGACCTTCTGGGAAGTTTCCCAAGGTGTGTGCGAGTGAGGACAAATCACACTGTAAAGGACATGTGTTGGCCTATAGGGACTTTCATTAGTCAGATGACCCGTTCAGGCATGCGGGTGGACCCTGGGGTGGGCCCCACATGTCTGCGGGGCAACTGGTGGTACCTGGTGGGCCCGGACCTGATGACCCTGTTAAGGCGGGGTGGTTGTGCTATCACCGGGACCCAATTGTCACATTTGGTATCAGAGGAGGAACCCAGCCTTAAGTGTGTGGTGCACTACCTGAGTTGAGATATAGGGCCCACAACAAAGACATTGTGCTCTAAAGGGGGAAGGAGGTGATTGTAACACCCCCAAATGATAAAGGGTTAAATGACTAAATGATATGACTCATGTCAACAAGGTGCATGATCCTTTTCGGGAGCCTGTCTGATTAGAACTCCACAGTTAAGTGTGCTTGGACTGGAGTAGTGATCAGGATGGGTGACCTTATGGAAAGTTTCCCATGGTGTGTGCGAGTGAGGACAAAGCACACTGGAAATAACATTTCCTGGCCTGTGGGGGATGTCATTAGTCAGATGACTCGTTTAGGCATGTGAGTGGACCCTAGGGTGGGCCCCACCTGTCTGCGGGGCAACTGGTGGTACCTGGTGGGCCAAGACCTGACATCCATGTTAAGGTGGGGTGGTTGTTCTATCACCGGGACCCAGTTGTCACACGGTGATTTCTTAAAAGACTCCAAACTGTTCTCAAATGAAGCACATGATCCTCCTCAGACTTGGAGTATACAAGGATGTCATCCACAAAGACTACCACAAAAGTATCCAGATACTCATGGAAAACATTGTTCATTAAGTCCATGAAAATGACAGGAGCATTTGTTAGGCCGAAGGGCATGAAAAGATACTCATAATGGCCATACCTACTTCGAAAAGTGGTCTTATGAATGTCATACTATTTTATCCTCAACTGATGGTAACCGGATAGTAGATCAATATTTTAAAACCACTTCGCCCATTTCAGTTGATCAAAAAAATCATCAATTCGGGGTAACATATATTTGTTCTTTATTGTAACTCGGTTGAGCTTTCGATAATCAACACATAAGCGAAGAGAACCATCAGCCTTCTTGGCGAAGAGAACTGGTGTTGCCCAAGGTGACACACTCGGGCGTATAAAACCTTTCTCAAGAAGATCATATAACTGAGACTTCAGTTCTTTTAGTTCTGCTGGAGCCATTCGGTAAGAGGGGATGGAAACCAGTTGAGTACCTGACATTAAGTCAATCAAAAAATCAATCTCCCTAACTAGTGGCAAACCAGAGAAGTCAGAAGGAAACACATCTGGAAACTCAGTGACGACCAGAGGAGGATCACCACACATTAGATCTCTCTCTAGATCAAAAGAAAACACTGATATTATTTTCCCCAATTCTGGATAAGAAGGCCCGGCTCTACTTGACCTTGGGTACCATTCTCCTTGAAAAACAAGAGACACACTACTGGGTGTAGTAAGGTAGACTCGTCGAAGATAACAATCAATCCGGGCTTTATTGGCAATGAGCCAATCCATCCCAAATATGATGTCAAAATATTTCATGTCGAGGACCAAAACTTCCCAAGAAAGCTCAACATCTGATAGAAAGAAGACGCAAGCAAGACTGCGGAGACCCTTCTCTGTCATTGTACCAAGGGGTGTAGTAATATCCATTGCACAAGATAAAATCTCCATAGGTATATTAAGAAGATTAACAATATGGGTTGAAATAAATGAGTGAGATGCACCAGTATCAGAAAGAGTGGTCACTAAAGATGAAGCTATAGTAATGGTACCTCTCATAGTTGCAGGACCTATATTGGTTACCTCTGGAGACTCTTCCACTGCATGAAGAAGCTTCATAACGGATGTCTGTGGTTGGAACCCTTTTGTATGTGAAGAATTTGATTGCCCCGTAGTTTTTAGAGGTGATGATGATCCTATTCCACTACGTGGAGTAGAGAAGTGATGGAAGAATCTCTGTAAGTGCCCTAAACGTCTGCAGGAGCTACAATTCTTGGGTACCTCAGTGCAAACCCTCTTAGAATTTCCTGGCATTCCACACTAATAGCAATTCAATGAAGCCCCTCCTGGTGCTACCGGAGGTCTGGAATGACTCTGTTGTTGAGAACTACCATGATAAACGATGAGCTTCCGTTTTCCTTTAAAGGAACCAACACTGCCCCTATGAGGAAAAGGAACTCCCTTCAACCCTGACTTTCCTGCCAGGTCCATCTCAACCATCATCACCCTATCCATCACATCATCATAAGTGGGTAGCTTCAGTAATAAAACCTGAGAACAGATATCTGATCGAAGTCCCAACTCGAATCGTCGAGCCTTCATCTTCTCATTAGACACAATCTCAGGAGCAAACTGTACCAATTCAGAAAAGCGATTTGAGTACCCAGTCAGGGTTTTGTTGGCCTGCTCAAGCTTGAAAAACTACACAGTCTTGGCCAACACCATTGATTCTGAATATAAATGACCAGTGAAAAGAACCCTAAAGTCTTTCCACTCCAAACCCTCATGTTTCCCAGCCGTCACCATCGTTTCCCACCATCTCCTACTTGGTCCCTCCAGCACGAAGGTGGCACATTTCACCTTGATCGCATCAGGTGTCTCCAAGAACCCAAACATGAGTTCAGTCTTACTCAACCATTCCTCCTCATGTTGAGGATTAGTGGAGCCTTTGAAGATTGGTGGCTTCTGGCATAGAAACTCTTGAGAACGACTTCAGAGAATATCACTCTGAGGATCTATAGCTGGAGTCTGAACAGGGACTGGTGATAGTGCCTATCCCAGAGCGTGGATAGTGCGAACGATCACCTCAACCAGACTCGGATCCACAATAGGACTTGCTTGATGAGATTCATTAGCAGCCTCTTTTTGGATCTGATTCCCACGTCTTTTTGGAGGCATGATGCTACACAACACCATAAGACATAGATTAAAACACCAACCGTGTAACAAGGAAAACTACTCTTAAAAGAAGGATTAAACAAGATTTGGATTCCACTCTATCTAAATCAAAATAGGGAAAATACTAGAACTAATCCACAAGTCGTATTTCCCTAACTACCCCTGGTGACTTAAGGTTCATTGTGGTGAGAGCTGGCCAAACACTCAATCACAACTACCTCCTATGCCCCAAAAAGAAAACTCAAATGCATACCGTTATCAAGGAAAGATATTTAACCTCGCTCTAATCCAATTTTGTCACAAACCAGCCCGGGTACCCTGGTAACCCGATAACCGAGTCGGCCCTGACATAGCTGGAAGGGTGTTCCCGATCCCCACGGGTCGGCGGGGCAACAGGTGGTACCTGGTAGGTCAGGACCCGACGACCATGTTAAGGCGGGGTGCCTGTGTTGTCACCGAGACCTAGTTGTCACAATTGGTATCAGAGGAGGAACCTAGCCTTAAGTGTGGTGCACTGCCTGGGTTGAGATGTAGGGCCCACAATGAGGAAGTTGTGCTCTAATGGGGGGGGGTGATTGTAACACCCCATAATGATAAAGGGTTAAATGACTAAATGATATGACTTATGTCAACAAGGTGCACCTGCCTTTTCAAGAGAATATCTGATTAGAACTCTACAGTTAAACATTCTTGGCCTGGAGTAGTGATCAAGATGGGTGACCTTCTGGGAAGATTCCCAGGGTGTGTGTGAGTGAGGACAAAGCACACTGTAAAAGACCTGTGTTGGCTTGTTCAGGCACGTGGGTGGACCCTGGGGTGGGCCCCATGTGTCTGCGGGGAAACTGGTGTTACTTGGTAGTTCAGGACCTAACGACCATGTTAAGTCAGGGTGTCTGTGCTGTCACCAGGTTCCGGTTGTCACATACCACATGAGATCCACATTCCTTCATGATAGCACCATCGAATCCCACCACTTTCTACCTATTCCTTCTAAAACCTATGTGGAATCTTACAATTTGGAGTTCTCATGGGCATTCAATAACTCAAAGACATTGTTGATACATTCTAACCACTCTTCAGGTTCATTTGGTCCCTTGTCTCCATGGAACACTTTTAGATTTTGTCCTGTAAACTCCTAATCATGATCCACCACCCAAGTCTATTCTCTACCACCCACTTATCAAAAGGATTGAATTATAAAAAACAATAACTATACTACATTCAGATCAACATGAGGTTTTTTTAAAGGATATACTCTGTAACAACTTCACTTTGATCAAATAAGGTCATGTGGGGAGAAATCATGTACAATATAGAAAAAAAAGCTTTATTAAGTGGAATTCAATATTAAACCACCTCAAATGATCCAAAATTAAACCTCATCATGTGTACTAAAATATATAGTGTAAGAATTAATAGAGACACCAAAAGAATGTTCAAAACAAAAACCAATCATTTACCACTATGCATGGTTTGGAAGAATAGATATAATAATAGTGTACCAACCACGTGGTTCCACCATAGTTGGCAGGAATGTTTGTACATGCTACACATGGTTACTATCAACCATGCACACTAACCATGAACCTACTATAAACCTCCCTATCACACTAAAAAACTATAAAACACCCTTAGGCTCACACTGGGACACAATTCTATCTAATAAATAATATTAAATCTCATAAATACAACACATAATTAGGCTCAAAACAAAACAAAAATCCTAGAACAACCATGACTACATGACTTCCAACGTGATAAAGAGAGACATAGGTACTTCCATGTTCCTACCTCTTGTGTCTCTAAGGTCCTCCCTCAAATATTCCATTGACTCCAAAAAAATCATTATGTGTTTCTATTACTTTAATGAACTTCCACTGGTCGACTTGACCCATCACCCGAGTTGTCCCATCACATGGCCCGAAGCATGTTCTCAATCACCACAGGAAGGATACGAGCATCGATAATAGTTAAAAATTTCTTGGGAATCGATTTCCTTATTATAAACCAATACAACCCATCCATAAAATCGGGTATATACACCAGTAACATCATAGTCATCAATATAAAATGAAACATCTTGTGTATGAAAATTGGATAAGAATATTCCATAAGAAAAAGAAATTATTATAAAAAACCTGACATAAGAGGGCACATATATATTCATGGTACATCATGTAAAAACAAAAAAAACAAAACAAATGTTAAGAAGGACCTAAAAGAGACTATACACACATTCCTTGGATATAAAATCCCAAAACAAACTCCCCATGAGACAAAATGGTGAGACCACATCTCCTCCACCAAATGACAAATCATGGTAGTCATGAAGTGACACTAAGGTACAAGGTTCCCTTGCCTTTACATGTGTCCCACAAAAAAATATACATATAAAAAAGTCATATATAGTGTGTGAATAAAAAATATCAATAAGATACCACAATTAATTTATTTAATTCTTTTAACCATGGAAACCAATAAATAGGTTTGAAAAAAAATCAAAACTAAACCACATTAAAAAATTCCACTTTAAAGTAAAACATTAAAATCCCATTTGGTTTCCATTTAAAAAATAATAATTTATGAATTAATTTTCAATATGGAATATATATATATATATCTAAGGCCATATGGTATAACATTCTCAATATGTCCAAAAATCCATAATAATTATGATAATCAACATCATCATGATCATTTACCTATATAAATGGAATTATAATAATTAATTCATCTCATAAAACATGAGACTAATAAAATGCATAAAGTAATATATAATAATCATAAATGTGTAAGATTGCCTAGGGATCTACCCAAAATGTTCTAATTTAAAAATGTCTAGAAAAATTATTCTAGATGGCTAAGAATAATATAATATCTTATGATTATCCTAGTACTATCACCAAGAGATCTCATGTCCTCTTAGGAAAAAATTATAAGCACCCAATCTATTCCCACAGAATGGACATGATGGTCTCATAAAAACCAAAATGGAATCTCCCACATTTTTTTCCTTGATTTCTCTCATAGTCAGTCATAAAGAACCTTACTCAAAACCCCAGTTAAACCATGTGCTACTCCATTCCAAAATAATATAAAATAATTTACACACATGAAATATTAATTCACAAGACACTTTCATAAAAAACAATAGAATTTTAAATTCATGAACATTCAAAACATAAAAAAAATTTTAAACCATATTATAAATCCAAATAAAACAATAAAACCACTATGAAACATTTTAACAAACCCATGGTGTTGGTATAGGACACATCGATTTGGAAAAACCACTTTAAATAGCCAAACTGTAAAACCAATCCATAAAGAATATCAAGAATGAGATACACATCAACTATAAATAAAATAAGTAATTTTTTTATAAAACCCATCCAAAGGTGATTATGAACATTAAAGGTAATTGATGGTAGACAACATTAAATAGAGACACCTTCCTCATATTCCATTCCAACCTCATTACCTTCGATGAGAACTTCCTAGAAGAGGTATAAGTCCTCACACACCAAATCCACATGAAAAAACAATAACCCCCATTAAAATACTAGTATCATCCATCTACACAAACAAGGGTTCCACACTTCCATTGAAATGAATGAACAATCTTGAGAAGGGGGAAATAAATAAGAAAACAAAGAAGATGTTGACTTACCCTAGGATAAACACCCAGATATGAAGTGGATTCCACTAATTATGGATAGTATAAAATTTCATGCCTATGCGTAGGGGTTTCAAATGATGATGGGATAAAATAAGGGAAAAGTGCCTTAAAATGAATAGGGTGAAATTGTAAAAGATGACTTTTTATGTGAGGTGGACATGCCATATATTTTGGCTACACTATTGGAAAATAGTGTTCCATCCATATGGGAGATATTGTCACCCCAATACCCTAGATACATGTATTCCCTTGGGAGATTCATGGTTCAACATAACATGCTAAATTCATGAAAAATCCAACTATAACCTTTTGTAGTACCCTCACACGATTTTTCCCATGGTTAAACAAACTTTGTGCCAACCATGAACATGGATCATTTATTTTATTAAATAAAATCTCTTACCCTAGAACTATTGAACTAAAATTTTAAACCAAATATAAAATCAAAATCAAAATTTGATGTACCAGTGTCCTAGAGGGTTTCAAAAACATCCCACCATGCCACTTTATTCCCATATAAGGTCCTCATGAATCACCCAAAAAACAGGTTAGGCCATTGATCCATCACCAAATATTCCCACTCACATATCTCATGGATATTGCTTCAATGTTTAAATAATACACAGACCAAAATATTGAATTATCATGAAGCAGCTTATTTTAATAATCTAGAACAATTGCAGGATGCTGCACAATGGTGGAACCATGCTTAACCTCTATATCATCCCATATTAAGATAAGATATGGAATGAGTGGTATATCATCAATTGGTAAATGAGGAAGTCATTGTGGATTGAGGTGTTCTATGTTTGAAAGTAACATCCACAAGCTACCATTGCAAGAGACCCCAAGACATCAATTGGAAAAAAATAATGTGGTTCTAGTTTTATTTTCATTCGCTATGGCGGATGAACAATTCAGACTGATACATAAATAAATGCCTAATCACCAAACTAAAATTACATGGATGAAAACGACAATCCAGATATGATTTTGGATGATTATGAGCTATTTTTAACATTTTTTTAATTATCCATACCATCTCTATAATATCTTATATAGGCACCAAAACAACCAAGGATTGATCCCCAACCTCAATCCAATATAAATGGGAGTGGAAATGATGTTGTAAATGCCTCAAATGAGGCCATAATGATCAAGGATTGATATTTTAATTATAAATAAAACTCAAAAAATGTAAATTTACTTTTCCATTAACCCATGAAATCAATATCACATGCTTGAAACATATCATTCAGATTATGGATGGACTAATCAGACTAACCATCTATTTTCATGTGACACACAGTGCTCAATATAAACTAGAACCTAAAATAATATTGGTGTCCTTTATAGAGATGGGAAATAAAATGTTCATCAAGAACTGATACTATTTCAAAGGGAACTAAATAAATCCAAAAAAACATCTCGAACATGAAGGTGTCTAAGGTATTCTTCCCACATTAACTCTCCGATGGGAATAAATTCAGATTTTTTATCAGATCAACACAAATCAGCCATATTTCACATATCACATTTAGAGTATGAGGTAGTATGATCATTAAATACATATATATTTAATCCCACTTCAATGGTAGAATGGGAAGTTGATGTAATAAACCATTTGGTCTTGTGTTCTTATCATTGATCTTCTAGTCAGTTAAGAATCTAGAAATAAAATCGACCATAGAACATTGCATCATAGGACACCAATAATGATTAATTATGGTATATAACATCTTGGTTCCACCAAGGTGGATAAAAACTAGAACTTTATGCCTCATGCATCACATAATATATTAAAATCGAAGGTAATACTAGCTATTTCACTAAGAGGATTTTACCACTGAGAGTCGAGACCACTCACTCAAAATCTCCCCATCATTTAATGTATTTCTAATATACTAAAACTCACAGTCGGATACGTGCTCAATTCTATCCTTATCAATAGTAGAGGGTTTAACCTATTCACTAGATAATACCTCCCTCTTTTAGTCCTCCTACACCACAAGACCCAGACCATCAAAAAGCTCAACAGACCCCACAAATCCATTGATTTTCAAATTTTAATCATTAGATTATTCCTACTCAAGGAATATCAAACCACATTCCATTTAATAGGCTTATATGAAATACCAAAATCAAAATTCAAAATATATTCCACCTAGTATTTGTACCTTAGGATCAAGTCCCTCTAGGGAAACACGATCTTCTATATTTTATGATATTTTTAGACTATAAAATGCTTCATAGGGGGGTAATGTCTCTATGACTATAAACCATAAATTATGATAGCTAGTTCCAGATCATGGGTTGGACATTTACACTCATTTGGGAATAATTACCACGATCCATAGTCCACCACATGATCATCATACATTAGCACACACCCCAAATCAACAATAGATATACCACAATATAAAAAAAATATCTCTTTGGCTCATGGATAATATAAATTGGTGTAGATGTCAAATGAGAATGAAACTTCTCAAAATAACTCTCACACTCCTCATCCCACTCAAACTTAAACCCATTATTGTTCAAATAAATTAAGTAATAATCTATTATATAGAATTCCCAAAAACAATTATAGTATTCAGCTAAGCTTGTTAATCTTTGGATCTCAAAAACATTCTCAAGATGCTACCATGACATAACCACTCAATATTTCTGTAGATCCATTGAAACTCCTACCTCAAAAACCATGTTGGAAAAAAACCTCACTTATTGGATCCAAAATTTGAACTTGGAAAAAATTGAATATAGATTATAGGCCTTCAAAATTAATAAAATAATCTCCAGATAGGCTATGCGCTCCTCCTATGTCTTGGAATACAAAAATATTTCATCCAAAAAAACTAACCATGAGGGAGTCTACATATATGTGGAAGAAAAAAAATCATTGATGGCATAAATAATTCAGGAGAATTTGTATGCCTGAATAGCATGACCAAATACTCAACATGTTTACAAAATGTTTCAATGGAAGTATTTGGAACATCCACTTATCAGACTCTCAAATGGTTGTACCAAGATCGTAAGTCGATCATTGAAAACCAATGAGATCCTCTATGATAATCAAAGTTGTCATAAATTATAGAAAATGAGTATGTATCCATCATCGTATCCTTATTAATAATAAAATAGTCTACACAAATTTAGAGGATTTGGTCAGCATTATTTTAAAATAGAACAAGAGAATCACTCTTTGATATACTAGAATTGATAAATCCATTACCCTCAAGATCCTAAAGCTATAATTTAATCTCTTTTAGATCATCCGATCACATATGGTTAGATGATATTAAAATCAGAGTCATCCTGGTGAGTGATTTGATAGTAAATTCAGCCTCTAATTTGTGCAACATTCCCAATACATTTTCTAGAAAAACATATGGGTACCCATTTATGACCACTAAGAGTTCACCCATCACATTCCACATAGTGGCTTCAAAAAACAAATTGGACAATTAGAATGAAATGAACCTTATATCTAGAGTAATTTATCATTTTCTCCCTAATCATGGATCCCGCAGACCCTAAAATATGTGAGTTCTTCAATCCGCATTATGAAAATAGATCTTATACCAATAGAAATAAAAAATCTCAGTGAAGTAGATATGCTAATACATGCCAATTAAGAGCTCAAAAATACTCATATCCAATAAAAGGAAGTCCCAAATGACCCCCACATCAACAATTGAAATAAGTCACTCCATGAAATTAAAAACTCACTCCTTTTTTCTACCCAAAGGGTTATAAAATCCATCACAAATAGAATAAAATCTTCTCTGATACCTAGAGTATATATAATATTAAAGAAATGAATGAATAGGATGCACCTATATGAAAAAAATTACCATAAAAGAATCATTAAACACTATACCACTCAAGGTGTTCGACCCATAATCCAAATCCTCTAGGAAAAATTATATTATATGAATACATGAAGAATATTTCCACCCCTAAGAATTATTCCCCTATGAAGAATATTTATTTCCTTGTGGTAATGATCCTATGCCCCCATTAGCATCAGGTTGAACCTAATAACCCATGGAGAACATGGATCATGCATCAATCCCCCATTAAAGTAGCTAAAAGACATATTATAGATTCCCCAAATATCTATACTTGTAGAATTTCAATGGAGCCTCTATAAAATTAGGGATATATTTCCCACATTTCCCAAAAAAATAGAAAATATTGGTATTTTTTATTATAGATTCCATTGGAACCATGTTGGATGACTTATGCATAGTCTTCCGACTACCCAAATGAGACTCATTGGGCTTCGTCATTAAACTAAACAACATGAATTGACAACCACTTACTGAAAGAACCCCACTAAGACCAGTCTGTCTATTAAAATATTCCTCAGGCATATGCACCGTGTTACCCAACTCATAGTTAATTAGTATACAAATGAGAATAATAATAGACATGATCTCTAGCCTCAAGACAATCTCAAAATGTTGAGACTTGAGGTAGTCAATATTGAGTAGATTCATGGAGACATGAAATAACTTAGTGATTTATGATGCATCTCTATAACATAATGATTTACCTCCTTTATCATCAATAAACCATGTAACTTGACCACCCCCAAGGACTTCAGGTATAACTGTTTAAAAAAATTCACTTATTAGGTGGTCCATGTGACACCCTCATGCCTCCTTCAAAGAACCATTGACTCCCATAAATTTATACACATTCCTTGATAAAAATACCTGGAAAATTCCATTTTAGTGGTCTCATGGGTCTTCATGAACCCAATGTTATACTCGATATGATCCAACCACTCCACATGTTTTTAGGTTCCATGTTTCCCTAGAACACTCATGGATTTTGTCTCATAGACTCCAAATCAAGGTCAACCATTCATGACTTCTCCCAAACACCCACATGATGTAAGTATTGTATCATATAAATCACATACTCTACTATAGTTAGATTAATATGAGGTTTCATTTATGGGGTATTATCTACAAAAATATAACTATGCCATGATGAAGTCATTCTATAGTGAATAATTTATAAGGAACAAAACACAAGATTTTTTAAACACCATTAAATCTCAGTCCATACTAAAATATCCAAAATAAACCCTTATAAAATGTACCAACTGGTTACATATTAAGTAAAATAAACTCCAAACGAAATTTATAAAAACCTACAAAATAAAATAAAAATTTACCACCATGAATAATTTGGAAATATTTTTATAACAATATTCCTCTAACTATGTGTGTTCCACATGGTTTGGAATGAAATGATTCATAGGTTGTGCATGGTTACTACTAACCATGCACACTAATCATGTTCATACTCCAGACCTCCTTATTCTACCCAAAAACTCTAATGACTCCAAGAATCACTCCAAGTCTCAAGAACAACTGTAAAATTTTCCATAATCACATAAAATATCCCATAACTGGTTTACAAGAATAATTACAATCCTTGACCACCCATGGTGACTCGAGGCTTGACATGAAGAAGAGTTGGCCAGGAACTCCCCCATTCCTTCCTCTCGAGTATCGACAGTCCAAGATCTAGTATAGTAGTGAATCCAAAATAAAAAACCTATATGATACGTTTTGTAAAGAACTATCCCAGTTCAACATGACCCATCACCCGAGATGGCCTATCACATGGCCCGAACTGTGTTCCTAATCACTACGGGCCAACAACAAGAACCGATCATAACCAAAAAAATATTGGGAATGGATTTTAC
Organism: Viscum album; assembly: GCA_963277665.1. Lineage (NCBI taxonomy): Eukaryota > Viridiplantae > Streptophyta > Magnoliopsida > Santalales > Viscaceae > Viscum > Viscum album. The sequence goes on from OY728142.1 coordinate 1,492,247,816, forward strand.
CACGGTCAAATAGTATGACCCATCCACAAAATAAGACACACAAGAAAATAAGAACAAAATAATAAATATAAAATTAATTATCTAGAGTACACAAATTAGATAAGCAAATACCATAAGCAGAAATATACATCATAAACAAAACATTCCATAAAAGTACATATATAAACTTGGTATCTCAATGCAAAAACGAAAACTCCAAATAGTGGTAACAATTAAAAAACATGGCATATGTACACATACCAATGGATAAAAAATCCAAGAAATAATTATCACAATCTAAATTAGTGTGACCATATCTCCTCCACCATAAAACTCACCATGGTAGTCATGAACATACATAATGGTATATGGTTCCCTTACCTTTACCATTTTCCTACAAAATTAATTATACATACACCCAAAGGAATATATAGGGTGTGATAAAAAAAGTCCAATATAATAACTCCTTGAATATATATAATTACTTTACCCATGAAAATCAATAAAGGTTTTTGACAACCCTTTTCAAAACTAAACTACATTATAAACAATTAAATTTCAAGAAAACGAGTGAAATAATAATTATTTGATATTTCTATGAAATCTTATTTCTGAAACAAATATCAACATGGAACAAATATATATTCACAAGTCTAAATAGGACAACATGCTTAACAAGACCAAAAATTAATAACATCTTTCTGCATAGACATCATCATCACATAACAGTGTAATTAGAAAATTTCATAATGAAGTCATCCCACCAACCTTGGAACTAATAAAACCAATAAAATTATATAAATAAATATGAAATGAGAATTTTTACATTGATATATAAACACAAGGGTATAATGTGAAGGATTCTGAAGAAATTATTCATTGAAGATAAGAAAAATAGAATCTCTTGTGATCTTTCTCAGACCCAACTCTATGATTTCTCATGATCTCTCATCAAATAATTGTAATCTCACAAGGAATTCCCCCCAAAAGTCTCTCATAACCCCTTGGAAACCAATATATAATCCCTCATGGTCTACCTATGTAATGGATCTAAATATCCCTTGGACAACACCTCACTCACACATAAGTTTACCCAAGTGTAATGTAATATCCCAGTGGGTTTCTATGATATATGGATATTTTTAATTTCATTTTAATTCCATTTTTTTAGAATTGTGTGTGATTAATGAGGTAAAGGGGTTGTGGGGGTGTTCAGGTCTCATACAGTTATTAGAGGCTCAGTTTTTTCCATAATTATGTGGGATTCATTATAAACCACACAGCCCCACCTGCACTGAGACTACTAACCATGAAGGGTATTTCAGGTAGAATATGTGGGATTAAAGGTTTGATAAAACTATGAATCCAATTTAATATGCCTATGTGGGGGTTTATAATTTATTTTATAAATAAAAAACATTATTTCCACAAAATTTCTAAATATTTTCTCGTGAACCATATGAGGTCCCTCCTTGGACAGTGAAGGGAATATAGTTAGCTCACAATTTGGCCAACAGTGTTCACAAACCATGTGACCCTATTTTTTACAGTTAAATGAGCATTTTACCCTAGATCATTTTAGGGTTAAACCACTTATTCCTTTATCACTTTTCCAACACCTATCATTCTTTCTCCCATTTAATCTCTACTCCCAGGATTTGATGTGTATTCTTCATTAGACATCTGATTCAAGAAACATTTATCTCATTGGATAACTTCTAGGGAGTTCTTTATTCATTCGGCTAATTTTATTATTCTTATTTCAAATGGAATTTCTATTTTGTGTAATTTGATATTCTCTAATTCCATGATATTCATCAGTTCTAATTTTTTCTTCTAATCTAGTTCATGTTAGGAGCTAACCCGAGATGAGTGTGATACCAGAGACTTAAGGTATGTGATCTATACCATTCCCTATAAATTGTAGTTATTATAAAGATAGTTTTCATTGAGAGACATGCTAGAATTTCTATGAAATTATCTATGTTAACTAAATAACTAAATTAAATTATTGTAACCTTATTAGGTTTCCCATGTAACACCAAGTGATGGTCGGAGGTTTTCAACTTGAATGACCATTGAGGTTTGTTCATGGATATTCCCAAGATTTACCACCTTATTAGATTTTATAAGCTCATAATTTTTAGAGGGATCCAAATTAAACGAAGTGAGATATTATGATCGGGGTTATTCGTCATTTCAATGTGATTACATTTTTTAAATGGTTGAACAATTTAAATAGAAAACATGGAATGAGTATGATGAAATCATGTCTTGTTTAAGACCATGGAATGTATTATTAAATGGTTTAAATGATAAAAGAAATATTGAATGAATGACTGTGTAATTCCTTTTGTGATCATGTTAATGATTGATGGATTGGTATAACATTGATGACTGCCATGGATTGCTTATAAATTTTTACCCTATGGATCCAAATTATATTGGATTCCATAAACATTACTACTACATGGATCTATATTATGTTGGATGCCTTGCACATTTATTCTCCTTAGATCCATACATGTGGGCCTAACACTTGATTACTTGGCATCAACCATAGATAATGTATTTTATTTTCTTAATAGTAATATATTTTTATAGTTTCTTGTTTAGGGTGATCCATATTAGGTAGGACAGTACCACATTTACATTATTTCTATTATATATTGAACACTTATTATGATTTTATGCATAGAAGGGTATTGTTATAGACACTTTTAGTGGTGGTTTACTGAGTGTTATATCACACCCTGGTCAATTTGTCATTGCACAATATCAAGATATGGCCCATGATGTTATCCATAGATAGTCATTTTAGTATTTTGGTAAATTTGATACATGTATTATACCAGATTTTTATTTCCGTATGTTTCATACATTTTTAAAGGAAAATTACATATTCACCATTTCATGTATGATATTTCTCCTGGCTTTGTTTGCTACTATTATCATTTGGATGTCTACCTTTTGTCATTGATTTATATCATTCTTCCATTTATTAATTAACTTGTGATTCCATTATGTTACTATGATGATGAGGTTATAGTATCCACATCAAACCATTATAAACCATTGTTGGTAGTTGGTAGTCTATGAAAATGGAGGAGGTGTGCTTGAGGTTGTGTGACCCATTGGATTGTGACACCATTTAGTGGTTCTCTGGTTGGGATGGTACAAAATTGCATTAGATAATTTTTATTTTTTTAAATTGGGAATAATAGAGAGGAGATTTGGAATATGATGGAATTTGGTAATGATTTGGTCCATGGATTATCTAACCCACATGTAGAAAAAATCCAAATTTTGATGTATGGGATATTATATTCTAGATATTTTTTTTATTTTTATTACATTCCAATATTGGTTAATGAACATGATATGTGATGTTATTATTATTATTATTGTTGGTGTCAATTGATCCTTCGACTAATATAGAAGGGAATCATAGATTATTCATCATCATAAGGATGTAAAAAATTTATATTCCATGTTTATTCCAAGCCGTATAGAATGAATTACTTGACTGTGTGAAATTATTATCTATTCCTTGGGTGATATAAATGTAATTCGAAAAATATTTTTTTAGGGTACTGGGAATCATAATTGATTCTTAAATTTAATGCATTAACCAAACCATGTTTTCAAACATATATTACTATAGATTCTATATGTAGCCAATTATATCTTATTGAGTAATTGACCATTGGTCACATGGGATATAATTTATTGTGGTTGTGATTAAATGGAATCTATTGTTCATTTTATAAATTTTATTGGCCTTTATAAAATATATATGGTAATTTATAAAATTCAACAATTTAAATATAATTTCAATGAAAATACGAATTTAAATTATTTTTAATTATAAAGTGGAATGGTTTCACTTAAATTCAGTTTCCAATTGAAATTTAATGGGTGTTGAAATTCAATGTCTATATACTATGTACCATGTTGTGAAAAAAAAATATCTTGAACCAGACCAAACTATATTAGTGGGAATTTTGTATTTTGTACAATATTCTTTATAATAATTATTATTACCAATTCTTGACTTTAGGAGTATGAATATGGGTGTGTCTTTGTTATAGGAATACTTGTAATTGTCCTATGTCTATATTTGTGATTTGGTTGTTACAAGATAATTTTTTAGGTGTGTCTTAATTTTTTTTTAGATATATGGAACAACATCGCCCTCTGGTCACATTCTAGGAGGGTGGCAATTACCATACTCCAAAGGTGGTGGACCCTAAGCCTACAAAAGATCATTAAGTAGTTCCACATGCAAATTTGGACATTCTTCCTGATATTTGTGATGATTCCTTGTTTTGGGAGGCTTTACAATGATTTATAAAGACCATTCAGTGAGCCCTACATCCTAACTCAACTATGGAAGTTTTGACACATGGGTTACAGTAATAGAATCCATCCAATTTTTCAGTGGATGGTGGTTCATAGGCCTCTAATAATGGATTTAAACTATCTTTTTGATCATAAATAAATTGGAGACTCCTTCAAAGTGGGGATTAAATCTTGTGAGTTATATTCTTTAGGTAGAAGCTAAGAACTAGTGCGATGATTGGAACAAGGTATACCAGATTCATGATATGATTTGGATGGGTCTCAAATCTATATTTTATGAATAAATCGTTCCTATGAGATGAATGTGTCATTGATTTTATGAATCTGGAGTAGGGTAAAATGACCTTTATAGAGTACATGTCCCACTTTATATAGAATTAGCATTTTGTCAAAGTCTATATTGTTGATGAGATATTTAGGGTGAGACACATGGAGGAAGGTCTTAAGAAGGGCGTTCGATAATATGTGAAAATGATTAAGTTCAATAGCATAATTGAGATTGTAAATCAAGTTCATATTATTGAATGTAAGATGAGTGATGTTGTGGTGTTAGATTATGGTTGTTGACTTCTCAACCAAGTAGTTTAGTGTTATATGGAAGGAAGTGACATTTTGTGAATTTATATGAGCGGAACACAAGAAAGGGAGTGAGTTATAGTAGTTTATCTTCTCGAATCAGTGTTGATGGTAGTTAATCATGAAAATTCAGTGTGATAGAGAATGAGTCTAGTTCTAATGATGTAGCAAGATTTGTCATATGTAGAGTTATTAGAGGACCTTCCCTCCAGTATCTAGGGATAGAGGGTTTTCACTGACTATAGGTTCATGAGTGGGATTCAATGATTTGTGACAAGATGGGTGCTTCAATACTATATTTAGTTTTGATTGAGGGGTTTGATGTGGACAAGGAACCAAGCTTCCAGTTTCACCTTGATAGTAGATTTTTCTTGTTAATGATGGTTAGGAGGTTTCTCAGGGCCATGGTTTAGCCTATATATATTATATACATCCTATACCTGAGGAGAAAATTATTGGTCTATATATAGAGATATGTAAGGTCTTAGTAGAATATAATCTAGTATCTTCACATTTTGATTTAGCTACCTCACATTATTTCATATGTGTACCTGTTGTGGGGAGACATATAATTGGTGTTCATTTTTATGATGGTGTTATAACACTTTATATTCCATTAGTGGTTCGAACAGATAATATATTCCTTTGGAGTATATTCTACCTTGATATTGGTGGGTATATATTCTTTTAGAATCACTTTATTCTAGAGATGACAAGCTTTGATGTCATACAAGGAATGGATAGGTTGGTTCCTTATCATGTCCATGTTGACTTCTATAATAGGAGGGTATCTTTATCATAACAAAAGGGTGGTAGGTATATCCACATGGGAATTTGAATTTCCAGACTTTTAGTGTTGAACAGGATCATCATGGAATCTGTGTATAGAAATCTTAGATTAAAGTATTTTATCTAGGTGATAATGGAATGTGATAAGATGAATTCTCTTCATTAGTAGATTATTTCATTGATCTATTCCTAGAAAATTTCTCTGGTTTAGATCCAAAGATAGAGGTGTAGTTCTCTACTAATTGGTTTCCAAGAGTAGATCAATTATCCATTCCACCTTATAGGATGTCCATCATTGATCTTCAAGTTCTTAAAAGACAACTAGAGGACGTAAAACAAAAGGGGTTTCCATGACCCAATACTTTTATATGGGGTTCAAATGACTTTCTCTCTAAAAATTTGAATTTAAATATAATTCCATTTATCATTTACCAAAAATTGAACCAGCTAATCATTATGAATTGATATCCTTTACCCTGAAATGATGACCTCTTCAACCAACTCCAAGAAGCTCACGTTTTCTCAAAATTTTATTTGAGGTTGTGTTATCAACATGTACATTTTAGGCTGATAAATATGCCTCATATATGTTTCCATAGTAGGTATAGATTTTATGAGTATCTAGTTATGTGGTTCGACCTTACAAACACACTAGTATTTTTCATGGATTTTATTGATATGTGTATACACCTGTATTTGGACTCGTTGGTGGTAGTTGTGGTGTAAAAATTCTTAGTGTACTCTCAGACTCAAAAAAATAATTCCATACATTGTAAAATAGATTTGAAACCAGATATAGAGAATTGGTTACCAGCCAAGATCATGAAATTTCAGTTTTTGATAGAGAAATTTCACTTCTTTGGCCTCATCATCTCAAAGATAGGATTATTTATATTCTCATATTAGGTGAGTGTTTTGGTTTCTTGGGATTAGCCCAAGAATTTCATTAATGTCTAGTGTCTTATATGATTATGTAATTATTACATGCACATAATTTCTAATTTTTAATATCTAGTAATGCCTATCATAGTATTGACCATGAATTGGTGATATTTTTAAGGTATGAAGCATGTGAAAAGCCTTTTCATAAGATTAAGGGTAAGATGGCTTCATTTCCATTCATGATCCTTCCTAATCCTAGAAGATGTTATATGGTTCAATGTGATTAATCAAGAATCCGTCTGGGAGCATTCCTAATTTAGAGAATAGAGTTTCCTTATATGGGCCTCTCCAGTTGAGACTTCATGAGCCGAACAACCCAACACATGATATCAATTTAGAAGATATGGTTTAAGGATTTAGTTTTTTAAAGCACTGATTGTTGGGAGAGAATTTTTTATTTTACATAGACCCCAAAATCTTCATGTACATATTTATCTATTGTGAATTGAACCTTAAATGGAAAATTTTGGGAGAGTATCTCCAATAATTAGATTTTTAACTAGCATATATGCCTAGTAATGTTAAATATTTAGTTAACTCTCTGAGCTAGAAGAGTAAAACACAAGATATTTCAGAGGCCATTAGTGAATGAATGTGTATAGAAATGTTCTCTGAGATTAACATGGAGGTGCATCATAGTCACGAGTATATTTTTCTCCCATATGTTTTAGAGAATTATACTCTTCCGGAGAGGGTGAGGATGAGACCATTTTCATATTCTCGAGGAATAATTCTAAGGGAGAGCATGGCTAGAGAGGACCCACATCCTAGTTGGATGGATAGGGTGGATAAAATTATATATCTTCATGGGTGTGTCTATGTTTTAGTAGACATATAATATGAGTTTATCCAGTAACATTATGACTCATCATGGGAAGTACATACTATAATTACTAATATGTATCAGCATTTATGCCACCTGTAGTGGTGTCTAGGTACGAAATGGGAAATAGTAGGATTTGTTAGTATGTGCTTCACCATTCGGTTGCTAAAGGTGGAACACAAGTGACCATCTATTATCTTATATTATTTAAATATTCCCATGTGGAGATTAGAGGATTTTTTAGGGATTTTTTGATTAATTTTCTCATGTCACCCTAGGGTAATGATTTCGTATGGATCATTCTGGGTAGGATTACGATTGTCTCCAACTTCCTGCCAATTAGAGTTTCCTTAGTAGATGATCTTGGAAGAAATTATTTATATTATATTTTTCTCTATCCCATGGTTTATTATTCTATTATATCAAATATGGATTCCCATTTCACAAAAAAAATTTGGAAAGGCTTTTGTAGTGTGTTGGGTACCCATTTTATTTTAAGCAATATATGCCACCCTCAGACCGATTGTTAGTTAGAGAACATATTACATATTATAGAAAAAACTCTTAGAGAATGAATCATTTATTTGGGTGATCCTATGAGATGTTTATAACCCTAATTTAATTCTTCTACATTAATAGATATCATGAGACTAAATAGATGATACCATAAAAGTCTTTATGTGGTAGACCATGTCGATCACATATGTGATCTCTAAATATAGGATATGAAGAACCACATGGGCCACATCATGTTCAAGATACATCCAAGATGGTTTAGCTACTTTGGAAATAAGTGGATACAACACTGTCTGGAAATAAATATTATTCCAATCATCATCGATGACAGCAGAGTTTTAGTTCAGGAATCAAGTATTTTTATGTATCTCACCAAGGTTGGGGAAAAGAAAAATTTTGATACATGGTATAATTTCACTTCAATTTGGAAGACCTTTCACGTTTCTAGAGAAATTTGAGATGACGACATATCAGTTTTAGTTAACATTGAGGTATTGATCCATGTAAAACACTATTCATGTATCTCAACAATGTCATTTTTACTCATACAAATATCAATATTCAGGTGAGTGATGTTGATTTACATATATATGTGTGTATCCTTTATGGATATCCCTATAAATATAATTGATTAGAGTAGGAATGATATATGAGGTAGGTCAATTCCATTAGTTTGGGTGTTGTGGCGGCATTACCATCTACAAGATGAGACATAGGAGAGAGAGGCAAATGTACATTATCAGTGGTAATAAATATTTTTAGATTTTTTACCACCATCAATATAGAAACTCGAGGATGATTTGTCTTAAGAGGGAGATATTGTAAGGTCTTGGGTTTTTATATGAGGTATAAATCTTTTTATTTTTATTTTTTCCCATGGTTTCTTCCATGTGTGAGTTTTTAATGAGTTTAAAAATGTTTTAAGGGTATTTTGGTATTTTTCAGATCCTAGAGGCTCAATTTTTGGAATACGTACCAGGGACACATGGTTAGTAGAAATCAGGCCTCTCTGGCCCCATGTTTACTACTAATCAGACTGAGTATTTCAAGGAGTAGAAGTGGGCCAAACTTTTTTGTGAAACCATAATACCTATGCCTCACAACCATGAAAGGGGATCTAAAATTTTTTATGGAGTAAAAAATAATGGTTTCTACATGGTTTCCCTAGTCATCTTCAGGATCCGTTTGAGGTCCCTCCTTGGTCATTGAAGGGCACATTATTGGTTCACATTTTCTCTGACTGTGTGGTCAAACCCTATGACCTAGTTTTTAAAGAAGAAATCATAATTTTTAGTATAGTTTATTTTGAGCTTAAACCTCCTCTTCCGATATCTTTTTCTCTAGTGTCCATTATTCTTTCTTAGGTTGATGCTCCAATTCTGGGATTTGATGTTGTTTCTTTGTACAATGAATGATTCAAGAACCATTCATCACATTGTATAACCATTGGTGAGTTCAAAAATTCTTAATATTTCTTCTTCATTCTTTTTTTATTGAATGTGTGAATTTTGTGAAAGATAATTTTACCTGTTTATAGGTTATTCTACCATTCATCTATTTCCATCCAATCTAGGTTGAGTTAGTAGCTGATACTAGATGAGTGTTCTACCATTGGGATAAGGTAGGTGGTCTATACCTTTTCCCTCAATGTCTAGATATTTCATATATAGTTATAATTTTTCTTCACACATGTCTTTATGAGTGTTTCTCCTAATAAATTTAATGCTTTGATTAAACTTTTAGAACCTTGTTTGGTTTCCCAATTTTCCCCATATGATTCTTGGTGGTTTTTGATAACAACTCGAACCACCTTTGATGTGTGTTAATGGATCTTCCCATTCTTTACCTCTCTGTTGGGTTGTATGGGAATGCGTTTTTTAGAGGGATCCTAATTAAACTAAGATAGATATCTAGAGAGGTGGTTTTCCTCTTTTATATGATAATACATGTTCTTAAAAAGGTTAAATGGTTCAATTGGAAAATGTGAAATGCATTGGATGAACTAATGGATTTTGTATAACTATGAAATGGACTATGAAATGGCTAAAATGGTAAAGCGTAAAGCTATTTAATGATCCTAGAATCTCTTATGTGACCATGTTATTGATGGATGGAATGATATGGAAGGTATTATTGCAGTATATTCCATTCAAATTTAAACTCCATTGATCCAAATTATATTTTATTCCATGGAAATTTATAATCTATGGATCCAAATTACATTGGATTCCAGAGACATTTCTCACCCATGAATCTAGCCATGTGGGTCTAACACTTGATTACCCAACATATGTTGCAGATGTCATATTTACCATGCTTTATAGTTAATAATGTCTTTGGTTTTTTTTTGAGAAATGGTAATATATATTATTAAATTTACATTATTCATATTATATGTTTAACATTGATTATTATTTGATACACATAATGGAATTTTTCTAGACATCATTGGTGATGGTCTACTGATGGTAATCTCACACCCTATTTGGGCCACCATTGAATACCCAGATAGATTTCATGAATACAGGTAGGGACTAAGGAAATATACCTCTTCACAATGCATGATTTATTGTACAAATGATCTAGGGTACACATGGATAAGCTTTGCCTCGTGATTCTATATGAAGATAATAATTTTGGTCTTTCTTACTATTGACAGTTATATTGAATTAGATTCTCATTTCCATGTATTTTATATCTTTCTCTATAGAAACATGACATGTTCTTAATTTTGTGTATGATAAATCACATGGAATTGATTACTACTACTTTCATTTGAATTTATTTCTTATTTTTATGATTTATATTGTTCTTCCACTTATTTATTCACTTGTGATAATGTTGTGTTACTTAGATCATGAGGGTATAGTCTCCCAACCATACCATTATAGACCCTCCCTGATTTTAGAAGCATTTAATGTATAGGGAGGCATGTATTAGTCCATGTAACCCTCCATCTCGGGGCACCATTTAGTGTCTCCCAGTTCAACACATTACATGCTACTCGATGCCAATATAATCACATATTAACAATACATGAAAAATAATTTCAAAAGACACTTTTATAAACCAATAAGACTATTTTTATTGAAAAATATTTTAGAAGGTAAAACCATTTCTAAGACCACATTTTAAATCCATTTAAAACTATAAAACCTATTTGATCCATTTTAACAAACACATGGTGTGCAGACAAGCTACAAACATATGAGAAACCCACATTAAAAAACCAAATTTCCAAAAAAACATTTAAAAATATCAACCATGGGATATCCATCAACTATAAATACAAAAAGTGTCAATTTTATAAACACATGCCAAAATAATTTATTTGTTTAATGGTAAGACGTGGAAGACTCCATTAAATAGAGACAAAAACTTCAAATTGTATTCTATCCTCATCACCTTTGATGAAAATTACAAAGAACATGTATAATACGTTCTCACAGACCAAAGATGCAAGATAACAAAACAAAAAACCCATTAGAACACTAGTTTCAGTCATTCCCACTAATTAGGGTTCCACACTTCCATGGAAATGGAAGGAAAAACATGACAAGGTGTAGACGAAAAAGAAAAACAAGAAGATTTGGACATACCTAAATCTAAACCATTATGACTTCAAGGATATTAGATCAAATATGTAGAGGTAAATCCTTCATAGTATGTTGGATGGATGAACATGATGGCGGAGAAAATGAGAGATAAAATATTAAAATTTATTGTGAAAAATATAAAAGATCACATTTTTAAGGAGTTAGATAGGCCACAGGGTTTGGGATCACATTTAACAAAACCAAGCACAAATCATGTGGGAGATATTGTATCCTAATACCCAAGTTGCATGATTTCCCCTTGGGAGCCACACAATTTGACAAACTATGCACAAACCATGAAAAAATAGCGTTTTCACAATGTACATCAGCCTCACATAGTTAGACATAAGGTTAAAACCACATTATTTAAGAATATTCATTGCCTGTTTCATCAAAAAATTGTCATTTCCAAAAACAGGAACCCACAAACCCAAAAAAAATAGTAAAGTGGAAAATAAAACTCCAAATTTGATGTACCAGTAACTTGGATGTTGTCACAATAACATGTATTATATCAATTTTAATCATCATTATAATAATTAATTTTCAAAATATGGTATGCTTATGTGTCATAATGGGAACCTAGTGACACATATTTATTGCTTTGTGAATTCAACTATAAGTCTTGATTAGGAACTCTATTGTAGTGGTTGTAAGGAAATGTATAATTTTATAGAAAAAATAGAAGATATAAAATATTACAATGATCTAAAATAAATTAAATCACTCGATAAATTTGATTATTCAATGAAATTACCCACAAAAAAATCCTTGGAAATAAAATCTTCAACTATTATAATTTTATAATCTTGGCCTTCTACCCTTTGAAAGTTATTTGGGAGGTTCCATTGATTCTTGGGACATCAGTTTTAATAATTCCCCATAACATTATAGTTAATGAACAGAATATTAGGGGTTTCGTTTTATTCCTATAATTCAATATAATCATGACCCTTTCTATGAAATTCAAGCAAACTATTATTCCCATTATTAAAGTACCTAAGTGTTACATTACATTATTATCACATGTATGAAATCAAATACACTCTTTCTTATTCTTTGATAGATTTTTTCTGGGTTCTCATCCAAAAATTGTCTTTCTTGAATTTCATATAATATACAAGACCTAGAAAATCGTTTCACTATCTTTATGGTACATTATTTTGTATTGTGAAAAGGTAAAAAAATTTGAGAAAAAGTTTCCCTTCATAGACTCTACTTGAGCCAATAAAAATTTCATATAATTATTTTTTGATTACATTTATTGTTTTCGACATGCCTATATAATCATTAAATTCTAGCTTCTTACTCTAAAACACATTATTATTGATTCTTCATTAAAATGAGTATCTTTCACTCTATTTCAGCTCATATTTATATATAATGTATTCCTCAATGATTTTCAAATTAAAATTTATCAATTCTATTATTTTCTTCCTTCACCCTCCTTAGTTTTTTGGATCAATGAACACTATTTATTAGTATCTACTTTAAAACGACACTCTTTCCGAATAGCCTTATAATTTTCATTACTTCTTAGCAATAGGAATTTATCTTCAAGAGAATTAATACCTAGTTCAGTTACCAAGATTAGTATTTATATTAAATTATAGATGATTATATAACATGAATCAATCCAAAATCGATTAATCATGGTCTTGGAAAATGGGTTCTTCTATATGAAAATGGATATTTATTATAAACTAAGTCTCCTACCTTAATATTTTCATGATCTAATCAGTTCGAAAAACATCATAATTTTCTTGCTCAGTAGAAATATCTATAAATTTACTACATATATTGATTCCCTTTATTATATTAGGTTACATATCTAGAGTGTGGTACAGATATATTTATCTCATAATCATCATGATTATTGAGCCTGTAAATAAAAATTATGATAATGGTAAAAAATTTCAAATGCCTTAAGGGATCATCAAAATTTTCATGTTAGATATGTTGATTTAAAATATAATTTCAAAGTATACTACTATAATTTATCTATTGATAAAATTGACACCCACAATCTTGTAACCTAAATCTAGTGTTTACATTATTGTTTTTTATAAGATACAAGGTCTCTCACTATAAAGTATCGATCAGTTTACCAGTCTTGGAAGACTAGATACAATAATGATTCATGTATTAAATTATGTATAGTAATATATAATATGAAACCTTCATTAATTATTTATGTTACTTATAATATTACTCATCACATCCTATATAAAGGAAAAATAATAAATAATTTGGTAAAATTCTATGTAAGGGTTATGTATTACAAAATCTATCATGAGTAAATAAGAAATAGTTGATTTAGCGTAGTCGATAATCAAAATACAGTTCATTCAATCAACTTAATGGTTTCAATGACCCTAAAAGTTTAATATCAACATATAAAACACATGGTTAATGAAAATATAATTCTATATATAGGAAATGTATAATTCTGTACACACATGATCAATTCCACTCAACTATGATATCATGATTTTTACCATCAATGCCTCTCAACCAAGCAACATTTTTAATAAATGGGTAGGAGTCAATGAAACACCCCTCTAATATGGGATGCCTGATTTTTGTCTCATTATACATATCAATTCATAAAGAGGCTATATCTATCTCAGCCCCTCCCTTCACTGGAATCTCTTTTGAATTCATCATATTTTTAATTCTTAACACAATACATTCTAAAAATTCCTTACAAGTCAAAAATTATCTATATTGAATCAATAATATGGTATATAAAAATTTCATTATTATAAACCATCTAGATATTAAATCAATATGTTTTTATCAGATCACATCCAAAGTAACATCAACGTATTTTTTCATTGATAAAAATACCTTTAAAATATCATTGAATCATTTCTTAAGGAAAATACCATTTTTAATTTTTAAAATAAATATTTAATATAAACACATTCTATAGTATTATGAAACTAATTTTATTTTAAAATACCATTAAAGCGTGTTATGCAATATTTAAATAAAATAGTAGTCATGACTGTTGAAAATCATTTTTTTGTGTACATTGAAAAAAATTATTATATTCACACCTTTGATATAAAGTCCCTATTCGGAAAATGATTATATGATTCCATCATAAAAAAAATTTAAATTAAAAATAGGGTATAAATTATATTAACAAATATTTTTGAAAACATTTTAAATAAATATGGACATGACATAAAATTATTTCGGAAAAATATTCAAAATAATATTTTTTAAAGAAATTCCGAAACATGAAACTTACTTGTTGATTCTTGATCCAAAAAGAGTTTAAATGAGAAATAAACATGTATAAAATAAATATATATAATGGAAAATAAAATATATGGGTTTTATGATATTTATATTATATATATTTACATATGTAAAATGGGATTTAGACAATACCAAAAAAAATCAAATTGTAACAGAAATCCCCTACCAAAGGCACAACATGTTTCATATTTTCTTTAACATCAGTATAATAATGTTAAATTCATTATAATTTCAATAAATAACAATATAAATGATTATAATATCATATATTATCCAATTATAAAATTTTAACATCCATTAAATAATATTTATTCATTGAAATTTTTGTTTCTATGTGTATTCTTTTTCATTTATCGTGTATGGTTCAGTTTGGTAATTTTAGTGCTTGAATATTTATCATGGTTCCATCATCTATAAAATTGTAATAAGGATTTAAATATCATATATATTCATTATATAAACATATATAATCATTATTGAAATGAATAAAAGAATTATGAATTACATGTCTTCATAGATGTAGTAGTCTACACATACACACGAGAGACATTATTAATTTTCAATGGGGGGAAGTGTAAGCTGGTAAATGATATATTATATTTATAAAATTAGAAATATTTAATAAATATAATATATATTTATTTATTTATTAAATATTTATAATCTTAAAATTAATAAGGATATTAAAGAATAATTACACAACTATATAGAGATGGTGGGTCATACATACTCACGAGCAATGTTTTAATTTTCAAAATAATGTAATAGAGATAAATAAGGGTTTTTAAACCATCATATTAAAATTTAATTATATGGAAGATAATTATTTTATTATAAATGAATAGTTATAGAATATTTGATAGCGGTATAATTAGAAATAAAATTAAAATACATTGTTTGAACTATACCTTTTCTTTAGGTATTCTCTTCAACTTTTCAAAGAAAACCATTTTTGAATGGTATTCTAACAAAAATAGGACATATAGGAATTGGGGAGATGTGATATGTTACTTTTCTAGTTATTTTATAAACTAATAGGATCTTGAAGTGTGAGTAATGGAGGATAGGTGTTTTCTTTTAATAAGCGAGTGAGATGATACACAAAGAATTTTCAAAAGATTAAAATATACTAATATCTTGATCATGAAAAATGGCACTAAAATTACTAATATTAAAAGTAGATATGGTTAGGATAAAAATATGACTAAAAATTAATTTAAAAAGTGTTTTTTATCATGAAACTATATCTCTTTATTTTTAACCCTTTTAGACCATTTTACCCTAAAATTAGGTGATATGTATTTATCACGGTTACATTTCACTTTAACCAAAAATAAGTTTAATATATTAACTAACACTAATTATATTGATTACAAATAAGGAATACAATTTACATGATTTATCTTCTATAATTTTTAGAAATTACTTGTTATATAATTTAACAAAACAGGATGAAAACTATTTTTAGAAAAATGTTTGTTTTGAGCATAAAAATGATTTTAAAGAAAAATAAATTATAGTGTTCCTTAAAATGGGATCAATTGAATAATTTCAAATTAAAGGATTCTATGTTCTCTTTCAAACTGACCCAAAACTCAAACTAACCTTGTAAATACCTGATTATTTAAAAAAACAATATAACTTGAATAAAAACCATATATAGTTTATGAAAATCTTAAGAATATTTATTGATGGCCAATATTATATTTTTCCATGAATTACATAACATATTTATAAAATACTTTTCTATAAAAAATGTTTTATAAATTTTTATATTAATCTTATGTCATTATAATTTCCTAAAAATGATAGTTTTTTGAGATCGATATTTTTCACTATTAACCTAAAAATAAACTATTTCTGTAAAATTTCAAAAAGTCAACTTAATATAATTTTTATAGGGTTAATAAAAAATTTAATTAAATAAAATTAAATTATTGAAATTTTGGATTATATGTTTTAATCATGATCCGGAATAATGTAATGTGCATTATTTTAGAGTTTCATTAGAAATAGAATCTTACATACTATAATTGAATCTCATGTGTTACATGTATTATGTTTCTAGAAACTCTCATAACAGCCCTATGATCTTGGATTGTATTATACATGAATTATTTATGTTTTACATGATGTGGATGATATCTTCATATTGTGTAGCCGCAAATAGACCATGTTAAATGTCTAGGATTCAATATATGGAATGTATTTATTAAATTTCATGTGTCTTAACAACATGTATTCGAGGATTGCCATACATATTATCCATTTGGTGTTACATGGAGTGTACACCTACCACCCATTGGGTAACCCTGTAAAATCATGTTCTTAAATGATGTCAATATATGATGTTTAATGACTATGCATATTATTCTTCACACTACATACAAAGATTCATGTAGGTCATCCTTTTGTGTTTTATCATGGGTACATGATGTATAATTATCTATTACACTCCATGTATCCATGTCATATTTACAAAATCTTTAAACCTCTATATGGGATCTTTCTGTGTTCTTCATCCCTTTTAGGCCTATTATTGGTCACATGAAACTGAATTATCTCACTATCTTGACTTTTAGATTAAGAATGAAATACTTAAAATTAAAAACAACGAAAAAAATGTGTAATTCGATAAAATAATAATAAATAATAATAAATTAATATCAGACCACTATGATAAAACTTTAAGGTTTTGAGTCCACTATAGAAGTGGTTGGGACCGTACCTAATAATGTTTTAATCAGTTTTTTCAATTAAATCCTCATACATTTATAAATTAAACCCTATTATACTTGGAGAGATTATTTTTTCAAGAATATTTTATTATTAATTTTTAGATAATAATTACTATCACATGGAATTATTTTTTCATTGTAAAATGTATTGTACTTTCCTATCATATCCTTATTGTGCTTAATGGTCAAAAGTAAAATAACATTAGTGGTATCCACATGTTCTCAACGAACCTTGAATCATTTTCATTGGAACTATAGGTGATAACACGGAAGATCTAAATGTATTCGATCATTGTTAAATTATCACAATAAAAATACCTTCAAACATGAGTATTTTATTTGGTTCTCTTGGTCATGAGAGGGGTAAGGAGGACTATAACTATTTATTCCAAAGTTTATTATAAATAGAGTTCTCTATGGTGTTGAGAGAATTATATTGAGATGACATGTGTTGTTTATAATAATTCTCACACCCTAGAAATTATATAATTTGAGTTATAAAATTTGGTCATAGGATTAGTTATTACATAATGGACCACAACTAATTTATAAATTCTAAGTAATCACCACATCTAATAATAATTATATTGTTATTTTATCTTGTCATGAACCAACAATAACAAATTTAAATACAATTTCATGGAAATGTAAATATTTATTTATTTAAATTATTTTAAATATAAGATATTATTAAGTATGTACCCTTTACCTCAATCCATCAATACTTTATTAAATTTATCATTCCATGAATAATAATTATTTATTTCAAAATAATATATCACCTTGTTATTTGTTCAATAATTAAATAAATATTTTATTAACTAACTAGGGAATATTTAGGTACATAATATTCAACCAAATATATATTCATTTGAATAAATCATGATTGAATCTATATGATCAACATGACTTCAATAAATTTTATTACATACACATGTGGATTAAATAATTTTTAATATTAAATTAAAATATAAGTTAAATGAAGTTTGAGCCAAACTTATTGTATGACCCTATAGGCCTCTTTGTTTGTGGAATTAAGAAAACTAACATAAATTTTATGATCATGGTCTATAAACATTTCAATAAACCAATTGATAATGATGTTTATGTCTTAATGATAATAAAATTATTTGCATTATCACTATATATAATAATAACTTTATCTCAATATCTCATCAAGAAGGTTGTATACTTGTTTGATTAAATTATATGCTTTATATTTATTTATTTTACATCCTAAAATGAAATAATTTATAAATACCCATTTCTATGAATGTAATAAGATAGAATTATTTAAAAAAGGATCTATAGATATCAAATTCCATTAAAACAGATGGGATAATTTCTTTATTTAATTATTCATTAATGTCATATCACTTATGAAAAACCCAACATATCCTACCACACTATAGCCATATGCCATCGTTGTTTCTATGAATACACCAAATTACAAGATTTATTATATAAATAAATAATAATATCAAGTTTATGGACCAATAACCATGTCCATATATAGTAACGTACAATGACACATGGAAATCAGGAATTCATAATAGTGGGTCTACCATAGAACATTCTCTATTAGAGATTACATAGTGTGAGCATCATGAAATGACATATTAATATCTTATGATCATCAAACACCTAATATACTAACAACATATATGTCTCATAAAATGAAATTCCTCTCGACATAGAAAAAGTTTTATGACTGTTGTCATATCACTTCAAGGTTATCATTGTAGAAGGGGACAACTATAACATTTCAATGTATAAAATATTCTAAGAGAATTAAAACATTACTTTTACATTGAAGAAAAATAATAATAAAATAAGATATTTATTTAAATGTAGGGATAAGATTATATAGTTAATCCACCACATTCTACCCAAAATATTTTATTATCTTTCTCTCCATGCAGTCTCTAAATTTTGAAGTAACTTTATTAAAATTGTTAGATAGAATATAATGGATATCTGAAATATAATAAAGTTCATTATGAAAAAACAAATCCAACTAATTCCAAATTTATTAAAATGTAATGAAAATAGTATTCTTTGGTAATTCGTCTAACAGAATAAGATACCAGTACTAGAATTAAAGGCTACATCAGTCGTTCATTCCTATGATGTGAAAGTAGTTGTATATTATCTTAGATCAATTGGTATATGTGATAGATATTTTTACGAGTTAAAGGACGGTATAGTACAAATTTTTTAATTAGCTATTAAAAATTATTGTGGTTATGAACCTAAACTTGTTAATAATTACCCTAATAATTCTGGTAATGATTAAAATATTATTGAAAGTATAATTTGAAATTTTCAATGGTGAATAAATCATGATGATGTTGAAAAAATCATTGAAAATAAGTCAGATACTATGTAGATTAGAAAAAAAATGAGTCTTGGAAATAAAAACACTATTATTTTACAAGTTCTTCAATAATCAGTTAAATATGATGTTTAGAAAAATGATTGGATAAATACTATGAATAAATTTCTTGATTGTATTGAAGAAATGACACGTGGGATATTAAACATAAACAAAAAAAATAATGCTATCAGAACTAAATAGGTTCTCAGAAATAAAATCAATGTAAAGGGTGAGGTATTAAGGAATAAGGGAAAATATGTTTGTTAAAGTTATTTATAGGTGAAAGGTACATGTATTGAAGAAATGTTTTCACATTTTTTTCAATCTCGGATGCTAATATAATGTTACTGGTTGTTTCATATCATTTCCACTAAAAATATTATCATATGGATGCTAATTATAATTTCATTGATAAAGATATTTAAGTGGTTGTTTTTATTGATAAACCTAAAGGTTTTAAACTAAATCATGATCAAATTAAAGAATAAAGGTTGAATAAAGATCAGTATGGGTTAAAATATTATCCTAGAGATTGGTACTCAAATATTGATAGTTTTTTGATATAATTTATCCTTTATAATGAAATGTTAATAGAAACATATATTTGACTAATATGAGAATCAATAGTCTAATTCTCACTATCTATGTTTGTGGAATTATTTTATCCTCAAAATAGTGAGAATGATTCTAATGAATTTAAAATGTAACTAGATATGAATTTTCAAATTTCAATGCTTAAAGTGATTAATTTATTTATTATATTTCATGTTATTCTAGAAGAGAAATACATATTCCTATATCATGATAAATATTCCACGAAATTATTATGGAATATTAGAATACCTGATTCAATGTAAAAATCCACTCCCATGATAGTTAACACAAATAAAGGGAAACATGAATCAATAAAAACATATTAATTTTAAATAATTAATTATTTATCAATATGTGCATTATTAATCTTATCATATAAAGATAAGATATTTTTTATGAAATAAAATTATGTACTAAGTATCTAGGTGATTACAAGTAATCACATATGTTGGATACAAAGCATATTTTTAGGGAAATTAAATGAAATTTTAGTTATGGTCTGATGTATAAAATAAATAATGAAATAAAGATTCTATAATTATAAGATATTGAATGGGTTAGAGATTGTAATGATTTAAATTCATCATAAGGAGGAATTTTATTTTCGAGAGTAATTTTTGTGTGTTAACTTAGTAAAAAATTCAATAAGATATATTTGAGTACATATGAATCTATGTATATTGAATAATAATTTGAATAATTTAATGTATTTTATTTTTCCAACCATTTTATGTGAGTGTTTTTATGATAAATAGTTAAATTATGGTACATTATTTTTAAATTTTAAAATATTAATGATTGGAATTGAGGTGTATTTAAAACACATCTATAAGTTACCCTTGTTCCAAAACATGAAATTATGTCTAAATATAAGTTTTTTTATGAATAAAATTATAAGTGTTTATGGATGTTCATGAGTACAACAGTTAGAATAATTGAACAATAAAAAAGTAAAAAATATAAATTAATACATTTTTATAAACAAAATTTTTATATTTAATAATTTTATAAACCATGGAATCTTAATTATTAGACAAATTATAACATCATCACTATAATACAGGGGAGTAAGAATTTATTACAAAAATTTTAATACGATGATACATAAAATTATACAAGAGAATACGTAAGGGTTATATTTTTTAAATAAATTAATATTTATTGAATAAAAATTTGAAATATAATCTTGTAAGATGATTATTTAATGATTTTTTAATGTCAAAATTATCACAGTGGTTTGAGAATCAACTATTATTTAAGTTGATGTTGATGTTGTTTGAGTTTAGTCTAGAAGATGTTTTGGGATGATATTTTTTCCATGTTTAGGATATTGGATGATGAGGAATATGAAAGTGTAGGTATTTAGATGTGTGGAAGCTGAGTGGGTCCTAATTTGACAAAGAATAAATATTGAGAGGTTCAGAAGCTATGTTGTGAAGGTGAAATGTCATAAGTCAGAGTCTGAATGATGTGTTGTAGCTATGTAAGAATATCATCATAATATGGTGATAAATATTATATTATGTTCAAAATATGTACAGTATATTATTGATAAATCTAAATTATTGATTAATGTGGATGAAAATTAAGAACTAGAGTAATTGATAGAATGAAGTTCTTAATAGAATATTTTTTTTATTTATAAATTAAACAGTAAAATGACAAAAAATGTTAAATACAATTTATGTGGAATAAAGTCATATGTGGTATGGTTGAGATAGAATTAAAGATAAAAATATCTTGATATTGATGTCATGATTATATCTTATAATTTTAATACTTTTTAATGTTGTTGGCACTAAGTTTTATGGATGGTTTTATTAAGTAAAAATTAAATATTTTTGAAGGTATTAAAGTTACATGACTAATGCTTTGACTAAGTGATAACTTTGAATTAAAGAGCTTGATTTACCTACACATATCAGATAATGATTTATTGAATAAAGGGGTAATTAATTTGGGGATTATAGGTGATAATTTGGGATTAGAAACCTAGGTATCTTAACAAGAAAGTTCTAAAATATCTAGTGGGTCGAAGAAGAGGATATGTGATTATGGAGAATTATAGATTAGTGTAGAAAGATCCTAAATTATGGGATATAATTGAATTGAGAAATTGGATATTAAAATTATTTATTTTGAAGATTAATACATTGATGATCCATAAATTGAGTTTTCAAACCTATGCTTTTCGAATTATTATGAAGGAACATAGGAAGATCATTATTTATTACATAAGAAACCTAAATTTAATGTAATGATTCTCACTCTACTTCATGGTAGATTTTTAAATGGGATGAAACTTGTATCAAAAACTATTTTTATACATAAGGGTTGGTCATTTATCTTTGGTAAATGTTAATTTCTTCTTATACCCCTTGTAATGTTTGTTAATATTAGTGGAAATATAGGTCTCAAAACATTTATTATGCAAGTTTTTCCATGTTTGTTCCATTAAATGGAATAATTTTTAATATGTTTATGAATGAAAGATTTTCCATAATTTATCATTATTTTAACCTCAAAATTTCAGAATTAGTGACCACCTGAATGAGGAGGTATGTATTTAATACTGAGGTTATCTTTTTCTGGTCATGAATTCCTGAATTCTTCTACCATATTATAATGTCCAATGACCTATTAATGAGTTCCAACCCCCATAAAATTTATTTTTGGAATGGGCATATATATCATCTTTCATATACATTTGGAATCACATAAATGTTATATTTTTATCCTGATTTACCCATTATAATGGTGGGGTGCATGATGTTCTCTCTAATAATTCTTCAACTTGTTTCATTTTTTTAGGACACCATTTGTTCAAATAAAATATTTCCCTATTTAAAAAATATGAAGAAAATAAATCAAAGAATATTAAAAAAAATAATCACTCAATTTAGAATAATATTTTTAAAGAAATGACCAAAATACCCTTCTGATTAAATTCTGTTTAAATTCCAGAAGTAGGAAATTTTACATTTAAGCTAAAAATATCCCTAAAACATAAAAATGAAATAATTTCCCATAAAATAACAATATGGTGGGATTTTAAATTTTTAATTATAGAATAAAATAGGTTAAAATTATAACATTATCCCTCCTCTACACTTAACCATTACACTCTCAGGCAATCACCATATATTCATATCAAAATTCACAAAACAATAAAAAAGTGAGAAAAAATAAATATTCTTTTCCAAAAAATAGTTACATCATTTATCTTCTATAAAAAACAATTACCTATCATTTCATTTCATCAAATTTTTTAAAACTAAAAAATCCATCCAAATCCCAATCACAACCAACTTCATATTAAATTTTCGGTCACTCTTCACTCAACAAAAATTTAATCTAGAGTTATGCATGTTCTTAAAAAAGGAATGAATCACCATATGTATATGATAATTATCATCACTATATAGTATGAAATTGGATAATATTTTCATTTATTAAGATTTTTTAAGGTGAATTTGGTGGCATAGGGTTGGAGGGAAAATAATTAAAAAATACTAAGGCTATAAGGAAGAGGGTTAACTCTTAAGTACAATGCGTGAATAATCAAGAGAAAAAGGATGGAAATCACTCAAATAATTTTAATATTTGAAGAAACAATAGATGATTTTTTATGACATGGTACATGAGAAAATAAATGATTATAATGAAATCATCCATGTTCTCTCATTTTTTTCATTTTTTAATGCTTTAGAAATGAACAACTTTATTTTGTTTTTTTACATTTTTATAACGAAGGATGATTTGAAAATTGAATAAAATTAATTATTGGAAGTCATGAACATGATTTTTGGTATTTAAATGAGTCATAAAATAATCTACAATGAGCAATTCAATCTCATCTCCATTTTTTACAAAAACCACTGAAGGTGAATAGGTTGAAACAAGTAAAGCGTAATTAAATGATGACTTAAGCACAATTATATCCATATTTATTACCCAAAATATTTAAAAATAACTCAAATCAACCAAAAATGAATCAAATCCAAAATAAAACACATGAAAGTCAGTTCCCCCACACTCAAACATAAAATATCCATGAAAAAATACAAAGAGTGCAGGTAGGTAATGAAAAATAAGCTTGTAATGTGAATTAAACCTATCAAGCCATTCATGAAATCTATGGGCTAATGAAAAATAGATGTAAGGGTAGGTCTTAAGATAAAATATGTCCATTTAAAGATATTCCTAAATACTATCAAAAATATTCCACAAAATCTAAAGCTTCAAAAGACAAAATCATAAATTATGGTTCTCACAAAAAATCCAAGTTTCTCAAAAAAAACTGTGGGAATTAAAAATAATATTTTAATACAGTTTGGAATACCTCATAGGAATGGAAATATATTTTGAGTTATTGTTTCATGGGAATATATTTAATTAATTATTATAACTAATAAAATTTCTTGAAAATATAATAAAAGGAAAAAATATTCACATCAACAATCATTTAATATCCATTTATTCACAAATCATTTAACCTATATCAAAGTAAATTGATGTGTGAAAAGTGATAAGAATATTAATTAAATATCAAGGATCATAAAAATAAAAAAAACACATAAACAAATAAGTAGGTTGACACTCCCCCCACACTTGGAATTTACTACCCCTCATTTCAGGTCAAAAAATTTAAAATATGTGTAGAAAAACTACTGAGATAGAAAGATACAAACTGAATTTATTTTTCATTGGAATCTTTGAGACAAGATACAATATACTTCCCTTAAACATATAAATATTGAAATAAATAAAAAATAAGAATATTAATGAAAAATAAATAGGAAGGGAAAAGAAAGGGTATAATGTGTGGTTTTACCACCCAGGTGGGAGCTAGGTTTTTATGGCCCCTAGTTAGGTAATTCCAAAAGTTTAACCCCATTATGAATTTTGATGTGGTTTATTGCTTATAAAACACCACACATTAATTATCCCAAAATCCATCAATATATGATAGGATTGATAACCCCTAATTTAAAAAATATAGACCCAACTCCCAAAATTGATAAAAAATACAATTTGAGATCATGAGGGTGTGGTGAAATAATATAGGGGTGATCCCTAATTTTTACAAGATTAATAGTGTCCACTGATGGTTATATTTTTATAATAAGAATTGTTTTCTCTTCTAGTATAGGTTTAGAAAATTATTCCTCAATGTGTTCTTTTTTCCATCATCCTCATTTTCATCAGTGTACAACTTGACATGCTCCTCTGTTCTTTCTTCAACACATGAAACTTTTTCTTCTTCATTATCAAGGGACTATAGTAATATTACTGAATCCAATAAATCAACATACATGATTTTATTTTCCAATTTATAATAAATAAAATTTTAATGAAAGAAATTCATGGAAATTAAATTTCCCTAAAAAAAATTAGTTTCAATATCATTTTCTTCAGGAAGGGTCGAATTGAATTCATTTAGTCAAGAGGGAAGTGAGGATTTAATTCATTATTCTACCTTATCAATGTATTCTTGAAGTACTGGTGGAATAGAAACATCATTATCATTATCTTTCATTTTCTTTCGTTCTATCCACAAGACTTTAACTTCTTCTACTTTGGTGGCCAGTGATGAAACCATCTTTCTTTATTTTTTGAGAATCAATGAATTTTAATCTACTTCAATATTAAATATTTCATACTTTCTAGGCTCACAATAAATGTTTTAATTGGGCCAATAATTATATTAATCACCATAAAAATTCATATTGGGTGATGAAGCAAAACATATCCAATGAAATTATATTTTTAGGTTTTTGAAATATTTCAATTGGTTGTTGGTTTTTATGAAAAATAGTGTATGAAAGAACTTCGCCTACACAGAAATGGTTTTAGTTGATGTGAAGTTTTTTTTCATGAAATCATCAATAAAAATAATTTCCCCAATGGAAATACAATATAGACGTCCCTTGACTATCTCTCAATGAGGTTGTAATTAATGTCACAAAATTTTCACTTTTTTATTGGATGTTTTTAAAAGAAAATAAAATTGGTGTTTGATTAAAATTTCCACTAAACAAATGTAAACTAAAGTGAAATAAAACTGAAGGAAAATATATAAAATTTATAGGAAATAAAATTAATTTTGAAATTAAGATTAAAACAGTGGTCGTAGACAAGATTAAACATCTTAGACACTCCCCTCTTCTTTGTACACCAATATTTCACCATTGAATTCCTAAATTCACCCCAAGGACCCCCAAGTGAACACTAAAATTTTAATAGGAATTATATCAAGAGATTAATATGATTTTTGTTATGTTTAGATAAGTGCATCATTAACTTTAATAACTCTAATAAATATAACCTAATTGAAACCACTATGATCAACGATATGACCTCACAAAAGTAATTTAATTATTGAAATCAATTAATTTATTTCCAATATTGAAGAACCATCCATGAATCTTTGTTGAATATATATTTGAGAAATAAAACAACTACATTAATTAAAAAATATATGTTAAATATAGATTCAAAAGGTGATATATTACACAATAATAAAGAAATGTGAAAGAGAGTGTCTATTAGGTTTCATCATCCACATCCACTTGGTGCTTAGCCTAGCATCACTTGAGAAACCTTCTTCTTCTCCATAACGAGTTATATGGATATTATCTTCATAAATATCTCAATCTCCTCACTCCCACCATGGATAAATGGTAGAAAAGCTTGGTTCTAGATCATCTAGGGGTTGTATGCAAGTTTCACACTTCCCTCTTTGGTCACAAACTCACTCCAAGTACTAGCAGTCTCCTTTTATAGAAAACCCATAAAAACTTCTTCCCATGTTATCATTAATTTTTTTTCACATCGACACGTACAAGATATGTAATGAAATTTCACATCATTTACTCCTTCGATCAACATCTATCGTTAATCTGTACGTAATCTTCAATGATTTTTTTTTCAAGAAAAGTGTAATGTTGCGTAATGTAGTTACACGACATGTAATGGTATTTTAGGGATTGTAATGATTTCACTACCTATTTTTTGTGGAAAATACTTTTTGAAAAAGTCTTGTTTTGTAATGGAATTACACAACCTATAACTTTGTTACTCCATTTTTCCATCTTTGATCCTTTCTCCAAAATTCTGTGTCATGCTGCTTCACTTCACTCACATTTCATAGTGTCTTTCAACTACATACTAAAATACACTTTCTATTTAAAAAAGGTTAATATTCATGAATTGTGAAATTTTTTATTTTAAACTCAAAACATTCCTAAACTAAAAAAATGCAATTTCACATAAATTGACACATTTGTGGTGTTTAAATCGTTAAAATTGATATGAAAAATATTCGAAATATTAGCTCTATTAACCAACTTCAAGGAATGAAATTTCATTTTCACCTCCTCCAGCATGCTGGTAGGAAGAATAACATGATTAATGACATAAATGATCTCATCCTCATTTATGGTCTAATTAGAAAGTGACTCCCAACCTTCACGGATTTCCCTCAAGGACAATCACTATAGATTCTGATACTTCCTTTCCCTAATTTGGTCAAAAGTGTATACTCCACTAAAACAAATATGAGTGTCATCTACTCCTAGAACTCCTAAACCACAACATGTATTTAATCTAGAAAATTCATCATTTTAAACTCTTTACTAGACTCCTGAACTACCTAATTCTGAGTTGTTATTCTTAAAGTGTCACCAATGTTGTTCTCATTCATGTCCTTATAGGCTAGGTCAAAGTCAAATGACATGAAATAATCAACCAACCTCCACAGTTGGAGATTCAAATCTCATTGCTATATGATATACATTAATATACAAATCCTTATTTTCACACAATAGATAATGCCTCTAACACTTTAAAACATAAACTACTATTTATGAATCAAGGTTATGTGTGGAGTAATTCCATTCATCTTTCCTCAACTTCTGTGATCTATATGCAAAAAATAGATCTCCCTACACTAACACTACTTCAATATCATTTCCAAAATTCTCCCAAAACACAGTATACTCCTCACCTAGCACTGGTAGGATCAATATTAGTTCCATTTTCAAAAACATCTTCAAATCCTAGATATAATTACCACATGATTTAGACCATTAAAACATTATTCCCTTCTTGGTTAATATTGAATATGGCGCTACCATATTGGATAATCTATGATGAAACTACGATAATATCATGGAAACACTAGAAAGACACGGATCTCTAAAACATTATTATGTTTCTATTAAGAAACTACTTCTCTAATTTCTTTGGGTCCACTGACACACCATCCATTGAGATGATGTGACCCAAAAAGTATACCTGGCCAATATAGAATTGACACTTAAATATCTCAGTGTATAGATGATGATCTCTTAGTTTACTCAGGATGATGTCAATATGTTGGGAATGATCGTCAAGAGTCTTTGATTACACCAATATTTCATCTATAAACACTACCATAAATAGATATAGGAATAGATGGAATATTTTCTACATCAAGGCCATAAACACTACTGGCATGTTTTTCAACCCAAATGAAATCATGATGAAATCATAAATGGCATACCTAATTCTAAGAGTACTCCTTAGTATATCCGAAGGTATAAGTCTTAACTAATGATACCTTGATCTCATGTCTGTCATATAGAAAACACAGGCTCCCCTCAACTAGTTAAATAGGCCATCAATAAGAAAAATAGGATATTGTTCCTTCACTATCATCAGGTTAAAATTCTAGAAATCAACACACAAGAATAGACTCACGTCATCCTTCTTTGAAAACAAGACTATAGAACTCCAAGGTGTTTTACTCGGGTGGATAAACCCTTTATCCTTATACTCTTAAAATTCAGTCTTAATCTCTCTATTAGATCCATTCTATATGGTGGAATATAAATTAGGTCAACCCCAGGAATGAGATCAATTGTAAATTTCACATATCTCATAGGTTACATCCATTATAAGTCTTTTGAAAAAACATCCTGAATCATTCCCTCTATAAGTGTAAATACACCCTTCTTTACACCTCCACCATCCAATAATATACTAGAATTGTGGGCGGTGAGATCCACTAGTTACTGATTAACTATCCCAGCACAACTAACATTGATATCCCAGTATCAATGGTGAATATATTTTTCACACTCATGAGATGTAATAGTCACTCTTTTGGAGTAACAATATATGTGAGATTGGTACGTAATTAACCATTTCATACCCATGAATATTTAAAACCAATAAATATACATAATTTAAATATCCCATAGAAAACGATACTGGCCAACCTTGAGATAATACCCCTTTCACAAAAAGAAGTCCCTTGACAGCTCTCCCAATGTTGTATTGATCTTCACAACCCCAATCACAAACTCCACTTCCATAATCAAACTATTCTCAAGTTATGTAGATAAAAAATAATGATAGGAACAATTATCAAATAAGGAACTGGAAAGTGTAGAATCTACAAGAATAGTACCTATAACTGTAACACCCCAGGTAAATAAAGAATATGAAATTTTCATATTTATCCATATTTGTGAATAAAGTATTGATATGATTTTAAAGGGGACACTATGCTCGATGGCGTACCCAACACGCAACAACGAGTTTCTTGGGAATCTTACATTGCACTTTAATAATAATATAATATTATTTTAAATGGTAGTTAACATGTAGCCGTTGTATTGGCGGGAATGGATATAAATAACTAAAATATGATTATATATGTTTTTAAATGTTTTTACATTTATCCAATAGAGGGTAGAGGCTTAAAATACGGAAAGAATTCAATTTTAGGCGTATATGCCCTAGTTTTCACTAAAGGTTCACTTATCACCTTTTGATGTTGAACCATCATTAAATATAGTTTTGTTCACTCTTAAACATTCTTTTGGACCAAATAAAACTCTTATTAAGAATCGGGACATCAAAATTTACTTTTTGTAAATTTTTGGTATCTTTCCGATAAAGTTCATTTTTTTAATGAATAGTGTAAAATGTTGTATTTTAATTCAAAACCTCTTTTTAATATAATTTATTTATATGATTAGATAATCTTTTGAATTGGTTTTAAAGTGAAATTAGAAAATATTTTTACCATTAAATCCAATAGTGGTCTTTGGAATTAATTTCACTTTGAAATCAGATTTAAACCAGTGTCAATCTTTTAATACTTATTGTTTCATAAAAACACGCTATTTGCTCTGATAGCGGGAATTAATTATTAAATTAATTAATGTGACTTATATGTTTTGAATTTTGTAAAAATAGACTTCATTTTTTAATTCGGAATATCAAATATAGCTTAGGGTGAATTTTTGGGATTTTTCTGAAAAACATCAATTTTTGATGAATAGTGACACCACTAAGTGGTACTTATAAAAACTGATTTTTCCGTTTAAATGAAATTTTGCCATCTTTGTGTTTTGAATTTAAAAAATCCGACATACATGGTTTTCATTAAGAAGTAAAATTTGGTTCAATGGGATAAAAATAATTTTTTGGTGAATAGTAACTTATTAAGTTTTTAATCGCGATTAGAGGTAATTAGTGTAGTTTAAGGTAAAAATAATGTTTTAATAATATGAAATGAACTTGAAACATGTCCTAACCTCATTGGATGTGTAATGGCCGACGAAGAAAAGCCATGGGTCAACTTGGGTACCCCATGGAGCCACTTTGGTTGGGAAATGACATAAATAACTTTTTATTTAATGTAAAAGTAAAAATGACACAAACATGATATGTTTTACTAAAACAATTTTTCAGTGGGGTTATACAAGTCATATTTTTGATTATAAATAGTAATTGGAAATCTAAAAAGATTTCCTACATCATAGTATATTTTTTATAATTTTTATACATTAAATAAATTAAATTATTTATGACATAATAATGATGCACCGATGACATCATTATTCAACGATTTAAATAAAATGGAAAGATAATGTAAAATATATGAACTACACATATCCAAAACTTATTTTATGGGTGTATTTCGAACCCTTATCACCTTATCCACGAATTATATCAATGTGGGACCTTTTAAAACCAAAACACATTTTCAAATAAAGTAATATTTCTTACTTTCCAAAAGTGCCCCTCCTATCCTCTTATAAAAGGCCCCCACCTCTACCTAATTTCACACACTCCTCAAGCCTTTGGCTCGGCCAACACCTGCCCATTTACTCTCTCCACATACCTCTCCTCATCCTAGAGTATTCCCTTTGGGATGAATCCTTTCAAAGGAAG
Organism: Viscum album; assembly: GCA_963277665.1. NCBI lineage: Eukaryota > Viridiplantae > Streptophyta > Magnoliopsida > Santalales > Viscaceae > Viscum > Viscum album. Next base: position 1,492,279,607 of record OY728142.1, read on the forward strand.
CCTTTAGGCTCAAATCAAAAGGAGTTACACTTTTAAAGGTAATTCATTCTCTCATGTTCATTTGTTTTATTTTTCTTCTCCAACCCCCTAAACTCTTTTTATTCACTTCTTTTGTAACAACACCAGTATCTTCAATATACTAGGATGTTTTTATAATATTTATTCGAGCTACACTCTCACACAACTACATCAAATGGTTAAAGAACATACGGTTTCCGTGGATGGCGAAATTCTGCCTCCTGAAACGATGATTGTTCAATACTCATTTAACACCTTCAATGGTGGCCATTTTGATGTCACTATTTTTATATATGATATATAATATGTTTATGTTTTACTTATGCTTCTGTATTTTTCATTTGTATCTTACCTTTATGGCTTCCATTATGGGTATACGCGATATCTTCATTTTAGGAAGTGCGGACTACCGCCCCCTCAAAGTGATGTGATTCGTTAATGCCATACGTGGGACGTATAAAGAATGGAACTATGATATTATATATCATATTATACTTTAATTATAATATATCTTTATATAATTATGATTCCATTCTATAAAATATGAAATAGAAATGAAAGTAGCGTTCATGCGTACGTACGGCTTACCGTCTCCTTGAACGGTGCATTTCATTTCTTACCTATAAATGATTATGTAATGTTATAAATGCATGAATTGACTGGATATATATGACATATATGATATCTATATCATGAATACAATTCTGGATATAATAAACATTTGTCCACACGAACAACATGTAATTGTAAGAAGTCCACTTTCGACTTAAGAACCAAATATCGGCAAAACAAATATTATTAATGATTACATAATGTTTATGACATGGTAATAAGTGATATAAAAGGAATAATGAACTTGAAAAAGGTTCTTAAGGAATTATAAATTAACTCAAGTTTATTATTCAGGAGATTAAAGAACGATCGAGTCAAGTCGGACCCGAGGTAAGGGATCCTACTCCACTCTTTCTTTTTAAGTACACTCTTTTATGTCATTCCTTTTAAAGCTCATATTTCTTGTTATTGGGATGTTATTTTATATTAATCTTACTGTAGTTTTTATGTTCATGTGATGAGAGACCCTATTCTCTCTCATCAATCCATTTTGGAAGTTTTATGTGGCGCTGTTAGGCTGCCGACTTTTCGTAAGGGATTTTTCATCTCACATTTATTCCCGTGAGATTTATGCTACATTTGCCACAATTTCCTTTGAGTGGTGTATGTACTTCCATTATTCTACTCTTTGTGTAATATAATTTCTTTTATGAGTATTTACATCAATGATTTATTGTCCTTCTTTCATGGGGTGTATGTTTTGAAAGATACCCAAGTCGGTAAGGGAACCTTTCACCCTCCTCTTTTTTAAAAGACTTATTTTGTTGGGTCTTTTAATTTACATATTGTTATGTTGGGATATGTTCTCATATATCCTTATTGATGTAAATTTTATGTCCAAGTTATGAGATGCACTTTTTTTTATCTCTCATCAACTCATTTTGATGTGATGCCGTTAGGCTGTCAAGGGAACTTTTTAACCCAATTTCGATTTCTTTGGGTTCAACATGTAGTCATTGAATATGTCATCCATTGAATATGTGTGAATGACCTTTTATTGTTTTAAACTTAATATCCACTCATATTGGGTGTATTTATATTTGTCACACATATTTTTGAGATTGATTTTTCCTTAATTTAAGGATACCTTCTTTATAAGGGATTTCATCACATTTGACATTTCTATTGAGAGTTCATTGTTGTTATACACCAATTCACTCTTATGTGGTGTATATACTGTCCTTTGGAGTATTATATCATGAATCCATTTATTATCATGATATTATAAAGTTCTGACTAAATGTTATTCCTCAATTATTTTATTCAAGTGCCTCTAATTTTGGTAAAACCCCTTTAACCAAAATATCGCTTTAAATGTTTTAATTATTTGTTCTTATTAATATCCATGTTTTCAAAATGGTTTTAAGGATTTATTTATATGGATATTAATGGTTTAAAATTTTAAGCTTCAAAGTTGTATGTGACACTTTTATTTAAAAATCTCTTTATTAAATGTTTTAAATGGTTTTGGAAATGGTTTCTTTTTGAATGGATTCATTATTTTAATATACTAAAATGTTATATTGTGATTGAAATGTGGAAATGTTATGTTTCCTTTATTCATGTTTTATGTGATAAATTTATGTTATGGTTCTTGGGAATTGTTATGAAAACGGGTGGTTCCATGATAAACTAAGGGCGGGTGAGCCCGATATAGCTCTCCAATGCATTGGGTAACGCGAAGGAGTGAAACGTTAAGGTTTCTCCGAAGAGATTTATGGAATATACTGTGATGGGTATTCCAAATGTAACCAACAGGGTTACTCCCTACGTAAGAATGTTCTGAATGACTCAAGATACCTTTATGTCTTATGTTTTCTATTATTTATTCATGATTTGATATGCCTATGTTTTATGGGTAAAGTGTGATTTCATTATAATGTATATATGAACTCATGTTTCCATTCCATATTTTTATAACTCTTACTGAGATTTTTATGCTCATCCCAAGTTTTTGAAATGTTTTTCACAGGTCAAGGGAAAGTTACATGATGTGATGATAGTTTCAAGGATGTGTCAAGAAAGAATCTGTGTTATATTTTAAATATGTTTCCATTGATGGGAAGAATGAATACTGTCTTTTATGTAACCACTTTGTTTAAATGTGGAATGTAATGCAAGTTTCATGATCTAATTCTCAAAAAATCTAATCCTGAAAAGATCCTCAACGTGTAATCTTGTAATAACTCAAGATTAAGTAAGGTTTAAGGCTGGGGCCTTATAGTTGGTATCAAAGGTCGGTTTAGATAACTTTAGAGGTTAGGGTATTCTTTAAGCATAAGGGACATTACCATAATGGTTAGGATTTCAGAGAGAGTCCTAGTTTTAGATAAAGTGAATGAGTAAGTATATCTTAGTGTTTACTTACTCATTAGTGCATGATGGTTTTGTTGATATACTCACACTGACCTTTTTGTTTTAGTGAATGGATGGTTCTAGCAGGCACCAAAGGGACAACAGGTTTGAAGGAAACTGTGGTCGTTCTCTGATTAAGATACTAGATAAAATGGGGGATTCAATGAGGAAACTCATGGTTGTTCTAAACCAAGAATCAAGGAGTCATGAACAACCACTTGAACCTTGGTATGATCTTTAATGCATCATGTACGAGGTGACCAATCCATGTGAAAGTTCAGGTAATAATTATAAAGGTAACCATTAGAGTTTATATGATCCTTACTTTTGAGGTAATTATGGGTTACTATATGTTATGATGGAAGTGAAAGGCATGAGATAAAATTGACGTTAAATTATGTTATGGTTATTTTTGATGATTTTATCTCTTTTTGGGGAATGATTTGAGAATTATATAGTTTTGGAAAAAGGACAACACGCATACCGTGTGACAACCCGTCGCGTCGGACAAAGCTGCGGGAATCGAACCCACAATCAAAGTGCAACTGGTATTTATCGCCTACCACTGGACTACGTGAAGTCCCTGGTTAGTTTGACTGATTCTTTTTAGTTATATGATTTTATGAATTAATAGTAAGTTGATTTTGGGTTATTTATGAAAATTATTAACCTATCATTGAGGATATGTGATTAGGATAATTACTTTTCAATGCGAGACTTTAGGAGCGACTGATGTTGTTTGGAGATAAATGTTACGATTTAACTTGGAAGACTATGTGACTAAATCCTTCAAATATTTGCGTTTCAATCTTATATCGGTTTACTTTGAATAATTTTATGGAAAAATTGTTTATCGGATGGTCCTCGTTGAACTTTGGGTTTTGTTTGACAAATTTTGGAGGTTAAGAATAGATTTTCTTTTTATAAAGGGTTATCCTTTTCTAGATTATCTGATCTTGTACTAGCCTTTTTGGTTTTGGTTTTGGTTAAAGTCTAAAGACATGGGAAGTATATAGTTCTCTTTTGTGGATTAGGTGATTTTCTAAAAGTTTATTATAATACTCTTAATGCGAACAAGTCTCCCTAAATACTCGTCTTTTGGAGAAAATATGAGTTTGATTAAGGAATCTAGTAAAAGTTGAAAGTAAACATGATAAGTGATTATGTTTCCTTATGAATAAATTCCTCAATAAAAAGTAGCTTAAAACAAAAACGTTGTCTATTAACTTTTCCTACTGGGGAACCCAACACCGTTTAACCCATCACAAGTTTGTGATTTTCTTATTGTTAACTTTCTCCTAAACATGTTTTCTATCACTCTCCATCAGAACATGACCCTATGTTTTCTCCTCCATATCCATGTTTTCCTACTTGGAATCCTAGTATTGGTTAACTCGGGTGACCTCTGTGCTTATCTTTCTTTATTTTAAAGTGATTGTTTTACCGACTCTTGTTTTGATGTGGGACTTTCAAGGATGTTTCCAAGCTCGATTTTAAAAATTGCGAGGACGCAATTCCCAAAAGGGGGGAAGGATGTAACACCCCAGGTAAATAAAGAATATGACATTTTCATATTTATCCATATTTGTGAATAGAATATTGATATGAATTTAAAGGGGACACTATGCTCGATGGCGTACCCAACAAGCAACAACGAGTTTCTTGGGAATCTTACATTGCACTTTAATAATAAAATAATATTATTTTAAATGGTAGTTAACATGTAGCCGTTGTATTGGCGGGAATGGATAGAAATAACTAAAATATGATTATATATGTTTTTAAATGTTTTTACATTTATCCAATAGAGGATAGAGGCTTAAAATACGGAAATAATTCAATTTTAGGCGTATATGCCCTAGTTTTCACTAAAGGTTCACTTATCACCTTTTGATGTTGAACCATCATTAAATATAGTTTTTTCACTCTTAAACATTATTTTGGACCAAATAAAACTCTTATTAAGAATCGGGACATCAAAATTTACTTTGTGTATTTTTTTGGTATCTTTCCGATAAAGTTCATTTTTTTAATGAATAGTGTAAAATGTTGTATTTTAATTCAAAACCTCTTTTTAATCTAATTTATTTATATGATTAGATAATCTTTTGAATTGGTTTTAAAGTGAAATTAGTAAATATTTTTACCATTAAATCCAATAGTGTTCGTTGGAATTAATTTCACTTTGAAATCAGACTTAAACCAGTGTCAATCTTTTGATACTTATTATTTCATAAAAATACATTATTTGCTCTGACAGCGGGAATTAATTATTAAATTAATTAATGTGACTTATATGTTTTTAATTTTGTAAAAATAGACTTCATTTTTGAATTCGGAATACCAAATATAGCTTAGGGTGAATTTTTGGGATTTTTCTGAAAAACATCAATTTTTGATGAATAGTGACACCACTAAGTGGTACTTATAAAAACTGATTTTTCCGTTTAAATGAAATTTTTCCATATTTTTGTTTTGAATTTAAAAAATCCAACATACATGGTTTTCATTAATAAGTAAAATGTGGTTCAATGGGATAAAAATAATTTTTTGGTGAATAGTAACTTATTAAGTTTTTAATCGCGATTAGAGGTAATTAGTGTAGTTTAAGGTAAAAATAATGTCTTAATAATATGAAATGAACTTGAAACATGTCCTAACATCATTGTATGTGTAATGGATGATCAAGAAAAGCCATGGGTCAACTTGGGGACCCCCTGGAGCCACTTTGGTTGGGAAATGACATAAATAACTTTTTATTTAATGTAAAAGTAAAAATGACACAAACATGATATGTTTTACTAAAACAATTTTTAAGTGGGGTTATACAAGTCATATTTTTTATTATAAATAGTAATTGGAAATATAAAAAGATTTCCTACATCATAGTATATTTTGTATAATTTTTAGACATTAAATAAATTAAATTATTTATGACATAATAATGATGCAGCGATGACATCATTATTCGACGATTTAAATAAAATGGAAAGATAATGTAAAATCTATAAACTACACATGTCCAAAACATATTGGATGGGTGTATTTCGAACCCTTATCACCTTATCCACGAATTATATCAATGTGGGACCTTTTAAAACTGAAACACATTTTCACATAAAGTAATATTTCTTACTTTCCAAAAGTGCCCCTCCTCTCCTCTTATAAAAGGCCCCCACCTCTACCTCATTTCACACACTCCTCAAGCCTTTGGCTCGGCCAAACCCTGCCCATTTACTCTCTCCACATCCCTCTCCTCATCCTAGATGATTCCCTTTGGGCATAATCCTTTCAAAGGAAGCCTTTAGGCTCAAATCAAAAGGAGTTACACTTTTAAAGGTAATTCATTCTCTCATGTTCATTTGTTTTATTTTGCTTCTCCAACCCCCTAAACTCTTTTTATTCACTTCTTTTGTAACAACACCAGTATAGTAAATATAATAATATGTTGTTATAAGATTTATTCTAGCTACACTCTCACAAAACTACATCAAATGGTTAAAGAACATACGGTTTCTGTGGATGGCGAAATTCTGCCTCCTGAAACGATGATTGTTCAATACTCATTTAAAACCTTCAATGGTGGCCATTATGATGTAACTATTTTTATATATGATATATAATATGTTTATGTTTTACTTATGCTTCTTTATTTTTCATTTTTGTCTTACCTTTATGGCTTCCATTATGGGTATACGCAATATCTTCATTTTAGAAAGTGCGGACTACCGCCCCCTCAAAGTGATGTGATTCATTAATGCCATACGTGGGACGTATAAAGGATGGAACTATGATATTATATATTATATTATACTGTAATTATAATATACCTTTATATCATTATGATTCCACTCTATAAAATATGAAATAGAAATGAAAGTAGCGTTCATGCGTACGTACGGCTTACCGTCTCCATGAACGGTGCATTTCATTTCTTACCTCTAAATGATTATGTAATGTTATAAATGCATGAATGTACTGGATATATATGACATATATGATATCTACATCATTAATACAATTCTTGATATAATAAACATTTTTCCACACGAACAACATGTAATTGTAAGAAGTCCACTTTCGACTTAAGATCCAAATATCGGCAAAACAAATATTATTAATGATTACATAATGTTTATGACATGGTAATAAGTTATATAAAAGGAATAATGAACTTGAAAAAGGTTCTTAAGGAAGTAGAAATTAACTCAGGTTTATTATTCAGGAGATTAAAGAACGATCATGTCATGTCGGACCCGAGGTAAGGGATCCTACTCCACTCTTTCTTTTTAAGTACACTCTTTTATGTCATTCCTTTTAAAGCTCGTCTTTCTTGTTATTGGGATGTTATTTTATATTAATATTACTGTAATTTTTATGTTCATGTGATGAGAGACCCTATTATATCTCATCAATCCATTTTGGAAGTTTAATGTGGCGCTGTTAGGCTACCGACTTTTCGTAAGGGATTTTTCATCTCACATTTATTCCCGTGAGATTTATGGTACATTTTACACAATTTCCTTTGAGTGGTTTATGTACTTCCATTATTCTAATCTTTGTGTAATATACTTTCCTTTATGAGTATTTACATCAATGAGTTATTGTCCTTCTTTCATGGGGTGTATGTTTTGAAAGATACCCAAGTCGGTAAGGGAACCTTTCACCCTCCTCTTTTTTAAAAGACTTATTTTGTTGGGTCTTTTAATTTACATATTGTTATGTTGGGATATGTTATCATATATCCTTATTGATGTAAATTTTATGTCCAAGTGATGAGATACACTTTTTTTATCTCTCATCAACTCATTTTGATGTGATGCTGTTAGGCTATCAAGGGAACTTTTTAACCCAATTTCGATTTCTTTGGGTTCAACATGTAGTCATTGAATATGTCATCCATTGAATATGTGTGAATGACCTTTTATTGTTTTAAACTTAATATCCACTCATATTGGGTGTATTTATATTTTTCACACATATTTTTGAGATTTATTTGTCCTTAATTTAAGGATACCTTCTTTATAAGGGATTTCATCACATTTGACATTTCTATTGAGAGTTCATTGTTGTTATACACCAATTCACTATTATGTGGTGTATATACTATCCTTTGGAGTATTATATCATGAATCCATTTATTATCATGATATTATAAAGTTCTGACTAAATGTTATTCCTCAATTACTGTATTCAAGTGTCTCTAATTTTGGTAAAACCCCTTTAACCAAAATATCGCTTTAAATGTTTTAATTATTTGTTCTTATTAATATCCATGTTTTCAAAATGATTTTAAGGATTTATTTATATAGATATTAATGGTTTAAAATTTTAAGCTTCAAAGTGGTATGGGGCACTTTGATTCAAAAATCTCTTTATTAAATGTTTTAAATGGTTTTGGAAATGGTTTCTTTTTGAATGGATTCATTATTTCAATATACTAAAATGTTATATTGTGATTGAAATGTGGAAATGTTATGTTTCCTTTATTCATGTTTTATGTGATACATTTATGCTATGGTTCTTGGGAATTGTTATGAAAACAGGTGGTTCCGTGATAAACTAAGGGCGGGTGAGCCCGATATAGCTCTCCAATGCATTGGGTAACGCGAAGGAGTGAAACGTTAAGGTTTCTCCGAAGAGATTTAGGGAATATACTGTGATGGGTATTCCAAACGTAACCAAGAGGGTTACTCCCTACGAAAGAATGTTCTGAATGCCTCAAGTTACCTTTATGTCTTATGTTTTCTATGATTTATTCATGATTTGATATGCCTATGTTTTATGGGTAAAGTGTGATTTCATTCTAATGTATATATGAACTCATGTTTCCTTTCCATATTTTTATAACTCTTACTGAGCTTTTTATGCTCATCCCAAGTTTTTGAAATGTTTTTCACAGGTCAAGGGAAAGGTACATGATGTGATGATAGTGTCAAGGATGTGTCAAGAAAGAATCTGTGTTATATTTTAAATATGTTTCCGTTGATGGGAAGAATGAATACTGTCTTTTATGTAACCACATTGTTTAAATGTGGAATGTAATGCAAGTTTCATGATCTAATTCTCTAAAACTCTAAAACTAAAAAGATCCTCAATGTGTAATCTTGTAATAAATCAAGATTAAGTAAGGTTTAAGGCTGGGGCCTTATAATAACTATCAATGATATGACCTTGTTATCTACAAGTGTTGGCTGAAATGCATGAAATGTTTTTCCCTTATTATATGTGATGAATTCTGAGTCCCCTGACCTGCACCACATTATCAGATATAGATGATATTTCCCAAAAGAACAATATATACTTCCTCAAACACCCTCGCCAATAGAACTCTCACTAACATACGAATATAGCAAAGAAGACCCCCATCCCACACTCTGGTTCTACCTAGATACTCAATCACTACCCATCTATCCAAGGTTCTTGAAGATCCTCTGTAGATGTATCAACATTCCACAATATCGACACTCTATTGGGGGTCAGGGAAAAAGATTGACTTGGATTCCCTCATAGGTGGAAAAGAACTCAGTTAAAATCTTATGTAATAGATACTTCCCCTGGTCCACTCTTCTATCCTGAGGTCTTATAAACATTTTCAAAATGAGACTTCCTACACTTCGAACTTGTAACCCTTGATCATCCTATAAAAACTACATATCCTCCAATGAAAGTATCCTTCAAGTTCCCCTTATATATGAGATCCTGATATCACACTTCATAAAACACATTTAATCAAAATATGTTAAAATGGGACTTATTATCACATTTTATTCCATCCTTAAAACACCTTTCCATAGTTGTCTCATACCCTACCAGTGTTATAAAAAATGATGCAAGTCAGTAATGTGACCAGAATAGTCCATCATAATCATACTCCTATGATACAACTGCATGAACTCAACTTCCATATCCAATCTTAATGTATCTGTTTAAAAGTTATGTAGGAACTTCTCTAAAAATTCATTTAATGTCATACCATCTACTTTCTCATTATAAGATTGAAATTACAAGAATCACTTCACATATCCTCATAACATGTAAGCATCTAACATGACCCTATTCTCTGTAAGATTTGATAAATGGTCAAGTATATTCAGGATAAAATCAATGCAGAAATCAACGGCCTCGGGTCCACCCTCTCTGATTAAACATAGAGAGTGGTTAAACAAAAACTATTATGTCAGGTCATAAATACTCTTCACTACCTACTATGGGAATCTCTCTAAAAACTACATGAATATATCTATGTTCTCACAAATATTTTATCCAACTATTTTCATCGGCACTATCGGTGCCCCAGGTTTCACTACTAGATACATAGTTCAATCCATCACATCTTATCATCCTATTAATAAATTTCGTCATAGATTCATTTATCTATAATTCCAAACACATGTATTAAGAAACATTACACTAAATTTAAAAATTAAACATTATTTTTTCATAGTAATCCATTACAATTCATACCACCTTTTCCCCCACTGCATGGTCAAAACTGAGGCACTATAACTACACTTACCCATCTTATATCTAGGTCTTGATTAATAAGGTAAAAATCATTCTATGTTTTCTAGTTTCTCCTTAGACACCCATTTAATCATATATTACATAATTGTATATCATTAAATTCCATATTGGGCACCATTTTCAACTCAATTACTCGAGAAAGGAAAAACATTTGAATTTCAACAATTTACCCAAAACATGTTTTCTTGTGCATACCTAAAATGATGCATGTCATAATAATTTCTTAGTACCTAGAATGATACATTCATACTCAACTCTCATTCCATATCAGGAGACAACTCAAATATTATAAAATAAAAAGTAACAATTATCACATCACAGAACAAGGTCACCACTAGAAATGAAATTGCATCCAATTGCAACAACACTATTTAATAAAAACAATTCCCACCCTGAATACATGGATTTTACCCTCATACATGGATAAAAACCCCCTTGAATAAGCTCTTAACCAAGGATTTAATCATCCAATTCCCTTTTACACATTTCCCAATTAGTAATACCTAAGAAATGAAAATAAAACTCCTTTGATTCCACTTTGTAACATCCTGGCCTGGGTGCCACACAATGATGCACCAAGTAAGTTGGTCACGCGACCTCATGTGTGCCTCCCTGTATGCCAGATGATGTAAAATAGTAGAGATGGTCTAATATATATCATGGAGATACTATACCCCCTTTATCAAAGTAGAACAAAAATAGAAATAAAAAAGAATAACCAACTAATATACACAATAACTAAACAATACCAATATCCAATGATGTACAAAAAAAGAATACAATATCAAAAACTAAATAGTAGATATCTCATGCTAAATAAACATCCAATTTCAAATGAAAACCAAAAACAAATACACATTTAAACACCCAGGAATGTCCCAACACCACATTAGGTTCCCTCATCCATGCTCCATCCAAACTAATCCATCTAACATATGCCTCTTTCCATTATCCTGTCTTGAATACATGAAGACTATTTTGGTGCTAATCCAAAATCCCAAATAGGGTGTGAGTATAACTTATTAGGCCCCCAAAAATGGTGTATAAATCAATATACAATCAACAACAATGTATATATTTCTATAAAGAATAATATACAATGAGTAAGTAAACCTTTATCTCATTTTCAATTATTCTTTAATTAACCATATAAACCCTCAGGTTACCAAGGAAACCAAATCCATAAATACCTTCTTTGACCAATTCTGGAGTCTAAAACATATCACAATACCATAGTAAATATTTATCATTTCAATCAATATAATATCTCATTCAATTGGAACCATAGTTCAATGATAACTCATGGGTGTAGAATGTTGTTTCTAACACCACATAGGTATTTGGAGCTTCTGTCCCTATCCCATACTACAATATCATAGGGGTATTTGGAGCCTCATTATCAATTGAATATTCACTATATAATATGGGTTTTTAGATCCTCATTCCATTTACCATACTCCCTATCTCATATCGGTATTTAGAGCATCATTCCCTATCCCACACCTCATTTTTCACATATAGATATTTGGAGTATCAGTCCCGGTCCCACACCTCGTTTATCACATATAGGTATTTGTAGCCTCAATCTTTGTAACACACTTTTATATCAATAAATAACACATAAATATCATATATCACAACGATCACATCAATCAAGGTTAATCAACATTTACCATCTTTGTAACACCCTAAGATTTCATAGTATGTAATTTTTTCAAAGTAATTCAATAACTTGCACTACACGCAACACCGAATTCAAGCGCACCAAGACTTACCAAACTAGCCATTCAAAAGAATTTATGAATAGTATTAACTGAATTTTGAACTATATATAATTCTTATAATTTTAGAGTCCATATTATGAGTTTCTTAGACATAACGTAAGAACTAATTCATTTTTTAGATAAAAAAATTATTTTTCAAAAAAATGAACTTTTACAGCCTTTCAAAGGTAACCATTTTTAAATCTAATATTTGAAACTTTTATATATTCAATTTGACAAAATAAGATTCTTCTTTAGAATTGGGACAAAATAATTTAGTTTCAATAATTTTTTTTTCTGATAACTTTCATATTTGGGCGAATAGTGAAAAATACTATATTTTAATCGAAAACAACTTTATTAATCAAAATAATTTATTTGGTTAAATTATACATTTTAATGTTTTGCAAGTATAAATTGATTATATTTTTACCATTAATTACATTTCTGGTAATTTTAAGTAATTTCACTTTGATATTGGACATAAACATGTGTCAATCTTTTGATAGTTATTATTTCTTAAAAATACGCCTTTTGGTTTTGACAATGGGAATTAATTTTAAATTAATAAATGAGACTTCTATGTTTTTAGTTTTGTAAAATAGACCTCATTTTTGAATTTTAAATATAAAAATTATCTTAGGGTGATTTTTTTGTATTTTTTGAAAACATTTAATTTTTGATTAATAGTGAAAAACACTTAGTTATTGTTTAAAACTGACTTTTTATATAAATAATTATTTATTTTATTTAAATTTATTTTAGGAAAAAATGGATACATAATACCTATATATGTTCAATGTAGTTCATTCGAGTCATTTTTTTAATTATATTAGATATATAACATTTTAATGAACTTTTCATCGCCTTTTACCCACCTCCTAGGAGAATTTTCAAATTCGCATTAAACTTAGATTTATCGAGTTTGTGAGTGAAATATCAAAAATCTGAGAGACACGGTTGAGATCAGTATGAAAAATGTGCTTCAATAAGATAGAAATATTTTTTGGTGAATAGTAACTTTTTACTTTTATTTACGATGGTTAAAAGTAAAGAGTAATTAAGGGTAAAAATGATGTTATTCATACCCTAACACATGTCCTAATTCTATTGGATATGGGTAATTCAACCAAAAACAACCTGAAAATAAAATATGATCCTTTAGGTCCACTTAGATTAGATTAGGACATTTATTATTATTTAATTCAAAGAAGAGTTAAAAGAGCTAAAATCAAAGTTTAATAACTAAAAAATTTTGATATAAGGTTATGCATAAGATAAATTAGACTATAAATATTCATTAAAAAGATCATATTATTTCCAATATAATGGTATTTTATCTATAATTTTTAGACATTAAATATTTAAATTTATTTGTGACACAATGATGATGCAGTAATTACTGTATTAATGAAAGATTAAAATAATTGACATTATAATTATCCAAATAAATATAATTTGAGACATTTTATAAATTCCACTAATTTTTTATTTTATCATTCCATGTTAGGGTTTGTTAGATCGATTTTTTTCTAATTAATCATGTTGTTATGATTTTAACAAAAAAAAACAAATAACAAATAGTATCAAAATTGACATAAAAGAGTTTTTAAAACAAATATTATATTATTAATTGATATAATGGTCCTAAAAATATAAAGTTTGGACAAAATAATTATATAATAAAAAATATTACATTAATGAACCAATTGGGGTTCTATTGGCATTTGATACAAAGTTTATTAACCATATAATATAAAAAGATAAAGAGACATGGTAAATGTCAAACTATTTAACTAAGAGTTAAATAAAAAAGTTTGGGTTAATATGGTGATATAAACCTATCTAAAACTTATTGGTTGAGTGGTTTTCGACCCATCCCCACCTTATCCTTTAAATAATTCATTTTCGAGCCATTATAAACCAAAAATAAATTTATTATAAAATAATATTTTATGTTTTCCCTATGGTTCCCCTCAACCCTCTTATAAAAGGGAACTTCCCCTTCTCTCAAATTCACACCTCCAAAGCCATTTGGATCGGCCAACCCCTACCCAAATATGCTTACAACTATCTTAACTTTATCCTATAGCCCTTCCTTTGGTCATAAATCCATCTTAAGGAGCCCTTTTGATCAAATCAAAAGGAAGAACCCGAAGAAGAGGTAATGATTTCACCACCCTCTTTCAAGTTATTTTATTCTTAAACTTACTCTTTCTTTGTTGTTTAAATTATAAAATAATAACTCTACTATATTCTATATATTTTTATGTTATTATAAATATGGAACAACTATATTCATTATTCTAACCATCTTATGAATGATAATATCACAATGTGTGCGTACGTACGGTTTACCGTCTCCATGTTGTGGTGTAATTTGTTATTCAACACTATGTTATTTGGATGGATATAATGACGAGTAATATGTATATAAATAATTAAAATTACATGCTAATGTCTCTGTAAAATTAATATACCATCCAATTCCACACCTTTAAAGAAATGATATTGTCCCTCGTGTGTACGTATGGATTACCGTCTCCACAACGCGATGAGATTCATTTCCACGTTCACCATTAATCGACAATTATAAAAACATATTTTACTAATAAGTATGTAATATAGGAAATATTAATGCTACTGGAGATATATATTTATATATATATGTACTTTTATATACATTATTCACCTAGTTCTGTTCAATACGATATGAAAATGGAAACAACGTTTAAGCGTACGGACGGACTACCGTCTCCACAAACGGTGTTTTTCATTTCATATATATGTCTATTATATATATTTATATTCTAAATATATATGAAATATAAATCATGTTTTATATTCTGGAAGTATTTAAATCTTGATCTAAGTGATACAATCAAGTGTAACAAGTTAGAACACATACAATAAAGAAATCGATTATTACATGAAATGTTAATTTAACATGGAAATTATTGTTAAATGGGTAGTATAATGTCATAAATGAATCATGTATGATATAATAAATATTAATATAGTTATGGTTTAATTTAATAACATACTAGGATCTTCATACAGGAGGTTAAACATACCCTCGACAAAAGAAAACTGCATGGTAAGGGTTAATTCCTCAATCTCATTATTATCTGAGATTGTTTATGTGTAAGTATTTATTGTGACATTTGTATAATACATGTCCATTTTTCATAAAAATGATTTAAAAATGAATATTTTATGAATTTCTGAAAGGCACTCTTTATCAAGGTCAGAATATTAAATGTTTTAAAGATTTATCTTTCAAAATCTTTTTAATTAATGTCCATGTTTTCAAAATGATTTTAAGGATTTATTTATATGGACATGAATATTTTGAATTGATAATTCTTTTCAAAATATTCAAAGGGGTGTGGGACACTTTGATTCAAAAATATCTTTTAAATTACTTACATTATAAATGCGTGAATTTTAAATGATTTCACAAAAAGGATATTTCTCTCAAAAAGTTTTACTCATCATTTTCAACTATGTCAGCATCCTTTACTGGATATTATTTTTCATTGGGGTTGATTTATTATAATAAAATCTTCCATATTTTATTGAATGAGTTATGATATGTTTGACTGTGGATTTTCTATTATTATACCATTCATGGTTTATGGTTAATGTATTGACATTTCATATGCTAGTCTTAATACAAATGTTTATTTTATGTTTAAACTTTTTCATATGAGAAATGTAGTGAACTTAGTAAGTGACAGGTGGAGCCCACTATAGCTCTTCGATGCATTGGTAGGTCTCATGAGAAAAACTAGTGTCTTGGAACAAGGCCTTGACAAAACTTTTATTTGTAGTCTTGGCACAAGGCCTTGACTATGTGGTAATGATGTTTGGAATTAGGCATTCCCACCTTATGAAATTGGTTATTACGTGTGATTATTAGACTAGTAGAATATCCATGTGCATGTTTATATGGTAATGCTTGATTTATTTTTTCCATATTATGTTCAATTTTATGTTTAAAATGTCTGTTGTTTTTATCACACGTCTTTCCTTAAACATTTATAGCTTCTGCTAAATTATTTACCCTTACTGGGCATCTAATCTTACCCCTTTCATATTTTTTATTTTCCAAGGATTCCAAGAAGTGTATTATGATTTATATGCAGGGTTAATCTAAAGGGAATAATGGTGTTCTCAATGAACTATCTATACTATGTTTTATGTTTGAAATTGTAATGTAAAGTTAATGTATGTAATCTATTTTCCAAGACTGTTAAACTGGTCGGTCCATCGGGACATGATTCTTCATAATCATGCCCCTAGATTTAAATAATGCACCAGATCTGGGTAACTAATGTCAGGGAGTTACAGTTTGTATCAGAGGAAGTTTAGAAATAATCTCAAAAACTTTATTTAGATAAACTTTGATTAGATCACATTACCCTAAGATAGACTTTGAGTGTTAGTATAGAAGAACTTGCTAGAATTTAGGTAATGTAGAGATATTGTGAGTTTTCCAAGAAAATACATCCCTGTCTGGATATGAACTGGTAGAGGTGGCTTTGGCACAGATGTACCTAAGGGTAAAACCCGAAAACCCCGCTTTGAGCTAGAATCGAACGGGAATTAGAGCACAACAATGGGATTTGCTGCACTCTTGGTTACGACACTCCCGGGGGATATGCTTAGGATAATTCTCATTTTCTTTACAAATCATTATGAAGTATTTACGAGTATATACCTCTTAAAAGTAAATATTTTTGTGTATTATATCCATAAACTATTCAATTTACATTAGTTATTTTACCAGTTTGGAATTATTCATTGCAATTCATAAACTAACCTAGTGTATGCCATTGTATATAAATGACGCCCAATAGAAGGAATGTGAACTCCAACAATAGATTTGTTCCAAAGAGTACGAAGGATTATATATTTCCCAGTGTTAAGCCAACATTTAAAAGGGATATAGTCTCCCATATATCCTCAATAGATGAAGAAATAGTATCATGTTTTAATAATATAGTTAAAGAATTCTCTGAGTCCTATGGCTTCGAAGGGAAGCGAGATAAGAAAAAGATGGAAGAGAGAAAGATGGATAAAGGGAATAGGGAAAATAATGATTTTATTATATGTAATAACTATGGAAAGAATCACCTTGGTAAATGGTTGAAGGGAATGTGAGTTTTTTATAAGTGTGGATAAAAAGGACACCAAATACGTGATTTCAAGGGTAAGAAAAAAGATTCAAATGTACAATGCCTCAACTTCACGGAGTTGGGACACTATGTGAATCAATTTCCAAATTATCAGAGTATACCCCAAATGCTGCTATTGTATAAGAATCAAGTTATGATACTGTTGAAGATAAAGAGGAATGATTTAAGAGTTCTTATGTTGTTATTAAAGTATTGTGTCAATTGAGTGTCGAATGAACGATGTACTGGTTATATGAATTATGGGAATAAATAAGGATTGTACTACAGTACTATTTTATTGGGAATTTAAGATTACATGGTCCTGATAGTAATATCGTAATTTTGGAATAAGAGATGGTTGATTTGGATAAATTATATTGGATTTTCTTAATTATCTTGGAACTGATTAGTGGTTTTTTTATTTCATGATTGTTGGAATATTCAAAATTTTAGGATATAAGGAATATATCCAGTGTTATATAAAGGATAAGGGAGAATTAATTTAATCAATAAAGTGTTATGGTAATTCAGGGTGTTACCATGTTATAAAATAATACATGATGAAGGTGTTCATATTTTATTACATGAAAAAAAAGATATTCAATGTTTTTAACTTCCTTATAAATTTTGGACTGTGAGTTTGGATTGAATTATTTTGGATAAGTCTAAAGGTTGGAATAGATTATGTTTGAAATGTGATATTATTATTAATATTATTTTTGGATTTTTTTTAAAAAGGACAACATGCAGATCGTGTGACAATCCATCACGTCGGACAAAGCTGTGGGAATTGAACCCACACCATAGTGTGATTGGGATTTATCGCCTACCATTGTACTACATGAAGTCCCAGGATAGTATAATCTAGTTTTTTAAAGGGTATGATAGGTGAATTATAAATTCATTATTTTTGGAACCCTATACGATTAGGATAAATAGAATATTTTTTTTGAAATCCTTTGGAGTGAAAGATGAGTTTTTGGTAGGAATTAGTTAATGGATGTAACTCTACTTGTCAAGTATATATATATATTCCCCCTTATTAAGACTAAATTTTATTTACCCAATTTATGATATGAGTTCTCCACAAATTTATTTTCTGTTTTCAACCTTTTATTTTTGAATAACAATTTCAAATTGTGAGGATGCAATTTATATAATGAGGGAAGAATGAAACACCCCCAAGATTTCATAGTATGTTATTTCTTCAAAGTAATTCAATAACATGCACTACATGCAATGCCGAGTTCCATCGCACTACGACTTACCAAACAAGCCATCCAAAAGCTTTTATGAATAGTATTAACTACATTTTAAACTATATATAGTCTTTATAATTTTAGAATCCTTATTATGAGTTTATAAGACATAATGTAAGAATTAATTCATTTTTTCAGATAAAATAAGTATTTTTCAAAAAAATGCACTTTTACCGCCTTTTAATGGAGAACCCTTTTTAAATCCAATATTTGAAAGTTTTATATATTCAATTTGACAAAATAAAATTCTACTTTAGAATCGGTACATAAGAATTTAGTTTCAATAAATTTTTGTTGTTTTTCTGATAACTTTCATATTTTGGTGAATAGTGAAAAATACAATATTTTAACAGAAAACAACTTTTTTAATCAAAATAATTTATGGTGTTAATTATAAATTTTAATGGTTTTTAATTATAAATAGATTATATTTTTACAATTTATTCCAATTCTGGTCATTGTATGTAATTTCACTTTGAGATTGGACATAAACAAATGTCAATCTTTTGATAATTATTGTTTCTTAAAAATACGCCTTTTAGTTTTGACAATGGGAATTAATTTTAAATTAATAAATGAAACATATATGTTTTTATTTTGGTAAAATAGACTTCATTTTGGAATTCGGAATATCAAAATTAGCTTAGCGTGAATTTTTGGTATTTTTCTGAAAACATTCAATTTTTGATTAATAGTGAAAAATACTGAGTTATTGTTTGAAACCGACTTTTTATTTAAATACTTATTTATTTTATTTAAATTTATTTTTAGGTCAAAATAGATACATAATAACTATATATTTTCAATTTAATTCATTGGATTCATTTTGTAATAATATTATATATATAAAATTTTATTGAACTTTTCACCGTCTTTTACCCACCTCCTAGGAGAATTTGGAAATTAGCATAAAATGTAATTTTACCGCTTTTTGTGCGTGAAATTTAAAAAATCAGAGAGACAAAGTTGATATAAGTAAGAAAAATTTGGTTTAATAAGATCAAAATAATATTTTGTGAATAGTAACTTTTTACTTTTATTTACCACGGTTAAAAGTAAAATGGGTAATTAAGGGTAAAAATGATGTTATTCTTACCCTAACACTTGTCCTAATTCTATTGGATAACTATAATTAGACCAAAAACAACCTTAGGAATAAAATATGATCCTTTAGGTCCAGTTAGATTAGATTAGTACATTTATTATTATCTAATTCAAAGAAGAGTTAAAAGAGTGAAAATCAAAGTTTAATAACTAAAACATTTTTAATATAGGGTTATACATAAGATAAATTCAACTATAAATATTAATTATATAGATAAAACGATTTCCTACATATTGGTATTTTAGTTATATTTTTTAGACATTAAATAATTAAATTTATTTATGACACAATGATGATGCAATAATTACTGTATTATTGAATGAATAAAATAATTGACATTATAAATATACAAATAAATGTAATTTGAGAATTTTTATAAATTAAAATAATTTTATAGGATATTATTCCATATTATGGTGGGTTATATCAGTTTTTTTCTAATTAATAATGCTGTTATTATTTTAGCAAAAAAACAAATACCAAATTGTGTAAAAATTTAAATAAAACTGTTTTTAAAAAAATATTATATTATTAATTAATATAATAGTCAAAAAAATATAAGGTTCGCCCAAAAGACTTATATAATAATACATATAAAATTATTGAACCAATTGTTGTTATATTGGTATTTTATAGTATGTTTATTGACCATATAATATAAAAATACAAAGAGACATGGTAAATGTCAAACTATTTAACTAAGAGTTAACTCTAAAGGTTAGGGTTAATATAGTGACATAAACTTGTCTAAAACCTATTGGTTGAGTGGTTTTCGACCCATACCCACCTTTTCCTTTAAAGAATTCATTTTTTAGCCATTAGAAACCTGAAAAGAAATTATTATAAAATAATATTTTATGTTTTTCCTAAGGTGTCGCACACCCCTCTTATAAAAGGCCACTTCCCCTTCTCTCAAATTCACAACTCCAAAGGCATTTTTCTCGGCCAAACCCTACCCAAATAGCCTCCCAGATATCTTAACTTCATCCTAGAGGACATACTTTGGTCATAAAGCCATCCTATAGAGCATTTTTGATCAAATAAAAAGGAAGAACCCAAAGAATAGGTAATGATTTCACCACCCTCTTCCAAGTTCTCTTATTCTTCTACTTATTATTTCTTTGTTGTTTAAATTATAAAATAATAATTCCAGTATATTCAATATACTGTGATGTTATTATAAATATGGCACAACTACATTCATTATTCTATCCATCTTATGAATGATAATGTCACCATGCGTGTGTACGTATGGCTTCTCATCTCCACGTCGTGGTGTAAATTGTTATTCAACACTATGTTATTTGGATGGATATAATGATGAGTAATATATATATATAAATAATTAAAATTAAATGCTAATTTCTCTATAAAATTAATATACCATCCAATTACACACCTTTAGTTAAATGATATTGTCGCTCATGTGTACGCATGGATTACCGTCTCCACGACGCGATGAGATTCATTTCCACGTTCACCATTCATCGACGATTATAAAAATATATATTACTAATAAGTATGTAATATATGGAATAATAATTCTACTAGAGGTATATATATATTTATATATATGTGTGTTCTTACATATATCTTATTCACTTAGTTCCGTTCAATACGATATGAAAACAGAAACAACGTTTATGCGTACGTACAGACTACCGCCTCCATAAAAGGTGTTTTTCATTTCATATATATATCTATTATACATATTTATATTCTAAATATATTTGATATATAAATCATTTTTTATATTCTTTATGTATTTAAATCTTGATCTAAGTGATACAATCCAGATTAACAATTTAAAACATCTACGATAAAGAAAGCGATTATTACCCAAAATGTTAATTTAACATGGAAATTATTATTAAATGGGTAGTATAAAGTCATAAATAAATCATGTATGATATCATAAATATTAATATGGTTCTGGTATAATTTATTAACATACTATGATATTTATACAAGAGGTTAAACATACCCTCGACTAAAGGAAAGCGCAAGGTAAGGGTTAATTCTTTAATCACATTATTATCCGAGATTGTTTATGTGTATGTATTTACTGGGACATTTTTATCAACCATGTCCATTTTTCATAAAAAATGATTTCAAAATGAGTATTTTATGTATTATTAAAATACACCCTTCATCGATATCAAAATTTTAAATATTTTAAAGATTTTTCTTTCTAAATCTTTTTAATTTATGTCCATGTTTTGAAAATGATTTTAAGAATTTATTTATATGGACATGAATGTTTTGAAATGATAATTATTATCAAAAGTTTCAAAGTGGTATGGGACACTTTTATTCCAAAATATATTTTAAATTACTTCCTTTATAAATGTGTGACTTTTAAATTATTTTACAAAAATTATATTTCTCTCAAAAATTTTTACTCATCATTTTCAACTATGTCGGCATCCTTTACTAGATATTATTTTTGATTGGGGTTTTTTTATTGTAATATAATATTCCATATTGTATTGAATGAGTTATGATATGTTTGACTGTGGATGTTCTATTTTTATACCATTCATGGTTTATGTTTAATGTATTGACATTTCTTATGGTAGTTTTAATATTAATGTTTATGTTTTGTTTAAACTTTTTCATATGAGAAATGCAGTGGACTTAGTATGTGACTGGTGGAGCTTGCTATAGCTCCTTGATGTATCGGTAGGTCTCATGAGACAAACTACTGTCTTGGCACATGGCCTTGAAAAAAAATTTATTTGTAGTCTTGGCACAAGGCCTTGACTATGTGGTAATGATGTACGACATTAGGCATTCCCTCATTATGAAATTGGTTATTACATGTGATGATTTGGCTAGTAGAATATCCATGTGCATGTTTATATGGTAATGTTTAATTTATTTATTCCTTATTATGTTAAATTTTATGTTTAAAATGGCTATTGTTTTCATCACACATATTTCCTTAAAAGTTTTTTGCTTCTGCTAAATTATTTACCATTACTGGGCATATGAGATCACCCCTTTCTTATGTTTTATTTTCCCAAGATTCCAAGAAGTGTGTTATTATTGATATACAGGGTTAATTTAAAGTGAATAATTGCATTCTCAAACAACTATCTATGATGTTTTTTATGTTTGAAATTGTAATGTAAAGTTAACGTATGTAATCTATTTTACAAGACTGCTAAACTGATCGGTCCTTCAAGACTTGATTCCTTGTAATCATGCCAATGTATTAAAATAATGCATCGGCTCTGGGAAACTGGGTTCGGGGAATTACAATCGTATCACATTTAACATCATGATATACGATTACACTTTATCACAACAAACATGGTTCCTCAATTTAATCACATAGAATAATATGAGAAATTCACCATTAAACTATTTACATCATTTAAATAATAAACCCATTAACCATTTAAGGTTATGTAAAACATGTCACAAATATCCCTTTCAATTAATTCAAACTTTCATCAATTGACCAATTACACAATTCCAATTGCTCATAAATTCCATCATCAAAACATTACATTAATGAATTCACCAATTAATTTGTCTAATTACACAATAATGGTATCCCATTAATGAATTTACCAATTTTTTAATCCAATTTTTTAATTTGAATATCTATATAATTAATTATCCAATTCATGAACCCAGTTATGGAATGGCAATATCCCATTAAATAATTCACGAGTTAATTAATCCCACTCCACAATCTTAATATCCAATTAATTAATTCCCCAATTAATTAATCCAATTATTTTATTGAATTAGATATTCAACTATTAAATGTACCTATTGAAATATCACAACACATACAAGAAATTTGGCTTAAATACTATAGGAATTGAATTTGGACCACCAACCTCAAAATTGGCAATGAATGCTCACGAACAGAAAACCCAAATTGAAGTAGAACAACTACATTCATTGTAATTAATGATATCTAGATAAAATACCTAGATAAAAAATCAAATCAATCATTATCAAACAACCATAGATATATATCCATCTGAAATATAAAATACAATCCATTCTTAGGATGATAGAAAGACATGAGATATAGTGGAAACCACACTGGATGAGATTCACTTACTATGAGAGGTACAAATCTTTAATCTGAGATTTGATTCACCAATATCAAAGGTGTGAGGGACTTATTGTCCATTTGGTAACCTTGTATAATGAGTTAAATCATTTTAGGTTTGATCTAGGTAATTTTGATTTATAATAAGGGGGTTTTAAAATTTTATAAATAATTTTTGGGGGATTAAAAATCCTCTCACATGGTTTCCTGTAAAAGGCGCAAAATTCCCCATAATATTGTACCTAACAATTAGACCCACCTAGGGGCGTTGAATAATTATTACTAATAGCATACACATTTTGAAAAATTTTCCATGGGCCATATGAATTTCCATTTGTTTAGGTTTTCATAGTTTGTTGGGCTAGGCACACGATTTTGTGAAACCATGTGCAAACTGTGAATTGCCCCTCTCCCTTCCAAAATTAAATTTTTTCTCCCAAATACTCCCCAATGTAAAATAAAAAAAAATATGGTCAAAAAAGGAAAAAAACACATGAAAAAAATCTAGATACATCTCCGAAAATTGTTAAGATAAAACACTTTGTGATTCTTGATCAGATTTAAGCAATAGCCTATCAACCATCACTCCCACCTGACCTGTCTGTATTGTATGACATGTTCAATGTATCCCTCATGGGGAAGTAAAAACAAGATACCTCTTATATACAAAGTTTAGAGGTGGTACAACTAGAGAGTTATCTCCCTTAAGAATATATGTTGGTGAAGATATTGGATCGTAGAGTCAAAGTTATAATCGATAAGACAACTCACTTGTTCAATGTTTTTTGGATGAACCATATATATGAATAAGAAACATGGGAAGATGATGAATACATAAAATAGATAAACTCTCAAATATTTTTACCTTATTATATAAACTAAAATTTCAATGGTAACATTTTTTAAGGAGGGGATAATTTAATGACCTAAACAGTTATGAATTAAATTTCGTTTCTTAATATACCTTTGTGTCACATTTTACTAATGTGGTATAATTAGAAACACATGAAACAAATGTTGAAAATAAACAATGCACTATTATATTAATTTTAAAATAATAAATAGAGAATACATATAGCCATAAAAAACAATTTTTTACAATAGGATAGTAAACACAAATAAATATAATAACTATAATAAAAAAATTTAAATCGTCTTTTTCACCAACAAAAACCAACCTCATAAAAAACACTCTAAAAAAGATTAAAATAATTTCTAATAGAGTAAAATATATGTGAAAATAAATAATATAGAATTATAGGAGGTATTGGATTGAATGATGACAGATGTAAATTTTTGGAAGAAAATGAACCAACGTAATAATTGGAATTGTGATCTGACTATTTGTAAAATTAATATAACCAATATTAATAATTGAAAGATTTTTAGAATTATAAATTGACCAATGGAATAATAAATTGATATTTTTAGTATCTTATTAAACAAAAAATATAATTTTTTCTCTAATACAGTTAAATAATAGTTGTAAATATTATGATTTCGGTTAGAAAAATGAAATCATAATTGTATATTTGGAAAAACATATATGATTTATTTAAATTAAAATAATTTTTATGAAAAATTTTAAATAAAAATATAGAATTTCATTTTGATAAAATAGCTTCATGAAATAATCTATATTTTCTTAACTATGATAATATATTTTTATGATACTATAAGAAATTTTTATAACTGTTTGAAATTTGATCATGTAATAAACACTTTTTTTATATATAAATATTTTATTTAAATTAAAAAATATATATTTATAAAATTATTTTAAACAAAAATGGAATTTTCTAATCCAGACTTTATGAAATGGGTATTGTGAATTTTTTTTATTTTTTAAAAAATAAATATGAAGGATAAATAGTCAAATACTATATATAGACCCTAAAAGAAAATTTGATTTTAATAGAATATATGAATAAATTTTCATGTTTTATAGAATTTAGATGGGTATTTTATTGGTTAATTTAATTTTTTTAGTCATAATATCTTTACTATTGAGTGACAAGATGTGTCACTTTTTGAAGAAATTATATTTTATTCTAGTATTTTATTCTAAAACACCCACTCTTAAAATTATATATATCTCCCTTCTCCACCCTTTTCTATTCACTTAAAAACCCATAATATCAAATGATGTTTCCTAAAATACATCCTCTATCGTCTCCCCAGATACTATAAGTCTTGTTCAAAACAAATGACCATATAAGGACCCTCAAGGTGAATCCTAAGAGTGGGCATCCAACAGAAGAGGTAATCTTGTCGACTAAATTCTCTTAAATTGTTTTCCTTGTATACCTATAAAAATACATTCTATCCATGCTAGTATAAAAAATAACTATTATTAATATAAATATATTTTATGATATTAATTTAATATGTTCAATCTAAACTTTTCTCATTCTATTTATAATTAAAAATGTTGTTTGTAATATAGTCGGTTCACCTCTTCCATGAATATTGTTTTTTGTTTTTCATCACTGCCATCCTGGATAATTGAAATCCATATATTAGGGTAAAATTGTGTAAAATTTGAATGTTTTATTTGTTTTTTTATTCAATAATGGATAAATGTTCATAAATTTAAATAAAATCAAATAATATTTCCATGATCTGAAAAAACCACCTGAATGAACTACCTGTATAATGATAAAATTTATACTAAATGAAACATTCTTATATTGGAGAAATTATAGATATTTGGAACCATGTCACCTCCTAAAATTACATGAGATTAATTTTATCAAACTTATAGGTTTTTGGAACCAATTAATAAGAACATCAATATTTTTCTACAAAAATATGCAACCTTAGAACCATGGCATGAATGACCTCAAGATAGTAATTATAGACATGGTACCTTAATAAAATGATTATAAAATAAAATAAAAGAGTAATAAAAATTTAAAATTATATTAAAAATACTATCAATAAAGTATTTAATAAATTTTATTTGATTATTATCATTTTTTTATGAATTTTCCGAATTAGTCAAGGTATCGATATAAAGAATCTTCGGACCTCCGTTATTACTTTTGGGTTACTCATTCTCCTTATTTTTCTACATTTTTCGTTAATATATTCTCATTTACTTATTCCATGTTCTATATATATTTTCTATACATAAATAACATGTTTAAATTATTTTTATTTTGGAGGATATCACATGTTCTTTTGGTTCCATTCTCAATTCATGTTTTTAAGAAAATCTGTATAAAGGGAACTTGTTTATTTCTTATATATTTTAATGTACTAGAATATATAATGATTTTAAATTTTTATGGTTTTAAAATTAATTATATTCTAATACCATTTGGTTTTATTGCTGTTTTTATGGAAATTTTAACACATTTACACTCATTAAATACTCTACCCTTTTTCATAAAACCCCTCTTAAGAGTATAATTTCCTAACTTATTTCTCCACTGGTTTTTATTTATTAACTTCAATATAACCACATTTTCATGAATAATGATTTTTTATTCATTAATTAATATCCATGAAAGATTTTATATTTTATATTTTGGGAATATTCGTGATATTCCATTTGGTTATGCTATAAGATAATTTTATGTAACCCATTTTATTTTAATGGGTTTATATTATAATTATTCCCTATATATGATTTCATTTTGTGGAATAAAAATTCATGTAAACGTAATTCTGATAATTTTGGAGTTTGAAATTTTACAGACCTTCAATGAATAGGTTAATTTTTTCATCTTGTGAGATACCTTATATAGTGTATGGTAAATGAGCCTAGAGCACAATGTTATATTGTCTTGTAAGTAAACCTTTACATTTGTTTATAATTTTATGTTTTATGTTGTTTCCATATTTTTATGATTCCATGATCCTTAGATGTCATATTTTTTATGAAATGATTTATTGTGATCATATATGATTCATCTATTTTATGTTATCATGATATGCCTCTTGTTTTATATGTATGACTTATTATCATTCATTACACAAATTATTCCATTAATGGTATTTATATATCAACCCCATTATTTATGTTTTCTCCAAGATATTCTATATGCTAAAAAAAGTTATATTGGATTTAAGAACACTTTTTATATCAAGATAAATATGATGTTTCCTATATTTATGTTATTTTATTCTCTTTATAATATAAAAAATAAACTAAGTGTTTATATTTATGGGTTTTATTGTTTGGTAATTTATATTAAAAATCATGAAAAAAATGTTTAAGACGCACAGGTTGACATAGTGGAGGGTCGAGGGAGAGTTCATAAAAGATTTAGCTTTGGAAGGAGAACATCATTAGGATTTGAGGTGGCCCACCAGGGTCCGAATAATATTGAAAATATTTAGAATTTATTTTCATTATGTACTTATCATGAAAGGTGGGGAACCTAAAATCCCAAAATGGAGGAATGTTTTGGAGAATCAAAATGGTGACTGTTTTTTATGAAGGAGGAGATTGTTTTGTTACACTATTCTGGAACATTATTGATTTCTGAACTTCCAATTTGTAAAAATGTGTTACAAAAATAGGTCTACTAGTTGAAGAATGAAGAGGACAATATGATTTTATATAATTAAAGTTAATTTGTTAATGTATTTTAAGAAATATAAGGAGTGGATTACAATGAAATATTTTCTTCAGTAGTTTGCGGTATAATGATCCAGATGTTTATGGAATTGTTTTTGGAAGAAGGGATAAATCATGAATAATTATATATGAAAATGAATTTTCTTCATGGAGATTTGGAGGATGAATTTTACATGATGTAATTGGATGTTATCATGATAAATATAATGGAGGAACTGGTTCTCCAGATCAAATGGAGTTTGTTTTGGAGAAATAAATCTCTTGAACAATGTAAGAATAAGTTATTATTCCTTTACAATAGAAAAAACATATTTCAGGTAAAATTTGGATCATTGATTCTTCTAGATGATATTCAGTGATAGAAGCTTCACCGTAACTCCCTTGTGCATTGATGGAATGCACATAATGTGTATGAATTCAATAAAAATTGGTGAGATAATGGATGAGTTATCTATAAGTTTTAAGATTAAGGATCTCAATAAATCCAAAGAAGTTTTTTGAATGAGTTTTTGGAGGGACTGGAAGTATGAATCATTGATGTTATAGTAATTTTAATACACAATAAAGATAGTATAAAGTTTTTAAATGTTGGGATACAAATTTATGTCTACCACATTGGTCATATTTTATAATTTACTTAAAGATAAATCATTATGAATGGAATATGATCCTATGTACATGTAAATGTTTATCTTTTCATCAGGAGTTGGAATATTGATGTATTCCACAATTTTTATAAGGTCAAACATTGATCATGTCATGATATTGTAAGGCAGTTCATCTAAAATTTAGGAAAGGGTCATTGAGAAATGAAAAATTAGACACTCTAATATCTCAAATAATCATAAGGACATGAAATATGATTCAAAATAGATTATATATTTCAAGTAAATGTTGACATGGACATTAGAGGAGATACATACACATAGAGAAGTACTATGGGATTTCAGATTACCTGTAGAGAAGCTATATTAATTTGGATATCATAACTATGTATAGTTTTGCATTATCTACTAGGTAACATTATTATGTTGTGGGAATGGTAGAAATGATGTAGAAGATATAGTTTTATGGTTTTTCGGGGGAACATTGAAGGAATTTGGAAAACATAACTCTATTTTGTGATAGTTAGAGTGTAATATATCTTTTAAAGAGTATCATGTTTCACTCATGGAAAAACATTTTTATAAATTATCACATTATCTATATGCTGGTAAAATATGGAGGGATTGAGATATATTATATGTGCGGAAATCAAAAATGGGATAATATGATAACAGAGGTCATAGTCTAGTGATGTTTGACATAGGTTTATGACTTAGTGGGACTTTCTTGACCAGGAAGAAATAAAGGGCATATTCACTTACTATTTTTAAGAGAGTAGGGAAGGATGATATTATCATAGTGATCTAGAGGACTTGTTTTTTAATTTAATAATAACAAACATCAAGTGGAAATTTATTATGTTGGCTATGAAAACAATGTTTTGGATAAGTGTTTGATCTTTTTTAATGTCTCTTTTCTTGAAGTTACTGATCAAAAACATATAGTGGTAGTTTATTGGAACCATGTATGTCCTAAAATAGTGTAATAATAATGAAATAGTAAAACTTGACTCCAAATAATAGAATTACTAAATTTTTTATTATCTTACATACCGTCAACTATTTCAAAAAACATAATATTAACCTGGTTTTATTCCAATGTTTGTGTTAGATTATTTATCCAGATGTATAAAAATTAAATATATTAATTTCACAATTCTTCATGGATTGGAAGTGGTGGGGGTGTGGCTACAAATGGATTTGAAAAAGAGGAGGTTCATCTATGAAGATCAGAAGGAAGTGGAACTCAATCAACATGATAGAATAGTCTATTAAAGGGTGAGTTAGATAACTTGTTTGGATTTATCAAAATCATTCTATTATTATTATATTTTTATAAAAAGTAGTCATGTTTATCCCATAAAGTGGGAATATTTCAGAATAATGTAAATCCATTTATTATTCTATATTAGTTTGAGTTTGTGTTATTCTCTTTTTTTTTGTTTTTATGGTTTTTTTGGTCTGTTAAAGAGATTTAGAATGAGACATTTTAGTGAAGTACCATTTTTTGAATATTGACATTATGAGATACTAGATTATGAATGTCCAACCTATATTCCACAAGTGATCTTCCAGAAGGAATGTTCTAAAAGATGGATTTATTAAAATAACAGATAATTGGGATTATTCGGGATAATTTGATGGGTCAATGTATTAAATTTTTTATCAAAAACAAAACAAATTATGTTTCATGCATTATAAATATATAATAAAATAATATTTATTTTACTATATAATTTATGTTCTATAATAATATAAATAATGGTTTATTTTTATTATTTATACATAAACATGATGAAATAAAAAATCATTAATGGTATTTGGTATTATCCTTTATGTGATGGGATTCCAAGTCCCATTACATAATTCTTTTATAAAAATACTTCTATCAATAATTTTAGAACAAACATCTCTAGTATAAATTCATTTGGATCCTCATTAATGACCCACTAATGTGTTCATAATACCTAAGCCTATTTTGGAGTCTTTTTAATTCTATAAATGATCTTTATATGACCTTAATTTATTCTCTGTAAATTTACTATAACTATAGCTTATTTTCATTATTATTTAATTCCACTCTTACTGCATATTGAAATGATGAGGTGTTAATACATCATATAATTTTGGGAAACAAAAAGTAGTGTTTTAGAGTTCTCTATTTTTTCTCATCTGAGTGAGCCTCTAATGTTTCATTATATCTAATTACATCATTCATCATTTGTGTGACAAGTTTCAGTTTTATTAAAAGATTGCCCCACTAAGGAATTGGTGGTTAACATTACGGGTGGACACTAAAGGAGGTTAACATGCATGTCATAGGGAGATGTAAAAGATAACATTTCGTATAATGCATCATAGTGGCTAAATAGGGTCATATAACTTACAAAGCATCACAGTCAATCACTCAATAATTATAAATCACTTAATTTATTTCATTTTTGTTTTTATATTTTATTAAAAAAATGTATAATATTGCAAATAGAATTTAAATATAAGACTAAAATTAAATATAAAAAATCCAATGCTAATAGAATTAATGAATGTTATAAAAGAATGGTCTTGCTCCCAGGGTTGGTTTCTCTAGTTTCATCATCATTAATTATTATTGTCTAAATATAATTAGAAAACTCATTCATGAATTGTTATATTTTAATTTATTTAGTGTAATGTTTTTCATGCCTAGGATACTTATTTGGAACCCCAAAATTAACCTCTTATAATAATAAAGTTCAATGACACACCTCTATTGGGAGTGTGTCACCATCTAAGACCTGGATCAATTGTATGTCATTTAATCTCGTGAATAAACTCAAATCCATATTATGAATATCTTTTTGAAAGATATGGGATGTAAATAAAGTAAGTTATATAATATAATGAGTGTGATAGGTTCCAAAATAGTGAGAGATGATCTCCAAAATCATAAAAATAACTTCACGTTCACTCGCCAAAAAACACTATATAAATATAATTGATTTAAGTACAAGAATTGTGGAACATCATGAAGACCTCATTAAATGAAAATCCTTAGGACATTCACTCATCATTCAGAGTTTAAGGGGTTATGGTGGACAAAAAATTAAGAGAGGGAGATATTGAAAGAAATATAGATAAAGAATGGAATGGAAGAAAACAAATTAATTAGAAATATTCATGAGTTACATGGAAAAGTTAACTAATATACCGAAAAATATAACATAGAAGTAACCCACTCTGTTCGATGGAGGTCTTATCTCCTTCTGTTTGATGCAACACCTTTTTTATTTATACGTAAAGATCATCCCATCTATCTTAATTCTTGTATCCTTGAATCATCTTTTTGGTCAAAGATTCCATTATTAATCATCATATTTGGATCTCATAATGTATCCATTTAGATATCCAAAATATATTAAGCTTTTTTATATTACTATATAAAAACTCCAACAACCTGGAGAAACCCCCTATGGTGTAACTATTCCACCTTATGTTCTCCACTAAATGCCCCTACATGGTTTCATTATAGCCATGTCTCCAAAAAATTCAACTTATTCTTCCTTGAAAAATATCTACTGTCATATTTTTCATCTCTACAATGAATGAAATCCCAATGGTGAAACTTCATCTTCATCGACTCAATACAAATTGTAGCAGCTCAACCAACAACACAACCTCTGTCACTAGTTCAGCATCTGATAGCATCCACAATGCAAGGTTAGTAAGTTCTATGACAACTGTGAATTATACAATCACTCCTAACTCTCTGCTCAACATCCATGGGGATCCTATGATATATAAGTTGTAGAAACACTATTGGATTTTCAGGCCAGTAACCCTTGAGTAACCTTTAATAACCCTCAGTTATGCTTATATTGCCTGAAGAAAAATAATATTACCTTTATGAAACTTTTGAAAATACAAGGTTACATTTATGAAACATTATTTTACTTTTATTAGGTTATATATACCATTATATAGTTCTTTCTCTTAAATTAAAGAAGTTATGGGAAGATGATTGTAACAATTATGGAGAAACTGGCTACATTTATATAGAACATGAAATTCCATGATTGTCCTTACACAACAGTGGAAATCAATGCGTACCCTAATGAGTAGTATGATACATTTACATCACCTATATGAATGTGGACATACCCTTACATAGATTATAAATCCACTTTGTCATAAAACCTGGAGAATTGTTTCCCTTATGAATCCACTATGCCATGTTTTAGGGTAAAAAGAAAAAGAAAATTTTCATTTTTAAAACTAAACCTATAAATTTAGGGTGTCCATATCATTTTAACTAAATTTATCCTCAAATTTAAATAACCCACATTTTGATAAAATACTTTATTACATGGGAAAAAATATAAAAAATTACATTAATTATACTAATATTACAAAAAAAACTAAAAATATAATGGCATAAAATACACTGACAGTTGAATTATGCTTCTCCTACAGAAATAAATCTCAACATAATTCTTATAGGGAACCAATAAAACCAACTATTTAAATTTAAAAGTAATCAAATAAAACAATTGCCAATGGTAAAATAAACATTCAAGTTTCATATAAATTTTAAATTCAAATTCAAATTTTTATAAACAATCAATCCATGTATTTTACATTTTCTTGTTGTAGAATTATGGTACTTCCCTTTCAACCGATATAGGATCTCAATTTATTATTATTGACTATGTCAAGTTTTTATCAACATCACTTAAATCTTTTTCAATCATTACTCAAGGGAAAAAATTAAAATATTATTTTTCTTATACCCTATGTATATGATCCTTTACATATTGTTGAAAATGACCTACAATATTCACTTTGTAAATACATAAATAACATAAAATCATGAGTGCATTGAAATTAAGATTCTCATGACTCTATGGATTTAGGATTGTATGTATGATCAAAAATATTAAATGCACAAATAGGGGGTTGACACTAATCATAATAAATGATTTCAGTATCAATGTTCAATACGAATATCCACTTCTCGATGTGAAAACACCCTCTTCCTAATCTTAAAGTAAAGGCCATGATCAATGAAAGCATGATCAGAAAATTAGTCATTTTTGAAATTTCTCTATTTAGATATATTTTTTAGTTTATTTAAAAAATATTTTTTTTTAAAAGTTATTCTTGTAGTAAATATCACATCCACCACCTAACCCCGTATGATAAAATATTTGATCTTATAATGGTGATTTTTTATTCTCCCAAGTCACAACCCATTATTTTTTCCCTTTTTTCTTTTTTCATAATTTTCAAAAATGGAAAACAATAAATGAAAAAATGAATGAATCACGGAATATCCCAAATTCCAAAAAATATCGCCCCCATACTTACTCTTTAAAATGTATTACATCCCTCCGAACATGAAATCCCTTACCCCCCATATTTCAACTTTAGAAATAATGAAAAAAACCAAGATGAGGGTATGAGTGGATATAATTGGATTTTTGGGGATTATTCCATACATGTTCATTCATAGATTATATGGGATAAAAATGGATTAATTTAAAAGGTGGTTTTAAGGATAAGGTAGAAATCAATAAAAGATACTTAATAATATAAAATGAAAATTTTCATACTCATAGTTTTGATAAGTTATAATGAAAGTTTTAGATAGTGTTATTCCCCAAGATATCTCATGAAATATGCTAATGTTACAAAGTGGGAAATATTTGGACTATAAATCCGCTCATGAATAAAAAATTGACATTTTGAAATCACTCAAGGAATGGATAATAAAAGAAATTGATCCACATGAATTTCATAAATTCAATATATGAAAAATGGATGAAATTTTCATTTAGATGAATAAACCAATTTCTCAAATCATGATTCATCAAATTAATATACTATAATTCACCCTAATAATTAAATTCTCCATTTTACAATTCAATATAATTATAATTTAAATATAAAACATGTAATCAAGGTATACCTAATAAAATCATGTCTTAAAAATTATTCAAGTAAATAAAATAGTATAAAGTTTGGCATCCAAATTCTAGTTTAAAAATCAAGATTAATTTTTAGAAACAAAATTTTAGGGATTTAAAAAATATTGAATAAATAATTGAAGTCCCCTGTAAATTAATCTCATATCCTCATTATTGTGATTTGGGGGATGCCATATTCCCTCATTATGGTCCTATGAAATAAAATCACTCATCAAATCCCAAGTACCATTTCATTAATGCTAAAAAATATTTTGGGGAGTGGGATACATATTAATATCTTCCTTAGACAATGTAGTAATTAATGAATCATGATTACTAAAAATAATGTAAAATATAAAACAAATATAAGTCATGGTTTGATCCCCCAAATGGGTTCTGGGTTTTGATTAAATCTAGAAGCGTTCTACTAGCTGCCATCCAAAGTATGATGGTGGGTGATGTTTCATGGATCTGAACCCCCATAACTTATTCCTCCTATAATGTAATCGTTCTTAATTATTATAGAGTGATATGTGGGTATATTACACCAAATACACCCACATAGAAATTAGGTATGGATTTCACTATGGGTGTGGATGAAGAATGAGTCTCCCTCCCTCTAGGTTATCACTTGTGATATTTCCCAGAAATGAACAATGTTTCACTAAGAGGTCGAGGGGGTGAATCAATGATACCATTTTATTTTAAGTTTTATTTATTTTAAAACAACCTTTTCCTCCTATTAATGATTTATCACTTGGCTAAAAATAAAAAAATAACACATCTATAAGAAAAAAAAGTATTTCCAAGGTTCATTATTCAATAAGAGTAGCTACATCCCTGTAATGGTTTGGAAAAAATTAAACACCACATATTCCACTACAAAAAATCCTTTTTGAGGATATAAATAATTAGTCTATACCCTTACAATTGTGAAACACTATGATCAATACAATATTTCATGTGCTTATTAAAGAACAAAAAATATATTGCAATTTTCTGTAAAACATTAAGAATAATTCACTAATTGCTTTCAAATATGTAATTATGATGACTTATTGACTTTCTCTTTTGATAACCCTAAAAAAATTCATTACATTCCTTCCCATAGGCTTGTAAGAAATGATCTAGAATTCATCATAAAACTCAGTATGATATCACATTCTGATTCCTCGGTCTGATTGCTCAGTTTGGAAATTTATGTCTACTGGAATACTATTGAATCAATTCTGAACTACTTCCAACATGGTAAAAAAATCTCAGTTCAATTTCTTAGTCAGATGACCCTATTCAATCTAATAACCTTTGAATACAATCATCATTCATCTTCTTCAATCTGAAAACATCCCCAGGAATGATCTATCAAGAAACCTCTTCTCTATACAAAATCAGAGATCCTCTCTCTTTTTCGGCACATGAATAATGTTCTAACCCTTCATAATGTACAAAGTACTCTCCACCTTTTATTGGTATACCAAAAGTGTTTTTGGAGGGAATCTAACACTTTTTCCTACTTAACCAACATTCTATATTTTAATTTCATTTCTATTTCTATACGTCTTTGACTTATTCATCACTTCTAGACTCTTATTGATTCTTATTGAAACTTCTCAGATATTCTCAAAGAATAATCCTACTTCATAATTTCTATTCATTTTTCAGTCCAATAAAAATTTTCATTTTCATTTTTTATTATGATGAAAACATATGTACAAAATCAGATTCTTCATTACACTGTCTTGTACCAATTTATCATATGAAAAAAAATCTTATGATTACTATGCCTAGAAACTCCTAAAAACAAACTACTCATTTTGATTCTCCAAACCAAATATTAGACATAAAATATTGAAACCATTCTACCATAAACATAGTTTTTAACTTCTAAACATACCAGACCTTATTGGAATCTCTTTAACAACAACTTCAAAAATCTTTTTCTTCTTTTCTTTAGATTGATGATCATGTGTATGATTAAGTTATCAATATCAACCTATGTTTTTTGGATTAGTATCGTATTTAATCTAATGTGTCGGTGATAGAGTCAGTCACATGAGTCATCACAACATTATATCTGATAACTCTTGACATAATTGAAAACATATTATAGTTATTTTTTCATTTTGACCCTATTGATAAATCAATTCAACCTAATGAATAAGGTTGAATTTTTTTTGATATTCATCTGATTTATTTTTTTTTCAAAAACCACCAATTATTTTATTATTCATTGTTCCCAAAAACCACCACTAAAATAAATTCTTCCTCCAATAAATTGGTGACACACCACGTCTAATGTACTGGTATCAACAACTTCAACATCAACAACTTCTTTTACTTCTAATATTATGATTCAAACAAACTTCCACCATTTAACAACTTTTATCTCTTAATATTTTTATATTGTGACTTACTAATCTGATTGAAAACCAACATCTTCATCTTCTCATGTATCAAACTAAACATCCCACCCTTTAAACAATTTTTTGTCCAGTGTCCCCCACTAATAAAATAAGATAATAAAACTAAACATCCTTAAAAGAAATTTCTTCCACAAACTTTTACTTGTAATCATAACCAACTCATGATGGTGAGAATATTTGAGATCACCCTAAATTTTTTTTAAATTAATTATAAATTACTATAACATTATATCCTTTTAGTAATTCTTTATTTAGAATAGGACATAAAACATATTAGAAAAACTTGTTCTTCCCCATTCTTTTATAAGAATTTCATTACAATTTTCCTAGAAAACTTATGATTTATGAGAACTCAAACATTAGAAATGCATTATAATATTTACATTGTATCTATTTAGACTCTGATTATTTTCCTCATTATGATAAAAAAATTCATTTTTAACCAAAAGTGAGTCTAATGAACCATTCCTCCTAGAAATATTCTTCACAAACTTGTGAACTTTCATAAGAATTTTTAGTCGGATATTCTAATTATTATGTAAACTTTCATTCCTTTTATATGATCATTAGAACATATAAATTGAATTGATTTTTTTCTTGGATAGCCAGTGAAAATACATTTAGTAAAAACCTCTTCCAGCTTCCAAGAATAAATTTTCTAACTAAGTCCCAACAATATCCCCCTTAGATATATTTGAGAATTATTTTTTCATAAAATATAATTGATTCCTTTGGAGAAAATTGAAATCATGAACATAATTTAACAAAATAAAAACTTTCCTACCTTGAGTTTGTCAAATACAAAAAACCTTCCATTCATCTTCTAAAACACATTAGAGTTAACTTACTTACCTTCTCCATATTTAGTCAACTTAGTACCAACTGAAATTGGTGTGGAAAAAGGTTTTTCATTTTGAATGACAAAATTATTAAGAGGTTACAAAGAATAATTTTTTGGATAAGGATATATATGTTTCTTATATTGATATATTTGTAACCAAATAAACTATCTCATATAACCCATCATGGAAATATCGAAAAATGTTTTCATCTATTTATCAAATCCTTCACAACTTATTTCATCATTCTTATTAAATATAATGTCATCAACATAAATAATTACAAATGGGGAAAACAATTTAATTTATTATATATATAGATTACTATCAAATGTTTTTTCTTAAAACTCATAGTTATGAAGAAGGTATCCAATTTTGAATATCTTTCCCTCATAGATTGTTTTATCCCATACATGGATTATATTAACATAAAAAAATATTTTATCCTTTCCAACAAAAAAGATGCATGGTTGTTCTATATATACTTCTTCATCAAGATCCCCATTAAAAAATGTAGACTTTATATCCCTATAAAATAGCTTGTAAATTTGTTTTGCAGTAATAGAATAAAATATCCTTTTTATAACCTTTCCACTATAGAATAATTATCATCAATTTTGTTTCCCTATATTTGTGAGTGACTTTTTTACACTAATATTTCTTTTTTTGTTATAACTTTACCATCTTCATTCATCACTTTCTAAAAAAACCCACTTTGTACCAAAAACAAATTCACATGGTTTAGGTATGAGTCCCCAAGTATCATTCTTTTCAATCAGATCCATCTCTTCATTCATGGCCTAAATCCATTCCATATTCATAAAAGCTTCATTCACATATTTTACCTCTACTTTTGAATATAATTAAGTATGTGTAATATATTTTGATGTTCCTCTTATTTGAGCCTATTGATGTTGATCACCAATAATGTTTTGAACTTACACTTTCTTCCTCATCCTACAATAATATTTTTAAGATTCTTCTTCATCACTAAAAATATCTATGTATTATACTTCTTCTTGGGTATGATTATAATTATTTTTACCCTTATCATAACTCTTTACAAAAAATCTTTCATCGTGTTCATATGCATTATCTACATGAGTTTGTATAAAATCATCCACATAATTTTCGATAAAATTTACATAAATAGGGTCTACTAATCCTTATGACTCTGTTAAAAAATCAATATCTTCTTCCTTCTTAAACATAGAAAATAGAAATAATATCATCACTTCAATTATCAAAAATTAAAAGGTTTCCTACATTCTTCTTTATGATGCATGGACTCCCAAAATACAATTATGTATCTCAAACTTGGAGTTTTTAAAAAAAACATTCCTTATAGAGTCATATCTAAACCCGGCCTATAGAAACATCATTTTGGAATATAGACAACAATGATTATGGATTTCCTCCAAAAGTAATGAGAGAGACCATGTTCTATTGACATAGTTCAACCCATCTCAACCATACACCTATTTTTTCTTTCAACAACTCCATTTTGTTGAGGAGTGTATGGTTTGTTGAAGTCATGTTAAATTCCATGATTCTCAAGATAACTATCAAACTCTTCATTGTTTTTATTCACCATCATTTTATATTCTCAACATCTTCATTAAATACTCTCATTCATTCTCAAATATTATCCTGAAACATTTAAAAATAATCGGATCATCTGAATTATGTTTCATGTATATATCATAAGTAATGTGAGTAAAGTCATAAATAAAAGTAATTAATTACTGGTATTCGTGATTTTATTATTTTCTCATTGTTCCATGAATATTATAATGAATAAGTTATATGGGTAATTATAAAAAATCATCTTTTTTATGCTTAGAATTTTTAATCTTTTCTATCTGAAAAATTTTGTAACACCACTCTCTTATTCTTGAAATATTAAGAATTCCATATATGTTGTCTCACTTTGATAACATGATCATGTTTCTCTAAAACATGTGTCTCGTCATTTTATTCCACGGCTAATTCGCTTCTGTCATACTTAAGTAACAAGAGTTTTGAAAATCAACAATGTGGAATCGGTTTCCTTTTGTACATTCCACCCTTTTAATGATCTTTTCATCTTCCTATCTTTTCAAAATAATCACATATTTTATAAAAATAATCTTTTCCTTCATTAAAATGTTTTGAAAAACATATCATGATTTTCTTCTTCCCATAAACAAACAAATATTTCTTGGAATTTAATTTTTCTTCACCAATAGTATCATATAGAACACCTTTCATTGTGAGGGATTCATTATTTCCAAACTTCACTATTCCTTCTTTTATGTCATTCACATTATTCCAAAAAATTAAGTCTCCTTTCATATAATAATAACACCCACCATCCATGATCTAAGGTCTTTCCCCTTTTTTATATTTTAGAACATATTTTACAACAAAATAATTCTTCCCTTTATCTATCTTCACATTCAACATATGACATTTATTATAAAAAAAGGTGCCACTAATAAAACAAGACGTCCCTTTTCAAGATTTCAAGGTTGATCACATTTTTCACAGATGGTTTCCAAATGTTGGGATCTATTTTCAAATTTTACACGAAGCATCTCATGTTTCTTAAAAACATTCTTCCCGGAATTCTTCTATTGAGAGGATCGACTCCCCCTCAAACTTTTCCTTCAATAATTTGTGGAATAGTTTTAATATTGTTGATCAAACCAATACATAGCTGTCAAATTCTTGAATCCACCACAATACCAGAAGTACCCATAGAAATATTATTAACCTCTATAAATTCCATTGTATCCAGAGTTATGAGCATGTTTCTCAACAACCTTCTTTTCTATAACATTAGAACATTATTTATTCCCAAAATTTTTATTCTCAACCTGATCCTTCTTCTTCACCTCAGTTTAATTATTATCCTTATTAGAACATGAAGTTGTATAAACTGTTTCAGGTTCAGAATTTTTTGAAATTTCTTACTTCTCCACTTAATTGGTTTTTTCTGTATACATAACCTTCACGGCATTGTTCTTCTCAGAAACAATTTAAATTTTGTTTTTAAACATTGAAGGTAACATTTGATCTATCTAAGGTTCACCCTTTCCCAAAAATTCACAAAAATATATATATATATATATCATGAAACTTTTAACACTCTACTTATCTTTAGAAAGTTTTTTATAAATAGGTTACAACTCTTCTTTCTACTCCTTCAACATAACATCAAGGTGTTTATTCCAATTCATTTCTTTCTTAAGATATTTATCTATGTGATCAATATCTTCCATCAGCTTAACCTTTTTATCAGAAAAACATTATTTATTTTTTTGTGGAACTTTCATTCATAAATTTCTTTGTTTATTTCTCAATCCTTCTATCCTTTCTCATACATTCTTGCAATTCTTCATTCAGGTGAAATTCTAATCGAGTTTCTTCTTCTTCTGAATTATTTCTTCGGAACTCTTTATGGTTAACTAAGGAAAAGAATGTATTATCTCTATTATTATTAGATATAGTTTCATATATAACTTCACCATATTCTTCATCATGATCTTTATAAAAAAAATATCCTTTCATATTTGGATATTTTTTTATCTTTTCCTTTAGGATAACATTTATCCTTATCATCTTATTGTTTCCATGATCCTCTATACCTTCTATCATCTTCAGAATTGTTTTATTAATTATTTCCTCTATAGAAATTTACAGGAAGGTTCCAAAAAACGCCACATTCAAATCTTTTTAATTTAATTTTACCTTTATACTTTCATGTACTAATTTTCATATTTCTAAAAAATAATGATAAAAATTCATCGGGATTTCTACATAACTCAATTTTAGAATCAAAATCTCCCACTAATTCTTATTCAAGAATCATATTAAGATTTTCTGTCATAGTATCCATGAAAGATATTTCTCTATAAAATTTTGGTTTTCCTTTCAAAAATTTCTCCCTTCTCACTTCATAATTGATGATTGTTCTATGAAAATAATCTAGAGATAATGATTCTAGATATCATTCTTATAAAGAGGAAACATTGGAATAATACTTTTTAGAAAGAAATTTAAAGTTCTTTCCAAAAATAGTGGAATATTATAACTTTTCTACAAGACATCTAATAGTGCTAAAAATATCATTCACCTTGGTAAATAAGTAACCAACTGATTCGTACTCATCGGTATGAGATCTTCATACTTAATTCT
The DNA here is from genome assembly GCA_963277665.1 of Viscum album. Taxonomy (NCBI): domain Eukaryota; kingdom Viridiplantae; phylum Streptophyta; class Magnoliopsida; order Santalales; family Viscaceae; genus Viscum; species Viscum album. The sequence continues at coordinate 1,492,322,077 of OY728142.1, forward strand.
TTAGATTTGTGACTTTTCCTTTTTTTTCTTTTTTTCCTTCATAATTGTTCATCATCTTATCCTAGATAACATTGGACGTGGAAATACACATCACTCGTAGAAAATAATTTTCATAAAGGGATGAGGGTAATGTGTTATTAGCTCTTCCATCATTCTCAACATTATTTTTATCCACGTATGTGAGAAAAACATTGTCATCATTAGTCATAAATCCAACTATAACTTCGTCAAGAACATCATAACAAAGAGACATAAGATACGGAAATATTCTAAATTTCTAGATAGGATAGCTCTTCTGATCGAATAATGAATTACCCTTACTATTTAGGAAATTTATATTTTCAATCATAAATTCCCTTTTAAAAACATTATAAGAGATTAAACTAAAGGAACCTTGGGTCTAATACCAATTGATATTGTCCATCCATGATCAATGTATCACTAATGGGGGAGGATTTTATCAATGATACCTTTTTCTTTTATGTTTAAAATATTTTGAAACAAAATTTCCCTTAGATTAAATATTTATCAATTTTATAAAAATAAAATAGTCACATATCCATAGAAACAAAAGTATTTTTAGGATTAAATACTCAAAAAGAGTAGTTATACCCTTTCCAGGGTTTTGAAGCAATCCAATACCATAAAATCTTCTAGAAAACAATTTTTTTGTGGATAAAATCAAGTCATATATACCCTCAAACATGTGTAGAACTATGATCAATAAAATAGTGAATGTTCTTATTCGAGACCAAAATATGTAATAAATGTTTGTGTAAAAAGTTATAAAACATTATATAATTACATTTAAACATGTTATTGTGATTCCATATCAACTTTTTCTTTTAATATCCTTCAAACAAATCTTCTATTTTCTACCCAACGGTAGTTAAGTACCTCTCTCGACTTCTTAATAATACTCGGTCTGACATCCTAGTTTAATTCCAAAGTCGTATTTCATAGTATAGAAATAAAAGTCTTCCAGAATGTTATTGAAAGAATTATAAACCGCTTCTACCTTAGTCCAAAAATATGAGTCTAATTTCCCATCCCAATGACCTAGTCTGATATGATAACCTCTAAATATGATATTCATTATTATTATTATATCTGGAAGAAATCCTCATGAATTATCTATCTGGAATCCTCTTCTCTCTAAAACATCATATGTTCTCTCTCTTCAACTGTACGTGATTAGTGTTCGAATCTTTCAGAATGTACAATGCACTCTCCTCCTTTTATAGGTTTACCAAATTTGGTTTAGGTGGGAATCTAAAAAGTTTTCCCACATAAAAAATTTTCTAGATTTAAAATTTTATTACAATTTATAATACTCCTTTTGTGCTTATAAACTCTTCTTTATTCTTCTCAAAACATTTCAAATCTTCTCAAAGATTAATCCTTCCACAGAATTTCTAACCATTCTTTATTCTGATAACTAATTTCATTCTAATTTCATTATTACGATGAAAAAATATCTAAGATATCATATTCTCCATTAAATTGTTCCATATCAATTGATCAATTGATTAAATGATAAAAAAATGATTTCACATTACGATTATTAGAACCAACTGAAAACAAATTGCTGGTTCTGATGCTCTGAACAAACTATTATACATAAAAATATGGAACCATTCTACTATAAACATAATCACAACATCAAAATATTCCTTCACATATTAGAAAAAATTTTATAATAATTTCACAACCCATTTTCTTAATCACATCAGACTGATGATCTAGTCATTGATGAAGTTATTAATGTTGACCTATGCCTAATTGATTGGTATCTGATTCACTAAGAAGGATGGGGGTTAGATCATTCTAACCAGTATGAACCTATTCAAATCTAATAACTCTTGACCCAATTGAAAACATATCATAGTTTTTCTTTTGTTCATGATCCATTATTTAAATCAAATCAACCTGATGAATATGGTTAACAACATTATGGATCATTATCTAATTGATTCATCCCAAAATCACACAATTATTGTCTAATTTATTGGTCCCAAAAAACTCCACTAAATGTTTTTCTCCTCTGATAGATCAGTGACACACTGCGTTCAACAGACATGTATCCGCAACATCCACTATAGGAACTGCATTTCCATTTCTACATATGGTACAAAAAAATGTTCACTATTCACAAACTTATTTCTATGAAGATTTCTATATTGTGACTTATTGGTCTAATTAAAAACTAGAATCTTCATTTTCTAATATTTCAAATAAAATATTCGGGCATTCAAAAAATTCTCTATCTGGTGTTCTCATACCGATGAACTGAGACAAGAAATATTTTCTTTCTTTAACATACTCATTCCACAAACGATTTATTATAGTCACGAATTCTACATGAAGGTGAGAAAATTTTATATTAGCAGATAATCGTCTAACATTAATTAGACTTGTTTTTTATTTTTCACCCTTCTAGTTCTCCTTTCTTTCCATGTAAACCTCTTACTAATTGGAAGCCCATGTTTTTCCCTTTCATTCATAAGGATTACTTCACAAGTTTTCCATACAACTTATGATTTAAGAGAAATCCAGGATTATAAAAGTATTATCAGATTTAAATTGGATACATTCAAACACTAATAATTTTCTTCATTATGATCGAAACTTTTATTTCGGACCCAAGGTGAGTCTGATGAACCTTTTCTCCCAGAAAATATTTTCTTACACCGATGCACATTATTATGTTTTTTTATCTTCTAATTATGAAGAAACTATTCATCACATTCATCAGTGTAAGAACCCAAATCTTAATCTTAGGTATGGTTATTTATTTCAGGTTTCTTCTTAGAAAAAAAGATGATATTGATTTTTTCTATGTTCACACCATTTACTTCTAAGTACACGTCATGTATCTGGTTGCTGCACATAGTCGTGTGTTAGTCGTCTAACAGCCGAGTAAATGTCCATGCAGGTGACATGGAAGACCATCTAAAGTGGGGGGGGGGAATTGAGGATACATGTAACGACCCAAAATTTCATTAATGGAAAATCCCTCTTGATCCAGTTAAATGTTTCTTTATGTTTTTATAAGATGTCAACTTCTTTAGTTTAACGTTAAGATTTGTGACCGTTACTTTTATAGCCGTTGAACGGTGATCATCTGGGTAGTTTAAATATAAGGCTTTAACGAACCAATTTCATACTCAGACAAAGGAAGCGATGGCCTCATCCAGTAGAATTGCCCCTTACGAAGCCCATTTGTCGGAGCTCGGAAAGGAGGTGGCATCTTTGGGCTTTGCCCTTGACCAAGCCCAAGCTGAGCTTCATCAAGTCAAGCTCGAACGTGATCTTCTACGGGAAAAATGGAAGTTGATAGAGATTACCACTCGAGCAATGTTATCCGAGCAACCCCAAGAGTCTGTCACCATCGTACACCTTACCCTTAGGTCTTATGCGGCTATTTTAAGGGGTTATGTAACAAATAAGTAGCACCATGTTCATGTACATTATTTTTGTATATAATAATGAATATAATTTCTAGTCATTTTTGATACATTGTAATTAGTTTTTAAAGTACAAACGGTGTTTTTAGTTATTATTTAATTAAGAATTATATTTTATTAAATTAAAGGATTTTTGAATTAAATAATATTTTAATAAAATATTATTATTAATATTAAATTAATTTTTATTAAACATAAATGATCTTATAATTTTATGAATGCAATTAAAATTTTTATTAAGGTTTGAAAGCCATTTCTGTCAAAACCCGTGAATATTTTATAAATGTCAGTTTTTATTTTAAAAGTGAAAATTCACATATTTAGAAAATTATTTAGATAAAATAAATATTATTTTTGGAATCAGGACGTCGAAATTATCCAACGGTGAATTTTTCATAATTTTCTGAGACAGTCAAATTTTTGGGTAAAAATTAAATACCATTTAAATATATAATGTGTTTTATGACATCATAATGACCCAATGGTGATGTAATAAAATACCATAATCCTTATGTTCGGCCAATATGTGTTTTATAATTCAAATAATGAGGTTTTGGGTTTTTTTGACTCACTTTTCAAAGCATTAATGGAGCCCTCAAGACTTATTCAACACTTTGCCTTTTTAAATTAATTTCCATGGGAGTGTGACTCACCTCCACATAAGCAACCCTAATTTTTTAATAAGTTCGGACCTTGGCCTTGTAAAATATTGTTTTCCTCTTTCCTTTTCCAGAAACCATGGGCAAATACCATGGGATGGTTTGTGGTTTGGATTATTTTAATATAAGGGGTCCCAAACCTAAATAATAAAGAATTCTCTCACCTTTCCTATATAAACCCACCCAAGCCCCCACTTCCTCCTCACTCAAAGCCCTTGAAGTTCGTCCAACCTCTGCCCTACTCTCTCTAGAATCCTCTCAAGGTGCCCCAAGCTCCCAAAAAGCCTCTCACAAGCCTCTCTCTATCCTTTGGAAGCACACTTCCAAGTAAGGGTTTTTCTTCATTTCTCATTTTTGTCAATTTTCTTTAAGTTGTATTGCCCTTTTAATTTCATTTATGAATGTTGGGGTATGGTTTCGCACCTCTCCCATACATCCCTCTTATTGTTTGAATAATGGGAGACCCCTTTCTCTCTCATTAAATGCCTCCCATGTACACCCGTTACTATGCCGAAATTCCGAAAGGAACCTTTTTCTCCTCTTTTATATTCAAGCAATACTTTTGTATCATGAATCTAAATTCCTTTTCAATTGTTGGGACATGTATCTATATGACCTTATTACTGTCAATTACATGTAAATATGATGAGGAACCCCTTTCTCTCTCATCAGCTTTTTTTATGAATTCTTATGTCACGCCGTTACGCTGCCGAAATCACACCGATTTTCTAAGCCAATATCATTGTGTAGTGAATACCATGCCCATTTCTCCATCAAGGGTATTCACCTTTATGCACATTTACTTATTTATTTTAAAGTTTCATGTATGAATTCCACATTCCTTTATCGTGGAATAAATGATTATGTTTTATGAATCCATGTTTTATGATCCATGTGGCACACTTATGCATGAAATGAAATGTTTAAGAAGGGTGCGCCCTGATAGCGCTCCAATGCATTGGGTAAAGTATAGTATCATGATACGTCATGTGAAATGAGTGTTTACTCATGCTAATTCAAGTGCAACGAGGGTTTACTCATGCTTCAAGTGCAATGAGGGTTTACTCATGCTCCATGTGCAATGAGCCTTGGTTCATGCTAATTCAATGTTAAGTGTTGTTGCCACATTTCCATGTTATGATTATCATGCTTTATCATGCCTTTATGTTCATGTCTCTCTTATGATCTATTGATATGCCTATTGCCTAACATGTATTGTACTCCTCATGTTATTCATTGTGTACTCCCTTACTGGGCTTTATAGCTCACCCTTTTCTTATGCATGTCCTCAGGTTATCCCATGCAATGCTAAGGACGAAATAATGTAGTGGTCATGTAAAGGAAGTTTTCAATAAGGATGTTGTATTTCAAGTTTAAAGTTTTTATGTAATGATCCTAATCCCCAAAGACACTAAACCTCTCGATCTTCTTTGTTGTATCAAGTGAAGTTTTATGTAATAAAGCATGTTTAAGTTGTAATAAAAAGCAGGGTTGTCATAGTTGGTATCAAAGGATAGGTTTAGTTATTTTTGGGATTAGGAAACCCTAGTAAAGCCTTAGATACAAGACTAAGCATAATAAAAACATCCCTAAGTTTTGGTAAATACTATGTAAGTGTTTTATAAAACAAATACATCCCTGTCTGGATACGAGCGGGTAGAGGCGGCTCTGGCACAGATGTATCCTAGGGGTAAAACCCGAAAACACCGCTTTGAGATAGACTCGAACGGGAACTGGTGCACGACAACGGGCCTTGCTGCACTCATGGTTACGACACTCCCGGGGGATATGTTTTGATAAATTCACAATCTTAGTATGAAACCTTATTAAGGGAAAAATGCCCCTAAGAATATATGTTAGAACGAAGGTCATGAAAAGCCTGGATTGAATCCTATAGACTCATGAGTTAAAGAGATTAAAGTTTATTTATAAGTCATCAACTTTTGTCTTTGGATTACCCTTTATGTGTTACCCCTAACTTTCCTTTTATTCTAGCCAATGGCCGGTAATAGGAGAACTCGGGCTAACAACCGTTGTGAAGATCAGTGTGATGATCGTACTTATGAGATGCCCAATCCAATGGGAGCGGGAATCGCGAACTTTGTCACGCTTCTCTCTCAGCTAACTCAAGTTTTGAATAGAAACACTGGTCAAGAGGAACGTTCAACCCCCCCTAAGAAAGAAAAAGTCGCTATTGAAAGATTCATGAGACAAAGGCCTCCTACTTTTAGTGGATCATCCGATCCCACGATTGCTGAACAATGGATCAACTCCATTGAAAAGATATTCTCCATCCTCCAATGCTCTGAAAAAGAGAAGGTTCTCCTGGCGGCTTATCGTATAGAGGGTGAAGCTGATCAATGGTGGACATTGATCAAAAATACGAAGCCTGAGGAGGAGATCGAGGCTTTGGAATGGAAGGTATTCCGGAAGATGTTTTTCGATAAATATTTTCCACGCACCCTCCATCTTAAGATGGAAAGGGACTTCCTTTCCCTCAAGCAAAAATATGAGGAATCTGTGGGAGCGTATGAGGAAAACATCACAAGGCTTGCACGATACGCTTCCGGCTTTGTCGTTACCCCCGAATGCAAGGTTGGCCGCTTCTTTGGTGGGCTGAAGCCTAGCTTGCGGAAAGCATTAGCGATCCGTGACTTCGACAGCTATGAGGAAATTGTCCGATGTGCCCTCAAGGTTGAAATGGAGATCGGAGAATCACAGGGGTATCATGGGGACAAGAAGCGGAAGGTGGACTTCAATGCTGGTGGTCCGATGGATAAATCCAACGGCGCTAAGAAATTCCAGCACCCCACTTGCCAAAAGTGTGGAAAGAAGCACCCTGGAAATTGCCTTAGGGGGACAAGAAAATGCTTTAAGTGTGGAAGAGAAGGGCAACTAGCTGTTAATTGTCAGCAAGAAGGACCCGCAGCTGCGACGGAGGGGAGGAACGCTCCGTTCGAACCTCAACGCGTTGTTCAATGCTTCAAATGCAAAGAACCGGGTCATTTTGCGAATCAGTGCCCTAATCCAAGGGTTATCGGAGGCAATCAACAACCTCCAAGACAGCAAGGAAGAGCATTTGCCATCACTTCTGCCGAAGTGAACCCCGACAACGAAGTGGTGACAGGTACGCTAGTTATTCATTCAAGAATAGCGAACGTACTTTTTGATTCAGGTTCTACGCATTCTTTTATATCTCAAAAGTTTAATAGAATAATCCCTGCACCACCACAAATCATGGAAGTAAAGATGTCGGTGAGTACGGGAAATGGGGCGATCATTGCATCCCATGAGTATAAGTCCTCCCCTGTTATAATCTGTGGATTGAATTTCCCGGCAAACCTCGTCATACTCCCTTTGGTGGAATTTTATGCAATTCTTGGCATGGATTGGCTTTCCTTATATAGAGCCAACATAAATTGTCGGGAGAGGGAAATCACACTCCATATGGAGAACCGACCCCCGATTCTTTACAAGTGTCAGGAGGAAGATGAATCTCATTTAGCTCCATTATCTCAAGCATGGATATTACTGCCTTATGAGCATGCATATCTGGCTTAGATGATTGAGTCCAAGGAAAAAACCACCCTTGGAGAAATGCCTATTGTGAGGGAATTCGCTGAAGTATTTCCCGAGGAACTTCATGGTCTTCCTCCAAGAAGAGATGTTGAGTTCTCAATTGAACTTATACCTGGGGCGCTACCAATATCCAAGACTCCATATAGAATGGCTGTGGTTGAGCTTGAAGAACTGAAGAAACAACTACAGGAGAATCTGGATAAAGGGTTTATACGCCCAAGTGCATCACCATGGGGTGCACCAGTCATCTTCGTCAAGAAGAAGGATGGGTCAATGCGGCTTTGCATCGATTATCGTGAACTTAACAAAATCACGATAAAGAACAAGTATCCTCTCCCAAGAATCGATGACTTGTTTGATCAGCTGCGTGGAGCACAATACTTCTCCAAGGTCGACTTGCGGTCGGGATATTATCAAGTAAGGGTGAAGAAGGAAGATATCCCCAAGACTGCTTTTCGTACAAGGTACGGGCACTATGAATTCATAGTAATGCCTTTTGGACTCACCAATGCTCTAGAAATATTCATGGACTTGATGAATAGAGTCTTTAGAGATTACCTAGATAAATTTGTGGTAGTCTTTATAGATGATATTCTAATATACTCCAAAACCAAGGAGGACCATGAGGAGCATTTAAGAACTATACTGGAGACTTTGCGCAAGGAGAAGCTCTATGCCAAGTACAGCAAGTGTGAGTTCTGGTTGAAGGAGGTCTCATTCTTGGGCCATATCATCACAAGCAATGGGATATCTGTGGACCCCTCCAAAACAGATGCAATTGAGGGATGGCCGAGGCCAACATCGGTAACTGATATCCGTAGCTTCTTGGGGTTAGCTGGATATTATCGACGATTTGTGAGAAACTTCTCACGATTGTCCAACCCTCTTACCAAGCTAACTCGAAAGGGAGTAAAGTTTGCTTGGAGTGATGAATGCGAAGAAAGCTTCAAGGAGTTGAAAAGGAGGCTTATCACTGCACCTGTGCTCACTTTACCCACAAGTGGGGAGCTTTTTGTGGTATTCAGTGATGCTTCGAAGAAGGGCTTAGGATGTGTGCTGATGCAGAATGATAAAGTGATATCCTATGCCTCAAGGCAGTTGAAAATCCATGAGCGAAACTATCCAACGCATGATCTGGAGTTGGCGGCGGTGATCTTTGCCTTGAAAATCTGGCGGCATTATCTCTATGGAGAGAAATGTGAGATATATACTGACCACAAGAGTCTTAAATATATATTCACACAGAAAGAGCTTAATATGCACCAGAGAAGATGGATAGAGCTCATAAAGGATTATGATTGTTCAATACATTACCACCATGGGAAGGTGAACAAGGTGGCAGATGCCCTAAGTAGAAAGGATCCAGCAATTCTATCAATGATGAGAATTGAGAAGGATCCAATCTTCTTAGACTTGATGAAGATGGACGTGGGAATCATAAAGAAGGGAACATCATCAATCCTTTCACAAATGATTGCTCAACCATCTCTTTTGGAAAGGTTAAAGGATACTCAAAAGGATGACGCGAGAATCCAAGAAAAAGTGGAAGCCATCAAAAAGGGAAAATCCTCAGAGTTTAATGTTAATGAAGAAGGAATTGTGCGGTTTGGGAAAAGACTATGTGTCCCATCATGTTCGGAGATGAAGAAGGAACTTTTGGATGATGCACATAGTTCAAATTTCTCTATTCACCCAGGGAGCACAAAGATGTATCGAGATCTCCGAGAAAACTTTTGGTGGGATAATATGAAGAAGGAGATCGCCGAATATACATCAAAGTGCCTGGTGTGTCAGCAAGTGAAGGCAGAGAGGCAGAAGTCTAAGGGGATGATGCAACCATTGCCCATACCAGAATGGAAATGGGAGAACATCACCATGGACTTCGTCACTGGACTTCCAAGGACATCCAAAAGCAATAATGCAATCTGGGTTATTGTGGATCGTCTTACAAAGACTGCACACTTCATTGCTATTCGAGAGGATTTCTCTTTGGATCAACTGGCACGGATATATATCAGGGAAGTGGTACGGTTGCATGGAGTACCACTATCTATTGTGTCGGACCGAGATCCAAGATTTACCTCTAAGTTTTGGAAGAGTCTTCAACATGCTCTGAATACTGAACTGAACTTCAGTACGGCCTATCATCCTCAAACTGATGGCCAATCCGAGCGGACTATCCAAACACTTGAGGATATGTTGAGAGCGTGCTCAATGGACTTTAAAGGAGGATGGGATCAACATCTTCCTCTAGTTGAGTTCTCTTATAATAATAGTTTCCACTCGAGCATCCAAATGGCACCATATGAAGCCCTATATGGGAAAAGGTGCAGAACACCGGCATGTTGGGATGAGGTCGGTGAACGTAAGCTGCTTGGACCAGAAATGGTCGAAGAAATGGTGGAGAAGGTGAAAACCATTCAGCAGCATATCAAGGTATCCCAAAGTCGACAGAAGAGTTATACAGATAATCGTCGACGAGACCTTGAGTTTAAAGTCGGAGACATGGTGTTTTTACGCATATCTCCGTGGAAGAAGGTCATGAGGTTTGGAAAGAAGGGGAAGTTAAGTCCAAGGTACATCGGCCCCTTCGAGATTCTTGATCGTGTTGGGGCTGTGGCCTATCGACTAGCACTTCCACCTACTATGGCCAAGGTGCATGATGTCTTCCATGTATCCCTCTTAAGGAAGTACATACCAGACCCTTCACATGTACTCTCTTCCGAGGTGGTACAATTAAAAGACGATCATTCTTATGAGGAAAAACCAGTGAAGATCTTAGATCGTAGAGAAAAAGTTCTACGAAATAAGACAATGCCCCTCGTCAAGGTATTGTGGAGAAACCACAAGTTTGAAGAAGTAACTTGGGAGTCGGAGGATATGATGAATCTAAGTTACCCACATTTGTTTTAGTGTGGGGAAAGGAAAATTTCGAGGGCGAAATTTCTTAAGGGGGGAATGTTGTAACGACCCAAAATTTCATTAATGGAAAATCCCTCTTGATCTAGTTAAATGTTTCTTTATGTTTTTATAAGATGTCAACTTCTTTAGTTTAACGTTAAGATTTGTGACCGTTACTTTTATAGTCGTTGAACGGTGATCATCTGGGTAGTTTAAATATAAGGCTTTAACGAACCAATTTTCTACTCAGACAAAGGAAGCGATGGCCTCATCCAGTAGAATTTCACCTTACGAAGCCCATTTGTCGAAGCTCGGAAAGGAGGTGGCGTCTTTGGGCTTTGCCCTTGACCAAGACCAAGCTGAGTTTCATCAAGTCAAGCTCGAATGTGATCATCTACGGGAAAAATGGAAGTTGATAGAGATTACCACTCGAGCAATGTTATCCGAGCAACCCCAAGAGTCTGTCACCATCGCACACCTTACCCTTAGGTCTTATGCGGCTATTTTAAGGGGTTATGTAACAAATAAGTAGCACCATGTTCATGTACATTATTTTTGTATATAATAATGAATATAATTTCTAGTCATTTTTGATACATTGTAATTAGTTTTTAAAGTACAAACGGTGTTTTTAGTTATTATTTAATTAAGAATTATATTTTATTAAATTAAAGGATTTTTGAATTAAATAATATTTTAATAAAATATTATTATTAATATTAAATTAATTTTTATTAAATATAAATGATCTTATAATTTTATGAATGCAATTAAAATTTTTATTAAGGTTTGAAAGCCATTTCTGTCAAAACCCGTGAATATTTTATAAATGTCAGTTTTTATTTTAAAAGTAAAAATTCACATATTTAGAAAATTATTTAGATAAAATAAATATTATTTTTGGAATCAGGACGTCGAAATTATCCAACGGTGAATTTTTCATAATTTTCTGAGACAGTCAAATTTTTGGGTAAAAATTAAATACCATTTAAATATATAATGTGTTTTATGACATCATAATGACCCAATGGTGATGTAATAAAATACCATAATCCTTATGTTTGGCCAATATGTGTTTTATCATTAAAATAATTAGGTTTTGGGTTTGTTTGACTCACTTTTCAAAGCATTAATGGAGCCCTCAAGACTTATTCAACACTTTGCCTTTTTAAATTAATTTCCATGGGAGTGTGACTCACCTCCACATAAGACACCCTAATTTTTTAATAAGTTCTGACCTTGGCCTAGTAAAATATTGTTTTCCTCTTTCCTTTTCCAGAAACCATGGGCAAATACCATGGGATGGTTTGTGGTTTGGATTATTTTAATATAAGGGGTCCCAAACCTAAATAATAAAGAATTCTCTCACCTTTCCTATATAAACCCACCCAAGCCCCCACTTCCTCCTCACTCAAAGCCCTTGAAGTTCGTCCAACCTCTGCCCTACTCTCTCTAGAATCCTCTCAAGGTGCCCCAAGATCCCAAGAAGCCTCTCACAAGCCTCTCTCTAGCCTTTGGAAGCACACTTCCAAGTAAGGGTTTTTCTTCCTTTCTCATTTTTGTCAATTTTCTTTAAGTTTTATTGCCCTTTTAATTTCATTTATGAATGTTGGGGTATGGTTTTTCACCTCTCCCATACTGCCCTATTATTTTTTGAATAATGGGAGACCCCTTTCTCTCTCATTAAATGCCTCCCATGTACACCCGTTACTATGCCGAAATTCCGAAAGGAACCTTTTTCTCCTCTTTTATATTCAAGCAATACTTTTGTATCATGAATCTAAATTCCTTTTCAATTGTTGGGACATGTATCTATATGACCTTATTACTGTAAATTACATGTAAATATGATGAGGAACCCCTTTCTCTCTCATCAGCCTTTTTTATGAATTCTTATGCCACGCCGTTACGCTGCCGAAATCCCACCGATTTTCTAAGCCAATATCATTGTGTAGTGAATACCATGCCCATTTCTCCATCAAGGGTATTCACCTTTATGCACATTTACTTATTGATTGTAAAGTTTCATGTATGAATTCCACATTCCTTTATCGTGGAATAAATGATTATGTTTTATGAATCCATGTTTTATGATCCATGTGGCACACTTATGCATGAAATGAAATGTTTAAGAAGGGTGCGCCCTGATAGCGCTCCAATGCATTGGGTAAAGTATAGTATCATGATACGTCATGTGCAATGAGTGTTTACTCATGCTAATTCAAGTGCAACGAGGGTTTACTCGTGCTTAAAGTGCAATGAGGGTTTACTCATGCTCCATGTGCAATGAGCCTTGGCTCATGATAATTCAATGTTAAGTGTTGTTGCCACATTTCCATGTTATGATTATCATGCTTTATCATGCCTTTATGTTCATGTCTCTCTTATGATCTATTGATATGCCTATTGACTAACATGTATTGTACTCCTCATGTTATTCATTGTGTACTCCCTTACTGGGCTTTATAGGTCACCCTTTTCTTATGCATGTCCTCAGGTTATCCCATGCAATGCTAAGTACGAAGGAATGTAGTGGTCATGTAAAGGAAGTTTTCAATAAGGATGTTGTATTTCAAGTTTATAGTTTTTATGTAATGATCCTAAGCCCCAAAGACACTAAACCTCTCGATCTTCTTTGTTGTATCAAGTGACGTTTTATGTAATAAATCATGTTTAAGTTGTAATAAAAAGCAGGGTTGTCATAATACACATGACATGTACATTAAATGAACATGCCTTTTACATTTATTTTTATTTTATTAATTGTCCCGAGGTCGTATCTCATCTCAAGAACATCTTTATTCTTCTCGTGTCTCATATAAGAGAGTGGTGTATTGCCTAAAATCTTAGAGATCCCCCCATTCCTCCATCTGATCTCTAATTGAGCCATTTCCAGGTGCATTGGATTCCCACTGGTGAGCTCTCTCTTTCCCTAGATCCACTCTTCCAGATTTATCCCCTCTCATATGTTATTTAAGGTTGGACTATTTTGACCTTTTTGTTTATCTATGATGTTATAGAAAAATTCAAGGTCGGACGTTCGATAGTGTTCACCATACCACATTGAGGTAGGTGGTTTGTGCCTTTCATCAATTGGATTTGGATTATATATGCTTAATTTTGTGAATACCCAACTTGGGATATTGTGTATTTTGGATTTTTACCCTATTTAATAACTTTTATAGTTTGGTTGTTTGATTAAGGTTTTTTCCCTATGCATAAGATAGTATACTCTTGTTTATGGGACACCACATGGGTTTGTTCCCTTATTTGACTATTATTGTTGTTTGGACTAGGATTTCCTATGAGGCATATCATATTTTTCATGCAATGAGTTTTTTAGGATGCAGTTTTTTGGTTATATGTGATGCATGTTTTTATTCTTTGATTAATGTTGATCCATGTAATCATATAAATTCCATGAAGATCTTTTAGTGAATGTTGTATGCATGCTAGTCTTATTTGGACTGTTAGATCCATCGACCATGAAAACTGTGGGAGTTTCCATGTTTATTTACGCAGGACCATGAGAGCCTCGAGGTAGATTTTGACCCAGGGGGTATTGACCATGAGAGATACCCAGATGTTATTTATGATTATTTATACTATGATAAACCAAGGGGTATTGACCATGAGAGCTACCCAAAGGTAATGTATAATTTTTATTAATTCCAGGTGGACCCAGGGGTATTGACTATGAGAGTTTCCATGGTTGTTGTTTACTTTTGATTAATGCTATTTTAAACCAAGGGGTTAGACCATGGGAGATTTCATAAAGGGTTTTAATGAATAATTAAATGATTGTGACTACTTTTTGAAGCTAAATAATAATCTAAGACTCTGTTTTATTTTTTTATTGGAATATTATTTTTATACATTTGTTTCATACTATTAAAAAGAGGGATACAGAGATTAGGCTATATTTTGGGATACATTATTCAACAGTTTTAATAATTAATAATGAAAATGAAAGTAATTGAAAGATTTAAGTTTGTTTACTTTTGGGTACTTCCTAGTTTATTACCTTATTTTTGCATATTTCCTACTATAAATATTCAGTGATAGTTATGTACAGATCTTTTGGTGGTTTTGTACTAGGATTTGTCTCACACCCTGTTACGATCATGATTTTGGGCCCTAACAGATTATATTTTTGCAGGTATTGATAAGGTCTAGCACCGTTCTTCATCTGGTACTTGATTGATATTGGAGCTGGAGATCAGGGGACTAAGCTGTGGCTTGTGTTGTTGTTGTTGGAGTTTACTGTTTTTTCTACTCTGGATTCAATATTTTATTTCCATCATTGTGACTTGTTTGGCTACTTTCCTAGATACTTGTGACATGCATCATTATTTATATATGTGTTTTAGTTGTTTAAACTATCATTAATACACTATTTACTTCATTGTATGTTATTATTTCTTCCACTACTAGGTATTATTATTTTTTGTTGTGTTACTCTGCCAATTAGGGCATAGTTTCCCCACTATCACAAAAAAGAACCTCACTGCTAGTAAGTAACATCTAGTGTTTGGGGAAATGTATTTGAGGCCACGAGGTAATTGTTTCCCCACTATCACACCCAAGTCCCGGACTGCTAGTTGGTAGCCTCTGGCATTCATGGAAATGCGCTTGAGGCCATGTGACCAACCGGGTACGAGGAACCTTTAGGTAGCACCCAGAACCGGGACGTTACAAAGTGTTATTATAAGAGTTTCTTTTATGATTTTTTACTATTTGGATCCTATATATAGGTATAGGAAGGAATAGGTAGTTGGTAATAAGTTTTGTGTGATAGTAGTTAACCCGTTAATTGGAAAAAACCAAGTTATCTCAAATATTTCAATTTCTCTTATTTTGCACGTGTTATAGTTGATTTGATTTCACCGTTGGGTGATTCACTTGTTTTCTTTTGTTACGATTTATATCAATGTGGTTATATTTGTATTGAAACCCATTGATATGAGTGTATTCCATCTCATATATCATATAGGCACCTGCTAGAGATCACATGTCATGCATTCTTGTCATGCCATTTAGGATGTGTTACTGATTGCATGTTGTTGAGATAGATATTTTTCTATATATGCATGTTGTTGTGATAGATGTCGTGATATAGTACTTTTTAGGTTGAGAGGGTATTGGAATATGTAAATAATCATTTTTTGGATCATGTTGGAACATTAATTGAATTTTTTTCAAGTTGAGATGTGCATAAGGAAGGCAAACATTGATTCGCAAGAGTATGGTATCTCATGAGTAAGAATTTGTCATTCCTTAGAAAAAAATTCCAATTTTCAGGGGTTCTGAAGATGTTTTAGAGGCTTAATGTCTGAAAACCCAGACAACATAGTGTGTGGTATTGTGAACACATGCCATGTGTTCTTCTGTACTTGAAGAAACAACTTTTTGTAAGTACATGTTGTGTACTCTATTTACATGTTTTGTAGTCTTTAACTGTGCGACTGACTGTGTGAGAAGAGACATGGGGTTGGGAAACTTTGTTAGAACATGTTGTGTATTGGGAGTAGATGCCGTGCCATAAATATCATGCATCCATCCATGTTACCAATGACACGGGTGGATGAAACTTAGGTTGTACGCACTGTGTCCCATTCTTGAACACTGTGTAGAGTCAACCATGTCTCTAACCATGTGAATAATGATATGGGTGGTTAAAACATAACCGGTACAAGACGTGTCTCAGGTGAACACATTGTGTAGTGTTACGCTAGCAGATCCCATGTGGGTTATCCATGTATAAGAACTTGGGCAGGAAAGAAAATTCAAGTACACGTGGTGTCTCGGGATAAATGCGTCAGGGGTAGGGGTGTTGCAAAACTAGGTTTGGGAGAGGTACATTCTATGTTAAAATCTTAAGGGAAAATGTTGTGTATAGTCTATAAATTCCATGTAGATATGTTTTGTAAATCTTTAATGTTTTCTTTCCCATTTTCCTTTCTTGAACTTCTGAGTTTCTGTCCATGATAATCTTAATCAAAGGTGAATGCTTGACCTTGCAGAGTCATGCTGTAAGATGTCCTTCGGTTGTGTTCCATGTGTAGGGAAATGACCAGACAATATAAAGGATAGATCATAGACAACCAAAAGATCCCCTTGTCAATATCATCTTCAAACCAGGTGTTATTCCTGATATAGGTGTTGATGCACAGTTTTGGTAAGGCTTTAAGAGGATGATGCAGACTTTCCAAGGAGCACCACATCCTTTCTCGACAATACTAGAGTTGAAAATGGTGTTCCAGCAGCATCATTGTCCCACCTTTTTAGGAGATGGAGGACCATAGGCTTCAGAGTCATGGTTGGATTCCATTCTCACTATCATTGAGCATCTAAATATGCCTCTGGAAAGAAGGGTGAAGCATGTGACTTGCATGTTGCATGATTCCGCCAAGTGATGGTGGGATGTTATCAAACAAGTAGGAAATCATCGGGATATGGCTTAGGAAGAGTTTTAGAGGACCTTCTATGACTATTTCTATCCCAACATGTTGAGGCCTGATCGAGCTTAAGAGTTCATGTATCTTGAGTAGGGAATGCTTTCAGTGATAAAATACTCTTATCATTTCATAGAACATCAGCGCTTCGCACCTACATTGAGAGGCGATGAGTTATCACTTGCTAAGTTGTTTGAGGATGGTATTAGGTATGACATTTGATAATAGGTGAATACATTTAGGCGGACTTCAGGGATCACTATAGTGAACCAATCTCTGAATACCAAGTGAAATCTAAGGGACTTGAGAGCAGTAAACAATGGCAGTTTAGCCTCCACGGCTGGTACTCCTTCGACGGATAGCCAGAATCACTATTGAGAGCCATCACATGGTGATTTCAGTAATAGGGATGTATCTACAGGTATCCAGGTGAGGTGATACCAGTGTGGGAAGAGTGGTCACACGAGACCTTAGTGCCCAAGAGACCTAGTTGAGTGTTGAACTTGTGGAAAGATGGGTAATATTTAGTGTTTTTTCTAGTTTTTCTCACTTGAATCTAGTGAGAGGGGTTATCTTATGACTCCATGTAATGGAGTAGGACCACCAGTTTCTCCTCAGTTATGGAACTGGAGTTTGTAAGGCCATTCAGGATGATGAGGTATCAATGGTCGTGGTAGCCAGTCGACAGGCTTTCTGTGACAGTAGGGTGGATTTGTTCAGGGTGGTCAGGCAGGGTCGTAGGTCCATGGTATAGGTCAGACATTTGTAGTGGAGTAGACCCAGCATGAGCAGGATCCTGTACCCTCTACCATTAGGGGTACGATTCGAATTGCCTCATTTTTAGCTTCTTCCCTTTTTATAAAGGATCTTCTCATAGTTTTATATCTATTTCTGTTTTGGATAACCTTGGGCTATGTATCTTTACTTATGAGGATGTTATGATGATAAACACTCCTTTGGGGATTTGGACGGATATTGTACATTAGTGCAAGGAGTGCCCTCATTTGGTTGGTGGGTGTCACTTCTTGTGGGATCTCTATGTCTTCGAGATGACAGGCTTCGATGTCATTCTCAGAATGGGCCGGTTAGTCTCTTTCTAGGCCTTTGTTGATTGTTATCACCGTAAAGTGAGTTTCACATCACCAGAGTGTGGTTCTTTTCTACACAAGGTAAAATGGGATGTCCAAGCGAGCAGAGTTGGACCTGAGCATCATGGGTTTGGGAGGAATTACAATCACATTTCTAGTTTATATCAGGATGACCAGGGCACATCACAGATGGACATTCCTCCCGTAGTGGATCATTACAGAGATGTGTTTACAGATGAATGTTTTTCAGTACCTCTAGAGTGAGAGGTATATTTCTCTATTGATCTTGTTCCAGTAGTGGCACTGATGTCTATTCCTCCTTACAGGATGGTTACACCTAAGTTAAAGGTGGTCAAGAAGCAGTTAGAGGGGCTGTAGGATAAGGGTTTCATAGGACCCATTACTTCTCCTTAGGGTTCACATGTCCTTTTTTCAATGAAGGTGGATGGTACCCTCAGGCATTGCATGGATTATTGGAAATCGAACCAGTTGATAATCAATAACTGATATCCCTTGTCAAGTATTGATGATCTCTTTGACCAACATTGAAGAGCCCAAGTGTTCTTGAAGATTTACTTGAGATATGGTTATCAATAGTTGTGCATTAGACCATTAGATATAACTCTTACAGCCTATTAGAGTAGGTATTGTCTATATGAGTATGTGGTTATGCTGTTTTGTCTCACGAATGTGGCTGCTGTTTTCATGGCATGGATGACCCGAGTTTTCCATCCATACATTGATTCATTTTTGGTATTAATCAGGAAGGATATCTAGGTGTAGTCTCACACTCAATATACCCATGCAACCCATCTTGAGAACGTTCTGAGTACACTGAGAGAGCATCAGTTATATGTTAAGCACTCAAATTCCCACTTTTGGATGGACCGAATTCACTTATTGGGTCATTTTATCTTATATTCAAGAGTATTAGTAGACCTAGAGAAAGTGATAGTAGTAGTTTCTTAGGGGAATCCAAAGAACATCATTGAGGTATAGAGTTTTATTGGGTTGGCTGGTTACTAAAGACGCTTTATTCAGAACTTTTCACGCTTAGCACTGTCACTAATGGGCCAGACTAAGAAGGGTGAAAAGTAATTATGGAAAAAATCCTACGATATTGCCTTTAAGTAGATGTAGGGGAGGTTGAAATCATAACCAATACAAATTTTACAGAGCTGGGAAAGAGGTACACTATTTATTGTGATGTTTCAGGTATCGGGCTGGTGGTAGTGCTTATATAGGGGATGGAGTCGTTGTGTATGGGTCTCAGCAGTTAAGGACACATGAGAGAAATTACCCAATTCACACTATCAAGTTAGCTTAAATTTTTCATGACTTATACCATTGGAGACATTATATTTTGGGAGAAATTTTTTTTGTATACACTGACCACAAAATCCTCAAGTGTATCTTTACACAGTGTGATTTAAATTATGGGCAGAAAATGCGGGTCCAGTACTTTCAGTATTTTAAATTTGATCTTTCCTACATGCCAGAGAAAGGAAATGTAGTGGCTAATGCGTTGAGTAGGAGGACTCAGATTAAGGCAGTTTAGGAGGCCAGAAGTGAGTGGTAGCTTATGGATCTATTATTTGAGATGTATTTGGAGGTGCATGACAAACAGGGGAATACATTTCTTTCTTTTTTATCTGTTAACTATACTCTACTAGATCAAGTGAGAATGAGGAAGATATCAGATTCTAAAGGCCTAGTCCTATGGTTGAGTGTGTCAGGGGAGGACCCAACTTCTAGGTGTACCGTAGAAGGTGATGAGATCTTGCATTTTCATGGGCATGTATGGGTGTCAGTAGACATATGCGAGGAGTTATTGTGGTATTTTCATTCCTCAATTTGGGAAGTTAATCTTTTTTTCACTAATATGAATTGATATTTACAATGTCAGTATTGGTGGCTAGGTATGAAGAAAAATGTTTTTATTTTTGTTATGATATGTTCCCCAAGACAGCAGGTGAAGGTCGAGCACCAAAAACTGATAGTTCTTTTACAACAGTTACCCATTATTTAGTGGAAGCGGAATGATGTCACGATGGATTTTTTGATGGGTTTACCAGTGTTTCATTGAGGGAAAGATGTGGATTGGGTTTTTGTTGAATGAATCAAGAATTTTGGACATTTCTTATCGATCATTGAGACCTTCAGTTTTGATGAGCATAAAATGATGTATATTCGAGATATGATACGGTTGCATGGGGTTCTTCACTCTGTTGTTTCAGATAGGGATGCCCAGATTACATCTTGTGTGAGGCAAGGACTATTGAGGGATTTGAGTACATAGGTAATTTTTAGTACATCTTACCATCCAAAGACATTTGGGTAATCCGAGCACATGATTTCGGTTTTGGATTACATACTTCGAGCATGGGTCTGGGATTTCAGGGGCTCTTGGGAGAGACATATACCCCTAGTGGAGATTTCCTACAATAACAGTTTTCTTATGACTATTCAGATGATACCTTATGACACTTTGTATGGTAGGTCATGTTGATCACCCCTATGTTGGCTGGAGGTAGGAGAGGCAGCTATGTTGGGACCTCATCTTGTCTAGGAGACCATTGATCATATGGAGTTGATTCGAAAGAGGATGGCTAGTGCACAATCTCGGCAGAAATCTTATTTTGATCGATGGAGATGACCTCTAGAGTTCGAGGTTGGAGACTAGGTTTTCTAACGTGTCACACTGAGGTTGTAACGACCCGAAATTTGGAATAAATCTTGTTTCCTAATTTTGTGTGTTATTTTATTTTTATACTCAACAAAACTGTTTCATTTGATAACATGAGTATAATTAAAATGAGATCGTTGGGTTTTGACTGTGTATGACCATTGGTCAATATGACCACTGGAAACTAAAGTTTTTGATTATTGTCTCTAAATACAAGTAATCTTGGTTAATTAATATAGAAAGAAGATTTGATGGCCTCACCTAGTAGTCTTGGACCGATTGAAGTCCATCTAACAGAACTTGGGAAGGAGGTAGCACCACTGGGCTTTGTTCTGGACCAAACCCAAGCCTAACTTCATCGTGTGAAGCTAGAATGGAATCGCCTTTGCGTGAAGTTAAAACTGATAGAAATTACTACTCGTGCGATGTTGGGCGAGCTTCCCTCAGATTCTCTCACCTTATCACACCTTGCACTTAGGTCCTATAATGGTGTGATAAGGGGCTATGTAAGGAGACCGTAACTGCCTTGTGTAACCCTTTGTTTTAAATAAAAATTTTGATTTCTTCTTATGATGAAGTTTATGAATTTTCAAATGTCCGGATAAATATAGTATGCATATTTTCGATGAATTTTAGAAAAAGGATATTTTAAAAATGTTTAGGTAACCCTTAAATAATTAAAAATGTGTAATGATTTTCCAAAAATGGTCTTCTACAATTATGTTCAGTATGAAATTTAGAGTCTAATAAGATCAACTTAATTTTTGATGAATAGTAAATTATGAATAGTGATTTTATGCTTAGGATTAGTAATGTGGCTAAATGGATTAGTAATCTCACTTAAAGAAAGTATTAATATAATATGGGCACCTTGATTAAGTAATGTGATTCAATAAAATGATTAAATAACGGTTTCATAAATTATTATTCAAGTATTAGTTTTTTCAGGTGAATAGTGTTTTTTAATTAAAAATTAAATTGAAAATATTTATAAAATTATTTTTATAAAATGGATTTCATTTTTGAACTTAGAGCATCGATATTATGTTAAGGTAATTTTTGGGGATTTTTCTGAAAAAAATGAATTTTTGGTGAATAGTGTATTTATTTAAAAATTTAATTAAAATTATTTATAAAATTATTTTTATAAAATGGAGTTCATTTTTGAAATCATAGCATTGATATTTTGTTAAGGTGAAATTTTGGGTTTTTTCTGAGAAAGTTGAATTTTCGATGAATAGTGAAAATACAGTTTTTAAGTTACGTGTGTTTAATGACATCATTAAATGCTGTATTAAATATGTAATCAATATGGTCGACTTATGAATAGTATGATAAGGTGTGAGGTGTCCCAAGTGTCCAATACCATGGGAAAATACCTTGGGCAAGCCCATGGTTTTGCCAAAACCACCAATGAGGTGTCCCTTGGCCATTAATGCCTTGTCCCCTCACTTCCCCTATAAATACCAAGAAATCCTCTCATCCATTCAACTCTCCACTCTCCCCCAACGAATTTTGGGTCTCATTACCTCCAATGGAGTCCTCCCAAGGTTCCCCCAAGCCCTAAAGGTCCCAACCTTTGAGTTTTAAGAGTTACGTTTTGAGGTAAGGGATCTGACCTCTCTCTTTCTTTTCAAGTAATCTCTTTTATGTCATTGCTTTTATACTCCATGTTTTTATGTTATAGGATTTTCTCCTATATTAATATTACTTTAATTTTCATGTTCACATGATGAGAGACCCCATTTTTCTCTCATAAATTCGTTTTAAGAATGTTTAAGTGACGTCGTTAGGCTGCCGAAATTTTAAGGGGATTCTTTCACCCTTCTCATTCTTTTCAAAATTCTACTTTCATGTCAAGTCATTCAAGTTCTTTTTTTATTATTTCGGGGTATGATCTCCATATCTATCATACTGAACACTTATGTTCCATTATGAGATACCCTATTATATCTTTTCAAATCATTTTTTTGAAGTTTAAGTGACGCCGTTAGGCTGCCGAATTTTCATAAGAGAAATCTAATTTTTGTCTTCCTTCCATGTTTTTCATTTCAAATGGTATGTCCTTAAACTTTCATTACCATGTTCATATATCCTTCTTATTCCTTTCCCCTACTGTTTTATGGGTCATTTATGAATGTTTGACCCATGTCCCTTCTCCTTTCAATGTTTTCTAAAACCTCGAAACATAGCTGTTATGCTGCAGAATTTTCATCTCAAAATGCCTCTCTCTTTTCTAAAAGTTATTTTATGTTATAAACTGAATACTAAAATCTCTTATTTATAAAATATTATTCACATATAAGTCAAAATTTTCTATTTTAAATTCTGGGATTTACATACATGAGACCCGCTTTCCCTTTCCGTGGGTTTAAAGTGACATTAAGATCATGTCTTTAAAGCAGTTTTTAAAACGTTATGATTATGAAATGAACCCCATTTATTTTATGATATATGGGTTATTTATAAAATGTTTTATGATGATATATGTGGCTCACATGATAATAAAGGCAAATTTAAGGGCGTGCCTTGATAGCGCTCCAATGCATTGGGTAATGATGTAACCACTAGAGATTACAATTTTCATGATATCTTGGTGAATAACATTGGTAATTTTCAAATGAAACCTTGGGGATGGACCTTGGTGATATGTTCATGATTTTCTATGTTAAATGATGTAGCCACATCTTAAAGTTATGAAAAATGTTATTTTTATTATGATATGCCACATGATTTCTTTCTCATGCCTTAATGTTCGTTTTCATGACCTTATTGAAGTATCTCAAGTTCACATGTAAAATGTTTCTCTTGTTTCCCTTACTGGGCCTTCTGCTCACCCTTTCTTATGATATATGTTCTCAGGTTATGAGATGCAGTAATAAACCTAGGATAAACATAAGGAGAAGCCTTTCAAGTGTTTAAGAAATTTTTTTTGTTTCATGTATTAAGTTCCTGGTTTCCAAAACACTAAACCTTAAAGATCCTCAGTTTTGTATAATGTAATGAAAGTTTATGTGACAAAAAGGCGGGATGCTATAGTTGGTATTAGAGGATGGTTTAGTTATTTGTGGAAATTAGGATATGAAAATTTTAGGAAGAACCCTATAGAAAGTTTTAAATATGGGAAATATTCCTGGTATTTTGGTGAGTATTGAGTAAGGGGTTGCCAAGAAAATACATCCCTGTCTAGATACGAGCATATAAAGGTGGATCTGGCACAGATGTACATAGGGGTAAAACCCGAAAACACCGCTTTGAGCTAGACTCAAACAGGAACTGGTACACGAAAATGTTTCTTGCTGCACTCTTGGTTACGACACTCCTGGGGGATATGCTTCGGTAAATTCATAATCTTAGTATGAACCCTTATTAAAGGAACAAAGATAAAATAAATTAAATATTCACATAAGAATATATGATCATGGATAACCTAGATCGGAACCTAGGGGATCACAAGTTAGGGTATACTTTTGTTCTACAAGTTATCCTTCTTTGTTTTAAGTTACTTTTCATGATTATTAGCTAAGAATTTAAGCTCCTAATTTTACTTTCTTTTCTTAGTTACTAGTAGAAACTGGAAGAACATATCCCAGCAACCAATGTGATAGGAAATGTGACCATGGCCGTATTAATATGACAGAGAAGATTAGGGGATTAAAAGATGATTATTATTTTGGAAGATGTTCACTATTTTGGGAACTCTATTTGATCGAGGTAAATAGATTACTATGGTATTTTTTTTGAGGAGTAAAGGTTGACTTATATTTTGAAGAATCGATGAATTTAAAGTGAACTTATAGTAATTTAGGTTACTTATGGAAATGATTAACCTATATTGGGGTAAATATGTTTAGGTTAGTTACTTTTCTTATAATATGTTAGGAGTGGTTGATGTTGTTTGGAGATGAATGATAATGTTTACCTTGGAAGACTATGTTATCAAATCCTTCTTGTTTTTGGGTTTCATTATTAGTTTGGTTTATTTTGATGATTTTTAAGGACAGTTATTTATGGAATGGTCTATGATGAACTTTGGGTAGTACCGTGGAACTTTGAAGATTTAATGTTGTTTCCATTCCTCTGGGGTACTTTATTTTGGAAGATTTGTTTTATCTTAACCTTTCTGTTTTTTGGATAATGTTTAAAGATAGAAGAAAAAGATAGTTAATCATTAGTGGATTATGTGATTCTCTATAATATGATTCTTGTTCTTTTATGAGACCAAGTAGTTTTGAATGCTCATCGTTTGGAAAAAATATTAGTTTTGGTAGAAACTTATTAAAGGATGAAATTCTACTTGAAGGTAAGTATATTTCCTTATGTTTTTGTTCTATATAGTAAATGAATTCCTCAAAATTATGAAAAGGAATGTAAAACAAAAACATTGTTGGTTTACGTTTCCTACTAGGTAATCAAAGACCATTTACACACATCATAAGTTTGTGATTTTATTGTGGTTAACTTTCTCCTAATCATGTTTTCTATCACTCTCCCTCAGAACTTGACCCTTTGTTTTTTCTTCCATATCCATATTTTCCTACGTGGAATCCTTGTATGGGTTAACTCGGGTGGCCTTTGTACTTCCTTTTCTTTCTTTTAAAGTAATAGTGTTATTGACTCTTTTTTCGATGTGGGACTTTAAATGAAATTTCAAAACCCAATTTTAAAAATTTCGAGGATGCAATTTCTTAAGGGGGGAAGATTGTAACGACCCAAAATTTTGAATAAATCTTGTTTCCTAATTTTCTGTGTTATTTTATTTTTATACTCAACAAAACTGTTTCATTTGATAACATGAGTATAATTAAAATGATACAGTTGGGTTTTGACTATATATGATCATTGGTCAATATGACCACTGGAATCTAAACGTTTTGATTATTGTCTCTAAATACAAGTAATCTTGGTTAATTAATATAGAAAGAAGATTCGATGGCCTCACCTAGTAGTCTTGGACTGATCAAAGCCCATCTAACAGAACTTGGGAAGGAGGTAGCACCACTGGGCTTTGCTCTGGACCAAACCCAAGCCAAACTTCATTTTGTGAAGCTAGAACAGAATCGCCTTTGCGAGAATTTCAAACTGATAGAAATTACTACTCGTGCGATGTTGGCCGAGCCTCCCTCGGATTCTCTCACCTTAGCACACCTTACACTTAGGTCCTATGCTGGTGTGATAAGGGGCTATGTAAGGAGACCGTAACTACCTTGTGTAACTCTTTGTTTTAAATTAAAATTTTTATTTATTCTTTTGATGAAGTTTATGAATTTTCAAATGTTCGGATAAATATAGTATGCATATTTTTGATTAATTTTAGAAAAAGGATATTTTAAACATGTTTAGGTAAACCTTAAATAATTAAAAATGTGTAATGATTTTCAAAAAATGGTCTTCTGCAATTATGTTCAGTACAAAACTTAGAGTCTAATAAGATCAACATAATTTTTGATGAATAGTAAATTATGAATAGTGATATTATGCTTAGGATTAGTAATGTGGCTAAATGGATTAGTAATCTCACTTAAAAAAAGTATTAATATAATCTAGGCATGTTGATTAAGTAACGTGATTCAATAAAATGGTTAAATAACGGTTTCAAAAATTATTATTCAAGTATTAGTTTTTTCGGGTGAATAGTGATTTTAATTAAAAATTAAATTAAAAAAATTTAGAAAATTATTTTTATAAAATGGATTTTATTTTTGAACTCAGAGCATCGATATTATGTTAAGGTGATTTTTGGGGATTTTTCTGAAAAAATGAATTTTCAGTGAATAGTGTATTTATTTAAAAATTTAATTAAAAATATTTAGAAAATTATTTTTATAAAATGGAGTTCATTTTTGAAATCAGAGCATTGATATTTGGTTAAGGTGAAATTTTGGGTTTTTCTGAGAAAGTTGAATTTTCGATGAATAGTGAAAATACAATTTTTAAGTTACGGGTGTTTAATGACATCATTAAATAATGTATTAAGTATGTAATCAATATGGTAGACTTATGAATAGTAAGAAAAGGTTTTGGGTGTCCCAAGTGGCCAATACCATGGGTAAATACCATGGGCAAGCCCATGGATTTTCCAAAACCACCAATGAGGTGTCCCTTGGCCATTAATGCCTTGTCCCCTCACTTTCCCTATAAATACCAAGAAATACTCTCATCCATTCGACTCCCCACTCTCCCCCAACGAAGTTCTGGTCTCATTAACTCAAAAAGTGTCCTCCCAAGGTGCCCCCAAGCCCTCAAGGTCCCAACCATTGAGTTTTAAGAGTTACGTTTTAAGGTAAGGGATCTGACCTCTCTCTTTCTTTTCAAATAATCTCTTTTATGTCATTGCTTTTATACTCTATGTTCTTATGTTTTAGGATGTTCTTATATATTAATATTACTTCCCTTTTCATGTTAACATGATGAGAAACCCCCTTTTTCTCTCATCAATTCGTTTTAAGAATGTTTAAGTGACGCCGTTAGGCTGCCGAATTTTTAAGGGGATTCTTTCACCCTTCTCATTCTTTTCAAAATTCTACTTTAATGTCAAGTCTTTCAAGTTGTTTTTTTATTATGTAGGGGTATGATCTCTATATCTATCATATTGAAATCTTATATTCACATGATTAGAGACCCTATTTTATCTTTTCAAATCATTTTGTTGAAGTTTAAGTGACATCGTTAGGCTGCCGAATTTTCATAAGAGAAATCAAATTTTTGTCTTCCTTCCATGTTTTTCATTTCAAATGGTATGTCCTTAAAATTTCATTACCATGTTCATATATTCTTCTTATTCTATACCCATACTGTTTTATGGGTCATTTATGAATGTTTGACCCATGTCCCCTCTCCTTTCAATCTTTTTTAAAACCCCGAAACGTAGCCGTTATACTGCAAAATTTTCATCTCAAAATGCCTCTCTATTTTCTAAAAATTATTTTATGTTATAAAGTGAATACTCAAATCTCTGATTTATACAAGGGTATTCACATATATATCAAAATTTTCTATTTTAAATTCTGGTATTTACATACATGAGACCCGCTTTCCTTTTCCGTGGGTTTAAAGTGACATTAAGATCATGTCTTTAAAGCAGTTTTTAAAACGTTATGATTATGAAATGAAACCCATTTATTTTATGCTATATGGGTTATTTATGAAATGTTTGATGATGATATATGTGGCTCACATGAAAGTAAAGGAAAATTTAAGGGTACACCCTAATAGCGCTCCAATGCATTGGGTAATGATGTAACCACTAGAGATTACAATTTTCACGATATCTTGGTGAATAACCTTGGTAATTTTCAAATGACACCTTGGGGATGGACCTTGGTGATTTGTTCATGATTTTCTATGATAAATTATGTAGAAACATATTAATGTTATGAAAAATGTTATTTTTATTATGATATTCCACATGATTTCTTTCTCATGCCTTAAAGTTCTTTTTCATGACCTTATTGAAGTATCTCAAGTTCACATGTAAAATGTTTCTCTTGTTTCCCTTACTGGGCCTTCTGCTCACCCTTTGTTTTGATGTATATCCCCAGGTTATGAGATTCAGTAATGAACCTAGCATGAACATAAGGAGAATACTTTCAAGTGTTTAAGAAGAATGTTTTTTTTGTTTCATGTATTATGTTCCTGGTTTCCAAGACACTAAACCTTAAAGATCCTCAGTTTTGTATAATGTAATGAAAGTTTATGTGACAAAAAGTTGGGATGCTATAGAGGTTGGGAAACAAGATTATTTGGAGAGAGATAAAACTTTCACCAAGATATGTCAGTCCATTTTAGGTTTTGGAGAGAGTCGGGCTATTTTCATATTGGTTGTAGTTACCTCAAAGGTATCGGGCTATGCACAATGTCTTTCATGATTCTCAGCTATGGAATTACTTTTCAGACCCATCTCATGTTTTTTAACCCGAGGAGGTTGAGTTTGAGGGGGGTGCATCCTTCGAGTATCACCCAAGAAATATTGTGGATCACTGAACGAAGGTTCTCTGTGGCTGGTATGTTACACTAGTATGGCTGCTATGGTAGCACTGGGTGAATACAAGACAAGACATGGGAGAGGGAGGCAAATGTTTATTCACATTAGCCGGAGTTGTTTTATGTTTCTTCCTCTCCACCATTGGAAGGGAAATTTGGGGATGAATTTATTTAAGGGGGGAAGTTTGTAAGAATTGAGATCTTCATTTCAGGTATGGACCATTATTCTAGGTCATTTTTAAGAAAAACGAAGATTTGAAAATTTTCTATGTACATTTTATATACCCCTGAGTACACATCATGTACCCGGTTGTCGTGCATAACAGTGTGATATCCATGTAACGGTCGAGTACATGGTTATGGAGGTGACATGATAGACTGCCTAAAGTGGAGGGGGGGTATATTAAATGAACATGTCATGTACTTTTCTTTTTATTAAATTAATCATATTGAGGTCACATTGCATCTCTATAACTTCTTTCTTCTTATCATACCTTATATAGGAGAGAAACATATGGACAAAAATCTTCAAGATCCTACCGTTCCACCGTCCGAGCTCCGATTGAGACACCGCCGGGTACTTTGGATTCCCACCGGTGAGTTCTCTCTTTCCCTAGAACCTCCCCCCTTGATTTCTACTCTCTAGTATGTTATTCAAGGATGAATGATTTTGACCTTTTTATACATCTATGAAATCCTAGGCTGATTCAAGGGAGGATATTTGAGAGTGTTCACCATACCACTTCGAGGTAGGTGGTTTATGCCTTTATTCGATTGTCATTGGATTATATGTGCATAATTTTGACAACTATCCATGTTGGGGTATTGCGTATTTTGAATTTTGACCCTGTTTAATACCTTTTATGTTTTTCTTGTTTGATTAAAAACTGTTGACTATGCATAAGATTGTTATCCATTGTTTATGGGATGCCTTATGGGTGTGTTCCTTTGTTTTACTATTATTGGTCATTTGGCCTAGGATTTTCTATGAGGTATACCATTTTTTCCATTCCTTTAGTTTTTTAGGATTGAGTTTTTTGGTTATATGTGATGCATGTTTTTATGATTTGATTGAAGTTGAGGGATATAGAAATATGAATTGCATATAGAGCCTTTGGTGAATGTTGTATGCACATAGATTTTCCTTGGACTGTGAGAGCCTTGAACCAAGAAAATTGTGGGGGGTTTTCAGGTTTTTTTACACAGGACTATGAGATCCTTTATGTAGATTTTGACCTTGGGGGTATTGACCATGAGAGCTACCCGGAGGTCTTGTATAATTTTTCTTGACGTTAAGTGGACCTATGGGTATTGACTGTGAGAGATTCCCAGGTGGTCCTTTAATATTTATCAGTGATATATTAAACCAAATGGGTTAGACTATGAGAGATTTTCCAGGGGGGTTTTATAAATAATTGAATATTGGTGATGAGTCTTCCAAGACAAAGCACAGGCTTGGACTCGGTTTTACTTGATTGTTGAAATGGTATTTTGAGAAATATATTTGAAACTATTACATAGAGGGATACAGAGTTTTGTCTAGATCCTAAGATTTATTATTCAATATATTAAATAATTAATAATGAAAATGAATATAATTGAAAACTATAGGTTTTTTTTACTTTTGGGTATATACAAATGTATTACTTCATTTCTGCATATTTAATACTATATATATTCACTGACTATTAGGTATAGATCATTTGGTGGTTGGATACTAGGATTCATCTCATAACTTATTTGGGTCATGAATTTGGGCCCAAACAGATTATATGGTTGCATGTATATAAAAGGGAAAACACCATTCTTCATCTGGTACTTGATTACTGTTGGATCTCGAGAGCATGGGACTATCCGAGGCATGCGATGCAATTAGAGTTTATTGTTTTCATTACTTTTGTTTCAGTATTGTATTTCTAGCATTGTGACTTGTTTGGATGATTCCCTAGATACTTCTTACATGCATCATTATTTATATATATATGTTATAGTTGTTTATACTATTAGTCATATGATGTTTACTTCATTGTATGGTATTACAACTTTTTCTACTATTTACTATTTGCTTCTTCGGTGTTACTCTACCAATGAAGGCATAGTTTCCCCATTATCACATATAATACCCTCACTAAAAGTTAGATATCTCTAGTATTTGGGGAAATGTGATTGAGGCCATGATGGAATATTTTCCCCCTCAATCACACCCGAGGTCCTCGCTGC
Source organism: Viscum album (assembly GCA_963277665.1). Classification (NCBI taxonomy): domain Eukaryota; kingdom Viridiplantae; phylum Streptophyta; class Magnoliopsida; order Santalales; family Viscaceae; genus Viscum; species Viscum album. Next base: position 1,492,353,115 of record OY728142.1, read on the forward strand.
TAGTCTAAAACCTCTGGGATTTGGTTAAATGTACTTGAGGCCATGTGACCACCTGGGTATGGGGAACCATTGGGCAGCACCCAGAACCAGAACATTACAATCTGATCATTAAAACATACAAACTGAATTGATTTCTTTTCTTGAAAAAAAATACAATAATTTTTCAAAAAACATATTCCATATTCCAAGAAAAACATCATTCCAACTTGGTCCAAACAACTTTCAAAACCTCTTAATTATTCTCTAGTGATTAACTTATATATGATACATAAATGTAATAATTAATGAAAATTCAGAAGGTAATTTTATTTGAACAAAATTTAATCATGAAAAATCAATATCAAATTCTACCATTTTAATATAATTTTTCTATGTATTTAGTACTTTTGGAAAATCCTCTTGTGTTTCTTTATGTACTCTCTCAAATAATTTTCCAACATGGTTTGGGAGTTTCATGCTTTTCTCATAAATTGAATCTTATTATCCTTTATCATCCACCATATAAAAATAGAATTAGGAAAAATATGAAACTTCAAAATAGTGGTTGTTGATACTAAATTTAGTTCCAAAAAAATTTGATGACAATGAGTTTAAGATTATATCATCTTCCTAAGTTGGACCGACTTTAATTGATTCTGTAATGAAAATTGACTCATGGAGATGATTTTCATTGTATAGAGGAAGGTATTCATAATACACCATTTTTTCTTCAGATTTCACTACATGGGTGGTTTAATCTTCTTCCAAGGATACTAATAGATATATAGGTGATGATGCTTCTATGTTTTTAAGGATAAATAGATTATATTTCCTTATATATTCATTCCATAAGTCATTAAAATATTATTGGCACACCATATATACTTTAACATATAGTTTATATTCATCTATATCCTCCAATAATGATTATGATAAGTGTAATAGATCTACATGCATTTCCTCCTTTACCACCTCGGGTTCTTCAACTTGAGAAATGAGTGGGAAACTTTCGTCCACCACTAGATCAGAATCAGGTTTGGGTATTTGCAGAAATACATGAACATATTCAATTACCAATTTTTCTTATCTCCCCATTTTTTATTTCTTCTCTTAGTTCATACATCTGGTGTTTTACATCATTCTAAACCTATTGTTCTTTATATTTCACTTTTGATTAATCAGTTATTTTATAATAACCATAATTTGAATACATCATGGAAAATATTTTTTATATTTTTTTAAAAAATAATGAAATTTATTTACAATGTTAAAAGAAATAGTGAATTATAAAATACTTGTCTACCTAACAACGATGATAATTTTTTATTCATCTATCATTGGGTGGTGTAAAATCTAATGTTTTCTCCTTTTGGAAAATAGGGGATGACTAGGGTCATCTCACTTGAGGATTTTCATGGCCAGACACTCAATAATTTTATTTCATACATTTTTTTCTTTTTATATTTTATGAAAACAAAGTAAAATATATAAAAGAGAATGTTAATTAAAGTATAAAACTAAACATGCAGATGAAATGCTATCAAACTGAATGAAAGTTAGAAAATAAAGATATTGGTCATAGGGTTAGTTACTCAGGTTCCTTCATTTCTCATTGTTATTAAAATTATATTTGATAAGTTATTCATGAATTAATATCCTTTAATTTATTAAGGGTAATGTTTTTCCTTACTACCAGATTTCTTTGGCACACCAAACTCCACCTCATCTAATAATCAAGGTTAATGACATGTTTTAATAAATATTTTTCCACCTTCCATGACCTGACACCATCATACTCCATTTCATCCCATTAATAAACTCAACTCTATCATATAAAGATTTTTCCCCAAGTTATTATAGGGAAAGAGGGTTAATTAAACAATAGAACGTGTTTAGGAGGCCTCTGAAAGAGTGGTTGAATATTGTGCCACGCATATTAATAATTTATCATTCCCTCACCACAAATATAAAATAAAATAAAATATTTATGTAAAATAATTCAGGAACAACATGAAAACCCCCCCTCAAGGCCAATCCTCTAATCAGTCAGTCATCATTGAGAGAGTAAGAGATCACGATGGGAGAAAAATTGAGAGGGAGAGAGATAGAATAGAATGGAAGAAAACATTTTCAATAAAAATATTCATGATTTACATAGAAAAATAAAATTAAACTATAGAAAAATCAGACTATGTAGAAGTCTCTTCCCTTCAGTCGAGCTCTGATCTCTTCAAGTGCAGCGTAACACCCTATTATTTATAGGCTTGAGTCATCCAATATATTTTCATTATTCTCTGATTATATATTTTTTATGTTATAGTTTGTTTTAGTAATCCTATAATTTGGATATATGCAGGTAACCATGAAGATCTCCCAAGGTTACTGTGATTTTTGGTATTCCTCCACAGCATACCCTATAACATGGAGAGAACCCCTATTGAACAACTCTCCCCCCTTAGATTTTCCTTTCAATGGATCTTCATGTATATGGTTTAGCCATTTATCACTTATTATTTGCTTCTTGTTCCTTCAAAAAATTATTACATTCAAATTTGGGACCTCAACTATACATGAAATCTATACAATGTAGCTTCATCTTTGTCACCTCAGTTCACTATGTTGTAAAGAAGTCCACGACATAGCCTCTATTTCAGATTTGACCTCCAGTAGCGTATATTATGATATTTTGGCCTATTATATAGCTACTGTGAATTATAAAAAATCTCTTGACTCTATCTTCAGCTTCCATGGTTATCTGATGAAAATTATTAGTGAAATGATGTAGAAATAGTGCTCTGGAAACACTTATATAGCCTTTTTTGTACCTTTGTTACCCTTATATATGATTAATAAAAACAATCTCTCCTTAATGAAATATTTAAACATAATGGGGTTGCTTTACATAACCTTATTTCACCTTTACACAACTCTTTATAACTTTAAATAGCGCTTCCTCATAACATTACACTATACTTGAAATCAGAGGTTTATTCTTAAGTAATGGTCGGCTACCTTTATATATCACATGATATTACATGGTTACCATTAAGTAGTCTTAGAAATCAGTGGGTACCCTTACATAGAGGTTTTCCACATTAATTTATCGTATATGATTTTTGAAAACCCCTTACAAATAACTTTAAAACACTCTTGTGTAATGATAAGAAACTTTTTACCCTTGCACAACCCCTATGCCATGTGTAAGGGTACTAAAGGACTTGAAATTTTTAATTTTCAAAATTAAGCATCAAAATTCAAGATTTCCATCAATTTTTCTTAAAAATTACTCTTGAAATATAAATTACCAATATTTTGATAAATATTAATTACATTGGGAAAATAAACAAAATTCTCTGCAATTTAGTATTGAAATTGTAAAAAATGATGAAAAATGATGGTATCAGATGTTCGGATTCAATAAATCATGTGTTATATATATATTAAAAATTGTTTTTAAAAGGTTTATTATTTTATTATTATTTTATTTTATTTATAATCATTATTTATGATCATTAATGCAATTTCCTAGTGATTTGTTTTACTTTTAGAGTGTTGTTATCTTTATAAATAGACAACAATGGTATCAAAATCATGATTGCTTAACTAAAATATATAAACCAAATGTTACAGTATTGTATAGGATTCATGATATAATCAATTTATGTAAAATTCATTTAAGCCACACATAGTACATTTATGAAATGTTTTACTTTGTGGATACTCTACCTTACAGTAGTTCTGGCTAGTGGGTTTCTTCTTAGGCCGTATATAAAAAATCATATGTCCTGTGATAAAGTACATTAAATATCTTAAAAAGTTCAAACCTTTACCTTTTTTTGAGATATTATTTGAAATAACTTATATACATAAGAAATTTTAAAGGCATGATATGAGTTAAGTATGTATGAGATATATATTATTTAATTATATTGATTATAATATTGTTCGAAATGAATCTCATTCATATAATTTTATTAATGATACTCTGAGAAATATCTCATAAAATACCAGAGTGTTGGATTCCTTTAAATAAGAATAAAGTTGCAAAAGAACTTGATCGATCAAATAGATCATTTAGCATTAGCAATGTATCATTGATTTTATTTTCTATTATATTAAAATTATAGAAAATATCATATTATAAATATTGAGTGACACTTGACTAAGTATCCTAATGAGATTTTCATTTAGAGGAATAGTATGAGAAGTTTAATTAGATGACTTTGTAAATATATTGTGTACTTATTAATCCATGAGTTGTCTACTTAAATGTACATAGATAAACATACTGGCTTAGTTAATTTATGTCTTTTAATAATACTCATCTCGGTGTGATAAATTCTAATTGAATAATAGTGTGGTCTAATTTTATTACAGTGGGAATATATCAAACAAATAATTTTATTTAATAATAACTTACATGATACTAATAATGACATGTATTTTGTTATCTATATTCATGGAATTAAAAAAGAACAAACATAATAATGAGATCATAATGATATAGGGAAAACTTTTAGGGTTATAAAATCATTTACCAATATCATAATTTCAGAATTATTTTGAAACATGGGAAGATTTCATATGTTCTAATGTAATCTATGCCATTTGATCTTACATTTTGTGGACCACGTACTTATAAATTTCTAATAAGAATTATTGGAATGACTATTTAGATATATTATATTTTATCCTAGATTCCATAGTTTGTGATATTTAAACGTAACATGAATCAATGGATTCATTAAATATGTTTATGTATCATAAATATTACTATCACTAGAAATCAATAACTATAAGGTATAATTATAATAACATTTTTCCAGTTCAAGATGTCACAAGAAAACCTAGTCACTAATCATGTGATTAAAAATGTTTGATCACAGAAAAAAATATGGATAGGTGAGTGTTCTTTATTAAGAAATATGGGTCCGTTGTTGTGATCATGAAATTATGTTCACAATAATTTTATGAGTTTATTCTTGATTTTAATTTGATCAAGTCCCATTATACCATTCTTTATATTCTTTATATGTAGAAAAAAACTAAGAAGGACCTGAAAATGGCATCCTATATCATAATGATGAATTTCATTTTGATTAAATCAAAATCAAAGTATAAAAATATTTTGAAATACCAAATACTTAATATATTAACACAATATTTAATGTAGTATAAAAAAGGAATAAAAATGATTAATTTACAAAAAAAATGGACATTGGATAAGGAATTAGCCTTATTACATGGAAAATCATGCGAAGAATCATTTTGATGTTTCAAAAACATATGTTATTTATGTTATAGAAATAGGTTTCTCCATATTTAAATAAGGACTATTATATTTGAGATATTTATAACATATTCATAGTGATGTATAACTTCAAAAAGAGTGGAGGAAGATTATTAATGGAGAGGTGTGCCTATGATTTTGAAATGAAGTATGAATTATTAAATTATACATGGGGATAATAAATTTCCTCTATCCTAGTGGATTGAAAATATTTTTAAAATATTAATACCATATATGGTTAATTAAAAAGGTACATTTATATACCATGCCTAAATAATGTTTTTTTATTTTAATAAAGTGTATTTGTAATTTTAATTATATGAATGAAATTCATATATATTTTTAAACATGTTTAATATATTATGTATACTAGATATTGATATACTTTCCTATAATATAAATAATAAGAAAGTAAAATTTAATAATTCTAATTACATTTATATAAGGATTTGTTATCTTATAAATATAAATAATAATTAAATTTAACATATTCATAATAATAGATTATTATATTCAAAAGATCATAAATAATTTTACATATTTGAATCTTTTTTACTTGTTAAAAACTATTAGTGGAAATATTAAAAGAGCTAATGATTTATAAAAACTAATAAATATTTATGTATATGGTTATATAAATAAATTATCTTCATATTGATTCTAGTACTCCATTAATTTTGTGAATAATTTCAATTGTTATGGGTATGTGTATATTGTGAAATAAAAATTTGAATAATTTGAAATATTTAATATGTAGAATTTAAGGAGAAAAGATCTTAGAAGAGGTAATAAATACTTTTATCTTATTGGGGAGGGTAATACTTGAGCCAAAAATTATATTTCTATCTCAGTCATTGTGGTTATTAACACAAATCACTCAACCTATCAGCCCAAAATTAAATTTTGTATTTTAAAGTTTAAACTAAAATTTGTTTGAAATGGAAAAATTTATAATTAACCATGAAAAGCTTCCAATTTTTTTGAAATTTCTCATTTGGAGACTACATTGTTTACAAAAAAATATTTTCCATCAAAAGATTATTAAAAAAATTACAAGTGATGTAAATTGGGAAGCATCCCTATTTATATTTATTGAAAATTTTGTGTATTGAGGCATATTTATGATTTATTACCTCCAGAAAACATGACCTATAATTATATATATGTATATTTTTTGTTTATCCCAAATGTATAATGGATTATTATATTTATAATTAATCATTGAAAAAAAATATTTTCTTCGTAACATACTATCATTTTAAAAAATAAATTTATTTCCAAAAGAATTAGTGGGATGAATTTTAAACTTGGTTAAGTTAAAGTTCAAAAAGAATTTATTATTATTCACAATAATGAGTTAGAAACACAAATATATTTATAAAATAAGATGATTTTTTATACATAATAAATACAAATCTCTGTTTGATTCCATCAAGAACAAAAGAAATGTGGATTTTTTTTCTAATAATGGTGATGTATCCATAATATAATATTATTCAACATCTTACCATGTGATCATCATAAGTTTTAACTCCAAATATAGTTAAAGGAATTAGATTCCATATATACTAATAAGTTTTATAACATATTATATCCTCTTTTTATGGGAAATCATGTTCTATGAAACTGTGTCTTCTAAAAGGATACATACATTAATAGTAGAGAGTTTATATATATAGATTTATTAGTTAATAGTGATTTTAATAAAATTTTGGAATCATATATAGAGAATAGATTGATTTTTAGTGTTCTTTGTGGATAACATACTTCTCATCTGAAATGGAATCCTATTTAAAATGGTATCCCAATACATCATATGAGGGGAAAGTGGTTAATTATGGTGTTCATATTTAAATAATATTCTATAGGTTAGAAACCACGTATTAATGAGAATAATCTGAGGTTATTATTCTTCACAAATATACACCCATTTAAGATAAAGAAATAAAATTCAAGGAATCAAGTATTTTACATTATTCACTATAATGGGATAGTAAAATAAACCTATTTTGATAATATTTCAATGTTATAGGAGGTAATATAATCAACTATAGAGATTAAAATTGTTTTTTGAAAGATGAATTATCAATTCTAAGAACACTTACTCACTTGACCACTCACACACTGCCTAGATCCAATGGATTCAAAATAAATAACGAAACACATATGTTTCATATATAATTTTGAAAAATATAATTTTTACACCAATACAATAATGGTTTTATAATTATCTATAACAAACCAACCTAGGTTGACCCAACCTGTCACCCAAGTCGGCCCACCAGATGTCCCAAAGCACATTTCTGATTATTACAGGCTACAAATAAGCACTAGAAATAACAAACAATATATTGGGAATGGTTTCACCCATAGTGAACCATCATGACCCTTCCAATAAGTAAGATTTACACACAAACATCCTCATATAGAATAGAATAAAATGAAAAATCCATAGTATGTGGTAAATAGTAAGCAGATAGCATAAGCATCAATATATACAAAACATTCCATAATAGTACATATACATAATTTCTAAAGTAAAAATCCCAAAACTCAAAAAAATGGCCACATAGAAAAAGTAATATACATACATCCCAAAGGATAAAAAATCTAAAAAATGAATCACCAATAAATATCTCCATGATGCCATGTCCTCCCCACCCACACACACACACAAAACATAGATAGCGATAATCCTGAAGATCCACCCCAGTACATGGTTCCCTTTCCTTTACATATTTCCTAGAAAATATATCCTACTAACTTACAATGGAAAATGTATGTAATGAGGCACAAAGACTAGTGAGATACCACCATGAGTCCATTTAAGTCTTTTAGCGATGAAAACCAATTAACTAGTTTGAAAACAATATTTTAAAATAAATAATTTAGGGACATTCAATTTTCAATAAATCCTTTCTGTATTAGATTGAAAACAAAACTCATTTTTCAAAAGCAAAATCCAAATATTGATCAAATAAACAAATATGTACATAAGTCACGTCATTTTGAATGATTTCCATAAATTATCTCAAACGTTGAGTATAACATCAACGTCACATAACCATATAAATAGAAAATGGGCATAACAAATTTTAACACATCAAACATGGAAATAATAAAATAAATATAGTATATAAACAAATATAGAATGAGTAAGTGTTACAAGGTCTCTATCCTGAATTTTTTAATGTGAGTGACTCAAAACAAATCATACGTCTTAGATAATATAAACTGGAAGCTCTAAAAATATTCCCTAGGCCCAAATCTAGGATCCCTCAGATACTCTCAACAACCAAATGGAAGATCTCATGATCTTCCTTCCAAAAGGATATCATGGTCCATTGGAAACTAAAATGGAATCTCTCAATATATTCCCCCTTGAAGGCTTTGATGTACCCTCAAACAATCCCTCACAAACACCCCAGTTAACCCATGTACAACTCCATTCCAACATAGTCACAAATAAGTTCCCATCCAAGAAAATCCATTTCAAAATCCAATTTAATAAAAAAAAGACGATTTTGTAAAATTGCTACCTAAAAGATAAAATCACTTCTAAAACCATTTTAAAAATTCATTTAAAACAATAAAATATATTTGGTCCATGTTATAAAACACATGGGTTGTGCTTATGCCACTCCCCCTATTTGGAAAACCTTCTTAAAACGCCCATATTTCCAAACTAATCCATTTATCATATAAAACATGGAATACACGTCATTTGTAAAATATTTTGATGGAAATTTGGACAAAAAAACAAATTTTATTATAAATTTAATGGTAATCCATGGAAAATTCCCTTAAATAGAGACACCTACTATGGGAATGGTTACAACCACATCGCCTTAATTGAAAACCAACTAGAATAGAAATATTGTCATCTTACATAAATAATCCATAATATAACAAATAATTTAACACATTATATTTCCTAGATTCATAGAAAACCCATTATAGGGCTACACATCTCCATTAAAATGGAGAAAAAAACTTGTAAATGGGGAAAGAAAGAAGAAATCAAATTAATGGGGATTACATCAAGCCATAAACCATGATTCCAAATAGAATCCACAAAAATGGAAGGGAGGAAGCTTCTAAGAAAAGGTAGGATGATTGTGCATGATGGTGGGAGAAAAATGAGTCTATGGGGTTATAAAATCATCAATAGAAAATGGTAAAACAAAATTTTTAACTGACATGAAATGGACACTTGGTTTGGATACACAGTTAGGAAAATTATGTGTCAATCATGAAGAGACACTATTTCCTCAAAAACCATGTCTCATGGTTATCGTTAGGTGTTTCATAGTTTAAAAAACAATTCTCAAACTAGGAAAAACCCCACTGTCCTAGCCTCTAGCACCCTCACATAATTAGCCATACAATTAGATAAACTGTGTGCTAACCATTATCCTTGATATGTCTTACCCAAAAATACAGTTATTGACCCCAAGCACTCAATAGCACTTATAATGAAGAAAAATATAAATATAATAAAAATTTACATATCAAGGGAAAAGAGAATGTCACAACCTCTCCACTATGCCACTTTCTACCCCCCCAGAAAGTCCATAGGCATCCCTGAAAGAAAATAGTTGATACCACTTCACCCTAATCAGATATTCCCTCTCCTGTGACTCATGGATGTCACCTCTTTACTTCCAGAGCACACATACCAATGAGTTCAACTTACAACTAGACTTATTATTCAGATAACCCAATATGCAAATAGGCTACTCCATAATGATGGAATTTGGTTCAATATCCAAATATTCATATCTTAGCACATGAATTAGGTATGGATGGTATCTTTTTAGTTGGGATACATGAAATATTTCTTGGATTGAGGACATACACATTAAAAAATCAAATGGGTAGGATACTTTCCCTAGATGATCCATAACATAAAAATCCCAAAAATAATGTGGCACCAACATCCCCTACCTCCCCACGATTTGATGACGCATCTAAAAGGATATCTAAAGAAAAAACTGATCGCTAATTTGAAACTCTAATAGGAGATAACAACAATCTAAATAGGACTAATGGAGACTATTTTTTGTTTTTAAATGAATATGAATTATTTTACCCATCTATGTTGTCTCCTATATAAAACATAATCCAACCATGCAATTCTCACCCACCCCATGCCATTACTACAAGGGTTTTCATGGATTCCAAAACAACACCTCAAAAAATCCTCATGATCAAGTCCCAATATATATTATTATAATAAAAATATTCCAATAGTAGTTGAATTCCTTTAAACCTATTAAATCTAGCTCACATGGCCACAATATGTCCTAAATAGTATGGATAGTCTGCTCAGACTGAACATACTCTTGTTGGTGATACATGGTGATCAAATTCAAATAGGTTCCAAAATCCTCTTGGAGTCCCTTATAAAACCAAGAAGTAAAATGAGCACCCTGGTATGAAACTATCACTAAGGTAACTCCCAAATGTTTAAAAAACTCTCTAACATAGAGGCATCCAAGTTCATATACCTCTATCGACTCCTTGATGGAAAAAATTTGGGATTATTTCATCAGATGATCAAAAACAACACATATAGAATCTTTTATTCTTGGAGTGCAAGGTAGTCTTATAAAAAATCCATAAATATCTTTTCCCACATAGACACTTTAATAGGAAGTTCCTGTAATAACCTATATAGTCTTAGATTCTTATTATTAATCCTCTTGTTGGTCAATCACATGTAAAAAAATCTACTACTTCACATCACATCCTAGGAAACTCGAATCAATCTCTTAAGGTGAACAACATCTAGGTTTCCTCGGGGTGAATGGACCAACTGGAATGATTCACCTCAGGAATCACCTCCAATCCAAATACCAAAGGAATAACCATCAATCTTCAGATATAGAGATACCCATCATGAAACCAAGATCATGACCCAATGTCTCCCCAACATTTAAAGAACTGATAATATATTGTCACTCATGGTATACCTACTCAATCCTAACCTGATTGATGAGAGGGAGTGCAACCTATGCACTGTCCAGGAACACCTACTCTCCATCCTCCTACGTATCCAAAATTAGATCTGAAAGCAAACTCAGTTGAACCTATTCTTCTATTGGTTACTGAACTGCATATACTAGAATCTTCTTGGTCAAAGTGTTGGCAACCACATTCCATTTCTCATATGTGAAATAAATCATAAAATAAATTTTCTAAATATATTCAACCCAATATCTATTTTAAGGTTTAATTACCTATAGGTAGAAATATACTTTAGGATCTTATTATCTAAATACATGATAAAATGTTCTATGAAGAGATAATTTCTTCAATCCTTTAGTTCATTCATAACTACTTCCAATTCTAGGTCATGGGAGGGATAGTTCTACTCATGTGGGAATAGCTTTGGTAATACCTAATCCACAAAATAGTCATCCAACATTATCATACACCCCAAACCCACACCAAAATCACCACAATACATTTCATAATCTATCCCAATTGTAGGAAGAATCAGAATTGGAATTGAGAAAAAATATGTATGCGACTACTCAAAAGTATTATTTTACATAAAATCCCACTCAAAATCTACTCCTTTTCTTTCAACGCAGTCAAGGGATGAGCTATATTGGATAATCCTCAAAACAAATTTATAATACCCCACAAAATATAGAAAAATAGACACCTTGGATGGATTCTACGACTACTCCCAATACATGATTACTTATAAATTCTCGGGATCAACTAAAAATCTTTCCCTAGAAACCACATACCTAAAAAATTTACCGATTCAATCTAAGACTGTAAATTAGATAAAATGACATGTGTATTATTCTATCTCAAAGAACCTAAAAACATATATGTTCAACATACACCTCCTTCATCTTGAAATAAACCAAGATTTCATCTAAAAATATTACCATGAAGGAGAAAAAAAGAGAGATATAATATCTTGTTCATCAATGAAATAAATATTGTATGAGCATTGGTAAGACAAATGGGTATAACCAAATAATAAAAATACCAATTCAAACTTCTAAAAGAGAAATTCGGAACATCCCCTTCCTGAAATTTCAAATTCTGGTACCTTGATCTCATATCAAACCATAAAAACAACCCCCCCCCCGAGTTGATAAAAAATATAATACATTTTTGGAAATTGTTATTTATTCTTCGTAGTCCCATGTTTATGATTAATATATTCAATGAAATTAAGGAATCCTCTATCCACATTATTTTCAAATAGAACTATAAAATACCACACTGTCTTGCTGGTATAGAAATTCTCATTCCCTCATGATCCTCTAACTGATCCTTAAAATTTCTCTACATGTAAGGAGAGATCAAATAATATGGCAAGGAGATCAGGCACATCTTGAGGAGTAAATACAGATTCAAATCGACCTATCATTGAGGTAGAAATGCTGAAAAATAATACAAAAACACATTTGGTAATTTGTCTGTGACCATTGGAATTTTACCCATATAAATCTATCCAATATTATTGAGAAAAAACCTAGATAGATTACATGAGTTCAATCCCGTTTATGAATCAACTGGTCCTGCCCTACCTGACCGCAGATCCCACACACCCTAAAAGATGTCGGTGTTCCCGTCGAGTGTAATGGATAGGACCTTGTGACAATAATAGTTGACTTGTTCCTTAATGTTAATCAATCAATCCATATCATTGATAATTTCAAAATTTTATTTGTCTAAAATAAGTATTTCCCTTAAAATTTACACCTCAAAAATTAAATCACAAAAATCAGATCAACTGAAATCTTTCTACTTCTTTCTAAACAATAGGGTTAGCACATCAACAAAAAAATAGAATCAAATCAGCTCACATAACTAAAGAAGAAATAAATATCAGAAAAACGATATCATGGGATACACTAGTGTCAAATAAAACCAATTCCATGAAAAATCAGTAAACATCACACCTCTCACGGTGGTCATCTCATAATATGAGTCCTCTAGTACATCCATTGCGGGATGGATATCCCCTAGCTCATACTAGGCCTATGACTTATTCCCCTAATAATAATTTATCCTACCACATGGGAGATATCATCCACCCTTAGAATCCTCTGAATACCCTAGATATCCATTTGGAAAATTGGAGCCCACAATACTACCCCATGAATCCAACCGACAGAAGAGTTTGAGAAGACCCAGACATCCACTCTAGTGGAATTACTTTATAGTCTCTATAAAATTAGTCCTAGTGTGTAATAAATTCTCACACTGATAAAAAACAATAGGATTATTCCATAAAAAATCCATAAGATCTAAACCCAATGACTACTAGACATTCTTGGAACCTCCCCGCTAAGACTAATCTCGCTACCACTACATCCCTACCAATGAAATTTGGTTTACGACTACTATAAGAACACCATTGAGACATATCTTATCAATCAAATATTCAGTTTCTGTATATTTATTTTTAACCATCTCAAAATAGGTTGTTATAAATAGTATAATAATCAGAGATGTGATCCTTATCTTTAAGACCATCTCAAAATGTCAAACATTGAGGTAATAATTTCCAAAAGATCCAGAAAATCATGAACTGACTCTGTAAAATGGGATTCATATGCCATCACTGAATGATACCCTTTACCCAACCTCAAAAATCATGAGCGTTCTGTACCCTCAATGACTCTGGGTAAAACTACCAATTAAACACCACCTTGAATATGGTCCATGTGAGCTCCTCATTCCTCCTCAAGAGAACCATCGACTCCCACCTCTTTCTACCTAGTTCTTCCAACACATATGTGAATAATCCAACTATAAATGTATCATGGGTATTTTATAACTTCATGATCTACTTGATACAATCCAACTACTCCTTAGTCTAATTGGAAAACATTTCTCCATAGAACACCTTTGGATTTTTCCTCATAAAAACATAAGAATGGTCCACCATCTCTGCCTACTACCAACCACACACTTCACCCAAGTATTAGATCATATAAATCACTAACTCCACCATAGATAGATCAAGATGAGGGTTCACCTAAGAGGTGTTCTCTGCAGAACCATATCATCACTTGGATGAGGTACTTTTGGGAGGCATCATCTACAATACATAAAACAAAATCCACATCAAGGACAATTCAATATCAATACACATCAAATAACCCAAAAAACCCCATCATGGGTATCAATAAAAACACAAACATCATAAGAAACTTAAAATGGAAAAGGAGAAAACAAAAAAAAGCCTAATAATTTCTTATTTTTTTATGGTTTTTCCATATGGTTTAGAAAACAAAGCATCAACCCTATGGGTTTAACTAGAGTTAGAAGGCAATTTCATACAATTTTTTCATAGATACTGCTAATCATTCGCACTAACCATTCTCTGCCTTCAGGAACCCCAATTTCACCCAAAAAAGAATTACAAAATTTGTACTCACCCCAAGACTCAACACTAACCATGAAAAATACATCAAAAACTCATCAAAATAACCCATAAATAAGATAAAGACATAACAACAATCTCATACCTCCCATGGAATCTTGATATTCAATATAAATATGAGTTTGTCCGGAAATCCAACATTTCTACCTCTTGAGCACTGAAGGTCCTAAATCCAATATACCACTAACTCCAAAACACCAAACTTGTCTCTAATACAAATTTTTAATAAACTAAACAGGTTTGAGACAACCTACCACATGAGCTAGTCCACCACACATCTTGAAGGGAAATACCAATCGACATTGGCTGGAGAAAGGCATTGATCATAACCAATAATCTCATATGAATTGTTTCACCAATGGTAAATTGGAATGACCCATTTATGAAACAGGACGACCCCACTAATATCCCCAGACAAAATGTTAAAAAAATATCCAGAGTGTATAGTAATGACTAAGAATATTCCATGAACATTAATATATACAAAACATTGCATAATAGTACATATACATCTTATCTCATTTCAAAATACCAAAACTCAAAAGAATGGGTATGTGGAAAAACTTAATCAATATAAACATCTCAATGAATAAAAAATCTCAAAATAAATCAACATGAGCTACCTCTATATGGCCACAATCCCTCCCCCCCAAAAAACACTTATAGAGGTAATCAATAAGAGCCACACATGTACAATGTTCCCTTGACTTTACATGTGTACTAAAAACTGATTCTACATATATCCAAAAGAATATTTAGGGTGTGAGTCACATATACCATAAGGATACCACCATGTATATATTTATGTCTTTTACCCATAAAAACAAATAAACTAATTTGAAAATAGTTTACTAAACTAAACCACATTTTAAACCATCCATTTTCAAAAAATAACATTTAAATACCTTCTATTTTACATTTTTTAAAAACCCATTTTTTCAAAGAAAACACAAAAATTTCTCGAATATAAGAACAATAACACAAGTCACATCTTGCCAAACATATCCCATAATTCATAAAAAGGGTGGTCATAACAACAAAATCACACACCATAAAAATGTACAATCAGCATAACACATTTTATCACATCAAACATCGAACTAATAAAATGCATAGGGAATATCAACTAATCCAGCATGAGTTAGTAAACCTAAAGATCTGACCTCAAGGGTCTAATGTGAGTGATTATAAAAAATAATTCTAGATAACTAAGAACAATTGTAATCTTTCATGGTCTTACCAGGGCCCAACTCAGTGATCTCTTGCGTTCTCGTAGCAACCAAATAGAATATTCTATAGTCTTCCTACACAGTGGGTCTCACAATAACATGGAATCAAAAAATTGAAACTCTCATAGTATTCCACCCCATAGGCTCTCATGTTCCCTAATACAATATATCTCTCACACCCCAATTAAACCTTGTGATTTCAAGCCAGTATAATCACAAACTAGTGCCAATCTATGAAAAAACACTTCACAAGACAGTTTTATAAAAAACATGTTAAATTTTTAAAAAAATCCTAAAATGTAAAACCATTACTAAAATAATTTTATAAATCTATTTAAACCCATAAAATATATTTGATCCATTTTATCAAACACTTGGTGTGCACACATGCCACCCCCATTTAGAAAGCCTTCTTAAAACACCAAAATTTCCAAACCAATCCAGGAATAACATAAAACATTGAATAAAATTCAATAATAAATCATTAAAATTAAAATTTAATGAAAACAAAAATTCATTTATAAACATAATAGTAATATATGGAAAACTCCCTTAAATATAGAAACCTACATAAAAAATTGTTCCAACCTCATCACATTGGACAAAAAACACATGAACTAGGAAGATAAATTCATTACACACCAAATATAGAAGAATAAAAACCATTTCACCCATTAAATAACCTAGATTTATCCAACGCCCCTTTTAAGGTTAAAAATATCTTTGAAATTGGAGGAACAATCTTTAAAAGGGAGAAAATAATAAGGAACAAATATTAAAGGTGAATACCTCAAGAAAAAATACCATGATTCTCAAGAGAAGCCATAAAAATGGAAGGGATGAAACCTCCAAACCAATAAAGAAGGAATTTTCATAATGTGGGAAGGAATGTGAGGCCACAAACATATAAAATAGTCAAGTTAATATGGTAACACATTGATTTTAATGTGACCTGGGAAGGCCACACGATTTGGTAAATCATCGCCAAATATACAAGATCCACTATCTCACTAAAGACCTTGACCAGTGGTTATCCATGGTTTATTTATAGTCTCAAAAATCCATTCTCAACCCATGAATAAATACACTATCCTAACTTTTATAATCCTTTTTTTGTTAAAAAAATTGTTCTTCAATTGTGAACCTTAGTCTATCTTTCCAAAAAAATCCCATTTTTAACCCCTGACACCCTAAAAATCCAAGAACAAATAAAAATGTAAATAAAACTGAAAATTAGACATAGGAGTTACCTAGAGTGTGTTACATTATCTTTATTATTTCCTCTCATTTAATTCTAGAAATTCCAAAATGTGTATTTTTTACAATCTACACTTATTCTCCTCACTCTTTTATTTTCAGAGGTCCTCTTTTATATTCATTCTTCATTGTCTTTCTAAAACCGGATATATTTTCCATATTTTTAATATGGAAATTATCTTCCATTATTTTTTATCCTCTATAATAACATGTGAATAAATATTTCTCATATTTTATAATATGGAAACAACATTAAATACATAATGATATTTTTAATGTCTCCTTTTCTCTTTTGTACATGATAAGTACTATATTAATAATATCTTAATTCTATTAATTTATGATCAGGTAATAATATGTTTAAATTGTACATAATCCTCACATTATTATTCATAAATCGTGGACTATACTCATCTATAGAAAATTTTAATTTTCATCTCCTTTAATATCTGACTTTTTCATCATTGTTTTCATTAACAACATTTCCATCAATACATTAACATCGTGCAAAGATTTGGTTCGTGATTTCATATCTATAAATAATACGATCTTTATAGATCTTTCAGATTAAATAAATAACTACAGAACAAAATAATTCTCCCATAATCTCTATAACATATTCTCTATCCTAACATGATCGTTAAAATCATGATATGAAACTTTTTGAAATCTTTCCCAGGAATAACTCATCCACACTATCTAAAAAATAAGTATTTAAAAAACTATAAAAGGAATACAACTTAAAAATTCATAGATAAGAATTAAATAATCTACAAATTTATTTCATATTTAATATAAGTATTATGAAATCCTGATAAGCCTTAAAAAATCTAACTTTTACTCAAAATAAATATGAAATCCAATATCAATATTAAAACTAGGGAAATATTATAAAATCTTATTAACCTTATAAAATCCCAATAATCCTTATAAAATCATACTTTTACTCAAACAATCCTAATAATTTCTAGAATCATTATATTGTTTTGAAAATTATTACAAAATTCAATATAAGTTTTTCTATCCTTCGACTTTTCCATTCACATATACATTAGTGAATCTTATGAATTCAAGGAGACTTAACTTAATAGTTTATTCATAGAGTACTATAATTACATAAATTAAAAATAAAATATAATTGATAACATATCTGACAATATAATTTATGGTTCCATCATTAACCCTCTTTTGATTTTATTTTTAATTACATAATAATCTCTTCTATTTGCTAATTATTACTCCCCCTGTATTTTAAATCTATACCTCAACTTCCACTCTCCCCCATTAGAAGAAAAATTAAAATGAGGTCTCCTTTTTTGATGTATATTCATAGTCAATCCTTCAACCACATCATTTATAATAGATACATCAACCAGTTCCCCAATCCTACACAAGTTAATGCATAGTGTATGAAAGAATAAACATAAATTAATTTCCCAAATGTTTTCCAGTAAAATCATATCAAACATGCACTAATACTCCATAATTCCCCATTAATAATATCTCCCCATTTCTCCCAAACCAAATAGAATATAAAACCTATAATAAAAATATAAAACAACCAAATAATGAATTAAATATAGAGGGTAGAGGTAAACCTTCAAACCTCCTTATGTTGATGGTTGTTGTTCAACACCAAGGATCAATTGATTCTTCACAAATGTGGGAGTGGCCAATTGTTTAATCACACTATCTTCAACATTTTTATCAGTTTCAATATACTCCATTTGGATAACTCCATTATCTACCTTTTAATAGAAAAAGGGATAACTAATTTTGTTATATTTGGTATGAGAATACTCCACTAGGTTCTAATTTTTGTTTAAATAACTCTTTTCATCAAAAAATCTAACCAAAGGTTATTCTAATTATTTTTTAATCCATTGAAATTGTGTGTGAACATTAATTAAAATAAATTTTTCAACCTAATCCAAACTAATAGATGTAAACTCTTATTTCATAGTCATCTAACCAAAATACATAGTCCCAATATAAAAAGTTCCCCAAATTGTGAAATTTCAGTCCACCACACCACCATGCCAAATATCATCACAAAAGGTTGATAGTTCATATTCATTATATAAACTAAAGAGTAAACTACATGGGATAATTCCAAAAAAATAACTCTTTATTATAGACATTGTTATGGGGATATCCACTTTTTGAATTTTTTGAAACCTAGTCTCTAAGACAGTTTCATAATGGATGTCGAACCTGGTTTCTATCGAGCATAAAAAATTTCCAATGATCCCTCAAAATTGGGAAGGAGCCACTGAATTTCTATCTTTGTGATTTTTATATATGGCTACAAATATGATGTGAGTTGGTATGGGGTTTGAATCATGAAAGTAAAACTTCTTAAGTAACTCATTTAAAAAAATATCTTCTGAAATAAAATTATATCCATCTTTCTAAACCAATTTTTATGAAACCATGATATTTCATAAAATATTTTCTTTTAAAATAAATATGATATATTCTATAGCTTTTGACACAAAAAAACACTGAACATAGAAGAATAATGATTTACTATTAAAAAAACTAAAATACATTAGTAGATAGATAAATTATTTTGATAATTAAATGATTTTTTAAAATGTAACATTTCAAGAACCCTTAAGAAAATATAATTTTTTCTAAATAGGTTGTTTTGAACACTTTTGTTGAATTATTCATTTTTTGTTAAATTTACTACTTTTGAGGAATGACATCAGTAAATTTTATTTGATAAAATTTAATCAATAATTAATAAAATAACATATGTTAATCCATGAACCTCTTAAGTAATGATAAGGAATAAATGTTTAATAATTCTTTGTTAAATGTATTTTTTTTGTTTAAAGATTTTATTTTATTATATATATTTTTATTGAAAAAGTAATTTCTATAATTTAGAATATTAAATATTGTATAGTTATTTTTCAAAATTATGTTAAATTATTTTATAGATATTAGAATTAATTTTCTCAAACATAAGAATTTATGTTGATATAATTGATGTAATAATTTAATTCATTATTTTCAAATTATATTAAGGATATTTTTTTATATGTTGTTGAAATAGTTGATTTTTAGTTGAATAGTGGAAAATAATAATTTTATACATACTTCCATATTTATGATATTATCATGATATAATAATGAAATAAGAGTTTATGAAACCCTTTTAATTGAAAAAATATATATTTAATAATTAATATTATGAATTTAAATCTATAATGTTGAACATAGACAGATATGTTTAAAATTTTTGAAATCTATGAAATGTTTTTTTTCAAATAAAAATTATTTTGGGTTATTCATTTTAGTAAAGTTTTTACAGAATTAATTTAAATTTTGGTTTGGGATGAATTTAAAATAATAATCTTTTGATTTAACCTGATCTAATTAATTCTATGTTAATCAATAATATACTTGATTTTGGTGTAAAATGATATTAAAGATTAAAAATGATTTTTTCTAAAAAGTAGTTTTTGTTACATTTTATGATCATATATTAAAATTGATTTTCACCACTTCTATAAATGAAATAAAATAAAATGAATTAAAATAATTAATTATTATGTTCTAATTTTTAAGGATTTAAATTTAATTTTAAGTGATAATGAATGGTTCCTAAGGTAAAAGTTTGTGAATATAGTAAAGGTTAATAAGGTTAAAGATAGTGATTAAACTAAGATATAATACTTAACATATCATTAAAAGTTTCATAAATTTGATTGGATAAGTTCATTTTGATCATAACCTATATTTCATTTTATATTGGTTTTTCTTTTAGCTTCTTCCCTTGAGAATGATTTTAATTATATTTTAATGTTCATAACATTTACAAGGTTTCCACTCCTATCACTTATAAAAGGACACCTCATATATTCACATATACACACAAATATTGAGTTTTATATCAACAAAGATATTATAAAATACTATAAAAAATATGTTCCCCATATACTAGGTCTTCCGGTCTCACAAAAAGATAACTCATAAAAGGATTAATGTGTAAGATAAAGGATGATATCCAATGAGAAGGTACAATTCTTGACCAAATTCATTCATGTTTATTTATCCTTCTACTACCTTAAAATAAACTATAAAAATACTAATAAAATGAAATAAGTATATTTAATATACTAAAATTTTATTATGTTGATTGAAAAATAATTTTATACCTACATTACAACCTATGGTAAATGAGAAATCCGCTCATGTGTACGTGTAGAATATTGCCTAAATAAAGTGATGTGGTTAATTATTCATCAAAATCTCCTAGGGAAGGTTATAAAGATGTATTTAATGTATATTTATTACGTTTTGGTCATAATTATTATTTTTAAATTATAACATATTTTTTACCTTCTTTCACTCTCATCTATTAGAAAATGATAATGTCGCTCATGCACACTTGTGGACTACCACCTCCACTAAGTGATGTAATTTTTTTCATTATAGAGTAACATGGTATTTAAACAAAAAAAATATTCAAATTCTTATAGGAACTCTTTTATGATTAATAAAAATATAAGTATATTTATCTTTTTTTGTGCAAATTCAAAGCACTTTTCTTATGGTTTCAAAAGTTTTCTCAAGAGTTTTATTAAAAAAAGTGAAATATTATAAATACATTGATCGTGATATGGTATTTTTTTAATTATATAGGATGATGGGTGAGACTAGTATATTTCTCAATAATGCATTGGGTAATTGTTTGGTCATCAAATTAAAAATGTTGGAGGTAACTAATTAGGTTACACTTATAGAAATAATTTTATAAAGGAGTTTAACATGATTTTTAAATTGATGTTCCAGGTTTCTTTCAAGGTTTTTATATTCATGAAATGACTTTTAATGAAAAAATCTGATTTAAATAAGATTATCTTAAAATTTTATAAAGTGAAAGTCTATTTTCATGAAAACTAATTTCTCTTATTTTTCTCTTCACTATTTCTCTTATTTTAACTATTTCTCTTATTTTCTCAATATAACATTATAGTTTTCAATTATTTCTATAAGTTGTTAATGAATAATTTTAGAATTTATTGATTTTAATATGTGATTGTGATTTATTTATTTATTAATTTTTTTTGTGAAAAAGGTTTTTATTTTTATCTGTTTTTATGTTTTCCATTGGAAATAATTATTTCCTTTATTTTTTATATATATTACTAATCTTTTGGTCCTCATACCAGGTTAATAATTTTTTTTCATAATATCCATATATTTGTAAAAATTAAAAAAGATAAAAATTTATAAAATGATGACTCATATTAATATAAGGAATATTTTCTCAAATAATACAATGGTGTAAATTTAAAATCCTATTATTTTTAAACAAATATGTTCATTGTGTGAAAGTGACCACATTTTCATGTAATGGATTTCTTAATTCTCTAAAACTATATAAGATAAATGGAATATTGAAATTTGAAATAATATTTATTTAAATAATAATTATGTATTGTTTAAGTTATGGTAATTATAATTGGTATCAAATTAAGGGTTTGGAAAATAGTAGAACATATGATGTGGTTTTATGATAAAAAATTTGGGGTTTAAATAATTATTTTGGTTTATAATTTAAAACCCTTAAAAAACATATAGGATAATATGTAACGGAGAATTATTTTTATTTTTGACTGATTAAAAAAAATTAATGGGAGATGAAATGGTTATGTTTATATTGGTATTTTTCCTAAAAATGATATTTTATTATGATTTTATCTAATATAATCACACTAAACATTTTTTGATTTAGTAATGGATAAAAAAATATGAAAAAGATAATAATAGATTGGATGAAAAATTTTGTTTTTTTTTCTAAATGATTAAAACAATATAGGTGAAGGAGTTAAAAATATTCTGGTTATACCCAAAAATATATGTTAAGTTATACTCAACACCCTAAACAAAGGTGAGTATCCTGACACACCAAATATGATAAAATAGTGTTTAATGGATGTTCTGGAGATAAATATTGTGAAGGTAAAAGGATTCATCTTCCTACATGTCTTGAACGTGGTAAGAACCACTCAAGGAAATGTATATGTGGAATTTGAATATAATTCATATTTGTTAAAGAAGGGTAATTGGAAATACACTTCAAAGGACAAATGAAGAGTTTAGTTAACCTAATGGAGGGGCATAAATTTATTCCTATGGTATCAATTTAAAATTAAAACTGGGTGGAGTAAGTTAATTAAATGAATTTATATTGTAGGTGGAATCCTAATGAATAGGATCAATAAAATCATAAGAATAATTTTTCAGTGGGGTTATATACTAAATATAAAGAAACAATGAATGTCTTTTAAATGGTATGATTTATTTTAACATCTTTTCAAATGTTTATTATTGGAAACATGATTATATAGATATTGGTGAATCTCTGTATATGATTCATATTTTTTAATATTGGAATTTATAATTAAAGAATAATATTGAAAATCAATTTTGACAGTTTATGAATGAAGTTACATGATTTATGTTATTACACATATAGTTTCAAGAGTTATGATGTAGTGGTATTTTATTTAAGGGTTGATAAATTGAAATATAATCATATGTTCAAAGGTAGAGATAACCTTATGAGTAATTATGTGATTTTTAAGCGAGTAATGGTATTTTAGAGTTTTTTATAGGGTTTTTATAGATGATTTAGGTATATGCCACCCTTAGGATTATTAGGTGATTTACTATAAAGGTTATTTTGGAAGAATCTTAATATATGAGTGATAAAACATGTAAGTTAAACATTACTTTTACGGTTAATATGATCATTTTTGTTAAGGTAGTTGTGGTTGATTGTTAAAAAGTGTTATTATAATTTTCGGAACATATTTTTTAATATGTTGATAAACATTTTAACACTGAGGTATGAATTATAATAATCATTTCTTTTTAAAAAACAATATCACAATATACTATGATTTATTTAATAATGTGATTAAAATTTAAATTACTAAAATATATAAATTTAATTTTATAAAATTAATTTCATTTTTGATTACATCTATCAAAATTACCATAGTCTATTTTTTTATATTTTTTATAAATATTTGAGTTTTGGGTGAATAGTGAAAAATAACGAAATTACAATAACTATCAAATTTATGAAATTAAAGTGATATAATAATAACATGGAAGACTATGAAACTTTTTTTCTAGAAAAATTATAAATTAATTAATTAATATAATTAAAATAAAAATATAATATTGAGATTAGAAATATATGATTAACATTTTGGAAATCTATGTAATGTTTTTGATCAAATAAGAATTGTTTCAAGTTACTCACTTTTAATAAATTATTAATAAGGATAATTTTGGTTTTGGTTTCATTTAAAATAAAAAATAAGTCTCATATTATTTAATAAAATCCAATTAATTACATTGGAATCAATATTATATGTTTTTTTCTGTAAAATCATTTTTATTCTTAAAACAATCATGTTCATATAAATGGTTGTTGTATTTTGAACACTTATATTAAAGTTAATTTGTTACAATTATAAAAATTGAATATTTTAAAATTTAATCAATATTTTTAAACATTAAAGTTAATATTATGTAATAATTTCAAATTATTTTTTCATAATGAATGGTAAAAATGTGTACCACGGTTAGGGTTAAAATGGGTTTACGATAGGGTCAACTAATAGATAAGGGTAAATCTGAAATATAAAATTGTCAAAATATTTTTGTTTGAATATATTTAGTCATGTAATATATTAAAATAAAATTACCATCCATTTTATTCTAATTTCACATGAAAATGACTTTATATTATCTAAATATTTAATGTAATTCGATTTGTGTCCCACCCCTCACTTATAAAAGTGAACCCCTTCTCTAAACTTGTTAACAAAATCTGATCACTCTATATATTCCAAGAATTACCCAAAACCTTACAAGATTCCCTAACCCCATTCATCAGCTACTAGTCTTCTCCTAAGACTCTTCTAAGATGGATTAAGGTGTAAGACAATGGATGTCCGTAAAAATATATGCAATCATCTTTACCAACACTTTAAATGCTTAATTTTTCATCCAATTCCTGTAAATATTTTGTAACAATACTACCATAATTATTCTAGTATCTTAAATTTATTTATATTTTATTACTATTATGGGGAATCCATTTTCTACCTCCTTTCCAATAAATGGAAAATGAAAACATCACTATAATGTATGTATGCCCTACCATCTCTATATGGAAGTGTAATTCGTTTTTTTTCATATAAAATTTACTTGGATTGTAATAAATATATAAAAAATAAATATATATGATATTTTTGACATAATTATGATTCTATAAATATAATATAGATTTTACCTTTTAAATGTTCCACCTGTTAAAAAATGTTAACGTCACTCGTGTGTATGTATGTACTATCACCTCCACGAAGTGATGTGATTCATTTTTCTTATCCACAATTCATGGATGATTATAAATGTTATAGTTGGTTTCCTAGAACCAAATGTTTGTACTTTTAATAAATGGATATTTAATGTATTTAAATATTAAACATCATATTTCATACTTTTCATTGTTCTGAATGACTATAATGTAATAATGTTCAAGAGTATTTGTTGCATTGATTAGGTCATCTAAGTTCTCAGCTATGATGAGAACCTTGAAATTCTATAACAATATTCTTAAATATTGTTCTATGGTTAGATGACATACTATTATGGGACACATTGTATATAGATTGTAAGGTGCGAGTACTCGTAAACTTATAAGAGATCCTCTCACAAAGTTTGTACTCAATAGTCTCCAAGATAGGAAATTATGATAATAGACCCACCAATAGGAATTCTACATATTTTGGTGTCATCAAATATTCCTATCTGTGAGTGTGTGTAATTTTATTTAGAATATAATATTATCATTAATACATGTCATGACTCGCGCACTTTTATTTACTGATGAAAAATATCACACCATATGTTGGTTGGAGTTTGGGTATATTGGGTGTGTCATGAGTGGCATGTTATTAATGGATAATTTGGGGAAGGATTTGTCCCTTCCAATTAGGGAAGTTTATATCTTGACCATTTGATTGAAATAGAACTGTCGCATGAAATTCAATGGCCATGGTGTAACAAAAGGTTTATTTCTGGTAGTCAAAGAACGACATATCGAGCATGAAGATTGATGACACTATCATGAAACATGCTTGATGATATATTAAGACAAAGGTATTATATTACATAGAAGTAATTCATATGTTCATGTCATTTTTTCAACTTTATGTTCTTTCACATGGGTGCCTTGACCCGTTTCTAGACATTACTCTTGGGATTTAGTCAAGCCCGCTTAATGCCAACGAGAAAAAAATCCTAGAGGGTCACAAAATAAGTGTTTCTGGTGGTCTCAGTTAAATTTTATTTGAATTTAATTAGTAAAATAAATATTATTCTTAATATAGTGGAATAATTTTATTCAAATTTAAATTATTTCATAAATTTTATAAATATTTATTCATTGGATGGTGGGTAAAATATATTTATTTTTTTATTGAACATTTAATAAATATTTATTTACTAGTTTGTAAATAAAATATTTATTTAAGAGAATTATTAATTTATTTATTTAATCCGATGTTCAATAAATAGATGTGGATTTTGAGCAGACCTAGTCCATTCCAGTAGTAAATTAATTATTTAGAAGATGGTAAATAATTATTTAACTAGTTGGCACAAGATAAAATAATAATAACAGTTCTATTATTTTGTGACATAGGATTTTATTTATAATTTCATTTTTCACAAGTTGGCACACCATAAATAGTGATGCGTTATTATTATTTAAAGAACATGTTTTCTATATGGTTATGAATGTATTTAATTGATGTTACACAATTAAATATTGTTACAGAATCCCTATGTCGATAATAGAGATGCATGTCTATTGTTCCATGTACCGAACTACATGCCCTATAAATTGATAATTTTTTAGCTAAATTATTTCTCTCTCGAATCCTCTTTATGACCCTCTCAAGATCGAGAGACATTCTTCCAGACAGAAGAACAAGAGATCAAGAATGAATGACACACGACACTCGTTTCATCTCGCTAGCACCCAGAGAATGAGTGGTGTCAATCGGAGGACATTAGAGCACATGTGGATCACCGCTAGAGGCATTCTAGTTGGGATACTCACAAGAACAATGAGACAATTAGGAAGATTCATTCTAAATAATAAAAGTCATCAATTATGATAGTAACGAAGATCCAGGTATTTATTTATTTATTAAATTAATTAAATTAATTATAAACATGATGTGAAAGATCCTCCGTAATGGTTTCGATCCTCTTCATTCGTTATCTAAATATTTGATTCTATTCTATGGAGAATTTTTTTTATCATCATATTGGTCCCAGAATAACAATTGATCATGGTAAAAATTAATGTTGGGGGTCGTTCCAACTACGGTTCTGCTGTTCCCGAAACCTTCAAGTGGTATCAGAGGGGTTACATCAGAGTTTATAATTATTTAAATAATTTTTCAATGATTTATGGTTTAATAATTTATTTTTTTAATTCATGGTTAATCATTCTTATAATCAAGATTTTTATATATGTTCTACATTCTTTCTTTTCACGTGGATTTCCTAGAAACAAATCATTTTTTAATTAATTTTAAAATGGAGAGCTCATCTAGTGGTGCCGATGATTCTACCCATGTTACACAAAAGAACACATCGTGTTTTCAGACGTACATGAAAAGTAATCAGGACTACACATCATGTAGTCATGTATAGAACATCAGGATTATTTTGGAAATCACTCAATCCATGTTCATTTATTACATGTGGTGCAGTTAATTTTACACTACATGTTGACCAGGAAAGATATGAAAAAGGATACCAGATTACACATTGTGTGGCCTACTAAACATGGTGTGAACTCTCTTCAGGTCATGGGATAAACCGTGTATCCCATACATGGAAAAGCCAACCAGTGACTATGTAACACTGAGACAACACTGCTTGTATCATACTATACACGTCGTGTACTCCAAAATTTCTGAAGTATGCCTCACACGCTGAGTCCCTAAGTGCGTTCTTTGGTAAATGTGGTGAAGTTAGTACACGCCATGTAGTTATAACTACAGGTCATGTACCTTACCAAATTACACAAAGATAAAACTTTTATGTTTTTGTAATGTTTAGAACTACTTATCATGTATAAATTGTGTTATATATTTTTACTCTATGCATTGAATCATCATGTATTCCATATGTTAGAAGATTAAAAAAATATTAATATAATTCATTTTGGGTAGATTCAAATGGGTATTCACTAGCTTACCTCTAAGGCACATTAATGTACAATGATGAGAATCTCATGGAAATTTAGAAAAGGATTAAGATAAAAGGATTGGTTAATTGAAGATAATAATTATTCGATTCTAACACAATTTATCTTAGTAAGAAAAATTAAAGAATTGAATACTATTTTTATTAAATACATAACTCATTGCATGTATGTGGGTGATAATGAAATAGGCAAAGACTTTTGTGTGTGATTGGTTTCCTTTTAATTTATTTATTAAACTAATTTTTGTCATGTGATCCATCTCTCCTCATTGATATGTAGGGCCAGCATTCTCATGGTTTATTTTATGTAAACCCCCCTTTTTACCCATCGCCTTCATGTGATTTAAAAAAAGAATATGTAATGGATAGAACTCCCAATCTAGTGGAGACAATTCAAGCTGGATTTGAGTTGAAAATAATTCAAGGAGATACAGAGGTGGATATGTGTAATGATGTAAAAAAGAACCCAAAAAGATCAAGGTGTTTCTCCCCTTGGTTAGGGTTAGATTATCAACTTCCAGATAAACTAACCATTAGAAAATCTCATTATCATTCCCTTTTCTTTTTTTTATTTCTTTCAGTTTAATGGTGTATCATTATAGATGTGTTTTCATGATCACATAATTAGTGAATTAAACAAGCCTACAAGATGGAACTAAAATAAACTGAGATTATGAGAAAATATTATCAAGACATGGTTAATCAATTAAGTATGTTCCACATAATATTGAAAAGAATGTGATAATTATAATAATAAATTCACATATAATATATAAAAATCCCTCAAATAAAATATTAAGTCATATCGAGCCTTTTATTACTTGATCAATGGAAAAAATCAATAAAACTATGTGTTTTACCAACCATTGTTGGGACACATACTTTTATACAGGAAGCCCTTATGAAAGGTTTTGGGTTGACTGAACCATATTACATCAAGAGGAGTTGCCCTTGCTAGACTTGGTGTAATATTGGAGGCAAGATTTTAGGATATCCAAAGTCATGATTTCAGGAATAGGGGGTTCAGTCAACATATCAAGGAGTTGAAATCACATACATGTAAAAGATTTGCATACCTAAATACATCCAAATATCTTGACCAATCCCTATTGGGGATATGGGAAGGGGAATATGGATACTTGCCACTATAATTCCATGGAAACTAGACATCCATAGTTCAATGGTGAGGGTCATTGGCACTTGATAAAATATTGGGATATTTAATAAAATTAATTTATTATTTCTCATAAAATGTAATAAAGAAAGTACTAATGTTCTACCCTTTTAATTTTAGAATAAAATGAAAATGTCTTCAACCAAAAAATCCATGTGATCAATTCTAGATAAAGACAACATCATCACCAGCAGTAACTTCCATGAATGGTTTAGACACCTTAAGGTTATTCTACTCCATGAAGAGAATTCTTACTTTCTAGAGTCACCATTACATGATCCGCCTACCCAAGAGGTGAGTGAAGAAGAGTTCTTGGTCCATGATAAAAATATGAATAATGAAGTAGAAATTCAATGTTTGATTCCATAATCAATTTTTAGTGGGCTCATGATGTATCATTAAAGTAGGGATGCTTATAGCATGCTTGAGAAGCTATATGGTCTTTACCAGGAGAGGTAAAGATATGAATAGTTTGAGATATCTAGGGTACTCTTTTAGAGTATGTTTGAAGAGGGTTCCCCATTTGGGCCTCATGTAGTCAAGATCATTGGCTACATTGAGTGCTTGGATGTTCGAGGGTTTAAAATCCTTGAATAATTGGGTACCGATCTCATTATTGCATCACTCCATTATATCTTCTACATCTCTATTGCTAATTTCAATATTAACAACATTGAGAAGTATCTATATGGTATTCTTATCCTCATTCACCAAGTGGACAAAGATATTAAGCACAAAAATTCTTTTATCCTTAGGGTGAATAAGAGGAAAGGGACGGAAAAGAGCTTTAAGACCAAAGCATATTCATGCCCATCCAAGAAAAGGATGATCAAAGGGGAGGTAGGGTAACATGAAGTTGTTTGTTTCTCATGTTCCAGGAAGGGTCACTAGAAGAATAACTTCACCCAGACTAAGATGTAATGGGCAGCTTTAGGTTTGTTTGTTATCGAATGTTATCTATATGCTTCTACAAATTGGGTATTAGATACAACTTTTCGTGCTCACATATGTATCCAAATAAAAGAACAAAGAAGATTCAGGAAGATTGACCGAGGTGAGGTAGATCTATGAGTAGCCAACAGAGCTAGACTTTTTCTTGTAGCATTCAGGGACTACCGCCTCACATTTCCAATTTGGATGATCCTGGTATTAATGGGTTATAATTATTTGACATCTATTACTAAAAACATGTTTTTGTATCCAGATTAGTTATAGATGGGTTTTTTCAAGTATGGAAAGGAATGTTACTTATTTTACAAACATAGCATTTGTTTTGGTATGGAAAATTTATACAATGGTATTTGCGTGATGGATTACACAAACCAAGTAATGACAATCGATAAAAAAGATATTTCACATTACTCATACCACACCCAACTTCGACATCGCTGGCTATGTCATGTAAATGAGAAACTCTTTACAAAGTTACATCAAGATGGATATTTAGATTATTTTGAACAAAAAACACTTGGCATATGACATGCATATTTACAAGGAAAAATGACCAAATACCTATTTAATATGAAAAGTGAAAGGGATAAAGAGATTATTGAATTGGTTCATACCGATGTGTGTGGACCATTCTAGTTGAAGAAAGGGGAGTGTACTCATACATCATAACTTTTACTAATGATTTTAGTATATATGGATATATCTACTTAATGAGATATAATTTTGATAATTTTGATAAGTTCAAAGAATACAAGAATGAAGTTGAGAACCATCTTGGTAAGAAGATTAAGAAACTCCACTAATAACAATGTGGAGAATATCATAATAAGGATTCCATTGATTACTTGTGGGAGTTTCTGATCCTATCCCAACTCACTCCTATTTACACGTCCCAGTGGAATGATGTGAGAGAAAGGAAGAACAGAACATTTTTGTACATGGTGAGATTAATGATGATTCATGTGAGTATTCCACTATATGTTTGGGGATATGTGGTACAAACAACGACACACATACAAAACCATGTACCAACTGAATCGATAAATGGTGTTCCATATGAGATCTAGAGTGGAAAGAAATCTATGTTATAGAATTTACATGTGTGGGGAAGAGATGTGTTTGTTTAGGCATCCTCATGTAAGAACTTTGTCCCATAGGAAAAAGTGTATATTTATAGGATACCCCAAGGAAACAAGTGAATATTACCTATAGAACCCCTCGGAAAAAAGTTTATATTGGAAATAAATTACATTTTTCTTGAGATAGAGAACATCTCCAAAAGATATACTGAGAGCGAGATAGACTTAAATGAAGTCGAGGCTCAAGGTACACAAGAGTTGGTAGAGGAACAAATTCTACAAAGCCACATGGAAGAAAGAACTGTTCTCGAGACACAAAAACTGTATAAGAGTTCAAGATTGGTTAGAGAAATAGAATGGTATGGTTTTATAGTTACTGAGGAAGGTAACACATTAATAGTTGATAATAATGATCCTCTGACCTGAAAGAAAGAAGTAAGTGGCATAGATGTTTCCAAGTGGCAAGAAGCTGTGAATTTTGAAATGGATTCCATGTATCAAAACCAAGTCTTGATTTTTGGTATATCATCCAATTGATGTAAATCCTATTGGTGGAAAATTTGTATTCAATAAGAATCTAGACTAGGAAGGAAAATTCAGTACCTATAAGGCATAACCCATTACAAAAGGGTTCAAGAAGCATCAAGAAATTGACTATGAAGAAACATTTTCACCAGTTGTAATTCTAAAATCCATTTGAATTCTATTAGCCATATTCTCTAACCATAACTATGAGATTTTGAAAATGGGTGTCAAACGATCCTTCCTTAAGGGGATACTTTAAGATGATGACTACATGACACAACCTAAATGGTTAATGACTCCAAAGGATGCCAATATGGTATTCAGGTTGTAGAAATCTATTTATGGATTAAATCAAGCATCCAGGTAATAGAAAATGAATTTTGATGAGGCCATAATGAAATTTGGTTATATCAAAATGAATATGATCCTTGTTTCTACAAACAGTTTAGTGGGAGTGTAGTCATTTTCCTAATTGTATATGTTGGTGACATATTAATTATTGGAAACAATATACTAGTCTTATAGTTTGTTAAGGCATGGTTGAATCAGTGCTTCTCCATGAAGGAATTGGGTGTGGTAGCATATATTATTGGGATCATTATCCATCATGATAAATCCAAGAGATTCTTGGGACAAAGTCAAAGTACATACATTGATAAGATAATGAAGATATCCAGTGAGTAAAAATCCAAAAGGGGATTGTTTCTAGCGTCACATGACATTCACCTTTCCAAGAAAATGTGTCCTAAGACACACGAGGAAATAAATATAATGGAAAGGACTCCATACGCATCAGTTATTGGGTCAGTAATGTATGGCATGCTATGTACTAGGATGGATGTCGCCTATGCATTGAGTGTGGTAGGAAGATATCTAGTTGACCCTTGTGACCACCATTGGATGGCAGTCAAGAATATCATAAAGTATCTGATGCATACTAAGGATATGTTCCTAGTTCATAGAGGATATGGGGAACTATTAATTAGAGGATATGAAGATGCTAGTTTCCATACTTATCAAGATGACATGAAGTCACAAACGGGTTACATCTTCACTTTGAATAGATGTTCAATGAGCTGGAAGAGCTCAAAGTTGAGTATGGGCGCAGATTCTACAGCATAGTCTGAGTATATTGAAGCTTCTGATGTAGTTAAAGATGAAGTTGGATTCAAAGATTTGTCTAGGATATGGATGTGATACCTAGCAGTAAATATCTCATCACATTGTATTGTGATAATATTGTAGTGTTGGATCCTGCAAAAAAATCCATGACCACATCAGTGGGAAAAGCACATACTTCAAAAGAATCATCTCTGGAGGAATTTTTCACAAAGAGGTGAAGTTTTAGTGAGCAGTATTTCCACAGAAGACAATGTAGTAGACACCTTTACTAAAGACTTGACTCAATAGAAACATGATCATTATGTGAGGTCTAGCATACTGAAAGTTGTATGTAGTTGGCTCTAGTACATGTTGGAGTTTTTTAGAGTTGGTGTCCTAGAACCAAATATTTTTACATTGATTACATAGATATTTAATGCATTTAAATATTAAAAATATTAATACATATTTTTCATTATTCTACATGAATATGAAGAAATAATGTCCTAGAGTATTTGTTTCATTGATAAGGTCATGGAAATACCCCACTATGATGAGAACCTTGAAATGTTATAACAATATTCTCAAAAATAGTTATGTGGTTGGATGATATACTATGAAGGGACACATAGTATACATATCGTAAGGTGTGTGTACCTATAAGAATATGAGACTTCCACTCATGATGTTTGTAATTGGTAATACCCAAGACAATATATTATGAGAACAAACATTCCAGTGGGAATTCTGCATGTTTTGGTTTCATCAGATATTCTTATCTATGAGTTTGTGTAATAGTCCTTAGACTTCATGATTATCATTAATAAGTTTCATGACTTATGAAATTTTATTTAATAATGAAAATCTTCGTGCCATATGTTGGCAGGAAGTAGGGTATGTTGGGTGTGTCACAAGTGGCTTGTTATTAATGGATAAGTTGAGGAAGGATTTATCCCATCCATTTATGGAAGTTTATATCTTGACCATTTGATTGATATATAATTGTCACATGAAATTACATGTACATGGTGTAATGATGACTTTTTTTCATGTAGTCAAATAATGATGTATCAAGTAAAAAGGTTGATGACACCATCATGAAACCTACTTGATGCGACATTGAGGCAAAGGGATTATATTACATAGTGAGTGTTTGTATATGGATGTCGTTGTTGGAACTTTATGTTCTTTCTCTTGGGTGCCTTAACCCATTGTTAGAATTTACTATTCGACTTTACTCAAGACCGCCTAATTCTAAAGATAAAGAATCCTAGAGGGTCAAACACTATGTTTTTCTGGTGGTCTCGGTTTAATTTTATTTGAATTTAATTAATGGAATAAATATTACTCCCAAGAAGGTGGAATAATTTTACTCAAGATAAAATAATTTAATTAATTAAATAAATATTTTTTCACAGGATTTTGGGTAAAATATATTTATTTATTTTATTGAATATTTAATAAATATTTATTTACTAGTTTTTAAATAAAATATATATTTAAGAGAATAAATTATTTATTTATTTATTTGGGTGTTTAATAAATAGAAGTGGAGTTTGAGTGGACCAAGGCCGGTCCGATGGTAAAATAATTATTTGAAAAAAGTTAAATAATTATTTAACTTGTTGGAAAAAGTAATAATAATAATAATAATGATATTATTTTGTGATATGAAATTTTATTTATAATTCTATTTTGTTTAATTTGGAACACTAAAAATAATGAAGCGTTATTATTATTAAAAGAATGGGTTTTTTCTAAGGTTATGAATGTATTTAATTGTTGTTATGAAATTAAATATTGTAACTAAAGACTTAGGTCAATAAATTTAATTGTACAAATATTGTTCCATCTACCGAACTAGACACCCATAAAATTGAAAAATTTTGAGCTAAATGATTTCTCTCTCGAATTCTCTTCCTGCCTCCTCTCAAGAACGAGAGACATTATTCAAGACTGAAGAGCAAGCAATCAAGAATGACCAACACAAGACACTAGCTTCAATGCTCTAGAACTTAAAGAATGATTGGTGTCGATCAGAGGACATCAGAGCACATGTGGATCACTGCAAGATGGATTTTGGTTTGGATCCTCGCAAGCACAATGAGACAATTCATAAGGGACATTCCGGGTGATCTGCATCATTAAATAAGAAAGTACCAAAGATCCGGTTATTCTTTTCTTTATGAAATTAATTAAATTAATTATAAACATGATGTGAAATATCCTCTATAAAGGTTTCAGACCTATTCCTTCTTTATCTAAATATTTTATTATATTTTGTGGATAATAGCATTCATTTCCATATTAGTCTTGTAATAATCATTGATCATGTTAAAAATAAATGGTGGGTGTCGTTCCAACTATGCTTCTGATGCACCTAGAACCTTCAATAAATTTGTATAAAATTTATATATATTATATTTATATCATGATTAACATTTTCAATATAATGGAACTATGTTAAATATTTAGGAAACATAACTATCATATCAAAAAAACATGAAAAATGGAGCTGTTAACAACCGAAATGATGATGATAATGAAAGATTTTGAATGTATGGCTGATAATATGTCACAATAAAACTAGGTATGGTATTATAAATATGTGAATTATTATTTTATTGAATTATGATAAACACAGATTTATTTTATAGGAGTTTAAAATCATCTTCTATGTAATTAGGGCCATAGGTAAGGGTTTATTTCACCATATGATCCTTATTTGGGATTATTTATGGTTATGTTTCCATTAGAGGAATTTTATGATTTTATATATTAAACCTTATATATTTCATTATCTTATAGTTATTCTTGTTTATTACATGTTTTCCTTTAATTTTCCTATCTTGATATAGGGAAAAATTTCAATATAATGTTTTTAAGAAAAACTATTTTTGGGTGTCTATTCTTTTGATGATATTTTTCTTCCATGTCCACATTCCCTTTAAAATGTTTTAAATAAATTTTCTAATATTATTAAATGATTGATTAAATTTATTTTTTAAAAATATTATAATTTATTTAAAAAAAATTAAATGTAATATGATTATCATTTTCTGAATAAGGCACATTTTATAAAAGGTGTGAACGAAATACTCTTTTTAACACTTACCATACTAACAAATTTTCCCACTGTCATGAAAATTATTTTCCATGAATAATAATTTGAAAATTTCCATAGTTATTTTCAAATAAAATGTTTTCCACAATATTCAGAAAAACATATATATTAAATTAGAGATTTTAAAATGGAAGGGGTATTTTTCTCAATAAAATTTTCCATGATATTTTAGAAGTATTTTGATTTATGTAATAAACCTTCACTAAATCTTATTCATTACTATGGGTATAATATTTGATATCATCTACCAAATTACTCTATATGATGTATGATCATGTTTCTTTAGTGATTTACATTGTAAAATATTAATATTCAATATGATATTTTTCAATAAGAATTCTTATGTTGATTATGTGTTGAATTGTTTTTCTTTTAATTCAGAAAATCAATGCATTATACATTATAAGTGATGGGAAAGGACCTTAATTCACCCTCACTGAATTTTTATGTATCAAGATACAAATTATTGTGTTTATATAGCATATTTTATACCTATTTTGCAATGTTTTTTTCTCACAAGGCCTTGACATTTAGATTATGATGTCATAAACTATGCATTCAATCATTATGAAACTTGTTTTTTTATCGATGTGAATGTTTTTAGAAAAATTTAATCCATATATATGCTCCCATTTTATGATATTAGTTATATTCAGTACATTATTATTTTTTAACTCTTCCAAAATATCCTTTCTTTATTTATCATATGATAATTTCTATTGCACACTCTCCCATATTGACCATATGAGCTCAGCCTTTAATGTGTTCTACATTCCCTAGGCTATCAAGAATAGACTTATGAGTTATTACAGAGATTTACTAGAAGAAATAATAATTTTATCATAGAATAATATGTTTTATTTCATATTTTCTAATGTAATGGGAGTATCAAATATTTATCTAGTCTCTAAGGACTACAAAACAATCCAATCATCTAGGATGATATCCCTTGTATATTATGCCAATTTAGTAAAATAACTAATGACTCTTGGTTACTAGAGTCAGGTTGTTACATTCGGTTCCATAGGATGTTTACTATAAACATCGGTCATTATATTTAAGAAAAACATATACTATAGAACCAGACTATATTGCCGGCATAGGGGATAATTCTATGTGTAGGATAATGTCATAAAGTTTTTGTAAGGTAGAGATTGTGTAGTTTCCCTAGAAAATATATGTCTGTATAGAAGCTATAAAGAGGATAAAATTGTGGCACAGATTCACATAGTGGTCAAAACTCGAAAAGGGGAAGAGTGGGTAGTAACTCGATCTTCATCAGTGCAAGGTCAGTGGGATGAAGACTAAATATATGGCTAGACACTCCAAGGGGATATGATTTGGTGGATTCACACACACTTTACAAACCATAATAAAATATTTTAAAATATTTATGATTTGAATATTTCCCAAATATAATAATATTATGATTCTAATATTAATTATTCATAGATTTTCAGTTTTCATTAACTGTTACACTAGATTTAGAATCATATATTATGATTTAAAATTAAAATAGTTATGAGATAATTCATTATATTTTGTTAATTAGAAATTTCACCTATTGGAAGGAATAGAAAGTATATCAATGCACATAATCTATATATGGATTTCCCTCCTAAGAAATATAATTATGTTTGAGCTGGAGTTGGAGTTAGAGAAAAATATTATAACTATATTGGGGAAGGTAACTCAGTTTATAACTGATAAAATTATCGTATGGAGAAAACTATTGATCCCATACATGGTTCAAAAATGTTAGACCACTTCATATGAAAGAAACCTATATCATTCAATAATACTATTAATCCATTAGTATCACAACAATGGATTAATCACATGGAGAATATATATCATACTTTTGTAAGTAGTAAAAAATATAAATTAATCATTATAGTTTATCAACATAAAGGAGACATGGATAAATGTTAGTAATTGATCCAAAATAGTATGGCGTCAGAGGAAATTAATAGTATGATCTAGAATACATTCAAAGAGATATTATTTAAAAAATATATTTCTCATGAGAAATGAGATTATATAAAGAATAAATTTATCAATATAAGGAAAAAGATAGGATAAAATATTATTGAATATGAAACAAACTTTATATTATTAGTGACTCATGTTATAGATTATGTAAATAATCCAAGGTGTAAGATTGGCCATTTCTTTGATAGTCTAAATCCTAGAGTTGAAAAGCATTAGTATGTTATGATTTTCTAGTATTTAAGGATATATTATCTATTTATGTAAAGATAGATAATCAAATAGCTAAGTCTTATTTTCTTAGGGAAGATAAGAAAATAATTTGGATACTAAGCACTCTAGAAAATGAAATCGGAGTAACGTTTTTATTTGCATAAAAACTGTTTTCTGTTCTACTTTTTTAATTAAGTATTTACATATTTTATTTCAATTTGGTTTTGGTTTCAATGATAAATAATTCCCCATTAAATTAACATAATCTAACTAAGTCCAGTATAATAAAAATTATAATTTATTTTGTGGTAAAATCAATTTTATACATAAAAAACTATTTTTCTTAAAATAGTTTTTGTTTTGTTTTGAAAACTTATATTAAAATGTCTATCTATTAATTGTAAAAATTTAAACATATAAAAGTGTGTCAATATTTTGAATAAAAATAATTAATACTATTTCATAAGTGAAACATTCTTTTGGATCATAATTAATACTAAAAATAGTAAATATATGTTACTACAGTTAGGGTTAAAATATGTTTGGGGGTAGTAAAAAATAAGGATAAAAATGATACATAAGCATGTATAAATCTTATTATAAGATGATATTTATACCGTATCATATGTAAAATTCAAATTAATATCCATTTTTTTATTTCACAATAAAATTTCGTTATATTATTTATATTTTTTTATGTAAATACATCTACATCCCTTCCCTCACTTATAAAAGGGAACCTCTTCTCCTTGATTATTCAAAAACAAAGAGAACACTATCAAAAAACCTTACCTAAAAACCTTTCTTTTTTACTTAACTTCATTCTTGACCTTCGGGTCTTCTCCTCATATAAAGGATCTTGAATAAAGAAAGGGTAATCATATTTACAAACTCTTTTAAAGATTATTTATTCTTCTAGTTGCTATAAATCTATTTTAAAATTCAAAAATAATAACTCAAGTATCATAAATTTAATAATATATAATTTTTTTATGGTATAACCTTTTTACACATCATTTTTTTCCATGGAAAAAGAAAATATCACTCATATGTACATACGACCTATTTCTACATTGAGCGGTGTAATTCATTTTTCATAACCACCTTACATGGATGGTAATTAATATTAAAAATTTAATATGTATATATATATATATATATATTAAAAAATTTATTCTGGTAAAATATGATACTCTTTACATTGTTACTCTTTCACCTGTTAAAAAATGATGACATCACTCATTTGTACATGTGGACAACTACTACCACGAAGTGATGTAATTCATATTTCGATTACATAGTTAGTGAATTATTATATATATATATATTGTATTTATATCATTATTACAATTTTATAGATATTGGAAGCATCATCAGGATGCAAGGACTATAACTATTGAATCGAGACATACCTATAAAATAAAGTAATTAACACCTGAAATGATGATTATAATGAAATATTGTTAATGAACAGAAGATAAGATGTTATAATAAAACCATATATGGTACTATAATTAGGAATATTTTTCTATTATATAAGTATTATAAGTTTTAATTTATCATACTTGAAGATTAAATCTCATATGATGAATGTTGGACCTGAGATAAGTGTTTATTTTGAAATATCATCCTTATTGAAGAATTATTATATTTAATTTTACATTAGATTAATTATATGATATATGAAGCTTAAAACCCATATATTTTATTATCATATTTATATTTCTATAAATTATATGTTATTTACTTTCCACTCTCTAAGTACTCAAAATTATAGAAGAATGATTTTAAGGAAAACTAACATTATTTTTTATTCAATTGGGAATTATTTCCCCCCATATTAATATTTTCTTTAAAATGACTTCATGAATTTATTTTAATATTTTAAAATAATTAATATATATATATTTACAAATTTTTTAAATTCTTTAAAAAAAATTAAAGGAAACAACTTTTCATTTTCTTAACAAAGCACTTTTTAACTAAGGATTGAAGAGAATCTTGGTCTTAATTATTACTAGATGAACTAATTTTCCTACCAAGACCACTATTATTTTCCTTAGCTCATACTTTATAGTTTTCTGGGGTTATTTTTCAAAAATATTTTTCTCTTAATATTATTGATATTTTTTAATTTGAAATAAGTGATTTTAAAATGAAAAGGGTATTTTCCTCAGGAAATGTTCTAGTGATGTTTAAATAGTATTTTAATCTATTTAAATATCCTTTGATGAATATTATTCTTAAATAATGATATAATATAATGATAACATCCATTATATTATTTGCATGGCTTATGATAATGTTTTTATAGTGATTTACTAGGAAAGTATTAACATTTCAAATGATAATGTTTTATTATGAATGTTTTTGTTGATTATATATTGAATATTTATTCATTTTACCATTTTAGATCCTAGATGGATCTCAAGGATTCATGATGAAAACTAGTTTGAGTGTTTTACATAAACCATAACTATTTAAATATGATGTCCTGGAATAAATCTTTGAAAATAATATTAGGATGTTGAACATTATACCTTATATTATAATGAGACTACTTTTTGTTATCCAGGTGATTATTTATGTTGGTATTTCATCCATGGATTCTGACCCCTTTATAATGATATTAGTTATATGTAATATTTATATATTGATTATCTTTGTCATATTATTCAATATTTATTTATCCTATGATATATTTTGTCATATTCTTTATATTACTGTGGTTCAAATGTCATCCTTTATTATTATTTCCTTTAATATAGTTACAAATAAGAGATCTATGAATTATTTTAGGGATATATTCGAATAAATGATAAATTTACCACTAACATATTATGTTTTATTTCATGTATTATAATGTAATGTGAGAATCATCTATGTATCTACTCTCACAATATTACAAAACTATTTAATCATCCAGGATGTGATCCCCTATAACTTTTTACAATATATTGAAATGACCACCAACTCTGGGTTACTGGAGTTAGGGTGTTACAAACATTGGATTAAAAATGTTATTTGGAGATTATGTTGTAAACGTTATTTGGAAGAATATCAATATATTTTTTGTAAAATTATAGGAATCAAGGAAAATGGAATATTTTTACCATGTATGGTATTTTATGTTGAATTGGATGATATTAATTGAGGAATAAAGATTCTACTAACGTTTGGGAGAATATATGATTTTATTAAATATTTTTATAGATTCAATTATTTAGGGAAAATATTAGCATATTTTGGATAACTTATGATTAGGTAACGTAAATATTTTCTATGAGGCTTTATGAGTGACTGTTTTTCTTTAGAGATAAATGTTAACTTTATTTTTGGATAAATATAATATCAAATCAATTTGAAATCTGGGTTTAAAATTTTTTCATGAATATTTTGAATAGTTTAATTGAAAGATATTAATATAAGTAATTAATTTTAATATTGGGTGTGGTTGTTGATGATTTTTACATTAATTTAGAATTTCATCATATAAATTTTCATTCATATTAAATATTATCTTAACTTGTGATAACCATTATTTTTGGGTCAATAGATAAAAATAGGTGGAATAAATTGTAATCCTTTTATGGATTTTATGTTTCATTAAAAGTTAATTTAGTTCTTCAAGTATAAAAAATTCATCTTGGTAATTTATCATTTATAATTTGGGGTGAATATATATGAAAAATAGCTTCAAACAAATCCAAAAGAAAAACAATTTTTTTTAGAATGGATAGAAATTGACTAAGTATATTTTCTCATATTCACTATCTTGATGGTAAAATAATTCCTTAGTCTCGTGTAAGAGAAATGTAAATCTATCAATTATTATATATAAAATATCACCGTAAAATCAAGGTACTTATTTTGAAACTAATTCCAATTTTTTTGTCTCAAAATAAAAAATAGATGGTTTAATAAATATTTAAGAAGTGACAAGATTTTTTATCTTAACGTAGATATTAATATTATTTTCAAAAGAAATTTTTTCATTGTGATGCACACAACACCATAATTAAGTAAATAATTATTTGATTCTACATAAAATTAAATACATTACAAGATAGTTAAACTAGTTTAATTTATAAATAAATGTATAAAATAAAATGGGTTTAATTCACTTAAAAACTACAATTTATTCTAAAGATGTTATTTTAAATAATTTTGTTCATTTAATATTTTTTTGTTGGATATTATAATTTTTAGTAATGATATAAATAATATTTATTGATAAAATTTAATTAGTCATTAATAAAATGAAATAAGGAAATACATTAAACTGTTAACTAATGATAAAGAAAACTAGCATAATAATTCTTGGCTAATGTGAAATGTTTTACTTACAAACTTTTTTTATTAAATATGTTTTCTTTAAAATGGTCATTTATTTTTTCATATTATTAAACCAATGTAAAATTATTTTTTATTTATTTATAAAAAATTGAATAATCATTCATTAATTTATTATCAAATTGTTAGAAATGTGGATAAATTTATTTAATACTTCAAGAAAACAAAAAATTTATAAGTATGTTTTTCTTGGATTTATGTGTGGATATTAGAATTAATTTTTTACACTTATAAAAACATTATTTCATAAAATTATCTTAATTTTATAATTTAAAATTCTAAAATATTCTAATGTATAATTTTTGGAACTTCTCTCAAATAGTTGAGTTTTTGGTAAATAATTTAAAGTATGAATTGTAGAAATACTATAATTTTTATGTAAGTAAATGTTTTTGAAACCCTTTTTTAAAATATATATATATAATAATAATTAAATTAAAACATTTAAAAATATAATTTTGAACATAAAGATATATTTTTTACATTTTTGGAAATTTATGTATTGTTTTTTCTGAAATAAAATCTATTTTGGGTTCATCAATTATATTCATGATTTCACAGGTTTAAATTATATTTTGGTTTTTATTAAAATTAAAATATCTATTATTATATTTAAATTATTTCATTACCTCTAGAGTATTCAAAATTATAAATTAATTTTTTTGTAAAATCTTTTTTTCTTAAAAGTCATTTTTATAAAAAATATGTTTTCATTACATTTTTAAAACATAAATTAAAAGTGATTTTAACCTATTATATAAATTAAAACATATAAAATTTGTTGAATATTTGGAATCATC
The DNA here is from genome assembly GCA_963277665.1 of Viscum album. Classification (NCBI taxonomy): domain Eukaryota; kingdom Viridiplantae; phylum Streptophyta; class Magnoliopsida; order Santalales; family Viscaceae; genus Viscum; species Viscum album. The sequence continues at coordinate 1,492,396,925 of OY728142.1, forward strand.
TTTTAAAAAAAAATTAATGAGGCCAATTTTATTTCTATTCAAAATGAATATTTATTATCGTAAATGTTTTTCACCATGATAAAGGTTAAAATGGATCATTAGGGGCTTAAAATTGTATAAATTTTATAGGATGTGGTGATTTAGATCATATCTTATCTTATATTTGAAATTGGGTTTCCTTTTATCCACTTTACTTCATTAATACATTTATTATATATTAAGGTTCATAATATTTACAAGGGTGAGACTCCTCTCACTTATAAAGGTCACCTCATATATATACTTATAAACTCAGCATAATATCCTTATCCTTACCAAAATATGACAAAATATCTTCCAAAATAACTTCCCAGCATCATATATATCCTTTTCTATTAAAAATATAATCTTAAAAGGAAACTTTTGTGTTTCAAAGGAAGATATCCAAGGCTGAGGTATAAGTCTTAACTGAATTCTTTAAAGTTAATTTATTATTATAACTCCTTATAATATAATGAAACTAAAATAGTATAATAAAATAGTTATTTTAACTATACATAACTGTTATTATGTTGATGTGAAAACTATTTTCAACCTCTTTTCCATCCTACGGTAAATGAAAGTATCTCTAATGCGTACATGAGAAATATCGCCTCCATGAAGAGTTGTGTTTCGTTTTTCATCACTATCTGAAATAGATGGTAAAAAATATACAATTAATGTGTATACATATATATGTTATTCTTATGAAATTATTTTTATTATTTAATGATGAAATATTATATAACTTCTTATCCTCTCATCTATTGAAAAAAATGATAACATCTCAAGTGTGTAAGTGTGGATTACCACCTCAATGAAGTGACACAATTAAATTTTCTTTTTCGACTAACGTGGATTATAAAAGGGATATATTTAAAGAATAAATATTATATTTATAGTATTATTTTGATTCTTAAAAGTTAAACCGTTATTTACATTATTTCTTTTTCATCCATTATAAAAAATAAAAAATATCACTTGTGTGTATATGTAGATTATCCCTTCCAAGAATGTCATATCACATTTTTCATTATTACCTTACATGTATGGTTTTAAAGTTATATTTTATATCAAAAAAATTATAATTATAACATGATTATGATTATATATATGTTGTAACCATGTCCCCTTTGAACATAGTCAAAACAATGAATCTTTTTTAGATCGAAGGACCTCAAAATTTCTAATTTGGATATAAATTATTTAGAAACTAAAATAACATTAGAATAAATAAAATGGAAGTTATAATTATCATTTAATGAAAATTAAATAGTATATTAATAATTTAAATTAATAATATAAATTTTTTACTTAGTTTTTGGAGAATGTATTAAGAAATATGATACTGAAGGTAATGGATTTTCTCTGAAACCCTATTTTAATGTTCTACATTTAAAATCATTCTATTCCATGTCTATGTTTTTTAAAAAAATGTTTCATGAATGTTATTATTTACAATTACAATAATTAAATGGTCAATTTTAACTATTTTTTACTTTCTTTACAATGATTTAATATGGAATATTTTTAATGTTTCCATATGAGTCAATGTTTACCTTTATACTAAAGTCCAAAAGAATGTTTTTTTAACATTTACAACATGAAATGTTTTTTCTAATGTCATATTCATTATTATTTATCAATTTTTATATAAAACATTTCTTTTTTATTTTAATAAATACACTATTTATATTCTTTTAGGAAGTTCACATTTCTAAGAGTACTTAAAATATAATAATGTATCTCCTTGTTTTTGTTAAAATATGGAATGTTCTTTACTTATGGGTCAAAAGAGTTTTTCATGGGTTTTATGATATAAAAGTAAAATATTATAATTATTTTTTTAATGATATTTCTCTTGAGAATTATATAAGAATAAAATTGAGTCTCATATATAGCTATTCAATATTGACCTTTGAAGTAAAAACATAGAGATAACTGAATTGGTTACTCCTATTGAAAGGGTTATTTGAATGAGTTTAACACTGATTTTAATATGATACAGCATGTTTACAACATGGTTTTTCTATTATTTCAATGAATATTAATGAATATATTTTGATTTTAATAAGAATCCAGTGATGCTTTTTAAAGATAATGGTTTTTTCATGGAAACTTTTTTTTCATGTTTTCTTGTGTTTTCTCAAGATGCCTTCATGGTTTAACTATGATTTCTTGGGTTTGAATGGTTTTATTTTAAAAAAATTTGATTATAAAATGTTATCGTGATTTATTTATATGCTCAATTTTTAAGGTTTAAAAGGTAAACATTTTTATGGGTTAGTATGTTTTATACTAGATTAACATGTTTCCTTAATTTTTTATAACCCATATTAAAACTTTTGTGCTTATTCCACATTTTCAAATGATTTTCACAAGATAAAAGGATGTTTAACAAATATAGATATTTCAATTTTTACATTATGGTGACTCATACTAAAAAGGATAATTTTCTAGAATAAAACAATGGTGTGAATTTAAGAACCTATTTTGTGAAACAAAATGTACACTATGTTGAAGTTTACACATTTTCATTTAATAGTTTTCCTAATTCTTAAATAAAATCCAATAACATCCTGGGAATGTAAAAAATATTAAATAATTTCTATTAAACTCATAGTTATGGATTTTTTATCTAATTAGGTTTTATAATTATTTTTCTAAAAAAATAAGAGAGCTTTCCAATAATTGAAATTTTAAATTCTGAACTCATTAGATTCTAAAACTCACCCACTAATTTCTATTTGATTCTCCTAAAAATTATACAATCCATAGAAACAGAAACCATTAATTGTTCTTCATGTTATTTATTCTTGTGCCTAGTTTTTTTCAATGTATTTTATATCTCATTCTGGGATCCTACCAATGATCAATCCTTTATATGGGCTTAAAATGATGGCAGCTCCATGTTTTATTGTAAATCATTGTGTTTCACTCTTATAATCCTTCATGTCTATTTTAGGGTAGCTGTTTCCCCAAATATATTTGTTAGATCAAATTATATCACTTTATTTCTTATCAAAGCTATAATATGACCATCTTTAGTAGTTATTTCCTTCTCCATATTAGCCATAGAAACATCATCTTTATATTGAATTCATATAGTCCTATAATTTATACCATCATTATGATATTCTTTAATGACTTCATCTAGCTTATATCCCTTATAATTAATTCTTTTCCCCCAAGATATCCTTAAAATAATTAATTTCTACAATCTCCTTTAGAATTTTTTGAGGAATTTTTAGGCTTTAATCCTTATTGAATAGTATAAGAAATCTATTTTATCTACCACATCACCATATTTACATTGATTGAATTCAATATTCTAAATTTATCATTTTCTTCTAAAAACACGTAAGTGATTTTGTGATGGATTCCTTCCATGAAACATATCATAGGGTGTCCATTATTCTCTAGAGCTTAGTAAATCCAAATTTTGGTTATAATTTATGACCAAAACAACATCCTTCCAATAATATAAATATACACCAAATGAAACATTTATTTTTATAGAAACATTGTTTATCATTTGATTTCACCTTCAACGGTATCATTTTTATTGATTTTGTGATATGTTAAATTTAATTTCTTGTTTTTCTAGGTAGTTTTCCTCTTTAATTATATGGTACATAGTTCCATTATCTAATCACATAATATTAATAGTGAAAGTAATTTATTAGTCACACTTCATGTTATGGATTCCCAATTCTTTACTCATATTAAAAATATTTTCTATAATTTTCTAATAAATATATCTAATCCATTGATACCACAAACTGTTCACTTATTCTAATATAAGAAAAATATTATTATTTTTATTTAACTAATAAATGGTAATACTTATTCACATTCAAATTATAAGTTAATTCATTGATTTTCCTTTAAAAATTAATCATTTCTTATTGAAGGTGACCTCAATGAAATATTCACAAATCTTATAGATGCTAATAGGTTATGCCTCAAGCCTTGTGCAAGGAATAATTTTTCATCTTGATTAGAGATTTTATTAGTCACATATTTTCAAATATCATTTATTTGATAAAGTTCCATCATTACCCAAACTAACTATTCCATAAACACTAGCATTCATATTATTCTAGAGGATTATATTTCCATTCATATGTGATGAACTCATTTATTTTAGAGTTCATTTGTTGTTATTCTTTTTTTAGATAATCATCAGTCAGGTTTTCTATTTTATCCATTATTATTTTCATTTAATAGATTTTATACCAATATTTTACATAATGTTACATCTCTTTTATATCTCTAGAACATGTATCATAATCACGTTATTATTCGTTATCTTAGGTATAAAACATGTTATGTAATAGAATCTTGTTTGAGTTATTTATAACCACATTTTGGTGAATGACATCATATTATCACTTCTTTTATCATGGATTTTGATCAACTACATTTTTACTAATGTAAGAAAATTGATAAAAATTTAAAAGAAACAATTTCTTACTTATGTTAAAGAATATTTATTCATTATTCTTTATTAAAATATAAGTACTTATCCTTGTAAGTAACTATTTTCCTCTTCATAGTATGACACATTGTGATCAAAGAAGATATAAAACTAACACAGAAAAATGTAAAATATCTTTCCAAGTTTACCTCTTTATATGTTTCTAACTTTTTATAATCTTATTCATTATATATTCTTCCTCGAGTACTGAGGATTATATCTTACCATTTTCATTCACTTCTATGGAAACGATTTTGTTAAACAAATTGTATTTTTGTATCATAGCCAACTCCGCCCTTATTTTTTATGGGTTCTTTGATCTTTGTAAATTATCTCATCATGTTTATGTCTCGTTTATCCCTTTCTAATAAATATAATTTTGAGAACATTCTAATATGAAGATTATTATTTGAATCACATGGGATTATTTTATATTCAAGTTTAATTATAAAAGTTTCCACTTATTCTTCAAGAGATTTTACCCTCATTTCAATTTCCATAGAAAAAAGAATTAATATATTCAAACATTTTATCTTGTTTTTAAATTTGTAGTTTAAACTCTACTACATATTATGAGATATTATAAATGATTTATTAATATTACAACTTTTTATATATTAGTTCTATCTTATCATCATTATTATCCACATATTATTATGATTATTTTAACATTGTACTAATTCATTTATTTATCTTTATTTAAATATCAATCTCTTCAATACCTTCCAAAAGTTCTCCCTTGATAACTAAAACACCACATGTTTAGTTAATATTCTCCCTCTCTGATTTTTCATTTCAAAAATTTCCATCATAGAATCTTAACTATAATATTTAAATTTATCTTTTTCTACATTTAAGTTGTCTTCATTAGCTTCCTCTCCATATCTCATGAGGATATATCTTTAAAACATCTACATGTGAATAGTTTGAAATCTCTTTTATGTTGAAATATCCTTCATGAATTTTATATATTTTTCACATCAACATCATCGCCATCAAAACTAGATGTACACCTTGTTGTAATGTGTCTAATATTTACAAATTAGAAACAATATAAGGGTGTTTTGACTTCAAATATACAGTTAAATTTTTGAATATTCTTTCCACGGGTCATATAAACTCATCACCCATATTTTCTTCTTAATTTATATCATTAGTGTTATTAAGATTCTATGTGGATTTGAATATATATTTTTTATGTTTTACTTGTTTCTCCCATTATGTTCACATGAATTATATATGATTCTAAACTACTATAAAATTCATCCAGAGATAGCTCATCCATCTTTCTTTCTTCATTATAAGTTTCTTCTAGATTTAAAATGGGTGGAATCCTCTTTAATATATTCTTCACATCATTATCCTCCATTTTTGCTTCACCATGTACATGTATTTCTTCAACCACCTTTATAATTTTATTTAAAATCCAAAAAAATATGTTCACTTATGTATATTAATAAATCATAAAAATTGTTGTTTAAAACTTGATGCTTTTATTATTTAACAATTTATTCACATTCATATATACAATTCAGCTTATCTCATCTGACTTTTTTAGTTTCTCAACTCATCAATGTCATATCAATTTTATTTTATAGTGTAATACATAAATAAATTTGGGATTTTTTTCAGTATATTGTAACTTTATATATCCTTTGATCATGGATAATTCAAAATCATCACTAATATGTACTTCATAAATAACATCAGATAAAGCGTAAAGTCCAAAAGAATGTAGATGGGATCTTTATCTATTGTTAAAGATTATCTAATTTATTCCATTAAATAATTTTACTCCTTTTTATTCACTATATTCACTTTAAATTCAAGATCAGTATGAAATATTTTCTTCCATATATCATGTTACACTGATAAAATTTGTTGCAACTAGTAGACTAATACACAATAAGAGGGAGTAAATTATGGTGTTCATGTTTTCTTTTTTTTTCAATCGGATATTTTCCTTATGTTTTCATAAACAATATGATCATTTAATTCTTCAAAAACACACACAAATTTCATATAAAAATGTAAATGTAAGGCCATAGGTGTATTTCTTGGTTTACTAAAAAGGGATATTTCAAAGAGAATACGTTGATAGTGTTACAATATACAAAGAGGTATTAATATAAACTTCATAGATTAAAACTTTTGGTAAAGAAACAATGTTGATGTTAGGAACCCTTCCTCAGCTTTACCTCTCACACCCTAATTTGAACTAGGGGATACAAAAAAAATAAAAAACATAGGTTTCTCGTAACATTTTTAAGAATTGAATATAAAAAAAATCTTTTGAGGGTGTTATAATTAACATTCTCTATTCTTATTCAATTAAATATCATTAGGAATATATATTTTCTTTCCAGAATCTGAATTTATTCTCTTCAATATTCTATTCTTGTATCTCCTCTTTCATATTATTCATTGCTACTATTTTTAAATTCCAACATATCTTTCATACTTCATATATGGAAATTTTATTCATTCTTGATCTATATTTTCCAATGATATTTTAATATATATTTACAATATATTATAATAGGGAAACATCATGATATACATAGTGATTTTTTCTCTGTTTCCATATCTCTTTTCCACATGATAATTTAAATATTAAAAATATAGAAACTATGTGAATTTAAGACTAAAAACTATTTTTTTAAAAATAACCACACAATATTCTTCAAAAATAATGGTCTTCCATATTCCAAAAAAACCCTAATTTTCCTTATTTTACTGAACTAAAATATTAATATTTTTTATGATTTAAAAGATTCAATGAAAGTAGATAATTGTCTTGAATCTTTTATCCACAAAATGATCTTGGTTAAAAACATGGTCTGTATAGATATTTCACTTTAAATCACTAACAACATCATAGGATAATCATTTTAAAATATTATATTGATTTTATCCTTTATATAATCATTATTTGAATCAGGATCAACAACTGAAATAAATGTATCCCAGTAATAACTCATCAAAACTTTCTTTGAACTGCATCTTAATCAATAATACTCTGGGAATAAACCTTAATAATTAACTAATAAGTACAATAAAATTTAAAAAAAATATTAGGTAATCCATATAGTTCTAACCAAATATGTATATTCCTTATGAAATCATCCAATACTTTAATAAATATGTATAAAATATAAAATACTTATAAAATTTGGATTTTTTTTGAAATTCATAAGTTATAAAAAAATATATATGCCTTAAGAAATTTCTCTTTTCCTTATTGAAACCTTATAAAATCTAAAAGCCTTATAAAATATGGAAAGATATTATAAATTATACATAAGTCTTCATGAATTTTCATTTTTTCTATAACCTCAGTTCTTATGACTCTTACACATTAATAGATACCTTAGTGCTTAATTGATTATCAAAATATAAAAATTCCGACAATTTATAATAAATAACAATTGAAAAAAAAATCTAAAAATAGAATATTTAGTTCCCAAAAATATCAATGTTATAATTAGTGAAAAAATGATTGGAAATTTACTCTTGATAGAGTATATTTAAGATGTAAACCAATTAGTTGGATAGATGATTTATAGAAATATATCAAAAAAATCATTTTTGGAGTAAAAATTCATACATTGGTAATGATTAAAAATAGTATAATATAAAAAAACTCAAAAATGGTTCCTTAACATTTCAAGGTGTGAGTTTTAAAATATGTGGTTTTCTTCAACAACTAAAGTGTAATAACATGTGAATAATATTTTATATTCCTTGGTTTTTAAATAAATCATGTATACTATATTCGTTACTAATCCATGTGTATATTATGGATTAATATGATGAGAATGTATAAATTAAATTCCTATGAAATTTATTAGATTGTTGGAAATGGTATACTTAAGTATTTGGGAAGTGATAATAATTTTTCATTAGTCTTTGTTGGTGAATAATATCTTGGCATAAATTGATACACCCACAATAGTTTCCAATATTATAAATATGTATTTATATCATAGTTATATTATTTGTTTTTTCAAATGGTGTAGTGATAAGCTATAAAATTTCCAAGAAATTGAAAGTTGTTAATTCTAACACATAAGTTAAATAAATCACAACATTTTATATGGTTAAAAAAATTTCTTGATAATTATGTTATTTATATAACAAGGGTTCCCAAATCATCATGTATCCAATTAAACTCTATTGTGATAATAATAGTCAATTTTAACAAGTTAATAAGTCCAAGTCACTATTAATTATATCTCAATTAATATATTATTGATAGGGGTAATAATAATATGTTTAATTTTCCTATAGAGGATAAAATTTTAGATCCCCTAACAAATACCTTTATAAAATAAAATTATTACATTCTCACTAGATCCCAAGGAATTAAATACATGGTTGGATGAACTTTGTGTTAATGGGTATTATTATTTGTTATGGCTTAAAGTTATTAAAGTGTTGTTATCTTAAATATATTCAATATCATATAATATATATTAATGAAAATATTTTATCATTAATTTGTGTTTCTTTGTAATAACATGTGAAATAATATGATAATAATCATACAAGAATATATGTATTAGGTATTAATCCCATTTCGATTATCATAATGTTGGGTAGGGATTATATATATATCGGTATGAGTAGGATCAATTATATTTTATTATTTATGAGTAAGGTCACAATAATATGACTAATACATAAATTCCCATCCTATTATAAATAATATAGTGGATGGGTGGATATGTCATTTTATTTTTTAAAAGAAAATTTTGTTCTTAGAGTTCTCTAGTTTTCCTTATTTAATCTATTCTTTAGTGTTTCATGATATCTATATCCTTCAAATTTTAATTGGAGTAACCCACATCACATGTATTGGATGATTGTCTAACAATGACAATGGTTATTATCAATATAAGTGGATATTAATGGAGGCTTGGATTAAACATTTAAAGTTGATTAAATTATTTCAAAACATTTTCATGTTTATTTTAATTTTTATTTAATTTTTATTTATTTATTATGATCTGGGATTCTTTTTTTCAATACTTATTTGGAATTCTATATATCATTATCATTATAAAGAAACTATAAAATCATCCCCTAATTATTATTGTATACCTTTAGTGATACAATTAACCCTCAATTGATGAAGGGATACACTTGAGTAATTATAGAGTTTTTCTACCCTGGAAGGGTTTTTCCAAAGCTTTTATATTATAAATTGGTGTGAACGTTTTGTTTTTATTTTAATTGGCTTATAATTTTCATAGAAATAAGATAGGGTGGCCAAACCGTATTATAAAATTTATAATTGTGTATGGCCTACACATTTATAGTAGATTTTAAATAAGAACTAGTGTATAATATATGATATATTGGTTTCTTAATACTAATTTTTGATTAACATTCCAAGTATATCAACTTTTATGACTTATGGATTGTTTATTTACTCATTTCATAGGAAACAAATATTGTGTGTGTTCATGAATTATTCCAAGAACATAGAATCATGAAATATGTATTATTTTGAATGAGTGTGATTATTATAATATTTATATGGGAATAAAATTAGTTAAATAAAATTTATAAAGAAATTATTTAATCCTTTTTAAAATAATTTTTTAGGGAAAACTTATTACACTAAGATTGATTATGTTGTTTTATTTATTTATTATTTAGGTTATTATGTGTTATATTTATGTAATTAATATTCAAATATTTTTTATATAATTTTTGATTTTTTAGAGTAATGAACCAAAGAGGAATATATAAGAGTACAAGAACAAAAAATTATAGTTTAACCTAACAGAATAATATCCTTTTCCTCTATTTTATGTGCAATTTCTGGTGATTTTTCATATGGTTCTTTAATATTTAGTTTAAGATCCCAGATTTTATTAAGGTATGTTTTTTTCTGTTTTGGTTTGGCCTCTACTTTTTGGATAGATAAGTTTTTTCCCATGTAAATCTAATGTCTTAGGGTGTTACGAGGGTTCGAGATATGAAAAGAGGAGGAAAAGGGAGTCCAGGGCATGTTACACAGTTTTCACAAGGTTAGGGAAAATCATGTGGGAATCCCTGGTAATCATGTATCCATGGATAGAGGATTACACATGATTGGAAAAATGGTAAGAAAATTTTTCAGGTAAACCATATAAAGTGGTGTTTTTCAGATATTGTCTCACATAATATTTGTGCACAGTTTTGCAAACTGTGCGGGTAAGTTGTGCGGCCCAGAAAAGTTGGAAAATTTACATAATTTCTACTCTAGGTTTTAAAAACCCAACTTGATATTTTACTCCATTATTCCCCTCTCAACCCTATTGCAAAACCATGACCTCAAAGAGCACCAGAGGATTAATCTCCCTCATTCCATGGTCGTTTGTATCATCTTTTATTGCGGATCAAAGCCTTGGGTAAGTCAAATGCTTCTTTTTCTTCTCTTTTTCGGATTAAGGCTCAAGGTTTCCACCATATTCCTCTGAAACCCTAAAACTCTCTTTTTCTATGGAACCAAGGTTAGGGCTTTACGGGATGCTTAAATTTATATCTAATTCCATGATTAATAGTGTACTCATCATCGGATTTGGTGTAGGTGGTCTACATGTTTTATACCATAGTTTTATTCTGGATTTGTGCATATAAGCCTATATTCATCTTTTTCCCTAATTGTGTTCATGGTCCCATGGGATTATTTAATACAAATCTCTTTCAATGTCACCAAATTAAACCTTCACGATCCCCATAGGATGTGTAGAGGATGACTTGACCATTTTAGGGTCACCCATGGGGTGTGCCGGTAGTTTGGGTCCTAGAGATTTGAAGGGTTAAGTGAAGGATTTATGAGTAAAGTGTGAAGACCTTTTAGAACATGTTTTAAGGATTGAATAATTTTTAAATGGGATTATAATACATATTCCTAGGATGATAAGGTATATGGGGTTGTTTTTTATTTCATGAAAATGGAAAATGAGGTCGAGTGGGACTATATCAATTGCTTAATGAAATATGGTCGAAAATGCCTAAGGGGTTAGTGAATATTAAATGATGAAATTTTAATGAAATTTTGAAATAGAAAATGGTGAGTATGTAAATGTGTTAGAATAATGAAATGGATGAATATGTTTAATGGGTTAATACATGGGAATTATGGCACACCCGAAGGTTGAATGTAATAATTGGATAGGTTATGAGATATGAGAAATATACTTGAAATGCATAAGTTGGTGATTGATTGTGAAATGATAAATGGGATAAATGGATAAATTTATTTCCATTTATGAATTTGGATAATCCATAAGGCTTTTTGAATAAACATAAAGGGTTAAGGCCTGAGAATGGGAATTTTCCAAAATTACTATGAATTGTAATTGTTAAATGTGTTAATGGGATGTGTCATAGTATTAACTCCCATATTGTTTGTTATTCATTGTTATTTATTGTTTACAATGGAATTGGTTATGTTATTCCATGTTATGGTATGGTTGTGGTGATTTGATAAATAAGCATGTGCAAATGGCTTGGTAGAGTGGGATATTGAGTTGAGGTTCCACGCCCATGGGTCAAGTAAGAATGAGGCTCTAAACTCCACCCCAAAATTCACGGGTTAGGGAAGGGGATGAAGGCTCTATTCCACTAATGGTTTCATTCCACCCAGAATGAGGATTCAAGGTGAAGATATTTTATTGATGTGAAATGTGTTTCCCTAGTGAGATAGGACTTGATTTTTTTCCCACTATGCATTGTGATTGTTTTCCTTATACCCTTTTGTAGATGACATTTATGCCTAACCCATGGAACATGTGATCAAAATGGATTGAGTAATAAATATTGTATAATAAATGAAATTGGGATAAATAATAGAAATTAATTATGTAAACCTTGGATATATAATGGCACCTGAGATTTAATTAGTTTACCTACAATTTATTTTATACTTTCATAAACTATTAATTAGTCTGGGTATTTTGTAGACACCATTGGTGGTGACTTAATGATTTTAGTACTCACACCCTACTCGAGTCGTCGTTGGGTACTCGAGAAAATTTCTTAGTTATAGGTCAGGACAAGGGAAAGGCCCTACACAAAAAGGTTATGTTGGGCATGGGATGTATATAGAAAAAGACACGAAATTAGATTCAAGAATTGTTTTGAGTTTTGGTCATTTGTCTTATTTTGGGTTTCATTCACTTTCACTACTAGTATGGCATGAAATGGTTGTATGTGATTTGTATTTTGTGCCTATTTTGAGAAATTCTTGGTTATGCATGTTTATTGGTTATTCATATTGCTTCCTCTATTTATACTTTCATGCACTATCTAACCTATGTATGATGGAAAACCCATGTCACCCTAGGTGGGAATTGTTGTTATTGATGTGTGTTGTTACAGTTGGATAATATTTCACCACTAGGTGTTGGACATGTTGTGTGATTTTTCTTATTTATGATATTTTTCTCATGGCTAAAATGTCATGAGTTTGTGCATTCATCAATCAATTTATGCACCTAAGGATGTATGTGCCATGCATCATTATAGGCACACACATGGGATGGGTGTGCGGGGTATAGAGAGTGGAATAAATTTTACTCCCTTCATAACTCTAAATAAAATTATTCCTAATAATTTTAATGCATGTTGGAGAATGAAAAGATATCAAATGAATAGTTAAGGAATATCTTGTATAATGAAATGTTATGACCGAGTTAAAATATTAGGTTGTGATAATTATAAAGGCTGATTTGGTGTCTAAAAAAGGATTATATAATGATGGAAAAAAATTTAATAAAATTTTCCTAATTAAGGGTTTAAATTATTTAAAATGACGATAGTAACGAGTTGAAAATGGGAAATGTGCTTAAGAGTAAAGGATCGTGTTGTAAAAGAATAATTGGTTTGATGATGTGTTGGTGAAATATTTTTTATTAAATAAACTTATTACCAGATGTGGACCATGACCCGTGGTAGTTATGGTAGAGTGTAGTGTTCTAAGTGTGAAGATGAACAATGGGATATAGTATTAAGGATGGTCTGTTAAAAGTTAATAGTTTCAGATCTTTTCCATCTTTGGTTAAATCCTACCGGTCTTTCTTCGTAGCGTTTGGTGAATGATAAGTATAAAATGAGAATTATTGAGTTGAAAGGTGGGTATCCTCTTTTTTTTAGGTTTTACCCTTGTAGGTGTGGGTTAGAGAAGTGAGAGAGACCTATTTTGAGACATTGGATTTTTATTAGGAGGCTTTGTAGGTGATGATGTGGCCTAGGTGGCATGTTTAGTGAACCCTTGGTAGGTTTATGGCCTTGGGATGTGAGGCGTTGGTCAGTAATGTGACTGAGGAACCTCTCATGGTTCGTGATCGAAGGGAGTGCCTGCTGGACCATAGGAATGGTGTTTGGGACTTAGTGACCTTGTGAGTAGAGACCTTGCAAGTGGTGTTTGAAATACCATAGAGGGTGTTTGGCTCATAATTCAGATTAATGTGTACACCTTTGGGGTAGAACCTAGTGTAAATGGTTGTTGGTGCACTGGGCACATTATGCACTAGAACTGGGGTGAGAGTGTCATGCATGAGCATTTCATTGTTTGTGGCATGATATGTATGTTTTTTAGAGAGGGTCAATGGGTTTTCCTGGTTGTGACTCTAGTCTAGTTGGTATCATTCAACCTTCAAGGTGACCTATGAGAGAGGTCAGATGGGCTTCCAAGTTCTTTCTGGCATGTGTCTCAGATGTAGATGTTTTGGACTTTGATAGTGGGATATAGAGTGATTAATGGTGTAGTTTTGTCATTGAAGGATAAGTGGGAAGGTTTATGGCTAGTGGTGCAACTCATGTTGTGGTTAAGTTATGATAGTTTAAAAAAGTCAAGGGTGACCATGTGGGAGTTTAGCCCAGTGGTGCAAGTACCTTGGAATATGAAGTGTGGAAGATTCTTTTGGTATGTCATTAATGTATATTAAGTACCACCAAGTTTTAGTAAATCGTATATTAGTTCTTGGTTCTTTCATAATGGAACCCTAGTGATATGATAAGAGGAAAGGTTTTATTCAATGGGTTGTATCATATGGATGTTTGACTCACCTGTTTCGATGATGATTAATGTTTTTCTTGATGTTGTTTTTGAGAAAAAAAATACAAAGGTGGTTGAAGTGTGTTTATATGATTTCGCTCGATGGTGACACCTGTGGTGAGGGTGTTCACGTGTCTAAACTGGTTGGTATGAATGTTTGGGTTGTTGGGTGAGATGAAGAGTCCACTTCAGGTTTGATGAAGCTGACTAACCATGATGCATGTTCATGTAATTAAGTGGGTGATGGGATATACATAGGTAAAGGTTGGTTTGTGAGAGACTATTTGTTTGATTGGTCTGGTAGACTATTGTACTTTAGTTGTTAGGTATCATGGATGTATCGAAAGAACTTGATCAGTGTGGTGGAGGTAGTACCACATGAAAATTTGGTTCACAGCTTCCTTGTGATTTGGAATTGTAGTGATGGTTAATCTTGGTTGGAAATCACACCAGAGTAGTGGTGGTTAAGTGTTGATGAGATGCATTTGGCATGAGATCTTGAGATCCTTGACAGGTTATGATGTCCCATAGTTCAAAGCCAAAATGGATAAGTGGGTGGTGGACTTATTCAAAAAATTCATAGCATACTACTCTTGTGACGATCCTCCCTAATATCTTTATATCTTCCCATGTATGTTGAGAAGATATAGCCCATTCCAAGAGACATGAAGGTGTTTTATTGGATAAGGGACATCATTGAGTTTACACTCATGGGAATGGTATATTTGGAGTATTATGATAAAATGTTCACCCTTGTTGGCTTGGTGTGATGTCCTTGGGTGGGACTGAATGTTGAAAAATGTCATGGGTTTCATTCACCGATGCTAGGAATGGGAACTGGGTGATATTCTTTTAAATGTTTTGTGAAAAAGTTATATGGACATGTCTTTGTTTGGGGATCGACTTGTTAGAGACTGTAAGATGTAGTGGTTGGAATACCTTATGGTGAGTAATGGTAATGACACTCCTAAGGTGGGAAGTGATACGTCAGTCTTGGATGCAAAGAGGAGAACATCGATTTGGTGTAGTGGCACCCAGATACCAAAGAGGAACCAATGAGGTGTATGTTAGGTTCCTCAGAGTTTCCATGTGGGACTTGGATGTGATGACTGATGAGCCAAGTATTGTCTTCAAGCTCATTGTGGTTCCATGTGAAGATTTTCATGTCTGTACAAGAGTCATAGAAGGGTGTGGATGGATATGAAAATGGGTTGTGGCAAGAGAGGATATTTTCTAAAACTCCAATGAAGATTAGGGTTGGACTTGGGTAAATTACCTTTTGTTGTTTTTAGAACATCTTGAAGTTGAGCAAACCTTGTCCATGTGACGTGGTGTCATTCCATGGGTGAATCTTAATGACGGTCTGGAGGGCGGTAAGGCTGTGATGATGGAATTCTACTGGAATTCTAGAAACTACCCAAGCATGTTTTGGGATGATAATGATAGTCTCCATGTTAATAATCACCCTGGGAAGGTGATAAAGGTGTAGCATACCATAAGTGAAAAGTGGTTGCTCTAGGGAAAGCTAGTCGAGGGTGGTCTGATGAGAGATGTTAAACTTGAATGGGTGTGGTAAGAGTGACCCACCTCCAGGTTCATGTTGTGGTGGAAATGGATTTTTTATGTGAATATGCACCTGATTGAGGTAAAGTTGATCATATTCCTTGAATGTATAGTATAGGGATGTCCTCCTGAATGGTTTTAATGGTGTGGCTAGATTCTAATGTGGGTTCATGCCCCTATGAATATTCGTGCGTGGTGAGTGGAACATGTTAGATGATGGGAATACCGGGTTGAGGTTCAAGTGGTCTTTCATCAAAAGTGGAGGTACTATGTAACCGAAAATGGTGGAGAGAAACACACTGGATAAATGGTTGGTTGATGACGTGACTAGAGTTTCTATTGGAATAACTCAAGTAGTCACTGTCTGGGTGAGTTGGCCACGGTGGAGAGTTTTTCATGGGTTTAATTGGTTAAGTAGATGAGATTTTTGGGTTTTGTTTGTATATATAATTGTGAAAAGAAATATTTAGGGAATTTTTTTTGTAACTATCGTGTTTTTTTCTTCTAGGTGGGATCGGGTTGGTCATTATTAGAGTTTGGAAAATAGAGGAAGTGACGCCAACTGATTTGGGTCATGAGTTTTAAAGAGGATCAGACCGATGGGGTTCTCCTTGGTTTCTCTATAAAGATATGATGTTGTGTGTCACATTTCCATGAGTTGTGAGTTGGCCAATTTTTCTTATATATTCTCTCCGAAGTTCTAGTGGTTGGGAATGGTTGAAGTTGATGCGTGTTTGATCAGGTTTTGGTTTGTGTTGTGGTTGTAGACAGGGAGACATGCGGGACAAGTTTGTTCCTGTGATCTATGTTCAGCTGGTTTTTGGGATGGGAAACCAGAAACATGAAATATGTGAATGGATAGGAAGGCCTAGTGAAATGAACTTTATTTCGAAAGCCTAATGATTCATGGAAAAGCGGCTCAAGGAAAAGTTGTTATAATGTTTGGTGGATATAAGATCCCATATTTTATTAAGGTATGTTTTTTTTAAGTTTTGGTTTGGACTCTTCTTTTAGGCTAGATAAGTGTTTCCCCATGTTTATGTGAAGGATAAGGGGTGTTCTGAGGGTTCGAGACCTGAGAATAGGAGGAAAATGGAGTCCTAGTCATGTTGTATGGTTTGTGCATGGTTGGTGAAAATTGTGCGTGAATCCTAGGTATCTATTTAGCCTTTGAGAGAGTCTAATGCATGGTTGGTGCATGGTTAAATGAAACATTAGAGTAAACCATGAAAAGGGGTGTTTTTTATATAGTGTCTCATGCACGGTTTGCGCACAGTTAGGAAAACTGTGAGGGTAGACCGTGAGGCCCAGAGAATTTATAAAATTTAAAAAATTTCTACTTTGGGTTTTTAAACCCCAATATGGTATTTTCCTTCATTCCTCCCCTATCAACCCTAGTGATGACCCAAGACCTCCAAGAGCTCGCAAGGATCAATCTCCCAAATTTTTTGGTCGTTTGGAGCACTGTTGGTTATGGATTGAAGCCTCAGGTAAGTCTAACACTGCTATTGCTTCTCTTTTTTTGGATTAAGGCTCATGGTTTCCCACATATTCTTCTAAAACCCAGAAACACTTTTTTCTAGTGTAACCGAGGTTGGGGATTCATGGGATGCTTGAATCTATATCTAAATCCTTCATTAAGAGTGTTCTTTTCATAAGATTTGAGGTAGGTGGTCTATAAGTTCTATCCCAAAGTTTTATTCTAGATTTGTGCATTTAAGCTTCTGTTCATCAGTTTGCCTAATTGTGTTCTTGGTTTAGTTGGAGTTTTTAATTAAAAGGGGTGTAAAAGTTACCAAATAAACCTCTCACAATCCTCGTGAGATGAGTAGAGGATGACTTGACCATTTGAGGGCCACCCATGGGGTGTGTCTGAAATTCCATCACTATAGAGTGGTAGGGTTAAGTGAACGACTTCTAAGTAAAGTATAAATCCCATGTAGAACATGTTTTAATTATTTAACAAGTTATAAATGGAATAGTAATACATAAGACTAGGGTAATAAGGCATAAGTGGTTGTTTGGCATGACATGAAAATGGAAAATGGGGTGGAGTGGGACTATGTCTATTGTTTAATGAAATTTGGTTAGAAATGCCTAGGGGGGTTTGTGCATACTAAATGGTGAAATTATATATAAATTATGAAATGGAAAATGGGGATTATGTTAATGGTTTTTAATAAGGAAATTGATTATTATGTTTAATGGTTTAATATATGGGAATTGTGGCACACCTGATGGTTAAATGTAAAAAGTGGTTGGGTTATGAGATATGAGAAATTTACTTGAAATGTATAAGTGGTTGAATTCTTCTGAAATAATAAATGGGTTAAATGGGTAAATGTATGGTAATTAATGAATTTGGAAAATTCACAGGGGTTGTTGAATAAACATAGAGGGTTAAGGTATGAGAATAAGAATTGTGATAAATAACTATGAATTACAATTGGTAAATGTGTTAATGGGTTATGGTATAGTATTAATTCCCATGTTTTTTGTTATGAATTGTAATTGATGATTTCCAATGGAATTGGTTATGTCATGTTTTTTTATGGTATGGTTATAGTGATTTGATAAATAAGTATGTTCACATGGCTATGTAGAGTGGGGTATTGACTTGAGGTTCTATGCCCACAGGTTGAGTTAGACTGAGTCTCTAGACTCCAGCCCAAAATTTATGGGTTTGGGATGGGTATGAAGGATCTATTCCCATAATGGTTTCATTCCACCTAGACTAAGGCTTCGAGGTGTGGATAATGAATTGATGTGAAATTTTTATCCCTAATGAGATAGAGACATGATTTTTTTACCTTACGCATTGTGATTTTTTCCTTACAGCCTTGTGTAGATGACATTTTTTCCTAACCCAAGGAACATGTGATCAAAATGGATTAATTAATGAAGATGATATAATAAATTATATTTGGGTAAATGCTAGGAATTAATTAAGTAAACCTTGGATATCTAATGGCACCTGAGTTTTCCATTGATTACCTACCATTAATTTTTTAATTGTATGCACTATCTATTATACTAGATATTATTTAGACACCGTTGGTGGTGGCCTACTGAGTTGTATACTCACACCCTTCTCAAGACATTGTTGGGTACGCGAGTAGATTTCTTGGTTGCAAGTTAGGACAAGGGAAATGTCCCTACACTAAAATGTTGAGTTGGGAATGGGATGTACATGCAAAAGGACGAAGGCATAGAGTTGGGAACAGGTTTTTGTTTTGGTTATTTGTCTTATTTTTGGTTTCATTCACATGCACTACTAGAATTGAATGGAATGGTTGTATTTGATTTTTGGTTAGTACCCTTTTTGGGAAAAGCTTGATTATGCATGTTTATTGGTTGTTCATATTTCTTCCACTATTTATATTTTGTTCTCCTCTACATCACTCTAATAAAGTGGGTATAGTCTTCCGACATGATTTATTAGACCCTTGTCGCTAGTCGGAAATCTCTGGTGTATGAAGACGTGCCCTTGGGTCATGTGATGACTCATCTCGGAGCATCATCTTAGTGGATTCTGGTTTGGGGACATTACATTCAGAAATGAGTCTTTTATGATGGAAATTTTTGACTTCTGATATCACTTTTTATTTCACGGTGCAAAATTCTTAATCCTTTAGGATTTAGGTTGCACCTCAAAGTATTGAAAAACATATTGAGGTAACCACTTTGATCTTTTATCTTCTTATTACCTTAAAAAATTAGAAACATAAGGTGGTGTAATTTATGCTTTAAGTTTCAATGAGGAATTGGTGGGTTATTTTTGTACAAGATAAAAAAAATTAATGGTTTTAATGGGAAGTAATTTAAACTCTAATTTATGAATAATTTCATATATATATGCTTTTATAATATATAAATATTATGATATTATGTATCTAAAACTTGGAGAGAAGAATATAATGGAATATAGTATGAGTTTCACTGATTTTTTTATATTTAAACATCATTAGGTCAAGATGAATATAGGAAGGATAAATAGTTTGGGATTTTTTTCTATCCATTTCTTTGGGATTATGAGAGGCACCTCTATCTACCAACTAATAGTTATGTAATTATTATAGATTTTATAATAAAGAGGGGTTTATGAAGAAATCAATTACCCAATTTTATTTTAAGCATATCATTTTATGAAGAGTAACTCCATGCCCCTAAAATGGGGGCATGAGAAATTATACCAAGGTTATCTAAAATAAGGTGGTCAAAGTTTGTTTATTATGTTACCTCCATCTCAAGGAAGAACATTATGGGGGTCATACTAGTAAGGTGATATTGGTCACATTGGGGTTATGCTTCCATGTCAACTGGAGGATTATCAATAGAATTGAAGGATTATGAGTTGTTCATGGTTTTATAGATATGAAATTTAGGGAGGTGGTGAATTAAGTTCAAGATTGACATATATAACTCGTGTATTAGTTGGAGGACCTCAAAAGATTAGTAGATAGTTTTTATAAAAGAAAACTAGACATAGTGGTTGATGAGGATTATAGGGACATCCTCCATAGGTAACTTATGTTTAGTTCAGTTAAAAATATCATGGTTAGGGTCATAGATCCTATATAGGATATATTTATGTTTTTAATTTAATTTTTATAAATAGTGGTGAGTGATCGTTGATTGTGTGAGGTGTGATTATAGATAATTTCACCTTAGATATGGTTTTTAATACCGATACATCATGTTCCTTTTTTTTACCCTTATAGTATTTAATCTATGTTTTTATATTGAATTCATATCTGAAGTATTAACTATTGATACTCCCCAAGTAATGTGATTTAAGAAAAATTGAAATGTGTGAATTATTCTATCACTATTAGTGATTATAGACATGTTATAAAATCTTCATCATTAAAAATTTGAAAAAAATTTATGTTAACATGAGTATGTGTTTGTTGAATTTCTACTGAACACTTGTTGACATCAATTAGTTGGTTTTGATCTTATCCTCTCGTACAGATATATCATATGCTTGTATATATAAAATGAATTTTTTTAATCTTATTTTTTTACTATTTTCTAGATGTTTTCCTAAATATTTCATAAATTTTAAAATGTAGGGGGATTATTAATTCACTATTATTTTCTACATGGTACTGGTTTAATATAAATTTCTAAAAAATATATAGAACATGTTGAGATTTCAAAATTTATTTTTAAAATATATAAATTTGAGGAAAATGAACTTATTTCAAAAATCATTTCTCATAATGGAGATCACTTATTTCCTATTAAAATCTATATGTGTTTTAGGGAATTAAAATGATTATCAAAAGTTTAGTGATGTTATATTTGAAAATCGGGGTCCAATTGAATATATTGGTGATTTATTAACAATTAGAAGAAACTATGTGGTTTAAAATGTTTTTCTAGGATACTATTATCATAATAACTAATTATGGGTTGAGGGAATTTTAAAACCTACATTTAAGACCCAGTATTATTTCTCTAAAAATTTTCGTGTCATTATTTGTATTAAAAAAATTACGGAATTAATGGACCTCATGAATAATAACTTTTATCCTTATCTTGAATCATTTTATTAGTTTTAATTTATTATATCTTATTATACTTATGTTTATAGGTGAAATACGTGGGGCAGTTGTAGATTTCAATATAAATACTTCCAGAGGAAAAATAATATATTAAACTCTTAAACTGTCTATTTTTTATCTTAAAATAAAATTTAAATTCTACATATTATCTAAAAATATAAATTTTGTTGATTGTGAAATTGTAAAAGTAGTGAATTATTTTAATATTCTGAGTAATTTGTTTGATATCAAATGTTTTCATAGTTTCACATAATTTTACATAAGATAAATGTAGAGTTTATCACCATAACTAACATATATAACAACTTTGAATAATAAGGGAGAGGAAATTTTTGGGATGATCAATGTGAAATAGTATTCTAGGAGTTAAATAATAGGCTTATCAGTATTGATTCTTATTAATATAATTTAAAGTGTAAATTTTTAGGAAAATAATGATTTAGTTGAAATATATTTTTGGAAGCTAAGGATTTAGTTTTTTAGGTTAGTGTTTTCTCACACACATCTTTTCACATGAGAGGTGGGGGCTTGCATGAATGGGGGGTGTGGGACATGTTGTTAATGGAGGAAGTGATTAGAAGATGTGGAAGGGTTGAAGTGAGATGTAGTGGGAATAAGATAGGGTGTACACATTGTGAGAAAGGTGCAAGATGTGAAAGGTAGAAAGGTGGTAGTACAAAATTTAAAAAATGCATAAATTTGTATTACAATATTATTCCTTTGACCCTTAAATTATCTCGGGAATTTGTGGTACTGAAAATAGGTCATTGTGCTAAAAATAAAAAATATTCTTTTGAGTAATAGTGAATTTGAATCATTATAAAGTGAATTTTTCCTAGTGTTTATTTCATAATCCTTGAAGTGAGTGATGAGGTTCAACCACTTGGGGTACCTTTAGAGTGTACATGTTTTTGGTTTATACCCACCTCTCTCTAAATAAAGTAAAATTAGAAGAATAAATTAATTTTAGTTTAAACATGATAATACTATTATTTTAAAATATTTTATTATCTTGATAATCTAACCATTTTTATTTATTAATATTTTATAGAAAATGGAAAACCAATACATGTAATATAGAGAAATAACTCATGGTTTTTATATATAAATGAAAAATGGGGAGACTTAATGGAACTATGGTGAAGTGGGATTGTGATAATAGCTAATGGTAATGTATGTGAATTTGGAAGAACCTCAGGATAAAACTATGTCAAGGATTTTTATACATGATTGATACTGAATCCAATATGAGACAACATATAGGAAAATTAAGAAAAATTAATGGATCATGGTTCATTTTAGATGAATTTATGGAACTAATTATATTTTGGTTTAAGATATAGAAAGATAATTATTTTAAAACTATGACTGAGAGGACCCCAATTATGCCATATATCTAGAGATTCAATTACCAAGATAATATAATATATAATATATACTATGGTTTTATATATCACATTATGGTTTAGAAGGAATATGATGAAATATTATAAGTAAGTTAAACATTTATGAGGAGGCTTTGAACCATTATTTTAATTCCTAATAATGTTCAGTATAACTAATTTAGTACACGGATTAGGTCAAGGAAAATTGAATATGTTTAGGATAAATTTGAATCAAATTTTGAGAATTTTGGGGAAACCACCATATCACCCATGAAACCTCCATATGTTTTCCCCTATTTAGAATATGGATTGATTTTGATATGGGAAGAAATCTTCTTGTGGTTTTCAAGGAAAAGTTAATTTTTGGTCAATTTGAATAGATTTTATAGTGTTTTTATCTCTAATAAATATAGAAGGATTCACATATATTTAAACAGATATTTAACTCACCCCAATAAAATTTTAATGAAAACTATGCTTGGATTTCACCATTATTTAATAAGGAGAAGAAAATGGAAGATATAAGAGTTATCCATATGATTAATCCCTATAAAAGGAATATGTTTTAGTTTTCGTAAAATAATCAAGTGTATAATGAATTATATGGACATCTAAAATGTCTAAAGATTATTGGTTTTTAATAAATGGGAATTATATTAGGACCGTGTCTCTCTCTTTTTTGTTTTAAATTAAAATATTGATAGTTTTTTTTCAAACCCTGGAGGGGATAAACATCTTTGGTGATAAGAATTTATAATTAATGGTGATTGAATTATTAATTTATTTTTTTAAATAAATTTTTTTTATATTTGTGCATAAATTAATTATTTTATAATATTCTTCTTTAATTATATATGACCTTAATCTAATTATTAAGGGATTATAATTTAATTTTTGAATTATATTACTTTAAAACACTCTCAAACAAGGAATGAGTTTAACTGATTTATATTTAAACATTTTTTGGAATCAATAAATTACTAAATAAATTGATGTATTTTATCCTAATAAAAGATGATTTTAGTAATATAAGAGTAAACAGCTGATAATTAATTTACTTGTATTTAATTTTTATGAAAAGAAATTTATTTTTTGATGTTATTTGAATCCTTATTATTTAATGTAATGCCCTAATATTTTAATTTTTGTTTTACTTTAAACCTAATGTGTTAAATATATTTTATATCACGCCACACCAATCTAAAACAAAATTTCGATACTTTAAAATGAAACAATTACATTTTACTATTATAAAATAGTCATTTAATTAGGTAGTATAAATGGAAGTAACCATATTACAAAATCTGTAATGAAAAATGAAAGAATAACATCAGGTAGATAAGTTTCCCAAATTAAGATCATTTGTCTGAGGTTGGAAAGAAAGTATATCTACTATGGTTTTACCTAGACCAAGCTCTAGATGAAGTCAAAAAAAATATTTTATCATTTAAATTTATTATGAGAGAAGTTCAATCTAGTGGAAAATTCCCCTTGATCAATGCTACCAAATTCACAACCCATGATTGTGACTAGAGTTTATCTTATGATTCCGTCCTAAATGGAGATGTTGATGGGTTATGTAAGTATAAAAATGGAAATAAATAAAAATGTAATTTTAAATATATTTTAATTTTTATAGTTATATTTAAATTAATGGAAAATAAAGGATTTATGTTAATAAAATAATCATTTTATGCTAAAAATATAATTTATCTAGAAAATTATTCTTATATGATTTATTTGAATAAAATATATATAACATGAATAAAATATATTTTTTATATGAATAATATACAAGCCCCAATTTAATAATTATTTCCTAAGAAATAAGAATAATAATAGTTAATATTTGAAAGAGTTATTTTCCTATGAAAATATTTTTCATAATAATAATATTATTTTATATAAAAGATAAATACAAAAAATTTAGAAAAAATATTAAAAATAAAATTCATTATATAAAATATAATATTATTATTATATTAGAATCAATTTTTTTATTTTTTATGAATTTTTTTAGATGAATGGTCAAAAATATAGTTTTTACCAGAATTGTACATTTCATGGAATTATCATGATATAGGCAAGGCCTATAAATTTATGAAACCATCTAATTTATTAAATTTGTATATAAGAAGTAAACTTATACATTAGAAAAAATATTTTGAGTTTTTGAAACCAACTATTATCATTCTTAGGACTTATGTAGTATTTTCCAATAAAAATATATTTTTGGTCATTTTTTTAAATTATATATTATTTTATAAAATTTCACTTTTTGATTTCTTGATATAATACCCGTAATTTTTATTTTTTGATAAAAAATTTATTGCAATAAAATAAACCACATTTATAATTTTTTCTTAAACATAATTTTTAAACTTAAAAATACACTTTTTATGAAAATTGTTTTTATGCATTATTAGTGCTAATATAAATCAGAATTTTTAAAAACCTTGGATTCCTGTTGAAAAAAAAATTATTTCTTTTTTTTGGATGATCTAGTACAAATTATGTAAAAATTTAAGTTTATTATTATTCATTAAAATTAAATTACTTGATTAAAAATTAGTTACCACATCAAAAATCCTAAAATGATAAAAGTGAAAATAATAAGAGTAATGAACTTAAAAACAAGTTAAAACATGGTTTAAATGTATATATGATTATTTATGGACCATATCCCTTTAGACACTCCATAATTTTCCATTATTCTCCCTATTTTACCATTGAATGTTGACTTTACCTTTTTGTTATTACAAAAATGCTACACCCACATCTTATAGAACGAGAACACCTCCACCAAATTTATCCAACCATCACAAAGAATTATCTAAACTAAAACTATATCATATTATCCCATACACTCTCTCCCCATGTTCTATGTTCATTTTTATTTCTAGAAGACCATACAAAGGATCTTTATGGCATTACCCATGGTAGAACATTTTAAGGGAGAGGTAATGTTCTCAATCGAGATCTGTTAATTTATTTATTCATCTACCCCCTAAAATCTATTATATCCATGAATGTATGATAAAATTAGTATAACCAATATTATAAAATGTTAATATTATAATGTAATATCCATTTTTTTATTCTTCTAAACTATTCAAAAAATGAAGTTGTTATCAAGTGAACATGAAAACTAAAACATCCATGGATAGTGTGCTTGATTTTTAATCACTACCTTACATAGATGGTTCTAAAATAATATTTGAGGGATTAATATTAAATTTATAATATTATTAATATTTTTTGTTATAAAAAATTCCATATATTCCTCCAGATCTATGGAAAATGAACACATCACCCATCTGTGTGTGAAGACTACTATGCCACCAAAAGTGACATATTTCATTTTTCATATAGGATTTTATTCATTATTAATATATATAAAAATATGATTCACCACCTTAATAAAATTTAAAAAAATATAATTATTATTTTTTAATAATGATATTATTCTAGAATAATAACTTTATTAACTATACTCACCCATATATTATAGTTTGTTCTTCTGTGGGTTCATTTAATTGATTACATGAGAAATACTATAAATTAAAATCATGGTTGAATTTGGAAACATAAATACAATTGGTATTATAAATTATTGATAAAATTATAATTTTGGGTTATATAAATGTAATATTAATATCTAACTTATTATTAACATACCACCCTTTGGTTTGTAAAACATTACTGAAATAATCTCATAACCAACTTCATCATCATTAATCAAAACTAAAATACTTATGAAATAAAATATGAACATCATAAATAATTGAATAAAATATATTATATTATATATAAATATATTATAATGATAAAATTTAAATCTATAAAAATTAATCAACATTTCCATTATAAAACTATTATTAAACAAATTATTGAAACTAATAACATCTGATGATGAAAATTAAATATAAAAAACTAACATATTTGAAGTAAATTATTATAGATGAAGTCTATAAAAGGATATAGGTATGAATAAAGTTATTAATAATATATAAAGGTATTTTTGTTTTTTATATAAATTTATAAATTGTTTTCATGGAATTTGGAAACAAATGAAATGGTTTCATAGTCTCAACTCTAATTCTTTGAGACTTGCTACATTTTTTTCACCATGATTACTTTCATATGGATCCTATTAATTTTATTCCCATTAATTTAATTAAATATATTAATATAGAAATTAATATGATATATGAGTCTTATTCATGTTCCTTTCTTTAATAAACTTTTAATTCAAGTGTTACCCAAGCCTTAAGGGATTTTGATAACTCAATTTCCATTCATTGAGTTATTATTCTCCATTTTAATCATTATTCTTATAAGTTTGTTATATTCCACCTTATTATGGAGTAATGATTTATTTCATTTTTTTATGTATAATTACATTTATTTCATATAAAATCCATTTGAAATTATTTTTCCTTCAAAATAATATGTTTGCAAGGGTTTTTCATAACTCAATTTTCATTAATTGAGTTATAAAGATTTATATTGAACTTTGTACTTATATTTTATATTTATTACACCATAAGATATTATATTGTGATTTATATTTCCCTCTAAGTAAAATTACACTATCTATTCTGATATTCCTCTTCAATTAATTTCTTCTCCACAAAATTATGACATAGTTAAGGATAATTCACAATCTCTTTAATGATGATTTTTCTTCCATGTACTGATTTTTCATTCCTAAAATTTTTCTCATTTATATTTGGAAGCCTAATTATGTGTTATCTCATGTTAAATTCATATTTGACTTATCTTATTTTCAATATAATTTTTTTTATTCAATTATATGATTTTTTATTTTAACCAAGTTATTTTAAATTTCTAAAATAGTTTTCCATCCATGGTCATTTGTTTTGTCTTCCACTCCATATTTATAGTGAAAAATAATATGTCATTAACACGTATATATTTTTAGGATTCCAATTTTTTAAATACATGTTTCCACTCTGAAAATGAATTTTTAAAGTGACTTGGAACACCCAACTTTTATAGCATCATTAAATATGTAATAAATACACTTTTATGATTTCACTTATATTCTTCAATTTATGTTAAAATGAATTTAACTATTTTGGATTTATATTTCATGAATTACCTAATAAATCCTCTCATACTATATTATTTTGTGGAATTAAACTCATGGTATCAAACAATCTAATTCATGATCCCTTCTAATATAATATATTTTTGAAGGGTTCCTCTTTTGAAGGTGTTATCATCTATATCAATATCCTTCAAGGTTCTTATATTACAATTATGATATGAGTTAACAATATCATCCATCTTATTTATTTTGATTGATTGTTAAAATATACTTTCATTCATTGATTAGTGAAATTATTGAGTTAATTGTATTCCCATTACTCTATATGGTGTTAGCTTGAGTGATTCTTCTATAAAAGCTATTCCATTTATTTGTTAGAGAAATATAAAAAAAATCAATATAATTTTAATTCCCATATGGGAATTTATTTATTACTAAGGAATGTTATTTATGAAATTTCATCTTATTCATTATTTAATATGAATAATAAATTATCCATAATAAGATACCTGAGGAGGTTTCAATAGCCCATTATTACATCAATAGGTCTCATGAGACAAACTGACCTTGATATTTTTTGTATGTATGACCATTTAATTATGTGTAACTAGTTGTATTAAAATAAATTATATATCATGTAATAAGTCCTTTATGGTTTGTAATGACTTTGTACAAGGCCTTAGAATGTATGAAATTATACATTCCATCACTATAAAATCTGTTGTTTCAATCTAAGAGATTAATTGTATTGTTATATGATACATGGATTTATTTTAAACTAATGCAATCAATCATGTTAAATTATTTAATTATCATTTACATCCTTAAATATTAATCATTTCATTTTTAAACTATGTTCTCTTCTATTATTTGTTTTCCCCTACTATGCATTTGTGTTCACCATTCTTATATTTCCATTTACCTAGATAATGAAGAAAAGTATTGCACGTGATATGTATAGAATAACAGCATGTGTATAGAACATATTAGTGATTTTTTAAGAATTATTATGGAATAAGTAGTTCTTAATATAGTGGTAAAAATTTCCATTTGATGAGAAATACATGGGATGTATTATTTAATTATGTGTCTTAATTTCCTTAAACATACTACCTAAAAGGTCATGGGAATATATGTGATGTAATATTTGATATAAATGTTTTTATTATGGGAAATTAACCTCCAGATAAATTATATTCATTATAAAATTAGTGCTTATATAACATTAGATATTATGATTTTATTGTTTTGTGGATAATTTACGAGTTATAAATGTCATCAAGTGTTGATAAGTTATGGTTGATTTTAATTTCAATGGTATAGATAACCCTTTAGTTTAGATTATTAAGTATTGAATATATTATGCTTTTTATGAATTGGTAAGATTAAACATTAGAAAAAACATTAAGAATAAGTCTATGTATAGGAAAACACCATAAAATTATTGTAAAGTAGATATTGTGTTGTTCCATTAGAAATAAATCTAATTGTGGATACTATAAATCGGGTGAAACTCTAGATTAACTACACCTATAGGTAATCACTATAAAAAAAGGATGTTTGAGTAATAACATGATCATTAATTTGTTCTTAATTAGTGGAACTAATATTGTACACTAGGCTAGATAGTCTCATTGGATATTATAGATTCCCATAATTTTTGTACAAAAATGTGACATCTTATTGGTTGAATATTCTATACATAACATTACGATCCATTAAAGAACCATATAGGTTTAGTGTCTTTGGATACATGGATACATAAAAAGCATATTTCTAATAGATATGAATTGTTTCACACTAAGTTCTTCACAACTAGAACCCTTCTTCTAAACATCACACATAAATATTTTCTTCATATCCTGAGAAAATAAATCATAAAAAGGGAGATTTTGAATGATTAGTAAGGGTAAACAAGAGAGGTATAAAAATAACAAAATAATATATGAATGAGGATATGAGATAAACATTTTAAAACCATACCCAGTATATCATAGATCATAATCATAAATCAGGTAATAAAACTTGCTAGTTCTTAAGACATGGATCATAATGGAATCAAGGAACATGATCCATGGGAGCATAACATTGGGATAAGGCATGAGTTTGTGATATATAAATAAGAATAGAAAATCATTTATTTAATCAATACATACTACTAAGACTATCGTAGTGGATTGGGTTAACTCACAATTCCATCATATCCTTATTCAAGGTTCAATCAAAATTTTCATTGTGGACGAAGCCCTATACTATATTTGGTTCACACCCCATTCTGGTCCTTTTTATCATATGAGATATCTATATTTACCAAATGCATTAGAGGGATATGTTATTTTTTTCAACCCATAACATAATGAAAATAATACATATATGTACCCAAATATCACAAAACATTTATCATTACATGAACCATAAAAATTAATTGATTTTAGTAAACATTTAACCATAGCATAACACATGGAAAAAAGTGGTTTCATAAATGTCTGATAATAACATTAATAAACTTGGTGAAATAAATGGGTTTTATAGAATAATCCTTAAAGAATTATAATAATAATTCATAAAAATAATGAATCTTATAGGTATCATTTCATTATATCACTATAAAATCATAGGTAACAATAAATAATGTTATCATAGATGAAATATTTGTTTAAAATGTCATTTGAGAAAATTCTTGTAGAAAACACCTTTTATATTAAAATCATCTTTTTAAAATCTAAAAATTTCTAAAGATTATGCAAAATTGTTTCATTTCAAATAATCTTGGAAAATGTAAAGTAATCATTGAATAATTTATAGGTCATGAATATAGTATTTATTTTATCATGTATATAAAAACAATGATTCCATTCACATTTTTGATAATAAATCAAAAGTACCTCATTTAGAAAATGATTAGTATATTAATTTTAAACAATTTTGTAAAAATTAAAACATAGGGAAAATGAAATTAAAATACATAGAATAATATTGATTTTTTTTGATTTTTTTTAGAAAATTTGGATATGTAAAAAAAGATTTTGGACTAAATAGAGAGATAAAGTCAATTTTCATAAAAAAATCATTCTATTGAGTCATCAAAAAGAGAAAAATTAATGTAAAATATAAAATCCCATATATTAACCATAGTATAATAAAATTAATGTGTTTTTTTGGAGTTATATTATAAAATTTCATCATAAAAAACATAGTGATAAACAACCTTAATAAATATTGAGATTATAACATAAATCCCTAACCACTTGGGTAACTTTTCAATCATAATAACCATGTGTGAAATAAAATTATATGGATATTTAAATATACTATAAATATCATCGTAAGAATCATAAAATAAATTCATGGGTAGTATATACACCACATAAACGATACTAGGTGTGAATATGGCATGTTTGAAACATAAATAAAAGTGAAGTAAAAATATCTAACCTCAAGTTAAACTTTCTCCGAACGCACTGTAACCACATGTATAATAAATTTAAATTTAAAATAATTATATATAATAATTATTTACATAACTATAATTTCATATATGACCTGCTTATAATATTTTAACACCCATAAATTTATAAATCCTTATTAAAATTGTCTTTTTCAAGTGTTAACTATTTCATTTCTCAAGAGAACTATGGTTTGGTGGTTCTGGTCATTGTACTTTTGTCATGGTTTTATAATCCATTGAATTTTAATCTTTATATTAATATGTTATATATCCATTATATGTATATTTTTATTCATACCTAAAATATATAGTAGAAAACATGCATTACAGTAATTATTGAGACGATAGGTCATACGTACTCATGAACATTGTTTTCACTTTTTGGTAGATAGAAAAAAAAGAAACGTAAATAGTAAATCACCTTTAAAAATAGTTATTCTATAAAATATATCAAATATATTCAATAAATATTTCCTTATTATGATTCCAAAAAAATATAAATGAAAAACGATTTTAATTGCTTCGTGGAGGTGATAGTCCCCATGTAAACACAGGCGATGTTAACATTTACCAACAGATTGAAAGAAAATAAGGTAGATATGATATTATAATATATGAATCCTAATTAGGACATTAATATCATATATAAAAGTTGAAACTATCCAAATAACCATCCATTAAATATTATTATGGAAAATGAATTGTATCATTAAATGGAGGCGGTAGTGCACACTTACATAGGCATGATACTTTCACTTCCCATTTGAGGGAAAAGAAAATGGATAGTGGCAGTTACAAAATAATAATAAAATTTATTTATATTTAATGTAATTTAATTTTTATATTATAATAAATACAAAGATTTATAGATGGTAAAAGAATAAATAAATTGAAAGAGGATGGGAGGGAATATTACTTCTTCTTCAGTAGGCCTCCATTAGATCATTTCTTAATGAGCCTTGGAATTGTCTTTCAACAAGAAGAAAAATCTATAATTAGTGTATATGGAAGTTTATTGGATAATTTGGTAGGGTTTATTTGAGATATATGGCTCAAAGTGGTTTAAATAATAGAGATAAGGGGAGTTTGTTTATAGGGAGGGAATTGACACACTAAGAATTACCAAAAAGTTTAAAATATAATTAATTCATTCTCAAGTAAAATGCTTCAAAATTGTAGTATATTCCAATAAATAATATAATATCTAAATATAATCATCCAAATGAATTTATAATGGTTTTTGTGTAATTTTACACCTTATCAATTTTTTTAACCCCTTTGTTAATCAATTTTAATCTTAATTGTGGTAGTGAATTTTTTAATATTAAAGGGTAATAATTTTTCTTATAAGCTAAAAATAATCTTATAAATGACCAATTTGTGAAATTATATACCATTATCTTTATACTCCACCTATTTCAATATTTTTATTATTTTTAAATTAATTAATTAATTTTTTTAGAAGATAATATTAATGTAATTTTAAGAACTATTCAAATAATTTGATTTCAAAAAGAACATTAAAGAAATTTAACTTATATATAAACCTTTCAAACATCCATGAAATATTATATTTATCTGAAAAATCATGTAACGCAAAAAAACACAAAAATTATATTACTTCAAATAATTTTAAAATAATTTAAATTATTTATCAATAAATTGAATAGATATTGTGTTGGTGTTGGGTAAGTACTTAGGGTAATTATTAAGTAACTAAAATTTATAAATAAACTAAATTGATAAAAAAAAGTAATTTTTTATTCAATTAAAATTTTATTACCAAACCAATACTCTTTTTACCCTTATCTAATAATTTTATTGATATTAAATTCAAGGAGTTATTTTGGAATTTCATTTACATAAAATAATATAAACATCAATATCAAGGAAAAATGGCACAAAATGAAATATATTATAATTTAGGATGTTTATGGATGAATAAAATAAAATAAAATCAATTGTTGGGATGATTTCAATACCTTACCTCATTTTTTAACCATGTTACAACCATTTTACCCTTACCGAGGTAACAAATATTTACCACCGTTATTATTCATAAAGACCAAAAATAAAAGGGTCTCATTTAGCAAATATGAACCTCACGAATCTAATTATGGTATATATTTATAAAGATTCAATATATATAAGTGGAATAAATCAATTTTATTATAAATTCATAAAACACAACAAAACACCGTTTTTAGAAACATGTGTTTTCAAGCACAAAAATTAACTTATATGAAAATCATAAATATTTATTATTAAAATCGAATTAATTATAAAATTATTAATGAAATAGATCATATATTATTCTAATATAAAATAAAATATATAATTTTAGTTTTAAATTACTTGATTTAATGATAATATTTAAAAAATTGTATTTTTCACTATTCACTGAAAAAATAATCATTTCAAAAAAATCCCAATATTTCCCCCAAAGTGAATTATAATATTATGATTTAAAAATAGATTTCTATTATATAAAATAAAATTTCTAAAATTTGTGGAAATTTATTATAATTTCCACAAAGAAAATGAAGTAGAATATTTTTCAACGAAATTTATTTTTGAGCATAATATGACTTTAATAAAAATTCAGTGATTTTTACATAAGAATTAATCAATAAATTTTTACTGACTAAGACCATTGTAAACATATTGTATAATGTGATTAATCAAATTTATAATGAAAAATTAAATATTTATGTTATAACAGCCACATTTCAATAATAATTGTTTTATAATATATCTCAATTATCTTAAAGCTCGACATTGCATTTTAATCAAGCTACCTAGCTTATTATTATTTTAACATAAATTTTCACTATGTTATATATATTCATTGGATATTCACACATTATTTATCAATAATTATTTGGTATTTGAATATATTTAGTATAGATAACCCAACACGGATTGACCCCAGATAACCTATATTGAAACCAAGATATTAATAAGTTAGGTTAATCAAGATATTTATGAATCACTTATTTAAGGTTTATAGTATCATATTATAAAATTATTAATATTCACATACCACAAAATTCCTTTATTTAAGTAATTATTAAATGAAAAATAACTAGAGTTCAAAATGGATGTGATGGGCAATGTGGTGACTATCCCAATGGGAACCCAAATTAAATAATATCTTGAGTGAGGAATTTTGTGATTATCAAAACCATATATATTTAGTTTTAATTTTTTTAATATAGTTGAATTACCAAAAACATAAACATATATAATTATGGAGTATCTTATAATATTTGGTGATAAAAATGATGTAGGAAACATTATTCAATTTCTTATGCGTCAAGAATGTTGATGGATTCTCCCAGGGAAATGAATTTAATGTACATAAATTTTTTTTATATGCATGAAAGGAGGACGTCGAGAAACTAATTATGGAGTGAAAATGAAGAGTTAGTTATCAAAATGGAAGGAAAAGATGTGTTTCCTAGTCTTAAAATGGATATTAATCTACACACCTCATTTGAAAATATATATTTAGTAATTTATATTATTTAGATAACCTTAAATAATATTACTAGTAAGTGATAATTAAAATTTGGAGGATTAAATTTATTTTGATAGAATATAATGCCCCAATATTTTACAATATATTTTAAATTTTAAAACTTATGTGTTAAATAGATTTTTATTAAAACTGAAAATAAAATTGATAATTTAATAGAAATTTATTAAATTCTACTGATATAATTTAGTTTTTTGATTAGTGAGTATAAAAAGAAGTATTTATATTAAGAAATATATGAAAAAAGGAATGAAATGACATATAATAATATAAGTCACCATTATGATGCTCAACTTTATTATCTTATAAACAATGTAGCCTAACTAGGGATTTCTACATATCAACACTAATAAAAACTCTAATAATTATTGTGAGAATGAAATATATTATTAGATTAGTTCAGGTTAGTGGAAATTTTCACAAGATACATGCTAGCAGAATTACCTCTCATGACATCCATCGAATATTATTTTATATGTAGGTATGAAATAAATATAATTAGTGGTAATATAAGTAGAAATTATTATTTAATAATCATGTAATTTTTAATGTGTTTCATATTTTATACATACATTTAAAGGACAGGAAAAGAAATTTTATATATTAATTCATGACTCATTTTTTTTATAAAAATGTATTTTATGTAAAATCAAATTTTTATGTGTTTTACATTAAAAATAGTTTTTCTTTTTCGAATAAGATATATTTTCATATGAATAATATATTAACCCCAAATTAATTAATCTTTGATAGAAAATAAGAACAATAATAGCCAACATTTTAAAAAGTTATTTTTTTATAAAAAAGATTAAATATATATTTTTTATTTTATTTAAAAGTAAAACTTTAGAAATTAAGAAATTGAATTTCAAAAAATAAAATTAATTTTATAATTCATAATATTAATATTATCTTAAGATATTTTTTTCATATTTTTAGGAAATTGTTCATTTTTAGGTGAATAGTGAAAAATAATGTTTTTAAAAAAACTATAAATCTTATAAATTTACCAAGATATAAAAAAGGGGTAAAAGTTTATAGAAAATTTCAATTGATAAAATATTTATTTAATATTTAAATCTATAAAATTTTAAAACAACAATATATAATTTTTAAAACATATGATTCACTTTTTTAGGACATAAGCAACATTTTAAAATAAAAAATTATTCTTGCAATTTCATTAAATTATTTTTAATTTTGATAAAATTAAACTAAATCTTGATTTTTAAGAAAAATTAATTTTATATATTTCATAATAAATCAATTTTTGTAATGAAAATAAATAAACTCATAATTTTATCTTAATAACAATCTTTTAGCATAAACATATACCTTTTCAAAAAAACTGATTTTCACACATTATATACACTAATATTAAAATTAATTTCCAACACCTTTAAATTTTTTATTTAAAAAATGATTTCATATTTCTAATAATTAGGTAGAATTTATGAAAATAAGACTATTTATTTTTATTCATTAAATTTATTTTACTTTTGAAAAAAAATAGTTTCCTTAATAAAATCCAAGAATGGTAAAAGTGAACAATATTAGAGTAAAAGATTAAAAATGTGAAAATAAAAGGTGTAAATATTTATAGATAAGTATTTATATAACTTAATCCTTACTCCAATCAATTATTTTATTTTATTTCCTTAATTTTACCCTCTAATATTAACTTTTCCTTTTACGTTATTATAAAAATGCCACCCCCTCGACTTATTAAAGCAACTCAACTGCATCTCATTTATTAAGTCATTATAAATCTTTAGGTTGACCAAACATCTAAAACAATATCTTTTACACTCTCTACCCACACACTATAAACCTTTTTATTGAAAATATAAAAATCTAGAAGACTTAATATGTTACCCAAGTAAGGACATCCAAAGAAAGAGGTAGTGCTCTCAATCGAGCCTTCATAACTCTTTTATTGTTATGTCAAAAAAAAATTGTATCCATTAAATTATGATATTTTAATTGTCAAGACATTCTTAAACTTAATTATAATATTCTAATAAATATTTTCTACCTTCCTCAAAAACAATTCAACAAATGATGGATATGCATACATGTAGACGACAACCTCTATAAAGGTCCTGATGGATTTTTCATCACTACCATAAATAAAGAGTTATAAAAGTATATTTAAAGGATTAATATTATATTTATAAATAATAATAATTATTTAATTATAAACCATTACATGTATTCCAACTAATCTATGGGAAATGAACATGTCCCCCGTGTGTATGTATAGACTACTACCACCATAAAAGTGATGTATTTTATTTTTCATCTAGCATTTTCTATTTGTAAAGATCTCTTAAAATATAAATTCCCAACTTAAAAAAATATAATAATAATTATAATTATTGTTATTATTATTATTATTATATATTAATTTATTATTCCAAAATAATCACTTTATTAAGCATACTCACCCGTAGATTTTAGTTTTATTCTTGTTTTGGTCATTGTAACCGCCTATATTAACAATGCTATGAATTTATATCATGGATGGCTATAGAAACATAAATAATTGTGTAATTATTAATTATTTATAAAAAAATTATGATTTTGTAAATGATTCATTAATATTTAACTTATTATTAATATACCATATTTTTTAAATAAAAATACTGCAAAATTCTCCCTATTGAACTCTTCATTGGGAATCATAACTAAAAAAATTAGGAAATAAAATTAAAAAAATTAAACCATTTAAAAACACCATTATAATTACTTTATTAATCATGTAATGTTAAAATTTAAATCTATAAACAATAATCATTACCATCATTGAGAAATTAGTATTAAATAAAAAATGAAAACTAATACCATTTGATGATGAAAATAAAACATAACTAAATTAAATATTTGTAGTAAAAGATTATAAATGTATTTTATAAAATGAAATAGATATGAATATGGTTTTAAAATAAGTTATTGTGGTATTTAGGTTTTTATAAATCATTTATGGAACCTTTATAGAAGTTATAAAGAAAGGTAAGGGTTTCTTTGGTCTCAATTTTAATTCTTTAAGACAGGTTAAATTTTGTGCACCATGTTTAATTTTATGTGGTATTATTTTGATTCAATATAAAAGAATTTACTTT
The DNA here is from genome assembly GCA_963277665.1 of Viscum album. Classification (NCBI taxonomy): domain Eukaryota; kingdom Viridiplantae; phylum Streptophyta; class Magnoliopsida; order Santalales; family Viscaceae; genus Viscum; species Viscum album. The sequence continues at coordinate 1,492,435,177 of OY728142.1, forward strand.
ATAATATTTATCATATATTTCATGGGATATAACCATCCAAATTATGTTCCTTTTATTAATTGTATTTCAATTCATATTTTACGAAATTCATAAGGATTTTTATTAACTTGATTTTTATTCACTAAGTTATGAATCTTATTTTGGAATTATATTCTTATAAGTTTTGTATATTATTCTGTTTGATGATATAATTAAATATTTCCTCTTGTTTTTTTGGGTATTTAAATTTTAATAAAAATCCATTTAAAATGATTCTTCCTTCAAAATATGATGTTTGTAATGGATTCTCATAACTAAAATACGTTTTTTAGTGATAAGTTTTTATCATGACGTTAATAATTATATTATGGTTTTTTCCACCCTAAGATTTAATATTTTACATTCTCTTTAACTCAATGTAAAATGAAAGTTTAATTCGAATCATCTTCCTCAATTAATTTATTCCCCATAAGAGTATGACCTAGTTGAAAATAAATCTTATTCTCATTAACGATGATTTCTTTTATACGTTCATTTTTTATATTCCCACCAATGTTCTAATTTATATTTGAAAAAAAATAATGTGTTATCTCTTATGGATTTCATATTTATCTTCCCCGCTTTTCAAAAAAAATATTATCCCTTTTTAATATGTTGGATTTCTATAAAGGTATATTAAAATGTTCAAATAATTTTCCTTCGAAGATAATTTATTTTATTTTCCACACCACATTTCCCTTAGAAAACATCACGTCATTTTCAATTCAATATTTTTAGGATTCCATTTAAAGTATTTTTTTATAAAACAATTCATGTTACCTCTTCAAAATTTACTTTTTAAAGTGACCTGTGACTTTTTTATATTATTTATTTATTAAAAAACTAATCACTTTTTTATTTTTGTTTTATTTTACTCTATATTAATGGGACATTACCTCCTATGTAGTATTAGGTCTTGGATTAACTTATAAAACTCTCGTATTATTTTCTATTGGGTGAGTAAAATCAAGGTATATTAGAAAATAATTCTTCAAATATTATAATGATATACTTTTTTAAGTGTTCTTATTAGGTAGGTGTGGTCATATATGTCAACATAATTCAATGTTCTTTATGGAGACCACGACCCCAATATCCCATAGTCGGTGACTACTTTATTATATTGGAATAAGATACAAGAAATTATATCTCGAATGATTGATTAGTTTATTAGCCTTTGAAAACTAGATACATACTTGAGTCTTATATTACATTTGAATACACAAATTATAACGTAATTTTTATTGAGAATATCTTACTTACCTAAAACATATTCTTGCATATCTATCATATTAAACTTCGTGGAACACTCTCTAAAGAAAACAAAAAAAGGGTGAACTTAAATTCCCAATAAGGGTTATTTATAGCCGAATAAATCGCGAATCAATAAGATAAATCAATATCGAAAGGTAATAACTATAAAGAAAATTAAATTTAATAAATAAAGTGGGAAGGAAGTGTATCCAAAAATAATATAAATATAAATTTATCATGTCTAATAATCAATATATAAATTAAAATAACTAAAACACATTCTATTTAATAGAAAACCTTACTATCATAATTGGATTAGGAATAATCAATATAGAATGATAAATAATTGAAAACACATTCCATTTAATCAATAATCGATAATAAAATGCATCTAGAGATAATGTCCTAGTGAAAGTCTCATAAAAAGTAATAACTGAATAATTAATTAAGGAAATTCTTAATTATTAGATTTCATGTTTCGCAAGTACAAGATACCTTTACCATAAAGACCTTTCACAAGAAGTTTTCAAACATTCTAGGTGCAAATCAACTTTACTAAGGCTAGCTGACTGATTCTCCATAGGATACAATCAATGCATCAAGGGGATATCTATAACTATGCCCCATACATGTCATAACTATCAAAATAATTCCTCATATATCCAATAGTCCATTTAATTCATAAATAATGTTCCTTTTCAAATATCTATATTGAGGAATGAATACACATTTTTCATTGTTTCCCCAAAAAAATAAATTACATTCAACTTTGAACATCATATGTATATATTATTTATGGTTTAAGAAATAAACATATCTATGATAAATAATATGGATATTGTGGGGAAATATTATTATTGATGATGATTATAAAGTTAACATTTAAACAGAATGTTATTGACTGCAGATATGAATCATGGAAGTGAATGTCAATAGTTTCCTTAGTTAAAATGATAATGAACCATAAAGTAGAAGTACTAGGAAGGTATAAATCTAACATAAACCCATTAGGCTTAGTCTAAATGTTTTTTTTGTGCATGAATAGATATACTAAAAAAATATCTTTAAAAAAATTCTTATGGAAAATATAATTTTCTTTTTGAAAATAATTTTAAAGATAATTGTTTTTGAAATTAACATTAAAAAAAATAAAAACAAATTCATAAACATTAAAAGTTTTATTCAAATAAATTATGTTCATAACGATGGGTAATTCTATTTGTGATTTTAAAAAACTAACATTCTTTGGTATTGTAAAGAGGATTTGAAAGTGTCTTGTTCAGATAAGACAATAAGAATCCTTTCACATTTTTAGTTAAAGAAAAATAGGAAATGTATTAAAAATAAAATAAGATTATTTTAAATTCATTTAAAAAAAAATAAAAACTAGTTTAATATTCCTCTTATAAAACATTTTTAAATTTTTATAAATATTTTTTATGACATTTCTATAAAACATGGTTCTGGAAGAAAATATATTTCCATCTGAAGAGAGAAATGAAGTCTGGTTTTCTTAAAAATATTTTATAAAGAATTTTAAGAATAAAAGAGTTTAAAAATGGTAATATTACTGTATAATATCATAAATAAATAAAAGTATAAGAAAACTAAATAGGTTTATTTGGAAATTGCCAAGTATTTTGCATTAATAAACAATCTAGATTATAATGAGATTGTTAAATAAACCATTAAAATGTCCATAACATTGTTATGAGAATTAATAAATGAATAAATTATGTGTACTAACTATAAATACACATAAAAAAATTTTAAATAAAAAATTCATTATGCACATAATCTTAGAATGTCATAGTCAATGAAGTAGAATTTTAACCCAATTATAGGAAATTCAGATTAGTAATCCCTAACCACTTGGTAAATTCTAATTCAAATAAAATCAGATGAAATAATTAGAATTTTATCTTAAAATAAAATGAAAAATTAATTATTAATGAAATTACATGTAAAATGTGAGGTATATACACTATATAAAATAAATTAAGTGCATTACAATAAATAAGTCTCAATGGAATGTATGTTGAAACGAAATCCCTTACCTTACGCTTTCTATTGGTTGAACCTTTTTTAATATCCTATATAGTTGTCTAAAAATGTTATTAACTTATTCTATAACCATTATCATATTTATATTGTCATATTTTATCCTATTATAATACCCTTCCACCCATTTTTTATTAATGTTTCATTATTTTAATTATTTCGTGTGTTAATCGCCTTGTTTTCTTATTCGTGATTTATTAGGAATGTTCATGATATTCTGTATATTATATAGTTTCATAACCTCCAAAATAATAATAATTACATAGATAAAATATTTATAAATTAAATCAACCTTTAAAACTAATCATGAAAGATGTTCTTGAAAATGAAGTATGTTGCGATCATAAAGATGGTAGGTCGTATGTACGCATGAGTAATGTTCTCATTTTTCAACGATCATTATGGAAATGAGGTATGTAATATTTTACCTTCACATAATTATAATTATATAATATATAACATATTATATACTTATATATATTAATCTATTCATTGTGGCGATGAAAAGAGAGTTACAATGCTTCGTGAAGGCGACAAACCACACGTACACGAATGATGTTATCATCTTTATGTTAGTGAAAAATTAATGGAAGAAAATGATTTGTATTATATTTAGAGAATAATAAACTTATTATGAATATCATAATTATTTAAATTATATCACATATAAGCATTAAATTAATCTTTATCTCCATCAATGTCAAGCATTACTGAAAGACGAATCACATCGCTTCATGAGGCAGTAGTCCGCCATACACATGAGTGATATTATTGTGTATCCAAAATAATGGAATGTAAAAATATTTGTGTGATATAGTGAGTCCTTAGGAATAAATATGTTATAAATCTAATATAACTATGTTAGATTCATCATCTTACACCACCTTGATAGGTTTAAATGTAAATATTAATTACATCATTTCAAGAATCGGTAGTCTGCCATACACAAGAATTATGATATCATAACCCATTTAATGGAAGGGGAGAAGGTAGTAGGTTATTAACTTATTATAAAATCTACATTTATATTGAAGATATTTTGTTTAATATATCATCATGGTTTAATAATAATTTCAAATTTTGGAAATTAAAGTCAAATAAATATGCTTGTCGAATAACATTTCCTCTTCTCTAGGTATCCTCATTAGATTTTCACTAAATCCTTCAATGGTTGGATTTATTCCCACACTAAGGCTTTTAGGATAAGGGGAAGGAATTTGGGAAGTGATTTTGGTAGGGATGTTTCTATCATAATAGGTGTGAATTTGTGAAGAAAATAGTAGAGGGGAGTCATTTTATAAGTTAGTTGAGTGGCACATTGGTAATTGTTTTAAAAGTGTTAGTTCCGCCAAAAAAAAAATCCTGTCACCTTGCCCCAATAATGGTCCATTCTAAATACTATAAGGGATAAGGTAAAAATATATCCATAAAATGGGTTTTTACTAATAATTATGGTCAAATTTTATTATTTCCTTATTAGATAATATAAATTTTTCTTATTTCAAATATGGAAACCATTTATCCAAATTCAACTCACAGATTTAGTAGAATTTAATTTAAAATTAATCTCATATACATGATGAGAATGTGGGTTTTTAAAGAGAAAATGATAAAAAGTTTTCAATATTTTTATGTCTAAATTAAATATGAAAATGATTCCAATGACCAAAATTTAATTAATAGATGTATAATTGAATTATTTTAACTTTAAAAAAAATTAAAAATATAATTTAACATTATAAATTATTTAGATAAAATGGAATCATTTAATTAAAATCTAGTATTTTCACTATTCTTCAAAAAATTAACCTTCTTGATGAAATCCAAAAAAATCATTCTAAGATAACTTTAGTATTTAAATTTCATAAATGGAGGTTTTTTTAAATAAATTTTTCAAATTTGTTAAGAATTAATTTTAAATTATATGCACCAAGAAAGACTAAACCGTCTTTTTGGAAAATATAGTTTTTCTAAAAATATTTCATTTTATTTTAAAAGATTATTATTACAATTTATAATCAATAGATAAAAAATAATAATGCCTAAAATATATATTTTAATAACATAGTTAATACTATTTATACCATCTATTCCAATATCTAGGCGATAACTCTCAAATTAAATAATAATTTTAATAGTATGTTTTTGTTTGGTAAAACTAGGTCTTACATGTAATGAAATATATTGAATAAACTTGTTGCTTCATGAAATACAATATAAACTCATTGTTTTATGAATTTAAATGTGTATAATGTATTGAAATTATAAAAAAATATTAAATATATTACAAAGTATCAATATGTTATATTCTTTTCTAATCTTGGTGTTTTGTGTCGTAAACACTATCAAAAATGATGTTCATATTTTAAAATATTGAAGATTGACATTCTCACCCACCATAAATAAAGTATGTGTTTGCAATTTAAACTTTATATCAGAAATCAAGGGTTCGAAATTTCAAAATACGACTTTGGAAAAATCCACATCATAAAAGAGTTAATAAATTATCACCTTAATAAGAGAGAAATGGATGTTAAAAGGTTATATAGAATAACACATATATAGGTTTTTTAGTAGGAGAAAATTAGTGGAATGTGATGATATGGACATGGAGGAAAAGTATAAATATTTATAAAGAGTGATTTTCGTTATTGATCACAGGATAAAAAATGATCAATGTAAGGTTGATGAATTCAAATCCATAAAACTATGATGATTTAAAAGGCCATAAATATGACATAAATTATGGTATTAGGATAACACTTTGGCTTAAATATCATTTTCTTAATGTTTAATAATAATTTTATTACCTAATAGTATAAGAAAATATATTTAATTGATATTCTTCTATTTCATAAACACAATTTCATTTTTTGTTTTTTATTTGATCAATATACAATTAATCACTTATTCGAAGAAATGAATATAAAAAATATTTGTTTATGTGTGAAGCACTAAAATTCACTTTTAACGAATTATAATATCCATAATGAGTTTCAATCTATTCAATATAACTATTTCATAAAACCAATATAGTTAGAAATTATTATCCAATATAGTAAATTAATCTCTAAACCTCAAAAGTAACACCACTAGTTCATCATTAATATTTATTTTTTAAATAGTTTAACTAAAAATAACGAGTTGTTAACTATTAAATCATGTAGGCTAGTGGTAGTAATTGAACCCTTATTATCCTTCAGTCATGGTTTCAAGTCCCATGGACTTACGGAATACGATGGGTTGTCACTGCGCATACAGGCTGTCCTTTTCAAAATTATTAATATAATTCCAATAACATTCCCAAAAAAATATAACGCGCATCCTTGAAATAAACTTAATAATTAAATAACTTTTTAATTAAGGATTTATGTACAATCCTTTTTTTATAATCTCTACTAATGTTATTTGACTATTATTAAAATGGAATAAATGATCATATTAACCCTAAATGTTATCAATTCGATTAATTTTTATGTCTAAAAAATTTAAAGTCGTTATTATTCAAATAAATATTCCACTAGAACATGTACTAAACCAATGGGTTGTATTTCTATAAATTACTCTCAAAATATCCTTAGCCTTGTGAAATTACTACACCACAAATTTTAAAAGGGGTGTTTATGATTTGGAACTTATGATCAATCTCAAACTCATAAACTATGATGGTATCCATAAATATTATGTTAATTAATACAAAATTACTTATAAAATATAACATAATCCTTAGATGTTTCATGATTCGTATAATCAAAATACCATTGGTAAAACACTTTAAAAATTAATTCTTCAATCCTAGTACATAAATACTTCATCAATTTTATTTCCACCTCATTCCTTATTTGGTATAAGGGTTAACCTGTAGATAAGTTCATATATTTGGATAATTAATGGGCTCCGCATATATAATTAAATGTATAGTAAATGGATCCTTCAGATGGGATTTATTTACATCCATCATAATATTTTTTTTCTCATAAATTATTTTCATTGTTTCCTTCTTTCAAAAACATAAATAATTTTACTAATCAGTTGAGACACTTTCCTAGGTGTCTCCTTCAATATTTCTTACATGATGGAAATCATGCCATCTTTTCCACTTACTCTCCACCACCTGAAAACTTATTGAACTCTATCTTTCTACTCTTTTTTGAGTCTTTTAATTGGTTAATATATATTTTTCAATCATATTTTGGGAAAAATGAATCGGCATATTCACAATGTAATTTACTCCATTCATAATATCATTTAGTTACTAATGGTCCCCACAGTATCCTTTTTATTACATGTTATAATGATTTATTTGCGTTACATCCATTGGATAAAACTAAAAAGAAGAGTGTGAGTAACAATAATCATATTGAAAAGAAACATATAATCATTTATAGGATGTCTAAATCATGACACATTATTTTCATTTAGAAGGAATCTTAATTTTAGTATAGTTCATTCATTTTCATCATCTATTAAAATACTTCATAATGGTTTATAAATAAAATGCAAATTATCCTAAGAATATTTCTTTAGAGTGTCAAACTAGGTGCATTGTTAATCCCTTTTTCATATACCAAGTAATTCTTGAGTCAATCCAAATGTACATTTTTATATTCATTACCCATAGGTATATTTGTTCTAGAACCAAACCTAATTGTAGTATATATTCAAGGAAGTATTTTAATTAAAAAGAACATAATCGATACATGAACAAAACTCTAGGATGTTATTCTATAATTATCCTCAAAGTATGTCATATGGTTATGATACTGAATCTGTGTTTTCCTAAATCTAGTTCCCTTGGTTTATACTAAACCCGATCTAATACCAACTATAGAAACCTAGAACTCAGTATCCTGAATATGGTGCTAGAGTTATTACATTGGCATGAGATAAAACGAATTGTATCCCGAAGGACTGATTAGTTTAGTATTATTGGTTAACTAGATATATACAAGAGTCTTAACATACATTTTGATACACAAATTATAATGTAATATTTTTTTGAGAATATATTTATCACTCCTAACATATTATTAAATTTTTTTCAAAGTAAAATTCATATCATCTTGCGGAAAGGAAAAAAATAAGGGTGATATAAAATGTCAAGTAAGGGTCAAGTATATCATAGTAATTCATGAATCAAGAAGAATAATTAATACTGTAATGTAATAGCTAAACACCCATTCCATATAATAAATAAACATAGAAGGAAATTCATCTAGAGATGATATCAATGTGAAAATATCATGGATAATAATCAATATGGAAGGGTAAATAGCATAAAAACATTCCATTTAATCAATAACATGACTATCATAATTGTATAAGGAATAATCAATATGGAATGGTAAATTTCTGAAACCATGTTTTGTTTAATCAATAACTTATAATGATATTCATTTCAAGATAATTTCATAGTGAAAATCTCCTTGATTGTCATAACTGGGTACTAAATGAAGGAAATGCTTAATTATGAGATTCCATGTTTTCTAGGTATGTGGTAACTTTAACATCAATACCTTTCACAAGAACATTTAAGACATACTGGATAAAATCTCACTTAACCGACGCTAGTAAATTGATTAATCACATGAAACTATCGATACATTGGGGGGATCTATATAATCGATCCTCACCTGGGTCATAAAATTACAAATCATTTCTATTATAAAAAATAATAAATTTAATTTATAAACAATGTTCCTTAACATATATCCATATTGAGTAAATAATATTGATTTATAATTATTTCCCCATACAAAAAATGAAATTAAATGGATAATATTGTCTGTAAAATGATATATGGTTTAAGAAATAAAAATATACCTAATAAATAATATTTATATTTAGTGGAAATTTATTTATCGATGGTCACAAGAGGGTGAATATTTCATAGGAAATTTATTGACTACAATAATAAACTAAGTAAGTGAATGTCAATTCTTTATTTGGCTAAAATAATCGTAAAACATCTGAAAGAATAATAATGATGGTTTCAATATAACATATACCCACTAATGTAATAATAATAGGTTTTTTATGTTGATGAATAGAAATACTATAAAAATATATTTTCATAAAATCATTAGGAAAATATCCATTTAATTTTGAAATTCATTTTAAAATCATTTCCTTTGAAAATAATATTAATAACAATTTCTTTGAAAAGGAATTCATAAACTGGAAAAGGAAGCTTCAAGGAAATAACCATTATGATGGAGGGTAATTATGTACATCCCAAAAAAATTTATAAAACCATTTCAATGTAAAATTGTAAGAATGTTCCTTGTTCAAAAATTAATGAGAATATTTCTTTTATATTTTCAATTAAATAAAAATGGGAATTATTTTGAAAATATCATAAGATTATTTTGAAGATGTTTTTAAATAGTAATAATTGGTATAAATTCATTTTTTAAATCTTTTAGAAAAAAATGAAAACATTTTAGCAATAATTTTTAGAAATAATATTTTTAGAAGAAAACTTTTTTTGACCAAAGATAGAAATGAATTCATGTTTTCTTAAAAACATTTTATAAAACATTTATAGTACAAAATAGTATAAAATGGTAATATTAAATTAAAATATCATGAATAACCAATTTATAATAAAATTAAACAGTATTATTATTAAAGTTTCAAGTAACTTCCTTCAATAAACTATCACGATTAGAATGAGATTCTGAAATAAACCCTTAAAATGATCACAAAATTTAAGTAATAATTAATTAATGAACCGATTATCTATATAGAATATTAAAAAAATTAAATATAGAAAATGAAACATAACATTATCAAAATTCCTTACACACATAATCTTAGCATGTACAATCAATGAAGTAGAAGTTTATCCTGATGTGTGGAAATTGAATTAATAAATCCCTTACCACTATGTAACTTTTAATTAAAATCCCCTTAGAATAAATAATTCAAATTGAAAAATAAAATACCATGAATAATGATGTATTCATGAAATTACATTTTATAGGGGTCATATATTCAACATATAAAATAAATTAGGTGCATAATAATAAATAAGTCTCAATTGATTGTAAATTGAGATGAAATATCATACTTAATGCTTCATTTTGGTTTATCGTTCTTTAAGATCTGGTATAGTGGTTGGAAACATTTCATTAAATTATTCTAGAATACTAATTATATTTATAATATCAAATATGATCCTATTATAATATTTTTGTACCTGTTTGTTAATAATATTTCATTATTTTCATTATTTTGGGTGTTGATCACCATAGTTTCTCATTCGTGATTAAATATGAAAGTTATGATTCTTGTGTATATTATATATTTCCATTTTAATGTCATATTACTAGTCTCTATTTATTCTTTGACCCTTATTTTGATCATGATCTGTTTAAGCCTTTTATCAGGTTATTTCAGGATAATTTTTTAAATTTTTTGTAAGTTTATAGGTTGTGTGCGGTTGGCTCATGGTTATCCCAAACCATGAGCACACTCTATGAAAACCATGAAAACATTGACAATGAGGGTCTAACGAATTGTCAAATGGTTTAAAAAAATGTTTTCCAACCTAGTAGAAATCATTCACCCCATTAGAGGGATTTGCGGTTATGGTTCGCGATTAGGGTTCACAACTTGTCTAACCAGGTAACCCTACCCAGCTAACCATGCATGAGGGATTTCTTTATTCCAAAAAATTATAACACAAGTAGGAAACCAATATTTTAATCCCCACTCAAACCTATCTTGACCTATCTCAATTACTTAGTCTGGGAGGATCATAAGAACCCTTTTCGATCCTCCAAAACCATTCCTTGGAAAATCGATGTGTGGAGGATCTTAGTTGATCCCTTTCTAATAGTTGATTCCCATTTCAGAGTTTCTCTCCCTCTCTATATGTATCTCCTCATTAATATGTTTTATATCATCATATTTTTTATGGATCTATAATTCATTTAATTTAATCTTGATTTTGGGTTTTATTTCATGATTTTTTTTACCATTATTGGTCATTGGAAGAACCTGTTGTGAGTGTATATTTTTTATTCCAATATTAAAGATAGGTGGTAACATTTAATATTTTTTTTCATATAACTAAAACATTATTTTCATAACTTTATTTTAATTTATTTTAATTGATTTATGGAAAAAATAGATGTGAAATTTTAATTTTATATGTTATTGATTTTGGTGGAATACCCCCAAATTCCAATAGAATTGGAATTTTGTGTGTATTTTGAAATAAATGGATTTGATAAATTTATTTTGGAGTTGTTTTGAAAAAAATGGATTAAATTTAATTTAGAAAAACCTAGCATAAGTTTTATTTAACAATTCATGAAATAATGAAAAACCATTGTTATGGTTTTGAAAGTGAATTTGAATTCTGAAAAGAAAAATTGGGCAATTGAATTGTGAATGATAACTGATTTGAAATAAATTGGTTTTACATTTTTCTATTGATTTATTGAGTACATTAAAGATTAGATAGTTATTGGGATATTTGGGACAAGAACATTATGTTGGTAATTCCCTATAAATTTATTGAGTTGAAAATTATAACAAAAACCTATTTAGTTAGATATTATCCTATATGGGATGTTGATGAGTCATAATCGGCTTGATCTTATGGGAACTATCTACATATATTCCATGATCCCTAATATGATAGTGTGAGGATCCTGTAATTGAGATCCATCATACCACATGTAATATTACCACGATGTATTTTTATTTTTTTTGATGTATATTCCACTTATTATAAAACTGCTTTATTCATGTAAGTCAATTTATATAAACTGTTTTATAAAAAAAAATTATTTAATCCATGTTTGAAATGTTTTCCACTATTTTGAAATTTATGTATGTTTTAAATATGAAAAACTATTTGCATTCCCTATTTTACATAAAAAAGAATTATTTTGTTTCTTATTATGGCATAATATTATGGAACATGTGCTGAGACCCTATGGTAATTTTTAGCTCACACCTTACCATTTCCTTCAGGAATTTTTAGATTTCCTTTTTCTAGGTCTTATAAAAGCGAGTTTTCCACCTAGAGGTGGTATATGTTCTAGATCATTTTGGCTTGGAGTGATGTTTCTTTTGGGATGTTGTGTTTTTCTAGTAAGATTATGAGAAATTTAATGATGTAAAATTTTGGTTTTTAATACACCTATTTGGTTTCTGGTACTACCTCCCTTTGGTGTTTTGGTAATACTAATATGTATCTGTTATCTTTCACTATTTTTTTGTAAAATTTATTCCCTCTTTTATTTTTTATGACACAAGGTGCTATTCATCAACCAATAGTGATTAAGAATTCCCCTCATGCCAAGTCAGTGTCAGCTCAGGTATTAGGGTACCATGGTATTTGATATGGTTCATGAAAAATTGGTATCAGAGGGATTTTCAGCATCTTTCCTTGAGTAATTATAAAGTATAGAGTATCGTTTTGGGACTTAGGGGTAGTTATGTTAGAATTTATGGCCCAATATCATCATAATTATACTTAATTCACCATGGGTGGTTTGTGAAAGGTGTCTTGAGGAATAAATCCTGTCTTTTTCATATTTTTATTTGGATTTTGGGAAATAAAAATCTTTATATATTATCTAATGGGATTAATTTCAACTTTAATCTTATTTGATTTTTTGATTAGAGTATTCTTCTCTTGTCCCCAATATTTTTTTTGATGTTGTGTAGCATCATTCCTTAGAGAAGACATGTGAATAGGCTCCATGAGGAAGCTACTGAAGAAACACAGTGAGTGAATCCTCCCATGGACCCAAATCTTATTGAGATTATTATTAATTCTTTATATGCTTTGGGAAAAGAACCAGTACCCACTCCCATTCAGAATATATTTGTAAAACCTCATAAATATGAATCTTGGATTCATTCATTGGAGTTCCTTCTCCTGAAACAACCTGTTATCCAAGGCTCTAATGATTCTCAATAGGTTGAGGAATAGTTGGGAAATAAATAGATTAAAATTTATTTCATGGAGAATCCTAAGGTTATTAATGTATAGTGTGATAGATTTCAGTTGGAGGGACCTAAAAGAAGATAGTGGGATTCAATTGTTATAGAGAAGAAGCATGGGGTTCAAAGTGGAATGAATTTTAAGTTATTTCGACTTATCAGTTTTATCTAATTGTGTTGATTAATGATAAGGATTTTTTTCTAACTCGAGTATGTAGATAGGACCATGAAATAATATGAAAATTTCTTTTTTGAGCATGTTCAATTTTCACTTGATATTATATTGAATTTAAATATGAAGACATGATTGTTCGATTTGGGACTTCGATACAATATTCATTATCAAGTTTTCTTACTAAACATATATTTTTATGATGACATGATGTATAGTTCATTTATGGTCGAGCTTGAACATACTGGTATGTCAAGTTTGAAGGAAGTTCAATTTTCTCCCAGTGGAAGTTCAATGAATTCTGTGAAGGGAAAAAAATCAATGTGAGTCTCTTGCTGGTTCTTGACAGACGAGTTCTTCTAGACCTCATGTAATACTAGGATGTTTCCTTTTGACTTTCTTCCAATGTTCTAACCCTAGGAATTTAAAATGGGTTTCCAATGAGGCACCCATGATTTTCAGTTCTTGTGGACATTCAGTAATCATACAGATGTTATGTGATGTATTTTTTGACCACAGAGTGGCATGGTCTCATCATCACGTTAAAGTGTTGTGGTGAAATAAGATGCTTCGCAAATAAAGGGGTTATATCCATAGGTATTTTTAATTACGCTTCTTCGCATAGTGGAGGAGTCTCTAAAGGAATCTCATACATGTCCAATGACTATGAGAGGTAACATCTCTATAGATTCATCATTAGTGACTACTTTTATTAAATACTAATGAATTTCATTTTTTATATCTACTCAAATTGTAAACGGTTGAAATATTATTATGGGGGATTTATCTTATGTGATGGATATTACTACACCCATTAGAACAAAGACATAGTAAGGCCTCTATTTTCCTTCTTATATTTTATCTTTCACAGAAATTGATCTCACTTAGGATTTGTTGGTTCTGAACATGAAAACTATTTATTTCAATTCAAGGATGGATATTATCATTACTAATGTGGCTAGAATTGACTGTTATCTTCGACACTCCACACGACAATGTGTTTTGTATCTTTCGGGGTGAATGGGACCTGATGTTGAGTAGAGACTAATCTCTTTATCTAAATTTGGGGAAATTAATATATATGTATACTTTTGATCTGGAGTGGGAATCTTTGAGTGATGATCTCCCTCCATTTTTTACAAAGTTTCGTGGTGTCTTTCCTATGACTTATATTGTTTTTCACAGGTATGGTAGGTAGAATTTAATATTTTTTTACTTCCTGGTATATAGTTGAAATTTATAAATTATTAGCATATATAACCAGTTGAAATGAAATAGTTCAGTACTAAGTTGGATGATTTTTTAAATAAAGGCTTTATATGCTGAAGTTTGTTACCTTGGGTGGTGTCAATTCTCTTTTCCAAGAAATCTGATGGGACACTTATCTTATGTATTTATTTACACAATATCAACATTATTTATGAAAATAGATCCATTACCACATCATGATGATCTATTTAAATAGTTGTAAGAGTAAAAGTGGTGCTCAAAGATTGATCTTCGGTCTGGTTATCACTAGTTGAGAATAAAAGAATCTGAAATTTATAAAACTACATTCTTAAGTAAATATTGGCATTATGAGTATCTTTATATGCCATTTATTATAACCAATTCTACAAAAGTATTTATGGAATTTATTAACCAGATATATCATGAGAATTTTTATATTTTCTTGGTGGTCTTTGTGGATGACAACCTGGTTTACTCTAATTTTGAGAAAGATCATGTGCATCATCTGAGAGTAGTTCTGGAACTATTGAGAATTAAAAACATTATGAAAGGCTATCAAAATATCATTTAAGGATTTGGGAAGTGATTTTCTTGGAACATGTGGTATCGGAACATGTTATCTTAGTTGATCCTAAGAAGGAGAAAGTGATTATGGCCGGGGAGAAACCATCCAATGTTCTCAATATTCAGATTATTTTGGTTTAGTAGGGTTTTATCATCGATTCATAAATGATTTCTCAAATTTTAATTCTTCAATGACTTCTCTCACTCGAAAGAGAGTGGAGATTTATCGGTATGTGAAATTTTAGAGGTATTTTTTTACTGTGCTTTTTTTTTAATTCTATATTGGTGTTGACTCTTCTAGAGGCCGATCAGGTCTATGTAGTCTTCTATGATACATTAGGTTTGGGATTGGGTTGTGTACTCATGCAGGATGATCACTTCAATTAATATGTATCTCATCCTGTTATGGAAAATGAGAAAAATATCTCAACCCATAAACAAGAACTCATATTTGAGTTGTATAATCTTAATAGTTGGAGGAATTAAATTTTTTGAGAAATTTTTACTATGTATACTGACCACAAAATCTTGAGTTATATCATGTGAAAAAATATATGAATCCCCTCTAGAAGAGTTGGGTGGAGTATCGGAAATATATTTATTTTTATATTTCATATACCCTGAGGAAAGGTAATTTGGTTGATGAATCTTTGAGGTGGAATCTTCTGAACCATGTCACAAAGGAATCATCAGAAGATTGGTACATGATGGCTCTTTTTTCACGATTGCATTTAGGAGTTTGGGAAGTAGTGGTTGATGATGTCTTGGAATGTGCTCGGTTGACCTTCTCTCTTCTTGAGATGATTCTTTAGTATTAGTATCTTGATGATGAGTTATGTGTCATTAGAGACAATATTTATAGTTTGGAGACCATTAGAAAGTGGTCATTCTCCACAGAGGGTATTATATATTTATAGAACATGTATATTCTTACTTTTTCAATGATAAAAGTTGTGATGAGGGATTTCAATAATTCTTAGTGGTCTATAATCCCAAGAACCAAAAAAAATGTCTGATGACCTATTTAATTTATTCTGATGGATAGGAATTATATGGGACAATGTTGATTTTGACTCCCATGTTAAAATATCCAAAAATTCAAGGATGAGAATCATAGACCTTTGGGTTTTCTTCAACGACATCCAATTCTGAATTGGAAGTGGGATGAGATCTCTAAGGAATTTTTGTTTTGGCTTCCTTATACCCAAATAAGAAATAATTTGATTTGGGTTTTTATTGATAGGTTGACTAAATCAGCTCACTTTATACCTATTTGTTATGCAACCAAATTTGAGGATTTTGGAAATCTCCATGTGAATGATTTTTTTTCATGGAGTTCCATATTCAATAGTCTCTTATAGATATCCCCATTTTACTTATCTCTTTTGGAGTGGCCCTTAGGAGGCGCTGTGATCCAATGTTCTTTTGATTATAGTATACTATTTATAGATGAATGTCCAGACAGAGAGATCTATAAATATTCTTGAGGTTAGTATTTGTACCTATGTCATTTATTTTGGTGGAGCTTGGTATGATCATTTAGTACTTGTTTTTTTATTATAATAATAGTTACAATTATACGATCATAGTGGATCTGTTTGAGGTATTATGAAAGATTGTGTAAATATATGTTGAGTTGGTTAGAGATTAGTGAATTTTCCTTGGTTAGAACGAGCATGGTTCAGAGGATTTTAGCAAAGATTAACTTTATTCTTTGAAGAATGTCAATGGAATGGATCTGGTATAATCTTATGTTGATCATCACCATTTTTTCTTAAAATTTTCACCATAGTAGTTTCATCGATGTATTGATAATAAATGGAATCTCGATCCTCATTTTTTGGTACCTTTTGAGGTTGTTGAGTAATTGGATAATGTGTCTTACCATTTTGATATTTCACCGTAGTTTATGTTGATACATAATTTCTTCCATGTATCTCAACTTTAGAAATATATTTATGATCCATATCATGTCTTGAGTTGGGAGAATCTTAATGTTGAACCTGATTTATCTGTCATTGACCATCCAGTCAGGATAGTTGATTATGAGATAATGGTACATCATGGGAGGATGATACCTTTTTTTCAAGTGTTATGGCTACATGGTTTTGATTTACATGAGACATGGGAGAGGGAGGCAATGTTGAGAGTGCAATGGGCTCATATTTTTTATTTGGAAACTTATTGAAATGATTTATGGGGATAAAATGTCTCTATGTTGGGGATTTTGTAACATCATATTATAGGTTTTCAGTTATTCATCCACCCTCATTTTCATCATTCTTTGTTTAGGGGTTGTATTGGGTTATTTCGGGAGAATTTTGGAAATTTTTGGTAGTGTCTAGGTAGTGTACAATTGGTTCATGATATTCCAAAACCATGAGACCACCTAGTGAAAACCGTGCAACCCGAGATAGTGATGGTTTCCATGGTTAGTACATGGTCGGACAAATAGTTCACCCTATTGGAGGGGTTCATTTTTAGGTTAGACAATTTTTCTAACCATGCAGACCTACCCAACTAACCATGCGTGCAGGATTTATTTATTCCTAAAAAATGAATAAAAAATTTTTAAACCATTTTTTTAACCCTCTATATTCACTAACATTATATATCTCGAATTCCTAGGTTTTTGAGGCTCTCATGAACCCTTTTTACTCCTCTAAACCTATTTTTAGGATAAAAGTATGGAAGATCTCCTTTATCTCCCTTCAGTAAGTGATTCTCTCCTCTTGTGTTCCCTCCCACTCTCGATCATCATGTTGTCGGTGGATATGAACTTCGTTGAATTGAACCTTTATTCTAGGTTTGATTTTTTGATTTTCATCATCATCATTATTTATTTGTGGAACCCATTCTGAGTGTTCATTTTTTATTTCATGATTAAATATAGGTGGTTCCATTTTAGATTGTTCCATATAATTAAACCTTGATTGTATTGATTTTATTTTATTTATTCTCAATTTATTTATGACAACCCAATTTGATTTTAATTAGAATTGGAATTTTATTTGGTATGTGTTTTGGGGGAAAACCCTCAATTCTAGTGGAATTGGATTTTGGGGAACATTTTTAATTTGATGAAATTGATAAATTCATTTGAGAGTTATTTTGAAAAAATGGATTAAATATAATTGAGAAAAACCTATAATTGTTTTTATTTTAAAAGGCTTGAAATGATGAAATACCCATGTTTTTTTAATTAAATTTGGAATTTTGAAAAAGAAAATTGGGAAACTGAATTGTACATGACGATTGATTTTCAATAAAATGATCTTTTTTGTTGATTTTTTGAAAAAATTAAATTTGTATTAGCTAATGGGTCATTTGGGAAAAGCACGCTAGGATGGCAATTCCCTAGAAACATAATGATGATGAAAACTCTAACAAAAACCGAATTTGGAAGATATTATCTGGAATGGTATATTGATGAGTCCAATTTGGCCTAAGCCTGATGGATGTGTGTACACATATTCCATGATCACTGATATGATATTGTGATAATCCTATAACTGAGTACTAGCATACCATAGGTTATATGACCATTGTTATTTTTTTGATTTTTTTGATAGAAATTCCTTTAATTATGAAACTATTTAATTAATTATAGCGCATTTATATATATTTTTTAATATAAAATGATTATTTAATAAAAAAATTAAAAAAATTCCATAATTTTGAAATTAAAGCGTGTTTTTTTTAAATATACAAATGTATTACCATTCCCTATTTTAATTAAACTGAATGTATGATTTGGTTTATTATTGTGTAATCTATTTATAGAAAACATATTGGGACCCTACTGTGATTTTTAGCCCAAAACCTACTGTTTCCTTTGGTTGCTTGTAGATTTTCTTCTTCTTGGTTTAACTAAAGGGAAAGCACCACATGGAGGTGGTGGATGTTCTTGATCCTATTTTCTTGGAGTTATTTTTCCTTTGGGATGTTGGGTTTGTTGTGTGCAATTTTATGTACTTTAATGATGTGTGTTTTTGACTTTTGATATACCTAATTGGTTTATGGTACTACCTTCATTTGGAGTTTTCAGAATACTAGTATGTACCTCTTATATTCCTTTGTTCTATGTAAAATTTATTCCCTCTTTTATCTTGTATGATTCCAAGTTCTAGTTGCTAACCTTTTGGGATCAGGAGTACCCTTTGGGCCATTTCAGTATCAGCTCGAGTATCAGGGTACTACGGTATCCGGGCTAGTTTTTGACATCCAAATTCGCTAGAATAATAATAATGACATAATTATCATATTTATACTTGAATTATACCATTAAAAGAAATCATTGATATTGATTATGAAAATGAAGTATATTATGATCGTAGAGATTGTAGGTGGTACATACACATGAGTGACGTTTTCATTTTTCAATGATCATTATGAAAAACAGGAAAGTAACATTTTTCTATTACATAAGGTTAAAAATATTATAGATAGATAAATATATATATATATATATATATCATATATGTGGTGTGTTTATGAAAATTGAGTCAGACCGCTTCGTGAAGGTGGTAGTCCACATGTACCCAAATGATGTTATCATCATTACATGAGGGAAAAGGAAAGAAATAAAATAATTTATAATACATTTAAAAAATGATAAATATTTCTTGAATATGAGAATTATTTCATTTACTTCAAATAAAATCATTAAATTTACATGTTTCACCTTCCTTTTGAAGTGTTAGTGAAAGATGATTCATATCACATCATGAGGTAGAAGTTCACCATACACACGATCAACGGTATCGTGTCTCCTGTGGAATGGAAGGCAAAATGATATATGGAATATTGTGACTAAATATGTATAAATATGTTATAAATATCATATATGTATACTATATATCCATAATCAAACCCAAACCTTAGAGGGGGAAATGAAAAAACAAACAACATCAGTTCGAGAGGCGGTAGTCCACCAAACACACAAATGATGAATTTGTAACCCATTTTATGGAATTGAAGAAGGATTTAGGTCTTATAATTAATATATAAACATAAAAATAAATATATAATAATAATTTTATTATATCAACATGGTTTAATAAAAATATAATGTGTTGGATAAATATGTAAAATAAAGATGCGTGTTGAAGAACGTTAACTCTTCTTCGGATATCCTCCTCAGGTTTTCACTAACTCATTCAATGGTTGGATTTATTCAAAAAAAAACGATTATATGATGCATTTGTTGAATTTTAAAACTTATTTTATCATGCATTGTCTAATCTAAATAGGTTTTAAGTTTTTAAAAAGATATGAGAGGGGGTCTTTAATAAGTGGGGTGAGTGGCACACTTGTAAATTTTTTGAAAGAGTGAATTCCAATAAATCGTTTCATGTAACCTATACAAAATAATCATCTGTTATATATAATAGAATGTATAAGGTATATATATATATCCATATATGGTTTTTTGGGAATGTTTTTGGTCATTTTTAAACAAGATATTCTAATATTAAGCATTAAGTAAACTCATTTTTACCTTAATCACTGTAATTAATTTTAACTATTTTCACAAATCATTATAGTTAAAATTTAATTTCACCTTATTAGATGATATAAATTATTTTTATTCCAAATATTTAATCCATATGGATAAATTCAAATCAGTGAATTGGCAGAATTTAATTTAAAATTAGTCCAACAGACGTGACGGGAAAGTGGATTTTTAAAGTTAAAATGTTCAAAAGTTTACAATGTTTTAATCTATAAATTAAATATATATATATATATGTATTATTAAAATGACTTAAATTGTGTTAAAATATTTATAATTGAAAAATTATTATTTTAAAACATATTCAAAAAATAATTTAACATTATAAATTATTTAGACAATAATCCATTATTACCTTAAAATCTTGTATTTTTCACTATTCTTTAAAAAATGAAACATCTGAAAAAGATACAAGAAATTATCCTTAAGAAAATTTTGGTGTTAAAATTTCAAAAGTGAAGTTTATTTTTACAAATATGTTTCTAAAAGTGTTAAAAATTAATTTTTAAATTATGAGCACCAAGAGCCACTAAACTACCTTTTAGGAAAATATAGTTTTTATAACCTTTCTTTTATTTTTAAATGATTCTAATTATGATTTATAATAAATAGATAAACAATTAATTTTTTTAAAATATATATTTTCATAATTTATTTAACACTATTCAAATCCATCATTTTAATGGTTAGGAAATAGAAATCATATTAAATAATATTATTAATAGTATATTATTGTTTGGTAAAACTTTTTCTTGTGTATAACAAAAGCAATCAAAGAATATTTTTTATCCATTTATCCCAAGATAAACACATTGTTTCATGAATTTAAATATATATAATTTTTTTAATTTATTTAAAAAAATATTAAATATATCCTAATGTTTTAGGATGTTATATTCCTTTCTACGCTTGGTGTTGCGTATCATACATGCTATCAAATAGGATGTCCATATTTTAAAATATCAGGTTATTACATTCTCATTGTAAAAAATGTATATGCCTTGATAATATAATCCAACTTATTTTATTATATGTCTTATTATCATGTAATTCCAATTTTGATTGGGGAAATAATTTACTTAACTATATACCCACTACACTTTACGGTGTTAGTTTGAGGGATGTTTACATATAAAGATATTAAATTTTTTTATTGGGAAAGTATTAACAATCCATAGTGTTTTAATTTCAATATGGATGTTTATTTATTTCTATGTTGTTTTCTTTTATGAATTTTTAAACTTATTCATTATTTTTTTTGACGAATGCATTGGACTTAATTAGGGATGGGTGGGGCTTGAAATAGTCTCATAATGCATCGATATGTATCATGAGACAAATTAGTTTGGGTGTATGGTGTATAACTACGAATTTATTTAGATTCATCGATTATGGTATTAAAAATAAGTAGATATCTTGGAATAATTCTTTCATAGTATGTAATTTCTTTTCAGAATTCTTATACAAGTCATACATTATGAATCCTATCGCCGTAAAAATAGTTATGAATATCCAAGTGATTATTTTTATTTTTATGTCATCAATTGATTTATTTAGAACTCATGTGATCAATGATATTGAATTATTTGATAATAATTTACTTCCTAATGTATTATTCATTCCTTTTGTATTCTATAGCAACTATAAGTATACACTTTCCCTTATTTTGGGTTTCAGCATAATATTCTTATATTTACATTTCCTTAGGTTGTAAAGAAAAGTATTATACATGATATTTCTAGAGGAATAACATGTGTGTAGAATTTATGAGAGATGTTAAAAACATGTTTTGGATTATGTAAAAACTCTATGTTTTCTATGTATTACATCAAAATATGATCTGGATTATTTTCAGATCCAAGTGCTGAGACAATGTAGGATTATGATGCCCATTGATCCCAGAATTAATTTTTGAAAAATGTTAATAATATTAATATCACACGCATGCAGTTATCCTTAAAAAGTTTAATAAATTTTATATAGAATCATATATTAGAAATATTAGGCCAAATTTGTGTCTGAAATGTCTATTTTACCCAAGGCGTGATATAATCTATGTTGGCATCAGATGTACGGCTTGAGCACATTCAGTGTTGAATGGTTATATAAATTAAATTATATTTAATTAATTATTTAATTAAATTAATAAACCTAAAAATATCTTATAAATATGATTATATCTAAATCAATAGTGTTAACTTCCTAAGCCTAAAAATTGAGAGATATCATTTGAGGAAATATTGGAAAATGACACCAGATCAGATTGAGATTAAGAATTGTTTCACCATTATAGTTTGTGGATATCACTAGAGATGGAAACACAAAACCTTTATTCATTATTGATAAATCCAAACATTAATTATAATTCTTAATTTATATGATCCCACCCCATTATTTTATCCCAAACAAATTAAAATCAATTCTTTGAATAATAATTGATTCACGCATCGAAAATTGATTTATTTTGGATTTATTTAGTTGTTCATCTTGTTAATTCCCTCTTTATTCATGTAATTATTAAACCATTGGTCAAGGACAAATGAAAAAGGTCTATTTTTATTCCTCATTATTTTGTTTTATGTATTTCTCCCATATTTCATTTCATGTCCATCATGGGTAATTTGTTTGGCCTGTAATTCAATGAATACACGGTATTTGATCATTGTGTGGTCGCTCTTCAATGAAATTAATCATTAATATATGTAAATCTTTATATTTATTATTTAATATTATGATCAATGATGATGATGGGTGATTCATGGAGTAATAGTACTAGATTTATGCTTCCATGTTTTACTAGAGTGGTGCATGGTAACATGAATGATGGAGATGTATTACCGATCAATTTTGGTGTCCCAAATCCAAGAAGAAGGCAATGGATGGCCTTTAATAGACTATATTTGATGTAATTATGTGTGATTGGCAATGGAGGTAGTAGATATAGACATCACATTAAGTAATAATGAGATCTCTAAAATTTCACATTACATGAAATGTAATTCAGAGATACACATCGTGTGGAACCCCTTGTGCGGTGCTAGGTTTTTCGCAGAGAAGAATAACATCACACATTATGTGAAATGTATCAAATTTCATGTAAACCATGATAGATGCTTGATGTATACCTTGGAGGGTACATGGGAATAGGAATGAAGGGGTGCAAGGACATTGTCAAAGTACATTACAAGATTCATATGCTCCGACATATGTATGTGTACATGGGAACATCCATGTGCATATGGGTTTGTAAATGGTCATGGATAGAAGTTCATGGGAATATATAGAAAACCTTGGATGGGTACCAAAAAACCATTATACACCATGCATAATTACTTACACACCACTTATTTGAGGTTTATATACCATGTGGATTAGGGACCCATGGGAAATCCATGAGTTGTCTAGAAATGTTGTGTACTCTTGATTACATGTTGTGTACCACCATAAATTGTGTTTAGATCCCTTTTTTATTTAGTATTAACCAATATCAGTTTTGTTTATACCCTAGGTTCATCCCCTCACAAGTATATTGTCGAATTACATTCAGAGGTCTAGATTATTATCCCCTTTGGAGGATGAGTCTTAGATAGAGTTTTTGGTGTCCCTCTAGAGGCAGAAGTTTCATCCTCTACCATTCTTTCTTATACCCTGGGTGGGTTTTGAGGAATTTTTATGACATCCTTGATTAGATAATTGATCTCCCGTGTAGATTCTTATTTCAATATGGTTTTCTTTATCACTGTAATATAATCCCATAAATAGAGGGTTAGTCAAGATTACGTTTGTAGTATACCCCAGGGGTCCTAGTTGTGATCCTTTGTCGGGGTATCAATGTAATAAGAGACCATGGAGTTTTATTGACTGGGAAACATTGACCATGAACTCTTGGATGAGTTAATTTGGTGATAAAATGTCTTATGGAGTGGATTCTCATTAAAATCAGCATGACCTAGAAGATTCAAGGACAATCTTGTGGCCGAAAGTTTGGTTGAAACCGCCTTATGGGGAGGTGTCATTCAGGAGTATATATTGGTTTTTATTTTATTGTTATATTCTTCTTATAAGATGAACACTCATGATAATATGTGTTTAGTTATTTTGGTTTTTCTAACTAGGTATTATTATACTCCCCCATGTATGGGCAATGCCCTCACGTGTCATGCTTTATGCAGAATATGGCACATTTAACAATGTCGTGGGAGGAAATAGAGTTGGTGGAGTGTATCTTGAGGTACAAAAACAAAGGATTCTTTTGAGTAGATACAATTGATATTATTCATATCCTTACAAGTACGATGGGCACTTCAATTTTTTGGGTGGTTTTGTATTTGGACCCTTTATCGCTTTCAGTACTTCACTATAGGACTAATATTGTAGGATTATACATGTATGCTATCTTTAGATTCAGTTGTTTTAAATTTAATCATTGTATGGGATTAGTGGTGTGTGGGAGAGAGTACATTAGGATAATGCCTCCCAAGTGTGTGATATGCCTACTCAGAGCTATTCTTCCACCACTAGCTTATTGGATGTAGGCTTAGGGTAGTCATGATTTAGGCCCCATCTGACTAGGTATTGATAGATTGGTATTAGAGGATTTGGTTCTACCATAGGAGAAAATTTTGTGATATTGATTATGGTTTTATAGAAATAGTGTTAAGTTATTCAAGTTTGTCTTTCCATCCATGGACTCAATTATTTTATCGGCATCTGATGTATCCATGCGCCAAGACTCTGACCACTTATCTTTCAACCCAATACATGTAGACAATGGTTGTAAGAAAAAACTTGGTACATATGTCATGTCGAAATGGGAAGTGTTTTCCATGTATTTATTGAGTCATATCCCCAGAAATACTCTTTGACCATAATATATCTTTTTTATTTTAGGATGCATCCACGAATACAGTTGGACAGGATTCTACTACATGATCATGATGATGTTCTCCCATGTCACGAGGCTTTAATACATGGTTCTATACCTGAGATAGTACCCTAAGGTGGTTTAACAGCTATATCATTTCCTATTGAGTATAAATTAGAACTTGTAGTACCATCTTAGAATGCATATAGGATGAGTGTGTTGGATTAGTTCTAAAGGCAATGAACTCCTCGTTTTCGGGGTGATCCAAACCCCTAGGTGGTTTAGGATTAGCTAGAGTTAGTCACTAGAGATTTTCTCTAGATGATGAATCATATATATTAGATGGAATTACTCATAAAGAGTATTATTTGGTGCTAGGATGGGTGATAGTAGGGTCTAGTAACCCAATCACATGACAATAAAAATCTCTCCATATCAAACATCAACTGTCTCTTTAGGGTGTATTTTTATTCTAATGACCCCAACTTTTGAATAATATTTTGTTTCCTAAAAATTTATGTCTTACTATGTCATAATAAAAAACAATATTTGTATAAATGAAATGTTACCATTGGGTTTTGACCATTATATGACTATTGGTCAATATGACCATTGGAAACAATAAAAAAAATTAACATTATAATTTTTTTTTAAAATATATATAATAATGGATAATTAATGCAGAAAGAAGATTAGATTGCCTCATCTTGTAGACATGGGACATATGAATTATGTTTGAACTTGGGAAGGAGGTAGAATCCCTAGGCTTTGCACTGGACCAAGCCCAAGCTGAGCTTCAACATGTTAAGCTTTAAAGTAATTGCCTTTGGGAGAAGTTTAAGCTGATTGAAATCACCAATCGTGAAATATTATCTGAGCTGCGACTAGATTATATCACTATTTCACACCTTACTCTTAGGTCATATGTAGGTGTTATAATGAGCTATTTAATTAGGCCTTAGTTACTTAGTGTAATCCTTTTTTATAAATAATATTTTTATTTCTTAATTTGGTAAAATTTTTGAATTTCAAATGTCAAAATAAATATAGGATGAATTTTTAAAAGTTTTATATTATCGATGAAAATAAAAAAAAGAGTATTTTAAAATATTTTTTATACTTTAAATAAATTATAATGTGAAATCATTTTCAAAAAATGGACATATATGGTTGTAACCTGTATGAAATTTAGATTCCGATAAGATTAACATAATTTTACGGGAATAGTAAATTATGAATAGTAATATTACCCTTATGAATATTAATATGAACAATAGAATAGTAACCTTACTTAAGTAAGTACAAATATTATTTAGGCATCTTGAATGGTAATATGATATAATAACATAAGTAAATAACTATTTTAGAAATTATTAGTTAAGTATTAGTATTGTTTCGGGTAAATAGTGATTTTACGTAGAAATTAAATATCTTATATTTAGAATTTCTTTTGATAAAATGGAGTTTATTTTTGAATTCTGAACATTGATATTAGGTTACGGTGAATTTATGAGATTTTTATAAAATGTTTTTTTCAGCAAACAGTAAAAATATAGTTTTTCAGTTTTCGGTGTGTTTTATGACATCATAATGATGTAATATATAATTTAAATTTATCTTCAACTCATTTGGATTAAAATATTATATTTGGTGTCCCAAGTGGGAAAAACCATTGGAATATACCATGGGTAAGCCCACGGTTTTCCAAATACCACTAATGAGGTGTCCCTTGAAATTAAAAAAATATTCCCTCTCTTTTGCTATAAATAATAACTCATTACTTAATTATGTTCATTCCAAATTCACCCTAAATGAGGATCTATTAATTTTAACTCCCAATGAGTCCTCCCAAGGTTCCCTCAATCACCCATGGTCTTAACCTTCATGTTTTTTGAATTTAATCTCAACATAAGGGAGCCTTTCACCCTCCTCTTTTAGTCAATACTTATTTTATGTTCTGTCTTTTAATTTCAATTTTATTATGTTGGGGTATGTTATTATATATTCTTATTACTGTCCATTTTATTTTCTAATGATGACATACCCTTTCCACTCTCATCAAATGATTTTCTGAATTTTTATGTGACGTCGTTAGGCTTCCAAATTTTCATAAGGAATTTCTCTACTTCTTCTTTCCTTTCAAGTTCTCATTTAGGTGGTATGTCATTAAAATTTCTATATCATGTTATTATTTTCATTTTATTATATACCTATACTATATTATGAGTCATTTATTAATGTGATAACCATTTCCCTTATCTTTTTAATGTTTTCTAAATCCAAGTTGCATAGTTATTATGTTGGAGAAGTTTCATCTCAAAATCTCTATCTTTTTCTCAATAAATTATCTTATTTTATTTATGTGAATACCCAATCCTATTTAATTTAATGGGGTACTCATCAAGAAAAAATTTGATATATTTTATTTTATAAATGACATAAATGAAACCCTCATTCCCTTTCCTTGGGTTATTAATGGAATAATGATCATGTTTTTAAGAACTTTTTAAAACATCACAATTTTGATATAAAACCAATTTATTTAATTTTCTTTGGGTTATTTATGAATTTTTTAATTATGATCTATTTGTATCACATTAAAATAAATAAATATTAATGGTGTGACTTAATAACTCTCTAATTCATTGGTTAAAGAAATTAATCTCTAGAGATGACAAGTTTTACAATACCTTGGTGAATAACCTTGGAAATTTTTATGACCCCATGAGGATGGAACTTGTTGACATGATTATAAATGTATAAATTAAATGTTTTGGCCACCTTATCAAGATATTATTCAGGTTTCTATTATAATTACATGTATCTTCTCATGCCTTTATGATATTTACACATGTTTTTATTGTATTCTCTCAAGTTCACAAGTAAATTGTTTTCCCTAGATTCCCTTACTGGGCCTTATGCTCACCCTTTGCTTTGAAGTATGTTCTCAGGTTATGAGATGAAATAATTGTTCTTATGATAAACATTTAAATAATCCTTTTAAGATTATTAAAATAATTTTATATTTTTTTCATGTATTATATACCATTTTTCCAAGACACTATACTATAAAGATCCTCTGTTTGTAAAATGAAATGAAAAGTTATAGTAAAAAGGAGGGGTTCCATCATTGGTATCAAAGGATAGTTTTGTTTATTTCTGTATATTATTCTATGAAAACACTATGAATAACCCTATATAAAAGATTAAATATAGGAAAACGTCTTGGTATTTTGGTTAAATATTAAGTAATTGGTTTCCGAACAAATAAATCCATGTCTGGATATGTACAAGTGGATTTGGATCTGGAACAGATGTATCTAGGGGTAAAACCTGAAAACACCTCTTTGATATATAATCAAATAGGAATCGGTACACGGAAATTGGCTTCTCAACACTACTGGTTTAACACTCTTGGGGGATAAATTTGGTTAGTCACATGCTTTTTATGAATCATTATGAAGGATTTATAGAGAAATGAAATTGTTGTTAAAGAATAACATGTTTATGCACGAGGTTTTATGAAATAAAAATCATTTATAGTAAAAAAATTAAATGAAATACGCTCCTCACTAATGTTTTATTATTTCATAAAATAGAGGGAAATAAGATGAACCGTGAAAATGGTTATAATAATGGACCATGAACTAGAGTCCCTTAGATAAAAGCTAGAGTGGAAAATTTCATGAGAATGATGAAGAAACTGAATCAAGTTCTGGGAAATAATGTGAATCAAGATGAGAGACCAATTTCACCATGAAGGGAAAAACTTTTTGTTCAGACATTTAAACATCAGAGAATACCAATTTGCAGTGGGACTACTGACCCATTGATTGATGAACAGTGGATCAGCTCAATCAAAAAGATATTTTATGTGCTCAGCTGTTCAAAACAAGAGAAGTTCACCCTGTCTATTTACTGCTTAGAGGAAGAAATTGATAAGTGGTGGTAACTGATTAAAAAATGGAGTCCAAGAGTAGAGTTTGATGCTATATAGTGGGAAGAGTTTAGAGAGATCTTCTTCAATAAGTTTGTCCCTCATTCAATGAGAAGAAAATGGATAATGAATTATCTGAGAAAAAGCAGAATGATAATGAATCTATTGGAAGCTACGAGATGAACTTCACAAGAATTTCCCATTACACATCAAGATTTTTCATGGATCCTAATGGGAAGGTTCATATATTCTTTGGTGGACTAAGTTAAACATCCCAGGTAAATAAAGAATATGAAATTTTCATATTTATTAATATTTGGGAATAAAATATTAATTAATTTAAAGTAGATTCTATGTTTGATGGAATACCCGACATGCAATAATGGGTTTCTCTGAAATCTCATGTTTCACACAAGGCTGAGTCATCCTTAAAAATAATAATATAATATTATTTTAAATGGTTATTAACACCTAGACATTGTATTAGTGGGAATGAACAGAACTAACTACAATATTATTATACATTTTTGTAAAATGTTTTTACATTTATCCAATAAAATCTAGAGGATTAAAATGTGAAGGAATCCAATTTTAAGCGTAAATACTCTAATATTTTTTTAAAGGTCGATTTATCGCCTTTTGATGGGGAAACCATTTTAAATATAGTTTTTTACAATTATATATGTTCTATTTGAAAAAATAAAATCTTTTGTTATAATTGGGACATCAAAGTTTACTTTGCTTAAAATTTTGGAATTTTTCTAATAAGGTTCATTTTTTAATAAATAGTGAAAAATACTGGATTTTAATTCAAAACTGCATTTTCATTAAATTTATTTATATAGTAAAATTTTAAATTTAATTAGTTTTAATGTTTTATTGTATTATAGTTTTACCATTTAATCAAATTTTTATCTTTGGAAATAATTTCACTCTTAAATTGGACATAAAGAAATGTAAATCTTTTGATAGTTATTATTTCTTAAAAACACGCTTTTTGTTTTGAAAACAGGAATTAATTTTAAATTAATTTCTAAAACTTTTGTGTTGGGAATTTGGGAAAATTGATTCCATATTTGGAATCAGGAGGTCCAAATTTTGTAGATATTTAACTTTTATTTTTATTCATAATGAATATTTACTTCAGTAAATAATTTATTTAAAATGGTTCAAGGGTAAATCTCGTAAAAAAGGGTGAAAAACAATATTATAATAATATTAAAATACCTTTACACATGTCTTAACATTAATCTATGAGATATTTCTAATCCAATGCATCATTATTTAGATTTTGGGACCTCATGGAGCCACTTGGGAGTGATAATGACACATTATATTAATTAATTTAAAGTAAAGACAGAAGTAACATAAACATATATCTTTTAGTAAAAAAAATTTATATGGGGTTATATAAGTGATATATTTGACTATAAATATATTTTTGAAATATGAAAAGATTTCCTACATCATGGTATTTTATTTATAATTTTATACATTAAATAAATAAACTTAATTATAACACAATGGTGATTTGGTAATTGCTTCATTAATAAAGGATTGAAATAAATGATATTATAAATATTAAAATAAATTTATTTTAAAATTTTTTATTCTATAAACGAATTATAAGTAAAATAATGGTTCTTTATAGTATTATTAAATAAGGTTTTTAAAAAGAATAATGTTTTTATTGATTTTTTAAAAGTTTTGATATGAATAATTTAGAAATTCACATAAATGAGTTTTTAAAATAATTAATATTTTATTAAATTATAAAATAATCTTAAAAATCTAATATTTGTCCAAATGACATGAATAATGTTAAAAATGTCATAAATGATCCATTTTGGGTCGGTTGGAATTTTATATTAAATATATTAACCATAGAGTATGAATATGTAAGGGGACATGGTAAAAGTTAAATAATTTAATAAAGGGATAAATAAAAAAGATAAGGATTAAAAAATATCCAAAACCAGTCCAATTCTTTTTGGATGATTTTATTTCGACTTATATGCACCATATATTTTAATTAAATAAGTTTTGGACCTTTTTAAATGGAAAATAATTTTACAATAAAATAATTCTTTCAAACATTCATAAAGAGCCCCTCCTACCTCTTATAAAAGGCCACCACCTATAACCCATTACACACACCTCTCAATCCCCTTGTCACGTCCAAACTCTTCATCAAGAAGCTATAAAAAATACCTCTATTCCTCCTAGAAGCCTTACCCAATGAATAAGTCAATTCATTAAATCCCTTTTGTTCAATCCAAAGGGAGTTACCCGATTTAAAGGTAACATATTCTCTCAAGTTATTTTCTTTTATTTTCTTTCTCTAACCCCCTAAACTCTCTTTATTACACTATTTTATAAAAACACCTGTATATTAAATAAAATAGGTTATTTTGTGATTATGATTCGAAGTACATGTCCACACACCTCCATCTAATGGATATGAACATACTATTTCGGTAGAAGACAAACTACTGCCTCATGAAACAATGATTGTTCTATTATCTCCTACCACCTCTTGCGGTGGCCATTAAGATGGAACTATATTTATGTGTGATATATATTAAATTTATTTTTTCTCTCTGCTTTTGTATTTTTTTCATTTACATCATACCTTTATGGTTTCCATAATGGGTAAATATGATAATTTCATTTGAGGAAGTGCAGACCACCGCCCCCTGAAAGTGATATGTCTCGTTCATACCATATGTGGAACGTATAAAGGATAGATTTAATGAAATTATATATGATATTATACTATAATTATAATATACCTATGTAGAATTAATTTATCATTCCATTAAATATGAAATAGAAAATAAAGTAGCTTTCAAGCGTACATAAGGATTACCGTCTCCAGAATTGTGCATTTCAATTATTATCTCAAAATGTTATGTATTGTTATAATTACATATATACATATACATACTATATATATATATATGTGTGATATCTAAATCATTAATATCATTATAGACATAATTTACTTTTGACCACATAGACAACTTGTAATTATAAGAAGTTCATTTTTAACTCAAGTACCAAACACCGAAAAAACTGTCATTATTAACTAAAATGATTTTTTAATGTTTATAACATGGTAATAAGTGATATAAAAGGAATAATAAATCTGAAAAATGTTTTTAAGCAATTATAAATTAAATTAAGTTTATTATTCAGGAGATTAAAGAACGAATGAGTCAAGTGAGATAGGAGGTAAGAGACTTTGTCTCAATCTCCTTTCATTGAGGCATATTCCGATTTATACATGACTTTATTTTATACGGTGTAGAAACCCCTATGACCTTTCAATTCATTCAATGGAAATATTTTTCTACGTAGCATTTTACTAAAAGAAAAAGTGAACGTTTCTTTTTAATGTATACGGTGAAAAAGACCTTTCTTCTGTCGCAAGTGTTATTTGATATTTGGCTTTCTTAACAAGCTGTAAAGTTTTTAAAAAGAAAATAAATACCATATACTCTTTTATGTATTTTGGTATTGAAAATTGTTTTGATAATGTATTTGTTATGTAAATATATTTAGATGATATATTTTAATTGAAATATGGAAATGTTATATTTCCTTTATGTTTGTTTTATGTGTTATGAATATGATATGGTTCTTGGGCATTATTTACTTATACAGGTGGTTCTGTGATAAACCAAGGCCGGGTGAGCCGAAGATAGATCTCCAATTCATTGGGTAATGTGATGGAGTTAAACGTTAATGTTTCTCCAAATATATTTAGGGAATATACTTTGATGGTTATTCCAAATGTAACTCTCTACGTACCTGTGAGATCTATAATCTATGTATGTTATAGATACCACTACTTACCTTTACGATTTATAATTTATACGGGTTATTCATAAATATTATGATTTCATGGGGTGTGTTAAAGAGCTTATTTTTTATATCAATTTATGAACTAATGTTTTCATTTTTTTTATTTTATAACCCTTACTGAGATTTTTAGGCTCATCCCATGCTTATGAATTTGTTTTCAGAGGTTATAAGGAAGGGTAAGAGAAAGGAAGAATTCAAGAAGATGTATATCAAGAAATTAATTCTTGGTTTCTTTTAATAGTTTTTATTTTATAAAAAAATGGATACAGATTAGAAGTGTATACTTTGTAATATTTGAGATGTAATGTAATAGTTATGGAAAAATTCTCTAAAACACTAAACTTGAAATGATCCTAATTGTGAATTACTAACATAATTAAAGATTTTGTAATTTTTATAGTTGGGGCCTTATACTAATATCACATCTATGGAAGAATCTAGAAAACTGAGAATATGATATCTATGAGGATATTGTGCAGAGTGTAATGAATGTCGAATTTAAGTTTAGTGAGATGCAGTGGTCTCATAAATCCAATGAAAAGAAGAGATCAATATAGCCAACCTTGTTGAGTAACATTGTTCTATGAAGGGTAGGCAAGCATGTGCAGTGTACCAAGTATAATAAATGTGGGAAGAAGTATTCAGGGAACTCCATGCTTAGGAGTGGGAAGAGATACAAGTGTGGAATAGATGGTCATATCGTGAGGGATTTTCATAATGAGGTGAAACTTAAACATCCCAACACTAAAAATAAAGGGAAAATGGTGCATTCCCTACCTGAAGTCCAATTCTTTAATTTTGAGAAACTTGGGAACTTTTCCAATCATTGTCCAAATTTGAGGGCAGTGGAGGGGAATCACCATCTTCCTTAACAAATTACAAGGTAGCAATGTCGTTCCTTTTCTATCACGATAGATGATATTGAAGCTCAAAATGATGTGGTGCCAGGTACTCTTGTTGTTATCTCAAATCTAGAAAATAAACTATCTTATTATAGTTCTATGAATTCCTTTATTTCCCCCAAGTTTCCAAGAATTTAAAATCATCACCTGAATTGATAAAAGTATAGTTATTAGTCAAGACTCTTGGTGGGATTATCCAAGCATCATTGGTGTTTAGAAACAATGGTATTTACATTAGTGAGCACAATCTTATCTCAAATATAGTGTTCATTCTCATGATGTAATTCGACATTATACTAGGGATGTACTATCTCTCAATGTATAATTCTTTGATCAAATTAAGAAGTACGGAAATCTAGGTAGTCTTGAATGGGGAAACTATAGTTTTCTTCCATGGAGAGATTTATTGACCTGAGATTTTTCTAGAAGCAACTCTTATAGCCCTCTTTATGGAGTTTATCAGTGAATAAAAAGATGGAAATAAGGGTATAATGATATATAATACCCCATAATCCAGGAATAAATTGACATATTTCATGAGGAGTTACCCAAAACTCCCCATGAAAGAGGGGTATAGTTCTCTATTGAACTCGTATCGGGTCTCATCCGATATCAAAGACCCCATATAGGATGTAAAATGTGGAGATGGAGGAATTAAAGAAATAATTACTAGTTCTTTTGGATAAGGGGTTTATCTGATCAAGTGTGTCTCCTTGGGGACACCTGTTCTCTTTTTGAAGAAGAAGGATGGATCAATGTGGATATGCATTGATTATAGATAACTGAACAACATCACAGTGAAGAAAAATTATCATGTTCCTAGAATTGATGACTTATTTTACCATCTTTATGGGGCTCAATTCTTCTCTAAGATTGATCTTTGATATGGTTATCATCAATTGAGGGTGAATAATGAAGATATTCCTAAAACTGACTTCTGATGAAGATACGAGCATTATGTGTTTTTTTTTATTCCCTTTGTATTGGATAATACTCGTACTATTTTTATGGATTAGATGAATAGAGTCTTTAAATACTACCTTAATAACATTATGGAGGTTTTTATTGATGATATTCTAATATAGTAAAAAAGTTTCAAGGACCATGAGGAACATTAAAGAGTTATTTTGCAAACTCTATAGAAGGAGAGGCTTTTCGGAATGTTTTGGAAATTTGATTTTTAGTTACAAAAGGTTTCTTTCTTGGGGTTCATTGTAACCAATGAAGGAATCATAGTTAACACTGCAATGAAAAAGGTTGTAGAGGAGTGACCTCAGCCTACATCAATAAATGTGATTCATTGTTTACTTATATTAGAGGGATATTATAGGAGGTTTGTGAAAACCTTTTCATGTATGTTTAATCCTCTAACCTTGTTAAATCCAAAATGGGTTAAGTTCTTATGGAAAAAGGAGTTTTAGAAAAGTTTCCAAGAGGTGAAGAAGTGATTGGTTACTGCACTCATGGTAACTCTGCCTTCAAGTTGAGAAGGATTCATTAATTTTAGAGATTCATCTCTGAAAGGACTTGGGTGAATCCTTATGAAAAATAACAAGGCAATTGCTTACGCATCCTGACATTTGAAGAATCATGATAAAAACAATCATATGCATGATCTGGAGATGGGTGTGGTCGTTTTTTCTCTGAATATATGTAGGCACTATCTTTATATGGAGAAGTGTGATATATACATAGACCATAAATGTTTGAAGTATATTTTCACAAAAAAGGATTTGAACATGAGACAAAAGATATGGTTGAAACGTCATAAATACTATGATTGTTCAATTCATTATCATCCAGAAAGAAAAAACAACGTTGCTAAAACATTAAGTAGAAAATACCCAGTTGTTCTATCCATGATGAGGATTTAAAGAGATCATTTGATCAATGACCTAATAAAGCTTTACATGGGAATTATAATGGAAGGGACATCATCGACCCTTACCCAAATGATTTATTAACTGTTATTACTATCGAATATCAAGAAATAACATGAAGATGATACTTTATTATAAAATATGTTTGAGGATATGAAGGCTGGTAATTTTCTTGAGTTAAATATTGATCTAGAAGGTGTACTAAAATTGGTACAAGACTATGTGTTCCATCTATTCCGGAAATAAAGAAGGATCTGATGGATGAATCTCATAGCTCTACTTTTTCTATACATCCTCGAATCAAAAAAATGTATAGGGGCCTTCATGATAATTTTTGGTGGGATAAAATGAAAATGGTATATTGTTTACTACACTACAAGGTGCCTAGTATGTCATCAAGTGAAGGTAGGGTGACAGCTTCTTTAAGGGGTATTACAACCACTACCCGTACATGCATGTAAGTGGGACAATATCATTATGGAATTTGTCATTGGTCTCCCAAGAACATCCAAAGAAAACAATGTGATATGGGTTATAGTGGACCATATCACCAAGACTTCCAATTTTATCTCTATTCGGTAAGATTTCCCTCTTGATCAACTTTCCGGAATTTACATGATGGAAGTGGTAAGGATGCATGTAGTTCCACTTTCTATTGTATTTGATCATGATACAAGGTTCACACCAAAATTCAGGTGATGTCTTCAACATTATTTGTGTACCAAATTGAATTTCCGTACGGCTTATCACCCACAAACTGATGGCCAATCTGAATGGATTATCCAAACACTTGAAGACATTTTGAGAACATGCTCAATAGAATTTAATGATGGATGGGATAAAAATATCCCTTTATTTGAGTTCTCTTACCACAATAATTTCCAGTTGAGCATTAAAATGGAACCCTTTGAAGCTCTATATGGGAAGCGATGTATAACTACTACCAGTTTGGATAAATCTAGTTAAAGAAGGTTTCTTGGGCCTGATCTTGTGCAAGAGATGACATAAAAGGTTCATGCCATTCAAAAACACATTAAGGATTCCCAAAGTCGACAAAATAGTTATGATTTAAACCATCTAAGGGACTTAGATTTTTATTATGGTGACAAAGTATTTCTTCTAATATAACCTTGGAATAGATTCATGAGGTTTGGGAAGAAAGGGAAGCTCATTACTAGGTACATTGGCCCCCATGAAATCATTGATCATGTAGGAGCAGTGGCATGTCATCTTTCACTTCCCCCAAATCTAGAACAATTTCATGATGTCTTCCACCTATCCCTATTGAGGAAGTATATACCTATCCCTTTACATGTACTAAATCCAATGGCGGTACAACTGAAACATGACCTCTCTTATGAGAAGCATCCAGTGGAGATCCTGGATCATAGAGATAAGGTTCTACACAACAAGACTACCCACCTTTTTAAAATGTTGTGGAGGAACCACAAATATGAAGAATCCACATGGGAACTAGAGGAGTCTATGAGGCATAAGTACCCACACCTTTTTTCTTCTGAGGGTACGAGTTGAAATTTCGGGGACAAAATTTCTTAAGGGGGGAAGAATGTAACGACCTGTACTTTTTAATAATATTTTTCTTCCTAAAAATATATGTCTTACTATGTCATAATTAATAAAAAAAGATATAAGTATAAATGAAATGTGACCATTGGGTTTTCACCATTATATGACCCTTGGTCAATATGACTATTGGAAACAATAATTATTTTTAACATTATAATTGTTGTTTAAAATATATATAGTGATGGATAATTAATGCTGAAATAAGATTTGATAGCCTCATCTAATAGACTCGGGCCATATGAATCCCATCTATCAAATCTTGAGAAGGAGGTAGAATCATTGGGCTTTTCTCTGGACCAAGCCCAAATCAATCTTCAACATGTTAAGATTGAATTTAATTTCCTTCAGGAGAAGTTCAAGTTTGATAAAAATCACCAGACTAGCAATGTTGTCTCAGCCGCCCAAGATTCTATCACCACTGCAAACCTTACTCTTAGGTTCTATTATGGTGTTATAAGGGGCTATGTAATGAGGCCTTATTTACTTTGTGTAATCCATTTGTATAAATAATTTTTTTATTTCTTATTATGGTAAAAATAGTTAATTTCAAATGTCAAAATAAATATAGGATGGATTTCTAGAAGTTTCATATTATTGATGAAAATTGAAAAAATAGTATTTTAAAATATTTTTTATACTTTAAATAAATAATAATGGGAAATTATTTTTGAAAAATTAAGATATATGGTTGTGATCTGTATCCAATTTAGAGTCTAAAAATTCAACATAATTTTAGGTGAATAGTAAATTATGAATAGTAATATTGCCCTTATGAATAGTAATATGACCAATAGAATAGTGACATAAATTATGTGTATATATAATTTAGGCATATTGAATGGTTATATGATACAGTAGCATAAGTAAATAACTATTTTAGGAATTATTAGTTAAGTATTAGTATTTTTTGAGTAAATAGTTATTTTACTTTAAAATTAAATAACTTATATTTTGAAAATTATTTTCATAAAATGGGGTTCATTTTTGAATTCATAACAACTATATTAGGTTAGGATGAATTTATGATATTTTTATAAAATGTTTTGTTTTGTCGGTGAATAGTAAAAATACAATTTTGGAATTTTCGGTTTGTTTTATGACATCAAAAGATGTAATATGTAATTCAAAACTATGGTCAACTCCTTTGGATTAAAATATTAAATGAGGTGTCCCAAATGGCCAAAACCATGGGAAATCCCAAGGTTTTGTAAATACCACTAAAAAGGTTTCCCTTGGAAATTAATAAAATATTCCCCCACTTTTGTTATAAATTCCAACCCATTCCTTCATTCCATTCATTAAAAACTCCCAAATAAACTAATATCTGGTGTTTTAACTCACAATGAGTCCTCCCAAGGTTTCATCATGCCCCCAATGTCCCAACCTTTGAGTTCTTGATGTTACTCTTCAAGGTAAGGGAACCTTTCTCCCTCCACTTTTAGTCAAGACTTATTTTATGTTATGTATTTTAATTTACATTACAAATGTTGGGGTATGTTATTATATATCTTTATTTATTTAAATTTTATTTCCAAATGATTTTATAACCACTCCACTCTCATCAACAGATTTTCTAAAATTGTAAGTGATGGCGTTATGCTGCCGAATTTTAGTAAGAAAATTCTCCACTCCTCCTTTCCATTCAAGTTATCTTTTATGAGGTATGTCAATAAAATATCTATACCATGTTCTTATGTCCATATTATTCCATCCCTATACTTTATTATGAGTAATTTATTATTTTTAGACCTTATTCTTCTCTCTTTTTTATGTTTTCTAAAATAATGTTGCATAGTTGTTATGCTGCAGAATTTTCATCCCAAAATCTATCGCTTTTTCTCAAGAAATTATCTTACTTTATTTATGTGAATACAAAAACCTATTTCATGTGTTGGGGTATTCATCAATAAATAATAATGATATATTTTATTCTTTAATTTACTTACATGAAACCCTCATTCCTTTTCCATGGGATATAAATGACATAACAATCGTGTTTTTAAGAACTTTTTAAAACATCATGATTTGGATATGAACCCCATTTAGTTTATTATCAATGGGTTATTTATGAAATTTTTAATTTTTTAATTTCTGGATCACATGAAAATAAATAAATATTAAGTTTTTTCCTTGATATCTCTCCAATGCATTGGGTAAAGAAATTAATCATTAGATATGAAAAGTATTATGATACCTTGGTGAATAACCATGATAATTTTGATGACACATTGGGGATAGACCTTGGTGATATGCTTATAAATGTACAAATTAAATGTTTTAGCCCCATTATCAAGATATTATTCAAGTTATTATTATCATTATATGTCTCTTATCAATTATTTATGATATTTCCTCATGTTCTAACTGTATTCTCTCAAGTTTACATGTAAATTTTTTTCCTTGTTTTCCCTTACTAGGCCTTATGCTCCCCCTTTCATTTGATTTATGTTCTCAGGTTATGAGATTCTATAATTGTTCTTAGGAAGAACATTTCAATAATCCTTTCAAGAGTATTAAAATTATTTTTTATGTTATCATGTATTATGTTTTTTTTTCAATATACTAGACTATGAAGATCCAATGTTTGTAAAATGAAATGAAAAGTTGTAATAAAAACGCGGGATTCCATATTTATTCGGCCCAGTGGTGATCAATGGGAATCCAAAAATAAATTTATATATATGTTGGGTAATTATAACTATTTTTTAGTAGTCATCTAGGTTTAATGATATTTCATGGTAATCCATGGATATAGTGTGATATTTTTTCTTCATGGGTTGGACCTTTGAGATGGTCTTACACAAATATATCTAGGATTTGATGGTATCTATTTGCATTACCACATATATATTGATTTATTTAGTAGGATTATGTAGTATATATCTTCCTAGAAGAGCAGGTACTGATAATGAGTGACGGCAGTGGGAACCTAGAAGCTGAGACCTAGTCATATGGTAGTCAATGATAGTCATTGGGATATAGACATGTCAGATGCTTCAAGAAAAAATCCAAGGACATGGGATCATTGGTGAAGGGATCTCAGGATGGATCTGGTCATCCAAGGGATAGGTGGTGATTCTCCATTTATATTTGGGGACATATTACATATGATTCATCAACTCATCGTACATTTGACTAGGATATTTTCAAGGTACTTCCCAGGCAGAGATAGCGGTTGGAGTATGGAGGTCCACAACATGAAATACATGGAAAATGGTTGGGTAGAGAAGTAATAAGTGGTCAGATGTTTGACTTATTTCCACTACCACCCCTAGTTGTTCCATGCTAGGTTGAAGGAGTTGGTGGTCAGATATGAGGAAGGATTTAGGATATAGAGGCATATAACCTCAAGGCTCCAGGGATGATATGATGTATGATATGTGTATTTTCTAACTTAAATACAGTACTGATGGACATATATCCAATTTATTCCTTTATTTCTACTTATCTAGTTTGATAGCAATAGATTTTGGATGATACTATGGCTTGACCCTTGTTCTTAGAGACTTCGATAGAAGGTCAGTCATTGACTAGAGACTTATGCTGATAGTGTGATCTAACACATAGTGGTGATAGCTTCGTATGGTATCTATTTATAACTATGATGAGGCCATATGATGTCATCGTAGGTATGTATCGACTATCCATAGTTCATGCCCATATTGACAGTTTTAGGAGGATTATGTGGTGAGTCCATAGTGATGTGATGTGGTTTTCCTTTGTGGGAGAAAAAGATGCCTTTTCAGAAAAACAAGTGATCACACATAGGAGAGTGAAGTTGATTTCTCATGAGTTGGATAAAATGACTCTTATAATAGGGGTTATATGGGATATAAGTTACATGATGTGGTGGAGGATTATGAGGATGTATTTCTAAAGGATGTTTTAGTATTACCTCCCCATGAGGCCTAGACTTCTTAATTAACATACACCCTTAGACAACCCAGATATCTACACCACCAAATCAGATGGCTCTCGAAGAGCTTCCCGAGCCATGGGTATTGTTGGAGGACTTGTGTAAGAATGGATTTGTGGGACCTAGTTCTTCCCCCAAGGTATCCATAGTGTAGGTCTCCAAGAAGAAGGATATTATATCATGGTTTTGTGTGGATTCACTACATAAAAATGGGTCTATACCCACAGTTTTGTGCAGAACTGTGGGTATAGGCTCCCCTATACCCATGGTTTTCGAAACCATGGGTATAGGGATAGTATCGGGACCTATACCCATGGTTTTAGAGAACCGTGGGTATAGGTCCCCTATACGGACAGTTCTTGGAAAAACTATGGGAATAGGTTTATTTTGAAGACCTATACCCATGGTTTTGCCAAAAATGTGGGTAAAGGTGTTGTTCTATAGGCCTATACCCATGGTTTTTGAAAACCTTGGGTATAAGTGTTATTTTTTTCAAAGACCTATACCAACAATTTTTCAAAACCATGGGTATATCGTTCCCTCGTTATAGCGGGAACAAACAATTCAGCGGGTGAGGAAATGTTTTTTGGTTAAAAGACAATATTGAATAATATAAATTTATGGATACGAAATATTAAATGTTATAAAGAGTTTAGGTTGGTTGGTTTAGAACGCTGGTTTTAATAAGGCAAACCCAGGATCAAATCTCGCGGCTATATTATTTTTAAATATATGTGTAATATGAATATAAGTAAAGAGACGTATAAATATAAACCAATAATGGTTTTAGGTTAGTTGGTCAGTCCGTTTTATCCCTCAGCACAGGTCGCTGGTTCGAAAACTCACAGATTCCAATTTTTAAATTATATTAGTTATATTAATATATTAAAACAAAAGTATGTTGATATATCAGTTGCCGAGTTATCTCGGTTGGTCACTGTGACTTTGCAGGAAACGGGAAGCACGGGTTCAAAACCCGGTGGCCTTTTATTTTCGATTATACATTGTTATATTAATATAATAAAATGAAATTATATATATAATTCAATAGCAGTGTTAGAACAGTTGGTTGCTTGGTGGGGCACGGGATTGAGGCGTTGCGCGAGGTTGCGGGTTCGAATCCCCCCTGTCCCATTATTGGAATTTAAATACCCCGCGGTTTTGAAACCGTGGGGTCTGCTGTTTGCCACGCTGGAACAGCAGTTTGGAACACTTTGACCCCCCCCCCATACCCATGGTTCTCCAAAATCGTGGGTATAGTTTGTGACCCCTATACCGACATTGTTCCAGCCCATGGTTTCCAAAACCGTGGGTATAGGCTATACCCACGGTTTTGGGGGCTATACCCACGGTTTTGAACCATGGGTATAGGTCGTTTTTCCAGTAGTGATTACTCATGATCAAACCTAGTGAACCTAAAGAATAAGTATCCACTGCCAAGCTTTGATGATCTATTTAATCAGTTGAGAGGGGAATAATTGTTCATTAATACTGACATCATATTAGGATAT
Organism: Viscum album; assembly: GCA_963277665.1. Taxonomy (NCBI): domain Eukaryota; kingdom Viridiplantae; phylum Streptophyta; class Magnoliopsida; order Santalales; family Viscaceae; genus Viscum; species Viscum album. The sequence goes on from OY728142.1 coordinate 1,492,478,421, forward strand.
CACTAGCAATGAGTATGATTTGATGATATACCAAAGACTGAATTCAAATTTCACTATGGTCACTATGAGTACTTGTTAATTCATTTCATTATGAAAAAATCCACAATAGTATTCAGGGTACTAGTTAAATAGATCTTTCATCCCTTTTTAGACTGGTTTTTCATGGTCTTTATAGATGATATCCTAGTGTACTAAGTATCTGTGGAACAGTATGTGAGACACTTGAGGATGGGCCTGGACACAATTCAAGAGCACCATATTTTTGGGAATATCTCAAAGTGTTATTTTTGGATTTGATATGTATACTTCATGGGACACGTGATCTAAGAGGTATAAGTGGTAGTGAACCCAGTGAAGGCTGAGGAAATTCAATATTGGGGTCCACCGAAGAGTTTTGTTGATATGAAGAGATTCCTTGGCTTGGAAGGGTACTATCAGAGGTTTATAAATGATTTATCCATAGTTCCATCACCCTTATTAGTTTTTACCCAAAATGGGTATACTTTTCTGAAAATGAATGTCCCCACATTGTTTTTAGTAGTTGAGGAAGAAGTTGATGAGTTCCCCCCATTTTGAGATCTCTATAGGATGGTTTTGAGTATGTAGTGTTATGTGATTCCTTAGGGACTAGACTTGGTTGTATTATTATAAAAAATTTTGCATTTATTGCCTATCAGTCTAGAAATTTGATAATGTAATAGAATAACTATGTGACCCATGATCTTGATCTAGAAATGAAATTTTTTATCCTAAATATTTTGAAGCACTAGAAACTGAGTGAGGGGTTTATTGTCTACTCAAACCAAAAAAAACATTAAATATGTATTCTCTCAGAAGGATATTAACTTGAGATGGTGATGATGGATAGAGTTCATCTAGGACTATGACATCATGATTTTCTATACTCCAAGGAATGTGAATGTGGAAGAATATGGTCTTGGTAGAAGATATTTTTCTCACCTATTTCCTAAGGCATTGGATCAATTAACCTCATTGAATTTCTCTATTTCAGAAAAGGATGGTTCTTTATATCTTTGGTCGATGGTTGTTACCCCAAACCTTTTACAGCATGTTTGGGAATCTCATCATGTAGATGTTGACTGTGAGACCTTATGTACTCATATATCAACTTGATGTTCTCCTAATGTATTTTCTAAAGGTCAGGAGAATGTTATACTTTTAAAATGATGGATGATGTTACTAATGATGTTGTGTGAGGATGTGATGAGTGAGTTTCATAAAAACCCTTTGGAAGTTCATATAGGAGTGAAAAATATGTACCAGGACCTCTGATGTTAGTTTTTGTTCCCATGAATGGATATTTGTTTTGTATATTTTGTCTCTCAATGCATCACTCATCAGTAATTGAAGGCTTAATACAAGGTTCATGTGGGTATATCTCAACCCCTGATGTGAAGAGTGGAAGTGGGATAATAATTCCATGGAATTCATGATAGAGTTACCAGGTACATATATGACACATGATTATTTATTGGTGATCATAGACTAACTTAAAAATTCATCTTAATTCATATTTATTTGTGAGTATATTTTAATAGATAGATTGGGATACATGTACCTGAAATAGGTATTCTAGATCTATGGAGTTCCCTCGATGATCATTTCAAACCATGATGTTCACTTCACATCATGATTATAGAGAGGATTGCAGGAGGAATTTGGGACTCATTTTCATTTGAGCAAAGCATTTCACTCCGAGACTAACGTTCAGACTCAATAGACCATTTGGGTATTGGAGGACATTTTTTTAGATTCCATGTAAGATTTTGGTTGTTGTTTGGAGGACCGCCTACCTTTGGTAGATTTTTTTCACAACAACATACAACATTTCACCATCAATATGGCACCATTTGAGGCCTTTTATGGGAAATCCTATAGGTCACCACATTGTTGGAATGATCCATGTGAGTCAGCACTCATGGGCCCAATGTTTTTGAGAGCTATGGAAAAGAAGGTTCATATAATCTTGGAGAGTATAAGGACTACCCAGATTCATAAGAAGTCATATGCATACCAATGAATGAGTAATCTAGAGTTTGAGGAGGCATTCCATGTGTTTTTTAGGGTCTCACCTTGATGTGGATAAATTGAAATTTGTTTGGGGTGGAAATCTATCTCAAATAGTCATTAGCTCTTTCCATAAGCTGCATAGATTTGTTGAGGTGGTGTATCTCTTAGAACTAACATCATAGTTGAATTGTGTACATGGAATATTCCATACATCATAGATGAGGAGGTATGTTCATGACTAATCACATGTTGTCAACTGGGGAAAGCTAAACATTGAGTACGGGGTTACCCTTTTTGAGTATGTGAATGAGATCAAGGATCTATAGGAGAGGATCCTTCATGGTTGATCAATTCCTCAAGTGAAAGTTTGGTAGAATCTTTTAAATATTTAAGAAAGAACATAGGAATTGGATACCTAGATACAATCTTAGTACACTTGTACCATTTAGTAGGTCTTACACTTTTTTGGAAAAAAAATCCCAATGTGGGGACAATGTAACGACTCTGAGTTTTCCTTGTATTACTTTATAATATTTTATAGATTGTTTTTAGATCCAACCATTAAGATAGAATGAGACTGCATGGCCGAGTCTACCCAAAATTAATATTTTAGAAATATTAGTTATATTAGTATCTGGTATAAGAAGTTAACCTAAAAAATTAGAATAACTCATAAATAGAGGCTCAGATATGAAATTGAAGGAAACCATTGAGTTCAGAATGTGTATTTTACCATTGTAATGGCATAATCTATGTTGTAATTAGATATTGAGATTCACCACATTCATGGGAGAATAATTTAATAAATTAAATTATATTTATTTAATTATTTAATTAAAATCCTATACCTAAGAATCTATTTTAAGTATGATTCTATGAAAAAAGTTTATAGATAGATGTATAACCTTGAAAATTGAGATAGATCATTGGAGGATATCTTTGTGGATGACAACAGATCAGATCAAGATTGAGGACCATCATCCCATCAGAGTTTGGGGATATTGCAATAGATAACAAAAAAAACCTGTATTCATCAGTAATCGATCCAAACACCAGGTAGGATGTTTGATTTGTGATATTTTATCTCATCCTTTTACCCTAGTCGAACACGGATCAATTTTGTAAACAATAATTGATTCCTACAATGATGATTTTTTTTACTGTTGATTTTTTTTCATGTTGTGTATTCCCTCTTCATTCCTATAATACATGGACAAATGGTTGAGGTCGAAAGAAAAAAATGTTGTGGTTCATATATAATTATTTTTTTATGTATTTCTCCCATTTCTTCCTTAATAATTAAACACCAAATATTTATTTGGCCCATGGTTCAATTAATACCCAATATTTGATAGTTTTGTGACCATTCATCAGAAAAACAATTCATTACCATAGGTATGTATTGTGATTGAGGAAATTATTTTAGGATCAATTATGGTGGTGCTTTATTCATTGAGGATTGATATCAGATCATAGGATCCAAATTTTACCAGAGTAGTTTGTCGTGAAAAATATGATTGAAGTGGATTTATGATCAGTTTTGGTGGTCGGAATTAGAAGATTGATTGATGGAGGGCCTTATTTGGACCAAATCTAAGGCACTTGGGAATGATTGGTAGTGGATGTGATAGATCTAGGTGGTTCCTAAATTAGGAGTGAGATCAAGAAAAACTCATGCTACATGGTGTAAAATTTAGAGATACACATCATGTGGTACCTTATGTGCAGTGATAGGGTTTCTATGAAGAAGAATAATATCACACATTGTCTGACATGTGTCACATGTTTTGTAAACCATTTTAGTATATCAGTGTGTACCTAGGAGGGTACACAGTCATGGAATGGTTGACGTACACGAACATGGTTAGATTTTACTATCAGAGATAGGTACTTGTACAAGTCTAGGTGTACATGGGAATGACCTGGTGTACATGGGTTGGTACATGGGAATGTCTATAAGTACACTAGAATTGACAGACGGCATGAGAAGGGTATCATAGGACCTCTACACACCTTGTATACATACTTAAACACCGTTTATTTGGGGTTTACGTGTTGTGTGGGTCAGTGACATACGAGCAGATCAGGGGTTGCCTAGACACACCATGTACTCCCTAGTATACATCATGTACCCCCTTTAAGGGTGTTTTTAACCCTTTTTTACTTCAATTTGGACCACTATTGGTTGAGTGTGTCTCAATGGTATTTCTACTTGATGTTACAATATAGAATTATGTCCATATATCTAGATTGTGATCCCCTTCAGAGGATTATCCATAGATAGTGTTGTAGTTTCCCTTCATAGACCACAGTATGATACACTATCATTCTTTATTATTCCCTATGTGGGGTTTATGGAATAATAATGAACTCCTTATAAAGTTAATTGATCCCCCATCTAGTATTTCATTTCATTAGGGTTCATGGTATCATTGGGATACAATTCCTTACTTAGTCGGTTAATCCATATTTTTTTTATTGTCAACCAGTGGTCCTAGGTATGATCTACTATCTAGGAATCAAGGTATTATGAGACTTGTGAGTTTTATTGGGTGGTTCCAAACTATCATGACCTTTTAGATGAGTGTCTTCGGTGATATAATGTGTCATGGAGTGGGTTTTTTCCAAAACAATCATTCCCAAGAATCTTCGAGCTGAATCATGTGAATGCATGTTTGATTTAGACCTCCTGGAGACATGGTGTCTTTCTTGAGTATATTTGTGTTTTTATTTGATTTCAATATTTTTATTATGATTGGTCAACTCTTGATAATGTGTATTTATTTTTTTATGGGTCTCCTATAGGGTATTTTTATACTCACCGCTACATGGGATCTACCCGCACATGTCATGTCTTAACAAAAGACTACCAATTTGATTGGGTATTAGGAGGATAGGGAGCTGGTGTAGAATAGCTTGAGTTATAAATACCGAGATATTTTTTATGTGGTTTAATTTGGTAGTAGTTCTCTGCTAATATGAAGGTCGCGATCTCTACTATTATTGGTTGGCATTGTATTTGGACCCTATATCACTTTAAGTACTTTATTTGTATGCTCTGATTATGGGATTATAGATGAAATCATGCATAATTTTCAGATGTTTTATATTTCAACATTGTATGGTCTTGGATATGTGTGAATTTTTATAGGTACATTAGGATAATACCTCCCAGGTGTATGATATTCTTACTCAACACTAGTCACCAACCTTTATCTTATTAGATGCGGGGTTAGGGTAGCCACAGTTCAGGCCTCATCAGGTTGGGTTGTGAAAAATTAATCAGTTTCTAGTGTAGTTATAAAATATCTAGAATGGATAAGAAGGTTTTGTGAGATACTTTTGAAAGATATTTTACCATGATAATGATAATTAAAATTTCTAGAATGGATAAGAAGGTTTTGTGAGATACTTTTCCTTTAACATTGATAAAATAAATTTAATATGTGTAATTTAATATCATTAAAACATTAAATTAATTATTATATATTAAAATTAAAATGGTCCTTGTAAATTCAATACCCACCGAAATTTTGTAATAATATAACCTTATAATCTTAAAAAATAACCAAAATAACTTCAATATTAAATAACTTTTTAACCTAAAATTTAATCTAAAAAATGTTTTCTTACAACCCCAAAAACATAAACAAATTCCTATGAAATAATCCTTCATGTTAAACCAAAGGGTTAAATATACCTCAACCAAATAAAATGTCTCCAGAAATATCATTAATTACTTTAAAATCCAATCACTTAAAACCTAAAAGGGGTTCTTCATGCCTTTGAACTTATGATAATCATTAAAAATAGAAACCCCTGATGGTATCAAAAACTCTTATTTTAATATCCTATAAAAAATTCTTATTTACAATTTTATCTAAACCACTCCTAGGATTCCAACTATATGGACCTGGTCCTTATTGAACCCATAATTTTAGTTTTATATAAGAACTCACTTTTTTCTGTTTTGAGGTTCTTTTCAAGTTTATTTTTTTACAGAACTAGGTTATACGACTTATATTACAAACTCATACAATACTTTTTGGACACTTCCTCTTAATATCCATTTTTAAAAAAAATAAAAAAAAATTAAATAAACACATTTTATTTTAATGGGAATTCTTCATGACATTGTAGTTGCCTTATTTGTTCTTATCCATCCCTAAACCATGTGAAAGACATTTTAATGAAATTGTATGGTTACAATAAGGTTATTAAGGGAAATTAAAGGAGTAAATTTGTTAGTCTATTGAAGAAAATAAAAATCCATAAAATACTTATCTTTATCGTAATATTTTTTATGTGTATGGAATAATTCATTTACACATTAAAACATGCTCTTTTTTTCTCAAAGAAACATTAAAAATACAAGTAATAAATTATAAATACTTTTTAGGTGACTTAGAACATAATATTCATAACCTATTTTAAAATCCTGTTAGAAATAACTTGTCCTCAGTTAAATTCATAATAGAAACTTCAATAGTTAACTCTTTTTTCTTGATTTTGAAGAAAAGAAACAGTACCTAATATATTGGATAAATATAATAGAGCTAACCCATGAGCTATATCAGGCTCACCCATATTCATGAGATATAATGGGGGTTAACCCATTTTATAATATATATTAGGATCAACCTTTTCTCATTTATGATGATCAAGTGCCACAGAATGAAAAAACATACTATTCATGCATATTTTCCTCACAAAACCCTTGAAAAACTCTTTTGACTCCATATGGAAAACACTTATGGATATTGAAAAAATATTTCTTTTCAAGATACATTTCCAAAAAAACATACTAAATAAAGGTAACGAGGTTTTTTCTTTTAATGAAACATGAAATATTATAAAGGACTACCGAAATAAAATAACAGTAATGGTGGTGGGAAAGGTAATTGTTTTCATATACAGTAAAGTAGAACATTACTTTTCTCTTTTTTAATGATTTAATAAATATTTTATAAAACTGTTCCTTTTAAAAAATTGGAAAGAAATTATAAAGGGATATAAAATTTTCTTTATAATTATTTTATGTTCATATAAATTCATTAATAATATATTTTTAAAAATATGGTCATGGAATAAAAATAGTTGAAAATTAAACATTATAAGACGATTTTTCAAAAAAGTACCTTAACTTGAGTCGAACTCTTTACATAAATTATTTATCTATATGAATGAAAAGCACATGTTAATTATTTAATTTATTTATTACCTTTATCATGTTTATTGTTCCCTTTAACATGTTATAATCAGTTAATTAATTAATTAAGTTCAAATTTGATATTTCATTGATATTCATATCATATGTATAGAATGACATTAGTAGATTTCCTATGGTAAAATAGGTCATTACTAAATAATCTAAAGAATAATAATAATGGAATAATTATCATTTTGATATAGCAATTATACTTTTAAAACAAACTATGATAGCTTTTTATAAAAAAATAAATTAGGTTACTATTGGGAAAATCCCTCAAGGAAACATTGTAAATGTTTTTGGGTTGATTGTGTTTGTTGAAAAGAAATTTTTTTCATGGTTATTTGTGGTGTTCCAAAAACTTCTTTGAGAAGGCATGTTGACAAATATCCATGATAGAGGAATATATTCCCTTGAAGTGGTAAAAAAAAATTATATACAAGGTGATGATGTTTCCCAGTGTTTGCCAAATTTTGGGGGTCCAAAATTTGGAGGATGGGTATCATCAAGAAAATTTTATTTCCTTGAAAGAAATTAAGAAAATATGGAAAAGGAATGTGTTCAAGAATAATTGGTTTCATGAAGGTGGTTTTCCAGAGTGTCAAAGAAGATGATGGTAATCTCTACATCAATGAGGAGCATCGCAAAGAGAATGAGAAATTCCCATAGATCTTCTCGAGATAGGGAGCATCATGAGGAAATAAAGAAGAATCTTGAAATTTTGATTATGTGGTTGGAAGCATATATAATTAGTGTAAATTCCTATAAATAGGTCTCTACCCCCTTCATAAAATCAATGAGAGTTAATGGTGATTCTAAGGATCCAGATTCACAAAGGTGTTTTGTGAAGGTTGTGCTGGAAAAAATGTTCACAAAGAAAGGAAGTTGGTGAAGGATATCAATTCTGACCAAAAATTTTGAGAATAGTGAATGTAAGGGATGATGTGAAGGCTATAAAAATCCGACTAAAAAGGCTGAGCATCACGAAATTAATGGAATTTGTGAAGGATATAAAAATTCAAAAAAATATTATTTGCTTCATGAAGGCTAAGTGAGATTAATGAAAGGATGTAACTTCAAGAAAGCTATTGGAGCATCATGAAAGAGGGTAGATTCATGAAGGTAGTGTGCATCATAAAAACTATTCATAAGTAATCTCCCAATAAATATACGGTAAAGTTGCATTCATCAAGTGGATGAAAGTGGGATATCAATAGAGGATCTACCTATAGTTTAGGATGTATTAATTATGATAATGAAGGGACCGACATGTCAATAAACTATGTTTGAATCCCTTGTTGTAGTAGTGAGCAAGGGAAGAGGAATAAGGGGATCCTTACCATTTTAAGTGAGCTAGAGAAAGAAACCAAGGGAGTGACACTTAGGAAAGTAGTGAAATGAACCTAAACCTTATAAAGGCAGTGAGCCTAGGCATAGAAGTGATCCAGATGGAAAAAAATTCTGGCAGTGATCCTTAGTTAATTTGGTACATCATCAAATTGCCATTTTATCCTCCTTAGTTATAGCCTAGTAATGGTGTACCAAGTAAAAGTTGTGTACCCATGTGCTTTATTTCCTATTTTACATTTAGTGCATCATCATAAAATAAATAAATAAATAATAATACCAAAATAAACACTTAAGATAAAATAAAGTAACCCTCATAATAAATATACCAAGATCTAGTGGGGAAGGAATATTTTTTATAAGAATATGCATACCCTGATTTACCCCCCCAGGGTACCTAGGACCCTTTTTGATGTAACAGTTGGTATCAAAGGGTTTGTTACACTAATTTATTTGTTTTATCTGACAAGGTTTAGAAAACTATTGTAATTGATGTTTTAGCTTTCTCTTATCTCACTATTCCATGGAAAAAGGAATAAATTAAAATAAGAATTAGAAGTCTGGTGGTATTCCTCAATGTGGAAGTGTCAATTGAAATAGTGTGATTCTGTTGAAGGAAACAAGTAGTGAAAAAAATGATGATTTGGATAAATCATACAGTGAAAATATTTACTCATTCAATGATGCTATAGGAATGAGTGAAGAAAATTATATTTCAAGTTATCTTAGTATTACTTATGATAAAGAAATTATAAGAAGACTAAAAGTGGATGTTTTCCACAAAACAAAATAATTTGATTAGAAACTAACTTAAGAAAATATATCTAAAGATATCTGAATCCAAGTGCAGGAAATTGAAGTCAAAAAGTTAAAAATTCGAAATAAAATAATTCTTTATTGGGATAAATATCTAAGGGATAAGAATAATTCCCATTTTAAATAACTAAAAAATATGTCTACAAAGAAAGCAAAACTCAAAATTGATGACACGATAATGAATATATACTAAAAAAAATTATAATCTGAAATATAAAAATGATGATCCTTCCACAACATTATCTGAACTCATTCGGGAGAAAAAAAAAGTCTACATGAGGAGAATTCATGTTGTAATTATTCTTTTCTCAAAAAAATATAAAATAAAGAAGCAATCCTCCATGATAGATATGATATACCAAGAATTGGTATATGATATAACTAGTGGGAAGACTCTCATAAGATGAAATCATGCTCAACTTGAGTCTAGGGACAAGAAGATTCAATAATTGGGAGAAGATGTAGAATCATTAAAGAAAGAAGTGGATAAATATAATGCCAAAGGAAAGACAAAATTGAAGGATGTTTTCCCTTACTATTTTATTATCCAGTGTAAGGTGATAATAAAATTAAAATCATATATAGTACTTCAAAGGAGAAACATGAAAGGGTTCTCTTATCCCAAAGTCCATCAAATTTACGAAAAACTAGTATATAATATAAATGTATTTCTCTCTCGTGGATGATAATAAGAGAGCTGAAAACAGTTCTAGAAATAGGAAAAGTCTTATAGGTGCTAAAGACCAACCAAAAAAGGATTTTTCAGGAGGTAATGACATAATTTTCTAAATCAATGGGATTTATGGTCATACTTCATATTTTTTTCTGAATACTTATACTATATTTCAAATTTTGAAGGTGGAAATATTGCTAGAACTGAGAATTAGAAGAATATTCTTAAAAATCCTGAAATCAAATCCTATTAAAAGAAATCATAAATCATATGATATTATTATGGAATACATTAACACACCAAGAGTATGTGATAATAATCCCAAGGAATCAATTTCAGAAGAATAACTCTAGATACATCAACATCTCATCCAAGAAATGATGAAATAAAGTATGATCTTAAAGAGAGATTTTTTATATGTTGTAATCATGGAAATTTTGAAAGATATTGTAGTAGAATTAAATTAGGGAAGGAAATGGAACTTTAAAGGAGATCCCCAACTATAAAACTATATAACAAAAAGGCCTATATGATATGAAAACAAGATAAATTTAAAAATACATTTATGGGCTCAGGGTAATCAAAAGGGACTCAATGAAAAGTGTATCCATAACCTCATATATCACACTCAAATTTTTTCTCTTGGAAAGAATGTTAATGAACCTAGAATAAGAAGTTAAGATATTCTCTAGTTATTATTGAGAATAATATAAATTTAGTAGAATACTCAACCCCAACAGGAAAGGGTTTTGTGACCCAGATAACTAATAAAAGAAAAATGAATAATAATTACTTGAAATTTTCTTATGTCATGATTAATGGTGATAAGTAAAGGTAAGAGGAATAACCCACTAATGGAATAAGGAGAAAGATAAGATTACATGTCAAAATATTCCTACTCAAATAAAGAGTCATGAAAAATGGCATATCAGTAGAGCATCAATGATTAAATTTTTTAATAATGGGTGTAAACCCAAAATTTGGAAAAATTCCAATCCTAAATAACGTAAACATTAGAATTATACTAGGCACGTGTTTAATAAATGATTAGTTATATGGGAGGAGTAGTTGAATTTGGTTGGCCAATTGGAACAAGAAACAAATATTACAGTTCCTTTCAAGAAACTATCAAAGGGTTGATTCATCAAGATCAACCACTATCCTCTTCTTGAGGATTCTAGAGATACCCCTCCCCCTATGTGTTTAAATTCTATTAACCAATGTAAAAGTATTTTAGTATTTAGGGGGGATGTAATCCAATGGAATGATTCATCAAAATATAAAAATTGGTGATGTGATGTGCTCGAGAATGCCAACTAATTCAAATCAGATATCAGAGTTGAAGAAGAAATCTAGAAGAATTCCATTAAAGTAGTTAATGGTCTATTTATTCATGAGATGTTTGGAATAAATTGAGTGAAATGGATAGTGATGGTGTTACTAACATTATCTATTGTTTCCTACACTGAGTTCTAACTTAGTAGGATCATAGGTTTTGTTGATAGATATTTTCTAAGTGTTACATGTAAAAAATGATGTAGGAGAATAATACTTTTTGGGGTTATAAATATTGGGCCTAATAAAAATATGATTTTCAAAACATAGAGGTCGTAATTTATTTCCTAATTAGATATAAGATCTTTATATCATAGAAAGGATGAAATTTTATGTTGTCTAACATCTAGATGATCGATTGTGGGCGACAAAGAAACATTCATGTATTTCTTGATTATCTATTTTTTTCTAAAAATAAAATATCAGTTGACTATTTTCAGGATACGTGAATATTTGATAGAATATCAATAATGTTTCAACAAGAAGCTTGGAAAAGTAGTTAAAAGTAATGATGTCACTTTAGTAGAGAATGAAAAAAAATTCAACAACATAGTGACCAATTTTCAGATGAAACCGATGAGGATGTAACTAACTCAAGGGGTGTAGATGTGGAAAATGATGATTCAAAATAATATACTGATGATTAATAGGAAGAAGTGGAATATATATATATATATAGGTATCAAAGCTTAAGATCCAAGATAAACTGGGTAGACAAAACATCATTGGGGGTCATGAAGCACAAGTTTAAACATAAAGAGTGAAGTCATTATAGAAGGCATATTTACTATCTCTGGTAGAGCCTAAATGTTATGATAAATAATATGGAGAATAGAATGGGGTTCTGGATATGAATAAATATCTTGAAAAAACTGAGAAGAACCAGACGTGGGAGATTGTTTCGATTCCAACAAATAAGAATTTCAATGGAACTAAATGGTTTATTATTAATAATATGAATGAATATGGAACATTGATTTGAAACAAATAATTAATTTTGTAAAAAGGATACACCCAGGTAGAGGGAATAGATGTTGATGAAACATTTTCACCTATTGTGAGGCTAACAACAATCAGATTATTGTTTTTCATAGTCATGAAATTAATGTTCAATGTTTTCCAGATGGATATCAAGTCATCATTTCTAAATGGATTTATGGAAGAGGATGTATATATTGAGAACATACATTTTTCTCATTCATAAAGATGATAACAAAGTTTTTCTATAGTGAAAATCATTTTATATTGATCTTTTTTTGAAGAAACCTGGTTTTTATCATGGTAGAGTTGATTATAATCTATATGTAAACAATGAATGAAATTAGAGGATGATGGTGTTGGTGTATTTCAATGAAGTAGTCTATGGAGAATCAAATTAAACATGGTTAATAGAGTTAGCATAATTCCTGAAAAGAGAATTCAAGTTATCAATGATTGGTGAACTGATATTTTTATTTGGTGTAAAGGTGACAGATGGAAAGAATGGAACATTAATTTCTCAATATAAATATTCCAGTGAGGCAGGAAGAAGATATATAATGAATAATTTCAAAGAGATGGAAAATATGGTGGCTACCAGGATGAAACTATCATGGGATGATGAAGACTAATCAGTTAATATCCCATAATATAGATAGATCTTTAGAAGCCTGTTGTACAAAATAGTGACATGATCATATTTTTTCACAAGTAAAGTAGCATAGATTCAATGTAATCCCAAATAATCCGACATTATTTTAGTGAAAATAATACTTAATTATATCCATGGCATGTTATATTTTTATTTTTTGAACAATGTCAATTCTCAGAAAGATTTATAGGGATATACAGATTCAGATTGGGCCAGATCAGTTGATGATAGAAAATCAACATCAGGTGAGGCATTCTATCTTGGTGGATTGTTTATTTCTTGGATAATCAGGAAAAAATATTGAATTTCATTGAGCACCAAATAAACCAAATATATTGAGGATACTCAAGCATGCAGACTATTATTGTGGATGAAGTAGCAGCTGAATGATATGGGAGTTGAAGTAAAGTCTCCTATCAGAATCCATTATGATAATCCAAGTTCTATAAATCCTACCAAATATATAGACCATCACTCAATAAAAAAATAACATTGAAATCAAGTATAATTTTACCAAGAAGATGTCGGAGCAAGTGCTTGTGAATTTGAAGTAAGTTTCAATAGAACTACAGGTTGGGGACATTTTGACGGAGGCCTTACCCAAACAATAATTTAAATGGTATAGACTATCTCTTGGAGTTCAGTCAACTCAATGATCTTGAAAATGTGTGTATGTGAGACTCCTTATCACCAAAGTATGGGTTTTACCCTTAATTTGTTGATTTTTGTTCTTTACCTTGTTGTAGACCACAATAATGTGACCTTCGGGTTCATTGACAAAGAGGGATAAAGTATGCCTATGAAAGGGGGAAATTTATTAATCAAGATAGGGGAGAAGCTAACATGGGGAGAAGTTAATAAGGGGTAGTATTAAAATATAAAAATGATGAAATTGATGCTTTTAAGGATATATATCACAACAGATTAGCTTCATGATGAAATAATTTTATTAGTTTTGGATTGAAGTGATTCATTGATGAACATTTCATGCTACTCTTATTTCTCACATTGAGCATGCCTCATGTGCGCTTAGAGTATGTGTTGAGTAAATATTTTATCACTATCTAACTCAAAAGAAGAAAATTTTTGTAGAATATGGAATAAGATTTAAAGAGGAATCAAAATGTGAATAGTTTTCAACAAACCCAATGGCAAGATTGTTGGCCAAAAATCCCTCAAGGTAATATTGCAGTATTTTTTGGTTGATTGAGTTTGTTAATAAAGAATGTTTACATGGATAGTTGTGGGGTTTAAAGGATTTTGTTGACAATTTATGTTGATAAATATTGAAGATAGACTAATGGATACCCTTAAAGTGGTACAAAAAATTGTGTATACAAGGTGATGTGGTTTCCCAGTGTTTTCCAAATTTGTGGGGTTCAAAATTTAGAGGATTTCTAGAAACGGGAAAATTGGATTTTCTTTAAGGCCTTATTAAAATAGGGAAAATTTATGAGTTTCATAATGAATTGGTTTCGCAAAGGTGTCTTTTCAAAAGAAAAAATAAGTTGATGGTAATATCCATGACTACGGCAAGAATCGCAGAAAGTAAATTTCCATGGTGCTTCGTGAGATATGGGTCATTGTATAGAAATGAGGGATCATTGTGAAATTGGGATGATATGGTTGGAATATTCTATAATTTTTTGAAATTCCTATAAATAGGCCTCTACCCCCTTCATAAAAGTAGTGATACTTAACAAATATTATAAGGCTCTGGATTTGTGAAGGTGGTTCGTGAAGGTAGTGCTTCCAAAAATGTTCATGAATAATGGAAGTTCATGAAGGATATAAATTCTCACTTAAAATTGTGAGAATTTTAGAAGTAAGGGAGTTATTGAAGGCAATAAAATGCTAACTTAAAAGGGTGCACATCACAAAAGTAAGAGAATTCGTGAAGTCTAAAGAAATACGATCAAAAGTTTTCATGATTTTGAAGGATAAGTGAGCTTTGGGAAATGAGGTTGCTTTGTGATGGCTATTGGAGCATCGCGAAAGAGGTTAGATTCACTAAGGTAGTGTGTATCATTAAAATTATCCACAAGGAATTTCTTAGTAAATCATTGGTAAATATGTATGAATTAGGTGGATGAATGTGGGACTTCAATAGAGTATCAACATATAGTTGTGTATGTAGACATTATGATAATGAAGGGTCCTGTATGTCAATAAAATGTGTGTGAATCCCTTCTAAGAGTAGTCAGAATGGTGATCATTTTCACCAGTAGTGAGAAAGAGATTGAGACTCAGGGAGCGACGCTTGGAAAAGTAGTGAGCTGACCCTAAACCTTATAAAGGCAGTAGTCCTAGGCACAAAAGTGATCTATCCCAAACAACATTTTGGAAGTGAGCCTTTGTGAATTTGTTACATCAGTACATTGTCGTTGTATGCCCCTTGGATGTAGCCTAGTAAGGGTGAACTAAGTAAAATCTATGTTTCCTTGTTCTTTCTTTTTTTTTAAAATTCAGTGCATTATCATGAGATAAAGAAGGAATGAATAAGATCATAATAAACAATTAAGATAAAATAATGTGAAACTCATAATAAAGTGGTCATGATCCAGTATAGCAGGATGAGTTTTTATAACTATATCCATACTCAGATTCACCCCCCTCCCCCTAGGTATCTAGTCCCCTTTTGGACCTAATAAATAGTATAAAAGGGTAGGTTGCTTTTGTCAATTTTTTTATCTAAAAAGATTTAATATACTATTGGAATAAAAGTTTTAGTTTTCTCTAGTCCCAGTGTTCCAGGGAAAAAAGAATAACCTTAAAAAATAAGTAGAAGTCTAATGGTATTCCTCAGTGTGAAAGTGTCTATGTAAAGAGTGTGATTCAGTTAAAGGAAATAAGTAGTCAACAAAATAATGATTTGGATAAATCATACAGTGAAAATATTAACTCATTCAATGATGTTGCGGGAATAAGGGAAGAGCCTATTATTCCAAGTGATTTTGGTACAACTAATGATGAAGAAACTATAAGAAGACCAAAATTTAAAGTTGTCCACAAAAAATGAATTGGATCCGAAACTGGATGAAGAAAATAAATCTATAGATATCTGAATCCAAGTGCAATAAATTTATTTCATGAAGTTAAAAGGCATAAATAAAAGACTACTTGAAGTTTCCATAGATCTAAGTGATAATGATGAATCCCATGTTGAAAAAATGTAAAATGTGTATAAAAAGATATAAAAACTCAAAGATGATAAAAAGGGAATGAATCTAAGATCAGATGAAATTTATAATCTAAAAGATAGAAATGGTGATTTTTTCACATAGTTATCTGAACTGGTTCTAGAGAACAAAAGGCAACACTAAGAGAATTCATGTTGTAATGATTATATTTCTTAGAAAAATTCGAAAATAAAGAAGAAAGCTTCCATGATAGGTAATCTCTCATAATAATTTGAAGATGAGATAACTAGTGGAAAGACTCTTAGAAGAAAATATAATGCTCAACATAAGTCTAGGGATAATAAGATTCAACAATTGGGAGAAGATATAGAATCATTAAATAAAGAAGTGAACCAATATAATACCAAATCCAAGCCTAAATTAATGGATTCTTTTCACTTACTATTCTATTATCCAATGGATTGTGAAAATGAACTTTAAATAAAATATTTTACTTCATAAAAGAAACATGAATGGATTGTCTCGTCCTAAAGGCCATTTAGTTTGGGAAAAACTAGTGTTTGATATGCTTATCCCACTCCCATGGGTGATAGGAAGAGAGTTTTAAATAGTTCTAGAAATATAAAAAGTCTTTTAGTTTATAAAGATAGACCTAAAATGTATTTTATATGAATTAATGACATGATGTGCTATTTATGTGGAATGCATGGTCTTACTTCATGTTTTTTATATGAATAAATGGAATATATTTCAAATTATGAAGATATATATATTGATAAATTTTAGAATAAGAATAATATTATTTAAATTTATAAAAGGGATGACTTTTAGAAAAATCATACATGGGATTTTATTATTGTGGATGATATGGACACGCCATGAGTATGTGTCAAGAAGCTCAAGGAATCGATGTAAAAAAGAAGAATAACTCTGGCTATATCAACATATCAGCCAAGAAATGATGACATGAGGTATTTTTTTAATGGGATATGTTTTATATGTTCTAATCATAGTAATTTCGAAAGATATTACTCCAAAAAAAGTATGGAAAGAAAAGGAACTCAAAAGTAAATCCCTAACTCTGGAAGTGTGTAATGAAAGGCCAATATTGGAAGAAAACATGATAACTTGAAAATGGGTTAACAGCTTCAGGGGAATCACAAGGAGCACAATAAAATGCATTTCAATAAACTCCTCTATTAAAATCCCAATTTAATCTTGGAAATAATGTGAATGAACCTAGAAGAAGGGTAGAGATGCTTCGGTTGTGATTATAAAAAATGTAAATTCAGTGGAAGACTAAATCCCAATATGAAAGGGTGACATGACTCCTATTAATGATAAAAAAAAAATGAACGAATAATTCCTTTAAAAATTCTCATGTCATTCCCCATGATTAGAAGTGAAGGATATAGGAAGAGCCCTTCGATGGAGGAAGTATAAATAGAAGATCACAATTGGGAAGAATACTGCTCAAAGAAAGAGTCGTGAAAAATGGAATATTAGTGGAGCATCAATGATGTAAATTACTACTAATGGTTGTAAACCATGAATTTTGAAAAATTCAAAGCTTCTAGAACTTAAATATAATAAGAATACTCAAAATTTGGGTAATGAATTCTTAGTCATATGGCTAGCATAGTATAAGTTTGTTGGGCTGTTGAAAAAAGTTCAAAAAAAGTACAGTGATTTACAAGAAAGTATCAAAGGGTTGATCCATCATTATTGATGCCAATCCTATTCTTGAGGATAATATATATAACCCTCTCCCTGGATGTTTAAATTATATTAAATAAATTTCAGGTGTTTTAGTATTTATAAGATAAAAAATCCAATGGGTTGTTTCATCAAATTATGTAATGTGGTGATGTGATGTGCTCCAGAATTTCAAATGATTCAAATTAGTAAGAAAATTTGAAGAATAACTATAGAATAATTCATTAACTGGAGTTAATGTTTTATAGATTATTAATATTTTTGGGAGAAATTGAGTGAAATGTATAGTGATGGTGTTATAAACTTTATCTCTTGTTTTCTACATTGAGTTCTCACTCAGTAGGCTCAGCAGTTTTGTTGACAGCTTATTGTTAGGTGGCACATGTGAAGAAATGATGTATGAGATGAAGAATGTTTGGGGGTATAAATAACGGGGATAACAAAAATAAGAGTTTCATATCATAGGGGGAGTACACTATCTTCTAATCAGATGCATGATCTCAATAGAATGGAATGGATGAATGTTTATGTTGTCTGTCATCAAGAAGACTGATTGATGGAGATACAGAAACATTCATGTATTTCATGATTATCCATTTTGTTCTAATAATATGGTATTAGATGATTATTTTCATGATTACAAGAATCTATTAGATAATATAAAAAATGTTTCAATAAGAATCATAGAAAAGTATTTGAATACAATGATGTCACTATAGTAGATAATAAACAGAATATTCAACAACACATTAGTTGTTTGAGGAAAGTGATGAGAAGGTAAGAGACTCAAGGGGATTAGTTGTGGAAAATGATGATTCAAAATAATATACCAATGATTAAAAAGAGGAATTCAAATATATATCAGCATTAAATACGAATATTTGAGCTGAAATGGATATATAGAACATCATTAGTGATCAACCAACACTAGTTCAAACATGGAGAGTGAAGTTGTTATAGCAGGCATATTTCCAATCTCAGGTATAGCCTAAATGTTACGATAAATAATTTTTAGATGATAACTAGGTTCAGGATATGAATGGAAAGAATGACTAAAATGATAAGAATCAGGTACACAAGATTGTTTTGAGACCAATAAATAAGAATTCCATAGGGACTAAATGGGTCATTCATAATAAGATGAATGAAGATGGAACAGTGATTAAAAAACAAAGAATGATTTTGTGTGAAAAAAATACTCCTAGGTTGAGGTAATAGATGTTGATGAAACATTTTCACCTATTTTTAAGCTAGAGACAATCAGATTATTCTTGTCCATAGTTGTGCAATGAGTGTTCAATGTTTTCTTTCTCGATGTAAAGTTATAATTTATAAATAGTTTTATAGAAGAACAAGTTCACATTGATAAACTAGATATTTTTCTCATTCAGGAAGATGAGAATAGAGTTTTTTTGGTAAAAAAATAATTTTATGGGTTGAAGGAAGCACCAAGATCATAGTATTCAAGGTTTGGTTAGTTTTTTAAGAAACTAGGTTTTCAGTGTGGTGGAGTTGATTACAATCTATATGACAATAATGATATTAATCAAAGTAAAATGTTTCTGGTGTATTTCAATGACAAAATATTTGGTGGATCAGATGAATCTTGGTGGAAATAGTTCGTAGAATTCATGAGAAGTGAATTCAAAATGTCAATGATTAGTGAAGTGATGTTTTTCCATGGTTTATAGGTGACACATGGAAAGAATGGATCATTTATTTTTTAAACTAAATATGACAAAGGTTTTGAGAATATTTAGAAAAGATAATTCAAATGATATTATGACTCTGGTGTCTACCATGATAAAACTTTCATTGGATGATGAAGGAAAAGTGGTTAATGTCATATAATATAGTAAGATCATTGGAAGAATGTTGTTCTTAATAATGGAGTGAAAATGTATTTTTTTTCACATGTCATGCAGCACGATATCATTGTAATCCCAAGTAAACCAACTTTATTTAATTGAAAGGAATACTTTGGTATATCTGGGGCATGGTGGATTTTGGTTTTTTTATAGTGAAAAATATCAGTAATATTTATCAGACTATATAAATATAGATTGGGCATGTTGAGATGATGATAGAAAATCACTGTTAGGTGGTGCATTCTATCTTTGTAAATTTTGTATTTCCTAGCTAACAAATAAACAATATTTCATTTAATTGAGCAACGATGAATCTAAACATATTGAGGCTACTCAATTGTACATGGAATTATTGTAAATGAATAGGTAGCTTGATAATATGGGGGTTTAAGTGAAGTATCTAATCGGAATCCATTGCGATAATTCAAGTTTTATAAATCTTAGAAAAAATATAGAACACCAATCAAGGATAAAACACATTGAAATAAATTATCATTTTTTTCAAGGAGAAGTTGGAGCAAGGGCTTGTGAAGTTGTATTATGTTATTATAAAACTACATGTTGTGGACATTCTGATGAAGGCATTACCCAAATAATCATTTAAATGACATTGACTGGATCTTGGAGTTTAGTAGACTCCCCACACTTAATAATGTGTGGATGTGATACCCCATCTCTCTAAGGTATGGTGTGTTCTACTAATGTTATTATCTATTTTATTTACCCTATTTCATACCACAATGAAGTGGCCTTCAGGTTCAATGAAAAATAGGGAGAAATTGTGTCTTTGAAAGGGGATAAAATGACTTAATCAAGATAGAGGGAGATGCTGATAGGGGGAGCAACGAAGAAGGGGGGTTTTAAATCTGACAATGCTAAAAGTGATCAATCAAAGGATATATATCATGATTTTTAGGACCAATAGGTGCTTATATAACCTGAGTGGGGGGTAAATCAGGGTATGGATATTCTTTTTCAAATTCTTCCTGCCCCATTGGATCTTGAACTCTTTATTACAAGGGTAACTTTGTTTGCACTTTTGTATTTATTATGATAACTTCTTTTCTTCTTTATCTGATGATGATGCTTTGAATACAATGAAGGGAAGAAAGCAGGTAGACACAAAGATTTTTACTTGGTTTTCCCTCACTCAGCTACATCCACGGAGCATACAACGACGATGTGCCATTATACCAAATCCACTAAATCTCACTGCCAATAATGTTCGGTCTTGATCACTTCTACGCCCAGGCTCACTGGATTTACAATTTTTTTGGGTCAACTCACTACTTTCCCAACGGTCACTCCCTATTTCTCTCTCTCTCTGGCTCACTGTCGGCAGAAAGGATAAAATTATTCCTCTTCCTTGTCTGACTTCACTTAGAAGGGACCCATTCACAGTTTATAGACCTGTAGATCACTTCATTTGCATTAATACATGCATCCTCAACTGTTGATAGATGCTCTGTTATAGTCCAAATTTCATCCACTGATGAATACCACTTTTACCCCTAAACACTGGGAAATTCCTTTGGAAATACCTTCGCAAAGCACCATACTTCGCAAGGCTCCAAATTTCTCAAAGCTCAAACAATCCTCCGCGAAGCTCCTCCTTTTTTGTGAAGCACTCACGTGAAGCACTATCACGAAGCCCATTTTGTCGTAGAGCAACCTCTCTCATGAATCTCACTGAGCCAACGAGGAGCTCGCAACTTTCATGGAGCTAAATTAGCCGTTGTGAAGCTCCTCTTTCACTAAGAACACTACATTCATGAACCACCTTCGCGATCTAAGAGAAAATTATTTTCTTCGAAAACTCTCTCTACTTCGCTCGAGGGGGCCGAGTTCTATTTATAAGCGATTCCACCGACCCTCAAACCTTCCACGCAAAGTCAACTCCATGTCATCTCAAATCGTGAAGCTCCGAAGTTCCAACTAAAATTTTCTTAAAATCGCGAAGCACCATGGAAATTTTCCGATCGTGGAGCTCATCGTAATCACAAAGTGTTCCGTCATTTACTTCATGCCTTCATAGCAAAGCTCCCTTAAAAATCCCTTTACCACCGCGATGCGCTTCAACCTCTTCCATTCACAAATCTTGACGAAATTGTGAAGAATCACCGTCAACATTCTTCTGGTATTCACGAAATCCAATCCATGAATCCTATCTTTGATAAATTCATGTCTCTTCCATATTTAAATGTGATATTCAAGGATATCCACATTTCATGATGCTCACCAAACTCCAAATTTTGGACCCCAATAATATGGAAAACACTGTAAAATTACTCCACCTTGTACTGCTCTTTTGTACCACCTCTAGATCATCCTTTCCTTTTTCATTGTTCTTTTTCAACATAGATTGTCAATAAATTCTCTATAAATTGACAATTCAGCATGGAAACCTGATTTTTCAACAAGAACAATCAACCCAAAAATGTTTCAATGTTGCCTTGGGGGATTTTTCCCAACAATGATATATGTGGTTCACGATGAAAGAAGTTGAGTGGTTTTGGAATGAAGTGATTCATTGATGAAGATTTCATTCTACTCTTGTTTCTCACATCAATCATGGATCATGTGGTCTTAGAGTATGTGTTGAGTAAATCTTTGATTTCTATAAAACATGCAAGAATTGAATGTTAATAAAATATGGAATAATATTTAACAATGTATCAAAATGTGAAGAGTTTTCAACATACCTAAAGGTGAGATTTTTGGGAAAAATCCATCAAGGTAACATTGTAGTGTTTTTCGTTTGATTGTGTTTGTTGAAAAAGAAGGTTTCCATTGTCAGTTGTGGAGTTTCAAATTTTACATTAACAAGGTATTTTGAAAAATATCCAAGATAGAGGAATGGATTCACTAGAAGTTTTAAAGAAAATTATGTATACAAGTTGATTTCATTTCCCCGTGTTTTCAAAAATTTTGGGTCCAAAATTTAGAGGATATATAGCATCACAAAAACTGGATTTCCTTAAAGGCATTATCAAAATATGGAAAAAGCATGAGTTTCACAAGGAATGGGTTTCGCAAATGTGGTTTCATGAAGGCACAAAGAAGTTAATGGTAATCTTTGTGACAACGATTAGAATTAAAAATTATACATTATCATATTGCTTCACCAGATAGGGTCCTTTGAAAATAAATGAGGGAGATTTATGAAATGGTGATGACATAGATATAAGCTTCTATAATCAGTTGAAACACCAATAAATAGGCCACCACCCCTTTCATAAATGTAGTGAGACTTAATGAAGATTCTTAGGCTCTAGATTGGTGAAGGTGGTTCGTGAAGGTAGTTTTGGTGAAAATCTTTCCAAAGAAAGGAAGATCGTGAACACTATAAATTCCAACCAAAAAGTGTGAGCATTGAAAAAGTATCGGAGTTCATAGAGGCTATAAAAATCCAACTGAAAAGTGTAAGCCTTGCTAAAGTAATGTAATTCATGAGGGATATAAAAATCCTAGAAAATTTTGAATGCTTCTTAAAGGCTAATTGACTTTCACCAAATGAGGTTGCTTCGTGAAGGTTATTGGAGCTTTGAAAAATATGTGATCTTTCCAAAGTTAGTATGCATTGTGAAAAGTATTCATAAGTTATTTACAATTAAATCTATGGTAAATTCTTATTCATCATGTTGATGAAAGTGAGACTTCAACAAAGCATCTACCTGCAGTTGAGGATATATTCATTATGATAATTAAGGGGGTTATATTTCCATTAATTGTGTGAGAATCCCTTCTAAGAGAAGTGAGAAAACGAAGATTACGAAGTTGATTTTTTCGACCAGTAGAGATCTAGAGAAAGAGACTCAGGGAGTGACCCTTGGGAAATCAGTGAGCTGAACTGAAACCTTGTAAAAGTAGTGATCATGGGTATAAAATATTTCTATCCCAAACAAAATTTTGGTAGTAAGACTTAGTGGATTTGTTATATTAGAACATTGTCATTGTATTATTCTTGGATGTAGCCTAGTGAGGGTGAACCAAGTAATATCTAGTTATCATTGTGATTTTTTTTTATTTTACATTTTGTACGACATCATTAGAGAAATAAAAAAAAGAATAATATCATAA
The DNA here is from genome assembly GCA_963277665.1 of Viscum album. Lineage (NCBI taxonomy): Eukaryota > Viridiplantae > Streptophyta > Magnoliopsida > Santalales > Viscaceae > Viscum > Viscum album. The sequence continues at coordinate 1,492,502,266 of OY728142.1, forward strand.
TAAACACTTAGGAGAAAATAAAGTGACCCTTATAATAAAGAGTTCAGGATCTAGTTGGGAGGGAAAAAAATTTAGAAGAATATCCATACCCAGATTCACCCCCCCCCCCCTCAAGGTATCTAGGGACCTTTTGGACGTAATAGTTACAATCATGGAGATGGCAGGATGTACATACACATGAGTAATGTTTCATGTTTTTCAACGATCATTATAAAAAGATGGTAACTATTATTTTATCTTTGAATAATGAGAATATTGTCATAAATTTAATTCTATTTCTTTTAAATATACATATATATATCATCTATGATATGTGGTGGTCAAAAATGAATCACATCGCTTCATGGAGGTGGTAGTCCGCACATATGCATGAACGAATTTATCATTTTTTTATTGAATGAAAATTTAAGAAAATGGGTAATATATTAATTAACCAAACTGATAAATAAGTAATTAATCTTATATATATATATATATATATTAAATAAATCACTATAACTATCCATAAAAGAGTAGATAGAAAATGAATTGCAACAGTTCGTAAGGCGGTAGTCCACCGTACACATGAAAGATAATTTAATTTCTAATTTAATGGAAGAGAATATTGATATGGGTTATGTAATTTAAATAATAAAATATAAATATACATGATATACTTATGTTATTATTTCAATAGGGTTTAATAATTTTCTCAAGAGGTGGGAAAGTAAATAAAATGAAAACACTTGACTAAGAACTATAACTCTTCTTTGGACAACCTCTTAAGGATTATACAATAACATTTTCTAGGTTTTTTTTAAAATAAAACCAAGGAATATATGAAATAGGGTGGTATTAAGTTAAGGTAATTGGGTATTTATTGGCCATACCAAAACAAATTATGTTTGAATAATAGAGAAGTTGTTCCCTTTTATAAGATAGGGGAGGGTAACTCTTAAATATTTTTAAATTATTAAATTAATATAAAAAAAATTTCCAATAAGAATTGATCAAAATTAATAACATTCCAAAAAAAATATTTTTTAGTGTAAATAGACTCATATAATAAAAAATTTATAAGTTTAGAATATGTTTTAACCATTTTAATTTTGTTTTAGCATGTGTTAACCCTTTTGAAAATTTCCTTGGTGTTAAATTTTTTACTCTTAAGGAATCAAAAAACATACTATAGAATGTAAAACAAACAATAAATGTAATTTGGTTGATATATTAAACCACATAAAATTTAATTGGATTAACATAATATTTTTAAGAATGTAAAATAATTTAATAATTCATTATTTATTATAAAATATCATTTATGTCAATTTTGACTCTATTCATTTAATTTGATTTTAAAAGCATCAAGAAAGAATAAAATTTAAATACAAACCTTTAAAAACCCCAAATATTTTATAATAATATATTCTAAAAAATTCTCAATAAATCATTCAAATTATATCACTTTTAACAAATTTTATATCATCTATTTTGTTTTATATTTAATTAATTAAATGATATGTCAGTGTTGTGTAAGAATTTAAGGTAATTATATAATTTATAAAAATTATAAATAAATTGATATTATGAAAATAATTTCATTATTCTCAAAAAAACCATCATTATTCATTCACAAATTTATTTTTTTCCATTTTTGAACACATAATATATATTTAAAAGCAAGAGGGGGCATTTTGTCCTTTTCTTTACTTAAAATATTACATAGGTCACATACATGAAAAAATGTACTATAAAAAATAATTATCGAGTCTTAGATGATAAGGGTATTAATACCTTTATCTAAAAATATTTATGATGAAAAATGGTGGCATTATCACTTAGTTTTAACTTAAGATAACCTGATCTACCATTTTATTATGGTGATGAATTTTTACTAGTTTTAATATTCATTATGACCAAAAATTAAGATGGACATATTAAATAATGTTAATTATTTTGATTCCAGAAATGGAATAAATTTTACCAAATTAAATCTCTATAAGTGGTATAAATTCACTTCATAAGTGTCTCGTAAAGCGTAATTAAAAAATGGTTTCCTAAAAATAAAATGTCTTTTAATTAAATACTTATTATCATACCAAGATAACATATAATATTTATTATTCTGTAATTAATTTGATTATTTTTAAATAAATGAGATTTATATTAATTTAAAATCAAATTAAAAATATTATGGGTCTTTTTTAATAAAAAGAAATGGAAATTTTACAAAAAATCTGTATTTTTCAATATTCATTGAAAAGTTAATATTTTCATAAAACCCCAAAAATTCATCTTAGGTTAATTTTGACATACTGTTTTCCAAAGAATAATTCATTTTTATAAATTAAAATCTTATAAAATTTCTATAAATTAATTGAATTTTTTTCTCATAAAGATAGAAATCAATCATTTTTAATAAAAATTTATTTTTGAGTAATAAAATGGCTTTACTAAAATATGAATGATTATTTACTATGCCTTTATAAATAAATTTATATTCATTATGACCTCTCTATTTATTTCATAATTCCTTTAATCTTATTTTTACCTTTTAATTTAATAGTCTAGTTATAATGGTCATATTTAAATAATAATAGTTCATGGTTCATTTATGATTGATATTGTGTGTCTTATATGCTATTGAACATAGTTTCCTTTTTTAAATTCTTGGGGTGTTTAAAATTTCATTGAAAAAATAACTGTGTAAAAATATAAGAAAAATTATAAGAGTTAGGTTCTAAATTGTGATTTGGAATGGAATTCAAAAGATCTTTTTCCTCCAATAATGAATTGGAATCCCAATAAAAATCATTTAAGTATACAGTTTGAGGAAAAGTAAAATACATGGTTGGTAATTTTTATTAACAACTTACGATTTGAAAATTATTTTTATTATGATAATTTAAAGTAGTCCTTTAATGTTAGTTATTTAGTTTTTTTATGATGATATTTAAATAATTAAAATGATGTATTTTTATAGTGATGGTGTTCAAATCAATTCTTGAGGACAAGTAAGTTTTTAAGAATGGTTTATTTTATAGGTGTAAAATACCATGAAAATAGTGATTTTCTTTTAAATAAAATTTGGGTAACTTTATCCTTTAATGTGTTGGGTTACTTTGTATTTAATATATCTTTTATAATATTAATATTATGACTTAATTTTATTATTAACATGAATTTTTTTTCATTTTAATGTTTTATTTTATATTTTGATACTATAAAAATATATTTATTATTGTATGAAATAGAAAAACACAACATGGTAGGGAGATAACCACACCATTTTTATTTCATATGAATGAAAACCTTGGAGATCAGATAGAAATACAGTATAGTGGGATTTTGGTGATGGACAAAAATGATTCAAGTAAATAAGGATGAATCTTGGTGTATGATTTTATCAAGGTATTCAAGCCATGAATAATAATAAAGATGTGATAATATAATTGGAAAGAGACATAGAGAAATATAATATATTATTTATGATAGTAAAAGTATTGATAAAATGACATCATATTTTTTAAATATTATGTCATGGTTTTAGAGATACGAAGATATAGAATTTAAAACAATGACTGGGAAGATTGTGAATACATTTTGGATATAAAGATTCAAAGCTTGAGATGAATAGATTTGCAAATAAAATTATATTTTATTATACCCTGTCGTGGTTTTAAAGGAAGATAAAGAAAAATTAAAAATATGGTTACTAATTATGAGGAGTATTTGAGGTATGATTTAAATTCTTAAAAATTTTATTATTGTTAATTTATGTTATTTATGAGGTTGGGGTTCCATTGGAGATGCTTTGAATTTATTTGAAGCCAATTTTTATAACATCGGGGAATCCACCACATAGAATTGGAAGCATACACATGGTTTTCCCCTATATTTTAGACATGTATATTTATTTTGATCATTCATTACACCACAAGAAGAAACCACAATAGGGATTACATTTAAAATCCATGGTTTTATCAACTTTAATATATTTAGATGATTTTTATTTTAAATAAATGTGGAAACATTCAAATGTATTTGGGGAGATATTTGGTTAATCCTAATCATTTTTTAAGTAAAATTTTTGAATAATATTTTCCCATAATTTAAAGATATTGAGATAAGGAAAATTATTTTTAATGTAGAGATAATTAATCTCTATAAAAATATTAATATGTGGACTTAGAAAAAATAAATACGTTTAGGAGTAATTGGATATAAATATTATATTTATAAGGTATGAATATTATTGTTTTTTATTAGATAATAATTAAATTAGGACTATTTTTTCCACTTCCCTATCTAATATAAGTTTATTCATGGTTTTTAAAAAAAAATTGTGGTCGACATCATTATTTCTAAAAATTAGTTATTAAAGGTGATTAAATGTTTTACTTATTTTATTTTTAATGATTTCTATATTAGATTCATTAATTCAATCTTCTATAAGATTCCTCCTTCATTATATATGATTTTTTAAACCAAATTTTTCTTTGATACTATAATGTTTGGACCAAATTTATCGATGTAAGATATTGATGGAATAATGGGAGAATGTGGAATATTAACCTTATAGGTTGGAAAATGTGATGTGCCTATTTTCAAAAGTGGATAGAAAGTAGATTCTTGAATATGTATTTGATATGGTTTGAGGTAGGGATATGTTGTAAGGATTTTTAGATATGATTTTATTGATAATATAAAAACACCAATTTCAGGTATTGTTTCACACCATGAGTTGGCTATGTAAAATAATAAAGAATAATTTGGTTTCTCACACAAACAATTATAGAGCCACATCATAGTGGATAACATTATTCCATAATAAGGATTCCTTGAAAATGTTTTGTTTCTATAGCTAGTTCAAGATTAAGTGTTGTTCAATGATATTAAATGGTAATTCTATAATATAAAAATGACATGGAGATTATAGGTTTGGATTATATTTTAATTGTGTTGATGTGAAAAAATTATTTTATATTATTTTATGAATTTAATGTATTATGTTTCAACAGTCTATTTCATGTTATAATATCTTTATGGTTTAAAATATCTATAAATATCAATCCTATTGTTTCAAGAAGTTAAAATTTTATTTTACCTCATTTTTTTGGAGTAATAATTTTTGGAATGAATCATGATGAAGCACAAGATTACATGACATTTTTTAGTGTATTACAATCTATTATATAAATTTTGAAAGTATTTAAATTTTACTATGATTATCACTATCATTAGTGGTTTTAACTCTATTTATATGGATGGTTTCAAAGGCCAAAAGTCAATTTAAATGTGCAATTTTAAGTATTAAAAATTTATAAAGTGTGATTAATGATATTAAAACATTTAAAAAGGTAGAGCGTGATTTTAGAGAGTGTTTGACTACATGTCTAGAATTTTTTAAAATAACTACTTATATAAATAATTTGATTAGATGTATATATCTAATTAATAAGGATAGAATAAAATAAAAACACCCATTTTGATTGTTTTTTTATCTACATATATTCTCATGATTGAATTGCATGTTTATGTGTATTATAAACTATTTGTTATATAAATTTAGGGATTTGAAGAAAATAGAAATTCACCTTGGTAGTTAAATGATACTTACATAAATTTATTGTCATATATAATTTTTAGTGATATATTTGGTGAATCAACACATAATTGGTGTTTGCTCCTTTTAGTATCCCTTAGTGTTGAACTAAGTAAAATATTTGTTATTGTGAATTAATTATATGTTCTTGCATTCTTTTCATGTGTGATTAAGTTTTATATGTTCAAGGAGTTTTAGAAAACTTTCTGAAATGGCCCAATTTAATATGAGAGGATATTAACACCCTAATTCACCCCCTTATGATGTTTTTGTGAACTTTGGTTTCAAAAAATTCTATTATAGAAAAAAAAATTATCTTGGTAAATTTATCAGTGTAAAATCATTGACATGGAGGACTCTATGAATGTGAAATCAAATAAAAATTTTAATGGATATAATTAATAGATTTTTAAGAACCAAGTAATATCAAATATAATATCTCTCATTATTAATGTTTTCTATACTTCTATAAATGAGATATAAAGTACTTATCCTAAAAAAGTTTGCATGACTATGATGGAAAATAATTTTCATAATAATAACAAAATGGAACAAAAGTTTATATCTAGAGCCTTATAAAATTTGATTTTATTTAATGTAATGAGCTACACATCGATGAAAGAAATATGAGAAATTATTTCCAATATATAGGAAGGGATCATAAAGTATGTAGAGGAGAATTTGTAAGTGTTCTAGAAAAAGTTTGATGATTTAATGATGAATCCAAGGAAAAACATTTATGGTTTTTTCAAGAAAATAATTATTGTTGTATAATCCATTAATATAATTGGATTCATGGTTAAATAAATTGAGATCATAATAATCATGAGTATATTACCACCCTTATATAATCAAAAGTATTCAATTCTTAAAAAATGAATCTTAACAAATATTTCACTTAACAATTTTCATAGTAGTCTTGTTTCGTATGAGATTTTTGTAAAGTTGGAGATTATATCAATTCAATTATAAAACAACATGGAATTAAATTCCATCCAAAAAATCAATATCAATAAAGGTGAAGATATAGAATAATAAGTTAGTGATTAATTTTCAATACTTTTTAAATGAAAATTTAAATGGGGAAATGGAAGTTTTGAGTGAAATTTGATGGAAACAATACTTTGAGGGGTCCAAGGAGACTCAAAAGTGATGAAAGTGAATTTTAATTAAAATTAAAACAAAAAAGTAGTTTTAAATTTAATAAAAATCATATATAATCATATATTTATAAATATGTTTCATTAGAAGATCTTGGTGTTCAAGTAATGGGATGATAATGACGTTTTCTTTGAAAAGAATTCCAATTTGAATCAGAATATGTTATCATGGAAATAGATGAAAAGGTTCGATATGAAATTTAGTATAAAAATTTATCATGAATATTTTTGGATCATAAGTATTATTCTAAAGGTTGTCTTGAGAATTTTTATATAAAAATAATATAGAAAAATAAATATTAATGGAAGTTTGATGGGGTCTTTAGAGTATGTTGACTCAATGGATGCCAAAATTACTTGGTTAGAGATGTCTTGGGATGATTATATGACTTATCATGAAAATAATAGTGAATATATGAATTTCATGTAGAAAATTAATGAACATTATAATATAATCACGGAAAATAATTTTCATATCAATGACTGTGAAAATAATACAGAGATTATTTAAGAAGTAGTTGAGACATTGTGAATGAATCTTGAATATATAACAAATATAGGTGGCTCTGATAAGAAGTTTTAATGTGTAAAGTTCTCAAATAATGAACTAAATGAACGAGGTAAAATATGCATGAATATTATTGATAAAGTTTTAATAATTAAAGGATTAAAAATTTATGTAAAGTTATAATTAGTTTTCATGGATAATCATTAAAAGATTAGATAATAAGTTAAAAGTTAAAATAAAATAAAAAGTCTAATGCTAATTCATAATTATTGAGGTCATATAAGAAATTGAGGATATAGTTAGTGGCTATAAATATATAAAGATGGAAGTTTATAATATATGTTACCTAATGAAGTTATATTTATGAATTTATATAGGTCACACAATAATATATTATAAATATGTTGAAAGTTAATTTAAAGGAGTGGAACCTAAAAGTGAGAAATAGGGAATGGGAATATATCCATAATCTCAAAATTGAAAATTTTTTATTGATATTATTTTTATTGTTATATATTTTGTCATAAATTTCTATATTTTAGTCATATAATTACTAAAAATATTTCATATGGTGGACCCAGAAGAATGAAAAGCTGACCATTAGACTCGGTTCTCTTGAAAAACTAATTTTAACCATTAGAATAAGAAAATGGATATTATACTACTAGTGGTGAAATAAATGTGTATAGACCATATAATGTATCCAGTCAACTAGGTATTTCATATAAGTAAAATATTAATAATCTTAATTTTATCATAGTTTTGATAACTCTCAATGAAAACAATTTATAGATAGATTCTTAATATTGGGTATTAATCCCACGTGACTCTGAAAAAATATCTTTTGAAAAATATGAAAGGTCATATTTATGGTATGGTATGATTTGGAAATGATGGGTCATTTAATATCAATGGAATGGTATTTATTATAATTTATAGATGTAAATTTAAACATAAAAAAGTACTCTACAGGGTAATATTTTGAAAAATCTCTTCAGCAGAAGCCAATTGTGTGTCTTTGGATTTGAAATTTACATTCCAATAAAATGTTTTTCTAATAAAATCAATGGTTTGAAATTATTTAATTAAATGTATATAAATTTTTTTAACTTATACCAAATAGATGGTAATGATTAAAAAATTCACCTGAAATGAAAGTGATTAATATATTCTGGCATTGGTGGCTTTGCCACAATAATCAACAAAGCATAGAAAACTAACAAAGAAAAAGGATTAAAATTAAATTTCTAATTTGAATCAATAAAATAAGGATATTTTTTATTATTGAATAATAGAGAATATTATAATTAATCCATATAATAAAAATAATAAAAGGATGTAAATTATTTTACTTAGTTTTTATTGTTTTGTGTGAACCAATGACAGATCCATGAACATTATGTTAGTGGTACATTATTTTTTAGTGATGATTATTGGAGGATAATTTATACTGTGATCATTAAAACCAATAATTTCATAGATTTCGTCAAACATTTCTAGATAAGAGATAAAAATAAAATTATAATTTTATTTAAAAGTTATGGAACTAGATAAAGACATTAACTATACATCAATTTAAGTGGGGTTTTATATTGAGAATCTTGGTTTTGAAAAAATGTATCTTCCATGAGAAAAAAAAATTGGTTTTTTATAGTGTAACTGAATAATGAATAATATATCAAAAATATTACTCTTTGAGAGTCCCTTTTCAAGGACTTAGGGGAAGGAAGTAGTGCAAGTTTCTATTTAAAAAATAATAATGTTTCTATGATTCCCTTAAGGGATAAGACTCTATGTGAAATATTTAATGGAATAAAACCAATATTGAATAATGATATAGTGTTTGAAAGGTAAATTTGTATTCATAATAAATAAGTAAATAATGTAATTTATTCTAATGTTTTTTGTTATGTAATATTCTTAGGATAATCAATAAATAGTAAATATTAAAAATTCATCAATAAGTGATCAAAAAAATTTGGAAAGAAATGATGTCAATGTAATTGAGTATAATACTATAAATAAATATATAAATCCTTATATCAATGAAAATATTAATAATGATGATGATGTTAAAAAAATAATGGGGATTTCAAAATCCCAATCTTAATGAGGATTATAAATCTAAACCAAATAAAAGAGTTAATATTTAATATAGTAAACCATCGACCCAATGTTGGGGGGAAGTATTAAGATCGATGAATTCAATATTATTGGAGTTAAATAAGATCCAAAAAAACATAGTGGATGAGAAGTGTTTATCACACCACTTCATTATCTCAATTAGATCAATTACATTTATAAGTAGTGGAAAAGTATAAACAAGTGGTTAAGGTTATGAACGATGAGTTGGAGAAAAATAGAAAAAATGGACATGGGAGGTTATGAGAAGGATGAATTCTCACAATGTCATTAGAACAAAATGGATGTTCAAAAAATATGATGAGCATGATAATGTGATCTATAATAAGGAAATATTGATTTGAAATAAATTTTATAAAATTAAAGGCATTGATATGGAAGAAATTTTGGTACTAGTGGCAATATTTTAATTAATCTGAAATTTTTTAGTGGTTTTAATTCAAAAAGGATTCAATGTTTATCAAATATATATATATATATATATATATATAATTCATGAATGGAGTGATCAAGGGGGAATTATACCTTACAAAATCAATGTTTTTTCAGAATAATGATAATGAATAAAAATTATATAATTTGAATAAATATTTATATGGTTTAAAATAAGAAAATAGAACTTTTTATCCTTAATTGAACTCATATTTGAAAAAGCTAGAATTCAAAATAGTTGGTGTTGATTATAAAATATGTGCGAAATAATCCAAAAATGTATAGTTTATGATGATTTTCTACATTTATGATATCATTTTTATGGGAATAAAGGATATATATATGTGAATTTATTAAATTGATGACTTTAGAGTTTGATATATTAATGATTGATGATATTAGAGACTTTATCAGATTTAAAATGAGTTAAAATATGGTATATACTTTAATTACTCATGAAATGTATATAAAGAAGTTTATAAATATGATTGATATATATATTTACAAACCTATTTAAAATACAACTAATTTTCAAACCAAACATAGGAAACATGAATTTGGGAAGTATATAGATCCTACCTTAAATTGAAAAATGATTCGAATATCATTCAAATTGATAGTAACATGATCATACATTATATATACTTCTTGTTTCGATGCGCATTTTTAAAATAATCCAAAGGAATAAAATATCACAATTCTGAAAAGATTCATGAGCTATGTTTATGGTAAACATCATTATGGATTATCTTTCTATATAGTTAATTAAAAATACTTTTTGGAATACTCAGATATTAATTCATCTAGATATGTTGTAGATTAAAAATTCATAAGTATGGTATATTTCTTTAAAGGAAAGAATTACATTGGATAGATGACAAATAAAAAAGATGGAACATCTATTATAATGAATAAAGTAGAATCTATTTCAGATACAAAGTCATGCACTCAATTTATATGGATGAAGTAGGAAGTATAGGATCATGGTATAAATATTAAATAATATATATTGATATATTATGATAGAAATAGTGAAATTATTTTTATAGATAATTTGGTGCAATGATATTATACAAAAGTCATCAAAATTTTATACTATTTTGTTAAATTAAAAGTGGACCATTGATTAATAAAGATATAGTATGTTGGAATGAATAAATAAGAGGTCTAAATTCACAAAACCCCATTAATTATTTAGGTGTTTTAGAATCATGGGTGGAAATTAGGAGTTTATCTACCTCCCATTGCTTGATAAAATTTTGAAATTCTCTCTCCCTATATTATTTTATTGTTTTACCAGATTTATTAATGATTGGTGGGACTTAACCTTTGGAATTATTGATAAAGGGGGATAAATTAGTGAAATGTAAAGTAATTTAAACAAAAAAAAATGTGTTTTCATAGAACAATATGAGTATAATTATCATATTAATGGGAAAAATACCCTTCATGGGGGGTTTATAGTATAGTATACAAGGGAGATAAGTTATATGTGGATTGGAAAAAATATGATCAATATAAATGAATTCAAGGGGATTAATATGGTTTTAGAGATTCTCAAAAAGTTGTTTCATAGAGATAATGTTAAGATGTGTGTATGGTAAGCATATAATTATATCTTGATATCTTTTTAATACATCAAGCACTGCTTAATTAGAATTAAAATTGATGGAAAATATATTCTACTACTACTTGGACATTATGGTAGCTTTGGTTGTCTTTAATTTCTATTTGGATTTCCAAAAAACCCAAATGGGGAGAATTTAGGAACCAATATTGTCTAAGATAAGATAATATTGGGAAAAATATATCTATGTTCGATATTTTTCTATAATTCGTGGAAGTTAGAACAAAACCTTGTAGGTTGTAAAAATGTGTTCTTTCTTGTTAATCAAGGAGGGAAATAGGTTTTTGAAGTGGTATTGGAAATATTGGTCCACATGGAGTTTATTTGAGGAGTTTTAATGTTTTTTTTATATAGAATACAAAAACTATGGTGTAATATATTTAGTCACATGAAAATTCATTTTTTACAAGGAAAAGGAAAGTAATTCAATTTTTTTATGTTTAAACTTAAAGTATCACATTGTAGTAAATAATATTATTCCATAATGAGGATGTTGTTAACAAAGTTTTTCAACTCATACTAATATTATATACAGGATTATTTCATTAAAGTAATTGATATTGAAAAAATGGTGTAATGGTATATATATATATGAGATATCTAGATCATATCATAATGGTTATTGTTTGAAAAAATGGTTTGAGATATTTTTTGAAGTTCAAGTACCATGGAATAACAAACTATGTTACTCCGAAAAAAAATACTGATGGAAATATCTTGAAATATCAAAATTTTGATTTTTGAAAGTTAAAAATTTTATTTATCTACATGAATTTTAAAGGAAATTTTGATTTAAATAAATCACACTATAAAACTGGAAATCACAACATGATTTTTCAAATTAAACATTATTCTATAAATTGGATTTTTTTTAAATCAAGTGACATTTGATTTTTCTTTTTTTTTTAACTAAATTATTGTGTCTGGTTTTGAAGAACAATATCTACGTGAAATATATCACTTAAATATGGATAAATTATGAAATTAATATTAATAATATTAGATGATTTTGTGAAATAAGATCATATTTTAATAGATTTATTAACTATACAGCTTACATTTTTGAAGAACTGTATTCTTATGGTAAGGTTTTGTGTTGTTGTTTTTTTAAACTAATTATTGAAGATGTGTGTCCATAAGATGAAGGAGTATACATTAGTATGTTAGGGATACTTTAATAAATTTTCAATTTCATATATTGTGTCATGATATCCCTAGTACATTGACACATCCTCGATGTATGCTCCTCATAGTAGACCTTAGGGGTGAACAAAATAAAATATCCATGATTGTGCCTTTTTGTTCATGGATTATTTTCTTATGTGATTAATTTTTACCTGTTAATAGTGTTATTATAAATATGATAAATTATCTTATTGAAGATGTTAATAAACTAATACCTTAATTATCCACCTCTCTTATGGTATTTTTGAGACCATTGATTGCAAAAATTATTATCATTTTTCTATTTAGGGATTTAAATTCAATATTTGAATTAGATTATTTAAATTTACTCTTGAAAATGGAATGAGTTTTTTCATATTTATGTTTAATTATGGTTTTTATTCACCTAATTATTAAATAAATCAAATTATTTAATCATAATACAAGAGGATTTTATTAATTGGACACTAAACACCTAACCCAATATTTATATGAACATAGTCTAGAAAATGATAATGTTATTGATTTAAGTTATATGTATCCTAATTATTTCATTCACCTAGATTTATAACTCCTAGTACACTTCCATTATTACAAGTTTATTCAAGTATTTTTTGTTTTATAATTCGCATAATTCATCTTTAATTTCAAATCAAGGGAAAAATCATGGGTTCAGATGTTTATATGTGTTACAACCTAATGTAACATGTACTATACCTTTGTAATTAGTGATTAGCAAGATTTATTGTAAATTTATAAACTTGATTCCAATTTTAAATTATTGACTCCATACATGATGTCAATAAACATGGTAAAAATGTATTCTTTATTACAATTCATCAAGATTAGTATCATAACCTATCCCTACTAAGATCTATTTGTGTTCTTGTGATATAAATGTGAGTATCCCTCAAAGACAACCTCTTATAGTACTTGGGTTGGTGATTAAGTTCAATGGTATAAATCTTACAGATTTGAGGTATTACTATACTGAGAATACAATAAATGTCTATAGAGAAATATATAAAATCTAAAAAATTTACAATAATAAGAATATATGAACAACCAATATCATAACCTATTAAAATATATGTATATCATGTAATAAATAATAGAAATATTATACTTCTATAAAATACATCCACAAACCAATAATTCAAGAAAAATAAACACCTAGAATACCTCTATGGTATATATTGATTATTTAAAACTCTAATCTCTAATTAAAACCAAAAAATTGATTTAATGTTGATCAAATTGCTACTCAATCGATCCTAAAAACCTATAAGTCAAACATGGGGTGAGTATATCTGTATACCCAATAGATCATCCTTAAAAATAACAAATATTATCATTATTATCATGTATTCATAATAATCTACATAGTAGAATTATAGTACAAATTTATATCTTACATTTTAATTTCCCTAATTAAAAACTAAGATAAATATGAACCTAAGAACCTCTCATCCTAGTAATCAAAAGTCACAATATATCGTCTATCTAATATGAATAACATATATCCAACCTCACCAATAATCACACTCCCCAAATAACAAGAGCATGTAGTATAACACACATTGTAAAAATATATAAGGTCCATCAAAGAACCCCCCCCCCCCCACTAACTACTACCTTGTATTACCCCTAACAAATAATATCTTCTGACTAGCCCAATATCATAACCATATGTATAACCAGTGGTGGTGGAGGGTATTTCCCCCTAATACATGATGTCTTATGACCATCCCATATTCATAACAATATTTGTAAACACATAAAAATAAATATTTGTATAAACCTAAGAAGACTGCATCAATTAGTGGATTTCTAAGTTAATGGTAGTCTTATCACTAATGTATGACTATAATAAAATAAATAATAACTTATAAAGTCTTAAACTGATGATTTAGTCACTATAATCATCCAACTGGTTTATAAGAAGTATATTAGGTTAATTATAGATCATGATAATTTAAAAAACTATGCCAAATATTCCACATGACTATCAAGTAAACTAAATAAACTAGTCTATATGACTATCTAGTGAACTAGGATAGCTAATCCACCAGACTATCTAACAAAATGGTTCAGTTAATGCACTTAAAAATTTAATAAACCTCTATATGACTATTCGATAAACTAGGTTAACTTTATAATAAAACAATCCTAAATATTTATCACCACACATCTCTCTACTTTGGTAAACACCTATAGAAAAAATTCCATTAAGATAATATATCCCAGGGAAAGTATGATGCGGTTGAAAAATATCAATAGTAATAAACCAAATTTTAGTGTATTAAAATTAATAAAACCCATAATAAGTTTATTATTTGTATCACATCAATTTACCACATCATAAACATATACTATAGACCTTATATAATCATCAAAAAATTCTCTTCATCTTATAAATCCCATAAAATTACTCTTCATTCATTAAGATCACCACAAAGGTCATAAAAAAAGAACATGTGTACACTAATATGAATTTTATTATAAATTTATTCATTTTAAAATATATAAATCAGTCAATGCGGAAACCTTTTATATTTTACTCACTAAAATGGAAAAAAACGTTCCCTTTAAATTTTATTGGGTTGATTCATTATCAAAATCAATTTAAAACATTTTAAATTCCTAAACATCCATCCAAATTATAACCATTAGCCGAAAAATATCACCATCAATATCTAAAAATGAGTGAGATAAACCGGTCATTTTTAGAAAATGGAAATGGGACCAAAAATAAAAGTTTTCTCTATCTTTAAAAAGATAATATTAATTTTATTTATTCATAAATGTGGGGGTGCACAGTTCCATGATCCAAAGAGATAAATAGGTGGGAGATCCATGAATGTTGAAAGCACCCCCCCCCCAACTCCTTGTATATAGGTCATGTCTAATTTATCTAGACCATAATTTTTTATCAAATCATGTTTTAAGTGACTCAATTTCTTACTAGGCTTATCTCACATGGCTAGGTTGTTCCTTATTTAAAAAAATCCACTAACACGTTGTGTTATCCAAATTATCAAATGTGTATCCCTATTCCACAGGTGGAAATTTTAAATGGTCTATGGGTTTGACCATAATGTCATGAAATATCAAAATAATTATGTTTTTCAGTTGATTTTACTGTATAGGGAAGACCATAGGTTTTCTCTCAAGGAGTGTTTAATGTTTAAAGTGATTAATTTACAATAATTTAAATAAAAGAAAAATAAAATCAAGGGGGTTAGAATTATTCTAAAAATAACTTAACTTAAATACTTTAATAGTTGAAAAAAATGAGGTTTATGAATTATGAGAGAAAGACATCATTTAATGTTTACTTAAAAACATGTAAAGTTCATAGTTCTAAAATGATCACTCATTTTAAAGTAACTCTTTGGTTGAGATTAATTTGAATCTCTATTACTTCCAAGACTTTATATCAATATAAGTAGAAAAAACAATGAAATGTCAATCATATAGAAAATTCCCATCTTTTATGAATGATATACGAGATTTCAATGTATACTAAAATTCCAAAAACATGGGAATAAAAAGGATTCTTGTGTTGTCCAATATGAACAATGCAAGTCACACACTCAACACCTCACACCAATTGGTTATAGAAAAAGGGAATACCAATCACATGCATAAAAAAGCATTAAAATATGAAATAATGTAATATAAATGCAATGAATTTTTTAAAAAACCAAATTACACTAAATTAGTAGGTAATATGTGTTTTGAAACTCTATTTACATGTGTATAGCTCCCTAAAAACGATCACCAATGGTTTATCTCACCTTCCAGAGGCGGAGAAGGATAATATATAACTCCACCTTCATCTTTGATCTCCCTATAAGGATAAGAGCCTCTAAAACTTATAGTATGGATGGATAAATCCTTTAGAACACCAAAATGAGAGAAAATTCCCAATAATATAGATTTAAAATAAAAAAATACAATGTTTCCTTTTATAGAAAAAGTGGAAGGTGTTTTTTGGAAAACAGATTTCTCAATTATAAATATAGATCATATTTAGACTGTTAAATGGAATTATCTAGGCATTAAAAACATATTTTCTGTTTAATGTGACCTTCAATATATCTCTATAAAATGTTTCATCCATTGAATGTATATAGTGGTAGATACTTTAAAAATACCAAAAAAATACTCTATACTTCAATTATATTTGGATTCCAAGATAGATTGCATTATTTCGTCTACGAGATGGAAGAATTGGTATTCGGTGTATTATTAAGAGTTATAGAACATGCTAGGAGGGATACACACACAATATTTACCCATGTTTGATTGAAATGTTTTTTATAATGTGTAAATAAGTGCACATATCTTATTGGGCTTCATTACATTTTGGCCCATTTTTATCCAACATCTTCTTAGAAACTCTTAATCACCACAACCTACAATGTCAAAAACAAAATGGTGATATTTATCATTTTAACATAATTTAACATTATCTAATTAAACTAAATGAGATGTTCAATTTACTTTTAAATTTTTATTTTCAATACAAAATAGTTTAACACAGTGGTATATGGGTGAAATAGAATAGTAAACCATCATGTGATTACAGCCCCATGATATAAATAATTCACTCCTAGGAAAAGTCAAATTTTTGAAAATAATGCTTGATAATATTCTTTAGTTCATGAATATATAACATTATTATAAAATTTAAGTCTTGATAACAAAGTTAGTAAATAAATGACCATAAAAAGATTCAATATTAGTAACTATGTAAATGAGTTTCTCTTAAATTATATTATAAATAATGTTAAAGAGATATATGATACTAGTATTACAAGGTAATTTACAATTTCACCCTACCTTAAATACCCACATGTGTGTATGATAATAACTTCATGCTTATCTCTCCAATTTTTATTTTTAAAATATATTCCAGTATAAATATATTTGGTTTATCTTATTCTTGATGAGAATCCTACCATACACCCTTTGAAATAAAATTTTCAAAACCACTTGCCTAATACTTTTATGAGGTTATTCCTTTTTTGTTTCATATTATATTTTTCACTACATTATTATTATTTTTTATTTCATTTTAAAAAAAATTGACAACAACATTAGGAACCACCCACAGGTTAATCTGGTATAGTAATGAAATGAATCAGGTAAGTTCCAAATGTATAGAAAAGTCATTTTGGTAATCTAACTAACATTAATTATATATTATATATACCTTAAATTATGCAAAAAATGTTTAAATTTCCTAGTAGTAAGAAATAAGTTATCGATATTTAAAATGAAATGATTTTATAACAAAATACTAACATAGAAAGTATCTATAGGTCAATGTTTTATAGGAATTATATCATTAATATCATTTAAAAATAACAATTTTTACTTAAAATTGCTTCTAAATATTAATTATTTTCTCAAAATTACAT
Organism: Viscum album; assembly: GCA_963277665.1. Lineage (NCBI taxonomy): Eukaryota > Viridiplantae > Streptophyta > Magnoliopsida > Santalales > Viscaceae > Viscum > Viscum album. The sequence continues at coordinate 1,492,520,312 of OY728142.1, forward strand.
TTCATTAATAAAATAAAATGAATGTAAATATAAAAAATCCTGAAACATGAAAATTTGGAATGTTGTTTCGATAATTACCAAGATTATATGGTAATTTAAAAAGATAATTCCAATAAAAAGGTGGAAAATAAAAAAAGTACAGATATATATAAGAAATTAAAAATGCTATGCAATAATAAAATAAGAGAAAAATAAGAAAGATAGTAAAAAAATACTAACTAAATCAGGAATGTATGAACACCCAACCCCCTCCCAACATATAGAGTGTGTAGTGTCCTCAAAATAATTAAAGAGGAGGTATGAATGATTAATAAAACCTATTGATTGTTACTGATAGGTTTATTCGTGAAGTAGTATTTCATTCATTGGGGAAACAAAAAGCGTTTTATGGAAGTTCTCTCATCACTTCCCAATGAAAGTTAATGTTTGTGGACATTTTTCATTCTTAACATGTGTAACCCTAAAAGTATAAACAATAGTGACACTATAGGGGCCAACCCATCAAGATAAAATCTTACCCTGGTGTAACTTGAGGAATGAATTGTAAAGGAGTACCATAAACCCAATGTGTTGCTGAACATAAAGTATGAGGCATCCATGAGCTTCCTTGGTTATATCCTTATATATTTTGAGTTCAAATATTATTATTTTCCCTATAGATGACACCAATATGCATATGAGAGATTAAGATTACATTGTTTGATAGAATAATATCCACAGTTCTCTACCTTTACTCATCGGTGAAAATATTTTATAAATATGATCCCATAGGGTGACATTCATATGTGTGTTTTACAAGTTTGTACAGATTTCCCATAATGAATCATCTAATCGCAAACATTAATATTTTGTATTGGGTTATACTATTTATTCCAATATTATCTTAACTTATTGATTTGAAATATTAGTTTTTCATTAGTTAGGAGGTGATATACATTAATGAATTTATAAACAATTATCTACTTATAGAGATTTTTTTGTTATAAAAATAAGAACAGTGATCTATAATGATAAACCTCAATAAACCAAACATGCTAAAAAATTTGATTTATTGAATTCAACCACCACTAGGGAATCATCACTCTATATTTCCTTTACCTTTAACCATTTTGATATGTAATAAATTTCATGAATTATATACACCAATACAAAAGATCTAGGAAAGGGTCCCACAAAGGAAATACCCCAAACATCAAATATCACACAAAAGAGAATATATTGTTAAGGAATATCATTCCTCTTAGACAAATTTCTAGTGAATTAGAATTATGTAGATTAATTATAAAACTAATTATTATATCAAAATAATGATGTATAGAGAAAATCAAAGTCTAGGACATTATATGTAGTTTTTTAGAGACCAAAGTGACCACCAGATAAAAGAGTGTGGCTGAATGATGTAAACTCATGGTCAGGTACACATCGTCTTATGACTTAATTATTAAAATTCATTCACAAGTGGGGTTTATCCCAAATTTAATTCCTAGAGTCACTCATATATATATCCAACTTAGTTTTATTATATCATGGAGGTTTATATGTGGAAATAAAAAATTTTACCATTTACAAAAAAATCTGATTGTATAATTATTAATTTATAAGTGATCATCATGTAAGGTTTCAAGAATTGAGGATTTAATTTATGATAATATGTCATGTTCAATGGTTTTCAAGCTAGTACATTCATCAAATAAATTTTCCACTTGCTTTTCTCCTGAATTTCAGTATCAAAATCATGATGAAGGTGCATTAATTGAATATGGTGTGTTTTAGTAATGGGCTTATTCAAATAAATATTTAATTACATCATAGTCAGAAAACACCACTTCTTTATACCCAAGGATAAAGAAATAAAATTTATCTAAGGGAACCTCTATAATGAGTAATTCTTTTTCACTTTTTTATAGTTCATTCATATTAGATCTAGAGTATGAGATGTATTTTCAATAACATGAGAGGTGTGGTATTCCCATTATAAAAGGAAATCAACAACAACAAAGTTGAAACTATCACATGTGATTTCAAAGGGTAAATCACACCTTTATTGTTCGATTATTGGTGGTGAAGTGATTTTTTTCAATTAATCAAGATATATTTTACAATTTTCATCAAAAATAATGTTCAAATATTTTTGAAACATTTTTTACAAAGGGAGATTATTTATACTAAAATATTTAGTAAATTTATGATAAAAATTAGAATATCCCAAAAATTAATGAATATCCCAAACATAATTTGGGTTGGTTGATGAAGAACAAAATCAATTTTTTACTCATCTACCTAGATTCCCTCACTAAAAACAAGATGACCCAAAACTATTCCTTATTCCACAAAAAAAATGACATTTCTCATAACTTAAAAAATATTTTTTAAAATGAATCAATGAAGAATTAAATGGATATTTCAAAACATTCATCAAAATTGGAGTTATAAATATTGAAAAGTTCCATAAATACATCCATGAAATGTTCTAGGTAATCTGAGAAAATAATAACGATGTGATACTAAAAAGTACATGGAGAGATACATGGGCTGAATAGAAACCACATATATGATAAAATTCCAAAAGGACATGTAAATGTCAATTTTTCCCTATCCAAAAGGGCTATATATATCTAGAGTTATCCGGATAATCTGTCAAAGAAATATTAAAGAGCCTTACTCGCTATCCATTTCAAAATTTGGTTAATATATAGTAATGAAAAATAGTCCTTTCAAGTGATATTCTTATGATTTTAGTAGTCTATATAGACTCGCTATCAAATTTTCACACTTTTGGGATCCAATTCAAAGATTTTAATATTAATAACTATAAGTATAATAAATTTACTAAGAGATTTTATTGTACTAAAAAAGTTACTATCAGAGATAGGATATATGATACAAGATATGAATACTTTTCTTATACCTTTTTATAAAATTTCCAGGAAGGTGGGTTTTAGTTGAGATTGTGATTACCTTACATGTTTATGATCATCCTCAAGGAGAATTTTATTCATGCATATTGATCAGATAATACTAGTTATATCATTTATTTTCTATCCAATTACCTTTTTACAATCTATCAAAAGGTTTAGTAATTTTATTTCATGCTTAGCAGATAGATTATTATATATAATGATTAGAATTTGGTTGATACCCTCAAGGAATTCATATTTTAAGTAACATGGAATTATTCTCAATTAAATATAATGTGAGTTTAGAATATAAGGTAATGATTTTCTAGTAAAAAACTCATTTATACCTTATATCTAATCATTTTTTCTCCTCATTGGGAGATTCAATATCAATAGTCATTTTAGAATCCTCAATTGTTCTAAAAATACCAAGATTCAAGAAATCTTCAATATAATTACATGTGTGGAATTTTTATATACCATTATAAAAATTAACACATGAATTATTACCTATCATGTCTATCAATGATGAAAACAAAAAATGGGATTATGTGAACAAAGAGAAGGGTTTTTTGGGAAAGCAAATACATAAATTAAATTAAAAAAACAATATGAATCCTATTCTAAGGGGTTCTTCATGACATCAATGATTTTGAAGTGGACATTTTCACCCTCAAACTCTATGAATAAAGTACCATTGAGTACTTTGATTAAGAATGTGGTAGTTCTCAAGAAAGGTCTCCCCAATAAAATTGGTCAAAGTCCATTCATCCTGTAATCTTACATTTTATGTATATTAATATATGTAGGAAATATTAATATTTTAACCCTCATAAGAAAATTCTATAGCACACCAAATGGGTGTGTGGTACTTCGGTTTATTATTTGGATAAAATTAACTATCGGATTTATCTACTCAAATTGTAATGAATAAAAAATAGAGTGAGGCATCACATTTATAGAGGCACCCAAATCAAGAATAACATCAAAAAATAAATATGAACCTATTTTGAATGGAATTGAGAGAGTTCTAGGATCATTTCCTTTATTGATTGTAAGATCCAAGTTGATATTTTCGTCTATAATATCAGCTTTCTATTTCCTCTATGTTTCCTTCAGTGTGTAAGAATATTCTTCATAAACATGACATATCATGGAATTTTCTTCACATCATTATTCAAGAGGATGTTAACTTGGAATTTAGTATTATTTCTATTATTTATTTTTCAATTTTATTCTCTTCTGGTTTCCTTTACTATATGGCCCTTTGGTGGAATGAAATTGGAATTTTAGGCTATTTGTTTAATTAAATAACGCTCTATTTTTTTGTGTGAATTCTCTTAGGGATAGGTTTTTCATTAGTTATATCATTATGGGTGGTTGGAATGGAAGTTTCTTTAAGAGGGGATAACCATAAAGGAAGGTCTATTAAAATTTTTAGTTTCATACCATTCCAAATAGTGGTGGCACTACAATTTACCTTATCACTTGGGAAGACTATTGATTGATATGGTGGTTTACCACACCGTTAAATACGGATTTCACCAAATAAGTTGGTGTCTTGGCCTAATTGAGTTTTATGGTCTTGGATATAAACCTCATTTTTCTTTTATAATTGAATATTTTTGTCCCCACCAGCGTCATTTGGTCATATAGGCTAGGCTCAAGTTTTGGAGGGGGGTTTTGGAAAGGCCTTTGAAGTGGTTAAGGATTTCCAGGTGGTGTCGGATGACTACCCTACCTTGTATGGTTCCACGATTATTAATGTTGATTGGGATACCCACATTCCTACAAGTCTGTTTATTGATAAAGATAATATTTTTATATATTTATTTTTTTATCCAAATTTGTAATCACATCAATTTCTAAATTTGTAGGATGTTTTTTTATATTTTGTTTTTAAGAATAAATTGAACTTAATTATAAAAATTACTTAATTTTGTAATTTTATGTATTTTTACATACTTTTTAATTTCATGTACAATAGTTTATAAAATGAATTAAATTAAAAAAATTATTTTTTAATTGGATTCTATGTTTTTCAGGTAACATTTAACTTAAAAATAACAAGGGATGAATCCAAACATTATGGGGACCAACGAAGCTCAAATTTGGGCCTCAAAATATATGCATCATTCAAGATACATTCAAAGATGGTCTCATAACTCCTAAATAGATAGATTAAATGTGGATAAATTTTATATAGACAAGATAAGAGTTAAGGATCATTTTCTTAAAGTATGTTTATGAGTGCATCTACCTCTTTCATATCCATAAATTCATCAGAAATTGGAGTTGGGGAAAATTAATAGTCTCCATGATAAAAATAATTTCATTAATGATTTGTTCCTAAAACTGGCTACATGTTTTCATTAAAGATCAAATTTTATTGGTTCACACATAATAAAAAATTTAAAAAAATTAATTAAGGATAATTTCTTAAATTATTTCATTTAATAATGTTGTAATGTTAATAAATTTCAAGGAAATATTTGGGGAAAAAAGTTCACTCATGATTCTTACTAAAATATACCTCCAATCATTTCCCAAGAGTTTTCCACTTTAGTTTTTCAGTTATATAATATTTTCTATGGTTGTTTCATTGTAGTATGTTGGTATATATTAAATATATATTTGTATTATTGTTATCTTCATGTTTCTTTTATCTTTTGTGTTCTTACACAATTCCTATCTCACCTCCTCTAAAATGGATAACTAACCGCGTTACTTGTTTCAGGGAGGGAAGTAGTGATTTTTTAATTTCTATTACTTCAATGTCATCTCTTCATTCTATTCTTTGAATTTAGTGATGGTTAAAATATTTTGGGTGATCATTTTACCCATTTCCTTATCATTAATTTTTATCCTCTTCATTTACAAATATTATTTTCCTTTAATATTTAACTCATTCATATAGTTGAGTTCCATTTAATTATTTATGTAGAAGACTATGGTCCCACATGAAGAGTTATTATTGTTGGAGAATAGTAATTCAAATAGGAGGGTGTGTTGTTATAGGTCCTGATCACCACATTGAATATAATATTTAGATTATTTTTATGTAATAAAAATTTCACCATAATAAAATCCCAAGAATTAAATCCCTTCTCTTATTTATTTCTTTATTGTTAACCTAATTTGGTTTAAATATTATTTTTTCATTGAATTTATATATTTATATATAAATTTTAATTATAAAACGCACCATTTATATTATTTTAAACATTAATATATATTATCTAGTTTATAAATTATGACAATACAGAAGTAGTGTGTATGAATGTCCTCATTTAGATTGGCCTTAGGGATTGCACTATATTCCATTCTTATATAAAAAAACTATTGGTTGGGGATCTCTAAAAAACCAAGAATCAGTTATCTTTCCGTCCAGATTTGGATGGATATTATAGTTCTTTTCTCAAGGGATATTTATATAGACTTTGATGACATTATGGTTTATTATATGTACTCATTGAATAAATACATTATTGAATAGTGTGTCTTACCTTCAACACAAAACTAAAATGAAAACCATGATATATTTTAAAAATATGAATATTAAAACATAACCATTGAATTGGTGATTAACAATAGTAATAAAAGAATTAAGAAATTCATATATATATATATATATATATATATTAAATATAAAGGTCATTTTATACAAGTTTACGTAGTTCTTTTTGTGCCTAAAAATCAATTTTACTAAAAGTTCTCTCTTTAAGTGATATACATTTTAATTATGAGAAATATGTATATTACTATTAAATAATAATATTAATAATTTATAATATTGGATAATTATTTGTAGTTTCATTGGTATCATAAATAAATTAAGAATATGAACATCTAGTATTTTAAAAAGTTATTACCCTGTGAAAAAATAGTTTCTCATTATATTGTTTTGTTTTATTTAAAGTTTATTTTTCTATATTTTTGTATTTGAATTTTAAAAATTGGTCATCATTTCTAGATGATAAATGAAATATTATATTAGGATAAATTATTGGTATTTTACTAAAATAATTATCTTAAATTGAATAGTGATAAATACAGTTTTTTATTGAAATGTCAATATTATTACTTTATAAATATATAAGAATGACCAATAAGTTTATAAAATAATTATTTGATTAAATATTTGTTTAAAGAATAAAATTTTTTATTTTAAAATAATTTTTTGAACTGAGAAAACTGATGTTTATTTTTTAGAACTTATATAACATTTTATTTCAATTTAAAAACAATTTTAGATAATTTATTTTAATTAAAATTATCTATTTTAACGTTAATTTTTTCTGGATTTAAAAAATAAAAAACTATTAGTTTTTTATAATAAACTAATTTATTTAATGTAAGTTAATAACATTGATAATTTTAACCTACACATTAATTTTATTCTCAAAACACGCTTTTTTAAAAAAATTATTTTACACATTGTATGAATTTATTCTAAAATTATCCTTTCTAACCCATAGAAAATTTATTTCATAAAATTATTTAAAAATTAAAATTAAAATTTTAAAATTATTTAATAAGTTTATTTTTAATTTTTCCATTAAAATTAATAACCAATGTTAAAATTTTACTTCATAGGTAAAATTAAATTAGGGTAAAAGTTAAAAAATAAAATAAAAAACCTTAAATAAGTCAAAATGATCTCAAAAATGAGTTGTTGACAGGATACTAGACCCAATAACCCTATAAACTAATTTTTTTCCAGTTTTTTAGTCTTTGAACCTTTAATAGTGACATTATATTATTGAAAAGTAATGGGTACTCCTAAAATTACTTTTCTATTCACCTATAAAAGGGGAAAATTACACCAATTCATTTAGACTTTGTTACTTATAATTTCATCCTTAAAATATTCTATTTTTCTCCACCTATAATATTATATCAATTAAATAAGCCTCTGGTCATAGAGGTTTTAAAGAGAATTTTCAAGTTCTCAACCTGCATATTTTTTACGACATAGACTTTTCTTCTTAATGATTCATATAAAAACTTCTTATATACACCCTAATATAATTAAACAAGAATTATTAATGTATTATAATTTTTTTATATTAATTTAATACACATTATTCACTTATTTCTATCAACTTATAAAAATGAAACAGCATCGATTGTGTGTATGTGCAGACAACTACCAACACGAATTGATGTTGTTTGGTACCCAACACCACAACTCATGGATGGTTACAAGGATATATTTTATAAATTAATATGTTTCATATGTCTCAATTATGATTTTCAAATGATAATTTATCATATAACTTCATTGCATCACCTTTGTTGATAAATGAAATCATTAATCATGCTTATGTGCGGACTATGGCCTCTATGAACAACAACTTTCATTTTTCATCACCACCTATCATGAATGGCTTTAAAAATTATTTTAATAAAGTAAAATTATATTTATTAAATTTTTAAACTTCTATATATGTTATGTTAAAAAATATATAAAACCATTTTCTAACTTGATAAATCATTATAACATGATTTTGTTTGGGTCGATTTTACCTCATATGAGAACGATGTTATAATATTCATTTAAGGAATGATTAAGGAATTCCATATAATTATAATATAATTTAATCATAAATTATTTATTATTTTTTAATGAATATATAAATTTGTTATTTATATTTTTTATATTCATTAACATATCACCTTTCAATGATCAAACTTGCTAAAATTGTTTCTTCATAGATTCCTTTTTCAAAAACCATCCTTTTATCATTCACCAAACAAAAATGGGATATGATGAATCATTAAAATAGAATGATTCTAATATTATGATTTATTTTTAACCAAATAAATTTCATCCAATAAGAATCGACCCCATCACTATTGTAATTAAAAGAAATAAATAATCAAGATTTATGAAGCCTCAAAGTTGAAAATAAATTATAACTCTGTAATATATTTATAGTGTATGGTTATAAAATAAGTGAATAATAATTTATAGATATTAAAATTTTTCTTGGGTATGTGATTAAGATATTTATGTTTAGTATATTTGAGTTTATATCCCTTTCAAGTAATCGGGAATATAAGTTTAGGGGTTCTTTGTCTCAAATTGAATTCCTTGAGACATATTTCTTAATATGCACCATGATATCTTTGATATGGTGTGATTATTTTATAATAAATTTATTTTTATATATTCCTAAAACTATGGGGATTTGAATATTGAAGACTTGTTTTCCATTTAAATGGATTTTGATTCAATGGATGCCAAGGTTGTAAGATTCTTCGTTAACTCAATTCCATTTATTGGTTTATAATACTTCATCATGAACTTCTTTCTTCCATGATTGATTAATTACACACTAATATTTTATTTCAGGGTAATTTATCATTTTCTATAGGTAAAATGAATATTTAATTTTATACATAACTTCATATATATTGATTATGGGGATATTTTAAAAAAAACTCTTTTATTGTTTCTCCCATTGTACAACCATTATTCATTACAAAGCTTCAATTCTATGTTTCAAAAAAAAATTTAGAAATGATTTTCAAACTTGATGATTTTTAAAAGAAAATTTAATATTATTATAACCTAAAAAAGTATAAATTTTATTTCAAAAAAGAATTATTTATTTTAAAATGGATATTAGGGACTTTTTTTTAAATAAATTTTGATGTGTTTTTTATGTCTTCTCAAATAATGTCATGAAACCATTTTCCCGTTGAATTTTTTTCTAAGAACCATTTTGGTTTAGTCTGTAATTTTTAAAATGTTTTATCAAGCCCAAATTATTTAATTTTAAAGAAAAATGTTTTAAAAATTTTCAAGCATTTTGAAAAGGGATATTTCTTCTTTTTTTCCAAATAATTTATCTGATATTCATTTTTCTTATATTTTCCACTTTAATTATAAAATAATTAACTTTAGTTGAGCTATGTTTTATGAATAAAAATATAAATGAATTTTTGAAATATTTCTTTCAATGATTTAATTTTTGTTATCAAACGATCTAATTTAGATATAATGTTATGTGATACCATTTAGAAATGAGAAAAAATTCATTTCATTCCCTAGGTTATTCAATTTATGATATTGGATTGATTTTAGGTTTAAAACACATTTCCAGGAATGATCATTATGAGAAAGTTTCAGTTTAATAAGCCTATGGAAATTTTTTAGTCTTATAAATCCCTTAGAAGGTTTAGGTCTCATAATTCTATATTATAGTTTGGGTTTGATAAATATTTGTGATGGATTGAGTATAATAATACAATGAGACTATTTGAGTCCAATAAATCCTAGATATGATTTGTGTCTGAAAAAGCCCTTGGATTATTTAGATTTAATAAATCATAGAGATTTTTTGGATTCATTAAATCCCCCCAATGAATTTTTTAACACTAATATCTTCACAGAGTGTAATGTGTGGAAAAAATGAGTTTTTTCAGAAAAAGGAATGGGCATAATGAGTTTTATCCCAATTTTGTCCTATGATTATGATTATACCACCTTTATAAGTTTCTTTTCCATTAATACTATTTTACATTTCATGTTTAAGCCTATTTTCTATGATATTCTACAATTTTATATTATTCCATGCCTTATTAAATGATTTATGATCTATGATTTGTTGGGTATAATTTTATTAAGTATCCTAATTATACCCATATTCTCATCTTATTCTCACTTATAATTTTTTATTGTCATCTCTTATGTTTACCCTTACTGAGTATCTGATCCTACCCATTTCTTATGTTTCCATCCCAAAGGTTATGAAGATGATTATAACTTATGAGTAGTCAATAAGTGATTCTAGTGTGGTTTGATTATAGATAAATGTTCAAAAGTTTTTTAAAATAAGTTTCATATGTTGCTACTCCTCAAAGACACTACACCTTTCATTTTTTGAATCATGTGATTATTTGTGAGATGTAATTATGTAAATGTTATAAAATAAATATATATTTAGATTGGGTTTTTATATTTGGTATTAAATCTTGTTTTATATATTTTTAGTAATTATTTTAGTTGTTTTTAGGGTTTGGGATTTGAGAAAATTAATGAAAACCCTGGGGATCGGTCTAAGGGATTTGATTAAGAATATGATAACATCACAAAGTTTTTTTAAATTGTATATTGTGTGGTTCTCCTAGAAATTAAATTCCTTTATAGAAACTAGGAAGTGGATTTGGTTGTGAAACACATACACCAAAGGTTAATTAGCTTGAAAAAGGCGGGTTGAGTATCAACTAATTATTCACTCTCGTGAATGATGAGTATACCTAACATTGAATTCCTAGTTAGAAAATATTAGGGGATATTGTCAGGATCTACTACCACAAAAGATATCGTAATAAAGGGAGAGAGATAATAACCCCCGAGTCTTGCCTCCAATAGGCCCTGGGTTGGTTACTAACACTGAGGGTATAGAAATCGCATAATATAAGAGGCATTACCCTCTATAAATGAAACATGATCTGGAGACAGTATAATAAATCATCAAACCACTCCAATAGACTATATAAAGGTAAAAACCCATACAACAATGTAATAATAAAGTAAAATTGATACATATAAAAGCCTCTAAAGTAAATACCAAAATGAAACTCCAACCCATCTAGTAATATATAGATTTCTCCCCAATGCCATCTTAGAAACCTGAAGACAATTTATATACATTGGTTTAGCATAACTGGTATACTTAGTAGGGACATAAAAGTCCTCAATTGTACCTGTGAAAAGAGCATATTAATGTGTTAGTGAAAAAACAGTAGAACAAACAAGAACCTATACAGTTCATCTAACCAAACCCAGTCTCACCATGGCTCACCCACTAAATCATGAATCCAATATAATAATATAGCAACAAGATAAAACAAATTAAGACACCATTGTTCCTCTTCCTCTTTCTCTCTGATTTTCTAATCTTATGCCCCAATGTTGAATGTCCTATAATCTCATCCCATCCTCACATACCACATCACATCCCGCCCACACACACCTAGGAAAAACATCGCATCATATCCTGATCACACACACCTTGTCCACACATCACATCACATACCTCCCACACACACCTAGGTCACACGTCACATCACATCACATATCATCCCAAAGAAACATGGTACCACACAACAGACCTCATCTGGGAGACACCTAGGAATTCACGTCACATATCTCCTAAAAGGACCTGGGAAACAAATCACATCTTATCTAAAGACACATGGGACACTACATCAGTATCAATGCTGAATGAAGATAGGTTGAGAGGGTGTAGTCATTCATCCATATCACTACAGCCCTGGATGCTGGGGAAAACACTAAGAAATCAGCACCTCTAAGTGTTGGTAAGGTTTTCCAACATAGGTGGGGTGTATATAAAATAACCTAAATATACATGGTATATAGATAGAACATAATACCAAACCTATGGGTTCACATCAACAACACCAGTGCACACCACATTACCACCACGTACCAAACATAAACCATCACAACTGATTTCACCGCTATATGCAACATACCACACAACTTCCACACAGGCCACACAAAATTATCGAGTTTAAACATAAAAATTACGCAACTTTTATTCACTAACCTTCTCATTTAATATTATACCATGCATTCAATTATAACTGATCTATTTATCACATATCACATTCACCCATTTCATTCAATTAAAAACCCATACATTTATTCATTTCAATTAAGTTTATGCATCCTCCTAAATTAATTTTAGTTTATTCCATTTACCACATACCTATTTCCAACCCATATTATTTGTTTACAAATCTATTTGTCTTTTTTATCATCAGAGTTCATTCCTTGGAAAATCAAGAAACTATCTCAACAATGCTACACAACAGGCCCAAAATACATAACTACATCCATAGCACCACACATCAACCGTCATAATCACATAACCACTATGGCATAAACTCATCACACAACTACTCACACATTTTTATGCCAACCAACCACTTCATCATTTTCCCCACACACTACACAGTCCATCTAGTCACTAACTTCACTGCACAACAATCGCAATCCACAAAAATCACCACAATAAGAACATCCACACACAATATCAATGCATTAAAACTTCACATTTATTCATGGTATTTATAACATTACTTATTTATATTAGCACGAGTTTTTTCACATAATTATATTTCCCGGGGAAACCAATTATTAGACATATAAACGTTCTTTAACTTTTTATTTATATGTGATCACGCAAAAAAACAGAAAGGGTCATTATATCATACAAACTATAGTTCAAACCAGGCTCCCCCAACTGTTATTTTCATAATTGGAATAATCCATGTATAATAACATCAAAAAAATATCTAAGTAGTAATTCATGTGATAACTCCCCATAGGCTTCAATTTTAGACATTCTAATTAATTATATGATTATGTTAACCCTTACTATCTAACCAAAGGTAAGAAAAACCATGAAATTACCACACATAGCACATAAAATGGATAAGAACAAGGATCCCCCACCTCAATAAATATTTCCAATCACGTTTTTCACCATAGGGAGAAGAAAAAACACCTTTAAACCACATATCCACCATGGAAAAACATGGAAGAAACTACACCACACCCAAATATCATCAAAACACAGCCCAAACACATAACCCAACACAAAAAACACCATTACATCAAAATAAAAATAATAATAGAAGGAAATGAATAATAATTATAGGAGAACTCACAATGGATCAAAGACATGAATCCAATGATCAATCCTCGTCAAAGGAATCTTAAACCTCCTCCCAGAGGTTGCTGCATCACCTTGAAATGAGAGGAGTGTAGGGTTGAAGAAAAACCTTAGTGGGTATATTATTTAAAGACACATTGCATGCAGTAATCAAATGAAATTTAATCCCCTTTTACATCATGCAATCCTCGATATTTGATTTTGCAGAAAAAAAATTATTTCCTTTTTATTATAAAAACACTAAAATCTACAGGTAGTGAACCGACGTTGTACAAGCTGTGGAACAAAAATTCATGTGTTGTAACCCTTACATGATGTTTATTTTTCTTATCTCAATCTTTTTAACAACCATTACCTCGGATCTCGCTCTAGGCCTCCACCAAGAACATCCAACACCAAAAACTAGAAATGTAATGGGCTGGGTGGACATGGACCACTACATTAGATACCTCTCAAATGATTTATTCCCTTGAGAATCCAAAACCTATCCCAAAAGGAAAGGGATCTAAAAAACCACCTCGCAAGATACTTTTCAAGGATCTCATCACATCATAAATTCTACCAATGGCCGAACTTTCCAAAAAAACAACCACTAAAATTGAATCATTCAGTACTAGCCACATATAACACTTTTCCACATAACCACAACACAACCAATTAACCTCCCCCAAAGACCAAACCAAAAAACCACACTTCTGTGAACATAAGAATCAGGGAATCACATTCTCCATATAAAGATATTTTTCACTCTAGTCGGCACCTCCTTCCCCACATAGGCTTAATCACAACACATTTAATAAAAATATATTAAGATTTAGGTCCTCCCATTTTCAAATGTAAGGGTTTTATCTTGTCTCACACATTAATGGAAACAACACATCTCATAGAATATCTATATCCAAACATCATATCATAATCAAAATTGAACAAATAAGAACTCAAAATAACTCCTAGTACTGGGCACAAATATTCATATCTCACTCTCAAGTACACTTATCTGGGCCACCAAGCCTCCATAGAAGACAAACCAAGGGAATGGTTTGTCCACACAACACCTTATCTTAATGATCCTACGTCTATATTTGTCGTTCAATGAACATTGTATTGTCCTAAATATCAAACTCTCCCTAATCAATGACATGGGATTCATCATTAAGATACCAATGAAATTGAGAGACATGGAAGGCATCATGGATCCTTTCTATCTTTGGGGGAAACTCCAACCAATATTCTACCTTTGAAATATTACCCTACAACTCAAATGGCCCAACAAATCTTGGATAAATCCTATTTTATTTTCCAAAACATCACTTCCCACGGTATGGGGAGACTGAAGGACACATGGTCTCTAACCTATAACTTTATGGGCCTTTTACTGTGATCATAATAGACTTTATGATAGTCCTAAACTTCCCTCAACTACTTTAAAACAAATTATTTCTTCTCAACTGTTCTTTACACCACATTAGGACAAAAACTATTGACCCTATAACCTCCCTCTAGAACAACAGAGAATAACATATCTACCCACAAAATGCTTCAAATAGAGTCATACCAATGGATGAGTGATAGTTACTATTGTATAAAAACACAACCAAAGGTATGTGTCATACACACAATCCACTATAGTCTAGGATTTATGCCAGAAACATATCCTTCAGTGTTTGGATTGTCTCCTCCATCTTCTCATCTATCTAAGGGTGGAAAGTAGTGATAAGGAGAAACTATGAGCCAAAATCACAATGTAATACCCTATAAAATCTCAAGTTAAAATGATGATCCTTGTCATAGATGATAGTCTTTGGTACCCTATAAAGCTTAACCACATCATCCACATACTACCTTACCAGAAAATCCACAAAACATGACTCACGAATTGCAAAAAAGTGATCCAATTTCATCATCTGGTCTACTATCACCCAAACAACATCACAAACACCCTATGTTTGGGGTAATACTATTACTAAATGCATTGATATTTCCTCCTATTTTCACTCAATAACATCAAAGGACTATAAAACCCCTCTTGGAACACTATGCTCCACCTTCACATACTAACAAACCAGACATCTTTCCATGAACTCTTCCACTAACCATTTCATCCATAACCACCAAAGATGTCTCCTCAAGGAAAAATACATGTTTTTCATACTAGGATGTACCACCAATGGTGAGCCTTGAAACTCATAGACAACACTCTCTTGCATCAACTATGAGAAAAAGAACCTCTCGTAGAATAACACCTAGTTCTGGCCATCCTCCGACTATCCAACGGGATCATCACAATGGATAACATGATCACGCTTCGAGCCGCCTCAAGGCCTTCGGGAAACCTTAAATGTAGATGAAAACTAGACAACCTACAAGGAACAAGCTTCATAATGAGGATGAGCAAGGAGCTTTCACCATAGTTGAAGCTAAACAGATTGCAAGATTGAGAGGGTATGACACCTGCCATCGGGAAAAGCTTGTGCATGCACGGGAAATCCTAGACGAACAACCATGCGAAGGTGGATAGCTAATTTCACGATGAAGATGCTAGGGAGGAGTAGTTCTGAGTAGTTAGTCTGGGTTGTATGTAATGTTTGAAGCCTACGACCAATGAATTCCTCTAAGGACTACAAGCTATGTAATTCTTATGCCTACGGGCCTTGAATGGGTTCCACCTCACCCCTTGAAATGTGGATTATCAAAATCAATAAAAAAAATTAAGGCTTTCGGGACATTGGAGGATAACATGATCACGCATTATTTATGCCTCTGAGTCTCCCCACTAAGACTCCTCCACCTACTAATTCAAATACAACTCAACATTCATCTAATAAAGACAACCTTGGACACTACTCTCCCCAATTTCAATATTCATCAATGAAATGCCCCATTCCCTTTCCAAACATCCACAAACTCCTGAGCTAAATCCTCTTAGGAGTGTTCACTCAAAACATTAGAAACAACATTACACTACCCTAGGGTGTAATATATCTAAAAATAATAATCGTAAAGAAACTCCATCCACCACCACTACTGTAAATTCAGATCACTTTGAAAGAAAACATATCTCTGGCTCTTATGGTCCATGAAACCCACAAAACACTCTCTAATGAGGTAATTCCACAACATATTTAGAACATAACTAATTTAAACTCTAGATAATGGGATGAATATTTATGCTCATAGGGATGTAAATTCCTATACCCATAAGATATTATCATTTTTTTATGCATTAATTTGAATCCCAAGACTAGATGTTATGTTTCATATAAAATCTCAAACAACACACCCTCTTTAAGAAACTAAATAACTAGAGAAATAACCAAATTCTCCTTCAGGTAACTGAGAGTTTCCAGAAACAGATCAGTCCACAAAAAATCCTGGTCCTGCCTATTCCACACTATCAATGGAGTTGAAACTCGAGTGAAATCAGGTATGAACCTTTTATAATAACATGTGATACCATATAATCTATGAAACTATGCTAAATTATTGGGTGTTTCCCAAGAAACAACTAACTCTACCATTGAAGGGTCTACTACTATGCCCTATCAAGACACCACATTTCCAAGGAAACACGCATCCAATGTTTAGAACTCACACTTGGAAAACTTCCATAAAATATAGTGTTGTCAACAAACCTACAAAAAAACTTTGAGATGCTCAGCATTATACTCTTAAAACTTCTAGTATACCAACATATAATTGATGAATACTATGATTAATCGGACTTAGAACCCATGGAACACATAGTTCATATGTCCCATGAAAACTGCTGGTGTGCTTGTAATACTGAATGACATAACCACAAACTCAAAGTTACCATATCTAAATTTGAAGGAATACTTATGAATATTATCATATTTCCCCCTCAACTAGTGATATCCAGACTGTAGATCAATATTCAAGAATAAACTATCACCTCTCAATTGATCGAATAGATCATCGATCCTTGAAAAAGGGTAAATATTCTTGACCATTACTTGATTTAACTTCTATTAATATATAAACAAACTCATATTACCAACCTCCAACTTGGAGAACAATATTGGAGCAACCCATGGTGACACACTGGATTTAATAAAACCCCTTTGCATCAGGTAATCCACCTACAACCATAACTCATGAAACTCTTTGGGATCCATTTGATAGGGTTACATCGAAATTGAAGATTCACCCAGCTACAATTACATCTCAAACTCAATGTCAACTCTAGGAGGTAGGGAAATACCATACTATTGGAAAATATTTAGGAACTCCTCCATAACCCTGATAACACACCCAACTTGAACTTCTATAAACAACTCCCCTAACTACAATAGAAGAGGCTCTAATTTCTTACCACCAAACTGATGACCTTTCCTGCCAATAAACGCCACTCACTGACCATCCACATTAGAAAATTAAACTATTATATAGAAGCAGTAAATGACTACATGCATGAAATACAACCAATCTATATGAGGGATAAAATCACATGGATGTATCTACAATAAGAATAAGTCCCCCCACTAAATTTTTTCTCCATCACTGGTCTACATTCTCAGTAAACATAAAACAACTTGGCCTGGCCTCCAACTAGTTTAGATAACACCAGGGGAACTTGAATCCACGTTACATACAATCCCAAAAAACAAACCATATCAAGATCAAAAATAGGGTTTTAGGATCCTGGATCAAATAAATTACACAAATGGTAGATGATAAACCAATCGTACCTTGAACCACTCTTAGCTCTACTGGAGCTACTGCATCTAACACATGCATCTGACTATGCCTAGATCCTATACCTCTCTATATTCAGCCTTTGTGTTCTCAATCTGGCCTAGGTCCCTATGGACATAGACCATCATGAGGTTTTCCTTTACCAAATCCACCTACTCTCGATTGTTGACCAACAACCTATGGTCCATGCCACTAGAACTTCCTTAGATGCAACTACTACTATTGAAAAGTGGTATCACCACCAATCTGAAATTGGTCTCTATGAGCAGTCGGACATTGATCCTGGCGGTGCCCATATCTCCCATAGATATGTATGTAAAATGTAAATCCCTAGAAAGGTGCTCGAAACCCGCCTATCCTTAATGTTTGGAAAGAGACTATCATGGATGGTTCCTTTCTGAATGGAACCATGACTTCCTGAACAATCATGGCCCAATACCCAAAGCCATGCTCCTCAAAACATCCTACTAGCCACTCTGCTGATGATCAAATCCAGAGTAAAGAATATTCTTTATAACCTCATCCTTATTCTTCACCTCTAGATAAGTTGGTATCATATATAGCGTGAATGAATATCTGATCACTAGACATGAAGCCTCCTCTAGACATCACGCTCTTGAATCCTAATATATGGAAAAATGAAGAATGTTGTAGGGGTTCCACGAACTTAATTATAATATATTGCGCACTTAGACTCTAATTATAAAGGAATATTAGCTACAGCCTCTTGGATTCACTTATTGTTGACCAAGAGAATCATCCCAAAACTCCCGCTGAAAGTTTGTCCACAACACATCTGAATCATTATGGTCACTAGGAAATAGCGTCCACCATTATCTTTTAGCTCCCCACATCTAAATAATTTCTAGTGATACCCAAAACTCATCTTATTCCCATATTAGACTGAATGAAATATTGAGATCCTTTATATATCTCTCTATCTCCAAATATGAGACCCTCCCCATATAATTATCCAAAATCTGCTACTTAATGGAATGGAAAGCTCACTAGCATGACTCTTCCTCCTCTATCAGGTCAACCCTCAGATGATCAAATGGATCAGCCTAATGAACCCCAACTGTCTAATCAACCCACAAAAGAATAACATGATTGATTCTTAAAAACAATGAGAACATACTAATCCCATTATCATGGAATTTATCATATATTATTTAATTTTATTAATCTTATTTTTTCAAAACACCCAACTAAAACATGAACATGAGTCATGATGATTCTTTTACCCTTCTTAAGTATCACTTTGCAAACAGTTCTACCTCACTTTGCCATTCAATAGGATTAGAGTTCATGGACTGGATCTTGGGAGGCCCAAAAATCTTATTTTCTGTCTCTCTGGCCTGTGAAACCAACCGAGTTCAACTGGAACTGTTGTCATAAAAACCCATGAAATCATATTTGTGAGTTACTCCAAACTTATTATTATCCCTAAACCATCATCTCAGATACCACTCTATCAAAACCTCCTACCACAAAATATAATGCAATGAAGGGAGATAGATAATTACCCTTCAGTCCTACCTACAGTAGGCCCCAAGTTTGCAATAGCACCAAGGGTATAAAAATCTCACATTATGGGAGGTATTACCCTCTACAAATAAAACATGATTGGGAGATAGGATAATAAACCATCAAATAAATCCAATAGTCTATATAAATATAAACCAAAAACCATCTCACAATGCCTGAATAAAGTGAAATTTATACATAAAAAGTATCCAATGTCAATACCAAAAAAGAAAAACTGCATCAATAACTCAACACAAATGCCAACCCAGCAAGTAATGTCTAGATCAGTCCCCAATGTCCTCCTAGAAACCTGAAAATAGTTTATTTAAATAGGGTGAGTATAATAGGTATTCTTAATAGGGACATAATAAAGGCCTCACGTTCACATGTGAGAAGAGAATACAAATGTTCTTTTGAATAAATTGCAGAACCAAGAAGCACTTATATATGACATTTAAATAAAAATAGTCCTATCATGGCTCAGTCACCAAATAATTCATCCAATATAATAATATAGCATTAAGATCATGAAAAAGAAAGTTTAATTGATGCCTCTTCCCCACTAATTTTTTTCTCTCATACCCCAATTTCAAATGTCCTATGCTCCCATCCCTTCCACATATATCACTTCACATCACACCCATTCACACCTTGGATAAACATCACATCACATCCCACCTGCACACACCTAGGTCACACATCGCATCATATCTCATCCCAAAGACACCTAGGACCACCCTTATAATCTCATATCAAAGACACGTAGGACCACACATCACATATCACACAAAAACACATGGACCACATATCATATATTTCCCAAAGACACATGGGACACTACATCACTACTAAAGGAATAGTTGGGGATGGGGTATCTAGTCATCTAGATCACTACCATCCTAAATACTGGGGAAAACACCTAGAATTCATCACCTTTGAGAATTGGTAAGGTTATCCAACTCTGGTAGGGTGTGTATAAAATAGTATAAGCTTAAATGATATATATAGCACAAAAGACCCAACCTACATGTTCACATCAACAACACTAGAGAATGCCACATTAACACCATGTACCACACATCAACCATAACAACTGATACCACCGATATATGTAACACACCACACAACCACCACAAAATCAACACAACATTTTCCAAATTCAACTTAAAAGTTCCACCCCTTTTATTAATTATCCTTCTCATTCCACAATATGCCACACATTTGATTGTAAGTAATAAATTTAGCACATATCAACTTCACCCATTAAATTCAACTACCAACCTATTAATTTATTGATTTCATTTCAATTTACCCTATTTACCACATACATATTTCAATCTCATGTTGTTTATTTACCAGCCCATTTGTTTTGTTTATCATCATAGTTTATCCCATGGATAGCTGGGAAACTATCTCAACCATTCCATACAACTATCCCAATAAACATAACTATTTCCATGGCACCACACATCATTCATCGTCACTTCATCACATCACCTAAGCCATTTCACCACAAGGCCAGCATTCCACAACCACCATGACACAACCATTGTTCCACAACCTCATCACACTACAACACACAAATTCCCACACATTTCCCTTCTATCCAACCAATAAATCTCTACCTAGTTCAATTCACATCTCATATAGTCACTAATATCACTTCAAAACAACTTCAAGACACACTAAACATCATAATGAGTGCAACCACACACAATATCAATGCATACCAACATTTGATTTGTTCAAGGGATTTATCACATTACTTATTTATATTCACATCAGTTTTATCACACAACCATATATCTAGGGGAAACCAATTATTAGCTAAATATACATTCTTTGACAATTTATTTGGGTTTGATCACATAACAACACATGAAGGGCCATCAAAACCTAACAACCACTGTGCAAACCAGGCTCCGGACAACCATTATTTTCAAAATTTTCAATAGGTATGCATAAGAACATCCAAAACAAATATCAAAGTATTAAATCATGTGATAACTCTGCATACCTAGCAATTTTAGACAATCCAATTAATTATATGTTTATTTTGATCCTTATTGTCTACCCAAAGGTAATAAAAAGCATGAAATTACCACACATATCACATAAAAAGGGTGCTAATAAGGATACCCTACCGTAAGGAAGCTTTCGAATCTCATTATGCACCACAGGGTGAGGAAGAAACACCTGAAAACAACAAACCCATTAAGAGAAACCACATATCAATCTACACTACACCCGTATGTTATCAAAATGCATCCCAAAAAATAACACAAACCAAACCGTACCACTACAGAAAATCCAAATAAGAATAGTAGGAAACATATGATAATGAGAGGAGAATACACCATGGATTGTAGATTGGAATCCATGGATCAATCCTCATTAAATGTATCCCAAAACACCTAAAGGGAGGTCCATCGAATGTCTAGGAAATAAGTGGATTGTAGGGTTTAACGAAAAATAGGAGGTTGTCTAACCATTAAAGAGGCTCAATATAGGTGAATTACATGATGTGTATACCTCTTTCACAAAGTGTAATACTTGGGGTTTTGTTTCACCAAAAAACATTTCACTTTTTTATTATTTAACCCCTAAAATCTATATGTCATGAACTAGACATGTATAAGTCATGATACCAACTTCCATGTTGTGTAAACTATATATGATGTGTATATTTCTTCTCTAAAGATTTTTAATAGCCAACACATCCAATATTTCTCTAGGTCTACTCCAAGAACCTATAACACTAAAAAACTGGAAAATTAATGAACCAGAAGGACATGGACCATTACAGATATTATTAGGTTAATCACATTCACTTCACAATAAATTATAAAATATTTTGGAAAATATTTATTGTAAAGACCCTGACACTATTAGCTGAGATTCAGTGGTCAATTTATTATA
Organism: Viscum album; assembly: GCA_963277665.1. Taxonomy (NCBI): domain Eukaryota; kingdom Viridiplantae; phylum Streptophyta; class Magnoliopsida; order Santalales; family Viscaceae; genus Viscum; species Viscum album. The sequence goes on from OY728142.1 coordinate 1,492,543,086, forward strand.
TTGGAATAATATAAAAGGAATAATATCATAAATGACCAAATATTTTAAATGTATTGGTAAACTAGATGCGTACTTGGATATCACATTACAATTGAAAACATAAAATCCAACGTTTTATTTTTTTTATTACATTGTTAATCCCTTTAGAATATCCTTGTATATCAAAAATAATGCATTTACTACTGTCATGTGGATAAGAAATATAAGAAATGGGCGAGATCTAATGCTCGATAAGGGTATAAGTACAATAGAATAAATCAAAAAAAAATTAAATCATAATCCATATGGTAAGGTAAAAAACAGAAAAAATCATTAAATCAATTACTTGTACATAAATAATAATATGGAATGAAAAAATGATTATAAAATAATTCCATATAAATATTCACATGTGCATGAACTTATACATGAATATTCTAACTAATTCAACAATCACATGGAAATCAAAAACTAATCCCACAATGAGTTAATTCATTTTTTTATATATTATTAAAGGTCTTTCTATAAGACATTATACATAAATGGGTAAGTCCTCAGCCAAATACACAAGCTAGATTATCTCATGAGTCCAACCAATGCATCGTGGGGATATGCTAGACTCCACCTATCACATAAAAAGTCTAATGCATTCCTAATATGAAAGGGGTGAAATATAATCAATATAAAAATTTATAATGAATAAGGAGTATATAAAATGTTATTAATCACCCTAATCAATTAACATAATCATAGAAAACCCAAAGTAATAAGGATAATAGTATAGAAATAGTAAATCCTTAGTAAAAATGGTCATAATCCATCCATATAAATATGGTTAATGGTATCATTAATACATATTACTAATTTATAATAAGGTAAAAGGAGGTTTTTCATCACCAATGAATAGATTTACCATTTAAATTTCATTAAAAATATTCTTAGGGAAATAACCCTTTTCACATTAAAAATCAATTTTTAAGATTAAAAATTCACAAAAAAATTGAGATTCATATTCATTAAAAATAAAAATTGAGAAAAATAAAGATATATTTAAAACATTTATTGGTAAAAATGATAATAAATTTTGTACATGCTGAGTACATAAAAACAAATATTCCTTTCACATTTTCGGTAAAAGTCAAAAAGTACCTCAGTTAGAAAGTGATAGAAAGATTCACATTAACCCATTTTTTTAAAAGTAAAAATTGGTATTGATGAAATCAATAAATCATTTGGATAATTTTAAAAAATTAAAATATTTTTATAAAACATGGATATGGAAGAAAAAATTATTTTTTACCGAATACAGAAATAAAGTTCACTTTTCTTGAAAATATTTTCCCAATCATTTTAAGTACGAAAGAGAGTAAAAGGGTATTATTAATTGATAATTTCATGAATAAAAATATGAGAATAAAATATAGTGAATTTAAAATAGATATTTCTAACCATTTTATCAAGGGATACATAAACATAAACAATCCCAAATAATAATGAGGTTGGGAAATAAACACTTACAACTTCTGTAACTTTTGAGTCATAAACCCCATAAAATGGATAACATTAAATAAAACTTTAAATACCATTAATATAAATAAATTCATGATATAATATATCAATGGATCATTATATACACCACATAAAAGAAATAAGTGGTGAATATGGCATATGTCTTATGAAAGTAAATGTGAGATGATAAACCCTTACCTCTAGTCATATTTCCTTCATATATGTATATAAATCTTGTATAATAAATATATATTTATTATAAATATATTATGGAAACATAATTACAATTTTAATTTAATATATTATTTAATTATAGTATTATATGACCTGTTTATTAAAAATTCATTATAATAATCACTATTTTGGGTGATAATTGCTTTATTTTCCATGAATGTTTTTGTTTTAAAATTTTTGTAATTTTATATTGGTAATTATTAAGTATTATAAAGAATTTTAACCATGATATAAATGTCATATATATTCATTTTATAATTATTAATAATATTCTATTAAAATTAGAATTGGGAAAAATGAGTTGTACCTTACATGGAGACGGTAGTTTGTATGTATGCATAGACATTGTTACTATTTGTCTGGCAGATAAAATGTAAGAAAGGTAAATAATATCTTGAATTTAAATAAAAATTATTTTATAAAAAATTTAATGTATATTTATAAAATATAACCTTATTATCATCCATGAAAAAATAAAATGAAATTTGTTTCACATTGCTACGTAGAGGTAGTAGTCCTCACATACACACAAGTGACATTATTCATTTCCAATGGATTAGAATGTCAGAAGATAAATATGATATTATAATTACATAAGTATATTTATGTTGTAAATCTCATATATAAAAATTAAATATATCTTTAAATCCATCCATGAGAGGTGGTGGTGGAAAAAAAAAATTACATCGGTTCATGAGATAATAGTCTGTCGTACAAACGATCAACTATTTTGCATCCTATTTTATAGAAGAGGAGATGGATTTAATTATTAAATTAAAAAATAACATCTAATTATGTGGAAGATAATTTTTTGTTATTTCATCATCGTTTAAGTATATTATAAAGGATTATAAGAAGAAATTAAAGTAAGATTCATGGTTAAGAACTTTACCTCTTCTTCGAACAACTTCTTCAGGTTTCTACATAATTCCTTCCTAGATTAACTTTGTGATTAGAAACATTAATCTATGATGTGTTTATAGATATAAGTAATATATTTTGGTTGTTATTTTTCTGATCCAATAATAATTTTGATTGTTTAGAGGATAGGATAGGGGTAGGCTTTTCTAAGTGGGGGATAGGACACACTTGGATTTTCTGAAAAGAAAAATTTATACCCATGTTTTTTACATGACAAAAGGATAGAAAAACGGTTCATTATCTAAACATGGAAGATATATGGTCTAAATATTTCCCTAAATTAGTAATTTCACAAGTTTATAGGTCATTTTAACACTTATTTTTTACTTTAACACCCTAGTAAACTCATTTTAATCTTAACCGTGATAATTAATTTTAATTATTATTACTATTAACTATGAAAAAATTAAGATTAAATTGTTATATAATATTAATTATTATGATTAAAAACATGGAATCCATTTTTTACAATTCAATTCTTATTATTGTAATAACTTAATTTAAAATTAATATCCCAGATGCAATGAAAAAAGTGGTTTTCCAAAAGAAAAATTCTCATAAGTATAGAAGGTATTAATATCAAAATAAAATATTAAATTGATTATAATTACCTAAATTTTATTTATTATACTATAGTTGATCTATTTTTACTTTTAAAATAATTTTAAATATAAATTTAACTTTTAAATATTTTAAACGGAATTGTAGTTTTCAATAAAAATCGGTATTTTCACTATTCATCAAAAAAATAATCTTCTCAAAAAATAAATCTAAGATAATGTTGAAATTATTATTAAAAAATGAAGTTAATTTTGTGAAATAAATTTTATAAATACAGGGGAAATTAATTTTAATATGTGTGTGCAAAGTTCAATGAGGCCACCTTTTAGAAAAAAATACAATTTTTCAAAAAAAAAATCTTTTTCCTTCAAATGATTATTATTTTATATCTAATAAATAGATAAAAAGATGAATTTATTTTATACATGTTTAGCCCATATAAGTTTCATAATTTAGTTTTTACTATTTAAACCTTCTAATTTAACAGCTTAGTTATAACAGTATACTATATTACGGCTAATTTAAAATCGAGGTTACATATTCTACCAGATATCAAATAGATTTAATTTATTTAAATTGAAATATATCATAAAGTATTGGGTTGTTACATTATCATTTAGGAATTTTTTGTTTCATATTTTCAATCAAACCCAATTTTCTTCTTTTAAAATCTCTAGTTGTTACATTCTTTCCAGCTTTAATAAATTTCAACCTCTCAATTTGAACTTGTTCTTAGAAACCATAGGTTTGACATTTATAAATTCCTTTTTTAAAAATCCATATCAAATAAATGGTTAGTAAAACTTCCTTTTAAATTAGGTAAATGAAAATATGAATGTAAGCTAAAATAACACATAACTAGGTTTCCATGTAAGAGAAAATTGGTGGAGACTGAAAATATAAACATAGAAGAAAACAAAAATTAAATACAGAAAGTGATAGAGATCATTGATAACAATAAAGTTAATGATCAAGATAAAGTAAATAAAATAAAAAAATAAATCTATAATGAGTTATAATTCCATTATATTCATCTAATATAAAGCTAAAAGGATCAAATTTTCGTTTGAAGATCCCTTTTTCTTTAGAGTTGAGGGATTATTTTACTATCAAGATAAAGGACACGAGAAAATATATGTATTTGATATCTTTTAAGTAAAATTTCATCCTTTTGTTCTTAGAAAAACATACATGTCATTTATTACTCCATGAAATGAATATACATCATTAAATTTATTGTTTTTGAAGCTCTGAAATTATCTTTTAATAGATCATAACATCCATAAAATAGTGACAATTCATTCCTCTTATATCTTGATATATTCCAAAGCCTAAATGGTTAGTTTTATTTATTCAATAATAAATTAATTTCTAAAACCTCAGTAATAACCCAAATGTTTAAATTGATCCATTAAATAAATATTTAACTTTAAGACTTGTCCAAAATATGTCTATCCAAATTCAAATTCTAAAAATTTAGAAGGTTGGTCACGAAATTTCTAAAATTAACATAATATTAGATTCCCCAAAAAAACATAATATAGGTATTAATGTCATATAACAAATATTTGATTACCTATATCACCATAAACCCTTAATTAAAACATGTATGCTTCCAAAAATAAAATCTCATATTTTTAAATATATTTCCTAAATCCAAAAATACAATAAACTATAGAAAGATAACATAACCCATTAAATCTCTCTATAATTTCATGATCGCCAATATTATCCCAAAAACGTATCTGTATCATTATTATCTCAACATTGATCAGATATTAAGAGTTATCTTCCCTCCATATTGTGTTTTCTAAAAATATCAACTTTCCATTGAATATCATTTATTACTACCACTCAACATATTCTTTCAAATATTTAATGACGTACTATTGTAGTACAATACTTATATGTTTCAGGATTCTTATAAAAATAATATCAATAATAAAATAATTCTAAGATATAATTATTTGAATCCTAATACATAAATATTCAAATCATTCAACTTCCTTCACACACTATTAACCAGGATTCATCTTTTTATTCCTTAACACTTCTTTCCATTCATATGTCAATCATAGTCTCTTCATCATCAACAGCACAACATTTACTCATAAAATCTTAATGATCCACTTATCAATCTTTCCCCCTTGGAAATAAATTTGTATAATTCCCATAATTTTAATATTTGAAACATTCATCACTTGAAAATACCTTAGGGAAACCAATATTTTCATATATTTCATTAAGTTAACATTTCATTTTCCCCTAGAAATTTCTTTCTTTATGACCATCTTCTCTACACATAAAATGTATTCTCATTATTTTTATAGACTACCTTGAGTTATTCTTCCTACATTCTTGAAAAATTGGAAACTAAATCATATTTCTTCCATGGTATCCACCACCTGAGCTCTCATCAAACTCTATCATTATCTTATTTAGTATCTTCATGATTTAGTTCAGAGGAATGTTGTTAATCATATATTTTGATAACTAATTATTCATAATGACAATATACTTCACTCTAGATATCATCCCATTTGTTTAATCATATATACATTTTCTATTGTATTCTACATTAATCCATTTCCTTCATGTTCCATCTATTGACTAGGACCAAAAATAATTTTTTGAGAAACAATAATCTTAGCAGGAAATCACATAGTGATGATGAATCATTTATTGGTTTTCTAAATCGTGACACATTATTCAAAATATATGACAACGTAGGTTTTAACTCGGTCATTCATAGCCATCATCTATTCAAATCATTCATGATGGTTTATAAAGAAAATGTGAATTAACCAAATCATATCCCCTGAGAGTGTCAAACTAGGTGCATAGTAAGGCTCATTTCATGTACCAAGTAATGCTCGAGTCAAGACCAATGTGTATTTTTTAGAATAATTACCCCTAGTTACATATATTCTAGAACCATGTCCAATTTTAGTATCCATATAGGGATGCATTTCTAGGCAAAACCCCAAAATCGATTCCTTCCAAAAATTTAGGATTATCTTCTATGCTTACCATCAAGGTTAATTTTAGGCTTATGTTAACAAATCTATGTTTTTTTCTAAATCTATTTCCCAAGGTTTATACTAAACTTAATATGATAGAAACTAGAAAGACCCCAACCCTATTATACTATAGTTAGTGGTTACTTTATTACATTTACATAAGAAACAAGGAAACACATTTTGAAGGAATGGTTAGTTTTGTAGCCTTGGTAAACTAGATACATATATGAATCTCATATTATAGTTTAAAACATAAAACATAGAATATTATTTTATTAGAGTTAACCATTTATCCCTTTATCATATCCTTGTATATCAATCATAATACACTTCCTGATGTCATTGGGAAAGGAATTATAATAAATGGGCGAGCACTAATACTCAGTAAGGGTATTCATACAGTAGAAGAAATAATAAAAAAATTAGGTTTAATAAATATGGGGTGGTAAATAACTGAAAAACATTATATTCAATCATTGACTTTAACATACAAGATAGTATTTCAAGAATAAATAATGATAAACTAAAGTCATATAAATAATCACATGAGCTTGAAAGTTATCTATGGATATTATAACTAATTGAATAATCCCATGGACATCAATAAATGATCTCATAATGGGGCAACTCATAATGTTGGACATCATAACCACGTCATTAGGGCCTCATGATAATACATCTTATATTAATTGGTAAGGCCTCGTCTAAATAAACAATCTAGTTTGTCACATGAGTCCTATCAGTGCATCAAGGGGATATAAAGGGCCCTGACCATCACTTACTAAGTAAAATGAATCCCTTATATGAAATTATTGATACATAATCAACATAAACATTCTTATTAAAAAACCATCATATGAAATAGTAATAATTACCCCAATCAATAAACATAATCATAAACCATCCAGATTAATATAGAGAATGGAATCAACACGTGCATCCCCAATCAATGTGATCATAATCCATCCAAAGAAATAATTTGGATGGTATCATTACAACATATTCAAAATATATTATAAGTTAAAATGAAGGTTTTTTAATTGATGAATTGAAATACCTTAAAATTTTCTTTAAACAATCTTGAGGAAAATACACTTTTAACTTTGAAAATAAATTTTTAACTTTAAAAATTTACAAAATATTTTGAAAATATTTTTCATTGAAAATAAACTTTCAAACATAAAGATTAATATTTCAAACATTTAGTGGTCATGAAGGAAGGAAAATTTTTATATTTAGAGTATGTTAAAAAGGAATTCCTTTCACATTTTCATTAAAAGAAAAAATATACCAATATTGGAAAGAAACTAGAAGGTTCCGTTTAAAAAACAAAAAAAACATGGGTAATCAATACATTAGTAATTCATTTGGAAATTTTTTAAAACATTTTTTAAAATATTATTTGAAACATAAATATAGAAGAAAATGGATTTTTAACCAAAGTGAAGAATAAAGTTAGATTTTCATAAAAAAAATCAGAATCATTTTAATTGTAAAAGAGTGGAAAATGGTAATGCTACTTGAAAAGTTTATTAATAAACATATGATAAGAAATTATATTAGTTTTAAGATTTTGATATCAAACAATTCCCCCATGAAAAACTTAAACATAAACATCCATGAAAAATGATGCAATTGTTAAATAAATCCTTACCACTTTGATAAATTTTGAATTGTAAGCCCAATGAAAGAAATACCATCAAATGAAACATTAAATAAAATGAAGATAAATATATTCATGATATAAAATATCAATGTGTAATTATACACATCACACAAAAGAAATATGTTTTGAACATGGCATATGTCTCATGGAAGTAAAATAGATACGAGAAACCCTTGCCTTAGGTCTAATTTCCATAGCACCTATAAATATATTCTTTATAATAAATATATATTTATTATAAAAATATTAAATAACCATGATAATATATTTCATATCATATATTATTTACTTATAGTCTTTTATGACTTACTTATTAACAATTCATTATTAAAATCACTATTCAGGTCATAATTACTTCATTTTTTTGTAACTTTTAGTTCAGTAATTTTGGACCTTTTACTTTTATCATGGATAAATCATATCTATAATTTTAATCAAAATATAAATATCACATATAATATTTATCTAATTATTTATATTAGACTATAAATTTTATATATGGTAAAATGAGTTATACCATTCATTGAGACAGTAAGTTGTACAAACGTGTGAATGTTGTTTCTATTATTCCAAAAGATGGAATGTAAGAAAGGTAAATAATATTTTACTTAAATATAATAATTATTATATCAAAATTTTTATGTATATTCTTTAAATATATCCATTTCACCATCCATTTCAAAATTAAATGCAAAATATTTAACATCATTACATGGAGATGGTTGTCCACACGTACGCACGAGCGACGTTATTATTTTCCAAAGGATTTGCATGTAAGAAGTTATATTTGATATTATAATTCCATAATAATAGTTATGTCATAAATATAATATATAAACATTACATCCATAATTACATCCATCTGTGAGATTTGGTCATGGAAAATGAATTACATCCGTTCGTGAGGTGGTAGTCGATCTTAAACACGATCGATGGTTTTGTTTCCCATTTGATGGAAGAGGAGATGGAAATAAATTATTAAATTAACATAATAAAATCTATGTATATGTTACATATTGGTTTTATTATTTCATAATATTTTAAGTATGTTATATTTGGTTAGAGGAAGAAATAAAATGAAAACACTTGGTCAAGAACGTTACATCTTCTTTGGACAACCTCTTTAGGTTTACAACTAAAGCCTTAATATATTGTATTTTTTATCAGAAAATGTAATATATGAAGTTGTGAGGGATTTAAGTAATATATTTGGGAATTCAATTTCTTAAAAAATGGATTTTGGATTTTTAATATGAGACGAGAGTGGGTAACATTTTATAAGATTTGGAGAGGACACAATTGGAATGTTTTAAAAGAGAAAGTGATACCCATATTTTTCACATGAAAATGAATCCATAATGGAAAATTATATAACCACGAAAGATATAAGGTTGATATATGTCCCAAATATGGGTATTAGATGTGTTTATAGGGCATTTTAACCCTTATAGTTTTAGTGTAACCCCTGGTAAACTCGTTTTAACCCTAATCGTGGAAAATAATTTTTACTCTTTTTAATATTCATTCTAAAAAAATTAAGTTGAAATTATTATATAATATTAATTTTTATAAATCCAAATATGGAATCCATTTTTTCCAATTAAAATCAAATAAGTGGATGAATTTAGTTTAAAATTAATCTCACATATGATATGATAAAATCTATTTTTCAAAGAGAAAATTCTCCAAAGTATAGAAATTTTTAACATAAAAATTAAATTTGAAATTAGTTCAAATGACCTTGATTGTATTTAATAAAATAATATAATTGATATAATTTTAGTTTAAAATAATTTTAGATAAAAATTTAACTTTTAAATTCTTTAAATAAAAGAAAGATCTCAATAAAAACAAGTATTTTACACTATTCATCAGAAATTTAAAATCTTTATTGAATTCTAAAAAATTCACTATAGGATAAATTTTATATGATAATTTCAAAAATTAAGTTCATTTTAAAAATAAAATTCTAAAATTGATAAAAAAAATTATTATGTGTGTACAAAGCGTGACAAAACAACCTTTTAGAAAAAAATACATTTTTTTAGAAAACATTTCCTTATTTTTTTAAATGATTATTATTTTATTCCTAATAAATAGATCAAAATTGAATTTGTTAAATAAATTTTTAAACCATATGATTTTAATAAATTTTTATTACTATTTATTGTCAACCAATTAATAGATAGGTTATAACAGTATAATATATTATAGTTCATTTAGAATTGAGGATCTGTATTCTACATGCTATAAAAGAGATTGAGTTTATTTAAAATGAATGATATCATAAATTATCAGGGTGTTGCTTTAGAGACCTGAAGCTTGACGTACATGGACAATACATAACTTTTTCGGAATACTTAATACATAACAAAAACAAACACCAAAGGACCGTAAAAGTTTAGTGTCTTTGGAAACTTGGAATATAAACTTCTAATCATGTTGAAAGATCTTCAAAAACTCCCATAACGATCATCCCCTTTTTCTTTCCTTACCTAAAACCTTTATTTATTCCCTGGGGAAAATAAAACATAAAAAAGGTGAGCTCAAATGCTCAGTAAGAGAAAACATAGAGAACATAAAACAATCCATAAACATTTGAAAGCAAAAACGTGAACATGAAATTTAAACATCAAAATCTTGAGCAAAGACATAAATCGTGGAAGTACGTAAGGAATATATCATAATGGAACATCGGCCATGATAAAATATAATGGGAATAAAACATGTAATAGTGGCAACCATTCAGTACATGTTATGATTTCCATAGTACCCAAGGCATTGCTGCCAAGACCATCTTATTGGACAAAGTCCCTTTCTGAATCGAGTTCACTCCTCGTTTCAGTCCTGTAACACTGAACCGGATTAACTTACCCTTCCATCCATGTCTATATCATGAGATATAAATCTTTACCCAATGAATTGGAGGGAGATATAGGTCCCACCCATCTCATAATGAAATCATTCTTACTTGTGCCACAAAATAAACATATATCATTCATAATAACCCAACGAATAAAATGGGTTTCATAAACATCATCCCATCATCGCATAATCCATATAAAAGAAATGGATATCACTTCATATTAAGAAAATTTAAACCATGTAAATCATAGAGACATGATACTTGAAATATACACATATGAAATAATGTCATCTTAGATGAAAAACGGTTTTGATAAAACACTTGAAATGAATTCTTGAGGAAAATATCCTTTCTTCATCAAAATCAATTTATTTTCACAAAACTTCATGCAATTTTAAAAGAAAAGGATTTTGTTGAAAATAGTCATGAAATATTTTGGAGGAAGCTTCATGAAATTAAGGCTTTATAAAACCGTAAAAATCTTTTCATGCCGTATACGTTAAAAAAACATTTTTCTTGTACTTTTGTCAGAAAAGTCAAAAAGTACCTTGTAGGGTAAATAAAAGAAAGATTTCTTTCATACCATGGGGTATAATTCAAAATGGGTAAAAAGGACTTTAAACATACATGAAAACACTTATATAAAACATGGACATGGACGATTGCAATAACCCCAGTAAATACTTACGAATAAGCAATCTCGGATAAAAATGAGATTGGAAAAATTATCCCTTACCTTAGGTCTGATATGCTTCGTACGTATCCAAACCTCTGGTATAATAATTTAAATAATGTCATTGACTTATTATAGAATCATAATCATTGTTATGATATCATATATGGTTCAATTATGACTTTATATTACCCGTTCTTTTGTAAGTTCCATGTTAAAGCAACGTTTTGGGTAAAATCGTTTTATTTATCGTACATGTTTGGACTTTTTGTTCTTGATATTATTAATTATATACTGATTTAATTAATTACATAATGTAAAAAATGATTTATATGTAATATATATTCAGCATATACATATATATATATATATATGATAGATCGATAAATGGAATGAAATACACCGTTCATGGAGACGGTAGGTTGTACGTACGCATGAACGCTATTTTCGTTTCTTTGTTGAATTAAATGAAACTAAATAGATGAAATACATATATATATACATAAATACAGTAGAATTATTATGTCATATATTTCATTATTATTCATTATATATACTTTATAATCATTCTTGAATGCTTAATCATGGAAAATGAATCTAATCGCGTTCGTGGAGAAGGTAGTCCGTATGTATGCACGAGCGATGATATCATTCCCATGATCATGGAATTATATTAAAGTCAATGTATAATATTACATAATAAATATCACTTTAAAATAATCATATATATTCATTACATTCACCATTATACCCATCCAAGTAAGGTGGTGGTGGAAAATAGATTACACCACGGCGTGGAGACGGTATTCCGTACGTACGCACGCGCGGTGATTTCGTTTTCCATGGGATGGATAGATGGTGAAATATGGTTATTTCATACTTATAATAACATATCAGTATATTAGTGATACTTATGTTATTACTTCATAATTAAACAACTAAATAAGAAGAAGTGGAAGAAGAGATAAAGTTGAAAGAATCGGTAACGGACATTACCTCTTCTTTGAAGCGCCTCTTTGAGACCTCCTCTTAGGGCACTAAAATTGGTCTTTGAAGAAAACCAGAACCTCTCGGATGTTTATATGGAAGTGGAGAAGATAATTTTTTGGGGTTTTCCGAGATTGAAGGCTCAAAGTGGTGTGAGGAAGAGAGAGAAGAGGTGCCCTTTTATAAGGGAGGAGAGGGGCACCTTTGGAAAAACTAAAAATATTATTTTATTATAAAGTCATATTCGGTTTTTAATAGCTCCAAATTGATTTATTTCAAAGATAAGCTGGGGATGGGTCTAAATCCTCTCATCCAATAGAATTTATACATGTTTAGGTCATTATATTAACCTTATAGTTTAGTTTTAACTCTTAGTTAATTAGATTGACATTTACCATGTCACTTTGTATTTTTATATTATATAGTTAATAAACATACCATATACATCCAAGCGACCCCCAAGTAATCCATTAATGATACACCTATCATGATATAAGTATCTTGGTCGAACCTTAGATTTTGAGGAATATAATAACAATTAATAATATAATATTTTTTAAAAAACTATTTTATGTCAATTTTGACATTATATGGTAATTGGTTTTTGTGAAAATCATACCAGAATGATTATTTCGAAAAAAGTTAATTAAATCAATACTAACATGTCATATTAACATAAAAACTTATTTGAATTCATAAAAAGTCTCAAATTACATTTATTTGGCTATTTATAACATTAATTATGTTAATATTTCATTAATAAGATAATTACTGCATCAACATTGTGTCATAAATAAATTAAATTATTTTAAGTCTAAAAATTAAAAATAAAATACCATTATGTAGGAAATATTTTTATCTTTCTAATTAACATTTATAGTCGAATTTATCTTATGTATGACCCTATATTAAAAATTATTTATTTATTAAGCTTTGATTTTAACTATTTTAACCCTTGTTTAAATAAATTAATAATAAATGTCCTAATATAATCCAAGTGGGCCTAAATGGTCATATTTTATTCCTAAGGATATTTCGAGCCGAATTACACTTATCCAATAGAATTAGGACATGTGTTAGGGTAATAATAATATCAGTTTTACCCTTAATTGCCCTATTTACTTTTAACCGTGGTAAAAAAAGTAAAAAGTTACTATTCACCAAAAATTATTTTCATCTCAATGAACCACATTTTAGTCCTTGATATTAACCGTGTCTTTTGGATTTTCGAAATTCCACTCACAGAAGCGGTAAAATTAAGTTTTATGAAAAATTTAGTTTTTAACTACCACTTAGTGGTTTCACTATTCATCAAAAAACGAAAGTTTCCAAAAAAATAGCAAAAATTAGGCCTAAGCTATATTTGATATTATGAATTCAAAAATGATGTCTATTTTACCAAATTCAAAACATATTAGTTTCATTAATTAATTTAAAAATTAATTCATGTCGTCAAAACAAATATCGTGTTCTTAAGAGATAATAACTATCAAAAGACTAACACCTGTTTATGTCTGGTTTAAATGTGAAATTACATCCAATTACCAAAATTGAATTAAATGGTAAAAATATATTATAAATATACTTTAAAACCACTCAAATTAATAATTTATCACTATTAATTATTTTGATCAAAAAATTTGTTTTTAATTAAAATTTATTAATTTTCACTATTCATCAGAATATGAAAGTTATCCGAAAAGTACTAAAATTTCACCCTAAGCTAATTTCAATATTCCGAATCCAAAAAATGAAGTCCATTTTGAAAAAAATAAAATTTACAAAATTTCAAAAAGTGGGTATTACTATTTATAACGGGTAGTTTTAATAATATTTTAATAGCATATCGTTGTTTAGTAAGAGCCGATATTGTGTACAACACACGCTATCGAGGAAGGTCGTGATTGCGTGTAATGCAAGCCAATTCAGGGTTGTGTGTAGTGCACGACTCCTTTGTCGTTGCGTATAACAAAATAAATTAAATATATATATATATATATACTCAATGTTTCATAGAATAACTACTATCAATCAAACATGAAATTGTGCGTAACATGATCCAAGATTAGTGTTGCGTATACTGCAAGATAATACGGTGTTGCGTATAGCACAAGATAATCTTGGTGTAGCGTACAACATAAGATATGAAAGAAATTAAAATGAATATATCTTATAAAATCTCGGGTTATTACAGTTGCATCATAGTATAGGCTCAGTGTTGTGTTTCATATATACTATTTAACCCAATTTTCTTCTTTTAAAATATCAGTGTATTATATTTTTAGTATGCTTATATGAACTAATAGGATATAGACATTGAATAACCTAGATCGAAACCTAAGAGATTATGTCATCTATGATTTATCCATATTATGTTATTTTTTTAATTTTTATACTAAGTATTATTATATTAAACTTCCCTATATTTATGTAATGGTTGGAGTAATGAGAAATAGTGTTAACAATGGATGTGATGGGAAATATACTGACTATCGCAATGAGAAACTAAAAAGAATGAGATTATAAGTACAAACTCTTGTGGTGATCCACAATAAACTCCCCCATGTTATGAATAACAACAGAAACTATGTTTAATTCATGAACTCAATATATAAGGATACACTTTCTATCAATACCTTTATATATCAACAACCAATCTCATTTAGTGGGTCTTTTAACCCATTAATTGCTAAATAATAGATTAATATAGTTGGGAAGATATTTTCATTCTCCACTGCTCAAACAATGGGAAGGTTATTTATTCTATTTATTATCTAGAAGGTGAGGATGGACCATGGTGAACTTTTATTAATAATACTAATCTGAGAGAATATGTTGAATCAATGGGATTTGAAGATATTGGGAAAATATTCTTCACTAAATACTTTCCTCAAAATCTTCACATGAAAATGGAGTGATAATTCCTAGACCTAAAAAAAGATAAATAAATTTTAACTTATGAGGATAACATCAAGATATTTTGAAATTGTTCCTCTATTTTTATTAAGTACCATGAAAGTAAGATAAAAATAATCTTTAGTGGAATGAAATGAATTATTTGAAAGGCATTATCTATAAGAGACATTAGTATCTATGAAGAAGTTTTTCTGTGTAAACATAATTTAGAAATGGAAACTAGATACTCTAACTATTCTTGAGATAATAAAAGCAATATGTAGTTTCATGTAAATCCAAATTAATAAACTCAAGGTGGAAAAAAATCCAATCACCTATATGTGAAAGATGTGGGGGGATAACTAATAAAATTACTTGAAAGGAACCAGGAAATTTTTAAAGTGTGGTAAGGATAGACGTTATTCTCATAATTTTTAATATATGGAAATTGGGTTAATTAATGCAATATAGGAGTAAAATTTTTCAACTAATACTCCACACAAAATCCAATGCTTCAAATGAAATTAGTTTTAGAATTATTCAAAATTGTGCGCCAACCCAAGGGTCAACAGGGATAGTAGGAAAAAAAACCTCCTCAACCTAGGCAACATGTAAGAGCTTATAAAATCACCACCATTTAAGTGGACCATGATAATGAATTTTATTAAATAAAACTTATCCTCAAATTAAGATCTTGAGATTTTGTATTTCCACCATAGTAGGCCTAGTAAATTTTTTATGAGCATTAAATCATCACCTTAAGGATTTGACATTTTCAAGGAAAATATCCTCTTACTATTGTATCCAAATTTTAGGGTTATGGAAAATGATCAATGAAGCCCTTATTACCACTATTTTAGATGAATTCAATCTATTTTTCGAAAGGTATTGTATATATCTAATGAGAATACATACTAATCAACAAAATTGTGAAATCAAATTTCATATTTGAAACCAATCAAGGAACATCTATAATTTCAAGGATGACTATGATCTCTCTTGGAAAAATAATTATATTATCGGATATATAATACCTAATCATGATGTAGCATTAGTTCAAATGATTGGATAAAAAATTCAATATTATAATTGATCTATTCTTAGGGGAAAATGTTTATTTTTTATAACTGTGAATATCACCCTAAAAATTATATCTTTATTTATAACACCCTACCCCTACCTCATTGTCTTGAGGAGGCGGTGAGGGATCACTTGGACTTAAGCAACATACCCAAGGTGCCAAAGGCTGGCAATAAATGTCGAGGTCTTCAAGAACAAATTGGGGAACGATTTTCCCTTAAGACAAAACCAACCAAACCATCACTACAACCACTATATGATGCATGTTAATAAAACATTCAAGCATGTATTCCCAAAATACAACCAATTTGTTCTAAAATACAACCCAAAACCACTCTAATCCAACACAATATCAGAGTACTATACAGAAGACTAAACAACAAAACACCACGAGCCATGACACCACCGCATCTCCACACCAAGATCCAAGCTCCAAGCCCCACCAACGCATCACAAGCATCACCATGAACCACTAGCAATGAGATGCCTTAAATTTACTTGTATTCTTGTACATGACATCGGCAAAGACACCAAAGTGCCAAATAAGGGGTGAGTGCAACTACTCAGTAGGTTTTCCCCAAATGAATTCCCTACACATGCCACTAGGATAAAACCGTCAGCACATTTATATAAAACAATTTATATAAAATAATCACAAGTACATCCATTACCCTAAGCCAAACACACCCTTACCAAGCCATTTCACCCAAACCAAGTAAACCTAGGGAAATCCAAACAATAATTCCGTAATCCAAACATGCCACATAAGGAAGCCAAATCAACCATGCCACAAGTCGACTACCCTTCATATTTCACTCACAATCCCCATCTACAAACCTCATCAACCAAGAACACAACATATCATGGTGGAACTTCCTGTCCAACCCATTCATTACTAATCCACTCAAGTGGTACTTCCCACCCACTTTCTATTGATGGTGGCCATTATTTCCACTTTTCATCCCCTTTTTATAGTGGTACTTCCCGCCCACTTCCACATAACATTAAAACAAGCCAAAAAAACTGAGCATATAACCCATGAAGGCCACAACAACATGCAATCAACCATTTACATTACATTCCAATCCTCTTTAATGTATCAATAATTTATTGAAAACACCCTTTAACCCTTTTCCATGCCAAACCTCATTACAATAAAACAACCCTTTTTATTAAAAACCATTTTCTAAGATCATCTTAATCAACCAACAAAACAACTCATTTTAAAATCCCATTTTAAAATCACATCAAGAGCATTTCACCACAAGCCCTTTTTCCCAAAAATCACCCAAACCATTACCAAATGGATTTCCATCCGATTTTCCACATCAGCAAAGCAATTAATTTTAAGCAACACAAATTAATTGTAACCAATCCACTAGTTCTAACCAAGTGGAGTCAAGAGAGAAGCCACCAACCTTTAGGGTTCCAGCAAAATTGACCCACAAGCAACCACTCTTCAAATCCGGTGAACGCACCACCAAAACCTATATATATCTCTTTCCCTAACATCCACAAGCCTTAAAATCAACATCCAAGGAAACCAAAACCCTAGATCTACACACAATGGGTGTAGATCTAGAAAACAAAGAGAGAGGGAGATTTAGATCTATAGGAAAGCACAAAGAACCACAAGAGGAGAGACTTACTTGGGAGAAACCACCTTCAAAACACCAAGAAACCCATTTTAATCACTTCCAAACCTAGTGGGAGAGAACCTTAAACCCTTGAGAACCCAAAATCCTGAGTGAGGATTGAGTGGGAGAGTATTTGGAGATGAATAAGGAAATCTCGAGTGAACCTGGGTTTTGAAACCCTATTTTTAAGTGGTTGCATGGTTAGACCACACAGTTTGACAAACCATGTGCTAACCGTGCACACGCTACTGCCTCGAGAGGAGGGTTCCACATGGTTGCCTCGCACGGTTTTTCAAATAGTACACAGACCTTGCGAAGTCTATTGTCTTTCCCTTCACTGTTTTTTAGAGAACCTGCATGGTTTCCTTTAACTGTTCTCAAACTGTGCTTCCTAATAAAAGCCTCCAAGCTTATTCAAAACCATTCCAAACTCTCCCAACCTCTTCTCAACTCATCTCATGCACTTAAAACACATAAAAGAGCATAAACAATGGCTACATACCTCAAACCGGGGGTGCTACATTCTCCCCACCATTGGAATATCCATCCTTGAAAATTAGTGAACCCACCTTTTTGCGAAAGAGCTCGGGCCATTGGTCAACCATATCTTTCTCCTGCTCCCAAGTCTCCTATTGGATCTGGCCATGCTGACATAAAACCTGAATCAGGTCGATGATTTTACCCCATAATCCTTTCTCTTTCCAATCCACAACCCACACCGGCACGTGCCCCAATGAAGCATCCAACTCTAGCTCAACATAATCCCATTGAAAAACATTTCCCGTATCCAGCTGATACTTTTTCAACTGTGACACATGAAACACATTATGCACCACACTGAACCTAGGTGGAAAAGCCAAACTACAAGCCACCTCACCAACCCACTCAAGAATCTCAAAAGGTCATATATACCTCAAAGATAACCTTCCCTACTTCCCAAACAGATGATGTCCCAACCTAGAAGAGATCCTCAAGAAAACAAGATCACACACCTCAAACGACAACGGTCGTCGATGATGATCCTCATACGATTTCTGATGACACTAATTCATCTCCATTATCATCCTAATTAACTTGATATTCTTCGTAGTCTCCTGGAGAAGTCTCTCTCCAACCATCGAGGACTCACCCGTTTCCACCTAGCATAGTGGAGAACGACATGGCTTCCCATACAATGCTTCAAACGGATCCATATGTATGGATTCCTGATAACTATTATTATAGGAGAACCAAACCAACGACAAGTGCTCCTCCCACGAGCCACCAAAATCCATGACACAAGCCCGCAACATATCCTCCAAATATTGTATCATCCTCTCGGGTTGACCATCCATCAGAGAGTGATACGCCATGCTCATAGTCAACAGTGTCCCAAGGGCCTGCTGTAAGGATTTCCAAAAAGGAGATGTAAACATCATATCTCTATCTGATACAATCGAAACTAGAACACCATGCCTCTTTACCACCTATCGGATATAGATTTTGGACAGATCCTCCACCGTATAAGATTCATGAATTGGAATGAAATGGGACAACTTCGTTAGTTAGTCCACTATCACCCAAATGTCATTGTGCCTCCGGACCGTTCATGGGAGACCTATGAAAAAATCCATCACTATTTTCTCCCACTTCCAAATAGGGATTGGTAAAGACAGTAACATTCTCACTGGCCTCTGCTGCTCTGCTTTGACCTACTGACAAGTCAAGCATCTAGAAATAAGCTCATCCACACTTCTTTCCATACCAACCCGCCAAAAATGCGCTTTCAACGCTTTATACATTTTCTGAATTCCAGGATTAACAACCCACCTAGAATGATGATACACCCTAAGAAGATCTTCCTGACAAGAAACTGGTACAACCATCCGATTCTGAAAACACAAAACTGGATCTCCATTCATTTTCCAACCCTCAATGGTCTCCCCACCATTGATTTTCGACCTCATGGTCACACAATCAGAATCTGATATATTCACCTCTTTAACTAGTACCACCAAGTTATGAATCAACAAGATCTTAAAGAAGACCTCTCTATCTCCCTGGTATACACATTCCAACCGCATTTCATCTATAACTGACATCAACTGCCACTGGTCTGATGCATGTTTCACCACATGATTATATGATTTTCAACTTAATGCATCTGCCACTGAATTTCCCTTACCTAGTGTGTACATCAAGTCAAAATCAAACATCTGGAGATATTATATCCATCTTATTTGACTCAAGTTCAAATCCCTTTGTGAGAAAATGTGCTTTAAGCTCTTATGATCTGTATATACCGTGAATTTATAACCGAAGAGATAATGACGCCACACTTTGAAAGCATAGACCAGTGCTTCCAATTCCAAATCATGAGTTGGGTATTTCTTCTCATGAACCCTCAATTGTTGTGAGCCATATTCAACCACATGATTTCCTTGCATGAGAACGCACCCAAACCCTCATCCCGATGCATCGTAAAACACCACGTACCCTTTTCCTGGTTCTGGCAGAACCAAGATTGGTGCTGAAGTAAGGCGGTCCTTTAGCACTTCGAAACACTGATTACACTAGAATGGAACATTATTTCTTGTCAAATCTATCATCAGTAAATCCAAATGTGAAAAATCATGAACAAAACGCCGATAATACCCAGCTAGAGTGAGGAAACTCTATACCTCAAACACATTATTTGGCGGATGCCACATGATAACAACCTCTATCTTTTCTGGATCCACTGAAACTCCCCTTTTGGAAATCACATGGCCCAAAAAAAAGACATCATGTATCCAAAAGTCACACTTTGACAATTCGGCATACAACCGATGATCCCTCAAGATCCCTAACACTATCACCAAGTGCTTCTCATTCTCCACACTTGTCTTAGAATACACCAGAATATCAGCTACAAACACCACCACAAATGAATCCAGATATCTCTAAAATATCTGATTCATCAATGCCATGAACACCATTGGCGCATTTGTTAGACCAAAGGGCATAACTACATATTCATAATTACCATATCTACTTCTGAATGCTATTTTAGGAATATATTCCCTCCTCACCCAAAATTGATGATATCCCAACCTCAGGTCGATCTTGGAGAACCACTGGGCTCCCCTCAACTGGTCAAAAAAATCATCAATTTATGGAAGTGGATATCTTTTCTTTATAGTAACTTGGTTAAGTCGACGATAATAAACACAGAGCCTCAAAGTTCCATCCTCCTTTTTCACAAACTACATCATCGCTGCCCATAGAGACATGCTAGGCCGGATAAACCCCTTTTTTTCTAGCTCTTCCAACTGGACTTTCAATTACCTAAATTCAGTAGATACCATCCGGTAATATGGAAGTGAGATAGGATTGTTCCCCAGAATGAGATCAATCATAAACTCCACTTCTCTTATAGGAGGTAACCCAAAGAATTATTTCAGAAAAGCATCCAAGAACTGATAAACCACTACCATAAGAACACTTTGTTCAACACCCTCTACCAATTCCAATGACATCACTACCAACTGATATGATAATGTGCCCACTGCTGGTGCCAACAAACCCGTTGCACCCTGTCTTCCATGCCTCTATCCTCTAAAGAGATATCTAATGCCATCATGTGTCATAAAATCCAATGTTCTCGTATTACAGTTGATGTGGGCCTTAAACACCACCAGCCAATCCATTATTAGGATTACATCATACCCATCCATCTAAAGCATTGAGAAATTCCACATTATCTCAACCATCCCCACAACTATACAATATGATCTACACAAGAAGGCGCGACACTCTCTTCGAACCATAAGAGTTTGAAGTTTCAAAACTGAAGGCATCATTTCTACCCTTAAACCCAGCAACTCAACCACACATGAAGAAATAAAAGAGTGTGAGGCACTCGTATCAAACAGCACTTTCATCAAGGTAGAATTTAAAAAAATAGTACCTCGCACCGTGGATGGTCCTGACTGATCATCCACCATAACTTTCTCGGCCCCAAACATTGCCTTGGTTTCCATACTCTACTCTTTAATGACCTGCTGAGGAGTTGTGGTGTTCCAAGAATCACCATAACTAACTTTTCTTTGTTGACGAGGGGTATGCTGTTATCCTCATCCCATCGAAGCATACGACGTCTACGATCCCTGAGGAGTGTCATGCGCACTCGAACTTGGAGAATTCCGACAATAACACTGCAGATGCCCCATCTACTTACAATTGTGACATTCTCGAGGTTGTTCTATATAGTCCCGCTTGATGTGGGCCATAGATCCACATTGAAAACATCCTAGCTTTCTCTAGGGCTTCGGAGGAAGATTTACCGATCCTGTCGTCTGATTATGTGACATACTCCTTCCCTGGGAATAAGTGTCCCTCCTCCGCTTGAACCCATAATTAGAGTTCCCATTATTCCCTATGGATACCACCATGCTTCCTCTTCCCAGAGCTCCCAACAGATCTCACTCATCCACTGATGCTTGATTCACCATCTCTGTGTAATCACCAATACACAGCATTGTTATCTTTGAATGGATCTCTTTCCTTAACCCCGCTTCTAATATCCTTTCCTTCAACGACATGCTACCCACCACCTTGGGTTCAAACCACACTAAGATCGTAAACTTAGCTGTATATTCATTCACTGACATATGCTCTTGCTTTAGACTGCATAAATCAGTTTCACAACTGATTTCTAAATGTATGTGGGTAGAATTTTTTATTAAACAATTCTTCAAATCCTTCCCACGTTATACCCTGGTCTGCCTCCGCTTGGACTATCAACTCCCACCACTGTAGAGAAAGATCATCTAGCTTATACGTCATTATCTTTACTTTCAGCTCTACCGGCATCCCCAAGAATTCGAAGATTCTGTTCATTCTGGACAGTCACGCCTCTTCACTTTCTGGGTCCGAATCACCCCTAAAGACAGGTGGATCCTGCCTTTGAAACTAAGCCACATAATCAACATGATTTGGATATTCTACTCTATTCGCACTTCCCACGGCTTGAAAATCTTACACTATGCTCTGGAATAACTACTGGTTCACCTAGGGCTCAGGTGCAACCAAGTTCGCATCGGCCACTTTTGGTTGGTCTCTACAACGCCTACACGGTGCCATTTCTATAAACAGAAAACAAACTACCATGAGTCTCACTTCTGTAGACATCAATAATTTCCCTTTAAAGTTTCATTACACCACACTATCATAATGAGGCTTTCCACCTTTCAACATTTTCTGTGTTTCACCATTTTTGAAAATCAAACCATTTTCAAAATACCACCAGTTTCCATGTTTCAAATCCTTCCATTTTTAAACCCAATTTAGATTTTTCAAACTCCACACATTCATATCACAACATAAATCATTATACCATAGTGAAAGTTGCATCCTAGAGGGAATTCATTTCTACCATGCATGCCATGCTCATCTTATTGGCTACACCAACGACAATGAGATATCCAATACCTATAAGTTTCTCCAACCACTTATGTACCCAACTCCCTAGTAACTTGATTTTCATCATAAAAGGTATAGCTACATCTTTTTATGCTATACATTCTATGTTCCAACATTCCTACGCCTTGTTACCATCCCGACTCCAGGAATACACCACAACGAATGTCAACTCCAAATCTGAGAATCAACTCCAAAGGACCAAACAAGCTGATACCACTTGTAACACCCCGCCCCTATCTCATTGGATTGAGGAGGCGGTGAGGGATTACTTGGACATAAGATAAATTCCCAAGGTGGCAAAGGCTGGCAATAAATGTTGAGGGCTTCGAGAACAAATTGGGGAACGATTTTACCTTAGGAAAAAACCAACCAAACCATCACTACAACCACTATATGATGAATTTTAATAAAACATTCAAGCATATATTCCCAAAAGAAACCCAATTTGTTCTATAATACAACCCAAAAACACTATAATCCAACACAATATCAGAGTACTATGCGGAAGACTAAACAACAAAACACCACGAGCCATGACACCACCACAGCTCCACACCAAGATCCAAGCTCCAATCCCCACCAACACATCATAAGCATCGCCACGAACCACTTGAAATGAGATGCCTTAACTTTACCTATATCCGGGTACATGACATCTACAAAGAAACCAAAGTGCCAAAGTAGGGGGTGAGTACAACTACACAGTAGGTTCTCCCCAAATGACTTTCCTATACACGCCACTAGGATAAAACCTTTAGCACATTTATATAAAACATTTTATATAAAATAATCACAAGTGCATCCATTACTATAATCCAAACACACCCTTACCAAGACATTTCACCCAAACACAGCACACAACATATCATAGTGGCACTTACCGTCCAACCCATTCATTACCAAACCACTCAAGTGGTACTTCCCACCCACTTTCTATTGATAGTGGACCTTCCGTCAACTATCCATCCCCTTTTTATAGTGGTACTTCCCTCCCAATTCCATGCAACATTCAAAAAAGCCAACAGAACTGAGAATATAACCCATCAAGGCCACAACAACATGCAATCAACCATTTGTGTTACATGCCAATCCACTTCAATAAATCAAATATTTATTGAAAACACCCTTTAACCATTTTCCATTCCAAAACCCATTTAAATAAAACAACCCTTTTTATTGAAAACCATTCTCTCAGTTCATATTTATCAACCAACAAGACAACTCATTTTAAAACCCATTTTAAAATCACATCAAGAGCATCTCACCACAAGACCTTTTTCCCAAAAATCCTCCAAACCATTACCAAAGGGATTTCCATCCGATTTCACACATCAACAACACAGTTAATTTTAAAAAACATAAATTTATTGTAACCAAACTACTAGTTCTAACCCAGTGGAGTCTAGAGAGAATCCACCTACATTTAGGGTTCCGGTGAAATTGACCCACAAGAATCCGCTCTTCAAATCCGGCGAACGCACCACCGAAACCTCTCTAGATCTCTTTCTCTCACATACACAATCCTTAAAATCAACATCCAAGGAAACCACAACCCTTGATCTACACACAAACGGTTTAGATCTAGAAAACTTAGAGAGAGGGAGATGTAGATCTAGAGAAAAACACAAGGAACCACAGGAGGAGATACTTACATGGGAGAAACCACCTTCAAAACGCCAAGAAATCCCTTTGAATCACTTCCAAAATGAGTGGGAGAGCACCTTCAACCCATGAGAACACAAAATCCCGAGTGAGGCTCGAGTGGGAGAGGATTTGGAGATGAATGAGGCATGTCAGAGTGATCCCAGGTTTTAAAAACCTATTTTAAGTGGTCGCACGGTTTGACAAACCTTGCGCATGCTACTACCTTGAGAGGAGGGGTCTGCACAGTTGCCTCGCACGATTTTTCAAACCGTGCATAGGCCGTGTGAAAGCTATTTTCTCCCCCTGTACGGTTTTTGGGAGAACCCGCATGGTTTCCTCTAACCGTGCTCAAATTGTGCTACCTAAGAAAAGCCTCCAAACTTATTCAAACCCATTCCAAACTCTCCCAACCTCTTCTCAACTCATCCCATGCACTTAAAACACATAAAAGATCATAAACAAAGGTTATATACCTTAAATTAGGGGTGCTTCATTATTTGTGTATATATCTTATATACCCTTAGTTTGTTCCAATTGTAAGTGATAATTAAAATTATGAGGATATAATAAATTTATGGGGGTAATGAAACAATATGAATTTTTTTTTCATGTTCTAATTAAATAAATACATATTGAATTTTTTGTTTTACATGAAACACAACACTATAATCATACTATGATATGTTTTAAAAATATTAAAATTATAAAATTTCCATTAAATTAATGGGTTTGAATTTGGGTAACCAAATTATTATATGTATATATAAGTCATTTTATATAAATTTAATTAGTTCATTTTTTCCTAAGAATAAACTTTACTAAAAGTTTTCTTTTTATGGGTTGAAAATTTTATTAAAGAAAACTATGTATATTATTGTTAAACGATAATTTTAACAAAATATAACAGTGATTTATGAGTGTTAGTTTTATTACTATTTTAATTAGATTAAGAATAAAAACTAATGGAATTTTAAAAATTTATTTCAAAATAAAAAAAAAATTCATTATATTTTATGATCTTATATAGTGGATAAATTTAAAAATTTTACAAAAAACAATTACTAAAATGGAAATATTTTCTAGATTCATAAATTATCTTCAAATAAGTTTTTTTCAATTTTGTGAGATAATTAATTTTTAAATCAATACTAAAAAATAATTTTTTTATAAAAATTGTAAACTTTATGACTTTATAAATATATGATAAAAGACTAGAAGTGTTTAAAAAAATTTAATTTATTAAATATATATCTATGGATTAAAACTATATATTTTAATATATTATTTTCAACTTATAAAACTGATGCTTAATTTTTAGAGCTTAAGTAACATTTTATTCCAATTTAAAAACAGTTTTGAGTCATTTATTTCAATTAATAAATTTTATGGTAAAATTATGTTTTTCGTTGATTTTGAAGCCACAAAAAATATATTTTTTTAATAATTAAAAAAATAATTTCCTTCAAGTTGAAAAAATTTAAAATTTTAACATACACATAAATTTTAATAAAAACATAATTTTTCAAAAAAATATTTTACGAGTTATGTGTGTACGTTCTAAAACTAACATTTATCACCCTTAAAATTTTAATTTGATAAAATTATTTTAAAATTTTCGGTCATAATTTTATTATTACTTAAGAAGTTATTTTTGAAATTTCATCATTAAAATTAATAACCATGGTTAAAAATTTATTACCAATCTAAAAGTATATTTGGGTAAAAGATAGAAAAGTAAAGGTATAGTCTTAAATCACTAAATTTTGTCTCAAAACTGAGTGGTAGAGAGGAGAATATGACTAATAACATTTTAAACTTTTTATTTTATTTTTTTCACCCTTTACCCTTAAATAGTTACATTTCATTATTGAAATATCATGGTTACTCCCAAAATTACCCTTCTTTTCACTTATAAAATAGAAACTGGTCCACTCATTCATCTAACCCTTATTAATTATAATTTAATCCTGAAAATATTCCATTTTTCTTATATGATAATAATATATCTTTTTTATTGTCCTTCGGTCTCAATTAGATAGCCTACGTCCACTATTTACAAGGATATTTCAAGGAGAAATCTCAAGTTCCCAACGTGATTATTTTTTACTCTTCAGCCTTTTATTCTTAATATTTAACTTTAAACCATCTTAAAGACACCATGAAATAATGAAAAAAATATATTCAAATATTAAATTTTAATTATATTAATGAAAAAATCATTATTCAATCACTTCCATACGTTAAGAAAAATAAAACAACATCAATTGTGTGTACATGTGGACTACAGCCTCCATGAAACGTTGTGGTTAATTTCTCATAACCACCTCTCATGGATGGTATAAAAATTGATTTGATAAATTAATATTTTTTTATATCAAAAATATTATTATTAAATTATTATGTATCATATATCTTCATTCCATCACATTTATTGAGAAATCAAATCGTTAATCATGCGTATGTGCAGACTAAAACCTTGAAAAATGATGAATTTCAATTTTTATCGCCTCCATTTATGGACGGTTATAAAAATAATTTCAATGAAGAAAAATTATATTTATGAAATATTTGATATTTTTATAATCCGTATAAACATTATATAAAAACATTTCCTTACTCATTAAATCATTATAAAACGCTACTGTATGGGTCTGTTTTACCACCAATGAGAATGATGTTATAATATTTATTTCATAAATGATTAGGTAATATTATATATTGTTAATTACATGTAATAATAAATAATTTAATTTTTTAAAATTATTTTGTAAAGGTTTTATTAATATTTAATATATTTATTAATTTATATCATGTTGATCATTAAACACGCCAAAACTTGTTCTTCAAAATTTCCCATTTCAAAAACCATAATTAATCATTAAAAATTTGAAATTGGAACATGATTAATCAAATAAAAAATTATGATTATAGTGTCTTGTATTATATTGTAATGATTAACTTTAAACAAATAATTAATAATCAACCATGTTCTGATGATATTTGTTTGAAAAAAAACATTCAAGATTTTCTGTGACTCAATGATGGAAATAAAGTAAAATTTAGTAATATATTTGTAATAAATTGTCATAAAATGAGTATATATATGGTTATTTATAAGAAAAATGTTCTTAATTAGGTCATTAATATATTTATGTTTTTTATATTGGAGGTTATAGCACGTTTGAGTAAGAGGGAATATAAGGTAATAGTTTCTTTATCTCATATTTAATTCCTTGATACATACTTCTCATTATTCCCAATTATATATTTTATATGATGTTATTATGAAAAAATAAATGTATCTTCCTATATTATATAAATTTATGGGGTTTAAAGATACACATAATGTGCTCTATTTAATTAGACTTTGATTCAAATGATACCAAGGTTGTGATGGTCTTTGTTAACTCAACTCCCTTCATTGGGCTATAATGCTTCTTCCTGAACTTATTTCTTCCATGATTTGTTTCATCCACCCTAATATTTTAATTCACATCTGTTTATATTTCTATCTGGGTAAATTTAGTTTTTAATTTGATCTATAACTTCGTCGTTTACATGCATTTTGAAAACATTTTCTAAATATTGTTTTATTATTTCTCCCACCATTTGAGAAATATTCCTTAGGATGTTTCCTTTCAATATTTAAAAAAAATTCCAAATGATTTAACACTTGATGATTTTGAGAAGAAATTAGAACTTTCTTGTAATCTATAAATGTAAAATATTTATTTTAAGAATTAATTCTTTATTTTAAAATGTATTTCAAAGTATGGTGTTTTAAGAAAGAATTTTTCAAATTTTATTTCTACATTTTCTTATAGAAATTTTATTCAATGAAATTTTCCTTTATAGAGTTTTTTTCAAAATACCTTTTTGGTTTTATGGGTAAATTTTAAAAAAAAATCAATCCAAAAGTTTTTTTAAAATAAATCATATTTAAGTAGTTTTTAATTATTTTGAAATGGGATATTTCTTCTTATTTTCCAAATAATTTATCTAATAATCATTTCACTTTCATTTTACTCTTTATCTATAATTGATTTAACACATATGGAGTAATCTTTTATAAATCACCTTCTAAATTCATTAATGAAATACTACTTTTGGGTGATTGAATTTTTGGTATTATGTGATCTAATAATAATATCACATTATGTGATATCATTTAGAAATGATATAAAAGCCATTTTCTTCCCATAATTTATTCATGTTATGATATTATATTGATTTTATATGTGTAACACATGTGTATATATTATTATTATAAGATATTTTGGGTATAATAAATCAAAGAGATGTTTTGGGTTTGATAACGTGTTGATATAGTTTGGGTCTGATAAATCCTTAAATAGGAATGGTTACAATAAAGCGCTAAGAAGTTTTGGGTATAATAAATTTATAATAAGGTTTTTGTAAGATAAATCCATGTGATAATTTTGTTCAAAAAACTCTAAGAGGGTTTGTGTGTGATTAATCCTTAAGACGGGTTGGTTCTAATAAATTTCTAGGATAGTTTCAGTATGGTAAAGGCATGAAATAGTTTGGGTCTGATAAAGACTTTATAAATTTTGGGTCTAATAAATACCTAAGAGGGTTTGGATATATTAAATGCATATAATGAATTGGTTATGTATTTTATCTCATGAGATAGTGATGTATAGACCTAATGATTTTTTTTACAAATCTGTGGGAATAATGAGTTCTCTGACAAGGTTTTCCTATAATTATGATTATTCCACCTTTCAAGGTTCCTTTTTCTTTGAATACTATGTTAAATTCGATGGTTATTATTATTTTATAATATATTATCTCTTTTATGTTATTCGATTCCTTATTCCATAATTTATGATCTTTTATATTTTCAGTATAACTTTATTAAGTGCCTTGATTATACATATATGCTCATCTTATTCTCACATATAATATATGACTATTATATATTATGTTTACCCTAACTAAGAATATTATCTTATCTGATTCTTTTATTTATCCCCTATCTTAGGAAGATGAGTGTAACCTATAAAAATTTTATAAGGGAGTCTAGTGTGCTTTGATTATGGAGAAACGTTCAAAAGTTTTCTAAAATAATTTTACTATGTAACTGGTCCTCAAAGGACTTATCCTT
The DNA here is from genome assembly GCA_963277665.1 of Viscum album. Taxonomy (NCBI): domain Eukaryota; kingdom Viridiplantae; phylum Streptophyta; class Magnoliopsida; order Santalales; family Viscaceae; genus Viscum; species Viscum album. The sequence continues at coordinate 1,492,573,328 of OY728142.1, forward strand.
TCATTCTTTGTATTATGTGATTATTTTTTATATGTAATGATTATCTTGTAAAAATAATGTAAAATAAGTATATGTTTATCATGGGTAGTTATATCGACGGTTTTGGAATATTTCCTCACAACTCTTAGATTGTTCTATTAATTGATGTAATTGGTCAGAAAAGTAGGTGTTAGCTGTATAGATATTCAAATGAATTGGAGGAGGTTTGGATTTACCCTGATAAAAGGAAATTTTATTAAGTATGGTACTTGCCTCTTAAATTATTATGCCTTCATTCTTCTAAAAATTTAAATGATGCACCTCATAAAATCCTCTGATGGGTACACTAGACATAGAAATGAATTTTTGTATGTTTTGTTCTATATTCTCAATGAGGTTATTTCTAGTGATTGGTTTCTTATCCCCTAGGTATTTACTCTTAGTAACATTAGTCATCTTATGATCAATCATTATTACACCTTCATAAAAATATTGTATTAAAATTTGGCCACTTATTTGGTGGTGTGGACAAATTTCACAAATTATTTTAAAGTATTCCTAGTATTTTTGTAGTGTTTCCCCTTATGATTGCATTATGCAACAAATATATATTCTTATTGTTTAATATTGAGTGGTTGGGAAATATTTTTCAATAAAAAGGAATTTCATGTTTGACTCTCCTCTACATATGGAGTTAACATATCACAAAAAATATTTTTGCAGTGACTTATAATGTGGATGGAAAATACCAAAAAGTTTAAGAAATTTTTAACTTTTAGTATGAAGTATGAAATTCCATTGCATTCTTATGTGTTTTTCTCTAACAAGCCCATGATGTTTTGGTAATGAAAGAATTAGACCATATTTTAGTTTGAAGTTTGGTACTTCACCTTGTATTTGAAAGTATGTTGGTTGAATATGAACATTGGGGAATGTAAGTTCTCTTAATGACTATTTATTTCATCCATATAATTATAATTTATTTTATTCATGGATTTGGTTTTTGGTGAATAAGAATGATCGATAAGAGTGTTGATTTTTTTTGTTCCCTTCAAAGGATTATTTGATATTTATTGGTGTTTATGATGTAAGATCCTATCTGGTTCAGGTTCTATAATAAATATTTCATCCAATAAAAAACACATCACTTACAGGTCCTATGAAATATATAATTTTGAAAAAAAATCTATAAAAATGTTGAAGAATTATATAAACATAAAAATATTTACAAAATACTCTATGTTCTTATAAAACACACACACTAAAATATGAAGAACTCCTCATAAGTAGTACCATAGTTTGACCCCTATATCATGAAACATAAAACTAGTTATGTTCTATAGATTAATCTATAGTTAAGGTTATACCCTAGGTCATATTTCAAAGAGATTCATTGGTTTAATGTGTATACTTCAAATAAGTTAAATAAATAAAAAATGAAAATTATCGAGGTTTTAATCATGTTTAAAACATTTTTATTTAATTATTTTAATATTTAATAAACAAAAGTGATATTTATGAATTATAAGAGAATGAAATAATTTCATGTTTACTAAAAAAATTGATTTCTTGGCTTCAAAATATTTATTAGGTTTATAGTAACTCTTTAATTTACATTAATAAGAATCTTGATTACTCCCCAATCCTTTATGTTAATGAATGGAGAACCAAACCTAGATATAAAAACTATATAGAAAAGTTCCATAACTTATTAATAGTATAAGAGATTCCAAAATATATTAAAATATATAAAAATTTTGAATGAAAAGGATTCGTGTGTTGTCTAATCAGATTAAAATAGGTCACACTCGAAACCTCACACTGGTTCGTTAAAAATAATGATCATGCCAATCACATGCATCAAAAAAACTAAAATATTAAATAATGTAATATAAATGGAATTTAATGTTTTTAAATTCAAATTAAACCAATACAATAGCTATTATATGTGATGAAACTCCATTTACATGTTTGTATCCCCATTGTAGTGATAGCTCTCCATTTATCTTTCCATAAATATGATGAGAAGGAATACATAAAACTCCCCCTTCATATTTGATGTACCTATGAAAAGAGGGGAATATAAAAATTATAGGATGAATTTAGAACTCATTTAAAAATACAAAATTACAAAACATTTATCCCTAGTTGATCATTCAAATGAGGGTCCCAAGGTGTCATTTTATCGGTTAATTATAATGTGGTTTTTGAAATAAGGATTTAGGATATACAAATTTGGCTTAGATTTGGACTGAGAAACAATTTTATAATGACATTGAAAAAAGAGAAGGGTTTTTTACAAAAAAAATTTATATATAAGTGTAAAATGTGGGGGCTATTAAATGTCTAGAATGGGAGATATTGTCCAAATACAAAACATTAATCTTTACTTTTATCAGACTTAGTTTCCTGGATAGATAACATCATTTAGGATAAAAGATGGTTGAATTATGATTTGGTGTCTTCATAATAGTTTTATTACACAATTATAGGGAAAAAATTAATCTTTATTAGATATTTATATATTTTATGAAGTGAAAATTATTGCATAAGTATTCTCAGATTTCTATGTCATTTGACCCATTTTTCCCCCATTTCATATTGGGCTCTCTAAATCACCTCCACCTAGAATTTAAAGATTAAAAAAGTGAAATTAAACTTTTTTTACAATATTTAATATTATATAAGTGAACCAAATGGTAATTTCATTTGAATTTTAAAATGGTAATTTTAATAAATAAAATAGTTTCACGCAATGGTATAAGGGTGAAATAGAATAGTGAATTGTTGTGTGTTCGGGCTCATTGGACAAGAAGACTTGGTGCGACATTATAGTGGGGTTATATTTTAAAATAAAAAAAATATAATAAAAATATGAATATATAGTTATCCTATTAAAAAATTAAACCCATGTGATTAAACCCTATACAAATACTAATCATCCAATAAAGTATTGATTTTACTTAAAAAACTTCAATATCGGTCTTCCACCCACATGTATCTAAATTATAAGGAACTACATATGTAGTGAACCCTGTATAAATGTTTTTCATCCTCCCTTAAATTCCACCCCATCAATGATTCAAATATCAATGTTTTTTCATACATCCATTATCTTTTGTTACTTCCCCTTAAACTATTAAGCTCTATTCACCATTTTTACATCACCTGCCTCCTTCCCTCCAGACCAGACACACCATGCTCACATTCATAATTAACATATCATCCTCATTCACTATTACCCCATCATAAAAATGAAATACTATTTGATTTTCACTTTTTCAATGTACATCCATATCTCTCCCTGTATACTAAAATCACCATGTGAACCTTTATTTATATCCACATTCACCTCCCTCCTTCTTTTCCATGCCTCACTAATCATTTGTATCTACTACCCTCCCTAAAAACCAAATAACAAATCTTATCAAAAAAACCCTCCATACACAAACCTTATAACTCTCACTAAACTCAATATAAATATGTTCTCAATCACCCATATTCTACCGACTCCCTCTAAACCCACAATATAATTCCTAACTAACATCATCACTAGTCTTATACTATCATGACACAACAAAGTACCATGTATACCTCATCATCACCCTAGTCATCGTGATGGAATTTTTTCCCTAATCGACTTAGTATCATTGTTACCCTAGTCACATATTCATATTAATCACATTAATAAACTCGTCATCCCCGATCATCTTTTTGAGTTTTTCTCAACCAACTCCCCAAGTGTGTTTCCTAAAAATCATGGGTTTTTATCACATTTAGCTCAACATAATAAACCATTTTTAGTATATAATTTAAATTTAAAAAATTTTGATTGTAATGTATCAGAAATTCCATGAATTTTTATTATTATATTGAATTATTTTGAGACCAGGCACTTAGATGGAGAGCGATTCTGAGGCCTGGAGTACCTGGAATGATCCGTCAACAAATATTAATCTTTAAATAGTGTGCATTAGTGGTTTTCCTAAAAAAACATAATTACTCATAAATAGGTGTTTGGATTAGAATTTTGAGGGAATAGTTTCATTCTAGATGGTGATTTTACCCTAGGCGCAACATATTATTAGTTGGCGCAGGCCTCCAATGAGAAAACCTGAACATGGAATCATCGTAAATAAAATTATTTTATTTTTTAAATGCTTATAACTCATGAATAGTTACTCAAATTGAAAATCTGATTCCACTGTTGAGCTCTTGAGGGTATGCTTTCTTTAGGCAGATCCTAACATTGGTCATCATGGACCAACAGCAGAAGTTTGTTTTTGACTGAAAATAAAATATTTTAGTAACAATTATTTTACTATCAAAACCATATAACTCCTAAATGGTAACTTGAATTGAAAATATGACATTACCATTGAGCTCATGAGGGCGTGTTATACTTAGGTGGAGCCAAACCTCCACTGGCGTGGGTGAAACACATGTGTGCTTAGGTTCATGTAGTATTGAACTAGAAAAAGAGAGAATTTCAAACTGGTGGATTTATCTATCCAACCACACTCCATAGCGGAAATATAAAATCCCACAAGTAACATATATTCCTCATTGTTTTTATAATTTTTAAATTTATAATAGTCTCTCTTTACCCTAAAATTCCTACAGTAAACCCCTCAAATGACAATATAATTTTAAAAAAAAATATATATCAGAATATGCCCATTTGAAATTCCCCCACATTAAATGATTTTTTATGATTACTAAAATAATGTTTTAACATTTTAAACTCAATGATATAATTATAACATAAGCTATTAACACTAAAAAAATATATAATGATATATTGGGAAACTAATTTCTCATTTATCTTCTCAAATATTGCTTGAACCATTATATGTTTTCCCATTAGAACCTACACCAAGACATTTTTAAACCTAAATTTAAAATTATAGATGAAATATAAAATCTTTTAAAAAAAATTTTATTTAGTTAAAATTAGTAAAAAATGTAGTGAAAATATGTCAATATGTTTAATGAATCCTTATAAATTACTAAGACACATAAATTTAAGAATTTAAAGGAAATTCCCTCTTTATATTTATAATATTATAATTAGAATCTTCCTACAATCTAAATTCTTCCTTTTCATAATTCAATCATATACATCAAAGATAACATAATTATTATATATATAATAAGATAATGGATTTTCATGATAACATTAATAATAGGTTCAAACCCATGAATTGAAATTCAAGAACAAGTTAGTTCTTGATTATTTTTCATAGGAGGTAACACAAATATTTTTTTAAAACTCTCCCTATAATACTAATGGTTGACTCTAAGGCCACCATAGTAATTGGAATATTCAATAAATAAGATTCCATAACTGATAAATTATAATTTTTCTATTTTCAACCTTTTGGTATTGAAGAACATTTAAAAATATAGAAATTGACATATTATCCAAAGGAATCTCTAATTAACTTTTTAACAATTATTTTATATCACTTACATGAAATAATATATTTTAAGATAAATTCACATCTACAAGAAAATATTTTCAAAAATATTTAAATGAAATAAAATAAAATAAATAAATAATAATTTTGAATAATAATATTTTAATATTATTACATCAACTACATCATCATTTTTCATTATAGGAGTTCTCAAAGAAGAAGTATATAAATACATTTCATTAGTTCATGATATTGGAACACAAGTGAAATACTTTGTATACCCATTATCAACTTAACATATCTTACATTTCACTATAGATATATTTTTTTATAAATAAATTAATTGGGAATTTAATAGATAAATTATAACATTTTCAAATAAATTATTGAACCAAACACATCATTCATTGCAAGAAAAATAATATCTTAACTCCAATATTTATCAAATTTATGATTTATATTTCAAGAAATGGTTTTAATGATACTAAATTTATTTTTGATTGATTATCCATAATATTTTTCTATTATTTTCAACTAATTTGAATGTATTTCATTCCTAAACCTATATATACATTGTGTTTCACACATTATGTGTTTAACATTCACATTTTCAGGATATAAGTACAGTAATATTTAATTTGGATTATTTTCACCACAGATTTGAAATGACTTCCATGATCATGTTGAATTTATAACTAAATAGAAATTATATTTATTTTGATCTTATGTTATATCTATTATATTATAATTCATTCATTTATTCACTTAAATGTTTCATTAATTATTTTTTGTGTAATTTGGACTAATATATTTAATTACATATTTATTGGGTTGAGAATATGTCAGGGAACCAATGAATCCTTGGGAAAAAACTTGACATTTCATTCCCTTGACAATATATTCTCTTGTCAATATTTCAGAAGATGTTGAAATACCAAAAAAATCCTAGAGAAAATCTATAAGAGTGTATCAATGGGAGAATGGTTTTCATTATCTAATATTTAAAATATATTTGGAGGTCAACTAAGCCTTGTGGAAAACCCAGTAATGTGATATTGTACAATGAAACCCCCAAAAGATACCTTGAAATATGTTTCCACATTAATATATTCCCATAGAAGGCTGTATTTTTATATCATATCACCAACTTATCCTAGAAATCCAACACCCACTATAAAGACCATCCAATTTTCTTCATGTTGTGAGAATCTACATTTGGGGTAATTCAGCTATTATACTGATGTATCTTGGGAATCACCAACATAATATCAATAAATACATTAATAGTATACCAGACTACCAATATATCATTAAGGCTCAAAACTTCTCACACTCTCAATACAATGTTGCCTTGTGTTAATGCTCCACATAAAATCATCCACCTAACAGATTAATACATCTAGGATTGAAATTACATTGTCTAATTAATAGAACTTTTTCTGATCAATAATCAATATTAAATTGCTAAAATAATCATAAATTCAACCTAAAGGCATTAATGAGTATTATAAATGGGATAATAATATTTTAGATGGTTAATTGAATCCATAAAAGTGGGAAAATTCATATGGTAATTGATGAAGATTACTTTACATGTGGATTACATGCACAAGTTATGGGGACCAAAAGCATACTCCCACAAAATATTTAACAAAATCAGGTAAATTACATAATAAAGTATCCATGTGTCAACAAATCAATGAAAAATAAGGAATCAAGAGAATACTGATCTAGTTAATAAAATTTTTGGAGTAAGGAGTTTATTATCTATATAGAATCATCTCATGTATATTTGAATTCCATGTAGTAATGGTCTATGAGATTAAGGAATATTCCTTATGGGGGATGCCTATTTGAGATGAGGAAGAAATAAAATAAGCGGATCCCTAGTTTTAGTTACAAAATTCAACCCATAAGATAAATATATGGCCTAGAGGATGATTGATCATACCAGTGGAGATTTTAAGAGTGATCCAATCTAGAGGAATGCGTCATCAGTCAAGGGAGATGGCCAAAGTCGTAATGACTATAAAACTTTATTTCCCCTTGGTTTTTAAGTCTCTATTTGACAATGTGTCTCTTGGGAAATTCTTAATGAATAAATTTGAGTTTTTTAATCATTTTTCCTCTATTATTTTACTATGAGTCTATTCCTGTGTGATTTTTTATGATTTTTTTACACCTATATAGATGGATTTTCATAATTACACTGTGAATGTGTGTGATGTAGCGAGAGTAGAATATCACAATCTCATGTGTGTATCTATACAAATGTTGTTAGGTAATGATTTATGGATTGTGTATAAAATATGATAGGTGTACCTACATAAATTAAACATGTAAAAATATTGTTTATCACAATGGGGGGTAGTGTGGGGGTGACACCCACACCCATTTCACTGAAAATAGCACCAATAAGGTATTAAAAAAATTAAGTGCCCAAATTGAGAGATATTATGGTATCACAACACCATGTAACATAAAACTCCTTTATCAAAAAAGAAAAGTGTTAATAAACATCATAAATACCTTAATTGTGATTAATAAGTCTTACATAACATCTCTAACCAAGTTTCTCTAGTCAATAAGTTGTGGTTTATAATGAAATTTCCAGGACCAATGGTGGAATTAGTAATTCTTATTGATTTCATTCTTCCCATGAAAGTATTTTTCCACTACAATGAAGGTAAATTACTTGGTTGTCAACTCTTTGTTTTAATCCTTCAATTTTTTCTGGTCCACTTATCTGAAAAAACTTCACTTCCATATTGTTTTAAATATTATTTATAACATCCAACCAGTATTATCAGTAATATCATATCCATGTGTTCGATAGAGATTTCTGGTTTAAATATATTTCTGCTTGAATTTACATTAAAAAAATAAGCATTATTTTTAGGGATAGGTTTTGATTAATAGTGTTTTTAGGGAAAACTGCCAAAATAGTGTGAAAAAACATTAAGACTATAAAATTAAAAAAAACTAATATGGATCATAATACATAGTAATATATCTATTATATCTTTTGAATCATTCCTATTTCCAATATTCATTGAATCTATATTGTTTCATTTTATTTCACTTGATTTCGATTAACTATTTTATCTATTGTAAAGAAAATATGAATAGTTTAGGGTTGGATGACTAGTAGGAGGCATCTTTTAATATTTATGGGTACACTAGGTACCCATTATTGATCTATAATAGATCTAGGAATAAGTTACTCTAATATGAGTATGAAGAGGGAACGATATTGGGTTTATCACACAAATATATGAACTAAGTATAGAAATAAAAAAGGGGACTAAGAAAGGGGGAACCAAGATACTAATAATTATAGTATTTTTTTGTGTTTATCAATGATTTAATAGTCAAATTTTAATTAATTAAGTGATTTTTTGGATGACTTTTTGATGTTTTGAAGAGTTTTTAGATTTTGGTTAAGAGTTACAATAATTGTAAGTGAACTTTATCAAAAAATAGCTAATCATGGAGTGAATGGTTGAAAAAAGCCTAAATAAAAAAGTAATTATAGATTTTATTCCATGAAACAGTCAAAGAAGACTTTACATTGAAGATATTATAGAGTATGTGTTTTGAAAATTTCTTCATGGCATGAATAAAGAGTTCATATTTTAAATTAAACTAGCTATAGTGATCACCTCAAGAGATCAGACCAACATTATCCATCTGATCATCAACCAAGGTGATATCCATGGGTAACATCAAGAGGAAAAACCCATATACGGGTCATCATAGGGGTGTGGGTGTCCATAAGTGGGACAGAGAAGCTACTCTCTAGGGGAGGTTCTTGGTTGGAGAGTCATGAGTTGAGTATAACTAAGGTTTCTATTTTGGATTGTTGTATGTTTCATATGATATTTAAGAAAACACCATAATTGCATAATTTATTATGTGGGAAAAAATTTCTAGTGTCACGTCATGAAGCATTAGTTTTTGTCAGGTCAGAGGTTGCATTAAGGTAAATTAAGCTTTGTAAATATTCTCATCCCATTATATGATGGTAGAAGTTTTGTAAATATTGTTTTCATGTTATATAAAAGTGAATAATGGGTTATGTCAAGTTATATAAGTTATGATGGGGTTTTAAAAGAGCTGTGTAATTTTTATTTCATGGTACATAAGGGTAATCTTTTTTCCCAATCATGTAACAAATTCATATCATGTAATATATTTAGCACTACAAAGGATTTTATCAACATTCATAAGGAAGATATGTCAACTAATTTCTTAATCATTTCACATCATGATCTCCAAGGGGATTCATGTTTTGAAAAAGAAAGTGATTCTACTCCATAGTTATGTTATTCGGGGCCCCCAACCGCTCAACCCTGAACTAACATCAAGTTCCTTCATGCCTCTCCCTGCCGGATTTGGAGCAGTGGAATCTTCGAAGCTCTGAGAGGTGTGGTTCAGTGTAATTTGGTGCTTCAGATGCTTCATGAGTTGGTTTTTCTTGAAAATCTAGTTTCATGTTTTTCATACATTATTTTTGTTTCTTATTCAAAACAATTAGTGATGACTTGGCTATTTAGAGTGGGTCATTTTGGGTTTTTGGTGTCATTGTTTGTTCTTGGTGGTACTATACAGTTGTGTTGACTATAATGGTGAAGATGGAGTAGCGATGATTTGGGTTTTTGATGATAACGACTGGTTTTTGGACATAGATAATGGCAAGGATGATGAAGATTTTACAACGATGATGACAAACACCGGTGGAAGGAATCGTTGATTATTTGGTCTGAAGCAACGATGAGGTTATGATTTAACAAGGGGCACAAATCAAGGTGATCATGTGACATTAGGTGGCATGTGGACCAAGACAGAATGATCGATCATCTTCAATTTTGATTTTGATTTTGAATTGTGTTGTTTCTCTATGGGTAACTACTTGTTTTTTTGTGGGTTACTGCTCATCCATAAAGAGGGTTCAAAATCTAATAAAAATTAATTTTCATTCATAAGGTAAGTTAATTCTCTTTTCATGGTTATTCTACTTTAGGATTTCGATCTAACCTTAAGGTATTCTTATCTTAAGTCATTTTATTCATGCATGATAGTGTCATACACTATCAAGTGTGGCTAAATAAAAAAGGGGTGAGGGATAGAGAGTATAAACATGATTGAGTTAATTAATCATTAATCTCATTCATGATCATTCATTTTGGTTAGGAATTGGATTTGGTACTTAATCAAAATCATATATTATTTCAGGAATATAAACTATAGAATTGTAAGAAATGTAAATCCAAATAAATTGAGTAAATTAGGTTATGACAAGTACATTTATTTTATATTCCACTATTATGAATCAATATTAATTCATATAGAATAGGTAAATCCTCATGAATAGAGTATTTTCATTACATTAGGTACATTTAACCAATTTTAGAATAAGAGTTCAATATTTTTTGAAATATTTTTTGGCCAATAGTTCATCTAATACATGATTAAGAAAGATGATATTATATTTTGTTAATTACTTTGAAATCAATCTCAAGACCCAATTTTAAATAATTTTTTCTCATTTAAATAATATAGTTATTAAATAACTTGATCCAACCATTTAAAATTGACTGAAAATATTAATCAATCAACTCTAAAGGCATGAGATTTCGGCCACTTTATGGAATAATCTCGAACTTAAACTATCTACTCTTTTTTAGTTTGTATAGTATCAAAAATGTAAGATAGAAATATATATGTAGATGCTCAATCAGAAGATGGGAGTGAATTTTAGGTTTATAAAACTTTCTTTCTTATCCATAATAAAATCTATGTTTAACAAAGTTAAACAAGATGGATTCATAAACCCTATTTTATTCTTAACTAAGGAACAGACTTGCATAGGATCCAAAAATATAGATTCGGAAAAGAAACATAAGAAAAGTTTACATAGGGAAATATTATACCTTAAATTGTATAGAATCTTATTTATCAGAGTATGAAGGTATAAGAAGTAAAAGAAAGTTATACTTTCTTTATTTAACAAAATTGAAGTGGAAATAAAAACTTGTAACAAAACAAAAATAGGTAGGAAATATTTTAACCTAAAGAGTAAGGTATCCAATAACCTTGGATAAAGTTCCCTTGATTTATATATTCAAGAAATTATATCTTGTACACACTAGGACAAGCCCTGAATAAGAATATTAGAGTTTGTTTTTTTATCCCCACAAGCCCTCTAACATTAAGGTAGTCAGAAACTCTGTCTTCTTATCCTTAAGAATTACTTGAACTTTAAGGTAGTCGTCACCTTTGTCTTCATATCCTTGGAAGCCCTCAATTGTACATAGCAACAATAGTAATCTCCCTAGGTAGGTTGAACAAGTTGTTCACATCTTGAACAAGTTTTTGACTGAATTCTCACAAATCAAAAGAGTATCTCTCTCTCTCTCCAGAAATCACTTCACAACATCACAACATGTAATGTCTAGGTCTGTCAATTCATGTAAACATTCTACATGTGTCTAACTCTCCAAATGGTTGGGGTATTTATAGGAAAGGTTCCAACAGTTATCTCCCTCCTCCAACAGTCATATTTTTCCTTAAAACTAAGAGGTACATGTACACATGGCCCTCTAACAACTATTATCTTATAACAGATTATATGACATTGTTTTATAATAATCTTTACCATGTTTAAGAAACATTACCATGTTTAAGAAATGTTGATAAGTTTAAGAAACATTGCTATGTTTAAAAAACATTGAAAGTTTTAAGAAACACTGTTATGTTTAAGAAAAATTGTTATGTTTAAGAAACAATTATAATTTTAAGAAACATATGAAATCCAATAAAATGAAATTCAACATTAAGGAAATATAAAACTATAACATAATCATTTAATCAGATTAAAAATATAAAGAAAATTGGTGTCTAAAAAAGTAATCAATTAGATTCGAATTTCTAAGGAAATTGGATTCTGATTTCTAAATAAATAAAAGTCTAATTTCAAAGGAAATAAGATTCTGATTCCTAAGAAAATCGGAGACTAATTTCAAGAGAAATCAGATTCACAATTCTGACTAAATCAGACTCAGAATTCCATAAAAATTGAATTCACAAGAACTGTAAGTTTCTGATTTAGGTCAAGATCTGATTGTAGAATTAAGAAAAAGATTGTTAATCTTAGTTTAAGAAAACATTAGACAAGGAAAATGAAACAATAGGTAATGATAAAAACATTCTTAGAGAAATAATATTTTCGTTAAGAAAAGTTTTCTTAGAGAAAGGAAAATTTCTTTAAGAAAATGTGTCTTAGAGAAAAGAAATTTTCCTTAAGAAAATGTTTCTTCGAGAAAGGAAATATTTCTTAGAGAAAGGATATTTTCCCTAAAAATTCTTCTTAGATAAAGGAAATTTTCCTTAAGAAAATTTTTCTTAAAAAGTATTTATTTCTTAAGAAGATGTTTCTTAGAGAAAGAAACTTTTCCTTAAGAAAATGTTTCTTAGGGAAACGAATTTTTTCTTAAGAAAATGTTTTTGCGATTTCTGAAACATAAGTAATATAAAATTCATAAGTAATCCTTATTGACTCCATATAAAATTCTTATGAATTTAAAATTTTGTTTATCCATAGGGGATTTGCGATGCTTCGTAAGTGATAAAATTTGTTGTATCATTTCCGGTGAGGCACAATGAACTTCAAAGTTTAAAAAAAATTGATTGATTCATTATTTGGTTTATTGATTCGTTATTCACATTAATATTTTTTACTTTTTTTTTTACATTCTTAAGTGTTTTTCCATCATTATAGAACCATTACTGGATGCTCAGGACTCCAACAACTCATTACAAAACCTTGAATGCTTGAGAGCCACTGGAGTTTGAGCATATGATATAGTAGGAATTGTTTGCATGAAATTGGTTATCCATGGATAAGAGATGTACCACTACTAACCTTCATGGTTATAATTCATAATTATCTCACATATAACATGAAAATAGAGATACATCAATTCTTCAATAGTGATACATCCAAGATTATAAATTCTCTTCCATTGATGGGGCTTCTAAAATGCTGCCAGATCTATTTAACTTATAGTACATTCTATATAGTTTATAATTTAAGTGCCCAAGGCCATAATCACTAATAAAACTAAAAGTAGTATATATATTGGAGTCTTGAAGTTGAACATTATGAAATAGTAAATCTCATACATTTATAAATTCTTCTTGATTGAAATTTTGAAAAGAACATAGCAATGATCCATTAACATACGCCAAAGGAAAAGGGGCCAATAGGTAGAAACATAAAGATGAGGCATAAAAATATCTTAAGGGTTAATATAAATCTTATTTAAGGTAGATATGGTATAAAATTTTCAAAGGAAAAGCTCCAAAAGACAATTATTTTATATCTCAGTGATCAACATGGGAATGTTAATTATGAGGATCCTTGGAAACACCAATTCAACTTGTTTGGTACAAAATAGTTTTTCCTAAGATTTGAGATTCCTATCTTAATGTAATCTATAACTCACATAACTATAATAAATCCAATATCAAAGGAAGACATGGAGTTTGATCATCTCTCACTTGCCTAGTCTTCCCTACCAATTTGGGTTTCATCCCTTAATCATCATCACTTTATCTAGATAATTAAGGGATAAAAATAATCAATAAGTAAAATAGTGTATTTTTTCTTGAATTTTGATTCAACGTTAAATTATTCAATTATTACCTTTCGTGGGTCCCCAAACTCTTTGTCCATTTCCCTTAAGGTGACTAAATACTAATGGAAACTTAATAGGATCTCATGAAATACATAAAAAGAATCATGGATGATTCATTAATGAAAATATGAGAGTATATCAGTAAATAGATAAATGGAAAGAGAATTTTTTTCTACCAATCTTTGATATTGGATCTAATCCACAAAAAAATCACAATGTTAAAGCTTAAAAACAAAATTTTTGTCTTCTCTTGGCATACATTCTTCCATTCCATTCAATTATTTAAAGATTCCTTCCATCATTGGCAACAAAATATCAAATACTTTTGAAATTTCTTCATAACTTCATTTAAATAAGTAATATTAGCTCACATCGCAGCCATATTAATTGTGGTATGGACCATTAAAAATATTATATTTATACAAAGGGATCAATTATGTTTTCAAAATAGCCACGTGTCTTGCAACATGATGAAATATATCACAATTAAAATTCAAAAATCATAGATCCATAGATTATATCTTCTTAAAATCATGGTTGGGGTTTGACCATGTTTAGGACACCTCATATGGGATACACTATTAGATATCCCATGGGACATTGTTTTCTTTAGATCTATAAAATCACATATTTATCTCATCACAGATTTCCATTACATAGTCAGATAGTCAGGTTGAAATATGTATTCCATGGGGAATATTCCAAGCATGGGGAATAGTCTCAAAATACCTTGATGATTCTATTATGTTTAATGGTGGATGAATTATAAGTCCTTCTTCAATCATGCTCCAGGTAAAAATTACGATCTTATACAGTGATTGGATACGGTTTTATAGTGTAGCTACAAATTCTTTTATACCAAATAAAAATTTCACTCAAATTCTCTCTACTATAATACCATGGTTGTTAAACAGACCCCTTAATTAAATCTAAATAAATATGGTGGACTCCTAAATCTATTCATTCCACCCTTTATAGATGAGACTATCCACCATTAACATTTCATGAACCAGCCTGATTATTAACCATGCCAAATGATCCTACTTCTTATTGAAGTTTCATGGCAAGCCTTCCCATTAAGAATGGTCGGATAGCTTTAGGTGGCTAGGTTCCATGCCTAATTGGTCATGATTTCTCTTGGTGTTGGCCTATGTTTTCCTCATTTTATAAAATTCTTTAGTAATATTGTGTTGTAAGGTAATGTCCATGTCACAGTTTGGGTACTTTGAGTATCTATAATGTAAAGGTATCCTTCTTCAAAACGCGGATTATTTTTCATCATGTGGAATGATCATACATCTTTCTCCAAGTTATCATAGTAATTCATATGTCACAACACTTGTCTTATGGACCCAATATTTGCAAATCTATCAATTTTTTTGCAGTGTGGTACTAGGGTTCTGGCATGGTATATTTTTATCTCCTAGTGTCTAGCACCCCATAATTATTTTTCTATTCTATAATATATTTTTTGCATAATCAAATTATTAATAAAACAAAAAACCTATCAGAAGCACTAAAATCTCTACGTATATGCATTTTTTACAAAAAACATTATAAAACGCGTAAATTATTTCCAATTTTATTCACATAAGAAGTTAAAATAATTGTCAAATTGAAGATGAAAATAGACTCATAAAATTTTCAAACACTTAATCTTTTACTTATCCACAAGTAAACCTCAACATTATATCAATAATATTCCACATTCTAGTAGGGGGAATATCCAAAAATGTGGTACTCATAAATATCATGTCATGATTGAAAATATTAAGAGTAAATATCCAAATCAATTAAAATGTTCTAAATCATGCTTCCTGTAATAATTCATTCTTATAAATATCTTTGATTTCACTCACATTATTTATTTTACCATTATCATACATGTCATCAGTGCTCAACATCACTCTGATTTTTTTCTCATCTCTTAAGGTAATAACAAAATAATTAAGTTATTTTCATGCCTAAAGAACATTATCATAACCATAGGCTTCAAATGTTTCTCCAATATCCACTCCATAATGAAAAATATCACAATTAATCATAAGAACCATTGAAAAAGGTTCAATTGACTTTTTTCATTTGGGTAGATAGGTAATTATGTGAGAAAAATTTAGAGTTAAAAAAAATTAATCTATAAATAATATTCCATGATAATGAAAGTAAAAATAACGGATAATTATCCTTTTTAAAGTGACATATTCCCTATTCCCAAATAATCAATATAGATCAGGAATAACAATAAATAACAACTAATAATACCCCATCTTTTTTGTTTCTTTTTCCAACTTTTATAAAAAAAAATTGAATGTTGTTCTTAGAGAAATTCTCACATCAATCATCCAACCAAAAATTATCTACCCAAGAAACTAATTTAAATAGTTATAATTGTATCATATATCAGGTAATTTAAAATTTGGACCTACCTAAGGCACAACACAATTTTTATAATTAATTATTTTCATATTTTTTAAGAGGAAAAATAAATTAAACAAAATGAAATAATAATCATAAACCTTTCCTAAATCCCATTAAACACATAAACATATTTTCTTTAATATGACACATGTCCCCTTCACCATGGAGAACATCTCCCCCATACATTAACCATTGAATATCACTCAAAACATAAAGAGTATGGTAATAAAGGATATTATTATCTTATAATGTGGCCCTTAAATAACAAGTTTATTAATTGCTTCTAAAGGACTTAGGAAAGACACAATGTAATGATGGGTTTGAATGATAAGGACTAAATAATAAAAATCCATCCAAAATGTTAAAATTAACTTTATATATTGAGAGATTTGATGATATGAAACTATATTTATAATTGGTTTACCTTCCCTGAGTGTCTCAAGAAATATGCTCATAAAAGACTGGGAAAATATATCTCAGAAACCTTTTAAGAATGGGAACAAATGATTGGGATAATAATTAATAGAAATTCACAGTAAAATTTAATCTCCAAAAATAAATTTTCAGTGATTCAACATCAATAACTAAAAAGTAAATTAGTAATAAAGAGAAAAAACAAAAAAAATTAGAAATCATGCAACTCTTAGAATTCACACCCATTTCCAAATTATTTATGATTATGATTTGGGATATTTCCACAATACAAAATGGTTCATATATTTTACTATGTCTCATAGATCAACTCAGGGAATGAATCCAAATGGGGACATGATGTCCTCTCTTAAACATTAATTAAACATTGTCCCCAATTTGGAAAACAAGAGGAGAGAGGTGGAAATTTTGGGACATTTGAAAACAAGAAAGTGATTATTTATAAGTTATATAAAGATAATAAGTTTCCATAAAAGAGAATATTTCATATAAACATAACCTAAAATATTACCCTTTCTTAGAAAGGAATGAAATCAGGCAACTAGAACAGAAATAGTGCACTTGAAAAAGTATCAGATCAAAAAATAATATTACAATGATGGTTTCAAATAAAATTACAAAAAATATCCATTCAAATTCATCATGAATTTCAAAAATTGCTGGGTTGAAAGAGATGAAAATAGAAAAATGTGATACCCAAAAATAAGGGAAAGGGGGAAATAATACTAAGACTCCTAAATGTGATTCATTAGTTCATAATGGAACCAGTTATCCTCCCATGATGGCTAGATAGGTGCTGGGAAAGGATGGTCCGAAGTAGGAACAAGCTTTGCGGGTGATTTGAGGCCAGATATTGTCTCAACAACACCTGATTATTTTTGGAACTGGGCATGCAGTAGAAGCCCTAAACAGGTGGATTTTTAAATTTTTTCCACCAACAGTCGATGTAAACTTGTCGACGTCGGTGAATAGCAGTCCGGTTAAAGCTGAGGATCTCGCGTGAAGATTTTAAGCACAAAATTAAACCATAAAATACCAGGTTTAAATCTGAAGCCGTGAATGACGTCTTCTCGTTGTTGGCGATCACTGCTCAAAGAATCTGAAGTTGAATTCCTCTATATCATCCACACATGCTTCAAGGAATCCATGGGAGTGTTGTTCGTCATAATTCGGGTGCTACCAGGGAATTGCGACAACGTCGTCGACACTCCAACGATCACCGCACCGCTTTGCTGGATATGCCTGAGAGAGTTCTTGATCCATACTCCTTGGATCCAGAGAACCTCTCTCTAGATTATGGGAGAGAGGATAGGAGAGATAATCTCTATGAATAGTAATTAGAAATCTCCTCTCCTCTAATATTAATAGTGGTTAATTAATTACCCGGAAATGCCAACCCGACCCCCGAATACCTAACGCACTATCAACGATATTTTATGACTACTAAACAGAGTCATAAATATTATTATCAACTGTATAATATTAAAATATATTACATGATAATAATTAAGTCATTAACTTGACTCGTCGTTCCCATAAATATTAAATTAACCTTGAATAATTTAATATTTGTCAATTAATATTTTTTTGTATTCACTTAAAACTCGTAAATACAATTAATAAATAAATTCAATAACCATTATTCTAAACTCGAATAATATGAATTTATTTATTTTATTTGTGATCATTTAACTCTGGACAAATCATGGACCCCTATGGCAGGGCCCACTATGTCCAAAACTCATATTCAACTGAACAGGGAAGATTCTTGAATACACTATTGTGTGTGACCCTCTAGGCCCTTATCTCGATAGTAGTGAATAATTTTCGTAGTCCAAGAGCGGTATCTAGTAATCCATCATGGCCCCTGAAGAAATAAGGATTTTCACAACAGTGACAACCAACCGACGAACATGCACTGTGGAATATAATATCTTTGTCTATAATATCTCATAATGTAGGATGCACTCACGTGTCATCGCCCTTTTCTTGCTTTATAGTTTGTTGATTTAACTGGACGAATTTACCCTTGGCTGCCATGACCATGGTCTTATAAAGGTATTGTCATCTATATCAACATGGAATGAGATATATTACTTCCATAACCCAGAGGTGACAAATTCATTCTTTACCATTCAACCATGGACATGCCACCAATGATGCACCCGACACAAACTACATCGCCACGACTTCATTGCCATGGATTTAGTCTTGCATCAAAGTACGTAATCAAGTGACATACAATGGTAATAATCTCATGTTAGGAGACCGTTACACATGATCATAGATAGGAACATCCAAAGACACCTTAAACATGTGGTGTTCTTATTGGTGGGTCAGTCCTCATGATCTCACTACTAGAGATCACCAAGTGCGAACTTCGTAAGAAGAAGTCTCAATGCTTATGAGCCCCCAACACCAGATAGTAAAACATCTATTGTGTCCAATCAGTAAGATGTATCTAGACTATAGAACATATATTTAAGATTAATATCATAGTATATAGAGTTTCTCATTATAGCCTGGGAACTGTTATAACCTTTCGATACGATAATTAAACTCTGGACATTACCATTTCAATAGTGGATACAGAACAGTTTACACTATAATAGTAAGATGACATCATGCATAGCTAACTATATACACGATATGGTAATCAAAAGCACCGAATAGTTGGGTCTAGGGAACCCCCTATTTCAATAATTATGTCTCAGTACATGACATGATATGAGTATATGGATGTTCTATAGTAGAATCATCAATAGTAGAATAAAGATCAATCTATTCCCAATGGTCCTCAATTGAATGCATTGAAAGATCAATTGATGGAATTATAGGGGGTTCCTCTTAATACATCCCCATTTTATTTTAATAGGCATTAAACTCGATCCACTGGTGATTATGTGAAACACCCTTTTATTTTAGAATAATATAATTATGTTTGATGGCATAAACAACTTGTAAAACTAATTTTCGAAATGAATCTAACAACCCAAGAATTTATGATATATTTATTTAAAAATTAATTTAATCTCTTTAATAGTTTTTGTTAAACATAAACCCTGATATATTTATGTTTAATAGAGTATTCAAAATGAAACATCGTGCATAAAATACACATGATATATATAATCATTATAACCTAGTTGATAAATTGGTTGGTATGAATAATATTAATTACTTAATGATATGTGTGTGTGTGTGTTTGTGTGCATTTGTGTCATAAGAAATTTAAATTATTGACAAATTTTTATTAAATAATCAATCAATTTTTAGAAAGGTAATTTTATTCTTCAAAAAATAATTTTTCTTTAAAAAATTATTTTATTGATTTTATTGAAAAAAATATTATAATTAATTTTGTAATCATTTATAAAATTAATTTGATAAAAATAATTCCATTTTTAATATTAGAATATCAATTTTTATTTTGGGACAAATTTTGGAATTTTTTGGATAATATTAATTTTTAGTGAATAGTGAAAAAAATATTGATTTTTGAAAAAATGTCATTTATTTTCAATAAATTAAGTAATTTAAAAGTAAAATTATGTTTTATATATGAATTAAAGTTACATAATTACTCTTTAGTTATATTTAATACACATAATTACATTTTAATTGAAATTATATTTTATTTTAGTATAATTTTTTTGGGTTTAAAACGGTTTTTACTGAAACTTGTTTTAAAGTGCCTAATATTTATCCATTTTAATTAATAAAAATATTCCCAAATGAGTAATTTTTTAAATTAAATATAAATATTATATATTATTAAATTTTATTTTATATTCATAAAATTATTATTATTATTATTATAAATAGTGTTAATATTAAATCATCTTGTGCTAGAAAAAAATCACTTCTCGAAAACAGGTTATTTTGTCACGTTTGTGGGATTTGTTTTAAATTTAATTTTTTCCACATTTAAAAAAATTATTTGAAAAAAAATAAAATTAATTTTTGAAATATTCATCTCAAAATTATATTAGGGTGACTTTTTTATAATTTTCTAAAAAGATCAATTTTTTATGAATAATGAAAAATACTAAATTTTAATTGAAAACATCTCTTTCTCTTAAATTATTTATAAATTTAAATTATATATTTAATTATTAAAAAAGTAAATTTGGCTCAATTATATATATTTTAATTCAATTTAGTTCATTCTAATCAATTTCATATTGAAATTTTATATAAAAACTTTGTAAACATTTAAATATTTTCTCTTTGAAACCTTGTTTTCTCATCATGTGTGTGGTATTAAATTTAAATTATTTTTTGCAACTTATGTGAATTTAGTTTTTAAATATGCATTAAATAATTAAAATATAAATAATTTATATTATATAATAAGTTGAACTTCATTTTTTACCCAAATGAATAGTAAAAAAGTAAAAAATATTTACTACAATTAAGGTAAAAATGAGTTTATTGGGGGTTATGCTAAAACGATAAGGGTTAAAATGAATTAATAAATTTCATAAATTATATTATATGACCATATTTAAAAATTAACTCTTCTAGGTTCTAAAATATTCCATTAATGGATCCTTTTGACATGAAAAAAATGCCAATGGAAATCATTCTTTTCCAAAATTATAAGTGTGCCACTTACCACACATAAAAAATGACACCCCATATCCTATCTTAAAACCATAAAAACTCATTTGTTGGAAAATAAATAGAATAATAAATGTTTTTATATAACCAAAAAAGTATGGCCATTGGTGAAAACCAAAATAAGATACCTGAAGAATAGGTAACTTTCTTTAACGAGCGTTTTTATTTTATTTCTTCCTATATATCCTTCAATTCCTCTTAAACATTGATTATATAATAACCTCAATGTATTCCATATAATAATATTTTACTATGTTAATTTAATAACTTAAATACTTATCCTATTCAATCAAATGGGTTATGAAATAATCATTCATGTGTATGGTGGACTATCGCCTTGTGAATAGATGTCATTCGTTTTTCCATAACCACCTCTCACAGTTGGGTATGATAATAGATCTAAAGTATGTATATGATATTTATAAAATAATTATGCCTTTGGATTCATTATATAATATATATATATATATATATATATATCTTTTTACTTTCTATTCCATTTTAGGAATGATAATGTCTCTTGTGTGTATGGCGGACTACCATCTCGTGAAGCGATGTGATTTGTTTTTCACTAACACTTTACATGGAAGGTAATAAGGTTAAATTTAATGAATATATGTGATATAAATTAAATAATTATGATATTAATGATATATTAATAACTTATAAAATATAATATTTTATTTTATTTCTTACCTTTTCACTAACTGAATTATTATAATGCCATTTGTGTATATGTGGACTACCGCATTCCTGAAGTGATTTGACTCTCTATTTTATCACCACACCACATAAATGATATATATAAGTATATTTAAAGAAATAATATATTGTTTATGATATTATTATCATCTTTTAAATATGAAATATTACTTACATTATTTCCATAATGATCATTGAAAATGGGAAACGTTACTCAAGTGTATATGCGGCCTACCATCTCCATAATCATACTAAACTTATTTTTTCAATATCATGTTTCATAATTGGTATTAAAATTTGTAATTTATGTATAAATATGATAATTATTTCATTATTATTATTATTCCAAATATGATATAACTATATTATATTCACAATAATTGGAAATTTCATAACAAATTAATATTGAAAAAACAAGGAAATTAACAATTGAAACAATGAAAATAATAAAATATTATTAAGGAATGGGTGCTGGGATGTTTTAAAAAGATCATACATGATATTATAAATATTAATAATGTAATTTAATAATTGAATAACATGTTTAAACTCACTATAAATGATGTTAAATCATGTTCAGCAAAAAGGACGTGTGAGGTAAGGGATATCTTAACTCAATTTCTATTCATTTGGTTAAATTTATACTTCACTAATTATGTCATGCTAAAATTATTTGTGTAATGACCTTTGATTATTTTATATTCTATTTCCAATTTCTTATTTTTATTTAAATTTTATTTTTATAATTAATTCATTGATTAATATCCACTTTAATGATATGATATTTATAAGGGATTTTTGTCTCAAATTTTATTCTTTGAGACTTATTTCATGTAATACATCTATATTCTTTTATGTTGTGTATATATAGACCCATTGACATGTAATATTCTAAATTTATTTATTCTCATGATATTTTATGTTTAATTTCATTTTAATATTTTCATGGGGCCTAAAATTCAAAGTTACCAAAGTGTTAATAGTTTTATGTTACAATCTCATCTATTATCAGGATTGTTTATGATTAATTCTCCAATGTGGAAATATTATGTTCTTCCTACCAATTATTCTCATAATTTTTCTTCTTTTAAAGATATTATTGATATTTTTCAAGTAATATTTCCATTTTTACAGTCTTTAGTACTTAAAATAATTGAGAAAATGATTTAAAAAATATCATCTTTATTTCCCTCTTTAGTCAAAAATCTTTTTTCATCCAAAAAAATGTTTTTTAAAAATGTTTTAAAAAAAATTAACGTTCATAAAATTATTTATAAAAGATATTTTTACCCATCTATTAATTTTTACAAAATAAAATTGAAATTAATCTTCATGTAGTTTTCCAAACAATGCGCGTTTGTCTTTTACCAAAAATATAAAAGCAATCTATGTTTTAACATGTGAGGCATGAACATAATTTTTTTCCCTCATGAAAATTATTTTCCTTAAATATTTATTTATAAGTTGTCTATATTATTTTCAAATAAAATAATTTTAAAAAAAATAAAAAGAGTTTTTTCAAAATAGAAAGGATATTTTCCTCCAGAAATGATTTAAATGAATTTTAAAGCTTCCTTTATATACTTATAAGGATTTTTTCATGGAAAAATATTTCTGTAATATTTTCTGAATATTTAGTTTTACAAAAAGTGATTATTTTTAAATATAAAGGTTATTTACCTCTTGTTTCATTTGGTTTTCGGCCTCGAAATGCCCAACGGCTCCATATCCAATGATTGATGGACCTGCTTTCCAAAGGCAGGCGTTCACCGGATGGTCTGACCAGCGACTCTTAAGAACTCACATTGGTGGAGAGGATGGGAAGTTGGGCTCATCGCACCCCTTTTGAGGGGAATTGTTGCCTATTCTAGGACTCTCTTATAGATTTAAGATGTATTTATATGTTCGTGAATCTTTGATTTATACCCAAACATAGTATCCACGGATTCAACCCTGGTTGGAAATGGTCAGCTAAACGTAGGGGTTTGGAATCATTTATGCTTGAGGTTTACCATCCCTCATTGGATTAATGACCCCAAAGAGTCGGAACTCGATTGAGGCGGCACTAGGAGTAGCGTGGTGAACCGATGTGAAGATAATCGTATCGACCGGTTGTTGGGGTTGAACCTCAGGGAGGCTTCCTACGTACCCTACCTAGGAGGCAGGGATCAAAGTTTACGTAGTTCGCATGCACAGTTTCTTGTCATGCGGGACGAAGGTGAACCAATGTGAAAGTTGTTGGAACAACCGGGTGGTGGTCTTGAACCTCTTGGAGGCTTCCTATGTACCCTGCCTAGGATGCAAGGATCAAAGTCCACGTAGTTCACGTTGGGGCGTCGAAGAACCAACATGGATGTGGACCCAGGGGTCCGATAAGGATTGGGCTTGAACCTCTTGGAGGCTTCCTACGTACCCTACTTAAGAGGCAGGGATCAAAGTTCTCGTAGTTCGAATTGGCTTCGGACTTATGCTCTGAGGCAGCCCAGAATGATGGATTGGGGCTTACACTCTGAGGAGGCCCATAAGAGGATGTCATGGTCGATGCTTACTCTAATCCCACATGAGTCATGCTCGGTGTGAGAAACAAGAGGAAGCAGGGACCAGAGGATCATGACGTGAAAGGTGCGTCTGTGAGAAGTAGAGTGCGGCTTACACATGAGGGTGGCCCATAAGGTCGGGGCTTACTCCTAGGTGGGTGCCCAGGGTGATGGATTGTGGCTTACACTCTTAGGAGGCCCATGGCGATAGATTGGGGCTTATAATCTGAGGAGGCCCATGGTGTCTTCTTCATGTCTGGCCATGAGGGCATCCCAACCCATTGGTGGGTTGAGGAATATATAATGGGGTCCAACGCCTATGCGCAAGTGCACAGGCGGGATAACGCCACGGGAGTTGGAATCAGTCCAAACAAAGGGAGATGAAAAGTGTGAATTACATGCCCAACATTCGGAACACGGTGAAGGTGGCATGACGATGGAGGATAACTGTTGAACGTGTTCAAAACACAGCATTCATATCGTGTTAGCCTGAAATGGGGACAAACAAATGAGGGTCGACTGTTGACCATGTTCGAAACACAGGACCTGACTCGAAGTGTTGTCAAATGTCTTCTGAGGCGTTGGCCCAGGATGGTAGGTGAGTTGAGGCAGCATGGGACCAGACCATTAGGGGGTCCCTTCAGACATGAAAGAGAATAAGGATCCGAATGAAGGACATGCAAAGCATGGGGTGGAGTGATGGAATGTTTGAATGGATTCCAACGCTCCTGAAGGTACTCCACTGACATCATGGCATAAGGAATCTCTTCCATGGAGCAAGAGGCATCCAATTATTGAATGATAGGGAATTCTACAGTTTATAGTCATGTAGAGAGGATTGTTTCTATACAGTTTAACGTCATATGGATAGGACGAGGGCCATATAGTTTAACATCATGTGGTCAGGACGAATAGGTAGGAGATACCTAGCAATGGTTAGTGTGGGACTTATGCAAGGGCGGCCCATTATGGATGAACCTAGAAAAAGGATCTAGGAAATGGGGTTTTAGGAGAGTCATGAGGAGTGGCTCAACTCATGGAATGTATAGGACGTATGTTGGGTTGGCACAAGGGTGCAATGTAAAATATTGTTGCTCCAGCCCGAAAAGTTCACGGTGTGACTCTCCATTTTTCATGGGGGTCAGTGACGGTAGTGAAGGGACCAGCCCAGAGGGCCAAGACCGCAGCTCGACACTGACCCCGAGCGGGGGTACGGGGGTGAAGCCCCTGAGGTATGGACCAGTGAGTGCATAGGGTTTTCCGCTTGGGGTGGGCCACGTAGGAGCTGGCCATAAGGAGCTGGCCATGAGGGAACGGCCGCAGAGGACCCATCCGCGAAGGACTGGCCACGTAGGAGCTGGCCGCAAAGGGGGTACCCATGGAAGATCTGGCTGTGAGGGAGAAGGTCGCGAAGGAGGCTGTCCGTGAAGGAATCCGTCTGTAGAGGAGGTTGTCCATGAAGGGTGTCCGCGAATGAGATGACCATGAAGAAAATGGCCACAATGGGCGTCTGCAAAGGGGCTGGCACCCGTCATACTTCGCGCCCGTGGAGGATCTCTGCCTCCATTTCGCGAACGACACTGGTCCGTAGAGGGGGTGGCCATGGAGGGACTATCAGCAAAGGAAATGGCCGCTAAGGGTTGGTCGTGGAGGAGCTGGTCGCATGTGGTTCACGGTTTGGTTTCTCCTCTATGCGGAAGAGTGCATCCGCAGATGATATGGGGTCCGTGGATGGTTGTGGACCGTTGGGAGCGATTTCTCCAGCGTCTCCCCATGGGTTTTCACCCGTCCTTCCTCTCCTCCTTTTTGGTACCCCTCGGTGAATATTTATAGAGTCGGAAAGGGGATATGGCACTTGAAACTTTCTACGGAAGCCCATGAAGGAATCCCCAACCCGCGGATGACTCGGTCAACCAAATAATTTTCATGAGTCACGGCATGTGGGGTTGCTTTGCGGAGGCATACCAATCCGCCACTATTCCGCGAAGGATGGGGTTCGCGGTGGCATACGGCTTCTGCCTCCATTTTGCGAGCGACGGCATTGACGGTCACATGCGGCTTCCGCCTCTATTTCGCGAATGATGGCATGCGCGGCATTGGTTGATTGGCGCGGTTCGCAGCGGTGGACTGGCCTGGTGTTCGGAGGTCTTCCTGCTCCGCGCCCGCATAGGCGCTCCACCACCATTTCGTGAACGATAGCGTCAGTGGGAGGGCGGTTCACCGAACCGGCCGCAAACTATTGATGGGAGCTATTATATGGACCGGTTCATTCCTTTTCCATGTTTTGGGGTAATTGGATTTCCCCCTAGCGGAATTTTCAGGACCCTACACCTCAAAATATAGTTAGTCATATTTTAATGGTAACCCCATTCATCGACATCAACACCCTTGTTGTTACTTATGTGCTAATAGGAATATTTTGTAATAATACCATAGTCATTTTGTCTCTAGATAGATTAAAATTATTTAAAATATATTTTTATGGAACTTATTTATTTTCCATCTTGTAATATTATTTTAAAGATATTTTTATGGAAACCATTTCATTTCTACAGGTTAACATTGTTTCAAATATATTGTTATGGAATCCATTTCTTTTCCACGATCTAACCATTTTTCAAAGAGATTATTGTGGATCCCATTAATTTTCCATGGATTAAACATGTTTCAAATAGATTAACATGAATCCTCTAACACCCTGATATTTTTATGAAATATTTCTCTTTAAAAAATTTGATTTCATGGATAGCTTATATTGTACACAACACCGATATTAAATAATCTATGATATATTATTAAAATATTATTATTATAAGAACACTATTATAACCTAGTCATTGAATTGGTCAGTATAAATAGTAGTAACCATATTATTAATTTTATTAATTCTTATGAAATAAACACTTATTTTTTTAGCAGACATTTTACTCTTCAAAAATATGTTTTCATAAAAAAAATTATTACTTTATAAGAGAGGATAAATATATTTAATTTTGACACTTTTGAAAATTTTATATTAAAAAACTACATTTTTAATTCATCATGTCAAAATTATCTTAGGATGAATTTTTGAATTGTTTTAAAAAAATTTGAAACAATAATGAATAAAGAAAAATATTTATTGAAAATAAAAATGAAATTTTCTTTTAAATAGTTTATAAATTAAAATTATATTAGTTTTAAATATAAATTAATATTTTTTATTATAAATAATCAAATTTTATTCTATAAAATAAATTTTTTACATGAATTTAGTATAAAAACATTTTAAGCTTTTAAATGGAATTTTTCGAAGAAATTATTTTTCATTTCATTTTCTCTGTTTAATTTTAAAAACAAATCTACCAATTATGAGTGTTGAATTTTAAAAAAACACATTTAATATTTTAAATAATAATTTCTAAATTTATTAAATAGCCCCCTTTTATTTTTTTCGATATGAATAGTTACTGTGGTAAATTTTATCATCTCACTAAAGGGTAAATCGGGTTAACATATATTACAAATTAGTGATAAGGTCCTAATTTTTCCTAAAAATTATTATTGGATGAATTAAATTATACCCTTAAAACCTAATTTTTTAAATTGAGTTATTTAATGGAAACATTAACAAAAAAATGACTTATAAATTATTGAAATCAAAAAAGGTGAAAAATGTCACACTCTTATTTTTAATAAGTATAATATTTTTAATATAGAGTTAAATAGATTATTTTCCATACAATAAAAATTATTTGGAAATATACATGATTTATCTTAAACAAGGTAATTTATTTAGAATTTTTAGGAATTAAAACATTCCCCAAATGCTAACATAATGATGTCACAATAAGTATTTAATTAATAGAAAAAATAAAATAAATGATAATAAAAATATTAAAAGTAATATAATTTGAGATATTTAAGGTGATATAAGAATTATCTAGAAGAAAATATTATTTTTTTGGATATAATAAATAAGTTGGTTCGGATTTTACATGTTGTTTTTATGTTTTTAAATGTAAAAGTATTGAATAGTATCAAAATTGACAATAATGATATTTTATGGGAATGATATTTTATTAAATTATTTTAAAATCATAGAAAATTTTTAAAAAATAGAAATTGATTATGAAATAATATAAAATTTTATAAATGGGCCATTTATGGTTAAATTTACACAATATAAGTAAAAATTACAACCTTTTAATTTTTGAAATAGTTATTGCCAAAATTAAAATTGAAATAGGTTAACTAAGGGTTAAATGAAATGATAAGGTTTAAAATAAAGAAAAAACATGTATAAATTTTATTGGTTGAAGATATTACATCCTTATCTTTTTTATCCTTGAATAGATATCCATTTTTATGTATTTGGATAGAAATTAAATTTATTATAATTAAAAAAAATTGAGAAATTTCAAAAAACACCCCTCTCCACCCTTTAAAAATACCACCCCTCACTACCACTTCTCCTCACACCTTCCAAGACATTAATATTTCAAAATATCTACCAAACAATCTCCTTACCACTATGCCCATGTATAAGTTCTTTTTGTCAAACTAAAAGAAAAATTCTATGTTCTTAAAGGGATCCTTCAAGGAGGTGATATTCAAGGGTTATCTTTCTTTTACCACCTCTCTTAATTTTTTTTCTACTTCTAACTTCTCTGCACATCCTTCATCCATCAAATAATAATAATTATAGAATCATTTATATACATAAATTTTATATTTATGATAAAATATTTTATATTCATCCATTTCTTCTCATCTCTTCTTATTCAAAGAAAGGAAAACAGTGTCTAAATTATGGTGATTAACCATCTCTGTGGATAATGAGTTTTTTTCATTACAACCATTAAGTATTATTAAAAAGAAAAAAAATTCCAAAAAAATTGGATTATTCAAATGATTTATTAAGTACATTTTTACCCATGATCACTCTTTACAAAATGTTTTTAACGGAATATTGATATTGTTTTCCAAAAAAAATCCATTTGGATTTTACTGTAAATGTGAATCGAATATTTATTTTAATATGTACATCATGAATATATTTTTCTACCACCATGACCATTATCTTCTTTTATTATTCCTCTATAATTTTTCAAGGTTTTTTTCAAATAAAATGATATTTAAAAAAAAATAGAAAAGTTTTCAAAATGAAAATTATATTTTCCATAATAAATGGTTATAATTAATTTTAAAACTTTCTTATATATTTTTTCAATGTGGTTTTCAAAGAAAATGATTTTTGTAATATTTTTTTGAATTTTTAGTTTTTTAAAATGTTTTATTTTTTAAAACGAAGATTTTATTTTATTCAAAATTTATTTAATTATATTTTAATAGTATCCCCATTCATCAATGTCAAAAACCCTTATTATTATATATGATCCAATAGGGATATTTTCTAATGATACCATCATCATTCTTTATATGGATAGATTAACATTACTTCCAAGAGGGTTTTGTGTAACTTATTTCTTTTCTATAAGTTAATAACATTTCAATGATATTATTATGGAACCTATTTCTTTTTTATTGGATAACCATATTTCAAATAGATTTTTTATGGAATCTGTTTCATTTCTATAGGTAACCCATATTTCTAAGATAGTTTTGTGGAAATTGTTTCTTTTCCATGGGTTAATCATGTTTCAAATATAATGACATGAAAACAATTTCTTTTATATCATTTAATCTTGTTATAAATGGAATAATGATTTTTTTATATTATTATTATAATGAAATGTCTATTTACCTTATTTATGTAGTGTTTCTTGGACATTATATGTGATGGGTTCACCCAGATAGTGTTTGGTGTGCCTGTTACAGATTATATAATGTGTGTGCCCAGACAGCATTAGGTGATCCTGATATATCTTAAATTATCGGTGCACCTAGATATTGCTCTTATGAATTTCTTAAGGATTATATTCTATAAATAATTATATTGGAGTTCAGTTGTATTGTTATTCCATTTTCAAGGGTTCTGAAAGTGTTCTATGAAGATGATGCTCCAATATACCAACACATTTTTTCTATTATTCCTATGATTTTATATTATTTTCTTTAATCGAGATTAATATCACATGGCACATGGTTATTTATTCTGATGAATCTTTCTTTTTTTAAAGACTTATGAAATTTTTTAGGATTGATGATTCAGACATTGATGGGTATACATTCTTTTATGATTTTCTCATTTACTTTTATTATGTCACCATATCCTTACACACTTCCTATGTTCATTTATTAAATTCACTTTTTAATGCTTATGTTTACCCTTACTGAGAATTTGAACTCACCCTCATTATGTTTCCTTTTCCTTAAGTTATTAAGAAATTATGTTGAATGATTTATGTATAGAAGGGATATCATATGGATGATGACATTGAATTGATTTGAAATTAGAAAATGTGGTTTAAGTGGGAGAAATAATAATTTAATAACATTGTTATTGTTTATGAAGGATTTTTAACTAATTATCTAAAACTCAAAACCTAAATGTTCCTTAAGAATGTTAGTGATCTAATGTTTCCTTTTAATGTTTTAAGGTTTGGATAGAAAAAAATCGAGTCACAATTATCAGTATCAAAGACCCAAATGTAAATTTTTTATTTTTAGCAACTGATCTAGGAGTGTGAGTTCTAATCTATTGTAGTAGGGGGAGGGGTCTAGTGCAGGTATGACCTTATAGGGTGTCTAGAGATAATTATAATTGTATGATGAAAATGGTGGAGTCTGATTGGAATCATGTGTAGACGTATGAGAGGGCCCTAATAAGGTATTAAGGGGGATATCTTAGTTACACTTGAAATTAATGGCATGAGGATAGGTCATTTGGTGGATGAGATCTCTAGATTGGAAAAAATAATTCACAAATTATGTAAAATAAACTGATACTCTACCCCATTAAAATAATTTCATTCCACCTAAAACTTATATGAGGAGACCAACTCTGGTAAATGTAGAAAATATTTGGAATGGGAAGCCATGGACTAGGATGGGACATGATAGTGGCTAACTTCTCCCTCATCCTAAATCATAAGTATTCCTAAATCTATAAAATATATATATTGGGCTCCATATTTATAAATTGGTCTCATCATCTCCAAAAAGGAAGATCTAGGAATTAAATCTTTCATAGGAATGTGAGGGTCCAAGAAGCATTGAAATATTTATGGTGATTTTATAAATTAGTAATTAAGTTACCACCCAAGATAGTTCTTATTAAATTATTCCTCCACACCTAAAAACATAATGAAAATTAGTTAGCTATATTTAATTTAGAGCAGATTTAAATAGAGAACCAAATAATCATATCCAACCGAATCAGCATCCCTTAGGAGACCCCCTTGGAAATCCATGAACTTATGATGGATTTGTGAATAATTCATAATTGAAGGGTTTTTTGGGTAATATTTTACTTTATGGTATTATGATTATGTTCATGGTCTACATCCAAGAATTTACACTTCCCTTATACATGGTTATTTCTTAACTAAATTTATAAACTAGTATAATCGTGGGTTTTAATAAAGGTTGTGTTGTATAGACCAAGAATGACTCCAAAATTAGGCAAGATTTAACTTCCATTCTTTTCACCCTTATTGAAATATAATGAATTCAAGGTTGAGCTCCAATGTTTTAATTAATTATAGTAATAACTCCAAAACAGATTCCTCCATGACCTAATTCTTATGCTAAAGGATCAAATAATCCATAATCTCATGAAAATATTCCTCCATCACAATTGATTATAACACTGATATGTCTAATGTTTTGTTCCAATTAAAAGGTGTCTTCATTTTAATCACTAGAACAAGACTTAATGCATCATTCTCAAACTGGGGGATGGTGTGAATGTGGTCTTGGTTATGAAAACTATGATTAGGAAGATCTTTATCAATGTTATTCATTCAAGGGGGAGGGTTAGAAGGAGAAGAATAAGTGACGTAGGTGGAAGGTTCCAAATAGGTGGTATGGGTCTTTTTATTGTGGGAAGAGAATAAGGATTTTGAAGGTGGGGATACTAAATCAGTCTGAGATTAAGTGTTAGAAATATCCACAACCTTAAAAAGGGTAGGACGATTTTCCTTCTATTTATTGGTATTATATGGGTTTTACTTGGATGGATTTCAGGTTTTGGAATTTTATGATAGTGATTGGGAATGATATTTAAAGATTTTATATTTTTTTTTAGAATATTGAGGTGATAGGGGTGGGTTTAGTGGATGAGTGGGGATATAAGAGGAAGAAGCTTCAGAAATAGAGGCCAAATGGGTAGATTTGGACTCTAAATTAGATGGAATGGTGGATGTGGGATAGGGGTGTGTGCATTTTTCTAACACCATATTAGAAGGGAAGTAGGTCAGTGTGAAAAAAATGAAGGAGAGAGTTTTAAGAAGGAAAGATGTTATTACAATGAAATAAGTATTTTTGAAAAAAATAAGGGTGAAAGTTATTAGAGGATTTAGAGGAAGAGGAAAGGAAAATGGGGTAAATAATGGGGTTTAATAATCAAAAATGTTGGGTAAAATAGATGAACCTTGTTTAGATCATCATGAGGATCACCATAACACATCTGGAGTGGTCAAACATATGGATATGGAATTAGAGTATAGAGAGGATGAATATGTAGATTTTGGTATTTAGTCCAAATTTTAAAAAGGGAATATTTCATATGTAACATCTTCCTCGCAATGTAGGATAGCACCCAAATATCATTATTTAAATAATCACCAGATTTGTGCCATTTTTCTTATGCTACAGTGTGGAGGATTTATAAATTCTAGTGTAGAAATAAATATTTATTATGGTACAATACCCCATGGTGTAATTATTATTGTACAATTTAAGTGGATAAAAAAGTCCAATGATATGGATCAAGCCAAATTTTCTATTATAGGGTTCTATAGTGTGACTTTCCCACTATAGTGTGGAGGGTCTGAATTTTATAATGTAACAAAAAAACTTTTTGTAGTGAAGATACATTTCCCTATGGTTTGGATTATTTTATTGTGATATAATAATGGATAGACTTCCCATTTGTAAAGTGGTCCTCAGATTTCATAATGAGACAAACCATGCTTTGTATTCACAAAAATAATTACTTTTCTCACCAAAAAATTCTTTGCTTATTAGACTTTAAAAGGAGGGATAGAGGGTCTCCAAGGTTATTTCTAGGAGACACTTTGGATTCTGATGAAACTTATAAGACTCAATAAAGAACATGAAACAAAAATAATAACATAAGTACTGAAAAAATAGATAATACAAACTTTGGTATCCTCTCAGTTAGTGCTTTATTTGTATTCAAAATCTTTATATACGTTATCTTTTGTTTATCAATTTAAATTCTGAGACATGATACTTCCCACCCGAGCATGATCACTGTTTGGATTGATAATATAGATATTGATGTTGAATGGTAGTTCTTAATTCTATTGTATATCCATATCTATATGATGAAACATGTGGATGATGATAAAGGGTCCAAACCATCATGGTACCAACTTACCTAGAAACAAATGAAGTGATGAATTAAGCAAGAGAAATTTATCACTGTGTTATAAGTAATTATTCTGAAAGATCTTGGTGTTCCATTTCATTATCTATTCATGGTATATTTATACATTTATATAAGAATCCCTCCAGATTCCTACTTGGTCCTCAGGATATAACATCATCTTTCTCTTATTATAATTCTCATCTAACTTCACCACTTTAATCACAAAATATGATCAATAATAATGTTTCATCGGTAGGAGACACATTTTCTTATAAACCAAATAAAATAGAGAAATACCCAATGGTGTTTTGTAAGTTATTTCATAGGATTATAGATCATCACCATTTTTGTTCAACTAACACTTTTTATTTCAACTCATAGTCTTCTCCAAGATCTACTTTAGCTCCATGTATGAAATCTCCATATGCCTACTTTTTTTTTGGATGGTATGAGGTGCTCTTAATTAATCAAACTCCACGCTTCTTTATAATTTCATGTGATAAATAATTGTAGAAATTAATTCCATTTTTATTGAAAATGGTCTTGGGCCCCTCAAACTAATAAGAAATGTTCTTTTTAAGATTTTTGAGGATGAATTTTACCATATTTAATGTTTTGGGCTCAACTTCAACCCATTTAAAAACATAATCAATAAACACCAATACATACGTATATCCCCATGAATTGGTAAATGGGACTGTAAATTCAATCCTCCAAACATTTTAAATATAAAAATCCATGATATGGTGATGTGGAATTTCATCATGCTTTTCCAATATTTTCTTTTCTCCTGAATCCATCAAAATATTCCCTGAAAACTCTTGAATCCTCATCAAATATAGTAAAAAATAATCCTATTTTCATGATTTTGGATATAGACTACTCCGAACCGTGGTGTTATCCCTTTGGGGATGACTAAAAAAATTCAAACACACATTCAACTTCACTTTATGGTATATATATTTGAACTAGTACATCACTACACTACTTGAAAAGTAGTGTATCGTTCTAAAAGTAGTGGCATAAATCAGATAAAATTATCTTCCTTTATTGGTATGAAATATCTAGGTACATATCTCATGTTTTGAAATAGTTAACAATATCTTCAAACTTAGTTTAAATTTACTTGTTAAAAATAAATATATGTTCATCTAGAAACTCATCTCAAATATCAACTTCATATTCCCAAGAAATAATGTGAAATGCAATCCTTGAGAGATGGTTAGCCAAAACATTCTATTCCACTTTTTATCATGGATCTCAATATCTATTTCTAATAGTATTAGAATCTATCTAGTCGGGTGAGGTTTGGAATCCACTTTCATAAAAAAATACATTAATATTTTATGGTTAGTATTAACAAACACTTTAAGTAATACAAGGTAGGGTCTAAAATTATCAAAGGAAACTACCACTATAAAAAGATCATTATCTATTATAGTGAAAATGACTTCGTATTTTTTCAAAGTTCTTATAGCATAATAAATTGGCTAAAAAATCATATATGTATTCTACCTATGACATCTCCAACAATTTAATCATTGGTGTCACACATCAATTGAAAGAGTTCCTATAAATTTAGAGAAAGTATTATGAGGGAAGTGATGAAATAAATCTTTAACTCTATAAAATCCTCTTTTAAATTTTAACTAAAAGTAAATTTAATATTATTTCCTATAAATTGATTGAATGGTAATTTTATATGTGGAAATTCCTTGATGAATCAATGATAAAACTCAGAATGTCCCAAACATATTCTTATTATGCATAAGGTAGTTGGAATTTATAATTATTTAATGACTATAATGTTTGTTGATCAACTTATATTCCCTTATTGGAAATATATTATCCAAGAATGATACCATAAATTTCTATGAAATGTAATTTTTAAAAATTCATAATTTGGTACTTCTCCTCACATATTTCAAGGACCAAATCATGATTCAATAATTATTGTTATAAATTCCATCATTTTACCTAGAATTAAATCATAAAAATATCTTTGAACTCCTCCAATATCTAATGAAAAAGTTATTTTATCACTCCTAAATGGTGGTGGGTGAATTTCACTTGCGAATGGACATACAACGGTAAGATATGGTTTCATAAGGAAAAATGAAAGTAGTC
Source organism: Viscum album (assembly GCA_963277665.1). Lineage (NCBI taxonomy): Eukaryota > Viridiplantae > Streptophyta > Magnoliopsida > Santalales > Viscaceae > Viscum > Viscum album. The sequence continues at coordinate 1,492,609,764 of OY728142.1, forward strand.
TTTTCTTGATATTCTGGTACTATAATTATCTGGTTATAATCATTATAACAATCTAGTAAATAATATTATTAATGTCTAGATAGCCTCTCCAACATCCACTAGATTAAATAGGGGAAATTTATCCTTATATATTGCATCATTCAAGTTATAATAGTCAATACACACTCTCCATCATGTCACCATTCAATTGTAAATGATATCATCGTCATTCTTGATCACAATTATCCCACCTTTATTTTTAAAAATCTATAATGGACTCATCTATTAACTATTTGAAATGGGGTAAATAATATCAGTATCTAAGATCTTCAAAAAAACTCTTTTTAACTTCTTTCATAGGTGGGGTCATCCATCATTGAGATTATCTTTAAGGATTATTTCCTACCTCCATTATAGAATTTTGGGGTGTACATGAAAGGTATAATATCCATTATACTAGAAATTATCTATGTTGTAGTCTTCTTTTGATGCTTTAAAATTTATACCAACACCTTATCCTTCTCATTATATAGTGTTGCATGGATAATTACCACTAAGGCCTCAGATTATGTAATAAAATGATAGTTGTGGGTGATGGGGAGTTTCTTTTATTCCAATTTTAGTGGATTTACAACTATTATTATTAGGCCTAGAAATGAGTATTTGGAAAACTATTCAAAAACCTATAATCATTCTTTATCTTCTAGCATTGCACTTATATCCTCCAAAATTTTTGTTCCTTCCTCGAATAACTCTTCTTAAATAGTATCTAAAAAACTATATTTATCCTCTATAGTAACAGTTGAGTTACAGTCTTCCATATCATATACATGCTTCACTTCTCTATAAAATTCGAATTGGACTTGCTCATCAACCACCTATAAAATCAGTTTTCCTTAATTTACAACAATCAGTGCATTTTTAGTGGAAAGGAATGGGTGAAAAAGGATTAAGGGTACCTATCCTTCTTCTTCCATATCAAAGACCATAAAATCTATATGAAATATAAATTTTAGGTCCTCCACTAACATGTTATAAACTATTCTTCTAGGATGGTTCATGGACATTTCTACCAATTGAAGTGAAACTCGATCCAGTTTCAAATCACTTAATCCTAGATTCTTCAACACATTTAGAGGTATATGATTTTCACTTTCTAATAATTCATAGATATCTTTTCCAAAGGTTACTGAACTAATAATTTGTGTAATTGAAAATATATACAAGTCATGTATCTTTTGAGGAAGCTTTGGATGAATCATATCGGGGCATTCCTCACTCAAAAATATCATGCCAAAATACAATTTTTTCTTATTATCTATGTGAAACCCTTTAAGTAACTTTAAATATTTAGGAATTTTAGAAATGGATTCCATAAAGGGTATTTTGATTTGAAAATTATTGAAAATGTATAATAATTTCTTGTACATCTATTCTAATTTCTCATGGTGAATCCTCTATAGAAATGGAAGGGGTGTCTTATGGGGAAGTGCTTGTTTCTTTAGTTATAATTTTTCTTTATATTATATATGTATCATTTTCTCATCGACCTTCAGCTTTTAATTTCCTCATTCTTTTTCTTAGTTTTACTATTTCCTCAAATCTCCTTCCTCGTTCTCAATTATTTATTTACATTCTCTCATGTGTCTCAAATTAATCACCTTGGCTACCTCTTTTGATATTTTGGTGTTTCTTGATAAGACTGGAAGGGGAAACTCATTAATTTTTTTGGTTAAGTTAGACCAGATACATATTTATTTTCCTCAATGCGCCTTTATCTCTTTCCAAGTAATTATTATTATTTTTTGTGATTATTTATTACTTGAAAGAGGTGTTAGTCATTCTGTTTGATGTACTTAGTGACCAACTCCTCAAAAAAAAGATAGGTTTCTTACAGTAGCTATTGGAACTATTATTGAAATTAGGGTAAATGGGCTTAAAATTATGGTATGGAAGGTCTCAGTGGCTTATGTACAAACAAATAACTTTAACGACTTGGATTTTGAATGTAATTTTCCCTAAACTAGATCGCCAACTTGGACGTTTCTAAACCATACTCACTCCTTACACTCACTGATTTTGGTAGTACTGTGAAGGTTAGTTGTAATTTATGAAAAAAAATTCAGCCTTAGAGTTGAACTATAATATATCTCGGTAGTCCTAAAAAATCATTTTTTCCTCCCCACATATCATATATAAGTGATTTAGGTGGCTCATATGAGGATCCTAAATTATGGAGTGTAATGAGAGACTCTATTTTTTATGGACATGGATTTGATTCGGGTGTTCATCATGGTGGTCCCATAAACCAAATGAAATTTTCTCTCAATTAAATCATACTCACCATGCCACTATGAGAAATTATTGGCTAGATCATCCAAAACAACTTTGGATTCCATAGGTTCTATCTTCATTAATCCTCCTTCTAAAGTAAAACCAAAAATTCCTTGATAATTATTTTGAAATTTGAAATCTAAAGTTTGTAATTTCATAAAAAGATTAATTTTTTGATGAGTTAAAAATCATATAATCTTTCTAAATACTCCCAATATTCATATATGTACACCCTGTCATATTGTAAAAAATATGTGTCTCACAACGGAGCTTATCCATTTTCTCCAGTTTGAAGTATTTTTCTAAAAACCTCCTCATGATATCTTCCCATGTAGTGATAGAACTTATATGTTACAAATTTAAACAATCCTTATCACACCACATCAATGTGATTGTAATCTATTGGGGGTATATGACATAATATGAAACTCTATTTTCTTGAAATTATTTAAATACTTGATAAAATTTAAGAGTTTATTGTAGGGAACATCATTTTTTATGCCTCCAAACTATCTGATATACTTAATTAGCTAAGGTACACTTAGTTTCTTTATGAAGTTATTGGTCTATATGGAAGGTATGAAAATTATTTTTGTAACTCCATCTATGAATGGAATACCATAATCCATCATTTTCCTTTCTATTCGTACTAGTTTTCTAGAATAAATGAGATGGAAATTTTGATCATAAATAGCACAATATCCTAGATTTTTTTCCCTCATAAACACTTTGGTGTTGAGAGATGCGGTCATCAATTTCCAAATGGAATGCAAGAGGTTTTTGAAATCCACACTTGTCAACTGCATGTAAGGAATTTGGATCATACACCAGTGACATATTAAGGAAAGGTTAAGAATGTTAGTCAAAGAAGAACTACACTAAGACTTAAGAGGCGCTGAATTGAGTTCTTGAAAATTTAATCACTTAAAACCATCCTATTTTTAAGGTATTAGATATTTCAATCATTTATTAATGCATGAATGTAGTGGAAATAAAAATAAATAATAAAAAATATCAAACAAATGAGATTTATAGAGGTTGGGGGAACATAAATCCCTATTTCCACTCTACCAAAGGCCAACTCCTAGAGCTTGGTGATTTCACTAGTGAATTTCCTTTTCTCATGTACTAATTGAATGGGTATAATAATCCATCCCATAGTAAATAAAATAGGATCTTTTTTCACATCCTACAAGGCATTAGAAAAATACTAGCCTTCGAAAGTCAGTATGAGGAGTGCTCACTTATAGCAATAAAAGAGAGTAAAGAAATATTACAAATGAATCAAACAATTGAAAGTAAAATTGACCGAAGAGAAGTTTTATCCAGGAGAGAGGATATGAATTAATTTTACATATAGAATATCCATAAAAAATAAAAAAAGTTTGATATTGATATCATATCTATTGTAAACTTGAATCTTATTCTTATTTTTCTTGGTATAGAGAAGTTGCACAAAACACTTTGAGAGAGAGTGTTGAAAGTGAAAGTGATTTTCTTATTACTTATCCATTTTCTCTTACTTTAATAATCTTGTTGATATTATCACCTTATATTTTTTGGCATAACATCCCATAAAATAAAATCTCAAAAATAAATTATAGATGTCCTTTTCTAAAAAATACCTTGTTAACATGAGTGAGCAATAAATTATTTTATATGGATTTATTGTCTCAGTAATTGAAACATTTTGGTAAATATATATTTTACATTAAAATTGTGCTATAATATTAAGTTCATCTAAGAAATAATTAACTACCACTTAAATTAGTCTAATTGTAATAAATATATGGGTTGCAGAACCACGTAGCTGATTCTGGATCACCACATAGTCGAATTCTGCATATCTAAATTCATGTTGAAGAATTGATTAAGGTATCCATTATTCATGTTGTTTATTTCTTCATGTATCCAAATCATGTATCCATCTAACTTATATAGAAAATTTTTTCATAGATAAATTGGTCATTTAGTTGATTGGAATCATGTAGTTGAATATTCCATAGATCCAATTCACGTAGCTGATTTCCCCACATAGCCAATTTACATAGGTGTTTCTTCAAGGTGTTATTTTTATTATTTAGTTGATTTATATATATAGCTAATCATAACATATCCATTTTTTGATGTATCCAATTTATTTAAGATACTCCTTAGCGTATTAAATTGATGTAGGTAATTGCTCTATGTTTCTAAATATCCACATAGACAAAGTCTTCACATGGCCAAATTTTCCAGACTTAGGAAAATTCCATCAAACATCCAAATTTGAAAAATTATAGTATAATTTAATTAATAAATTAAAAATAATATAAACACAATTAAAAACATAATCATTTGAAACTTATAAAATATTTTTAATATCATAAAAATGTAAACTACATGGGATATTTCGGAACAACATTAGTAGTCCAATGAATAACACCCTTCCATGTCAAAAGGAATGAAAATTATCATAGAAAAAAAAGAAAAATATAAGATAAATAAGTAATAAAAATTGAGATTCAAAGTTATTTATCCCACTATACTTGGTAATGGTGCTAAAACTTGATGCAATTCTGAATTTCACCAACACTTGAGGCATCTATCAGAGTTTATAATTTAAATACATGAGGCCCTAATCGCCAATAATGCTAAAAGTAGTATAGAATATTGGAGTCCTAATATCAAACCATAAGGAATAGGAATAATACAACACAAATTAAATTTTATTTTTTGTTATATATAAAAAACATATATAATATCATGGAAAGTACTCCAAAGAAAAATGATTGGATATTAGGAAACACATGGATGAGGTAAAACTATAGATTAAGGGTTTATAAAACTCAGATTTAAACTAAAGAAAAAAATTAGAGGACTGAATCCCAATGACTATGTTTTTGATCTTCTAGTGATCATTACGGGATATTAATTTTTAGAATCATTAAAAACACTAGTTATACTTTGTTTGAAAACACTAGTCCTTCCAAGGATTTTTTATTCCTCTCTAAAGGTAATCTATAAATCCATTTGGTGAAATAATTTTATTCTCAACACAAGAGGTGGATTAGGGTTGCATATTCCTCTCTCCATCCCCTTAACAACTTAAGTTTTTTCCCTTGATATCATCACTTTCACTATATATTTAAGAGATAAAAATATACAATACTCAGAAAAGGTTATTTATTCTCCACATGTGATTCACTGTTAAATTATTTATTTATTACCTATCCTGGGTCCTCAAACTCTTCATCCACCACCCCTTAGGTGACTATTCACTCATGGAAACTTGATTTTCTCTCATAATATATATAGAGAAAATGTTAGGGATGAATGATTTATAATGATAATATAGTAGATAACGAGAGAAAAGTAAACAAATAATATTTACAACCAATCTATGATTTTGGAACCATTCCACAAGACATCATAATGTTAAAAATTTCAAATAAGAGTGTTATCTTCCTATGGTATTCATTATTCCTTGAATTTATGTTCTCTTGATCTTCCTACCATATTTAGAAGAAAAATCTTCAATACTTTACAAATTCAATGATAAGTTTATTTAAATAGTTATAAATATCGCATCGAACAACCACAATAATTGTGGTGTGGACTATTAAAAATCTCAAAAAAAATAAAAGGCCTCAATCTTGGATATGGTGAAACCATATGTCTTGTATCATAGTGAAATATATTTTAATTGAAATTTAAAAACATCTAAGTTCCATGGATTTTACCTTTTTTGAATCTTATCTAAGTTTTGTCCATGTTGAGGACACCATGAATGGGTTACGATTTATGAGAGCCCATGCAGTGTGGCTATCTTAGGCTCTGAAAAATCCCATCTTCATCTATATCCTCCCTTCCATGATGTAGTTAGATAGTTGTGGTGAAATATTTCTTACACAGGAAATCATTAAGTAATTTATAGTAATCTTATATTTCTTGATTATTTTATGATATATAAGGGTGGCTATGGTGTAGGCCCTTCCTTGGTCGGGCACTAGGATAAAATGTTAATCTCTAGAACTAGAGCATGTAGTGTTAGAGAGTAGCTCCAAATACAATTTTACAATATCAACCATTCACTAATATTCCATCATTGATATTAAAATATATGATTCATGTACTACTCATTGAAATCCATATAAAGATTGTGGACTTATAAATTCATTAGTTTTACCCCACCTGGATGAGATTATCCACCCTTCACCAATCATGAAACCATCTGACATTAACCCATGCCTGGTGAACTAAAATCTTCCTATCTCATAATGGATGGACTTCCTATTGATCATAGTTATCTACCTTTGGGTGGATATGTGTCATGCCTCATTAGTTAAGGGTTAGATTGGTTCTTGCCTATTTTTCCTCATTTTTTCAAATTCTTCAATAATTCTATGGAGCAAGGTTATGTCCACATTTCAGGTCATATCCTTGGAGTATTTCCAAGTTATAGGTCCTCACTTTATTCTTCAAAACATGGCCTCTTATATAGTGTCAAGAATGATTCTATAGTGTTATTCAATTCATCATATTAATTCCCATGATTCATTAATTATTCTATGACACTAATCTTCATAGATCTCTGAAATTTTTCTACATCATAGTACCATGGATATGACATTTTCTCTTTTAATATCTTGGTCCTCAGATTCTTATCTCCATGAGGTAGCATTTTAATGTAGATATTTCACCATAAAATGAATCACAAATATAAAAAATCTACTAAAAGAGATGAAATATCTATATTCCATCAATTTGAGCACAAATAAGGAGAAAACATATAAATTATTCCCAATTTGATTCACCCAATTAATTTAAATAGTATCCAAACATAAGATGAAAATAGACCTATCAGTAAACCCAAGAATCATCATAACTCTGATGGTGATGAATAATTCCAAGATCAATGCCAATATTATTAAGAGGATTCATAATATGGGGTAATTTAGTGTGTTACAAAGACAATATCAACATGACCGCCTCTCTTATTTCTTAGAGATCTATGATATATTATATAATAATAGAGTTTCATCAAGAATTATTTTGTTATGGGTGTTCTTATATTATCTATGGAACTTAATTAAAGACTGTTTGAAGACAAAACCCCTATATCTATCACAAATAGGGATGACCTATCTAAGAATTCTTGATAAATATTTACTATCGGTATATATATGGAAATTATGAAGTGATATCCATAACATTACCCAAATTGATGTATAATCTTTTTAAGAGGTGTGGGATAGAATAAAGGAGTTTCTATGGAGATTTATTCACCAAGGAATTGATGTTTGGATCTAAATTAAAATGTTCTATTATAGACTATATCCTATAGATCGTGTAGTTTTTGATGCCTCTACAAATGGAAGATTTATTTTAAAAATAATGGAGGTTACTAGGAATCTTATTAGTGTGTTTTCCCATTATTCAAACTTGTGGAAGAGAGATATAGGTCCTTTGAGAAGGATTATGCACCAATTTTAGGAGACTAATTTTATTTCATACCAAGTAGAATCCCTGAAGAATAAGTATGATACATAACAATTACCATTAAAATAAACACCACCACCAGTATAAATAGTGGAGATTTAATATTTCAAGATGTGTGGTCATCTTTTTCCATATTAGGAGTATCATATAGGATGAGAGGATAATGATATTCTCAAGTATAATTAGATATGTTACAACTGAGGTCCATAATAGTTTCATATAAATTAATCTCAACCCAGACATTTCTAGAATCGATATATGAATAAAATTCTTGAATCAACCACAAACTGAACAAAATATTCATAGACAGTAAGGCCCACCTAGATATCCAGTACAACCCCAATCTTCTTAACCATTACACCCATTCCCACCATCAATAACTCAACATATTTAACCACAATAAAAATGCCAACAATATTTTTATCCATGAAAATATCCCCATGTATAACCCCAAACTTGATAATTTTTTCATTACATTCATTCACAAAGTGAAATAATATATTACAACATAAGATACAATTATGAAAAATAAAAAGGATGCTCTATGAAACCTTTATCATCAGGTACAGAAAATATATTCGTCACTTTCTGATATATTACCAAGAACATTTCTCGATAACACAAAGACTCGTGTTTGAGGATTATAAAGTGGTGACTTTGAATAGTTAATGAGATATAGAGGCTAGGTGTAAAATTAGGTGGAAAAGAGGCCACTATAGGAGGGTAAGTAAGAGGAAACCAATAAGAAAGTGAAATCTGATAGTGCTAAAAACATATATGGATGTTTAGAAAAAGATAATTTTGAGGATAAATAATGAAAGGAAAAATAAAAGAGGAGTTCTAATTCAATTAAAATACATTCAAAAAGAATAAAAATACATATCAAAGACACTATAAAAACCTCTCATCCCATTTTAAGTGAGGATGAGATAAGGGAAACTGTGAAATTGATATATAAATTTCTTAGATATGTTCAAATAGTTCCACAACAATATCCCATTTGTAAAATCTATTTTTAAAATTCTTGCTTATTAGACATCTATTAAAGAATTTTTATCAAGGAAAATGAATATGAAGGATTCAAAATTCACCTCCTTCATTAGATAATTCTCATTAGTTGTATAAAAAAAATCTTTCCAAAGATGAGATACCTTGATTGTTTCTCTATTACATGCACCACAGTTTCATGTGGTATTTATAAAATATAGTGTGATTTGGTAATAATAATGATCCTGATTTCATTGGGTTTCATTAAAATGTGATTAATAGAGGAATTAAATCTAACAAGGTTATCCATTTTTCTTGTAGACACATTAGTGATATACCCCTGTGTTATTTTGGAGGATTTCCATGTTATGGTTGGAATATTTGTTTCCCAATTGACATTCTAATTATTGACATATTGAAATAAGAATAAATGTTTATAATAATAGAGATACCATTTATCACAACTGAAAAGGAACTTATCGATTTCAACTAAGGATGACTCATTTCAAGAGTTAGAGACCATCATGTTTTTTTTTGACTCGGTGATGGAATCATTGTAAAGGGAAGAGTTAGTTAACAACCAAACTATTTTTGTAGCTGAGGAAAAATAATTCCATAATAGATATCATTACAACATCTGAAAAAAAAAGAATAAGAAGAAAAATATAGATATTATTAATGAGATGGTTTCCAATAATGTAAATAAGATTCCAAAATAAGAAAAATTCAATAGTAGTTTGGAAAAATTTCAGTGGATGGAATCATAGGAAAGGGACGCATACCAAGATTTTATACCCTCAATTATCAATCAACAAATACTAGAATTTAATCCATCATTTAGCCTTCTATATTACTCATATTTGGGAGTACATGAATAATAATCGTTCATCATGAATTTGGACTTCATAATGGAATAAGAGGAAAAACTATTATTTTTTTAGAATATTAAATCATTTCATTACATGGGAAGTTGTTAAAATTGAAGGGATAATCATGACAATGTGTACTGACAAGTTCTTACATGGATATATGATAAATTTTAGATTACAACCATAATGTAAACTCACTAAACACATGAATAAATTCATGAATAATAAGTTTTTTAAATTTTTGGATACTGGAATTACTTTCTCTATTTTAGATAATGATTGGGTGATCCCACTTTAGGAGGTTCCTAAGAAGGGTGATGTGATAGTGGTTCAAAAAATGATAACAAGATAATTATCACATGAACCATTATAGGATGGAATGTGTGTTTTTATTATAGTAAACTAATCATATCCATCCATAAAAATAACTTTCCATTACCATTAATACATCAAATATTGGAATGGTTATCCATACATGAGTCTTGTTACTTCCTCGATGGATATTATAGTAATAATTAAACACTTCTGTCCATATATAAAACTTAAATACTATTTTCACCAACCCAAATGGAACCTTCAACTACCATAAGATGTCCTTTGTGTTGTATAATGAACTAGAAACTTTAAATAGTGTATGAAATAAAACTTTCATGATAAAGAAGATGATTTTCTGGAGATATTTATGGACAATTTTTCAATATATCATAAGTATTTTGATGTTTTATTGAGTATCATAAATTAGGGGTTAAAGTGGTGCTTAGAAAAATTACCAAACATAAATTGGGAGTAGATTCATTCCATGTTATAATGAGGCATCATCCTCAGGATCTAGATTTCAAAGAAAGGAATAGAGGTCGATCCATAAAAGATCAAGGTAATTTTCTGAGCCAATTATATCACATGGATTAAAATATATCTTTGAAATGTGGGTTTCTACCACTATTTTTTTAAATATTTCTATAAAATTTATCATCCTCTTACACAAATGTTATTAAATCATGTGACATATAACTTTGATGTGTCTTGTTAAGAAGCCTTTTTTAGTTGAAATTAAAGATAGTGGCTTCCCTTGAAGTGACCTAAGCAAATTATAAATAATTATTGTACCATTTTAGATAAATATTCAATATATTTCACAAATATATGCTCGAGAACCAAAATGGTTTAGTGTCTTTAGAGATTATATATATACAGTCTTCTTATTCCATGGAATATATTTAACATCTCCCTAAAATATCTTACCATATAATACTATTCTTATACATAACATACTGAAACCTTCCTTCATAACATTGGGAAAGTAAACATAATAAAGGGTGATATTGGAAAATCAATAAGGGTATTCATGTGAGATAGCAATCGATGATCGTATAAAATAATAAGATAAGAATAAGGGTATGAGATCATGAATATAACTTAAAAATGTTTTACCTAATATCTCAAATATCATAAACATGATTAATGTCCTAAAGAATTATAATTTTAAAATACCTAAATCATAAGAGTTGTGAATCATCATAAATCAACCATGAACCATAAATTCATGTTAAAAAATTATAGTGCCATTATTGGCATAGAAACCATTACATATGTCATGGTTAATTACCAAGACCATCAAATTATGGTTGATCAAGAATAAAACCATGTCCACATTGTCATAATGGATCATACATCATTACTTTTTTCTCAAATTGGATGAATCACATCAACTTGTTTCCCATAGGGAATCAAGTATATTGACTTTTTCACATAGTGTATCAAGAAAATCAACTTGTTTCCCATAATTATCTCATGATACATAAAACATTACTCAATGATTTGGAGGGATATATAATTCTTAGACCACCCATAACTTAATTAAAACCATAAATATGCATTAGATAAGATCATAAAACACTCATCATATCATTATATAATAACCTATGAAAGAAAATGGGTTTCATAAATATTTCATAATTTATTCATAGCATAACACATAAAAAATTAATGGGTTTTGTAAATATCTCATCATCATAATCATAAACCATCCAAAAAAATAATAAGGATGGTTTCATTGGATCATATCACCATTAAAAAATAATTTACATTTAAGGATGTTTCCATAGATGAAATCCATTTAAAAGAATAACTGGAATATTTCTTAAGGAAAATACACGTTTCATTTTGAAATGATGGATTTAAAATATAAAAATTCCCAAATATAATAGAAAAATATTTCATTTAAAATAACCATTGAAAATTTAAAAAGAATTTTCAAATCCATGAGCGTCCATGATGGTGTAAAATTTTAAGTATTTCATATATGTTAAAATAAAAACATTTCTTTCACACTTTTGTAAAAAAAATCAAAAAAGTACTATGCTTAAAAAACGAATATTCCATTGAAACATTTTTATAGAGTGTAAAATTTATATAAAATTTTTTAAAAATCATATGATAATATTTAAACATTTTATTGAAAACATGTATCTGGAATAAAAAATATTTTCTTCCAAATAGTAAAACATATCCAGTTTTCTAAAAAAACATTCTTTCTACCTCTGAAGATCTTAAAATTAAAAAATGAAAGAAAAACATGTATTCTATAGGAATAACCATAGTTTAATAAAAATAAGTACTTTTATAAGATAAATGCCTTAAAATTTCTTCAATGTGAATTTAATCATAAATAATCCAGATTAAAATAATTTTGAAACTTAAATCCCTTGCCTCTTTTGTAAATTTTGAATCATAATACCCATGAAAAAAAACATAAAATGAAAAATTAAATATATTTAAAATAATCAGATTCATGATATAAAATTTTACAGGGTCATTATATATAATTTATAAAATAATATGGGTGTATAACAAAACATTTTACCTAAACAAGACAACTTCAGACAATAAAACCTTACCTCAAGTCTCATCTTTCTTGATACATGTTCGAACCTCATGTATAATAAATATAGATTTATTATAAATTAATTATATAACAATAATAACATCTATCATAAAATTTATGATTTATATATAAAATATTATCACCCATTTATTAATCATTTGTTATTAAAATCATTATTCTGGGTAATAATTGCTTGGTTTTTCTTGCATGTTGGAGTTTGACAGTTTTGTCCTTTTAAATTGATCATGTTTCCATAATATACATAATTTTAATAATGATATAAATATGATATATATTCATTATACTTATATTCATTATATAGAGAGATATAGAGATAAATAGTGTTATCCATAAAAGGTAGAGATAGATAATGAATTACACTATTCATTGAGATGGTTGGCTATACGGATGCGTAAACATTGTTTTTTCTTTTATAATGATATAAGGAAAGAAAGTTAAATAATAATTAATCTTTATATATTCATTATTTTATCATATATATCATATATGTTCAATAAAACTATCCATATTACCATCCATGTAAATCGGAAATGAATAACGAATCACATCGCTTCGTAGAGGTGGTAGTCCACACATACGCATGAGTGACGTTATTATCTTCAAAGGGATTAGAAATTGAGAAGGTAGATATGATATTAAAGTTTTATAAGAATAATTATGTCATAAATATTATATATAAATATAAAAATCTTTATAATAACCATAAATTAAATAAGTATATGGAAAATGAATTGTATAGTTATCTGTGGATGGTAAGTCATACGTATGAATGAGCAATATTTTCACTTCCAATTTGATGGAAAAGAGGGTGAATAAAGGTTTTTTATAGTAATAGTAAAAATTAATTATATTTAGGATAATTAAAATTTTATATTATGTATAATATTATTGATTTAGAGGAAGTGGAAGAAGAAGAAAATTGAAATAGGTCAGGTAAGACAATTACCTCTTCTTCAGTATGCCTCCTTTAGATCCCTTATTAATTACCCTTTTAATGGTTTTATAATAAGATAAGAAACTTTAATTAATGTATAGGTAACTTTATAAGAATATTTTATAGATTTTGGTTGATCTATAAGTCTCAATGTCGTGTAAATAACAGAAATGAGGGGTAACCTTTGATAAGTGAGTGGAGGGGTACTCTTGGAATTTTCAGAATGATTAAAATATAATAAATTAATTATTGAGAAAAATGGATCCAAATGGCTATATGTTTAAAGATAATTTATTATATAGTTAAAATATAATCATAAAAGAAAATTTATATAGGTTTTTGTAGTATTTTAAACCATATATTTTTGTTTAACCAATTAGTTAACCTATTTTAACCTTAACCACGACAACAACCATTTGACTCTTAAAGGGTTTTATTTTTTACTTATAAGTTGAAAGTTGGATCATAAATGGAAAAAATTACATTTGTTACAATATTTTATCCATGTTTTCCTTTTTCATGATTTTTATGGTTTTTAAATAATTTATTAAAATATTATTTTCATAAAATGTCATTAATGTCATTTTGGACACTATTTATTTAATATGACAGTAAAGATAACAATAAAAAGATTAGATTTGAATATAATCCTTTAAAATATCCCTAATTTATCATATTTATCTAAAAAATTAATGTACACCTACAATTCAATCAAATTTTATTACTTTTAATATTTTTTAAATGATTTATTTTATTAATCTACTAATTGAATAAAAACTATATCGGCGTTGCATAATCATTTTGGGTAATTAATCAATCACTAAAAATTAAAAATAAATTACTATAATAAATAAAATTAATTTATATTTCAAATAAACATTTATAACCAAATATAACCTTTTTATAAAAATATGATAAAGTATTAAAGATATTAATGTAAAGAGTGTGACATTTTTTACCATATATTTTACATAAATTAATATAAAGGTAATTATCAAATAAATATGGCACTAATTGGCCATATATTTAAAAATTTGATGAAAATGGAGAAAATTCACCCATCCAATAAGATAATTTAGATTTTTAGAGAAATTTTTAAGCCTTATCCCAAAGTATTATCTCTATTTTACTTGTTTTACCCTTTCTGAAGTGACAATAAATTACTATGGTTACTATTCATATTTATAAAAAATATAAGGGATCTCTTAAAAAAAATTAAACCACCTGATTCTAAATATGGAATCAATTTTTTTAATATTCAATCTCCATAAATGGTAGAAAATAATTTAAGATAAAAAACACAAAACGCAATGAAAAATAGTTTTTTAGAAAAATTCATTTTTAAGTATAAAAATATATATATACCAGATTAAAAAATAAATTGCATTTCAATTAACTTAATTATATTATTAATAATATAATAGAATAAATTTTACTTTGAATGTATTTAAAAAAAATGGAACTTTTTACATGCTTGAAACAAAAATACAATTTCCAATAATGATTTGTATTTCTCTCTATGCATTGGATAATCAGCCTTTTTAGACAAATCCAAAAATTTTACTGTAAGATATTATGGATATTTTCATTTAAAAAACTAAGTTTATTTTATAAAATATATTTTTCAAAATTTATAAATTTTAATATAATATTTTCTCAAAAAAAAATAAATAAAAATCTTGTATGAATGAAACATATTTTTAAAGCATTATATGACTTAAAAATTAATGCATACTGCCTAAGAATTAACAAAAAAAAATTTTACTATGAACTTTATATATATTTCATAATTTTGTTATTATTATTCATACCATCCTATTAAATGGCTATGTTAAAATGTTCTTGTTTAAATTGTAGTTTTGGGTGACTCATTTAAATTTGGTGTTGCATGTCATATACGCTATCAAAAATAATTTTATTATTTTAAAAACTTGGGGTGTCACATTCTCCCTCCCTTTAATAAATTTTATCCTCAAATTTTTGACTTGGGATCTATAATCTAGGTATTGACATTAGAAAATTATGTTTTCAAAAACTCAAATTTTAAACGGGGTGATAAAAATTCTTCTAAAAAGAAAAACTGAAATACAAAGATCATCTAGAATAACATGAAACTAGGTTTCTAAATATGATAACATTAATGTAAAGTAAAAATATGGAAATTGAGGAGAAAAATAACTCCCAATTACAAATATATAGTGATCTATAATATGGTTAGGATAAATTTAACATCCATAATTCCATAAATATTTTATAGTTGAAAAGACCATTGATTCGTCAAAAAAGAAGGTAAAATAATAAAATTTTATTTCAAGATCCTTTCCCTAATGTTAAAGTATTCTTTTACTCTATGTATAGAGAACATAATAAAATAAACTTAATTGATTTATTTTTAAATCATAAGAACAATTTCATCCTTTGGTTTGCTTCAATAAATTTACTCCGTATATTTTACTTCAACAAAAAAATGATCAAGATGAATTATTCATTCCTAAAGAACTAAAATTAATATTTAATGGATCATACAATCTATAAAAGAATGAAAATTCATTCCTCCTATCTCAAGATATTTACTAGAGATAAATTAATTATCATAGGTTATCCAATATGATAAATCATATTTTAACCTCAAAATATGATACCCCAAGTTCATCATAATCCATTCCATAAGTAGTTACCCTTAAAACATTTCTAATATATGTCTGTCCAAATTAAAAGTTCATAAAAATATAAATAAGCACAAAAAAATTCCAAAAATAAATTTCACATTAATCCCTAAATTTCATAAAGTATTTATAAATTTCGCATACCAAATATGTGAATAACTTGATCATATATTTTCCAGAAACCTGGTAATAACCTAAATGACCATAAATCATTAATGAAAACAAACACAATTCTTAAAATTAACTATCTTCTCATTCCTTAAATAAAATCATATATTATTGAATGTATTCTATAAATCCAAAAAATTGTAAACTCCATTAAATATAATATAGACCACTTGGTTTATAAATCAGTAATTAGTTCCAAGGTCGTCAATACAATCCTGTTTAATTTATTAATAATCAATTTATCACAAATAAACATTATCATTTCAACATTTTCTTAAGAAAATTGGTGACCTGAATTGGTTTCCCAATTCATGTCACCTAAGTAATTTATTAAAGTCAAAAAATAAGAACAGTACAACCTCAAGGTGTAAAGAACTTACACCAGTAGGGATTTAAAGGGGTTACAAAAAAACTCACTCAAAATAAACCTATTCTTGAAGACATCCCAAAAGAATCTCCAGTCAATTGTATCTTTCAAAGATGGATCTTCAAATATGCAGTCCATCCAAAAATTTAGAGAGATATCCTATTGGAAAAATTAGAATAGCCTGAGCCTTCTCCCCTACAGTCAGCATGAACTGATAGAAACCATGAGGATCAGAGGAAAAAAGAAATAGGCAGTGGGTTAAAAAGATAAAATAGAAGGTCAAAATAGAATTTTTTCCCCTTCAAAGCGATCAAACTAGACATTAACACAGAAAATCCAACAATTAAAGCAAGATAAAGCACGTGTCCTCCAGTATTCAATCTAGGAAAGATCAAAAAAATCTAACCAGAGCTAGCATGAAGCCAATTTTCTTCCATATCTTCCTTGACACAGCCATCAAACAGAAAAAAGACATTCTGGTCCAACCAATGAATCAGAATACTTAAGTCTAGCACTTTAAGTAGGTAGAAAAAATCTTCAGAATCAACCAGAGTCCAGGCAGGAACAAGATAGAGGTCTAGAAAATTCAGACCTTGTGGATGAAGACATCAGAAACCTCCAGAGAGCGTAATAACAGTTCACCAAACCACATAAACATAGTGCAAACAGAAGTAAAGCAGCTCTAAGATTTTACTTAACGGAAAGGTAAGTGTTCTTTGAGATCAAAGTCAGCAAGCACTAGTAAAAACAAAAGTATTTTCAGTATTTAGAAAATACCAAAGTGTGCAATGCAGAGGTTGAAAAAATATCAAAGGTGAATTAAGGAGTTTCATGAAACTACCTCTTCAATATTTCATTGAAGATATATTGTTTAATGGAAAGTTAAGTGTTCTTTGAGATCTCCCCTTTTCGAAAAGATTTATATAAGATTTCATCTCAGAGATTTTCTGAAGATTCAGGGTCTTGAAAACAAGGTACATACTGCTTTTCTACCCCTCCATGCTATTGTGGGACCTCAACATGTTGAGATATGTCAGGGTCTAAAATCACTTCAAGTGACATTCTACTACAAGGTTTAACTTGAGTGGATTCATTGGCTTCCCTTATATAAGGATCAATAGAAACTGTCCTTCTTGAAATGTCCAAGGATTTAGTAACTATAGTTCTTTAAACTTGGTAATAATCCCTACGTTTCCTTATTTTTTTGGGATTGGGGATAATAAACCCATCTCCATCCACTATTGGCTTTTTACCCTTCCTAGCCATGGTTCTTATAAAATCTGCCTCAATGTGAGTAGATTTTTCTTCCTCTTCATTTGGTGAATCATTACTTTTAGAAGCATTTCACCTCTCATTATCATCATCCTCCTGAATGTCATCATTCATTTTCACATTCGACACTACCTCAAGAGGAGGGGAGGGACTGTGAGGAATACTAGCAACCACAACTATGGGTGAAGTATCTTTGGTAAGATGCTCACATTTTTCCATTGGATTATTATCTTGATCACTCCTTGGAAGACAATTATCCATAGGTGTTGATATCTCATTAGAAGTCCTAGGGAAAACCTTGGTTTTTGTCAAGGTTTCATCAACAGGCCCTAATTTTAGAGCATCTGAGATCCTTTTTGAACCAGATTTTTTCACCCAAACTTATTTGCAATGCAGTTGAGGGGGTTCCAATCTTTGAGACTCACATTCCTCCATTGAATGACCAATTTTATAGTATCACATATAGTAGGGAGGAAAATTTTCAAATACTACTTCTTGAATGAATAATTTCTCTCCATTTTGAATCCAGAATCGGTATGGCAGATCATGCGAGATGTCAACCTCAGTGAAAATCCTTGCTACTGAGGGACTATATAAATTTAAGGTAGCATTTTCTAATCTAATCGTAGTTCCAAAAAGACAAGAAATTTCCAAAAGATCACGATGCTTGAACAAATGCAGAGGTAACCCTAGGAACCCAATCTAGATAGGAACAATAGGGGGATCATATCCAATTTCAAAATCCGGAGACCACTTATAGACCTTCATAGAAGAACCCCCAAAGGACCAGGAGACTCGAATCCAAAATCTATAATAATCATAATCTGAGGAAAATTGAAACACGATATGCAAAGAATTAAGAAGCCCAATGTGAATGTTTGTAAAGACAATGTTATCAAGAGTTTTGCGTAAGAAGAAGAGAGAAGGGAGAATTTTGATAAAATGACCTACAAGAACAAATAGGAGGTCTGAATCATGATCCAGTACCTCATCTTTGGAGAAAGCAATTGTCGATAGGCCTCTGTGTCTATATGATTTTGGAGCAAGGTTGTCGGAGGCCTTCGATTCTGCACAAGTAATTCTACCTGCGACCACATCTACGAACGTTCTCCCATCTTGGAGCCCTTGTTCAACATTAATCACATGTTAGGGGTTGTATTTAACTCGGTCAGGTGTTTTTCCCAAAAAAATATCACATTAACATTAAATAATATTTCTAGGTCTTCAGTACCATTAAACATATTATTGAAAATTAGTAAGTAAAAACTAATATAGAACAATATTTAAATGTTTCTTGTTTCTTGTTTATTATATCTATAATAAAATTTATAAAAATACTTATACAAAATAATTCTTGAATTATAATACATAAACACTTAAATCATTCTCTTTATTTATTATACCACAAACTATGATTTTTCATTTTATTCCTTAACAGATCCTTTCTTTTATGTGTCATTTGTAGTCTCTTCATCAACAATAATAAAACCTTAAATCATAAAACTTTTATAATCCTCTTTTTGATATTTTCAATTAAGAAATTTATTTGAATAAACTCTATATTTTTCACATTTAAAACATTAAAATATTGATGATTCCTTATGGAACCCATTATTTTCATCCATTGGGATAACCAAACTTTTCATTTTTCCTCAAAAAAATAATTTCTTTATGGATTTATTTTCCACCCCCAAAACATCTTTACTTTCCTTTGAGACATTTCCATGGGTTATTATTCCAACATACCTGACATGTTGGAAACAAATTATTCTTCCCTCAATGGTATTCATGAAACTATATTTTTTACATATTTCATGTGTTAGAAAAATAAAAAAAACATGATATTGTTAGTCCTATAATGAATAATTAGTTAGTAATATTAATAAGATTTCTCATTCCAACAACTGTTTCACATGGTTTCTCATAAGTACAATAATTTCATTACCCATCACATTCAGCAAAAAAAAATTATTCCTTGTTCTGTCCGTTGAATACAACCAGAAACCATAGCATGAGAAACAATAATAATAGTGGGAAACCACATAATTATGAAAATAATTTATAGGATGTCTCAATCAAGAGACATTATTTTCAATCTATGTCACCTTAGGTTTATCTTTGTTCATTCATAGTTATTATCTATTCAAATCCTATATAATGGTTTATAAATAAAATCTTAGTTAACAATAGAATAATTTTAGAAGAATAGTTATGTCATAAATCTCAAATATAGAAATTAAACCTATCATAATATCCATCCATGAAATATGGTGATGTAAAATTAATTTTATCGCTATGTGGAGACGTTAACTCGTACATACACATGAGTGATACCATCACATACCATTTGATGGAAAAGCGGGTGAATAAAAGTGGTTTCATAATCATAATAAAAGATTAGTATATTTTTTTAAACTTAAGTTATTATTGTTTTAATAATATCACATATTTAGAGTAATTAGAGTAAGAAGAAAATTGAAATAGGTCGGGTAAGATGATTACCCCTTCTTTGGTAGGCCTCCATTAGATCCCTTCTTAAGAAACCTTGGAATGGTCATTTAAGATGATATAACCCTATAAATCATGTATAAGGAATTGTAAAATATAATTTGGAATGTTTAGGATGATATAGATATATCAACGTGGTGTAAATAAGAGAAAGGAGGGGTTCCCATTTATAAGTGAGGGGAGGGGAACTCTTGGAATTTCTTAAATGATTAAAATATAAAAAACTAATTCACATGAAAAATGATTCCATATGTCCATGGATTAAAATATAAGGTATTATATGGTCTAAATATTATCAAATAATAAAATTTAGATAGGTTTAAGTGGTATTTTAAACCTTATCTTTTGTTTTTACCCCATAGTTAGCCTATTTTAACCTTAACTATGACAACGACCTTTTCACTATTAAAGGTCTATAATTTTAATTATAAGGTGATAGTTAGATAATAAATGTACAAGGTATGACATTTTCAACCATACATTACCCACATTTTTCTCTTTTATTATTTCTAGTATTTTTAAATAATTTATTAAAAAATTATTTTCTTAAAATTTTATTAATGCCATTTTTTTACATTATTAATTTAATTTAACAATCAAGTCATCAAGAAAAATATGGAATTCTAATATAATTTTTCAAACATCACTAATATTTAATATTTATCTAAAAAAACATTGAACATAATAATTCATTCAAATTGTATTGCTTTTAATGTTTTTAAAACCATTTATTTTCTATTTCTATTAATTGAATAAATATTGTTTCTGTATTGTGTAAGCATCTAAGGTAAATATTCAATCACTAAAAATTAAAGATAAATTACTTTAATAAGGAAAATGAAATTTTCTTTCAAATTAACATTTATGACTAAACATAACCTCTTTATAACCTTATGATAAAGTATTAGAGATAATAATGTCATGAGTGTGGCATTTTTGACTTTATCCTTTACTTAAATTAATATAAAGGTCACAATCAAATTAATATGGAATAGAGTGACCATATATTCAAGAAATGGATGGAAATGGCCATGATCTACCCATAAAATTTGATAAAGGTAGGTGTTAGAGAAATTTTAAGGCGTTATCACAAAGTTTCAAACTTATTTTTCCTATTTTAACTTTACTTAAATGATAAGAATTTATTGTGGTTACTATTTATATTGATCAAAAAATGAATATATTTAGAAAACTTAAACCTATTGATCCAAAATATTGTATCCATTTTTTAATAATATAATTATATAAGAGGAAGGAATTAATTTGAGATAAAAACATAAAATACAATGAAAAATAGTTTTTTAGAAAAATACCTTTTAATGTGTGAAAATGTTTTTAGAAAATTAAAACATAAAACATATCCAAATTAAATTAATTGGATTATTAAAAATATAATATAACTAATTTTACTTTGATTACATTTTAAAAAAATGGAACTTTGAACGTGCTGGAAACCAAAATACAGTTTCAATAAAAATTAGTATTTATCAGTATTCACTGTAAAATAATCTTTTCAAAAAGATACAAAAAATCACCATAAGATAATTTTGATGTGATGATTTCAAAAAAATAATTTTATTAAATATATATTTTAAAATTGGGAAAAATTAAATATAATATTTTCTCACAAAAATAAATAAAAAAAATTTCTTAAGGAAACATATTTTTGAAGCATAATATGACTTTAAATAAATTGAATGATTATTTCATAGTCATTAATAAAAATATTTTTATTTTTTAGGAACAATATATATATATATATATATATTAATGTTTTTATTCCTATTCATGACCACTAATTCAATGATTAAGTTATAACAGCAATATTTAAATAATAATATTTCATGGTTCATTTAAGCTCATTGTTGCATGTCGTATATGTTATCTAACAAAATGTTATTATTTTAAAATCTCAAGTTTCTATATACCTAATCATTATAGTTCCATATTTTAAAAATTATTTTTAGTTTATGTGTAAGTGATTTCATTATGGGATATATTTTAGGACAATTGGTCAGTTATATCCATCAAAATAATTATTATGCTAACAACATTCTTAGTAATGCTCAAGTGAATTACACTACCATTAAGAAGGAGTTTCTTATAGTAATATTTTATTTGGATAAATTCTGGCCATATTTTGTTTTATCTTAAGTTATTTTTTAAATTAACCACGCATCTTTGATGACTTTTAAAATAAAAAGGATGCCATGTTGAGGGAGATTTAGTGCATCCTCTTTTTGGAAGATTTTGATATTTTCATCAAGGATAAGATGGGATTAGAGAATATTGTAATTAACTATTTATCAAGGATTAAACAACCAAATGTAGAGGTAGAATATGATATTGATATTTTGGATGAGTTCCCAAAATAGATGTTTTTCCATGTGGATATGAAATATAGGTTAAGGTTTTCTAATATTGTGAACTATTTGGTCACTGGGATATTATACAATAATTTTTCCTATCAATGAAATAATATGTTCTTATCTGAATTTGTGCAATATTTTTGGGATAATTCCATTCTATTCAAATAATTTAGTGACTTCCTGATTAGATGATCTGTACCCAAAGAGGAAGAACTAAATTTATTAAAATTATTTCATTCATTACCCACTGAGGGACACCATGGGTCTAATTATACCATTGACAGTATATATCAGAGTGGATTTTTTGGGTGTCTCTTCATTAGGATTACTCATAGTTTAATAAAATCAATGATTTGTGTCAAAGTACTTGTAATATAGGAAAAAAAGAATTAGTTGATACAAAACCCAACTCTTATGGTCTAGGTGTTTGATGTGTGGGTCAATGATTTCATGGGACCCACTACTGGAAATCAGATCTTTCCCAACACTTATATACACCCTTTCCCAACGGTTCTCCCAAACCGTTGGGAAAGGGGCCTCAAAACACCCCTTTCCCAATGGTTTGGGAGAACCGTTGGGAAAGACCCCCCCTTTCCCAACGGTTTGGGAGAACCGTTGGGAAGGACCCCCTCAAAACACCCCTTTCCCAACGGTTTGGGAGAACCGTTGGGAAAGACCCCGAACCGTTGGGAAAGACCCCCTCAAAACACCCCTTTCCCAACGGTTTGGGAGAACCGTTGGGAAAGACCCCCCCTTTCCCAACGGTTTGGGAGAACCGTTGGGAAAACTCAGCCCAAAATCCAGCATTCACCCCTGGAAATTATCACCTATCCCAACGGTTTTGAGAACCGTTGGGATAGATTCTTTGATTCCTTCCAGGTCTACTACCCGAGAACATTATATAAATATAAATTTTAAATAATTATGATAATACATATATATATTTATGAATTTATGTTTATAAAAGTTATGTTAGGTTAGTGGTTAAGGCGTTTAATTATAAACGGGGGGTTGTGGGATCAAATCCCACCACATGTTTTTTTTTGAAATACATATACCAACGGTTTTATAACCGTTGGAATAGATTTTCATATTACTTATACCAACGGTTTTGAAAACCGTTGGAATAGATTTTAATATTACTTATACCAACGGTTTTGAAAACCATTGGGATAGGTCTATACCAACGGTTTTCCCAAAACCGTTGGTATAGACCTATCCCAACGGCTTACTTCGCAACGGTTCTCCAAACTGTTGGTATAGGCTATACCAACGGTTTGGAGGCCTATACCAACGGTTTGGAACCGTTTGTATAGGTTAGTATTCTACTAGTGACCCTTTTTGAACTCCTTCAGCCACACATACATCCTATTTTGTGTAGATTACATAAAAAATCTAGTATAATAAAATTCTACAACTCACAATATGAAAAAATTGATAATGAAGTTCTTTAAGAAGAGTGTTTTTCTCATTTTGAAATCCCTCATTTACTCATAAGTGATAGGGGAACTCGTTTTAATAACCCCTTAATGAGGGGATTCCTCTAGAAATATGGTGTCTGATTCAATATTAGAATCCCTTATCCACTATGAAAATAGTGATAAGGTGGATTTATCAAACCATTAGATAAAGTAAATATAACGACCCATACTTTACATACATTTTTATTACTTCATAATTGAAGCATAATTATTACAACATATAACAAAACCATGATAGGACCATATAGGTATAGTGTCTTTAGAAACTGGGAAACATAAACAAATGGTTCATAAATCATCTACGTTGTCTCCTGTTTATTTCATCATATCTAGAGTCCCTTTTGGAATATCATACTTATACCATTCTTCCTAAACTTGGGAAAAGAAGACATAAAAAAGGGTGAGCTCAAATGATCAGTAAGGTTAAACAATGGAAATATTAATCATATCATATTCATAAAAACATAACATTTTGAAAATCTTAACCTGGAAAAGAGATCATAATATCATGACGGGGGATAAATCATAGTAGTGAAATGTGATCCCAATAATCATTACATAAAACATGAAACTTTGTGGCATACACACATAATCATGGAAAATCATTTCATATTAGTCAGGACTCATTTCTAAGACCATTATAGCGGACAAAGTCCATTACTGAATCGAGTTCACTCCTCGTTCTAGCACTGTATCACTGAACCCGATTAACTTGCCATTCCAACCATGTATATCTCATGAGATATAAATCATTCCAAATGCATTGGAGGGAGATATAGGTCTCACCCATCTCATAATGAAACCATACTTATATGTTCCACAAAATCATAAATCATACATCATAGCATAACCCATGTATTAAATATGGGATTCTTAAACATCAAGCCATAATAACATAATCCATATACGATAAAGGACATCATAAAAATAATTCCATCATAACATAATCAAATCAATGTAACAATAGGGATAGAAATAGAACCCTATATTATTTTAGATGGAAAATAATTTGGATAAAACACTTGAACTCCATTCCTGAGGAAAATATCCATTCTTTGTCAAAAACATTTTTCCTTTCTCAATACGTAATCCAATTTTAATCTAAAATAAGTTAATTGAAAATAAACTTGAAAACTTGTAAAGGAATATTCATGGAAATAATTTTCTGTGAAATCATAAAAATCTGTTCATGTCATATAAGTTAAAATACATTCTTCTCGTACTTTGGCCGGAAAAGTCAAAAAGTATCTCATACTGACAACGAAAAAATATTCCTTTCATATCTTTTACTAAACATTCACCAATAAGAAAAATTGGATTTGAACAATTATAGGGGGATAATATTATATATTGAGGAAACATTGATGTGGATGATAAATATGTCCCAGTAAATACCGAAGTATAAACAATCTCAGATAAAAATTGAGATTGCGATATTTTCCATTACCTTAGGTCTGATATGCTTTGTATGTATCTGAACCTCCTGTATAATGATTTAAATAATGTCATTGACTTATTCCAGAATCATAAGAATTGTTATAATATTATATATGGTCATATTCTTATCTTCTTATTAGTAATATTTCATTTCTACTGGTTATTCGGGTGTTCATTGCTTTATGTTCTTATGCATGTTTTGTCGAAAAAATTCTTATTCCTATTTTTAGGTTATAGATACATAATTTACAGAATTGTATTAGTGTAATATATATCATATTTATTCATTCAATTAATTTATATAATCATTATTCAACAAAGATCATGTAGAACGATTCACATCAAATCGTGGAGATAGTAGACCCTACATACGCACGAGCGATTATATCATTCCCATGATTATGTAATTGTATTGAAGTGTATGATGTATAATATTTAAGAATCAATATCACTTTTAAATAATCATATATAGTTATTTCTTATATCCTTATACCCATCCAAGTATTTTAATGATGAAATAAAAGATTACACCACGGCATGGAGATGGTAAGCCATATGTACGCACGCGTGGTGATTTCATTTTTTTTATAGGATGGATAGAAGATAGAATATGGTTATTTCATATTCATAATAAAATATCAGTATAAAATTGATACTGTAGTTATTACTTAATAATGAAACAACTCATATAGAGGAAGTAGGAGAAAAAATAAGTTTGAAAGAATCGGTAAAGGAAATTACCTCTTCTTCGACGTGCCTCCTCTTAAACACCTCTTAGGGAACTAAAGTTGGTATTTGAGGAAGACAAGGACCTCTAGTAGGTTTCTAGGTAAGTGGAGAAGTGAAATGGTCAGGGTTTGGACGAGTTTGAAATCTCCAAAATGGTGTGAAGTGGAGAGGGAGGAGGTGCACTTTTATAAGGGAGGAGAGGGGCACCTTTGGAAACCTAAAAAATATTAATTTATAATAAATTAAAACACCACTTAAAACCCAAAAAAATGAATCAATTCGAAGATTATATGATATAGGTTTTTAATATCATCAAAAAATAACATTTAAACATGTTTGAAGTTTATTTTAAACCTTATCATTTTGTTTTATCCTTATTTAATCTATTTAATTTTATTTGTGGTAATAATATTCTAAATTTTAAATTGTTATAAATACATACTTATATGATGTAAATTTGCCAAAATTGGGTACTTTATTATCTTTTAGACCATATAATTTTTAATTTTTAATTTTTAAATAATTTTGTGACTTTTAAATAATTTAATAATATGTTATTTTTATAAAATACCAATAGTGTAAATGTTGACACAATTTATTTATTTGAATTTAAAAAAAATACACAGAGAGAATATATTTGAAAAAAAAAATTTAATATATTCCTAACATGTCATATTAATCTATAAAATTCTTGGAGAATATTAATTATTTCATATAATATTTATTTTAATATTTTTAAAACCAATTATTTGATATTTCTCTAAACTAAATAATTACTACAACATTTTTGTATAATTTTTTAATATACTTATTTGTTGCATAAAAATTAAAAATAAAATACTATGATGTATATAAATCTAATAGATTTCATAAGAATACTTTTAGTCTAATTTATCTTCTAAAACACCCAACTTTTAAAATTTTATGTTTATTAAATTACGAAGGTGACAACATTGACATCACTTAAAATAAAATTATATAAGTTTCATAATCACTTTTATGAGTCTCCAAATTGTCAAATATTCTACCTTTGGATTATTATGGTTTATATGTACACAAAAAATAAGTTTTTTTCAGTTTAGTTGGGCCTTTTATGGGTGTTATTAGTTTGATAAAAACTATATTATTGATTTTTCACTAAATAAATAATTTTTGCATCCTCAAAGTATTAGCTATTAGGGTAATTATATATTTTTTAAAATTAAAAATATATTACAATGATAAATAAAAATATTTTAGATTTAAAATGAGTATTTGTAATCGAATTTATATTCTGTATAACCTTATATTAAAAATAATTTAATTATTAAAGTTTGAGTGAGACATATTTCACTTTCATTTAAATAAAATAAATTAAAGGTCTTAATCACATACAAGTGGGTTCTAATAGATACCATTTATACCCAAGTATTTTTTAGGTTGAAATATAATTATCCAATTATATTAATAGATGTTTTAGGGTAATTTTATAATATTATTTTTACCCTTAATAACCTAATTTACCTTTAACTGTGGTAAATAAAATTTACCGTAATTACTATTCATAATGCCCAAAAATAAAAAGTAACCTATTAACATAATTTTTACCTAATTATTTCAAATATGGAATAAATTTTTCTAAATTCCAAACATAGAAGTTGAAGTATTTAATTTAAATTAACCCCACTGTTAATAAAACGGGTTTTAAAAGTTAAAACATTGCAAAAGATTGAAATGTTTTTACCTATGAATTCAATGTAAAATTAATGATAATGAATTAAATTATATTAAATGGTAAAAATATATTCTATTTATACTTAAACACTATTCAATATGATAATTTAACCATATAAATTATCTTGATGAAAAATGTTTTTTTATTAAAATTTAGCGTATTTTTACTATTCATCAGAATATAAAAGTTAACAGAAAAATATTAAAAATTTATCCAAAGTAAATTTTTATATACTTATTACAATTTATAAGTTTATTTTTTCAAATTGAACTCATAGACATAAAAAAAGATTTTAAGTGGGTGCGCCATCAAAAGCGGCAAAACTGCATTTTTTGAAAAATACTTATTTTACCGAAAAAAATTATTTTGTTCTCATACCATGTTCTAGAATATCATAAATTTCTATACTTAAACAATACTATCTGATGTATAACTTAATCCATTCCAATCTTTAGTCTTATCCAAAATACTTCTGTCCAATCTCATGGTATAAAGAAAAAGATTACTAGAGAGTCCATCTACCAAGAATGTGATTACCATCATTTATCCCCCATATATCATAAGATATATCTTATTGGTCATATTCCAAACATTATAAGACCTTAATCATGTATTCTATTGAAACATGAATTACAATAGAGCTTTATTAAAAACATGAATACTGTCAAAAGTTAATTATTTCCACATACCAATATCCCAAAAATTTCTATATACTCAAACCATGATGTCACTTTGTCCTTATATCAGTCATGAGCTCATTAATACTATCAAACATATTATTTTATCTATATCCATTCATTATGCACATATCATCTTCTTTCCAAAAATATCTGAATAACCTTTCATGGTTACCGGTACCATTCAAAATATACTTTCAAATACTTTAGGAAAAAAATAGTGTAACAATCCTTATATGTTTCCTTATTCCATAGTACCATTAAATTACCTATACAACATAACTATTTATAAACATTAAATAATTCCACAACCGTCCTAAACCATTGACCGAGATTCATCATTTTATTCCTCAACACTTCTTTCATCTCATATATCATTTGTAGTCTCTTTGTCATCATCAACATAAATATTACCCATACGACCATGCTGATTCTCTTCATGAGATTTTCCCTTAGGGAATTGGTTTTCATAATTCTCATACATTCCACATTCAAAACATTAAACTATTGTGGATGTCTTAGAAATACCATTATACTTTTCCATAGTGTTAACTGAACGCTTTCCTTTGCAATTACTGGCTTTGTGTCCTTCTTTTCCACACCCAAAGTATCTTTTAGTTCTATTGAAACATTCTCCTTGATGTCTCTTCCCACATGATTTACATGAGTAAAATTAAACTTTATTTCCTCTATGATCATCATGAAACTCCATCTTTCTCTTATTATCTGAGTCAAGAAACTTACCAAAGTTTAAATTATTTATCATATTATAAGATTGTTGATTAGGCATAATAACAATGTTTTGCCTTCCAAATTTTGTATCATTTTCTTGATCATGAAGAATATCATTCCATTATCCATCATATTCTCCATTAACTTGAATCTTCCTATTTTCAACCATTTTCTAAAACCCAAAAAGAATAGTGTGATAGAAAAAAATCACACTAGGAAAATAACATAATCAAGGGGAGTGATTTCAATCTCTAACATCTTAGTTTTAATACTAGGTTATTCATGGTCATTATAATAATTCTAGGACTGTAAACTAAACTTATACTTAACCTTAGGAACATCCCTAGACATACCTTAGAAATATATCTTGGGATCTCACTAAATTTTTCGCATCCTAGTTTCCACAGGTTAACTAAAACTTTGCTCTGATACCAACAGTAGATACCCAAAGCATGACGTACATAGACATTACATTACTTTTGTGGAATACTAAATACCTGAAAAAAACAGACGCCCAAAGACCTTATTAGTTTAGTGTCTTTGGAAACTCAGAATATAATCTTCCAATCATAGTGAAATATCTTCAATGTCTTCCATAAATATCTTTCCCTTTTATTTTCTTACCTAAAACCTTTAATTATATCCTAAGGAAAAGAAAACATAAAAAGGGTGAGCTAAAATGCTCAGTAAGGGTAAACAAAGGAAATATCAATCATATCATATTCATAAGAACATAACATTTTGAAAATCTTAACCTGCAAAAGAGATCGAAATATCATTACATGGGATAAATCATAGTAGTAAAATTTAATCACAATAATCATAACATAAAACATGAAACTTTGGGGAATACACACATAATCATAGAAAATCATTTCATATTATTCAAGACTCATTTCCAAGGCCATCATAGCAGATAAAGTCCATTACTGAACTGAGTTCACTCCTTGTTCTAGCCCTGTATCACTGAACCGGATTAACTTTCCATTCCATACATGTCTATCTCATGAGATATAAATATTTACCCAATGCATTTCAGGGAGATATAGGTACCACCAATCTCATAATGAAACCATTTTTATGTGTGCCACAAAATCATAAATCATACATCATAGAATAACCCATGTAATAAAAATGGGATTCTTAAACATCATGTCAATATAACATAATACATATATGATAAAAGACATAATGAAAATAATTCCATCATAATATAATAAAATAAATGTAATAATAGGGATAGAGATAGAACCCTATATTATCTTAGATGGAAAATAATTTTTATAAAACACTTGAACTCCATTCCTGAGGAAAATATCCTTTCTTCATCAAAAACATTTTTCCTTTCTCAATATGTCATAAAATTTTAAAATAAAATAAATTAATGGAAAATAAACATGAAAAATTGAAAATGAATGTTCATGGAAATAATTTTCTATGAAATCTTAAAAATCTGTTCATGCCGTATAAGTTAAAAAAACATTTTTCTCACACTTTTGTCGGAAAAATCAAAAAGTATCTCGTATTGAAAACGAAAAAAGATTCCTTTAATATCTTTTACTAAAAAATCACCAATAGGTAAAATTGGATTTAAACCATTTTAGGGGGATAATATTACATATTGAGGAAACATGGATGTGGATGATAAATATTCCCCAGTAAATACCGAAGTATAAACAATCTCTGATAAAAATTGAGATTATGAGATTTTCCCTTACCTTAGGTGTGATATGATTTGTACGTATCTGAACCTCCTGTATACCGATTTAAATAATGTCATTGAATTATTCCAGAATAATATTCATTGTTATGATTTCATATATGGTCATATTCTTATCTTATTATTAGTAATATTTCATTGCTACTTATTATTCGGGTGTTCATTGATTTATGTTCTTATGTGTGTTTTGTCGAATAAATTCATATTCCTCTTTTTAGGTTATAGATACATAATTTACATAATGGTATTAGTGTAATATATATCATATTTATTCATTCAATTAATTTATATAATCATTATTCAATGAAGATCATGTAGAATAAGTCGCATCACATTATGGAGACGGTAGGTCATACGTAAGCACGAGCAATGATATCATTCCCATGATTCTGGAATTGTATTGAAGTGCATGGTGTATTATATTTCAGAATCAATATCACTTTACAATAATAATATATATTTATTTCTTCCATCCTTATACCCATCCAAGTATGTTAGGGATGAAATAAAAGATTTCACCAAGGCGTGTAGACGGTAAGCTGTACGTACGCACGCGTGGTGATTTCATTTTTTTCATAGGATGGATAGAAGATAGAATATGGTTGTTTTATATTCATAATAACATATTAGTATAAAATTGATACGGAAGTTATTACTTAACAATGAAACAACTCAAATAGAGGAAGTAGGAGAAAAAATAAGTTTGAAATAATCGGTAAATGATATTACATCTTCTTCGACGCGCCTCCTCTTAACCTCCTCTTAGGGCACTAAGGTTGGTCTTTGAAGAGCAAAATGACCTGTAGTAGGTTTCTATGGAAGTGGAAAAGTGAAATGGGTAGGGTTTGGACGAATTTTAAAGCTCAAAAATGGTGTGAAGTGGAGAGGGAGAAGGTTCCCTTTTATAAGGGAGGAGAGGGTCACCTTTGGAAACCTAAAAAATATTAATTTATAATAAATTTAAAACCAACATAAAAACCTCCAAAAATGACTCAATTAGAATATGAGATGATATAGGGTCGTAATCTCATCAACCAATAATATTTATACATGTTTTAGGTTTATTTTAAACCTTATTATTTTGATTTATCCTTATTTAATCTATTTAATTTTATTTGTGGTAATAATATTCTAAATTTCAAATTGTTATAAATACATACTTATATATTGTGAATTCCCCATAATAGGGTACTTTATTATCTTTTCGACCATATAATATTTAATTTTTAATTTTTAAATATTTTTGTGACTTTTAAATAATTTAATAATATATTATTTTTATAAAATACCAATAGTGTAAATGTTGACACTATTTATTTATTTGAATTTAAATAAAATACACAAAGGAAATATATTCGAACAAAAATATTTAATAGGTTCATAACATGATATATTCATCAATAAAATTCATGGAGAAGATTAATTAGTTAATATAATATTTATTTTAATATTTTTAATTCCATTTAATTGATATTTCTCTTAATAAAATAATTACTACAACATTTTTGTATAATTATTTAATATACTTATTTTTTCATAAAAATTAAAAATAAAATAGTATTATGGATATAAATCTAATATATTTATAATAATACTTTTAGTAAAATTTATCTTCTAAAACACCCAACGTTTAAAATGTTATGTTTATTAAATTATGAAGGTGACAAATTTGACATCATTTAAAATAATATAATATAAGTGTCATAATCACTTTTATAAGGATCTAAATGGTCACATATTAGACCTTTGTATGCTTATGGTTTATATTTACACGACCAATAAGTTTTGGTCAGGTTATTTGGCCCTTTTATGGGTATTATTAGTTTAATAAAAAAAATATTATTGTTTTTTCACTAAATAAATAATTTATGAATCATTAAAGTATAAGCTATTAAGGTAATTATATATTTATTAAAAATTAAAAATATATTACCATGATAAATAAAAACATTTTATATTTCAAATGAGTATTTATAACATAATTTATATTTTGTATAACCTTATATTAAAAATAATTTAATTATTAAAGTCTGAGTGAGACATATTTCACTTTCATTTAAATAAAATAAATTAAAGGTCTTAATCACATAAAAGTGGGTTATAATAGATACCATTTAGACCCAAGTATTTTTTAGAAAGAAATATAATCATCGAATTATATTAAGACTTGTGTTAGGGTAATTTTATAATATTATTTTTACCCTTAATTACCTAATATTCCGTTAACTTTGGTAAATAAAATTTACCGTAGTTGCTATTCATAATGCAAAAAAATAAAAAGTACCCTATTAACATAATTTGGACCTACTGATTCCAAATATGAAATCCATTTTTCCAAATTCAAAACACAGAAGTTAAAGTATTTAATTTAAAATTAATCATGCTGTTGAGAAAACAGGTTTTAAAAGGTAAAACATTGTAAAAGATTGAAATGTTTTTACATATGAATTCAATGTAAAATTAATTATAATTACTTAAATTATATTAAATGGTAAAAATATATTCTATTTATGATTTAAAACTATTAAAAATGATAATTTAACCATATAAATTATCTTGATGAAAAAGATCATTTTTAATTAAAATTTAGCATATTTTTACTATTCAACAAAATATGAAAGTTAACAGAAAAATATTAAAAAATTATACAAAGTAAATTTTTATATACTTATTGCAATTAATAAGTTTATTTTTTCAAATTGAACTCATAAACATATAAAAAACTAGATTTAAATTGGGTGCGCCATCAAAAAGAGACAAAACTACATTTTTTGAAAAATAGTTATTTTACCCGAAAAAAATTATTTTGTTCTCATACCATGTTCTAGAATATGTGTAATATGAATGATAATGTTGTAAAATTCAAAATGTGGTTAATATTATTCATAATGTCTAGTTCATAAGAAAAATTTATCATTCTTTAGTGAAACTCGGTATTGCGTACAACACACACTATTGAGGAAGGTCGCTCTTGTGTGCAACACAAGCCAAGAATATTGTTTTCATATACTACAAGATAATACAGTGTTTCATATAGATCAAGCTAATCTTGGTGTAGCGTACAACATAAGACACCAAAGAAATTAAAAATAATATTTCTCATAAAATCTCAGGGTGTTACAGTAAATCTTGGAAATGATAGTTAATTCTATGTGGAAATATTAGACCAAGAATCTTTAAGACGCACAATGGGAAAAGATAACAATGTTTAAAAAATACATTGGTATGATCCAATATATTCTTATCTATAGGAATATTTGTCACTTATCAGTAAGT
This sequence comes from Viscum album, assembly GCA_963277665.1. NCBI lineage: Eukaryota > Viridiplantae > Streptophyta > Magnoliopsida > Santalales > Viscaceae > Viscum > Viscum album. Next base: position 1,492,644,369 of record OY728142.1, read on the forward strand.
TTGTAACATCAATCACTTTGGGTTGTCAAAAAAATAAACATGGATGTACAATGGGTATGGGATAAATATTTTTTGTAACTAGGTGATATTGAAGAGATGATATGGGATAGTTATGATAATTACATGATTTATAGGGAAAAGAAAACAAATGGAATGATTGAAAAATCACCTAACATAAATTTACACTTTGGGATAAAATACTATTGGTTAATTAATGTTTGAAATTGTTTTCAGGTAAATTAAATTCACATTGTTTGGGACTGATCTGTGTGATACAAGTCTTTCCACAAGCAGTGGTTAAATTATGAGAGGGAATGAAACTCTGTTCAAGGTAAATGTTCACAGTTTGAATCTATATAGGAACCTTTCTAAGAGGGATTTGTTATCTATTTTTATTTTAAATTGATATCCTAGGAGGTACATCTTACTATTCAGTTTAAAATTACCATAGACTAGTAGGAAACCTAGGTATATTTTCAAGTTATATTTTTTGGACTCTTTTAGAATATGATAGATAATTTATATAGTAGATACATGGGGAATCCATTATTAGCTTCATAATTATATCCTCTAAAGAATAGTACTTGGTTAAATTAGAACCAAATCAACCAGTCCATATCATGACATGAAAGAAGTAAGTCTCGCTAAGAGACCATTAAGGAAAAATCATCTTTTATATCCCCAAACTGTACACAACTATTAGCACAAAAAATATGTGAACCACAACGCGACATTAATCCATGTCAAGATAGTATGAATTATATATAAATTACATAGAAAAATAGAATATATTTCAAGGTAATATTGACTTATATCAAAGTAAACATTAAATTATACTACTTGTGTAATGGTTATTTTTTCTCTTTATAAAGGCACTTCAACATATAATGGTGTGTATGAAGTGATTCAAAACATAAATTTTTTAGGAGAAATTCATTTATTCTTTTACACAATTAATCTAGTCATTTACAATAAAAAAAGACTCCCATGACATGAAATTTTATTTATCCTGCACTAGAATTTTCAGCAATTTGGAACATTATATTTATGGGGTAAAATAAGGGAATCACATCATGGCACTTACTGGGGAATTTTTTTACCTATGTTTGATAAACCTAGTCTGATTTTTCATTTGAAACAACACAAAAAATGATAATACACTAGAACAAGGTGTTTTATTAATCCTCGTGAGAAGATTATAAGCACGAGGGAATTAGTATAAAGCATTGAGAATGATTTAACCCTTCAATCATATTTTAAGAACAATGGACTTTCTTTTGAAAATATATCAACAACTTTCTGTAAATTGTACTTCCATGAAAAAATATAATATAAAGAAAATAAATAATGATGAATTTGGTATAAAAAAGTAGTAATAGAATAAATCAAATGAAAAATAAACTCTCAACTCACAATCTGATCACCCTCCCCTATAGAAAAAAACCTCCAGAAAATGAATATCCTAAGACACTATATTATTAGTACAAATCCAACTTTAGAAAGAAGTAAAAGTACTAATTTGATGAATTAAACCATTTAATGGTCCAAAAACTATACATTTTAGGAAAATAAATAAAATTCATATAAATCATGTAATACTAACACTTTTTTAAGTGAGATAAAATAAAACTAACCTCAAATATCAAGTCAATCAATATTCCAAGAGTGTTCATAAGACAATTTTGAACCTACAATTGTGAAATAATATATTCGTGTGCATATAAGAACTTATTAGATCACCACCCACCTTTCTATATGACCAACCTTTAATTTATGACCCATTTTCAAGCTAGTTTTAAAAAAAATATTTCCAAAATATGATTTCTATGAGACCTTATATAAAATAAATAATAATATCTAGAAATTCACAAAAGAGTGGTAGATAATGGTTACCCAATCTAATACCACAATAGTAAGAGAATTATCCATTTTAAGTTACATTCAAAATATTAGAAACACTAAATGAATTTAAGAAATATAGAATCTTGTCATTAAAAAATCAGTAGAACTAAACATTTGTGTGACTTTAATCATAAAATCCTAAATGATAGTATAAAATTCCTACAAATTTATAGTTTCAAAACAATGATTCTATTTTTACATGTATTCCTCAGTTAATTTTTTAACTCTTTGGAAGAAAAGATTAAATATTGTATCTTTCTTACTTGAATAGACCCATATTCATTGTGAGATATAACATTGTTTGATTTTTATAGATAAGTTAGTATACAATATCCTACTAAGAATATTTGAAATACAATTAACTAAAGAAACTGACATAAAGGAGGTAAGTGATTTGGTAGCATTAGACATGGGTAAGAGGGACAAAATTGAATGTTCTATACCCTCAAAAGAATACCATTCCTAAATAAAATATGAATCATCTTCATGAGATCTTCATTATTGATATCCCAGTACTCTTAAAAGAAAATTTTAGTGAATCCATTCAGATTAGAAGTAGTCCTTGGGTTGAGTGAAAAAATGTATTCTTTCACCTCTACTGAATCTGGGAAACCAGTTAACATCACATTATCTAAAGTGTTTATAACCTTGGGAATCACATCCCTAAAATCTGAAAGTTCATCATGATAACCACTATTAAACAATTCTGGATAATAATAAGCAATGATCTCATTTATTTCCTTATTCCAAGTGATAATTTCATATCCATTATTCAAGTAAGTAATAAGATTAGAATATTTTCTATTATTATGAAGATTATTTTCAAAATGAGGGTTATTATCTACTTTTTTAAGACATTTAATATCAAAATTTCCCTTTAGAGTTTCCTCCATCGAGATTATTTTCTTATTCAACTTTCAAGAAATTTTAATTGCCTTTTTCAAGTGAGACATGTCAAACTCCTCGTATTGTATATTTTCTATATTATTAGGCTTTTTTTCAAGGTCCTAATTTCCCCATCCATGATATAAAAGACATCCTTACTCCAAACTTTAAGTCTGGACTTTAGGTTTTTAATTTTAAGAATACATGAAAATAGATCATTAGTTTATTTTATATTGATCCAGGTCTCTTGAAAAATTATCAAATAGCCCAGATACATAAGACAATAATTGTTAAATAAAAAATTAATGGGACCCCTTTCGTTTTTAGGTTAATGGTATTTAGTATAGGATGATGGTCAGAGATATTTTTTTAAAAGGTTCCTTGATTTTACATCAACCAACTGATCTAATGCTCTAATATTAGAAAAGTGTTGATCCAATTTATTGGAAATAGTTTTAGTCACTACTTTTCTATACCAAGTGAAAATATATACATTAAAAGTGACTTACACTAGTTCATTATGATAAATGCATTCATTGAATTCTCCATCATAAATTACAAGGTTAAGGCTACCATCTTCTTTCATGAGGCTGCAAAAACTATATTAAAATCACCTGAGAGAACCCATGGCCCTTTAATATCATTACAGAGATTCAAAATTTACTCTTAAGGGTAAATTATCCCTTCATAGTTAGTAATATAATACATAAATGAGAAAAATAATGTTCTTACTTCAATATAAATCAATGTGGTAATCATCTACGGACTTGTGAGAATCACATTAAAACAAGTGACTTTCCTTAAAAGCAATTTAGAGATACTGAATACTTATTAATTGTAATATAATTATACACCATAGAGTTAAATTTTAGTACTTTAAATTATATCAAATAAGTATTAGACTTTATAATACCTATCAATAATGATGATGATTTAAAATAATATTCATGAGAATGCTAACAATAGAAAGGTTTTCTATCCCTTAAAAATTCCAAAAAAAATGTATTCAATTTTTTCCCATGCTTGGATTTTGTTTTATTGACTCCAAAAGGGGGATTTCTGTTTCTAGAAAATACATTAGATCTTTCCTTCTATAAATAGAATTCTTTGAGGAAGATGGATCTTATGTCAGAGAGGAAGGCTCCTTAGAGACCCACTGTAGCCCTTTTCCTATGTTTTCATTAGTATATTTGACCATGTCTGGGATTATTGCTCTAGGAGAAATCATTTTTGAACCATTATCATTATAAGAGGCCTCCTATGGTGATAGTAGGCCCATATTATCCACAAAATCTTCCTTAGGGGTTTTCTTCCTTGATTGTTCATACTGATCATCTGGCACTATGAATTTTGAAGATTCAGTTACAATTGTTTCCCCAAATGGATAAATAAGGACCACATCACTTATCTTCATAAATGAAGGAAAAATATTAGGATATTGGAAAACCCCAATGATCTCTTGATTATGATGAGTAAAAATATTCCTCTTCTACTATCATACTTCAATCCTTACCAACCATGGGCTCATCCACTAAGCTAATATCAATAGTATCAAAATTCCTTTGTGAGTTTGATGTTGATGAAAAATAAATCCCAGTGTTATGTTGTCTAGTCCTCTATTTATCTTTAACCAAACCTGAGTTATTTAAGATCTGTATCCCATAATAGGCCACCTCATTCCCTTTCCTGTTATAAATATTTCTAAGGGGTTTGTGGTCTCTAACATCTCCTTCCTTTACAGAAGCACCCACATTATCTATTAGGTTCTTGGTCACAAGGTTAAGGGTACATAGGAGATCTCTAAATGTTATTTTCTATGTCTTCATGGGATTCATCACTAATACCTTATCCACAAGCTACTTCTTCAATTCCCCAGTCTCCTTCATCTTGGTGGAGGGGTGACTTATTCACCTGTACTTTTTCAACCTTCTTGAATCTCAAACCCATATTCCCATAAAATATGAATAAATAATAGAATATTGGCATGATATCATAATAAAATTAAAATTCAATCATATTTTCATTGATTATAAGATTAGAATTATCTGAACGGGGTTTTAAAAGGTTAAAATCAACCATTACCCTTGAATAGTATCCCATAATTCCTCTAATGGTGTTTTCATCTAATTTTAGGGGGCTTAAATACAAGATGAAATGTCATTTAAGAAATAGGAAATCCAAAATACCCAACTATGGTCATGAGTATTTACACAAATTTGAGAATTGGTGTGTTTTTTATTGTGATAATTAAAGTTGATTTCCTATGTTGAGATCCTTAAAGCCCTTATACTCATATTATAGAAGCTGAATTCCCAAGAAGTATATCATTGTAAATCAAATTATAAAATAAAGTGGATGTAACCATTTTCAATTGGGATAATATTCATATTTTCAATGCTCTAGATACGAGTTAGTTTCATCTTAAAATAATCAGTGTTCAAAGTCTAGTCACCCATTAACAAAATCAGCTATCTAATAAGGGAATTTATTTTGAAATCAAGTCTATACTTCAACATATCCAAATTAATAGTGATAATTAATATTTTATCCTCATTTTATGAAACTCATGAATAATGTGAGGCCTAAATGAGTGATAATATATTTATATATATTTTTTAAAATCATATCAAATTCATTATATAAAATTTATCATTTAAACTTATAATATAAAAATTAAACAACATTAATAACACAATTATTTGGAAATAAACCTTTCATCATTATCGTGGTCTTTAACATTAATATTAATTATCATACTTTTTGGACAGAAAAATTGAAATTATTAAATTATATGAAAATGTTGATATAAAATATAAAATAAATTTAGTTTTCAAATGTTGGTGTATGTTAATATTTTAATAGAAGAAAAAATTAGTTTATAGAGTAAAATATTATTTATGTTTCTAAAACATTAAACATGGGTTTTATAAATTAAACATAATATTTTCAAATGATTTATTTTATTTATAAATATATATTTTTTTGAAAATAGGTTTCAAAAACATTTTTTCACTCTTATATTATGATAGTGTCATAAAAATGATTATATTGGAAAAAATCTTTATTTTTTAACTATTCACCTAAAAATAAATTATTTAAAAAAAATATCAAAAAACCACTGCAATATAATTTTGAAATTATGAATTCAAAAATTAAGTTCATTTTAGAAAAAAAAATTCTAAAATTTATAAATTTAGCTTTTAAATGAAAATACAATATACAAATAAAAAATGCTTCTATTAAAAATGTCATTTTAAACTTTATGTCTTCTTAATCTTATTTTGTTTGAATTTATAATTGATTACAATATTTTTATTTACTTCAGGTTTTATTATTTCTAATTTTTATTAATAATTATCATCTAATGTGTCATGAATCATTTTAGTTTAGTATTACAAGTAAACCAAGCTATCAGAGTTAAGATTAATATAGAGAAACAATATATTCCAACATATCAGGGTGTTACAATCCCACATTAAATAAATTGAATACTCAAAATTTCAATTATCATATACTAATGAATATATATAAGGGATTCTAAAAGATATTTATGACTGAAGGTATAATTTCTATAGAATTATAAACCTTACATACTTAGGGAACATATTTTTTTCCTTAGAACAGGCTAATTATTGAAATTTTGTTTTTCTCTAATCAGTTGATCTAAACAGTCTTCATGAATGGGTATCAGGACTCATATAATAGAATTAGTTTTTAATATATCCCAAAATAATCCTTGGGTAGTTATATGATCACTTGTTATTTAGAGATATGAAATATGATTTCCCTAATTCATTGATTAATATCGATTCTATGTGAAGATATCCAATATATTTCAAAAGTCAAATCAAATTCATCTAAATAAAGGATAATAAGACTTGAATAGATAATAATACTACAAAACCTTAAGGATATTCATATACCTTAGATACAATAATGATTACACCATGTCTGTTAATTTATTATTCAATAGTTAATATTTGGTGAAAACTTGAATGACATAAGACATATGAAAATATATAGTGATAAATAAGTATATATAGCACCACTTAATTATCTATATCCACTTTAATAGTATCCATTATATAGTATTTTCATTATTTAGTTGATCTAGGAGGCCACTGATGCCTATTATCCTCAGTATTCCAGGTTTAGGGAATCGATTTTTATAACGCTCAAACTCCTTATATTTGAAACTTTAAAATGTGTACGGTGTATTAGTTCAGAATTTTATACCATTAATTATATTTGTAAACCTATTTATCTCACTTTGACAACCATGAACTTGGTGGTCAGTCCTTTCATAATTTAAACCTTTTTATTTTTACTTTGTGGCATTCCTTTAGGTGATTCTTCCCAGATTTTTGACATGTAGGAAATTGAATCTTCTTTCCTTCAACATCTGCATCACCTAAACCACCATAAGACTACATTTTTATCTTATTATGTTTTTTTTGAAACTTAAATAAATTTATGTTTTTAATCATAATTCTTCTAATTTGAAAAAAGAACATGATTTATCACTCTATATCTTATCCCATTAGGTTTCTCACTGGGAAAATCTTTGTATTACCCATGGAATCCATTATTATATTGGTTCCTTCAGGATATAAGCATTTATAAAACAAAAATATGTTAATTTGATTGATTAATAATTAACATCATAAGAGAATTATCCCAAGTTATCTTATGAAAAAATCAACCTCAAAATGTTTTACTTTTTAAAACCATCACATTATCTTCTCGTTAAACATAAATCACTCTTGGTTCAATATAAGTTTATTTAGGTTAGGTTATATAATACTCCTTAATCTAATTCCTTAAAATATTAAACTCTTCATAATGGATAATAAATTGAATGTGATTGACCAAATAATATCCAATGGGAGGGTCTATCCAGGTGTGTTTTCTTATTCCCACCCATCATGCACCGAGTGAAAATCAAGTTAACATTAAACAAACCTTTTTTAGGGTGATTTTTCCTATGTAAATATATTCCATAGACACATCCTATTTTTAGTGTTTAGATAGGGACATAATTCCTATGAAACCAAGAAATCTCTACATTAACAAAAATTCAAGATGTTTTCCCTCACTTGGGATTAGCCTTATGGTTTTAACGAAGGTTATCTCATATTAATCCCCAAAAATAACTTAAATAGTCCTCATAAATAACAAGAAATTACTCTAATACCAATTGAAGCACCCCATGCCTACATTCCTAGGTCTGGTGCTAAAAATATTTTATTTAAACACTAGCTTTGATAAAAAGTGAGAAAACCTTATCTTTATTTTACAACATTTCCAAAATTTAGACATTACATCTAACAATATAAAAGTACCAATTAGGATCTGTGTGATCTTTAAGAGGGATAGGGGTGAATCAGTGATCTTTTCTTTTATTTTTTATTAATTTATAAATATCCTTCTTCTATGCTTTGTGATAATAAACTCTACTAGAAAACAAAAAACAAGAACAAACACAAGAACATGGGTATTTATAAGGTTCACTAATCAATAATAGTAGCTATTTATTGGAATGGTTTCAAAATAATCCAAGACCACAAAACCACTAGAAAACAATCATTTTGGTGGTTTATAATAAAAAGGGAATATCCATCACATACAAATCACTATAGTACATCAAAATTATGTGTTCTCCTCACACAGATAATATGATATAACAATATTTTTCAACTACAATACGAATATTCAACAAGAAACTTTACCACTTTGTCAATTTTATTCTCAAACATTCCTCACTCATTCTTTCCTATAATTTCATCTTGTTCCTATTCACTTTCTTACAGAGCAGTGAGGAAGAACTTCTTTATAAAATTATCCTTCTGAACCAATTCACCTGGTAACCTCTCCATCCTATAGTAGTTTATCTGATACCCATATTCTATTCACTCTAACTAACACCCTATTTATCTGATACCAAATAATAGTCTAACAACACTCTGTCTGGTGTCCTATATTTGATAGATTCTTTTCACTTTTTAATAGATAACAAATGTTCGGTATGCTCTATTTGCAACCACTTTAACAAGTTCTACGTCATTGAATTCTTAAAAATATGATCTCTAAATCCCTTAAATTAAAAACTCAATTATTCTCTAATTTCCTTGGTAGAAAAAGCAATATCATAGTAAACCTAATCCCATTTAATATAGGCATCATTTCTATGAATATTAATGGAGTAGATCCAACATAAAATTCAATTTTATTTCTGAAAATTTGAATATCCAACTCACACCTTTTAATATTAAATCACCTTAAAACTTCTTAAATAGTAGGATCCAAAAAAATGAAGTTAACTTTCCCTAAACCTTCGAATCAAAAAACTCTTCAAAATTCCTAAAATATCATCTTGAATCACAATTTTCCCTTCATTATTATTAAAACATTGATAATCCATCATAGCATTATCACATTAAATATCATTATAAAAACATTATCTGATACTTCATCATAATTATACATTTGATAACCTCGTAAGGTTCTTCTTTTTCTGGTATCACTCTATCTGATAGACTTTATGATTATCTATCTAGAAACCCTTACACTGTTCCAATATATTTTACTCATTTGAAAAAAAAATTCAAATAACTCTAATCAAAAAACACATTTTAATAACTGTTATTATAAAACTCTATTTGATGGTCTAATAACCATTCTCTATGTGACATCATCTATGAAATGCCTTTCCTTTTATTTTGAGCTTCCACAAAAATTTCTCTATCTGATGACTTTACTATTGAACTTTTTTATAATCATTATGAATCCTCTATATAGTTAAAAATTATATAATTTTCATCAAAGGGACTCTATATAGAAATTTTTTTTCCAATTATATCATTCTGTTAAACTTTATATGGTATCTTTTCCAGGAAACCTATATCTGGTAAGCTTAGCTCCTCCAAGTCAAAACAACTCCTTCCTTAGAGCACCTTTATCTAGAATCAAGAATAATTTCATATAAAATTGGTGTTTAATACTCTGAATATCATAAAATCTTTTCATTATTTAGAACATTGTTAACCATTTATGTTTGATATAATTGTAAATAAGATCTGATAAACATTTAGTGCCACACTTCGTATAACCACTTCAGATTTTTGGATTCTATCTTTTGGACTCTATTATTCACCTTAATCCATTGGACACACAAATAAATAATTTTAATAATATTTTCCAAAACCTTATAATTAATTCTTTTAATTTTATTTATTTATTTATGAAAACAAAATAAAATACTTAATAAATCATTCTTTCTTCCAAACCATTTTATTCATAACTTAACAAAGCTATAAAAAATATTTCTCTCAAAAATATCCCCATTTAATTTTTTCCAACCAGAGATCATAAATTAATGAGATTTTGAAAATCAACAAATGTGTTTCCATCTAATAATTATAATCCAACATGAGTAAACTTTATATAGGAAATAAGAATCACTGAACAAAAATACCATGTGTTTTATAAATAAGTTGTTAATAAAATTTTCTAACTTATTCCATTCCCATATCTTCATAACATAAATCTATAATAATTAGTTCCTCTATCCACTTCAATAAACTGTTAAAATAGTTCACACAAACTGAAATCATAGGTTACCCCTTTAAAAATCTCCCTAAATATATTCTCTTCCTTAAAAGCACATATTAGGGGATAAATTTATGTTACATGTTTTCTCCCACTTTTACAACATTATCCAAACAAAATATGATAGAGGGGATATATACCATATACCTTAGCCTTGTAGAAGGTGAGTTTGTACACCCATGATCAACATCATCATAATAAATGTTTCCCTTGATAATAGTTTCGTGAAGATATCAACTACTCGCTCTGTTGTAGGATAAAAAAACATTTATTTTATTTATTTCCACATACTCTTTGATCAAGTGATATTTAATATCAATATAGTTATATAATGAGTTTTCATTGGATTATTAGTGAATTTACATATTATTTATTATTAAAAAAATAGAACAGGTGGCTTTACATCAACCAAAAAATATACCAACTGATTCTTAATCCATATTAATTGTGTTGCATCTTGAGTGGTTGTTACATTATAATATTCTTTAGTGCTAAGAGTTACTGGTTTTAGTTTTTATTCTAGCATACACAACTTTATCCAAAAAAGAATACTCAACCAAATGTTGATCATCTATAATCGACACAACATTTCCAATTTGTATCTATGTTACTAAATAGATCAATAATTCATGTGTTTTTATATTTCAATCAGAATTATATTATGAATTTATTATATCTTATAATTATTTTTACATCCATAATATGATATTGTTTTGTTTAATTTTTATACCTATAACAAAGTGAAACAGTATACAAAATATTTGGCCTGGAATTTATTTGATATAATAGGCTTCCAATTAACTTTTTAAATTATTTTGAATCAATATCATATAATTTCAACATATTTTTAAAAAATTTCTTCCACTAAAATGGCTACGGAAATAGGATCTAGGTATTCCATGTCGAATTTCTTTAGGATTTACTTAGCATAGTTCTCTTGAGAATGAAAAATAAACTTCTTCTTTTGATATATTTGTATGCCAAGAAAGTATTTCATTTCTCCTAGAATAGAAATCTCAAATAACTTATTCACCTCCTTATAAAATTTATCGTATATCTCTTCTTATTACCTATGAATATGATATCTTCATCATCATAAAAATCACAAAAAAAAGTAAATCTTTTGATTTTATTTTATATTGAAGTTACTATAAACTCTTATTTTTATGAAGTTAAAAAATTTTAAGAAATACCAAGATATTAGATCTTATTTCAACCCATAAAAATCCATCTTAATCTTTCACACATAGTTTTAATTTTTTTTATTATCATGAAGTCACATGGTTACTCAATATATAATTCTTATTCTAGATCAATATTAATAAAATTTTACTTTACATCTATTTGGAATATCTCACATCCTCGTTTTGTCGTAATAGAAATATATATTTTTATGGCTTCAAGTCTTTCTACTGTAGAAAATGTCTCATCAAAATCAATGACTTTAACTTGTGAGAATATATTACAAACCAATATTTTCTTGTTTCTTATCAATTCACCTTTTTCATAAAACTTGTTTCATAAAATCCGTTTTTTCTAATAACATTATTATTTTATATTTTTGGGTGCAAGTTCCAATATCAAATTCTTATCAATCTAATCCAACTCTTCATTCATGGAATCAATCCATTCTTGATGCTCTAAATCTTCTTCAACATCTCTTGGATTAACTAATGTGTAAAAATAGTTATGTGAAATTATACTCAATGTTATTCTTGTTTGAACCTATATCCCTATATGTTTGATGTTGTTTTGGACTGCTTCCTACTTTCTCATCTATATATGTGATGAACGAACCTTTCCCACATCACTAAAAATCACTGAATCTGATTCTTAATCCAGTATAGTTTCTAAAACATCACTTCTATCGGAAAATTTATGATCTTGTTTACCAGCCTCATTTTCACTCTCTCTTATATATGTAGTTGAATGTGAAGTTTTTCTTTCAAAATATTCAATCACTTTTACATATGAAAAAATAGACAATAATTCCAATTTCATTATTATAACACCTGTAACAATTAACATTATTTTGGTATCTAAGGAAAATACCTTCATCGTCTCTTTTATTGAACTTACCAAGATTCTCACCTTTAAATTTAATAATTCAGGGGATTCAAAACACCCTTAGGTATTTAAAACAAGGGTTTTATTTTTATTATATCTTGTATAGATTTATATCATAGTTTAATCTATACAAAATTTGATTCTGAATGTGAATTATTTCTCGAACATCTCTCCTCCAAAACAATCAAGAAGCATCATGTTCAACCAAAATAGTTTGATCCATCTCAACAGAACTTATATTCTTTATTTTTTTAAACACCATTTTTCTAGGGTTTCTATGGTGAACTAATATCATGATAAATTCCATATTTTTTACTATAATCTTTAAAATTACTATTTTTGTATTCATAACCATTATATATTTGAACAATATTCAAATAATATCCACATTACTTTTCAATAATTTTCCAAAAACTCTTAAACATTTTCAAAGCCTCTAATTTATGTTTCAGAAACATAATACATGTAATATAAGTAAAATAATCAATAAAGTAAATAAAGTACTTAAATCCATTTTTTATTTCTTTATCATGGTCCAACATATGTCAAAATAAATAAGCTACAAGGGATGAGTTAATTGTATCACAACATTTTTATTTACTAAATTTATAATCTCGTATTCTAATATATTGAAAAACAATAATCTCTTCTTATTATAATGTCAGGAATGTCATGAATAATTTCTATATTTTTTTTATTTATAATATTCTATTGGAACATATGTTCTATCCACTCATTCCATAACTGATTTAATTCTATTATGATTAGATAACATGATCCATGTGCATCTCCAAATTGAAACAAATTCCCCTCAGTTTTTTCCCCTAGTTATAGCTTTCCCATATAAAATAATTTTAATTACAAATCCATCTATTTTGAACATAATTTAATTTCCTTCATTATAGAGTTATGAAACAATTAACCAGTGGTATTTCAATCCATCAATAAATAAGAAACATCTAGATTCTATTTATTATTTTTAAATTATAGTGGATCTAATACCTTTTATTTTGAGTCACTCATCATTTCCAAAATTCATTATTACTTATTTATAATCTTTCAAATTTTTAACTTCTTCAAATATTTTTTCATATGTAAATAAAACCAACTATTCAATATCCAAGTTCATTATTCATTATCACCATTGAGAGAGGTTTCAAAAACTAAGGCATTTTTCTTAAATTTTTCTTCCTTTACATAAGGCGTTTGAGATATTTCATTCAAACTTGGTTGAGCTAGTAGCATTGAAATTCATCTTTTGATAATATTTCTAGGAAAATTACACCTTTCAAAAATAGTTTTCATATGTTGAAATATATTTTTATCTTTCAAAATATATTTCTTAGGTTGTATTATTTGAGTGGTTCAACTCCCCCTCAAATATTTCCTCCAACATATCTTGGATTCATTATTGAATTGATGATTAAACCATCACATTTTTTTGTATGCCAAAATCCCCAATAATACCATTTTCATCCATAAATATCATTTTTCCTCTGTAACTTCTATTCTATTCAAAATCAAGCACCTTTTTTCTATAATATTTTTAACCATCATATTTCTTCAAGATATGCTTCCTTTTTTCCTTAAAAAGGGCTCTTATTGTAAAAAATTTTTATTTAACCATTGATTTCTCTTAAATTTCATAATTTTTCACATTTATAGTTTTGGTATATACAAGGCCTTATTAAAATGATTTTGCTTCTTAACATCTTCAATCCTATTATTAACCAATTAGGATAAGCTTTTTGATACTTATGAGTTTCAAATTTCCTATAACTTTCACCAACTTTTGTAACTAGGTTTTAGTAGTGTGTCATACCTTTCTCATATTAAATAAGTTTATAGTGAACAAGGTCATTTTATTTCTCCTTAAAATTGATATTTTCTTCAATATTTATGTTGAGGTTTCTATTATCGTCAACTAACTTCTTCAAATCATTAGTCACTTTTAACAAACTTGATTTTTCTTCAAGAACAGATTCCCGATTGTCTGTTAAAAGACCTTATTTATTTAACATCTTCTTCTCCTTTTCAAGATTAACATTATTTTAGAGACTTTATATCAATACTCAATGAATCATAAACACAATTTTATTTTCCTCCTCTTCTTCTTTAGAGATACAACTTTAATCACTTGTAAATTTCTCTTCATTCACTTTTTAAATAACCAATTTCTAGACATTATCATCACTGGATTTTCCAGATTCCACTTAAATATCATTTTCATCCACATATTTGGACAAATAATTTCACTTTTTATAATTAGTTAATTTATTATCCTATCCTTTTAAAAATTAATTTGATTTATTTGTATTTTTCTATAGAGATCTACTTTATTCTCTATCTTCTTCATCACTATCATTATTATCCTTTATCCTTGGATAGTTTACTACTAAGTTTATAATAGAACCAAAACCAAATCACTTTGATGGTAAATTTTATATATAATTACCTATTCCACTTTTTATTTTTATATAAAACATATACATGAATTCATCACACTTTTTACATACTTTATCTTCAGGATCGGAGTCATTTATCTTGACAGTATTTTATCTTCACATTTAATATATGATGATAATATTATGAAAATCATCTATATAGAGGTTTTTAGGATCTATATATTCTATGGATGATACCTTGACATTAAATTTATTAGGAATTATTATTAATATATTTTCGATGATAGTTGAATCTTTCAAATTCTCACTAAAACATCGTATGGAGCTTAAAATTTCACTAACCCTTACAAATAATCCACTAATGGAATCCATATATCCTATTTTAATATATTCCTACTTCATTCTATAAATATGTAACTTTTATTTCTTCACTTTCATATTTACTTCCTAAATATTCTTTAACTTGTCCATGATTCTATTAGCTCATCTAATCTTTTAACCCTCGTAATTTCACATTCTGAGAGTGAGTAGAATATAAAATTTCTAACTCACCCATAATTCTATAAATTTTTCTTATTTATACTTGTTAAGGGATAACACTTACTGGTAAAAGTAAAACCATTAATAAAAACATCAATAACATCATATACAATGGATAAAATATATGATAATATTTAGTCCTTATAGATATGATGGTTCTTAACATAAATGATAGTAATACCCTTACTATTAAATAAGTTATGAACATCTATGGAAACCATATTTTTCTTGAAACTTCATCAAATATTCAATAAAGGAACCTTGAATATGATACTAATTTGAATGACCAATCATGATTTATGTGATCGTGAAGAGGGGTATGGAGTGAATTAGTGAACTCTTTTATTTTTTTCTTACATTAGAAACAACTTTCACCTCTAGTTATAAACATTATTAGAAAACCACAAACAAATACAACCACATGAACATGAGTATTTAAAAGGTTAGCTAATCAATAATAGTAGTTATTCCATGACATGGTTTAGAAATAATACAAGACCACAAAACCACTAGAAAATAATTCTTTTGGTGTCTTACATCAAGAAGGGAATATCCATAACTTGTATATCATTGTAGTTATTTAATAGTTCATGTGTTCCTTGAATAAAAAATATGATAGAAAATATTTTACAAAAAAAAATAACATTCACCAATAGGATTTAGTAAATTTTCATTGCGTTTACTATACATTCTTCACACTTTCTTTCCTGTAAGTTATTCTTCTTCCTCTATACTTTTTTATACAGTAGTGAGCAATAATTTATTTATAAACTTATTTGTACAAACATGTATGTCTACTAACTTGTCTGTCCAATATCATTACATAAAGTACCCTTGGTCCGATAACTTTGAATGACACCTTATTTATTCAATACAAACTGATAGTATAAAAAAAATTCCAGTATATTGTGTCTGATATCTCCTTCACATAGTTCATTTGATACCAAATGTTCAGTACCATCTATCTAATAATACATAGTATAATGCTACTACATCTGATACTTTGAAAAAAAAATCTCTCAATATCTTTAGTCAACACCACAATTATTCATAAGTTATCCTAGAAGAAAGGACAATAGCATATCAAACCCTCCCCCATATAATCACCACATCTCCAAATATTAAGGGAGGAGACTTCAAATTCCAAGATCCTACTAAAACATAAAATATCCCACTCACACCTTACAAATTTTGAGAACCTTTAAACTTAATAAAAGATATGTGTCAATAAAACTTTATAAGATACTTTCCTTAAACCTTATAATTAATTAATTCTTAAAACATATTGAAATATCAACTTGAATCGTGATCTTCCATTTGTGATTATTGAAGCATTGAACATCCATTATAAAATCTTCACATTAAATGTATTTACAAAATATGTATCTAGTATTTATTTATAGATTTCCATTTGATAACCTCATTAGGTTCTTCTTTATCTAGTAACCCTTTATATAGTATACTTAAAAGTTTAATATCTATAAACCCTTACATGTTTCCTCTAAATTTTACTTCTTTGAGATAGTCGGTCTGATAACTTTACCTATAAAAATATGTCAAATAAAACTTCTTGGAAAACTATATATAATGGTCTCACAACCATTCTCTTCTTAGAAACTTTTTTTATGTGTTTTCTTTCATTTGGATCTTCTAAAACAATTTATCTATATAATTAATTTGTTAGGAAACTTCTGTTCAATCATTATAAATCCAATGTTTGTCGAAACTTCACATGATCTTCATCCCATGAAATCTGTCTGGAGATACTTTGTCCGATCATATCATTCCACAAAACTTTTTCTTGTAGATTTCATAAGAAACCAATTTTTGGAAGTATTATATTCACCAAGTCACACCAACTCCTTATTCTAAACCCCTTTATCATGAATCATGAATAACTTTGTATAAAAATGATTTTTATTACTTTTAAGATCAAAAATAATCTCTAGATTTAAAACATAATAAAAAAAATTGATAAAACTACGAATATGATCAGATAAACTTTTATTTCTATACACTATCTGGTAACTTTAGTTTATTTGATTCTATCCTTTAAACTCAATTTTTTCACTTTAATTTATTGGGCATGCATATAACTATCTAGAAAAATACTTTAAAAATTTTTTATAAGGAATGTTTAACATTGTAAAGTGATTTATGTATGAAATAAATGACAAAACCTAATAAGTCCTTATTTCTTCTCAAATAGATTCTTATTAACTTAAAAAAAACCTCAAAAAATATTGGCCTCAACATAATAATCACACAATCCCAAATATGGATTGTTTAATGTCTTTAATTATCATCTATATAATAATACTATTTTAAAATAGTTGTGAATATTTATCCATAATTGAACCATACTATAATCCCTTCAAGATAATTTATAGGGTATAATCACCTTTATAACTTGGGGAATAAAAACATAAGAAAAGGGTGAGATCAAACACTCAGTGAGTGAAAACTTATCAATATGTTATCAAAGGTTAGATTATAGGCTTATTAGAAAACATGATAAAAGGAGAAATATATTATTTAAAATATAGAATAATATTATCTATCTATAATTTATAATAAAAGGATATGTAATTTCAAATGAACAAACATATGATATGTCGTAATATTTTGAGATAATAACTTGATCCATGGACCATAATCATAGGTATATAAGAATATGAAATTTCATGGAAATGTAGTATATCATGGAAATATGGCACAAAACACAAGAACATGGAATCATCATACTGTGATAATATCCAAGAAGACCCACCATTTATGTTGTGAGTGTAATAAATTAAGTCTCACCTTTTATGTTGTGAGAGTAATCTAAGAAGGCTTTACCTTTATATTTTATACATAGTCCAATAAGTCTCTCCCTTTATGTTATGAACAAATCCAAGTATTTGGATGCTTCATTATATCATGAAATATAAAACCTAAACTAATGAATTGGACGGAGGTAAAATACCCCAACTGTCAATAATCTATATATAAGTATGGAACTTGAAAATAATCATCCATCACATCATAAATATCCAACTGAAAGTAAAATGGGCGTTCGAGCATTTCTACATGGTATCACCAAAATTGAACTTCATAAGGTAAATGGTTGATACCCAAAATTGAAGCACCCTTAATGATTATTTTAAAAGATAATTAATATGGTGATTCACGAAATATAATATATGAATAAATAAAAACATTAAATATAGATTAAAACTGAATTAAAACAAAAAAAAATAGTTTTCTAGAAAATTTCATTATCAATATTTTAAAAAGATTAAGTTTATGCCACAATATAAAGTAGTTATTGAAAATATAGAGTGAACTTTTTTGAAAAAATATGAATTTTAAAAGTAATCTTAAATATTTTATCCTTGAAAAATGAAAATATATTATCTCAAGTAAATATGTATTGGAAGATAAAATAAATTAACATAGAAGGAAATTTTTTTAAATATTTTAAAATACATTTTATGAAATATCATATCATAAAATTGATAATAAAATATCCTTTTGAAGAGATAGAAAATGAAAATTTTAGTATCACAAGAGATAGAAAATAATTAGGTTTCTAAATATAAAGGATAAAATTTTCCAGAATATAAAACATGGATATGAATGATTAAGAGCTTATATGGGAAGGATGGGAATTGTTCTTAAAAACTCATTGCTTTTATGAAAAATAAATTCATCATAGAATGAATTTGGAATTAAAAATTTATTTTTCCCTTATTAGGAAAATAAAATAAAATATAATACAATTTTTTGGTGGAATTATCCAATCATTTAAGAAACCAATTTAATGATAAATAGCATAACTCAAATAAATAATTTTTGAGTTATCAATATCTTTTATTTCTTAGGAAACATTTTATTAAAAAACCCCTTGAAAGGGAGAGATTAAAATTAAAATTAAAATAAAATGAATAAATAATTATAATTATATTATATATCCAATAGTCATAATAAAATATATTTAAATTAAATTAGGTTCCTAAACCAAATAGGTCTCAAAGAAAGGAAATTGAGATGAAACACCCTTACAACATCATAATCTTTCGAATTGAAAATATG
This sequence comes from Viscum album, assembly GCA_963277665.1. Classification (NCBI taxonomy): domain Eukaryota; kingdom Viridiplantae; phylum Streptophyta; class Magnoliopsida; order Santalales; family Viscaceae; genus Viscum; species Viscum album. The sequence goes on from OY728142.1 coordinate 1,492,663,853, forward strand.
TGGAAGGTATAACATGATATGGATTTTTAAACAAATCATATTTTATAAAATATTATGATATAATATATCTGAATCAAATATACACACCATAAAATGGAAACTAGTGGTGAATATACATCATACCTAAATGAAAAAAAAATGAGGTGCAAAAACTCTTACCTTTTATTTTGACTTATCTGAACATGATCTAACCTCCTGTACAAAAAAATAACTATATTAATCACCTATTTTTTAAACTTATTAATACCTATATAATTTTATAAACGTATTTTATAGTAATTTATTAAAATATATTGGTAATTTATATTTTATTTTTACCATTAGGTGTTACAATCTTGGGTTGTTTGAGTAGTACTGGTTTCATAATGACGATGTACATCCTTGTTTGTAGATTAAAAGTTCATAATTATAATATAATTATAGGTACTTTAATATATGTTTTATAATTATTTATAATGTTCTAATTTCATTTCATAAGTATTTTGGTTATGATTCATGATGATGAAATTGGTGACAAGATTGTTTTGGTAATTTATATCAAAGAAAAAGGTTTCACAAAAATAATAAGATTAATAATAGTATAAACTTTACATAACCATAAACAACGAATTATTTTTTAAATAATTTATAATAATACTAGTATTTAATTTCCCATATTCATTCATGATATAATTTTATAGCACTATTGAAGCAGGTGGTTAAACTGACGCAAACAAGAATAAGTTATAATCAATGAGTGTAGTTAAGAAAGTGAATCTTTTGACATAATATCATTATTAAATAATAATAATTATATTATTTATATTATTAGATGTTTTAATCATATTTTAATATATTTTATACATAATAAAATAAAAAATTGAAAAATTAAATATGTTACTTTCATGGAGGTCGTAGTCTGCATGTATGCATGGGAGACATAGTCATTTTTCATACATTGGGAGGAAGATATGGAATGGTCTAAATTTTTATAATTTAAAAAATTTTATAAATATAATATTGATTATTTAAATTATATTTTTTAACCATCTTTTTAAGGTGGTGATGAAAAATAAAGCATGTTTTTCATGGATGAGGTAGTATGTACATACGCATGACGATGTATTCATTTTCTGAATGGTTTTATAAAAATATAGAAAATAGATATTACATTTTTATAATAACATTTAATAATATTAGTAATATTTTTTATAATACTTTCCTGGATACATTATTTTATAGGGGGTTGAAGAATAAAAAAATTAAGAGATCTCAGTTGAGAACATTATCTCACCATTTGGATATTTTCCCTTAGGAAACAAATTAAGGCCCCTTATCTTGGTCTTTTGGTAATAAAAATGCCTCGAATAAATTTTTAGAGACTTTATTATAGACTATGGATGTTTTTTGGTTTATATAAATTATTGAAATGGGTGGATAAATGTGAGGAGGGATATCACCTTTTATATGTGAAGAAAATAGAACTTTTGAAAATACCCATTATGTTTTCAATGATGACATGAGATTATTCATGTTTTAATGTCTCCAAAACTAATAAATAATAAGGTTTGGCTGATATAAGTTTTATAATATCCATAAAATTTATTTTCACACTTTTTTTAAACATGTTTCAAGTATTTTACCATGTTACTTTTACATTTTACCATTTCTGTTCTTACCTGGGAAACTATTTTTTACCCAATTAATGTGTACTTTATTAAAAATATAAGGTAACACATGTTAAAAAAAATTTAAGATATGAACTTAAATTTATTCTAAATATAATATAATTAAATTTCTAAATAGTAGAAATAATCTTTTAAATGAAAATGTTTAATATATATATAATGTTTTATAGAAAAATGTTGTTTTCATCATTAAGGGTTGTTAAACTTATATAATATTAATTACCAGTTAAATGAGTGGTGATATATTTTATATGATTTTAAATATAATATAAAATTAATTATATGAAATAGATAAATTTTATTTATTAGATAAAAATTACATGACATTAATAAAACAATTCTTTGAAATTAACCCTTGCATCATTATTATAAGCATTTACTTTAATCATAGTAATCAAAATTTTATAAAAATATATGAAATTGGAAATATTTGATAATATGAAAATGATGATATAAAATATGAATTCAATTTTTTTATATTTATTTTCTATAAGTGATGAAAAATAATGTTTTAATATAAGTAAATAAAAACAGTTTTTAGAGTAAAATATTACTTAAGTTTCAAAAATGTTAAACATGGGTTTTATAAATTCAACATAGTAATTTTAAAAGATTTTTTTAAATTTATAAATATTTATTTTTTATTGAATTTTTTTAAAAAACTTTTAATTCATTATTTTTTATGATAATTTTATAAAAGTGACAGTATTAGAAAAATTGATATTTTTCAATTTTTCCATAAAAATAAATTATTTGATAAAGATCTAAAAACATAACCCTAAGATAATTTTGAAATTTTGAATTAAAAAATAATTTAATTTTAGAAAATTAAAATTATAAAATTTATAAATTCTTCTTTTAAATTAAAATACAATAAACAAAGAAAAATATTATTGAAAAATGTTCTTTTAAAACTTTAAGTGTTCTTAATCCTATTTGTTATGCATATTTCTAATTAATTACAATATTATTATTTACTATATAATTTAATATTTTTAAATTTTCTTAATTATATTTATATAATATATCACAAAGCATTTTAGTTTGGTGTTTCATGTAAATTAAGCTATTGAACATAGTATTAATTTGGATAAAAATATAATCCAAAATCTGAGGGTGTTTCTAGGTGTGAGTCTCATATTGTAGTGAAATGGTAAATTTTATAGGCTATTTAGTTGGATACAATATAGGTATATAAACTTTCATATTAATTAATAATAAATATTAAATCTAAATCTAAACTTTTGTAATTTCTATAAGGGTTTTTTATCTTATTGTGGATCTTATCTTCTAATCGAGGAGAGAAATTTTATTCATAGAGTCAATTTAACAAAGGTAAATTTTCTAATCACAAGTTGTGCTTCATTTTTTTTCCATTATATTGATGTATGATTAATTTATCATCAAATTTTATGTAATCCATTAATTGTAATTGATTCTCTTTAGTATTCATAAGTTTTATTTTGAATATATAATACATAAATTGATTAAAAATCATATATGATGAAGTTAAATAATTTTTTAAGTATTCAGAAAAATATTTAATTCTTTTTTTGTGAAATTATTTCTTTGAATATTAAAAATTATACATTGATTCAAAAAAAAATTCATTATAACCATTATGATTCCTATTTTTTTATTTCCTAATCTTTTTAAGATTTAGTGGGTTGATTATAATATGAATTTTTTAACAATTGTTGATTTTATATTTCCTTTAACTATTGTGATTTTATGTTGGTTTTTAATTAAAATACTAATTCATAATGATCATTTTATTTTATAAAACTATATTTTTTATGTTTCGTGATTGATTTCGGTTGTCATATTGATTGATGTTTGAATAATAAGAAAAAAATATTCTATTATTGACCAGGTTGGGGGGATGGATGGTGGATCTCACTATATGATTGATGGGTCACCACTGGCTCCTGATATGTTGATTGAATTTCAAGATATATCATTATTTTTCTCCTGTATACTTATCATATTGGTGTTTATTCCTATATATAAGGTTATATATAATACCTTGAGATTTTAAAAGAAAGAAGTTATGTTTGATGGCATAAATGACATGAAACATTGAGCTTAGACAAGAATGTAACTCCCAAAACATTACAATATATTTATTTAAAAATAATAATCCCTTCTATAGCTTGAGGTACACATAATAGTAACCTAACCCGATTAGCCATAAGGCCTCAAGATCACCTCCCTATACACCTGAGGATATCAACTAGCAGTGATGGTCTATAGTAGAAAAGTGTGGAGACTATACCCTCATGATTAGTGTGTAGCATAGTGGAATAATCATATCAAATAATATTGGAATCATAATAAATAATTGAGCATCAAAATAATAAATATTCATCATATAAATAACCAAGTGATCTCATCCAATTGTTTCATATACCAATTATGATCATGGCATGTTATATAAATACTATAATACATGGAAACAAGATTCCAATACAATATATGTATCAAACATAAAAAAATTACAAACAGAATAATTCTAATATAGAATCATGGGAATAGCCCAGTCATGTACTCCCCTACTCCTATGCACAACCAATCATGAATTAGTAGGTGGGCGATTTCCCATGTCCCAACCGACATTCATGAAGTTTTTCCAGGTTCCCAATGGTGTCCCAAATAGAGTGTGAGATAACACTCAATATTCCAACACCAATGGTATCTATAACAAGTCATGTATATGGATATAACTTGAATTATTTTATATATATAACAAGTTTCCAAGTAATAATAATAAAATTGAATCTATCTAGTATATCAAGTCTCACTTTGATCAAACAACTAATCATAAGGCTATCTATAAAGCATACAAAGTAACCACAATAATGGCCTACATTGTGTAATCATGTGTCATACCTATGTGGGTTAAGATCCAATGAGTAGTAATTTCCAAAGAAACCAATAAATCTAAGTAAAATAAGTAAACATGGTCCAAGGGGTAGAAATTTCTAAGGAATCCAAAATGAATCATCAAATCCAAGGGCTAAAAATGACCAAGGCATCCTAGCATGTTAAGTAAACTAGTTAAACTAGATCCTTAGAGTAGAAATGTCCAAGTAATCCTTGTAATCTTGATGAATGGGATCCAAGGAACATAAATGTACATGGCATCTTAATTTGATCACTAGATCTAAGGAGTAAAAGTGTCTAAGGAATCCTAAAAAGTCAAGTAAATTAGGTCCAAGGTGTACCAATTTCTAAGGAATCCAAGTAAGCAGGATCCATAGAGTATAAATTTCCTTAGAATCCAAATATAATCCTTGGATCCAGGTACTAGTAATTCCCATGTCATACTAACCAACTCATTTACCAAATAATTAACAATTCACTTAATCATTTCACTAATATCTTCATGAACATAAACAAAATAAATGTATTATCACATTAATAAATTTCAATTGTAATTAACTAGGTGATACAAGGTGCTTACAACCTCTAACAATTTACTTTAATACCTTATTCAACTCTAAATTATATAAAGTGGGCTCATCACACCCTGAGGGTGGAATAAACGTAATAAAAAGGGTAGAACACACCCCATGGGAGGTTTGGTTTGAGTTCGATAACCACTAACCTTGAAGAAATGTTTCAATCGCATGTCTCAACATGTATATATCAAATATCCATTGGTTGAATTAACACATAAATCATCACCTAGAATGTTCAGCATGTGAAACAATGGCAACATTCTATAAATAATGATATGTTTAGGGAAAAGGAATAAACCACATACCTTAAACACATAGAACAGTACACATCCAATCTCATACTCTAATTCTATTCAAGTAAGAATAAGATATAAGAATGGATGGACCCCCTAAACATAGGAAATAATATCCCACTCCAAAATAATGTAGTTGATAGCAAGGTAAAAATCATAAGGTGCTAAGAGGAATAGAAAAATCAATGATGTGCATCCAAAAAGATTATTGGTGTTAGAATAAAAGTACAAGTGAAAGAGTTATGGAAAATCATAGGCTTATGATTCAAGGTATATCTCGATGGGAGAATAATTTTACACTAATTGAGTAAAATAGAAAGGAGGAGGTGGGTTAATTCATTTAAGGAATTAAATGAATAATTGTAATTTTCCTTCAAAACACTGGGTCTCACGGTTTGGCCACATAGTTGGAAAAACTATGTGCCAACCATGTGCACCCATCTACCTCAATACCTCCCTCCCACAAATAATGTGAACATTTTGGTAAACCATGTGCAATCCATGTTATTTCCCATTGTCAAAAACTACAACAACCTCACATTGGAATGTGACCCTCAATCACCATTTCATCAAATAGTGTGGCTTGAAAATGTAGTTTGGACCACCTTTTATGGTTTACTCAAACTTTGTGACATGGGATTCATGATTTCTACTAACTATGTGGCCTAGATTACTTTTCCAGAAACTCAGTTTATGGGCTCTATATAAGCCCCAAACACCTAGTTTCCTCTATAAACTCACTAGGAATCCATAAAAAGTCAAAAATAATGCATTAAAATGGAAATAAAGGGTTTTTTACCTCATAGAAATGTTGGGATCTTAAAATCTTCCCACTTAAATAAATTCATCCCTTGTGGCATCCCACCTTTTTTTAACATAACTTTTCATTACATTTTACATACAGAGGATCTTTAAAGTCTAGTGTCTTGGAAATAATGAACAATAAAACTTCAATACAACATAAAAAATTCTTCTAAACCACTTTTAGGGCTTCATCATAGGTTCATCCTATGTACAACTACTGCATATCATATCCTAGAGACATACATCAAAGGAAAGGGTGAGCATAAGGCCCAGTAATGGAAAACAAGGGAATCAGTGTACTTGTGATATCAATAAGAACTTGAATAACAACATAAAGATGTGAGCAATGGAAGTATAGGAATATCATAATGAAAAGAAATTGAAATAGAACTTTAATATGTGGCTACAACATTTCATTTAGACATTCATGAACATATCACCAAGGTCCATCACCAAGGTTTCATAAAAATTACCAAGGTTATTCACCAAGGTATCGTGAAACTTGTCATCTCTAGAGATTAAATATTTACCCAATGAATTGGAGAGATATCAAGGTTCACCCTTAATATTTATTTACTTACATGTGATCCACATAAATCATATTCAAACATTCCATAAATAACCCATAGATAATAAAATAAATGGGTTTCATTTCAAAATCGTGACGTTTTAAAATCTCTTAAAAATAAGATCGATATATCATTTATAACCCATGGAAAGGGAGTGAGGGTTATATGTATGTCCATTCCAGAATCAAATATATCATATTTATATATTTATGAACACCCATAAAAACTAAATAGGTCTGGGTATTTACATAAATAAACAATGTAATTTCTTGAGATAAAGAGATTGAAATGTTGAGACAAACTTTCTGCAGCATAACGACTATATAACATGGTTTTAAATAACATTGAAAAGAGAGGGGACAAGGGTCAACCATTCATAAATAATTCATAATATAGTATGGGTACTGAATGAGATCATTGTATGGATATTTTAATGACATACCACAGGAAAAGAAAACATTAAAGAAAAGAGAAGATGTGATTTCTTTTATGAGAAATTCGGCAGCCTAATAGCATCACATAAAAATTTAGAAAACAAATTGATAAGAGAAGAAAGGGTATCTCATCATTTGGACATGAAATGGACAGTAATAAGAACATATAATAACATAACCTCAACATAAATAGATGGAAAATATAAGAGTAAACATAAAGGAAGTCATGACTTAAAAGAGGAAAGTGAAAGAATCCCTTACCTTGAAGAGTAACTTCGGAAGCTTGAAGGTTGGGACCTTGGGAGGCTTGAGGGTACCTTGGGAGGACTCCTTGGGAGGTAAGGAGACTAGAACTTCATTGAGGATTTTTAAATGAAAATAATGAGGGAAATTCTTGGTATTTATAAGAGAAGTGAGGGGACAAGTCATTTTTGGCCAAGGGATACCTCATCAGTGGTATTGGAAAAACCACGGGCTTGCCCATGGTATTTACCCATGGTATTGTCCACTTGTGGCACCTCATACCTTATCTTACTATTCATTAGTTTAATAGAAATATTACATAATTATTACATCCTTAATGATGTCATTAAGCACCCAAAACTAAAAACTGTATTTTCACTATTCACTGAAAATTCATTTTTTTCAAAAATATCCCCAAAAATCACCTTAACCTAATATCGATGATATGAATTAAAAAATTAAATTCATTTTATAAAAATAATTTTCTAAATATTTTTAATTTAATTTTTAATTAAAAAACACTATTCACCCAAAAAAACTAATACTTGACTAATAATTTCCGAAATGGTTATTTACCTATTTTATTGAATCAAATTACTTAATCAAGGTGCCTAAATTATATTAATACTTTCTTTAAGTGATATTACTAATCCATTTGGTCACATTACTAATCCTAAGCATAAAATCACTATTCATAATTTACTATTCACAAAAATTTAAGTTAATCTTATTATATTCTAAATTTCTTACAGAACACGTTTCTAGAAGACCATTTTTTTAAAATCATTACACATCATTAATTATTTAAGGTTTACATAAATATTTTAAAATATCCCCTTTTTCCAAAATTCATCAATATACATCCTATATTTATTCGAACATTTGAAAAAAAACACAAACTTAACCATAGGAAGAAATCTTAATTTTATTTATCTCAAAGGATTACACAAAGTATCTATGGTCTCATTACATAGCCCCTTATAACACCATCATAGGACCTAAGTGTAAGGTGTGCTAAGGTGAGATAATCCATGGGTGGCTCAGCCAACATTGCCCGAGTAGTGATTTCTATAAGCTTGAACTTCTCCTGAAGGCAATTTCACTCCAGCATCACACGATGAAGTTCAGATTGGGTTTGGTCTAGAGCAAAGCCCAGTGGTGATACCTCCTTCCCAAGTTTTTTCAGATGGGCTTCGATGGGCCTGAGACTACTGGATGAGGCCATCAGATATTTTTTCTATATTAATTAACAATGATCCCTTGCATTTAGAGACAACAATCACAACATTTAGTTTCCAATGGTCATATTGACCAACGATCATATAACAGTCAAAACCCAATGGTCTCATTTTAATTATACTCACATCATTAGTTAAATAATATAGTTTTGTTGAGTATAAACTAAAATAACACACAAAATTAGGAAACAATAATTCTTTCAAAATTCTGGGTCGTTACATCCCTGAATTTTTGTTCCAAGGGTGGAGAAGCATCATCTGATAATAAATCAGGTCACAGGGCATGTACATCGCCCTCCCATTCCAATGTCTCATCCTGCACATGATGATGCATTCATCGAACCTATATCAAAGGAACTGACTGGCCTTGTAGAACCATTATTCAATGATCAAAAATATGGATAGGGTAATCCTCAGATGATGCATCTACCTCTAACTAAACCTCCTCAGCTGAAGAATATGTGATGGATCATAATGATATCGGTGAAGCTAAGATATGTGTAAGACTTTGTACATAGACTGATACATATTAGGTAAAAACAACTGATATGATATTGTAATGAATATCTCTAGAACCTATAAGGGCCTCGTATAAATAGGCTATAGATTCCCTTATTTCTGAATCCATCTATTCCCTAGTCTAGGTAAAACTCACAAGAAAATTCAACTCCCCACCTTGAACTCAGGCGGTTGATGGTGGTGATCAGCACATGAATTCTATCTAGACTAAGATATATAAATCCACTAATTGATAAGATGAACCTTCTTAGAAGTCTCCTAAATTAAACAAGGACCCAGTAACGCTACCTCTCTAGCCTCTAACATTTACTATGCTTAATGGAATGACCTACGATATAGCAACGCATAAGGAGACATTTGTATGGTTGTCTGGAAGTATTTATTATAAGTGAACTCAACTAGAGGTATATAAATCTATAATGACCCCCTAAATTTAAGGAAACATACCCAAATAATATCCTCCAAAACTTGTATCATACGCTCAGATTGACTGTTGGTATGTGTTTGATAGGTTGTACTCATTAGTACCTATAAACCGAGTGCCCTATACAAACCTGCCAGAACTGCGACATGAAATAAGCATCCCGATCTGATATGATAGAATTTGGAACCAAATGGTAGTGTATGATCTTAGGATTGTATATCCTTCCATGATCATTCACTAAAAGAGTCTCTCAAATAGGTAGAAAATGGGTGACCTTCATCAACCTATCTAGGATCACCCATACAACATCACTGCCCTGAGGTGATCTAGGAAGTCCCATAAAAAATACATGGTAACATCATTCCATTTCCACTCAGGAATAGTTAATGACTATAAAATCACATATGGTCATTGGTGTTTCACCTTCACCTACTGACAGGAGGCATAGAGAGAGTAACCAGCCCATCTATCTCTCTTTTCTTCCCCATCCACCAATATTAACGATGTGATTCATGGTACATCTTGGTAAAACCGGGATACACTGCCCATATAGAGGCATGGGACTCTCAAATAAATTCCTTTTGGATGTTTGTAGGAACTAAAATATGTCTGTTAAAGTGTAATATCTCATTCTCATCAATGATCCAACCAGGAGGTGAGTCATCGCCTTCCATGTCCTCTCATAGGACCAAGCCCTCAAAATATAATAGTTTTATCATCCTAAACCTATCTAGAAGAATGGAATTCATTTCTAAACAATACCACATATTTTTAATTTATTGGTATTATTGTTTAATAGAACTTTCTAATAGAACTGATAATGGGGTCCTTTATCAGTGCTTAAAAAAGAACTGATAAAGGGGGGTATTTATCTGTGCTAAAAAGTGTTTGTAAAGGACTTCTTTATTATAACTTATAAAAAAGAACTGATAAAGTTCATCCCTTTGTCAATGCTAATAAAAAGTATTGATAAAGGCCCCCTTTATCCACACTAGAAAAAAATCACTAATGAAGGGAATCATTTATGGGTTCTTTTTTCTAGCACTCATAAAGGGTATTTCCCATAAGAACAATTTTTTTCATTAAAAATAATATATTATTATATGAATATATTTATATTGATATAAATATATTATATATTTCTTAAATTTGTTTTAGATAGGGCTAAATAGTAATTTACACATAATATATAAAATATTTAATGAAAATGGCTTATAAAATAATTTAAAAATATTATTAATTAATAATTTAATATTTATTATCAAGTAATATACATTTAATAATAGTGAGATGATAGAAAACTTAAATTAATTAATGAATAGTCTAATATAACTTGAAAACATAACTTAAACTTAGCCATGACATTTTCTTCAGGTGTCTATTTTGGGTTCTACCACATATCAAATCATATAATACAATGATCTCTATAGACTAGTGACTGTGGGGAACCCACATTCACATTTTTTAAGGCCAAAAAATTCCTAAAACGCCTCCAAAACTAAGTTTTTAGTCATGGTATCCCAATTTTTTAACATTCAATGTAATTTCAGCCTCATTTAAGGGGGTCTTGTTGTATTTTTTGTGAGGATTGAATTTATTCTTAATACTTACAATCATATTGATATTATGGTTTTGAAGGTTTTATCATTTTTCATAATTTATTTTTATTTATAATTAAATATATGAATATTTTCTCTTATTTACTTATAATAAATCGCTTATATAAATACATATATCAACATATTTATATAAAAATGTGTTTTCAAATATATAAAATAAATATTTATTATTAATTTTATCTAATGTAAAAAATTATCCTTTTTACATTATAAAAATGAATATATATGTATATATATTTCTATATAAGTAGTGTTTATATATAAACATGTGTGTCTTAATAAACAAATATATCTGTGTGTATTCTAATATATATAAATAAACACATATTATGTAAATATATGTATGTGTATGTGAGAAATATAAATTCATACTCTTGTGTGTTAATATATGTGTGTATCAATATTATGCATATATATCATATATAAATGTATTTTCATAAAAAAACATTATCATTATCATTAAATATAGTATATAAATATATTTTACAATAAATATACATAAAAATTTAAAAATATTCATATGTATATATACAATTATATTTGAATATATAAATATATTGACATATAAATATATATGTAATTTATAAAATTTATATCTAAATATTTTTTTTTTATAATTATTCTAAAAATGTATTTAAAACAATATCTAAACATTTCTTTAGATTATAAAAATATATGAATATATATATATATAAGGTTTATATATACATATATGTGTGTATTAAAAATGTATATATATTTATATTATATTCTACTATATGTAAATGAATATTAGTATATAATATATTTAAATAAATATAAGTATATATGTATTACCCACATAAACATATATTTTATAAATTTATTTAAAAATAATTAAATAAATATATGAATAAAAATATACATGTAAAAATATATAAAAATGAATAGAAATATAAAAAAATATTATAAAATAAGCTATTACAGTGGTAAAGGCGTTCAAATCCTAAAGAGGGGGGTTCAAGTTTCGAATCCAGGTGCACGCACGGGAGGGAAAGAATTTACTAAAGGATTTTTAAAGGGTGGGGAAGCACTATTAAAGGGGTGAACGTGAGTGCATGAATAGAACTAATAAAGGGGGGAGCGTTGATAAAGGGGAGAAGAACTGGTGGCAGGGATAATATTGAACAGAATTCCCCTTCCCCCTTTAATAGTGCTTAAAAAACGTTGATAATGGGGGAATTTATCATCACTTTTTTTAGGAATGATAAAATAACTCTTTAATAGCACTAAAAAGAGCTAGTAAAGCCCCCTTTATTATCTCTAAGAAAAAAGTGTTGATAAAAGTCCCCTTTATCAGCTTGTTTTTAGCACAGTTAAAGGGTGCCTTTAGCAGGGATTTTTTCGAGCACCTATAAAGGTTGGATTTTAACCTCGATTTTGTAGATAATCCTGATAAGTCCCAAAACTAACATTGTTAAAAGTGTGTTTTGTAGTAGTAAAATATTAGAGAGAAGTATACATGTGACTATCCTACGCCTCTAAGTTCATATCTGAAAATAAGTCCATAATCTTCAACTCGCAATTGGCCTCCTGAAATTCCATTGTTGGATTCATCCTACATAGTGCATTGGTAACTAAATTTCCCTTTCCAAGCATATAAGAAAGATCAAAGTTGAAGAAATAAAGGTATTTAACCCACCTTCATTTCTTCATATTCACGTTATTCTTTTTAAATATCTACTCAATGATTTTTTATTCTGTGTACACCAAAAAATGATCTCCTAGTAAATAATTCCTGTAATAACATAAGTCATAAACCACAATGGATAACTTCAAATCATGCGTTGGGTAGTTCCTCTCATGTGGTATCAAAAAATGGGACCTATATGCCACGAATCAATCCTTCTGCATTATAAGTTGTCCTAAACTAATACCTTGTGCATTAAAAACACAATATTTATCCTGTCCAACTCTGGAAGAATCAGGATTGGAACTAAAGTCAGACTCCCTTTCAGATATTAAAAGGTTGTCTCATAGGTATCTAACCATAAAAACATCACACCGTTCTTAGTCAATCTTGTAATAGGTTCTTTTAATAATGATAAGTTATGTAAGAAAATACTTTAATAACTATCTATCTATAATAAACTTCATATATCAAATAAAATTTTGGGATTCTCCCAAGAAACTACATCTCTCACCTTTTGAGGGTTGACTGATACTCTTGTATGTCAGATAATATGACCCAATAAATGAATCTTATACATCTAAAGTGGTACTTTATAATCATAGAATATAACTGATACCCTATCAGGGTATCTAATATGATCTCAAGATATTTAGCATGGTCATGTAAAGAGTGGTAATACACGAAGATATCTTCCACAAATACCAAAAAAATGAATCCAGATATGGATGGAAAACCTGGTTCATTGGTGAAATGAAAACTACTAGCATGTTCGTGACACCAAACAACATAACCATATACTCATACATACCATACCTCCTATGAAAAGTTATATGTGGTATATTTGAAGTTTGAAAACATGACTAATAATGAACCAATATTAGATCAATATTCAAGAACACCAGAACTCCTCAGAGCTGATCAAATAGATCATCTATCTGAGGAAAGGGACACCAATTATTAACTGTCAATTGGTTCAATTTCTAGTAATCCACACATAAATAATGGTTTTCATCTACCTTCTTGGAAATAGGATCTGATGACACTACTGGAAAGATGATCTTTCCCAACACTTCTATACCAACGGTTTGTAAAAACCGTTGGTATAGCTACCATTTCCCAACGGTTCACCAAAACCGTTGGGAAAGGGTCTTATTTCCCTCCCCTTTCCCAACGGTTCATCAAAACCGTTGGGAAAGAGTCCTCTTTCCCAACGGTTCACCAAAACCGTTGGGAAAGGGTCTTATTTCCCTCCTCTTTCCCAACGGTTCATCAAAACTGTTGGGAAAGAGTCCCCTTTCCCAACGGTTTTGGTGAACCGTTGGGAAGGGGTCTTCTTTCCCTCCTCTTTCCCAACGGTTCATCAAAACCGTTGGGAAAGAGTCCCCTTTCCCAACGGTTTTGGTGAACCGTTGGGAAAGGGTCTTCTTTCCCTCCTCTTTCCCAACGGTTCACCAAAACCGTTGGGAAAGGGAGGGGGAAAATCAACCTTCGGCCAACATAGATTTCAAGCCACCCAAACCTATCCCAACGGTTTTTAAAACCGTTGGGAAAGGGTTATCCCACCCAAACCTATCCCAATGGTTTTTAAAACCGTTGGGAAAGGGATATCCCAACGGTTTTGAAAACCGTTGGGATAGGTTCTTTAATTTTTTTCCAGATCTACTAACCGAGAACATTATATGAATCAAAATTTTAAATAATTATGATAATACATATATATATTTATGAAATTATGTTTACAAAGTGATGTTAGCTTAGTGGTTAAGTCGTTCGATTATAAACGAGGGGTCCTGGGATCAAATCCCAGCGGATGTTTTATTTTTGGATTTTATATACCAACGGTTCCATTACCGTTGGTATAGATTTCGTATTACCTATACCAATGGTTTCCAAAACTGTTGATATAGGTCTATACCAACGGTTTTTGGAAAACCGTTGGTATAGACCTATCCCAACGGCTTACTTGGCTACGGTTCTCCAAACCGTTGGTATAGGCTATACCAACGGTTTGGAGGCCTATACCAACGGTTCCAAACCGTTGGTAAAGGTTAGTTTTCCAGTAGTGTGAACCCCATAAATAAGTATTGGGTTTGATAAACCCCTTCACATACATGTCCTATAGCTACCTCTTGATCTCCTAAAACTCAATTGTAGACATCCTATATAGAGGAATGAATACCAATGTAGCTCTTAGAACATTCTCAATGGAAAACATACCTATCTCTTAGGATGTAGTCCTAAAATTATTTTGGGAAAACATCCTGTAAATAATCAACCACTTGGGGGAGATCTTCCTGAAATGATCATGGATCATCTCGATACAAAAAAGAAATATGGGTTTTTATCCCGCCCAAACCATGATTCTCAGGTACATCTTTTCTCAATCGAACATTTCAATCACTCTTGTGAATACAAACCCCACTGTATGGTGATTTAAAGGTCTCCCTATAATGATATCAATCAATGAATGAAATATAGGGAACCAACCAGTCCATCCCTATAATGACATCAAAGTCTTTCGTCTCAAGGATAAATAGGTCCCATATGAAGTGACACCAACCTACCCTAAGGGGAAACTCCATGCACCGGTGTACACTCTTTGATCGAATCCCTAATGGAGAATCAAGTTTCATCATGCCACTGAAAAAAATGAACATTGAGGCCAAGGATCTCCACAAAAGGTACAGATATAAAGATATGAGTAATTGATTTATTGAAAATAGAGGATACTAACATAGAGGCTACTAGAATAGTACCTCTCATGGTAGAATACCCAACACTCTACTCTTATGGTATTTTTTGCACTATATACAGTCAGTTAGAATTGTAGAACTGAGATACGGCTTAACTACCTTGAGAAATTTCACTCTATTATTGCTGACAATCAGGTGTCTGGCTACCCCAATATGACCACCACCTCATCTTGATTAGCTGATCTTACTCCAGGTCCATTATTAATGAGATGTTGTTGATCCCACTCTTAAACATAGAGTTGGTGCAGACCCTCTCTCATTGTATTATAGAGGAATAGTCCTACCAAACAATTTTAGATGGACCATCATGATGTAATCTCCTTACTTGATTGGGTCTGTATCATACTGGCTCCTCATATGACCCTTCCTCCCACAATGATGGTAGAGAACAAAACTATCATCACTTATTCCCAAGCTGGTATTCCCCTCATTAGATACCTCAAAGAATCTCTTCATTCCACCTGATACAGAAATATTGGGTCAAGAGGCTGATCTACCATGCTCTGCAGCCCCATCTTCCCTCATGTTACGTTTAGTAATCACCACCAGATTTACTATTTCAAAAATGGTAATAAGATGAAATCATTCACCTATGACTGGATTTCATATCTAATAAAATCATCAAAACACCTAACTTTTGATACCTCGTCACCTAAAAAAATAGGTGCAAAACACTAGAGCTTTTTCAAATGGGCAGAATAGTCCATGACTGATAAGTCGCCCCACTCTAGATGTATAAACTCTCTGTATCTATCAGGATCCATCATCTCAGTATAAAAATAGTCATAAAATGATGTCTAGAAATCCCTCTAAGCCATATCCTGATGATGATCTATCTGAGTAATCACATCCTGCTATTTATTGGAAGAATAATAGAGAATATATATAGGGAGATACACCCTCCTCTCAGAATGTGTATTCTTATTTTTTAAAATAAATAGTATGGACTCTATCCATGAATCTGCAGCCAATGGTCCTCCATTTTCCAAAAATATGGGAAGATGATGCTGCAAGAACTCACATATCATATGTTTCATAGTCAAAGCTATGCATGGTACTCCCTGAACATTCTGCATAAAAAAATAGAATCCCTATTAGAAATGGGCCTCATCACCAATATCTGGTATAACAGGTTGTGTTAGAAGATTCAATTCTAGAGGATCTACCAGTGGACTAGAGTCCACCACCTCTAAATCGTGGTTGTCACCAACTTCCTAGTGCACGGATAGAGGCCATCGTGGGGGAATATCTCTATAAATTCCAATTGTATACCACATTTAAGGTTTAATTAGAACACAGATATAAAAATAGGATATTAAAAATCCTTTCTTACATGATTCAAACCCCTATGCCTACTCCTAAATCTAGGTTTGGACATTATACAATATATAAAAAAATCTATAGACACTACCTACTACCCAGTACTCAGGTCGAGTCGGGGTCAAGTTCTCTACTATAATTTAAGGGTTCTAGTATACAGAGTGTTAATTGAAACTTATAGATTAAAACAAACTTGAAATTATGATTAGAGTCCCTATTTAATGGACACCATTTCAGTATTAAATTTCATTTAAATTACTTCTCATTTATATACCTATTTTCTTTAAAAGATTGAACTATATGGATCACCACTTCCAATTTATAAGGGATCATACAACTTATAAATCAAATTGTGGTGTCAATTTAATCCTAACTAGTTATTTATCAAGTCCCTGCATTAAATGTCAGCATAATTACATGGATATAGAAATAAGGTATCAAAACATGTGGCAACCAATGCATGTTTTAATATAAACATGGCATGTCATAATGCATGACATATAAATCCTCAAGTTCCTATAATGAGTCATTATGTAATATCTTCTTTTCATATCAGGACAATGTAAGTATTCATAATCAGATGTAACTTAAAACATCAAGTGTGACACCCAACGGTGAGTTTAAATAAATTGTAACAGGCATAAATTAAAATATCACATCTCATCCTAGGAAATTTGGATTTTTCCTGTGTGTGGGTTAGCTACTCCTAAGAATAGATCATTACCAAATTCTAATACATTCTTAATCACCTATCTAATATTCCCAAATAATAAAAAAAAAGAAAAGAAAGCACTGATTCCACATTCAGATATCCTAGGCCCAATTCACTCAATAGTAACTGACCCGGCTGTCCACATGGCTTCAAACACACCTCCATATACACAAAACGTTTAAAACTAGTAGTAAGGGTCTCTGGTGGAACAATGGGAAGACTATACCCTCATGATTAGATTATTTCACATTAATTTAATCATAATAAAGAATTGAGGAAGCATAATAAATAACTGAGCAATGGAAGGATAAACATCTATCATATAAATAACCAATTAATCTTGTCCAATAGTGTTATATACCAATGATGATCATGTCATGATATACAAATACAATAATACATGGAAACATGAATCCAATAAAATACATGTATCAAGATTACAAAAATACCAAAAAGAACTATTTCCAGATAGCATCAGAAGCATAGACTGGTCTTGTTCTCCCATTCTATAATGTATAAACAATTAAGAATCAGTAATAGGGTACGTTCCCTTGTCCCTTCTTGAATACATGAAGTCGATTAGGGTATCCAACTATGATTCAAACATCATGTGAGATAAAACTCAGTAGGCCACCACAAGAAGTGTCTATAACTAGTCATGTTTGTGAATATAAGTTTCATTAGAGTACAAATATAACATGTGTACAAGTAATAGTAGTATAAGTAAAGATATAGATTATATCAAGTATAAATATGATCAAGAAACTAATCATAATGTAATCTCTAAAGAATATAAAGTATCCACAACAAATTACTACAATGTGTAATCATGTTTTAGGCCTACATGGTTTATGGTTCAAGGTGTAGTAATGTACAAGAAAAAAAATTAATCTAAGTAAAACAAGTAAACAGGATCCAATGGGTATAAATTTGAAAGGAATCCTAAATGAATTATATGATGTAAGGATTTGAAATGTATAAGGCATCCTAGCATGTCATGTAAACTAGTTAAACTAGATCCTTGGATTAGAAATGTCTAAGGCATCTATGTAATCTAGATGAATGGGATCCATAGAGTAAAAATGTCCAAGGAATCCTAATATTATCACTGGATTCAAGGAGTAAAAATTTATGAGACATCATTAAAAGTCAAGTAAATCATATCCAAGGAGTATAAATTTCTAAGGGATCCAAGTAATCAGCATCCATATAGTAGATATGTCCATGGTATCCAAATATGGTTGTTAGATCCATGGAGTAGTAGTTTCCATGGAATCCTAACCAACTAATTTAAAAAATCATTAACCATTCATTTAATCATTTCAGTAATCTCTTCATGAACATAAAAAATAAATGGATTATCCATTTCATACTTTTCAATTTCAATTGACAATATGTGACAAGGTTAACCTATAATAATTCACTTTAATACTTCATCTAACTCTTGTTTATACAAAGTGATCTCATCACATCCCAAGGGTGGAATAAATGTGATAAAAGGGTATAAACCACCCCATTAGTGATTTCATTTGAGGTATACTACCTCCAAACTTGAATAAAGTTTTCAATGGAATGTATCAACATGTTTATATCAATTAACCCTTGGTTTAATTAATTTAGAAAGAATCGACTGGAAATTCTGGTGTGTCCCCCAATGGAAAGAAGTTATAAAGAATGATATATTGAGGGAAAAGGTATAGACCGCCTAACTTAAAATGGTATAGGAGTAATCATCCAATATCAGCCTCTGATTCAATCCAGTTCAGAAGAAAATGGAAGAAAGGATGAATTCCCTGAAAATAGGGCTTAAGAGCCTACCCCAAAATAACATCACTGATATCCAGGAAAAAAATTAATTGTGAAAGAGGAATAGATAACTCACCAACAAACATACAATGAGATGAATGGTGTTTGAATCAAATTATAGATTGAAGAGTTATGGAAAAACCTAGGCTTAGGCTTCAAGGGGTCACTCAATGGGAGAAGAAGTTTCCAGTGCAGGAGGAAAATAGAAAGGAGGTGGTGGGTTAATTCATTTAAGGAAATAAGACTAAAATGGTAATTTTCCCTCAAAAACTAGGTCACATGGTTTTTTCACACTATTATGTAAACCATACACCAATCATGAAAACCCCTCTACCTAATGACCTCCCTCGCATGGTTCATGGTCACGGTTTGGTAAACCGTGTGCAAACTGTGCTATTTCACTCTATTAAAAACTATAGAAATTGTGCACATTTTTGAGGCCCATGTTTCATGTCTTCAGCAAACCATGCATCCTTGTACACTTATTTGGACTGACCCTCTTGTTTTACTCAAATTTTGTATCTTGGGATGTACAGTTTCTACTAACCATGTGGTCCAGCTACCTTTTCCAAAAACTCATGCTCCTGTTTCTGAACAGGCTTTGGACACCCATGTTTCCTTCATATCCCCACTAGTAATCCAAAAAGGTTCAAAACCAAGTAATTCAACTTAAAATAAATGGTTTATTACCTAACATAAAATCCTAGAACTTACAGATATCATATTCAACACGCACCATCAAGCTTAAAAGACCAAAAATATATATAAATGTTATAACCTAGACCTTAAATTGGAGGGTATAAATAGTATTAACTAATTTATGATATATATATATATATATACATATCATACTAAATGTAATTTATTTACAAATTTTTAGTAAATAATCAATAAATTTTTAGTAATATAATTTTATTCTTCAAAAAATATGTTTTTTAATTTATATTATATAATAATTTTAACTGATGTTCTTACCAAAATTAATAGTAAAAACATTAGAAATTATTTACCACGATTAAAATAAAAATATTTTTATCAGGGCTTAAACTAAAAATATAAGGGTTAAAAAACCTAAAAACATGTCTAAAATATGTTATATCGAAATATTTCGAACTTATATCTTATTGGATCTATAATTTTTCATTAATTTATCCTTGTGACATGAAAAACAATGTGGGTGGAATTCTTTCTTTTCAAAAAAATACAAGTGTGCCACCCACCTCACTTATAAAAGTTCACTCGCTCTTCTCCTCTATTCACACCATAAAAGCACATTGGATCGGTCAATAACTACAGAAATAAATTTTATACATACATCATGTCATCCTATTATCCTTATTTTGTTTAAAGGTAACCAGGGAAGGCATTTGGTGCAAACCAAAAGAAGTTACTCGGGGAAGATGTAATATTCTTCAATGAGTATTTTTATTTTATTTATTCATCCAAATCCATAAATTATTATTAAAAAATGATTATATATTAAAATTAGTATATTTAATAAACTAATATTTTATTTATTTAGTTTGATAACATAAATACTTCTTCTATTTTATCAAATGGGTTATGAAATCATCATTCATGTCTATGGTGGACTACTGCCTCACAAACTGATGTCATTCATTTTTCGGTTACCACCTATCGCGGTTTTGTATGGTGATGGATATAAAGTATATATATGATATTTATAACATAATTATACCTATTTATGCATTATATAATATATACTTTTTTTTACTTTCCACTCTTTAGGGGATACGATAACGTCTCTCGTGTCTATTGAGGACTACTGCCTCACGAAGGGATGTGATTTTTTTTCACTAACTCTTTACATGGAAGGTAATATAGATAAATTTAATGAATATATGATATATAAATGGAATAATTATAATTTCAATAAAAAAATTATTATTCTAAAATTATAATATATCATTTCATTTATTACCTTTTCACTCACTGAAAGATGATAATATTGTTCGTGTACGTGTGGACTACCTCCTTCGCAAAGCGATGTGACTCTATCTTTTATCACCACACCACATCGATGATATATATAAGTAAATTTAAAGAAAATAATATTTTATTTATGATATTATTATTATGTAAAGAACAAATATTACTTACCTCTATCCAAAATGATTATTGAAAAATAGAAAAATTACTCATGCGTACGTACGGCCTACTATCTCCATGATCGAAACGTACATCATTTTTCAACAAAATATTTCATGATTGGTATTAAAAAATATTAATTTTTGTATAAATATGATAATTATTTCATTATTATTATTCTGGAGATGATATAACTATATTATTTTCACAATAACTATAACATTCATAACAAATCACGAATGATTACATAACACAATTAACACCTGAAACAATGAAAATAATGAAATATTATTATTGAACGGGTGATAATTTATTATAAATAGATCATATATGATATTATAAATATTAATATTGTCCTTTAATAAGTTAATAACATGTTTAAAACCACTATAAATGAGGATAAATTATTTTAAATCAAAAGGAAGTGTGAGGTGAGGGATTTATTATCTCGATTTACTTTCATTAGGTTAATCATATACTTCACTGATTATGTGAGGATAATATTATGTGTGTAATCAAAATAATTTATTTTCTTTTGTTCAATAAATTTATTGAAGAAATAATTATTGTTTCTATGAGTTTTTTATGAAATATCTATATACTTTATTCATATTGGGGTTCTTGGTCATTATATACGATGGATGCACCCTACAAGATCACATCTACATGGAGGTATGTATTGGTTTAATTTTTTTGAATACCCTGGTTTTCATTAATTAAAATTTCACCATGTTTATGAGGGATCTTGTGGGTGTTTTGGGGTTTTGGGACATGAAAAGACTAAAACTACGCCATCTTGTGCAAGGTGCACAATTTGCGCATGGTCAAGTAAATTGTGTAGCCTTCCCAGGAAAACCATGAAATCTTAGACAATGGCATCACGCATGGTTGGTGAATTATTCGTGAAACCATGTGGATCTCCCTAGATAACTATGAGACCTCACTCCCCTTGAAAAATGGTCTACGCACGGTTTGGAAAACTGTGCGGATAAACTCTGTGCCCCATTAAAAGTTGGAAAAATTACAATTTTCCATCTCAAGATTTGTGAGTTCTGTCCAATTTTCCCTCCCATTCTTCCCATCTCAACCTTAGTGATTAAATAAATCTCAAAAATCTTATCAAGGGTAATTCTCATTCAATTATTGGCCATTTGGAGCATCATTTGTTATGGTTCAAAGCTCCATGTAAGTCTAATCACCCTCTTACTTCTCTTTTTTTGATTAGGGATTGTATTCTGGGTTATCTTCTTCTGAATCCCTAAAACCCTATTTCCCTATAGAACTATAGGTGAAGGCTTCAAGGGTTTATTTAATACAGATCTAAGGTAATGATTAAGATATTATTCATCAATAGATTAGAGGTAGGTGGTCTACAAGTTATGTCCCATGGTTGTTGAGTTGATTTGTTCATGTTTAGTTTTTTTCTTGGTTATATGTTGTTGTGTGTTTGATTCCTTTAGTGATATTTGATAAAATGGGTGTCAAAATGGTGAATTAAACCCCTCATGATCTTAGTGGGATTCATGGAGGATTATTTGACTGATATAAGGACACCCATGGGGTGCGCTAACATTCTCAAACATAGAAATTGGTAAGGATAATTGTAGAGTTGATGTGTGATAACATAGATACATAATGAACATGTTGATATGTTAAATTTAGTTGAAATAAGAATATTTATAGATATTTCAAGGCTTTTATAATGGCATAAGGGTTCGTTTGGATAAATTTTAATGTGTTATATGAGCTATGAAGTATGGAAGGGGAATTGGTTGATGGTCTAAGGATTATGAATGATACATCGGATAGTTGGGTTAAGAAATGTTATGGGTTAAGGATCATGATTGGATGGAAGTGTTAAATGGATAACTAATAGATATTGTTAAATAGGTTAAACGGGTTAATTGTATTAATGTGAGCGTGCCAAATGGATTATGAAATGTACACGAAATGGATAAGGGGGTTATTACCTGTGAAATGAGGAATGGGTTAAATGGTTTATCATGTGGGAAATTAATGAGTAGGATAAATGGGATAATGAATTGGAATTATTTAATATTATTAATGATTTTAGGAATAATAAATGAAAATTGGGATAAAATTTTATGTAATGTAGATGGAAAATATGTTATTATGTTATGGAATAATATTAATCCTCATGTTGATTTTTATGGATTATGTTCTCAATTTTTATTGGTTGTGTTTGGTTGTGATATGGTATGTGTGCAGTGAATGGATAAATAAGATTGTTCCATGTCTTAGTAGTGTGGGGTCTTGACTTAAGGTTTTATGCCCATGGTTTGAGTTATACTGAGGCTCTAAAATCCACCCCAAAATTCACAATTTTGGGAAGGGGACAGAGGATCTATTCCCATAACAGTTGCATTTGATGATACCACTTAGACCAAGGCTTCGAGGTGAGTGAAATTTATTTTTTTGATGTGTTTTCTCCTAGTGATATAAGGACTTTATTTCTTTCCCCTATGTATATTGATTGGTTTCCTTAGACTATTGTGTAGATTATGTAAATGACTAACCCATGGAGCATGTGATGAATATGGATTAAGTAATTATGATGGTATAAGTAATGAAAATGATAATAATGATAGGAAAGGGTTAAATTTAAGATGGTTAACTAATGGAACCCAAGTTTTACTTTGTTTACTTTTCTTTTATTTATTATTTTTAGGCATTATCTATTTAGACTAAATATTTTTTAAAGAATTTTGGTCGTGGACTACTGAGTTGTACTCACACCCCACTTGGGATATCATTGGGTACTAGATAAGACTTCATTATTGGAGGTTCAGGTAACGGAAAAGGTGTGGTGTTACAGAGTTGAGTTAGTCTTAGGATACACATGGATGAGGATTCAGACTTGGATTCATGAACATTTTGGGGACTTAGTAGTTTTGTCTTAATTTTGGGTTCCTTCACTCTTTATACTATTAACATGACATTTCAGAGTTATTTTTGATTTGTGGTTTGTAATCTGTTTTGGGAAATGATTAGTTATGAATTTTTGTTGATTATTACATGTTTTTATGATATTTATATTCTTAATTTATGTGGATTACTTTGGTAAAGAGGGTATAGTATCCCCATGTGACTTATTAGACCCTAGATGCTAGTCAGTAACCTCTAGCATATAGGGAGGCACACTTGAGGTCATGTGGTGACCTGGTTCGAGGCATCGGTTTAGTGGATTTTCAGTCAGGGATGCTACAAAGTGGTATTTGAGAGGTTCTTTTCTATGGTCTTGTTATTTAGGATGGTATATGGGAGAATATGGTGTATTAAGACTTGGAAATGAGCTCATACATAGGGGTATCTATCCCATTTATGAGGGAAAACCCAAGTACCTGGGGTGGGAATTGTTGTTCTAATTGTGTGTTGTTATAGTTGGATTATATTTTACCATTGGTTAATACACATTTTTTGTGATGTAACCATTTTATGATATTTGATTCATATCCTGAATATAATGAGGTTGTGCATTTATGCATCATTTTAGGAACTTAGGGATATAGGTGGCATGCATCATGGCAGACACACATGAGATGGGTGTGTGGGATAAGAAGGGTGGAATGCATTTTACTCTCTGGAGAAATTTAAAGAAAATGGTGTTTAATACGAATTATGAAAATGGGTAAAATGGGAGGAATTTTAGAGAATGGTTAAATAATTTTGCTTAAAGAAAGGTGAAAATAAGTTAAAATGCGGGTTGTAACAAGATGTGAAAAGGGAAATATGCCTAAGAGGAAGGATTTTCTCTACGAGTGTGGAATTAGTTTCAAAAAGGTGTATATTGAAAGACTATGGCTATGAAAATTAGTTTACCCATGTTGACTATAACCCATAGTAGGTACGGTAGAGGGTAGTACCCAAAGTGTTTTCATATCCATTGGGATAGTGTATGTGAGTGGTTTATTACAACTAGTGAAGAGTCTTCTTATGTGTAAATTGTAGAATATTTATGTTATGTGTTATAAAGCTCTTGTTTGACATGTAGGAAAATTACACCATGATGAGATATGATGAAAAAGATATAAGAGTATGTTTTTGATAATTCTCCCTTGGTAGTGGAGTAATAAGACCTAGTGATTCAAGGTAATAGAGAATATCAGTTTTGTGAGAACTTCTACCTATTTATGTAGATGATGGAATGAGACCTAGGGTAGGATGTACAGAGTATGTTCGAGCTAACTAGAGAGTTTCATCTATAGAACCCTCTGACCTTTACCACAGAGGGTGGGATGGAGGCAGATGAGTTCTATATAGAGTCTATCTAGATGACTCTTGATCATTTGTAGATTGTTTTTGAGAATTGATTCAAGTTGGTCACCTATATGTTGCAAGGTCTGGAAAAGAGTTTGTGGGACATCATTGTTTAGACTGAGAAGGCCGAAGAAATGATATGGAAAGACATCTAAGATATTTTTCTAGAAGACTTTTATCCAGAAACCTTGAGGTATGAGAAGGATTCAGAGTTTATAAGTTTGACCCCAATGGGTTGTGTCGATAATGGATTATGCTAGTTGTTTCACCAACTTATGATGCTTCATTCCAGTATTGGAAAGGCATGAGGAAACTGTGAAAAAACATTTCCGAGATGGGATTATACATGAGATTAGATCCATTGATGAATATATTCCATTTGAAGAGGTTTTTAGAGGTGGTGGATCATGCCCTTATCTCATAAGGGAACCTAAAGGGGGCTTTAGGTAGTGGACTTATAGTGACAGCTGGGAAGACAAGTGGTGTGTCTTTCAAGGGAATGAATCATCATTTTGGGAGTTTACATCAGGGTGTAAGTTCCTAGAGTACTCAAAAGGGAGGTCCACCCTCTCAGGGTGGTGACCTGGTGTTCTTCTATCAATGTGGTAGGATGGGGAACATGCGGGGTCAGTGTCCTCAACCACCAATTGTATCCCGATCATGTGGAAGGATGGGGAATGTGAATAGGTTATGTAGGAATCATTGACAACTAATTGTGGATGGGGTATTGAGTTCAATGTCTAGTGTGGGAAGGGGGTCAATTACCCTATATCATACAAGTAGTTGGAGTTTAACCAGTCGTACTAGTCGGGGTTGTAGACATGGTACTCTGGGGCAAGAGAATCCATATCAGTAGAGTAGTGCAGTATTAGGGACTCAGTCCAAAGACTAGGGAAGAGGCATTGGTCTGATTCATGTAGTTTATTCTACACCTAGAGGTGGCGAGGATAGAATGTCAACTATTTGAGGTATAATCCTTGTAGTTTCCATGATTGTTAGTTCTTTGACATTGGTTCCACACATTCTTGTATCTCTTCAGATTTTATAATTGTGTTAGGCCGAGCAGTGGAACTTTTATGTGGGGTTATGTTGATTGATACAACATTAGTGGTAATATATGAGGATATCCTATAATGTAGGGGTGGTTTTCTAGAGGTTAGTGGGTACAAGTTTTTGTGGGATTTGTTTATCCTTGAGATGTCAAGTTTTGACCTAATTTTGGGCATTGATTGGATGACATTGTACCCATCCCATATAGATTGTTACCATCATCGAGTAATGTTCATGTCTCTTGAGGGAGACACTTATATCCATCATTGTGAGTGTGATGTTTGAACAGGCAGTGCAGAACCAGTTTTCCAACATTTGGGAGAACTCACAGCCCAAGTGGCTTGTCTTTTGCATGATGATGGATGAATAGATCAACCAGTATTTCCTCTCATTGTGGACCAATTTTAGGATGTGTTTTCTAAGGAGTTATTGGAGATACCCCTAAGATATATTTTAAGTTTATGATTGAGCTTCTACTAGGGGAAGAACTAGTTTCAATACCATCATATTGAATGGTGTTGGCAGAACTCCAGGATCTTAAGACACAGTTGTAGGAGTTAGAGAGGAAAGGGTTCATCCATCCAAGTACATCACCATGGGGATCTCAAATGTTGTTTTCCAAGAATCCTGATAGATCTTTGAGACTATATGTTGATTATAGGAAGTTTAATTAGATTATAGTTAAGAACTAATACCCCCTTTCATGAGTCAATTATCTTTTTGACCAGTTTGGAGGTGTGGTAGTGCTCTTCAAGATTTATTTTAGGTCTAGGTATCATCAGCTGAGGGTGAGACCTTCCAATGTACTGTAGAATTATTTTAGGAGTAGGTATGGGTTATAGAAGTTTTTGGTGATGCCATTCAGGTTTACCATTACACCAGCAGTTCTCATGGCTATAATGAATCAAATATTTCACCCTTACCTATATCAGTTTTTAGTTGTCTTTTTGGATGACATCTTGGTGTAATTTAAGACTTGTGATGAGCATGCCAAACATATTGACATCATCTCCAGTACACTAAGAGATAATAATCTATACTCTATTCTATCCAAATTTAATTTTTGGATTGATAGGGTGCATTTCTTGGGTAACATCATCTCTGAGGAAGGTGTGTTAGTGTACCCAGAAAAAGTCAAGGTAGTTGCATCTTAGGAGCGTCACAAAAATGTTTTTGAAAACCAAAGTTTTCTAGGTTTAACGGGGTACTGTCTCAGGTTTATCAAATAATTTTCCTTGTTGGTGGTGAAAAATTCAGGATTTACCAAGAAATGAATCAGGTTTGAATGGTCAGAAGAATGTAAGAATTATTTCCAAGAGTTAAAGAAGCAGTTGACTATTGTACCGATCCTGATCTTACCCAATTGAGGTAAGATGTACACATTGTTTTTTATGTGTCTGGAGTCAGGTTGGGTGTAGTATTGATGCAAGAAGATCAGGTTATTTCATATGGTTCATGGTATTTGATACCTCAAGAAATAAATTATCCTATGCACGATCTTGAGGTTTAGGATTGCCAACTCTGAGTGGAAGATAATGGAGTTGTTTGCTAAAATGCATCTTGAGGTTCAAGATGGACAAAGGAATATAACCATTTCATCCTTGGAAGCTGAGTCCACACTTCTAAACTAGATTAAGTAGGTACAGAGTGAGGACCCAAAATTTGTGTCTATGAGGGAAACTCTTAATGGTGGAGAGTCACCTTCTAGTTGGTTCATTGAAGATGATGGGATCATTTGTTTTCAGGGTTGTGTTGTTGTGAAAATGTCTATGTGATAAGAGTTGATGCACGAGTTTCATGTATCAAAATGGGTTGTTCATCCTAGCTCTACCAAGATGTATTCTGATTTTCATCAGTAGTATTGGTTTCTATGAATGAATATAAGAGGTTCTGGTATTTGTGGAAATATGTTTTACCTGTCAGTAAGTGAAGGTAGAGCATCATATCACAGGTGTTTTATTGCATAAATTTCCTATTTTTTAATGGAAATTAGATAATGTAATAATGGAATTCATGGAAGTTCTTCCGATTATACCTTAGAATAATGATGCAGTCTAGGTATTTGTAGATCGGCTGATTAGGGTGGCTCATTTATTGGCGATTCAATATATTTTCACCATGGATCAATTGAGTGAATTTTATGTTCGAGAGATAGTTTGGTTGCATGGAGTACCATGGAATATAGTTTTAGATCTTGATCATTGTTTCGCATTGCATTTTTGGAAGGGATTTTAGAAGGCACTTGGTACTCATGTGTTCTTGAGTATAGTTTTCCACCCAAAAACAAATGGGAGTCAAATCGCACCAATTGAATCCTAAAGGAAATGTTGAGGGATTATGTCCTAGATTTTAGTGGATCGTGGGAAAATAATTTGCCTCTTATTGAGTTTTCATGCAATTATTTTCACTAGGATACAATTTAGATGGAACCATTTTAGGCACTTTATTGTAGACCGTGTAGATCTCCATTATGTTAGATTAAATCTGGAGAATCAGAGTTATCAGGACTAAGGCTCATTTTGGAGATGTCGGAGCAGGTTCAGTTGATCTAGAAGTGGATAGACATGGCTCAAAGTAGGATAAAGTCATATTCATATAGGCATTGCAGAACACTTCAGTTCTCAATGGGTATTTGTTTTTTTTCTTTGGGTTTCCCCAAGGATGGGTCACTGCCAGAATTGGAAACATGGTAAGTTAACACCCAGGTGTGTGGTTTCATTTGAGATTATAGAGAGGATCAGATCAGATGTGTATAGATTGGATCTTCTATAGTGTTATAGTGGTATGCATGATGTTTTTGGTCTATTTATTCTTTGACAATATCACTCTGATCTATCTCATGTGATTAATGTTGAGGATGTTGAGCTTTAGGCAGATACAACCTTTGAGGAGCACCGGGTTCATATTGTGGATCATAGTGAGAATGTCTTGTAGGGAAATACTGGGTCATTGGTTTTAGTTTTATGGAATCATGGTAATGTTCAATAAGAAACTTGGGAAACAGATTTGGATGTGCAGGATCATTGGCCCAATATTTTTTCCTTGGAAGCTCAGTGATTCTCAGAAAGATCTTCTCAAGGACGAGTCGTTATACGGTGGGCAGGTTGTAGAATTCTGACTCTGTGGAGGTATGTACTTGTATAAATTTTTGTTTTAATCCCTTATTTTTCATTAATTAAATTTTTACTAGGTGTATGAGGGGACTTGGGGGTGTTATGGGGGTTTGGGACATGAAAATAATGAAAACCATGCCAACTTGTGCAAGGTGTATCGTTTGCACATTGTTAAGTAAATCAAGATGCATTCCTAGGAAAACTGTGCAACCTTGGACAGTTGAATTATGCATGGTTGTCGTACATTTATTCAAACTGTGTAGAGCTCCCCAGGAAACCATGAGACCTCATCCACCTTGCACAGTGGATTATATATGGGTTTTTCACAGTTTGGAGAACTGTGCAGCCCATTAAAAGTTAGAAAAATTACAGTTTTTTCATCTCAAGATTTTTAAGTTCTACCCAATTTTTTCTCCCATTATTCCCCTCTCAACCCTAGTGATTAACTCAAGCACATAAATCTTCCCAATGGTGGTTTTCCTTCGATTATTGGAAATTAGGAGGGAATTTGGTTTCATATCGAAGATCCGGGTAAGTTTAATCATCCTTTTGCTTCTCTTTTTCGGATTAGGGCTTGTATATTGGGTTATCTTCTTATGAGACCCTAAAACCATATTTCTCTGGCATATTATAGGTAAAGTCTCCAAGGGGTACTTAAATATTGATATAAGGAAATTGTTAAGAGTTCTTTCATCAATGGATCTGAGGTAGGTGTTCTAAAAGTTATATCCCATTGTCATTGAGTTGATTTGTGCATGTTTGGTTTTGTTCATGCTTATCTATTGTTGTGTGCTTGATTCTGTTAGTGATATTTGGTAAAATGGGTGTCTAAATTGTGAGTTGAACCCCCATGATCCTCATGGGATACATGTAGGATGATTTGACCAATTTAGGGCCACCCATGGGGTGCGCTGACATTCTCAAACCTAGAAATTGGTAATATTAAGTTTAGAGTTGATGTGTGATAACGTAGAGCCATAATGAACATATTGATATGTTAAATTAAGTTGAAATAGGGATATTGATATATGTTTATAGGCTTATATAATGTCATAAGGGGTAATTTGGCTAGATTATAATGGGTTATTTGAGCTATGAAGTGGGAAAGGGGAATTGGTTAATGGTTTAAGGTTTATTAATGATACATGGGATAGTTGGGTTAAGACCTGTTATAGGAATGGGTAAAGAGGTTAATGATCATGATTTTATGGTTGTGTTAAATGGGTAACGGATATATATTGTTAAATATGATAAATGGGTTAATTGGATTAATGTGAACATGTCAAATGGCTTATGAAATGTACATAGAAAGCATCAGGGGTTATTATTTATGAAATAAGGAATGGGTTAAATGGGTTAACATGTGGGAAATTAATGAGTATGATAAAGAGGAGAATAAATGGTAATTATTTAATATTGTTAATGAGTTGGGGCATAATAAATGGTAATTTTGATAAATGGATATGTAATCTAGATGGAAAATGTGTTAATGGGTTGTGGAATAATATTTATCCCCATGTTGATTAATATGGATTATGTTTTCTATTTGTATTGTTTGTGTTTGGTTGTGATATGGTTTGTGTGTGGTGAATGGATAAATAATAATGTTCACATGGATTAGTTGTGTGGGGTATTGACTTGAGGATCTATGCCCATGGGTCAAGTTAGACTAAGGTTCTGAACTCCACCCAAAAATTGCACAGGTTATGGAAGGGGGTGGAATATCTATTCCTATAATTGTTGAATTCGATGAGATCACATGGACTGAGTCTTTAAGGTGATTTAAATGTATTTTTTGTGATGTGTTTACCCATAGTGAGATAGTGACTTGATTTATTTCCCCTATGCATGGTGATTGGTTTCCTTATACCCTTATGTTGATGATGTAAATGCATATCCCATGAAACACGTGATGAATATGGATTAAGTAATGAAGATGGTATAATTAATGAAAATTTTAATAATGATATAATGGGTTAAAGTAAAGATGGTTAAATAATGGATCCCACGTATTCCTTTGTTTACTTATCTTTTATTTATTATTTTTTTTCTCTATCTGTTTAGATTGTAAATTTTGTAAATATCTTTGGTGGTGGTCTACTGAGTTGTACTCACACCCTTCTCAGGTCATCATTGGATACTTGAGTAGAATTTATTGTTACACGTTTGGATAAAGGAAAATGCTTAGATATAGGGAGTCGATTTGGGCTTGGGATACATGTGGATGAGGATTCGGACTTGGAGTTAGGGCCATTTTGGGGATTTTTCATATTTGTCTTTATTTTGGGTTCATTCGCCCCTATCACTATTATCATGACATTACATGGTTATTTTTTATTTGGGGTTTGTACCTAGTTTTGAAAGATGATTAGTTATGCATGTTTATTAGTTATTAAATTCTTTTTCCACTATTTATATTCTTCACTTTTGTGTATTACTCTATTAAAGAGGGTATAGTCTCCCCACATTACTCATTAGACCCTCGCTACTAGTTGGTAACCTCTAGTGTATAGGCTGGTGCTCTTATGGTTGTGTGATGACCCGACTCGGGGAACCTGTTTAGTGGATTCTGAGTCAGGGATGTTACACACCTAGATATCACCATGTGAGCCTATTATAGGTTATATGATTTGTACACCCATATAGCACTAGGTGATCCCAATATGGATTAAATGATTGGTGCACCTAGATATCACTTCAATGCATTGGCTAATGATTATGTATTTTAGATAATTATATTGGAAGTTGACCATATGGTTATTCCATTTGTAAGGGTTCTGTAAGAGTTTAATAAGTGTTCTATGAAGATGATGTTCTAAGATACTGAAACGTTTGATATAGGCTTCCTTTGGGATTATAGTGTTTCATTTGATCAAGATTAATATCATGTGGATTATGATTATTGATTATAACGACTCTTACTTTTGTTAAAGAAGTATTCCATGTTTAATGATTGATGATTTAGGCATTGATGGGTACGTGTTCGTTTATGATTTTCTCATGCACTCTAATTATGATTTCATATGCTTATTCACTTATTATTTTTATTAATGGCATTCACTTGTTAATGCTTACGTTTACCCTTAATGATAATTTTATCTCACTCTTCTTATGTTTCCTTTTCCCCATGTTATTTGGAAATGATCTTTAACAAATTATTTCTATAATGTATTTCATATGTATGATCATGATGACTTAATGTAAAATTAGAAAATCTGGGATAAGTGGGATAAATACTCATTTAACTAAATGGGTATTGCTTATGTTGTAATTTTTCCAAATTCTATAAAATACTAAACCTAAAATCTCCTTGATAATGTAAGTGATCCAATTTTTCCTTTCGATGTTTTTAGGTTTGGCTAGAAAAAATTTTGGTCACAATTATTAGTATCAAATTCAGAAATATAAATTTTATGATTTCATCACCTAATCCTAGAGTGTGGGTTATGGGATGTTATAGTGGGTATGAGAGAAAAGTTTTATATAAAATTTGATATTAT
Source organism: Viscum album (assembly GCA_963277665.1). Classification (NCBI taxonomy): domain Eukaryota; kingdom Viridiplantae; phylum Streptophyta; class Magnoliopsida; order Santalales; family Viscaceae; genus Viscum; species Viscum album. The sequence continues at coordinate 1,492,697,416 of OY728142.1, forward strand.
GATATTATTATGTGAGGTTATCTAAAGAGTTATGGATACCATTATAGGTTTATAAGATTATGTATGATCATAAGTTCAAATTCTTAGACACCCCTTTTGAGGTTTTAAGTTATGAAAACTTAAAGTAATTAATGACAATTAAGGATACATTTTATTAGGTTTAATTATATATAAATATTTTGTTTAACATGAAGTATGAATTTAAATTTTGTGTAAATAATATTTAATTTATTGATAACCTTTAGAGATTATATGATCTTGGATATTAAGGTAATTATGGTAATATAAGTTTTATCATATAGATAATTTTGGGATTTAAAAGTTATTTGGTGACAAAGTGATTACTGTTATTTAAAAAAATGAGCCCTATATTTTTTTCTTGAAATCTGAAAGGTATGAGATAACATTTTCGGTTAAAACACTCTTTAATGTTGAAGTTTTTTAGGAATGATTTAGTTTGAACTTTCGGTATTAATGTTTAATTTTGGATATTAATGTATTGTTTCATCATATGAAGTATTACTCATTTTGGGAATTATATTTCTTTGTTATAACCATTTTGGTTCTGTTTAATGTCAAACGATACGTGCAATATATTTTTATCCCTTTTATGGTTATATGATCCTTTAAAATTTTATTTTTAGGGATACATGCATGAAAAAATCATCTTGAATACTCCTAGCTTGAAGAAATAGATGAGATTATGGTGAAAATTGGTTAAAGTCTTAAATTATACTTTTCAATTATATTTTTATATGTTTTCAGTCTATATAGTGAAATAATTCATCAATTTAGAAAAAGAATCTTGAAAAAAATATTATTCTATTTCATTAATATTTGATGAATCAGATGTCCTATTAAATCATCACAGATTTATGGTTTTGAGGCCCTTAACTCTCTATTGATCATTCAGTTATTTTTTATCAATGACCTAAATAATTCTCTAAAATTATTTATGCTTTTCTACCATGTCCAGATATTCTCTTTTCATCTATGATCTTCTATTTGGAAACCTAGTATGTGTTATTCCAGATGGCCCTCATACTCCCCATTCACTTTTATCAAAAATATTTTTTATTAAATATTTTCAAGATGTGGGTTTACAATAAACTTATTTTATAATTTCCATCATTTTATTACCACGATAAATTTAAAATTACGAGGATGCTATTTATTAAGGGGGGAGAATGTAACACCCCAAGATTTTAAAAGAAGAAAAATGACACACAACATTGAGCTTAGATGATAATGTAACACCCTGAGATATTATGATATATTTATTTTTATATAAATTTAATCTCTTTGATATCTTTCATTACACTCAAACTTTAGATTTTTATATTTTATAATATATTTAACACGCAACACCAAGCTTAAATGACCCATCATATATATAACTATTATAATATTGCCATTAAATTGGATGTTATAAATAGTATTAATTACATAATGAAATATGTGTGTGTGTGTGTGTCAAAATAAAAATAAATTATTGATAAATTTTTAGTATATAATAAATAAACTTTTAGTAAAGTAATTTTATTATTCAAAAAATATGTTTTCTTCAAAAATGATTTTTATTTCTTTTTGTGAAAAAAAATTGTAATAAATTAGTAAATCATTTATAAAATGTATTTAATAAAATTAAATTCATTTTTTAAATCAATATATTAAAATTTATTTTGCATAAAATTTTGTGATTTTTCAGAAAATATTTATTTTCACTGAATAGTGAAAAATATTGATTTTTATAAATATTTCATTTCACTTCAATAAATTAAGTAATTTAAAAGAAAAATTATGTTTTTAATATTATTTAATGTAAAATAATTATTATCTACTTATATTTTTCCACTTAATTACATTTTAATAATCATTATAGTGTATTTTAGTATAAGTTTGTTTTTGGTTTAAAAGGGGGGGTTTAATCTGTTTTAAAGTGCCTAATGTTTCTCTATTTTAATTATTTAAAATAATATATAATTAGTAATGTTTTAAATGAAATTTATATATTATATATCAGTAAATTTTATTTTATATTAATGAAATTATTATTATTAAGTATAGAGTTAATATAAAATCATCTAATGCTTGAAAAAGTATACTTCACAAAAACTAGCTTTTTCATCGTGTCTACAGGTTTTGTTTTAAATTTAATTTTTTCCACTTATAAAAGATTTATTTGAAAAAAATAATGTTCTTTTTTTAAATCATCATGACAAAATTTTATTATGGTTAATGTTTGATAATTTTATGAAAAGTTTATTTTTTTTATGAATAGTGAAAATACTAAATTTTTATTGAAAACTACCTTTTCGTTTAAATTATTTATAATATTAAATTATATTTTAAATTGGATTGAAAGTAAAATTAATTAAATTATATATCTATTAATCCAATTTAGTTCATTTTAATAAATTTAATATTTAAATTTGATATAAAAACTTTGTAAATATTTAAACATTTTCTCTTTGAAACCCCACTTTCTGATCGCATTTATGGAATTAATATTAAATTAAAATTTTAAAATTATGTGAATTTAATATGGAAAATGGTTTAAATATTTTTAATAATATTAATTTATATTATATAGTAATTTCAACTTAATTTTTGACCAAAATGAGTAGTGGAGATAGTAAAATTAATTATTGTGGTTAAGGTAAAAATGGGTTTAGAGGGGGTAAAACTAAACATTTAAGGGTTATAATGAACTAAGAACTTCTATAAAATATATTTTATGGAAATATTTAGACCTTATATCTTATATGATCTATATTTTTCTATTAATGTATCCTTGTTACATTAAAAAACATGGGTGAAACTCATTCTTTTCAAAAATTACAAGTGAACCACTCACCTCACTTATAAAAGCACACCCCCTTATACTCCTATATTGACACCATAAAAACCCATTGGTTCATCCAATACATTCCCAAATAACTTATATAATTACTTATTATCATCATAGAATCCTTAGTGTGTGCATAAATCCAAACAAGTAAGACTTTTGGTGTAAACCAAAATAAGTTTCCCAAAGAAGAGGTAACATTCTTCAATGAGATTTTTATTTTATTTCTTACCACACCTCCATAAACTATTTTTAAAGCATTATTACATAATAAAATAAATATATTAAAAATATTGAGATTTTATTATATTAATTTAACAACCTAAATCCTTCTATATTTTCATCAAATGGGTTATGAAATCATCATTTGTGTGTATGGCGGACTACCATCTCGTGAACTATTGCCATTATTTTTTTCATTAACACCTCTTATGGTTATATATGATTATGAATATAAAGTATATATATGATATTTGTAAAATAATTATAACTCTTTATTTATTATATCATATATACCTTTTTACTTTCTATTTTTTAGGGGATATGACAACATCTCTCATGTGTACGATGAACTACCATGTCGTGAAGCGGTGTGATTAATTTTTTATTAATGTTTTACATAAAAGGTAATAAGGATAAATTTAATAAATATATGTGATATAAATGATATAATTATGATATTAATGAAATAATTATCATTCTAAAAATATAATATATCATTTTAATTCTTACCCTTTCACTCACGGAAAGATGATAACATCGTTCTTGAACGTATAGTCTACCACCTTCACGAAATGATGTGACTCACTCTTTTATCACCCCACTACATAAATTATATATATATATATATAATTATACTTAAACAAATAATAAGTTATTTATGATCTTATTATCATTCTCTAAAGATAAAATATTACTAACCTCATTTCTATAATTAGCGTTTAAAAATTGAATTGCTACTCATGTGTATATACGGCCTACCATCTCCACGACTGTAACATAGTTCATTTTTTAAAAACCATATTTTGTAATAGGTATTTAAAAATTATAATTTATATATAAATATGATAATTATTTCATAATTATTATACTAGATATGATATAACTATATTATATTCACAAGAATCAGAACTTTAATAGAAAACCATGAATGAGAAACTAAGGTATTTAAAAAGTATAATTTAAGCCTACCAGATTAAATCTCCCTAAAAATATTCCATGATATATTGTGTACCTGAGGGTCTTGTTTATCCATTAGAAGATCTTTGAAGTGAAATGTTAGCTTACCCCAAGACTGGATATTCTCCTGAAGTCTAATCTTCCAATTATTGAATCCCCCAACTAACATAAGGTCCTATTTTTCAATCAATAAATATTACTCTTCACTGAGGGACACCTTTATTGACCTAACCATCATCACAAAGGCTTCTTCTTCTGTTGAATTAAGGGATAGAACATGTTCAGTCACTTGTTCTTCCGACCACATAAAAAATTATAAATATTTATAAATCACACCACATAGCTTCCTATACTAGAAATCGTCATTAGGAGAGAGGTGAGTATCGTTATCCATCTTATTGTCTTTCAATTTATTTAACGATCAGGTCTCCATTGGTAGTGAAAAAAATGAATAATTCTTTCTATCTTTATGAATTCCCATACTGGTCCTACTTCTCCATGAGTTAGGAATCTTATCCCCTAGACCCTCATCCCTAGTCTGACCAAAAACATAGCTAGGAGAGTCATTACTGGATTTATTCCCATTCATGTAGGGCATAGTCACCTCTTTCTTGAACTCTTCAATTGGATCCTATCATATAAATGACTTATTTTAAATAAAAATTTCATTTAATTTCCATTAATTCTTTGTTTTGGTAGTTTCTCAAGCTTTTATATAGGAATGGGTGAGTTTTCATGAATTGGTCCAAACCGTGAGCTCAATTCCAAATTTAAAAATAAATTTTGATTCCTTTATAACTCCTACATTTTTCATCATTTTTCATCCATTATAATTTCTATTTTCCTCCCCTGTCCTATTAACACCACCATATTAATTTGGACCATTTAGAAATCAATAATCATGGTGGATTTGGGTTTTTATTTCAGGTATTGGGCCTGCCCGAAAGCCAATTTCCTTCATTAAAAATATTTTTTAATTATTTAATATCTCCTTAAATTTTTATGTGTGGTCGGTGATTCTAAATCTCACCCAATCCTACTTAATAAAGGTGTGGCCCTATTCTCTCATCCCCCTCTTTGGAGCTCGGTTTCATCACGAATTAGGATGAAACTTCTCTGAATTTCTCAAATCGTCCAAATTTGAAGAGGTAAATTGATTATTTTATAACTCCTTCATTTATCACTCTTTCCCCCCATTCCAGTTCCTATATGATCTCTTCATACTTTCTTGAACCTCCCTTTAATGTTTGGATGTTTTAAAATTCATATACTGGTGTATTTGGGGTGGTTTTTTTAATATTTTTTCAAGGTAAGTGATTCCTTCTTGGTTTCTTCCTTTTTCCCTTAGGGTTTCCTCCATCTTTCATTATGTTTGAAAATGTACATAAGTTAGGGTTAGAACCTAGAGTTTGATTTGGTGTCTTTTCGGTCAAATATTGTAGTCTAGGGAAGTATTTATCTTCCTTGTGGTTTGGCGGTGGTGCAGTTGATGTTTCGCACCAAATTTTGATGGATTCAACACTTTCGATAGGTGATTGCATGGTTAACCATTCCATGAGGAGTTAGTTTTATTGTTTTACTATTTTTTCATGTTCCCCATATGATGTGTGCAGTGAAAAAATCATTTTGTAGGGATTTGGTTAAGAATTTAATTTTATAATTTCATTTTTGTTGAAGTTGTGAACATTTCGAAAGTAACACATGTGGTATCTTTTGTGGAAATTTTATAAAATATGAAATTGATTTATTAGTTGTTGAAAAGGGATGAAAATTATATTTTGTTAATGACTTAGTGTCATGTGGCCCTTATAAGGGGGTTTTTGGAATAGGATTGGTGTGTAAAACTTTGTTATACATCTTGAGATACTTTTATGAAAATGGGTGTTTTCATTTGTATCTTTCGTGGTATTATTCAAGGTTATTTTATCACACTTGAATGTGGTTTTATAAATGTATATAGGGCTTCCAATTCTACTTTGGTAGTGATTTTTTGTGGTTTTCTCCTTGAAATATCATTTTGAAATGGATTTTATGAGCAAAGATCAGGTATACTCTTTGGAATTGTTTTATGGAAGATTTGAATGATTTAATGATTTGTGTAAGTGGTGAAACCATATTGGAAAACTATTTCGGAGTGTGTATATTTTGAAATGTTACATTTTAAATGTGAAAGGGGATGTTTTTAGTTGTGTTCCATCTTGGAAATGTTTTATAAAAATGTTTGAAGTATTTACTAAAGTGTGTAAGAGATGTGAAAGTGATGTGGGATGTTTTGTGTGAGTGTGATGTGAAAAATGGATTTTGGTTATGAAAAGGGTATTATGTAACATGCGAGTGGGTTTTTATGTGAGTTGGAATATCTTAGATTGGTTTTATATAATTTTTTAATGGATTTGTGGATGTGTAAAAGAAATGTGAAAAGTGTTGTGGGCTATTTTGGTGTGAGTCGGATTTCAAATCAATTTGAATGAAAAGTGGACTTTTGTGACTTGTGTGGTATACATGTTGGATATTTGGTGAATGTTTTATGAGGACATTATATTTTCATGTGAAAATTATATTTATTGACTTGTTGAACTTGTTTGAGCACAAAGGGAAAACCCGATATCTAGGTGGGTGGACGTGTACTAGTATGCTAGTGAATCTGTTGGGTTTGGCCTCAGTTTCACTTAGAAAGATTGACAATTACAAATATAAATAAACTATGATGATGATGATTGGTAACCTATAGGTTATGGGTATGTTCCCTACTAGTGGCTTGTGCATAAGAACGGATATTTGTGATGGTTACTCTCACTGAGATACAAGGTACCTGGACCCACAACAAGCTAGTGCCTAGGGGTTATTTCCTATTTCCTGTGATCATTAGATCCTTTATAATTATTGTCTTCACACTGTATATTTTTCTGGAAAATTCAGTAGATTTGGCATTTATTTTAAAAAATTTTATTCTTTAAATTAGCCCACTTGAAAACTGATTTTTTTTAAGTTGAATCTTTAAGAAAGTGTAATTATAACTTATATGTTTTGGAAAACTTGCATACTTTTCGTCTTTGAATGTTTATTGCATGGAATATATTAGTGGTTCTATCCTACTGGGATTTTTCTCACACCATAATTACACCTGTGGGTGTAAGTAGACTTGGTTATTTTGTTGTTTTAGGTTTGGGAACAACTTTTTTGCCAAAAGTTCGGGTTTTTACCGGTCGTTCGTGATGCGGTGTTGTGGAGATGGATTGAGGGTAGTGCCTCTTGCCATGTGGAGGTTCTTGGGTAGTCTTTATTTGGTTTCATACCCTTTTAATGGTCTTTAAACAGAGTTTTAACATATGTAATTCAGTTCTGAAATTTTTCAAAAGACAGTTTTAGTTGAAAAATCCAGATTTGTTTTATTGAGTTTGTTTATTGTTTAATGTTTATAAACTCAGGTAAATCATTCCCAAACATCATTTTATGATACCCAGGAAATTTTTCCAGTCTGTGGGGATTGGGAACACCCTTCGGGACTTGTCACGGGCTATGTTGGGTGCCGGTTTTGATGGAGACCAGATTCCGCTCGTGACAAAATGGTAACAGAGGCAAGTCCGCTCTCTTTGGGACATGTTATTTAGGGAATAGTCAGGATAGTCTGGAGTTAGGATTGTTGGGACTTGGAATTCTGGTTATGAGTAATTTATTTGATCACCACGCCCCATGAAGGGATTAAATTCACTAGGGGAGGTCGGGACTTTTTGAGTCCTTTGGTTTTCATGGTTTGATGATGATTTGGGGAAATGAAAAGAGAGTTGGGTTAATGGTCTCAGTGAGCTCGCAGGGTCTGGAAAGCCATGTGGAGCTAGATATATTCTCCTTGACCACTCTCTGTTATGTTGAAGTTATTGGAGTATGTCCACCAACCATATTTCCAAGTCACCCACCAAAGCTAATTTCCCTATGCAATGTCTTGTGTCCTTTAGTTTTGAAATCATAAAAGTTAAGTTTTAAAAAAATGACATGGTTTTAAGAAGAATAAGTATTTTTTTGAAATTATTTTCTAATAAATATAGAAGGGTTATAATTTTGAAATGGTGTATCTAATTTTTCAGAATCATTTTTAAATATAAAATTGTGTGTTTACACCTCTTTTGAAAGTAGAAAATTGTGTTAATGTTGGTTTTGAAAAAATGTTTCCAATAGAGTGTTATAAATTGTTGAGAGGTATTTTAAGGGGATGAGATGTTTTGAAATTAATGTGTATGACTTGAAAGTGATTTTTGAGTTAAATTATTGTTCCTTTCTAAAAATCTTGGTAATATGAAATTTGGGTTTTATTTCTTGGTTAGCAGTTTTGAGAAAAAAAAGGAATTGGTTGATTGTTTTGGTTTTGAAAAGTGGAATGAATTTTTTATTTTAACCTTTTTTATTCCCTGAGAGACCACATGCAAGGGATTATATAGGATGATGGATGGGTGATGGCATGGGTGGATGAGTTCTGGGATGGATATGAGGTGGTTGCTCGGTGTGGCATAGAAACATGCATGTGTGAGGCCCATGGGGTACCATTGGTGGATATGCTAACCGTTGAACCGTTTATTTTCAAAAATATGATTTTAAAGCAGAAACTTGATGTCTTTATGAATAGTTTTGGATGGTTTTTATTATGTGTTTTTTTTAAATGTTGATGTTGTGGGATGTTTTGAGTCCAAGAACCCCTTCTGTTTGTACTGTGTTTTGGGTTTGTGTTTGGTCAGTAAGTTGTGTTGAAGGGACAGTTAGTGGTCTCTTCTAATAAATGTTTTGGGATGCCTTTATGGTGGTTCATTTCATGTGTTTGGATAAGTTTTGTGGTATATCTTGACCAATGGACCATCTTAGTTGGGTCCTTGGGTTTAATAGTTGGATAAGGTACACCCCATTAAGGGTTAGTGCACAACTAAAGTGCAGCCCAGGTTGTTTCACCATTTTAAGACCCTCCAGTTGATCAATATAAGGAATCTTTTTCTTGATCTTTTTAGATTGAGTCTACACCCTTTCCTTTCTTGGTTTTTTGTATCCTCTTGTAGTGGGAGAGTGATCATGGATGGTGGAAAGAGAACTTAGCCTCTTAAGTTTCGTGATTTGCCGAAGGTGGAAGTTGTATGGGGTTGTTAGCATGGATGAGTATCTGGATGGTGTCTAAGAGGTCCTCTCGGTCCTTCGAAGTCTCTTCAAATAAGGAGTTCATGTTAAACTACTAGTGTGGGAAATATAGTCATGAGAGGATATTGTGGCCTCTCTTTAGAATTGTGTGTAGTTTGGGGATGTTGTATAAGGTCCATCTCCAGGCATTGTTTATATCAGTCATAATGATCATGTTCGGTGACACCTTGTAATGTCATGTGCTCGATTGACTGTAAAGGTGAAAGTCATGAAAAACTCTGAGAGTCGCTGTTATGTTGGGAGAATGTCTCCCTAGAAAAACTTCAAAATCTTCCATTTTAGAGGAAGGTGGGTATAGGTGTTCTTTACTTCTATTGTTTCTCACTCGAAGAAACAAGGTGTGATGTGTGTGCATCTTCTAAGCCCATGTTTCAGAGAAATGTTTAGTTAGGGTAAAGTGAGTTTGGAATGTGTTATGTCTTGGAAATATTATCGGGTATTTCAGTGTAGTTGTTGGTGGCACCAAAAGAATAATTCTTGTTAAGGGGGTTTCTAAAGCCTAACTGTGAGGTTGAAGATGCTTCAATCATTTGAGCTCCAGCCATAGGTCTCGAAAAGAAGCTGGATCATAGTCAGGGGAAATCTCAGGATCGTTTAAACCATTGTACAATGTCTTATCCTTAATATGAAATATAGGAATCTTTTAAACCTCTGGTGTCATCATCTTTCTTCCGTTGTTCCTATTCTGTGGAAATAGGTTGAGGGTCTTGTACCCATTTCATCGCCTAATGTCATTCCCTCCTCCTTTGGTTTTCATTGAGTCATTGGAGAATGGTTGGAAATTTGGCTAGATAGGCTGATCACAAAGTTTTTGCACGTTTATTAGTGACCATGTGCCAGGAATCCATGCAGAAATAATTATCTATACAATTAGTGCATGGTTTTCCAAATAGTTCGGACTAACTGTGCACCCTTCCCAAATCCTTAAAAAAAAATTGGTCTTTCTGTGCCGGCCTATGCTGGTTAGTTAATATGGTTGGTTCTTATAGTGGGGAGACCCACTATGATTCTCATGTGTGTTAATTCGTAAATTTTTAATGGAATTCTACCCTTTGTACTAGGGAGTCCGTTTAGGCCTCCCCCTGTTAGTGTCCTAATTATATCTCGGAAAAATATAGGTTGTCTCTTATGGTGGGGAGCCTATTTCTGTCCCCCCATACCAATAACTCAGATTTAACCATGGTCTTGGTTTGGAGGTAGGTAGTCTCATTCAAAACTATTTAGATACCAACATATTCATTGAGTAAATGTTGGGATTGGAGAGCGCCGGATGGTTTAGTTAAAGTAAGGTAAGTGTAACATTGTTCGAAGTTGTTGTTCATTTGGGTGAATTTCTTGAGTCTTGTTCAGATAGTGTTTGAGGATTTTTCTTTTGTTATAAAGTATAAATGTGATTTATCATTTCAGTAAAGTAGTGTAAGTTTTGGTTGTGAGAGTAATCCTTCATTAATTGATCACTGGATGTGTTTTGGACTTTGTGGGGCAAAGTTTGGCAAAGAAGTACATCTTGGTTTATCTGTTGGGTTTGGTTTTTGTATTTGGCCTTACTATGGCTTTCTGAATATGTAAAGTTTTCATAGTGGGGATAATTGTCACATAAATGACTTATTTTAAAGGAAAATTTCTTTTAATTTCCATTCATGCTTTGTTTTGGAGGTTTCTCAAGATTTTATGGAGGAATTGGTGAGTTTTCATGAATTGGGCCAAACCATGAGCCCAATTCCATATTTAAAAATAAATTTTGATTCCTTTATAAACTCTTCATTTTTCAACATATTTCATCCATTCCAATTCTCAATTGGCCTCCCTTGACCTATTAACACCACCATATTAATTTGGACCTTTTAGGAATCAATAATTATGGTGTATTTGGGTTTTTATTTTAGGGATTGGGCCTTCCCGAAAGCTCATTTCCTGCATTAAAAATATTTTTTAATTATTTAATATCTCATTAAATGTTTAAGTTTTTTTGTTGATTCTAACTCTCACCCGAGACAACGTACCCGAGGAACGCCCCCATGCTCTCCTCCCCCTATTTAGAGCTTGGTTTCATCGTAAATGGGGATTAAACGTCTCTAAATTTCCTAAATATTCCATATTTGAAGAGATAAATTGATTATTTCATAACTCCTTCGTTTCTCACTCTTTTTCCTTCATTCCAGTTCCTACACGATCTCTTCATTATTTAGAAAACCTAAATTAAATTTTTGGATGTTTTAAAATTCATATACTGGTGTATTTGGGGTGATGTTTTCAATATTTTCTCAAGGTAAGTGGTTCCTTCTTTGTTTCTTCCTTTTCCCTTAGGGTTTCCTCCCTCTTTTATTATGTTCTAAAATGTCCAGATGTTAGGGTTAGAACATAGGGTTTTATTTTTTGTATTTTTGGTCAAATATTGTGGTCTAAGTCTGGATTTATCTTCCTTTTGGTGAGGCGGTGGTGCGGTTGATGTTTCGCACCAAGTTTTGAAGGATTTGACACATTCAGTAGGTGATTCCATGGTTAACCATTCCTTGATGAGTTAGTTTTCTTGTTATAATGGTTTTTCATGTTCCTCATATGTTTTGTGTGGTAAGAAAACCATTTATTAGGGATTTGGTTAAGCATTTAATTTTATAATTTCATTTTTGTTGAAGTTGTGAACTTTTCAAATGTAACACATGTGGTATCTTTTGTGGTAGTTTTATAAAATATGAAATTGATTTATTAGTTTTTTAAAGAGGCTGAAAATTCTATATTATTAATGACTTAGTGTCATGTGGGCCTTTGAAGGGGGTTTTTGGAATAGGTTTGGTGTTTAAAACTTTGTTATACATCTTGAGAGAATTTTATGAAAATGGTTGTTTTCATTTGTATCTTTCGTGGTATTATTCAAGGTTATTTTATCGCACTTGAAAGTGGTTTTATAAATGTCTCTAGGGATACCAATTATACTTTGTTAGTGTTTTGGTGCGGTTTTTTACATGAAATATGGTTTTTAAATGGGTTTTATGAGAAAATATTGGGTATACCCTTTGGAATTATTTTATAAAATATTTGAATGATTTAGTGATTTATGTGAGTGGTGAAACCATATTGGAAAACTATTTTGGAGCGTGTAAATTTTGAAATGGTACATTTTAAATGTGAAAGGGCTATTTTGTGATGTGTTCCCTCTTGGAAATGTTTTATAAAAATGATTGAAGGATTTACTAAATTGTGTAAGATATGTGAAAGTTATGTGGGATGCTTTGTGTGAGTGTGATGTGAAAAATAGATTTTTGTTATGAAAAGTGTATTATGTAACATGTGAGTGGGAAGTTATGTGAGTTGGAATATCTTGTATTGATTTTATAAAATTGTTTAATGTATTTGTCGAAGAGTAAAATTAATGTGAAAAGTGTTGTGGGCTATTTTGGTGTGAGTCAGATTTCAAATCAATTTGAATGAAAAGTGAACTTTTGTGACTTGTGTGGTATACATGTAGGTTGTTTTGTGAATTTGTTATGATGAAATGGTATGTTCTTGTGAAAATTATATTTCTTGACTTGTTGAACTTGTTTGAGCACAAAGGTAAAATCCGGTTATCTAGGTGGGTGAACGTGTACTAGTATGCTAATGAATCTGTGGGGTTTGGCCTCAGTTTCACTTAGCATGATTAACGCTTACAACTCTAACTAAACTATAATGAAGATAATTGGGGACCACTATTATATGGGTATGTTCCCTACTAGTGTCTTGTGCATGAGAACATATATTTTTTATGGTTACTCTCAGCGAGATACGTGGTACCTGGGACCCACAATGAGGTAGTGTCTGGGGGTTATTTCCTATTACTTGTGCTCATTAGATCCTCTATAATTACTGTCGGCATACGGAATATTTGGATGGATAATTCCATAACTTTGGTATTTATTTTAAAAGTGTTTATTTTTAAAATTAGCCCACTTGAAAACTGATTTTTTTTAAGTTTCATCTTTTAGAAATTGTAACTAGAAATTACATGTTTTTGAAAACTTACCTGCTTTTCATCTTTGAATGTTTATCGCATAGAATCTCTTAGTGGTGGTATCCATCATGGATTTTTATCATTAAATACTTACACCTTTGGGTGTAAGTAGAGTTGTTTATTTTGTTGTTGTGGGTTTGGGAACAACTTTTATACCAACAGTTTGGGTTTTTACTAGTCGTTCGTGATGCGGTGTTGTGGAGATGGCTTGAGGGTGGTACCTCTTGCCTTGTGGAGGTTCTTGGGAGGTACTTATTTGGTTTCATACCTTTTTAATTTTCTTTAAACATAGTTTTAACTTATGTAATTCAGTTATAAAATTTTTCAAAAGACAATTTTACTTGAAAAATCCATATTTGTTTTTTTGGGTTTGTTTGTTGTTTAATGTTTATAAACTTAGGTAAATCATTCTCAAACTTCATTTTACAATACCCGGTCACATGTGCCAGTCCATGGGGATTGGGAACACCTTTAGGGCCTTGTCGCGGGCTAGGTATGGTGTCGGTTTTTATGGAGACCAGATTCGGTTCGTAACAGATCCTCATTAGGAAATTGATCAAATCAATTTACCAACTCAATGGTTGCCCTCCCTTATAGGACCAGTCCAGAAACCTATAGAATTACCTTCCATAGATTCTTTAGAGGCATAATACTGGCCTATAACTCTAAATACCATCACTACATATGAATCACCCAAGGGAGTTTTGTGACCTCCATTATCTACCACTTGAGGCTCTAATTCGGGGTTAAGTCTGCTTCCACCCTGAGGTCCCTCCAGCGGCGGAGAGTCTGATACTCCAACCTACTTAACCACCTATAAATCTTTTTACTTAAAATAAAAATCCATAGAAGATTGAGGACTCTCAAGATACTTTCTCAATCGATTGAAGATATTAGTCACTAATTGATTTAATCCTTGAGGTTCACTCTAAACTGCCTTTTCCATGGTTTCCACATGCACCGGTCCCTGACCAGAAGAAACATCCATTATTCTGGTCATTGGAAACATTACACTACCAAAAGTTCCCACAACCTATTGCCTATCTGGCTGTCTATGCCTATAGGCCACCGACAGGTGACCCATTATCTTACAAGCAGAACAAAAATTAACCCATGATTCATAAACAACTTGTTGTCTCCAACAGAACTCCTCACTAACTATGACATGCTAAGATTATATGTGTAATTATATTTGATTATTTTATATTTTATTTCCACTTATTTTATATAGATTTATATTTTATACACATAATCAATTTATTTATTAATCCCCACTTCAATGATATGATCTTTGTTATGGATTTTTGTCGCAATTTCCCTTCTTTGAGACATATGTCATGTTATTCACCTATATTCTTTCATAAACTGTATAAACAAACCCTTTAGAATATAATATCATGAATTTATTTATTATCATAATATTTTAATTTTAATTTTAATTTAATTTTATCCTTTCATGTATATTATGATTCAAATTTACCAAAGTGGTAAGAGTTTTATGTTACAATCTCATTGATTGTCAGGATTATTTATGATTATGTCTCTAATGTGGGAATCTTATTCTCTACCTCTCAAGTATTCTAATTATTTTTAATATCCTCTAGTAATACATGATATTTTCAAGTAATATTTACATTTTTATACTCTTAAGTACTTAAAATAATTGATAAAATGTTTTTAAGAAAAATCATGTTTATTTTCCTCTTTGGTCAAAAACCCTTTTATTCCAAACTCATGTTTTCTAAAAAATAAAATTTATTTTATATTTCTTTTAATGATTTATTTAAGAAATTTTTACTCATGTTTTAGTTTTTACAAAAAAAATTTAAAATTATTCTCATGTCGATTTCCAAACAATGCTCCTTTGGCTTCTATGAAAAATGTGAGAGGAATCTTTATTTTAACATGTAAGGCATGAACATAATTTTTCCACTATCATGACCATTATTTTATTTGAAGATTACTATATAATTTTTAAATGTTCATTTCAAATAAAAGGATTTTAAAAAGGTTTTAAAACGTTTTTTTCAAAATGGAAAGGATATTTTTTAAAAGAAATGCTTTAAATGAATTTTAAAGATTCCTTTATAAGTTTCTGGGTTTGTATTCAAAGAAAATAATTTTTGCAATATTTTGTGAATTTTTCATTTCTTTTAAAGTAATTTTTTTCAAAATGAAATGGTTATTTTCCTCCAAATATTTTTAATAATATTTTAATGGTAACCCCATTCATCATTTTCAACAACACTTGTTGTTACTTATTCTCAAATGGGGTTATTTTTTAATGATACCATCCATATTCTATATCTAGATGGATTAATATTGTTTCAAATAGGTTGTTATGGAACTGATTTCTTTCCAATGGATTAATCATATTTCAAAGAGAGTTTTATGGAACTCATTTATTTCCCATAGGTTAACCATGTTTGAAAGATATTGTTATGGAACCCATTTTTTCACAGGTTAACCTTGTTTCAAAGATATTATTATGTAACTCGTTTCTTTTCCATGGGTTAATCAGGTTTCAAAGAGATTAACATGAATCCCATTTTTTATATGGTTTAATCAGGTTATAAAGGTAGTAATGATTATTTCTATGAGTTTTATTATGAATGATCTATATATTTTATTCGTGTTGTGGTTCTTGGATATTATATATTATGGGTTTACTAAGATATCATTGGGTGAGCCCATTGTATTTTATATTATGGGTATGAATAGATAGAGCTGGGTGAGCCTGATATATTTTAAATTATGGGTTCACCCATATATCACTCCAATGCATTGGGTAATCATTATATTCTATAGATAATTATATTAGAATTCGATATTATTATTATTACATTTGTAAGGGTTTTTTAAGTGTTCTATATAGATTATATTCTAAGATAATGAATCATTTTATCTATGATTTCTATGGGTTTATAGTGTTTACTTTCATCGAGATTAATATTTCATTGTTTATAATTATTTATTTTGATGACTTCTAATTTTGTTAAAACCTTATTCCATGTTTCATGACTGATGATTCATGAATTTATGGGAATGTGTTCTTTTATGATTCTCTCATGCACTCTAATTATATCTTCATACACTTATTCACTTCTTATATTCATTGATTACATTTAATTTTTGATGTTTATGTTTACCCTTATTTAGCATTTGATCTCAACCTTATTATGTTTCCATTTCCCCAGGTTATCAATAAATGATATTAAATGAATTATTTTTATAATTGATTTCATATGGATGATGATGATGACTTAATAATAAATAATAATATCTAGGATAAGTGGGAGAAATGATAATTTAATGACTTGGGTATTTCTTATGTAGGATTTTTTCCTAATTCTAAAAAACACTTTAAACCTACTATGTCCTTAGGAATATATGTTATCCAATTATTCCTTTTGATTATGTAAGTTTTGAATGGAAACAAATTGGGTCACAATTATCGATATCAATGCTGTAAATGTAAAGTTTATGATTTCAGCACCAGATCCAGGGTAGTGGGTTATGCGTTGTTATATTATATATTTTTCTTATATGTACTTACAAAGATCCAAGTTTGAATTAATAGATGTGAGGATTCCCTTAGATACTTTAGTCAGTATATATTCCATTATTTCTCTTCTCTTGAAATTTGTCCATGGATCCAGATTAACATTCCATGTTAACTATATTTTATTTTGCCCACAATTTTTTAATGATTTTATGCCACTATTAATGATTTTGTAAGGGTTTTTTTATCATTGTATTACCCCTAGTCCCAAGATGTAAGACTTTACTTCAGGTTTGTTTTTTCATAGGGGTTATCTTATTATGATTTCCTTTGGATCATGTCTTTATTTCCATTTCATTTGGTTAGTGATGATATTATGGAGTGATGATGATGTTTTGGATAATGTATAGTGATTGGTTTGGACAATTATCTTCAAGATTCAAAGTTATGGTTTGATGAAGATTTGGTTTGAAATTTTTTTGAGGTGTTATAGATTATTGTCTAGGTTCCTTTCTTGGATTCCAATATTTTACTGGTTTCTTAGATTCAATTGATTGAACTCTAGATATGACATGGTTTTCGATGTGGGTTTATGTAAGGGAGTTATTTTGTGGTAGTGAGTCTACGGTACCCATTAATTAATTTTATACAGCGCTAAGAGGGGGTGAATTAGATATTTTTCATTTTTCACTTTCATTTTAAAAATATATGAAAATTATTAGAGTTTATATACATTTTCACTTTCTTTATTACTCAATAATTATAATTTAAAGGAGATAATCATCGATCTCATAATAATACTAAGGATTTTTATAAGGTTCTCCCCAATATGGTGACTATGACCTTACAATGATTAAACTTATATGAATTACAAATGCTCCACTATTATTATCTAGAATATTAAAAATTATGTATGGAAATTTATTATCCTTTACACAAATTCAATTTAATAACATATAATTGAAAATAATTTAAAGTATTTTACTTAATTCACTATAATAACTTCCCAAAAATAACAAGTATCCCTTGTGAGTACGAAATAAAATAGAACCACACAAATAAAGAAAACTGAAATCATTTTACAGGAATTTTATTCAATATAAAAGTAATATTCTTTAACTTTATTGATAATATTAAAATTAGTCCAAGAAAATAAACTTTCTTAATAAATATTTTCTCCCATATAATACTCAAAACCCATATATTCTATATTAATAAATCTTTTTTTCTCTCACGTGACTCTAAGACTCACTTATTTCAAATAATACTTTTCAAACTAAACTAATTATATAATTCAACTTCTCATCATATGTATCTCTCTATTATTCTATTCAAATTTATCTCTCTTATATGATCTTCTATTCTCATCATAGTTACATCAATTCTGTATCTATCACACCTAACCTTAATCCTACTAATTAAAACATTTATAAACAAAAAGAAAATTAATTATGTTATTTTATGTTTTCTAAAATAATCCATGTGTAATATAAAGCCTCATTCTAATAAAATTCTCCAAATAGTAAAATTTATGGCATTTTAAAATTATATTATGTTCTTCTTGTCAATGAACTAGTGAAATTAACGTATAATCAGTTAAACTATATATCATAAAATCACACAAAACTATGTGAGATTCATTCTGGAACAACAGGTCAATCAATATTATTTTCAATATAAATTCTTCCAAATTATTGTCTCATGTAATATTAATAAATTATTTTTCAAGATAATCATTAGAAGAATATATAGTAAAAAGGAAGAGAAATTATGAAAATAGTTTTCAAAATATTTAAATAAGTTTTCATAAAGACAAGAAATAATTCACTTTCAAAAACAACTTAAAGGTGGTACAAATGATTTTAAATCTTTAATTTAGTCATAAAATTTCCCAATAATGTAACCTTTAAAAGAAAATAGAGTTAAATTAATATAATCTTAGAGTGGAAAATAGGAAATCAAAAATATACTCTTATAAAATTTGTGGTTTTTAGCTTAAAGTAATAAATAAAGAGAATCATAAAGGAATGCATATCCCTAGAATAGAAAGGGATAATAAGTATAAAGTAAATAACTAAATTATATGATAAATATATAAATATGAATAGTAAAAGAGAGAGAGAGTGATATATAATATATCATCATGGACAATAAAGGGTGGGAAAGACAACTTTTGAACAACATATGGTATGATCATGTTCCTTAATTCTCCACCTTTGGATTGTGCATAAAGCCTTCAAAAGAGGGTGTTTTTGCCATACTAGGGGATTAAAAACATGGATAAGATATTTTAACTAAGGATTTTCTTAGAGATCTGGTAAGGGAAACAATTTTCGAAGTGGGGAAAAAGGGGTGTTTAAGGGTGTTTATATAGCCAAGGGGGAGGGTATTTTAAAATAAAGTGTTGATTAATTTATTATTTAGGCTTAAGACTGAATATTGTTGATTACTATGAGATTTACCCTTTTATGATTTGAAAATAGAGTTATATATGAAATTTTAACACACCAAAAACAAAATAAAACTTGGAATTATTTTATACCAAGTAAATAATCAAATGTAGTTTTTATTCAAATAAAATATAACTTAGGTTTTAAAAAACGATTTATAGATTTTTCGAATTAAGTTTATTATTTTAAAATGTATTATTTTACTTATTAAATACATTTTAATTCACTCAAAAAATTTCTAAATTTATAAGGAATACTTATATCAGGATTATTTTATAAAACATAAGATATTTTTAAAAATTATATTTTTTTATTATTCAAGAAAAAAACATATTCTTTATAAAATTACCAAAAAATCACCCTAAGTTAATTTTGACATACTGATATCAAAAATTATTTCAATTTTATCAAATTTAAATTCTAAATTATATAAATATATTTTTTAAGTAAAGTTATATAATATATATGAAAAATAATTAAAATAAAAAAAATATTTCCTTTTTTATGAGTGGTTACATTTATAATTGTTATTATTCATTAATTATTATAATTTTGATAATTAATTAATAATAAATTTCAAATCTAATATTCTTTTTATAAAATAAATATTCCAATAAAGTATAATTTATCATTTGACATATTTATGAAAAAAGATTTTTTTTAATTTAACTTTATACATTATAGCCACTATGTTATGTTAATGACCATATTAATTTTGTAATAACAAACTTCTATAATTTTTAATATATATTTTTTGATATTAATAAAACATATAAATTAGAATTTATTTTTTCAAATAAATATAATAAATAATTCATAGTATTATTTCAATGAAAAATATGCTACTTATTATTTTCAAAGGAAAATTTTAGAGTATAAAAATATTAAGAAAAAAATTTTAAATATTAATTAAATTATTTTTTAAATTATAAATTTTTTATAAAAAATTATTTTAGCGTAAGGATTTTAGGTAACCTTTTATTTTATCATATTATGTACATAAAATGTCATATTAAATTAAAAGTTATTACATTACTTTCAATGGCCATATGTTTCAATTATAAAACAACTAAACATGCACAATACTTTGTTAACACTTATATTTCAATGAATAAATTACTATTTAAATGAAAATATGAAAATAAAACTATCAATAAGAGTAGTATAGTTATCAAATAAAACATTATGTGAAAAAAATATTTGTGAATACAATAATATATATTTTATAAAATCATTTAAATAAATAATTATTTTTCAAAACTAACTATTATAATTAATTTAATATTTTGAAGAAAAACATGTATTTAAAAATGAAAACTACTTTCGTGATAAATAGGTATAATTTAATTTTGTTTAATATCATTTAAAAAAATTAATTTAACATTCACATATATTATTTAAGAAATAAAATTACTAGAAATATTTATTAATAATCTAAGATTTTATATCCTACCTCCTTAAATAAGTTGAATCCTTACAATCTTTACTCACTGATAAAAAATTATTAATGTTTTATCATATTTCAACAATTTAAATTAAAAAAACCTTATTTTATATTAAACATTAAATATGGTAATGTTATAATATTAATCATCATAAATTCATTAGAAATGTCAACATTATAGTAGTCTTGGTCTAAAGGTTTTCAACCTAAGTATTTATACCCAAATTTTCTAAAACATAATTCCTAAAAATATCCAAGAATTTCTATAATACCAAATAAAGTTTTAACATCCCAATATTTTATTTTGAAAATAATACTATATTCGGTTGCATATATAATATGAAATACCAAGATTAAAATGAACTGTGAAATAATATTAAAATATTATTATTAAAATATTGTTTGTCAAAACATAACTATTGAATGGAGGGTATGAACAAGATTAACCACATCATGAAATATATGTAGAAAAGTTTTCCTTGATACAAATGTACTTATTAATACTTATGAAATAAGAACTCAAATTTGAATTTGATCAAATAAGAAGATATTTTTCAAAAAACTGCTTTATATACGCAAAGTATTTTTTATAAAAGTAAATTAAGTTGATCACTATATATTAATGATTTTAGTAAAATTTATGGATAATATAATTAATAAAATAAATTTTAATTCATCTAATGGTAGTTTCCAGATAAAGAATTTTTATAAATTCATTTTACACATCAAAAATTCATTATCTTTAAAAATGGTTTTCATTAATTTTTCATGCACATATTTTATGATTTATTTTTAAAACTTTTAGAATATGTATTTGATAAAAAAGAAATAATTTTTAAAATTATAATTTAAAAATGATCTTAAAATTATTTTATATGATTTTTCTAAAAAGTTTGATTTTTTAGTGAATATTGAAAAATATCAATTTTGCAAAAAAAATGTTATTTTATTAATTTTAATCAAAGTATTTTCAATGTTTAATTTGGTTTTGAATTAATTTTAGAGTCACATAAGTTTATTTTAATTATAAATTATCCAATTTATTCCATAGAAATCAATATTACACTTGATTTTGCTATAAAATCATTTTTATGCTAAAAATAATCATTTTTCTAAAAACAGTTTTTTATTACATTTTGTAAACATATACTATAAGTAATGTTTAAAAATTATAGATATTTAATCTTATAATATTTATTCCATATTTTTTATCAATTTTTTTGATTTATTAATGATTTTATTTTTATTTTTTAATAACCATGGTATAAATTTATCACCACAGTAAAGGCTATAATAGGGTAAAAGTGTTTAATCCTGGGTTAAAGGCTTAAAATATCAAAAAATATATTTAAATGTGATTATGAGTTTATGATCAGCCTAATTTAATATTTTCATAATTAATGGTCAAATTTAGATCCACTTACAATAAATATGACATCCTTTTTTATATTAATAAATTGATATTTCCAAAAATGTCACTATCTAACTTATTTTATTGTCTTGATAAGGATATATATAAAATACTATTTGAATAAATATTGATGATAAAATTTAATATTTATATATATATATATATACTATTTATGATATTAATTTTTATTATATTTAATTTTTTTTATGATACAATTACCTAGAATGCTTACGCATCGATGGTGCAATGCTTGTGCAAACGAGTGAAGATTCAAAGTAATTAGTTTTTAAAATATTAAAAGTGATTTTTTTAGATAATTTAAGGTCATTAATGATTTATATAGAAAAAAATTAATTTTAATTAATTTTAAAAATATTTAAATTTGAACTCCATTATAATATAGATGTTTTAAAAGTAAATTTTATTGAATAGTCTCTAAAAATGAATTGAAATGGTATTAATGTCTAAAAAAATAAATCATTATAAATTCATAAAAATTATATAATAACTAAATTTTATGAGAAATTTTCTATTATATCATTAATTCTCTATGTATATTCCACCTTTTGTTTTTTAATGACCCTTGGAAATTAAAAACAGTTAAGGTTAAAAGGGTTAACAAGGGGTTAAACTAAGATATAGAGTTTAAAATGACTCTTAAACTTGTATAAATTTTATTGAATAAATTTATTTCTAACTTTTACTCCTTATCCTTTAATATATGTAATTTTTTATCCATTTTACTTCATTTTCACACATATTATATGTTAATATTTGTTGTATTTACATGATTGTCACCCACCTAACTTATAAAAGGGTCCCTCCTCTCCTATCTTACTCATGCCTATTGAACCATTTAACTTGAAAAATATCTAAAAAAATACCTTACCAAACTTCCTCTACATTTCTTAGATGCTCTAGTCTCACCAAAAACCCACCTAGAAGGCTTAACGTGTAAGCCAAAGGTGGTCTTCCAAAGAATATGTCTAACTTTCAACGACTATTTTCATGTTTATTTCTTCTTCAACCTCCTTAAAATATTATATAACCAGGATTATAGGATAACATAAATATATTTAATATATTAAAATTTTATTATGTTGATTTTTTAAACATTTATTATCACCTTTCCCATCATATTGGAAATTAAAACATCACTCGTGCATATGTGAGGACTACCACCTCCACAAAGCGATGTGTTTCTTTTTCCATCACTTTATTTAGTTATTGGTTATAATGATAGATTTATTTAATATATATATATATATATTATTTTTATTATATGACTATTATTCTAGAAATATAATTTATTATGTACCATCTTCTTCGTCCATTTATTGGAAAATGATAACGTCATTCGGGCGTATGTGTGGACCACCACCTCCTCGAAGTGATGTTATTATTTTTTAATTAATACCTCATATTTTTGGTTATAATAATGAAAATAATGAATAATAATTAAATATATAACATTTTTAGGGTTCTATAAAATTAAAATGTTATCTAATTTTTTTCTTTTCTACCCAATAAAAAATGAAAAATATGTTAATGCATATATAGGGACTATCATCTCCATGAAATTATGTTATTAATTTTTCTTGACCACCTTAAATGTATGGTTAAAAAAATTATTATTTTTAAATAAATTATAATTATAAAATTTTTATTATTCTTTATGTTATTGAATAATTACCCCTTTGACCATGGGTAATGCACCAAAGTTTTTTTAGGTTTCAAACCAAACCTCAAAACGTCTGATGTAAAATTAACGGATTGAGTAACTAAATAATTAATGATAATAAATGAAATAAAAGTAATAATGATCATATAATTGATATGGAAAATTTTATTAATCCCATTTAAAGATAATATAATTTTACTATGTAGGATTTAGAGAATTTACAAATTGGTTTGGGACTCAATGTAAGGGATTTCTCATCTCAATTCCATTCCATTGAGACTCATGTTGTGTTCACCACATTTTTTCTTTTAATTGGTGTATGTACTAACTTATGGATATATATTATCCTTAATTTTATAAAATTAAAGTTTTTTAAAAATCCATTCAGTCTTTCACCTTCAATAATCATTTGGTTTAAAAGTTACTGAAGTGGTTATAGTTTGTTTTACAATATCATTTTATTAGATATTGTTTATGTTTAAATTTTCATTAAAAGATGAAATAAGTTATTTCTATTTTTAAATACATATATTTTATTATCATCTATTTATCTATGTACTTTACATGTTTTATTTTCATTTTTTTCTAATTTTTATTCAAATATATCGAGAAAATGTTTTTAATAAAAGCCTTACTAATTTCCTCTTTGATCGATGAGATTTTTATTCCATGTCCATATTATTTGAAATATTTAAAATAAATTTATTTTATTTGATAAATTTGTTATTTAATTTTAAGTTCAACAATATTTGACTTTTTTAAAAGTTTTAAATAGAAACTTCTTTTTATTTTCTGAAAGATGTGCTTTTAACTTTTTACCAAAAGTGTGAAAAGAAACTATGAATTTTTTATTTACCAAACGAAAAAAAATTCCAATTATTATAACTATTCCTTGTTATAAAACTTTCTTTACATTTTTCAATTAAAATAAATTCATTTTCTCAGTATTCTAGAAATTTTTATTTAAAATTTAATCAAAAGAGATGAATATTTTTCTCATGCTTTCAAAGAAAGTTTAGTGTTTTTTTAAGATATTTTAATCTATTTCAACATACTTTGATGATTATAAAACTTTATTCAGGATATAATTCAATGATACCATTCATTTTATTTCATAATATATTTTATGATCATGTTTTTCTAGTAATTTACAGGTGGAAAATATTGACATTTCATAAGATGGTTTTTCATATGATTGTTTATGTTGATTATGTATTATTTTGTTATTAATTTCTTTCATATGATGAATGAATTCAACTTATTAACTTATGGATGGGGCCTTTTAGAGCCTATTGATTCATAATTAGGTCTCATGATACATACTATATTGGGTATTTTTCATATTATTTACCAACTAATGTATTTTGTCTTTACATATGGCCTTGATGGTAATATTATGATGTCTAACATCATGCATTCCATCATTATGAAATTGGTTATTATAATCCATGTGATTATTTTTATTTTCCATTGATATATTTAAATTTTATGTTATTTATGGGTTTTTATGGAAATATTTTGATTTTATAAGTTAATAATATGATATTATGATTTAAAATAAAATGCATGATCTTCTATTGGTGAAAGTCTGTTTTCAAGGAAATTTTTTCATTTTTTTCACTATAATTTCATATTTAATTTATTTTTATATCCCTTATTGATATTTTTTTACGATCACAAAATTTAAAAAAAAATCAATGGGCTTAAGGATGAGTAAGAATTAATCAAGGACTATATTTCCATTGGGTGGTTATTTCTTAAAATAAGTGAACATGTTTTGATTGAAATGGGAGTTTCAATTTAAGAATCTTATTTTTGTGTAAAAATAGACTTTGAGTGGATGTATCCACAATTTATTATAAGGGTTTGATATGTCATATTTTTTCCAAATTCTCTAAAACTATAGGCCAAAATGATACTTGAAATATAATAAATTGAATCCCTTATTATAAAATCATGTAATTACAGGTTGTTTATGTTATGAGGTGTTATATTTGGAATCAAAAGAATGGTTTAGATAAATTTATAGGTTATGTTGTTATATGAGACTATGTTATAATTAATATATAACCTTAAAAGATAATATGATATGTATAATTAGTGTTATTGAATATCATATGACATGGTTAAGGATAAATTAGTATTTATCCTTCTCATAAAATAGTCTATTATGATTTTATTTATTATACTCACACTAACTATATTGGTTTTAGTAGATATATGGAACCCGGACAAACCAAGTTAATAATGTTTGTGAAGGAAAATGTGGTGGATATCTGAATGATCAACCAAATGGGATAGGATCAAGAGTAAAAACTCTTGTGGATATGCCTTACCAACTATCTCGATATCTAATTGACAACCTAAACCTATGTGAGTTTTTTAAAATTCCAAATAAAAGAGAAATTGAGTTTTATGGAAGTTCAAGTGATAAATATCCTAAAGGTAAAAATAAATAACTTACTACATGTCAAGAATATGGGAAGAAATTCCCATGGAAAAATCTCAATGGAATGGGAATATGTTTTAAATATAGAGAGTATAATCATTATGAAAATTAGTTCCTTATAAGTAAATCATGTGAAAGATACCAGAAAGATCATATGAATAAAGGTTTATCAAGGTTATATGATGAAGATGATGAAACATATAATAACATATAAAATATATTTTTTATTTTAAAAGTTTTTCTTGTGTTTAAAGTAGGAAACATGATTAGATTTGATTGACGAATCTTAGGACATGATTCATATTTTTTATTATAAGAAATAAGTGATAAGGAATATGATGAAAATTTTGGGTTAAATAATTATAAATAAATTTGATTGATTGAAGTCTATATATATTGAATTTTAAGAGTTATGTTGTAGTTTTATTTTTTTTAAGGTGTGATAAATTTAAGTTTAATCATAAGTTTAAAGTCATTTATACCATTTTTTGTTTTATGTGATGAGAGTAAATAAGGAGACCTTTTTTGAGTTTTAATAAATATTTGAGTTATATGTATCCCTGAATTTTAACTTGTGAAAAAGTTAATTAAGGAAGAATTATTTTCTAGTTTGTAGACATAAGTTCAAAGGTACTCATTACATTAAGGTTTAATATGATCTTTGATGTTAAGGTAATTGTGGTAAATTTTGATAAATGGTTAATACATTTTGGGAAAATATGTTTTATAATATAGATAAAAATATATTGAAAATTGATTTGGTGACAAAGTTATTAAAGTAATTTTTGAAGGGGTTCACTATATTTTTTAGAACATCAAGGTAAATGAGATATTTTTTCTATAATGAAATTTTATTTCAAAGTGGTTGAAATTAATTTAGGAATGAAGTTTGAATTATCTTTTGGAAGAATTTATGATTTTATAATTTCTTTATAATGATATAGGTAATATATGGAAAATGTTATCATAATTTTGACATTATATGATTTGGGTATATACATTTTCTTTTATGTGAATTTAAATTGAATAATAATATTTGGTGAAAAATATAAATTTGATCTCAAAATAATATATGATCAAATATTTTTAATTTTTGGGTTTTGAACTTGATTGATAATATTTTTAAGAGTTTTAAGGTTAGTTATTTATGGAATGATTTATATTGAAATTTCAGGGTTCTTGTTGAGGCTTTGAAAATTAATATAGTATTTATTCATATTTTGGATATTATCTTAACATGTGCTAACCATATTTGGTTTTTATTAATGGATATAAATTTGTGAAATTACTTTTCATCTATTTTTTCATCCTGTGATCCATTAGAAGTAGAATTTAGTGCTTTACGAATGCAAAAAATCAACTTGAATATTCATTTATTTGATTAATAGTCGACATTTTAGTGGAAACTGATTGAATCAAAAATGAATCATGAAATTATAATTATTTAGTGAAAATAAATCAAGTTCATTTATTCTATTAAAGTTATATCTACATGGTAAAATAATTTCTCAAATATATTGAGTTTTATCTGGAAAATAATACTCAACTATTAAAGTATACTTTTAGAAAATCATATTCAAGTATTAGTCTAATATATGTACATTACTTTATCAAATAATTAGTTTCCCAATATTGACCTTGAAATTAAGGTCCCTGATAAAATTTATATCTGATTTTATTGCTATTTTATGATAAATTAATTTTGATAGAATCAAATTAAAATTGTGATGATGTAATTTATTTAAAGGAATATAATGTAATTGGAATTTTTTAGAATTTTATAGCCTTTTTGTGGTTTCTAAAGTATTTGTGGCTATGAAGAAGAGTTTGAAGGTTTATTAAAGGTAAATAGAGGGCCTTGGGCCATTCTGAGAGTCACTGTGCCCTAATGGTGGGTTGTGTGAAGGTCGTGTTGTCATGGAGCCCTCCCTATGTAAAAAAAGAAGCTCAAAAATTTCTAATGAACATTTTGGTGTTGAGTGTAGATCCTTGGGGAACCTCATGCTTAAAATATGGAAAAGGAAATCATCAGGTCATGTCATTGGGCATAGTGAAGGTAAAAGAGTCTGGTGTTTGGTACTAGGCCATGGTGGATGATTGTGGTATATATTGGAAGATTCATCATGGATTATACAACACTGTGGTCTAGGAAATAGTGGTGGTCAATATATAGTTTTTAAGTTGGGTAGAAAATGTAAAATAGTCATGGGAGATTTGTATCTCCCATTGATAGGAGCCACCATGGGTGTTTTTTCTATCCACCACACTATAGTGGAGACTAACAGGATTTAACTATTAAATAGGGATTATACCTCCCTCAATTTGATTCCTTTATTCTCCATTAAAGATCTAGGATACTTTACAACCTCTATATCCCTCTTTAGACATTTCTTTGTGAATATTAACCCCTTGGATCATTCAATCAAATTTTATAGATTGAGGTACGATCTCCTCTCTTGCCTCTTTAAATTTTTCTTATTTTCTTCTTTTCTAAGTGGATTTAATTAGGAGGAGGATCTATTTTGAGCATAGTTTGAGCATCGTTTTATGGTGTCTTGTTGTTGTTTGGTATTGGTGAGTTATATTTTGAGCTTTGTCGGGGATTTATATCTTGTTTCGTTCATCATGAGTAGTGGTTCTATTTAAATATTCAATCGAGCCAAGGGTTCCTTTGTTCTCTCCCTTTTAAATGTACTTATGGGAATAACATGCATTTTTCTTCCTTTGGGTAGATGGTACATATCATATTAATAAAAATAACTAGTCTTACTTAATTAAAATTGAAGGGTATGGGAGGAAATTTCTTATGTTTTAATTATTCTTTTGATTTTTTTTATATGATTTTGTTTTCTTGTTTATTTTCCAATTTTAACTTATGTTGATATTTTTTTTATTTTTATAGTTTTCGATATTGGTAAAACTCATTTTAATTATTTGATTTAAACTCACTATTCTAAGAAAAGTTTAAGAATGTATATCTGGATAATAAATTGGTTTCTTATGGAATATTATATTTGTGTGAGAATACCCTTGAAAATAATGAATTAATTGTGATGTAATCCCTTACTAAAAATAAAATGAGATGTGTGGTAGTTGTGAACTAAGGTTATTTGGTGTGAGATGAATGGGTTTTTATGTTTTGTTTTGTGTAGTTTTTAGGTATATATGTAATGAACTTAAAACATTTACATGGGAATGAACATGGGTGAGAATTTATTTGTGTGGTAAATAAAGTAATGTATGGAATGGATAATAAATGAGATAAATTAAAATATTAAATGAATGATATTAATAAATAAAGATTACTGGTAATTAGGAAATATAGAAATGTGTTGTTTTGGAAAGGAAGATAGAATGTGTCTTGTGTGTGTGTGTGTGTGTGTCTTTCTTATGTATTTAGAGGTATAAATGATAGTGATGAAGGTTGTGAGACCTTATGGTGATGTTTTGATATTTTTTTGTGTTCTTATTATCAACTATTAGGATAGTATTATATGTTTCATTACTATCATTTATTTTTTATGTTATGTATGTACATTCCCCACCCAAATAAAATGTTTACACCAACACCCAAAGTTTGTTGGTTTTGGTTATTTTTCCCAAACATCCATAACGGTGAGGACAGATGGATAGATGCTCTCTATTATCCCCTCTCACTTCCAGGAAAGATTGGTATGCACAAGATATGATGGATTACAGATATAGTGTACTATAGTTGGGGATTTATGAGATCATGAGGTGGTTTTTGGTGGGATTCATACATGGTAGAAAGAGGGAATGAGTTTGATCTCCTTCATGTTAAAGATACACTATTATTTTTGTTATAAGACAGTGATCATGGGAGGATGTGGATGTAATTAAATATTGAACGAGGTCCATGGTACTATGTGTTGGACCATGTGTCTTTATAAATGAAGTTATGTGGTGGCACAAGTGTCTTTAGGTATCATTATTACAGAAGGTATGAGAGTGCCAATACTTTCGATGTTGTGGCATGAGAGCAGAAAAATAGTGGGAAATCGGTGAAGGGTACCCCTTATTGGTATGATTCTTATTATATTGATACACATGGATGTTTTATTTGTTTAGTGTTTTATAGTGAGGATGGTATTGGTTAGTTTACTTGTTTTTGTACATGTTAGTTAGGTTGTTTATCCACTAGTGCATTAGTATGCTCTTTTCACATGTGTGCGAGAGACCTAAGGTATGATCCTATTGAGTATACATGTTATTCTCACCCTTTACATATATAAAATATTTTTTATGTTTTTTGGAGTATTTTGAGGATTGAGATGGACATTAATATCCTGGAAATTAGAGTTTTTATTGAGTCACTTCTTTATGATCTCTTTTGGTACTTATTTGGAAACTCTATTGTATTTTTTACATTATACATGAATTACATGAATTATGGGATGGTTTTGATGTTTCATTATATTTTTATGAGATATATTTTCTTGGTATTTTTTATTATATCATCTGATTTTACTTTTATAATTGATGTTAATGCCTTTCATATGTGTTATTTTCTTACACTCAGTGCTAGTTGCCAACCCTAGATATACTGAAAGCGGGAAACTAGGTTCACTATCTCACTTACTTCATTGACATATCGGGAGGGGTATGTTTGGAATGAGGGGATTATGAAAATAACATCCTAATATTTTAGTTTGAAAAGAATATTATGTTCAATTTATTGTATTACATTCAATTCTGAGCTTAAAATGAATAGTGAAATTCTATTAAAATATTATTATTAAAATATGACAGTTGCAACCTAGTTTTTGAATAGGAGAGTATGAACGTGAGTAAAAAAATTATAAAATATATGTAGAAAATTTTTCCTTAATATAATTTCACTAATTAATACCTAGTAAATAATAACTCAATTTTAAATAAGATCATCAATGGAGATATTTTTCAATAAGATGATTTTTATGTGAAAATTGCTTTTTTATCAAAATAAATTATGTTAATCACTATTTCTAAATGATTTTAAAAAAATTAATATATCATTTATTTAATAAATTAAACTATAATTCATAGAATTTTGGTTACTAGATAAGGAATGAGTATAAATTCATTTTATACTTCAAATATTTTTTTTAAATGGTTTTTATTTCTTTTTATATGCGGATATTATAATTAATTTCTAAAACTTTTCAAATTATATTTTATAAAATGGAAATAATTTTTTAAATAAACATTTCAAACTAATATTAAGATAAATTTCTGATATTTTTCTAAAAGGGATTATTTTTGGGAGAATAGTAAAAAATACATATTTTGTAAAACCCTATCATTTCGTTAATTTTAATCAAAGTAGTTTCAATGTTGCATTATCTTTTTGATTTTTTTAAAATCCTAATAATTTTATATTATTAAAAATAATTTAATTAATTCCATTTTAAATAATATTATACTTGTTTTTTGTATAAAATCATTCTTAAGCTTAAAACAGGCATTTTTCTAAAAACAGTTTCCAATTGCATTTCTTAAACTTATATTCAAATTAAATTTTAAAACTTTTGGAAATTGAATCTCAAAAAATGGATTCCATATTTTTTTATCATCATGTTTTTATTTATCATTTAAACCAATTTTGTTCTTTAGTAACCTTGGTTATCACGACTCGTCCCCCAGGGCCCGTATCGTGACTACCCCAAGCCCGCCTTCCATAGGCCAGGGGGTGGAAACTAGCACTAAAGGCATAAATCCCTAAAGTGGGAAGCCATTTCCTTTATAATTGTAAACAAACACAACAGAGTACACAACTGGAAGAAAACACTAAGTAAAAAATGTATACAAAAAGAGTACTGGAAAGTAAAAGGGGCCAGAAATACAAGTCCAACTGTAAAGTACAAGTACAACTGGAAAAGGAACAAAATAGCAGAAAGATGAAAGCAGCTCCTGGTTCAACCACCATTGATCCTACCTGAAGGGTAGGTACAGATAGCCTCCTCATCACTCCACGTTCTTCAAACTCCCCCGTGTACCGACTCATCATAAGGTCCACCTTCGGGTATCATCCAGTCCTGGCGCTCTCAGCCTCTGTTAACATTGTCCATCGTCTGCATCCAACACAACAAAGTGCGGTCATAGCCTGTGCAGGGGTGAGTATAAGGATGATCAGTAGGGACCTCGAGACCCTTAGGGTCTCACAAAAATCCAACAAGGATAAACCACAAAGTATGCAATCAACGGATAACCATTACTTAGGTATATGCCCATACATATACCTAAGTTATCAAATAATCCATCTCAATCATGAGGAAAACACAAAAGTCATTGACTCAGCTCAAACCAGGATTTTTATTCACAATGTCGAAACCAAGGCTGCTGGAGAACTCCTCCTCTGTCAAGTACAGTGGGTCTTCCACAACAACCAAGCGCTTCCCACTAACCTTGGACTATTGAGGTACTCCACCTGTTGAGTATTGTGGGTCTATTGCACTCACACAGAGGCACTCCCCACCATGGGTCTGCCACTACAACCAAGAACTCCCCCTCATAGCCTACAGAAGTACTCCTTCAATCAAGTACTGCTGGTCTTCCACTACAACCAAGTGCTCCTCCTTCGTGGGTCTTCTGCTAAAACCAAGCGCTCCCCATTGGGCCATCCAAAAACACTTCGAGTCGATCGGTCAGCAGTCATCAATGCTTAGCCAGCTACTAGGTCTCCGCAATCCACGCACTCATCACCGAAAGGGTCCGCTCCACGAGCTATAAGTCGATACTCCAAGTGTCACGAATTCTCACATAGAAGTATCACAAAGGACTTCCACGTCATAGGGGTCTCAACGCAATAGATGGCGCGTAAATCGGATGTTTGGTCTGTGTGTTATTAGCCTTTTAGTCCCAGGGGCCCGGTTAGATTTGTGTACGAACCAACCCGAATATCTCTCAACTACACCCCGAACTCTAGTGGGGTATACTAAAAGGGATCTTCTCTCATCAAGATTACCATCGCCACTAACGGCTCATCAAACGGACATCTAGTGCCACAGATATGGCCAAAGTAAGCAATGGGTCATTAGTGAGCTCGGTTCTGGTCTGACTCGGTCAGACCGACTTGGCCCAACCCAGTCTGGGCAGACCTAGCCTAGGTTGACCCGGTCAGACTCGCTGGGTCTAACCCGGACCATTGGGTAGGTAATCATGCTAATTTCGGCCCAGTCTGTTGGGCCCGGCCCAGCGGACTGTGAGGGCGATTCGGCCCAGATGCCGCCACACAGGCGCCTCGGCCTGAAGGTCAGGGCCGGTTCAGCCAGCGTTGCAAGGAACGTGGATCATGAGGTCGGTGGATAAGAGGCCAGAGGGAAAGTCGCGCAGAGAGCGTGCAGGCTGGCTGGACGCCGGGAAGGTCGAGGGTACACCAGGAAGGCCACGGCAGGGGGTCACGGGGGTGTCAAGCAGGGCGCCGGGCAGCGTGCCGGTGCAGCGTGCTGGGGCGTGGGCAGCGCACTGGGGGTGCCGGGAAGGCCCCGAAATGGGCCGCGGGGACGCCGGGCAGGGCGCTGGGGTGCCGGGCAGCACACCGGGGCAGCGCGCTGGGGCGCGAGCAGCGCGCTGGGGCACAGGCAGCGCACTGGGGGCACCGGGCAGGCCACAGTAGGGGGTCGTGGGGACGTCAGGCAGCGCGCCGTGCAACGCGCAGGGCTGAGGGCAGCGCGCCGGGGGTTTCGGGAAGGCCGCGGCAGGGGGCCGCGGGGATGCCAAGCAGGGTTCAGGGGCAACGATCCGGGGCCCGGGCAATGCGTCGGGGATCCGGGCAGGGCATCGGCGGAGCTGGGCTGTGCGCGGGGCGCAGGGCGTGCGGGTAGGTGGCGCGGGATGCGGTGGTGCGTGGGCAAGAGGCGCGGGGGCGCAGGGCTAGGCGTCGGCAAGGCCGCGAGGGCGGCGCAATCTGCAGAGGGTGTGGGTAGCGCGGCCTTTGTTCCCCATCTTCTTCTTCGTCGCCTCATTGTCATGTCGTCGTGGAGTCATCACAAAAAGATCAACAGAGGGGTCAGGGCATATTGGTTTGGCCCACACCCTCCGCATTTAGGGTGGTAGCAAAAGGTTCTCATCAACGTAACACAACACCCCACCCGCAAAAGGTAAGCATCAACGTTCTTCATTTAAGGAAGGAATAACATGGTACTTTAAAGAAAACAACCCCTATCATTTGATTCGTCACTCGATGCTCGTCATTTGTTGACAGAGTCTTGAAAGGTAGTCGGAGTAGACCGTTGTTTTTTGCGTCCGTTGCACATCCTCAATTCTGAGCTATGTTGGTTTGTTGACGATGTTGCAGAGGGTTGATCGGTAGGTGGACGGGGAAGGAGTCAAAGAAGAAAGGGCGTCATCGGGGTTCTTTGTGTTCTTTGTGTTCTTCGCGTTCTTCATTGAGAGCTTTTCTCCCTAGCTTTACTCTCAAATCCTCCACCATAAAAAAGATTATGCCAATGGAAATAATAGGAGGTTTTGTCTATTATTACATTGGCACGTAATTCAAATTTGATGAATTAAACTAGTGGGACCCAGCTAATTAAATTTGTGAGAGGTGTCACATTTAAATAGGTGGATGGAAAGATGCTCTCCCTCATTAAAGAGGGGGATGTGGGAGGTTTTATCCTCCATCATCAATAGGGGTCAGGTGGTCCCCACCCCTATCATTTAATAGAGAGGTTATGGGTCTCGGGTGGTCCCCACATCATAACCTCTTGCGGGAGGTTATGCTCGGGTGGGCCCCACCACCATAACCTCTCATGGGAGGTTGGGGTGTGGTGGTCCCACCATCAACTCCCAAGTGGAGGTTCCAACTACCCACACACACATGGTGGCTCAAAAAAAAGAATAAAATAAAGTGTTACACTTTATTTTATTATTTTTTTAAGAAAACCCAAAAACTAACATTTATCCTCGGCTCACTGCCGTCGAAGTGAAAGTCTTCTTAAGTGAATACTGGTGTTGCGAGTTTAACGATGCCCTCTGATTTCAGTTTCAAGCACCGACTCAAAAGTTATAAAAACCCTCTCATACGTTTACTGAACGTACCCGAACAAAACTTTAGAAATTGATTCTGGGCACACTGGGCCTCGGAATCAAGCGTCGTAAATTTTTTCAGACTCGTAAAAATCCC
This sequence comes from Viscum album, assembly GCA_963277665.1. Lineage (NCBI taxonomy): Eukaryota > Viridiplantae > Streptophyta > Magnoliopsida > Santalales > Viscaceae > Viscum > Viscum album. The sequence goes on from OY728142.1 coordinate 1,492,732,670, forward strand.
ATGTATTTAAAAAAAATCCACAGAATTTTCGGGTCTTTACATTCTCCCCACCTTAGGGCTTTACGTCCCTATAAACTACAACTCACACTAAGTGAAAAATGGGGATACTGAACACGCATCTGAGCCTCCTGCTCCCATGTGCTCTCCTGGAGGTTCCCATGATTCCAACGAATGTGCACCAGAGGTATCTACCATCCACGTAGAACCCTCTCCTGTCGATCCTCAATCTCCACTGGAACCTCCGTCAAAGTTTCTCCATCGTCGGTGTCCATCTCCTCATAGTCGATGATGTGAGAAGGGTCGTGCACGTATCTCCTCAGCTAAGATACGTGGAAGACGTCATGCACCTAGTACAATTGAGGTGGTAGAGCTAAGCGGTAAGCCACCTTGCCTAATCTACTGAGGACCTGGAAAGGTTCGATGAATTTCGGAGATAGCTTGCCGCCTCGGCCAAATCTCCATAGACCTCGTCGAGGTGAAACCCGTAGGAAGACATGGTCACCATCCTTGAACTCTAGGGGTCTTCGTCTTCTATCAGCATACGTCTTATGTCTGCGATGTGTAGTCTTCATCCGCTCTTGGATGATCTGCACCCTCTCTGTGGTAGCTCGTACCATCTTTGGCCCCACTAGTGCTAACTCCCCTAGGTCTGTCCAGCACAGTGGTGATCTGCAAGGTTGACCATACAAGGCCTCAAAAGGTGTCATACCGATGGTGGAGTTATAGCTATTGTTGTATGAAAATCCACCAAAGGTATATGATCCTCCCAACTACGACTAAAGTCGAGGACACATGCACTGAGCATGTCCTCGAGGGTCTGGATGGTCCACTCGGTCTGGCCATCTGTCTGAGGATGGAAGGCGGTACTCAGACATAGATGCGTCCCGAAAGCCTCCTACAACCCCTTCCATAGCCGAGAAGTAAACCGTACGTCAGGGTCGGAGACTATAGAAGTAGGTACTCCATGAAAACGCACAATCTCCTATACATAGAGGCATCCCAAACTCTCTATTGAGCCCTGCTCTCTGATCGGTAGAAAGTGGGCCGACTTGGTGAGTCGGTCGATGATCACCCAAATCGAATCATGACTCCTAGATGTATGTGGAAGACCCGTCATGAAGTCCATTTATATCCCATCACACTTCCACTCTAGGACCTCTAAGGGTTGAACCAAGCCTCCTGGTACCTGGTACTCCGCCGTCACTTGCTGAAAGTGAGGCACCGAGAGAAAAACTCTACTATTGTCTTCTTCATACCTGGACACCAGTGTTGTCGACAAAGGTCTTGGTACATATTCGCCACTCCTAGATGTACCGCTAAAGGGGAAGTTTGGAACTCCCTCAACACTTTCTCCTGAAGTGCCATTGGTACCATAGTACGTCCTCTGAAGAGGATGACGTGCTCCCCACCTTCAGAAAATCCATTAGGTGTTTACCATATGGATATCTGAGCACGTCGTGTCTTGTAGTCAGTTTCCCCATGTTGTGCCTCCCTGACTCGCTGAAGGAGTGGGGGAGTGACCATAAGAGACTGTAGAAATACTGCTCCATCCCTATCCAAAAAGGATATCTGTATGGTAGCCAACTGCTCTGTCGCCTCTCCTAGCATTTGAATATCAGTCCTCCTACTGAGAGCATCTGCTAAAACGTTCACCTTCCCTATAGAATAGATGATCTCAAAGTCATAGTCCTAGAGGAACTCAAGCTATCGTCGTTGTCTCAGGTTTAGTTCCTTCTGAGAGAAGATATACCTAAGACTCTTGTGATAAAAGTACACGGTAAAACGTTCTCCCATAAGATAGTTCTACTACATATTCGAGGCGAAGACCACTGCTGCTAACTCTATTTCATGGGTAGCATAGTTCTGCTCAAGTTGTGTCAGCTGCTGAGAACCATATGTGATCACCGCTCGCTCCTTCATCAGGAAACACCCGAGTCTAGTCTCTAATTCATCGTTGTAGACTACGTACCATATGCCTTCCTCTGGAAGTCTCAAGATAGGGGCACTAGTCATCCTCTGCCTCTGCTCCTGAAAGCTCTACTGGAATCTCTCTAATGACACGAAGGATTTCCCCTTCTTCGTCAAGGCTAATAGTGGCACTGCCACTCTGGAGAAGTTTGGAACGAATCTATGGTAGTATAAACCCAAGACCAGAAAACTCCATACCTTTGTCACACTCCTGAGTGGCTCCCAAGAAAGTACCTCATTAATCTTCGCTGGATTCACTACAACTCCAGCCTCTAAGATGACGTGTCCCAAGAAATGAACCTCTCGAATCCAGAACTAGAACTTCGAGAGCTTACCATAATGCTGGTGCTCTTAGAGTGTGTCCAGTACAACCTGAAAATGGTAGGCATGCTCCTCCTCAGTAGTCAAGTAAATCAGAATCTCGTCGAGGAAGACTACGACAAAAAGATCTAGGAAAGGCTGGAAGATCCAATTCATGAGACACATGAACACTGCTGGAGCATTGGTTTCACCGAAGGTCATAACCAAGAATTCTTAGTGGTCGCAACGACACCTGAAGGTCATCTTCTGCACATCCTCATCTCAAACTCTGATCTGGTGATAGTCTGATCTGAGTTCTATCTTCAAGAACCACTGAGCTCCCTTTAGCTGATCAAAGAGGTCATCAATCCTCGGGAGTGGGAACTTGTTCTTCACAGTCACCTAGTTCAGGTGACGGTAGTCGACACAAAGCCTCAAGCTCCCGTCTTCCTTCTTGAAGAATAGAATCGGGGATGCCCAGGGAGAAACACTAGGCCGGATGAATCCCTTTCCCTGCAACGTAACTGTAGCTCGCGAAGCTCAGCAGGAGCCATCCGATATGCTAGAGTAGATATTGGTGTCGTCCTGAGGTACAAGTCTATGTAGAAGTCCACCTCTCTGTGAGGAGGTAGTCCTAGAACATAGTCAGGGAAAACATCCACGTACTGGTCCACCACTATAGGATAAGTCGAACTCTCCACATCAACTGCTCCGAGGGTAAGGCAAACCAACTGGTGAGTGATCGGCTGCACCCTTCTCTGAGTAAGTCTGTCTTGTGCTACAAAGGTTCCCTTCTCACTGGTGAAGGTAAACCTGGTCCCATCCGTGTGGACACACTGAACTTTTTTCCTAATACAGTCAATCTGGGCATGGACTGTAGATAACCAGTTCATACCTAAGATGATGTCGTAAGGCCTCGATGTCGCTACTAGGATATCTCAACCAAAGCTCTCACCTCCTAGAATAAACTCGCACTGCTGGAACCAGTGCGTAATCGTTGAATCAGCTCCCATAGGAGTCTCTAGACGTAAGGGTTGAACTAACGGCTCCTTCAGAATCTATGATCTCCGAACGAGGGATGTGGCAATGAAAGGGTGACTAGAAACTGTGTCTATAAGAACTGCAACTAAGGTGGAATAGACATAGATCGTACCTCGAATTATATCCAGATCATTGTGATCATAGGCCTCAGCTGCCTGAATCTATGATCTCCCCTGTCTACCCACTCCCTACGGTTGGGGTGGAACTCCTGGTGGAGCTGGCGGTAGCAACTCAAAATGTCACCCACCGCCAGATGTACGTCCACCTCCTCTTCCACGTCCGCCTCCTCCCTGTGGACCTCCTCGATCGAACCTCTGTCTCTACATGGGAGGTCCCTCAACTGTCTGTTGATCATCAGTGCGGCAGGTCAGACAGTCACAAACCATGTGACCCCGTCCGCCGCATGAGTAACACTGCCCGCTCCTGGAAGGTTTGTCTCCACCCCAGGTGCCTCTCACATCCGATCCTGAGTCATGCGATCCACCACCTATAGGTATGGTTCTCTTGGACCTCTGCGTCATCTGCCTACTTCCAGCTGCAGAAGACTCCGCTACATGCCGACTAGTGGTGGGGCTCACTGCTGGAGACTACTCAGCAAGGAAACTCTCTACTAGGAGAGCTCTCTCTAAAATCCCCATCTGATTCAGGATGCTAAGTGAGATCACTGAAGCTCTGATCTCCCGCCTGAGTCCCTGCTCGAAGGTCTGATCCCTAAAGAACGGGTCACATACCATATCAGTGGAGTACAACGAGAGGTCTGTGAACCCCGCTGAGTACTACACCACAATCATGCTACTCTGGCGTAGATGTATTAGCTCCTGTATCTACACCACTCGAACGGTGGATGGGGCAAACTCCGCTTGGAAAATTCTCTCAAAGTCTTACCAAAGAAGTGTCACCTCATCATGAACCTGGAGCATCAGGCTCCACCATCTGCTTGTTGCTTCCTGAAGGAGGCTGGCAGCAACGATCACCATAAAGTCTTACGGTGTCCCTACTAGCCTGAAGACTCTCAACACAGCCTCCAACCAATCCTCAGCTGCCTGTGGGTCCGTCTCTCCCCTGAACCTGGGTGTCCTCTGGAGCTGGAACTCATGCAACGCACTCAAGCGGCGTGCACTCTCTGCTGTTGGGGATGGTGGCATCGGTGGCCTAATGGGGAGTGGTACCGTTGGTGCCCCCACTGGTGCCTCAACTGGAAGAGGGACCTGCACCGAGGCCTCGTTTCTCAGTGGGCTATCAGTACGTGTGACTCTCAGGGATCTAACTGGTCATCTGTGGGGAGGCATCCTGAAAGAAACAGATGTGACATGGTCAAAAGACTATACCTGGTGATTTGACCTAGTTGAGCTGACCAAAAAAAACTTTTAAAACACACACACAATCAGTGTTTTCATGGACTGAGTTAGAAATCAGAAGTCAGGGTCCTGGTGTATGGATACGTCAGTCGCCCGTACCAAAACTGGACTCCATGAACTGAAAACCACACTTAGTACACTTAACACTATTTCTTCACAGAAAATAAATATCGGAGTCCTAAGTTCTATGGTAGAACTGACTCCTTTGATACCAATTTGTCACGACCCATCCCCCAGGGCCCATATCATGACTACCCCAAGCCTGTCTTCCATAGGCCAGGGGCTGGCGACTAGCACCAAAGAAGTAAATCCCTAAATTGGGAAGGAATTTCCTTTATAACTGTAAACAAAAACAACAGAGTACACAACTGGAAGCAAACACTAAGTAAAAACTGTATTCAAAAAGGGAGCTGGAAAATAAAAGGTTCCAGAAATACAAGTCCAACTGTAAAGTACAAGTACAATTGGAAAAGGAACAAAACAGCTGAAAGGTGAAAGAAGCTCTTGGATCAACCACCACAGATCTTACCTTAAGGGTAGGAATAGATAGCCTCCTCAGCACTCCACATCCGTCAGACTCCCCAGTGTACCGACTCGTCGTAAGGTCCACCTCCGGGTACCGTCCAGTCCAGGCGCTCTCAGCCTCCGTTAGCGTTGTCCGTCTTCTACATCCAACACAATGAAGTGAGGGCATAGCCTGTGCAGGGGTGAGTATAATGATACTCAGTAGGGACCCCGAGACCCTCAGGCTCTCACAAAAATCCAGCAAGGATAAACCAAAAAGTATGATATCAACTGATAACCATTACTTAGGTATATGCCCATACATATACCTAAGTTATCAAATAAACCATCTCAATCATGAGGAAAATACAAAAGTCATTGACTCAACTCAAACCAGGATTTTTATTCACAATGTTGAAACCACAGCTGCTGGAGAACTCCTCCTCTGTCGATTATAGTGGGCATGCCGCTACAACCAAGTGCTTCCCACTAACTTAGGACTGTGGAGGTACTCCACCTATCGAGTATTGTGGGTCTGCTGTGCTCACACAGAGGCGCTCCCCACCATGGGACTGCCACTACAACCAAGTGATCCCCCTCATAGCCTACAGAGGTACTCCTTCTGCCGAGTACCGCGGGTATGCCGCTAAAACCAAGAACTCCTCCGTCGTCGGTCTGTTGCTACAACCAAGCGCTCCCCACTAGGTCATCTGAAACACTTCGAGTCGATCGGTCAGCAGTCATCAAGTCTCATCCAGCTACTAGGTCTCTATAATCTTCTCACTCGTCACTGGGAGGTTCCGCTCCACGAGCTACAATTTGATACTCTAAGTGTCACAGAGTCTCACGTAGAAGTATCACAAAGGACCTCCACATCATAGGGGTCTCAATGCAATAGATGACGCGTCAATCGGATGCCCGGTCTGTGAGTTATTAGCATTTTAGTCCTAGGGGCCCGATTGGATTCTTGTACGAACCAACCCGACCGTATCTCAACTATACCCTGAACTCTAGTGGGGTATACTCAAAGGTACTGTCTCTCATCGAGATTACCAGCTCCACTGAGGGCTCGTAAAATAGATGTCTGGTGCCACAGAAATGGCCAAAGTAAGCAATGGGTCATTAGTGCGCCCGGTTCTGGTCCGACCCGGCCGGACCGACTTGGCCCAACACAGTCTGGGCGGACCTGGCCTGGGTCGACCCGGTCAGGCTCGCTGGGTCTGACCCAGCCCGTTGGGTGGCTCAGCCCGTTAACTTCGGCCCAATCCACTGGGCCTGGCCCAGCGGACTCCGAGGGCGGTTCGGCCCGGATGCCGCCACGGAGGCAGCTCGGTCCAAAGGTTGGGGACGGTTCGACCAACGCCACGAGGGATGCGGCTCAGGAGGTCGGCGGCCGGGAGGCTAGCGTCCAAGTCACACGGGGCGCGAGTAGGCCGACTGGACATCGGGCAGGTCACGGGTGCACCGGGCAGGCCGCGGCAGGGGGTCGCGGGGGCTCCGGGCAGGACACCAGGGCACCGGGTAGCGCACCAGTCTAGCGCGATGGGGAATGGGAAGCGCGCCATGGGCACCGGGAAGGCAGTGGTAGGGGGCCGCGGGGATGCCGGGAAGCGCGACGGGGCAGCAAGCTAGGGCACGGGCAGTGCACCGGGGGCGTCGGGTAGGCCGCAACAGGGGGACATGGGGCCGCCGGGCAGGGCGCCGGGGCAGCGAGCTGGGGCGCTGGAAGCGCGTAGGGGGCACCGGGCAGGCTGTGGCAGGGGGCCACGGGGATGTCGGGCAGGGCGCCCGGCAGCGTACCGGGGCGCCCGGCAGCGTACCGGGGCGCCGGGCAGGGCACCGGCGGAGCCAGGCAACGTGCGGGGCGCGTGGTTAGGGGTCGCGGGGCGCGGTGGCGCGCGGGCAAGCAGCGTGGGGGCACCGGGCAGGGCATCGGCAGTGCCGCGAGGCCGGCACGATCCGCAGAGGTCATGGGTTGCGCGGCCTTTGTTCTCCGTCTTCGTCCTCATTTCCTCATTTCCATGCCTTCGTGGAGTCATCACAAAAAGATCAACGGAGGTGTCAAGCCATGTTAGTTTGGCCCGAACCCTCCTCATTTAGGGTGGTAGTAATAGGTTCTCAAGAACAGAACACAACACCCCACCCGCAATAGGTAAACATCAATGTTCTTCATTTAAGGAAGGAAGAACATGGTACTTTAAAGGAAACAACCCCTACCTTTTGATTCACCGCTCGACGCTCGTCGTTTGTTGACGGAGTCGCGAAAGGTAGTCGGAGGAGACTATCGTTCGTCACGTCCGCTGCACATCCTCAATTCCGAGCTGCATTGGTTCGTTGAAGATGTTGCAGATGGTTGATCGGTAGGTGTTCGGGGAAGGAATCAAAGAAGAAGGAGCGTCGCCGGCATTCTTCAAATTATTTGTGTTCTTCTTTGGGAGCTTTTCTTCTTAACTTTCCTCTCAAAGCCTCCACCAAAAAGAAGATTATACCAATGAAAATAATATGAGGGTTTGTCTATTATTACGTTGGCATGTAATTAAAATTTGAGGAATTAAATGAGTGGGCCCCACCTAATTAAATTCGTGAGAGGTGTCACATTTAATTAGGTGGATGGAAAGAGGCTCTCCCTCATTAAAGAGTGAGAGGTGGGATGTTTTATCTCCCATCATCAATAGGGGTCGGGATGTCCCCACCCCTATCATTTAATAGAGAGGTTATGGGTCTCGAGTGGTCCCCATGTCGTAACCTCTCATGGTAGGTTATGCTCAGGTGGTCCCCACCACCATAACCTCTCATGGGAGTTTGGGGTGTGGTGGTCCCACTATCAACCCCCTAATGGAGGTTCCAACTACCGCACTCACATGGAGGCTCAAAAAAAGAATAAAATAAAGTGTTACACTTTATTTATTATTTTTTTAAGAAAACACAAAAACTAACTTTTATACTCGAGTCACTGTCGTCGAAGTGAAAGTCTTCTTAAGCGAATACCGGCACTGGGAGTTTAACAGTGCCCTCGGATTTCAGTTTCGAGCACCGGCTCTAAAGTTATAAAAAACCACTCGTACGTTTACTAAACGTACCCGAACAAAACTTCAAAAATTGATTCCGGGCACACCGGGCCTCGGAATCAAGTGCCATAAATTTTCACAGACTCGTAAAAATTCCATATATTTAAAAAAAATCCAAGGAATTTCTAGGTCTTTACAATGGTGTAAATTTATTTCCACAGTAAACGCTCAAATAGGGTAAAAGTATATAATCAAGGTTTAAGGGCTTAAAATATCCAAAACCTAACCTTAAAATTGGTGTACAAGGTTATGATAGGCCTCCCTTGATATTATCATCATTAATGGTCTAATTTTTATCCACTCTCCATGAAAATTCCTTTCTTTTTTATATTAATAAAATTATATTTACAAAATTTTCACTCCTCCCATTTATTATATTATCATAATAAAGATATATATAAATATTATATGAACAATATATATGATAAAATTGAAGATAAATAATATATATTTATGAAATTAGTTTATTTTTAATTTTTTATTATGGTATAATTACCTAGAATGGTTACACATCATTGATGCAATGCTTGTGTAAGGAGGTGAAAAACCATGGTAAATAGATTTAAAAATATTAAATGTGATGTTTTTTGAATGATTTATAGTATTTTGAAATTTTTATGGATAAAAACTGAATGTAATAAATATTTTAAATATTTAAATTTAAACTCTATTATAATATTTATGTTTTTAATGTCAAACTTTGTGAATAGTCTTGAAAATGAGTTCAAATGGTATTTAATGTTTAAAGATTATTTTTTGTTTCATTAAAAAACCATAAGAGTCATATAGTAAATCAATTTAATGTAAATTTTAGATTATATCATGAATAGTAAATTTATTTTCAACTTTTAATTTCTTTTGGTGACCCTTTGAGATTAAAAAACATGTTAGCACATACGAGGTTATAGGGGTTAATGATGGGGGTTAAACTAAGAGATAATGGTCAAAATTACATATAAACTTGGATAAATTTAATTGAATGGATTAAAAATTATAAAACTTATACTCTAATATATAGAATTTTGAATCTGTTTTATATGGTTTAAACACATATCTTGTATTAATATTTCTTGTATTTATAAGATCGCCACCCACCGCACTTATAAAAAGGAACCTCCTCTCCTATCTTATACACACATATTGAGCCATTAAAATTGAAAAATATCTACCCAAATACCTTACCAAACATCCTATATAAATATTATATGTTCTATTAACACCAAAAGACCAACCTATAAGGCTTAAGGTGTAATCTAAAGGATGTTTTCTAAAGAAGTGGTATAACTCTTAACCGAGTGTTTTCATGATTATTTATTCTTCCACCTAATTAAAATATTAAATAACCATGATTTTATGAAAACATAATTATATTAAATATTCAAAGAAATTATTATCTTTATGGACCAATCCTTTATCATCTCTTTTTTCATCCTACAGGAAATAAAAACAGCGTCTGCTTGTATGTGTGGACCACCACCTCGACGAAGCGATGTGTTTCATTTTACATCATCAATTTTCCTGAATGTATATAATGATGTATTTGATGAATTTATATGATATTTATAAAATTATTATCCTTATATAAATATAATTTATTACTTTCTATCTTTCACTTCTATTCGTTTAAAAATAATAATGTTGCAAGTGTTTATGTGTGGACGACCACTTCCATGAAGCGATGTGATTTTTTTTCATTACCCCTTGACATAGATGGTCATGAATATGGAAATAATAAATAAGTATGAAATATATAAAATAGTTATGATTTTTTAAAATTAAAATTTTCTCTACTTTATTTATTTTTCATACAATAGAAAAATTAAAACATCATTCATGCATATGTACGGACTACTGTCTCCATGAAATAATGTAATTAATTTTTCTTGATAAAGATAAAAGAATAGTTATAAAAGAATAATATGTATATAAACATGATAATTATAGGAATTTTATAATTATTTATATATTATAATAATTACCCTTTGAAAGTTTTCAATTCGCCAAAGTTATTTTGTGGTTAAAAACTAAACGACCTCAAAATGTCAGACGTAAAATAAACTAATTTAGTAAGTAAATAAGTCATGATAATAGATTAAATAAAATGAATAATGAAAATTGAATTAAATTAAAATGGTTGTTTGTGTACTTAAAAAGCTAATATAATTTTATTATTCCATGATTAGATAACATACGAAATGATTCGAGACTCAAAGTATGGCATTTATCGATTCAATTTCTTTTAATTGGGACTCATTCCATCTTCACTACATATTATATTTTATATGTTATATATAAAACCTTATAGATGTGTTTTATCATTCATTTACTAAAATTAAATTGTTATAAAAATCCTTTCAATTTCTCACCTTCAATGATAATTTGATTTAAAAGTTACTAATAATGTAAGGGTTTATTCTACAATCTCATTTTTATTCAGGATTTTTTATGTTTAAATTTATATTAAATGAAATTTGTATAACTTTATCTTTTAATAATAATATATTTTATTATTTTCTGGTTATATATGGATTTTATATTTCTACTTTTCATTTTTCCCTCTATGGTACTTAAAACTATTGAGAAAACATTTTTAAGAGAACCAGCCTCATTTCATATTTAGTTGATGAACTTTTCCTTCCATTTCCATGTTCTTTAAAATGTTTTCAAGAATGTTATTTTATATAATGAAATTTTTATTTAATGTCATTTTCAATACTATTTGACTTTATTTTTATGATTTTAAATGTAATCTTATTGTTTTTTTACAAATGATGTACTTTTGACTATTTACCAAAAGTGTCAAAAGAATATTTGTTTTTTACCTTTAGCAAATGAAAATATTTTCCCACCATCATAAATATTATTTGATATGAATATATCTTTAAAAATTTCCATATTTATATTCAAAGAAATTTATTTTCTCAGTATTCTATAAATCTTTATTTTAAATGTTATCAAAATAGAAGGGTATTTTTCTCTTGCTCTCAAAGAAAGGTTTGAATGTTATTTTAACGATATTGTTATCTATGTAAACATCCTTTGATGAATATAATTATTTATTAGGGATATAATATAATTATTCCATTCACCTTATTTCTTTGTATGTATTATGATCATTTTGTTCTAGTTATTTATTGGGGGGAAAATTATCATGTCGTATGAAAATTTTTCAATATGAATGTTTATGTAGATTATCTATTATTTTGTTATTAATTTATTTTATATGAAGAATTAATCAGAATTATTAAATGATGGGTGGGGCCTATTATATCCCCTTGATGCATCATTAGGTATCATGAGACAAACTAGCTTGGGTACTTGGCTTATATATTACCTATTTATGTATTATGTCCTGGAATGATCCCTTAATAGTAATACTATCATGTATGACATTATGAATTCCATCATTATGAAACCAGATATGACTATCCATGTGATGATTGACATTTTCCCTGGATATAATTAATGTTTATGTTATTTATGGATTTTTAAGGAAATATTTTGATTTTATAAGCTATGTAAATGAGCGCTTGATTTAAATAAATGATCATCATCATCTATTGGGGAAATTTTTTTTAAAATAAATGTTTTCTTGATTTTCACTAGACTATTAGATTTCCTTTATTTTTATATCCCCTACTAAACTTTTTTTTTCTCATAACATTTTTTAAAATGTCTTTTCAAGGATTAAGGATGATTAGGAACTATATAAAGGACTATCTTTTCATTATGAGGTTTCATCTTAAAAGAAGAGAATGTGTTTTGTATTAAACAAAAGTTTAAATTTAAGTATCTTGTTTCTTGGGGAAAATAGAAATTGAATAAAAGTTTACACTTTGTATTGTAAGGGTTCTATATATAAGAGTTTTTTCTAATTCTAAAAATATCTAATCCAAAAGTAATTTATAAATGTAATAAAATGAAATCCTTATTATAAATCATGTAAATATGGGTAGTTTATGTTATGGGGTATTTTAGAAACACCCCCATGCCCACACTTTTGAATCCAGGGTGAAAGATATATAATTTTATACACATAACATGGATTACAATAAACTACCATAATACAAAGTTCAATGTATTTGGGTACTAGGTATAAATTACATCACCAACCAATAAAATTTAATGAGATACTTTATCATGACCCCTAATAAACTAATTAAAATATATTATTCATCATTGATAACTAGGGTAAATTGATAAATATAATAAAAGAGTGAGATCAAATACTCATTAAAGAGTAAAACATTTATAATGATTCACATAATATTTATTAATAAATAATAAAGAAATAATATACATAATCATATGATAAATTGAATAATTGATTGAATAAGTCCATGAAATCATAAGAAGTAAAAAATGAATCATGATATAATAATCATATATCCTGGAATAAATTATTTAAAATAATAGTCTTTAAAAAATAGAATATACCTATGATTTAAATCCATGAGTGGATACACCACCTGGGTATGACTCTTGCCACCATCCTCAGTGGAAGCCCTTTCACTAGGAAATTGGAATTTTTCACATGTATAATAATTGAAAACCATATACATGGTTCAAGGTTAATTTCCAAGAAATCATAAGCATAGGTTAAGGATCACTTCCAAAACATCAAAAAAAAAGTCAATGATCAATAAAAACGTCATAATATAGTTCAAGGATCATTGTTAATATATCTTAAAATTTTAGACAAATCTAGTTGTAAGATTTCCATGCATAAGGATCTTGTGAGATATTAAAAATTACCTAATACATTGGAGGGATATATAAATATTGGTCCAACCATCATCATAATTGTATATCAATACATTGGTGTTCCAGATGAATATTCAAACAATAATAAATCTATTAAAATCATATCATGATTAACCTGTGGAAGTAAAGTTGTCACCCAAAGAAACAAATTATTTATATAGGTACACACCCTTTAATCAATATAATTAATTATAGGTTATTTATTCCATATAAGATAATGGGCATAAAATCAAGTCAATATTTTACACTAGTTGACCAAATATTTGTCTTTTTTGGTGAACACCATTAAATAATAAGAAATAAGTATAGGGTGTTCCCAATGAAAATTAATTTTAATAAAGGTTATAGTTATTCATTGATGATATTACGAAAAGACAAAGGTGTTCATTCCTCTCATATATATTTCATTTTATCCACACCCCCTATACATAAGAACATAGATAATCAGTAGTAGGATTATTTTGACATAGGATCTACTGGAGAAAAAGATACCATTTGAGAAAATAAAACATAATAAATTTTCAAATAGTGGAATATGAAATATCATTAACCTAGATAAAAATACTTCAAAGTAATATGAGAAATTTAATAGGTTTTTAAGATAATAATTGTTTAGTTTTTAACATTTAAATAAATAAGTAAAACATCTTTTTTTAAGTAATTACATAAATTTAAGAAAGTAATATTTTAAAAATTAATCATTGTTAAATAATATAATATAAATAAAATGTTTTAAAAAACATGATAATAATATATTGAAAAATATAAGATAAATTATGATGATAAATTTGAAAACATTTTAAGAAAATGTCTTAAAAGAAAAGAAATAATTTTCTTTCAAAAATCATTTTCAAAATGATACTCAGATACTTCTAAAAAATATTTTAATAATAAAATGTCTTAATAATGGAACCTTGAAAATAAAATAGAGTTAAAGTAAAATAATATTACAATGGACGATAATAAATGGAAATGACTCCCTTATAAAATTCATAGGGTTTGAATTAAAGGATAAAAAGTAAGGGAACCATAAAGATATTTATATCCAAGTAAAATAAATGGATATTAAGTGTAAATTATATAAAGTAATTATGTGAGAATGACAGAATGTGAAAGAGATAGATATAGAATGATAGAGAACATATGGTCAACAATAATAAGTATAGCGGCCCACAGATGTGACTATTTAATTACATAACTTAAAGAAAATATTGCATTAAAATACATTTTTAAGCCCATTTAGATTTAGAGTTTTAGTAAATTATGCTAAAATATAATTAAAAACTCTAGTCTTTTTTAGGGAATGTACATTTTTTCTACTGTATAAAAAAATACTTGATCCATAAAAAATATTCAACATCTACCACTTTTTCCCACATAAGATACCCTTTTATACATTTCATAATTTTCTTATATTTATAACCTAGGGAAATGTAAACATAAAAAAGGGGATAGATCAGATTCTTGGTAAGGGTAAACATAAGTGATAGAAATCAAAGATGATAAGTAATAATAATATTAGCATATGGGTATGGTCAGTATATACAAGAAAGTAATTCCCAAAAAATCATAAATAATAATTTATAGAATAACATGAATATGTTTCATATAATAGAAACAAAGTGTTGGTCGGATTGAGTATCTCAATAGGTGGGTGGGAAGTACCCAATAAAAATTTCTATAAAATAGATTTAAATAAAATCCGATAACTAATTTAAATACATCTTTGTTTATTAAAAGAGTAGTTTAATATAAGATTTAATCTTTTAGAATATTTCTTAAAATATTGATTATGAATAGAGTAAAACAATATAAAATATTATTTTACCCTTTGAAATCAATTTACTTAATTAAAATTTTATATAACCCTAATTAAGATAAACTATCAAAGTAATGGTTTTGTTTTCTAGTATAAAAAATCATATTTAAAGTATAGAAAACAAAGTAAACAAAACAAAAAAACATACAGTAGAAATGTAATTAACATTACTTATTAATTCATGATTTTTCATTACTCCCAACATGTAATTGTCACTTAAAAATTATTAATTTGTAATAAATGTACAAGTTTTGATCATAAACACATAAGAATAGCATTGTTAGAGTTCATTTAATTAAACATCAGTTTACTATTTTGATCATATAACTCAAATTACTAATCCAAATTATGTTGTTATTATTTTTTAGTGTTACTAATGAAAAATAAAAAATATCATTAGCAGGTATCTTTGGTCAATTGGGCCAATTTAAAGTCCATATGGACCACACAAAAAGGCCCACCAAATCTGTGATGAAAACTGGACCATCTATAAAGATAGAATTTATGGGCTCAATAAAAATGCCTAAATTTTATAAAAGTATATATTATGTTCTATGATATCTAGATATATATTTAAAAAAAATTCTTGCCCGAATAAATAAATAATTGTGGACTCATGACACTAGAACACATTGTCTAAAAACCCTAATTACCGTAGTTGCAAAGGAAACCGCTGATTCGTTCCATTTCGTGAATCATTTCTTCCTCTGATCTCATCTCAGATCTACATGAGAAGGAAGAGGGGTTTTCTTTCAAAGATGAACCACGAATCATGATTAACTGATGAGAGAAATCAGTTTCTTTTCTCAAAGCCCTGATAGGTATTGACTCCATCAAGATGTAGACCATGAAGATATCTAGGATCAAAAGATTAGAAGATGGAGGCTTCTGTGTAGAAGCGGACCCAGATGCAGTACGCCAAAGAGCACAGATATGTAAATTATTTATTACGGCTTGCATCGCGTATTTCAAAGGCAAAAAACCCTGGCCTTAAACTAATTTGAAACCAAGAATTTATACTTACTGGGGTTTTTCAAACTGGAAATTAGTTCTGCTCGGTAAAGGTTATTTTCATATTTTATTTACTTCGCAAGAGGACCTAGATAAGGCCTAGAAAAATTGTAATCTGAATCTTAAACTTGGGATCATTCGATTGTCTGAATGGGATGCTGCTTTCAACCCATTTTTACACAGGAATAACACAGCACAAGTCTAGGTTTGGTTGCACAATCTAAACTGGTTTTACTAGCACCCACAAATCCTTAATGACCTAGCATCCTGTATTGGAGCCCCACTGAAAGTGGACCAAAGAACCTTAAATGGAGACCTTGGCCTCTATGTGAGAGTACTCATATAGGTAAATCTTCAGAACAAACTTCCCCCCTCAATCACTTTCAATGCTACTAATTATAAAATTGAAGTTAAGGTAGTGTATGAGAGGCTCACACCCTACTATGAATCCTGTAAACTAGTTGGTCATAGTATCTATAACTGTAGGTTTGTGAAAAAACCTCCCCCTCTACAGAACCCCAATGAATGGACAGAGGTTAAGAGAAATAATAGGGGAAAGGAAATTTTTCCAGAAAAACCTAAATCTTCCGAAAGGAAAAAAGGATAAATGGGTTGTCAAAAGCAAACCATTTGAATTGATTCCTAAAAATGGGATTCTTGGGCTAATATGGTTGATGAACAAGAGTCAGAAAACCTTGAACAGATCCTTCACAATGACCTTGAGGCTAATATATCTGAAATTGTTTCACATCCCCAACTAGCCCCTGAAAAAGCCGAATCCACTTCAGAGGATACTGTACTCATTTTAGGAGCACCCCTGAAGTATACAGACCTGAAAATATCTGAAAAATCCCCCCTATTGAATCTAATGCACTCTGTCACACTAGGCTCTCAAAACAATACTGAAACTGGTATTTTAACACCTCTTAAGCAAGACTGCAGGTCGGACATGGTGATGCAGGAGTCCAAAATGGTGTTGTTGTCCTCCTCAACCAAGTCTCAAGACAAGGATGAACAATCTGGGATGGATATACCCCCACCTCTTGATGAGAAAGACGCCCTACAAGAGGCTGAATACAAAGAATATGCCCTGGATACAGATACATGCATTCCGCATGAATTTGATTCTAAAAATAAAGGTGAGACTAGGACAGAAATTGTTTCAGTTTCTACTAACACCACTTTGGCTCCCCCATGTCAACACAGGTAGAACATGGTAATAAACACAAGAACAACACCACAGGAGTTTCAACAAGAGCAAAGGCCATGGCCTCTAAAAACAAAGGGGACATCCCCACAAAAAAGGTATAAATGAATGTTCCTTTCTAGAACTTCCAAGGGATAACAAACACTGACACGACCAACGTTTTGAAAAGATTTATTTTTACTCACACACTGAAGTTGATTGCTATCTCTGAACCCAAAATTAATTTTTCTTTTGGATTCCAGAATGCTTGTCCCCATGGTTACTCTTTTGTAGGGGCGTGCACGAATAACATCCCAATTGAATCCTTATGTATTTTTTCTCACTCCTCCCTTCAAAATGTCAATATTTTTAGAACTTCAAATCAAGATTTTATTTGTAATTACATGATTGAACAAACACACATTTTCACTACTTTTTTCTATGCCTATAATAGATATCAAGATAGAAGGTCTATTTGGACTAAAATCACCCAGCTTAGTATCTTGATTCAAAAACCCAAGTTCATTATTGGGGACTTCAATGCCATTCTAGATGCTAGTGAAAAACTAGGCTCATCGCATGCCTCAATATATACTATAGAATTCAAATAATTCATTGAACATAGTAACCTTGTAGAGATTAATCTTAGTCATGCTAAGTTTACTTGGTACAGACATCATTATAACAAAATTATGGCAAGAAAACTGGACATAGCCTTTACTAATGATCTTGCTCTTGATAAATGGGACAACATTTCTAGTATCACTCTTAACAAGGTGGCTTCTGATCATCACCATATTTTGGTTAGTTTCTCCTTCAACCGCATAAAACATAGATATCCTTTTAGGTATAACATCACCTGGTCTTCTGACAAATACAGTGCGAACATTATTAAAAATTCTTGGACGAAAAGGAATACGAACAATGATTCTTTTTCTTGTCCCATGAAACTAAAAATGCTAAAACAAATCCTCAAAAACTGGTGTAAATCAAAATCAGAGGAAATAGATAACAATATTTACACTCTTGAAAATGATCTTAATCAACTTCAAAATCATAACACCTCTTCTAATTTTTCCCAAAATCCCCAGCAGGAAATTAATATTTCTTCCAATCTGATTACTCTCCTTAACTTTAAAGATAACTTAAAGAAGAGAATCTTTAAAACTAAATGGTTAAATGATGGAGATAGAAACATAATGTTCTACAATTCTCTACAAAAAGTTAAAAAATACTTGTAAACCTATCTCCTCTATTAGGTAAGGGGAGAAAATTTTTGACACTGATGAAAGCATTGCCAACTATGTCATCACTCATTTTCAAAATATCTTCAACAGCCCTAATATTGATAAAGATCTTCAGACTGAAGTTATTCCTCTAATGGTCACAGATGAGGATAATCTCCTTCTTAATAATGTTCCACTAGATCATGAGATCAAAGATGTTGTCTTTAGTCTTAACACAGATGGTGCCCCAAGTCTGGATGTCTTTAATAATGGGTTCTACAAGCAACATTGGGACATCATTCAAGATTATTTCTACCGAATGGTTAAAAAAATTCTCTAAAGGAATTCTTCCTCATGGTCTGAACTTTCAATTCCTTTTCCTCATTCCTAAATCTGAAAATGCTGATGAAATCAATCATTTCAGACCCATCACACTTATTAACTCACTGCTTAAAATTATCCTTAAATTGATTTCCAATCGTATTGCTGATATCAGGAATATCATTATTTCATGGAATCAATTTGGTTTCATTAAAGGCAAATTTATACAAGATTATATCTATTTAGCCTTCGAATCAGCTAACATTTTGAACAAGAAAACAAGAGGCAAGAATGTGGCCATTAATCTCGATATAATGAAGGCCTTTGATACCATTGACTGGAACATTATCTTTAAAGTGCTTAGAAATTTTGGTTTCAATGAGATCTTTATCAACAGAATTATCACTCTTTTTAACTCTGCTCATATCTCTATTATGCTAAATGGTATGCCTAGAGGTTACTTAATTGTTCTAAAGGGGTCAGGAAAGGAGACCCCCTCCCAGCTATACTATTATCCATCGTTGAAGACTGCCTTAGTAGACTTATCTCCCAAGCTATTGGAAATGGTAATACTAAGCCTATCCCTACTTCTAGAAGCGTGAATTCCCCCTCCCATTTGCTATATGCTAATGAAATTATCCTTTTCCTAAAAGGGGACAAAAGAAACCTTAGAAACCTTAAAACCATCATATCTCACTATGAAGAGGTCTCTGGTCAACATATAAACTGGTTGAAATCCTTTATTTTCTTTGGAAAAAACTATCCCTCGATCAGAAAAGTATCATTACAAATATGCTGGGTATTAAGGAGGGCTATCTACCCTTTAATTATCTTGGGGTTCCCATTTTTTGGGGTAGACCCAAAGAGATTCATTTCTCTACCATCGTTGATCAAACTCTTTGACACCTCTCTTTTTGAAAAGGCAAAAATCTATCAATGGTAGGGAGAATTTGCCTTGTTAAATCCACAATTGTTTCTAAACTAGTCTACTCAATGATGATCTATAAATTTATGGCTAGTATCTTAAAATACATCAACGTTTCCATTAAAAACTTTATCTGGAAGGGAAGCACTCTGGATAAGAAATTAGTCACCATACCTTGGTCCACGTGTTGTAAACCTATTGAAAAAGGCGGTATTGAAATAAAAAAACTCACAAAATTTAACTAGGCCCTTCAGGTGAAGCTCACGTGGAATCTCATTTGTAATAAATCACCTTCCACGGACTTCCTATGGGATCGTTTTCTTGGAAACTTTGATACAACACACATACTTATCTCACGTCCTCCATATGTCCATCCATTAAATGTACTTTCAACTCCATTATGTCCAATTCTAGATGGATGGCCAACAGAGACTTGAATTTGAATTTTTGTCTTGATAACTGGACTGGAGATCCCTTGATTTCCTTAATTCCTTCCTCACATCTCCCTGTGCATACTAGTGACACCATTAAAAAGATCTTGAACATGAAAAATACTCCCTTCCCTAAAGAGATTAAAAATATTGTCGATAATTATCATTTCTCTGTTAATGAGGATTTCCTAATCTGGGAACCTTCCCATAATGGGATTCTAGACTTGAAGAGATTTTAAAATCATTTATACACCAATGATATGAGCGACTTTATCTGGCTTAACAACTTCAATAAAGCCTGGATTAAACCTTCAAGATTTACTGTTGTTTGGCGTATTTCTCATGGTATAATTCCAACCGACTCCTATTTACAAACTTTTGGAATCAACCTCTGCTCTAAATGTCATATGTGTAACCAACATCATGAAGATCTTGACCATATTTTCCTTTCTTGTGATACAACTACTGCTCGTTGGTATTATATCTTTGACATCTTTGAATGCAACTTGTTGTTTTATAGTAATCTAATCTCTTAGATTCAAAAATGTCTAGAGAAATACGACTCTCAACAAATCAATAACCTCTTTGTGGTCGCAATTGCATAGTTTCTGCATATGATCTGGTATGGTAGGAATGAATATACCTTTCTCAATAGTTCTTTCAATCTTAATGTAGGAAAAATGAGAATTCTTATCGCTACCCGAGAGGCGGCCTCGATACAGAAAGATCAATGTAACAACTCGGTCAGAGATTTGGTGATCCTCAGACATCTTGGGATTATAGGTAAATACCCTCTCCCTAAATTCATTCTTGAAGTTTTTTGGCCGCCCCCTCCCACAGGATGGATCAAAATCAACATATATGGCGCCTCTAAAAGAAACCCCGGCCCAGCGGGTTGTTGAGCCGTCTTCAAGAATCATCTTGATCAAGTTCTCGGATGCTTCTATGCATCATGTGGTATTACTACCTCCCTAGAAGCCGAGATACTCTGCGTCATTCATGCTATCTCATTTTCCAAGCAGCACAACTGGAACAACATATGGATTGAAAGTAAATCCTCTACTACTGTCCAGGAAATCTGGAAGGGCACCATCCACATGGCCTAGAAAATCACTTCCCACTGGATTGAATGTCTGCACTCTCTCGCTTCCCTCAACTTCATTTCTACGCACGCTTACTGGGAAGCAAACAGAGTTACTGATGCCCTTACCAACATGGGCGTTGATAAAGACTCTACCTAGAGAGATGATCTTCCCCCCAAACTTATTCCTCTATATTTGCGGGATGTAAACAAAATGCCTTGTTTTAGACTTGTATAACCCCATTCTTTTATATATATTTTTAGTGTTTTCTTCTTTGACCAGAACACTACCTTATAAAAAAATCAATAAATAAGGATCCTAAATGATGATTTGAAATCCATCCCACAATTTTTTCTGGAAATTAAAAGCAACACAAAATACTTGAATTTTATCCAGATATAGACATACAAATGATCTTAGATTTTGTTTTGTAAAAGATAAGATAAAGGTGGATAACTTTTTAGAATAAATGGTTTTGATTTGAGGGCATATTCCAGTCCAAAAATCTGTTCACAACGTGGCCTCTGAAAAAAGTATGAATAAAAATGGACAACAACATATTGTTTAGTAAAATTTCCATAACTTTGGCTCCAAAAGTCCATTGGACACAATATTTTTAGGGATAATCGAACACATAAATTTCTACAACATTTAAGAATAAGATATCTTGATATTTGAAATTCTGAATGGTCAAATTGTCGAGCTAATTGGAGTGGCATATTTGGAGTGAAAACAGTCCACTACCTTGGGATATAAATACATCACCCTATTCTCCTTGGAAAGGGTTTGAATTTCATAATATAGGAGGTTAAATTGGAACAAAAAAATCGTTGAAAATGTCCTTGTAGGACCTTCTAAACTCAAGTTTTCACATGAGAGGCATTTCCTCCTCTCTTTGTTTTCATGTTCTTTTTTGTTCATCTTTATTTATAATCTCGTAAGTGTTTGTGTTGTAGTTTTGTTTCAATTAATGTTTTTCTTCCTTATATCATATAATAATCAACCCTTTTTTAATATAAATTTTCTTAAAGTTTTTAAAATCAATTTGAAATTTATTCCCTAATTTCTCTTTCCCATTCATTTGAAAGTTTGTTTTTAACTCTCTTCAATGTATGTGTGTGTGTTAGGCACGCACCTCTTTTATTATCCTATTAATTTTATTCTCTTTATAATTCATCACCATAAACATATTAAACCAAAGTAATAACAATCTAAATATCTGAGTAAATCATTCATTGGGATGAGTCATAATATGGGGATATAATGTGATTGAGAGATCTTACTCATTCTTTAGGTTAACATTTTGTATGTTAATCATAAAATGCCATGGATTAATGACATGTTTTGTTTAACGTGTGGATTACCTTGATTATAGGAACCATAATACACAACCATAAACAATATTTTACTGATATTATAACACTAATTAAGTTAATTTTTGGATTAAAGTCTTAATACTAGGGAATTCGGATCAAAGTCATCTTGTGAAGTGGGTATTAATTTAATGAAATGTAAATCAAAGCTCAAGAATATCATAAGAATAAATCCAAAATAATTTAATCACCCCAATATTTATCAAATTTTTAAATAAAAAAATCATCCAACAACCAATTTATTTAAGCTCTGTCAACAAACCCCCCAACCCCCTTCAAAATACAAAACAAAAAAATCGACTATTAAAAAAAGTATCATCGCCAAGGATTCAAAATGAGTGTCGCTATATACATAATAAGAGCATAAGACCTTTGAATGGACGATAGGAAACAATCAATCACACTTCAAATGGCACTTTTTCTGGGGATTTTCCAACTTATAGTTGGTAGTTTTTTATTTTTGAAAAAGAAAACCAACAAAAATAAAAAAACAAAAAAATATATAAAAAATAAAAAGGAAAACCCACCTTCCCATAAAAATCATAAACTAAAAACCCATAAAGAAACAACCTAACTTCATCATCCTTTCAAAATTTCTCTGAATTCCTTATAACCTCCCAAAAAATCTGTCAAATTTGTTTGACCCACAAATCAAGTGAACACTTCATCAACTTAGGAGGAATATTAGTGATAATAAAATCAATCAAAACACACTCATTTCCCTTCCAATTATTATAAATATGTACAATACTATGGAACATACACTTAAAGAACTTTCTACCCCTAATATTAATTACCAACCCCCTTGATATTCAATATCTAAATATTGAGGTTGATATTAAACTCAAATCAGGTTTGATTCATCTTCTAACTCATTTCCATGGGCTAGCCAGTGAGGATCATCATCTTCACCTCAAAGAGTTCCAAGTGGTGTGATCTACCATGATGACTCAAGGGGATTCTGAATAACAAATCAAACTTTATCATTCCCTTTCTCCCTAGATGACTCTTCTAATTCATAGCTCTACTACCACCCTCCTGATTCCATAACCACATGGAATGACGTGGAGATACTATTCTTAGAGAAATTATTTCCTACTTCTTATATTGATTCTATCCAAATGAAAATAAGTGGTATCCATCAATTCCCTAATGAATAACTCCATGAGTACTAGGAGAGGTTCAAAAGGCTTGTGGAAACCTACCCACAACACCAAATCCCTGAAAAAACTCTTGATCCAATACTTCTATGAGGGGTTATTAGATATTGAGATAAATTTCATTGATGTCGCAAGTCATGGTGCTCTTGTTGACAGAACTCATGTAGATTCACAAGATCTCATAAGAAATATGGTTGAAAACATACAGAAATTCCATACTTGAGCACATTCTCAAGTCAAAAAATTCCAATAGAATCACTTCATAGATCCAAACAAGATGACCGAGTAAATGAGTGAACTTACAGGTCTTGTGAGAAAACTAGCAGTGGCTTCCAAATCCCCAACCTCATCTTCTCCACAATCTTTATTCCCCAAACCTATTAAGAATTGTGGAATTTGTAGCTCACTAACTCATCCAATAGACACATTTCTACATCTTCAAGATGAACCATCATATTATTCTATTCCAATGAATCTCAATGAAACATGTGCTTAGAGTAACACCAGCCCTCAACAATCAGGTCAATTCATTATAAAATACAACCAACCCCACTATGAGTCCTTCTATTCTAAATTTAACCTAGGCTTGAGGTATGGTGATCCCATTTCTCATCCCCTTTAGTTACCTCCTCATAATATAAACCAATTTCATTATGGTTAAAGTGATGGTAACTTCCAACAATCATATCCTTTTGTTCCTCAACCTCAATGGAGAAATCCTCTGCTTTCTCCTCATATATTCCACTATCCTAATGAGCCTTACCAATTCCCAACCCAATACAAGAACTTTACCAATAACCTAAATCAAGTTAATCTCAATTTGAGACAAACCTCTTCTTCTAAGAAACCATGTTAAATCACTATAGAAGATCTTTCCTCTTTCACCCATTCTAGCCTCAAAAACATTGAAACCCAAATTGGTTAACTTGTATCCCACCTTAGCTTGCAGCAACCATCCAATTCATTCCAAATCTTAGCTCAACCATTATCTAACCCCATGGGTAATTTAAGTGCAATTTCACTTTGATCAGGAATGAAAATTTACATTAACCATTATGAATCCTAAAATAATCCTTTGAATGTTGAGTTTAAATTTGAAAAAAAACAAAAAACTATAAAAATAACTTGAATCCACTTCGTCACCTCCTTCCATTCCTCTAAGGAACCCAATTCCTTTCCTGCAATCCATCTTTAAGCCAAGGAATTCCTTTGAACCTGATCTTGAAATTATTAACATGTTAATACGTGTTGAAGTCTACATTCCCCTCTTAGATTCCATCAAACAAACCCATAGTATGCAAATTTTATTAAGGAATTTTGAACCCATAAGAGACAACCTAGGACCATTGATAATGTTTCAACCTAGCATTCCATACCCATGAAGTGAAAAGATACAGGGACCTTTACAGTTCCATGAAAAATAGGGTGTCCCAACTTTGATGATGCACTCATTGACCTAAGATCCTCAATAAATAAAATTACAAAATCCATCTTCTCCAACCTTGGTATATGTCCCTTTCACCCAATGGTTGTTGTCATCCAATTAGACAATCATAGCATAGCCAGTCCTGACAGAATAGTTGAGGATGTCCTTTTCTGAGTTAATGATCTTTTCTTCCCAACTAATTTCTATTTCCTTGACATGTAAGATGAGACAAACTCTTCTCGATCTCCCTGAATTATTGGAAGACCATTTCTGCTGATGTATAGAATTAAGATTGATGTCCATTCGAGCATCTTATCCATGGAATTTGGTGACCAACTAGTCAAGCTCAACATTTCTCAAGACAAGAGATACCCATCAGAGGATCACTCTTCCTTCTCAATCCATGCTTCTGAGGATACTTCTGAGAATCAATTGAACCCCATTCAATAATGTCAAACATGTTCTAATGATAGTGGAGATTTTTAAATTTTCACCATGACTAACCATTTCATAAATGGGGAGGTTGATTTTGACCTCTCATTCATAGACTCCATCAATCTAGAAGATCTTGAAAACTCTCTTGAATCACATCTCAAATTCGATCTATACTATTACACCTTGGGAAGTATTGAGGGAAATGAATCAAAACCAACTGAAATCTATTCCTCCATTCCTAAGTTTTCTATCTAACAAATGAAGGATGAAACTAATCTGAAACCCATTCTTGCACACCTGAAATATGAATTCCTTTTCCATGATCACTATTATATCATCATTATCTCTATTTCACTTACTGAAATCGAGGAGTCCAAACTTTTTCATGTGTTAGAGGAAAAAAATATGTCTTAGGTTGGACCCTAGATGACATACCAGGAATCAAACCAACCCTTTTCATGCATCGCATCCATATTGAAGAATTATCTAAACCAATTAGACAACCTCAAAGAAGACAGAATCCACTCATACTTGAGGTAGTTAGGGAAGATATTACCAAGATTCTTCAAGATTTTATTATCTACCCAATTTTTAAAGTGAATGGGGTCGTCTAATTCAAGTGGTACATAAAAAGTGTGGGATAACTATTGACACAAATGAACACAGATAGGGGTGGTCACAACATGAGTGAAAAAAATGGTGTGTATTCATCAATTATCAGAAATTGAATGTTAAAACATGAAAAGATCACTATCATCTTCCTTTCCTTGACCAAATTCTAGAACAAATAGCTGGAACGTATCATTATTTCTTTATTGATGGATACATCGGCTACTTCCAAATATCAATCTCACCTCAGGACCAAAAAAATACTACATTAACTTTCCCCTTTGGAACATATTCATATTAGAGAATGCCTTTGGGCCTTTTCAATGATCCTGCAACATTCCAAAGGTGTATGATGAGTATCTTTTCTGAATTCATTGAGCATTATATAGAGGTATACATAGATTATTTTACCATTTATGGTGAGTCATTTCAATCCTTCTTATATTCACTCTCTCTAGTCCTTAGAAAGTGTGTCAAATGTAACATTTTTTTAAATTTTAAAAAATGTAACTTCATGGTTACTAATAGGATTATTCTTAGGAATATAATTTCACAATATGGAATTCAAGTCAATCGTTCCAAAATTGAGGTGAAAAAAACACTTCCTAAACCCAAAACTTTTTGACACATCCATCCTTTCCTTGTTTATTCCAGTTTCTATCAGTGATTCATCCATAACTTCATTATGATTGAGCTCCCACTCACTCAGCTACTCCAAAATGATGTTGCATTCCATTTCCATGAGGCTTCCACTAGAGCCTTCATTGGACTCAAAGATTTTCTTAAATATGCCCAATAATCTAACACCCATATTGTTCCTTACCCTTTTAATTGATGTGTAATGCTTCTAATAGGTCCACAGGGTCCTTCTTGGTCAAATAAGAGAAATCATTCCACATGTAATATATTATGCCTCAAAAACATTGGATGAAACTCAATCTCACTACACTGTGACTAAAAAGGAACTTTTAGGTGTGGTTTTTTCCATGTATAAATTCTATCCCTATATCTTAGGTCCCAAAATAATCATTTTTAAAGAACATTAAACTTATAAGTTATTACTTCAGAAAAGTGATTTCAAATAGAGGCTAATAATATGGATCTTAATGCTCCAAGAGTTTTACATTGTGATTAAATATAGACCTGGAAAATAAAACCCTATAGCTGATCACCTAATAGAATTTATAATTCTTCTCCTTATGAAATAATTGGTCCTGAATTTTCAACTGAACACCTATCATCTCTCACTCCAAATTTTCCATGGTATGAACTAATTTTAAATTACTTATTTGATGGTTTTTTCCAAAAAAAATCAAAAGAACAAATAGTGATTCAAAATTCTATTTTTGGTAAGATAATAATATTTGGAAAATCGGGGCTGACATGGTAATTAGGAGATGTGTTAATGAAGATGAACATTCCTCCATCTTAGAATTTTATCACTCAATGCTCGATGGTGGCCACTTTGGACCACGAAGGACCTCCCAAAATATCATTTCCTTGGGATTCTTTTAGCATTCACTCATCAAGGGCTCACATGAGTTATGTAAATCATGTACCAATTGCCAACATTTTGGCACAATTTTTAAATTAAATGGAATTATCTAAAATCCATTAATATTTTGTGAGATATTCTATGTTTGGGTCATCGATTTCATGGGACTATTTACAAATTCCAAGGGATTATCATACATTCTTATTGTGGTCAATTATGTTTCTAGGTTGGTCAAGGACTAACTCACTATGAAGGATGATGCACATAATATTAGTTAGTTCCATAAAACCCACATTTTCCATCAATTTGGAACACCATGTGCCTTGATAAGTGACTAAGGAAATCATTTCTGTAATTGGACCATGGAATTTATTTTGAAAAAGAATAGGGTTGTACATAAAACTTAAAGTAATTATCACCCTCAAACAAATGGAATGGATGAACTTTATAATAGATAAGTAAAAAGAGTGTTTTAGAGAATTGTAAATCCCACCAAAAAAGACTATCCTGAAAGACTTGGTAAAGTGAATTTGGCTTATCTAACTACCTTTAAAACATCCATTTGGATGTCTCTATTTATTCTAGTTTTTGGTAAAGCATGTCATTTACCAGTTGAAATCCAACATAAGTTGTTTTGGGATATCAAAACTTATAATTTTTATTGTGAAAATTCTCATGAAGAGATATATTTTTTTCAGTTGACTAAATAAGAGGACCTTCTTCTCTATTCTTATGATAATTCCAATCTCTACAAAGAAAAGGATAAGGTAATCCATGGAAAATACACCAAGACAAAGGTATTCCATGAAGGTGAAAAGTTAATGCTCTTCAACTATCGGTTTTGACTACACCCAGGTGAGTTTAATTATCATTAGAAAAGTCCTTTTATTATTATTAATGTTTTCTCATTTGGTTCAGTGCATTTCCAAGACCATTCTTCAAAAAAGAAATTCACAGTTGATGGGTATCGGCTAAAGCATCACCATGAGGGGACAAACCCCTTAGGAACCACATTGACTTCCACCAACCCATTATTGTATGGAGATGAAAACCCACCAAATACAAACTAGGGGAACCTCTTTCCATTTAACTCCATCCTTGTCTCTTCCTTATCATCTTTCTCTCTCCTCTATCTTTCTCTTTTTATTCTTCTTCATCTATTGTTCACAATTAGTTTTTACCACTTTCTTCATGAAACCCTTTTTTCTCTTTCTCTTTTGTCAGAGAGTATATTTTAATAAAACTAATAAAATACTAAAAAATATGAAAATACAAAAACAAATACTCATAATTACTCACCATCCACTTTTGAAATCCTTTTCAACCATTTTGGAGAGTCAAAAGACATGTTTTCATCTCAAATAATTTGTATTTTCTGTATAAATTATGATAAAGAATCTTTTTTAAAAACCAAAAAAAAATTAATTCTAAAATTTTGATTTGGAAAGTGATTATTCCCCAAACTTGAGGAACAATATTCACTTTTATGACAAGGTCACCTATGAAAATTTTTTCATATTGTTTTTTTTCACCCTTGATTATGAGTTTTTGTGTGGACCTTTGAGCTAAATTTATTACATTAGCATACATTAATATGATAGAGTAATTTCCTAAACCACATGAGAATCACAATATCCAAATAGTCTCCCATTACCCTTATATTGATCCTCATTTTGAAATACCCTTCTAGCCTATGGAAACTTTTATTATAGCCACATTACAAGACCAAAACCTTGTCACACCCAACATCTACATGGATTTTCATTTCATAATTTATTGAAATTTAATTTTAGGGGATGAATTTTATTTTGTATACCATTTCCTTGATTTATAGCATGTTATAATATGCTTGAGGGCCAGTATTTATTTAAGTTTTGGGGGGAGATTGTCATTTAGTGAGTTTTGGGAATGTATATATATTACATCTAGTACAAATGATATTGAAAAGTTTTCAAAAAAACTCAAAAAAACAATAATGGGTTGTGTCTTGGGAAGATAAAAAATCACTCTTAATGAACCCCTGATCTTGTTATAACTATTACAATTGGTGTCTTGAGGAGATCAAACATGGTTGGGGAGATAACTGAGATATTTGTTTCAAGTTCAACTTTCAAAAAAAATGAAAATTAAATAAGGAAAAAACACTTATTTCATTGGAAGAAGATTTGTGTTTTGTAAATATTTTATCTTTTCATACCCTTACAATTTTATTCCACTTTTGTATCTTCTTTAAAACATATATTCTCTTTTAAATATGTTTTTTATTTCTTTCAATTTTTAATTTAAAAAAATCTTTTTTTTCCATGTTGTTTTACCCCTCTTTTCCACTCTTTTGGACATTATATTCTTACAGTACCATAGCCACTAAAAAACCATAAAAAATACCTCTTGATTATTGTATAATTTATAATAGGTAATAGAATCTAATATCTCTTACAAAATTTATGATTTCAATTTTGGTTGTTGGATGATTGAACCTCCATAAATAGATTTTTGTCATCCTGAGAGGAGTGAGTTATGAGTGACCACATTTTCCATTTCTAATTTTGATCATGAAAAACAAATTTATTTTGGTAAATTGTTTTTGTAACAATTTGTGGTGTTATTAATTATGGATTATTGAACTATTCTAGGCCCCCTTTATTAGAGAAAACAAAATTTTAATATTTTTTGGTGAGTAAAAATGATTTAGTTTTGTTTTTATTTGATTTACATGGGTAAATTCACAAGCCTAAGTATTGAAGAGTTGTTATTACATATTAATTCATGATTTTACATTACTCCCAACATATAACTGTCACTTAAAATGATAAATTTCCAATCAATGTTCATTTTTTGATCATAAACACATAATAATAGCATTGTTTGTGTTCATTTAATTAAACTAAAATTTAATGTTTTAATCATATATTTTAAAATAATAATCCAAATTATGTTATTATTTTATTTTTAGTGTTCCTGATAAAAATTAAAACATTTTATTAGAAGTTATCTTTGTCCAATTCATCTAATTAAAGGGCCATGTGGAATACATAATAATGCCCACCAAATCTGTGATGAAAATTGGACCAGTCATGAAGATAAAATTTATGGGGTCAATCCAAAATCCCAAATTTTATGAAAATTAATATCATGTTCTAGTATATCTAGATAAATATTGTGTAAAAAATCACATTCCCAGCTCAACCAATAAGGGTCCCAAATGATGATTTGAAATACAGTACACAATGATATCTGAAAAATTAAAAGCAGCACACAATACTTGACTTTTCTCTAGAAATTTACATCCAAATGATCTGATATTTTTTTGGGAAAAACATAATATATATTTGTCCAAATTTTTAGAATATATTTTTTGTATTTTGAGATATATTCCTATCCAAATATACATTAACATTATGTCCTTTGAAAAGGTCCGGATAAAAATGGATAGCATTAAATTGTTTAGTAAAGCAGCCATAAATTTGGATAAAAAAGTCTACTTGACACCAAATTTTAAGGGTTAATAGTAAACATCAATATCTATAACTTTTAATAATAATATATCTCTATATTAAACTTTATTTGTGGAAAAATTGGATATCAAAGTGTAGGGTCATATTTGGAATGCAAACATTCCACCACCATCGGCTATAAATACATCCCCCTCTTCTCTATGAAAGGGGTTTGAATTTTAGAATGGGGAGGGTACATTAACTTGACCAAATCATTACTAGAGAATAATGAGGACCTTCCAAACTCAATTTTTCACTTTTGATACATTTCCACCTTTATTTGTTTTCATATTCTTTTGTGTTTATCTTTATTTGTAATCTTGTAAGTGTTTGTGTAGTAATTTTGTTTTAATTCATGTTTCTTATTAATTATATCATATAATAATCCACCCTATGTTTTGAAATATTAATGTTCTTTAATTTTTTTAAATCTAGTTGAAATTTATTCCCTTCTTTATCTTTCTCATTCAATCGAAAATTCATTTTTAACTCTCTCGATCATCTCTGTGTGTGTTCAGAACACAACTATTTTATTATCTCATTCTTTCATTATCTTTATAATTCATCACCATAAACATATTAAACTAGAGTAACAACCATATTAATGTTTGATTAAATAATTAATTGGGGCGATTCATAATTTTGGGATATTAAGTGATTGAGATCTTTTTCTCATTGAATATTCTTTAGGTAAATATTGTGTATATTAAACTTAAAATTTCATGGATTAATGACATGTTTTTTAAGGTGAGGATTCCATGGATTATTGTAACCATAAATACTCTACCAAAAAAATATTTGATTGATATTAAAACCCTA
The DNA here is from genome assembly GCA_963277665.1 of Viscum album. NCBI lineage: Eukaryota > Viridiplantae > Streptophyta > Magnoliopsida > Santalales > Viscaceae > Viscum > Viscum album. Next base: position 1,492,764,485 of record OY728142.1, read on the forward strand.
TTTAAGTTAAGTCTTGTATTAATGTATTAACACTAGGGAATTTCGATCAAAATCATCTTGTGAAGTGGGTGTTAATTTAATTCAATATAAAAAAATTTCTAGGATATCATAATTCTAAATCCCCAATAATGAAATCACCCAAATATTTATCAAATTGTTAAATCAAACATCATCCTCCAATAAATTTATTTTAGCTCATCAAACAACCCCCCCCCCTTCAAAATACAAAACAAAAACAATTGACTATTAAAAAAAGTACCATCACCAAGGATTCGACTTGAGTGTCGCTATATGCATTATAAGAGCACCAGACCTTTGAATGGTCGATAGGAAAAAATTGGACGAACTTGATGAATACAATAGGTTTAGTCTCAAGATGATACTTAGTCCTCTACACTTGGAAATCATCTGTTTTCAAGCAGTTTATATAAAATAAACTTTTGATCCATGAACTGGGTCTAGTTTTACAAAAGTATACCAACTGTTTAGGCCACACCGAACCTCTTATATAGTAATCATGGGAGTAAAAATAAAATAGGTCATGACCATAACTCTACCACAACATGTGGAAAAAAAGAGTAAAAGATGTTGAGAACATATCTTTTGATCTTCTAGTTTTATAGTAGGAGACAGTGTGGCTATAATAAAATAGAGTAAGCCACACTGCTCTAAATGTAAATATAAATAACTAAATAGAGCAAGTAAAAAAGAGTATAGATATCATGTTGCTCATTCTGATATGTTATGAAGCTTTCAACTCTCAAATGATTTTTGAAATGAATATTGAGTCAAGTATTTAATTTTTTTTGAAGAATATAGTTTCAGAAACTCCTTCTTGTGAGTCTTTATAAATTAGTCCAGATGTTAAATAAGATTTTATTTTTCTACAGTTAATCACAGGTAATAATTCTTCTTGTATGTCACACTTCACATCTACTCAACTCTCTTCACATGTACAGGTATATATTTTCATTTATAACTTCTCATTTTCTTAATGAGGGAGTGTGCTTCATCTTTTAATAGCAGTAGCAAACAGAATCCACCTGACCTTATTATCCTCATACTGCACTTTTTGAAACTAAATTTAATGCATCTATGTCGAGAAATTAAGTAACAATCATTAGAATAAGTTTGAGTATTAAATTCAATAAACTATCCTTTAGATAAATTTAATTCAAAAAAAATATAAACACTAGTGGTATGTGTTTTAAGTGTTGATACATCTATAGGTGACTCCTTGGAATGGTGAAAATTTTAGCAGTGTCTAAATATGGTGGAATGATAACCATCCCAACCTCACCAAGGTATGCTCAATAAATAATGCACGTCAAGTAATAAAATATAAAGTAAATCACATAGATGATATGGTACCCCACACCACGTTCCCACTGATTAGCCACTCTCACCCCCCAAAGTAAAATTTCCTTGTTCTCCCACCAATTCTAAATATATCACATCACATCACTCCTGTACACACCTAGGAAATCACAACGCATCCCACTCACACACACATGGGCTATCATAACACATCCCACTCGTACACACATGGTATATGAAAACATATCCCACCCACACACACCTAGGCTATCACAAAATATTGTATCCCTCCCACACAGACACTTAGGCTATCATAACACATCTCATCCTAAAGACACTAGGTACACATATCATATCTCATCCTGAAGACACCATATCAATCGAAAGAAACCTAGGAAACATATCACATCTCATTCTGAAGACACCTGGGACCACACATCAAAACTCATCCAGAAGACACCTGGGATACCACATCTCATCACTTCATGTCTGAAGAATCTTGGGTTGTCATCACCTGGAAGAGGGAGTAGAGAAGAGTCGGTGGCCATCCATCCATCCTCCCACCAAGATGTTAGGAAAGACACCCCACTTGTGACTATGATGGTTTTCATCACATAGTTCTCAACATGGGTGGGTGCATATAGAAATCCCAAGGAAGATACAAGTATACATATACAGTATCAAACACTCAAGACCAACCTATGGGACCTCAAACAAACAACTAAATCACAACACCATCACTTTTGCGCTTCCACCTATAAATGAATTTATTAGTATCTATAACAGTCATTTCAGATGCTGAAGATCCATGATAATATATTGTGGCTTCACATTTCCTCCACATTTAACACCCATTAATTTTATTACTTAACATAAACCATATTTAATTACACAACCCATCATTAAATTTTTAATTGGAAAATTCCAATCACATTAACCAATATTACCCATATCATTTCAAACATTATTAAACTTTCATTTATTCAATCACTACTCGTGTATCTAGCAATAATCAACCATATATCATAAGCAACCAGTTATACCCAAAAATATCACCTTGTCACCCCACAAGCACAACCAAACAACCACCACCTCACTGCCCCAAAAGCATGGCCCAAAAACCGTCAACCCCATAATCCCTAACCACACATCATTGTCCCACAAGTATGGACACACGAATCATATTACATCAATATCATTTTTCTGATTTAAAAGGAGCTTTTATCACACTCCACAATTTATTTTTGGGCATTATCACACAAGTAAAAATCTTGGGAAAACCATTTTATTGGACAAATATAAGTAATTAACCAATTTTTATTTAGGGTGATATCACAATAATAAAAATAGTCACAAGATTCATAACACATATATCCAGTGTAAAAAATCCTCTAATGGCCACAATTTTTAGTGATGCATTAAGCCCATACAATCCACAATATCACAATAATGATAAATCTATAAAATCATATGAAACAAACCCCTTTACCCTTCAATTTCAATTTTACCAATTATTTATCTTTAATTAATCCAACAAAACCATAACCCATAGGTAAAAAAAATAAAACCCCTTCCATATGATACACAATAAAGAGAAATGAGGGAAATCCTACCTCAAAGAAGCTTTTCAACTCACTATGCACCATAGGGTGAAGAAGAATGCCCACGAACCACAACTATGCCAAAAAAAACACATATCAACCTATGTCGCGCCAAAGATCCATAAAAACAAAACCCAAACACACCACCAAACCAAAGAAAAACCACCACAATGGAACCCTGAATAATAATTGAAGTAAATGGATGAGAACGATAGGAGAAATCCTCATAGATTAAAGATGAGAATCTGAGAACCAATACCCATTGACAGGAATCTCAAAACACGTAAAAGGGGAGCCATTAGATTCCTAGAATGAGAGAGAGTGTAGGTTTTGAGAAAACCCAAGCAGCTATAACCTTTAAAACTATACAGCATCGGGGAGTTACACAATGTGTAATCCCCTTTCACATCATGTAATCCTAGAATTCCAGGTTCCACCGAAAAATGTGTCAACTTTTTATAATTTAACCCCAAGAAACTACACATCATGACCAGACCTAGAAAATCCATGAAACCAACTTTTACATCATGTAATATACTTACGTGATGTGTATTTCCTACAGTAGTTCTACTGCACCTCCAGCTTCCATCGAAAACTCCTAGAATGTCTCCCTAACACCTCCAACAACCAAAACTATAAAAGCAATAGACTAGAAGGGAATGAAATGTTACATCATATACCTATAAAATGATTCTCTCCATCGAGAATTGAAAATCAAGACCATAAGAAAAAGGGGTATGAACTACTGCTCCACAAGATACCTCTCAAGGATCTTGTCATACCTCAAATGCTACCACCATCCAAACATTCCAAACCAAATGACCACAAACATCTCGCATAACCTCATCACCATGAAACCATAACTAAAAACCATTTTCTATCACACAACCACACTTCCAAAAAACCACCACACATCCATATCAACCTCCACATATCCCAAACCAATAACCAATAAAACCAGTGAACTGCACCATCCTAAACACACAAATTAGGGAATTTTGTCTTCCATGTCAAGATATTATCTGCTTTGGGCAGCACTGAATTTCCCACATGGGTTCAATAACATCGTATTTAATGCATCTAGATTAGGAATTAGGTCCTCCCATTTTAATATGTTAGGAATTTATCACACCACACACATAAAAAAACTAAGGAAAATAGATCATCTCATAAAACAAAGTTCAAACATCACATCACAAAGCATAAAAAAGAAAATAAAAATTCAAAACTACTCCAGGTAATGGGAATGTATCTGTGTCTCTGGCTCCCAAGTACTCTCCTCTAGGCCACCATATCCCCACAACACATGAACCAAAGAAATGGTTCATCCACACAGCTCCTTCTCTTGACGATCCTAGGTCTCCAATGGATGCTCCATGAATATCATTTCATCCTCAACATCCAACTCTCCCCATTCAAGGACAAGGGAGTCATCATGAATATATTGATGAAGTTGTGATATGTGGAATACATTATGGATCCTCTCCAATCATGGTGGAAATTCCAACTGGTACGCCACTTTTCCAACTCACCCTAACACCTCAAAGGGCCAAACAAACCTGGGAGAAAGCCTAATATCTATGTCAAACCTCTGCTACCCACATCGATAAGAAACTTTCAAGAACATGTGGTTCCCATCCTCGAACTCCAAGTTCCTCCTTCTATGATTGGAATAATACTTCTTTCGGTCTTGAACTGATTTCATCCTCTCACGAATGAGCAGAAATTTCTCTTTCATGCTTTGCACCACATAGAAACTAAGAACGGATGTCTCCCCAACCTCTGTCCAGCACAATTCAGAACAAAATGGTCATCTGTACAAAGATTAAAATGGGTTCATTCCAATGGATGAGTGACAACTATTATTTTGTGAGAATATAACCAATTGAAAGTGTCATACACAAGATCTACCAAAGTTTAATATGCATGATCACATTATATCCTCTAGTTTATAGATAGTATGATCCATCTACCCATCTATCTGTGTGTGGAAATAATTTTTAAGGAATAATTGAGTGCCAAAATCATGCTACAATCCCATCCATAATTGTGAGGTAAACTGTGCATCCTGATCCGATAAAATGGACCTCATAACTTTATGAAACCACACCACCTCATCCAAATACCTCTTATCCAAAGAATCCATTGTTCCTAACTCCTTGATTGCTAAGAAGTGGGTTTATTTCATCAACTAATCCACGACCACCTAGATAGAATCACAACCTCCCTGAGTTTTGGGTAAACCTGTGATGAAATCTATCAAGATTTCATCCAGTTTCTACTCAGTAACATCCAAGGGTTGTAAAAAATCACCAGTAACATGATGCTATGCCTTTACCTACTAGACAACCATGAACCTTACCACAAACTCTACCACTACCCACTTTATCTGGGACCACCTAAACTGAAGCCTCAATCCATGGTACATCTTATAAATTCCTAGGTGTACTTACAAGGGTGAGATATGGAACTTACAAAATACTCCCTTATGCATTTATATCATAACAAACAACCTTTAATGAAACAACATCCAGTTATGACCCTCCTATGTCCATCACTCTAAAGCATCCCCATGTCCAACACGATCACACATCACCTCTGCCTCTGAGTCACCCCTCTGAGACTCTTCCACCTAACGCATCAGAGAATATTTCACCACTATCTAAAAAAACATCCCTTAGCACCATCCACCCTTGAATCTAAGTGCAAGGCCACAAACTCCTCTATTACTATCCAAGCATCCCCATACTCTCGAACAACATCCTTCCATGATTTTACATTCAAAGAATATTCCACAATATTCCCCATTCCTGGGTTGTAGGAAATCTAAAAATCATAATCCTAAAGAAACTCTATCCATCTATGCTATTATAAGTTTAGATAATGATGAAAAAAGATATACCTCAAGATCTTGTGATCCTTGAAGATCACAAATCACTCCCCAATGAGGTAATGTCACCAAAAATTCAGTGAAAACTCAACTATTGTTAGCTCCAGATCATGTGTGGTATAGTTAATCTCATGGGGATGTTACTACCTAGACCTATAATAGATCACTACCCTATACTACATCAGAACGCATCCTAATACCAAATAGTAAACATAACAAAACACCTCAAACATAACCCCTTCCTTAGGAAACTAGAGCACTAGATCACTAACCAACTTTCCCTTCAGGTAACTGAATACTTACTAACATTGATCACTCCACAAAAAATAATAGTATTTCCTAGTAAAATATTTAAATGGGGATACGAATTAAGATAAATTGGGTACAAACCTCTGATAATAGCATGTGAGACCAAGGAAACTACGAACCTCTTCCATACTTGGGTGTTTCCTAAGAAACAACCACTTTAACCTTAGATAGGTCAACTTTCACACACTACTAATACATCACATGGCTAAGGAAATGGACCTATTATTTCCAAAACTTACACTTTGAAAACTTTCCATAAAGCTAGTCACATCGAAAAACATGCAAGACAACACTAAGATGCTCAACATGCTCCTCCTCTAACTTCAAGTAGATCAAGATATCATCGATGAACAAGAAGAAGAAACAGTCCAAGAACTCATGGAACATAGATTTCATTAGACCCATGAACACGTCTGGTGAGTTTATAACACCAAATGACATGACTGCAAACTCTAAGTGCCAATACCTACATCTAAAGGTAGTCTTCGTGATATCACCCTCATCCCCTATCAACTAGTGATATTTAGACCATAGATAAATCTTAGAAAACCTACTCACCCATCTCATATGGTTGAAAATATCATCTATACTTGGAATATGATAATGGTTCTTGAACATCACCTGATTCAACCTCTAGTAGTCTATACACAACATCAGACTAGAATCCCCCTTCTTGGAGAACAACACTAGATCACCCCATGGTGACACACTGGGCTGAATAAAACCCTTTTGCATCAGATCATCTATATGAATCCTCAACTCTCACAACTCATAAGGTGTCATCCGATAAGGATCCATCAAAATTGGAGAAGCACTAGGCTACAAGCCTATCCCAAACTCAACATCGCATCAAGGTTGTAGCTTAATAACCTCCTTAGGAAAAAAATCTTGGAGCTCCCTAATGACCCTAGAAACCTCTACCATCCCAGTGTCTACTGATTCCACCAAAAAAATAATTCAATAAGAAAATAATGGGATCCACACACCAACTACCCACCTGAAAACCCCACTCACCAATAAAATCCACACGTTAGTCATACACATTCTAAAATAAGAATTTACTCAGGAAGAATTCAAAAACATAATGTATAGAATACAACCATTAGATGATGTGGATGATATCATATGGGAGAATATGTAGAATGAAAAGATCCCCATGGGAATTATGTGCCCCATCATCAATCTACACTCCTAACACACATCAAAAAAGTTGGTATCACCACCAATTAGAATATTCAATGCTAGGATAATGGGAATACTCTCTACATCTAGTCCCAGATCATGGTCTAGAGTGGATGAAACAAAGGATTGCGAAGATTCTGAATCAAACATGGTACAAAAAAGGGTACTAAACCAACTAATCGTAACTCTGATGATCTATAAAACCTCTAGAACTACTTCCTACACTACATGCAATTGACCATGCCCTGCTACTATACCTCTCTGTTGATTATCAACTCCATAACCACACTCGAGATGCGATTCCTAAACATGAGAAACATAATATAGTCAGCATCTACCTTCTTCATATCCCCTCAGCAGATCATAAGCTTGCTACCCCTACTACTGAAATGACCTCAGTAGTAACTGTTGTTGAGGATGATGTTGAACCTGTCTACCTTAGCCAATCTAAGCTCAAGAATCCACTGGGCACTGAAGCTGAAGATGGTTGTAAACCCCACATAAGAAACACACTAGCCCCAACCCCACAGGAAATGCATAGAAATCTGAAGGTCAAAAGGGAAGCCGCTAAGTTTGGTTCCCATCTGGTCAAAACATTGAAGGTCCTTTCACCTAAGACCTACCACTAATAAATATTCCCCTTTAAAAACCATCCCGGTTCCCTTATTGTAAAAAAAATCATTATGAGTGCATTTTATTGATCACCTTTTCATTCTACTGAACCTCAAGATATGTTGGCAACGTAAAATGATTCACTTCATACTAGATAAAAGGATGGAGTTCCTCCTCAATATGCCTCACATGATACTCCTCATTTGGAAAAATATCTGGTGTAAAACGAAAAATATCCTTGAAACTGGTTTCCAACTCCCGGAATGACATACTCCCCTAATAAAGAGAAAGACGCTCTTATCTCTTCACTGACTTCATGGTTAATGAAAGTAACTGTACACGAAACTTCTTCTAGAAGTCGACCCATAAAACTTTTACCTCCTTCCAATCTCCCAGATACATCATCCACCACTTACCCATAGATCCTTGAATCTGACAGACTTCCAAAGGGACCCAGTACTCAGTCAAGGCCCGGATCAAACTAAAAGTGATTTCTAGCTCATCCATCCGACTCTCTGTTTCCAAAAATAAAACACTACCCAAGTACTTCCCCAAATCCTACTACTGGAAAGCATGAAACATCCTCTGCCACTGATCATCCTCCTCAACTAGATCAACCCCATAGTGATCAACTGGGTTATCCTGCTAAACCCCAACTGCCAGAGCCACATGTGCACAAAAAATAGGATCCATAGATGAAAGGTAAACAAAGGACTTCCTAATATCATTAGTATGGATTTTCATTATGATATAATTTAAATTTATATTTAATCAATTAAATTAATTTTATCCATTTTGAAATTCCCAAAACAATATAATTCAAACAAGAGAACAAGTTATCATGATGCATGTACCTCTCCTAGGTCTCTACCCTACAAGTGGTGTAGCCTCACTTGGTCTTTCAGTAGGCTCATATTCCTTTCATCGGATCATGGGGGGCCTAAAATCATGTGTCCTAACTGGTCTTCCCTATCATATATCACTCACCAATTTCATCTGAAATTGTTTCCATACCAACCCATTCATTCCTCGCTATGCCTAAATCTGAACTCCACCCTATTTTTCAACCATCGCCTCTGAAACCACTCTATCATGACCCCCTCCCTCCAAAGTTACTGTAATGAGGGGAGAGAGATAATGACCCCCAAGTCCCACCTTCAGTAGGCCCTAGGTTGGCGACTAGCACCAAAGGTGTACAAATCTCACAATATGGGAGGCATTACCCTTTATAAGAAAACAAGATTGGGAGATAGAATAAATAATCCATAATAACTCCAATACATAATATAAAAGAGAAACCCAAACCATCCTACATGCATGTATAAATAGAACTAATACAGATAAAAGTCTCCAAAGTAAAAACCCAAAAGTAAAGCTAAAGTAGCGACACAACAACTGTCAAGGATATGAGCTAGTAAGTTCTAGAACAGTCAATGAAATCATCTTGGAAACCTAAAAAATTATATACATAGGGTGATCATATAAGTATACTCAATATGAAAACCAAAGTCTCTCATGCACATGTGAAAGAATTATATTAATGCCCCTATGAGAAAACAGTAGAACCAAAAAACACCTAAACAGGAATACTAACCATCCCAACATAACCAAGGCATGTTCAAAAAATAATTAGCAGAAAGTCATGTAATATAATGTAAAGTACATAGATGATAGGGTACCCTGTACCACTTTCCCACTTATTAGCTGCTCTCACACCCCCAACGGAAAACGTCCTGGTGCTCCCACCCCTTCTAAATATATCACATCAAATCCCGCTCACACATACCTAGGAAATCATAACACATCCTACATGACCACACATGGGATATCACAACACATCCCACCCACACACACCTGGGATATAACAACACCTCACATCCCACCCATACACACCTAGGCTATCATAACACATCTTACCTTGAAGACACCTGGGACACATATGAAATCTCATCCTAAAGACACTTGGGACACATATCACAACTCATCTCAAAGACACCTAGGACACGTATCGCATATAATCCCATAGACACCTAGGAACACACATCAAAACTCATCCTCAATACACCTGGGATACCACATCTCATCCCATCTTGCCCAAAGAATCTTGGGTCTTCATCACCTGGAAGAGAGAGCAGAGAAGAGTGGGTGGACATCCATCCATCCTCCCACCAGGTTATTGGGAAAGACACACCCCACATGACTATGTGGGTGTTCAGAACATGGTTCTCAACATGGGTGGGGTGTGTATAGAAATCACAAGGAAGATACAGGTGTGTGTGTTTGTGTGTGTCTAGTATCAAACACTCAAGCCCAACCTATGGGTCCTCAAACAAACAACCAACTCACAAAACTATCATTTTGCTGCCACCTCTAAATACATTTATTAGTATCTGCAATAGTTATTTCATAAGATGAAGAGACCTAAAAATCTAATGTGGGTTAACATTTACTCCATGTTTAATACCCATTCATTTTATTATTTAGCATCAACCACATTTAATCACACAACACATCATTAAATTTTCCACTGTAAAATTTCCATCCCATTAACCAATCTGACCCATGTCATTTCAAACATTATTAAACATTAATTTATTCCATCACTACTCAGGCATCTGGTAGAAAGAAACTATATATCACAAGTAATCAATCATCCCCAACTATATTACCTCACCACCCCACAACCATAGCCACAAAACCACCACCTCACCATCTCAAAAGCATGGCCCACAAAAAATAAACTACACAAGCTCCAACCACACATCAGCATCCCACAATCACATCCACACACATCCCATCACATCAAGATCATTTTGTAGACTTAAAAATGGGATTTTATCACATTCCATTTTATTTCTTTAGGTAATTATCACACAAGTCCAAATCCTATGGAAACCATTTTATTATCCAAATATAAGTAATTAACAAATTTCTATTTATGGTGATATCACAATAATAAAAATGTTCACAATAGTCATAATACATATATCTAGCACAAACAAAGCCTCCAATAACCACAATTTTTAGCAGGGCATCAAATCTGTACAATCCACAATATCCCAATAACGATAAATATGTAAAATCATGTGAAAAAAACCCATTTACCTTTCAATTTAAATTTAAAAAATTATTTATCTTTAATTAAGACAATATATCCATAACACATAGGTAAAAAATCCTTCCTACATGATACAAAATAAAGAGAAATGAGGGAAATCCTACCTCCAAGAATATTTTCAACTCACTACACACCGTAGGGTGAAGAAGAATGCCCACGAACCACAACTGCACCATGAGTACCATGGATCAACCAATACCACACAAAGGATCCATTAAAAAGAAACCCCAAATTCAGACCCAAACCAAAGAAACACCACCACAGTGGAACATCGAAGAATAACGGAAGAAAACAAGTGATAATTAGAGGAGAACTCACCACAGATTGAAGACGGGAAGTTGAGAACCAATCCCTAATGAGAGGAATCTTAAAATATCTGAAAGGGGAGCCTCTAGCTACCTAGAATGAGATAGGGAATAGGGTTTTCGGAAACTTGAGTGGATAGAACCTTTAAAAATAAACAGAATCAGGGAATTACATGATGTGTAATCCCTTTTCATGTTGTGTAATCCTGAGATTCTGGGTTCAGCCAAAAAAATGTCTCACCTTTTTATTATTTAACCCCAAGAAACTAAATTTCGTGACCATACCTAGACAAGCCATGAAACCAAGTTTCATATCATGTAAAAAACTTACATGATGTGTATTTCTTGCAACAATTCTAATACACCTTTAGCTTCCACTAAAAACTCTCAAAATCTCTCTCGAAAACCTCTAACAACCAAAACTGGTAAAGTAACGAACTGTGAGGGAATGGACCTTTACACATTTGGTGAACGCATAAATAGGAATAGTCTGGAAAACATGATTATGGGAAATATGTGGAACTGTATCAAACCATCTCAAGTCATTAGATTCATCAATTTGGTCAATCAATGATCCCTTAGTATCTCTTTCTTCTCAAATTTATAGTTCCCCATTATTTGGTGAACTTCCAGGAAACAAATCTCATTATTTTGACATTGGGTCAATCCATATTTCTAAATACTTAGTTGGAATATCAACTACTAAAGTCTTAGAAATTGTGTATACAACTATATCTGTAATAGTAATAGGATAAGTATCAGTAAAAGTGACCACATAACTTAACTATACATCATCATGGGTCTCAGCAGATCTATGTCCATCAACAATATACTTTACATGCACAAATTCCATCTATTCATCCATATACTACTCAACAATAATAATAATTCTTACCTCCTCAACAAAAAATTGATCTGAATTTTTTTGATCATCAGTAATAGACAAATGGTTTCTATCAACAACAACATCAACAACTTTATAACTTTCCAAACATGGGAATTACTCCCCCTTAATAGATGCATCTCTTTATTTTCCATAAGAAACATCCATTTCACCAATAAAACTAGTCCTTTTTTCTGATATGGAAATAGAACCACCAGGTGAAGTCAACAAATATTGAGGAATCTCAACATCCTCTCTTCAAATTTTCCCACTAAAACTATCTAGGTTTGAACTTCCATCATCATTTTCATCTTTATTTCCTTCTTCATCTACATAATTACCATCTCTATTTTTATTATAATATTTTGAATTTATATTGAACTGATCTTCATCAGAGAATTAAGGCTCTTACACATCACTTTTTACCAATTTATCTCTTTTAATGAGAGTCCTAGGCAGACTAAAGGCCCCATATGAGATGGTATGAGATCTAGAAGACAGGTCAGGGTCACTTCCCTCATCAACAAAAAATACCTTCTCCTATTCTTCTTGAGAGGTAGTAGTATCTTCTTCCTTATCACTATTAGAGTACTCAACAATTTCATCGGGATCTAGATCAGGTTCAACATGATATCTTTGTCTAGAAGGATGATCTATATGAATAAATTCATCATAATGTTTTTCATTGTCAGCTACCCATTACTTCATCCAATGGTTCCAACTAACTTTCATCATTCTAAAACTTATTCTAGTGATACAAAAGACACTACAATCCACAATAGATTCCTCATCTTAACCAACTAGTCCTTTGGATTTAAGCATAGCAGAAATCAAATTATGGTAGATTGAAGAATTTTATCTAGAGGTTGCCTTGGTAATTTCCATCATATGAAGCATGTGTTATCTTTAAAGGATTATCGTATTCCCTATTTTCATAAGACATAAAAAATATACATCCCGATACCTTAAGATTGAAAAATCACCCTTATTTGGACACAACAAGTGATGGATAAATTTGAAGAGAAAACGGTATTCACCATCTAACTCAGAGGCAATCAGCCTTCTAACTATTCCATCTCCAGAAAATTCATAAAGGGATTATTCATATATGAAATCATCATCATCTTTTTGAATTGTACTTTGGTAGTCATTGAACAAAAAAACATGTGGTAATTTTAAACAGTTATCCCACTACCCTGAAGAAAATGTGATTCTATGGCCATTAATCCTGGTTCAAAACCAATATTATTCTTCTTCTTCAAAACCAAACTCCACATACTTATGAAACTAATAAACCAAACTAGGATAAAATGGTATCTCATTTGAATATAACCACTCTATCCATCCTTGGTTCTATATAACATTCATTGAAAATGACTTATTGGATAACATCCATTTGTCTTTAACTTCTTTCTCTAGAATTACTACTCTTTTCATGAGCTTGGGATTCACTGGTTTTAGTAGTGTAGGATGAATTATTTCCCTTTTATTTTTATTTTTACAACATGAATTCTCTGGAAAAGACTATGAATGTTTCTTCACTTTGTCCATGGAGGTTAGCTTGGTTGTCTTGGTCAAAGGAAAAAAAGAAGGTTGATAGGTTGGGAGAGAATAATCACATAGGGCCTAAGAGAAAATGGCATGAGGAAATAGTGTGCGTTAAAATAAAAAAAAAGTTCCACATAAATCATTTGGGATTTTTAGCATCAAAAAAAGAGTAAAAATCTGGAATCGGTATAAATTCAAAATTGAAAAAAAATGAACCGAAACATAAAAGATTAAATAAACCATAAATAATTTAATAATTTGTGGTTCAAAACTAAGAATTGAAAATTTTGAAAAATGAATTAAACATTTAAATGATAAGATAAACCAATGGTGACAAGTCTAATGGTGATAAGTACAATGGTGATAAGTATGAAGGGTGAGAAGTCCAACGGTTCAAATTATCAGTGGTGATACATTCACAATAGTGATACATTCACAATGGTGATAAATTCACAATGATGATACATTCACAATGGTGATACCTTCACAATGGTGATGAATCTTCAATGGTGAGTCCCATAAAATTAAACTTAATGAAAATTGATCATACCTAATTCATGTTTGATATAATTTATTCTCTAAGAATTTAAAGTCTTAGTGAATATATCATCAATTTTATATTCTATTAAAATGAATTCAATAGTGATATCACCCTTTTGAAGATGATCTCTCAAAAAGTGATGTCTTACATCAATATGTTTTGTTTTATATTGTGAAATGGGATTCCTAGAAATTTTTATAAGACTTGTATTATCACAGTTTATATGGACATGTCAAAATCAATACCCATAGTATGGTAATGTGTATTTCATCCAAAAAAATTGGTGCACAGTCACTATTTGTAGTTATGTATTCATCTTTAGCAATAGACAGTTCAATAGAATTTTTCTTTTTACTAAACCAAGAAACTAGATACTTTCCCAAAAAGTGACATGTTTTAGAGGTTCTCTTTCTATCTAATATACATCCATAAAAATTAGAATTATAATAACTAATTAAATCAAATTCTTTTCCTATTTGGTAAAACAATCCAAAATTGGTAGTATACTTGAGGTACTTGAACATTCATTTTATATAAACCAAGTGCGACTCTTTTGTATTATCTTGAAAATGAGCACACATACACACACTGAACATAATATCATTTCATCTAGCAGTAAGATAGAGAAGACTTCCAATCATACCTCTCTAACTGGTTTGATCCAGGGGTTTCCCAGCTTCATCAAGATATAATTTACAGGTGGTACTCATAGGATTATAACTACTCTTATTTTTATATAAGTTAAAATGTTTTTAAATATGCTTAATATATTTACTTTTATTTAAAATAATTCCTTATTTATTTGGAGAAATCTCAAAATTGAGAAATAATCTTACTTCACCCATTAAACTCATTTCAAATTAATTTTTCATCATTTTTGAAAAATAAGTACATAAATAATTTTTTAAACATCCAAAAATAATATAATCTATATAAATTTGAAAAACTAAAACAACTTTTGAAATTCATTTTATAAAAAGTGTAGGATCCGTTATACCTTTTGAAAAACCTTTTGAAATAAGAAAAGTGGAGTTCCTGTCATACTAAGCTCTTGGATATTGTTTCAACACATATAAAGATTCCTGTTAATTTAAAAACTGTATTTGGAAAATGGGGATTTTAAAAAACTGGGGGTTGTTCAATAAAAATAGCCTCAGCTATATACCCATTTAAGAAATCACTCTTGAAATTCATTTGATAAAGTTTTAAATCTAGATGAGTTGCATAAGCTAGTAGTATTATAATGTATTCAAGTATAGATAATGCTAAAAATGTATCTTCATAGTCTCTTCCCTCTTCTGGACTATAACCTTGTGAAATTAGTCTAGCCTTGTTTCTTACTGTTATGTCTAAGTCATCTACTTTGTTTCTAAAAATAAATTTAGTGCTTATAGTTAAGGTGTCCCGGGGTCTATCCACAAGTTCCCACACTTTATTTATTTCAAAATAATTTTATTCTTATTTCATTTCTATAACCCATAATTTAACATTGATTACATCATTCATGTAATCTTATTTAAGCTGATACATGAATGCTTGATGTTCAACCTGATTTCTAAGATAAGATCTAGTATGTGTACCCATATCTAGGTCTAAAACTACAACATTTAAGGGATGGTAATTAAGGGTCCTAATAGATCTATAAAAAATTATGGTTGGTAAATTCAGGTTCTTCTATAGTTTCGAGTTCTGGAATTTTTAGAATTTTTTTAGAATTGGATGACTTTTCTAACTGTTTTATAGTAGAATCAGTAGGTTTGGAATTTAGGTTTAGAGTTAATAAATCATCCTAAAAGTTTTATAAGGAGGTATTAGGATCATGTTCATGTGTATCATAAAATTTTATATGAAAATATTCTTCCACGATCTTGGTTCTTTTATTAAAAATCCTATAGGCTTTACTATAGGTTGAATAACCTAGTAAAATTCCTTCATCACTTTTGGAGGAAAATTTGTCCAGATTATTCTTAGTGTTAATAATAAATACTTTGAAAATAAAAACTATATTTTAATTAAATGTAGGCTCTATAATATTCCAAAAATCATAAAGGGTCTTCTTCAATATATGTCTAATTAAAACTCTATTGATTATGTAATAGGAAATATTTACAACCACTTCCCAAAAGAAAATAGGTAATTCATATTCATTTAGAATGGTTCAATCTATATCTTCAAGTGTTCTATTTCTTCTTTATACAAATCCATTCTACTAAGTGTTCCTAGGAGCAGATAAGTTATTAATATAACGTTTATTAGAGAAAAAATATTCAAATTCTTGATTTTCAAACTCATGGCCTTGGTCACTTCTTAGGGTCTTAATTCTAAGTCCAATTAAATTTTCTACAGATCTATCATACTTAGTAAAATAAGAACAGTCTTAACTATTATGAGCTATAAATAAAACCCAAGTATACCTATAAAATTCATATACTAGTGCATAGATATAGTGCTTCCTATTTAGACTAGAAACTCTAGATGGTCTAAATAAATCTATATTAACCAACTTGAGAGGTTGAGAAGTTAAAAATTATATCTTTAATTTCAAATAAAGCTTTTTTTGTTTCCCTTTTTGATAGGGGTCTCGGATTTTATCATTTGAGAACTCTAGTTTTGGTAGATCCTTGACTAAAACTTTCCTAGTAAGATTCATAAGTGATTTAATATTATAGTGTCCAAATATCCTTTTACACATCCAAGATTCTTTATAAAAGGAACTTGAGAAAGAAACATCTTCAGAAATTAAAGAATTAAGATCAACACCATAAAAAATTTCATTCCTTAAAGTAGTAAAAACTAAATCATCTTTAGAATAAAAAACATTACATGAATTGTTATCAAAATTAACATGAAAACCATAATCACATAATTATGAGATTCTAATAAAGTTATATTTCAATCCATTAACAAACAGTACTTTGGAAATTAAAACTAGATCAATGTAACCAATTTGGCCAATGCCGATGATTTCCCATTCTTCATTGTCACCAAATGTAACATGACCAATATTAACCTTTATTAGACACTTAAAACTTGATTAGTATCCCTTAATATTCCTTTAACAACCACTATCCAAGTACCATAGACTTTTACTGGAGGTCTTTAAGCAGTTTTCCTATAAAACACAATTTATACAGAAAATGATTCTGATACCCAAATTTTCTTACGTCCAAAAGTGTTAAAAATAAAGGCCTTAGGAACCCATATTTTTCTAATAGGTTTCTTATAAACAGATTTTGATCATTTTAAAATAAACAATTTTCTTGGTCCTCCAGAAAAATAACTAGGAGTAGAGCATTAGGGCTTAGATTGAGGTAAAAAAGTGTTTCTTACTATTCTTCTTTGTCCAGGTTATTACCCTATACCTATAACGTACTTAGAAGTGACCCATTTTCCTAGAATATGAGTAAGTGTTTCTCTACCATTTGTAAATATTTATAAATTATTTTTACGTTTCTCATTATACAATTTAAGTTTAGTGTTCTCTTTTAATAATTGAGAATTTTTCTCTTTCTCAACAGATAAGATTTAACATTGGTAGATAAATCATGTTATCTTTTAAGAACTTAATACTTATCCTTATGTTCATTAAAATGTGTCTTCTAAAATTTTAAAATATCCAATCATTTAGTCTTGAGACATGTCATCATCATTATGAACATTTTCAGAAATATCATAATTAAGAACATGTAAAACAATAGAAATAGTAGAAACCTCATAGAAATTAGTCATGATCACATGTTGGATCGATTTGACTTTTGTTCAATAGTAGATTCAAAATCACTAGAGATATCCTTAGAGGCATTACATGTTTCTTTAATGGATTTCTTAAACTTTTGTTCATTTTCATCATATTTATTTATGTATTTTAGTTTCAAACAGTCTTCCTTAACATATCCTTTTCTTTTCATTCATAATAGGTAATTTAATTAATGCTTTCATCCTTTTTCTAATCCTATTTCCAATTACCTTTATTGTCATTCCTTCCTTTATAACTAGGATTTTTGAAAAACTTGTTATTTCTACAAAATTTCTTAAATATTCTAGATAGATGGGTCATTTTCTCATCACTGTCTGGAGGTGAATCACTTTATCTTGAACATTTAGTTTGTATATATTATTTTTTATTTTCTCTCTATTTAGATGAAGTATACATGAAAGCTACTAACTTTCTTTTTGGATCATCATCCTCTTCTCGGCTGAATTTCAGTTCTTATTCATACATAATTAGTTTCCAAATCAGCACCTTGAATGGTAGTTTTCTAATGTCATGTGACTCTCTAACTAAAATAGATGTGCATCTCCATCATTCTAAAAGGAATCTTAGCAATCTAATAATATGATATTTAATTGATACTGGATTTCACAAAAATCTCACGGTGTTCAAAATTTTATTAAACTAGAGATACATATCATAAATTATTTCATCATGCTTCATCTTAAAAGTATCATACTTAATATTATATATATTAAATCTCATATCCTTAATATTAGTTATCCCCTCATTTGAAACAGATTGTGTATAAAAAATTTCAAAAGTGGTTTTACAAGGAGAAATTATATTAAACTCTTTATCTAAAAAAGTACAATAAATGGAATTCATATCTTTACAATTATTATTTTAATAATTTTAGGTAGCCTCAGCCCATGTATCTCTAGCAGTTGTAGTCATTTCATATTTATCTTCTATGGTAGTCCAGATTTCAAAACCCATACTCCCTATAACATTTTCATTTTGATCTTCCACTGACCATAATTATTTCCATTATAAAAATAAGTTCTTTTAGTTGTAGAATCTTCTTTTCTATTATCAATTTAAAAGAATTAAATTTAGAACTAATTGAAATTTAAGATCTTTAAAGGACAACTAAAATCATAGATGAAAAGATTTAAAAAACACTGATACCAAATCTACATCCTCTAATACCAAATGTTCATCGGTGTGATTATATCAAGAGGTGGGTGAATTGAGTACCCAATAAAAATTTATATAAAAATTAATTTAAATAAAATCCCACAACTAATTTAAATATAGCATAGTTTATCAAAATATTAGTTTGATATAATATTTAATCTTTTAAAATATTTCTCAAAATATAGATTAAGTCTTGAGTAAAATCATATACAATATTATTTTATCCTTTGAAATCAGTTTACATAATTAAAATATTATATAAAAATAATTAAGATAAACTATCAAAGTAATGGTTTTTTCTAGTTTAAAAAAAATTGCATTAAATTATAGAAAATAATGAAGAAAAAATAAACAAAACACACAAGGTAATTTTAATACAAGAGATTCAATCTCAAGAAGATACTTAGTCCTCTCCACTTAGAAATCACCTACTACCAAGAAGTTAACATAAAAAAACATTTTTTTCACAACTTGTATTGGGTTTTACAGTGGTATATACCAACTATCTAATATATAAAGGACATATTCCATAGTAATCTTCAGAGTATAAATAAAATAGGTCATGGTCGGACCTCTACCACAATATGTGGTAAATAGGAGTAAAAGTTGTTGAGAATATATCTCTTTATCTTACAATTTTAAAACATGAGAAAATGTTTTTTTAAAGATATTGCTTTGGACAAAGGACCAAAGCACTGAGATATATAAAGACAAAAAAAGGTTACAAAAGTCTAAAGGAGGTGATTTTATTACAATAATTTTGATACAGGGGGTGAACTCAGCCGGAAGATTCTCCATGCATGCTCTATTAATGTAGACACCCTTATTAGCATGACCACCTGATACCTTGTTCGCCTCTCTATATGCATGAGTGATAATATTATTGAGATCTGAAAGATGTTGGAGGTAGGAAATCCATTTAGCAGTGAGGGTCCACACAAGGTGAATCATAACATGCCTAAGAGCTTGTACAATGGTAGTTGAAT
Organism: Viscum album; assembly: GCA_963277665.1. Classification (NCBI taxonomy): domain Eukaryota; kingdom Viridiplantae; phylum Streptophyta; class Magnoliopsida; order Santalales; family Viscaceae; genus Viscum; species Viscum album. The sequence continues at coordinate 1,492,784,689 of OY728142.1, forward strand.
CAGTTTAAATCCATACATTGTTCCATCCTCTTTGTCTAATAAAATCAACAACATTGATGAAATTGTACATCTCTACTTCCAAGGAAGAGTCATGACCACAGGAACTAAAGAAGCATCCAAGTATGTCACCATTTTGATTTCTTCAAATGATACCATAGCATGTAGGTCCTGGATTTCCTTTGGAAGCACCGTCCACATTAATTTTGATCCATCCAGGAATAGGAGGTTGCTAGAAAACTTCTAGAAAATCTTTCAGCAGGATGTATCTACCTTTGATCCCTTTCCATCATAGGATAGTGAAATCTTTAACTGACTTGTGATGGGTCCCTGTTTGAATGATTCCATAAAACATGAGACAATGTGGGCTAGAATAAAATATAGTAATAAACTATGCTTGAAATTTAAATATAAATAAGAAAACAAAGAAAGTAATAAAGAGTAAAAAGATTGTGTTGCTATATTTGATATGCTCTGTAGCTCGTGACTCTCAAATGTAGTTTGAAATGAAACTCGAGTTGAGTTTCATAATTTTTATGAAGAACAAAGTTTCACAAACTATTTCTTGTGAGTCTATAGGAAATAGTCCAGATGTTCAATAGGATTTTCTACATCTACATTTAATCATAGTAAATAATGATTCATGTATGTAACACTTCATAGATACTTAGCACTCTTCATGTGTACATGTATATCTTTCAGTTAAACGCTTCTTATATTTTCATGAGGGAGTCTGCTTAAAATTTTAACAGCAGCAGTAAATAGAATCCATCGGATCTTCTACTCCTCATACTGTAAAAACTGAAACTAACTTTAATTCATATATTTTGAGAAATTAAGGAATAATCATTAGAAAAAGTTTGATCATTAAATTTTATAAACTAGTCATTAGATAAATTTAATTCAAAACAAATATAAACATCAACAGTGTGTATTTTGAGTAGTGACACTTCTGGCAATGACTCCTTGGAATGGTGACACTTCTAATAGTGTCTAAGTTTGGTAGTGAGACATTCGAATGGTGTCTTTTTCTAGCGGTGATTCAGGGTCTAGTGGTGTTTGAGGCTCGTAGTGACTCATGTTGATAGTGATTCATCCCAGTACATAACCGATTTTAGATCCTAGCGGTGAGTCTTTCTGGACGGTGTCTCAAGGTGACTGTGGGACTTTGTTGGTGGTGATACATGCTAAGCGGTGTGAATTTTTTATAATTTTTCAATTTTTTGTCTCAAAAGTGACTCATTGATGATGGTGGCTCATCCTTAGTAGTGATTATTTTTTGGCAGTGTCTTATACATAGAAAAAAATTCCAATCTATCTCATAATAAAAAATAGATTAAAAAACATGAAACACATTATATATCATAATAATTATGAATTGGTGATCATTAAAAAAATAGTTCAACAAAAATAGTACATGATAATTATGGAACATTTATAATCATAGAAATTGTAACATAGTGGATCAGGTATCATAACCTATATCCTTTAGTGGATCAGGCTTTATTCACCTGTTTCCCTTGGTGGATTAGGCTTTACACACCTATTTCCTTTTGTAAATCAGGCTTCACTAACATATTTCCCTTGGGGATCATACTTTAATCACCTATTTTACTTAGTGGATTGACTCATAACAACTCGATTCATGTTATCTCATGAGTTATAAAATCTTAACCAATGGATTGGAAGTCAATATAAGACCCCACCCATCATCATCCATACATGTGTGCCACGCAAAATCATATAAAAAAGTACCCAAGGAAATAAAATGATTATCATATTCATTTTAAATGGAATTATATATATAAGTCATAATTTAATCAATAATCATAACATGATATTCCTGTGGAAAATAAAGTGGAATCAAATATTTTTAGTAACGTTCTAAGTGAATTTCATTCAGTCATGATAATAAATCATATGATATTTACACCATATAGATAAAGGGTATATGGTTAAGTCAATAATTTTATCATTAAATAAATGTATAGAATCTAATATAAGACACTTAAATAAAGTTAATCATAAAAAGTTTATTCATAAGGTAAAGGTATTGGAAAAAAAATTATTCTTATACAAGAAAGATGATTAATGAAGACAAAGGAGGTGATGGATTATTCCTCCAAAAAGACAAGGGAATTACATCATCCATCTAGAAAAATAAGTTCAATGGTAACATTTGAGGAATATACTTGATCATTCATAATATATGTCAAATTATAATAACTTATATGGAAAAAACGTATCAGTTTTTTTAGAAAAATACACATTGGAAATAAGAAATATCATTGATCTTTTGAAATAATTTTCAAAGAAATTTTTTTTAAAACAAATAGAGAAATAATTTATTTTAGAAACAATGAAAATATAGAGAGAATGTTATATATTAAATGAAAATTTAGAAGAAATATTTGTTCACTTGAAATAAAAACATAAAATATATTTTAGAGGGTATTCTTAACATTGTCGCAAAAAGAAAACGTTAGAGGTCCTTTCAAAAAATATTTTTCAAAAAGGTGAAGTGAACACTTTGTAAAACAGTTAATTTTGAAAAATAAACTTCAATAATATATCTTTTAATTTAATTAATGTTATTAAAATAAAATTTGGGAGTAATATAAAACATTTGATTTGAAAGGACGGAAAACATTTTAAAATATTTTAAAATACCCTTGTTGAAAAATCATATCATAAAAAAAGTAACAAAACATAATTTTTAAAATATGTTAAGTGAAATATATAGGTAACCTGAGATAAAAAATAATTATGTTTCCAATAAAAAAGTATAAAATTGGTTGGAAAGTAAAATATGGACAAGAAGGAAATACCATCATTAAAGATTATGTGAATTATTCTCATCAATGATATACTTTTTTGAAATAAATTGTACCAAGGTAATATATTTTAATTAAAAGATATTTTTACAATATAAATGAATATAATTTACCAATAAATAAACTCTTAAGTTGGAATAAACTATTCTTGTAATAAATGATCTCAAGAGGAATCATTTTAACCCAATGGATGGAGTTGCGTTAACAATAACCCTTACAGTTTTGGTATCATTTGAATTGATATACATTTAAAATATAACATGATAAGACCCTTAAAAACTCATAAATATGGTAAAATACATTCATTGTTAAATATAAACCCCATATTATAGATTTCATGGAGCACATTAATAAATATTCCTTAAGAAATTAAATTTGAGACAATGAACCCCTTACATCCTTAGAAGTTTATGAGTCAAATCCCCATGAAGTATGTGATTTAAAATGAAAAATTAAATAAAATACATAATGATAGGATAACTATAAAAAATATAAGGTGAATTAGGAACACCATTACAAATAAAACATGGTGCATTATAAGAAATGTCTCCCAAGGGTGAAAATTAGAGATAAAAAACCATTACCTTGATCTGGTCTTCTATGAATGTGCTCTAAAATCCTATATAAAAAACATAACTATCATAATAAATTATTTTAGAGCCATATTAATAAATAAAACTAATTATATTTTTCATTTATAATCATTATATACATGTATATTAATTAGTTTTTACTTATTTTTCCGCACCAGATGTTTATAGTTTTGACCATTTTTACTAGTTTCATAGGAGTGGTGTTGGTATTTTTTATTATTTAGAATTTCATAATCTAAATATAATTATGTTTAATTAAATGGATATATTATAATTATTTAGTTTTTTTCAATTTCCTTTTATTAGTGTTTCATTATTTATTATTGAAGATAAAATCAATAATAAGCAGACTTTAGAGATTTTCTTAACCAATGAAAGGTGTTTTCATAATTATTGAGTAAAATATTGAAGTATCATTTATAGAAAAAAAATTATTTAAATATTTATATTATATTATAATATTAATTATGTTTTCATAGTCTTCCATGATATAGTTACATATAGTTGTTAAAGTAGGGTGTCAAACCGACCCAAATGTGAACATACCATGATTAATGGATGATTATGATTTTATTTAGTTGAAATATCATTATAACATTAGCATAATGTTATAATTTAGTTTTTATTAGTGTGATATATCATAATTATAGATAATAATTAGGATAATTTATGGACATAAAATAATTACATAGTATGAATAAATCATTTTTCCTTATTAGCTCACTTGTTTAAGAACATTATTTTATGATGATTGTTTATATTTCATGTCATTAATAGGTCATTAAATTTATTTTAAAAGAAAATTATTAATATAAGAAAAATAATATTTATCCTTTAAAAACATTCTTATAACCATCTATGAAATGTGGTAATGAAAAAATAGAATGCATCGATCTATGGAGGTGGTAGTCCAAAAGTACGCATGGATGGTGATTTCATTTTGATATAACTTGAGAGAGGATTAATGTGGTTTATCATTTAATAATAACAAATAAGACATAATTATAAAAAATATAAATTTAATTGTCTTTTTAATATTTCATTTTAGGTGGGTAAGGAAAATGAACACATTAATTTATGGAGGAGGTAGTCCAAACATACGCATGTTTCACATTTTTGTTTTTCTTAACAGAAAAGGGAAATGTGGTTAATGATTTCACCATCATTATAATAATATATAAGAATAATAAGGATACTTATGCTTAAATTTTAATATGTTTCAATGGAATTTTAGTAATAATAAGTTCACATAAAGAAACATAAAAGAGAAAGGAGTGATTAGAAATTTATACATCACTACTTGGATTACCTCTATTTCAGAGGGTATTAAACCTTTTAAGGATGGTATTTTGAGAATAAAATAACCTCACTAAGTTGTATATGAGTGTTTAGTAGAGGTTTGGGTGGATTTTTTTTTTTGAAAATAGTGGGTTTGGTGTGAGGGGGAGGGAGGAGAGAAGATCCACTTTTATAAGTGAAAAGGGGTGGAATTTTTTGTAAATACCCTACACTTTTTAGTAATGGGAATTATATCTAAATAAAATTAGATAAAAATTGATAAATAATATATATTATAAGTGATAAGGTAAATAATGGCCTCAAACACACATTATCACACATATTTAAAACATTTTTGATGTTATTTATGTTTAGTCAATAAGGTTTTCCTTATGACTTTTCCATTCCATCTTGTTTTGAAAATCACAAACACCTTATCTTTAAGAAAATTGCTTTTATAAAGAAAATTGCTTTTATAAGGAAAATTGATTTTATAAGGAAAATTTATTTTATAAGAAAAAATGCTTTTGTAAGAAAAATTATCTTTATCATATTTTCATCCATATATTTCTTAAGTATAAGATTCTGATTCATTTCTATATTCTCGGAATTGTTTGAAACTTTGATATGAAGCATTCTGTTTTAGGATCCGAATTCTGGATGAGAACTGTAATGAAGTTTGACTCTGAATTCCAGATGAGAACTGTAATAATGTTTCATTCCGAATGCCGGATACGAACTCTGTTTAAGTTCTACTCCGAATTCAGGATACGAATCCTTATGAAGTTCGACATTGAATTCTCATTACGAATTCTGATGACGAATTCTCATTATGAATTCTGAGGAAGAATTCTCATTACGAATTCTAATGAAGAATTCTCATTCCGAATTCTCATTCCGAATTCACCTATTAAACAGAATCTGATTATCTTTGTTTTATACACTCCGAATTTATTTAGACTCCGAAAATTATTTTTGGTTACACTCTGAACTTTATTTTTGCTTACGCTTTTATAATTTGTCTACTCTTTAATATTCTTCTTACACTCCGAACTTTCACTCCAAATCTTCACTCCGAACCTTTTTTTTAGTTAAGACTTAAAACGATGTCATACATTCTATTACACTTGTATTGTTATAAAACGAAGTCATCTATTCTGTTATAAACTAACCGTTGGTTAAGTTACACGTGTACAGGTCCCTCCGACTTTTAAGAAAAATATGACCGTTGGAAAGGAGGCCGACCTTGCCTATAAATAGGAGCTCATTTGAAAGAGCTCACTAATGATGAATGATAACGGATGGATAACTTCTTCGACATTGTTCATACATGCTATTGAAGTAATTTCTAGAGAGAGAGGCTCTTATTAACTCTCAAAGCTTCGTGCGACTCCGAATGTTGGTGATTATATTCGAGGACTTCCGGGGATAGGAAGACAGAGGTGTCGACTACCTTGAAGTTGAGGGATTCCTTACTGAGGAAGACAGAGGTTTCCAACTACCTTGAAGTTGAGGGATTGTGGGGATAGCAAGACAGAGACTCTGATCTTCGTATCGAGGGCTTACCCGGGTGTGGGTAAGACAGACTTTCTTGAAATTATAAATCAAGGGACCTTTATCCAAGGTTGTTGGATACCCTTCTATTTGGGTTAAAAGACTTATATCTTGTTACTTGTAGTTTTTACTACTTGTTTGTTTCTGCTTCATTTTGTATTATAAGGAAAGTATAACTTCCTTATACTTCCTTACTTGTACTCTGTTTCATTTAGATTCTATACGCTTTAAGGTAGAATCTCATATTGTAATATTTAGTTGAGTTTATATTTACAGAACCATATTTCTGGAACCTACTTTCAGAATCTCTTTCCAAGTCTTCATTTGGTGTTAGAGGTGTTGTGAATTTACTTAGTTTAACTTTTTTAAACTTAGCCCTTTCCTTTGCTTAAGGAAAACATAGTTATTCGTAACTAACTTTAAAGGTTCCAAAGGAATTTTTAAAGTATACAATTCACCCCCCCCCCTCTTGTGTATTGAGCATCTACATCATTATTTCAATCCTACAATTGGTATCAGAGGATATTTCTGAAATACTTTTACTCACGTATAAGTTTTTCTTGCTCACTTTATCATTCCGAACTTTCCCATTCCGAACTTTCTCATTCCGAACTTTGTTATTACGGATTTTTTTTAACAAGTTTGTGTGCCGAAGGTTATTCTAAGTATGGCAGGAATTAATGTTGGCTATATTGATAATCTAAATCCTACAAGACCACCAATATTTGATGGTAATGATTATGAGTACTGGAGAGATCGAATGAAGACTTTTGTTATCAATACTGGAGTAGACAACTTTTTTATGCTTACTGGCCTGATAAGGAAGTTAGAACTTTTACTAACCAGGAAAAGCAAGAGTATCAACTCAATTATAAGGTATGCAACACTCTACTTTGTTCAATGACTAGAAATATATATAGCCAAATTTATTCTTGTGAAGCAGCTAATTGTATTTGGAAGAAGTTAGAAGTTACACACTTTGGAACTTCTAAAGTGATTAAGACTAGGAGATATATTCTTAGAGATGAATACCATGGCTTCAATTTTTTTATGGTGAACCAATTTGTAAATTTCAACAGAGGTTTATAACTATCGTCAAAAGCTTACAGCCTATGTGAGAAAAAGGGTTAGATTATGAAGCACTTGTGGATAAGATAATTGATATCATGCCCAATGAGTGGGAATCCAAAAGAACTGATATAGATCAGAACAGGAAGGTCACTCAAATTTCTCTTGATGAGTTATTTGGAACACTTCTCCAACATGAAATCATAATGAAGAGAGATGCTGACAAAATCAAAAAGAAAAATGGGAATGGTACTGTTGCTTTTACAACAACATCAAATCATATGAAAGCTAAGACTCCTGAAAGAGTAACCAGATCCAATTCTAAGAAGATGGTTGTTCAATCAGAATCTAGTGAAAGTGAAATCTTTGAAAATGAGTTAGAAAATCTTTCTCAAAGTATAAACAAGATAGCTGGTCAGAGAAATTTCCAATCCAAGTATAAGAAAAAGGGAAGGAAAGATAAGAAAGATGGAGAAGTTACTTTTTATGAATGCAAGAGAGCTGGACATATTAGACTAGATTTCCCTCTTCTCAAAAAGAAAGAAAGGAAAGAAAGGCATTCAGACAGGAACAGTAAAAAGTATTATAAAGCCAAAGCTAAGAATGTTATGAAATCTAGTGACACCTAGAGTGCCAGTGGTGGTGACTCTTCAGATGAATCTTCTGATTACGAATCTTCAGGACAGAAGAATCTTGGTCTTATAGCCAGATTACCTATTGATAATCATTGTTTTATGGCTAAGGTACGAAATGCTGAATCATTGACCAATGTTTCTTTAAATTCTAATGATAGTAAGTATTATAACTCTTCTGATGAAGAATCCTCTTCTGATGAAGAAAATACATTACCTACTTATGAAGAAGTCTCTAGGTTTGTTGAACTTCTTGAGATTGAGAATTCTAAACTCAATAAGAAACTTGATAAGGAAAACTCTAGGAATTATATTCTTAAAAAAGAGATATCAGATATTTCTAAAGATCTTGATAGGAAAAATGCTGATTTTTAAAGTATTTCAAAAAATCTTGAGGAAGTAAGTTCTGAGAAGAACAAACTTTCTAAAGAGTTAGAAAAAGTAATTTCTAAGAAAAATGTTTTCGAGCCTAGCTCTAGTTCTAAAACTAATGATTTTGAGGATAAAAACTTGGTTATAAAACTTAAATCCGAAATTTTTTCCTTAAAGAAGTGTTTATCAAACTTTACCCATGGTAAGAAAATTTTTGATAAAATGTATTCCCAAATATGACCTTTAAGAAATAAATCCGGATTTGGTTATACCCATGCAAAACCATTTTTTAGTAACAATTATTTTGTTTCTCAAAGTGCCCCATTTTGTACCAAGTGTCAATGTGGTGGTCACTGGGAAAAGAATTGTTCCTTAAACAAAACCCAATCCTTAGGATTTCACAAAGCCTACTTTTCCAAGAAGATGTGGGTTCCTAAAATTTTGTTATCTGGTAATCTTGGATCCAAACAAGTTTGGATTCCAAAAGTCTAATTCTCTTTTTGATTTCAGGAAAATAAAGAGAGTACCAGCAACAATACATGGTACATGGATAGTGTATGTTCCCGACACATGACTGGTAACAAAATCTATTTTGAAATGATTTTATTCTAAAAATCTTTTCTGATGCTGACTTTGGTGGATGTAGAATGGATAGAAAAAGTACGTTCGGAACTTGTCATTTCTTAGGAGATTAATTATTTTCTTGGTCTTGCAAGAAGCAACATTCTGTAGCACTCTCCACTGCTGAAGCTGAATATGTAGCAGCTGGAAGTTGTTGTGCTCAAGTATTGTGGATGCAACACACACTCACAGACTATGGCTTGAGATTTACTAAAACTCAAATTTTGTGTGATAACACAAGTTCCATTGCCCTTAGTAAGAACCATGCACATCACTCTCGTGAAAATCACATAGATATTAGGCATCACTTTCTTAGGGATCACACACTAAAAGGAGATATCATTCTTCAGTTTACCGGAACGCAGGATCAACTTGCTGATATTTTCACAAAATCTTTGCCTTATGATATATTTGAATACATTAAACATAATTTAGGAATGATAACCGTAAGGTAATATTTCTTAATTAACTTTCCGTTGAAAAAATATCCTTACAGTAATAAACTCATTTTAATAGGGGGAGTACATTTGATTGTTAGAGTAACTAAGTTTTTCAAAATTTGTTTTCAAACTTTTCGGAACTAAAATTATGGAATGGAAATTTCCGGAACTGAAATTTTCAGAATGGATATTTTCGTATAGAAAAATTCTGGAATGGAATTTTTGTATTGAAAACTTCGGGAATGGAAAATTTCGTACTGGTATTTCCATAACAAGATTTTCGTACCGAAGACTTTGATAGTAAGTTTTTCATTTTTTTTCTTTTGTAATGAAATTTTCATTCTGAAATCCTTATAATGTTTTTCGTACTGAGTTTTTCGTACTGAGTTTTTCGTACTGATTTTTCCGTACTGAGTTTGTTATTCGTAGTGAGTTTTGCAAACTATGTCTTTTCGTAATAAAGTTTTGTCATAGTCATTTTTATTATGTTACCCATTACGAATAATCCTCCTAAGCAAATCTGAAAGGTATGTTTTCCTTACTCAAGTTTTCATTGTCATACTTTACTTGCTGGCATTTTCTTATATATTTTTTTCAGATTATATTTTTTTTTAATCTTTTTTTTAATAAAAACCTCAAAAAATCGGATTCAAGTTTTCTTGAGAATTGGTTTTTAACCGTCAGATCTGATCTCAGCTTGTCACAACCGTTAGATCAATCGTGCAAGTTGAACCGTCTTTTCGTTACCTATATAAAGGGGACCCAAATGGTTGTCCCACATCGGTTTTCAAGCTCCAGCATCCCGAAGCTCTGCATATCTATTTTAAGACTGTTTTGAACTTCAGCTTTCTCCGTTACGAACTTCTCATAGGTCTTCAGATCCGAATGTCTGTGGAAGTAGCTTCTCAAGACACGTCTTCCTCTAAGCCGATTTCAAAGTGGTTTTTATATAGATAAAGGTTGGTTCATCTTGATTTCTTCAATAAGTATGATTCTCTTATATCCAATAACATTAAGCTTAATGGATGGGAAGATGTTACAGTTTCTAAGCCTGGGAATCAAGATGAGGTATTTTCATATTTTCTTGTAGAGTTCTATGAGACAGTTTCTTTCTATAAGGAAGGTGGCAGGGACAAATTGTCTTTTAAGTATTACAGTAAGACTTATAAGCTTTCTTATGCCAAGGAAGCCAGCTTGGTAGGGCTGAACAATGAAGGAGAAGATGAGTTCATTTCTCATGTTTTTACGGATTCAAAGGGAAGCTTCGACAAGGAAAAGGATTTGGAAACTCTCGGACTGTCAGATGATAAGGCTCCAAAGATTGCTTCTCTGTCTACAAATTTCCAGATTCTAGAGTTATGGGTACAAGGCCTTATCGTACCGAGAAAGGGTGAAAAAGATAGTTTGAAGAAGAGTGAGATCTACACCCTAGATTTTCTGATAAATATGAGGAAGTTTAATCTGATAAAACACATTCTTATTAATCTTGAGAATGTTAAGAAAGGGAATTTGAGAGCTCAGATCATAATGTATCCAGAAATCCTCTCAAAATTGATAGTTTGGTGCCTTGAGTCTTCCAAGGAGGCTTGCAAGTCTAAGCCAAGAGTTTGCAAGATTATGTTGGTGAGTGATGGTACTCTCAAAAGGATGGATGTAGCCTTCGACAAGAGGACTGGTCAGTTTATTGATTTAATTGCTCAAGAAGAAGTCGTTCCAAAAGTTGCTGATCCGGAATCTTCTAAAACAGTGAAGAAGAGAAAGTTGAAGGAAGTTTTAGTTGAATCAGAGAATCCCAAATCTAAGGAAGTTCATTCTGCACCTCCAAAACCGAAGAAGAAGAAAGCTTACCCAGATGAAGTAGTTTCTAAATAGAGTGAAATCAAAGAGAAGAGAGTGCAAGGGGATCCTCAGTTTGGCTTGGATCCTGTGGAGGCTAAGGCCTTGAAGGAAATAACTGCGGATGAGCTAGAAAAACAAGTGAAAGAAAAGAAGCTTAAGAAGAAGACGTCTGAAGCTGAGGTAGCTCAGTATTTGTTAAAGTTTAATGAGATGGTTTCAGCGAACATTCCTGTTCCGAGATCTTTTTCTCTGGAATATCTACCTGAGAAAAAAGGAAGAAACTTTGTTGCTCCGGAAGAGGCAGTAGCTAAGCCTGTTGAGGAAATAGAGTATATTGAGAAAGTGGAAGAAGAAGAAGTTGTTGCTGAAGGAAGTGCTGAAACTGGAGATGTTTTAAAGCAAGTAGATGATTATAAGGGGACTCCTTCGGAACATTTGTCGCTCTGAACCTCAAAAGATGAGTCTTCTAAGTTAGTCACTCCAGCGATGGATGAGGAGAAAGTAGAAGAAGAAGTAGCTTATCATACAGAGGAAGAATAACTTCTACATGATATTGCTCAAATGGAGAATGTAGAGGTTGGTGCTTAGAAAGTTGCTGATGAGGAATACAATGTTGTTCAAGTGTCTGAAAGTGAAAAGTGAACTCCGGAATATGAATTCGTTCCGAAAAAGGACAAGGGAAAACAACTTGTTATTGATACCCTGAACTCAGTGGTAGTAAAGAGAAGTGAAATTGGTGATTCTTCTTAGAAGAAGGTTGAGCATGTTGAAGAAGAAGATTCTCCAAGCAAAGTTTCGGATTCGGAGTCATCTTCGTTGGAGCATGACATTGTTGTTCAGTCTTTAAAGAAGTTGGTAGGTACTATTCCGACTTTCTCAAGTATTGATTCAAGATTCCAGATGCTCCAACATGATTTGAATCAGAAAACAGACAATGTATCCATGGTTATGGAAAAATGTGTTGAAATAGAGGATCAGTTCAAAACTTTCTTTGTCGGCTATGAAGCTCATAAAAGATCTTGCAAGAGGATAACTAGTTGGTCGAGTAAGACTGTGGAAGAGATGAGGCTCTTTGATGAATTCCAAGACAATGTGAAGGATGCCTTTGAGACAGAAGACAAGAAGATAAACGAGCTTACTTCATATTTTGAAGAAAATTTGATAAATGAATAGAATTTCCGGATTCAAGAAGTCAGAGATCTGAATGGGAAGATAAATTCTATTTCTCAAAACTGGAAGTATGAAAGGGATCATTGGATTGAGTTTGAAGAAAAATTGAAGGCTCAGGAAGAAAAGCTTAAAGATCAGGAAGAAAAGATTGAAGCTCAAAGTGCAAGAATTGTTGTGTTAGAGAAGCAAGCCGAGGAAGACCATAAAGACTTGAAGAAGATAAAAACTATTATTAAGGGTCTCATGGCGAAGGAAAAAGATCCAAAATAGACAGATCCGATCTTTTTTTGTATCTAATCTTCTTTTTCGTTGATCTTTCCAACTTAATGAAAATTGTGCTTTCTCGTTTCTTTTGTTGTTGTAACTAATTTTTTCAGGTACTTTGTTATATTTTCCATTACCTTGAATTATTTTTGAAAATCACAAAGGGGGAGAAGGAAAATAACCCTAATAAAGGGGGGAAAAGTATCTTAACAAAGGGTGAGAAAGAAAACAAACTCTAATAGAGTTTATCTGAGGGGGAGTTTTTCATTAAAGAAGACTTTCTTATTCGTAATGAAATATCATTCCGGAAATCTAGAATATGATCCTTAGAGTTTCAAAGCTTAAGGGGGAGTTATTCGTATTCATCAATATCCTTAAAACAAAGGGAGATAAGCCTTAATGTTTTCTTTCTTCTTAGAATTTCTTTTTAGTAAGGATTTTTGTGCTTTCCAAAAAGGGAGAGATTGTTGAGTCAATAAGGTTTTCCTTATGACTTTTCCATTCCATCTTGTTTTGAAAATCACAAACACCTTATCTTTAATAAAATTGATTTTATAAGGAAAATTTCTTTTATAAGGAAAATTGCTTTTATAAAGAAATTTGCTTTTATAAGAAAAAATGATTTTGTAAGAAAAATTATCCTTATCATATTTTCATCCATATATTTCTTAAGTATAAGATTCAGATTCATTTATATATTCTCGAAATTGTTTGAAACTTTGATATGAAGCATTTTGTTTTAGGATCCGAATTCTGGATGAGAACTGTAATGAAGTTTCACTTCGAATTCCAGATGAGAACTGTAATAAAGTTTCATTCTGAATGCCGGATACGAACTCTGTTTAAGTTCTACTCCAAATTCAGGATACGAATCCTTATGAAGTTTGACATCAAATTCTCATTACGAATTCTGATGACGAATTATCATTATGAATTCTGATGACGAATTCTCATTACGAATTCTGATGACGAATTCTCATTCCGAATTCTCATTCCGAATTCACCTATTAAACAGAATATGATTATCTTTGTTTTATACACTCTGAATTTATTTAGAGTCCGAAAATTAGTTTTGGTTACACTCCGAACTTTCTTTTTGCTTACGCTTTTATAATTTTTCTACTCCTTAATATTCTTCTTACACTCCAAACTTTCACTCCGAATCTTCACTCCGAACTTTTTTTTTAGATAAGACTTAAAACGATGTCGAACATTCTGTTACACTTGTTTTGTTATAAATTGATGTCGTCTATTTTGTTATAAACTAACCGTTGGTTAAGTTACACGTGTACAGGTCCCTCCGACTTTTATGGAAAATATGACCGTTTGAAAGGAGGCCGACCTTGCCTATAAATAGGAGCTCATTTGAAAGAGATAACTAATGATGAATGATAACTGATGGATAACTTCTTCGACATTGTGCATACATGCTGTTGAAGTGATTTCTAGAGAGAGAGGCTCTTGTTAACTGTCAAATATTCGTGTGACTCCGAATGTTGGTGATTACATTCGAGGACTTCCGGGGATAGGAAGACAGAGGTGCCGACTAACTTGAAGTTGAGGGCTTACTTGCTGAGGAAGACAGAGGTTTCCAACTACCTTGAAGTTGATGGCTTGTGGGGATAGCAAGACAGAGACTCCGATCTTCGTATCGAGGGCTTACCCTGGTGTGGGTAAGACAGACTTGCTTGAAAGTATAAATCAAGGGACCTTTATCCAAGGTTGTTGGATACCCTTCTCTTTGGGTTAAAAGACTTATATCTTGTTACTTGTAGTTTTTACTACTTGTTTGTTTCTGCTGTATTTTGTATTATAAGGAAAGTATAACTTTCTTATACTTCCTTACTTGTACTCTGTTTCATTTAGATTCTATACGCTTTAAAGTAGAATCTCATATTGTAATCTTTAGTTGAGTTTCAATTTCCGGAACCATATTTCTGGAACCTACTTTCGGAATCTCTTTCCAAGTCTTCATTTGGTGTTAGAGGTGTTGTGAATTTACTTAGTTTAACTTTGTTAAACTTTCCTTTGCTTAAGGAAAACATAGTTATTCGTAACTAACTTTAAAGGTTCCAAAGGAATTTTTAAAGTATACAATTCCCCCCCTCTTGTATATTGAGCATCTACATCATTATTTCGATCCTAAAATTTACTCTTAGATTTTTACTTTTATCATTTTTTATTTTACCTCAGTAACTAGTTTTTACCTAAATAGATTGTCCATTATGATTTAAAAATAAAATAGTCATTTTTATATAATTTTTAATCAGTGATTCAAAACATGAAATTCATTTAATTTAATTTAATTTATAAAAGTGATAATTATTTATTTTAATATAACAAGTATATAATGTATTAAAAATAATTTCTTGAGAAAAATATTACTTAAGTTCTGAAATGTTAGATATAGGTTTGTAAACTATAATGAATATTTATAAATTTATAATAAAACTCATAAAATTAAAAAATAATTTAAAAAAAATTAATAAATTTTCAAATAATTCTTATAAACTAATAATTTCATAAAAGACACGATATTTGTAAAAACTGTATATTATACTATTCACAAGAAAATCAATTTTTTTATAAAAATATCAAAAAATTAATTTTAAGATAATATATAAATTTTTAATCCAAAAATAAAGTTAATTTTTTCAAATTAAAATCCTAAAATAGATAAATTATGTTTTACTTAAAAATACAATTTGTATATATATATAACTACTATTAAAAATGACCTTTTTAAAATTCAATTGTTTTTTATCTTATTTCATATAAATTTAAAAATAATTTAAAATTGATATATTAGTTTATAAATATAAATATTACCTATTATAATAAAAAATTTAACTATGGAAAATTTAATTAGTTATTGTAAAATAAAATACCCCCTTTTTTAAATATTTCTTCAAAATACATCCTTTTTAAAATATTAGTCAATGAAAATAGTAATATATTATAATTTTAATAGATCATTATCTTTATATCTACTAATTATTATATTATTCATAAAATTTTAATATTTCATGGTTTATTTTAGTTGGGTGTTTTTTTAATTTGATGTTGGGTGTGAAACAAGTTATTGAAGACAATATTAATTTAAAGGGTCCAAATTCTCAGGTCGTTACATTCAACCCCTTTAAATAAATTATATCCTAAATATTTTAATTATTAATCACCAATGAAATTATGTGAGATTAATCCAAGCATATCCATATTTCAGGATATAATGTCTAATATTAAATCTACCTTACTTTATTTGGCTATACCAAGTAACTATTTTTTCCTCAAAAAACATTAATCATCCATATAATCATGTAACCCAAAATTTATATACCCTAATCATATATTCTTTATTACATATCTTTCCCAAAATTATTTTAATATAAAATACATTAAACCATATAAAAATCATACGTTCCTTAAAAAATTAACTATTTTATTTAACAACTAGTTCATAAAGTTACACACTAGTCTATATATATCATGATCTAATAAATGAGTTAAGCTGCACCAAAATTATCATGGATCACTTTATCATTAAATCAATATTAAATTCCAAGGTTTTCAATACTATCTAACATAATTTTCTCAAAATCAATCAACCCTTTATTACTACAAAATCAAATATATATTAAATTCAAGAATTATTCATACCTGAATCATATTTTCTCCAATAGTTTTTACCAAAAATATAACCTTATCATAAAAACAATTTTCAAGGATATTTATACCATTTAATATATTTTTTCTTGCATTTAAAGAAAAGATATATAATAACAATCCTTATATGTTTCACATTATCCTCATAACTTGTATAATATAATAGAATATCATCGATAAATATAAATCACAGATGAAAATAGAGATTTAATTTCTATTAAGATATAAAACTCACTACCTAAGGTAAGACAAAAAACTCACATTTTCCTTTATAAAAATCATATACTAAATTTATTAACCATTTAAGTATGATTCCTTATTAAGTTATTGACATAGTGGTTTCTAGATACATACCTTTCTCAGCATCATTTTTTTGATCCTATTTTAACCATAAAATAAAACCAAAATGATTTTGATAATATCCAATAAAATCAGAGTAAATGATCATATGAATATTAGATATCAATCCTAGGATGTCTTCTATAATGACACAATCATTTTAACCTATAATACCATCATTTTAATTATATGACACTTTGTTCATCTTATAACTCTCTTGGTTCTACCTAATTTAATTTATGTTTTTTCTCTCATACTTCTTAAACTAATACCTTAAATTAAATAGGGTATAAATACTTCATAATGGTTTTTAAAGAGAATGTGATTTACTAAAAAATATCCCCCTGAGAGTTTATAAATAGGTGTATAGTCTTAGGACCACTCATTGTGCACCAGAGTGAAGATTGAGTCAATGATCAACCTGCCTTTTTAAGATTGATTACCCCTAGTAATATTTATGAAACAACGGCATCCACATTCTAGTATCTCAAAAATGATGTAATAACTAGTAGAGACACAAAATATTTACTTTACTAATACTTTAAGATGTCATATTATACTTAGATTTTTCCTTTATACTTATCCCTAGTGTTTTGAGTAAATTAATCTTTTTCTAATCCCCAAAATCTTAAATATTACCTCAATAAACCTAAAGGGTTATTTATATATTTGAAATTATAATCAACTATAATTTATCAAACTTTGATAAAAGTTATAACTCATAATTTATCCTTAAACGATAACATACTAGTCTTCAAATTTATCTAAAATATGCTCTGATACCAATTATAGTGGCTTATAGATGTGTCTATCTAATTACATGAATTAAAGTAAATATTTAATTATAATATATTTACAATAACATTTAGGATTATATTTTTAGGGAATTAGTTAAAATATAACTAAAAAATGAATATATTTTTAAACTGGTGGACATTTTTTCCACTATATAAGGAACTAATTAGTATATCACAAAACATTGACATATCCTACTAATTTTACAAATATTATACCCTTATAGATATTTCATGCATTTATTATCTTCATAACATGGGAAATGTAAATATAAAAAGCAGTTGGTCTTTGATTCATGGTGAGGGTAAACATAAGTGATAACAATAAAAGATCATAAGTGGGCCTAAAATTAACATATGGGTATAATTAGGATACACAAGAAAGTTATACCCAATAAAGTGAAGATCAAAATAAATATAATAACTTGAAAATTTCTCATATCATAAAAAAATTAATACATGAAAATTGTGTCATATACATAATCATATAAATAAAAACATATAGTATCAAGTATAAAAACATATTTCCCTTAGTGGATCAGGATCCACTAACCTATTTCCCTTGGTGGATTAGGCTTTACTCTTTTATTTCCCTTAGTGTATCAGGCTTCATTTATTTTTTCCCCTTAGTGGATCAGGCTTTACTCACCTATTTCTTTTGGAGGATCGAGTAATAAAAAATAATTTCACATTATCTCATGATATATAAAATATTTACCAATGCATTGGAGAGTGATATAGTACCCCACCCATCATTATCCATATACATATGTGTCATAAAAAATCATATTATAAAGAACACATGGAAAGAAAATGGTTTTAATATCCCTTTAAAAATGTATTCATATAAAGTGAACATTCATAATTATATAAATAATAATAACAAGAATATCCATATAAAATAAATTGGTATCCAAATATATTTAGTAATGTTTTAGGTAAATATCATTAAGTCGTGATAATAAAGCATATTATATTTATAGCGTAAAGATAAAAGGTATATGGTTAAGATAAAAATTTCCCCAATCAATCAACATATGTAATATAGGTGAAAATTATTCAATAAAATGAATAAAAAATAGGATATTCACATAGTAAATGAATTGAAAGAAAAATTATGGTTATACACCAATGATGATTAGGAAAGAAAAAGGAACTGATAGATCATTCCTAAAAACAGAATGGAATTGAATAATCAATCTATAGAAAGAAGGTGGATGGTATAATTTGAGTAATATCCTTTATCAATCATAATATATTTCAAAGTAAAATGACTTATATATAACAAATACTCTTTAGGAGTTATAGAAAAAAACACTTTTCAAATAAGAAATTATTTTGATATTTTGAAAGAATTTTCAAAGAAATATTTTATAAAACTAAGAGAGAAATCATGTCTTTCATAAACCAAGAAAATAGGTAGGAAAAGTTTCATAAAAAATTAAAAAGTTTTTTAGAATGATGTTTTCACATTTAATAAAGACTTATAAGATATTTTGTAAGTTATTTTAAACATTATTACAAAAAGATGAATTGAAGGGTCTATTTAAAAATTATTTTTCAAAAAGGTGAAGTGAAAAATTAGAAAAATGGTTAATTTTAAAAAGGAAACTTCAATAATAGATCATTTAATAACATAATGTTTATCAAACTAAATTTTTGGTGGAAGATAAAACATTTTATTTTAAAGGATAGAAAACCTTTTTAAATATTTTGAAATACCCATATTGAAAACCCACATCATAAAAAAATTAATAAAACATCCTTTTTAAAAGTGATGAAGAGAAATATAGATTTTACATGATATTAAACAAAATTATGTTTCAAAATATAAATGAAAACTTTGGTAGGAATGTAAAATAAGGTGGTAAAAATATTATTAAAGAGGATGGGAATTATTATCAACAATGATAGAATTTTGAGAAATAAATTTTATCAAGGTAATATTATTTCATTAAAAGATAATTTTACACAACAAAAGAAGATAAATTATCAATAAATAAACTTTTTAAGATAAATAAATCAATCATGGAATAAAGTAGCTCAAGAGGAAGTTTTTTTACCCAATAGAGGGAGTTGAGTCAACAATAACCCTTACAACTTGGGTATCTTTTAAACTTAAATCCATTTAAAATAGAACATTATATGGGTCTTCAAAACCTCATAAATATTTTAAAAGAAATTAACTAGGAAATATTCACCCCATATTAAATATATCATGGTTCACATTAATAAATATGTCTCAAGAAATTAAATTTGAAACAAATAACCCCTTACATACTTGGAAATTTTCATGTCAAAACCCCATTAATGATATAACTTCAAATATAAAATTAAATATCATTAATTATGAGAGTATAATTAGAAAAAAATATTAAAGTTTCATTAGGTACGCCATTCCAAAAAAAAATACATGGTGTATTACAATAAATATTTCTCAATGGGGAAATTTTGAGAAAAGAAAACCTTACATTGATCTTTTCTTCCACAAATTCACTTTAAACTCCTATATAATAGAAATAAATATCTTAATAATTTATTTAAAAACCTTATTAATACCTAAAAATATTACAATTTTTATTTATAATCCTTTTATACATGTATATTAATTATTTTTTACCTATTTACCCATATCTAGTGTCTATAGTTTTGATTGTTTCTACCAGTTTCATAGGAGTTCTACTAATATTCATTATTATTAAAAATTTAATAATTAAAATATCATTATTGTTACTATAATATATTTATTATAATTATTATTTTTTTAAATTTCCTTTCTTGAGTTTTTAACTCTTTATCATTGAATATGATATTGATAATAAGCACACTTCGGTGATTTTCTTAACCAACAAAAGGTGTTTTCAAACTTATTGAGTTAAATATTGATGTATCCTTTTTGGAACTAAAACCAAAAAATTATTTATATATTTATATATTATTATACCATTAATTATGTTCTTATATTCATCTTTGATATAAATTCATATTATTGTTCAAGTAAGTGGTCAAACTGACTTAAGCATGAAAATACCATCATTAATGGAAGATTATGAGGTGATTTAGTGTAGTGACCTTGGACATAGTATCCTGGATCTGGTGTCTAGTTTATTAAATTGTCATCAGATATAAATAATCTCATCCTAAAGGACTAAATAGTTTAGTAGTCTTGGGAAACTAGATACATACTTGAGTCTTACATTACATTTGAATACACAAATCACAACATATTTTTTTCAAGAATGAAATTACTCTCTCTAGTATATGCTTGAATTTAAATAATATTATAATTCATGGATTCATATTAAAGGAAACAAATTAAGGTTGATCTTAAATTCGAATTAAGGGTTGAGTACAATTTAATCTATCATGAATCAATAAGCATAAACAATATCGTAAGGTAAATAATTGAACAAACATGTCATTTAAATAAATTAACTACATGAATAGATAAGTAATAGTTAATATGGAAAGGTAAATAACTAAAAAATATAGACATTTAATCAATAATTAATAATTAAATGCATCCATATATAGTATTATTTCAAAAATATCATGGATGATAATAACTAAATTATAAATGAAGGCATTTATTAATTGTCAAACATCATATTTACTAGGCACATGATACCTTTACCGTAAATACCATTCACACGACTGTTTATAACGTACTAGGTAAAAACCAATTTGATTTTTTCAACAATATCGCTAATATCAAGAACATTCACAAGACAATTTAAAACTACAAGTTATAATCTCATAGGGTTTGTTGAGCTGATTTTGTCTCATGAAACAACCAATGAATTATGGGTATTTCTATAAATGTTACCCAACCCATGTATTTCATGTCCAAAACATTCCTCATTTATCGAATAATGGATTTAATTCATGAAAAATGTGACTTGTCATTAAATATTATTATTGAGTAAAGGATACAGATTTATCAATATTTATACATTTAACCAAATAATTGTAAAAGTAAATACCATATCTAAAAATTGTATATGGTTTAGGAAATAAACATATATATGATAAATAATATTTACATTTAGTAGAAATTTAATGTTCATAGGAAATTGAATAATTCAATAAAATGTTAATGACTACAAAAAGAAATCTAGAGAGTGAATGTCAATACTTTCCTTGGTAAAAATGATCATAAACCATCCATAGGAAGATTTAGGATGATATCAATACAGTATATACCAATAGAAGTAATAATATAGGGTTTTTTCATTTATTAATATAAAAACCATAAAATTGTCTTTAAAATAATTTTGAGGAAAATACCCTTTTCATTTTGAAAAAACATTTTTAAAATCCCTTACTTTGAAAATCACTTTTAAAAATGTTTGATTTAAAAATATCTATATAAACTTGTAAATTAAGATTTAAATAAATGAAGGTTAGAATGGACAGTAATTCCATACATGCTTTAAAATTTAAAAATATCATTCCTTTTCATTATAAAAAGTTTAAGAAAGTTTCTTGTTTATAAAAAAATAATAATAATCATTTTACATTTTTAATAAAATCCAAACATGAATTGTTTTAAAAATGAAAAAAAAATCCTTTGAAAAAAAATTAAGAGTAAAAATGGGAAAAAATTACTTTGATAAATAATTTTGAAAGGGTGAAAAAAAAATTTGAAAAAAAAACAATAAAATATAAGAAAACATATTTCTGATCAAAAAGAGTAATAAAGTTGTATATTATTAAAAACAGTTTCTAAATTAATTTAAGTACCAAAGAGTGGAAAATGGTACTATTACATGAAAATATATTGATAATACATAGGATAATAAAATTAAATGTATTTATTAGTAAATTTTTAAATAATTTCCTTAAACTTAAATTCAAGTGTAAATAATCCTAATTAGAGTGTGATTATGAAATAAACCATTACAATGATTATAAGGTTGAAGTGAGAATTAATAAATGAACATATTATGTTCTTAAAATATAAATACACAAAAAACAAGTTTAAATACAACATAAGGTAACAAAAAGTAATTATACACATAATCTTACAATGACATAATTAATGAAGTAGAATATTAACCCAATGAATAGAAACTGGGTTAAGAAATACCTTCCCTAACACTTCTTTTTTATTGAATATTCTTTAAACTATTGTATAGTAGTTTTAAACATGTTATTAACATATAATATAATCATATTAATATTTATAATATCATATATTATCCTTCTATAACATCTTATTACCCAATTATTAATAATCTTTCATTATTTTAATTCTTTCGGGCGTTAATTGTCATATTTTATCATTCATTATTTGTCATGAAAGTTCTAGTTTTTGTGAATATTATATAGTTTCATAACCTAAGAATAATTATAATGAAATAATTATCATATTTATACATTAATTATATTTTTAAAACTAATTATGAAATATTTTTATGAAAAATGAAGTATGTTATGATCATGGAGATGATAGGTTGTACGTACGCATGAGTAACATTTCTTTTTTTCAACAATAATTAGGTAAAGGAGGTAAGTAATATTTTACCTTTATATATTTATAATCATTTCATTAATACCATAATATATACTTATATATATCATCAATGTGGTTTAGTGATGAAAATAGAGTCACATCACTTCATGAAGGCGGTTGTCCACACATATACGAATGATGTTATCATCTTTATGTGAGTGAAAAGGTAAGAAAAAAATGATATATATTATATTTAAAAAATTATAAATATGTAAGTAATATCATAATTACTTCATGTATATCATATATAATCATTAACTTTATCTTTATCACCTTCCATGTGAAGCGTTAGTGAAAGTTGAATCACATTGTTTCGTGAGGTGGTAGTCCTCCATTCACATGAGCGATGTTATCGTATATCATATGGAATATAAGGTAATATATATATACATATATATATATATATATTATAATTAATCCAAAGGTATAAATATGTTATAAATATCATATATATACTTTATATTCATCATCATCAGTTCGCAAGGTGGTAATTTGTCGTACACACAATTGATGATTTCAAAACTCATTTGATGGAAGTGGAGATGGTTCTAGGTCATTACATTATTATAAAAACATCCCATTATATGGAAGATATTTTGGTTATTATATCAACATGGTTTAAAAGAATTTTATTAGGTTGAGAAATAAATAATATAGATACGCTCATTGAAGAACATTACCTCTTCTTCAGGTATCCTCCTTAGGTTTTCCCTAAAGCCTTCTTAGGTTGGATTTTTTTCCCAAAATAATTACTCTAGGATGATGGGAGGGAATATGTAAGGTTATTTGGTCAGTTATTATATAAAAAATTAGTTTTAAAGTTTGAATAATTGATAAGAGTTGGTATCCTTTTATAAGTGTGGGAGAGGACATACTTAGTATTTTTGAAAATAATTGAGTGCTCCCACATTTTTAGTATGTCACAATGGTCCAAAATGGGAATTTATCAAACCTTATAGGTTTAAGGGTATAAATATTATAATAAAACAATTTTTATACAAGTTTATAGGTTATTTTTACCCTTATTTTTCAGTTTAACCCCAGGTAAACCCATTTTTACATTAATTGTGGTAATTAATTTTTATTGCATTCAATATTCATTTTGGTCAAATATTATGTTGACCTTATTAAATATTATAAATTATTATGATTACAAATATGAATTCCAATTTTCTAAATTCAATTAATATAAGTGGAAATTTTAATTTAAAATTAATCCTACAGATGCGACGAGAAAGCAGGTTTCTAAAGTGAAAATGTTCAAAAGTTTATAATGTTTTTATATCAAAATTCAATCTAAAAATGATACCAATGAACTAAATTGGATTAGTTGATATAAAATTTTACAAATTTTACTTAAAACCCAATTAAAAATAAAAATTATCCTTATAAATAATTTAAATTGAAATGTAGTTTTCAATTAAAATTCAGTATTTTTCACTATTCATCAAAAAATGAATGTTTTTAGAAAAATCCTAAAAATTCCCCATAAGATAATTTTGGTATTATGGTTTCAAAAATGAATTTTATATTTTCATATAAACTTTAAAAAATTGGTAAAAATTAATTTTAAATTATGTGCGCAAATCATGATTAAAACGACTTTTAGAAAAATACAGTTTTTCAAAAAAACATTTCTTTTTCTTTTTATTGATTCTTATTTTATTTATAATAAATTGATAAAACAAATAAACATGTGTATAATATATATTTTTATAATTTATTTAAACTTATTCATACCCACCATTCTAATGGATGGGTTACATATTAACTAATAATGTGAATAATATTTTGTTGTTTAATAAAAATTAGTCTTCCATGTGATGCAAGCTATCAAAAAACTTGTTGTTTCTTATAATAAAAGATAACTCATTATTGTGTGTAAAATATGTTATCAAATAAAATTTTATTATTTTATAATTTTCAGGGTGTTACATTCTCCCTACCTTAAATAAATTAATTCCTCACAATTTAAACTTGATCTTGGCAGTTAAGGGTTTAATATTTGTAGATTGTTTTATTGAAATAACACATTGTAAAAAGAGTTAATAAATTATCCTTATAATAAGATAGGAAAGGGAGTAAAAAGATCATATGGAATAACACATAACTAGTTTTCTATGTAGGATAAAATTGGTGGCAAGTGAAGATACGGACATAGAAGAAAAGTGTAAATAATTATAAAGAGTGATAGAGGTCATTGATCATAAGAAAGTGAGTGATCAATGGAAAGTTAAGGGCCTCAAAACCATAAATCTGTATGGATTTAAAAGACCATGTGATTCATCGAATATGGATGTAATAGGAAAATATTTGTCTTCAAGATCCTTTTCCTAAATTTGAGGGTTTATTGTACTATCTAAGAATATATAGAAATATACCTACTTGATATATTTATATTTCATAAGGACAATTTCATCCTTTGGTTGTGAATTGATAAATTTCCAATCCATCACATGCTTCAAGAAATGAATATACAAAGGTTATTTTTTTATGGATGAATCCCAAAAATTTTCTTTTAACTGATCATAAGATCCATAAAATAGTGATAAGTCTTTCTTTATATATATAACTATTTTCTAAAACCAATATGGTCAGCACAAGTTATTTGATACACATAAATTTTCATATATTGAAGTAATACATTAATATTTAAAACCTCATCCAAAGTTAAAATTAAATGATTTCTTAAATGGTTAAACTTTTTTCTCTTCCAAAAGATCTGGATCCAAAAAATTATACATAAGGTCACTAAATATAAAAAATTATCTTATCATTAATCTATCGATAACATGAAGTAGCTCTTAATCATCACATATGAAACATGTGAATACATTCATCATGTATTTTCTTGAAACATGGTAATAAACTGAATTACCATAAACCTTATTGAAAACATGCATGATTCATTATTCCTTTAAGTAAAACACATATTATTGGACTTATTCCTTAAATCCAAAAAAAATGTAAACTCTATCAATAATAAACCACTTTATCAACTAATCATTAATTAGTTCCAAGGTAGTCAATATTATCTAATTCACATTATCCATATCAATCATCACTTTATCCTAACATCATTATTATAACATCAGGATCATATTAATAGTTATATTTACCTCAATTGTGTGTTTCCAAGAAGTTCAACTTGTCATTGAATCACTTTTCTTAATACTATTCGACACATGCTTTAAAATACTTTAAGAAATAGTACTAGAGTACAATACTTATATATTATATAATATCATCAATAAAATACTTTTACAAGATTTTTCAAGGATCCAAATATTTATGAATATTAATCATTCCACTTCGGCTATATCAATGGAATAATTTTGACCTTCACCCCTTAGACTCTTTTGAGGTATATTCCCTGGAAGATTGGGAAATTCGTATGTGTAACGGCCATATCCTTACAGTTGAATCATTGAAAATTGGTAACTTATTTCTTTCACTTTCAATCATGAGAATGGTTTCCATTCTCTCCACTCTTATAAGAAACTTTCATACCCCTCAATAAATTACAAGGTAGTTTCTTTCCAAAATTAACACATGCAAGAAATCCTTATTTATCTTCTTCCCCTTATCCAATTTTTTTTATATTGTCCTCTTCTTCATTGGATTATCTTAAAATTTATAATACGTAGAGAATTATTTATCTATCTTAATAGAACATAAAAAATTTCGTCATATGATGAAAAAGTTTGAGATATTGGCACCCTTAATAGCCTTGTCTTAATCCTTATAAAGAAGTGGTAAATCTTTCACTCTATATTGCTTATGTAATCTATAGCATTCCTAACAAAACTTGTAAATGTATCCTCATACTCAACAGTAATTTCTTCTTCCTTTTTATTTAAGTGAAGTAACTTTCTATTTATTTCAATTTTTTGCTCATGAAAAAAATATTTATCAAAGAATTTATCCTTAAAAGTCTTATATTCTATGAGTTTTATTTTCTCTTCCTCCCTAGTATTCTGGATCAACAACCACCATTGATCAACAACACCTTTGAGATAATACACTGATAGTGTAACCTTTTCCTTTTCACCACATCCCAACACTATAAGTATCTACTCTAGAGACTCAACCCATTACTTTGAAACAATTGTACTAGTTGTCCAACCACATTTTGGGAGTTTATATCACATAAAGAAATCCAACATAGGATAATATCACTCTAGAAAAGGTTTATCCATCCAGGAAAGGTTATTTTTTATAACATAATTATATTTCCCAAATATAGCCATAATTTTCTCAGTTACAATACTAGTTTTATTGGATCCATCGATATGGAAATTTCTACATTGGCTATGAGTATTGATACCCTTATTCATTCGAGGTTCCATTTCTAAAAAATGGAATATACTGGATTAGTTCATAAAATTATGAATTTTCATTCATAATGTATAATTCCAAATATAGTTTTAACTTTTAACATAAACTAAAAATTTATGCAATGTTAATCTCAGAATTATAAACATGGTTTCTTTGGGGAAATATTTATTTTCAAATCATTCATAATTTTTTGCAAAGAAAATGTGAATTATCCTAAGCATATCCCCTAGGGGTGTCAAATAAGGTTCACACTAAGGCTCATTTTCATGAAACAATTGATGATCGGGCCTATCTGAATATGCACTTTTTGGATTTATTACCCCTAGGTACCTCTATTCCAGAACTATTTCCACTTATAGTATCTATAAAGGGATTTATTCTTATAAAACATCACAAAGTATCTTCATTCCCAAAAAATTAGGATGTTCTTATATACTTATCAAAAAATTATATCATAGTTTTATGTTCCCTAATGTATGTATTCTTAAATATAGTTCCCAAGGTTTCTATTAAGCTTCCTTTGATACCAACTATAGTGACCCCAACCCCATTAGCATGTAGCTAGTTTATTCTTTATTACATTATCTTATGATAAAAGTAATCACATCCCAATTTATGGAATTGTTTATTAGTCTTGGTAAACTAGATACATATTTATGTCTTACATTACATTTGAATACAAAAATTACAACATATTTCTTTGATAATAACATTATTCCCTATAGAATATCATTGAATTTGAATCACAGTAAACTTTATGGATTCCTAGGAAAAGGAAAAAATAAGGGTGATCTCAAATTCTAAGTAAGAGTTTAGTATAGTGGAATCTATCATGAATCAATAAGTATAAATAATATGGAAATGTAAATAACTGAACAAAAATTCCATTTAAATAACTTGAATTCATGAATAGATAACTTATAATCAATATAGGATGGAAAATAACAGAAAACACATTCCATTTAATCAATAAATAAGAATAAAATGCATCCAGAGATAATATCATTGTGAAAATATCATTGATAATAATAAATTATTTCTAAATAAAGGAAAAGATTAATTATCAGACATCATGTTTCCAAGGAACATGGTACCTTTACCATAAAGACTCTTCACAAGATAGTTTATAACATAGTGAGTACAACCCGATCTGATTTAGACGACTATAATACTAATCTGAAGACCTTTCACAAGATAGTTTAAAACTACTTGTTACAAATTCATATGGTATCAGAAACTAATTTTTTCAGTTGAGGCTACCCATGCATCGAGGGGATTTCTATAAATGGTACCCAACCCATGTATTTCATGTCCAAATAATTACTCATATATCTAATAATCAATTTAATTCATGAACAATTTGTCTTATAATTAAATATCTGTATTGAGTAAATGATACAAATATATATATATTTCCATAATTAATCAAATAATTGTCAAAGTAAACATAATATGTAAAAAATGGAATATGGGTTAGGAAATAAACATATCCATGATAAGTAATATTTACATTTAGGAGAAATTTAATTTCCATAGGAAGGTGGATAATTCAAGGTAAAGTTAATGACTAAAAAAAGGAATCAAGGAAATGAATTTCAATAATTTCCTTGGTCAAAATGATCATAAACCATCCAGAGGAATTTTAAGGATGGTATCAATACAATATATACATATTAGAGTAATAATAAAGGGTTATTTCCATTGATGAATATAAAAACCATAAAAATATCTTTAAATCCATTATTAAAGAAAATATCTATTTTATTTTGAAACAAATTTTGAAAATCCTTTTCTTTGAAAATGACTTTAAAAAAATAATTAAAAATATCCTCATAAATTTTTAAAGGAAGATTCAAAGAAATTATGTTTGTGATGTAAGTAAATTACATACATGATTTAAAAGTTAAAAACAATACTTTGGTATTATAAAAAAGTTAGTAAAGTGTCTTGTTCAAAAAATGACAAGAAGATTCATTCCACATTTTCAGAAAAAGCCAAACCGTAATTTTTTCGAAAACTATATAAGATTAATTTAGAAAAAAATTGTAAAAAATTAAAAAAATGGGTATAAATTCCATTTATAAATTATTTTTAAAGGTTTAAAACATTTCTTAAAATATTTTTAGAAAACATGTTTTTAGAAGAAAATGTATTTTTGATCGAAGAGCGAAATGAAGTCAAATTTTCTTAAAAAATCACAATTAATTTAAGTACCAAAGAGTGGGAAATGGTAATATTACAAGAAAAAAATATTCAATAACTGGAGGTTAATAAAATAAAATGGGTTTATTAGGAAATGGTGAAATAATTTCATTTAACTGGAATTCAAGAGTAAACAATCTTGATTAGAATGAAATTGTGAAATAAACCTTTACAATGATCATAACGTTGAGGTGAGCATTAATGAATGAATTGATTATGTATTTCAACTATAAATACACATAAAAAAGTTTAAAGATAACATAATGTAATAAAATTTAATTATACACATAATCTTATAATGACATAATCAAGGGCATAGAAGATTAACCCAATGAATAGAAATTGAGTTAAGAAATCCCATACCTCATCATGATTCCTTTTTATTCAATGTTCATTAACCTCGTGTATTGTAATGTCCCAGAAATTCCATGTAAATATTTTTTAAAATTATATAGGATTATTTCGAGACCAGACGCTTAGAAAACACTTGATTTCGAGGCCCGATGATCCCGGAATAGATTTTGGAACTTTTTTAAGTTCATTTAAATAAACGTGAGAGTGGGTTTTTATAACTTTTAAACCGGTTCTCATATCATCTTAGGGAACCTTTGAACATTGAATGTCGGGATTCACCTAAAAAGGACCTAACTTTGACTGGTGAGGGTCGACCAGAAAAGTTAATTTTTGAACTTTTAGGGAGAAAAATAAAAATAACTTAAAAAGTTATTTTTTTGGTTTTGTTCACCGTTGAGTGGTGACATGTATGCACTACAGTGTGGCGATGAGGCAATGATGAGTCGCATTAAATGAATACCTTTAATGGATCATTAATTTACAGCGTAATGACTCATTAAATAAAGTGTAACCAATATGTTATTTCATAAATGAAACAATGTAATGACGCGACGATGCACTATAACAGAAACGCTAAAACACTTTTATCTTTTAAAGGATTAACAGAGTTAGAGAAATGGAATCAAAAAATTGGAACTCCTCTGATAAATAAACAGCAAGGAATCCTCTCCAACTAATATCGGCGAATCACTAGTGACATCATGCACCTCGAAAAATGGGACCGGTGAGATACAAATGCCGATGACTTTGAACTCTTGAATCTCCATGGATGGATCACCACCAAAAAAGAGTTTCCCTCTAGTATGAATCTATCCTATGTAGGAGATATTTTTGTTTGATTTTCCCCATTATTCATTCTAAAACAACAAACGTAGATCAACCCACAAACAGATTGATCTGAAGATCGCTTGTTCTGGCGGGAGGGTTCTTTTTCTTGGGGTTTTCACTAATATTATTTATTTTTATGAGGGAATAATAATATTAACACCCCCCCCTATTTTAAACTCTAATGATGAGGGAATGGGCTGACACAAACAATGTATGATCCCCTCCTCCTTGTGTGTTCTTCATGGTTGAACCTCCAAGTTAACGGCGAAGCGATTTCGAGGCCTTAGTAGAGAAGGAGACACCCCATGAAGTCTGGAGGCATAGACATCACAAGGAACAGACCACCAGAGTGGACCCGATGGTCCACTAAAGGCACTAACGGGGGTGGCCTATAGTAGTGGAAACTGGTAGGTGTCAGAAAGCCACGACGGCGTGCCAAAAGAGGCTTGTGGCCATCTCAGACCGCGGTGGTGCGGTAGGAGCCACTGGTAGTGGGCTGGTGGCTGGTAGACAGGGACGCAGTCGTCCCGCTATGTCAGAGGACTGGGCCATGCTGGGCAAGCTGTGGTTTCTCGATGGAACACGGTCCAGATATCGCGTGCGGGACCAATAGGCGCAACAACATAGCCGGCCTCGGGGCACCGAACCGGATTCCACATGGTGTCTGGGCTAGAGGGGACCGGCCAGCTGGGTGGGAAAGTCTAGCGGGATAAAACCAACACGTTGGGTGTCCTAGGGCGGTAATGAAATGGTTTACTGGTTGTGGTTTGGGCCAGATGGAACCGGGTCTTTAGGCAACCTGGAGGGCTAAAACCCTGGCTGAACCAGGCCTGGTCCAGTAAGGCCTAATGGGATTGGCCCAGTGTTCAGGCCAGATTGGGGTGGCCCAGACCTAAACTGGATCATGTTAGATTGGTCGAATAGAGCCAGGGCATATGGTACCCCTGGGTCAGGTTGGTCGGGTCAGTTTGACTAGGTCAGACCGGGCCTAGACATAACCTTCCCCCATTCACTAAAAGACCAATATCTTTCAAACCGGGCATCTGATTGACAAGTTGTTTGCGTCGTTGGAACCCTTGTGACAAGGTGGTTGTTCTAGAATACTCTAAGAAGGTTCTAATGGAATTTGAAATGTGAAAAATGGATTGGGGAGCGGTTTCTCTCAGAATCAAGAGAACTACGTGCGGGAATCCTACGGATGACTGAGACACGAAAACTGCTGACAAGAGACCCTGTGTGGATCAGCTACAAGGGACCCTATGTGGGTCTACTATAATGGACCAGTGGGAATTTCATATGTGTTACCCAGTACACCCACAGTGGGTGGTGGCTATGTCTGACCTAGTAGACCCACAACACTCATCAAGGATGAGTACCTCAGTATAATGGCTGAGTTGGGAAGTGGTTCTATGCGACTCAATAGCCCCACGTTGGGGAGAAACTCTATGTGGCCCAATATTTACACTATAATAATTAGGGATGAGTACCCTAGAAGTTCAAGGTGTTCAGTGTTTTGACTGATGGTCTTGCTTTCTATACTCTAGATTATACATGTGTGATCTAACAGCCTCATGTGTATACTTTCTTTTGTGGTATCTCCTTTTTTGTTCCTGGATCCCTACTGAGTATTTTCTTAATCACCCCTACCCATTATTCTCCCAAACTTGTCATATATTGTGAAGATGACTAACAACTAGAAGGAGGGCTTGGTGGCCTAAGACCAGGCTAGGCCTAGTGAGATCAGGTAGGTGGGGCATACTTCTACAGATTCTATCAATTACTCTACACTTACCATCATGTTGGGTTTTCAGCAGAAAACTTTCCCAAGATCTTTGTACTTTCCTATTTTCTATTTGTCTTTTTTTGGGTTTTTATTCTAGCTCATTTGACTTATAGCTTGTACCTTTAATCGGTGGATGTTTAGTGGCATGCATATTTACCTTTCCTATTTTTGGGATGTGGTTGTGTGTGAGTTTGTATAGGTACATAGGAAAATGTCTCTCACTTGTAGGTTGATACCTTCGACACTAGTCGCCAACACCCTTCCTTCGAGATGCAGGCTTGGGGAAGTCACAGCAAGGGCCCTGGGGGACGGGTCGTGACAATGCGGTATCAGAGGTGGTCGTTTCTACCTCAAATACTGGGAGTCTATTATTTTGTTTTTGGGAAATAGCGTTAAATGTTTCAAGTTAGATGTATAGATTCCAAGAGTCTAGTGTTGGTTCGGTGGCTGACATATCCATACATCAATACCTTGAATTCTTCTATTCAACTCTATACCTAAAACACTGGTTGCATGCATCATATAAGAATTGAGTTTTTCCTCGTGTTATTTTGGAATTAGAGTCAGCTCACCATGTATAATCTATTGATCATGGTACATCTTGATATGTTTCAGGATTCCTCCATGTAGATAGCTTTCTAGGATTCTGATGTGTGACCATGAGGATAGCCTACCTAGAGATGAGGCTTTGGTTCAGGGACTCGTGCTAGAGATGGCCTCATTGGGTGGTGCACCAGCATTACCACCACCTTTTGATCATCAGTTACTACTAGCGTTACTGATAGAAGATGTAGGTAGAATCAGCACCTTTCATGAGTTTCAGAGACAGATACCTCTCAGGTTCTAGGGATAGAAAGATCCTCATGTCATTGAGGACTGGATGGAGGCGGTGATGCAATTCTTTCACTTAGTGAGGATGCCACTTGACCAGATGGTGATCTTAGCTGTGAGCCTTCTTCAGGGCTCAGCAAGGAGATGGTGGATCTTGATGATTCATACTCTTGATGAGGAGATCCTCACCTGGATAGACTTTGATTATTTTTTCAAGGAGGAGTTCTTCCACGTGACATTTTTCTCAGTGCACATACAGGAGCTACTTCACCTATAGTAGGGCATCATGTCAGTGGTTGAGTACTCTACGGGGTTTACAAACCTCTCCTACTACTCTATGGATATTTTAAGAGACCCTTTATTTAAGGATCAGACCTTTGAGAAGGGACCCTGATGGGAGATTAGGGCGTCGATGATTTCCCTCAACATCCTCACTCAGGTTGGAGTGCTAGAGCAAGCCCTTCTTGTGGAGAGCTTCCAGGAAGAGCAAGCACCAACAACTGGAGCCACAAGTAGACAACAGGCGGTAGAGTCTTCAGTAGTGAGAAGCATGAAGTAGACTTGGGGACCCAAGTGGGTCATATTTTTCAAAGGATGACCCTAGGACTTAGGGTTTGTAGTGTGGGGCTCCCAGAGCAGAGGGAGTCAATAAGGAACCAGGTTGTGCTCCTCATGCGGCGGGTAGGAACACATGGATCGTGACCGCCTGACCCATCACACAGATGATCAGTAGACGTTCAAGGGACCACCAAGGAAGAGTTATAGGTTCAATCAAGGAGGTATGTAGGGTAGAAGACATGGAATAGGAGCTGGTCAAGTAGTAGGCGGTGGGAAACAATTCGAGGTAATACCACCACCACCCCTAGGTGGTCCACCATGGCCTTAGGGAGCAGGTGGATAGGGGAGAACTTAGATTTAGACAGTGGAGGCCTATGACCATGGTGCTCCATAGATTATTATAGGTACTATTTGTGTCTTCTCTACCTTAGTTGATGTTCTTATAAACATAGGTTACAGTCACTATTTTCTTTCCATGGATCTCATTCGGATCTCAGAGATTCTGGTGGAGCTATTGGCACGATCCTTACGATTAGAGACTCTTATGGGAGGTGATTCGATGATTAGACATTGGTTTTGATAGTTTGAGCTTACTCTTGGAGGTGAGACCTACAGCTGGGATCTCCTAGTAGCAGCGTCAAGGCCTTACGATGTCATCTTGGGCATGGACTGGTTATCCACAGTTCATGCTATGATCAACTATATTAGGCGTAGAGTGTGGTGTGTCTATGAGGATGGGACCAGATTTACCTTCACCAGAGAGAATGGAACTCTTACAGCACAGGAAAAACTTTCTCATAGGAGGGTTCATCTGATCACTCACCAGTTGTCTAGCCTCACCTTTGGTGTGGTGGACAAGAGGATTCCTCACTTTCCTGTAGTGGTGGATGAGTATAAATATGTCTTTACTAAGGATGTCTCAGGGCTACCTCCTCGCAGGGTGGTAGACTTTTGCAACGAACTGTACCCCAAAAGGCATTGATATCCACATTGGCATATCGTATGGCTCCGGAGGAGCTTCATGAGTTGAGGGTATAGATAGAGGGATTATAGGATAAGGGCTTCAAGAGGCCCAACATTTCACCGTGGGCATCCCCAGTGTTGTTTTCCAAGAAGGCATACAAAAGCTTGAGGATATGTGTGGACTTCTAGCGCCTAAACCAGGTGACCATAAAGAATGATTATCCAATTACGATAATTGATGACCTCTTTGATCAGATGAAGGGAGTGAGGTGGTTCTCAAAGATAGACCTCAGATCAGGCTATCAACAGATTCGGGTATGGGATGATGATGTACTGAAGAAAGCCTTTAGATTCCAGTATATCCACTACGAGTTCTTGGTGATTCCCTTTGATGTGACCAATTCCCCAACAGTGTTCATGGGACACATGAATAGGATCCTCTAGAATTACCTCAATCATTTCGTGGTGGTATTCATTGATTCATCTTGGTGTACTTGGCGTCAAAAGAGGATAATTCTACACACCTTCGGATAGTCCAAGATACACTCTGAGAGCACTAGATTTATGGGAATCTTTAGAAGTTCCAGTTATGGATTTGGGAGTTCCACTTTCTGGGAAACATCATCTCAGAGACTGGAGTTGCAGTGGATCTGGAGAAGATAGAGGCAGTGCTTTCTTGGGAGCCACCCAGGAGCATGACTGTAGTGTGGAGTTTCTTGGGGCTGGCCGGATACTACCGATGGTTCGTGCCTTCCTTTTATAGAATATTAGGACCCTTATAGGCTTTTACATAGAAGATACAACCCTTCATATACACGGAGAAGTTCCAACAAAGTTTCCAAGAGCTGAGTCGGAGAATGGAGAGTGCCCCCATCTTGAGACTACCAGAGGAGGGAAATGGGTATGTAGTTTTCTATGATGCATCAGGGATCATATTGGGTTGTGTCCTGATGGATGAGTGAGTAGTGATCGCCTATAGTTCATGGTAGTTGAGGGGGAATGAGTGGAACTATGCGACCCATGACCTATAGTTAGCAGTAGTAGTATTTTCTTTGAAGATGTGGTGGAACTACTTGACGGGAGAGTGGTTTATCATCTACTTTGACCACAAGAGTCTCAGGTATATATTCTTCCAAAAGGACATGAACTTGATGTAGCCGTGATGGCTAGAGTTCCTCTAGGACTATGACTTTGAGATATTCTATACTCTTGGGAAGGGTAACGTGGTGGTAGACGCGCTCATCAGGAGGTCCAGTTTGTAGTTATTGGGTGAGGAGATGGAGAAACTAGTTGTGATGCAGATATCCTTCATGGATAATGATGGAGCAGCTTACCTTCAGTAGATGACTGTCACTCCCCTAATTTTACAGTGAGTTTGGGAGGCATATCTTTTGGATGTTGATTGTGAGGCCTGACGTGATCAATTATCTTCAAGACAGGCTCTTGATGAATTTTTTATGGGTGGGGAGCACATCATTCTTTTCAAAAAGACACACTGTAGTACTAGTGGCATTGCGAGAGGATATTATGAGGGAGTTCAACACCTCCCATTTGGCAGTATATCCTAGAGTATCAAAGATGTACTAGGATCTTCGATGTCAGTATTGGTGGCCAATGATGAAGAAAGTTTTGGCCAAGTTCATTTCATGGTGCCTCACTTATTAGTAAGTGAAGGCTAAGCATCAGGTTCCAGCAAGCTTGGCACAGTCGCTTGAGGTATCAAAGTAAAAGTGGGACGGTATCTTTATGGAATTTGTGATGGGATTACCATGCACATCCAAGGGCCACGATTCTATCTGGGTGATCATTGACTGACTCACCAATTCGGCTCACTTCCTACCCATCTAGGAGTATGGATCGGTAGAGGGATTGGGACGCCTCTACATCCAGGAGATAGTGCTGCTTCACAGGGTGACTTCGATAATTATATCAGACCATGATGCTCGCTTCACATCCCGGCTGTGGAAGGGATTACAGGAGGTTTTCGGGACTCAGTTGCACTTGAGAACAGCCTTTCACTACCAGAAATATGGTCAGACAGAGCAGACCATACGGACTTTGGAAGACATTCTTCGGGATTGCATCCTTGATTTTGGTCATAGATGGGAGGACCACCTACCACTAGTGTAGTTTTCATACAATAATAGTTATCACTCCACCATTGACATGGCGTCATTTGAGGCTTTGTATGGGATACCATATAGATCACCTCTATATTGTACAGACCCAGGGGATTCAGTGCTCATGGGTCTAGAGTTGGTGTGGGATACCACTAAGAAGGTGCAGATCATCCAGGAGTGGATGAGGAATACACAGAGCAGGCGGAAATCTTATGCTGACAGGAGATGGTGGCCCTTGCAGTTTGAGGAGGAAGACCATGTTTTCCTTTGGGTCCTACCCCGATAAGGATTGTGTAGATTTGGTCGGGGTGGATAGTTATCTCTGAGCTTCATCAATCCTTTCCATATTCTGAGTAGATTTGGTGAGGTGGTGTACTTCCTAGCTCTTCCCCCACAGATGCACGAGGTGCATGATGTTTTTCATGTGTTGCAGCTGAGGAGGTTCTTGCATGATCCATCACATGTCATTGACCGGTGTGGGTTGGACATTGATGATGGGGAGACATTTTTGGAGTTCCTAGTGGAGATAGAGGATCAACTGTAGTAGGTCCTTAATGGATGCTTGATTCCTCTGGTGTGCATTAGGTGGTAGTACGGGAATCTCTCGGAGATCACATGGGAGTGGGAGGCTCATATGCGTGCTCAGTACCACCATTTGTTTGTTTATCCTTTTTTGGATTTTGGGGATGTAAATCCCGAAGTTGGGGAGAATTTAATGTCCCATAAATTCCATGTAATTTTTTTAAAAAAATTATATGGGACTATTTTCAGACTAGATGCTGAAACAGCACCTGATTCTGAAGCCTGGTTATCTTGGAATAGATTTTTTAACTTTTTAAAGTTCATTTAAATAAACGTGCGAGAATTTTTTTTCTAACTTTTAAAATGGTGCATGGATCAAAAACTTGAGGGCACCATTGAACTCAGAATGTCGATATTCACCAAGAAATAACCTAACTTTGATTGGCAATGGTCGACCAGAAAAGTTAGTTTTCAGACTTTTCAGGAGAAAAATAAAAATAACTTAAAAAGTTTTTTTTGTTTCTTTCACCATTGATCGGTGACACGTCCTCACTTCAGTTTAGAGACAAGGAGACGATGAGTCACATTAAATCAATCCCTTTAATGTCTCATTAATGTACATCGTAACGACTCATTAAATTAAGTGTAATGATGTTAGAATGCAGTGTAACAGAAATTCTATGACGTGTTTCTATTTTAATGTATTAATGGGGTTGAAGAAATAGGTTAAAAAATGTGTAACTCCTCTAAAAAATCGATGACAAGGAATACTCTCTAATGAATGCTGGGGAATATCTAGCAATATCATGCACTTAAAAGAATGGGACCAGTGAGCGACAAATGTTGATAGCTTTAAACTCTTGAATCTCCATGGATGGATCTCAACCAGCAACGAGTTTCCCTCCGTCGCGAATCTATCCTAGGTATGGGTTATTTTTGTTTGAGTTTTCACATTCTTCATTCTAAAACAATGAATGTAACTCAACACACGAACAGGTTGATCTGCGGATTGCTTGTTCTGGTGAAAGGGGTGCTTTTTCTTGGGGTTTTTCACTGGGATTATTTATTTTTATGATGGAATCGTA
The DNA here is from genome assembly GCA_963277665.1 of Viscum album. NCBI lineage: Eukaryota > Viridiplantae > Streptophyta > Magnoliopsida > Santalales > Viscaceae > Viscum > Viscum album. The sequence continues at coordinate 1,492,823,246 of OY728142.1, forward strand.
ATATTAAACCCCATGTTTCAAAATCTAATGTGGAGGGTGCATCCCAACATGAACAAGGCCTGAGCCCCTCCACTTTATGCATTCATCATGGCTGAACCTCTAAGTTGACAACGAAGTTGTTTCAAGGCCTTAGTAGAGAAGGCAGAACCATATGGAGGTCAGCGGCATAGAAAGCATGAGGAATAGACCACCAGATCAGACTCGGTGGTCCCTTGAAGGTACCGCCGGTGGTGGCCCATGGCGGTGGCCGCAGGCAGGTGGCTTCATGCCAAAGGAGGCATCGCGGCCATCTCGGGCCACGACAGTGTGGCAAGATCCGCCAGTAGTAGGCCAACGGCTGGAAAACAAGGATGCGGCCATCCATCCGCATCAGTGGAGCAGCCCGCACTGCACAGGCCATAGTTTCCAGTTAGAAAGTGATCTAGTGACCACGTGCAGGACCAATAGGCGAGGTCATCTTAGCTGACCATGGGGCCCCACACTGTATGCCGCATGGCATCTGTTCTGGAGGGGACTAGCCCGCTGGGCGGGCCAGACTGGGGCATGAAAAATGGGTCGCTATGCGGCCCAGGATGAAAATAAAGTCAGCTCTCTATTGTAGGCCCGACCAGCAGAATAAAACTAGGCCGCTTGGTGGCCTGGGGAGATAACGAACCGATCCTCCAGTTGTGGGTTGGGCTGGATGGAACCAGGTCAGGTCCAGCAAGGCCCAATGGGCCTAGCCCAGTGGCTAGGCCGGACCGGGCTAGCCTAGACCTGAACTGGGTCAGGTCGGATCAGTTGAACCATGCCAGAACATGCGAGTCCCCTGGGCTGGTTTGGTCAGGTCGGTCCGACCGAGTCAAATTGGCCCAAGACATGACCGAACCCCAGTCACTAAAACATCAATATCTTTCAATCTAGGAATCTGATTGACTATCCATTTGAGGCATTGGAACCCTTATGATCAGGAGGTTCTTCTGGAATACTCTAAGGAGGTTTTCATTGAAGTTGAAATTTGATGAATGGATTGAGGAGTGGTTTCTCCCAGAATCAAGCATACTACTTGCAATAATCATGTGGATGACTGAGACCCAAAGATTGCTGACAAGTGACCCTGTGTGGATCAGCTACAAGTTACCCTATGTGGATCAACTATGATGGCCCATGGGGAAAGTGGCGTTGTGTGACCCAGCAGGCCCACGGTGGGGAGAAGCTCTGTGTGACCCAGCAGACCCATGGTACTCAACAGGGATGAGTACCTCAGTATGATGGACAAGGTGGGAAGCATATCTGTGTGACCCGATAGGCCCATAGTGGAGATTGGCTCTGTGTTACCCAGCATACCCATGATACTTATCATGGATGAGTACCCTAGTTGTTCAAGGTGTTTAGTGTTGCGATTGATAATGTTTCTTTCTATACTCTAGATTATAAATGTGTGAGCTGACAGTCCCATGTATATACTTTCATTTTTGGTATTTTCTTTGTGTTTCGGGACCCCTACTGAGTATTGTGTTACTCACCCCTGTACGGGCTTCGCCTAGACATGTCATGTCTTATGTAGATGACTGACCCCTAGATGGAGGGCTGGTGGCCTAGGACGAGGTGGGGCCTAGTGAGATCAGGCAGGTGGGTCATCACTCCACAACTTCCAATAGATACTCTACACTTACCATCAGGTTGGGGTTTTTAGTGGACATATTTCCCAAGATCCTTATACTTTCCTATTTTCAGTTTGTCTTTTCTTGGGTTTGTATTCTAGCCCATTTGACATATAACTTGTACCTTTACTTAGTGTATGTTTAGTGGAATGCAGGTTTACCTTTCTAGTTTTTGGGACATGGTTGTGTGTGTGTGAATACAGGTACTTAGGCAAATTCTTCCCACTTGCAGGTTGACACCTTTGGCGCTAGTCGCTAACCTCTGGCCTTCATAAGGTGGGCTTGGGGGAGTCAAGGCACGGGCCCCAGAGGATGTTTCGTGACATGTATAGTGTTTTTAAACATGTTAATAACTTATACTAGAACCATATTAATAATTATAATATCATATATGATCCTTTTATAATATCTTATTACCCATTCATTAATAATTTTTCATTATTTTCATTATTTTGTGTGTTAATTGCCTTGTTTTCTCATTCACTAGTTGTCATGAGAGTTCCAGTTTTTTTTAATATTATATAGTTTCATAACCTCCATGATAATAATCATGAAATAATTATCATAATTATCCCTCAATTATACTTTTAAAACCAATCAGGATAGATGGTTATGAAAAATTAAGTATGTTACAATCATGGAAACGGTAGGTTGTACGTACGCATGAGTAACGTTTCTATTTTTCAAAAAACATTAAAGAAAGGAGTTAAGTAATATTTTAGCATTAAATAATGACCATATTTTCATTAATATCATATTATATATTTATATATATCATCCATGTGGTGTGGTTATAAAAAGAGATTTGCATCGCTTCGTGAGGGAGGTATTCCACACGTACATGTACGATGTTATCATCTTTACGTGAGTGAAAAGGAACGGAAGTAATTGATATATCTTATATTTAAGTAATGATAAATATTTCATGAATATCATAATTATTTAATTTATATCACATATTATTTTTAAATTTATCTTTATCACCTTTCATGTGAATCATTGGTGAAAGATGAATCCCATCGCTTCATGGGGTGGTAGTCTTCCAAACACATGAGCAACATTATCATATCTCCTATGGAATGGAAGGTAAAAATATATTTATTATATAATAACTCTAGATTTATAAATTTTGTTATAAATATAATATATATATACTTTATATTCATCATCATACCCAACCTTTAAAGGTGGTAATGAAAGAATGAATGATGTCAGTTCGCGAGGTGGTAGCCCTTCATAAACACAAACCATGATTTCGTAACCTGTTTTATGGAAGTGGAGATGTTTGTAGGTCATGTACTTATTATTAAACCATCATATTATATGGGATATACTGATATTATTATATTATAATGGTTTAATAATAATTTAATGATATTGATAAATAAATAAAATAAAGATGCTTGTTGAAGAACATTACCTCTTCTTTGGGTATCCTCATTAGGTTTGCAATAAATCCTTCCTAGATTGTATTTATTCTAAAAATAAGTATACTATGATGAGGGGAGGGAAGTAGGGAAGTTATTTTTTCAGGTATTTTTTTAAACCAAATAGGTTTTAAGGTGTGAAGAAGGTTGGATAGGGGTGGCCTTTTATAAGGGAGGAGAGGACAGAGTTGGAATTTTTGAAAAGAATTGAGTGCTCCCAAATTTTTCATATGTCATAGGGGTCCAAAATATCCCATTATTTGATTTTAGATGTGTACTGGTATAAATATTTCCAAAAAATATTTTTTAGACAAGTTTATATGTCATTTTTACCCTTATCATTTTAGTTTAACCCTTGGTAAACCCATTTTTTCCTTAATCGTGGTAATTAATGTTTACTTCTTTCACCATTAATTTTGTTGAAAAATTAAATTGAGCTTATTATAAATTATAAATTATTATTATTATAAATATGGAATACATTTTTACAAATTCAATTCACATAAGTGGTGAAATTTAATTTAAAATTAATCCCGAATACATAACGAGAAAGCAGGTTTCTAAAGTGAAAATGTTCAAAAGTTTACAAAGTTTTTATATCCAAATTAAATATGAAAATGAGTATAATGACCTAAATTGGATTAATTAATTTAAATTTAACTAATTTTAAATTAAAAATAATTAAAAATATAAATTAACTTTATAAATAATTTAAACTGAAAGGCAGTTTTCAATTAAAATTCAGTATTTTTCACTATTCATCAAAAAATGAAACTTTTTAGAAAAATACCAAAAATTCACCCTAAGATAATTTTGATATTAAGGTTTCAAAAATTAAGTTTATTTTTTCATATAAATATTATAAAAGTTTTAAAATTAATTTTAAATTAAGTTTGCAAAGTGTGATTAAACCGTCTTTAACAAATATACAATTTTTCATAAAACATTTCTTTTTTATTTAAATGATTATTATTTATTTATAATCAATAAATAAAAAATTAGAATGTGTAAACTATATACTTAAATAACTTATTTAATATTATTCATAACCTCTATTATAATAGTTATGTGATATGTTAAATAATAATGTTAATAGTATTTTTTTGTGTGGTGAAACTTGGTTTTGTGTGTTACACAAGCTATCAAAGAAACTCAGTATTGCATGTAATGAAAGCTAACTCAATATTACATGTAACATATGCTATTGAATAAAATGTTATTCTTTTAGATTTTTTGTGGTGTTACATTTAGGTAAAATACCATTATATTAGTATTTTAATGATATAATTTAGTGTTTATTAGTGTGATATATAATAATTATAAAGAATTAAGAGAAGAATTTATGGATACAAAATAATTACAAAGTATTAATAAATTATTTTTCCTTCTTAGTTTTCTTATTTAAGATGGTTAATTTTTTTATGATTGTTTGTCAATCATATCATTAATAGATTATTAAATTTTTATTACCATAACCTTATTCATATCATAAAAATTATATTTATCCTTTAAAACTATTCTTATAACTATCCATGAAAGTTAGTAACGAAAAACATAATACATCGATCCATGGAGGAAATTGCTTGCACATATACATGGATGATGATTTCATGTTTTTAAAACAGGAGAGAGGGGTAGTATGATTTATCATTTAAGGATCTTAAATAAGTCATAAATATCATAATTGTACATTAAATTTCTTTTCTAACTATCCATTTTAGGTGGTGAAAAAAAATTAACATGTTACTTCTTGCAAGTCGTAGTCCACACATACGCATGTTTCATGTTTTAATTTTTTTCTTAATGGAAATGGGAAAAGGTGGTTAATGTTTGTACCATAATTATAATAACATATAATTATACTATGGATATTGACTTTTTCATTTTAATATGGTGAAATTGAATTTCTGGAAGAAGAAGTGAAAATAAAGAATAGAAAAGATAAAAATTTATACCTCACAACTTAGATTATCTCCTTTGCAAAGAGGTTTAAACCTTTAAGGGGTGGTTTTTAATAATAAAAAAAGTTATTTAAGGTGGATATCATTTTTTAGGAGATTTTTTGGTAGATTTTGTTCCAAACATAGGGGTTTTTGTGTGAGGGGAAATGAGGAGAGGAGAACCCTTCTTATAAGTGAAAAGGGATGGCATTTTTGTAAATACCCAAAACATTTTAATAATTGGAAGTCACTCTCAAGGAAATTTAATCTAAAATTGAGAAATAATAAAGAGGAGTATTGTTAAGGTTCACCAAAGCCACAACCACACATTCCCACACAATTTTAAAACATTTTTGAATTTATTTTCTCTTAAATTTTTACTTTTACCATTTTCACATTTACCGTAGTAACTATTTTTTACCTAAATAAATTATCCATTATAATTTAAAAATAAAATGGTAATTTTTATCTAATTTTGAACCAATGATTTAAAATATTAATTTAATTTAATTTAAATTAATTTTTAAAACTGATAAAGACTAATTTTAAAATAATAAGTATATAATTAAAAACATTCTTGATAAAAATATTAATCAAGCTCTAAAACATTAAATATAGGTTTCTAAACTATAATAAATATTTATAAATTTATAATATAACTCAAAAAATACATATTTTCCATATAAAATGGTGTCATAAATTTCCAAATCATTCTTATAAATGGATAATTCCATAAATGGGATGGTAATTATAAAAATACTATATTTCACTATTCACCTAAAAATTAATTTTTTATGAAAAAACTCAAAAATTCATCTTTAGATAATATTGGCATGTTTAATACAAAAATGAATTTATTTTCTTAAAATTAAAATTCTAAAATTTATAAATTATCTTTTAATTTAACATATATTAGATAAAAAACTACTTTTTTTAATGACCATTTAAACTTCAAGTGTTTTTAATATTATTTCATATATATTTAAAAATAATTGAATGTTTATATATTAATTTATAAATATAAATATTAACTGTTATAATAAACTTTTAACTATGGTAAATCCAATCTATTAACATAAAATAAAATACCCCTTTTTTAAATGGTTGATCAAAAGAAATCCTTTTTAAAATATTAATCAAAGAAAATAATAGTATATAATTATTTCAATTGATTATTATCTTTTTATCTAAAAAGTTATATAATTAATGTAATTTTATTATTGTATGGTTCATTTTAGTTAGGTGTTTTGTTAGTTTGGTGTTGCGTGTGACACAAGTTATTGAAGATAATATTAATTTAAAGGGTTTAAAATATCATGTTGTTACAATAACAGGAATGGGAAAGATCCCTTATCAAAAACATAGGGTATGGTATTTCTCCTTGAGTCACCTCCATTAAATTGATCCGAAATCCTTTAAAAGAGGGAATTATGGTCACATTATTGGATTAAAGACATGTATATGATATTTTAGAGAATCATTTGGCTGGAACTTTGGTATGGGAAAGAGTGTTTGAAGTGGGGAGAATGTGGTGGAGTATGGGTGTTTGTACAGTCAAAGGGGAGGGGAATTTTAGAATAAATTATTGATTATTTTATCATTTTGGCCAAATAATATGGATAGTATTGATACTTATAAATTTTATTAGTGTATTATTTAAAAAGGATGTTTCTTTAAAATTTTAACACAACCAAAAACTAAATTGATCTAGAAATTATTTTATACAATGTAAATAATCAAATATAGTTTTCTATTCAAATAAAATATAACTTATGTTTTGAAAAATGATTTATAGGTTTAAATATTATGTTATTATTAAATTAATAGTTTTACTCTCTAAATAAATTTTAATTTATGAAATAAATTTATAAATTTTTTAGTCATATTTATATTATGATAATTTCATAAACCTCATGGTATTCAAAAAATGCATTTTTTACTATTCACTAAAAAATAAAATTTTCAAAAAAAAATTACCAAAGATTAACCCTAATACATTTATGATTTTATTATTTAAAAAATTAATTATGTTTTATAAAATTAAAATTAAAATTATTAGAAATTTTATTTTTTAAAAAGGTTATATAATGTATAAAAAAGTAATTTTTTAAAATAAAAAAACTATTTACTTTTCAATGAGTGGTTACATTTATATTTATTACTATTAATTGATTATTATAAGTTTAATAATTAATTATTTATGCATTTCAAACATTATATCAATTTTATATAATTCATTTTTAGTAAATAAAAAATTTATTATTTGAATATATATTTATGAAAACAATTTTCTTTCAATGAAAATTATACATTATAGCCACAATGTAATGTAAGAAACCATATTACCTTTATAATAACAAAGTTATCTAACTTTAATGTATATTTTGTGATAATAAGACAATATATAAATGAGAAATTATTTTTCCAAATAAATATAATAAATAATTCATTATATTATTTCAGAGTAAAACATTTTAAAATAAAATTTAAAGAGTAATAAAATATGGAAAAAATAATTTAAAATTAAATTATTTATTACTTAAATTTTAAATTCATCATATAATTTTTTTAATATTATTTAACCTTTTGTTTTATCATATTATGTATATAAAACATTATATGACATTAAAATTTATTACCTTACTTTAAATGATCATATGTTTCAATTATATAACTACTAAACATGTACAATATTATATTAAAAAATATATTTGAATGACTAAATTACTATTTAAATGAAAATTTGATAATAAAATGACCAATAATAGTAATATAGTTATCAAAAAAACATTATATGTAAAAAAAATTGAATATAATAAATGTTATTTTATAACACATTTTTAATAAATAATTATTATCCATAAAATTTCATTATAATTGAATTTATATTTTGGAAAAAAAATGTATTTTATAAAGGAAACTACTTTGGTGATAAATATGTATATAAATTTTTGGTTTACATCCATAAAAATAAATAAATTCATTTAACATTCACATATATGATTAATGATTGACAATTTATATAAATATTCATTAAAAATTTCGGATGTTACACTAAGAAACCACCTCATGAATCTTCCACATTTCATATCATCCATTTATATCAAACACATTCTCTAATTCTCATAAATATGGATGGGTATGGTTATTCCATCACCACACCCAACTATTAAAATTTTAAAATTCTTTAGACACCTCTTGCTTCAGACTATTATAACCACTGGTCATCCCCCAAATCACTTTTTGAAAACAATTTTTTTCTCATTATAGTTGATCATGCATGAAACTCACCCGTTGATACCCCATTGCATCATCTTCCTTTAATGACCTGATGGATTGCACACTATTATTATTGATCAACATACAAACTCCAAAAATATATCCTAATGTCAGTGACATTCATCAATTTATAATTCATTGGTGTCACATTTTAATGGTCAACATCATTGGTCTACACTAGATCATCACTTGCTTGATAATGCACCCAAGCTTTCTCAAAACACTAAGGCTCAAACCTATAGTCCCATGATCAAAATTTAACCATATCATGAAGCCTCAATTTATTTTACATGTCATCGCACTTCCATAATCATTGATATTCAATATAACTAGCCACCACACCAATTTTTTCCTAAAACCAATACCAAGTCATCCTACCAAAATATAATCTCATAGTGTGCAGTCATTAGCTACCATAAATACTAGATCATCTTAGATACCATAAATTGATACATAAATCATAGAATTACCTACTTACAAACACATCCAAGCCATTTTCATCCAAACACTATCCCAGAACCTCTACCTCATGTGGGTTGGGTATACTGACACATTACCCATACATCCATCAAAATCTCCCTTTTATAAGGTTCAAACCCATAAGAATTCGAGGGTGAACTCCCTGCTATAGGATTTATTTATCATCATTATAAAAGAACTTACCTTCCCACATTCCATCAACATTAAAACTCTAATTCCCATGAACCCTTCTCATCATAACCTAATAGACTCATCCATGAGCCTTACTCTAGGTCTACACTACCATGGTGCTTTATTCCATCATTTCCCAAATCACCTCATCGATCCATATCCATGAAACATGGCATTGATGGTTATAACTCAAGGTCACTACCTCACTTACTACCACATTACTCTTTTGTTTCAACTTTTCTTAGACTCAACATCATCCAGCTTTCATATCTATAATTTACTAATACTTGAATTACAATAGTTATGGAATCCCCAAATTTTCTAAAAATGGTGTTTCAACATTCAACCCATTAGTGAATTAAAGGTTAAAACTCATCTACCACATGAGTTGATGCCTTGATTTAACCACAAACCTCATGAACCCTTGGTAAAACTATAAAACTATACTATGGAAACCCTATATCCCACACCAATCTTACCTAAATCCATTTATTTTCCCTAATCAATCCATATTTGACCATACACAGAGCATCAAATTCTCAAAAAGAATATTAAAAAATTACATAAGGACAACTCTCTTATCCCTTTCTCATTCATATCAAGGTGTCTCATGCCTTTATAAATATCATCTCATACCAGATCACACCTCAAGTGTGATCACTCATCATGTATAATTGGGATCTCTTAACTTAGATTTAAGTAGTCATGAAACTAATAAAACCTAAGATCCATCATGATTCATAGAAACCCATAAGGGTCCTACACCATATATGGTTCTCAATAAACCAAACACATTCCCTGATTAATCATAACCCACATACTTGGATGGCTCGCATGAAATCATCATGCATCAAAAAATTTAATCATGACTTACTCATCAGAGTTTATTAACTCTCACAATGGTACATAACTGCCACCATAGTTCATCAGATATTATACCCATGTTGGAATACACCCCAATGATACTCTATTATATCACTCAAGTTAACCAAGCATGATCCACATTCCATCAGCCTTTGGATCACATGCCAAATGAAAAAATTACTATGCCTTCTATACATGTATGACACTTCATAAACAAGAACTAATTTTGATTTTTCATCAATAACTATATAATACATCATCAATTATAGCCTGATACATGATAATACATCATCATTGTATCATATTTTTCACTCAAAACATCCACCCATCCTTTATATCTCAAAGGAACCTATGTGCCTGGGCTAACCCCTCTCTTTCCAGTACTACCCTCACATATCACAACCCATATTGAGAAATAATAGGAAACGAATCATGTTACCCTATGTAATTACTCAACTCACCAATATATTGATTCACATATCATCATTATTATGCCCTCCATCCAAGTTTGTAAGTCATAACCCACATAATCACATCCCATGAATAAAAATACATGCACAAATCAAAAATGGATTAAGGAAAATCATGGTTCATTTCCCCATCCTAGGGATCTAACCAATCTCAAAAAATACACATTCCCATATAACCCCTTATCATGGTTATATATTCATACTCATATTTATGTCAATAACATCACTATTATACCAATCATGTCAATATTTCATCATAACTAAAGAAAAAATGAAAGGAAAAATGTGTCCCATTACATGGATCTCACACTCGATCCTTCCCAAAACGAATTATACATCATGATCACGGTACCATAACACAACTCAATTAAGGATATATATTGTAATATCACTAAAACACTGGACATGAGACTTGAAACAAATCTATCACAATTCTCATAATTATTATTTAATGGAAATAGTAACATGAAATGCATCCTACTACCCTATACACCTTATCCACCCAAGGGACACATAATACCTAGGAAAAATGTATCCCCTAAAAAACCACTCTTAGGGTTAGGTTAGGAATACTCGTATGATTTACATAATGATCTATAAAGTAAAAAAACAAATAATCGATAACCATTCATTTAGTTAAGTAAATAACCACCAATAAATTATATAGTAAAACACTATATAACTTGTTCTTAACATATTAAATAACTAGAATATATATCATAATTAAGTTCTCAATCAAATACAGAAACATTAATTTCATGTAAATCCAATGAGATAAATATATTTCATAAATGTATGTCTTCTTACCATCCCAGGCCAAGAGTAAAACCATAAACCATAAATCAAACACTATATTCTTTCAAATCATAAAAAATAATAATTTAAATATAAGAACAATAATCTTAGATTTGGTTACTTGTATATCTACATATACTTGTGTTTTCTAAGAACAAGTGAAACTTCCATCCAATGATCTGACAAGTCACACCCCCAAATATAATGTACATAATAATATAAAAAATAAAAAGAAGGATATGATATCAATTTATAGTTTCCCCAGACTAATCTACCTGAATAGTTCCAAGTTAAGAGTTCCATATATCCTTAGGTGAACCTATTTGTATTCCAAATGTTTCTGACTAGTCATGAAGGTCTGATAAACCATGTGGGACACTATACCCTTAGTATCATCATAATAATGAAAAATAGTAATAGTAATATCCATAATATATATAACAACTTGGTACAACCAAGGGTTTATAATAAAAAAACAAAATAGAAATAACGGCACCATGATATATAGAAATGTGACTCAAGTAATTCATACAGTCATATACACCAACAAGGATCACCTAATGATAGATCTTATGTGATATTGATAAATACTTAAAATAAATAAAATGGTACCTATTACATTGTCCACAACATCACCTAGGAACTATGTCTAACTCTATATCAAGATCTTATAGCTCATACACCAATACTAGGTCCATCTCCTAAACCTACATGTTAATCATGAAGTTTTCACATCCATTTAGGTTCATATGCATAGTTCCAGTACAACTTGATAGTCAACCACCAATGGTGTACTTAAAAAATATATAATATATAAGTGCATGTACAAATTGATATACTCACAATTAGTAATTAATAATTAATAAAAATACAAATCACATCACTAGGTGCTAATGAGACACTCTATGAGTGACCATTATCTACTTTAACCAATGTCAATATTAGTCTGAATATATATCCTATGATACAAAGTGTCGGTATGGAATCCATCCATATATCATTAATCAAGAAATATAACTTACATGTAATCATAACCATAAAACATTATAAAAACCATTATGTCTAATTCCAATTTCAAAAAACCAATTGAAGGTCATATCATCATGTTCCATATTAGAGTTAAGAGGGAAATTGTATAAAATTCCATTTATAACTAACAAAAAAATGAATGGGTATCACATTCCATTTCACTTACAAATCTATAGATGATTGGAGTGTCTTTATATTCCTGAATGACGTATCAATATATCTCAGGGTAATAGTGTTCCACTAAAAAATACTTATATTTATTAGAATAATGGAGAACCTGTACTTTGTATCAATCTATATTAGGGGCATAGAATTCAACCCAACAACCCATTTCTTGATTGGTATAACATCCAAATCATAATTTATATCAAGGGTGAATGGGTATAACATTCCATTATATACCGAATGTCATGAGTGGAGAGTCATATCATTTCATAACACAATCAACATAATGAATGAATATCCATATCATCCATTAATATAATCAATAAAAAGGCATAATTGGCATAATGTCATATTCCCTACTCAATGTCAAGAGTAAATGGGAATATAATTCCCTATCACAAACAAAATCATGAATGAATTAGTATAAAATCCCATTTTATAATCAATAAAAAGGGTGAATGGGTATATCATTCCATTCCCCACCCAATGTCATAATTGAAAGGTCATATCATTCAATACCATAACCAACAACACGAAGGAATGGATAAATAATCCCATACCATGATCAATAAAAAAATTTAATGGGAATAATGTTCCATTCCATACCCAAGTCTAACATAGAGGCATGACATCCAAATACTTTTCAAAAATCTAACATGAAGAAGCATGGCATCTAACTCCATAATATATCAACATAAATTTACAAAACATATAAATAAAAATATAAAACATATCAAAAGTATGGTTATAATTTTTATTTAACAATAACATTGCATATATTTTAATAATGGATAATCATATCATACTAAAAATAACACTATATAAGACATAAAAAATCATATATAGTTATAACATACAATCCCACACCATATCTAGCATGATTTCGCACCACATAAAATCCTATTACATTATTTATTTAAGGTTGGTTCACAAACACACAACCCATTTCCCATTACTAAATCCAAGTTAAAACATACCCAAACCCGTTTAAATTATAGGTGAGTAGCCCTCACCACATTCATATTTCAAACAAGCTAGACATCCATCTATTAAAATAAAAACTAATTCAAAGGATAATGTTGTTCTAACTACTCAAATTAATAGAACCCCATCAAAAATCTAGAATCCAATGAACCTATCAAGGTCCAAAATTTTATAAAATAATAAGAGAACATTGTTATTGGGTTCTAAGAACCATAACCATAATTATTTAGATTATACACCTGGTTATCTTCAATTATAGAATCAATATACATCACTCAAAAGACCACTCATGGCACTAAAAGTTATTACTTCACTCAAAAATCAACAGAAATGAAATTTTGGTTCATCCTTAGGAAAGAATATAGACCCTTAATAACTCAAATATCAAATGTCACATGAAACTCATATAATCTAATGAAAAAGTTTAAGGACCACTTACCTTGAATATGGAGTTATACCCTCATGTGATTCTCACCCAAATTCACCAAAACTTCACCAATCCTAAATCAACCCCCACTATATCCACAAGCCCCTAACTCTATCATAAAATTTCATTAATTAATTATAAATTAATCATAATTAATTAACCCATTCATTTCCATATCCATCCAATTAGGAATGGTTGATGAAATTATCACAGAATGACCTAATTATGCTAAAATATTGAGTAAATAGGAATAAATCGTCACCAGTATACATCTAGTCCCATCCCATAAAAAATCTATAAATTAAAAAATAAATTTAATCATTAATTCCATTCAAAACCAATAAATCCAATGATATCTCAAGGCAATGTAATACCTCTCACAAAACCATGTGTAATCAAATGCACTTATCCTCCCTAATCCTTATCTTATAACTTCACATAAAATCCTCATTGCATATACCTAATACTATCATTATTTGGTGTAATAAATACTAAATATCTAATTATAACTGACTTAAATTTTTAAAAAAAAAGAGAAAGAGGTAAGAGGGTAAGATGACGATATGATTCATAAATTCAATGTGAATAAAAATCCTTAAACACCTTGTGTTGAAAGGGTAAATGAGGAGGGAATAATGAGGAGAAGGATATGGACTCCCTTAAGGAATCCCAAATGGTTTTTATTTTTAAAACCCATAATACCATTTTACATCTCATTAAAACAAATTGGTATTGGGTCTTCTGCGTACCAAGTGGAATTCCCAAGGAAACCTCCCACTCTTCACTTCTACTATGTGCCTAGAAACCTAAAACAAGGTACCTCATGGTTATTGAAAAGATGTCAGCATCGACCTACTAACACTGGGTACCTGGTGTTGTATAATTAGTTACCTAGTGGTTACTATAGTACTATGAAATTCTCTACTACTCCACCAATTGATACTCAAACCTCTATAATGACCTATGAACAACCAATGTGTCCATAAACTTACTTAAATCAAGGATTATTCATCAAAAATAAAATCTAAAACCAAAATTACTAATTCACCCTAGCTCTAGTTTCATTTAAATTTGATCTACCTCTAGTCCACTGATCACCAATGACTCGATTGATTAAACTTTCACTTTTTTTAATACAAAAAACACAAAACCATTATAATGGTAGTGGAGTTACTTCATCAATTTCATCCTCAGATAGAGGTGGATTATTGTGTTCTCTTTCTCAATCATTTACTCTCTTTATATCCTAGCTTTTATTTATTCTCCATAATAGTTACACCACTTAAAAAATTCAACACTCCTTGTTTCTTGTTTTTATTTTTTACCTCATATTTGGTTTTTTATTTAGTTTAAATGATACCACTGGTAAAAATCTATTTATTATTTCTCTTTATACGCTTATAAAACTATCTCATGGTTTCATTCCTCAAAAAAACCATTTATGTGTGCTTATTTATGTTTTATGATTGTATTATAATTAATATTTTGTCCCTGGTCTCATTAAATTCTTTAAAGATTTTTATTTCTACTATTCATCTTCTTTGTTTATATGAAATTACTTTCTACCATGAAATAATTATTTTTCAACTTACTTTTTTGACTCATTTTGGTCTTTTCCTGTATGTTAATCAATTAAAATTGAACTATATAGAATTTTAAACTTTTCTGCTTCATTGAGAATATCATTAAATTCTAAAAAAAATTAAATAAACTAATATAATGGCTAAAATATCCTTTATCATAGTGATCATGTTTATCACATATCCAGTTAAATGTTTCAATATGATCAAATGTTTTCTGAACCTTTCAAGTGGGAATTCATTTTCTCCATAGATCCTTGAATATTTATATCAATCCTTCTCATTTCATGTTAACCCCCCTAAATTATTTCATTATTTTTCTATTATTAACATGCATTTTTTACTGGTATATATTATATATATGTCCATAGGATCTAAAACAGTATAAATATTTATTAAATATAAAAAAATCTCAGATATATTTTTTATATATATTTTAGAATACTATATTTTATAAAATTTAGTTACCTACTAACTTTACTTTGTGAATAAAAATTCATATAACATTATTTTGAATCATATTTATAAATATTTGGGTTTATCATTAATTTTATCAACCAATTCTTTCCTATAAATTAATCTAGATCCCATATTGTTAGAAAAAATGATTTATAATTATTTAAGGGTTCTTAAAAAAATTATATCTATTTTAACTAATTATTTTTTCAAGATAATTATTTAAATAAATTAAATCCCTTTATAAGAATATAATAATGTCTAGTGTAGTTAAGAAACTCATTGAGTTTCTTTTTTCTAGAACCTGATTTCTCAAAAACCATTAAATAATTAACTTCAATGTCATTTTCAATCACACCCTGAAATATCATTCTATCAAAAACAGATTTCTCATTATCACCATATTATTATCCTTTTTATAAATCTTATGAATTTTTATTTATACTTTTATTTCATGGGTAAATATATTTTTCAAATTTTACACCATTAAAAAATTGCAGGTCTTCTTTGCAATGATTTTTAATGTGCCAAGTTTTTTCACAAAAATGAAATATCCTTATAAATGTTCTTTTATTTACATTATCAAGAAACTTAAATTTTTTTATCATGAATTTGTTATATTTATTTTATATTAATTCTTCTGGTTTTTATTTTTAGATTCCTAAAAATGTGGCATGCACTTTTCTAAGAATACCATGATTTGATCCTCACTTAGATGAAATTAAGCTAAAAGAGTACCCCACTCCCTAAATTATAAACAAATAGGAACCCCATGTTCAATATGATTTATCACACTGAGGAATGTGTATTTTTTAAAAACATTTCCCAATCAGATGATGTGGTAGTGTGAATCTTTTATTAAGAGTGGTCCATGGATTCCATCCATTGTTTAAGTAAAGGTTTTCTAAATATTTAGATGCATTTTTAAGGACTTATAGTCCTATTTTAGACATGAAAGATAGTTTTTATGAGTAAACCCAATATCTAAGGGTGCAAATCATTATATTAGATTTTATTTAATATCTCATGGAGCTAAATTGGATACTCAAATAAAAATTTATGACCATTTGAATTTGGAAACATGTTTTGAATAAGTTTACAAAATTTTGGAGGAAAAATATATTGTGCATGTAACCTGACACACTTCCATACATGTGAGAATTATAATAATTATGAAATCACATATAGTATTATATTCACATAAAAATTTAGAATCATTTAACATGTGCATAAATCTTACATACCCAATGTATATAGAGGCAACATATAATTCCCCTAACTTTTTTTCATGTGAAACTCTCAAGATCCCACCATATATGAGGTGACATGTATGTTTTCTAACTTCCTTACATGCATAAAAACTACCAAATTATGTTCCCATGTCCTCCACCTATTCATGGGTGGAGAATTTTCCTATAAATACCTAAAAAATACTTTATTAACAAGGTCTATCTACTTGGAAAAAGTAAAAAATGATGTAAAATCTCAATAATATCTGAAATCCATGCTTTTATGCACAAAACATAAAATTGAAATCAATTAACCAAAAAAAAATTGGTTCTAAACATGTGCCTTTTTTAAGTCCCTAACTTTAACCTTATTCTCAAGACCCTACAATATAATTGAAAATGTATTCTTATGCAATAATTACCTCAAAGATCTAAGGACCAAGGTACTTATGTGACACATACACTAATTCAACCCCTACAACATGAGGTCACTCAAGAATGAATTCAACATATGTGTGAAAGTATCATGAATCAAGAAACTCATAATTATTTTGTAAAGTGTTCATCCTCTAGGAGGACCATGCATGTAAATAGTAATAATGAATTGTTTCCTGTGTGTAAGTACCAATTTTGATGCATTTATAAAAAAATCCTTTATAAAGGGTTATTCAATCCTAAATGGGGAGTCCTTCTACAGTTTCATATCTCTAATGGGTTCTAAGTTTCTTACAAGTATGTTATCCACCACTCCCAATATCATTGATAGGCCTTGAAACCATGAGTTTCTTATGAATAACCCCCACTCATGTTGTGTGCTTTCTTCATCCAACCAGCTAACCACCACCCTTTATTTCATGAGATCAAATTTACCCCGAGACACTTCTATATAATACCTAATCATGTTACACTTACTATGTGTATTTGAATCTATTGGTGTGGCTCTCAACATTTTTTACCGATCTGTTGAAGAATTTTCCTTTATTAGTGTAAGTCAACACCCTATCTCAATCCATAATATGAATCCTTTTAAGGGTTTTTCCTTAGTCTAAGTCCCACACACTCACTGAGTGTATATAACTTTGTGAAATTTTAGGGCTATTCATTCATAAGTTACATGCTCATTCCATTATTAGACACATTTCACCTAGTTATCCTAGTCTTATGACCATAAATAAAAAAAGTAGTCCTTATTGAATGACCTAAAAAAGAAAAAATGGTCCTAATCACATGGCCTTAAAAGGAAAGAAAATACCATCATGTATAATGTTAATCTATATATAAATCCCTACTTTTATAATTGTAAATTTCATGTCAATCCTTATTACTAGTATGAAACTTTTAAACCTCCTTTTTCAAAGTTGAGTATCACACCTTGTTATATGGTTTCAAACTGTGAAACTAAACTATAGAAGTTTTAATTCCAATTGATAGTATATATGTAGGAATACCTTTAGGTGACCAATATCAATATGGTGGTAAATCCTAACTAATTCCAATTCATTCACCTTCCAATAAGGCGCAAAACTTCAATGAAACTTTTAAGTCGTCCCAAGGGACCTTAAATCCTAACATAACCCAATTATCATTCCTAGGTAACGCAAAACTTAAACATAATCCCCATGTCTTTCTGGAGAACATAGACTCTCGCATAACCCAATTCACATTCCTAGATAACACAAAACTCTATCATGACCTTTAATTATTCCTAGGGGGACTTAAACCCCATCATAACCATTTCACCATCTGGGATAACATAGAACTCCATTATAACTTTAAGCATTTATAGAGGACCATAAACTTTAGTACAACCCTTCATACCTACTTATCCAACTTTAAATTATAACATACCCCTTTCATGACTTCCCATATAGATTTAAACTTGGAATTAAATCATATGTTTCTATATAGATTCCAACTATGGTGTGATCATTCATGCATTCCCATCTGGGTTTAAATTAGGGAATAACACTTCATGCCTTCCCAATTGGATTTAAGTTGTTTAATAACCCTTCAATACTTCCCATTTGGATTTAAATTATGATGTAATCCTTTAATGTATTCTTATTTGGTTTTAATCTTTGGTGTAAATATTCATGCCTTCCCATCTAACTTTAGATGATGGGGTAACCCTCTATATCTTTCAATCTAGATTTAAATTGTGGAATAACCTTTCATGCCTTCCCATATAATATTAAACTATGGTGTATTCCTACACACATTCACATATAGATTTAAACTATGTAGAACCCTATAATGACTTAATGTATATATTTAAAGTGTTAGATAAAAATTTCACATTCCTAGATAGTGTTAAACTCTGAAGTCTCCTCCTATAAGGATTCAAACAATAGTAAAACCACCCTTCCTTATACAATAATCATGAGATTCCCTAGTCCTTGAGTGAGGGATGATTAAATTTGTATAAAGTATATTAAAATTCATAAACATCATTCAATACCTTTCATAATTGTTGTTAACCCTACTAATGTGGAACTTGATGTAAATAAACTAGTATTTTTATATAGAAGGAATTCAAAAACATTAATTAAATCTATAAAAGAGCTCGAACTAGAGAATAGTATCCTTTTTGGGATGAGTCAACCTACCATACTCTTGTTTCTCCATGTACACACAAACATGCCAATAATTTTACATCCCTCCCTCATTAGAAAATATAAATAACTCTAAAAATAGTTAGGGAAGAAATGCTGAAAAAATAATTACTTTTGTCTTTCATTGATTTTTTTTTCTTCTATCATTTCTATCTTTTTAATAATTTATTTTATAAAAACTAACAATCCCTTGATTTTATTTTCTTTATTTTTTGATTAAAATTTTTAGAACATTATCTATATTCTTATTTATTGTATTAAACTTATATTATGAGGCTAACATTTTATTGGACTTTACTTTCAAGTCAACAATCATAATATTAATGTACTTAATCCTTTTTCTTCAACTCTTTCACTACTTCTAATTAATCACAATTGAGTTCAAAACATATACAATACCATACTAATTATCATTAACTAACCATTATGTTATTTAATTCAACTTCTTCCAAATTCATTATTTTTCTAGATTTCGTCTATATTTTTTTTAGCAGTATCTTATAACTTAATATATTTTACTGTAGTAACAACTTTCAATTTTTATTTTTCATTTTCATTTTCACTTATTATTTTAAAAACTCCTTATTTATTGTATTTATATTAATTTTATCTTTAGATGATCAAACTATAACTTCTAAACTAATGTTAAATAAATATTCAATTTTTTTAGAGTAATATTTTGTCTCAATATATTTTTATTTCAATTTTATAAACTTCTTTTTATATAAAAACAATTTTTTCTTCCTATTCTTTCATTTTATCAAATTCTAAAACATGAATTTCCAATTTTTCAATCTCTTAAATGTAACAAGATTATTTCTTTTGAAATTTTCCATTGATGCAATTCTATTTTCCTTATTCTTTTTTCATCCACTTTATATAAATCTTTATATGTGATCCTTATTTAAAATAATCCTGTAAGTTTTTTAAAACATATCTATAATATATTATTTTTATTCTTCATTTATATACTTATTTTCTTTAGTGAAACAATCTTCATAATAAAATTGTTTATCACTATTACTTGTACTATTTAAAAATTTGTGTGAATACGTCAAATATATTAATTAATTGAAATTATAGCATTAGATTATAAATATTTTTCTCATAAATAATATAATTTTCATTTTGTTTTATCATATAATATTTTTTAATAAGCTTAACATTCCCTTTATTATTTTTATTATTTTAATTATGAGTTATAATGAATTATATTTTTTCAATGAAATGTCAAATTAAATCTTCAATAGAAAAAAATTCAGAGTAACTTAGAAACATAAATTGGATTTTTTTTATAATGATTTATTTCTTAAAAAACATTAGAAGGTGCAGTGAAAAAATAAAAAAAACAACGTTGTGCTATGATAAAAATTGATGTGTCTAAAAATGAATTATATACAGAACTGAGAGGGTTTGAAATATTTCTTTTTCACTTTTTTAGTTTTTTTTCAAAAACCTTAAAATATTAGGGTTTATAGATATTTTAACTTTCTATACAACCTAATAATTTTAATGTAAATGAGATAAGTTTAAAATAAAAAAATTATATAGTTTAGTAAAAAAATTGGTTATGGCCATATAGAAATCCACCTTATACATCCTATAAATAATATAATATTATCATATAGTATATTAAAAACAATTTATGTAAATGGACTATAATTAAAAAATTGATGGTGTCACATTATATTATAAAGTATATTAGAAGGTGTTATTATTAACACACTAAAATTGGATCCTGATAATAACTGGAATCCCACTTAGATACTAAATAAATTAAAATCTCACAAATGTAGAAGATCTAAACTATTTTAAAAGTACGTGGTTCAATATAAAAATGATCATTATTAACTATGTAGAGAATGTTAAACTTCTTAAAAGAAAATAAAATTCTCATACAAAATATTATACGTATAAAATACCAAAAATGTTTATATTATGAATCACATAGTCTCATCATCTTCCTCATGAAACCGATTCTCACTTAGTTTACATAATATTTTTCAATATAAACTAATCATAGAGTTTTCCTTATCAAACTAAAGTCTATCTATAATCCTTTTTTAAATTCATCCATATGAAATGATCTTTTATTTTAATCATAGTTCACAATAATTCTTCCTGTATTATGATTAAGCTCATTCTTATCGATTAATATTTTTATCCACATTAAGAAAACTAATTATGTTGTTTTTTAATTCATAATTTTGACTCATGTATAATTTGGATCCTATTTTCATGATCCTTAATTAAATGATCATGTTCATGGACATCTATAATTACATCATATTCATCCTAAAATCCATTTTTTATTTTTTTTAAATACCAATTTTAGGAAAAATTGGGAACCCTCATGTCATCAAATAACCCATTAAACTAGAAGCTGATTCGGCCCTAACATAGACCAAAGGGAGTTCTCGGTCCCCACAAGCTAGAAACAATCACCTGGGAATCAATAACAATAAAGGGGAATGATTTCCCCATAATAATAACCAAAAAATAAAAGATAATTGGTTAATAATCCATAAATAGTTAGTATTATAATACTGTCAATAGGAAAAAAGGTTCCACAATAAAGGAAATTATATAACCTAAGTCAAAACTACTATTAAAAACATCACATAAAACCTAAAATGGTATCACCACCAATTTCTCCTTATAATAGGTGGATCACATAATTTACCTCTCATCACAAACATCCAAGGTTCTACTATCAAGAACACCCATCACCTCCAAATGGTTTTTCTCATTCCCAATACAAAGAAAAAGAAAGTCTACATAATTCTAAAGGTATGTATAGTGTGTGAGAAAAACATTACCAATAGGATCCCACCAATAATTCCATAAATATTCCATATTTAATAAACCAAATATTCTTAATTTTAAATAAAACATGGCATGAAAATTATTTTTATAATCTATTGTAAAACATGATTTTCAAATCATTTCAATATAAGATTTAAATTAGGTACAAATAATAATTTTCATAAAAATAGGAATGAATAAGAATCTCAATCAAAATAGGCATGATAAATAATTTTACAAAAACTTCATATAATAATTCATTTTCAATCATTGCCTCATAGTTATAGGCCCCAAGGTTAGATAGATAAAGGAACAAGGTTTCACACGCTCTCGATGAAATTTATCTCCTATTGTGTACACTCCCCTATTTCTCAGGACATGGGGTAATAGGATTCCACCCCAAAAAATGAACCCCTAGACTCATCATGTTTAGTTAGTGTTATCATCATCAATACATTACTAGGTTTAGAAAATTCATTCTTAGAAAACATTTTATAGACTACCCACTTAACTCCCAACACACAAATAAAGATCCAAATAGTAATTCCCAATACCATAATGAATCTATCAAAAAACAAATTGTATTAATTCACAAACCATATATCTAGCATCAAAAACCCTAATCTAAGGTTTCATTCAAGGAGAGAAGATCAGATGTTGATAAATAATGAATAATAGACACATAAATTTGGAAAACTATATCCAATTCCCAAGGATCCATCAAAATTAATCACTAAAAGGAAATGAATCCCTAAAATATCCAAGTGGAGTCTCCTTGGTCAATATATTATTTCACTAGAAGAAAAATACGGACAAATAGATGAGTTTTGGTTCTTAAAATAATTAATTCAGATTAATTAATTCATGTTTCATAGTTTGTACACATGATATGGAAGACTATATGCAAACCATGTTCCCCTTTCTGGGATACTAGAGGATTTTAATAATTTTAAATACTATGTTCCAACCATGTGAAATGCCTCTATCCCAAGTTGCATGGTTCTAGGTGAAGTCAATATATTTTAGAATAATCGTGTTCCTAATCAAGTTCCCTCCTCTAGCACTCCAGCACAAGATGCATAGTTTCCTAGTTTGACCAACAATTTTTTACCTATCTATGCACCAACAATGAATAGGCCCATAAATATCTCAAAACTTCCCAAAGTCACCCAAAATAAAACAAGAAAATACCCAAACCAAATATGGTCAAAAAAAATATGTAAGTATATAAAAACAATATTAGGATGTCACAATTATCAACACCATATTACTATATTCCCACATAAAGATACATTAAAGAAGTTTGGTCCACAAAAAGATGAGGCTACTACTCCCTCATCATATAGTCCTGGTCTCACATCCCATTTGAGTATGATTTATGATGGCATAGAACTCAAAACAATGATACTTAATTTCAACATAAAACCTTTAATTGGGAATCAAATACTCAAAATGGTTGCTCTATCACATACATTTCAGGTTCTACATCAAAGTCTTACCAATTCAAAACATGAGATATATCTGAAAGATATTTCTTAAGTTGTGACATGTGAAACACATTATGGATTGAAGTAATTTGTGGTAATAAGGCCAAATAGTATGCCACCTTCCCAATATTCTCAATAACCTTATAAGGTACCACATGTCTCACTTCCAACTTCCCTTATTTTCTAATCCATCAGCGACCTAGCTAAGGTGAGACTCTCAATAACACTTGGTCACCAACCAAGAACTCCAAAGTATGTCGATGATGATCCACATAAGATTTATACTCGATTTGAGCCATTACTGGCCTCTGAAAAATCAATTAGATATTCTTCATTGTCTCATGGACCAATCTATATCCCACTAGGAAAGCTTAACTAATCTCTAACTAATAGAGAGAAAATTTACAAGGTTTCCCATATGAGGTCTAAAAGTGTGTGATTTTAATGTGAGACTGGTTTCTATTATTTTAGGAAAATTCAACTAGTCCCAAATGGAAATCCCATGCTCCTCCCAATCTAGGTACATAATCAAAAATCATGTATTCAATAATATATATAGTCTTTTACGTTTGACTATCCATCTAAGGATGGTATGTTTTGCTCAACTTGATATGGTAACTCATATCCACTAGGAGGCCTCTATAAAACTAAGATGTGAATTAGGGATACTTACTGAAAACAATGGTATATGGAACTTTGTTCATGATGATAATATTTTACACATACAGATTTCCTAAATCCTAAAATTTGGTGGTATCATAAATAAGTGAATTTATTTGGTCAATTTGTCAACCCAAATCATATTTTTTCCTCTAGGAGTTTGTGGAAACCCAATGAAAAAAATCCATCGATGTTTCATCCCATTTACAAATTGGCATTGGGAGGGTTTGGAGTAGACTTGAAGGCTTCTGATGCTCTAGCTTGATCTTTTAATAGGTATAAAAATAATAAACCAAATTAGTGATGTCATATTTCAAACTTGGGAACCAGAATCAATGCCTTGTATCATAAATCTTCTTAGTCTTTCATGGGTGAACCCCCCATTGGGAATTATAAAAATCTCTTATCACAACCTTTCTCATAGAAGAAAAAATAAAATCATAGTTCCAAAATCATAAAAGTATTTCTAGAGATATGGACCATTTTTATATGGTCTCCCCACTATAAAAATAATTGATGATACCTTGGAACTCATCATCAATTTGTTTCTACTATAGGATCATATTAAGAAGAGATGATTCCAAATGAACACTTTCTAGACTAACCTAATCATATCCTATTGAAAACCCAAATACATATGAGAAAATATTTCCATGGAATTTTACTCCTATGAAAATTCTTTCATAGCTTGTGGTGGTAACTTCCTTCTAAGAGAATCAGAAACAACATTCCCCTTTATAGGGGTGCAGGAAATATCAAGGTTTAATGATTGTAGGTACTCCACCCATCAACTCTGACAAAGATTCAAATCATTATATAAAAATATTTAATTCAAGATCTTGTGATTATAGTAAATGGTAAAAAATTCTCAAAAAGGTAGTTCCATCAAATCTTAAGGGAATGAATCAGAGATATGAATTTCAGATCATGTGTGGGGTAGTTCTTCTCAAGTGGCTGAAGCTAATGAGAACCATAACCCACCATGTGATCTCCCTGCATGAGAATGAAACCCAAACCCAAAACGGAAGAATCAAAAAATACCACATAGCCTTTCCCAACCACTAGAAGATTTTTCACATAATTTTTAATAAAATTGTTCTTAAAATCATAGAAGGGAGTCTAAAATTTTGAATCCCAAATAAACTTTATCCCATTTTGAGTAAGAGTGGTCAACGAAGAAGCCATCATGGGGAAATATTTCACAAACTGATGATAATACCATCCTAAAACCAAGAATCCTTAAATCAAAGATACATTCTGTGGTTCATCCCATGATATAACATCTTTCACTATTTTAGGACCAATTGTGATACTATGTTCTGAGACCACATTCCCAAATAAATTCACCTCCCAAATCTAGAATTTTCTCTTTAACAGTTTAAAATAAAGTCGTTGAATCCTCATGATGTATAAAACTTCTCTAAAATTAAGTATATGATACTATTTAGTTTTTGAGTAAAAAAATATTTCTTCCATGAATACAAAAATGAAATATGTAAGATATCGGTGTAAATCATGTTCATCAATTCCATAAACATGGTAGGATCATTGGTCAAGATGAATATCATAACAAGATACTCAAAGTGGTCATACCTGCTCTAGGATGTGTTCTTTGTAATATCAAACTTCTTGATCATGACCTTATGGTAACCATACTGAATATCAATCTTATAGGAATACTTTTCTCCATTCATTTTATCAACAAAAAATAATTAATTCCAAGGAAATGGGTACTTTTTCTTAACTATGACCCCTTGAGTTTCTGGTAATCAACACATAAAAGAATGGTCCCTTTGGCCTTCTTGGTGAAGAGAACTGGTACTTCCCAAGGAGGCATGCTAGGTCAAATGAATCCTTTAGAAATCAATCCATCCAACTGATCATTTATTTCCCTCAGTTCAATTGGGTAAATATGGTAAAAGGGAATAGATATTGGATTGTTACCTATAACCAAGTCAATGGACAACTCTACCACCCTCTATAGTGGTAGAAAACATACAAAGATATAAATCTACCAATATTGGGAATATGAGGTCCATCTCAGCAAGACCTTGGGTCCCATTATCCTTAAAAAACAAAGAACTCCCCATTAAGTGTAGTAAAGGATACCCACTTAATGATAAAATTCAATTCGATATTTATGAGGAACCAACAAGTCCATTTTGATAATTATTTCTAATAGATTCAATTTAATAACCAAAAATCCCTAGATGATCTTGATGCCCATTAAATAGAAAGCACAAGAGGGTCCATCAGAGACTCTCGTCCTTCTTTGTCCTGAGAGGTTTCACAATATCCATCACATAAGTCATGAACACTATTTGAAGATTCAACAGGTTCATAATACGGGTTAATATGAAAGAATGAGAGTCACCCATATCAAAAAAAATTCTCACTAGAGATAAATCAATATAAATGGTACCTCTTACTATTTTAGGATACACATAAGTTCCTACTAAATAATTATCCACCACCAGATGTTACTCCATTCCTAATGACTATGGATGGAACCCAAATGTTCTTGAAGCATATAACTACATTATAGATCCACTCAGTACTGACGAGCCCATTCCACTATGTAGGTAGTTAAAATCATAGAATAACATCTTAAAATGTCCTAAGTGTATACATTATTAATAAATATCCAATGTATTTGTGTAATCATGATTTTATTTTCCAATATTTTTAAATTTCAAAAAATCATAGGGACTTTACTATACACTACAAATAATATGAAGGAAGATTACAATTGAGGTCCAGAACTACTATTTGCACTATGAAGCTCATTCCTATTTCTATTACACTTAAAGGAACCACTAAATCTTCCACTAGGAGTAGAAGGAACTCCATAAAAACCTGACTTACCATCCAATTCAATTTATTCCATTAGATCCATATCCATAACATCAGTATATAAGGAAACTTCAACAAAAATATTGAGACAAAATATCTGATCAAAGACCCATTTGAAACATCCAAGACTTTATCTTCTCATTAAAAACCACCTCAGGTGAAAAACGAGAAATTTCAGAAAAACAATTGGCATGTTGATTCATTGTATAATCACCTTGGGGAAGGTTGATAAACTCCATAGACATATCTAGTACCATTGAATCTTGATATAATTTCTCAATAAAAAGACTAATGAAATCTTTAAACTCCAATACCTCATTCCTATTATCTATAACTATAAAATTCCACCATCTCCTACTAAGCCCATCAATATAGAATATGACACACTTCACCTTAATGGAATTTGGAATCTCTAAGAACTCGAAGAGTTGTTCAATCTTCCCCAACTAATCCTCCACATCCTAAGGATCATTTGTTCTCTATAAGAATGGTGGTTTCTAATGAAGAAACTCATGGGAATGATCTCTACTATCATCCATTTTAGGTTCCACCCCTTTATCCTAAATAGGGGTAGGTTTGGATTCTTGGTCTAAATCTCTGACTGTGTGCACTAGTAACAATATGAGGTTATGGTCAACTAGAGGGTTTTCTTGATGTTGTTCATCAATAGCCCCATAATAAAGCCTTATATAAAGTTTATTGGGTTCATGGTACTACACAACATTAACATACAATAATAAAATAGTATTCAAGATATATAGTAAAATCAAATCTATCAATTATAACTCAACTTGGGAACACAAATCTCATATCAGAGTTTGGGAAAATTCCATAATCACATCAATTAATTCCTAAAAGTCATTTTTCTAACCATCCATCATGACTTAAGGCTTGGTACAATGAGATAAATCCATAAAATCACTCGTAACCAACCCCTCAATTCCCAAAAATCCTATATCCTATCTACCAAGACATCTCAAACTTCATATTGACATCCAAGAAAAGGCACAATCTCCTTTGATACCAATTTTTCATAAACCAACCTAGATAACCCACTAAAATGGAACTCATATACAGACATTGTCTTAAACATTACATGAGCTTGATTTTTAGTCAATAATTAACTTTCTTTCACTTTGAGTATCTTTTCAGGTTTATAGTTTTAGATAATTAGTTCATAACTCAAACATTAAAAAATCATATCATACAAAGTGGAAAATTACTAATAGTATCCATTTTTTCCATAAAATAATACTTTTAAAATAAATCATGATTTCATTTCAAAGAGAATATCCATGACTTTCAATTTGAATTCTTCCTTTCCTTTACCAATACTTAATTCATGATAAAAAACATTTAAGAACATGGTATGAGCACCAAAATCTCAGTAAGGGATATATAAAGAAGGAAAAATATTAGTCTTGTGAAAAAATGAAAACCCATTAAAACTTTATCATAAAGTAATACTTTTAACCCATAAGATGTATCAAATACTTTCCTTTGAAAATAAACTCATTTATAACCCTTTTTATAATCACAAGGTTACTATAAACCCATAGCAAGCATTAATAACACATAAAGGTATCATGGGGCATCATTATACTTTTAATTATTAAAAATGGAATAACCATGCATTCAACTTCAATACATGTCACTATTAAAAATGGAATAACCATATAGTATATTTATATACCCAATGCATTGGAGGGATATCATGGACCCACCCATAATTGGTTTATCATGGAATCATCCATCATTAGTTTATCACAGAACCACCCATCATTGGTTTATCACATAACCACCCATAAAATATACAAGCACCATTATATAATAATAACACATAAAATAATTCAATTTTCAAAATTTCATTCATAATATTTCTTTTTTACTCATAAGAAAACATTTCGACTTTTTGAAATAAAAAATATGTTTTCAGAACCCATTTTCAACAACAAAATACCCAGAAATGGAAAAGATGGTTTTCTTTTTATTTTAAAACATAAAGGATTATAAAGGAATAAAAATATAAAAATAGATATATAATTGAATTTAAAATCCTTTTATATCCATATATATAAATATGTAAAATAATATCAAGAATATTAACATGGGGGAAAATAAATAAATTTTTAAATCAAAGTGTCACATGACACTTTGAAATATTTGAATCATAAGCCCCATGAATGAATAATATTTAACCGAAACATTATATAACAAGATAATAAATAAATTAATGATAGTATATGTAAAAGGAAATGTATATACGCCTTATAAAAGATGGTGGGTGTATAACATTAAAATAATCCTCAATGAAAGGAGATTGAGATGAAATCCCTTACCTTGAGTCTGACTTGTCATGTGTGTCTTTATATTCTTGAATAATAAACATATCTTAATTATTTACTTTATTAAAAAAAAATTCAAGTTTATTATTACTTTTATTTAACTTATTATAATTTTTTATACAACTACTTAAACAATTAAGTTTACATCGGTTGTTTTGACCATATTCGGTTTATGTGTCAAAAATGACTTGGGTAGGTCAACTAAGGTCAAAGGGGTCATTATTAAAACATATGCTGAATAATAATCATGAAATTATTATCATATTTATATATAAATAATACTTTTAAAACCAATCATAAAATATGGTCTTGAAAAATGAAACACATTACAATCATGGAGATGGTAGGTCATACGTACGCATGAGTAACATTCCCATTTTCAATGATCATTATGGAAAGAGGGTAAGTAACATTTATCTTTATAGAATGATAATTATATAAAAAATAATATATTATTTAATTATATATACTTATTTCCATGAACCATACTGGGTACCCTGATAACCCGATAACCAAGCTAATCCTGACATATCCCAAAGGGCATTCCTAATCCCCATGGGTTAGCGACTAGCATCATGCATCATACAACATGCAAGTGGGAATGAATTTTACACAAATCATAGTATAAAAAATACAATAAAATCAATATGCCTATAAAATAAACTCCATTGGGAGTAAGATAATAGAATATAAGGAGGCATAAAAATCCCAAAGTACTACAACCCAAGTACTAAAAATAGGGAAAATAGCCCCAATTTCCCTAAGGACACAACTCACCAAGTCCAAAGCTCAACATCTAGATCCACCTCCAAGAGATACCTTCCCTTTTCTCAAACCTAGAAGGCAAAAGTCTAAAAAACTGAAGGAAAATTAGGCTGTGAGCCTAATCCTAGTAGGATACCACAAAATATTCCATAACATATTCCAAATATAGAATATCTAAAGAAAATATTTCAATTTTTCAGAATAAATAGGCTTGGAAATTTAAAAATAATATTTAAACAAAACATGCTATACATTTTCAAATTGATGGAAAATACTTTTAAAGAACATACTTTACTTTACAAGAGATAGAATATTTCTAAAATAATGGATTAAATAAAATAGTTACATAAATAAATTTATGTAAATATTGAATATGCATGTAAATAAGTTTTACAACATTGGCATACATTTATATCTCATATATAAATAAATAAGTGAGTAACATAGTCATCTACCAAGTAGGTACAATAGTATTAACTAGATATAGGATTCCTCGCTCTCTAAGTGATCATAGTAAAATGAGAATACTCACATCCCCCTAACATTGGCCATAGGTGACATGTCACCCTCCCATCAAGGATGTGACCCACCGTAGGTATGTTTTAGAACATTGTAATAGTGTATAGTGTATCCAAATAACTCACCAACTACCTAAGGATTTCATGTTCTCTTATATGATGGGAAACTTATTTTAAGACTTCTTAAAATAAAATAAATCCCACTCTTACATTTAAAAAAATCCAATATATTTTCTTTTAAAACCAAAATGGGTTTTAATAAAAAAAAACATGCCCTTTTTCATAAGATAAAACCACTGGGTTTCTATCAAATAATTTTAATCCATTTTCACTAGTTTGAAATCCATTAAAAACCAATTATATGCATTTCATAATTCATTTACACAATATAATTAAACAATTTAATTGAAAAAAATATAAATTGAATCCATAATTTAAATTCAACAATTTAAATCAGCCAATTTCTATAAACACACCCCAATTCATTGGAATTGGGGGGTTTTTCAAATTTCTATGCCAAAACCATTTAAAATATCCCGATTGACTAGAATTTGGTTTTAACAATTTAATTGAAATCAAATGTTATCGATTTAATTTAAATTAGCAATTGAAATAAATCAAACAATTTAGGAGTAATCAATTTGGCTAATCAGGACGTAACCACCTACCTTTTTTCGAAACCTGGCACTTGCAACGACACCCATCAATAAGATCGAAGGTGTAGAAGATCCTCAAAATCAACCTAGAATTGATATAAAACAACATGGAGGATAGATACATCAATTTTAGTATTATCAATTTAAATCTTTAAAGAGGAAAAAGATAGATAGATGAAGAATGATGAAGAATGCTTACCCGGATATCACCAGCCAAAGTAATGATGATTGATCGCCAAAGAATGGATCCAGAAGGGTTCAATGGACCAAAGAATATATAGGGAAGTATTTGGGTTAAATTAAGAGGATTTTTATAGGATTTAATGAAAAAAACCAAGTGCACTCCCTCTTTTTATAAGCTACTGTTGGGGTGATACACGGTGAGTAATCCAATTACACACCGTGAAAGTTTTAAAGTTCATAACGGCGAAGACACATAGAATTTTTAATTCCCCTTTAAATTTTTGGTATTACATGACATGTAACCCCTATTCATGTAGTGTAATTCCTATGATTCATAACTGATGAAACCCCCATCGTTACACACTTAAAATTGACCTGAAAAAAAAAACTTCATGTCATGTAAAGGGAATTCACGATGTGTACCCATCACACCATGAACCACGCTTCATGACTTGCACCTAGTAGTAGTTAAATGGATTTTAACCTAGTTACATAGCATGTAATATCCTATAAATTTACAAAAACACCCTATTAAAAGTTGAAAATCCAAAAAGTGTCGGACTTTACCATTATGGGTATCCTCCCAATCCAAACTCAAGCCTTACCCAAACAACGAAAAGGAAAACCACAACAAGGTTTAAGACTTACCTGTCAGAACAGTATTAGTATGTTACACTTATATATATAATTCTTATGATTTAAAATGAATCACATTGTTTTGAGGAGGTGGTAGTCTACATGTCCACGAACGATGTTATCACTTTTCTAGTGTATGAATAAGTAATAAATAAAATGATATATTATATTTCCATAAAGGTAATTAGGACTTTAAAATCATATGGATTTTATTTATATCACATATTTTTATTAAAACCATCCATAATACATTCTTTTTAAACTATGAATGTATCACATCACTTTGAGGAGGAGGTAGTCCACATGTCCACAAACAATGTTATCATATTCCCACAAAATGGAAAGCATGAATTTATGTTTTATATAAAAAAGTAAGAAGTATGAATACATAATAAATATAATATATATCATATAAAAATATTATTTACATCATAATTTCCAACCATGATAGGTGGTAAACAAAAAATTAACGACATTGTTTTAGGAGATGGTAGTCCATTATACACACAAACAGTGATTTTGTTACCCATTTGATGGAAGTGTGTGTAGGTGTAGGTAAAACTCTTAAAATAAAAACATATAATTATGTTTATGATTCTTAGGTTTTTATATAATCATGTAATAAGAATAATTTAATGGGTATAGAAAGAAATAAAACAAAATTACTCATTGAAGAATGTTACCACTTCTTAGGGTAACTCTTTTTGGTTTTCACCAAAGGACTTCTTTGGTTTTATTTCAATAAAAATTGAGTCTTATATGATGAGATTAATTATTATGGGAGATAATTTTTTAGTTTTTTGAAGATACAAAAGTCTTTATAGGTGTTAATAAAGGGGGAGAGTGAATATATTATTATAGTGGAGGGGAGTGGAATTCTTGTAAATATAAAAAGGTAAACACTATTTGGAGGTCTCCCTTACATCATGTGCCTAAAATAATAAAAACAAATGATAAAATTGGTTATATGGCCTAAATATGTCCATAAAATGGGTTTTGGACATGTTTCTAGGTCATTTAGACCCTTAATATTAATGTTTAACCACTAAATAAACTCATTTTTACCTTAATCATTGTAATTAATTTTAATTTCTTTCACTAATATTTATTGTCAAAAACTAATTTCAAATTAATAAAAATTAAAAGTTATGATGATTAAAAATATTGAATCCATTTTTCAAAATTCCATTCACATAAGTGGCATAATTTAATTTAAAATTAATCTTGTAGACGAAACGATAAAGTGGGGTTTTAAAGTAAAAAATTCAAAAGTTTGAAATGATTTTATATCCAATTTCAAAGTAAAATTGATTCTAATGATATAAATATAATTAAATAATATAAAATTGATATAATTATACTTTAAAAACAATTTATAATATAATTTAACTATATAAATAAAATATATGAAAATGAATTTTTAAATTAAAATTCAATATTATTCATTATTCATCAAAATATGAAAGTTCCAAGAAAAATACCAAAAAAGTCACCCAAAGTAAATTTTGATATCCATATTTCAAAAAAGAAGTTTATTTTTTCATATAAAATTTATAAAAGTGTCAAATTATTTTTAAAACATGTATTCCATTAAAATGCGATAAATTCCATTTAAAAATATACAGCTCTATATGCTTAAAATTGGATTTATTCTTATCTTAATCCTATCAAACTTATTGGATGAATTAAAAAAATTATTAAAAATATAACATATAAATTTTGTTAATATCTTTTACTAATAGTGATTAATTTAATTTATTAAGATAAAATGTCATTTAGGTCATAAAAATAGTTTTTCATAAAAACACATCGTTTATATTCAATTAGTCTTTATTTTCATTTATAATTAATTGGTAACTAATGAATTAATTTTATAAACATGTGTAAACTATAATTTCATAATTTAGTTGACCTTATTCATTCCCTCCATTCAAATGGATAGATTATAACCATCATAAAAAGTTTAATAGTATATTGTTTTCTGGTAAGACTCAAGAATGTGTATAATATAAGTCATCAAAGAAAATCGATGTTTCGTGCAATGTAAGATAAACTTAGTGTTGCATATGATGAAATATAAACTATTTATTGCATGTAATGCAATCTATAAAAGAATTTAAATTAATTTTAAATAATATATTTCATAAAATTTTAGGATGTGACAACCCATGTTATCCTTGACATGACCCAAAGGGTTTTCCCAATCACTATGGGTTGGAGACTAGTGTCTGGGCATTAATAATGATCAAGGGGAACAATTT
This sequence comes from Viscum album, assembly GCA_963277665.1. Taxonomy (NCBI): domain Eukaryota; kingdom Viridiplantae; phylum Streptophyta; class Magnoliopsida; order Santalales; family Viscaceae; genus Viscum; species Viscum album. The sequence continues at coordinate 1,492,857,966 of OY728142.1, forward strand.
CACCTCAATAATAACCGAAAAATATAAGTGTAATGAATAAGAATCCATAAATATTTTTTATTCCAATAGAGTTAACAAGATAAAGGTATCACAATGAAGTAAAGTACATAACCCAAGACAAAACTACATTTAAAACACCACATAAAACCAATAGTGACATCACCACCAAGGTATCCTCATAACAGGTGGATCACATACTCCACCTATCATCACCAACTCCCAAGTTTACATTATTAAGAACACCCACCATCTCTAATTAGTCATTTCCCTTTTCCTATACCTTGAAAATAAATTCTATATATACAAAAAGTCATGTTTAGGGTGTGAGAAAGACTAGACTAGTAGGATCCCAAGAATTCTATAAGAATTATATATCAAATAAACCGAATATTTTTAATTTTAAATAAAACACAACCTGATAATTATTTTCACAATCTATAGTAAAACATTATTTTCAATTTGTTTCAATAGATAGTATAATGTAGTTACAAAGAATTATTTCCATCAAAATAGGCATGAAAATTCATCTCAATCCAAACAGGAAGGAATAATTAATTTTACAAACACTAGAGTTTAATAATTCATTTCAATAATTGCAACATAGTTATACGCCCTAGGGTTAGTTTGATCAGGGATCATGGTTCCAAAAAATCTCATTGAATTACAATTACTAGTGTGCACACTCCCCTAGACCTCATGCCTAAGGGGAATAGGATTCTACCCCAAATAATGAACCCCATTCCCCCATCAAGTTTATTTATCATTTTCATTAACAATCCATTGCTAAGTAGAGATAATGAATTCCTTTGTAAATATCCTTGACTACCCATCTAACTTCCCAGTACCCCATGTGATTTTAAGAAATAAATCAAGGGGAAAATCATTAAACTGAAATTAGTTTCATTAATCATTGTTCAAGAATCCCCAAATCACAATTTCAACATTCCATTTCATTATAAAAATTAACATTAAATTGTTTTCATTAAAACTCATTAATTTCAACAAAAATTCATTTTATTCAAAACCCATAAATAATTTCATGACTTAATTTATCAAAACCCATCCTTTAACTAATTCTTAAAATAATTCATTTCAATTAAAAACATTCTACAAGATTAAATATTTTATTTTAAAATTCATTTCCAAATATTTTTTTATCACACACCATGCCATTTGAAAACATTTACCAATAATCTCAATTCATGCTTTGGAAATCAATTAGAAATCCATTTAAATTTAATCATGTAATAAATTTTTTAATTTATAGGGACTATATCATGAAACCGCCTACCTTAATTCACAATTTCATTAATCATCCAATAATGGATCCACAATTGGAGAGATGAAGTTCTAGAACCAACTAAGAAGGGATCCTAGAAACACAATCCACAAATCAAGATCTATAAAAAAATAACAATCCCATGTAATATCTATAATAATCCCAATTATATCACATCATAAACCTTAGATCTAGAATAAACATCTATCTAATGTTCTATTCATGGAAATAATTTCAATTCTAAAAGAACAATTAATAATGATAAAAAACAGACACATACCTTTGAAAAAATGATACAACTGCCAAGGATCCATAGAAATTGATCATTGAGTGGAAAGGTATAGCCAAAATATCTAGGTGGAGTCTCTTTGGTCATGATTTTATTCCACTGGAGGAAGAATGAGGAAAAAATGAATTTTGGGTCTTAAAAAAATTCATTAATTAATTCATGTTTCATAGTTTGGTTGTACATTTTAGAAAATTGTGTTCAACCTAAGCACCCCTTTCTTGGATACTGGATGAGCTCCATGGTTTTTTCAAATGGTTTGACCAACCATATACCAACCATAAAAAATACATATGTACCATTTTTCATAGTTTGAGGGGAAGGCAACATGGTTTGGACTAATCGTATGGATGACCATGCACCCTTATCTAGGACTCTAACACAAGATACATGATTTACTTAGAAGACATTGATTTTTTACCCTAGCTATGTGCCAACTATTAAAAATCCATTAAACATATAAAACATCCAAAATTCAACAAAAATAACCTAAGAAAAGACCCAAATAAAATATGGTACAAATAAATGGATTTAAGTACCTAAAAACAATATTAGGAGGTAACAACTCACATTCCATTATCCATATCCAATCCCAAGTACCTCCAAAAATCAAACACCACAATTAAAAAACAACCAAAAAACTAAAAACTAAACCCAAAATTAAAAAATAAAAGACTAGGGATCATTTTTCATGATGGGATCACTAATCAGGGGGATCAAAGAAAATAGTACACACCTTGAGCACTACACCATTTGCAACAGTCAAGATCATGGATTTCAATTTCTACTAGAACTCATCATCGTTAACCCCATCATCGATGGAACCATATAAAATAATAGGTATGAGCACAAAGCTAAAATATTTTCTGGAATATAACCTCCTCCCAATCGAGGACTAGAAATCTGAAGCAACAGTGGCATGAATCCCTTTCAACTCACCTCAATGCCTCCAAATCAGTAATTATATCTATACATACATAGTTAATAAAACATAACTGTAAATTGATTAATTATGTTATAGATTTATACACTAATAAAAGTGTTTCTCCATTTAATTTTATATTTATCTCAATTTTTTATTTTAGCTTCCATTTTTCAATGAAGCTTTATTGAATATAACTATAATATGTTGTGTTGGATAGAAAAACAAATATTCTTCAAATAAATCTTTATAAAAATATATCATGGTATATCAAATACAAGATCATAATTTCTTTTCCCTTTGAAGAATAACATTAATGGTCAATTAGAAACAAAAAAATGATGGATATTCCTTAAAAATTCACTTTATAAATTTTTATATAAATTTTATAAATTAAAACACATTAAACATCATACAAATAAATTATATATTATACAGATATTTTCTTCATTTTCAATGCAAGATAATTAAATAATGTTTAATTCATATCAAAACTTTGTTTTAATCATATTTATATATTGGGTAAAACTTAATATATTATATTTATTAGGACAATTTTATATTTCATGGTTTTGATAAATTATCATATATTTGGTTGGCCAATAAAATAGGTTTTACCCAAATTAGTTTCATTGAATAATTTTTTCACATCTATTTAACACAAAACAAAATATTCTCAAACTTGTTTCATGAAAATAATAATTTTATAATATTTCAAAGTAAACACCTTTGGGTTTAGTAAATACTTAAATCATGTTCAATGAAATTCAACGAGTGTTGTTGAACCATATTTCCTTCTTAAATTAACTAAAAAAATTTAATTCATCAATAACATCTTCTTTTCTGAAACTTAGAAATTAAAAACTTCTCCATTTTATCTCAAACTTATCAAAACTTAAATATCCCAAATTATCAATGATCTTATGTCACATTTAAAAATCATAAAATACATAAAAATACATTTATCTTTGCTTTAGAATATGTGATCCCTCAGTGTTCTTAAGATTTGAAATGATATTTGACCACTAATTGAGATCAGGATTGGGTGTAACCCAATGCCTAGTGAGAAAGTGGGCTCTTTGAGGTAACCACTTGAGTATCCATTATCATCTCCCTTCATGGTAAGAGATTAAATGCTATTATTTAGAACTTTGGACATGTTCATTGGGATACAATAACATAGTTTTTTTGGGGATGAACCATGATGGTGATGATGATGATGATGATGGGTTTGATGGTATGATGAGATTTTTGAATTATGGTTGTTTAAAGATCAAAGATAGTGGAAAGGTTTATCTTGGAGACAAATACTAGTATATAATTGATTTATTTTTTGTGGAAGGAAAGGGACGTGATATTTTTAGTGTGAATTAGTTATATGAATTAGATAATGTAATTTAATTCACTAATAAGGGTTTTATTATCAAAGGAAAATATGGTATAGTTATGATTAAAGATAAAGAACTAATAAAAATATTTATTAATTTAATGAAAATTTTCATTCATGTTTTTTTACCAAGGAAGGGGAATTATTTTCATCAATGATTAGTCTATATCAAGGTCACAAAAGGTGAAAGAAATTATATCTTTTTTTATTAATTAATTATGATTGGTTTTATTATACTTGTTTTTTCAAAAAACTTTAGTTCTTGAATATATAAAGATGTATATAATGATGGTTTAAAACCAATATGGTCAGAGAATCAAGAATTTAAGGTTTTATAATAGTATTTAATACATAAATTATCAATTAAAAAAATAACTTATAATACATGAATTATTAAACAAGGACTTGATTATATGAACATACCAATAGAATGAGGTGGTATAAAGGAAGAGGGAAATAAACAACATAGAAATGAGTATATTGATTTATAAGGGTATACCAAAACTCTTTTGGAAGAAATTTTTTAATATAGTTTCATATGATAAAAATAGATCATTATCAATATCTCAAGAATATGTTACCCCATGTAAATTTTGGTTGAAAGATAATTGAAGTTTAAAATATTGTTTGATACATTATGAGGAAATGATACATCCTAAGTAAAGTAATTGAAGAGTATTTTCTATAAAATAGTAAGTCAAACATTTCCTTTAGTAAAAAAAAATACATAATATAATGGTAATAAATGATGTTTGAATGGAAAGGGATTAGGAATTTAGTGAAAATTGGTTGAAATTTATGATAAATATGATGAAGTGAAGTGTTGTCCCAAAAATTCAATACATGAAATCAATTATTTAGAGAGAACATGTGAATATAATAAATAGGTAAATGAGGTTATGACCCCCAATAATTCTATTAAATAATATAAAATTTTTAATGTGCACAAAGAAAATATCATGGGAGATAAATCTAGAAATTTTTTAACAAAAAGGGTGAGAAAAATGTAAAAATATAGTTATTTTGTTAATTGGAACCCATGATGTTTTAATGGCATATTAGGGATCAAAGATAGATAAAGTATAAGAATGAGTAAATTAATTAGATTAATATGGATTATTCAAGGGATTTTATGCCAACACATAAATAAATTAACAATAATTAGGCTAAAATGGTTTATGGAATCAAATTAATGATAATTTTTATATAGTGATCAAAAAATATAGATTGATTTTAAAACATTATGCCCAAATAATTTGAGTGGATATTTATTAATCATTTTCCTGTATAAAAAATGGAGTCAATTTGGATATTTTTGAAAATTTAAATTTGAAATATCTTCAAAGTTTTTCAAAAATATATTAAATCATTTTAAATAGAATGGTATATTAAGAGGTATATATTGTTCATCCTAATGGTTTTGAAATTAATATTAAAGAAAGGAAGTTATATGATCTTAATAATAAAACTTTTTGGTGAAATAGAAAACATAGATATTATTAATCTAGTTTAGATTCATTAATTTAAAAATATAATTCAAGAGGTGTAGTGATGAAATTTTTTTAATGTTTCTTCACAAAAAAATGGATTTTATTAAGAAGGTGAAAATGCCAAAGAATAAATCAAGGGGGTCTAAAATGGTGGATCCCTATATCATACCCATGAAACATAAACTTGTATTTAAGGAGAAGTGATACTAATTTAGTAAATAAATTATGAGATTCATGATGTTCCTTTTTAAAGAATAAGATATATGTCTCCATGTTACCTTCCCACCAAGTATAAAGAAAAGAAAAATCATGGTCAATGAGCTTCCTATATTACCTAAAAAAATTGTTGATGGATCCATGAACGGGATATGAGCCTTGTATAAATTTAAAAATCAATTTGTAATCTTATTTTATATAATAATTGGAGATATCATAAATCCTATAAAGTATAATCCACTAAAAATGGATCGATCCACTATGATGAGTAGGTTCCCCTCCCCTTAGAAGGTGTTGAATACTAGTACCAAAGAACCTTGATCATCATGAATTATTCCCCCTACATACATACTAAACAACAGCACATGTGCCATCGGTATTGAGTTTGAATCCTATATTAAGAATGTTCCAATACACTTTGTGGACCTACAGTGCACCAACCCCATATTTATGGTTTTATATAAAAAATTGGTTGAGGTTTCTATAATTAGGAGTGTAGATAATTTCAAACTTTAGAAATTTAATTTCCAAGATCAAAGTGATATATTTCATTTTTACATAATTAAACATATTCTAAGTGATAAGATCCCTAGCTTTGTTGCATTCCATCCATAGAGAGCATCCTCATGTGATGAATGTCGCACTGCAAGCACATCCTTCATGAGAAACAACATCTATGTTTATAAACCAAGTGGTATTGAAATGGTTTATAAATATGAGGTAAGTAAAAATATCCATACGATCCCTTAGAAAGTTATGGATGTATCATTCCCATCATCCTTCCACAACAACAAACTGAGTATTTAGCAGTGGTTTATTAGCGGGTGTTTAGGAAACCGCCGCTAATATTTTTTTTTAAAATTGCAGTAGTTTTTTATAAACTGAAACTAAATAATTACATTTTGTTAATATTTGACACTCTCCCCCTCCCCCTTTCCTCGCCTTGTTGTTCCCTACCAACCCTCACTGCCCCTCAGCTCACGGTCCCTCATCGTGCCTCACTCCACTAGGTATTATTCGATACTCTTTTTATCTTCATTTTAACTATTATTTCAAGATTTAATCTATAAGGAATGGATTTGATACAAATGGTGTGTTTCATGGGATAGTTTAACACCTAAACTAGGTAGTGGAAGTGATTATAAACATGTGTTCCTAATATCACCATGTAATATTTCAACTAAAAACATGTATAATATAAAATTAAGAAAACTATTGTGTATACCTCACATCGAATAACACTACTTCATTCACTATGATTAATTATGATATCTAAGAGGCATTTGAATGAAATACCTCCACCATATTGTATCAATGAGTTGAATATGAATCACTCATCTCATGGGTGTGACCCTCTCATATCCCATGGAATTATAGTGCCTCATAAGGTAATGATGGAAGGAGGAAGATAGATATAGGAATAAAGACTATCAGCTAGGAATGCACACCACTAAGGCTAACTACATCTCATAGTGTTTACTTCCTTTATATAGGCCTCTATGAAAATACTAGGGCCTTTCAAGAATTTTCTCAATCATTGTGAAATTTTCAAGTAAAATATTCTGTTATGAACAACTCATAACCTATTTATTTAAACAACACAAATATATTTATTTAAATAGATGGCACTCTCCCCCTCGGCTCGCGGCCCCTCACCATGCCTCGCTCCGCTAGGTATTTGACATGGATATCCAAATTTGGTGATTTATATTACACATATTTTGATGTGAAAAAGAATGAATAAACCCTTTGAATATAGTATCTTGTGTGGGAATACTTAGGTTGTATTGGGTTAACGTATAGCGTATAGAGTCACATGACCCGCAATTGAAGGTGGTCATGTTTAGGCAATTTTTTGAGGCAGAGGAGTGGATGAATGATTGTGTTTTTTAGAGGTTAAGTTAGTGGGTTAGATATATTAATACACATTGTTCACATTGTTAAGTTTTTGATCAATATATTAAGGGTTTTACTAGATCTTGAAGTTTTTAAAAGTTTTTCCATGACCCAATCATGTGATCGGTTGCTTACAAGGTTTTCCATGGATCAATTATGCGATCAAAAAATAATCGAAGTCACGTGATTAGAGACATATAAATTGATTCATGTGAAAGGAATTGATAACATATATCATATGAAATGGTATATCTAGAGTAGTTATCATGAAGGAGATATATTCCTGGGGTCATATACACAGGATCTTACAGAGAGGGTTAGGTGTTATCAGTCACGTGCAGGAGTTATATGCTTATGGTTATGTTTCACCAAGATTTTTGAAATTATATTTATCACAAAATTATTCACATATACTAGTACTAAAATAGGTCATTATTGGTGAAAACATGTAGTATTGGATATATAAATTCATTGATTTTCAAAATATTTTAGAGTTATTAGTCATTTTCTAAGATTTATTTTGGTAAAAATTAATTGTTTTAGTTTTGTATGACATTAAATTCATGAATTTGAATTTCATTTTTATTTATGTATAGATTTGATTAGTGGAATATCATCTTATATCTTGTTTATTTTAATTTAAAATAAATAGGGAAATCACTCCCATTAATTATTATATACCCTCAGTCAATGTTCATATCCAATGTTCATATCATATGGTCATTATACCTCTATTAAATGTTGAAAATTCATTTAAAAGGTGAATAAAGTATAACATGTTCATCTATCGGCATAAGGTTAGTGTTGTCATAATTTTACATAAATTTTTTGGTTTTTTATATTAGGTTTTTGTTTTTCCATATTATATATTTTCCATGTGTTTCTCCTAAAATAGATAAACCCCAAAATTAACTATTGGAATTAAATTCTTGACAAGATAGGAGACCTTGATATCTGATTGGTGGTTGATTAACTCAACCAAACCACCACATGGGTCAGTTTCACTATATTCCTTAATGAATTATGTTCCCTTTGTGACCTATGAATCGCTAAGTCATTTCAGGATTAGATTTAGCTAGTTAACTTTGATAAAGTGAGTTAATAAAATGGTATAGTGGAACAGATTATAAAGCATGTCCCCTCATATTATTTAGAAATTATATGGCTTGAATGATTAAATTAATTGAATAATGGATTGATTGTTATTTTTTATCCTGGAATGTAGTTTATAAGGGAATTTATTATATCATTAATAACATTTATAATGTAAATGAAATTACTTATTTTTATTATTAATTTAATAACATGACATTCATTAATGTTTAATTGGAATATACAGACATGAGATTACTTATTTATAATTGTAATTAACAAAAATGATACTTTATATTATTTATTTGGAGTCTCTATACATGACAGTCCACTATTTTATCCATAATTAATGGTCAAGATGTCCCATATTGTCCAAAATTAATTAATGGACATGATGTTACACATTTTTCTTTTTCAAATTAATGGGCATGGAATCCTATTAAAACACAACACTGTCACTATGACATAGAGATACCTCAATTTATATTTCCACTAAAGATCAAAGTACTATCCTATATAGTTTTACATCCATTATGATATATGAAAAATATGGTTTCAATACATCCCCTTATATATGTAATTTATTTATTTATTTATTTATTTATTTATTTATTTATATAGGAAAACCTTATTTAATATATTCATATTTTTTTAAACTGTATATATGAATCTAGTTTCCTATCTAGTAATAGTTATGTGTTTTAATTTTTTTTAATAATCTGTAGGTACATTGTGATATATATAGATAAAAACTGGATCACATTATCGAGGAACACACCTTAGTATGCTAAGGGTTTGGAGGATTTTTTAGATTTTTCAATTTCCAATTGATTCATTGATGGGAGAATAAGATATACATGTCCTAAATGTAAATTTAGAAGATGGTTGAATAGAGATGAAGTCTGTGAACACTTTATATTGAATCAATTCCCTGCTTAATATTTGTGTAGGATTTGGCATGGAGAATTGAACGTTACTGAAAGGTTGAGCATTGATGTCAATCCACGGAATGATCTCCCAACTTTTTCGACAATGGAAAATGAAATAAAAAACCTTATAAATGATTCATTAGGCATTACAAGACACCAAAATCAATATAAAAACATATAAGAACAACCAGTTGAGGGTGTTACAAATATAAATGTGACAAGTGATGTTTTTGAGACTGTAGGCCAACCAGGTCAAGATTTTAACATATCATTGGATCCTCCTCTTGATTCTGTGGAGACTAATGTAAGAGAAAAACTCACTGAGAAAAATGTGTTTCATGGTTTAGTTGATGATGGAAATAAATATTTGTATAGTGGATGTTTGAAATATTCAAAACTTTATTTTCTGATTAATTTATACCATATCAAATGCCTATGTGGAATTAAAAATAAGGTGATATCCATGATATTGGAATTGTTGTGTGATGTATTTCCTAAAGAAAACATCCCCAAGTATTTTTATGATATGAAAAAAGTTGTTAAGAGGATTGGTCTGAATTATAAAAAAATACATGTGGGTCCCAATGATTTTATACTTTATTGGTGAGAGGATTCAGGCAGACAAGATTGAAAAAAATGTTTATCTTCTAAATGGTAGTTAATTAGTGATGTTGGAAGTCTGAAACAACATACTACCATGAAGAAGAAGAAAAGGAACACACCTGGAAAGGTTTTACGTCACTTTATTTTAAATCCCTGATTTCAAAGATTATTCATGTCATCAAAAACCACCGAACACAAGAATTGTAATTCTGTAGATAATAAAAATGATGGGTTAATGTGACATCCATGAGATTCAAAATTGTGGAAGAAATTTGATTAATTTCATCCTGATTTCTCATATGATCCTAGGAATGTTTGATTGGGATTAGTTGCATATGGATTTAACCTATTTGGGACTTTGAGTGCTAATTATATCATTTGGCTAGTTGTTTTGATCCATTATAATCTAACTTCACAGATGTGTATGAAACAAACTTCATTTATCATTTCGATGATTATTCCTAGAAAAAAATTCCTAGAAATGATACTGATGTATAATTTTAGCCTTTAATTGAATAATTATAGGAGTTATAGAGCAACGATGTTGAGACATATGATTCTTCTTCTAAAACAATGTTCAAAATTCAAGCATCTCTAATGTGGACCATTAGTGACTTCCATGGACTAGGGAATTTATCTAGTTGGAACACTTACATGGGTTTGGATTTTTTTTATTTATAACTTTGATTTTTGAGCCCAAATGAATACCTCACAGTAGAAAATGGTTCTTCTTGTTCCATAGAAGATTTCTCAATCCATCTCATAGATTTCGGTAGAACAAGTCAAAATTCAATGGTTTCATTGATCGTAGGCCACCTCCAAAGTTGTTAACTGGTTATGAAATATTAGAACAACTTGGAAATGTGGAAACAGAATTTGGGAAGGTAAATTATTGTAATGATAGTGGGAAATGAGTTTGAAGTGTATTGTCATGTGAAATCGGAACGCAATAATGGAAGAAAAAACATATTATTTATACTTTTGTATTGGGGATTTAATTTATTGTGGCATAATCTTGATGCGATGTATATTGAGAAGAATGTTTGTGAAAATTTGATCTTAACATTACTTAATGAGCATGGAAAGTCAAAGGATCATCTATATTCTTGGAAAGACTTACAAGCAATGAACATAAATCATGATCTATGGCCATATGAGAATGAAAAGTATGCCCCAGCAATTTTTTCAATGAAAAATAGGGATAAAGATACATTCCTTTAAATTTTAAAACATGTGATGGTATATAATGGGTATTCAAGTAATATATGAAGGTGTGTTGACTTAAATAATCATAGGTTACATGGATTTAAAATTCATGATTCACATATTTTGTTACAGCAGTAACTATCATTGGCATTGCTTACATTATTACCTTAAAAGTTTACTGCTATTGTACTCCAATTCTACACATTTTTTAGACAAATATGTGAGGAATATCTACATCCATTTGAGCTTGAAAACTTTCAAGAGAGATTTTTATTGACACTTTGTGCAATGGATATGATCTTTCCTCTGTCATTTTTTACTTTCATGATGCATTTAACTATGTATTTGGTTGAGGAAGCTAAATTAGAAGGCCCCATACATTATTGATGGACGTATCCAATTGAGAGGTACTTTATTTTTATGTTTTTTAGTTAAGTAAAAAATTCTTGGAACTTAATTAAATACATAATTGTGTTTTTTTATTTTATTTCACCGATATCTTGGGAATTTGAAATCATACGTGAGAAATAAATCTCAACCAGAAGGCTTTATTTCTGAAGGCCATTTGGAAGAGGAGTGTCTTTAATTTTATTATAGATACTTAGATGATATTGAGACAAGATTTAATCAATTTTTACATGTTGATGACACCTCGAATAAATCTCAAATACATAAGAAATCAAAAATATTTCCTACTATTGGACAATCAATTGGGAGGACCTAAAATGCTACACTTATAGAAATAGAATTATTACAGGCACATAGATATGTGATGATGAATGGTAAAATTTTAGATCTATTTATTGAAGTGTTTAGAATACAAACAAATAGATGAATGAGAGGACGAACAATAATTAAGAAAGATGCAATAAAAGTTGTTAATAAAGAGCTTCTATAATGGTTTTCACGGCATGTAAGTTCATAAATATTGAAATAAATATGGATATTAGGTTGATACATATATTTTGTAAATTTAATAATGTATATTATTTTTTTAGATCCTGAATACTGATTCTCTAGAATAGTTTTCAGATGATTAGAAGTTTCATGCCCGAAGTCCTATAAAACAAGCTAGAAATTTCGACACTTACAACGTGAATAGCTTTAGATTTCATATAGTTGATCGATAAGAGGGTTTGAAAACACATAATAGTGTTATATTTACATTTTCTAAAGTGGGATACTATGGAAAGTTGACCGATATTAACTAATTAAACTACCATGAGCATTTTTCAATTGTTTTATTCAAATGCAATTGGGTCAATATTATCAGAGGTGTTAAAAGATATTCCTTGCAATTTACTACTGTGAACTTCTCTCACTTGATGGTTGTTGGTGACAATGAACAACATGATATTTATATCTTATCATTGCAATAAAAATGGTATATTATGTGGAAGATTTTTTGGATGAATGGTGGAGTGTAGTTTCTCATGTAAAATAAAGAAATGTGTATGATATGGGTGATAAAGTGGGAGATTTGACCTCTGACATTGAATCTCATCAGCAGCAAGAAGTATACTTATTTTTCCATAATTATATTGAAAATATTGGTCTTTCAAGGTTGGATGAAGTGGTTGAAGTAATGGAGCAGTAAAGTGACATAATTGAAGGGGAAAATTATTGTATTTATAGATATCCATTCATTTATCAACCACATATACCATTTGTGCAGTCATTCATTATCATTGTTATGTATATTTTGTTTATTAGTACTATGCATATGTTATCATTTTTAATTTTTTTTCCTGCATAATTTTTTTAAATATATGTTCTGAACTTAATTTTATTTCATTAAATGACAAGAATGCCAAGGAAGAAGCATCACATTTTCCATCGACCGCACCGACAGATGATGATCCATCTATATCCCTCTCTATAGCATGTGATACACCATTTTCTCACCCCCCCCCCCCAAACTATCTCTCACACCCTCTATGAATGTCCCTTCAGCAACTCAAGTGGCACCTTCCCTTCAAGAGCCTCAGTAGTGAGAGAGTAGGGTGCCACTTCTAGTTCTTCATGAGGATACTAGAGGGTGATGGTTATATGTACAAATTTTAATATGAATAAATTTATTGCACTTTTTTTATACTAACAATTTGTTCATAAAATATGGAAATAATGCAAGTATGGAGAAAAATATGAAAAGTTCAAATGTGTGGAATTTGACCGGATAGAAGATAGTTATCCCATTTGATTCCTATGGGGTCCCTACAGATGACGTTGTAGGAATATTCAGCCATATTTTGGGTCAACTGGTCACAGAGTTGGTTTCCCTTCCTATTAATTATGATGATTGGATGCATATGCCTTTAACTTATAAAAATGAAGTTTTTGATTCACAAATAAAGGTAATTTTAATACATTATGGTGTAATTCGATGTCAATATGTTATTAAATTATAATATTTTCAAAATGAATTTATGTGTACAGATGTTTTTCCACTTTACGGTTGCTGGTGTGCTAGCAAGAAAGTGTACATTGAAAAATTTTGTGAAGAAATAAAAATAAGTTAAATGGATATTGTGGGGATATTTCAATGATACTTCGTTGAGTGCCCAACATATTTATGACAAGGTGCCCAATGGGGTACCCAAAGAGTAATGGAAATATTTTGTTGACATACATCTTGATGAGAAGAAGATGGTATTTAAATATATATTATTGTATTAATATCATTTTAAATTTATTTATGTATATTAAAAGGATATTACATGTCATAAATTATTATTAAATTACATTTTATTTATTTTAGGATCTTTCAAGGAAGAATGCATCGAGCTAGTCTAACCAAATCATCCTTCACACTACGGGGTCAAAGATTTTTTCTAGAAGTCGATCATCTATGGAAATATTTTAATTATTTTAAATATTGATAATACAATATTATCTATTTAATATATTATAATTGTTGATTTATCTTTGTTTAATTTAGTCATAGAGTTTAGGGCACCTATCATCCTAAATAGAATTGTGGTTGGATGTTCATAAAAAAATATGATAGAAGTTTTGTTAATGAGTCTTGAAAAGAAGTTGGGGTGTGAATTTATCTCTCATTATAATAACTTATTTGAATTTTCCAATATGTTAATATATATTTCTTATAATATGATTGATATTTTATTTATACGTAAAAATTAAAGAACTATGGGATTTCAATCCCGCGCAGTCCTACTCAGTCTCCTAGACTGACACATTTGTTAAGTGCTTGGGAAGGAGCATCCTGGTCGAGTGTGTGGGATGGTTATGGGACCCATACCATTTGAGGTATTTGGAAGACCATCGGGGATTTATTATAAGGCCCCGGCCTTAAGCATTACTTAATATCGAATTAAATGAATAATTCCCATTGAGGATCTTTTCAGGTTTAGAGTTTTAGAGAATTAGGACATAACTATTACATCTCAAAAGATTACAAAGTAGACACTTCTACTAAGTTTCCATAAAATAAAAACTCTTAAAAAGAAACATGTCTACTTCCATGTTTTAGAAAGCATGACTTTTCCTTGATCCCATCCTTGACCCTATTCCACTTTAAGTCCTATGAAAAACATTTCAAAAACTTGTGGTGAGCATAAAAAGCTCAGTAAGGGATACACAAAGAATGAAAACTGTTAGTTTTTCAAAACAACAAGTAAACCATGTATACTTTATCAAAGTAATACTTTTCACCTTTATGAAGTAGTAAAAACTCTTCACTAAATAAAATATCATTACTTACCCTTTTGTAACCAAAATATTACCATAAAACCCATATAAAGAACACATAACATATAAAGGTAACTTGGGACATAAACATACTTAAATAGAATAACCATACGGTCGACTTCCACACATATCACTTAATGGAATAGCCATACAGCTGACTTCCATACCCAATGCATTGGAGGTTATAACGTAACCACCCTCCCTGGTATTCACGGCACCACCCATCATATGGTTTATCACGTAACCACCCGTCAAATTTCCAAGTACCATTATAAAATCATAAGACATAAAACAAATATAATGGAAAGAAAAAATTTCCACACTTTGATCACAATATATCACTTAAATATATTGACATAACAAATCCATTATAAAAACCATTTTCAATACCAAGATACATAAAAGAGTATATGGTATTTATTTCATTTTAAAAAACATTACGGCTTGTTGAGGAATCCAAAGACCAAATAATACTCATGGTGGCGGAAAAGGTCGTTGTCACCGTGTACGTTAAAAGAAACATTACTTTTTTTCATTTAGTAAAACTCTTCGTATAAAAATATTCTTTTTTAATAAAATTAAAAGTCAAAGGGGTTTATACACCGTATAAAATAAAGTTGTGTATAAAACAAAATATTCCTCAATGAAAGGAGATTGAGACGAAGTCCCTTACAAAGATCATTTTTTAAATAAATTAGATCTATTATGTGTATTCACTATAATTACACATAAATAAAGTACAAATACTAGATTGGGCATAATAATATCATGACATAATTTGAATGTAGGAGATTAACCCAAATAATATAAATTGGGTTAAGAAGTTCCCTTACCTCAGATCCGACATGACTCGATCGTTCTTTAACCTCCTGAATAATAAACTTGAGTTAATTTCTACTTGCTTGAGAAACTTTTTCAAGTTCATTATTCCTTTTATATCACTTATTACCATGTTATGAACATTATGTAATCATTTAAGTTAATAACGGTCGTTTTTTCGATATTTGGTACTTGAGTCAAAAGTGAACTTCTTATATTTACAAGTTGTTCACGTAGTCAAATATCCATTATCTCAAGAATGGTATTCATGATGTAGATATCATATATATAATATATATCCAGTATATACGTGCATTTATAATATTACATAATCATTTATAGGTAGGAAATAAAATGCACCGTTCATGGAGACGGTAAGTCGTACGTACGCATGAACGCTACATTCATTTCTATGTCATATTAATGGAATTAAAACTAAATGGGAGATAAGTATATTTTAATTCCAAAATTATATTAATCATTTATATGTAACATACATCATATATATCCATTATATATATGTACTTATAATAGTACATTACATTTGGGGATAAGAAATAAAATGCACCGTTGATGGAGACGGTAAGCTGTACGTACGCATAAACGCTACTTTCATTTCTATCTCATAATTTAATGGAAGGAAATAATAATGATATAAAGGTATATTATAATTCCAGTATAACATCATATATAATAACTTTAACTCCATCCTTTATACGTCCCACATATGGCATTAACGAATCAAATCACTTTGAGGGGGCGGTAGTCCGCACTTCCTAAAATGAAGATATCGCGTTTACCCATAATGGAAACCATAAGGTATGACATAAATGAAAAATACAGAAGCTTAAGTAAAAAATAAAAATATTATATATCATATATAAATATAGTTACATCTTAATGGCCACCTTTGAAGGTGTTATATGAGGGTTGAACAATCATCGTTTCGTGAGGTAGAAATTCGCCATCCACAGAAACTGTATGTTCTTTAACCATTATATGTAGGTGTGTGTAAGTGTAGCTCTAATACTTAATATAACAACATCCTAGTATATTTAAGATACTGGTTTTGTTGCAAAATAAAGGAATAAAAAGAGTTTAGGGGGTTGGAGAAGCAAAATAAAACATAAGAACACAAGAGAAAACACTACCTTTAAAACGGGTAACTCTTTTTGATTTGAGCTCAAAGGCTTCCTTGGGAAGACTTCTTCCCAAAGTGAGGCTTATAGGAGTAATATAGGGATATGGAGAGACAAAATGGGCAGGGTTTGGCTGATACCAAGGCTTTAGAGGTGTGGGTAAGGTGGTAGAGGTGGGGGCCTTTTATAAGAGGAGGGGAGGGGCACTCTTGGAAAGTTATAAAAGGTTACTTTATTATAAAATGATTTTCGGATTTTAAAGGTCCCAAAATTATATACTTAGAGGATAAGGTGATAAGGGTTTGAAATCCACCCATACAATAGGTTTTTGACAAGTGTAGGTCTTAGATTTTACATTATCATTTCATTTTATTTAAATTGTTAAATAATGAGGTAATCGCTGCATCATCATGGTGTCATAAATAATTTAATTTATTTAATGTCTAAAATTTATAAAAAAATATAATGATGTAGGAAATATTTTTAGATTTCCAATTAATATTTATAGTCAAAATTATGACTTGTATAATTCCATGTAAAAATTTTTTTAGCAAAACAAAACATGTTTGTGACATTTTTATTTTAACGTTAAATAAAAAGTTATTAATGTCATTTTCCTACCAAAGTGGCTCCATGGGGTCCCCAAGTTGACCCATGGATTTTATTGGTCGGCCATGACACATCTAATAAGGGTATGACATGTGTCTAGGTCATTTCATATCATTAAAACATTATTTTTACCTTAAACTACACTAATTACCTCTAATCGTGATTAAAATTTTAAAAGTTACTATTCACCAAAAAAATTATTTTAATCCCATTGAACCAAATTTTACTTCTTAATGACAACCATGTATGTCGAATTTTTTAAATTCAAAACACAGAGGTGGTAAATTTTCATTTATACAAAAAATCAGTTTTTTTAAGTACCACTTAGTGGTTTCACTATTCATCAAAAATTGAAGTTTTTTAGAAAAATACCAAAACTTTACCCTAAGCTATATTTGATATTCCGAATTCAAAAATAATTTCTATTTTAAAAAATTCAAAACATATAATTTTCATTAATTAATTTAATAATTAATTCCCGCTGTCAGAATAAATAGCGTGTTTTTATGAAACAATAAGTATCAAAAGATTAACACTAGTTTAAGTCCAATTTCAAAGTGAAATTAATTCCAATAACCACCATTGGATTAAATGGTAAAAATATATTCTAATTTCACTTTAAAACCAATTAAAAAGATAATCTAATCATATAAATAAATTATATTAAAAAGAGGTTTCGAATTAAAATACAACATTTTTCACTATTCATTAAAAAATGAACTTTATCGGAAAAATACCAAAAATTTACACAAAGTAAATTTTGATGTCCCGATTACAAGAAAGAATTTTGTTTGGTCCAATAGAATGTATAAGAGTGACCAAAACTATATTTAATGATGGTTCTCCATCAAAAGGGGATAGTTCGACCTTTTAGTGAATATTAGAGTATCAATGCCAAAAATTGAATTCTTTTATTATTTTAAGCCTTTATATTTTATTGGATAAATGTAAAAACATTTAAAAAACATATATAATCATATTTTAGTTACTTCTATTCATTCCCACCAATACAACGGCTACGTGTTAACTACCATTTATAAAAAATATTATTATATTACTAGTGTGCAACGTGAGATTTCAAAGAAACTCGTTGTTGCGTATCGGGCACGCTATCGAACATAGCAACCCCTTTAAAGTATAATTAATATTTAATTCTAAAATATTAATAAATATGAAAATGTATTATTCTTTATTTACCTGGGATGTTACATTTATACTCTATCTACTCCTGGTTGTAGTCGCTCCCTATCTCGAGATGCTCAAAGAGATTTTGTTTCAATACAAAATAAAATTGAGGGTCAGGGGACTCAGATATCTGCAATGTAGAAAGTGTTGATTGATTTATATCACAAGATGACCGAATCTATCCCAAGTGATATTGCATCGATGAAGGGTGGTGGTGACCAGGTAAATCACAAAAAATAAAAATCATTTAGTTTGTGAACATTTATTGGTTATAAGTTTAAATATAAATATACAACAGCATTTAATTTTCAATATAATTGTCTTATAGGTGCCAGTACTAGGAAGTAGAGATAGAGGTGGAGAGGGTGAGGAGTTATATTCATCACCGTACAATGATAAGTGGTTTTTTTGATATTTTGGATAAATTTGGAAATAATTGGTTTGTTTGTGTATCATGTATGGCACAGAGTAGTCACCAAACATATTTTTCTTATTTATCATGTGTGGCACAAAGTAGTCACCAAACATATTTTCATTTTAGTTATGTTAGGATGTTTATAGTATTATTTTAGATGGTTGATTAATGAATATTGTTAGATGGGTTAGATTATTCTGTTATATAAACTCTACAGATGGTTTTTTTTTCAGGGTACTGATACTGGGGCTGTAGAACAAGCAGCAATTTTCTATTTATAAATATACATTTAATGGCAGTTTAAACTACCGCTAAGTAAATGGAACATATTTAGCGGTTGTTAAAACTGCTACTAAAATTTGGTAGCCTATTATAGGTGGCATTTTAAACCATATCTAAATTATACAGTGCATGTATTTTAACAGTGGTTTTTCAGTTTTAGAGGTGGTTTTCGCAGGGAAAAATGGATTTTTTTTTAGCGGCATTTAAAACCGCCGCTAAAAAGGTTTCTATGACACTTAACAAAAACCACCTCTACATTAAATAAATCACCACGTAGTGGTTTTTGACACCCAATTTTGCAGTGGTTTTATGAAACCACCACTGAATCATTTGGGGAAGGTTTAAACTGCCGCAATGTAGTGATTTTCTTGTAGTGTTCTAGGAATAGATGATATATTGCCTCTATTATTTAGTTCAATAAAAATTGGTACTTTGATTCTAAATAAACTCATTTTCATTGAATTTTAAAGTTAGTGGGGATAGATCTACATTATACACACTAAACTAAGAAGCTATATTTTATAGGGATGGAATTATTCCAAAAGAAAAGAGCCCACTAGTCTAAAATTTGTTGGACATAAGTGATATTGTGATAATCAAAATTATATAACAGACTTGATATTTCAGGAAGGAAGACAAGATATTTAGGCTCAACCACCAAACTAATTTTAGATATAATATTCTTTTAATCATCATCAAGAATTGTATAAATTAACTTTTAGTGATCTATAGACTCATGAAATCTCATATTAAAGTACGGGTAGCCTGGAAAATAGATAGATCATCCCAACCAACTATTATCCTATAAATAATTATCACCATGACTAATAATCCATTGAAAATTCTCAAGAACAATGTAAAAACTACCTGGAGACTCTTCTAACTATGATAAGTTGAAGAACTCCCCCTACGTAACACCTTCATTATCCTCCAATATTTTTCTTGAAAAAATGTTAACCATATGGAATGAACCATGAGAGCACCCCATGATAATTTTTATTCCATGATTTTCATGCACTCCTCATGCTCCTAAAATTGATACCTCCTTCGTCAAAGGGTTTCTCCATGCATGAACATCTCACCCAATGGAATTTACCCTCTTGGTGTTAAGCTAATAAGAAACTAATGAGGATGCATCTTATATTATTGACCACTGCTATGGGTTCCCTGATAACTGAAATAATTTTCATAGATTTCAAATAAATTATGATAGTAGTGAGGGTGATCCTACCTCTAAAATATAGAAGTAAGTTTTTCTAGATCATGACCCAGCCTTTGATTCTCTCCATTATAATATCAAAATTATGTATGTGAATTATACTTATAGAAAGAAAATATCTAAGGTAATTAATGGGAAAGTTCCATTTTGAAAATAAAATCCATGTTTTAATAATTTGGGTATGTTTGGATAATAATTTACTCAAGATAAACACACTACTTTTGGTGATATTGATCTTTTTTCCACTCCAATTTTCACAAATGTTCAATAAATATTTGAGGTTTTTAATGGATAAATATATTTAATTTAAATAAAAAATTATACCATCATTGAAGAAAATGTGTAATAAAATAATAAAATTATTTTTTAAGGATCATTTAATGACATTATTTTTAAAGTAATAGAATCATAAATTTTTACAAGTTTTTTTGGGATGATGGAAAAGGAATTTGAAATCTCACTTATTAAAGAATGTGCATCCTTTATTAGGATAAAAGAAACTCAATGTATAAAAGTTACATTGATTTCCCAATATACGTATTTTAATAATTTTTTTAAAAGTTTCATAGTGGTTAATAAAAAAATATAACCCCCATTGAGTGGGAACCAAATTAAATAATGATGAGATTGGTAAAAGTGTGAATTCCACTAAATATAGAAAAATATTATGCATTTTTTATAAATAACATCCATTAAAACCTAAATTTTTTATGTTTCTTTTATATCTATAAGGTAATATGTTAACCTAAAAGTTAGTCACTTAATGTAAAAGAAAATAATGCTTAAATATATTAAAAGAAACAATTATTGAGTGTTGTTTTATGCTACTGCCTAGAACAAAAAATAATTTATTCATATTATATAGACTAAAAAGGTTCAGTAGATGATCTAAAATCTAAATTTATTGGTATATTATATTTAGGAATTAATTGTGTGAGCTAAGTAAGTAGGAAGTAGGAATATACATCTCTACAAACAATAGTAGCAGAGTATATTTTGGTTATAAAGGTCTTAAAACAACTTATATGGATGAATTAGCTATGGGAAGACTATATGAAAAAGTACTTATCAATTATTTTGATTCAATATTATAATAGAAGTTTTATTACTCTAATAAATAACCCTGTATAATTTGGTGAGGTTGTAGCATAGTGGTTGCAGCTGATTGTCATTTTTTATAGGGTTTTGGGAGGTCACATGTTCAAGTATCACATATTTCCCTTATCAGTATTTCCTTAAGTGTGTTTTATTTTAAAAATGGTATTAGGGGTACCAACACACTTTTATTTTTAAATATTCTTATACTATAAGTGTGGAGATAGAGATAAATGTCCAGTGAATGTGATTATTATGGTAGTTATTGACATCTTAACCAAAATTTATTTTTAAATCATGACTCTATAGTTATATCTATATATATTTTTCGTATTCAAGATTTTATAAGGTTATATAAATTTATTTTCTCATTTATATCTTTATTTCCCCATATAAAATCAAAAATTTCATACAGGTTTGTTTTTTTCATTCATTACCTAATAGTTTGTTGATTCAGAAGTAAATTTTAATAAAGGGGAAAATAAAGAGGGACAATAAATCTAGGTGAATACTCTTATAGAATTCATGAATCATATCAGTCATAAATTTTCAATGATGAAAATATTTATTCATGTGTGATGGGGATAAGAATACATCTCATGTAATTAACTAAACTTTTATGAATGAAATTCCCTTTTGATTGAATAAATTCCTTATAGTTATAAAAACACATTCACTAATTTGATTATTTTGGACCAATTATAAAATATATCCTATTGGATTTAAAATACCACTAATTATCATAAACATTGATAATATAGTCATTTTATAGTGACTGTTATGGTTGTTATATATTAAGGGTTATGGTAAAACCCAATTAACACTAAAAAAATAAGCAATGGTCTCTACTAGTAGGATTGTACCATATTAATCCCATGTGTCGTAACTTCCAAGGGGGTTGGAATCATTGGGATTTTCCCTTGACCAGAACCAATATGAAATTCAATAACTAAAGAACAAAAAAATCCATTTAGGGGAGAAGTTAAATCTTATCGATATCATGGAAAAAATGATGTTCGCCTAACCACACCAAGAAATCCACCCCATCACACACCTTACACTTAAGGTGTATGTTGGTAGAATAAAGAATTATAGATCTAGAAACTATTAGTATGAATGTTTATATTTTATTTTTTTAAGAAAATATTGGTTATATTTATCCATTTTTATTATTAAAATTGTATTATTTATTGAAAATTTTATTTTGATATAAAGAAACCAAAATTATATTATTGGAAAATATATGGTTTCAACTAAAACACTCTTCTTGATAAATTAGGGGATTTTTAAATAAATGTTTTTTAATAAAATATTATTATTAAATAATATTTATAAACAATGATAATATAATTTAGCGAATTCTAATATAATATTTCTAAAGTTTGGAAAAACTATTTTGGTTGTAAAAAAAAGTATTTTTCAAAAAAAATGAATATTTTGATTTAAAAGTGTAAATCCTCATATTTAGAGAATTATTTTCATAAATTAAATTTTATTTTTAAAATTACCATGTAAAAAATATACAATTTCTAATTTTTCATAATTTTCTGAGATATTCAATTTTTTGCGTAAAAATTAAATATGGTATAAACATACGGTATGTATTATGACATCATAACAACCCAAAAGTGATGTAATAAATAGTATAAAGGTCATCCAACTCCAAATATATATTTACACTTTAAAATAATGTGTTTTAAAGTAATTTTATTGATTTTATAAATCCTTAATGAATCCTTCAAAACTTATATTTTATTTTTAAGGTTTTAAAATAAATTCTTTATAAACATGACTCACTTCCACATCACCAAGGGTATTATTCTAAGTATTTATATTCATTTCCTTATAAAATATTAAAAAAATCTTCTATTTGGTATAAACCATTCAAAAGTTTTTGGTTTTAATTATTTTATCATATAGAGTCTAAAACCTAAGTTTATAAATTAATAAAGATCCCCACTCTTTTGTTATAAACACCCACCCATCCTCCCACTCATCTTCACTCAAATCCCATTAAGTATGAATTTCCTCTCTCTATACATCTCTAAAGTCCTCCAAAAGTGTTAAAAATCTATTAAAAAGTTGTTGTTAATCTTTTAGAATTTCCCATTCTAGGTAAGGGATCCTCTCCTATTCCTTTTTATTTTAAGTACCTTCTTTATTTTAAGCCTTTTCATTTCCAATTTTTCATGTTGTAATGTGTTTTTACACATACCCTTACTATCATTATGATTAATAATTAATGAGATACCGCATTTATATCTCATTAAACCCTCCCTTTAACCTTTATGTTCACCCGTTATGCTTTTGAAATGATCCTTTGATTTTCCATGTCAAACATTTTTGTAGTGAGTATCCATCCACATTTACACTCAAGGGAATTCACTAATATGTACATATCCTTAATTTATTGCAAAATTAAATTTATATAAACCACACACCTTAATCATGGGATTAAATTTGATGAGATATATTTTTACATTGAATGGTTTGTGTGGCACACAAATCCATGTACATGATTTGAATGTGATGGGTGGGACTAAAATTATATATCCCTCCAATGAATTGGGTAATATTTTATCTCATGAGATTCCATGTATATTGAAAAAGTGGTTATCCTAAGAACATTGTGTTATTATTTATTGGTGTTTATATTTGAATCATGTTTATGATGTCATTTTTTATGTTTTTGTCGCATTCTTATGTTGCGTTGATGTTATCATCTTATATCATGCTTCAATTTTCATATTTATAATTATCATCCCTTTTATGATACCTTGATATACCTATTCACTAAAATTTATTACATTTATCATGTTATGATTTTATTATTCCCTTATTAATCTTTATATATCACTTTTTCTTATTTATGTCCCCAGGTTATCCCTTGAAATATTAAAAGATAAATGGAATATGAGGGCAGGTTTTGGAGTTTTTAAATAATTTTTTTGTACCCATGTTTCAAGTTAATATTATATATACCTAATTTCCTAATGAAATTATGCATCATGATCTTCCGGGATCGTATTATGTGTATATTTATGTAATAAATCATTAATTAAGGTGTATTAAAGATATTGGTTTCCATATTTTGTATCTGAGGGAAGTCTATTTGTTCTTGGGTATTAGGATTAAAAATCTTTAGTGAAATTATTAGGGATAACAATAAACATAAGATAACATCCCTAAATTATGGTAAATTATAGAGTAAGTTCTTTCTAAGTAACAAAATATTTAACCAGATACTACAAGTGGATGTGACTCTAGAATAGTTTTACCTAGGGGTAATAACACTAAAAAGATCACATTGGGAATTTACTTGATCATTAACTGGTTCATGATAAATATACCTTATTACACACCTACTTTAAAACTCCCTAGCTATATTCTTTAATAAATTCAAAATATTCTTACAAACCATTATGAAGAGAACAAAAATGCCGATAAAATTTTATCTTAGGAAATAGACCACCGATAACTTAGATTGAAACCTATAAATCCATAGGTTAAGTAATATATTTCATTTATGATTTATCCCTTAAATGATAATAGTTTCTCTTTTATGCTTTTTGTAGTTTAAAAATTCTCATCCCTAATTTTCCCTTTATTTTAGTCAATGGATAGGAATAGAAGGAACCAAGTCAATAATAAATGTAATGAGCAATGTAATGGCTTCCCAAATGAGATGACCAACTCGATGGGAGAAAGTTTCAATAACTTAATTATAATAATTTCTAAATTAACACATGTTTTGAACAAAAATGTGAATCATAAAGAAAATCTATATCCCTATAAGGAAGATAAAGTTTAAATTTAGACCTTTATATGAAAAAGGCCTCTGACTTTTAGTGGATCTTCCAATCCCTTAATCTCAAAAAATGGATCAAAACTATTGAAAATATCTTCTCTATCCTTCAATACTATAATAAAGAGAAGGTCATTCTGATTGTTTATAATATGGAAGGATAAGTTGATCGATGGTGTATTTTGATCAAAAATATGAATCCTGATGAAGAGATCAAAGTGATGGAGTGGAAATAATTCTAAAAAATTATTTTTATAAATATTTTTCTTGAACTCTCTGACTTAAAATAGATAGGTATTTCTTAGAATTAAGAAAAAATATGATTAATCCATTATAGAATACAAGGAAAAGTTAAAATGACTTGCACAATATTCCTATGAATTTTTCATTTACCCTAAAAGTAAAGATTACCACTTATTTTGTAGAAAAAACTAAGTATATGAAAAGCTTTAGAAATTAGATATTTTGAAATATATGAGGAAATTATTCCATTTTCCCTCAAAGACAAAATAGAGATCGGTGAATTTCAAGGGTCTCATGGGACTGGAGATAGTAAGTGAAGAATGGATTTTAATTCTAGAGGAGCAATGGATAAATCTCATGGTGGAAAGAAATTATAACATCCCTCTTATAAAAAGTGTGGGAAGAAGTATCTTGTAAATTTCATGAAGGATAAAAGGAAATTCATAAGTGTGGGAAGGAAGGGAACCAAGCTAGTGAATGCGAATGGGATAAACCCAAAAATGTGATGGAATAAAGGAATTCTCCAGTAAACCAGCATCCTGTTGTCCAATTTCTCAACTGAAAGGAACAAGAAAACTATTTGTATCAATTCACTAAGATAAGGGTTGTTGATGATAACTAATGACAACAACCTCCAAGGCCTAGATAGTAAGGGTGAGAATATTCTATCAAAACTATTTTGGTGGATCCTGAAAATAATTTAGTGATAGGTATTCTATTTATTCATTCAATAATAGAAAATATACTATTTAATTATGGTTCTTTACTTTCTTTCATACCACACAATTTTAGTATAACTGTTCAAATTCCAACAAAAAATAAGTAAGTGGAGTTATCTATGAAAATGAAAAATGGGGAAATTATTACATCCCAAGTATAAAACTTCTCCCATATCTATATTTTTGGGTTAAACTTTCCAACAAGCCTTGTGATACCCCCTTTAGTGGAATTATATGCTATTCTGGGTATGGATTTGATTTCCTCATATAAAGAAAACATAAATTGATGGGAAAAGGAAAATAACCTTCATATCTTGAATCGCTTGCTGAATCTATACAAGTGTAAGGAGGAGGAGGAGTATCATTTGGTATCATCATGTCAAGAATGGATATTATTTCCTTATAATCTATTATATCTATCTAAAATTATTGAGACTAAGGAAATTATCATCCTTTATGACAATCCCATTGTAAGGGAATATACTGATGTGTTTCCTGAAGAATTTTTTTTCTTATTCCAAGTCGTGAGGTTGAGTTCTCAATCAAGCTTTTACTTAAAGATTTTCCAATATATAAGACTCCATATAGAATAGCCACTTTTGAACTTGAATATTTGAAGAATAAATTAAAAAAGAATCTAGAGAAAGGTTTTATACACACAAGTGCTTCACTGTGGGTGCATCAGTCCTCTTTGTAAAAAAAGATGGGTAAATGCACATTTGCGTTGATTATCATGAGCTTAGTAAGATCGGGATAAATAATAAGTATCCTATATCATAGATTCATGACTTATTTGGTCAGATATGTGGGGCCCAATACTTCTCTAAGGTGGATCTTTGTTGAGGACATTATAAAGTAGATGTGAAAAAGGAGAATATCCCAAATACTATTTTTTGTACAAGGTATGACCACTATGAGTTCTTAGTGATGTCATTTAGACTCACCAATTCATATGCTATCTTCATTGAAATAATTAATATAGTCTTTAGGTATTACCTTAATAGATTTATGGTATTCTCTAAAGATGATATTATTATCTACTCTAAAATCAAGTTGAAACATGAGGATCATTTGAATACTATATTGAAGAGATTTAAAAGGTAAAATTTATGAAAAGTATAGAAAATTTGAGTTTTGGGAGGAGTAATAAAAATTCCTAACTCATGTTATCACCAAAAAATGGATATATAAGGATTCTTTAAAAATAGAGGTAATTGAAGGATTTCCTAGGACAACATCTATGTTAGATATCAATAGTTTACTTGGACTATCTAGGTACTATCATCAATTTTTTAGAAACTAATCATGATTGCAAAGCCCACTAACCAAGCTAAATCAGAAGGGAGTGAAGTTTTTTGGGATGGATGAATGTGATGAGATATTTAAATAGTTAAATAAGTGGCTAATAATTGCATCAGTGATCACATTACCCACTAGTGGGGAACGATTTTTTATCTACATTGATGCATCCAAAAAGTGATTAGGTTGTGTACTCATGCAAGATGGAAAAGTGATTTTCTATGCCTCCCACCAATTAAAGATCCATGAAAAGAACTATCTAATGTATGATCTAGAATTGGTTGTAGTGATCATCTATTTGGATATTTGGTGTCATTATCTCTACAGGAAGATGTGTGACATATATATAGATTATAAAATCCTCAAGTATATATTCACATAAAATGGTTCTAATATGCGTCAATGAAGGTGGTTAAATCTGATCAAGGATTATGATTATTTAATAAATTACTATCCTAAGAAGGTGAATATGGTGGAAGATTCTCTGAGTAGAAAATATTCTGCAACCCTATCCATAATGAGGATTTAAAGGGACCCAATCTTCTTTGACATGAAAAGGATGGACATGGGAAAAATAAAATGATATCCATCCTACCTTTCACAAATAAATTCTCAACCATCCATTCTTGAGAGGATCAAGGATGCATAAAAAGTTTATGTGGAGCTATAAAAAAAGGTATTGAATATTTCAAAGTAAAAATTTGATAAAGATGGAGTTATAAGTTTTGGAACCCAGATATATGTCCTATTAAAACCATAAATGAAGAAGGAACTTTTGGGTGATTTATATAGATGATACTTATTTATTCATCTAGGAAGCATTAATATGTGTATAGATTTCAAGAAAAAAATCTAGTTGGATAAAATGAAGAGGGATATTGAATAATTTGTATCTCAATGCTGGGTATACCAAAAATTCAAGGCTGAACAAAAAAAAGTATAAGGGTATGATGCTACCAATTCCAATACCTGTATAGAAATGTCCAAAACAAAATCATAGATTTCCTTGTAGGACTCCCCGTCACAACTAAAGGTAATAACTCCATCTAGGTGGTAGTCAATCGCTTTAAGAATTTAGTGTATTTCACTAATATCAAGGAATATTTATCTCTTTAACAACTTACTAAGATATACATTAGATAAGTGGTAAGACTACATCTAGTACCACTATCCATTTTATCTAATATAATTTTTAGGTTTACCTTGAGGTTATATAAAATCCTTCAATAAGCACTGGATACAGACCTAAGTTTTAATACTACTTATCACCCTTATACGAATGTTTAGTCTGAGAGATCCATTCAAACTATAGAGGATATATTGATATCATATTGAATATGTTTCCAAGTATATTGGGATCATTGGCTTCCCCTAGTTAAGTTCTTGTATAACAACTACTTCCATTCTATCATTGAAATGGTACCTTATGAGGATTTAATGAGAATAGGTGTTAGACTCCAACATATTGGGATGAAGTTGGAGAGAATAAGCTTATGGGACATAGTCTTATCCAAGAGGTGATAAATAAGATTCAAACCAATCAACATCATATTAAATCCCCACAAAGTCAATATAAAATCTATACATACAGTCATCAAGGAGACCTAAAGTTTGAGGTTGGAGATAAGTAATTCCTTTGTATATCTCCATGGAAAAAATACATGAGTTTTGGGGAAGAAGGGAAAGCTTAGTCCAAGCTACATCAACCCCATTTAGATCCTTTATCACATTATAGTTGTGGCCTATCTACTAGCACTCCAAACTAACATTTCCCAAGTACATTACATGTTCTATGTATCCCTATTTAATAAGTTTATACCAAACCCCTCACATGTACTGAATCCAAAGGTGGAATCATTATTGAATGACCTTATATATGAGGAGAACCCAGTGAAGATCTTATATCATAGAGATAAAGTTATTTGAAATAAGAAAAATCACTTAGTCAAAGGGTTGTGGTAGAACCATAAGTTTGAGGAAGAAACATAAGAACCAAAAGATGTGATGAAACAAAAGTACCCTCATTTGTTTTAGTGTATGAAATGAATTTTTTAGGGTGATATTTTAAAATTTGGGAAGAATATAATGACCTAAACTTTTATAAATAAAATTCCCTTTTGATTGATTAAATAAATTATAGTTAAAGAAAACACATGCACTACTTTGATTATTTTGGAGTAATTATAAAATATATACTTTAAAATTTAAAATACCATTAAGAATCATAACCATTGAAAATATATTCCATGTATAGTGGCCATTGTGATTGGTATATATTAAGTGTTATGATAAAATCCAATTAACACAGACAGAAGAAGTGATGGACTAAACTTGTAGTATTATACCCTATGAATCCCATTTATTGGAACTTCTGAGGGAGATAGAATCACTAGGAATTTCCCTTGAACAAGACTAAGTTGAAATTAAAAAACTGAAGTAAAAAAACAAAACCTTTTATAGGATAAGTTCAATATTATCAAGATCACGGACCAAACCATGTTCATTCAACCACCCCAAGAATGCCCCACCATCACACACCTTACCCATAGGGTGTATGTTGGTGTAATAATGGGTTATGTATCTAGACCCTAGAACTGTTAATTTTTATATTTTCCATTTTAATAAAATAATTATCATACTTAACCCTTTTCATTATTATAATTTAATATCAGTTGGTGAAAATTAGATTTTGATATGAAGAATCCAAAATTTTATTTTTGAAAAATATAAGGTTTTAAGTAAAACACTATTTTTGATAAATTAAATAATTATGAAATAAATTTTATTTTAATATAATATTATTATTAAATCATATTTATATACAAATGATAAGATAATTTGGTGAAGTGAAATATAATCTTTATAAGAGTCAGAAAACAGTTATGGTTGTATAAACTAGTATTTTCCAATAAATGATTATTTTTATTTAAAATTGTAAATTATCAAATTTAGAGAATTATTGATAAAATAAATATTATTTTTGAATTAACGTGTCAAAATTATCCAATAATTATATTTTCATAATTTTTTAAGATAGTCGAATTTTTGTTTAAAAATTAAATACGGTATAAATATACAATATGTATTATGACCTCATAATATCCCAAAAGTGATCTAATAAATAGTATAAAATTTATACATGAACAAAAATATGTTTACCCTCTAAAATGATATGTTTTTTAAGTTATTTTATTAATTTTTTAAACCCTTAATTAATCCTCTAAAACCTATATTATATTTTATGGTTATAAAATCAATTCAACCTAAACATGACTCGCTTATACATCACCAAGGGCATTATTTTAATGATTTATGTTCCTATACTTATAAAATATTTAAAAAACTCTTATTTTGTATAAATCATGGGAAAACCTATGGGAAGGTTTTTGGTTTTAATTATATTTTTATATAGATTCCAAAACCTAAATTTAAAATTTAAGAAACAATCCCCACTTCTCTTGTTGTAAATAATCACCCATCCTCAAAATCTTATTCACTAAAAACACATTGATCTTGGATTTAATCTTCCCACCCATATATAAATCCCTCTTAACATGTTCCCAATATCTTAATAATCTTCTCTTAAGCTTTTAGAAGTTCCCTCTCAAGGTAAGGGATCCTCTCATCGCCCTTTTTATTTTATGTAGCTAATTTATATTAAGCCTTTTTATTTCTAGTTTTTCATGATGTAATGTATGTTTAAACATCCCCTTACTATACTTATTATTCCTAATTAATTATATAACACCTTTTAATCTCATTAATCCCTCTCTTGAACATTTATGTGCACCTGTTATGCTACTGAAATTATCCTACAATTTTACATGCCAAACATTAGTGTAGTGAATACTCATACCCATTTCCACTAATGGGTACTCACTTAGATGTGCCTATCATTAATTTCTTGGTAAATTCAATGTATATAATACACACTTCATAATTTTGGGATTAAATGTGATTAAATATGTTCTTATGTTGAATGATCTATGTTGTACACAAGTTCATATACCTGATATGAATATAACAGGTGGGCCCAGAATTATATAGCCCTCCAAAATATAGAAAACGTTATTTAAAGGCATAAAAAATTATAAAATAATCTCCCCCTTTATAAAATAAAAAAAATCTCAAATAAATCATAAAAAAAGTTAAGAGAGTGCCTCACTTGCCTAAATTTTACCAAGAATTTCTTATTTACTAGGAATTTCTCCACCTTGTGATTATCAAAAAGAAATTATAAAAAGATTAAGTAAATAATTATTATAAATAAAAAGGAATTAGGAAATTTATAAAAAATAATTGTGTAAAAATTTTCATTATTTTTCATTAATGATCCTAATAAATAAAAAATTAAACAGAAAATTGATTTTAAATTTTGAAATTTTTTAATTGAAAATAAAACTAATTTCAAAAAAGTGCAGTGTTTGAAAATAAATCTTAAGTATAAAATTGTTTTATAAGTTAAATGACATGAATTATCAATATATATATAACCAAAAACTTTCAAATAAGAAAAATAATTGAAATTTTTTGTCTCATCTTAGAACATTTCAGTACTAATAAGATTATATCCTCCTCAATTAATGAATTATAAATATGAAAATCCATTGAATGGATTAAAATTTATATAAAAATTTTACAAAGTAATATTTTAAAATCATTAAATCGCATTTAAAATAAAGAATCTAAAATTCAAAATTAAAGTGAGATTCGATTAAAACCCCAACTTTCCCTTTTCAAGGTAATAAAATCTGGGTGAATTTTCACCAGAACCACATCCAAATGTTTTTATCTAAGTAAAAGTATTTTTATCTCAATATTTCACTCACATTAAATTCCCAAAATTATTGAGAGATTGGAAAAATTATTAAAGATGTATTTTTTAAAAATATATAGTTTTTATTTTGAAAACATATATATAATATTAAATTAAAATATCTTGTAAAAACTCACACTTTCCAAAGTTAAGGAAAATTTATCACATGATAATCATACCTGACTCTCCTTTGATAAAATCAAAGTGATCAAGATCAACTGTTTTAGTAAATATATCATCTAACTGAAGGTTTTTTCAATCAAAAATAAGAATGATATCACTTTTTTGAAAGTGATATCTAAGAAATTGGTGTCTCAAATCAAAGTTCATAGTTCAAGACTATTGGATATGATTTATGAAGATATCAACTGAACTATTATTTTCACACTAAATAGGGAAGTGATCATGTGTAATCCCATAGACTAAGAGAGTATATTTCATTCATATGATTTGGGTGAAATAACTCCTAGAGATTATGTATTAGGATTTAGCTATATAAATAGAAATAGATTTTATCTTTGTAATACTCCATGAGATGGGGGATTTTCTTAGTTGGTGGAAAGTCTCACTGGTAATTTTCCAATCTAGTTGGAATCCTCCAAAATCAACTTCAGAAAAATAAGTATGATCTAAATAAGAATCATTTTATATAAAATAATCCATCGTTTTTTTTCCTTAAAAATATCTAAAAACTATTTTGAGAACTTTCAAATTATTTTACTTTATATTTGACTAAAATGAACATAAAGGCAAGCACAAAACATGATATCCATCCAGGTCATAGTAAGGTAAAGAAGACTCTCGATCATGATTTTATAAAGATTGTTTTCAATTGGTTTATAGACTTCATCCAATGTTAGTTTACAATTAGTAATCATGGGTGTAATTATTTATTTATCATGATCCATTACAAAATGTTTTAAAATATCATTAGTGAATTTTATTTGGTTTAGAAATTTTCCATCAATATTTTGAGAAATTTAAAAATCAAGGAAGAATTTGAGTTCTCCCATAAAAGTAATTTAAAATCCTTATTAATTAAATAAAAAAATAATTATAAATAGATTATTTAGTTAATATTAAAATAACATCATCAATATGATAGACCTACAAGCATCATTAATTCCCATCGGGTTACTGAATTTAGAAATTTATAACATGAAATATACAAAACACTAAACTATAGGGTAGTATAGGAATTAAAAGTATGAGGTTGAACCCACAAAGATAGGGTTGTATAAAATATCACTAAAATAAAATAAATTTAAACTAATTTAGATTTTAAAGATTTTAAATATAATCTACTGATCATGTGATTGATTTAGAAGGTGGTAGAATAAAATATAAAATGGGTGTCAAGTAGCAATGAATATAGGTTCATGGGATGAAAAGGTATGAAATAATCAATTAACAATCATGTAGTCATTAGAATTAGGTCCTATCAAATTCAATGGTCATGATAAATGAACTTTATCCCAAACTATCCTTTTATCATGGTCAGGTACTTCATATTACAAAGGATGGGTAACCCAAAACCTTATTTAAACATAGGGAAAGTAAAAACCCAATGGTCATGGTGGAAGTATAAACCCCAAATCTCACATTAAGAAAATGTATTCAATACACTGAATCAATATTCATGCACAAATAAAGAAATAAATTAAACCCTTTTCCTAACCCCACTCACAATAGTCATGCAAGAAGAATTAGGGAAGATGTAGAATTGATGAACAAACCTGAAATCCCAACATGAATTGCATTAAAATATAAAATACCTCCTGAAATCAATCCCCTTTTATCATGCTTTCCTCAGTACAAATAAATCACCCACACAAGCTAACCATGATCAGGTGTAGAAAAATAATAAATAAAAATATAAAGATTGTGGTAAAGTAGATCTATGTAGGTTTTCATCGATGGTCCTCCGTCCGGATCTGAAATTGATGCCAAATGGTGTTGCCAATGGGGTCTATTTATAGGATATGGATGGGACCTACCCAAGGATTTTCACAATGTGTAATATATTACACATCATGTAATCTCAATCCAAAGTCCCCTCTGTTTTATTTTTACCATGTTTGACCATATTGAATTTATTTTTTAGTGTGTCACTGATTACATGATGTGTAGAGTTTCACATTGTGTAATCCCTTGAAATTCAAGCATCATGAATCTTGCAAAAATATTCTCTGAAATCTACTCCTGAAAAAATTTCATATCTTGTAATGGAGTTACATGATGTGTAGTTATTTTTCATAGTGTGAATGGAAGTCACGACTTGTTCTGTTGTTGATTCTTCACATAAAAAAGTCATGACGTGTAAATGAATTACACATTGTGTAATCACTTCTACTCCAATTTTCCAGCTTCAATATTCCTCAAAATTATGATGTCACACCACGAGCGAATATCACAACATGAAGTGTCTTTAAGAACATATTTTCATCCCTTTTCATTTCTTTTCCAAATATTTATTGAATCCTATCATAAATCATAACACAAGTTAAACTACTCAAAAATTGGAAATAATATTCATTTAAATACATAAGTCAATAAATAAAACACTCTAAAATATATGAATGAAATACACTTATCATAATATAAATTTGAACAATTAATAAATAATTTAAAAAAATTATAAAAATAGTGAAATTAGGTTTCCCATTTTAAAATATTTTGATAAAATAATTTTTTTTAACCTTCCATGTCAATCAAGAGGGGATTTTTTTAAAACATAGATAGATTTTTTTAACTTAGAAACTTGATTTGGAATGTTAGGATCTTAAAAATCATAATGTTTTCCACAAAAACATTTTTAGTGACAAAAATATTTAAAAAATCACTTTTGAAATCCATTTTAAAAAACATAAATTAAATTGAGTATATAATTCCAACAAGATTCTAATGGATTTTATCCAAGTAACGGGTGAAAAGGCTTCACTATAATCAATACCTTATTATTGATTATAGACTATATCAAATATTCTAGTATTTTTTGAATGATATTACCTTACACGTCTAACTTATTTGAAAAAAACCCATTTAGTGCTGGTAATGGAATGATCATTAGAACTTTCCACAAGAGTCCAAGTTTTGTTCCTTTGAAATTGGTTCAACTACTATTTCATAGAAAATGTCCAATTTTTCTTATTAATATCATCATTAATGGTTTGAGGTTCAAAGTGAGAAATAAAAGATTTATATTCAACCCCATTTATGACTGACCTTCTAGTACAAGTTCTAGATTTTAATTCACTCATAGCATTCTCTAATCAATGTTTTTTTATTCAACCCATGATTTGGGTAAAGGAGTAGTTGGGGGTTCTTTTCAACTTTAATTTATTTAGAAGGTTGAGGTCTAAGTGAGGCGAAACAATCTTGGTCAAAACCATCATCATAATTATGATAGGATTTAGGTAGATTCTCATCAAGTTTTTTTTGAACTGACTCTTCCAGGGTTTTTTTCTTTTTACTAAAGACTTCGTAGGCTTTACTTGAGTTAGAGTACCCAAGAAATATACCTTCATCATATTTGGGGTCAAAATTTTTTAGGTTTTCCTTTGTGTTGAGGATAAAATATTTACATCCATACACCTTAAAATATCCAAGTGTAGGAAGAATTCTTTTCCAAAGTTCATAAGGGGTTTTATAATGATGTTTATTATGAGAACGTAGTTAATTTTATATCAAGAAGTATTTATCACCTCAACCTGAAATTATTGAGGTTGTGAAAATTCATTTAAAAGAGTTCTACAAACCTCTTAAAGGAACCTATTTCATCTTTTGACAACCCCATTTTGTTGAGGTGTTCTAGGAGAAGAGAAGTAATGGTGATAACCTTGAGAAGAAAAAAATCCATCAAAGTTTTTATTATCAAACTCTTTACCATGGTCACTTATAATGGATATGTTCTTGTAGACTTTATCATTTTATACTTATTGGATAAAATGATAAATACATTACAAGCCTCATTTTTATGATCTATGAAATAAACCCATGTATATATAGTATAATCATAAATAATTACAATGGTGTAAGATTTTACTCTTATAATATAAAGGTGAGTTGATCAAAAATATCAAGGTTTACATGATCTAGTTATTTATAGGAGGAAACTTACTTTTTAGATTTATAGGAATAATTTTTTCTTATAGAGTTATAAAGTTTCACAAAAAATGTTTTCTTTGAATGATAAATTTGGTAAATATCATAATAGATAGTTATGGTTGAGCCTGACTGGTGTGTGTGTGTGTGTGTGTGATAAAATGAACAAGGATTCTATGAAAAAATCAAGAATCACTATCATGTACACTTAAACACTTAACATTTTGGATTACAAGATTTTATAAATGTATAATACAAATATTTTGAAAATTAGATGCGATAAAAAAAGGTTTTTCTTTATAATAAAAACTTTTCTGAAATCATTTTCAAAATTAATTATAAAATA
Organism: Viscum album; assembly: GCA_963277665.1. Lineage (NCBI taxonomy): Eukaryota > Viridiplantae > Streptophyta > Magnoliopsida > Santalales > Viscaceae > Viscum > Viscum album. The sequence continues at coordinate 1,492,895,078 of OY728142.1, forward strand.
ACTATCATTTAATTGACTAATACTTAGAAAATTATGCTTCAAGTTGTTTAGAAATATTGATGGTTTTGGGTGCAGCAGAAGCGTGTAGAGGTGGGTGATATGTTAAAAAAATTAATAATCATTTCCTATCACACCACGACCTTTTAAATTATTTTATTTTATTATTATTTTTGGATTAAGTTATCCTCGTCAAGGTGCGGTTTGACTGTATGCTTAAGTTTTTTTTGATATTTGATGTTTTTGGTGGGTTTTAGACTGGTGCACGGGCACCGCACGGTTCGCAGTAACTATGCGGTCAGCCTGAATGCCTGTGCGGTTACCCATTACTTAAAATAATAAAACATTATGAGAACCAAATAATGTAAATGTTTAAGACATAATAATAATAACATTTTTTCATAGATAAAAATGTTTTTTTAAATTATTAATGATCTTATTATCATTAAAATGGTTATAAATATAATTATTATTCGGTTGTTATCAATTTTTTTATTATTTAAAAGAAAATTAATAAAATTATTATTTTTATTATTATGGATATTATTAATATTAATATTATTATTATTAATATTAATATTATTATTATTAATATTATTATTATTATTATTATCATTATAATTATTAACATTTTTTATTGTTATTTATTTGATATTGTTATTAGTTTTTTAAGGGTTTTATTCTCTCTTTTTTTATCCCCCACGCTACATCCCTCTCCCATTTATTTCACCTCTTTTTTTATCCCTCTCTCCCATTTATTTCCCCTCTTTTTTTATCCCTCTCTCCCCTCACCCCTCCCTCCAATCACGCCTCCCATTTCTTTTTTTTTCATCACACCTCTCCCCCCATCTCTCTCCTTGTCTCCCTTTTTATTGTTTTTTTACTCCCCATTATCTCCCTATCTCCTATCACACCTCCCCACTTTTATTTAACCCTCATGCATCACCCCTATTTCCACCAATAATTCATTTATTTATTTTTATGACCTCTCTCTCCAATCACCCTTTCCCCCTTATTATTTCATTCCTCCCCTATCTCTCCCCATTAATCAATTCTTTATTATTTATTTTATTTTATTCTATAAACCCCACTCTTCTCATTAACTTCCCATGCACACCACTCTCCCACCATTATCCCCTCATGCTCACCACTCCCCTTATCTCCCCACGGACTCACCCATCTCCCCAATAATTCATTTTTTTACATACCTCTATCCACTCACCCTTATCTCACCATATTCTATCACACACATCATCTCCCTATTATCCGTCACACACACCCTCCTCCCCTATGGCACTCCTTCCGGTAGCCGCTCCTCCATACAACGGTTACTTCCGGTAAGTTCTATTCTCATATTCTCATATCTTCACTCAATTGTGAGGGATTTCCATGTGGGGTTTATTGTTGTATTAACCCTAAATGTTAGGGTTAATATGTATCTTGGGTTTTCTTTGGATTTAGGGTGTGCGTTTTGTCCACAGGGTGTCATTATTCCTCCCGTTGAAGTTTCATTCCAATCGCACAAAGTTTCAGTAGATGTTTCCAACTTTTTCCTTTCCTAAACACTCCACAAGCACTTTTATGTTTTCATTTAATTTTTAAATGTCTTTCGAACCTATAATATATCTATGGATTGATATTAATTGTGACTTTGTGTTGGTAGAATTTACTAAAAATAGGTTTTCAAATGGATTTTTGTGAAATACCTAGGTTTATTGCACCTAGGGTTATTGTTTAAAAAGTAGTTCTTCTTTAAAGTCAAATTGGGGTTTTTTATGAAATGTTTAGACTTGATTAGGGTGGGTTGGTTATTTATTATTTGTGGTCTTGATTTGTTGTGTATGTTTTGGTAATGATTTATCTTGTTAAATGTGTTAAAATGTTATAAAAAGGGATTTATGGTTATAGTGGGATTGTTTTATGTTCATTAAGTATTGTGGATGGTTAGATGTGGTTTTAAAGAAAATGGTGTGTTTTGTGGAAATGGTTTTTGGGTGATCCTTGAAATATTTTTTTCCTAAATGTGGTTTAAAATGGAATCCCATGGGGGGGTATCTCGTTTGGCTTTTGGTGTGTGTTTTGGAAAGTGTTTTGCTTAAGGGGTCATTTGACATTGCGCACTTTAAGATGGTTTTAGAAATGGTTTGTAAATGTTTTGATAAATTTATTTGGGTTTGTAAGCATAAATGCCTGGTTGGCATGTTTTTTTAGTTTCATGTTTTTCTTAAAATGTAGAAAGGATTGTTTAGAAAAATCTTAGGGGGGTGGTGTTCCTCATGCTTTTTGAAGTGATTTCGAAATGTCAGGTGTGAATAAGTTTTAAAGAATGGGTTTGTGATGTAAAATTGGTGGTTTATGAAACGAGATGCTTTGTTTGGTTGATGAATTATGTAAGTGTAATCATGTGATGTGGAACTTTTTTGAGCACAAAACGGAAAACCCATGTATCTAGGTGGGCGGATGTGTACTAGTATGCTAGTGATCCTGTGGGGTTTGGCCCATATTTCACGTAGCAAGTTTAACGGTGACAACACTAACTAAACTATGATGATGATAATGATTATGGGGACCATTGTGTTATGGGTATGTTCCCTACTAATGGATCCTTCATGAGAACGGATATTGTTATAGTTACTCTTACACCGAGATACGAGATACCTGGGGCCCATAGCTAGCTAGTGCCTAGGGGTGTTCCCGTGACTAGTGTTCAATGACTATATTGTACCTCCTGTCGGCATATAGTAGGTTGGGTTGGTAATTTTAAATGTAATTGTTTTGTCTTTAAAGTAACATTCTTTGAAAATGTTTTCCATTTAAAGTTGTTCCATTAAAAATTGTTACTAGTATTGTTTGGTTTGGGTTTTTGTTATAAAATGGTAGTTCCTTGAAAAATGGATGGTGATGTGTGTTAGCCTTTAAAGAAGTAAATTTTTGGTTGTTTAATAAAATGTGAAAAATCTATTTTTATAATTGTATTTCAAACTAGTGTTAATGGACTATTTTGGGAAAGGAAACACTTGGAATCTGTGGTGATTGCCTACAGATATGTTATCTCACACCCTACATATACCACTTGGTCTTGGTAAACCCGGGTTGTTTTGAAGGTTCAGCAATTTTTCAGGTTTCCTGGCTCAAGAGATCTTGGTTGGAGCGAGTTTGGTCTTGTGGTTGGAGGTCACCAAGACGTCACATGGAAATAGTGGTATCTTGATCCAGTTTTAGTTTTGTTCTCAGTTTCTTTTTACATGTTTTAATTTTTATCCACTTTAGTTGCATATTGTATCTGGATGAGATTTTTATTTTTTCATGTTCAGTTGTGGGTTGTTGTTGCGTGCTCATATTTATTAGTTTATTTATTTGATCCTTTTTATCGAGATGAAGTTGTTCCCACTCAGTTTATATATATGATGTCTGATACTAGTTGTCATCCCGTGGGGATCGGAAATGCCCATAGAGCCATGTCACAGACCGGGTCGGGTGTCGAGTCAGATGGAATCCCGACTTAGTTCATGAAAAAATTGTTTCAGAGCAGGACCTTATTATTTGGGGTCTCCGGTTGATGGAGATTAGGATTGTCAGGACTCGGGAGGTAGGTACGGGAAGGACGTCATGAACCCTTGCTCGTTCCGAACCCCGATTTTCCAGGGGTAGTCTGGGTTTTGAGTCTTCTACTTTTCTTTTGGGATTGAGGAATGACAATGGAAGCGGGTCGGTGTCATATCGTGACCTCACATGGAGTAGTGACCCATGTGGATTCTGAGTGCACAGTTGAGCTCCTCCTAATCATTGATGCTTTCTTGGGGCATGTCTCACTACCATGTCGTCGGGTTAAGCGTAACTGCTAGTTCCTCATTCCATCATTTTTTTTTCGCAAGTTGTGTTTCTCTTTGATTTGATTATGGTCGGTGCAAGTGGATTTTTGAAAAAAATGAAAAGGGTTTTTGAAATGAAGGAGTTATCTTATAAATGACTTACATTGGTAAAATGTGTTCTAAAATTGAAGTTTTATTGGTTTGATAATTTTCTAAATGCTTATATTTTCTTGTAAGTTGTTTGGACGCAACCTTGGGTACTCCTTAGGAACATTGGAACATGTGAGGGAATGTATGGAAAGTGCGTGTTCGTGCGTATGGGTGGAATTGGATGAAAACATGTGCAATGGTTCATGGGATTACTCAGGTGCGTTTTGAAATTAGAGACTTGACCTTTTTGTTCAAAAGTGATTTTTAAAAATGGGAAATGATTTTTGGAAAATTGAATTTGGTTTAAAAAGTGGCGTTTGATTTTTGGAAATTGGCCTTGAAGGAAGGCAGTTTTGAAAAAATTGAATAAAAAAATGGGGCTTTTGAAAGAATTTTTTGGCTGCGTTTATATTTGTTTAGTTATTTCTGGATGTATTTTCCTTTATTAATATTTCTTTGTCTTGATATTGTTTTTATATCGAGGTAAGTTTTGGTTTTTTGTTTCTTATGTTGTTCAGAGTATGCCACCCAGAAAGGTCCCTAGTGTTGTCGATGAGTCATGCCTAGGTTTCGGTTCTTTTAAGTGTCATCACCCTTTGAGGTGTTAGAGGTCTATTAGAGGTGGTGGAATGACTTGAGGGAAGTGGAGTGTGTCTTTGGGTGGTTGGGAACTCCCTAGGCTGTTAAGGTTCGTGTCATTTCGGGTTTGTTTAAGGGTTCAGTTTGGGACCAGTGGAGGTTAGTTGTCTTATTGTCATTGGAGTTTGGGGAGTAGTTGGTGATAGTTGGTTTTTGTTAAGGTTCACTATCTGGAGAAGAGTGCGTGTAGGAGGAACCTTCCCTAAGAGGTTATCTTTGTTGATACTAGAACCTAGTTCATCAGGATGTCTTCAGGTGTGCCATCAGTATGGCTAGTTCCGGCATTCCAAGCCATCAGGTTGCATCCCTCTGAAGTCTTGTCACCATTGTGGTCGTTCGGGTCACTGGGGGAAGTTCAGTGGGAAGAATAGGTTGAGAAATGAGTTCTGATCTGGGGATTATATTGTCTGGTTGTGACACATAAGATGCTTCATCCATCAGAACCCCAACATTAGGTCTTAGGGTGAAGCTCGTGCACAGTCAGTGTGTTGGAGGCATGTGAGACCTTTTCTCGGTTCTTTATCTTTCATCATGGAATAGAGACATTTGGGTTTCCTTTTTTCTTGTTTTCCTACTATTGTAAGTTCATATTTTGTGGTGGTAGTGTGATGAACTTATCCTTTCGTGATTGTAGTAGTTGTGAATTTGACTTCTAGAATCATTGGTTTTTCATAAAAGTTTTTTTTGGCCCTTGTGTGGGTTGGTCCTAGTTATATTAGTGATCTTTTGGATATGTGAGATGTTGGGGAGTTTTAGATCGGTGTGGGGAATTCTTATTTCTAGTGGTGTTGTTATAGGGAGTCCCTTATTCCGGTTACCTGGTATGTCGGGTGGCCTTATAGTAGTTTTCCGTTTAAGTCTCAACAGTCCTATTCAACCCATGTGGAGAAATCGGTAAGCTCGGTTTGGAGTTTCCGTGTTGCCCCCCCCCCCAGGGTGGTGTGTCTAAGTTCTAATTATTGTGGTGGGGAGAACCCTCTCATGTTCTCCCCTTTTTTTGTGTTATGGTCTCTCTTTGAGTCGATCGTATGTAACTTGTGGAGTGAATAGTCAACTCGATGATCATATATATATATATATATATATATATATATATATATTCTAATGGTTTTGGTCAGGCATCGACCTGAGTTTTGGTTGTCTTTCAGCTGGGTGACTTTCTGGGAGCATAAAGTTTTGAGGTGGGGAGAATTGTCACACCCCAACCTTTTAAATTATTTTTTTTTTTGCTTCAGTTAGCCTTGTCAAGGTGTGGGTTGACTGCATGCTTAAGTTTTTTTGATATTTGATGTTTTTGGTGGGTTTTAGACTGGTGCATGGGAACCGTACGATTGGCAGTAACTGTGTGGTTGGCCTGGATGGTCATGTGGTTACCCATTACATAAAATAATAAAACATTATGAGAATGAAATAATGTAAATTTTTAATACATAATAATAATAACATTATTGCGTAGATAAAAATGTTTTTTAAAATTTTTAATGATCTTATTATCATTAAAATGGTTATAAATATAATTATTATTTGGTTGTTATTAATTTTGTTATTATTTAAAAGAAAATTAATAAAATTATTAATATTATTATGGTTATTATTATAATTAGTCTTATTATTATTATTATTATTTTCATTATCATTATTATTATTAACATTTTTTATTTTTATTTATTTGATGTTGTTATTAATTTTTTTAAGGGTTTTATTCTCTTTTTTTATCCCCCACGCCACATCCCTCTCACATTTATTTCCCATATTTTTTTATCCCTCTCTCCCATTTATTTCCCCTCATTTTTTTATCCCTCTCTCCCCTCACCCCTCTCTCCAATCATGCCACCCCTATCTTGTTTTTCTATCACGCCTCTCCCCCCATCTCTCTCCCTATCTCCCTTTTGATTTTTTTACTCCCCATTATCTCGCTCTCTCCAATCATACCTCCCCACTTTTATTTAACCCTCACGCATCACCCCTCTTTCCACCATCAATTAATTTATTTATTTTTTATTCCCTCTATCTCCAATCACCCTTTCCCCCTTATTCTTTCACGCCTCCCCCTATCTCTCCACATTACTCACTTCTTTATTATTTATTTTATTTTATTCCACAAACAACACTCTTCCCATTAACTTCCCATGCACACCACTCTCCCCCCATTATCCCCTCATGCTCACCCCTCCCCTTATCCCCTCACGGACTCACCCATCTCCCCAATAATTCATTTTTTTACATACCTCTTTCCACTCACTCCTCTCTACCCATATTCTATCACACACATCCCCTCCCGATTATCCCTCAAAAATGCTCTCCTCCCCTCTGGCACTCCTTCTGGTAGCCGCTCCTCTCTCTTACAATACCTTTCGGTAAGTTCTCTTCCCATATTCTTATATCTTTATTCAATTTTGAGGGCTTTCCATGTGGGTTTTATTGTTGGGAGAACCCTAAATGTTATGGTTAATATGTATCTCGAGTTTCCTTTCAATTTATGGTGTGTGTTTTGTATGTGGGGCGTTGTTCTTCCTCTTGTTGAAGTTTCATTCCAATCGCACGAAGTTTTTGTAGGCATTTTCAAATTTTTCCTTTCTGAAACACTCCACGAGCACCTGTGTTTTTTCATTTAATTTTTAAATGTATTTCGCACCTATAATATATCTATGTCTTGATGCAAATGATCATTTCATGTTGGAATAATTTAATAAAAAAAACTTAAAGGGATTTTTTTGAAATACCTGCGTTTATTGGACCTAGGGTTATTGTATAAAAAGTCATTGTTCTTTAAAGTCAAATTAGAGTTTTTTTCATGAAATTTTTAACCTTGATTAGGGTGGGATGGTTATTTATTATTTTTGGTCTTGATGTGGTGTGTATGTTTTGGTAATGATTTATCTTGTTAAATGTTTTAAAATATTGTAAAATGGGTTTTATGATTATAGTGGGATTGTTTTATGTTCATTAAATATTGTGGATAATTGGATGTGGTTTTAAAGAAAATGTTGTGTTTTGTGGATATGGTTTTTGGGTGCTCCTTGAAATATTTCTTTCCTAAATGTGATTTAAAATGGAATCCCATGGGGGTATCCCATTTGGCTTTTGGTTTGTGTTTTTTGAAAATGTTTTTCTTAAGGAGTCGTTTGACATTACGTACTTTAATATGGTTTTAGAAATGGTTTGTAAATGTTTTGATAAATGTATTTGGGTTTGTAAGAATAAAGGATCGGTTGGAATCTTTTTAGAGTTTCATGTTTTTCTTAAAATATGGAAAGTCTTGTTTAGAAAATTCTCTGGGAGGTGGTGTTCGTCATGGTTTTTGAAGTGATTTAGAAATGTCTTGTGGGAATAAGTTTTCAAGAATGGGTTTGTGATGTAAAATTGGTGGTTTATGAAATGAGATTCTTTTTTCAGTCTATGAATTGTGTAAGTGGCATCATGTGATGTGGAACTTGTTTGAGCACAAAAAGGGAAACTTGGGTATATAGGTGGGATGATGTGTACTAGTATGCTAGTGATCCCGTGGGGTTTGGCTCCTGTTTCATATAGCATGTTTGACGATGACAACACTAACTAAACTATGATGATGATGATTATTTTGGGGACCACTATGTTATGAGTATGTTCCCTACTAGTGAATCGTGCATGAGAACAGATATTTCTATGGTTACTCTTACACTGAGATACGAGGTACCTGGGACCCATAGCTAGCTAGTGCCTAGGGGTGTTCTCATGACTAGTGCTCAATGACTATATTGTACCTCCCATCAGTATAAAATAGGTTGGGTTGGTAATTTTAAATGTAATTGTTTTGTCTTTAAATTATCATTCTTTGAAAATGTTTTCCATTTAAAGTTGTTCCATTGAGAATTGTTACTAGTATTCTTTGGTTTGGGTTTTTGTTATAAAATGGTAGTTCCTTGAAAAATGGATGGTGACGTGTGTTAGACTTTAAAGTAGTAAAGTTGTGTTTTGTAAGAACCCGGTTCTTATTCTTGAGATATGGGTTTCTTATTTTCCCTTTTCCTTTATGGTTTTTGAGAAAATAAGGAAAATGGGGGAAAATCCCAAATTTTGTGGGTACATGCCGTGTACTTTTCCACACATCATGTACTTTGGACGTGTGGGATGAGTACACAAGGCGTGTAGGCCTGTCGGTGATGAAGGGTGTAAAAAATTGACTACACACCATGTACTTGGTATTTACACGTCGTGTAATCAGTCGACGGGTTAATAGTAAGGCGGTGGAAGTAGCCATAAGCTGAGCGACAGTACACACCCTTTATTCAGAAATACACGTTGTGTACTCATGTTGATAGATGAATAGTGTGGCGGTGAAAAGTAACCTCTAGAGAAATAGTTAAATGATGAAAAGTACACATCATATACTTGAGAGTACACGCCATGTAGTTTTTTTCACTTAAAACAGGCAGTAGCCTCCTCTTTTGGAAGAGGAGGCAGAAACGGATGTTTGGAGCTCAAGAGAGAGGCTGGATCTTGGAAGAGCTTTCATCCGCACACCGGGAATCGGATTCTTCTGCCAACAATCACATTGGAATAGTGTGGGTGAGTTCTTCCCTCTCTGTGAGTCTTCCCTGCCAATTCTTCCTCTAAGGGAAGTTATTTACATTTGAACAGGAAATATTTTATCCCAGATCTACACCATTCTTGGTCATTTCGATAGGCGTCATTCATGTATATTGATCAGAGTAGATCAAGGTAGGTGGTCTAGTGTTTAATTCCAACAGTTGAGTATTTTTTGTGTACCAATATGCTACGCGCCCATGCTTGGGGTGTCGTATGGCTGAGGCCTTGGCTATTTAGATGTCTAGAACTACATATATAATCTAATGATAAATAAAAAATGTTGATTGGGATCATTTATTGGATCCAGGGCCACCCCGTGGGTGTGTTTCCCTTTTTTAGCCATTTGGCCAGGTTACCTATGGGTATACCATGATTTTTAGCATGCTTTGAATTTCCTTTAGAGGAATTGTGTGTAAATTTCTTTCTTATGTGTTAGGCTCGGCCCGGTTACTTGCTTAGCCTGAGGGCAGTGTTTTGTTTAGCCTACGGGAAATTTTTCTCATGCATGTGGGCAGTAGTTTCTGTGCCAAAAGGCAATACCCCGTACGCCTGCGGGAAATATTCGTTATGCATGTAGGCAGTCACCTGCAGGTTCCAATTCTGATTACCTGAGGGTAAGTATTTGCATGTTCGCGGAAAAAATCTACATTGTGTATTCACTGTGGTGATTTACTATTTCATACATTCCAAGCTAAAGCACAATCTTGGGATTGATAAATAATTAATAAAATGGAAATGTAATTGGTAGAGATAGTTACTTGTGATTACTTCCTAGTTTACTTCACTTTATTATTGCACACTATTGTTCACATTTTCACTGACAGTTGGGCATGGGCCTTTGTTGGTTGCCTACTAGGATTTATTTCTCACACCCTGTTTGGGTCATGTCTTGGGACCAAATAGATTATATTGCTGCAGGTGTGGATAAGGGAAAGAGTCCCTATACAGGTACATGATTGTTGCAGAGGAGTGGGAGAGCATGGGACCGAGCTTAGGCTCGTGATGCGGTTGAGTTCCTGCTGTACTATTTTGTTTCCTTTTGTTGTACTTGTATTTTTCATTCTATTATTCTAGATTGCAGTGTATCCTATTTTGGATACTTTTCTAGACTTAGAGACATAATGCAACATCAAATATATATATGATCGTTGTTATCTTTTACTTCTATACTGTTATACATTTCAGTTGGGTATTGTTTTACTGCTTCTGCTTTTGTATGCTTGTATTTTGTTCCACTGCATTACACTTTCACAAATTAGGGCATAGTTTCCCCACTATCGGACCTAGGCCCTCGCTGCTAGTTGGCAGCCTCTGGTGTTTGGGGAAATGTGCTTGAGGTCATGTGACCAACCGGGTTCGGGGCACCCGTTGAGTGGCACCCAGATCCAAGACGTTACAAAGTGGTATCAAAGGAAGTTCTTTTTTTTTGACTTACTATTTGGAGCCTCTAGTCAGAGATAGGATGGAATATGTATTTGGTAATAAGTTGTGTCTGGGAGTAGCTAACTCGTGTACAGGGAAAAGCCAATTTACCTCGTGTTGTAATTTTACTAATTTTTTCACTTTATAGTTGATCTGATTTTCACCGTTGGGTGACTCACTTGTGGTGTGCTGTTTATATTTTATATTGGGTTCTGTTTAGTTACAACCTGATGAGATGAGGGTATGCCATCTAATGCATCATTTAGGCACACTTTATAATCACATTCCATGCATAGTTTCCATGCCATGTAGGTGTAGTATAAATTACATGTTGTTGTGATAGATGTTGCGCTAGTAAAAGCATGATGTTGTGATAGATGCCTTGATAAAATACCTATTATTTGATAGGGTATTTTTATGTAAGGTTTTGTAGAATGAACACCAAAATTTGGTTCTTGAGGTTCATGGGCCCTCAATGACCACAATTTGGTGGATCATTGAATTTTTACCTTGTTTATAACATGTATAAGATGCCAAGATTTGATTCGCGGGGAGTATGGGCCCTCACGGATCGGAATTTGGCACTTAGGTGTTGGTTTTTGTGTTTTTCTGGGCTCCAGAGAAGTTTCTAAGGCTTACTGTCCGGAAAAACCCAGAATACACATTGCGTATTTTTGATTACATGTTGTTTACTCTTCTATTCGGAAAGAAAAGGAAAAAAAATTAATTACACGTCATGTACCGTATGTACACGCTGTGTAGTTTCTACCCATTTCATAGGTCATGTAGGCAGAAACATGGTATAGTGAAACTTCGAGGGAACGCGTCGTGTACTGATTGTATGAACCGTGTTGTGTTGACCATGTGTCCACCGTGTAACTAACAAACATGGGCGGAGAAAAATCTGAGCTTAAACACGTCATGTCAATCATGAACACGCCGTGTAGTTTGGCCTAGGGATCCGACCATGTAACTAACAAACAAGGGTCAGTGTTACCTCTTCTTGGACATGTCATGTACCTGTGGGACACACTGTGTAGTCTTGACCGGTGAGAGACTGTGTGGACTCGGTCGTGTGACTGGGGAAACTGGGTGGTGTACACGTCGTGTTCAGGTGTAACACGCCGTGTAGTGTCAGTCAAGTAGTTGGTCGTGTCACTAACAACACAGGCAGTTGGAATTTAAGTCGTACACATCGTGTCTATCTGGAACACGTTGTGTAGTCTAAGATTTGTACCCGGCCGTGTAACGGACAACATGGGTCGATGAAGCTCATCCAGTACACACTGTGTAGATGTTGTACACACCATGTGGTCTTGTTTAAAGGATATCTATGTGGATAAACCATGTAGAAGGACTCATTCAAGGGAAGAAAATTCAAGTACATGTCGTATGTGTGGACAACACATCATGTTTGGGGTGTTACACGACCAGTTCATGCAGAGGTACATGCCCATGTGGAAGACTTGAAGGAACATGTCGTGTAGTTATTATACACATCGTGTAGTCTTGTTTTGTAAAAGTTGAATGTTTTCTTTTCCTTGTTCCCTTCATACACTCCTTGTTTTCAGTCCTTGATAATCTTAATCTAAGGTGTGTGTTTGACCATGTAGATTCATGTCACCGAGATGACCACGCGTTGTTCGCCAGCAGAGCGGCAATGAGTATACTCCAGAGACGGTAGGCCATGGGCTACCGATGGATACTCCAGCAGATCCAGATGCGGTGCCAGCTATTATACAGGGAACAGGAACTAATGCGCAGTTCCGTGAAGGCTTCATGTGGTTTATGCAGACCTTCCAGGGAGCACCGCTTGCTGCCACATCTATGGCAGAGCTGACGCGCATATTTCAGCAGAAGCATCCGCCTATGTTTTCAGGGGATGGTGGACCATAGGTTATGGAGTCTTGGATGGGTTCTATGCAGACTATTTTTTAGCATCTGGAGATGCCTCCTGGGTGGAGGGTCAAGCTCGCCACATACATGTTGCGTGATTCCGCCAAGAGGTGGTGTGATATTACCACCCAGACTGAGTATCACAGAGACAAGGCGTGGGAATATTTTCAGGCAGTCTTCTATGAATTCTTCTTTATGGTGATGCTGAGGGAAAATAGAGCTCAAGAGTTAATGAATCTACAATAGGGTTCCATGTTAGTGATGGATTATTCTTCCCACTTCACTGAGCTACAGCGTTTTGCACTTGTTCTGGTGGGTGACGAGACGTTGAGAGCTCGACGCTTTGAGGATGGTCTTCGATATGACATCCAAGTGCTAGTGAACATTTTTAGGTTGCCTATAGTGAATTCTATTGTGAACCAGGCACTGATTACTGAGCGGAACCTGTGGGAATCTAGTGGTGCAGGCTAGGGCGGTTCGACACCAGTTTCTAGTACTATTTCTACTGGTAAGAGGAAGAGGCAGATGGATTTCTCTCATGGTGGCAGTACTAGCCAGAAGATTTCTTCAGGTGTCCAGGTCATGTGCTACCAGTGTGGTAGAGAGGGTCACAAGAGACCTCAGTGTCCACATGACCCAGTGGAGTTTCGAGCTTGTGGCAGGATGGGTCATCTGCAGTGTTTTTGCATGGCGTTTCAACCAGTGGCTAATGAGAGGGGTTCAGTGTAGATTCCATGTGCGGGAACAGGGCCATCAGCTTCTTACCAGTCATGGAATTGGGATACGTCATGACATACAGGCCAAGGTGGTGGTCATGGTCGTGGTGGCCAGACACCAGGATCTCAGAGATAGAAGGGCGGGTCAACTCAGGGTAGCCAGGCTATGTCACAGGGCCGCGGCACTGGGCAGACATATGCAGTGCAACAGACCCAATAGGAGCAGGATCCCAGACCTTCTACTGTCAGAGGTACTACTGTAGTAGCTTCTGTTTTATCTTCTGTACTTTTCGATATGGGTCCTACATATAGCTTTATATCTATTCCCATTGTGGAGAGCATTGGGCTCTGTGTTTCTTATTATTCTGATATTATGACGCTAGACACTCCATTGGGGACTAGAACAGCTGGTGTGCATATGTGCAGGGAGTTCCCCCTAGAGGTTGGTGGGTGTCACTTTCTATGGGACCTCTATGTCTTAGAGATGACGAGATGTGATTTCATTCTCAGGATGGACTATTTGGTACCCTTTTAAACCTTTGTAGATTTCTATCATCATAGGGTGAGTTTCACATCACTAGAGGGCGGAGAGTTTCTATACAAGGGCGAGTGGGATGTCCAGGAGATCCGAGCTGGACCCGAGCATCATGGGAGAGGTGGAGTGACAGCCCAGATTTCGAGCTTATATATGGATGACTAGGGAACTTGTCAGAAGTATTTCCCTCTAGTGGTTGATCATTTCAGGGATGTCTTCCTAGATGAATTTCCAGGTCTTCCTCTAGAGTGAGAGGTGGATTTCTCTATTCACCTAGTGCCAGGAGGAGCACCGGGGTCCATTCCTCCTTATAGGATGGATACACCAGAGTTACAGGAGCTCAAGAGGCAGTCGGAGGAGTTGTAGGAAAAGGGTTTCATCTGACCCAGTACTTCTCCTTAAGGTTCGCATGTCCTGTTTACTAAAAAGGTGGACGGTAACCTCATAATTTTCATGGATTATAGGAAGCTGAACCAATTGATGGTCCAGAACCGATATCCCTTGCCAAGGATTGGTGATCTTTTTGATCAACATCGAGGAGAAAAATTGTTCTCAAAGATCGACTTGAGAACTAGATATCATTAGTTACGCGTTAGACCATCAGACATACCACTCACAGCTTTTCTAAGCAGATATGGTCTATATGAGTACTTGGTTATGTCGTTCGGACGCACGAACGCACCATCAGTTTTCATGGGTCTGATGAATTGTGTGTTCCACCCTTATCTGGATTATTTTGTGGTAGTCTTCATGGATTATATCTTGGTGTACTCTCACACTCGACACGACCATGCTACCCATCTTGATATCATTCTGAGTACACTGAGAGAGCATCATCTATATGCCAAGATCTCAAATTTACACTTGTGGATGGACCAAATTCACTTCCAGGGTCATATCATCTCAGAGGCAGGAGTTGCGGTAGACCCAGAGAAAGTGAGAGAATTAGTTTCCTGGTAGCAGCCTAAGAACATGTTAGAGATATGGAGTTTCTTGGGGATGGTATGTTACTACAAGCACTTTATATAGGACTTCTTCCACTTAGCAGCGTCGTTGATGGGTTTGAATAAGAAGGGTGTGAAGTTCGTTTGGTTAGAAGCTTACGAGAAAACATTTCATATGCTGAAGAGAAGGTTGACATCAGCACCAGTCCTAATACTTCTAGAGCAAGGGAAGAGCTATACAGTTTACTTTGATGCATCAGGTCTTGGTTTGGGAGTAGTGTTGATGCAGGGCGATCGAGTAGTTGTGTACGGGTCTCGGCAGTTGAGGCCACATGAGAGGAATTATCCAACACATGATCTCAAGTTGGCTGCAGTTGTTCATGTGTTACGCTATTGGAGACATTATCTCATGGCAGAACATTTTGTAGTGTTTACGGACCACAAAAGTTTGAAATATATCTTTACCCATAGTGACTTAAACTTGAGACAGCGAAGGTGGGTTGAATACCTTTAGTCCTTCGACTTTGATCTTGCCTATACACCTGGTAAGGGTAATGTAGTTACTGATGCACTAAGTAGGAGGACACAGATACAGGTAGTGCAGGAGGCCATTGGTGAGTGGCAGCTGATGTCTTTGTTCTCTGAGATGCATTCGGAGGTGCACGATAGTCATGAGAAGACCTATCTTTCTTCCTTAGTTGTGACTTCTACCCTCCTCGATAGAGTGAGGATGAGACATATATCAGATTTTGAAGGCCTAGTTCTATGGGAGTCGATGGAAAGTGAGGACCCTCCTCCTGGTTGGACGATAGGCAATGATATGGTACTATGTATCCATGGATGAGTGTGGGTTCCATGGGATATATGTGAGGATTTGATGTGAGAGTTTCATGCTTCATCTTGGGGAGTGCATCTCGGAGTTACCATAATGTACCGTGACTTGAGACGTCAGTGTTGGTGGTCGGGTATGAAACGAGAAGTAGCTGGTTTTGTTGTGAGATGCTCCACCTTTCAGCAGGTGAAGGCGGAGCATCAGAGGCCAACCAGACTATTACAGCATTTACCCATTCCGGAGTGGAAATGGGATGATGTCCCGATGGACTTCGTGACCGGGTTGTCGAGGTCACCTCGAGGCAGTGATGTCGTATGGTTTGTTGTGGATAGACATACGAAGGTAGCTCACTTTTTGCTGATCAAGGAGACCTTTGGTGTTGAAAAGCTCGGGAAGTTGTATATCTGAGAGGTAGTACGCCTTCATGGGGTCCTTCATTCTATCATTTCAGATAGGGATGCTCGCTTTATGTCTTGTTTTTGGCAAAGTTTTCAGAGGGAACTGGGTACACAGGTGCTTCTGAGCACAACTTACCACCCTCAAACCGATGGCCAGTCAGAGCATACGATATAGGTGCTTAAGGACATGTTGTGTGCATGCATCCTGGACTTTGGGGGCTCTTGGGAGAAGCACATACCCCTGGTCAAGTTTGGCTATAATAATAGTTTTCAGGTAAATATTGATATGACACCTTATGAGGCTTTATATGGTAGATCATGACGATCACCTTTGTGTTAGTTGGAGGTAGGTGAGGCAGCTTTACTGGGACCACGTCTCGTGCAAGCGACTTCAGAGCAGGTCTAATTGATACAGAAGTAGATGGATACTGCACAGTCTCATCAGAAATCGTATGCTAATCACCGCAGATGACCCTTTGAGTTCGTGGTCGGGGATCAGGTTTTCTTACGTGTTTAACTGAGTTTGGGACACAGGCGGATCAAGAGACAGGGTAAACTCTCACCGAGGTATGTGGGGCCGTTTGAGATTCTGGAGAGATTCGGGCCGGTTGCATATCGGTTTCAGTTACCATAGAGGTACTGGGACATGCACAACGTCTTCCATTTATCTCAACTACGCTGTTATCACTCAAACCCATCTCACATTTTTCATCCCAAAGAGGTTGAGCTTCAAGTCGATGCATCCTTTGAGGAGCATCTGATTCGTATTTTTGATAGGAGCACGATGGTTCTTTGAGGCCGGTCAGTTCCTCTCGTACAGGTGTTATGGCAGCATGGCCGAGTGTAGGATGAAACTTGGGAGTGGGAGACCGACGTATGTGCTCAGTGGCCAGAGTTGTTCTGATATTTATCTTCACCACCCTTAGAAGGGAAATTC
This sequence comes from Viscum album, assembly GCA_963277665.1. Taxonomy (NCBI): domain Eukaryota; kingdom Viridiplantae; phylum Streptophyta; class Magnoliopsida; order Santalales; family Viscaceae; genus Viscum; species Viscum album. Next base: position 1,492,911,925 of record OY728142.1, read on the forward strand.
GGGGATGAATTTCTTTAAGGGGGGAAGTTTTTAAGAACTCGGTTCTTATTCTTGAGGTACGGGTTTCTTCTTTTCCCTTTTCCTTTAAGGTTTTTGAGAAAATAAGGAAAATGGGGAAAAATCCAAAATTTTGTGGGTACACACCATGTACTTTTCTACACTCCATGTACTTTGGCCGTGTGGGATGAGTACATAGGGCGTGTTGGTCTATCGGTGATGAAGGGTGTAAAAAATTGACTACATGTTGTGTACATGGTATTTACACGCTGTGTAATCAGTCAGCAGGTGAACAGTAAGGCAGTGGAAGTAGCCACCAGCTGAGCAACAGTACACACCATGTATTCAAAAATACACGTCGTGTACTCATGTCGACAGATGAAAAGTGTGGCGGTGAAAAGTAGTCGCCAGAGGAACAGTTAAATGATGAAAAGTACACGTCGTGTACTTGAGAGTACATGTTGTGTACTTGAGAGTACATGTCGTGTAGTTTTTTTTCACTTAAAATGGGCAGTAGCCTCCTCTTTTGGTATAGGAGGCAGAAACAGATGTCTGGAGCTCGAGAGAGAGGCCAGATCTTGGAAGAGCTTCTGTGTGCACACCGGGAATCAGATTATTCCACCAATGATCACGTTGGAACCACACGGGTGAGTTCTTCCCTCTCCGTGAGTCTTTCCTGCCAATTATTCCTATAAGGGATGTTATTTATGTTTGAATGGGAAATATTTATTCCAGATCTACGCCGTTCTTGGTCGTTTCGAGAGGCGTCGTTCGCGTATATTGATCAAAGGAGATCAAGGTAGGTGGTCTGGTGTTTAATTCCAACTGTTGAGTGTTTTTTGTGTACCATTATGCTATGCGCCCATGATTGGGGGGTTGTATGGCTAAGTCCTTGGCTATTTAGATATCTATAACTGCATAGATAATCTAATGATAAATATAAAATGTTGATTGGGATCATTTCTTGGATCCAGGGCCACCCCGTGGGTGCTTTTCCCTTGTTTAGCCGTTTGGCTAGGTTACCTGTGGGTATACCGTGATTTTTAGCATGCTTTGAATTTCCTTAAGAGGAATTGTGTATAAATTGCTTTCTTATGTGTTGGCCTCATCCCGGTTACTTTCTTAGCCTGAGGGAATTTTTTCGTTTAGCCTGTGGGAAATTTTTCTCATGCCTGTGGGCAATAGTTTCTGTGCCTGTAGGCGACACCGCGTACGCCTGCAGGCAATATTCGTTATGCTTGTGGGAAGTCACGTGCGGGTTCCAATTCTGATTACCTGAGGGTAAAGATTTTCATGTCTGCGGACAACGTCTACTTTGTGTATTAACTATGGTGATTTAGTATGTTATACCTTCCAAGCTAAAGCACAAGCTTGGGATTGATAAATAATTAATAAAATGGAAATTTAATTGGTAGAGATAGTTACTTGTGAGTACTTCCTAGTTTACTGCATTTTATTATTGCACACTGTTGTTGCACATTTTCACTAACAGTTGGGCATAGGCCTTTGGTGGTTTCCTATTGGGATTTATTTCTCACACCCTGTTTGGGTCACGTCTTGGGCCTAAACAGATTATATTTCTACTGGTGTGGATAAGGGAAAAAGTCCCTATACAGGTACTTGATTTTTGCAGAGGAGTGGGAGAGCATGGGACCGAGCTTAGGCTTGCGATGCGGCTGAGTTCCTACTGCATTGTTTTGTTTCCTTTTATTGTACTTGTATTTTGCATTGTATTATTCTAGATTGCAATGTATCCTATTTTGGATGCTTTTCTAGACTTAGAGACATAATGAAACATCAAATATATATATATATATATATATATATATGATTGTTGTTATCTTTTACTTTTGTACTGTTATCCATTTCAGTTTGGTATTGTTTTACTGCTTCTGCTTTTGTATACTTGTATTTTGTTCTGCTGCATTACACTTTGACAAATGAGGGCATAGTTTCCCCACTATCAGACCTAGGCTCTCACTGCTAGTCGGTAGCCTATGGCGTTTGGGGAAATGTGCATGAAGTCATGTGACCAACCGGGTTCGGGGCACCTGTTGAGTGGCACCCGGATCCGGGACATTACATGGTTTTTTAATAAAATGTGAAAAATATATTTTTATAATTGTATTTCATACTAGTGTTAATGGACTATTTTGGGAAAGGAAACACTTGGAATCTGTGGTGATTACCTACTGAGTTGTTAGCTCACCCCCTACTTATACCACTTGGTCTCGGTAGACCTCGGCTGTTTTGCAGGTTCAACGTTTTTTCAGGTTTCCTGGCTCAAGAGATCTTGGTTGGAGTGAGTTTGGTCTTGTGGTTAGAGGTGACCAAGACGTCACATGGAGATAGTGTAATCTTGATCCAGTTTTATTTTTGTTCTCAGTTTCTTTTTTCATGTATTAATTTTTAGTCTGTTTAGTTGCATATTGTATTTGGATCAGATTTTTATTTATTCATGTTCAGTTGTGGGTTGTTGTTGTGTTCTCATTTTGATTATTTTATTTATTTTATCCTATTTATTGGGCTGAAATCATTCCCACTTTGTTTATATATATGATGCCCGGCACTAGTTGTCAGCCCTTGGGGACCGGGAATGCCCTTCAGGTCATGTCGCGGAGTGGGTCAGCTGTCGAGTTAGATGGTATCCCAACTTGGTTCATGACATTTCGCAAAACCAAGAGCGAGGATATTTCACATAAAATTTATAATTAATTTTTTTAATATTTTAAGAAATAAATACCTTGACTTAGGAAATTTATTCATTAGTGAAAGTTAATCATTCAAAAATACTCTTTTGGATTACATTTGTTTCACTGTAAGGATCCAAGGATAGAATCCCTCTAGTGGTGATCCACACATGTTGTTATGATCTCTAAGAAACACCACTCAATATTCAGGTGCTAGTGTGGTGATTTGAATGTATTTTTTTCGTTACTGAACCCTCATTCTATGTTCTTGAAGAAATATCTCTTTCACTTCTCGTTCTTGTGAGGGAGAGAGAAGGAGGAGTTGAGAGAGAATTTTTTGTGTAGGATAATTCTCTATTCCCAATTTTTGGATGCTTTTTACAATATACATAGTCATCTATTTATAGACTTAGGATTTAAGTTAAAATGTTATTTAATTTCATACCATCCATTAAATATAATTTATTATCATTAAAAAATCCCATGCAATATACTAATAATTATATTAATATTATTTTTTGGTGCGCGCCAACTTTCACAATAACAAATATTATGTAATAGACTTTTTAATTAATATTTTTCATTTTAATTGGTCCATTTAAAATCCTCCAGCATTTATTGAACAACCGAAAAAATATTTTATTGATAAATAATTATTTTATTCACAATATAGAAAATAAATATTTATTAAAATATTCAATAAATAAAATAAATATTCTATTCACAATCCATCAAATAAATATTTATTTATTTTATGAAATCAATATAAATTGAATAAAATTAATCCTCATAAGTGAGAATAATATTTATTCCATTAATTAAAATCAAATAGAATTTAATCAAGATCAACGGAAACACTTGGTTTGTAACTCTCTAGGATTTTTTCTCATTGGCATTAGGTGAGCTTTCTTAAATTCCAAGACTACTATCCAGTAATGGGTCAAGGAACCCAAGGGAAAGAACTTAATGTCACAACATAAGAAACCACATACTAATTCTCATTGTGTAATATAATCCCTTTGTCACAATATCTCATCAAGCGGGTTTCACATCCGTGTCACCAACCTATATGTTCAAAATGCCTTTCTTTGACTATATAAAATAAGCATGTCGTTACACCATGGACATGTAATTTAATGTGATGGTTCTATTATAATCAAAGGTATGAGATATCATCTTCCATAAATATGGAAGGAAAAAATCCTTCCTCGACTTATTCATTAATGAAATGTCACTCGTGAGGCACCCAACATATCCAACTTCTCTATGAACTGTTACCATCATGGTTTAAGAAATACATCTAAGTATTCAAGTTGTAACATGAATTAATAATAATCTTAAAGTATAAAAACCATTACACACACTCATAGATAGGAATATCTGATGACACCAAAACATGCGGAATTCCTACTGGCGAGTATGTTCTCGTAATCTCCCATATTGAATATTACCAAGTGAGAAATTCATGAGAAGAATCCTCAAATACTTATGAGTACTCACACTAGATAGTCTATATACTATGTGTCCCATCATAGTACGTTATCCAACCACGAAAAATTATTTGAGAATATCATCATAGCATATCAAGGTTATCATCATAACGGGGAATTGCTATGACCTTATCAATGTGATTTGTACTCTAGGAAATTATAAATTAGTTTTATGAAGAACAACAACAAAATATGTAATAAATTTTTTTATAAATATTTAATATATATAATATATATATAATCAAATTAAAAATAGTTGGTCCCTTACACCAACTCCAACAAACTCTCACTTAGACTAGAGCCAACTACCTATGACCTTCAGTCAAATAGACTTCACATGTTAGTCATGTTTATACTGAGTCAAGGCTTTAATCAAGGGGTCCACTATGTTGTTTTCCATGGAAATATTTCTTACTGCAGATTCACCTATCGGAGAAAAATACCTCAATATATGATACTTCTAAAGTATGTGCTTCATCCACTGATCTTACCTTGGCTCTTTTTCAAGAGCCACCACTTCAGTATTATCACAATAGAGTGTGATAGGATATTTACTGCTAGATACCACATCAATCTCTTAGGTGAATTTTCACATCCATACTGCTTCTTTAACTACATCATAAGTCTCCATATACTCAGACTCTACTGTAGAATATACATCCACAACCTTCTTTGTGATCTTCCAACTCACAATACCTCCATTCAAAATAAATATGTATCTATCTTATGATATTATGTCATCTTGATTATTTTGGAAACTAGCATCTTCATATCCTATGATGAATTTTTACTCATCTCATATATAAACTAGGAAAATATCCTTATTATGCCTCAAATACTTAAGGATGGTCTTCACTTCCATCCAATAGTGTTCACCTGGATCAGCTTGATATATTCCTACCACACTTAATGCATAGGAGACATCTAGCCTAGTACATATCATAGCATACATGACTAACCCAATTGATGATGTTTATGGAATACTTGTCATTCTGTTTCTTTCCTCATATGTTTTAGGAAACATTTTTTTGGAAAGACAAATTCTATGTAATGCTGGAAACAATCCTCTCTTGGATTATTCTATATTGAATCTCTTAGAAAGCTTATCAATGTATGTACTTTGAGTTAGGCTGAGAAACCTATTTAGATCTATCAGGGTGGATATTTATCCCGAGAATATATGTCTCCTCACCCAAGTCCTTCATAGAGAAACATTTATTCAACCACACCTTAACAAACTGTAAGATTGGTATTTCATTTCAAATGAGTAATATTCCATAAACATATACTATTAAGAAAATACTACACTCCCACTAAACCATTTATATAAAAATGAATCAAATTTTTTATTTATGAATCCAAATTCCATTATAGACCCATTGAAATGAATTTTCCATGACCTAGAATCTTTCTTTAATCCATAAATGGATCTTTTCAACTTGCATGCCTTTTTAGCATCCTTTGGAGTCACAAACCCTTTGAGTTGTTTCATATAGACATCTACCTAAATTTTCCTATTAAGTAAGGCTATTTTGAAATCCATTTTCCAAATCTCATAATCATAGAAAGATGCAATGGAAAGTATAATTCTAATGGATTTCATCATTGAAACTGGGGAAAATATTTCTTCATAGTCAATGACTTGATGTTATTTAAACCCTTTTTCAACCAGTTGCACCTTATAGGTACTGACTTTTCCTTCCATGTCTAGTTTATTCTTGAATACCCATTTTCAACCAATGGTATTTAAATATACTGGAGAGTCCACAAAAATCCAAACTAAGTTTTGATACATGGAATCTATTTCAAAATTCATGGATTCTTTCCACTTGGAAATATATATGCCACTTACTAAATCCTTGTAGGTTATAGGATCATTATTATCAACTAATAATGAGTCACCATCCTCAGTGATTATAAAACCATACCAATCCATTTCTATAACCTCTCTAGTACTCCTACACGGTGATTGTGTCTCTGGAATAATTTCTTCTTCCATGGGGCTTTGTGGAATCTATTCCTATGCCAAATCTTTTGTATATTGAGCCTAGATTTCAATGAAGTCTATCTCTCTCACACTATCACTTTCAGAAATAAGATCCTCCTCAATAAATGTGGGACTTCTATCAACCATAACCTTTTAATCTGAAGGATTTTATAGGTATTATCTCCTTGTTTCTGCAGGATATCCTATAAAGATACACTTTGTGTCTCGGGGTGAAATCTTGTTACCTAAATAGGCCTTAACAAATGCTTCACAACCCCACACATGTAAATAAGACAACACGGGTTTCTTTCCATTCTATAATTAGTATGATATACTTTATTTTTCTTTATTTGGCACTCGGTTTATTATGTATATAGTTTTTTGTAATGTGTATCACTAAAAGGATAATGGAATAATCGGATTACTCATCATTGATCTCACTATATATAACAAATTGTGGTTCCTCCTTTTTCTTACACCATTCTACTGAGGCATATAAGGAGGATTTAGTTGATATAAAATCTCAAACTAATGTAAATAATCAATAGGTCTTGATTACTATATTATATACCAAGGTATGAGATAAGTTTCTTAATATTATTACCAAGGTGGTTCTCAACTTCATTCTGGTATTCCTTGAATTTATCAAAAGAATCCAACTTATAGATCATTAATTAGACATATCCATATCTACTAAAATCATCATTAAAAGTTACAAAGTATGAGTACCCACCATTTTCTTCAATAGTAAATGTTCCACACACATCAGCATGAACTAATTAAAGAGTCTATTTAGACCTTTCACCTTTCCCACTAAGTGGGGATTTGGTCATTTTTTCTTATAAATATGCCTGACATGCACCAAGTGGTTTTAGTTAAATGTACTTTACCATAAAAATTCTATATTTATAAAATAAGAAAAAAATATTCCCATATTTGAAAATAAATACATATGTATCGAGTATAGATATAGAAATAATGATTTTTTGGTAACTGAAGGCACATAATAAAAACCCCTTAAAACCAAGATCATTCTGGTCGGAAATGTGAGGTGGTAGTCCCTGATAGCTACAGCAGAAATTTTATCTCTATTGGATACTTTAAGATCTACCTCTCCTCAAACAATATTTTTGAATTTACTTGGTTCATGTACTTGAATATATATGTGAGCACCACAAGCTATATCTAACACCCAATTTGTAGAAATAGATAAATTTCACTCGATAACAAATACACCTGAATCTTCACCTTCATTGTTTGGGTGTAATTTTTCTTCTAGTGGCCCTTCTTTCCACATTCGACATTGATAGCATATTGTTCCATTTTTTCCCCTTGATCTTCCACTTCTTAGAAGGGTTTGGAAAACTTTGATCTTAAATATATTTTCTTACCCTTTCCATTTTTTCACTATAAGGATGAAAGTTTTTTCATGATTTGTATCCATGTCTATTTGGTGAAGAATAGTTAGAATATCCTGTAGAGACTTCTCAATGTTGTTCATATTAAAATTCACAAAAAAGATAGAGAAACTCTGAGGGATTTATTCTAGAATGAGGTTATTTCTGGTTATTTTGAGAGTTTAAAACTTAGAACCTCTAAGTTCTAAATATATCTAATGATCTTGACTATCTGAGGCTCGGATGGGGAACCCTCTCCAAAATTTCACTGAAATGGTGCCTTGGAAATTTCAAATAGTTTCTATCTAGCTCTCTCCTAGTAAAAACCATGGAGATTCTAAATCATGCTATATGCATTCATGATTTCTTAAGACTTCATTAGTTTACTATACATCAATGAAAGCATCAAACACTGAACATCGTCCATGTCACTCAAATTTTTTTCATAGATAAGGAACTCTTCATCAATTGCCTCTTTAGTCGGTAGATTAGGCATTGAAGATTCTAGCACGTAAGATTTCCATTCATGGTGTAACACAACCTGAAGGTGTCTAAACCACTCCTAGAAGTTACTGCCATTTAGGATGGTATCTTTCTCCAATATTGATCATAGGGATAGTTTTTATGATAAACTTTTCATTTTATTCTACAATTAAAATGAGAATATTATTAGTACTTTTCTTGATTAAAAAATAAGTGAGATATAATAAATTAATTGTTTTTTTATTTATTAAATATCCCACTATTTTATAAAGTCTCAATAGCCCTCAACGTTGAACTTGTAATTTCTAGTTTATTCAATATTGTAGTCCCAAGGATCCCCATTACTTTTCTTAATAATCCATAATTTGGCCATGAAAACCATAATAAAGTAATTATGTAGGTGGTCTTTCCAAATGTAGGCTTGTAGCTCCTTGATCCGTTGAGTGGATTACCCTATCCATAAATCCTAATTTGGATGTCCTCAACACTTGCCTTCAAATTTGTATTGAATGGAATTTGGACATTTAAATTAATACAATTTTAGTTAAGTCAACCCACAAATCTCATGATAACTCCCTGATAAAAGTAAGTTTCCAGAATTTTTCCATGTACTGCACATATTTCTATGGATTCATTCCTAATCAAGTAATGGAATCCTTAGTCTAACTTAATATTTATTTGAGGGATTTTAATTTATTATGCATAAATTTTATCTTATTTTATCCCTTACACATCTTGTTAATATTAAGTAGATGTTACTTAATTAATTAACCATGTTCGATAAAATATTTTTACATAATTCAATTATTTAATTTCCATATTTTCACATTAATCTATTTATTTATGTGATCAGAGCCTTGCATCCATAAAATAAATAATTTTATAGACAGAACTAATTAATTAATTAATTACCCATTCATGATCTTTATCTAAAGGTTGTTTTAATGAGAATACATTAAATTAACCTTTGACCTAGGAGAAATAACTCATATTTTCAGTCTTGGCATGAGTTATAGCATTCCGCCTATCCACCTATGTATCACTTAGGTTGGAATCATTATGGTTCCATCTTGAACCGCCTCTACGCACCTTAGGATGCTCCATTAATTACAAATATTTATTACTCACACTTATGAAAGGGGAACCAAATGATTGGTTAAAGGGGATTACATAAATATCATTGGACATATAGGTCCTATAGAATAATGGAGGGGAGGATGACTCGTAGGCCATCATTTAATTTAATATTACAAAATTGAAAAGTCATGTAATAAATTAAATTAAATCATCAAACACATACACAAGTCTTGTTCAAGGTCATGAATGGTTATACATGCAAAAAATATGCAAAAGTAAATGGATAGCTTTAATTTATTTATTCTTTATTTTATTATTTAAAAAATACATGCTTTCATTCATTAATTGATTAATTCTCTTTCATCTTGATGATCATATGGTGTTGTTTGTAGATACCCATCATTATTTTCATTCATGGAAAATAAATGGCAGAACCAATAATGACATATTAATTAAAATAAATTAATTGAGAATTTAAAATTATTTAAACCATTATTAAATTTTTAAATACACAATGGTGTGAAAATCAATAAAATAAGGTTTTAATGCTGCAATTTTTAAATTTAATGTAATTTTAATTTTTTTCATTAATGGGAGACTACACGGTATGTGCATCCATCTACAAACCATGTACCTCGATTTTCTTATATCCAAGTCACATGACTGGGGCTTTAGTGTGTTAACTTGGTCAGACTACACAGTATGTACAAGCCTGCTACACACCCTGTATTGGATTTCTGTGTTCCAGGTTTTCCCGGTCAAAATGTGGTTTGCAATAAAAGCATCTCGTGTAATTAATTACTCACTACATCTAGATATAATGCACATGGTTATACAGTGTGTGCTCTGGATTTACGTTGTGTAACCTAGTTTTACCAGCCAAAGATTTGGAACTTTCTGATGGAATCTCTGATAGTTATTCATTTGTTCTTAAACCTTTAAGAAAATTAAACACTGAATGAACATGATTATTATGTCAATAAAATGTTAATTAAAATAATATTAAATAATGAATAACATGAAATTAGAATATAACCACAATTAAGAATAGATCAACAATCAAATAAATAATTATAAAGTTAAACATGGTCTATCTGGAATCACTTGATGTTTCCAGGCACAGCGAAATCATGTAGAGGTGGGAGATATATTAAAGTTTCTTTTAATAATTGTTTCCCCAAAGAAAGAGCGGGGGTATTGCACATTAAATTTATAATTAATTTATTTAATATTTGAAGAAATAAATAACTGGTCTTAGGAACATTTTTCATTAGTGAATATTGATCATCCAAAAAGACCCTTTCAGTTTACCTTTATTGTAATATGAGAATCCAAGGATAGAATCCCTCTAGTAGTGATCCACACTAGCTCCTATTATCTTCTAGAAACACCACTCGATCTCTGGGTGTTATAGTGGTGAGTCAAATGTCTTGTGTTGCTCATTATTGATTGATTGCACTTTGATCTTGAAGAAATATCTCTTTAAATTATCCCTATTGAGAGGCAGAGAGAAGGAGGAGTTGAGAGATAATTTGCTGTATGCAACAATTCTCTATTATTAGTTTTTGGAAGTTCTACAAAATAAACATAGCCGTCTATTTATTTAGATAGGATTTAAGTTAAAATATTATTTAATTTCATACCCACTATTAAATAACATTTATTAACTTTAATAAACCCCATGTCACATAATAATAATTATATTATTATTATTTTGTGTCATGCACCAACTTGAACAATAACAAATATTACGTAGTGGTCTTGTTAATTAATATTTGTCACCAAACTCATTCTTGGTCATTTTGAACTATTATAGAATTTATTTAATAACCAAATAATTATTTTATTTATAAATAAATATTTTATTAAAAATCTAGTGAATAAATATTTATTAAAACATTCAATAAATAAAATAAATATTTTATTCACAATATGGTGAATAAATACTTATTTAATTTATCCAATCAATATAACTTGAATAAAATTATTCCTCGGACTTGAGAATAATATTTATTACATTAATTAAACTCAAATATAATTTAATATATATCAACAAAAACACTTATTGTGTGACCCTCTAGAATTATTTCTCATTAGCATTAGGTGGACTTTCTTAAAGTCCAATATTATTGTCTAGCAATGGGTAAAGGCACCCAAGAGAAAGAACTTAATGTCGCAACATTTACAACCACATAAAGATGCTCACTATGTAATATAATCCCTCTATTACAACATCTCATCAGACAGGTTGCACATCCATGTCACCAAACTATATGCTTGATATGTCATTCTTTGACTATCAGAAATAAACACATTGTTACACTATGGACATGGAATTTAATGAAATAGTACTATTCCAATAAAAGGGATAAGATATCAACTTCCATAAATATGGAATGGAAAAATCCTTCCTTGACTTATTCATTAATGACATGTCACTCGTGACACATCCAACGTATCCAACTTCTCCATGAATTGTTACCGTCATGGTTTATGAAATACATTTAAGTATGTGAGTTATAATATTATTTAATAATAGTCTTAAAGTATAAGGAGCATCACACACACTCGTATATAGGAATATCTAATGAAATCAAAACATGTGGAGTTCCTTCTAGCGGTTCCATTCTCATAATCTCCCATCTTAGAGATTACCAAGTTTAAACTTTAGGAGAAGAATCCTCATCTGCTTATGAGTACTCTCACCTGACAGTCTATGTACTATGTATCCCATAATAGTATGTTCTCCAACCACATAAAATTATTTTAGAATATGTCCATAGCACATCAAAGTTATCATTATATCAGGAAATGGAAATAACCTTATTAATGTGACATATACTCTAGAACATTATTTCATTAGATTCATGTATAACAACAAATGATATATAATAATAAGTTTTATTAATATTCAATATATTGAATATAAATGTAATCAAAGTACAGAAACTTGGTCCTAGGACACCAAATCCAACAAATATAACATATTTAGTTGAATTATAGTTGAATAAACTGATCATTCAATACCTATGATTTTAACTTTTGAATCATATTCAAATGTGACATGCCGGCCATCGAATTTCTCAAGATAATTGAATTCATAAGGGTCACCAAAAATTTTACTTGAACACTGGTTATCCATATACCACGTAGCTTCTCGGTTTTTGTTCTTGAGACACTTTTTCCTATAAAATATCAAGAGAAAAAAGATTTTGGTGTCAATATTTTGGGTAAACTTAATTTATCTAATAAAGACTTTAGAATCCAAAATATTTTAGAAAAACTTTTTCTTTTAGAAATGAGATATGAGAGATGAATGTTTTTTTGTATAAAATATCTATAATTTTTTTAATTTTATTCATAAATAATATATCTAAATTTCTTATAATAATTACAAAATTTAATTTAGGAACATACCTTTACAAAATTAGTCCTTTTATAATTTTTATAAATACTAGATTATTTTAAAAAAATAATTCCATAATTTCTTCTAATAAAACATCAATATCCCAAAATCATATTTAGATTTTTCTAACCTTGGGTGAATTTATCAAGATAATTTTAAATATTTTCAATTTGAGATTCCAAATTCCCAACATTTTTTTATTCTTTTAATTTTAAAAACAACCCATATTTTTCTTTTAAAGTTGATCTTTTTAAAAAACATCTAGATTGTAATTCTTTTTAATATTCTTAAATTTTAAATTAAGTTCAAAAAATCCATTTTTGATTTAATCTCTAGCATAAAGGATATATTCATAACTTAGATAAGAGGTTGGAGGATAAGAATAATAAGGAGTGGAACTGATTGGATTAACTTTATCATATACCTAGATATCAACCATTAATCACTATATACTTTTATTTATTGATTCAAATAAAGAAAGCGAGTAATCTCCAATACTCCAAGTTGTGATTTTAAGAGATTTATTTCCTTGTTTCTTTTATTTCTCCTTCTTCTTGTTTAAGCGAAAATATAGATTTATATGAACTACCAAAGTAAGTAAATTCTAATTCTTGATTCCCCTTTTTAGTTTCATATTTGGATCTTTTCATTTTCATGAACTTTTTTATCTTTTTGGAAAGATTATCAATTTTAGTGTTTCTTTCAAATGATTCATCATAGATAGATTTGAAATAAATTGAATTTTAACCTATTTGAAATCCTTATCCTCTTTATCATCTTGTCTCTTCATAATTATCTCATAATTCATGATAGATCTGATAAGCTCCTCATCCAAAATGTTCATTCTATCTTTACCTTCTTGGATTGTCATCACTTTAGCTACCCAATTTCTTGGTAAATGTAAAGACCCAAGATTTATGTAAATGAATATTACAACACTTTTTCAGAATACATAATACATTACACAAACAGACACCCAAATACTGTATTAGTTTAGTGCCTTTGGAAACTTGGAACACATTCTTCTAATTTGGTGAAAGATCTTCAACATCTCTCACAAAGATCTTACCCTTTATTTTTCCTACCTAAAACCTTTATCTATATCCTATGGAAAAGAAAACATATAAAAAGGGTGATCTCAAATTATCAATAAGTGTAAATATGTAAAATATAAAAAAACATAAACATAATAATGTAAAAACATGAAAAGAACTTTTGAAAATCATACCATGTATAACAAATATCAAAATCTAGAGTTATACAATAAATATTGGAAGTTCATAAGGAATAAATCATAAAGGTACTTGAGCCATGAGAAAATAAATTTGGAATAAAACATGGAATTTTGGAAAATTAATAAGCATAGAAAATATTTTTCATATTATCCAAGGCTCATTTGCAAGACCATCACAGTGGACATAGTCCTACACTGAATTGAGTTCACTCTTCATTCCAACCCTGTATTACTGAACTGGATTAACTTATCATTTATTCCCTGTATTACGGAAGAATATTTACTTGTCATTACAATAATGCATGTATCATGAGATATAAATATTTACCTAATACATTAGAGGGAGATATAGGTCTCACCCATCACATAATGAAAGCCATACATATGTGTGCCACAAAAACATAAATCATTCATCGTAGCATAACCAAATGAATAAAATGGGTTTCTTAAACATCATTCCATCATAACATAATCCATGTAAAACAAATGAATTTCAAAAATATAATTCCATAATAAAAAAAATCAACCATAATAATAAAAGATATAGTATACTTGAAACTTAACTATATTAAATAATTTCATCTTAGATGGAAAATAATTTTGATAGAACACTTGAAATTAATTCTTGGGAAAAATATACTTTCTTCTAAAAAAATGTTTTCTTTTCTTAAAATTCCATAAAATTTTAAAATAAAATAATTTATTTGATAATAAACTTGAAATATTGTAAATAAATATTCATGTAAATAATGCATAAAAATTCATTCATACCGTATAAGTTAAAAAACATTATTCTCATACTTTTGCCGAAAAATTCAAAAAGTACCTCGTATGGAAAACCAAAGAAAGATTCCTTCCAAACCATGTAGTAAAAGTAAAAATGGGTAAAATTGAATTTAAATATCCATATGATAATATTAAAACATTTTATGAAATAATTTTTAAAAAAATTTACATTGATGATAAATAAACCCTAGTAAATAATTACGTATAAACAATCTCATATAATAATGAGATTGCAAAATTATCCCTTATCAATTTAGAATCAGTCGAATCATATGACTAATAAAATAAAGAAAATTATAATCATTTTTAAATATCATAAACTTCATAATAAGAATCATGAAAACATTCATGGGAAACATAAACACTATACAAAAGAAATAGGTAGTGTATAAGGCATATGTCTAACAGAAATAAAAGTGAGATAAAATAATCCCTTACCTTAGGTCTAGGTTACTTCGTAAATGTATGAACCTCCTGTATAAGGGTTTAAAAATTTTATTAACTTATTACAGAATCATATTCACTTTTTATAATATCATAAGTGATCATATTATTACCCATTTTTTACTAACATTATTACTCATCCATCAGGTATTAACCTCTTTATTTTCTTACGCATGTTTCATCAGATAAGTTCTTGTTCCTATTACTAGGTAATAGTTATGTCATTTATAGAATGATATTAGTGTAATATATATCATATTTATTCATTAAATTCATCTATATAATCATGATTTAATGAATATCATGTAGAATGAATCACATCGCATCGTGGAGATGGTAGGTTGTACGTACGCATGAGCGGCGATATCATTCCCATAATTGTTGAATAGTATTAAATTGGATGGTGTATAATATTTAAGAAAAAATATAATTTTATAATAATCATATATATTTATTATTTCCATCATTATACCTATCTAAGTAAGGTGGTGGTGAAAAAAATATTACACTACAGCGTGGAGACGGTAAGTCGTACGTACGCACGCATGGTGATTTCATTTTCCATAGGATGGATAGAAGGTGGAATATGGTTGTTGAATAAACATAATAACATCTAATAATATAAATGATATTGTATTTATTACTTTAGTATGGAAAAAACTCATGAATAGTAAGTAGAATAAGAAATAATTTGAAAGAATCGGTAGAGGATATTACCTCTTCTTCAAGAAGCTCCCTCTAAATATCCTCTTAAAGGCACTAGAGTTGGTCTTTTGAGAATATCAGCACATATAGAATGTGAATAATAAATTTTATAAGGTAAATGGTTAGTGTATCTCTGATATTTAAGGCTCAGAGTGAGGTTAATAAATGAGGGAGGAGGTTCCCTTTTATAATTGAGGTGAGGGGCACTTTTGGAATTTCCAAAAATATTAATTTATAATAAATTCAAACCCCCTAAAAAATGTAATAATTTATAATATTAGATTATATAAGGTTGTAATATCATTAAACAATAATTTTTAGAAATATTTTTATTTCATTTTAAATCGTATCATTTCATTTTACCCTTAATTGTTCTCTTTTAATTTTAACTCGGGTAACAAATTGTTCAATATTAAACTAATGTAATTTTTAATTATTTCATGTCAATTAGACCATAAATGAACAATATAGAACATTTTAGAGTAAACCATAATTATTTTATATTTTTGAAAATATTTTATGATTTTTAAATAATTTAATAAAACATTATTTTGAAAAAAAAATATCAATAGTGTTAATTTTGACACTATTCATTTAATGGATTTTTAAAAATAAAAATATAAGATGTTAACCTCAAACCAAATATTTTATTATATCTACAAGGGGTAAATTTAATCTATAAAATTTGTTGGATATCTTAATTATACCAATTATATTTATTTTAGTATTTTTAATAACATTAATTTGATATTTCCACTAATAAAATAATTACTACATCAGTTTTTTATAATTATTTAATGTACTTATTTTTTGGTAAAAATTAAAAATAAAATACTATGATGAATATAAATATACTATATTTCATGAGAATACTTTTATTAGAATATATATTCAATAAATCCATCATTAAAAATTTTATACTTATTAAAACTTGAATGTGACAAGTTTAACATCACATTAAATAAAATAATATAAGTGTCATAATCTGTTATATAAGGAAAAAAATGGTCAATAACTCAAACCTTGGATGATTATGGTAGATAGATACTCAAAAAATAATATTTTATCAATTTTTTGTGTCTTTTAATGGTAATTATCATTTTAATAAAAATTAGTTTATTAATTTTTCATCAATTAAATAATTCTCGCATCATCAATATATAAAACTTTAAGATAATTATTTATTTCATAAAAAATAAAAATAAAATACCAAGATAAAAAAAAATAGCTTTCAAATGAGTATTTCGAATTTATATTCTATATAACCTTATATTAAAATTGATTTAGTTATTAAAATTTTAGTAAGACGTATTTAAATTTTCTTTAAATAAAATATATTAAATATCCTAATCTCATCCAAGTGGCTTCTAAAGGGTATCATTTCGACCCAAATATGGTTTAGGCCTAAAACAAATCAACTAATAATATTATTACAAGTGTTAATTAAGTTTTATAATATTATATTTACCCTTAATTACCTGATTCATCTTTTTAGCGTATTAATAAAAATTACTGATGTTACTATTCATAATTCCTAAAAATAAAAAAAAATTATATTAACATAATTTGGACCTACTGATTCCAAATATGGAATCCATTTTTAAAAATTAAAAACACATAATTTTCAGTAATTAATTTAAAATTAATTTTCTTGTTGGAATGAAAATGGGTTTTTAAAAGTTAAAACATTGCAAAAGATTGAAATGTTTTTACATTAAAATTCATGGTAAAATTAATGCCAATGACCAAAATTATATTAACTAATAAAAATATATTCTATTTTTACTTTAAAATTATTCAATAATATAATTTATCCACATAAATTATTTTGATGAAAATAGTTATTTTCAATTAGATTTTAGAATATATTTTTTATTCATCAAAACTTAAAACTTATCATAAAAATATCAAAAATTCATCAAAAGTAAATTTTTATATACCTATTCCAAATAAGAAGTTTATTTTGTTAAATATAATATATAAAAGTATCAAAACAAGATTTAAAATGGGTGCACCATCAAAAGGCGATAAAACTGTATTTTTTGAAAAATACTTCTTTTATTTGAAATAATTGAATTTTTTCTTATATCATGTCTATAAATCATATAAGATGAATTTTAAAAATTATATAGAATATATTACATATATATTACATTAATAAGATCCATCAAGAGTGATTTTATTATTTTATAACCTTAATTATTTTCATTTAAATAGTTTTTCAGAAGAAAGTTAATATTATTCATACCCGCCATTATAATGAATGGGTTACAAGGTAAAATAATAATATTTAGTTGTTCACTTAGACTCAGTCTTGTGTGAAATTAATTCTATCAAAAGAAATTGAAATTATATGTAAAACAAGTCAAGCATAGTGTTGTTTATAGCGCAAGCTAAGTCATTGTTGCATATAGTGCAAGATTATCCTGGTGTAGCATACAACACAATAAATCAGAGAAATTTAAAAAAATCTATCTCATAAAAATATCAAGGTGTTATATTAAAACCTAAAGTATTTTCTTAAGTAATTTTTCTATATAAATATATCACTAATATACTTTTTACCATTTCATATTTCAATAAAACAAGTAAAAATATTAGTAATAGATTTAGTTGGATGCATACTAAAACTTTAAAAGTATTCTTTATACATATAAAGTATTGTATCTTTAAATTTGTTTGTTCCTTCATGTGTTACTTAAAATAGTTTCTAGATTTAATTATAAGTTTTTCATATAGATATAAGATTAAATTAATTTTGATCTAAACCATAATGGGGGGCATTCATAGCTTTACGATCTAATTCAAAAGTAGTAATATCATCATGTGTCCATTTTTCTTTGTTTTCAATAGTAGGATAATAACCATGAATGAAAATTTTCCATATAGGATAACCAATACTTCTAATAAAGGTTAGTATTTGAGCCTTTTAATAACTATATTTTGAACCATTAAAATAAGGTGCATAAACCATATATTTCCCATTAGTATCACCATGGCTATAAGAATTAGATGTTATTTAAAAGAAAACATTTCTTGAAAAACCAATAAAATATTTTTAAAACTAATTTAGCTTTGAATACTTTAAAAATAAAAAAAAATAAAAAGAAAAAAAAATAAATTCAAGATTCACCCTTTGATACCAAATGTAGGTCTAAGTATGATAAATGGAAAGAGTGGGTGAATTTCCTTTTTAAAAAAATGAAAAAATAATCCTTAAAAGGAAAAAAAAAATTCAAAATAATTAAATTATTGAATAAAATAGTAATACTTTTTTATTAAATATCAAAATATAAGAGTAAAATCATATAATTAAGCATATTGAAAAATAAAACATTTTAGTGAAATGGAAATAAAATGATTAGGCGTTTTACAATTTAAATATATAAGAACAACAATGATTTAAAAATTATGTATTTTACTAAGAAGTGTAACAAAGAACAAATGATTAAGTGTAGTGGAAATTAAACAAATAAGAAATTAAATCATAAAATAAATAAGGAACATGATTTGAAAAAGGAGTTCGAACAAAGATCTTTGATGAGACCCTACATATCATACCCCGATTGTTTAAGGGTTTAATGTATTAGTCCTTATATTTAATAGTAGTGAATGTACCAAAACTTCCTTTATTTTTAATTGGTTATAGAAAAAAACTATAATAAAAATAGATCTTATATTTTTAACGGTTGTAGTTGGAAACCTCAAAATAATGAAATACATTAAATTTAAGGTGTTTTATAAAGAAACTTTAATCCATTAATTTTAATCTTTATTAGAACCAAAATAGAAATAAGGTTTAAGAGGGATAATTATTTAGGCACAATCCCTTTGAAGCTCAGACTCAATCTCTTAAGAAATTAGAAAGAACACTAGGAGAGATAGAAAATAATATATAATAAATGTAAATGGTGTACAAATAATGCACGTTTTTTGTTGGAATTAAGAGATAAAATTTAACCAATATGAAATTGAAAATCATAGAGAATTTTCATTGAGAATTTTGTAAAAGTATATTACCATGCCTTTATGGGTCTATTTATAGGCCCTAATAGATCAATGAATCTTCTAGAAATGATCTAAAGTTAATCAAGTCATAGAAATCAAAATTATGGAATTATTGACCATAATAAATGTTTCCTAATACTACCTATCATGATGTTACCAAGTAGCATCTAGCTACCACTTGGTATTAGATATGATACTTGTAGGTTCGCTGGCCCTGGAATACCTCCATCAAGTAGCTATTGTTGTTCATCAGGTATCTAGTGACCTTCTGGAAAAAAACTTATATAATCATCTATTATCTAGCTGGTGCCCTTCCACTAGGTGGATTATGGTCCTCCTATAGGTATGGGAATACTATCCATCACTAATCGGTAGTTAGTGTTATCCCACCAGGTAGTTGGTTCTTCCTGCTAGTGTGATATGATAAAAATGATATCTTCACTCTGTTTGAATCCTTATTTTTGGTTCAGTATCTTATATTATTGGTATCTAAATATGATAACTGAAATAAACTCAATGGAAATGATTATAACTTCAAATAGTGTTTGTGATCATTAAAATATTAAGTGATAAGCACAGTAGATTATGACAATACATTTTCTTTAATTCTAAAAAAATCACTCTCTTTACTAGTATTATTCTCATAAGAAGATGTATTCATAATGGATCCCTAAGGAGACATGTTCTAAGGGTGTTCATAAGATATTCATAGAGATATGGATGAAGAGGATGAGAATTTTTGGGAAGAGCTAAAGTCTATTAAATTAAGGGAGTTATTTTTTTGAGGGAAAATTTTATTTAATTATTTAGTTAGAAAAAATTTGTTGGGTATATTAAAGGTATGAGTAAGTAAAGTTAGATAATTCCCCCTTCACCTTACTCCATGTAGAAATAATAGATCATATTTTATTGAGATATTAAGTATAATAAGGAACAAAAATTTATGGTATTCATATTTTTATGAATTCAATTATAATGGTGGAAAATAGGTACCCTTTATTGGTGAGAAGGTGGTGGTTAGGCTAAGTGAATATTTTGGGGAGAACAAGAATAATTCCCCTTCTCATAACTACCTAAGAGAATGGGAGATAAAAACTCTTATATAGGATTCTCAGTGTGATATTAAGGGGAAGGATATAACCTGTACTTACTATGATGAGGAGGATAAGGTGGGTTTCATCCCTTTTCTATAAAAAATATGGAAAAAGAAGATCATGCAGGTTATGAAAACTGCTCTGTATAAACTAAGAATGTGGAGGTTGGTCGGGGTTTAAAGGATGGAAACTTTTTTCTTAAATAATTTATGGATTCTATAATATTATAGGCTCAAATAATCCCTTTAAATGGTTAAAATTAAAGTATTTTATTCATTATTATGTGTTAAATCTTATGATAGTTTTGGAAATGAAGTTTTTGTTGGATCATACTAAAAGTATTAATTATTTTTGAATGAATTTAAACTAGAGGCATATTAATAATTTTAGGTTTTATAGGAATGGAAGAATATTAATATTATGGGGTCCTAATAAATTTATTATTGAGACATTATTTTCCTATTCCTAATTTATTTATTGTAATATTAATTTTGGTGAAAAAAATTGTTTCCCTCCTATGTGTATAAATATTAAATGATAAGAGACTAAGAAAGAAAATATGGTTGGATTTTTATAATCTATTATATTTTTATGTTGATCCTTGTATTTTTCTTGGATACCTTAGTTGCTTATTAATTATAGATAACTTATTTTTTGGTATGAAAGTTAATGTGAGTGATTTTGAATAAGTAAATATTTGTAAAGAGTCTCTTACCCTTTATGACTATTCAATGTCATGATTGTTTTACACATGATCAACCAAACATAAATGTGATTATATTATTATTTATAAGCTATAAAGGTTATTAGAGAACAATTTTTGGTATTCTATTTTCTAAAATTATATGGTTAGGTTCTTCCCACCTAGGATTTTTTGACATGGTTCTTATTTTGTTACAGTTTACCCCAAGGTTAATGAAAAAACACCTTTAAAATTATATATTTTTTGTGTGAAGAAGGGGATTTATAAAACATGGTATTTAAATTATAAATGTATAATTGTGTTGTAATTAAACTCCAAATCACTAGGATCATTGAAAAAGGAATTGGGTTTAATGTTTAAAAAAGGATTGTTAAAATTTAGTCATAGAATTCAAGGGATTATGAATTATTTGTATTTAATTCAAGATTTTTTACTAAAATAAAGGATTAGAATCTATTAAACTAGAATATTTATTTTTTAGAGAAGATAAAAAAGGTATTATATTTTTAGAAATTGTTTTTTAAGTAAAGATCAAAAATTTATTGGATTAAGGAAGCTCATTTGAACACTATGTTCTTCTATGCTTATATTAAAAAAAGAATATTGAGAAATATCATAGGTGTGTTTAAGAATGAGAATGGAATATAGGTTGAATACCTAAATTAGATTAAGAACACTTTACTTAATTAATTTAATAATCTATTTGGTACCTATGCACCTGAAATAATAATTTATGATAAGTTGTTTTAGGACTATCAGTTTACCGATAAGAGTGATTTTTCTAGTATTTTTAAAAATATCACAAATAGGGATATTCGAGAATAAATGATTTCAATTGAAAATGATAAATCCCCTAAACATTATATTTTATTGTTTTTTATTTAAGGATAATTGGGATACTATGGGGGGTAGTATTTATGAGACTGTATGGATTTTTTATAGAAATAATTATCTACCATTAGGGCTTAGTGATAATATAATTTCACTTATTCCAAAAAATTATTAATCCAATTTTACCATCTAATTATCATCATTTATATTAATTCAATGTTATCTATAAGTGTATATCCAATTTTTTATAATTTGAGATAAAAATTTGTTTTCTAATATTATTGGGAAAGAACAATGAGATTTCATACAAAGAAAATATATCTCTAATAATAATATTCCTATTCAAGAATTAGTCAAAAGTTATTATTGAAAATAAATTAGTCCTTATTTTTCAATGAAAATTGATCTATTTTTTGTGGTATATGACATATTCTCTTGGTATTTTTTAATTTAATTACTCAAGGCCCATTAGTTTCCAATTAAATTTTTCAAAATTGGTTTTGAGTTTTATAAAATCAAAACAATACTCAATTATGATTAATAGTGAGAGGTATGGATACTTCCAGGGAGGGAAATGACTTAGGCTGGGTAACCCTCTTTATTTATTCCTATCTATTGTGATTATAGAGTACGTGTCTAAGACACTTAGAAAGGTATATAAATCTAAAGGATTTAGATTAAATAAAAAATCTCATAGACTTATAACGTCACATGATATGTTTATTTATTATATGTTTATATTTACTAAATATAATGCTTATTCTACTAAGATACTTTCAAAGGATTTATTTATAATTCATAGCATCTTTTGTCTTTCTATAAATAATAGGAAGAGTAATATTTTCTTTAGAGGTTCTTAGCTTAATACTAAAAAATGTATATCCCTCACTTTCTCATGGTTTTCTAAAACCTTGAATTTAGAGAGATGGAGAGAGAGAACTTAAGCTAGTGGAGTTTCATAAGATTCAGATTCATGAATAGTAGTGTCACACACCCCATCCACAAACTAAGAACCTGTTTATATAGTCCATCTAAGGGAACTCCTTGAAAAATAAATATTTATCTTATTAAATGGAATGTTTCATAAATATTTCATAGGTTACAATGTTTTAAATTCTTTGATCATGATATCTTAGAGTAAGTGTAACACCCCGCCCCTACCTCATTGGCTTGAGGAGGCGGTGAGCCTCACTTGGCCTTAAGCGACGTTCCCAAGGTGCCAAAGGCTGGCAATAAATGCCGAGGGATTAAAGGAACAGTGGGGAACAATTTTCCCTTAAGATGATCACCCAACTCAACCAAACAACAATGAAAGATGAATGCACTATCAAACCCAACCATATGATACTAACCATGCCATCATATACCCCAAAACCGTTCAACTAGACATGTCCACAAAACAACATAGTACAAAGCGAAAACTAAATAGCAGAACACCATGAGCCATGACACCACCACATCTCTACACCAAGTTCCAAGCTCCAAGCTCCACCAACACATCTCAAGAATCACCACGAACCACTAGCAATGAGATGCCTTACCTTTACCTATATCCCAGTACACAACATCTGCAAAGAAACCAAAGTGATAAAGTAGGGGATGATTACAACTACTCAGTAGGTTTTCCCCAAATGACTTCCCTACACACGCCACTAAGATAAAACCGTTAGCATGTTTATATAAAATAGTTTATATAAAAGAATCACAAGTGCAACCATTACCATAATCCAAACACACCATTACCAAGCAATCTCACCCAAACCAAGCAACTAAGGGAAAGACAAACAAACATTCCATAATCCATTTCATCATTTACACATTAGCATAATAATTTCCATCTTGCAAAGCAATGCACAACAAAGAAACCATAACGGTGGAGCTTCCGTCCAACCCGTTCACCCATTCAAAACTAGTGGTACTTTCTAACCACTTATCTTTTGATGGTGTCCCTTCCGTCCACTATCCATCCCCTTTTTATAGTAGTACTTCCCGCCCACTTCCACACAACATTCAAATCAAGTCATAACCAAGAACATAACCCACCAAGTCCACAACAACATGCAATCAACCACTTCCATTACATGTAAACCACTTCAATAAATCACCCATTTATTGAAACCACCCTTAAATCATTTTCCATGCAATTACACATTTCAATAAAACAACATCTTTATTGAAAACCATTTTCATCAACCGTTTTCACAAATCATTCACAAAAACCCATTTTAAAATCTTTATTTTAAAATCCACAACAAGAAACACTTCACCACAAAACCCACTTTTTCCCAAAAATCCCCAAAACATCACCCAAGGGATTTCTAACCAATTTCTCACATCAAAACACAATTAATTTAAATCAAACCAAATTAATTGTAACCAAACCATTAGCTATAACCAAGTGGAGTTGAGAGAGAAGCCACCTACCTTTAGGGTTCTGGAAAAATCGACCCACAAGCAACTACTCCTCAAAACCGGCGAACGTACCACCGAAGAATCTCTAGATCTTCTTACCTAACATCCAAAAGCCTTAAAATTAACATCCAAGGAAACCAAAACCCTAGTTATACACACAACGGGTGTAGATCTAGAAAACCGAGAGAGAGGGAGATGTAGATCTGGAGGAAAACACAAGGAACAAAGAGGAGAGACTTACCCAGAAGAAACCACCTTCAAACCAGCAAGAAACCTCTTCAAAACGATTCCAAAATGAGTTGGAGAGAACCCTAAACCCCTAAGAACCCGAAATATTGAGTGAGGCTCGAGTGGGAGAGGATTTGGAGAGGAATTAGTCAAGACTGAGTGAACTCGGGTTTTAAAACCCTATTTTTATGTGGTCGCATGGTTAGACCGCAAGGTTTGAAAAAATGTGTGCTAACCATGCTCACGCTATTACCTCGAGAGGAGGGGTCTGCATGGTTGCCTCGCACGGTTCGGAAAACTATGTGTAGGCCGTGTGAAGGCTACTATCTCCCCCTACACGGTTTCCTGGAGAAACCGCACGGTTTCCCCTAACTGTGCTCAAACCGTGCTCCCAAAGAAAAGCCTCCAAACTTATCCAAAACCATTCCACACTCTCCCAACCTCTTCTCAACTCATCCCATACACTTTAAAAACTTAAATAATCATAAACAAAGGCTACATACCTCAAACCAGGGGTGTTACATTCTCCCCACCATTGGACTTTTCGTCCTTAGAAAGTAGTGAACCCACCTTTTTCCGAAAGAGCTCGGGACATTGCTCAGCCATCTCTTTCTCCCGCTCCCAAGTCTCCTCTTGGATGTGTCCATGCTGCCACAAAACCCGAACCAGACCGATTCTTTTCCCCCAAAAGAATTTCTCTTTCCTATCCACAACCTGCACTGGCACGTGCACCAACGAAGCATCTGGCTCTATCTCAACATAATCTCATCAAATAACATGGCCCGGATCCGGCTGATACTTTTTCAACTACAACACATGAAACACATTGTGAACCACACTAAATCTAGGTGGAAAATCCAAATGATAATCCACCTCACCAACCTGCTCAAGAATCTCAAAAGGTCCAATATACCTCGGAGATAACTTTCCCTGCTTCCCAAACCGACAATGTCCCAACCTAGGAGAGATCCTCAAGAAAACATGATCACTCACCTCGAACGACAACAGCCATCGACGATGATCCGCATACGATTTCTGATGACTCTGAGCCATCTCCATTCTCTTCCTGATTAACCTGATCTTCTCCAAATTCTCCTAGACAAGGCTCGGTCCAACCATCGAGGACTCACCCATTTCCACCCAACATAGTGGAGAACAAAACGGTTGCCCATACAATGCTTCAAAAGAATCCATATATATGGATTCCTGATAACTGTTATTGTACGAGAACTCAACCAACGATAAGTAATCCTCCCACAAGCCACCAAAATCCATAACACAAGCCCGGAACATATCCTCCAAAGTTTGTACCTTCCTCTTGGATTGACCATCTGTCTGAGGGTGATACAGTGTGCTTATAGTCAACTGTGTCCCAAGGGCTTTCTTCAAGGATTTCCAAAAACGAGATGTGAACCTTGGATCTCTATCGGATACAATTGAAACTGGAACGCCATGCCTCTTTACCACCTCTCGGATATAGATTTTGGACAGATCCTCCACCATATGAGATTCAAGAATCAGGATGAAATGGGCTGACTTCGTTAGCAGATCCACTATCACCCAAATGGCATTATGATTCCTGACCGTTCTTGGGAGACCTGTAACAAAATCCATTGTTATTTTCTCCCACTTCCAAACATGGATTGGTAAATACTGCAACATTACCGCTGGCCTCTGATGCTCTGCCTTGACCTGCTGGCAATTCAAGCATCTCGAAACAAACTCAGCCATACTTCTTTTCATACCGGCCCACCAGAACTGAGCTTTCAACAATTTATAAATTTTCTGAATTCCAGGATGAACATCCCACCTGGAATGATGATACACCCTAAGAAGATCCTCCTGAAAAGAAACTGGTAAAACCATACAATTCCTAAAACACAAAACTGAATCTCCATTTAGTTGCCAACCCTCAATGGTCTCCCCACCATTGAGTTTCAACCTCATGGTCACACACTCAGAATCAGATATATGCACCTCTTTAACCAGTTCCACCAAGTCAGGAATCAACAAGACCAGAAAGAAGACCACTATATCGCCCTGGTCCTCACATTTCAACTGAATGTCAGCTACAGCCAACATCAACTGCCACTGGTCTGATGCCTGTTTCACCACCTGAGCATATGATTTTATAATTAATTCATCCCCCACCGAATTTCCCTTACTCGGTGTATACATCAAGTCAAAATCAAACATCTGAAGATATTTCATCCATCTCCTTTGCCTCAGGTTCAAATCCCTTTGTGATAAAATGTGCTTCAAGATCTTATGATATGTATATACCGTGAATTTTCTCACTGAAGAGATAATGACGCCACACTTTCAAAGAATGGACCACTGATGCCAATTCCAAATCATGATTTGGGTATTTCTTCTCATGCACCCTCAACTGCCGTGAGACATACGTAACCACATGATTCCCTTACATGAGAACACACCCCAACCCTGATCCCGATGCATTGCAATACACCACGTACCCTTTTCTTGGTTCTGGAAAAACTAATATTGGTGTTGATGTAAGGAGACCCTTTATCTCTTTGAAACATTGCTGACACTATTTATTCCACTAGAATGGAACATTCTTTCTTGTCAAAGCTGTCCTCGGTGAAGCCAAACATAAAAAATCACGAACAAAATGCCGATAATACCCAACTAGGCTGAGGAAACTCTGCACCTCAAACACATTCTTTGGTGGTTTCCACAAGATAACAGCCTCTATCTTTTCTGGATCCAGTGAAACGCCCCTTTCAAAAATCACATGGCCTAGAAAATGGACTTTTTGTATCCAAAATTCACACTTTGACAATTTTTCATACAACCGATGATCCCTCAAGATCCCCAGAATTGTCACCAAGTACTGTTCATGCTTCACCCTTGTCTTAGAATACACCAGAATATCATTTACAAACACCACCACAAATGAATCCAGATATCTCTAAAATATCTGATTCATCAATTCCATGAACACCATTGGTACATTCGTTAGACCAAAGGGCATAACCACATATTCATAATGACCATATCTACTTCTAAAATCTGTTTTAGGAATATTTTCCTTCCTCACCCGAAATTGATGATATCCCGACCTTAGGTCGATCTTGGAGAACCACTAGGCTCCCCTCAACTGGTCGAACAAATCATCAATTCATGGAAGTGGATATTTTTTCTTTATCTTAACTTGGTTAAGTCGATGATAATAAACACAGAGCCTCAAAATTCCATATTCCTTTTTCACAAACAACACCAGCACTGCCCACAGAAACATGCTAGGCCGGATAAACCCTTTGTTTTCTAACTCCTCCAACTAGACATCTCGTAATTAAGTAGGTGTCATCCGGTAAGACAGAAGTGAGATAGGATTGGTCCCCGAAAGTATATCAATCGTAAACTCCACTTCTCTTACAACAGTTAACCTAGAGAATTATTCGGGAAAAACATCCATGAACTGATCCACCACTACCAGAAGAACACTCTACTCAACACCCTCTACTGATTCCAATGACAACACCTCCAACTAATACAATAACGTTCCCACTACTGGTTCCAACAAACTTGTTGCACCCTGACTTCCATGCCTCTCTCCTCTAAAGAGATGTCTAACGCCATCGTGTGTCGTAAAAGCCACTATTCTCACATTACAGTCGATGTGGGCCTTAAACTCTACTATCCAATCCATTCCCAGGATTACATCATACCCATCCATCTTAAGTTCTGAGAAATTCCACATTAGCTCAACCTCTCCCACAATAATACAACATGCTCTACACAAGAAGGCTTGACACTCTCTTTGACCCAAAGAAGTTTGAAGTTCCAAAACCTAAGGCATCATTTCTACCCTTAAACCCAGCAACTAAACCACGCATGAAGAAATAAAAGAGTGTGAGGCACCTATATCAAACAACACTTGCATCAAGGTAGAATTTAAAAGAATATTACCTCGCACCGTGGATGGTCCCGACTGATCATCCACCACAACCTGCATGGATCCGAACAATTCCTTGGTTTCCACACTCTGCTCTTTACTGTCCTGCTAAAGAGTTGTGGTGTTCTGAGAATCACCATAACTGACTTTGCTCTGTTGACGAGGGGTATGTTTTTGTCCCCGTCCCATCGATGAATACGACGTCTGCGATCCCTAAGGAGTGTCATGTGCACCTAACCTTGGATAATTCCAACAATAACGCTGCAGATGCCCCATATGCTTACAATTGTGACATGCTCGAGGTTGTGTTGTACAGTCCCGCTTGATGTGTTCCATAGATCCACACTGAAAACATCCTGGATTTCTCTAGGGCTTCGGAAGAAGATTTACCGATCCTGCCTTTGGATTATGTGCCATACTCCCACCCTGGGAATAAGTGTCCCTCCTCCACTTGAACCCAGAGTTAGAGTTCCCACTATTCCCCATGGGTACCACCATGTTTCCTCCGCCCGGAGCTCCCAACAGATCCTGCTCATCCACCGATTATCGATTCACCATCTCTGTGTAATCACCAATACACAGGACTACTATTTTTGAACGGATCTATTGCCTTAACCTCGCTTCAAAGATCCTTTCCTTCAAAGATGTGCTACTCGCCACCTCGGGTGCAAACCGCACTAAGCTCATAAACTTAGCTGCATATTCTATCACAGACATATGATCTTGCTTCAGACTAAAGAAATCAGTTGTGCGCTGAATTCTGAACGTATGTGGGTAGAATTATTTATTAAACAATTCCTCAAAGCCTTCCCATGTCATACCCTAGTCCATCCTCACTTGTACTACCAACTCCCACCATTGAAGAGCAAGTTCATCTAGATTATACATTTATAGCCTTAATTTTAGCTCTACCAGCATCCCCAAGAATTCAAAAATTCTGTTCATTCTAGACATTCACACCTCTGCCCTTTCCGAGTCCGAATCACCCCTATAGATGGGTGGATCCTGCCTTTAAAACTGAGCCGCATAATCAACATGCTTTGCATCTTGCACTCTATTCACACTTCCCACCGCTTGGAAAGCTTGCACTATGCTCTGGACTAACTGATGGTTCACCTGGGGCTCAGGTGCAACCAAGTTATCATCAGCCACTTCCGGTTGGTCTCTACGATGCCTACCCGGTACCATTTCTATAAACAGAAAACAAGAAACCATGAGTCTCACTTCCTTAGACATCAAGAATTCCCATTTCACATAGAATTACACAACACTATCACAATGAGGCTTTCCACCTTTCCACCTTTGATATGTTTCACTATTTTTAAAAATCATACCATTTACAAAATACCAAATTTATTCACATTACAATTTCACACATTTGAAAAACCATTTCTCAATTTAGCCCATAAATCATTATGCCTAATGAAATATGCATCCTAAAGGGAAGTCATCTCTACCATATATGTCATGCACATCTCATTGGTTACACCCGCGACAATGAGATTTCCAATGCCTATAAGTGTCTCCAAATCACTTATGTACCCAAATCCCTGGTAACTTGAAGTTCAGCATAAAAGGGTTAGCTACGTCCTTTTATTCTATACATTCCAAGTTTTGACATTCCTAAACCTTGCTATCATCCCGACTCAAGGAATATACCACAATGAATGTCAACTCCAAATCCGAGAATCAACTCCAAAGGACCGAACAAGTTGATACCACTTGTAACACCCCGCCCCTACCTCATTGGCTTGAGGAGGCGGTGAGGGTCACTTGGCCTTAAGCGATATTCCCAAGGCGCCAAAGGCTGGAAATAAATGCCAACGGCTTCGAGGAATAGTGGGGAATGATTTTCCCTTAAGGATATTGCCCAACTTGAATAACCAACAATGAAATATGCATGCACTATCAAACCCAACCATATGATACTAACCATGCCATCATATACCCCAAAACTGTTCAAAAAGACATGTCCACAAAACATCAGAGTACAAAGTGGAAACTAAACAGCAGAACACCACGATCCATGACACAACCACAACTCCACACCAAGATCCAAGATCCACCAACACATCTAAAGAATCACCACAAACCACTAGCAATGAGATGCCTTACCTTTACCTGTATCCTGGTACATGACATCTACAAAGACACCAAAGTGCCAAAGTAGGGGGTGAGTAAAACTACTCAGTAGGTTTTCCCCAAATGACTTCCCTACACATGACACTAGGATAAAACCGTTAGCACATTTATATAAAATAGTTTATATAAAATAATCACAAGTGCAACCATTACCATAAGCTAAACAAACCCTTACCAATC
The DNA here is from genome assembly GCA_963277665.1 of Viscum album. NCBI lineage: Eukaryota > Viridiplantae > Streptophyta > Magnoliopsida > Santalales > Viscaceae > Viscum > Viscum album. Next base: position 1,492,943,141 of record OY728142.1, read on the forward strand.
CATCTCACCCAAACCAAGGAACTAAGGGAAATCCAAACAAACATTCCACAAGACATTTCATCATTTACACATTAGCACAATAATTTCCATCTTGCAAAGTAATGCACAACAAAGAAATGATAACGGTGGAGCTTTTGTCCAACCCGTTCACCCATTCCCAACTAGCGGTACTTCCCGACCACTTATCTTTTGATGGTGTCCCTTCCGTCCACTATCCATCCCCTTTTTATAGTGGTACTTCCTACCAACTTCCACACAACATTCCAATTAAGCCATAACCAAGCACATAACCCACCAAGGCCACAACAACATGCATTCAACCACTTCCATTACATGTCAACCACTTCAATAAATCACCCATTTATTGAAACCACACTTAAATCATTTTCCATTAAATTACACATTTCAATAAAACAACATCTTTATTGAAAACCATTTTCATCAACCATTTTCAAAAATCATTCACAGAAACCCATTTTAAAATCCTCATTTTAAAATCCACAACAAGAAACACTTAACCACAAAACCCACTTTTCCCCAAAAATCCCCAAAACATCACCCAAGGGATTTCTAACCAATTTTTCACATCAAAAAACAATTAATTTCAAGAAAAAAAATTAATTGTAACCAAAACCATTAGCTCTAACCAAGTAGAGTCGATAGAGAAGCCACCTACCTTTAGGGTTCCAGCAAAATCGACCCACAAGCAACTACTCCTCAAAACCGGCAAATGCACCACTGAATCCTCTCTAGATCTCCTTCCCTAAAATCCACAAGCCTTAAAATTAACATCCAAGGAAACCACAACCCTATATCTACACACAACAGTTGTAGATATAGAAAACCGAGAGAGAGGGAGATGTAGATCTCGAGGAAAACACAAAGAACCAAGAGGAGAGACTTACCTGGGAGAAACTACCTTCAAATCACCAAGAAACCTCTTCAAAATGCTTCTAAAATGAGTGGGAGAGAACCCTCAACCCCTAAGAACCCGAAATCCTGAGTGAGGCTCGAGTGGGGGATGATTTGGAGAGGAATGAGGCAAGCCCGAGTGAACCCGGGTTTTAAAACCCTATTTTTAAGTGGTCGCATGGTTAGACCGCACGGTTTGAAAAACTGTGCGCTAACTATGTGCACACTACTACCTTGAGAGGTGGGGTCCACACGGTTTCCTCACACGGTTTGGAAAACCATGCGCAGGTCATGCGAAGGCTACTGTCTCCCCTGCACGGTTTCCTGGAGAACCCGCACGGTTTCCTCTAACCGTGCTCAAACCGTGCTCCCTAAGAAAAGCCTCCAAACTTATCCAAAACCATTCCAAACTCTCCTATCCTCTTCTCAACTCATCCCATGCAATTTAAACACATAAAGAATCATAAAAAAAGGCTACATACCTCAAACTGGGTGTGCTACATTAAGAGAATAAGGATGAACCATGAGATATCTCATATCATGTAAAAATTTCCTGAACAAAATTATGATTTGGTGGAATTAACCTTGAATATTAGGACCCACCCCTGAAAGTATCCCTCATGAGATAGTATTGAATATGGGAGTGACCCCCAAAACCCACCACTAATAAGTCATGGGTTGTGACTAGAACTAAGGGTATAGAACATGTACATATGGGAGACATTACCCTCAAGATTATTAAAAAAGGATAAATAATTCGCCAATAAAATCTATAATAATAAATAATCCAATATCAATACATGTAATGTCATACAATGCAAGACCAAAATAGAAAATTCCATGAGAGACTCCTACGATAGTGACCGCGAACACCATTAGTCTTCATCTTCATTTACCATCTTAATAAAGTAAATTGCTTACAATTATGTTTTAGTAATCAATGAAACCTAATAAAATAGAAACTAATATGATAAATAATCACCCAAATAATATAATCAAAGTAACACCATTTCATTTTAAGTATTTCTAAGGAAGAATAAAACATTGATTAATTTTTAGTTCATTATCCCCATTATCTTAACATATTTAAGTTGTTTAATCATTTTGGGAATGTAAAATGTTAAAAATATTTCATAATCAAAAAAGTAGTATTTAAAACTACCCAAAAAAATATCATGAGGTAATAAATATGAATAGTATAATAATCACATGTGAAGCTGTATCATCCCTTTAAATTCTTTAATTATGGATTATTTTCTTCTTTAGGTCAATCCTGATTATTTAACTACTAGAATCTATATTCGACCACTTCTATATTTCATATTGTATTTTCTATTTCGTTCTAGATTAGTTAGATTTTATTATAAAAATATTTTTTTACTGATTCTTACTTCATAAAAATACAATGTTGTAAAGTATAAACTCCATTCTCTATTTTCGGTATTCTTTTTCCATGTTCATATTCATTCTTACCACAAATCACAATTTTAATTATGAATAACCTAATAGAATTGTTTAAGAAGGTTTTATTTTTTTTCAACCATGCAGAATAAGTATTGGAAGGTGATTTGAATAGTTTGATAAGTTTTTTAGATAATTTTAGAAGATTTAGATTAATTATATGAAATGTTGGTTTTTATGAATTTGAAAAAGGAATAAACTTCATATGGTTCATTTTTTAACTTCATAAGGTTCACCCAAACTTCAAAAAGTTAACTCAAATATGGAAAATAGAAAAGGTTAACCTAAGAATTCATAAGGTTGTCCTATGGACTTCATAAGGTTGATATGAGATTTCATAAGGTTGGTCTATGATTTCATAATATTGACCTAAGTTTGTAAGATTCATTTTAAAACCCATAAGGTTCATTTAACCTTATGATGGTGAGTTTAATTATAGATTTGACAGAGGCAAGGAATCCCGAGGAACTTTGTAAAGTTCACTTATTACTACAAAGTGGATGCTGACTAGAATTTTTAAAAAATCCTAAGAACTCTTGTTGTATTCATGGATCAACTTATTAACATGAGGGACTTTATATGGTTTATTTACTTTGTGAACTATTTCAATAAATAGGATCACTAGAATTTATTTCTGGAATAAAATAGGAATTTTTTTTGTTTTTCTAAAGTTTATAAATCATGTGAAAATGAATATAATGTGATTATATCTTAGTATTAAAGAGTTTTACACCACAATTAGATGTGTCATGTTGCAAAGAAAATTGGGGAAGATACCAATCAAAGTTATTTGAATGAAATAAAGTGAAGTGATAACTATTCAAACATTATATAATTTTCAAATACATATATTTGAGAATTATTTTTTATTGGTTGCTGTAACACCCTAAAATTATAATATATAATTAAATTTAAATAATTCAATGCGTTTGATAATTTTTTCCATACACAACACTGAACTTAAACAAAACCATGATATATTTAGATAAATATATAAGTATAATCATTAAAAAGTAAACATTTAATTAGAATAAATAAATATGAGTAACTTCTTTATGAAATATATGTATAAATATAATAAAGTTTGTTTTTAATATGAATAAAAATTCAATTCGTTTACCTAAAATGACTAATAAGATCATTTATTATTTAGAGAGGTATTTTTCTAAGAAAATACATTTTTTGAGATATGTGTATATTTTTCAAGAAGTTTTTGAGTGATGATGATAAATAATGTCTGATATTAATAATTATTTAACACCAATTTAGGTGGTAAATGATATAAAATAAAAATAATAATAATTAATATTTAAAAATTTCATTTTCAAGTAAAAAATATTTTTTCATATATTTTATGATTTTATTAAAAATTGGAATTTATAAATTTGATAATTTTAAATTAATAAAATGAAATTCATTTTTTAATACTTTGTATCAAAATTTATGTAGTAATATTTTTTGATATTTTTATGAAATAGTTGGTTTTTAGTCGAAAAATATGGGTTTCATGAAACTTGTAATTTCTATGACTTTATCCATATATAAGAATGATATATAAGATTAAAAACCTTTTAGGTTATCAAATATGAAACTATGGAATAAAATTATGCATTTTTAAATGTTATTTGAGCTTATTAATCCTTAGTAAAACATTTTTCATACCAAATTAAAATGTTGGTTTAATAAATAAAAAAATCAGTCTTTTATTTGATTCAAGTATATTCAAGGGATATTTTGTTTTGGATAGAATTTAAATCCTAATAACTTATATTTTTTTCATAATAAAACAATTTATGTTGTTAAAATTATTATTCAAGATAATTTTATCTTACATATAAATTTAAAGCTTACAAATATTAATTTTCTAAAATGTGTTTTTATGTGATTAAGGGTGTTTATTATAAAATTAACATTTTACACATTTAAATATTTTATTTTATAAAATGATATTAAAATTATAAATCATAAGGATAAAATTAGTTAAAAGGTTAGATTTTAAATTTTATCATTAAAATTGATCACTAAGGTTATAAATTAATTACCAAGGTAAAAGTAAATATGGGTAAAAGTTAAAAAAGTTTAAAAAGTTTAAAAAATCCATAAAACACTCAAAGTTGTCTCAAAAAGTATTTTTTGAGGATATTGTCTACCCATTATCATTTTACCCTCCTATTTTTTCCATTTTTTCCATTCTCACTTGAATAGTAACCTTATATTATTGAAAATGTAATAGTTACTCCCAAAATTACCCTTCACTTATAAAAATGTGACATATTCACCACTTCAAGACTCACTTATAATTATAATTTACACTTTAAAATATGAAACTTTTCTACTCCTAGAACCCTCTCCAATGTTTTAAATCTCATGGTCACTATTAGTTATCATAGGGCTATTATTTCAAACGATACTTACAAGGAAAATTCAAGTCCCCAACATGAGTATTATTAACTACTTAGTTTTTATTATTAATTATCATATTTTGAATTTATTCTGACCGCACTAATATAATTATATTAGTATCATTTATATAATTTAATTTTATTATATTAAGGGTATTATCATTTTGTATTCATATACCCAATCCATTAATAAAAATAAACCATTGTCTGTGCACTATGTGGACTACCAACTTCCCGATGTAATATGTTTTGTTTTCCATCAAATTCATAAAATGATGGATATAGAGATGGTATAAAAGGATAAATATGATTTTTATGATATCATTAAGGTTCTGGTGTGACAAATTAGAGAATATATTAATGATATTATCAAAAAATGATCATCGTTAATTTAAACATTTAAAATAAGCATACTGAGATGATAACATTTTATTTAAATTATGTAATATCTTAATATCTACTATTTATTATTATAATTCATTCAAATTCATATATATAACACTATTATACACTAAATAAGATGATTATTATTATTTTATACTGATATTACAACAAAAACACCTCATAATCATTCATTAAATATAGGTATGTTCATGTTTGGGTTGGTTTAACCACCTAATTGAATGATACTATGAATTTATATCATGAATGATTAAGGAAACATAATTAATGTTATAATATTATATAAATGTGTAGGTAATTATTATTATTTTTTTGGAGGTATTATATGTAACACCCTAGAATGATAGAGGGTTAAATTACTAAATGATATGACTTGTGTTAACAAGGTGAACCTTTCTTTTTGGGAGATTACATGATTAGAACTCAACAGTTAAGCGTGCTTGGCTTGGAGTAGTGGTCCAGATGGGTGACTTTCTGGGAATATTCTCGGGGTGTGTGTGAGTGAGGAAAAATCACACTGTAAAGGAAATGTGTTGGCCTATGGGGACTATCATTAGTCAGATGACCCGTTCAAGCATGTGGGTGGGCCCCAGGGTGGGGACCACGTGTCTGCGGGGCAATTGGTGTTACCTGGCAGGCAAGGACCCAACGGCCATGTTAAGGTGGGGTGTATGTGCTGTCACTGGGGCCTAGTTGTCACATTTGGTATCAGAAGTGGCACCCAGCCTTAAGTGTGGTGCACTGCCTGGGTTGAGATATAGGACCCACAACGAGGACGTTGTGCTATAAAGGGGGGTGATTATAACACCCCTGAATGATAAAGGGTTAAATGACTAAAGGATACAACCCATGTCAACAAGGTGCACCTTTCTTTTCAAGAGTCTACCTGATTAGAACTCTATAGTTAAGCGTTCTTGGCCTGGAGTAGTTATTAGGATGGGTGACCTTCTGGGAAGATTCTCAGGGTGTGTGTGAGTGAGGACAAAACACACTGGAAAGGACATGTGTTGGCCGGTGGGTCCTGGCCCGGTAGGTACTACCAGTTGCACCTCCGAATGATAAATAGTTAAATGACTAAATTATATTACTCATGTCAACAAGGTGCACCTTCCTTTTCAGAAGTCTACTTGATTATAACTCCATAGTTAAGCGTGTTTGGCCTGAGTAGTGATTAGTATGGGTGACCTTCTGGGAAGTTTCCCATGGTGTGTGTGAGTGAGGACAAAACACACTGTAAAGGACATGTGTTGGCCTGTGGGCTCTGGCCTGCCAGGTATTACCAGTTTCACCCCCGAATGATAAAGGGTTAAATGACTAAATGATATGACTCATGTCAACAAGATGCACCTTCCTTTTCGGAAGTCTACCTGATTAGAACTCCACAGTTAAGCGTACTTGGCCCTGAGTAGTGATTAGGATGGGTGACCTTTTGATAAGTTTCCCAGGGTGTGTGCGAGTGAGGGAAAAACACACTGGAAAGGACAGGTGTTGGCCTGTGGGGACTGTCATTAGTCAGATGACCCTTTCGGCCACATGGGTGGACCCAAGGGTGGGGACCACGTGTTTTTAGGGCAACTGGTAGGGTGGTTGACCTTCTGGGAAGTTTCCCAGGGTGTGTGTGAGTGAGGACAAAACACACTGGAAAGGACATGTGTTGGCTGGTGGGTCCTGGCCCGGTAGGTACTACCAGTTGCACCTCCGAATGATAAATAGTTAAATGACTAAATGATATGACTCATGTCAACAAGGTTCACCTTCCTTTTCGGAAGTCTACTTGATTATAACTCCACAGTTAAGCGTGTTTGGCCTGAGTAGTGATTAGTATGGGTGACCTTTTGGGAAGTTTCCCATGGTGTGTGTGAGTGAGGACAAAACACATTGTAAAGGACATGTGTTGGCCTGTGGGCCCTGGCCTGCCAGGTATTCCCAGTTTCACCCCCAAATGATAAAGGGTTAAATGACTAAATGATATGACTTATGTCAACAAGATGCACCTTCCTTTTCGGAAGTCTACCTGATTAGAACTCCACAGTTAAGCGTACTTGGCCCTGAGTAGTGATTAGGATGGGTGACCTTCTGAGAAGTTTCCCAGGGTGTGTGCAAGTGAGGGAAACCCCACTGGAAAGGACATGTGTTGGCCTGTGGGGACTTTCATTAGTCAGATGACCCTTTCGGCCACATGGGTGGGCCCAAGGGTGGGGACCACGTGTTTTTAGGGCAACTGGTAGGGTGGGTGACCTTCTAGGAAGTTTCCCAGGGTGTGTGTGAGTGAGGGAAAAACACACTAGAAAGGACATGTGTTGGCCTGTGGGGACTGTCATTAGTCATATGACCCTTTCGGCCACATGGGTGGGCCCAAGGGTGGGGACCACATGTTTGTAGGGCAACTGGTATTACCTGGTAGGCTAGGACCCGACGGCTGCACTGCCTGGGTTGAGATGTAGGGCTCACAACGAGGACATTGTGCTCTAAAGGGGGGGTCGGCCACATGGGTGGGCCCCAGGGTGGGGACCACGTGTTTGCAGGGCAACTGGTAGTACCAGGCAGTCCAGGACCCGACGACTGCACTACCTGGGTTGAGATGTAGGGATCACAATGAGAACGCTGTGCTCTAAAGGGGGGTCGACCACATGGGTGGGCCCAAGGGTGGGGACCACGTGTTTGTAGAGCAACTGGTAGTACCTGGAAGGCCAGGACCCGACGGCTGCACTGCTTGGGTTGAGATGTAGGGCTCACAACCCAGTTGCACCTCCGAATGATAAACAGTTAAAAGACTAAATGATATGACTCATGTGAACAAGTTGAACCTTCCTTTTCGTAATTCTAATTGATTATACCTCCACATTTAAGCGTGTTTGGCCTGAGTAGAGATTAGTATGGGTGACCTTCTGGAAATTTTTCCAGGGTGTGTGTGAGTGAGGAGAAAACACACTGTAAAGGACATGTGTTGGTCTGTGGGCCCTGGCCCGCCAGGTATTACCAGTTGCACCCCCGAATGATAAAGGGTTAAATGACTAAATGATATGACTCATGTCAAAGAGATGAACCTTCCTTTTAGGAAGTCTACCTGATTAGAACTCCACGGTTAAGCGTGCTTGGCCCGGAGTAGTAATTATGATGGGTGATCTTCTGGGAAGTTTCCCAGGGTGTGTGTGACTGAGGTAAAAACACACTAGAAAGGACATGTGTTGGCCTGTGGGGACTGTCATTAGTTAGATGAACCTTTCGGCCACATGGGTGGGCCGAAGGGTGGGGACCACGTGTTTTCAGGGCAACTGGTAGTACCTGGCAGGCCAAGACCCGACGACTACACTGCCTGGGTTAAGATGTAGGGATCACAACGAGGAAGTTGTGCTCTAAAGGGGGGGTTCGGCCACATGGGTGGGCCTAAGGGTGGGGACCACATGTTTGCAGGGCAACGGGTAGTACCTGGCAGGCCAGGACCCGACGGCTGCACTGCCTGGGTTGAGATGTAGGGCTCACAACGAGGATGTTGTGATCTAAAGGGGGGGTGATTGTAACACCCCTGAATGAAAGGGTTAAATGACTAAATGATATAACTAATGTCAATAAGGTGCACCTTACTTTTCATAAGTCTACCTGATTAGAACTCCAAAGTTAAGCATGTTTGGCCGGGAGTAGTGATTAGGATGAGTGACCTTCTGGGAAGATTCCTAGGGTGTGTGCGAGTGAGGCCAAAATGCACTAGAAATGACATCCCGTTCAGGCACATGGGTGGGCCCCAGGGTGGATACCACATGTTTGTCGGGCAATTGGTAGTACCTGGCGGGCCAGGACCCGATGACCATGTCAAGGCGGGTGCACTGCCTGGGTTGAGATGTAGGGCCAACAATGAGGACATTGTGCTCTAAAGGGGGGTGATTGTAACACCCCCGAATGATAAAGGGTTAAATGACAAAATGATATGACTCATGTCAACAAGGTTCACTTTACTTTTCGGGAGTCTACCTGATTAGAACTCCATAGTTAAGCGTGCTTCGCCAAGAGTAGTGATTAGGATGGGTGACCTTATGGGAAGTTTCCCAGGGTATGTGTGAGTGAGGCCAAAATGCACTAGAAAGGACATCTTGTTCAGGCATGTGGGTGGGCCCCAGGGTGGTGACCACGTGTTTGCAGGGCAACTAGTTGTACCTAGCGGACTATGACCCGACAGCCATGTTAAGGCGGGTGCACTACCTAGGTTGAGATATAGGGCCCACAATGAGGACGTTGTTACCTAAAAGGGGGGTGATTGTAACACCCCCGAATGATAAAGGGTTAAATGACTAAATGATATGACTCATGTCAACAAGGTGCACCTTTTTTTCAGGAGTCTACCTGATTAGAACTCCAAAGTTAAGCATTCTTGGCCTGGAGTAGTGATTAGGATGGGTGACCACGTGTTTGCAGGGCCCACAATGAGGACGTTGTTCCCTAAAAGGGTGGTGATTGTAACACCCTCGAATGATAAAGGGTTAAATGACTAAATGATATGACTCATGTCAATAAGGTGCACCTTTTTTCAGGATTCTACCTGATTAAAACTCCAAAGTTAAGCATGCTTGGACTGAAGTAGTGATTAGGATGGGTGACCATGTGTTTGCAGGGTGGTGACCACGTGTTTGCAGGGCAACTGGTTGTACCTAGCGGACTATGACCCGATTTCCATGTTAAGGCGGGTGCACTACCTAGGTTGAGATGTAGGGCCCACAACGAGGTCGTTGTTCCCTAAAAGGGGGATGATTGTAACACCCCCAAATGATAAAGGGTTAAACGACTAAATGATATGACTCATGTCAACAAGGTGCACCTTTTTTTTCAGGAGTCTACCTGATTAGAACTCCAAAGTTAAGCATGCTTGGCTAGGAGTAGTGATTATGATGGGTGACCACATGTTGGTAGGGCCCACAGCGAGGACGTTGTTCCCTAAAACGGTGGTGATTATAACACCCTCAAATGATAAAGGGTTAAATGACTAAATGATATGAGTCATGTCAACAAGGTGCACCTTTTTTTCAGGAGTCTACTTGATTAAAACTCCAAAGTTAAGCATGCTTGGACTGAAGTAGTGATTAGGATGGGTGACCACGTGTTTTCAGGGCAACTGATAGTACCTAGCAGGCCAGGACCCGACGGCCATGTTAAGGCGGGTGCACTGCCTGGGTTGAGATGCAGGGCCCACAACGAGGATGTTGTTCTCTAAAGGGATGGTGATTGTAACACCCCCGAATGATAAAGGGTTAAATGAATAAATGATATGACTCATGTCAACAAGGTGCACCTCCCTTTTCGGGAGTTTACCTGATTAGAACTTTATAGTTAAGCGTGCTTGGCCTGGAGTAGTGATTAAGATGGGTGACCTTCTGGGAAGTTTCCCAAGGTGTGTGTGAGTGAGCCCCAAACGCACTGGAAAGGTGTGTATGAGTGAGCCCAAAACGCACTGGAAAGGACATGTGTTGGCTTGTGGGGACTATCATTAGTGAGATGACCTGTTCGGGCATGTCGGTGGGCCTTAGGGTGGGGACCACCTGTCTGCAGGGCAATTGGTGGTACCTAGAGGGCTAGGACACGACGGCCATGTAAAGGCGGGGACACTGCCTGGGTTGAGATGTAGGGCCCACAATGAGGACTTTGTGCTCTAAAGGGGGGAAGATTGTAACACCTCCGAATGATAAAGGGTTAAATGACTAAATGATATGACTCATGTCAACAAGGTGCACCTTCCTTTTCAAGAGTCTACCTGATTAGAACTTCACAGTTAACTGGTTGTACCTGGCGGACCAGGACCCGACAGCCATGTTAAGGCAGGTGCACTGCCTAGGTTGAGATGTAGGCCCCACAACAAGGATGTTGATCCCAAAAAAGGGGGTGATTGTAACACCCCCGAATGATAAAGGGTTAAATGACTAAATGATATGACTCATGTCAACAAGTTTCACCTTTTTTTTCAGGAGTCTACTTGATTAGAACTCCAAATTTAAGCATGCTTGGCCTGGAGTAATGATTAGGATGGGTGACCACGTGTTTGTAGGGCCCACAACGAGGACGTTGTTCCCTATAAGGGGGGTGATTTTAACACCCCCGAATGATAAAGGGTTAAATGACTAAATGATATGACTCATGTCAATAAGGTGCACCTTTTTTTTGGACTCTAGTTGATTAAAACTCCAAAGTTAAGCATGATTGGCTTGGAGTAGTGATTAGGATGGGTGACCACGTGTTTTCAGGGAAACTGATAGTACTTGGCAGACCAGGACCCGACAGCCATGTTAAGGCGGGTGCACTGCCTGGGTTGAGATGCAGGGCCCACAACGAGGATGTTGTGCTCTAAAGGGGTGGTGATTGTAACACCCCTGAATGATAAAGGGTTAAATGACTAAATGATATGACTCATGTCAACAAGGTGCACCTCCCTTTTTGGAAGTTTACCTTATTAGAACTCCATAGTTAAGTGTTTTTGTCCTGGAGTAGTGATTAAGATGGGTGACCTTCTGGGAAGTTTCCCAGGGTGTGTGTGAGTGAGCCCAAAATGCACTGGAAAGGTGTGTGTGAGTGAGCCCAAAACACACTGGAAAGGACATGTGTTGGATTGTGGGGACTTTCATTAGTGAGATGACCCGTTCGGGCATGTGGGTGGGCCTTAGGGTGGGGACCACCTGTCTGCAGGGCAACGAGTGGTACCAAGCGGGCCAGGACACGACGGCCATGTAAAGGCGGGTACACTGTCTGGGTTGAGATGTAGGGCCCACAATGGGGAATTTGTGCTCTAAAGGGGGGAATATTGTAACACCCCCGAATGATAAAGGGTTAAATGACTAAATTATGTGACTCATGTCAACAAGGTGCACCTTTTTGGGAGTCTACCTGATTAGAACTTCACAGTTAAGAATGTTTGGCTGGGAGTAGTGATTAGGATGGGTGACCTTCTGGAAAGTTTTCCAGGGTATGTGTGTGTGAGGCCAAAATGCACTGGAAAGGACATGTGTTGGCATGTGGGGACTTTCATTAGTCAAATGACTCGTTCGGGCATGTGGGTGGGCCCTAGGGTGGGGACCACGTGTCTACGGGTACACTGCCTGGGTTGAGATGTAGGGCCCACAACGAGGACTTTTTGCTCTAAAGGGGGGAATATTGCAACACCCCCAAATGATAAAGGGTTAAATGACTAAATGATATGACTCATGTCAATAAGGTGCACCTTCTTTTTCAGGAGTCTGCCTGATTAGGACTTCACAATTAAGCATGTTTGGCCGGGAGTAGTGATTTGGATGGGTGACCTTCTGGAAAGTTTCCCAGGGTGTGTGTGAGTGAGGCAAAAATACACTGGAAAGGACATGTGTTGGCATGAGGGGACTGTCATTAGTCAGATGACCCATTCGGGCATGTGGGTGGGCCCTAGGGTAGGGACCATGTGTCTGCAGGGAAACTAGTGGTACCTGGTGGGCTAGGACCCAATGGCCATGTTAAGGCGGGTGCACTGCCTAGGTTGAGATGTAGGGCCCACAATGAGGATGTTGTTCTCTAAAGGGGGGTTGATTGTAACACCCCCGAATGATAAAGGGTTAAATAACTAAATTATATGACTCATGTCAACATGGTGCACCTTCCTTTTCAGGAGTCTACCTGATTAGAACTCCATAGTTAAGCATGCTTGGCCTGGAGTAGTGATTAGGATGGTTGACCTTCTGGGAAGTATCCCAGCGTGTGTATGAGTGAGGCAAAAATTCACTAGAAAGGACATGTGTTGGCATGTGGGGACATTCATTAGTCAGATGACCCGTTCAGGCATGTGGGTGGGCCCCAGGGTGGGGACCACGTGTCTGCAAGGCAACTGGTGGTACCTGGCGGGCCTGGACCCGATGGCCATGTTATGGTGGGGTATCTGTGCTGTCACCAGGACCTAGTTGTTACATTTTGTATCAGAGATGGTTCCTATCCTTAAGTGTGGTGCACTGCGAGCGGGCCCGGACCCGATGGCCATGTTAAGGCGGGGTATATGTGCTGTCACTGAGACCCAGTTGTTACGTTTTGTATTAGAGATGGTGCCCATTCTTAAGTGTGGTGCACTGCCTGGGTTAAGATATAGGGTGCACAACGAGGACGTTGTGCTCTAAAAGGTGGGTGAATGTAACACCCCAGAATGATAAAGGGTTAAATGACTAAATGATATGAATCATGTCAACAAGGTGCACCTTCTTTTTCAGTAAAATACCTGATTAGAACTCCACAGTTAAGCGTGCTTAGCATAGAGTAGTGATCAAGATGGGTGACCTTTGGGGAAGTTTCCTAGGATGTGTGTAAGTGAGGGAAAAGAATACTGGAAAGGATATGTGTTGTCCGGCGGAGACTTTCATTAGTCAGATGACCCGTTCAGGCACGTGGGTGGGCCCCAGGGTGGGGACACATGTCTGCGGGGCAACTGGTGGTACCTTGCAAGCAAGGACCCAATGGCCATGTTAAGGCGGGGTGTTTGTGATATCACTGGGGCCCAGTTTTCACATTTGGTATTATAAGTGGTACCAAACCTTAAGTGTGGTGCACTGCCTGGGTTGAGATGTTGGACCCACAATGAGGACGTTGTGCTCAAAAGTAGGGGTGATTGTAACACTCCTGAATGATAAAGGGTTTAATGATTAAATGATATGACTCATGTAAACAGGGTGTACCTTCCATTTCGGGAGTCTACCTAATTAGAACACCATAGTTAAGCGTGTTTCGTCTGGAGTAGTGATTAGGATTAGTGACCTTCTGGAAAGTTTCTCAGGGTATGTGTGAGTGAGGACAAAACACACTGGAAATGATATGTGTTGGCTTGTGGGTCTTGGCCCTCCAGGTACTAACAGTTTCACCACCAAATGATAAAGGATTAAATGACTAAATGATATGACTCATGTCAACAAGGTGCCCCTTTCTATTCGGGAGACTACTTGATTATAACTCCACAGTTAAGCATGATTGGCCTGAGGTAGTGACATGGATGGGTGACCTTCTGGAAAGTTTCTCAGGGTGTGTGTGAATGAGGAAAAAACACACTAGAAAGGACATGTGTTGGTCTGTGGGTCTTGGCCTGCCAGGTACTACCAGTTGCACCCCCGAATGATAAAGGGTTAAATGACTAAATGATATGACTCATGTCAACAATATGCACCTTCTTTTTCGGGAGTCTAACTAATTAAAACTCCGCAGTTAAACGTGCTTGGCCTGGAGTAGTGATTAGGATGGGTGACCTTCTGGGAAGTTTTCTAGGGTGTGTGTGAGTGAGGACAGAACACACTAGAAAGGACATGTGTTAGCCTGTGGAGACTGTCATTGGTCAGATGACTCGTTCAGGCACGTGGGTGGGCCCCAGGGTGGGGACCACATGTCTATAGGTCAACTGGTAGTATCGGGCGGGCTAGGACTCGACGACCATGTTAAGGAGGGTGCACTTCCTGGGTTGAGATGTAAGGTCCACAACGAGGACGTTGTGCTCTAAGGGGGGGTGATTGTAACACCCCCAAATGATAAAGGGTTAAATGACTAAATGATATGACTCATATCAACAAGTTGCACCTTCTTTTTCCGGAGTCTACCAGATTAGAACTCCATAGTTAAGCATGCTTGGCCTAGATTGAGATATAGGGTCTACAACGAAGACGTTGTGCTCTAAGGGGGGGTGATTATAACACCCTCAAATGATAAAAGGTTAAATGACTAAATGATATGACCCATGTCAACAAGTTGCACCTTATTTTTCAGGAGTCTACCTGATTAGAACTCTATAGTTAACCGTGCTTGGCCTCGATTAGTGATTAGGATGGGTGACCTTCTGGGAAGTTTCCTAGGGTGTGTGTGAGTGAGGCCAAAACGCACTGGAAAGGACATGTGTTGGCCTGTGGGGACTATCATTAGTCAGATGACCCGTTCAGGCACGTGGGTGGGCCCTAGGGTGGGGACCACGTGTCTGCAGGGCAACTGGTAGTACATGGCGGGCCAGGACTCGGTAGTCATGTTAAGGCAGATCCACTGCCTGGGTTGAGATGTAGGGCCCACAACGAGGATGTTGTGCTCTAAAGGGGGGGTGATTGTAACACCCCCGAATGATAAAAGGTTAAATGACTAAATGATATGACTCATGTCAACAAGGTGCACCTTCCTTTTCGGGAGTCTACCTGATTAGAACTCCACAGTTAAGTGTGTTTGGCCTCGAGTAGTGATTAAGATGGGTGACCTTCTGGGATGTTTCCCAAGGTGTGTGTGATTGAGCCCAAAACTCACTGGAAAGGACATGTGTTGGCCTATGGGGACTTTCATTAGTCAGATGACCCATTCAAGCATGCGGGTGGACCCCAGGGTGGATCCCATGTGTCTGCAGGGCAATTGCTGGTACCTGGCGGGCCAAGACCCGATGGCCATGTTAAGGCGGTGTGTTTGTACTGTCATTGTGACCCAATTGTTACATTTGGTATCAGATATGGTGCTCAGCCTTAAGTGTGGTGCACTGCCTGGGTTGAGATATAGGGCCCACAATGAGGAAGTTGTTCTCTAAATGGTGGGTGAATGTAACACCCCAAAATGAGAAAGGGTTAAATGACTAAATAATATGACTCATGCCAACAATGTGCACCTTCCTTTTCGAAAGAGTACCCCATCGGAGAATTTTCCTAGGATGTGTGTGAGTGAGGAAAAAGCACACTGGAAAGGACATGTGTTGGCCTGTGGGGACTGTCAATAGTCATATGACTCATTCGGGCACGTGGGTGGTCCCTAGGGTCGGGACCACATGTCTGTAGGGAAACTAGCAGTACCTGACGGACTAGGACCCAAAGGCGATGTTAAGGCAGGTGCACTTCCAGGGTTGAGATATAGGGTCCACAACGTGAACATTGTGCTCTAAAGGGGGGGTGATTGTAACACCACCAAATGATAAAGGGTTAAATGACTAAATGATATGACTCATGTCAACAAGTTGCACCTTGTTTTTGGGAGTCTACCTGATTAGAACTCTATAGTTAAGCGTGATTGTCCTAGAGTAGTGATTAGGATGGGTGACCTTCTGGGAAGTGTGTGAGTGAGGCCAAAATGCACTAAAAAGTACATGTGTTGGCCTGTGGGGACTTTCATTAGTCAGATGACCCGTTCGGGCATGTGGGTGGGCCCTAGGGTGGGGACCACCTGTCTACAGGGAAACTGGTAGCACTTGGCGGGCCAGGACCCGACGACCATGTTAAGGCGGGTGCACTGCCTGGGTTGATATGTAGGGCCCCCAAGGAGGACGTTGTGCACTAAAGGGGGGTGATTGTAACACCTCCAAATGATAATGGATTAAATGACTAAATAATATGACTCATGTCAACAAGTTGCACCATATTTTTTGGGAGTCTACCTGATTAGAACTACATAGTTAAGTGTGTTTGTCCTAGAGTAGTGATTAGGATGGGTGACCTTCTGGAAAGTTTCCCAGGGTGTGTGTGAGTGGGGCCAAAACGCACTGGAAAGGACATGTGTTGGCTTGTGGGGACTTTCATTAGTCAGATGACCCATTCGGGCATGTGGGTGGGCCCTAGGGTAGGGACCACGTGCCTACAGGGCAACTAGTAGTACCTGGCGGTACCTAGCGGGCCAAGACCCGACATCCATGTTAAGGCGGGGTGTCTGTGCTGTCACCGGGACCCAGTTGTAACATTTGGTATCAAAGATGGTGCCCAGCCTTAACTGCGGTGCACTGTCTAGGTTGAGATGTAGGGCCCACAATGAGGACGTTGTGCTCTAAAGGGTGGGTGAATGTAACACCCCAAAATGATAAAGGGTTAAATGACTAAATGATATGACTCATGTCAACAAGGCGCACCTTCCTTTTCAGGAGAGTACCTGATTAGAACTCTACAGTTAAGCATGCTTGGCCTAGAGTAGTGATCAGGATGGGTGACCTTCTTGGAAGTTTCCTATGATGTGTGTGAGTAAGGACAAAATGCACTGGAAAGGACATGTGTTGGCTCATGGGGACTTTCATTAGTCAGATGACCCGTTCGGACAAGTGGGTGGGCCCTAGGGTGGGGACAACGTGCCTGCAGGGCAACTAGTAGTACCTAGCGGTACATGGAGGGCCATGACCCGACATCCATGTTAAGGTGGGGTGTCTGTGCTGTCACTGGGACCCAGTTGTAACATTTTGTATCAGAGATGGTGCTCGGCCTTAACTACGGTGGGGACCACGTGCCTGCAAGGCAACTGGTAGTACCTAGCGGTACTTGGCGGGCCAAGACCCGACATCCATGTTAAGACGGGGTGTTTTTGCTATCACCGGGACCCAGTTGTAACATTTGGTTTTAGATATGGTGTCCATCCTTAATTGCGGAGTACTGCCTGGGTTGAGATGTAGGGCGCACAACGAGGATGTTGTGCTCTAAAGGGTGGGTGAATGTAACACCTCAAAATGATAAAGGGTTAAATGACTAAATGATATGACTCCTGTCAAAAAGGTGCACCTTCCTTTTCGGGAGAGTACCTAATTAGAACTCCACAGTTAAGCGTGCTTGGCCTAGAGTAGTGATCAGGATGGGTGACCTTTGTGGAAGTTTCCTATTATGTGTGTGAGTGAGGACAAAGCACACAGGAAAGTACATGTGTTAGCCTGTGGGGACTGTCATTAGTTAGATGACCCGTTCAGGCACTTGGGTGGGCCCCCTTGTAGTTGGGGTTTGGCTTAGTGGTAAGCACCCCATAAATCTACATCAAAAATGGGGGTTCAAAACCCATTGGGCGCAGGTACAGTAGCAGTACTGTAGCGTACTGTAGCAGCGGCGTACTGTCGCAACGGTGAGCACTGTAGCAGCGGCAGGGCACTGTAGCGGCGGCAGAGTACTGTAGTGGTGGCGGGTACTGTGCAGTATTGTAGCAGTACTATTCACAGTATGGGCTTTGGGCCAAAAAAATGGGTCTACGGGCCATGTAATGTGCTAAATGCCCACTGGACCTTCGGGCTATGTAATGGGTCTCCCTCTACCCAGTTAAAAGAGGTCTTTGCTTTCCTTTAATAATAAATGAGGCTTCGGCCCCAACCTTTAAAAAAAACTTGGGTGGGCCCCAGGGTGGGGACCACATGTCTGCGGGGCAACTGGTGGTACTTGGCGGGCAAGGACCCGATGGCCATACTAAGGCAGGGTGTTTGTGCTGTCACCGGGGCCCAGTTATCACATTCGGTATCAGAAGTGGTACCCAGCCTTAAGTGTGGTGCACTGCCTGGGTTGAGATGTAGGTCCCACAATGAGGACGTTGTTCTCTAAAGGGGGGATGATTGTAAGACCCCTGAATGATAAAGGGTTATATGACTAAATGATATGACTGATGTCAACAAGGTGCACCTTCCTTTTTAGAAGTCTGCCTGATTAGAACTCCAGAGTTAAGTGTGCTTGGCCTGGAGTAGTGATAAGGATATATGACCTTCTTGGAAGTTTCCCAGGGTGTGTGTGAGTGAGGAAAAAACACACTGGAAAGGACATGTGTTGTCCTGTGAGGACTATCAGTAGTCAGATGACCCATTTGGGAATATGGGTAGGCCCCAGGTTGGGGACCACGTATCTGCAGGGCAACTGGTAGTACCTGATGAACCAGGACCCGAAAACTATGTTAAGGTGGGTGCACTTCCTGGGTTGAGGTGTAGGGCCCACAATGAGGATGTTGTGCTCTCGGGGGGGTTTTAACACCCCCGAAGTTTCCCAGGGTGTGTGTGAGTGAGGAAAAAACACACTGGAAAGGACATGTGTTGGCATGTGGGGACTGTCATTAGTCATATGACCCGTTCGGGCACATGGGTGGGCCCCAAGGTGGGGACCACGTGTTTGGAGGGAAACCGGTAGTACCTGGAAGGCCAGGACCCGACGGCCATGTTAAGGCGGGGGCACTGCCTGGGTTAAGATGTAGGGCCCACAACGAGGACGTTTTTCTCTAAAGGGGGGGTGATTGTTACATCCCTGAATGATAAAGGGTTAATTGACTAAATAATATGACTCATGTCAACAAGGTGCACCTTCCTTTTCAGAAGTCTACCTGATTTGAACTCCACAGTTAAGAGTACTTGTCCTAGAGTAGTGATTAGGATTGGTGACCTTCTAGGATGTTTCCCAGGGTGTGTGTGAGTGAGAACAAAACGCACTGGAAAGGACATATGTTGGACTGTGGGGACTTGGATTCATCAGATGACCCGTTCAGGCATACAGGTGGGCCCCAGGATGGGGAGCACGTGTCTTCAGGGCAACTGGTGGTACCTGGTGGTCCAGGACCCAACTGGCATGTTAAGGCGGGGTGTCTGTGCTATCACTGGGACCCATTTGTTACATTTGGTATCAGATATGGTACCCAACCTTAAGTACGGGGCACTGCCTGGGTTGAGATGTAGGTCCCACAACGAGGACGTTGTGCTCTAAAGGGTGGGTGAATGTAACACCCCAGAATGATAAAGGGTTAAATGACTGAATGATATGACTCATGTCAACAAGGTGAATCTTCCTTTTTGGGATCCTACCTGAATAGAACTCCACAGTTAAGTGTGTTTGGCCTAGAGTATTTATCAGGATGGGTGACCTTTTGGGAAGTTTCCTAGGATCTGTGTGAGTGAGGTCAAAGCACACTGGAAAGGATATGTGTTAGTCTGTGTGGACCTTCATTAGTCATATGACCCGTTCAGGCATGTGGGTGGGCCTCAGGGTGGAGACCACGTGTCTGTGAGGAAACTAGTGGTACCTAGCGGGCAAGGACCCGACGACCATGTTAAGGAGGGGTGTTTGTGCTGTCACCGAGGCCTAGTTGTCACTTTTGGTATCAAAAGTGGTACCCAGCCTTAAGTGTGGTGCACTTACTGGGTTGAGATGTAGGGACCATAACAAGGACGGTGTGCTCTAAAGGGGGGGGATTGTAACACCCCCGAATGATATAAAGGGTTAATGGATAAATGATATGAATCGTGTCAAAAGGGGGGGTGATTGTAACACCCCTGAATGATAAAGGGTTAAATGGCTAAATGATAGGACTCATGTCAAAAAGGTGCACCTTCCATTTTGGGAGTCTACCTGATTAGAACTCCACAGTTAAGCATGTTTGGCCTTGAGTAAGCGTGTTTGGCCTGGAGTAGTGATTAGGATGGGTGACCTTCTGAGAAATTTTTCATGGTGCGTGTGAGTGAGGAAAAAACACACTGGAAGGGACATGTGTTAGCCTGTGGGGACTTTCATTTGTTAGATGACCCGTTCTAGCAGGTGGGTGGGCCCCAGTGTGGGGACCACGTGTTTGCGGGGCAACTGGTGGTACCTAGTGGGCAAGGTCCTGACGACCATGATTAGGTGGGGTGTCTGTGTTGTCACCGGGGACCAGTTATCCCGGTTGGTATCAAAAGTGGTACCCAGCCTTAAGTGCGGTGCACTGCCTGCTGGGTCCCAATTGTCACATTTGGTATTAGAAGTTGTACCCAGCCTTAAGTGTGGTGCCCTGCCTGGGTTGATATGTAGGGCCCACAATGAAGACGTTGTTCTCTAAAGGGGGGGTGATTGTAACACTTCCAAATGATAAAGGGTTAAATGACTAAATGATTTGACTAATGTCAACAAGGTGCACCTTCCTTTTCAGGAGTCTACCTGATTCGAACTCCACAGTTAAGCGTGATTGGACCGGAGTAGTGATTAAGATGGGTGACCTTCTGGGATGTTTCTTAGGGTGTGTGTGAGTGAGGACAAAACACACTAGAAAGGACATGTGTTGGCCTGTGGGGACTTTCATTAGTCAGGTGTCCCCTTCAGGCATGTGGGAGGGCCCCAGGGTGGGGACCACATGTCTACATGGCAACTGGTAATAACTAGTAGGCCAAAACCCGACGACCAAGTTAAGGCGGGTGCACTGCCAGGGTTGAGATGTAGGGCCTACAACGAGGACGTTGTGATCTAAAGGGGGGGTGATTGTAACATCCCAGAATGATAAAGGGTTAAATGACTAAATTATAAGACCCGTTCATGCATGTGGGTGGGCCCCAGAGAGGGGACCACATGTCTACGGGGCAACTGGTGGTACCTGGAGGGAAAGGACCTAACGGCCAAGTTAAGGAGAGGTGTATGTGCTGTCATCGGGGCCCAGTTGTCACTTTTGGTATCAGAAGTGGTACCCAACCTTAAGTGTGGTGCACTTCCTGGGTTGAGATGTAGCTCCCACAACAAGGACGTTGTGCTCTAAAGGGGGGGTGATTGTAACACCCCCGAATGATAAAGGGATAAATGACTAAATGATATGACTCATGTCAACAAGGTGCACCTTCCTTTTTAGGAGTCTACCTGATTAGAACTCCATAGTTAAGAGTTCTTGGCATGGAGTAAGCGTGCTTGGACTAGAGTAGTGATTAAGATGGGTGACCCTCTAAGAAGTTTCACAGGGTGTGTGTGAGTGAGAACAAAACACGCTGGAAAGGACATGTGGTGGAATGTGGGGGACCACGTGGGTGGGCCCCAGGGTGGGGACCACGTGTCTTTGGGGAAACTGGTGGTACCTAGCGGGAAAGGACCTGATTACCATGTTATCGTAGGGTGTATGTGTTGTCATCATGGCCTAGTTGTCACTTTTGGTATTAGAAGTGGTACTCAGCCTTAAGTGTGGTGCACTGCCTAGGTTGAGATGTCGGGCCCACAACAAGGGCGTTGTGATATAAAGGGATGGCGTGATTGTAACACCCCCGAATGATAAAGGGTTAAATGGCTGAATGATATGACTCATGTCAACAAGGTGCACCTTCCTTTTCGGAAGTCTACCTGATTAGAAATCCATAATTAAGCATGTTTGGACTAGAGTAGTTATTAGGATGGGTGATCTTCTGAGAAGTTTTGTAGGGTGTGTGTGAGTGTGGAAAAAACACACTGGAAAGGTTATATGTTGGACTGTGGGGACTGTCATTTGTCATATGACCCGTTCAGGCACATGGGTGGGCCCTAGGGTGGGGACCACATGTCTGTGGGGAAACTGGTGGTACCTGGCGGGCAAGGACCCAACGGCTATGATAAGGCGGGGTGTCTGTGTTGTCACTGGGGCCCAATTGTCACATTTGGTATCAGAAGTGGTACCCAGCCTTAAGTGCGGTGCACTGCCTGTTGGGGCCCAGTTGTCACATTTGGTATCAGAAGTGGTACCCAGCCGTAAGTGTGGTGCCCTGCCTGGTTTGAGAAGTAGGGCCCACAATGAGGACATTATGCTAAAATGGGGGGTTGATTGTAACACCCACAAATTATAAAGGTCTTAATGACTAAATGATTTGACTCATGTCAACAAGGTGCACCTTCCTTTTGGGGAGTCTACCTGATTCGAACTCCACAGTTAAGTGTGCATGGCCTGGAGTAGTGATTAGGATGGGTGACCTTATGGTATGTTCCGTAGGGTGTGTTTGAGTGAGGAAAAAACACAATGGAAAGGACATGTGTTGGCCTGTGGGAACTTTCATTAGTCAGATGACCCGTTCAGGCACGTGGGTGGGCCCCAGGGTGGGGACCATGTGTCTGCAGTACAACTGGTAATACCTGGAAGGCAAAGACCCGACGACCATGTTAAGGCGGGTGCGATGCCTGGGTTGAGATGTAGGGCCCACAATGAGGACGTTGTGCTCTAAAGGGAGGAGATTATAACACCCCCGAATGAAAAACAGTTAAATGACTAAATGATATGACTCATGTCAACAAGGTGTACCTTCCTTTTCGGATTTCTACCTGTTTAGAAGTGGTACCCAACCTTAAGTGTGGTGCACTTCCTAGGTTGAGATGTAGGGCCCGCAACAAGGACGTTTTTCTATAAAGGGGGGGGTGATTGTAACACCCCCAAATAATAAAGGGTTAAATGGATAAATGATATGACTCATGTCAAAAAGGTTCACCTTCCTTTTCGGAAGTTTACCTGATTAGAACTCCAAAGTTAAGTTTGATTGGCCTGGAGTAAGCGTGCTTGGCCTGGAGTAGTGATTAGGATGGGTGACCTTCTGAGAAGTTTCTCAGGGTGTGTGTTAGTGAGGAAAAAACACACGAGAAAGGACATGTGTTGGCCTGTGGGGACAATAATTAGTCAGATGACCCGTTCCAGCACGTGGGTGGGCCCCAGGGTGGGGACCATGTATCAGCGAGGCAACTGGTGTTACCCAACCGTAAGTGTGGTGCACTACCTGGGTTGAGATGTAGGGCCCGCAACAAGGACGTTGTTCTATAAAGGGGGGGTGATTGTAACACCTCCAAATAATAAAGGGTTAAATGGATAAATGATATGAATCATATCAAAAAGGTTCACATTCCTTTTTGGAAGTTTACCTGATTAGAACTCCAAAATTAAGTGTGATTAGCCTGGAGTAAGCGTGCTTGGCCTGGAGTAGTGATTAGGATGGGTGACCTTCTGAGAAGTTTCTCAGGGTGTGTGTTAGTGAGGAAAAAACACACGAGAAAGGACATGTGTTGGCTTATGGGGACAATCATTAGTCAGATGACCTGTTCGGGCACGTGGGTGGGCCCCAGGGTGGGTACCACGTATCTGCGAGGCAACTGGTGGTACCAGGTGGGCAAGGACCCGACGACCATGATATGGTGGGGTGTTTGTGTTGTTACCAAGGCCCAGTTGTCCCATTTGGTAACAGAAGTCGTACCCAGCTTTAAGTGCGGCGTACTGCCTACTGGGGCCCAATTGTCACATTTGGTTTGAGAAGTGGTACCCAGCCTTAAGTGTGGTTCCCTTCCTGGGTTAAGATGTAGAGCCCATAATGAGGATGTTGTGCTCTAAAGGGGGGTGATTGTAACACCCCCAAATGATAAAGGGTTAAATTACTAAATGATTTGACTCATGTCAACAAGGTGCACCTTCCTTTTCGAGAGTCTACCTGATTCGAACTCCATAGTTAAGTGTGCTTGGCCTGGAGTAGTGATTTGGATGGGTGACCTTCTGGGATGTTTCGTAGGGTGTGTGTGAGTGAGGAAAAAAACACACTGGAAAGGACATGTGTTGACCTGTGGGGACTGTCATTAGTCAGATAACCCATTCAGGCATGTGGCTGGGCCCCAGGGTGGGGACCACGTGTCTACAGGGCAACTGGTAATAGCTGGATGGCCAAGACCCGACGACCATATTAAGGCGGGTGCACTACCTGGGTTGAGATGTAGGGATCACAATGAGGACGTTTTGATCTAAAGGGGGTGATTGTAACACCCCTGAATGATAAAGGGTTAAATGACTAAATGATATGACCTGTTCAGGCATGTGGGTGGGCCCCAGGGTGGGGACCACGTGTCTGCGGGGCAACAGGTTGTACCTGGCGGGCAAGGACCCGATAGCCATATTAAGGTGGGGTGTCTGTGTTGTCACCAGGGAGGAGTTGTCACTTTTGGTATCATAAGTGGTACCCAGCCTTAAGTGGGATTCACTGCTAGGGTTGATATGTCGGGCCCACCACAAGAACGTTGTGCTCTAAAGGGGGGTGATTGTAACACCCCCGAATGATAAAGGGTTAAATGACTAATTGATATGACTCATGCCAACAAGGTGCACCTTCCATTTCGAGAGTCTACCTGATTTGAACTCCATAGTTAAGCATTCTTAGCCTAGAGTAGTGATTAGGATTGGTGACCTTATGAGAAGTTTCGTGGGATGTGAGTGAGTGAGGACAAAACACACTGGAAACGATATGTGTTGGCCTGTGGGGATTGTAATTTGTCAGATGACCCATTTAGGAACATGGGTGGGCCCCAGGGTGGGGACCACGTGTCTACGGGGCAACTGTTGGTACCTAGAGGGAAAGGGCCCGACAACCATGATAAGGCGGGGTGTCTGTGTTGTCACCGGGGCCCAAATGTCACATTTGGTATCAGAAGTGGTACCTAGCCTTAAGTGCGGTGCCCTGCCTGGGTTGAGATGTAGGGCCCACAACGGGGATGTTGTGCTCTAAAGGGGGGGGTGATTGTAACACCCCCAAATTATAATGGTCTAAATGACTAAATGATTTTACTTATGTCAACAAGGTGAACATTCCATCTCAGGAGTCTACCTGATTCGAACTCCACAGTTAAGTGTGCATGGTCTGGAGTAGTGATTAGAATGGGTGACCTTCTGGGATGTTTCACAAGGTGTGTGTGAGTGAGTACAAATCACACTAGAAAGGACATTTTTTGGCCTGTGGAAACTGTCATTAGTCAGATGACCCATGCAGGCACATGGGTGGGCCCCAGGGTGGGTACCACGTGTCTGCAGGGCAACTGGTAATACCTGGAAGGCAAAGACCCGACGACCATGTTAAGGCGGGTGCGATGCATGGGTTGAGATGTAGGGCCCACAATGAGGACATTGTGCTCTAGGGGGAGAGATTGTAACACCCTCGAATGAAAAAATGTTAAGTGACTAAATGATATAACTCATTTCAACAAGGTGCACCTTCCTTTTCGGAAGTCTACCTGATTAGAACTCCACAGTTTAGTGTGCTAGGCCTGGAGTAGTGATTACGATGGGTGACCTTCTGGAAGGTTTCCTAGGGTGTGTGTGAGTGAGGCCAAAACGCACTGGAAAGGACATGTGTTGGCCTGTGGGGACTGTCATTAGTCAGATGACTTGTTCGGGCATGTGGGTGGGCCCCAGGGTGGGGTGCACGTGTCTGCAGGGCAACTGGTGGTACCTGGCGGGCCAGGACCCAACGACCATGTTAAGGTGGGGTGTTTGCGCTGTCATTGGGACCCAGTTGTTACATTTGGTATCTAAGATTATACCCAGCCTTAAGTGCAGTGTACTACCTGGGTTGAGATGTAGGTCCCACAACGAGGATGTTGTGCTCTAAAGAGTGGGTGAATGTAACACCCCATAATGATAAAGGGTTAAATGACTAAATGATATGACTCATGTCAACAAGGTGCACTTTCCTTTTCAAGATCCTTCCTGATTAGAACTCCACAGTTAAGCGTGCTTGACCTAGAATAGTGATCAGGATGAGTGGCCTTCTGGGAAGTTTCCTAGTATGTGTGTGAGTGAGGACAAAGCACACTGGAAAGGAAATGTGTTGGCCTGTGGGGACTTTCATTAGTCAGATCACCCACTCAGGCACATGGGTGGGCCCCAGGGTGGGGACTACATGTCTGCGGGGCCACTGGTGGTACATGGAGAGCAAGGACCCGACGACCATATTAAGGCGGGGTGTCTGTGCTGTCATCGGGGCCCAGTTGTCACATTTTTTATTAGAAGTGGTCCCTAGCCTTAAATGGGGTGCACTGCCTTGGTTGAGATGTAGGGCCCACAATGAGGATGTTTTTCTCTAAAGGGGGTGATTGTAACACCCTCAAATGATAAATGGTTAAATGAATAAATAATATGACTCATGTCAATAAGGTGCACCTTTATTTTCAAGAGTCTACCTGATTAGAACTCCATAGTTTAGCGTGCTTGGCTTGGAGTAGTGATTAGGACATGTGGGTGGGCACCAGGTTGGGGACCATGTGTCTGCGGGGCAACTGGTGGTACCTAGCGGGCAAGGACCCGACGGCCATGTTAAGGTGGGGTGTATGTGCTATCACTGGGGCCCAATTGTCACATCTGGTATCAAAAGTGGTACCCAGCCTTAAGTGCGGGTTCACTGCCTATGGATTCTATCATTAATTAGATGACCCGTTCAGGCACGTGGGTGGGCCCTAAGGTAGGAACCACGTGTCTACAGGGCAACTGGTAGTACCTGGTGGGCAAGGACCAGACGACCATGTTAATGCGGGTGCACTGCCTGGGTTGAGATGCAGGGCCCACAATGAAGACATTGTGCTCTAAATGGGGGGTGATTGTAACCCCCCCCCCCAAATGATAAAGGGTTAAATGACTAAAAAATATGACTCATGTCAACAAGGTGCACCTTCCTTTTCGGGAGTCTACCTGATTAGATTTCTACAGTTAAGAGTGCTTGGCTTGGAGTAGTTATTAGGATGGCTGTCCTTCTAAAAATTTTCTTAGGGTGTGTGTGAGTGAGGCCAAAATGCCCTTAAAAGGACATGTGTTGGCCTGTGGGGACTTTCATTATTCAGATGACCCGTTCAGGCATGTGGGTGGGGCCTAAGGTGGGGACCACGTGTAGCACCCCAAACATTTTATGGTATGTTTTTGTTAAATACATTTTATTCATCATTGTGTTCCTTCTAAACAACACTAGGTTATTTAGGATATAGTCAAAACCTAGCCATTAAATATAAATTTTCCACTTATATGTTTTGAATTTTGAAAAATGGTAATCTAGAGTTGGGATCAGTAAGTCATTTGGAGTCTGATGGAACAAACTTAAATTTTGGTGAATAGTAACATACCCTTATGAATAGTAATATGAATAGTAATATGCCCCTTGAATAGTAAATAATATTATTATTTTATTTTCTTAAGGCAATATGATAATGGGATCTTAATTAATTTTCCAATGTCACATAAAACTAATTGCACTTCAAGATTGTTATTTTTCGAATTAACTATGACCTTATTTAAAAATTAAATTAATAATATTTAGAATTTTATTTTTGAAAATTGGATTTCACTTTTTAATTCTACATGTGGAGAAATGGTTAGGGTAAATTTTTGGGATTTTTCTGAAATTCTAGAATTTTTTATGAATAGTGAATTACGATAAAATACCGTATATACAAATTATCAGTAAAATACACTATTTATGACATCATAAGTGATGAAAGGCCACTTGGTTCGAAGTCACATGCACTTATTACTATTAGGGGTCACATGAAACAACACTATTGGTTGTCTTGATGGAAATAATAATATAATGAAATTAAATATTCAAAATTTACCCCTCTCCTCCACTATAAAACCCCCCTCACCACTCCCTCTTTTATTCACTCCTATAATCCTTGAAGATCCTAAATTTTATGCCCAAATACCCTTCCCTAGTCACTCCCCACGACCAGAAAACTCTTGGTATTTCCAAAAGACCAAAATCCCTTCCCTTAAGGAGGTTCTCGAAGAAGTTATTTTAAGAGGTAAAACACCTTTCTTTTTCTTTTAGTTTCATTTGAATTTATCTTAATGTGTTATCCTATCCTCACCTATTCTGTCCAAATGATCATGATAACTCCAGTATCATCTACATAATGGATTTATATCATGTGAATGGAAGAACCATCATCAATATTCTTACTCCCTCCCTTTTATTTTTATAAACGAAATCAATGTCCATGAGGTTCCAATTTATAACCATCATGGACGACGAAGTTTTGTTCTTCAATCGTTCTTTCATTACTGGTCATGAAACCATAATTATGTTTGAACCAGGTCATAACATATTTATTTTATATTTATTAATGTTCTGGAATCTTTTCACGTACATAATATGGAATAATAATACGAAACAAGTTTATTGAGCACAAAACTGCCAAGCCAAATTCAAGCGTTTATTTTTTTTAACTCATCAAATGAGTCATCCTCATGGTATATAACCAGAATCATTATAAGATCATTTATATCTATTTAATGTCTCTAATAATGAATATTAACAATTCTGGATGTTTAACCATATTTCAAACCAACTTCCATTCATGAATACAAGTAAACAAATCATGAAACCAAGTAAGAAAATGCTTCCAAAACAATAAGATTTAATGTCTTAAACCCATAAAAGAGGCCATTAATGAACTTAATAAGGCTATATCATATCAATTACATGTTTATTAGGTTCTGGAATTATTAATTAATGAATCTAAATTTGATTATTTACGTCATTAAGAACAATCAAGAACACACTAGAGAAAAAGGTAAGGGGTTTCTCATCTCACTTTTATTTCTGTGGGATTTTCATTTTTCACCACTTATTTCTTGTATGTGGTATATTTTTACTTACATTTGATATATAATAACATGATTATATTTATATTCATGTTATTCAATGATTCATTTGGTGTTCATTAAGTTCTGGTCATATGATTTGACTGATTACATTGTGGTAAGGGACTTTGTCTCAACTACATTTTCGTTGTGACTAAATTTGTATTGTGCACCTAATAATCCTTATATGGTGTACCTAATGACCATTTGAGATCACTTTTTATTTGAAATTATATTTATATTAAATATCCATAAACTCATATCATGGATATGTTTGTTGTCTAAACCGTATACAATTTTACATACGGTGTTTATTTGGAAAGTTATTAAGGAAATATTGATGAATCTATATACTCTACTATATACGGATATTTAAAAGGCAAATTGATCTTTTATTTAATCAATGTATAAAGAATGATTGGACATTCAGTGGTGGGTGGGGCTCACTATAGCCCCTCAATGCATCGGTAGGTCTCATGAGACAAAACAGTTTGGCGACAAACCCTTCGAGTTTGATTCAAAAAATCAGATGGGTTTCTACCCACAGAACTAAACCGTTTTTACAGTATTATGGTTTCATGTTCCAGATACATGAAATACAGTTAATAAGCATTCTCTTTATTCATTATCAGTTATTATTATTATCCATGATATTTTCACTATGACAAAATCTATGGATGCAGTTTCATTCTCAGTTTATTAATGGCATTAGTTTGACATTTATTCACTATTCCATATTGTTTATATCAGATTGATTATGATTAAATATTTATTTTACTCATGATTCCTCTATTTTTAACCCTTACTGAGCATTTGAGCTCACCCCTTTCATTGTCTACCTTCGACAGGTGGTGAAGATAAGGTCTTCTTTTGAGTTCATGTGGATGCAGATTTGAGTTTTTTGTTATGTATTGTATTTTGTAACCTTTTCCAATGTAATTTGAGTTACATCTATGTATCTAGTTTCTTCAAGACTACTAAACTGATCATTCCTTTGGGATTTTAATTCCTTATAACCATGCCAATATCACAAGTAATGCACCGGCTCTAGCCTAGAGGGGTCGGGGTGTTACACCACGTGTCTGCAGGGCAACTGGTGGTACCTGGCGGGCCAGGACCCAACGGCCATCTTAAGGAGGGGTGTTTGTGATATCATCAGGACCAAGTTGTTACATTTGGTATCAGAGATGGTACCCAGCCTTATGTGTGGTGCACTACCTAAGTTGAGATTTAGGGCCCACAACGAGGACATTGTGCTCTAAAGGGTGGTTGAATTTAACACCCTAGAATGATAAGGGTTAAATGAATAAATGATATGACTCATGTCAACAAGGTGCACCTTCATTTTCAGAAGTCTAGACCCAGTTGTTACATTCAGTATCAGATATGGTACCCAGCCTTAAGTGTGGTGCACTGCCTGGGTTGAGATATAGGGCCCACAACGAAGACGCCGTGCTCTAAAGGGTGGATGAATGTAACACCCCAAAATGATAACGGTTAAATGACTAAATTATATGACTCGTGTCAAAAATGTGCACTTTCCTTTCCAGGAGCCTACCTGATTAGAACTCCATAGTTAAGTGTGCTTGGCCTGGAGTAGTGATCAGGATGGCTGACCTTTTGGAAAGTTTCCTATGATGTGTATGAGTGATGAAAAAGCACACTAGAAAGGATATGTTTTGGCCTGTGGGGACTTTCATTAGTCAGATGACCCATTCAGGCACGTGGGTGGGCCCAAGGGTGGGGACCACGTGTCTGCAGGGCAACTGGTGGTACCTGGCGGGTAAGGACCCGACGACCATGTTAGGGCGAGGTGTATGTGCTGCCACCGGGGCCCAGTTGTCAGATTTGGTATTAGAAGTGGTCCCCATCCTTAAGTACAGTGCATTACCTGGGTTGAGATGTAGGGCCCACAATGAGGATGTTGTGCTCTAAAGGGGGGAGATTGTAACACCCCTGAATGATAAAGGGTTAAATGACTAAATGATATGACTCATGTCAACAATGTGCACCTTCGTTTTCGAGAGTCTACCTGATTAGAACTCCACGGTTAAGCGTGTTTGGCCTAGACTGGTGATTAAAATGGGTGACCTTCTAGGAAGTTTCCCAGGGTGTGTGTGTGTTCGAGGACAAAACACGCTGGAAAGGACATGTGTTGGCCTATAGAGACTGTCATTAGTCAGATGACCCATTCGGGCATGTGGGTGGGCCCCAGTGTGGGGACCACGTGTCTGCAGGGCAACTGGTAGTACCAGCAGGCCAGGACCTGACGGCCATGTTCCGGCGGGTGCACTGCCTGGGTTGAGATGTAGGGCCCACAACGAGGACGTTGTGCTCTAAATGGGGTGATTGCAACACCCCAGAATGATAAGGGTTAAATAACTAAATGATATGACTCGTGTTAATATGGTGCACCTTTCTTTTCGGGAGTCTACCTGATTAGAACTACACGGTTAAGCGTGCTTGACCTAGAGTAGTGATTAAAATGGGTGACCTTTTGGGAAGTTTCCCAGGGTGTGTGTGAGTGAGGACAAAACATGCTGTAAAGGACATGTGTTGGCCTACGGGGACTGTCATTAGTCACATGACTCATTTAGGCACGTGGGTGGGCCCTAGTGTGGGGACCAGGTGTCTGGAGGCCAACTGATAATACCTGGAAGGCCAGGACTTGAAGGCCATGTTACTGCGGGTGCACTGCCTGGGTTGAAATGTAGGGCCCACAACAAGGACATTGTGCTCTAAAGGGGTGTGATTGTAACACCCCGGAATGATAAGGGTTAAATTACTAAATGATATGACTCATGTCAAGAAGGTGTACCTTTCTTTTCGGGAGTCTACCTGATTATAACTCCACGGTTAAGCGTGCTTGGCCTAGAGTAGTGATTAAGATGTGTGACCCTCTAGGAAGTTTCCCAGGGTGTGTGTGAGTGAGGAAAAAACACGCTGGAAAGGACATGTGTTGGCCTATGGGGACTGTCATTAGTCACATGACTCATTCAGGTACGTGGGTGGGCCCCAGTGTGGGGACCAAGTGTCTAGAGGGAAACTAATGATACCTAGAAAGCCAGGACCTGAAGGCCATGTTACTACAGGTGCACTACCTGGGTTGAGATGTAGGGCCCACAACAAGGATATTGTGCTCTAAAGGGGTGTGATTGTAACACCCCAGAATGATAAGGGTTAAATGACTAAATGATATGACTCATGTCAAGAAGGTGCACCTTTCTTTTCAGTAGTCTACCTGAATATAACTCCACAGTTAAGTGTGTTTGTCTTGAAGTGGTGATTAGGATAGGTGACCATCTGGGAAGTTTCCCAGGGTGTGTGTGAGTGACGACAAAACACGCTGGAAAGGACATGTGTTGGCCTGTGGGGACTATCATAGATGACTCATTCTGGCATGTGGGTGGGCCCCAGTGTGGGGACCATGTGTCTGTAAGGAAACTGGTAGTACCTAGTAGGCCAGGACTTGATGGCCATGTTACGGTGGGTGCACTGTCTGGGTTAAGATGTAGGGCCCACAACGAGGACGTTTTTCTCTAAAGGGGGGGTGATTGTAACACCCCATAATGATAAGGGTTAAATGACTAAATGATATGACTCGTGTCAATAAGGTGCACCTTCTTTTTCGGGAGTCTACCTGATTAGAACTCCACAGTTAAGCGTGCTTGTCTTGAAGTAGTGATTAGGATAGGTGAACATCTGGTAAGTTTCTCAGGGTGTGTGTGTTCGAGGACAAAACACACTGGAAAGGACATGTGTTGGCCTGTGGGGACTTTCATTAGTCAGATAACTCATTCGGGCACGTGGGTGGGCCCCAGTGTGAGGACCACATGTCTTCAGGGAAATTGGTAGTACCTGGCAGGCCAAGACCTGACAGCCATGTTCCGGCGGGTGCACTGCCTGGGTTGAGATGTAGGGATCACAACGAGGATGTTGTGCTCTGAAGGGGGGTGATTTTAACACCCCATAATGATAAGGGTTAAATAACTAAATGATATGACTCGTGACAAGAAGGTGCACCTTCCTTTTCGGGAGTCTACTTGATTAGAACTCCACGGTTAAGCGTGCTTAGCCTGGAGTAGTGATTAGGATGGGTGAACTTTTGGGAAGTTTCCCAAGGTGTGTGTGGGTAAGGAAAAAACACGATGGAAAGGACATGTGTTGGCCTGTGGGGACTGTCATTAGTCAGATGATGCATTCGGGCACGTGGGTGGGCCCCAATGTGGGGACCAGGTGTCTGGAGGGCAACTGGTAGTACCTGGCAGGCCAGGACCTGAAGGCCATGTTACGGCGGGTGCACTACCTGGGTTGAGATGTAGGGCCCACAACAAGGACGTTCTGCTCTAAAGTGATGTGATTGTAAAACCCCAGAATGATAAGTGTTAAATGACTAAATGATATGACTCATTTCAAAAAGGCGCACCTTTCTTTTAGGGAGTCTACCTAAATAGAACTTCACAGTTAAGCGTGCTTGTCTTGAAGTAGTGATTAGGATAGGTGACCATCTGTGAAGTTTCCCTAGGTGTGTGTGAGTGAGGACAAAACACGCTAGATAGGACATGTGTTGGCCTGTGGGGACTTTCATTAGTTAGATGACTCATTTGGGCTCATGGGTGGTCCCCAGTGTGGGGACCACGTGTCTGCAGGGCAACCCGTAGTACCTTGAAGGCTAGGACCGGAAGACCATGTAACGGTGGGTGCATTGCTTGGGTTGAGATGTAGGGCCCACAACAAGGACGTTGTGCTCTAAAGGGGGTTGATTGTAACACCCCAGAATGATAAGGGTTAAATGACTAAATGATATGACTCGTGTCAAGAAGGTGCACCTTCTTTTTCGAGATTCTACCTGATTAGAACTCCACAGTTAAGCATTCTTATCTTGAATTAGTGATTGGGATAGGTGACCACCTGGGAAGTTTCTCAGGGTGTGTGTGAGTGAGGACAAAACACGCTGTAAAGGACATGCGTTGGCCTGTGGGGACTTTCATTAGTCAGGTGGCTCATTCGGGCACATGGGTGGGCCCCAGTGTGGGGACCACGTGTCTACAGGTCAACTGGTAGTACCTGGCAGACCAGGACCTAACGACCATGTTACGGTGGGTGCACTGTCTGGGTTGAGATGTAGGGCCCACAACGAGGATGTTGTGCTCTAAAGGGGTGTGATTATAACACCCCAGAATGATAAGGGTTAAATGACTAAATGATATGACTCATGTCAAGAAGGTACACCTTCCTTTTCAGAAGTCTAACTGATTAGAACTCCACGGTTAAGCATGCTTGGCCTAGAGTGGTGATTAGGATGGGTGAGCTTCTAGGAAGTTTCTCAGGGTGTGTGTGAGTGAGGACAAAACATTATAAAAAGGAAATGTGATGGCCTGTGCGGACTTTCATTAGTCAGATGACTCATTCGGGCATGTGGGTGGGCCCCAGTGTGGGGACCAGGTGTTTGGAGGGCAACTGGTAGTACCTGGCAGGCCAAGACCTGACAGCCATGTTACGGCGGGTGCACTACCTAGGTTGAGATGTAGGTCCCACAACAAGGACGTTGTGATCTAAAGGGGTTGATTGTAACACCCCAGAATGAGAAGGGTTAAATGACTAAATGATATGACTCGTGTCAAGAAGGTGCACCTTACTTTTTGGAAGTCTATCTAATTAGAACTCCATAGTTAAGTGTGCTTGTCTTGAAGTAGTGATTAGGATAGATGGCTATCTATGAAGTTTCCTAGGGTGTGTGTGAGTGAGGAAAAAACACATTGGAAAGGACATGTGTTGGCCTATGGGTACTTTCATTAGTCAGATGACTCATTTGGGAATGTGGGTGGGCCCCCAGTGTGGGGACCAGGTGGCTGGAGGGAAACTGGTAGTACATGGAATGCCAGGACCTGATGGCCATGTTACGGCGGGTGCACTTCCTTGGTTGAG
Organism: Viscum album; assembly: GCA_963277665.1. NCBI lineage: Eukaryota > Viridiplantae > Streptophyta > Magnoliopsida > Santalales > Viscaceae > Viscum > Viscum album. Next base: position 1,492,978,066 of record OY728142.1, read on the forward strand.
ATGTAGGGCCCACAAAGAGGATGTTGTACTCTAAAGTGGGGTGATTGTAACACCCCAGAATGACGAGGGTTAAATGACTAAATGATGTCACTCATATCAAGAAGGTTCACCTTCCTTTTTGGGAGTCTACCTGATTAGAACTCCACAGTTAAGCGTGCTTGTCTTGAAGTAGACTTTAGGATAGGTGACCATCTAGGAAATTTCATAGGGTGTGTGTGAGTGAGAAAAAAACACACTGGAAAGGACATGTGTTGGCCTGTGGGGATTGTCATTAGTCAGATGACCCATTCGGGCATGTGGGTGGGCCCCAGTGTGGGGACCACGTGTCTGCAGGGCAACTGGTAGTACCTGGAAGGCCTGGACATGACGTCCATGTTACCGCGGGTGCACTGCCTGGGTTGAGATGTAGGGCCCAAAATGAGGATGTTGTTCTCTAAAGGGGGATGATTGTAACACCCCAGAATGATATGGGTTAAATGACAAAATGATATGACTCATGTCAACAAGGTGCACCTTCCTTTTTGGGATTCTACCTTATTAGAACTCCACAGTTAAACATGCTTGTCCTGAAGTAGTGATTAGGATAGGTGAACTTCTAGAAAGTTTCTCAGGTTTTGTGTGAGTGAAGACAAAATGAATTGGAAAAGACATGTGTTGGCCTGTGGGGGATGTCATTAGTCAGATGACCCGTTCGGGCATGTGGGTGGGCCCCAGGGTGGGGACCGCTTGTCTGCAAGGCAACTGGTGGTACCTGGCGGGCCAGGACCCGACGGCCATGTTAAGGCGGGGTGTCTGTGATGTCACCAGGAACTGGTTGCTACATTTGGTATCAAATATGGTACCCAGCCTTATGTGTGGTGCCCTTCCTGGGTTGAGATGTAGGGCCCAAAATGATGACGTTTTTCTCTAAAGGGGGTTGATTGTAACACCCCATAATTATAAGGGTTAAATGACTAAATGATATGACTCGTGTCAACAAGGTGCACCTTCCTTTTCGGGAGTCTACCTGATTACAAATCCATAGTTAAGTGTGTTTGTCCTGAAGTAGTGATTGGGATAGGTGACCTTCTGGAAAGTTTCCCAGGGTGTGTGTGAGTGAGGAAACAACGCACTGGAAAGGACGTGTGTTGACCTATGGGGACTGTCATTAGTCAGATGACCCGTTTGGGCATGTGGGTGGGCTCTAGGGTGGGGACCGCGTTTCTATAGGGCAATTGGTGGTACCTGGTAGGCCAGGACCCGATGACCATGTTAAGGCGGGGTGTCTATGCTGTCACCGAGACCCAGTTGTTAAATTTGGTATCAGAGATGGTACCCAACCTTAAGTGTGGTGCACTGCCTGGGTTGAGATGTAGGGCCCACAATAAGTACATTGTGCTCTAAAGGGTGGGTGAATGTAACACCCCAGAATGATAAAGGGTTAAATGAGTAAATGATATGACTCATGTCAACAAGGTGAACCTTCCTTTTCAGGAGCCTACCGAATTAGAACTCCACATTTAAGCGATCTTGGCCTGGAGTAGTGTTCAGGATGGGTAACCTTCTGGGAAGTATCCTAGGATGTGTGTGAGTGAGGAAAAAGCACACTCGAAAGGACATGTGTTGGCATGTGGGGACTGTCATTAGTCAGATGACCCGTTCAGGCACGTGGGTCGGCCCCAGGGTGGGGACCACGTGTCTTCGGGGAAACTGGTGGTACCTGGCGGGCAAGGACCTGACAACTATATTAAGGCAGGGTGTTTGTGCTGTCACCAGGGTCCAGTTGTCACATTTGGTATCAGAAGCGGTACCCAGCCTTAAGTGTGGTGCGCTGCCTAGGTTGAGATGTAGGGTCCAAAAAGAGGACATTATGCTCTAAAGGGGGGTGATTGTAACACCCACAAATGATAAAAGGGTTAAATGATAAATGATATGACTCATGTCAACAAGGTGCACCTTCCTTTTCGGGAGTCTGCCATATTAGAACTCCACAGTTAAGCATGCTTGGCCTAGAGTAGTGATTTGGATGGGTGACCTTCTATGAAGTTTCTCAGGGTGTGTGTGATTGAGGACAAAACAAACTAGAAAGGGCATGTGCTGTCTTGTGGGGACTGTCATTAGTCAGATGACCTGTTCGAACACATGCGTGGGCCCAGTGTGGGGACCACGTTTCTACAGGGTAACTGATAGTACTTGGAGGGCCAGGACCCGACGACCATGTTAAGGTGGTGCAATGCCTGGGTTGAGATGTAGGACCCACAACGAGGACATTGTGCTCTAAAGGGGGGTGATTGTAACACCCCCGAATGATAAAGGGTTAAATAACCAAATGATATGACTTATGTCAACAAGGTGTACCTTCCTTTTTGTAAGTCTACCTGATTAGAACTCCACAGTTAATTGTGATTGGCCTAGAGTGGGGATTAGAATGCGTGACCTTCTGGGAAGTTTCCCAGGGTGTGTGTGAGTGAGGAAAAAACACACTAGAAAGGATGTGAGTTGGCCTGTGGGGACTATCATTAGTCAGATGACCCGTTCGGACATGTGCACCTTCCTTTTCGGAAGTCTTCCTGATTAGAAATTCATAGTTAAGCGTGCTTGGCATGGAGTAGTGATTAGGGTGGGTGACCTTATGGGAAGTTCCTCAGGGTGTGTGTGAGTGAGGAAAAAACACACTGGAAAGGACATGTGTTGGCCTGTGGGGACTATCATTAGTCAGATGACCCATTCAGACACATGGGTGAGCCCCAGGGTGGGGATCACGTGGCTGTAGGGAAACTGGTAGTACCCGGCGGGCCAGGACCCAGCGACCATGTTAAGGTGGGTGCAATTCCTAGGTTGAGATGTAGGGCCCACAATGAGGATGTTGTTCTCTAAAGTTGGGGTGATTGTAACACCCTCAAATGATAAAGGGTTAAATTACTAAATGATATAACTCATGTCAACAAGGTGCACCTTCCATTTCGGAAGTCTACCTGATTAGAACTCCAAAGTTAATCATTCTTGTCCCGTAGTAGTGATTATGATGGGTGAACTTATGGGAAGTTTCCTAGGGTGTGTGTGAGTGAGGACAAAACGCATTGGAAAGGACATGTGTTGGCATGTGGGGACTTTCATTAGTCAGATGACCCATTTGGGCATGTGGGTGGGCCCTAGGGTGGGAACCATGTGTCTGTGGGGAAACAGGTGGTACCTGGTGGGCCAGGACCTGACGGCCATGTTAAGGCGGGGTGTATGTGCTATCACTGGGACCCAGTTGTCACATTTGGTATCAGAGATGGCACACAGCCTTAAGTGTGGTGCCCTATATGGGTTGAGATGTAGGGCCCACAACGAGGATGTTGTGCTCTAAAGGGTGAGTGAATGTAACACCCCAGAATGATATGGGTTAAATAACTAAAGGATATGACTCATGTCAACAAGGTGCACCTTCCTTTTTGGGAGCCTACTTGATTAAAACTTCACAGTTAAGCGTGTTTGGCCTCGATTAGTGATCAGGATGGTTGACCTTCTGGGATGTTTCCTAGGATGTGTGTGAGTGATGAAAAATCACACTGGAAAAGACATTTGTTGGCCTTTGAGGACTTTCATTAGTCAGATGACCCGTTCGGGCATGTGGGTGGGCCCTAGGGTGGGAACTATGTGTCTATGGGGAAATTGGTGGTACCTGGCGGGCCAGGACCTGACGACCATGTTTAGGCGGGGTGTCTGTGCTATCACTGAGACCCAGTTGTCACATTTGGTATCAGAGATGGTACACAGCCTTAAGTGTGGTGCCCTTCCTGGGTTGAGATGTAGGGCCCACAATGAGGACGTTGTGCTCTAAAGGGTGGGTGAATGTAACACCCCAGAATGATAAGGGTTAAATTACTAAAGGATATGACTCATCTCAACAAGATGCACCTTCCTTTTTGGGAGCCTACCTGATTAGAACTCCACAGTTAAGCATGCTTGGCCTCGAGTAGTGATCAGGATGGTTGACCTTCTGGGATATTTCCTAGGATGTGTGTGAGTGATGATAAAGCACACTATAAAATACATTTTTTGGACTTTGGGGACTGTCATTAGTCAGATGACCTGTTCAGGCATGTGGGTGGGCCCTTATGTGGGTACCACGTGTCTGCGGGGCAACTGGTGGTACCTGGAGGGCAAGGACCTGACGCCCATGTCAAGATGGGGTGTTTGTGCTGTCAATGGGGCCTAGTTGTCACATTTGGTATCATAAGTGGTACACAGCCTTATGTGCGGTGTTCTGCATGGGTTGAGATATAGGGCCCACAATGAGAACATTGTTCTCTAAAGGGGGGCGGTTCTAACTCCCCTGAATGATAAAAGGTTAAATAACTAAATGATATGACTCATGTCAACAAGGTGCACCTTCCTTTTCGGGAGTCTACCTGATTAAAACTCCACAGTTAAGTGTGTTTGGCCTGGAGTAGTGATTAGGATGGGTGACCTTCTGGGAAGTTTCCCAGGGTGTTTGTGAGTGAGGACAAAACACATTGGAAAATACATGTGTTTCCCTGTGGGGACTGCCATTTTTCAGATGACACGTTCGTGCATGTGGGTGGGCCCCATGGTGGGGACCACGTGTTTAGAGGGAAACTGGTAGTACCTAGCGGGCCAGGACCCGACGGCCATGTTAAGGCTGGTGCACTGCCTAGGTTGAGATGTAGGGCCCACAACAAGGATGTTGTGCTCTAAAGTGGGGTGATTGCAACACCCCTGAATGATAATGGGTTAAATGGAAAAATGATATGACTCATGTTAACAAGGTGCATCTTCCTTTTCAGGAGTCTACCTAATTAAAACTCCACAGTTAAGCATGATTGGCCTAGAGTAGTGATTTGGATGGGTGACCTTCTGGGAAGTTTCCCAGGGTGCGTGTGAGTGAGGACAAAATGCACTGGAAAGGACATGTTTTGGCATGTGTGATTGAGGAGAAAACACATTGGAAAGGACATGTGTTGGCCTGTGGGGACTGTCATTTGTCAGATGACACGTTCGGGCACATGGGTGGCCCCAGGGTGGGGACCACGTGTTTGCAGGGAAACTGGTAGTACCTAGCGGTCCAGGACCCGACGGCCATGTTAAGGCGGGTGCATTGCCTGGGTTGAGATGTAGGGCCTACAACGAGGACGTTGTGCTCTAAAGTGGGGTCATTGCAACACCTCCAAATGATAAAGGGTTAAATGACTAAATGATATGACTCATGTTAACAAGGTGCACCTTCCTTTTCAGGAGTCTACCTGATTAAAACTCCACAGTTAAGCATGCTTTTCCTAGAGTAGTGATTAGGATGGGTGACCTTATGGGAAGTTTCCCAGGGTGTGTGTGAGTGAGGAAAAAATTCACTAGAAAGGGCATGTGTTGGCATGTGGGGACTGTCATTAGTCAGATGACCCATTCGGGAATGTGGGTGGGCCCTAGGGAGAGGACCACATGTCTGCAGGGCAACTGGTGGTACCTGGCATGCCATGATCCAACGGCCATGTTATGGCGGGGTGTATTTGTTGTCACCGGGACCCAGTTATTACATTTGTTATCAGATATGGTAACTAGCCTTAAGTGCGGTGCACTGTCTGGGTTGAGATGTAGGGCCCACAACGAAGATGTTGTGCTCTAAAGGGTGGGTGAATGTAACACCCTAGAATGATAAAGGGTTAAATGACTAAATGATATGACTCATGTCAAGAAGGTGCACCTTTATTTTCAGGAGTCTACCTGATTAGAACTCCACAGTTAAGTGTGTTTGGCCAGGAGTAGTGATTAGGATGGGTAACCTTCTGGGAATTTTTCCAGGGTGTGTGTGAGTGAGGACAAAATGCACTGAAAAGGACATGTGTTGGCCTGTGGGGATTGTCATTAGTCAGATGACCCGTTCGGGCATGTGGGTTGTCACGCCCTAGCCCCCAAGTACCCGGAGCTGGTGTCATACAGAGGATCAAATTCGGTTTGGGCTCTGAGAAACAAGCTGGTACTGAAATGACTCATCTGCTAAAAGTTATTACCTGAAAAAATTTAATTAAAAATGTAGGGTGAGCATATGAATTCCAAGTAAGGGGTTTAAAGCTAACATACTATACCCAAAATAACTTTTGAAAAACATTCTTTAAAATTTCCATAAAATGATTTCTTTAAAATGTTGTAACACATTAAACATACCATGAAAATTGTCTAAGAGATATAAGTGCATAATTTAAAATGTATTAACATTATCATGATTCAATTATGAGAATGCTCATTCAGAATAGAAATTAAAATACATTTCTTGTTAAAATTCAAGTACAAAATTAATAACTAAGTGTAATGCATGATCAGAGTTGCGCTTAAAAATAATAACTTCAATATCATCATTTACTATTGGCCATTAAATTTCTGAATATTGCATAAATAATAAATATGACATACTTAAACTTCTTCTGATTCTCATGATCATAAGATCTTTAACCAGGAATATTCTACTAGTCGGATAATCATCTGGTTAATTAGTTTACATAGTCTTAATGAGGAAAGTGCATATGTCGGACTGTGTCAAGGCCTCATGCCATGACCTGGGGGCTAACTGTAACCAGACCCCCACCCTGGAGAGCCACTGTAACCGGACTTCGACCCAGAGGGTCTGCTATAACCGGACCCCAACCCAGAGGGCTTACTTTTACCAGTCCCCATCCCGGAACATACTAGTTCCAATGCATTCCTCATATCTCTAAATCAAATTTCACATACCACTTTGATTTATTAAACCACTTATCATTCCCAGTACACATATTACTTGGTTTCTTAATTCACATTATTCAAAGTGTCTCATACCACCTTGAATAATTAAAAGCTTATCTCATAAATTATTAATAAGAAATTGTTTGATTATCTCATAAAATAATAACTTTGCAACTCTTCCATAGTAATAAACTTTCAATGCATTAAAATACATGCTCATTATTCATGCTCAATTCAACTACTGATAAATGGAAATGATGTTGGACTAAATTATAATGTGTCAGTTATTATTTAGGTAATAAATTTCTCAGTGACATGCATAATATAGAAAATTTTATTTTCACATGTGGTATTGATTGAAAACACACAAGTAATGAATGGATGGGGTTACCATATAAAATGATAGTTCCTTAATTTTCATAATCCTTGATTTATGGAGACAAATATTTATAGTTTAAAAAGATTAATTTTTAATCAATATAGATTTCATTTTTGCACAAATCATGCACTAATAAACGGTCATGTCTTAATAAATGGCCATGCCTTATGTTATATAGCATATAAGGCCAATTAATTTGCAGTGCATCATTTGTTTTATGTAATGCATATATTAAATTAAACATATCAAAAACATACTTTAACCACCGAAGTTTACTTTAGGACAAGTTAATTCAGACTATGATTAAAACTTATAGGTGGATACATATAACTACATGTATATATATATATATAATATGTACATGTCACACCCAAGTCTTTATTTAAAGATTTTAAGTCATCTTTAATATCATAAAATAGAAATATATTGAATTATGTGTGTATGTATGAATATACCCTAAATGTATAATATAAAATAATTATAAATTAAAATACCCTTAACTTATGTACACATAAAATAATAAGTTATATAAGTGTACATGTATATATATATATTTATATACACACATATAAGTACCATAATTTGATCAATTTAATTAAACTCTTACAAAATATACATTTAATGGAAAATGTTAAAACATAACCCATACAATTCATAAGATAATAAAATAAATATTCGAGACAAATTATAATGAACTCTTAGAAAAATGACTCCATGCATTTTATAGTTCTTCGTTAACTTTTGAAACTCAAGTTTTTAGTAAAACTTAATTCTGGACATATAGTTTTATGAAAAACCGTAGGGATGTGCATATTATACTTATATATTTCCATTTACATATGTATATATATATAACTAATTATGTATTTAAGGAATAAAATGAATTTTCAGGAGGTGTCCATACTTAGGGACTATTAATACCCTATAGCTTAAGATCTTGAAACCCTTAAAGAAAGAATTAACCTCTAACCATAAGGTGATGTATTTTATATTACAAGTCTATATACATATATACACAAAACTTAAAACCACACAAGTAGGACAAAGTTTAATCCCCTACCTTATATTGAGGAGGAAGAGGAGCTCGGGTGATGTTGGAGCACTCGGAGGGCTCGTTGAGGTCCGCTGGAGGCTTGGGTGCAAGGAACTAGGAGGTTCTTCGGATGCCTCAGATGTTTTTTTATAAACTAAACCTATACACTATTTTTTTTTTAATACAAGTTTCATGGGATATGAGGCCCAAGTGGACTTAAAAAAACTAATAGACAGCCCTTGTGGAAACCGCGTGAAGGAGGGAGACTAGCAGCTATCACGGGAGAAGAAAAATGGTAAGAAATAGGGTATAGGGTGACTGGTTCGGGGCACACCATGGGGGAAGAAGATAGCGATTTGAGTTGAAAACCGGGAGGAATTTCAATGGTTAGGATCAGACCTGGCTTGGAATCAAGGGCTGGGATGCATCTGTGGTTTCTTAAAGGTAAAGGATGGCTCGGATTAAATCTGAGTCTGATCAGACGACACGAAATTAATGCAGTGGTTTTTTAAAAACTTCGAATGGCCATGATTAGATTCATGGTAAATCGAACAGTGTAGAAAAATGCATTGGAAATCCGTGGTTGCTAAAGATCGAAAGACATATCTTGATCGGCGGTCCAGATCACACGCGACGCAATCCAATGGCCCAGATCGCGTTTCGCCCCAAAAATATCATCCCACATCGAATCAGCGAGCTATTTTCACCTCCCTTATTAGCCCGAGCCTCCCATATTCTATTCAGAAAACACATAACACACACGAAGGGGGCCTTATACACGGGCCCCCACCCCGCCTCTACGGGCCTTGGCCTACCCATGCTCTATCATGGCTTCGCCCCCGCGGTGGTGCGCCTACGCTCTGCGCACTCATGCGCGCCTTCTCCCATGATCTGGTGCGCCCCTCGAGGGACCTATGCCTGAGCTCAGGCTGGACTAGGCTTGGACTGAGGGCTAGGCTCATCCCCCAAGCGTGAGCGGCCTCCCTTGGCCCAGCCATAAAGGGTTGGCCCTAGTGGGGCCAAATTTTTACAAAAACTTAACCTTAAGAGAATATATATATATGAAGTCTTAAGGTAAATAATACTCTATAGAAATTTCCTTTTTAAAACATGCCTTTTTATTTAATCTTTAGGAAGGATTAATTAACACCTAACTATACCTTGTCTAATAATATTTCTAGAGCTATTTATAGCACCAAAGCTTTAACATGAATTGAAATTCGGTATAACCACGTAAAATATTTTTTACTAATAGTACTCAAAACTAAGTTAATCAAGAATATATTTTAATTAAAATAAATTAAACATAACTTAAAAAACACTGAATGAAAATATTTTCAATATATTTTCATTAATTGCAACATGTTTTGAATTCTTTATTACATTTCAAAAACACCAACGTATAATTCAAAACATTCCTCTATGCCCTTTTAAAGTTCATGGACAGGAGTAGTTTTATAATTTTTCAAATTTATAACCTAATTACATGGTGGAATAGAATATTCTTATAAGTTTTCAATAAATTGTACAATGAGGCCAATGACTATATTTATAACCGTTAGAGTTCCATGGTTTCCCAAGGCAACAGTCACATTAGTGTCTTATAAATCCAAGACTTAGGGTGTTCTAACACTCAAGTTAATTGAAGAATACGGTTCACATAATACCTTGGGTGCTTAGTGTGGTCATGATGGATTCTTACATTCTTATGTTCATTATGGAAAATTATAAGGACCTGTATTATTTCCTTGGGGTTCTCATTATTTTAAGTTGTCTCCCTGTAATTCTGATGGGGTTCTTAATAGGTATTTTTGGTTAGCATGATTTCTCTTTTGATCTCGGTGAATTGTAAACACTACAGTACTTTTATTTAAATTAAAAGTCTTGTATCCACTTATGTGTTTTACTCGGTTGAATTCTAATATAAATTAAACCATATTATTACCTTCTAATGAGAAAAAAGTTTTTTTCAATTATTCAAACAAAAGTAATCATAACTTATCAATACATAAGGTTTGGGTTTTGGGGTGTTACATCATTCCCCCCTACGAGGAATTGTGTCCTCGCAATTCATTCTATAACCACAAAAGATAGCTCTCTGATTTTCTTACCACATCCCCCATTGTAGAGGATACTTAGGTACATTCAGTGGAAACCCCAAATTGATTCTCAACTCCTCTAGTTCTTTGATCCATACACACCTCGGACAGAAGGTGTTGAACTCTTGCATCAAACACTCGGGCTTCCAGAGGGAGGCTCGAATGGAAGAAATTTTGGAAATGTACGAATAGACCATCACACGAAGAACTCACCATACTATGTCTTGATTGAGAACATCCAAGTCATAGATGTTGTTGTACAGGATAAAAATGAGGAGTTGGTACATGTAGGCCGCACAAAGGTTTCCTTCCAAAGCAGCCTCTTGAAAACATAACCTGGTCATGTAGTTCCAGCCTAGGGTGAAACATAGGAAAATCTATTTCTGGTATTTTCCTCTTCACCTATACTCAGCCAGTTGTGTCATGGCTATTTGGTAGTAAATAGAATCATTAACTTGATAGGCGCAAATAATAATCGGACTATTTTTCACTTCATATAGTTGTTTGCATGTTTTTTACAAGTTTGCGAGAGGTAGGTACTCCTCTTAATAGGTTTTGATCGCAATAATCTCCAATACCTCAACAGGAATAGATAACATATGATTTTGTCCTTCCATATGAAAATTTATTATGAAAGTTCATTTAGTGACACTCATTCAAAAGTATAACTGATGAAAGGATAAGAAAAGAAGAGACAACAATTTATGTTCTTATATAACTATTGGTATATAAAATAAAACATAGCTAATGGTTTCCCCAGTTTCCTAATACACAAATTCCCAAAAATAATTCGAAACTTTCAATTTCCATGAACCATATGCAACCTGAGCAATCTGGTTTGATATCGTGGGAGCACTTGTGTTGTCTCCAGAGTCTGACATGTGGGGTGTACAACTAAGAGACGTCTGTATGTACTAGTTGTCTGTACACAAAACGGGAGGATTCATATTCAAGGATGTCAAAGTCCATTACCTGACCAAGATGGCCATAAGACAGGACTTGACACATATATTCCACGTGGAGGTCTCCCTCTACTACAACTTCTTGGAAGGCCATGAGGGACGGGAAGCCTTCTACTGCAGTGAAGTATCTAAAAATTCCCTCGTAGTATTTTCCCCGTCGTGCGTAGGATGGAAACTGGGCTTACATCATAAAGATGTAATCCAAACCCGCTCTTTGGTGGAGTTGAATTACTCAGGGAGAATTGGATATGTCATAGAGATGTTAGCATGACATATAGATATGTGAATAGTTTATAAAATTTTCATGGATAGCTATAGAAACTATGGTTTCCAAGGCCTCCTTGGGAAGAGACAGAAGGTTAGTACACTCATTTTCCATCTGAAATTAAGAAAACATCGTTCTTAGTATTGCTTAAGTAAATTTTCATTGTTTAGTTCTGGTTTTCCAGAGTTATCCAAACTGAATCCTCTGATACCAACTGTCATGCCCCAGCCCTCGAGTACCCATATTAGGTGCCATACAGAGGATCGAATTCGGTTTGGGCTATGAGAAACCAGCTGCTACTGAAATGTCTCATCTGCTAAAAGATGTTACCTAAAAAATTTTAATTAAAAACATAGGGTGATTATACGAATTCTCAGTAAGGGGTTTAAAACTAACATACTATACCAAAAATAACTTTTGAAAAACATTCTTTAAAATTTCCATAAAATGATTTGTTTAAAATGTTGTGACACATTAAACATACCATGACAATTGTCTAAGAGATATAAGTGCATAATTTAAAACATACTAACATTATCATGATTCAATTATGAGAATGCTCATTCAGAATAGAAAGCAAAGGACATTTCATGTTAAAATAAAAGTACAAAATTAATAACTAAGTGTAATACACGATCAGAGTTGTGCTTAAAAATAATAACTTCAATATCATCATTTACAATTGTCCATTAAATTTATGAATAATGTATAAATAATAAATATTCCATACTTAAACTTCTTCTGATTCTCATGATCATAAGTTGTTTAACCCGGAATATTCTACTAGTCGAATAATCCTCTGGTTAATTAGTTTGCATAGTCTTAATGAGGAAAGTGCATATGTCGGACCGTGTCAAGGCCTCGTGCCAAGACCTAGGGGCTAACTGTAACTGGACCCCAACCTGGAAAGCCTCTGTAACCGGACTCCAACCTGGAGGGTCTGCTGTAACCGGACCCCAACCCGGAGGGCTTACTTTTACCAATCCCCACCCCAGAACATACTAGTTCCAATGCATTCCTCATATCTCTAAATCAAAGTGTACATACCACTTTGATTAATTAAACCACTTATTATTCCTAGTACACATATTACTTGTTTTCTTAATTCACATTATTCAAAGTGTCCCATACCACCTTGAATAATTAAATGCTTATCTCATAAATTATTAATAAGAAATTTTTTGATTATCACATAAAATAATAACTTTACAACTCTTCTATAGTAATAAACTTTTAATGCATTAAAATACAAGCTCGTTATTCATGCTCAATTCAAGTGCTGATAAATGAAAATGATGTTGGACTAAATTATAATGTGTAAGTTATTATTTTGGTAATAAATTTCTCAACGACATTCATAATATAGTAAACGTTATTTGCACAAGTGATATTGATTAAAAACACACAAGTAATGAATGGATGGGGTTACCACATAAAATGATAGTTCCTTAATTTTCATAATCCTTGATTTATGGAGACAGATATTTATAGTTTAAAATAATTAATTTTTAATCAATACAGATGTCATTTGTGCACAAAGCATGCACTAATAAATGGTCATGTCTTAATAAATGGTCATGACTTATGTTACATAGCATATAGGGCCAATTAATTTGCAGTGCATCATTTTTATTATGTAATGCATATATTAAATTAAACATATCAAAAACATACTTTAACCACCGAAGTTTATTTTAGGCCAAGTTAATTTAGACTATGATTAAAACTTATAGGTGCATACATATAACCACATGTATATATATATAATATGTACATGTCACACCCAAGTCTTTATTTAAATATTTTAAATCATCTTTAATATCATAAAATAGAAATATATTGAATTATGTGTGTATGTCTGAATATACCCTAAATGTATAATAGAAAATAATTATAAATTAAAATACCCTTAACTTATGTACACATAAAATAATACGTTATATAAGTGTACATATATATATGTGTATATACACACATATAACTACCGTAATTTGATCAAATTAATTAAACTCTTTCAAAATATACATTTAATGGAAAATGTTAAAACATAACCCATACAATTCATAAGATCATAAAATAAATATTCGAGACAAATTATAATGAACTCTTACAAAAATTACTCCATGAATTTTATAGTTCTTCGTTAACTTTTGAAACTAAAGTTTTTAGTAAAACTTAATTCCAGACATATAGTTTTATGAAAAACCATAGGTATGTGCATATTATACTTATATATTTCAATTTACATGTGTGTATATATATAATCGATTATATATTTAAGGCATAAAATGAATTTGCAGGAGGTTTCCATACTTAGGGACTATTAATACCCTATAGCTTAAGATCTTTCAACCCTTAAAGAAAGAATTAACCTCTAATCCTAAGGTGATGTATTTTATATTACAAGTGTATATACATATATACACAAAACTTAAAACCACACAAGTAAGACAAATTTTAATCCCCTACCATATCTTGAGGAGGAATAGGATATCGAGTGACGCTGGAACACTCAGAGGGCTCGTTGAGGTCCGTTGGAGGCTTGGGTGCAAGGAACTAGGAGGTTCTTCAGATGCCTCAGATGATTTTTATAAACTAAACCTATAAAATATTTTTTTTTAATACAAGTTTCATGGGATCCAAGGTCCAAGTGGCCTTAAAAAAACTAATAGACAGCCCTTGTGGTAACCACGTGAAGGAGGGAGACCAGCGGATGTCATGGGAGAAGAAAAATCATAATAAATAGGGTATAGGGTGACTAGTTTGAGGCATGCCATGGGGGAATAAGACAATGATTTGAGTAGCAAACCGGGAGGGATTTAAATGGCCAAGATCAGATCTGGCTTGGAATCAAGGGAAGGGATGCCTCCGTGGTTTCTTAAAGGTAAAGGACGGATCGGATTAAATCTGAGTGTGATCGGATGACACGAGATCAATGCGGTGGTTTTTAAAAAACTTCGAATGGCCTTGATTAGATTTTTGGTAGATCGAACGGTGCAGAAAAACATGGTGGAAATCTACGGTTTCTGAAGATCAAAAGCGAGATCCTGATCAGCGGTCCAGATCATGCGTGACGTGATCCAATGGCCCAGATTGCATTTCGCCCCAAAAATCTCATCCCACATCGAATCGAAGAGCTTTTTTAACCTCCCTTATAAGCCCGAGCCTCCCATCATCTACTTAGAAAACACACAGCACACATGAAGGGAGCCCTATACACGGGCTCCCGCCCTGCCCCTGCAGGCCTTGGCCTACCCATGCTCTGCCATGGCCTCGCCCCCGTGGTGGTGCGCCTACGCTCTGCGCACTCATGTGCGCCTTCTCCCATGCTCTGGTGCGCCCCTCGAGGGACCTATGCCCAAGCTCGGGCTGGCCCGGGCTTGGGCTAAGGGCTAGGCTCAGCCACCAAGCATGAGCTGCCTCCCTTGGCACAGCCATAAAGGGCTGGCCCTAGCAGGTCCAAATTTTTACAAAAGCTTAACCTTAAGAGAATATATATATATGAAGTCCTAAGGTAAATAATACTCTATAGAAATTTCCTTTTTCAAACATGACTTTTTATTTAAGCTTGAGGAAGGATTAATGAACACCTAACTACACCTTGTCTAATAATATTTCTAGAGCTATTTATAGCACCAAAGCTTTAACATGAATTGAAATTCGGTATAACCATGTAAAATATTTTATACTAATAGTACTCAAAACTAAGTTAATCAAGAATATAGTTTAATTAAAAGAAATTAAACATAACTTAAAAAACACTGAATGAAAATCTTTACAATATATTTGCATTAATTGCAACAAGTTTTGAATTCCTTATTACATTTCAAAAACACCAATGTATAATTCAAAACATTCCTCTATGCCCTTTTAATGTTCATGGTTAGGATTAGTTTTATAATTTTTCAATTTATAACCTAATTACATGGTGGACTAGAATATTCTTATAAGTTTTCAATTAATTTTCCAACGAGGCCAATAGCTATATTTATAGCTGTTAGAGTTCCATGGTTTCCAAAGGCAACGATCACATTAATGTCTTATAAATCCAAGACTTAGGGTGTCCTAACACTCAAGTTGATTGAAGAAGATGGTTCATGTCATACCTTTGGTGCTTAGTGTGGTCATGGTGGCTTCAGCCATTCTTATGTTCATTAGGGAAAATTATAAGGACACATATTATTTCCTTGGAGTTCTCATTGTTTTAAGTTGTCTCCTTGTAATTATGATGGGGTTCTTAATAGGTATTTTTTGTTAGCATGATTACTCTTTTTATCTTAGTGAATTGAAAACGCTACGGTGATTTTATTTAAATGAAAAGTCGTGTATCCACTTTTTTGTTTTACTCGGTTTCATTCTAATATAAATTAAACCATATTATTACCTTCTCATGAGAAACAAGTTTTGCACAGTTATTCAGAAAAAAGTAGTCATAACTTATCAATACATAAGGTTCGGGTTTTGGGGTGTTACATGGGTGGGCCCCATAAAGAGGATAACATGTCTGCAGGGAAACGGGTGATAACTGGTGGGCCAGGATCCAATGGCCATGTTAAGGAGGGGTGTCTGTGCTGTCACCAGGCCCCAGTTGTTGCATCTGGTATCAGAGATGGAACCCAGCCTTAAGTGCGGTTGACTATCTGGGTTGAGATGTAGGGCCCACAATGAGGACGTTGTGCTCTAAAGGGTCGGTTAATGTAACACCCCAGAATGATAAAGGGTTAAATGACTAAATGATATGACTCATGTCAACAAGGTGCACCTTTCTTTTAGGAGCCTACCTGATTAGAACTCCACAGTTAAGCATGCTTGTCCTGGAGTAGTGATTAGGATGGGTGATATACTGGGAATTTTTCCAGGGTGTGTGTGAGTGAGGAAAAAATGCACTAGAAAGGACATGTGTTTGCATGTGGGGACTGTCATTAGTCAGATCACCCATTTGGGCATGTGGGTGGGCCCCAGAAATAAGACAATGTGTCGGCAGGGAAACTGGTGGTACATGGCAGGCCAGGATCCAACGGCCATGTTAAGGCGGGGTGTTTGTGCTGTCACCGGGACCCAGTTGTTACATTTGGTATCAGAGATGGTACCAAACCTTATGTGTGGTCCACTATCTGGGTTGAGATGTAGGGCCCACAATGAGGATATTGTGCTCTAAATGGTGGTTGAATGTAACACCCTCGAATGATAAAGGGTTAAATGAGTAAATGATTTGACTCATGTCAACAAGGTGCACCTTTCTCTTCAGATCCTACCTGATAAGAACTCCACAATTAAGTGTGTTTGGCCTCGAGTAGTGATATGGATGGGTGGCCTTCTGGGAAGTTTCCTGAGATGTGTGTGAGTGAGGACAAAGCACACTATAAAGGACATGTGTTGGCCTGTGGGGACTTTCATTTGTCATATGACTCGTTCATGCATGTGGGTGGGTCCTAGGGTGGGGACCACATGTCTGCGGGGCAATTGGTGGTACCTGGTGGGCAAGGACCCAACGGCCATGCTAAGGCGGGTATCTGTGTTGTCACTAGAGCCCAGTTGTCACATTTAGTATTAGAAGTGGTACCCAGCCTTAAGTGTGGTGCACTGCCTGGGTTGAGATGTAGGGTCCATAATGAGGACGTTGTGATCTAAAGGTGGGGTGATTGTAACACCCCTGAATGATAAAGGGTTAAATGACTAGATGATATGTAAACAAGGTGCACCTTTTTTCCGGGAGTCTACCTGATTAGAACTCCACAGTTAAGTGTGCTTGGCCTAGAGTAGTGATTAGGATGGGTGACCTTATGGGAAGTTTCCCAGGGTGTGTGTGAGTGAGGACAAAACACACTGGAAAGGGCATGTGTTGGCATGTGGAGATTGTCATTAGTCAGATGACCCGTTCAGGCACATGGGTGGGCCCCAGGATGGGGACCATGTGTCTTTAGGGCAACTGGTAATACCTGGCGGGCCAAGACCTGACAGCCATGTTAAGGCGAGTACAATGCCTGGGTTGAGATGTAGGGCCCACAACGAGGATGTTGTGCTCTAAAGGGGGGTGATTGTAACACCCCCAAATGATAAAGGGTTAAATGACTAAATGATATGACTCATAACAAGGTGCACCATACTTTTCGGGAGTCTACCTGATTAAAACTCCACAGTTAGGCGTGCTTGGCCTGGAGTAGTTATTAGAATGGGTGACCTTCTGGGAAGTTTCTCAGGGTGTGTGTGTAGTAATGCGAAACGGGCGGGCCGGGGCGGGGCGGGCTAAGCCTGCATGGGTTTGAGCCCGCGTGGGTTTGTCCACAAAAGCCCACATATAATGCGAACAAAAAAATTCAAGCCTGCCCCGCCCCACATAAATCTGTGGGTTTCCCGCGGGTTGCCCGCGGGCTTACCTACATTTACAAAAAAATACTATTTATAATCATTTAAATACTGTATTTTTTATCATTCTTAAAGGTATTTGTGGTGATAAGTATGATTTAACAATAACTATAGTTTTAAAGGATGTGATGGAACATTTTTTTGTGGGTTAATGGTGGCATGTGGTAATGTTGATGTGGTGGTGAACTGTTGTGATAGAAAGTAGGTGAATGATCGGTGATGGGTGATGAATGAGAATGTTGGTTGTGTGGTGATGCGAACAACTAAACCTGTGAATAAATGAAGTCTCTCCAGGTAACGACCAGTTTCAGAGGAATTTATTAGTTTTTTCATGAGGTTCTATTCAATTCTATTCATAACAAAATAAAATTAAATAATAAAAAATTAAATCGACCTAAGAAATATTATGATTATAATAACTCTTATAGAATTGAAACCATGCATAGGGGCGATGAGTTCCATTTTTCAAGAGATGGGTTGACACACCATGTGAATATGGTAAATAATTACTATATAAATAATATAATATCATATTAAAACAATAAATATAGACCTATTTAAAATTCATAAGTGAATAAATGGTGAATTAATATGACCATTACAGTGAGAAATCATATGTCACCCTTTAACCATGATTTTTTTATTAAAAAAATTAAATGTTAAAGAAACATATATTGTAAAAATAATATATTTTTTTTAAATTGAGCCCGCGGGCAAGCCCGCACCTACGCGGGCTCAACCCGCATTAACTCGCACCTTCACGGGCTCAACCCGCATTGGCCCGCACTCTAAATGGTCAAATTTTTTAGGCCCTCCCCGCCCCATACCCGCAAAGCCCGCGGGTCGCGATCTCGCTTTGCATCGCTATGTGTGTGAGTGAGGACAAAACGCATTGGAAAGGACATGTGTTGGCTTGTGGGGATTGTCATTAGTCAGATGACCCGTTCGGGCATGTGGGTGGGCCCCAGGGTGGGGACCACGTGTCTGCAGGGCAACTAGTGGAACTTGGTGAGCTAGGACCCGACGGCCATGTTAAGGCGGGGTGTTTGTGCTATCACCGAGACCCAGTTGTTACATTTGGTATCAGAGATGGTACCCAGCCTTAAGTGTGGTGCACTTCCTGGGTGAAGATGTAGGGCCCACATCGAGGATGTTGTGCTCTAAAGGGTGGGTGAATGTAACACCCCATAATGATAAAGGGTTAAATAATTAAATTATGTGACTCATGCCAACAAGGTGCACCTTCTTTTTTGGGAGACTACCTGATTAGAACTCCACAGTTAAGCATGTTTGTCCTGGAGTAGTGATCAGGATGGGTGACCTTCTAGGAAGTTTCCTAGGATGTGTGTGAGTAAGGGCAAAGCACACTGTAAAGGACATGTGTTGGCCTGTGGGGACTGTAATTAGTCAGATGACCCGTTCAGGCACGTGGGTGGGCCCTAGGGTGGGGACCACGTGTCTGTGGGGAAACTGGTGGTACTTGGTGGCCAAAGACACGACAGCAATGTTAAGGCGGGGTGTATGTGCTGTTACCGGGGCCCAGTTGTCACATTTGGTATAAGAAGTGGTAGTCAGACTTAAGTGTGGTGCACTATCGGGGTTGAGATGTAGGACCCACAATAACTAGGGTAGAGACCACGTGTCTGCAGGGAAACTAGTGGAACCTGGCGGTCCAGGACCCGACGACCATGTTAAGGCGGGGTGTCTCTGCTGTCACCAAGACCCAGTTGTTACATTTGGTGTTAGAGATGGTACTCAGCCTTAAGTGTGGTGCACTGCCTGGGTTGAGATGTAGGGCCCACATTGAAGACGTTTTTCTCTAAAAGGTGGGTGAATGTAACACCCCATAATGATAAAGGGTTAAATGACTAAACGATATAACTCATGTCAACAAGGTGCACCTTCCTTTTCGGGAGCCTACCTGATTAGAACTCCACAGTTAAGCGTGCTTGGCCTAGAGTAGTGATCAGGATGGGTGACCTTATAGGAAGTTTCCTAGGATGTGTGTGAGTGAGGAAAAAGCACGCTATAAAGGACATGTGTCGGCCTGTGGGGACTGTCATTAGTCAGATGACCAGTTCAGGCACGTGGGTGGGCCCAGGGTGGGGACCATGTGTCTGCAGGGCAACTGGTGGTACCTGGCGGGCAAGGACTCGACAGCCATGTTAAGGCGGGGTGTTTGTAATGTGATCAGGGCCCAGTTGTCACATTTGTTATAAGAAGTGGTACCCAGCCTTAAGTGTGGTGCACTGCTAGGGTTGAGATGTAGGGCCCACAATGAGGACGTTGTGCTCTAAAGGGGGGGTGATTGTTACACCCCCGAGTGATAAAGGGTAAAATGACTAAATGATATGACTCATGTCAACAAGGTGCACCTTCCTTTCCGGGAGTCTACCGGATTAGAACTCCACAGTTAAACGTTCTTGGCCTGGAGTAGTGATTAGGATGGCTGACCTTATGGGAAGTTTCCCAGGGTGTGTGTGAGTGAGGACAAAACACACTGTAAAGGACATGTTTCGGCCTGTGGGGACTATCATTAGTCAGATGACCCGTTCGGGCATGTGGGTGGGCCCCAGGGTGGGTACCACGTGTCTGTATGACAACTGGTAGTACCTGGTGGGCTCAGACCCGACGGCCATGTTAATACGGATGCGCTGCCTGGTTTGAAATGTAGGTCCCACAACGAGGATGTTGTGATCTAAAGGGGGGTGATTGTAACACTGAATGATAAATGGTTAAATGACTAAGTGATGTGATTCATGTAAAAGAGGTGCACGTTTCTTTTCGGGAGTCTACCTGATTAGAACGCCACAGTTAAGCATATATGGTAGGGAATAGTGATTAGGATGGGTGACCTTCTAGGAATTTTCCTAGGGTGTGTGTGAGTGAGGACAAAACACACTGGAAAGAACATGTGTCATCCTGTGGGGACTGTCATTAGTCAGATGACCTGTTTGGGCACATGGGTGGGCCACAGGGTGTGGACCACGTGTCTGCAGGGAAACTGGTAGTACATGGCGGGCCCGGACCCTACGGCCATGTTAAGGTGGGTGCACTGCCTGGGTTGAGATGTAGGGCCCACAATGAGGAAGTTTTACTCTAAATGGAGTTATTTTAACACTATATGATAAACGGTTAAATGACTAAATGATATGACTCATGTCAAAGAGGTGCACCTTTCTTTTTGGGAGTCTACCTGATTAGAACTCCACAGTTAAGCATGTGTGGCCTGGAGTAGTGATTTGGATGGGTGACCTTTTGGTAAGTTTCCCAGGGTGTCTGTGAGTGAGGAAAAAATGCACTAGAAAGGACATGTGTTGTCCTGTGGGGGATTTCATTAGTCATATGACCCATTCAGGCACGTGGGTGGGCCCCAGGGTAGGGACCATGTGTTTGCAGGGCAATTGGTAGTACCTGGTGGGCCAGGACCCAAAGGCTTTGTTAAGGCGGGTGCACTGCTTGGGTTGAGATGTAGGGCCCATAATGAGGACTTTGTGCTCTAAAGGGGGTTGATTGTAACACCAAATGATAAATGGTTAAATGGATAAATGATATCACTCATGTCAACGAGGTGCACCTTTCTTTTCGAAAGTCTTCCTGATTAGAACTCCACATTTAAAGTGGGGTGATTGTAACACCGAATGATAAACGGTTAAATGACTAAATGATATGACTCATGTCAAAGAGGTGCATCTTTCTTTTCGTGAGTCTACCCGATTAGAACTCCATAGTTAAGCGTGTGTGGCCTGGAGTAGTGATTAGGATGGGTGACCTTCTGGGAAGTTTCCCTGGATGTGTGTGAGTGAGGACAAAATGCACTGGAAAGGACACGTGTTGGCATGTGGGGACTGTTATTAGTCAGATGACCCATTCGGGCATGTGGGTGGGCCCCAAGGTGGGGACCATGTGTCTGCAGGGAAACTGGTAGTACCTGGTGGGTCAGGACCCGACGGCCATGTTAAGGCGGGTGCACTTCCTGGGTTGAGATGTAGGGCCCACAAAGAGGATGTTGTGCTCTAAAGGGGGGTGATTGTAACACCGAATGATAAACGGTTAAATGACTAAATGATATCATTCATGTCAATGAGGTGAAACTTTCTTTTCGAAATACTTCCTGATTAGAACTCCACATTTAAAGTGGGGTGATTGTAACACCGAATGATAAACGGTTAAATGACTAAATGATATGACTCATGTCAAAGAGGTGCATTTTTCTTTTCGGGAGTCTACCCGATTATAACTCCACAGTTAAGCGTGTGTGTCCTGGAGTAGTGATTAGGATTGGTGACCTTCTGGGAATTTTCCCCGGGTGTGTGTGAGTGAGGAAAAAATGCACTAGAAAGGACATGTGTTGTCATGTGGGGACTGTCATTAGTTAGATGACCCGTTCAGGCACGTGGGTGGGCCCCAAGGTGGGGACCATGTGTCTGAAGGGAAACTGGTAGTACGTGGTGGGCCAGGACCCAACGGCCAAGTTAAGGTGGGTGCACTGCCTCGGTTGAGATGTAGGGCCCACAACGAGGACGTTGTGCTCTAAAGGGGGGTGTGATTGTAACACCGAATGATAAATGGTTAAATGACTAAATGATATGACTCATGTTAACGAGGTGCACCTTTCTTTTCGGAAGTCTACCTGATTAGAACTCCACATTTAAGCGTACTTGGATTGGAGTAGTGATTAGGATGGGTGACCTTCTGGGAAGTTTCCCAGGGTCTGTGTGAGTGAGGACAAAAACACACAGGAAAGGACATGTGTTGGCCTATGGGGACTTTCATTAGTCAGATGACCCGTTCGGGCATGTGTGTGGGCCCCAGGGTGGGTTCCACGTGTCTTCAGGGCAACTGGTGGTACCTAGCGGGCCAAGACCCGACGGCCATGTTTAGGCAGGTTGTTTGTGCTGTCACTGTGACCCAGTTGTTACATTTTTTTTCGGAGATATTACCCAGCCTTAAGTGCAGTGCACTGCTTAGGATGAGATGTAGGGCCCACAACGAGGACGTTGTGATCTGAAGGGTTGGTGAATGTAATGCCCCAGAATGATAAAGGGTTAAATGACTAAATGATATGACTCATGCCAACAAGGTGCACCTTCCTTTTCGGGAGCCTGCCTGATTAAAACTCCACAGTTAAGCATGTTGGGCCTAGAGTAATGATCAGGATGGGTGACCTTCTAGGAAATTTCCTAGGATCTGTGTAAGTGAGGACAAAGCGCACTGGAAAGTACATGTGTTGGCCTGTGGAGACTATCATTAGTTAGATGACCCGTTCAGGCACGTGGGTGGCCCCCAGGGTGGGGACCGCGTGTCTGCGGGGCAAGTGGTGGTACCTTGCGGGCAAGGACCCGAAGACCATGTTAAGGCGGGTTGTTTATGTTGTCACCGAGGCCGAGTTGTCACATTTGGTATTAGAAGTGGTACAAAGATTTAAGTGTGGTGCACTACCTGGTTTGACCACATGTCTACGGGGCAACTGGTGGTACTTGGCGGGCAAGGACCCGATGACCATGTTAAGGCAGGGTGTTTGTGTTGTCATCGAGGCCCAGTTGTCACATTTGGTATCAGAAGTGGTACCCAGCCTTAAGTGCAGTGCACTACCTTGGTTGAGATGTAGGGCCCAAAATGAGGATTTTGTTCTAAGGGTGGGTGAATGTGACACCCTTGAATGATAAAGGGTTAAATGACTAACTTATATGACTCAAGTCAACAAGGTGCACCTTCCTTTTCGGGAGCCTACCTGATTAGAACTCCACAGTTAAGCATGCTTGGCCTGAAGTAGTGATCCGGATGGTTGACCTTCTAGAAATTTTCCTAGGATGTGTGTAAGTGAGGAAAAAACACACTAGAAAGGACATGTGTTGGCCTGTGGTAGCCTCCATTAGTCAGATGACCCATTCAGGCACAGGGGTGGGCCCTAGTGTGGGGACCACGTGTCTGTGGGAAAACTGGTGGTACCTGGCGGGAAAGGACCCAATGGCCATGTTAAGGCGGGGGTTTTGTGCTGTCATCGGGGCCCATTTGTCACATCTGGTATCAGAAGTGGTACCCAGATTGAAGTGCACCTTCCTGAATCAAGTCAGGAAGGTGCACCTTCCTTTTCGGGAGCCTACCTGATTATAACATTACAGTTAAGCGTGCTTGGCCTAGAGTAGTTATCAGGATGGGTGACCTTCTGGGAAGTTTCCTAGGATGTGTGTGAGTGAGGACAAAGCACACTGGAAAGGACATGTGTTGGCCTGTGGAGACTACAATTAGTCATATGACCGATTCAGGCACGCGGGTGGACCCTAGTGTGGGGACCATGTGTCTGTGGGGAAACTGGTGGTACCTGCGGGCAATGACTCGACGACCATGTTAAGGCGGGGTGTCTGGGCTGTCACCGGGTCCCATTTGTCACATTTGGTATCAGAAGTGGTACCCAGCCTTAAGTGTGGTGCACTGCCTGGGTTTATATATATGGCCCACAACGAGGACGTTTTTCTCTAAAGGGGTGTGATTGAAACACCCCTGAATGATAAAGGGTTAAATGAATAAATGATATAACTCATGATTAGAACTTTACAGTTAAGCGTGCTTGGCCTGGAGTAGTTATCAGGATGGGTGACCTTCTGGGAAGTTTCCTAGGATGTGTGTGAGTGAGGACAAAGCACACTGGAAAGGACATGTGTTGGCTTGTGGAGACTGCAATTAGTCAGATGACCCATTCAGGCACGTGGGTGGGCCCTGGTGTGGGGACCATGTGTCTGTGGGGAAACTGGTGGTACCTGGAGGGCAATGACCTGACGTCCATGTTAAGGCGGGGTGTCTGGGCTGTCGCTGGGGCCCATTTGTCACATTTGGTATCAGAAGTGGTACCCAGCCTTAACTGCGGTGCACTGCCTGGGTTTATATATATGGCCCACAATGAGGACGTTGTGCTCTAAAGGGGTGTGATTGAAACACCCCCGAATGATAAAGGGTTAAATGAATAAATGATATAACTCATGTTAATAAGGTGCACCTTCCTTTTCAGAAGTCTGCCTGATTAGAACTCCACAGTTAAGCGTGCTTGGCCTGGAGTAGTGATCAGGATGGGTGACCTTCTGGGAAGTTTCCTAGGATGTGTGTGAGTGAGGACAAAGCACACTAGAAAGGAAATGTGTTGGCCTGTGGATACTTTCATTAGTCAGATGACCCGTTCAGGAATGTGGGTGGGCCACAGGGTGGGAACCACATGTCTGCGGGGCAACTGGTGGTACCTGGCAGGCAAGGAACCGATGGCCATGTTAAGGTGGGGTGTTTGTCCTATCACCAAGGCCCATTTGTCACATTTGGTATCAGAAGTGGTACCCAGCCTTAAGTGTGGTGCACTGCCTGGGTTGAGATGTAGGGCCCACAACGAGGACATTGTGCTCTAAAGGGGGGTGATTGTAACACCCTCGAATGATAAAGGGTTAAATGACTAAATGATATGACTCATTTCAACATGGTGCACCCTAGAAAGGAAATGTGTTGGCTTGTGAAGACTGTCGTTAGTCATAGATGACCCGTTCAGGCACGTGGGTGGGCCGCAGGGTGGGGACCACGTGTCTGCGGGAAAACTGGTGGTACCTGGCAGGCAAGAACACGACAACAATGTTAAGGCAGGATGTATGTGCTGTCACTGGGGACCATTTGTCACATTTGGTATCAGAAGTGGTACCCAGCCCGCAGTGTGGTGCACTGCCTGGGTTGAGATGTAGGGCCCACAACAAGGACGTTGTGCTCTAAAGGGGGGTAATTGTAACACCCTCGAATGATAAAGGGTTAAATGACTAAATGATATGACTCATTTAAACATGGTGCACCCTAGAAAGGACATGTGTTGGCTTGTGAAGACTGTCGTTAGTCACAGATGACCCGTTCAGGAACGTGGGTGGGCCGCAGGGTGGGGACCACGTGTCTGTGGGGAAACTGGTGGTACCTGGTAGGCAAGAACACGACAACAATGTTAAGGCAGGATGTATGTGCTGTCACCGGGGCCCATTTGTCACATTTGGTATCAGAAGTGGTACCCAGCCCGCAGTGGGGTGCACTGCCTGGGTTGAGATGTAGTGCCCACAACAAGGACGTTGTTCTCTAAAGGGGGTGATTGTAACACCCCCGAATGATAAAGGGTTAAATGACTAAATGATATGACTCATTTCAACATGGTGAACCCTAGAAAGGACATGTGTTGTCCTGTGGATACTGTTGTTAGTCAGATGACCCGTTCAGGCACGTGGGTGGGCCCCAGGGTGGGGACCACGTGTCTGCGGGGAAACTAGTGGTACCTAGCAGGCAAGGACACGACAACAATGTTAAGGCGGGGTGTCTATGCTGTCACTGGGGCCCATTTGTCACATTTGGTATCAGAAGTGGTACCCAGCCTGTAGTGTAGTGCACTGCCTGGGTTGAGATGTAGGGCCCACAACAAGAACATTGTGCTCTAAAGGGGGGTGGTTGTAACACCCCTGAATGATAAAGGGTTAAATAACTAAATGATATGACTCATTTCAAGATGGTGCACCCTAGAAAGGACGTGTGTTGGCCTGTGGATACTTTCGTTAGTCAGATGACCTGTTCAGGCACATGGGTGGGCCCCAGGGTAGGGACCACGTGTTTGCGGGGAAACCGGTGGTACCTGGAGGGCAAGGACACGACATCAATGTTAATGTGGGGTGTCTGTGCTGTCATCGGGGCCCATTTTTCACATTTGGTATCAGAAGTGGTACCCAGCCTGTAGTGTGGTGCACTGCCTGGGTTGAGATGTAGGGCCCACAACAAGAACGTTGTGCTCTAAATGGGGGTGGTTGTCACACCCCCGATTGATAAAGGGTTAAATGACTAAATGATACGACTCATTTCAACATGGTGCACCCTATAAAGGACATGTGTTGGCCTGTGGAGACTGTCGTTCGTCAGATGACTCGTTCAGGCACGTGGGTGGGCCCCCGGGTGGGGACCACGTGTCTGCGGGGAAACTGGTGGTACCTGGCGGGCAAGGACATGACAGCAATGTTAAGGCTGGGTGTTTGTACTGTCACCGGGGCCCATTTGCCACATTTGGTATCAGAAGTGGTACCCAGCCTGCAGTGTGGTGCACTGCCTCGGTTGAGATGTTGGGCTCACAATAAGAACATTGTTCTCTAAAGGGGGGTGATTGTAACACACCCGAATGATAGAGGGTTAAATGACTAAATGATATGACACATGTCAACAAGGTGCACCTTCATTTTCGGGAGCCTACCTGATTAGAACTCCACAGTTAAGTGTGCTTGGCCTGTAATAGTGATTTGGAAGGGTGACCTTCTGGAATGTTTCCCAGGGTGTGTGTGAGTGAGGAAAAAACACACTGGAAAGGACATGTGTGGCCTGTGGGGACTGTCATTAGTCAGATGACCCGTTCGGGCATGTGGGTGGGCCCCAGGGTGGGGACCACGTGTCTTCAGGGCAACTTGTGGTACCTGGAAGGCCAGGACCCGACATCCATGTTAAGGCGTGGGTTGAGATCGACGACCATGTTAAGGCGGGGTGTATGTGCTGTCATCGGGGCCCATTTGTCACATTTGGTATCAGAAGTGGTACCCAGCCTTAAGTGTGGTGCACTGTCTGGGTTGAGATGTAGGGCCCACAATGAGGACTTTGTGCTCTAAAGGGGGTGATTGTAACACCCCTGAATGATAAAAGGTTTAATGGATAAATGATATGACTCATGTCAACAAGTTTCACCTTCCTTTTTGGGAGCCTACCTAATTAGAACTCCACAGTTAAGCATGCTTGGCCTGAAATAGTGATTAGGATGGGTGACCTTCTGGGAACTTTTCCAGGGTATCTCTGAGTGAGGACAAAACATAATAGAATGGACATGTGTGGCATGTGGGGACGGTCATTAGTCAGATGACCTATTTGGGCATGTGGGTGGGGACCACGTGTCTGTGGGGAAACTGGTGGTACCTGGCGGGCAAGGACCCAACATCCATGTTAAGGCGGGGTTTCTGTCCTGTCACCAGGGCCCATTTGTCACATTTGGTATTAGAAGTGGTACCCAGCCTTAAGTGCGGTGCACTGCCTGGGTTGAGATGTAGGACCCACAACGAGGATGTTGTGCTCTAGAGGGGGGTGATTGTAACACCCTCGAATGATAAAGGGTTAAATGACTAAATTATATGACTCATTTCAACATGGTGCACCATAGAAAGGACATTTTTTGGCCTGTGGAGACTTTCGTTAGTCAGATGACCCGTTCAGGCACGTGGGTGGGTCCCAGGGTGGGGACCACATGTCTGTGGGGAAACTGGTGGTACATAGTGGGCAAGGACATGACAGAAATGTTAAGGCGGGGTTTTTGTGCTGTCACCAGGGCCCATTTTTCACATTTGGTATCAGAAGTGGTACCCAGCCTCCAGTGCGGTGCACTGCCTGGGTTGAGATGTAGGGCCCACAAAGAGGACGTTGTGCTCTAAAGGGGGGTGATTATAACACCCCCGAATGATAAAGGGTTAAATGACTAAATGATATGACACATTTCAACAAGGTGCACCTTCCTTTTCAGAAGCCTACCTGATTAGAACTCCACAGTTATGCGTGCTTGGCCTGGAATAGTGATTAGGAAGGGTGACCTTCTGGAAAGTTTCCCAGGGTGTGTGTGAGTGAGAAAAAAACACTGGAAGGGACATGTGTGGCCTATGGGGACTGTCATTAGTCAGATGACCCGTTCAGGCATGTGGGTGGGCCCCAGGGTGGGGACCACGTGTCTGCAGGGCAACTGGTGGTACATGGAGGGCCAGGACCCGACAGCCCTGTTAAGGCGTGGGTTGAGATCGACGACCATGTTAAGGCGGGGTGGTTGTGCTGTCATCGTGGCCCATTTGTCACATTTGGTATCAGAAGTGGTACCCAGCCTTAAGTGCAGTGCACTGCCTGGGTTGAGATGTAGGGCCCACAATGAGGATGTTGTGCTCTAAAGGGGGTGATTGTAACACCCCTGAATGATAAAGGGTTAAATGGATAAATGATATGACTCATGTCAACAAGGTGCACCTTCCTTTTTGGGAGTCTACCTCATTAGAAATCCATAGTTAAGCGTGCTTGGCCAGAAATAGTGATTAGGATGGGTGACCTTCTGGGAAGTTTCTCAGGGTATCTATGAGTGAGGAAAAAAACAATAGAAAGGAAATGTGTGGGCTGTGGGGATGGTCATTAGTCAGATGACCCGTTCGGGCATGTGTGTGGGGACCACGTGTCTGCAAGGCAACTGGTGGTACCTGGCGGGCCCGGATCCGACGGCCATGTTATGGCGGGGTTGAGATGTAGGGCCCAAAACGAGGATGTTGTGCTCTAAAGGGGTGTAATTGTAACACCCCCGAATGGTAAAGGTTTAAATAACAAAATGATATGACTCATTTCAACAAGTTGAACCTTCCTTTTGTCACATTTGGTATTAGAAGTGGTACCCAGCCTTAAGTGCGGTGCACTGCCTGGGTTGAGATGTAGGGCCCACAACGAGGATGTAGTGCTCTAAAGGGGGTGATTGTAACACCCACAAATGATAAAGGGTTAAATGGCTAAATGATATGACTCATGTCAACATGGTGCACCTTCCTTTTCAGGAGCCTACCTGATTAGAACTCCACAGTTAAGCGTGCTTGGCCTGGAATAGTGATTAAGATGGGTGACCTTCTGGGAAGTTTCCCAAGGTGTGTGTGAGTGAGGAAAAAACGCACTAGAAAGGACATGTGTCGCCTGTGGGGATTTTCATTAGTCAGATGACCCGTTCAGGCATGTGGGTGGGCCCTAGGGTGGGGACCACGTGTCTGCAGGGCAACTGGTGGTACCTGGAAAGCCAGGACCCGACGGCCATGTTAAGGTGGGGTTGAGATGTAGGGCCCACAATGAGGACGTTGTGCTCTAAAGGGGGTGATTATAACACCCCCGAATGATAAATGGTTAAATGACTAAATGATATGACTCATGTCAACAAGGTGCTCCTTCCTTTTCTGGAGCCTACCTGATTAGAACTCCATAGTTAAGCGTGTTTGGCCTGGCGTAGTGATTAGGATGGGTGACCTTCTGAAAAGCTTTCCAGGGTGTGTGTGAGTGAGGACAAAACACGCTGGAAAGGATATGTGTTGGTCTTTGGGTACTATCATTAGTCAGATGACACATTCTGTCATGTGGGTGGGCCCCAGGGTGGGGACCACATGTCTGCAGGGCAACTGGTTGTATCTAGCGGGCCAGGACTCGATGGCCATGTTAAGGCAGGGTGTATGTGTTGTCATCAGGACCCAGTTGTTAAATTTGGTATTAGAGATGGTACCCAGCCTTAAGTACGGTGTAGTACCTGGGTTGAGATGTAAGGCCCACAACGAGGAC
Source organism: Viscum album (assembly GCA_963277665.1). Taxonomy (NCBI): domain Eukaryota; kingdom Viridiplantae; phylum Streptophyta; class Magnoliopsida; order Santalales; family Viscaceae; genus Viscum; species Viscum album. Next base: position 1,493,008,238 of record OY728142.1, read on the forward strand.
GTTTTGCTCTAAAGGGTGGGTGAATGTAACACCAGAGAATGATAAAGGGTTAAATTACTAAATGATATGTCTCATGTCAATAAGGTTCCCCTTCCTTTTCAGAAGACTACCTGATTAGAACTCCACAGTTAAACGTGTTTGGCCTGGAGTTGTGATTAGGATGGGCCCCTGGGTGGGGAACACATGTCTGCAGGGAAACTGGTGGTACCTGGGGAGCCAGGACCCAACAGCTGTGTTAAGGCGGGGTGTTTGTGCTATCACTGGGACCTAGTTTTTACATTTGGTATCAGAGATGGTACCCAGCCTTAAGTGCGGTGCAGTACCTGGGTTAAGATGTAAGGCCCACAATGAGGACATTGTGCTCTAAAGGGTGGGTGAATGTAACACCCGAAAATGATAAAGGGTTAAATTACTAAATGATATGACTCATGTAAACAAGGTGAATCTTACTTTTAAAGATCCTACCTGATTAGAACCCCACAGTTAAGCATTCTTGGCCTGGAGTTGTGATTAGGATGGGCCCCAGGGTGGGGACCACGTGTCTGCAGGGCAACTGGTGGTATCTAGCGGGCCCGAACCCGACGGCCATGTTAAGGCGGGGTGTCTGTGCTGTCACCAGGACCGAGTTGTTACATTTGGTATTAGAGATGGTGCCCAACCTTAAGTGTGGTGCACTGCCTGGGATGAGATGTAGGGCCCACAATGAGGACGTTTTTCTCTAAAGGGTGGGTGAATGTAAGACCCCATAATGGTAAAGGGTTAAATTACAAAATGATGTGACTCATATCAACAAGGTGCACCTTTCTTTTCAACAGTCTGCCTGATTAGAACTCCACAGTTAAGCGTTCTTGGCCTGGACTTATGATCGGGATGGGCCCCATGGTGGGGAACACGTGTCTGCAGAGCAACTGGTGGTACCTGGCAGGCCAGGACCCGACGGCCATGTTAAGGTGGGGTTTTTGTGTTGTCACTGGGACCCATTTGTTACATTTGGTATTAGAGATGGTACCCAGCCTTAAGTGTGGTGCACTACCTGGGTTGAGATGTAGGGCCCACAACGAGGACGTTATGCTCTAAAGGGTGGGTGAATGTGACACCCCAAAATGATAAAGGGTTAAATTATTAAATGATATGAATCATGTCATCAAGGTGCACCTTAATTTTCAGGAGCCTACCTGATTAGAACCCCACAGTTAAGCATGTTTGGTCTAGAGTTGTGATCAGGACGGGTGACCTTCTGCGAAGTTTCCTTGGATGTGTGTGAGTGAGGAAAAAAGCACACTAGAAAGGACATGTGTTGCCTCTGGGTACTTTCATTAGTCATATGACCCGTTCAGGCACATTGGTGGGGGCCAGGGTGGGGACCACGTGTCTACGGGGCAACTGGTCATACCTGCAAGGCAAGGACCCGACGGCCATGTTAAGGCAGGGTGTATGTGCTGTCACCGGGGCCTAGTTGTCACATTTGGTATCATAAGTGGTACCCATCCTTAAGTACGGTGCACTTCATGGGTTGAGATGTAGGGCCCACAATGAGGATGGTGTTCTCTAAAGGGTGGGTGATTCTAACACCCCCGAATGATAAAGGGTTAAATGAATAAATGATATGACTCATGTCAACAAGGTGCACCTTCCTTTTCAAGGTTCTACCTAATTAGAACTATACAGTTAAGCGTGCTTGGTCTAGAGTAGTTATTGGGATGGGTGACCATCTGGAAAGTTTCCTAGGGTGTGTGTGAGTGAGGAAAAAACACACTGGAAAGGACATGTGTTGGAATGTGGGGACTGACATTAGTCAGATGACCCGTTCGGGCATGTGGGTGGGCCCTAGGGTGGGGACCACGTGTCTGCAGGGCAACTGGTAGTACCTGGCGGTCCAGGACCCGACGGCCATGTTAATGCAGGTGCACTGCCTGGGTTTGCATGGGTTGAGATGTAGGGCCCACAATGAGGACGTTGTGCTCTAAATGGGGGTGATTGTAACACCCCTGAATGATAAAGGGTTAAATGACTAAATGATATGACTCATGTCAACATGGTGCACCTTTATTTTCGTAATTCTATCTGATTAAAACTCCACAGTTAAGCGTGATTTTCCTGGAGTAGTGATTAGGATGGGTGACCTTCTGGGAAGTTTCTCAAGGTGTGTATGAGTGAGGAAAAAACACACCGGAAAGGACATGTGTTTTCTTGTGGAGATTTTCATTAGTCGGATGACCTATTTGGGCATGTTGGTGGGCCCTAGGGTGGGGACCACATGTCTACAGGGAAACTGGTGGTACCTGGCAGGCCCAGACCCGATGACTATGTTAAGGCGGGGTGTTTGTGCTGTCACCGAGACCCAGTTGTTACATTTAGTATTAGAGATGGTACCTAGCCTTAAGTGCGGTGCACTGCCTGGGTTGAGATGTAGGGCCCACAACGAGGACGTTGTGCTCTAAAGGGTGGGTGAATGTAACACCCCAGAATGATAATGGGTTAAATGACTAAATGATATGACTCATGTCAACAAGGTGCACCTCCTTTTCGGGATCCTATCATATTAGAACTGCATAGTTAAGCGTGCTTGGCCTGGAGTAGTGATCAGGATGAGTGACCTTCTGGGAAGTTTCCTAGGATGCGTGTGAGTGAGGACAAAGCACACTGGAAAGCATATGTGTTGGCCTGTGGGAATTGTCATTAGTCAGATGACCCATTCAGGCACGTGGGTGGGCCCCAGGGTGGGGACCACGTGTCTGCGGGGCAACTGGTGGTACTTGGCGGGCAAAGACTCGATAACCATGTTAAGGCAGGGTGTCTATGCTATCACCAGGGCCCATTTGTCACATTATATCAATATTTAATTCATTAATTAATAAAACACACTTCGGTTATCAAGAATCACCAAAACGTGCTTATTATCGATTTTATCTTCAAAGATAAAGACTAAAACGCTCATGAATGGAATTTGAAAAATAATAAATAATTATAAATCATCCACAATGTTAAATTTAATTATCTATTAATTATTAACTTTTAAATAAAAAAAATAAGAACATCTCTATTTTTAAACTAGTACAAACAATCAAGACTATAAACACCAGATGTGAAAAATCAGAAGAATTCATGTGGGGAATGACTATTTATGATGAGTATGAATGAAAATAGATATTATTAAGGTTCCTAATTAAATGATTAAGATTTAAATGTTTTTTATATAGGAAGTTAAAGTATGTTCCTGGAAGTCAATCCAAGAGGTAATGGTTTTTCATCTCAAATTCATCTCTTTAACACATGTTTGGTATTATGAACCTAATTTTTTTATGTGGTGTTTATACTAACTATTTGAGATTTAATATCATGAATTATCTTTTAATATTTTTATTTTAAGTTCAATTTAAATCCTCCTCTTTAAATGGGTTTTTATTTGAAAGTTTCTAAATCCATACAGGTTTTCTTTATCTCAATTCTGATTCTTTGAGACATAATACATTTTGTGTATAATGTTTTATTTGAATGGTATATTCACTTCTCATGGATATATTTTTATAATACTCCTTTTATTTAATCATACTGTGTGGGTTGGGTCACACAATTACTACTAACCATGCGGCCCATCTTTTTTCCTCCCATAGTCAAAATCTGGGCACCAAACAAGCCTCTGATATCCCTGATACCCCTGATACCCCCATGAACTCAAAAGGTATTAATGTTAGGATATAAAAAATAATTAAAACCAAAAATAAAAGGATATGTACCTTATATGAAAACTCAGGTTCTTACAAAATCGTATAATATACCCATTTCCTTATATTTCATGGGGGTATCGGGGATGTTAGAGGCTTGTTTGGTCCCCAGATTCCGACTGTGGGAGGAAAACATCTGGGTCGGACGGTTAGTAGTAATTGTGTGACCCAATCCACACAGTCTGATGAAATAATGTGAGGCTATATAGTGGGGGTGTTATAGGCTACATGATTTTAGGAAACCGTGTAGATGGAGGCACAAGACCATGCAAAACTATAGACTTTATGACATGGGTGTTTTGTATGATTTGTGTATGGTTAGTATAATCATGTGCAGTGACCATGCAGGTGCCCCCTTAGCATAGTAGTGGGAATGGTTGGTATAAAGTTTGTCCAAATGTACATACAAACCATGTGACCCAGTATTTTGGGTAAAATTAAAAAATCTACCCTAATGATTTTATAACTTTAAAAATATTTTCTCTTTTCTCTCACATTGGACATGGGTGAGATTTGGAGATCTCCTTTAACACCTAAACTATAATTTGAGATATCTTTGACATCCAATATCATATTTGAGAGTCATTAATCTATTTGGATCCATGTTGGTGAGTACTTGATTCCTTTTGTGTCATTCTTTATTCTTCTTGCTATTGATGGAGTTATTTAGGTACAAGCTAAATTGCTTTATTTCCAGGTTCTTTATCTGTTATTCATTTTGCTCTTGATCTGAGTCAAATCAGAAGATGATACTAGACAAACACTCTACTACCGACCTATGGTAGGTGTTCTATACTTTTCTCGAATGGTTTTTTGGTTTATTAAGATAGTTTTCATTGTTCCACCCACCTGACTTTTTGGAAAAACCCCAAAATTGAATTGAATAATTCAATTAAATTTAATGGAACCTTCTAGGGATAACCACTAGTTCCTCGAGACTCATTGGAGGTTTTTCCCCCAACCAAGGTCACCCATGGGGTGTGTCTTTGATATTTTTATTATTAAATCACCCATGAGGTGTGTATTTTAGCTTTCATAGTTAGAGGAAGCCTATAATAAACTCAATTGAATTGAATTGATTGTTAGGAGATGGATATTGCCTCCCTTTCCATGTGTTGACATGTTATTCCTTGCTTGAATTGATTAAATGGATTATAATGAATTGTTATATGAGTGGGTATACTCATGGAATTGAATGATTTTGAATTGAATAATGCAATGAGATGTGGATTGAATGGTAATGGATTCCTAAATTGGTAAACCTTATATATTTATTCCATTAGACACCATATATTTTTCTCCTATGGGTCTTGAATGTGGTAGTGGACACCTTGGATGAGATTTCTCCTTGGGTATTCATTATGTGGGATTCCTTGGGCCTTGATACCCCTTGGATATAGTTTTTATTGGGATCACAATGGACATGGTCAGTAGACATGCTCCTTGGACCCCGACTCAAGCCTAACTAAGTTTCCGTCGAGATGCTCCTAGTACTTGGTGAGGATGCCTTGGTCCACTATACCTTGGATACAACCTCAATGGGTATAAATTTTCTAATTATAAATCATGGTCATGTTAAGTGTGATATTCTTGGTTGTACAGCATAGCCATAGTTTTGATGAAACTTCTGGTTATACGGAAAGGTTGTGATTCTTGATACATGGATTGTACAGCAAGGTCATGGTTGACATGATATTCCTAGATGCATGGAGAGTCTTTGGAAGTCATTTTTATTTTTTAACTACCTTGTGATAGGAACTTAACACTTGTTTTATAGGAATCCTTTTGGGCTATACAATATCACTTTTCTTATGGTATATATGCCATGAGAAATTTACATTTATTTATTTATTAACTATGATATAGATTTTAGTCTGTTTTAGCTTGTTATATTGCACAGTCAAGTTTTTCTATAGACATTTAGTTAGTTACCTACTAGGATTGTATCTCACACCCTATTTGGGCCATTGATGGGTAACCGAAAAGACTGTATGGATGGAGGTAGGGACCAGGGAAAATGCCCACAATTTGATGCTTGGATTTGTACCATACTTAGGAGCTGGGGAGTACTAGACTGAGCTAAGACTCATGATTCTATCTAGAGATGGAACTTTTTGGTCTTATTGATATTTTTTTACATGTATTTTACTAACTACTATGTTATTATTTTGACTACTTTGTAGACACGTGACATGATCATCTTTTGTATATGATATTCCTTATAGCATAGTTTATATATTCTTATCATGTTTACTTATCTTCTTTCTGATTGTTATATCCTCTTCCGCTATTTTATTTGTATGACTACTACTATTGTGTTACACTCTGGTAAGAGTGAATAGTCTCCCAAAAAATAAACTCAAGGCCCTCACTACTAGTCGGCAGCCATTGGCGTTTGGGGAGATGTGTTTGAGGACATGTAGCCAACTAACTTGGGGAATTGTTGAGTGGAATACGGGTCTGGTACATTAAAAATTTGTATCAGGTTTATTATTTGGAAATAATTGACAGGGTAGGAAGGAATTAGAATTTGGTAAATGAACTGTTCTTGGGCATATCTAACTCACATACAGGAAAAATCCAAATTTCCTCAAATGGAAATTTTTGTTTACTGGATTTTGACTAGTACAGTTTATTTGACTCCACCATTGGGTGATTCGCTATAATTGTGATGTTACAATTGATACAATTTATGGTTATATTTTGTTGAGACCTAATGAGATGAGGGTATTTTATCTCATGAATCATTTTTAGTCACTTTATAGAAATCACATTCCATGCATTATGCCATGCCATATAGGATGCATTACTTGTTTTTGTGAAGTTTTGATAGGTGTTGTGATATATATGCCTACTATTTTGATAGATTATTTGTGTAGTGGATTAAGAAACTTGTTTTTTAATTGGAGTTACTTCCATAACCTAAGTAGTGTTTTCTTAATTAGGCTATAGCAGACACCCTAAGTAGCCAACTATGGCACATTGATTCATAGACCACGAGTTACATAGACTGGAACAAGTTATTGTGTGGATTAGGTGGATGACATATTTTGGTTCATAAGGAGTATAGGCCCTTATAAATCAGAAGTGTTGAACCATTTGGTTCATCCATTTAAAATGAAATTTGAAATGAATATGAAATTAAAATGGAAAATTGAAATGATAAATAGAGAACTTGACCTAGACCTGACTATTGAGTGGGTAAGAGGCAATGTATCTAGTGACTTTTGTGACTATTTATTTTTACCAGTCTTGGATTTAGGAGAAGGTCAGGCTATATAACCTAGTTATAGGAAGGTTTTTTCCTGTCCTATGCTTTTAGTTATGAACTTTGTTATCGATATTTTCAGAGGCGTCTGTTTAGCATTGTAGAGATATGCCACCACCACAACCTCTAACTGTATACCAGGAGGGTGTTGAATACCATGCTCTATAGGTAGTGGGATATGGGATACTGATGGATCCTTCTATAGTGCTAACTGAGGCACAAACAATTTTACCGAACATAGGTGCTAAGGCATAGTTCTATGAGGGGTTTTTTCATTTAATGTAAACTTTTCAAGGATCACTACAGCTTGCCTTGTCTATGGTTAAGTCGATGTGTGTGTTCCGACAGTAGCATCCTCCCACATTTTCAGGGCATGGAGGTCCATAGGATTTTGATCCATGGTTTGATACTATTCTATCGATCTTCAATCATTTGGATACACCTCCTGATATGAGAGTGAATCTTACGACTTATATACTTTGAAGAGCAGCAAAGCGCAGGTGGGATGTTTTTAACTAGGATAAGAGGTTGTGAGACATGGTTTAGGATGATTTCCAAACCAACCCCGAGACTCTGAGAGTGGAATAGGCTAGTGGTTTCATGCATCTAGAGTAGGGTGTGATGACAGTTATGGAGTACTTAGCATGCTTTATAGATCTTCATCATTTTGTACTAATGCACCTTGCTGATGAGTTATTGAGGGTGAGATACTTCGAGGAATATCTCTAACATGTCTTTTGATCCTAGTTCAATGTATTCAAATTGAACTCTATTACTGAAGTTGTAAATCATGTGCTAATTACATAGCATGTTCTAAGGGAATCCAAGGGCATAGAACAGAGCAGTATAGTCTCTTGACCAAGTGGTTCGACTTCTAGTGTAAGGAAGTGACATTTTGAGGCTTCTCGTGAGATGAGAGACAAACAGGCTATGATTTATGTTGGATCATTTTTCTATTATCAGTGTGGAAGATGAAAAAACATGAGGAATTAGTGAAATCACGACCTAGTCAAGTGTCGAGCTTGCGACATGATAGGCCATGTGCAACGTTTCTATAAGACCCTCCCTCCAACAGTGAGTGTTAGAGGGTAAGATATGACACCATGTTAAAGAACGAGTTTATTAGCTATGTATCAGGTAGGGAGCTGGAGTAGTACCAATTTATTAGGATGAGGTGGTGGTGGTCGTGGCTGAGGCACTCAGGAACTAGTTGTACTGAGACAATAGAGAAGGCCTACTCTGGGTAGTGAGGTTGTGTCATAGAGTCATGGTTTAAGCCGGATCTATTATGTATAGCCTACCCCTAAGAAAAAGGGTGTCAGACCATCTATGGTGAGAGGTACGATTTTATTAGCCTCTACTCTTGAATCTCCTATTTTTGAAACATGTGCATCACATTGTTTTATATCTGTACCTGTTTTCGAGAGCCTTGGGATCATTATTCAGTTTTATGAGGGTGTTATAATGATGGAACTTCATTGGGGATCATAACAGAGGATATACATCAGTGTATGGAGTGTCCCCTTGAGGTTAGTGGGTGGAACTTCATTTGGAATCCTTTTATCCTCAATATGACCAGGTTTGATATCATACACGGGATGGAATTTCTAGTATATTATCGATCCTACATCGATTGATATCACTGGAGGAGAATTTCATATCACTATAGGGTTCAATTTATACTTTTAAGGGTGAATGTGATTTCCAGACAAGTCAAGCTGGACCAGAGCATCGTGGGTTGGGCGGGATGACAACCCAGATCATTGGTTTGTATATGGATGATCAAGGAGTGTGTTAGGAATATTTGCCTCCATCATTTGATCATTTCATGGATGTATTCCTGAATTAATTTTTTGGTTTACCTACTGATATAGAGGTTTAATTCTCCATTGAACTAGTGTTAGGAGCTGCACCGGTATCCATTCATCCTTATAAGATGGCTATGATAGAGTTTCAGGAGATTAAGAGGCAGCTAGATGATTTTGGGGAAAATGGGTTTATTTAACCCAGTACTTCTCTTTGGGTTTCATTAGTCCTTTTTTCAAAAAAGGGGTATGGTACTCTTAGTCTATGTGTGGATTATCAAAAATTGAACCAGCTGGAAGTTAAGAATCGGTATCCATTTCCATGGATAGATGACCTATTTGATCAGCTTCGAGGAGCTTGAATGTTCTCAAAAAATTATTTGAGATTCGGATATCATCAGGTGCATGTTAGACCTATGTATATACCTTATGCAACTTTTCATAGCAGGTATGGTCTATATAATTATTCGTTTATATCAATCATTCTCACCAACTCACTAGTGGTTTTCTTAGCACTGATGAAATGATTCTTCCATCCTTATCTGGATTCTCTTGTGGTGGTTTTCAGGGATGATATCTCGGTGTATTCTCACAATTTACACAACCATTACGAATATCTTGAGATCATTTTGGATACACTAATAGAGCATCATTTATATTCTAATCTCACAAAGTACCACTTCTGGATGGATAAGATTCACTTACTGGGTCATATTATCTCAGAGACAGGAGTATCAGTAAACCTAGATAAGGTGAGGGATTTAATTTCCTAAGAGAATCCCAATAACATATTTGACATACAAAGTTTCTTAGGGCTAGCTAAATATTATAGGAATTTCATACAGGACTTCTCATGCTTAGCAGTTCCATTGAAGGGATTGACTAAGAAGGGTGTGAAGTTTGTATGGAATGATACCTATGAGATAGCCTTTAAGAGACGAAAGGGAGATTTACTTTAGCATTGGTACTGATTCTTCCAAATAAGGGAAGTAGCTACACTGTATATTGTGATGCATCAGGTATTGGGCTTGGATAAGTGCTAATGGAGGTAGATAGAGACATGTCATATGGGTATCGGTAGCTGAGGCCACATGAGAGGAATTACCCTATGCATGATCTTGAGTTAGCTACAGTTGTTCATGATTTGTGTTGTTGGAGAGATTACTTAATGGGAGAGTGTTTTGTGGTGCTAAGGACCACAAAATCCTTAGGTACATATTTACATAGCATGATCTAAATATGAGGCAGTGAAGGTGGGTTGATTACCTAAAATATTTTGACTTCGTGCTTTCCTTCATTCCTAGTAAAGGAAATATAGTGGTTGATTCACTAAGCTGGAGGACTCAAATACAGGCAGTTTAGTAGGACAATAGTGAGTGTAAGCCTATGGATTTGTTATATGGGATACACTTGTAGGTGAAGAAAAATCATAGATATAATTTTCTTTCATCTTTATCTGTAACCTCTACCCTACTAGATAGAGTGAGTATGAGGTAGCTATAAGATTCTAAGGGTTGAGTCCTATGGGAGAGTGTGGAAGGTGAGGATCCACCTATTGGTTGTACCATAGGCAAGGATGAGATCCTATGTATCCATGGCTGTGTATGGGTTCTAGTGGTCATACTTGAGGAGATGATGTGGGAGTTTCATGCCTTATTTTTGGAAGTGCATCACGATGTTACCATGATGTATCTCAACTTAAACCATTAGTACTGGTGGCCGAGTATAAAATGTGAGGTAGCGAGTTTTGTTACAAGATGATACACCTATAAATAGTTGAAGGCGTAACATCATCAACCAGCCAGACTTTTACAATAGTTACTTATTCCTGAGTGGAAATGGGATGATGTCATGATTTATTTCATGACAGGTTTACCAAGGTCACCTCGAGGTAGCGATGTAGTGTGGGTTTTTGTTGACAGGATCACAAAGGTTTATCATTTCCTACTGATTAAGGAGGAATTCAGTGTAGACAATCTTCATAGGTTGTATATCTGTGAGATAGTACGACTTAACAAGGTCCCACGCACTATAGTTTTTTATACGGATGCCTGGATTATGACTTGTTTTTGGCAGAGTTTTCAAAGGGCGTTCGGTACACAGGTACTTATGAGCATGGAATACCACCCTCATATTTATCATCAATTAGGGAATACAATATAGGGTCTTGAGGACATGTTGCAATCATGTGTTCTGAATTTTTGGCATTCATGGGATAGGCATATACCCCAGGTTGAATTCACCTAAAATAATAGCTATTAGGAAACTATATGGATGGAACCTTATGAGGATTTGTATGGTAGGACATGTTGATTACCCTTTTCTATTTAAAGGTAGGTGAGGTATCTTTACTGGGACCACGTCTCATGCAGAGGACTTATAAGTAGGTCTGGTTGATCATAAAATGGATGTCTACTATAAAATCTCAACATAAATATTACTTCAGTCACTGCATATGACCTATAGATTTTTAGGTTGGGGATTGGGTCTTTTCATGTATCTCACTGAGGCTGGTACATGGAAGAATCAGGAGATAAGGAAATATTTCACCACAATATTTCAGACTATTCAATATTCTAGAGAGAGTTGTCCTGATAGCCTATTAGTTGTAGTTACCTCAGAGGTATTGATCCATGCACGATGTCTGCCATGTATCTCAATTGCTCCATTATCACATAGACCCATCTCACATTCTGCATTCGGAGGAGGTAGAGTTATAGGTAGATGTTTCCTTTGAGAAGCATCTTATTCACATAGTTTAAAGGAGCACAAAGGTTAGGTCGGTCAGTTCCTAAAGTATAGGTGCAATGGTAGCATAGTCATTTACAAGATAATATTTAGGAAAGGGAGGCTGACATACATGCTCAGTGGGTAGAGTTATTCTTGGATGATTCTTAACCACCCTTGAGAGAGAAATTTGGAGACAAATTTATTTAAGGGGGAAGATTATAAGAACCCTAGTTTTCATAATAGGTACAGATCCTTTTTTTGTTTAAAAGATTTTTTATGGCCTAATGTGAATACCCTTTGAGGTTATAGGAGTATTGGGGATATTCAAGGCTTATTCAAAGCCTATAACCCAATTATTGGAGTAAAACAAATGGGCCACACAGTTAGAAGTAACCATGTGACCCAATCTGCACGTTTTGATGAAATCATGCAAGGCTATACAGTGGTATGCTACGGGACACATGGTTTGAGGAAACTGGATAGATAGAGGCACATTCCCATGAAAAAACTACAACCTTTATGATAGATGTTTTTTTGCATGATTTGCACATGATTAGTCAAATCGTGAACAATGACCATGTGGGTGCCCCCTTAGCACAATAGTGGGTGCATGTTTGGTGCACAGTTTTTCCAACCATATATGTAAATCGTGTGACCAAGTATTTTGTGTAAAATTAGAAAACCACCCTTAATGATTTTATAACATTAAACCTATTTTCTCTTTTCTAAAATTGGATAATAGTAAGATTTGGAGATATCCTTTGATTCCTAAATTGGGATTTGTGAGATATTTTCTATCCAAGATCAGATTTGAGATTCGTTTATCTCGTTAGATCTGCATCAGGGAGTACTCAATTCCTTTTGTGTCATTCTTAATTCTTCTTTCTATCAATGAAGTTGTTTAAAAGCAAGATAAATTCCTATATTTTCAGTTTCTTCATATGTTCTTCATTTTTCTTCTGATATGAGTCGAAACAAAAGTTGATACTGGATGATCACTCTACTACCAACCAACGGTATGTGTTTTATAATTTTATGGAATGGTTTGGTGCTTTATTAAGATATTTTCCATTATGCCTCCTGCTGGACTTTCCTAAGAGACCATGAAATTGAATTGAATAATTAAATTTAATATAGTGGAACCTATTATGGATACCCATTAGTCCCTTGATACTTTTTGGAGGTTATTTTCCCCAACTAAGGTCACCCATGGGTTGTGTCTTTGATATTTCCATTATTATACCACCCATGGGGTGTGTATTTGGGCTTTCCTAGTTAGAGTAATCCCTTAATGAACTCAATTGAATTGAGTTGATTGTTAGGATATGTATATTTCATCCCTTACCATGTGCTAACATGTTATACCTTTCTTGAATTGATTAAATGACTTATATCAAATTGTTATATGAGTGTGTATACTCATAGAATTTAATACTTGTGAATTGAAGAATGTAATGAGATGTGAATTGAATGGTAGTGGATGGATTGGTTTTTAAACATTGGATATTGATTTCATTAGATTCCATATACATTTCTCTTATGGGTCTTGAACATGGTAGTGGACACCTTGGATGATATTGCTTCTTGGGTCTTGATTCTATGGGATGACTTGGTCCTTACTTCCCCTTGGATCTAGTTTGTCTTGGGATTGTAGTGGGTATGGTTGACATACATGATCCTTGGACCCTAACTCAAGCCTAACCGAGTTTCCATTGAGATGATCATAGGACTCAATGAGGATTCCTTGGTCCACTATACCTTGGATCCGACCCTGAGGGGTCTGAATATTCTGATTATATGGCATAGTTGTGGTAAATATGATATGATTGGTTATATGGAGTGTCCATGGTTGTAATGATGCTTCTAGTTATGCAGAAATTTCATGATTCTTGATACAAAAGTTATACATAAAATCCATGGTTGACGTGATATGTCTGGACGTACAGTTAGGTTGTGGTAGTTATTTCTATTTTTCTTTAGTTTCCTTGTAATAGGAGCTTGACAATTGTTTTGAGGGGAACCTTGTGGGATATATAGTATCACATGTATTGTAGTATATATTCCATGGGAACTTTACATTTATTTACTTCTTAATTGTGATATAGATTGCACTCTACTTTAGCTTGTTATATTTCATAGCCTGGATTTATTTTAGACCTTTGGGTGGTTACCTACTAGAATTTATTATAATACACGGCTAGGTTTTACTATAGACCTTTGGGTGGTTACCTACTAAGATTGTATCTCACACCCTATTCGGGCCTATATTGGGTACCCATACAGACTATATGGATGCAAGTAGGAACTAGGGACAGTTTCCACAGTTTGATGCTTGACTTTGTTCCATGCTTAGAAGAAGGGGAGAATATGACCGAACTAAGGCTTTTGATTCTATTTGGAGATAAAAAAAATTGTATTTTTAGTATTTTGTTATATGTATTGTACTAAATACTATGTTCTTGTTTTGGATTCTTTATAGACACATGACATGATCATCCTTTTTATATGAGATTCCTTCTATCATAGTTTATATATCCATGTCTTGTTTACTTATCTTCTGTCTAATTGTTATATATGCTTACAATATTTGATTTATATGATTTATAACATTGAATTACACTCTGGTAAGAGGGAATAGTCTCCTAAAAGATACACTTAGGGACTTCACTGCTAGTCAGCAACCTCTAGCATTTGAGGTGATGCACTTGAGGCCAATTAGCCAACTGGTCTTAGGGCACTGTTGAGTGGAATTCGAGTCTAGGATTTTGAATATTTGATTGTATTATATGTTATTTTCTCATTTTTTTCATGGGAATATACATTACTACCACATAAACCCTTTGAAAAAAAATTCTCCCTTCTTAGGATATGTTCTTTTGAAACAATTCACTTTATTTCTCCAAATGGATTATTATTATGTTATTATGGTATTGACTTAGTTATATACTCATTATTATATATGGTGTGAACATCACATTTTACATAACTTAGATTGGATGATGTTCACATAGAAAGTATGATGTTCTATTAACATGGTGAAATTTATTGGCATACCATATATTGTTATCCCAGAACAGAATATTATTGGTAATTTAACTATATTTTGTTTGACTACCACCTTGTTTATCAGTATGGGTTATGATCATGTTATACCTTTATTCAAATGGGGAAAACTATTGAAATTATTTATGATTATTGGCCACTAACATAGGTTGATCAAGTATTAATATTTAGTATTCTTCATTATATGGATAGCCATATTTTTATTTAGCTAAAGGTTCCTTAGGTAATAGTATTAAAGGTCTTGTTGAATCTTATAGTGAATTCATTGTAATTTATTAGGTGATAGTTGGGGTTCAGAATTATATAGCCCCTTAATGTGTCAACGGGTCTCATGAGACAAAATAGGTTTGGATATTTGGTCTATGTCTTCCAAATTTAGTAAGATGTCTTTAATGCGGTCTTAATAACAAGTAAAGTTTTTTGACATAAGGCCTTAACAATAGGTTTTTGATTTCTAAAATTATGAATTCCATTAGATTTTCATGAATATATCATGGTTTTAGTTTCATTTTGATTATGGATTCGTGTTTTTTACATATTCCTTCCATAATATTTATTCCATGTTTACGCCATGATTGATTCAGTTATATTTTTCGATTACTAAGAATTTGAGTTCAACCCTTATTATGTTTACATTTCCCTTAGTTATAGAGAAAATTAGTATATGTGACATGTTTAGAAGGATAAAACATGTGGAATAATTTATGGGAGATCTTGAAGACTTATCATGAGTTAAGAGTTTCTTATATATAATGGAAAAAAATTCCATTAGTTGAGAAATACATGGTCTTTATTAGTTTATGATGTGTCCTAATTCTCTAAATCTATAAACCTAAAAATATCTTTTGGAATGTAAGAGATAAAATAATATTTCTTATTTTTTATTTAATTATGGTTATATCCAGGATTTTACAGTTAGTATCAAAGAATGTATGAAAAGTATGTGTCTATGAGCACTGAATCTGGGAGTGCAGGTATGGAGAATCATAGTTAGTATCAAAGGAAAGGTTTAGATAATTATTTATATTAGGATATTTATTAAGGATATTTTAAGGATTTATAAGATAAGGTTGATCATAATATATAACCCTTTGGAATAGTATATGATTTAATTATAAGGAAATAATGAAAATTTTATTTGGGTATTATGATGAGAAAACCTTAGTGAAAACCTTTGAGATGAGTTTAAGTATAGGATTAAATCTGGAAATATTGGAAAATCTTTGAGTCAGTGGTTCTCTTAGAAATACATCCCTATCTAGATACTATCAAGTGGATGTAGTTGTGGCATAGATTCACCTATATGTAATCACCCAAAAAGTGTTGGTTGAGAATTGACCCAATCATCACTTTGATGCATGATGAGTGGGCTTATGACTACACACCTGGAGAGACACTCCTTGTGGATATCATTTGGTTAATCATATTCTCTTTAAAACCCATTATAAAGGATTTAATATTTTTATTAACTAATTAGGTTATATAACCTAATAGATAAATGACCATGAATAACCAAGTATTTAATAAGAGAGAGTCATAGGTTGATCTGAAATTATCATATATTAAAAAAAGTTTTCATAAGGGAAGAACTATTCATATTGATGTTTTCATATAAATATTTTGAATAGTATCATAACCATTTTAATATTTTTTGAAATAGGGTCAAAGAAATGAATATGGGAAAGGTATGTACCTAGAAACTACTATGTCTTATAATTGAATAAGTGAGCATACTAAAACGGTTTATAATCTTATTATATTCTTATTATTATAGAAAAGGTGATTTTTATAATATTACCTAAGGTATTGAGATTTATATTTTCTTGAAAATATTATATATTCTCATTATTTAGTAATATTTATCAATGATATTCTGGTATATTCTAAAAATTATGAGGATTATGTGAAACATATAAGGATTTTTTCAATAGTTCTTATTTAAAGGTTTGGAAAAATATATTAAATGGTATTAATATCCATGAAAAGTTATTTTATGAAAAGGTTGTATTTTGTGGATTAAATATTGGAGAACATGTGATTTAGGTATGTATAAATATTAAGTTTAATATACACATGATATTGAAGTAATAAAGGGTGGTTTAATTTTGAAGAAGTAAGTTAGATAGTAATTGGTAACCTTAGGTTTGATAATTGATTCATGATATTTTTGGATAAGTTAATCTCATTTTTGGGATTATGATATATAGTGACTAGTGTTTGACCTTATGAACTAGTGTTTAACACCATGTGAAGGTTAAATATAGAGTTGGTTTTTAGAGGAATGTGTAATCTCATTATGGTTTAATGTCTTAGAGATTCAAATAGGTTTTTGTAAAGGTATGTTAATGAGGGTATATGATTAAGGTATATGCATATTTGGGTATATGATTGTAGGAATGACTAAAGTAGTTTGAGGAAGGATAAGTTGGATTTTTAGAGCATATATTTTAATGATTATTAAGTTTAGAATATTTTAAGAAATTTGATGGTAATTTGGGATATCTATTTTAAGGATTATAATAATAAGTATGAGATAACCCAAATCAAAGTAATCTAGGTTGATCCAAGAATGATATATGTTAAACTAAGAGTGATATAGGTTGAACCAAGTCTAATAAAAGTTGATTTTTAGGAACTATAGGCTAACATGATATTGTTATAAAGTGAGACATCTTGAGGTTATTTTTTGTGGTTATTTATGATAATTCTATTATAATGACTGTAACTCAAGTTAATTCTTTTGGTTTTAGTAATTACTAAATCCCAAAGTATTTAAGTTAACAATGGATTCCATGGACAATATGAAAACTATCTCAATGTACAACCTAACTAGATGAGGGTTAGAGTCATAAATCTTATAATTATGAATAACTTTCTATTAATAATTTTGATTAATAATTTGAACATAGTTAAAATCCTAAACACGCTGATGAGGAGAAGGATGTGATCTCATAGAAATTTAGGTAACCAAGATGATAAAGGAAAGAAAATTCAATTTCTTTCATGTAAAAAATTTGGGAAGAAACATTGGGGTAAATTCTCTAAGTGTGGAGATAAAGGTCATAAGACTCTCAAGTGTAAGGAAAATATAGAATCTACAAAAATCCATTGATTCAATTGCAATACATTTAAAAATTATGAAACTCAATGTCCCAATCTAAGGGACAATAATGGAGATAGTCCCTAACAAACATGAGAATAAGTTTAATCCTATGAAACTACTACTAATTAATCAAATAATGAGTTTTCACTCTAGATTTTTTATTGTCCTATGCCATGTAAGTTTTCACCAACTACTGGATATTGAGGTACAAATAAAAAATCATGGTGGAAAATCATTTTCAGGGTTTGTGGAAAGTTATTCCTTATGGATATAGATCTACATCCCTTAGTATAATTATATGTGATATTAGCAATGGGTTATATCTCTTTATAAAATTATTATAATGGTCTTTCATACAGATAAATATCATTCCACATCCTAAATAAACCCATGATCATCTAGTGGTGTGTGATTAATTATGAGTTCCCGATAAAAATTATTCCTATCTTATTATTCAAATTTAGAGGACATAGTTTATTTAAGGATGGGAAATGTAACACCCTGAACTTATAATATATTATTACCTTTAAATAAGTCAATGTGTTTGATAGCTTTCTCTATATACAACACTGAACTTAAACGAAACCACAATATAATTAGATAAATATTTAAGTGTAACTGTTAAAACATAGTCATTTAATTAATGATAATGAATATCAAAAACCAATTTATAATATATATATATATCAATAAAATAAATTTTATTTTTAATATGAATTAAAATTTAATTATTTTTCCTAAAATGACTAATAAGAACATTTATTATTTAGAGAAGTGTTTTTCTAAAAAATTCCCTTTTATGTAATATGAATTTATTTTTCAATAAATATATGATTAATGATGATAAATAATGATTTATATTAATAATTTTTTAATAAAAATTTCATTGGTAAATTAAATAAATTAATAATAATAATAGTTAATATTTGAACATTTTATTTTAAAATTAAAATGATCTTTCATTATATTTTATAATTTCATTAAAAATGAATTTAAAATTTTTGGAATTTTAAATTAGTTTAATAAAATTCATTTTTTAACTACTCATATCAAAATTGACTTAGTATTAATGTTTTAGTATTTTCTGAAAAGGTTGGTTTTTAATTGAAAAATAAAATTTTCACAAAACTTTTAATTTATATGACTTTATCCATGTATAAGATGATCTATAAGATTAAAAAAACTTTTAGGTGATAAAATATAAATCTATGGAATAATATTATGCATTTTAAAATATAAATTGAGCTTATAAACCCTAGGTACGTCATTTTTAGAACTAAATTAAAAATATTATTGTAATAAAAAACTATTTTCGATATTTTATTTAAATCAAGTATTTTTTAGGGATATTAAGTTTTAGATAGACTTTAAATCATCATAAATTATATTTTTTTATAATAAAACAATTTAGGTCATTAAAATAAAAATCCAAGATAATATTATATTACATATAAATTTAAATTTTAAAAATGTTATTTTTATAAAAGTTTTTTTTACTCGATTAAGGTTGTTTATTATAGAATTAACATTTCAAAAATTTGGAGATTTTATTTGATAAAATTATATTTAAATTATACATACTAAGGATCAAAATATGTAAAATTCACAATATTATTTTTTTTTTAAAAAATTAATTACTAAGGTTATAAATTAATTGTCATGGTAAAAGTAAATTAGGGTAAAAGTTAAAAAGTTAAAACAATAAGATATAAAATAATCAAAGTTGTCTCAAAAAGGATTGGTTGAGGTTTTATTTGAAAAATAATAATTTTAATCCCCTATTTTTTCCATTTTTTGGACTTTATCACTTTAATAGTAACTATACATTATTGAAAATGTAAGGGTAACCCCCAAAACTACCCTTACCTTAACTTATAAAAGGGAAACATATTCACCACTTCAAGAATTGCCTCTAATAATAATTTATTATTAAAAATATTAAAATTTTATACTCCTAGAACCCTATCCCACTTTAAAAATATTTTTCTTTCCATTAGTTAGTATAAGGCCTTCATTTCCAAGGATACTTCCAAGGAAAAATCAAGTCCCCGACGTGAGTATGATTAACTACTTAATTTTTCTTCTTAATCATCTTATTTAAAATTTATTATATCCATGATAATATAATTATATTATTATAATTTATATGCTTTAATGTTATTATATTAAGGGTATTATTATTTTTTATTCATATACCTCATCCATTAAGAAAAACAAAACTAGTGTTCATGTGTTGTGCGGACTTCCACCTCTACTATGCAACATGTTTCTTTTTCTATCACCAACCTAAAAGGATGGATATAAGGATAGTATTAAAGGATAAATATGATTTTTATGATATAATTATAGTTAATTTATAAAAAATTATTGAACCTATTAATTGTTTGATCAAAAAATGATCATCTTTAATTTAATCATTTAAAATAAGCATACTAAGAGGATAACCTTTTATTCAAATCGTGTAATATATTCATATCCATTATTTATTATTATAATTACTTCCAGTTATGATATATTACACTATTAAACACTAAATAATATCATTTTTCTTATATTATAATGATATTACAACAAAACCACCTTATAATCATTCATTAAATCAACATATGTTTATGTTTGGGTTAGTTTAATCACCTAATTGGAAAATAATATGAATTTATATCATGAATTAAAATGGGGAAATAATTACTGATATAATATGATATAAATTTTTAAATAATTATTTTTTTATGGATATTTTATATCAATATTTAATTCATTAATTAAGGAAACACACTTTCATTTTCAAGAATCATTGAAACATGCTTATTATCGGTCTCATCTTCAAGGATAAATATTAAAACGCTTATGAATAGATTTTGAAACATAAAAAATAATTATAAATCATCCATAACAATGATTTTAATTATATATTAAAGATGTAATTTTAAATAAGAATAAAAATAGGCACTACTATTATGAAATTGGTACAAATAATCAAGACTACAAACACCTGATGTGGAAAATTGGAAGAATTCATGTAGAGAATGAATACTTATGAGGAGTGTGAATGAAAATATATATGAATAAGGTTATAAATTAATTTATTAATATGTATATTTTTGTGATATAGGATGTTAAATTATTTTTGGGTAATTCAGGATAAGTGTTCAGGGTTTTTCTTCTCAAATTCTTCTCTTTGAGACATGTTTGGTATTATGAACCTAATTTAATTTATGTGGTGTATTTACTAACTATTTGAGATATAATATTATATATTATATTTTAATATATAACATCTAAGATTTTTTCATGTATTATTTTTTATATTATATGGATTATTTTTGTGACCAGACGCTGAAACGGCGTACGATTCTGAGGCCTGGTGTGCTCGGAATAAATGTTTGAAAATATTAAAATATTTAATATCATGTGCACTCAGTTTTACTAAAAAAGTGGAATAACTCTTAAACGGGTTCCTGGATCAAAAATATAAGGTCACTGTTGAATTCAGAATAGCAACTTTACCCTAGTTGTGACCTAACATTGGTCGACGTGGGTCATTTACAAAAAAGCCATCACGGGCATAAAATGAATAGAATAATTAAACTACTTTATTGATGTAGTGACGCAAAGAATTGTTCTTTAAGTGTGTCATTATGTCATAATTCTAGGGTTTTCTATATAACCTTGGAACTTCTGGAGGATTTTTGTAGATATCTCTGGGAATCCTTTCCAACGAATGATAACGGATCGATGATCGACGCACATCGATTTTGAAGGATCTCTCCAATGAACACAACACAGCTTCATTCTTCATTGGAAATCAATACAAATAGAGGTTGGTCATTTTATTTAATTATTTTATTCCCCATTATTAATTTCTATGATGAACACAAATCAATTGAAGAACAAATTGATTTATGGATTAATCACTTTGCAAGAAGGGTTTTATTTTGTGGGATTTATTTGATCTGGTTTTATAACCCAAATCCCTAGTTCTTGATCATTGGATAATAACACTTTTCCAGTGATTATAAACATTCATTCTTGTTTTATTATCCCTCCTTGCTCACATTCTTCTCCATTTGGATCCCTGTGGTCCCGGCTTGATGTTGTCATGTGGTTTCGAACTCAATCAGACCCCCATATTTGAGTAAAATCGACAACCAAGGATGGATCATTGTAGATCAGGACCTAAGAAGCTTGGATATATGATCATTTATTTTTTTTGGAATCAGAGGATGTATGGAACGAAAGGTATCATTGGTGCACGACAGCGGTTCCGGCGGCCAACAGCAGCCCACGTGTGGGTGGCGGAGGCAAACACAGCGGTGACCACATGGGAGTAGTGGAGGCTAACATGGGATGATGGTAGTGGATGTGGGAGTGGCGGTGGAAATGAAGCGGGTCAGGAAAGCAGGTCGGATCTGAGTCGGGTCAACGGGTCAGATCTAGGTTAGGCTAGCGGGTCAAATTCAGGTCGGGTCGGACCCGGGTAAAATCCAAGGCAACCAGGGCAGAGCCCCATTGTGGTCAATCGTGGCAGTTGACTATGGAACCAAAACAACTCAAGATACCATGGTAATAATGATTGTATGGAAATTCATTGGGCGGTCAACCTTTGTGGTCAACCACAATGGTCGGTCCGCATAGAAGGTGGACTAACAGCGGCGGTCGGTCTACGAGTTGCCAGTCTGCATGGTAAGTGGACTCACTGCGGTGTTCAGTCTGCGGTCCCCGGACAATTTTATGAGCATATTTTTGAGTGGTAGGTTCAAATAAATATTTATTTAGGCTCTTCTATTTTCTAGTTTAGAACAGTATAGGCTGAGTGTGTTCCCTTGGTCCTTTCCTCGATGTTACAGTGTGATATTATATCCACATCACTGGATTGCAATTCCCTCTAGAGGTCGAGTCTCAGATATAGTTTTGGTGTCCCTTCATGAGACCGGAGTGTGATCCTCTATCATCTTTAGTAGAGTTTGTGGAATCAGTGTAACCTCCTTGAGTAGGGTGTTGATCCTCTATATAGTGGGCCACATCATTAGGGTTTGTGGAATAATTATCATATGATCCCCTATGTAGCGGGTTGATCTAGATTGGATTCTTGGTGTCCCCCAGTAGTTCTAGGTGTGACCCCCTCTCTATGTATCATAGTATTCTTAGACTAGTGTGTTCTCTTTGGGTGGGGACTAAATGAGTTATACCTCTTCATCGAGTGTCTCTAATGATATCATGGCTTGAGGAGTGATTTCTCCCAGAACGAGCATTGCTTCAATCAGAATCATATGGATAGAAGTTGGTTATGACTGCCTGATGGCATGGAGTTTATCCTAAGTATGCATAGGTTTCTCTTTCTTCTTGTATCTTTTATATAGTGTTACATCTTGTATTGAGATGACTATACTTGGGGATTCATTTTTAGTGTTTTTTGGGTGTCCTACTAAATATTTTTATACTCACCTCTACATGGGATTTTCCCACACATGTCATGTCTTGTACATAAGGTGGACCTTTTTACAGTGTCCATGGAGGACCAGGAGTGAGTAGATCATAGCTGGAGCTGGGAAGACTGAGGTGTTTACCAAAAGTGTACCTTTGACGTAGTCCTCACCCTTGGAGCACATTAGACTCTTTACAGTTTTAGTTGGACTTTTGTTATAGAATATTTGTGGTGGGATTGTATTTTCCCCTGTTTACTTTTACTTTACTTCCTATTGTACTCTGGTTGTGGGATCTTAGTTGTATGCATGCATTCTATCAGTTTTTTTACATTTCATTATTGTGTGTCTTGGAGATGCATGCATGTGTACATGTACTTTAGGAAAATGAATCCCATTATGGGAAATTCCTACATGATGCTAGTCACCAACCCTTGTCCTATTAGAGGCGGTATTGGGGTATTCATGGCATGGACACTTTGGGACGGGTCGTGACAGGGTGGTATTAGTGGGGGTTTGTCCTACTTTAGGACAGAGAGTTTGTGAGGTTGGTTTGGGGTAATGGTGTTAGGTGTTTCGAGTTTGGATTTCAGGCTAGGGAATCTAGTGTTGGTATGGTGACTGGCATATCCATACACCAGAACTTTGAACAATTTATTTTCAACTCGGCACATGAAAATACTAGTTGTAGGGAAAAACAATGGTACATGCATCATATAGGAATGGTTGTGTCTTCCATATCCTTCTTGAGTCATCTCCCCATATATACTCTATTAATCATGGTATATCTTGTTTTATTTTAAGATTCCTATACATAGATATACAGCCACAACATGATCATGAGGATGATTCTCCAAGTGATGAGGAATTGGTACAGGGTCTTGTACCAGAGATAGCACCTCCGGGTGGTTTACTAGTTATACCACCACCCATCGAGCGGCAACTACTACCACCACAACCAGCTGAGGATGTACATAGACTGAGTGTTTTGCATGAGTTTCAGAGGTAGAGACCTCTTAGGTTTCAAGGTGATCCAGACCCCCAGATGGATAAGGACTAGCTCAAGGCATTCACCCATGTTTTTCACCTTATGAGGATGCCAATTGATCAAATGACAGTCCTCATGGTGAGTCTTCTTTAGGGGTCTATTGGGTGATAGTGTAGCTTTGTGACTCAATCACATGATGAGATATATATCTCCTATAAATACTTTGAGTGTCTCTTAATATATTATTTCTATCATGAAATATTACAATCGGTACGCATATAGGAGCTTCTGCATCTGTAGCTGGGTAGTATGATCGTGGCAAAGTATTCGACAAAGTTTACTGATCTTTTGTGCTACTCCATGGATATGGTACGTGACCAGTTTTCAGGGCTTCGACTTTCAAGTAGGAATTATACCAGTACATCAAGGCATAAATGGTCTCCCTTAGCATTTTTACTGATGTAGGGGTACTTGAGTGAGACCTGTTAGTGGAAAGTTTTCTGGAGAAGCATACACCAATAGTGGGAGCAAGTAGTGTGAACTCGGTAGCTGAGACATCGGTAGTAGGTAGCCGATGACAGTCACAGGGATCCAAGTAGGTTAGGTGCTTTAGGAGGTGATCCTAGAACTCAGGGTCAGTGGTGCAGGGCTCCCAAGGTGGCTCGAATCAGCCAAGGGATATGTGGTATTTCTCTTGTGACGTTCGGGGACATTTGGTACAAGACTGCCTGACCCATTGTACAGCTAATCGAGATACAGTTGAGGGACCACCTAGAAAGAGATAGAGATAGGAGAAGGGTAGTCCATAGGGAGTTAGGTGTGGAAGAGGTGTTGGTAGGGTAGCATGAGGTGGTCATATGTTTGACCTATTTCCACCATCATCCCAAGGTGGCCCACATCAATCTCAGGGAGATGGTGGAAAGGGACAAGGAAAACTAAAGGCTATGGAGGCTTATGACCCCAAGGCTATAAGAATGATATAAGGTATGATCTATGCCTTTTTACCTTATATGTAGTATTGATAGACATATGTTCTAGTTATTCTTTTGTCACCATGAATCTTGTTTGAGACTCAGAGATTCTAGTTGAACCATTGACTCAACCCTTATGCTTGGAGAATCCTACTAGAGGAGACAAGATGATCACACACTAGTGCCGATAATGTGACCAGACTATTGGAGGCAAGAGTTTCGGTTTTGATCTCCTCATAGCAGTGTTGAGGCCTTACATCATCATTCTTGGTATGGATTGGTTATCCACAGTTCATGCTTAGATTGACTGTTTTAGGTGAAGATTACGGTGTGTCCGCAATAATGGAACCAAGTTTTCCTTTATCAGTGAAAGGGAAATCCAGGAAGTGCAAGATGGACTGACATATAGAATTGTACATCCAATTAATCATTGGTTAACTAGCCTCACCCTCAATGTAATGGATGATATAAGTTTTTAGTTTCCTAAAGTAATGGCAAAGTATGAGGACATCTTTCTCAAAGATGTTCTAGGTTTACCTCCCCACCAGTAAATGGACTTATGCATTGATCTGTACCTTAGGACAACACTTATATCAACACATTCATATCATATGGATCCCATAGAGCTTCATGAGCTGAGGGTACAATTGGAGTATTTTCAGAGGAAGGGCTTCGTGAGACCCAGTGTCTCACCCTGGGCATCCCAGTTTTTATTTTCCAAGAAGGCATATGGGAGCTTGAGGTTATGTGTGGATTACCAGCACTTAAACCAAGTTACTATAAAGAAAAATTATACACTACCAAGGATATATTGCCTATTTTATTAGTTAAAAGGGGCTCAATGGTTCCCAAATATTGATCTCAGGTCAAGATATCACTGGTTATGAGTACGAGATGTTGATATAATGAAGACGGACTTCAGATGTCATTACAGTTACGATGCGTACTTGGTGATTATATTTAGAATGATGAATTTTCCAATAGTGTTCATGGGACTCATGAACTAGATATTTCATCCTTACTTAGACCGGTTCATGGTAGTCTTCATTGATGAAATCCTAGTGTATTCGGCGTCTGAGGAGGAGCACGTGAGACACTTGAGGATAGTCATGGATACTGTAGTACCCCCATTTTCTAGTATGTAACCCTTACTTGATTATTTTTATGTAAGGGTGAAGTTTGGTAGAGTTTGATAAACTTTAAATAAGTTTTTGAGGCTAAAGCAGATGCCCACGGGCTGCGCACGGTTTGTCTAAACTGTGCAGATATCCTAGGAGAAACTGTGTGTAGTTGTAGTTTTGAGGTGGTAGCTTTGGTATGGTTTGAAAAAGGTTAAGGAGACCATGCAAAGAGGTTGTGAAAGTTTTTCCTTAAGGTAGTATCTAATTGAAGGTCAGCGTATTATTTGTCTAACCATACGCAGGGAAAAAGGTAAGATCCTATTTTTTAGGATCTTACTTGTTTTTTATCCTACTTGATCGTTTCACTCATAAATAGCCCTAATTCAATATTTATCTCTATTGAATATTGGGGAACCTCTACCATGCATTTTGGAACCGATCTGGATCCCTCCCTTAGCATTTTCAAGCCCGATTCTCACGGTAAGTGATGTTCTTCATCGTTTTTGTCTCGTTTCTTAGATCTACTTAGATCTACTTATCCTATCCTCTTTATTTTTCAGATATATTCCTATTATGGATATATATATATGTTGTGGGATTACAAATATGATGATATTTGGGTTATTTAATGGTAGGATAAGAGATCTAAGGCCATTTTTGGAGAGTTTCAACCCGATTGCGTGAGCGTTCTTCATTTGTTGTCAATTTTCATCAAAACCTTCAAGGTAGGTGGATTCTCTCTCAAATCTTATTGCTAGAATTTATTGTATTAGTTTCAAATTTTTTTATTTTAATGTAATTTATTGTGAAAATCATGGAATAAAACTTATCTAGTGATGATTTATGGTTTTGGGTGAAATTGTGTGATCATGTTGAATTGTTGTGCAAATTGATTTAGTTTCTTGAATTTAAAATGGTGATTTAAAATTATGGATTTTATGGATTTGATAAATGGTTTTATAGAAAATTGGTTTTCAAAAAAAAATTGTTTTGTTGAAATGGTTTTGATGGAAATGGTTTTTAATAAAAATGTTTTTTTATTGAAAGAGTTTTTTTGGCATGATCCTTGGGCATATTGGTGTGTGTGTTCATATTTCATTTATAGGGTTTGGTTGAAATATGAAATTTCGATTAGTACCAAAAGTCAACTTTCATATAGGAGATAATTACATTGTTATGACTTGGTAGATTTATGAGAAACTTCTCATGAGTATGGAACTGTCATCGCGTAGCATGCATGGTTGGTTTTGTGGATGTGTTGAATGGATTGGATATGCCAACAGAATATTGAGAAATGGTTTTAAAGATTTTTTTAGTTTTTTTTATGGAAAAATAAATTTCTGTAACATTGGTTTTTATTTCACTTGTATGATTTTGGTTATAAATGGTTTTGGAAACTTGTTTATATTTAGTTATAAACTATTTTGAGAAATTGTTTTATATAAACTATTTTATGTAAATTTTTCTAAATATTATGTCCTATTGGTGTGAGTAGGGAAGTCATTGTGGAAAACCTACTGAGTGTTATACTCACCCATGTTTTGGCACTTTGGTGATTTTTCATATTCTATCTTCCAGGACATGGGCAAAGGTAAAGTATCACATGTTTTTAGCACCACCTCATGATACTTGGGTTTTTCAGTGATTGTGGAGCTTGGAGCTTGTGGAGCACAGAGTCTTGTGGTATTTTGGGAGTATTTATTGGTTCTTCCACTTTTTACTTTGATAATTGTTTGGTCTTCTGCTATTTCACACTTCAGAGTGGTTTTGATATGAATAAAGTAGTTGTGTTGTCTTGCTTTTCTTCATGCATCATTTAATGAATGGTTTGGTTGTGGTTTATTAGTTTAGTGGTTTATTTATTAAAGGGTAAATTGTACCCCAATTGTATTTTAAACCCTTTGGAATTTATTTCCATCCTTTTGCATCTTGGATATGTCCTTTAAGGTCAAGTAATGACTCATTGTACTCTCAAGCCAATGAGAATTAGCGGGTTATTACAAACGGTATCATCTTGTTCGGTCCTTGATTAACAAGTAGTTTTAATTTTTCTTGGTCTTGTAGTTGATTTATACTTATTTATTCCTTGGTTTATGGTCTTATAAAGGATTAGGGTTGTCCAAACTTGAAATTTATAGCATAAAAGGACATAGCTAACCTATTTATGTTCAACTTCAAGTTACCAGGGTGTTGGGTACATAAGTGTTTTGGAGACACTTATAGGATACCAAAATATCATTATCATTGGTTTAGCTAATGAGATGATCATGTCATTTATTGTAGAAGAATTAATTCTCACTAGGATTTCATATTTCATTTGTATTAATGATTTATGACTTCGTGCAAATGTGCAAATTTTTGAAAAAAATGCAGAATTTGTTTTCAAATGAAAGACTTTGGAAAAAAAGGCATGATAGATGTATTTTGAAAATGGTTTGATTTTCAAAAGAAATAATGAGATTTTTTAAAATAAGGTTGAACATGGAAAAAAATTGTAAAATAATGTTGTGATAGTTGATTTGATAGAATTTTAAATGTTAAGCCAATCAGTTTCTAGGGAGTAAGACTTACCGAGTTGTTGTTGTTTAGCAAATGGAACTCGGTAGGCATCGTAGAAACCAATCGGAATAAGATGTAGAGAACGTGGTTTCACATGATCAAGAGATGAACCAAGATTTAGTCTAGGGAATTTCATGTTATGGATATGGGGAACTGGATGGATGATCCAAGGCATGTGGATCATTTCTTCCAGTTCATGAAGCAGAATACACCCATATTCAGGGGTGATTCGAAACCTGAAAGGGAATAGGTGTGTCTAAATAGGATGAATCGTATATTTTATTTCATCAGTAAACCATCGGATTTGAAAGTCAAGATGGTGACTTATATGCTTGAGGATATTACATTCCAGTGGTGGGATCTAGCGATGCAAGATAAATTGGATCACAATCTTAGTTGGGAGAATTTTGAGGAATTTTTTAACAAACAATTATATCCTCACATGTTTAGGATTCAAAAAATGATGAACTTATTCAGCCTGAAGTAGGAAAATATATCTATCACAGATTATGTGGATAAATACATGAATTTATTGTACTTTGCACCATAAGTTGCGGCAAGTGTGGCCTTGAAGGAAAGAATCTTGAAAGTAGGGCTGAGACAGGAGATTCACTCAAAGATCGTGGTGCTCTGTATTATGGATTATACAGAGATGGTAAACAGAGTAATAGTGGATGAATGTGATATCTCAAGGTCTATGAGAGGAGGAAGTATAATGATACCTATGTGAAATGGTGGGAACTCGAATGTTGGGAGAAAGTGTAAGAGGGACACCTATTTCCAAGGTGGGAGCGGAACACAAAATCAAACAGCTAGATCAGTGAACCTTCCTCCATGACCAAAAATCTGAATGAGATGTTTCCAATGTGGTTACTTTGACCAAAAGAAGCGATAATTTACAGCACAACCAATAGAATGATATAATTTCAACAAGATGGGACATCTTAAGTGATTTTGTTGTAGTGCTCCAAGGTCAGGTGCTCGAGACACTTCTCAAGTGTCGGAAGAGTCATATGCTTCGACAGGGCAAGGAAAAGCAGAACCAGACTCATCAACAGAGAAGAGCTAGCCAGGGTGATTCTTAGAATACCACGACTCCTCAGTAAGGGAAATCTCAGCAAGGTAGCAAGGAATAGAGTATAGCTACGAAGTAGTTTTATGGAGCTGAGTAGATTATTGTGGATGATCAGTTTGTACCATCTATGGTGAGAGGTATGATTATTTTGAATTCTACCCTTGTGAAAGTGTTTTCTGATACTTTTTCATCAAATTACTTCATTGTTTCTTATGTTTCTAACATGATATGCTTAAAACTTGAGATGATTCCTTCTATGATAAAACTTCAAACTCCTCTCGGTGAAATAGAATATTGAACCTTTGTATGTAGAGCATGTGCTATAATTTTTGATGGAGCTGAGCTGAAGTAGGACTTCTAAGTGTTGAAAATGGATTTCTATGATGAAATCTTGGGTATGGGTTGGTTGAAAATGTTTAAGTCTCACATCGATTTTTATAGGAGAACAGTTAGTTTCATGATTGAGGATGACATTGAGAATCTATTCAAAGGAGAGAGGGTTGTAAAGAAAGGTGCAACAAGCTTGTTGACACCAACATTTGGAACGATCTCTTATCAGTTGGTTGTGTTAACTTTTTCATCGATGTAAGACATTGATAACATTAGTTTTCCAGCAGTTTTGGATCAATTTATATATGTCTTTCTCAATAACTTCTCCATTTTACCACCTATAAGGGAAGTGGAGTTTACGATTGATCTCTTTCCAGGGACCAGTCCCATTTCACTTCCATCTTATAGGATGGAACTAACAGAATTATGGGAATTGAAAGTGTAGTTAGAGGAACTGGAAATAAAAGGTTTCATTTGGACAAGTATGCCTCTGTAGGAAGCACTAGTCTTGTTCGTGAAGAAATTAGATGGAACTCTAAGGATATGTGTGGATTATTTTAAGCTTAACCAAGTTACAATAAAGAATCGGTATCCACTTCCACGCATTGATAATCTATTTTATCAATTGAGGGGAGCTTAGTGGTTATATAAAATTGACTTGTTATTAGGATATCATCAATTGTGATTTTGGAAGAAAGACATTCCGCAGATAGCTTTCAGAAGAATATATGGCCACTAAAAATATGTAGTCATGCCTTTTGGTCTTACAAATGCACCATAGGTCTTATGGAATTGATCAATTAGATATTTCAGAGATATATGGATTCTTTGTTTGTGGTGTTTGTGGATGACATAATGGTGTATTAAAGGACAAGGTCTGAGCATGAGCAACACTTGATGACAGTGTTGGGAATCTTGAGAGACCACCATTTGTATACCAAATTTTCAAAGTGTGATTTTTGGATACAAGAGGTATGCTTTCTTGGCCATGTAATTTTTTAAAAGGGTGTTTCAGTGGATCCATAGAATATAGAATTTATTATCTCATAGAAACCACTGAAGAATGTATTTTATATTTGAAGTTTCTTGGTCTAGATGGATACTACTGATGATTTTTTCATGACTTATCATGACTATCCTCACCAATGATAGCTCTGACAAAGAATAAGGCTCCATTAAAATGGACCGAAGAATGCTATAAGTCCTTCCAGAAGATGAAATTGTGTCTCACATCAGAACCTATATTTATTTTTCTATAATCAAGACAGGGGTACATGGTGTATTGTGATTCTTTGGGATCTGGGTTGGGATGTGTTCTCATGCAAGGATACCATGTTGTTGCTTATGTTTCAAGGTGGTTGATAGTGAATGAGAATAATTACCCAATACACAATTTGGAGTTAGCTATGGTCTTCCATGCTTTGAAGACTTGGATACATTATCTCTTTGGTGAGAAATCCATTGTTTCTACATACCACAAAATCATGAAACATATTTTCTCACAATAGGATTTAAATATGAGGAAAATAGATGGACAGAGTATCTCTATATGTTTGAACTTGACTTAATGTATACACCAGGAAAAGTTAATTCAGTGGCATATGCATTGAGAAAAATTTTGTATGCTCAGTTGGTGAAAGAATCTTTAGATGAATGGTAGTTGATGTTGGTCCTAGATGAAATGCATGTGGAATGTGAATACTGAGGTGATATTATGGTTTTCTTTTTGGTTTTGTGGTTCCTGATTCAGTAAAGATGGTCAAAGAGGCACAAATTTCCGATGTAGAATGTTGGGTTATGAGTTCAAAACTCAATGATGGGTAGACCATTGAGGGCTGTAAACTTTATGGGGATGTGGTGTTTTGGTTCAGAGATTGGATGGTTGTACCTATGTCTTGTCAGGAACAACTTCTTCATGCTTACCACCATTCTAGATGGGCTATACATCCAGGTATACAGAAGATGTATAAGGCGTTGAAGGTGCAGTTTTGGTGGATCAGCATGAAAAGGAAAGTGGTTGAGTTTATTTCAAAGTACTTAACTTGTTAGGAAGTTAAGGTGGAGAATTAGTTACTAGTAGGTATGTTGCACTATTTACCTATTCCAGTGTGGAAATGGGAGCATATGGCTATGGATTTTGTCATAGGTCTCCCAAGAATGGTCGGGAAACACGATTCCATATGGGTGATAGTGGATCATCTTACCATGTTGGCTCATTTTATTCCAATTCATGAAACTCATACGGTGTAGGATCTGTCCAAAATATACATCCAAGAAGTGTTAAATATACATGTAATACCATTTTCAATCATGTTAGATAGAGATCCAAGGTTCACATCTTGTTTCTAGAAATCCTTATAGAAAGCCCTTAGGACTCAGTTGACTATGAGCACGGCATATCAACCTCTAACAGATGGCCAGTCTGAGCGGACGATACAAATGTTGGAAGACATGTTTCAGGCATATGTAATGGATTTTGGTGTCTCATGGGAGGATCATGTACCCTTAGTAGAATTCTCATATAATAACAACTATCAAGCCTCGATACATATGGCTCTGTTTGAAGTATTGTATGTGCGTCCATGTCGTTCTCCACTGTGTTGGGTGGAAATAGGGGGGATTTACTAGTTGGGCCTAGTCTTGTCTAAGAAACAATAGAGAATATTCAGTTGATCAGAAAGAGGATGGAGACGTCTTAGAGTCGTCAGAAATCTGATACGGATCATCTCTAAAGACTATTTTCATTTGCGGTGAGTGATCATGTGTTCTTGAGGATCTCTCCAAGGCTTAGACATCATTGTTTTGGGAAGAAGGTAACGTTATATCCTCAATACATTGGCCCTTTAGAGATACTATAACAGTTTGGAGAGGTGGCATATCGGTTAACATTTCCACCATGGTTCAGTTCGGTGCATAATGTGTTCCACGTATCTCAGTTGAAGAAGTATCAGCTTGATCCTGACCATGTGATCAGATGGGATCACATTGACCTAAATTTGGATGATTCATTGGTACATATCCTGGTGTAGATTGCAGATAGGCCAGAGAAAGTCTTTTGTAGAAAATTCATCAGTCTAGTATGGGTTTTATGAGAACATGTTCAGATTCAGGAAGAGACTTGGGAATGTGAGAAGGAAATGAAAGAGCTATGGTCGGAACTCTTTCAGGGCAGTGAGGGTTTTCTACTTTTTGAGGATGGAAAGACCAATGGTGGGGATAATTTAATAACCCTAGTTTTTTGTATGTAACCCTTACTTGATGTTTTTTATTTAAGGGTGAAGGTTGTCAGAGTTTGGTAAACTTTCAATAAGTTTTGGGGCTAAAGTAGATGTGCACAAGATGCTCATGGTTTGTCTAAACCATGCAGATATCCTAGGAGAAACCGTGAATAGTTAGAGTTTTGAGTAAGTATATTTGGCATGGTTTTATCATGGTTAGAGATATCATGTGAGGAGGACATGTAGGGGTTTCATTAAGGTATTATCTAATGCATGGTTAGTGCATAGTTTGTCTAACCGTGCGCAAGGAAAAATGTATGATCCTATTTTTTAGGATCTTACTTTTTTTTATCCTACTTGCTCTTTTTTTTCTCTTAAATGGACTTAATTATATATTTCTCTCCATTGGAGGTTGGGTAACCTCTCCCAATCATTTTGGAACTAATCTGGATCCCTCCCTTGGCATTTTCAAGCCTGATTCTCGCGGTAAGTGATGTTATTCACCGTTCTTATCCCGTTTCTTAGATCTACTTATATCTAATTATTATATCCTATTTTTTCATATATATGCCTATTATGGGTAGATATATGTTTTGGGATTCAAAATATTATGATATTTTGGTTTTTTGATGGTAGGAGAAGATATCTAAGGCTGTTTTTTTAGAGTTTCTTCCCGGTTACGTGAGCGTTCTTTGTCTGTTGTCAGTTTTCGTCAAAACCTTCAAGGTAGGTGGATTCTATATCAACTCCTCTTTCTATAATTGATTGTCTTAGTTTCAAATTGGTTTATTTTAATGGAATTGATTTTGAAAATCAAGGAATAAATCTTTTATAGTGATGCTTTATGGTTTTGGGTGAAATTGTGTGATCTTGGTGAATCATTGTGCAAAGTGATTAGTTTCTTGAATTTAAAATGATGATTTTAAATTATTGATTTTTTGTATTTTCTAAATGGTTTTATGTATTAGTATTTTTCAATAAAAAGGGTGTTTTATTGAAATGGTTTGGCATTAAAATGGTTTTAATGGAAATGGTTTTCAATAAAAAGGTGTTTTATTGAAAGGTTTTTTTTGCATGATCCTTGGGAATATTGGTGTGTGTGTGTTCATATTGAATTTTTGGGTCTTGATTGAAATATGACCTTGTGCTCAGTTCCAAAAGTCAACTAGAAAACAAGATATAATTACCTTGTGATGTCTTCGTAGATCGGTGAGAAAATGCTCATGAGTATGGAACTATCATCATGTAGCATGCATGGTTGGTTATGTGGATGTGTGGAATGGATTGGGTATGACAAAGGAATATTGAGAAATTTTTTTAAATATTTGTTTAGTTATTTTTCTAGAAAAATAAATTTCTGGAAAATTGTTTTCAGTTTCACTTGTATGCTTTTGGTTATAAATGGTTTTGGAAACTTGTTTATATTTAGTTATAAACTATTTTGAGAAATTGTTTTATATAAACTGTTTTAGGTAAATGTTTTTAAATCTTCTATACTAGTGGAATGAGTAGGGAAGTCATTGGGGAAAACCTAATAAGTTTTATACTCACCCCTACTTTGGCACTTTGGTGCTTTTTCAGATGTTATCTTCCAATACATGGGCAAGGGTAAAGTATCACATGTTTTTAGCACCACCTCATGATACTTGGGTTGTTCGATAATTGTGGAGCTTGGAGCTTGTGGATCATGGAGTCTTGTGGTTTTTTGGGATTTTTTAGTGGTTCTTCCACTGTTTACTTTGATAATTGTTTGGGATTTTTTTGTTTCACACTTTGGAGTGGTTTTGATATGAATAAAGTAGTTATGTTGTCTTGATTTTTTTCATGCATCATTTAGTGAATGGTTTGGTTATGGTTTGTTGGTTTAGTGGTTTATTTATTAAAGGTTAAATCATCCCCCACTTTTATTTAAAACCCTTTTATCATTTATTTCTAGACTTTGGAATATTATGGATGTCACTTAAGGACAATTAATGACTCGTTGTACTATCAAGACAATGAGAATTTGTAGGTCAATACAGACACACTCTGAGAGAACCAGTTTTACGAAAGGGGAAGCCTTTCATGTGGACAGAAAAGTGCCAATGGTGATTTTAGGAGTTGAGACAAAAGTGATGGATAGAGTTCCTCGAGGACTATGGCTTTGAGATTTTCTATACTTCTGGTAAGGGGAAAGTGGTGGTAGATACACTAAGTAGGAGATCTAGTTTTCAGTTGTTGAATGAGGCATCAGAAGAGTTTTCCTCATTGCAGATATCCTTTTTGGATGGAGATAGAGTAGCTTACCTCCAGTCGATGGTTTTCACCCCTTCACTCTTATAGCAAGACAGTGAGGCACGACATGGGGATACCGATTGTGAGACCCTACATGCTCACATATCCACAGGGCATGCTCCTTATATATATTCAAAAGGTGGGGAGAATGTTGTTCTTTTTAGAGGATTCACATTGGTACCAGTAATGTTTTGGGAGGAGGTTTTGAGGGAGTTTCATACATCCCCTTTGGTGGTACATCTAGGTATAGAGAAGATATATCAGGACCTTCTACATTAGTTTTGGTGTCCAGGGATGAAGAAATAAGTTGTAGAGTTTGTTTCTTGATGCCTTACTTTTCAGCAAGTGAAGGATGAACACCAGGTTCCAACAGGTTTATCTCAACCCCTTGAGGTTCCAAAATAGAAGTGGGATGGGATATCGATGTAATTTGTGAAAATTTTACCACTTATGTCCAGGTTAAATGATTCCATTTGGGTGGTCATTGACCAAATCACCAAGTTTTCCCATTTCCTAGATATCCGAGAGCAGAGTTCAATGGAGAGATTGGGATGCCTCTACATTTAGAAGATAGTTAAAATCCATGGAGTTCCATAAAAATTGATTCTGATCATGATTCTCACTTTACATCCTGGTTATGGAAGGGATTACAGGATGTGTTTGGGACCCAGTTATGCTTGAGCATATCATTTCACCTATAAAATAATAACCAGACTGAGCATACCATTCAGGTTTTATAGGATATATTTAGAGCTTCCATGTCAGGATTTAGTCATAGTTGGGAGGATCACCTACCACTGGTGGAGTTTTCATACAACAATAGCTACCATTCCACCATCAGTATGGCACTATTCAAGGATTTGTATGGGTAAACCTGTAAGTCACCACTTTACTGGATTGACCTAGGAGAGTCAGCACTCATGGGCCCATAGTTTGTGCAAGATACTATAGAGAAGTTGAAGAGTATCTAGGAGTGGATGAAGACTGCATATATCCATTATAAGTCTTATCCTGATAGGCGATAGAGGACTTTTTAGTTCAAGGAAGGATACCATGTGTTCCTTCAGGTTTCACCTCGATGGGGATTATGGAGATTTTGATGGGGTAGTAAGTTATCTCTGAGATTCATCGTCCCTTTCTAGATATTGAATAGAGTTGGTAAGGTGGTGTACCACTTGGTTCTACCTTCACAGTTAGATCAGGTACACAAAGTATTCCATGTGTCACAGTTGAGGAGGTATGTGCCTGACCTAGCACATGTTATCGATTAGGGAGATCTGGACATCGTGGATGGAGTGACCATTGTTGAGTACCAAATATAGATCAAGGATCAGTATTAGAGGATCCTTTAAGGTCAATCAATTCCTTTGGTGCACATTCGGTGGCAGCACAAGAATCTCTTGGAGAGAACATGGGAGCGGGAGGCTCAAATTCATGCTCAGTACCCCCCATATGTTTGAGTATCCCTTGTTTTGGATTTTCAGGGATGTAAAGCCCCAAGGTGGGGAGAATGTAACATCTAATATTTTTTATGTATTATTTTTATATATTATCTAGATTATTTTAAAGACCATGTGCTAAGGTGGCATGAAATTCTGAGGCCTGGTGTTCCCGAAATAAATGTTTTAAAAATATTAAAATATTTAATAGAACGCATGCATAGTTATAGGATTTCTCTATAACTTGTGTCAGATGTCCATTTATCTTGTGCCAGGAGCAGCACCGGTGTCCATTCCTCCTTATAGGATGGCTACACCAGAGTTGCAGGAGCTTAAGAGGTAGTTAGAGGAGTTACGGGCAAAGGGTTTTATCTTACCCAGTACTTCTCCTTGGGGTTCTCTGGTCCTTTTTGCGAAGAAGATGGACGGTACCCTCAGACTCTGTGTGGATTATCGGAAGCTGAACCAGTTGACGGTAAAGAACCAATATCCCTTTCCAAGGATTGATGATATTTTTGATCAACTTCATGGATCACGAGTGTTCTCAAAGATTTACTTGAGTTCAGGATATCATCAGCTATGCGTGAGACCATTGGATATACCGCTTGTAGCTTTTCAGAGCAGATATGGTCTGTACGAGTACTTGGTTATGCCGTTCGGACTCATGAACATGCCAGCAGTTTTCATGGCTCTGATGAATCGTGTGTTCCATCCTTATCTGGATTCTTTTTTGGTAGTATTCATGGATGACATCTTGGTGTACTCTCACACTCGACATGACCATGCCACCCATCTTGATATTGTATTGAGTACACTAAGAGAGCATCGGCTATATTCTAAGCTCTCAAAGTCCCACTTTTGGATGGACCAGATTCACTTTCTGGGTCATATCATCTCAGAGGCGGGAGTTTCTGTAGACCCAGAGAAGGTGAGAGCAGTAGTTTCCTAGGAGCAGACTAAGAACATGTTTGAGATATGGAGTTTCTTAGGACTGGATGGTTACTACAGATGCTTCATACAGGACTTCTCCTGCTTAGCAGCGCCGTTGACGGGTCTGACTAAGAAGGGTGTGAAGTTCGTTTGGTCGGAAGCTTTTGAGACAGCCTTCCAGGACCTGAAAGGAAGTTTGACATCAGCACCAGTCCTGATACTCCCAGAGCATGGGAAGAGCTATACAGTTTACTGTGATGCATCAGGTATTGGTATAGGAGCAGTGTTGATGCAGGGCGATCGAGTTGTTGCATACGGGTCTCAGCAGTTGAGGCCACATGAGAGTAATTACCCGACGCATGACCTAGAGTTGGCTACAGTTGTTCATGTGTTGCGCTTTTGGAGACATTATCTATTGGGAGAACGTTTTGTGGTTTTCACCGACCACTTAAGTCTCAAGTATATCTTTACTCAGCGTGACTTGAATCTAAGGCAGCGAAGGTGGGTCGAATACCTACAGTCCTTCGATTTTGAGCTTGCCTATACACCTGGTAAAGGTAATGCAGTAGCTGATGCACTGAGTAGGAAGACTCAGATACAGGCAGTGCAGGAGGCCAGTGGTGAGTGGCAGCTCATGGATTTGTTCTCTGAGATTCATTTGGAGGTGCACGACAGTCAGGGGAAAACTTATATTTCATCTTTAGCTGTGACTTCTACCCTCCTAGATAGAGTGAGGATGAGACAGCTATCTGATTCGGAAGGCCTAGTTCTACGGGAGTCGGTAGCAAGTGAGGACCCTCATCCTGGTTGGATGATAGGCGGTGAAAAAATTTTGTGTTTCCATGGATGAGTATGGGTTACAGGTGATATACATGAGGAGCTAATGCGGGAGTTTCATGCTTCATCTTGGGCAGTTCATCCCGGAGTTACCAAGATGTACCGAGACTTGAGACATCAGTACTGGTGGCTGGGTATGAAGAGAGATGTAGCTGGTTTTGTTACGAGGTGTTCCACCTGTCAGCAGGTGAAGGCAGAATATCAGAGGCCAGAAAGACTGTTACAGCAGTTACCCATCTCGGAGTGGAAATGGGATGATGTCGCGATGGATTTCGTGACTGGTTTGCTGAGTTCACCTCGAGGCAATGATGTCGTATTGGTTGTTGTGGACAGACTCACGAAGTTGGATC
This sequence comes from Viscum album, assembly GCA_963277665.1. Taxonomy (NCBI): domain Eukaryota; kingdom Viridiplantae; phylum Streptophyta; class Magnoliopsida; order Santalales; family Viscaceae; genus Viscum; species Viscum album. Next base: position 1,493,047,447 of record OY728142.1, read on the forward strand.
ACTTTTTTCTAATCAAGGAGACCTTCGGTGTTGACGATCTCGAGAAGTTGTATATCCGAGAGATTGTATGTCTTCATGGGGTCCCTCTTTCTATCATTTCTGATAGGGATGCCCGCTTTACGTCGCGTTTTTGGCAGAGTCTTCAGAGGGCACTGGGTATACAGGTGCTTTTGAGCACAGCTTACCACCCTCAGACCAATGGCCAGTCAAAGCGTATGATACAGGTGCTTGAGGACATGCTTTGTTCATGTGTCCTAGACTTTGGGGGATCTTGGGAGAAGCACATACCCCTGGTCGAGTTTTCCTATAACAATAGTTTTTAGGAAACTATTGAGATGGCGCCATACGAGGATTTATATGGTAGGCTATGTCGTTCACCTTTGTGCTGGTCAGAGGCAGGTGAGGCGGCTTTACTAGGACCATGTCTCATGCAGGATACTTCTGAGCAGGTCCAGTTGATTCAGAAGCAGATGGCTACTACACAGTCTCTTCAGAAGTCTTATGTTGATCGCCATAGACGACCTTTGGAGTTCGTGGTCGGGGATCAGGTTTTCTTGCGTATTTCACTGAGGTTGGTACATAGGCAGATCAGGAGACAGGGTAAACTTTCACTGAGGTATATGGGGCCATTTGAGATTCTGGAGAGATTCGGGTCGGTTGTAGTTACCACAGAGGTATAGAGCCATGCACGACGTCTTCCATGTATCTCAGTTGTGCCGTTATCATTCATACTTGTCTCATGTTTTTTAGCCATAGGAGGTTGAGCTTCAGATCGATGCGTCCTTTAAGGAGCATCCGATTCGTATCGTTGACAGAAGCACGAAGGTTCTCTGAGGCTGGTCAGTTCCTCTCGTACGGGTGCTATGGAATCATGGCCAAGTGTAGGATGAAACATGGGAGTGGGAAACCGATGTACGTGCTTAGTGGCTGGAGTTTTTCACAGCTATATCTTCTCCACCCTTGGAAGGGAAATTCGGGGACGAATTTCTTTAAGGGGGGAAGTTTGTAAGAACCCAGTTCTTACTTTTGAGATACGAGTTCTTCTTTTTCTCTTTTCCTTAAGTGTTTTTGAGAAAGGAAAATGGGGAAAAATCCTAAATTTTAGAAGTACACGCCGTGTACTTTTCCACACGCCGTGTACTTTTGGCCGTGTGGGATGAGTACATGGGGCGTGTGGCCATGTTGGAAATGAAGGGTGTAAAAAGTGACTACACGCCGTATAGTAGTCCTTTACACGCCGTGTAGTCAGTCGGCAGGTGAATAGTAAGGCAGTGGTCAGCTGTGCGACAGCACACAACATGTACTCATGAAGACGCATCATGTAGTCATGTTGGCAGGTGAACAGTGCCACGCTGGCAGGAAGCCGCCAGAGGAACAGTTAAAAAATGGGAAGCACACACCGTGTACTTGGAAATACATGTCGTGTACTTTGTTTTTTTTTCTTATAATGGGAAGTAGCCTCCCCTGTTCACATGTAAATATTAGAACCTAAGGAAGGAGCGATAGAGGGAGGCTGGAGCTTTGGATATCCGTCGAGCGCACGTCGGGAATCCGTTTTCTGCACCGTCGATCTCCCTAGAACCGCACGGGTGATTTCTCCATTCTCCTGGAGTAGTTATTACCAATTCTTTTCTGTAAGTAAGTTATTTGCGTTTAAGCGGGTTTTTTTTCACCTCAGATCTACCTCATTCTAGGATGATTCGTGGAATGTCATTCGAGTATATTGATCAGGGGAATTTAAGGTAGGTGGCTTGGTGTTTATTTTCCAATTGTCGTGTGTTTTGTGTGTTTTTGAGCTACGAACCCATATTTGGGGTGTCGTGTGGCTGAGTTTGTGGCTATTTTAAATACCTATAATTGTATAGGTAATTAAATGTGATATTAAAATGTTTTTTGGGATCGCTTCTTGGATCCAAGACCACCCCGGGGGTACGTTCCTCTGTTTAGCCATTTGGCCAGGATACCTGAGGGTATGCCTTTATCGTAATGATTATATAATTACCTTGAGAGGAATTGTATGTGTATGCTTGTTTACATGTTGGGCATTGGCCCGGTTACTTCATCACGAGGGCGTTGTTTTTCTTAGCCCGAGGGAAGTTGTTATCTTAGCCTGAGGACAACTTCTTTTATGCCTGTGGGCAATAGACTTTGTGCCTGAGAGCGACACTACCTATGCCTGAGGGAAAAATCTGTTATGCCTGTGGGAAATTACCTGTGGGTTACATTCCTGATTACCTGAGGTTAAGGGTTGAGTGTCTGTAGACACTGACTGTTTACTTAGAAATGCACTGTGGTGTTTTCTTCATATTTAATGGACAAATTGAATATTAAAATGGAAATAAAACTGTTAATTTAGTTACTTTTGAGTACTGCTTAGTTTATTTCATTTACTTTTGAGCACTGTTGTTGCATGTTTACACCCAGTTGGTCACGGGCCTTTGGTGGGTGCCTACTAAGATATATTTCTCACACCCTATTTCGGTCATGATTTTCGGCCCAAACAGATTTCGTTTCTGCAGGTATTGATAAGGTAAAGGGCCCTTATACAGGTACTTGATTGCTGCTAGGGTGTAGGAGAGTATGGGACCGAGCACTGGCTCTCGATTCCGCGGGCTTTTCTGTTTTTCTTTCTGTACTTGTACTTTAGTTGTATTGTATTGTTTGTGTAACATGTTCTGGATGTTTTCATAGAATTGAGTCATTTTGCATCGTTATTTATATACTGGTTGATTATATCCATTGCAGTTGTTTATTTCAATTATGTATGGTTATCACTTCCGCTATTGTTGTATGCTTTTTATTTCATTCAACTGCGCTACACTTTGACAAATGAGGGCATAGTTTCCCCACTATCAGACCTGGGCCCTCGCTGCTAGTCGGTAGCCTCTGACATTTGGGGAAATGCGTTTGAGGTCATGTGGAGAACCCTATTCGGGGCACCCGTTGAGTGGCACTCGGGTTTGGGACGTTACACCAATAGCAAAAACCATGGGTAATACAATGGTTTTTCATTTTCCACAATCTAGATTTCCAAGACCTATATTTGGAAATTGTTAAATAATTCCTCCACTTTTTCTATAAATACCCACCCATTTTATCATTTCCCTTCAATACCAATACATACTAAATGATTTTATGGTTATTTTTACTCCCAAGGATTCCCCCTAAGGTTTCTTCAATCCCCCAATGTTTCATCCTCAAGTTTTAGGTACAACTCTTCATGGTAAGGGAAATTTTTCACTTCTCTTTTCCATTCATATTTCATTTTTGTGGTATATATTATAAATACCAAACTATGTTATTTTGTACAATTTATATTATCTCATTATTTTAATAATATTCTTTTATGAATGGGAGACCCTTGTACCCTCTCATATTACCCTTTTCTAAAACCATATTTTATACCCATCATGCTGCTGAATTTACATCTCAAATTTCCCTATTTTACATGAGAAATTGTCTTTTCCCTTTTATTTTAATAACTAAACCTCTTTTCTTTTCAATGGGTATTCAAATAGATATAAAAATTACATTTTTATTTGGGTATTTGTGTATATAAAACCAACATTTCCTTTTGTGTGTTAAAAATGACGCAATGATCATGTCTTTAAGTTCTTTTGTATGCCAAGATTTTGCTAAAAAACCTATTATTTATTCTACATGGGTTATTAATGAAATGATTTATTATGATATATATGGGTCACATGAATTTAATACATATAAAGGGAGAACACTTATAGTTCTTCAATGCATCAGGTAAAGAATTTAATCTCTATAGATGATAGTTTTATGATAGCTTTGTGAATTACCTTGCTAATTTTCATTTATGATACCTTAGTGATAAACCTTGGTGATATGATTATGAATGTCTCATTTAAATTTTATAGCCACATTTACATGTTATGATTCATGTTATTATTATGTCTCTTGTTCTTTCCTTATTGTTATGCCTTATGTTCTCATTGATATGTCACATGATCACATGTTTTTATCTCTTTTTCTTATTCCCTTATTGGGATTCATTATCACCCCTTTTCTTTGATTTATGTCCACAAGATATGATATAGAGTAAAATTAACTTATTTTAAACCCATAAATATGTCTTTCAAGTGTATTTTAGAATAATTTTTTATGTATTCATGTATTATGGACCTTATTTCCAAGAAACTGAACTTTAAAAGATCCTTTGTTTGTACACATGAGTAACATTTCCATTTTTCAATGAATATAATGGAAAGAAGGTAAGTATTATTTTATCCTTAAAAATGATTATTATATTATAAATATAATATTATTTCTTTAAATACACTTATATATAGTATCTATTTGATGTGGTCATGAAAAAAAATCACATCGCTTCGTGGTGGTGGTAACTCACATGTATGCACGAACGACGTTGTCATTTTCAATGGATGGAAAGGTATGAAAATAGATGGTATATTATATTTATATAATGATAAATATTTATTTAATATAATATATATACATTAAATCAATCATCATAACTAATCATCAGAGGTGGTGATGGAAAACAAATTATATCGGTTCATGAGGCGGTATTCCACCATACACATGAACGAAAGTTTTGTTTCCCATTTGATTAAAGAGGGGTGGATATAGGTTGTTCCATAAAAATAAAAACATATCATTATATTGAATATAATATTGTTATTATTTCATCATATTTTAATAATACTTGAATAATATAGAATAATAAATAAAATTAAAATATTCAGTTTAAAATTATATCTCTTCTTCGGATAACCTTCATTTATTTACAATGTAAGTCCTATAAGGTTGGTATTATACCCAAAATAAGACCTCTATAATTTGTATAATTATGTTATTAAGGTATTTTATTAGGTAATTTCCAATCTAGAGTTCTCAAATTGTGTGAGGAAGAGAGGATATGGGCATTCTTGGAATGTATTCAAATATTAAATTAATATAAATTAATTTTCAAGTTCAAGTGGTTCCAAATTATTATAATTAGAATATGGTATAATTATGGGTTCAAATACTCTCATACAATAAAATTTGGAAAATTTTAGATTATTTTTTTACCCTTATCTCTTTATTTTAACCCTCGTTAACCCTTTTGACAATTATGATGGTATTAATGTTTTTTACTCTTTAGGGATTAAGAAATTTACTATACAAAGAAAAATGAACCATAAATGGACTATGGTTGATATTTTAAACTATATCGCATTCGATTTCATTAATATATTATTTTTATGAATTTTAATTCATTTAATAAATTTGTTTACTATAAAATATCATTAATTTCATTTTTGGAACTTTTCATTTAATTTGAATTTGAAAATAACATGACAAAAAATTAATTAAAATATAAACCTTTAAAATAGCCCTAATATTTTATATTTATCTATAAAATTATTTGGACACTATAAATAACCCAAAAATATAAATTTTAGTGTTTTTAAAATCATTTACTTGATTTTTCTACTACTTTCATAAGTACTGAGTCGACATTGCGTAAGTTTTTAAAGTACTTTTATCATCACTAAAAATTAAAAAAACCATAATAAATATAATTTCTCTATTCTCAAAATAACATTTATTTTTCACTCTAAACTTATTTTTATCCCTTTATGAACATATAATAGAAATTTAAAATCAAGATAATGGTATTTTGTATTTTTCTTACTTAAAATATTATAAAGGTAAAAATCAAAGATAAATGGAAAATAAAGGCCATTTTTTTGAAGTTTTTATGATTATGGAATAAATATACTCATAAAATAAATTCAATTCAATTTTTTTAATGAATTTTAATCCTTATCACATTATTTTTAACCCTAATTAACTCATTTTACATTTACCATGGTAACAAAAATGTACTATAGTTTCTATTAATAATAACCAAAAATAAAAGGGAACTATTTAAAAAAATTACCACTAGTTTCAAAATATATAATAAATTTTTCAAGATTCATTTTTTAAAATTGGAAGAATTTAATTTAAAATTAAACTACAAAATGTGATGAAAAATGTTTTTTCAGAAAAATGTATTTTAAGTATAAAAATATTTATTTACCAAATTCAAATATAAAATTAATTACAAAGACCATTATTAGATTTTTTTTAATAAAAATTTACTAATTAAATTTTAAAAAAAATCCAAAATATAATTTTACTTTCAAAATACTTGAAAATAAATTAAAGTTTCCAATAAAATCAGTATTTTTCACTTTTCATCAAAAAAACAAAATTTTCAAAAAATTATCAATAATTCATCCTAAGATAATTTTGAAATTCTGAATTCAAAAATTAAATTTATTTTTAAAATTAAAATTATATAATTTTTAGATTAATATTTTATATAAAACTATATAATGCATGAAAACTCAATTTGGTTAGAAATAAGGATTTTTCTTTTGATAGAAAAATTACATAATATTCTTATAATAAATATAACTCTATAAAATATAATCAATGAATATTAAAAAATAAAAATGATTTATTCTAAAATTAACTAGGTTGTTACATTGAGTGGCCACTAGACATGGAAAACGTTAATCTAGTATAGGTCAACTCATATTTTCTTGATTCTCTAAAATAGACTGACCAAGTCAATGAATACACCACATGTCATTCATATTATAGATGAGTTCATCAGATTACCCTCATCATTATATTTGAACACATCATTTGTGACTTAACTAATCATATCCATACAATTTCTTAGTCTAATTCAATCAAGGTCCAAATTTCTTAACTCACCATACAAGTGGAAAAATATCATCTTAGTTATACTCAAACTGAAGGCATGATCGGCAATATACTCAACCACCTCCCCCCCCATATTATCTAATTAACTTTTGAATTTTTTAATTATGGTTTCAAATCATGAATTTTATTATGCTAGGTATCTCTTAAAAATCAGGAAATAGGTATTTATTATAAGCATACACCCCTAAGTATATCAATGACTATATTTTTAAAAACAATATGGGTTTGAATCCTCTTATAATTAAATAAAGAAAATATCTATTTTTAATCTAGGTAAAGGGAAACTTATTACATGTACCTTAGGCCCATAACCCATAAGTATAAATACATGTTCCAAATGAACCATGGCCTTTCGGCCTAAGAAATGGATCGAAGGCCCTGACCCAAAGGTCCAAGAACCGACCAAATTATGGTTCCAACCCACCTGGGATGCACACACCCAATTTGATCCTAGTTCTTGGCCATCATTATATTTCTCCACCGCCAAATACCACAGAAACTTTTCGGTGGAATGTGCCCACTCCCATCACTATCCCCACAAACATTCTCCACAGACATCTCTATCCCTTGTGAACACCCACTCCCTTTGTTGTCCCCATGAACGTCCACCAAAAACATCATCATCCATGGTCCCCATGTAAAACCCCCACCACAAATTTTTCCACCCTCACAAATTCTTAACACATACATCATAGTTCCCCTTGAATTCCCACCATACCCTACGATCAAAAGTCTTCCCCACAACCCAAAAATGGGGGCACAAATTACTGTGGTCGGGATTTGATCTATGGACACCTGGATGTTGTGACATAGATAAGTACCACTCAGATAGGTGTTGTAAGCACATATCAATGACTATATGACATTCCATGAGATACACTTTGTTAGGTTATTCCAAGAAATAATTATCTACTTATTACCTCATGAATATCTTTTTTATATTGCTTATACAACCCTTTATGATGAGTAAAAGAATCTATTAAAGCTAACCTTTACATATCATCATATCCTATTATGCTCCATGATGATCATTGGTTAGGTACAACTCAAAGTTATACTTTGAGGAAAATTTTCATTTTATCATTAATGTAAATTAAATTTTATCTTACATGAATGAATGATAAATGGTGATTAAATTTATAGAGATTTTATTTATGTACACCTATTACAACCAATATCTCAAGTCTTTAATTCCTTAAATATTATATATGACTCTCATGTTTTTGTTGCAATAATAGTTTTTTTTTACATTCATTACATCTATATGTAATTTTTTATCACATATATATGTGACTGTCTATTAAAAAAATCCAACTAACGTCTTAGTGGGTAACATTTATGAAGAAATAAAGTTTGAAAAATGGAGAGAATTAGGAATAATATTCCTAATGTTTAACACTTTGAACATATTCAAACTTCCTAAATCCACAATGTTAAATGTTACAATGTTAACTTTTATTGTCTACTTATAACTCTTTATAATTTCATCATCATCATCCTCGTAACCTATTCCATCAAAATTTTCCTTTGAAATCAATATAACTATTTACATTGTTAGTAGTGATCATATCTTAAAGTCTTTTAGGATAAAGTTTCATTCACTTTATAGGATGACATAAACCTTTTGTAAATAGTTATATTCATTTTCTCATGGTAACTAAATGTAAATATTAACATTTTTAATTTATTAATCACATATACTAACTCTTTAAGATGTTAAGTGAAGAATCACTTAATATTAGACAGACACAATCTTTTATTTGTTAACTTTTAACTTCTCTAAGTTTAAACTTCCCCCCACTAACATCTTATACATTAAATTTATTTCAAAATATTATGCTAAGAAACACAAACTTATTTGTATAAAAAAATAAATCTTATTTCATTTTAGTATGAATATTTAACAAATTAACTATGTATCCATATCATATATGGTATCTAGTGTGTTCGAAAAAAATTTCTATAAAAATTTATTATTAAAATATGTCACTGATGGGTGGTAGGAACATCTTCCCTAATATTTTAACAAATATTTGGATAAAACACTGTATCCTAGATAAAACATTTTTATATTTGTTTTCTTTTAAAAATATTTTATAGAGTCTAATGAATCATAAACCATGTGTATATAATTAATTAACCCATTTTTTTATAAAAAATATTTATTAACAAACAAATCCTATTATCACATAAGAGAAATGAGATAAAGATAAACAACCTTTTAAGATTCATCTGAGCTTTCTTTACATTCAAATCTTTAATATAGGAACTATTTTCTTCATTACTTGAATGCATAATACAATCTCTATCAATTATTCCCTTCATTTCAAACTTTTGTATATTTACCACACTTGTAAAATATACATCTAGTATCGCATACCCTTTAAAATCAAAGAATTGATTTCTATAACATTGATACCTAACATAGACATTACATGGAGTTTCACAAACTCCTTCCATATCATGGAATCATTAATCTCTATTTTTTAATAACTTTAGGTTTCAATGAACTTGGCTATTATAAAAAACATTCGTAGACTCTTCAACTTTCTTTTATTCTTCTAGTTTGAACACTTCCCCATTTATACTATCTATACAATACTAGAACCTAGACATCACATATCTAGTTCATATATTATCCACACTTGATAACATCATCAATTAAACTTTACTTGAATTCAAACACGTTTTTTGGGACATATCCATCAAAGATAAAAATATACATTCCTTAACGTACATAATATGAGGGGGGTTTCATTTTAAAAGTCTCGCCTATTTAATATAAATAATATAAAAATTAAATTCATAACTATTGAGTCTTATGAAATATTTATCTTCTCTTTCTTTTATTCCTTCATGTATACATGTTTCTAATGATTTAGTTTCTAGAATCCCTATTCCATCCACAAAATTAATGTGTTCGCACCACATTAATGTGTAACTTATTACACAACCCATGGTTTTTGTTACCCACCCCAAAATAGAAGCCAGGTATATTCATACATATTTGAACGCATATTATTCATGAGGTACATGAAATTTTCTTGTAAATAAATAGATCTATATAATATTGAAAATCAATATATGAGTAATCCTATAGTGATAGGTAGCTATCCCCTTACCCTTCTAGAATAAGGAAAAATTATCTAGGTCGGTGGGTAGTTCCACCCCAAGTCCCTCTCCCTAGGGAGAATTTACTCAAGAGATAATTCAATTCATGATATCTCTAACACATAATATGCACAAAATATATTCAACAATTTTTCTTAATGTCATAACTCAAATAAAAAACTGAGGTCAAAGTAAATAAAAAACTAAATCTTATGGAGTTGTACCTAGAAAGTAATGTAAGGCTCCATCTCCTAGAAGAAATTCATCTCATAAATAAAGAATAAAATTTATTTATATTTTATATGCATGAATTTATATAATATTATGAAGACCTTAAATTATTTATTTTTATTTCTAGATAATCCCCTTTTTAACTGGGTTGAGAGGGAACCCTTACATGGCTCGAAATCCACATGGAAAAAGACCATACATATCCCGTAGGCCTAGTGGCATAGAGGCCTATTACAGGACCCATAGTCTTAATTCCCAATACTCAATACTAAAATATCCCCTTCCTTGTCTCATGCATCTATTGCTCCAGCTTGTAATCATGACATCACATTTGTTGTTATCCATCGCTGCCTCCCCTACCTGGGGTCTTTAACCGATGCATACTAGCCACTCTATGAATAAACCACTATTTCCAACTGTCATCAGGTACCTCCACTACATATTCATCTCTCTACTGATTAGGAGTTTCTCCAACATGAAGTCCTTGGATCTGCTTTGTGACTCGAATGCCCTGTATCCTAAAGGCTTGTGGTGGATTGAAGGCCTTGTGGCTTGAGAGGCCATTTTTGTGGATCAAAAAGATAATTTGGGATAAATAGTACTACTGCTACAATAACCCACTACAATAATCACACTACTAAAGTAATAAATTGCATCTACAGAATTTATAGAAATTTACTCCCGCCCAGATTTGAACGCGGGTCTGATGTAGGATTACGGGGAGTCATTACCACTCAAGAAATCCCCTAAATATATTCATATTATATAAACAATTTATAAACATGAAAAATTTTAAGGAATAAATACTTAGATAAATATTTTATTTAACATGAGAAAAAAATCTGAATTTTCATATTTAACATACACATTATTCACATTCTATAAAAAAATATAAATATGAATAATATTAAGGAATTGATAATTAAATAAACATTTAATTTAATCATGATAAATAAATATGAATTTCCATATTTTATATAGGATTATGAAACCACTTTTATAAAGTCTAACACTTATCATTCATAACTTGGTTGTAAACTATAAGCATAATTCTTAAAATAAATAACCACTTTTTTATAAAATGATATGAAGTTTTCATATTTGATTTAGTCTTATAAAATTATATTTTTATTATGCCTAAAACATATAATTTATAATTAAATTATAAATAAAATCTTATTATAAACGTGTTATAATTAACATAAATATTATGAATGTTCCCTAATCTAGAATATAAACACTTTATATACACATTAAATATAAACTCTTTAATATTATTAATTATATGGAATTTTAATTTAAATATATGATAATTCATGAATTATAAACTTTTAAGAACCCGGTTTTTGTCTACAGAGGACTTTGGAATATTCTTGATATTATTCCATAGCAGCACCTTCAGACGGCGTGCGATTCGGATCCCCGGAGTGGTCGGAATTAAGTTTTCAGTGCGTTCACACTGAGAATGCCAAATAAATGGGATAACTCCTAAATGGTGATCCGGATCAGGAATATAAGTGTACAGATGGGTTCGGAATGGGGTTTTTACCCTAGGAACGACATAAGACATGTCGGCGCGGGACGTTTAGACCCCTCGCTTGCTATCAGAGCGTGGAACGGATAAATTAAATAATTAATTTATTCGTTTAATATCTTAACTCAAGTATCTCTTAAACGGTGGCTCGGATTGGAAAACTGAGGGCACCGTTGAGTTTGGAGCATGCCTTTTACCCTAGGAGGGGTGTAAGTTTCGCGGGCACGGGCCGTCAGTGAAAAATGGCCCCAGGGGCGTTTTCGTAATTTGGCGGCCTCAGGCGTTGAGTTTAATAAATTTTGAACAGGGTCTCGAATTAAAATTTTGAGACCTCCGTTGTGCTTGGGAGGTGGTGTTTACCCTAGGGGAGGCTTAACCTCGACCCCGTCGGGCGTTTCAGATGCGGGTTAATTTGGGGGTTTTAAATTAATTAAATTGTAATCAATTTTCTTTATTTAAACCACCCTCCTCATCTCCCTTGCTCAATCCTCTGGCGGGAGGATACTCAACCAGCGAGAAGACATCTCCTCCATCAAGCTCCACCTTTCTCTTCTCTTCAAGGCGTTGCGGCCGGTGGATTCCTCGCGAAGCGTCGGGCTTCGCCCTACGGGTAGGATCTTGTTTCTATTTTAATTTCCCGCACCATGTTTTTCCTAAATTTGAATTATCAAATTTCTGTCTAATTTATGCACAAATCCCATAAATGCGTATTAGTTTTTATAATCTTTCTGACGCCTTGTTCGGATCTAAATTTCGGGTTCTGAGTAGATCGCAATTGTATGTCGAAGGTGAGCGGGTTTTGGAGTGTTTTCCAGCCAAAAACCAGTGTTTCTGGGGGGGTCTGGTCGGTGCCGGTCACTGGGGTCCTCCGGGCGAGCAGGGAGCGCGGCAGGCGAGTGGCCGGGGTTCGGGATTTCAGTGGAGGCAGGCACTGGCTGCGGCAAGCGACTGAGGCGAGTGCAGGGGCTTCGGTCGAGCGGCGGAGTCGACCAGGCGAGTCGGCGGGCCGAGGGAGATGGTGGCAGCGAGCGGGAGGTGCGTAAGGCGGCAGTCGCTGGCATCGGTGCGGCAGGGCAAGGCAGGCCGGTGGCCTGAGGGGTCGTCCGGCGAAGCTGGGTCAGCGGGAGTTGACGGCGACTCCAGGCTGGGCGCGACGACAGAGGGAGGACCAGTGCTAGTCCTATGTAGACCTGGGGAAGAAGATGACCAAAAGAAAAAAAAAGAGAATAGATAAAATATAGGGGTGTAGTGGCGAAAATAGGGAAAAAAAGGGGAATTAAAAATAAAATATAAGTTTAAAATAATAATAATATTATTATTATTATTATAATTATTATTATTATTATGAGAAATGATTTACAATTAATAAATCATAGACCGGGCATCGGTCTCGCGTGCCGTCACTGGCGATGCATCCCCTTAAATTGAGATGAACTTTTTGAGATGGTTTCGGGGGTTTTTAATCCCAGAAACGGGGGCCTCGGTGGCGCGACACCCCGTTAAATAGTTAGCGCTTTTTCTCCGAGGATCTTGTTTTGGACGGCGCGGACACATCCGATGTCCGAATTGAGCGCCGTTAGTGGCATTGTGACCCTGGTGCTGAGACGGAATTTACCAGTATGGTTTCAGGCGTCAAAGCCGGAGTTGAGGCGTGGGCCCCATGGCCCATCTTTCGATCTGTACGCAGTACTTTATAACTTTTTCATCGGGCGTCCGTTCGGGGCGTGCGAGCAGTCGATTCCAGACATTTTTACGAGGGAATTTCAATGGTGCAATGTGCCCGGTTTAATTCGGCACGATGGTGCGGGCCCCACGAGGACCGTTTGGGCGTTGACGGTGATTTTCCATCTCTATCACCGGGTGACCGTTTTGGACAAGTGAATAGTTCATCTTGTGTACTTTTTTGAGAGGATCGCAATAGTGCAATCCGTTGGCAGCGCTTCAGGATCGGGGTGCAGGTTCCGTGTGGTACCGCTCGTGCGCGGTAAGCCGGAATGTATCTTTTCTCCGGATATCCTTTCCACTCAAGTGAGTAGTGCTTTTGACGTGTCTTCCCGAGTGGATCGCAATGGTGTGACGCGCCCGACTGTTTTCGGGGCCGAGGCTCGGGACCACGGGATGTCATTCGGGCGTAAAGCGGAGTTGGTGACTTTTCCGTCGGATATCCGTTTGAGGAGAGTAAATATCCTATCTCGCATGTTTTTCCACGAGGATTACAATGGTGAAATCCGTTGGGATGTGTGAAGTCTCCTTTGATATCTTATCAAATGTGGAAACATGAAAGGCATACCGATGGTGGTTCTTTCCGCGATGCTTGCAAAGAACCCTTGGCGCGTGATCACGTGCACTCCCGCATGAGTGGAGTAAATGCTTAATGAGATGTGGTTGGACATGCCTGGGGAGATGAGGTGGAAAGTTGGTGAAGTTACCTTTATGCCCTTCGTGTTGACGTTGGGGTGTTGTGTGCACGATAGCCTTAGGGCTGGAGACGTGGTATACTCTGGGAGTACACGAGAATGCTTGGAGGTACACATTGGGGTTGTTTGTACCTGAGAACGTTTGTGCACTTGGTTGGGGTTGAGATGGGTCCACACATCATGTGGGCCCCACGTGCATGTCGTGTTCTACTTTACGTACTTTTTACCTCTCGTGACGTAGAGGGTCCCTTTGTTCTCGTTTGCTGACCAGCAGGGTTGAGTTTTTCCCCTGGACCTGTTCTCGCTTGTTGACTAGCAGGGTTGAGTTTTTCCCTGGTTTTGTTCTCGTTTGGCCGGCAGAGATGGTTTGGTTCCTGTGTTTCTTCAGCTGTGAGGGGTTTCAGTACCATTCCACTTTCACTGGACTATGGCACCGGTTACGACTACGTGTTCTCATACAACATGGGTGTTTTCACACTTTCTGGGATGAGTTATCTCAGTCTGCTTTGACAGTGACTCAGCGGATTGGAGCGTGATCGCCCTGAGGGGCCCCGAGAGTTTCTCCCGTTACTTTGTGTTCCCTGATAGAGTTCTTGTGGATTTTGGTGTGACCAATACATTACGAGGGCACCGATCCTCTACCCAGGAGGTTGTTTCCAGTAGGGCTGAGGTTTTTACCAGTAGGGCTGAGGTTGTTTCAAGCAGGGCTCGCCAGTTGTACCATCCAGTAGGGATGGCCAGTGGGTTACCATCCAGCAGGGATGGCCAGTACAGCGGTGTTCACCGAGCAGTACCATCCAGCAAGGATGGCTAGAGCGGTTTCAGATTTACCTCCAGCGGGGTTGGGTAGTGGTCCCCGATGTCGGGCTTACCTCCAGCGGGGCTGGGCAGTGGTCCCCGATGCTGGGTTTACCTCCAGCTAGGTTGGGAAGTGGTCCCTGATGACGGTTCCAAGCCTCCCTCCAGTGGAGTACCCTTTTACAGGACTGGGCATTGGGACTCATCGACGACTTTATCCGGGTCACCCTCCAGTGGATTACCCTGTTACGGGACTGGGTAGTGTGGTACCCGTTGACTCTTGTCGGGTCTCCCTCCAGTGGGAACCCATCGACTTCCAGGGATTACCCTCTAGCGGGACTGGGTAGGGGGTCGCCTGTCGACTTTGAGGAGGCCTCTCGACTGCAGGGCAGTAAAAGAGGTGTGGCTTGACATTCCCCCAGAACTCTCAAGTATGAGGGGCATTTTCCCCACCGAGACGCATCCTTGCGATGTGACCTAAAACCGTGCGGGCGAGTCAGTGCCGCCTAAAGCGGATAGTTTTGAGGTGCGGTGATTTGATCCCTTGACTTGTAGTTCGGGACAGATGTGTGGGATGCTGGGCATCGATGGTGGTTACTTCTAGGACTATTGGTGACTCACTTTCTTGGGCTGAGCTACGGGATGGAGATCCCCTTACGATCTTGTTTGGGCTTCTTGTTTGTGCATATGGATATGTATATACCTTGTTCTAGTACCCACTTCTAGGGTTTGGTTACTCTCCTTCCAGGAGAGGCGAAGACGCGCAGGGTATGCCACGTGATTTACGTGTCTAGCTTCTCATGGTTGGACGAGTCAACTCTCCTGCTATAGGTAGCGAAGATTCGACGAGAAGTTCATCTTCTCACCATTTCCAGCTCCTTGTTTCTGGATGAGTCTACCTCCTTTCTTTTGTTGGGTTGATCTGGAATCTCTATTGTACTCTTTACTGCACCCCTTGTTGTACTCTTACTACTCTCTCTGTGGTACTCCTTTACTTTTCCCTATTCGATCTACTTCTCACCCTTCGGTACCTCTTTTGTTGCTCCCTCGAGCCTTCAGGGTATCTTACTGAGTATTTTTATACTCAACCCTTCTTGGGCTTTGCCCGCACATGGTGTGCCCTTGCAGATGATGGACAGGTTGGTCGTGACTTCAGTGGAGCTTAGGATTTTGGGAGCTTGGACCGCATTTGGTGGTCATAGTCGGGTTCCAAGTGGGGGACCCTTCCAGATGTTTTGCTTTTGTTTACCTGTTGCCAGGTTGTGGCACCTTTTCTGGTTGGGCACGTGTTTTCCCCTTTTCTTTTTTAGTTTACCTTCATCACTTGCTTTTTACTATTTAGAGGTCGATGCGCTTTATGGTTTATCTATAGCATTTTATCTTTACGTTACTTGTCCTTTCTCTTTTACTCTGCACTTTTGCATTGAGTGTTCTGCGTGTGTGTGTATAGGTACTTAGGAAAATTCCTCCCCGAGTTATTGTTCCTTCGGTGCTGGTCGTCATCCCCTGGCCTATGGAGGCGGGCTTGGGGTAGTTGCGGCTCAAGAATGGGTAGGGTCGGGTCGTGACAAAGTGGTATCAGAGGTGGTTCGTTCCTTGGGACATTGTGCGGATGTCCCTAAAAAGGACTTGGTTGGGATTTACGGCAACAGTGTTAACGTGTCTCGAGAGCAGCTCTCAGGACAGGGATTCCAGTGATGGTGCGGTGGCCGATGTATCCATTCACCATGACCTTGATAATCCGCTTGTCGACTCGGCATGTTGAGACACTTTTTGCAGGGAAAATTGGTTTTTGCATCACATAGGATTGAGTCTTTGACTGTCCTTCTTGAGTCAGCTCCCCATCGTTGTTTTTGTTGTGATATACATATATTTTCATCTGATTGCGGCACTCCTTGATAATATTCAGGATGTTTCTACGAAGACAGCCAGCCAGGATACCAGCTTTTGTTCGTGACGACGACCCTGTGAGCTACGAGGCCTCAGTCCAGGACCCATCATGTGAGCCCCTTTCTCTGGGTGGGCCGGTAGCAGCACCCCCACCTGGTGAGCAGCAGATAGCTTCAGTAGAGCAGACTGAGCTTAAGCGCAGGTTGAGTGCGATCCTTGAGTTCCAGCGACAGAGACCACTGAGGTTCAGTGGTGAGCCAGACCCTCATGCAGCATAGGTTTGGCTAGAGACAGTGGTTCTCCTTTTCAGGCTTGTGCAGATACCGACAGATCTTATGGTGGCTTTGTCCGCCAACCTTTTCTGTGGAGCAGCTTAGAGTTGGTGGAGTCTGGTGACTCAGTTTCTTGACGAGTCGTCGCTTTCGTGGGGTGACTTTCAGTTGTTGTTTCGTGAGGAGTTTTGTCCCTCCTGCTTGTGCTCTGTTCGGATTCTGGAGCTCCTACAGTTTCAGCAGGGAGGGATGATGGTGGCCGAGTACACGGCTAGTTTCGCAGACCGTGCACGCTTTTACCCGGACTTGGTCCATGATTTCAACTTCTGAGTGTGGAAGTTTGGGCAGGGTCTCTGTCGAGAGATTCGTACTGTCATAATACCCTTGGGAATTTCCACATATGCCAGGGTGCTAGAGCAGGCATTGGTGACAGAGAGCTTCCTGTCACGTTCTATAGTAGGTGGTGGCGGTAGGCTTGACAGAGCCGAGATGTCTGCCACAACTAGCGAGCGCCGGGTGACAGAACCTCGACGCAGGTGGCTTTCAGATAACCGGACTCCGGGGCATGGTCACACACCACAGTGGAACCATAGGGCACCAGTGCATCCCAGAGAGCTCTGGTGCTATGCTTGCGATGGGTGAGGTCACCTGGCACGGGACTGCCCGACCAGGCATGCGGAGAGCTTCGAGCAGGGAGCAGGTGCACCACCACGACAGAGGCAGCACTGTGATCGGAGTAGTACCCAGAGATGTGGTTCTAGCAGAAGAGCGTGAGGAGCTGGTAGTGGGGGACGACTTTACGGGGTCTTCCCATCACCACTAGGCAGTCTACGTCAGGCTCTGGGAGCTGACAGTTAGGACTGCGGACAGCCGCGATCTTTGGATGTCTATGATCCTGCAGAGCATGAGGTGATAAGATGTACGCTCTACAGCTCTTCTACTTTTTACAGTAGAATTTTTAGGCTCTGCGTGTGAAATGATTTCTCCCTTCTTCTTGCTTGGGTTGTTACCAGGGTGACGCAGGGCGTCGAGTGTAACCCTGTGTTTGTAGAGTATAAGGTGTGTAACCTTCCTATTTAATCGATGGCATCGACTCTATTTCTCTCTGAGCATGTAAGAGAGTCTTGGCTGAGAGACATCGACTGTGAAATCTTGCATGACCAGATATCCTTGGGTGTTTCACCATATGGATATTCTAAAGGAGGGAATCACCGGGACTTGTTCCAGGTGCGGGTGGTGATTCCAGTCACGGCATGCGACGTAGGGGTTAGATCGAGGAGGTTAGCTACCCCTGAGGTCCTTCAGACTATTTGAGACCGTGCAAAGGGATGGCGAGGTTCCCTACCGCCTTTCCTTAACCCCAAAGTCTAGAGTGGGTGCACGATGTCTTCCACGTGACTCACCCGAGAAGAAGTGTGCGTGCTCCTATGCATGTCATCGGCGAGAGAAGACCTCACGTGAACAGATCCAATCTTTTGGTCTGTGTGCGGTGACGTGGGACTATGCAAGAGTTCTTCTAGGTACGGGAGAGCCAGGTGTGGGCTTAGTACCATGAGTTATTCCCTGGTTTTTCTTTTCGGGGACAAAAAGATTGAATGAGGGAATGATGTAAGAACCTGGCTTTTGGATATAAAGGACTTTGGAATATTCTTGATATTATTCCATAGTAGCGCCTTCAGACGGCGTGCGATTCTGAGCCCCGGAGTGGCCGGAATTAAGTTTTCAGTGCGTTCACACTGAGAACGCCAAATAAATGGTATAACTCCTAAACAGTGATCCGGATCAGGAATCTGAGTGTACATATGGGTCTGGAATGGGGTTTTTACCCTAGTAACGACATAAAACATGTCGGTGCGGGAAGTTTGGACCCCTGGTCGCTATCGGAGCGTGGAACGGATAAATTAAATAATTAATTTATTCGTTTAACAGATTAACTCAAGTATCTCTTAAACAGTGGCTCAGATTGGAAAACTGAGGGCACCTTTGAGTTTAGATCATGCTGTTTACCCTAAGAGGGGTGTAAGTTTCGCGGGCGCGGGCCGTCAGTGAAAAATGGCCCCAGTGGCATTTTCGTAATTTGGAGGCCTCGGGCATTGAGTTTAATAACTTTTGAACGGGGTATCAGATTAAAATTTTGAGACCTTCATTGTGCTCAGGAGGTGGTGTTTACCCTAGGGAAGGCTTAACCTCGACCCCGTCGGACGTTTCGGATGCGGGTTAATTTGGGGGTTTTAAATTAATTAAATTGTAATCAATTTTCTTTATTTAAAACACCCCCCTCATCTCCCCTTGCTCAATCCTCTAGCGGGAGGAGACTCAACTAGGGAGAAGACCTCTCCTCCATCAAGCTCCACCTTCCTCTCCTCTTCAAGTCGTTACGGCCGGCGGATTCCTCGTGAAGTGTCGGGCTTCGCCCTACGGGTAGGATCTTGTTTCTATTTTAATTTCCCGCATCATGTTCATCCTAAATTTGAATTATCTAATTCCTATCTTATTTTCATACAAATCCCATAAATGCGTATTAGTTTTTATAAGATTTCTGGCGCCTTTTTCGGATCTAAATTCCGGGTTCTGAGTAGATCGCAATTGTCCGTCGAAGGTGAGCGGGTTTTGGAGTGTTTTCCGGCCAAAAACCAGTGTTTCCGGGGGGGTCTGGTCGGTGCCAGTCACGGGGGTCCTCCGGGCGAGCAGGGAGTGCAGCAGGCGAGTGGTCGGGGTTCGGGTTTTCAGCGGAGGTAGGTGCTGGCTGCGGCAAGCGACTGAGGCGAGTGCAGGGGCTTCGGTCAAGCAGCTGAGTCGACCAGGCTAGTCGGCGGGCCAAGGGAGACGGTGGTAGCAAGCGGGAGGTGCGTACGGCGGAAGTCACTGGCATCGGCACGGCAGAGCGAGGTAGGCCGGTGGCCGGAGGGGTCGTCCGGCGAAGCTGGGTCAGTGGGAGTCGACGGCGACTCCAGGCTGGGCGCGACGACGGAGGGAGGACCAGTGTGGGTCCTGTGTAGACCTGGGGAAGAAGATGACCAAAAGAAAAAAAAAGAATAGATAAAATATAGGGGTGTCGCGGCGGAAATAGGAAAAAAAGGGGGAATTAAAAACAAAATATAAGTTTAAAATAATAATAATATTATTTTTATTTTTATTTTTATTTTTATTTTTATTATGAGAAATGATTTATAATTAATAAATAATAGACCGGGCATCGGTCTCGCGTTCCGTCAGCGGTGACGCGTCCCCTTAAATTGAGTAGAACTTTTTGAGATGGTTTCGGGGGGTTTTAATCCCCGAAACGGGGGCCTCGGTGGCGCGACACCCTGTTAAATAGTTAGCGCTTTTTCTCCGAGGATCTTGTTTTGGACGGCGCGGACACATCCGATGTCCGAATTGAGTGTCGTCAGTGGTGTTGCGACCCTGGTGCTGAGACGGAATTTACCAGTATGGTTTTGGATGTTGAAGTCGGAGTTGAGGCGTGGGCCCCATGGCCCGTCTTTCGAGTTGTACGCAGCGCTTTATAACTTTTTCATCGGGCATCCGTTTGGGGCGTGCGAGCAGTCGATTCTGGACGTTTTTCCGAGGGCATTACAATGGTGCAATGCACCCACTTAAATTCGGCATTATGGTGCGGGCCCCACGAGGACCGTTTGGGCGTTGACGGTGATTTTCCATCTCTATCACTGGGCGACCATTTTGGACAAGTGAATAGTCCATCTTGTGTACTTTTTTGAGAGGATCGCAACGGTGCGATCTGTTGGCAGCGCTTCAGGACCAAGGTGCGGGTTCCGCATGGTACCGCTCCTGTGCGGTAATCCAGAATGTATCTTTTCTCCGAATATCTGTTCCACTCAAGTGAGTAGTGCTTTTGACATGTTTTCCCAAGGGGATCGCAATGGTGCGACGCGCGCGACTGTTTTCGGGGCCGAGGCTCGGGACCACGAAACGCCATTCAGGCATAAAGGGGAGTTGGCGAATTTTCCATCAGATATCCATTTGAGGTGAGTAAATAGCCTATCTCGCATGTTTTTCCGAGAGTATTATAACGGTGCAATATGTTGGGATGTGTGAAGTATCCTTTGAGATCTCATCAAATGTGGAAACATGAAAGGCGTATCGATGGTGGTTCTTTCCGCGATGCTTGCAAAGAACCCTTGGCGCATGATCGCGTGCACTCCCGCGTGAGTGGAGTAAATGCTTAATGAGATGTGGTTGGCCATGCCTAGGGAGATGAGGTGGAAAGTTGGCAAAGTTACATTTACGCCCTTCGCGTTGACGTTGGGGTGCCGTGTGCACGATAGCCTTAGGGCTGGAGACGTGGTATACTCTGAGAGTACACGGGAATGCTTGGAGGTACACATTGGAGATGTTTGTACCTGAGAACGTTTGTGTGATTGGTTGGGGTTGAGATGGGGCCACACGTCGTGTGGGCCCCACGTTCGTGTCATGTTCTGCTTTACGTACTTTTGACCTCTCGCGACGTAGAGGGCCCCTTTGTTCTCGTTTGCTGACCAGCAGGGTTGAGTTTTTCCCCTGGACCTGTTCTTGCTTATTGACCAACAGGGTTGAGTTTTCCCCTGGTTCTGTTCTCGTTTGGCCGGCAGAGATGGTTTGGTTCCTCTGTTTCTTCAGTTGTGAGGGGTTTCAGTACCGTTCCCCTTTCACTGGACTGCGGCATCGGTTATGACTACGTGTGCTCGTACAGCGTGGGTGTTTTCCCACTTTCTGGGATGAGTTGTCTCGGTCCGCTTCGACAGTGACTCAGTGGATTGGAGCGTGATCGTCCTTAGGGGCCCAGGGAGTTTCTCCCGTTGCTTTGTTTTCCCTGGTAGAGTTCTTGTGGATTCTGGTGTGACTAATACATTACGTGGGCACCGATCCTCTACCCAGGAGGTTGTTTCCAGTAGGGTTGAGGTTGTTACTAGCAGGGATGAGGTTGTTTCGAGCAGGGCTCACCAGTTGTACCATCCAGCAGGGATGGCCAGTGGGTTACCATCCAGCAGGGATGGCCAGTGGGTTACCATCCAGCAGGGATGGCCAGTACAGCGGTGTTCACCGAGCAGTACCATCCAGCAAGGATGGCCAGAGCGGTTCCGAGTTTACCTCTAGTGGGGTTGGGCAGTGGTCCTCGATGTCGGTCTTACCTCCAGCGGGGCTGGGCAGTGGTCCTCGATGCCGGGTTTACCTCCAGATGGGCTGGGAAGTGGTCCCCGATGACGGTTTCGAGCCTCCCTCCAGTGGAGTACCCTTTTACGGGACTGGGCATTGGGACTCATCGACGACTTTAGCCGGGTCTCCCTATAATGGATTACCCTGTTACGGGAATGGGCAGTGTGGTACTCGCCGACTCTTGCTGGGTCTCCCTCCAGTGGGAACCTGTCAACTTCCAGGGATTACCCTTCAGTGAGGCTGGGTAGGGGGTCGCCAGTAAACTTTGAGGAGACCTCTCGACTGCGGGGTATTGACGAGGTGTGGCTTGACGTTCCCCCATAACTCTTAAATACGAGGGGTGCTTTCCCCACTGAGATGCGTCCTTGCGACACGACCTAAAACTATGAAGGCGATTCAGTTCCGCCCAAAGCAGATAGTTTCGAGGTGCGGTGATTTGAGCCCTTGACTTGCAGTTCGGGGCAGACATGTGGGATGTTGGGCGTCGATGGTGGTTACTTCTGGGACTGTTGGTGACTCACTTTCTTAGGCTGAGCTATGGTATGGAGATCCCCTTACGATCTTGTTTGGTCTTATTATTTGATCATATGGATATGTATATACCTTATTCTAGTACCCACTTATTGGGTTTGGTTACTCTCCTTCTAGGAGAGGTGAAGACGCGCAGGGTATTCCACATGATTTCTGTGTCTAGCTTCTCGTGGTTGGACGAGTCTACTCTCCTGCTCTAGGTAGCGAAGACTCGACGAGAAGTTCATCTTCTCACCATTTCCATCTCCTTGTGTCTAGATGAGTCTACCTCCTTTCTTTTGCTGGGTTGAGCTGGACTCTCTACTATACTCTTTACTACACCCCTTGTTGTACTCTTAATGCTCTCTTTGTGGTACTCCTTTACTTTTCCCTATTCGATCTACTTCTCACCCTTAGATACCTCCGTTGTTTCTCCCTCGAGCCTTCGGGGTATCCTAGTGAGTATTTTTATACTCACCCCTACTTGGGATTTTCCCGCACTTGGTGTGCCCTTGCAGACAACTGACAGGTTGGTCGTGACTTCAGTGGAGCTTAGGAGTTCGGGAGCTTGGACCGTGTGCGGTGGTCATAGTCGGGTTCCAGGTGGGGGACCCTTCCAGTTGTTTTTCTTTTGTTTACCTATTGCCGGGTTGTGGCACATTTTCTGGTTGGGTGCATGTTTGCCTCTTTTCTTTTTCAGTTTACCTTCATCACTTACTTTGTACTGTTTAGAGGTCGATCCACTTTGTGGTTTATCTATAGAAGTTTCCCTTTGTGTTACTTGTCTTTTCTATTTTACTCTGCACTTTTGCATTGAGTGTGATGCGTGTGTGTGTGCAGGTACTTAGGCAAAGGCCTCCCCGAGTTATTGTGCCTTCGGTGCTGGTCGCCAGCCCCTGGCCTATGGAGGAGGGCTTGGGGTAGTTACGGCTCGAGCCCGGGTAGGGTCGGGTCATGAAAAAACTTTTTATAATTCAATTTCTATTATTTAAAAAAATTACATAATATAAATATCACATAATTAACATTATTTAAACCTTTGATCAAATCAATCATCAAAACACTTTTGATGTTGTCAAATAATATCTTAAACAAGGCCCTTATTAATTTGAACAATTAAAATTAATTATGAACAATTCATAATTTTAAATATAAACACTATTATATTTTGGCATTATTTATGTAATTTATACTCTTTATAAATTAACCTTATAATTTATAAATAAACACTTTTATTCAAAATCTGAAAGCATGCCATATGATTTATTTAAAAATTTATTTTATACATTAACATTTGATTTTTGATCTTTTTTAATAAATGTTTCGTAAACATTTATATAACTAATTATAAAATATATTGTAATTAATTTATAAACTCACTATAAAATAAAATATTCCCAAAATATCTTTTAATATGATTAATAAACATTTTATAAACCATATAAATTTAAAAATGATATTTATAATATTAACTCTTTAATATTAATAGAATATTTATAATAATTTTTTCAAAAACATTAAAACAATTAAACAAAAATATTTTATAGTTAATTAATTTATAAAACACTTATATAAATTCTATATATATTCCAAAATATCTTATTCTATTATTTATAACCAATTTAAAAATGACCTAAAACTTGAATGCTCTATTTTCCCATAGCAACGGCATAGATTACATTAACTGCTTTACATAAGACAAGCCTTCCACTCCATAATATGTTAACAATTTAATGTAACATAAAGCAGTGATCCCAACATTACATTGTCATATAACATAATTTTATAGGGGGAAAAGTAGTTTTGATTTCATAAAATGTGTTATTTATTTAACAATGTAAGAAACATGTTGATCCAATAAGGAAGTTTTCACTCTGATACGTTTGATGGGTTTTGGGGGTTCATCATATGAATCTTAGAAATAGAAGAAAACCCATTTTGTGCAATATATCATCTATAGAATCAACATAAAATATAAAAAAGAACAAAAATATGCATACCTGGATGACAGCAAGCTCTGTCTTTAATCTTCGATGAAGTATGCTTGATGAAGATCATGAGAATAGTATATGAAAGACTCTTTATTACAAGGGGATTTCATGATCCAAAGGATCCCAAAACATTTATTGAGGATCTACAAACATAGAATGGGTGTTACTTCCTTCACCTATAAATAAACTAAATTTCTGAAGGAAGAGAGAATCGGGAAGCTTACATACAATCGGTTCTTATTAATAGGATAAATAAAATTCATTTATTTATTAATACTTGATAAGTTTCATTTAATGAAGTGTTTTTATCATATTTAACATATTAAAATACATTTATTCATATTAGACTTATTCATTGAATTCGTTTAATGAATTCAATCCATTTAATCCATTCATAATAGATTATAACTAATGAAACCATGTGAGAAGATACATGAACCTAAATTTAATTTATTCACATACATATTTTAGTGTAAATAAAACAACATACTCATATTGGTATAATATTTAATTACCTTGGAATAGGCTTGAATCAAGGGGGGTTTATTGGAAATAAAATAATCAACTACAATAGGATAAAGAGTAATAAAACTGTAAATAGAATTTCAATAGGTAGGGTAACTTAGAATAGGTTTGAGTGTCTAGAAGAAATGTGTGGAATGTGTGACCAATAGGGTCGTTATGATGAAGTATGTATGATCAATCTCCTAAGGAAGTCAACATATGCTGAAAAATAAAAGGTAGTTCATAAGGAAAGGAATGTAGAAAATTCACTCATTATAGAAGTTTCTCTAAAATCATGAAATAATAGTAAATCGTGGATTTTATTTAGTATATATTCCTTGCATATGTATGGTGACACAAAAATTTTCAAGAATATTGAAAATATTGATAAAGGGGTAGTGACACTTGGAAGTTATATCACTCTAAAAATCAAGGGAGTTTGAACTAATGAGACAGAATATTGAAGTTTAAAATAAAAATATAAACTATATGTTCAAGTATTAGAAAACAATAATTGAAGTTTAAGAAAATTATGCGATAATGGAAATGAAGTTTTTTCAAGAAAAAATCATTCATAGTCAATAATTAAGTATAAAAGAGACATTTCCAAAGGTTAAATAACAAGTAAAAATCTATTCCAAATTAGTGATTTAACTAATTCTTGTTATCTGAGTTCCAAAGATAATAAAAAATTATGTCATAAAAGACATGGCCATCTTGGTTAAATAAATATGAGTAAAATCTAAAATATTAAAGTTGTGAGAGATCTACCTCAAATAAAAATATAGAGAGATATATTGTTATTTAAATATATCAAAAGAGGAAGATTGTTCAAGGAACTCAAAAAAGATTAGAAATCCAGTCCACTTGGACATTGGAGTTAATTCACTTAGATTTATATAGTCCAATGAGACAACAGTATTCTAAATGTGATATATATTTCATTAATTTCATTTATTATTTCACTCATGTGATCATTGTCATGTTTTTGAGTCACAAATAATAATCTTTTGAGATGTTTAAAATATTTAGAATACATGTTGAAAAAATAATTGAGTTTATATCAAAATGTTGAGATCGTATAATGGTAAATAATACACATGTAATGCTTTTGAAATATATCTTATAAAGCATTGAATTAAGCATAAATATAGTACACTATACACTCCCTGAAAAAATGGTGTAGCAAAAAGAAATAATAGGGGCTTAGTTGAGATGGGTGGAACAAGGATAGTTGAACACAATCTTGCAAAAAAAAAATTGGAGGGAAACTATATATAATGTTTTATATATAAAAAATAGGTGTATACTAAGACCTAAGACACACATGACACCTTATGAAATGTGGTACAAGATAAATCCAATAGTGAAATACTTTAAATTATTTTTTATTCCTTATTTCATGAAAATCAAAAATTCAAATCTTGGAAAGTTTAAAAAGAAAGTTGAACAAGGGATATTCATGGTATACCTATAAATGATTTAAAAAGGATTCATACACTATTTTAATGTTTTTATGTGAAAAATATTTAAAATAAATTCAAATTAGACGTCATAGTTGAATCATTTTAGAAAAATCTAAAGTAAACAGCATGCAAATCTCAAAAAAATGGAAAGAAATCGAAGCTGGAAGTGAGAAGAATTATATTGAAGTTGATTCTAACCAAACTAGTTATAAGATTAAGGTAGATTATAATGAGAAAATAATACATTCTATATTTAATAATTATATTAATTTAGAATATATAATTGGAAATCAAGAATCTTTAGTGGAAACAATAGGGATATTAAAGATTGAAAATCAAACTGCTCTCATTTCATAGGTTGAACCACAAACTATTTTAGAGGTAAAGAAAAAAAAGGTGGGATTAATGAAATAAATGATAAACTAGATAAAATTGAGAAAATTCTACTTGGGAACTTTTACCAAAAATTGAAAACAAAAAATTTATGGGTAGCAAGTTGGTTTTTATAAATAGTTTAAATGGAAGAGGTGATGTGTCAAGAAACATAGTAAGACTAGTTTTAAAAGTCTATTCATAGAATAAAGGAATTTATTTTGAGGAAAACTTTTAACCAATGGAAATGATAGAGGCTATCATGATTTTTCTTGCAGTGGAAACACACAGGAACTAAAAGGTATTCCAAATAGATGTAAAGTATTACTTTTTAAATGGTGATATGGAAGAAGAATTGTTCATTAAACAACCAGAAGTCTTTATTATGGACAGAGATGATAGAATGGTTTCTAAGATGAAGAAGGATTTGTATAGTTTAAAATATTCCCCTAGAGCCTTGTATTCTAAGAGAAATGGATACTTGAGACAAATAGAATTTATTAAAGGAAAGGTTAAAAGAAACCTTTATGTGAAAAAGATATTCATAGTTACTCTAATGGTAGTAATTTATATATATAACATAATATTTTTTGGAGAGAAATAACTTGACTGTGATAAATTTTCAAATTAGATGAAAATTCATTTGGAGATACCAATTCTGGTTGAAATGAATTATTTTCAAGGGTTACATATTTCACAAAGAGATGATTATATATTTCCATCCCAAGAGAAATGTGTTAGGGAATAATTTAATAAATTTGGAATGGAATATTCTAAAGAAACTTAAACACCTATAATAGTTATAACTAAGTTGAGTAAAGATGAAGCTGAAAATAGTGTGAATCAAAAATATTTTTTAAGAATCATTGGAATTATACTTTATCTAACAACATCAAGGTTATACATAGTGTATGAAGTGAATCTTTGTGATACATATCAAAGTTATTCAAGGGAATCTCACATGTTGGAAGTAAAAAATAATTATAAGATATATAAAGGGAACACTAAACTATGGTCTACTATATAGAAGAAATATATCATTGAATGAGTTGGTATTCATAGGTGAAAATTGGGAATAAGACTTTATAAAAACAAAATCTACATCAGGAGGGGCCTTCTGTTTGGTTGAATTTTTTGTGATTTGGCATAGTAAGAAGCAAATTTCAGTTTCTTTAAGAATAAATGAGGTAGTATATGTTGCAAAAACCCATGCTTATACACATATGTTATAGATAAAAGTGCGGTAAGAAGATCTAAATGCAGAAGTTGAGAATCTGCTAAGGATTACTTGTGACAATTAGAGTGTTATTGATCTATTAAAGAAATAAGTATAGCACTCAATATCAAAACATGTTGATATAAGGTATCACTTCATCAAAAAAAGGTGGAAAATAATGATGTAAAGCTGAAATATGTATCCACAAAGGACCAAATTGTTTATGTGTTTACAAAATCAATTCCAAGAGATATATTTGAATAATTATGGTTGAAACTTCATGTTTAGACTTTTCCTATCACTTTAGAAAGTGTGGTAAGGACCCCCAAAATACTTTGGATTATGTTTTCAAAAGGAGGGAGATAATGGTGTCCTTTTTTTAAAATGGGAAGTTTGATACAATTATTTACTTATCTTATATTAATTTTAAATTGTGGTTATTTCTAAAATGGGGAGAAATTAAAGTGTGAATTGAGGGGGAGAACATCTAATTCACTTTTCTGAACATTGATTTTCATTGAGAGATGGTATTCTCTCCAAAACATTACCTTATCTGGTATTGTGGTGTCAAGACACTTATTACTTGAGGAAGGCTACAATTTTATGACTATGTTAAAGATTGTTGGGTACTTGAAAATAATTGAGTGAAGTTTAAAGTTTAATGGATTTCATAATAAATTCAAAGGGAGAGATAAAATAACCCAATTGAATTTTTCAATAAGGTTTTCTTTATTTTAAACCATGTTGAATAATTATTTGAAGGTTATTTGAATTGTTTGAGAAGTTTCTAAGATAATTTGAGAAGAGTTGGATCAATTATGATATATGAAATTTTTGATGAATTTTAAAAAAGAATCAACTTCATAAGGTTCATTTTTAAACTTCATAAGGTTCATTCAGACTCTATAAAGTTAACTTAATTGTTGAAAAATAGAAAAGTTTAACCTGATATTTCATAAGGTTATTCTCTATACTTATTATGGTTTATCTGAGACTTTATAAAGTTGATTTGAATTTTTGTAAGGTTAACTTAAGACTGTAAGGTTCATTAAAAAATGATAAGATTCAATTAACCTTACAATTTTGAGGCTTATTATAAAGTTATAAAGGCAAGGACTCTCAAGGGACTTCATAAGGTTCACTTATTCCTATTAAGTGGGTGTTTAATGGGATTTTCACAAAGGCACAAGAACTCATAGTTATTTGTAAGATTCAACTTGGTGATAGAGGGGACTTCATAAGGTTCGTTTACTTTGTGAAATGTTTTTATGAAGAGGATATACAGAAATTATTTCTAGAAAGAAATGGAATGGTGTTGTGTTGTTTTGAATTTTATAAATCACATTCCAATGAATATGATATAATTTTATCTGAGTATTAAAGAGTGTTTTGTTGCGATGAGATGTTTCAAGTCATGATGAAAATTAAGGGAGATACCAGTTAAAGTTGGTTCGATGAAATGAAGTGATTTTATCATTGTTCGAACATTATATAATTCTCAAATACATATATTTTTGAATTATTTTATATTGATAGTTGCTAAATAAATAACTAAGAAACTAAGGAGGGTATTCCTATAACTTCACTGGATACAAACAATTAAATGTGAATGGAATATTTAGAGATCTTAGGAGTATTCCTAAGTAAACCATTGGTTTATAAAATGCGTAGAGGTTCGTGTTGTAAAATCTGTTATGGGAATTTTCTAGAATGATATTTGTAACTAAAGTTATAGAATTTAATAATTCAATATTATTCTAAAATTCTTAGTAATGGGGAACATATTGAGTAATGAAAAGTATGGTGATAAAAACCCAAAGGACTGATAAAAAATAAGAACATAGTATGAATCCATACATCTAAAAATATGAAGAAAACTTATAGATATTGAAAATTCAGTGAATTAAGTTTGAGAAGCAGATCATCAACTGGTTCTGTATGTAGTGAGAAAGTCCGATTGATCTGTTTAGCAAATGTGTTAATCAGAAGTCAAAGAAATTGAAGTGGTGAGAATATTATATTTTGATAATCTTTAAGTATAAAAGAGGAAGATCGCCATCAGTTGTAAAGAAACCCATGTTATATTTTTATCTTACTCACCTTGGTCTGAAGAACTTGTATATTGATGGGAGTCGATCTATATCCAGAAAGATTCCATGTAAGTTTTTGGAAACACACATAGGTAGCGGATGATACCTCCTAAAACCATTATAATTGGTGATTGATTATATTATAAAATATATTAATCAAACTCACTTTGATCATATAACGGAGAGGGTAACCATCTTGGAATTGAACCTTGTAAAAATTGATTATGTTCTGTGTTTCTTTAGTTTATATTTCAATCAGTTAAGGTAGAAATTCATACATTGATTAGATCAAATTATAAAATATCACAAAGGTTTATTTAAAGAGAAATAAATTTTAAAATAAATCAATACTAATTCAATCTCCACAGTGGTGCACCCATTATTATATAATATCATATTATAGTAAATGTTTAATTTTTATTGTCTTATATACCTCATATGTTTTTCATTAAACTATTCAAAAGATAATTCTATATCCCTTTTAATGATATGGGATACTTTAAACCATTAATAATATTCTTATAAATGTATTAATTTCCTTTATCATGAATTTTATATATTCTACTCTCTACCTTTATTTATTTTCAAGATTCCATTATTGGGATATTTATTATCAAAATAGTGTTTTAAAATTATTTTCTCGCCATTTGAAAATGATTTTGAAAGTAGATTTTAACCTTATTTTTACAAAATCACCACCAAAATGTTAAGAAATCTATTTTCATGATTTATCTTTAATTTTTCTCCCTTTATTATCAAGTTTCCTTTTCAATGAAATTATCTTTATAATTTTTTCAAAACATTTTTTTATAAAAAAGTCTTAATTTTATTTCTTGAAAATTATGCATAGTCTATTCTTTCCTTATTTTTTACTATTTAAAAATTATGTAAAATCTATGGAATTTCTTTATAAATCTTCTATAATTTCATATCTTCCTATGGATTTTTTTCATTAATATCAATTCTCTCTAATATTATTCCCTTTTTACTTTCTTTGTAGTAGACTTCCTCTCAATATACATTTTTCTCAAGCATCGCCTATTCCAAAATAATCTTTTGATTCATTATCAAAATTTTCATGTATTAATGGTGATAAAGAAATGAAATCTCTATGAGAGGATTGATCTATGACTACCTTTGAGTTTCCTTACCAACATATATATACAAAGATAACATTTCTTCTAATGTATTTCCATTATGAGTACCCTATATTTCTTTCTTCTGACTAGAGGGTATTCACCTAATCATACCTTTCCATTGAGAGACCATATATTTCCATTGCGATTGACCTATATTTCTATCTTTTGACTGAAGGGTGTTCAATTAATCATACCTTTCAATTGACTATAGAAAACTATTGATATGAGTGTATATTGTTTTATTCTATATGGTTAACCTTATAAGTCGATCATCAATTGATAATTCATGTATTGATGTGTTGATTTACATTCATGGTATCATCCACATTAGATGATTTTATGCCTCATAAAAGTTTGTATGTAATCCATTTTATTTTCAAAGGTTAATAATGATATTACTTTCAATTGTTCCATATGACACACATAAGTATAGTGATATCATTATGAGATTATTGAACCCAGAATTATAAATTCCTCCAATGAATTGGGTACTATTGATATCTTATGATATTTCTATGGAACATGGGTAGTGATGCCCAATACACTATATTATCAGTCATGGGTAATGATACTCAGTCTACTATGGGGCATGGGTGGTCAGCCCAATCCATTATGTTATGGGTCATAGGTGGTTATCCTAGTCCACTATGATATGAATTTTTAATGATTAAACTCGACATATGTTGATGATATCTTATGCTTATGTATGTGTCACATTCTTATTCATGACACATTCCTATTTTATGTCATCATGTTTCATGATTATTGTTATATAATTCCTCATTTTTATTTCATGGTATATGTTATGATTTCATAAATATCCTTGTAGATTCTACTCCATGATCTATGGTTTTTATAATGCCTTGTGATAACTTCATATGATTCCATGATCTTATTAAATTAATAATGTTAATTCTATCATGATGTTTTTCCTCATTTTTTATGAGATAATGATAAATCCTCTATGTTTCATTGATATTGTTTACACCTTACTATACATTTTGAGTTCACTCCTTTCTTATGTTTCCCCATTTCCCTGAGAATTTTTATATGTAGGGATATGACTAGGAGATATTCACATGTGGATAATTTTTATTAGAAAAGTTGAAGCATATTATTATGTAATAATATGTTCATGTAGTTAGTATAAAAAGATACTAAAAATTTGGTTCTTGGGAGAGTGTTTTAAATTATGAGATGGCATGTGTAATCATGTATAATGATGTATGTGGTTTTATATCATCTTAGTTAGTATTAGAGTATGTGTGTGAAGTTTGTATATGTTGCACTAGATTTGGGAGTGGGGGTCTGTGGGTGCTTTAATGTTGGATATATATATATTCTTAATATGTTCTCATTTTAATCTTATCAAGTATGTTATATAATAAATATGTAATTGGATTCTAGAACAACTAGTTTCATTGGTGAATATTAGCTTTCCTTGTGCTTGTTAGAATTTCATTTTTTATATTATCTTAAAACATTTTGGTCCATCTTGTATTTATCATAAAATTTTCAAAAGTACAATTTGTAATGCATCTTATCTTATATGGAAAATGAGGGATGATATTTTTTTTACTAAAAAAGGGTTTCTGTTTTTATTTACATTGATTTAGATTTATATTTATATTTTAAAATGAAGTTTACCTACATTTATAATCTAAAAAACATTTTAATAAAGCCTAGAGTGAATCATAAAATTTATATCCTATTTTTTTAGAGAATGGTGATGGTTTCATGTATTGTGTGATTTTTTATAGGTTTAAAAATGGTTATTGACATACTATTTCATGTTAATAGGGGATCTAGATATAAAAAAATTTATTTGGAACCCCTAGGGTTAAATCTTGATGATACATGTCAAGTGGCCACTATCGTGCTCTAAGGGAACTAGATTTAGATCGAGTCTCAAAATCTTGATTTATCTAGGGATGGGGGATTTCCCTTGGGGTTGGTGGGTCCATCATGGGATTGTTTAATGCTTCATTTTTTCCCAAGGGTGCAGCCTAGTGGTACATGTTAAGTGGCCAATATCATGCTTTAAGGTAACTTACCTAAGATCGAGTCTCACTGGATCAATTTAGCTAATGAATGGGAATTTACTTTGGGGTTGTTAGAACCATCATAGTAGTGTTTAATACCCATTTTTCTATCAAGGTTATATCCTAGTACTGCGTGTCATGTGGCCACTACTGTTCTATGGGGGAACTAGCATTAGGTTAAGTCTCACCAACTCGATTTAGTTGGGGAAGGGGAATTTATTTCCGAGTTGGTGGTCCCATCATGGGAATATATAATACTCCCCTTTTATTATATAGAGGTTTCCTGGTGTTTAGGGTCATTATCTTGGTTCCTTAGAGTTAGGAATTCAATTTACACTGGTTTTAGTTTTCCATCATAATTTCACGCTCATGATATTTAACTGCTTTGATGGTGTAGGTAAGGGTGAGGAGGTGAATTTTTACCCAATCAATTAATGATTCAAATTCAAGATATGGGGTCTAGTACCCACTCCAATCGGGGTGGGCTACATCAAGAATATCATAAATATTGTGATTTATGAGATTAATACAACCACACTAAGATGAGGGTGAATCAGTGTGGGAAGTAGTTTACCAATTTAAATCCTTTTAAATTACCTTTTCACCTTTTAGGATGACTTAATCTCAATCCCTTGACTTTCATTCGGTGTGTATATAGAAATGATAGTCATAGCGTTAAAAAATAGTGCATAAAAATTTTTACAAGGTTCATCCCCCAATGTGAATGACTACTTCTTTAATATATAGTGGTTGTTATCTCCCACACATAGTTGATATTTTTTATCAAAATCATCCTATGGAAAGGTAATGACCATGAACCCAATGCTAGAACCAACCATCTATATAAGCACCAACTTG
The DNA here is from genome assembly GCA_963277665.1 of Viscum album. NCBI lineage: Eukaryota > Viridiplantae > Streptophyta > Magnoliopsida > Santalales > Viscaceae > Viscum > Viscum album. The sequence continues at coordinate 1,493,081,798 of OY728142.1, forward strand.
AATATTTACAAGAACTAACATATAACCATAAAAAACACTAAGAAATGTCTCCTTGAAGAAAAAACAACAAGATAAAGTGAAAGCATCCAATGGACTAGTTGGATCTAATCTTCTTCCTTTGTTTCACAACAATATTCTCATGGATGCTTCTTTAACACAAACTCTTTAGAATGATCAACATAACTATAGATCGAAATCCTCCATAGTTTCTTCTTCCTTAATATTTGATCCTTCTAATCTAAACCATGAATATCATGTCATTTTTTCATGCACATCAATCACCTTATCCAGTCTTCTTGGTTGTATCTCTCTAATAATGTTTTTTAATTTTTCTCTATGTATATATAACTCAAAACTTCCATAGAAGTTTTCACTATCTAAAATCCCTCAAATTAATGGCTAATATCATATCTCATTTCTTCAAGCTCAAAGATCACTCAAGGTGTATCACACATTTTTATGTGTCTAAAATAATCCCATTAAGTCAATTTTATCCTCCACATTTCATGCTAAGACCCCTAAATTTGAATTTCATACCGATTCCTTTATTTATAAAGAACATGACTCACCATGGAATGTATGGAACTCAAAACACTCATTTTTGGCTCACCATGACATAGTCAATTTTGAAACACCTATTTCAACATCCATGGTATCAACATTATCCAAGATTAAAAACATAACTATTTCACATCTCTATGATCTTAGGTCATTTAAAACTCTAGGTATAATTGTATCTCATCTAAACACGGTGTAGTGCAATCCTAACCAATATAATGGTTTTATAGGAAAAATTCCCTTTAAAATATCTTGCATGTAAGGAACCGGACTTAATATTTATATATTCTAGTTTCATTGAGATATAATTAAATTTCTTACAATCTCAAGGATATTTTTGGTTTAGAGTTTTATAGAATTGGGAAAAAATTTATATAGTAAACCCATATATTACAAGTGGATAATTATACTCAGTATCCATTTTTCCACCAAACAAAACTTTTTGAAATAAAACATGGTTTCTTTTCATGATAAAACTTAAAAAAATTATATTGATCTCATACTTTCCCCTAAACTTAATTAAACCCTATGAAAAACATTTTAAAAATTTTGGATTAGCATAAAAAACTCGATAATGAAAATAAAAGAAAGAAATTCTTTAGTTCATTGACAAACATAAAAATACATTAAAATCTTTTCTTAAAAAAAACATACATTTTTACCCTAAATGGTATAATCATTGTTTTAAAAAAATTATATTTATCTTAACTTTTGAAAGAAATGATTTCCAAGAAAAATCATAAGCCATAATATAAAATTCATGCAAGTAATTTGGGATATCAGTACCATATCACTCTTACAATCACTCTTACAAATGTAATAACCATATGGTCTATATTAACCTATATAGAACTTAATGCATTGGAGTGCTCTCTGGGTTCACCCATAATATAAGCTATAATGGGCTCACCCATGAGGTATAATGGGTCTCAAACGTTATTAATAAATTTATAATGACCATATCATGAATAAAACCCTGAAAAAACTCTTTTAAACTCATGTTTAAAATGCTTTTAGATATCAAAATACCCATTTTTCTTAAAAATTGCTTCTAAAATATAAAAACTACACCCATAATAATGAAACAATTTTATTTTAAAATAACAGTGAATACTTATAAATTAAACTTTAAATAATTAATGCATAATGATGGTGGTAAAATCCACTTATTCCGTATAAATTAAAAAAACATCCCTTATGTATTTTTTGCTAGAAAAGTCACAATGTACCTCATTTGGAAAACGATAAAAATATTAATTTCAAAACATTTTATAATAAAATAGGTAAGATTGAATTTAAACAGTCATATTATAATAGTAAAAAACTTATTTAAATCATTTTTATAAAATAATCATATGGACATGGAAGAAAAATAGAGTTTTAAGGGAAAAATTTAAAAAAAATAACTTTTAAAAGAAAGTCCCTTACCTCAAGTCTGATTTGTCACGTATATCCTTTATCTTCTTGAATAATAAGATTTTTTTAATTATATACTTTATTAATAACTTTTTTCATTTTAATTATTTCTTTTATATCACTTATTACCATATTATATACAATTACTTAATCATTTAAATCCACATCGGGTGTTTTGACAATATTTGGTAATTAAGTCCAAAATGTATTTGGTAATTTAACTATGGTCATAAAGTTCATTATTACACCATATCCATAATAAAAATCTTGAAATAATTATCATTTTATATATCAATTATACTTTTAAATCCACCCATTATATGTAGTTGTGAAAAATGAATTATGTTATAATCATGGAGATGGTAGGTAGTATGTACGCATGAGTAACGTTTCCATTTTTTAATGATTATTATGAAAAGAAGGTGAATATTGTTTTATATTTAAATAATTATAATAATATCATAAATATAATAATAATTGTTTTTATATACTTATATATATCATCTATGTGGTGAGTGATGAAAAATGAATCACATTGCTTTGTGGAGGTGGTAATCCACACATACGCATGAACGACGTTATCATTTTTCTGTGCATGGAAAGGTAAGAACATAAATGATATATTATATTTTAATAATGATAAATATTTTATTAATTTCATATATAAACATTAATTTCATCATTATAACTAGTCTTGAGAGATAGTGATGGAAAACAAATTACATCGGTTTGTGAGGCGGTAGTCAGCCATACACAAAAATGATGAATTATTTTCCCATTTGATGGAAGTGTAGATGTAAATAGGTCATTTAACTAACATAATAAAATATAATTATATTTATTATACTTTATTTATTATTTTAATATGGTTGAATAATTTTTGAGGGATGTGGAAGAATAAAAAAACAGAAACACTCGATTAAAAATGATACCTCTTCTTCAGACAATCTCCTTTGGTTAACACCTTAAGACCACTAAGTTTGGTGTTCTTCCTAAACCAAGACCTCTAGAATGAGGGTATATATTATAGTAAGTTATTTTGGAAGTTTTTTGGTGAACCAAATGGGTTTATAAGTGTGAATAAATTAGAATAATAGGTTCCTTATTATAAGAGAGGGGAAGGGCACTCTTGGAGTTTCTCAAAATATAAATTAATTTTAATTCCAAAAGGCTCTAAAGTGAGTTATTTTTAATATAATATGATTAAGGGTATAAATAACCTCATAAAATAAAAATTATACAATTTTTACTATATTTACACCCTTATCTTTTATTTTTAACCTCAATTTAACCCCTTTAGCTTTATTATGACAACATGGATTTGTACACTTTGAGGGTCGATATAGTTACTATAAAATGAAAAAATACCCATAAATAGACCATAGTTGATTTTATAAACCTTATATAAATTACTTGGGAAAAAAATTATTAATTTTATATCATTTAATCAAATATTTTTTACTATAAAATATCCATAATGTCAATTTTAAGAACTATTCATTACTTTGACTATAATAATATCAAGATAACACTTGGAATTTGAACCAAAAAAATATTATATACCTAAAATTTCATTTTAATCTATAAAATTATTATATTTAATTAATTATCTCAAATTAAATTTCTTTTAATATTTTTAATATCATTTATTTGATTTTTCCATTAATTGAATAATTACTCCATCAGAGTTAAGAATTTAAGGTAATTATTTCTTCACTAAAAATTAAAAATAAATTACCATGATAAATATAAATCTTTTATATTTAAAAATACTATTTATAGTTGAACATATCCTCTGGATAACACCATATTAAAAATATTACACTTATTAAAAACAAGAGTGTGACATGTTTGACATTTATTTAAATAAAATATTATAAAGGTCATAATCTTATCCAAGTGGGCCCAAAAGGTCATAAATTAGACCCTTGTATTATTATGGTCATTATATGCTCATATAATAATATTTATGTAAATTTATATGTTTTTATTGTTCTTATCATTTTATTTGTAACCTAAATTACTCGATTTACTCTTTACCATGGTAACCAAAATTACTAAAGTTATTATTCATATTGACCAAAAATAAAAGGGACTTATTTATTAAAGTTGGACCCAATGATTCCAAATATGGAATTAATTTTTCAAAATTCAAATCATCTAAATTTTAGAATTTTTTTTAAAATTAAACCCATAAAATGCAACAAAAATGGTTTTTCAGAAAAATAACCTTTTAAAATATAAAATGTTTTCATACTAAATTCAAGTATAAAATAAATTTAAGAAACCATAATTGGATTATTTTAAATCAAAATGAACTAATTAAAATTTAAAACTAATCTAAAACATAATTTTACCTTGTAAATACTTTTAAATAAAATACAATTTTCAATAAAAATTAGTATTTTCACTATTCCTTAAAAAAATCAATATTTTCATAAAATTATCAAAAATACATTCTAGATATAATTTTTTCATGATTAATTTAAAAATAAAATTAATTTTTTTAAATTAAAATTCTATAATTTTAAAATTAAACATTTAAATAAAATATTTTTAAGAGATGAATTTTAATAAAACCATTTCTTATTTGATTTTAACAACTACTTAATACATTTATAATGAATATAGTTACATAATTTGGGAATACTAATAAATATTAAAATTATTTATTCTATCATACATAGGTTGTTACATTCTTCCCCCTTTTAAAAATCGAGTCCTCACAATTTGAATTCGGGATCGAAAACCAAGGGTTTGACTTTTCAAAATACCTTTGTTGAAATATTACATCGCAAATAGGGTTAATAAAACTTCCACTTGATAAAAGAGAAAAGGGAGGTATGAAGGTCATCTGGAGTTACACATATAAGGTTTCCAAGTATGATAACATAAGTGGGAAGTGAAAACATGGATATGGAAGAGAAAACTAACTCCCAAGGACTGATAGTGATTGATAGAGAACATGGTCATGAGAAGGTTAACAATAAAAAAACCATAAATATGTGATGGTTTAAAAGGATATTGATTTCTTAGAATCAAAAGTAAATGAATAATTTTTTTGTTTCAAAATAATTTTTCTAAATTTGAGGAATTACTTTACTTATTAGTCTAAGAATATGAAAAAATATACTTACTTGACAAGTATAATTTCATCCTTTAATCAATTTCTACCACAATCTCATATTTTTTCTCCAAATGATGAGTATTTAAGATAAATTTTTCTTGCCTAGATCATTAGAATCAAATTATATATATCATAAAAATCTACAAAAGAATAATTATCTATTCCTTCTATCTTTAGGCATTAACCAAAACCAAAATGGTTAGCATAAGATAATATAATTTTCTAAATAAATAAATATTCTAATGAATAAAACTAATTTTAATCTCCAAAAGTAAATAGTAATACCCAAATTTCAACATAGATCATTCAATAAATAACTATCCTTAAAATTCCTCAAATAATATTCCAAGTTATGATTAAAATCTAAAAATCAAAAGGGTTTGATCACATGGTCTTCCAAGATAAATTTAATATTTATCTCCAAATGATATCAATCTCTCTTAAAGTCTCATAATAAAAATGTAATTTTCTTAATCATATAATCTCTAAGATATGGTATCCATTTCTATAAATAACCTGAATCACTATAAAGAAACATTAAAATCATATACGCCTCAAAAATATAATTCAATATTTATTCCTTAAATAAAATCTCATAATATTCTATTTACCATAATCCTATAATGATCCTCAAAAATTATAGTGATCTTTTTCTAAAAAAATATTAATCACTTAATCACCAAATCATTTTCTAGTTATATGGTTATTTATTTGATAAAACATATATTACCAAAATCAACTCATTCTCTATCCATCAAATCATTTAACTAAAAAGAAATTGTCATACTAAACAGGACTTCACATAGACCAGTTGTATCTGATGTGCCCTTTTCACCCTTTGGTTGTGGGTTTAAACCCCGTGGTCTTACTGGATGTGATAGATTGTCAATCGACCTATGGGTTTTCCTTTTTATAAAACAATAATCCTTATAATATTCCTAGAAATGTAAAAAAAACATCCTCAAAGATATCCTTACTATACTAAAGAAATGTTTTAACCTCAAACATTATCTCATAACTTTTATTTTACATCCCAAAATTTAATAAACCATAATTACCTCAAAAATAAATGTATCCAAAAATATCATTATTCATCTTAAAATTTCATAACTTAAATCCTTAAAAGGGGTTTGTGGGATATTGAATTTATTATCAACCTTAAAATTGTAAACCTATTATGGTATCCATAACTATTATGATAACCTCTCATGAAATCATCTTAATATCCAAAGTTATCTAAACCCTCCTTTAATACCAATTATAAGGACCTGACCTTAAGCATTATATATTCTAGTGTCTTTGAGCTAGAATTCACTTTCTTACTATAATTCCCCAAACTTAATTATAAATGTAATAATAATATTTTGTTAGTTATTATGATTATTAGTATTATTATTGTTTTATTTTTTTAAATATTAGTTCTATCCAAAAAAAATTCTTGCAGAATGAAATAAGACACGTTTTATTCAATAGAAACACTGAAACATTACATTACAATAAGGCAGAAATACCATAAATATCCTAAAATACCTATTACAAGTCCTATCAGGATCACCAAAAGACCAACAAGCATAACAACTAGACCAAGTAATTAGTGAACATCCCTCGAGTCTGTCATAATGAAAAACATTGTGGCAAGTACTATGGAAAAAGTACTAAGCGTTAAGGGAATGTAGTGCACCATCCTTATAAGCCAAAATGGTTTGAAATTTTGAAATACCCTAAACATTTATTTATAAGGCCTTTGTAGACATTGAAGATAAATATGACCGTTATTTTCTCCTAATATCCATTGGAGTTTAGAAACATGTGACCATTGGTATTTTTATAAAACCTTTATATTTTCATTAAGTATTTCAAATGTTTTAAAATTATTTAAATATTTTAAATTCATATTTTTAGTTAAATGATGACATGGTTTTAATTGAAGTTGTGTTTTATATTTAGATTTTGAAATTATAATGTTTTAAAACTCAAAATGGATACAAACTTATGAAAATAATTACATCTAGAATTTTGTTTAACTATGAGAAATAATGTTTTTATATATAAGGAAATTAATATATATGTTTAAATTTTTTTAACAATTTGTGCTTAATAAATTTTTGATAAAAATATGTTGAATACCCCATCTGACCAAGGAAATCCTTGAAGGCCAAGTCCTCAAGGTCAGTGGGCATCTCACAAAGGAAACTTAAGTCAGGCCAAGTCAGGCTGAGTGCATGCATGGTGCATGCTGAGTCATTCACAAGTTGTACATGGTGTGAGCTAAGTGCATGCACAGTCTCATTTATAAGGCCCACAGGAGTGTGGTGTAGGGTTTGGGAAAAATCACATGTGGAGACCCATGTGTAGGAGCCCCTATGTGTGTGTGTGTTTTATTGGCATGTGACCGGTGCACCATTTCTTATAAGGCGGTCCCAAAGACCTGGCCATTTCAATGTGGGATGACAATTTTAACCCAAGGAAATAATCCCATCTATTGGTTTCTCCTCGCGTCATCCCAGTCCTCTACCTCTATTAAGCCGCTCGATTCATCGCGCTCACTCCCATAGTCATCTGATCAAGCCGAAATAATCTGATTTGTCTATCCCTTTTCCTCTTCTTATTCGAAGAACCCTCGAACCAGTGAGCCTCAACCTACAGACCCCTCCTCCTCCACTGTTCTTCCTCATCTCATGACCCTCCCATCACTCTCCTCGAACCCAGTCACTTCATTTTTTCATGAATCTACCATTGAATGCAATATTTTATTTCCAACCCCATGGATTCCTATGTATGCTTACCTAAACTATATATTTAATAAAATGACTGATTAGTTTAGGGTTTACTTTGATTAGGGTGTTTTTTATCATTTTCAATAGTCATATTCAAGTTTCTTTGTTTATATTTTATGTTTAAACCATATTGTATAAAAATATAAATAAACAACTTATATAAACCCCTATTTTCACACTTAACCCTATAGGTTTTCTTTTTCCCAACTGTCCATCGATCTCTTCTTGATTTGATCTCCTTCTTGAAGTCAAGTAAGGGGTTTCTTCATCTCACTTCCATTTTTTGAGATATTCCATATTCACTAATATTACTTGTGTATGTTGTATGTATACTACCCATTGATGTTTCATATCATGAATCTCTTTATTTTCATGATATTCAATGTATCATTTGATTATTATTAATTTTGGGGAATACGATTCAATTGATTAAAAGGTTGTAAGGGTTTTTTTATTTATTTTCATTATGAAAAACCCTTATATACATTTTTGTGTATGTACAGTTTAATACAACTTTCAATACTAAACTATTTTAGGTTTTTTAAATTTTGATTATCAGTATTTAATTGATGTTTATGATGCGTATAACACTTGAAAAGTTTTTCTAAGAGATGTTTTTGGAGTTTTCTAAACTCATATATTTATATTTGTATATACAGTTTTGTATAAATGGAATACTCAAGCTACTTTAAGTTTCTTTATAAAGTATGAACAATTATTTTAAAAAGGGTGTTTCCCTACCCGCTTATTTTATATAAGGATTATTTTTATTCTCTATTTATTTATTAAAAACCAATATATATATATATAAGTATATACAATTTCATAGATATATGTCAATATTGATTTTATTTAAATAAGTTTTTAATGGTATGATCTTTGCTATGATTTTATGTTTTGAAAGTTGTAAAATTGATTAGATCAAAAATAAAATTTATGTTAAGGCATAAATATATATGCTCACCTCTTTCCATGTTTTAAATTTGTAAGTCAATCCATAAATTTAATGTTTTCAATTACATGGACTAATTGTATGTGTGATCATGAATACTATTTTATAATGGAAAACAATAACAAAACCTTGTTTTATTATTGTGTGCCCAAAATTTTAAAAGGGGTCATTACCTTGTTATCATTACATGCATACATTACAATTTATAATTTTAGGATAAAAGGTTGGAATTATCTTTTGTTTAATATATATATATATATGCATAAACACATATAGTGAAGTGTGTTTAATTATTTTCTTATGCATCAACATCTCACATGAAATGGTCGGAATGGCCTGAAGGCCTTCATTTTTTTATTATTTTTTATAATACACCTTTCAAGGGGTGAGGTGGAACCCTTATAAGGCCTGAAGGCTTAGAGACAATTACATGACCTATAGGTCTTAGAGGGAATCACCCAGAGAAGACAACTTGGAACTGCTCCTCCCCAGCATATGTCATGATATCAGCACTCCACCTTTGCATGGCTGGTCGGCTAGCTATCCTATGAAAAGCTGCACAGGCCTGATACTGATGGAAAATACATACCCTCTCATTATTCCAATTCTGATTAGCTCTGCTTCAGTGAATGTGCCTTCCCTGAATCCTCCTCTGAAGCCTTTTCCCTTGTAGTCTAACTGATACATCTGCATTTTCATGTGGCCTGAAGGCCTTGGGGTGGCCCAAAGGCCTTAAGTTAGACCAAAGGCCTTGAGAATCAACTGTCTCGAAGGACTTGGGTGGACCGAAATCCTTGCAGGACCCAAGGACCAAACTGGTGGCCCAAAGGCCCAAATGGATGAATAGTTCCGGCTGCTACAGTACCTACTATAGTAACCCAGAAATACACCTCCACCCGGATTTGATCTTGGGTCTCTTGGATGCACCTATCGAGTCCTCACCAACCGGGATGAGGGTCATGTTCACATGAAATTAATGTTTTACATTTATAAATATTATATTTTAATTCATGATGAATCTTCCGTAATGAATACTATTAATTATTAAAGTTTACGATTTAATTTGATTTACACTCCCATTTATCAGTGTGTTGTTTAAACGTGAATAATAAGTATCTTAAATTCAAAAACATGTATTTTTGTATATAAAATGTTTACTTTCATGAAACAAGGGTTTTGAATTTAAGAGTTATTATTTTATGTGACAAACCTAAAAAATATATAATTTTATGTGCACTAGTTATCATCACATGTGAAAAATAATGTTTGTTTGTTCATGCATGTCATTGATAAATTTGATATATCCATAGCCTAAAGTACAACTAAAAAACCATGCAATTTTTAGATTAAAGTTTACATTTATTGCATGATTCACTTTATTTATGAATATATACAATTATTTCAAGTTTGGGATATATCTTTTATGATAATATACAGATTAAGAACTAAAATTTTACATGGTGGTATGGCACACTTTGGATTATTTAATGAATTTATTTCATATATGAATAATATTTAAATGAATCAAAGTGGTATGGGACACTTTGGTTTGTTTAATGAATTTATTTCACCTATGAAAAATATTAAAATAAATCAAAGTTTCATGGGACACTTTGATTTAAAGACATATTTTTATTATACATATGATGAATGCACATGACTTATTATGTGACTGGTGAGGCCCACTATAGCCTCTCGATGCATCGGTAGGTCTCATGAGACAAACTAGGTCTTGACACGAGGCCTTAACCGAATGATTATGTATGCTCTTGGCATGATGCCTCAATAGAATGATTATGATTTTTATGTATTATGCATTCCCTCATAATTATCCTAGTAAGTGGAATTCCATATGATTATTTAGCTAATAAAATATCCATGCCCAATGATCAACCTCTTATGAACCAGTGTTATTCAGTTTTATATTTTCATGTGATCATGGATTGAAGTTTTATATACATGTATATCAATTCATTAAAATGTAAGTTTCCCAACCAAAATGATAAATTATATTATTTTATGTGTAATTCTGAATAAACAATATTTCATGTGTAAATTATTATCCTCACCTCTGGCATGTCATTGAATGATTAATTTTGGCCATTATCGAACATATAGGAGGAACTACATGCATTTATATTCAAGTACATGCATATTTTATAATTCATTCTATTTATAACTTCTAAATAAGTTTATAAATTTTGAAGCATGATTAATCCTAAAAGTTGTATCAGAATCTATCAATAAAATGGTGATGACATGTTATGTGAAATATTAATTTTCATGATTTTAATGCATGTGTTTTAAAGAAATGTTTTAAAAAAAACTATTTCTTAATTGTTTTATTTTAAAACCCCTTACTGGGAATTTTTTTTCTCACCCTATGTATTTAAATTATTTTTATAGGTTTAGTGGAAGTGTCATAATGAATTTTTAAAGTGTAAGCATTGCTCTGATGTACCTTGCTAAATGTTTAATAAACTTTGTACTTTTTTACCCAAATGTAATATTGGATTCTAATTCTCCAGAACCTCGTCCAGTAAAATATCCTCTATTTAATTTAATTTTGTGTGTTTATTCAAGTTTATTTTAAAAAAATTATATAGAATTTTTAAGGGTTGAGTCTGGTTGCTCAGTCTCAGGTTCTTATACTTAAAATCTTGAGGATCTTTTTGATTTAGTTTTTTAGATAATTAAGAAAAACTCTTACATATTAAACTCATACATTACTATTGGACACTTATACTCAGTATCCATTTTTTCCATTAAACAAAACTTTTTAAAATAAAACATGGTTTCTTTTCATGATAAAACTTCACAATTTTCATCTTGATCTCATTTTTTTCACTAATATTCCATAACCCCTATGAAAAAAAATTTAAAAATGTGGGATAATCACAAAAATCTCAATAAGTGAGATAAAAGAAAGAAATTTGTTAGTCTGGTGAAAACACAAAAACCCATTAAAAACCCTTTCTTAAAAAAATAGACCTTTTACCCTAAAAGGGTATGATAATTATTTTAAAACAAATGATATTTACTTACCTTTTTAAATCAATAACTTCCAAGAAAACTCATAATCCATCTTAGAAAAGTCATGTAGGTTCCTTGAAACATCTTTACCATGTTACTCTTACAATCACTCTAACAAATGTAATAATCATATAGTCAATTTTCACCTCTAGAGAACCCAATGCACTAGAGCCCTATCTGGGTGTACCCATATTATAAGATATAATAGACTCACCCGTAATATATAATGGGGATCAACCCTTCTTAAACAATGTCCAATGACCATATCATGAATAAAACCTCTGAAAATCTCTTTTAAACTCATGTGTAAAACACTTTCAGATATCAAAATACTAATTTTTCTTAAAAATAACTTCTAAAATATAAAAAGTGTGCATATAATAAAGAAACCATTTTATTTGAAAATAAGAGTGAAAATTTATAAAGGAAACTTTAAATAATTAAGGTGTCATGATAGTGGGAAAATCATCTCATGTTGTATAAGATAAAAAAACATTTCTTCCATATTTTTTGTCAAAAAATTCATAAAGTACCTCTTTTGAAAAACGACCAAAAGATCCCTTTCAAAACATTTTGTAAAAAACATGGATAAAAATGAATTTAAACAATCATAAAAGAATATAAAAAACCTTATTTAAATAATTTTTATAAAATAATCATATGTACATGGAAGAAAAATATAGTTTTAATGGAAACTTTTTTTAAAAAATAATTTTTAAAAGAAAGTCCCTTACCTTGAGTCTAATTTGTCATGTATATCCTTTATATTCCTGAATAATAAAAAAAATTAATTATATAATTTCTTAATAACCTTTTTCAAGTTCATTATTCATTTTATATCACTTATTACCATGTTATATATAATTACTTAATCATTTAAATTCATATCGGGTATTTTGACAATATTCGGTATTTAAGTCCAAAATGACTTTGGTAATTTGACTATGGTCATAGAGGTTATTATTCCAAAATATCCAGGATAATAATCATTAAATAATTATAATTTTTATGTATCAATTATATTTTTAAATCCACCCATTAGATATGGTTAGGAAAAATAAACTACGTTCAATCATGGAGATGGTAGGGAGTACGTACGTATGAGTAACGTTTTCATTTTTCAATGATCATTATGAAAATAAGCTAATTATTATTTTATCTTTATAGAATGATAATAATATAATAAATATAATATTAATTCTTTATATATACTTATATATATCATCCATGTGATGTGGTGATGAAAAATGAATCACATCGCTTCGTGGAGGTGGTGATCCACTCAAGATAACATTTATAATTCAAAAAAAATATTATATACCTAACATGTAATGGTAATATAAAAAATTCTTGGATTTAATTAATTATCTCAAATCATATTTCTTTTAATATTTTTAATATCATTTATTTTATTTTTCTATTAATTGAATAATTACTACATCGGCGTTGTGTAAGAATTTAAGATAATTATTTATACATTAAAAATTAAAAATAAATTATCATGATGAAGATAAATCTTTTATATTTAAAAATAATATTTATAGTCTAACATATCCTCTGGATAACACCATATTAAAAATATTACACTTATTAAAATCAAGCATGTGATATTCTTGACATTTTTTTAAACAAAATACTATAAAGGTCATAATCTTATCCAAGTGGCCCCAAAAGGTCATAAATTCGACCCTTGGATGATTTTGGTAATTATATACTCATATAATAATATTTATTCAAGTTTATTACTCATTTTATGAATCTTCGTATTTTATTTGTAACCTAAATTACTTGATTTACCCTTTACCGTGGTAACCAAAATTTCTAAAGTTACTATTCAAATTGACCAAAAATAAAAGGGTCGTATTTACTAAATTTGGGCCCAATGATTCCAAATATGAAATCCATTTTTAAAAATTAAAATCATATAAGTTTTATAATTTAATTTAAAATTAAACTGGAAAAACGCAACGAAAAACAGTTTTCCAGAAAAATGCCCTTTTAAATATAAAATTTTTTTATGCTAAATTAAAGTATAAAATGCATTTTAAAACCCATAATTGTATTATTTTAAATTAAAATTAACTAATTAAAGTTTAAAACTAATCCAAAACATAATTTTACCTTGTAAATATTTTAAAATAAAGTATAGTTTTCAATAAAAATCAATATTTTTCACTATTCCTTGAAAAATCAATATTTTCAGAAAATTATCAAAAAAATTGTTCTAAGATAATTTTTACTTGGTGAATTTTAAAATAAATTTCATTTTTTAAAATTAAAATTCTATAATTTAAAAATTAAAATTTTAAATAAAATATTATGATTGATGAGTTTTAGTAAAACCATTTCCTTTTTTATGTCAATAATTACTAAATATATTTATAATGAATATAAATACATAATTCAGGAATACTAATAAATATTAAAATGATTTATTGTATCATTAACTAGTTTTTTACATTTCTTTATGACCTCATGTTATTTCCACTTTAACTTAGTGAGACTTTATACATAAAACGAAATCCTCCACCATGTGGTCTAACTCTAACTCCATGTTTTTCTTCAATTGACTTGGACACGAACTCATGTCAATTTCATTTAACAAAATGACTGATTGTGTTGTGCATGTTCTTGTCTCGTCATTTTAATTTAGTCACAAACTCTAAAAAAACTTCTGAAGTTCCTTCTACCATTCTTTGCATACCATTTCAGTTTCTCAAGCACCTCATGAACTACAACGGCCACAACTCTCCTCAAAAAGCCTGATATGTCATTTTTATCTATGAAACAGCTTGCACCACGGCATAAATGACCATGTAGTTTTAGACATGGGTTTCATCCTTTCACCATGAGCTCCAAAATTCCTGCAGTTTCCTCAAACTTGGTGTGGTCATGCCTGCCACGGCATGGTGCTTCTTCAAACTCCCATAGTGGAGTTCTTCACCAAACATGCTCTAGTCTCCTAAAAACTTCTCAAACAAACTTAAGACAACTCAAATCACTTTAGGGTGTCTTTAAATAATCTTCCATCATATCAGGGTTAATCCCAATGTGCAAATAAAAACCTTTCTCAACTCAACATGAACTCAAGACTTCATATATTACCATCCAAGTAATACTTCCATATCATGAAAATTTCTTCATTCCAAACAACACAAGAATGAATTATTTATTGGAATTAATATCAAGGTTCATTCAACCATAATAACTCAACATCTATTTAATATTTCTCAAATCCAATTTCATTCTTATTCATAGAACTTCAACAAGATCCATACTCCATGAAATCCATAACTCAGTGTTGAACAAATTTATTAATTTGATCCTACACATAAAATTTAAAGCAACAACAACCTCATATTATTTAAGCCCATCATCTTTAACAACTCCAAAATCCTTTTCAATATTCAAAAATGGATAATCAACTAGACACGTGAATAATTATAACTCATTCTTTCATAGTATATTATATGAATCAATAAATACATTCTCAATGCTTCAATTTTCCCATTCATTGGGTTCTCCATCTTCACTGAACATCTTCACCCAACACATATTGACATAATCACTTATTGACAATAAATACATCACCATCATCCAATGGAATAATAATTAATTGTATGGGTTGGTGGTATTTTTATTACAAAAAATTGTGTTTGTGTCTAAGGACTTAAAGAAAGGTGATCTAGTATAGTGACCCTACTTTTCTTACATGATTATTACATCATTTTAAAGATAAACAAAATAATAGTGCTACAAAATCAGGATATAAAGGTTTAGTGTCTTGGTAAAATTAAGAACATGCATAAATTTTACATAATAAAACATAAAAATTTATTTAATTCCTTCTTATCTAGTTTTTTATTGTCCCTCGTGTTCCCCTTAGTACAAGTATTCACTTGGGGATATATATCAAAAGAAGGGGTGAGCTAAAAGACCAGTAAGAGGATGAATAAGAGACATGAATCAATATAACATGGGTGAGATTAATCATCAGTATAAAATCATAATCATGATAGGAATCATTATATAAAATCATGGAATGTGGCAATGCATAAAAATAAAACACCATGCCATAGTGGTCAACTATCACACATAGTTGTGAACAAATCTAGCATCATGTTCACGCATAACATATGTGCATCATCATAACATCATTAATGTGAACAAAGCTGGCATCATGTTCATGAATCTTTCACATTATCTCTTGATATACATCACATTACTCAATGCATTGGAGTGTTATATAATTTTGGGCACACACGTCACATCATAACATTTATATAATCATGCATGCTGCATAGAACATATAACAATCCTCTCCATAAAATAACCCATGGAAAGGAAACGAGTTTCATGAGAATTTTATAAAGCATACTTTTATGGATAAACATTTATGTTCCCAAAATAAAATGGAATAACATACTTAGTATAATAATTATCAATCTTGAGTGAAGAAGAAACAGTCTCAAGATAAGTAAAACATGTGTTTTTAGAAGGAAGGGTTCTTTTATAAAAATCCTTTTAATTTTCATAAAACTATATTAGAAGCATGTATATCCCAAAAAATAAAATAGAAGGAAAATAAATTATATTTAAGGAACATCCATACTAAAAATGGAGTGAGATATGGAAAACCCAAAGGAAGAGAGTTGGGTTCGAGAATCCTTTTTACCTTATGTCTGGATGCTTTCTTCGCTTTAATATTCTATATAATC
Organism: Viscum album; assembly: GCA_963277665.1. Taxonomy (NCBI): domain Eukaryota; kingdom Viridiplantae; phylum Streptophyta; class Magnoliopsida; order Santalales; family Viscaceae; genus Viscum; species Viscum album. The sequence continues at coordinate 1,493,098,379 of OY728142.1, forward strand.
AAATTAAATTCATTAATCATCAAATCCAGAACCTATTCTACATGTATTTTATTTATTATAGTTTTATTAATTTCAATTATGGCCATTTTGATGAGTTATAGAGTTCAATTTCATCGTTCGGGAATGTTTGTTTTCTTGGTTTTTATGATCCATTCACTTGTATACATGAGTATAAGTTCATGTAAAATGGGGATAATTATCCAGAATTTATATTATATGTTATTAATGAAATTACATAAGTTTAATTGGTCTTATATATCATTTTTTTATATGGTATTAGGATGAATCATCAGATAAAATGTTAATGATAATCATTTAGATTAATTTGGTGGTTTTTTATCATAACGAACTCGTTTTGATTTATTATTTAATATTATGTATATAAGTTAGTTACAGAACATGAAAAAGTTTATAATATAAATTTTACAATTTGTTTCAACCATTATAATGGTTTTAAGACCATATTTTATGGTGGTAAAGGAAAATGAAAACTTTTCATCCTTGAAGGTGATAAAAACAACACCTCACAGATGACATTTCCATTTTTAGAATAAAAGGGAGAGGAGAAGAGGTTTGATGATAGATTATTTCATTAACATAATAACATTCAATTATATAAAATATAATGGATTTATCATGACACTTGTATAAGTTTAGGTGAGGAGAGTATAAGAAAATAAATTAAATTGAAAATAAATTAAAAGAAAAAGAAAGAGGATTTTACCTCTTGATTTTCTCCTCCTTGAGAACCTCCTTAGGGAAAAAGGTTTGGTCTTCTAATGAGAGTAAGGGATCTTGTACATGTGGGAGGGGATTGGGAATAGTATTGGGAATAACTTAGACAAGCTTCAAGGCTTTTGAGTTATGAGGAGAAGAGGTTGTGAGGGTCGATATTTATAGGGGAGGAGAAGGGTTTTTTCTCATTATTTTATTCATTAGTTTATTATTTTGACTCAAGACTATGAATAGTTTAAACCTTATCACTAAATATGTTAAAATAATGAAGTATAGTTCAATATTTTAGTCTTAAATCATCCTTACATCAATAATGACTCAAAAATTCATGTATTTAGCTTTTATCATAAATTATTATATTTTATCGTTCACCAAAAATTCCAGTATTTTAGAAAATTATCAAAAATTCACCCTAACCATTTTTATATGTGTAGAATTCAAAAATGAACTCTATTTTAGGAAAATAATTTTCTAAATGTGAGAAATTTAATTTTTAATTAAAATTATCATTTACATGGAAAATACTGATTTTAAAATTATAAATGATTTTATAACATTTGAAAAAATAATTAAGGTATAATAAAATTATATTATAATAATAAGACAAAAAAATGTTAATTTATGAATCTATGTTATGAAAATACATTTTCTTTTAAATCATTATATTAATTATAAAATTATAAATAAAAATTTATGTTTTATAAAAATGCCAATATTTAATTAATAATTTTTAAAATATGTATTTACTTATCCCATGATATAATTATATCATATGATCATTTATAATATGCCTAAATTTTATTTATACTTTCATATATGAGGTTACTATTCTATTGGTTGAATTACTATTCCTAATGGTCACATTACTATTCCAAAGGTTAAGTTACTATTCCATTGGTATAGGTTCCTTAACTTCTAGAAACACCTCTTATTTCATTAATTATTCATTTATAAAGTTTTTATTGTGTTCTCAAAGTGATTTTATGTGGTTTATACTATATGACATAATTATAAAAAGGGTATTTCCATTGATAAAATTTTGGGTTGTTACATTCTTCCCCCCTTATGAAATTTCACCTTCGAAATTTTGTTTTACATACTATGGTGAAAACAAGTGAGGGTACTTCTCATCCATCACTTCCTCTAGTTCCCATGTTGCCTCTTCGTACTTATGGTTCTACCATAGTACTTTGACCAAGTGAGTAGTCTTGTTCTGTAGAACTTTATCTCTATGATCCAAGATCTCCACTGGTTGCTCCTCATAAGAGAGATCATTTTCCAACTATACCACCTCTGGATTTAGTACATGTGAGGGATATGGTATGTAATTACTCAAGAGGTATATATGGAATGCATCATGTACTTGAGACATGGTAGGTGGAAGTGTTAGTTGATAGCCCACAGCTCCGACACGATCAAGAATCTCAAAGGGGTTGATGTACCTGGGTCTCAGCTTTCCTTTCTTCCCAAATCTCATGATCCTCTTCCATAGAGATATGTAGAGGAATACCATGTCTCTGACCTCAAACTCTAGGTCTCATCAATGATTGTCTTCATATCTCTTCTGTCAACTTTGGGATACCTTGATGTGTTGCGGAATGGTTTTCACCTTTTTCACCATTTCTTCAACCATTTCAGGCTCTAGAAGCTTATGTCTGCTGACTTCATCCCAACATGTCAGTGATCTGTATCTTTTATCATAAAAGGATTCATATGGATATGTTTGGGTGCTCGAGTGGAAACTATTGTTGTAAGAGAACCCGACCAGAGGAAAATGTTGGTCTCATCCTCCTTTTAAGTCTATATAACATGCTCTCAACATATCTTCCAGTGTTTGAATAGTCCACTCAGATTGGTCATTAGTTTGAGGATGATAAAACATACTGAAGTTCAGTTCAGTGTTTAGAGTATATTAGAGACAATCGATAGTGGTACAATTGATAGTGGTATTCCATACAGCCTTACCACTTCTCTAATGTATATCTTTTCAAGTTGATCCAGTGAGAAATCCTCTCGTATTACGATAAAGTGAGTTGTATTTGTGAGATGATCCACAACAAACCATATAGCATTGTTTCCTATGGATATCTTCGAAAGTTCGGTGACAAAGTTTATAGTGATGTTTTCTCATTTCCATGTTAGTATGGGTAATGATTGCATCATCCCATTATACTTTTTTATTTCAGTATTTACTTACTAACATACCAAGCACTTTAATGTATATTCAGCGATCTCCTTTTTCATATTATCCCGCCAATAGTTCTCTTAGAGATCTTGATACATCTTTGTGCTCCCTAGGTGAATAGAGAAGGTTGAGTTATGTGTTTCACTAAGAATATCAATCTTTATCTCTAGATTGGATGGTACACATAGTTGTGTCCCAAATCTTAAAACTCCTTCCTCATCGATTTTGAACTCTGAGGATTCCCCCTTTCTGACAGCTTCCACCTTCTTCTGAATTTCTACATTATTTCTTTGAGAATACTTTATTTTCTCCATGAGGGATAGTTGAGCAATCATTTGAGAAAGAATAGATGATGTTACTTCCTTAATTATTCTCATGTCTATCCATTTCAAATCTAAGAAGATTGGATACTTCTCAATTCTCATCATTGATAATGTTGTAGGATCCTTTCTACTTAGAGTATCTGCCACTTTATTCACTTTTCTAGGATGGTAGTGGATTAAACAATCATAATCCTTGATGATATCTAACCATCTTCATTGGCACGTATTAAGATACTTCTATGTAAATATATATTTGAGGATCTTATGGTCAGTATATATTTCACACTTCTCCCCATAGAGATAATTCCGTTAAGTTTTTAATGTGAAGATCACAGCTGCCAACTCCATATCATGCATATGATAGTTTTTTATCATGAATTTTCAACTGTCATGAGGTGTAGGCTATCACTTTATTATTTTGCATCAATACATAGCATAATCCCTTCTTAGAAATGTCACTGTATAACACAAATAGTTCCCCACTTGTTGGAAGTGTGAGTACTGGTGCGGTGATAAGCCTCTTTTGTAACTCTTTAAAGCAATCTTCACATTCACTAGTCCATAAAAACTTTTCTCCCTTATGAGTCATCTTGGTTAGTGGGTTTGAAAATTACGAGAAGTTTTTCACAAATCATTGGTAATACCCAACTAGACTAAGGAAACTATAGATCTCTATGATAGATATTATTCTGGGATTCTCTTTAATTGCCTTTATCTTGGAAGGGCCTACAGATATTCCTTTGCTGGTGATGACATTCCACAGGAAAGATACTTCCTCCATCTAGAACTCACATTTACTATACTTTGCATAAATTTTCTCCCTTTATAAATTCTTTATCATAGTATTCAAATGATCCTCATGATCCCCCTTGCTCTTGGAGTATATCAGAATATCATCAATAAATACTACCATAAATTTTTTGAGGTAATCTCTAAAGAATTTATTCATTAAATCCATGAATATTTCTAGAGAATTAGTGAGTATAAAGGGAATCACTATGAACTCATAGTGTCCATACCTCATTTGAAAGATAGTCTTTGTAATATCTTTCTTCCTCACCTTTAATTAGTGATACCCCAACTGAAGGTCCACATTAGAGAAATATTTTTCCCCACGTAGTTGATCGAACAAGTCATCTATCCATGGAAGGGGATACTTGTTCTTTATCGTGATTTTTTTGAGCTCATGATAATCAATGCATAGGCACATTAATCCATGGTGAGGCACTCAGGCGTATAAAACCCTTGTCCAAATTATCTTGTAACTACTTCTTCAGTTCCTCCAACTCAACAGTGGTCATTCTATAAGGTTTCTATGATATCGGTAGAGATCCAGGAATATTTTTAATTGAGAACTCAACCTATCGATTAGTAGGAAGACCAGACAATTCTTTGGGGAATACATCAGTGTAGTCCCTCACAATGGGCATGTCTTTGAGCATGATTCTCTCCTTTGTCTCAATCATTTGAGCTAGATATGCTTGCTCATAAGGAAATAATCCACACTTGATAAAATGGCTTCGAATAAGATTTATCCTCCTCTTTACACTTGTACATAATTGGAGGATGCCTCGAGATTTGAAGAGTGATCTCCCTTTCCTGACAGTTGATGTTGGATTTGTATAAAGATAGGCAATTCATACCCAATATTGCATCAAACTTCATCAAAGGAAGTAAGAAAAGATTTGTTGGGAGGTTCAGTCCACAAAAATTAATTGGGGAGGAGTTATATACTTTGGATTCAATAATTTCCCCATTCACTATTCTCACAGATAACTCAACCTCTATATTTTGAGGTGGTGTTTGAATAGTTCTACTAAACTTGCAAGATATGAAAGAATGCATAGAACCAGAATCAAATAGTATGTTTTTTATTCTTGAATGAATAATCATCATACTTGTCACCACATCATTGTCGAGATCTACCTCAGTAATAGAGATGGCATAAGCTTTCCCTTGCTCCTTTGGCTTTGGTGGCTACTGACGCTGATTACCCTTGAGGACTCGAGGTTTAGTGCACTATATTGCATAGTGCCATTGCACCCTACAGTTGAAGCATTGAACTATAGGTGGTGCTCTCCTTTTTTCCACCAAATTGTCCAACTTTTTCATGTCTCTTCGGCATTCATAATCTTGTTGGTCTTCTCTCCCACACTTGAAACATTTCTCTGTCCCTTTGAGGCAATTTCGATGATGTTTCTTCCCACATTTTTGATATGTGAGTGGTTGATTTTTATTTCCACCTTTGTCATTAGATCCTCCAGCTTGAAACTCCATCTTTCATTTCTTATATCCATATTCATGGGACTATTCTCCAAAATCCATCTCCACTTCGAGAGCACATCGAACAACTTCTTCATAACTCCCAAAGTCTCAAATTGCTAGTCTTTTGAAGGTGTGGTTTCAAACCACTAAAGAATCTATCTATTTTACTATCATTATTGATAACAAAACCTAAGGCATACCTTGAAATCATTTTGAAATTTGTTTCGTATGTCGTGATAGATTCACCTTCCTTTTGCTTCATCTTTAAGAATTATCTCTTTATCTTTGTTCGAAGAGTTTGAGGGAAATACTTGTTAAGAAATATTCTCTTAAATTTTTCCCACTCCATCTCTTCAATTTCATCATCCAGTTTGGTGTTTTTAATCAACACCCATCATTGATCAGTCTCTCCATCTAAACGATAAATGGCCTGAGTCACCTTATTTGTCTTAGAATAGTGAATCACAGAAAAGATCTTCTCCATTGAGTTGAGCCACTGTTCTGCGACTAGTGGATCAGAAGATCCACTAAATGTCGGTGGTCATTGTCGCATAAAAGACTTGATAGACAGTTGCTCCCTCTTAGGTGGAGGAAGTTCCACATTATTCAGGTTATTGTTCACGGCCTGAGACAGCTGGGTAAGGATCGCCATGAAATTTTTAACTCCACCTCCCAAGGCATTGAGGATGTCATTCGGGCAATCACTGCATTTCTCATCACACGGTTTGTTGGTCTGATTTCTCCTAGTTCCCACCATTTTCTAAAATAGAAAAGGTTTGAACAAAACATGAGTAAACAAGTCATGAATAAATAAATTATTTTCCTTTGTGCAATTAACTTTAAATTCATATCTTATGGAATCCCTATGTTTAGAACTTTTATAAAACAAAGCTTCTTGGGGGCTTATTTAGTCTCATACTATGAGTTTTCACTAAGGTTCTCTAATCCTAATTCTCAAATTAACTAAATCATGCTCTGATACCAACTATAGTGGACCTACTTTTCTTACATGATTATTACACCATTTTAAAGATAAACAACATAATAATGCTACAAAACCAGGATCTAAAGGTTTGGTGTCTTGGGAAAATTAGGACCATACATAAAATTTACATAAAAAACATAAACATTTATTTAATTACTTATTCTCTAGCTTCTTATTGGCCCTCATGTTATCCTTGATACAAGTATTCACCTGAGGATATACATCAAAAGAAGGGGTGAGCTAAAATCCCAATAAGAGGATGAATAAGAGACATGAATCAATATAACATGGGTGAGCATAATCATCATCATAACATCATAATCATTTGATGAAGCATTAGATAAAAGCATAGAATGTGGCAATGCATAAAAATGAATCATGTCTTAGTAGTCAACTACCACACATAATTGTGAACAGAGCTAACATCATGTTCATGCATAACATATGTGCATCATCATAACAACATGTTCATGCATCTTGCACATTATCTAATGAGATACATCACATTACTCAATGCATTGGAGTGCTATATAATTCTGGGTGTACCAGTCACATCATAACATTTACATAATCATGCATGTCACATAGAACGTATAAAAAAAAATTCCATAAAATAAATCATGGAAAGGAAATAGGTTTCATGAGAATTTCATAACGCATACTTTCATGGATAAACATTGGGGTTCCCAAAATAAAAGGGAATAACATACTTGGTATAAGAATCATCAATCTTGAGTAAAGAAGAAACAATCTCAATAGAAGTAAAACATGTGTTTTTAGAAGGAAGTGTTCTTTTAGAAAAATCCTTACATTTGTCATAAAACCATATGGGAATCATGTATATCCCAGAAAAGAAAAGAGAAGGAAAAGAAATGATATTTAAGGAACATTAAAGGAACATTCATACTGAAAATGAAGTGAGAGGGGGGAATCTAAAGGAAGAGAGTTGGGTTTGAGAATCCTCTTACCTTATGTATGAATGCTTTATTCACTTTAATGTCCTAGATAATCAAATTAAATTCATTAGTTATCAAATCCAGAACCTCTTCTACATGTATTTGATTTATTCTAGTTTTATTAAGTTCATTTATGGTCATTTTGATGAGTTATAGTGGTCAATTTCATTATCTGGGAGTATTTATTTTCTTGGTTTTCATGATCGGTTCACTTGTATACATGAATGGAAGTTCGTGTAAAATGGGAATAATTATCCAAAATTGATATTGTATGTTATTAATGAACTTCCATAAGTTTAATTGGTCTTATATATCATTTGGTTATATGGTATGCGGATGAATCATTAGATAAAACATTAATGATAATCATTTAGATTAATTTGGTGGTTTTTCGATCACGACGAACATGTTTTGATTTATTATTTAATATTGTGTATATAAGTTAGTTTCAGAACATGAAAAAATGTTATAACATACATTTTACAATCTGTTTTAACCATTATAATAGTTTTAAGACCAGCCTTGATGGTGGTAAAAGAAAATGAAAACTTTTTGTCCTTGAAGGTGATAAAACAATACCTCACGGACGATGTTTCTATTTTTAGAATAAAAGAGAGAGGAGAAGAGGTTTGATGATAGATTATTCCATTAACATAATAACATTTCAGTATATAAAAGATACAGGAGTTATCATGCCACTTGGATAAGTGGAGGTGAGGTGAGGATAAGAAAAAAATGAAATTGAAATGACATTAAAAGAAAAAGAAAGAGAATTTTACCTTTTGATTTTCTCCTCCTTGAGAACCTCTTTAGGGAAAAGGGTTTAGTCTTTTGATGAGACCAATGGCTCCTGGACGTAGAGGAGGGGCTTGGGAAGAGTATTGAGCAGAACTTGGACAAGCTTCAAGGCTTTTGAGTTGTGAGCAGAAGAGGTGGTGAGGGGCGGTATTTATAGAGGAGGAGAGGGGTGTTTTCTTATTATTTTATTCATTAGTTTATTATTTTGACTCAAGACTATGAATAGTTTGAACCTTATTACAAAATGTATTAAAATAATGAAGAGTTTGAGATTTTGGGCTTACATCGATCTTACATCAACAATGACTCAAAAATTCATGTATTTAGTTTTTATTGTAAATTATCATATTTTATTATTCACCAAAAATTCACCATAACCATTTTTCGATGTATAAAGTTCAAAAATGAACACTTTTATGAAAATAATTTTCTAAATTGAAGAAATTTAATTTTTAATTAAAATCATCATTTAGAAAATATTGATTTTAAAATTATAATTGATTTCATAACACTTTGAAAAATTAATTAATGTCTCGTATCATAATCATAAGACAACAAAATGTTAATTTCTGAATCTATTTTATGAAAATACATTTTATTTTAAATCATTATATTAATTATAAAATTATAAATAAACATTTATGTTTTATAAAAATACCAACAGTTAATAATTTTTAGAATATTTATTTACTTATATCATGATATAATTATATCATATCATCATTTATAAGATGTTTAAATTTTATTTATACTTTCATAGATGAGGTTACTATTTTATTGGTCAAATTACTATTCTTAATGGTCACATTACTATTCCAAAAGTCAAGTTACTATTTCATTGATATGGGTTCTTTAACTTTTAAAAACAACTCTTATTTCATTCATTCTTCATTTATAAAGTTTCTATTGTGTTCTCAAAATGATTTTATGTGATTTATACTCTATGACATAATTATAAGAAGATTTCTATTAATAAAATTTTGGGTTGTTACATCTAGCTTAGAACGCAAAAGATTCCTGCTAAAATTAATGTGCAACAAAGATGGATCAACTTGTCTTGATGTTGGGGAAGCAGAGATGCATGACTTGATACGATGAAGGCAATCTAGGCTAATGGTATAGCACCACTCAAAAGAGATGGTTTTTCATCTTGAATCAATAGGGGTGTTTAATGGACCATCGGCCCACCAACCCGCATTTATGGGACAAAGTGGATTGAAAAAAAAAATGGTAGGCTTTTTAAGCACTCTTAAATGGATTGAGGAAAAAGTCTACCAACTTAAGCAAACCAGCCTCAACAAACCAACCTCAACATACATGATACATATTATGTGTTCAATATTTAACATTCCCTCAATAAATAGTATGTTTTTTTAAAAAAATGTATCTTAATTACAAATGTGGGTAAACCTACGAACCATGTCAAACACAAATTTCTGAACCCACAATAAATATGAGTATAAATAGACTAGATATTTTTAAGCTTGATCCGTGCAGACTTGAGCCACTCCGCCCTGAGCCAACCCGTTAAGCACCCCTGTAAATGAACCCATTGATCTTAGTCCAGGTCCACTTTGCTCGATGTCTGGCTTTGGTTGCTCCATTGATAAGGTGTTGTAAGGCAGGATAAGCTGTTGGAGGATTGTACTATGTTAAGGTCAACATTCGTAGGAAGGAGCTGTCTGGGTGTAATTATATGATGTTACAAAATAAAATTTTCAATTTATTTAAGAAAACTTGGTAGAACATTTGAGACCCATGCATATTGAAATGAAATATCATTTTATTAAAGAAAATTTTGAAAAAATGTAGTAAAACTATAGTAAATCAAAACACTGCCAATGGAAGTATTTGAATTATATATTAATTAGAAAGGGGATCTAAAAAGCCAAAAAGAAACATAAACACACACACATACAACAGATCAGAGAGACTCAAACCCGAAACCTCCCCAACACCCCAGGGCCTTTGTATTTAAATTATATATTGTTTCAATTCAATTCAAAAGGGATGCAGAATTCATTCAAAGAACCATGAACACACAAATTAACGCCTGCATTAAGCTAAAAATGTACAGATACAAGTTAAAACCCTACCTTGAGGGCAAAATGCCCCTTCCCCATTGAAGAAGACGATCTTACATGTTCAGTCTCCTTAACTCGGGATTTTAAAGAAAGGGTGGGTCAGGGCTTCGCGAGCCGTAAGGCGCTCCGACGGGTCGAACTTCAATAAACCATACAACAGATCGATCAGCGGCCACTGCAACTTCTCCACATGGACCAATATCATGTTCTGCAACCATAGAGGCTCCAACATCAGACACATTTCACACCAATTTTATTTGAAAACACAAATGGTGAACCTTCAAACGATCAAGCTTCTTCACAGCTCTTATACTCTCCCTTGACACTGCCCCTCCGGGCCAATTCAATCGGGACCCTCGCCAGAAGTACTTCTCTGTGCCTCGGCTGCACCATGCGGAAAATGCAATTCAGTCATGAATTTGATGTCTGTTGTATTGAGAATGGTTTGGTCATGTTAAAAATAGATTTATATATACACACACATATATGACTCCATGGATTTTGTAAATACATTGAAGGGCACCTTCCATGCAAATTCAAGGGATTTTCATGGGCTGGACTTGAAATTTTCCACTCATGTTTTAAAGAGACTTATATACCCGCCTGTAACAGATACAGGCTTGCCCGCCAGCCTCCAAAAATATTTTCTTGCTATTAGTATTTTATATAGTTAGGAGGGACAGCTGGGGTGGTATGGGTGTGTTGGGGTTTGGGGCGTGGTTGCAGATCGAGTCCACCAGATACACAAAACAGGTTTAAATGGGTAAGTTTAAAAATGGGGTTAGGTCCACACAGAATGGGCCTAGGAAAAGCTCGTCTGTTTTGCATGTAAAAATAAAGGGACAAATAGAGGTGGCAATTCGATTTCACAGGTCAGGTTAGTGTTGGGTTGGTCATCTTGTGAACCCATTCAATTAAACGGATTAACCTGAACCCACCCATGGTCAACCATAACTCGACCCTCCAACACATTTAACTTTAAATATGACAAACTGTGTCATATCATGTCCAACTAGTTAATATCATATAAACTCAATGACCTAACCAAATTAAATTACCTCATTTAGATAAAAAAAATAACCTAATTAATATAAAACATATGTTATCCATGTTGCAATTTTACCCTTGAAACATTTAAAATAAATAATGTGTTACAAACATGTTGATTTATTTAAAATAAAGTTGATTATAAGAATATAATTAATTATTATTATACCGTTCATATTTTATGTTTGACCCAAACCCGTTTAACTCAAGACGTGTCTTGTTGGATTATCATGTCGGGTTCAAAATTACCACCTTGGGCATAGAAGCCAGATGAGGCCCGTCAGATGAATCAAGCCACATGAACAGGGGAAAAAAAACTCCCCAGCATATTTCATAGAACTTACTTGGATTATCATGTCAAGTTCAAAATTGCCACCTCTAGGGGCATAGAAGCCAGATGAGGCCAGATGAGGCCAGATGAGGCCAGATGAGCCGAGCCACAAGAACATGGAAAAAAAACTCCCCATCATATTTTCATAGAACTTACTTAGCATGACGAATCATGTGCTCTGGAAGAGGCCCCAACACCCTCTCCATCATCGCCAAATGTTCCAAGTTCTCATGCGTCTGAAATAAAGCTTCACCCTGTGAAGAAAACACATCTCGCATCAGTGTCATGCAAAACTTGTACAGGTGAGATTCATGAATCGATGCGAAACTAACCGAACAAAGTTCTACTAGAATGCAACCAACGCTCCACAAATCACACGAATAACTCCATCCGAGACCTGCATCAAAAACATGTCGTTAAGAGTGAGAAATGAAACCACAAGCATTTGAAACGATATACTTTCTCCTAAACCAATTCATCAATGGAAGGAAAAAAAACAATCAACCCTTATCCAGTTCGATGCCTTAGAACAATGTTTTTTCACTAGTTACCTAGAATGACTTCAGGGGCTCTGTAATGCCTTGTGGACACAATTGAACTATGGTTCTGATTATCAAATGCTGCACTGCCAAAATCAATCAGCTTAATGGCACTTGACTTTGGCAAGCACCTGAAATGAGGTTCATCTGAAGAAATCCTCTGTACCATTCCAAGCATTTATTAAATCGATTATCACAGCTGAGCCTATGCCCAAATCTACACTGCACGTAAAGTACCTTTCCAGGAAGCTTTACAAAATCAGAAGACACAAGAAGTATGTTTTCTGGTTTCAGATCAGTGTGGATTAACCGTAAATCATGCATATCTGTGACAAATGATAAAGCACAGCATGTTCAAAAAAAAGGAAATATAAAAAAATGCAGTTGAGCATTTTCATGCAATCCAGCAAAATCAAATAAACTTGGCCCAGGAACAATCTACACACATGCTACAGATTCCAAAAGCTGACGTCCAAATTCCCGAACAAGATCCACAGGGAATGAGCAGTATTTATTTCGCTTTAGAAAATCAAATAAACTTGGCCCAAGCTTCTCAAATACCTGAATACACCATTGAAATGGATGCAAAGGAAGGTTTTTCTTTAGTTCCCAGACAAATGAATCAACTCCATAAATGCAAATTAATGCTGACTATCACATGCAGGAAACTGTAAAAACTTCACTCTCTCGCGCACGCATGCGCGCAAGGCATTTGACCTTTGAATATCACGTGTAAACTAAAAAAAATTAAAAAGCAATTTTTTGTCACCAGAAACTATATTAATAGTGAAGGCCAATGAAAATCACTGGTAAAAAAGAATAGATTCTGGAACATTAAAACAATGAACATTAAAACACAGAAAATATAGTTATCTGTAATGAAAAAATAAAATTAAAAAAAAAAACAGTACATCATACTGGAATACTCACAATACAAATGTGATTGCGGTAATCAAACCAATTCAGTATCTGCACGCAGCTGCACAGAAAAAAAAAAAGAAAAAAATCAGTTTGCAAGGACACTAATGAGCTACACTAGATACTCTTTCACTTTGGAAAATGACACGTAGCATACCGTGAAAAGCCAGTATCATTCTTAGCAAGATGTTGAAGGACATCAACTTCAACCATTGCAGCGTCACGATACTTCTTAATGCTACGTACTACCTTGACTGCCACATGTTCTCGTGTTTGACGATCCCAACATTCCAAAACTCGGCCAAATGTGCCTACAGTACTAGCAATTTGCTGACATGGCACAAGCAGAATCACAAAAACATAATCCCGTAGACAGCAGAACCTTGACGGCTAACCTTCACCCATCTTGCTAAGGATTTTATCTGCTTAAAAGCAAAAATCAAGTAGGCTCATTTAAGGAAATTTCAATACAAAAACCTTGGATCAAAAAGTGCAGAACTGTTTCTACTGAATTTGTTCGACTCCAGTTCAATAGCAAATCATAAACAAATTAATAAACATCAACAGCAGAACCCTTGTAGAAGAACTGCAAATGGAATGAAAAACAGCAACAACTAGAGGTGGGGTTCGGGTTCCTTTCTAACTTCACAGATCATTTTAAAGAAACCATTTCACTTCTGAGGTTTTGATACTGATTTTTAAAAACACGCACTTCAATATCGTATTTTTTTATTAATTTTTCCAATAGATGAATAGTTTCTAAAAATTGAAGAGGATATCTGAGGTTGTACAGATTACTATAATAGTAGACTCAGCGCTATGGAACAATGGGAGAGGGTAATGAAAAATACCATGCCCTACCCATACGTTTTAACCATGCCTGTGGAACATTCACCACTATGATGTCATTAGTAGCAATCATACGATGTCTCGTACAGAAAATTCACAATCCAACAAGATAACAACTCAAATATTGTTACTCCAATATATAGACTGGACGAGTGATTGAGGAATTTTATAATGGAACAAAAAACAGCTAAAATAAGCGAAGAACCAGTTTCAATGTAAAAATTAATAAAAAAAATAACAATGGGAGCGACAGCATTCTTACATCTTGGGGTCAAATTCTCGCCTAGATTAAACACATAATGCCCTTCACGATCATCCTCTCTTCTCGGAGGTGACGAACGTCTTGTTAAACCTTCGTTGCCCCCAACAAATGATGCCACCGGCCGTTTAGCCTGCCACGCGAAGATTCAGCCTTGTAGAGACTTGACACACAATATAGTGGGAAAGCCCTGGTTTTATTTGAGGGTGACATTCGCTTCAGCCCCGACAAACCCTAGGCCTAAAAAACGGCGTAATGGACCTTCAAGTCCACGCATACCTCAGCTTCATGTGGCGCCACATCCCACGCAAGACGAGGGCGTTTCCTGATCCTCTCTCTCTCCATACCTTCAATTCCACAGCTACCGCTAGCAGACAAATCGACCTGAACCAGAAACCATCTATCGATGTACCCCTATCCCTCCTTTTAACTCCCTCTGCAACAAACAAATCGCTTCACAGAAATGAACCTCAATAAATATTAGCACGCCTGGCCTTCAGCCAAAAGCAACGAAAAAACACGAGCAATCAGATCAGAAAGACTCGGATTTTTGAGCCCTAGAGGGAGAAAAGACGACCAAGAAAAACGAGGAGGATATTTCAGTGCCCCTCTCCCTGAAACGTTCGTGAGGAGAGCGAGGCAGCGGAGAGGGGCAATTAAAGGGGAAAAGAAAATAAGAAAACAAAAAGGGAAAAATTGGAGCCAGAGGCCTTTGGGGGTTGTTTGATAAAAAATAATCGTAAAGATGTTGTTTAGTTTAAGATGAAATTACTCTACTATATTTAAAATGATAATATAATAATAATATGCATAAATATAATTTCATCCATTCGGTCAAAGCCGATACCAAATCTAGTGTCTTCAATGTGTCTCACACGCCAACCAAATAAAACAGTTATCGCACGTTCTTGTATCATCGAAACATAATCTATAGAAATCACTCCTCTACCTCTTCAAAAACTAGTGAGTGACCATAACAATAAGACCTCCTCCGAAGTGGCTGTAATACTAAAACATAAAAAAGTACTTATAGGTCAATTTAAGTTAATTTTTTCATCATTTGATTCAGATTTTTCTTTTATGGGTAAATTTGTTTTTCACATTATCATGATTGTATTCACTTTTATCATTAAAAACCTTAAATGCCTATATTATAAGTTATGAAATTTTGATTACTAATGTGTCACTTTTCACATATGAAAACCCAAACGACACACTCAACAACTCTAATTAAAATTAAATCTTTATTGTTTTATAAATAAAAAATGTTAAATAACTATTTTCTTAGCAAATGTGTAATAATCACACACACAAAAACATATTATGTTTTGTTTTCTCTCTCTTCACAACTGATAACACAAAACCCATGTTTTGTGTTAGAAAACTTAATTTAAAAACTATCAACTCTTATAAAAACAAATTCTCAAAATTTAACAATTATCTATAACCACATTTCATGTGTGATATATACCAATTAGTTACCTTTTAAATTATTGGATGATAAATTGGTTGTGATGGTCGCTTAAAAAATTTCCTTGCAAAATTTATTTTTGTTGATGTTGAAGAATGATATATAATACGTGTCATGTCTCTTATAAATCTATTACGTGACTTGTTTTTTAAACTACTGAATTAAAAAATAATACATAACAACATATTTTTATCTTTAATGCATATGTTTTTGATTAAAAAACAAAAATGCATACCTATTTGTTATTGGTAAAATCAAGATCTCGTGATTAATGAATGTCTTAGGAGGGGGGGTGAATCTAAACAATGACGTTTTTAAACTTATCAGCTCTTTTTTTATTTCTTCCTTTTAGTTGATATTGTTCCCAAGTTTATTATGAATAATATGCTTAAATTTTTCGATGAGCAATTAAACCAACAAACACAACAAGCATAGCCACAAACGCACAACATTTTCTTAATTCACTTTCAATATGAAAACTAGTCCAATGAGTGTGGTGAGTTCATCATTATCACGCCTATATCACTGTAAATTGTGCTCAATTACAAGTTTCGCATTTATAATGTCTTGTTGCGGCTCAATCATGCTGCCAATGTGAACCGTCACAAGGCCTCGAGCACGCCCCCCCCCCCCAAGCATTTAGAGGCTAGCAACTAGTGTTGAGAGTATATCGAAATTGTTGGGGATTGATTTACCCTCCAACAAGATAATGAAAGATAAATGACGATGACGATGATTATAAATCAACGCAGTGAAAATAACCAAACAATCATAATTACAAAACATTCCAAAACCAAGATATGCATGTAGTGACATGCAATCATATATTAAGATATCAAATAGATCTTAAAGAAATTTGAAGTACTAACACCAAACTAAAATAAATCAATAAAACAAAGAAATAAACCATCTCAAAACAAGTCTCATACTCTCTTCATCGTCTGGCCTGAATATCCTTATCAGTTGTTATAACCCAACGACCTATCATACATCGCTCTCCCTTACTTACACCACAAGACAGAAAACCACATCTACATGATATGCACACGTACAAGGTGTGAGTATGTGAATTGTAGTGTCCTAGACACGACTTAGGTTGTCGTAACCAAACCGGTGACATCGCATGACCTTAGGTGCACCTCCCTGCATGCCAAAAGATGCCGACTAGCAACGAGAGTCTGTGAATGATAATGGAGAGACTATACCCTATGATGATAATAACAATAACAACTCAATAAAAATACAACAAAAGCAATTTAGAAAACAAGAAACAATAAACCAAATACATATGATCAACTCGATAAACATATACCATATCATTATAATCATATAAGAGTAGACATGATCGCCCGTGGTTTAATCACATGTATACAAATACAAAATAACTAAAATGAGCAATCGAGCCAATGCTGAGGAACCACCCAACCCACTTGCAAAACATGCCAACCAGCTTGTGTGTGAAGACCCTGACCCTAGTAGTCCGGAATCAGTACCTTAATTTAATACATTAGTATAGATACAAGACTCAAATCTCAAATGACCGATCAGTTTAGTAGTTTTGAAAAACCAGATACATACATAAGTTTTACATTATAACTTGAAATGAAATACAACATAAAAACTCATCTGAAAACACTTATAAACTCCCAGATTATCCCTGCAAATCAGTCATAATATACATATTGACATCCCGTGGAAAATTAAATTCTAATAATTAGTATTAAATTATAATTAGTATTAAATTATAATAATTAGTATTAAATTACAATAATTAGTATTAAATTATAATAATTAGTAATAAATTATAATAATTAGTAATAAATTATAATAATTAGTAATAAATTGTAATGAATTATAATAATTAGTAATAATTAGTAATAAATTGCAACAATTAGTAATAAATTGTAATAATTAGCAACAAATTGCAACAATTTTAATAAATTTCACCAATTAGTAATAATTAGCAATAAATCCTAATAATTAGTAATAAATTGTAATAATTAGTAATAAATAGCAATAATTAGTAATAAACTGCAACAATTAGTAATAATTAGTAATAAATTGCAATAATTGGTAATAAATTGCAATAATTGGTAATAAACTGTAATAATTGGTAATAAATTGTAATAATCGGTAATAAATTGTAATAATTAGTAATAAATTGCAATAAATTGTAATAATTAGTAATAAATTATAATAATTAGTAATAAATTGCAATAATTAGTAATAAATTGCAATAATTAGTAATAATTAGTAATAAATTATAATAGTTAGTAATAAATTATAATAGTTAGTAATAAACTCTAATAATTAGTAATAAATTGTAATAATTAGTAATAAATTGTAATAATTAGTAATAAATTGTAACAATTAGTAATAAATTGTAATAATTAGTAATAAACTGCAACAATTAGTAATAATTAGTAATAAATTGTAATAATTGGTAATAAATTGTAATAATTGGTAATAAATTGTAATATTTGGTAATAAACTGTAATAATTGGTAATAAATTGTAATAATTAGTGATAAATTGTAATAATTAGTGATAAATTGTAATAATTAGTAATAAATTGTGATAAATTGCAAAAATTAGAAATAAATTGTAATATTTAGTAATAAATTGTAATAATTAGTAATAAATTGTAATAATTAATAATAAATTCTAATAATTAGTAATAAATTCTAATAATTAGTAATAAATTGTAATAATTAGCAATAAATTGCAATAATTAGTAATAATTAGAAATAAATTTTAATACTTAGTAATAAATTATAATAATTAGTAATAAATTATAACAATTAGTAATAAATTGTAATAATTAGTAATAAATTGTAATAATTAGTAATAAATTGCAACAATTAGTAATAATTAGTAATAAATTACAACAATCAGTAATAAATTATAATAATTAGTAATAAATTATAATAATTAGTAATAAATTCGAATAATTAGTAATAAATTATAATAATTAGTAATAAATTATAATAATTAGTAATAAATTCCAATAATTAGTAATAAATTCTAATAATTAGTAATAAATTGCAATAATTAATAATAAATTCCAATAATTAGTAATAAATTGCAATAATTAGTAATAAATTATAATAATTAGTAATAAATTGTAGTAATTAGTAATAAATTATAGTAATTAGTAATAAATTATAATAATCAGTAATAAATTATAAAAATTAGTAATAATTAGTAATAAATTCTAATAATTAGTAATAATTAGTAATAAATTCTAATAATCAGTAATAAATTCTAATAATTAGTAATAAATTCTAATAAATAGTAATAAATTCTAATGATTAGTAATAAATTCTAATGATTAGTAATAAATTATAATGATTAGTAATAAATTATAATAATTAGTTATAATTTGTAATAAATTCTAATAATTAGTAATAAATTGTAATAATTAGTAATAAATTGCAACAATTAGTAATAAATTGCAACAATTAGTAATAAATTGCAACAATTAGTAATAAATTGCAACAATTAGTAATAAATTGCAATAATTAGTAATAAATTGCAACAATTAGTAATAAATTGCAACAATTAGTAATAAACTGTAACAATTAGTAATAATTAGTAATAAATTATGATAATTCTAACAATTAGTAATAAACTGTAATAATTAGTAATAAATTGTAATAAATTATAATAATTAGTAATAAATTGTAATAATTAGTAATAAATTGCAATAATTAGTAATAAATTGCAACAATTAGTAATAAATTCTAAGAACTAGTAATAAATTGCAACAATTAGTAATAATTAGTAATAAATTCTAATAATTACCAATAATTAGCAATAATTAGTAATAATTACTAATAGTTAGCAATAATTACTAATAATTAGCAATAATTGCTAATAATTAGCATTAATTGACAATAATTAGCAATAAATAACAATAACTAACAAAAAATTGTAATAAATTGTAACAAATCGTAATAAACCAGCATAGTTTCCAACAGATTAGCGGGTCCCTTTTTTCCAACGCCTTATCTCCTTGAAATTTTCTCCCACTTAAATCACTATGAAAAATCTGTCTTCACATACAAATATCCATTTTCGTATGCACGAGAATGGAGAGCAGCGCAGCGAGGCCTTCCTGCTCTCCATTCTCATGCATACGAAAATGGATACGCGTACATTAGGACATATTTTTCATACTGATTTCAGTCGGAGAAAGGTGCAAAGAGATGAGCTGTCGGGTAAAAGATACTCTTTTTCCCAACAACTCATCTCCTTGCAACTTTCTTATAGTGAAATCACTATGAAAAATCTAATTCGACATACAAATATCCATTTTCGTATGCACAAGAATGGAGAGCAGCGCAGTGAAGCCTCCCTGCTCCCCATCCTCATGCATACAGAAATGGATATCCGTACGTTAGAGCATATTTTTATAGCGATTTCAGTCGGAGATAGTGGAGATGAGTCGTTGGGCAAAAGAGTTGCCGCCAATCTGTTAGAAATTGTGTCACCGATAATTAGCAATTATTAGTACAAATTAGCTGTAATTAATAATAATTAGTGGTAATTAGTATAAATTATTATAGGTTAGTGCAGATTAGTATAAAAGTTTAAAAAAATACTATAAATAAGTATGAAATAATAAAAACTATTATAATTTGATAGAAAAGAGAATTTAATTGTCTTATATTTTTTGGATAGTGTTTTTCTTATATCAAATTATGCATAAAAAATATTTATTTTATATTTTTTTAGAGAAATATGGAACAAGGAAGTCGACAAAAATCATTATTAGATGATCGCGCCTGGATAAATCAGCGCAAGAATCCAAATAGTTATGGTTTAACTCCTGTATATATTGAGGGTGTTGAATCTTTCTTATCATTTGCATCATCAAAAACAGAATTTGTTTCAGAAAGGAAAATTAAGTGTCCTTGTAAAAATTGTGCTCTGAGGACGTTTGACACATTTGACAACATTGAGGTTATTTATTGCATTTTGGTTTTCAACCAGATTATGTTTTTTGGTATCAACATGGTAAACACAGTTCCAGAGAAGATACTAATAATTTGGTTATGGATCCATCATGGTTTCAAAATTTAGTACAAGATATGGAAAGTCTGTCTTTTCAGCAAGCTGAAACTTGGGATGATATTAATTTAACTCCTGAGTTGGAACCATCTCATTTTTATGAGTTGTTGAGGTCCGTTGAGGATGCCTTATATCCTGATTGCAAGATAAGCAAATTTGAAGCAGTTTATAAATTTATGGCTATTAAATAAGATAATGGAATGTCAAATAACTATTTTGATCAGATATTATCTTTGGTAAAAACACTGCTACCTGAAAAAAATGTGTTGCCTACAAATTTATATGAGAGTAAGAGGATGGTTCATAATCTGGGTCTTGGTTATCAAAAGATTCATGTATGTTCAAATGATTACATCTTATATTATGGTGAAAATGAGTCGTTGGATAGTTGTTCCACATGTGGACAATCGAGGTACGAAGTGGCTCAATAATGGAAGTCTAGATTTATTCCTGTAAAACAATTGATATATTTTCCGCTTACACCCAGATTGTAGTGTTTATTTATGTCTTAGAACACAACGACATTGATATCATGACACAAAATCAATATTCCAACTGGTAAAACCTTAAATCATCCATCTGATGGTGATTCATGGATTTTTTTTGACCAAGTGTATCTTTCTTTTGCTTTAAAAGCCCGAAATGTGCGATTGAGTCTTTATAGTGGCAGTTTCTGTCCATTTGGTTCTTACGGTAGTCAGTATTCATATTGATCTATCTTTATAACTCCATACAATTTACCTCCTTGGATGTTAATAAAGGAACCATATATCTTTTTGACCTTATTAATTTCAGGACATTCAAAAAAGAATATTAATGTTTATTTGAAACTATTGATTGATGAGTTAAATTAATGTGGAGTAATGGTGTTAGTACATTTGATGTTGTTACGAAACAAATTTTTTTGCTGAAAGCTGCATTGATGTGGACAATTAGTGACTTCTCAACATATGACATGTTATCTAGCTAGAGTACACATGGTCTAAAATCATGTCTGTACTGTATAAGAGACAATGAAGCGCTTATGCTCGTCAGTGAAAAAAAACCTTGTGTTTTCGATTGTCATCACAAATTCCTTTCAATTGATCATCATTTTCATAGGAACAAATATAATTTCAAAAAAGGCACAATTGAAAGAGATGGACCTCCAACAATGATATCAGGTATAAAGTTAAAATTAATTGTCTCTTAATTACCTCCCATCACATTCGGACTAAAAATAAACCAACATAAAATTAATGGTTTTGGGAAAGAACACAATTGGATAAAATAGATCATTTTTTAGGATCTGTCATATTGATCTGATTTTTTGGTCTGCCACATGTTGGATGTCATGCATATTGAGAATATCTATTTTGATAATTTATTTCATACAGTTTTGGATACACCAGGTAAGACCAAATATAATGTAAAAGAACGATTCGATCTTATCCAAATTTATAGGCGACCAGAATTTGAATTGTTTGAAAATGTCAGGTCACAGAAGTTAACGAAGACAAAAGAATCTTATACAATCTCTAAAGAGAATCGATTATTATTTTGTCAGTAGATTGTAGATTTGAGACTTCTAGATGGTTATGCTTCTAATTTGAGCAGATGTGTCGGAAATGGTCATATTACCAGATTAAAAAGTCATGAGTGTCATGTTATAATGAAAATAATTCTACCGATTGGATTAAGAGGTTTGTTGAATTCTATGATTTGAGATGTGCTAATAGACATATCATATTTTTTCTGAGACATTTTTGTGGAAACAAGTGACTACAATGCATTAAGCAGTCTGCAAAAAGATATTGTTTTAATTTTATTTAAACTAGAAAAAATCTTCTCTCCAGTTTTGTTTGACTCGATAGAACATTTGATATTACATTTTCCACATGAAGCAAAATGTAGAGGTTTATTAAAATTCTGATGGATGTACCCATTCAAAATATGCATATAGAAATTGAAGAAAAAAGTATGCAACAAAGCATTGATTGAAGGTTCAATTGCATAAGCTTATTTGCGAGAGAAAATTTCTTTTTTTTTCCTACTCTCATTAATTTCAATATGAATATCCCTCAAAACATAAACTTATGAGCCGTAATGAGGGAAATGTTGATGATGAAATGAACAACTAATTATTAGTTTTCAATCAGCCTGAACTTGGATTTAGTGGAGTTCATAAACGATGACTTTCAGATGATGAACATCATATAGCTCATACATATGTTTTGCTCAACTGTGAAGAAGTGATACCATTTGTACAGTGAGTGATCATATCACTTATTCTATAATTTTTGTTATAGTGAATTAATATTATTTTATTTATAACTTATATGATAATCATATCAAGAAACAACTTCCATAAATTACAACAGCTGCTCTTGAAGAACGTCGGCAAAAAAAAAATTCTACTGGTTTAAAAATCTATTAACATAAATTATTTTTGGTTTAACATATAAAATCAATTTATTATCTGTTATATTGATAATTGTTTTACAAATTTTTATGTATCTCAACATGCTGATAAAATTGATAATCAATTGTGTGTATTGAGTAACACACCATAAAAAATGGTTAAATATTATAATGCATATGTGGTGGATGGTTTTTTTATTTCATACACGTGCATATGGGGAATAAAAAAACAATAAATAATGATGTTTTCTTGAGAGTATCTCATCATAGAGAAACTAAAGTTTACTTTTATGATATGCTGGAAGAAATTATTGAACCATGTTATCTGGGACATCATTACATAACGATGTTTAAATATCAGTGGTTGGATACTGAGAGAGGATAGTGTGTTCATCCGACCCATGGAATCGTTAGTATTAAATATAAAAGTATTATTGTAGTAAATGAACCATTTTTATTGGATCATCAGACACATAACATTTATTATTCAAACTATCATGTTACTTCAAGAGAGTTGAGTGATTGGTGGAGCATAATAAAAATTAAATCTCAGAAAAACCATTTTACTCAAAGTGAATGTGATTCCACTAAAGTGGAAGTAATTGAATTTTTTTAAGAGACTGCTCCAAATCCATCTTTTTCATGAATTGACATGAATATCGATGATGATACCCCACAGTTAAGGGTCTACGGTGATGATGATGTTAATGATGTTACAAATGAATTTGAAATGACAATAGTTGATGAAACTAAAACTCATATGGAAATTGATGATGTTGAGGAGAAATATGAATACATTGACATCGTCAGATATGAAGATGAGGATGAAGATGAAAATTTACACGGTTAAATGCTGGTTATAATCATATATAATATATATCTATATATAATAATTATTTTCAACTATTTACTAACAAAAATCATTTCTTGTTTTAGATGGATGAGGATATGTATCATCTGTTACCGGAAGATGATCTACCTTTGGACGAGTAGGATATTGGTTCATCTGACCCTTAGACTACTGGCGATTTAGGGGGGACTTAGAGGGGGCATGGTATTGCGTTAATGATGATTCCTAACCCTATCCCCAAGCAACGTCCATGTCTTGGTTTTGATCCACGTGTGTAGAGGTATGTTTACCTGTGTATTTTAGTTAGTTTTCAATAATTTATTTATATACTAATTGTTTGATAATTTGTTCTTTTTTTCACAGCTTTATGCATATAACTACTAGACAGGGGAGAGCTATATTGCATAATTATTTTTCTGAAGCACAGGTCTCATGGGATTAGATTCCCATTGATGTGCAATACTTTATGTTCGATCATTGGTTGGTACGTAAATAAATAATATTTATTTTGAAATTAATTTAATTAATAACATGATATTATAAATTATTTTTAGGGTTTATGGTATCCCATTGATGAGAGCATGCATGACTCTATTTGAAAGGCAAGACAGGGAACTATGCGTCAGTGTTGCACTTAGTTTTTGCAAAATTTGAGAAGGAAATCAACAAAGAAAGAAGGAGTGATAAAGTTTGATGAGTCTTTCCGCACCCACCGACCAGATTACATTTCATCTGAGTTTTGGGATGGATTATGTTCATACTAGTTGGGTGTTTGTTTTTAGAGTAGATCATCGATAAGTAGACAAAATTGGGGGAGATGAGAGGTGACACATCGAGATAGTAGTCGTACATTCATTATGCATAGGGAGCATATGGTAAATACTTTTTTTAAAATATTTTATATAACTTTAAATATAAATGGTTTATTTTATATTCATATAGGTAGTAGAATAACCCGATATTACAAAGTTCGAAATTTATAGGAGGATGTACAGTGATCCAGCCACTAGAGAGATTAGATGTTCTCACTAGCATCATATTGTAGTCAGTATATTTTCTTTTTAAGTTTAAAATTTAACTGCAAATAATATTTTAACTATTTTAATTTTAAATTGCCATTGAAGGAGTCATATGAGACCGTGGCGTCTCATATACAAACTGAGAGTCAGGATGAGACCGATAATTAAACCAGTGCCCTCCGATTTGATGAGATAATATGGATGCAGGCGACCTAGTATGCCTTCAAGAAAGACTGAGTTATTGGTATCAACTCTTGATTGACTTCTGTGGATTATTATGACACCACTGCGATATCGAAATCTAGATCAAGAGGAGCTCATGGAGAGTCATCATCATCTGCTGCACATTATTAGGAGCAGGTATGAGCTCAGAGTGAGCTTATAGAGAGTAAGTGTAGGGAGAAGGAGCAGATGCATCAATGATAGCAGCAACAAGAATAGCTCCTATGACAGTAGCAGCAACAACAGCAGGAGATGCAGGAGAAGATGCGTCGATGGCGGTAACAGTAGGAGTGTTGACGATCCTTTCCGTCACAGAGTCTAAAGAATGAAAAAGGGGAATACCTTAGCATAAATATATTCATCCTTTGAAGAAAAATCAAAAAATTGACAAAGTCATGAACAAGGATTTGTTTAAAGATGGTCCGCACAAGTTTCATCACGGTCGCACAAGTTTCATCACGGTCGCACAAGTACACTTGCACACCAAATATAGGCCGCACAAGTGACTTGCACGCCCTCTTTGATTTTCACCCAAGGTCTTTAGTAGCCTATAAATACCCCTTGTGGGCCCCCCATTTTGGGGACGAAAAATTCCAAAAGTCAGATTTAAGCTCTCGGTGCCCTAGTCTCTACTTGAAGTCTTCCGAACATTTCTAAGGTAATTTCTTACCTAGAATGAAAGATCTAAAGAGGGGGAATAAGGCCTAAGTGTTGAAATTCATTAACACTTGTGCGCCTAAGTGTCTAACCCTTAAGGGAAATAAAGACACTTGTGCGCCACCTTATCCCTTCAACAGAACTTGCGCGCCACCCTTTTGGAAGCCTTTAGGGATAATACTAAGGGCTTGAGCCAAGCCTCGCCCAAGTATTATCCTATGGGTTAACCATCGCGCAAGTACACATGTGTCATGCAAGTATACTTGCATGACTACCTCTTTTTGGGTGCCCCTCCTACTTATTCAATTCTTTTCTTCAAATACGCCTCTCCTCTTCAAGATTTAGGCTTCAAAACCCTCTTCAAAGCCATTTTTGGCATGGTTACTTTGTTGGCTTACTTATCTGAAAGGAATTCTGTGGAAAATCTCTCAAAACCTAGTGATTTATATCTTTATGTCACTAAGGTTAGAGATTTCATTCATTCAACCTCATCCTTTAAGAGGAGAAGATCCCTAACCTGGTCCTCCTTTTGAGGAGTAAGCCCCAGTCACAAGTTCCCTACTCTGGGAATCCTCCTTAGGAGTAAGACCCAATCATAAATTCTCTTAAACTGGGCCTCCTCCTCAGGAGTAAACCCTAGATTTCAAGTCCCCTTAACCTGGGACTCCTTTTCAGGAGTAAGCCCCAATTATAATTTCCCTTAACCTAGGCCTCCTTTTCAGAAGTAAGCTCTAAGTCTCAATCCTTCCTTTTTGATTTGGGCTTCCTTTTCAGGAATAAAACTCAATCATAAGTCCCCTATAATTTAGGTCTCCTTCTCAGGAGTAAGCCCTAAGTTAAGTATCCAAATCTCCATAAAGCACATATACCTTTATGGACCTTGTTCCCGGGTTTCTTCCCTGAAGTAAATCTCAATACTCATATATCTGGGCAGTCATACATGTATAATCCCCACATCATTTCTTATGATTGCATCTTTCATGGAACAATCATTAGGTTTTACTAATGCCTCTTATTTCTCACACCGAGTACGACTCACGTGATCTTAGAGTGTAAAAGTAATTATGAAATCTTTCTTTGGACCATCAATCATGCATAAACTTCATACTTCTTCACTCGAACTACGTGGGTTCTGATTCCTTTTCTAAACAAGGATATGTAGGTATCCTATATGTGGGTATGATCCCAACTCTGAAATAATCCATGTCCTTCTGAACGACAATAAACTTCAAGTGCCCTGCTGAGTGGATTTAAAACCATTATGGTTATCATAATGACCAAGAGATCTCTATATAATGTGTTGAAGGATACCATTGAATAAGAATCTCTAACAAATATAGATGATTATCTATTGATTAAGAACCTCAAATAAATATAAAATATTCTCTAAATCTCATACATATTAATCATTGATTGTCAGATCTAAAGGAAAGATCATTTTCATACTTGGTAATTTAATAAGGATTCACGAACATAACATAAATCTATAAAGAGAGTCCCAAAGTAGACAATAATTCCCCCCAAAAAAGGTGTGATGAGTCTGACCTCCCATCCTCTCGACCAATGCAAATTCTTAAGCCTCATCGGTCCATAACTAATGAGCACCTACCTTTGGAAAGTAGGTCCAAATGGATATAGAATCATTGGATGTTTCCGGTTCTACGAACAAACCCATTAGAAACTGATTGGAACATTTTAACCTTAAACAAATGAGTTCATCCCCATTTCTATAGGAAAAAAATGGTGAACCCGATGTGAATCCTTAACCAAGTTAAATGATGTTTTACTTATTTGTTAGGCCCCTGTTTAACTCAATGAGAGGTCCAACAAAACAATCAATAACATATGTGCTCATCCAAAAGATGTAGTGGACGAAATTATCTTGATTATGTATGTTATATCAAACATGAACTCTTTTTTAAGATCTCTCTGCATTACAAAAATGGCTTCTCTAAAGTTCACACCTGTGAATGCATCTGCCGCTACTCCTACTGGATCTTCGTCCGCTCTGAGGACGACATCACCTACTCAGCATCTTCAATACCGGGTATCAAATGAACTGGTTAAGGAATACCATCAACACGACAACATTCCAACTCTGGAGGCTACTTGACAAGCCCTCCAAGTCAATAATTCACCCTGGTTGTCCAGACAACGACGACTAGTGATCAAGAAGCAGGTGGTGCCAACCACCGTCTCTAACTGTTTTGGGTCGTTATCCCCAGAACGCAATCACTAGTCCCTCCCATATTATACGGAGGTGAATGAGAAGGTCACTCAAGGACTTAATTTAAGGAGACATGAGTCCTTCCCGAGGGCTCCCATCAACAATCGCTGCCAGACTCGTACGACAGTGTGCCCTCAACATGATGAGGGTATCACCTTCAGGGGTTCAACTCAGGTTCCTCAGACCCGAGAACACAAGAAGAACCGCCAGAGGTGAAATCTGGTCAACAGGGAGCAGGTTCTTACTTCTCCCCCCTCCAGAGAAGTCCATCAAGCCAACTTGATGGCAAGAAACGAGCAGGCACATACACCTGTCTGTTCTAATTCTACTGTCCAGCAGACTCATCTGGCAGCAACCCACCAATCCCATCAGGCAATTCCGGTGGAGTATTATAGGCAGGAATATACAACTGTTTATAACTCATCAACTAGTTAGCAGGATCGTCTGACTATAACCAAAAAAGTTCACCAATCTAATATGGTGGCAGCTGATAAGCAGAGACATACACCTGTTTACAATCAACAATTCTGTCAGCAGTCTCGTCTTCCAGTATTGAAGGAAACTCTTCAACCATACTTGATGAAGAATACACATTAGACACATGCACATGCCAATTTTAATCAAGCCTGCCAATAGTATCGTTTGGTAGCACTCGAAGAAGTTAGTCGGAAAGCCCCGACGACAAATTTGGAGCAGACTCAACTCTCTGCCCCCACACATGAGTACTGTCAGAATTCACTAACAGAAAAAGGAGGACAGGAGCATAAATACACACCTACTCCAAGAACGGAATGGACATATATTCTCGTTCTGGCAGCTGAAGTCACCAAGCACATTCTGAAGATGGTGAAAGAGAAAAATCAAATCCCTGTTCATATTCTGGATGCCTGTCAGAATATTATAACAGCTTCAGCAGCATCACAAGGAAAAAAATGTAAATCTATCCCTACCAGTGGAGTGACACATCAACATATCACTCTGGAACAGATACACACCTCTGTTCTAGTCCAAGAGGGTTGTGGGGCATACTCCCCCATGTCATACGGACAATCAAGTCAGGCACATACACCTGATTTGAATGGAGATAATCAGCCTAACCTGACTATTTCTCCTGAGAAGGCACATACACCTGCCCATAATAACCGCTTTTGTCAACAAGTGGTTCCCAAAATGAGTAAGAAGGCATCTAAGAAAAAGACTCGTCCAGTACAATCAAGAAATCAAGAGCCGGTCTGTAATAAAGCCTTGCTCGATGCTGGAGTTCTTGATGCACTTAGAAAATTATCTGTTGCAACTCAATATTCTAATCTCTCATTTTCCAATAGTGGGAACATTAATTCAGAAGGTCTTAATCAGAAACTTCCTCATGAAGGCTTTCTTCATGAAAGTTAGGTCGATCTTGAAGTATCATCTTCAGATAAGAGCCGCGATAACCCTCTGTGTGGCCAGAAGATCAAGGAGAAAAAAGTTCCATCTTTTGCTGTAACCCACCATGGTGGTCCTCCCTATGATGATGAATTTAGCTACGAAAGTCCTCTCTGTAGTAGTAATTCGCATTGCCTGGAAAATTCTTCAAAGGACAATGCAGTGACGAGAAAGATCTCTTATCTTGAGGCACTTGCAAATGTGAAGCCAGTCATGTCTGATACTTTACCGCTAGCAGGTGAAATACTTTCTCAATCAGAAGATAGCCCAAGGTGTAGGTTATTATCCGAACCACCCCTAGGTCATTCATCTTTTAGTTTGATAAATGAATTCTCTACCAACATTATTGAATCTGATGAATCAAAAAGGAAGCACCAACTTTAGTCTAATCAGGTAGAAGAATATTCATCAAATGATAAAGAGGAAATGCTGAATATGAGAAAACAACTGGATAAAGGTGAAGTACCGGTCATGTTTTGGCCTTTGGATGACTCTCAGTATGATATTCCAGAAATGTTGATGGAAGATTGTATTCACGATATTCGTCTCAACATGTGGAAAAATATTTGTCAACTGAAAAAGAAAATATTATCTTATGACGAATATGAAAATCATGTCAAGATAATAGAAGGGTTACAACGCCAAATTGATTTGGCCTCTCTCTCAGTTTCTCGATATCCGAAGGCTGAAAAGCAGCAGAGAGCCCTTCAACGTTCATGCCTTAGCGCACTAAAAAGATTGCGCCAGTTAATTTCCAATGCCCCATCTGGTATTCATATCGGGGGATGGGGTGTTCATGGAGCACTTCATTTAACTGTACTCTCTAGTCAACAAAGCCCTCCAAAGGTGGTCTCATGCAATGTTATTTCCCAGAATCGGCCATATCTAGCTAGTTTTGTGCATAATCAAAGGATTGCTCAGGAACATGACTCAACTAGTTCTTCTAAAAGTCCGACATACAGAGAACAAGTTGTTGAATTACTCTTGCATCAGGCAAATGAGAATATGGAATAGGCTTCTTGTTTAGAGCGGGCGCATCATTAGGTGACATAAGTGTCAGAAATCATCCAACGGTCATTTGAGCCAGGTGATTTGAGTGGATGTAGGTTAATGAATCCAACCAATTTCCAGACTGAAGTCCACAAAATTAGAAGAGATTTTAAGAAAGTCTCAGATGTAGCAGTTGAAGAACGACACCAGCTTGCTAGACTGGGGACTCTTTTAGCTCAACCATTGGAATCAGCAAATAGGATTCGAGGAGTTGAGCAGGAACAATAGGAACATCCCTAGTCCACCGGACTGGGGACTTTTTCAAATCTTAAATCTCTTCCTCAGTGAAAGCCAGTCTTCTCTCGATTAGGTAAGAAGACACAAGAGGAAGGAAGAGCCAAATTATCAAGAGACTCCCTCCAAATTACGGTTCATCAAGAGGTTCCTGAGGGGTCAACTTAACAAAAGGCAATGTCTCATCAAGGACATGAAAGAAGACAGTATCACATAAATGCCGATAGAAGGGATGCAATGCGTTATGAATCAATAAATGTCATCAATGTCATTGTTTCTGATCCTCCAGAACATGAGGTCCACTCAGAGGGATCAGATGAAGAAGTTCCTTCTCAAGAAGCTGTGCACACAGAAGCAAATGAAGAAGGTGTGCATACACGAAATCAAAGGCTTACCCAGAATCTAGGTATTCCTTCAAATAACCAACTTCCCCCTCTCTGAAAAGCATCCAACAAGGGAAAAGGGAAGAATCAGGTTACCTTCCAACCTACCTCTGGAGAAGTCCAATCACTCTCATTAGACTAAAGGTTCGCACAACAAGAGGTGTAAATGAAGGAGTTAAGGTGGTTGAATGCAGAACTACTTCAAAGTAGTCTTCCTCCTAAGCGTGCTGGAGTCAGTCAGTAAAGGGAATTTGTTGCGGCTACTGAGATGGATCAAGAATATCCTCCTTTACTAGTACACCCTCACAGGTCTAATCCTATGGGTTATACGCAACAACAACCGGCAATACTACCATCAGTGGAAGTCCCAGTTTCCACACCTGTCCAAACTCCAGTTCTTTCCCCTGCACAGTTCCAAGATCAACCAGATGTTTCTCAAAAATTAATGACTACCATTCAGTCATTAATATCTCGGTTGGAAGCTATAGAAGGAAAGCGTGCACCGGTTTAACCAGAGAAGAGATATTACCCTGAATGGGTTGATGCAATTCCTCCGCCATCAAATTTTGAAAGTACCACATTCCTAATCTTTAATGGTTCGGGAGACCCAGAGCAACAATTAACACATTTTGTTTCTCATTGTGATCCTATGATGAGAACTTCTCAGCAACAAGAAGTGGTTAAGATCAGGTGTTTTGTACAGTTATTATAGGGGCCTGCTTTTTTCTGGTATACAAGCTTGAAATCCTAGTCAATTACTGTGTGGGAGGATCTCCATCAACAATTCCTTCTTCAATTCAGCTCAAATCTTCCAAAGACAACAGTTTTTGATCTTACAAATTTTAAGAAAATGGAGAATGAAAGATTTTCAGATTTCATTGCTCACTGGAAGGGATTAAAATATTCCCTAATCTTAGCACTCCCTTAAGAAGAGTTATTGCCAATATGTGTGGCAAATTTGCATAATGAATTACGCACACCGTTGATCCCTGTGAAATACATAGGAGGGTTTCGAGACCTTACTTAGATAGCTCAGAAGATCAAAGACTCTCTTAAAAAGACTAAGGATAAAACTCGTGTAATTCCATCAGCTCTAGGAAGGAGAATGGGTAAAGCAGAGACTGCTACAGTTACGCTTAAACAAGTTCCTGTACCTGCTTCAACTTCAAGACCTTCATCTTATCGAAGGGCTCCACCTCCTGAGCATTAAGAACAGAGGCCATTTCGTCAAGACGATCAAAGAGATCAAAGACGAAAACAATTTTAGGAGTTAAAGAACAAAGTCTATTTTTTTCCGAAATGAACAAGTTCCTGGTTACTTCATTTCGGCTCTGGAAAATAATTTGGTTCAGTTGACAAGGCCCAAAAGGCCGAACAAGGAAGGAGATGAAGACCATCCCAATTATTTCCCATTTCATCAGATGTTGGGGCATCCCATTCAGGAGTGTTTTGTCTTCAAAAACCTCCTACAAAAGATGATCGACTCGGGATAGGTAAAACTAAAAGGTTCTTCAGCTCATGTAGTATGTGTTACTGCTACAAATCCAGAGGAAGAAGGAAAGTGTCAAGCAGTCAAAAGAAAAAATTCACAAAAATATGATGATTGGATGGTAAAAAAAACGATTAACCAAACTCATGCCATTTTACAGACGCAATTGAAAAAAACAATTGTGTCTTCTGCTATGAATGCCACATCAAAACCTTCTTCATCGGAAGGAAAATACTCAAAAGAATGGCATAATTCAAAGAAAGAAGAGCAATCAGAAGAAGATGAAATCATGTCAAAGCCCAAGTTGTCTTTGAATCTGGAAGATTTTATGCCATCTACTTCAAAGCTACATGCACCGCCCCACCAAACGGAACAACCTAAACTGGATAATCAGGCAGAGTCTTCATCAAATTAAGAGTTGATCTTTGGTTCTGTTAACATGATTCACCTAACAGATCCTTATGGCAGTCATAGTTTCAATCTTCATGAGCCTGAGTTCCCTGTACCAAACAGAGGAATTAGAGGGAGTTCCATAGGTCTAGGATACAGAGGAAGACATGGATATCCTAGAAGCCACTATTTCAATCCTACCCCTGTTAGAACTATATATGTAGCATAAACTCGTGGAAGGGACCTTCAGAAGGCTCAACAAGAACAAGAAAGTTCTTTCACACATGGCAGATTCAGTCCTAGCACAGTTATTTTGGAGGATCGGTTGGAGGCTACACCTTCTTCCTCTCAGCAAATAAATAGACCTAGTTGGTCTAATCTTCCAAAGCCAAGAGTATTTCTAACTCCTACCCCGATACAAGAATCATATACTTCCAAAGCATCAACTTCTAAGGAACCTTCGAAACCACATGTTCCTGTTGGAAAACACAGACCTTTGGATCAAAAATATGATGTCTTGAAACATTTGGCCCAAGTACCGACCAAGTTATTAATTCTGGATTCCTTGAATATATCAAAGTATCTTCGGGAGGCACTCATTGAGGCTTTGTCAAGACTTAGGAATTTGAAATTGAAATTGCTGCAGCTAAACTCTACCATGTAGAGAATGATCCTGCAGAATGCCATGCAGTGATATCTTTTACAGATGAAGATGAAAATGATGTTGTGCATGGACATATTATACCTTTGTATTTATCTGGAAAGGTCGATGATATAGACATCCGATGAGTTTTCATTGATAATGGCTCAGGAGTCAACCTTATCCCTATTTGTACACTTCGTTGATTGGGCCTTACCGAATCTGATTTATCTCCTTCTACTTTGATGTTGCAAGGATATGATAAAAATGAACAAGAACCTCTGGTAGAGATTACACTCAGAACTCAGTTTGGAGACCTTGTATCCAATTCAGATTTCATGGTTGTTCATCATGACACAACCTTTAACATTTTTCTTGGAAGACCTTGGCTACATCAACATGCGGTCGTACCTTAGTCATACCATCAATGTCTCAAATATTGTTTCAATGGTCAAATTGGGACATTGTATGGTGATAAATCCCCATTAAAAACATGTGAATCTCAATACATTGAGGCAAAATTATATCACATAGAAGGGAGGGAGAAATCCACGATGAAGGAGGTCACCAAAATTAATGCTTCATATGGTTTGGAAAAGATTCCAGTAAACCCATTCATACATGTGAGTACAGATTATGTATTGCCTATCAGTCAAATTGACAGGATAGACCCAAATCTAAATACTCTTATGGAAACTTACATAATTTCAATTACAGAAACTAAGCCAGACAACATGGGAGAAATTGGTGATTCACCAAGAAATGATGAAAGCTCAAATGGATATGCCTTCATTTCATCCGCTGAAATCCAGCAATTCTATACTTCATCAACCAGGCCAGAAGAAGTTATAGCGATGTCAGAGATGAATGATGATGTTGATTCTCAATCCATCATCTCCTCTTTATTACCCAAGGAAGACCCTTCATCATCAATAGGGTCAGAAATGGTAGCCTCTTCTTCAAGATGTTCAAATTTTAACATCATTCTTGATCATGGAAATTCTGCTTCATCATCTACTATGCAAGTAGAAACAGAATAAATAACACGTGTTGAAGAAGAAGATGAAGATCTTAGAGATGCTCCTCCATCATTTGAAGAGGATATCTCTACTACTGTGGATGAACTCAGAGAAATAAATCTGGGTACAGAAGAAGATCCACGCCCCACTTTAATTAGTGCGACCATGAATCTTGAAGAGCGAGAAATTTATATTTCATTTTTAAAGAAAAATTGAGATATATTTGCTTGGAACTATACAGAAATGTCAGGTCTTGATCTCGATGTTTCCACTCATAATTTGGGTTTTCCAGAAGAACATCGAGGATTCAAGAAAGCTGCAAGAAGAACACACCCAACTTATGCCTCCAAAATTAAAGCTGAAGTGGATAAGCTTATCAAAGATAACCTCATCATAGAAGTTCAATATCCCAAATGGATGGCTAATATCGTCCCTATGAAAAATAAGAATGAACAAATTAGAGTTTGCATTGATTTTAGAGATCTTAATCGGCATTTTCCCAAGGATGATTTTCCAGTTCTGATCACAGAACTCTTAATTGATGAAACAACTGGCTATGAAGCACTTTACTTCATGGATGGATATTCTGGGTATAATCAAATCCAAATGGCTTCAGAAGATGAAGAATCTACAGCCTTCAGAGCCCCTTAGGGTGTGTTTTGCTATCGGGTAATTCCCTTTGGTCTAAAGAATGTAGGCGCAACATATTAGCGTTCCATGCACCGTATCTTCAAACCCTTTTTAGGGAAATTTGTTGAATGTTATGTGGATGATTTGGTGGTTAAATCCAAACAACGTTCTAATCACTTGGTTGATTTAGAAGTCATATTCCACAAACTTCGACAACACAATTTGAAGATGAACCCCTTGAAATGTGCTTTCAGGGTAACCTCAAGAAAATTTCTTGGCTTTGTTGTACGCCATCGTGGTATCGAAGTCGATCCTGAGAAGACAAATTCAATCCTTGGTATGTCACCTCCTTGAAATTTGAAATAATTGTGAGGACTTCAAGGACACTTGTCCTATATTCGGCATTTCATTGCTTATCTGGCAGACAAAAGTTTACCCTTCACCAAATTGATGAAGAAGGGAGTCACTTACCAATGGACTGAATAATGTTAAGAAGCATTCAATATTCTCAAGAAATATCTCTTGAGTCCACCGGTATTAATTCCACCTGTTGAAGGAAGAGAACTTATTCTTTATGTAATAGCTTTAGAGAGATCATTGGGTGACTTCCTTGCCCAAAAGAATGATGCTGGGAATGAAAACAACATTTACTATCTCAGTCAGACTATGATTGAAGTAGAAACCCGATATTCAAGTATTGAAAAGTTCTGCCTTGCATTAATATTTGCAGTTCAGAAATTGAGACACTACATGCAACATCATGAGGTCCACTTGGTATCTCACAATAACCCTCTCAAATTCATCCTTAACCATCCAATGCTTACAGGATGTCTGATAAGGTGGAAAATTATTTTTCAGTAATTTGATATCCAGTATGTGTCTCAAAAGGCAATAAAGGGCCAACCTCTGGCTGATTTCCTTGCTGAACATCCTTCAGTAGAAGATACATCTTTAGATACTGAACTTCATGATGGGGAAGTATTTTCTATTCAATATAATCTTCAAACATGGGAAATTTACTTTGATGGTGCTTCCAGAAGTCCAACAGGGAAGAAAATAGAAGATCCTAAATTCAACAAAGTTGGGTTAGGAATTGTACTTATTTCCCCGGAAAAGGAAGTGCTACCCTATTCCTTCTTATTGCGGGAAGGCGGTACAAATAATGAAGCAGAATATCAAGCTCTTATCATAGGATTAGAGTTGGCGATTCAGGCACAAGTGAATCACGTAAAGGTGAAAGGTGATTCAGACCTGGTAATCAAACAAGTCAATGGGGATTATGCAATCAGAAAAGAAGAACTAATCCCTTTGTATGATTACGTCAGAGAGTTAATCATGGAATTTCCTTCAGAACCAACATTTTATTATGTCCCACAATCACAAAATGCTCAAGCTGATGCATTGGCTAATATAGCCACAGCTTTGGCAGATCCAAATCGGGACGAGACAATCATCAGTATTGCCCACCGTCGTACAGTTTCACCGTATGTTCAAATTAGAACAGATGAAATCAATGAAATTAGTCCCATTTTTGAACCATATGGTCATACTATAGGATGTATGACACCTATCAGGGAATACATTAAAAATGGAACACTCCCACCTGATAGAGCTGGGAAAGAACAAGTTCGGTGACATGTGGTCAATTTTACTCTTTATGATAGCCTAGATCACCAAAAAATTATCTACAAGCGAGGTTTTGATGTAATTCTCTTCAGATGCATTGATGGTGAAGAGACAATGGCTATCATGAAATAAGTACATGCAGGAGTCTGTGGTGCCCACCAGTCTGGACATAGACTGCCTGATCAAATTCGAAGGATTGTATACTTTTGGCCTTCAATGATACAAGATTGTGTTGATTTCACGAAAAAGTGTCATTATTTCCAAGTATGTGCCAATTTTATTCATCAACACCTAGAGTTTCTTCATACAGCTAAATACTCATGGCCATTTTCCATATGGGGAATGGATGTAGTGAGACCTTACCCTTCAGCTACATCCAAGCAGTTTAAGTATATTCTTACTCCTACTGACTTCTTTTCTAAATGGAAAGAGGAAATAACTCTCAAATAAGTTAGTTCTAAAAGTATTTTTAGGTTCATCAAGTCTAACATAATTACCAGATTTGGTGTCCCTCATACCATATTGACGACAATGGCACCAACTTCTGTTCATCTGAGGTAAGGAAGTTGTATCAAGAATACGACATCAAATCCAAGCATTCCTCTCGGTATCATGCAGCGGCCAATGGCCAAATAGAAGCCTTCAACAAGACTCTTTCAAATATACTGCAAAATATGGTGGATAAAGATAAGAAATCATGGCATGATAAAATTTTTCATGCTTTATGGGCTTATCGGACCACCACCATCACTGCTACGCGGTCAACTCCATATTCATTGGTATATGGAACAGAAGCAGTCTTGCCCATTGAGGTTCAATTACCTTCGCTCAGAGTGACCATTTGTGATCAGTCATCTACAAATGAACAATCTCAAAAGCGATTGGATTAATTGAAACGATTAGATGAAAAAAGATTGTGCATCCTGCACCATTTGGAAGTCTATCAGAATCAAATAGCACGTGCTTTCAACAAAAAAGTTCTTCTTCGTTCATTCATTCAAGGAGAATTGGTATTGGTTCTCAGAACTCCAATGATACCAGGAAAGAAGCCTCCAAAGATTGAACCAAAGTGGGAAGGACCTTACTCAATACATAAGGTCTACTCCAATGGAGATTATTCTTTAATCTTAATGGATGAAGAACTCATTACAACTCCAACCAATGCCAGATTCTTGAAGAAGTATTTTGTGTAACACAAATACTCCAACGTCCTACATGACGTTAAACTGTATATTTTCGTCCAACATGACGTTAAACTATATCCCCATTGTCCTCACTGTAAGACAATAAACTGCATATCCATATGTCCTAGCTACATGATTCTAAACTATACAACACCCTTTCGTCCTATATGACGTTAAACTGTATTGTCCCTCTTACGTCCAACATGACGTTAAACTGTGTCATCCAACATGACATTAAACTGTGTTCCCTTTTTCGTCCTACATGACGTTAAACTGTAAAAGTCCCTAATACATCCTAGCTACATGAAACTAAACTGTACAACACCCTTTTGTCCTTACTGCATGACATTAAACTGCATAGTCCCCCCAAAGTCCTTACTGCAAGACTTTAAAACTGTATAGTCCCTCTTTTTTCCAACATGACACTAAATTGTGTCATGTCCCTTATGTACTACATGACATTAAACTGTGCATCATTAAGGTTGTTGCTACCTTTTGTTTCTCACATCGAGTATGACTCACGTGAGCTTAGAGTAAACTTCAACCATAACACCCTCTTTGGGATGCTAATCAAGCGTAAGTACCAATACCATCTTTGGGTTGTCCTCAAGTACAACTTGATCATTAATTCATTATTAATCGAACTACGCGGACTTTGATCCTCACCTTCTAGGCTGGGTACATAGAAAACCACCTGAGGTTCAAGCCCAAAACCAATCTCTTCACATAGGTTCACCTCCATCTCGTATGATGTTGATCTATAAAGCAGCCCCCAAAATCAATATTTTTTACATTGGTTCACCATCGTCCTTGCTATATGTTGTTAAACTATTCACACTTTTGTCCTGTATGACAATAAACTACAACATTATTTGACACCCTCACCTGAGAGGGAATCATTATTTACATTGATCTCCAATCATGTTATATTCCAAAGACTACGTGTATACATGGAAATGCCCGAACCTTAATCTTGGGTCAAACCATCATTGAACTAAAGTCCCCTTTCACCCTTCATATGTATGAACCAAATCTGTACATAGGGTATTTCAAGAACTACGTGCAGCTTGATTCTCATCCTTATGGGATACGTAGGAACATTCAAGCATCCCTCAAATCCAGCCCCAAGTCTTTGGGCCTAACCCCAAATTCCACTTTCAGTCCCTTGGATGAAAAGTCCCCATTGGTCCGAGCTCTATGACACTAAACTAAGATCTCCTATACTCTCGTCCCACATGACGTTAAATTGTATTTCAAGAACTACGTATGGCTTGATTACCATTCTTATGGGATATGTAGTGAAGTCTATCATTTCAATTCAATACCCAGCCACAACATGATTATGGTCAGCATTGGTTTATGTATCTCTTTCATGCATTGGACAATACCCATTTTTCATGTGTCATACTCCTAACTTTAAACACTTACAGATCTCTATAACCCTTTTCTTGACTTCTGGTCACAAAATGTTTGATACCATAGAGTTATTTTTCTTGACCATGCAGTACATGCCCTTAGGCGACCTTGCATAAACAGTCTACAAAATGGACCTGTCAGCCAAAAAATGCTATTATTTGACTATGCAGCCAATACCCTTAGGTGGACCTACATAATTCAACCCCCTAATAGGTTTTTTAAATAGTGGTAACTTCATTCTTGGGAGGAAAACCTCTTTTTTCCTTATTTGTTTTAATGAAAATATATAGGGATCCACAAAAATAGCCATCCTTAACATATTTGTCCCATACTCTTTTTTATGATCTGAAAGTATTCAAGTCTATGGTTTATATTTCCCTTCCCTACGTTTGGGTCAGAACTTCACAGGAGTGACATTCATCTAGTTCTTAGACAATCTTGATTGGAAATATCCTCTCCATATTCAAGTACCTCTCTCCATACAACAAACTCTATGATTTGAAAAATTTGAATCTCCATAAACTTCCACTGGATTTTTAGCAATAGAAAGGTAAAATTTCTGAGAGTTCTTTTTCCTGACTATGCAGCACGTTCCCTTAGGCGACCTTGCATAAATAGTCTACATAACGGACCTGTCAACCAAAAGATGCTATTATTTGACTATGCAGCCAATGCCCTTAGGTGGCCCTGCATAATTCAACCCCCCTAACGGGTTTGTTAAATAATGGTAACTTAACTCTTAGGAAATACTTATTCTAATGCCTCTTAACCAATTTTTCATATCATTCCTCAGATTCAAAATTTCTTAAGTCATAGTTTACATGTTTTCCCCCATACTTGAGTGTGGTAATATGTTTTCAGATAAATTATCAAGGAATTGATTCAATTTTAATCCATTCGGTCAAAGATATTTTGACCTTAAACATTAGCCTTTTTATATCCGACGT
Organism: Viscum album; assembly: GCA_963277665.1. Lineage (NCBI taxonomy): Eukaryota > Viridiplantae > Streptophyta > Magnoliopsida > Santalales > Viscaceae > Viscum > Viscum album. The sequence continues at coordinate 1,493,139,004 of OY728142.1, forward strand.
GCATGAATTTAAACTTCCCACAAAAGACAAGGGAAATCTGAACAAAAGTCAAGTCCCAGCTCACTAAACATACATTTTGTATGATTTAGGTAATATTGAGTGATAAAAAGATTCAAAGTTTACAGGGTTATTTATAATAATCCTAGAAAAAATAAAACTATGCTTACTAGGCCCATTAGCTTAGGTAAAAATTTAAAGCAGGTAGAAAAAGTAGGCAGACACAAATGATTGAAGATGAAAGTATTTTTCATTGATACACAAGAGTTAGAAGGACATCCACAGACTGGAGTATCTTCTCTTTTTCATGAATTACAAGAGACTTTCAACATAACTCTTCATTTGATTTATAGCATCTCGAGCTTCATTAGCAACCACCTGGAATTCATTCATTCAACTGGATAAAATAAGAGACATAGTGATATCAGCTCTTTTTGTGACAATTGTAAAAGAATGTTCTTGAGTGCGATTTGAGAAAATTTTCTACTGATCAAACAGTGACTCTGTTTCTGTCCAAGAGACTTAGAAGATGGATACATGGATTTGATAATGGAGAATTGGAAGTAAAGAGCCATTTGGAGAGAGTACTCTTTTCAGATATTGTTCTAATGTCTTGATAGTCTTCTCTCCACCAACCGAAAACGGAAAGCATATCAGCCCATGGTTTTCCATTTTTCATATATGAAAAGAAATGGCATGGAGAATTTTTTTTGAAATTTCACACCATTGTTGCCACTCTTAATGCAAAACATAACCGAAATAGAGGGATAGAAGTGAGGTTGCATCTTAGACAGATAGTTCTTTGACTATGGGATGTTGACTTCTTTCAGATCACCATGCCCATACAGAGGTAGGTAGATGCTCGATGGGAAATTAAGATGACAATTCTTCAAATACTTAGCCAAATCTGGGAGAGTGCTGTCACAAATATCATAGTAATCATGGCCAATGATGCTCATCATGTCATCAATCCACTTTCTAGACAGCTCATTAGCTGTTCCAATTCTTCTGGGAGCTATTGAAGCTGCACAAAGGTCGAATAATTAACTCTTAAGTAAGTTGATTTTTCATAAAATTTGTGAAGAAAAGTGAAAAAATGGCTAAGGAATTAAGGCGCACAAGTCCTATGTCGGCGCGCAAGTCTAGTATGGTCACACAAGTTTGGGCATGCAGGTATCACCGCGCAAGTAAAACTACCTATGCAGAAGCACGACATGAACAAAAACAAAGAACAACGTACATTAACACCTGCACGGACAAGCGGAAAGCCGAGCAACCTGCACGACGAGAGAAACTTGCGCGACGAGAGTGGGAAGGTTTGAAAGCCAGTTTCTTTGCACGATAATGGCTGCATATTTATAGGCCAAGATCGTACCCTGCGCGGCTCTCACATGCGCGCCTCCACTTGCACACTCAAAACTTGCGCGCCGCAATTCCTTTGTTTTATCCTTTACCTCAGAGTCAAATCCTCTTTCCTTTTGGATCCAACTCTGAGGGGGGACTTTTGTTGACGCTCCTTTCCATCACAGAGTCTAACGAATGAAAAAGGGGAATACCTTAGCATAAAGAGATTCATCCTTTGAAGAAACATCAAAAAATTGACAAAGTCATGAACAAGGATTTGTTTAAAGATGGGCTACGCAAGTTTCATCATGGTCACACAAGTACACTTGTGCGCCAAATATAGGCCACGTAGGTGACTTGCGCACCCTGTTTGATTTTTTCCCAAGGTCTTCAGTAGCCTATAAATACCCCCTGTGGGCCCCCCATTTCGGGGACGGAAAATTCCAAAATTTAGATTTAAGCTCTCGGTGCCCTAGTCTCTACTTGAAGTCTTCTGAACACTTCTAAGGTAATTTCTTTCCTAGAATGAAAGATCTAAAGAGGGGGAATGAGGCCTAAGTGTTTAAATTCATTAACACTTGTGCGCCTAAGTGTCTAACCCTTAAGGAAAATGAAGACACTTGCGCGCCACCTTATCCCTGCAATATAATTTGCACGCCACCCTTTTGGAAGCCTTTAGGGATAATACTAAGGGCTTGAGCCAAGCCTCGCCCAAGTATTATCCTATGGGTTAACCGTCGCGCAAGTAAACATGTGTCGCGCAAGTATACTTGCACGACCAGTACTTGTGTGCCCCAACATGACTTGTGCGTCTACCTCTTTTTGGGTGCCCCTCTTGCTTATTCAATTCTTTTCTTCAAATCCACCTCTCCTCTTCAAGATTTAGCCTTCAAAACCCTCTTCAAAGCCATTTTTGGAAAGGTTCCTTTGTTTACTTCCTTATCTAAAAGGAATTCTGTGGAAGATCTCTCAAAACCTAGTGATTTATATCTTTATGTCAATAAGGTTAGAGATTTCATTCATTCAACCTCATCCTTTAAGAGGAGAAGATCCCTAACCTGGGCCTCCTTTTCAGGAGTAAACCCCAGTCACAAGTTCCCTACTCTGGGCATCCTCCATAGGAGTAAGCCCCAATCATAAATTCTCTTAACTTGGGCCTCCTCCTCAGGAGTAAACGCCAGATTTCAAGTCCCCTTAACCTGGGCCTCCTTTTCAGGAGTAGGCCCCAGTTATAATATCCCTTAACATAGGCCTCCTTTTCAAGAGTAAGCCCTAAGTTTCAATCCTTACTTTTTGATTTGGACTTCCTTTTCAGGAATAAAACCCAATCATAAGTCCCCTATAATTTAGGCCTCCTTCTTAGGAGTAAGACCTAAGTTAAGTATCCAAATATCCATAAAGAACATATACCTTTATGGACCTTGTTCCTGGGTTTCTTTCCTGAAGTAAATTCCAATCCTCATCTATCTGGGCAGTCATACATGTATAAGCCCCACATAATTCTTTATGATTGCATCTTTCATGGAACAATCGTTAGGTTTTACTAATACCTCTTGTTTCTCACACCGAGTATGACTCACGTGAGCTTAGAGTAAAAGTAATTATGACATCTTTCTTTAGGCCATCAATCATGCATAAACTTCATACTTCTTCACTCGAACTACATGGGTTCTGATTCCTTTTCTAAACAAGGATATGTAGGTAGCCCATCTACGGGTACGATCCCAACTCCGAAATAATCCATGTCCTTCTGAAAGACAATAAACTTCAAGTGCCCCACTGAGTGGCTTTAAAACCAGTATGGTTATCATAATGACCAAGATATCTCTATATAATGTGTTGAAGGATACCATCGACTAAGAATCTCTAACAAATACAGATGATTCTCTATTGATGAAGAACCTCAAATACATATAAAATATTCTCTAAATCTCATACATATTAATCATTGATTGTCAGATCTAAAGGAAAGCTCATTTTCATACTTGGTAATTTAATAAGGATTCACGAACATAACTTAAATCTATAAAGGGAGTCCCATAGTAGACAATAATTCCCCCCAAAAAAGGTGTGATAAGTCCTACCTCCCATCCTCTCGACTAATGAAAATTCTTAAGCCTCATCGGTCCATAACTAATGAGCACCTACCCTTGGAAAGTAGGTCCAAATGGATATATAATCATTGAATGTTTCTGGTTCTATGAACAAACCCGTTAGAAACCGATTGGAATGTTTGAACCTTAAACAAAAGAGGACATCCCCATTTCTAGAGGAAACAAGGAGCATGAGCAGTTTGAGTACATGTGATGTGTGACTCATGGGTTTAGGGATGAAGTTCCCTCCAACATCTCATCTAACTCCTCCAGCTCCTCCAGATAACCCTCCTCCTCAGTGATATATTTATTTTTTATGATAAAACATTTGAATGTAAATTTTATTTGTAATATTAACTATCTACATTTCTATATAGTGCGTTTTTTATATTACTGTGAATATTACATTTTTTTATTTTTTTATTATTTTTTTTAATATTTTATTAATTATTATCTTTGATTATTATCTTTTTATTAATTTTTTTACATTTTTCACGAATATTTAGGTTTTCATTATTTTACAATTTTTTATTATATTAGTAATATTAATATTATTATTTCATTAATATTAATAATAATATTATTATTTTATTATCAATATTATTATTATTATTATATGCATATTATTTTATAATTTTATAATTTATTTTATTTTACTAATATTAATATTATTATTTCATTAATATTAATATTATTATATAATTATTTTATTATTTTATTCAATTTTATATTATTTTATTTATTTTTTTACACTTTTTGGGATGGGTCCTGTTGCAAATAGTATTTGCGACGACCCATCACAAAAAATGGTTTTAAAAACTTGACAAGACTTTTTGCGACAATTCTACCACCTCGTCGCAATTTTTTTTTGTGATGGGTCGTTGCAAAAAACTATATTTGTGACGGATCCGCATCCTGTTGAAAAAAACTATATTTCCGACGGGCCGTCGCAAAAAACTATATTTGTGATAGGCCGTCGCAAAAAAATATATTTGCGATGCCATTTTCTGTAATGTGGCATTTGCAATGGGATCCCGTCACAAATACCCCATCGCAAATGTACCAATTTTAATTAGTGTATTAATGATGTTCAACTAAAGTGAAAACATGTAAAAATAGTTTTTAAGAAACTTTAGAAATGATCCACTTCAGTGCAGTTTAAGGGAAAATATAAAAAAGTCTTTAAAATAAAAAGTTATAATTGTTTGTATAAAACAAGGAACGAACAAAGATAGTTTTTTCATGATAAAAGAGTGATTTTATAGAAATAATGGTGTCTTAAAACATATTATGGATGATACTTTAAAATGGGTAAGAAATTAGGAAGTTCTCTTTAATCGGGTGTGCTTATCGGGAGAAATTGAAAAAGGAACCTTGTAAAATACATATTTCACCATCAAAGAAAGATGAAATGATATAGATACATGAGTTTGTAATATATAAATAGAATGTATAATAAGTATATAAAAATAAAAGAGAATTAAATTAGGGTAAATATAGAGAAAATGTAACCTGATTGAAAAATTGAGGTTTGGGAAGAAACCCTTGCCACTTTGCAAACAGTCAAACCATATGCCCTATAAAATTAATGATCATAAAATAAGAATTAAATACCATGAAGATAAATATATTCATGATATGATACATCAATGAGCAGTATATATATTATCACACTAGGACATCCATAATATTTTTTTTATAATTTTATATGGCTTTAAATTTGTTTTGCCGAGGTGTGGGCTAAGCCTGAATGAAATTTTTACACTTTTGCTGTTAAACAACCATTTTTGTCTTAGTAATGTCTGACACACGTGCAGGGCATGGTCAAAACCATGTGGATTTACCACACCACTGTGTGGCCTGCCCGGTGCATAGTTAGTCAATAAATTAACTGAATGAAAATGAAAGTCAATGCAAAAATAAAATGAGAAAAATAAAATTATTTTGGAATTGTTTTAATAATAATAATAATAATAATGTCAGGATTATTATTATTATTATAATTATTTCCTTTTTAAATGTTTTAATTATGTTATTATTTTTATTAAATCATTAACATTATTATAAAATAATTAACATCATTGTTTTGTTTTTATTATAATTGCTTATTATTATTATTTTTGATTTTAAGTTAGTTAAGTATTTTTTTAGTTTTATTTCATTTTTATTTTTATCTATATTTTCTTTTTTCCTTATTTCTCTTCCCCCCTCTTGATCATGTTTTCCCTTTCCCCTAACCCTACTCGTCGCACTACTACACCCCAACCCCCCTTCTTGGAATCACGCCACACCTCCCCTCTTTCCCCCTCTGCCAGCTTTTGAACCAGCACACCGCAACCCCCCCAGTGACTCGCGCCGCCCGTCTCCCTTACTCGTTATGCCTTGCACCACACCAACACAATGACCCACACCCTCCCTTGGTCATTCCCCCCTTTCAGAAAAACCGGCCAGTGTCCCTCCCCCCAGCCCTGCTTGGCCGGGACGTCGCCAACCCCCCTCTTTTTCTCCCAAATTCTGCTTGCACTGGTAAGTTTTCTTATGATCTCCTTAGGGTTTTGGTACTCATAAGGTCCAATTTTTAGGGATCTATTTTGATGTTTTTGGGTTTTATTTCTTGAAATAGGCATTACTTTAGGTCCCTTGTGGCGTGGTTGATGTACGATGGATTTTGCACACCAAGTTGTGAAGTTTTTCTATACCGAGGTAGGTGGTTCCACATATAGTTATTGTTTGATGAATTAATTTTTGTGTTTAATCAATTTATCATGTTATTTAATTAGTTTTCATGATGAAAGATTTATTTTAATTGAGCTTTTACTGACTAGTAACATGTTTATACAATATGAATTTTTTTTTGTGAAAAACCCACGTCCAGCTGTTTATCATTATTTTATAAACTGTGCTGTTAGTTTATTAAAATGTGTAAGGGCTGTAGTTAGTGTTTTGGTGTGGCATCAAGGTTCATTTGTCTATAAAAAGAAGTTTTGAGTGAGATTTGGTATTTTTAATCTTGTGACACATTTTGAAAACTGTTTAATTAATTTTCTAGTGGTTTGTTTAATCATGGAAATGGTCTTTTTAATTGTGCAGTTTGAGTTTTGGTGTAGCGTCAAAATGTGTTTTATCATAAAAGAAGATTTGAGTGGGATTTTTTTTGTTTAAAGTCATGTAAAATGTTTTAAAATTATTTAGTAAATTATTTTAGTGGATTGTTTAATTATGAAAGTGTTTTCTTTAACTGTGCAGTTGGTTTAATTAATTTTGTGGGTGATACAGATTATGTTTTGAAAGGTTTTTGGTGTGTGTATTATTTTAAAAATGGAAATTTTGTGTGCATGTGTAGAATTGGGTATAGGTATCTCCTTGTTTGTTTTTTTGTTTGAATATAAAATGTGGTATAAACTTGGAATATCTTGAGCACAAATGGGAAGCTCGGGGACTAGGTGGGCGAACTAGGACTAGTGTTCTAGTGATATAGAAGTGGAATTAAACTGGTTTCACTTAGCAGGATTGACGTTGAAATACTAACTAAACTTTGTGATGATGATTGGCGACCAGATCTAGTTTGTGAAAAAATGGTATCAGAGGAGGTTTTGTTCTTGTTATTTTGGGTGTCACTATGTTAGGTAGATCAAAGATAGGACTGTCGGGACTCGAGTGGTAGGTGCGGGAAGAGTGTCAAAAAATCTTTCTCGTTCTGATCCTCGAGTAACTAGGGGTAGTTTGGGATTTAAGTTTTTGTATTTGGTATGTGCGGATGGTGGATGATATTAGGAGTAAACCAGTACTACACACGGTATCACATAGATTAGATACCCATGTGATGCCTGAGAGTATGGTTTGACACTCCTAGTGGTTGGCTCTTTCCTAGGACATGGTCTTCTAAATTATGTAGCCGGGTTAGGCATGATCGCTAGTTCTCCATCCAGGTGATTTAGTGTTGGTGATATTTTGGTTTAGTTTTGGGTTGGTGCAAAGGGGTGTTTTTAAAAGGAAAGTAGACTTTGGGTTTGCTTCTATTTTTCCTTGGTGCGAGTTTGACATGATTTTTGGGGTGTTTTCCTTGGACCATGTTCATGGAATCTTGTGATTGATTTGTTGAAATTAGATTTTCAAAATAATGTCTTCGCTTATTTGCAATTTAAGTGAGTTATTTTGGAAATGGAAATCATTTTGAAAATCATCATGAACCTTTGAAGTGGTTTTGGAAAAAGTGTTTTTGGAATATTGGAAATGTTTCATTTTGAAAGCAGAAGATCCTTGTTTTGTCTAGTAGTATTCCTATGGGTTCTTGCATGTGTATGTGTACGCGATTAATGGACATTTGGTGGATTGTGTGGATGGGTGACTAAGTGGCACATAAATGCATATCTGTGAGGTATCATGGAATATTAGTGGCGGGGGATTAATTTCTAAGGATGCTTATTGTTTCTTGAAAAGTGTATTTGGATAAATGGATAAGAAATTGCTCGATGTTATCCTATGTGTTTTGGTTATTTCGGGAGTTTTGGGATGATTTTTTTTGAGAGGACCTGAGAAGAAAAGTTTGTTTTTTTCTCTAAAATGGGTTTTTTTGATTAAATGAATTTGGAATTGAAAAACTGTTTTGAGACTTGAGTGAAAATGATGGTTTCAAAAGATCTTTTGGGATTTTTTGTGCAGTGATTGGTTTTTCAAGTGGGTTTTTTTCTTTGAGAATGAATTGATGTCTTAATTTGGAATTATTGGATTTATGTATGAAGTGTGGATGTTTGTTTTGTGAGGTTATTGGTTTTGTGGAAAGTTGATTTTATGTTTCTTGTTTGGGATATGCCCCCCAGAAAGGTTCCATGAGTTTCCATTAGGTCTCTCTTAGTTATTGTCTCAACCCAGATGCTCAGTGGAGTGGCAGAGTTAGGTTTTTCTCGATTTTTCCGATTTTTTGTAGAAATTGAGGTCGGTTGAATATCATTGAGTGCTTTTGGAAGGTTGGGAGTGTCTTCGGTTTTTGAGTAACTCCAAATATTGTGTGGGTGTAAGTTTTATTTAGTATGTTTGGAGGAGCGGGACTAGACCAGTAAATGGTTATTGTTTCATTTTTGTTGTGAATGGGGATTTCTTGAGCAATACTCAAGACTAACTTCATTCTGTGGTTGTACCTAAGGAAGTGAATACGAGGGAAAGTGGTGGATCTTGTAGGTGCTCAACCAGTCAACAGACGGTGAAGGAGGTGTATGAACTTTCCGATGATCCAATTTCATGTTCCCTAGAGGTAGTGTGGAGCTCATAAATTAAATATCATAATAGTTTTTGATCTTGTTCATATTGTGGTAAGTGAAGGTTCCTCATCTGATGAGGAGTGTGAAACGAAGGGACCTATTATTAGAGTGCTCCTTCCATCAAATCATGTTGTGTGTCTGAAAGAACACTCAATCACCTATCTCTAGTGTGGTTAATGGGCACTCTAAGTTGTTCTCCATAATTCTCAGTTGGTATGTTGACATAGTGTCCACTTGGGACATGAGGAGAAGTCTGTAGGTCGCTTTTCCAATGAAGGAAGTTCCAATCATAGATGGTCAGCTTATGACTATGAGACGGTAGATGCTTCAGACATCATGTCCCCATCTATAGGTCTCAGGGTGAAGCTTTCACATAGTCAAAACTCATCAGATGTGGGATGGGTTTGGTCCGACTAAGTCCACAGTGTCAGGATGGGGAAATCTTAAGTTTCCCTATTACGATATTGTCTTTAAAGGCTTCTTTTTTTATTGTGAGGGACACAAAGGCATGGTCTCCTTGTTGTGGCCTTCATTTTTGGGAGTCCCTATTGGGATTTAAGGAAGTTTAGAGATTCTGTATTCTCATAAATCCAATGGGTGTGCTCTATGAATGCAGAATCTTGAATAGTTTACCTTCTTGTGGGTCGGTTATGGATTTAAGTTGTACTCATTTTGGAGATGCTCATGTCTTGCAGAATTGACACGTACCTATCTAATTAACCATTTGTTTAGGGGTTTCTTCTATCAAAACCCTCCCATGTGGTGGATTATCGGCCAATATGGGAATTTTCCATATAGGTAGGCCTATGTTGGTGGGCTTGTGATAAAGAGTTCGATCTGTATCACTCAGGATAAAATGGGAATGCCACACAGATGTCGTGGTGTTAGGAAAATTCTAAAATGGTGGGGATACCCAATACAGGTCTTGCCAATGTCTCCTCTTGTGTTGGTTTGGTTTAACTTGGTAATATTGGAGGGTCAATCTAGTGTTAGAGGGTTTTCCTGGGTTTGTGAGTTGTTTTGGTTTGGAGAAACAATGTTTGAAAAGAATACTAATATGATGGGGAGACAACCATGGGACGAACTTGTGGAAAACCCTGTTTTCAAAGTGCGCTTAGTGGGGAAATCCCTTGCTTCTACTCCACCTGACCTTAACCATGGTAATTGGTTAGCTCAAGTAATGGGTCACTTTACGTGTGTTCTTTTAGGTCTTGAGCGAGCCCTAGTGATTCCTAAGTTATGAGTCAGATTATTCCATGTTGAAGTTGTGTTGGAGGTGAATTCCTTATTGTTGGTTATTTTTCTTAGTGATTCTAATTTTGAGATCTATGGAGTTTCAGGTTATGGGTTTATTGAATGCTAGGTCTTCGGGAAACTGAGGTTTTGTTTTAAATATCTTTGGGTCTTCACGATCTTGTTTGGGATCTTGGGTTGACCAAGTATTTTGGGAATTTTTGAGGGCAGAAAGTGTCATGGTGGGGATAATTGTCACACCCAAACATCCATAATATATATATTTTTATAATCTCATCTAGATTTAAATTTGTTTTACTGAGGTGCGGGTTGAGCCTGAATGAAATTTTTGTGCTTTTGCTGATAAACAGGTGTTTTTGGCTTGGTAATGTTCAAAGCACGTGCAGGGCATGGTCAAAGCCGTGTGAATTCACCACATCACCATGTAGCCTACTAGGTGTTCAGTTATTCAATAACTTAACCAGATGAACATGAAATTCAACGTAAAAATAAAATGAGAAAAATTAAATTATTTTGGAACTATTTTAAGAATAATAATAATAATAATAATAATAATAATAATATTATTATTTTCATTAATTTTTTAATTAGGTTATTATTTTTATTAAATCATTGACATTATTACAAAATTATTAACATCATTGTTTTGTTTTTATTATAATTGTTAATTATTATTATTTTAATTTTATGTTGGTGAAGTATTTTTTTAGTTTTATTTAATTTTCATTTTTATTTATTTTTTATTTTTTCCTTCCTTCTCTTCCTCCCCCTCTTGATCATGTTTCCCCTTTCCCCTGATCCTACCCATCATGCTACAACACCCAAACCCCCCCTTCTTGGAATCGCGCCACACCTCCCCTCTTTTCCTCTCTAGTGGTTTTTGAACCAGTGCACCACAACCCCCCCGATGACTCACGCCACCCTTTCTCCCTTCCTTGTGCTACGTCGTGACACCTCGGTAAAACTCCCCACACCCTTTCTTGGATGCGCCCCACTTCCGGCAAAACCGGACGACATCCCACCCCCATCCCTGCTTGTCTGCGCCGCCACCAACTCCCCCTCTTTTTTTCCCAAATTCTGCTCATGCTAGTAAGTTTTCTTCTGATCTCCTTAGGGTTTTGGTACTTAAAATATCTGATTTTTAGGGATATAATTTGATGTTTTTGGGTTCTATTTCTTAAAATAAGTCTCTCTTTAGGTCCCTTTTGGTGCAGTTGGTGTACGGTGGAGTTTGCGCACCAAGTTGCAAATTTTGTCTACACCGAGGTAGGTGGTTCCACGTATAGTTATTATTTGAAAAATTAATTTGAGTGTTTAATAAATTTAGCATTTTATTTAATTAGTTTTCATGATGCAAAATTTGTTTTAATTGAGGTTTGATATGCTTTTATTGACAAATAACATGTTTATGCAATATGATTTTTTTGTGAAAAACCCATGTTGATCTGTTTATCATTGTTTTATAAACCGTGTTGTTAGTTTATTAAACTATGTAAGGTATGAAGTTGGTGTTTTTGTGTGGTTTCAAGTTGAGTTTGGTTATAAAAGGAATTTTTGAGTGAGCTTTGGTATTTTGAATCATGCGGCACATTTTGAAAATTGTTTAATAAATTTTCTAGCAGTTTGTTTAATCATGAAAATGGTCTTTTTAACCATGCAGTTTGAGTTTTGGTGTAGCATCAACATGTGTTTTGTCATAAAAGAATATTTGGGTGGGATTTTTTTTGTTTAAAGTCACGTTACATGTTCTGAAATTGTTTAGTAAATTATTTTAGTGGATTATTTAACTATGAAAGTGTTTTCTTTAACTGTGCAGTTGGTTTAATTAATTGTGTGGGTGGTGAAAATTACGTTTTGAAAGGTTTTTGGTGTGCGTATTATTTTAAAAATGGAAATTTTGTGTGAAAGTGTGTCATTGGGTATAGGTATCACCTTGTTTGTTTGTTTATTTGAATATGACATGTGGTATAAACTTGGAATATCTTGAGTATAAATAGGAAGCTTGGGGACTAGGTGGGAAGACTAGGACTAGTGTGCTAGTGATACGAAAGTGGAATTGGCCCAGTTTCACTTAGCTAGATTGACGTTACAACACTAGATAAACATTGGGATGATGATTAGAGACCACTAGGTTATGGGTGTGTTCCCTACTTATGGCTCATGCATGAGAACGCATGTTGTAGTGGTTCCTATACCACATTTCATCGAGACGTGATGTTCTAGGGTCTCACTATTCTTTAGTACCTATAGGGCCTCTCCTATATTTGGTGATCCTTGTTTAATTTACGCCATTTTTTGGTATAGAATGTAACATATGGGTTATCTTAAAAGTAAGTGTGTGTGTGTTTTAATTTAAGTTGTTTCCTTTATAGTGTTATCCTTAAAACTATTTTCATTAAAAAAATTTAAGCATTTATTTTCTTTCATTTATTAAACTTGAAAATGAATTTTTCATTTAATAATTATGCATGGAATATTTTATTGGTGGCATCATACTAGGAGTTATCTCACACCCTACTTACACCTTTGGGTGTAAGTAGACTTGATCATGTTTGACATAGGTAAGGGCAAGGTCTTTGGAGATGGTGGTTCGAGATGTTAGCTTCTTTCCTTGGTGTTGTGTTGTGGAGAAGGCCTGAGGGTGATGTACCTCTGTTGTGTGATGGTTTTAGTGTTAGACTTGTGGGCCTCTTGTGTCTTGATTAAAGCCATGTTTTCAGTTTTGAATTTTATTTAAGGATCATTGGTTGGTAATTTTTAAATTCAGCTTATTGATTATTGTTGGTTGTTTTAATGTTTCTAAACTCAGGTAAATCGTTCCCAAACCATTATTTATGATACCTTGTACCAGCCCATTGGGATAGGGAACACCCTTCGGGTCTTACCACATGTCGGGTTGGGTGCTGGTTTTGATGGAGACCAGATCTAGTTCATGAAACATACACCACACACAATAAATCATGGCGAATAATACATATCTCACAGAAATAAAAGTGAGATGAGAAAACCCTTACATTATGTCCGAATGTGTTCTATACTTGATATTAATGTCTTGGATAATCAGATTAAATCCATTAATTGATTAATTAATAACTTTTTATATATGTATTTGAATTATTATAATTTTATTAAGTTTATTTATAGCATTTTTGATTAGTTATAAGATACAATTTTATCGTTCGGGAGCATTCGTTTCCTTGGTTTTAATGATTTTTTTACTTGTATACATGTATGGAAAATCATGTAAAATGAGAATAGTTATCATGAATTAAAATTATATGTTATTAATTAATATAAATAATATTGGATGGTATTATATTTTTTCTTCCAGATATGAGGATGATTCATTAGATAGAACTTTAATGATAATCGTTTAGATTATTTTGGTGATTTTTTCAATCGTTACACACTTGTTTTAACTTATTAATTAATATAATGTATATATATATACTGGTTTCAGAACAATAAATAACTTATAATATGTATAATAAAATATGGATTAACCATAATTATGGTTTTATAACCAACCTTTAAGGTGGTAATAGAAAATTAAGTCACATCGTCCACAATGATGGTAAATCAGCATATCACGGATGATGCTTTCATTTTTAGAATAAAAGGGGGGAGGGGGAGAGGTTTGATGATGGATATTCCATTAACATAATTAAATTCTAGTATATATAAGATATTGGAGTTATCATGTATGTTTTTATAGAATATTTAAGGATATAATAAGAAGAAAAGAAATTAAATAAAATTGAAAGAGAATGAAAAATGATTTACCTCTTGAATTCTCCTCCTTGAGAACCTCCTTAAGGAACTTTAAAATGGTATTTTGGTAAGATCAAAAAGACCATAACATGGGGGAATAGTTTGTGAGAGGAAATGAGAAGAATATAAGTAATATTCAAGGCTTTGGAAGTGTGAGAAGAAGAGTTGGCAAGGGGTGATATTTATAGTGGAGGCGAGGAGTGTCTTTTGATTATTTTAATCATTAGTTTATTATTTTGACTCAAGACTATGAATAGTTTGAGAATTATCACTAAATATATTAAATAATTAAGGAAAGTTTGAAATTATGGTTCTTACATCATTCATGACTCAAGTAATAGTGTATTTATCTTATAATGTATATATACCACAAATTACCATATTTCACTATTCACAAAATTCAACTATTTTAGAAAAATCCAAAAAATTCACCATAACCATTTTTTAATATGTATAATTCAAAAAATAAACTCCATTTTTTGAAAATAATTTTCTAAATATGATAAATTTAAATTTTAATTAAAATTATCATTTATTCGAAAAATACCATTTTTAAAATTATAACTGATTTTATGACACTTTGAAATATGAATTAATGCCTCATAAAATTATCTTATAATCATAAGAAAAAAAATATTAATTTATGAATCTATTTTATGAAAATAAAATTTCTTTTAAATCATTATATTAATTATAAAATTGTAAATAAATATATATATTCACAAAAATACCAACACTTAATTTATTGTTTTTAAAACATTTGTTTACTTATTCCATGATATAAATATACCATATTTTCATTTATAAGATACCCAAATTTTATTTATAATTTCATGGGTGAAGTTACTATTTTATTGGTCATATTACTATTCCTAATGGTCACATTATTATTCTAATGATCACATTACTATTCATCAAAAATGAAAGTTATCAGAAAATACCAAAAATTTAATCAAAGTAAATTTTGATATTATGATTTCAAAAATAATATTTATTTTGTAAAATATAATTTATAAAAGTGTCAAAATTTAGTTTTAAAACAAGTGCTTCATTAAAAAAGTGGTAAAATTGTCTTTAAAAAAATATAGCCTTTTAATGCATAAAATTGGATTCATTCTTATATTATTCCTATAAAATCACTTGGATTAATATTAAAACATTTGATTAAATATATAATATATATAAATTTCATAATTAAGTTAATACTATTCATTCCCTCCAATTAAATGACTAGGTTATGATGGTCATTTTAAAATAATGATATTTAATTGTATATCATTGTTCGTTTAAGTTTTGTGTTGTGTGAAACCTATGTTGTTGAAGAAATTAAATTTAAAAAGACACATACCATAAAATATTGCGGTGTTACATTCTCTCCTCCTTCAATAAATCAAGCCTTCTCAATTTTAAATTTTACTTTGAAAATCAAATGTTGATACTTCAAAATTTCTTTATGGGAAACACACATCAGAAATAGGGTTAATAAAATATCCTATTAATAAGAGGGAAAGGGAAAAGTGAAGGTCACCAAAAAACTAGGATTTCAGGTAGGAAATCATTAGTGAAAATTGACAACATGGTCATGGAATAGGAACCTAACTATCATGTTCTGATGGAGGGCGACAGAAAAAATGTTCATTATAAAGTTAACCATCATAAAACCATAAATCTGTGATCGGTTAAAAGAACATTGATTTCTCATAAATAAGAGTAAACGAATAACATTTTTGTTCTAAAATATTTTTCCTAGAGTTGAGGGATTATTTTAATATTCATATAATAACTTGATAAAATAAACTTACTTGATTACTTTCCATGTCATAATCATTATCTCATCATCTAGTTGCGCTTCAATCTATTTTCACTTCATCCTTTACACCTATAAATGAATGTTTAAGATGAATTTTTTATGCCCGAATCATAAGATCTACCAATATTTATTTTAGCCTTTAAATATTTACTAAAGAAAAAATTGTTATAAAAAGTTTCCAATAAATCATACATTAACCCCAAACAATAATATCCAATATTCAACTTAATCTATTCCAACCTTAAGACTCATCCAAAATACATCTTTTCAAATTTACAGTCCAAAAAGGTCTCTAAATTTCCAAGGTATGCTAACCATTTTCATAAATAAACTGAATCACCATAAGTCCATAATAAAATCATATTTGAATCCCAAATACAATTCAACTTTCATTACTTAAAATATTATACGTCTTCCAAAATAACATCAATCATTTAATCACCAAATCATTTTCCAATCCCAATGCTATCTTTTTGATAATTTTTTCCTTAAAATAAAAATAACCTTTATCCATAAGATATAAAAAAGGTCATGATAATTAGGACTTCATGTAGGATAATGGTAGGAATTTCACCCTTGTCACCCTTCGGTTATGAGTTTAAAACTCGTGACCTTGCTAGATGCAATGGGTTGTCACCCAACCTGTGAGTTTTCCTTGTTCTAAAACTATATTAACAGAACTCCCAAAATAGATATGATCGACATTCTTGAAATAAGGTTAATCAATAAATAGTCTTTTAACTAAGGTTTTCAATGAAACCTCAATACATAAATACTTCATCCATTTATTTCCACATAGTTTCTTATTTGGTCTATAGTTTATCCTACAAAAGAGGGAATTGACTCAGGTAATTCCCAGGTTCCCCACATTTAAGGAAATTAACTAAAAATGGATTATTAGGATGAGTTTTATTTCTTTCTATAATACTCTTCATTTCTCCTCAATAATTCTTTGATTTATTTCCTTCTTTTACACACATAAAGCATTTATTTATTCCATTGAGACGCTTTCCTTTATGTCTCCGTCTACATTTCTTACATGATGTAAATAAATCCTTCTTTCTTACATGATCTCCACCACTGGAGCTCTTAGAAAACACCATTATTCTCTTATTTGGTGAGTTTAGGAGTTGGTTAAGGTGTATGTTGTTAATCATATTTTGGGAAAACTGATTAAAAATGAATATAATTTGTTTCATCCTAATTATTTTCTCATCTCCATTACCTTTTCCATCATGTTTAATGTTAACATAACTCCTTTGGGTTCCAGCCATTGACTAAACCTGAAAGCATAGTGTGAGTAACAAAATTCATAATGAGAAAAACGTATAATCATTTATAGAATATCACATAACCTTATTTTCAACCCAAAACACCTTAGGTTTAACCTAAGTTATTAATTTTCATTATATATTCAAATCTGTTATAATGATTTGTAAATAAAATGTGAATTATCCTAATCATATCCCCTGGGAGTGTCAAACTAGGTGCGCAGTAAGACCCATTGTAGTGTACTAGGTTACACTGAGTTAGGAACAACACACTTTATTAGAGTTGTTAACCCTAGATACATCTATTCTATAACCATATCCACTTATAGTATCATGATAGGGATGTATTACTAGGAAGACCCATATAATCCTTATCAAAATTCTAGGGTGTTTTTCTATACTTATCCTCAAAGTCTATCTTAGGATTATGTTCCTTAATCCTTGTTTTATAAATATAGTTTCTAATATTCCTACTAAAATTACTCTAATACCAAATGTAAAGACCATTATCCCAGTATCCTAAAGTCGATTCCTTAATTTAATACATTGGTATAGATATAAGACTCGAATCCAAAAGGACCAATTAATTTAGTAGTTTTAGAAAACCTGATACATACATAAGTTTTACATTATAACTTGAAATGAAATACAACATATAAAATCCTTTGGAAACATCCATAAACTCCTATATTATCCCTTCAAATCATTCATAATATACATCTTGGCATCCTGGGGAAAACAAAATAGAAGAAAGGGGGTGAGCTCAGATACTCAGTAAGGGTAATCAATACAACATAATCTATCATGAACATAATAAGGCAAGTTGAATAAATAAATCACATCCATTGAAACATAATCTTGAGAAAAACATGGAAGTAATTAAAGTTTAATAGATAATTCCATATAAATAATCACAAGAGAATGAAACTTAACCATGGATATTCTACTAGTCAAATAATCACATGAAATATCAATTACTAGTATCATAATGAGGGAATGAATAATGCGGGACATCATAAAAATACCATAAAGTACTCATCTAAGAATTCTACATAAATGGGTAAGGCCTCAGAAAAAACCCGATTTATTTTGTTTCATGATACATACAGATGCATCAAGGGGCTATAACAGGCCCCACCCATCACTTACTAAGTCCAATGCATTCGTCATATGTCAAATAATTAATTTAAAAAGATATATTTAAATAAAAGTGAACCATACCAATTTAAAATATTTGAATCATAATAATAGATGAAAATACTCTAATAATATCATTGATAAATTCTTGAGAGAAATATCCTTTTACTTTGAAAAGAAGAGTTCTTTTGGAAAATTATTTGTATTTGTTATAAAATTAGATTGTAAACATGAATATCCCAAAAAATAAAAGGGAAGGATAATGAAATTATTTTTGAGGTATAAATTATGTCCAAATTAAGTGAAAACATATAAAAAGAGTTTTTAAGAAATTTTAGAAATGGGCCACTTCAGTGTAGTTTAAGGGAAAATATAAAATTCTTTAAAACAGAAAAAGTCACAATTGTTTGTATAAAACTAGGAATAAAAAAAGACATTTTTTCATGACAAAAATATTTATTTTATTGAAATAATGGTGTCTTAAAATATATTATGGATGGTACTTTAAAATGGGTAAGAAATTGGGAATTTCCCTTTAACCGGGCTTGCTTATCAGGATGAATTGAAAAGGGAACCTTGTAAAACATGTATTTCACCATCAAAGAAATATAAACTGATATAGATACATGAGTTTGAAAAATATAAATATAATTTAAAATAATTATATAAAAATAAATAAAAATTAAATTTGGGTAAATAGAGAGAAAATGCGACTCGATTGAAAAATGGAGGTTCGGGAAGAAACCCTTACCACTTTGCAAACAGTCGAACCATATGTCCCATAAAATTAATGATCATCAAATAAGACATTTAATACCATGAAGATAAATAATTTCATTATATGATACATCAATGGTAAGTATACATACACCACACACAATAAATAGTGGTGTCTCATAGAAATAAAAGTTAGATGAGAAAACCCTTACCATATGTACGAATGTGTTCTGTACTTTATTTTAATGTCCTGAATAATCAGATTAAATACATTAATTAATTAATTTAAAAACTTTTCTATATGTATTTTATTAATTTCATTTATTCCATTTTTTATGAGTTATAAGATACAATTTATCGTTTGGGAGCGTTCGTTTCCTTGGTTTTCATGATCGATTTAATTGTATACATGTATGGAAAATCTTGTAAAATGAGAATAATTATCCTGAATTGAAATTATATATTATTAATGGATATAAAAATTATTTAATATTATTATATATTATTTTGTTTCTATATATGAGTATTATTCATAAAATATAACTTTAATGGTAATTGTTTCGATTATTTTGACAATTTTTCAATCATCACGAACTAGTTTTTTCTTATTAATTAATATCATGTATATAAACTGGTTCCATAACACTAAATAACTTATAATATGTATAATAAAATATTTTTTAACCATAATTATGGTTTTATAACCAGCCTTGAATCCATTAATGGAAAATGAAGTCACATCATCCATGATGGCGGTAAATCAACACATCACAGGCGATGTTTTCATTTTTAGAATAAGGGGGGGGGGAGAAGGGGTTTGATGATGAATATTACATTAAAATAATAAAATTATAGTATATATAATATAATGTAGTTATCATGAATATTTTTACAGAATATGTAAGGATATAATAATAAGAAAATAAATTAAATGAAATTGAAAGAGAACGAAAAAAGTTTACCTCTTCAATTATTCTCCTTGAGAACGTCCTTAAGGAACTTTGAAATAATATTTTTGTGAGACTAGTAAGACCAGAACATGGGGGAGAGGTTTGGGAGAGGAAATGGTCAGAATATAAGAAATATTCAAGGCTTTTAAAGTGTGAGGAGAATAGGTGGAGAGAGGTGGTATTTATAGTGGAGGAGATTAATGTTTTTTTATTATTTTAATCATTAGTTTATTATTTTGGCACAAGAGTATGAATAGTTTGAGTATTATCACTAAATATATTAAATAATGAATATAATTTTTAGATTATTTTTCTTACATCATTCATTAATCAAGGAACAATGTATTTATCTTATAATGTATATATACCATAAATTACCGTATTTCACTATTCACCAAAAATTCAACTATTTTAGAAAAATACCAAAAAATCACAATAAATTTTTTTAGTCATATAGAATTAAAAAATGAACTCCATTTTTTGAAAATAATTTTCTAATTATGATAAATTTAATTTTTAATTAAAATCACCATTTATTTGAAAAATAAAGACTTTAAAATTATAACTGATTTTATGACACTTTGAAATATTAATTAATATCTAACAAACTTATATTATAATAATAAGACAAAAAATATTAATTTATGAATTTATTTTATGAAAATAAATTTTCTTTTAAATCATTATATTAACTATAAAATTGTAAATAAATATTTGTGTTCACAAAAATACTAACACTTAATTTATCATTTTAAAACATTTTTTTACTTATTCCATGATATAAATATACCATATTTTCATTTATAAGATACAAAAATTTTATTTATACTTTCATGGATGAAGTTAATATTCTATTAGTCATATTACTATTCTTAATGGTCACATTATTATTCCAATAGTCACATTACTATTCATCAAAAATGAAAGTTATCATAAAAATATCAAAAATTTAACCAAAGTAAATTTTTATATTATGATTTAAAAAATAATGTTTATTTTGTAAAATATAATTTATAAAAGTGTCAAAATTTATTTTTAAAACAAGTGTGCCATTAAAAGGCAGTAAAACTTCCATTAGAAAAATATAGCCTTTAAATGCGTAAAATTGGATTCATTCTTATCTTATACCTATAAAATAATTTGGATAATGTCAAAACATTTAATTAAATATATAATATATATAAATTTCATAATTTTTTTGATATTATTCATTCCTGAAAAATTAACGGCTAGGTTATAATGGTCGTTTTAAAATAATAATATTTAATTTTATATCATTTTTCGTTTAAACTTGGTGTTGTGTGAAACCTATGTTGTCAAAGAAATTAAATTTAAAAAGAGACATACCATAAAATCTTGGGGTGTTACATTTTTCACCACTAATGCTCCCACCTCCACAAGGTACCAGATTTCAGACCTTTACCTCAACCTGTACCAAGAACCATGAAGTCTACATGCATCCCAGAGGGCTCATGCAGGGTGTGAGTATGATTTTAGTAGGTCACCACCAATGGTGTCCCTAACTTATATTCATATTTATAAAAGTATATGTGAGAATTAAATAAACCACAGCTCACACATATCATACAACCTGCTCCACTCATGCTCAACCGGCCCCAAGTGAGCCTTTACCTAGTCCAACCATTAACAGAGTGGAATGATACATCTATAGTTTTTCATACCATAAGATCCCATGACCTTTAAATTAATTCCACACTACACGGAATCACACACCAAACATTACCACACAACCATTTAGTGTCATCACGCTGTCCCATAGAAACATCCATAATCCATATCATAAGACCCACATTCTTTCATACCCATTAATCAATCGCCACCTCATCAGCCCGATGAACCCAAGGCATGATGATTCCCATACTTATAATTATGGACCATCATACACAACATAAATATTTATCCTCAATCCCTAATTATGTGGTCTCAACTACTACCAATTTTGACTTTCTATAGTGTGCACCTCCTCTATACTTATCTCCAACACCACCCCCATGATGCTTAATCTATAGAGGTCACCACCCACAAGGAGTGAACTAAACTCCCTCATGGGCCCTATCCTATGTGAACAAAAACCCAAAAACCTCATCCCCCATGGTGAGTGGCATCACCAAAAACCTATTCCACACCTCTGCCACCACATACAAAACACATTGTCACTCATGGTAATGGTCAAAACCATCTGCATCATATCAACGAACCATATCACCCATATCCTATGATCAACATCACTCACAATTATATAGACTAAACCCCACATGTTCTCATGGATCAATACCAGTAATTACATCATAAGAAAAATAATAAAAACATCTTACATCATCATGCCCAACCATCCATGGAACCACATAACATGAAATCCAGGCCAAACAGGGCCTAAACCCATTATTTCCCACATGAGACTACCCTCAGGTATCCTCTATGAACAATGAAAACCCCTAGAGATTCTATTCCTGGTCACACATATATAAATCCACCCATGAAAATTTATTACACGTGTATAACTTATGAAAAATCTAGACACTACATACTTGGAATTAATAGGACTCCACCTGACAAGTAACTCTGACCGATTCAGCTCCAATTGGAAGATTTCAAAAAATATGAAAAAACCTCTATTTTTGGGCACCATTGATAGATATAGAGAAAATGGAGTGAGTTTTAGGGGACAAATTCTTATGGAATGTTAGCCTTACCCATAACCATTCCGTACTTCCGATGACACCTAAATCTGATGAGAAAATGGATGAAGGAACGAAGGAGGAATGAGAGTTTAGGGAATTCCTACTAGTTATGGGATATATTTTATTTTAATAGAATTTAATAATTAAATTAAATTAATTCATTATCCCATTTTTTTAACAAAACTAGGAAGGACACAACATGGCCCTCAAGTTCACGGTGTAAAGCCCCCCACTCCAACACTCCTCACAGTGCAAGCCCCCCTTCACGACATGACTTATCCTCCTTAAAGCCTCGACTTCACTACTTAAGGTCATGTCATGATGTGACCCTATATTTCATGGATTTAAAACCCCATACAAGACACCATTCATATAACAACTATTAATCACAACCACCCTTATCATGGCATGATAACACAAAACCTTTATTTTTGACATACTCTAAAATATTATGCATCCTAAAACAAAAACTTGTGTATCATCACACCATAAACACCTCTATCATGGAATAATTATTTCCCTCTTTGTACAATTTCAAAAATTCCCAAAACCATATGCATGAATCCTTCATGGCGTGACTACCCCCATTGTGACATGACAACCCAACACCTCGATTTTTCACAAAGTCCCACAACCATACATTTTCTAAAAAAACTCATGATAGAGATATTAAATAAAACCTTATATATATATGATATATATATATATGACATATATATATATATATGAAACACACACACATATATATATATGATATATATATTTGATGGATTACATGTAAATTATGATTTTTATGCATAAATAAGAATATTGTTTACACTGCCTACGATAATAGTTATTGCTTGGAAAATTTGATCTTCTACACGAGTATCATTTAATAATCCATTCCATATAAAACATATGGGAGTTAAAATCATTCATGCATATGATGAATGAATTAACCAAGACATTAATACATGAATTATAAATTCATGAATTAATATATGCTTCATCAAGAAGCATCCTCATAATCTATATAAAGTCGCTGCCATGCGATGACAGTGTGTGTATGACTGCCTCATGCTTGGATAATACTTCATGACCTATAACTCTCTTTCTTCTTCCTTCTTTGCATATGAGATGCTAGCACATTGTGAATGGAAGAATAATCTCATAAGAATGTTGTATGATTCATCGCAACCTGTGGATACACTATGGAGAGGGGATATCCTTTAGCTTCCCTTAGCGATCTTTATCAAACCTATGCGATGGAGTTTGAAGATGTTGTAGATGATCTTCGCTGTACTGTACACTTATTTATAATAGTTCTTTATTTCTGGTTTTATATGCAGTTTCATATTTTTTACATTGGATATCCTCAAACAAGGGTTTTAATCACTTCCACTTGATCTGATAATCATTGTTAGACTTTTACAAAACTCTTTAGTGGTATAATATGGATCCATGCTTAAGTTTTATGAAACCTATGATGAAATAAATAAGAAAACCAAAAAACAGAGCAACATTTTTTGTTTTTGGATTTTTTTTAAAAATGGACTACCCTTACATAGAAGGGATACATAAAGGTAACAAAGATATTACCTTTATGCAGATGGGATGCATAAAGGTAAATATGATTTACCCTTACACGATACCCTTTTGCATAAGGTCTTTGTAAGGGTAAACTCTTTATTAGATTTACACAAATGAGTTTTATAATGGCAGTACCCTTATACAAGGGGTTTACATAAAGGTCATCAGTGATTTACCCTTACGTGTAAAGGTATAGCGACACCCACCCTTACATGAATCATTCACATAAAGGCAATATTTTCAATACCTTTACGCAACACATTTTTTTACCTGTGTAAAGGTAAGTGGTGACTTACCTTTATATATATACCATTTTTAGGTGCTGCATAAGGGTGAAAGGAGGATACCCTTAGGTGGAATAGAGATTTTTTATAAGGGTAAGGAGAAGATTTGTTAATTTTTTTTAAGATATTAAAAGTTTTTAATGGTTTATAAATTGTTTATAAGTCATGTTAAAAGGTATTTTAGGAATATTTAATTTATAAGGAATTTATAAATAAATTAATAAAATTATAAATAGTTTATAATTAATTAAATAAATTTTTATGAAACATTTATATTCCCAATATATTAAAATTTAGTATTTGAAATACCTTTTAACAAATTATATGAAGATTATTATGATATAGAAATAAAAGTTTTTATTTATAAAACATAAGAAATAATTTATAAAGGATTATAAATTTTGGAATAAGGCCAAAATATAAAATATTTATATTTAAATCATGAATTGTTCAAAATAAAAGGGTGCCTTATTTAGATATTACTTAAGCCACATTAAAAGTGTTTTGATGATTGATATGATAAAGGTTTAAATAATTAATAGGTGTATGATATTTAGATTATGTAAAATGTTTACATAAAATAAATTGGATTATAAATAGATTATAATTCATATATATCATATAATTAAAATGTAAATGTCATATAATGATAAATATGAAAGAGTTAAGATTGGAATGAATATAAAATTTTTATATTTAAAATTATGGAATGTCCATAATGTTAAAGTTGAAATTATAATTTTTTTATAGTTATCCTTTATTTATTATTTTTTCATAAATATTTATCTTATGTTTAAACAATTGAATTGTTCTTTTATTTAAAAGGCCATTCCCTATCATATTCTTGTTTAATAAATCACTACTGAAAAAACGACCTATACCCACGGTTTTGGGAACCGTGGGCTGGAAAGGCATCGCAATAGGGGTCTCAGCCTATACCCATGATTTTGGAGAACCATGGGTATATATATTGACACCGTGTAATAATTCCACTACCGTGTCAATGGCTTATACCCACGGTTTTCAAACCATGGGTATTTAATTAAAAAATAAAGTTCCTGCCCGGTTTTGAACCCACACCCCCTTCAATCTATCTCACTTACCTGACCACTCACACTACTTGTTATACATGTTTGTATACATACATTTTAATTAATATATTAATTTTCACGACTAAATTTTAAAATTGAAGACGCCGAATTGAATTTGAAAATTGAAGATGCTGGGTCTCGAACCAGCGACCTGCCGAAGGGAGAAGCCGCGTCGAACCAACCAAGATATGGAAATTTTTATTAAATATATATATATTAATCTACTTATATTAATATTAGTTATTTATTAGAAAAAAATGATAGAGAGATTTGATCCCAGGACCGCTACATATAACCAATGACTGCCTAACCAACTAAGCAACAATGTTTTTGTTATTTAGTATTTCTATCCGCCTAATTATATTAATCCAGATCGTCTTCCCGCCAAATAATTTTGTTTGTCCCGCGGATTTTTTCCCCACTATAAGCTATACCCACGGTTTTTCAAAACCATGGGTATAGGCCTAAAAAAAAACTCTATCCCCACGGTTTTAGGGGAAACCGTGGGTATAGGTGACCTATACCCATAGTTTTTGAAAACCGTGGGTATAGGTTCCCATACTATACCTACACCGAAGGTTTTACAAAACCATTTATATAAGGGTTCCCTATACCCACGGTTCAAAACAAAACCGTGGGTATAGATCCATTTTATAGTAGTGAATTGTTTAACAAATTTGAATATTGTATTATTTTTTTAAACTACTTCTAGGCTATATCCTTGCATTGCATGTTAAGATTAACTCTATAATGAATTTAGTTTTTCATCTACGTTGACCCCATTTTCTAATAGAAGTTATGGACTTGAATTTAGTAATTTAATACAATTTATTTCATATTAGGTATTAGAGTTATGATAAATTGGATTCTCTCCTGAGTAAAGTATCCTAGAGTAGAGGTATTTGGGGTTGGAATACCTACCTGTCTAGAGGATTATGTCTTGTCTAGGATAGTGAATGGGGTTGGTTAGCTACTGCTCTGGGCTTACTCATGTGGATAAATTTATACCTTTACATGAATTGTTCATGTACCATATGGATATGATGCATTCGAAAATGTATAAATACATATGACTTCTAATTTTTGGTGAGTAACTCAAACTTGTAAGTTGTAAAAAGAGTTACAAATCAATATGGTTTGAACATATTTATTAAGTAGAGGAAATATGATTCCAAACTAAAATCACTAGAATCACGCATACATAAAAAGAGAATAACATGAGATAAGATGGTGAGATTAAAATCCCCTTTGAATACCAAGTGTGGGATTCCTTTTAAAGAAACACATGTCAAGTCCTTGACCATTCAAAAAGGTATTGTTAAGCTCATCATGAGTACCCATGGATTATCTTGTGTAAGGAAAGAAAGTTATACATGACTTTGGATTATCATGATGGTATTGTCGATCTTAGTTGAGTACCCCTCAATTTTTCTTTGTCAGCTTATTCTTGGTGCTAACATTGGGTTAAACTTAGATGGGAAACCCTAACAGTTATGAAACCAGAAGAATAGAGTTGGGTATATCCATATGATGGACCATACAAAGAGTTTTCTACTCGAATATCCAAGAGGAACAACTTTTTTGATTGGGATGATTCCCTATCTAAATAACTAGATGGTGATAGAAATTCTATAATAGACTCATTATTTAGTGAAATATAGATCTTGGACCGTGTAACATCCTGACCCGGCTCACCACTAAACCAGTGGCTGGACCGATAGCCACATGACCTCAAGCACGTCTCCCCGTACGCCAGAGGCTGCCGACTAGCAGTGAGGGTCTAAGGATAGTCAGTGGGGAGACTATACCTTCTTATCAGAGTTTCACAGTGGTATATCAAAGTAAATAACAAACGATGTCAATAAATAGCGGAAGCAGTCTAATAAATGATAAAGCAGCAGAAGGTAGATTTTATAAATCTTGTACAAACAAATGGCCAACATCAATTATATAGAAGATGCATGCATGAAATGCCAATGATACAAAATGGAAAACAGTGAACAAAACAACATTCTGAACATTCCATTAAAAAAATACATAAACAATGACTCCAAGCCCTGAGGGCAGTCTCCTTGAGCATCTCGAGATTCTGCTCGGTCCTTTGCTCCTATCTTCCAAGTAAATGAAAACAACAGAATCCTATAACCAAATAGAATCTACTCGGGTACCCCAGTGCAATGGCATCCCGAGTAGGGTGTGAGATATAAATCTCAGTAGGACGGGACTACCGGTGTCTACCCCAAATCCTGACATTAAATAAATAATTTAAACAGTGCAAGCATGCATAATTAAGGTAAGCAGTACAATATAACTATATACCCAAGTACCTGCTTCAGCTCTCAGTTTGTGTCTGAACCTGTATTATACATTTTTCATGCTTACACAATAGTCATTATACAATAATTGTCATTTATCAATTATACAAACCTCATTAAACTACATAATTCTCGTGATCCGGACTGATCCCGACATTCCCTGTATAAGTCACTCATCACAGATGTCTCTAAAGACCATTTAAGTAATCAAAGTTAACACCAAATACAAGATTGTGATTTTGATTGGATAATGTGTCATAAGATATTCAATTTAATATTTCATATACTATATCTGAGACCGTCCACTAAAATAGTGATTTTCTCCTGGGTCCATCCACTAACAGTGATTCACCCAATTCATTAATAATTCTGAACCCTTTCTCATATTCAGTTTACAAATCATTAAGTCAAAACAATTTTCATTATCCATTAATTCATTTCATGTACGACCAATTGGACCCACAGTCCAATGTCAATTAATGGGTGTAGAAAATAATTTCTAGCACCCTCGTGAGTATTTGAAGAATCAGTCCTTGTCTCACAACCCATGGGTATTTTGAGCATCAGTCCCTGACCCATAAAATAATATTTTCTTGAAAGATGGGTGTAAAACGTCATGTATAGCACCCCGTGAGTATTTGGAGCTTCAGTCCTTGTCTCAAAACCTGTTTATCAATCATACATATATATTTATCATTGGTGTAGCACACCATGTATAACACCCCAAAACCATCCATTAATTAATTCATAAATTAATTAATCCAATCCGTTAATTAATTCAACAACTAATTAACAACATGAATAACCCATCAAATAAGTCAACAATTAATTAACCATTCAAAATCTCAATAGTAAAAAATTAATTAACAATTAATTATTCTTATAAATCCAACTAAATAATTAGCTCAACATTTAATCATCCAAATTCTTTAACAATTCTGAACCTGTCCACTCAATTAGTGATTCGTTCAGGACTTTAATAATTTACATGCATGTTATAATGATCTCAAAACATGCTGAACAAAGCCCAAATATTTAGCAACCATCTCACATAGCATATAATGTTTTTTTAACAACTTCATCCAAGACAACTTAAGGCATGGAAAGATAATACGCATAAAAAAAGTACCCTTGGCCAATAGTCGTAACAAACAATCAATTCACAAACTAAATTTAATGAATGAAAATCAATTAATCCAACAATTAATTAATTAATTAAATATTATCTATTTAACAAATCATCAATTAATTAACCAATTAGAATTTATCATGTAATAATTAATCCATCCATTAATTATTACCAGTTTCCAAAATATATTTTGAGCCCGTCAAATATTCAATATTCATATTTAATTAATCATCAATTAATTAACCATTTAGAATTTAACATATAATAATTAATCTATCCATTAATTATTACCATTTTCCAAAATATATTCTGAACATGTCAAATATTCAATATTCTCAATAATCAGTAAAATGGACAATTTTATTAAAACTCATGACTTGATAATTAATTCTATAATTAATTAACCTATTACCCATTCTGCCCATAAAAATCATTCAACTGTTTAATCATATCACTTTAACCAAATTAGAAAAACATGCTTAAAATCAACACATGTTCAAGTCCTCATTTATCTCATGTGGACGACATCAATTAATAACATCAAGAGTGTCATGAATAGACATATCATAATTAAGGAAAAACATATTCTAAATTTATTTAAAGAAGCTATAATTCTTAAATAATGTGTTAAGGATTTGGGAACCTACCTCGGGGTGGAATCATTTTAATATGAAACACTTTAATATACTTGGCAATAAATAGTTGTAAAAGGCACATAGTCTCACACACACCAACTATATATATATATATATATATATATATCTATATCTAAATATATATGTTCACACACACGCGCCCTGCAAAAAAAATCAATAAATCACCAAAATGATTTTAGAAGACCAAAACCAAAGAAACAAGGTAAACACACCTATCTCTAAATACTAGGGACTCATTTAAATTAAAAGACACTAAAAAAGATGGTGCAAAACCAAACAATGGTATAAAACTTTACCTCCGAAATAATGTCGATGAACCAAATTGGCCCAAACCATATCTCCTTTGGCTGTGGTTGCTAGAATGTGGACCAACGGGTCCCAAGAACCCCGTTGCACAACCTTAGAACCAAAGAAAACTAAAAATCGGGTTACCACAAAACCCTAAAATCGACCAAACCTAATCGGGTACCAAAACCATGATGAATCACCAAAGCGATGAAGAATAACATGAGATAAGTCTATAACTTGAAGGATTAGACCTAAAACAAGAAGAAATTGGAGGAAAAATCATAGCATAAGGAGAACCTGGAAGGGGGGGGGGGGGCAGGGTCGCGCGCTTTGTGGTATGTTCGGAGGGGTTCACACTGCCTATAGGGAGTCCAGGGATCGCGTGGCTGCCGTGAGCCACAGTCAGGATGAGGACGCACCATGGGAAACTCTCTTGGAGGAGGGCCGTGTGGAGGAGGATAAGGGAGGAGAGGCTGCTCCATGGAGGAGGCCTGCTGCGTGCGTGCTGCGCCTTGTGCGTAGGGAGGAAAAAGAGGGGAAATAACTTCCCTTTATTTTCCTTTTCAAACCCCTAAATTAATTTCAATTAATAATAGTTATTATTACACTCTTAAAACCCAATAATAATACCACCATTAATGGGATAATAATAATAATAAATGATAATAATAATACTCATTTTATTATTATCATTATACATATTAAAAACCTATCTAAAAAGTGAAAAACTCCCCATTTTAAAAGAAATGTTTGTTTGAAAAACTCCCAGTTTTAAATACTATTATCGATAATAATGATTTTATTAAAACCAAAATAATAATAATCTTATTATTATTATTTTTTAAACCATAGATAAAACCCAACACCGCTTATTAAATAAAATCACTTCATTATTAATTGCAAAACTCCTTATTTAATTAGACGTTTCTTTGAGTTACCCAAAAGCCTCAATAATTTCACATAAATGTTACACCTCATTAAACATCCAATTAAAATATTTTAACATAAATGTTACACCCCATTTAATTAAAAACTCCTCTTAATTCATTATTCTCTTAATAAACATTTCATAATTAATTATGAAACTCCCAATTTATTACAATATCATTAATATAATAAAAACTCCAACCCATAACTCCTAATTTAAATTCCATAATAATAATAATTATCACATTCATAAAACTAAAATATTAATGATCTCATTATTATTATTTTTCAAACTTTTGATAAACCCAACACCACTACTTATTAACTGCGCTTCATTAAATCTGAAACTCCTCATTTATTAAATGTTTCATTGCAAAGTTCAAAAGTCACATTAAATTCTCATAAAAGATACACTCCTTTAACATGCAATTAAAATATCAAAGCATTAAAATAATTTATGACACCATAATGATAATAATAACATTATTATTATTAGGAAAGTTTTCCATTTAATAATAAATAGTCCTTTAATAATTATGAAACTCTTTATTTAATTAAAACAGTTCTTAGATAAACCCAAAATCCACATTAATTTCTTCAACCGTTATTTAAATAATTCTTTATCATTCATTTAATTAAACAACCACAATAATAATAATAATAAAATTATTATTATTATTATTAAAACATTCTTTTAATTAATCACAATCTCTCATATAAACTTATTTAATTTAATTAAATAATTTATTAAACTAGATCAACTGGATGGGTTGGACCGCAACTCTGCGCTGCTCGTGCAGATCCATTAAAGTGGACTTTTCCAAAATCGGTGTTCCCGAGACCCATCGTGACACCTGCGAAAATTATCGGGTAATTACGCAAGTCCAAAAATGACACCTTTAGGTGTTCCAATACTCAAAATAAAATTCCGGAGCTCAGTTTAAAAAAAATGACTCGTTAATAAACTAAAAAAATTTAAAAATATTCATATTTTAACCCAGTTAAAAAACACGAAACTTTATAGACTGATAATGGATATGATGTGTTTTTTAAAAGGGGTTATCATTTTAGTGGGATACCATTTAAAAAAATTCTTTATTTAATGGTTATAAAACATTTTACTCATCTAATAAAATCTTCTTTTATAGATAATATCATCATCATCACCAAGATAAACTTTGTGGTTAATCCTTGTAAGGAGTATCATAATGTAAGTTACTCCTAATACTAGTAACTTAAGAAAATTTCTTAAGTAATATTAGTGTTTTAAGAAATGTTCTTAAGGAAAATTCTATGTGTTAGAACATTTCTTTCTTTAGTAACCAAGTGTTTAAATTATTCACCAAGTGAAACTAGATGCTTATGGAAGTATAAAGTGATTAATTTAAAGGTTTTATAGGAATTAAATACAAAATTACCAAAGGAATCCTATTCTACACTCATGTATTCAATATTATTGGGTACATCAATGATTTTAGTCTCATATACTCAATATGATTGGGAATGTCAGTTGATATTAAATATGATTGAATATATTAAATTTCTTGGTTAGGCTAAAAGTTTCCTTAAAGATTTATTGGTTCTAGAAACAAATTCTATTATTTTTATAGATATATGATATCAACTGTATTTTTTACAAGTGTTGTAAATATAAAAAAGGTTAGAAGAAGAAAATAATTAAAGCTTGATTTTTTTTCAAGTAACGGGGAAAAGGAGTTACTGCATTGATAAATTGGATACCTCAATCTTAGATAAAATCATCATAATATGTGTATTTTATCTCATTTATCTCTTTAGAAGAGAATGTGAAAAATAGTTATTTAAATGAAATGAGATGGATATTTTTAATATACATGGTTTTTGATTTATTTAATTCTATAATATACTTTAAGGGGATACTAAAAATGAATTGTTTTGGTTAGGGAATTTATCTTATTTCCATTTATGGAAATATTATGAAAATATGATTGAATTCATATAATTTTTACCTGATATTCTCAAAATGTTGGGAATATATATTAACTAAGAATATGGAATCAAGGTTATAAATTACTATATAGATAATACAAGTAAAATTTAAAAGTAGAAGTAGAAAAGTTAGTTAAAAATTTCAAAAATATTTCTTCAAGAAGCCAATCAAGGTCATTGAAATCTAGGGTTATCAGGAAGGAAGATTGATAATTCAATATTATTGGATTATCAAAGATATACCTGAAGGAGTTTGTGAAACTCCATGGAATTTCCATGTCAGGTATGGATGTTATAGAAATTAATTATTTGTTTCTTGAAAGATATGTGATACGAAATGTCTATTTTACATAAGTTTTTAAATATATAGGAGTTCAAAATCAAAGAAATAATTGATCGATCTTATTGTTTATATTCATGAGATAAAGTAAATAGTTACTATATCAAGGATTTGAATGTAAATGATTTTATCAATATAGAATGAATCTAAGTAAAAGAGGTGTATCCTCATCTCATTTATCTTATATGATAATAAAATTTATTATATTAAAAATATTTATTGTGAACAAGTAGGTGATGATTAATTGTATACACATGGTTCATGATTCAAAAATTTCTATAACATGTTTTGAGAAGATTATTTGAATACAAGTATTTATCTAGGATAAAATTTCTATCTAGATGTTTATTAAAATATTAGGTAATGTGTTCCCACCACCCATTGGTGGTATATTTTAATAAAGTCTTCTTTTAAATGAAAAAAGTTCCAAACACATAGAATACCATATATGATATGGAAAAAATATTTTATTTGTTAAATATTCCTACTAAAAGGAAATAAATTTTATTTCCTAACAAAAATGGTTTGTTTATCTTAGAAATATATTCCAAAAAGAATATAGTGTCTAATAGGTTAGTGGGAGTATTTTTGGACTCAGAGAAGTTCAAAATTAATAGATAATGGATAACACAAATCTTAAGTTTAAGTGTTTTTTCACTCAATATCCTAAAATGTTTAGGATATGTGATGGTAAATAAAAATGTAAAGTGTTACATTTAGTTTCCATTTAGAAAGTGTATATCAATATTATACTAATTTATGATAAAGCATTTTTCACTTAATATCCTAAGAGAGTTTAGGATATGTGATAATAAATAAAAATATAAAAAGTTATATTTAGTTGTTGTGAAAAGTTAAAGACACTATTTCTTGAAGGATTATACCAATAAAAATGAAAATTTAAATACAATTTATATCCTAAAAGAGTTTAGGATATGGAAGTAAAGAGAAATGTAAAGAGTTAAATTAGATACCATAAAAAAATGTTATCACTTTATCTTAAAACATTTTAGGGTGTGGCGGTAAAGAGAAATATAAGAGTTACATTTAGTTACCTTATTAAAGTGATTGTCACTATCACAACCCATCCCAACGGGGCCCAGACTATAACTACCCCAAGCCTTTCTCTAATAGGACAAGGGATGGTGACTAGAACCGAGTAGACATATCACTCACATGGGAGGACTTAGCCTAATTTACCTACACACACACACACATCTCCATGCCCATACAATACCTAAATGTAAAAAAACTATTAATCCATGCATGAATACATCTAAAATCTCACCATTAGAGTACACCAACAAATATTGGAAAGAAAAAGGTCCAAATACAATTCTACCACAAAGAAAATAAAAACAAGTACAACCTGAAAGTATAGAAGGGGACTACTGTCAATAAAACCATAGGAACACACCTCGGTCTTTTCAGATCACTAAGCTCCACCTAGTCTTGGTCTCTATATGAATCTGTAAAAAGGATGATCATCTACATAATAAATGACGCATGTAGGAAAATAACATGCAGGGATGAGTATAACAATACTCAGTAGGACATTCCAAAATCACTAAGCATATAACATCAAATATAAAAATCAACTCATCAAAGGTATATGCATAAAACATATATAACAAGAATATTAAGACATACTCAAAAAATACAAACAATCTCAAGGAAAGTCACAACCATAATTACATCCTAGGATTCTTTCTTTAAGGTTTTACATAGCTCTCATATGGGAGAATATGCTTCATGAGTCACATATCATTGATGGTGTCTATCTGAGATTTTATGCTCGTCGGGTCTCACCATAAGAAGCATATTATGGAAGTAAATACATAAATGGGGATCACACACAAGGCCATGGGGTATACCAACAACTCAATATAGAATAACCATCTAAGTATAGGATCGATGACCACACAGTGTTGGTCATGAAGATACCAAGAACTCCACCTAAGGAAAATATGATGATAGAGGATCTCACTCCAGGCCTCATGGAAGGATTCCAACAACTCTATCTAAGACTAAAGCCCCTCTAAAGGGATCACTATCCTATGTATAGGATGAAATTCCATACTAACCCTTAATAAATGGATCAAGGGAACACACCCTAATGAAACTTGTCTAAACTGAAGAGGAAAATGGATCTAAGCCAAGTTCGAAGAAGTACATGACATGTCCCTTTGGCATCAGGTCCTTCCCATGTATCATGACCTGTGCTTGTATCCATGTCTATGTACATAGAGTGTCTAGGCCCATGTACTCCCAACTATGTCCATGTCCAGATGGTCATGTCCATGTATGGCTAGCCATGCTCATTCCAATGTACCTTCCCAGGTACACATTGATCTACCAGGTAAGGGTCACACTTAATGTGATAGGGGTCACATGTTTTGTGATACTTAACTCTCTGTGGAACCCTAGCACCACAACTAGGGTCACACATGCCATGTAATTCTTGATTACACACCTTGTTCTATAAAATTTCAAAGAACCTATAGTTTTTACTTCATGTATGGCCATGCCACTGCCACTTCCAATTTTCATTGTCGATCTTGTCAGTATGCAAGGATCTGGTTTGAATGGACCTCATCGTCACCACTCACCAGAATCCGACCACTAAAACACATAGTAAAATGACTATCATTGGTCCTTATTGTCGTCGAAAGCCCCTCTCAAACCTGGGGTTTCAAATCCATACTTAATCCATTATCTACAATGTCATACCTCAATATTGTCATCAATTCAAACCTAGATCTATTATATTAATCTGTTGTGCCAAGAAATGGGCATGTAATGATTGATTATCCGGTATTATGGTCAAACCACCAGTCAAATGAACACCGGTGATGAATGCATGAAGAATGGTGGGAGAAATATAAGAAACACAAAAAAGAGGAACATATAACAGCTATGTATGGTTGACCTCAATTCATTTCCGTTATAATAATAAATTAATATCCAAATTAAATAAACAATTCTCCCAGATTCCCTATAGATAAACCTGTACTCGTAACATGATCGATCCGCAAATCAATCCGTTGGTCGATTGATTCACGTTCATCATAGGAATAAATAAAATGGGGATAAATCCAAATAAAACAATATCCTACCTTGATATGGATTGATTAATGATGAAGAATGAATCTACCTCATTGTTGTTAGCAGGATCCTTAAATCTCGTTGCACACCGATCGACGATCTACGATTCAGTCCGACGTCATCTTTTGAGATATTGTCCAATGATCTCCAACGATTCCTCTCAATATGTAGGGTTATGTGTCCAAAGAAGTATACTATCTATAATATCATTTATAGTATATTCTTAGGTTAATATTCTAATTAAAATAATTAAATAAATATTATTTAATTTATTTAATTACTCGCCATTGAAGGTGCTCAAGTCCAACACCTGACACCGACATAGATTATGTCATTCTTAGGGTAAAACCCATGCTTTGAACTCAACAATGGACTTAAATTTCTAAAATGATCCCCTGTTTAGGATTTATTCGACTATTTTAGGAAAACTATGCAAATTTGATATTTAATATATTTAATATATTTATAAAATTAATTCCAAGCACACCGGAACTTGAAATATAATGCTATCTCAGCACCGAGATTCATAAATAATCCATATAATATTTAAAAACAATACATATAAAAATAAAAGTATTTAAATTCTCCCCACCTAGGGTATTTAAATCCCAAAAATCCAAAGTAAATGGCTACACAAATAGATGTGGGTAATAAGCATGTATTTGGGTCTCCCTCTCCCAGGTGCTCTTCTTAAGATTCTCATGCTACCACTGGAAATGTACTATGGGAATCGATCTTCCATGAATAATCCTCTCCTATTAATTGTCACGTCCCGTCCCCTGGGGCCTGTGTCATGACTAACCCCAAGCCCGCCTTCCAATGGCCAGGGGCTGGCGACTAGCACCAAAGGTGTATTCCCTAAAACTGGTAAGGCATTGACTTTAAAACCCGTAAACACACGCAACCAAGCACACATCAAGATACGAACGCAAGTAAACTGTATAACAAAAAGAGTGTTGAAAGTAAAAAGGGGCTGGAATATAATCCCAACAGTAAAGTACAAGGAAATCTGGAAAGTAAAAGATGACTAATAGGTGAAAAGCAGCTCCTGGATCGTCCACCTCATTTCCTACCTGAAGGGTAGGTACATATCACCTCCTCAGAACTCCACGTCCACCCGTATCCACTGAAAACTGACATGCCGTATGTTCCACCTCCGAGCACCGTCTAGTCCTGGTACCCTCGTTCTCAGTCAGCGCTGTCCGTCGTCTGCATCCAACACAACAAGGTGCGGGCATAGCCCGTGTAGGGGTGAGTATAACGATACTCAGTAGGGACCCCAAGACCCTCAAGGTCTCAAAAAATCCACCAAGGATAAGTCACAAAGTATGAAGTCAATAGATAAACCTACTTAGGTATATGCCCATACATATACCTGAGTTTTCAAGTAATCTATTTCAATCACGAGGAAAACAAAGAGGTACTGACTCAACTCACACTAGGTATATCTTTAGGTACGATAGTAGAGATGATTAGTTATAAATACTGAATCATCTTATTCCATTAAGAGGCTCTGATACTGACCTGTACAAAATCGCTAGGAGCTGACCCACACAGGATCACTAAGAGCTGACCCACACAGGATCGCTAGAAGCTGAACCACATAAGATCTCTAGGATCTGACCCACACATGATCACTAGGAGCTGACCCACACATGATCACTAGAGTTGACCCACACATTATCTCTAGGATCTGACCCACATAGGATCACTAGGAGCTGACCCACATAGGATCGCTAGGAGATGACCCACACAGGATCACTGGAGCTGACCCACACAGGATCGCTAGGAGCTGACCCACACAGGATTGATAGGAGCTAACCCACACAGGATCGCTAGGAGCTGACCCACACAGTATCGCTAGGATCTGACTCGAACATGATCGCTAGGAGATGACCCACACAATATCGCTAGGAGAGCACTCTTCTTGTCACAACCAGCTACTAGGTTTCCGCACTAGGCTTTCTCGACTCTGGGAGAGTCCACTCCCCAATCCATTGGTCGATTCTCCAACTGCCATGATGTCACCTGAAGAAGTATCACAAAGGACTGCCACATCATAGGGGTATCAACACAACAGACGACGTGTCAATCGGATGCTCGGTCAGTGAGTTATTAGTCTTTTAGTCCCAGGGGCCCCAGTTGGATTCGTGCTTGATCCAACCTGACTGTACCCCATCTAAACCCAAATATCTAGTGGGGTATACTCAAAGGGACCATCTCACTCCAAGATTTCCATCACCACTGATATTTCTTCAAACGGAAGTCCGATGCCAAAGTTATGGCCTAAGTAAAGTATAGGGTCATATCTAGTTCGGGTCCGGTCCGACTCGGTCAGACCGACCCGGTTCAAGTCGACCTGGCCCGACCCGCTGGGTCTGGCGGGTGGTCCGGCCCGCTGGGAAGTAGTTTGCAAGGGGCCGCGGGGATCGCGGAGGCCGTGAGGGCGCGGAGGCCACAGGGGGGGGGGGCACTGGAGGTCGCGGCGGTGCGGCTGGCCGCGGGGCGGACCAGGTTGACTTGAACCGGGTTGGTCCGACCGAGTCAGACTGAACCCGAACCAGATATGACCCTATACTTTACATAGGCCATAAATTTGGCATCAGACGTCCGTTTGACGAGGCCGTGGCGGCGGTTCAATTGAGGCAGCAGTTTATCATATATGATATGATAAATTTGTGCTTATGTTGGTTTTGTTAAATACTCTTAAAGATTTTAAGAATATGAAAATGAATCATATTAAATGAATCCTCCATATTATCATTCTTTTATGTTGGATACTATAGATATACATTTCATAAAGTGTAATGACAATTGACCTCTCAATTTATGACTTTGAGTTTATCCCTAAGTGATGTTCACCACAGAGTATTATAGGTTATGATGAAATTTTAAGGTTAACATCAATAGGTTTCTTGTATAGAGATACAAAATATGCTAATGAGGTGCAAAATAGAGAATAATATCCCTCGTGTATGATGGATTAATTATTAAGTATACCACATGGAGTGTCATATAGATGTCTTTAGTATAACATGGGTGCATGGATCATATTTGAGTCCCCACTACCCAAGGTTGACGAGATACCTAACATGATAACTTTCATACTTTGATACCCTACTGACACAAGTCTACATATTGACTTTGCTAATACAAGGGTGGTTGGGTATGTTGTTGATCATGTCATTGGTTAGAGACTAACCAAGATGAGATTTTTCCTCTCATATAATGAGTATGAAATCTGGGCCCTCGATTTATATAGACTATGGGAGTGTGAAACCAAACCTAGATATTATATATCTATCTAGATATGTAATATGTGATGTTTTTATCCATAAGGATGAATGAAATGTGATGTATTCATCGTTCAGATTAGTATACACTTAGAGATTCGAGAACATATGAGTTGGCTATACAGGATTGACATATTCCATGTCCCATGGTCACTTTATGTCATGGATAAAGGGAAAATACAAGAATGTACATTTTCATATGATGTAGAATGGTGGAAACATGTATAGAGATACATGTGTTTGATGGAGATCATGAAAGATCTCTTTATAGATTAAGTATAATTGTTTATTTTCTAGAGGATTCCTTTTTATTACATTTATGAATATGGAGATTCATATTTTTTTTCAATGTTATAAAGGATCATGGGGTCACACTTTGTGGTTGACTGAATGGGGATTGAGTTTGGATCAGATAACTACTCTAAAATCATTTTAGATCCAAACATGTTTTGGATTTGTGTTCAAAATATATTACATACAATGCGATACAAGGTTAAGTTAATGATAGCTTTCCAAAAGTGTTTTGGAAGATATACAAAAGGAGTTTTGGATATGGTTTCACAAGTTATTTTTTATGATACAATATAAGGTGAAATGACACAAAGTCTATTAGTCTTTAGAATAAGTGGGATATTGATGGAGATATACCCTAAAACCTTATATATATATATATTTGATGGAATGCATGAAAATTGTGATTTTCATATAGAAAAGGGGAATATCATTTACACTACCTATGATAATAGTTATTGTTTAGACAATACGATCTTTTACATGACTATCATTTAACCATCCATTTCATATGGAATGTATGTGAGTTAAATGAATTCATGCATATGATGCATGAATTAGATGAGGCATTAATACGTGCATTATAAATTCATTAATTAATGTATTCTTCATTGATAATTTTCCTCAGAATCTATATAAATTTGATACCATGAAATGGTGGTGTGTGTAGCTTCCTCATGATCGGCCGATA
Source organism: Viscum album (assembly GCA_963277665.1). NCBI lineage: Eukaryota > Viridiplantae > Streptophyta > Magnoliopsida > Santalales > Viscaceae > Viscum > Viscum album. The sequence continues at coordinate 1,493,179,258 of OY728142.1, forward strand.
CTCCCAGACCTACAACTCTCTTTCTTCTCCCTTCTTTGCATATGATATTCTAGCACATTACAAATGGAAGAATAATCCCATACAAACATCAGATGATTCAGTGTAACCTATAAATACAATATGAAGAGGGGATTTACTTTGGATTACCTTAGTGATCTTTATCAAACCCATGCAATGGAGTTTGAAGATGTTGCAGATACTCTTCAGTGTACGGTACACTTATTTACAATAGTTCTTCATTTTTGATTTTATACACAATTTCATATTTCTTACATATGAGATCTCAAAACAAGGGTTTTAATTGCTTTCTATTGATCTGATAATCACTATTAGACTCTTACACAAGACTTCACCTTACACATCAAATACTTAACCAAAAATCCAGTCTTCATCCCTTAATGTCATGACTCCCCTTATATATGGTGTGAATACCTCTCCATGTCATAACTCCCCTACATCATGACATGAATCCTTATAACTTTTAAATTCCATCCCCCTAAGCCTAACAACCCTGAGTCCTATTCCCTAGCCAAAAGTAACACCCTCAACACCTGTACAGGGTCCACTCATACACGGTTGATCTAATATCTGACTTGAATTACTATTCCAAATAACCAAGGTCTTAAAAACTCTCCACCATATGATATCTTATCCTTGAGCTATATTAGGCTATAAAATGATTAAAACTCACTGAAATCGAGCATCCTACTCTTTGAATCCTTGAAACACTAAGATGTAATTAAACACATCTATCTCATCCCGATATACTCGAACTACCTCAGATACTTAACATAAACAAACTAATTACTTTCATGGGAACTCTCCACTATAAGAATCACTTATTTGATATCATCTTGACCTAGCCTCTCTACATAAATATGAAATAACTTTTTCATCCCACCCACATCAGCTATCCAAACATAGCCACCGATCATCATCCATCCTCACCCAACATCATCTCGATGCCCACATCTCATATCACATTATACCAGATTCCCAATTTTATCACACATAATACCTGATGATCTCTTTTTATCCCTGATATTGACAAATCCCACATTCATAAAAAACATCTCATTATATATCCATACCTTAACTATCATTTGATCGTTCCACACATCACACATGCACGTCTTGCACCAGAATCCACCATACAAAACCAAAAACCATAGTCACACATTCATGACACACCTATAAATATCATAGTCTCTAAAACCTTCTCTGAATATGTTAGATAAACTACATCCATCTAAAAAAAAGCCCAACTTCCCAATGCATGTTCTATTGAGTCATAAATCCACATTATATTTAGTTTTGAAAATCACAAAACACTTATGCTGTAATTCATCCTAATATGAAGTTTTTTTTGTTTTAGTATTTTTTTTGTGAAGAATGAATTTCTGGTAACCTTAATTCCATAGGATAAAAATCCACAGATCTTATTTTTCATCCCATATTATAGTCAATGAATTTATAATCACTATAGCGGTACTGAACTAACTTCATCGAAAGATATAGAGAATTTCTGAGTTCATCAGAAGATGAAAAATCTACTTTCTATGCCATTACAATTGATCTTGAATAATATAGATTTTTATTATTGAAGTTTTACCTATAAATTGGACGAAAACTTTGAGACTAAAATTATGCAATTAAGAGATTACTCTAAAAACTTTAAATCACTTGAAATCTAAAACATTTTTTTGTCATTAGTTCACTTCCAATTATATTTACTTTCTGAGTATTTTTTTTCAAGATCTTGTTTGTGAGGTTTACATTATGAAGATATTTTTATTTTTCTTATAATCAAAGACTTATATAATTCTTATAGATTGGGGTATTCCAAGGTGAAATATAGATATATATATGATATTTGTGATCATGATCTTCTAGGGTGAGGAAGCAAAGATTCTTTCAATTAGGTTGATTGAGGGTTTCCAAGGAGAAAGATAGAGTGTTCAGGTTTGGAAACTGATACCTTTTTATAGGTTAAGTTAAGGGTTTATAGGGGCTTTTAAGATATATCTTTTGATAGGTTAAAGTCAAGGATAACTTAAATTAGGTCTACAAATACTCCTTATAATTTTTGGATAAAATTATGATATATAATATCCTTTAAGGGGTACTTGATTTATGAATCAGTACCCTATGTTTAGTTAATTTCTATTGTTCCTATAAGTTCTTTACTTGTTTTAATTTATATTGTGTATTTTTAATCAGAAGTACACAAATCTAGAAAAGTTTAATTTCTATTATGATTAATTTATTTACTATGATATATTACAGGTTAATATTTTGTGGGTTGATTTGAAGTTCATAACTTCTGTTAGTCATAATACTTGAGACATGAAAAATTATTAGTCACGTTTTTACTACAATTCACCCTTATAGTTTAACTAACATGTTAATTAACAATTGGTATCAAATAATCTCTCTAAATCTAATACTAAAATTGATATTACTTCTATTTATTTATTTTATTTTATCACAATTTTTATTTTCAATTTCCTTACACCTAACATTGTGGTAGGGGAAAGTTTTTTATATGACAAGAGTACATGTTTGAAGCATTGAAAATATCAATCCTAATCATCCTACTATTTTTTTTATGGGAATGATTATTAATATTTAAGAGTTTATATGAATAATTTTATTATTAATACTAGAGTTGATAATTTTCTTATGTTAACCGACGGTCATAAGATTTCAAAAAAAAAAAGAAACTACTACTTTTTATAGAGAGGAGAAATTTTAACTTTAGTTGATGTTTTGAGTAAGGAATATATTGATTTGTGATATTTAGAGAAACATATATAGACAAATTTTATATTTTTGAAAATCGAATGGAATTCATAAGAAACTAGAAGTTACACAATTAAAATCTTAAAAGGTGTTGGAGACTAAGTGTGCTATGCTCTTAGCCAATTTCCAAGTGTTTGATTTCATATCAGGTGAGAGTGTCACCAAAATGCATTAAAGGTTGATGAAAATTGTTAATAATATAAAATATCTTAGAGACAAGACGTTATCATATGAACAACTTATTGAAAAATTATTGATATTATACCTAAGGTTTGGGAGTCTAAGTGGAATACAATTGATAATACTAAACATATCACTAAGTTAAGTCTTTATGACTTGATTATAACTTTAATAAAATATGAGAGTCACTTGAAGAGAGACGTTAATAAGTAAAATAAGAAAAAAAGAGTTTCATTTGCTTCTACATCTGTATCTTTAAATTCTAGATCTTGTAATGATAAAATGAGAACATTTAGAGGTAATAGCTGCATTAAGTTGAGTGAGGGATACATATTTTAATTTTTTATAAGGATGAATCAATATATGGGGAAAAGAAACTTCTAGAGAGATAGATAAAAGTATAGAAATGAGATTCATGAGAAGAAAGATTCTACTAAAACTATTTGTTATGAGTATAGGAAATCTGTTCATATTTGACCAGTTTTTCCAGAGTTGAGAAGAATATAGGGGATGTCTTCGAAGAAATATCCTGATAGAAAAGAAAAGAAAATATTAAAATCAATGGATATGTAGATTTCAAGTGGAAGAGAAAATACTTTTAAAAGTTATTCAAATGAAAGTGATGGTATTAGAAAAATCATTTATATTTATGCCAATATGGAAAAATTTGAAAAAAAATTATAGGAAAGATGATTGTTGGAGTTATCACTAATTTGACTCTTGACTCAAAATGTTTTTACGATGGAATTGGTAGTGAAAGTGATAATGGATATGAAGTTGACACCCATATTATTGATGAAATAAATTTGTAAGTTATAAGACTTGAAAATCATGAGAAAGGGATAAACTATGAATGTGATGATGATAAAGATGATTTTTATAGACTTACTAATAAATTCATTGAACTCAAAACTGAATAAAATAAATGGAAGGAAGAATTGTTTAAGAAGACATATGAACTCTCTAAAATGTAAAGCAGGAATGTGAACTTATACTCTAAGTTTGAATATTTGAATAGAAAATTTTATAAGGTTACCACTGATATGAAAGGTAAAGGGATTATTAAATCATTGAAAGACCATTCTAAGTCTAGTGATCAGAATTCGAAAAATATTGTGAAAAAATTGAAATTCACTGAATATGAAAATTAAATTATTAAGTTAAAATATGAAATTAATATCTTTAATAAGAAATTGATGAATTTTAACATAGGATTAAAATCATTTGAAAATATGTATGGTTAGCTACAAGTAAAAAGATCAACATTCAATGTAACATCCCAGCTCAGGTTCCACTATAACCGATTCCCCGAGCTGGATCACCACATGAACTCAGATGCACCTCCTCGCATGAGAGAGGCTACCAACTAGAAGTGTTGGTATAAGGAGGTATGATGGGGAGAAGAAAACTTATTATTAGAGTAAAACCACTATATAAAATAATACCAAATAGATATAAACCAATATAAACAACAACATGAATAACATACAACGAGTTCCAAAAAAAACCCAAGTGAAACACGATACAATAATAAAATGTATACTCTATCTGTTAGGAAGTAATACAAATAACACCCATAATACTAAAACTATAAAAGATCCCGAACACAGTCTTGGGTCCCAACCTGGTCTTTAAATCCCATTTTCTAACCCATTATTCCATGAATAAACCAACCACCAGGTCCCTAACTTGAATATGTACCTGAAAACAAGTAGCATCTACTCAGTTACCCAAGTGTCATGGTGGCCCAAGAAGGGCGTGAGTACAACTCAGTAGGAAACCACCAATGGTGTCTAAAGCAATAACCAGCCTAATAATAGTGCACACATAGGTAAAATAATCAATAAACAAATAATAGATAAATTTGGTTACATTATTTAACAATATTTAAATCAACCGCAATTATTCTTGGTTTCTAATGATTCCCAAACCCATAAAACCCACTTCATCTCATGCTAGTCATTTGAACCATATATCGCAAAGGTCATAGGTAGAAAAATGAGGATAATCAGTCCAAGTATCCAACTGGGATTTATAACGTCATGTATGACCATCCCAGACATTTATTATAGGGGTTACCGGTCGAAAAATAAGGAGCATCAGTCTAAGTATCTATTCGGGATTCGAAACCTCATTCCTGAACATCCCAACCACAATATGAAATTCCATGTATATACCCTTAGAGTTAAGAGAATTAGTTTATACTCTAAAAACTATGGTACACTAGGCCTCTTGGAGCATCAGTCTGTCCCATCCAAATCCAGAGAGTGGAGTGTCATTCCAACATACCAAAATCATGTCATTATTAATCATTTCAATATTCATCACATCATTTATAAAAAAATCAAATACCCTTTATCATTCATCATTTACCAAGGTACCAAAAAACCTTTAAAACCAAACACATATCAATAAGGACTAACCCCATTTTCAAAATTTTATAAAACACAACTTAAAATTTTTTAGAGGCTTAAAAAAACCACTCACTTCATTAAAACATTTCTGTCACGAACCAAATCTGGTCGCCGCCAAAATCGACACAAAACCCAGCCCGTGACAAGCCCCGAAGGGAGTTCCCGATCCCCACGGGCTGGCACAAGTGCCCGGGTATCATATAATGATAATTGGGAACGATTTACCCGATTCTATAAACATTAAACAACAAAAAAAACTCAATAAAACAAATCTGGATTTTTCAACTAAAACCATCTTTTACAAAATTTCAGAACTGAATTACATAAGTTAAAACTACATTTAAAGACCATTACAAAGGTAAAAAAACAAATAAGGACAGTCCAAGAACCTTTTTGTCAAGGGGCACCACCCTTATGCTATCTCCACAAGACTTCACTACCAAGGACCTGCTAGAAACTCGAACCACTGGAACAAAAAAAACTGTACCCAACCTGTGACAACAAAAATAACCAAGTCTACTTACACCCAAGGGTGTAATTAGGGTGTGAGCCAAATCCCAATAGGATACCACCACTAATAGATTCCATGTGATAAACATTTAATGGCGAAAATCATGCATGTTTTCAAAGACATGAGATGCTAGTTAAAATTTCTAAAAGATGCAACATTAAATAAAAACAGTTTTTAGGTGGGATAATTTAAAGAATAAAAACATTTAAAATAAATACCATAGCTACTGAATTTTCCAGCCTCTCATACCGTATACCGACGGTAATAACAAAGTATCCAGTGAGCACAAGCAATGAGAAATAACCCCTAGGCACTAGCTAGCTGTGGGTCCCAGGTACCTCGTATCTCGGTGAAGGTAACCATCACAAATATCCATTCTCGTGCATGAGCCACTAGTAGGGAACATACCCATAACCTAGTGGTCCCCAATAATCATAATCATAGTTTAGTTAGAGTTGTAAGCGTCAATCTTGCTAAGTTAAACTGAGGCCAAACCTCACAGATTCACTAGCATACTAGTACACGTCCACCCACCCAGATACCCGGGTTTTCCCTTTGTGCTCAAACAAGTTCAGTAATCCAAGAAGTATAGTTTTCACATGAAAATATCACTTCCACATCACAAATTAACCAAACAGCCCAATGTACATCACACAAGTCAAAAATTCCACTTTTCATTCAAATGAATTTTGAAATCAAACTCACTCCAAATTGCCTACAACACTTTTCAAATTTCTTTAACACTTCCACAAATCCATTAAACAATTTTATAAAACCATTAAAAGATATTCAACTCACATAACAGACCACACACATGTCACACAATACCATTCTCACCTTCACAATTCATTTTATAAATAAACTCACATGAAATATCCCACACCCGTGTTTCGCACACAAAACACAATTTAGTAAAACATTTCGACAATTTATAAAAAAAAATTATAAAAATGTTCAACATCTCAAATCACCACTTTACCATTAAAAAACCCACATTAGGTGAACACACTCACCCAAACAGTACATATACACCCTTTCCCAACTTTGTTTAACCAAATAAAACATTGACAATTTTTATAAAACAACCCCAAGAGGTATAACCATTGTTTGCACACTAAACCCATTTCAAAACCCTCATTTAAAAGCAAAATCATACCAATACCAATCCAAAACAGAATTTTTCAGCCCTAAAACAATTATTAAACCACCTCCAAATGTTATAAAAATACATCAAATAATACCACAAAGATACACATGAAAAACACACGTTTTCATAAATCACCTTCAAGAAGTACAACATGTTTTTACTCCTTAAACTCATTAAAAAAAACCTACATTCAAGGCCAACATGAAAATAAGGAATTAACAAACCAGAATTGGCATCCCCTTTCAAGACTAATAAATCACTTTCATATGTTATAAACTAAACCCAAACATTACCCCAAGAGTCACACATGAAAAGTACCCAATTTCAAGCTATAATGCAACTAAAAATTAAATGTTCAACCAAATCCATCAAAACTGTTTTCACAGAACATAAAACAGATTATAAACATGCTAAATTAATAATCCATGCAAGCTAACTCATCATAAAATGGCTACACATGGAATCACCTACCTTTTGAGTCGAAATCCTCAAAACTTGGTGCGAAACCTTAAGTGCACCACCGCCGCACCACAAGGAATATAAATCCATACCTAGACCACCAAAAATTGACCCAAAAGATACCAAATCAGACCTTAGGATCTAACCCTAACTTCTGGACATTTTAGAATATAATGAAAGAGGGAGGAAACCCTAAGGAGAATGAAAAATTGAAGAGAGAAACACTTACTCAAAACAATCATGAATAAAACGACCCAAAATCCACCAGATTCTGAATCTGAAAACATCCAACCATTCAAGGGATGTTCGAACAAGGATTATGAGACCATGTAGGAATTTGAATGGGGAAAAAGAGTGAGAATTGAAGGATTTATGAAGGAAACAAATTACCTTTATTAATCTGCCCGAAATGTGAGTGCTTCAGAAGTTTCGACCTAAACCGTGATGAAACTGAGCTTCAAAGAGGGTGGGAGGATATGGGACGCGCGGCTGGGTTCAAGGGGAGTGTTTTGGGATTGGAATCACCGAAAAATCCTTAATATTGTATAAGTTATTAATTAAACAAAATTTATTTTTAAAACTGGAATTGGGCTTTCGGGCAGGCCCAATCCCTTAAATAAAAACCCATATACAACTTGTTTATGGTTTTCTAAAGGCTCCAAACTACAATGGTGGTGTTTATATATCAAGTTATACCATTTAGGAACTTAAATGGGTGAAAAATATTAAAAATTGAAAAATTTATAAAAGAAACAAAATTTATTTTTAAATCTGGAATTGGGCTCACGGTTTGGCCCAATTCATGAAAACTCACCCATTCCACCATAAAAGCTTGACAAACCCCAAAAACAAATCATAAATGAAAAATAAATTAAATTTAACTTTAAAATAAGTCATGTATGTGACAATTATCCCCACCATGAAAACTTTCCGTCCCCGGAAAGTGACCACAAGGCCAGATACCAAAACCATGCCCAACCGATAAACTAAGATGTAATTCTTTGCCAAGCTTTGCCCCCAAGGGTCAAAACAACTCCAGTGATCAATTAAGGAATGATTAATCTCACAACCCAAACTTACACCACATTACTGAAATGATCAATCACATTCATACATTATCCCAAAATGAAACTCCTCGAACGCTATCCGAACAAGACTCAAGCAATTCACCCAAACGAATAACAACTTCAAACAAGGTTACACATACCTTGCTACAACTAAACCATTGGGCACTCTCCAATCTCAATGGTTACCCAAAGAAGATTTAGGTAGCTTGATAGATCTGAATGAGACTACCTACCAACAATCCTTGACCTTGGATAAGACTAAGTTATTGGTACGGGGAAAAAAATAGGCTCCCCACCATAAGAACCAACAATCTTAATCGACCAACATGGGTCGGTACAGAAAGACCCCAAAATATAAAGTGTTGGGACGACCACATGGCGAGTCTTCACGGTTTGGGAAACCCTGAACCAAAAGTGGAGATTCTTCTATCTACATGGTTTTTTTTGTTCATGGTTAGAACTAACCATGTGAAAACCGCGTGCTCAACTTTTCAATCCAAATTTCCAACCATTCTTCAAAGACTCAATGGAAACCAAATGGGGAGGGAATAACATTGTGTGATGACATGGGTACAAAACCCTCCACCTATTTCCACAGAACGGGAACAACAGAAGAAATATGATGACACCATAGGTTTAAACTCTTCCTATCTTTCATACTGAGGATAGGACTTTGTACAAGGGTTTAAACGACACTGGGGTTTCCCCTGACTACGCGCCAGCTTCTCTCCGGGACCTATGGCTGGAGATCAAAATATTGAAGCATCTTCGGCCACACAGTTTGGATGTTGAAACCCCTATGTGGAACTTCTTCTTTCGGTGCCACAAAAAACTACACCGCATACCCTGATGGGTTCATAAATACATAACACACTCCATAACTCACTTTACCAAAACCAGGCATTTCACTGAAACAAGGGATCAGAATAAGCACACACATCACACCTTGTTTCTTTGGCTGAGAAACAACAGAAGGGCAGTACACGTATAAACATTGTCCTCTAAGGTAGAGGATTTGATGTTTTTCCCAAGGGATACATACTCCCAACATAACATAAAACCTAAGAGGATAGTGTGACCTTGACCTTTATAGTCAAAAGAGCACACAACATCACAATGTGTCACCGAACATGACCCTTGTGATTGATAGAAACAATACATGGAACATGACCATATTCCAAGTCCCTAAACAACAGACAAGTCCAAAAAGTGGACACAATATCCTATCAGGACCAAAATCTCAAAATTGGTGGTTTAATAATAACTCTTGCTTCAAGGAAACTATGAAGAACCCAGAGGCCCTCTTAGACACCATCATGACACTCATCCACACTAACAACCAAAGAACACTTCCACCTTCGATGAATCATGAAACTTAATAAACCAAGGCCTCTTTCAACCTTCCACAAGAACTATCCCACTACAAGAGGATCTACAAATCAACTAAATGAATGGTTGTAGACTCAATCAACAATGGTCTATAAAATATTCCTTATATTGATCAACTGGAGGATTTTCCAATGGAGAAACAATACGGGTTGCACTTCAGTTCTGCACTAACCCTAAATGGGGGCATACCTTATCCAATGGGAGAACCCAAGGAACCAACCAAGATGGTTCATTGGTCAAAATATACCACAAACCAGATCCAAACACATGAAGGGAACCATCATAAAGGCGCCCCAAAACATTTTTCAAAAGAGACCACTAATTGTCCCTATAACACAACTTACTGACCAAACCCAAACCCAAAACACAGTTCAAACAGGAGGGGTTATTGGACTCAAAACATCCCACAACATCAACATTTTCCAAAAACACATAATATAAACCATTCCATACAATTCATCAAGTCTTCATGTTTCTCTTTAAAAACAGTTCTTTAAAAACAAATGGTTCAGCGGTTAGCACATCCACCAATGGTACCCCATGGGCCTTACACATGCATGTTTCTGTGCCACACTGGGCACCCTCCTCATATCCATCTCGACACTCATCCAGTCATTTCATCAACCATCCATCTTCCCATATAACCCCATGCATGTGGTTGCTCACGAAAATACCAAAGGTTAAAACAAAAATTTGTTCCACTTTTCAAAACCAAAACGGTCAACCAACACATCCTTTTTTCCTCAAAACCGCTAACCACGAGATCAAAATCCCAAATCACATCTTAAAAAAATTTCAGAAAGTCACAACCATTTAGAAAATAACTCACTTTCAAGATATTCACATCAATTTCAAAACATTTCATCCCATTAAATCACACTCTGATTGTTTAGAAAACTCTATTGGAAACACTTTTCAAAACCAACTTCAATATAGTTCCCGCTTTCAAAGAGGTGTGAGCACACCATTTTATATTTCAAAACAATTCTGAAAATTCAGTTCTTCCATTTCATAAACCCAACCATTCCCTCTTTATTTGAAAATCATTTCATAAAAACTTTACGCTTCTTAAAACCAAGTCACCTTAAAACCAAAATGCCAAGATTTCAAAACTAAAGAACACCAGACAATGCAAGAGGAAACTAGTTTCAGTGGGTGACTTGGACATATGGTTGGCGGCCATATTCCAATCACTTCACTATCACAGAGAGTGTTCTAGGGAATATCCCCGGCTCCACATGGCTTTCCAGACCCTGCGAGCTCATTGAGACCATTAACCCAACTCTCTTTTCATTTCCCCTAATCATCATCAAACCAAGAAAAACCAAAGACATAGAAAAATCCCAACTTCCCCTGGCGACTTGAATCCTGAAATGAGGTGTGGTGATCAAGTACACTACCCATAACCAGAATTCCATGTCCCAAAAATCATAACTCTAGACTATGTTGACTATTTCCCAAATAACATGACTCAAATGGAGCGAACCTCCTTTGATACCATTTTGTCACGAACCAAATCTGGTCGCCTCCAAAATCAACACCAAACCCAGCCCGTGACAAGGCCCGAAGGGCGTTCACATTTGGGGGTGGTTTAATAATTGTTTTAGGGCTGAACAATTCTGTTTTGGATTGGTATTGGTATGATTTTGCTTTTAAATGAGGGTTTTGAAATGGGTTTAGTGTGCAAACAATGGTTATACCTCTTGGGGTTGTTTTATAAAAATTGCCAATGTTTTATTTGGTTAAACAAAGTTGGGAAAGGGTGTATATGTACTATTTGGGTGAGTGTGTTCACCTAATGTGGGTTTTTTAATGGTAAAGTGGTGATTTGAGATGTTGAACATTTTTATAATTTTTTTTATAAATTGTCGAAATGTTTTACTAAATTATGTTTTGTGTGCGAAACACGGGTGTGAGATATTTCATGTGAGTTTATTTATAAAATGAATTGTGAAGGTGAGAATGGTATTGTGTGACATGTGTGTGGGCTGTTATGTGAGTTGAATATCTTTTAATGGTTTTATAAAATTGTTTAATGGATTTGTGGAAGTGTTAAAGAAATTTGAAAAGTGTTGTAGGCAATTTGGAGTGAGTTTGATTTCAAAATTCATTTGAATGAAAAGTGGAATTTTTGACTTGTGTGATGTACATGGGTCTGTTTGGTTAATTTGTGATGTGGAAGTGATATTTTCATGTGAAAACTATACTTCTTGGATTACTGAACTTGTTTGAGCACAAAGGGAAAACCCGGGTATCTAGGTGGGTGGACGTGTACTAGTATGCTAGTGAATCTGTGAGGTTTGGCCTCAGTTTAACTTAGCAATATTGACGCTTACAACTCTAAATAAACTATGATGATGATTATTGGGGACCACTAGGTTATGAGTATGTTCCCTACTAGTGGCTCGTGCACGAGAATGAATATTTGTGATGGTTACCTTCACCGAGATACGAGGTACCTGGGACCCACAGCTAGCTAGTGCCTAGGGGTTATTTCCCATTGCTTGTGCTCACTGGATACTTTGTTATTACCGTCGGTATACGGTATTAGAGGCTGGAAAATTCAGTAGCTATGGTATTTATTTTAAATGTTTTTATTCTTTAAATTATCCCACCTAAAAACTGTTTTTATTTAATGTTGCATCTTTTAGAAATTTTAACTAGCATCTCATGTCTTTGAAAACATGCATGATTTTCGCCATTAAATGTTTATCACATGTAATCTATTAGTGGTGGTATCCTATTGGGATTTGGCTCACACCCTACTTACACCCTTGGGTGTAAGTAGACTTGGTTATTTTTGTTGTCGCAGGTTGGGTACAGTTTTTTTTGTTCCAGTGGTTCGGGTTTCTAGCAGGTCCTTGGTAGTGAAGTCTTGTGGAGATAGCATAAGGGTGGTGCCCCTTGACAAAAGGGTTCTTGGGCTGTCCTTATTTGTTTTTTTACCTTTGTAATGGTCTTTAAATGTAGTTTTAACTTATGTAATTCAGTTCTGAAATTTTGTAAAAGATGGTTTTAGTTGAAAAATCTAGATTTGTTTTATTGAGTTTTTTTGTTGTTTAATGTTTATAGAATCGGATAAATCGTTCCCAATTATCATTATATGATACCCGGGCACTTGTGCCAGCCCGTGGGGATCGGGAACGCCCTTCGGGCCTTGTCACGGGCTGGGTTTGGTGTCGATTTTGGCGGCGACCAGATTTGGTTCGTGACAATTTCAAATAACCCTTAAATAAGGGTACTTATTTTTGAACATAAAAACAAGGCCAAAGGCCATCCATTCCCTTCAATTAATTTAGAAGAAGACACCGTGAAATTTTCACAAGGGGAAAACCACACAAACAATTAAAAACATCATTTGAAATATAATAAGAACCCCTTTATAATCACTTTTAAGTCAATAACTCCTTTCTAAAGCATTAACTACTTTTAAAACCTCATTTTTCTTCATTGAAAAACATAACCAAATCAAAATACAAAACACATCATTTAAAACATTTCATAATCCTCTTAGTAATTTCACAAAAGATAGCATATAACCATTTCAATTACCCCTTTAACCATGACTACATGAAAATTAACAATTACAAACCATTCACTTTCATAGTTACCCTATCTCAATGTTTACCAATTCATTTCACTATTTTCAAGGGCTTGGTATACCCTATGGGTAGACCTATTCCTGGTTTCATATCATCAATGGATTTAATGGGGTCTGTGAAGAGTCTCACACATCAACTTCATGCCCAAATTACATCCCTTATCCAAAAACATGAAAATAAAGAAAGTAAGGGAATTAGAACAACAAAATAAACATATAAAACATAAAGGATACAAGAAAAATATTGTAGACCACCCATATCATGCTCGTAGAAAACCACCCGTACAACCTCAGACCTTGATTCAAACTAAAATGAGCACACACCAAGGAGAATAACCCCTTGTAAATAGGGTTCATGAGATTAAGAATGATAGGAGACAACCAAAAAAGCCTCTTACAAATAATGCAAGGAAACAAAGTTTAAGAATTACCCAAATATTTGATTTGAAACCAATGACACTTCAAATGACTAAGAATCAAGGGATAAATATACCTAGAGGAGGGTAGAGATCCTAGTTTCCAACCTAGGCTACTAGGGGTAAAATGAGGGAGAAATTGGAGGATAAAAATTTAAACTCAGGATGTAAAAATGATAAAATATAACTTTTAATGAGGTGTATGGTTTGGCCACACATTTTTCCAAACTGTGCACCAACCATGAAATTCCCTTTGTCTAAGAGGAAACCATGACACATGGTTTTCCTGGACACCTGCATAGTTTGAAGAACCATGTGGTGGAAATAATCTTGACACTATCCAAGGGTAGCTCGAGATGCATGGTCTCTTGAGACACCCCGTATGGTTTTCCTAACTATGAACCCCCTTCTACCGGTCACATGATTATGGGGTATAGTTAATACTAACTGCAAACCAACCATTCTCTCAGCACAAATTGGCATCTTTTCCCTCTTTTCTATACCCCAAACCTTCAAGACACCCCGATACCTTCCCTACTCATGGGAATCCTTCCATTAAACCATTTAGGAGGAGTTTAGCCAAAATTTAAAATGAAAATAAATCCCATAAAGCACATAGACCTTACAACCTCCCAACCTTATAATAGATCGTTCTCGATCTGTACTTTCAAACATCACTAATCTTACAAGGAAGAAGTGTTAGGGTGCTAGGCCCAAATACCCACTTCCATATTCTAAGTTTCCTCTTGAAAATGGGCATTCCATCACAACATTTGGATTAAAAGAATGTTCTTACCCCATAAGATATCTCATTGTGATTTTCAACACAATCTAGATGCTCCTCAAAGGACACATTGTCCACAATCTCATCACTACTAATATCAACCACACAAACCACGCAAGGAAACCAAAGTAATACCATTGAAACTACGATACAAGAAAACATTGTTCAAAGCATGAATCTACTAGGGAAGAGAAAATCGGCACACCACCGGTCTAATTCTCTCCACAAAAAAAAACATCCCATCACACTTGGTGATACCCTTCCCTCTTTCCGATCCCACTAAACCTACCCCGATTAACATTTCATCGAACCAAATATTCAATCATTTTTAAAATTTAAACCATCTGTGTGACCCTGATTTATCTAAAAACATTACCCAAACTACATTGTTCCACAAATCAAGGACCAATGACCTTTTTCCATATCCAAACATCCAAAAAACTACAAAAAACACAACCTTTAACCCAAGACACTCAATCGGTCAAACCCCAATCTAATGCCCACTATGAAAACCAAACACCAAGTGGGAACTTATGAAAACCTATCCAACCCAAAACATCAATCACCTCATCAACTTACCACTCTCCTACTATGGTACTTCCCACAATATACCTGATTTCATAACCACAAAATTCTGGTGTTTAACACCTCCACCATTAGAAAAGACCACTAGAACCTAAAACCCAAGATTCCACAATGTACCCAAAACATTTCCCAACTCACCACACCCAAAAATACAAAAGAACACCATCTAACATCCACATCCATCCTAACCATTAAAAAACAACATAAATGGATGTATACCCATAGTCCATCCATGAACCAAGAATAACCCTGTTTTTCTTTAAGAGTTTGTTTCCATTATTGAAATGAATATTCCATGTCCAAAATGTCAAGGAAGATGTGGTTTGAAACTAGACACAACCCTATATTCACTAACCCAGCTCAGGTCATCCTTGGACGACTCATTATGAAAATACCCAACTCCCACTATTGGCTTATTACCACTTTACCTAACCATGATGCCTTCTCACTTAAGGCATACCACCACCATCCGAAATCACCTACCCAAGTTTATCCATGATTTTTGGGGAAATTCCACCATCAAAGAATATATTGTTCCCCAAACCACCATCGTAATCTACTACACCCACTGACACAAAAACCCCAGATTTCTTTTAGAACCACCCTGAGCCTGAATCCAACACTTGGCTTGATTAACCACCACATCCGATTCCCTACCATAATTTCCTACATAAATCCAACTCACTCCATGAAAGTTCCTATTTGGTACCCCAATTACACCTTGACCAACCCATGGATATCTCCACACACCTACAATCCTATCAACATGAGGGTCATATACCCATGAATAACACATCACTCCCCACCTTAGGAGTGTGGTTTTTACCACTTTACTCAAGAACTCCAAACTGCCATGGCATAAGCTTCAACCATTACTGAACCCAAGAAGTGGGCATGTCCATATCACCCTCACCTAAGTGGCCAAATGAAGATTCAAATTCCGTCCATTTCTAGCTCCTGATAATGGCATCCATAACATTCATCGCCTTGAAAACTGCCATAAGAACCTCACTCAAAAATGGCCGATGGTGCACCTTCCACCACATGGATTCACTTACCTCGCTCCAAGGGAGAAAACTCCAAGATTAACCTTCATTTAACACAAAGAATTTTTTTTAAGTATCCTGACATATAGCCAATTATCTCTTAGTGTACTCAAGAAGATTTCAAGATATTAGTGTAACGTCCCGGACCCGGGTGCCACACAACGGGTGCCCCAAGCCCGGTTCGCCACGTGACCTCAAGAGCATTTACCCAAACACCAGAGGCTGCCGACTAGCAGCGAGGGCCCAGGTCTGATAGTGGGGAAACTATGCCCTCATTTGTCAAACTGTAGCACAGCGAAATACCAAAATAAACATACAACGACAGCGGAAGCAGTAAACCATACACCTACTGAAATAAACAACTAAAATGGATAAAACCAACAATATAGAAAATATGATTCTACATGTTTCAAGTTCTAAGAAAACAGACAGAACATGTTATACATCAATACAGTACAGCAGAAAACAGAGTACAGAAAAGCAAAACAAACAGCTGGCAGCGGCATCATGAGCCTAGGCTCGGTCTCATGCCCTCCTACTCCTCTGCAACAGTCAAGTACCTATATAGGGACTCTTGACCCTATCTACACCTGCAAAAACATAATCTGTTTGGGCCGAAAAGCGTGACCCAAACAGGGTGTGAGAAATATATCTCAGTAGGCACCCACCCAAGGCCTGTGCCCAACTGCGTGTAAGCATGCAACAATGGTGTGCAGTAGTAAAATGAAATAAAGTAAGAAGTACTCAAAAGTCACTAATTACTAGTTATATTGCCATATTATTATTCATTTAATCCATTAAATATTAGAAATCACCACAGTGAATTTCTAAGTAAACAATCCACGTCCTCAGACAAGTAACCTCTACCCTCAGGTAAGGAGTATCCAACACAAGAATCCACCCTCAGGCATAACAGAATTTTTCCCTCAGGCGTAGGTAGTGTCGCCCTCAGGCACAGAGTCTATGGCCCTCAGGCACGGAAGAAGTTTCCCTCAGGCCAAAAATATCTACATCCCACAGGCTAAACAGTGCAGTGCCCATAGGCTAATCACAACAACGCCCTCAAGCTAAACAGGTAACCGGGCCATGACCAACATATCAAAATACAGTAAACAAGAAATTACTATCAAGGAAATTCTACGATTACTACCTTTAAGGCATACCCTCAGGTATCCTAGCCAAATGGCTAAACAGTGAAACACACCCCTGGGGTGGTTTCAGATCCAAGCAACGATCCCAACCAGAATTTTATTATCACAATTAACTACCTAATCAATTCTAGGCATTAAATATAGCAACGACCTCAGCCACACGACACCCCAACATGGGTTCGTGGCACAAAAATGCACAAAAACGCACGACAGTTGGAAAATAAAGACAAATCCACCTACCTTATACGTCAACGAGCATTATACCCGAACGCCGACTCTAGAAACGCCCAAGAATGGCGTAGATCTGATGAATAACAAAACCCATTAAAACGTAAATAACTTACGTTAGGAGAAGAATTGGTAAGAATGGTACCAAGAGAGGAGAGGGCTCACCCGTGCGGTTCCAATGAGATTGTCCGAAGCTGAATCAGATTCCAGACGAACTCCCGGTGGATCTCCAAAGGTCCGACCTCCTCATTTGGCTCCAAAATAGCTCAAACGCCTCTTCTGCCAAATGAGGAGGCTACTGCCTATTTTAAGATGAAAAAACAAAGTACACGACATGTACTTATAAGTACACAACATGTACTTATTTTATTTAACTTTTCATTTGGCAGCACCGCCACACTGTTCATCTGTCGACATGAGTACACGACATGTACTCCCAAGTACACGATGTGTACTGTCGCCCAGCTGGCGGCGACTCCACCGCCTTACTGTTTAAGCCTGCCGACTGACTACACGGCGTGTAAGTACCACTACACGGCATGTAGTCGGTTCCTACACCCTTCGTCGCCAGCATGGCTACACGCCCTGTGTACTCATCCCAACACGGACAAAAGTACACGGTGTGTGGATTAAGTACACGGCGTGTAGTTCCAAAATTTAGGATTTTTCAGATTTTCCATATTTTCTAAAAAACACTTAAGGAAAAGGAAAAAGAAGAGGCCCATACCTCAAAATAAGAACCAGGTTCTTACAAACTTCCCCCCTTATAGCAATTCGTCCCCGAATTTCCCTTCCAAGGGTGATGAAGATAAAGCTCAGAACAGCTCTGACCACTGAGAACGTACGTCGGCCTCCCGCTCCCAGGTCTCGTCCTGCACTCGGCCATGCTTCCATAGCACCCGTATGAGAGGAACTGACCGGCCTCAGAGAACCTTCGTGATTCTGTCAACGATACGGATCAGATTCTCCTCAAAGGACGCATCATGATGAAGCTCAACCTCCTCTGGATGAAAGGTGTGAGACGAGTCTGAATGGTAGCGACGCAACTGAGACATGTGGAAGACGTCGTGCATGGCTCGGTACCGTTGCGGTAACTACAACCGATAAGCAACCAGCCCGACTCTCTCCAGAATCTTGAATGGCCCCACATACCTCGGTGAAAGCTTACCCTGTCTCCTGATCCACTTGTGTCCTAACCTCGGTGAAACACGTAGAAAAACCTGATCCCCGACCAAGAACTCCAAAGGTCATCTGCGACAATCAGCATAAGACTTCTGATGAGACTACGCGATATCCATTCACTTCTGAATCAACTGGACCTGCTCAGATGTCTCCTGCACGAGCTGTGGCCCCAGCAAAACTGCCTCACCTGCCTCTAACTAGCACAAGGGTGATCTGCATGGCCTACCATATAAAGCCTCATATGGTGCCATCTCAATAGTTTCCTGAAAACTATTGTTATGGGAAAACTCGACTAAGGGTATATGCTTCTCCCACGATCCCCCAAAGTCAAGGAAGCATGCGCACAACATGTCCTCTAGCACCTGTATCGTCCGCTCTAACTGGCCATCTGTCTGAGGGTGGAATGTTGTGATCAAAAGCACCTTTGTACCCAGCGCCCTCTGAAAATTCTACCAGAAACGAGACGTAAAGCGGGCGTCCCTATTAGAAATGATAGAATGAGGGACCCCATGAAGTCTTATGATCTATCAGATATACAACCTTCCGAGCTCGTCCACACCAAAGGTCTCCTTGATCGGCAAGAAGTGAGCTACCTTCATGAGTCTATCCACGACAACCCACACGGAATCATTGCCTCGAGGTGACCTCAGAAAACCCGTCACGAAATCCATCGCGACATCATCCCATTTACACTCTAGAATGAGCAACTGCTGTAACAGCCCAGCTGGCCTCTGGTGCTCTGCCTTCACCTGCTGATAGGTGGAACACCTTGTAACAAAACCAGCTATCTCTCTCTTCATACCCGGCCACCAGTACTGACGTCTCAAGTATCGGTACATCTTGGTAACCCCGGGATGAACTGCCCAAGATGAAGCATGAAAATCTCGCATTAGCTCCTCGCGTATATCCCATGGAACCCATACTCATCCATGGAAACGTAGGACCTCATCATCACCTATCGTCCAACCGGGAGGAGGGTCCTCACTTGCCACCGACTCCTGTAGAACTAGGCCTTTTGAAACCGATAGTTGCCTCATCCTTACTCTGTCCAGGAGGATAGAAGTCACAACTAATGAGGAAAGATAAGCCTTCCCTTGACTGTCGTGCACCTCCAGATGCATCTCAGAGAACAAAGACATAAGCTGCCACTCACAACTGGCCTCCTGCACTGCCTGTATCTGAGTCTTCCTGCTCAGTGCATCAGCTACTGCATTACCTTTACCAGGTGTATAGGTAAGCTCAAAATCGAAGGACTGTAGGTACTCAACCCACCTACTCTGCCTCAGATTCAGGTCACGCTGAGTAAAGATATACTTGAGGCTTTTGTGGTCGGTGAAAACCACAAAATGATCTCCCAACAGATAGTGTCTCCAACAGCGCAACGCATGAACAACTGCAGCCAACTCAAGATCATGTGTCGGGTAAATCCTCTCATGTGGCCTCAACTGCCAAGACCCGTACGCGACAACTCGATCGCCTTGCATCAAAACGGCTCCCAACCCAATCCCTGATGCATCACAGTAAACTGTATAGCTCTTCCCCTGTTCTGGGAGTATCAGGATCGGTGCTGATGTCAACCTTTCATTCAAGTCCTGAAAAGCTGTCTCGCAAGCTTCTGACTAAATGAACTTCACACCCTTCTTAGTCAGACCTGTCAACGGTGCTTCTAAGCGGGAGAAGTCCTATATAAAGCATCTGTAGTAACCAGCCATCCCTAAGAAACTTTATATCTCAAACACGTTCTTAGGCTGCTCCCAGGAAACTACTGCTCTCACCTTCTCTGGGTCTACTGCTACTCCTGCCTCAGAGATAATATGACCCAAGAAGTGAATATGGTCCATCCAAAAGTGGAACTTTGAGATCTTAGCATATAGCCGATGCTCTCTCAGTGTACTCAATACGATCTCAAGATGGGTGGCATGGTTGTGTCGAGTGTGAGAGTACACCAAGATGTTATCCACGAATACTACCACAAATGAATCAAGATATGGATGGAACACACGATTCATCAGAGCCATGAAAACTGTTGGTGCGTTCATCAGTCCGAACGGCATAACCGTATACTCATATAGACCATACCTACTCCTGAAAGCTGTGAGAGGTATATCAGATGGTCTAACGCGCAGCTGATGATATCCGGATCTCAAGTCAATCTTTGAGAACATTCGTGCTCCATGAAGCTGATCAAACAGATCATCTATTCTCGGCAAGGGATATCAGTTCTTAACCGTCAACTGGTTTAACTTCCGATAATCCACGCAAAGTCTAAGGGTACCATCCTCCTTCTTTGCAAAAAGGACCAGAGAACCCCAAGGAGAAGTACTGGGTCAGATAAAGCCCTTCGCCTGTAACTCCTCTAACTGCCTCTTGAGCTCCTGCAACTTAGGCGTGACCATCCTATAAGGAGGAAAGGACACCGGTGTTGTTCCTGGAACAAGCTCAATAGAGAAATCCACCTCACACACTAGAGGTAGACTTGAAAATTCGTCCAGAAAGAAATCCCTGAAATGATCAACAACTGGAGGGAAATCCTTCTGACAAGTCCCCTAATCATCCAGATATAAGCTCACAATCTGGGCTGTAACTCCACCTCACCCATGATGCTCTGGTCCAGCTTGACTCGCCTAAACATCCCATTCGCCCTTGTATAGAAACTCTCCACCCTCTGGTGATGTGAAACACACCCTGCAACGATAGCAGTCTACAAAGGCTCGGAAGGGAACCAACTAGTCTATCCCGAGAATGACGTCATAGCTCATCATCTCTAAAACATAGAGGTCCCAAAGGAAGTGACACCCTCCAACCTCAAGGGGGCACTCCTTACACTGACACACACCAGCCGTACTAGCCCCCAACGGAGTGTCTAGCATCATGATATTGGAAGAAGAAGAAGAAACACCGAGCCCAAGGCTCTCCACAATGGGTACTGAGATGAAACTATGCGCAGCACCCGTATCAAAAAGTACTGAAGACAAGACAGAATCTACTAGAATAGTACCTATGACTATAGAGGGTCCAAGATCCTACTCCTGCTGGGCCTGTTGCACTGCATATGCCTGCCCAGTGCCGCGGCCCTACGACACAGCCTGGCTACCCTGAGCTGTCCCGCCCTACTGCCTCTGCGATCCTGGTGTCTGGCTACCATAGCCACGACCACCATCTCTGCCTGCACGCCCTGACGTATTCCAATTTCCCGACTGGTAAGAAGCCACTGGTCCTGCTCCCGCACGTGGAGTCTGCACAGAACCCCTCTCACTAGCTGGTGGAAACTCCCTGCAAAAGAACTGCAAATGACCCATCTTGCCGCAAGTTTGGAACTCCACTGGGTCTCATGGACACTGAGGTCTCTTGTGCCCCTCTCTACCACACTGGTAGCACCTGAATGGACCACCTGAAGAAGCTTCCTGGCTGGTACTGCCACCCTGAGAGAAGTCCATCTGTCTCTTCCTCTTGCCGGCAGCAATAATACCAGTAACTGGTGCTGAACTGCCCTATCCCACACCACTAGATTCCCGCAGGTTCCTCTATGTAATTAGCGCCTGGTTCACAATCGCGTATACAGTAGGAAACCTGAAAACATTCACCAGTGCTCAGATGTCATACCGAAGACCATCCTCAAAACATCTGGCTCTCAACGTCTCATCACCCACCAGCACGGGTGAAAAACGCTGAAGCTCTGTAAAACGAGCAGAGTAGTCCATCACCGACATAGTGCCCTGCTGCAGATTCATGAACTATCGAGCTCTATCTGCCCTCAGCATATCAGGAAAGAAGAATTCATAGAAGACTGCCTGAAAATCTTCCCATGCCATGTCCCTGTGATGCTCTGACTGGGTGGTAACATACCACCACCTCTTGGAGGAATTACGCAACATATAAGTTGTGAGCTTGACCCTCTGCCCTGGAGGTGTCTCAAGATGCTTGAAAATAGTCTGCATCGATCCTAACCAAGAATCCGCAGCCTGTGGTCCGCCATCCCCTGAAAACGTAGGCGGATGCTGCTACTGAAAGATACACGTCAGCTCGGCCATAGATGTGGCAGCCTGCGATGCTCCCTGGAAGGTCTGCATGAACCACATAAAGCCTTCACGGAACTGCACCTCCGCGCCTGTGTCCGGTATAGCAGCTGGCGCCGCATCTGGCTTTGCTGGAGGATCAACTGGTAGCCCATGGCCCACCATCTCTGGAGTATAATTGTCGCCGCTCTCCTGGCGAACAACTCACGGTCGTCTCGGCGGCATGACACTACAAGGTCAAAATCACACCTCAGATTTAAGATTATTAAGACTGAAAGCGAAGGAACCATAAAGGAAGAAGAGGAAGAAGGCATTTCAAAGTTTGCAAAACAAGACTACACGGCGTGTACAATGACTACACAACGTGTACTTGACTTTCCTTTCCCTGCCCGGGTCCTTCTACACGGCTGAGCCACACAGCTTCCGTCGAACAAAACTACACGGCGTGTATAATATCTACATGGCACGTACTGTGTTATTTTCCAACTGCCCGTGTTGTCTGTGACACAGCCGACTACTCGTCTTACAACTCCACGGCGTGTTACACCCGTACACGGCGTGTACAACACCCCGTTTCCCAGCCACACGGCTAACTCCACACGGTCTGTCCTCAGACAAGACTACACGGCGTGTGCCAACGGTACACGACGTGTTTAGGGAGAGGTGACACCGGCCCGTGTTGTTAGCTACGTGGCCGAGTCCCTAGGTCACACTACACAGTGTGTTTATAATTGACATGGCGTGTTAGGTCAAGGAGTTCACCGACCCGTGTTGTTAGTTACATGGACGGACTCTGGGTCAACACTACACGGCGTGCACAAAACTAAACGATGTGTTTTACCCAAGCCCTTCCCTACCCCATGTCTCCACCCACACGGTTTGTGACACGGGAAGAGACTACACGGTGTGTACTCAGGGTACACGGCGTGTACTCAAAAAGTTCATTTTTCTTCCCGAACAGAAGAACATACACAGCATGTATAAAAATACTACACGGTGTGTATACTGGGTTTCCAGACAGTATGCCTCAAAAACTTCTCTGGAACCCAGAAAATACTTAAAAACAACACTTAAGTGTCAAATTCCGACCCGTGAGGGCCCATACTCCCCACGAATCAAAGTTTGACATCTTATATGTGTTATAAATAACAAACAGTCAATGATCCACCAAATTTTGGTCAATGGGGGCCCATACTCCCCAAAAACCAAAGTTTGGCGTCCATTCTATAAACAAGCTCAAACAAAAACACCATATCACAAGGAAGGTATTTATCAAGCAGCTATCACAACAACATGCGTTTCTAGCACAACAACTATCACAACAACATGAAAATTCTAATGCACCTACATGGAATGGAAGCTATGCATGGCATGTGATATCTAGAATGTGCCTATATGATGCATGAGATGGTATACCCTCATCTCATCAGGTTGCAACTAAAGAGAACCCACAGATAAAATATAAACAACACAATCTCAAGTGTGTCACCCAACGGTGAAAAAAAAATCAACCGTAAAATTGAAAAATCAAAAGAATGAAAAATACGAGGTAGACTGGATTTTCCCTGTACACGGGTTAGCTACGCTTGGGCACAGCTTATTACCTTATACCGTTCCGTCCTATCCCTGACTACGGCTCCAAATAGTAAGTCAAAGAAAATAACTCCTCTGATACCACTTTGTAACGTCCCAAACCCGGTTTCCACGCAACGGGTGCCCCGAGCCCGGTTCACCACGTGACCTCAAGTGCATTTTACCAAACGCCAGAGGCTGACGACTAACAGCGAGTGCCCATGTCTGATAGTGGGGAAACTATGCCCTCATTTGTCAAAGTGTAGCGCAGCAGAATACCAAAATAAACATACAATGACAGCGGAAGCAGTAAACCATACAACTACTGAAATAAACAACTGCAATGGATAAAACCAATAGTATAGAAAAGATTATGCTACATGTTTCAAGTTCTAAGAAAACAATCAGAACATGTTATACATCAATACAGTACAACAGAAAATAGAGTACAGCAAAGCAAAGCAAACAGCTGGCAGCAGCATCGCGAGCCTAGGATCGGTCCCATGCCCTCCTACTCCTCTGCAACAGTCAAGTACCCGTGTAGGGACTCTTGCCCCTATCTACACCTGCAGAAACGTAATTTGTTTGGGCCGAAAAGCATCACCCAAACAGGGTGTGAGAAATATATCTCAGTAGGCACCCACCCAAGGCCCGTTCCCAACTGCGTGTAAGCATGCAATAATAGTGTGCAATAGTAAAATGCAATAAAGTAAGCAGTACTCAAAAGTCACTAATTACCAGTTATATTGCCATCTTATTATTCATTTAATCCATTAAATATTAGAAATCACCACAATGAATTTCTAAGTAAACAATCCACATCCTCAGACAAGTAACCCCTACCCTCAGGTAAGGAGTATCCAACACAAGAATCCGCCCTCAGGTATAACAAAATTTTGACCTCAGGCGTAGGTAGTGTTGCCCTTAGGCACAGAGTCTATGGCCCTTAGGCACGGAAGAAGTTTCCCTCAGGCCAAAAATATCTACAGCCCACAGGCTAAACAGTGCAGTGTCCACAGGCTAATCACAACAATTCCCTCAGGATAAATAGGTAACCGGTCCATGACCAACATATCAAAATGCAGTAAACAAGCAACTCCTCTCAATGAAATTCTACGATTACTACCTTTAAGGCATACCCTTGGGTATCCTAACCAAACGGCTAAACAGTGAAACACACCCCTGGGGTGGTTTCGGATCCAAGCAATGATCCCAAACAACATTTTATTATCACAATTAACTACCTAATCAATTCTAGGCATTAAATATAGCAACGACCTCAGCCACACGACACCCCAACATGGGTTCATGGCACAAAAACGCACAAAAACGCACGACAGTTGGAAAATAAACACAAAGCCACCTACCTTATACATCAATGAGCGTTATACCCGAACGCTGACTCCAGAAATGCCCAAGAACAACGTATATCTGACAAAAAACAAAACCCATTAAAATGTAAATAACTTACATTAGGAGAATAATTGGTAAGAACGGTACCTGGAGAGGAGAGGGCTCACCCGTGCGGTTCCAACGAGATCGTCCGAAGCCGAATCGGATTCCAGACAAACTCCCGACGGATCTGCAAAGGTCCGGCCTCCTCCTTTGGCTCCAAAATGGCTCAAACACCTCCTCTGCCAAATGAGGAGGCTACTGCCTGTTTTAATCCGAAAAAACAAAGTACACGGTGTGTACTTCTGAGTACACGGCGTGTACTTCTTTCATTTAACTGTTCATTTGGCGGCACCGCCACACTGTTCATCCGTCAACATGAGTACACGACATGTACTCCCAAATACATGGCGTGTACTGTCTCCCAGCGGGTGGCGACTCCACCACCTTACTGTTTAAGCCTGCCGATTGACTACACGGCGTGTAGTCGGTTCCTACACCCTTCGTCGCCGGCATGGCTACACGCCCCATGTACTCATCCCAACACGGCCAAAAGTACACAACGTGTGGATTAAGTACATGGCGTGTAGTTCCAAAATTTAGGATTTTTCCCATTTTCCATATTTTCTCAAAAATCACTTAAAGAAAAGGAAAAAGAAGAGGCACGTACCTCAAAATAAGAACTAGGTTCTTAGAATTGGGCATGATTGCCTTTAATATAAGAGTACACTATGATGTCATCGATGAATACCAACACAACCAATCCCATTTTGATGTCACTTATCACTGCTGGGACACATGAAACACATTCAAAAGCCTTTTGACTCATTTCATGCAAGTTTCTAATCAACCACTAGATGCTACGATTCAAGAGTGATTCATTAACCAAAACTCATCACTACCTCATGACTCTCTAACAAGAAATAATGATCTTAACATTCTTTAGGGAACTATTTCCATTGAATTACTTGAGGTTCTCCACCACAACTTGAATTATTTCCATGTAAACACAAATTCTCCATCGTACCGATCAAAAACCAAGAAGTCCTACACATAACCAGTGCTCATCATCTTAATTTCACTGAAAATGATAGGCGCTTGTTCTCGATCTACCTGTCCACTTACCCCAAATGACATCATGAATCTCCAGTATGTTACTACAGTATTTACCCCACTAGAAACCTAAGGTAGCATGATTTCCCATGATCCTTCAATAAAATTGATTCATGATCTTGTGATTTGTATGTCACTAGTGATAGGACCAAATTCCCACTCACACAACCAACCATGACTCTTGCTCTATCAGCCTCATCGAACTCAAGAATCCTTGATGTTCCCATCCAATAACTCAACCTTTTCAAAAATTAGGTCCAACTGCATGACCACCCATCATATTGGGTGTAACTTTTATACCAAAACATCTATCTAGAGTTAACATCAATCCACACATTGAACACTTCCAAAACAACTGGGTCTGGTGCCAAAACGATTCTTCCCTTAAAAACCAACCTTAAAACCAACTATAAGAACTCAAGTGTTTCTCTTGGAAGGAAACCAAGGTGTGACCATTCCTTTTACCAAAACATGATAGAACCCACCATACATCAATCCCATATCTAAATCATCCACCAAGGATTCAAATTCTAAATAACATAGAACACTGGTATAACCTCCCTCAAGGTCACCATAAATTTCCCAAAACCAAGAAATTTCCTAGTTAGCACACTAGGCCAAACCTACACTAGGAAACACTCACTGTGTGCCACTAGCAGAAGCCCAAAAATTCCACCTATGCCTTACATACCCAAAGGAACTTGAAACCTAACCTACCCCTTTCAAGGGTTTCCATCAATGGTTAAATGACACCAAATCCCCAAACTAGAGTCACATCTAGTAAGGGACATTGGATCTCCCTCTAATCCCTACACATCGAACCTCAAACAATTCACTGCTCACAAGTGGTACTCCTAAACCTATTTTGAAAAACACTATGTCTAACACACCAAGAAACCATTTACTCTATGTACTGCACCCATAACTACACCACCATTATTAATGACACCACAAACCAAGACACCCATTTTGTTGGGACCAAGTTGGCAAGAAGTTGTTTTTGGAACATGGAAGAAGTTTGTGCTAAAAGTGTTGTATTTTGTTGTCAAAGAGAAATAAATCACCTCACTTTGTAATTTATGGTGGTCAGACTCATCATCATAATTAAAATATCGAACACAAAATTCTTAATAAATTCCATCAAATTGTGAAGAAGTTTTCTAGGATAAGTGTTTTATCAAACTCACCTTGGTTTTTGAATGAAAGTTTTGATCATAATAAGGAAGTGTATCAAAGTCTGATTGGTTCTGATGTAAACCTGATTATTCTTTGATAATCATGGAGTTATCATAAATCATAAGTTATTTGATAAACCTTGTGATTCAATCCTTATATAAAAAGGGTGAGAACAGGTGCTTCCAACTGGATTGAAGTTTGGTTG
This sequence comes from Viscum album, assembly GCA_963277665.1. Classification (NCBI taxonomy): domain Eukaryota; kingdom Viridiplantae; phylum Streptophyta; class Magnoliopsida; order Santalales; family Viscaceae; genus Viscum; species Viscum album. The sequence continues at coordinate 1,493,207,694 of OY728142.1, forward strand.
GAAATAAAGAAGATAATGGAAGGATGGGAAGTTATAATACTTTCTATTGTAAGTTTGATGATTCTATGCTAATCCTAAATGTTCTCAATGTCATGGGGAATTAATTATACAAGAATAAGTTTTTGGAAGAAGGATTTTGTTGAAGTTAAAGATTTCCGGTCTTAGTCTAATAGTGTGAGATCACTCGACACAAAATTTTTTGCAGGTTGAGAATTTTTGTTTGAAAAATGAGAAGATGAAGATTCTATTTTTCAATCAGACTAATAATCCAAAGGATACAAATCTTCAAAGAAAAATTTTGGTAAGGAAAGAAGTAGCTTATAACATTGATTCATCAGATACAATGTGCCACCAATCATCAGATTAATCCTAACATTGATCATCAAATGTAATGATTGTTGCAAAATGGAATCAGAGGTAGAAAAGTTTGTTGACGAAGATTAGTTAGTTAAGATTTTTTGAGACCGATGAGAAAGTATAAGTTGTTGGGACTGATGAAAAATGGAATTAGAGATCAATAAAAAATGTAGTCAACCATTATCATTAGGTTGAATTGTTTTGTTTCAATCTAAAAATATAAGAATGCTCTGATTTGTTTTCATCATTTAGGTCAAGATAAATTAGACAACATGCGGTACCAACTATTGGATTAGAGGTGACACCAATACATCAGAGGAAGCTGAAGACCTATTTATCGAATGCATGATGACATCGATACCTCATCGTACATAGGATCATCATTATAAAGAAAAGAATAAAATGACTTCTATCAAAGTGTTTGTCAAGAGGGTTTGAATCCAGTTCTAAAGTGTTTTCGAGGGGTGCTGACATTGTTAGAATTTGTGACTATTTTTATGGAAAAATAAAGGAAACTAAAGTCTAAAGAAGTAGAAACAATGTTTATGGAATAATGGTTTCAATGTTTTATTTCTAATAGTTGGTAAAAAGTATCAGAATGAGAAGTTTATTACAAGTGATCATCATAATGAGAAGTCTTTAGTTATGATGTTTTAGTAAGTGGATAAAAAAAAATTGGAGTGACCATATGTCTTCATTGTAATGAATAAATTAGAATGAAAATCAAAATCAGAATGAAGAATGGTTATAAAGTATTAAGTGAGATAAATATGTGATAATATTAAATAAAGTTCGAGAAGAATCAATAATAATTGAGAAGCACTGAAGAAGTAAAATATTTATTTGAAATGAAGATGAAATTTGAAGTTTTGAAAAATTTGGTTAAGCAAGAAAACTTTTTAGATTCCCACCTAAACCATTTTTGGCACACCTATAAAAGGAAGGAAGTGTATGGTACTTTATAATGAATTATAACACTTCTCATATATAGATAAAGAGAGGGAAGTTCTAAAGTTTTAGATTGAATAGGTTTCTGAATTTAGATTTCCTAAGGAAGATTTCCAGATAGAAGAAGAAGAAGGTAGATATTATTCAAAGAATTATTAGATCATAATGAATCATCAAACCAAAAAATCAGACTGAGATTTCAAGACTGAGATTCCTGGACTAAGGGAGAAGTAGTTAAAAATTATTTCAGTGTAATTTTAATGGTTTTATATTTCTAGACTGAGAAATTGGAATGAGGAATCAGACTGGGATATCAGACTGAGTATCATTATGAAGTCCCTAGAAGTTCTTACCTACTGTTAGGTAGGAAATTAAAGTATTTTTTTAAAGATTATATGTTTAAAAGTTAACAAGGTAGTACATTAACATGTTTTGAAGCAATTGGTGAATTTTTCTTATCTTGTTATACAATCTTTTATTACATCATTTTGTGCTACTTGAAGCATATTCATTTTTGTATTGAACATAGTACTACACAATTGTAAGGGTATATCTTACTTATTGTATCCATATAAAAGAACTATTTTCTAGTGGATCATGTGGTATTATATTGTTTCCAAACCATACCAAGGATGTATCTACTCTTATTGATTAGTGAACCTTGTAAACTATTATGTTCCTATGGATGTGTTACTGTTTTGTTTTCATTAAATTGGTAAATATTTAACAATAGGTTAAAGTTATTTCAAAATAAAGGAAACTTAAAAGAAAAATATACCATCGATTCACCCCCTTCCCCTCTCAGTGATACATGGATATTAGATATGTAATATAAAGTGGTATCAGATCAGGTTCCCTTTGTTTACTCTTTTCTAAAGTTTTTGAAGAGAAGTTATGATGTAAAATATGAATTTTGTGAATAATAAGGGGATTATGGTCTTTTATGGTAAGAAATATCATATCTAGAAAGATATAATGTTTTCTTATATTACATATCTTGGTTATGATATTCTTGAATTTGTAATAGATGGATTTACTATTATTGATGAAAAAGTTCCTATTACATCTATTTATAAGAAGAATATTGAGAATGATGAAAGTGATAATAATTCTTTAATCTTATCACTTTATGAAAGTGAATTTTTAAGAGTGAAGGGTGATGGAACTTTCAAAGGTATCTGTGATAAGCTAAATAATATTTATGAAGGAAATACAAAAGTGAATAAGGAAAAGTTACAAATATGGAGGCTAAAGTATAAAGATCTCAAAATGGGTGAGTATGAATATATTAGTGACTTCTTTATCAGGTTGAATGACATTGTTATCACTATTATATATCTGGTAAAAAGTTATAATATTATACTATTGTTGAAAAGATATTGAGGATTATTCCTGAAAGTTTTGATGCTAAAATTTTCTCATTAGAAGATAGAGACCCAGAAAAATTATCTCTTGATTATTTGCATAGTATTCTCATCACTTATGAAATGAGAAGGGATAAAGTTATGAAAGGAAAAAAATTGATATAGAAATGTCTTTCAAGGCTACCAAGAAAGAAAAGTAGAAGAAGATTATTAAATAACAAGAAAATGAAGATTATGATTCTGAAAATTAGGTTTGTAAAAATATTGATTAATTTTTATCCCTGTTTTCTAAAAATGTGAAAATAGGTACAAGAAAGTATAAAGGAAAAATTCCCTTAATTTTTTTTGAATGTAGAGTGATTGATAAATTTGCTGAGAATTTCCCCCGAAGAAATAATGTATACAATAATAATGAAGATGATACAAGATAGAGAAGAACATTAAAGAAATAGGGTGATAGGGATAAATATTATTCTGAAGGGAAATATTGAAAATTCTCCAAATCCAAAATGAGAAGTTTTTTGTCTAAATATAATGATGAAGAAGATAGTGAAGATAGATCCAAAAAATACACTGAGAATGCTAGAGATAATACTTTCATTACAATAGTTAACAATGAAGAGTTCAAAAGAATCACTTCTAAAGAATAAGTAACTCAACTAAAATTTCATCTAAAAGAAGAATTGAAATAATGTTTGAGAAAAATTGGATGGCTTGAGAAAGAATTTAAGAAATTGAAAAATGAAAGTTCCTCAATAAACAATCATGAATTTTTTCCTAATGAAATAGTTAATCTATTTAAATAGATTGATGACTTGAATAAATTATTAAGAAATAAAATAATCAGAGTGATTATCTAGAAGTTAAGATGAAATAAAAATAACAAGAATTGGAACTTGTTCAACAAAAAATTTCTAAATCTGAATAGAGGGTTAAAAATTTCAAAAATTATATCTATAGAGTTGGTGAAAGATTTGGAAATGGTATAAATAAGAAGGATCAAAATTTACCTTCAAAGGTTGAGGCGAAATTTGAAATTTTTTCTAAGAAGAATAAATCTAGAAAAGTTATGTATGTGGACAAAACCAATGAAGTGGAGAAGTAAAATTTTTCTAAAAATGATGAGTTTGAAAAAGTTCATAAAAATTATGGTTTTAATAAGGATTAAAATAAAACTGAGCTAAAAAAGAATATTCTAGTTGATAATAGAAAGGTTGATGTTCAACAAAGTTCAAATAAGAAAGATACGAATGTTTCTAAGAAACATACTGACAACTCTGAACAGTATGGTAGTTATAGAGGAAAATATTATTTATATGGATAATTATAGTATTGTGATGGATTCAAACATATGAAAAATATGTTTTTTTAATCAACAACATTACTAATATTCCATGAATTATAGAAGGAAAAGTTTGAGGGGCAGTCAATCCTCTCAAAGGAATAATTCTGAGAAGGATATTTTGAATAAATATGAGAAGGTTGGTGTAAAAGTTAAAAATAGGTTCCAAACTCTAGAAAATATTTGTGAAATATTTGAACAACTTGGACATATCACAAAAAATGTCTTGTTTTATTATCAACATAAGAAATTTTTTTGCAACTCTCAGAAGCCGAATGTGAATAAAGATAAAGGGAAATAAAAATCTCTTATTGTAGAAACCACTCTCAAAGCTAAAAAGGAGAAAAACCTTGAATCATGGATAGTAGGTGTTCTTCTAATATGATAGGAGAATTAAATTTTTTGAGGAATTTTAAATACTTCAAAGAAGGAATAGTGAAATTTGGAAATGATGAATCCCTCACAATCAAAAGTGTTGGATATGCTATTATTGGGGAAGAAAATTTAAATTCCAATAAATATTTGTTTGTTGATGGGATAAAACACAACCTTATAAGTGTTTCACAATATTGTGATGAAGTTAATTTTTTTTATAAAATATGGGGTTGTTTTGAAAATATAGGAAGATGGAAAGATAGTTACAAGAGGACAATTTACAAAAGGAAACTTGTTCTAAGTCGGTGTGGTTCAAAACTTTTGTTACTTAGGAATGATTTAGGAGAATTAGTTGTGGAATAAAAGTTTGGGACACACATGTAAAAGAAACATTATCAAGTTATCTAAGAGATAAAGTGTCCATGGAATTTTTGATATGTCAAGAATAAGAGATTGGTGTTGCACAATTTGTCAAAAAGGAAATATTACGAACTCTGTGCATAATAAAGTTGAATTTTTCTTAAAATGACCCCTAGAACTTATTCATTTTTATATCCATGGTTCATTGAGAAATCAATAAAATCATGAAGATAAGTACTTTATTACTTTCATTTATGACTTTACTCTCATTACATGTGTTATGTATATGAAACATAAGTCAGATGCTATGAAAATGTTTAAACTTTTCAGAAGAAAAGATGTGAAGGAATGTGAGTATTCAGTGAATAAGTTGAGAATTGAAAATGGCGGTGAATAAAAAAATAAATATTTTTAAATTTATCTTGAAAATCATGGAATTAAACACGAGCCTAGTACACCTTATGCTCCTCAACAAATTGGTTTTACTGAAAGAAAAAATATAAGTTTGGTTGAAACGTGGTTAACTATGTTACTTGAACATGGTCTCTATCATTACCTTTAGAGGTAATCCATGAGAAACTCTTTTTATATTCATAATTTATGTTTCTATAGGAAAAGTTCATATATGACTTCATATGAAATGTTTTATGAAAAAACTCTAAGTTTGAAACACTTGAGAGTTTTTGGGAGTCCATGCATCATAAAGAAGAAAGGTGGAAACCTTGTGAAGTTTTATAAGAGAGGTGAAGATGGAATTATTCTTAGCTATTATCTAGAAGGAAGAGGATATAGATGTTTTAAAAAAGACACAAGAATATTAATTTAATTTTTTGATGTGAAAGTTATTGAAAAAACTGAGGAAGATGCTAAAAAAACTTGTACAGATAAAGAATATGAAAAATATGAAAGAATTTTTATTAAAAATTCTGATAAGGATGTAAAAATGTATAATCCTACTCAAGAAGAAGAATCAAGATCAATTTTTTTCCAATTATGAGAAATAATATTGAAAATATCATCCCATGCTAAGGAATAAAGTGGAATCTTAGAATATAATTGGTGGTCATTATCAAAAGGTTCTGAAAATAATAACATCAAAAGTTATTACACATACTTCTTTGTATTAAAAATTTGAACTAAAATATGTGAATGAATCTTTTGAGCATTCAGAATGGATTCAGGATATGAATGAAGAGTTGGATTAGATTTAAAAGAATGATACTTGGAAAATCATACCTAATTCAAATGAAAAAAACGTTATCAGTACAAAGTAGGTTTTCTAGAACAAGATGAATGAATATAGTGAATTGATAAGAAAAAAAGAAATATTAGTGTTCAAAGGTTACTCACATATAGTGGGAATTGATATTTATGAGACTTTTAATCTGGTGGAAAGGCTATAAACAATTGGATTTTTTTTTCTATTTATGAACAATGAAGTTACAAAAATTTTCATATGGATGTGAAATTCGCATTTCTGAATGGGGATCTTGATAAAGAAGTTTATATTGAACATCCATGTTTATTTATTATTGGGAAGGATGAAAGTTATGTGTGAAAGTTGAAGAAATACTTGTATGGGATAAAACAAGATTCGATGGAATGGTATTCCAAATTGGATACCTTCTTAATAATGATGAGTTTTAATAAAGTAAGGGTTGATAATAATCTTTACATTATAAAAAGTCTGGAATTTTTCCTTATTGTGATTGTTTATGTTGATGACATTATCTTTACTAGTAATTATGAAATACTTGTGAAATATTTACTAAATAGATGAAAAAGTTTTTCGAGATGTCCATGCTGGGTGAAATGAAATACTTTCTTAGGTTAAAAATCTCACAAAAGAAGAAACACATAAATTTCCCCCCATAAAACTATGATAAGGAACTTCTTAAAAAGTTTGGCATTGAAAATTAAAAAATAGTTTCCACACTGATTTTAGTGGGAACCAAGTTGATTAAATATAGATAAGGAAAGGAAGTTGACTCTAAAGATTTTTAGAAGATGATTGGAAGTTTTTTGTATTTGACTGCCTCAAGACCAAACATTTTCTCATTCTATTACCTTATATGAAGTATTTCAGGGTTCTCTAAAATAATCACATATATTGGATGAAAAAATAATTTTCAAATATATATAAGGCACAAAAATTTTCAGAATTAGTTATGATAACTCATAAAGTATTAATTTTTTTGGTTATATAGATTTTGATTGGGTAAGAAATTTTAATGATAGAAGATCCACATTTAGTGGAGTTTTCTTTTTGAGGGAAATTTTTGTAAGTTTACATACTAATAAAAAAAATCAGTAAATCTTAACACAGCTGAAGCTAATTATATTGCTTCAAATCAATATGCTACTCAACTTATGTGGATGAAAACTCAGTTGGAAGACTTACTTGTTGAAGTAAAGTTACCCTTTCTCTTGGGTTATGATAATAAAATTGCGACTAACCTTACAATAAATCTGGTACAATATTATCATTAAAAACGTATTGATATCAAACACCACTTCATCAAATATCATATGGAGAAGAATGAATTGATACTGGAGTATGTTCCTACATTATAACAAATTATTGATATATTCAAAAAACCTTTACTGAAGGAAGTATTTTTCAAATTGAGGTTGAACATGGGTTTCCCACCTCTTTCTCATCATGGTTGAGGTATGTGTTTCTATCCCTTCTCTCATCTAGTCTTTGGATAATGTTATCAAGGTGGATAATTTGTTCATAAATCTATTCTTTGATATGTGCTAATCCTTTTAAGGAATAATGCATGTAAGGGGAGTTATGGGTATGTTGTAAACTCATCATGTAAGTTTTTGAACTATTCTAATAGTTTTTTAGAGTGTTTATAGGAAAATTGTTTTTATAGGAAAGTTGAAGAAGTGAAGGAAGATGTGAAGATAAGCTAAAGATGTTTCATGAGTCACTACTTTTGGAAAATATGGTTTTACTCTCAATTATTATTGTTTCTTATAATGAGTTATCTCTTGTAGGCTTAGAGTTCATTGATAAGTAATCCAAAGCTTTAGGTTACAAATTTTAGTGATTTATGAACCTTGTTTGACAACAAAATCCAAAGGGGTAGATTATTGGGGACAAGTTGGAAAGAAGTTGTTTTTGGAAGATGGAATAAATTTGAACTGAAAGTGTTGTATATTGTTGTCAAATATAAAGAAATCACCTCACTTTTTAATTGATGGCGATCAGACTCATTATCATATTCAGAAGACCAGATACAAAATTCTTAAGAAAGTCAATCTTATTGTGAAGAAGTTTTTTGAGAGAAAAGGTTCATTAGACTCACCTTAGGTGAAAAATGAAAGTTTCAATCATAATAAGGAAGTGTATCAGAGTCCTATTGACTCTGATGTAAACCTAACAATGATTTTATGATCTTAGAGTTCTCATAAATCATAATTTGTTTGAGAAAACCTATGATGCAAGCCTTATAAAGGAAAGAGGGAGAACAAGTGTTGTAAATTAGATTAAAGTTTGGTTGGAAGGAAAGAATATGATGGATGGATGGAAAGTTATAATAATTTACATTATCAATAAAACAAAGATATGGAAATCCTAAACATTCTCAATGTTATGAGAAAGTCATGATACACGCAGAATTTTTCTGAAGAAGGAAGTTTCTGAAGTCAAATATTTTTGGTCTTAGTTCATCAGTGTGAAATCACTCGACATATAATTTTTTATAAGCTGAGAAGTTTTTTTTGAAACATGAGAAGATTAATATGTTGGTTTTTAGTTTGACTAATTATCCACAAGATATAAATCTTCATAGAAAAATGTTGTTAAGGAAAGAAGTTACTACTAACATTGATTAATCAGATATGGTGTGCCACTGATCATCAGAGTAATCTTGTCACTGGTAATAAAACACAGTGATGGTTACAAAAGGGAATCAGAGGTATAAAAGTTTTTTGAATAATATCAATTAATCAAGATTTTTGAGACTAGTGAGAAAGTATAAGCTTTCGGGACTGATGAAAAATGGTATCAGAGATCAATCAATAATGTAGTCAACTATTTTCATCAGGTTGAATTGTTTTGTTTCAATTGGGATAGAATATAAGAATTCTCTAATTTATTTCCATAATTTGGTTCAAGAGACATCAAACAACATGTGGTACCAACTATCGGACTGGAGGTGGCAATGATCCATCAGATAAAGACATAGACCGATTCATCAGACACATGATGATACTAATACCTCATCAAATGCACGATCATCAGTCTAAATAAAAGAAGAAAAGGAGTTATGTGAAAGTTTTTTTCAAGAGGGTTTGAAGTCAGTTATGAAGTGTTGTCGAGGGGTACTGAAATATTAAAAAGTTGTGACTATGTTTTTGTAAAAACAATGGTAAATAAAGTCTAACAAAGTAGAAAATTTTTTTATGGTGGAATCGTTTCAATGTTTTATATCTAATAGTTGGTATGGAGCATAGGAATGCGTAGTTTGTTTACAAGTGGTCATGGTAATGATAAGTATTCAGTTATGATGTTTTAGAAATAGGGTTGAAAAAACCAAAGTGACCATATGTTTTCATCATAATGAAGAAATCAGAATGACAATCGAAATTAGATTAAAGAATGGTTATAAATTATGAAGTGATCTGAATATGTGAGAAGATTCAAGAAAGTTTGAGAAGAATAAATAAGATTTGATAAGAACTAAAGATGTAAAATATGTATTTGAAATGAAGATGAAATTTGAATTTTTAGAAAAATTGGTTAGGAGGGAAAATTTTTTAGATTCCCACCTAAACCATTTTTAGCATACCTATAAAAGGAAAAAAGTACATGGTACTTTCTAATGGATCAGAACACTATTCACATGTGGATGAAGATATAAAAGTTCTAAAGTTTTAGAGAGAAGAGGTTTCTAGATTGAGCTTTCCTGAGGAAGTTTTCTAGATAGAAGAAGATGAAGGTAGATTGTATTTATTAGATTATTAGATCAAACTGGACCATCAGACTGGAAAATCAAAATGAGATTTTCAGACTAATGCAGAAATAGTTTAGAATTGTTTCAATGGTATTCTGATAGTTTTATATTTCCAAACTGATCAATCAGACTGAGTAATTAGTCTAGGAAATCAGACTGAGTGTCATTATGAAGTCTAGAGAAGTTCTTACCTACTGGTGGGTAGTAAAGTGAAGAATTATTTTGAAGATTATATTTGTGAAAGTTGACAAGGAAGCATAGTAACATGTTTTGAAGTGATTGATGAATGTTTTTTTAACTTGTTACACAATCTTATATTACATTATTTCATGCTACTTTAAGAACATGCACTTTTGTATTGAATATAGTGCTACACATGTGTAAGGGTATATCCTACTTGTTGTATCCACACAAAATTTTTTTTTTCTAGTGGATCGTGTGATATTGGATTATTTCCAAACCATACCAAGGATGTAGATACTCTTATTAAGTAGTGAACCTTGTAAATTATTGTGTTCCTGTAGATGTGTGATTATTTTGTTTTTAGCAAAGTGATAAATATTTAATAGGAGGAAAAGGTTTTTTCAAAAGAAATGAAACTTAAAAGAAAAATATATAACTTATTCACCCACTCCCCATCTCAATGATACAACGATCTTGGTTGGGAAATATCACATTTCATGGTCCCACACAAAACTCAAATGATCAAAACCCATGAAGGTTACCACCTCCACATTACTAGAAAACATCTCACAACCTCAAGGTTACAACCCTACTAAGGGTACAAAAAGAACATCCCATTACCAAGAACATCAAAACCCATAAAATCCTCACTACCCATAACCAAAGGTCTCAAAACTAGGGCACTCTCAAGACTAAACCACTCATACGCATGGCCAGAAAAAAAGCACTATGGATACTCATTGCCAAGGTCTCAAGTTTCTATCATTTCCCATTTCCCTTTTTAATTAAAATTTTATATTTCAAAACCCAAGGATTTACCCTTTCCAAAACCCTTTTTTTAAACCATATTTCAAAATTATTAGATTTATTCAATTTCACTATTAATTTCTTTTGGTTAAACATCATTTCATTTAAAAGTCAATCATATGCAACATACGGATGACCTATCAATCCTATGTGTCTAGCATGATTCATGAACCCACACAACCTCTCTTACCATTCCGGGCCAAGAGATAAAACCTCATAAATCAATAACATCACATACAAGTGTACCACTTGATGTGGAAGTATCAATCAATGGTGAAATCACAAAGTAAAACATCAATTCCCACCCCTAGAAACTTGGGATTTCCCCCCGTATGTGGGGCTGCAGGCACCTAGGCATGAGCTAATTACCAAGACCCAATAAAATTCTGGTATACTATATTCCATGACCCAAATAGTAATACAAAATAAAACCCCTCTGATACCACTTTGTAACATTCCATACTGGGTTCCATTATAACCGGTTCCCCTATTCGGATCACCACATGACCTCAGGTGGACCTCCCTATATGCCATAGGCTACCGATTAGCAACATGGGTCTAAGAAGGTACAATGGGGAGACTATAATGACTTATTAGAGTGATACCACCATGGAAAAAATACCAAAAAGATACAATCTAGTATAAACAACAACATGAATAACATAAAACAAGTTCCAAAAATAACCCAAGTAAAACATGATACAATAATAAAACATATACTCTACATGTCAGGCAGTCATACAAACAACACCTCTAATACTAAAACTATAAAAATATTCTAAACACAGTCCTGAGTCCCAACCTAGTCCTCATATCCCATGCTCTAACCCATCAGCCCATGCATAAACCAACCACCAAGTCTCTAACCTGAACCTGTCCCTGAAAAATAAGTAGCATCTTCTTGGGTACCCAAGCACTATGGTCGCCCCAATAGGGTGTGCGCACAACTCAGTAGGAAACTACCAACAGTTTCTAAAGCAATAACTAATCTAATAATAGTGAAAAAGGAGGTAAAATAATCAATAGACAAATAGTAGATAAACTAGTTTTCATTATTTAATAGTATTTAAATTAACCACAATTATTCTTAGTTTTTAGTGATGCCCAAACCCATTAAACCTACTTCGGGATATGGAAATCGTTTAAACTATATATCACAAAGGTCATAGGTTGGAAAATTATGAGCATCAATCTAAGTATCCAATTAGGATTCAAAATGGCATGTCTGAACATCCCAAACATTTATTATAGGGGTTACAAGTTGGAATATAAGGAGAATCAGTCCAAGTATCCAACCGAGATTCAGAACATCATGCCTGACCATCCCAACCACAATATGGAACACCATGTCCACACCCTTGGAGTCAAGATCATCATTCCATCCTCCAAAAACTATGGTACATCAGGGTTCCTAGAGTATCAGTCTGTCCCACCCAAAACCAGGGAGTGGAGCATCATTAAAACATCCCAAAACCATGTAATTATCAATCATTTCAATATTTATCACATCATTTATAAAAAATCCAATAAACATAATTATTCATAATTTACCAAGGCCCCAAAAGACCTTTAAAACCAAACATGTATAAGCAAGATCCAACCCATTTTTCTCAATTTCATAAATCACCACTTAAAACATGTTATGAGGATTACAAAAACCAATCACTTCATTAAAAAATTTCAAAACTATCCTTCAACAAGGGTCCATCTCTTTGAACATAAAAACAAGGCTGAATGCCATCCATTCCCTTAAATTCATTTAGAAGAATCCAAAATGGAATTTTTACAAGGGGAAACCACAAAAACAATTAAAAACATCATTTTAAATATAATAATAACCCCTTTATAATCACTTTGAGGTCAACACCTCCTTTTTAAAACATTATCCACTTTCAAAACACCATTTTCCTTCATTAAAATCATAATCAGATCAAAATTCAAAACACATCATTTAAACCATTTTAAAATCCTCTTAGGCATTTCAAAAAAACTAGTATATAATCATTTCAATTATCCCTTTAACCATTACCACATACCAATTAACAATTACAACCCATTCACTTTCATAGTTACCATATATCAATGTTTACCAATTCATTTCACCATTTTCAAGGATTGGAATACCCCATGGGTAGCCCTAGGTCTAGTTTCAAATCATCAATGGACCCAATGAGGTCCATAAAGAGTATCACACATCAAATTCATTCCCAAATTACCTTTCTAATCCAGAAACATGAAAACACAACAAATAAGAAAATTGGAACAACAACATACATATATAAGACATCCATACTATGGAAAAAATCTTGTAGACCACACACCTAATGCTTATAGACAACCAATAATCTTTCCTTAGGCCTTGATTCAAACTAAAATAGACTCAAACACTAAGGTGAAGAACCCCCTAGAAATAGGGTTCATGGGATTCATAAAGAGAGGATACAACCAACAAAGCCTCTTCTAGAAAATGGAAGGAAACAAAGTCAAAGACTTATCCGAAGCTTTGATTCGCAACCAATGACACTCCAAAATTCTAATAATTGAGGGAGAAACATCCATGGAGGTGGGGAGGGATCATGGTTCATACCATAGGATACTGGGGGTCAAATGAGGGAGAAATTTGGGGGAGAAACATTTAAGGTCATGAGGTAAAAATAGTAAAATACCACTTTTAACATGGTGCATGATTTATAGTGACCTAGGATTTTCATTCATAGATATTACATCATTTTTATGAATATTTATTAATTTACACAAAAAAACACCTGAGAACCATAATATTTTAATGCATTTGGAAACTTAGAAACATAAACATTGGTCCATAAGTGAGCTACATCAACTACCACTACGATCTTCACAAATAGAACCCTTCTTAGACATATCATATATAATACATTTCTTTATAACCTGGGAAAAGGAAACATAAGAAAGGGTGATATTAGATGCTCAGTAAGGGTAAAAAAGGAAGATACATAAACATAACATCAACATAAGGGTATGAGAACATGATCATAACATTAGAAAACTACACCCTTCATATAAATGATCATAATATTGAGTCATAGTATAAAGATTGGTAGTTCATAAGACATGAATCATAAGGAAATCACCGAACATGATCCATGAGAGAATAACATTAGAATAAGACATGAAATTTGTGGCATACACATAAGCATAGAAAATCATTTCCATATAATTCAAGGCTCACATATAAGGCTATCATATTAAAATGAATTCACTACCCAAACCATTATAGTATTCAAGGTTCACTCCCAAGACCATTATAGCAGAAAAAGTACCTTATTGAACTGGGTTCATTCCCCATTCCAACCCTATTAAACTAAATCAGGTTTAATCCTCATTCCATCTCTGTCTTACTAAACTAGTTTCACTCGCCATTCCGGTCTAGTCTATATCATGAGATATAAATCTTCACCCAATGCATTGAAGGGAGATATAGGTCCCACCCATAGCATAATGAAATCATACATATGTGTGTCACAATATAATAAAAATTCATCATATCATAACCCATGAAATAATATGGGTATCATAAAAATATCATCACATCATAACTTGGGAAAAATATACAAGTTTTATAATCATTTCATAATATAATAACAGTGAAAAGAAGTGGGTTTCATAAGCATTTCCTCATGGTATAACCCATGGAAGAGAAATAGGTTTCATAAAAATCATGACATAAAAACATAAACCATTTATAGAAATAATATGAATGGTATACTTGGATAATATCCCCAGTAAGGCATAGGTAACACCAACGGATTTCATCTTATATGGAAAACAATTTTAAAATATCATTTAAAATATTTCTCAAGGAAAATATCCTTTCTGATTTGATTTTTTTTGAAAATATAAAACATTTTTAAACCTTTTTATTTGAACATAACCTTGAAAACTTATAAAGTAATCTTAGAAGAAAATTATAGAAAGTTTCCTTCATTCCATACACGTTAAAAAAAAATTCTTTTTACATTTTTGATAAAAGACAAATGAGTGTTGTTTGAAAAAATACATCAATATTACTTTAATTTTTTTTTGTAAAAATTAAAAAATGGGTAAAAATGTATTTAAAAAATCATTATATAGTAATCAAACATTTTTTAAAACATTTTTAGAAAATATTTTTTTGGAAGAAAATAGATTTCTGACTGAAGATAGAAATAAAGTAGAATTTTCTTAATAATTTTAAGTACAAAAGAGTGAAAAAAATGGTATCGTTACTTTAAGATATCATGAATAAACATAGGATAAGAAATTAAATTATAATTATTGAGAGTTATATCATGGAATTTAAACATTGGAAACTTTATAATAAACAATCCTGATAAATGATGAGATTATAACATAAAACCCTTAACACTTTAGTAAAATTGAATCATAAACCCTAAGAGAAAATAACATAAAATAAAACTTAAAATATCATGAGGATAAATAAATTCATGATATTATATATCAAAGTGTCTGTATATACACCTCATGAAAGAATATAGGTGCATATCATAACGTACGTCTCAAAGAAGGAAAACTGAGACAAAAACCCCTTATCGATTTGTTAACTTTTGAACTGTAAACCCCATGAAAGAGATATTAAAAAATGGGTATGCAAATACCAATGATTTTAATTATAATAATAATAAAATATATTCATGGTAAGTATATACACCACATAAAATAAATACATGGTGAATATTTCTTGTGTCTCATAGAAAATAAAAGTGTGACATAAATCCCTTACCTTAAGTCTTGACTTCCATTGTACTCATTAAAAACTCATGTATAATAAATATAAATTTATTATAAATATATTAAATAAATATATTTATATATATAATATCATATATTATTTTCTTATTACCTTTTATTATCCGTTTATTAACAATTCCATGTTAAAGTCACTTTTTGGGCAATAACTGCTTTGTTTTTTGCATATGTTTTAACTTATTATTTTTTGGTCCTGTTACTTTGATCATGATTTAATAATATATAGAATGTAAAACATGATATAAATATCATATATATTTAGTATATATGTATTTATAGTAATCTATAAAATTTAGTAACAGGAAATGAAATACATCGTTCATAGAGACAGTATGCCATACGTACGCATGAACATTGTTTCCATTTTATTACCAGATTGAAAGAAAGAAAAGTAAATAATATATATATTATCATTATAGAATATTTTTTATTTCTTATATATCACATATTTTTATTAAACCCATCCTCAATACCTTCTATGTAAAGCGTGAACAAATCACATCGCTTCGTGAGGCGGTAGTCCTCCATACACACGAGCAACATTATCGTATTCCCAAAAAATAGAGATTATGAAGTTATGTGTGATATAATAATTAAATAATAATCATAAAATCATAAATATAATATATAAATAATAAATCCATCATTATGACCAGCCTTGATAGGTGGTAATGGAAAAATTAATGATATTGGTTTGTCAGGCGGTAGTCCGCCATACACATGAACGATGATTTCATAACCCATTTTATGGAAGTGAAGATAGATTTACATTATTAAATTAAAATAATAAAATATAATTATATGTTATATAATTATTTTATTATATAATAATGGTATAATAATAATTTAAGTGGGTATAGGAAGAAATAAAACAAAAATGCTCATTGATGAACATTGCCTCTTCTTCGGGTATCCTCCTTAGGTTTGCACCAAAATAATAATAGGTTGGATTTTTGTACAAAATAAGGATTCTATAATGATAGGATATAATTTTTTAAGTTATTTGGGTTGGTATTTATAAAACCAAATGTGTTTAAATTTGTTAAGAGGAGAGGATATGGGGTGACCTTTTATAATTGAGGTGAGTTGAACACTTGTAATTTTTTGAAAATATTCAATCATACCCACGTTTTTATCATTAAAAAAGACTCCAAAATGGTCCATTATATAAAATAAAAGATTTAAAGTCTAAATATTTCCATAAAATGAGTGTTGGACAAGTTTTTAGGTCAATTTTTACCTTTATCTTCTTAGTTTAACCCATTGTAAAAGATTTTTTACCTTAACTGTGGTAAATAATTTCTACTGTTTTTACTATTAATTTTGGTAAAAAAATAAGTTGAAATTATTAGATAATATAAATTATGATGATTCCAAATATTTAATCCATTTTTCCAAATTTAATTCACACGAGTGTCAAAAATTAATTTAAAATGAATCTCGTAGACGTGATGAGAGAACGAGTTTTTAAAGCAAAAATGATCAAAAGTTTACAATGTTTTTATATCCAATTTAAATATTAAATTGATTATAATCACATAAATTGGATTAATAGTTTTATAATTTAACTAATTATACTTTAAAACTAATTTAAAATATTATAAAACATTACAAATTATTTAAATGTAAAGGTAGATTTCAATTAAAATTCAATATTTTTCTCTCTTCATAAAAAAAAGAAAATTTTCAGAAAAATCCAAAAAAATTAACCTAAGATAATTTTGGTATTAAAATTTCAAAAATTAAGTTTATTTTTTCAAATAAATTTTATAAAATTGTAAAAAAATATTTATAAAATAAGTGCGTTGTAGAAAAGGCGACAAAACTGCATTTTTAAAAAATACAACTTTAAGCAAAAAATTGGATTTATTTTTATCTCTTGTCTAGAAATCACATTAAATGAATGTTAAAAATTATATTTAAAATATAATATATAAATTTTAATTAATATAATTTACCAAGAGTTATTTGTTTAATTTATTTTTATAAACACACTTGTGCGCATAAGAATCGTTTTTTAGAAAAATATTTCCTTTTATTTTAAAATATTTTTTATTTTAATTTGTTATTAATTGGTCACCAAATAATTAATTATATGTTTTTAAACCATATTTTAATAATTTATTTAATCTTATTCATACCCTCCATTCTAACATATAGTTGATTATTATTAGAATAATATTTTAATAGTATGTTACAATTCATTTAAACCCGGTGTTGCGTGTAACACATGCTAAACTTGGGATTATGTGTAACACCAGAAAAAAATATTATTGCGTGTAATGAAATATAAAATCAGTATTTTGTGTAATGTAAAATATAAAAAATATTAAATACATTTAAAAAAAATATTTCACAAAATCTCAAGGTGTTACATTTTACCCCCCTTAAAATGAATTTCTCCATCAAAATTCATCTCAATCATCAAAGGTTTAACATGTGAAATTTCATTCCTAGAAACCCACATCATACAAATGAATAATAAAACTTCCCTTAAAAAATAGAAGTTTTAAACATAAATGATACCTAAAGTAACTCATAACTAGGTTTCCATATAGGAGAACATTGGTTGGAAGTGAAAAAATGGTCATAGAAGAGAAAACTCCACATATTGATAGAGAGTGATAGAGAACATTGATCACAATAAAGTGGGAGATCTATAGAAGGTTAAAAACCAAAAAACCAAAAACCATATAACAAATATGTGTGAAAAATGACATTAATATCATCAAAAATAGTGATAATAGGACAAAATTTTATTTCAAGATCCTTTTCATAATTTTGAATAATTTTCACAAGAAGATATACTTACTTGATTTTATTCCATTTCATAAACATAATATAACTTTTTGGTTGTATCTTGATCAACTTCCACTTCCAATATTACTATGTAAAAAAGGTGATTTTTTATGTCTAAAGCACTAACTGATTATACGATCTATAGATATAATGATAATCCATTCCATCTATCATTAATTATCATAAAAAAAATGGTTCGCACAAGTTATCTAATATATATAAATATTCATATGGCGAAGTAATACATTAATATCTAAAGCCTTTTACAAAGTTTAACTTAAACCATTCCATAAATTGTTAACCTTATGAATCTTATGAAAGATTAAAATCCAAAACTTAGAAATAAGTTCACTAAATATCCAAAATAAACTCATTATTAATCCCCCAAACAACAAAAAGTATCCCTTAATTGTCACATTACAAACATGTGAATAACTTCATCATGTATTTTCTTAAAACATGGTAATAACCTAAATTACCACAATAAATTAATTAAAAATATATGTTCTTCTTAATTCCTTACATAAAACATGGATTATTGAATATATTTTTTAAATAAAAAAATGCAGCAGACTTCTTTAATTATAATATAAACCATTTTCCCACAAATCCTTAATTTGTTACAAGGTCATTGATTCTATCCAATTTAATTTATTCATAACAATCATATGTTTCTCCAAAGTAAATTTTTTTCTCAACATTAAGAATATATTAAGGACTACCTTCCCTTAATAATGTGTTTTACACAAAATATAACCTTGAAATTAAATAACTTTTCTAGGTCATTATCCTTATTCAACATATTTATACAAATCATTAATGAAAAAATTATATTGAAAAATTCTTATATATTTCATGATTTATATAACATAATCCTTGAATTCCAATACATAAATACTTCAATCATCCCACTTTATTCTAAAACTAGCAACTAGGCTTTATCATATTATTCATTAATACCTCTTTCCTTTAACATGTCATCCATAGTCTCTTCATAATCAATAGAAAAATTATTACTCATACAAACTTTCTAATTCACTTCACGAGATTTCCCTTTAGGAAATTGATTTTCATAATTCCCATTCTTTCCACATTTAAAACATTAAAAAGTCGATGATACCTTAGGAAGATCACTATTCTCATCCACTGTGTTTATCGATATTTTCATTTTTCATTTGAAATTACTTACTTTGTGTCCTTCCTTTCCACACTCAAAACATATTCCCATCCCTCCAAGACATTCCCTTCAGTGATTCTTCCTATATTATCAACATATAAGAAAATAAATCTTCTTTCATCCATGGTATCCATTACCCAAACTCTCAATGAACTCCATCCTTCTCTTCTTTGATGAGTATGAGAGTTGGTTAAGGTGCACATTGTTAATAATGTTCCGTGATAAATGATTAAGCATAATCACAATATCCTTTACTCTAGTTATCACCCCATTTTATCATTATAAAATTATCCATCACATTCAATGTTAACCCAATTTATTCTGGTTCCTGCTATTGACTAAAACTAAAAAGAATAGTGAGAGAAACACAAATCATAGTACAAAACCATATAATCATGAAAAATCACTTATTTGATGTCTAATTCATTAAAACTTATTTTAAATATATGAAAACTTTGGTTTATACTAGTTCATTCATAGCCATAGTCTATTTAAGTCCTTTATGATGGTTCATAAAGAGTTTGTAAATTTCTAAACATATCCCCTAAGAGTGTCAAACTAGGTGTGCAACATGCCTTCTGTCATGCATCAGTTCCCAATCAAGTCTAGATAAATACAATGTTTTCAGGGTTGTTACCACTAGGTAAATATATTCTAGATCTACATCCACTTATATTATCCAGACAAGGATGTAATTTATTGGAAACCACTCACTCAATCCTTTACCAAAATTCCATGACATTTTTCGATACTTTGACTCATCCTTAAAATTATCCTTAGACATGTCTTTAGGGATAAAACTAAGGTTTTCTTATACTAGTTTCCAAAGGTTAACTAAAATTATCCTATCATACCAAAAATAGAAACATAGGATTTTTATACATATATATTACATCATTTTTGATGAATATTCATTACATTACACAAACACACACCTGAGGACCATAATAGTTTATTGCCTTTGAAACTTGGAAACATAAACACTAGTCCATAAGGGAGCTAAATCATCTATCAATATATTATTCACAACTAAAAACCTTATTAGAAATATCATACATAATATATTTATTCATAACCTAGTGAAAGTAAAAATAAGAAAGGATGAGATTAAATAATCAGTAAGCATAAACAAGGGAGATACGTAAGAATAACATGAACATAAGGGTATGAGAACATGAAAATAACATTTAGAAACCATACCCTACATATCAAAGATCATAATATTGAGTCATGGAATAAAGATAGGTTGTTCATAAGAAATGAATCATAATATAATCATAGAACATGGCCCATGAGATCACAAAATTGGTATAAGACATGAAATTTGTGGCATACACATAAGAATATAAAATCAT
This sequence comes from Viscum album, assembly GCA_963277665.1. Taxonomy (NCBI): domain Eukaryota; kingdom Viridiplantae; phylum Streptophyta; class Magnoliopsida; order Santalales; family Viscaceae; genus Viscum; species Viscum album. The sequence goes on from OY728142.1 coordinate 1,493,228,513, forward strand.
TTCCATATTAGCCAAAGATCATTGCCAATGCTATCATATTGGAATGAGTTCACTCCCAAAACATCATAGTAGTCAAGGTTCACTCCCAAGACCATAATAGTAGTCAAAGTCCCTTACTGAACCAAGTTTAATCCCAGTTCTAACCTAGTCTTACTAAACTAGGTTCACTCCTTATTCTAGCACTGTCTTATTGAACCACTACCACAAAACTGGGCAAGGCCAGCGCCACCCCTTTATCAGCGCTAATGAAAAAGCACTGATAAAGGGGGGGGGGTTTATCAGCGCTAAAAAAGCACTAATAAAGGGTGCCTTTATCAGTGCTAAAAAAAGCGCTGATAAAAGTACCCCTTTATCAGTGCTTTTTTTTAGCACTGATAAAGGACCCCTCTTTATCAGCGTTTTTTTTAGCACTGATAAAGGGTCGACTTCAATTTTTTTTTAAAAATATATATTAATATATAAATATAGTTATATAGTTATATTGATATAAATATAATATATAATTTTTAAATATATTTTAGATAAGTATAAATGTACATTTACACTTAATATACTTAATATATAAGATATTTAGTGAAAATGGATTCTTAAAAAATTAAAAAAATATTTTTAATTAATAATTTGATAATTATTATGGAGAAATAGTCATTTAATAACAATTTGAAGAATAAAAAATATAAAAAAAATTAAAAAAGATCCAAAATATGTTGAAAACGCAACTCAAACTTCAAACGACCATAACTTTTGATCCGGGTGTCCGTTTGAGCTCTAACACATATCAAATCGAAGCCTGCGACGAGCTCTACGTTGCTGTGACCATAGGAAACCTGGTCAAGCGTTTTTTAATGCCAAAAGAGGCCTATAAGGCCTCCAAAACTGAGTTTTTAGTCGGAGCACCCAGATTTTTTAACATTTTGTGGATTTTCAGCCTCATTTAAGGGGGTATTATCGGATTTTTTTGGTGGGGACTGAATTTATTCCAAGGTATTACATTTATATTGATATTATTTCTTTAAAATTTAATCTTTTTTTATAATGAAATGCTATTTATAATCAAATATATAACTATATGTACATATTTTTTATATATTAACACCTAAAAATTAAATTTTTTAAATAAATAATTAAACATATTTACATATAAAATATACTAGATTTATCTAAATAATAAATAATATCCATTTTATTTAAAATACCAATATATGAATATTTATATAACTACTATATATTAATATAACTATATATATATTAATATAACTATATATATATATTAATATAACTATATATATATATATTAATATAACTATATATATATATTAATATAACTATATATATATATATATATTAATATAGTTATATATATATTAATATATATATATATATATATTAATATAACTATATATATATATATATATTAATATAAATATATATTACTATACAAATAAATATAACGAAATATATATATAAATAAATAGATATATCATGAATAAGAGAACAAATCAATGTAGGGTAGTGGCAAAGGCTTTAGGTGCGCATGGGGGAGGTGTCGAGATCAAATCCGGGTGGAGGCAAGGGCGCGGGCGCAAGAATTATTTAAAGGGCTAGCACTGATAAAGGGTGTAGGCGGTGCGGGCGGGTGCTGGATGTGTGGGAAAGTGCTGATAAAGGGGGGCTCAAGCACTGTAAAAATCCCCCCACGAGATTGGCAATTTTTTTTTTATTTTTTTATATTTTTTTATTTTTATCAGCGCTTTTTTTAGCGCTGATAAAATGGGTCTTTATCAGCGCTTTTTGGAGCGCTGATAAAGGGGACCCCCCTTTATCTTCGCCAACATTATCAGCGCTTTTTCTAGTGCTGTTAATGGCCATTTTTAACGCTGATAAAATCCATATTTGTAGTAGTGAACTGAGTTCACTCCTTATTTCAATCTTGTTTATCTCATGAGATATAAATCTTTACCCAATGAATTTGTGGGAGATATAGGTACCAAAATTTATAGAAATAATATTAATAGTATCCTTGGGTCATATCCCCAGTAATTCATAGGCAGCACTAACATATTTCATCTTATATGGAAAATAATTTTGAAATATAATTTAAAACATTTCTTGAGGAAAATATACTTTCCACTTTAAAAAATGATTTTTAAAACATAAAATTTTTTGAAAAACTTTTTATTTTAAAGTAACCTTGAAAACTTATAAAGGAATATTCAAAGAAAATGACGGGAATTTTCATTCATGCCATATATATTAAAATAAAGATTCCTTTCACATTTTCTATAAAATAAAAACATGCATTGTTCGAAAAATGACATGAAGATTCTTTTCAAAGAATTTTTTAAAAGTAAAAAATAAGTAAAAATTTATTTTAAAAATCAAAAGAGAGTAATAAAACATTTTTTATTTTTTTTTATAAAATGTGGTTTTGGAATAAAACATATTTATGACCAAATATAGAAATAAAGTTCAATTTTCTTTAAAAAAATTTCTCAATAATTTTAAGTACCAAAGAGTGAAAAAATGGTACCATTACTTGAAGATATAATTAATAAATATATAATAAGAAAATTAATGATAATTATTGATATGTATATCATGGGATTTCAATATTGAATAATTAATCATAAAAAATCCCGATAAATGATGAGATTGTAACATAAAATCCTTACCGCTTTGGTAACATTGAATCATAAGCCCCATGAAGGATTAAAATAAAATTAAAATTAAAATATCATGAGTATCAATAAATTAATTATATTACATATCAAAGGGTTTTTATATACATCCCGTTAAAGAATATTGGTTCATATCATAACGTATGTCTCAGAGAATACAAATTGAGACAAAAATCCATTACGGATTTGTCAACTTTTGAACCGTAAACCACATGAAAGAAAGATTATAAAATGGATATGTAAATAAAAATAAATTTTAGGATAATAATAATAAAATAAATTCATGTTCATTATATACACCACATAAAATAAATACGCGGTGAATATGGATTGTGTCTCACAAAAAATAAAAGTGAGACTGAAATCCCTTACCTTAAGTCTTGAATCCCATTGTACACATTCAAACCTCCTGTATAATAAATATAAGTTTGTTATAAATATATTATAGAACTATATTTATATATATCATACCATATATTATTTTCATATGACATTTTATTACCCATTAATTAGCAATTCCATGTTAAAGTCACTTTTGGGGCAATAAGTGCTTTGTTTTTCAGGTATGTTTTAACTTGTTATTTTTTTGGTCCTATTAATTTGATATCGGTTTCATAGTATAAAGAATTTAAACCATGATATAAATATCATATATATTCAGTATATACATATTTAGAGTAATTTATAAAATTTAGTGATAGGAAATGATATACACTGTTCATAGAGACGGTATGTCGTACTTACACATGAACACTATTCCCATTTTATTATCAAATTGAAAGAAATAAAAGTAAATGATATATATTATCATTAAATAATTATTTTTATTTTATATATATCACATATTTTTATTAAACCCATACTTAATACATTCTATGTAAAGCGTGAATGAATCACATCGCTTCACGATGCGGTAGTCCGTCGTACACATGAGCGATGTTATCATATTCCCAAAAAAAGGAGAGTGTGAAGGTATGTGTGATATAATAATTAAAAAACCACAATAAAATAATAAATATTTCATATAAACAATAAATCCATCATTATGACTAGCCTTGATATGTGGTAATGGAAAAATCAATGACATCGGTTTGCGAGGCAGTAGTTCGCCACACATAAGAATGATGATTTTGTAACTCATTTGATGGAAGTGGAGATGGTTTTACACAATGAAATTAACATAAAAAATATTATCATAATTTAGATAATTAGGTTAATATATCATAATGTTATAATAATAATTTAAGGGGGTGTAGGAAGAAATAAATCTAAAATGCTTGTTGATGAACGTACCTCTTCTTCGGGTATCCTCCTTATGTTTGCACCAAAAGCCTTCTAGTTTGAATTTATGTATAAAATAAGGATTCTAAGATGAGATTATGGAAGTTTTAAAGTGATTTTTTCAGGCACTGTCTTATAAAAATGGGTGTGAAGGTGTTAAGAGGAGAGGAGAGGGGGAGACCTTTTGTAAGTGAGGTGAGTGACACAATTGTAATTTTTTTGAAAAGATTCAACCATACCCACGTTTTCATCATGCCAAAAGCCTAAAAAATGGGTCATTATTGAAACTAGAATATTTAAGTTCTAAATATTTCCATAAAATGGGTGTTTTAAAAGTTGGTAAGTCATTTTTTACCCTTATCTTCTTATTTTAACCCCACAATAAATCAATTTTTACCTTAACTATGGAAAACAATTTTTACTGTTTTTTCTATTAATTTTAGTCAAAAAATAATTTGAACTTATTAGATAATATAAATTATAATAATTAAAAACATGGAATTAAATTTTCAAAATTCCATTCACATAAGTGGAAAAAATAAATTTAAAATCAATCCTATAGACTTGACGACAGAGTAGGTTTTTAAAGCGAAAATGATCAAAATTTTACAAAGTTTTTATATGTAATTTCAAAAATAAATTTATTAAAATAACATAAATTGGATTAATATATGTATAATTGAACTAATTATACTTTAAAACCAATTTTAAATATAATTTAACATTATAAATTATTTAAACTAAAATGGGTTTTTCAATTAAAATTTAGCATTTTTCACTATTCATAAAAAAAGAAACTTTTCAGAAAAATCCAAAAAATTCACCATAAGATAATTTTGGTATTATGATTTTAAAAATGAATTTTATTTTTTGAAATAAATTTTATAAAATTTTTAAAAATTATTTTTAAATTAAGTGCAACATAAATGGTGACAAAACTACCATTTAAAAAAAATACTATTTTAAGGATAAATTTGGATTTATTTTTATATCTTATATAGAAAACACATAAGATGAATTTAAGAACTTATATTTAATATATAATATATAAATTTCATTAATATAATTCAAATAGTGTTATTTTTTGAGTTTATTTGTATAAAACAGACTTTTACACATAAAAATAGTTTTTCAGAAAAATATTTCCTTTTATTTTCAAATAGTTTTCATTTTCACTTATAATTAATTGGTCACAAAATAATTAATTGCATGTGTGTAAACCATATTTTTATAATTTTGTTAATCTTATTAATACCATCCATTCTAATGGATAAGTGATAACTATCATAATAATATTTTAATAGTATGTCACATTTTGTTTAAAATCGGTGTTGTGTGTAACGCATAATAAATTTGGGATTGTGTGTAACACAATCCAAACATAGTTTTGTGTGTAACAAAAGTTAAAATTAGTGTTACATGTAATGTAAAATATATAAAATATTAAATAAATTTGAAAAAAATATTTCATAAATTCTTAGGGTGTTACACGGTTTGGCTACATGGTTTTCTAAATGATGAGCCAACATTGTGGTTCCCTCTATCCAAGTGGAAGTAGAGCTTCACAGTTTCCTGGACACTTGCACAGTTTGAAAAACCTTGAGGTGGCCATGAACTCACCACTTTACAAGGGTATATTGAGCCACATAGTCTCCTTATCCACCCTGCATGGTTTTCCTAACCATGTACCCCCTTCTTCAGGCCACATTGTAATGGCGCACAGTTACTACTAAACATACACCAATAATGATCTCAATACAAATTGGACCATTTTTCCTATTTTCTATGCCCTAAACCCCCATGACACCCTTGAGACCTTTCCTAATCATGGTAAACCTTCCATTAACCCATTTAGGAGGAGTTTATCCAAAATTTAAAATGAAAATGAACCCCATCAAACACCGGGACCTTACATTTGATCTTAGTAGAACAACCACTAGAATTTCAATGTATTAGTCATCTTATTTTGAACCAAGGCAACCACATTTCTACAAAATGTTCCAAAATAGAGGAAATTGAATAAATATTTATTCTCTAAATATATTTTAATATTTTAAAAGAACATGAACCTTTATCTCAACTGAAGTGGATGTTATGAGAATCTTAGATTTAAGTAGGTTTGTGTTCCAAATGTTCTTTTAAAAAATACTTCTAGAACAAAGAAGGATTATCTTTTGAGGACTTAATTTCTGAAGTAATTAATTCAATGTGTACTAATAGCTAAATTATTATCACCGATACCTGGTGACTATATTTTTAAATTTACCATATCTTACATATTTTATGAATCAATTTGTATGTTTTGAATATCTTTTTAAGTTTTTCTTAATATATTGTTTTAATTAATTTTATTTAGTTGGAGTTAGAGTTTAATTTTTTAGATAAATTTTTAATTAGTAAAATTTTAAATTTTAGAAAGTAAATATCTTTAGATAAATCAATCTGGAACCATCTTCGAAAGAGGAAGATCATGTTAGTTTACTAAAAGATAGCTTTTAATACATTTTTTCTCTTTGTTTTATGCCTAATGTTTTTTTGGAGAAACTATTTAATTTATTATGATAATAATATTATATTTATACCGTGTTTTCAATGGAATATAATTAATTATATCTAGAAGTTATGATATGAACTTACATTTCTAAGAGATTAAGAATTTAAGATTTTGAAATTTTAATTCTTTTAAAGAATTTATTTAATGATATGTTTCGGCGGGAAACTATCTGGAATGTCTAATAGTGGATGATCAAAAATTTTTGTGAAATTATTCTGATGTATATTTAAAGGGGTGGACTCAAGGTAGTTTGGATATATTAGTTATAAATATATTTTCAGAGGCTTTTGTGATTTTTTAAAGTACTGTTTATTTTCTATTTCATCAATGGTATCGTTCAGGGAAATTTATGGCGGGGAAATTATTTGTGAAAGGTTAGTAAATTGTGATTTGTTTTCAAAATACAAGTTTAAATTGAAAGTGGTTATCATGTTTCAAGATTAGAAATATATTTCCATATAGAAATAATTTTATGAATTTTTTTATCATCCAATCATCTGTGAGTTCTATGGAAATGTGATATTTAGAATCAGGAGATGAAAAAAGGGCTTCATTTACTCTTTTTAAGAAGCCATTGATATTATCTTTGGATAATTTTGATGAGCCTATAGGATTACTACTATAAGGGGAGTCAATTGTTTGTTTATCATAAAATTTTGGATTTTTATGGATCTTTTGTGAAGAGTAAAGATGAAGAAATATTTTTTTGGTTAAATAGAAGGTTCATAAGATGAACCACATGTCATCAGAAGTTAATATCATTTTTCAGTCTATTTAGTATTTTCCACTGCTAAGGAAGGGTGATAAAGAAATAGTAAATATCCAAGATATCTGTCTTCTATATTTTCTTATAAACATGTGGAATTTGAATCTTACAAAGTTTTTGTAGACTTATATCAAATATATCTTCATGTAAATGGTAAAGATAAATTTTTTGTTATTTTTCTGGATATTGAATAGGGGTTTGATAAAGCTTTTGAGACCTAAGAAATTTGAAAATAAATCTCACCTAGAAAGGATTAAGGATAATATAGTAAATACAAATACTATTTTTTAGATGATGTTATTATATGAATTTAATGAAAACAAGTTTGTAGAGAAGTCATTGGAAGCTGCTACATTATATGATCAAAAACTTAAAAAGGATAATTCTAGAGAAAATGACATAAAATGTCAAAATAGAAGAGGAAATTCTTATACATTCCTCTAAATTCCATGTCTCCACCACTGGAGAAGAATAAAATTTCAGAAACTAAAGTTCCATAGAATATTGGAAAAATACATTATAAGGAATAATTTTAGAAGTTAGTAAAAGTACACATTGAAGCTTAAAAAAAAGTTCTAAATAAGATATGAATAAAAAAGAATAAAGGTCTATTGAAAATCCATTATTTAGTTTAGATAAAGATGAATCTAAGGTTTTAAGGTAAGAAAATCACCAAAATCTATCTAAGGAGAAGAATAATAAGAGATACTCACAAAATGTTAGAGCTTCACAAGTAACAAGATCCATCTTATACTTATTTACTATTAATGAATATATCATTAAAGAGTAAAATATTCAAAGGAAGCTAAAATTTGAAGGAAAATAGATGGATACAATGATGGAAGTTCAAGAGAAATCCTATTCAATCTCCTCTTCATATCATAAATTTGGAGAAGGTTATGAGAAAATGAAGGAAGTCATTCCACTAGAAGTAATTCCAATGAATGATAATCCTTTATAAATTATATCTGTAGAAATTACTTCAATTGAATCCCACTATGAAAGGTAATATTTTTGAGGTAGATAATTTTTTTGAAGAGATGGAATAAGTTAAAGAGGAAGTTCAAGTTGAAAAAGGTAATAAGTTATTGATTACTCTTCACTAAAATAATCTTAAGTTCATAATTCTAAAGTGAGTACTTCATATCCATCTGACGAGATTAGTTATTTAGAAGTTGATAAGAGTTATGTATAAAGTTCTAGATCATCTATTAGGATTGAAAGTGAAGAAAATCAAATATCATAAGAATATAATGATCAAAATAGAATTTATTTAGGAAAATATCACTCTATCAATATCATTTAAAATACTCTTAAAAAAGTTCAAATTATTGAAAATCAACCTGATAAATCTAAAGGGAGAAAAAATTCTGAGATTTCATAAGAATATTATTTTAGTTTGATATTAGAAAGAATGGAATAGAAGTTAGATTCTATATTTAATCTAGTCTATAATTTTGATAGTATCACATACATTCTACTAAAAATTAACATAAGGGTAAATTTGATGAAATATCTAATCATCAACACTCATATTGTAAAGTTATAGAAGAAAATAGTTTATTTTGTTAAGGAAGTGAAGTGGGATTTTAGAAACATCAAGTATGAATGTCAGTTTCATTCTTGGAAGATAAAAAATTTCTATAAATATCTAAAAGGTCTTGATAAATATATCAATTTCATAAACAAGAAAAGTGATTCATTTCACGATAGTTTTTATGCCTTAAGCAAAACATCATAAGGGATTTAAGACTATGAAAAAAATATTAATGAGAATATTAAAGGTATTTCCATGTTATTTGATGATTTGAAGTAGTTAGATACTTATTAGAATATCCATTTAGGATGGAAGATTCAAAAATCTATACTTCAAGAAGAGAAGATAACCGAATAGGATCAGAAGCTTGAATTTAAGAAGGAAAAACTTATAGAGTTGGATTATAAATTAGTTTCTCTAGAGGGTAATTTTTCCACCCAAGAGGAAAATTCAGATTAACAAAACAAGAATATTAAGAAGTTGAAACACATGATTTTTTTTAAAAAGACAAAAATTTAATTTTATGATATTTATCAAATTGTTTATGTTTTATAAAAACTTATTGTTGATTCTCTTTATAACATGACATTATATTTTGAATGGTTAAATATCAATTGTATGTATGTTTTTAAATTTTTGTTACATATATATTTTTCCATTTCTATAATGTTTATAATTATTCTACAAAAATATTTTTTTACAATGTATAATCCATTTTTAGTTTTCATTATGAATAACACAAAAGGAAAGAAAGTATTTTTTCAAGATCTCATATCAAAAATATATAGAGTATAACATTATTAAAGTTTATATATTTCTATGGAGGGGGTTTTCCTTTTAATTCTAAACAGAATTTACTATTATAGGGGGGGGGTTATCTCAAATGTTTCACTCTTTTTATTTTTGTTTTTATTTTCAAAAATCACAAAGGGGGATAAATTTTGAGAAATATGATATAATCAAATTGATATAATTCAAGTTTTGAGAAACATATAGTCATATTATTTTACAAAGGGGGACAAATTTTGAATAATTTATATAATTGATTTATATAAGGGGAGAGTCAATTTTTTATAAAGGATGAAATTTTTTTAAGATCTGAAGAAATTTTGAGAAAAAATGATTTTATTGAAAGTTTAAGAAAATTATTTTGTTTTACAAAAGGAAATATTTCATTAATGGGGAGTTTGTTTTTACCTTTTTATTCATACTTTTATTTTTCAAAATGGGTATTTTTTTTGATTTATAGTCTCACTTTATCTTTAGTTTTGAAAATCACATAACACTCATGTTTTAATTCACCCTAACTTTAATTTTTTTGTTTAAAGTGTTTTTATTATGGAAAATGAATTTCCAATAACATTAATTTTGGAGGGTAAAAATATAGAGATCTATGTTTTCAATCCATATTATATTCAACAAATTTATAAGTATAATATAGGTGTTGGAATGACTTCATCAGAAGATATGGAGTGTTGGAGAGTTCATTAGAAGGTGAATGAGAACCCTATGACTTTGAGTGGGTACTGACACTAATCCTCTTTCAATGCAACATACCTAAAAAAACATTCCTTGTATTTATTAATATAAAATAAAATTGTAATTCCATTTATTAATATAAAAGAACATTAATTTCATTTCGTAATATAAACAAACAACTTACAAATTCTATTCTTGGTTGTTAATGTTTTTATCAGGTTCCATTGTTAACATTATTTCTTCTTCTTCTGTTTATTATTCTTTTTCTTATTCACTATATCTCACAAGAATAAAATTTCAATATCTTTAGCTATGAAAAATTTAGTCTATTTTTTTTGATAGGGTTCGATATCACAAATTACTTCACCTTCATCACCCATAACATACACGTCTTTCAGTTTCATGTGAAAAAAATGCTCCACCCATCATCCACTATATTATCAACATAATATACCATTTTTTCTTGGGAAGACATAATATATGGATCATGTTATTCCCACTCACCATTATTGATCAATATAGATAAATTGACATAAGTATATTATAATTATTTTTTATTTATACCCTTGTTAATATTGACTTAGTCACATTTAAATAACACAACTGCAAATTTTGCATAATAATTTAACTTGATAATATCAACCAAATTTCTATAGTAACCATGATATGAAACTATGATTATACCACTATTTTGTGTTTTAAAACCTCCCTCATGATCAACAGTATGAAACTTAAAACCACAAATATTGTAAGCATTGATCTCCTAGCATGCTTCAAAGGACCTCAAGATAAAAACTTCAAATATTCAGATAGTTTAGATTGATTATAATCATTAATTACCTATAAGAGTTAATATATATTTTTACATAATTTAGATAAATTTCAACATATTCAAACTACATATTAGATTAAAAACTTACATGATCTACACACCATTCAGTAATTTATTTGGTAACAACTTTTGTTATCCCTGTCTCATTACGAGTTTGGATACTAAGGCATCTTTTTGTTTGTGTCCTAAATTATTTAACACAGGGATAAAAACATCAGTATTGAGTTGTAGATATCTATTTTCTTGTCTTAATCTCATATCTTTCAATGAAAATGAAGAGATTTTTCCAAATTATCATCCTAAATATGGAAATATTGATGAATCATTATTAGCCTATAATTGACTTGAATTATCATCAACACATCCCACTCGATTGAATATTGTCTCTATAAAATCCAAATACCTTGAACAGAAGGTTAAACACTCTTCGACAAGGTAAAATTTCATAATAAAACCTTCTGAATGAGTTTTATTTTTCACATAAGACTTTAAATAACCAAAATACCTAATTATAATAGGTAAGAAATTAATTAATAATATTTTTAGATATTAACTAAGAAAATTAGAATTTTTTAATTAAAATACTGTTAAAATAAAATACCTCTCTATGGGATACATACATCGATATTGTGCATGTCCTCCAATTTTAGGTTCTTCAAACAAATACACCATCAAATGAATCATTATAGTGAAAAATTATTGGGGAATAACATATCCAAATGATATAACATTCATACAATTTTTCTTAAAGATTATCTAATTCATTGGGGTTTAATGTCTTATAAAAAATTTATCTAATGAACGTGTAAAAGTTTATTAGAAAAAAGGTTATTTTATCAAGAAAAAATCCTGAATTATAAAAGGTAGAAACTTATCCATCAATACACACGAGTCATGAATTTTTAATCTATGTATATTACAATGATTCAAAACAAAAAATATTGAAATGTTACTAGAAAATCCATCAGACACTTTCAAATTTTTTAATCTTCAAAGGAAAACATCTTTTTGATGGTTTTCCATTGAAAATATAGGTTTTGGATACTTCTTATTCTAATTTGGACATATATCATGTTTAATAATAATTGTTTCTAAGTACTCAGAAGCATTTAAATGATATTTTGATTTTCCCTGCTCATTAATCAATGTAAACAACACATTATCACACACATTCTTCTCAATCTGTATAACGTCAATATTATGATGTAACAAATTAAATTCCCAATATGAAAGTTTAAAAAATATGCATTTTTCTTATATTATTGCGATCTAATTGAAACTGATGATGTTCTAACTATTTTCCTCTTTCATTCAGTTGGAAATATTTTCCAAACTCCATAAAAAATTTTTATAATTATGTCAAGATCTGTGATCCAAATAATATTTTTTGTTGAATCTGAAAATCATTTTTTTCCATTTAAATACAACTTATTAAAATGAAATTCATGAGATGTATCAAGGAAGCGGTGATGACACATGAAACATCAATTTATGCTGTAAGGTATCCATTGAGATTCAAAATCGAAGTTACAAACTAGATATTCCAAAATAATGTGTATGTTTCAACCAAAAAAATTTCTTAGTCCAGGAAAGTTACTAATGGTTCACAAAAGCGCAGTATGCATTTTGAATATTTGTGTGGTAGATTAATTGTATGTTTATACACCATAATTCTATAAATCTTTTAATTATTGAATAATATGCTTAAGGTAGAAATCAATTTCATTTCTAGTAATTTTATTTCCAAGAATAATCATCAATATGATACATTAAGTCTATTGAATACACATCCAAGGACGCATATTATAAGAGATAAAAAAAACTATCCAAATGATTTAACTGCTACTTAAAGTCCCAAAAGGATTTAATCCATCATATTATAATCCTAAATGTACATTTATAAGATCAAAAGAGAAATATGGATATAATTAATCAAAGGAATTCCACACTATTTAATCTCTTGGATATCACATAAACTCATCGTTATTATTATGAAAATCATGCCACTTAATATGATCAATGGTTTTAGATGAAATAAAAAATATTTGAAACCCTGGTTTTAATGGAAAGTAATGTAAAAACTTTACAACAATTTTCTTTTTCTATTTATTTGGGGGTGGAATGCAGATTCAAACTAACATAATTATTTTTTGATTTTCATCTAGAAGTACATCATATTTTTCACTTTTCTCTTTTTGAATATTCTTTCTAATAAAACATACAATCATTAGTACATGAATATATCTTTATATAATTAATTTCAAGATTTTTAATAATCTTCTTCATCTTATAAAATGATATAGGGATCTTAGCTTCATTAAATTCATCACACAACAATTATAATATCGTGGAAATTTATTTATTTGTAATTCCACATAAACATTTCATGTAGTAAAAATTTAGAAGAAAAGGAAATTTTGAATATTTGACACATACTTTACACAATTTATGATTTCATTTTTTATGTAATTTATAAAACTCATTTGTTTTATTGGTTGGGTTTTCCTTTGTATTGGATTCCTCATTATCATCCATTGATATGTCACCATCTTGATCAAGTTGTCCTATAGTTCTAAAAACATATTTAATATTTAAAACATCAAAAACTGAATCAACTGATCCATTATATTTTTATTGGAATTTTCTAACTATTTTGAAAGTATCATTTATCAAATTTTTAATTTCATCATTAACTATCAGAGCATTCACTTGTTTATTTTAACTATATACAAAACTTCTCGAATTTTCTATAATGTTTGATTCTCCATGAAAAATACAATGCGTATAACAAGGAGGAAAATTTTTCAATATCAATTTCTCAAATACTTCATATCTCTTAAAACATCATCTGAATTTTCAATTAGGACATATAAATTTTATTCTTCCATCCACAGTTTGATTTTTAAATGAAAAATCCAAAAACATGTTCAAACCCGCAATATACTGAGATGTGTTCCAAGGTAAGGTAATCTAAATTTTATCCTTATGTACTTTAATTCATACAATGTAAAATATAAGATATAATTATGTTATTATATATAAAAATAAAATATATTTAATTTCAAAAAGGAATAATCGATCTCAAACTACCCCTAAAACAAAAAGAATTTAGAAATCTACTAAAATAGAAACATTTAAGGATTATTAAAATAGGAAAAACATTAAAGCTAAATATATTGAAGAATTCTAGCCTAAAATAGAGTACATAATCAAATACTTGTTATTAGGGAAAAATTAATATGATAAACCTCTCCCCAAATCATGGCTAGGGACCGGTGGCATAGAGACAGAGAGGGAATTAGAGAGGGGGATTTATCGTCAAGGCTAAGAGGGAAGGTGGTCCGATGTTAGGAGGGGGGGGGGGGGTTTAGTGTTGAGAACCTTTGAGGGAAAGTATGAGAGGATTTAGGTGTTGAGTAGTGGAGAGGGGGAGTCTAAGAGATAAATTCGAGTGGGGTGGTTATGGGTGAGAGAAGGCATCGAGTTGGGGTGAGGGAGGCCATTAATTGGCAGTGGGGGGGGGGGTCCAAGAGTTAGCATCATGCAGGGGTGAGGGGATTGAGAGGGAGAGGGGTATAGGTGAGTTTTTTTTTTAAATGTAGTGGTGATTTTTAAAAAACTACCAATAAATTCATTTAAAAATTATTTAGTATGGTTTTGTTGAAAATCGCAGCTAAATACTGACACTTTTGTAAAGAATCACTAAAAAAAGTGATGGAGACCATATTTTTTTATTTAGGGGTGGTTTATAAAACCACCACTAAAAAACCTCCAAAAGTTACTACATTTTTTAGTGAAGGGGTACTTTATTTTGAATTATTACTCCTTGTTTTGTTAATTTTCATTGTGCTTATAAGTTATTTACATGTTTTAATTTCCATTATGTATTTATTTTTGAATGAATTATACAAATTCTGACTAGTTTAATTTCCACAATGCTTATGAGATTTACTCTAAGATATTATGGGTTAATATTTTATGGGTTTATCAGAAGTTTATAACTTCCATTAGTTTTAATACTTAATGTAGAGAAAAATTGTTAGTCACTTTTTTTACTACAATTCACACCCTCTTGTAGTTTACCCATCACGTTAATCTGAGACAACATGTCCTCCCTATAGGGTTCTAATCACTACTGAACACTATCCCCATAACTTGATATATCACCGACTACCAAACCCCATGCTTGTAGATAAATCTAGAATACTATTCGCTAGTACCAATCCCTTTACTACTCTATGAGTTTGAATCAGCCCATGAATCCTAGCTACCCATGAGGTCCTCAGACAAAACCTATCCAAATTTAGCATCTGGATGCATTCCCTACACTATTTTTATAGCTAATTGCACTAGGCCTATATATTCCTTGCCTATAAACATTGAAAATACATCATGTAAGATCCATTATGTGGTGGGATCATCAAGCCTATGCTCTAAATACCCATCTAATTCTCTTCATGACTTTGCTTATAGCTACTCGAAGCTCCACTATATGTCTCACCTGACCTAATGGTATGAATTAGTATAATCCCATATGCTAAGTTCTACTCTGCTATCAATGCTCAATTCACTACCTCTAATAATGAGGTCAACTAGAAGATGTTAATCTACACTCTGATAGCATGTCGTAAACCATCCTCAAATTGTATCACCATATAGATCTTATCCCCTACCATCGTCAGTTCTAATCACAATAGATGGACCTCATGGAATAATCCATAATTATGGTATCTTCCTACTATAAGTGCATGAATTAATAGGATTGGTCCACCCTTAGTGTCACAAGAAATAAGTGACTTAAAAACATGGATTCAAAGTCTTTCCATGTCAATCCCTCATGTTTTCATGCCTAAACCCATACATCCCACTAGTTTTTAGATGTATATACATATCCAACTTCACCCTCTACCCTAGGGGTGTATCAATATTGTCAAATATCACCTGTACTAAATCTATCAAGTACTCTACTACCTATGCTCCAATCTCTCCATGAAACAAATGAGGGTTATAAAATTGAAAATCCCATGTTAGTTATGCAATAAATGGTTTAACACTATGTGTACCTCGATCACTACTTTAGATGACCCACACTAAGCTCACATTAATCCAATCATTTAACCACTACCCCAACCCATTTGCTTGTTATGGCTATCCTGCCTACCTGGGAGCTTCTAACTATGGATCATGCTATCCTTCTCCCTCAAGGGTCTCATCCTGTGTATGCCTTGGAAACACCATGTCTCTTATCTCTTGATACTTAAATAGAGGCAGTCTAGGTGGAATCTCATTGAGAACCGATACCATGGTTAATACATATATAAGTGTATATATATTATAAATAGGTAAATATGTAACAAGTTTCATGACCCACTAGCCTTTACACTCCCCTACCATACCCCAGTCACATATCATATAACCTCACAACCTTGCCTACCCATATCAGGGCTTGATTTAATATACACCATACATATGTGGGATTATATACTTTCCATACCAAGAGTCACATATTTGACCCGACTGAGTAGAATTCCAATAAGAATATATATGAGAAAACAAAGTATAGGTAGTTATTGAAATTTTAAATAATTAAACCACTTTTCATTCAAGAACCACTTCCCTTTATGGGTTAGTTTATTAGAATTCCACCAAGTGGCCATGTCACACTCATTTTTTTTCTTTTCATGTCATGGTTTCGATCTAGTTCACTGAAAATCCTGATCCTTTTATTGGGTGTTGGGTGAGAATAATTATGAGTTTTGAACTACCATATATATCTAATCACCCTAATTTGGGTTCCCCATTGATTTTTTAGGAGTTTTTGGAGAAAGGGTGGTTACTTCATGATTTGGGCCAACCGTGGAATGATGTTGTTTTATTTTAGCCTTTGGTATTTTCATGGGTGATCACATGCATGGTTTTATTGATATATGGAAGGATGGCCTATATGGAATGGTGGTTGGGTGCCTGTTTGGCATGGAAATGTGCATGTGGGTGAGAATTTATGAAACACCATTGGTGAATGTAGAAACCCACCAAGTTAGTTTGTTTTCAAAAGTGTTTTGAGCTGAAAAATTATGGCCTTGTTTATAAACCAATGGTTGTGTGGCTAGTTTTTTCTATTTCTTAGAAGAGTTGTTTATTTATTAAGCTTACTTGTGATCTAGAATTCATAATCTTGTTGTATCTTGAGATGAGATATTATTGGTGGCTCGGTTTTGGAGTAATGTTCATTGGGTTTCTAAATATGTTCTTGATGTTGTGATGTGGCCATGAATAGTTCTCCGTTGGAAATATTTCCTAATGATCAACCTAAGGATTCATTTAAAATGTTAAATCCACATCTTTAGATGATTCCTCGGCCTGATTTTCGGAATAGAGAGTTGTTTGTGATTGATTTAAAGTGATTCTAGGTTGTGATAATTCTTTTGGACCTAACAGTTGTGTTCAGTGACATTGATGTGTTTCGCTGTATTCCTTGTCCATTATACCCATCGTTCAGAGTGAGATAGAATTTTGATATGTATCTATGAGTTCCTATTTATATGTAGATGTTTTGTTGATCATGTGAGTTTTTTTGAGTGGTGTGATCCTTAGCACCCTGACTGCGGTGCAACAGATTCTTCAAGAATTAGGGCTCTAGCCATAGGCTTCAGAGTCATGATTTTCACGCAGTCAGGAAATCTCCAGAGGTGTGGGGAGTTTGACCAGGATCCTACCTCCACCATTGTGGTATGGTAGTTTCTATGTATCTATTTTGGTTCCTCATTTATGTGAATTTCCCTTTGTCACAGCAAGCGTGGTGGACTTACCCCTCACATAGTGTCTATGGTTATGCCTTCATGGATGTGGGTTTTCAATCAATGTCCCTGTGTGGACCGCTTGTGAAAATCGGGTGCGGTCTTGGTGTTGCCTATTCATAGGTGGAGGGTTTTAGGTAGTTATATTGTTTCTTCTATGGTTTCAGTGGCCTAATTATTGGGTCCCCTTCCCTCCCCTCCCCGAGTAGTGGGGGTCTGGATCCGTGCCGAAAGTGTTGGCCCAGTTCTTGTCCCCTCTGTTAGGGAGTGGGTGGTTTAGATGTTCATGTTGTAACCCTATTAACTTGGGTTTTTAGGTTATTGTGGGAGAGTTTTGGTGGTCCTGTGTAGGTAAGGCCCAATTCTATTTAAATTTTAATTCTTTTTTTGTTCATTTCTAGTTGGTCTCAAATGGTGGTGAGACCCACTACGGGTCTCAAAGATCTTTCCTTTAGGATTTGTCGGATGGTAGTTGTGATTTAATGGTGGGGAGACCATTCTAAACTACACCCCAAGTCATTTTATTTTATGAGTGAACTATGGTTTTGGTGATTTTTGGGTTCATTAGGAGAAGGCCCAATAGTCTAGTTATTGGTTTGGTTGTGGAGGCAGTGACTCGATCTTTCGGTTGATTCTCCAGAAGTGGTTGTGAGTTTGTGTTTTCTTTGGGAAAGAGTATTAAGTTACATTTTTGGTGAATGATATTTATTTATATTTAGAGTATGTATTATGTTTATAAGTAATCCTTAGGTGTTTTTTTGTCAGTTTAATGGCGTTATGGCTTTCCAGGGTCGGAAAGCTTTAATGGTGGGGAGAATTGTCACCCTCAGTTTTTTTTTTCTTTTCATGTCATGGTTTTGATCCAGTTCATTGAAAATAATGATCCTTTTATTGGGTGTTGGGTGATATTAATTTTTATTTTTTAACTACCATATATTTCTAATAACTCTAATTTGGATTCTCCATTGCTTTTTTAGGAGTTTTTGGAGAAAGGGTGGTTACTTCATGAATTGGGCCAACTGTGAGCCCATTTCCAGTTAAAAAAACCAAATTTGTTTCTTTTATAAATCCTTTGTTTTTCAAAAATTTTCACCCATTAAACTTCATAAATTTCCTCCACTAAAATATTAAAACCACCACATCCTTTTGTACCCCTTAATAATTCATAATCATGGTGATTTTGTTTACCAATTTAGGTAATGGGCCAACTCATGGGTCCATTTCCAGTTTTTAAAAAATAATTTTTTTATTTTATATATTTTTTATTTTTTAATATTTTTTGGTGATTCCACCTCCCAATAGAATAAAAAATACCTATACACACCCCAATTATCTATTTTACCTCTTTGGATCTCATTTGAATCTCATATTTGGGCTAAAATTCTCAGGTTTCCTTAAATTGTCCAGAATTTAGAAGGTAAATTATTTCATCAATAAATCATTACATTCGTACTATTTTCCCAAAAAAATATTCCTTTCCTGGTTATTTCAGACCTTATGAGACTTTACAAGAAGTTTCAAGTCATTAAATATTCTCTAAGGGTGTATATCTAATGGAAGACGAAGAGTTTTCTAGTTGAAAAGGTGAGATTCCTTCTCCTTTCTCCTCCCTCTTCTTCCTCCTTTCATTATTTCTTGGTTTTATAATCTAAAATAGTCATTATAGACCTAGTGTTATGTTATACTATGATATTTTATGTGGTTTTTGTTTGTTTGGGTCTTTTAGTCATAGGTTTAGGGTTTATAAACCCTCAGATGGTGATATTGGGTGTGCGTTTCCATTACGCCAAGGATTTGAGGTAGGATATCCCTTGAACAAGCATTTATCATTTAAGTTTAATAATTTTAATGATGTTATAACATTATTTATATGATATGTGTTTCTGTGAAACCTTGGTTTTAATTTTTTTGTTTGTAAATGATGTTTTATGCCTTATTTTGTTAAAAATATTGTTGTTTTGGTATAAATGTGCACTCCTCTTGTTTGATAAATTATTCCATGAGATTTCACACTTGGTTTATGGTATTTTGAATATTTTTTCAGTATATTGAATAAATTTATGGCATTAAAATGGTATTTTATCCCTTTTTAAGTGCTTAAAATAAGTTTTTTTGTTAAAGAGTGCATGCCATGTGTTCAGTAAATTGCCCGGTTGAGATTTATGTGTCTAGTGCAATTTAAAATGATTTGTTTGGATTTATAAATACATTTTTATCATGAAAAAAATTATTTTGGGATACTTTTATGGCTTTCCAATTTGGATTTGGTTTTACAAACAAATGGGTTTTGGTTTACAGCATGCCTTGGCCCGAGTTGCCAGAAAATGGCCCGTTTCACATCCTTATGAAAATGATTGTGTTTTGAATATGTAATCTAAGTGTTTCAAGGGATTTATGAATGTGGTTTTATGTTGTAAATGGTTTGTATACACCTCATTAATAAAATTTAAATGCATAACTTTTTCAAAATTTGGTTTTGATAAAATTTTTAAAGGTCCCTTTGGCCTTTCCTAAAAATAAAGATTGAGTGTTTTACATGTATATACAATGTTGTGTAAATTGGGATTATTTTATAGTCCATGAAATTATTTTATTAAAATTTTTTAGGGCTGAAATATATGGTTGGGTATGGTTTTGTTGTGTGTTTATACTTAAAATAGTGTTTTTGAATGAGTTTTATGTGCACAACCTCAATACACTCCTTGAAATTATTTTACGAATCTTTTTAGTGGTTTATTGATTCATGAAAGAAATGTAAAGAATGTTTGTGGGATGTTTGTGTGTTTATGGTTTGGTAATGTAATTTTTATTTGGAAAGTGTATTTGATAATATGTGTAACTTGATTGAGCACTAAAGGGAATCCCGGGTATCTAGGTGGGTAGACGTGTACTATTATTCTAGTGATTCCGTGGGGTTTGGACCCTGTTTCACGTAGAAAGTTTGATGATGAAAAACCTAACTAAAATATGATGATGATTTTGTTGGGGGAACACTAGGTTATGGGTATACTCCCTAATAGTGTCTTGTGTGCATGAGAATAGATATTTATTATGGTTACTTTCACCGAGATATGAGGTACCTGGGGCTCACAACTAACTAGTACCTAGGGGTGTTCTCGTGACTTGTGCTCATTGGCTATTTTGTACTCACCATTGGCATATGATGTGTTTGGATGGTAAATTCAGTAGTGTGTGTTATTTATTTAAAATTTAAAATTCTTTAAATAAGCCCTCTTGAAAACTATTTTCATTTTGAAGTTGCACCTCTTTGAAATTTTTTACTAGAATTCTTGTTTATAAAACATACAAGTTTTTGTCTTGTAACTTTTTTATATATCATATGACCTCATTTGGAAAACATAACTTTATATCTTGTATTTAAAACTTTAAATTGATGTTTCTTTTATTTTAATTGATGTGCATTGGGAATAGAACATCGGGCTAACCTACTGAGTTTTAATAGTCACGCCTATAGTCTTCTTCTATTTTTAGCCCTTGTGCAGGTTTCATATTGAGTTTGATTGCCTTGGGTGACGTGTGATAATTGTATTAGAGAGTGACCAAAGGGGTCACATTGAGTTAGTTGGTTATTATGTTTGGTCATTTGAGTTGTTGGTTTAGTTATAATTTCAATTTTTTGTACAAATAATGTTTAGTTTAATTTTTATGTAAATGTATTTTGGGCTGTCCATTTCTTTCTGCTGTTTGTTTGATTGTTTATATTTGGGTGAAATCGTTCCCTTGTTTACTCTATTGATTCCCTCGGTGCTTGTCGCCATACCGGGAGGATCGAGAATGCCTCTTGGGACTTGTCACGGGCTGGCCTAGGTGACCGGTTCAGGGTCGACTCGGGTTGGTTCGTGACAGGCCATGTCTCAAAACACTATTTAGATTATTATTAACATGTTAAGCAACCAAACCCTTTATTTCTATTTTAGGTTCCAAAAAAAATCACAAGCAACACACATATGTCATGTGATACATACATGTTTAACATAATACATGTATACTCCCTCTTACCACCTGAGGCTAAGAGTTTAAAACCATAAATAAACAACATCTAATAATAATTTATCCCAAATTAATTAACCCAACCGTAACCATAAAAAAAATCATAGTTTCCTTGGTAACATGGACTTTAGCTCATGCGAGTGATGTCCAAAAAAAAAAACATGACATCAAACCCAAATTCTAACACTTTACTAAATCTCTATTATATTATACTCCAAATAAAAATTCACTTTGTAATAATATATATTTAATACCACTCAGTGAAACCACTTTTTAAATGTTGGGATGTAAAGCCTTGTTCTTATCATCATAAGTTCAGAGAACCAGAAGTTTGAGCATTGAAATTACATTCACCAGAATTTCAGTCAGCGGTAGGTAGATGGGATCAATGCAGAGGCACCAAGAGTTCATATATTCACTGTTATAAGGTTTCCTCTAATAGTAGTAAGTTCATCCGGAGTTTTAATCTACTGATAGTTCTACCTAAATATCCTTTGTATGTTTTTGTAACATGTTTTTTATTTTTTTTCAACATATGTTATTGTGAATATTTTTGTATCTTAGGTAAGAAATAGTTGTTGGAGATGTTAAGAAAGTGTTGTTATCAAGTTTTAGAGAAGATGAAGGAATATTTCTTAACTATGTTTGGAAAAATTTATTAATTCATATAGTGGTTTTCCATTCTTTAAGTTCCTAACTTCATGAAGATTCTCATGATCCAGGTTAAATATTTACACTTTTTTACATGGGGATAGAAGTAAAAAAGTTACATCGGACTAACCTAGGATGAAGTTATTGGATATATATTTGTAAGAAGTCAAAGTTTTAGAAACAAAGGTTGATGCAACACATTGTTACGAGATGAACCGGGGTGGGTGTTACTAGATACAGGATGAAAAGAAGTCAATGGGATGAGTTCTGTACAAGTATGTATAAAGGGATAAAACGTGTAACTTTGTTAGTATAAGTAAAAAGGGATAGAATTACAAAGTGCGAGAAGTTTGATATAAAATTATTTTGTGTAAATACAAAGGGGGAGAGATCAAAGTTTGAGCCTTGATATGTTGAATCTAAAAAATTCATTAGGCTGATCGATACAGACTTCATTAGATGGATCTTTTCAAGGAAGTGCATCATATGAAGAAGTAGAATGATATATGAAGTCTCTAAGGTGAGTTTTGTAAGTCAAGATCATTGGTCAACATTTAATCAGATGAAAGGGAATCTGTAAACATTAACAATGTCATTAGATGAATGATTCCTTGAAGTTTCAACAATTTGTGTTTTATAAATTTATTAAGTTTAAGATGAGTTAGGATTCATAGGATGGAGTAATTTTATTTGATTAGATGAATCATTAATTATTCAGAAATTGCATAAGAAGAAACCCAATTGAAGAAATTATAAGTTCATCTGATTGAGTTAATTGGTCTAAGATGATTGAATAAAGAGAAGTTGAACATAGAAAATCACCAGCTAGAGAAATAGTAGATGTTCATTAGGAGGCATATGATGGATCAAATGGAGATAGGTCGACTCATTAGACTGAAAAAGTCAAACCAACTAATGTGAGTACATTGATCAATGAAATCATATAAAGAGAACCAATCCAATAAGTATTGAAACCATCGAAAGAAGTCAATAAATCAATGTATATCAAGAATAAGGGAGTCACACATAGAATATTATAGAATATTTGAGAAGCATCCATTGAAATTGAGTTGAGTGGGAGATTTGAAATTTGAATATTTTTTGAGAGGGGAAATTAATTTTAGTTTCTAATTTTTCTCTTAAACATGAACATATAAAAGGGGGTGAAAGGATATTATAGTTTTAAGAAATATACACTATTCATATGTGCACAAAGTGGTGAAGTATTGAAAGTTTTGAAGTAGCATAAATTCAAAATCATGTTAAATAATTGGTTGAATAAGTACACCAGACAGAGGTTTAGTGAGAAGTATAACCAGATAGAGGCAATGATCAGATACATCAGATGAAGTCATTGGAAAAATATTTTTTCAGAAAAACTTTTAGCATGTTGTATAGAAAAGTTTCTTACCTTGTTGTGGATCAATTTCAAAATATTTTTTTTAACTGATAAGAGTCAGTATAATATTTCCTGTCAGGAGATAGAAGGATTATAATAGGATTTGGGTCAAGAATAATCTTTCCTGTCGAGTGATAGAAAGATTCTAATGGGTGTTGTCTCATTGTATTCACTTTTATATTATAATGAATTTCCATGGAACAACATGAGTCTCTATGGAAAGTATGTAGTCACCCACACTAGGGGTAAAACTTATAAATCCCATGTGCTCTAATTTGTTTCCTAACATTACATACAAATTGTGGTTGAGGTTTTTAAATTTGAAAAGGATAAAAAATATAACAAGTTATAGGGGTTAATTTAAAGAAATATGAAATTGTAAAATATCATCAATGATTCACCCCCTTTTCTTAGTGGTTATCATGATCCTAAGGAACTTTAATTAGTATAATAAGGAGGTTACCTATATAACATCCTTATCATAGAAAATATTAAATTAGTGAACATCATATTTATTCCTATTTTTGATGTAAAAACATTATCATGGTTATAAAACCATAATGATACTATATCTTTTGTCTCTTGTCCTAGAGGTAATTGATGCAACTATAATTAGGTTTCCACCTATTGAGAAATATTCTCCCATGAAATTCATCGACAATATAAATATTTAGGTAGATGGAAAATATATAAATGTTATTCTGATGACTTTATCAGAAAATGTTTTTATGAAGATGATGAGTCTCAAGATAACTAAATAAATTTGGGAAAAATTTGAAAGAGACTTTTAAGAAAAAATAAAAGTAAATAAAGCAAAACTAAAAATCTGGTGAATTATGTTTGAATACATAAAAATGATAAATAATGAATTTATTGATGATTAATTTACTATAGTAAATGAAATTGTTTATAGCATAAAATGATTTTAAAATTTCATGGAATATTTTTCCATTTTCAAGAAACTTATGAGAAACTTTCATGATAGGTTTGATTCTAAAATTTATACCTTATAAGATAAAGATGATTTATCTCTTAAATAATTATATAAAATTATTATTGAAAATTAGATGAGTAAATATCCAACATTAAAAAAGAATATAAAGGATTAAATATACTTTGAAGCTACGAGAGATATGAAAATACATGATATTGATTATAATATTTTCAACCTCAGTGATTCAAAAGATAATGAAGATGATGAAATGAATGAAAAAAATCATGCCTCTTATCTGCAAAAAATATCAGTTTGGTAGAGGAAAATATGGAGGAAAAATCCCACTTAAATGTTTTGAGTGTGATGAATTAATAATTTTTATGAATTTTCCTAAGTATAAATTTGAAGAATATGAAGATGATTATAAAGAGAAACCTCGATATAAGAAGTAAAGAAATAATTTCAAGGAAGATAAGAAATCCATTAGAACTAAGAAAAAGTTCCTTATAAAGAACAAACAAATTATGTTGAGTAAGAATGTTAAATACAAATTAACTGACAATAG
Source organism: Viscum album (assembly GCA_963277665.1). Classification (NCBI taxonomy): domain Eukaryota; kingdom Viridiplantae; phylum Streptophyta; class Magnoliopsida; order Santalales; family Viscaceae; genus Viscum; species Viscum album. Next base: position 1,493,253,997 of record OY728142.1, read on the forward strand.
TTCTTCAGAAGATGAAAACATAGAAATTTTTTGAACTTTCTATGTAAATGTCGAGAGAAAGTAATATTCCTCAAATAGTGAAGAAGAAGAAGGTAAAGAAACCAATAGAGAATATCAAATGAGATTAGATCTTGTGGAACATCTTGAAGAAAACAAAAAACTCAAGAAATAAATAAGAATTTTAAAGAAATATTGTGATAAAAAGAATATAGTAAAGGAAAAATTCCTTACAAAAGTATATGTATACATTAAGGAGGTTAAAAACCTTAAAATGAAAGATGATAAATAGGTAATGATGGTGTAAGATCTTGGAAAGAAACTCATGAATACATAATATAATGTTTTTAAAACCCAATAAAGACTCATTGAGGTGGAAACAACCTTAAAGAAGGTAAATTAAAATTTCAAAAAGGATTTAGAGGTAAAGGGTGAAACATATCAAGATGATGAGAAAAATCATTCCAAGAATTAGGTGAAATCTACACCTACTAAATGTAAAAGTTTATATAATTTTACTAATCATGTTGGTGTTAGAACTAATGTTAGGAAAAATTTGATTGAGAAGGTATGTGAGAAACACATCACATATACATAAGTTGGAAATAAACTCAAATAATAGGGTTTCACACGCCTCAAGAAAGAAGGTGCTGAAAATTATATTAAACCTCAACAAACTTTCTACAAGGAAAGATCCTAATTCTATAGAACATCAATATTCAGTGGATATTTTTGGTGCTGTGGTATATAGGGAACAAGACATATAATTTATGGCACAACATGTCTCTCCCTATGAATAGGCATAAACTAATGGGGAGTAACAATGAAAAAAGGTGAGTAATTTTCTTAAGTTGCATGAAGAAAGAAAAGTAACATCATTTGATGTCAGAAAGTTTCCAATGAAAAACTAATTCAATTGCCTAAAAGATGTTTTTTAAATATTTGAACAACTATTCCATTGTTTTTAATAATGTGTGATAACACTTCTTAGACAAGTTTCCTATGTTAGTAAATGAAAATAAGCTAGAAAGAAGAAAATTGAGGAAAGAGATTTTATTGTTGGTACTGATCTAAAAGCTATAAAAAGGAACAAACCTTGGATTATTAATAGTGGTTGTTCCTAAAATATGACAAGTGATATAAAGATCTTAAAATATATTAAAAAACGTGAAGGAAAATTATTTAATTTTGGTAATGAAAATTCCTTAAAAAATCAGAGGAATAAGAATATGAATATCTGAGATTAAATCTTAGAAACTTAAAATTAAGGAAGTTATATTTGTTGACAGGCTTAAGAACAACATTATGAGTGTTATCCAAATTTGTGATGATGGTAAGGATTTTTTCTTCATAAAATTTTCTTGTATCATCATAAGTTTGAAATATGGAAAATTTTTTTCTAAGGGAGAAATAACCAATATCATCCTATTCTAGATTGAAGATCTTTGTAACTCATATCAAATAAGTTATAAGGATGAAAATAATTTTTTGAATTTAATTCTTGGGAATATTTCCCAAAAATTCATGAGAAATTTTACAAAGAAGATACTATAAGAAAATTACCACTTTTGAAAAGGAAATAATATGTTTTTTCACAACATATCAGAAATGGTAGATTGTTAGTGGAAGACATATGAAAGTTGAAATCCAATTCAACATACCTCTTGTGATCATTCACTCCGATCTCTATGGGATAATGAGACATAAATAAACAAAAGATTATTTTTTTACTTTATTAATTTCATTGATGATTTCAATCAGATGAACAATATAAGGTTCATGAAATATAAATCAGAGTCTAGAGATATGTTTATACATTTTAGAGGGGAATTTGAAAGAGATATGAGTGTTTATATATTAAAGCTGAGAACTAACAATGGAAAGGTGCACACAAGAAATGATTTAAAATCCTATATAAATAAACATGGAATAGAACACTAATATAGTTCTACATTCAATCATCAACAAAATTAATTAGTGGAAAGGAAAAACAAAAGTTTAGTGTAAATAGGAATAAGTATACATGATGAATATAAAATTTCTAAGTTTTTCTGGAGAGAATCTGTTAGTATTACTGTTTATGTAAAAAATGTTTATTACGACTAGAATCCAACATGACTCCTTATGAGATATAGTATAAGAAAAAACCTTTAGTAAAAATAATTAAAAGTTTTTAAGAGTCCTTTATTAATAAATATATAAAATCTAGATCTTGGAAAGTTTTATAATAAGAAAGAGTAAGGTTCTTTCATGGGTTACTCACCCAATATAGGAAATTACAAATGTTTGAATAAACAACTTTATAAATTGATTGATTCCTATGATTTGAAAGCTCTTAATAATCTATCCTCCTCAAAAAATTTATTAAAAATATTACAGAATATAGCTTGAATATTTCCAAAAAATATAATTAAAAAGTTAACAAGTATAAGAAAAAATGTGTACAAGATGAGTTAGATGAATATTGTGATAAAAAAAGTGAGACAGGAAGAAAATTACTAAAATTTAATACTTTAAAAAAATAGGTTGAATATGAAAATATCATTATAAGTTATAAATCTTCTATCTATACAAGAATAAAAGTGATATTAGAGAATCAAACATCACTTATCTCATAGGTGGAACCACAATCAGTTTTAGAGGTAGTTTAATATAAAGATTGGGTACAAGATCTGAATAAATAGTTAGATCAGATTGAGAAAAATGACACCTGAAAACTTATTTAATGACTAGTAGGAAATAATTATACAGGAACAAAGTGGGTATTCATAAACAAGATGAATGAACATGGATAAATTTCAAGAAAAAAACAACTTATTTTTAAAGGTTATTCATAGATGGAAGGTATTGATTTTGAACAAACTTTTTCCCCTATTACAAGACTTTAAAATATAAGAATGTTCTTAGAATTTTCTACACATAGTTGTTACAAAATTTATTATATGGATGTTAAGTCAACTTTCTTAAAAGGATAAACTTAAAAAGACGTTTATATTGAGAAATCTAGTGAGTTATTACCTATTAAATATGTAACCTTGGTGTGTAATTTGAAGAAATATTTATATAGGTTAAAATAAGCTCTTCATGCCTAGTAATCTAAACTTGATAATTACCTAAAGCAATTGAAATTTTCTAAAGTAAAAGTTTATAGAAACCTATATGTTAAGGAAATGAGATCCGGTACCCTTATTTTCATTGTTTACATTGATGATATAATTTTTATAGGTGAAATTAATAAAACTTGTGATGATTTTTTTGAATAAATGAATAAAAACTTTGAAATTTAAATTCTTGGAGATTTAATTTTTTTTGGAATTACAAGTTTAAAAAATGAAAAAATATATCTTTATATCATAGGAAAATTATATTGAGAAGTTTTTTACAAAATATTTATCATGAAATAATCAAAATAAGTTTCTAAACCTATCTATATTGGTGTAAAGTTGAGTAAAGATGAAGCTGAGAAAAGTGTGAATCAGAAATACTTCCATAACTTGATAAGAAGAATTCTATATATTATAGATTAAAGGATAGAAATTGTATATATATTTTACATTATGTGAAATATATCAGATTAATACTAATGAATCCCATATACTAGTAGCTAAAATAATACTTAGGTATATTAAAAGAACATCTTCTTATGGCTTGTTGCATAAAATAAGTCATGAAATGAACTTTATTGGATACATTGATGATAATTGGGTTGAAGATTTTAAAGATCTAAATTCAACATCAGGAGGATATTTTTTATTGGGAGAATGTTATGTGAGTCGACATAGTAAGAAACAATGTTCTACCATTTTGAGTATAGTAGAAGAATAATATGTTGCCTCTACCCAAGATTGCACACAAATGATATGGATAAAAGTTCATCTTGATGATTTGAGAGCGATTGTTAAAAAACCACTAGAGATTATTTGTGATAATAAAAGTAAGATTTATCTTTCCAAAAATATTTTACAACATTCAAGATCAAAGTACATTGATATTAAGTACCATTTCATAAATAAAAATTTACTGGTGGATATGTTATGATTGAATATATTTCAATAAAGTATTAAATTATAGATCATTTAACCAAAGTTATGATTAAGGAAGGATTTGAGTAATTGAGGCTGTAACCACATTTTCATCCTCCACCAAAGAATTACTAAAGTTTATAATAAATCCCCCCATGATAATTTTGATTTTTTGTCAAAGGAGGAGAGAATATAAAGCTATTTAATTTTTTTTTGTGAATATGAAGTTGTTGTTATCATAAAAATGGAAACAGGGAAAAAAATTAAGGGGAAGTTTTTATTATCATGGCTACAAAATTGATTATCACTAAGGGATGTTATTCCTTAAAAAAATTTATTTATTCAATAGCGTGGTGTTAGAAAATTCTCCATGATAAAGGCTGTGGTTTGATAAAATGTTGAGAAATGAGTTATTAATAAAAATTAAAGTTGTTGAAAATAATTCCAACAAATCTAAAGGGGGAGATTAAAAATAATTTGGATGTTTTGTAACATTTTTTGTATTTTTTGTCGACATATATTTTTGTGAATGTTTTTGTGTATCTGGTAAGAAATAGTTTTTGGACATGTTAAGAAAATTTTGTTATAAAGTACTATAGAAGGTGAAGTAAGTTTCCTTAACTATGTTAGGAAAATTTCCTTAAGTTAGATGATGATTTTTTTTCTTCAAGTTCCTAACACCATGAGTATTCTAATGATCCAAGCTAAAGTTTTACACTTTCATATAAGGAGATATAAGTACAAAAATTACACAAGATATAATAGGGATGAAGTTATCAGATTGGGATTTTTAAAAAGTCAAAGTTTGAGATATAAAGGATAATACAAATAATTATTACTAGATGAACTAGGGTATATGTCACTAGATGTAACATGTAAATAGTTTTATGGGCTAAGTTTTGTATGGTTATAAACAAAGGGATAAAAGGTGTATATTTTTTAGAAGAAGTATAGGGGGATTCTATAGTGCGATAAGTTTTAACTCGAATGAGTTTATACAAACAAAAATGGGGACATATCAAAGTTCAAGCATTGATATATTTAATTTTAAAAATTAATTAGATGGATAGGTACAAGATTCATTGGATATATTAGTTAAAGGAAGTTCATCAGATGAATAAGGAAACTGATCTATGAAGTCGTTAGGGTGATTTTTTCAAGTCAAGATCATTGCTCAAAGTTTCAATGGATAAATAAGAATATGAAAAACATTAAAAATTTCATTGGATGTATGATTCCTTGAAGTTGAGCCAAGATGAGTTTTGTAAACACATTAAATTTAAACTAAGGCATAATACATATGATAGAGCAACACTATTTAATCTGATAGATCATCCATTAGTTAGAAGTTTCATAAGAAGAAACTTAATTGAAGAAATGTTGAGATCATCAGACCAATTCAATCAGCCAAAGATGATAGGATAGTGAGAAGTTGAACAGATTGAATCACAAATCAGAGAAATAATAAATGTTCACTGGATGGAGGAATAGGATGAACCAGTTGGAGAGAGGATAAATCATCAGAGAGACAAAGTTAGATGAGATTATTTGAGTACAACATTCATTGGAAGCATATGAAGAAAACTAATCCAATAAGTAATAAAAAAATCAGATAGATTTAGTCAATCAATGAAGATCAGATAGAAGGGAGTCAAACAAAGTAGATCAAGACAAAGATTCTATTATGATTCCATTATACAAACACTCATTAGACAAAGTTCTGAGAAGCTTTACAAATCTTTGTAATTATTTTTAACATAATGATGCTGAGATTATTTTTCATAGTATGTTTTCTTACTGAGATAAGTAAGTTTGAAGATGTTCCTTAATGATGATGTTAAGGAATTTCATATAAGTTTTTAGACACTAGAGTTTTCATGACTCTTCAAGAATATTATAGAAAGTTTGAGAAGCATCTAGGGAAATTGAGTTGAGTGCGAGATTTAAAAATTTGAGTTTTTTTAGTAGGACAATGAATTTTATTTCTTTCCTTTTCTCTTACGAGAACACCTATAAAATGGGTGTGAATGTATAATACATTTTTAAGAAAGATAAACTATTTATATGTTTGAAAAGGGACGAAGTGATGAATGTTTTAAAGTAGTGTGAGTTTCTAACCTGGTTAAATATTTATTTGAAAAATTACACCAAAAAGGGGTGTAGTGGGAAGTGGTACCAAACAAAGGTAATGATCAGAGACATTGAATAAAGTCATTGGCCAGATATACCAGACAAATATTGTGTTGGAAAAAGTTTCTAAATAGTTTGTGAGACATAGTTGCTTTATTTTTCAGACAGAACACCTATGAGAGGTATAATTTTTTGAGGAACACTAGATGAACTATACCAGATGAAGTCATAAGGCGTTCTAGAAGGATATTATGAATGAATTCAATGAATAAATATTTTTCTAAATTAACTTTTAGTGAGATATATATAAATGTTTCTTATCTTGTCGTGGGTTTGTTTCACAAGAAAACTTTTGTAACTGACATGAGTTAGTAAAATATTTCCTATTGGGATATATAAGCAGTATAATAGTATTCTCAAGTATAATATTTATTATCAGGAGATATAAGGAGTCTAATTGGATTTGGATCATAACATTCAATTTCATATTATAGTAAATTTCAATGGGTTAAAGGGAGTAACCATGGAAAGGATGTAGTCACCCAGACTAGGGGGAACATTGTAAATCTTGTGTCATATGATTTATTTTCCTAAAATTTCATAAAAAGCATGGTTGGGATTTTTAGAGTTGAAAAGGATAGAAAATATAACGTATTTCAGGGGTTAATTTCCAGAAATAATAAATTTTAAAATATCACCACTGATTCACGCCCCTTCTTACTGGTTGTCATGGACTTAAAGAACTTCAAGTAGTATTAAAGGGAGGTTCCAACTATCATATTTTTATCATGGAAAATATTAACTCAGTGAACACCAGAGGTATTCCCACTTTTTATGGAAAAAATATTTATTATTGGGAAAATATAATGATACCCTATCTTTTTTATCTTGTCTTGGAGGTAATTAATGCAACTATAGTTGATTTTACACCTCTTGAGAATGATTCTACTATGAAATTAACTAATAAAATAAATATTTAGGTATTTAGGAAATCTATTCTAATGTATTTGTTCGAAAATTATTTTATGATGGTGATGGGTCTCAAGACAACTAAGGAAAATTGTGAAAAACCCAAAATATATTTTAAGGAAATATAAAAGTGAATGACATAAATATATATATGAAACAACAAGTTTTAAGATATCATAATATTAGATAATGAAACTATTGATGAGTACTTCACCAGATTAAATGAAATTATTTAAAACATCAGAGGATTCAGAGATGTCTTGAAAGATTCCACCATTGTTAAGATACTTATGATACAATTTATAAATGGGTTTGACTCAAAAATTTATTCCATATACGATAAATATGACTGATATCTTGAAAAAAATAAATAAACTCCTTATTCTATATGAGATATAGAAAGACCCAACATTAAAAAATAAGATCAAGGATGAAATGACTTTTGAAGTTATAAGAAAGCTAAAAATAAAAGATACTGATTATAATATTTTTGATCTCAGTGATTCATAAGATAATAAATATGACAAAGTAAATAAAAAAAATCATGTATCTTATCACTAAAAATTATTGAATAGGTAGAGGAAAATATAGAGAAAAAATACCACTTTTTTTTCAAGTGGAGAGGAATTGATAATTTTGATATGAATTTTCCTAATAATAAAATTGGAGAATATAAAGATGATTTTGAAGAAAAAAATTGATGGAATAAGTGGACAAAAACTTCCAAGGAAGATAATAAATCCACTAGATGTAATAAAAAATTCACTATAAAGAATAGAATAAGTATATTGAGTAAGAAAGTTGAATAAAACTCAACTAATAACAGTTCTTCTGAAGATGAAAATATAAATAAGTTGAAAACTTTCTTTGAATATGTTGAGAGAAAGTAATTTTCATGAAATAGTAAATAAGAAGAAGATGAATAAACCTACAGAGAATATGAGTTGTGATCAATGTTTGTAGAATGTTTTGAAAAATATAGTAAAATCAAGAAATAAATCAGAATGTTAAATAAATAAAGTGATAAAAAGAATATAGGAAAGGAATAATTCTTTAAAAAGGAAGATTCCTACATTGAGAAGATTAAAATATTAAAATTAAGAGTTGATATATAAGTAAAATAGAGTAATATCTTGACAAGAAACTCATGGATAAGGACGATAAAGTTTGTAAAACCCAATCAATAAAACTTGTGGTATAAAGTACATTAAATATGATGAATGGATATTTCAAGAATAATTTAGAGGTAAAGGGTGAGGAATATCAATCTACTGAGAAAACTCATTCTAATAATCATGTCAAATCTACACCCACTAAATGTAAAAGTTGATCTAATTTTACTAACCATGAAGGTGTTAGACACAATTTTCTGAAAAATTATATTGATATGGGATGTGATAAATAAATAACATCTAAAGAAATTAGAAACAAACTCAAAGAATAGTGTTCCACATTCATGTGGAAAGAAGGTGCTAAAAATTATGTTTATCCTCAAAAAACTTTCTATAGGGAAAGATCCTACTTTTATAGATGATCAAGATTTAGTGAATATTATTGGTGTTGTGGTATATATGGTCATAAGGAATATAATTTTTGGCATAACCTGTATCTACCTAAGAATATACATGGATTAAGGACGAGGGAGGGGAATAATGGAAGAAAAGAGGGTAAATTTCTTCAGTTTCATGAAGAAATAAAAGTAATGTCATTCAATGATAGAAAGTTTCTAAAGAAAAATAAATTTGATTACCTGGATGAATTTTTTGGAAGATTTAATAACCAATTCACTATTATTAAGAATGTATGACAACACTTTTTGGAAAATTTTACTTTGATTGGAAAGAAAAAGAATATGAAAATAATAAAATTAATGAAAGAACTTGAGACTAATCTAAATTATATAAAGAGTAAAAAACCTTGGATTCTTGATAGTGGTTGTTCATCCATATTATAGGTGATATAAATATCTTAAAATATATTGAATAATGTGAAGGATGAGTAGTTACTTTTTTGAATGACATTTCCTTACAAATCAAAGGAATAAGTTCAGCTAAAATTGAAGATCAAAAACTAAAATCGAAGGAAGTTATGTACGTTGATGGGCTTAAGAAAAAATTTATTAGTATTAACCAACTTTGTGATGATGTTAATTAATTTTTCATCAAAAATTATTCTTGTATCCTCATAAGTTTGAGAAATTGAAAAGTTGGTAACAAGGGAGAAAAAAATGACAACAAACTATTCTAGATTGAAGATATTTTTAATTCATGTTACTTAAGTGTTGAGGATAAAAATAAGTTTTGGCATTAGAGACTTGAGAATATTGGCCAGAAATTTATGAGAAAAGTTTCCAAAGTAAATATTTTAAGAAACTTACCATCACTGAAGAAGAAAGTTGATGTTTTTTTCACAACATGTTAGGAAAAGAAGATGGTTTGTGAAATACATATGAAATTTAAAATCCAATCCACTGTACCTCTTGAGCTTATCCACTCTAATATTTGTGGGCTGATGAGACATCAATAAAAAAAGGTGATTTTTTTACTTTATTAATTTCATTGATGATTTCAATCAAATGATGAATATAATTTTTATGAAATATGAATTAGAGGATGAAGTGATACTTAGATTTTTTATAAGGGAGTTTGAAATAGAGACGAGTGTTTATATACTAAAGATGAGAACTGGTAATTAAAAGGAGTACACAAGAAATGATTTCAAATCTTATTATAATATATATGAAATAAAAAACCAATACAATGTTCCATAAACTCCTCAACAAAATAGAGTGGTGGAAAGGAATAATAGAAGTTTAATGGACATGGTAATTAGTATTCTATATGAATATACAATTTCTATGTTTTTCTATAAATAATTCATTAGTATCACTATTCATGTAAAAAACAAATGTTTATTAAAAATATTATCTAACATGACTCCTTATGAGATATGGTATAAGAAAAAACCTTCTATAAAATAATTAAAGGTTTTTTTGAGTCCTTTCTAAATAAAGATAAAAAACTGGATCATATAAAGTTTGATGAGAAGGTAGAGTAATAAATTTTCATGGGTTAGTCACCAGATAGAATAAGTTATAAATGTTGAAATAAAAAACTTTATAAATTTATTGATTACTATGATTTTAAATTTCTTGAGAATCTAACCTCCTAATAAAATGTGTTTAAAGATGATACAGAATTTATATTTATGATTTCCAATGAAGATAATGGAAAAGATGATGAGTACAAGCCAAAACATGTACAAGATGATTTAAATGAATCTTTTGATGAAAAAAGTGAATATAGAGGAAAATAACTAAAATTTAATAATTTTAAAAAATAAGTTGAATATGATAACATAATTATAAATAATAAATATCTAGTCTAATCAAGAAGAAAACTGAGATTAGATAATCATACATCACTTATCTCATAGGTGGAACCACAATCAGTTTCAGAGGAAGTTGAACATAAAGATTGGGTATAAGATATAAATGAAGAGTTAGATTAGATTGAAAAAAATGAAACCTGATAACTTGCTCCATGACTAGAATAAATGAATATTATAGGAAAAAAGTGGGTTTTTAGAAACAAGATGAAATAACATAGATAAATTTCAAGAAAAAATCATGACTATTTTTTGAAAATGTAACTTATAGGTGGAAGATGTTGATTATGAAGAAACTTTTCTCCATATTGTGAAAATTGAAATTATAAGAATGTTCTTGAAAGATACTACAAATCATTATCACAAATTCTATTATATGTATGTTAAGTCAGCTTTCCTAAATGGATAAATTGAATAAGAAGTTTATATTTAGCAAACTAGTGGGTTATTGATTGATAAATATGGAACAATGGTGTGTAAGTTAAAGAAATATTTATACATGTTAAAAAAATCTCCTCATGCATGGTACTCTAAACTTAATAGTTGAATGAATCAGTTGAAATTTTCTATATTAAAAGTTAATAGCAACCTATATGTTAAAAAAACGAGAATAAACACCCTTATTTTCATTGTCTACATTGATGATATTATTTTTAATTGAGACAAAGATAAAACTTGTGAAGAAATTTCTAAACAAATAAATAAAAACTTTTAAATTTCAATGCATGAAGAGTTAAATTTATTTCTAGTTATACAAGTTCAATATAAGGAAATATATATCTTTCTATCACAAAAAAGTATGTTAACGAGTTTCTATAAAAGTTTTGCATGTGAGAATCAAAATAAGTTTCTACACCTATCTATGTTGGCGTCAAGTTGAGTAAAGATGATGTTTGGAAAATTATAAATCATAAAGTTTTATAAGAGTTGATGGGAAGATTTATCTATATTACAAAATTGAGGCCATACATTTTATATGCTATTATATTATTTACACGATATCAGAGTAATATTAAGTAATCACACATGCTGGCAAGTAAAATAATACCCAAGTATGTTAAAGGAACATCATATTTATGGAATTATGTATAAAATAATTTATGACTTGAACTTTATTTGATACATTGATGATGATTGGTCTAGAGATTATAATGATATAAATCCAATATTAGGATTAAATGTTTTCTTAGGATAATGTTTTGGGAGGTGTCATCATAATTTTTTGTTTCTGTCACCTTGAGAAAAGTAGAAGTAGAATATGTTTACACCTCCCATTCTTATACACAAATTATATGGATGAAAGTTTATCATGAATATTTTAGAGTGAATATTAGAAACCATTGAAGATTATTTATGATAATCACAGTGCCATTGATATTTCTAAATATCCTATAGAACATTCATGATAAAAGAACATTTATATTAAGTACCATTTCATAAAATAAAAAACACTAGTAGAGATTTAATGCTGAAATATATTTGAAACAATTATCCAATTGTTTATGTTTTCACCAAAGATATGAAAAAGGAAATATTTGAGGAATTGTGGTTGTAATTACATTTTTATCCTCCACCAAAGACTTTATAATGTTTGTATGTAAGTCCCCCATAATTCTATGGATTCTATTGTCAAAATGGGGAGAAAATTTCCACTCTTTACAAAAATATTTTTTGAATCCAAATATGTTGTTATCATAAAAAGGGGGAGAGAAACAAAATTGAGGGGAAGTTTATTTTATCATGGATACAAAATTTATTATCACCAAGGGATGGAATTCCTTAAAAAAATTTCTTTATCCAATAGTGTGGTGTTAGAAAAATCTCTATGAGAAATTCCATGGTTTGATAAAATATTGAGAAAAGAGTTATTAATAAAAAATTAAAGTTATTTAAAATGTTTCTAACAAATATAAAGGGTAAGATTGAAGATCCTTTGGATGTTTTTATAACATGTTTTTTATTTGTATTCAATATATCTTTTTTGGAATATTTTTGTGTCATAGGTAAGAAATAGTTATATGACATGTTAATAAATTTTCATTATAAAGTGCTAGAGAAGGTGAAAAAAGTTTCCCTAACTATGTTAGGAAACTTTCCTTAATATAGAAGATGATTTTACATTCTTTAAGTTCCCAATATAATGAAAATTCTTATAATACAAGCTGAATTTATACACTTTTTTACAAGGAGATAGAAGTAAAATTGCTACACCAGATGGATCAGGGATGAAGTTATTAGAGGAATATATGTAATAAGTCAAAGTTCAAGAAAGAAAGGTTGATGAAGACCACTATTATCAGATGGACTATGGTGGATGGTACCAAATAAAAGATAGAAATAAGTAAACATGATGATTTTTTATGGGTATATACAAAGGTAGAAAATGTAAAAATTTATTAGAAGAATTAAAAGGGGGAGAATTCCAAAGTGTGAGAAGTTTTAGCTCAAATGATTTTGTGAAAATACAAAGGGGGATAGATCAAAGTTCAAGCCTTGATATATTGAATTTGAAAAATTCATCATATGGATAGTTAAAATATTCATTTTATGGATAAGCTCAAGGAAGTACATAAGATGAAGAAGGTGAATGATCCATGAAGTCACCAAGGTGAGTTTTTCAAGTCAAGATCAATGGTCAAAGTTTTATCAGACTGACGAGCATCTAAAAAACATTAATGATGATATCAAATGGATGATTCCTAAAAGTTGCACCGGGATGAGTTTTGTAAACATATTAAGTTTAAGCTAAGGTAAGATACATTGAATGGAGTAATGTTATTTGATTGGAAAAATCATCCATTGTTCAGAAGTTTTATAAGAAGAAACCCAATTGAAGAAATATTTAGTTCATCAGACTGAATCAATCGATCAAAGATGATCAGATAGAGAGTAGTTGAACAGGGTGGATCACCAATCATAGATATAACAAATGTTCACTATATGGTATAATATGATGGCTTAGATGAATACATGATGACTCATATGACCAAAAAAGTTGGAGGAACTAATGTGAGTACATAGATCATTTAAAGTATATGAATTTCACTGATCCAATAAGTGCTAAAATCATCAGACTATGTTAGTTGATCGATGCAGATCAAATAGAAGGGATTCATATAGATTAGAGTCAAACAAAGATGTTATTATGAAGTCATCATACAAACACTCACCAGATGGAGTTATGAGAAGAATTATAAATTTTTGTAAATCCCTTTAACATGGTGACGCTAAGTTGATCTTTCATATTATGTTATCTTGATGAGATAAAGAATTTTGACTAAGTTTATTAATGATGTGGTTAAGAAAGTTCAAATTAGTTCATGGATGAGAGGGTTTTTATAAAGCTTCAAGAAAATTATAGAATGTTTGAGAAGCATCCAATGAAATTGAGTTGAGAGGGAGATTCAAAATTTTATTTTTCATTGAATGGGAAAATGAATTTGATTTACCACCTTTTCTCATATGATAACACCTATAAAAAGTGTTATTTAAGCACAATATAGTTTCAAAAAATATACACAATTCATATGTGTGAAAATAGGTAAAGTGATGAAAGTTTTAAAGTAGTGTGATATTATAACTAGGTTAAATATTTTTTTTGAAGAAGTACACCTAACAAAGGTGTAGTGAGAAGTGGTACCAGAAAAAGGTGATGATTAGAGACATCAAATAAACTCATTAGTCATAGATGTCAAACATAGATTATATCTGATAGAGTTTTTGAACATTTTATGATGTGATTTTTTTTTGTTTACCAGACAATATATAGACTAGAGGCATAATTTTATGAGTTTCACCAGACATACTATACCATACAAAGTCATAAGGTGCACCGGACATGGATACTAGATGGATTCATCAGATATATATTTTTTTTGAAAAAACTTTCAGTGAACTATTTAAAAAAGTTTCTTATCTTATCATGGCTTAGTTTCATAAGAAAAATTTTGTAACTAATGGGATTCAGTATAATATTTCATTTTAGGATATTTAAGGATTCTAATGAGAGTTGGATCAAGTATAATCTTTACCATCAATAGATAGAAGGATTTTGATGGGGTTTATATCACTATATTCACTTTTCTATTATACTAAATTTCTATGGACCGATGAGAGTCACCATGTAAAGGATGTAGTCACCCATGCTGGGGACGAACCTTATAAATATTGCACGCTATGATTTATTTTCCTAATATTGTATAAAAAGAGAGGATGATGTTTTTAAATTTTAAAAGGATAAAAACCCTAATAAGTTACAGGGGTTAATTTCAAAAGAAGAAATTATAAAATATTACCACTGATTTAAACCTCATTCTCAGTGGTTTGCATGATCCTAAATAACTTTACCATGATGGATTTATGGGAGGTCTAAAAGTTAAGAAAAGATAATGGGTCACTGGGTTGGTAACCTAGATCATGTGGTCATGCCTCTGACATGAACACATGCATCGTTTAATTCACATTGAATACAGTCCTATTGGATTATTATTACCAAATTAAACTTTCTACTAAGGCATACTATAGTGATAGTATATGGTCGATCTGACGGGGATTGAACTAGATGAAAGGAACTAATACTTAAACCCTATGTGTAGGATTCCTAAAAAATTGGTTGAGTTTGGGAGTAAACTAATTCTAAGGGATTTGAGATTAAGATCAAAGAGAGAAAAAGGGATCGATATCAATTTTGGGGTTCAGGTAAAAGGATAATCTTAATCCTAACTGGGTATGGTCCTAAGGTTTAGGATATGAAGTAGGAAAAGGTCACTAGTTGAATATGGTCAAACCGACTAGATCTATCCAATAGGAAACTATTACTTGGTATGGAGATAGCTGACAACCTAGATGCATTAAGCCTATCTTCTAATACAGAAAATATCACAGGAAATTGGTCACAACCTATTCCAATCCAATTAGGTCAGGGTCATTCATTCAAACTCCCCATGTTTAGAGTTTTTTAAAATAATTAGATAATTTTTTTGTTTATCCTAATTACTATCCTTTGGGTTACCAAGTTTAGAATTAAATATTTATTAAGTTCAAACACCCCTACTCTCGACACCTTCCCTAAGCAGTTTAGCGACTCATGGTAGAATCAATAATAAGTGGGTAAATAATGGAAAACATGTTTATTTTACTAATAGAAATTGAAATCAAGAAGTTAAGAATCATGCGATAAAGAAAAATCGGTTTAAAAATAAAATCAATCACAACTTAAACCAAACACTTACTTGAACAAGGAATAGGAAATAATGTAGTGAGGGTTCATTGTCGAATGGTGATTGAAATGGAGAACACACTAAAATTGGTATTAGTGATGCAAAAATAATTAAGAATGATTGAAAATTGATCCATGGTGCTTGAATAAATGTAAAATAATAAAATTAATTGATTCAAGTTGAGTTGAGAGAGAAGGAATAATAGAAGGAGAAGAAAGAACATGAGAGAAAATGAAAATCCAAAGAGTGTTGTGTATTCTTCTACTACTATGCGCATCTGAGATGTAAATAGTCTAGGTTTTACACGACGTGTAATCATTTCACATTATGTAATTCCAATCCAAGATTTTCTCCATGAATTTTGAATCTGGTGTGAATAATGCACAAATCTCATCCTGAATCTTTGATATTTGGAAGTTTGACTCCTCTCATGACTAGTAACTAGTCTTCATAACATGTTTCTTTCTTATAATGGATCTTCAAAGTGGGAATTTAATTTTAAATGTTACATGAAATGTTTCATAGATTCATGTTGTGTAATAGTTTCATGACTTGTAATTCTTTCACATCTTGCTTCACTACTTTTAGTATGCTATGAAGGATCCCTACATGTTGTGTAAGTGGATTTCACAATGTGTAATGATCATTTTTTTCCCTTTTCTTTAGATTTTACTTTGAAAATTTGGAAACCTATTTTCTACAATAATTAACACATACCTAGTGTATTATCAAGTAAAACATGAATATTTCTTAAAAAAATGACAGTGAAATGTCTATACTATTTTACTTTATCAAATTCCACCACAATTGAACAATTTCTTGTCCTCAAGGAAAAAAAGAATATCGACATGATGGAAAAAAGTAATAAATTTTCAAAATAGGAAACATTCATTATAACCAGGATAATAAAACTAAGTATAATTAGAAAAATTCAGTTTATAGAATCATCCCAGCATAAAAAATTAGTTATGCCTCATAGTTTAGTTCTTTTAAACAAATTATTAATATTTTAGTTAGAATTTCTTAATGGTTACTTAAATTTTATACCCATTTTTCAATTTACCTCACAATGAATTTTCTGTCATCACTCAGGGTAAAATAAAACTAGAGTTATTATCATACCCTAAATACATGTCCCTATCCATAGTATTGAATTGGTTTTATTACGTCCAATTTGTAATAAAAAATACAATATTAATCATGGGGGATTCAACAAAAAAGGTTCAAATGGATATGAGGTTGTGGGAAGGTGGGTAGAAAGTGAAAAACATGCTAAAAAAATAGAGTAAGCTATGAAGTATAATGTTGAATGTTGTGAATAGTGTAATGAAATAAATCCTCCTATAAAAAATGAATTCTATGCTCTTAGCATCTCAAGGAAGATCCATAAACATATCAAGTGAGTCTAAAAGGTACACTTTTCCTTTATTTTTCTTTTATTATTATTTATTTTTTTAAATTCATGTCTAGGCAAGATTTAACATCTATACCCTAACTATATATGATCCTTTGGGGGATTCATCAGTTTAGAAATGGTGATTTTTGACCATCCTAATACACATCCCAATTATTTTTTTAATTTTCAAAGGAAAAAGATATGTGTAAAATACAAAAAAATTACAAATAGATCATAAAAAAATAGTTTGGTAAGAACCATAATACATCTTCTCTATAAAAAAACCCTGTTTCCTCTAGATGAAAGATCCCACCACACTTTTTCAAAGTATAATCATGCATAAAATCAAGAGTAGGGTAGGAAGGAAAAATTGGCTTGGAATATTTGTATCCTAAATAGGTCATTCATGGAAACTATGAGCTAAATGAAGGAAAAATGTAATGTGGGTCTCCAAAAAAAGTGTTTCAATAAAGATTTCCTCAATCATATTAAAACTATATTTTTTTTTCAGTCATAGCCTCAATAAGATCTCAATGCAAGTTCAAATAGGTTTACATGTCCCTAGTTCCACTCAATAAATATTCTTAGAAAAGAATATACAATCATAGGCTTAGAATACTCTTATGAATTGGAGTAAACAAAAAAAACTGGAAATCACTCAGGGTATAAAATCAAGTAATAAGTCAATCAAGAGAAATTTAAAAAATTTTGAATTTGAAATAAATTACTACACTTAGTAATCATTATAAAAATATAAATAGGATAAAGACATGTATTTATAATGATTTATAACTTAATATTTTCTTTTATTTAGATGGGTGCAATGAGTTCAGGTTTAAATCATTATTCCAAATAAAAATTTCTCCTAAATAAATAAAAAAAATCAATAATCCTAGTGTATCAATATTGAAACTCAAGAAAGACCCCCCGACACTTAAAATGAGATAGTGTATGCACTATTGTGGAAAGTATCGTGGGAGATTTATGACATATAAAGTATAGATTAATGAAATAGAAATTTTGAAAAATTAATACTAAGGATTCGAGAGCTCCCTATTATGAGTGGCATGCCATGGGGAAACTTGAGTAATATTGATTTATGAATTTGGATACCTGTATAATTGGTTATAAATACAAATCCTGCACTAAATAAAACATTATTCCATAGGGTTTAAATATTTGGAAAGAAATAAGATAGTTAGGTGTGCACAATGAATAAGTATGAAATACATTTTATTTAAATGAAGATATGTGTTTTTCAATAAAGTATCAATTGAACTATGAATAGAAATGCAACTGAAAACAAAACTAAAAGACTATCACAAGACTGAGAATCAAGAAAAAAAATAAAAAATGGGTTACCTCCCATTAAGTACTAATAATAACATCATCATCTAGATAGATTTACTAAAGTACCAGTTAGTATCTTCCATGGGCACATATCTCCTCTATCTTTTGCAGCTACTTGTGGTAGTATCCTTTAGTTCTTGTGGTTATTTGGTAGTATTTATCACCTTATGATTATAACTATCATGAATCTAGTGAGGGAGGAAAGGTATCTGTGCTCGTTGTGGTGGTTATGGCTACTAATCCAAAATATCTAGTGATAGCTTCTAAATGTGGCACTTGACATCAATCAGATGCCGAGTCATCCATATAACATGGGTAGATGATTAAGAAACAAGAACCTAGATTATAATAAAATAATAATAGGATCTAGACATGGCTATTATAATAGTGTAATGAATTGAAAAATAAGCCAAGTAAAATAAATCAAAAATAGTATCCCATATATATATGAATTGAAATTATACATCAATGAAAGGGAATACTGATAGTACAAAAAAATGCCCTGGGAGCATAAAAAATCACGGGAATAGACTGGGGTTGACTAAGAGTAATCAATATTATCTAGTAGCTCATCTATAATCCACTCTCGAATAGAGGGTGGTTGTAGCTGGCCTGCCTAGTCAATATCAGCATTGGAAGATGAGATTGGCAGATCAACTTTTGATGGAGGTTCCATGGTGTTGGTAGCTATCTTAGTGGAGGGTGATGGGGAGGTACCAATCTAGAGTGTGGTCGTGGATTTGGAAGTTGGATCAATGAAGGGAACCTTAGTGGCTGGGGTGGATTTTGGGCCTATTTCCCTCTGGGCCTACTCTTCCAAAAACTCTTGCTGGGTAGCAGGGTCTCTCAGGTCGGATGGGATGTCAGCCAGGGTAGTGTATGGGGAAGGAGTAATGGATGATGAAGGTCCAACAGAGGCCAGTGGTGGCTGAGAATCTATAGGAGATGGTGGTGGTTGAGGGGTAGTAAAATGAGATAGCTTGGAAAATGGGATGTGTAGGTGGGAAGAAATTTGAAGTAGATTCTATAGGATGAAAAGATGCATAAGACAGATATCTACTAGATATGAAGGGGTGGTTGGAGTAGTGGGGAAAGTGGTGGTGGTGTTATATGGAATATGGGCGGGGGAAGGGGTGTCTGTAGTTGGGGTAGGGTTAGAGGTGGTGGCTAGATCTGGTGTAGGGTCTATTGCATGATCTCATGGCACCTCATCAGTATCCTCAAATAAACCCGGTTCCCATCAGTAGGTTTCACCATCCTTGGAAATTTTGTATCTAAGGAATATGCCTTCTTGAACCATAAAGTGTAATTTTCCCAATTTAAAACCAAGAAATCCTCTTCACAGTGTTTTAGGACTAACTTGAGATTACTTAGGCAGGCCTCGAAAGATCTTCTATAAACTAAAAATTCATCCATAAAAATTTCTAAGAATTCATCTACCATATCATGGAATATATGTTTCAAGCAACTTTTAAAGTTCTCTGATGCATTACACATGCTGAACGACATGTGTCTATAGGATAAGGTGCTAAATAGACATGTGAATTTTGTTTTAGAGTAATCATATAGGTTGACTTTAATATGATTGTATCCCAAATATTTATCTATGAAATAATAGAATTCAAGTCCTATGACTCTCTCCAACATTTGATCCATGCAGGGCATAGATAAATGCTCTTTCTATGTTTCTACATTTAGGTTTTTGTAGTCCACAAATACTTTCAATACAATGATGGTGCGAGTTGAGATCAATTCATCTTTATCATTTTTTGAACTGTGAGACCACATTTATTTGGAACGACCTGTAGCGGGCTCATCCACTCACTATTAGATATTGAAAAAATAATTCTAGCATCCAGAAGTTTTAGTACTTACTTCTTAACTACCTATTTCATTGGTGGGGTGAGTTTCCTCTGGGGTTGGTGTTTGGGTTTTTCACCTTCTTTTAGTAAAATCTTATGGGTTCATAAGGATAGGTTGATCCCTTTGATTCTAGCCACCCCTAGGAAATGGAATATTTATGTATTTGTAGGACTTATATCAATTTTTTCCTCCTGTGACTATGTTATTTATTAGTTAATTATGACTAGTAGTGCAGCAACAGTCTCTAGAAAATAATACTTGAGTGTATTAGGGAGGTGTTTCAGTTCTAGTTTTGGTGTTCGAATGACAGAGGGTATGAATGGTGGGATTCTGTACCTTGTAATAGGTTCTATGTAGTTTACTTCCTCAAATTCATATACCTTATCCTCAGTAGGGGTAATCTCATCACTGTCTTTTTAAATGTTTAATTATTCATCTCTTTCATCTGTGAGAAAGATAGATTGGTAGTAAAAAGAATCATTTATTTATTGTACTGCCTTTTCCAGGTCAAGCACAACTTGTTCATCACCTACTTAAAATATGAGTCTCCCTTTATTAACATAAATTGATGTCTTCCCAATGTCTAGGAATGGTTGTCCTAGGATGATTAGAATTCCTCCTTCATCTTCCATGTCTAGAATGAAGAAATCCTCTGAAAAAATGAACTTTCTGACTTTGACTAAGACTTCCTTGCGAATTCCTTGAGGTTATTTTTCTGATTGATTGGATTATTTTAGTTCCACTCTAGTTGGTTTGAGTTCCTGAGTCCTAGTTTACAGAATACACTCATTGTCATGAGGTTAATGTTGGCTCCTAAATCACATAAGGCTCTTCTGAAGTTACATTCTCTTATTGTGCATGAGATTGAGAAACTCCCAAGATCTATCATTTCGGGTGTAATTTTTTGATGAACAACTGTAGAGCACTCTTCATTTAGTGATATGAATCCTAGGTCTTTCATTTTTATTTTATTGGATAACAGTTCCTTGAGAAATTTCACATATGAAGGCATTTTAGTGATTGCCTCAGTAAATGGAATATTGATGTACAATTGTTTTAACATTTCTAAAAATTTCTTGTATTTACCTTGAATCCTTCATTGCCTCATTCTTTTTGGTAAAGGGAGAGGTGTCTTATAGGGTGGTGTTGTAATGTATATGTCTTCATTGGGTTTCTATTTTGTAGGGGCTTTTGTAGAAGTTTGTATCTCTTGAGTAGTTTCATTTTATTTTCCATTATCTTCTTATTATATTACAGTTGTATGCTTTTTGGGTTTATCAGCTTGTTTTTCTTATCCTCTTCATGGTTTTTGAAATCCCAACACTGTACTGCTCTTTAAAACCACTACCTTTTCCTCTTCCCTTGGGTATGTCTTTATATTACCAGGTAGAGTACCTGATAATCTTTTTTAAAAGGTCATTGAGATCTGACCCATTTGATGTTCGAGGTTACGAAGAGCCACTCTTTGATTATTTAATTATGTATCTTGGGTTTTTATCCTCGGATATACCTTTTTAATGAAGGATGAGAGTATATTTTACAAATTTTTTTGAAGAGGGGAATCTTTTTTTGGAGGTATTGGGGGATCTAGTTGAAATTGATGTTGTGCTATAAGAGGGAAAAGTTTTTTACATTACTTGTTGTGGTGGTCTAGGTATAAGATTCATTAATTAGTAGATATCCTGGTGGTCCTAGATTACTGAATAGTGCTTTACCACTTCTTTACTGGTAGTACCCTTAATTATTTTACTGTGGTTGTTGAATGGGTGTCTTCTGATAATACTACTATGGTGGAAGAAATTTTTGATTTTTCAGATTATAATTAATGTAATTACAATATTGGATTTTTTTCCTTAACACCTTCCATCCATTATTGATATTGGTGCAGGACACCACACATTTTTGTAGTATTGGATCTCCATCACTAGATTAAGAGGGGGAGGTGGTGCAATAGGTAGCTTAAAGGATTCTAGCTTCTTTGTTAAGGCCTATACTTGTGTAGCTAATCGATTATTTTCTTCAACTTACTGGATTTTATGCCAGGGCAGTCCACAATTTCTCTTCCATAGACTGGAATTATGAGAGACTTCATCCAAAATTACTCATCCATCCTTAGGTATTTTGACCACCAATACTCTATCAGTGGTGACATCGACGACTATGTGAGCAGCTGGTTGGAGGCCTTGATAGAATATTTGGAGTTGTATCCACATATCAATCCCATGATGTGGGAACTTTTGAGTGGGTTCCTTGAAGCGATCCCATGCTTCTAATGCTAACTATCCATTAGTTTGAGTGAAATTATAGATGTCCTTATAGATTTTCCATGTTTGGATAGGCAGAAAGTACCTATCCAATAATTTCTTAGCTAAATCATCCCAAGTTGTGATAGACTCAGGAGATTTGATTTTGAGACAATCCTTGGTTCGGTCTCATATGGAGAAGGGAAATAATCTTAGTCTTATAGCATCAGAATATAATCCATGGTTGTGAAAGGTATCGTAGACTTCCAATAAGTTGGAGATATGTTCATTGGAATCTTTACTTTAAAGTCTACTAAACTGACCTATATTGTAAATCATATGAATGATTCTAGGCTTAATCTCGAATGTGTGTTCCTAAATAGTAGGGCGTATAATGATGACTATAACACCATTGATTTACAACAATACGTAATCCATAATAGAATTTTCTTGATGCACTTAATGTTCTCCATATAGTATAGGTTTCATGTTTTTCATGTTTAGTGGATTGGGACCTATAGGATTACTGCAGTCGTCCATTTTTGAATAAAGGCATGATGAAATGTACCTTTCAATTTCTTGTTTGAAGGAAAGTAGTTATTGTGCATCAAGGCTATTTGAATGGGTCATAGGGCCCTGATGTATGCAATAAGCTGCAAGGAGAAGGATGTAGTGGTGTCCAAAAAGGAAAGAACAAATATCAAAAATAGAAAATGGGGTATGGGTGAAGTAATCCTAGGTTCATGATTCAGGTTTTTGTGCTAAAGAATAGTTTTTAAATCCTTGAAAATGGCACTAAAATTTGACACGCCTTCATGCATCATTTAATTCATGTATCCTGTTGTTAGATTATATTATTTTTCCCAAACTAAACTTTCTACTAAGGCATATTATATTGATAGTATAGGGTCAGTCCCATGGGGATTGAACTGGTTGATGAAAACTATGACTTGAACCCTCTGTGTAGAAGTCCTCAAAAATTAGTTGGGTTTGGGAGTAAACTAATTCCAATGGATTTGATATTTATACTAGAGAGAAAAAGGGATCATGATCAATTTTAGGGTTTAGGTAAAAGGATAATCTTAATCCTAACTTGGTGTGGTCCTATGGTTTAGGATGAAAATAAAGAAAAGGTTACTAGTTGAGTATGGTCAAACCAAATAGATCTATCCAAGAAGTAACTTTTCCTTAGTCTAGAGATAGATAACAACCTAGATACATTAAGCCTAGATTGTAAGGAAGAAATTATCATAGGATATTGGTCATAGCCTATTCCACTCCAATAATGTCATGATCATTCATTCAAACTCTCTATGGTCAAGGTTATTTAAAATAATTAGATAAATATTTTTTTAACCTGATTACTATCTTTAGGGTTAACAAGTTTAGAATTAAAGATTTATTAATTTCATATACCCCTACTCTCAACCCCTACCCTAAGAGGTTTATAAACTCATGGTAGAATTGATTATAAGTGGGTAAGGAATGAAAAAATGTTTATTTTACCAATAGAAATTGAAATAAACCAGTTAAGGATCATGCATTCAAGAACAAACAGTTTAAAAATAAAATCAATCAAAACTTCAACCAAAAAATAACTTGAACAAGGAATGGGAAAGAATGTAGTAAGGGTTCATCGTCGAATGAAAATTTAAATGGAGAACACACAAAAATTGATATTTCAATGAAAAAAGGATGAATAATGCTTTCAAATTGATCCATGGTGCTTGAATAGATGTAAAAAAATAAAATAAATTGATGCAAGTTGAGTTGAGAGGGAAGAAATAACAAAAGGATAGGAAAGAAAAGGAGAGAAAATAAAAATCCAAAGAGTCCAATATTCTTCTATTATTGTAAGAATTTGAGATGTAAATAGTTGGGGTTTTACATGACCTGTAAATATGTCACGTCGTATAATTACAATCCAATATTTTCTCCATGAATTTTGAATCTGGTGTGAATCTCATGTGAATCTCATCCCGAATATTTGAGATTTGGAAGTTTGACTCCTCTCATGATGTGTAACTGGTCTTCATGACATGTTTCTTCCTTTGACTGAATCTTTAAAGAGTGAATTGAATTTCTAAATTTACATGATGTGTATTGCGGATTCACATCGTGTAATAGTTTCATGGATTTTAATTACTTCACATATTGATTCATGACTTGTAATACGCTATGAATGATTCCTACATGTCATGTAAGTGGATTTCACAATGTGTAATGATCATTTATGTTTATTTTCTTCATATTTTCTTTTGAAAATTTAGAAACCTATTTTCTGCAATAATCAACACACACCTGGTGCATTATCGAGTAAAACATAAACATTTCTTAAAAAAATGACTGCAAAATTCATATATTATTTTAGATTATTAGTATCTTGATCTAAGTTTTTAGGGGAGATGGTTTAACTTGTTTTACCAGTTTTCCTTAGTATTTAATTACATTAAACCTTTAATTTAGTGAAAAAAGTGGAAGAAGTTGTGGTTCAACTGAGCATTTATTGTACATCTAAGAAGTTGGTAGGTATTACTTGTCTTTGTAATCTATTTTTTCACATGTAATATTCTAGTTATAATAAAATTAATAAATAGTGTGTTTTCCCCTATTAATGTAAAACATAGTATAAAGCATAATAAAAATTGGTTTATTCTTTACTTTCCTATATTTATGTTCCATGTTTTAGAAATGAATGTATTTCCAGAACTTTTTTTGTTTATACTAAGGTGTGTGTGTGTGATGATTAATTTGTGAAGTGAGTAGGTTTAAATTACTACACACTTCCCGTACACTCACTAAAGGTGGGGTGGGGGGGATAAAATTATATACATTTTATTTTTATGCCACAATTATATTGAGTATGAATTTTTGGTGGATCGGTAATAGCTTCTTTTGGTGTGTCTCATCATTAGTATAAGAGATTTATAAATCAAGTGATTAGTTTTTCAATTCACTATTTATAGGCTTCCATCCCCCACAAGTGGTATCAAATGGATTGGTTCAGAGCTTGTGGTTTTTACATCGACAATAGTTTAGGCATGGCATCCAATTAATGAAAGATCTATATTGATAAATTTGATGGATCAGATTTTGAATTATGTAGAATATAGATTGAATAATATCTAATTCATAAAGACTTATGGGTTCCCTTATTAGGAGTGAAGACAATTTTGATGAAGGCACTTTATAATAAGCGGGTTTACGAGATTAAATAAGAAGCTGATGGAAATAATAGATACAAATCAAGATTTTTAGAGAAGGGGTTTTTAATATAAGGAATGAATTTATTTCTTATAAATATTATCATTGATAGTTAAACATTCTACCATAAGAATAATTATAAGCATGGTTTCATTAGAAGATCTATATTTTGAGTTAATGGATGTAAATATAGCTTTCTTTCATGGTGTTTTGGAAGTGGATATTTACATGAAACAAACAATAGGTGTACTAGAAGTTTGGAATCAGAATTTGGTATGTAAACTGATGAAAATTTTGTATAGCTTAAATCAATCACTACACTAGTGGAATCAAAAATTTGACGAGTTTATGGTAGAATAAGGATTTGAAAAGTGTAATGATGATAATTGTTATTAATGAAACCAATGGTATGGTAGGAATTTCATCATTTTTCTATTTTATATCAATAACATATTTATAGTTAGACCGAATTTTCAAAAGATTTGGAAATTTAAAAATAATTTTTCTAGAAGTTTTGAGACGAAAGATCTTGTGAAAGTGAATAAGATACTGAGGATGAGTATAAAATGAGATAATAAGAATAGATCTTTAGTTATATTTAAGAATTATATCTATAAAATAATTTAAGGGTTTGGAATGGATGAATGTAGACTAGTTTTTACCCCACATGCTGGAGAATTCAAACTGTCCAAGGTGAAAGCACCTATAATGGAAGATGAGCATATGTACATGGAGAAGGTACTATCTGAATTATTGGTCATAAGTCTGATGTATGCAATGTTTTATACTCATACATACATTTTACATGTATTAAGAGTTATGAGTTAGTACATAAAGAATCCAAGGAAAGTTCACTAAGAGGTTATGAATTGGACCCTTCAGTATTTGAAAGGATCATAAGATCAAGTTCTCTGATTCAAGGAGGAAGAACTGTAATAAGTTTTCTTGGACTCAGACTTCACTAGATATTTAGATACTCAAAGGAGTAAAACAAGTTTTATGTTTACATATCGAGGAGCTATAGTTAGTTATATGTCACAAATTTAGAAGGTTATTACATTAAGTACAATAGAAGTAGAGTTTGTAGCTATAATGGAAGATGAGAAAGAAATGGTATGGTTTAAGAAATTTCTATAGGAAGAAGGGTTAGTGTTCTAATGTATATCCAAAGTGAAATTCCCTTAGATAAAAATATATTTATATATTATTGGACAAGGTATATCAATCTGAAGTAAAATTTTATTAGGAACTTGTTAGAGGAAAAAGAGTTGGAGCTACAAAAGATATCAGGAATTCAAAATCCAAAAAACATATTCACCAAGGCAGTAGTTTAGGAAAGACTGTAGTTATGTTAAGCCTTAATGGGACTTGGGTAAAGGAAGGAAAGGAAAGGGTAACACTACTAAATACTAACTATTGTATGGTTTCTGATGTTTTCCATAGAACAAGTCTTCAAGTAGGATATTGTTGGGATGTGAAGCCTTGTTTAGATCATTAGAAGTTTATAGGATTAGAAGTTCATGCATCAGAATTATGTTCACCATAATTTTGTTTAGTGGTAGGTGGTTGGGATCAATGTAAAAATAGTTGGAGTTCATCTCTTCATAAATAGTATTTTTCCTACAATGGTAGTAGGTTCATCATAAATTCACATCTACCGATGGTTCTATGGTGGAGCATTAAGAGGTTTAAAAGTTCAACAAAGATGATTAGACACTGGGTTGGTAACTTATCTTAGGCTATCATGTCTCTTAATCCAGGTTTTAATGGGATAATGTATAACTTACTTTGAAATTATAAAGGTATTATATTTTTATTGATTTTTGGATAATCTCCATTTCAAGGGTTGAGGGGGAACCCTTACATGACCCGTAGGCCCAAGGCACAAGTCCCATACATGAAATGAATTCCTAGATACACATGTCCTAATACATGAAATTGATGGCCCAATACCTGGAACACTTGAAACAGTCCCTTTCTAGTATCTTCATCTTGAAGGAACCTAGCTCCATACCTCACACAAATGATCAGCTAGAATTTCCTCAGGCAGAGATGCACAATATTTGGTACCGATGAAAGTTTCCATATCCTCTAATTATTTCAATATGGTTAGCTCTAAATTAAATGGGACCATCATTGTAGTGAAAAAAGTGAATAAATTTGTGGTTCAAATGATCATTTATTAGAGTGATAAGAAGTTTATGAGGATTACTTGTCTTTATAATGTGTTTTCCATATATAATATGATAATTATAATAAAATCAAGAAACAATGTGGTTTACCCTATGAACATAGGAAATAGTCTGAAGCTTGTTAAATTTTGTGTTCTTTATTTTCTTTCTTGTATTTACATTTTAATATTTTACTGTTGAATGTATTTATGGATTTTTTTTGTTTTAAGGTGTGTGTGAGAGGATTAATTTGTAAAGTGAGTAGGGTGCAATAACTACCTACTTTCAACACATTTAGTCGAAGGGAGTGGGGGAACTAACTTTAAGAGATTCATTTGTTTTTCTATGATTCTACTGTGTATGAATTTATGGTGGATCAATCAAAGGTACTTATGGTGGGTCTCATCAGTAGTACAAGAGATTGATAACTCAAGTGATCATTTTTTTGAGATTCTGTTTACAGAATTTCTTCCCTAATAAGAAACACTATACTATAATACCACTATATATCTCCCCCATCCCAACTCATGTCATTATAATAAGACCGATGGCATCACTTGACCTTAGGAACACCTCCCCACATACCAAATTCCACTGATTAGTAGTAAAGGTATATGGGTGATAGTAGAGATTATATACCCTTTAATGAATATAATATTAATATCAACTCAACCCAATACAGTGGAAGTGATTTAAATAACAAGAAATAATAAACTAATATATATATATATATATATAGATCAATAAACATATGTTATTTCATTCCAGTCATACATGATTGGTTAATATCATCCATGTGCTGATCAAATATATACAAATAAAAAATAACTGAAATGAGAAACCAACTTGACACTAAGGAACCACTTAGACCATTTATAAAACACACCAACTATATCACACACCAAAAAAGTTCTCCCATTTCCACTAGGTACCAGATGTCAAACCTTTACCTAAACCTATAATAAGAGACATGAAGTCTGCACATATCCTAGATGTTTTATACAAGGTATGAGTATAAACTCCTTAGGCCACCACCAATAGTATCCATAGATTATATCTATATGTATACTAGTGTATATAAGAATTAAATAAACCACAACTCACATATATCATACAATTTTATCTACTCATGATCAATCTACCTTGAGTGAGCTTTTAACTATTTTGGATTCTTTCAAAGTGGAATGATGCCTCCATAGTTTATCATACTATAAGATCCCTCATACTTCCAACTAATTCCACACTACAAAACATACCCCCCCAAAAAAGTAACCATACAACCATTATAAGTCATCAAAGGGTCCTAGAGGAATTTCAAAAATCTATATCATAAGACTCATTGTCTTCCATAACCATTAATAAACCACCAGCTCATTATCCTGACTAATATAAGGTATAGATATTCTCACACTTCCAATTTCAACATATCTGATACAATCATAATAGGAAGACTCAGTCCCCCATCTGGTGGTCTCAACTACCACCAATTGTGGCTTTCTACGGTGTGCACCCCTTGCAAACTAATTGTTAACACTATCCACCTACATCACTTAATCTATAGAGGCCACCACCCATAATGAGTGGAATAAACCACCTCATGGGACCTTTATTGCGTGTACAAGACCCCAATGGACTCATCCCCATAGAAATAGGTATCACAAATAACTTAGGCTACACCTCTAGAAAACCTCCATCCCCACCTGTGGCAATGGTCATCACTATATACATCATACTGTAAAACCACATTACTTATATTCGGTGATTAACAACACCCATATTCATATATGCCACACCCTATATGTTCCCATAGAAACATATCAGTTGTCACATCACAAGAACAATAAAAAATCTAGGGTTATCATGACCAACCATCCATGAAACCACATAACATGCAAGCCATTCCAAACATGGCCTAAAACCATTATTTACCACCTAAAACTGTCCTTATATATCCCTTATAAATAATGGAAACCCCTGGTAGTTTCATTCTTGGTCACACATAGACAACTCTATAGTTGGATAAAATCTAGGCACCACCTACTTATACTTAATAGTACTCCACTCACCAAGAAACTCAAAATAATTCAAATACAATCATAAGATTTAAAAAAATATAACAATACCCATATTTTAGTGTACCATAAAAAAAAATAGAGGAAATAGTAGAGATCTATGGAATAAATTATTATATAATTTTATACTTACCCATGAATACTCTTTGCTTATAAAAATAGGAATATCCAATGATAAATAAGGAAGATCACTCAAAATGGACAAAGTAATTAAGGAAGAAAGAGATTTTATGGCATTCCTACTAGTTATGACTGAAATGGAATCTATTTTCTTTTAATATCATTTAATAATTAAATTAAATTAATCCACTATACCATTTTTTAATAACACTGATAATGTCATGATGTGAACCCCCCCTCATCACCACTCTTCACGGAATGATCCCCCCTTCACAACATGAATCAACCCCTTTAATCCTTAGTTTCACTACCCAAGATCATTTCATGGAGAGAATATATCTTCCAAGGTGAAATGACATCATGAAATACACATTTTGTGGCCTGAATCTCAACCATGACCACTACTATCATGATTAAACCACCCTCTTCCCAATTCAACAACATAATACCTTGATTTTTCATAAACTCTAAAATCTTACGCATCCTCAAACAAAAACTCACTTATAGTCACAAAGCGACCACATCTATCGCAATGTCACTATTATTATCTTTCTCTAATTTTATAATGTTCCAAAACCTTATGCATGGATCCATCACAATAAGACCACCCCCATCATGGCATGACAACCCAAAACCTTGATTTTTTTTGCAAAATCCCACATCTATACATTTTCTAAAATAACTTAAAAAAATGACCTTTAGTGATTCATGCTACGAATCCCCTCATAAAAATCATGAAGCCATCACTATATCATGACTCCCCTATATCACAACATTAATATTTCCTACTATAGAATTCTAGCCCCCAATATCGACCAACCATAAGGCCCATTCTTTGCCTGAATTGACACCCCTGACACCTCTACAGGATCCATTCACCCCTGGATGATCTAATATTTGACTCAAACTACTATTATAAATACATGAGGCCTTACATGAAATATTTAATCGACTAAAAAATGTAATAAACATGTTTTTTGGTAATAAAAATCCTATCCCAAAGATAGAAAAAATGTCACTATTAAAATTAATAGTTGGGAACATGATAGGATTTTTGGTCAACCGATATTGTCAAAGTCCCAATAACTATCAATAAACTCCAAATGATAGTCCAAACTATGGTTGTAACTTTTCTCATCCCATTATATTCTTATTTTATTCCCATTTATCATTAATGGATTATATAGATAAATTATAGCTTTATATGGTACACTAAACTTCATTGAGCTCCACTAAAGTTATAGTGACCAACCGAGTATCAGAGACTACCGATGAACTCCCAATGATAGACCAAACTGAGGTAGTAGTTTTGACTGGGCTAACAGAGACTTAAGAGCTTCCCACTAAACTTTATGTGGTAGAAAAAGATAAAAATTAGCTCTTTATGGGTCATTAAACTCTCAAAAACCTCTACTAGAGTTTTAGTGGTCAATTATTGTGGTCCATTAAGGTCAAACAACCTATCATCCCTCTAAAATGATCCTCTAAGAATCAATAAACATAAAATTCAATACAAAACCTATTAAAACTAATAAAATATAAAAATATATAAATTTAACTTAACTGAGAACCCAATTCATTATTAACTTTCTGATCATAGTGTTTCTCATCCTTAAGAGGCATCACTATGTGTCTCAAGTGAATAACCCGGGCCACCAAGACCTCATATTTGTTTATTTTACCTATGTATCCTCTTCATGAGATAGCCATGTTTTAATAACACCTAGAATAGTTTTATAATATTTCCCTATATCATATTCTCACTCAGGTCTAAGAGTTGTAGTAATTTTTCCACAAACTAGAAATATAACTCTAAATATACCTTATCATAACAAATGAAATGAGAAGGGTATGGATTATATTTTTAAAATTTTAATAAATGGAATAAATCATGAATTAAATTGAATAAATTAGGTAAATCCAATTGCTAAGAAAACCCCCCAATATGATATAGTATCTCAAAAGACCCTATAAAGTGAGGTTTCAACTTCCTTAAATTTCCCAACATACTATGTACTAATCAAGGTGATACTTGAAAAAACACAATGTCACTCACTCTAAAATATAATGGTCAACATATTCACTTAGGAGAAGATCATTTTCTACTCTGAGTCATGTATAATAATTTCTAAAACAATTGAACCAACATAATCATATTTTGAATAAGACTCGACCCAAGAAACAATGAATCTTCCACTTCAATCCAACACAGGTTCAATCAACATGATCTTATATACAAAACCTCTGATGGAGACATATGTATAAAATCCCAATAAATATTATTATAAAAAAGGTATACCTACGAAAAATAATTTTCCCAAGCATCATAAAAATCTAGAATACAAACCTAGAATCCATATAGTACACTTAGACTAGAAATCAATCTACATATGGTAAGAAGTATGCAGTTTTATCTGTGTACTTAATGACTATTGAAGTCCCTTACAAAAGTAAGAATTAAATATTTAGATATTATCAAACATAATAATTTTAGGCACACCATGAAACTTCACTATTTTCCATATGTACAACTTACCCAAGTTATCCATTGATCGCCTCTCCCAAATTGGTAAGAAATACACCACTTATTCAATGGATATATAATCACCTAAATAATATCTCTTCCTTAGGATGATATTAGAAGACCCTCTAAAAATTATATCACAACTTTATCCCATTTACACAATGGAGTGTAAAGTGGTTGAAACATACTCACAAGTCTCTAATACTATACCTTTATCTACTAAGAGGTAAAAAACCACAAAAAATCCTATAGTATCCTTCTTTATCCTTGACCAAAAAAACTGGAATTAAATATCATGATACATATTATTCAATTAGGGATGAATAACCCATAAAAATCACTAGAATCACACATAACTTTCTCTCACATATGTTTTGGAATTACTAACTATATACAAGTTGTAATTAAAATATAGTGTGCAACCAAGTAGTTACTCCCCACCAAAATGTATTTCAAAAATAACTAAATACTTAGAAACTAAAATTTTACCACCTTTCAATTGTTCCACCAAAGAAATAGGTAATATTAAAATATATTTAAATAACTTAAAAATTTTATTCTATTATATTCAAATGAAATTTTAATAAGATACTTGTGAGTTTCCACTCCTCTTCAGATTCATACACTACCCATGACCACAACTTCCCATTAAGTGCATCATCAACCATATTCCATTTTCTTGAAGTATACCTCATAAAAAAGTAAAAATATTTGTGGTAATCCACCCACCTTCTATTCCTTATATTCATATCAAATTATGATAAGATATAATTTAGTATTTTTTTATCTATGTAAACCACAAATCAATCATCAAACAAGTAATTTAATAATATGCACCATAAATTCCAAATCAAGATCAATCATTGGGTAGTTTTCACACATAATTGAATTTTTTCAGAACCATAAGACAAAACCTAATATTATTACATCATACACATCATAGAACCACATTTACTGACTTGAAAATTTCTATTTTGGACACAAAATGTCAAAGAAAATTTGGTAATTTTTTACCCAAAAGAAAAATGGAAATTTAACATAGTAAACAACCTTGAATAAAATTCTTGATGGTTTTGTTAATATTATAGCACAATTTTTATTCTTGTTATGAATTTTGTAATGAATAAAATAATTTTTTGATTTTTAATGAAATTATTAATTTAATTATTTAATTAATTAAATTTCATACATGTCATTTTTAAATTTTTAGAGAAAAAATGTGATAGATTGGAAAATGTATCTTGTATTAAAAATCCTCTAGTGTAGTATTTCTAGAGGCACGGTGTTTCATTTAATGGTGAAATAATTGGATGTCACCCTTCGAGACAAACGTGAGGGCCCAAAATTAACTTTAAATATTCAATTAATCCTAAATATATTCATTCTAACATTAATTTAGAAAATCCAAAATTATCATAATGAATGAAGTGAATATGTTCCCCTAAAATATAGTTTTTTTATACTTAATGCCATCATCTTTATTAATTTATCCAATAATGATACAACACAAACCATTTGGACCCCACTTGGGCTGATGGTATGTCGACCGGTCCACCCCAATCCCATATATATTAGGCTAGGGTCAGTGAACTATCACCAAGAATGAATAATAATACATGGAATGCTTTGGCCTATATTAACCTGTAATATATATATAACTTCAATAAAAATATACTATTTTTCTTCTCACCTTATTTAGTTTTAATGATCACAAACAATATTTAAAGTGTTTAGCAATTTCATTTAAGCAATTGGTAGTTATAAGATGAAATTATATTATAATATTATAATTTTAAAGAATATTCTAGAAATACTTATATTTATATATATGATATATATATAAGTAATATATTATTGCATGAAAATTATGATTTTATTTTCCATGAATTTTAAAATTGTGTAAAAATGATAAAATATTATCATTTTTTGGAGAGAATGAGGCAGATCCCCCAATATATAAAAATAAAGTCCTATTTTCAAGAATGGGAAAAGAGGAAAACCATTACAGACATAATGACAACAAAACCAAAGGAAAAAACCCAACGGGATGAAAGTGAACGAAAATGATCAAAGTGGAGTAAAAGTCAACGGGAAGGAAAAGAGTTTCATCGCCCCCCCTGAGAGGAATTGAAATAGTGAGAATAGTAAAAGAGAAAGTGTTTCCCCCCTACCAAGTAGTTGCACTATGATAGAAGCACAACGAGGTAGAGAATTCCTCCCGAACACATAAATATGCAGAGGGAGGACCGGACGATAGATACCAGCACATCTATCTCTCAAATGCGCCGCCCACCCGACAATGCTTGTGAAAAAATCACAGAAATCCAACGTGATAAAACAAAACTCAAGACCAAAAACACTAAGCAATACAAAAACAAGGAACCCATCCGTCCAAGAGATAGACGATTGGATGATGGGTGTCAGTCCACCCATCCCTCAATTGAGGCCGCCCACCCAACAATACAAAAAACTGCATTGCTCCAAATGTGATAAAAACATTTTCCAATTCCCAAAAGACTTCAACAACCAATAAACCACCAAAGTACCCAGAAAAAAATTAATTGAAACAGAAAAACACAAAAAACAGACCAAACATCACCCGAATCATCAGCAGACAGCATCGTTGTCCGTCAACCAGAACCAAATCGCCAGTGAAGATGAAAAACCAACCAAGATCAGTCAACCTCCAACTAAAGAAGAGCCAAGAGACCACCAATGTGTATGGAATCCACACAATGATCTTCAGTAACCGCCACAGAGGAGTCCCCACCGCCGCCAGAAAACCAATCTTCACCATTTTGAGAAATCATCAGATAAAACTTATAGAGAATGGATTCCTCCTGAAGCCAAATCTTCATCATGTACATATCTTCATCCACACATACATGTCGAGTTGACGAGGGGATCCTGATCAAGAGAACTGGGGAAGAATAGTTCCAGTGAAGCATCATCCATAGCCGCCGCCATCGCCTCACCTGCAAATTCATGGGAAAAACCCCAAACCCACAACCTTCAAATCATGCCGGATGAGTCAGATCTGGGCAGATATGAGTAATTGGAGGCTAAAGGACCACCTGGCCATTGAACTACAACCAATACAAGTAAAGGACCACCATGATGACTGTATAAAGTGTGTACACTTCATGCTTGATTGAGAATCCTCATCACCCATAGATCTCTTTATTCTACCTCCTTTTTATCATGAGTTTCTAGCACATCATGGAGGATAGAGAGTCCTGCATGCACGATATGGGATTAAATTATCACTAGAATACACCACATATGCGAGATATTTTTCCCACTCATGTGATATTTATAAAACACATACTAAGAAAAAGATTAAAGGGTTTTGTGGATATTTTGTGAGCCGTATACTTAGTTTTATAATGTTTCTTCATTTTTTTATTTATAATAGGTTTTATATTATAATGCATACAATATCCCCATACAAGCTTAGGGTTTTAATTTATTTTGTTTGATTGTATAATTGTTATTAGTATCTTAAAAACCTTCAATGGTATAAGAGTGAGGAAATTATTTATATTTATGACATATTGTGTTGAAATAAATAAGAAATTATAAAAATAGAGAAATTTTTATTAGGTTTTTAAAAAATATGAAAAAAGATTTTACCCTTACATAGTGGGACTATATAAAGGTAATTAAGTCCTTAAAATTACATAGTTGTGATGCGTAAGGGTAATTGAGGCATTACCCTTACATAGAGCGGTTTAAGTAAGGGTAACTAGGACCTTTACCCTTATGAAATGTGTCTCACCTTAGGGCCATCAAAGGTTTACCCTTGTGCACAAATTTTCTATGTAAGGGTTATCCCGACACACCCTTATGCAAATAGTTTTCCTACGGTCCATTTGCATATAACCTTACACCTGATAGTCTTCATACATATATGGGTTTCAATAAAGGAAAAATGTAGTTTACCTTTAAATAGCGGTACTGTTTAAGGGTCATGGAATTCTTACCTTTACACTGTAGCTCCAAAACCTCTATACACTTATATAGAATATAGATTTTGTGTAAGGGTAAACATAAAAGTTTTTAATTTTTCTAATTATTAAATGGTTTATAAATTTTTTATAAATCATTATAAAAGGTATTTTGGGAATATTTAATTTATAAAGGGTTTATAAATATATAAATACATTATAAATGGTTAATAATTAATTAAATAAATGTTTATGAAACATTTTTATTCACAAATATTAAATGTTAATATTTAAAATACCTTTTAAAAAATTATATGAAAATTATTATGATATATAAATTAAAGTTTTTATTTAGAAATCATAATAAAATAATTTATAAAGGGTTGTAAATTATGAAATAAAGACAAAATATAAATTATGAATTGTTCATAATTAATTATTTTGAATTGGTAAAATTAAAAGGATGCATTATTTGGATATTATTTATACCACATCAAAAAATGTTTTGATGATTGATATGATCAAGTTTTAAATAATAATTATGTATATGATATTTAGATATAAATTGGAATATAAATTGTTTTTAATTCATATAATATCATATATTTTAAATGGAAATGTCATATAATGATTAATATGAAAGAGTTCATATTGAAATGAATATAAAATATATATATTCAAAATTACAGAAGGACCATAATGTTAAAGATGAAAATTATAAAGGGGTTATAATTAGATTTTATTTATGAATTGTTGATAAATATTTATATCATGTTTAAATATTTTAATTTTCCATTTATTTAAGGTTTATTCCCTATTATATTCATGTTTAGTAAATTGTTTAAGAAATTTGAAGGTTGTGTATGCTTTAATTTAAAACTTTAAACCGATTCTAGGATAAATCCTTATATTATATAATAGAATTGCATCTATAATGAATTCATTTTTTCATCCACCATGACATCAGTTTGTAATTGAAATTATGAAATTGAATTTATTTATTGAATATCATTTGTACATATTAGGTGATTAAAGTTATAACGAATTAGATTATCTCTTGATTAATGTATCTCTGAGTATAGAAAATTGGCGTTGGACTACCTAACTACCTGGAGGCTTATTCCATGTCTATCATGGTGAATGGGGTTGGCTATCTATCACTATAGGATTTATCATGTATAGATTTTCAATATCATATAATTATAAACCTTTACATTAAGTGTTCATTTACCTTATGCATATGATGCATCTAGATATTTATTAATATGATTGAATTCTATTTTGGGTAAGTAACACAAACTTGTGAGTTGTGTAAAGAGTTACACATAAATATGGTTTGAACGTATTGTTTTGGTGGAGGGAATAGTATTAAAAACTAAATTACTAGAAGCATACATACATAAAAGTAAATAGCATGAGATTAGATAGTGATATAAAATCCCCTTAAAATACTAAGTATAGGATTACTTCTAAAGATACACTTATTAAGACCTTGATTATCCAACTAGGTAGTTTCATGCCAAAGTTAGGTTCCCATGTATTATCTTATGTAAGACAAGAAATTAATAAATGAATTTATATTTTTTTGGTGGTTTCATGCCAAATTTCGGTGCCCCTATATTGTCCTTGGTTATTTTGTTTTTGGCGTCTCCTTTGGGTAACACTTAGTTGGGAATACCTAATGATTATGATACAAGAGGAATATAATTGATTTTATCCATACGATGGATTGAAAAAATTGCTGTCTTATCAACTATCTAAGAATCATATATTATATGATTAGGATGATTCCATACCTAAATAATTAAGTGGTGAGATGAACACTAAAGAGGGATCATTTATCTATGACATATGGATCTTGGAACACTAATGGATATGATGGATTTTAAAAGGGGGCCATCATTTTACTAGGATCCCATTTAATAAAATTCTTTATTAAATAGTTAATAATACATGATAATCATCTGATAAAATATTCTGTTGTAGATAATATCATCATCAAAATCAAGATATATTTTTTATTAATCCTTGATAAGGATAATAATTATGTAAGTTACTCCTAAGGATATTAACATAATCAAGATTGGTGATTTAAGAAATGTACTTAAGAAAAATTAAATGTGTTAGAATAGTTATTTCTTTACTAACCAAGTTTTGAACTTTTTCAACAAGTGAATCTAGATTATTATGAAAGCATAGAGTGATTCATTTAAGGTTTCAATGACATTAGATGAAAAATGAACAAAGGTATATTATCCTCCACTAATGTACTCAATATGATTGGGTGCATCAATGATTTTAGTCTCATATACTCAATATGATTGGGTATATTAAATGATATTCAATATGATTGAATATGCTAAATGAATTAATGAGACTAAAGGTTTACTTAAACTTTAATGATTATATAATTCAATTTTATTGCTCATATAGATATATGATATTGGATATATGATTTATAAGTGCTGTAAATATATAGAAGGATAGAAGATAAAAATAATTAAATCTTGAAGGTTTATGTAAACTAATTAAAAAAAGAAGTTTCTACATTGATAACTTTGATGATTCAAGATTGGATAAACTTATCATAAGATGTGTATTATCTAATTTTTATCTTGTGAAGAGAATGGAAAACAATTGTTGTTTAATAAAATTAGATGAGGTGTTTTATACACATAGTTATGATTTGTTAAATTCTATAACATACTTTAAGGATAAACTAAAAATATATTTTTCTAGTTAAGAAATTTATCTTATTTTCATATATGGAAATGTTATGACAATATCATTGAATTAAAATAATGTTTGATTGATATTTTCAAAGTATTGGGAATATATATGAACTAGACATATGATTTCTAGGTTATAAAGTGTTGTATAAACTATATTAGTAGGTAAAAGTTAAAACTAGATGAAGAAAATCTAGTTGAATATGTTTAAAAATGTTTCTTCAATAATCCAACCAAGATCTTTGAATCCTAGGGTTTTCAAGGAGGAAGATATAAAATTACATATGATGGGATTACCTAGAATACCAGAAGGAGTTTTTGAAACTCCTTGGAATGTCCATGTCAGGTATTAATGTTATATAAATTAATTATTTAGTTTTAAATGGTATGTGATACCAAATATATATTTTATAAAGTTTTTTTAAAATAAAAAAGTTCAAAATAAATAATGTTTGAGATTGTAGTTTACATTCATGAAAAAAAGAGTTAATACATATGAATGTAAAGGATTTTATCAAGATTAAATGAATCAAAGTAAAATATGTGTATCTTCATCTCATTTCCATTATGTGATAAGATATTTTTTTTAATAAAAAAGATTTTTTATGAACATGTATAAGATAATTAAATGTATACACATGGTTTATGATTCATCAATTTCTACAACATGTTTTGAGAAGAAGATTTGGATAAAAGTGTTTTTCCAAATTTTTGTTAATACATGTGGGAATGTGTTCCTAACACCCATAAATAGTGTATTTTAATAAAGTATTATTTTCAAATGAAAATTTTCTAAAAAAATAGAATGATATATATGCTATGGAAACAATAGTTTATT
Organism: Viscum album; assembly: GCA_963277665.1. Lineage (NCBI taxonomy): Eukaryota > Viridiplantae > Streptophyta > Magnoliopsida > Santalales > Viscaceae > Viscum > Viscum album. The sequence goes on from OY728142.1 coordinate 1,493,294,178, forward strand.
TGATAAACATTCCTATGAAAAGGAAATAAATTTTATCTGTTAACACAAAAGGGTTTGTGTATCTCAGAAAGATATTTTAAAAAGAATTTAGTGTCTAAGAGGCTACTGAGAGTATGTGAAAAATTATAGAATCTCAAAATTAATATAAAAATTATAACACTAATATTTAGTTAATGTTTTTTCCACTTAATATACTAAAATGTTTAGGATATATGATGGTAAAGAAAAATGTAATGTGTTACATTTATTTTACATTTAAAAAGTAGATATCACTATTACACTAATCTAATATTAAGGAATTTTTCACTCAATATCCTAAAAGAGTTTAGGATATGTGATGATAAAAAATGTAAAGATTTCTATTTAGTTATCATAAAAATATAAGACACCATTTATTAAAGGATTTTACCAGTCAAAATGAAAAGTGAATTATACTTCATATCATAAAATATTTTAGGGTATTATGGTTAAAAAGAATGTAAAGAGTTATATTAGTTACCATAATAAAGTGGTTTTCAATTTTTTCTAATAGAGTTTATAAGGACATATAGAAAATAATGTAAGTAATTAAATTATTTCAAGGAAAAAGTTTTATGGAATATAGTTTCAAGGATTATGATAAAAATATATAGATTTCTAAGTATAAAATAGAAATTAAGATAATAAAATTTGATGTTGTGAATTTAGTAAGTTTTAATGTGTTCAAAAATTAAATAGTAAGAAATATGATTCCTAAATCTAACCATTTGTCACAACCAAACCCATTGGGGTCCACCTGGCTAGCGATAAGCTGAGTATGACTACCCCAAGTTCACCTCAAATAGGCTAGGGGATGGTAACTAGCACTGAGTAGGAATAACACTCAAATGGGAGGCCTTAGTCTAAGGTAAATATATGCACACACACATCTCTAAGACCATACAATTCTTAAATGTAAAATAGAAATGATACCAAATTCATGCATACATCTAAATCCCATAATCAGAGTATAAAAAAATACTGGGAAGAAATATAGAATAAATACAATCATACTAAAAGATATAAAGAGGTATAACCTGATAGTAATAGGGGAATACAGTAAATTGTGACTACTAGAATAAACCACATTCTATATAGCCTAATATAAGATATTTCTTCTCCTAGTCCATAGAAAATCCCATCAAACGGTTAGTCGTCTGTATAATACATGACACGTGTCAGAAAATCCCATGAAGGATTGAGTATAGTAATACCTAGTAAGACACCCTAAAATCACTAAGCATAAATAATCAAGAGTATACATCTCATCACAAGATATGTCAATCATAATATAATATAAACAATAAAACATATAGATTCACTCATAGTTCACACTAAGTCTCAAGGTAAGGTCACAACCACATTGCTAGCCTAAGATTCTGTTCAAGAGTTCATAGCCACTCTTGCTCAGAAGAATTCACTCTATGAGTCTAATAGTACTAAAGATGTCAATTTGATATGCCATTCTCATTAGGTATCTCTATAAGGAAGAACGCATTATAAGTTTGAAGAGATCAATACACAGATGAAGATCACACCCTAGGATATAGGGTGATACCAATTAACCCAATCTGGATTAACCCGATATGTAGGGGATTGACACCCATGTATAGTTGGTCACATCAATTCTATGAACCCCACCTATAGAAAATATGATAAAGGATATCATTTTAAACTCTGGGCGATATTATTACAACTCTATCTAAACTAATCCCTTAGAGAGGATTACAGTCCTTTGTTTAAGATGTAATTCCATAATATATCCTCGTAGGAATGGATCGAATGAATGCACCCTTAAGGAAACTAGTCCACTCTGAGGGGAACAAGGTCACTAAGCCATCTTTGAAGAAGTACATGGCATGTAATAGCAATACATAGTGTCTCACTTCGACACTGGGTTTACCCATGTATCACAGACCACACCCATGTCCACGCTCATGTACACCTAGCCATGTCTGTGTACCTAGATATGTCTATGTACCGGGATATGTTTAAGTTCATGGCTCAACCCATGTACTTTGGCCATGTACTACACTTGGCCATGTCCATTTTTGTGTATCCCCTAAGATACACACCAAGCCTCTAGGTAAGGGTCACATAGTGTGTGAAACATTTCACATGGAATGTGATACTTTTATTCTCCAAATAAACTCTATCACCGTAGACGAGGCCCCACATAGTGTATATTCCCAGATTAAACACCGTGTATAGAAGGATTTTATAGAAACCATAATATATTTCATACGTCATCATATACTCCTCCAAAATCTGATCTGGCTGTGAATCACAGTGGTAAATAAGGATCTATTCCAACTGAACCTTTCCTTCATTGGTCGATAGAATCCGACCATCCGATTCACATAGTAAACCATCCATCACATCTCCCATCACCATAAATTAGAAACCATATGAATAACTCTGATATGGTTCTGATATGTCATCATAGCTTGATCTCATTGTAAAAAAAACCTCAATATGCAGTATCAATCCATTTCTAAAAGAAACAGGTGTGAAATGATTGGTTACTGAGTATTTATCGAACCACTAGATAAAATGAATACTGGTGATGAATGCATAAAGAATGGGTGAAGAAATGAAAAAAACAAAAACATGAGGAATAGAGATTATCTAATGTTTGTGTTGGCCTCATTTTCTTCGATTAGAATGATGAATAAAGACATGAAAGTCAAATCAATAAACAAAAGTCCCCAAATTCCTACTAAATAATCCCATACGTACAATATGGTCAATCCGTGAATCAATCCATTAGTTGATTGATTCGTGTTCATCATAAGACAATAAAATGAGGATAAATCCATATAAAAAAATTTCCTACCTCAAGATGGATCTATTAGTAATGAATAATTAATCCAATTCATTATCATTGGCAAGATACTATATTTCCATTGGCACATAGATCACCAAAGCTTGATTCATCGATGTTCGTCCATAGAAGATCCTCCACTGGATTCGATCTCAAAATACAAGGTTATGAGGCCAACCCTAAATTTTAGTTATAAATGGGTTTATATAGAAGTTTATTAGGTCATTGTTTCCTCTTAAATAAACTTAATTAATTAATTAATTTATTATTTACACCCACAACAACTTTTTCAGAAATGCCTAATGTCGAAAAATAATATGACACACTTAGGGTAATTCCAATGTTCCAAACACAAAAGTGGTCTTGGATTTATGATCTAAGAATCTATTTCAGATTTATTTGACTATTTTCAGGAAAACTGCATGTGTGTGATATTAATATATATAATATTTTTCAAATATCAATTCTGGGCTCACCGGGCCTTATAATCTTGTACTATGTAAATGCCTAACTCTAAAATTATTACTAGATATATTTCAAAGATTACATGGAAAAAACTAAGACATTACATTCTCCCCAAATTATGGATTTTCATCTCGAAAAGAAAAAAGGACCACTCAAAATGGTGTGGCTACTGAGATTACATTTGGGTCTCCCTCTCCCAATCACTCTCTTGAAGATTTCCATGCAACCACTAGACACACACCAAAGTAATCTCTCAACCTTGGAGGATATTCTCCTGCCTATACTTGATCTCCATTGGGTAGTCTAAAAAGGTATCTCTATCCTTGATGTCCATATTACCCGATTCAAAAACATGTTATGGGTTGTGCACATATCTCCTCAGATAAGACATGTGGAAGATGTCATATACCCAATATAACTATAGTGGTAGAGTCAAGTGGTATGCCACCTTGCCATATCTGCAAAATATTTTTAAAGGGACAATGATTCCCAGAGACAACCTTCCACCCCGGCCAAATATATGTAATCCATGTTGAGGTGAGAACTTTAAGAACACATGTTATCCCTCATCAAACTACAAAGACATCATTAGATAGTTCACATAGTAATTTTGACATCTCTATGAAGTATTCATCCACTCCTAGATGATCTGCACCTTCCCTATCATATCTCATACCAACTATGGTACCATGAGTGCTAACTCACCTGGATCATTCCAATAATGTGGTGACATATAGGGTCGCCTGTAGAAGGCCTCTAATGGTGCCATACCAATGATGGAATGGTATCTATTATTGTACACAAACTCCACTAAGGTTAGGTGATCCTCCCAAATATGGACAAATTCTAACATGCAATGTCACATTATATCCTCCAAAACCTGAATGGTCTGCTTAGTCTAGCCATTAGTTTGGGGGGGGGTGGGTGGGTGGGAATCTATGCTCAAATGAAAATATATCCAAAAGGACTCCTATAATACTATCCATAATTGTGATTTTAAGTGAGCATTATTATTTTAAATGATCTCTGAGGGAACTCCATGGAGCCAAAATATCTTCTACATATAAAGGTGTCCCAAGATATTTACTGAACTCTACTACCGAATTTCTAGGAAGTGAGCTGACAAGATGAGTCCATCTACAATCACCCATATGGAATTATTTCCTTTGGATATATGTGGAAACACCATCATTAAGTACATATATATTCCATCCCACTTACACTTTGTAAGATCAAGGGGTTGAGATAAACCCACTAGAACCTGGTGCTCAGACTTCACTTGCTGAAAAATTAGGCATTGAGAGCCAAGCTTCGCTACACCATTCTTCATGTTTGGATACCAAAACTAACATAAAATGTCATAGTACATCTTCACCAAACCATAATATACCTCCAAAGGGGATGTATTAAACTCAATCATCACCTCCTCTTGAAACATTACTAGCACCATCATCCACCCTATGAAATGGATAATATGCTCCCCACTTTCATTAAATCCATCAGGAGAACATCTAGTGGATATCTAAGTATGTAAGGTCTCATACTAGTTATCTCTATTTTGAGCTTCCCTAACACATTTTAAAAATATTTGGGTAAAAACCATCGATTGAAGATACGAAGCACCATCCTTATCTACCAAGGACAACCATAATGATGCTAACTACTTTGATGCCTCAACCAACAACTGAGAACAAGATCTCCCACTGAGAGTGTCTACCACCATGTTTCCCTTCCCAAGATTATAGAATATCCCAAAGTCAAAGTTTTTCTATAAATCTATCCATAAAATCTATATCATGTTAATATTATTTTGAGAGAAGATATACTTGAGACTCTTATAGTCATACAAGATGATAAACGGCTAACCCATGAGGTATTGTTGTCACATCTTCAGAGAGAAGAATAACACTTCCAACTCAATATTGTGGGTCATGCAGTACTGCTCATGTGGTATCAAATTCCAAGATCCATAGGAAATCACAACCTACCTCTGCATAATCACATAACCAAGTATACTCCATAAAGAATCATATAACACTATGTACTCGACACCCTCCAAAAATCTCAAGATAGGGGAACTCATAAACATCTTCCTAAACTTCTTAAAATACTACTAGAACCTTTTCATACATATGAAAGGATACCCATTCTAGATTAAAGTAGTCAAAGGTGTTGATATACTGGAGAAATCATGCACAAATCTCCTACAGTAGCCTTCCAACCTAAGGAATATCCTCACCTCCATCACAATCTTGGGTGGATCCCAAGATAAAATTTCCTCAACCTATTATGGACCCACTAATACACCATTAAATGAGATAACACATATCGATAAGTGTACCTCTTGAATCCAAAACTGATACTTTGAGAGCTTCCCATAAATCTGGTTCTCTCAGAGAGTTTCTAGAACCATCATCAAGTGTATCGTGTGGTCCTCCTCATATGTCAAGTACACCAAGATATCATTGATGAAGACCACCAAAAAATAATACAAGAAAGGACAAAAGATCTAGTTCATGAGTCACAAACACTTATGGGAATTTTTTCTTACCTAAGGTCACACCAAGTACTCATAGTGACCATAGTAATATCTTATTTCCATATTTGGTATATCCCGAACCTATACTTGTAGATAGTGATAGCTTGATCTATGGTCAATCTTTGAGAACCATTATACTCCTCTCAACTGATCAAATAGGTCATCAATCCTTAACAACGGATAATTTTTCTTCATAGTCACCTGGTTTAGGCACTGATAATCCTCACACAGCCTCAAGATCACATCTTCCTTCTTGGCGAACAACACTGGGGAGAACTAGGGGGAAACATTGGGTCTCAGGAAGCCCTTCCTCTGTAAGTCCTACAACTATACCCTCAACTCAAAAATCTCTAAAAGAACCATTTGATTTGATGGAAAAAATATCCAGGCCATAACTAGGTGTAAGTCAATGTAGAAATCCATCTATCAATGGGGAGGTAAGCCAGACACATCCTTAAAAAAGATGTCCTCATAATCAACCACAAAATCAGGAAACTATATCCCATAGAATCCACTTCTCCATGATTCATGCTAGAAAACTGGTCATTAATCAGCTACACCATCCTCTATATGAGTCCATAATACTCCTCCTGGGTCTCCTTATCTCCTAAAAAAGAAAACCTCATCCCATAAACATGGACACACCGCATCCTCCACCTAAAAAAGTCAATCTATGAATGAATGACGTGTATCCAGTCAATGCCTAAGATGATGTCATAAGGCCTCAACACTACCATAAGAAGATACCATAATAAATTATCTCCTCCATGTTTCATATCACATTATCGAAAATAGTGTGTTATCACTAAGTTATCTATTATAGGAGTCTCCAATCATAATGGTTGAGCCAAGGGCTCAACGGGAACCTATAGGTTTCGAACTAGGGATATAGATAGAAAAGAGTGCCTTATGAATATATCTATAAAAACTGTATCTAAGGTAGAGAAGACACATATAATACCTCTAATAATCCTCAAAGCCTTTGGATCATAGGCCTTTATATCCCCTAACTATCCTTTTCCATGATCACCAGCTCCCTAATCATGGCAGGGACCACATGGGGGTGGTGGTGGAAACATGTTAAACTATCTACCACCTTTTGCTACTCTCAATACTCTTCTTCCACATACACTATCTTGTAGACCTCCCTACTCTTACTACTACCTCTTCCTAGGTGGCCCATAAAATATCTATCTATTATCCATACACTGAGTTGGAAAATCCCATTCTATCACAAGAGTAGCACTGCCTCTCCCTAGGATAACTAGACCCATCTTGTATTCTTTAAACCACACATCCTTAGTCCTAAGATCACCTCCAAAAATATCTGTCACATCTAGATCCCTAAGTTTATCATTGGCTACCTACTGTTGAGGTCTTAGCCCCTGTGTTCCCACTGCTAGTGTCTTCTCAGCCTAAAATCTCTCTATAACCAAGGCACAATCTATAACCCCAACATAAGTAGGAATTCATATAGTTATCACACTGGACTGTATATCTCTGCGTAGAACTCACTCAAAGGTCTTCACATGAAATAACGAATCTCGAACCATATCAATAGAGTATCATGATAGTTTGGTTAACCTTGATGAATACTCATCCAAATTCATGCCACCCTACTATAGTTGTAAGATATCCTAAATGAACAATTCTTGTATTATAGTTAGAGAGTAATCCTATTTGAAGATAAAATCAAACTTTATCCATGAAAGAGTCACCTCATTAGATAAAAAAATCACTAGGCTCCACCAATTCCTTGTTAAGCCATAGAGAAGGCTCACTGCCAGGACCAACATCTGGTCTGTAGGTGTCATAATGAGATGAAAGACTCATATATCTACCTTGACCCAATACTCATACACCTTTGGGTATAGATTACCCCTAAACCTAAGGGGTCACTGATATTGAAACTCATGAATCATGCTCATCCTATGCACCTCATCATCTAGTACTGTAATTACCATCTAATACTCAAAAGGTGGAGGTATGAATAAAACACCACCCAGAGGTACTACATAATATTTTGGTTTCTATATAGAAGCCTTGTAACTAAGGAGATCATCCTTATGATCCTATTTCTAAATCCTAGACATAAATCATAATGGAGGAATCCTAAAATAGATAAGTTGTACCATGGTCAATGAGTATATTTGGGGAGATAACTCAAGAAGGACATTGAAATAGAACCCATTCCTATATGATTCATGTACCAATGTTTTCCCTATAACAAATTTCTATATGTATCAAGTCAAAATCCAGGTTATTAAATTCCTAGTGTGTGGATATATTGGATGATACACCAACACTGAATCCTTGGCCTAGAACCTGAACTCGAAATAGTTAACACTATTTCCATAAAACCCAAACCAATATCAAAGCTATAAAAAACTCCAAAATCTGGTTCTAATATGGAACCTCACCTCTAATACCACTCTTTCATGACCTGAAACACGAAGACCCTCTTGGCTAGGGATAGGTTGAGTGGTACTACCCCAAGACCTCCTCCAATAGGCCAGGGGATTAAGACTAGTGCCAAGTAGGCATAACACTCAATTGAGAGGCATTAACCTAAGGTAATTTTACACACACACACACAAACGCACTCACACACCTCCAAGTGCATACAATGATTAAATGTAAACTAGAATTGATACTAAATGCATGCAAACATCTAAATCTCATTATCATAGTACAATGAAATATTGGGAAGTGATAAAGGCTAAATAAAATCCTACAAAAAATTATAAAGAAGTCCAAATTGATAATAATAGGTGAATATAATCAAATGTGACTCCTAGAATGAACCATGGTCTATTTATCCCAATATAAGATCCTTCTTATTTTGGTCTACTTAGAACCTCATCGAATGTATGGTTTTCTACATAAGACATGACATGTGTGGGCAAAGCCCATGTAGGGGTGAGTATAACAATACCCAGTAGGACACCCTAAAATCACTAAGCATAAAATATAAAGAGTAGTCATCTCATAACATGATATGTCAATAAAAATATTATACATACAATAAAACATCCACATATACTCATAGTTGACATTAAGTCTCAAGGTAAGGTGACAACCACATTACCAACATAAAATTATACTTGCGAGTATGTATCCACAATCTCCTAGGAGAAATCACTCCAAGAGTCTGATAATACTTATAGAATCTATTCGAGATTTATTTATTGTTAGGTATCACCATAAAGAAGTACATAATGAAAGTATGAAGAGATCAATATATAGATGGGAATCACACCCATGGCTATGGGGTGATATTGACTAACCCAATCTGGATTTACCTACTCAGTAGGGTATTGAAGATCATGTATAGTTGGCCACTCAAATTCCAAGAACCCCACCAAGGAAAAATATGATAGAGGATATCATACCGACCTATGGGAGATATTACCAAAACTCTATCTGAAACTAATCCCTTAGATAGGATCACAATCCTTTGTTCAAGACGTAATGTCATACTATACCCTCATATGGATGGATTGAGGGAGCACACCCTCAAGGAAACTATCCCACACTAAGGGGAACAAGGTATCCAATCCATATTTAAATAAGTAAATGGTGTTTACTGGTAATAAATGGTGTATCACTTTGGCACTGGGTCTTCCCATGTATCATGGTCTGTGCCCATGTCCTACATGTGTACACCTAGCTGTGTCTATATAACTGGTTGTGTCTGTATACTAGACCATGTCTGAGTACATGGATTAAACCATGTACTATTGACATGTCATGTCATTTTCCATGTCCATGTATCCCCTAAGATACACACTGATACTATAGGTATGGAATCCCACCTTTTTATTATATAACTTTTCATTACATGGTACAAAAAGAGAATCTTTTCAAGTTTAGTTTCTTGAAAAAAGGTACCTAATACATGAAAACATAAAAAATTATTCTAAAAACACTTGAAAGACATATTCATGGGTTCACTCTAGGTTACTTTTAATGAATATAATATCTTGGGGACCCACATCAAATTAATGTGGGTGAACATGAACCCCAATAAGGGAATAAGAAATAGAGACATATAACATGTGATCTTGAGACATATCAATAAAAACACGAGGCATAACGACAAGGCATGGGAAAAAAAACATAATAATAATAAGAACATGAATAATAACATAGAAACATGGATAAAACATTTAAATGAGACATTTATAAGCATATCATCATGGTTTATCACCAAGGTGCCATAAAAGGAAATTATCAAGGTTATTCACCAAGGCGTTGTAAAACATGTCATCTATAGAGATTAAATTATTTACCCAATTAATAGGAGTTTTATAAGGGAAAAACATTCATATATATTAATTAATGTTATACACATAGATCATAATAATTAATTTCATTAATAACCCATGGAGAATAAATAATGTGTTTCTTATCAATAATCTTGGAATACAAAAGAGTTTAAGTACATGATCATTACATCATTTTCAACCCATGAAAGGAAATGTGAGTTTTATATATGTAAATAAAAAAAATAAAATATTTTTTTTACATTTAGATGAATACCCATGGAAAATAAAAATGTTTGGGTATCCATACAAAGAAAATAAAATATAATTTCTTAAGGATAATAAATAAAATTTGATAAGTAAATTCGGCAGCATGATGGGTATAAAAACTGTTTTTAAAATAAGTTAAAATGAGATGGGACAAGGGCATACAATTCATAAAATACTATACTTACAATAATGGGATAGTAGAGAGTGCACAAAGTAATTTTGTTTATAAATTGAAAGATATACCACATAAAAGGTAACTTGAATGGAAAAGAGAAGTGGAGATTTCCATTACCTTGAAGAGTTATTCCTAAAACATGAGGATGAAACCTTGAGGGCTTGAGGACACCTTGGGGTAATACTTGAGAGGAAAAATCAATAGAACTTCATGGAATATGGATTGGTAGAAAATGAAAATAGAGAAATTAGTGGGTATTTATAGGAGATGTGAAGGAATTTTTTAATATTTTCCAAGTAGTTTTTCCTCATGGTTTTAGACATTTGGGTAAAATTTTATGTTATTTTAATCCAATAGAACTAAAATTATTTTTTAAATACTTATTTTGTCATGGAAAAGTGAATATTCCACAAATTAGTGTTCTTAAAAATAAAACTTTCCTTTTTAGACTTTGGAAAGTCACTTATAGTTTTGGAAATTGATTTAAATATATTAAAATATAAAATACTAATAAAATAAAATATTTTAGGCCATGGATTGTGTTTAATTAATTATTACATAATTATGACATAAATATGATGTAATAAAATATACCGAAACCCTAAAATGTATTTTTTTACTATTCATGAAATAATAATGTATTTCAGAAAATTATCATAAATTCACCCTAACATAATTTCAACATGATGATTTCAAAAATGATTTTTATTTTATAAAAAAAATTCTCTAAACATGGGATATTTAACTTTTAAATATAAAAAAATTATTTATTTAAAAAATAGTAGTTTTTAAGGCACAATCAAGTTTCTGACACTTATAAAAAATTTTCTAGGCCTTTATACAGTTATTTTATCATTTATTATTTAAGTAAAAGTGTTTTAAGAATATTTAATTAAAACAAATACTATTCAGAATACCTTGGTTTATTTTAAAAATTGTATATATTTTCTAGAAAAATATAATTATGTTTTATTTGTGTCCAAAAATAAAATTATAAAATTCATCTCCATTAATAATATATTTTGTTAATAAACTCTATTATTAAGAGGAATTAATGAAATAAACATTTTATTTACACACAGGAATTTATAATAAGGTATAGACATGTAACCCCTTATCACATCCGCATACTTCTTAAAGGTAAGGTGTGTGATGGTGGCAGTTTTATAGGTTGACTCAGCTAACATTGATTGAGTGGTAATATCTACTAACTTTAACTTATCCTATTGGTGATTTCATTAAGGATTCACTTGTTAGAGGTAGACTTGGGTTTGGTTAAGAGAGAACCCCAGTGATGCTACCTCTATCCCAAGTTTGAACAAATGAGATTCAAATGACATGACTCTACTGGTTGAGGCTACAGATTATCCTTTTTGTATCAATTATCCTTTGTAATTAATACTTATAAACACTAATTATAATGGTAAAATTATCAAACAAGGGTATAGTTTCTAATGGTCATATTTAACAACAGTCATATAACAGTCAAATCTCAATGGTCTCATTTCCCTTTATACCCTATAAATACCAATTCATTCTTTCACTCAAAATACACTATAATTTATCTTAAGGTTATATTTTAATTTAAATAAGATATTGATTGGTTTAATAATATTTTATTTCATTTTAATAGAATTTTTAGCAGGGATAATTATTCTAGTAGATTGGGGTGATCCATACATTCCTATTTTAGTTATTATATTTTATATTTTTTTGTCCAATTGTAATGTTTGGAATTTTAATCAGTTTTATAGCTAACTAATGTAATGATAATTGTTAAAGATATAAAATTTTGTTGGTTTCAATTTATTTGTTACTTGTATATTATTATATAATATTAAAAAACATTTATTCAGGAAACAAACATCATTTAAAAAAATGTCTGGGTTATTACCAGAGGTAAGGGTCACACGATGTGTGATACTTTTCTTCTCCACATAAACCCTAAATTTATAGCTGGGTCCCCACAAAGTGTGTATTCCTGGATTACATGTTGCACATACTAAGATTTTCCAGAAACCCGAATTTTTTTCACATATCATTGTTTGATCCTCTAACCTCCAATATGATCATGAATCATTCCGATAAATAAGGATCTGGTCTGATTGAGCCATGCCGACACTACTTTCTAGAATCTAGCCATTAAATTCACACAGGAAACCATATGTCTTGTCTTCCATTACCTCACATCAAAACCCACATGAATAATTCAAATCTGGTTCCAATCCATTATCATAGATCGATCCCACCATCAAACTAAACCTAGATCCATTATACCAATACATTTCACCAAGAAATGGATGTGCAATGATTGATTATTTGGTATTTTTCAAACCACCAGAAAAAATAACACCAATGATGAATCTATTAAAAACAGGGGAAGAAATGTACAAAACAAAAACACAAGGAACAAACCTCAACCGATGTTCATGTTGACCTCAATTTTTTTCCATTAGCTCAATGAAAAAAAGAGTTTCCAATCAAATAAAAATGCGAAAATCCATAAATTCCAAAAAAATTATCCCATACTTGTAATATGTTAAATTTTTGAATCAATCCATTAGTTGACTAATTCTTGTTCATCATAGTATAATAAAATGGGTATAAATCTCCATAAAATAAAAATACTATGTCAATATAGATCTATCATTGATGAAGAATGAATCTGAATTATTTTCATTGAAAATATCCTCAATTTTTGTTGTCACACTTATCACCAAAGCTCGATCTGTCGATGTTCGCCCACAAAATATCCTCCACTAGCTCCTCTATCAAAATCCAAGGTTATGAGGCTATCCCTGAATCTTAGTTATAACTAGGTTTATATAGAAGTTTATTAGGCTGTTGCGTCAGATCAAATAAAATTAATTAATTAATTAATTAAATATTTACTTCCATGGAAACTTTTCAAAAATGCCCGACACAAGAAAATAATATATCACGCTTATGGTAAAACCCACATTACAAACCTTATGGTTGTCTTAGATTTATGATTTGAGACTTCGTTTAATATTTTTTCCAATTTTTCAAGAAAACCATGCACATGTGAAATTAATATATTTAATATTTTTTAAATATCAATTCTAGGCACACTGGGCCTTGGAATCTTGAGTCGTCTTAGCACCTATCTCCAAAAATATTACTAGATATATTTCAAATCTTACATTGAAAAAACCAAGACATTACACCATTGTTAAAATTGGGTTTATTCATAGATGTTTATCATTAAAGAGTTAGTGGGAGTGTTTTATCATATGGTTACATAGATATGTGATAGGGATTACATGTGATGTAATGTGGTAAAAAATGTATAAAGTTTATCAAACACAGGATGATCTATGATATGTTAAACCGGTTCTTATGTTGGGTTTGTTAAATATTATTAAAATTTTAATAATATTAAAATGTATCATATTAAAAGAAAACCTCTATATTATCATTATTTCATGTTATATTTATAAATATATATATTTTTATACATTTCATGAAGTGAAATGAAAATTAAACCCTCAAAGTATGACTTTGACTTTATCCCTATCTAATTTTTTTCATGGTGTATTATAGTTTATGAAAAAATGTTAATGTTGTCATGAGTATGATTCTTGTATAGAGATATAGAATATACTCATGAGGAACAAGACAAAGAATTATATTGTTGGCATGCACTGGATGGCCCACTAAGAGTAACACATAGAGTGTCATCAAAATTCCTTTGTTATACTAGGTATAAAAAACCAACTTTTTCTTAAATTACTATTACATCATTTTTAAGTTAAAAATAATAGTGATATAGTAAATGATGCAAAGGTTTAGTGTCTTGGAAAAATTAGGATCATATTTAAATTGTACATAATAAAACTTTAAACATTATTTTAGTTATTATTCTTTATCCTTATAAATCTCTCATGATCTCTTTAGTACATGTAGTCACCTGAGGATATACATCAAAGAAAGGGGTGATCTATAATCATAGTAAGGTGAGGAATAAGGGACATGAATCAATATTACATGGGTGAGCATAATCAACGTCATCATATATAAATCTTAATAACATCATCATAATCACGAGGGAAACATTTGATAAAATCATGGAATGTGGCATATGCATGATAATAAAACATCATTATATAGTGATCAAATACCACAAATAGTTGTAAATAAAGCTAGCATCATGTCCACACATAACATAAGTGTATAAATCATAACATCATCACTGTGAAAAATATAGCATTATGCTCATGCATAATACACATAATATCATGAGATATAAAACATTATACAATTCATTAGAGGGATATATAATTTCAAGGCCACCTGTTATATCACAAATCCTCACAATCATGCGTTCCACATGGAAGGATAAAAATCTTAGTCATGAAATAACTCATGTAAAGGAATGGGTTTCATAAAATATTTAACATATAATAATTCATGAAATGAACTTTATAATTCAGAAATGAGTAAGGGATATCATACTTTGGTAAATAATATCATTTTCTTCTTCAAAAGGAGAAATAAATCAAGAGGATTTAAGAGATGTTTTGGAAATTGAAGTCTTTTTGAAAAAGAAAATTAAATGGTTTAGAAAAAATTTGGAAGGGTAGAAACATGTATATACCTAAAATAAAAGAGAATGAATATTTAAAGGATATATTTTGGATATTAAAGTAACATTAATATTTAAAGTAATGTGAAATAGGAGATAACCCAAAAGAAAGAGTTTGGGTTTGTGAATCCCCTTACCATAAATCCCGCTTTATTTCATCGCTTTTACGCCTCATGAATAATAAACATAGGTTTATTAAAAATTAAAATATAATTTTATTATTTTAATTTTAATAAATATTTATAAATTATGTTCATTGTATTATTTTTCTTAATTCCCTTGATTAAACATATTTTTTTGATAACATGTTTTCTTTAAAAATTTTCTATTCTGCTTCAATTTTGTATTTTTTGTTAAAGGTAATTTATACATTAGAAGAATTAATTAAATAAGAATAGAATAAATATATTTATAAATTTATATATCATAAATAATTTTTTACAACCAGACATAAGGTTGCTGATAAAAAAATAATTATCTTCATCCTCATTGGTGGTTAACTGACTGTTAATGGGACATTGTCCAAAGAGGAGGTACGAGAGTTATGAAAAATAATTACATAGTATATATGATTATTTATGTAGTATAAAATTATTAGTATATTGTTAAAATAATAATTAATTAATCTTATAATATTTGAGTTTGTAAGGGATAGATAAAAGAGGAAGAGAAGAAGAAAACACAAAGAAGAGTTGATGAAAACACACCCTCTTCTCAGTGTTGCTTCTCTTGTATGACACTAAAATCCCTTGATACTCAAAGTTGGTTACTATAAAAAGTCTTTAATGGTTATAAGGGTATTTAGAGAGAGTAATTTGTAAGATTTTTGGATTTGTTAAGTGAGGGAGGAGTAGTTTTCCAAGGGGATGGAGAGGGGTATTTTATACTTGAGGGGAGGGGTATTTTTAGATTAAAATATTGAATAAAATACTATATCCAAGGTAAAACTTTTAATAGTGATATTAATGAAATTATGAATAATATATCAATAAAATATAATGGTTTTAGGAATTTAAACTGATTTATAATTCTAATTCAATAGTTTATTAAAAAGTAAAGTAAAAAAAATAATTTTTAATAGAATACTTTAGACTTTGGAAAATAATTTTTAGGTATGGAAGACATGTTTATTTTATTTAAATGAATAGTTTATAAAATTTAACATGTTATTTTTAGATAAAAATTCTTTAAAATTTATGATCTCATTATTACATCATGAATTATTTAATCTGAAATACCCCAGTTATGAAAAAACTGTATTTTTACTGTTAACCTAAAACTGAAGTATTTCAAAAAATTACCAAAAAAATAACCCTTGTAATGTTTTGAAATGATGTTTTAAAAAATTAAATTAATTTTATCACAATATGTTTCTAACATAGGTTATATTAATTTTTAATATAAAAATTATGATTTTTACAAAATACCTTAAAATACATTTTATTAAAAATGTGCTAATATTTTCTTTGAGTTTTTAATATTGAGATTTATTTTTTGGCACTATAATATTTATATTCACTTAAATTACTAATTAATAAAATTATTTATATTAAATTTTATTATTTTTATTTCAAATTACTATTTCAACGGTTAGGTTACTATTTGCAACAGTCAGGTTACTATTCCCATCGGTCAGGTTATTATTCCAACAGTCACATTACCTCCTATAAATATCCCTGAATTACTTCATTAAACATTCAAAAAAATTAATCCCAATGTTATATAATTTCATTTTATAATATTTCAATTGGTTTAAAAATATTTTGTTTCATTTATATAGTGTTGGCTATAGGGGAGATGATTCTAACAGATTGGAAGGACCTATATTTTCCCAATCTAATTTTCTTGATTTTTTGTCCCATTGTAATATTTAGAATTTTCATGGGTTTATTTTTTGATTAATGTAATGATATTTATTAATGAAATATTTTTTTTCAGTTTCATTATATAATGTATGTGTGTAATACTATATAATATAATATAACACATTTATTTAAAATATCATTTATAAACTATGGTTATTATATTATTACCCCTTTATAAATTTCATCCCTAAAATTTAAACTCATATTATCAGTTGAGAATAGGTTAGGGTACTTTTGTTTCATTATTTCCTCTGGTTCCCATGTCACCTCTTCATATTTATGGTTCTGTCATAACACCTTGACAAGGTGAGTTGTCTTGTTACATAGAATTTTTTCTCTACGGTCTTACATCTTCACCAACCACTCTTCATATAATGGGTTATTATCCAGTTGTACTAAATATGGAATTAGTACATGTGATGAATCATATATGTAATTTCTTAGGAGATATTTATGGAAAACTTCATAAACTTGATCCATATTTGGTGGATGTTCATGCTGACAGGCCACTGATCCTATGCAATCAAGGATCTCAAAGGGTAAAATGTACCTAGGGATAAACTTACCTTTCTTTTCAAACCATATGACTCTATTACATAATTATATTCAAAATAAAAATTTATCTACAACTTGAAAATCCAAATCTCCTTAATGGTTGTTAGTATAGCTCTTTTATTGAATCTAATAATATTTTATATGTTAATGGATGACTTAAACCTTTTCTATCATCACTTACACAAGTTCAGGTCCAAGTAAATCTCATTCACCAACTTCATCCCAACAAGTAAGAGTTATACATCACTTTCCATATATATCTTCATATGGTGCTATTTGAATTCTCATGTGGAAAATGTTATTTTATAAAAACTAAACTAATGGGACTTGTTGATCCCATTCTCCTATAAATTCCATTGAGAAGGATCTCAGAAATTCCTCAAGTGTCAAAATAGTCCTTTCATATTGGCCATCATTTTGGGGGTGATAGGCCATTATAAAATTTAATTTAGTATTCAGAGCATGTTGAAGACTTCTCCAGAATTTATAAGTGAACATTGGATCATGATAAGAGATGAGAAAAAGTGGCACCCCATTCAACCTCACCACTTTCTTTACATATATATTAGAAAGTTATTCAAGTGATAAATTTTAACTAATATCGATAAAGTGGTAAGTCTTGGTTATTTTATACACCACAACCCATATCACATTGTTTCCTTTGGATGAATTTGGGAGACTAGTGAAAAATTACATATTAATGTTCTCTCATTTACAAATGGTTATATGAAATGGTTACATCATCCCATTTCACTTAAATCAATATTCTTCAACTTATTTATATACCAAGAACTTAAATTTGTACTAAGTGATCTTATTCTTTTTGTTGTCCCACCAGAAGTGATCTCAGAGATCACGATATATCTTGGTTCTTCTAGAATGGATAGTAAAATATGAGCTATACACATTATACAATAGATTATTTTTTATCTCAGGTGATAAAGGAACACAAAGCCTAGCTTCAAACCAAATAAAACCATCATCATAAATATATAATTCATAAATCTTCCCTTCCTTTATAGATTTCACCATTTTTTGAAGCTCTAAATCATCCCTTTGTGCCTCCTTAATCTTCTCTTAGATAGATGGTTGGGAAATCATTTGAGAAATTTAGGATGTCTTCCCTAATGTTATGATTTACAAATCCATCATTTAAATATCCATGAAGATAAGGTTTTTATCAATCCACAACATGGATAAAGTAGTATGTTTTTTTCTTCTAAGAGTATCAAATACCATATTATCTTTTCCTGGATGATAGTGAATAGAGAGATCATAGTCCTTGATCAGCTCTAACCATCTTTATTGATGCATGTTGAGATCCTTCTCTATGAATATATACTATATACTCTTATGATCGGTATATATTTCACACTTCTCTCTATAGTTGTAGTTACAAAAAATATTCAAGGTGAAGATCATAGATGTTAACTACAAATCATGCGTCAGGTAGTTATTCTCATAGATATTTAGTTTTTGAGAGGATTAGAATATTAATTTGTAATTCTATATGAGTACAAAACTCAATAATTTCTTTGAATCATCACTGTATATCACAAAACCTTCTCCCCTTAATGGTATTGTGGGTATAGGCGTAGTGATTAGCCTCTTCTTGATACACTTTAAGCTTTCCTCACATTCTTTTTGTCCATACATACTTTATCTATTTCAATGTAAACTTAGTTAGTGGGCTATAAAATCAAGATAAATTTCTCACAAAACATTGATAGTACCCTTATAATCCATGAAAACTATGGATTTCCTTGAATATAGGGGGTTTGGGCCATTAATCAATAGAATTTTTCTTTAAAGAGTCTATAGAAATTTCTGTACTCTTGATCACATGCCCCAAGAATGTGAATTTCTGCATCCAGAAGTCACACTTTCTAAAATTAGCATACATTTTCTCTTTCCTTAATGTCACCAATATAATACTTAAATGTTTTTTATGTTTCTCCTTGATCTTAGAGTTAATGAGAATATCATTAATAAAGAGTACTAAAAATTTATCAATGTATTCTCTAAAGACTCAATTCATAAAATCCATGAATAGGCATTAGTAAGTTCGAAGGGCATCATTATGAACTCATAGTGTCCATACCTTGTACAGAAAGCTATCTTATGAACATATTTCTTCTTCACCTTTAGATGATGATATAAAAATGAATATCAAACTTTGAGAAGTATTGAGATCATCTTAGTTAATTGAACAATTCATTAATCCTTGGTAAGTGATACTTTCTCTTTATAGAGATCTTGTTGAGATCCTAGTAATCAATACCTAGCCACATTGATCCATCCTTTTTCTTTATGAAGAGCACTGGCGCACCCCAAGGATATGCACTAGGGTGTATAAATCATTTGTCCAAATTCTTTTTTAACTGTTTCTTTAACTCCTCCAGTTCGATCCAGGCCATCACATAGGGGAATTTTGAGATAGGAGTAGATTTAGGTATGAGATCTATTGAGAAATCTATCTCAAAATCCAGTTGAAGTCTAAGAAACTCTTTAAGAAATACATCAGTGTATTCCCTAACAATTGGAATTTACTCAATGTTAATTATTTCCTTTGACTCAACCATTTGGTAAAGGTATGCTTCTATATAGGGTATCATCACCCCCACCATTAAGAGATTCTTCAAGGGAGATTAATGATCTTCCTAGAATTTTTACAAGAGAATGGGATAGTTAGGAATATAAAAATAAATTTCCTTTTTATGATATTTGATGTGTGATCTATATAATAAGAGTTAATCCATGCCCAATATAGCATTGAATTCCACCAAGGGAAGCATTATAATATTTTTTGGAAGAATCTTCCCATAGATGAAAATAGGAGA
The DNA here is from genome assembly GCA_963277665.1 of Viscum album. NCBI lineage: Eukaryota > Viridiplantae > Streptophyta > Magnoliopsida > Santalales > Viscaceae > Viscum > Viscum album. The sequence goes on from OY728142.1 coordinate 1,493,314,600, forward strand.
AGACTCCAACACTTGGATTTAATTTTTCTCTCCACTAGGTTTTTTATGGATATATCTAATTCAAGGTATTAGGGTTTTTATTAAATAGTTTTAGAAAACTTGCAATATATAAATGAATATGTAGAACCAGAATCAAATAAAACCATTACCATTATTGAGTGAATAGGAAGTGTACCATGTGTGACTTCATTTTTATGATCCAATTAAACATTAGTGATGGTATAATATTTCCCTTGATCCTTTGGATTTGATGGTTGCTAACGCTAATTAACCTCAAGGACCCATAGTTTAGTGAACTGGCTTGCATAGTTCCCTTTCTACCAATTGTTAAATAATTGAAACATGGTTGGTGGATTATAAGGTTCCTTCCTTTCTTCCATCACGATGGATGACTTATTGATGTCTCTTTAAAATTAATGAGCTTGGTGGACTTCTGAACCACACTTGAAGAATTTCTATGCCCCTTTTAGAAAATTACCTTGATGCTTCTTCCCACATTTTTAACATTTGTGTGGTTGGATCCTCTTTCATAATTTTTCATTTGACCCACCAAATTAAAACTCTACTCTTCTCTTCTCATCTCTATAATCTAAAGACTATTCACCAAAATCCATATATACTTGTATAGCACATCAAACTAGTTCTTCATAACACCTGAAGTATTAGATAGATAGAACCTTTCAGAGGTGTGGTTATAACCCACTAAAGAATCTATATATATTTTTTATCATTATTGATAACAAAACCAAAGGTGCATCTTGCAAGACTTTTGAAGTTTACCTCATAATCTGTGATCAATTATACCTCATTTTTCTTAACCTCTAGGAATTCACTCTTCATATTTGTTCAGAGAGTTCAAGAGAAATACTTGTTAATAAATATTTTCTTAAAGTCTTCCCACTCCATATATTATATTTCATCATTGGGCTTGGTATTTTTATCAATTCCCACCATTGATTAACTTCTTAATCAAAATTATCTACCACCTAGAGTCACCTTATCCTTATAAGAATAGTAGAGAACATAAAATATATTATCCATTCAGTTAACCCACTATTCTGTGGCAAGTGTATTGAAATATCCACTAAACATCGGTGGTCATTGCAACATAAAGGAATCCATGGGTATTTACTCCTTCTTGGGTGAAGGTGGACATTCCATATGGTTTAGATTATTGTTCACAGCCTAATAAAGTTAGGTAATCATCACCATAAAGTTTTTAACCCCACCTCTCATGGAATTGGGGTTTTGTTCAAAAAATCATTGCATTGTACCTCAAATGGATTATTGGTTTAATTTATCCTTATTCTCACCATTTTCTAAAAAAGAAAAGGTTTGAATAAATCATATGTCAAAAAATAATGAATAAATAATTTATTATTATAAAAAAATTAACTTTAAATGAATATCTGATGGGATACCTATATTTATCCTTTTTATAAAATGATTCTTCTTTTACCTATACATATACTTATACTTATGGTTTTCACTAATATTTTCTTCATAAATTGACTAAACTGTGACCAGATACCAACTATAGTGACCCAAATTTTTCTTACATGACCATCAAATCATTTTTTTGAGATAAAAAAAATAGTGATACAATCTAGGATCCAAAGGTTTAGTGTCTTAGTAAAATTAGGCTTATACATTAATTTTACACAATAAAACTTAAATTATTTAAATTCTTATTCTTTATCCTTTTAAATAACTCACTATATCCTTAGTACATGTAGTCACCTATGAATATACATCAAAAGGGTGAGAAAATATCCTAGTAATGGGATGAATAATGGTTATGAATCTATAGTACATTGATGATAATAATCAACATCACCATATCAAAAGCATAGGAACATAATCATAATCATGAGGGAAACAATTGATAAAGGCATATAATGCGGAATATACATAATAATAAAACTTCATTACATAGTGGTCAAATACCACAGATAGCTGTTAACAAAGATATCATCATGTCCACACATAACATATGTGAATAAATCATAAAATCATCATTGTGAAAAATTTAGAATCATGTTCATGCATAATACACATAATCTCATGAGATATATCACATTTCCCAATGAATTGGAGGGATATATAATTCTAATCCCACTTATCACATTATAAATGCTCATAATCATGAATTCTATATGGAAGGACAACAATCATAGTCATGAAATTAACCATGGAAAAGAAGGTATTTTGTAAAATATTTCACATATAATACTTCATGAAATGACCTTTAGTATTCTCAAATGAATAAGGGATATCATAATTTAGCATACAAAATAATTTTCTTCTTTTAAAGGAGTAACAACTCAGGAGGATTCAAGAGATTCTTTAGAAATTTAAGTCTTTTTGGAAAAGCATTACAAATGGATTAGAAAACATTTGGAAGGGTAGAAACATGTATATACCTGAAATAAAAGAGAATGAATATTTAAAAGACATATTTTTGATATTATGGTAACATTCATACTGAAATATATGTGAAATAAGAAATAACCCAAAATAAAGAGTTTGGGTTTGAGAACCCCCTTACCATAAATCCCACTTTAATTTGTCTCTTTTCCACCTCCTAAATAATAAAATTAGGTTTATTAAAACTTAAACTAGAAGTTTATTATTGTTATTATTTTCATTGTTTATAAATTAAAATCATTGGATTATATTTATTAATTCTATATGTTAATTGGAAAACATTTTGATATCACATTTTCTTTAAAAATTTATCATTTTGGTTTAATTTCACATTTTATGTTCAAGGACATTTATACATTAGTAGAATTAATTAAAAAAGAATAAAATAAATATATTTATACATTTATATATCAAAAACAATTTATTATAACCATATATATAGTTGGTTATAATAAAAGAATTGGAAACTTTATTATTAGTAGTTAACAAACCGTTAACGAGACAATGTCCAAGGAGGAGGTATGAGAGTTTTGAAAAATAATAGCACAATAAATATAATTATTTAATTAGGATAAAATAATTAGTATAACGTTAAAATAATTCTTAATTAATATTATAATATTTTATTTTGGAATGTATATAAAAAAATAAGAAGATAAAAGGAAAACACAAAAGAATAGTTGATAAAAACATTCCCTCTTCTCGGTATTGCTTCTCTTGTATAAAACTAAACTCACCTGATTCTTAGAGTTAGCTACTCCAAAACATCCATAAGTATTTTAAGGGTATTTAGACAGAGAATTTTGGTAGAGTTTTATATTTTTTTAGTGATATATGAGTGGTTTTCCAAGGGGAGGGAGACAAGTTATTTATACTCGAGGAGGAATATATTTTTAGATTAAAACATTGAATAAAATACTATATGCAATTTAAGCCATATAATAGTGATATTAATAAAATTATGTATCATATATCAATAAAATATAATAGTTTTATGAATTTAAAACCCTTTATAATTCTAGTTCAATAGTTTATTAAAAATGAATTAAAAAAATGATTTTTTTATTTTAATGGAATACTTTAGACTTGAGAATTTAGAAAATAATTTTTAGGTTTGGAAATTTTTTTTATTGTATTTAAATGAGTCATTTATAAAATTTAATATGTTATTTATTGATCCAAATTTTATAGAATTCATTAGGTCATTATTATATCATAAATGATGTAATTTGAAATACACCTTTTACGAAAAAATTGTATTTTTACTATTCACCTAAGAATTAAAGTATTTCTGAAAATTACCAAAAAAATAACCCTTGAAAAATTTAAATGTGTTGATTTAAAAATTAAATTAATTATATAAAATTAAAATTTTAATATAGGTTATTTTAATTTTTAATAAAAAATTATGAATTTTATGAAATAACTTAAAATACATTTTATTAAAAATGTGCATATAATTTCTTTGATTTTTTAATCCTGATATTTATTTTTTTAGAATTATAATATTTGTATTTAAATAAATTTATTATGATAAATATTATTTAAATAAAATTTTATCATTTTGAGTTCAGATTATTATTCCAATAGTTAGATTACTATTCCCAACAATCATGTTACTATTCTCAACGGTCAGGTTACTATTCTAATGGTCACATTATCTCTTATAAATATCACTTAATTTCTTCATTAAACATTCAATAAAATTACTCCTAAGGTTATATACTTTAATTTTCAAATATTTTGATTGGTTTACTAATATTTTGTTTCATTTCTATATTGTTGGCTATGGGGGAAATGATTCTAGAAGACTATAATGATCTAAATTTTCTCATTATAATTTTCTTAATTTACATTTTTATCCCATTATAATGATTTTTATTTTCTTAGGTTTAGTTTCTGACTAATATAATGATATTTAATATTTAAATATATATATTTTTGGCTTCTTTATGTATTATATGTGTACAATACTATATAATTTAATATTAAACACATTTATTTCATATATCATTTATAAACTCTCAGTTGTTACACTAGGAGTGCATGAATCATATTTGAGTCCCCACTATATGAGGTTAGTGAGATACCTAGCATTTGAAACTTCATGATTTCATACCTTACTTATGAAAGTATACATATTATCTTAGTAAATGAGGGGGTGGTTGAGTATGTTTATGATCATGTCATTAGTTAGAGATGAACCAATATGGTATTTTTCCTCATGTATGATGAGCATGACATCCGGGCCCTTGATTGATATAGACCGTGAAAGTGTAATGATGCACCTAGATATTATATATCTATCAGGATAAGGGAAATGTGGTGATTATTTGGAAGTATGAATGAAATGTGATGTATTTATCAATCAGTTTAGTCTATAAATTTAGAATTGAGAAAATATGAACTAAATTTATGGGATTGACATGTTCTATGTCCCATGCAATCTATGTATTGGAAAAAGGGAAATTATGAAAATGTATGTTTTCATATGACGAAAAATGGTGTATATAGGTATATAGATACATGTGTTTGATGGAGATCAAGATAGATCCATTTATATCTCCATTAAAATTGATGATTTTCTATAGGACACTATTTTATTACTTATATAGGTATAAAGATTCATATTTGTGGTCAACATTATAAAGGATTTTGGGGTTACACTTTCTGGTTGACTGAATGAGGATTTATTTTTACACATAGAGTGACTCTAAAAGTGTTTTAATGGTAATCCAAAAGTGTTTTGGATGGTTATTCACAATGTATTTAATTTTATGTGATACAAGGTGATATTAATGATAACATTTCAAAAGTGTTTTTAAAGATATCCAAATGGAGTTTTGGATATGATTTCACAAGTTATTGTACATGATGCAATATAAGGTGAAATAACACAATTTTTATTAGGATTTAGTGTAAGTGGGAGATTTAAAGGAATATTTAATAAAGACTTATATGTATATATATGATACATATATAAGCGATATTGTATTGCTTTCAAATTTTAATTTTCATGCCCATGCATTTTACAATTGTGGAAAAATGATAAACAAATATCATTTAGTATTATCCTATATTATCTATCATTTATTACACTATTTCATGAGATGAAACATATTGGAGTTGAAACATTCATATTATAAATGTATATATATTGGTTATAACATTCATTCATTAATTTTAACACTTGAATAAATGAAACAAACCAAGGAGAGTCCTTGAGGATTATAAATATACAACCATATGATGATTGAATTGAGTGTGTAAGCTTTATTATTGGCCAAGAATCCTCATCACCCATAGATCTATTTATTATTTCTACTTTTTATCATGATTTTCTAGAATATCTTGTATGTTGGAGAGCCTTTTATGTATGACATGGTATTTGGTTAGATTGTGGATACACCATGTACACATGATGATTTTATTCATGTGATCTTTATCAAATGCATATGAAAATGAATATTAAAGTTTTTTGTGGCTCTTTTCTCAACCATATGATTGGTTTTACAATATTTCTTCATTTGTATACTTATCACATGGTTCATATTATCAGGCATAAAATTTCCTTGGATAAGGGTTTTAATTGCTTCTACTTGATATGATAATTGTTATTAAACTCTTAAAAACCTTTCAGTAATAAATTTTAAGGATACTTAAAGAGTATTAATGTATATATTAAATCCTTGTATATATTATAGAAGAAAATTAGAAGTATTTTGAAGGAATTAGTGGTGAAACTTATTGAAGTACAAGGCACCAGGAAGCACTGGCTATCCGGTATAGTTCCACCGGCTAGGCAGTGGCATGGATAGTGGCATCCTCATCGAGTAAAATCCCACCAAATATCCATTGATAGAGAACCCACCAACCAGTGTAGATAAACAGAACTGGTTCATAGAGTTTTTTCTCATTGGGTATCTGGTGAACTTTTTAGGTTTCTAGACAGTAGTTTGTAGTCCACTGGCTATTCAGTGGAGGCAATCGGGTAACCAGCAACATTGGGAAAAAATATCTGAGTCTAAATTTAAAGAGGGTAAAAATGAATTAATTATGGTATTATATGTCATAATTAATCCCAAAAATTAAAGAAGGTCCCTAAAGAATTTATAGGGTATAAATAAACCACTTAATGGCCTTAGAAACTCACCATATCATCCTTTATCCAATGCCAATGTGATATGATCACCAATTTATTCTCAAGTTATCTATTTATCTAAGTTATTCTTTATCCAATATAGAGTATATGCTTATTGTAATATATTCTCACTCTAATACTTTTTCACATTTTCTCCTAGTTTTTCTTCATATTCTTTGAGTGAATCAATACTGTATTAAAATGTAATTGATTATAAGAAATCCCCTATCATACCTTTATCTTATATCATTATTGATCACTACCTTTAAATTGAGGTATTCAGTTTTTATTCCCATAATCATTAAATGTCAAGGAACTATTCTCTTTTATATTTCTATCTATACCCATTAAAAATATAGTGTATATTGTAATTATAGTTTCTTGATGCAGCCTAAAAATAAAGGGAGTTTTGGTTTCTTGGATACTGTTAAATCCATAGGACTAATAAATTTAATCCTCAAGAATTTGATGTGAAATACATAGGGGATCTTCTTGAAATAATTCTAGAATTACTTACCAAATTTTACACCTTATTTAATTTCTGTATTTTTATTTTTTAATCACTTTAATTCATCTAGTTAATCAATTGTTTAATATATTAGCACACTTAATTGTTTTATTTTATGAATCACTATTTATTTTATTCTTCTAATTTTTATAGTCATTTATAATTTTATAATCTTGATTTCAACTTTTATTATTATTTTTATCTCTTAAAATGGTTTTAATTATCTTCAATCTTTAAAAAGTGGTTTTTAGACTTTAAAACTTTTTTTTATTTCCTTTTATTTTTGTAATGGTTAATTCACCCCCTTTTTCCATTTTACCCTACCCCGACCTACATTTGGTATCAAAAGAGTATTGAATTCCTTTATTTCTTTCTCTTCAAGATCTTTCAAAACTTATTTTTTTTCAAAATATTTAATAGATTTTTCAAGAAATATTCTTTTTCAAAATGTCCTTTTCAAACACCCATGATGCTCTTGAAGTATACAATATGTATTGTGATTCTTTTTCAATGGTAATAATTATGGTTATTAAAAAACTCACATGTATAATTTTCATATATCTATTTTTTATCCTTTATAGAAGATTTTTATGCATGGTTATATCCCCACTATTGAAAAATAAGATAAATGGACCCCTTATTATATTTCTTATTTTGAATTAGACTGTAAACCATTGAATGACTTTCATTTTGTCTTAAAACAAAAAACATTAATTTGAATTTATGTATTTAAAATGACTCATGAAATTTGTAAACTCTTATAAGTTACATGTGAAGTAATTAATAAAGTAAAAGATATAATATTAGATATGTTTAGCCAAGAATTTGAAATATTTTCTATGTATTCGAGTGAATTTAGTATTGAAAGTTTTACTCAATTAACTAATATCACTAATGAAATAATGGATCTCAGTGACTCTAATTCTATAGAAACTTTATTAAAGAAAATCCTTTTTTCTTTACCAAGAAATTAGACACCCAAATTAACTATGATCTAAGAAGATAAAGACATAAAGAATATGGCAGTTGAGGAACTCATCGGTTCACTGATGACATATGAGATAATAATAAAAATACATGACAAAAAGAGGAAAATGAAGCCAAAGAAACTAAAAAGGAAATTTATTTAAAATAAATTAACAAGGACTCATTTTAAAATGAAACTGAGATTACTAAAATTTCCAAATGGGTGAATAAGTACATGAGAAAGAAATATTAACTCAATGATTGAAAAAGGAAAATCAAGAAATGGAATTTAATTACTTTAGTTGAAAAAATAAGGGCCACATAAAAATAGATTTTCCCTTGAAAAAAAAGAATAAGAAAAGTAAGAAATCTCTAAAAGTCTCAACTTGGAGTTCTAATGAGGACTAAATTTCAAAATATAAATCATGTGATGAAAGTGGAAAGTACCTCATGTCCAATGTCATGTGATGAACCAAATTATATATTTTATAGTTCTCACTCTTCTACTTATTCTATATATTTTAAAGATATAAAGATCTTATTTATTCTAAAGATCAACTTAAAGATGATTTTTTGACCCTTTTTTAAAATTTAAATATCTTAAAAAGAATTAAAATATTTTTTTTTGAAAAATATAAAATTTTAAAATAAAAAGACAATTTTATTTTAAAACTAAAAGAATAACCCAATGTTGAGAATTTGGAATTTCAAATTAAATATCTCAAAAATAATCATTCTCATTTTACCAAAGGAGAAGAAACCTTTAATAATTTTTTTTGATCTCAATGTGTTATTAAAAGTAATTATATAATTTGTTTTTCAAAACAGCCTAGTTTTCTCAAAAATACTAAAAACACATTTTTTTAAAATAAACTTTTGAAAATAATTTTTTTAATTATTATATAAAATATGGTCATATTTTTTATGAATGATTTTTTAAAAATGACAAATCTTGTATAAGAAATAGTATTATTCTCTCATCTCATATTTCAAATGGAAAAACTTGTTCTAAAAAAATTTGGATTCCAAATTCCTTATTTTCTAACTTAAGTGAACCCAAGATACAGGTACCGCAAACTTTGGTCTGTTAATATTTTTTAGAATAAGGGTATCATGAGAAAAAACTGACAATCTAATTAGTAAATAGATAATGGGTGATTGAGGCACATGTGAGACGATTCTTTCAAATTCAATATTCTTGAGAACTTTGATGGAGGAAATGTCACATTTGGAGATGTCTCAAAAGGTAAAATTCTTAGTATTTTTATGATTGATTTCTATAACTCCACTTTAATTAAATATGTTTAATTTTTAAATGAACTGAAGCTAATTTACTATGTATTAGCCAATTATGTAATAACAGTTTTAAAATTATATTTAAAAATTATTTTTGTAATTCTTTTAATTATAAATGAAAAATTTTATTTACCTCATATCCCTTTTAAAATATACTTATCATAGATTTAAACTATCTTAGATGTAAAAATTTTAAGTGTTTAAGTGCACAAGATAATGAATCTTGGTTTTGAAATCTATTCCTTGGTCATTATAACATTCATTCTCTTATCAAGCTCAACTGTAACTGAATAGTAAGAGATTTTAAAAAATTATATTTCAAAGATAACTTATTTTGTGAACCTTTATAACTTATAAAGAAACAAAAATCCTATTTCAAATCTAAAATTTTGTTTTTTCTTTTAAATATATATAACCGGTACACCTCTAACTTTTTGTACCAACTCAAGTTTCTTATATCGAAGGTAAATCTTACACATTTTTAATTATAAATGACTATATTATATTTACATGAGTTTTATTCTTAGCTTATACAAATGAGTTTTGTAAAGTCTTTATCAACTTTTCAAGGAAAATTGAAAATAAAAAATGCAACAAACTATTTTTCCTTATAAGTGACCATGGTGGACAACATGATAACAAAAAATTTGATGAGTTTTTTGTTTATCATGGTTATCATAACTCCTTCTCCACTCCTAAAAAATGGGGTTGTCAAGAGATGAAATTGGACCATCTAAGAAGTGTCGAAAACTCCATTTAATTAGTTTAAACTTTATTAATTCTTTTGGGATGAGGTGATTAATACCACATGCTTTATACTTAACCATGTTCTTATAATACACATCTTAGGAAAAACTCCCAATAAACTTTTGAAAAAAAGTAATAATGTTGGATTATTTAATGTTTTCAGTTTTATGTGATTTATCCTCAATACCAAGGATAATATAAGAAAGTTTGACCCTAAATCCAATGAAGGTATATTTCTTAGTTAGTAAAACTCAAGTAAAACCTACTACATTTTCAATAAGAGGACCAAGGACTTAAAAGAGTCAATTCACATCAAATTTGATGAGAATATTCCTAAATCATATCATAAAAGTGATTATGATGTTGAAAAACCTATTTTTAACTTACCTAAAACCAGATATTATGAAGTAATTGATTATTTTCAAGAAACCCATTATACTCCTTTACCAAAGGAAAGGGTTTAATCCAAATATCATCCCATTAAGAATGTTATTGTATAATTATAATCTAAAAATCATACTAAAAGGTCATTATTAAATGGAGTTAAATATTAATATTTTATCTCTCACCTTGAAACTAAATCCCTTGATTATTCTATTAATTATGAGAATTGGATACTTTCTATGAAAGAAGAGATGAACCAATTTCAATGGAACAACATTTGGACTCTTGTGGAATATCCCAATAATCATCTTATTATTGGTAATAAGTAGATATTTCAAAAAAAACTTGATGATAAAATAATTATAATATATAAAAAGGATTTAATTGATGAAAAATTATATAATAAATAATAAGGTATTATTCATGATGAAACCTTTTCACCCGTTTCCCGACTAAAATATATTAGAATCTTATTGGCATACATTTACCATTTTAATTTTACTTTCTTATATGGATATAAAAAGTGATTTATTAATGCTTTTATTTATATATTTTTTGTGAAATAACCACCCAGTTTTGAAAATCATAAATTTTCTAATCATGTTTTTAGGTTAACCAAATCTATTTAAAGTTTAAAACCCCCTGGGATTGGTATGAGAGGTTAACTAAATTCCTTTTATCAAAAATTTCAAAATAGGAAAATCCAACTCCACTCATTTTCTTTATTTATTTTCAAATGATTTATTAATTATTAAAATTTATGTTGATGACATTATTTTTATCTAAAATAAAAAAATTATTTATAATGAATTTTTTTATTTAATGAATAAAGAGTTTGAAATGAACTTAATGGGAGAACTCAAATTATTTCTTGGTTTTATTAGTTCCCAAAATTCTGATGGAAAATTTTAAACAAAAAAAATACTACTGAACTTATAAATAAGTCTGGAATGAATCATGCTAAGGAACTTCAAAGTACCATGAGTAAAACATGTAAGTTAAATTTTAATTAAGTAAATCAATTGATTGAAAAAAATATTTATAAAATTATGATTATGATTCTACATTAACTTACTATATCCCATACATACATAAGGTTTAGTGTATTACTTTGGTATATATATATAACTTATAGGAGTTTTTGCACCCAAATCATATAGATGCATCATAATCTCTTAGACTTTGAGCTTTCATATTCTCATGTCTCTATCAAGTGAGACAACACTAGTGAAATTAGTATCTCTAAAATTTTTATCCAATATTCTCACATTAATCACATTGATCCAAGGCACTATTTTCTATGAGATCACCTTCAAAAAGGTGATATAATTCTTAACTTTTTTTTTTCAGTAACCTTAAAATTATTTATAGCTTCACTAAAATCCTTCCTTTTAATTTATTTGACTTTATTAAATTAGATATGGTTATAATTATCTTGTAATACTTATATCTATCATTATCTTGGAAATCTTGATAAATTTTTTAATTTTTTTTAATTTTTTTTTCAAAATAAAATATTTTCTTTATTTAATTTTTTTAAAACTTTTCATTATTTTGGAAAAGTAAAGTTGGTATAATAATCCAAGTAAAAAATTACTATTCAGATACAAACAAGTGGATGTGGTTATGGCGCAAATTCACCTAGAGGTTATTACCTTTAAAAAGGGATGGTTTGATTTTTAATTTGATCTTCACCTTAGGTAGGTGTATTGGGACTTTAAGGAACACCTAGTTTGAAACTACCAAGGAATTTTCTATGATTTATTAACACAATGTTTTCTAAATCTTAATCATGGAATTAATTTTGTATTTAAATCTTTTTTACTTTCACTAGTTTTGGATATGATCCCTTTTTCACACCTAGGGAATTATTTGAGGGGGAGATAATAATAATAATGATAAAATTATCCTAGAAGATACACCCTTTTTCTAAATTGTTTTTTCAAAACTTTATTTGAACTCCTGAGTTTCTTTAAAAACTTTTTCACAGTTTTATTTCTCTCTTTAGATATATTTTTTTAAATGAAATATGTTTTTTCTTTCATTTTGAGCTTTATCGAAAATCTATCTTTCTAAATTTTTAGTTTTTAAATTTTATAAAATTTTTTCCATATCTATTAGAAGATCATTAATGATGATAAATATAGTTTTTAAATTATTTATTCCTTTTATTTTCTCTAACCCCATTTATAAATCCCTTTTGATAATCTCAAAGGGGGCGAAATCTGAATATTTAGAGAAATATATAGTAATTATGGAACTCTAATGTTTTTATTTATTTTATATCATGGGGGGTAAATATTGTTATATATAATGTTGGGGGATAAATAAATTACGTGGAGAAATGTTATTGGGGAATATTTATTGTTGTTATAACATGTGATATTTTAATTTGTTAAGAAAAATATTTTTTAATATTTTCATGTTATATTATTATATTATTCATGTGTTTTTGATCATAAAAAAGGGTTATATTATTGATATTATCAACTTATTTAGTTTCAATGATAAAAAACACTCTTTAGAGTATTTAACAATTTCATTTAAGTGATTGGAAGTAAGACTTGATGAGATCATATTAGAATATTATAAGATCCTTGAAGGATCCTCGGAGATCATTAATGGATGTATTGAAGCCTTTAATAGAGTCTAGAAGAACCTTAAGAGGATTTTTAAGGAAGTGGTGGTTCCAATTATTGAAGATAAAGGTAGAAGAAAACACCAGCTAGCTAGTGTAGTGCCACCGTCCAGCTAGTGGCATGGACAGTGGCATCCCTATCCAGGAAAAGCCTACCAACTAGCCGATGGAAGAGAACTATTCATACAATGCAGATGGTAAGAACTAGTTCATGGAGTTTTTTCTCGCCTTCCATATAGTGGGAACTTACTGACCATCCAGTGAGCTCTGTAGGTTCTAGGACAACAGTAGGTAATCTATCAGCTACCTAGTAGAGGCTACAAAGTAACTGATGGTGTCAAGAAAATAGCTCTAAGGCTATATTTAATGATGGTAAAAATGAATTAATTTTGGTCTTATATGACTTAATTATTACCAAATAATTTCAGATGGTCCTCAAATCATTTTGAGTCTATAAATAGACATCTTGGTGGCCTTATGATCTCACCTTCTCATCCTTTCTCTAATGTCAATGTGCTATAGTTTCCAATTGAATCTAAAGTGCCATATTTCTCCAAGTTCTTCCTTTTAAAATCTTGAGTGTGTCCTTATTGTAATATATTCTCATTATAATCCATTTTATCATTCTCTCCTAGTTTTTATTCATATTATTTTGATAGAATCAAGATTGTTCCAAAATGTGATTTCTTCTAATCATTTCTCTTTTGTTCCTCTATCTTCTATTATCGGTTCTCACTACCTTTAAATTTAGGGATTCAAGTTTTATTACCATAACCATTAAAAGGAAATGGAATATCCTATTTGGGCTTTCTAATTATACCCATTAAAAATATAATTTCAATTATAATTTTGGTTTCTTGCTACAACCTAAAAAGAAAGGGATTTTTGGTATCTTGTATACCGTTAAATCCAAGGGAATAATACATTAATTACTTAAGAAATTGTGGTGGAAAATATAGAGGCTCTTCTTGAGATATTTCTCAACTTCATTAACAAATTTCATGCCTTATTTTCTTTCCAAATTATTTGTTTTTAATCACTTTCATTTATACAATTAATGAATTTTTTAACCCATAAATACACTTAATCATTTTATTTTATGAATTTCTATTTATTTTATTCTTATTATTTTATAATCATTTATAATCATATAATTTTTATTTAAACTTTGATTATTTTTTATCTCTTAAAAAGGTTATAATTATCTTCAATCTTTCAAAAATATGTTTTTAGTCATTAAGACTTTTGTTATTTAGTTTGTTTTTTAAAGGTAAATTCACCCTTTATTTCTATTTAACCCTACTCTGACCTATATATACATCCAATAACCACCATAAACAAATATAAATAATTGAACTATATATAACATTCCTGAATGAGACATCATACATTCAATATAATTCCTAACATGCACCCCTGTTCGAAAAAAATATAAAGGGATTACCAATAATATGGATTCATAAAAAGGGAAAACACCTCCATGCTATAAGATCTTATAGAAAGACCCCACTAACAATAATATCCAACAACAAGAATCATCAATAAATACTAAGAATTAAAATTGTATAAGTAGGTTCAACTCCATATTTACTAAAAAAATCACTGAATTATTCATCATCTGTATAGACACAAAATGCATGCGAATGATGCCTATATAGGGGTGAGTATAAACATACCTAGTAGGAAACCCTTGAAACATAAAATAATAATATAAATACAAGTAAAATAAATACCCTAGTTCAAGGGATATTCTATATAGGTATGAAAATAAAGTAAAAGGATAAGTCCCAACCATATCAAACCATCTCTATAAAGGTTAATATCTCAAAAATAACCAGGTTTTATTAGAATAAAAGAATATTAAAAAATTCTAAATTCGATAACCTAGCTATAAGTTGTAACTTGGTAAAAATCAAGGGTAAATAAATAATTCCTAAATCCCTAAATTCCATATCCATAATATTGGTATGTCGAAAGGGTCCTAAGAATATTGAAGAACCCATGATGTTTAAAAAACTTATCACTTCATAATTCTTACACCACCTCATTGAAACCTAAATAATCACACCGAACCTCATTAAAGGAATGTATATTTATCAATATCATATCATCCTTTATAAGAAACAATACCTCGATGCACAAGAAATAACTAACTTTATGAATAGAGGACCATGTCTCATCCCAAGGGGGAGTACCTGAACCTTATCTTCTAAACTCAAAACTTTCTACGACTACAATTTTACTATATTGGGGGAATTATTCTTCATTTAAGAGATTAATATAATGAATGGGTGACTAACCCCTACGTAGCAACCACACCTCATTGTGTGGAATGTGCATCATAAAATGTAGTTACCTACTCCCTAAGTGGAGGACCATGCCTTATCATGAAGGGGTTACCTTCTCTACTAATCATATAGAGGACCCAAACCCTAGTATCAAAGTTACTTTAGGGGTTATGGACCCCATTTCTAGTCTATTTATCTCACCGACACACCATCTCCATCTTCACGAAGTTAAAGAACATAATACACCCAAAAAACCTCATAAATAGTCTTGTATGGATAAGAGTATTGTACTATTTAATTCTATATGAAAAAATAATTAGAATGTACTAATTGCACATATGATTATGGTACTCGGGCGAGAAGATATAAAAAACTCAAAAGCACACATAGTATATGTAATGTACTTTTTTATACACATCGGGTATATAGTGTAGGCATGTATGCCTGTAATCATTCCATGTTGCATTAGACTACATAACATGTACTTTTAGGTACACATCATGTATTTATAGTGGATTAACTAGGTGTATAATCTTGTACACACTATTTCATGTGACCTAACACTAAAAAACATGTAATTTTAAACTACACATTATGTAATACTTAAATCAATAAAGTAAAACCTATCCACTAGTAGTGAACATTTATAACATGTATTTTATTTAAAATAAACTCTAAAAATTATAAATAAATATTGAAAAAATTTTGAGAACCATTTCCTTGAAAACTTATAAAATAATATTGAAAAAATTATAAAATAAATTTCCCTTGAAAATGTATAAAATAATCTTTAAAACATTTTGAAAACAATTTTCCCTAAAAAATTATAAAAGAAGCTTGAAAACATTTTGAAAACCATTTTCCTTGAAAACTTATAAAAGAATATTGAAAAAATTTTGAAAAACATTTTACTTGAAAACTTATAAAAGAAGCTTGAAAAATATTTGAAAACATATTCCCTTAAAAACATATAAAATAAGTTTCAAAACATTCTAAAACCTTCTTCTTTAAAAACACTTTGAAAACTTATAAATAAAGCTTGAAAATTTTCTGAAAACCATTTATTTGAAAATAAATTCAAAAATTTATAAAGAAAGATTTAAAAACCATAAAAAATTTTAAAATAGTTTTTACTTGAAAATTATACTCAAGTATAATTTGAAAATTTTTTTGAATTTTTTTTCAAAACATAGTTTTTGAAATAAAACATATTTCTGACCGAAGCGAGAAATACAATCAATTTTTTCTTAAAAACGTTTTATTAATTATATTAAGTACCAAAGAGTGGAAAAATAGTACTAATACATGGATATAACTTGAATAAATATAATATAAGGAAACCCATGAGAGTTTTTGAGAGATGGATCATAATATTCCATCAATGGAAGCATAATCATAAAAAATCTTGTTAAACGACGAGATTGTAGGTATAAACTGTTAACAATTTGGTAACTTTGAATCATAAAAAAATGAAAATAATAACAATACATTAATCTTAAAATATCATGAAAAGAATTATATTCATGATATAACATTTCAAAGTAAGTAAATACACAT
The DNA here is from genome assembly GCA_963277665.1 of Viscum album. NCBI lineage: Eukaryota > Viridiplantae > Streptophyta > Magnoliopsida > Santalales > Viscaceae > Viscum > Viscum album. The sequence goes on from OY728142.1 coordinate 1,493,331,552, forward strand.
CATGTAAAATTATAGGTGGATAACATGGCTTGTGTCTCAAAGAAGGTAAATTGAGACAAAATTACTTTTCCAATTTGGTAAATTTTGAAACATAAATCCCATGAAAGAAAGATCATAAAATGGATATGTAAAATGGATATGTGGATTTAATTATAATAATAATAGAATACATCCATGGGAATTATGAAAACCATAGAAAAATAATGGGTGGTGAATAAAGCATGTATCTCATCAAAATGAAAAGCGAGATGAAATTACCTTACCTTATGTCTTGAAACTCGTCGTACTCATAAAAAAATATTGTATAATAAATATAAATTTATTATAAATCTATAAAATAACCATATTATTATATATAATAATATATATGGTTTTATTATGACTTTATATTACTTTATTTTTAACAATTTCATGTTAAGTTTACGCTTTCAGAAATATTCACTTTGTTTTTCACATGTGTCTTAATTTGTTATATCTTTGGTCCTTACATATATATCATGATTTAAAAAATATAAAACATGATATAAATATCACTTATATTAATTATATATTTATTATAATAATCTATATAATATAGAATAATGAAATAGAATACACTCTTTATAGAGATGGTATGCCGTATGTACGCATGAACGCTGTTTTCATTTTATTTTCATATTTAAAGAAAGAAAGAAAATGAAATATGTGTATATATGTATATAATATATTTATATTAGAATTATTATTTCATATATATAATATAATTTCATTAAAAACATACTTAATATATACCATATAGTGTGTGGATGAATCAGATCGCTTTGAGGGGGCAATAGTCCACACTTTCTCAAACAAAATTATCATATTTACAAAAATGGAAATTATAAAGATATGAGATGTAAAAGAATTAAATAAGATTAAATAAATAATATGTATCATATATATCATATATAATTTTTTTTCCATCATAATACATAACCATGAAAGGTGGTAAAGGAAAAATGGACAATCATCATTTCGTGAGGTGATAATTCTCTTTACACATAAACAATATGTTCGCTACCCATTAGATGGAAGTGTGTGTAAGTGTAGGTAGAAAAATTATGATAAAAACAAATAAGTATATTTATTATATTTTTGTTTTTTTATAATCATGGAATAAGGAGAGTGGATGGGGTGGAGAATGAAAATAAGACAAAGGGTCTTGAGGGAGGATATTACCGCTTCTTTGGGAAACTCCTTTTGGTTTTCACCAAAGGGATTAATTGGTTTTATTTTTTCCAAAAGGGAGGAATAAATAAGTAATGGAGAGATTTTGGTAAGTTTATTAGTCAGATATTGTCTATACCTAAGTGGTTTGATAGGTGTGAGGATGGGGGATAGTTGGTGGCCTTTTATAGAGGAGGAAAAGGACTCACTTGGTATTTTTGAAAAAAAGTTAGATGTAACCAAGTTTTTATCTATAAAAAGTCCTAAAAAACCAAAAAAACTCAATAATGTCAGTTTCATGTAATAATAATGGAAATTAAATGGGTTTTGGACAAGTGGATAGGTCATTTGGGCCCTTAAGTTTAAGATTTATTCTCTTGTTAAGCTTATTTTTTCCTTAATCGTTGTAATTAATTTCAATTACTTTTAGAAATATTTTTGTCCAAAAAATAATTTTAAATTATTATAAATTATGAATTATTCTTATTTAAAATATGGAATCCATTTTTCCAAATTAAAATCATATATGTGGAAGAAATTAATTTAAATTTAATCCCACAGATGAGATGACAATGTGGGTTTTTAAAAAACATTCAAAAGCTTGCTATGTTTTTATATTAAATTTCATTGTAAAATTGATTCCAATGACCTAAATTGGATTATTTTATAAAAATATTATCTAATTAAACTTGAAACCAATTAAAAATATAATTTAACCATATAACTAAATTAGATGAAAAATCAGTTTTGAATTAAAATTCAGTATTTTTCACTATTCATCAAAATATGAAACTTCATAGAAAAATACCATAAATTTACTATAAACTAATTTTTATGATAAAATTTCAAATATTAAGTTTATTTTTACATATAATATTTATAATGTTCCAAAAATTGGATTTAAAATAGGTTCTCCAGTAAAAGGAGGTAAAAGTGCCTTAATAAAAATATAGGTTTTTATGTGTGAAATTGGGTTTCTTCCTATATTATGTTTATCAAATCTATTATATTAATATTAAAAATATTTTATTAGGTATACATTATATATATTACATTAATATCAATCAATAATTTTAATTAATTTAATTATTTTGGATAAAATATCTTTGTGAGCATAAAAATAGTTTTTTATAAAAACGTTCCCTTTATATTCAATTGGTTCTTATATTAATTTACAATTCAATTATAACTAATTAATTCAACCATGTATTTTAATAAGTGGTTTAATCCTATTAATAACCATCAAATTAATGTCTAGGTTATATCTTATTATACTAAATATTAATATTTTTAATAATATATTATAGTTTGGTAACACTCGGTCTTGCATGTTACACAAGCCATTGAGGAAAGTCAATATTGTGTGTAATGCACACTAACCCCGATGTTCCATGTAGAGCATGTTAAAATTTATGTTGTGTGTAGTTCACAATAAATTGTTGTTTCATATAATGCAAGCCATACATAGTGCTTTTAAAAAAAATATTTTAAGTCTTGCATGAAATGCAAAATACGAGAAGATTAAGTTAATTTGAAAAGAAAAAAATATTTCACAAAATATCAAGGTATTAAATTATACCCCCCCTTAAATTGAATTTCTCCCTCAAAATTAATCTAGGTCATCAAAGGTTTAATAATTTTAAGTTCCTTTAAGAGAAACCCAAATTGTAAAAATGAACACTAAAACTTCCCTTAAAAAAATGTTAGAACCATAACAATTACCCAAAGTAACACATAGCTAGGTTTCCCTATAGGAGACAATAGGTGGAAAGTGAAAACATGGAAATGGAATAGAAATATAACTATCAAGTTATGGGGGAGAGTGATAGAGAACTTGGTTGGGAGAAATTTATAAATCACAAATCCATATATCTTAGATTATCTAAGGAACTATTTGATTCATCAGAAAAGAAGTTACTATGATAACCTTTTATATTTCAAGATAAATTCCCTAAGTTTGAATAATTTTTATGAGAAGTTATACTTACTTTATTTCATTCCCTTTAATAAGTAAAATCCCACCCTTTGGTCATGTCTTGACCAATTTCCACTACACCTATTTCTCTAAAAAGGAAGGTTAATTTTTTATTCCAGAAAAACTAACAGATCATGATATACATGATAAGTAATCCCATATATCTTCATTTAACATTAACAAAAAATTATTAGATATGGTTATATAATATTCATAAATCCTCATGTGGTGAGATAATATGTTAATCTCACAAAATTCATCCTATGTTTAACTTAAGCATCCCATAAATGGTTAACCTTATAAAACTTCTGAATGATAAAGAACCAAAAATCTAGAAAGAGTGAAAATAAATCATCTTAACATTAATCCCCCATATATCAAAAATTAGATCTTGTTTTTTACATTCTAAACATTTGAATAACCTCATCATATATTCTCTTGAAACATGGTAATAAGTTGAATTACCAAAAATAATTTTTGAAAAAATGAACGCTTCCTTATTCCAAAGGTCACTGAATATATTAATTAAATACAAGAAGTTATAAACTGAATCCATGATGACATAGAACAATTTTTCAAAAAATTAGTAATAAAATCTAGGGTAATCAGTTCTATATAGTTTACTTTATCCAAATCAATCACCTATTTATCCAATCTAAACACATTTTTCTCAATATCTTGATCACATTAAGGGTTACCTTCCTTTATTCAAAATATCATTTTTCTAGTTCTTTATCACTATTAAACATATCCTTCTCAATCCTTAATGAAAAAATATTATAAAAATACTTATATATTTCATGATTCATATAACATAATCTTTGAATTCCAAAACATAAATACTTCATTCATATAACTTTATTCATAAACCATTACTCTGGATTCATCAACTTATTCCTTAATATCTATTTCCTAGAATATGAAATATGAATCATGTATTTAGTTTCCTAAACTTCAATATAATCATGTTTCTTATGTTTAATGTAAAAAATACTAGAAGAATATCACATACGTTTCACATGTCATTTTCTTTCTCTTTATCCTCCGAAGTATAACCAATACTCATAACACCTTCCTGATTCTCTTTATGTTATTTCCACTTGGGAAATATATTTTCATAATTCCCATACTTTCCACATCTGAAACATTCAATGTTAACCATGTTTCATCTAGTTCTCTTCATTTACTAAAACTAGAAATTACTAGATGAGAAACACACATCATAAAAGAACACAACATAATCATGAAAAATTACTTATAAGATGTATAAATCACGACACATACTTTTTAATCTAAGACACATTAGCTTTATCATAGGTTATTCATAGTCACATTATATTTAAATCCTTCATGATGGTTCATAAATAGTTTGTGAATTTCTGAAGAATATCCCCAAGGAGTGTCAAACCAGGTGTGTAGCAAGGATTGTTGTTGTGTACTAGGTTACACCGAGTCATGCTTGACACACATTGTCAGAGTTGTTACCCCTAGGTAAATCTGTTACAGAGCTACATCCACTTTTAGTATCTTGATAGGGATGTATTTCTAGGAAACCACTCACTCTATCCTTTACCAAAATTCTAGGAAAATTTTTCTAAATGTTAACTCATCCTTATACTTATCCTTAGAGACATACCTAGACATATCTTTAGAAATATACCTAAGTATATCACTAATGTTTTATCATCCTAGTTTCCAAAGTATGAATAAAACTTCCATCTAATACAAACTATAATTTCCCAGTTCTGACATACATAGACATTATATAACTTTCAAGAAATACTTAAAACATTATACAAATAGACACCCAAAAACTATATTAGTTTAGTGCCTTTGGAAACATGGAAACATAAACACTCACACATAAATGAACTACATTTTCTCCAAATATGTTCTCCAAGACTATCACCCATTTTATAAATATCATACATGAAATATATCTTCATAACCTATCGAAGGAAAGATAAAAGGGGGTGAGTTCAGATGCTCAGTAAGGGTAAACAAGATAGATATGTAAACATTATCATGAGAACAAGGTTATGAGAAAAGTATCATGAAAATAAAAGATCATACCCTACATATCAAAGATCATAAAAATGAATCATGTCATAAATATTGATATTTTATAAGACATGAATCATAAGGAAATAAAGAACATAATCCATGAAAGCATAATATAGGAATAAAACAAAGATTTGTGGAAAACACATATGTATATAATATGATTTCCAATTTAGTTAAGAAATTGCTTCCAATACTATATTGTTAGTATGGGTTCATTCCCCATACCATCTTGGTAGACATGGTTCACTCCCATGTCCATCTTACTAGAATGAGTTTACTCCTCATACCATCTTGGTAGTAATGGTTCACTCTCAGGGCTGTCTTAGTAGCATGAGTTCACTCCTCATACCATCTTGGTAGTCATGGTTCACTCCCATGGACATATTAGTAGTCAAGGTTAACTCCTAAGACCATATTAGTCTATCTCCTGAGATATAAATTTTTACCAAATTCATTGGAGGGAGATATAGGTCCCACCCATCTCATAATAAAATCATACATACATGTTCTAAATGATCATTAAAAATCATATCATAACTCATGAAATGAAATCTGTATCATAAATATTTAATCATATCATAAAATATAGAAAAATATATAAGATTCATAATCATTTTATCAAAATAATAACCTGTTAAAAGAAGCAGGTTTTAAAATCATATAACTCATGAAATAGAAATAGGTTTAATAAAAATCATAATATCAATATATAAACCATTTATAAAAATAATATGAATGGAATATTTTGATTATTTCCTCATAAATGAATGAGTAACACCAATGGATATAATCTTTTATGGAAAATAATTTTAAAATATCTTCTAAAGATATTTATTGAGGAAAATATCCTTTCTTCTTTGGAAAATTATTTTTAAAACATAAAACCTTTTGAAATCTATTTTCTTGAAAATAAACTTGAAAACTTAAAATGAAAGCTTGAAAAAATTTTGAAAACCATTTTCCTTGAAAACATATAAAATATGCTCAAAAATTTATTGAAAACAATTTTCCTTGAAAACTTATAAAAGAGGCTTGAAAAAAGTTTGAAAACCATTTTCCTTGAAAACTTATAAAAGAAGCATGAATTTTTTTTGAAATTTTATTTCTTTGAAAGCTTATAAAAGAAGCTTGAAAACACTTTTTAAATCAATTTTCCTTGAAAACACTTTGAAAACATATAATGAAACCTTGAAAACATTTTGAAAACCACTTATTTGAAAATAAATTTTAAAAATTATTAAGAAAGATTTGAAAACTATAAAACTTTTTTAAAATAATTTTTTTATTGAAAATTATATTCAAGTATCATTTTAAAACATTTTTGAAAACATTTTTGAAAATATTGTTTTTTAAATAAAACATATTTCTAACCAAAGAGAGAAATACCATCAAATTTTTCTTAAAAACATTTTCTTAATTATCATAAGTACCAAATAGTGGTAAAATGGTAAAAATAAATAGATATAAATTGAATAAATATAGTATAAGGAGAATCATGAGTGTTATTTATATATGGATCATAATATTTCATCAATGGAAGAATAATCATAAAAAATCTTGATAAATGGCAATATTCTAAATATAAACTGTTACCAATTTGGTAACTTTAAATAACAACACAATGAAGATAATAATAATAAATTAATATTAAAATATCATGAAAATAATTATATTCATGATATAAAATTTCAAAGGTATTATATACACCTCTTGGAAAAATATATGTTCATAACATGACATGTGTCTCAAAGAAGGAAAATTGAGACAAAAATAGTTTACCAATTTGATAAATTTTGAAACATAAATCCCATAAAATAAATATAATAAAATGGATATATAAATACCCATAAATTTAATTATAATAATCATATAATACATCCATGGTCATTATACACACCCCAAAAAAGTAATGGGTGGTGAATAAAGCATGTATCTTACAGAAATAAAAAGTGACCTGAAATTATCTTATGTTGTGTCGTGACTCTCATCGTAATCATAAAAAATTCCTGTATAATAAATATAATTTTATTATAAATATATATTAGAACCATATTATTATATATAATACCATTTAAGGTTTTATTATGACTCTATATTACTTGCTTTTTAACAATTTCCTGTTAAGGTTACGCTTCAGGTAATATTTGCTTTGTTTTTCACACGTGTCTTAATTTATTATATCTTTGGTCCTTATGAATATATCATGATTTATAGAATGTAAAAAATGTTATTAATATAATTTATATTCAGTATATTTTTATTATAATAATATTTAGAATATATATGTATGAAATGGAATACACCATTCATGGAGATGGTAGGCTGTATGTACGCATAAATGCTATTTCTGTTTTATTATCATATTGAAAGAAAGAAAGAAAATAAAATATGTTTATATATGTATATAATATAATTATATTAGAACTATTATTTGATATATATCATATAATTTCACTAAAACCATCCTTAATACATTTCATGTAGTGTGTGAACGAATCACATCACTTTAATGGGGCGGTAGTCCACACTTACTCAAACAAAATTATCATATTTACAAAAAATGTAAAGTATAAAGATATATGTTATAATATAATTAAAGAATATTAAAGACATAATATGTATAATATATATCATATATAAATATATTTTTAATCACAATTCCCAACCCTAAAATGTGGTAAAGGAAAAATGAACAATCATCATTTTGTGAGGCGGTAGTTCACCGTGCACATAAATAGTATGTTCATTACCCATTAAATGGAAGTGTGTGTAAGTGTAGGTATAAAACTTAGCATAAAAACAACTAAGTATATTTATTATACTGTTTTTTATAGGAATAATAATAGTGGAGGGGGTGGAGAATGAAAATAAGATAAATGAGTTTGAGGGGGGATGTTACCTCTTCTTTGGGTAACTCCTTTTGGTTTTCACCAAAGGGCTTGCTTGAATTGATTTATAAAAAAGGCATGATTCAATGAATAAATTAAGGATGTTTTTAAGTATATTGGTATGATCTTTGATGAACCTAAGTGGTTTTATAGGTGCAAGGAATGGGGATAGGTGGTGACCTTTTATAGGGGAGGGAAATTACTCACTTGGTATTTTTGAAAACAAGTTAGGTGTACCCATGTTTTTACCTAAAAAAGGTCATAAAAAAAGGAAAAACAAAATAATGAAATATTAATGGCGGAATAATATCTATAAAATGTGTTTTATACTATTGGATAGGTCATTTGGGCTCTTAAGTTTAAGGTTTATTTCCTTGTTAATCTTATTTTGTCCTTAATCATTATAATTAATTTTAATTAGTTTCACTAATATTTTTTGTAAAAACTAAGTTTAAATTATTATAAATTTTAAATTATTATTATCAAAAATCTGGAATCCATTTTTCTGAATTCCAATAACAGAACTAGAGGAAATTAATTTAAATTTAATCCTGTAGACGGGATGACAATGCGAGTTTTTAAAAAACGTTAAAAAGTTTTCCATGTTTTTAAATTCAATTTCATTGTGAAATTGATTCAAATGAAATTAATTGGATTATTTGATAAATTTTTTATCTAATTAAACTTAAAACCAATTAAAAATATAATTTAACTATATAAATAAATTAGATGAAAAAGTAGTTTTGAATTAAAATTCAATATTTTTCACTATTCATCAAAATATGAAACTTCATAGAAAAATAAAAAAAATTTACTGCAACCTAATTTTTATGTTAATATTTAAAATATTAAGTTTATTTTGACATATAAGAATTATAAAAGTTCCAAAAATACATTTAAAATAGGTTCTCCATTAAAAGGTGGTAAAAGTGCCTTAATAAAAATATAGGTTTTTATATGTGAAATTTGGTTTTTTCCTATCTTATGTTTATCAAATATATTGGATGAATATAAATTTTTACAGTGGGATATAATATATATATATATATATATATTACATTAATATAAATCACTAATTTTAATTAATTTAATTTATTAGGATAAAATAACATTATGAGCATAAAAATAGTTTTCTATAAAAACATTCCCTTTATATTCAGTTGTTTCTTATATTCATTTTTAATTCATTTGTAACTAATGAATTCAACCATGAATTTTCATAATTTAGTTAATAATATTCATAACCATCAACTTAAAATCTAGTTTATATCCTATTATACTAAATAATAATATTTTTCATAATATATTATAGTTTGGTAACACTCGGTCTTGTGTGTTACGTAAGCCATTGAGGAAAGTCAATCTTGAATGTAATGTACACTAACCTCGGTGTTCCATGTAGAGAATGTTAAAATTGCTATTTTTTTGTAGTGCATGATAACTTGGTGTTATGTTTAACACAAGCCAACCATAGTGCTTTAAAAAAATATTTTTAGTGTTGCGTGAAATGAAAAATATCATAAGATTAATTTAATTTGAAAGAAAAAAAATATTTCACAAAATATCAGGGTGTTAAAAACCCAACTTATGGAGAAACTTCCTTCAGTGGATAGCTAAGATTCCACACAATTAGCAACAATTATTAGTTATACTTACACCATTAAGGTTCTATACCCATCAAGATGCCTTATTTCAAATATACAACACAACAGCTGAGGTGATTATTATGAAAACACCACTATAAAACCTCGAAGAAAGATTGTTTACTACAACCTCTAGGAGAATTTATTAGGCATAACATCCAAAAACACCTGAAAACACATGATCCCAAATTTTATACTACTACATTGGACCCCCACACCCATTGAGACGTGAATTCCATAAAAATAAATGAAAGAAAAACCAAATCTACTTATTTCATAAAAATCAATAAAATCGAGGCAATATACTTCTATATCCCATCCACACACTGAGAATAGAATTCCTGATATGTATATCGGCTACAAAACCATCACTATGCCATTCTGATCACATAATCCTTTAGAGATCTACTATTCATGTAACCCAAATGATATACCACCATTTTAATATCATTCCCTAAATAATAGACCTACTACATTTAGAACTCAAACCTCAAGAGCCCATGATAATATTTGTGCTCTCAAAGTAAGCCAAGAATAATCCCAAATTCTCAGGGTTCTCACCCGTTGATTTATCTTAATGAGGGTAGAATCAATGAAAGATACTAAAAATGATCCACATGTTATATAATTAAAAATAATGAAATTATTACTTCTAATGAAATTTATTGTATTTTAAGAAGTACTTAAATATGATAAAAAACTATCCATAAAATATATTACTCACGAAAATAAAAATGATTCAAAAAAGACTAAAAATCAACCTCTGAGAACCATTGGTCCTTATTACTAGAAGAAGAGGTCAAACAAAGCCCAATGAAAACCTATCTACAATAGGTCTCCCAATTAAATCATCAAATCCCTATGATTGGTCAGACTATATGATAATATATATAAGATACCTGTATATCCTTAGAGGTATGTTGATATTAAATCCAATCACTTAATGAGAGTAACCCTAGAATATCCTTCTAAAATCTTTAATATGTTCCCCAACTGATGCAGGTAATATCTCTATTAAAAAATCCATATAACACTAAGATAAAATCATAAAATTGAGGATATTTAGTTTCAATCCCCAAAATATTGTTCCCATTCATCATGCTTGGGGCCTCACTCACTATTGGAGATAAACCACTCAAACTACCTATCTTCTGACAACTTAAAACAACTAAAAACCATCCAACCCACACTAATTATGATGTTTCAAGGTGTCATACCTACACAATATAATCCCACACAAGATATATCTCTATAGAGGAAAATAATACACTCAACCACTAATAAAAATGAGATGGTGTGAGGATTTTTAAGGATCAAACAACACTTATTCTAGGTAAAAAAATATAATGAAAAACTCATATCCTAAAATCGACATGATATGAAATACCAAAACTGTGTATGCTATAAATTAAGAATTAATATCTTGTATTGATAAACCTCTACCACTATCTCTAATCAATCCTTGATAATGACAACTAAGGAACACCCAAAAAAATCTTCCCTCCAGGGTGTATCCATGGATTGAATAAATTACCCAATGATTGAATGAGATCCTCCTTGTTACTATGATATGATATTATCTCATAGTGGATGAAGAAGGATAAGGAATAGATCATCTTAAATGATAGAATAGACAAATTAAGTTTGGATAAGGATCAAATGTATGAATGGACACTGATGGTTTTTTATATATTCCTTGGGACACTCTTGAGCCTTTACATTAATTTACTCATACGTAATGAAACATATGAGTAAATGGAAATGGTCACAAACCTTGCAACCCATCATCCATAAGGAATTTATTATATAAATGCTATTTAAATTATCCTATACATTATAAATATTAATGGTAAATAATTTGGAGGATATCTGAATGTTAATCGATCAATGACCGACTACCAAGATTATTCATGGGGCTCAATACAAATCTTTTAATATGATTAACTTCCATATAACATATCTTAATCATATGTTATGATTTGTTTGATAATGAAATTATACAAGTATATCCATTCTTTAAGACATTACTTTAACAAGGTATACAGTATGCCTTGTTTCTATATGCTGTCCCATACAAAATATATATATCTTATAAAACAATATAGATAAAAAATAATATGCTTTTAGGTTTAGGGAATATTTCCATTAATATCTCACCTGTACTAAATCCTCATAGACTTTGTGTCATTTCACCTCATTTTATATCATATAAATCATTAAATTAATTCATATCCAAAACTCATTTTTGGATATTTCAAAAACAATTTTGGAAACCTATTATTAATTTTACCTTGTATCACATCATATGCAATACTTTGTGAATATCTATCCAAACATTCTTTTGGATAAAATCTAAAATTATTTTAATAGTATATCTCTAAGGTCTATAAAACTCAATCCTCATTTGTTCAACCAAAAAGTGTAACCCCAAAGGTTTTTATAGCGTTGATAAAAATATGGATTACTAAATTAATAAATGGAATAAAAGAGAGGCCTCTAGTAATGCATCGGTGTTACTCAATCTATAAAGGGATCTAACATGATCTCCATTAAACACATCTATCTTTACACTTGTTTTCATTGGTTATATCATTTAAAAAACATGCATTTTCATATCACCTATTCATATAAGACATTGAGTAACCATGAGACATGTAGCATATAAATCCGGTATGACTATTCATATTTTCTTGATTCATTGAGTATAGACTAAACAAGTTGATGAGTACATCACATGTCATTAATCTAAGAAGATGATCACATAATATTCTCCTCAACCAAATAGAAAAACAAATCATATGCATTATCTAGGTATGGTCATATACTCCAGTAGTCTATCTCTATGTGATATACTTAGGGGGTTATCCAAGGTAAAAAATCCGTCTCATGATAAACTTAACATTTAATCACAACCTATAATACTCTATGACAAACATCGATTAGGGATAACTCAAAGTCATACTTTAAGAGTTCAATTATAATTTCACTTAATGTAATATATGAAACCAATTCGAAATAATGATAAAGTGGTGTTTGAATTCTATATTACATGATATATTTTGTATTCCGAAACTCCTTTATGAATATTATAAAAACTATACATAATTACCCACTTAATAAAATCCCATATAATAGGCCATTAGAGATGCCTTATGTTTGATACAATTTTATGTTATTGTTAAAACTCATTACATCTCTATATAATTACTACCACATATTTATGTGACCATATGATAACACCCTCCCACTAAACTCTTTAATCAGAAGAATATACAAAAAATCAAGTTAAATAATGGTAATACATAGGAATAATATTATTAATTCTTAACTATTTGAATAATATATTCAAAATAATTTACTTTATGAAATAAAATGTTATGTTATTAATAACTTATATTATCTAATTAGAATTATTTCTATTTTTATCATCATCATAATTCTTGAAACCTTTTCTATAAAATTTTCCATTAGAATCTGTTGGTAACTAATGAAACTATTGACATTAATCATTTACCTACATACCCTAAAACTTTTAATATATCAAATTAAATTAAATTTGTATTTTTTTATCAGTATAATATTTTATTTATTATAATTGAATTTTTTAAGTCTAAACACACTCCAAATAGCCACTTAGAAATTATGTTCTCTTTAAAAACCCATGATAAAAAACACAAACTTTTTTATGTTAGGAAATAAAACTTATTTTCCTTTAGTGTGAATATCTAATAAATAACCATTAAATATAATATTATATAAGGTATTCTATGTGTTTGGAGAGTTATTCATAAATAATATTTTATTCTTTAAAATATGCCATTAATGGGTGGTGGGATCACATCCGTCATATTTTAATAATAATTTTTTTAAACTTATTTATCCTAGATAAAAATCCTTCTAACCTTATATTCTACTCAAATATGTTATAGAATATAATGAATAATAAACTATGTATAAGGCCCTAGACTTAAACATTACATAATCTTTAGTTATTTCAATAATTCACATTGAGGATCTTTTTAGGTTTAGATCTTTAGAGAATTAATCCATAACTAATACATAACAACTTAAATATTATAAATTATAAACTTTTACTCACTTTCCATTTTTTTATCAAACAAAAAACTTTTAAAAAGAAACACAGTTTCATTTCTTGTTTAAACATAAAAACTTTTACCTTGATTCCATATTTGTATCTATTCTACCTTAAATCCTTTGAAAAATATTTTAAAACTTGGGATGAGTATAAAAATCTCAGTAAGGGATACACAAAGAAGGAAAACTGTTAGTCTTTCAAAAACATATAAACCATGAATAATTTATCATAAATTAATAATTTTCACCTTTAAGAGGCAGTAAATACACTTCACTAAATATAAGTTAATTTATTACCATTTTTTAATAAAAATATTACCATAAAACCGATAAAAATAACATATGACATATAAAGCTAACTTGGGACGAAATAATATATAGATGGAATAATAATACGGTCGACTTCCACACATTTCACTCTTACAAATAGAATAGCCATACGATCGACTTACATATACAATGCATTGGAGGTTATAATGTAACCACCCATCCTTAGTTTTTCACAGAACCACACTTCTTTGGTTTATCATTTAACCACCCATCTTTGGTTTATCATGTAACCACCCATAAACTATCCAAGAACCAAAACATAATCACAACACATAAATCATGTATAAATAAAAAATAAAATTTCCACATTGCAATCACAAGATATCATTACATGATATTGAAATAATAAATCCATTTTCAAAACCTTTTTCAATGCCAAAACACCCAAAAATGGAATAAGTGATTTCTATTTATTCTAAAAATATTAAGGCTTATAGAGGAATCCAAATATCAAATAACGATTATAGTGGAAAAGAAGTTATTTTCACCATACACATTAAAAAGAACATTTTTTTTGTTTTTCAAAACATTCCATATAAAACATGTAGAAATATTAGTTTTTAAAACCTTTTAATTAGATTCAAAATATATAAAAAATTACTTTTATATTATTTTTGTATCCATATAATAAATATGTAAAATAATATCATGAAGAAATTTTTTTGATAACTAAATATTTAAATGTTCAAGGTATCTCATACCACTTTGAACATTTAAATATTAATATACATAAATTAATACATTTACCAGGACATCAAATAACATTATTATCAATAAAATATGGATATTAAATCTCATATTGTATGTATATACACCTTATAAAATAATAAATGTGCATATTATCAATAAATGCCTCAATGAAAGGAGATTGAGATGAAATCCATTACAAAGATAATTTTGTTAATAAAATAAATATATTATGTGTTTTAACTATAAATACACATAAATAAATTATAAATAAAATATAATATATTCAAAATTTATTTCACACATAATATTTGAATGACATAATCAAGAAGTAACAGTTTAACCCAAAGAATGGAAATTGGGTTAAGAAATTCCATTACCTCATGTCTGAATTGTCTTGTATGCTCCTTATTATTCCTGAATAATAAAATTAGGTTAATTTATACTTGATTAATAACATTTTAATTTTTATTATTCATTTTATGTCATTAATTACCATGTTATAACAATTTCATAATTATTTAAGTTTATGTCAGATGCTTTATCGATATTCAATTTTTATGTTGAAAATGAACTTGATAAGATGTCAATAATCCATGTGGTAATAAGTACATAATATCATGAACATAATATAATATAATTATATTTTTATTTTATAAGTATTTATAATAATCATTAAAGAAAAAGTAAAAACATTGTTCATGGAGATGGTAGACCGTACGTATGCATGAATGCTATTTTCGTTTTTCCTGTCATATTGAAAGAACAAAATTAAATGAAATATATATATATATATAATAATTAAATTAACATTTATATTTTTTTTATATAATATATTTTTACTAAAACAATCCTTAATACATTATATGTGATGTGTGAATGAATCACATCATTTTGAGGAGGCAATAGTCCACACGTCCCAAAACAAAGTTATTGTATAACCACAATATGGAAAACATGAAATTATGTTTAATATAGAATTTAAAGAATGTTAAATAGGTTATGATATACATATTAAAATATTATTTGACATAAAAAATATTTTTAATACCATTCATGAAGGCAGTAATGGAAAAATAACAAAAACATTATTCACAGAGGTGATTAACCAGCGTAACTTGGACAACAATTTTGTTTCTTTGAATTAGAGGAGGTGAGAAATGATATGGACATGAGATATTAAATTAGAAACAAAAAAATAAAGTATATACATGTTTTTGGAGTAATAATTCATTTATGGAAGAATTAAGGGAGGATAAAGTAGAAAAAGAAAAGAAATTAAGAGAGATACTTTGAGAAAATAACCTCTTGAATATCCCCTCCTTGAAAGACCCTTGAGGACCTTGGATTTGGTCTTTTGGTGAGAAAAATAGAACTTTTACATGGTGAGAGTGAGTATTATAGGTTTAGAAATATATTTGATGAGCTACATGTCTTTTTGGGTCAAAATGGGGAGGTGAGGGGGTGGTATTTATACTTGAGGAGAGGTGGGTTCAAGTGATTAATTTATTGATTATTTTATATTAAAAGCTAACCACATTGAGGTGGAATTAATTTAAAAGAATTATAATTTAATTTAATGTTTTTTTATTATGTTTAGGGTCTATAAAAACCTCAAATGACCATTAAATGTTTCAATTTTTAGGTATGTTAAGCTTTTACCTTTTAACATTAACCTTTGTCACAATTTTACCTATACAACGATAAATAATTTTTTTACAATAGAAAATGTTTTCTAACTAAAAATGAAATTAAAAATAAAAAATAATTTGGAACTTATTATTAAAAATATTTAATCAATTTTACCAAATTCAATTCAAATAATTTTAATAATTAGATTTAAAATTAATTCCTCAGACAAAACGAAAAAGTGAGTTTTTAAAGTTAAACACTCAAAAGTTCACATAGATTTTATATCCAATTTCAATTTAAAGTTGATTCCAATAATATATATTGAATTAAATGATAAAATAATAGTCTAATTATACTTTAAAACCAATTAAAATGACAATATAACTATATAAATAAATTAGATAAAAAACAGTTTTAAATTAAAATGCAGTATTTTTCACAATTCATTAAAAAATGAATATCATCAGAAAAATAAAAAAAATTTATCCAAAGTAAAATTTTATGTATCTATTCCAAATAATAAGTGTATTTTATAAAAAAAACTTATAAAATTGTCAAAAAAAAAATTTAAAATGGGTTTTCCATCAAAAGACGATAAAAATGCCTTTTTTAGAAAAATACTCCTTTTATACATACAATTGATTTTGTTCTTATATCATGTTTATAAAACATATAAGATGAATTTTAAACATTATATTGAATTTATATTTCATTAATATAATCTAACAAAAGTGACATGATTATTTTATAAACACAATTATTCTCATTATATAGTTTTTCATAGAAACACATCCTTTATATTCAATTGGTTTTTACTTCCCTTTATAATTAATTTGGTAACCAATGAATCACTATATAAACATGTATAAACCTTATTTTCATAATTTAGTTAATATTTTTCATTCCCTCCATTCCAATAGCTAGGTTATAATGGTAACATTCAAATAATAATATTTTGTTGTTCTTTTAAGCTCGATGTAGCGTATCATGTATGCTATCGAACACAATGTTTCTTTCTTAAAACTCAGGATGTTACATCATCCCAAAAATTAATAAATTGTATACTCAAAATTTTAATTTAAGTTTGGTAACAAATTTATGACTTTTTGAAATACCTTTATGGTAATCCCACATTATAAAAGGGATTAATAAAACTTCCACTTTAAAAGATAGAAAGGAAAGTACAAAGATCACTTGAAATAACACATACTTGGATTATATATAGAAAAACATGGATATGGAAGAGAAAAATAACCATCATTTTCTAATGGAGTGAAATAGAGAAAATGGTCAGGAGAAATTTAACAATCATAAAACCATAAGTTTGTGATTGGTTAAAAGGCAAGTGATTTCCCATTATGAAAAGAAAACAAATAACGTTTTTGTTTTAATTTTTTTTAGCATTGAAGAATTTACTAAGTAAAATAAGAAAATATGGAAATATACTTACTTGACAAGTATAGTTTCATCCTTTAATAAATTTCTACCACAAACTCATTTTTTTCCAAATGATGAGTATTCAAGATAAATTTTTGATACCTAAAGAACTAGAATCAACTTCTAGAGAACCACATAGTCCAAAAAATATTAACTATATATTTCTCACGTTGTAAAAAATTAATGAGAACCAAAATGGTTAGGATAAAATAAGATAATTCTCCAAAATGAATAAACCTTTATGTGATGAAAAACTACTTTTTTATCCAAAATTCATCAGTGATACCCAAAATTGAACATAGACCATTTAAAAAATAACTATCCTTAAATTTCTTAAAGTAATTAAAAATATGTTTGAAAACCCAAAAATCATAAAGATTTGATAACATATTTTTCCAAGATAAATTTTAACATTTATCTCCAAATAACATCAATCACTCTTAATTGATCATACCAAAAACTAATTACCCTAATAAAAAATTCTCTAAGATAGGTTAATCATTTCCATAAAAGAGCTTGAATTAAACTAAGTCCACAATAAAATAAAATATTCTTCCAAAATATAATTAAAAATTTACTTATCAAATAAAATCCCATAGTATTTAGTTTACCGAAATGAAAAGGGTTCCCAAAATAGTAATGATATTCCTAGAAAACATTAATCACTTAATCACTAAATCTTTTTTTAATACCATGGTTATCTATTCGATAAAACATGGGTTTTAAAATTAACTTAATCATAATCCATCAAATAATTTAACGAAAAATAAAAATTTATACTAACTATAGACTTTACATAGACTAGTGGTAGGAAATAAATCGTTGTCACACATCAGTTGTGGGTTCGATTCCCACAACCTTTTCCGACACGACGAGTTTTCACATGGTCTGCATGTTGTCATTTTTAAAAAACTATATAATTCTTATAACATTCCAAAAATATGATAAAGTCTTCATAAATAAGTATAAAATATTTTAATCTCAAATTTTATCTCATGCCTTTCATTTTTTATTCGAAAATGTAATATCCCATAATTACCTTGAAATCAAGGATCATACAAATCCTTAAAGTTTTTTATACCTTTATAATCATGTGTACACAAGAAAATATAATTCTTAATTGAATAAAATTTTCACTTAACAATCATTAGGGTTACACATACTATATAAAAATAAGTCTTCCTAAGTAATTCAATCATCAAAATAGAATTAATACTTTTAAACATTTCATCATCCATATATCTTACACAACTATCGAATTCCTAAAATGTTGATATCTTAATCATTCAAAATTATTCATGATCCTTTAACCGTGATTTAAAACGTATTCCTTAATACTTATTTCCTAAAAAAATTAATCATGTCATAAGATTCAATAATGTTAAAACACGAGTCAAGAAATAATCCATACCATTTATATGTCATTTTCAGTTTCCTCAGCATCAATTGGAATGAAATTAGATATCACTAAACATATATTTATATGGTCCTACTAATCCAATTCCTGAACCTCATTTATATGAAATCAATTTTCATAATGACCATAATTCCCACATTTAAAATATTCAAATGATAACTCATAAATAACTTCCTTCCCTTTCCTGAAGTCAACTGAATGCTTCCTTTTTCATTGGTAGGTTATTTATTTTTGACCTCCATTACCACATATATAACATCTTTCTATCCCATTAATACATTTTCCTAGGTGTTTCTTTCCACATTCTTGAAACATATATCATTTAATGTATTTTGTTTATGATCATTGTTACCACATGGATTCATTTCTTTCATATACGATGAATTATAAAACTCACCAAAGTTAAAGTGTTTAATCATGAATCTTGATAGTTAGTTTAGAATAACCACAAGAGTTCTCATTTCAGATCCCATTTCATTCAGTTTCTTATTCAGAGAAATACCACGTTTTCCTTCACATCTATTGTTACTTTGGTTCCTACTAGATCTATCCATTTTCTGAAACCAAAAACATTAGTGTGAGTATATTAATAAAATCATCATATACTATCTTATGAGGAGGATAAATACTAAGATATAATTATTCATGTTATCACAAACTCATTAAATTTATTTAAATTAACCATGAGTCTTTATAATATGTTAACCATTGTGGTTATATAAAACTTGTAACTTATGTTTAAATAACAACCTAACCTCTAATGTTATAAAAAACTTCCTTTGAAATTAACTATAAGACCCAACCTCAAACATTATATAATCTTGAGTTATATAAAGAATTCACGTTTAGGATATTTTTAGGTTTATATATTTAGAGAATTGGGCCATAACTCATACATAAAAACTTAAATATTACAAAGTAGAAACTTCTACTCACTATCCATTTTTTTATAAAACAAAAACTTTTAAAAATAAACATGGTTTTGTTTCATGTTTAAACATCACAAATTTTCCCTTGATTCCATCATTGTATCTATTCTACATTAAATCCATTTAAAAACATTTTAAAACTTGGGATGAGAATTAAATGACCAGTAAGGGATACACATAAAGAAAACTATAAGTCTTACAAAAATATATAAATCATGAATACTTTATCATAAAGTAATACTTTCCACCTTTAAGAAGTAGAAAATACTCTTCACAGAATATAAGCTCATTTCTTACCCTTTTTGTAATAAAAATTTTACCATAAAACCTATAAAAAGCACATATAACAAATAAAGGTAAATTTTTATGAAATCATACTTAAATGGAATAACTATATAGTTGATTTACACACATGTGACTCTTATAAATGGAATATCCATATGAGGACTTCCATACCCAATGTATTAGAGGTTATAACGTAACCAACCATCCTTGGTTTATCATAGAACCACCCATATTTGGTTTATCACATAACCTTATATCATTATTTTATCACATAACTACCCATCAAATGTCCAAGAACCAAAACATAAGCACAACACATAAATTACGTATGAAGGAAAAAATAACATTTTCACATTTCAATCACAAGATATCATTTCAAGATATTGAAATAGTAAATATGTTTTCAAAACCTTTTTAAATACCAAAACACCCAAAAAGGGAATAAGTGATTTCTATTTATTCTAAAAAATTAAGGCTTGTAGAGGAAGCCAAATATCAAATAACAGTCATGGCAGCGGAGAAGTTGTTGTCACCGTATACATTAAAAAGAAAATTCCTTTTATCATTTTTCAAAATTTTTTGTATAAAACACATATAAAGATTCCTTTTGAAAACCTTTGAATTTGATTAAAAATATATAAAAAATTTCCTTTAAAATTCTTTTATATCCATATAATAAACATTTAAATTAATCTCATGAAGAAAAAGATTTGATATTTTAGTATTAAATGTTCAAGCTGTCCTATACCACTTTGAACATTTAAATATTAATCTCCATGAATTAATACATTTAACAAGATATTAAATAAAATTATTAAATATAAAACATGGATATTAAATGTCTTAATGTCTGTATATAAACCTTATAAAGTAATAAAGGTGCATATTATCAATAAATGCCTTAATGAAAGGAGATTGAGACAAAATCCCTTAGAAAGATAATATTGTTAATAAAATAGAACAATTGTGTGTTTTCACTATAAATAAACATAAAAAAAGTATAAATATAAATAAGATATTTAAAATTAATTTTACAGATAATAGTTGAATGACATAATCATGAAGTAAAAGTTTAACCCAAAGAATGGAAATAGGGTTAAGAAATTCCCTTACCTCGAGTCCAAATCATATTGTATACTCCTTGTTCTTCCTGAATAATAAACTTAAATTAATTTATACTTGATTTATAATCTTTTAATGTTTATTATTATTTTTATATCATTAATTACCATTAAATAAAAATTACATAATTATTTAAGTTCAGGTCGGATGCTTCGTTGATATTTGGTTTTTGTGTTTAAAATGAACTTGATAAGATGTTAATTATCCATGTGGTCATAATTCCATCATCTCCAGAACATGATATAAATATATTAAATTTTTATTATATAATTATTTATAACAATATTTATAGAAATACTAAAAACACCATTCATGGAGATGGTAGACCATATGAACGCATGAACTCTTTTTTTTTTGTTTTTCATGTCATATTGATAGAACGAAATTAAATGAAATATATGTATATATATATATAATATAATTAAATTATAATTAATATTTAATTTATATCATATATTTTTACTAAAACAATCCTTAATACATTCCATGTGATGTGTGAATGAATCACATCATTTTGAGAAGTAGGTAGTCTACACATCCACAAACGAAGTTATCATATAACCACAATGTGGAAAGCATGAAGTTATGTTTAATATAAAATTTAAAGAATATTAAATAGATTATAATATACATATTAAAATATTATTTAACCATAGAAATAGTTTTAAGTCCATCCATGAAGGCGGTAATGGAAAAATAACAATAACATTATTCACAGAGGTGATTAACCAACATAAATTGGACAACAATTTTGTTTCTTTGAATAATAGGAGGTGAGAAATGATATGTACATGATATATTCAATTATAAACATAAAAATAAAGTATATAAATGATTATTCAGTAATAATGTATTTATGGATGAATGAGGTGATTAGAAAGTAGAAAAAGAAATGAATTTAAGAGAGGTACTTTGAGAAAATTACCTCTTGAATATCCCCTCCTTGAAAGACCCTTGAGGACATTAGACTTGGTACTTTGGGGAGAATATAAGCACTTGGATGTGGGTAGAGTGAGGAGTAGAGTTTGGGTAGAGATTTGATGAGCTAAAAGGACTTTTGGGTCAAACTGAGGTGGTGAGGGGGTGGTATTTATATTTGAGGAAAGGTGGGTTCAAGTGATTAATTTATTGATTATTTTATATTAAAATCTAGACACATTGAGGTGGCATTAATTTCAAAAAATTATAATTTAATTTAATAATTTTTAGTAATTTTTGGGTTGATACACACCTCAAGTAACCATTAAATGTTTCAATTTTTAGGAATGTTAAGCTTTTACCTTTTAACTTTAACCCTTGTCACAATTTTACCTATACAACGGTAAATAATTTTTTTACCATAGTAATTTTTTTATACCTAGAAATTAAATTGTTCTTACAACCTAATTTGGAACTTCTTATTACAAATATTTAATCCATATTACGTAATTCAATTAATTTTTTTAGTAATTATATTTAAAATTAATTATGTAGACAGAATAGAAAAGCGTGTTTTTAAAGTGAAACATTCAAAAGTTCACAAAGATTTTATATCCAAATTAAATTTAAAATCGATTCAAATGACCTATATTTAATTAAATAATAAAATTAGAGTCTAATTATTCTTTAAAACTAATTAAAATTGCAATATAACTATATAAATAAATTATATGAAAAAGTAGTTTTGAATTAAAATGCAGTATTTTTCACTATTCATTAAAAAATGAATATCATTAGAAAAATACCAAAAATTTATCTAAAGTAAAATTTTATGTACCAATTCCAAATAAGAAGTTTATTTTTTCAAAAAAAAAAAAATTATAAAAGTTTCAAAAAATATATTTAAAATGGGTTCACCATCAAAAGGCAGTAAAAATGACTTTTTTGAAAAATACTCCTTTTATGCATAAAATTGATTTTGTTCTTATATCACATCTATAAAACATATAATATTAATTTTAAACATCATATTGAATTTATATTTCATTAATATAATCCAACAAGAGTGATATTGTAACACCCCAGGTAAATAAAGAATATGACATCTTTATATTTATCCATATTTGTGAATAAAATATTAATATTACTTTAAAGGGGATGCTATGCTCAATGGCGTACCCAATACGCAACAACGAGTTTCTTGGGAATCTTACATTGCACTCTAATAATAAAATAATATTATTTTAAATGGTAGTTAATGCATAGCCGTTGTAATGGAGAGAATGAACAGAACCAACTAAAAAATGATTATATATGTTTGTCAAATATTTTTTACTCTTTACAATAAATGTTAGAGGATTAAAAATGCAAATGAATCCAGTTTTTAAGCGTAAACATTCTAATATTCTTTAAAAGGTCGATTAACCACCTTTTGATGGTGAACCCCTTTTAAATCCACTTTTTGACAATTTTATAAGCTCTATTTTTCAAAATAAACATATTATTTATGATTGGGACATTGAAATTTACCTTGGGTTAATTTTTGGTATTTTTCCGATAAAGTTAATTTTTAATGAATAGTGTAAAATGTTGTATTTTAATTCAAAACCTCTTTTTAATCTAATTTATTTATATGATTAGATTATCTTTTGAATTGGTTTTAAAGTGAAATTAGAATATATTTTTACCATTAAATCCAATAGTGGTCATTGGAATAAATTTCACTTTGAAATCGGACTTAAACTAGTGTCAATCTTTTGATACTTATTATTTCATAAAAACACAATTTTTGTCATGACAGCGGGAATTAATTATTAAATTAATTAATGTGACTTATATGTTTTTAATTTTGTAAAATAGAATTTATTTTTGAATTCATAATATCAAATATAGATTAGGGTGAATTTTTGGTATTTTTCTGAAAAACTTCAATTTTTGATGAATAGCGAAACCACTAAGTGGTACTTATAAAAACTAATTTTTCGTTTAAATGAAATTTTACCACTTCTGTGTTTTGAATTTTAAATATCCAACATACATGGTTTTCATTAAGAAGTAAAATGTGGTTCAATGGGATTAAAATAATTTTTTGGTGAATAGTAACTTATTAAGTTTTTAATCGCGATTAGAGGTAATTAGTGTAGTTTAAGGTAAAAGTAATGTTTTAATAATATGAAATGAACTTGACACATGTCCTAACCTCATTGGATGTGTCATGGCCGACCAAGACAAGCCATGGGTCAACTTGGGGACCCCATGGAGCCACTTTGGTTGGAAAATGACATAAATACCTTTTTATTTAATGTTAAAGTAAAAATGACACAAACATGAAATGTTTTACTAAAACAATTTTTACATGGGGTTATACAAGTCAGATTTTTGACTATAAATAGTAATTGGAAAGATAAAAAGATTTACTAAATCATATTAGTTTATTTATAATTTTTAGACGTTAAATAAATTAACTTATTTATGACATCATGATGATGCAGCGATAACCTCATTATTTAACGATTTAAATAAAATGGAAAGATAATGTAATATCTAAGACCTACACATTTCCAAAACTTATTGTATGAGTGTAATTAGAACCCTTATCACCTTATACTAGAATTATATCAATATGGGACCTCTTAAATCTGAATATCATTTTAAAATAAAGTGACTTTTCTTTACTTTCCAAGAGTGCCCCTCCTCTCCTCTTATAAAAGGCCTCCACCTCTACCTCCTTACCCACACTCCCAAAGCCTTTGGATCAGCCAAACCCTTCCCATTTTGTATCTCCACTTCCCTATCTTACTCCTTGAAGCCCCACTTTGGGCAGAAGTCTTCCCAAGGAAGCCTTTGAGCTCAAACGAAAGGGAGTTACCCGATTTAAGGTAATGTCTTCACTTGAGTTCTTTTGTTTTATTTTTCCTCTCCAACCCCCTAAACTAATTTTATTCATTTCTTTTGTAACAACTCCAGTATCTTTAATATACTAGGATGTTTTTATAAGAAGGATTATAGCTACACTTACACACACCTACATCTAATGGTTAAAGAACATACTGTTTCCGTGGATGGCGAATTTCTACCTCACGAAACGATGATTGTTCAACACTCATATAACACCTTCAAAGGTGGCCATTAAGATGTAACTATATTTATATATGATATATAATATGTTTATGTTTTACTTAATCTTCTGTATTTTTAATTTTTGTTTTACTTTTATGGCTTCCATTATGGGTATACGCGATATCTTCATTTTAGGAAGTGCGGACTACCGCCCCCTCAAAGTGATGTGATTCGTTAATGTCATACGTGTGGCGTATAAAGGATAGATTTAATGTTATTATATATGATGTTATACTGTAATTATAATATAACTCTATATAATTATTATTTCTTTCCATTAAAGTATGAGATAGAGATGAAAGTAGCGTTCATGCGTACGAACGACTTACCATCTCCATGAACGGTGCATTTCATTTCTTATCCCCAAATGTAATGTACTATTATAAGTACATGTATATAATGGATATATATGATGAATGATACATCTAAATGATGAATATAATTCTGGAATCAAAATATACATACCTCTCATTTAGTTTTAATTCCATTAATATGACAAAGAAATGAAAGTAGCGTTCATGCGTACGTACGACTTACCGTCTCCATGAACGGTGCATTTCATTTCTTACCTCTAAATGATTATGTGATATTAAAAATACATGTATATTCTAGATATATATGATAAATATGATATAAAAATCAGTAATTTCATTCTGGATATAAAGAACCTTTGACCACACGAACTACATGTAATTGTAAGAAGTCCACTTTCGACTTAAGAACCAAATATCGACAAAACAAACATCATTAACTTAAATGATTACATAATGTTTATAATATGGAAATAAGTGATATAAAAGGAATAATGAACTTGAAAAAGGTTCTTAAGCAAATATAAATTAACTCAAGTTTATTATTTAGGATGTTAAAGAACGATCGAGTCATGTCAGACCTGAGGTAAGGGATCCTACTCCACTCTTTCTTTTTAAGTACACTCTTTTATGTCATTCCTTTTAAAGCTCATCTTTCTTGTTATTGGGATGTTATATTATATTACTATTACTGTATTTTTTTTTGTTCATATGATGAGAGACCCTATTCTCTCTCATCAATCCATTTTGGAAGTTTTGAGTGGCACCGTTAGGCTACCGAATTTTCGTAAGATATCTAACCTCTCTCTTTCTCTTTAAGTACTCTCCTTTATGTCACTTATTTTAAGCTCCTATTTTTTTATGATGGGGTATTTTATTTTATATTCCTCTTGCTGTACATTTTATTTTAATGTGATGAGATACCCTATTTGATATCATCAATCTATTTTTGGAAGTTTTAAGTGGCGCCGTTAGGCTGCCGAGTTTTCGTAAGGGATTTTTCATCTCACTTTTATTCCTGTGGGATTTATGCTACATTTTCCACAATTTACTTTGAGTGGTGTATGTACTGACCATTATTTTACTCATTTTGTAATATTATTTCATTTATGAGTATTTACATCAATGTTGTATTGTCCTTCTTTCACGGGGCGTAAGTTTCGAAAGATACCCATGTCGGTAAGGGAACCT
Organism: Viscum album; assembly: GCA_963277665.1. Classification (NCBI taxonomy): domain Eukaryota; kingdom Viridiplantae; phylum Streptophyta; class Magnoliopsida; order Santalales; family Viscaceae; genus Viscum; species Viscum album. The sequence goes on from OY728142.1 coordinate 1,493,358,784, forward strand.
TGCACCCTCCTCTTTTTAAAAGACTTCTTTTGTTGGGTCTTTTAATTTACATATTGTTATGATGGGATATGTTCTCATATATCCTTATTGATGTAAATTTTATGTCCAAGTGATGAGATACCCTTTTTTTGATGTGACGCCGTTAGGCTGTCAAGGGAACTTCTTAACCCAATTTCGATTTCTTTGGGTTCAACATGTAGTTATTGAATATGTCATCCTTTGAATACGTGTGAATGAACTTTGATTATTTTACACTTAATATCCACTTATATTTGGTGTATTCGTTTGTCACACATAATTATGTAATTGATTTATCCTTAAACCAAGGATACCGTCTTTGTAAGGGACTTCGTCTCAATCTCCTTTCATTGAGGCATATTCTGTTTTATACACAACCTTCTTTTATACGGTGTATAAACCCCTTTGACTTTTACGTTTATCCAAAAATGAATCTTTTTTATATGAAGCGTTTTACTAAACGACAAAAGGGAATGTTTTTGTCGTACGTATGCGGCGACAACGACTTCTCCGCTTCCGTGACCATTATTTTAGTTTCGGCTTCCTCTACAAGCCATACCTTTTTTAAAAGAAAAATAAATACCACTTTTTACTTTTATTTTATTTTGGTATTGAAAATGGTTTTCATAATGTTTTATATCAATATGTTGTATTGATATCTTGTGATTGAAAGGTGGAAATGTTATGTTTCCTTTATTCATGTTTTATGTGATACGATTATGTTGAGGTTCTTGGACATTATTATGAAGACGGGTGGTTCCGTGATAAACTAAGGGCGGGTGAGCCCGATATAGCTCTCGAATGCATTGGGTAACGCGAAGGAGTAAAACGTTAAGGTTTCTCCGAAGATATTTAGGGAATATACTGTGATGGGTATTCCAAAACGTAACCAAGAGGGTTACTCTCTACGTAAGAATGTTATGAATGTCTCAAGTTACCTTTTATGTCTTATGATTTCTATGATTTATTCATGATTTGATGAGGTATGTTAAAGTGCCTATGTTTTATGGGTAAAGTATGATTTCATTCTTATGTATATATGAACTCATGTTTCCTTTCCATATTTTTATATCCCTTACTGATATTTTTATGCTCATCCCAAGTTTTTGAAATGTTTTTCACAGGTCAAGGGAAAGGTACATGATGTGATGATAGTGTCAAGGATGTGTCAAGAAAGAATCCAAGTTTTATTTTAAATATGTTTCCCTTGATGGGAAGAATGAATCTTGTCTTTTATGTAACCACTTTGTTTAAATGTGGAATGTAATGCAAGTTTTATGATCTAATTCTCTAAAACTCCAAACCTGAAAAGATCCTCAATGTGTAATCTTGTATTAACTAAAGATTAAGTAAGGTTTAAGGCTGGGGCCTTATAGTTGGTATCAAAGGTCGGTTTAGATAACTTTAGAGGTTAGGGTACTCTTTAAGAATAAGTGAAATTACAATAATGGTTAGGATTTCAGAAAGAGTCCTAGTTTTAGATAAAGTGAATGAGTAAGTATATATTATTGTTTATATTCTTCATTAGTACATTATGGTTTTGTTGATATACTCACACTAACCTTTTTGGTTTTAGTAAATGGCTGGATCTAGCAGGAACCAAAGTAATAGTGGATGTGAAGGAAACTTTGACATTTTTTTGAGAAAGCAACTGAATGATATGGGAGCTGCAATGAGAACCCTTGTGTTTATCCTAAACCAACTATCAAGGAGTCATGATCAACCACTTTATCCTTGGTATGTTCTGTAATGCATCATGTACGAGATGACCAATCGATGTGGAAGTCAAGGTAATAATTATAAAGGTAACCATTAGGGTTTATATGATCCTTACTTTTGAGGTAATTATGGGTTATTATATGTTATGATGGAAAATGAAAGGCATGAGATAAAATTGAGGTTAAAATATGTTATGATTATTTTTGAAGATTTTATCTCATTTTGGGGAATTTTTTTAAGAGTTATACAGTTTTGGAAAAAGGACAACACGCATACCATGTGACAACCCGTTGCGTCGGACAAAGCTGCGGGAATCGAACCCACAACCAAAGTGCGACTGGTATTTATCGCCTACCACTGGACTACGTGAAGTCCCTGGTTAGTTTGACTAATTCTTTTTAGTTAGATAATTTTATGAATTAAGAGTAAGCTGATTTTGGGTTATCTATGGGAATTTATTAACCTATCTTGGAGGATATGTGATTAGGTTAATTACTTTTCAATACGAGACATTAAGAGAAACTGATGTGGTTTGGAGATAAATGATACGATTTAACTTGGTAGACTATGTGAATAAATCCTTCAAATATTTGGGTTTCAATATTAGTTTGGTTTACTTTTAATAATTTTATCGACAAATTGTTTATCGAATGGTCCTCGTTGAACTTTGGGTTTTGTTGGAAAAATTTTGGAGATTAAGAATAGATTTTCTTTTTATAATGGGTTATCCTTTTCTGGATTATCTGATCTTGTACTAACATTTTTGGTTTTGTTTTTGGTTAAAGTCTAAAGACATGGGAAGTATATAGTTCTCTTTTGTGGATTAGGTGATTCTATAGACGTTGATTATAGTACTCTTAATGTGAACAAGTCTTCCTAAATACTCGTCTTTTGGAGAAAATATGAGTTTGTGTAAGGAATGTAATAAAAGTTGAAAGTCAACATGATAAGTGATTATGTTTCATTATGAATAAATTCCTCGATAAAAAGTAACTTAAAACAAAAATGTTGTCTATTAACTTTTCCTACTGGGGAATCGAATACCATTTAACCCATCACAAGTTTGTGATTTTCTTATGGTTAACTTTCTCCTAAACATGTTTTCTATCACTCTCCATCAGAACATGACCCTTTGTTTTTTCCTTCATATCTATATTTTCATACTTGGAATCCTAGTATGGGTTAACTCAGGTGACCTTTGTACTTATCCTTCTTTATTTTAAAGTGGTTGTTTTACCGACTCTTGTTCCGATGTGATACTTTCAAGGATGTTTCCAAGCTCAATTTTAAAATTGCGAGGACGCAATTCCCAAAAGGGGGGAAGGATGTAACACCCCAGGTAAATAAAGAATACGACATCTTTATATTTATCCATATTTTTGAATAAAATATTAATATTACTTTAAAGGGGATTCTATGCTCAATGGCGTACCCAATACGCAACAACGAGTTTCTTGGGAATCTTACGTTGCACTCTAATAATAAAATAATATTATTTTAAATGGTAGTTTACACCTAGACGTTGTAATGGCGGGAATGAACATAACCAACTAAAAAATGATTATATATGTTTTTAAAATATTTTTTACTCTTTACAATAAATGTTAGAGGATTAAAAATGCAAATGAATCCAGTTTTTAAGCGTAAACATTCTAATATTCTTTAAAAGGTCGATTAACCGCCTTTTGATTGAGAACCCCTTTTAAATCCACTTTTTGACAATTTTATAAGCTCTATTTTTCAAAATAAACATATTATTTATGATTGGGACATTGAAATTTACCTTGGGTTAATTTTTGGTATTTTTCCGATAAAGTTCATTTTTTAATGAATAGTGTAAAATGTTGTATTTTAATTCAAAACCTCTTTTTAATCTAATTTATTTATATGATTAGATTATATTTTGAATTGGTTTTAAAGTGAAATTAGAATATATTTTTACCATTAAATCCAATAGTGGTCGTTGGAATTAATTTCACTTTGAAATCGGACTTAAACTAGTGTCAATCTTTTGATACTTATTGTTTCATAAAAACACGCTTTTTGTCATGACAGCTGGAATTAATTATTAAATTAATTAATGTGACTTATATTTTTTGAATTTTGTAAAATAGACTTCCTTTTTGAATTAGGAATATCAAATATATCTTAGGGTGAATTTTTGGTATTTTTCTGAAAAACTTCAATTTTTGATGAATAGTGAAACCACTAAGTGGTACTTATAAAAACTGATTTTTCGTTTAAATGAAATTTTACCACTTATATGTTTTGAATTTCAAAAATCCAACATACATGGTTGTAATTAAGAAGTAAAATGTGGTTCAATGGGATTAAAATAATTTTTTGGTGAATAATAACTTATTAAGATTTTAATCGCGATTAGAGGTAATTAGTGTAGTTTAAGGTAAAAGTAATGTTTTAATAATATGAAGTGAACTTGAAACATGTCCTAACCTTATTATATGTGTCATTTCCGACAAAAAAAAGCCATGGGTCAACTTGGGGACCCCATGTAGCCACTTTGGTTGGAAAATGACAAAAATACCTTTTTATTTAATGTTAAAGTAAAAATGACACAAACATGAAATGTTTTACTAAAACAATTTTTACATGGGGTTATACAAGTCGGATTTTTGACTATAAATAGGCATTGGAAATCCAAAAAGATTTACTACATCATAGTATTTTTTTTATAATTTTTAGATATTAAATAAATTAACTTATTTATGACATCATGATGATTCATCGATGACCTCATTATTTAACGATTTAAATAAAATGGAAAGATAATGTAATATCTAAGACCTACACATGTCAAAAACTTATTGTATGAGTGGATTTCGAACACTTATCACCTTATCCTAGAATTATATCAATGTGGGACCTCTTAAATCCTAATATCATTTTAAAATAAAGTGACGTTTCTTTACTTTCCAAGAGTGCCCCTCCTCTCCTCTTATAAAAGGCCCCCACCTCTACCTCCTTACCCACACTCCCAAAGCCTTTGGCTCGGCCAAAAACTTCCCATTTTGTCTCTCCAATTCCCTCTCTTACTCCTTGAAGCCTCACTTTGGGCAGAAGTCTTCCCAAGGAAGCCTTTGAGCTCAAATGAAAGGGAGTTACCCGATTTAAGGTAATGTCTTCACTTGAGTCCTTTTGTTTTATTTTGCCTCTCCAACCCCCTAAACTCTTTTTATTAATTTATTTTGTAGCAACTACAGTATCTTAAATATACTAGTATATTTTTATAAGAAGTATTAGAGCTACAGTTACACACACCTACATCTAATGGTTGAAGAACATACTGTTTCCGTGGATGGCGAATTTCTGCCTCACGAAACGATGATTGTTCAACACTCCTATAACACCTTCAAAGGTGGCCATTAAGATGTCACTATATTTATATATGATATATAATATGTTTATGTTTTAATTAAGATTCTGTATTTTTGATATTTGGATTACCTTTATGGCTTCCATTATGGGTATACGCGATATCTTCATTTTAGGAAGTGCGGACTACCGCCCCCTCAAAGTGATGTGATTCGTTAATGCCATACGTGAGATGTATAAAGGATGGATTTAATGTTATTATATATGATTTTATACTGTAATTATAATATAAATCTATATCATTATTATTTCTTTCCATTAAAGTATGAGATAGAAATGAAAGTAGCGTTCATGCGTACGAACGGCTTACCGTCTCCATGAACGGTGCATTTCATTTCTTATCCCCAAATGTAATGTACTATTATAAGTACATGTATATAATGGATATATATGATGAATGATACATCTAAATTCTGAATATAATTCTGGAATTAAAATATACATACCTCTCATTTAGTTTTAATTCCATTAATATGACAAAGAAATGAAAGTAGCGTTCATGCGTACGTACGGCTTACCGTCTCCATGAACGGTGTATTTCATTTCTTACCTCTAAATAATTATGTGATATTATAAATAAATTTATATTATATATATATATAAGATATATATGATATCCAAATCAGGAATCTCATTCTGGATATAAAGAACCTTTGACCACACGAACAACATGTAATTGTAATAAGTCCACGTTCGACTTAAGAACCAAATATCGAAAAAACAAACATTATTAACTTAAATGATTACATAATGTTTATAATATGGAAATAAGTGATATAAAAGGAATAATTAACTTGAAAAAGGTTCTTAAGAAAATATAAATTAACTCGAGTTTATTATTCAGGACGTTAAAGAATGATCGAGTCATGTCGGACCCGAGGTAAGGGATCCTACTCCACTCTTTCTTTTTAAGTACACTCTTTTATGTCATTCCTTTTAAAGCTCATCTTTCTTGTTATTGGGATGTTCTTTTATATTACTATTACTGTATTTTTTTTATGTTCATATGATGAGAGACCCTATTCTCTCTCATCAATCCATTTTGGAAGTTTTGAGTGGCGCCGTCAGGCTGCTTAATTTTCGTAAGAGATCTAACCTCTCTCTTTCTCTTTAAGTACTCTCCTTTATGTCAATTCTCTTAAGCTCCTATTTTTTATGATGGGGGATGTTCTTTTATATTCCTCTTGCTATAAATTTTATTTTAATATGATGAGATACCCTATTTGATCTCATCAATCCTTTTTTGGAAGTTTTAAGTGCCGCCGTTATGCTGCCGAGTTTTCGTAAGGAACTTTTCATCTCACTTTTATTCCTGTGGGATTTATGCTACATTTGCCACAATTTCCTTTGAGTGGTGTATGTACTGACCATTATTTTACTCATTGTGTAATATTCTTTCATTTATGAGTATTTAAATCAATTTTGTATTGTCCTTCTTTCACGGGGCGTATGTTTCGAAAGATACCCATGTCAGTAAGGGAACCTTTCACCCTCCTCTTTTTGAAAGACTTATTTTGTTGGGTATTTTAATTTACATATTTTTATGTTGGGATATGTTCTCATATATCCTTATTGATGTAAATTTTATGTCCAAGTGATGAGATATCCTTTTTTTGATGTGACGCCGTTAGGCTGTCAAGGGAACTTCTTAACCCAATTTCGATTTCTTTGGGTTCAACATGTAGTTATTGAATATGTCATCCTTTGAATATGTGTGAATGAAATTTGATTATTTTACACTTAATATCCACTTATATTTGGTGTATTCGTTTGTCACACATAATTATGTAATTGATTTATCCTTAAACAAAGGATACCGTCTTTGTAAGGGACTTTGTCTCAATCTCCTTTCATTGAGGCATATTCTGTTTTATACACAACCTTATTTTATACGGTGTATAAACCCCTTTGACTTTTACGTTTATCCAAAAATGAATCTTTTTTATATGAAGCGTTTTACTAAATGACAAAAGGGAATGTTTTTGTCGTACGTATGCGGCGACAACGACTTCTCCGCCGCCGTGACCATTATTTGAGTTTCGACTTCCTCTACAAGCCATACCTTTTTTTAAAAGAAAAATAAATACCACGTTTTACTTTTATTTTATTTTGGTATTGAAAATGGTTTTCATAATGTTTTATATGAATATTTTGTATTGATATCTTGTGATTGAAAGGTGGAAATGTTATGTTTTCTTTTATGCATGTTTTATGTGATATGATTATGTTGAGGTTCTTGGACATTATTATGAAGACAGGTGGTTCCGTGATAAACTAAGGGTGGGTGAGCCTGATATAGCTCTCTAATGCATTGGGTAACGCGAAGGAGTAAAACGTTAAGGTTTCTCCGAAGAGATTTAGGGAATATACTGTGATGGGTATTCCAAAACGTAACCAAGAGGGTTACTCCCTACGTAAAAATGTTATGAATGACTCAAGTTACCTTTTATGTCTTATGATTTCTATGATTTATTCATGATTTGATGAGGTATGTTAAAGTGCCTATGTTTTATGGGTAAAGTATGATTTCATTCTTATGTATATATGAACTCATGTTTCCTTTCCATATTTTTATATCCCTTACTGAGATTTTTATGCTCATCCCAAGTTTTTGAAATGTTTTTCACAGGTCAAGGGAAAGGTACATGATGTGATGATAGTGTCAAGGATGTGTCAAGAAAGAATCCAAGTTTTATTTTAAATATGTTTCCCTTGATGGGATGAATGAATCCTGTATTTTATGTAACCACTTTGTTTAAATGTGGAATGTAATGCAAGTTTTATGATCTAATTCTCTAAAACTCTAAACCTGAAAAGATCCTCAATGTGTAATCTTGTATTAACTCAAGATTAAGTAAGGTTTAAGGCTTGGGCCTTATAGATATGATTATTTTACGAACATAATTATTCTCATTTAAGTTGTTTTTCATAAAAACATATTATTTATATTAAATTGGTTTTTATTTCTATTTATAATTAATTTGGTAACCAATGAATCAATATATAAATATGATCAAACCATATTTTTATAATTCAGTTAATACTGTTCATTCCCACCATTACAATGACTAGGTTATAACAATAACATTTAAATAATTATATTTAGTTGTTCTTTTAATCTCGATATAGTGTATCATGTATGATATCGAACATAGTGTTTCTTTATTAAAACTCAGAATGTTTCACTATGAATATCAAAAAAATCATCTAATTTATTCAAAAAAACAATGGTTATAATTATCTATTATCATACAATAGAAAAAAAATGAGATCCAAACCATTTTTTATTTTAATTTCATCTAAGCATGAAATAATCCTTGCATCCAAGTCCTAAAGATAAAAACTAATTGGTTTATAACTTAAAAACATACTTTAAAGATTATGTCATGAAATATTTATCAATTTTATACTCATTTATATTTAAAAAACTTGTTAAATGTACATTTGGTATCGTGTACCCTTTTCAAAATGTATGAATTGATTTCAATAACCTCATATCTGATGTGGACTCTCCATTGGGTTTCTTTTGACCCTTTAGGTATTTTGTAAAATTCCTTATCCAGTGACCAAGATTTACATAATAAAAACATCCACCTTTCTTCTTGTCCCCACCTTTTGGATTCAAATACTTTAACTATTTATTATACGATCAAATATTGGACTTTCCATCAGATATTTTTTTATTCAAGTAAAAACTTTTACCCCTTTGCACTATCATTATAACACTCAAGCCTAAAACTCCCATGTCCTGATCAACCTTCCTGAATAGTTTGAGTTAGGGTAGAAATTTATTGAACTCATTAAAATTATTGAAACATTTCCAATAATGATTTCAGAATAAATTCTATATCCAAATCATTCCTTAAAGGAAACATTTAGTCTAAATAATTCATTACACACACAATTAGATTAAGTAAATGAGTAGAGACTAAATTTCCTCTAGTCATCTTGTATCATTTGAAACCTTAAGTAATCTCACATATGATTCTTATAAGCATCCATTCGATCCACATTCTAAACTATTTTATCAACATATAATACTTGAAGGGATTTATATAACACATATAATTTTTCTCTCTTATTTAAGAATAATGATTAAGTTTTATACCATTTGTTTTAAATGAAAAATCTTGATGCAACTCCAATATAGTGTTTTGAGTTGATGAAAATCTACTTTTAAAAGGTAGACAACCATTAATATTTTTACAGGAATGTTTTGGAATGTGTGTTGGTTAATAGGATGGGAGTTTGGTATCATCTACACCTTTTGATGGGGGATTATTTCCTAATACAAGACTCTCTTATATATTTAAGACATATTTACGAATCATTACCAAATCCTAGTATAGGACTGGTTACCCTTGTTTTAGTGATTGGTCATCGATATGAATATATGTGAATATCATCCAAACATTAGAGTTAGTTCAAAAATGTGAACATTTATATTCATAAGAGGTTATCTATATTATTCTTATTACAAAGTGATGCTTAGTATTAGGGAAATATAGTTTGAATCCATATAGTTAGGCACTCTAGAGTTCAGTTCCATCTAGGAGGTAGTAAGAATTATTGTCATTGGGATCAAGACCATAGGAAGAGCTTCCTATGAATCCCTATGAAGGGAATGATAACCCATTTAGTTCAATTCCACTTAATGTGACACAATTTAAATTTTACTATTGTGTGATAAGGAACACTTCCAAGTAGTTTAAAGTCATGCAGAGTGGACTATCAGGTGAAAGGTTCCTAGAAACAATTGGTGTGGGACTTACAATTGAATAAACCTTTTTGGTTGACCTCAAAGGTAATATGGCCCAATGAGGATGGATTTGATAACTACCTAGATGGAATATGTCTCTTCAGATGGGGGCATGATTTCATCAATAATATAGACCAATGATATGGTTGATTGGGCTCATGGGAATTTGAAGTAGGATATAACCTCATCAGGAATATGGACTAAAGAGGATAGTTCATCAAGGAACATTTCCCTATGAGGGGATGATCAATATTTCAGGGAATATAGTCCGAAGAGGGAGGAAATAAGTGGTTGCCTGAGGAATATGCCCCCATGAGGATATATGTGAAATATTATGATGGGTTTGAAAATTAGAGAGGCGTTCTACATATTCTGGTTAATAGAGATCAAATCCCTTATAGTTCTAGTTACACAGTTTAATATATTTTGGTAGGATCATACCTGTTTAGTTTAATGTCATGTGATAAGGACATTGATGTGAAGTTTAATATCACATGAATATGATTTTTTCATATATTTTTGTAATGACCCAAAGTTTCATTAATGGAAAATCCCTCTTGATTTTATTAAATGTCTCTTTATATAAAATGTTTTTATAAAATGTCAAATTCATTGGTTTTATGATAATAATTGTGACCGTTACTTTTATAGCCGTTGAACAGTGATCACATGATTAGTATAAATATAGGGCTTTAACACATCCAATTTTACTTAGACAAAAGAAGCGATGGCATCATCCAGTAGAATTGCTCCATACAAAGCCCATTTTTCAGAGCTCGGAAAAGAGGTGGCATCCTTGGTCTTCACTCTTGACCAAGACCAAGCTGAGCTTCACCATGTCAAGCTCGAACAGGACCGTCTACGGGAGAAGTGGAAGTTGATAGAAATTACCACTCAAGCGATGTTATCCGAGCCACCCCAAGAGTCTGTTACCGTCGCACACCTTACCCTTAGATCTTATGCAACTATTTTAAGGGGTTATGTAACTAATCTATAGTACTATGTTCATGTAAATTATTTTTGTATATAATAATGAATATAATTTCTTGTCATTATTGATACATTATAAATAGTTTTTAAAGTACAAATGGTGTTTTTAGTTATTATTTAATTAAGAAATCTATTTTATTAAATTAATGGATTTTTTAATTAAATATTATTTTAATAAAATATTATTATTATTATTATTAGATTAATTTTATTATATATAAATGATCATGTAATTGTATGGATGCAATTATAATTTTTATTAAGGTTTGAAATCCATTTTTGTCAAAACCCGTGAATTTTTTATAAATGTCGGTTTTTATTTTAAAAGTGAAAATTAACATATTTAGAAAATTATTTAGATAAAATAAATGTTATTTTTGGAATCAGGATGTCGAAATTATCCAACGGTGAATTTTTCAAAATTTTCTGAGACAGTCAAATTTTTGAGTAAAAATTAAATACCGTTTAAATATATAATGTGTTTATGACATCATAATGACCCAATAGTGATGTAATAAAATACTATAATCTTTATGTTCGACCAATATATGTTTTACCATTAAAATAATGTGATTTTGGGTTTGTTTGGATTACTTTTTAAAGCATTAATGGACCCCTCAAGACCTATTAAACACCTTGTCTTTTTAAATTAATTTCCATGGGAGTGTGACTCACCTCCACATAAGCAACCCTAATATTTTAAGAATTTCGGACCTTGGCCTTATAAAATATTATTTTTCTCTTCCCTTTTCCAAAAACCATGGGCAAAAACTATGGGATGGTTTGTGTTTTGGATTAATTTAATATAAGGGGTCCCAAACCTAAATAATAAAGAATTCCCTCACCTTTCCTATATAAACCCACCCAATCCCCCACTTACTCCTCACTCAAAGCCTTTGGAGTTCATACAACCTCTGCCCTACTCTCTCTAAAATCCTCCCAAGGTGCCCCAAGCTCCTAATAAGCCTCTCACAATCCTCTCTCTAGCCTTTGGAAGCACACTTCCAAGTAAGGGTTTTTTCTTCCTTTCTCATTTTTGTCCAATTTTCTTTAAGTTGTTTTTCCCTTTTAATTTCAATTATAAATGTTGGGGTATGGTTTCTAACCTCCCTCATACTGCCCTCTTTATGTTTGAATGATGGGATACCCTTTCTCTCTCATTAAATGCCTCCCATGTACACCCGTTACTATGCAAAAATTCCTAAAGGAACTTCTCTCTCCTCTTTTACATTCAAGCAATACTTTTGTATCATGAATCTAAATTCCATTAAAATTGTTGGGAAATGTATCTATATGACCTCCTTACTGTACATTACATGTAAATATGATGAGGAACCCCTTTCTCTATCATCAACCATTTTTATGAATTCTTATGTCACGCCGTTACGCTGTCGAAATCGCACCAATTTTCTAAGCCAATGTCATTGTGTAGTGAATACCATACCCATTTATCCATAAAGGGTATTCACCTTTATGCACATTTACTTATTGATTGTAAAGTTTCATGTATGAATTCCAAATTCCTTTATCGTGGAATAAATGATTATGTTTTATGAATCCATGTTTTATGATCCATGTGGCACACTTATGCATGAAATGAAATGTTTAAGAAGGGTGCGCCCTTATAGCGCTCCAATGAATTTGGTAAAGTATAGTATCATGATACGTCATGTGCAATGAGTGTTGACTCATGATAATTCAAGTGAAAAGAGGGTTTACTCATGCTTCATGTGCAATGAGGATTTACTCATGCTCTATGTGCAATGAGCCTTGGCTCATGCTAATTCCATGTTAAGTGTTGTTGCCACATTTCCATGTTATGATTATCATGATTTATCATGCCTTTATGTTCATGTTTATATTATGCTATATTGATATGCCTAATGTCTAACATGTATTTTACTCCTCATGTTATTCCATGTGTATTCCCTTACTGGGCTTTATAGCTCACCCTTTTCTTATGCATGTCCTCAGGTTATCCCATGCAATGCTAAGTACGAGGGAATGTAGTGGTCATGTAAAGTAAGTTTTCAATAAAGATGTTGTATTTCATGTTTCAAGTTTTTATATAATGATCCTAAGACCCAAAGACACCAAACCTCTCAATCTTCTTTTTGTATCAAGTGAAGTTTTATGTAATAAATCATGTTTAAGTTTGTATTAAAAATCAGGGTTGTCATAGTTGGTATCAGAGGATAGGTTTAGTTATTTTTGGGATTAGGAAACCCTAGTAAAGACTTAGATACAAGAATAAGTATAATAAAAACATCCCTAAGTTTTAGTAAGTACTGATTAAGTGGTTTATCAAACAAATACATCCCTGTCTGGATACGTGCAGGTAGAGGTGGCTCTGGCACAGATGTATCCTAGGGGTAAAACCCAAAAACACCGCTTTGATATAGATTCAAACGGGAAATGGTGCACGACAAAGGGCCTTGCTACACTCTTGGTTACGATACTCTTGTGGGATATGCTTTGGTAAATTCACAATCTTAGTATGAACCCTTATTAAGGGAATTAAAAAAATGCCCCTAAGAATATATGTTAGAAAGTAGATCATGAAAAGCCTAGATTGAAGCCTATAGACTCATGAGTTAAGGAAATGAAAGTTTATTTATAATTCATCAACTTTTGTCTTTGGATTACCCTTTATGTGTTACCCCTAAAATTACTTTTATTCCAGCCAATGGCCGGTAATAGGAGGACTCGGGCTAACAACCGATGTGAAGATCAGTGTGATGTCTATACTAATGAGATGCCCAATCCAATGGGTGTGGGAATCGAAAACTTTATCACGCTTCTCTCTCAGTTAACTCAAGAATTGAATAGAAACACGAGTCAAGAGGAACGTACAAACCCCCCTAAGAAAGAACAAGTAGCTATCGAGAGCTTCATGAGACAAAGGCCTCCTACTTTTAGTGGATCATCTGATCCCACGATCTCTGAACAATGGATAAAATCTATTGAAAATATCTTCTCCATCCCTCAATGTTCTGAACAAGAGAAGGTTCTCCTGGATGCTTATCTTATGGAGGGTGAAGTTGATCAATGGTGGACATTGATAAAAAATACTAATCCTAAGGAGGAGATCGAGGAATTGGAATGGAAGTATTTCCAGAAGATGTTTTTCGATAAATATTTTCCACGCACCCTCTGGCTTAAGATGGAAAGGGACTTCCTTTCACTCAAGCAAAAAGATGAAGAATCTGTTGGAGCGTACGAGGAAAAATTTACAAGGCTTTCACGATATGCTTCCGGCTTTGTTGTTACCCACGAATGTAAAGTTGACCGCTTCTTTGGTGGGATGAAGCCTAGCCTGCGGAAAGCATTCAGGATCCGTGACTTCGACAGCTATGAAAAAATTGTCCGATGTTCCCTCAAGGTTGAAATGGAGATCGTGGAATCACAGGGGTATCATGGGGACAAGAAGCGTAAGGTGTACTTCAATGCTGGTGGTCTAATGGATAAATCCAACGGTGCTAAGAAGATCCAACACCCCACTTTCCAAAAGTGCGGAAAGAAGCACCTTGGAAATTGCCTTAAGGGGATGATAAAATGATTCAGGTGTGGAAGGGAAGGGCACCTAGTTGTTAACTGTTGGCAAGAAAGACCCACGACTGTGATAGAGGAGATGAATGATCCGTTCGAAACTCAACGCGTTGTTCAATGCTACAAATGAAAATAACCGGGTTATTTTGAAAATCAGTTTCCTAATCCAAGGGTTTTTGGAGGTAACCAACAACCTCCAAGACAGCAAGGAAGAGATTTTGCCTTCACTTCTGCCGAAGTGAACCCCAACAAAGAAGTGGTGATAGGTACGCTAGTTATTCATTCAAGAATAGAGATCATACTTTTTGATTTAGGTTCTACGCATTCTTTTATATCTCAAAATTTTAGTAGAACAATCCCAGCACCACCACAAATCATGGAAGTAAAGATGTCGGTGAGTACGGAAAATGGAGCAATCATTGCATCCCATGAATATAAGTCCTCCCCTGTTATAGTCTGTGGTTTGAATTTCCCGAAAAACCTCGTCATACTCCCTCTGGTGGAATTTGATGCAATTCTTGGAATGGATTGGCTTTCCTTATATAGAGCCAACATAAATTGTCTGGAGAGGGAAATCACACTCCATATGAAGAATCGACCCCCGATTCTTTACAAATGTAAGGAGGAAGATGAATCTCCTTTAGCTCCATCATGTAAAGCATAGATATTACTGACCTATGAGCACGCGTATCTGGCTCAGATGATTGAGTCCAAGGAAGAAACCATCCTTTAAGAAATGCCTATTGTGAGGGAATTCACGGAAGTGTTTCCCAAGGAACTGCCTGGTCTACCTCCTAGAAGAGATGTTGAGTTCTCAATTGAACTTATACCTGGGGTGCTACCAATATCTAAGACTCCATATAGAATGACTGTTGTTGAGCTTGAATAGCTGAAGAAACAACTACAGTAGAATCTGGATAAAGGGTTTATACGCCCAAGTGCTTCACCATGGAGTGCACCGATCCTCTTCGTCAAGAAGAAGGGTGCGTCAATGCGGCTTTGCATCAATTATCGTGAACTTAAAAAAATCATGATAAAGAAAAAGTATCCTCTCCCAAGAATCGATGACTTGTTTGATCAGCTGCGTGGAGCACAATACTTTTCCAAGGTGGGCTTGTGGTCAGGATATTATCAAGTAAGGGTGAAGAAGGAAGATATCCCCAAGACTACTTTTTGCACAAGATACGGGCACAATGAATTCATAGTAATGCCTTTCGGACTCACCAATGCTCCAACAATCTTCATGGACTTGATGAATAGAGTCTTTAGAGATTACCTAGACACATTTGTGGTAGTCTTTATCGATGATATTCTAATATAATTCAAAACCAAGGAGGATCATGAGGAGCATTTAAAAACTGTACTAGAGACTTTGCGCAAGGAGAAGCTCTATGAAAAGTAAAGCAAGTGTGAGTTCTGGTTGAAGGAAGTCTCATTCTTGGGCCATATCATCACAAGCAATGGGATATCTATGGACCCCTCCAAAACAAATGCAATTGAGGGATGGCCGAGGCCAACATCGGTAACGGATATCCATAGCTTCTTGGGGTTAGCAGGATATTATCGACTATTTGTGAGAAATTTCTCATGATTGTCCAACCCTATTACCAAGCTAACTCGAAAGGGAGTAAAGTTTGCTGGGAGTGATGAATGCGAAGAAAGATTCAAAGAGTTGAAAAAGAGGCTTATCACTGTGCCCGTGCTCACTTTACCCACAAGTGGGGAAATTTTTGTGGTATTCAATGATGCTTCAAAGAAGGGCTTAGGCTGCGTGCTGATGCAGAATGATAAAGTGATATCGTATGCCTCAAGGCAGTTGAAAATCCATGAGCGAAACTATCCAACTCATGATCTGGAGTTAGTGGCAGTGATCTTTGCCTTGAGAATATGGTGGCATTATCTCTATGGGGAGAAATTTGAGATATATAATGACCACAAGAGTCTTAAATATATATTCACACAGAAATAGATTAATATGCACTAGAGAAGATGGATAGAGCTCATCAAGGATTATGACTACTCAATACATTACCACCCTGGGAAAGAGAACAAGGTGGAAGATTCCCTAAGTAGAAAGGACCCAACAATTCTATCAATGATGAGAATTGAGAAGGATACAATATTCTTAGACTTGATGAAGATGGACATGGGAATCATAAAGAAGGGAACATCATCAATCCTTTCAAAAATGATTTCTCAACCGTCTCTTTTGGAAAGTTTAAAGGATGCTCAGAAGGATGATGTGGGAATTCAAGAAAAAGTGGAAGCTATCAAAAAAGGGAAATCCTTAGAGTTTAATGCTAATGAAGAAGGAATTGTGTGGTTTGGGAAAAGACTATGTGTTCCATAAAGTCTGGAGCTGAAGAAGGATCTTTTGGATGACGCACATAGTTCGAATTTCTTTATTCACCCAGGAAGCACAAAGATGTATCTAGATCTCCGTGAAAACTTTTGGTGGGATAATATGAATAAGGAGATCGCGGAATATACATCAAAGTGCCTGGTGTGCTAGTAAGTGAAGGCAGAGAGGCAGAAGTCTTAGGGGATGATGCAACCATTGCCCATACCAGAATGGAAATGGGAGAACATCACCATGAACTTTGTCACCGGACTTCCAAGGACATCCAAAGGCAATAATGAAATCTGGGTTGTTGTGGATCGTCTTAAAAAGACTGCACACTTCATTGCTATTCGGGAGGATTTATCTTTGGATCAACTGGCACATATATATATTAGGGAAGTGGTAAGGCTGCATGGAGTACCACTATCTATTGTGTCTGACCGAGATACAAGATCCACCTCTATGTTTTGGAAGATTCTTCAACATGCTCTGAATATTGAACTGAACTTCAGTACGGCATATCATCCACAAAATGATGGCCAATCCGAGCAGACTATCCAAACACTTGAGGACATGTTGAGAGCATGCTCAATGGACTTTAAAGGAGGATGGGATCAACATCTTCTTCTGGTTGAGTTCTCTTAAAATAACAATTTCCACTCGAGCATCCAAATGGAACCATATGAAGCCCTGTATAGGAAAAGGTTCAGAACACCGACATGTTAGGATGAGGTCAGTGAACGTAAGCTTCTTAGACCAGAAATGGTCGAGGAAATGGTGGAGAAGGTAAAAACCATTCAGCAGCATATCAAGGCAGCTCAGAGTCGACAGAAGAGTTATGCAGATAATCATCGACGATACCTTGAGTTTAAAGTTGGAGACATAGTGTTTCTACACATATCTTCGTGGAAGAAGGTCATGAGGTTTGGAAGGAAATGGAAGTTAAGTCCAAGGTACATCGGCCCCTTCGAGATTCTTGATCATGTCGGGGCTGTGGCCTATCGAATAGCACTAACACCTGCCATGGCCAAAGTACATGATGTATTTCATGTATCCCTCTTAAGGAAGTATATACCAGACCCTTCACATGTACTCTCTTCTGAGGTGGTACAATTGGAAGATGATCTTTCTTATGAGGAGAAACCAGCGAAGATCTTAGATCATAGAGAAAAAGTTCTATGAAATAAGACAATGCCCCTAATCAAGGTGTTATGGAGAAATCACAAGTTTGAAGAAGCAACTTGGGAATCAGAGGAAATGATGAAGCTGAGTTACCCACATATGTTTTAGTGTGGGAAAATAAAAATTTCTAGGGAAAAATTTCTTAAGTGGGGAATATTTTAACGACCCAAAGTTTCATTAATGGAAAATCCCTCTCGATATTATTAAATGTCTCTTTATATAAAATGTTTTTATAAAATGTCAAATTCATTGGTTTTATGATAATAATTGTGACCGTTACTTTTATAGCCGTTGAACAGTGATCACGTGATTAGTATAAATATAGGGATTTAACACATCCAATTTTACTTAGACAAAAGAAGCGATGGCATCATCCAGTAAAATTGCTCCATATGAAGCCCATTTTTCAGAGCTCGGAAAAGATGTGGCGTCCTTGGGCTTTGCTCTTGACCAAGCCCAAGATGAGCTTCACCATGTCAAGCTTGAACGGGACCGTCTACGGAAGAAGTGGAAGTTGATAGAAATTACCACTCGAGTGATGTTATCCGAGCCACCCCAAGAGTCTGTTACCATTGCACACCTTTCCCTTAGGTCTTATATAGCTGTTTTAAGGGGTTATGTAACTAATCTATAGTACTAATTTCATGTACATTATTTTTTTATATAATAATGAATATAATTTCTTGTCATTATTGATACATTGTAAATAGTTTTTAAAGTACAAATGGTGTTTTTAGTAATTATTTAATTAAGAAATCTATTTTATTAAATTAAGGGATTTTTTAATTAAATAATATTTTAGTAAAATATTATTATTATTATTATTAGATTAATTTTATTATATATAAATGATCATGTGATTTTATGGATTCAATTATAATTTTTATTAAGGTTTGAAAGCCATTTTTGTCAAAACCCATGAATTTTTGATAAATGTCGGTTTTTATTTTAAAAGTGAAAATTAACATATTTATAAAATTATTTAGATAAAATAAATGTTATTTTTGGAATCAGGACATCGAAATTATCTAACGGTGAATTTTTCATAATTTTCTGAGACAGTTAAATATTTGAGTAAAAATTAAATACCGTTTAAATATATAATGTGTTCTATGACATCATAATGACCTAATAGTGATGTAATAAAATACTAAAATCTTTATTTTCGTCCAATATATGTTTTAAAATTAAAATAATGTGATTTTGGGTTTGTTTTTATTACTTTTCAAAGCATTAATGGACCCCTCAAGACTTATTAAACACCTTGTCTTTTTAAATTAATTTCAATGGGAGTGTGACTCACCTCCACATAAGAAACCCTAATATTTTAAGAATTTCGGACCTTGGACTTATAAAATATTATTTTCCTCTTCCCTTTTCCAAAAACCATGAGCAAAAACCACGGGATGGTTTTGGTTTGGATTAATTTAATATAAGGGGTCCCAAACCTAAATAATAAAGAATTAACTCACCTTTCCTATATAAACCCACCCAATATACCACTTTCTCCTCACTCAAAGCCTTTTTTGTTCATCAAACCTCTTCTATAATCTCTCTATAATCCTCCCAAGGTTCCCCAAGCTCCCAAGAATCCTCTCACAAGCCTCTCTCTACCCTTTGGAAGCACACTTCCAAGTAAGGGTTTTTTCTTCCTTTCTCATTCTTATCCAATTTTCTTTAAGTTGTTTTTCCCTTTTAATTTCAATTATAAATGTTGGGGTATGGTTTTTAACCTCCCTAATACTTACCTCTTTATGTTTTAATGATGGGAGACCCTTTTTCTCTCATTTAATTCCTCCCATGTACACCTGTTACTATGCCGAAATTCTGAAAGGAACTTCTCTCTCCTCTTTTACATTCAAGAAATACTTTTGTATCATGAATCTACATTCCATTACAATTATTGGGACATGTATATATAAGAACTTCTTACTGTCCATTACATGTAAATATTATGAGTAACCCATTTATCTATCATCAACTATTTTTATGAATTCTTATGTCACGCCGTTACGCTGCCGAAATCACACCGATTTTCTAAGCCAATGTCATTGTGTAGTGAATACCATGCCCATTTCTCCCTCAAGGGTATTCACCTTTATGCACATTTACTTATTTATTGTAAAGTTTCATGTATGAATTCCACATTACTTTATCGTGGAATAAATGATTATGTTTTATGAATCCATGTTTTATGATCCATGTGGCACACTTATGTATGAAATGAAATGTTTAAGAAGGGTGCGCCCTTATAGCACTCCAATGCATTGGGTAAAGTATAGTATCATGATACGTCATGTGAAATGAGTGTTTAATCATGATAATTCAAGTGAAACAAGGGTTTACCCGTGCTTCATGTGCAATGAGGATTTACTCATGCTCCATGTGCAATGAGCCTTGGCTCATGCTAATTCCATGTTAAGGGTTGTTGCCACATTTCCATGTTATGATTATCATGCTTATCATGCCTTTATGTTCATGTTTCTATTATGATCTATTGATATGCCTAATGTCTAACATGTATTTTACTCCTCATGTTATTCCATGTGTATTCCCTTACTGGGATTTATAGCTCACCCTTTTCGTATGCATGTCCTCAGGTTATCCCATGCAATGCTACGTACGAGGGAATGTAGTGGTCATGTAAAGGAAGTTTTCAAAAAAGATATTGTATTTCATGTTTCAAGTTTTTATGTAATGATACTAATACCCAAAGATACTAAAACTCTCAATCTTCTTGTTGTATCAAGTGAAGTTTTATGTAATAACTCTTGTTTAATTTTGTATTAAAAAGCAGGGTTGTCATAATTTTTATGTATTGTGACTAGGATATTGCTGTGTGATTTTATATGATATGACTAGGATGTTTTCATATATTTTAACATCATGAAATGATAACATTTTCCTAAAGTTTAACATCATACAACCATAATATTATCATGGAGTTTAACATCATGTGACTAGGATATTGTTGTGTATTTTAACATCATGGGACTAAGATTTCTATGTCGTGAAAGGGTCCAAAACATAAGATTGAGTAGAGTTTACAAATTAAATGTACCCTATTATAGTGCAACTCATTAATTAATTATTATTATGATATCATTAATGAGGTCATGATGAATATGGGATTATAATTAAGAGGGAGACCCATGATGATTGTGTCCACCTTCCATCTACTGATGGATGGTGAAGGAAAAATGAACTCATGGAAAATATGGACCCATGAAGAAGATGTCTCGGTACTTATGTGTGAGCTTCCCAAGGTGTTTATTGGGAACTAGGAGAGAATCAGTGAGGCTTATGTATGAATATGAGCTACACAGTTGTGGGTGTTTCTAGATTGTTGATGATTCAAGGTGATGAAATCATAAATGGGAACATGGATGGGGGTTATAACTATAAAGTAAGACTAAATGATCATAGATCATTGGGTGGACTATCACATCCACCAATTGACAAGTTGGATAGGGCTCAGACTTGTGTTATCCAAGTTATAGTTCATAATCTAGGACTAGTATCACTGATGTCCCTATAGTGGAGACCATTGTTATCATTGGGATACATGATTGAAACTCCCTTGGGGGTCTTATTTGTTATGGGGGACAAGTGAGAGTAGAATTTTATAAATGGAATACATGATTGAAAGGGGTGCACACTAGTGAAGATACCCCAATCTTATATGTATGATGACTTTAGAGGAGGTTTTTATGATCGACTACATAATTACAAGTCTCATGCAAATGGATGATTTTCAATTGAATCATCGGTGAAGATGGTACCCTATAATAGAATTAGGATAGGATGTTTTACACTGATGAGGGATAATCCCTAGTAAAGTCCTAGATAGATGTCTTTCATCACCATAGTTAGGGCTAGTCTAGGGATATGGTTTTACAAAATAAGGGCTCAGAGAATAACCCAAATATCCTAGATGAGGGATCAAATGAATTCCATTATTTTTCCAAAAAAGGGCTAAGAAATGTGTATTATTAATCTGATTTAAGGATATGAAATGAGTTTGCTTCAACCAATTTAAGGATAAGTAATGGGTCTTCTTCACCCAATGTAAGGCTATGAAGATGAGTCTTCTTTTCCTAACCGAGTAAATGGTTACCTTTGAAAAAATCCCATTCCTTGAGATCAAGGGTCTCTTTAGGTATTTTTAGTCATATGATTCCCAATTATGTTGCTTGATGAAGGTACTTCACCCTATTTTTAATAAAATAGGGGGAAAGTGATCTTCCTCAAAGGGTTTTTAACATTTTGAGCCTTTGGGTGACACAATTACTCTAATTTATTGGTTAATTATCATAGGTTTGGGTGAAAAGGGCCACATGAATGGGAATTGGAGTCATGGGTGAAGGGAGCTATGAGTTCCTCTTCATATTCTCTAAAGGTTCCAAATGAGGACCCCTTGGGTCTAGTTTTGAGGTAAATATCTAGATTTGGGTGTCTGGAATAGGGCACACATGTATCGCTAGGTATGAAAAATTCATGCAGGTGGATATGGGTGTGGCACAACATGATGGTAATGAAAGACTAGGTTCATGCATTATCAATGATCATGGTAGGCCAAATACTTTTTTGGGGACTTAGATGAATCATTTGGGCATGGAAGGATACTTGTGGATGGACTTGGGTGAACATGATGGGTGTATGAGGTTGAGAAAAATCTTGGATTTCTTCATAACAAGCATCCAACTTCAAAAAACTATTAATTTTGATCTATATGTTTGTTTTGGCTCTATGAGTAGTCAAATATAATCCTGTGAAGTGAATTATTCCCTTAAATAAAATTTTTACCCTATAATATGGTTTTTTTGAGGCCGAAAAGTTCCCAAAAAACCCTTAAAAATGGTTTTTAAGGTTTTAACACCCTTTTAATCAACAATTTATGAAATCTATAGTATACTCCGAATGGTAGGTTATCTGTGCCAAACTAAAAAAATAGAAAATGTTTTTGAGTAATGTATATACCTTGATGTGTGATCATTCATGCGACAAATGGAGATCCTATTATCTTCTTATTTAGGCATGAAGATAATTTTACACTCAAACTTGACTTATGTTGTCTACATGAGAACTATGTTATGGATTTTGTGTAAAAGTGTGTGGCATAAATATATCAATAAAAACAAATTCCCCCACTTATAATTAGATTCGTTTAGAATGAAAATAATATGATACTAAGGTAACATAATTCAATTTTACTACATAACTTGAACATCTAGTAGGATTTTGGAGCCAACTCTCTAGTCAGATGATGTTCACCAATAGGAGGATCTCAAATCATGGTGTTTGTGTGGTCTCAACTTATCAACTTATGAAACCCTAAAATACCCTCAAATAGAAATAGAGAGGTAACTTGAGTCCCCCTAGACATTGAATTAGAATGGAAAAAGTGAATCATGATTCTTAACCACTTGAATCTAAGATATTTCCCCTTGGGCATGGATCATTAATGGGTATAGGAATAAATACCATCACTGTAACACTAGAGTTGGACCATTTAGATATGGAATATTTCCTCATAGGCATGTATCATGGATGGGTATATGAATAACACTATCATTGTACACTTGATTTTTTCCATTTGGATATGGAATATTTCCTCCTAGTCATGGCTCAAAGATGGGTATTGACATAAAACCATCACCATATACTAGATTTATCCCTTTTGGATATGAAAGATTTCATCTTGGGAATGGTTCATGGATGGGTATAGGAATAAATACTCTCACCATAACACTAGATATGGTCTATTCAGATATGTAATAATTTTCTACTAGAAATGGCTCATGGATAGGTATAGGCATAAGCTACACCACCGTGCACTATATTTAGTCCATCCAGATGTGGTATGATGACTTGATGTGATGAGGATCATGAAAGGGGAATATAGGATGATAATTCCAACTGTTGATAGGGTTTGAGCACTCTAAAATTATGATTTTATAAGATTTACAGATATATTTGATCTAATGTGTTAGGAATGATAGAGTGAACTACATTTTTCCTAGGATAAAAAACCTAGAGAGCATAATTTGGCTTCTCTTAGGATCATTACATGAACCCAAAAAGTTTTTATTCTTATTATTTATTTCTAAATTATTTTTATAATCCATATAAAGAGGAAAATTAGCATTAATAAAATTGAATTTTTCTTAGGATTCACTTTATGGATCTTTAACCTAACATGTTTTGTGCATTTTCTATTTCAAATGATAAATTTTTCCTTGATCACATGAGATTCATGTCCAATGAGAGAAGAATCAATTTTTTCCTAGGCTTCCCTTTATGGGTTTTCAACCTGGTGGGTTCTATGTCTATTTTAAAAGGTATTTTATGTCCATGAAAGTCAAACTATTATAGCAGGTGTTCAAGGTTTTACAAATTTAATCAAAATATGGAGTGTTTTGCATTGAAACATGAGAAAGGAAAATCTGATGTGAATAGGGGCCCAATTCTATCATAGATTTGGATAGGTTCTCATATTTTATGGTCTTATTGATTAGAATATGGGTTAATGATGTTTAAGGTTTGATAGATTTCACCATAAATCACTATAATTAAAGTTCATGTAACTTGGACTAAAATTTTGGAAGGACAATCTACGTGGAAATGGATAAGAAAATCACAATGTGAATGGAATTCTCATTACCATTGTATAATTAATTATGAATAGGTGAATTAAATTTATATTCATGAATCTCAGACTTATTGCATTACATGGTTTAGGGCCTCAAGATGAGGAATGAAAAAAAGTTTAAGTATGAGATATTGTATACCTACTTTAAAGGTGAATACGATACAATAATGTGTAACATAAAGGGTTTCAAATCCACTTGAATAAATAGATTATGTATTGTGTAAATCATAGCTAAATAATTTTGAATCGATAAGGGTGATACGGGACATGTATATTGGAGATGACCATTGAACATATTTGAATAAAGGGTTTCAATGTAATAGAATTAAGGGATATAGAGATTATATGAATTTTTTCTTAGGATTAAAACATCCATTTTTTTAGTAGGCCATATTAGCGGTACATATGTAGAACCATGAATAACTAAACAGAGGTGTCCTTTGAATCCAGGTGATAGTAATGTGAATTGGGTAGAGTGGGGTAAGGTGGGCCAAGCCCACTATAGTTTTATCCCTTGTGGATTTTTCTAGAAAAACCCATATAAAATGTAAACAAAAATTTTAAACCCATCCCTCCTCACATAACCTCATGGTATTTCCTATATTTTTTTAAAAATATTATTTATTATCATTTAAATATTTTATTTTTTCTCATTACTGATATTAGTTATGGGGAGAAGTATGGATTAAATATATATGGTATTTTAAGGGATGTGATGGAGTGTTATTTGGTGGGTTTATAGTGGTATACAAGAGTGTAGTTATGGTGGTGAACTATTGTGATGCAAAGTAGACGAGCGATCGGTGAGGGGATACGAATGGTGATATTGGTGGAGTGATTATGTGAATGTATGGACCTGTGAATGGGTGATGAGTCTCTAGGAAATTACCAGATTTATAGGATGTTATTTGGGTTCTCATGAGGTAATTTACAATATTTTTATTAAAATATAAAATAAAATAATAACAATAATAAATCGAACAAGAAAATATTATTATTATAATAAATATTTTCGACTTGAAACTCTATGCAAGGGAGATGGGTTCCAATTTTAGAGAGGGGGGATGACACACCATGTAAATATGGTTAATAATTACTATATAATTAGTGTAATATCATATTAAAATAATAAATATAGACCTATTTAAAATTCACATTTGAATGAATGGTCAATTAGAGTGGCCATTAAGGTGAAAAATAATATGTCATAGTTTAATCATGATTTTTTATTAAAAAAATAATAAGTTAAAGAGGCATATATTGTAATAATAATATTTTTACAATCAAGCCCATGGTTAAGACCATGTCCACATGGGTTCTACCCACCTTGGACCACATCTATTCAGGATCAACCTATATTGTTCCATGATCTTAATGGTTAAATTTTTCAGGACCTCCCAACCCAACATCCACCCCATATCTACAAAGTCTACTAGTTGTGATCTTGTTTTTCATTACTACTGAATGTACTCATTACCAATAGCCATGGAAGGGCTCTATGGAATTAAACACTTGAAAAATTAAGTGGTTTTATGAAGGATTAGGTATTCAAGGAGGGTTCTAGTACCCTAAAAGTTACACTACTATTTATTGAACACATTATCAGGGTAAAGAGACATGATAGGACATTGATCTAAATTTTACCTGAACCAGTGGGTCTAGCGAGAATTTATTATATTTTTATAAAGTTATAATGTGGGGCCCATATTCTCTATACCTTGTTTTATTTATTCTATATTTTTTTCCTAAGCCATAAAAGTTGAAGTCTTAGTGAGAAGAGACCTGATATTTGCTCAGACCACCCTTTATGAGTTTTGAACCTAACTAGTTTTATGTAGCTTTTACTAGAATTTTAAATTCTCGTGATTTATAATATTGAGGGATAAATTTTAAGGATGTAAAAATTTGTCAAAAAGGTGTGATAATTAATCTAAAATGGGTACAATAAAAAGAAACACGATGTGAATGAATATCCTAATACTATCATAGATCATCTTGGAGGAGTGGACACAATTTAAGGTCATGATGCCTAGAATATTAAGGGATTATGTTTAAGTTAAAAAATATTTTAACAAAAGGAAGATGAGATTAAATTCATATATATTTGACCAAAAATGTTTCAAGACAACCGGTCTAGTAGTAAGGGAAAATTTGACCCAACATAAATGAGAGACCAATATTACTAGCATAGTTTATCTCAATGGTAAGTGAATACACATAGTTTAAGGTCATGATGCTTGGAACAGATGAGGGTGAATATACCAATACTGGTATAAATTATTTAATGGGTGAGGGAACATAGTTTAATGACATAGTTCTTGGACCATAATGTGATTGGGAAGTATGAAGAAACAATACAATTATGTTTCAAGGGACACAAACCTTACAAAACCTTTTAAATGGGGAATAATGATGAAATAAATCATAAATTACGGTTTTTTGAACCATTAGTGATGATATGTGATAGATATTCAAGGGATGACCACATAACATATTCAGATAATAGGTTTCACTATGATTATATCAGGGAATACAAGGATTAGAGGAGCTTTATATCAGGATAAAAAATTCATCTAGTTTATATGCCATATTGGGGGAACATATACAGAGCCATATCATGGGAATATATGCATAATCAAACAAAGGTTTTATTTGAAGTTGGATTCACTTATTATTTATAATAATAGAATGTTTTTGGTGATCTTAGAAACTCGATAATAAAATCATGAAAATGAAAAGGGTAATCTAAAAGAGTGAACATGTGTGTTAGAACTAAGTTAAATATGGTTAGGTTCTTGCGATCCTTTGGAATTTAGTGAAAATGGGTGATAGTCTATGGATAAGTCCAGGATGCATAGTTCAAATGTATCTATTTATATTTAAGAAAAATGAGTCAATCCACACTTAGTTCTTGAGAATATTGTTTGCTCATACATGGATTTGGATCATGTGTAAATGAAAATATCATCTTTTTGGTAGAGGACCATTAGAGAAAATTCATTATGGGTGGGGAGCTCATGATGAAGAAAATTAGGGGGAAAGTTTTATACCATAACATGGAAATAGATATGGAACCAAAATCCACTAGTCCCTTGGATGGATATAACTCTCCTACATGAAAATTAGGTTATATAACACAAAATAATATAATTAGTTTAAAGGTCATGAAAGATGGAACATGTGTCGTGAAATTTCACCTCTTGTTATAGGGATTATATTTTGTGAATTTTAACATAGTGTGAAGAGGGATTATACCACATAGGTTAACATCATGTTTAATAGATTTATATATAAGGAACTTTAAGCATATCTGAATCTTATATAAAACAATATAGCCTCATATAAGTGTCAGATCCATAAAATCTTTGCTCTATGATAGAACATATAAATATCAGTGTCTTTTTTGTCTTGGAATAATTTTCTGGTAAACAACTATATGTTGGGATACTTTTATTTGGTTGGTTTATGAAAATAACACAACAACTATTACCAAATGTTAAACAAGGCATACAAAATCTAGAACAGAGACCATAATGCATTAACATTTGATTAAAAGTTGTGGTTAGTCCTAATATAGAGAATCTAGGTATCCCTATATATCCTATGAGGTTAGGAATCAAGATAAAAATAGTTCTTATAAATTCTTTTATATATATATAGCTCATGAACAATGGAAAATGGTTTGGTGGTCTTTTTTGGTGCTATATGATTATAAGAAACACAATGAAAATGAGTAGAAAATTGATTACTAAGAGTAAGATATATGGGGTTTGTGGATGTACCTAAGATAATAGATATTTGAATCACTACACATCCTGTAATATTAGTAATCAACCCATGCATAGTTCTTGAATAGGGAAACCTTTAGTATAGACCGATGGATAAGGAATTATATTTAAAATGATTTTATATATTTAGATCATATATAGAAGATAGATAATTTTAGTCAATATAATTCATGTATGGGACTAGTATTAGAGATATAGGTATCACTATATATCTTTTAATAAGAGGAATCATGCCACAAATAGTTCTTAAAAGGTTTTTTCTGCACATATTAAACTCTTGTGTAGGGGGAGATCACCGGGTTTCACCTTAACATAGGGTTATCAAGAAAGCTTGATGTAGATTGGGATACCAAAATATTAATGTGAAAAAGATCATTATTTATTCATAAAATTCATGGTTGGACATAGGATTAAAGAACCATGTTTCACTACATATCTTGTAAGAAGAGGAATTGATCTACACATAGTTCTTGAATGGGAGAATTTTATCTGAAGGTAGATTAATCCTCCAAGAATCACTTAAACATATTTGACTCTCATGTAAGGGAAAAGGGTCTCACTAACAAGACACCTCATGTAATTTTAAGTTTCATGTATGGCATACCTATTTTTTTCAATTCAACTTCATGCCACCAGAACATTATTCTCTATATTTGAATATATTGCATCTCAATGATAATAATTAGAGTGATTTAAAAAGACCCCTAATCTCATGTGAGTCTTGATCAATGTGAGAAACAAGACATAGTTGAGAGACCATCTGAATCACATGAGAGTGCATGAAAATTAATATATAGGGAACATTTTCATCTTGATGAAAGAAAGAAAAATCTAAACAGGTTCAACCCCTGTATAGATAAAAGTGGTTGAGAGTGGTAAAAATTCAGGTATAGTCCTGGTATAGAAGATCCAATAATCACTATATATCCTAAAATAAGAGGAATCAATCCTTATGAAATTCTTATATATATAGAGGTATTTATACATTAGGGTATGCTGGTATAAATTAAGATCCATACATTGAGGCTCTTTACATGGATCTGGTTATTATATAAGTGAGGAAATCCATACTAAGTAGGCCTATCTAAGAAGTTTAAGGTCTTACAATATTTGAAAACATGTCATATAATTTGAATTAATGAAACAAGTATGAAAGGGGGAACTTTGTCCGCTATTCCAACTAGAAGATTTGGACAAAAACATGAATCAAGTAACTCGCATAGATTTAGATCTCATATAAGGAGAAGGACATGAAGATGGAATATTATATGATGTTTAAAGTCATGTATAGTGTCATTCAGTTTAAATAAATCTGATAAATACTAGCTCTGAGTAATTTAAAATTTTAAAGAATGGACTTGTGGGGGTATATAGTTTAAGGTCATGATGATTAGATCAATGTGTCCTATATTTTGAGGAAATATGATGATAACCTTTACCGCAAAATTTAATGTAATGTTTTTTGGATGTTTACTATGCAACTTAACTTCTTATATTGAAGAAGCGAGATGAACTAGACTCATACTCCCAGATCTAGTGATAAAAACATAATATTTACATATAAAATTTGATACCAAGTCAAGTGACCCAATTTTAACCATCTATAATTACAATAATCAGGATAAATTTTTAATATACATACCCAAGTCCTTTTTTGTTTTAGTGATTCAGAGAATTAAGAAAAACATTTACATAGAAAAACTCATGTCTTTCCCATCCAATGGACATTATTACCAGTATATCTAGATTTTCTTATTCCATAACAATCCTTAAACATCTACCATTAAATTCTCTACACATGATACCCTTATAGATATATAATATATATTAATATTCTTCATAACCTAGGTAAATGGAAACATAATAAGGGTGATCTTAAAATCTTAGTAAAGGTAGAATAAAATAGAATATTTCATAGAGAAAGAAACATGAGTAATATGGTTGAGTAAATAATAAATAAATGCGTCATATGATTAATAAGTTGAGAAATAAATATATCTATGGATAACATAAAAAATCAAATAATCAAATGAAAAATAGTAATTTTCTACATAATGATGAAATGGATAACACCAGACATCTGAATCTTACCATAAAGGCCTCCACTAAGAAACTTTTAATACTTTCAAGGACTATTAACCAATAAATCTTACATTCTTCCAAGGCCTCTTAACCAATACATTTTACATAAAATAAAGGCCTCTCAACCATGACATCTTATATTGTATGTTCTAGTATACACCAAGTGATACCTATTATTTTTTGTCTCATAAGACCATACCTAATGTATCAAAATGACATAAAATACCCCACCTATCACTTAAAAATGTCTATGGGTTATAAAAAAACCCCAAAAATCACTTAAACATGTCCAATGAATTTATCATAAACAATACAACATCAATATTTCATATCAATCAATATGTATCCATATTAAATTAAGTATATGGAATGTCAATAATCACCCATTACATATACAATATTCCTTTAACAATAAATACTCATCTATATGGAATTAAAAAAAATATATATTATCAATATTTTCCCAATAAATAACTGGACTATCTTTCCTGATGATCACCCTTCAATTTGATTTTTGTACGATAGGGTATTCACACTATATATAGTAATGAGTATCATATTAACTCAATAGAGGAAAAAATATAGAATAAAACCATGATAATAAAGAAAATGGAGATCAAGGAGACCAAAAATTCATTAGAAATAAAGTAATTTCAATAAATTCATGTATATTTGAAAATAGAGAGGAAAATGGAAGTCAATATTTTAAAACTATTTTGCTTTAAAACTTTTGTAACTTTATTGTAAAAACAAAGTTGAAAGTTACTTTAAAAACTATTTTATTGATATTTCAAGAGGATCTTTAAATAATTAATTTTAAAATAATTTATAAAAATGGATTTTTTAAAATAAACTATACTTAAGTAATCAAATATAAAGTGAAAGATAAAAATATGCATAAGTGGAATGAAACTCCTTTTCAAGATTTTTAAGAAGATAACATCCCTATATTTTGAAAAATTCATAGAATAATGAGAATAAATAATAATTTTTTAAACTATAAAAAATTTATAAAGAAAAAAAATCATGAATAATTTCTATAATGGTGGAAACATTCATTCATATAGAAAATGTTAAAAAAAATATTATTTTCACAATATTGTAAAGAAAGTAAAAAATGATTTATTTGGATAATATTAAGAACATTCATTTTAAAATTTTGAAAATATAATCAAAATTTCTAGAAACTTAACTTTGGAAATGATTTAATTATATATAATAATATTCTTGAAACAAAATAAATAATATGGACATGGGAGAGAAAGAATCCTGACCAAAAAAGGATAAATAAGGTCAATTTTTCTTATAAACATTATTTTGATGGTTTTGAGTACCAAAGAGAGGGAAAATTGAATTAATAATTTTAAAACATATAAATAACCATATAATAATAAAATATATAGGTCTTATAATATAAATAACATAAAATTTTCTAAAATGAAAATTTAAACATAAATAATTCTAATAAAAAGTTAGATTGTACAATAGCCCCTTAAAAGTTAGGTAACTTTTTAATCAAAAGAAATAGAAATTTAGAACATGATATGGTTCTATAAATCACATTAATTAAATTAAATAATATGTTAAAATGTATTCATGTGTTATTAATTATACAATATAAAAAAATGATGGTGCGTAATATGAAACTTACCTCAAGGAATCAAAATTGAGGCAAAGAAACCATTTATAACACTTGAATCAAAACTTATTTGAAAGATATAAATTGAAATGGAAGTTTAATTACCATTATTAAAGTGTTTATAATGATATAATGTTTCAAATATTCATCGTACACACCATATAATATAAATAGGTTCATAATTTACAACATGTCTTAAAGTATGAAGTTTGAGATGAGAAACCCTTACCTTGGATTATTTATTAGTCATACACACTCTAAAATATTTCTATAGTAATTTTATATTTATTATAAATATATATTAGAACCATATTTTTATTTATCTTACTATATTTTATTCACTTATAATTTTTTATTACCCACTTAGTAATATTTCTTTCTTAAAATCAATATTTCTATACCAACTCTTTAGTTTTCTACCCACGTTATGATTCTGTAGTTCTAGTTCTTTCATTTTGTTCATGATTTCATTATACCAATAATTTTTTCAAATTATATATATATATGTTTTATATTTTTATGGAGTTACATGGTCACTTTATGGAACTTATGGGGATGATTCACATAGAATGCTAAAAAATATCATTTTTTTGAAATTTTGATTCCATAAAAAGAATTGATTTTACTAATGAATAAAAGTATATATAACCAATAAATAACCCTAATAATTTCATAAATTATGTATTTATAAATTAAATCATTTTATATAACCATCCTTGTTAGGCAGTGATGAAAATTAAATACATTATTCATGGAGGCGGTAATCCACATGTACACATAAGAAATTTTTTAGTTTTCTAATGAATGAGAGGGAATAAAGGTAGATAATGGTTTTTATTTATAGAATAATTATTATGTTATAAATATAATATTTAGTTATTAAATACATATTTTATAAATTTTCATGTAAGGTGTTGATGAAAAACTAAATACACCATTCATGGAGGCGGTAGTCTGCATGTACGTACGAGTGATTCTTTAATTTTGAAACAAATGGAAATGAGGTAGATGATGGTTTTTATATCAATATAATGACATTTTAGTAAAATAATTATACTTATGTTATTATTTTAAGATTATTATTTAATATTTTTATGATTTTTAATAAGAAAGAAACTTAAAAGAACTCAGTTTATATGATCACCTCTTCCTTAGGCATCCCTCCTTTATATCTCTCCTTAAGCCTTATTAGGTTGGTGAGACCAAAATATCTATGTCATTGTTTAGGATGTTTTTATGAGATTTGAGTATATATTTTTTTGAGATAAAGTGATAAAAGTATATGGATAAGTGAGGATTTGATAGGTCCTTTTATAAGTGAGGGGAGTGATACTCTTTTAGATACTCTTAACATTAAGTTAATATAAATTAATTTTCAATATAATGTGGAAAAAATTTATTTTTTAGAATATAGGATAATTTAGGGTCAAAATACACTCATAAAATCAAATTTAGACAAGTTTTAGTGATATTTGAATCCTTATCCCTTAGTTTAACCCCCTCTTTAACCTATTTAACCTTTACAGTGGTAACCTATTTTTACTACGGTAACTTAATTTTATGACTAAAAATGAAATGGAACTTATTAAATAATTTGAATATTATGATTAAAAATATTGAATCAACTTGAAATTTTTTAATTTCTATATATTTAAAAAATTAATTTTAATATAAGAACAAAAAATTCAATAAGAATAATTTTTTTAAAAATGGATTCTTTAGCATAAAAATGAATTTACCCCAATATCATGTGTATAACTTATCCTCATGAAATTTATTGGTTTATTAATAAAAAAAGAGATTTACGTGGCTTTAAAATCAATCCAAAAAAAAACCTTATAACTACTTAATTGAAGTGAATGATCAATAATAGTTCTTTTCTTAGAAAAAATCATCACCTAGGTTTTAAAATATCAAAAATAGGTTTATAAATTAAATAAAACATTTTTAAATGTTTTAAAAAATATTTTTTATAGAAAAAATGTTTTATAAACTTTTAATTTATTATTACATCATGATGATTTCATAAAAAAGATAGTATTTGTAAAAACTATATTTTTCCCTATTCATGAAAAAATTAAGCATTTTTAAAAAATCCCAAAAATTCACCCTAAGATAATTTTGACATGATGAATTAAAAAATTAAGTTCATTTCATCAAATAAAAATTATAAAATTCATAAATTTATCATTTAAATGAAAATAAAAAATATAAATAAAACCCTCTTTTATAGAAAATGAACCTTTAAACCTTCAAGTGTTCTTAACCTTATTTCATATTAATAACCAATGAGTGTTAATTAATTTGTTTGAAAATTATACAT
Source organism: Viscum album (assembly GCA_963277665.1). NCBI lineage: Eukaryota > Viridiplantae > Streptophyta > Magnoliopsida > Santalales > Viscaceae > Viscum > Viscum album. Next base: position 1,493,393,219 of record OY728142.1, read on the forward strand.
TAATAATGTATTGATGTTTGTGTTAAATTTTAATAAAGTATTGTTCACTTTAGTTCAATGTTGTGAATATCACAAGTTATCTTACATATTAATTTTATTTAAAGAAGAACATATAATAAAATATAAGGGTGTTATAGTACAAGCTCTAGTAAGTTTAGTTTATTGTATAATGGACTATATCTATGTAGTTTAAAGTCTTATAGCTCTGAATTTGTGATCCATTGCGAAATTTTGCAAAACATTTCTTAAAAAATCTCACTTTGGTAGGGGTGTAATGTGCTTAAAATCCATTGTGGTCAAAGAGTAATATCTATTGGAATAGCCTTTATGCATGACATAGGGTCCCTCCAATTTTTGTTTGTGTTTAGGTGTATTATTCTTAGGTATACTCGGAGTTTAGAGTGCTAGAACCATCCCCCTTTGAATGAATAAGCAAAGATGAACTTTATTATTGAGTGTCCATGCAACTCAGTTTTGATGGACCTCCAAGTTATGAATCATGTGTAATATTTTATCATCAAGCCACATAAAATCATCCAATTTATTTTAAGACCATTCATATTCAAATAACTAATTATAAATGAAAATTAAAAGTGAGTGCAACTTAACCACAATGTGTAGGATTGCTTCTCTTCCATAGATAATAGAATATGGGGTCACTTGCATAACAGTATAGGTTGTAGTTTTATAGGCCCATAAATCATGAAAAAGTATATCTAACCTAGATTTATTATATTTTTACACCATATTCTATAGGATATTTTATATAATTTTATTAAGAGCCTCTATTTGTTCATTTTTAACTATATGATATTAGGGTGAGTTTTTAGACTGTATATTGTATTCCCGATATATCCTTTTTAACTTGAAAGAATATAATTCGATTCCATTTCCCATCAATATAATATGAGGGAAACTAAACATGGTGATGATATTTGACTTCAAAAAGCTAATAATGGAATTTGTATTAACCACATTATGGGGTATAACATTGGCCCATTTAGAGAAGAATTTGATGGTAGAAAGTATATACTCAAACTGTTTGGTTGTGGATGGGGAATATGTCCCCATGACATCCATTCCTCAGGTGGTGAATGGAAAATATTTTATAGTGGTATGAAATAGTTATGGGGGATTGATTAATGAATCTGGTGTGTATCTAGAAAGAATTTTTTTTTGGTGAACTCCATGAAGTATTGTATCATTGATAGAAAAAAGTACCCAAGCCTCTTGATCTGGTGAGAGATCTTGGTTCATGACTGATGATCACTACAGGTTCTTGAATGGAATTATTTCATTATAATAAGTATTTCCTACCACTTTATACATATAATGAGAATCCTATCAAAACCTCATTTTTAAATGACCTTTTTGGAATTAGGATCACCATAAATGGTAAAATTCACCACCTAATAGTGAATATGTTCTTTCTTAGTTTTCTTTAGTAGAAGTATCTAGTCTCAGTGGTAGTCCAAAATTAGGGAAATCCATATATTAGTGGAATCAGATGATGAGGATATAATTTTGTCTTATTTGAGGGTAGTGTTACCTTCACTGACCTCCTTCATATTATTTATGATGAATGGGGAGACTATCATATGATGTGAAATATGGATGACCATCACATCCTAGTTTGGGTCTGCTAGGGTAGTAGTTGTATTATCCAAGGAATAAGAATAAGAATTTTGTGATCATAGAACTTGGGTTAGAGTCAAATAAAAGGGGAAGTCCATCACCATATCTTAGATATAATCTAGTAGAGTTATTAATTCTTCATTTCTGATGGAAATTTGTTCATTATTTTGTTTGATCATTAGTTTCAAATCACTTTTAATGTTGAGGTGATATAGTAGTATCAGTAGAGTTAACTCAAAAATAGAAATGATGGTTTGATACTCTAACTCATTGTTGGTGCATCCTTACAACATCATAAATGAATATATAAAGACTTACTTGGTTGGGGAAATGAAAAAATACCTAGGTTAGCTTGGATATCTTTTAGGTTCTCCATTCTTGTGACTGTAGGGATTTAAGAAGCACCCTCAAAGTACATATTACACACATGAGGTATATCATATTTAGAGACTACTTCCTAATCAGAAATATTTATAGTTAATGACCCACTCTTAGAATTTTGATGTACTATAAAAAATTCTTCCAATGCCTTCCCCTTGGATACCTTTTGAGGCATGAACCATATTCTAAATTGTTACAAGATTATTGATCATAGTACCAGGTGTTCATTAAATATTGGGTGGCCAATGATTTACTTGATCGAATAAACAAAAGAGGCCAAATAGATCTTGTTACATTATAGATAGTGTCTCAACTTATGTATCATAAATATTAATTCCAAACAATTCTTCTTGATATTAGAATACCAAGTCTCAGTGTCTAACATGGTATAACTGAGAAAATAAAAACTATTTTATTTAACTAAACCATTGTTATAAACTAGGAGTGAACCAAAAAAATGTTTTAGTTTAACTGATATAATCATAATTAGAGGGTTGTGGAGGCACATCTTGAGGTGATCAAAGGCTCTCTGGGTATTCATCTCACTGGTAATCCATCACTTTCTTAATTAATCTAGTTAAGGTTAATAATTTACTAGTGATATTGGAGATGAAGTGTATTATGTAGGTATGATTCTATTGGAGTCCTCTAAAATCCTTTAGGTTTTGATGTGGTGGTGTAATAATAATTTCCATGGAATTTTTAGGGTCCTCTTCAATGGCGCGATGGCACACCATGAAGCTGAATTTTTCCCAATGTTAGCCTAAAAGAAAAATATAGGGGGTTCATTTTTAGGTTGTGTTATAGAATATTTATAAAACCAACTTCAAGGTCATAAAAATTGTCACACCATTGGTAATAGTTTTCTACTAATTCATCCACATAACACTCCATGTTTTCCCCAAGAAGGATTTAAATATGCGATGTATATCACATTGATATATCACACCATAATTATTTAAGTTTAATGAAATTAATTGATAATAATATATCCCCTAGGTTTACCTATAATTAGTGGATTCATCATCATCAGGGGCCATCCAAATCTAATTGTCACTAGATTACCCATACATGTAGGAGAGGGATTCAAATCCAGCTATCACATCAATCAATAATTCCATTATCAGGACCAAGAATTCCTATTTTAGGAAATTATTGTATAGGTCCATGAAGTTGATATAGAATCATATACAACCATTTTTATACCTAACATGGATGATTTTTTCCAACTACTTTTGATATTGGACCTCTTATATGAAGTTGTATTTTATGAGTTTATCAACCTTAGCTTCTACTTTTCTAGCAAGAGTTGGATGCATGATTATCATTGCTTTTTTGTATCTATGATATTTTTCTAGGAAAAAAAGATGATTGGTGGATACCTTGAAATTAAATAATAAAATTTTGGTGTAGTTACAAGAAAACACATCCTGATTCTATTTTAAGAATGAAATTTACTACTCTTACTCCTAGAGGTCCATGGCTGTGCTGATAAGAATGGGTTGTGGATCCTCTTATGCATCAATAGTGGTAGCGACACCATACTCAAATACTAGTGAGGTATCTATAAGGCCATATTTTCTATATTATTATAAATCAATGCTGTTAGGGTTGGATGATAAAGGGGTGTGTTTACATCCATAATATGATGTAGATAAATATTTATCTCTAGTGAGTGACAATGTGACATCCTCAAGTTTTGAGAGTGGGATATCCCAAGGATCAGAAGATTATTTCAGTGTACCTTTGGTTTCCACTGATGGTTTGAAGGTATCTTCTGATCTCAATGATGATAAATAGATCTATTTAGGTTTTAAAGACAATAATAGAGCATTTTTTATAGGGGTGTTGTCACATGGAATTTCATTTCCCACAAAATGAGCCATGATCACCATCTGACATGTTAAACTTAGTTGAAACTTTTTTCACCATGTTGAAATGGGTGATTGAAGTACTTGGACCCTGGAATCTCTCCAAATATGGGTTTTTTACTTGATTAGATTAATATTAAATACATAATCCTTATCAAGTAGGCTCTAGGGGATTTCCAGATTAGTTTCTAAACCATTGGGGGTGGTGACCTGAACACCATCTCTTGTAATCAACCATTTTCCTTACCTTAAGCCTACTTTGACATACTAGGATTTAAAATATTCAAATGGGGAACCATATCCACATATTACTATAACCTTTTAATTGATAGGAAACTTTATACACTGATGGTATGAAAATTCCATTGATTAATGAATAAAAATATCTGAAATTCCCAAAAAGAAATTAAATATAATTCTTATTAAACTACTATGAATTCAGAGTCAGATACAAGATCTATAAATTGGGTTTGAGTTTTATCCTTATAAGAGGTTCTTATTCACTCCCTTGAATCGTTAAATTTTATAGAGAAAAGTTATCCTCACCATAGCCCAGGCATCAGAGAGTCTAGATTAGGATAAGATTAGTCCTATATCCATTATCAATTAAATCTTGATGAATGTCAACATTATTTATATTTCTTGATATGTTCAAGGGTTTGATGTGTTCTTAGAGGGATTCCTCCCAATAATGAAATGAAAATGAGATAACTTTATTGAATTACATTATGGAAGTCTTTAAATTATAAAGGTTGAACACAAAAACTTGTATAGCATCCCACCTTTTTATAACATAACTTTTCATTACATTTTTCAAAACCAAGACTCTTAAAGGTTTAGTGTCTTGGAAACCAGGAACTTAAAACATGAAAACATAAAACATTCTTCTTAAACACTTTAAAGGATTCTACTTATGTTCATCCTAGGTTCATTACTGCATCTCATAACCTGGGGACATACATCAAAATAAAGGGGTGACAGAAGGCCCAGTAATGGAAAAAGGGGAAACATTTAACATGTGAACTTGAGTTACATCAATAAATTCATGAAAAATAACTTTAAGGAATGAGAAATAAATCATGAGGCATATCATAATAAAAATAACGTATTTCATAACATGAAGATGTGGCTACAACATTTAACATAGACAATCATGAACCTATCACCAAGGTCCATCCCCAAGGTGTCATTTGAAATTACCAAGGTTATTCACCAAGATATCGTTAAAATTGTAATCTCTAGTGGTTATATCATTACCCAATGAATTAGAGCTCTATCAGGGCTCAACCTTAAATTTTTCTTTATCATCATGTGATCCACATATATGATCATCAATAATTTCATAAATTACCCATAGAGAATAAAATAAATGGGTTTCATTTCATAGTCGTAACATTTTAAAAACTGTTTTAAAGATGTGATCTTTATGTCACTTTAAACCCACGGAAAAGGAAAGCGAGTCTCATGTATGTAAATCCCAGAATTTAAAATAGAATATTTTGGTATATATGCGAATACCCATTTAGAATAAAGAGATTTGAGTATTCACTTAATAAAATAAAATAATTTGAGAAAAAGAGAGAGACATTTTGAGACGGAAATTCGGCAGCATAACAACTATGTTGTAGGGTTTTAGAAAACATTGAAAAGAGAGGGAAATGGGTAACACACTCATAAATGATCCATAAAACAGTAGGTATACAGAATATAAATGATTTAAGAACATGGTAATGAAATTTTAAAGATATACCATATGAAATGAAGAACAAGAAAGGAAGACAAAAATAAGATTTCTCTTATGAAAATTCGGCAGCCTAATGGCGTCACTTAAACTTCAAAAAAATGAATTAAAGAGATCAAATGGGGTATCTAATCATATGAACATAAAAGATAAGTATGATAGATATATAGATCATATCCCAACATAATAAAAAGGAACTTGAAAGACTTGACAAGAAAATAGAACTTGAAAATGAGAAGGGTGAAAGAATCCCTTAAAAATTCGGCAGCCTAACGACGTCACTTAAACATCAAAAAAAAAAGAATTGATGATATAAAATAGGGTCTCTCATGATATGAACATAAAATATCAGTATGATAAATATATAGATCGTACCCCAACATAATAAAAAGTAGCTTGAAAGACTTGACAAGAAAATAGAACTTGAAAATGAGAAGGGTGAAAGAATCCCTTAAAAATTCAGCAGCCTAACAGCATCACTTAAATTTCAAAAAAAAAAAGAATTGAAAAGATCAAATAGTGTCTCTAATCATATGAACATAAAAGATCAGTATGATAGATATAGAGATAATACCCCAACATAATAAAAATGAACTTGAAATACTTGATAAGAAAATAGAACTTGAAAATGAGAAGGGTGAAAAAATCCGTTACAAAAAATTTTGGCAGCCTAATGACGCCACTTAAACATTCATAAAACGAAATGATGAGAGTAAGAGGGGATATATCATCATATGAACATGAAAATGGAAGTAAGAGGAATATAAATTAACATCCTCCAACATAAGAACACGGAGCATAAAAAAAATGACTTAAAAGAGAGTATTTGAAAAGAAAGAGAGAGGTTGGATCCCTTACCTTAAAACGTAACTCTTAAAACTCAAAGGTTGGGATCTTGAGGGCTTGAGGGAACCTTGGGAGGACTCTTTGGGAGGTAATGAGACCAGATCTTAGTTAGGGGAGAGTTGGGAGTAAAAACTAAAGGAGGAAAGAGTGGGTATTTATAGGGAATGTGAGGGGGCAAGGCATTAATGGCCAAGGGACACCTCATTGGTGGTTTTGGCAAAACCATGGGCTTTCCCATGGTATTTGCCCATGGTTTTAGCCACATGGGACCCCTCATACAATAATTAATCCCCTTTAGTTGTCCATCCCTTAAAATATTTCATCACATCATCATGATGCAGTTATGATGTCATTAAACACCCGTAACTTAAAAACCGTATTTTCACTATTCATCGAAAATTCGACTTTCTCAGAAAAATCCCAAAATTTCACCTTAACCAAATATCGATGCTCTGATTTCAAAAATAAAATCCATTTTATAAAAAAAATTTTCTAAATATTTTTAATTTAATTTTTAAATAAAAACACTATTCACCGAAAATTCATTTTTTCAGAAAAATCCCCAAAAATTACTTTAACATAATATCGATGCTTTGAGTTCAAAAATAAAGTCCATTTTATAAAAATAATTTTCTAAATAATTTTAATTTAATTTTTAATTAAAAAACACTATTCACCCGAAAAAACTAATACTTGACTAATAATTTATGAAATCGTTATTTAACCATTTTATTGAATCACATTACTTAATAAAGGTGCCTAAATTATATTAATACTTTCTTTAAGTGATATTAATAATCCATTTGGTCAAATTTCTAATCCTAAGCGTAAAATCACTATTCATAATTTACTATTCATCAAAAATTAAGTTGATCTTATTACACTCTAAATTTCTTACTGAACACATTTACAGAAGAAATTTTTTTGAAAATCATTACACATAATTAATTATTTAAGGTTTACATAAATATTTTAAAATATCTTTTTTTTCAAAATACATCAATAAAATACATTCTATATTCATTCGAACATTTGAAAACTCCCAAACATCACCATAAGAAGAAAACAAAATTTTATTTATAAAAAAGGATTATGGTCTCCTTACATAGCCCCTTATAACCCCAGTATAGGACCTAAGTGTAAGGTGTGATAAGGTGAGAGAATCTGAGGGAGACTCGACCAACATTACACGAGTAGTAATTTCTATCAGTTTGAACTTCTCGTGAAGGCGATTCAGTTCTAGCTTTACATGATGATGTTTGGATTGGGTTTGGTCTAGAGAAAAGCCCAATGGTGATACCTCCTTCCCAAGTTCTGTTAGATGGGCTTTAATTGGCCCGAGACTACTGGACGAGGCCATCAAATCTTCTTTCTATAATAATTAACCAAGACAACTTGTATTTAGAGAAAATAATCGAAACGTTTAGTTTCCAGCGGTCATATTGACCAATGATCATATAACAGTAAAAACCCAATGGTATCATTTTAATTATACTCATGTTATCAAATGAAACAGTTTTGTTGAGTATAAAATAAAATAACACACAAAATTAGGAAATAAGATTTTTTCAAAATTTCGGGTCATTACATTCTTCCCCCCTTAAGAAATTGCGTCCTCACAATTTTTAAAATTGGGCATGGAAATTTCATTGAAAGTACCACATTGGAAAAAGAGTCAGTAACACTATTACTTTAAAAGAAAGAAAAAGAAGTACAAAGGCCACCCGAGTTAACCCATACTAGGATTCCATGTAGGAAAACATGGACATGGAAGAGAAAACTTAAACCAACAACGTTTTTGATTACCCAGTAGGAAACTTAAACCAACAACGTTTTTGTTTTACGGTCCTTTTAATAATTTTGAGGAATTAATTTACTACATAGAATAAGAACACAAGGAAATATACTTACCTTAAAGTGGAGTTTCATCCTTTAATAAGTTTCTACCAAGACTAATCTTTTCTCCAAATGATGATCATTCAAAACTACTTGGTCTCATCAAAGTACAAGAATCGTCTTCTATAGAATCACATAATCCACAAAATATTAACTATCTATTTCTTCTATCTTTAAACATTATCCCAAAAACAGAAAGGGTAAGATAAAACAACTCTTCAAAAAGAAAGAACCCCATAGGTAGGGAAATTATTTTAAATCTTCAAAATTCCACGGTACTACCTAGAGTTCATCATAGACCATTCCAAAAATAATTGTCCTTAAAATTCCTCAAAAATAAACCAAACTAAGATTGAAACCCAAATACAAGAAGGATTTGATAACATAGTCTTCCAAGATAAACTTTATCGTTCATCTCCAAACAACATCAACCACTCCTAACATCTGATAACAAAAGTTACTAACATAAACACATTTTCCCCAAGATAGGTTAATCATTTACATAAGTAACCAAAATTACTATAATTTCACCTTAATTTCATCGATTCTTCAAAATATAATCCAACCTTTACTCCTCAAATAAAATACCGTAGTAATCTATTTACCTCGATCATATAGGGTTCCCAAAATAGTAAATGTCTTCCAAAATAATAATCATCTTTTAATCCCCTAATCACCCTTGAAGAACAGCTTCACTACATCAACATGTGGTACATAATAATAGATGTTTTCCTTAATGATATAAAACCATCTTAGGTAGTGACTCGATGTTCTTTGAAAACATTAAATATATGCTCATAGGGAAAAAACTAGAATACAACATGACATAAACAATTATTGTGAAGAAGTTGCATGTACCTTAGTCATCATGATCCATCTCAGCATAGGACTTGCATTGTTCCCTTGTCCTTGAAGATTGTTGATGCTCATCATTCTTCTCATCCCTTCCAAGAGAGAATTTCCTTGAATAATGTCCAACTTCTCCACATTTACAACATTGAAAAATATAAGGTACATTAGATCGAACCTTATCTCTATTCATCACATTATCCATTTTTTGAAGCAATTGGATACTTTATGCCCTATCAACCCACACTTAAAACATCTCCCAGTTCCTTTGTGACATTATCCTTGGTTCCCTTTTCCACACTTTTTACTGAAAGGAAATTGGGTCTTCTTTCCCTTATCAACTTTATCAGATAAACATCCTTGAGACTTCATCTTCTTCTTCCTTGATGAATTTGGGCATTCAACTAGGTACCAATTATTAATTGTGATTTTTGATATCTGGTTTGGCATAATCACAATATTTTCAACTTGATCTTTCATTATCTATGTCATATTAATAGGGCAATCATCATATTTCCTATCACATTGGTTGTTGGGACATGTTCTTCTATTTTCCGCCATTAACTAAGAAAAGATAGTATAATTAATGGATTAAATACTTAACCAATAATCATGAAAATGAAACTTTAAGCATAAAAGGATAAAATTTTAGAAGAAAAGTATATCCTAACTTGTGATCCCCTAGGTTCCAAACTAGGTTATCCATGATCATATATTCTTATGGGAATCCTTATTTTATTTTGTCTTTGTTCCTTTAATAATGGTTCATAATAAGCTTATGAATTTACCAAATCATATCCCCTGGGAGTGTCGTAACCAAGATTACAACAAGGCCCATTGTCGTGTACCAGTTCCCGTTCGAGTCTAGCTCAAAGCAGTGTTTTCAGGTTTTACCCCTATTTACATCTGTGCCAGAGCCACCTCTACCTGCTCGTATCCAGACAGTGATGTATTTTCTTGGCAACCCCTTACTCAATACTCACCAAAATACTAGGAATATTTCATATATTTAAAATTTTATATAGGGTTCTTAATCGAGTTTTCATATCCTAATTACCACAAATAACTAAACCATCCTTTGATACCAACTATAAAATCCCACCTTTTTATAACATAACTTTTCATTACATTTTACAAAACTGAGGATCTTTAAGGTTTAGTGTCTTGGAAACCAGGAACTTAAACATGAAAACATAAAACATTCTTCTTAAACACTTGAAAGGATTCTCCTTATGTTAATCTTAGGTTCATTACTACATCTCATAACCTGGGGACATACATCAAAAGAAAGGGGTGAGTAGAAGGCCCAGTAAGGGAAACAAGGAGAAACATTTAACATGTGAACTTGAGTTACATCAATAAAGTCATGAAAAACAACTTTAAGGCATGAGAAAGAAATCATGAGGCATATCATAATAAAAATAACATATTTCATAACTTGAAGATATGGCTACAACATTTAACATAGACAATCATGAACATATCACCATGGTCCATCCCCAAGGTGTCATTTGAAATTACCAAGGTTATTCACCAAGATATCGTTAAAATTGTAATCTCTAGTGGTTATATCATTACCCAATGAATTGGAGCGATATCAGGGAACACCCTTAAATTTGTCTTTATAATCATGTGATACACATATATCATCATCAATCATTTCATAAATAACCCATATAGAATAAAATAAATGTGTTTCATTTCATAGTCGTAACATTTTAAAAACTGTTTTAAAGATGTGATCTTTATGTCACTTTAAACCCACGGAAAAGGAAAGCAGGTCTCATGTATGTAAATCCCAGAATTTAAAATAGAACATTTTGATATATATGTGAATACCCCTTTAGAAGAAAGAGCTTTGAGTATTCACTAAAAAAAATAAAAGAATTTGAGAAAAAGAGAGAGACATTTTGAGATGGAAATTCGGCAGCATAACGACTATGTTGTGGGGTTTTAAAAAACATTGAAAAGAGAGGGGACATGGGTAACCCACTCATAAATGATCCATAATACAGTAGGGGGACAGAATATAAATGATTTAAGAACATGGTAATGAAATTTTAAAGATATACCATATGAAATGAAGAACATGAAAGGAAGACAAAAATAAGATTTCTCTTATGATAATTCGACAGCCTAACGGCATCACTTAAACTTCAAAAAAATGAATTGACGAGATCAAACAGGGTCTCTCATCTTATGAACATAAAATATAGGTATGATAGATATAGAGATCATACCCCAACATAATAAAAATAAACTTGAAAGACTTGACAAGAAAATAGAACTTGAAAATGTGAAGGGTGAAAGAATCCATTAAAAATTCGGCAGCTTAACGACGTCACTTAAACTTAAAAAAAAAAATAATTGATGAGATAAAATAAGGTCTCTCATAATATGAACATAAAATATCAGTATGATAGATATAGATATCATACCCCAACATAATAAAAAGGAACTTGAAATACTTGACAAGAAAATAGAACATGAAAATGAAAAGGGTGAAAGAATCCCTTAAAAATTCGGCAGCCTAACGACGTCACTTAAACTTCAAAAAAAATGAATTGACGAGATAAAATAGGGTCTCTAATCATATTAACATAAAAGATAAGTATTATAGATATAGATATCATATCCCAACATAATAAAAAGGAACTAGAAATACTTGACAAGAAAATAGAACTTGAAAATGAGAAGGGTGAAAGAATCCGTTACAAAAATTTAGGCAGCCTAACGGTGCCACTTAAACTTTCATAAAACGAAATGATGAGAGTAAGTGGGGATCTCTCATTATATTAACATGAAAAGGGAAGTAATAGGAATATAAAATAACATCCTCCAACATAAGAACATGGAGCATAAAAGAAATGACTTAAAAGAGAGTCTTTGAAAAGAAAAAGAGAGGTTTGATCCCTTACCTTAAAACGTAACTCTTAAAACTCGAAGGTTGGGACCTTGAGGGCTTGGGGGAACCTTGGGAGGACTCTTTGGGAGGTAATAAGACCATAGCTTCGTTGGGGTAGAGTTGAGAGTGAAAAATAAAGGAGGAAAGGGAGGGTATTTATAGGGAAAGTGAGGGGACCAGGCATTAATGGCTAAGGGACACCTCATTAGTGGTTTTGGCAAAACCATGGGCTTGCCCATGGTATTTTCCCATGGTTTTAGCCACATCGGACCCCTCATAAAATAATTAATCCCCTTTAGTCGTCCATCCATTAATATATCTCATCACATCATCATGATGTAGTTATGATTTCATTAAACACCCGTAACTTAAAAACCGTATTTTCACTATTCATCGAAAATTCAACTTTCTTAGAAAAATCCCAAAATTTCACCTTAACTAAATATAGATGCTCTGATTTCAAAAATGAACTCCATTTTATAAAAATAATTTTCTAAATATTTTTAATTTAATTTTTAATAAAAAAACCCTTCACCAAAAATTCATTTTTTCTGAAAAATCCCGAAAAATTACCTTAACATAATATCAATGTTCTGAGTTCAAAAATAAAGTCCATTTTATAAAAATAATTTTCTAAATATTTTTAATTTAATTTTTAATTAAAAAACAATATTCATCCGAAAAAACTAATACTTGACTAATAATTTATGAAACCATTATTTAACCATTTTATTGAATCACATTACTTAATCAAGGTACCTAAATTATATTAATAATTTATTTAAGTGATATTACTAATCCATTTGGTCACATTACTAATCCTAAGAGTAAAATCACTATTCATAATTTACTATTTATCAAAAATTAAGTTGATCTTATTACACTCTAAATTTCTTACTGAACAGATTTGCAGAAGACCTTTTTTTGAAAATCATTACACATCATTAATTATTTAAGGTTTACATAAATATTTTAAAATATATTTTTTTCAAAATACATCAATAAAATACATTCTATATTCATTCGAACATTTGAAAACTCCCAAACATCACCATATAAAGAAAACACAATTTTATTTATAACAAAGGATTATGGTCTCCTTGCATAGATCCTTATAACCCCAGCATAGGACCTAAGTGTAAGGTGTGCTAAGGTGAGAGAATCTGAGGGCGGCTCGACCAACATTGCACGAGTAGTAATTTCTATCAGTTTGAACTTCTCGTGAAGACGATTCCGTTCTAGATTCACACGATGAAGTTCGGATTGGGTTTTGTCTAGAGAAAAGCCTAGTGGTGCTACCTCCTTCCCAAGTTCCATTAGATAGGCTTCGATTGGCCTGAGACTACTGGATGAGGCCATCGAATCTTCTTTCTATAATAATTAACCAAGAAAACTTGTATTTAGAGAAAATAATCAAAACGTTTAGTTTCCAGTGGTCATATTGACCAATGGTCATATAACAGTCGAAACCCAATGGTTTTATTTTAATTATACTCATGTTATCAAATGAAATAGTTTTGTTGAGTATAAAATAAAATAACACACAAAATTTGGAAACAAGATTTATTCAAAATTTTGGGTCGTTACAACTTTGACCTTGAACTCTAGGGGTTTACAAAGGGACTTAAAAATTGGTTCCATAAGATATTTTGTGAGGTGATGTGAATCCAATATTAAATTTTTTATTAGGATGACAACTAACTACTTCAATTTATTGTTATTTATTACCAAGGTTCAACACCTCTCAATGTGGTTTTGTTCCTTATAATGAGTCTTTAAAGCTAAGGTGTTTCATGCATACAGATCTGATGCTTGTATGAGACTCAAAGCTATGTTTTTCTTTGGTAGGTTAGGTCGAGTTTTCCTACCCATATTCTTATTCTAATCAGGTAGTTACACACCTACCAAATGATCTTCCAAGATAGTTGGATTTGAACAACACCTGAAGGATTCATGAGTGTATCCATGTTCCAATTGGGACCACTAAAGTTCTTTCTCTTGAGTCTTATCTAAATTTATAATTTTAGAGGGGATGTGTCCCAAATGTTGGGATCTACCATAGTCACATATTCCCCAATTCCATTAGATTTTTCAACCTCTTACTTTAGTTCCTCGATTATCTTAGGTTCATAAGAATATTCTTCATTAGATATGGGATCTTATAAGCGAGTAACATTAACATATACAAAATGTGACTCTTTATCCAACAAGGGTTTAATTTTATACAGAAATTCCCATTATTTTAATGATGGGGGTAGAAAATCCATAAGAGTTTAAACTAGTTTAGGAGTTGGTCAAATATCTTCTTCTTGCACCATGTTCTTCTATTTTCAATTAATCATACCACCAAAATATGGATTTAAAAAAATATATTTATAATTAACAATAAGAATTAGGCCCACACCTAGTTTAATGAGTTATTCTTTAGGTATAACATTATCCCAATTGACTACTTTCTGAGTCATCCAATCATCAAACTTTTTTTCATGTCTGGATGAGACTTTCTACTAGTCATCTTATTACTCTATCTGGGTAGTGAAAACATAGGATACCTATACTGGAGGATTTTACAATATTACATGTCTAGAATCAACCATTTTCTAGAGGATTTAATTAAATATGTGAAAATATTGAATGTATTGGCCTAACATTTGGTGAAAAGAGAAATATTTGGGATGATCATTGAGGCCGAATTCAATAGGTTTCCTTGCCTCATGCATCTTGATGAGATTATTTTCTATGGTTGTGATGAATTAGAAGTGAAACTACTCTTTTTGGAAATATTTGGGTCCATTTATTCAGTCCTCATATCATAAGAGACCTTGTTTTTTTCTTGGTTTTATACATGGTTGATTTTTCTATTTTTTTCATTATGTGGGAGGTGTCAGGCTATATGGATCATTTCTAGAAATTTTTACCTAAGCAAGAGTAGGCCAATATTTGGACTTGGTTTGATGAATGGAATCCTCTATATTATGTTCCATGGTTGTAAATTCCTAAAACACACATGGTAACTTCAATGATATTAATTATGTATAAAACTTTTCACATAGATTATTTATAAAAATCTCTAATAGTTGATCTTGTGGAAGTTTCATATTGAGTGAGTATGTTAGATCTTTCCATCTGGTTATGAAGTCAGAGACCCTATCATTTTCATGTTTTCTTTAATTAAAGAGATTAATGGCCATTATCTTCTTTAGTATAGAGTTGAATTTATAGAGGAACTAACAAAAACAATCTTCCCTTCTTGGGATAGATCCAACTAAAAAACTATTATACCAGACGAATAATGATCCCTCAAATGTTTTCACAAATCATATGAGTTTTTCTTCCACCTACTGGTCAGTTGTTCCTATCATATGGAAACACCAAGACATGAAATTTGTAAAGCAATATTCTAGATCTCATGTTACATTGAAGGTTTGGAATGTTTAATCCACAAAGGTTGGTGGAGGATAAGTGGTTTCTACCCATTTCGGGTATGGTTTC
Source organism: Viscum album (assembly GCA_963277665.1). Taxonomy (NCBI): domain Eukaryota; kingdom Viridiplantae; phylum Streptophyta; class Magnoliopsida; order Santalales; family Viscaceae; genus Viscum; species Viscum album. The sequence continues at coordinate 1,493,408,835 of OY728142.1, forward strand.
TTCTTGGGTTGCATTGGGGTATTCCATACTTCTATGTATTTCATTCGAGTCATGAGAGACTCGATGGAGATGAGGGGATATGAAGGTAATATTTTATAAGATTAACCCCAAATGTAGGTATTAGATGAATATTGATGTGGTCACCCAACATATATTGTCTATTGAATCCCTATCTGAGATGGACCTTGATTACACTCTAAAAAATGAGGGAAGTTGTTGTTACAATGGAGGAAACTCTTGGTATTTCTTAACCATTTGGTTCAAATAAATAATTTATCATGATCCAGAGCTAACCTGGTGGTCAAATTATACTATTTTAGGTTTAATAATTTTCTCTTGGTGAGTAGAAGCAGAAAAATTCACTTCTTCTTAAAGATTTTACCCCAAAGGAATATTTTCCTTGAGTAATTTAGCATTGATTCTTTTTTGATTGTCTATCTCAAACTCTTATTTTTATAAATTATCTCAAGTGGATATAAATTTTAGCTATTTTGGGGGATTGTGGGATATATCCATGAATTTCCCTTTATCTTTAGTAGAAACACATCTAAGGGGTGGTTACTGAACATTTAAAGAAGCCATGTTTTATGTTTTCCTCTAATATTGGGTGTATATTCCTTCCTCATGTGTTTATATACAAACCATATATCAGGTAAATGTTTCTTCATTATTTTCCTTTGTTTCTATGTCTTTAATTGAATCCTCTTACATATTAGCACTAATAACATTCAATAATGTATATTAGGTGGTGATTATCACTTCATCATTATTTAAGTAATAGGTTAAATATGTTTTACCCATACCCTCTTCAAAAGGAACATCAAGATCCTCCTTTATGGGAATTAATATTCTCCATTGTATTTTCACTTATAAATATCTATGTATGGTGATCCTATGATATTATCCAACATTAATTACTGATTTTCCCCAAATGATAGGGCCATGAATCATAATAGTAAGAATGGGGGGGGGGGTACTAGATATTTTAAGTCACCACCCAAATTGGAAAAGATCGAATTCCTCGGAAGAGGTGGTAAAAATTCCCCCAGTCCTAAGAGTTGTGGTTGACATGATTTTAACACCATCACATATTGTGTATATTAAGGATTTTATGATCCTAGGGGTGGTGGTGGTGGTAAAAATTCCCCCAACCCTACAGGAAGGGGTTTCTCCTAGATTCCTACCATATCAGCTATTAATGTAGTATTCCTAATTTATAATGCTTTAACTCAGGTGAGGGATGAGTGTAATGAATGTTCAAAATATTAAATGCCTACCCTTTAGGGTTATCTATTAATTTATGAATTTTAATTTCTTAACTGATATGATCACAATAACTTTTTAGAGGCTTGGAGAAGGAGATTATCTATGATCTATTCCCTTAAATTATACTACTTTTGAGCCTTATAGAAAGTATAATTTCCTTGAACTTACCAATTTGAATATGTAGTATTGGGTCCAAAACTCCTCCTATAGAATTAAAATTATAGGATTCCATATTCAAGGGACTCTACTGTCCTAGGAATTGGGTAAAATGAAATAACCCATATTCCTCCCATCCCTGAATATGCACATCATATGGGGAATTGACAATTATCTTCCAAAGTTCCTTCAATATGATGACATAGATTTCTTATGACCTAGAGATAGTTTCCATACTTCTAATAAGGAATGTTATTGGACTTTAGATAATAAATATTCATATATAAAACTTGGATAATAAAGGAATGAAACCATCTTTAAACACCTTTAAGATTCCATACTATGGAATGTAAATGGGATATAACATGATTGATAGATTACCTACTACTTTTTCTTTCCACATATCCAAGATTTTCTTATAAACTTTGAGGGAATATTCTTCCACCTAATCTGACCACTATGATTTTTTCCAAGTGCTTTATCATAATGAGGAGGATTTCATTAATTCCCTTTGATTAATATGGTGTATGAATGGGGTGAGAGAGGTTTTTTCTATGACCATTACCCCAAACCATTTTTTGATGCAGATGAAATATCATAAATGGGAGATGAGGCTATAAGAATAACTAACCATGATCCTTTGAGAACCTCTTGATATGAGGGTGTTTTCTATGTATATTTGATATGGTGAGGAAATTCTTGTTGTGATGAACAATAATTATGGGGAGGACCTTTATGGTGATTATGGACTTGGATTCTATGGGGAGTACCTTAATGGTTATGAATCAATAAATTGGATGGGTCAGTACATTCTTACTTGTTGATCATCACATTGTATAGAGTACTTTTATAGCTGAAATCATGAGAAGAAATCTCATGACTGATCTTTATGTTTCCATAAGTATGAACTTTTTGGTATGTGTTCTAGGATAGAACTATGAAACCATTGATCATAATAACACATGGAGGAAATCCATAACTGAGGTTTCTATCACTTTCTAGTAATAATTCAGCTAACTCTTGGGCTACCATATACAGGTATCACATGACCTTGAGCACATCAACACTAATGAATGTAGGGATATGTGATTAATCTTAGGTCACTATCTACCTTTAGAGAGATCTTATTTTGTATTCTCTCCTTAAGACTAGTCTGTGAAATTCTTGTATAAGAGTCTTCTTGGGTGACTCCCATGTTATCAGTTAAGATATATGATGAGCTCCTTGACATTGTACTAGAATATGGGGTTATCCCTTATTTTCCACTATAATTTTCTATTGGATTCCTTTAGTCTAGGTGAGAATGTGTTCCTAAATTTTAGTATCCTTTGAGATGTGTTTTCGATCTGTCTTAGTATGAAGGGGGGAATGGATGTATTCCTACCTTCTAGCCTCTTCCATAATATACTAATAGAACTATTGGATGGATGTGGGGATATGCCACCATTCCTGTATTTCTATCTAAATATACTAACATAACTTTTGAAGGATAGTGGGGATATGAGCCTAATATTGATCGGATTTCAGGATATAACGATGAAATTCTTCATCATTGAAAAGAGAAGGGATATAAGACTGCTCCTAAGTGATCACCAGGATATGAATATTGTCACCTTTGGCTACCACTATTATAATGTGATGATAGCTCTGTAAGAAATGGGTAGGGATATAGGTATGTTTGTTCATGTCTTATAAGATGTATTGATGGGATTATAAAACAATAAGGAGAATATATGTTCTTTCCTTAGTGGGAGAGAGGATGTGTACCCACTCATATCTTCCAGTTTCATTGGGATATACAAAAGGACTTCATATGTAGGGACCAAAATATGTGCCTGCCCCCTTGTCACTATCAGGATCATGGTGGAATATATGCTAAAGGATCTTGTCCCTAAGAACAAGAATACATACTAGTTTTTAGTGTCCTCAGGCTTACTGTCATTGGTGATACCTCATTCAAGGTTCCAAATATTTAGTTATTGGGGTTTAGATCTCATGGGTAGCCTCGTCAATGTAACTCTAAGGAACTGGGGACACACAATATTATCAGCAGTTATAGTGAGTGGTAGGGGCCCTCTTAGGTGGATCCTATGAAATAGTGAGATTATGATCGACCTATTGATCTGCATCACTAAGATAAGGGAAGTTATGATTACCATGACCTGGGGAGAGGCTTTAGAAATGGTTGTAGGTGGTTATAGGCACCACTATATTCAATGTAGTTTTCTTATAGAGGGATGGGTTATGAGGCTTCAGTGCTTGGATATGATCATGTGAAACATTTGAGGTTGGAATAGTACTATACCAATGATACTCCCACACCAATTCCTTTTTGACTTGGTATAAGAGATTATGGATGGTGATGTTTCCCTTTCAAACATGGGGTTTTAGACTTTATGAAAGATAAATCATAATAAAATTTTCTTGATGGAGATGCCATTACTTTGGATTGAAGGGGGCTCTTTTGAGGGGTAACTAACAAACAAGAACACCACAAAAAAACACCCATAAGAGTGGTATTTAAAGTAAGTGCCTATTTGGGAAATAATTTTCAAAATTGAATGATTAACATTGAGTTCACTATTTTTTCTTACATGAAACACATGAAACAAGATATCCTAATACTCTAGAAAACTTGGTTATTTTTGGTTATTAAAATATTCACATTGATTTCACCATTTTTTATATAAAATTTATGAAAAAAATGGAATGAATTTATGGTAAACTTAGTTATTTTTTATTATTGAAATATTCATATCGGGTTCAATATTTTTTTCTAAAAAAAACTCTTAATGTGACATTACTATAGCATTTTGAGTTGGTGAAAACCTACTTTCCAAAGGCACGTGTCTACTGATACTTTTCTAGAGACACCTTGGAATGTATGTTAGTCAAGAGGATGTGAGGTTAGGTTCATACATACCTTTTAAGGGGGAATTTTTTTCTACCCTAAGACTATCCTATAGATTTAATATATATCAATGAATCCTTTTTAAATCCCAACACATGACTTATTACCCTCATACTAGAGACTAGTCATCAACAAGGGTTGATGTGAATATCTTATACATATTAAAGGCCATTAATCAATGTGAATATATGTGCATATCAGAGTTCCTCCATATTAATCTTATTTCTTAGTTATTCTTAGTCTTAGGGTACTTTGGTTTAAATCCACATATCTAGGAACTCTAGAGTTTATCACCATCCATGGAGATGATAAGTATTGGAGATATTGTGATTGGGCCCATAATAAGGGCTTACTATGTATCCCTATAAAGGGAATCAAAACCCATATAGCTCAGTTCCACTTAATGGGGCACATAATACCTTTTATGTTAATATGATAATGACCAATTTCAAGATATTTAAAGTTATGCAGAGCAGACTATTTAGTGAAAGGTTCATAGAAATGGTTGGTGTCAAACATACACACTTTTTTGTTGACCTCAAAGGGAATATAGACCAATGAGAATTTATTTGGTAAATACCTTGATGGAATATAGACCTTCATGTGGGGGCATGATTTCATTGGGAATATGGCCCAATGTGATGATTGATTGGGATCATGGTAATATGGTCCACTAAGTAGGATATGACCTCATAAAGAATATTATATCAACCTAGTATTTTTATACATATATATTAAATCATAATAGATAAATATTCAATTCATCTTATAAAAACTCAAATGAGGACTGTAAAGTTTTAGTGTCTTTTGAAACTTGGATACATGAACAACTAGTTCATGAGTGAACTATATCATCTCCCAATATGTTCTTTATAAGTAACACCCTTATTATACATATCATACATAATAAATTTATTTATAACATGGGGAAAGGAAACATAATAATGAGTGATCTCAGATGCTTAGTAAGGGTAAAAATGGGATATATCAATGATCAAATAAGAATAACATGGGTATAAGGGTATAATAACATGAGATTAACATTTTAAAACCATAACATTTATACCAAAGATCATAATATTGAGATATGGAATAAATCATAGAAGTTTATAAGACATAAATCATATAGGGATCAAATAACATAAGCCATGAGAGAATAACAATGACATGAGACATATATTTATAGAATAAACATAAGTTTATAAAATATTATGTTAATAATACCCATTAATACATTCATAAAATTATAATCTTAGGATAACTACCCATGTACCTACTTTAGGCTTGGGATAAACTCCTGTGTACCCTCTTCTGGGCTTGGGATAACCTCTCGTGTACCCTTTGAGATCATAGAATATTAATCATCACCCAATATATTAGAGGGATATATAATTATATTATCACTTGTTACATAATGTAAATCATAAATATGTATTCCATAAGATCATAAAACATTCATCATATCATAAACCATGAAAAATAATAGGTTTCATAAACATTTCATCATAGAATAACAAGTGGAAAAGAAATAGGTTTCATAAACATATCTTCATCATAATAAAAAAATATCTAGAGAAATAACAAGGATGATATCATTGGATTATATCCCCTATAAAAATTAGAAAAAATCAAAGGATTTTATCTTATATGGAAAATAATTTTAAAATATCACTTGAAACATTTCTTAAGAAAAATATTATTTCCACTTTGAAATCACTTATTAAAAATATAAAACTTTAATAAATATTAAAGAAAATAGTTTTTATTTGAAAATAAATTTATAAACTTGTAAAGTAAGATATAAATATTTTAGTGGTCATGATTGTGAAAAATTACAGTCATGTTGTGTATGGAAAAATAAATATTCTTTTCACATTCTTGGTAAAAAGTAAAAAGTATTTTTTTTGAAAAACAACAAGAATATTAATTTTATTTTATTTTTGTAAAAATTAAAAAATGGGTAAATTTTTTTAAAAAAATATTTAGAGAATATTAAAAAATTTATTTAATTTTTTTAGAGAACATGGACATGGAAGAAAAAAGATTTTTTATAGAAGAAAGAAATAAAGTTGTTTTTTATTAAAAATATTATTTTGGTATCTTTAATCTTTAAAGTGAGTAAAATGAAATTAAACCATGTATTATAAAAATATAAACTGAGGATAATAAAATTATTGAGTTTCTTGAGATATATATATCATTATATTTTATCATCGTAAACTTAATCATAGACAATATTGATAAACAATGAGATTGTAACATAAAACCTTTACCGCTTTGGTAACTTTTAAATCAAAAACACATGAAAGAGAGAACCATATATGGATATTAATATACCCATAATTTTTATTAGAATCATATTAAAATAAATTCACATGTATAATATAAACCATATAAAATAATCAAGTGGTGAATATGGTATATGTCTCACAAAAGAAAAAGTGAGAGGAAAATTCATTACTTCAGGTATTGACTTTCTTCACACTCATTATAAACTCCTATATAATAAATATATATTTGTTATAAATATTTTATATAACCTTAATAATATTTATAATACCATATATAATTTACTTATAACCTCTTATCACCAATTTCTTAACTATTCTTTATTGAAATCACTGTTCTGGGTGATAACTGCTACATATTTCATGTATGCTCTGGTTTAGTAGTTTTGGTCATTGTACTTTGATTATGGTTCCATAATTTAAATAATTTTAATCATTATATAATATATATATTTATATTTAATCATTATATACATATTTAAAGTTATTCATAAATGTTAGAAATGAAAAAATGAATTACACCGTTCATGGAGACGGTTGGCCGTACATACGTATGAACGCTATTTCTATTTTTTCGATGGATGGAACAAAAAAAGATAAATATGAATGAAAATTTAAAGAATAATTTATAACATATATATCATATTTATTCCTTAAATATAGCTTTATTTTAATCCATGTGAAAATTAATGAAAAAACACATCACATCGCTTTGTGGAGGCGATAATCCACACTTACGCACGAGCGGTGTTATCATTTTACAATAGATTGAAAGGTAAGAAGGTATATATTAAATTATAATTATATAAGTATAATTATGTTATAAATATAATATATATACTTTAAATCGATCATTATATTTACTCGTGAGTGGTGGTGATGGAAAACAATTACATCGGTTCGAGAGGCGGTAGTCCGCCGTACACGCGTTAAACAAGTTCATTTACCATTTGATGTAAGAAGAGATAGATATAGGTTATGAAATTAAAATAATAAAATATTATTATATGGTATAAATTTATGTTATTATATCAGAATATTTTAACAATATTTGAATGGGGTGGAAGAATAAATTAAATAAAACAGTCTGTTAAGAACAATACCTCTTTTCAGAAAACCTCCTTAGGTTAGCACCCAAATATTTCTTAGGAGAGTTTTATAATAAAAATAATAACACTAGTATGCATTAAGATAATTAAGAAATATATTTGGGTAGTTATTTTATTAAATAAGAGTATTTTAAAGTAAAAAGAGGATAAGATAGGGGGTTCCCTTTTATAAGCGTGGGGGATGTCACACTTAGAATTTTTGAAAATAAAAATTTATACCAAAATTTTACACATGAAAATAGTATAAAAAATGTATCATTATAAAAACTTAGATTATAAAAGGTCTAAATATTTCCATGAAACATGTTTTGGACAAATATTTAGGTAATTATAACCCTTATCATTTAATTCTAACCTTTGGTAAACTTGTTTTAACCTTAACCACTATAAATAAATTCTAATATTAATTAAGACCAAAAAATAATTTTAACTCATTATATAATATTATATATGAATATTAAAAAAATGGAATCTGTTTTTCCAAACTAAATTCATATAAGTGGTATAATTTAATTTAAAATTATACCCACAGACGTGATGAAAAAGTAGTTTTCCAAAGAATTTTTTTCATTAGTATAAAAAGTTTTTATATAAAAATTAAACATGAAATTTATTAAAATGAAAATAATTTTATTAATAATAACATAATTGAACTAATTTTATTTTTAAAACTTTTTAAAATAAAAAATAACATTATGAATTATTTAAATTAATAAGCGGTCTTCAATAAAAATCAGTATTTTTCATTAGTCATTAAAAAACTAAACTTTTCATAAAAAACAAAAAATTCACACTAAGATAATTTTAAAATTATGGTTCCCAAAATTAAATTCATTTTTTAGAATAATTTTTATAAAATTGAAAAAAAATTTATTATTTGTTCACAAAAATAAATAAAAATCTTTTTTTAAGAAAAATATGTTTTCAAAGTATATAAATACTTTACTAAAAAATAAGTACTTATTTATAAATATATGTTATTTATATAAAAACTTTATACTTAATTTTAAAAATATAGTTATTACTATTCATATTACACAATTTAATGTCTATATTATAATGATCATAATAATATTAATGGTATATTACACTTCATTAAAACTTATTGTTGTGTGTAACACAAACTATCAAAATTATAAATATTTGTAAAAAAACATTTCATAAAATCTTTGGGTGTTACAAATATTTTCTAAAGAGGATATTTTATCGTGGAATTTGTTCTTTTTTAGAGGACATATGATCTTGTGGGGAATATGGCATGACGAGGGAGGATATAATTTTTTTCCTGAGAAATATGGTCCAATGTGGGTGTATATGAAATATGATGTTGGTTTTGAACTTTAGGGAATAATTCTACATATCCTGGTTAACAATAATCAAAGCCTACATAGTTTTAGTTCACAATTTAAGGTCATATGGCTAGACCATACCTATGTAGTTTAATATCATACAATATGGTCATTGTCATGCTTTTTAATGTAATGAGACTAGGAAATTATTGCGTAGTTTCATGTCAAGTGACTAGGACATTGTAATGTGGTTATACTTCATATAAATAAGATTTTTTCAGGAAGTTTAAAGTCATATGACAATGAAATATTTGTGCAGTTTAACATCCTGTGACTAGGATATAATCATGTAGTTTAATATCATGAAACTAGGACATTGTTATGTAGTTTAACATCATGAGACAAGGACATATATATCATGAAAAGGGAGACAATATAGTATTGAGTGGGGATTACACCTTAAATATTCCCTATTATGGTTTATCTCATTAATAAATTACTTAGATAAGATTATTAATAAGGTAATGATGAATTGGGTCTTATATATAAGAAGGATAGCCATGTTGTGTTTGTCTGCCTTCCATCTGTTGGTGGATGGAAAGGATGACTGGACTCATGAGGAAAATGGATCCATGAGGAATATGTGTTGGTACTTACACATGAGCTTCCCATGGCACTATTCAAGAATTGGGAGAGCATTAGTGGGGCTTATGCATGAATATGTGTTTCTTAGTTACAAATGTTCTTGGTTCATTGATGATTCAATGTGACGAAATCATAAATGGGAACATGGATGCATATTACACCTAGGAAGAAATCCCAAATTATCATGGATCATTAGGTGAACTAGGATATCCACCAAGTACCCAGGCAGATAGGGATCAAACCCGGGATAAACAAGCTATAGTTCATGATCTAGGAATGGTTTCACTGATTTTTCTATTACATAAACAATTGTTATTATGGGGTTATATGATTGAAAATACCTAGAGGGTCCTATCAGTTAGGTGGTACAAGTGGGATTGAAATTTTATCAATGGAATACATGATTGAAAGGGGTGAACTCTAGTATACATACCCTAAGCTTATATGTCTGGTGGATTTGGAGGAGGCCTTGATGGTTAGATTCCCAAACCAAAGACCCAAGTAAATGGATACTTTTCCATTGAATCTAGGGTGAACATAGTACCCTAACATGGTAGTAGGAGAGGATGATTCACCCTAGTGAGGGTTAAACCGTAGTGAATGCCTAGATAAATTTCTTGCTTCACCCTCATGGGGGATTGGACAAGTATTTTGTTTTACCAAATAAGGGATAAGGGAATACCATAGCTCACCCAAATGAGGGACTAAATGAATGACCTGTTTCACCCAAAGAAGGGATAACTAATAGGTCTTCTTCTTCCAATTAAAGTCTATGAAATGGGTCTTATTCTCCCAAAAAAAGAATAATAAATCAGTATTTTTAACCTAATTCAAGGCTAGGGATATGATTCTACTTCACTTAACTGAGTAAATAGATGCCTTTGGGAGAATCCTGATTCTTATTATTAGGTGTCTCCTCAAATAATTTTAAGTGGATAACAAACTAGTATATCACTCAATGAAGGAAATTTACCCTAGTTGAAATAAAATAGGGTTAATATGGTATTTCTCAATGTGTTATTAACATTTTAACCTTTGGGTGACATGATTACTCTCATAGGTTGGTTAATTCCATTAGGTTTGGGTGAAAAAGTATACTTAAAAGAGACTTGGTTACTTGAGATAAGGGAGATACAAGGGCCTCTTTATATTCTACAAAATTTCCAAATAAGGTCCCATTTAGTCCAACTTAGAGGAAAATATATTGATCTATGTTCATGGGATAGGGTACACATGTATCACTAGGCATGATAGAATCAAATTGGTAGATATGGGCATGAAACAACATGATGGTCATGAAATATAGAGTGTGTGAATTAGCAATGTGTGTAATAGTAAATAAACATTCTTAGGGACTTGTGGAAATAGTTTGGGCATGGTAGGCTACTCGTGGGTGGAATTGGGTTAATAGGTTGGGCACATAAGTTTGAGAAAAATATTGAATTTATTCATAATAAATTCTCAACTTCTAACAACCATAACTTTTGATCTATACATTCATTTTGGCTCTGTGAGTAGTAAAATAGAAGCCTATGAAGTGAAATCCACCATTAAATAGGAGGTTTACCTTGTAATAGGGATTTTTTAAGGCCAAAAAGTTCCTAAAATACACTTAAAATGGGTTTTATGTATTTTAAACCCTTCTCCATTAGTAATTTATAAAATATACAACCCCCTTATAATGAATGTTTCTCACCACCATGCTACCAAATTTGGAATTGTTTTGGGGAATTTCCATCCCTGGGTGTTTGACCATTCATAAAAAATGTAGAGATCCTATTAACTTATTCTATGGGAATGTATACACTTTCCACTCAATCTTGATGTATGTTTTCTGCATGAGGACTATGTTATGGATTCAATGACAATGTGCGTGATACATATTTCTTGGTTCCAACAATAGTATAAGAAGTTACTTACATTCAGATTATATTTTCTCTATTATTGATATCAAAGTGATTTTTGATGAGGATAAATCTTTTATGACTTTAATATAAACTCTTTTCAGATTAGTATCATGTTTTACATCCATTTAATAATAACGTTTATTAAATGTCATACCATTATAAAGATACAACTTTTTAATATATATTATTCATTAGTATTCCAAGATAAATATTTCATCATGAATTAAATTAATTAATAATGAAAATAATTCATGAATATATATGATATTTAATATTGTTAATCATATCATATAGGACTATTAGATAATTGAGTGGAAATTTCCTTACCTAATACATTATATAGATTGTGATGACTTGGGTATTTGGGTGAGGTAATCTGGGTATAATATTAGATTAATAATGAGTAATTATGTGGTATTTATGTGTTAGGGTAGTGGGAGGTGGACCAATATTGAGTTTTGGTAAAATAGGTTATTGGTGTAGGATTGTGATTGTGAACAAAATTCCTCATGAAATTTGACTAGGCTGACATCAAAGTTCCAATAGACAAGACAATGGACTGTATCATTGGAGAACCCAACAGAATTTCAGCGGGGGTCCACCAAAGTTCCCATGTGGCATTTAGCTTTTTAAATTTAATTTTAAATAATTAATTAATCTAATGGTTTATATAATTTATAGTGGAGTCTCTATTTAGCTAGAATATATAGGACCCTCCCATTTTATTCTCTCCTTTCTAAGGGGGATTCCCTCATGTCATTCACTAGTTCTTCATAATTTATATTACAAGAGGTTTCCATAGGTAAGGATTTCCTTCTTCATTTGTTCTTCATTGTCTAGTTTTAATTTTTTCACTGCTATAGTGCTTTTTAACCAAAACCACTATTTTTGGGATTTTTCTCTTATTTCTTAATTTTTTCTTCCTATATTCAAATCATATAATGATATTTTTAATGAAAGACTTTCCTAGTATCAGTTAGGTGGTTCCTAGATATTTCCTTTTAATATGTGTGTTAATTTATTGTGTGATTTATATGCATTAGTAGGGTCATGTGAGAAACCAAAAATAGAACTATTCATGGTTTCTTAGGTACCTAAGGGACATCCTAGGGTAGTATAGGAAGGTTTAACATGGATTAAAACTAATATATTTCAATAGGGTGTTGTGTTATGTTCATTTTACTTATTATTTGAATAATAAGTTATACTTTTGGGGATTAAAATGGATTTTCCTATTTTTAATTAACTTAGTGTTTAGATATTGGTGGCATGGGATACGTTGGTATAATGAGAGTGATGTTTATCAGTGATGACAAGGTGATGGTAGTTTACCAATTTATGGTCATAGTTTGATAGTGATTCTACTCACCATGTAGTTGAAGTTGTTGGGATCATGTTCATATAATATAGGGACTAATTTTGTTATTGTCCATAGGATATTAGGTGTCACCCTATACAGATGAGTGACTAAGGGTGATGTTATTGACCATAAAACTAGAGGTGGGGATACACCGTATCGATGACCCTAAGATATAGGTGGTGATTAAGATCACTATATGGGAGTGGGTACTCATTGTGCTTGGTTTTCTTTAGGATGTTAAGATGTTAGTTAGAATATGATTTGGTTGACCATGTAACTGGTGGGTTGGTATGTGGGTGTGCCTTTAGGGTGTTATTACTAATCACTTGGGATAAATGTATAGGTTTCATGTCGGTGTGTATTTATATATAGAAAGAAATTATTTTTAAGTCCATGGGAACATATATTTTGATAGACCGTAGGTATATTATCCCACTCTAGAATTAGGCGAAGAAGTTAAAAAGTTCTAACTCATGGATAATTGAACATGAATAGGATCATGTTGTGTGAATTACTTTGGTTTCCATTATTTTACTTTGTACACACTAGTATATATATATATATATATATATATATATATTATCTATGACAATCATTGGTGGTGGCCTACTAAGTTTATACTCACACCCTAAATGGTCCCTATAAGACATGTGCAGACTTTATGATTTGTAGTGTAGGGAAAGGTAATGGCCCCACAACTGGTGTGTAGTGGGCTAGAGATGTAGTTGAGGCATGAGATGGTCGGTGATGGTTGTAGATAAAGAATGCATGGATCCCTGATACTAATTAGGGTTTTCTTTTTTAGACACATCTATATGTAATTGACCTATAAAAGATTCAGTTTTCTTTCATATGACCTATATGACATCATAGATATTTATTTATTTTACATTGTGATATTTTTTGGCTTTATATGTTTACTAATTATTAATTTTATTTTGATATTGCTTATAGTTATTATATATGAGGGTATAGTCTCCCAAACATTACCTCTTATACACTCTCTACTAGTCTCCAAACTCTAACATACATATAAACACTCCTAAAGTTAGTGGATCACCAACTTGAGTACCATATGAACGATATAGGTCTAGGATTATACAAATTGGTATCAAAGAGAGTTAGTGTAAATGTGATATACTATGATATTGTGTGGGTTTTTATTTTATTATTTGGGGTGTGGTAGCTGGAGGTTTAAGGATGTGCCAAGACATGGGTTGGACACTATGCATTTTTTATGGTTAGTAAAAGTTCATGATGAAGTCCAAGTCACCAAGGGAACATGTATTTCTATTTTTATTTTTTTGGTTACAATTGTGTTATTTGATTTATATTGATATTGTATTTGATGTTATTTATTTATATCTTCGACTATTATCCATGAAGGGTAAAAGGTGGTACTCGTGTATCATTTTAGGCATGTAAGACTCACATGATATCCATTTTCCAACTTGATATAGCTATATTTGTTTGGTAAAAAATGAGTTTGGATATTTAAAGTGTCAATAACAACCTATACACTATTTTACCATATATCTTATTAGTTGAATTACACTAATCTAAATTGGGTTTTTGGAATCCTAGTGTTATTAAGTACATGGATCCAATGTGTGTATGGTACCTAAACCTAATATGGCTAAGTTAGAAAAAATGACAAGATGTAATATTAATTGGGTATAGTAGGAGAGTGTATGAGATAGTGATATGTTTTTCTTATTATAAATTTCCTTATTTTCTATATCTAGACTATTATATATGTAATAATCATTGAATTTTTTTCTTAGTGATAATACACCTTAATGACCTCCATTGGAGCTCCAAGAGGGTGAATATATGGTGCCACTAAGGCATGAATTGGATGGGGCCCTTGAGGGGGTTATGAGTATGAGCTGCAGTTAGACATTTTGAGGTAGGAAGTTTATCCAAAATGTCTAGAGGATCTGTGGTATTGATTTAATGATCATATTAGGGTGATTTTGGTATGGGTTATTAAAATCAATGACTGGGGAGATTAGGGAGTTGATCTATCCATCACATATTTAATAAGGGAGTTATAGTCTAAGTATCTTACTTTGTTTCAAGAGGAGGGAGGAATCTACGAATCTCAGTGCTGAATTAATTTTGTTCATACTGTCTTTGATAAAATTTAAATTCTAAAAAGGTGGAGGTTAAAGTTGTTGACATATATGATAATTATACTAGTGAAACACTGGTGGGATTTGAAGGTTTAGACTGGTAGACATGAAGTGGTGCCTTTTAAGTAATTTATGGGGAGGTTATTTGAGTAATCCATTCCTAATATGTTGCGAGTGGATAAATTCTAAAAATTTATGCACTTAGATTAGGGGATACATTAGTAATGAATTATGTAGAGTCCATATGGATCATACTTTTGGATATGGTGATGAAAATATAAACTTTAAACATTGGATTTGATACACATCCATAATTACAAGATCATTATCATATAATGTAATAATTACATTCCAAGTACCTTTTTAGGTTTATAGTTTTAGAGATTTATGAATAATATTTAACTACTATACTTCATTTTGATTTGTATAAAAAGGACATTTTACCCATTATATATGAAACTACTTAATCCATTATGAGTCTTTACCATCTTCTATAAATTCTCTACATTGAATGATCTTTCAGATAAATAATACATAATACTTCCTTTAAAAAACTTGGGAAAATGGAAATATAAAAGGGGGTGAGATCAAACACCCAATAAGGGTAAAAATTAGTGAAAACAATACAAATGATAATAAGTGATCATAAGATATGAATATGGGTATAATCAAGAAACATAATAAAATCATACCCAGAAAAACTTAGATCATAAAATATAAAATAAGGCATGAAAAAACACAGGGTATGAATCAAAATAGTATGGAAGCATGAGTCAATAAACATAAACCCAAAGAGTATAATATAAGAAAAATAATTTGGCAGAAACATAGTTATATGTAACATTACTTTCATGATCCACACCATGTGATCATAAGAAACGAATATAGAACATCTTTTAATTATGGCACAAAATTTATTATTGAGAAAATTACATTCATGATCCACACCATAAATTATCAAACTTATGATCAACTAAAATGTGTTCATGAATACTTTATCTCATGAGATATAAAATTATTAACAATTCATTAGAGGGTAATATAGGACCCCATCCATTTTCATCCATATATATCAGTGCCCCTTGAAAGTAATCACTCATCATATCATATAGAACCCATAGAAATAAAATGAGTTTCATTTAACACATCATAAATAACCCATGTAAATAAAATGGGTTTAATATCATTTTAAAAACAATTTCAATTCCATAAATAATATTAACATGATAAACAGATAGAAAATAAATAGGTATCCAAAAATTTAATAACATTCTAGGTAAATACCCTTCAATTAAGATGATGAGGTATAGGGTATCTACACCGTATATATAAAAGGTATACAGTTAATTCAATTGATGTAATGAATCTAGTTTAACACTCTTCAATCAATGAAAAGTAAAATAGGGTATTCACAAAGAAAAGGCATTGAAATAAAAAATTATGCCTATTCATAGTGGATGGTTAAGAAAGATAAAAGTAATGATGGATCATATATTTGATAGAAAATAACATTCAATAATATATCCATATAAATAAGGTGGATGGTAAAATTTAAATAACAACCTTGATCTAGTGTGATATGTGTTAAAGGATATTTACTTAGTTGAAAAATACTTAAGAGTTTTAGAAAAATCACCCTGGAATAAGAAATATCCTTAATATTTTAACATCATTTAAAAATAAATATTTTATAAATATTGGAGAAAAATAATTTCTTTTAGAAACCATAAAAATATAGATATAAATATTACCATAAATTGAAATGGTGGTAGAAATATGAATTCACAAAAAAAACATTAAAAATAGATGCTTTTCACATTTCGATGAAAACAACTTATATAAAAAATGTTAAAAAAATATTTAAAACATTTAAGTAAGGAGAAGTAGAAGGAAATGAAATCAAAAAATTATTTATGCATATATAATGAAATTTTAAAAATATTCCAATGAATATAGACATGTAAAAAGGAAGGTTCTTGACCGAGAATAAGATACATGGGCAGTTTCGCTTACAATAACACTTTGAGTAAACTACAAGTCAAGGAGAAATGAAATTTTGAGGCGACATGTAAAAACAAAAAAATGTCCAAATTAAATTATGAGGGTTTTTTTAAAAAAGAAAACTTAATAAAATGAATTATATTTCAAAAACAATATATCTGAAATTAATATTTGAAATAGAAACCCTTACGGTTTGAGTAACATTTTAATCAAAACCCCTTCTAACTTTGGTATCTTTTGAATCGAAGGAAATTTTAAGAAATTACATGATATGGATATTAAAAACACACTAATTAAATTTATATGGTAAATATATGTAGGACCGAAATAACGATGTAGATGCTCAATATACAAGAGGGGGGTAAATTGTGTACTTTAAAAATTCCTTTGGAATCTTTAAAGTTGGTTACAGATAACTATGTTTTCCTCAGACAAGGAAAGATCTAAGTTTAACAAAGTTAAACTAAGAAGATTCACAACACCTCTAACACCAATTGGAGAATAGGAAATAAGGTTTACAAAATGAGATTCTACCTTAAAGCATATAGAATCTAAATTAATCAGAGTTCAAATGTAAGGAAATATAAGAAGATTATACTTTCCTTACAGTACAAAAGTGAAGTGGAAATACAAGTAGTAGAACTACAAGTAACAAGATATAAGTCTTTTAACCCAAAGATAAGGGTATCCACAACCTTGGATAAATGTCCTTTGATTTATACTTTCAAGAAAGTCTGTCTTACCCACACTAGGGTAAGCCCTCGATACGAAGATCAGAATCTCTGTCTGGATATCCCCGCAAGCCCTCAACTTCAAGGTAGTTGGAACCTCTGTCTTCATATCCCCGGAAGTCCTCGAATGTAATCACCAACATTCGGAGTCGCACGAAGCAATATGAATGAGTTGTTTAGTACGCACAAGGCATGAAAAGATTCTCTCTCTAGAAATCACCTTAACAGCGTGTGTTCTCTAGATCGATCAACTTCATTGTTGAGATCCTTCAAATGAGCTCCTATTTATAATAAAATTTCCAATGGTTGGCTCCCTCCTCCAATAGTCATATTTTCCATGAAATTCGGAGGGACCTGTACATGTGTAACTCAACCAACGGTTAATTAGAAACAGAATGGACGACATTATTTAATAGTAAATCAAGTATAACTAAATGTACAACATCGTTTTGAAATGGAGAATATGTAAGTAAAAGCCATACAAAATTTCAGAGTGTAAGAAAATTAAATGTTCGGAGTCTAACCAAAATTAAATTCAGAGTCTATGTTAAGAAATGTTCGGATTTTGTTTTATAGGAATTCAGAGTCTGGTTTCACCAGAGAGAGAAATATGAACTTGAGGAGTTCGAAGTAGAACTAGTTAAAGTTCGGAGTCGAACTTCATAAGAGTTCAGAGTCAAACTAATTAAGAGTTCGGAGTCAAACTTCATAAGAGTTCAGAGTCGAACTCATGAAAGTTTGGAATCTAACTTCATAAGAGTTCGGAGTCGAACTCATTTAAGTTCGGAGTCGAACTTCATAAGAGTTCGGAGTTGAACTCATGAAAGTTTGGAGTCGAACTTCACAAGAGTTCGGAGTCGAACTTGTAGAGACCCAAAGCTTAACGTACATT
The DNA here is from genome assembly GCA_963277665.1 of Viscum album. Taxonomy (NCBI): domain Eukaryota; kingdom Viridiplantae; phylum Streptophyta; class Magnoliopsida; order Santalales; family Viscaceae; genus Viscum; species Viscum album. The sequence goes on from OY728142.1 coordinate 1,493,427,525, forward strand.
GACATTACATTACATTTGCGGAATACTTAGTACATAACAAAACCACACACACAAGGATCGTAATAGTTTAGTGTCTTTGGAAACTCGGAATATAATCTTCTAATCCTGGTGAAAGATCTTCAACATCTCCCATAAAGATCTTCCCTTTTTTTATACCTAAAACCTTTCTTTATATCCTGGGGAAAAGAAAACATAAAAGGGTGAGCTCAAATGCTCAGTAAGGGTAAACAAAAGAAATATCAATCACATCATATACATAAGTACATAACTTTTGGAAATCTTAACCTGTAAAAGAGATCATAATTTCATAACCTGGGATAACTCATGGCAGTGAAATGTAATCACAATAATCATAACTTAAAACATTAAACTTTGTGTCATACACACATAATCATAGAGAATCATTTCTTGTTAGTCAAGACTCATTGCCAATACTATCTTAGTGGACAAAGTCCCTTTCTGAACCGAGTCACCCTCGTTTCAGTCCTGTTTCACTGAACCGGTATAACCTACCATTCCAGCCATGTCTATCTCATGAGATATAAAATCTTTACCCAATGCATTGGAGGGAGATATAGGTCCCACCCATCTCATAATGATACCATTCTTATGTGTGCGACAAAATCATAAATCATACATCATTGCATAACCCGTGTAATAAAAATGGGAATCTTAAACATCGTGACATCATAAAATAATTCATATAAGATAAAGGAATTTATAAAAATAATTCCATCACAACATTATCAAATCAATGTAATAATAGAGATAAAAACAGAACCCTTTATTATCTGAGATGGAAAATAATTTTGATAAAACACTTGAACTCCATTCTTGAGGAAAATATCCTTTCTTCTTCAAAAACATTTTTCCTTTCTTAACATGTCATACGAATTTAAAATAAAATAAGTTGATTAAAAATAAACTTTAAAACTTGTAAAGGAAGCTTCTTGGAAATAATGTTTTAAAAATCCATTCATATCGTATAAGTTAAAAAAAACATTCTTCATACTTTTGTCGGAAAAGTCAAAAAGTACCTCGTACGAAAAACGTCAAAAGATTCCTTTCATATCTTTTACCAAAAACTCACCGAAGGGTAAAATAGGATTTAAACAATTTTAGGTGGATGGAAATAATATTACTTATTGAGTAAACATGGATGTGGATGATAAAATACACCCCAGTAAATTTCAATGTATAAACAATCTCGGATAAAAATTAGATTGTGATATTTCCCTTACCTTAGGTCTGATTTGCTTCGTAAGTGTCCGAACCTCCTGTATAATGATTTAAATAATGTCATTGACTTATTACAGAATCATATTCATTGTTATGATATCATATATGGTTCACTTATGACTTTACATTACCCGTTCTTTTGTAAATTCCATGTTAAAGAGCGTTTTGGGTAAAATTGTTTCATTTGTCGTCCGTGTTTTGACTTGTAATTATTCATATGATTACTTAGATCATGATTACTTAATTCCAGAATATAAAACATGATTTATATATATATATTCAGAATATATATATATATATAATAAATCAGTAAATGGAAAGAAATACACCGTTCATGGAGACGGTAGTCCGTACGTACGCATGAACGCTGTTTTCATTTCCTTATTGAATTGAATGGAATTAAGTAGATGAAATACATATATACACATAAATACAGTGTCATGATTTTCATGTCATATATTTCATGATTACTTATTATATATACTTTATAATCATTCATGAATGGTTAAAGTGGTGAATGAATCTCATCGTGTCGTGGAGACGATAGTCCGTACGTACGCACGAGTGATGATATCATTCTCATGATCGTGAACTTGTGTTGAAGTGTATGTATACTATTTCAGTATCAATATCACTTTATAATAATCATATATAGTTACTCATTACACCATTATATCCATCCAATTAATGTGGTGACGGAAAATATATTACACCACGGCGTGGAGACGGTATTCCATACGTACGCACGCGCGGTGATTTCCTTTTTCCGTAGGATGGATAGAAGGTTAATTGGAGTTGTTTAATATTTATAATAACATATCAGTATATAAGAAATACTGATGTTATTACTTTATCATGAAACAACTAAAGAATAATAAGTTGAAGAAGAAAGAAATTGAAAAAGATCGGTAATGGATATTACCTCTTTTTGACGCACCTTCACTTATCCTCCACTTAAAGAACTAAGGATGGTCTTTGAAGAAGACCAGGACCTCTAGGATGATACTAGGGAAGGGGATAAGAGATTTTGGCAGGGTTTGGCCGAGGTTGAATGCTCAAATTGGTGTGAGGAGGAGAGGGAGGATGTTCCCTTTTATAAGGGAGGAGAGGGGCATCTTAGAAAAATCTCAAAATATTATTTTATTTTAAGGTCAAATTCGGTTTATAATGGTTACAAATGGTCTTATTTAGAAGATAAAGTGGGGATGGGTCGAAATACTCTCATCCAATAGTATTTAGACAAGTTTAGGTTATTATTTTAACCTTATCAATTATATTTAACTCTAAGTTAAATAATTTAACTTTTACCGTGTCTTTTTGTTTTCTTACACTATATGGTTAATAAACTTACTATATGAAGAGAAACGAACCCCAAGTTGTTTATTATTAATATATATATCCTTATGTAAGTAATATTTCTGGAAATTAGATTTTTAGGAATTAAATAAAAATTAATAATATAATATTTGTTTTAAAAACAAATTTATGTCAATTTTGACACTATTTGGTACATGATTTTTATGAAATTTCTAACAGAATGATACGTTCGAACCAAGTTACTTAAATCAACAATAACATGTCATATTAACCTAGAAAATTAGTTTAAGTCATAAAAAGTCTCAAATTACATTTATTTGGGCATTTATAACATCAATTATGTTAATATTTTCTTAAAAAGGTAATTACTGCATCATCGTTGTGTCATAAATAAATTGAATTATTTAAAGTGTAAAAATTAAAAATAAAATACCATTATGTAGGAAATATTTTTAGATTTATAATGAATATTTATAGTCGAAATTATATTATGTATAACCCTATATTAAAAATGTTTTAGTAAATAAACATTGATTTTAACTCTTTTAACTCTTCTTTGAATTAAATAATAATAAATGTCCTAATCTAATCCAAGTGGGCCTAAATGATAATATTTTACACTTAAGGTTGTTTTTGGTCGAGATACACTTGTCCAATAGGATTAGGACATGTGTTAGGGTAATAATAATATCATTTTAACCCTTAATTACCCTATTTACTTTTAACCGTGGTAAATAAAAGTAAAAACTTACTATTCACCAAAAATTATTTTCATCTCATTGAACCACATTTTACTTACTAACATCAACCGTGTCTCTCAGATTTTTAAAATTCCATTCACAGAGGCGGTAAAATTAAGATTTATGAAAAAATTAATTTTTTTAACTACCACTTAGTAGTTTCACTATTCATCAAAAATTGAAGTTTTTCAGAAAAATGCCAAAATTTCACCCTAATATATAATTGATATTCTGAATTAAAAAATGATTTCTATTTTACAAAATTCCCAACATATAAGATGCATTAATTAATTTTATAATTAATTTCCGCTGTCACAACAAATAGCGTGTTTTTAAGAGATAGTAACTATCAAAAGATTAACACTTGTTTATGTCTGGTGTAAATGTGAAATTACATCCAATGACCAACATTGTATTGAATTGTAAAAATATATTCTAAATATACTTTAAAAACACTCAAATTAATAATTTATCACTATTAATTATTTCGATTAAAAAAGTTGTTTTTAATTAAAATTTAGTAATTTTCAATATTCATCAGAAAATGAAAGTTATCCAAAAAGTACCAAAATTTCATCCTAAGCTAATTTCGATATTACGAATACAAAAATGAATTCCATTTTAAAAAATAAAATTTACAAAATTTCAAAAAGTGGTTATTACTATTCATAACGGCTAGTTTTAATAATATTTTAATAGCATATTGTTGTTTAGTGAAACTCGTTATTGCGTACTACACACGCTATCAAGGAGGGTCGCGATTGCGTGTAATGCAAGGCAAGTCAAGGATGAGTGTTGTGAAAGCTCCTTTTGGTGTAGCGTACAACACAAGACATTAGCGAAATTAAAAAGAATATTTTTCATAAAATCTCGGGGTGTTACATTCTACCCCCCTTAAAATGAATTTCGCCCTCGAAATTCATCGGGGTTATAAATGGTTTACTATTCAAAAGTTTCTTTGATAGAAATCCACATCGTAAAAAGGAATACCAAAACCAATATTTAAAAACAAAAGTATGAAACTTAACGGTTACCCAAATAAACTAATCACTGGGTTTCCACATAGGTGAAAATATGGATATGGAAGAGAAATATAACCATTATGTTCTGATGGGGAGTGGTAGAGAACATGGTTATGGAAAATCCAACAATCACAAATCTATAAATTTGTGACGATCTATGGTAGCATCTGATTAACCAGATATAAGAGCACTAGGACAACATTTTTAGTTTTCAAGATCATTTCCCTAAAGTTAAAGAATTTGAATTAGAATAAATACTTACTTTATTTTGGTACAATCTCACTATTGTTCGTGCCTTGAACAATTTCTACTTCATCTCTTAAATAAATGAAGTTGAATTTGTTATTCGTGAAGTGTTAGCAGATCATGTGATAGAATGACGGGTCATTCCATCTGTCTCAAACAAAAGGTTAGAAAAAGTTATTAAATATACATAAGTCAATCTATAGTGAGATTAATCATATATGGTTCCTAAAATGTACTTATACTTCATATATCATACTGCTTAATATAATAAAACTAGTTTCTACTAAACAGGGACTTCCTGTAGGCCAGTGGCAGGAGATAAATTCCAGTCGCACTTCGGTTGTGGGTTCGATTCCCACAGCCTTGTCCGAAGCGATGGGCTGTCGCCCGTCCTGCAGGTTGTCCTTTTTATAAAGCTATATTACTATAACATCCCATCAATAATATCGAAAAAAGTTCTATCCTAACTTATGTCCAACATAATCTATTCCAATATTTAGGATTATCTAAAATACTTCGGTCCAAGCTCATAGTATAAAGAAAATGATTACTTGAAATGTCCTCAACCAAGCATGTGAATACCATCATTTATCCCCCATATATCTTGTTGGTTACATTCCAATCATGTGAATACCTTAATCATGTATTCTCTTGAAAAATGAATACCTATTAAACCTTAGTGAAAACATGAATGCTGTCAAAAGTTAACTCTTACCACATACCAAATTCCAAAAATTCTATATACTCAATCCATGATATAAACTTCTCCTTATATCAGTCATGAGCTCATGAATACTATCAAACAATTAATTTTCTCCTTATCCCTTCATTATGCGCATATCATCTTCATTCCAAAAATATCTTAATAACCTTTCATGGATACTGGTAGCATTAATCACACACTTTCAAAACTCAAGGAAAGACAACAATGTAACAATCCTTAGATGTCTCTTTATTCCATAGTACCATGATATTCTTTACACAACATTACACTTGATAAACATGTAATCATTCCACTACCTTATTAAACCATTGACTGAGCTTCAACAATTCTTTCATCTCACATATCATTTGTAGTCTCTTCATCATCATCAACATAAATACTACCCATATGGCCGTACTGATTCTCTTCATGAGACTTTCCCTTAGGGCATTGGTTTGCATAATTCCCGTACATTCGACATTTAAAACATTTAACCATTGTTGATGTCGTAGCAATACCATTATCCTCATCCCTGGTGTTAACAGAACCTTTTCCTTTGCACTTACTGGCTTTGTGTCCTTCTTTTCCACACCCAAATCATCTTCCAGTTCCTTTGAAACATTCTCCTTGATGCCTCTTCCCACATGATTTACATAGGGAAAATTGAACTTTCTTTCCTCTATGATCATCATGAAACTCCATCTTTCTCTTATTAGCCGAGTCAGGAAACTTACCAAATTTTACTTTATTGATCATATTATGAGATTGCTGATTCGGCATAATAATGATGTTTGGACTTCCAAATCCCATTTCATTTGGTTTCTCATGAAGAATATCATTCCATTTTCCATCATATCCTCCATTATCGTGAATCACCTTGTTTCCAGCCATTTTCTAAAACCCAAAAAGAATAGTGTGAGAGGAAAAAATCATAATAGCGGGGGAGTAACTTCAATATCTAACATCTTAGGTTAAATTCTATGATAGTTACCGTAGTTCTAGGACTATATCCTATACGTATACTTATCCTTAGGGACATCCCTAGACATACCTTAGAAATATCTCTAGGGATCTCACTAACGTTTTCGCATCCTAGTTTCCAAAGGTTGACTAAACCTTTCCTCTGATACCAACTGTAGAGACCCAAAGCTTGACGTACATTGACATTACATTACATTTGCGGAATACTTAGTACATAAAAAAACCACACACACAAGGATCGTAATAGTTTAGTGTCTTTGGAAACTCGGAATATAATCTTGTAATCCTGGTGAAAGATCTTCAACATCTCCCATAAAGATCTTCCCTTTTTTTTATACCTAAAACCTTTCTTTATATCCTGGGGAAAAGAAAACATAAAAGGGTGAGCTCAAATTCTCAGTAAGGGTAAACAAAAGAAATATCAATCACATCATATACATAAGCACATAACTTTTGGAAATCTTAACCTGTAAAAGAGAAATAATTTCATAACCTGGGATAACTCATGGCAGTGAAATGTAATCACAATAATCATTACTTAAAACATTAAACTTTGTGGCATACACACATAATCATAGAGAATCATTTCTTGTTAGTCAAGACTCATTGCCAAGACTATCTTAGTGGACAAAGTCCCTTTCTGAACCGAGTCACCCTCATTTCAGTCCCGTTTCACTGAACCGGTATAACCTACCATTCCAGCCATGTCTATCTCATGAGATATAAAATCTTTACCCAATGAATTGGAGGGAGATATAGGTCCCACCCATCTCATAATGATACCATTCTTATGTGTGCCACAAAATCATAAATCATACATCATTGCATAACCCATGTAATAAAAATGGGAATCTTAAACATCGTGACATCATAAAAAAATTCATATAAGATAAAAGAATTTATAAAAATAATTCCATCACAACATTATCAAATAAATGTAATAATAGAGATAAAAACATAACCCTTTATTATCTGAGATGGAAAATAATTTTGATAAAACACTTGAACTCCATTCTTGAGGAAAATATCCTTTCTTCTTCAAAAACATTTTTCCTTTCTTAACATGTCATACGACTTTAAAATAAAATAATTTGATTAAAAATAAACTTGAAAACTTGTAAAGGAAGCTTCTTGGAAATAATGTTTTAAAAATCCATTCATGCCGTATAAGTTAAAAAAACATTCTTCATAATTTTGTCGGAAAATTCAAAAAGTACCTCGTACGAAAAACGTCAAAATATTCCTTTTATATCTTTTAATAAAAACTCACCGAAGGGTAAAATAGGATTTAAACAATTTTAGGTGGATGGAAATAATATTACTTATTGAGGAAACATGGATGTGGATGATAAAATACACCCCAGTAAATTTCAAAGTATAAACAATCTCAGATAAAAATGAGATTGTGATATTTCCCTTACCTTAGGTCCGATTTGCTTCGTAAGTGTACGAACCTCCTGTATAATGATTTAAATAATGTCATTGACTTATTATAGAATCATATTAATTTTTATGATATCATATATGGTTCACTTATGACTTTACATTACCCGTTCTTTTGTAAATTCCATGTTAAAGAGCGTTTTGGGTAAAATTGTTTCATTTGTCGTCCGTTTTTTGACTTGTAATTATTCATATGATTACTTAGATCATGATTACTTAATTCCAGAAAATAAAACATGATTTATATATATATATTCATAATATATATTTATAATAAATCAGTAAATGGAAATAAATACACCGTTCATGGAGACGGTAGTTCGTACGTACGCATGAACGCTGTTTTCGTTTCCTTATTGAATTGAATGGAATTAAGTAGATGAAATACATATATACACATAAATACAGTATCATTATTTTCATGTCATATATTTAATGATTACTTATTATATATACTTTATAATCATTCATGAATGGTTAAAGTGGAGAATGAATCTCATCGTGTCGTGGAGACGGTAGTCCGTACGTACACACGAGCGATGATATCGTTCTCATGATTGTGAACTTGTGTTTAAGTGTATGTATACTATTTCAGTATCAATATCACTTTATAATAATCATATATAGTTACTCATTACACCATTATATCCATCCAATTAAGGTGGTGACGGAAAATAGATTACACCACGGCGTGAAGACGGTATTCCGTACGTACGCACGCGCGGTGATTTCCTTTTTCCGTAGGATGGATAGAAGGTTAATTAGAGTTATTTCATATTTATAATAACATATCAGTATATAATAAATACTGATGTTATTACTTTATCATGAAACAACTAAAGAAGAAGATGTTGAAGAAGAAAGAAATTGAAAAAGATCGGTAATGGATATTACCTCTTTTTGACGCGCCTTCACTTATCCTCCACTTAAAGAACTAAGGATGGTCTATGAAGAAGACCAGGACCTCTTGGATGATACTAGGGAAGTGGAGAAGAGATTTTTTCATGGGTTGGACGAGCTTGAATGCTCAAATTGGTGTGAGGAGGAGAGGGAGGAGGTGCCCTTTTATAATGGAGGAGAGGGGCATCTTAGAAAAATCTCAAAATATTATTTTATTTTAAGGTCAAATTCAGTTTATAATGGTTCCAAATGGTCTTATTTCGAAGATAAAGTGGGGATGGGTCGAAATCCTCTCATCCAATAGGATTTAGACAAGTTTAGGTTATTATGTTAACCTTATCAATTAGATTTAACTCTAAGTTAAATAATTTAACTTTTACCATGTCTTTTTGTTTTCTTACACTATATGGTTAATAAACTTACTATATGAATCCAAACGAACCCCAAGTTGTTTATTATTAATATATATATCCTTATCTAAGTCATTTGTATGTACCTTAGATTTTTAGGAATTAAATAACAATTAATAATATAATATTTGTTTTAAAAACTAATTTATGTCAATTTTGACACTATTTGGTACATGATTTTTATGAAATTTCTAACAGAATGATAAGTTATAACCAAGTTACTTAAATCAACAATAACATGTCATATTAACCTATAAAATTATTGTAAGTCATAAAAAGTCTCAAATTACATTTATTTGGGCATTTATAACATCAATTATGTTAATATTTTCTTAAAAAGGTAATTACTGCATCATCGTTGTGTCATAAATAAATTGAATTATTTAAAGTATAAAAATTACAAATAAAATACCATTATGTAGGAAATATTTTTAGATTTCTAATTAATATTTATAGTGTAAATTATATTATTTATAACCCTATATTAAAAATGTTTTAGTAAATAAACGTTGATTTTAACTCTTTTAACTCTTCTTTGAATTAAATAATAATAAATGTCCTAATCTAATCCAAGTGGGCCTAAATGATAATATTTTACACATAAGGTTGTTTTTGGTCGAGATACACTTGTCCAATAGGATTAGTACATGTGTTAGGATAATAATAATATCATTTTTACCCTTAATTACCCTATTTACTTTTAACCGTGGTAAATAAAAGTAAAAAGTTACTATTCACCAAAAATTATTTTCATCTCATTGAACCACATTTTACTTACTGACATCAACCGTGTCTCTCGGATTTTTAAAATTCCATTCACAGAAGCGGTAAAATTAAGATTTATGAAAAAATTAATTTTTTTTAACTACCACTTAGTAGTTTCACTATTCATCAAAAATTGAAGTTTTTCAGAAAAATGCCAAAATTTCACCCTAAGCTATAATTAATATTCCAAATTCAAAAATTATTTCTATTTTACAAAATTCCCAACATATAAGATGCATTAATTAATTTTATAATTAATTTCCGCTGTCACAACAAATAGCGTGTTTTTAAGAGATAATAACTATCAAAAGATTAACACTTGTTTATGTCTGGTGTAAATGTGAAATTATATCCAATGACCAACATTGTATTGAATTGTAAAAATATATTCTAAATATACTTTAAAACCACTCAAATTAATAATTTATCACTATTAATTATTTCGATTAAAAAAGTTGTTTTTAATTAAAATTTAGTAATTTTCAATATTCATCAGAAAATGAAAGTTATCCAAAAAGTACCAAAATTTCATCCTAAGATAATTTTGATATTAAGAATCCAAAAATGAATTCCATTTTGAAAAATAAAATTTACAAAATTTCAAAAAGTGGTTATTACTATTCATAACGGCTAGTTTTAATAATATATTAATAGCATATTGTTGTTTAGTGAAACTCGTTATTGCGTACTACACACGCTATCGAGGAGGGTCGCGATTGCGTGTAATGCAAGGAAAGTCAAGGATGTGTCTTGTGCAAGCTCTTTTTGGTGTAGCGTACAACACAAGACATTAGCGAAATTAAAAAGAATATTTTTCATAAAATCTCGGGGTGTTACAGAACTCATGAAAGTTCGGATTCGAACTTCATAAGAGTTTGGAGTCGAACTCATAAGAGTTCGGAGTCGAACGTATGAAAGTTCGGAGTCGAACTTCATAAGAGTTCGAAGTCGAACTCGTGAAAGTTCAGAATCGAACTTCATAAGAGTTCGGAGTCGAACTCATGAAAGTTCAGAGTCGAACTTCATAAGAGTTCGGAGTTGAACTCATGAAAGTTCAGAGTCAAACTTTATAAGAGTTCGGAGTCGAACTCATGAAATTTTGGAGTCGAACTTCATAAGAGTTCGGAGTCGAACTCATGAAAGTTCGGAGTCCAGAATTCAGATTGGAACTTCATTTCAGTTCACATCTAGAATTCATATCCTAAAAATATAATGCTCCAAATCTTTACATTATATGACTTCTGGGATTTTGGGTATGAATCTAGTTTTTGTACTTAAGAAAAATATTTCTATGTATAAGAAAATCCAGGTTGGGGTAAATTTCCATAAAGAAGTAAATTTTCCTTATGGAGGTAAAATTTATATTTTCTTAATTATAAGGTGTTTGTGATTTTCAAAACAAGAAGGAATAGAAAAGTCATAAACAAAACCTTATTGACTCAACAATATATTCATTTTTAAGTAATCATACCTTGTAAAATATATCATGGTGCACAATATGAAATATGGCACAAGAAATTAAATTTGAGATAAGAAGCCCCTTACATTGTATTCCCACTTAGAAAAATGTGTTATAACCTCCTGTATGATAAAAATAAATCTCTTAATAAATTATTTTAAAAAATTATTCATAACTATAAACTTTTTTATCCTTCATTTATAATTATTCTCCACATGTATATTAGTTATTTAATATTCATTTTCAATATCAGGTTTGAGTAATCTTGATAATTTTGAACTAGTTTTGTAATAGAAGTGTTTTTATTCATTAATTTCCCAAATTTAATCATTATAAGACCATAAAATGTAATGGTATTGAATATTTATGATAATTTATAATGTTATAATTTCATTATATTTGAGTTTTCATCACAAATCTTAAATATGAAATCGATGATGAGCATGTTTTAGAAATTTTTAACAAAGAAAAGTTAGTATCTTAATTGATGAGCTTAATATTAATGATACCTTTAAAAAACTAAAAGGAAAATTTTATTTACTTAGTTATATAATATATTACTAGAAATTATATTCCAATATTTATCCATGATATAAATTCATAGCAAGTAGGTGGTTAAACCAACCCAAATAAAAACATACCATCATTAATGGATGATTATGAAGTGGTTATTTATAATATAATTATACCAAAATCATAATGATATTTTTCAGTGTTTATTAGTTTGATATATAAATTTTTTAAATAATTATAAGAATAATATAACCAATATGAAGTTATTACATAATACCAAAAATCAATTTTCTTTCTTAGTAATCTCTTTTTGGACGGTTGAATTTAAAACCATTATTTATTGCTCATATTTTTAATAGGTTTTTCAATTTTAATTAACATTACCTTAATAATTTCATAAAAATAATATTTATCCCTTAAAACCAATATTATAACCATCCATGAAAGATGGTAATAAAGGACTCAATGAACCGTTTCAGGGTGGCGGTAGTCCACACATACACATGGATGACGATTTCATTTTACATAAAGTGGTAGAAATGTATAATATGGTTTATTATTTTATAAATTAAATAATGATATAAATATATTACTTATATATTAAATTTATCATTTTTAAAAACATTTTTAGGTGATTAAATAAAACAAAACACGTTGCATCAAGGAGGTGGAAGTCCGCACCTACATGTGATTGAGGTTTTTTCTTTTCTTAAGGGAAGAGGTAAAGGGTAGATCATGTATTTCCCATAAACTTAAAAATATTTCAGTATATAGGTAATAATTATTTAATTATGTCATAATGGGTAATATAATTTTAAACTAAAAATATATAAATGGAAAAATATTAGAGAGTGAGAAGTACTTATTTTGAGATTTTGAACTTTCTCTTAATGTACTTTGAAATTGAAGATAGTGAAAAATATTTTATGACCAGAATATTAAGGGAGTGAAAGTGGATTATAGTTTAAGTAAATATGGAATATTTTCCATAGGAAACCTAAATTTATAGTGGTCTTGAAGGGTTAGAGACAGGCCCATTTTATAAGTTGTGAGAATGAAAATTTTGAAGTTCTAACCACATAATATAAAAGGATCACATATTAAACCTTTAAAATGGATTAAAAAATGGAAAATAATGGATTGGAGGATGATATAAGGTCTATAATATCTCAATAAATTAATTATAAACATGTTTTTAAAATGTTTCAATACATTTCCCCTAAATTTATTACTTTTACCATTTTAGATTTTACCATGGTTACTAGTTTTTACCGAAGAAATTTATACTTTATGCCTAAAACATTAGTCATTATTATATGATATAGACCTTATAATTCTAAATTCTAAATTTATTTTTTTAAATTCTCTTTATAAATTTGATAAAAATTAATTTTAAAATAATAAATGTATAGTGTATCAAAAACAATTTTTGTGAAAAAGAAACTTAAATTCTAAAACATAAAATATAGGTTTATTATGACATAATCTATTTTAGGTATGCCTATTGTCATGTTGTGATTTGTTTTTGAATAACATTTTAAGTGTTTTGAGGTGGATTAGTTGCATTCAAGAGGTTATAACTGAGAACAATCTAGGATAGTGGACATATTATAGCTTTTCAGGCTACAATAGTCCCACCGGCACACCATTGAGATTTCTAGGAAGATAAAATTATACCTAGAAACCATTATACAAATTATTGGGATCCTAGGTAGAACTTGTTCTACCTAGTGGCGACTGGCCAACTAGTGGAGTCCATCGAATCACTAGTGGCATCGTTCGGGGCCCTGTAAGGCCCACCAGTTTATGTGGTGTTTTTAAAATCCCAACCTTTCTCTATTTTATCTCATTATATCAGGCCCTATTTGACCCACAATATCCTATGAGATCACTCCAAAAATTTTAGAGTACTCTCCTCTTTTTACATATCCTCCATTTGATGCTCAAACAATGGTAAATTATAATTATTCCAACCCAGCAATTCCTTTATTATAGATCAATCATCTCCTCCTATCCTTGATAAAAAATAATTAAATACAGTCTTAATTTATAATATATAAGGTTATAGATATGTTATAACAAGATAAGAGGTGATCATTGATAGAATCAGTACCTGGATTAATATAATTGGAATCTTCACATCTTTCAAATATAGATCATTGTTGACATCAGATCTTATTAGCTATGTTTAACCTTGTCATTCCTTTTGGTTATGGATTCCATTCAACCATTTTCCAAGATTTATAAACCATGTTGAATAAGGAATAGTTTTTTGATGGTGCTTTTGGATTCAAACATTGAATATTTTCATCAAATTGTCATTGTAACTAATGTAGGAAGTCCTTGAATTTAGCACATGTTATATGGGTTCTTTACATGGTTGTTTGGAATGCATGTGTATCCTTATGAGACCTATATTTGATGTTTTCCTACATATGGGTTGTTATTATTTTGAATCTTTCTTGATATGATGTGATGTTGAACTTTTATTCTATATACATGTTTGAATGTGCTTTCCACTCTATTTTCTATATCTAAGATTTAAGGTTGAACCATATGAACTAACCTCATGAGAGGGATGTGTAAGATGTTATTTTGGAATGTATATGGGCTATACCATCCATCATGATGTTTTAAATATATTTTGGGATATCCATTTAAAGGGGGATGAATCAGACTTAGATAGTTGATTTTATTTCTATTGTAGTGTCTAAGAAGTTAGATTTGGTCTCTTAGGAACTAGAACATATATTATGATTGTGTGATATACTTTTAGGTTACATATGTTAAGTTTAATTTCATGGAATCACCAAAAATATATCATGCAATCATGTTAAGGGTCATTGGTGGTGTTCTAATGAGTTTCATACCCACACATTACTCAAGTATTTCAGTTTCCTTTTAGATCCCATGACTAGAGATCCAATAAAGGGCATGGAACCTATGGTGTATGGTTTATAAGGTTCATTATAAGGATACATTCATTGTAGAGAGGACTTCTGGATGGTTTCCTTATGCTTTTTTTGTTAAGATTCTTAACTTCATACATTGATCCAACACCTATGGAGATACTTTCTTTTACTTGTGTTATGTTACTATAATATCATACTATTAATATATGGTTTGATATTTATTATTTATACTACTACTCTGATGATTATTTATTTATTTATTTGTTGATTATTTTTTATCACTTCCATTATTGTACTCTAATTTTTACTTGGTACTGAGGGAATAGTCTGCCCATGATTCCACTTTAGCCCTTACCTCTAGTCAAAAACCTATTTAAAAAGGGGAGGTGAGTATGAGGTCATGTGGAATTCCACCTTTGAATTGGTGGTTCGGCTTGAGGTGTTAGAAAATGACATCAAAGGCACACTGTTCATTAACATGTTTCTTTATTTTCTTTAATTTGGGATAGGTTAGACATGAGATAGGATGGTTGGGTCTCAGGTAGGTTAACTATGTTAGTGACTGACCAACAATACATTGTGGACCTATGAGTATCCATTAAGTGGGAATTTATGATCTTGTTATTCTATGTTACCTTTGATTTAAATTCACCTTGGGTAATAAAAATGTTGTTGTTATGTCAATTTATGGGATTTGGTGTGCATTCATGCATCATGTTTAGGCATGTAGGGTCACATTCTATATAATTATAACTTTCATTAGATAGACCCCAAATAATTAAATTCCTATTAAAATTGTGATGTGTGATTTTGGTGCATTATTTATTTAATTATTTTATTTGATTGTGAGTAATCCATGATTGAGTGTATATATATGACTATAACTAATATGAATGTACTGTAGTCTTGGATTGGGTTGTGGATAGATCTTAGGCGGTAGTACCTTATTCTCATGGGCATTCACTTAGGTCAAAACTTGTTGATAACCCATGTGTGTGCCTATAATCTATTAATGATTTTACTATTAATTTGTTGGATTTATCTAAGATTTGATCAATAATTTTAGGAAATGACACCTTGTAGACATCTTGAAAAATTAGTTACACTAACTTTTGTGCAAGAGGATGTAATTAAGAACTATATCTAGGTTTACACAGTAGGTAAAGTAATAGTACTATTCTATCCATGACTCTTTTGGCTAGTTCATATTAAGGGTGGAGGATCCCATAGGGTCGGGATGATGATGGTCGACTGTGCTTGTGACTTCTAGCTCCAAAACCCCCATCCTTCCCAGACATTAGAGGCCCCCAGGATTCAAAGGACTAGATACATGTCATCAAGTGGATTTTAAACCATGTAGATATCCCATAGGATCAAAAGGTGAAACTTACAATCTTCATGCTTTAGGTCGTATCTGGGAAATAATGGGATGTTATTCTTCTGGTTGGTAAACATGAAGGGTTGAAATGAGTGACCTTTATGGACCTCTTTTTTGAGGATTTCTTCCTTGATTCACTAAATTTTGACTATGCTAAAATGTTTATGGATCTCCAATAGGGGATAATTACAATGTCTTTATATTAAACATGCTTCACAAAGTTGATTTACTTTTCTCATATTCTAACAAGGAATGAGGCATAGTGGTCTAGAAAGTTTGAGAGCAGTCTTCATCTAGAGTTGAAATGATAGGCCATGAACATCAATCTGATGACCTATGCTATACTTACTCATAAGGATATGATGATATAGAAAGTAATCATATAAGATATATATGCATGTCTTATTTTGGTTGTTAGTGGAACGATTGCCGATTTCTCTAACATAGTCCTAATTTATCATTTTGAGAGAAAGAATAGAAAGTTATAGGATAGATTTCATGGTGGTAGTCGACAATTAGAGTAGATAAGAGGTTCTCCGACTCCCTCTATGGGATATGACTCTGCTAGGTGCTACAATTGTGGGAAAACGGATAGATATCTTAAATATTGTACCTTTTATCTAAATAATTTTCACCAGTGTGGAAATAACTGGTGTATAAAGTGGTTTTGTGACATGGATTCATGAATTCACATAGAAAATTCAGTCTATTGTATCAGTATAGGACCTCAACATAATGTTAATACCCTAAAAGGGATAATAAATAAGGTGAATCATGAGCCTCTATGGTTTCATGAAGTGGTTGATGGTAGGGATTATGTAGCTGGACAAGATTCAGATAATGTTGGAGAGGGACCTTCAATAGTTTGAGGCATGATCCTAATTTCTTCTACACTATCTATTTCTTTATTTGATATAGGTGCATACCATTCATTTGTATATGCTTAAGTGGTTTTTTGGGTTAGACTAACTAGTTAAGTTCTTTTTTGAGATGTTATGTATTGATACACCCATGGGAAGGAAAGTGGACCATCTTCATATTTTTTTCTAGAATTTACAATGTTGGTTTCTAGAATTGAGTATGTGTGGAGCTTCATAATTATTGAGATGATAGGTTTTAATATGATCCTTGGCATGGGCTAGTTGACTAGCTACCATGAACACATCAGTTATTATCAGAAATGAGTGACCTTTTCATTGCCTATAGAGGATAAGTTCATGTTGATTGGGGAATGAAAAATCAAGGTAGGTAGAGTGGGACTAGATCCTTGTCAGAGAGAAGTGTTTTCAACATAAGTGGCTAGCATGATCCTTTTAGTGGATCAAAAAGAGGCTCCTTGCTCTTTACCTCCTATGGTAGACCTATACCAACATGTATTTCTAGATGATTTATTAGGGTTAACACCACATAGGGTATTTGAGTTTGATATTTAACTCATGTACAATGAATGAATCATATCTATTCCTCCATATTGCATGATTATTTTTGAGTTAAAGGAGCTCAAGGTACATCTGGATAATCTTTAGATTAAAGGATTTATCAAGCTAAGAACTTTCACTTGGGGTGATCAAGTTTCATTCATGATTAATGAAGATGATAGTCTTCATATTTGTGTGGGATGCTAGATGTTCAATCAAATCACTATGAAAAATAGTTACCCATTTTCAAGAATTTATATGTTCTTTGATCAATTTATGAGAGCCTAATGATTTTTAGTGATTGATCTACAATTTGGCTACCATCTTATTCACATCATAGAGGAATACATACAAAATACAACATTTAGGATCACTTATGGATATATGAGTATCTTGTTATTACCTTTGGACTAATAGATTATCTATAAGTGTTCTTAGATCTCATGAAAAAGATCTTTCACCCACACTTGGACTCCTTTTTTATTGTGATTTTTGATGATATAATGATATATTTCAAGATATCAGAATCACATACTAGACAAATTGATATCATATTGATTATAATTCAATCACAATGAATTTATTCTAAGTATTATAAGTGTAACTTTTGGATATAGTAGGTGCATTTTCTTGGGCACATGGTTTATCAAGAAAGAATATTGGTTGATCCAGAGAAGGTAGATGCAGTTATGTCTTAGCCACAACTGAGGAATGTGTTCAAGATTTAGAGTTTCCATAGGTTGGATGGGTACTATAGGAGCTTCATTAATTTTTTTATCAAATTTAATCACCCATGACCACATTGAAAAAGAATAGTTTCAAGTTTTAATAAACATCCCATTGTGAATAGGCTTTTTTAGAGCTAAAGAAGAGGTTGAAGGTGGCCCTGATTCTGATTCTTCCTGAGCCTAGTGTTGGGTCTTCGGTGTTTTATGACACGAATGGCATTGGATTGGGAGATATTATGATGCAAAGTGATAAGGTAGTTACATATAGGTCTTGTCAACTGTGACCCCACAAGTATAACTGCCCTACTAATGACTTATAGTTGGAAGCTATGGTTCACATGTTGAATTATTTGTGACACAACCATTCAGAAAGAGTTTTTTTGTATATACCGATCATAAGAGTATGTAATATATTTTATCCCAAAATAACCAGAATATTTATCAAAGGAATTGGGTAGAATACTTATAGACATTCAACTTTGGGATGTATTAAGATTCAATAAAATGGAATGTATTTGTAGATGCACTTATAAAGAATTCATAGGAAGTGGGTGAGAGGGTGTTAGAAGTAGGATGAAATATCATGGATTTAATTGAAGACTGGTCGGTGGGTGAATCTAAGGATCAATGTGAAGTGTATGGTGTTCCCTTAGTGATCACATCCTCATTGGTAAAACAAGTGAAGGTTATTCAAGATCTTGATCCAGAGAGTTTTGATATGCGTGAGAGGTTGGAAGAAAAATATTCCATTCCAGGGTGGTCTATAGAAAAAAATGGCATGCTTCTGGTTCATGGTAGTGTACTAGTTCCATTTTACATGAGAGAAGTTCTGATGAAATCCTCTCATGATTCATTTTGGGAAGTGCAACCAGTGTCAAAAAAATGTATCATGATGTAAGAGAAAATTTTTTGTGTCCTAACATAAAGAGATACAATACCATATTCTTTCCCTATTCTATGACTTGTTAGAAAATCAAGGTCTTGCATCAGAGACCTGGGGGGATTATACAACCACTTCCATTTCCTATGTGTAAGTGGAAATAGGTAACAAAAAACTTAATGACACAGTTGGATAGAACCCCAATAGGTCGAGATACCATTTGGATTTTAGTGAATCATTTGACCAAGGTAGATAATTTCATACCGATTCAGGAGACTAACTCAGTAGATGAGATATGAAATAAAAGATCTATGTTTAGGATATCATGAAGCTCTATAGAGTGCCTTCAAGTATATTATTTTATATAATTTCCTGCTTCACATCATGGTTTTGGTGAAGATTATAGAAGGTGATGGAGAATCATTTGAAGCTAAGTATGACCTTCCATCCTCAAACTGATAGGAAATAAAAGATATCGATCCAAAAATTAGAGGATATGATTTAGGTATGTGTTCTATATTTCTAAGGGGCTTGGTATGAACAATTGTATCTAGTATATTTCTCTTACAATAATATCTTCTAGTCCTCAATTCAGATGGCTCCGTTTGAATCTCTGTATGGGAGTCCATGTCATTCACCTCTATACTAGCATGAGGTTGGTGAATCTTCAATTATTGGGATAATTATAGTCCACGGGACCTTAGATCGGGTGTATTTGATTTAGAAATGGTTGGTTATGGATTAGAAAAAGCAACGATATTATGCTGACCAAATGAGACAACCCTTGGAGTTCACTGTGGGTAATAATATTTTCTTGTGGGTGTCCCCTCAGTAAGGGAATTGATGTTTGAAAAAGAAGAGAAATTTGGAACTATGAAACATTGGTCCTTTTGATATGATAAAATGCATCGGGATGATGGAATACTAGTTATATCTTCCCCCATAGTATCAAGGAATGTATAATTCACTCTATGTATGTCAACTTTATAGGTATGAGCCTGATCCTAAAAATGTGATTGACTATGAGGATTTTGAGCTGGAATCATATGTATCTTTTAGGTATTGACCTATTATGATAGTGGAACGAATAGAGAAGGTGATATGAGAAAAAAATATTCCTCTTATTTGAGTTAAATGTAATCACAAGTGCATTGAAGAATAGGAATCAGAGTAGGATATAGATGTTTAGGCATAGTGGCCTGAATTATTCAAGAAAATATCTAGGTATATATTTTCTATATGAGAATTCATAGGAGAGGGGGAATTTTGAAATAATATATTTCATGTACATCGAGTTTAATCTTGTGCATAGTTTTTAAATATGTTTTAAAGTGTTTTTAGGCATATTGGAAGCATTCATGTGGTTGGAATTGGGAACGAGCTTTGACAATGGACTTCTTGTATCTTTTCAAGCTACAATAGTCCCACTGGCCTCCAGTGAGGTTCCTAGGAAGATGATATTTTGACTAGAAACCACCATACAACCTATGTCATTGTTTGGGCCCTAGTAAATACTGATAGATTATGTGTAATTTTTATAAAATACCAAAAATTTATACCCTTTCTCTCATTTTTTGAAACCCTATTTGACCCCAAGAACTCTAGGATCTCTCTCTAGTGATTTTGGAGTGATCTCATCTCCTTCCATCTCTTTCGTTTGATGGTAGGACAATAGTTTGACCCTGTGATCCATATTTGATGAGTTTTTAGTCATTCTAGATTAATAATATCCACTTCTATTTAATAAGAACCAGTTATATCTAAGATTTCTTGATCAGATCTAAGGGTTTTATCATGGTTTAACAATATAATTATTTATCATTTATTGGATCAGTACCTGTATCGATGGAATTGGAATCTGCACATGTTTTAAAACAAGATCATTTTTTGGAAGTAGATCTTCTCAAGTATGATTGACCTTGTTTTACCTTTCAAGTGTGGATTATCTTATACCTTGATCATATATTTCTAAATCATGTCAAATTGGTAATGGTTCTAGGATTTGGTGGTTCTTCTTGATTCAAACATCAACCCTTATTGTAAAATCATAAATGTATCCAAGGTAGGTAGTCTTTCACTTTAGTTTATGTTATATGGGTTCTTAACAAGATTATTTCAAATGTGTGTGTTACCCATTATGAACTATGCTTGATTTTTTCTCACATATGGTTTGTTAAAATTGTGACTCTTTATTGATATGACATGAAGTTGGTCTGTCATCATTTATACTTGTGTGGATGTGTTCTTCCCTCTATCTTCTATAGATAATCCTGATGCTTGATCCATATGGACTATCCACCCAAGAGGGATGAGTTAGATGAGATATTAGTATGTACAAGGGCTATACCATCTAGCGGGATGTGTCAAATGTGTTTTTTGGGATATCCCTTTGAAGGGGGATGTTACATACATGGTTGGTTGATATTATTTATAGCATGGTTCAGAAAATGGTAGAGTTAGTCTCTAAGGAACTAATGCATATGTTATGCTTGTGTGATATAATTTTATCTTACATGTGTTTTTTTACTTTCATGGAATGCACCGGTGTATCTTATTCACTCATGTTAATGACCATTGGTGGTGTATTAATAAATTTTGTACTCACACCCTTCTCATGAATTTCGATGCACTTATAGATTTCATGACTAGGGATCCTATGAAGGGAAAGGGCCTTATGGTGGATGGTTGAGAATATTTAGCAAGAGAATGCAACTGTTGCAGAAAGGTCTTCAGGGTGGTTACCTACTATTTTTTTGATCAGTTTTTTTTACTTCACATATTGATCTACCACCTATGGGGATCCTTTATTTTACTTAGGTTTTGTGACTAGCCTGTCATATTATCACTACATGGGTTAGTATTTATTTTGTATTCTAATACTCTGATGATTATTTATTTATTTACTTATTTATTTGTAAATTATTTTTTATCGCTTACATTATTGTACTCTGATGTTTACCTAGTATCAGGGGAATAATCTACCCATGATTCCCTTTTTGTACCTCGTTGTTAGTTGGAAACCTCTTTCTTATGGGAAGGCATGCATGAGGTTGTGTGATATACCAGATTGGACCCAGTGGTTTGGGTCAGGGGTGTTACATTTGTAAATAAAAAATATTTTTAAATTTATAATGTAACTTATAAAATACATATTTGTTCTAGAGAAATGTTTCAAAATTATTTAATTCATACTTATATAACAATAATTTCATAAAATTCATGGTATTTTTATAAAAGTATTTTTCACTATTCGACTAAAAATCAAATGTTTCATATAAATTTCAAAATTTCACCCTAAAATAATTTTGAAATTATAAAATTATTATTTTTTCATTTTATCCAATTAAAATTTTAAACACTAAATATTTAGAATTAGAATGAAAATAAAAAATATAAGGATAAACTATATTTATTAGAAATAGAATTTTGAAACATTAAGTGTTCTTAATATTATTTCAAATAAATTTATAATTTAAATAATGTTAACATAATAATATTTTAAAATTTATCAACTTGATTTATTATGTTGAAATATAAATTACTTAATAAAAAAATTATTTCAAAAAAATATTACTTTTATACTAAATGCATCTTAACAAATACCAATAAAATTATATAATTATATGATTAAATTCAATTTTACCAATCCTTTGATGTTGAAATATTTATTTGAATTTTATATTTACATCATATAATATTTTAATAATTATATTATCAAAACTTATAGGTAACATACACACACATATATTTATAATTTTTTAATATCATATTTTAAATTTATTGAGAGTTATATTATTTTAATTTTACTACTAAATAATACATGACTTTAGTTTACTTATTTGATGTGTATCTAATGAATATATTTTCAAAAAACATATTTCTAATGACCATATTTTCAATTAACATATTTATAATAGCCATATTTCATTCCTATATATATATAGACTTACTAAATTATTCATTCATTCCACTACCACTTCACAAGGAATGATTATTATTTTATATTATATATTTTTCATAATTCTTACTTATTTCATGGTGATATTCTTTATTATATTTTTTTGGATATTTGTGTTCTTGAAAGTTGAATATGATTCAAGGTATTTCCTAGTTTTAAAGATTTTATTCTTTTCTATCAATTATTCGATATTGATTTATACACTTTTAATGGATGTATTCATCCATGGAGAGTAATAATATATGGTGTGAAATATTTAATTTTATGTTATTTTTTTTTCAAATGTTACACTTATGACTGAATAAATAATTTTTATTTTAATTCATATCTTATATGAATTATTTTCTAATCAGTTTAAAATCCTTTTAGCTAAAAAAGTTTATAATTATAAACATATAGTTCATAAAAAGAATATGCTTCATAAAAACCTAGGGCATTACATTCTACCCACTAAAATAAATTTTATCATCAAAATTTTAATTATCAAATTCTAATTAAAATATATAAGGGAATATAAATAATATAAATGTCTTAAGATATAATTTATAGAGAGTTATCAACCTTACAAACTTGGGAAATATATCTTTTCCCTCAGAATAGGCTTATCCCAATATTAATTTTCCCAGAACTCTATGATTCTAGAGTCTATTGTTATTCAGTATCAAGACCCACATTATATCATTTTCTTCTAAAGGGTGTTTATAATCATCCAAACATTGATAAAATATCATAGGTTTATAATATATTTGACTCTTTATTCCAAAAAATAATTTTTGATCTAGGTATAGAACCAATACATTTCCAAAATCACATTAAATTTATCTAAAGGGAGAATAATATAATTTTTAGAAAGAACTTTCCTAAAACAAAAAATCAAGAAATAATAATCATATAACCAAAAGTTTTTTTATTAATAATTCAACATATAGTCATCAGGGTGACAATTTTATGATCTTAAAAAACCGTTTAGGTATAACGGAGTGGGTTGAACAAGACACAAATATAATACTCATAGTTATTAAGTAAATTATTAGTGTTCCTCACCCCACAAAATACTTAGAACTAACTTCCATAGTTTTATTTTCCTACTAATTCTCTTGTATTTTATTTTTTTGGTTTCTATCATCCTCACTAGACCTTGTATTAGGGAATTAACTTGGATAATGTCCAATTTATCCACATTTAAGGAAATGAATTGTTAGTGGTACTTTAGGGTGATATCTTTTTTATTTAATTATTTCCACTGATCACTTCTCATTTCCTTGGAAATTATTTTCAATTTTCCCTCTTTTACTAAAAATAAAACATCTTAAAGTTCCTTTAGATAACTCCTTGGGTGATTTCACTGACACTCTTGACACGTACGAAATTGAATCTTCTTTCATTAATTATTCCCATAACCCAAACTCCCATTATACCCTATCTTCCTCTTCTATGGTGTGTTTTAAAATTTAACTATTTTCAATTAGTTACTTATAATTTTTTATATTTCTTTTGGAAAAATCATAATATTTATAACTCCAGTTCTTATATTTTTCGGTTTCTCATTGGGATAATCTTCATATTTCCCATGACATCCATCGTTAACTTGATTCATTTAGGCTTAAAACATTACTAAAACTAAAATTAGTTAATCATGAGTGATAAATAACTAAAATTATAAGGTAATTATCATAAATGTTATTATATAAAACTAAACCTCAAAATGTATTACTATTTAAACTTATCACATTAGCTTTTAGTTCAACCTAAATCACTATCTATTCTATCTAGGTTTATTTAGGATGAGTTATATCATACTCTTTATCCTGATTTTTTTAACATAATAAATTTCAAATGGACTATGATTAGCCAAATAATATACAATGGGATTTTCTATCTAGATGTGAAATCATTGACCCACCCCTCGTTCCATAGAGTGAAGAATGATTTGATTCTCAACCATATTTTTTTGTGGTGATTACCCCTAGGTGCATCTATTCCATAGGAACACCTATTTGGTAGTATCTATATAAGTATTTAATTTATAGGAAAACCACATACTTAAAACTTTACCAAAATATCAATATGTTATCCTATATTTTGACTTATACCTTCGACTTATCCTTAGGGTTTTCACTAATATTATCTTTTCCTAATTTCCAAACAACATAATGTATTTAGTATAAAAAACCTAAATGTTTATATAAACTATTATAAATCCTATGATATTGATCCTTAATTTGTTTTTTATCTCTTAATTTATCTTTAAAAATAATACCATAATCTCTAATGTTATCTAAACCCACATATAATACCAACAGTAGATCCCCCAGAACCTACACCCCAAAATCTCATGTTGAAAACATAAAATTTACAAACTGTATTCGATGTGATGATTCTAAAAATAAAAATCATTTTATCAAAATAATTTTTCATATTATGTAATTTTAATATTTAATATAAAAATTAAGGTTTTAAAAAATACACAAAAAATACTTTATTAAAATGAACTTTATACATTATTTTGAGTTTTCTTATTTGAATATTTATTCTTTGGAATTATAATATTTATATTTATTTAATTATTGATGTTAATTATTATTTAAATTTAAGTATTCTATTTAGTGGTTAATTTACTATTCTAACAATCAGGATAATATTATTAACGACCATGTTATTATTCCTAACAACTAGTTTTACTATTCCAGTAGTCATATTGGTTTTATAATTCCTATAAATACCTCCCATTTACTTCATTATTCATTCAATTTAATTCTTATTAATGTTCTATATTATTTATTTTCTAAATTATGATTACATTACTAATTTTTTTGTTACATTTTTTTAGTGTTGTTCTCAGGGGTGTTACATTTTGGAGATAAAAACGATCCAATTTTTTCTATTCATGTTAATTTATTTTTTATATTTATTGTCCTATTGAACTATTCTTAAATTTATAGATTATATTTATTTTCCACATTTAATGTTATAAGTTAATTAAAAAAGTATTATTGGTTTTTATTATATGGTTCATTTGTTTTATACAATACTATATTTATAAATATGACAAACATGTTTATTTAAAAGGAAAATTTCACATATAAAAGTTTGGGTCATTATATTATTCCCACCTTTAGAAATTTATTCCATAAAATTTCAATTATTATCCTTTATTGAGAATAGATAAAGTAACTTCTTTTTAATTTCATCCTTATATTCCCATGTTTCCTCTTTATTCTTATGGTTTCACCAATGCACTATGAAAAGGTGAGTTTTATTATTTTGTAGAATATTGTCGCTATAGTCCATGATATTCATTAGTTTCTCATCATAAGGGAGGTGACAATATATCTATACCACCTCTATATTTAGTACATGTGTGGGATTGGGTATGTACTTTCTCGTGAGAGATATAAGAATACATTATATACTTAAGAAATTTTTAGTGTAAGTTCTAGTTGATAGGTAGAAAATCTTATACGATTGAGGATTTCAAAGTGACCAATGTATCTAGGAAGAGCCTTACTTTCTTTCTAAACCTCATGAATTCATTGTCGGGTGATTTTTGAAGGAAAACTTTATCACTAACTTCAGACACCAGGTATATATACCAGATCTAAATTTTCTATTATTTTATATCTTTTACATGAAATAAACATTTAAATTCATAAATAAAAATAATTATATCTCAAGGACTGAAAGGTTCAGTGTTTTTAGAGTCTATCTAAATGATCCCATTATTATAAAATTATTGCGATCATATCTTCTTAAGTGAACCATACTAGACCATATTCTAAACATCTCATCAGTAAAAATCATCCTCCTAATCTGGGGAAAGAAGTAAAAAGGGGAGAGCTCAAATGATCAGTAAGGGATGAATAAAAATTCCATAAAGTATGAGTTTATAAAAAATCATAATCATAAGATAAATATTATATCATCATGGGTGATAATCATAAAACACAAGTGATATTCAAAGGATAAGGCATAAGAACATAAATCCAAAAAAGATCAATAAGGAAACATAATATCCATAACATTATTTGGCTGGATAAAATATATAAACAACATGTAAAGCTCTGCTGAATTTAGGAAAACCAAAAATTTGAATGTTTAAGGAATTAATAGAGTTTAAAATTTTTAAAGTAATTAAGAAACGAAAAAAATCATCCCATCCCTCTCGCAAAACACACATGCTATGCGAGATCTCCGCCCAACACAGTGCTTCTGCAAATGAAAATAAATCATTTGTGGGGTAAGATGATGAAATAACACCCCCAAAATGACCTTTTAATTTTTGGGAGAAGGAAGTGATTTAACAACACCCAAAAATGATCTTTTCATTTATAGGAGTAAGCGGTGATTTAACACCCCCTACAAATGGCCTTTTTTTGTAAGAGAAGGTAGTGATTTGATTCCCCCAGAAACTAATTTTTAATTTTCCATGCGAGGCGTCCTTTTTACCATCATATAAACCAAAAAATGTTATTCGGATGGAACTTTCATCACTTAATCACATGGAACCAAGTATTATATGTGTCCAATTTGATATCTTGGGAAAGCAACTATTTACCATGCCTATAAATACCCGATATTCAAAGGGAAAATAGAGAGATGTATAGACAACAATAAATACTAGAGAATACTCCTACATATAATTTACCTACTCCATATCATGAAGGAGACCTGCAAAAGGGACCCATCACCTGCTTGATATCTTGACACCTGTAAAGGGTTCCCTTTTTCCCATAAACAAATATTAGTGTGAAGCAGTCCCCTTCATGGAACCCTTTGCGATTCCCCACCTCACATAAAAAGACTAATATATAGAATTGGGTATCCATATGATATTTTTATCTTATGTACTTGATTCCATCTTTTCATGTAGTATTATAACCTATATATTCCCCTTTATGAACTATATAAGTATATCCAAATATATCCTATTAGAACCTATAAATGCTTTCATTAAGACCTCCTCCATATACACTTGATTCATTTGGACTAGGGTAAGGACACACTAGCATGTACTTTAACTAGTTTTTCATTACCATGTTAATCAAATATCCATACTTAACCTCCCTAGTGGGAGGGATACTCAAAATGTTCATAGCCTTACATTTTCATGGAAATGAGGATCCCAACCTTAAATATTGTGACAAATGGACTCTCGGGCCAAGCGGTGACATCGATATCCTAAAATGTTAAGTGAATCATACAAAACCCCCCCCATTTTCATCTGTCACCCCACTCTCTTCTTCTATACCATATGTGGAAAATGTAGGAGAGGGGGATCTTTGTTAGGTAATCCCTCATGGAGTAATACCCTAGTATTTATTATAGGATATTAAGTTCCTCCTTCATTCAATATCTTCTCTCTCATCCACCAGCAGATGGGACAGATTGTGGGAGTTGCCAGATCTTCCAATTAATATTGTTTCTCACACCATTCATGACTCTTGTGGGATTACAGGTTAGTGGAAATCATGACCAAATATCCATATGATCCTCCTATTCAGTATAAGCCCCGACCATGTTATCACCACCTCAAAGAGACATATTACCAATAAAAAACCCATTGGGCCTCCTTTATAGGTGCAAGACCCAAAACTTTTGAACCATGTGGGATTTTATTCATGTCCAAATAGGATACATAGGAATAATCCTTGAGATTCAAACCTAGAAACCCAAACTCACCCAAATATTATCCGGGATATATTTTTAGTAGGGTCATATTCAATCTAGAGGGTCATACTCATTTTGGGTCCATGGGTCCACTTTAGTATATGTCCCACACTATCACTTGACCAGACACTTTCACTTAGAAATCCTTGACACATGATGTTAAACTGTATGGTATGGTCTTATTCATGTGACCTTAAAAGGTGTGTTGTGTCCTGTTAAGTGGAACCAAACTATGTGGATTCCTATTCCTCTCATCAGGATATATTGGAAGCCCTAATTACAGGCCTAATCCCAATATAAAAACAACTTCCATCTTCCTAGATGAAAGTAAATTATAGAGTACCCCACTATATGGATTAAAACTAACATCATGATTGTAAATGAAATAAGAATCTATAACTCATATTCAAATGGTACCATCGATGGAGAACCTTAGATACATACATATATCTCTATCAATGGAGAACCTCAGATACATACAAATTATTTTAAATCCAATACATGATATGAATTGTTTTTTAATATAAGGGTGACACATTTCATATTTGGGATTTAATAAAAGATTCATGAATATGTATTAAATCTATATGAGAGTCCCTAAGTAGGAAATAATTCCAACCAAAAAATGTGCGATGAGACTAAAATCCCATCATATCGACCAATGTGAGTCCATAAGTGTTGTTGAAACCATTTCCCATTGACCAACTTCCTCTGGAAAGTAGGTTCACGTACATCATGAAAAAGATAATCACTAGGTGTTTTCAGTTATATGAATAAAACCTATTGGAAAATGAACCATCACAAATATGGGTGCGAAAAAAAAATTTTGAACAGGATTTGAATGATTTTGAAACCATATTCATCCCCCCACAATCAACTGTTCGTCCACCAGATTTTTGTCAGAAATAAAATTGGGGAACCTGAAATGAATTAATCCCTAATGAAAATGACTATGTCACCCACATGTTAGACCCCATTTACATTTTCACAAAATGAAATCAGTTCGAACATGGATGTAAAAAAATCTATTATGAATGTGTTTGTTTATTAGGATGATAATTTGACAAGTTTTTATTGCTTATGTTTGTCATGTATACCCTGAAACTTTTACTAGAACTCTCTTTAATCCAAATAGAATCTTACCTATTTAAGTAGAAATATTCTTCAACTATTGCATAGGTAGGATCCTTTTCCAATTAGATAATTTTTCACCAACTAAATGACATAAATACCAAGTATCAAATACACTGATTTAGTATTACCACCTGAATGGTACTATCCTGACTCTAGAGGTTTCACTAGAATACCTCCATGACATGATTTCCTTCCAGCCATCCATTTAGCAATGGTTGGTGGTGAAAAATCTGGTAGCACCAGTTTCCATTTAAAACTATTTCAGGATCATTTACCTAGAAGGAAACAATATATTCCTCCCTTAAATTAGGGATAATGATCAAGAGTTCACTAATGGAATCATCCTTACAACATAGGGTTCATACCAGGTGTCTCCTTCCAACAGCTTCTTCCATTAACACTATGTAGAAAAAAGTCCTTAGCATGATGAGTATACCACCTACAAGATTCATATTAGGTCATTCAGGCTTGGGAATCCTGAGTAGCCTATCGATTGTGGTAATCAAACAACCGAGGATATCCTCATATAATTTTCCCTTAAAAAGAATCCTGCCAAAAAAATATAGAGGAAACTTATGAGTAGATGAAATTTTTTGATCATACCCCTAAAACTCACTAACACAATTTGGAAGAAACCAAAGGAACCCATCAATAAAATGTGATGATAAGCAAAGAGAAAATTCAAATCCCTTCTAATTTATATCAAGCCTTCCAATGTGATCTGAAAGTACTTAGAGAAACCATCCGACAATTGTGGAAGGAAATTGGGGGAAGACCCTATCTCTACCCCCACACATGAAGACTTTCTGTATATAACAATAATAAATATAGGACATGAGTAGGACTACACCCATAATAAAAACACAAAATAATCATATATCCCCATTATGATAGTTGAAGTTACTCAAAATATCTTGACAATGATGAAAGGGTAGATGAAAATTTTTCCATACACCCTACAAACCTACCAAAAAGTAATGAAAGAAATGGTAGTGGTTGAAGGGAGGATAAAAATCCCCACACTTGTAATTTTGGTGACTCATTAATGTAATGTGAGGGTCACTATAGATTAGACACATACCCCTTTTCCTGTCCAATAGGGTTGTTAGAAAAATCCTACGATAAATAGATAACTAGATTGGGACCATATCCGTATTCTAACTGGAGGTTATTGGTCTATCTCAGTGCCCACTATAGGGAAGACATATATCCCTACCAAAATTCTAGAAATATATCAAAAAATTCTAGAAACATCATGGGAGATACTTTAATAAGCCCCAATATATGAAATACTCTATCCATAATAAGTGGCCGAGTTACCTAGAAGAGAACATCAAAAAATAAGCCTCACTAAAGACGATTATAAAATAAAGATCCATCCAATGATCCTATTATTCTCAATGATGGTGTGTTTGAAGCCCTTAGAGGTTTATCTATGGAAGCTCAAGATCCTACTAATCTATTACCAAATTACAGAGACAATTGTTACAATTATGGAGGTCCTACCCATAAATGTTTCTACCAGCACTTTTAGAGTCCCTCCTTGGAAATATTACTATGATGGGTTACTTCATTTCCATAATCTGATCGATCATGAGAGCCTAACTCTTGCACTATGATAACACTCCTCTTGTATAGAAGATCAAATAGGAAGAAGGACCTCCCCTTTGTATCATCCACCCTAGAGGTTCTTCCCAAGGTATATGCTGTAAGAATTATCCTTGTAGTCAGACGTCAAGCCATGATGCTAGTCCTCCCTGTGATGGAATTCACTACGAAGTTCCTCCCTGTAGTGAAACTTTATTTCATCAACAAGGTATTCCCCTTGCCGAATCAACTATAAGAAATCTCTCCTATCACGAGGAAACTTAAATAACAGAAATAAGGGTTAATCCACAAGGAAGACTAATGAGTATATCTAAAGGATTTAGTTTTTACCTAAACTATTAAAAGAGGGAAATGGAATGATAGTTTGAAAAAGTGAATAATGTGTTCATGATGTTGATATGAAAAACAAAGTTAATTTCTTTAAGAGTTAAACTATGTTAAAGAGAAGAGACATGAAAAATGATTATCAGAAAAAAAAAATAAATTGTATAGTAATTTTATATCTTTATTTTCAAAGAAATAATTGAAATAATTAATAAAAAATGTATTAAAAATACCTATTGAGTAGTTTGATCAACAACCAAATGATTCTATCATTCATCTCATACAAAACTCATTAAATTGTGAAAATAAAGGCATTGAATTCAATTAGAAAAGGTTACATAAATAAAGATTAAAATATAAAATGATACAATCTATTATCACCACTCAATTAAATGTAGTATATTTTTTTAAATAAAAAGAAACAAAAAACACAAGGAATTGAGATACAATTGAATAAATAGAGAAATAGATAATAAATATCATTGGTCGAGTTGAAGTTAGTTTGTCTTCACTTCAAATCCATCTCTATCATATAATGAATATCTTGCTCATGATCCCAAAGAAAAACATCCACTATTTCTCCAGATAATCAATTATATCTCCCATTTATAATTGTGTCTATCAAAATATGGTGGAGTCCTCAAATTCTTACGAGTTTATCATTTTATTTCCTTCACAATGACTCACTCAACCACCTTGATTTTCTAAGTTAACATGTCAGTAATTATTGCCAATTTTTTTTACTATTTACTTCTTTCAAAGCCATATCACTTTAATAATTACATAAAATAGATTATGAAAACTATACTAGAAATTAATAATTTCATCTGACACCATGAATAATCCTAACATCATCATTTTTTCACTAACCCCCACTATTCAAAAAAAATACCAAACTCTAGTACTAAAATGATAACAAAACATCACTTGCACCCAAATTTCAAAGAGATAATCCTCCGAGAAGGTAATATGCACCGATTCTTAATTTCTTAAGAGAAAAAATTGAACCCCATTCCATATTATAACCAAATAACTTCAACTAGAATGACCCAAATAGATTTGGTAAATTGAGCTCATCCTTCAACTGGGTATGCAGAGCTTCATTCAAAAAAAATGGTGAATTTTTATAAACTCAGTCAATATACCATTTTCCCAAATGCCCCCCCAAATTTTATAGTGTCATCAATTCATTAAAAAATCATGGTTCTTGATTCAATTGAACATTTCCAATTTATAATTCCTATAAATCATCTTCAAAATTCCTAGAATAGTCACCTTACTTAACAAAAATTGGGCTTTGATATCACCATCAACCAGTGATGAACATGCCATGGATTCATCCACAGTGAAGGATCAACACTAGTTCATCTCCAAAAATATTTGGCTTCACGGTTCCCCATCATCTGAGCTCAAAGTTTTCTTGAAGCTACTTCAGCCTCATAAGAAGATCCATAATACCTCTTAATTAAATATATACCCCCAATTTTTTTGACTCATAATTAAAATCAATTTCAAGTTTATCGAAACCAAAATTCACTTGGTGAGATTATAGGATTTGAATTGAGTTCATCATCAGTGACATTGGATAAAAAAAACAAAACTTTCAATGAAGCTTTATCCATTGACTCCCCTTATCATCTTCGGTCTTGACTGGAATCCAATGGTAGAAAATAACCAATGACTTTAGGAGTATCCCAACTTCAATTTTCACAAGGTTTGACTAAGTTGATCCAATTTAAGTCACAATGAAACTTAGTAAAACATCTTCAATCGAATTCCTTTTTCTATCATTATCAACCTCCTTCATCAATTTTTAAGCATCAACAAACAAAAACTCAAATTCCAATTTCAGAGAAACTTTATTCCAACATCCATGTGAATAAGTCTTTTTTTTCCATTTTGGAAATTGAGTTTAGTGTTATTATATTTTTTCAATAAAATAAAAGTGAGATCAGATACATAAATATATTCTTGAACTAACTCAGTTCCCAATCATCATCCTTATTTAGGAAGTTCTCTACATGGTAAGCATGGATTCTATTGGTTTCATTAAAGTTTGAAAGATTCCAAATTGGCCTCCCTAAAATCATGGTTGATCATGGTTTTGGGTTTAGAATCATATAGAATAAATTATCCTACATGATATTTTATTTCACATTATCTTTAAATTTATATTATAGGCTCATCGTTTTGATTAGGAATAATTTCCCCCAAAAAGAAAATGTGGATTTCATTACATAGCATATAAATATTTTTTTTATCTTATGCGGATCTTCTTAAAATTATTTGGGTCAAAAAATTATTTCACACCCACATGAGATTTTATCTTATGTGTGTACTGTAGTGGGAATCTTGTGATACCAAAAAAACAAATAATAAATTTAAAATAAATAAATAAATACAAGAAAAAAATAATAACTAAAATGATAAAATCTATAAATAAAAATTAAAAATAAAAAAAGTTAAAAGGTTAAATTAACATAAAATTTAAAACATTTATAATTTAATTAAAAAATATGGAATGAAATAATAAAATAAAATAAAAACAAAGATTAAATTATAATATTTAGAATTATTATTTTAAATGAAAGTTTTAAATGAAATAAACAAATAAAATAAACAAATCTCATTATACTAACACTGTTTAAGAAATAAATTAAACATTTTTTTTAAAAATAATTATTTTTACTAATTTTCAATAAATAAATAATAATACTATAAATAAACACTTAAATACCTATTTAAAAATTATATATATATTAAAAACTACAAAAAAATGTAAAAAATGCATCAAATAAGAGCCACATAAAAGGCCCTCCCCTTACTATCATCTACCGTGGAGGTACTCTCTAGGGTATACATTGTAGGAATTATATTTATAGTCAGAAATAAAAATGTGATGGTACTTATTCCCATGATAGAATTAACTATAAAGGTCCTCCCCATAGTGACACATCATTTCATCAAGAAGGTCCTCCCCTTACTGAATCAACTATGAGAAAACCCTCCCATCATGAGGCACTTGAGAAAACAAGGACAGTCATGCCCGATGCCTCATCATTGGAAAGAGGCATTATTTATCAACTAAAAAACATCCCATAGAAATAGTCATTCTCCAAACCACTATCTTATTACTTGAATTCCAACATGATAGAAGAAATCTATGCCAACCCTACTGTTTACAACAAAGCAATGAGGAAATATTAACTTTGTCCAGATCAGGTTGAGGAACCTCTTGAAAGAATGAACAAGAATTATTTCTCTTGAGGAGATAGATAGGTAAAGATAATATACTAGTCATGTTTTGGCCTTTATCCACTCCCCAATACAGCATTATTGAGGTTTTTTAAAAATAATGTGTGTAGGACATCCACCAAAATTTATGGAATACTCTTCATCACCTAAAAAAAAAGTCTTACCTTACGATGAATATCTAACCAATTTCAAGGTAATATAAGAGATACATTATCAATTTTAATTGGTGGATATTTTATCTATGTAGCACGTGATATTAGGAAAACAACAAGGATCCATTCAATGTGCATGTATTGATGCATTAAAAGCACTATGTTAGATGATCACTAATGCCTCATCAGGTGTTCACATTAGGGTATGGGGAGAACACATAGAATTACATTTCACCTCGCTCCACGATTAGAAAATCTTTCCCAAGGTTATGTCATGCAATATAAGTGCTTCTAACTAACTCTTAGAAACTATATTTTCTTACAAAAATGGTATTCTAAAAAAAAGTGTCCACGAATGACTCTCAAAGACATCGATATATAATAGAGAGAGAAATTAAAATAATATTTTAGAAATCATATGAAAATATTGATAAAGACTCACACTTAAGGGAATCCGATCATTTGAAAATTCTAATATCTTTTTAAGAAGGAATCTTGGGTTAAAATCATATAATTCACTTATCCCATGTTTCAATAAAGATCTGTAAAATTAAGGGAGAAGTTACAACTGCTGCAGCTATAATAGTACTATAGAAACCCTAGCATGCAGGGCTAGGGGAATTTTTAACACAACATTTGAGGCCAAAAAACCAAGATTTAAAGGTTTTGGAAAAAAATAAGCGTATCCCTGGCCTACAGGTTTGGGGTAATTTTTACCTCAACCTTCTCCTCAACGGATTCCAGTATTTTCCCATTTAGGGGGAGCACCGCAAAACATATATTATTAGATCGTCCTATCCCATGACCCAACTTCATCACTAGAAACACACATGATTTTTTTTTTCTATTCCCTTCAGATCACCCTTATTTAAGTAGTTCTAGGAAGACCAATGAAGGACTGGATGAGGCCCAATAGAAAGTATAGAAAAAATTAGTCTTCTAAGGGTACCACTACTCTTGGTGATCACATTTATTTCATCATATATCCCAAATAAAACTAATTATCCTATCAATCATAGGATTATTAAACACCTAATATGAGTTAATAATTTGTGAAAATCAATAGAACTACACCTACAGATGCTATAGAACATGAGGTTGATATATAGAAACAAGTGGATGTTACTATTCATAATACAGTCTGCACTGAAATGATTAAATAAGAAATTAATACCCAAAACTAGAGGCTTACTTTGAATTTGGGGATTCAATTTATTTCTCAACTACTACCTCCTTAGAGATAATATTCCAGAGAAAAGGGTAAAGGTGCGGTTGTATCTCACCCATCACCCAAAGAGGTTGAACTCCTCATAG
Source organism: Viscum album (assembly GCA_963277665.1). Classification (NCBI taxonomy): domain Eukaryota; kingdom Viridiplantae; phylum Streptophyta; class Magnoliopsida; order Santalales; family Viscaceae; genus Viscum; species Viscum album. Next base: position 1,493,463,991 of record OY728142.1, read on the forward strand.
TTTAGGAATGATTTGATCAGCAGGAGGAAGACATGAAGGAGTTTAAAAAACTTAATTGGGAACTACTAAAAGGAAACTTCCCTACTGTATATGTTCTAAAAGTGGAGGCTCACCTTACGCTCCCAAGTGACATATTTCATCAAAGAGGGGTCATTATAGTTACTAAAATAGAGTCTGAACACCTTCTTAATGTGGGGTATCAACAACCAATATATTTGGACCCCACAATAGTAAGATATCAGGGGTTACATCCATTGGGAACACAACCAGTTATCATTCATACATATCCTCACAGGCTAGCCCCTATAGGTTACCCACCGCAAGTCTAAGAAAGGCTGCCAAAACTAGCCCACCATGTTATTCCCCTTATTCAGGATCCTTCCTAGTTGTCCATTCCTACCTAGCTAATTGACACTATTGAAACACTCGATGCTCAATTAGATGATATGGATAGATGATGTGAACCAGTAAAACTAGAGAAGAAGCCTTACCCTGAATGGGTGGATGTAAATCTTTCCCTAATAAACTTTAGAAACACTATGTTCCCAACATTTAGTGGTTCAAGGGATCTAGAACAACATCTAATGCACTTCATGTATTGGTGCAGACCCATTATGGGGAACATAAATCAGTAAGAGGAAGCTAAGTTCAAATGTTTTGTACAATCTTTATAGGGACCAACCTTTATCTAGTATACCAGTCTGCCAATCATATCAATTAATGGGTGGGAAGATATTTTCCAAAAATCACTCTATCAATTTAGACATATGTTGTATAAGACAAAAATACTTGATATCTCAAAGTGTAGAAAACAAGAAAATGAGAGGGTTTCATAATTAATTTCTAGATAGAAGATATTGAATTATCACCTAAACTTGCATCTTCCTCAAGAATATTTGATTGGTATTTTCATTGAGAATATTCAAGGAAAACTATGAACACCACTTATCCTAGTAAATTACCCAATTGGATTTCAGGATCTTATTTTAGTAGCACAAAGGTTGGAATATTATGTTTTGCGAATCGAGGCTAACTACCAACCAATGAAAGTATCTTAAGGGAAAAAGTATTGGTAGAGTGGAAACTGCAATTATTACCTTAAAAATGGCCTCTACGCCAGCTCCAACTATAAATATCGCACCTTCTCATGTGGAACCCCCTCCTGAGTAGAAAAAATATCAAAAATAAACTCATCTGTATTAAAATAAACAGATGAAATGATCCTAATTTGGATATTGGAAGAGAAAATTTTGCTCCTTCTGATATGATAAGGTTACTATAAATTCTTATAATCCATGGAAAAAAACCTATTAACCTCCCTGAAACCCAAAATACCTGACCAGGTCAGTCTTGAAAACATCACATATTATTTATTCTTTCACCAAATATTTGGTCACACCATCCATTATTATTTAGTTTTCAAATATGTCCTTTAAAAGTTAGTTGATTCTAGGAAATTGAAGTTGGGGAAACCACCAACACAAGTAGTGTGTGTTTCTACTACAACTTCAGAGGAAGTATGTGAATGGAAGGAATTCAGCAGAAAGAATTCATAGAAGTGGAGTTATTTAATGGCTAGAAAAATAATCAACCAAACTAATGTTTTCCTCTAAGAATATTTTAGAAAACCAATTGTTCCCCCAGTTTATTTTACTATGGCACGAACAAATCCATCCACAACATAGCCCTCCAAAGTCTAGTCATATAAGAAACAACATGGCTAAAAGAATAGAAAAAAAACATAGGAGGATGAAACTGTACTTAAGAAAAATTTATCCTTTAATCTCTTGGACTCCACGCCTTCATCCATGGAGGTACGAGTGCCACCCCACCAAATGATACTACAATAATCATCCCCCTAGATATGATCCTCATCAGATGAAGAATTTATTTTCAATTATGTTGACTCCTTCAACTTAATGGATCTATTCTATAATGATTAGAAGTCTTAAAAGCTTTAATTCCCCACACCATGATGGTTAACCATAGGTAAAGTTCATAGAATCTAGGGAGGTTGGGAATGACACAGTCATGGTTGAAACCAATATCCTAGCCACATCCCCACCATGGCCATTTATGATATTGAATATCATAGAGGATAACTTCAATGAGCACATGAAGAGTAGGGAAATAACCCCACCTTTGTGATGAATAAAAATTGTATTTTTTATTACGAAAAAAGGAAAGGGAAAAAACAAACATAACGGGGGTTAGAAATGGTGAAGACCAAGTGTTTCCCCTTTTACAATCAACATGCATTTTTTTGGGATGGATCAAATGAAAAAGAATACTAGGAGGATTGGGATCTCCCAATATTTCCAAAGAATCAGTAACGAAGCTTCCTTCTCTCCATATGTGCTTCACCTAGAAGATTGGATGGGATGAGTACAGTAGTCCCATTAGTCAAAATAGATAGGTTAGCCAAAATAGTCTAATCCAGAAGAAAAGATTACTTCAATATACATGCATCCACCCAAGTTATATAACCAAGGAACACCATTCCCTAAAGTTTCCACCAAGTAAAAACACCCCAAAGGAAAAAATTCCTTTGACTGAAAAATATGAAATCTTGAAGTATTTGGCTAAGATTATTGCAAAACATTCAATTTTGGATTCTCTCAACATGTTAAAGGACCTACGAGAAGCACCTGTAGAGGATCTGCTAATATATCTAGAGTTTGAAGATAAAGTTACCGCTACTAAAGTATATCATGTAGATATTGACCCTACACAATTTCATGCAGTTATCTCTTTAACATTAGAGGATAGATATGCTATTATACTAGGATATATCAATCCCTTGTACTTATCTATCAGATTAGATGAAATAAAATCCATTGATCTATCATTAATAATGGATTAGTGGTCAACCTCATTCTGGCCATAATAATTTGTTGATTGGATATAATGAATCGAATCTATCCCATTCCATTATAATGCTTCAATGGAATGATAAAATTAAATAGAAACCCCTCAGTCACATTAAACACATAACTTATTATAAAGATATGGTATTTGACTATGAGTTCATGATAATCTAGAAAGATAATATTTTCAATGTCTTTCTAGGAAGGTCTTGGCCGCACCAACACATGAAAATCCCTTTATCACATCATCAATGCCTCAAATACGATATCCATGGGAATATTGGGACATTACATGGTGATAAATCTCCATTTAAATATTTTCAATCCCAATTTATTGCTATGGGATTCTACCAGAGAGAGGGGAAACAACAAATAACTGATGGTGTCACTCGGGTTACCACCCTAAATGGAATAGAAATAACCCTGAATAACCCATTTAAAGACCTTGGTGATGAATATGTACTTACCATCATCCAAGTCGAAGACATTAGATTATATTTAGAGATGTACTTTCTAGTCTTCATGATATTGACCATGACAGCTGAATCTAAGGGAATTGATGAAGTTTTTTATTTCCCCATTAGTGGTGATACCTCAAATGAAAATGACCCAACATCATCTATAAAACTTCAAAATGTCTCTATTTCATTAGCAAAATCTGAGGAAGTCATTATATCATTGTTGGAAGAGAAATATCAAAACACCAACTTCCCCCTAACCTCAATTATTCCCCATTTATCTCCTATACATCCCAATATAGACATATATGAAGAGGAGGAGGAAGATAAATAGGAAGAATATGACATCAAAGAAACTCCTATAACATTCAACGAATGAGTTTCCAGAATCATTGAGGAACTCTGAAAGATAAATTTGGTTAAAGAGAGAGATTCACTACTGACATTGATCAGTAAATCTATTCCCCTCAATGAGAAAGAAATTTATAACACTTTTTAGGAGAAACACCAAGACTTGTTTTCCTGGAATTAAAAATAAATTTCGGGCCTTGATCCTAATGTGGCTACCCATCATTTAGGATTGTCAAGAGATCACTGTGGTTACAAGAAGGCATCTAGAAGGACACATTCAACTCATGCTTCTAATCTCAAATATTAATTTTACAAGATCACTAAAGACAAATTTATTTGTGAAGTCTAGTACCCAAAGCACCTCACCAAAATTTTCCCCATCAAGAAAAATAAAGGGCATATCCAAGTTGAAATTTATTTTAGAGACCTCAACCATCACTTTCCAAAAGATGACTTTCTGGTTCCAATTATAGAACTTTTGATTAATGAAATGACTGGATATCAAGGACTCTATTTCATGGATTTCTATTCAGGATACAACTAGATCCAAATAGACCTAGAATATGAATAAGTTACTACCTTATGCTGCCATGGAGTATTATACTACCAGGTTATGGATTTTTATTTAAATAATGTTTGTGTTCCATATCAATGTTACATACATCACATCTTCAAATATTTCTTGGGAAAATCAGTCAAGTTATATATTGATGACTTGGTGGTAAAATCACTATAATGTTTTGATCACCTTTCTGATTTGGGAATTGTTTTCAACAAACAATGAAAACAATGTCTGAAAATTAACCCCCTAAAATGAACTTTCAATGTTACCTTGGGTAAATTTCTTAGATTCATAGTACTCCATTGTGGAATTCGATTAAAACTTGAGAAGACAAAGAAAATATTGGTTATTTCACCCCATAAAAACCATAAATAGTTGAGAGTATAACATGTATACCGTACCTATAATCAATGATTCATAGGAAAAATCATAGGAAAGCGGTTTCCATTTAATAGGTTGATGGAAAAAGATATCACATTTAAATGGACTGATGAATACTAAGGAGTATTCAAAAACCTCAGGAAATATTTCCTAATCCCACTGATTTTTATGCTTCCAGTTGAAGTAAGGTCACTCATCTTATATGTGAAAGATCTAGAATGATTGATGAGGAACTTCCTCAGATAGAAAAATGATTCTGGTAGTGAAAATATACTTTATTATCTCAGTTATACCATGTTATATTATAAGACCTGGTATTTATATATCGAGAAGATATTTTTGGAACTGATCTTCATAATTCATAAATTTATGTACTATCTACAGAACCATGAGGTCCATTTGATCTCTTTAAATGAATCAGTCAAATATATCTTCAATCATCCCATGTTGAATTGATGTTTTTTGTGATGGGTGGTCATTCTATATAATTGATACATTTGGTTCATCCATAGAAGGAAATAAAAGGGAATTCCTTAGAAAATTTCTTGAAAAACATCCCTCTCTAGAAGAAGTGTAGGTAAGTGCCAAATTCCAGATGAAGACATCTTGTCCATTCAAGACTCTACCCAAATGTGGAAAATATACTTCGACGATGCATCCAGAAGACCAACTAGAATAAGGATGAAAGATCCCAATAATGAGGCTGATTACCAATCCCTTATTGAATAATTGGATTTGGATTTGAAAATACCAATAACTCTATTGAAAATCAAAGGTAACTCTAAGCTAGTGATTAAGAATATTAATTTTGATTAAGCCATTAAAAAAGAATATTTGACCCCCCTACTCAATTATGTTCAAGGGTTGATGAAAGAATTTCCATCTGAACCAACACTAACTCATATACCACATTCACAAAATGATTAGGTAGATTCATTAAAAAAATACTAGTATAGCTTTGGTAGATCCAGATGGAGATGAAATAGTCATCAACATTTCACATCATAGAATGGTATCACTATTTGTTCAGATAAGAATTGAAGCAATCAATGAGGTCAATTCTACCCCTGAACCAAGTAATTATATAAATGGTTGGATGATTACCATCCTAGAATACATAAAAATTCTACCCTTGAGTTAGAAAAATATGAAGAAAAAAGAAATCTGATAATGGGTAGCCAATTTCACTCTATATGATAGCTTAGGTCATCAAAAGGTTCTTTATAAGAGAAGCTTAAATGTATTTCTCCTCAAATTCATTAACAAATAGGATATGACTACCACCATGAAGTAAGTTCAAACTAGTTATTGTGGTTCCCACAAGTTAGAAACCAATATTTTTCACCAAATTAGAAGTCTTGGGTATTTATTTCCTTTGATGATGTAGGATTGCACACAATTCATCAAAAAGTGTCATTCCTACCTTCAAAAATCTAAATACTCCTGGTTGTTCATCGTATGGGGAATAGATGTTATAGGACCATACCCTCCAACTATGGCCATGTAGTTCAAATAAATCCTAATTTTTATTGAGTTATTCTCCAAATGGGTTGAATTAATGCCCCTCAAATAATTCTGGACCAAAAACATTATCAATTTCACGAGGACCAAAATCATCACTATTTTTTGTGTCTCTAATTCATTAATGAAAATCACCACCACCAAATTTTGTTCTTCTAAATTGATAAGGATGTACTAGGAATATAACATTGAGTCCAACCATTCATCCCACTATTATGTAGTAGAGAATGGATAGATATTGGCTTTCAAAAAAACCCTATCAATCATACTAAAAAATTGTGGAAAAAGAAAACAATTCTTAGTTCGATAAGTTCCTGGATGCCTTGTGGCCCTACCATACCAAAACCTGCATTGCTACCTAGGAAAACCCATATTCCCTAGTTTACAGAGTAGGGAAGTGCTACCCATTGAGGTCCAGTTTCCCTTACTTTGAATATCTATTTACGAACATATCTCAAATGATGAGAAATAATATAATTTGTTGGAAGAGTTAGAGAGACTCGATGAGAAAAGGTTGCATACCTTGCACCACTTGGAAGTGAAACAAAAAACCTAATAGCTCAATCATTCAAAAAAAGGTTCACCTTCAATCATTTCTATAAGGGGAACTAGTTTTGGTCCTTAGGACCTCAATGATACCATAGAAGAAGCCTACAAATATTAAACCAAAATAGGAAGGATCTTTTGACCTCCATAAGATCTATTCCAATGGCACATATTCATTGATTACCATGGATGGATAAAGTACTATTCCCCTTACTAATTAATGTTTTCCGAAGAAATACTTAATGTGATTATTCACCATGGTCCTAGTCATATGACCCTAAACTGCAAGACACCATGGTCCTACTCATATGAACGGAAATTTCAATACACCATGGTCTTAGTTATATAAACCTAAATTGAAATACACCATGGTCCTAGTTGTATGAACCTAAACTGTAAGACAACATGTTTCTAGTCATATGAACCTAAATTATAAGACACCATGGTCCTAGTTGTATAACCCAAAACCATAGGACACTATACTACGATATAAGGATCTAAACTACATAGCCTAATTCCCTAGTCATGAGATGTTAAAATTGTATGACAGTTCCCCTACCTCATGATGTGAAACTGCATGGTTCGCATCCCTCTTTTACGATGTAAAAAATTCACAATAGTTTGGTCCGTGCTTGATTGGACCACAATTATTGGTGTTAATATTATACTACACCACCAACCTATCCCTCTTAAAAACTATATGTGAATTGATTCTCATTTCAATGGGATATATTATGATGTATAAACCCCATATACTAGGACTAGAAACAATATAAATAAAATAACACCTCTTTTTCATACAAACAAAATTGATGTAGGGGACTCTAATACGAGCCCTTACATTTATATGCTTGTTTCAAGTAAAACGCCCTCTCTCAATACATGAGTCATATTTTCATATGGAATCACTTTCAAAACAAATATGGATTGATTATCACTTTATAGAGATACATATCGATTCCTAGGACCTCTTCCTTAGGCCCATCTCCAAATACACACTTTTATAAGATCTTTTTTTTCTAGTATTTATCCCCGGAGGCCTCCCTTCATGTTGGGTTTGGCACTTTCTGGATGGCGAGGACATCTTTACCCCCCATGTCGGTCAAAGATTTATGAACTTAAATAATATCAACCACATGGTTCTATTCATATGACCCAAAACTACAAGCACTACAATCCTTTATGTATGATTATAAACTGCATAGAGGTCCTTTTTTTGCATGAACTTAAATGGTAACATTTATTCATTTAAACTACATGGTAACGCCTCGTCACATGATTTTAAACAGTGTGATACCTTTGGCCCTTACCAGAGAGGATTCCACCCCTATAGTGTGAGTTATTTACCACACTATGTTTTAATAACTATATGTAGATTTATTCACATCCTAATAGGATATGTAGTGATGCCTAGGTCCAATATCCTAGACTAGCTGCATTGTGATAAAAATGACCATGTAATTTTTTATAATCACTTCTATGTGCTGAAAGAAACCTTTTTAATTACTTGTTTCTCACACTGATAATATATCACATGGTATTGGGAATTATGGTAAGGGTTTCCCCAAATTATCAGGATGTATCAGTTCATATTAATGTTAATATGGTCTTGGATGCAATAGATTAAATGAAACAACAAATTTGTTTACTACACAACATTAAAACTACATGGTTAACATCCCTTGCATGACATAAAATTTCAAATCACTATGTACCATGCTTGAGAGGACCACTATCCTTGGTTTTGGTCTCACACCTCACCTACATTCAAGAAATTAATGTGGCTTGATTATCATCCTAATGGGAAATGTGGATATGCTCCAATTCTATATCCTAAAATAGACACATTATGATATAAGTGCCCCCTTCTCGCACAAGATCTATATTTTGTACAGGGAATCTATCTTATAAATATGTATGTATTGATTCATGTTACCACATGATACGTAGTTGAAGCATAACCTCAAATCTTGGGTCTAGTTATAATATAAAATGTCTCCTCCCTATGTATGGATCAAATATTCACAATGAGTTTTCTATCCTAGAACTACATATGGATTGATTATTGTTACTATAGGATATGTAGTGAAACCTAGATCTCAAATCCCAAGTATGAACACAAATGTTACCTTCACTACGTATGTGTCAGACCAGTGTAAGGAACACTCTACCCATTCCTAATCATTTTTGGCCTAAATGTTCCCTTCATACTCTGATACATTATTCTCAAAGATCACACTTTGTACCATGATAAATTTGGATATCTATAATATTTACATTATTTTTTTGTAATAATAGTGTTCAAATATAATGGGAACCTTAATTTTGACCATACATAATATACCCAGATATGGATCCGCATAATGAGTGCCTTAAATTTTTCTTTCAACACTACGGGAAAAATGAGCAATTGCGACGGGTTATTTGCGACGGGAATAGATCCCGTCGCAAATAAGTAGGCTTTTGCGACAGGATTGCTTTCCCCGTCGCAAAAGAACTGGCGCGCGGTGCGCGCCAAATCGCGGGAAAACTATTTGCGACGGGGGAATATTCCCGTCGCAAATAACCGGCGGCGGTAAAAGGTATTTGCAACGGAAATATTTCCCCGTCGCAAATAGTATGTCGGCAGGTGGTTATTTGCGACGGGACCCGTCGCAAATAATACTATTTGCGACGGGATTCCCGTCGCAAATGGACCCATCGCAAATAATCTAACCTATAAATACCCCCATCCGTTTTTTTCAAAACATTCTCAAATTCCATCTTCTTCTTCTCTCAAAGTTATATTTCTAAAGTTCAGTTTTTCTTTAGTTTAATTTTTTTCTCCGGAGCTGATATTAATGTTTTGAAGAACGATCAGAGCAGATCAATTTTCAAGGTATTTATGTTCAATTTAATTTAATATTTATTTTTAATTTTTTATTAGTTTCAATTATTCTTAATTAGTTGTAATTTAATTATGTTTATATTGTTTTATTACTTAATAAATTTAAATTATTAGTATTTTTCATAGTTAATGGTAATTAGGAATAATTAGTAATAATTTTTAATAATTAAGAATAAATATTAATAATTAGTAATAAATACCAATAATTAGGGATAATAACATTATTACATTATTAGTCTATTTTATTATTAATATTAAAATAATATAATTTTTTATATATATACAGTTCTCTTTTCATCTGTGTGTTTGCTGTCTTCACATGTATTATTTGTATATGGAGATAGAAAATGCAAAGATGAAAGGAGAATTGTATATAAATTAGAAAATTATATTATTTTAATATTAATAATAAAATATACTAATAATGTTATTATTTGTAATTATTGGTAATTATTCCTAATTATTAGTAATTATTCATTTAATTACTAATAATTATGAACAATTACCAATAATTATCAATAATTAGGAATAATTAGTAATAATTACCAATAATTAGTAATAATTACCAATAATTAGTAATAATTACCAATAATTAGTAATAATTACCAATAATTAGTAATAATTACCAATAATTAGTAATAATTACCAATAAGTAGTAATAATTATCAATAATTACCAATAATTAGTAATAATTAGTATTAATTACCAATAATTAGTAATAATTACCAATAATTAGTAATAATTACCAATAATTAGTAATAATTACCAATAATTAGTAATAATTACCAATAATTAGTAATAATTACCAATAATTAGGAATAATTACCAATAATTACCAATAATTACCGGTAAATAGTAATATAGTAATAATTAGTAATAATTAGGAATAATTACCAATAATTAGTAATAATTCGTAATAATTACTAATAATTAGTAATAATTAGTAATAATTAGTAATAATTACCAATAATTCGTAATAATTAGTAATAATTAGTAATAATTGCCAATAATTAGTAATAATTAGTAATAATTAGTAATAATTAGTAATAATTAGTAAAAATTAGGAATAATTACCAATAATTAGTAATAATTAGTAATAATTAGTATTAATTACCAATAATTAGTAATAATTACCAATAATTAGTAATAATTACCAATAATTACCAATAATTACCAATATTTATCAATAAAATGCCCTTGTAGAAAATGTGCATTGAGAACGTTTGACACATTTGACAAAGTGGGAGAACATCTCTTGCGTTTTGGTTTTCAACCAGATTATGTTTTTTTGGTATCAACACGGTGAACGTAGTTCCAGAGCAGGTAATACCAACTTGATTCCGGATCCATCCCGGTTTCAAGATTTAGTACATGATGTTGCAGGTTCATCTGTTCAACATACAGAAACTCCAGCTGATATAGCTTCAAATCCTGAGTTGGCACCGTCTGAATTTTTTGAGTTGTTGAAATCTGCTGAGGATGCATTATATCCTGGCTGCAAGATGAGAAAATTAGAAGCAGTTGCAAAATTTATGGCTATCAAATCAGATAACGGAATGTCAAACACCTGTTTTGACCAGATATTTTCTTTGCTGAAAACACTGTTACCCGAAGGAAATGTTTTACCTGCAAATTACTATGAGAGTAAGAGGCTGGTTCGAAATTTGGGACTTACTTGTCAGAAGATTCATGCATGTTCAAATGACTGCATTTTATATTCTGGGGAAAATGAGTCGTTGGATAGCTGTCCTACATGTGGGCAACTTAGATATAAAGAAGGACAACACGGGAAGTCTGGTTTGATTCCTGTAAAACAGTTGAGATATTTTCCGCTTACATCCAGACTTCAGCGTTTATTCATGTCTAAGAATACAGCGACAATGATGTCATGGCATAAAGAGAATATTTCAACCGATAAAAGCTTGAATCATCCAGCCGATGGTGATTCATGGAAACATTTTTATAGAGTGCATCCATCCTTTGCTTTAGAATCTAGAAATGTTCGATTGGGCCTTTCCACTGATGGTTTCTGTCCGTTTGGATCTTATGGTAGTCAATATTCATGTTGGCCTGTTTTTTTAACTCCGTACAATTTACCTCCATGGATGTTGATGAAGGAGCCATATATCTTTTTGACTTTACTAATTCCAGGACATCTGAATAAAAATATAGATGTTTATTTGAATCCATTGATTAATGAATTAAATTTATTGTGGAGCACTGGTGTCAGTACATATGATGTTGCAACGAAACAGAATTTCATACTGAGAGCAGCATTGATGTGGACAATAAGTGAGTTCCCGGCTTATGGGATGTTATCTGGCTGGAGTACACATGGTCAGAAATCATGTCCTTTATGGGAGAGAACAAAGCATTTATGCTCATTCATGGAAAGAAACCTTGTTATTTTGACTGTCATCGCAGATTTCTTCCAGCTGATCATCCTTTTCGCAGAAACAGATCTCATTTCAGAAAAGGAACAGTTGAAAGGGATGGACCTCCAAAAATGCTATCAGGTTCGGAGTTAAAATCAGTTGTATTTTGATTACCCCCATCACTTTTGGTCCCACAATAAACCAACAGAAAATTTCTGGTTTTGGGAAAGAACAAAATTGGATTAAACGTAGCATATTTTGGGATTTTCCATATTGGTCTGATCTGTTGGTCCGACACATGTTAGATGTCATGAATATTGAGAAGAACTGTTTTGATAATTTGTTTCATACAGTTTTGGATATGCCAGGAAAGAGAAAAGACAATGTAAATGCACGTTTAGATCTTGCCCAAATTTGCAGGCGTCCAGAATTGAAACTATTTGAGAATGTCAGAACAGAAAGGTTACTGAAACCAAAAGTAGCTTATACACTGTCTAAAGAAAACCGTTTATTATTTTGTCAGTGGATTGCAGATTTGAGACTTCCAGATGGCTGTGATTATAATTTGGGTAGATGTGTAAAGAATGGTCATATTACTAGATTAAAAAGTCATGATTGTCATGTTATAATGGAGACACTTCTACCCATTGGATTAAGAGGTCTGTTGAATTCTGTGATTTGGGATTCCATAACAGACATGTCTCATTTTTTTCGGTAAATTTGTGCGGCTACGGCAGATTATGATGCTCTAGGAAAACTTGAAAAAGATGTTGTTGTAATTATATGTAAACTGGAAAAAATATTTCCTCCGTCTTTCTTCGACTCAATGGAACATTTGATGTTACATTTGCCATATGAAGCCAAATGTGGAGGTCCGGTACAGTTTCGATGGATGTACCCATTTGAAAGATGCATGCAAAAATTGAAAATAAAAGTAGTAACAAAGCATCTGTTGAAGGATCTATTGCAGAAGCTTATTTGCAAGAGGAAATATCTTTTTTATGCTCCCATTATTTTGAATCTGAGTATCCTTCAAAACACAACCGAATGGGACGGAACGAGTGGAATATTGATGAAATCGACAATCAATTATCTATTTTCAACCAGTCAGAGCTTGGTTTCGGTGGAGTTTATGAACGCTGGCTTTCAAATGATGAACATCAGAGAGCTCATACGTATGTTCTGCTCAACTGTGAAGAGATGACATCAGTTGTACTGTAAGTGTTTATATCACTTATTCTATCATTTATGTTACAGTAAATAACTTTGGTTTTTATAGGTTGTATGATAATCATATCAAGAAACAAATTCCACAAATTACAGCAGCTGCTCTCGAAGAACGTCGACTGAAAAATTTCTCTTAGTGGTTTCAAAAACTGGTAACATAAATTCTTTATCTTTTAGCAACTCATTCAATGTATATTTTACTATATTGATAATTATTTCACAAATTTTCAGGTGTCTCGACATGCTGATAAAATTGACAAACGGATGTGTGTATTGAGTAACCCACCTTCCAAACTTGTTAAAACTTATAATGCATATATGGTGAATGGATTTCGATTCCACACACATGCATATGGGGAATCGAAAAAAACAATGAACAGTGGAGTTAGCTTGAGAGGATCTCATCATCGAGAAAATGAAGTTGACTTTTATGGCATACTTGATGAAATCATTGAACTCTGTTATCTTGGACAACATTACATAACCATGTTCAAATGTCGGTGGTTGGATACAGAGAGAGGCGTGCGTGTTCATCCGACTCATGGAATCATCTATATTAAATGTAAAAGTGTTCTCGCAGTAAATGAACCATTCTTATTGGCTCAACAGGCATATCAAGTTTATTACGCAAAGTACTGTGCAACATCAAGAGAATTGACTGATTGGCGGAGTGTAATAAAAATCAAAATTCGAGATAATCAGTTTAGTCAAAGTGAATGTGCTTTCACTGATGTGCAAAGAATTGAAGTTTTTCAAGAGAGTACTCAAAATCAATCTTTTTTACAAAGAGACATGAGTATCGATGACGACACCCCACATTTAAGAGTCGGTGATGACGATGATGTTAATGATGTCACATATGAATTTGAAATGGTAAGAGATGAAGAAACTGTAACTCGAATGGATATCGATGATGTTGAGGAGGAATATGAAGATGACATTGACATATATGAAGATGATGATGAAGATGAACACTGATAGCATTTCATGGTATTTATATACAATCATAATATGTATATATATATATATATAATAGTAATTATCAATTATTTGCTAACATTAATATTTTCTGTTTCAGATGGACGACGCCACATTTCGTGAGTTGGCGGATGCTGACCTGACTTTCGATGCGGATGAGTTGCTGACAGATGACCCTCAGCCTGTAGGCGCTCCAGGGAGTACGCGGAGGGGGCACGGTCTTGCACGATTGATGATTCCTGACCCCGTCCCCGAGCGACGTCCACGTCTTGGGTTTGATCCACGCACACGGAGGTGTGATAACCTGTGTGATAACCTGTGGATTTGACTAAGATTTCATTAATCTATTCACATAATAAATGTTTATTATTTTTTCAGTTTTCCGCATATAGCAGTCAGACAGGGCAGCGCTATTTTGCGCAACTATTTCTCTCAGCCGTGGACCACATGAGAGCAGATTCCCATTGATGTGCAGCAGGCCATGTTCGGCCATTGGTTGGTACGTACGTAAATAAATAATTTTTATTTTGAAAATTATTTCATTTCTAACTTGATATTTTGATTTATTTGTAGGGTTTATGGTATCCGATCGAGGATACCATGCGTGACGCCATCCACGAGGCATGAGAGGTGGCCATGCGTGATCGCCTTCGTCAGTTTTTGCACAATTTAAGAAAAGCTGCGATGAAGAAAGAAGGAGTGTCAGATTTTGATGAGTCATGTAGAGCACACCGACCAGAGTATATTTCATCCCATGTATGGGATGGATTATGTGCGCACTGGTTGAGTGGTGCCTTTCAGAGGAGATCATCGGTGGGGAGGCAGAATCGGGGGAGACATGAGGTGACTCATCGAGCTGGGAGTCGTTCTTTCAGTACTCATATACAACATTGTTACGTACATTATTTATAAATATTTTATATAACTATAAATATTAACAGTTTATTTTTTATTCTTATAGGCTGTCGAGCACCCCGATATTACAGAGTACGACGTATATCGGAGGATGTATAGTGATCCTGCTACTGGGGAGCTCAGAGGTGATCGTCAGCATCACATCGTGGTCAATATTATTTGTTTTCAAGTTTAAAAATTAACTGCATATAATATATTCACAATTTTAATTTTAAATTGCAACTATAGGAGTCATATGAGGCCGCAGCGTCACAGGCCCGACCTGAGAGTCAGGACGAGTCATCAGATCAGACCACTGCCCGTCAGTTTGATGAAGCGGCATGGATGTAGGCCACCCAGTATGCCTTCGATAAGGGTCGGGTAGTTGGTATCGGCTCTCGACTGACTCCCGGAGATTATTATGGCAGTGCTGCGATGTCGGCGTCCAGCTCGAGAGGAGCTCGTGCATCTTCTTCTACTACACAGTATGAGGATCAGTTGCGATCTCAGAATGCACAGATAGAGAGTCTCCGACAGGAGCAGAAGCAGATGCGTCAGCAGCATGGGGAGGAGCGTCGACGCCAGCAGCAGCTGTACGAGGAGCAGGCGAGTCGGTGGCAGCAGCAGCATCAGGAGCAGATGGAGTACATGCGCCGACTCACTCATGCTTTAGGGATGGAGTTTCCTCCACCACCATCTGCAGATCCCCCCCTCCCCCCCTCCTTCAGATTAGAGATTGTACTTATGTTATAAAATTTGTGAAATCAATTTTTTTTTTCTATTCGTAGTTTCTGTCTCATTATAAAATATTAATAATATTATATTTTTAAATAACAATATTAATATGAATAATAATATTATATATATTTTATAATATTAAATTTTATATATATATTAAAATTTTATAATATTATAATTTAATTATATTTTTTGTAATACTTGAATTATTTTAATATTTGAATGTAAAATAATTCTATTATTTTTATATTAATTAAAATAAATTATTAATATTTTTTTATTTATGAATTATAATTCTAATATTATTATATTAATTAAATCATTTATTAATATTTTATTATTTTTTATTTTTGAATTATAATTCTATTATTATTATATTAATTAAAATAATTTATTAATAATTTATTATTTTTATTTGTGAATTATAATTCTATTATTATATTAATGAAAATAATTTATTAATAATTTTTTTTTTATTTTTTTATAGTATTTGCGACGGGATACTATGCCTGTCGCAAATACTAGTATTATTAATAGTTTTTTATTTTTTTTAAAAAATAGTTTTTGCGACGGGTCCCGTCATAAAAACTATTTATAGTATTTGCGACAGGATACTATGCCCGTCGCAAATACTAGTATTATTAATAGTTTTTTATTTTTTTAAAAAAATAGTTTTTGCGACGGTACCATCGCAAAGGTATTTGCAACGGGTCCCGTCGCAAAAGGTATTTGCAACGGGCCCGTCGCAAAAACTATTTTAAAAGTTTTTTACAAAAATACGGAGTATTATTTGCGACGGGGAGAATGACCGTCGCAAAAAACGGCTTTAGCGACGGGCCCGTCGCAAATAAGTGTTGTTGCGACGCCGTTTTCAGCAACTGGCTATTTGCGACGGGCCCCCGTCGCAAAAAGCCATTTGCGACGGGATCCCGTCGCAAATACCTGTTTTTCTAGTAGTGCAACCAGAGGAATCTTCATTCCCAAGAGGAAATAATCTTATCTCCATACACTCTAACAACATTGTAATGTGAAATTATTTTCGAACATGGTCTGTGTTCATCCATTATATGCCTATCTCATCCCAATCCCTTATATCCAAGGACCCTAAGGCCATATCTTACAATATTACCCTTCATACCTAGATAATGTTGAAGTACTTTTGGTTGGAGCACTAAGAAATGGTTGGTCCTTGATGAAATACCTTAAAAGGAACACTAGAAATCCTTGTTGAATTATGTTAAACTATAGGGAAATGTATTTGATTCATGATGTTAAACAACGTGGTTCACATTCCTATCATATGAGAAAACACTGCATATTTTTGTGGCCTCTCATCACAACTTGAATCTAGAACTACACGTGTCTTGATTCTCATCACAATGAGATACATAGTGACATCTAGATTCCCTATTCTAGGCCCAACAGCACCCAAAAAATGTATGTCCCAATTATTGAATGGAATACCAACATGAGTTACCCTTTCTTTCAAACACATTTTTGGAAAAAAATGACTCCCTTCCTTCAAATAAAGTTTGTATTGGAATATTCCACCCATGGACAATGATGACCAAGATGCTTCTCATAATACTTCTTGGATGCATTCCCTATTTCATAAACCACACTCCATTATCTTGAGAAAACTTGAATAGCCACAAAAAATCCTACCTATCAGTAATAAGAGTGATCAACTCTGAGGGACACCTTTTTTTTGAATATTCATAATATTCCCATATGTGGCTCTATATAATGAGTGCCTTAAATGTGTCTTGTCAACCATAGGCATCTTCATTCTTAGGATATAATGGTTTCATTTTCAAAATCCTCAACAACATCATAATGAATTATTTATTTCAAAAATAGTATGGGGACATTCCTTTAATACCTTACCCATATTATCCTTTCTATATTTTAAATCCTTAAGATTACATTTTACAATCCCCCTCCCCACATACAAAAGTTATCAAAGTATTATTGTCAAAGATTCTTTGTTTAGGTAATTTATGGTTAATGTTGTTCGACCTAAAACATCAGCTACACTATTTTGGCATGCAAGACCTTAAACTACTAATGTAAAGAGTTGTAAAACTCATCAGGTTAAAAACATGCAAAGGGATACTTGAGTAAAAGTTGAGTCATGAATTCTAAGGCTACTACACGTAATACTTAGGAAAAGGTTTGGGTGGTTACATGAGAGACATAAAGTTTATAGGGCCCGTCATGTGACTCTAGAAATAGTAAAATTATTCTCTTTAGATCCCTCAATCTAGAAAAAATTAGATAAAAAAAACATCAGTTAACAACATTTATATTCAAGATATTACAAACTCTTCATAAAAGATCATTTATTCTTTTAAACATTCCAAGTTTGGTGTTAAAGTGGTGGTAATCACACCAACACTCGCCCATGATCCATGATAAAAGAAAAATAAATAGAGTACATCAAACAAAATGTTCATGATTATGGATAATTTTGTAACTCAATATTCAAATGATTTGGATCATATTTATTTTCCTCTTTTAAAAAAATACAAGTTGATGTGAAGGAAAAGAAATAGAAAAATAAATAAGGTATCAGATTTATCAAAGTAAAAAAAAACTCATATCATGCTACATAACCCACATAATAAGTTACAAAAACCACATAATAGCTGAAATTACACATGTAGAATTTTAAATCGCAATGAAGAGATCATTCTACCATGAATAAAAATAATTAGTTCATAGGAATACCAATTTTTGGATGATAAGACTTTCGTATATAGAAAAGACTATTCACAAAGGAGAATTTCTATGTGAGGAATGATATCAATCCGCAACCTCAAGGTAATTTTAAAATCACCGGTAGGCATCTAGGTGAAAAATTAGACAAATTGAAACCTTTTATAGGTGTGTTTCCTCCTATGGGTCCACATGAACCCCATAAAGCATTACGTTGGTCTAATTTCATCCACATAATTGAATCTCCTTTATGTAGATTGGACCCCATTCCAATGGGGGAATTTATTAGGTCTGGTAAAATATGAGAGTAATCTAATAAATATTTGATGAATTTGGGGGAAAAAATTAAATGGTTAAGGAATTCATAGTGTTAAAAATTGGTAAAGTAAATATAACCAAAATGTTTCCCGTTCCTCCCACACCGTGCACATGATATGTAGGACCATCAGTATACATGGTTCTCCCACAAATGAAAATAAATCATTTAGGGGGTGAGGTAGTAAAATAACACCCTTGAAAATGATTTATTCATTTGTGGGATTAGGTGATTATTTAAATCCCCACCATAAATGAAATTTTTGTTTTTGGGAGAAGTAGGTGATTTAATTCCCCACACAAACAAACTTTTCATTTTTGGGAGAAGGTAGTGATTTGAATCCCCCACAAAAAAAACCTTTTAATTTTCCACATGATTAGTCCCTTTTTTCGTCCTACAAACCCCAAACTGTTATGAAAATAATAGTTTTATCACTTAACCGCATGATTCCATGTATAATATGTGGGAAATTGGATATCCTAGGAAAATGAGAATTTACCATCCCTATAAATACTTGTTCTTTGGAGAGAAAATGGAGAGTTGTACAGATAGAAAAGAAGGCTAGATAAGACTCATTCAGGTAATTCACCTACCACATATCATGAAAGAGACCCAAAAAATGGATCCTTTACAAAGAGGAAATATCTAAAAACCTATAAAGGGTTCCCTTATACCCTTAAATCAATCTTACCATGAAGTAGTCTCCATTTCAGAATATTTTGTGATTCACCACCCCACATAGCAAATATTATTATGTGGAATGGGGTATCCCTAGGTTATCTTCTCCTTATAACCTTGATTCCATATTTTTATGTAGAATTTGGATCTATATTATCCCCTTTATAAAATTTCTAAATTTCTTCGTGTATCTCCTATCATAACTCGATAATTATTTCATTAAGGCCTCCTCTATGACCACTGGATTAATTCATCTCATGGAAAGGACACACTAGCATGTACTTTATCTAGTCATGCATTCTTGTGGTAATAAAATACCTAAATTTAACCTCCTTGGTGGAAGGTATTTTCAGAATGTTTATAATATTTAATTATTATGTAAATAAGGATATTGACCTTAGGGATAGTAGCAGATGGCTTCTCAGGTTGAGCGGTGACATCAGATGCTTGAAATGTTAAGTAAATTGTACAATAATCCCCCTTATCATCCATTGACTTTTCCATATTCCCCTATTCCATCTATCAAAAAGGTAGGATAGGAGGATATTTTTTTATAGAACACCCCCTAAAGTAATCCCCTAGTCTTTCTTGAGAGATATTAAGTTCCTCCCACCTTCCATATCCTTGCCCCCATCCACCAATGAATGGAAGAGATTGTACAGGTTTCTAGATCTTATGATTCCACTTTTTTCTCACACCAATCATGACTCAAGTTGGTATTATAGGTTAGTGTAAATCATGTAATTTTCATAATCAAATATCCATATAGGCTTGATTTTCAGTGTTATCCCCAACCATGTTATCACCACCTCAAAGGGCCATATTCCCAATGAAGTAAACCATTGGGAACCTCTATAAGTGTAAGACCCAACCCTTTAAAACTAAATTACATTTTATTCTTATCCAAACAAGATATATGGAAGTCTCCTTAGGGTTCAAACTCATCACCCCAAACTCAACCTAATATTCTACGTTCTATATTCTGAGTAGGGTCATATTCAACCTAGAGGGTCATATTCCTTCTAGGTCCTTAGGGAATCTTAGATATAAGTTTCACAAAAACCCTTGTCCATGAACCTTTAACCTATACATACTTATTGTATGGTGTTAAAATACACAGTCTGGTCCTTATTAAATGAACTTAAAAGGTATGATGTTTCCTATTATGTGGAACCAAACTACATGAGTTCTGACTCCTCTTATGAGGATATATAAGAATCCCCTCTTACAATTATGATCCCAATATCAAAATAACTTATTCCATCCTAGATGATAGTAAAATATATTGTTCCTAATATGTGTCTTGAAACCAGTATCATGATAATAAACAACATAAAAATCTATATCCTATATATAAATGGCATCATTGATGGACAAACTTAGATACATATAGATGTCCCTACTAACGAAGAACCTCATATATATATAGATGATTATAAATCCAATAAATGATATCAATTGATTGTTAATATAAGGGCAATCCATTATATATTTTTGATTTAATAAAGGATTCATGAATATTTCTTAAATATTTAATAGAGTCTCGGAGTAGGCCACAATTCCCCCCAAAAATATGCGATGATCATGACCTCCCATCCTCTCGACCAATGTGTGTCCCTAAGTGTTGTTGGGACCATATTTCAATGGCCACCAACCTTTTGAAATCAGGTTCATGAACATTATGAATAAGGGAACTATTGGGTGTTTCTGGTTCTATGAATAATCACCATTGGAAATCAACCCATCACAAATATGGGTGTGAAAAAAATTGGTAAACTTGACATGAAAAATTGTACAATCGTCTTCAACCTCCCACAATAAATCATTCAAGTGCTATATTTTCTTTAGAAACAAAATTTAATTAAAACATTTAATATAATCCTTGAATCATGAGAGCATAAGATTATAATTAATAACATCTTTTAACTATGGTAAAAAAAATTTCATAAGGAAAAATTAATTTCACGAGTCACACACTTTCACCCATTCTTGTAATACAACTTAATTGTACCCACGTATACATCACCTTGATGAGTCACCCTATTTCACCAATGCTTTCAAAAAACTAATTTGTTCTTACATATACATATCTCAAGAGATTTAAAATTTTATGTAATGAATTGAAGGGTGAAATTGGACCCCATATGTCATTATCCATACTTATCAGTGATACTTTAAAATCATTCACTTATCACATCATAAAGAAACCTTGGAAATAAAATGTGTTTCATAAAACATTTAAATAAAAATATTTCACCTTTCATAAAGAACCCACATAAATAAAATGGGTTTCATGAAACTTTAAAAGTTAAACTATTAACCTTTCATAGCATAAAGAACCCATGTTAATAAAATTAGGTTTCATAACATTTAAAAATACTATATAAATGTGAATTAGATAAATTAATATAAAAAACTTGGTCACCTAAAAATAATCACATAATGAAAGAAAATTAGAGGGTGAAACTTGAAAAATAACCCCATTAAAGATTTATCTTTTTGAACAAAGAGAGGAAAATGAAAACCAAATCACAAAATAGTAATTTTTTGAAAAAAATATTTTATAACCATTGATGTGAAATTCCTATTCATGAGTCTATTTTCAAAATTATCATTTTTTGATAAAAAAAGTGAAAGTAAAACACTTTATATAAGTGTATTTGAATTAAAAACTACTTTCCCCTATATATATAATAGATAAAATAATTTAAAATGAAAAATAAATTATTGTAGTGAACATCGGAAAAAAAATTCAAGAATAAGTCCTATAACTAAAATGAAGAAGTTTGAGTTACCAAATCCATTACCATTACCATTGATTTCCATAAAAGTGATTTAAACTATTGTATAAAAAATAAATATCTTAATTATAAATTTTAGTAAATCCTAAATTAATTTTATAAAAGGGTATTTATATAAAAAAGGTTCCAAAATTCAATTTATTTTATTCATTATAATTCTTTATAAATTTGTAATTTCATTTGATGGGAGTTTTGGCTGTAATCCTTAAAGATAAAATCATTGATGAGTATGTTTCTATTATTTTTAACGAATGGTCATTGGTATCTTAATTAATGAGTTTAATCATAATTTTAACATTAAAAAACCAAAACCAAAACCTTTATTTTATTATTTATATCATATATTTTCATTAATTAAGTTCTCATAGTCATCCATGATATTATTTTATAGCATTTTCAAGTAAGTGGTTAGAATAACCCAAACAAGAATATACTATAATTAATGGATGATTATGATTATGAAAGTAGTTTTTTTAGAAAAATATTATTATTATAGAATCATAATTATATTATTTAAATACATTTAAGAGGTTGAATAATATTTTAAAATATTTAATAAATAATAAATAAACAGGATAAGATATGTTACTTCATGGAGTCGGTAGTCTTGACAGCGTAGGAAAGAAAGTTCCAATTTTCTTAATAAAAAAGGTGAAAGGTGGTTAATATTTAGTACATTAGAATAATAAAATTTAGTATAAAAATAATATTTATGTAATAATATTCATACTATAAAATTCTATTGGGAATGTAATAAAGAAAAGAAAATAATTTAGGAAAAAAGCACTCACATTGAGAACTTAAGATTTCCCTTAAAAGACTCCTTAGAAATAGAGATCTTAAGCCAATATATTATGACTGTAGGCTTGAGGAAAATAAATAGGGTTATAAATTAATTATAATTGTATTATTTTCAGATGGAAATATAATTATTTTAGTGTTATTGAAGGGGTGTTGAGAGGCCCCTTTTGTAAGTGGCGAGAATGATATTTTTATAATTATAACCACTTAATATAAAGGGGGCACATGTTAAACATGTAAAGTGGAAAAAAACATGACCAATAATTTATTATAGATAATTTTTGGTCAATAAACACCTAAAAAATCAATTATAGACATGTTTTGTTACATTTTATTCCTTTTACTCCCTAGGTTACCCATTTTTACCATTTTGGTTTTCTACCACGATAACTAGTTTTTTTACTAAGGTAACTTATCATTTATACCCTAAAATAAAATGGTATTTATAATATAATTTTTACCTTATAATTAAATATATGAAATTAATTTTATTATATTCATTTTATAAAAGTGAGTAAATCAATTTTAAAATAATATGTGTATATTGTTTTAAAATAATTTTTGAAAAAAATACAGCTTAACTTTGTAAAGTATCAAAGATAAATTTTAAAATTAAAATAAAAAATATAAAGTAAATTATAAAATAATTATTTGATAAATAAAATAGTTTAATAAATTTACAAGTCATAATTATATACTAATAATGTTTTAAAATTCACGGTATTTGAAAAAATGGTCTTTTTTCACTATTTACCTAAAAACCAATCTTTTTAGAAAAATCTCAAAAATTAATCTTAAGATAATATTTTCTTGATAAGTCTAAAAATGGATTTAATTTTTTAAAATTATCATTCTATATTTGATAAATTTATATTTTATATAAAATCATAAAGTATAACACAAAGTTATTTTCTAGGAAATCATTATTTAGTTTTATTAGCTTTTATTCTAAAATTAGTGTTAATATATTATTTATATAAAAAATATATCACAATTTAAAATATAAAATTTTGAAAAAAAATTAAGCATAAAAATATTTTATTAGTTTTTTATCTTCACTATTAGAAATAATATTAAAATGTAACTTTATTTCATAATGTGGTAATAACTATTTTTACCAGATCATTTAATGATCATCCTACTGTGGTCAATATTTATTTTATTAAAATATATTGATTTAAATTTAGTTTTAGTGTTGTGTGTAAAGTAATCTATCAAACCTAATATTTATTTAAGGATGAATATTTCACTAAAATCTTGGATCATTACATTCTACCCCCTTAAAAATAATTTCACCATTGAAATTTTATTACTCAGATGAAAACATGTGAGGGTAATTTTGTCTCATTACATTCTTATGTTCCCATGTAGATTCCTAAAATTTATGATTTATCTATAGAAATTTGACCAAATGAGTAGTCTTATTTTGTAACGCATTATCTCTTCGATCCAAAATTTCCACTGGTTATTACTCATATGATAGATCATGTTCCATGTGCACTCATTCTGAGTTCATTACATGTGATGTATATAGTATATATTTAATAAAAATTGATACATGGAAGATATAGTGCACTTGAGATAGGTGTGGAGTGAGTGCTAAGTGATAAGATACTCCCCTGACATGGTCAAGGATCTATAAGGGACAAATGTACTAAGGGACCAACTTCCCCTTCTTCGAAAATCTCATAACCTACATCCATGGAGATATCTAGAGGGAAAAATTATCACCAAATTCAAACTCTAGACCTAATCAATGATTATATTCACAACCCTTCTATTTAATTTTTTATTCTTTCACATTCCACTGAAATGTTAAAACATTCTTCTTTATTACTTTGACAAGCTCAGGACCTATCACCATCCTCTCTCCCACTTTATCCAAGCACGATATAATTCTATATCTCTTTACATATATAGACTCATATAGTGCTGACTAAATTATAGAATAGAAATTTTTATTATATGATAACTTTATTAAGGATAGGTTTTGATCCCAACATCCTTGAAATTCCATTGAAAAAGATATCAACATATCCTATAGAGTTTGAATAGTCCTCTAAGACTAACCATCTATCTAAGGGTGATAAGAAGTGACTAAAATAAAATATTTATCTAATTTATTCTGAAGAATTCTCCAAAACCTTAAGGTAAAACTTGGATCTTGATTAGATACTTTATATCCCTTATGTATATCTTTGTGAGTTGGTCAAGAAAGAAATTTTCTTTGATGGAAATAAAATGTGCTAACTCTGAAATGTTGTTAACTATAGCCTAAATATATTATGGCCCTTAGTAGTTTTGGGGAGTCCTATAATGAAATCCTTGGTAATTTTTTCTCATTTACATACTGGTTTGGGCAATGGTTGAACATAACCTTACACTTTTGGCACTCATCCTTAACTTTACAAAATACCAAGAATAAAAATATTTATTTTTCAATATCCTCTTCATGTTATCACACCATAAGTTTTTCTATAAATCTCTATACATCTTCACGCTTCCTAGATTAATAGAGAATGATGATATATGATCATTATCCAAAAATACCCTCTTCATTTTTGGTTTTTATTGAACACATATCAAGTTTATAAACCTTATAACCCTATCTTTATTAAAGTTTAACTCTATAATACTCACTAATTTTTCTATATATACGAATCATCATTATGGAATTATTTGATTTTCACATGAATGGATGGTTGATCAGTAATTTAGGAAAGATCCATTTTATTTTCTACCATTCTGACTTTAAGATTTATACTCTACAAATACATGAGTATTAGGTCCTTTTCAATCCTCATCCTGTATATAGAAGCATGATCTTTCCTGCTTAGTGCATCAAAAACCTTATTTCACTTCCCCATGTGGTAATGTATTGAGAGTTTTTTTTTATTATTTCCAACCATAACCTTTAGAACATATTAAAATCCTTAAGTTTGAATATATATTTCAATCCATTGTGATCATCATATATAATACACTTTTCTAAATGGAGATAATGTCACCAAATATTTAATTAAATGATCACTGTTTCCAACTAAAAATCACGCATCATGTAATTTTTATCTTGAGTATTTAACTGATATGAGGCTTAATAAATTACCTTATCATTCCCTATGAGTAGACATCCAGAGCCCCTTTTAAAAGAAACGATGTATATTATAAACCCTTCCCCACTATAGGGTAATGTAAGTACAGGTACAATGAACAAACCATTCTTTAGTTCCTTGAATATTTATTCAAATTACTTCATACAAATTAACTTCAATCCCTTCTATGTTAACTTGGTTAATGGATTTGATAACCTTGATAAATTTATCTCAAATTATTTGTAATATCTTGATAACCTAAGAAAATTATGGATCTCAATTATAGTGGCTGGTTAAATTCATTACTCCAAAACTTCCACCTCTGATGGATCTATTGATATACCCTTTCTTTTGATTAAAAAACCAAATAATGATAATTTCTATAGCCAAATTGACACTTTATAAACTTGGAATACAATTTCTATTTTCTTGAGTTATTCAAAACAATACACAAATGATCTTCATGCACATCCTTTCTTTTAGAATATATGAGAATATCATTTATAAATACAACCATGAATTTTTCAAGGTAATACCTAATGAATCTGTTTATAAAATCCATAATGACATCATGGGAATTAATAAGTCCAAATAAACTCACTATAAGTTCATAGTGTCAATACCTTGGGTGAAAATATATTTTGGAAATATCCACCATTTTTACCCTTAATTGATGATATCCAGATCAATAGTAAATCTTTTAGAAGTATTGTGATCCTTGGATTTGATCAAATAAATAATTGATATGGGGTATACGATGCTTGTTTTTTTATCATTATATTATTAAAATCATGATAATCAATGAAAAGATGAATTTATTTATCCTTATTTTTGGACAAAGAGGTCTGGTTCACCCCATAGTGGAGCACTCATGTACATGAAACCCTCATCTAGATTCTCTTGAAGTTTTTCTTAAATTCCTCTAAATTATTGTGATCTATTCAATATGAAATCTTTGAGGTAGGCATGGATATAGAATTGTGGTCAATCAAAAACTCAACCTTATGATCTGGGTGAAGACTAAATAGTTCATCTAAAAATAAATCAGTACACTCTCACACAATACGCATGTCATCAATGTTTTATTCCTCCATAATCATTTGATGTATAAATCCATAATTTATGGGTATCAATATCTAAATTATAAAATTTTCTTCTAAGGAAAATCCATTATTATTCCTATGATGATACTTTATAATGGACGATTCATAGTATTAAATGATATTGATTTTACCAGACTATTTTATGTGATTTATGTAGGGAAAGAAAATATATACCCAATATTATATCAAATTCAACCAAAGGAATAAGAATCATACCTTCATGAAATATCCTACCAAAAATACCAATCAGAGAAGATTTATATATCTTAGATATAATCATTTATCTACTAGGTCTTTTCACAAATATTTCAATATCCATTTCTTGAAGTGGTGATTCAATATTCTTAGAAATAATGTGTGATATAAAATAATATAATGAACCAAAATAAAATATGTTATTAATGGATATAGAAAAGATATCAAGTGTACCTCAAATCACTTCATTATTATGATCTTCCTCAGTGGTAGTTATCAAAAATTCCCTTCCTTATTCCATTGGTTTAAGAGGTTACTAGGGCCAATTTTCTTCATTGTTATGAGGGTTGGGGAATAAATCCACATAATGACCAAACTCCTTGCACATGAATCATTATATTGTGGGTGGATCATTACCCAAGACCTTATTTTCCTCTATTTCATTAATCTGACTCTTAGACTTTATTTGGAAGTTGTGGGATCAGTGTCTTACTTTACCACACCCAAAACCCTTCCTTGATAAATTGATGAAATTACTAAAGTGATTTTCCCACAATTTTAGAATGTAGTGGTTGAAATTACTTCACCCCCATGTGACTTACCATCAGAGTTCTATTTATATTATTACTTTCCTTTATTCTATAAGAAATAACAAAAACCCTAAATTTTCATCTGCACCTTCAGAAAACATTGAACAATATCATTGTATCTCCTAAATTCTCTTATGCATAACACCCTTTGAAGTCTTGGTTTTAAACTACCAAAGAAATGATAAATCCTATTTTCCAGTTGGGTGATATAACCAGAAGCATGCCTCATGAGCCTCATGAAGTTTACTTCATAAGTGATAATAGAATAATCCTCATTTTTCTCCAAATCAATTAATTATATAAATAGTCTCATACAAAGAGTGAGGAAAGTGCTTTATGAATAATAGATTCTTGAACACCTCCCATTACATAGTGTCTATTTCCTCATTCCTTGCGGTGTTCTTAATGTGATTCCACTAATCTCTAGACTTTCCTTATAAATGATAGAAAACCAAGATGAAATTTTCATGATTTGTTTACTAAATAATGGAAACCATATTTTCTATATCATTGATATGTTTTCAGTAATAAGTGGATTAAAAGATCAAATAAAGGAGGGTTAATGTTGTCATATGAAAGACTCAATAACAAGCTGCTCATTCCTTGGTGTGTTCAAAAGATCAATATAGATTGTGTTTTTATTCATTGCATGTGACTGTTGGGTGATAATTTCTATTAGGTTTTGTATACAAACTCCGATATCATTTTCTACTTTTTTGGGACAATCATTTCATTTCCCATCACATCCATTATTAACCTAGTATCTCCTTGATCCAGTGATTTCTTAAATAAATAAAAGTCAAGTATAAGAGTACTTAATCTAAAAAGAAAACTATTATCATACAATTAATTAATCATAACTAACACGTCTACCATAAATTATATATTTTAAGTATTTAATATAGGATATTCATTGTCTACATCCTATTATGATCCCCAAAATTACCAAAATATTATGCCAAAATCATTCTTAATGGTTCATAAACAAAATGTGAATCACCAAATCATATCCCCTAGGAGTTTCTACCCAAGTGTGAAGTCTTAGACCCACTCATCGTGCACTATAGGGAATATCGATTCACTTCTCAATTATTATTTTTCTGTATGATTACCACTAGATGCATCTACACTATAACCGCATCAACTTACCAGTATCCAATAAGAGATTTAATTGATAGGAAAACCACATTCTCAAAACATTACTAACATTTAGGAATATAATATTATAATTTGACTCATATATATGGTTTCCAATAAGGTTTTATAACCATAATTCTCAAAAATAACTTCTATAATAACCAAAAACAACAAAATCTTTTCCTCTGATACCCACTATTGATACCCAAGATTAAAATGCCTTTATTTTACATACTTTACATGAAACAAACATTACATTCCATAAATAACAGTATTAATATACTTGGGAATAATAGGCTAAATGTATTTGGATACTAGGTACATAATAAAATTATTATACACTACTTGTGATTGTAACTTATTAAGTTCACTATAATAGGCCATCCTTTAAACATATCATGATGAAAACTCATCATCATAACCTAGGGAATGGAACCATTAAAAGGTGTGATCTAAAACACTTAGTGAAGGATGAATAAAAATTCCATCAAGGATTATTTCATAAAACAACCATGAACATAAGATAAATATCATATAAAAAAATATTAACTTAATGTCACAAGAGATCAACAATGAAACATAATAGCTACAATAAGGATTAAACAGATTTAATATAAACATTTTATCATGAGATCATAAGATCAGAATGCATAAAATATTTCAACTATGGAAAAATACTTATTAAAGGGAAACATTACTTCCAGGAATCACATGATTACACCCATTATTAACAACTTAATTATACCCACATATGCATCACCTTCATGAGTCATAATCTTACAACCATAGTTATGAAAAAATTAATTGTGCCCGTATATACATATATAATGAGATTTAAAATTTTAACCAATGTATTGAAGGGTGATATAGAACCACACCCATAATCAACTATACTTATGAGTGCCACTTGAAAATAATTCACTTATCAAATATTAAAGAACCCATTGAAATTAAATGGGTATCTTAAAATATTTAAATGAAAATTATTCACTTGTTATAAATATCCCCCAAATAATAAATTCGGTATCATAAAACTTTCAAAAAAAAAAATCATTCAACATTCATACCATAATGAACACACATAAATAAAAATTGGTTTCATAACATTTCAATATTTTATAACGACATGAATTGAATTGATTAGAATCGAAAAATTTATCACCCAAAAATAATCTCACAATAGAAGAAAAGTGGAGAGTGAAACTTGAAACATAACTCTATTAGAGATTTATATTTTTATATATTGAGATTAAAATGAAAACAATATCAAAAAATAGTTATTTTTTGGAAAAATAATTCCATAATCATCAACATAAAATTCATACTCACGAGTATCTTTTCAAAAACTCTAATTTGTTTTCTTAAAAAAAGTGAAAAGAAAACACTTCATGGTTGTAGATTTGAAAAAAAAACTCTTTTACCAATATATATTGTCACAAAGAAACCCAGTTCAACCCTAAAAAGGTCACCTGAGTCGATCTTCCATACGACCCAAAGAGTGTTCCTGATCCCCATGGGCTTGAAACTAGTGCCAAACATCAAAATAATGTAGTTGGGAATGATTTTTTTCATAAAAGGAAAAATAAATAAACATAAACTGAATAAACTAGAAGTGATAAAGTAAATAAACTAAGTAATGAAACATACCTCAAGTGACTTCATGGTTCACCATGGAACATAAACCACACTCACTCCAAGACCAATCCACTACAAGAGAAACCTAAAACTCAAAAGATAGAATAGGTGTGAGCACCAAGAGGCTCAGTATACATTCTAAAGAACAAAAATGCCCTATTCCCTTGCCTTTAAAAAGAAACCCCAAACATGATAGTTTTAAAATAAAGCGTAATAAATTAATGTTTTTCATTATTTTTAAATTCAAGAAACAAGATTCATTTTCAAGAAAAGAATTCATCTTCCAATATGTTTTCAAAATAGGTTCCAAGAATGCATTAACATTCCAAAATAAAAGGCCAACAATTGAAATTAAAAAACATGGATTTTAAAAAAAATGAAATAAGATTGAAGTAACTAAAATGAAAATAATTTCACAAACACCATGTCATAAGCGAGTACCTTGGTCAACCCCTATAGGTAACTAGAAAAAATAGGACCCTAGGAACCTCATACCTCAGTGAAATGTGGTATAGAAACCACAAAAAACTGTTCTCTCATGCACGATCTGCTATTAGGGGATATCCCCGTAACCCTAGTGGTCTCCAATAATCATCCATGTTTAGTTAGATTTGTAGCATCAATCCTTATAGACGTAACCAGGATGAACCACTTCCTAATCATCTAGCGTACTAGTCCTAGTCCACCCACCTAGATAACTCGAGCTTCCCATGTGCTCTATTTTATATGGTGGTGAGTTTTTATCAAACTGACACACACAAACACATCATTATCTTTATTCAAAACCATACTCATACTATCAATATTGATCTACCTCCTTGAGTACATCCCCCATTTTTTGTCACACAAAAAAATGCACAAGTCTCTTTACTAGGCATGTATCATAATTCATAAATTCAACAAAATTATTTTATAAAACAAGGAGAATTTTTCAAGAGGAGTTTTCATTTTACACAAATCATTCTTAAAGTGACAAACATGCCTCGTTAATTTACAAAGAATATTATAATTTTATAAAACATCATCACCCAATTATTTTGAATCCCAAACTATTCAAAAGCTCAATGAAACAACCAAAGAATCACACATTTAAAACAACTTGAAACCATACATAAAATAAAGAAGACATTTTAAGGAAGTTGAATTACCAATTAACCTCAAATCCATACTAAAACCCATGAATTTTCCAAGATAATCAAAATATGATTTTTTTTTAAAAAATCACACACTAACCCATCATCATTCAAAATAAAATTCCATAACAAATATACAAACTAAACATTTGGGGAAATACTTATCAAACTCTAAAAACCATTCAGGAATCAATTTTAAAGATTTAACATCTAAAACAAATTGAGCATTAGAAAGGAACTACATTTTCCAAACAAGGTAGAGAGAATATATCAATAAGAAAAAAAACACATTGAAAACTTAAATAAATTATGAAAAACAATACAAAACCATTACTAAAAATCCCAAACAAACTGCATAACTTATACATATACTACATAAATATTAAATATATTTTTTAAAAAATAAATAAATTATGTAATTAAAATTAAAAGTATAGGAATAGGGAACCTACCTCAAACATACCTCTCTTTTATGGTGATCACTCAAAACAAACCTTCATACTAACACACACATGAATTTATACATATATATGTAAATACCCCTAGCTGCATTGTACATATTCCCCGCTCCATGAGGGAATATGTACAAATATGGAATATATATATATATATATATATGTGTGTGTGTGTGTGTGTCTTACCCTATGCATGCACGTGTTGGCGTTATTAACACCCATAGCCTGAGACCACATCAACGGGACCCGGTTCACTCTAGAAAAATTTAGCGACAACTCAAAACAACGTAGAAAAGACCCACAGAACTAAAATTAATTATTGACAACTAAAATATCACAAAATCCATAATTACAATTATTACACAATGAAGAAATAAAATAATTATTACCTTAAGACCGTGGAGAAACCTTCTGTGTTCATCAACCGTGAAGAGAATGATAAAAGACATGGCCAACAAAACTTAATCACCAAGAATAGACAAAAAAAACCCCCAAAATGAATTACGGTTCAGCCAAACCCTATGCACCACAAGAAACAGAGAAAAACTACCAAATAGAGGGAGAATATGGGAGATGATACTCACCAGAGGAATTCAAACACCAAAACAGGAGGAGATTTGTTCACTAGAGGGAGGGAGAGGTGTACTGGAGATTCTACTAATTGGCCAGGACACATCAAAAGGACGGAGGACAGTCGCATGAGAGAGTAGGAGGGGGATCCAGACGTGCAAGAGGGGATCCACCATAAGAGGAAGGATTGAGTTTCTCCGTATAGATACCCTAGACTTTTACACATAACATTACATGATTTTAAGCATAATTATACATCAGTGTACAATACAAGGATTGTTAAGTCAAGTGTCTTGGAAGACTAGGTATATAAAACATAAAACATTGGTCTATAAAAAACTTTTATTTATTTAATATTTATAAGAAGATCCTAACTTCCTTTTAGACCTTAAATATTCATAGTGTACCCTGGGGAACACATGAACAAAGGGATGATCTAAAAATCCTAGTAAGGGAATGAACATAATAATAAAGCTTAAGCAAATGAGCTAGGAGGCATGGCATAATGATATAAAAATCATGGAACATATTAAATCATAATATATAAACATGGGATCATATAAACATGGAATCATATAAATGTGTCATAATAATAAAACATGTATTTTTTACAAGTCAAGGATAACCTCCAATCTCTTTTCCCATAGTAGTACGGGTCAAGGATAACTGCCAATCCCATTTCCAATAGTAGTACGGGTCAAGGCTAACCGCAAATCCTGTTTCCCATAGCATCTCATGAGACTTACCTTTACCCAATGCATTGGAGTGCTATTTGGGAACACCCATATTACTTTTTTTGAATATGTTTTCTACATAAATAATCATGCATAATCAATCTTACATAAAAATAAGGGTTACCCATTGAAAGAATTGGGTACCACAATCATGACATAAAGCATAACCAATGGGCATATCATGAAAGTGTCCATGAAAGAAAGGGATTTTAATATACAAGAAAGTTCATAAGGTAAAATAGGAATATATCATGGAAAGTGATTTAAAACATAAGTTACAACATTTAGGAAATTTATTTGAGAAATTTTAGCATTAAAACATTTTTGTGCGGTTTTAAGGAAAATACTATAGAGATTTTAAAATAGAAAAGAGAACAATATTTTTTTATGAAACTAGAATTAACCATAAAGGTTTTCATAATAAAAAGAAATATTTTTTAAAGACAATAGTGGCTTAAAATAGTGGATAAAGTGCACTTGAAATTGGGTAAAAATTCAGGAAGTTACCTTAAAACCGGTTTTCTTATCGGAATGTACTAAAGAGGGAATATTTTAAAAACATGTATATCAACTAAATAGAGTGATGAAAGAGTCTTGATAAATTAATTTTGTACAACTACAAAGCATTTAGAAGATGTACATAAATATATAAGATAACTCAATTTTGATATAAATATTGATAAGTCAACCCAAAAGAAAAAAGGAGGTTCAGGTAGAATTCGTTATGATTTATCAACATGATGTCAGGTGTACCTAAGAGGGATTGTTGAGAGTGAAAAGGGGTTTATAATCACTTATAATTAATTAGGGAAGTATAAGGGAAGTGGGAAATCATACCCCATCATTTGGTATTACACATAAAATTTCATATCCTAGAGGACATCTTAATTAAGATTGAAATGGAGAGGATCCCTTACCTTAAGTTTGGTGGTGTTATCTACTTGTTATTAATTACCTCTTGAGTATAACTCCTTTCAGAACCTATTAAGGGAAGATGTTTAGATATTTTGAAGATAATAGGGGACTTTTAACTCAGGGGAGGAGCTTCTGAAAATATTTGGGCAGAATAATGGCAAGGCACAAGGCTTGAGAGGAGTGAAGAGAAGAGGGAGTGAGGGAGTTTTATAATGGAGGAGAGGAGGGTTTTCATAATTTTTTAATCATTATTTTATTAATTTCTCTCAAGACAAGAAATAGTGATGATTCCATGACCAAAAATAGTAACTGGGCCATTTGAATTTTAACCAAGGGTGGTGACATCATCCATGATGCTAGGAATAGTCTATTTAGCTGATAATGTATATATATGTTAAATTACCATATTCAATTATTTCTAAAAAATTATTGTGTTTCAGAAAAATATCAAAAATTCACCCTAACCATTTTTCAACATGTAGAATCAATAAATGAAGTCAATTTTTCAAAAATAATTTTATAAATATGATTAATTTAATATTTAATTAAACTCATAATTTATTATTAAAAAACTAGTTTTAAAACATTCATTTACTTATTCTAAAATACAGGTACATCATAGTTTCACTTGAATATTATTTTTATACTATCATAGGCAAGCTTAATATTCATTAGGGTATATCACTATTCACAAGGTTTTGTTACTATTCATAAGGGTAGGTTACTATTCACCAAAAATTAAGTTTTTCTTATCGAACTCAAAATAACTAACTGATCACAACCGTGTTTGTCAGGTTTTTGAAATCACAAACATAGAAGTGAAAAACTTATGTTTGAAGGTCACATATCACTTAGGTGTTCATTATGTTGTGATTTCATGACATATTTATAAGAAATGAATTTCTATTTATAAAACTTTGGGTCATTACATTCTTCCCCCTTATGAAATTTTTCCCTCGAAATTTCATTTTACATTATAAGCCAAAAATAGGTGTGGACACTTTTCCTTCATTTCCTCCTCTATTTTCCTTGTTACCTCTTTATACTTGTGGTTCCACCATAGTACTTTGATTATGTGAGTAGTCTTGTTATGTAGAAATTTATCTCTACGGTCTAATATCTTCACTAGATACTACTCATTAGAAAGATCACCCTCCAACTGTACCACCTCTGAAAAGAGTACATGTGAAGGGTCTGGTATGTACGTTCTTAAGAGGGATACATGAAAGTCATCATGTACTTTCGACATGGTAGGTGGAAGTTCCAATCTATAGTTCATAGCTCCGACTCGATCAAGGATATTGAAGGGTCTAATATAACTGGGACTTAGCTTTCCTTTCTTCCCAAACCTCATGAACTTCTTCCACAGAGATATGTATAGAAATACATTGTCCAAAACTTTTGAATTAAGGTCCCCTCAAAATTTATCTTCATAACACTTCTGTTGACTTTGGACTGACTTGATATGCTACTGAATGGTTTTCACCTTCTCCACCATTTCTTCGACCATTTCAAGTCCTAGCAGCTTACTCTCACCGACTTCATCCCAACATGCTGGTGTTCTGCACCATTTCCCATAATGGGCTTTATATGGTACCATTTAGATGCTTGAGTGGAAACTGTTGTTGTAGGAGAATTCAATCAGTGGAAGATGTTGGTCCCATCCTCATTTGAAGTCCATAGAACATGCTATCAACATATCATCCATCATCTGAATAGTTCCCTCAGATTGGACATCAGTTTGAGGATGATAGGCCATACTGAAGTTCAGTTCAGTTCTTAGATCATGTTGGAGAATTTTCCAAAACTTTGAGGTGAATCTGGGATCACAATCAGATCCAAAAGATAGTGTTACTCTATGACTCCTTAACACTTATTTTCTGCATATCCATTCAAGTTGATCTAATGAGAAGTCCTCTCGAATCATGATAAAGTGAGCTATCTTTGTAAGATGATCCACAATAACCCATAAAACATTGTTTCCTCTGGATATCCTTGGAAGTCTAGTGACAAAGTCCTTGGTAATGTTATCCCACTTCCATGTTGGTATGGGTAGTGGTTGCATCACCCCCTTATACTTTTTCCTCTTAGCCTTCACTTGCTGACATACCAGGCACTTTGATGTATATTCAGCAATCTCCATTTTCATATTGTCCCACCAAAAGTTTTCTTGGAGATCTTGATACATCTTTGTGCTCCTTGGGTGGATAGAGAAGGTCGAGCTATGTGCGTCATTAAAAAACTCATTCTTTTTCTCTGGATTAGATGATGTACATTATCATGACCCAAATCTTACAACTCTTTCCCCATCAATTTTTAAATTATAGGATTTCCCATTTCTGATAGCTTCCACCCTTTTCTGAATTTCCACATAAATATCTTGAGCATCCTTTATTTTCTCCACGAGAGATGGTTGAGCAATCATTTGAGAAAGGATTGATGATGTTCCTCCCTTAATGATTTGCATGTCCATCCTCAACAAATATAAGCAGATCAGATCCTTTTCAATTCTCATCATTGATAAATATGTAATATCCTTTCTACTTAGAGAATCTACCACCTTGTTTTCCTTACCAGGATGGTAGTGGACTGAGAATTCCTAATCCTTAATGAGCTCTATCCATATTTTTGGCACATATTAAGATCTTTATGTGTGAATATATATTTTAGACTCTTGTGATCATTATATATCTCACACTTCTCTCGATAAAGATAATGTCTCCAGATTTTCAATGAAAAGATCACAACCGCCAACTCCAGATCATGTGTGAGATATTTTTTCTCATGAAGTTTTAGCTACCTTGAGTCATAGGCTATCACTTTCTCTTTTTTCATTATCACACCACCTAATACCTTCTTTTAAGAATAATTGTACCCCATAAAGAGTTCTCTACTTATTGGGAGTGTGAGAAATGGTATAGTGATAAGCCTCTTTTTCAACTCCTTGAAACAGTCTTCACATTCTTGAGTCTAGACAAACTTTACTCCCTTCTATGTCATTTTGGTCATTAGGTTCAAAAATTGTGAAAAGTTCTTCAAAAATTGTCGATAATACCCAGTTATACCCAAAAAGCTGTAGATCTCTGTTACAGATGCTGTCTTAGGACACTCTTCAATTTCCTTTGTCTTGGAATGATCAACATATATCCTTTTTTTGGTGATAAAATTCCCTAAAAATGATACTTACTAGATCCAAAACTTATATTTACTGTTATTTGAATAAATTTTCTTCCTTTCCAAAGTCTTTAACATATTATTCAAATTCTCCTCATGTTCCTCCTTGCTCTTGGAGTATATCATAATATCATCAATAAAGACTACCAAAAATTTTCGAGGTAGTATGTAAAGACTCTATTAATCAAATCCATGAAAATTTCTAGATAATTAGTGAGTTAGAATGGAATTACTATGAACTCATAGTGTCCATACCTCGTTCGAAAGATAGTCTTGGGAATAACTTCCTTTCTCACCTTTAATTAGTGATATCCTGACCGAAGGTCTACCTTAGAGAAATAATAGGCCCCATGAAGCTGATCGAACAAGTCATCTATCCAAGGGAGGAGATACTTGTTCTTTATCATGATTTTATTAAGCTCATGATAATCAATGTAGAGGCGTATTGATCTATCTTTCTTCTTAACAAAGAAGACTAGCGTACCCCAAGGTGAATCACTCGGCCATATGAAACCCTTCTCCAGATTCTCATGTAATTGCTTCTTCAGATCTTCCAGCTCTATGATGGCCATTCTATAAGGTGTCATTGATATAGGCAGAGATTAGGGAATAATTTCAATTGAGAACTCA
Organism: Viscum album; assembly: GCA_963277665.1. Classification (NCBI taxonomy): domain Eukaryota; kingdom Viridiplantae; phylum Streptophyta; class Magnoliopsida; order Santalales; family Viscaceae; genus Viscum; species Viscum album. The sequence continues at coordinate 1,493,502,453 of OY728142.1, forward strand.
GCCTCTCGGTCAGAAGGAAGACCATGAAACTCTTCAGGGAAAACATCAGTGTAATCCCTCACAATGGACATGTCTTCAAGCATGATTCTCTCTTTTGTCATAATCATTTGAGTTAGAAATTCTTTCTCATAATAAATTAATACCAACACTTTAGGAAATTATTCTAAATGAGATTCATATTCCTCCTTACAGTTATAAAAAATCATAGGATACTTTGGGATGTGAATAGTGATTTCCTTTTCTTGGAAATTGATGTTGTCTTTGTATAAAGATAGACAATACATTCCCAAGATAGAGTCAAACTATAATAAATGAAGTATGATGAGATTTTATGGGAGGTTCAGTCAACAAATGTTAACCGGGGAGGAGTTATAAACCCTGGATGCAACAAATTCACCATTATCTGTTCTCACAGATAACCTTTTCTCTAAATTTTGAGGTGGTGTTTGAATAGTTCTACTAAACTTGAAAGATGTGAAAGAATTCATAGAACTAGAATCAAATAGTACATTCACTATTCATGAATGAATAAATATCATACCTATCACCACATCATTGTCCGGCTCCTCATCAATAGTAGTGATAGCATAATACCTTCCTTGTGTTCTTGGAGGTTTTTGTTGATTTCCTCTGACAACCCTCGGATTTGAGATTTTTTTTTTCATAATTCCCATGGTCCTTGCAGTTGTAACACTACAATACTGGATGAGCATTGATCTTAATGTCCATTTATTTTTCCACATTAGCTGGATTTTTCATATCCCTTCAGTAGTTCTTGTCCAGATGATGAAACTTTCCACATTTGAAGTAATTATTGGTTCCCTTTAGACAGTTCCCAGGATGCTTCTTCCCAAAAAATTTACAAGGGGTAAAGTTAGGCTTTTTCCATCATGGGTTTTGTTTGTTGAACCACCCATGTTGTTGTCCATTTTTAGCTTCTTGTCACCGGGACCATGAGACCACTGAGGGTGTCAAACCTCCATTTCAATCGTAAGGGCACAATGGACAATCTCCTCATAACTATCAAAGTCTCGAATCACCAATTCTTTTTGAAGATTTGGCTTTAGTCGCTAAAGAAGTGATCCACCTTGATTTCGGTGTTCAAGACAAAGCCAGAGGCATACATTGAAATCCTTGTAAATTTTTCTTCATACTCCTCAACAGACTCATCTTCCTTCTTCTTGAGTCCAAGGAACTATATTTCTATCTTCAAATTGAGGGTTTGAGGAAAATATTTGTTAAAAAACATCCTCTTTAATTCATCCCAACCATGGAATTGACCTCCTCTTGGGAATTTGTATTCTTGATCAGTGTCCACCACCGATTAGCTTTCCCATCGAAATGATATACCTCTTGTACGACTTTATCTTATTCTGAGAACAAGAGGATGGAGAATATATTTTCAATGGAGTTAATCCATTTTTTATTGAGGTGGGGATCATAAGATCTACTAAACATGGGAGGACTTTTCTGTATGGATTATTCTATATAAACTTTCTCTTTCATTGGAGGAGGAGGGCATTCCACATGATTCAAGTTATTATTTGTAACTTAAGACAGTTGATAAATTACTATCATGAAATTTTGAGCACCTGTTCCCATCATATCAAGCATATCATTTGGGAAATATTCACATTTCTTGTCACATTGATTGTGGTAATGCATTCTTCTATTTACTTCCATTAACTAAGAAAAATAATGTACAATTATAGGGCATGAATACTTAGCTATTGAATATAAAAATGAAACTTTAAACATAAAAGGATAAACTTGTAAAGGAGAAGTATATCCTAACTTGTGATTCCCTATGTTTCAAACTAGGTTATCCTTGATCTATTTCTTAACTTATATTCTTATGGGATTTTTATTCCCTTAATAATGGTTTTTACTAAGATCATGAATTTACTAAAGAATATCCCCCAGGAGTTTCAATACGAAGAGTGCAGCAAGACCCATTGTCGTGTACCAGGATACCCTAGGTCAAGCCCGAAACTCGTTGTAGGAGTTTTCACTCCTAGGTACATCTGTGATAGAGTTGCCTCTACCTGTTTGTATCCAGACAAGGATGTATTTTCATGATAAACCACTTACTATATACTTACAAAAAATTAGGGATGTTTTCTTAAACTTCATCTCATCCTTAAGGTTTTCACTAAGGTTCTCTATTCCTAATCTCAAAAAATAACTATACCATCCATTAATAACAACTATAGTGACCCTATCCTTTAACACATACCATTACACGATTTTAGGCATAATTATACATCAGAGTACAATCCAGGGATCGTTAAGTCTAGTGTCTTGGAATACTAGGTACATAAAACATACAACATGGGGTTAAAAAAAATTATTTATTTAATCTCTATAAGAAGATCCAAACTTCCCTTGAGACCTTAAATCTTCATAGGGTACCTTGGGGAGCACATGAACAAAGGGATGAGATAAAAATCCCATTAAGGGAATGAACATAAGAATAAAACTCAAGCACATGAGCTAGGAGGCATGAAATAATGATATCAAAATCATGGAACATATGAAATCATAACATATAAACATGTGATAATATAAAAATGGAATCATATAAATGTGGAAAAATCATAAAACATATCTTTAGTACAAGTCAAGGATAACCTCCAATATTGTTTCCTATAGTAGTACGGGTTAAGGACAACCACCAATCCCGTTTCCCATTGTAGTATGGGTCAAGGATAACCGCCAATCTCGTTTCACATAGCATATCATGAGACTTTACATTACCTAATGCATTGGAGCGCTATCTGTGCACACCCATATTACTTTTTGTGAACATGTTTTCCACATAAAGAATCATACATAATCAATCTTATATAAACATAAGGGTTACTCATGGAAAGAATTGGGTACCACAATCATGATATAAAGCATAAACAATGGGCTTATCATGAAAGTGTCCCTGAAAGAAAGAGATTATAACATACATGAACATTCACAAGGTAAAATATGTATATATCATGGAAAGTGATGTCAAACAGAAGTGACAACATTTAGAAAATGTATTTGATAAATTTTAGCATTAAAACATTTTTTTGGTTTTAAGGAAAATACTATAGAGATGTTAAAATAAAAAAGATAAAAATATTTTATGTAAAACCATAATTGAAATAAGAAGGTTTTCATAATAAAAATACTGATTTTATAAAGACAATGGGTGATTAAACCATGGGATAGAGTGAACTTGAAATTGGGTAAGAATTCAGGAAGTTCACTTAAAATAGGTTTGCTTATAGAAAAGTAATATGGAGGGAATGTTTTCAAAATAGGTATATCCCAAAAAGAGAGTGATGAAAGGTTCATGATAAATGAATTTTATACAACTAAAAGTCATTTATAAGATGTAAATAAACAGATAAGATAACCCCATTTTTAAATACCGCATCGACTTTAGATTGTTGGTCTTTATAGGCCGCCTAAACGCACTTTTTATGTATTCTAGAAAGCCCAACTTTCAAGATGGATTAAAGTGAATGTTGATGGTGCCTCCAAAGGAAATCTCGGACCTGAAGGATGTGGTGCTGTCTTCAGAGATCATATTGGGCCTTATCATGAATGCTTCTTTGGTGGATGTGGTACGACCTCATCTCTAGAAGAGGAAATGATGGGGGTCATTTATGTTTTCGACTTTGATAAGGAAAAAGGTTGGAACAATATTTGGATTGAAAGTGATTCAACCACTATTGTCCAAGCTATCTGGAAGGGTGTGTTGCATCTTTTCGGGACGCTTACTTCTCGTTGTATGAGTTGTCTCGCTCTACTTTTGGAAACCAACTATATTATCACACATGATTTTCGTGAAGCAGATATGGTTGCTGAGGATCATTCCAATAAGGGAGTCAACCGGGGCATTACATGGTGGGATGATTTTCTTGGGGATTTGCTACCTTTTTATGAGAAATATTGTAATAAGATTCTATCTTTAACACTTATGTAATATTCCTTTTTCATCTATTCAAAAAATTGCACCTTGGACTAAAAAAATGATAAGGAAACCCAAAAGAACAAAGGAGGTTCAGGTAGAATTCATTATGGTTTATCAGCATGGTTTTAGGTGTACCTAAGAGGGCTTGATGAGATAGAAATGGGTTTCTCATCACTTATACATCCTGAGAGAAGTATGAGGGAGGTGCGAAATTATACCCCATAATTTGGGATTACACATAAAATGGCTTAACACAGAGGAAATCTTGATTATGAGTGAAATGGATAGGATCCCTTACCTTAAGTATAGTGGTGTTCCCAACTTGTTATTAATGACCTCTTGAGTCTACCTCCTTTGAGAACCTCTTAAGGGGAGAGGTTTAGGTATTTGGAAGAGACTAGGGGACTTTAGATGTGGGGGAGGAGCTTGGGGAGAGATTTGGGAATAATATTGTCAAGGAGAAAGGACTGAAAGGAGCGGAGAGTAGAGGGAGTGGGGGGGGGGGGGGTTATAATGGAGGAGAAGAGGGTTTTCATAATTTTTTAATCATTAGTTTATTAATTTCCCTCAAGACCAGAAATAGTGATGATTACATGACCACAAATAGTAAATGGGTAATCTGAATTCAAACCAAGAGTGGTGACATCAGCCATGATGCTAGGAATAGTCTATTTAGCTTATAATGTATATATACGGTAAATTACAGTATTATACTATTCATAAAAAATTCATGTATTTCAAAAATATCTCAAAAATTCACCCTAACCATTTTCAATTTGTAGAATCCAAAAATGAAGTCCATTTTTCAAAAATAATTTTCTAAATATGATTAATTTAATATTTAATTAAACTAATAATTTATTATTAAAATACAAGTTTTAAAACATTCATTTACTTATTCCAAAATATAGGTACATCATACTTTCACTTGAATATTATTTTTATACTATCATAGGTAATGTTACTATTCATTAGGGTATATCACAATTCATAAGGGTATGTTACTATTCATTAGGGTAGGTTATTATTCACAAAAAATTAAGGTTTTCTTATCGGACTCCAAATAACTAACTGATCGCAACTATGTAGGTCATATTTTCAAAATTCCAAACACAAAAGTGACAAACTTATGTTGAAAGGTCACATAGAACTTAGTAGTTCATTATGTAGTGATTTCATGACATATTTATAAGAAAGGAATTTCCATTTATAAAACATTGGGTCGTTACATGCCAGAGGGACCTCGACTAGTGGGGGGGTCCCATGAGTAGGGTGAATAGGGTAGGGCTGTGCTGTGAGTGGGGGGAGGGGGGGGGGGGGGGTTACAACCCTAACAAAAAAACAAAGAAAAATTCAAATAAAATAAAATAAATAATAATAGTTTTAATAATAATAAAATTATAATAAACTTAATAATAATAATAATAATATTATTATTATTTCTTTAATCATTTTCTTTCATTTTTATTTTTATTTAATAAATTTTAAAATTAAAAAAAACACAAATATAAATAAAATAACTGCAACCGCAAGGTGCCGAGTCAGTGTGTGAAAATTCTCCCCACCACAAACACTTTATTCCCCTAAAATGTCACCCAACCAAACTAGGAATGAAACTCATGTTCAAAAATAAATGAGTCCAATGAAATCACGAACTAAGTGTGAATTTTCACTCAACTATTAAAACCCAACCATATCTAAGGGAAAATGAAATGATAAGAGACATCATGAAACAAGGAGGTCTCTCCCCACCACAAGAACCCAACTAGAACAACCAACATTGAGACTCTCATCATGTGATAAATCTAAAACTACTAACTTGAACCAAAGAGGTAACTGACCACACAGACCAAAAATCCCACATAGAAAAATTATATAAGAAGGCATGATAAGATTCATGGTGGGTCTTCCCACTAGTTAAGAACCGACCAGCTTAGGCCAACTTTCATGGAACAATACGGGAAACCCAACAAAAAATAACCCACTAACTCTATGCATAAACCAAACCCCCACTACATGGGGTCCCTGATGAAAGACCCCAAACCAGATGGCAGACCAAACCCCTATTCATTATTTCCCAAGATGCATTCATCTCCAAAATGAGCATGTCTTAAAACAAAAAAAGGTCACAGTAAGATATAACCACACAAGAGAGACAACCATCTTGAGACTCACATCCACAAAGAGACAACCATCAAAGTCTTATATTTGAGGAGGCACTACTACTAAAATTACTAGAAAACAAGATCACCACGCCTTATTAAAACCAAATTGGGGTATTCAAAGAATAAATACCACAATGAGGAAATGATACCTCTATGCCTCTTACAACAAAATAGAACCTTCAAATATGAGGAAGATACAATAGAGAAATTTAAACCATCTCCATTCGAGCATTGGATACAAAAGCCAGACCAAGATCCTCCACACCCATTGATTTCATGATTACGTGAAAAGATTCACTCCAAGACCTATGGTTGTAGATATGATTCCTTGAAGAATCTTCTTCCCCACAGTCAGGAGCTAATTATATTCAACTAAAACCTCTATTTTAGTGGTGTGACTTAAAGAATCCATTCAAACAACCCAAGTGACCATGCTGAATATAACATATTTTCACTTATGAATGAAACATTCCTCTATTTTTTAGCGTGAGAAGGTGGGAGAAAAAACCAAGAAGACTTGGGTGTGGTCAAAAATAAATAAAGGACTTAGATCCACCACTCAATTCAGATTTTGGGTAGAGTAATCAATGAAGATACTTTGAGAAACACTCATTTAGAATTTCCTCAAAAACCTTAACCACCTCAGTTTTGATGGTTTCAAGCCACTAAATGAAAACCAACACCAACAGAAAGCCGTCGAAGGATGATACTAAGGAAAATCAAAGTACTCAAACTAAACACACAAAAAGAAAACAAGATAGTGACTTGACTATTAAAAGATGGAACTAAAAAGAATAATTGTTTGAAACAGGTTTCTCTGGTTCTCTCTCTTCACCAGATGTGGGATCTTCCCGATACTAAAAAGGAATCAGTCCTTGAACCTTGGAATGAGACTACATATAAGAGAAACTTTAACTGATTCTGTGACGTTATCTTCAGAGAAAAGTAACTAAATCCTTAAGATGCCCAACACAAGCCTTCATTATTCATTGGTCTTACTAGACACTCACGAGCTCCACCAATTTCCTCTCCTTCACCTCCTCAAGTATAAAAAATCGGATAAAAGTGGTCTTAAACACCTTCCAAGACATCCCATCATGAAACAACACTGGGATTATCTCCTTCACTAATACAAAGTTGAACCTTCAGATGAAATCAAACCAGCATGGGATATTATATATTTGATAGTTCCCAATAACCTAAAAACACCAATGATTTCACTAAGATAGTCTTCTGCCTTCAATAGATCATGATCACCATGAAATACAGACAAAAACTGAAAAGAACTAAATTCCACCACTCTACTAAGAGTTTGGGTAAAACCAAAACCTAGAAGAGTCTCACTATAAACCTCTAATACTTTTATGGGTGACATACTCAAAAACAAGAAGTGTGAATATTGATCAAAATGCATCATAAATAAAAATTTCTCACATCAATCACAAACCAAAACCCAATCACAAATCACTATTTCAACCCCATTTTCATCATTTCAAAACCAAGGGCCCCCAAAAAAGTATTCTAAACATGGAAAGAAATCCCTAAACAATTTCTCACTCAATTTTTAAAAAATTGAAATCACCTCTTTAAAAAAGTATTTTTTAGTAAGAAAAAAAACTTAAATACCCACCACTGGTATTCTATAAAGTCACACATATACATATCTTTGTGATAACTCAAGCACTCATCCACACATACCACCAATTATCCACATTCCACATGAATACATTCATATATGTGATCATTCCTAAAAATAGCAAGGGTTAGTTCAAAAAATTTCTCATTTCCAAAATAAATCATTCAACTTAAAGCTTGAATTCCCAAGAAACATTCATTTAACCTTACAAAAAGTATTTCCAAAACCCCAAAATGATCTCCAAAACACCTTCCATTTTTCCATTGAAACCGCACACTCCATTAAAAGAAAACAATTTCCATCTCAAAAACCATGTTTCTACTCCAAAAACCAAATTCCCTTTTGAAAACCCCTTTCACTATAATCCATTTTAATTTTTAAGATCCACTCATGCCAACCAAATAGAAGGAAAAACATAACTCACATCAAAATTTCCAAAAATAAGGAACTAGTGGTTATTCCAACCAAGAAACAAGGATTAGAAGACCATGTTTGGAGCGATCATCAACCACAGGAAGTATCTTAAACCATTAAATCAGGATACACATGGCTCATTACTCCCTTCAAGCCAATCACATGATACCATTTCACTCCCATTGTCATCCATTATCCACATAAACCAAGAAAAATAAAAATTCAAATCCTGAACTACCCTTGGAAACTGAAGGCTCAGGACGGGAAAGGGTTCCTGACTTCCTTCCTGCACCTACCTCTCGATTCTTGACAATCCTAATGTCTATGCTACCTGACACCCCAAGAAACAAGAGAATTATATGATACCATTTTGTCCCAAATGAACCCAGGTCAACCCTAAATTGATCACCTTAGTCGATCTTTAATAAGGCCCAAAGGGCATTCCTGATTCTCATAGGCTTGAAACTATTGATGGGCATAAAAATAAACCATTTGGGAATTATTTGTTCTATAACAAAATATAGATAATAAACATAAAATGAAAAAAATCAGAGTAAGAAAGGAAATAAACTAATCCAAAAAACATACCTCTAGCGACTTCGTGGGTCACCACAAAATATAAACCACACTCTCTCCAAGAGAAATGAAAAACTAGAGAAACCTGAAACTGAAAAGATAAAATAGGTGCGAGCATCGAGATAATCAGTAGGAATGCCAAAGAACAATAACTCCCTATGTCTTTTCCTTTAAAAATAAACCCCAAACATGCTAGTTTGAAAATAAAACATAATAAAATAATGTTTTTTTTATTGTTTTCAAATTCAAGTAACAAGTTTTAATTTTCAAGAAAGGAATTCCTATTCTACTATGTTTTCAAAATAGGTTCCAAGAATGCATTCACTTTACAAAACAAAAGGAAAGCAATTCAAATTAAAAAAATGGATTTTAAATAGAAGGAAACAAGCTTAAATTAACTAAAATGGAAATAATTTTACAAACACCAGGTTATAATCAAGAACCATGTTCAACCCCTATAGGTAACTAGCACAAATGTGACCCTAGTAACCTCATAACTTAGTGAAATGTGGTATAGAAATCATGAACAACTACATTCTTGTGCAAGATCCACTAGTAGGGGACATCCCCGTAACCCTAATGGTATCCAATCATCATCCGCATTTAGTTAGAGTTATATAGTCAATTTTTCTAGACAAAACCGGGATGAACCACTTCTGAATCATCTAGAATACTAGTCCTAGTCGACCAACCTAGATACCCCAATCTTCCCAATTGATATATTTAAAATAACGGTGAGTTTTCATCAAACTAAAATACATGAATACATCATTATATTGATTCAAAACCACACTCATCCTCTCACCATAAATCTCCCTCCTTGAGTACATACCTCCTTTTTTTCCATCACAAAAAAAATGCACAAGTCTCCTTAATAGGCACGTTTCACAATTCATACATTCAACAACATTATTTTATAAAATAAGGAGAATTCCACAAAATGCGTTTTACTTTTACAAAAATCAATCTTAAAGTTCCAAAAAAGCCTCATTAATTTACAAAAATATTATCATTTTATAAAACATCATCACTAATTATTTTGAATCCCAAAACTATTGAAAAGATCAACGATACAACCAAGGTATCACACATTTTTAAAAAACTCGAAACCATACTTGAAATAGAGTAAACATTTTAAGGAATGATAATTACTAATTAACCTCAAATCCATACTAAAACCAATGAATTTTCCAAGCTAATCAAAATATTAAATTTTCTTTTTTTAATATCACACACTAACTCATCTTCATTAAAAAAAACTTCCAAAACTAACATACACACCAAATATTTGGGGAAATACTTAACACAATCTCAAAAACATTTAGGAATCACTTTTAAAGATTTACAATCTAAAACCAATTGAGAATTTGAAATGTAATGCATTTTCCAAACAAGTTTGACATCATATATCAACAAGAAAAACCCACATTAGAAACTTAAATAAATTATGAAAACAATGAAGAACCATTACTAAAAAACACAAACAGACACCATAAATTATAAATATACTACATAAATATAAAAAATATTTTTAAAAAATAAAGTAATTATGGAATTCAAATTAAAGGGATAGGCATATAAGACCTACCTCGAACATGCCGCTCTTTGATGGAGATCACCGGAACTGACACTTCACACTAACAAACAAATGGATTTATACATATATATATATAAATACCCCTACCTACATTGCACATTTTCCTTTTTCCATTAGAGAATATGTACAAAGAGGGTATTTATATATATATATATATATATTTCTTACCCTATTCATTCATGTGTAGGTGCTCTTGACACCTGCAACCCGATACCACATCAACGGGATCGAGCACACTCTAGATAAAAATTACCAACAACTCAAAACACCGCAGCAATGACCTACACACCCAAAATAAATTATCGATAACTCAAATATCACAAAAAACCAAATTAAAATTATGGAATAATGAATAAATCAAATAATTCTTACTCAAAGACCATGAAGAAACCCAATTCCTTTATCAACTTTGGTAAGAACAATCAACAATAGGGACAACAAAACCTAATCATTAATAATCGACAAACCCCCCACCCAAAACAAATTAGGGCTCGACCAAACCCTATGCACCATAAGAAATAGAGAAAACCCACCAAATAGAGGGATAATATGGGAGAGGAGACTCACCGGAGGAATTCACACACCAAAATGAGAGGATATTCAGTCGCCAGAGGGAGGGAGCGACGCGCTGGAGCTTCTCTCAGTCAGTTGGGTTACGCGAATTGGAGGGAGGTCGGCCGCGTGAGAGAGGAGGAGGGGGACCCAACCATGAAAGAGGGGAGCCGATGCTAGAGGAAGTAGGGAGGCATGCCGGAGGCCCATTGGCTGGTGGGGGGTCACATGAGTGGTAGGGAAGGGGGGCAGGGCTACACTGAGTGGGGAGGGGGGTTGGAACCCTAACAAAAAAACAAAGAAAAAGACAAATAAAATAAAATAAATAAAAAAATAAATAATAATAATAATAAACTTAATAATAATAATAATATTTTTATCATTACTTGAATCATTTTCTTAATTTAATTTAATTTTATTTTAGTTTTAATTTAATAAATTTTAAAATAAAAAAGACACAAATATAAATAAAATAACTATGACCATAAGGTTTTGGGTTGGGGTGTGACATATATAAGATATAAAATCATTTAAAATGAAAAATAAATTATTTTAGTGAATATTGGGGAAATAAATTCAAGAAGAATCATATAACTGAAAGGAAGAAGTTTGAGTTACCAAATACCTTACCTTTACCCTTGATTTCCATGGAAGTGATTTAAGTTCCTATATAAAAAATAACTACATTAATCACCTATTTCAGAACCATATGAATATACATACCATTTTATAAACTTAATTTATAATTATTCTCTACATGTATATTATTCCATTCTTATCCATTTTTATTTTTTTTATGTGAGTAATCTTGATCACTTTAACTAGTTTCGTAATCATGATGTTGTTATTAATTCGTCTCCAAAAAAATCATCATTCATAGATAATAAAATTTTCTGGAATAAATTATTAATAATTATTTTTAATGTTTTAATTTCAATCTATTTTATTTTTTATTACGATCTTTAAAGATAAAATCATTGATGAACATGTTTAAATGATTTTTAACAAATAGTATTTGGTATCTTAATTAATCAGTTTAATAAAACATTTACCATTCCAAAACCAAAATAAAATATTTTTTTGATTATTTATATAATATATTATCAAAAATTATGTTCTCATAGTTATCCATGATATTATTTTATATCATTTTTCAAGTAGGTTGTTAGAATGACCTAAATAAGAACATTCTATAATCAATAGATGATTATGATTATGAAAGTTGTTTATTTTAGAATAATTTCATTATAAAAGAATAATAATTATATGATTTATATATTTTAATGTTTTGAATCCAATTTAATATATTTTTAGAAATAAGAAAGAAACTATATGAAGAAAACATACTTTACTTCATGGTGTCGGTTGTCCACACAACTCATGAATGAAATTTTCATTTTTATTACTCGAAAAGGGTAAGGGTGGTTAATAGTTATTACCTTATCATAACAACATTAAGTATAAAAAATACAGATTTTATTATATAGGGATTATAATATTATATTTAAAGTTATTTAATAATATAAAATAAGTTAGGAAATAAGTACCAACATTGGGAACTTAAGTTATCCCTTCGAAAACTCCTTAGAAAAAGAGGTCTATGATAATATTTTATGAATAGAGGCTCAAGGAATAGGAACATGGTTATTAATAAAGTAAAATTATAATGGTTTCATGTTGGAATATAATTCTTTTAGTGGTAATTAAGGGGTTGTGATAGATCCCTTTTATAAGTTGTGAGGATGACATTTTTATAATTATAAGTACTTAATATAAAAGGAACACATGTTAAAGAGGTTGAGTGGATCTAAAAATTTAAAATAATAGAGTGTATGATGAGATAATTTCAATAATATCTCAACCAATCAATTATAAATTTTTTTAACATGTTTCAAACCCTTTATGCTATATTTATTACCTTTCCCATTTTATATTTTACTCCAGTTACTAGTTTTTACCTAAGTAATTTATCCTTTGTTCCAAAAAAATGTTCTTTATTAAATAATATATGTAATAAAATTAGAAATTTTATATAACTTTATTAGATTCACTTTATAAAATCGATTAAAATGAAGTTTGAAATAAAAAATTTATAGTTTATTAAAAACTATTTTAAAAAAAGGAAACTTAAATTCTAAAACATCACATAAAGGTTTTTTTAAAAATATTTTTAAATTAATATTATAACTTATAAAATAGTTTTTTTATAAAATGGTATTATAAGTTTTCAATTATTACTTATGTAATAATAATGATAAAAAAGTCCTAGTATTTATAAAAATGGTATTTCACACTATTCACTTAAAAATAAAATATTTTAGAAAAATCCCAAAATTCTACCCTAGGATAGTTTTGGCATTATAAATTTAAAAATTATGATCATTTTATCTAATTAAAATTCTAATAATTATAAATTTAGCCTTTTATCGTAAAAAATATAAGGATAAACTACTTTTGTTGAAAAATGGTGTTTTTAAACATTATGTGTTCTTAATATTTTTTATATAAATTTATAATTTAAATAACATTATTATTATAATATTTTATAAGTGGTAAATTTAATTTATTAGGAAAAAATATACAATACTTAATTAAATATTTCTTTGAAAAAAATATTACTTCCATACTAAATATGCTTTAATAAATACCATTAAAATTAATAATTTATATTCTAAAATTTAATTTTACTATCCTATTGATATTGAAATATATATTAAAATTTTATATAAAAATCATATCAAATTTTGATAATATTATTAATAATACTTATATGTAACAGATATATATATATATATATATTCATAATATTTTAAAATCATATTTTTATTCATTGAGAGTTATATAATTTTAAATTTTCTACTAAAAAATAAACGACTTAAGTTACACATTGGATGTATATACAATGAATATATTATTAACGATCATATTTCTAGTGACCATATTTCCAATGACCATATTTATAAAATTTATATTTCATTCCTATATATAGACTTACTAAATCATTCATTCACTCTAATCTCACTTCACTAGAAATAGTTCTTATTTTATATTTTAAATTTTTCATAATTATTTCTCCTTTCATGATGCTCTTCCCCATTATAGGTTCCTTTAACTATTAGTGATCTACAAGGTTGAAGATAATCCAGGGTATTTCCTAATCATGAATATTTTATACTTTTCTATTTATTATACCCTATTAATTTATACAATTTAGTGGATGTATTCATCCAAGGTGAGTAATAATCCATGGTGTTTAAAACTTAGTTTTATTTTATTTTGTTCTAATATTCCTCTTATGATTTAATGGAGTGTTTTTAGATTAATTCATATCATAAATGACTTATTTCTTAATCAATTTTGAATCCTTTGAACTAAAAAAGTTTAAAATAATAACTATATAGTTGATAAAATGAACATGCTTCCTAAATACCCAGGGAATTATTGATTATTACACTAGGGTTACAAATATATTAATATTTTCACCAAATATTATGGGGATAAGATTTAAAAGAAGTGTAAATTCATGGATGGTATTTTTAATGTCATATGGGAATGGATAAATATTATCTGGTTTTGTCATTTTCTAAGGAATTGAACTAAACACTATTAATGGAGTATAACCTGAATGATGGGAGTACACCTAGTTTTGTATCAACGATGGTGGGATAGTTAGAGAATATTAAATTATCTAGAAGAAGAAATATAAGGATTCCAAGTAGAAAAAATAGGGTATTATATTAAAGTTTTCATTGCAAAGGGGGTCATCAGTGAGGTGTTACTAGTGTAGAAAGACAATGCGCATTTGGGCCCAGTATGATCGAACGAACAAGGAGTGCTAGTTTTACAGATAGATGGGGTAACCAATGAGGGGTTTCAAGAGAGTCTCATTGTTAATTGGAGAATGTGTATTAAGTAAGACTTGTGATTTTTTGTAGGATTGGGAGTAGTTCCGAAAGACAATAGTCAGAGTTCATCTGCATATATAAGTTGTGGAAGAGGATATGGTGACCTATAGTGGGGGAAGTGGCTGACCTAGGGCGTGAATCCACTTGAGGTTAGGGAATATGAAGTTAGTTCTTGGGACAATTTTATGTGTTTGACCATACATATTATGTGTAGGCTAAAGATCCATTGATGATTATAGGTACGATGCAAACTTATTGGTTTTGATTTTGTATAATGGGTAATGGTGCACAATATGTGTTATATATAATTTGACCAATTAGTTACTAGTTGAGGTTTGAGCATCAGATATGTTGTGTAAATATATATAATGGAATGATTAATGGAAATTATATATATAATATGGGATGGAGATAACATCATCATGTTATGTTGAGTGGTTATGATATGACTAGGTTGGTGACTCCTATAATGAAGAGATATTACTATTGGAATTGAATATTTCATGTTTATTGGTTGTGGTGATTGGGTGGTAAATAGACACCTTCAACATCAATTTTTTTTTTGAGTGAGGTAAACATGAAACTCAGGTTTCAATTATGGTTAGATAGTGTCATGGTCTAAGACAACTCAAGGATGAGTTGTTGTATAATGGGGGAGGTTGTAATGACCCTGGGAGATGACCATTTTGGGATTTATTCAATATTTGGACAGGGGGGGGGTTAAATTAGTGTTTGTGACTTTTAATATAATTTAAAACTTTTATATATCTTTTGTTTACCTTTTCACTTGTTAATGTGAGTGGATCTATTGTTCTCTCTTCTCACTTTTATCTTAGAAGTCAACACATCAAAACACACACACATAAGTGGATGAGAGATTTACAAGGTTCACCTTGTAATAAGAAAGGTTGATCCTTAGTGTGATTGAGAAAATCCACAATCACACAATTACTAGCAGCAAACCTATGAGATATAACAAACATGGTATATTCATGAATTTTTATTGAATCTTAGTCTTACAATAGTGCATCAGCAACCCTATGGGTATTTATAATACCTCCCAAAAATTTCATAATAATTTTAGGGTGAAAAAAGAAGATATTTCACTAATATAGATTCTTCCTATTTGTTGGTGTGCTTCTTTCTTATTACTTTCACAACAACATGAAAGAACTTATTTCTTATTCTTATTTTCTATAAAAAATGAATACAACTCCTTCCATTTTTTTCATAGTATAAAATATAAATACTTCTTTTATTACACTAAATAAAGACTCATTCTTCTCACTACATAACCATCATATTCAATTTATATTCCCCATCCTTTTTATTTCTTTAGTGCACACAAATAACACCGGTTCTAGTATCTCTCTTTTATTTTATACTCATAGGTCTTTATTTTTTGATGCATTATTTATTATCCACCATATATTTCTTTTTTTTACCTAAAATATTCATTTATAAAGATTTGAGACATTGGATTTTTTCTCCCTTCTTCTGTAATCATTCCTTGTACAACGAGAATACTAAATTTTGAATTTATATGTTTTTAAGTAATTCAAAACCTCCTCATATATCACCTAAAAACCCAATATATTTCTTTTACAATATAGAAACATTAAAACCTCCTTTCTCTTCCACAAAATCCATAATAGAAAAAAAAACTCAACATATGCATGAGTTATCAAGAATATATAATCACGATGCTTCTTTCTCTATGATACAATTATTTTCACTAATATCTTCCTTCCAAAATTATCTAGGACCATGATTTAGAAAATTTTTATAAATTAAATTTAATTCATTTTAAATAATCATCTGATCTTAACTCACTCATACATGAATTTCATGTATGTGGTTTAATCTTATATAGCCACTCATTATTTATAATTTTGAAAACTAATAATCCTTATAAATATGGATCATCATTACATAGATTTAAATCTTTATTATTGATCCATAAAATGATGCTTACGCATATGATTTTTATTTTTGATCCTTACAGTGTACAATAATTATGCTTACACAAATAATCCTTACCCAATTTTTGAATTCATCATTATGAATAATGTGTTCATCCTTTTATGGATCTCCATTAATGAACCCCATTATGTGTATTCCATTTATATCAATCCCTATTCTTGGATCCTCATTACATCAATATTTACCTTGAGTCATTTTATTTTACTTATAAAATCCTTATTCTTCTAGTGTCATCCTATTCTAATAGGCTTATAGTGTTTATATATTCTAGTAAATATTACATGAACTACTATTAACCTTTTCACAAATTATATTCACCATCCAAATATTGAGAATCTTATATGATTCTATGAAATTATGATGTAATTGCAATGAAAATGAACCTAATATGATCTCAACTCCACTTTATTAATTTTAATTTTATAGTTATTCATATATGACGAATTTAGAAAACTTATTTAGATTATCTAAACAATATAAAATTTATTTCCTTTTCCTCCATTTTGCAATTAGATATTTATTCAATCATGTATGGAGTTCCAATTATCTTCCATGAACTCCCTCATGAACTTTTGTATCTCAATTTGAGATATCCTTCTTCTTCAATAGTGGAAATTAGCTTGGGAAATACAAGAATAGAATGTGTTTAGTTTTTCATGAGGAAGATGAAGTACATGGATTTGTTTAAGCCTAATAACCATATAAATTTTAACGATGAACAATTACCTACATTTACAATCCCAAATTGGAACCTCATAATGGATTGTATCTCTTTTATAAGCCCCAAAGATTCATAGTGACCCAATCAAGTCCCTTAATCCATCCCTATCTGGTAGGCATACTGTGCTTCCACACATGGAATATTCCACAAGTGCCACAATGTGCTCACCTCAGGCCAGTGATGGCCTATACTTTCCTTCATAAATACCTATCATGGAATAAATAAACTTTGATCTTGGCTAACTATCTCTATTAGATGGCCTGAATACTCAGGTGCTCAACTGACCTTGAGTTGGACAATTTTTTTGGAAACTCTCTTAATTTTTCCTTTTTCAACCGACCAGGTATGTATATTTATAAATAAAATTTCCAAAATTCCTATTTCCTCTTATAATCTTCTAAAATTATCAACCACAATAACTATTTTTAACTCAAATTCTTGAAAAATCTTTTTTTCTTTTAAAATAAATAGATCTTTAAAACTCCCAATAGAAATAACTCTTCCCTTTTTTATTTGAATAATTATAAACAACTTATAAGATACTTATTCTTTTACACATTGACATCAAGATTCATTGGTACTCATTGATCATTGAAATAAATACAACACACATAAAGTGGGATCAATAATCCCCCCTTTGTATTTGTTTTCAATGCCCAATAAAATGATATGTCAATATGTGTAACTCTTAATCACTTCTCCTTATCTCCCAAATTCTCATCAACCTTTCATTTCATTTTTCTTATCCCACCTTACTGATAGGAAATAAAATTTTTATGAGAGAGGATGATATCATGTAATACGTAATAAATGTTCTATCAATCATTCCATTCTAAGTCTACATGTTCCATTCTTAGTGTATAAAATAACAGTGTTTTATTTTTACATCAAAATAGTACATTACGAATGAAAATGATACCAACTGAAACAAAAATACCTTGATCTTATATTTATTGAATGTTAAACTATTTATCAAACCAGGAAAATTAAATTGATACTAATTTAGATAAATATTCTCTTGTAATTTCAACATGAATTTCCTATGCTCACTTCAATACATAGGTACAAAACCTTCAAGGACAATATGTTAATTTTAAGCCTTAAAAAAACCTGAATCTTCTTCAAACTTCACTTCTAGGTAATTGATTAAAAAAATTATCTCACTTAATGTTAAGATTTTATTTTAGAAACCAATGATGTAATACTAAGAAAACATACCTTATTAATAACAATTAATCAATAAAATTCCAAAATATTATGATTTTTATGATATGGAAAATTTAGGTGGATTATTCCACATGTAATTCATTTGTCTCTACCTCAAGGAGACACTCAAAATAATCTTCATCAAAGGTTGATATGTTCTATAGAAAATTTTTAAGATTCCACATTTGAGAATAAAAAAGATAGTTTCTTCTTACTTTGTACTATCCAGTTTTATTTCATTGCATGTGATGCTCCTATTTTATTTAGCCACCATATCAAATGAATTAATTAATTTAATCTTCATTAGTTTTATGGATTCTTCTTGTTTTGTTAGAATAATTAAATAGTATTTGGAAGTGTGTCCAACCTTTTTGTATCTCCCACATAGTTCTTATGAGGCTCATAGGGTTTCATTTATTAATATACACTCATGACATTTGGACTCATCATATGGAATATATTATTTTCCTTTTTCACTATATTTAATGTATGATTATTCAACATGTCTTGCCTTTTTTCTAACTCATCAGGACAAATGACTAAAAAATCATTGGGTACACTGAAAATATATTTGGAATTTATAGATGGAATCTTAAGAGTGATTTCACCACATCAATCCATTTAGATGTAACACTCCTCTTGAGCATCTTGGATTCTTTACCCAAGGATGAATCATATGTATTATTTGAAATATTATTATTAATAGTTGTCTTATTATCAAATATCTTCATCTTCTTTCTGAAGGATGGATTACCTTTCTCCTAAAAATTCTTAAGAGAATTATAATTTGTAACTTTATTCATCTTCCTACCCAAGGTTGTATCTTATCTATTCATTAACTTATATGGTTTTCTTTTCCCATTTTCTAATGCTTTCTGAGATGAGAATGAATTATTCTGATGACCACAACCATTGAAAAAATCATATATATTTCCAAGAATTTCTATTTTTTTATTTTTAATTATTTCTACCTTTCATCTATGTATTTTATATATTTACACCCTTGAAATTAGATTCCTCTGTACTTAGAAAATTGATTGATTATACCAATAATCAAATTCACTATTCTGAAATCTTTTACAAAACCATCAATTCCCTATAGAACTTGTTATTTTTTTATAAAATTGTTTTTGGAAAGAAATTCTAGATTTTGAGAAAATATATTTTTGGTGAATCTTCACCACCAACTAAGCATGTTTTAGAGAAAAAATAATCACAATGACTCTTCTTTTCACATATGATATAGCAGTAGACTTCTCACCACTTTTCTTTATCCATTTTTCATAGATTTTAATTTGAATCTTACACTATCCAAGAAAAATATTTAGAATAATAATTATATTTTGGGATGGATGGTACATTTTATTTTTAACATTATTTGTATTGATCATTAAATGATCTTGGTGTTTTTTCCATAAAATTGAGGCCTTTTAGGGAATAATTGCTTTGAATATTGTGTAATTAGATCAAGTTTTTTCTTAGATTTATGAGAATTCATATCCAAGGTTGTTTCTAGATTTTCTAATATAACTTCAATCACATGATTATTTATATTGAGAACAATATTTTTATCCTCAACCACCTTTATTCTCTCTTGACATTCTTTCTTAATTATTTTAACTTCTTCATCATCTATTTTGGGATTATCCTATAGAAAATGATAACTCCTTGATTCTTTTGGATTTAACCTCTAATTATAAATTCTTGAAATTAATGGTGATTTTTTTTATTTTCTTCAGATGCATGGAACTTATCCTAAAGGTTTTTCTTGACTTATTACTTCTCTTAAATTTCCTTATGGAATTTACTCTCAGGTTTTGATCATATCACTTATATTTCATTATTTTATGGATCTAAATTTTTGGGAGAGCTTTATACATTCTAAGAAATTTTATATAAAATCATTCGCCATGTTATCCCCCTCTCCTTAAAATTTAGTGATCACTTCCTTCACGATTTCAAAAATTACACAAAGAAAATAGAATCTTTCTTTTTGAATTCAATATATAATATATTTTAATACACCCAAAAATATTTATCGATAAATTTTCAATATATAATCACCACCATTGATGCTTAGATAATTTTGTTATTATATTTTACAAGAAAAAATACATACGACATCATCAAATGAATACATTGAGTCTTTAGGGGTAGAAGAACTATCCATTTACTTGGTGGAAGATTAAACCACCATTTCTTCTCATTCAAATCCATATATGTCATTTTTATTACCATCACATAGACGAACTGCAACTTCTTATTCAATTCATAAGAGGTATAAATTATTCAACTTTCAATTATATTCCTTTTTATTGCTCATTATGGACTTGGTAGAGATATAATTCTATATATAAATAATTTTATCTTCTACATATCTTCAATTCATTGTAAATTCATAAATAGAGACTCAAATATTTAAAGGATAACAACTTTAAAAATACAGAATCCAATCAGAGTTAAAATAAGATCTGATACCAATTGAGAGAACCAATTTGGGATGTATTAAAAACTTTTAATAAAATTTAAAAGCTTCATATATATTTCCTTTTACCTTTACACTTTTAAGATGAATTAATCCCTCATTATCTCTTCTCATCTTCATCGTTGCATGAAAAATATCTAAACACACACTCACAAACACATGAAAGTGGAATAAATATGCACAAGGTCCATCATTCCACAAGAATGTCTAATTCTAGGTGTGATTATAAAAAACCCATGATCACACAATATACTAGTTGTAAACCATTTAGTTATAACAAGAAAAGTATATTTATGAACTTTTTTTTCACGTTAGATACCTAACAATGCATCAAAATCCCATTGGGTCTTTATACCCCTCCTAAATGTTTCACAATAAGTGTATGAATTTAATAAAATCTTTCACCCATATAGATTATTCCTTATTATCGATGTGCTTCTTGAGTTATATTTATTTTATTCTCATATTACTTATGTAATGGGCCAGACCCTCCTCGTCCATTACTTTGAAAAATTATAAGTGTTGGGGTGTCTTGGACTCAATGATCAGTCCCACCCATCTCCACTGATCAACTTCAAAGATCAACGTCACAGATCAGCTTCACAGATCAGCTTCACTGATTAGCTTCACTGATCAGCTTCACTGATCAACTTCACTGATAAGCTTCATTGATTAGCTTAACTGATCAGCTTCACAGACCAGTTTCACAGATCAGCTTCATAGATTAGCTTCACAGATCGGTTTCACCAAATTGGTTTCATAGATAGGTTTCACCAAATCAGTTTCAGAGATTAGATTCACCAAATCAGTTTTACAGATTTGTTTCACTAAATCAGTTTCACAGATTAGTTTCACCAAATTGGTTTCACCAAATAGGTTTCACAGATCGGTTTCACCTAATCGGTTTCAAATATTGGTTTCACCAAATCGGTTTCACCAAATCGGTTTCACCAAATCGGTTTCACCAAATCGGTTTCACAGATTAGTTTCACCAAATCGGTTTCACAGATCGGTTTCACCCAATCAGTTTCACAGATCAGTTTCACCAAATTGGTTTTACAGATCGGTTTCACCAAATCAGTTTCAAATATCGGTATCACCCAATCAATTTCATAGTTTGGTTTCATAGACCAGTTTCACCGATCGGTGTCACAAGATCATCTTCACGGGATCAGCTTCACAGGATCAGCTTCACCCGATCAGCTCCACTGATCAGTTTCACCTATCAGACACACCAATCGACCACAGAGTGGTGTCAGGGTTTCCTTCCCCATTTTTCTTGTAATGACACTTCTAAGTATTTTAACCTTTTTAAATCTATTCAAAGATGTTTTTAGCAGAATAAAAAACGTTTTAAATCCCCTAGGAGTGGATAGAATCTCAACAGACTCTTTTTCCTCTCTTTAAATGAAATCATTTAATGCACAACTTATTTGGACACCCCTATGATAAGAATTATTAAATAAAAACTAATTCCATCCTGTGTAACTATCTAACTGTGAGGTGAAACCATGATCCGCCTTTAAAGTCATTCAATATTTTCATATCCCATAACTCCAAGATATTTCCCTTTTTATCGCACTATAATTCTTTCTTTCTTCTTCTTGGCTAGTTTCTTTATTTCCTTGGTTTTTTGAGTCACCTTTCCTGAAGCTAGTGGTGCGCATGTGCCGGAGCATTTCCTACTCATTCTTGGAGTCCTCAAAGTCCCCCCTACAAGTAGTGCATCCCCAGTTATTGGAACCAGGATAAAAACTTCGATCATTGAACATCCATGTAGGGGTTTTCCTTCGTCTCTCTTTACTTTACATCATTCAGGGTGGGTATGATAATGTTTCCTATGGGGATGGATGAAATAAAACATTAATGGAGATAATAAATGGATTTAAATAATGAAGGGGTGTGTTTGATGATTTTTTTTACTCTTTTATCTCTTCCTATATGTTGTGAATTGAATGGGCTTATGTCCACTGAAAATAGTGGCAGTTGGTGGTCCTTTCTTGTGCACTAATGAACCTATGTTTTTTGGATATTTATGTAATTGAATGGCTATAACATGGAAACTAGTAAATCATGTAAACTCCGTTGATTAAATCAATTCCCAATGAATAAGAAACCTTGTGTGGTCACCCCGGTTAACTAAACTGAAAGATAGAACTAAATGAATGGAATATTTAAATTTAAAAACTCTCTTTCTCTATTCTGGTGATGTTTACGGTTAATGCTTGTGAGGTGATGTGGGTGAGGATGGGATACCCTATTGTGCAGTCATGGTTTTTTGGACCTAAGGATATGTGGGGCTATATGTTGGGGCTTGGTTTTGTTCCAGTACTTTGAGGGATCTCATAGATCCATTTTGTTGTTGTGACTTTACGAGAGAACCAAGTGTGAATGCTTAAATTGCTGCTTGATTGTTTTTCCTTCCTTGGCATGTGGCAATGCATTTTGTTTGTGTAGTAGTGAAGAATTATCTAAATGGAATCACTTGAATATTAAAACAAGAATGGGTTCAAATGGGAATTGTTTTCCGGGATCAAGTAGTGACATGTTTTTGGCTGTGGTGATTCTTATGAATGAATAGTAACAAGGGTGTTTGTATATGAGATAGTTTTAGAAACCCTAGGATGGGATGAGTTATTGTTACCTATATGTATAATTTATTTTTTATGTTTCTTATTCGCGCCCCATCCCAGTTGAGCACTTCGTGCCGAACACCCCCATTTCATGGGGGAGAGTGTTTTTCCCAACACTCCTATGAGTGGATGGTTATTAAATCCTTTTATGCTCCCTTTCCTGAGTATCCAAAGATTATTTGGGCATGTTGTGATGACATGAAGTCCATTATACCCCAAGATTCTTCAATCATGGTATGCTGATGTGGTTGGACCAGGTGTGTGAGGGTAGGTGGTTTCCTAAGTGCCTTCAGGATGAGGCCCAGGTGTCTTCGGGCATGGTGGTAGTTGTTCTCACCCAGGTGTCTGCAGGCGTGGTTATATGTGGTTGTTATGGCCTAGGTGTTTGCAAGAGGGATGTGTGGTTGTGGTATCCCAGGTGTGTGCGGGTGGGGGATGGTAGTGGGACTGTAGTGAGAATGGAGGGAGAGGTTGAACATGTAGGATGTCTCCAATAACCAGTGGGAAAGTGGTGAGGGGTACCCAAATATCGATGTTCTATTACTATTACTTTACTTGAGTTGCATTATTTGGGGAGTGTGACTTGGTGAGGTTGGGTGGATAGATTCCTTGCTTGGTGCTTCAATTGACTTCCTTTCTCACAGGGCATTAGAATGCCTCCCCACTTGTGCATGAGAGCTTTTGGTTTTCCCTACTGAGTATACATGTATACTCACCCTACGCATATAAAACTGCTTCAAGTTTCCAAGAGGACTTGGGGATTGTGCGGGACCATACTAGTTTGGATGTTGGGATAGTTTATGTTCCTGCTTTTCTTTTCATTGGTACTTTACTTTAGAGTTTTCTTGTACTTTGTAGCCCTTAATTTTGAAACATGCATTTGGGAATAGTTTGTTTTGGCTTTACTTTTACCTCTAGTTTTTGTATTGTCTAGGATTTACTATCTTATCTCCCAATCCTACTAAATAAAAAAAGGGTAATGCCTTCCATTTTGTGTGTGATTTTATACCCTTTGTGCTATTCTCCACTCTAGGACCTGTTGAAGGTGGGTTTCAGGGGTCATTATCTCTCCTTCAACTTGAGGAAGGAAGGGTCTGGAAATCTGCTATCCCTTCCCTCATCTTGGTGAAGGAAGGTCGTGATAGAATGGTATCAGAGGAAGGTTGAGAGATAAGATGGAGCTCAGGGTTAAGCATAGTGATGATTTCATGTAACGCCTCAACCCTAGTTACCTAGAGTCATTGCATTATTACATAACATTGGCATGATCAAAAAAGATCAAGTCTCGAAAGACCGATTAGTTTAGTGGCCTTGGAAGTATTAGATACATTCATAAGGTTTAGATTACATCATTAAATGAAAAACTACAACAATATTGTTTCCATATAACACACTCATATCCCCTTAGAATATCCCTATAGGTCAGTCATAAAATACTTTTTCACATCCTGAGAAAAATAAAACATAGAAAGGGGTGAGCTCAGATGCTCAGTAAGGATAAAAATATAGCATAAACTTTCATAAATAATCATAAACATTTAAGTCAATGTATAAGACTAAAAAAAAGCCTTTTAAACTTGAACTTCATCATAATATAGAAAAGATAAAATAAAATAATTCCATTTAATTACTCACATGGATATTCTACTAGTCTAATAATCACATGAAATATCAATAGCCACTTTCATAATGATGGAATGCATAATTCCAGACTTTCATAACCACATAGTCAAGGCCTTGTTCCAAGACTATAAATAAGATTTTCTCAAGGCCTTGTTCCAAGACACTAGTTTGTATCATGATACCTACCGATGCATCGAGGAGATATAGTGGTCTCCACCTGTTACTTACTAAGTCCAATGCATTCCTCATATGAAAATTTTGAAATATAACATAAACATTCTTATTAAAAATAGCATAAGAAATGTCAATACTATATCCACAAACCATGAATGGTATAAAAATAGTACATCCACAGTCAAACATAACTCATTCAATACAATATGGAAGATTGTATTGTAACAGATTAACCTCAATTGAGAATAATGAAGGATATTTACATAGATGAAAATAATCATCAAAACTATTTGAGAGAAATATCCTCCTTTTTCTTGAAAACATTTAAAAGTCGCACTATTTTTCAAGAAACCATTTTAAAATAGATTTTTGAATCAAAGTGTCCCATACCACTTTGAAAATTTAAAAAGGAATTTTAATTTTAAAACATTAATGTACATATAAATAAAACCTTAAAACCATTTTTAAAACATGGACATTAATGAGAAAGATTAAGAGGAATAAATTTTAAAAAAGTTTAAAATGGTATTTTAGTTAGAGTTACTATCCAAATGAGATACACTTGAATACAGAAAACTGAGGTAATAAAAACTTTATAATATCATGAGAATAAATTTATTCATGATATACGATGTCAATGTACATTATATACACCATATAAAAGAGAATTGGTGTATAACAACAAATAATTCTCAATGAAATGTAAATTGAGATGAAATATCTTATAAAGGTTGTATCCTTAGATTAAGGATAAATAAACAAAAAAATTATGTCTGAAAAATATAAATACACTCAATATGATTTGATATTCAGTGTAAACCAATAAGAGGACATTCAAACATATTCTTCTAAAAACAACACCAATGAATTGGATGTTTAACTTAATAAACAGAGATTGAGTTAAAATTACCCTTATCAAGCTCATATCGATGACTTGAAAATTTATCAATGGATTTATTTTGTGTATCAAAATTATACCCAAAGAAATGGTAGTGGAAATTACTACATAAATAATAAATAGTGATTCCACACATAATCTTGGAGTAAAATAATAAATGAAGTATGGGTAAAACCGAATGAGTGGAAATTGAAATTTGAAATTCCCTTACCAATTTGGTAACTTACAAAACATACAACCCATGAAAGAAGGATAATAAAATGAATATGTAAATAACCATAAATTAAAGTATATTATAGAAAGATTAAAATCATTGTGTTGTACATACACCACACAAAAGAAAATAGTGGCAGTATAGCATGAATATCACGAGAATAGTAAGTGAGATAAAAACTCCTTTCCATGTTGTAATCAATCAAGTCGTGTGACAAAAAAGTTAATAACCACCAAATGAATCACAAAATACCATGAATATATATAGAATCATGATTATATATATCAAATGGCAGTATACAATACACCACACACAATAAATAAGTGGCGAAAAATGGAAATCTCACGGAATTAAATGTGAGATAAGAAACCAATTACCTTTTACTTTTCCTTGGTTGATGGTAGGTTAACCTCCTGTATAATGGTTAAATAATTTTTATTAAATTATAAAAGAATCATATATATTAATATGATATCATATATTATCTTTTAACATTGCTTTGTTAATAATATCTTAGTATTATTGTTGTTTCGGGTGTTAACAAATTCATTTTCCTTTATATTATTTGTTATGTGAGTCATATTTGTTATGGATGGGATGTATCTTATTCATATACAAAATTATATCAAGTCTTTAAACATTATTTTTAATCATTTAATGAAAATTAGTCTTGAATGGATACGATGGGGAATGAATCTAATCGCGTTCGTGGAGACGGTAATCTGTACGTACGCACGAGTGACAATATCAATATTTTTATATTAAAATAATATATAATTGGATGGTATATCATATATACAGAATAATTATCATGTTATATTTATTTTTTAAATCAATTATACATCATTATTATACCCATCCATATAATAATGCATTGAATAACAATTACACCACAACGTGTGGATAATAATCTGTACGTACACACGTATGGTGACATGTCATTCAAAGGATAGATAGAATAATTAATTTGGTTGTACCATATTTATAATAACAACAAATTATATAGAATATACAGAAGATATTATTTTATAATGGAAACAATAAAGAAAAAGGAAGTGTAAGAAGAAAGGAACATGAAAGAGGTGATGAAATATTTACCTTTTCTTCGGGTTCTTCCTTTTGATTTGATCAAAAGGGCTATTTAGGTTGGATTTATGACTAAAGGAAGGCCTCTAGGATTAAGGTAGGATAGTTGAGAGGGTATTTGGTCAGGTTTTTCCGAGGCAAATGGCTTTGAAGGTGTGAATTAGAGAGAAGGGGGAGTGCCCTTTTATAAGAAGGGTGAGGGGCACCTTAGGAAAAGCTAGAAATATTATTTTATAATAAAATAATTTTCGGTTTCTAATGGATCCAAAATGGATTATTTAAAGGATAAGCTGGAGATGGGTCGAAAACCACTCAAAAAATAGGTTTTAGATAGTTTTGGGTAACTATATTAATTTTATCTTTTAGATTTAACTCTTAGTTAAATAGTTTTACATTTACCATGTCTCTTTGTATTTTTATATTATATGGTTAATAAATATACTATATACTTCCAAGAGAACCCCAAGTGGTTCATTAATGATATAAATATCATTATATAAGTATTTTTTCCGAACCTTATATTTTTTGGAATAGAATATCAATTAATAATATAAAATTTGTTTTAAAAACTCTTTTATGTCAATTTGACACTATTTGGTATTTTGTTTTTTATAAATTCATAAAAACATTATTACTTTGAAAAAAATTCATATAACCAATCCTAACATGTCATATTAATTTATAAAATTAGTTGAATTCATAAAAAGTCTCAAATTACATTTATTTGGATATTTATAATATCAATTATTTTAATATTTTATTAATTAGGTAATTACTGCATCATCATTGTGTAATAAATAAATTAATTTATTTAATGTATAAAAAATATAAATAAAATACCATTATGTAGGAAATATTTTTATATTTCTAATGAATATTTATAGTCAAATTTATCTTATGTATAACCCTATATTAAAAATGTTTTATTTATTAAACTTTGATTTTAACTCTTTTAACCCTTCTTTAAATAAAATAATAATAAGTGTCCTAATCTAATCCAAGTGGACCAAAGAGGTTCATATTTTATTCCTAAGGTTGTTTTTTGTCTAATTATACTTATACAATAGAATTAGGACATGTGTAGGGTAATAATAATATCATTTTTACCCTTAATTACTCTATTTACTTTTAACTATTGCAAATAAAAGTAAAAAGTTACTATTCACAAAAAATTATTTTCATCTTATTGAACCACATTTTACTTACTTATATCAACTCTGTGTCTAAAAGTTTTTAAATTCAACTCACAGAAGCGGTAAAATTAAGTTTTATGTGAATTGTAAATTCTCCTAGGAGGTGGGTAAAAGACGGTGAAAAGTTCAATAAATTTTTTATATATCTAAAATTATTATAAACTAATTCCAATGAATTAAATTGATCTTATATATGTATTATTTATCTATTTTGACCTAAAATAAATATAAATAAAACAAATAATTATTTAAATAAAAATTTGTATTTAAACTATAACTTAGTGTTTTTCACTATTCATCAAAAATTGAATGTTTTCAGAAAAATACCAAAAAATCACCCAAAGATAATTTCGATATTATGAATCAAAAAATAATGTATGTTTTACCAAATTCAAAAAATAGAAGTTGTATTAATCAATTATAAATTAATTCCTGTTGTCAAAACAAATAGAGTGTTTTTAAGAAACAATAACTATCAAAATATTGACACTTGTTTATGTATAATTTCAAAGTTAAATTAATTAAAATAACAATGATTGGATTAAATAGTAAAAATATAATCTAATTATACTTCAAAACCATTAAAATGTATAATTGAACACTATAAATTATTCTGATTAAAAAAGTTGTTTTCAATTAAAATTTATTATTTTTCAGTATTCATCAAAATATAAAAGTTATTAGAAAAGTACCAAAAATTTATCCAAAATAAATTTTTATCTCCCAATTATAAATAAGAATTTAATTTAATTAAATTGAATATATAAAAGTGTCAAATATTGGTTTTAAAAGGTGTTTCAATTAAAAGGTGGTAAAATTGCATTTTTTTGAAAAATACTTCTTTTATTTGAAAAAATGAATTTTTTCTTATATTATATCTAAGAAACACATAATATGGATTCTAAAATTATATGGAGTATATAAAATTTACAATTCAGTTAATACTATTCATAACCGCTTTTGAACGACTAGTTTGGTAAGTGATTGTGCGCTCGAACTCAGTGTTGCGTATAGCGGAAGATATTGAATTACTTTAAAGAAAATAACTTAATATGAAATCTTGGGGTGTTACATTTCATGGGATGGTAGGAAAATAGTTTTAGACAATCTTGGTGCATGAAATAGGCTAGGGAAGACCAGCTAGGAAATGAGATTTTAGGCCCCCCGTGTTCTGGTGTAAGGACTCCGGGCCTACCGAATGACCAAGTGAGGCTACAATGATTGCAGGGTAGAGACCCTAGGAAAGGTACATGAATCATAATGACTTTTTTTGTGTTTTCTGCGTGTTCTGGTAATTTAAATAAAAAAAAGTTTATGAAAAATTCAAAAGCAATCTTCTACACTACTCGGGCTTAGGCATTCCTTGTTTACCTTGCAGCTATGGCACCCAGATGATGACCATGAGTAGTGTGGGAGATCGAGGCCCAGGAGGCTGATTTGGCTGATCAATAGAGGGATGATTGAGGGGAGGAGGATGAATAGTGGTAAAGGATGCTTCATGCCTTTCAGTGGAAGACCCTTGGGATGTACGAGTGCAACATCTCAAACATAGAGACAAAGAGCTGGCTAGAGGAGATGGTGATAGATTTCTGCGTGATACGAGCTTCGACGGAGTACTGAGTTCCTCTGGCTATAAGATAGATGTGGGGAGTGGCGCTTCAGTGGTGGAAACTCTATCTTAGGGAGAAGGGGAAGGATAAAGTTTCGTGGGCTGACTTCGAGAGGGAATTCTGGGTGGAATTCCTCTCTTCCATGATGATGGTAGAGAAGTGGCAGGAGATAGTCTCCCTTTAATAGGGGATAATGTTAGTGAGGGAGCAGGGAATCAAGTTTAGAGATCTCCTTTGTTTTTCTCCAGACCTTTTTCCAGACGAGGAGTCCGGAGAGAGATGTTTAGAGGAGGCACTCCAACCTTATCTTCAGTATGTTATTACTCCCTTCACCATACCGACATACTTGGAGGTCTAGAAGAAGGATGAATTGGTTTAAAGGATGCACACACTGAGAGGTGTGCCATGAGAGGGGATCCAGTTGGGATCATCAAAGGGGAAGGCTTTCAGCAATAGGCCTCCAGTGTTAGGGCCTTCTAGGTTTTGACCAGTGGGGAGCATTCCCCTGCAGTTTCAATTTTGATCTCCCGGTCCTCGCCCTTTCCTCATGGGCCCATGACTGAGGTGATTCATATATGGAAGATGTGGGCACCTTCAGAGTTAGTTCTCGGACAGAGTGCAGTACAGTGGGGGTGATCAGGTTCAGCACCCACCCCAGTATCAACAGTTTCTATCCAGGCCGTTTCACCACCGGAAGTAGGGATAGTGAGCTCCCGCTCCTCCGAGAGTAGACATGACAGGAGGAGGCCAAACCTAGGGTGCCCGTCAAGGACCTAGACCAGGGAGTGGTCAAGGAGGTAGACAACAGCTGAGAGGAAGAGGATATGGGTATGGGCAGTTTCACACTATTAAAGCAGCAGTTCCAGCAGGGTTGGAAGTCGTTAGAGGCACAACAAGCTTATTTAGCACTCTTTCTTATGCCTTGTTTGATTCAGGAGATTACCAAACCTTTGTTAAACCCACTCTATCCCTTGCCTTGGACCTAGAAATATAGAGACTCTCCATGTCCCTGGTGCTGAGTATTCCAGTTGGGGGTCATACCGGTCTATTTGATGTTTATTGAGGATGTAGACTGATGTTGGGGCCACATCAGTCTAGTGGAGATCTCCTTCTACTGCAAATGTAGCCATATGACGTCATCCTAGGAATTTAATAGTTTTTTTCCTTGCACGATGTGATTGACTACTTATGTAGAAGAGTAATTTTCTCCAATGAGGATGGCCCGTATGTGGATTTTGTTGGCGAACATATTTATCAGGTGGGGAGACGGCATGTGGAGCCTCTTCTTTATAAGTTGGCTGAGATTTCAACAGAATTAGTAGATGCTGAGATAAAGAATGTTCTGAGAGTTTTTAGAGAGTTCCTAGATGTTTTTTCTGAAGAGTTTGTGACTCTACCCCCTCGACATGACGTTGACATCAAGATAGACTTATAACCCGGTGCCTATCCGATTTCCATGGCTCTTTATCGGATGGGGCCTTCTGAGTTGTGGGAGTTGTGGATTCAGATTGATGATTTGATGAATAAGGGTTTTGTCTGACCTAGCGTGTTACCATGGGGTGCTCCAGTCATGTGTGAGAAGAAGGCAGATACTGGTCTCAGGTTGTGTATAGACTACCGGAGACTGAATCAGGTAATATTCAAGAACCGTTACCCTCTATCGAGGATAGACGATCTCTTTCAATAGATTAGGGGAACGAGTTGGTTCTCTAAGATTGATCTGCGGTCTGGGTATCACCAGTTAAGGGTGAAGGATAGTGATATTATGAATACTGCTTTTAGGTGCAGGTATGGGCACATTGAGTTTGTAGTCATGTCGTTCGGTGTTACGAATGCACCTGCTGTGTTCATGGGGGATCATGAACTCTGTTTTCCACGAGTTACTGGACCGGTTTTTCATTGTGTTCATCGATGCCATTTTTATATACGCAAGATCAGAGGAGGAACATACTAAGAACCTCAGGATGGTCTTGGGAATCTTTAGACATCACCAGATCTATGGGAAATTGTCCAACTGTAAGTTCATGACATGAGAAGTTCATTTCCATGGACAAGTGGTGTCTCAGAAAGGGGGATCAGTTAATCTGTCAAAGGTTGAAGCAGTTGTTTCTTGGGAATAACCTAAGAATGTGACGAAGGTTTGTAGTTTTCTAGGTCTTCCAGGCTATTATCGAAGGTTCGTACCTGGCTTCTCTCAAGTTTCATCTCCTTTAACAGCTTTGACTAGAAAGGGACAAGCCTTCGTGTGGAGTGAGAAGTGCTAGGAAGCCTTCAGTTATCTGAAGGGGAAGTTGGTTAGTTCCCCCCGTGTTGAGGTTACTAGAAGAAGGGCTGTTGTTTGAGGTGTTTTGTGATGCTCCTAGACGTTTCCTAGGGTGTGTGATTATACAGAAATGGGGAGTGATATCTTATGGGTCTAGGCAGTTACATCCTCATGAGCATAACTATGAAACCCATGACCTATAGCTTGCAGCAGTAGTGTTTTAATTTAATTTGTGGCAGAATTACCTAATCGGGGAGTACTTTGTGGTCTTCACGCATCACAAGATTTTGAGGAATATCTTTACCCAGCGGGACCTAAACTTGTGGCAATGATGGTGGGTGGAGTTTCTTCAGGACTACAACTTCAAGATCTTTTACACTGAAGGTAAGGGGAACATTGTGGCTGATGCATTGAGCAGGAAGTCACGAAGGGAAGCTGTTCAGAAATCTGTGGATTCTTGGAAGGCAATAGAGGCGTTGGCTGCCCTACACTTGGATGCAAGGGTGGATGGTGGTAGAGGTTTTCTGTTTCAGATGAAAGTGAAGTCCTCTCTGTTTTTGTAGGTGGAGGAGTCTGAGTGGGGAGACTTAGAGAGTGAAGTGATGCAC
This sequence comes from Viscum album, assembly GCA_963277665.1. Taxonomy (NCBI): domain Eukaryota; kingdom Viridiplantae; phylum Streptophyta; class Magnoliopsida; order Santalales; family Viscaceae; genus Viscum; species Viscum album. The sequence goes on from OY728142.1 coordinate 1,493,535,950, forward strand.
CATCGGGTTAACCAAGGAAATGCTCTGGAAGGGCGGTCGGAGGATGGCCAGAATCAGATGCTTTTCTGAGGGAAGTTATTTGTCGCAAAGATGATGCAAGAGGGAGTTATCTATGAGTTCCATAACTCACTATTAGTAGTACACCATAGATTTTCCAAGATGTACTGAGGCCTGAGGGAACAATTTTGGTGGCTCGGGGTGAAACGGGTAGTGGCAGAGTTCGTGTGAAGGTGCTTGGTGTGTTAGCAGGTGAAGGCTAAACACCATGTCCTAGGAGGTTTGTTACAGCCTTAGATATCCCCAAGTGGAAGTGGGGTGAGATCTCAATGGATTTCACCATAGGACTACCCAGGGTTCAAGGAGGCTATGATGCTATCTGGGTAGTGGTAGACCGACTGACGAAATTAGCTCACTTTCTGGCGATCAAGGAGTTGAGTGTGGTGGATGACTTAGCACAAAGATAAGTGGATGATGTGTTGTGGTTTCATGGAGTTCCAAGATCCATAGTCTCAGATAGGGATGCATAGTTTACCTCATGAGTCTAGAGGGGATTGCAACATGCTTTTGGCCCCCAATTACATCTTATCACTGCTTTGCACCCCCGGAAATATAGGAAAACAGAGCGAACCATCCAGACATTGGAGGATATGCTATGGGAATGTGTTTTGGACTTCAGGGGATCATGTGAATGACATTTTAACTTAGTAGAGTTTTCCTACAATAATAGATATCACTCTACTATTGGCATGGCACCGTTTGAAGCCTTGTACGGAAGGCCATGTCATTCACCAGTGTGTTGGACTGAGGTTGGGGAGGTAGGAGTTCTTGGACTAGAGGTAGTACAGAGCACAAAAGAGAAGGTTTAGCTTGTGCATGAGAGAATGCAGGTAGCCCAGGACCAGCAGAAGTCATATGCTGATCTTAGGAAGAGGCCCTTGGAGTTCAAGGATAGAGACCATATGTTCTTGAAGGTTTTCCATCGACATGGGCAATGAAGGTTCGGTCAGGGGAGAAATATCTCTCCTAGGTTCATCGGGCCTTTAAAAGTGTTGGGGCGAGTCAGTGAGGAGGCATATCAGCTGAAATTTCCACCTCATTTGGAATGGATCCATAACGTTTTCCACATCTCCCATCTTCATTGATATCTACACGATGAATCCCATGACATTGACTGAGGAGAGTTGGATATAGGGGATGATGCTATGTTTGTGGAGAGACTAGCGAGGATTGAAGATAGAAAGAAGAAAGTGATTCATGGATGAACCATCCCTTTGGTTCGTGTGTTGTGGAGGCACGGTGGCCTCGAGGAGAGTACTTAGGAGCGAGAAGCTCAAATACACGCCCAGTACCCAAAGCTGTTTTGAGTTTCCATTCTACACCTTCCTTGTTGTTCTTGTTTTTGTGACCTAATGTGATGTAATGTTGACCTTTTTGGTTTATGAGATGTTTTGTTTCTTTAACATGTGAATGTTTATGAAAAGACCAGATATGTGGGGAAGGGAGGACCTGATCCCCAATCAAGACATATTAAGGTGGATGCAAGTAAACCCTTGCGGGCGAGTTAGTGCCACCCAGAGTGGATAGTATCTTGACATGGAGGAAAGAACTCCCCGATCCGTGTGTCAGGATAATGTGATCCTTGAGATTCGTATGGATGTTTGGGGTGGTTTGTCCCTGAGAGGTATCTTTTAGAGGGGTTGTTTGGGTTACTCTTGTATTATCAAGGGAGAGAATAGTTTTGAGAGGTATCTGATGTAATGGCCCAGACCCTCCAGGTCCATTACTTTGCCAAATTATAAGTGTTGGGGTGTCCTATACTCATTGATCAGTCCCACCCATCTGTCTCACATATCAGCTTCACAGATTAGATTCACTGATCAGCTTCACAGATCAGCTTCACAGATTAGCTTCACTAATCCGCTTCACTGATCAGCTTCACTGATCAGCCTCACTGATCGGCCTCACTGATTAGCTTCACAGATCGATTTCATAGATCAGCTTCACAGATCAGTTTCACAGATCGGTTTCACCAAATTGGTTTCACAGATCAATTTCCCCAAATCAGTTTCAGAGATTGATTTCACTAAATCATTTTCACCAAATCGGTTTCACAGATCGGTTTCACCAAATCGGTTTCAAAGATCAGTTTCACCAAATCAGTTTCACAGATTGGTTTCACCAAATCGTTTTCACATATTGGTTTCACCAAATCATTTTCAGAGATCGGTTTCACCGAATTGGTTTCATAGATCGGTTTCACCAAATAATTTTCACAGATTGGTTTCACAAAATCGGTTTTAGAGATCAGTTTCACCAAATCGATTTCATAGATCGGTTTCACCAAATCAATTTCACAGATCGGTTTCACCCAATAGGATTCACATATTGGTTTCACCAAATTGGTTTTACATATCTATTTCACCAAATCAGTTTCACAGATCGGTTTCACCAGATCAGTTTCACAGATCGGTTTCAGAGATTGGTTTCACCCAATAGGTTTCATAGATTGGTTTCACCAAATCAGTTTCATAGATCAGTTTCGAAAAATCAGTTTCACAAATTGGTTTCACTAAATCAGTTTCATAGATCGGTTTCATCCAATCAGTTTCACAGATTAGTTTCACCAAATTGGTTTCACAGATCGGTTTCACCAAATTGGTTTCACTGATCGGTTTCACCTAATCAGTTTCACAAATTAGTTTAACAGATCAGTTTCACTGATCGGTGTCATGATATCAGCTTCACGAGATCATCTTCACAGGATCAACTTCACCCGATCAACTCCACTGATCGATTTCACCTATTAGTCTCACCAATCATCCATAGAGGGGTGTTAGGGTTTCCTTCCCATTTTTCCCATAACAAAACTTTCAAGTCTTTTAACCTTTTTAAATATGTTCAAAGACGTTTTTAGCACCATAAACAATGTTTTAAATCTCCTAGGAGTGAAGAGACACTCAACGAACCTGTTTTCCTCTCTTTAAATGAAATCATTTAACGCACAACTGTTTTGGCCACCCCTCCGATGGGAATTATTAAATAAAAATTAATTCCATCATGTTTAACCATCTAACCATGAGGTGAATCCAAAATCCGCCTTTAAAGCCATTCAATATTTTCATATCCCATAACTCCAAGATCTCTCACTTTTTATTGCACTAGAATTCATTATTTCTTCTTCTTGGATTGTTTCTTTCTTTCCTTGGTGTGTTTGGAGTCCCCTTTCCTGAGGATAGTGGTGCACCTGTGCCAAAGCATTTCCTGCCCATTCTTGGAGTCCTCAGTGTTCCTCCCCTTCAAGTGATGCATCCATAGTTGTTGGTACCAAGATAAAAACTTCGATCATTGATAATCTAGGTAGGGTTTTCCTTCGTCTCTCTTTACTGTGCATCATGCAGGGTGGGTATGATAATGTTTATTATGGGGATGGATGAAACCAAACTTTAATGAAGATAATAAATGTATTTAAAGAATGAATGGGTGTGTTTGATGATTCTATTTTACTCTTCTATCTCTTCCTATATGTTGTTAATTGAATGGGATTATGTTCACTGAAAATTGTGGATGTTGGTGGTCCTTTCTTGCGCACTAATGAACCTATGTTTTCTGGATATTTATTTAATTGAATGGCTGTAACATGGAAGCTGGTAAATCATGTAAACTTGACTGATTAAATGGATTAGCAATGAATAAGAAACATTGTGTGGTCACCCCGGTTAACCAAACGGAATGACAGAACTAAATGAATAGAATATTTAAATTTAAAAACTCCCTTGCTCTGTTCTAGAAATGTTTACAGTTAATGATTGTGAGGTGACGTGGGTGGGGATGGGATCCCCTATTGTTAAGTCATGGTTTTGAAGACCTAAGGTCATGTGGGGCCATATGTTGGGGCTTTGTTTGGTCCCAGTACTTTGAGGGATATCACAAATCCCTTTTGTTTTTGTGACTTTACAAGAGAATCGAGTGTGACTGATTAAATTGATGCTTGACTATTTTTCCATCCTTGTCTTGTGGATATGAATTTTAGTTGCCCATTAGGGAAGAATTATCTAAATGGAATAACTTGAATAGTAAAACAAGAATGAGTTCAAATGGGAATTGTTTTCCGAGAATGATTAGTGACATGTTTGTGGCTATGGTGATTCTTATGAATGAATAGTAATAAGGGTGTTTGTATATGGTCTGGTTTTGAAAACCCTAGGATGGGATGAGTTCTTGTAACCTATATGTATAATTTAGTTTTTATGTTTCTTATTCGCGCCCCATTCAAGTTGAGAACTTCGTTCTAAACACCCCCATTTCATGGGGAAGGGTGGTTTTTCCAACACTCCTATGAGTGGCTAGTTATTGAATCCTTTTTTTCTCCCTTTACCAAGTAGCCCAAGATTCTTCGAGCAAGATATGACGACCTAAATTCCATTATAGCCCAAGATTCTTTGGACAGGGTACGCTGAGGTGGTTGGCCCAGGTGTGTGTGGGCAGGTGGTCTTCCAAGTGCCTTCAGGATGAGGCCCAAGTGTCTTCGGGCACGGTGGTAGTTGTTCTAGACTAGGTGTCTGTGGGCGTGGTTACGTGTGGTTGTTGTGGCCCAGGTGGTTACGTGTGGTTTTTGTGGACCTTCTTTTTCTATGTAGACTAGAATGAACCTCACCTTATTCTTCTTCTATATTCTTATAAATGCATACAAATCCTTACATTTTTTACAAAAGTAAATCATAGTGCTTCTTTTCTGAAATAGAAGAAATACTTATTCTTCTCACTGCATGCCTAGTGCATGAACTTCCTTTTAATTGTTCTTATTAATTATTAAGTGTTCAAAGATAACATGAGTTTTACTATCTTTATTTTATTTGATACTAATAGTTATTCAATTTTTGATACAGTAAAAGTTCTCCACGATTTTTTTTTCAACCCAAAATATGTATTTATAAATATTTAAAATGTTATATATCTTCCCCCATTCTTGTCAAAGAAGTACCTATACTAGGAGAATACTAAGTTTTAAATTACCATGAATTTAAGAAATTCAAAACCTTCTAAAATATCACACGAATACTCACTATATTTCCTTCACAAATTGAAAAAATCACAACCTCATTTCTCTTCCACAAAATTCACATCATAATAATAAATTCTTCATATGCTTCAGTTGTCATGTGTATATAGTAGTAGTGATCATTTATTTGCAATGAAAGTCTCTCCACAAATCTCTTGTTTATAAATTTTTCTAGTACCACGATTTACCAAATTAGGATACTTAAATTTGATTGTGTGAAAAAATCACCATCATATCAGAACTCACTCATATGTGAATTTCACATGTGTGGTTTATGTGTATTTATCCACTCCATTATTTATAAATTTTCAAACTATTGATCCTTATGAATATGGATCATCATTGCACAACCTAAAATAACACTTATTTAAATATATGATGATATTTACATAGATGATTTTCATGAAGTTATTTACGATGTTTTGTAATAATTATTATTAAAATAATCTTTATACAATACCTAAATTCATCCTTATGAACACTGCATTCATCCTTACATGGATATCCATTCATGAATACCCTTATGAGAATTCCATTTATATTGATTCTTATATATGGATCATCATTTAATCGACATTTACTTGGAGTTATTTCATTATTATTACAAAATTCATATTCTCGAAGTGTTAGCTTATGCTAATGGACTTTTAGTGTCCATATAGTGTCTATATCATTCAGTGGATCTTCCACTAACTTCCAGTAACCTTTTCATAGAACATATTCAACTTATAGATCTTGAAAATATTCTAAAATTCTATAACCTTTTAGTGAACTTATAACGAACATGAAATTATGATGATCTCAACTTCACAGTATTTATTTTCATTTTATAGTGATGAAAATTTTAATGAATTATACAATATTCTTCTGATGATCTACACGTAAAGAAATTTACTTCTTCTTCCTCTATTCTACACTTCATATACTCTTGAAAGCATTCATGGTACTCTAATGATATTTTTAGAACTCTCACATGAACCGTGGTATCTCAACGTGAGATATTCTTATTTTCTAAATTTATGAACCATAATAAATCCTCTATAGATCTCAAATTCTTTAAAAAAATTTCCCTCTAATATAAGTGGATCTTCAAAACACTCAAAGGAAATAACTATTCCCTTTTTCATTTGAATAATGGAAAGAAACTTCAAACCAATATAAACAAATTACAAGAAACTTTTTCTTCATTAACATATTTTCATCAATATCAATTGGTACACTATGATCATTTATAATAGTACAACACACACAAAGTGGGATCAATAATTTGGTGTAAGTTTGGTATTCCTTCCCACAAATGATCAATATCATGCTGTTTTCCACTCTAGTTATCACACCTTTGTAATTTTTTATTTCCCAAGGGAATCCTACCTAATCAAAAAGAAATGGACACACAATAAGTGAGAGTTCCCAAAACATATATATGCTACACAAAGAAAACCCCCATGGCCCAATGTGGGGCTCATTTCTTACCAATAATGCACACCCCTAATAGATGGTCGGTTAAGGCCACATAATAGATCTTGAGGGAAATGCTAGAAATACTTGTGTATAAAAATATCCCTCTTAACATTACTCAAGACTGAATGGCCTGAAAACCTCTTTTTTTTATTGATTTTTGATAACCCCTCTTTCAAGGGATGTGGGGGAACCCTTACAAGGCTCGTAGGTTTAGGTGATTACATTGCCCGTAGGATTGAGACATTACATGAACCAAAGGTATTAGGGAATTAAACCAAACTATAACTACAAGGAACTACCCATTCCCAGTATCTGCATCATGTTGGTAGCTCTATACCTTCGCATGGCTGTCTGGATGAGCATCCCGTGCAAGCACAGGCTGGTCCCAATGGTGTAGCCATACACTGTCATTATTTCCCAATCCATTTGGTTTTTATCTAGTGAGTGTGACTACTCTAAATCCTCCTCTTGGGATGCTCCTTTTTTGTAGAGTCTGTCTGTGGAAACTGCATGTGGCCTGAAGGCCTTAAGGTGGCCCGAAAGCCTTAAAGGTGACCCAAAATCCCTACTGACCCGAAGGCCTGGGTGGACCGATGGAATTAAGAACTCCAAGCCCAAACCGGTGGCCCAAGGTGAATAGTTCCTGGCTGCTATAGTACTGAACAATACCTGCTATAGTACCTGCTACAGTACTACTACAATACCTTCTATAGTGCCTGCTATAGTACTGCTACAATACATGGAAATATACCTTCTCCTAGTTTCGAACCTAGGTCTCGTGGATGCACTTAAGGATACCTCACCAACTGGGTTGAGGCTCATGTTCTAACATTACTCAAGGGGATTCAATGCTTTCCCATATCTATGATACTGGGTATATGTAACACCATAACCCCATAAGCCCAAAATGGTGGATTATTTTATTTCATTAACATGATTACAAGGAATCAAATCTTGAAGGAATGAATAGTTTAGCAATCTTGTAAAACCATATTACATACATGATACCCATATTACATTGGTAAAAATAAATAAATCATAATAAAAGTAAAAACTTATAATCCTTAAACATCATTCAAAGGATTCCTCTTCATAACTTGGGGAATGGAATCATAATAAGGGTGAGCTTAAATTCTTGGTAAGGGTAAGTACAACAAAATCTGTCATGGATAAATAATGAATAATCAATATGTAAAGGTAAATAATAGAACACACATGCTATTTGAATAACTGAATAAGGAATAATCAATATGATAAGGTAAATAACTGAACATACATGCCATTTAATCAAAAAACCGAGAATGGAAATTCATCAATAGATAATTACAAAGAAAAAATATCATGGATAATAATAAAAATTTAATTATCTATAAATTAAATTCTTAATGATTTAATTTATTATTTCTTAGGTATATGGTACCTTTACCGTTAAGACCTTTCAAAAGAAAGTTTAACATACTGGGTAAAAACCCATCTAATTTGGAAAACTGATTTGTATCATGAGACTACCGATGCATCGAGGGGCTTAATTTAAATGGTCCCCAACCCATGTCATACCAGTCCAAATCAATCCCTATATATTTATTAATCTTTTTAATTTATGAACAATATGCCTTATCAAATATCTGTATTGAGTAAAGGATACATATTTATCAATATTTCCCCAATTAATCTAATAACATTCAAAGTAAACACCATATGTAAAAATGGTATATTGTTTAGGAAAAAATATCATCCATTACAAAATAATATAGATATTTAATAGAAATGTAATTTCTAATGAAAAATGATTATAATAAAGTGATTTTTTCAAGAGAAAGTTAACAATCACAAATGAAAGTGATTTTTCAAAATAATTAAAATTTAAACTTAAAATAACATAAATAATAATGTATTCATGATATTACACATCAATAGTGATGTATATACACCACATAAAATTGAATTAGTTCATAATAACTAATAAGTCTCAATGGAATGTAAATTGAGATCAAATCCCTTAACTTGAGATTGACATGTCACATGTGTATTTATCTTACCAAATAATAAACTTATGGTAATTATTTACTCATTTGAGAACTTTTTCAAGTTTATTATTAATTTTATTTTAAATGTTAAAAATTTATATATGATTTCTTAATCAATTATGTTTAATTTGGATTTGTTTGACAATATTCAGTTTATTTGTCAAAAATGACTTTGGTAGGTTGACTATGGTTAAAGGGTTAAATATTTAAACATATCCAGAATAATAATCATGACACAATTATCATATTTATACACAATTTAGACTTTTATAATTGTTTTCCATGTTAGGAAACTCAAGAGGGGGGGGGGGGGGGTGAATTGAGTTCTTATAAAAAATTTTGTTAAAAATTTTATTTAAAAAGTTACACCAATTTAAAATAAAACTAGCCAGTTAACCAAGGTAGTGAAATTATAATAGGTTAACTATTTAAATAGTTTCTCAGGAGATTGATTAATTATCAGTTATAACAATATAAGATATTGATACAACTTTTGAAACTAATCTATTAAGGAAATATAGTTATAACTACTTTCCAAGACTAACTATCAAAGTAAATTTTAGTTTTCTAAAATATAAGTTAAAAACAAAGAAAGAATAAATTTATAACACAACAGAAATAAAAAAAGAGGTTTAGTATCAAGAAGAGACTTAATACTCTCCACTTGGTTATCACCTACCACCAATAAATCTATATAAATAAAGATTTTGATCCACACCCTGTATCGGGGTTAACACAAAAGTACACAAACTATCCAGGTCACAAGACATCTTCCAGAGTTCTACATGGGAACAAAAACAACCAGGTCACACATATCCTATTCCATAGTTCTTCATGAGATTAACATGTGCAAAAAGAATGTTGTTTTAGGATATCTAGTATCCTCTAGTTTAGTGATGGATACAATGTGTGTTTCAGTATAGACACACACACTACTTGAAATTTTATCTAAATAGTACACAATTAATAAAAAAATATTAATAAGTTATTAGAGATTCTCTAAGTGTTATTTAATTCAGCACTGGACTCTCTAATGTATTAGAGTTGAAGTTTGAGTCCTCTTCTAAAAAAGACATTGAAAACAGAGTGTCGTGGAGCACTGTGTTCTGTCTTCTAGGAGGGTGAGATGTTCTTCTACTTTGATTTTGTTAGATTCTGTTGAAAAGATGGAAATTTGATGATCATCAGTTCTCTAGTTCACGACATGTGTGAATGAATAATTCCTCATGCTTTCTTCTTTTTATTATGGTGATCGTAGGAGGTCTTCTTTTATTTCTTTCTATATATATGTCTACGAGAGTCTTCCTATATATATTTCTTTTCTACACTCTTCTTTGTATATATATTATTTAATCCCCACAATGTTCATGTTTGAGGTGGACATAGTACGTCGTATTTCTAACATCCTCATTTAAGATGTCTGCGAAAAAACATTAAATTAATCAGTCACATTAAAACACTCAAAATATGATTGTCAGAATTTTTTTTAAATATAATTAATTTTAAAAAGTCTATGGGAAAGTCCTTGATCTATATCCCCTTCTGTCGGTGACTCATCCCTTCAGCATGTCATTCTATTTGTATTTCTATATGTTGGTGTATCATTGTATCGATGACTCGTTTTAACTATCGGAAATTCCTTGCATCGGTAGCACCATGCATTAGTAGGTCATTTGTAGTGACAGTAGGTCATTTGTACTGACAGTAGTTCATCTGCATCAGTAGGTCATCTATATTGGAGAGTCATTGGCATATGAAGGTCATCTGCATTGGTAGATCATCTGTATCAGAAGGTCATCTACGTCGGTGAGTCATTTGCATCAGTAGGTCATCTTATCTCTTCTATTGGTTTCAGTCTGCTATACTTAGAAAATATTTTTTCTTGGATTGTCTTACAACATAAATGTTAATAGAATGTACCAAATTTATGTGAGATTATAGATAGACATAATTACACATACTAAATCTTAAATCATTATGATTTAAATGTTTAGATAATATCAATAGGAGTTGACATGATTTGTGATTATTAAAACTATTAATACTAGAGACAGTGGACATCGTATCCTATGGGACAAAAATCTCCCCCTTTGTTATGATAACAAATCATGGCATTATTTAGGAAAATCATTTGATGTGGAATGAAGTCATTCTACTTATTATCTACCATTATTGATGAATTTTGATAATATAGATAAGGTTTAGAGTTAAAATAAAGAGTAATGGTATCAAAGAGAACATAACATATATAAGAGGGATATCAAAGGTAAATTAAATAATGATAATGCTAAACTATTTCTTCCCATTTTGGGATTATCAAAAAGAACACAGGTAACAAGGAAATAAAAATTATCATAAAGTAATAGATAAAATAGAAATTCATGAAGGGAAAGAACAAAAAATTTCATTAATCAATAAAGTAAAAAATCTCATTAATAAATAAAGTATAATGTGTTAAATGTCTCAAAAAAATTATAGCAAACAATCATATCAGAGAATGATCCACACTATGGTTGAAGATTAAGGGGTTCCTTCCCATTCTCAGAAGGATCAATAGAGGGTTCAGTATATGGTGGTTGAGAAATTGGAGGTTCTAAAGGAAATTTCATAGGAGGTAGGATCACTCCTTCTATAACATTAGGTATAAGGGTGGGTTTGTGTGGTGACAACATAGTAGGTTGAATATATTCTTGGATCAATGGACGAATTTGAGACAAAGCTTGAGAAAATGACATTCGAGGTGTAGGTACTGATCTAGGAGGTCCAAGAGGGGAAACAACATGCACTACAATGGATTCACTTTGGACATGAATGTATGTCTTTAATATATTGATGAAATCCTAAATAATCTCACAACCATACTTCATTGCTTTCTGGAATTCATCATTATTTTACCTAAATGTGTCCAAAATAGGAGTGAAGTCTTTCAACTTCTATACCCAATTTTTAAATCTTTGGTTACTGGAGGTAGAGAGAGGTTCTCTATAAAATAATTAAACATACTATTCAACTGATGCTTGGTAATGATATTTTTGAAATATTAGTCCACCTTTTCTGTGATCTATGCATTTGCAGTTTTAGAACCCTTAGAATAGATTCTAACCATATCATGAACATGATCACTATTCTTCACAATATTTTCAAGGTTTCCCAAAACAGAAGCATAAAAAAGAGAATGAATTTTTTTCTTTTATAATAGTTATGACTACTTCAATGTCTAGAGTCTCAGAGATATGACTAGATGTAGAATGAATATTAGTATAAGTTGAGGTAGGATTATTCAAAGCCTTAAGAACAACCTCTAGAAAACCTTTACACTCCGAGATTAAAGTATTTATTGTAGAATCAAGTCCAGTAATTTATTTCCTCATCTTGTAAGCTTTTTTCAATAATTTTCTCAGTAGTTGTAATTAGGTTGGGTTGAATCTCCTCTATCACTTTCTTTGCAACATTAACTGGATCAACCTTAATTATACCTACTATCTGAATTGGAATAGAAACCAATTGAACAGACTGCTTCATTTTTTCTATTGAATATCTAAGAGACTTTAATTAATCACTCAACTCAGTGTTTTCTCTTATATCTATTTGAATCTCATGAACCATATGATATTGAACTGATATACTTACAGCTGAAAAAACTTCTTCTTTAAAAATTTCAAAATCTTCTTTAGTGATAGAGTCACTTGGAAGGGTTTTAACCACAAACGCCCTTGTAATAGGTACAAAAAATTCATCATCTAATTCCTCATAATATAAAAACAGGGCTACATACCTCAGTTTCCTTTCCCATTAAACCATTACATCATCAATATGATTGAGAGTATCAAGTCTCACTCTTCCATGTTGATAATCTTCACTAGCATGTTCTCCCCTTTCTTGAGGATCCCCCTCAGTCTGAGCTCTCCTCACTAGTAACTCATATTCCTCCTGAGTTATTCTTATTTCATAAACTAAATGAGTTATATGAACTTCTTGAGATTCCACTTCAATAACAACTTCAACATCTTCTCTTACTTCAACAACATATTCAAGAGGTTCTTCCAACTGATCCTGATCCACAGCTTTAATTATTTCAACATCTCACCTTGATCATCCATATACTGGTCATTATCACTTTCATTAATTTCATCATCATCTTTTCTAGATACATGCTCTTCATTTTCATTTCTATCATCATATTCTTTACATTCTTCTTCTTCACTACCACTACCAATTTCATTACCTTCACTTTATTATTATTCTTCTTCTTCAAAACCCCTGGATCTACTTACATATTCCACACTACCAATGAATTATATCTCCTCATCCCCATCATCTTGAAGAGTGGGATCATCAAAGGGCAAGGAAAGTGGATGACTAATAGGTCCAAAGAATAAACCTTTGTGAGGTTAAGTGGTGTCAGGATCACTCTTATCATCGATAGGTGACCCATGATCTCTAGCTGGAGTGACAAGATATTCTTCTTCTTTTGAAGAGTAAAAAACTTCCTCATTTGGTCCCAGACCAAGATAAGCCATATTCTTAGGCCTAGTTGGATAGTCCACCAGATTTAACTTATCATAAAACTTATCTTCATCTCCAACACATCATCTCTTCCATGGGTTCCAGTTGATTTTCATCCTCTTACAAATCGCATTAATGAGGAAGATCCCACTGCACTCATAAACAACTTCTTCTCCTTCATTTACACAACCTTTATATTTTATCATTGTTGATATCATTATTGGATAAAATAGGTAAATGTTTTTTCATAAAGGTTTGATCATTTTATTAATATGAAAAACATGGTATCTACATATATTTACCTTGATCCATTTTCTTAGTAGATAAACCAAGTAGAAATATTGATATTTCATAGAGGCAAAGTCCCCTTTCCTGGGATAGATCTGATACTAAATAAACTTAAACAATATTATACATTCTCCACTTAAATCTATAGTAATGGGTCTCATGTGCGCATCATTATTAGTAATCTACTTTAGAGTTGTCTCAAAGAAAAAAATATCACTCTCAGGTGGAGAGGTACCTTGATAGTCATCAAAAAAACCTTCATGAGGAACTTTAAGAAATTCATCCCATTGTTTTAAAGAGAACGAGATTATCTTCCCTTTCACTATTGAATTGATCCAAGAATCATCACTTCCTTCTAGCAAGAACTCCATATTCATGTAAAATTCATGAACTAGCTTCAGGTAAAAGGGTATTTCATTATCCGAGAACCACTCAAGTTATCCTTGATCTTATAGTACCTTGAGCAACAAAGAATTTCTTTCCAACATCCATTCTGCAAGAATGTATTTTTATAAAGTCACAATATGATTTTTTAGAGTTGTACTTACAGGTTTTGAACATTTTGTTTATTCACCTTTCTGTTTCATAGAAGCATGATACTCACCACTATCAAGCGCTCGCTTTATACACACCATTCCAATCAATTCAGTCTGGAGGATGGAAGGTGAAAGGTAAGGGGTAGAGAGAGAAATGACCAAGATAGTGTAGGGGTAAAGGATTAGAGTAGATCAATTCAAATTTATATCATTTAGGGATTTTAAAATAACAAAATTGTGAAATCATGAATTGGGTTTAACGAAATCAATTAAACAATGTCATTTTGGTAAAAACATAAAACATATAAAAAATAGTGAGTCATCGGTGTCGACATGACCAATTTTTCATTACACTAACGGTGTCGTCTTGACAAGGCGTCAGTGTTGGCATGATAGGGTATCAACATAACAATGCATCAGTGTCAGAATGAAAACTATGTTGGCATGAAATAAAATTGATGTCAGAATGAAAACTGTTTTAGGATGACATATCATCAGTGTCGGCATGAAAACTGTATCGATATGAAAAAGTTATTAGTGTCATCATGAAATTGTCAGCTTCCTACTGTCAGTGTTGGTATTGAAACTTCACTTAAAAAGGTCAAAGGAATATAAACACAAGGTCCTATAGATTGGTCATTACTAACTCATGTCTGATGTAGCTCATTATTTTAGTGTTTAATTGATTAGTGAAAAAGTTATCAAGCTGATGTTTAGTGCTAATGAACTCTAAAGTTATATCACCTTTTTGATAATGGTATCCCAAAAAGTGATTCCTTATATCAATTTTTTTGTTCTAGAATGTGAAAAAGGATTATTAGAAATATCAATAGCACTTGTGTTATCACAATTTATAGGGACATGTCTAAATTTATATACATAATATAGTAATACACGTTTCATCCATAAAATTTGTGCACAACAAACGCTAGAATCTATGTATTCAGCTTCAAGAGTAGATAATATGATATAATTTTGTTTCTTAATACACCATGAAACTAAATAATTTATCAAAAAATGACATGTTCCATAGGTTCTTTTTTCTATCTAGCTTACAACCACCAAAATCAGCATATGAATAACTCACTAAATCAAAAATTTATCCTCTGGGATAGAATAGTCCAAGGTTAGTAGTATCTTTGAGGTATTTGAAAATAATTTTAACAGCAAGATGATGAGATTATTTTGGGTTTTCTTGAAAATGTGCACATAGGAATACAATAAAAATAATATTTGGCCTACTAGTAGTTAAGTATAGTAAGCTTCCAAGCATTCCTCTGTAATTGGTTTGATCAACAGATTTACTATCTCCATAAAGGTCTAACATACAAGTGGTACCCATTAGAGTGTCACCACTATTAGTGCTTTCAAATAAAAATCTTTTTAAAAGATCCTTAGTTTATTTAATTTTATTAAAAAAATACCTTTTTATTTTGAAATATTTGAAATCCAAGAAAGAATTTGACTTCACCCATTAAATTCATTTCAAATTCACTTTTCATCAGATTTAAAAAATTAACAAATAATGAATTTTTAGAGGATTCAAAAATAATATCATCTACATATATTTGTACTACTAAAATATCTTTGAAAATTATTTTGATAAGGAGAGATATAAATTTTGTAAAACCTTTAGAAATAAGAAAGGTGATGAGCCTATCATACCAATCTCTTGGAGCTTGCTTTAATCCATATACAGATTTTTTCAATTTAAAAAAATTATTTGGAAAATGATTATTTTTAAAACTAGGGGGTTATTTAACAAAAACATCCTCAACTATATACCCATTTAGGAATTCTCTCTTGATATCCATTTGATAAAGTTTGAAATCTAGATGTGCAGAATATGCAAGAAAGATTCTAATGGATTCAAGTCTTGATATTGGTGAAAAGGTTTCCTTATAGTTGATTCCTTCTTATTGACTATAAACTTGAGCAACCAATATAGCTTTTTTTCTAACTATGTTACAAGAATCATCTACTTTATCACTAAAAACCCATTTGGTGCTTATAGTCAAGGTGTATTTGGGTCTATTTATAAGTTTATAGACTTTATTTCTTTCCAAATTATTTAAATCTTATTGCATAGACATCACCCAAAATTAATTATTGATAAAATCATCGATGTTCTTAGGTTCAATATGTGATAGAAAATATTGATATTCAAAATGATTTCTTAGAGAAGATCTAGTATGTGTTGTTTTATCTAAATCTCTAATAATAACATCTAACTGATGATTCTTGATAATTATAATAGGTCTAGAAAACAAACAGCTAGTCACTTTAGGTTCTTCAATAGGTTCATGTTCATTATTACTAGAATATAGAGAATTTATAAAACTAGAAGTTTTAACATATTTATTCATAGGATGTTCAGTAGATTTATCATTGATGTCTAGTTTTAACACATCATCCTAAAGATTTTCTAGAGAGGTCTTTGCTTCATGTGGATATGTTTTATAAAATTTGACATGTACAAATTCTTCTACACATTTGGTTCTCTTACTAAACACTCTATAGAATTCACTAGAAATTGAATAACTTAGGAAAAATCCTTCATCACTATTGGAGGAAATTTTTTCTAGATTACCCTTAGTGTTAAGAATATAGAATTTTCAACCAAAAACTTCGATGTAGTTAACCTTGAGTGTTATATTATTCCACAGTTCATAGGGATTTATTTTAAGGATAGGTCTAATCAAGACTCTATTGATTATATAGTAAGCTACATAGATTGATTCTTCCCAAAATTAAATAGGTAGGTCAAACTCACTGAGCATGGTTTTATAAATTTCTTGCAGGGTTCTATTTCTTATTTCTACAACAACATTTAAAGGATTCAAACTCTTGGTTTTCAAACTCACAACTATGTTAAATTCTTAGGGTTTTAATTCTAATACCACTAAGATTTTCAATAGTCATAGAATATTTGGTAAAATGAGAGAAAGCTTCACTTTTGTGAGCCAATAAGAAGGTTCAAGTATATATAGATTAGTCATCTACAAGAACATATACATAATGATTCCCACTTATACTTGAGACTCTAGAAGATCTAAACAAGTCCTTGTGAACCAACTCAAGAGGTTGAGAAGTTGAAACTTCTTTCTTTTGTTTGAAATAGATTTTGTGTTGTTTTCCCTTTTGACACGGATTATAGACTTTGTCATTTAGAAAATCATTTTTATGTAGATCCTTGACTAAGCCTTTTATAGTGAGTTTTCTAAGGGATTTTATATTTTAGTGTCCTAATATTATATGCCAAAGCCAAGATTATTTATAATAAGAACTCAAGAATGAAATATTTTTAAAATTTAAAGAATCTATGTTATCAACATATACATTTTCATTTCTAAGAGAAGAAAATACTAACTTATTTTTGGAGTTAAAAACATTGCATAAATCATTTTAAAATTTAACATTAAAACAATCATCATATAACTGAGAGATACTAAGTATATTTTATTTTAATCCATACACAAAAAGTACTTTGGAAATTAAAACTAAGTTAAGTTACCAATCTGGCCGAAGCCAATTATTTTTCCTTTAGAATTGTCACCAAAGGTGAAATTCCCACCATAAATCTTTATCAAATTCTTGGAGCACGAGTAATCTCCTGTCACGTGTTTTGAACATCCACTGTCCAAGTACCATAAACCTTTACAGGATCTTTTCAATAGTTTTTCCTATAAGAAATAGTTAAATTATTTGAAAAATAAAATTTATTTGGTCTATAAAAATTTAAATAGTAGAATATGTTTCATAGATGCAACTTAAAGAAACTTTTTCAGAACTAGGCATAAAACTAGATTTTTCAAATTTTCATACAAAATTAGTTTTTTTTCATATTCATATTTCCTGATTGGTATCCTATTCTAGCATTATACTTAGGATCTGCTTTTTTACCAAGAATTTGAACTAATATTTCTTTTACATTTTTAAATCTCTCTAAATCCGTTTTCAATTTCTCATTTGGTAATTTATGTTTATTGTTATTATTAATTTGTTTAATTTTTTTCTATTTTCCCATAACAAGTTCATATTTAACAAGGGTAGTCAAAACATGTTGTTTCTTTAAAAATTTGTATTTATCTTTTAATTAATTACAAGTGTCTTTTATAATTTTTCAATATTCAAAATTTTAATCATTTTTCAAATTTTCATAATCACTTTCATCTCCAAAATCATAGGAATTATGTTACAGAGGATTTCATGTTACCTCAGATGTGTTTTTCATAAAACATAAATTTTCTTAATCAGATTTTTCATGAGAGGATTCAGAGTTACTTGATCTATCCTCAAAATCACTCCATGTTTTCTTCATGGCCTTTTTATACTTTCTATCTTTATCATCCCACTTCTTATTATTTTTTATCTTGGGATAATTAGCATTTACATTTTCCTTTCTCTTACATTCATAACATATTATTCCACTTGAAGTATCAAATTTATTTCAATCATTTTTCTAATGGCCCTTGTGATCATACTAACATTTGTAGTTGATCTTTCTAAAGAGTTTTTTCTTTATATAAAATTTCATGAACCTTATATCTATTTGAACAATTTTCTCATCACTAGCTTCTGATGATTGTTCATCACTTGAACTTTTAGTTTCATCTTGAACTTTGTCCTTATACTTAGAGGAAATATATTTGAAATAAATAGATTTTCTTTTAGGTTCATCATCCTATTATTTTTTGACTTTTAGTTCTTCCTCATACATTATAAACTTTCCTATATTCTCATTTACTAGTAACTTGTTGATGTCACAAGATTCTCAGATTGAAATAGAAGTTCCTCTCCATCTATTTGGTAAGCATATGAGTATTCTAATGATTTTCTCCTTGGCTATAACATCGCTTTCCAGATTTATCATAGTATTCAAAAATTCTTTAAACCTGAGATACATGTTATAAATATGCTCACCAAGATTCATTTTTAAGTTATCATATTTATTAGTATATGTGTTAAGTCTCATTACCTTAACACTAGAGGTTTCTTCATGTGAAATAGATAAAGTGTCCCAAATTTCTTGGGCAGTTTTACATACAGAAATTCTATTAAAATCTTCATCTCTTAACAAATAGTATAGGAAATTCATGGATTTTAAATTATTGTTATTTTAAACCTTAGTTAGGTCATCCATGGTATGCCTATTAGTATTAGTAATCTTATATTCATCTATAATTGAAGACCAAATCTCAAAACCCATACTTTCTAAGTGCATTTTATTTTTAATTTTACATTGTGGATAATTTATTACATTAAATAATGGAGGTCTATTGGTAACTGTACCTTCCAATATATTATCCATGACAATGAAAAAATCTTTTAAAGAACTAGAAATTTAGAAATAACAAAATTTACTGATTTTTAAAATACAACTAAAATCACTATTGAAAAATATTTTAAAATAGATTTAAATTTTTTAAAACCAAAAACTTGAAAACATTCCTCTGATTCCAAATTTTGGTTAGAGTAAGACACTCAAGATAAGGGTAAATTGAGTTCTTATAAAAATTTATGTTTAATTTTTTTTTAAAAAGTTCCCCCAATTGAAAATAAAACTGGCCAGTTTGCCAAGGTAGTGAAATTATAATAGATTTACTATTCAAAAATTTTCTCGTAAGATTGATTAATTATCAGTTATAACAATATAATATATTGATACAAATTTTGAAACTAATATAATAAGGAAAAATAGTTATAACTACTATCCAAGACTAACTATCAAATAAAAATTTAGTTTTCTAAAACATAAGTTAAAAATAGAGAAAGACTAAAGTGAAAACACAGTGGATATAAAACAAGATGTTCTGTCTCAAGCAGAGACTTATTCCTCTCCACTTTGTGATAACCTAACACCAATCAGTATATATAAATAATGATTTTTATCTACACTATAGATTGGGGTTAACATAATAGTACACTGACTGTCCAGGTCACATGACCTCTACTACAATTCTACATGGGAACAAAAACAACCGGGTTACACATGACATCTTCCAAAGTTCTTTATGGGATGAACAAGTGTAAAAAGAATTTTGTTTAAGGATATCTAGTATCCTCCAGTTTAGTGTAGGATACAATGTGTGTTTTAGTACAGACACACACACTACTCATAAGTTTATCTAAATAGTACACAACATAGAAAAATATATTAAGAAGGGATTAGAGATGTTCTGAGTGTTATTCAATTCATCTATGGACTCTATGATGTTTCAGAGTTAAATCTTGAGTTCTCTTCTAGAAAGAGACACTAAAAATAGAGTGTCATGGAGCACTGTGTTTTATCTTCTAGGACAGTGAGATGTTCTTCTCCTTTGATTTTTTAGATGCTGTTGAGAAGATGTAACTTTGATGATCGATAGTTCTCCAGTTCACATCATGCAGAAATGAATAATTCCTCGTGCGTTCTTATTTTTAGTATGGTGATTATAGGATGTATTCTTTTATTTTATTCTATATATGTGTCTACACAAGTCTTCCCATATATATTTCTTTTCTGCACTCTTATTTGTATATATATTATTTGATCCCGATAATGTGCATGTTTGAGGTCGACATAATACCTCATATTTCTGACATCCTCATTTAATATGTCTGCAGAAAAACATTAAATTATTCATTCACATAAAAACACTCAAAATATTAATGTTAGAAATAATTTTAAATAAAATAAATTTTAGACAATCTATCAATGTGTCCTCGGTTGGTATCTCCTTCTATCGGTGACTCATCCCATCAGTTTTTCATTCTGTAGGTATTTCCATACATCGGTGACTCATTTCATCAATAACTCATTTTAACTTTTGTTGAGTCCTTGCATCAGCATCACCATGCATCGGTAGGTCATTGTAATGATGGTAGGTCATCTGTGTTGGTAGGTCATCTGTGTCGGTGATTCATTTTCATCGGTAGGTCATCTGCGTTGGTAGGTCATCTGCGTCGGTGAAGTCATCTACATTGGTAGGTCATCTTCGTCAGTGAGTCATTTTCATCGGTAGGGCATCTTATCTCTTATGTCAGTGTCAGTCTATTATACTTAAGAAATATTTTTTTTCTTGGACTATCTTACAACATAAACATTAACAGAATGTACCAAATTTTTGTGAGATCATAGATAGACATAATTACACATACTAAAACTTAAATCATTATGATTGAAATGTTTAGATAAGATTAATAGGATTTGACATGATTTTTTATTATTACGACTATTAATACTAGAGATTTTTTCCACAATATCCTATGGGCCAACAATAATCAATCATGAAATATGGTTATGAAAAATGAAATAACGTTACGATCATGGACACAATAGGTCGTACGTACTCATGAGCAACATTTCCTTGTTTTTCAATGATATTTAAGGAAAAAAGGTAAGTAACATTTATCTTTATAGAATTATATTTATTTATTAAATAACATTTTATTCAATCATATTTTATTTTATATACAATTCTTCTGACGAAAAAGGAATCACATCGCTTTGTGGAGGCTATAGTCCACACACCCACACACGACATTATCACTTTTTTAGTGTGTGAATGGGTAATAAAGAAAATGATATATTATATTTCTAGAAATTTAATTATTTCATGAATATCATTATTATTTTATTTATATTATATATATTCATTAAAACCATCCTCAATAAATTCCACTTAATGTGTGAATGAATCACATCACTTTGAGCAGGCTGTAGTCCATAAATGATGTTATCGTATTCCCAAAAAATGGAAAGCATGAAGGTGTGTATTATATAAAAACTAAAGAATCATAAAGACATATTCAATATCATATATATCATATATACACTACAATTACATTATTATTTCTAGTCTTTAAAGTTGTAAATGGAAGAATAAATGACACCAGTTCACAAGGTGGTAGTCGACCATAGACACGAGCGATGATTTCCTATCACATTTGATGGAAGTGTGTGTAGGTGTAGGTAATAATGTTAAGATAAAAACAAATATTTATATTTAGGATAATTATTTTATTATATAAAAAAGATATACTAATAATTTAATGGGTGGTTAAAGAAATAATACAAAAGTGCTCGTTGAAGGGAATTACCTCTTTTTCGGATAACAACTTTTGTTTTATAGAAAAAGACTTCCATGATTGATTTATTAAACAATTGAGGCTTATATGATGAGTTTAGGGATTTTGGGAGATAATTTGGTAAGAGTTTGGGTTAAAAAAATGACTTTATAGGCTTTAATAAGTGAGGGGGGTGAGTGTCCTTTTATATTGGAGGAGGAGTGACATTCTTGTAAATATAAAAAGGTAAACACTATTGGTAGGTCTCAATTACATAATGTGGCTCCAATAATGAAAACATTATATACAAGAGAGTATATGGTAGAAATATGTCCATAAAATGGGTTTTGGACAAGTTTAATGTTCATTTTACCCCTTAATACTAAATTTTAACCACTAAGTAAACTCATTTTCATCTTAATCGCTGTAATTAATTTTAAATTATTTCACAAATATTTTTGGTAAAAAAACTAAGTTTATCACAATATAAATTTAAAATAATAATTATTATAAATATATAATCCATTTTCCTAAATTCCAATCACATAAGTGGTAAAAATTAATTTAAAAATAATCCTACAGACGAGATAAGAAAGCATAGTTTTAAAGTGAAAATGTTTAAAAGTTCACTAAGTTTTTATATCTAAATTAAATATAAAAGTGATTAAAATAAAATAATTTTTATTAATATATGTATAATTGATCTAATTATACTTAAAATATAATTAAAAATTCAATTTAACACTAAATTTTTAATATGAAAATTCAGTTTACAATTAAAATTCTGTATTTTTAACTATTCAATAAAAAATAAAACTTCACAGAAAAATACCCAAAGTTCACCCTAAGATAATTTTTAAATTACTCGATAAAAAAATAAATTTTATTTTTTTATTTAAAATTTATAAAATTTCCAAAATTTAGTTTTAAAATAGGCGCACAATTAAAAGAAAAAAATGGCCTTTAAAAAACCTAGATTTTTTTGTATAAAATTGGGTTTGTTCTTCTCTTATACCTATTAAATATATTGGATTAATATAAAAATATTTTATTAAATATATAATATATATTTAATTAATATAATTCAATAATAATAACTAATTTAATTTATTTTTCTAAAACACATTTTGTCGTAAACAATAGTTTTTAATAAACATTTCCTTTATATTCAACTGGGTTTTATATGATTTTATAATTAATTGAAAAAAAATGAATTCAACAATATATTATAAAAATTTAGTTAATCTTATTAATACCATTAAATTTAATATCTAGGTTATAACTATTAAATTAAATAATATTATTAATAGTATTCTGTAAAACTTTGTCATGCGTGAAACACATGACATCAAAGAAAGTTATTGTTGCTGTATGCAACATAACCTAAATTTGGGATTCTATGTAGAGAAATCGAAGCATAGTATTGCATATAAAACAAGATATTATCAATTTTTCATGTATTGTAAGCTTTAACTTGGTGTTTCATAGAAATAAATCTAGCAAAAAATTTAAATTTATTCTAAAAGGAAAATATTGTAAAGTCTTGGGGTGTTACATTCTCCCGACCTTAAATAAATTGTTTCCTCACAATTCAAAATTGATCTTAGAAATTGAGGGATTAATGTTTGGAAATAATATTATTGAAAAAAACACATCATAAATAAGATTGATAACACATATTTTTAATAATAGGGAAAGTAAAATGCAAATTTCACCACAAAACTAGGCTTTAAAATAAGAGAACATCAGTGAAAAGTTGTAAATGGAAGAGAAATATAACTATCATGTCATGAAAGAGAGTGATAGAAAATATTTAACACAAAAAGTGGGTGATATAGATATGTTTAATTATTAAAATACCATAAAACACATTGGTTTAAAAGGACATCTATATTATAAAAAATGATTATAATAGGACAAATTTTTTGTTTCAAGACCATTTTCCTAGAGTTGAGGAATTATTTCACTCTCCAAGAGTATAAGTAAATATAAATTTCTATAAAAACAATATTATTCTATGGTTATGACTTGAACCGTTTCTAAATAATTTATTATAACATGTTTCATCATAAGATTAAGTAATACATTAACCTTTAAAACCTCATCCAAAGATCAACTTAAACCATTTCATAAATTGATAACTCTTCCAAGAGATTTTGATTCAATAATTTAGAAGGATGGTCATTGAATTTACAAAATGAACTTATTATTATTCTATAAACATAAATTAGTTCTTAATTATAACGTACCAAATACGTGAATAACATTATCATGTATTCTATTGAAACATGGTAATAACATGAATTACTATACAACCTTATTGGAAACATGAATTACTCCTTATTCCTTAAGTGAAAAACTTATTATTAGATATATTACTTAAAAACAAAAATGTTGTAAACTTCATCAATAATAACATAAACCACTTTGTTGATAAATCATTAATCAGTTACAAGGTAGTCATCACTCATCCTATTTACTTTATCCAAATCAATAATTTACTTATCCCAACATCATCATTTCAAAATCAGGAACAAATTAAGGGTTATATTTATCTTAATAAAATGTTTTCCAAAAAGTTTAACTTTTTACCAAATCACTTTTATTGTAACCATTCAACATATGTTCTGAAATCCATAATCAAAAAGTACTAAAATACAATCCTTATATATTTTTATTAATACTTATAACCAGGATATCAATGATAAAATATTTTTACAGCATTACTCAAGGATACAAATACATAATCACATTAAGCATTCCACTTTAGATGTATCAATATCATAAGCTTGACCATGATCCCTTGGATTATTATATGGTATATTCCCTTGATTATTGGGGAATTTTTGTGAATAACACCCCATTTATCTGTAGTTGAAGCACTCTAAATCATTGATTTGTTTCTCCCCCTTTCATTATTTAGAATGGTGACCCTTATCTCCATACTTATAACAAAGTCTAATTCCTTTCAAGAAAGTACCATATTATTTCTTTCCACAGTTATCACATGTTAGAAAATCCATATTTCCCTTCATCCCTTTATCCATTTTTCTCTCTACCATCTTATTCTTTTATTACTTCCCTTCAAATATATTGGTTATAGAAAATTATTTCTCCATCTTTATGGAACATAAAAATATTTCATCATATGTTGTAAAATTTTGGGAGACCGGTTCCCTTCAGATACATGGCTTAAGACCTTAGAAAATATAGTTGATCTAGTACTCTATGTTGCATATATAGTCCATGTAATACCTGGATAACCTTGTAAAGGTAGCCTCGTACTCAGTAAAAGTTTGTTCTTCCTTTTTCACTAAGCTAAGGAACATTCCCTTAATTTAAATTTGTTTATGATGGGGGGAATATTTTTCAAAAAAATTCCAATTTAAATTATTTCCATTCCATGAGTTTTATTACCTTTTCTTTCCTATTATTTTAGATCTATAACAACCATTGGTCAGTATCTCCTTTGAGATAATACAATGAAAGTGCCACCTTTTCCTTTTCACCTCATCCCAACACCGCAAATATCTTCTCCAAAGACTTAATTAATTTCTCTTATGTAATTGGGCCATTATTCCCACTAAAGTATGGGTCGCTTTGTCACATAAAGTGATATTATTTAGGATAATCTCATTATGGAACAAGGTTCTCCATCTTGGAAAGGTTATGTGTTATAAACTGATTAAGATTCCCAAATATATCATAACTTTTTTAGCTACAATACCATATATATAATCATTCTCAGTAGGTAAGACTCTACATTTTCAATTATTATTGATACATTTTCCCACCTATTTTTCATCACTAAATAATTACATATACTATTTTAGATTTTAACAATAAGAAACGTAATGTATAATCCCAAAACTAGTGATATACTTAACATAAATTGAAAATTTTATATATATTTAATCTTGTAATCATAAAAATGATTTATTTGGGATGATCTCCAATACTTATAATCAAATTATAACTTATGGTTATGTTCCTTACTCTATATTTTATTAAATATAGTTTTTAAGGTTTATACTAAAATTACTTTAATACTAACTATAATAACCTGACCCTAGAAACTGAGGGCTCATGCCTTACTTTATTACATTAGAATGATTACAAGGAATCAAATCCAAAAGGACTGAATAGTTTAGTAGTTTTTAAAAACCATATTACATTCATGATACCCATATCACATTGGGAAAATAAAATAGAGCTTAATAAAAGTGAAAGATCAGCATCATTGAAACTCATTCAAAGGATTCCTCTTCTTAACTTAGGGAAATAAAACATAATAAGGGTGATCTAAAATTCTCAGTAAGGGAAAGTACAATGAAATAAATCATAAATTAATAATGAATGATAAATATGGTAAGGTAAATAACTAAACACACATTCCATTTAACTAACTAGATAAGGCATAATCAATATAAAAATGTTAATAACTGAAAAAACATGAAATTTAATGAATAAACTGAGAATGAAAATTCATCCATAGATAATTTCAAAGAAAAAATATTAGGGATAATATTAATATCTAAATTCTAAATAAATATAATACTTAATTATTGGATTCCATGTTTCCTAGGTACATGATGCCTTTACCGTCAAGACCTTTCACAAGATAGTTTAGCAAACCAGGTAGAAACCTATCAGATCTGGAAAATTGATTCATATAATGAGACTATCGATGTATCGAGGGTATTAATTTAAATGGTACCCAAACCATTTCATACCAGTCCAAACCATTAATTTTATATTGAATAATCGATTTAATTCATGAACAATATGCCCTATCAAATATCTGTATTAAGTAAAGGATGCATATTAATTTATATTTCCCCAATTAATCAAATAAACTTAAAATTAAACCCCATATTTGAAAAGGGTATATAGTTTAGGAAAAAATCTTATCTACTACAAAATAATATGGTTATTTAATATAAATGTAATTTCTAATTAAAAATGATTACAATGAAGTGATTGTTTAAAGAGAAATTTAACAATCATTGAAGAAAGTGATATTAAAAAATAATTCAAATTTAAACTTAAAATAGGATTAAGGATAAAATATTCATGATATTATATGTTAATAGGTAATTATACACACCACATAAAAGTGAATTAGTGTATAATAACAAATAAGTCTCAATGGAATGCAAATTAAGATGAAATCCCTTACCTTGAGTATGACTTGTCACGCATGTCTTTATATTCATGAATAATAAACTTATTTTAATTATTTACTTGTTTGAAAAAACTTTTGAAGTTTATTATTAATTTAATTTAAACTATTAACAAGTTATATAAAATTACTTAATCAATTAAGTTTAAGTTGGATGTTTTGACCCTATTCGGTTTATTTTCCAAAAACAAATTTGTTTGGTCGACTATGGTTAAAGGGTTAAAAATTTATGTGTATAAAAAATAATAATCATGAAATAATTATAACATTTATACATAATTTATACTTTTATAACTAATCATGGAATGTTATTATGAAAAATGAACTAATATTACTATAATGGAGATGGTAGGCTGTACATACGCATGAGTAACATTTCTATTTCTTTCAATGATCATTATGAATGGAAGGTAAGTAAAATTTTTCTTTATATAATGATCAGTATATATTAAATTACTTTTTAATTAATCATATTTAATTTTACATATAATTCATGTGATGGAAAATGAATCACATTTATTCAAGGAGGTTGTAGTTCACATGTCCACAAACGACATTATCACATTTTCAGTGTGTGAAAGGGTAATAAACAAAATGATATATTATATTAATATAATAGTTATTTTGTAATTAATATCATAATTATGTTATTTATATAATATATATTCATTAAAACCATCCTCAAAACATTTAATTTAAAGTGTGAATTAATCACATCTCTTTTAGGAGGTGGTAGTCCACACATCCATAAACGATATTATTATATTCCAACAAAATTGAAAGAATGAAGGTATGTCTTATATAAAAATTAAATAAGCATAAAGACAGAAAAAATATATCATATATCATATATAAACTATAAATTAATAATTATTTTCAACCATTAAATATGTTAATGGAATAATGAACGATGTCAGTTCATGAGGCGACAGTCCACCGTACAAACAAACGATGATTGTGTATCCCATTTGATGGAAGTGTGTGTAGGTTTTGACTATAAAATTAAGTTAAAAAATATAATTATATTTATTAAAATTATTTTTTAATATAATAAATATATAATAATAATTTAATGGGTGGAAAATGAAATAAAACAAAATTTCTTGTTGAAGAATATTACCACTTTTTCAAGTAACTCTTTTTAGTTTACACCAAAATACTTCCTTGGTCTTATTTTTCACAAATTGAGGATTATAGGATAAGGTTAGGGATATTATGAGATTATTTGGGTATATTTGTGATGATACAAAATCCTTGAGAGGTTTTAATAAGTGAGAATGTTGAGTTCCCTTTTATAGCGGAGGAGAAGTGTCATTCTTAAAAATATAAAAAGGTAAACACTATTGAGAGGTCTCCCATACATCATATGCCTCTAATAAGAAAAAAAATTTATAAAGAGAGTATATGGTATAAATATTTCCTTAAAATGGGCTTCTGATAAGTTTATTTTCATTTGGACCCTTGGGATAAAAGTTTAACTAGTAAGTAAACTCATTTTTACCTTAATCGTAGCAGTTAGTTTTTGTTTCTTTCACTAATATTTTTTGTCAAAAAATAAGTTAAAATCATTATAAATTAAAAATTATTATGATTCTAAATATTTAATCAACCTTTGAAAATTCCAATCACATATATGGAAGAAATTAATTTAAAATTAATCTTACATACAGGATGAGAAAGCGTGTTTTTAAAGTGAAAATGTTAAAAAGTTAACTAAGTTTTTATATCTAAGTTATTTATAAAAATGATTAAAATGAAATAAATTGAATTAATAGATGTCAAATAGATATAATAATACTTTAAAAACAATTAAGAATATAATTTTACACAATAAATTATTTAGATGAAAATTCATTTTTCAATTTTTTTTTGTATTTTTCACTATTCATCAAAAAATTAAACTTCCATAAAAATACCAAAATTTCATCCTAATATAATTTTGATGTTAAAATTTAAAAAAAAGATTTTTATTTTTTAATAAAAAATTTATAAAATTTCAAAAAATCAGTTTTAAAACAGGTTCAATATTAAAAGGCAAAAAACCCGCCTTCATAAAAATATAGCTTTTTATGCATAAAATTGGATTTTTTTCTTATATTATGCCAATAAAATATATTGTATGAATGAAAAAAAATATTTTATTGAATATATAATACATATATTTCATTAATATCATTCAATAATACTAACTAATTTAACTTTTTAGTCTAAAACACCATTGGTTGTATAAAAATAGTTTTTTTGTAAAATATTTCCTTTATATTCAATTGGTTTTTATATCCATTTATATTTAATTAGAAAGAAATGAATTCAACTATATATTCACAAAAGTTATTTAATCCTATTAATGCCCTCCAATTTAATTTATATGTTATAACTATTAAATAAAATAATAATATTAATAATATTCAGTAAAAATCGGTCTAGCGTGTAACGTAATCCATCGAAGAAAGTCATTATTAAGTGTAATACAAGATAAATTTAGGGTTACATGTATAGAAAGATTAGAATATTATTTCATGTAAAACAAGATAATCTCAATGTTTCATGTAGCATAATCTTTAACTTGGTGTTGTGTATAAATACAGTTAGAAAAAAAATTATATTTATTATAAATGGAAAATATTGTAAACTCTTGGCATGTTACCGTATAGGTTTGGTATAGACACCCACAAACACTTAACATCATGATATTTTACAATCTAGGAATGATACCCACATGGTTTTTTATTTCCCTAGGGAATTCCACCCATTAAATAATAAAAGGACTCACAATAATAGAGAGTTACCACTATATATATATATATATTATTCCTTGAACCCTCCCCCTCCCCCATACACTAATGTGGAACTTGTGTCTTTATAGTAACATGTACCCCCAAAAATAGTATTGTTAAGGACATTTCAAAAATCTGGAGGGGAACTATAGGTAACCCTGGGTCCAATATTTATGTGAGGTAATCTAGGTCTTATACCAATTTAGTTATATTTAATTAAGAGGTATTGTTGTTTCTAGGTAGTGGGAAGATGCTTGGGAATGAGTTTTAGTAAAATGGGTCATTGGTGGATGATTTTGTTTGTGAGCGTAACTTCCAGTGGAGTTCTACTAGGAGACCACTAGAATTTTAGTGGCCTTGAACGCAAACCTGTACCACTTGATAACCCACTAGAGTTTTTATGGGAGTCCACTTAAGTTCTATTGGATCCTTCAGGTTAAGAAAAATTAATTTCTATTAATTAATCAATTAATTAATTTTGTTTTAAAATTGATAGGGGGAGTCCATATTTATCTAGAACAAACATGAAACACTCCACCTTTATTCTCACTTTCCTAAGGAGGATTCTCACCTATCGGTCACCAATTATTAATGTTGTCTGTCATAAGAGGTTTCTATAGGCACAACTTACCTTACTTGGGTGTTATTTATATAGGTTCATTAGGATAAAATTAAATTCATTTAAATCATTAGAACACTATTAAAAAATTTCAATATGATCATGGTATTAAATCCATAATAAATAAAATCATGGTTAGAAGGAAGCCTATCACCATGGTCTAGCATGTATCATGTTAGTAGGTTTTCTTGCATTGAATTACAACCATGGTTCACATGGTTAGTGATGATATATGAGAGTGTGAAACTACCAATGATAAGGGAAATGTAGTATAAGGGTATGTGAAACTCATGCAACCACAGTCCATGTAGATTGTGGCCATAACATGGGATAATGGACAAAGTCCATGTGGAACATGCCTGTAGGTTTTCATCAAATGGACTATAACCGTGGTCCACATGGAACATGTATATTAGTCCAGGTTATAGTAATGGTCTATGTGGACCATGGTAGTAGCACTTTCTACAGAATCTCATGGAAAAAATCCACACATCATGTGGACATTGGTCTAGTGTATGTCCATGATCAATGTAGACCATGACCGTTGATTTCAAAACCCACAATTTTTTTTAATTTTTTTGAATCTATAATAATTTTAATGATATATAATTACACACACACATATATACATATGTATATATGAATACATCTAAAATATCATAACTTAGTGGTAAAGTATTGTAAGAACTATATAAGAGGTCCAAAGATCAATCATCCTTAGATATGTTTAAATTTTCTATGATTATAGCCACAACCATTAATCGTGGACATATATACCCTATAGCAATGGTACATGTGAACTGTGGCCCCTATATTCATTGACATATGGTGTGACTTATGAACATGGTCTACATGAACTATGGCCATTGAGGCCCTATCACCACAGTCCAAAATTATTGTTGTAGGTTGAATTATATACCAATGCAAATAGGGACTATAGTCCATATTAACCATGGAAATAGGCTACAACCATAGTATTGAGTCCTATTTCCATGGTTTTGTAGCACAATAATAGGTCCATATTCTAGTCATGGAAAAATAAGAAACTGTAAAACCTAATAACTCCATACGTGAAACACAAATCCATATATAATGTGAAATAAAAAATACTACACACGTACCTTACTCTGATAGGATGAAATAATCATTTTCATCAAATGGGTTTTATAAATACAATAAGAGGTTGAAAAATAACATCCTTCCTTCATGGTGTATCCATGAGTTAAGATAAATTTTCTATCACATGGATGAGATAATCTTTCCTTCACAACATGATACTAACTCTCATGGAAAATAATTAAGAAATAGATATCTTCAAAATATTGGGATTATAATCTAAGAATTTTTACACTTCATCATATAGGAAACCAACTTATATTGGTATTGAGACACTCCCAATACTTCCATGGATTTTACATGAAATTTATATACAAAATTTTAGTAAAATAATTTTATTATGATCAATTTCAAACCTTTTTCCAATTAAAAACCCATATTTTTCATCATATTAAATATTAATTAATGATTTCCATGTGTGAGAGATAAATTAAAGATGATATAGTGGTGTAATATCACCATAGTACACCCAATGTCAAGTAAAGACCCGAATATATGATATTCTTTTATAAACATTAATGACGTACTATATGAAATCCACATATTATAAATAATAATATGAGGTATTTAGATTTTATCTATTTTAATATCCCACCTATACTAAATACTCATAGACTTAGTTCCTTTTCACCTTATATTGAATAATTTATAATAATATATGAAACTATATCAAAAAATCCTTTTAGATGTTCTCCAAAATACTTTCGGAAATCCATCATCAACTTCCCCTTTTATAATTTCATATGAAATTAATCTTTAATACCCATCCAAAACTCTTTTGTATTCAATATAAAACATTTTTATAGTTTCTATTAGAGTCAAACTCAATTTACATTCTGTAAAACACAAAGTGTGACCCCACAATCTATAATTTCATTGATAAAAGAAATATTAATCATCATACCCATAAATGTAAGAAAAGAGATACCTCTAGAAAAGCATCAATTTAGTTTAATATATAAAGGGATATGGTGTGATATCCATCAAACATATGTATCTCTATTACTGTTTCCACCAGCTTCGTCATAATAAATTATGAATTTTAATATGATCCCTTTATCTAATACATTAAGTGACTACGAGACATGGTTTATGTTAATCCCATATATCCACCTCATATATTCTCAATTCTATAACTATAGACTGACTAAATAAAATAATAGATAACATATCATTCACCTTGATGGATGTGAACATCACATCCCCCTCTCCCAAATAGATAATCTGTAACACCCCAAGATTTTATAAGATATATTATTTTAAATTTCTTTCATATATTCTATTGTATTCTACACCAAGATTATCTTGCGCTATACGCAACACCATATTAGCTTGCAGAATACACAACACTAATCTTGGATCATGTTACACACAATTTCAAGTTCGTTTGATAGAAGTTATTTTATGCAACATTGAGTGTGTGTATACATATATTCAATGTATAAATGAAATATGGTTGGATTCTATTATACAAAACAACAAATTAATCTTGCACTACACACAACCCTGACTTCGCTTTCATTACACGCAATCGCGACCTTCCACGATAGCGTGTGTTGTATGCAATACCGAGTTTCACTAAACAACGATATGTTATTAAAATATTATATAAACTAGTAATTATGAATAGTAATACCCACTTTTTAAAATTTTATAAATTTTATCATTCAAAATGGACTTCATTTTTGGATTCAAAATATCAAAATTAGCCTAGGGTGAATTTTTGGTATTTTTCTGAAAACTTTTAATTTTTGATGAATAGTGAAAACACTGAGTTACTATTTAAAAACCAACTTTTTATTTAAATAATTATTTATTTTATTTAAATTTATTTTAGGTAAAAATTGATACATAATACCTATATAATCTCAATGTAATTCATTGGAGTAATTTTATAATAATTTTAGATATATAAATTTTTTTATTGAACTTTTCACCGTCTTTTACCCACCTCCTAGGAGAATTTGAAAATTTACATAAAACTTAATTTTACCGCTTCTCTGAGTGGAATTTTGAAAGTATGAGTGAAACGGTTAATATTAATGAGTAAAATGTGATTCAACAAGATAAAAATAATTTTTGGTGAATAATAACTTTTTACTTTTATTTACCACGGTTAAAAGTAAATAGGTTAATTAAGGGTAAAAATGATATTATTATTACCCTAAAACATGTCATAATTCTATTGGATAAGTTTAATTAGACCAAAAACAATATTAGGAATAAAATATTACCCTTTAGGTCCACTTGGA
The DNA here is from genome assembly GCA_963277665.1 of Viscum album. Classification (NCBI taxonomy): domain Eukaryota; kingdom Viridiplantae; phylum Streptophyta; class Magnoliopsida; order Santalales; family Viscaceae; genus Viscum; species Viscum album. The sequence continues at coordinate 1,493,569,822 of OY728142.1, forward strand.
TTAGATTAGGACATTTATTATTATTTTATTTAAAAAAGAGTTAAAATAGATAAAATCAAAGTTTAATAACTAAAACATTTTTAATATAGGGTTATACATAAGATAAACTAGACTATAAATATTAATTAGAAATATAAAAAGCATTCATACCTAATGGTATTTTATTTATAATTTTTATACATTAAATAATTTAATTTATTTAAGACACAATGGTGATGCAGTAATTACCTAAATAATGAAATATTAAAATAATTGATAATATAAATACCAAAATAAATGTAATTTGAGATTTTTTATGAATTAAACTAATTTTATAGGTTAATATGACATGTTATTATTGATTTAATTAAATTTTTTCGAACAAATCACGCTGTTATTATTTTCAAAAAAATAAATTTTAAAATAGTGTCAAAATTGACATAAAATAGTTTTTAAAACGAATATTATATTATTAATTGTTAAAATATTACTAAAAATATGAGGTTAGGCCAAATGAGTTAGATAAGGATATATATATTAATAATGAACCACTTGGGGTTCGTTTGGCTTGTTATATTAAGTTTATTAACCATATAGTGTAAGAAAACAAGAAGACATGGTAAAAGTTAAATTATTTAACTTAGTGTTAAATCTAAATGATAAGGTTACAATAGTAATATAAACTTGTATAAAACATATTTCTGAGGATATTTCAACCCATACCAACTTTAGCTTCTAAATAAATCAATTTGGAGCTATTATAAATAGAATATGACTTTATTATAAAATAATATTTTATGTTTTTTCTAAGGTGCCCCTCTCCTCCCTTATAAAAGGGCACCTCCTCCCTCTTCTCTTTACACAATTTTGAGCTTTCATGCTCAGAAAAACCCTTCCCATTTCCATTTTAAACTTCCCTAGAAAAATTATAGAGATTTGGGACTCCTCAAAAGACAAAATCTAGTGCCTTAAGAGGAATTTTAAAAGAGGTGCGTCGAAGAAGAGGTAATCTCTTCTACCGATTCTTTCAAGTTTCTTTCTTCTTCAACTTACTATTCTTCAGTTGTTTCATTATAAAGTAATAATTTCAGTATCAAAAATATACTGATATGTTATTATATATATGAAACAAACCCATTTCACCTTCTATCCATCCTAGGGAAAACGAAATCACCGTGCGTGCGTAGGTACAGAATACCGTCTCCACGCCGTGGTGTAATATGTTTTTCCACCACCACCTTAATTGGATGGGTATAATGGTGTAAAGAATAACTATATATAGTTATTATAACATCATACTGATTTTGAGATATTATATCATCCAATCCAATTCAATTCAATAATTATGGGAACGATATCATCGCTCGTGCGTACGTACGGATTACCGTCTCCACGACGCGATGAGATTCATTCTCCATGTTAAACATTCAAGAATGATTATAAATTATATATAATGAATAATAATGAAATATATTAAATTATAAAGCTATTGTATTTATGTATATATATATGTCATCTACTTACTTCAATTAAAGTCAATAAGGAAAGGAAACAACGTTCATGCGTATGTACGGCCTACCGTCTCCATGAACGTTGTTTTTAATTTCATTTATCTATCTATTATATATATATATATACTGAATATATATGATATATAAATCATGATTTACATTATTAAAGTAAGTAAAACATGATATAAGTAATAATAATATCAAGAACAACAAGTCCAAACACGTACGATAAATAAAACGATTTTACCCAAACCGCTACTTTAACATGGAATTTACAAGATAACGGGTAATATAAAGTCATAAGTGAACCATATATGATATCATAACAATGAATATGATTCTTTAATAAGTCAATAAAATTATTTAAATCATTATACAGGAGGTTCAGATATGTACGAAGCATATCAGACCTAAGGTAAGGGATAACTTTTCCAATCTCGTTTTTATCCGAGATTATTTATTCGTAAATATTTACTAGGGTTATATTTATCATACATGTAACTATTTTATAGAAATGGTTTCATGTATTTTTAAAGTATTTTTTAACCATTTTTGACTTTTACTACGTGGTATGTAAAGAATCTTTCTTTTGATTACCATATGAGGTAATTTTTGACTTTTCTGGCAAAAGTACGAGAAAAATGTATTTTTAACTTATACGACATGAATGGATATTTACGGTTTCATAATGCATTATTTTTTGAAAGCTTAATCTATAATATTTAATGGTTATTTTCAATAAAATCCTTTTCTTTTAAAATTTCGTGGCATTTTGTGAAAAGAAAATGATTTTTAAGAAGAAAGGATATTTTCCTGAAGAATTCTTTTCAAGTGTTTTATCAAAACCATTTTCCATATAAGATGAAATTATTTCATCTGTGTATGTTTAAAGTACAATATCTATATGATTTACATGGTTTCACTTTTCTTATGATGAAATGATATCCATTTTATTTATATGGATTATGTTATGATGGGATGATGTTTATGAAACCCATTTTTATTCTTTCGGTTATGATGAATGATTTATGTTTATGTTGTAGCAAAAGTAAGAATGATTTCATTATGAGATGGTTGGGACCTATATCTCCCTAAAATTAATTGGGTAAATATTTATATATCTTGATATAGACATGGCTGGAACGGTAAGTTAATCCGATTCAGTGATACAGGACTCAAACGAGGAGTGAACTCGATTCAGAAAGGGACTTTGTCCACTAAGATGGTCTTGGCAGCAATGCCTTGGATATTATGGAAATCATATAATGTTCTTAATGGTTTTCAATAATAACATGTTTCATTATCATTCTATTTTATCATGATTGATGTTTCTTTATGATATATGCCTTACATATTTCCAATATTTATGTCTTTGCTCAAGATTTTGATGTTTAGATTTTATGTTCAAGTTTTTGCATTCAAATGTTTATAGATTGTTTTATGTTATCTATGTTTACCCTTACTGAGCATTTGAGACAACCCTTTTTATGTTTTCTTTTCCCCAGGATATAAAGAAAGGTTTTAGGTAAGAAAATAAAAGGGGAAGATCTTTATGGGAGATGTTGAAGATCATTTCACCATGATTAGAAGATTATTTTTATGAGTTTCCAAAGACACTAATCTATTATGGTCCTTGTGTGTTTGTTTTTGTTATGTATTAAGTATTCCACAAAATTAATTTAATTTCCATGTACGTCAAGCTTGGGTCTCTATATTTGGTATTAGAGGAAAGGTTTAGTCAACCTTTGGAAACTAGGATGCGAAAACGTTAGTGAAATCCCTAGAGATATTTCTAAGATATGTATAGGGATATACCTAAGGATAAGTATACATATAGGTTATAGTCCTAGAATTATGGTAACGATCTTAGAATTAAACCTAAGATGTTATATATTGAAAGTAATCCCCCTTTATTATGCTATTTTCCTAGCATGATTTTTTCCTCTCACACTGTTCTTTTTGGGTTTTAGACTATGGCTGGAACCCGAAAGAACCATGTTGATCAATGAAATTGAAAATGAAATGATTATAATTTTGAACAAACCAATGTTATGGGAGATGGAGTGCAAAATATTATTGATATACTTACACAATCTATGAATCATTCTAGATTTCCAAATGAGTAGAGAAGGGAACAACATTCTATTGAGTCCTTTATGAGGCAACATCCACCTTCTTTCAATGGATCTTCGGATCCACTTGTTGCTGAACAATGGATTAGTACCATTGAAAAGTTATTTTCCATACTTCGCTGTTCAAAACATGAAAAAGTAATTTTGGATATTTACCGGTTAGAAGGTGAAGTAGACCAGTGGTGGACTCTAATTAAGAATATAAGGCCCCAAGATGAAATTGAATATATGGAATGGGATGAGTTCAAGGACTTATTTTTCAATAAGTACTTCCCTAGTATTCTTCGAAAAAAGATAGAAAAGGAGTTCCTTGATCTTAAGAAAAAGGATGATGAATCTGTCGGTATATACATAGAGAATTTTACAAGGCTTTCAAGGTATGCATCTGGCTTTATCATCCAACCTGAAAGTAAAGTTGATAGATTATTCAGTGGATTAAAACGAAGTCTTCGAAGAGAATTAGCTATAAGAGACTTCAGTAGATATGAAGAAATTGTGCGTTGTGATATCAAGGTAGAACTGGAAGTTGGTGTTACATATCCATCTCATGGTTTTGAAAAGAAACGAAAGATGGAGTTCAATTAGAAATATCAGAACAATGGTGAAAAGAAGATGAATGTTTCTTTATGCTCAAAGTGTGGAAAGAAGCATGGTGGAGATTGTCTAAAAGGTACTAGAAAATGTTTCAAGTGTGGAAAAGAAGGTCATCGAGTATCTGAGTGCCAAAGTAATAGGAAAAAGGTTTCTAATGACGTGAATAGAGAAAAGACTACAGAGAATGATTCACCAACACATCAATGCTACAAGTGCAAGGAAATGGGGCATTATGCTAACCAATTCCCTCATCCAAGGTTTAATGATGATTGACATCAACAACCTCTTAAGGAAAAGTACAAATGGAAGTCACATGTGATCACTATTATCAATGTTGAGTATGACAACGATGTGGTGGAATGATTATGTGTTTATGTAAAGGGATCTCATTTATAGTATTGTGGAACATTGGAATATCTATGTAATGGTTTATTGTGGTTTTCGATAATTATATGGTACAGGTAACCCTGAAAAGTGATTGAAATATTTTTGGAAAGTAGATGATATGCACATAATGAAGGGATTAGGAGAAAATGAAATGTTTTATAGTATTCATGATCTTATGATTGATATAAGGACTAAGTGATACAATGGTTTGAGTATACAGATTATTTGGGATTTTGGTATGTGGAAGGAGTTAACTTTTAACTGCATTCATGTTTTCACTAAGGTGCAATGGGTATTCATTTTTCAAGAGAATACATGATTAAGGAATTCGAATGTTTGGAATGTGACCAACAAGACATATCTTAAGATATATGGGGATAAATGATGGTATTTACATGCTTGGTAGATGACCTCTCTATCATTCTTTTTCCTTATACCATGAGTTTGGGTAAGCCTAAAGATTGGAATATATTAAGTTAGACATAATATAGTATTGTTTAAGGCTTGAACTTTTTGATATTATTTTTGGAATGTTATAATAGTATATTTTTAGAAAAAGGACAACTCGTAGGACGGACGACAACCCGTCACATTGGACAAGGTTGTGGGAATCAAACCCACAACCGAAGTGCGATAGGCCTTTATTTCCTACCTATAGCCTACATGAAGTCCCTGGTTAGTCTAAACTAGTTTTATTTTATTAAGATGTATGATAGATGATGTATAAGTCCATTTTTGGAACCATATACAGACTTATGTATATAACTTTTTCTAACCTTATGTTTAAGACAGATGGAATGACCTATCATTCTATCGCATGATCTATTAACAATTTTCAAAATACAAATTGAACTTTATTTCTTTAAGAGGTGAAGTGGGAATTGTTCAAGGCACGAGAAACGGTAAGATTATACCAAAAATCAAGTAAGTATTTATTTTAATTCAAAAATTATTCAACATTTGGGAAATGATCTTGAAAACCAAAAATGTTTTCCTAGTGCCCTCATATCTGATGAATCAGATGGTACCTTAGATCATCACAAATTTATGGGTTTGTGATTGTTATATTTTTCATAGCTATGTCCTCTACCACTCTCCATCAGAACATGATGGCTAGATTTCTCTTCCATATCCATATTTTCACCTATGTTCTCCTATGTGGAAACCCAGGGATCAGTTAATTTGGGTAACCATTACGTTTCATACATTAGTTTTTAAAATTATGCTTTAGTATTCCTTTTTACGATGTGGGTTTCTATTAATGAAACTTTCAAGTAGTAAACTAGTTATAACCCCGATGAATTTCGAGGGTGAAATTCATTTTAAGGGGGATAGAATGTAACACCCCGAGATTTTATAAGACATATTCTTTTTAATTTCTTTCATATCTTCTGTTCTATGCTACACCAAGATTATCTTGCGCTATACGCAACACCATATTAGCTTGCAGTATACACAACACTAATCTTGGATCGTGTTACACACAATTTCAAGTTCGTTTGAAAGAAGTTATTTTACACAACATTGTGTGTATATATATTTTCAATGTATAAATGAAATATGGTTGAATTATATTATTCGCAATAACAAATGAATCTTTCATTACACACAACCATGAATTGGATTTCATTACATGCAATTGAGACCTTCCACGATAGCATGTGTTGTACGTAATACCGAGTTTCACTAAACAATGATATGTTATTAAAATATTATATAAACTACCCAGTATGAATAGTAATACCCACTTTTTAAAATTTTATAAATTTTTTATTTCAAATTGGACTTCATTTTTGGATTCAAAATATCGAAATTATACTAGGGTATTTTTTTTGTATTTTTCTGAAAACGTTTAATTTTTGATGAATAGTGAAAACACTGGGTTACTATTTGAAAACCAACTTTTTATTTAAATAATTATTTATTTTATTTAAATTTATTTTTGGTCAAAATTGATACATAATACCTATATAAGTTCAATGTAATTCATTGGAGTCATTTTATAATAATATTAGATATATAAAAAATTTTATTGAACTTTTCACCGTCTTTTATCCACCTCCTAGGAGAATTTGAAAATTTACATAAAACTTAATTTTACTACTTCTGTGAGTGGAATTTCAAAAATCCGAGAGACATGGTTAATATCAAGGAGTAAAATGTGGTTCAATAAGATACAAATAATCTTTGTCGAATAGAAACTTTTTACTTTTATTTACCACGGTTAAAAGTAAATAGGGTAATTAAGGGTAAAAATGATATTATTATTACCCTAAAACATGTCCTAATTATATTGGATAAGTGTAATTCGACCAAAAACAATCTTAGGAATAAAATATTACCCTTTATATCCACTTGGAATAGATTAGGACATTTATTATTATTTTATTTAAAAAAGAGTTAAAATAGGTAAAATAAAAGTTTAATAACTAAACCATTTTTAATATTGGGATATACATAAGATAAATTAGACTATAAATATTAATTATAAAGATAAAGATATTTACTACCTAATGGTATTTTATATATAATTTTTAGACATTAAATAATTTAATTTATTTATGACACAATAGAGATGTAGTAATTACTTAAATAATAAAATATTAAAATAATTGATAATATAAATACCAAAATAAATGTAATTTGAGACTTTTTTTGAATTAACCTAATTTTATAGGTTAATATGACATGTTATTATTTATTTAATTAACTTTTTTCGAACTAATCATGCTGTTTGAATTTCACAAAAATCAATTACAAAATAGTGTCAAAATTGACATAAAATAGTTTTTAAAACAAATATTATATTATTAATTGTTATTATATTCCAAAAAATCTAAGGATTGGAAAAATGACTTATATAAGGTTATATATATTAATAATGAACCACTTGGGGTTAGTGGGCCTTGTTATAGAAAGTTTATTTACCATATAGTGTAATAAAACAAGAAGACACAGTAAAAGTTAAATTATTTAACTTAGTGTTAAATATAAATGATAAGGTTAAAATAGTTACATAAACATGTATAAAGCCTATTAGTTGAGAATATTTCTACCCATACCCACTTTAGTTTCTAAATAAATTGATTTTGAGCTATTATAAATTGAATACGACTTTATTATAAAATAATATTTTAAGTTTTTCGAAAGGTGGCCCTCTCCTCCCTTATAAAAGGGCACCTCATCCCTCTTCTCTTTACACAATTTTGAGCTTTCAAGCTCGTCCAAACCCTGCCCATTTCCCTTATAAACTTTCCTAGATACATTATAGAGGTTCTAGTCTCCTCAAAAGACCAAATCTAGTTCCTTAAGAGGAAGCTTAAAAGAGGTGCGTCGAAGAAGAGGTAATCTCATCTACAGATTCTTTCAAGTTTCTTTCTTATTCAACTTATTCTTCTTCAGTGGTTTCATTATAAATTAATAAAATCAGTATAAAAAATATACAGATATGTTATTATAAATATGAAACAAACCCATTTCACCTTTTATCCATCCTAGGGAAAATGAAATCACCGCGCGTGCGTACGTACGGAATACCGTCTCCACGCCGTGGTGTAATCTATTTTTCCACCACCACCTTACTTGGATGGGTATAATGGTGTAAATAATAACTATATATAGTTATTATAAAATCATACTGATTCTGAGATATTATATCATCCAATCCAATCCAATTCAATAATTATGGGAATGATATCATCGCTCGTGCATACGTACGGATTACCGTCTCCACGATGCGATGAGATTCATTCTCCATGTTAACCATTCAAGAATGATTATAAAGTATATATAATGAATAATAATGAAATATATGACATGGTAAAGATACTGGATTTATGTATATATATATATGTCATCTACTTACTTCAATTCAAGTAAATAAGGACAGGAAAACAACGTTCATGCGTATGTACGGCCTACCGTCTCCATGAACGGTGTATTTAATTTCATTTATCTATCTACTGTATATATATACTGAATATATATGATATATAAATCATGATTTAAATTATTAATGTACGTAAAACATGATATAAGTAATAATAATATCAATAACAACAAGTCCAAACATGTACGATAAATAAAACGATTTTACCCAAAACGCTGCTTTAACATGGAATTTACAAAATAACAGGTAATATAAAGTCATAAGTGAAACATATATGATATAATAACAATGAATATGATTCTATAATAAGTCAATGAAATTATTTAAATCATTGTACAAGAGGTTTGGATATGTATGAAGCATATCAGACCTAAGGTAAGGGATAACTTTTCCAATCTCGTTTTTATCCGAGATTGTTTATTCGAAAATATTTACTAGGATTATATTTATCATCCATATAACTATTTTCTAAAAATGGTTTCATTTATTGTTAAAGTATTTTTTAACCATTTTTTACTTTTAATACATGGTATATAATGAATCTTTATTTTGATTACCATACAAGGTACTTTTTTTGACTTTTCTGGAAAAAGTACGAGAAGAATGTTTTTTTAACTTATACGACATGAATGGATTTTTATGGTTTCATAATGACTTATTTTCATGATGTTTACTCTATAATATTTCATGGTTATTTTCAATAAAATCCCTTTCTTTTAAAATTGCGTAGCATTTTATGAAAAGAAAATTATTTTTCAGAAGAAAGGATATTTTCCTGCAGAATTCTTTTCAAGTGTTTTATCAAAACGATTTTCCATCTAAGATGAAATTATTTCATATGTGTATGCTTCAAGTACAATATCTATATGATTTACATGGTTTCACTTTTCTTAGGATGAAATGATATCCATTTGTTTTATATGGATTATGTTATGATGGGATGATGTTTATGAAACCCCTTTTTATTCTTTCGGTTATGATGAATGATTTATGTTTATGTTGTGGAACAAGTAAAAATGATTTCATTATGAGATGGTTAGGACCTATATCTCCCTACAATGAATTGGTTAAAGATTTATATATCATGAGATAGGCATGGATGGAATGGTAAGTTAATCCGGTTCAGTTATACAGGACTGGAACATGGAGTGAACTGGATTCAGAAAGGGACTTTATCCACTATGATGGTCTTGGCAGCAATTCCTTGGCTACTATGGAAATCATATAATGTGATTAATGGTTTGCAACAATTACATGTTTCATTATCATGCTATTTTATCGCGATTGATGTTTCTTTATGATATATGCCTTACGTACTTCCAAGATTTATGTCTTTGCTCAAGATTTTTATGTTTAGATTTTATGTTCATGTTTTTGCATTCAAATGTTTATGGATTGTTTTATGTTCTCTATGTTTACCATTACTGAGCATTTGAGCTCACCCTTTTTATGTTTTCTTTTCCCTAGGATATAAATAAAGGTTTTAGGTAAGAAAACAAAAGGGTAAGATCTTTATGGGAGATGTTGAAGATCTTTTCAGCATGACTATAAGATTATTTTTACAAGTTTCCAAAGACACTAAACTATTACGGTCCTTGTGTGTTTGTTTTTTGTTATGTATTAAGTATTCTGAAAAATTATTGTAATGTCCATGTACGTCAAGCTTGGGTCTCTAAATAATCTAATTCTATATACTATATACGTATAGTCATACACTTACCTAGTTTATCTCAATTGAGGTCTTAGATATCATACTGATTATGTGAGAGGAAAAATATCATATTGGTTGTACTCTAACCAACAACATGATGAAAAACATACCCAACCATCTCTTGATTAACTAATATTTTAGGATTTCAAAATAAATGTATCAGATTATCAAGGTTATAAAGCTATTTATCTCACCAAGTATAGGTATTGGGGACTCCAAATATGAACCATGCACCTCTAGTATACCAAAGACATAATGTATGATACTCTATGTGGTATACCTAGTAGGTTATCCAACACACAAAACCCATTTTTTTCCTCATTATCATATTACATATCTTTATATAAGAAACATACCCATGATAACCTTAAAATTTCACCTCAAATTATTATATTCCATGATGATTTTTTTTAAAGATAACTCAAAGACTCATTTTGAGAGTTCAATTATCATTACACTTCATAAAATGTATATCAATAGATACATATATGTATCCAACATGAAAGAATAATAAAGTTAAGATTTCATTTTGTATAACATGTTGCATTTTATATTATTAAACTATTTTAATAATAATTTAAAAAACAAACATTAGAACTAGTCTAACATATCATATATGATAAACTTTCAGATCATCCAATTCATTCTAAGGTTCATATAATATATGTGGATACTGGTATAGGGATTCTACTATTGAATCCTTCATCCAAACGATGACACAAAAAGAGTGGTAAACCTATTTTATAATGAATAAATAATTAAAAGAAAAAATAATTATAAAAATTGTTGATAAAATATGGTAAAAATTCTTTAAATACATTCATGTTTTTATAAAATTTCCATTGATGATAATGGAATGAATTCCTTCACCAAAATAAGCATTGAGGAAACCAAAAGTCTCTCTAAGTCAGTAACATGCCCATTAATGTTGATCATGAGTGGAGACTGTGGTTCATTTTGTCATCATGCATGTAAGGCCTTAATTGAATCATTCTATCATTATTATAGGAATCAAGGTTGGTCATTATCATAATCATATTATATATGAATCCTAAATAGTTTAGTAGATAAATATTTATACAAATCTATTATAAGGATAAAATCAACTCTATCTCAATATTAATCAAATCCTATTAGGGTCTCCCATATAAGTGTGGCCCAAAACAAATTCTTAGAAAAATCACCTTATCCTATTATGGTCACCCTTTAATTTCTTAACTTATATAAGATAATCTAGGGGAACCCAACTCTAGAATGACCTACCCAATAGAATTATTGAGGTTTTGAAAAGTTCCAATTTTAAAAGGATCTAACAAATAATTTTTAAAATGGGATTTAATATCACCAAATTATCTCTTGTATTATCTTTATGTATGCATGATTTTAGTGATTTTGTTTGGAATATTATTCCTTCCACCAAATCAATATGTTCAAATAATATTGATGTGTAACTGTTTACTTAACTAATAGCTTATGTTAATAACCAAAATTAAAAGCCAACTATATTTATACACATCTAATTTCATCTTTCACATGATATTCATGAAACCATTTCACGCTATGTATAAATCATAATTAACTTCCTAATTGAAGTTCACAACACGGTACATTCCAAATTCAAGGTATATGGAAACTAAATCCATTATCATACATGTAATGTGACTCCTTAAATGCATTAATGATAATATAAAAGTAGTTTAATAACACAAATAATTCAACAATTCATAGTATAATAATAATATTCATGATTAATAAATAACAGAATAAATTATACAAATAAATAATTCATAAATTTAAACATGAGATAAACTATTTATGAACTATTCATAAATAAATAATTATAAAAAACGTTATAATTTAGCAATACATTATTGAAAATCCATAATTAAATAACTATATTTATATTTATATTTATTCCCAATACGAACTCTTTCAAATTATCCATTATATGACATTTACTTAAATATATGATAATAAGTAAAATATAAACCTTTTATACTTCAATTAAATTATCTAAAAACATTTATATAATCAAAATACACTATATTTAATAATATTTAAAACTATTTATATCAACTATTCAAACTAATTTTGACATGGTATAAAAATTTCTCAAATAAGGCTTTTAATTTTAATAATTCAAATTAAATAATCATGAACAATTCATAATCATAAATAAAAACACTTTTATATATTTTACTTATTTTTGTAATTTATAAACATTTTAAAAACTACACTTATAATTTTTATGTAAAAAATCAATGTCCAAATTATCATTCATGTCATATATTTTTAAAAATGGTATTTTAATATTAACTTTAAATATTAGGGATATTTATTTAATAAATATTTCATAAACATTTATTAATTAATTATAAAATTTTGAAAATTAATTAATTTATAAACACAATTATAAATTAATAAATATCAAAAAAATACCTTTTTTATATGATTTATAAACAATTTATTAAATTTATAATTGAAAACATAAGGAATTTTTTTACTATGTATATAGTTTTTAACGATATACAATATATCTTATAAAATGATATGAAACAACTCACATAAGGATAACTCAATGAACAAGACCCCACATAAGATTAAATAGGTGAATGCTAGATATAACATTAAAACAAACATTTTGTAATAAATACCAAGCATGTCAAGGTCTGTGTAAGTAAAACAAGATCAATAATCAACCTTCATTGGAAGGACAACTTACGATAAATCCCCTTATGTAATATTAACATAGTGGGTAGGACCTATATAATTTTAAACAAGTGGCATTTGGCTATCTCTTGTAAGATTAGATAGGCACTAAATCATATTATTCAATATATGATTATCATATCATAGGTGATTTTAATCCCTTTTGGTGATGACCTATGTAAGAATAAGGCCCACGGTATATGAGAAAATAACTATCACACATAAGAAAAATGAGCATGGTGACTTATGATAATACATTATATAAGTTTAATGTAGCACACACCATATACATGGGCCCCATTACTTATGATACAGTGACCTGCAAAGGGTTACCCAATCATTTAATGATCTGTATAGGATTACCAACATAACATTAAACAACTTGTACAATGTAACGTGTAAGATTAACTTTAGTGACTGACCATCACATTTGATAACAATAATATACATAGAAATAAAAAAGTACTATGTATGATTAATATAGTGGATTATAAACCAACGGTATATATAGATTTACCCTTAGATCTTGTATGTCACCTATTATGATTTAAAATATATTATAAAGATTAAACAATGCTCTATTTTAAAGCTGAAACATAAACACTTCATTTTGAGTATGATTTTGTGATTCTAATTGCATGGTGCGGCTCTGATTCCACTATTAGGATCCTTAGGAACAAACAAAATTCATTTAAACTAGTTAATTAAATAATAAACCATAAAACCCAAGAAATTTATGTGCGAAACCCAAAATCATGTATACTATAACATAAAGAATATAGAGCATGTACCTTACTCTAATGAGATATAATGTCTATATTAATCATATTATTTTTAGGAATATCACAAGAGGAATCCAAATAATGTCTGAAATAGGTAATACATTCATTATATATTTTTGATATTCGATTAACTTTATTCCCTCATATTTAATAATTAATTAAGATTTCATATTTTTTAGCATTAAAGTATCATTTCATAGGATTTTTTTAATATTAATCTAAATGTAATTTTTGTAGACTTAATTGATTTAATTAATTTTTAGAATCAAATTAATGGTTAACTGCTGATAAATCCCTTGAATTCTTTTTATGATAAGTGGGTCAAAGCATGTTTTCTGGAAGGATCCCATAATTTAACCTAAGTGAGTCTGGGTTTGAATGCCTTTGTGCCTTAGAAGAAAACCTCAAGAAGCAATAAGTTCTAGAATATCAGAATAATAGTAAGATGAGTTTCTAGAAACTAGTTAGTCTAGAAGAAAGGGGATAAACTTATAAAATAATTCTAGATTTATAAAATTCTAATAAATTCCAAAATTTGGAGGATAAACCTCCAGATGAATGATATACATGAAATTTGGCTATGTCCATACTTAAGAAATTACACAACGAAATAGGATTTGAGTAAAAATTGAAAATGTGACATATCTAAAGGTGATATGTAACATCATATGGATTTAATGTAAGATATTTTCCTTTACCACTAAAAATAAATAGTGATTCATAATTCGTTTACATTTTTTTTGGTAAAATAAGAGATGATACATAATAATTTCATCTAATGCATATGAAATTTTGGGATATGTAAGAAATTATCCATGACTAGAGAAATGTATATTATTTTATCCTTTTTTACAGAAGAGAAATTGATATTGAATAAGATATTTTGGTTGGTATGAAAGATATTTTGAGAAAATATAAGGTTTTTTACATCTTACATAAAGCTTTATTCTTGGAGAATTTTTTGAAAATAATTATATATGATTTTTATGATGATATTTAAGATTTTTCTTTAATATCAGAGTAGTTATCCAGGATTATTAACTTTAAGAGTATTATAATACACCTAAAAATATAATATTATGCATGAATACATACTTTTAAATCACATATAAGATCACACTATGGTAACAAAAGTCACATCGTGAGGAAATAATGTGTCATGAGATCATGAATTCCTTTAAAACCACACAAGACTGCTCCCTTTCTCATGGAATGACAATTTTATATGTGTAAATAATCTGATTATTTTTTCCAATGAATTATTATTCAGTTATGTGAATTAAATTAAAAATGAAAAGATGAAAAGATTTAAGTTCATCAGAATACTTTAATAGAAAGAATATTAGATTTAATTCATGATACCACTCAGTTGATCCATTTGAAAGTAGATAATATGGAAGACCATAGCGAAGTGATGGTGAATGACTTTGAAAAGTAATAGAGAAGAATACCATGTATAAATTACATATGGAAGCTATATGTGGGGGAGTTTTTAGTGTTTTTATCTTAAAATTTTCAATTTTATTTCCATTATGTCACTACAACAACCCTATACATGGAGGGATAAAAACCTTTAGTTATTAGGATGGTGGGAAGGATTCCCTTTGTTATTCTTGACTCTTATTATTGGTATATTTTTCTATTTTTATTTGATCTCAGTTTCTTATGTTGATATGTTTAATTTAATGTGATTGTGTTTATTTGGTATTTTATACACTGCTTATTTCTTATGGAGATAAATTCATTTTTCCGTCCACATGATTATATCCATATAGAATGGAATGGGTAGGGTTCTGTGGAAAATTATCTTGTGTTTATTGTATGACTGTGGAAATAAATGGATATTTCTTGGATATCTTAGGAGTTCCGTCACCCAATTGGGTATTTTAGGGGTAATTTTTGGAGTGGACATTGTTTTTTTCACACTCATAGGTAGGAGGATCTATTGGTAGTGATCAGTGATAATTTTTTTACACACTCGTTAACAACCCTTAAAGAGAGATGAAGTTTTTGTGAAAGCTCTCATAGATTAAATTTCCTCAGAGGTTTCAAACAATTTATGTACAATATAATATATAAATTAGTGATACAACCCCTAAACCAATCACATATTTCACCACTTGAATCAATTGTTTTTTTCTTAAAATTTTTATTAGTTTTCTAAAAACAAAATTTCAAACCCACCTTCATTGTAATAATTATTACAAGTTGAATTCTAAACCCCTATTTAGAGATTAACTTTAACTATATTTATACTAAAACTGAAACATAGGTAATTAATTGAATTTTATACCACCTTGAGATGGGTGGATCAAAATCTTTGAGATATTGATGGGGAGGTGGTGTCAAAATTATTAATATTTAATTAGAATAACATAGTCCAATACTGACCATATTTTCCCTATTGTTATATAAATTTAGATAACCTTACTAACTAGACCTGGATAGTTAAATATATAATAAAATTGTGAAAGCATTCCATTAACAAATTCTAGTGAAACGTCAAGTGTTCACTATGAATATAAAACCATGGTTGAAAATCAAAACCAAAACGTTTAAGAAAATTTTAAACCCTATTCATTAATAAAAAAATGAAATGAACATTCCTACATTACAAGTTTATTTTTAATTGAAAACTGGGTTGATTCAACTTTTTCAAAAGTTTCATGAACATGCAGGTAAGGACCCCCGTGAAAACATAAAAAATTTTCCTTGGTGTGTAATACACTTAAGGTAAGGGGAATAAATAGAAGCCAAATCAGATAGAGAGTCCTTCTATTTTCCTTAGAAGAAGTGGCCAAAGAATGTATTTATAGCTTACAACATAGAGAACATAATGAATTAGATGATATTAAATGAAATTTTCTTTAGATATTATTTACAACCGTAAGGATAATTTTAATAAGGAGATATATTTCATATACAAAGAAACAAGAGAGACACGTTATGAGTAGTGGAAAATATTAAAAAATTATTGTGAAAATTTTCAACTCTTAGAAATTTAGGAACATAATTTGTTATTTTTCTTCTATAAATGTATTCTGGATAGTGATAAAAATATATTGGATACACTATCTTGAAGAAAATTTATTGTAAAGTCACTAGTTCAATCCAAAGGACTAATTGAGAAGATAACTCTAAATTTATAATAGTTTTAAAATAATTGCGTGAATAAGATGAGTTAATAAGGTAATATAAACTAAATAAACCTTAATAGAGTCTAATATTGAGGAAATAACCATCATGGTTTGGTAAATGGATCTTAATAAATCCAATGATCAACTCACACTAGTTATGGTTCATAGTCTCTATTCTTATAAAAATCATTATACTGAACAAATGTAAACAAGTTCATAAAATAAAAAATTATACATATTCTTACCAACAGATAAAATTTTTGTAGAAAACTAAGGATGAAAAGACACTTCTCAAGTATAATATGTATTTTGAAACGAATATGTTCAAATATGACCACCCTTTAAACTATAATATCATCAATATATGCCACGAAAAAAATTCAAGAAACCTTACAACCAAAAATTCATCCAAAATTAACTTTTTTAACAAAGGGAGTCCTTTTAAAATCCCTCAATGAGTTTATTACCGCATTTATAGAACCAACTAGATATTTGGATTGAAAAGTGGTAAAATAATATCAAATAATTGAAAAAGTAGATAGTAAATCTTATAGAAATGATGAAAAAACCTTGGAAATTACCAAATCAATCCATTCCAAATCCATAAGGAAATATAAGTATGGTAATATTAAGAAGTGTCATAGTAATTTACCATATTTCTAAATCCTATTATAAGAAGTACTAGACCAACATTGAAAAAGAGGTTGAAAAGTGTTCTAAAACTAGTGAAAGGGAATCTAAAAATAAATCTTAAAAATAACTTAAGGATAATAAAGAAAAGTAAAAGTAAAAGGATGTTATACCTAATAAGGTTAAGAAGACAACATAAACAAATTAATTAAAATATATTAGGGAAAATAAATACCTCCCACTATTATTTCCCTAAACAATGGTCTAATTAAAAAATATTTATGAGGAATAAATTCAAAAGGGAATTCTAGAAACTTCATTGAAGGGTAAAATCACCATACCTCTTCTTGAATCCCTAAAATAGATTCTAAAATATTCTAAATTCATCAAAGAAATATACACCTAAAAAATAACACTTAAAGTAAATGATAGATTTAATTTAGTAATAAATTATTTATCTTTGATCACACATTAACTTACAACTAAATGTCTTGATCCATTGAAAATTTCCATTCCTTATACAATTGGATACATGAATTTCATAGATTCCTTATGTGATATAAGAGATTATATTAATGTCATACCAATAATTATATTTTCTTATTTATATATGGTAGAGATCTAATTGATAAGATTGGTTGTCTAACTAACCAATAGATCCACTGCATTCCCAAATAGATTTTTGGAATATGTCTTAGTTTGAATAAAAAATTTGACCTTTTGAGTTAATTTATATGTGATAATTCGGGAAGAAGAAAGGAAACTGACTTAGACACCCATCATTTTGAGAATAACCTTCCTAAAAATAGTAAATAAAGTCATAAATACCCATGAAGGTACCATGATAATGAAGTTTGGTAAAAACAATATCCATTATAATATTTTTTATTCCATGAAATTTCCATGGAAAGAACACTTACTTTTTTCTTGGTCACATTATGACAAATCTAATCCAAGGTAATAAAATAGTTTGTTAGAATAAATGATTCATTTAGGTAATAAATTGAGATCTAAAAATTCTAATAAAAACACCTAGACGATACTTGAAAATTATATACAACCTCCTAAAGTGGAGGTAA
This sequence comes from Viscum album, assembly GCA_963277665.1. Taxonomy (NCBI): domain Eukaryota; kingdom Viridiplantae; phylum Streptophyta; class Magnoliopsida; order Santalales; family Viscaceae; genus Viscum; species Viscum album. The sequence continues at coordinate 1,493,588,362 of OY728142.1, forward strand.
ATTTTGATTTCTTTAGTGGACTTGATTATTTATTCAATGAGAAAGAGAATGAAACTTCATATATTGTATAGATGGATCATTCCAATGAGGAAGGTAAAACAAATATGCTTTTATATTTATTCTAACCCATAAATCTAAAATTAAAATATTTTCATTCTAATTTAATGTATGTGTTTTTTATAGAAGGAAACACGATTCTAGTAATTATTGATAGAAACATGTATTACAATCAATAGAAACAGGTGGTAATTGTTTTTCAGAGAAATTATAATATCTATAGGATGGAATTTTAAATAGATACATATAATTAGTTATAAAATTTGCATGCATCATTTTTTTAGAAAATTATACAAAACCTATTAGGAAACCATGGAGGAGACTTAACCTAGAAATAATATAAGTGGTTAAAAATAAGTAGAAAAATTATTATTAGTTGAAACCATTTTCCTAATTTTTGATTTACATTTGGTCAAACCAATTTATATAGTATTAAGAAAATCTAGATAGAACATTATAAATAAGGAATAGAATGATTTGATTCCTATGAGTGTACAAAATAGTTGGATAGTTTGTATTGATTGCAAAAAACTCAATCAAGTCATAAGAATAGATCATTTTATATACAATTTATTAACCAAATTCTAGAAATATAGTTATTAAAAACCCATTAATAATATTTATATGGTTTTTAGGGTTTTTTAGGTCCTCAATGAAATTTATGTCTAAGAAAATAAAATTTTCACTTTTTATTATAGTACTATTTTGTATAGGAAAATTCTATTTGGATTGTTCAATGCACTAGGCATATTTCAAAGATTCATGATAAGCATTTTCTCTAATTTTATTGAGGGATGCCTATATTTTTTGATGAATTCACTACGTTTGGAAATTAATTTGATCATTGTTTCAAAAATATGGATAAAGTCTTAAAGGATTTTATTAAAAATTACATTGACTTGAATTTTGAAAAGTATTATTTTACGATTGAAAGAGGAATTGTGCTTGGACATATAATTCTATAAACTGGGATTGAGGTTGATAAGTCTAAAATTAAATATATCAATGCATTACCTTATCAATCTTGTGTGAAAGATTCTATATCCTTTTTAGGATATGAAGGATTTTATAAAATATTTATAAAGTATTTTATTAAGGTTGTTTTCCCACCCTTAAGATTACTTTTGGAAGAGTGTGGGTCTATTTTTGATAATTATTATAGGCATGATTTTAATGAGATATAACGTAAACAGATAACACCATTAGTTATACATCCTCCAAATTCGGACTATCTATTTGATATGTTATGTGATGCTATAAACCATGTTGTTATAGAAGTGTTTCTTCATAAAATTAAAGGAAATAAACATGTCATTTCACATGCTTCAGGATAACTGGATTCAACCAAAAACCATTATAAATCCACTAAAAATGTGTTTTTAGAAATTTTATTTTTCTTTATACAAATTAATATCATATCTTCTTAGTATTAAGGTTACTATTTTATTTAAATATAAAACCCTAATGTACCTAATAATGAATACAGAAGAAAAACCAAGATTGATACGATCAATGATTCTATTATAAGAAGTTTATTTATTGATAAAAATTAAATATGGATTTGAAAATCAAGAAGCAGATCTATTGAAAAGGCTTCCCCACATAACCTAGGTATAAATTGTTGATAGAATAATTTTAATACTTTATCCCAAGTTAAGGAAATGTAACTACGGTATGCGAACATGGTAAATTTCTTAAAACTTCTCAAGTTACATCACAGATAAAACCAAAACAAGTTTTTAGACCTAAATATGAATCAATGTTTTATGTTTGGTATGATTCACATGTTTCAAACTTTTCAAATCCCATTCTAGGTGAAAAAAATTCATTTTTGTTTTTTTTCTTTTCAAATATTTTTAAAACCTTTTGATTAAAAATTAAATAACTTTTTATATTTATAACCTATTATAATTATGAGTAAAAAAATTAAACAATGGAAAGTAAACTTATATAAATGAGTAAATAAACCTATTTTTAGATTCAAAGTTTGTGAAATTTATGAAAGGACTACTGATTTTTGAATCCCATGCCAGGAAATAATATCCAATATTAAAATAACTTAATTGTGATGCTTCTAAACCATTTTTTACATATTACTCACAGTACTTTCATTTTATGAGAGAACAAATCCATGCTTAATCAACCAAAATATACTGTGAATTATATTTAAAAAATAATATCATTAATAAAATTGAGTTAAAAATTATTGAGGCATTATTTTTGTTAAAAATTCATTTTTCACAATAAAATTTTATTATAGTACACCTTAACATACAACCCTTATAATTCCCTAATAACATGAATTAATGTATTAGGAAGAAACAATACAAGACGGAATCCATTTTCAACTCAATCTAAAAGTAAATTCATGATCATAATGAAGGTTCTATTTGAAAATAAAGTATCAACTAGGCCCATACCTAACTTTTCATTTGTCTAATTTGATGAATAATCTGTAAGAACATAATAAACCATTGAAATTTCTAACATATATAAATAAAATAGTAACAAATAATACTAAATCCAAGAGAGATGATCTTTCATGTAAAATTTATAATTAATTTAATAACTAGAAAATACCTCAGTATTGAGTTCTTTCTTTGATGTATAAGTTGATTGATCGAACCTATTCTAGGTTAAAACATCATTACGCCAAGAGGATCAAACATAGAATTCTTTTTGTGGCGATCCACACATTCTCATTAATCTTAAAATGATTCTAATGCAATTTCTATTTCTAGTATAGATGATCTATTCATTGTGAATTGTTCATATATATTGCAACACAATCCCAAAAATTTTAGGATTGTATTTCTCTTGTTCTATTATTCTTTAAAGGGTAGAAGTAAGTGGTGAAATTATCTTGATCTTGAGAAAATATCTATAGATGTTATTTGTTAAGAGAGAATTCTTTGGATAGGGTTCATTATACACAACAATTTCTATTATAACTAACCTATGAAATGATATAATTGGATATATATTAATCTAGGTTGGAGAATAAGTAATTTCACATAGGCACTTAATTATTATATTAATTCTCAAGAAACCCCATATCTAGAAATAATAATAATAATTATTATTATTATTATTATTTAATGCATGCTTGTCTTTTGGATAAAATAAATATCATTATTTAAATAAATAAATAAATTAATAACTATTTAAATGATATTTAATATATCATTCCCACCAGACATTTAAAATCTGTCTATGTTTCATTATCAGTATTTACCAAACCTTGAAGATAAATTTTATTTATTTAATAAATAAATAAATATTATATTCATGGTCTTGAGAATACATATTTATTTTAACATTCACATAACTAAAAAGTAAATATTTAATTATAAATATTATTTATTACCTTGTGAGTAAAACAACATATAAATAAATATTCATTTAACATTAAACACACACATAAATAAAGTGAACGAATATTTGTGATCAATAAATCCTGAATAAATATATTCATTATAATAGAAAATTATATTTATTTAAATTGTTAATCTTTAATAAAATTTAACTAAGATCGATGGATACATAAAGTGTTTTACCTTTTAAACCTCTTACTCAGCGGCATTAGGTGAGACTGCCTAAATACAAATACCAGCATCTAGTAACACATAAAATCATCCATAGAGGAAGAAGTTAATACCACAGTGATGATAACCACATGTGAACACTCAATGTGTAATATAATACCTTTGTCTCAGTATCTCTTCAATCAGGTTGCATACTCACTCCATCAAACCACAGGTTCAATATATCTTTCGTTGGATTCCTAAAATGAATCCATAAATCAACATGGCCAAAGAATTTTAGTTCGATAGTTTCATTTTAATGAGATACCAACTTACCTAAATATGGAAGGGAAAACTAATTTCTTGACTGGTTCATAATGCATATCACATGTGACAGACTCAACATATCCTAAATTTCCACAAGCATATGTCATTGCAGTTTTCATCAATACATCAAAATAAGCGACTCATGACATACATTAATAATAATATAAAATTACAAGGATCATCAAACACATTCTAAAATAGGAATATTCAATGACACATAAAATTATGGATTTCCTAATAGCATGTTTGTTCTTATAATATCCCATATTAGAGATTATAAAGTTTGAATTTCATGAGATGAAGTATCATTATCTTATGAGTATCAAGAACATAAAAATCATAAATTCTATATACCACATCCTAGAATGTTACCCGAATGAATAATATGTATTTAATGATACTATATTATTACTTCAAGGTTCTCATAATAGCAAGAACTAATATGAAATTTCAATGTGACAGATACACTAGAACATTATCACATTGATGTTAAACAAAATAATAATAATCATGTGAGAAGTAATTTATTAATATTTAAATCATTGAAGATAGGAAATCTAAAATACAAAATATTTTCTTCTAGGGAACCAACTCCAACAGACTCATATTTTTAATAGAATAAACTGCTAATGAATTTTAGTTCAGTAGTTCTCACAAGATTTTTTACAGGTTCTAGATGCATCAATAATGTCTTATGGGCCATAAAAAATCAATTTTTTTTTCACAATCAATAAATAATATGAAATAAAAATGAAAAATAATTTCATTAACAAAAAAATTAATTCAAAGATTAATTGATATTAAACTTCAAGGCCAAAATGGTGGAATCATCATATAAAATTATTAATTAATTTATATAAACTAATAATTATCTCACATTAGAATTATTTCTATGTTGAAGATTCAATAGACCACTTCCCATTGTTCTGTTGCTATAGAGAAAGGATTTTAGGGTAGATTCCCTCTTTCAGTGATCCTCACATTCAGAAGAAACCTCCAAATGTCCCTATAAAATACCAAGGTTCTAGTACGAAAGATCCTAACACTTGATTCATATATTGTTGAACAAAAAACGAACTGATTTGAGGTCATAATTCTTATTCTTATTATATCTAGAGTCGAGTGGCTATAGAAGTAGAATCTCTCCCTATTCTTGAGAAAATTATAGAATAATATCTCTCTAGGTATTGTGATAATTCACTCTAGACTTTCATTGTACACAATGAAAATTAAGGTTGAGAATGTTATAATTGTGTTTAAATGGAGCTAGAGTTAGAGAATAATAATGAAACATGGTCCCTTATCATTATATTAATCCTAGATGAACCCCATGTCTAAATAATAATAACAATATTATTATTGTTTACTTGAAATATTCTAGACTCATAGATAAATAAATAAATTAACATTTATTCAAAAAATATTTAATATATTATTTCTCACCAGACAATTAAACTGGGCCAGTCAGTAATTCTCAATATTTTTCAAACCTTTAATAATGAATATTTATTTAAATAAATAGACATCATAACATTACACATAAAAAATAAAATAAAATTATATTCACTAAAATAATGAATACATATCTTTTAAAAATTCAACTAAAATTTATTCCCTCAAATAACTAGTGACTAAATATTTATGATCAATACAAACATTAATAATTATTAAACAATATACTAGAATAATATTTATTAAAAAATTTATATTCATATATAATTAAACTAAGATTATATATACACATAGTGTGTGATCCTCTAAGACCCTTTCTCAGTGGCATTAAGAATAATCCCCCAAATTACAAGCTTAGAATCCAATAAGATATCAAGGTACCCATAAAGAAAGATGTAAATTTAATAATTGAATACAAACTCATATGAAAACTCAATAAATAATATAATACCTTTACCAGGATATCACTAATCAAAAAGGTTTCATGTTGGGGCCATCAACCTATGTTCTCAGTGTCTTTTTCATTTACTTTTTAGAAATCAACTTATTGAGATAATTCCACATAATTGGAATTAATAATGCATTTAAATTTACATAAAAGGTATTGAGATACAATCTTCCATTATAATGGGAAGGTAAAATAATTTCTCTCATTATTAATTAATGCAATATCACTCATGACATACCCAAAGTATCCTACCTCACTATGAGCATATGTTATCAAGTTTTTTGTTAATACATCAAAATACGTAACCCATTCTATGAATTAGTACAGAACATAAAGTCTAAGTATCATTACACACATACATATATAGAAACATCTAATGAAACATATAAATAAAAATTCCCTACTATTGGGTCATGTTCTCATAACCTTCTTTCTAGAGATTACCATAGATTGAATTTATCAGAACTCTCAATGTATTATGTGACCCCTGCACCTTTTATCTTGTATCATTTTGTTCCATAAAATGATATCATCTTGCCATGAAACATATATTTAAGAATAATGTCATAACACTTAGATATTATTATTATAATAGGGAACTTCTATGACCTTTCACTGCAACATTTACCCTTAGGTAATTATCATATACAATATCACAAAGAATAATAATAACTATGTGAAAAAAATTATTAATATTAAAAATTGTGAATACAAGTAGTAAAAACGTAAATAGATTTTGTTTTAGGGTACTAACTTCAAAAGACTCCCACTTACACTAGATCCAACTACTAAAAATATTCAATCCACTATCTCTCACATAATATTCATACTTCTTCTAAGATACAGTTGTAGTGAAGATCCCCACCATGTTATTTTTCATGGAAACTTTTCTCACCATGACCTCATCCCTTTGAGAAAACCCCCTCAAGAGGTGATACTTATGGAGTATGTGTTTCATTATTTGATGTGATCCTGGATCCTTTATAAGAGGCATCACTAGAGTATTATCATAATAAAATATTATTGCTTATTTTGACATGGTCCAACTCAAGTCATCCCTCTATCAGATGCCCGATCCAGACTACGTTATACCTAAGGCGTGTTCACAATTACCCTAGGCTAGAAACTTGTAATAAGGAATTGATGGATAAGTAGTGGGAATGGTTTTTAACAATCATTATATTTAAGTGATATTAGTAAAATAGGCATGACCACTCCATACATCGAAGGTCCATGTTCAAATGAAAACTAAACAATATAATATAAAGTATTAAAACAATATAAAAACATAATTAAAAAAAAACCACCTCTCACCCCAATATCACTCCCCTAAAAAAAGATATATATCCACCTCTAGATTCCTTTTCTTCAACCAAAATAGATATAATTCACCTACAATAATTAATATACAATGTTAAAGTTCATGTTTGGTCGATATGGTGAAGGGGTCTATAATAAATACTCATATACCTGATCAAATCATCTCATGTAGCCTAATAAAATTATCCAACCAAAAACACAGACTCTTTAAGAGTGAACATAAGTTGAATCAAGACATATAAATCCACTCTATCAATAAACACTAATTGGTGTGAGTATGGTGTGATCTCAACGTCATAGAAGGTAATCACCATATATTCATGATTTTATTTTACAAAATAAATAAAAATATGATAGTTTTAAATACATTTATAAAATAATATATTTTATTATATTTTTGGGAATCCAACACATAAATCCATTTTCATTTATAAAGAATCATATCCCCATTTTGAAATTCCATTTTAAAACTAGCATTGCAAATCTCTTAAAAAAACAACAGAAGTAATTTTTTTTTTCAAATTCTGATTTTTTATTTTCAATTTAAAATGATGATAAGAAGTAAGGCCCATTATGATAAAAATATAATGATAATGGAAGTAATAAAAATAGGTCTAAATAAAAACTAGTGTGTAGAAAAAGTTACTGAGGATAAATAGGGGCAACCAATTATAAAAAAACATCAACCATAATAGCTTGACTAGGAATTTAATAACATGAAACATCACAAGAATAACTTGATGTATATGGAATGATATCTAAACTATGAATAAATTATGGAACACTATCCAACTATGTGATATGGAAATAAATATAAGCTAGGCCTCTTGAGGACATCAAAATTGGAATCTTGCTAGCACCTTATGCCAAACTAGAACAACACCTATAAGCTCACTTTCCTATACAAGGTCTCCCATGTTTCAACTAAAAAACATAAAATAAACCAATAATTTAAATTATCAAAAATAATATACCATATTAAAAACATTATTTGAAAACCATTCCCCCCTAAAAAATATTTTTAAACCCCACTTTAAAAACAAAACATTTTTAAGGCCATTTCCCAAACATTTAATATTATAAAACTATTTTAAATTATAAAAAATAATTTAAAAATATCTTTTGATAATACTATAGAAAGAAAAATCCAAAATTGAGTTTAAATTTGAAATATTTCATTTTAAAATTTTATAAACATTTTTAATTACATAAATATTTATAAACACTTCTTAATGCACATATTCACACATTATCATATAAATATTTTCACATGTATATATATATATATACTCATTAATATGTATATAAACAAATATAATAATACAAAATTTTCCCAAAATCATTTTTAAGTGAATCATGCAAGGGATAAAAAATAAATATAGTAAAATTATTAAAGAAAAAGAACCTAAGACATTTTTACACTTTACTAAAACATCATTATAATAATACATCTTTAAAAACTATAAAATAACTTTAAAACACCCAATTAATATTTAAAAACAATCAAGAATATTTTATTATTGAAAACCATAATTTATTTTTAAGTACAAACTGAAATCGGAGCCAAGATCCTAAAAACCCCATTTAAAAATTGTTTGCAATCACCAAAAAATCTTTAATGACATGAAAATTTAAATTCAATAATTCCAACTATAATTTATAAATTTAAATTTATTATTTTAAAATTATAAAGAATATGTGGTAAATTATATAAATCCAAATCATGGAAACCCCCACCTAGAATATGCTAGATGATGCGATTAAATGGAAAATTATGAAAGGAAGATCACAATAGAGGATCACACACCTCAGGAAACCAAAATCACAATATATAAAAACTAAAACCCATTTAGGCTTCATAAAGGGTGAATGAACCAAATGGAAGGGGGATATCATGAGAGGGAATAGAGGAAGAATAATGGAAATGGGGGAGAGTCATACCTTGAACGATTACCACTTTAAGTTGTATGGATAAATTCCTAAAAATGGAATCTGAATAAAGAGGAAGCATGCCATGGGATGGGGATGGCTATGTGAAATGTAGAGGGGGAAGGGAAGGGGGTTCATGATTAAGGTGAAAACAGAGGAAAGTGGTTTTGTGATTTTTAAAATTTTAGGTCACTGGGTATTTCACATAGTTAATCCACACAGTTGGCCAAATCATGAACCAACCATGTGCCTATTACTACACAATTCTATCCACCCTTCACAGTTAACTGTCACCATTTCCGAAACCATGATCCAACCATGTGAAACAAATCTATCAATCATAGACCTAATTTTTATAGTTTCTATATATTTTACACAAACCATGTGCTTACTGTGTGACATGAAAAATATATTAAAATTTATCAAAAATAAAATATAATGACCCAAAACTCCATAGAAAAAATAAAAACCAATTAATGAAATAATTTATTAATAATTAATTAAAGAATTAATTAATAATTAATTAAAGAATTAAAAATTTTAGGGTGTCACAATCTTTCCCACTATAAATATTTCTATGACTAGAAATCCAATAGACTTGAGAATAATGAAATAAGAACCTCAAATAGGAAGGAAGTTCAATCTATAACATGATACCAACTAAATATGAGTTCAACCTAACATGACAAAATATATCTTCAAAATTACAAGAATCTCTAAATCCTCTAAATAAAAATCCACACATGATCACTAATAGGTAAACAAATAAATGGAGACCCATAGTGGGTCTCCCCACTATTTAAGAACTTTCATGGGATGTTGTATCAACAAAATAATGGAATTATCTAAATACTTATACAAAATCTATACCAAGCCCCCAACCAAAAGAAACTCAAGAAATACCCCTAATAAAAAATGAAACCACAATTTATAAAAAAACAACAAGGACCTTCCCCAAACAATCATTACATATAATAACCCATTTACAAAAAAAATGATCATCAATAATCATGAAAATGGAGAAAAATATATTTGAAAATATCCATCGAACCACTCTCAATGAAGATCATATCCTCAAGAACCACATGAAGATTGCATAGAAAAGACCACCTAACCACTCACTACTATCCTTAACCCAAAAATTAATAAATAAAGGCATGAATCTTAAAGTCCCCTATCTAATAACATGGTTTTGAACCATGGGTCAAGGATAAAGAGGTGGTAACCTATGACCCGCAAAGTCTGGGACACCCATCACGATGATCTCAAAAAATTCAAATAGATACCGATCAGTGCATAATCTCAATTGGTTGAACATCTATCATAGGTACATGAATCACACCTAATGTATTTCCCCAAAATAAAAAACCTAGAACCAAAGCCTCACCAACCAAAGGAACACTCAAAACATAAAGGCCCCATCCACTTCATCAAACCATGAGAAACCCAATAATTCTACAACCCTCAAGAAGAAAATAAGGAAGTATCTAAGGAAGTAATCCCAAAGAGTTTCACCCTAGAATTTGATCGGTAATAAACCCAAAAAATAGATGATCACCCAAACATGACAACACTTGCGAATTTTTTAGGAGTTATACTATTATTAATGAGGAGGGAAACGAGACATAGTCAAATAATATCCCAAAACAACAACTAATCCCATCCAAAATCAAATCTCAATTCAAAACATCCATTTTAAGGAAACCAACCAAGGTCTCCACTAAAAAGAGCCACATCAATTTATCAAATTAAAATTATCCCATTTTGAACCATTTTTAAAAACACAAACACATATAATTTAAAATCCAAAACCCCATATTTAAAACCATCTCAAACTCCACAACTTTTTCATTGAAAATGTTTTTAAATATCTAAACACCAATTTCATTTTAAAATTTATTAATAATACCTATTTAAAAAATTTAAAACCAATTTTTATTTACCTGAAACCTAATTTACCCATTTAAAATCCAACATAACTATTCCATAAAACAATAATCAACCACAAAACTCTATTTATTACATTTAAAAACAACTTCCACTAATTTAAATCAAACCTACACTTTAAAAATCATTTCATAATAAACATTTTGTTTAAAAATATTTAAAATTTTGTGATAGTGGTACCCTAGACCCAACTATGCTGTACTTTTGATTACGATATCATTTGTACAATTGGATATATATGATGTATTCTTACCATTATATTGTAAATATTTTTGCATCAACTATTTAATGGTAATTTATATAGATTAATTGTCATATCAAATGGTTATAACAGATCTTAGGCTATAATAAGAACCTCGAGATACCATAACATTAATATAAAACATGTTTCCAACGGTCTAGATACATCTTACTAACTAGATATAGTAGATGTTGGAGTATCAGGTGATGGGGGCTCATAAGCATTGAAACTTATTCTTATGATGTTATCACTTGGTGATCTTTAGTACTGAGATCATGAGGACATACCCACTAATATGAACACCACATGTTTTGGGTGTCATTGGTTTTTTATCTATGGACATGTGTATTGGTCTTTGGACTTGAGATCATTACTAGTGTGTTCCATTTGATCTCATAGTTTAATGAAATGGAAAAACCATGATAATGAAATTATGGTTAGGTAGCTTTTTTGGGTGTATCTTTAGTGACATGACATTGGTTGAATGGTAAAGAAAAGTATTTATCACTACTACGATAAGGAAGTTATATATCTCAGGCCATGTGGTTCAAGATGGTAGTACCATCATAAGATCATGGTCATAGTAGTCAATGGTAAATCAATCTAGTTAGATAAAAAAATAATAAAGTAAGAAAAGGATAATGACACGGGTGTGCATTATGCCTTATGAGATATTAAAGACAAATATATTATATTATAAAGTGTGTGGACATAGGTTGTTTGTCATTGGTTTGACTATCCTTATCTCTTTAGGGTCTAGGATGGGTTGCTAAATCCCACTCTTGGTCTATGAATAATATTCATTTCTATCATGAAAAGGTCCTAGAGGGTCACACAAAATAGCGTTTTCAAGAATACGCCCTATTCAGTTGAATAGGTATATGGGACATGGTGGACCCCACAACTAGGGCTGAGTTTTTTCCGAGGAAATACGATCACCAAAAAAATAAATAAATTCATATTACTCAAGTTAAGAATAATTGACATTGAATTTATTTATTAAATATTTTTAAATTAAATACATGAAAAATATTATTTGAATGAATATTAGTTTAAAATATTCAAGGGTAATTTAATATTTACAGGAATGAAAAGTCATGTTTAGGGCTAGGATATGATCATGTAATGTATTTATTATATTACATAAAGGTGATAATAATATTTATGACTCGGTAAAATAGTCATAATATGTCATTTATAGAGTGGTAATTATTCGGGGGCTGGTGAGGCAATTCTAGGTAATTACAAACACACTATAAATAGAGGAGGAGAGTGACTTGCCCTGAACTATTCACTACCACACACACTCTCTCTCTCATTATCTCTCTTGAATTATAGAGAGATAGAGGTTTTGGATCCCAGATTTCAGATCGAGCTCTCTCCCGCATATCACAAGCAAGGCGATGTAATGATCATCGAAGCATTGAAGGTGTCATTTGATCTCTATGCTAGTACCCAAAATTCAACGATTGGAACTCCCATAGTTTCTTGAAGATCATGTGGATGATTTAGAGGAATTAAAATTCAGATTCTATGAGTAGTGATCATCAATGATGAGAATACATTGAGCACAACTTCAGATATATCCAATTATTTTAATGTTTTAATTTTGGGCTTCAAATTACTTACATAAGATTATTATGTGGTAATTGGGAAACATTTCACTAATGACGAGGAGATCATGTCAATATTTGGTAGAAAAATTTAGAAAACCATTTTTTTGGGATTATGCTGCCTAATAGGTACCTTATTTTGGTATCATAATGATTCATGATGATTTTATGCCAATGAAAAATTAAATTTAAATTAAATATAAAAGAGGGTGTCATTTCAGTCCTAACACTATAGACAGTGAGTAAACACAACATCAGATGACTAAGTTATGGACATCTGAAATTTTAAATACAAATTTAATATTTTTTATGGGTGTTAAAAAGAAGAACATATATATGTTGAAATTCCCAATGGGTGTTAGCTAAAACGTAATCTGGTGATCCTATTTTTTCTGGTGGCGAGAACAAGTTTCTAGGGTAGAACCAATTTTCCATTGATAATGTTGATTTTTACGATAATAATGATATTAATTATTATTTTAAAAGGGAAGGTAAATAGGTGTTAGAAAATTGGATCTGACTAGTCTGGTAGTTCCTCTTGAACTCTGTATAAGTTAAAAAAAGGTCTCAGGCTCCAGGGTTTGGGTCAGCTACCTGCCACATGTTTAAAAAAACAAAATAGGAAACCTTATTCTTCCTCACTAACCCCACCCATCAGTGGGTTCCCCACCACATACGACCATCAACCCTCTCCATGCCAAGATTCTCCCTACTCGGTCATGGTCGGCTTCCACTCCATGACCTCGTACTGACCTCACCTTCTACGGATCTCTCCTTCTTCCGGCCACCCTCCTGCCTGGTACCACGCCACACCGGTGCATACCAAATTGCCTCGAATGAGCGGCTCCACCCAAAACTACCCCTATTCTCCTAAGAAGCATATGTCCGGATGAGATCTACTATTTCCCTTGGTGGTCTGTCATCCTTCCAGACCTGAATAGATCTAGATACCACCACATATAGAGGAACCCGGCTAGCTGGCCCTCCCTCCTTGTAAGGGAACACACCCCCAGTAGCCACTAATTCACTTTTTTGTATCCTCAAATCGCCTCCCAAAACTCCGACAAACACCCCTCGGTTGCCACATCCACCCTCGGTTCCAGATGATGCAGCCCTTTCCACCTTACTATCAGTGAACCTGACTCCTTGATGACCACAGTTACATCCAACAGTACATAAGGTGATCCAATCTTAGTCGATGAAAACCATGCCTGACCCTTTTGGGTTGGGCTAAACTGAATTTACCATGATTTTGGCTGAGGTTGGTCTTTCTCAACCTAGAATTCCCCTAAACGGGGTCTAAAAGTCCTGAAATGGGCCAATGTGGGTTCATCATGACCTGTATAGGCCTTTCTTGGGATTTTTGGGCTCATACTAATTTTTATAATAAAAAACTAATTTATGTAATTAATTTAATTTTGGTTTAAAATTATTTTAATGAAATATTATTTATTGGTTAAAATTAGTATTGTGAGTTAAATTAATTAATTAATTTAATTTTTGGTTTTAAAATTAGATTATTTAATAGGACCAAATGATATAAATTGTTGGATTAAACATAAGAGTGAATTTTTAATTCAATAAAAATTTCCTTAGAAATATTTTTATGCATGTTCAATTTTTATTTCTGCATTTATTTTTAATATGAAAGTTTAAATAATATTAGACTAATCAGGATCCTAATATTGACCAATGTATGTCTGGTGCATGTTGCTTTGATTTATTTAATTATTGAAATAGTGGTTTGTAGTAATTATTTATTTTATTATATGATGATTTCAGAGTCATTTGCGTCATTATATGTATAAGTTCTTCCATGTCCAATTATGAGTTGTATTTAAACTCTTGAGTTCCCCTCATATAAAAGAATGTATTTTTATATAATGATGAGATGAGAAGAGATGTACTTCGCACCAAGTTATGGTGATATACCAAACACGAGATTGATGCATTGGATGGGTAGGCATTGCAGCTAGAGTCACAAGCAATGCAGTTCAATATATTACCCCTAAGGTATAGGTCAATCAATTATTCACTCAATGGATCACCCATTAGTATTGGATTATTATCACATCATCATTTTATTTTTTCATGGTTTATTATTTTTTGAATGTGTAATTTAAACATGATTACATATAATAATAAACATTTATGTGCAGATAAAATGAAAATGTGATGCTATAGATATTTTTCCATTTTTTCGTGGTTTTTTGTGAGTGATATCATAGAGTACATTCATAGATGATATAAAATTATTTATTTCATCACATAAAAATAATAAAACCCTCAAATAAATATTAAGTTGTAACTGAGTGTTTGGGGTGTTCAGTCAGCCATAACTAAGGGTTCCTCTTCATACAGAGGAATTTTTAAGAGTGTGGTGAGTTAAATTAACTAAATTGGCAGTAAGGATTTTTTACAGTTGAATTTTTATCATTCTATAGTCAAGTGTTGAGTAAATTATGTTACCTTTTTAGAAGATGTGATTTCACTCAACATATCAAGGAACTGCGACTTAATGCAGTTGGCCAGTCAAACGCTTACCTTGAACCCTATGAGTAGTGGCATATCCATATCTTGTAGACTATGAGGAGAGGTTTAGGGATACTTTCGACTAGAATAATCAAGGGATAAAGTATTCTGATTTAAGCATAGAGGGTTCCAAGAATTAGATAAAATAATGAGAGATATTTAATGATTTAATTAGTTAATGAAAATTTCTAAATTGATAATCATGATTAAAACTACTAATCTACTGAATTTTATTTTTTATAAAAAAATGGGAAGTTATAACAAAAGAAATACTGTGATAAATAACGGATTAGGTAAATTTTCACATTGGAATGTGTTTCTATGAGTAGTACAGGAAGTTGTGCACAATACTACAGTATGAGAAATTCAAGGTGCTAGTGTCCACAATACCTGTTAGGATACCTCGGGAAGAGAGGGTGTAAAATTTTTTTTTGGAGACTCATGTATGAAGCATGTGATGGTTATGTAATATTGCAATCATCAATGTATGATTCTAGTAATAATCACTACATCCGGACATAGGTGATATAACATGTAGTCTCATCACCAATAACTCTATGAGGAGAAATTGAATCAAGATATAAATAAGGTGATGATTACACCGACATGTGTAAATTAAAAGATGGATTATGATATTTCAATGGATCCCTTTCTCATATCATTTTCACCTATTTAATCAAGTATCATTTTAGGTTACAAAATGAACGATATTGAGTACGCACTTAATTGCATTTTTAGGTATGGTTTTCCAAGTAAAATAAGAACTTAAAGAAAGAATAATATTTAATTATTATGGAGAAAAAATGGAAAGAAAAGGTGAAAATGCTAGTGGAATATAACACCATAATCACATTCATAAAATCCTTCAATGAAATGATGTTGTTTAATTAAAAGGTGGTTATTTTTATTTTATTTCATGAAATAAAACTATGGATGTTTAATCATAATAATTTGAATTAATGAATAAATTTATAGCTTCTTCTTTAAGAATATTAGTCGATAAAAATTGTAATATTTTGGTTTTACTTCTTGTGTATTAAAAAAAATATTCCTTTAATATATGTGTATTAAAATATAGTAACCAAGTATAGGAATGTTAGTGGAATTTAATTGAATTCACTAAGAGATTGAGAAAGAGTGACTCCTGAGTCATTGATTATATGTACATGACTTCTCTATTACCAAGTGAATGATTCTAGTAGGAATTTTATTGAGTATAACCATAAAAATTTATCTCACAATTATTTTAGACACAAGGATACATTATTCCAGGTTCTAGAACGTATATTGTTGGTGGAGTTTAATGCTCAACCAATAGTTCAGTAATACATGAATCATTGGAAATACTTGATGAATATAAATGTAATAATTATTTACCCAATTGTGGTAAGATAAATTTTTTCAATAAACAGTAATGTAGATGTCCAAGATATACCTAGTATGTTATTTAGGCTCATTTAAGCTAAAAAATTTGGTATTATTGACATACATACTTACATTTTGAGAAAGAAACCTTTAGTAATAAAGGTAAGTGACAAGGATTTTGGAATTAGTTCAAAAAGTGGGCATAAACTATTCCAAGGGTAAGATAATGGTAAATATACTTCATAATGTACCTTTAAGTAATCATAGAATATTAAAATGAAGTATGATATATGCATTGTCATAAGATATGAGTTTCTTTGAGCTAGCATGTTGAAGAATATATTGACCAAGCAATCATCGATCAATATAATGTAGTGTGGAGTAATTCCAAAATGTATATTACCCAACTTACATAAATACATTGATTCTAATGAGGAGGATCACTGTTTAAGTATTACATGTTAACATTGAACAAATAAAATTTAGCATGGATCAATTCCGAAACTCACATTTTATACATCAGAGCTATGATGTAAAGAGTATCGATGCTTCAACTTCCAAAAACTTCCATTATATTCCATGATGCACTTTGAATATAATGTCGATATCCCATAACTACATGCCAACTATAATGAAAAATGGATATCATATGATTCATAGTATAATGAAAATCCATTGTTTCATAAGACATGTGTTTGGATGACAAAGGTTTGTTAGGATATAAACAAACTTGAATTAAGTAAAACACATTGTGCATCTAAAGCAATTATCCTAACAGTTTCTTAGTATATTACATAAATACCTAGGATAGAAAAGAGGTAGTAAGTAGATAGAATAAATTTCCATATAAAGGTCCACATATCTATTAGAGATAGTGGGAGATAAATTGAGTTAGTTTTATTAATGCTTGATATGAACAATTATTTGTCATATGAACTAGTTCAACAAGTGCAAGTGAAAAATGAATGTTCCAGAGACACATATTTTGTAGGAAGATTAAAACCATGATGATGGATTTGAATTCACCATGGCCAGTAATAAATTATTCAATGATAATAATAATTCCCACAAGTAATCAGTATGCGGAAATCTGCTAAGACTATCAAGACCAATTAAAATTCAATAATGGATTCCATGTATCTACAAACAAAGGGTCTTATAATTTTGAATGCCACGATGATTATTTAAGTGATATGATACATGTATGGTACAAGTGAGAT
The DNA here is from genome assembly GCA_963277665.1 of Viscum album. Taxonomy (NCBI): domain Eukaryota; kingdom Viridiplantae; phylum Streptophyta; class Magnoliopsida; order Santalales; family Viscaceae; genus Viscum; species Viscum album. The sequence goes on from OY728142.1 coordinate 1,493,606,337, forward strand.
ACTAATAAGGCGTTATTTGTTATACCAAATCATTATACATAAATCCATTAGAATTTTACTTTGTATAGCAAATTTTTTAGTCATTATTGAGTATTAGATGTCATGACCACCAATCATGGAAGGCGTCTATACGACTCAACCAAAATGGGATGGCCAAGACACATAATTCTATTAAAGGATGAAAATTACTAAAATCTAGTTTAGGATTGAATTAAGAAACATGATCAAGGAATATTCATTTTAAATGAATCATTTCTGTGTGTCTACCAGAGGTTAGTTGGAGAAACATTTTTTTCCAAGTAAAATATGCTTGGAAACATATAGAAAACTAATATTGGTATTTCAGTTAGTTATTAATAGAATGAAAGAATATATTATACATTGGTTGACTTAAAGTAACAATGTATGTTATAGGGAAAATGATATACTTAGGTAGATCTAACAGTTTCTTGGACCTAGTTTATTGTACATATAATGACACAATATTGATAAATAAAAGTTGGAATAATTCAAGATAATTGTTAACAGTGTCACATGGAATATTTATATCTCCAAGTTGATATGACCGAAATATAGGAGGATATTTGCAAGGTGATTTTAATTCTATATGATTTTTCGATAGATCAATCACGAATTCCATGAAATGTACAAAAATTTATATTTCCAAGATACACTTTACAGTAGGAAAATAATAGTTATATTCAAGAAAACTATAAGGGAAGCAGTCAAAACTATCCATTTATACTTGAGAAAGTATACATCATATATACCTGGTAAGTAGGGAATAAAGGATACTAGTTTTCAAGAGACACAAACTATTCCTCCTTATATCCACGTGATCTAATATCGTAGTTAGGATAAGGTGATGAGAGATTAAAGATCATATAAGCCAGTGGTATCCATACCTACAAATATCGAGTACATTGAATCTTTTAAGGAAGGTAAGAAGAATTTAAACACAAAAATTTGTTCCAATTAATGGAATCACACTTAGTAAGTAAAGCATTATTATAATATAAATTTTGATATACTTACTATCAAATATGTCAAGTTATGATAGTGGATAAAAGTAATATACTCGGGGATACCATCTCTTGAAAATTTTTACTCAAGGAGATGAGGTTTCATATAGAAAAATAGCCACACTGGGAAAATGTAAAAGACCCAGAAACTAAATATGTGACTCAACAGAAACACGATTTTAATCATGTGAGAGATAACAAGGTTGGTTAGCAAGTTTGATCTAGTGTAAGTGGGAGTTTTTTAATAGTGGGTGCCTTAGACCCAACTAAACAATAATTTTGATTACCATATCATGTGTATAATTAGATATACATGATTTATTCTTACCATTATAGTGTAGATATATCTACATAAAATATTTAATGGAAATTTCCATAGATTAATTATCATATCAAAAGGTAATAAAAGATTTTAGGCTATAATTATAACCTTGAGATACCACGAAATTAATCTTAAACATATGTCCTATGGTATAGATACATCCTAGTGACTCGACATAGTAGATGTCTAACTATCAAGTGCTGGGGGATCATAAGCATTGAGACTTCTTCTCATGAAGTTTTAACTTAGTGACCTCTATTAGTGAGATCATGAGGAAAGAATGACTAATAGAAACACCACATGTTTTGGGTGTCATTGGTTGTTCCTATATACAGACATGTTTCTTAGTCTCCTAACTTGAGATAATTACTAGTGTGTGCCATTTTATAGTGTACTTTAATGGAAGGAAAAAACCATGATAATGAAATCCTGGTGAGGTAGCTTGTGTTGGGTGCATCATTGGTGGTGTGACATTAGTTGAATGGTCAATAAAGGATTTTTTGCTTCTAGGTTAAAGAAGTTATATATCTGAGGCCATGTTGATCAAGATGGTATTACCTTAATAAGACCATGACCATGGTATTAGAGGGTAAATTCATCAAGTTAGATCAAAAAATAATAAAGTAAGAAAAGGATGATGACACATGTGTGCAACCTACTTTATGAGAAATTAAAGACAAATACATTATATTATATAGTGTGTGTTCGTAGGTTGTTTTTCATTGTTATGCCTATACTTATCACTTTAGGGACCATGGTGGGTTTCTAGATCCTACTCTTGGTCTATGAATAGTATTCAGTTCTTTTGGGATAAGGGCATAGAGGGTCACACATAAGAGAATATTCAAGAATCTTCCCTATTCAGTTAAATAAGAATATGGGATAGGGTGGGCCCTACCATTGGGGTCCGGGTTTTTCCAAGGAAATATGATAAACAAATAATTAAATAAATTCATATGATTCAAGTTAAGAATAATTGGAATTAAATTTATTTATTAAATATATTTATAAATATTAAAGTAAATACATGGAAAATATTATTTGAACAAATATTAGTCTAAAATATTTAATATTTATTTAATATTTTTGGTAGTGACAATTCAAGTTTATGGATTGGATATTATCATGTAATATATTTATTATATTAAAATAAAGTGATAATAATATTTATGACTTATTAAATTAGTAATAATATGTCATTTATAGTGTGTTAATTATTCAAGGGTCAGTGAGGCAATTCTGGGTAATTTCAAACACACTATAAATAGTGGAGGAGAGGGACTCACCAAGAACTATTCACTATCTATATCTATATTATTATATCTCCTATATTATATAGAGATAGAGTCTCTGGATCTATGAGTTCAGATATCTCTCCATCTCACTCTTGTGCATTGCATGCAAGGCATTGCAGTGATTATCAGAGCATCAAAAGCATTTCCAGATCTCTGTGATAGCACCTGGAATTCGACGATCGATGCTCCCATAATTTCATGAAGAACATGTGGAATATATAGAGGAATTTAGATTTACATTCTTAAATTAGTGATCACCAATTAATTGAAGACATTGATAGTGGCTTCATTTCTAACCAGGTATTTTAAGATTTTAATTTTGTGCTTAAAATGCTTCACACTAGATCCTCGGGTGGTAATCAGGAAACGTTTTTCTAATGATGATGAGATCATATCAATAATCAATGGAAATAATTTAAAATAACATTTTTGGAGATTCTGATGTGTTCCCAGTACCTTCATAGATGTCAATTAAGAATATTTTTTTAAGATTACACTTCATTTTAAAATCTTTAATCTTTTCCCATTTTTTTAATATTTTAAAAATAGATCTTTATTGAATATCAATCTAAAATACCATTACTCAAAATGATATAACATAAGGATAAATCACATGTGGATAATGACCATGAATGACTTTACTAAATAACTTAATAGACCAAGTAAAAACTAAGAAAAGCAAACACATGTTAAAGAGTCGTGTGAGGTCATAATGCACCACTACTAATGAAATACCAACTAAAAATACAAAAATATTACATTGATTCAATGTTTTTGAAAATAAATCACACAAACAATCACACATACCAATGAACTAAAGGTTTATTTCCTTGAAGACTAGCTATATAAATATATTATTTTACAAAACTTATTAATATTTCTATATAACTGTTGTCCTATAGACCGTTTTCTAGAGGAATGTAAAGATCAAAAAAGGGTGAGCTCAAATGCTCAGTATGGGGAAATTATCAACTATTCATAAATGTTAGATCATAAAAAATAGGTAAACCATGAGTAAATGAGAAATATCAGATAAAAAAAAGATCATAATTGAAAATCATAAAATTTGATTTGTTATTATAAATCATGGCATATAAACATAAAACCCAAGGAAGGTCATAATAAACATGGATTAGAATCGTATAATAAAATCATAACAAACATCAAAATTATAACATAATAAAGTGGAATATATTTAGAACATGGAATATTATAAACATTTGTAATGACTTCTAAATAAATTTCAACTTATGAAAAAGTGGTGAAAAAACGAGCACATATAAAAATAACATACTAAAGTAGTCTTTAAAACCAGATCCTTATAACATATTGGAACATGAATTACTACTCAATTACCATAGTGGATAAGTCATAACTACTTTATTCCCACAGTAGAGTGAGAATTCCATACATAATTCCAATAGTTTTATCACGAGATATGAAACATAAAACAATGAATTAGAGGGTGATATTGGACATCACCCATCCTAATCCATACATATGTGTGCCACTTAAAATAAAATCATTCATCTTTTTATAAATAAACTTTGGAAAGAAAATTGGTTTCATAAATTTTCCAAATGGACACATATAAAAAATGATCATTTGATACTGAAAACATGATTACACAAAAATTATTACTTAAAAATAGCACATAAAGCCTGATTTATAAACCATTAATTTATTGGAAAAAAGTCCCTCTAAAATGGAAGATAAATTAATTTTTTTTATTAAAAATAATTTTCTTAATATCAGCTTAAAAAGAAGTGATTTCAAGTCACTTTCAAAAAAAAATTTAAGATGAAGAGAAAACTTATTAAAATATTAATTTATAAAAAATTCTATTAAATAGTCCTTGATATGAAATTAAACATATGTCAAGATTTTAATTAAAATGGAATAATATAAGATCATCATAAGGAAAATCCCTTTAAATATTATAAAAATCCTTTATTGAAAAACCATATTGTTAAAATGGTAACAAAACATTTGTTTTAAAAATTAATAAATTGGAATATAAGATTTATTGGAGATATTTACTTTATTTTACACTTGGGAAAGTATAGAATTTTAAGGAAGTAAAAACATTGATATTAAATAAAAAACCATTAAAACAAGAGAAAATTATTTTTGGGAAAATTTCATTTTTTCCAAAAAAAATAAATTCATCAAGGAATACGTTTTTGGTGTGAAAAGTGATTCAAACATAAAATAAGGTATAAATAAAACCTAAAATCAACATATATTATAATAGATAAATATTTAAATATAACAGTTTAAGAGGAGTGATTATGACCTAAGGAAAAGATTTCAGTCACAAAAACCCCTTTTTTATTCTTGTTTAGTCGAATGAGATCTAACATCATAAAAAAAATAACTATCCTAATAATACATTTTATAAACTTTTTAATTAAATTATACTTTTATATACTTCATTTATGATCATTTAATTTCAATACATTAGTTATTTATCTCTTATTTTTACCCTCTGGTGTTAGAAACTTTAATTGTTTTGTGTGTGTTTTATTATGTAAATTTTAGTGAACATTATTTGATACCAATTTTACCATTATTATGTAATATAAGATAATTTAATTGATTTTTTATAATTTCATAAAATGTTATAATCCCATTATATGAAGGATTTATCATATATTGTGGAGATGAAATCAGTAATGAATTATTTTCAGGTTATTTGTCATGAATGGGGGATTTCATAATTAAAATCATTAATTTTTGTGTTATATGAAAAGATTAATATTAATGATATTTATTAATCCATATATAATATATTATAATTAATTATAACTTATAAATAGCCATGAATGTGGTATTTAAAAAAAATACCGTTCCATAGAGGTGGCATCCTACTGTATGCATGGATAATGATTTTATTTCCCATAGAACGAGAGAATTGAGTAACATGATTTATTATTTTTAGAACCTAAAAAATGTTGTAAATATCATACTTATATATTATATTCATTACTAGTAGAATCCTTTAAATGAGACAAATTAATACAAATTGTGTTTTTTTGGAGGTAGTGGTCCTTACATACACATGATAGACGTTTTAACCTTTTAAAAGGGGAAGAGAAGAGGTGGTTAATTTTTATTTTGAAAATATAAAAAAATAAGTATATTAAAATAAAAAATTAATCATATAGTATTTGGAAAAAAAAATTTAAATGGAAAGATAAAAGGAAAAAATGTTAGTGAAAATATTGAACTTATGCCGAGATCTTTGGATTTCTCTTAGAGGATTCCTTATAAATGAAGGCATTAGGATGACCTATCATGAATAGAATATTTTGAGAGGAAAATAGGATTATAGGGGAATAATAAATGGTTTAGTTTTAGGTGGAATAAAAATTTTAGTAGTTCCATGAAGTGGTTGTGAGGGGAACCTTTTATAAGTTGTGAGAATGAAATTTTTGTAAATATTTCTACTAAATATAAAGGGATCAGATGTTAAAAATGTCATGTATCTTAAAAAATATAAAATATTTGAGTGCAGGTAGATATAAGATATATAATTACTCAAAAAATCAATTAGAAACATGTTTTTTCCATTTTTCAATCCCTTTATCCATTGGATTATTATTTTTTTCATCTAATATTTTACCACAATAACTAGTTTTTTCCTATGGTAACTTAATCTTTATTCATAAAAATAAATTAGTCAATATCAGATAATTATTACCCATTGATTATAAATTTTAAATCCATTTATTTTAATTCACTTTCTCAAAGTGTAAAAAAGTTAATTTTAATATAATAAATTCATAATGTATTAAATTTTTTAAGAAAAATATTGATTGAGTTCTAAAATATTAATCATAGGTTTGTAAACTATAATAATCATTTTAGATGTATAATTTTAATTATAAAATAATTTTTTTTTGAGGAAATTGTTTTCATAAATTTCTAATTCATAATTATGCACTAATAATTACATAAAAGTCACAGTATTAATAAAAATGATATATTTAAATATTCACTTGAAAATAAAATGTTTCTAATAAAATTCCAAAATTTTACCCTATGATAATTTTGATATTATAAATTCAATTTTTTTCTTTTTATCTAATTAAAATTACAAAAATTATTTATTTAGGTTTAGAATGAAAATACAAAAAATGAGGATAAAATTTTTTTATTGAAAAATGTTGTTTTTATACATTATGTGTTCTTATTATTATTTCATATAAATATATAATTTAAATGGTGATAATATATTAGTTAACATATAATATTTTTTTTAATTTAATATATTAGTATAAAATATATGATACTTAAAAGAATAGTTCTTTGAAAAAAATATTACTTTTATACAAAATATGCTTTAACAAATACCATTAAAAATAATTTTTTATATTCTAAAATTTATTTTTTCACTGTATTTTAATTAAAATATTTATTTTAATCTTATATATATACATCATCTGATATTTTAATATTCTTAATGTAACAACCTGAGTTTTAGTAAATATAATATTTTCACTTTTAAATTAATGTTTTGGTATAATATTAATTAATTCCATCTGTTTAAGGATAAATATTAGTTTTAATAATAAGATAAATAATTAATATATATATATATATGTATAACCATGTTTTTTATGATAATATCATTTTTTTGTTTATAAATATAAATAATACCTTGTAGAAAAAATTTACTAAATTAAAATAAACCATATCAATTAGTTAATATATCAGTTTTACATTTTATTCAGGATTATTCACCAAATATTTATTTATAATATACTAACATGTATTTTGTGACAAATTAGCATAAAATAATAATAATAATAATAATGACAATAATTTATTAAAAATTAAGGATTTTTAATATTAATTTAAGATCAATTTTTCTAATTATAAAGTTATATAATTTCTAAGTGAGATGGAGTTCTTCTCACATAAAACATAATCTTCAAAATATAATATTTTTAAAATTACACTTTTTTAAGAAGAACTTATTTTAGAATACTACCCATGTCTCTCATGAAATAATAATAAAATGGACATATTAGTTTATGGAAAGAGTATTTTTGTAACAAACATGTAATAAGATATTTTATAAATTATCATAAGTTTCTTATGTTATAAAAAATTGTATATATATTTAAAATATAAGTATGTGTAACTTACTTGAAAAAAAATAGTATATGAAATGTTTTTTTTGTAAAAATTAAATGACATATTGCATTATAATTTTTTTGATTTTTCCATAATAAAATTTATTGAACAAAATACATAACTATATGTAAGATTATGAAAATAATAGTAAAAATAATAATAGTGATGATGATGATAAATGTGTTTGAATTTATTTTAGTAGACAATTAATAGTTTACTTATATAAATATATGTGTGTGTGTATCAAAAATAGTGGTAATAAATTATAATAGGTATAAATAATAATGATAATAAGTTAAAAAGGTTAATAATAATGAATTGATATAATAATAAAAATAATTTATAATAATAATGAGGTTAAATTGATAATAGTAAGTGGGAATCTCATTTTTTGTTCTGATTGAACCTGACACACCACTCCCATCTTCATATTACTCCCCCTATCAGCAATCAATTGACCTACAACTCCCAAACGCGTCTCACACTCGCGATACCTCAATCCTCATGTGCCTTATTTCACTTGGAGTGACTTCCCCTTGTCGATCCCATGAATTGGGATTGTCACATACATAGGAAGCCAACATTTGGTCAACCTACAACCCATTCTGAAGACTCATGACACCTTCAGTCGTCATCTTGCTCCTGGAATCATCTATCCACGAATCCCTTTCAGTGATGCTGAGTCAGATTTCTGGGATGCAGACTCATGGGAATTTGGGGTTTCTTTTGTTATTATGTTTTTTGGGGTTTAGGGTTCCCACATATACTGTTTTCATTCGGTTTAGGGTCTTATTGTAAGGAAAAGTAGGATTTGTTGTCAGTATGAAATCAGGATGTTCACACTATTTTGTTTGTGAAAATGATGGTTTTCGGTGTTGGTTATATGAGTGCAAGTGAGGTTATCAAACTTTCAAATTAATTTTTTTCTTTTAAAACATGTGGATGTATAGAAATAAATAAATAAATAAATAAATAAATAAATATATCTATATATAATTTCATATGAAAGAGTTTTATTTAAGACATGTATATATACATATATACATACATATATATATATATATATATTTATACACACATATATATAAATGACTTTTTATTTTTATATATGTAAATATATGAATGTATGTGTATATGTCATTTTTTTAAAAGTGTTATTATTATTTTAATATATATATATATATATATATATATATATATATATATATATATTTATGAGTATGCAATCATGTTTTATTCAAATATCAACATTTCTATAAAGAAATTTATATATTTATATATATATATATATGAATCGTTCATGTAAAATTGTTACATACATGCACATGAAAGTATTATTATGTATTTTAATGAGAAACTACTTTTATTATGATGTACATATGATCAAGAAAGTTCTTTTTATGAAATCGTTTCCAAAACTCATGGTTTAAAAATAAATCTCATTGTTCTTAGAATGAAAAATATAGGTTATGATGTTTTTAATTCTATAGTGTCACACCTATAAGTTCTAAGGTTAGGGGATGGGGAGTGGACCCCAACCCTTACAGGACTTTTGTCCAATTATTTGAAGGGTGCACACTGATAGCACTCCAATGCATTGGGTAATGTGTTAATCTCATGAGATGTTTGGTATGGTGTGTGAGAGGTTTATCCTAATAACATTATGGTGCGCAAGAGGTTTATCCTAAGAACATTATAGTGCGTACGAGGTTTATCCTAATCACATTATGGGATTAGGGAGTGAAACTAATCCACCGTGGGAAAATTTTCACCACATCCCAGGAGAGAATTGAGAATTCATGCTACGATCCTAGGTGTCTTTGAGAATTAATTATGAATTGTTATATGATTTTCAATTGAAATTACTATTACTATATTATTGATCAAATTGGATTTTTCAAATGTTTTTTATATAAATTGAAATTCTTTTTCACTAAAATGTTTAATTTTGAAAAGTACACAAGTTTTCTTAAGATTCAATTAATAAACTTTACAATATTATTTACATTTTATTTTTAATTGTGAAACTCGATTTCGTTTCCTTTTCATTTTGAAATCCCTTACTATGTTTTTTTGTTCACCCTATGTTCTCAAAATCTATTTTTATAGGGTTTATGGATGTGTAGAAGTGAGATAGTGGCCGAGGTCTCTCTAAGGTATTTAACCCTTGTAAAGAATAGTTTAAGTCTTTTCTTGTTTGTGTATTGAGTATTTTTCAATGTATTAAGACTCTCTAAAACTCTCTACCTTTGCGATATCAGGTTGTGTAAAATAAATAAATGTAATATTTATACAAAAAACATAAATGGATGTAATTTTCTAGGTCATTATAATTAATATAAATATTTATATAGAACACATAAAAATATATATTTATTACATTTTAATATAATATTTTATTTCATTAAAAATTATATTATTTTAAATTTACTACTTAACAATACACAATTTTAGTATGCATATTATATATATGTCAAATGACTATATCTATAACAGCCATATTTACAAGGATTATATTTTGTTCATATATATATATATAACCTTACGAAACTTATTCCATTTGCAATTCCCATTTCCACAGTTTTCATTTTTGATCTCACAATATGATTTCTACTATCACATTATTCTTTATCATCATAGGATTTTGTATAATAATGGTTATTCTTAAAGTTTATATAGGTCTAATTGAGTTTCTAGTTATAAAAATGTTATTATTTTAAATTTATTGTCCCCTTTTAAAATTTTCAGTTTTAGTGGATGTAACCATCCATGATTTCTAATAATCCATTTTATGTGATACACATTTTCATATACCTTCATTGTAATGTAATATTATAATTTAATAATGTGAATTTAATTTTTTTTTTCATATATCATATTCCCTAATATCTAATATAGTGTTAATTCTTTTAAAATAATAAATAATCATTCATTATAGTTATAGGAAAAAAAATTAATGGCTTCTAAAACCCGAGGCATTACATTCTCCTCCCCTTAAATAAATTACATCTTCAAAATTTAAATGATCTCATACCAATAGGAATATATAATGATATATAATTTTCTAAGATGTATCAAGATATAATTTATAGAGTGATTCAACCATAAAAATATGGGAAACGTTTCTCTTTCCTCAAAATAGGCTTATCCCTAATATTGTGTATTTCTATAACTATTTGTGCTAAGAGCCTACCATTATTTGGCATAAATATCCACATTATATAATCTATTTCTAGATGGTTTTTATTAACATCCTTTTATTGATATAAAATTATTTTTTAATATGAAATATGTTTTCCTTAGTCTAGATAATTTTCCCTCTCAATGGAGGGAACCAATAAATTAATAAAATAATGTTAAATTTATCTAAAGGAAGGATAATAATATTTCCTCAAGACACATTCCTCTAAACATCAACATGGAATAAAATAATCATACCAATATTATATTTACTAAATATTAAAATCATTGTAGTGGTGATTTAATGATCTTAATTTTTTTTAGATATTCTAGAGTTCTTATAATCGAATTCAAATAAGACATATAAAACTATTTATTAAAGATTACATGTACGTTAAATATAAGGATCCACTTTCAAAGTATATTCCATTTTTATCTTGGTCTTTGAGGTTAGTGATGTTGATATTATTTTTAAGTACTTAGATTACGTCATTGATTTAGATAATTACTAGTTTCCCAACACAAAATAATTTTATTTATCAATGGTACCTTCAGATAAAATTTATTTCTTTCAATCATGTTAACTAAACTTTTCATTTTTCCTTGAAAGTTTGCTACTCTATGTCCCCCTCTTCTATAAATAAGGAATATTTTATTCCCCTTGAGATAATTACCTTAGTTCCTCTATCCATATTTTTGACATACATTAAATTAAAAATTATTTACTTCATCATATTCAAAAATTTACCTTTTATGAGAATCGATCCATATTTTATTTGGTATATTTAGGACTTCAACTATGTTCACACTATTAGTCATATTCTGTGATAGAAATTTTTTCATAATCACAAGGTTTCTCACTTTAGCTATCCTTTTTATGGGTTTTTAATTGAGGTAATCTTAAAATTATGCATTTTACCTATGGTTAATTCCATTTAAAACCATTACTAAACCAAAAGGTTTGAAATGAGTGAAAAAACATTAATAATACAGTGTAATTATCATAATCATTAAAGGAATTCAACCCTAAAACATCTTGTTCTTTTACATTGTCATTTTGTCATATAGTTCCTTTAGTTCAACCAATATCAATATTAATTTTACCTAGGTTACATTAAGTTGATTTAACTTATAATTATCAATATAATACCCCAAATTAACTGGGGAATCAATCCTTTTTAGTGGTTCATAAAGAGAATATGATCAACCTAAGAATATTACCCAATATTGTTTTATCTAGGTGTGTAGTCTTAGGACCAATCATCTTGCATCAAATTGATGATCAATTCAATGATCAAAAATAGTTTTTAGGGTGATTACCCTTAGATGGATATATTCCACAACCACACACAATTTCAAATATCCATACAGGGATGTATTACTAGTAAAACCACCTAATCAATACTTTTATAATATTTTATGATATCATCATAACATAGAATCATATATAGGGTTTCCAATAAGCTTATCTAAGATTAATACCAAAAGTAACTAAACCAATCTCAAAAAATAACTAAACTCTTATATGATAATTATATAGAACTAATCTAAACATATTTAAATATTATACTGATTCTATGTTTCAGAGAATGCATATCCCAAATAGTTGAACACCCCCAAAAACTTGAAGGTTTAGTGCCTTAGAGACTAGATACCTAAACATCTTATTTTACAACAATTGTTGAAATTTCTCCATAACCATGCTCCTCTAGAAACTATTCTAGGCATATCTTATGATATAATAATCTTCATAACCTTGGGAATTAAAAGATAATAAAGGGAAGATCTAAAATTATTAGTAAGTGAAACTTATTAAATAGTCATAACCATTATATAATAAACAATAAAGAAAACATAAGTGATAAGTATGAGATAAAAAGATCAAGGAATCATAAGTTACGATCATAAAACATGATTTATCATCATGGATCAGGGAATAGAAACATAAGAACCAATAATAATCATAAAAAATAAGGCTTTGAAGCATATAATTAAAATAAAATGAAACATGAAATAGTAACATAATAAAACAAAATATTATTAGAAAACTAAATATCAAAAAAAATTTGCATACCTTGGAAATAAATCATACATTAGGAAAAAGAAGTGGAATAAACATGATCCTAGATAAAAAAAACATTTTGGATTTGGGTTTACCACTAAATTTTAATAACATAGCAGACCAGGAATCACTACCAGATTCTTATAGTGGAGTATACATTACTAACTAATTATTATAGTGGAGTATGCATCCCTACCCAATTACCATAGTAGAGTGATAATTCCTTAATCAATTCCCATAGTTATATCCTTAGATATAAAACCATAACCAATTCATTATATGGTGATATAATACCCTACCCATCACTATTCATACACATGAGTTCAACTTAAAATTAAATCATTCATCTTTTCATAAATGACCCATGGAATGAAAATTTGTTTCATAAATTTTCCAAATAGTATCACCTAAAAAACAAGATCATTTGATATAAAAAACATGATCACCCAAAATGAGGTTTTAAAAAGAAAACATATAGGGTGATTTATGAACCATTAAATAATTGGAGAATAACCCTTTTAAAATGGAATAGAAATCACAAAAAACATTCTTCTTTAAAATCATTTCTTAATATCACCTTAAAAAGATGTCATTTTTAAGTCACCTTCCATTTTTTTTAAAGATGGAGATAAATTTTTTTAAAACACTGCTTCATAAAAACTTCCAATAATTAGACCATGATAAGAAATAATACATGTGTTAAAATTTGAATTAGAATAGAATAATATAAGAGTATGGAAAGGAAAATCCTTTAAAATATTGTAAAATGCCTTTATTGAAAACCCACATCATTAAAAGGATATCAAAACATTTAGTTTAAAAATTTATAAAGGGGAATATAAGGATAACTAGATATTTTTTTATTTTACATTAGGTAAAGGAAGATATTGGTGGGAAGTAAAAACATGCATATGGAAGAAAAATCAATTAAATTAAAGGTGAATTATTCTTGATATAATTTCATTTTCCCAAAATAACAGATTCATGAAGGAAAAATTATTTGGTTTAAAACATGATTTCCTAATAACATAAGGTGTAAATTAAACATAACATAATCATATATTTGAATATATCAATATTGAATGATATTATTAAAATATGAGTGATTATGACCCTAGGAAAATATTTGAGGCATGAAAACCCTTTACCTTTATTTTTGATCAGTCGAATGTGATCTAACATCTTTTAAAAAACATAAACATCTTAATAATATATTTAATAACAAAATTCATATACCTTAATCTTTTATATACTTCATTTATGATCATTTATTATAAACATATAATTCCGATATCGTTTATTTTTACTATTGGGTGTTAGTAACTTTAATTATTTCATGCATACTTTATGATATCAATTTCGATTCCCATTATTTGATACCAATTTTATCATTATTAGGACATATAAACTACTATAATTGGTTTTTTATAATTTCCAATCTTTTATTACTACATTATATTATATTCTCTTCCCATTTCATGAAGACAAAATTAGTAATGAATTAGTTTCAGGTAATTTATTGATATTGATGGATTACCTAGTAAAGAGTTTAAATTTTTTTATCCATAAATACTAATATTCATGATATATATTAATCCTATATATCATATATACTAATAAATTATAATTTATATCCATCCATGAAAGTGGTATTAAAAAAATACCATTCCATGGAGGTTGTAGTCCACACATACAGATGGATGATGATTTTGTTACCCATAGTATGAGATAAAGAAGTAATGCAGTTTATTATTTTAAAAACATAAAAAATGTTATATATATCATAATTATATATTTAATTACTAATTTTTACCATCTTTTCAAGGTGGTGAATTAAAATGAAACATGTTATGTCGTGGGTGTAGTATTTCACACATATGCACGAATGATGTTTTCACCTTTATTAAGGGTAATGATATAAGTAATTAATATTTATTAATAAAATATAACAAAATTAATTATAATATAAATACTAAATTCATCAAATAATTCGAGAAGAATAAATTTGAAATGGAAATATAAAAGTTAAATATGTTAGTGAAAAGTTTGAACTTATGTTGGGTACATTGGGTTTCTCTAAGAGGATTAAAAGGAAAAGAAGGGATTTGGATAAGATATTTTGACCAGAATATTATGAGAGTAAAAGGATATTACAGAAGAAAGAAAAAGGGTCTGATTTTTTTAGGAAACCTATTTTTTTGGAGTACCTTTAAGGGGAGGTTAGTGACCTCTTTTATAAGTGGCGAGAATGGCATTTTTATTAATATTTCAACTTAATAAAGAGGGATAACATGTTAAACATGTTAAGTGAATCCAGAAAAATATAATAGTAAATTATATGGTGTGAAAATGTCAATAATATCTCAAAATATCAATTATAAACTTGTTTTTAACAAGTTTCAATCCCTTTATCTATTGAATTATTACGTTTTCTATTAAAGTTTTTACCACGATAACTAGTTTTTACCTGATGAAAGTTAATATTTATTCCTAAAACTAAAGTGATATTTATTAGATAATTTTTACCAAATAATTATAAATCTTAAATCAATTTATTTTTATTTAATTTAAATTTTTTAACATATTAATTTTAATATAATAAATGTATAGTATATTAAAAGAATTTTTGAAAAAAATAACACTTGAGTTCTAAAATTCAAAATTTATTATTAAAATATAATAATTTTTTAAAAATATATAATAATAATTATAAAATATATATTTTTTTGAAAAATGTATCATAAATTTATATTTCATAATTATATATTAATAAAGGCATAAAAGTAGCGGTATTAGTTAAAACAATATATTACACTATTCACCTAAAAATCAAATGTTTCAGAAAAATAAAAAAAATTTAACCTTAGATAATTTTGAAATTACTAATTCAAAAAATCTGTTCATTTTATCTAATTAAAATTATAAAAATTATATATTTATCTTTAGAATGAAAATACAAAATATAAGGATAAACTGATTTTCTTAAAATTTTGTGTTTTTAAACATTAAGAATTATTATTATTATTTCATATCAATTTATAATTTAAATTATGTTAATATATTAGTTTAAATATAATAATATTTAAAAAATATTTAAATTTAATCAATTAGTATAAAATATATGAGACTTAATAAAATAATTATTTGAAAAATAAATAAATATTATATTTATACTAAATAAGATTTAACAAATTCCATTAAAATTAATTATTTCCATTCTAAAATTTAATTTTACTACTTAATTAATATTAAAATATTTATTTTAATCTTATATATACATTATATGATATTTCATTATAATAATACTAATATTTATACATAATGCATATATATATTTGTAATATTTTAATATCAAATTTTTATTTCATTATGAGTTATATTATTATAAATTTACTACATAACAATACAAAACATGAGTATTCCTATTAGATATATATTCAAAAAAAATATTTAAAATAACCATATTTTGAATGACCAGATTTTTTACAATATATAATAATAATAAAATTATTCTATTCACACTTCCCATTCCCATAGTTTTCATTTTAGATCTCACAATATTATTTATCCTTTAATTACATTATTTATCACTGTATTTTTTTATATTAATGGAAATTATTAAAGGTAATAATGATCTAGGATAGTTTATAGTTCTAAAGATATTATTCTTTTCAATTTATTGTCCCTTTTTTATTTTTTGCTGTTTTATTGGATGTAATCATCCATGATGTGTGATAATTAATTGTATGTGATACATGGTTTCATGTTACTTCATTGTGATGGTACATTATAATTGAATAAAGTTTTATTATATTTGATCATATATCATATGGTCTAATCTCAAATCATGTTTCGAATGATGTGAGTAGGGCATGATCTTGACTGCCCAAATGGTAATCACCATAGAGTCTATTATTTACATTTCCAAATAAGAAAAATATATGCTATTTTGAAATATATTTAGAAAATAATATATCATTTTATTTTTTTAGGAATCAAAATCATAAATTCTTTTTCATTTATAATGTACCAGATTCCTTTTTAAATTATGATTTTGAAACTAAAATTTTCAATCCATTTATAAAAACCACCCAAGTCAACTGTTCCTATTTTTAAAATTACACATTTCTTGTTTCACTTTAAAATGATGCTAAAAATTAAGCCCGATAATTATAAAGATATTAAAACAATGGAATAAATAACCAAATAAGGATAAATAATAACTAATGTGAAGAGAAAGTAACCAAGGAGGATAAACAAGGGCAGAAAATTATAAACATGACATCAACCATAAGAGAAAGAGTGGATTTTGAATAACACACAACACTAAAAGAATAATCCAAGGTGAATATAATGATCTCTAACCTATAGGTTCTAAAGGTAATTGACTCTCTTATATAAAACTAGCTGGTTAAGTGAACTAACATTTAATATAACTTAGGAATATCAAAGACACTGAGACTAGACACTAGCTATCACCTCATTCTTAACCATAACGGTTAACATTTGGTTACCCACCTACCTAAGGTCTCCTATGTTACAACATAAAAACATGCAACAAATAAATAAAACAAATCATTTATAATATTATACCACAATCAAAAAAAGATTTGAAAACCATGCCTCCTCTCCAAAATCCATTTTTAAATATCACTTTAATAACCAAATTTTTTTGTTGATTATATTTCAAAAATATTTATTAAGATCAGCATATTTTCATATAAGGGAAAAACCATTTAAAAACATATTTTTATTATACTTTGGAAAAATAAATCCAACATTAAGTTTAAATTCCGAATCATTCCTTGTAAATTTTTTTAAATATATGAAATTACATATATATTTATAATAATTTCTCAATATATATTAATATATTCTCATGTGAATATGTTCAAATGTATATATATAAATACTCATAAATATATTTATAAACACATAACATAATATAAAACATTCCCAACATCAATTATATGCGAGTAACGTAAGGGAAAAACAAATAAACATATTAGAATTATTAAAGTAGAGGAACCTAAGACATTTAAGCACTTAGCTCACACATCATCAAATAATTAATTTTTAAACAACCTCAATTAACTTTAAGACACCCAATTCCTCTTTAAAAACCATCAAAAATATTTTATTATCCAAAACCATAATTTATTTTTAAACATAGATCAAAATCATAGTCATGTTCCAAAAATTCATATTGTAAAATCTTTTGAAATCACTTAAAAAATTGAAGTAAATGACAATTTAAATTCAATAAATTCAATAAGAATTGTTAAAATTAAATAAATCAATTGAAAATACCTAATCATATGAGGTAATTCAGAGAAATTACAATCATTGTAACCCCTACCTAGAATGTGTGTAGATGATGTTATTCATTAAACAATGGTAAAATAAATGTTCTAAGAGAGGATAACATAACCTAGGATACAACAATCATAAGAAATGAAACATAAAACCAATTTTTTGGTTTGGCCAATGCACAAACACCAAAGGTAGGGGGAAAATCGTGAGGGGAGGATCAAAAGAAAAAGGGAAAGAAGAGATGGGATTACCAAGATTGATTCCCAATTGAAATCACATAAAGAAAAACCCAAAACAGAGGATGGATGAATAGGGATCACAACATAGGAGGGGGATGGCATGCACAACATGGGGAGGGGGAAGTGAAATGGGGTCATGATTAAGGGGGAAAAATAACAGGATAGTTTCATAATTTTTATGTTTTTAATTCATTGTGTACATCCCAGGGTTTTTACACATGGTTGGACAAACCATACACAAACTGTGATCCTATAACTAGAAAAATATAGGCACCCTACATATTTGGCTCATATGATTTGAAAAATTATTTTCCAACTATAAAAAAATCTCGGTCAATCACAGTCCTAATTTTAACAATAATTACATGGTTAAAACTAACCATATTCTAACCATGCAGCATGTGAACATTTTTAAAATTTTAAAAAAAATAAAAAATGGCCCTATAACTCTACAAATAAATAACCAATTAATTAATTGAAAAAACAAAAAAAAATTAGGGTGTAACATCTTTTATACTGGGATTCACATCAAGATCTTGGACAAATTTTCATATACAAACCAATTATTTGGATGCATCAAAAGATAATATTTAATCATAATCCACTATATAATCAAATAAAACTAAAAATTTTGAACCCTTACTCCTCAGAGAACCTTCATTGAGATTGAATACAAATCCCGAACCTATCTTCAGATTATTCGGATCTGTTTGGAAAGTAAAATTAGTATATTACCTAATTAATATCTCCTTTTCTCCTCCATATATTAGTAATATATCCTTAATATGAATTATACACATAAGGGTTTACTTAAAAACAAACCAATTATATTCACCTAGATCATCTTGATATCTTCCAACCATGATCAAGGTGTAGGGAACATTAAGCCTGAAACATAATATATCACACATGATGAAACCTATCACATATGTGTAAAGCATCTAACCCATCCTCTCTCTTTCTAGTTGTGTCTAGGGAAATAAATTTCAAGGAAATATTTATATCATGTGACACTAGAATCGATATTTTCTTGGATCGTTCAATAATGAATCTCTTTAGTTTTTGGTTAATTCATATACCTCTACTTATTATAAGAAGCCTCTCAGATCTATCATGGAAGATCTTGATCCTGAGAATGTTGGCTGCTTAACTTATGTCCTTCATAGAGATGAATCTATTTAACCAATTCTTAACTAATTGTAAGACTGGTATGCCATTTCAAATAATTAACATATCAATGATATAAACTACTAGAAAAATTACCACACACCCACTAAACTAGTTATAAACACATGGCTCACATTTGTTCTTCATAAAACAAAATTATTTTATATCTTCATCAAAATAAAGGTTCTAGGACCTTGATTCTTTCTTCAATCTATAAATGGATCTCTAAAACTTTTATATTTGATTATAATTACATGGAGTCACAAACCCTTGGGATTTTGTTATATAGACATCTTCCTAAAGGTTTCATCAAGGAAAGTTGTTTTGGAATCCATCTTCGAAATATCATAGTCATAGAAATCTACTATAGAATATAGAATTATAATGGATTTTAAAATGGAAACTAGAGAAAAGGTTTCATCAAAGTTTATTCCTTGATTATTTTTCAACCCTTTATCCACTAATAATTCTTTATAACTACTCACTTTACCTTCCATGCCCATTTTTCTCTTGAATACCAATTTTCACCCAAAATAATTTTCACTAACTGTTTAATCAAATAGAAACCATACTTTTTTTGGATACATGGAATATATCTCATAATTCATAGATTCATTCTATCTTATATATTTTGAGATCCCTATTACCTTATTATAGGAAAAAAATCATTATTATTAACTAATAACGAGTCACCATATTTAGTGACTAGTAAACCACATCTTTCGTGTTTTATAACCTCTCTGGTGATCCTACACAGTACTTATGTCTCAAGAACAGCCTCTTTAATAGGGAACTATGGAATGGGTTCCTATACCAACTATTTTATATATTGAGCACCAAAAGTAAATATTTCTCCTACTATCTCTTTTAAATATTTTCTTCCTATCAATAAATATATATTATCTTTCTATAATTGTTTTATTGTTTGAAGATTCAAATAAGTACTATCCCATCATTTCCTTAGGATATTCTATAAATACACACTTCACTCCTTAGGGAAATAGTTTTTATCTTGATTTGGCGTTAATAAATTTTTTGCAACCCTATTCATGAGTATATTACAACAAAATTTTCTTTCCAATCCATAAATAAAAAGGAATACTATTTTATACCTTAGTTAGTACTTAGTTTAGTGTAAACCGCATTCTATATTTCATATCATTGAAAAGACAATAGAAGATCAGTTTGACTCATCATTGACCTCACCATGTCAAGATAGCTATGGTTTATCCTATCTCTAATAGTATTTCATTATGGTGTATAAGGGGGAGTGAGTTAAGATAAAATCTAAAAAACTTATAGATAGTCTATGAAATCTTGGTTAAGATACTCAATACCCTGATGATATCTAATCTTCTTTATCTTCTTACCAAGTTTATTATATAATTCATTCTTGATTTTTTTAACTTCTAAAATAATTTAGACATAATCCTCATTAAGTATACATATAAATATCTACTCAATTCATCAATAAAATTAATAAAGAAAGAATAACCATCTCTATCTTCTACTGTAAATGGTCTGCACACATCAATGTAAACCAATCCTAGAATATTTGTATCCCTTTCACTCTATACACCAAAAAATATATTGGTCATATTTTATTGTAAACAATGGAGACATATATTAAATATATTTAATAAAAAATAATCTAAATTGAAACCTCAACAGAACTTTGTTCACCACTTTTGATTTACATGACTATGTGAATGATTCCATAGCTCGGTCTAAAATGAGTCCAGTGAACTTGATTCATTATCAATTTCCAATAATCAATTTTCATAATATAACTCATAACGATTATTTAAATGTTCTATACCATAACATATGTTATCTTTATAAAAGTCATAAATTCTATTTCTAAATTTAAAAATAAAACCATCTATATCATGGTAGGATATAGAAATTATATTTTTGGTAATTGTGGGTATTACTAATAGTCATTCAAAACCAAGAACATCATTATTGAAAAAATAAGGTGGAACTCTCATATAACTATGGTAACAAGTAATTATATATTAGACCCTCAAATATCCACCTCTCCTATAGAAATATTTCAGAATATACTTGATTTTTGTATTTGAATATGTATGTGAGTACCATAAGATATTTCTAATACCTAATTATTAGATATGGAAACATTTAATTTGATTACAAACATAACTAATTCTTCCACTTTATTATTTAACTAGATGAAATTCTTCTTCCACTGGCCTAACTTTCCACATGAAAAAAACACTGTGTCCTTATACTTTGCTAGCATTTGGATCTTCCTCTTATTGGAAGGATAGTTCTTAGGAACCTTAGACTCTGAGTGAGTCTTGGGTACTTTTCATTGGACTTCCTTTTATTCACCATAATGAAAACATGTTTTCAATTCCTCATATCCTTATCAACTTAGTGAATCAAGGTAATGATTTATGAGAGAGTCTTCTAACTATTTTTCATATTATAATTAATAATGAAACTGGAGAAGCTCTTAAGAAGTGAGGATAAAATTAGATATATGTGAAGTTGATCAAAGATAATAAATCTAGATATGTCTAAGTGTTCTATATAACTAATCAACTTGACTACAAGAGTCCCAAATGACATCGACTCTCCAATATTGCATATGAATAGTGCATTGAAGATATCATATCTCTCTTGTCTCACCTACTCTTGATAATGACCATGAAAGTGACATATTATTCTATAAACATCCATATACATGTATTACTTTAGAATTTCATCAGAAATGAATGATATCATGAAACATTGGTCACATGTGGATTTATCCAAATGTTTAATATATATAGAAAATTCTTCCTCATTGAACTCTTTACTAGGTGATTTATGAATAAGAGTTTTCAACACACATAATTTCTGATTATGGTATAGTATAACACGCAAGAACCTATACTATTCTTGATAATTCAAGATGGTGAAAATGATATCCTTTTCTTAAAATTATCACAATGATATAGTTGAAGTCATATGGATTTCCATTTCTATAATATATAAGAGAATATTTTTAATACTTTATCAGAATTATGAAATTAGATAGTAAATATTGATTAATTTATTAATATCCTTATATTTTATTAAAACCCAATATCCATTGGCATTGGTTTTAGAATATCCCATCACATATTAATTCTAGTGGAATGGATCCATATGTTCATTTTATAACCTAGACTTGGGTCTATCAAGCTATTTGATAATATTTAAGGAAATAAGTCTTTCCAAATGTATCAAATCTCAAGTCCTTGAACTATTGAGTGGAATCCCAAGTCCTAATATAATGGAAATATATTTCATCAAAATTTTCCAATTAGTTACATAAATTCCTTCTTGGTTAGTAAAGAATTGATGCTACCATGTTAAGTCAACCAAAAAGTTAAGTCAAAATTCCTTGATAGTTTAAAGTACCCTAACTTGGTCCATACAATTATTTTGAACTATAGTTGTATCTTAACAAAAATAATGGAAGGATTTAATGACATAATATTTTAATTTAAGGGATTATAATTAATATTTATGAGAAATTTTCACATTTTATCTTATTACATCCTTATTAATATTAAGTGTATTTTTTATTAAGTGATTAACCATATATTAGATAAAATTTACATATATTCCAATTTATTTTCATTCAATATTACATTCTTATTAATTATTTTTTAAGTGACAAGGATAACACATCTATAAATAATTGACCACAACTAAAAAAATATAAGAATAATGTGGTATGTTCATGAGAATTATAATGGTTGGTTTATCTAAAAAATGATAAACCAACCATTAACCCTAGGGAATAAACTACTAGAACCATGTATGTCCTGAGTTGCATCATTAAACCTATTTTTAATTGTATCTCTAGAATTTGTTTCACCTTAGTTCAAAACTTGAACCACCTCCACTCTCCCAAGAGCTTCAAATATTACATAGGAATTAATAAAAAATAGGTGAGGAGAACCAAAATATTGGTATGGGGGTTTACATAAAAGAAACTATGGGAACACATGCACTTTCCTAATAAGAATGTGGGGATGTCATGCATACCATAAATTTAATTTAATAAGTTATTAAAAAAACCATGATATAATAATAAATTAAAAAGAAAACTAATCACATACATACGTCAGTCTAAGCTCATGATCATCTATTCACATTCAATGACTATACATTTAAAAAACTAGCATTCATTTCAATAATTATTAATTAAGATAAAAATGCCCATATTAATTAATTACCTTTTACAATTAATCAATTCATTCATCGTAATTTTCATCCAAACTTTCATTGAGATTCCGATCCATTATAATTTAAAAAAAATTAAAAAAGAAATAAATTTATTTAAAATTAACTAAGTACCAACCATTTACTTGGAGGAAACACAGAGAGTATCCATATTAAGTACCCATTATTCATTGTGGTTGTATACTATAAACTCATACATAATGTATCATATTGATATTATAACATAAAAACAAAGTGTATACTATCTAAAATTGACACAAAAACATATATTTTTTACATATTGTGTAATTATTTTAATACATGTGGACTAGTTAGAAAATTGTGAATATATAAGTTATGTTGTTTCAAATATTTTTCATTAATTAATTAAGAATTTAATATATATAAAAATCATCACATAGAATGTACTATCAATAAATGAAACATGGACACATATCGATTATATTAAAATGAATTAATTAATTAATTTTAATATCAACTTAAATAGGTAGTATACACTGTGTTTATAGGACAACTATATACTGTTTATGTGTCTTCACTCTCTATCCATGACACGTGCTTAAGTACTGGGCATGTAATTTAGCCATAGAAATTCATGAGGTACATTATGTGTATAAGATTAACATGTCATGTTACCTCTAAGTTACAAAGTTTCTAGTCACACACATCATGTAAAAAAAATAAAATATGCATCTTTGACTCATGGACTACATGACGTGTAAATGGGTTACATGGTGTATATTCTAAAAAATTTGTGTTGGGCTATTCTGATCAATATGTGGCATGTAGTAATACACCTCACATTAATTTAATACATGATGAACCAAATTTCTCATAGTTCATCCTGGTGTAGTGTATATGGGTACATGGTGTGTACCATCAAGCCACACACAATCATGAACCGGCCTAGGTACCCTTGTAACCTAATAATGGAGCTAGTCCTACCATGGACCAAAGGGATTTCCCGACCCCCAAGGGTTGATGACTAGAACCGAGCATCATGCAATATTAAAGTGGGAAATATTTTTCCAAAAACACAATAGAAGAAATATAAACATTTCAGTATGCATATAAAAATATATATTAGGAGAACCATTCCAGAAGTAAAATAGACAGACTAACCCAAAGTACTACAATTTTTTTAAAAAAAACTAAAAGAACAACCAAAGCCCCAACAGACTCAACTCTACAAGCCCAAATATCAATATCTAGAACAACCTGCATGTGGTTAGTTTCCCCTTCTCAAACCTAGAAGTAGATAATATAAAAACTCTTAAAGGCAGAGGTAGGGTGTGAGCTAAAATATCAGTAGGGTCTCACCAAGGATTCTATAATATATTGCAAAATTTCGTTAACCAAATAAAGAGATTTAAATTTTAAATAAATAGGTTTATAATTTCAAAAGCATATTTAAAAAAATCATGTGTTACATATCAAATGATGAAAATACCTTAAAAAAGGTCTAAATAGACATTTTATATAAAACATTTTATATAAATTTAGAAGGCATGTAAAATAGTTTACACCAATAAAATATATTCATTTCAAAAACAAACAAGAGACCAATATAGTTATATGTCTAAATGTATTATAATTCTAGGATAAGGGACTCCTTGCACTCAAAGTGAAATGAAAATATGTGTATACACATGTCCCTTTGGTATAGAAAAAGGTGACTTCATCACCATCCCATTGGGGATGTTATGTTCTACATTTATGTTTTGAAATATTGTAAATCGTAGAGTGGTGCCCAAATAACACACTAACTACCTGAGGATTCCATGCGCTCTAATAAAAAATAAATCATGGGAAAATTATTTTAAGACTTATTAAAATACAATTCATCATATTATTTATTTCAAATATTCCAATTTTCCTTTTAAAAAACAAAATGGATTTTTAATCAAAACACTTTTTTTTCAAAGATAACACCAAATGGTTTCTATCAAAACCATTCTAATATATTTTTATCATATAAGATTTTGCAATAAATTCAAAATTTAATTTCACAATTCACTTTCACAATTTAAATTCAAAAATTTAAATTTCACAAAATTGAATCAACTTCACAACAAATCCCCAATTAAATGGAATTGGGGTTTTCCCCAAATTTTATTCCAAAATCAAATTTCAACTAAAAATTGCCCAATACAATGGAATTGGGTTTTAATAATTTAATTTCATAATAATAAAATAACACACATTCAATTGAAAGAAATTTAATCAAATCAAGTAGTTTAGGGTTAATTAAAATGGATAAACAAAATGGAACCACCCACCTTGGGATAACAAGATCTTGAATAACAACACCCTAAATAGGATCTACAAATAAGGAACATCATCAATAGGAAACTGAGAATCAAACCTAGTGTTAATATTAAAAATAGAGGGGTTTAGATACCCCAAAAAACATAAAGATCTACCAAACCCTAGTAAGGAAAGAGGAGATACCGAGAGATAGAGAACGGGAAGAGAAAACTAATCATGAGAAGATGGAGCGTTGTTCTATTATCTTTAACCAACTTTTGGGAGGGTTCATAGGGGCCAAAAACTTTGTTTGGGAGCTCCAAGGGAAGAATAAATTTCACTTGGTTTCTACAAGTCCTTAAATGGTCGAAAAAAAGAGGTCTGATAATTTTAAAACAATTTTCAGATTAAAAAAACTTTTACGCACGATTACCTGGGAAGGGCTATATGGTTAGAAAAAACCATGTTCCCTAGACATACACCCATTTTTTTAAGGTGCACAGTTTATACTAAGTTGGTTCATGGTTTTTAAAACTGTGAGTTATCCATGCCAAAACCCACTATCTTGGTTTTCACAGTTACTACTGAGATGGGACAGGGTTTGTGAAAACCATGCTCCATCGATTGAATATCCCATAACTTTAATTTTTTTTAAATTTCTCACCCAAAACAACCCAAAATGAAACCAAACCAAAGAATGATCAAAATATGGGTTTATTAATACCTAAAAAAAGTGGCAAGATGTTACAAAATCCACACCATAGATACTTTCTCCCCCTAAATCCTACTCAGAAGATTCTATTCATAAAATATGAGTCCACTGATCTCATATCAGTGCCCCATCCTCCCATGTATCATGAATATCAGAACCGTGTTTCCATTTTAATCGAACTGAAGGTATTTTCCACCCAAAAATAATATGGTTTTAGAATCAACTATCCTGATTGTTCGTTCAGTCACAGATAAATCAAGTCTAACCTCAAGTGAACTCCAGCTTAGAACATGAGATGGATCATATAGATAATTTAATAGTTGAGATACATGGATCATGTTTTGTAATTATGTCAGTTGTGGTGGAAGTGATAAATGGTAAGGCACTTTCCCCACCTACTCAACATAATCAAAAGTTCCAAAAAATGAGGAGAAAGTATCCCTTACCTACCATGCTATTGATGGCCCAACCAAGGTGAAACTTTCAAGAACACCCAGTTACCAATTGAAAAATTCAATGGTATGAGATGACATTCAACATAAGATTTATATTGGCTCTATGCTATCAAAATTCAATGAAAAATTAACTTAATATTTATAGTCATCTCTAGAACCAAAATTAGTCAAACCAAATAACTTTCTCTAATCTCAGACCAACACAATATATATATGTAAGGTCGTCTATACAGGGCCTCAACAGGGGAAATTCAAATCATAGAGTGGAAACTAATTTTATAAGAAACCTTAACTAGTACAAGATAATCATCCCAAGCTCCGCCAAAGTTGAAAACATAGGCACATAGTATATCCTCAATAATCTATATATCTCTTTATATTTTTCCACTTAACTATAGATGATAAGACATAATCAAAGAGACATGAGATCCCAGTTCCTCCTGAAGGCCTCTATAAAAGAGAAAAGTGAACCGAAGATATCTATAGGAGACTATAGAAGATAGAACTCTGTGAAAGTGAATAATCTATTTCACATAGATATTTTCCAACTCCTTAAATTTGGTTGTATCATGAATGAATATAAAGTGATATGATTTAGTCATCCGATCAATAAAAACCCAAATCATATTCTTCTTTATTTGGGTACACGAAAACCCAACCACAAAGTCCATAGAGATCTCATCCCACTTCCATGTTGGCACTAGAACTGGTTTGAGAAAACTCCAAGGATTCTAGTGGTTGTACAAAACCTGTTGGCATGTATAAAAATGATAAAAAAATCATGAATTCCATTTATTATACCTAGTCACCAGAACCTATGCTGTATTTCATATAAAATATTCATGGTTCATGGGTTCACAACCCACTAGGAATTATGGAAATCCCCTATCATATCTTTTCTTACCACTAATGGCACAAAAAAGTGATTCTGATAACATAGAATTCCAACTATGGAGAATGACCAATAATCCATGGTATAACCAACATAAATAGAGTATCAAATGTTATATAACTCATCATCAATTTTTTATTCCTAAAGAATCATCTCAAGAAGATTAGAGCTCAACTGAACCCTGTCCAAATAAACCTCATCCCCTGATTACTGGACTCCAATATGAAACTGTGAAAAGAGAGCCATCAAGTTCCACTCTTCCTAAGATTATTTCATGTCTTGATTTAGAAGTTTCATATTCAATTAATCTATGATGAAATTACCTTTTTCCAGGGTATATGTGATATTGAAATTGAAGGACTGTAGGTATTCCACCCAATGACTCTAATAGAGATTTAAATATTTTTTAGAGAAGATGTAACTCAATATTATATTTCTAGAAAACATGGAAAACCTTTCTAAGTAAAGGTAATGTTTCCAACATTTAATCATGTAAATCACAAGTAAAAGTTCACGTTCATGGGTTGGATAGTTCTTCTCATATATACTAAGATGACCAGATCCATAAGAAATGACATATTCACCTTACATAAGAACAAAACCCAAACTTGAACCTGATGTATCACAAAATACCACATATACCTACCCGACCTCTAGAAGAGTCAACACTAATTAAGTTTTAAAAAGACATTTCCTCTCAAAAAAATTACTCGATTTTTTCATCCCAAGAAAAATTTAATCACTTATGTGTGAGAGCAGTCATTAGAGAATCCAACTTCGAGAAGTCCTTATTGAATCAGTGATAATGCCTAGCTATACCCAAGAATCTCTAAATCTCAAAAAAAAAATCATGGTTGTTCCCATGTATTAACATATTTCACCTTCATAGGGTCAACTGATATACTTTGTTTCGACACTACGTTCCCCAATAAATTCACTTCTCAAATCCATAAAACACATTTTGAAAGCTTGGAAAAAAGTTAGTGATTTATCAACAATTCCAAAAGTGATCTTGGATGATGCACATGATCATCCTCAGATATAGAGTATACTATGATGTCATCCAAAAATACTACTATAAAGGTATCAAGATACACATGGAAAATAATGTTCATTAAATCAAAGAAAATTGAAGAAGCATTGGTTATTCCAAATGTCTTGACAATGTACTCATAATGGTCGTACCTACTCTAAATTGAGATTTTCAGAATGTTAGATTATTTTATTCTCAACTAATGGTAACCAGATAAAAGATTGATCTTTAAGAACAACCTTTCCCCTTTCAACTGATGGAACAGATCATCAATCCATGGAAACAAATATTTTTCCTTTACCACGACTCTTTTGAGTTTTTGGTAATAAACAAACATGATAAGGTAACCATCATCATTCCTAGTAAAGAGATCATGCACCACCTAAGGTGACACACTCGGTTATATAAATCCTTTCTCTATAAGATCATATTTATAAGTATTCATCTCTTTCATTTCAGTTATTTCCATTTGTTAAAATGGGATTGACACTGGTTGGGTACTAGTTACTAAATCAATAGAAAAATATACCTCTATTAACAGTGGTAGACTGGATAAGTCAAACGGAAAAATTTCGGGAAACCTGATGAAAACTAGAGGGAGATCACCACTTAAAGATTCTTGCTTCAGATCAAAATTTAAAAAAAATATAACTTTCCCCAAATTTGGATAAATGGATTGTCTCTACACGACCTTAGGACCCATTATCCTTGAAAGACATGAAAAACCCCATCGGGTGTGGTAAAGGAGACCCATTGAAGACAAAAATCAATCTTAGCTTTGTTAACAATGAGCCAATCCATCTCAAATATGACATCAAGAAATTTCTAGTCAAGAACCAAAAAAATACAAGGAATCCCAAAATCTGATAAAGAGAAAAAAAAGAAAGACTACGAAGACCCTACCATCTCTTCATTTCAAGGGGTGTTGTAATATCCACCACATAAGAAAAAAAATCCTTAGAAGGTTTAGCAGATTAAAAATATGGGTAGAAATAAATGAATGAGACACACTGATATCATACAATATGAAAGTGGGAACTAATTTTCCACAGACAAAATAAAAGAAAGATAAGAAAGTCAGTATGTATACAAGAAAAAATCCACTTGTAGAACAATACCAGAATTCAAATAGGCAACAAACCCAAAGTACTACAAAAATTTACCAGAAAAATGAACTAACTACCCAAGACCCAAAATATTAAACTCTCTAAGCCCAATTATCAATAGAAAGAACCACCTCCAAATGGTTATTTTACCCTGATATAACATGGTAGGAGATAATCTACAAATTCCTAAAGCCATAGGTAGGTTCTGAGCTAAAATACCAGTAGGATCTCACCAAATATTACATAATAGATTCCAACATTAAATTAACCAAATAAATAGCTTTCAATTTTAAATATATAGTTTTGGAATTTCAAAATAATATTTAAAAAAATCATGGTTGACATTTCAAATGATGTAAATACCTTTAAAAAATGGATAAATGAAAATTGTATATAAAATATTTTATATAAATTCAAAAATAATTTAAAACAATTTACAATATTAGAATTTATTAATTTCAAATATAAACAAGAAAGAAACATGGTCATATGCCTAAAGGTATGATATTTCCGATCTAAGGGGCTCCACACAATCAAAGTGACATGGAAATAAGATTATACACACATACCTTTGGTATAGGAAAATTCTACTTCACCACCATCACATAGGGGATGTGACGTGAAACATTTATGTTTTGTAATGTTGTAAATCATAGAGTGTTCTCCAAATAACACACTAACTACCTAAGTCTTTCATGTGATCTAATAACATATCAATGATGAGAAAATTATTTTATTCTTCTTAAAAAAAATCATCCCATTCTCTATTTAAATTATTCAAATTTTCCATTTAAAAACCAAAAGAGGCTTTTTAATCAAATCATGCCTTTTTCCAAGATAACACCCAAAGGTTTCTATAAAAACCATTTTAATCCATTTTTCTCATCAAATAATTTGAAATAAATTCACAACTCAGTTTCACAATTCACTTTCACAATATAAACCCAACAATTTAAATTTCACAATAATCTATTAATTTCATAAAAAAATCCCCAATTCAATGGAATTAAGATTTCCCCCCAATTTTATGCCAAAATAAAATTTCAAATACAAATTCCTTAATTACATGTAATTGGGATTTTAACAATTTAATTTCATTGCAATAACATCTCAAAAAATTCAATTGAAAGAAATTTAATCAAATCAAGCACTTTAGGGTGAATTAAATTGTCCATAGAAAATGGAACAACCTATCTCAGGATCACATGATCCCAAATCACAACACCCTAAACGGGATCTGCCAACAGACAATGTTGTCAATGGAAAACCAAGAATCAAACCTTAGAATAAGATTAAAAATAGTGGTTATTAGATCCTCTAACCGATATGAAGATATAAAAAACCCTTGGGAGGAAAGAGGAGAGAGCGATATATAGAGAATGAGAATAGAAAACTAACCATGATAAGATCAAACACCATTCACCTAGATTCGATCCACTTTTTGGAGGGTAACGAGGAGAAAATAATACTCTTTGGAGATCCTAGGGAAGAATAAATCTCTTTAGGGTTGTCCAGATCTGTTAGAAGTTTAAAATAATGGTTTCGTAAATTTTAAAATAATTTTTATTTTAAAAAAACCAATACGCATGGTTAGATATGCAGGGTCTCATGGTTAGACCAAACCGTGCACCCTACCTCTTTACCCATTTTTCCAAGGTGCACATTTTCTAATAAGTGGGTGCATGGTTTGTCAAACCATGCACTAACCATGAAAAACCCCACTTTATATGTTTTTATAGTTTCCACTTAGATGGAACACAGTTTGGGAAAACTATGTGCCAACTGTGAACTATCCCAGAACATTAAAAATTTACAAATTTCTCACCCAAAACAACCACAAACAAAACCAAACCAAATAATGATAAAAAGAGGGGTTTCGGAATACCTGAAAATATTATTAGGATGTTATATATGCCATGTACTATTGTGCTATCTTAATTGAATCCTTATCACATTTGGATGTGTTCTTTGGATACTATTTATATATAATTATTCTATTTTTGATTATATGAGAAAGAATAAGGAAGTAAAAGATAATATATCTAAATTTAGATTTAATGAATGATTAAATGAGAAATTAAAACTATTAGTAAATGAGTAAATCTATTAATGGTAAATAAATAATTATAAATTGACATGTGATTGCACAAATACCGCTTGCAGGATATAGATATTGAGGAAATTTTTGATTGGTAATTTCTAAATCGACTTTATTTTCTTAATCAAAAAATAATATGATATATAAACAATGAAGAATTTCAGAACCAGTGAAATTAATTAAAATATTAATGAACATAAATTTTAAAAACCAAGAAGGTAGGTTCTTTACATGTAATTAAAAATTGATATATATAAATTAAGAATTACCTCACATTAGAATACTTTATTCATTAAAGATTCAATAAACTATATCTTTTCACACCATCATTTTAGCAAGAAGATTCAAGTTTATAATCCATGTAGTAGTGATCCACACACACACACACCATGAACCTCTAAACACAGTGATAGAAATCCACACGTGCTACTATAGAAGATTGTAATTATTTCAACATACATTGATGATCACAAAATGAATCACCTTGAGGTAAGAAGTACTTTTATTATTCTATCTAGAGTCAAGAGAGTGTATGAGGAGAATCACTATTCATTCTTAAGAGTATTTTAGAGGAATATATTTCTAGGGTTTGGGATAATTCTCTCTATAATTTCCTTGAGAACAACAATTATTATGGTTAAAAAATGTTATGATATGGTTTACATAAAGCTAGAGTCAGATAATAATAATTTCACATGGCCTCTAATCATTCTCATAATCCATGGTAAACCCCATGTCTAAATTATTATAATAAAAATATTATTTACTTATCATGTTCTATAATTATGGATAAATAAATTATATTTGTAGAAAAAATAAATTTACATTTATTCAAATAATATTTAATATATTATTTATCACTAGACAATTAAACTTAGTCCTTAAATCCTTATCAATATTTATCAGACCATGAATAATGACCATTTTTTATATAAATCAATATCACTTGATTACTCATTGATAAATAAAAAAATATTATATTCACTAAAATTGAGAATAAATAATTATTAAATATTTAACTCACATTTATTTTGTAAAATAATTGGTGAATGAATATTTACAATCAGTACAAATATGAATAATTATTAAACTATTTTTATGATTAAAATTTATTCAACATGTTACATTCATATAGAATTTAATTGAGGTCACAGAAACTCTTAGTGTGTGACCCCTCACGCCCCTTTCTTAGTGGAATTAGGTATAACCATATAAAATCCAAAGTTAGTGTATAGAAACACACAAAGAAACCCATTGAGAAATAATATAACATGATAATGACATAAAAAATCATAAAAATTCCCATTGAGTTATATAATCCCTTTATCGTGATATCTCTAATCAATCAGGTTGTATGCTGACGCCATCAACCTATATGTTCGACACCTATTTTTTACATTCTAGAAATGAAATTTTGGAAAGAATTCAATGAATATGGACTTAATCAAATAATTAAATTTCCATAAAAGGGCCTAAGAAAACAAATTACTCTAAAATTAGAAGGTACAAATCATTTCTTGTATTATTTGTTAATGAAATATCACCTGTGATTCACACAATGTATCCTATATCCCAAAAAGAATATGTCATCATTATTTTCATCAATACATCAAAGTACATGAATCATGAAATAAATTAAAAATAATATCAATTTCTATGGATCATTACAAATGTTCATATATAGGAATATATAATGATACAAATAAATGTAAATTTCTTACTGGCGAGTCAAGATCGTATAACTTATTTTCTTGAGAATGACAAGTAAAAAATTCATGATAAGAAGTCTCATTTTCTTATGAGCTCTCTACCAAAAATAGACTATCTCATTTGTGTCCCATAAAATGATATCATACAACCATGGAATATATATTTAATAATACTATCATGGAACCTCAAGGTTATTATCATAGCGAGGAACTACTATGACCATTCAATATGACATATACTATTAGGACATTTTGACATACAATTTCATAGATAAGAACAATCATGATGTGATAATAACTTTTTAAATATTCAAAATCATGGATATGGGTAATCACAAAGTATATAGAAATTGGTTATAGGGAACCAAATCCTACGGTTTATGATTCCATTGAGATAAGGATTTAGTCAACAAGTCTACCGGATTCTCCCCAGTGGAAAATCTTCTTACTATAACCACAACCCTCTAATAAGGCTCGCTAAAAATATGAAATCCCTAAGTATTCGCCTTTTTTCCTTTTTCAAAACCTAACATATTGATTAATACCAAAAAAATATTATCATAATAATGA
This sequence comes from Viscum album, assembly GCA_963277665.1. Taxonomy (NCBI): domain Eukaryota; kingdom Viridiplantae; phylum Streptophyta; class Magnoliopsida; order Santalales; family Viscaceae; genus Viscum; species Viscum album. Next base: position 1,493,641,143 of record OY728142.1, read on the forward strand.
TAATACTATTACCAATGGTATAAATTTAAATTAGAATCTATCATTGCTAAAATACTTATTAATCTACATTAGAAATCATAATGTACTTAGTTATTATAGATATGGAAACCATATGATATAATAAGTCTGTCTTTTATATTACTAAATCCTTATTGTTATCCTAGTTCTAAATGATATTAAGTATGACTAGTGTTATACCCCCTTGACCATTAGTATTACTATTTCTCCTTTTACCTAAATTTCATCTAGTTATACTTTCTTATATACTATTGGATAGTTATAACTACACATCTGTTTAGTAAATCTGGTTTTTTTGATATACTATTATTATGCTTTACACATAAGAAATATTAAACACATGCACAAATTATTGATTATGGAATAGATTCCTAGCACTTATTCCTATAAAGTTATATACACAATCTCCTCCTTTTAAGATATATTAATTTCCATTCACATAGGTTTAAATTTGGTTAAGAATTATTCTATCTATTATTTCATAAATTCCTTTTCAACATATGAAATATGACTAGATTTAGTAGTGCATAGATCTATGTTAACAGATATTTTTTCCTAGAACATTGGTTTCCACATTAATTCATACTTGAATGAAATAAATTTCATGTTCTTAATAATAGGTAATACTAATTAATAATTTTCCATATGGTATCAATATATTAATCTTGGAAAACTATAATGCTCACACTATCCTTTTTTATACACATTGCACTAATTCATTCCAAAAAAATATCATATGAACACTATGCCTGCTAACATCTGTTAATGGATTTATAAAACTCTCATATTTATTAGAATTTATTGGTGTAACCAATCTTTTTGGTTATACCATATAGATATCATCTATAGGTTCTCTATTAAGGAAACATGGATTAACATCCAATTTATCAGTATGAAGATAATATAAAATATCTTTGTGAACTAAAATTATAATGGATTTAGCATGATGATTAATATAAAGGTGGTTTCATACATCATGTCAAGATATTGGTTAAACCTATAAATAATTAATCATGCTTCATTGGTATAGTCTTGAACATCCATGTCTTGTTTTCTACATAAATACCCACCAACGGTATCAAATCAATAAAAACACCAAAATATGAAAACCTAGAATTTTAGTAAATGGAATCCATTATTGAATTATAATCAAAATAATAAATGTTATATTATAGTAAATTAATGAATCCTTTTATGATTTATTACTCTTAAGAATAATATATCTCCCACCATGGTGAATACACAAAAAACATTTTTTTTGTTTTAACTCTTCTATGTAGTTTGTGTCTTTGTAAAAATTCATCCCACTAATCTATAGTTTAGTATCATGTTTGTATTTAAACTCTTGTGCATCCCAAGACATGAATTAATTAAAGTATATACTTCTTCCACTATCTATTTTGGAGATGTTTACCCTCTCAGTAAAATTTGGTTTCCTATTAACCATGATTCTATTATCTGTCATGTCATATAGGTTATGCTATTTAGTTTTTATAGGGTATCCTATAAAGTCATGTTTAGTGACTTGGGGTGGAATTTTATTGCCTAAAATATCCTTAAGAAATAATTAAAAACCATAAACTATTGTATATATATATATATATTACAGCATAGACTTATTTCTATACCAAAGTCCATATAGAATACTATTTTCTCTTTATTTGGAATCTTGGCCAGATATTATGCTTCTATTTGATAAATCATGACTTTGAAGAAATCATGAAAGATTTACAATACATATAAAAATTTTCATCAAACCCTTATATTACCATTAATACTTTTATGTATAAGGAAATGTGAGTTTAGGAATACCTTTACTTCATATATAAATGACCATTGAATACTTGGTTAAGATATACTCTGAATAGCCATCTTAGGGTAATTTATGTACTTTACCAAGTGTATTTATTAATCAAATAGGAATTCATAAAATTTATTAAAGTAATCTCATAATGTTTATGAATATACATATAGCTTCACCTTAGAATAGTTCTCATATTATTTATAAACTAACTTAAAAATCTTTGTGGCATAACATTATTTCTAAATTTTCCATTTCCTAACACATGATAATATAGTTTATCAGTATAACCAGTTACTTAGATCAAAATAGATTCTATAACACCATTATAGACTTAAAAATTTCAAAAATAGTACTCTTACTCTTATATTTATATTCATCATTAATTACCAATTTTGGACATGTGATTATATAATTAGGTATGATGTACCAAAAAAATAGTCATTCCAAATATAAAACAATATCTCATCATATATAAAATATAGATTGATATAAATGTTTTTAAATTAATCAATATAAAATAGTATTTTAACTTGGATCCATTGGGAAATCATGAAGTCATGCACTACTTTATAACAATCTTGGGATCAACTTTTTTCATCTCCTTAGAGAATGAATCTCACTTCATGTAATATTTCTATACTATCTTGGTTCCTTTTTTTAAATACAAGTATGTGGATAATAATATTTAATTTTAATACCCAATAATTATAATATAAATATAATGATGTATATACCAAAAGTAGATTCAAAATTTTTTCTTCCTATTTAATTCAGTGTAATTCCTCTTCCAATGGACTTTCTTTCCACATGGAATTATTTCCACCTATTCATCATTCACTCATGGAATCATTTGTCTCTTTAAAGGAGGTAGTAAAAAACATTTTTTATATTGATCATGGTATTTTCAACCTATTCTTCCATTAAATTCACCATAATGGTTGATGAACTATGATCCCACAAATACATATCCACTTGGTAAAATATAGTCATAAGATTACTAAGAAACTTATCTATACCATTCATCTTATAAATATCAGAGGATAAGAATAACCTCGTTGTAAAAGACAATAATATAAGATTAATGGATAATTTATTATCTAGATGGAAGCTTAAATTTTCTCACTAATCAATTTACTCTAACATTTTGAAGGCATGATCACTATATAAGAACTCCTCTTCCAGTTTACATTGATATAGTGTAGTGAAAATATCATTTCACTATGGAAAAAAAGGCATTTAGCGGCGCTTTTTTTTCGTTTCGCGGGGGTTTAAACCGCCGCCAAATCGATTGGCGACGGTTTTCAAAAACCGCCGCTAAATCGTGCGTCGGGAAACTATTCGCGGCGGTTTTTTAGCGGTGGTTTAAACCGCCGCTAAATGATTCAGCGGGGGTTTTTTTTAATTTTTTTTAAATTTTTTTAAATTTTTTTTAATTTTATATTTATTTATTTTATTTCGTATTTATTTTATTTATATTTATTTATTTTATTTCGTATTTATTTTATTTATTTTATTTATTTATTTTATTTCGTATTTATTTTATTTATATTTAATTATTTTATTTCGTATTTATTTTATTTATTTTATTTATTTTATTTATTTATTTTATTTATTTATTTTATTTATTTTATTTTTTTATTTCGTATTTATTTTATTTATTTTATTTCGTATTTATTTCGTATTTATTTATTTTATTTATTTTATTTATTTTATTTATTTTATTTATTTATTTTATTTATTTTATTTATTTTATTTATTTTATTTATTTTATTTATTTTATTTTATTTATTTATTTATTTATTTATTTATTTATTTATTTATTTATTTATTTATTTATTTATTTATTTATTTATTTATTTATTTATTTATTTATTTATTTATTTATTTATTTATTTTATTTATTTATTTATTTTATTTATTTATTTATTTTATTTATTTATTTATTTATCCATGCATGCATCTCCCATGCCCATGCACATGCATGCCCATGCAATATAAATAAATCCTGCGTCTGGTGAGATTTGAACCCCTAACCTCGTACATATTTTCCAAAGACTTTACCACTCCAGCAAGCTCGTCATGTGGTTAATAAACAGAAATTAATATACTTATATATATTAATTGAAAAAACAAATATTACATAAATAATAGATATAAACTCGATAATAATAAATAATAAATAATAAATAATAAATAATAAATAATAAATAATAAATAATAAATAATAAATAATAAATAATAATTAATAAATAATAAATAATAAATAATAAATAATAAATAATAAATAATAAATAATAAATAATAAATATAAATAATAAATAATAAATAATAAATATAAATAATAAATAATAAATAAATAAAAATAATAAAAAATAAATAAAGATAAAAAATAAATAATAAATAATAAATAATAAATAATAAATAATAAACAATAAATAATAAATAATAAATAATAAATAATAAATAATAAATAATAAATAATAAATAATAAATAATAAATAATAAATAATAAATAATAAATAATAAATAATATATAATATATAATAAATAATATATAATAAATAATAAATAAATTTAAACAATAAATAATAAATAATAAATAATAAATAATAAATAATAAATAATAAATAATAAATAATAAATAATAAATAATAAATAATAAATAATAAATAATAAATAATAAATAATAAATAATAAATAAATATAAATAATAAATAATAAATAAATATAAATAATAAAAAATAAATAAAGATAAATAATAAATAATAATGAATAATGAATAAAGAATAAAGAATAAATAATAAATAATAAATAATAAATAATAAATAATAAATAATAAATAATAAATAATAAATAATAAATAATAAATAATAAATAATAAATAATAAATAATAAATAAATTTAAACAATAAATAATAAATAATAAATAATAAATAATAAATAATAAATAATAAATAATAAATAATAAATAATAAATAATAAATAATAAATAATAAATAAATATAAATAATAAATAATAAATAAATATAAATAATAAAAAATAAATAAAGATAAAAAATAAATAATAAAGAATAAAGAATAAATAATAAATAATAAATAATAAATAATAAATAATAAATAATAAATAATAAATAATAAATAATAAATAATAAATAATAAATAATAAATAATAAATAATAAATAATAAATAATAAATAATAAATAAATTTTAACAATAAATAATAAATAAAAAATAAAAAATAAATATAAATAATAAATAAAAATTAATAAATAATAAATAATAAATAATAAATACAGATAAATAATAAATAATAAATAATAAATAATAAATAATAAATAATAAATAATAAATAGTAAAAAATAAATAATAAATAATAAATAATAAATAGTAAATAATAAATAATAAATAATAAATAATAAATAATAAATAATAAATTGTAAATTATAAATAATAAATAAATATAAATAATAAATAATAAATAATAAATAATAAAGAATAAAGAATAAAGAATAAAGAATAAAGAATAAAGAATAAATAATAAACAAGAAATAATAAATAATAAATAATAAATAATAAATAATAAATAATAAATAATAAATAATAAATAATAAATAATAAATAATAAATAACAAATAAAAAATAATAAATAACAAATAATAAATAAATATAAATAATAAATAATAAATAACAAATAATTATAAATAATAAATAAATAGAAATAATAAATAATAAATAATAAATAATAAATAATAAATAAATATAAATAATAAATAAATATAAATATAAATAATAAATAATAAATAATAAATAATAAATAATAAATAATAAATAATAAATAATAAATAAATATAAATAAAAAATAATAGATAAATATAAATAATAAATAATAAATAAATATAAATAATAAATAATAAATAAATATAAATAATAAATAATAAATAATAAATAATAAATAAATATAAATGATAAATAAATATAAATAATAAATAATAAATAATAAATAATAAATAATAAATAAATATAAATAACAAATAATAAATAAATATAAATAATAAATAATAAATAAATATAAATAATAAATAATATATAAATATAAATAATAAATAATAAATAATAAATAAATATAAATGATAAATAAATATAAATAATAAATAATAAATAATAAATAATAAATAATAAATAATAAATAAATATAAATATAAATAATAAATAATAAATAATAAATAATAAATAATAAAAAATAAATAACCAGTTACAAATAATTTATAATAAATAAATTAAAGTATATTATAAATAATAAATAATAAATAATAAAGGAAACACATGAAAAAGTATGAAAAGACGTGATAAGGGATGAAAAATCATGAAAATGCCTGAAAAAGGATGGAGAAGCATATGAAGAATGAGGTATTAGAAAGAATGAGAACGCATGAAAACTCGTGACAACTCTGGAAAACTCCTTAATAATTCAACATAATCAACATAATAACCCACAAAAAACCATTGATAAAGATAACAAGTCATGGAAACCCAAATAAACAGTAATAAATGGAGCTACCGTTAAAACTCGTCAAAACGGTTATAAAGAGACAAAAACATTGGACTCACATTAACGGAGATAACTTAAGATCCGAGAGTCTGTTTTAGATCTGCGACCTGTCAAATCAAAGATCCCGAAACGATCTTCAACCTGAAAGCTAAAAGAGTCCGAATGGACAGGCGGATCGGAAGTTACGACCATTTAAAAAAAAGCTGACGGGGAACGGGTGCTAGAAACGAGGCATTGAAAAACATAACAAACCCGATACCCACTAAAAAGGCCATAACATATGATCTATGAGTGCATGTGGGCGCTGCAACCAGTCAAACTAAAGCTCATGGAACGAGCTATGATCTGGCAGGTGGAGGAGGCCAAATTGACACGTGGATCGAAAGTTAGGTCCGTTTGAAGACAAGTTCGACGGGACACCGGTGACGGAAATGGGGTTTTGGAGGCCTTCGGAGGGGGCTTTGGGGTTGAAAAATCCAACAGAAGGTTACTTCTGTTGCACCTGTGCGTAGCTCTCTTCGCTGGCTTCGATTTGATATGTGGTAGAGCCCAAACGGACACCCGGAGCGAAAGTTTTGGCCATTTGAAGTTGGAGAACTTTTTTCAACTTTTTTATAACTCTAATATCGTCCACACCTTAGAACGTCTCACAGTTTTGATTATATGTGCCTCTATATCTCTTCATGAGCTCCGATTTGACTGGTCGTGGCGCTTCAACGGACGCCCAAATCAAAAGTTATGATCGTTTTAGTGTTTTCGGGGTTTCTTACGTTTTTTTATTTTTTTCATTTTATTTCACGGAGGTTTTACCGAAACCGCCGCTATTTCGCGGCGGTTTTTTAAAAAACCGCCGCTATTCCTTGAATAAAATTAAAAAAAAAATAAAAAAAATTAATTTAAAAAAAATAATTTTTTTTTGCCGTTTAGCGGTGGTTTTTTCGCGGCGGTTTTAAAAACCGCCGCGAAAAAACCGCCGCTTAGAGAGGCGTTTGATCAGGAAAAGGGGACTCCATCGCATGGTATAAAACTTCTATATATAGTGTATAAAAACAAAAACTATACTAATCTTGGAATTTTGTGTTGGTGAGTACTTGATTTGAGTCTAGAAAAGGTCATAGGGTTCCCTTGATTTCATTCTCCATTTTTCTATAATAATTAAATTAGATAATTAGTACTTTATCTTAATTACAATTCATAATGTAATAACATTTTTTATTTGTCTACCAATAATTTATCAAATCCCATTAGTCATATTCATTGTAATAATACTTTTTTATCCCATGGAAATTCTCATTTCAAGGATATATAATTTCATTTTTACAACTTAAGCAAGGTCCTTGTCAATTACATGATGATATTTAGGTAGGCGGTCTTTCCAGCTACTAAATCATATCTATTTTATCCACTTGGTGAACTCAATAATCTTGAAATCATGATTCACATTTCTTCAAAACTTTACTTGAAATAAAATCAAGTCCTGGAAGGGTTACTTTTTGTGATGCCTACTTGGTTAAGTCAACCTAAAAAATTCATAAGAACTCCTCCATAAAAGTAAGTGTCCTGATAAGGTCAAAGAAAACACTTATTTCTATGGTTCCATCCTTAATAAAGTAATTAATTGATTTTACTACTTAATATTTACTTGTGGGATTTTATTTTTATGCATAAATTTCATTAATTTTACCCTTTACATGTCTACTTAATATTATGTTTATTTTACATAAATTAAAAATGTATTTGATAAAATATTTACACATAATACATTTATTATATTTTCTCTTCCTAGTTTTGTTATCTTATTTAATTTATTTTATCATGTTTAATTATCATATATACATGAATCCACATAAAAATAAATAACCATGTGTTAGAAAAAATAAAAGAAATAATATGACTTAATCATGATCTTTCTAAAGGTAGATTTATTGATCGATAGACGAATTAACATATAAACCTTGGGAAAGAACTAAATGATCTAGGCATGGATCAAATTACAACATTCCACCATTAAAATTTGTATATTTTGGGTTGATTTCACCATAGTTTGGGTTTTGAACTACCTCTTCTCCTTAGAGCTCCAGATTTTACATAATATCACTGAAAACCAGGTGAGAGAAAACATAAGAATGGTTATTTGGTTTATATAAAAGAAACCATGGATACATTGGTCCTATATAATAATGTGGGATATGAGACACACATACAATCATATTAAATTTAATTAAAATTTATCATTTATAAAACCCCCTATAATAATATTAAATTAAATAAAAATTCAATATATACATTGTTCAGTCAAGTTCTTGATCAATCACATACATGGAAGGAATATGCATTTAAAAGAACAAGCTAAAATTCATTTCTTTCATTATTTATTTAAGATAAGTTACCTGAATTAATAAACTAGTTAAATTGTTAATTAATTAATTTATCTTAGTGTGTACCCAAAAAGCCTTGAGATTACCATCCATTAATTTTTTTTAACAAAATTAAATAATATTATTTTATTTAAAATTTATTAACTATATGACATGTACTTGAAAAAAACACATTGTATGGCTATCCAAATTACCTGGTATGGTCCTTGTTATGTACTGTGCAATTACACGACATGTAGCGTACATGGAATATCATGTAATTTTGTAGAATTTACTATTAATTAATGAAACAAAGAATCATTTTAAATTAAAATGTGTGTACCACTTTTAATATATGTGGAGTATGTGGTGTCTAAGTATAATACATAACATGTAGTTCCAAAATTAACATTGAAATTAATTAACCATTTAATAACCTTTCACATGACATGTACTTTCAATTGGTGACATGCGAAACATGTTAATTAGTTTTAATAGTGTATTTAATTTTATTTTCATGTAAATTAATGTGTCTTATATCATATATGGATGGATAAATGTTATATATCAAATTATGGGGACATCTATAATACATTCCTAGGGACTCGACATGTATTCTGTATAGAAATTTATGGGTAACATAGAGTTTATTCCTACTACATGCCATGTAATTATATCCATCCATGTTTCTCAGATTTTATTCCTAACAAATCATATATATTAAATGTATTTTACCACACAGTTTTTTAAACTACATAGGGATACCTAATATGTATGCTCAATACGAAATATATAGTCCCTAAAATTGTTTATATGATAACTCTGGTTAACTTGAAACATGTTATGACCCCACATATTCATCCACATGAAAAGTTATGTATTTCATGGATTGGTTTTGGTGCGGAAAACATGGGTACATGATGGGTAAATTTTGTTACACATCATGTAGTCCCATTTTTTCTAGATAGATTCCTTGGCACCTTCGGATGGGTTCTTCAGATGTTCTTCATTTTTTAACTTATTCTTAGTCATATAAATGTGAATAAAAATATATCTCTAATTTTGAATTAAATAATGAATAAACTGAAATAAAAAACTAAAAAAATCATAAATTAATAAATTATTAATAAATAATTATGAATTTAAACATAACCTTTCTTTATAGCACTTGAAGGTTTTGATCACATCAGAAGTGTCAATTGTTCCCATTCCTAACTTATATTTTTTTATATTTGATGAATAATTTTCAAGAACATGATAAATAATTGACATGCCTAAAGAATATAAATAAATAATTAATAGATAATCTTGATACATAGAGAGAGTTTTTTTCATGTTGAATTTATAATTACTTTAATAATAAGAAAATACATCAATATTGAGTTCTTTATTTAATATATATATTGATTGATTGAACCTTTTTTTTAGAGTTTTAATGTTGTTTCATTGAGAAGATAAAAAATATAATCCCTCTATTTTTGATTTTAACTTTCTCATCATTCTCTGAATGACACCAATGGAATGTTGGGTGCTAGAAGCGATGATCAGTTTATATTCTATTTTTTATCTTGATCACAACAAAATACCTCAGGTTTGAGGATTTCCATTATCTTATTCTCTAATTGTTGAGAGATAGGGATTAAATGATGGAATTCTCTCAATATTGAGAGAATCACTAGAGATGTTCTTCATTGGGAGAGAATTTTATAGAAAGGATTCATTGTTCACAATAATGTCTCTTAAAACCACCCAGTGAAATGATATAAATGGGTATATATATAGTTAGGTTAGAGAACAAATAATTGAACATAATCCCTTAATTATTCTCTTAATCATAGAGAACATTATGTCTAATAATAATAATAATTATATTATTATTATTATTATCATTATTATTATTTCTTTGAAGCATGCTTTTCTTGTAGATAAAATAAATATCATTCCCACTAGACCCTTTAAATAGGCTTTCATTTCCTTCTTATTATTTATTGAAACTTGAATTATAAATACTATCCATTAAATAAAAAAATAAATTTTATATTCGTAGTCATTCGAATAAATATTTATTTTATTATTATCATAGCTAAATAAATATTTATTTAATAATAAATTTTATTTATTAATTTGTCAATAAAACAAGATATAAATAAATTTTTATTTAATATTATACTCACACATAAATATAATGACTTCATATTGGTGATAAATACATATTGAATAAATATTAATCATCGGGATAGAAAATAACATTTATTCCAATTGTGAAAATTTAATAGAATTTAACTGAGATCGATGGATACAAAAAGTGTGTGAGCCTCTAGGTTACTTTATTAGTGACATTAGCTGAGACTTCTTAAAGTAAAATATAATCATCTAGTAACACATATATTTTCCCATAGAGGAAGGAGTTAATATCCTAATGATGAAAACCACATGAGAACACTCATTGTATAATATAATCCCTTTATCTTGATATCTCACAATGTCGGTTGCATACTTGGGTCACCAACCGATTGTCTCTATATGTCTTTCTATAAATTTTTAAAATGAAACCATAAATCTATATGGCCATGAAATTTTAGTTCTCCATTTCCATTGGAGTCAAAGGAATGAGATATCAACTTCTATAAATATAAAAGAGATAAATACTTTTTCAAATTATTCATTAGTGAATCTGAATCATTTCATAACTAATGTGTCCGAGCAGGCCACAAATATATGACATGATTATTTTCGTTAATAGACCAAAGTACACAACTCATGGTATACATTAATAACAATATAAAATTATAGGGATCATTAAAAATGTCTTCATAAATAAATATCTATTGACACATAAACATATGGAATTCTTATTGTTGGGACTCTTTTCATAATTTCATATCTTAGAGATTACTAAGTAAAACCTTCATGAGATGAAGCCTCATCTACCTACGAGTATCAAAAACAAGAGAATAATTGATATCATGTGTCTGGTTATAGAATTATATCAGACTATAGAACATTGATTTAGGATTATCTTCATAGGACTTCAATATTCTCATTATAATAAGGATTTTTTTCGACCTTTCACTCTGACAGATACTCTAAGAAATTATCACATTGATATTGCAAAAAATAAAATTCATAATGTGATAATATATTTATTAATATTAAATAATTTTAATATAAAATTAATATAAGTTACAATGTAATTATTTAAAGGTAAATAACTCTAACACATAGATGAACTAAAGTGTGGGGGGTGGAAACTATTTTGTTGATGCTTCATAAATTAAAGATATTTTGGGGAGACATATTGAATCATGAGAAAGATATAATGAAGGGAAATTATCCTCCAAAATCCAAGAAAGGATATTAAAAATACTATTTTAAGCCCAATAAGCACTTTATTCATTCAAAATAAAATATTTTCATAATAAAAAAAATAGAAGAAGTAAGCTATTAAAGGTAGATGAGTGAATAAATTACTGTTGTTAAAATATTGGATGTGTGAAATTTTCATGGAAATCAAAAAATTATTTAGCAGTTAATATTAGTAAAGTGGAATGATTGATCATTCCATTCTTGAATATAAAACTAAAAATTATGCATTTTTCTTCAATAAGAGCCAAACCATCTCATTCGGCCTCAGAAAATTTAGCATCTAAAAACTAATAACCGTTAGCCATAGAACAAACCTAAAAATTACTAATGATAAAAACAAGTACTTGGATCATTTGAGGGAGATTTAGAAACATAATATGACAATGAAGACCCCTTTATGAGTTTAGAAGTAGAAAAACCTTTCTTGAAATTCATACTTGAGTGATGAGAGAAAGGCTTCTTGGGAGGTGGGTATGAATGTGTATGGGTGGATTAGGAAAGTTGAAAATATTTGAATATAATTCATGGAGAGAATATAATTAAGAAAATATAGAAGACATTATAAACTTGAGTGACATAGTTTTTGAAAAAATAAATCACATTGGACAGTTTCACAGAAAAATATATTTCATAATTTGTAGGAGGAATTATAATATCGAGTTATATGGATGTTGAAAGAAGAATCACATCAGATAATTTTATTTATTTCACCTAGGAACTATTTTTTATGCTCATTTATCTTGGATTAAAAGTTATAACTATTAGGTTATTAACATAGGCAAAGAATTAATTATCTTTTATTGATATTCAATTCATTTTATTCCCTCATATTTAATAATTAATTATGTTTTAGGATTGTTAGGATTAAAGTATCATTTCATTGTATTTGAAGAATATTTATTTAAATGAATGAATTGTGGATTTAATTGATTTATTTAATTTTCATTGGAATAAAATGAGTTTTTATATACTGATAAATTCTTGAAAAAATTTCTTAGGATAAGTTGGATGAAGTAGGTTGTTCAAAAAGGAGTCTAGAAGTGAACAAGATTAAGTCTGAGAATGAATGCCTTTGTTCCTTGATAGATAACCTAAATAATCTAGAGGTTTTGGAATTTGAATATATCAAATGTATTAATTACAATATGCTAGGTAGTCTTCAATAAATGGGATAATATTCATGAGGAATGATGAATTTGGAAAGGTCTGATAACTTTTAATAATAGGAGGATTAACTTTAGGATGATTGATAAATAAGAAACCTTTCTATGTCCATTTTTAAGAAATTATATAGTTGAAAAATATTCAGATAGAAAATTAGAAAAGTGTCGACTCTACAAGTGTTATGTAACAACATTTAGATGTTACATAATATATTTACATTTTCCACTCAGGATAAATGGAGATATGTTAGGTTTTTACAATTATCACTATAATAAGAGTTGATATGTAATAATTTCATATGATATGTTTAAAATTTAGGGACATGTAATAAATTATCCATGCATTAAGAAATGTGTAATATTATTTCTTTTACTATAGAAATGAAAGTGATCACACATAAGATATTTTGTCTAGTACATAAGAAATTATAAGTATGCATAATATTTTTTGGATCTTAAATTAATTTTATACTTAGATAAATCTTAAAAATAATCCATTTAAAAAATTTTAGGATGATATGTAAGATTTTTATCAAATATCAGAGTATTTATGTATGATTATTTTCTTTATAAAAATCATAATATTCCAGAGAAAATAATTTTATGTATGGATAAATACTTTCAAAACAATGATAATATCATGTCGTGGTGATGGAAGTCATGTCATGAGGAAATGAAGTGTGATGAGATAAGAAATTAATTGAAAAATACTTCATCGATGACCCCTATTTCATTATATAAAAATGTGTCATATAGAATTCATCCCACGATTTCATCCAATAAATACATATTTAGTGGCATGCATTAAATTCAAATTCAAATATAGAAAGACTGAATATTATTGGAATAATTTTAAAATAATAATTTTGGAGGTAATTTATGATCCCTCTTGGTCTATCCATGTAAAAATAGAGAATATTAAAGGATACAAGAAAGATATGTTTCACAAATTTGAAAATGAAGAAAGAATAAGAATTTTTATAAACTATATGGGGAGGCTTCATGGGAGTGGGGTAGAATTTGAGTTTATTTTGACTTCAAAAATTTTATTGTATTTCCATTACTTATCTACTATAAACCCATACATGGAAGAAAAAAACCTTTGGTGTTTGGGATAGTTGGAAAGAGACTGTTTTATATGCTTGAGTTTGATCATCAATAATAATATTATGTAGTTATTTTATTATAGTATCGAATGTTGATATATTTATTTTAATGAAAATGTATTTAGTTAGTATTTCATGCACTATTTATTACTTGTGGTGATAAATTAATTTACCCTATAACATAATTTTACAATATACAATGGAATGGGTTGGGTTTTATGGTGAATTATCTAGTGATTGATAATATGAGTGTGTAAAACAGTGGATCTTTATAAGATTCTTCAAGAATTTCTTCACTTGATTGGGTGTTATTAGTTAATTTAGAGAAATAACATTATTTATCTTTCAGACTTATAGGAAAAAGGATCTATTGTTAGTGACCACCAATAATTTTAACTCACACTCATTACCACCATTTGATGATAGATTACATGATTGTGAATTCTCTCATTGGTCAAATAATAGCCAAAGGGTTAATAAATTTAAGACCAGGATAACTGTCATGACCCGTCCCAGTGGGGCCCGAGCCACATCTCCCCAAGCCCGCCTCCAATAGGCCAGAGGCTGGTGACTAGCACCGAGTAGGCATGATACTAACATTGGAGGAATTGCCTATAAACCTGTACACACACACAAACATCTCCAAGCCCACAAAGCTGAAAAGTAAAAATTACTAAAAGGAAAATATGCATGTACATAGTAAAACCCAACCGACAGAGTATGACAGGAATTTAAAGTACAAGAAAGTAAAACCCTGGGCCAAAAGTACAAGCCCACCAAAAATAAAGGTTGTAACAAAGTCCAACCTGTAAGGAAAGGTACTGGGACTTCAATCTGTAGCCGTAGGAACACACCTCGGCCCGCCTGATCTCGCTGAGCGCCGTCCGGCCCTAGTCCACCTAGAATCCTGTCAAAGGCTTGCTCGTCTACACAAGACATTACACGTGCGGGCAAAGCCTGTGCAGGGGTGAGTATAACAATACCCAATAGGACAACCCAAAACCACAAAGGAAATAAAACAAGTGAAAATATCACAAAGGAAGATACATTCATCTCTACACAGTATATGTCTATTGAGGATATAATAATAATATCCAGATATACTCATACATGATCGACTATCGTGAAACCACCACTAAGATCTAGCTCAAAGATTCCACTAAGCATGTAACAAGGAGAACACACTCCTAGGTATGAGGAGAGAGAGATACTAAGTAATCGTTCCGAGAGAACACACTCCACAAGTACTTTGAGAACCTGATCCTCAGATGAGGATAACAGCCAAGTCATGGGGTGATTTCGACAACTCAGTCTGAGCTAATCTTCTAAGCAGAGGATCGGCACCCCAGTAAAGTTGGTCACATCGATACCAAGAACTCTACCAAGGGTTCCAGGGATGAATAGAGGATTTGTCTTTAAGTCTCATAGAGGGGATTCCAACAACTCTATTCAGGAGGTCCTGCTGAAGGGATCATACTTCTGTATGTAGGAAATGATACCAGAAACCTTTAGAAGAAAGACCAAGGGTACGAACCCTAAGAAAGGCTTGTCCAAGTCACAGAAGAAAAGTGGCTCAAGCCATTTATGACAGGTTACACGGCGTGTAGTATGGTTACATGCTGTGTTCCTTGACCCCAGGTACTACTTGTGTAAATGGCCCGTGACATCCGTTTAAGATGTGTAAAATCAAACTACACGGCGTGTAGAAAAAGTACACGTCGTGTTCCTTAACCCCGGGTACTGACCGTGTAGACGGCCCGTGTCATTCGGCTTGTCGGATAGAAAGTAACTACACGGCGTGTACAATAAACACACACCATGTCCGAGCACCTGGGGCTCGCTTCGTGTACGCCGACCATGTGCTCATACATGGCCTCTGTCTGTGTCTGTGTCGCCTGCCCGTGTACCAGTACACGGGGAATCCCTTGTATCTGGCCGGGTCTGGCCGGGGAGGGGTATACACGGTGTGCCCTTGGACGTGTACCATGCTCGTGTCCGTGTACTCCTGGAGTACACGCCATGTAAACCTACCGACAAACACATGTTGTGTAGCCCATACTACACGCCGTGTAGTCGAGATTCTTCCAGAAACGTTGTCTTCTTCCTTGCGCTTCGACCGATATTTTGGATTCGCAATCTCTCATCCGTTCTTCCCGATACTCCAAGGGTTGGTTAGTTTCATCATACAAACACCGAAATGGGTGCTTTCGGTCATTAAAATGGATCATAAACCTCGAACGATCCATCCAACGAAAAGTGCCTGAAAACTCATAACTGTCGATCCGATCTGAATCGTCTGCCGAAACCGCCATCACACCTACGTGACATCGCTCTGGTCTTGGATCTACAATCTCGGATCGTTGCGTTGCAAAACAGATGCACAACGATCTGTTGTTCATATCCCCATGAAGAACGCGAAGAACACGAAGGATGGAAAGGGGATAAATCCAAAGAAACAAATTTGAGGAACGAACCTCCGCCGTCGTTCATCACAACGTTGATCCGCTCCCGTTAATAGGATTAAACAGAGTAGAAAAAGATTAACAACAAAAGATCAACATGGATTCAATCTCCCAGAATCCCCGCAAAATCCCATCCCGCAAGAACGATTGATCCACAGACAAATCTATTTGCGGATTAGCCTGCGTTCATCCTATAAACCAATAACAGGGAAGAAAATCACAAATTAATCATCCTACCTGGATTTCGCGACATTCGTTGGTGAAGATCCGGTCGTCGCTTCGTCGTCACCGCGTTGGGAGGTTTTTTCCAGAGCCTCTAGAGCCGCCAAGGGTTTCAGGGTTATGAGGTTTTTAACCCTGGACCCCTACGCTAGCCTTTATTTAAAAAGGATAAAGATATCCGCTACAACAAATTTAATAAAATATTTTAAATAAAATATTTTATTACGGTTATGTCCAAAACCCAGTTTTTGCCACCGGCCTGCGCCAGTCGATGATAGGTCTCTTCTAGGGTAATCCCACTACTCTAAATGAAACGGTGCCATCAAAATTTTCATCTGAGCACCCGTTCAGAAGTTATTAAACTTTTTCAGGAAAACTACACGTGAAAATAATTTAATTATTAAATTAAATTCAAACATTTTTTTCGGGCTCACCGGGCCTCAGAACTGCACGCCATCTTAGTGCCTAGTCTCGAATTAATTCCCATATAATATTAAAATAATACTTGGAAAATCATGGACATTACATCACACCCACCTTAGGGATTTTACGTCCCCGAAAAGCCAAAAAAAAGGGATACTAAAAAAGATGTGGGTATTGCACACGAATATGAGCCTCATGCTCCCACGTGATCTCCTGGATATTCATGGGCTTCCACCGAACACACACCAAGGGAATCTCTTGCCCATGAAGAATATTCTCCTACCGATCCTCGATCTCCACTGGGTACTCAGCAAAGGTCGATCCATCATCGATGTCGAGCTCGCCCTAGTAGATAACGTGCGATGGATCATGCACGTACCTCCGTAGCTGCGACACATGGAAGATGTTGTGTACCCAGTCCATCTGAGGAGGTAGAGCCAAGAGATATGACACCTCTCCAACTCTACTCAGAATCATAAAATGGCCAACAAACCTCAGAGATAGCTCGTCGCCTTGACCAAATCTCCTTAATACACGTCGAGGTGAGACCCGAAGGAACACACGGTCTCCTCCCTCAAACTCCAAGGGACTCCACCTCATATTGACATAAGATTTTTGCTGACTCTGTGCAGTCTTCATCCTCTCCTGGATGACTTGCACCTTCTCTATAGTAGCTCTCACCATCTCTGGGCCCATGAGTGCTGACTCTCCTGGGTCAGTCCAGCAAAGTGGCGACCTGCAAGGTCCCCTGTACAGAGCCTCGAATGGTGCCATACCAATAGTGGAATGATAACTATTGTTGTAAGAAAATTCCACCAGTGGTAGGTGATCCTCCCAGGTACGATCGAAGTCATGTATGCAAGCTTGAAGCATATCATCCAGAACCTGGATGGTCCGCTCCATCTGACCATCAGTCTGAGGATGAAACGCTGTGATCAAGCGTAACTGAGTCCCAAAATCTTCCTGAAATCCCTTCTATAACCAGGATGTAAAAAATCATTACAATCTGAGACGATCATGGATGGAACTCCATGAAGTCGAACTATATTCTGCACGTAGAGGAATCCCAAGCTCTCTAGTGAACTCTGCTCCCGTATGGCTAGGAAGTGGGCCGATTTGGTGAGTCGATCGACGATCACCCAGATGGCATTGTGTCCCCTGTACGTATGTGGTAAACCCATCACGAAGTCCATGGATATCCCATCCCACTTCCACTCTGGCACCTCAAGGGGCTGAGTCAAACCTGCTGGCACCTGGGGCTCAGCCTTTACTTGCTGACAAGTAAAGCACTGAGAAACAAACTCTGTCACACTCTTCTTCATTCCTGGCCACCAGAACTGATGTCGGAGGTCCTGATACATCTTTGACACACCTGGATGCACTTCCAAAGGAGATTTATGGAACTCCCTTAGAACCTCCTCCCACAACGTCACTGGTACTACTGTACGCCCTCTGAAAATAACAACGTTATCCCTACCTTCTGAATATCCATCAGCCACAACACCTGTGGATATCTGACCACGTGGAGTCTCACAGCTAGCATCCTCGCACTATGATTCCATGACTCGCTGTAAGAGTGGAGGGGTAACAACCATCAACTAAAGGTAAAATCCCTCATCTCCATCCATGAAGGATAACTGTAAAGAGGCCAACTGCCCCATCGCCTCATCCAGCAACTGCGAACTGGATTTTCTGCTGAGTGCATATGCCATAACGTTCCCCTTCACAGGTGTGTAAACGATCTCAAAGTCGTAATCCTGGAGGAACACAATCCATCGTATTTGTCTCAAATTCAGATCCTTCTGAGAAAATATGTATCTGATACTCTTGTGATCAGAGTAGACAGTAAACTGCTCGCCCATCAGGTAGTTCCACCACATCTTCAACGTGAATAGTACCACTGCCAACTCAAGATCATGGGTCATGTAGTTCTTCTCATGTGGCCTCAACTGACGTGAGCCATAGGCAATCACCTCTTGCCTCTGCATCAGGACACAACCAAGCCCGGTTCCTGATGCGTCGCAGAACACTACGTACTCGACACCCTCCTCCGGTAACCTCAAGATCAGGACGCTCGTACAACTCTATCTCAACTGCTAGAAAGCCTGCTGGCATCTCTTGGTCTACACAAAAGGCTGCCCCTTTTGGGTCAAAGGTGTCATGGGTGCTGCAATCCTGGAGAAATAAAGGATGAATCTCTGATAGTAGCATGCCAACCCAAGGAAACTCTGCACCTCCTTCATGCTCCAGGGTGGCTCCCATGCTAGCACTACCTCCACCTTGGCTGGGTCCATTGCTACACCATCTGCCCAGATAACGTGTCCCAGAAATTGGACCTCCTGTAACCATAACTGACACTTCAAGAGTTTCCCATACAACTGGTGCTCTCTGAGTGTGTCTGGAACCATCCTTAGGCGTATCACGTGCTCCTCCTTGGATGCAGAGTACACAAGGATATCATCGATGAAGACCACTACAAATTAGTCTAGATAGGGATGAAAGATCTAGTTCATGAGTCCCATGATCACTGTCGGGGCGTTTGTCATGCTGAAGGGCATCACCATGTACTCATAGTGACCGTAGCGACATCAGAAAGCCGTATTCGGTATATCCTCATTCTGTACTTGCAATTGGTGATATCCTAATCGTAGATCAACCATCAAGAACCATCATGCCCCTCTCAACTGGTCGAAGAGGTCATTGATCCTCGGCAGTGGATACCAGTTCTTCACGATCACCTGATTCAAGCACTGGTAATCCACACATAGCCTCAAGCTCCCGTCTTCCTTCTTGGAAAACAGCACTCGGGCCGCCCAGGGTGAAACACTGTGTCTCACAAATCCCTTATTTTACAAGTTGTCCAACTGTACCCTTAGCTCACAAAGCTCTACAGAAGCCATACGATATGCTTATGCAAATATCGGTGTCATCACGGGTAGCAACTCAATGAAGAAATCTATCTCCCGACGGGGAGGTATCCCAGGGACATCCTCTGGAAAGACGTCCTCATACTCAGCAACTACTACTGGAAACTGGAAACTTGTAACATCTGCTACACCAAGGGCTAGGCTAGCCAACTGATGTGAAATCACTTGTGCCCTCCTATGCACGAGACCATCCTGCGCTTCCTGGGTCTCTCTTTCACCAACAAAAGAGAACCTCGTTCCATCACTGCGGACACACCGCACCCTTCTCCTAAAATAGTTGATCTAGGCATTAACTGTGGATAGCCAATCCATACCAAGAATGACATCGTAAATCCTCGACGCTACCACCAAGAGGTTCCAACCGAAACTATCGCCTCTAAGGGTCAGGTCACACTGTCTACAGAGGTGTGTGATATTTGAATCTTCCCCAGTCGGTGTTTCTAAGCGTAAGGGTCAAGTAAACGGCTCAACTGGAATCTCAAGGTCTCGAACAAGATAAGCACGCCAGAAAGGAATTACTAGCACTTATGTCTATCAGTACGGCAACCAAAGTAGAAAAGACACAGATAGTACCTCTAATAATTCCGGGAGTACCTGGGTCATAATCCTCTGCCGCCTGCAGCTATCCCTGCCTCTGTCCACTAGCTCCCTAAGCTTGGGGTGGACCTCCTGGGGGTGGTGGTGGTAAAAGTTCAAAATGCCGACCACCTCCAGCAGCTCTCCCAGCTCCCCTACCACGTCCTCCACCCCGTGGATCTATCTGCTCCACACGTTGCCTCTACCTTGGTGGTCCATCCACTGCTCCCGTGTCAGTAGTACAACGGGTTGGACAATCTCGAGCAAGATGTCCCCTGCCATCACATGAGTAGAATTGCCTCTCCCGAGGTTGGCTGGATGCGCCCTGCGAACCCTGTACAGCAGATCCCCTGTCCTGGGATCTCCTCTAGAAACTTCTCCCACACCTGGGTCCCTGACGTCCGCTCCCTACTACCGAGGTCTTTGCTCTAGCTCGCCCATTACTGACAACTGCCAGCTGTCTCTACTCTGCCAAGAAGCTCTCGACCACCAAAGCCCGCTCGATCACCCCAGCATAAGTAGGAATTCTCATAGGGATGATTCTAGCTCAGATATATCTGCACAAGCTTCGCTCAAAATTCCTAGCGCTGGAGTACTGATCTCTGACCATATCCATCGAGTACCGTGAGAGGTCGGTAAACCTCAAATAATAGTCAGCCAACCTCATGGTTCCCTTCTAGATCTGAAGAAGCTCCTGTATACGTACTGATCTTAGGGTAACCGGTGAAAACTCCTCTCTGAAGAGACACTCAAACTCTGACCATGCAAGTGTCACCTCGTCGTGAGTCCAGATAACCAAACTCCACCATCGTCCTGTCGAGCCCTACAGAAGGCTCGCTACCAGGATCACCATCTAGTCTGCTGGTGTCCTAACCAAACAGAAGACTCTGGCCACTGCCTCAAGCTAGTCTTCTACTGCCTGAGGGTCAGGCTCACCTCAAAACCTGAGGGGTCTCTGTCTTTGAAAATCATGTAGTGCGCTCAGCCTGCGCTCCCCCTCCACTGGTGTAGCAGGCACTAAACACTACTCCACAGGTGGGGGGATAACTGGCACACCACCTGATGGTACAGTTGGGGGATCCAGTCCCTGTATCGAGGCTTCATCACTGAGGGGGTCATCCTCCTGATAGAGCTGCTGGATCCTAGCGGGTGCGCGTAGCGGAGGAATCCAGTTAAAGAAACAAGATGTATCTCATTCGGTGAGTATATCTGGAGAACTGACTGAAAAAGGACATTGAAACCACAAACCATTCCTATATGATGCATGTACCATTATTTTCCCCCTGAAACTAGTGTTCTCATGTTTCGAGTCAAAAAGAAAGTCATCAGAGTCTTGGTGTATGGATATGTCGGCCGCCCGCACCAACACTGGGGTCCCTGGCCTGAAAGATGAACTCAAAAAACTTATCATTGTTTCCCCAAACCAACTCACAGACTCTCGGTCCTAAGGTATAACCGACCACCTCTGATACCACTCTGTCATGACCCGTCCAGTGGGGCATGAGCCGCAACTCCCCAATCCCACCTCCAATAGGCCAGGGGCTGGTGACTAGAACCAAGTAGGCATGCTACTAACATGGGAGGCATTTCCTATAAACATGTACACACGTACACACATCTCCAATCCCACAAAGTTGGAAAGTAAAAACTAATAAAAGGAAAATATGCATGAACACACTAAAACCCAACCAACGGAGTATGACAGGAAAGTAAAGTACAAGAAAGTAAAACCCTGGGCCAAAAGTACAAGCCCACCAAAAAGAAAGGATGTAACAAAGTCCAACCTATAAGGAAAGGTACTGGGACTGTAATCTATAGCCGTAGGAACACGCCTCGGCCCGCCTGATCTCACTGAGCTCCATACAACCCTAGTCCACCTAGAATCATGTCAAAGGCTCACTCACATGCACAAGACACGACATTTGTAGGAAAATCCCGTGCAGTGGTGAGTATAACAATACCCAGTAGGACACCCCGAAACCACAAAGGAAATACAACAAGTGAAAATACCACAAAGGAAGATACAGTCTTCTCTACACAGTATATGTCTACTGATCATATAATAAGAATATATAGATATACTCATACACTATCAACTAATGCGAAACCACCACTAAGATCCAGCTCGAAGATTCCACTAAGCACGTATCAAGGAGAACACACTCCTAGGTCTGAGGAGAGAGAGATACAAAGTACTCATTCTAGGAGAACACACTCCACAAGTACTTTGAGAACCTGATGCTCAGATGAGGATCACAGACAAGTCATGGGGAGATTCCGACAACTCAGTCTGAGATAATCTGCTAAGTAGAGGATCGGCGCCCAGGTAAAGTTGATCACGTCGATACCAGGAACTCTACCTAGGGTTCCAGGGATGAATAGAGGATCCAAATCTAAGTCTCACAGAGGGGATTCCAACAACTCTATTCAGGAGGTCCTGCTGAAGGGATCATACTCTTGTATGTAGGAAATGATACCGAAAACCTTCAGAAGAAAGACAAAGGGTACAGACCCTAAGAAAATATAGTCCAAGTCACAGAAGACAAGTGGCTCAAGCCATTTAAGATAGGTTACACGACGTGTAGTATGGTTACACTCTGTGTTCCTTGACCCCGGGTACTGCCCATGTAAATGGACCGTGTCATCCGTTCAAGCTATGTAAAACAAAACTACACGGCGTGTAGAAAAAGTACACGCCATGTTCCTTGACCCCGGGTACTGCCCATGTAAACGGCCCGTGTAATTTGTCTTGTTGGATAGAAAGTAACTACACAGCATGTAGAAGAAACACAAGCCGTGTCCGAGCACCCGGGGAGGGGTATACACGGCGTGTCCTTGTCCATGTACCATGCCCGTGTCCGTGTACTCCCGGAGTACATTCCATGTAAACCTTCTGACAAACACACACCATGTAGCCCATACTACATGACGTGTAGTTGGGATTCTTCCAGAAACGCCGTCTTCTTCCTCGTGCTTCGACCGATCTTCCGGATCTGCGATCTCTTGTCTGTTCATCCCGATACTCCAGGGGTTGGTTCGTTTCATCATACGAACACCGCAACGGGTGTTTTCGGTCCTTAAAAATGATCATAAACCTCGAACGATCCATCCAAAGAAAAGTTCCCAAAAACTCATAACTCTCGATCTGCTCCGAATCGTCCCCCGAAACTGCCATCGCACCTCCATGACATCGCTCTGGGCTTGGATCTACAATCTCAAATTGTTGCGTCGCAGAATGGATGCACAACGATCCGTTGTTCATCGCCCCGCGAAGAATGCGAAGAACGAAAAGGAGAGAAAGGGGAGAAATCCAATAAAAAAAATTTGAGGAACGAACCTCCATCGTCGTTCATCATAGCATTGATCCACTCCCATTAATAGGATTAAACGGAGTAGAAAAAGTTCAACAACAAAAGATCAACACTGATTCAATCTCCCAGAATCCCCGCAAAATACCACCCCGCAAGAAAAATAGATCTGTGGACTAATATGTTCATGGATTAGCCCACATTCATTGTAGAAACCAAGAATTGGGAAGAAAATCACAAATTAAACATCCTACTTGGATTCTGCGGCATTCGTTGGCGAAGATCCAGTCGTCGCGTCGTCGTCACCGCTTTGGGAGGTTTTCCCCAGAGCCTCCAGAGACGCCAAGGGTTTTAGGTTTATGAGGTTTGTAACCCTGGACCCCTGCGCTATCCTATATTTAAAAAGGATAAAGATATATGCTGCAACATATTTAATAAAATATTTTATTAAGGTTACGTCCAAAACCTGGTTTTCGCCACTGGCCTGCGCCAGTCGATGTTAGGTCTCTTCTAGGGTAAGCTTGCTTCTCTGAATGCAATGGTGCCATCAGATTTTTGATCCGAGCACCCATTCTTGAGTTATTCCACTTTTTCAGGAAAACCGCACGTGCGTGTAATTTAATTATTACATTAAAATCAAACATTTGTTCTGGTCTCACCGAGCCTCGGAACTGCACGTCATCTCAGAGATTGTTCTCAAATTAATTACCATATAATATTAAAACAATACATGAAAAAATCCGGGACATTACAATAACATAGAAATTGGTGATCCATCCCTTGAACCAATCACTTATTTTTTCACTTAAATCAATAAAAGTTGTTTTTCATGTAATTTTTTTAGTTTTGTAAAATCAAATCAAATAAAATACAAATAGATTCTACTAACTATGAAAAGTTGAACTTTATACCCCTCTTTAGAGACTACATGTGGTCTCTTCTATACTATAGTGTAACCATGGTTTTTCTTTTTTACCACTTTGATATAGGGTTTTCAACATCTGTACACCACGGTGTATCCGTGGGATGAGATAAATCATTCATTTCATAGGTAGGATACTCCTTCCTTCACGGAATAGAAAATAAGTAACAAATAGAGAGCTTCAAAATCATGAGAGTATCAACAATAAACAAGTACACCCCACAATATTGGAAGCCGTATTACCTTGGAATTAAGAGACACTTGATACTTCCATTGAATTTTATCAAATTATATATATAAGATTCAATTAAAAAACTTTAGTTATGAAAAATTTATAAATTCTAACTGATTAAACACCCATATATTTTATTATATGAAACATCCTCACTTTTTGACATCTTGGTGTGAGAGATAAAAAAACAACGATGTGTCTTGATAGATACAATTGTATGATGTAATCATGCTACACCCAATGATCTGAAAATACTTGAGAATATGATATGAATTTATAAACATGCATGTCATACTATACAACATGTAAATATTTTACATTACGATATGAGGTATTTGGGTTATACCTCCTCATGTTTTCATCTGTTTTTGGTTTTTTTCCACTATGAATAGTTTCAACCAAAACCTATATTTTATGGTTTTTATATGGTTCTCTCATGTTTTTTCTGCCAAAGTTGAATCAGAAAAAAAATGATTCATTATATGTGTTTCTACTAGTACCATATATGTGGTTCATTGATATTTCATTTATTATATGTTTTATTATACATCATTTGATTTATGGATGTCAGTAGGGATATGTAAGCAACTAGAACTGAAACAAGTCATGATCTCTAGGGTACTTGATTTTTATTCCAAGGTAGTCTAGGGAGGTTGTGTGTGAATATAGACTAATATATATTGATGGGGTGTTATGTGGTGGTTTTAAACAGGTGATTTTAATACTAAGTCATACTCATGAGTTATGAAATGTTCTCGGATACTTATAATTGACTTACTATCTAGATATGGGTGCCATGAGATACACTAGTATGATAAGGGTGGTGTTTATCATCAAGGATAGGGTAAAAATTCTTGTCTATGTTGTGGTCATAAGTTTATGATGATGTCACTCACAATGAGGTTGAGGCTATAGGGGTCAACAACTTAGAGGATAACGAATATGAGGTGGTATTGACCCCTATATGATAGAGGGTATCCTCTATAGATTTGTGGCTTAGGGTGATGGTCTTGGTCATAATATTGGAAGAGGGATAAATTATAGTGATGTAAATTGGATATGGGTGATTATTGAGATCATTAAATGGGTGAAAATTTTCTATTTCATATGGTTTCATTAGGATGTTTAGTTTGTGATTGAATGAGATTTATTTTAGCATAAAACTGACGGTACAATACATGGGTGAGACTTGAAGGAATTGTTACTAATTGCTTGGGATATCTATGTAGGGTTTGTGTGAGTGTGAATATCCATGTGGTAATAAATTATTTGGAAAACCATAGTTTCCTTCGGTGTGACACACCATGGGTACATCATACTAATTTAAAACAGGTTTAAGTAGGTAAAGTGATCACTCATGATTTGTTCATCTAGAAGTGGACCAGGTTCTGTAGACTTATTTTTTTTACATTATTTCACTTTTCATAAACTTTTATGTGTATGTATATTATCTAATAAAAACATTAGTGGTGACCTACTAAACTTATACTCCCACCCTATACTAGCCCTTTGGGATACATGAAAATTTTATGATTCAGGATGCCTGAAAATGTAAGGGCCTTGATACTGGCATGTAGCAGTCCAGATGTGAAGTAGATGCAAGAGTAGGTTGGTGAATGTTTTAGAGTAGGACTGGTTGGAACCACAATATTGATCTAGATTTTATTTCCTTTTCTTTTAGAAATATATATATATGATCAGCCTATGTGTGATCAGGTTTTCTTTCATATGAAATGTATGAAATTGTAGAAATTTATTTTACATACAATATTATTATTTTTGCCTTGAAAAGTTAACTAATTATTTAATTTTCTATATTTTTACTTATAGTAACTATATAGTCTCCCCACTATTGTAAGAACCTGGATCTTCGTTTCAGGTATTTCTTTCCTTTTCTAGAGTTTTTGAGAATTTTTGGAGTTTCTGGAAATTTTTGAAGTACACGCCATGTACTTTCTGAGTACACACTGTGTACTCTTTTCTCGCTCGAAACTGTGTGCTAGACATGTCCGGACCACACACATGGTGTGTAGGGGTGATGTGGAGGCCAATTTTGGAGGAGTATAAAAAAAACCACTACACGCAGTGTACTTTTAAAAAACACGCCTTGTATTTTTCTTTTTTTCACTAAACGGACTGGGGTCACACCTCATCGTCATAATCGTCTTCTTCTAGGTCTGGTTCGACCAAGAGACATCGTACGACCGCAAAAATTCTCCGGATTCCCGAGCCTCCATCTGTTCTCCGATTCGAGCTCTGTTGATTGCATTGGAAGCGCAACGGTGATTTTTTCCTTCTACTTGAGCCTTATTTTTCAATTCTTCCTCCTTATCAAGTTATCTAAAGTTGAAAGTTTTGTGCTTTTTCTCAGATCTACGACATTCTAGGGAGAATCATCCATCGTGGTTTAAGTATATCGAACTCTTAGGATCAAGGTATTTGGTTTTTTCCTTACCGTTCAAAGTCTCTGAGTTTATGTATGAATTTCCCCTGATACCCGTGAACGGGGTATTGCGTGTTACCCCTTTTTGACTTTGTTGTTTACATGCCTTTCTTGTATTCTTGTGTAGAGGTAATTTGACCATGTTAGAGGATAATTTGTTGTGCTTGGATGTTTTTTCCCTTGCTTTGTTCTGTTTACGACCTTTGGGTATCATTTTCTTTTGGCTGCTACACCTGTTTTCATGCCTCACGGTTATATGTTGAAGTGAAACTCATGACATGCTTGTTGCCTTCTAGACAGTTTATCTAAGTAGCTATATAGGTGTAATTTGGTTATCCAAGTAGCTCTATAGGTGTAATTTGGCATTATAGCATTATTATGCACTGACTGGCACGGGGCTGAGAGAACCCGGTGCTATAGACTATAAGGGATAGACCGAGTGGGCTTCCTAGAGATTCTTAGATATTACAGACCACAGAGGGGATGGACCTAGTGATCTCCCAGAGAGTCTTGGATTTTATAGACTACAGGAGGGTAGACCGAATGAGATTCCTCATAGAGTCTTACCTTGTTTGAATCTCTTTAAGAACCTTCCCAGGCTAGAGGAGGAATTGACCGAGTGAGCTTCCTCAAAGAGTCTGTGGTATACCTGAGGCTATATAAGGAATTGACCGAGATATCTTCCTTAGAGAGTCTCTAGACCTTGGGGATAAGAGGGTTAGACCACGTGATCTTCATCAAGAGAGTCCCTGACTACCCTAGACTATAAGGAGAATTGACCAAGTGAGCTTCCCCAGAGAGTCATAAATTTGTATGACCAAGCCAGAGGGGTTAGTCTGAGTGCACTGCCCAGAGGGTTGTGGTACTTCATGGATAGGACCAGAGGGGATGGCTGCGAGTACTTCCCATAGGGTTTCTGGCTTATTAGCTGTTTGTTTCACTGTTTTTGATTTGTGTGGATTGATTCCTGCTATGTATCATCCTGTTTTACTGCTTACTGTTACTGCCTACTGCTTTCTGTTGCTGTTTACTGCTTATTGTACTTTTACCTGCCATATACTCACTGACTGTTAGGCACAGATCTTCGGGTGAATGCCTACTGGGATTTTTTCTCACACCCTATTTGGGCCATTCATTTGGGCCCAAGAAGACTATGTTGTCGTAGGTATAGACAAGGGAAAGTGCCCTTCGACTTCTAGAACTTGATTTCTTAGAGAAGGAGAGCATGGGACCAAGCTTTGGCTTGCGATGATGAGGAGCTGTTTACTTTTCTTTTTTACTTGTTTTGGTATTGTAGTTTTTTCCAGCATTGTGACTTGTTTGGCTGCTTTCCTAGTTATGTATCATGCATCATTTCATACATACATATGTGATCCAGTTGTTGATTTAGTCTTTCGTAGTTATATTGTTGGTCATTACTGCTTCCGCTATTGCATGTTTATTTATCTTCCACTGTGTACTCTACCAATGGGGGCATAGTTTCCCCACTATCACACATAAGGCCCTCATTTCTAGTCGGCAGCCTTTGGCATTTGGGGAAATGCTCTTGAGGCCATGTGACCAACAGGGTACGGGGCGCCTATGGGTGGATTCCGGAACCAGGATGTTACAAAGTGGTATCAGAGGAATTATATTCTCTTGTATTACTGTTTGGAGACTTATATAGGGATAGGACGGATTCAGTACTTGGTAATAAGTTGTTCCCAGGAGTAGCTAACCTGTGTACATGGAAAATCCATACTACCTCGTTTATTGCAGTTTTCTGGTCTTGAGATGTTATGGTTGATATGATTTCACCTAGAGTGATTTACATGCTTTTTACTATTATTGTTTTGATATTACGTTTCTATTTCTATCACAACCTGATGAGATGAGGGTATTCCATCTCATGCATCATATAGGCACTTTTATAAATCACATGCCATGCATTCTTTCCATGCCATTTAGGGTGCATTAGCGATTGCATGCTGTTGTGATAGAATTTGTGTAGATTATGCATGCTATTGTGATAGATGCTTGATAGAATCTCTGTTGCCTTGTTAGATGATTGTTGTATTGTACTTTGTTTAAATTAATTCCAAGTTTTAATTCTTGAGGTGTTGTGGGCCCTCTTAAATCGGAAATTAGTGGATCATTATCCTGTTTTCTCTTGTACATGACTGTAGGGGAAGCCAAGATTTGATTCGCGGGGAGTATGGGCCCTCACAGATCAGAATTTGGAACCTCTTTTCTTTGTTTTCCATGTTTCTGGGCTTCTGTGTAGTTTCTGAGCTACTGCCCAGAAATATCCAGAATACACGGCGTGTACTTTCTGGTTACACGCCGTGTAGTTTTTTTTTGCCGTGTTACTGATGGTGTGTGAAAGAACACGATGTTGTGAAAATAACTTCAGAAACATGCCGTGTACGGTATGTACATGTCGTGTAGTTCTGTCTAGGTATCCGGCCGTGTCACGAACAACACGGGTCGACATGACCTTCTCTAAGACACACTGTGTTGCTTTAGGAACACGCCGTGTAGTCTTTCCCAGGTACCCGACCGTGTTATGAACAACACGGGATGGTGTAACCTTCTCCGATACACGCCGTGTTTATTTGGAACACGCCGTGTAAGGTCCATCCATGTAGACGACCGTGTAACTAACAACACGGGCCGTTGAGGCTGTGTCTAGTACACGCCGTGTCCCTAGGGAACACGCCGTGTAGTCTGAGGTTAGTTTGAACCGTGTGGGTTAGTCGTGTGAGGAGACTCGAGGAGGGGTTTAGAGTTCAAGTACATGTGGTGTGTGGTAAAAACACGCCGTGTAGTTTGGGGTGTTACACGAACTTTCGGGAAGGGGTACACGCCCATGTTAATGGCTTAAGTAGACACACAGTGTAGTTTTTAGACCCACCGTATAGTCAAGTTTTGTAAAACATGATAGTTTCTTCCCCTGTTCCCATTTTGTACTCCTGTGTTTTCAATCTTTGTTAATCCTGATCTAAGGTGTGCTTTTGATCATTTAGAGCTATGCCTCTGAGACATCCTCCGGTCATGCGTCAGTTTACAGACAGTGACCAAACACTGGATATGGCTGACCAGGGACCTCCTGCAGATCCTCCTGTTGTGCCAGCCTTGGAACCATCAGTTATACCTATTGCAGGTGCCGAGGTGCAGTTGAGGGAGGACTTCTAGAGGATGATGCATACCTTCCAGGGAGCGCCGCCCCCTTCCCCGTCGATGGCTGAGTTGACGTGGGTTTTCCAGCAGCAGCAACCTCTTACTTTTTCAGGGGATGGAGGACCCCAAGATGTAGAGTCATGGATAGAGGGCACACTGACCATCTTTGAGAACCTAGAGATCCCTCCGGAGAAAAGGGTAAAGATGGATACTTATATGCTCCGAGACACCGCCAAGAGGTGGTGGGAGGAGATCTCACGGTCAGTGCATCAGCAGGATATGTCTTGGGATGAGTTTCGATGCACCTTCTATGAATACTTCTATCCGGAGACCCTGAGGGCCGATCGAGCCCGGGAGTTTATGAGTCTGCAGCAGGGTACTCTTTCTGTTATGGAGTACTCATCTCATTTCACTGAGCTGCATCGTTTCACACCGATCCTAGTAGGTGATGAGTTGTTTCTTGTTAGGAATTTTGAGGATGGTATTGAGTAGGATATCCGTTCCCAGGTGAATATCTTCCAGTTGAATTCTATATCCTCCATCATCAACGAAGCGCTGATCACTGAGCGCAATATGAGGGATTCTGGAGTAGTGATCCAGGGCAGTTCATCTTCCAGAGCTGGTGTTCCTCCTACGAATAGTAGGAAGCATCACCGAGAGTCTTCTTGAAGAGATAGAGGTTCACGGGATGCGTCTTCTGGCAGCCAAGTTGTGTTCTACCAGTGCGGTAGGAGTGGGCATACAAGGCCTCAGTGCCACAGATATCCAATGGAGTGCTGGTATTACGGCAATATGGGCCATCTTCAGTGTTTCTGTCACATATTCTCACCTTCAGCTGGTGGTAGGGGTTCCTCTATGACCCCGCGTTCTATAGATGCTTCACCAGTTTCCCACCAGTCTGGGAACTGGAGTTCTTCTGGCCGTTCAGGCCAATGTGGAGGTTACGACCATGGTGGTCAGTCACCAGTTCATCATCGATAGTAGAGTGGATCAGCTCAGAGTGGTCAGCCAGGGGTGCATGGCTGTGGTGCAGGCCAGTCTTTTGTCGTGGATCAGACCTATCCGGAGCAGGATCTCGAAACTTCTACAGTTTGAGGTATGATCTTAGTAGCCTCACTTTTATCTTCATCTCTTTTCGATACTAGTTCTTCCCATAGCTTTATATCTGTTACGGTTGTGGAGAGCCTTGGGCTCTATATCTTTTCATATGCCGACTTGTTGACTCTTGACAAACCATTTAGAACGAGGACATCTAGCGTACGTCAGTGCAGAGAGTGCCCTCTTGAGGTTTCAGGGCGTCACTTCTTATGGGACCTCTATGTCCTAGAGATATCGGGCTATGACGTCATCCTCAGGATGGACTGGTTGGTTCATTTCCAGGAAGTCATCAATTTCTATTGCTGCAGGGTGAGTTTCATATCACCAGAGGGAGGATCGTTTCCTCATAGAGGTGAGTGGGATGTCTAGGAGGGTAGATCTGGACCCGAGCACCATGGGATGGGAGGAGTTACAACCCAGATTTCCAGTTTTTATCTGGTTGACCAAGGGACTTCACATTTAAACTTTCCCCCAGTGGTGGATCATTTCAGGGATGTCTTTCCAGATGACTTTTTAGGTTTGCCTCCGGAGCGTGAGGTAGACTTATCGATTGAGCTCATTCCAGGAATGGAAACGGTGTTCATTCCTCCTTATAGGATGGCTACCCCTGAATTGCAGGATCTCAAGAAGCAGTTATAGGAGTTGTAGGAAAAGGGTTTCATCCGACCTAGTACTTCTCCTTGGGGTTCTCCTATCCTGTTTGCGAAAAAGGAAAAAGGCACCGTTCAGCTTTGTGTGGATTATCGGAAGCTGAACCAATTGACGGTCAAGAACTGATATCCCTTGCTGAGGATCGATGACCTCTTTGATCATATTCGAGGATCTCCAGTGTTCTCGAAGATAAACTTGAGGTCTGGTTATCATCAGTTGCGTGTTAGACCATTGGATATACTTCTGACAGCGTTCAGGAGCAGGTATGCTCTATACGAGTATACAGTCATACCGTTCGGTCTCATGAATGCGCCAGTGGTTTTCATGGAACTGATGAACTGAGTGTTCCATCCTTATTTAGACTCCTTTTTCATGGTCTTCATGGACGATATCTTGGTGTACTCTCGTACTTGACATGACCATGCTACCCATATTGAGATCATTCTGAGTACACTGAGAGAGAATCGGTTTTATGGTAAACTCTTGAAGTGCCACATTTGGATGGATAAGATTCAATTATTGGGTCACGTCATCTCAGAGGATGGAGTATCTGTAGACCCAGAGAAAGTGAGAGCTGTAGTTTCCTGAGAGCAGCCGAAGAATGTTTTTGAGTTGCAGAGTTTTATAGGGCTGGCTGGGTACTACAGATGCTTCATTCAGGACTTCTCGCGCCTAGAATCACAGTTGATAGGTCTGACCAAGAAGGGTGAGAAGTTTTTGTGGTAAGATTTTTGTGAGTCAGCCTTTCAAGAGCTGAAAGGGAGTTTGAAGTCAGCACCGATACTATTCTTGACAGAGCTGGGCAAGGGCTATACTGTTTACTGTGATGCTTCGGGTATCGGGCTAGGAGCTGTGCTTATGTAGGGAGATGGGATTGTTGCTTACGGGTCTAGGCAGTTGAGGCCACATGAGAGAAACTACCTGACACACAATCTGGAGTTGGCAGCAGTTGTTCATGCCTTACGCTGTTGGAGACACTATCTTCTGGGAGATCACTTTTTGGTTTTTACTGACCACAAGATTCTCAAGTATATCTTTACTCAGCACAATCTGAATCTGAGACAGCGCAGGTGGGTTGAGTATCTTCAGTCCTTTTACTTCGAGCTCACCTATACGCCAGGAAAGGGCAACATAGTGGCTGATGCTTTGAGCATGATAACTCAAATTCAGGAAGATCAAGAGGCCAGCAGTGAGTGGCGGCTTATGGATCTGTTCTCTGAGATGCATCTGGAGGTGCATGACAGGCAGGTATAGACCTTTCTTTCATCTGTGGCTGTTACCTCTACACTTTTTGATCGGGTAAGAATGAGGCAACTATCAGATTCAGAGGACTTAGTCCTGCGAGAGAGTGTGTCAGGAGGGGACCCTCTCCCTAGATGGACAGTGGGAGAGGATGAGATCTTGCATTTCTAGGGACACGTATGGGTGCCAGCAGACATACACAAGGAGCTGATGCGGGACCTTCATTCCTCAGTTTGGGCAGTTCATCCTGGCGTATGAGGCCCCGACCTTAAACCTTACTTAATATTGAATTAAATGAATAATTCACATTGAGGATCTTTTCATGGTTTAGAGTTTTAGAGAATTATGACATAAATATTACATCTCAAAAGATTACAAAGTAGACACTTCTACTAAGTTTCCATAAAATAAAAAATCTTAAAAAGAAACATGTCTAGTTCCATGTTTTAGATAGCATGACTTTCCCTTGATCCCATCCTTGACCCTATTCCACATTAAGTCCTGTGAAAAACATTTCAAAAAAACTTGGGGTGAGCATAAAAAGCTCAGTAAGGGATACACAAAGAATGAAAACTGTTAGTTTTTCAAAACAACAAGTAAACCATCTACACTTTATCGAATTAATACTTTTCACCTTTATGAAGTAGTAAAAAACACTTCACTGAATAAAAGATCATTACTTACCCTTTTGTAACCAAAAGATTACCATAAAACCCATATAAAGAACACATAACATAGAAAGGTAACTTGGGACATAAACATACTTAAATGGAGTACCCATACGATTGAATTCCACACATACTTAATGGAACGGCTATACGGCCGACTTCCATACATACTTAATGTAATAGCCATACGGTCAACTTCCATACCCAATGCATTTGAGGTCATAACGTAACCACCCATCTTGGTATTCACGGAACCACCCGTCATATGGTTTATCATGTAACCACCCATAAAATGTCCAAGTACCATCATTACACATAAAATATTGAAAATATAAACATTTCAATAACAACATTTCATTTTCACTCACAATAAGTAATTCCAAGATATTGAATTAATCAATCCATTTTCAAAAACAATTTAAAAGAGATTTTTGAATCAAAGTGTCCCATACCACTTTGAATCTTTTAATGGAATTATAATTTTAAAAAATTAATGTCCATATAAATAAATACTGAAAACCACTTTGAAAACATAGACATTAAAGATAATGATTCAGAATAATGAATCTTTAAAACATTTAAAAAGATATTTTTGTAAAAGAGTTTTTAACAAAATGAGACACTTGAATACAAATAAATACGGAATAAAATTTAATCCTAGATTTATAATATCATGAGAATAAAGGGATTCATGATATAATATGTCAAAGGATAGTATACACACCATATAAGAGTGAATTGGTTCATAACAACAATGAAGTCTCAATGAAAATGTAAATTTAGATGAAATCCATTATAAAGATGGTATCCTTAAATTAAGGATAAATCTATCACATAATTATGTGTGAGAAATATAAATACACCCAATATAAGTGGATATTAAGTTTTAAACAATCATAGGTCATTCACACAAAATTTTGGAAAAACAAAACCAATGACATAGATATTTAACTCAATGAAATGAGATTGAGTTATGATTTCCCATACAAGTTCGTAAGAATTTATCAATGAGATGTTTATGTGTAGAAATACTATATCTACATAAAGGTTTGTGGAAATTACAACATAGAGATTCCACACATAATCTTGGCATAATAAAATCAAGAAGTAGAGGTTTAACCCAAAGAATTGAAAGTGGGTTAAGAAGTTCCCTCACAGAAATCCGACAGCCTAACAACGCCACTTTAAAATTCAGAAAATGAGTTGATGAGAGAGAAAATGGTATCTCATAACTTGGACATAAAATTTACATAAATAAGGATATAGAATAACATATCCCAACATAATATTATGTGAATTATAATACATAACAAAAGAAGTCTTTTAAAAAGAGGAGGGTGAAAGGTTCCCTTAACGACTTGGGTAACTTTCGAAACGTACCCCCCATTGAAGAAGGGTCATACAATGAATATGTAAATACCCATAAATGAAATTATATTACAGAAAGAGTATAATATTGGGCAGTACATACACCACTCAAAGGAAATGTTGGCAAATTTAGCATAAATCTCACGGGACTAAAAGTGAGATGAAAAATCCCTTACGAAAACTCGGGAGACTAACGACGCCACTTAAAACTTCCAAAAAATGGATTGATGTGATCAAATAAGGTCTCTCATAATATTAACATAAAATTTTCATCAAGTTGAATATAAAAGAACATCCCCCAACATAACAAAGAGGATCTTAAAATAAGTGACATAAACGAGAGTACTTAAAAACAAGGATAGAGGTTGAATCTCTTACAAAAATTCGGCAGACTAACGGTGCCAATCAAAACATCCAAAATGGATTGATGAGATAAAATAGGGTCTCTAATAATATGAACATAAAAATTACAGTAAGATTAATATAAAATAACATCCCAATCATAAGAAATATGATCTTAAAAGGAATGACATAAAAGAGTGTACTTAAAAAGAAAGAGAGGGGTAGGATCCATTACCTCGTGTCTGACTTGACTCGATCGTTCTATAATCTCCTGAATAATAAACATGAGTTAATTTGTACTTGATTAAGAACCATTTTCAAGTTCATTATTAATTTTATATCACGTTTTAGCATGTTATGAACATTATGTAATCATTTAAGTTAATAACGGTCGTTTTGTCGATACTTGGTACTTGAGTCAAAAATAAACTCTTTATAATCACAAGTTTGTTCATGGGGTAAAGTATCCATTATATAAAGAATTATATTAATTATTTAGATATAATATATATCATAAATATCCATTATATACATGAATTTATAATATTAAATCATCATTTAGAGGTAAGAAATGAAATGCACTGTTCATGGAGACGGTAAGCCGTACGTACGCATGAACGCTACTTCCATTTCTATTTCATATTTAATGGAATTAAAACATAATGATACATAATAGTATTATAATTCCATTATGGTATCATATATAATATCATTAAATCTTTCCTTTATACATACCACATATGGTATTAACGAATCAAATCACTTTGAGGGGGCGGTAGTCCGCACTTCCTAAAATGAAGATATCGCGTTTACCCATAATGGAAACCATAAAGGTATGCCATAAATGAAAAATACAGAGTATTAAGGAAAAAATAAACATATTATGTATCATATATAAATATGGTGACATCTTAATGTCCACCTTTGAAGGTGTTAAAAGAATATTGAACAATCATCGTTTCGTGAGGCAGAAATTCACCATCCACAGAAATTGTATGTTCTTTAACCATTAGATGTAGGTGTGTGTAAGTGTATCTAGAATAATACTTATAAAAACATCATAGTATATGGAAGATACTGGTGTTGTTACAAAATAAATGAATGAAAGGAGTTTAGGTGGTTGGAGAAGCAAAATAAAACAAAAGAGCACAAGTGAAGACGTTACCTTAAAATCGGGTAACTCCCTTTGGTTTGAACCAAAATGGTTTCTTAAAGAGCTTACTGACTAAGTTAAGAGATCTAGGATGAGTAGAGGGATGTGGAGAGACAGAATTATCAGAGCTTGGCCGATACAAAGTCTTGAGAGGTGTGGGTAAGGAGGTAGAGGTGGGTGCCTTTTATAAGAGGAGAGGAGGGGCACTCTTGGAAAGTCAAGAAGGGTTACATTATTTTCAAATGCGTTTCGGATTTTAAAGGTGCCACATTGATATATTTCGAGGATAATGTGATAAGTGTTCGAAATCCACCCATACAATAGGTTTTTGATATGTTTAGGTCTTAGATTTTACATTATCGTTTCATTTTATTTAAATCGTTAAATAATGAGGTAATCGCTGCATCATCATGATGTCATAAATAATTTACTTTATTTAATGACTAAAAATTATAAAAAAAATACTATGATTTAGGAAATAATTTTAGCGTTCCAATGACTATTTATAGTAAAAAATATGACTTGTATAACACCATGTAAAAATTGTTTTATTAAAACAATACATGTTTGTGTCATTTTTACTTTTACTTTAAATAAAAGGCATTAATGTCATTATCTTACCCAAGTGGCTCCATGGGGTCACACAAATCTACCAATGGGTTTTCTTGGTCATTCATGAATCATCCAATAGGGTTAGGACAAGTTTAAAGATATTTTCATTTTATTATAATATCATTTTTACCTTAAATCACACAAATTACCTTTAATCGCGATTAATAAAACTTAAAAGTTACTTTTCATCAAAAATTATTTTCATAAAATTGAACCAAATATTACTTAATAATGAAAATAATTTATATTGAATTTTTTAAATTCAAATAACAAAAGTGGTAATGTTCCATTTAAACGAAAAATCAGTTTTTGTAACTACCACTTTGTGGTTTCACTATTCATAAAAAATTAAGGTTTTTCAGAAAAATACAAAAAATTCACCCTAAGAAATATTTGATATTCCGAATTAAAAAATGATGTCTATTTTACCAAACCCATAATATAGAAGTTGAATTAATTAATTTTATAATTAAATCCTGCTGTCAAATCAAATAGCGTGTTTTTAAGAAACAATATCTATCAAAAGATTGACACTCGTTTATGTCCAATCTCAAAGTGATATTAATTCCAATGACCACCATTGGATTAAATGGTAAAAATATATTCGAATTTCACTTTAAAACCAATTAAAAATATAATCTAACTATATAAATAAATTATATTAAAAAGAGGTTTGGAATTAAAATACAACTCTTTTCACTATTCATTAAAAAATGAACATTATCAGAAAAAAATCAAAAATTTACACAATGTAAATTTTGATGTCCCGATTCCAAAGAAGAATTTTATTTTGTCAAATAAAACATATAAAATTTTCAAAATTATATTTAAAAAGGTTTTTCCATCAAAAGTCGGTTAATCAACCTTTTGAAGAATATTAGAAGATTTATGCTTAAAATTGGATTCATTTACATTTTTAATCCCCTAAAATTTATTGTAAAAAGTAAAAATATTTGAAAAACATATATAATCATTTTTTAGTTAGTTCTGTTCATTCCCGTTATTACAACGGCTAGGTGTTAACTACCATAAAATTATTTTATTATTAGAGTGCAACGTAAGATTTCAAAGGAACTCGTTGTTGCGTATTGGGTAAGCCATCAACCATAGCGTTCCTTTTAAAGTAATATTAATATTTTATTCAAAAATAAGGATAAATATAAAAATTTCATATTATTTATTTACCTGGGGTGTTACATCCTTTCCCCCTTTTGGGAATTGCGTCCTCGCAATTGTAAAATTGGGCTTGGAAACTTCATTGAAAGCCCCACATCAGAAAAAGAGTAAATTAAACTATCACTTTAAAAGAAAGAAAGTGAAGTACAAACGTCACCCAAGTTAACCCATACTAGGATTCAATGTATGAAAACATGGATATGGAAGAAAAAAATGGCCATGTTCTGAGAGAGTGTGATAGAAAACATGTTTAGGAGAATGTTAACCACCAGAAAATCACAAACTTGTGTTGAGTTAAATGGTATTGGATTCCCCAGTAGGAAAAGTTAACAGACAAAATTTTTTTAGTTACTTTTAATTGAGGAATTTATTTTTGATCTTAACTAAAACATAAGGAAACATACTTACTTGTCATGCTGACTTTCAACTTTTACTAGATTTCTTACACGAACTCATATTTTCTACAAAAGATGAGTATTTAGGATGACTTGTTTACATTAAGAGAGATATAATAAACTTCTAGAGAATCACCTAATACACAAAAGAGAACTATATACTTCCCATGTCTTTAGACTTTAACCAAAACCAAAACCAAAAGGGTTAGTACAAGATCAGATAATCCAGAAAAGGATAGCCCTTTATAAAAGGAAAATCTATTCTTAATCTCCAAAATTTTTCCAACAAAACCCAAAGTTCAACGAAGACCATTCGATAAACAATTTTTCCATAAAATTATTAAAAGTAAACCAAACTAAGATTGAAACCCAAATATTTGAATGATTTAATCACATAGTCTTCCAAGGTACAAATTAACACTTATCTCCAAATAACATCAGTTGCTCTTAAAGTCTCATATTGAAAATTAATTAACCTCATCACATATCCTCCATGATAGGTTAATAATTTACATAGATAACCGAAAATAATCTTACTCTTAATTCATAAAATCATCTAACTAAAAATAATAAGTCAAACTAACCAGGGACTTCACGTAGTCCAGTGGTTGGTGATAAATACCAGTTTCACTTTGGTTGTGGGTTCGATTCCCGCAGCTTTGTCTGACGCGACGGGTTGTCACACGGTCTGCGTGTTGTCCTTTTTACAAAACTATATAATTCTTAAAACATTCCCTAACAATGAGATAAAATCTTCAAAAATAACCATTGTTGTACATCTCGTTCCCCTCGTTGTTTGATTTTCATGATCACAATCACCTTCTTTTTTATCTAATATTGTGTTTTAAGCGTTGTGGATGATAGGCAAGATATTGCCAAAAGAATGGCCCAAGAAAGCATCTCAAGTGGACTGAAATTCAGTCCACCGGCCAGCCGGTGGACCTGGCAGAGGCATTGCCCACTGCCAGGTTCCACCGGTCAGCCGGTGGCTTGACCACCGGCCAGCCGGTGGCATCCAGTCAATAGTGTTTGCTACTGTCTTGCCACCGGCCAGCCGGTGGCTCCTCCACCGGTCAGCCGGTGGAGCCTGGATCAGTTTTCTCCTCCTCTGCCAAGGCACCGGCCAGCCGGTGGCCCTGCACCGGCCAGCCGGTAGCCCAGTCAAACTAGCTGTTGGGTTTGACCAGTCAACCCTCTTTTGGCCTCCAACAGCTCCGAGGACTTCTCCAACGGCTCCGAAGCCTCCCCAAGGGTTCCATTCCTATAAATAAAGGCCAAGGAAGCCCCAGACAACGATCAGAACACTTGTGAAGCCAACGTACACATTTTCCATCATTTGGCGTACCTCCGGTGCATTCCTCCAAGGGAACCCCAAGTGCTCCATCCAATTCCACATCCAAGGAGCTCCTCCAAAGAAGCTTGGAAGCGGCCTTCAACATCTCCATCCAATCAAAGGCGCCCAAGGCTTCTCAAACTACAGTTTTTCTTGTTTATCTTTTTGAGCTTTAAAATTGGGTTTGTGCCTACAAACCCAAACCTTTTCTCTATCCCCCTTTCTTTTGGGTTCTCACACCACCATTAAGGTGTGAAGAGGTTTCTTCAAGCCTTTCCTTTTAAAAGGCTTGAGTTTTCGGTGAGCTAGCCTTCACCCGTTAAAAAGGCTAGTGGGTTCTTGCTAAACCATTAAAAGCAAGTGGGTTCTTGCTAAACCAATAAAAGCAAGCTGTAATAGGTCCTAGTGCTACCTCAAAGCCTAGTGGGTTTCTTGCTAAAACCATTGAAAAGCAAGCGGTAGGAATCTCTCAACGGTTGAGTTGGGAGCGGAGACGTAGGCCGGGTTTTGGCCGAACTCCGTTATCAAGTTTCGTGTGTCTTGCCTCTTTATTTCCGCTGCATTCTTTACTTTGATTTTAAATTGTTAATCATTTTTTAAAAGGCAATTCACCCCCCCTCTTGCCATCATTCCCCGTCTTTTTCCGAACCAACAATTGGTATCAGAGGGACGTATTTGAATAATTCCTAACCCGGTTTCAAATTAAAGATCCTATTTTGATGGCTTCTACCGCTTCTTCCTCTCAATCCCCCGAAGAAAATTCTTTGGATCGTGCTCCATTCTTTGATGGAGCCGATTATAGTTTTTGGAAAACCCGCATGTCAACTTTTCTTAAAAGCATTGGTTATCCAATTTATAGAATTGTTATGCATGGTTTTACGCTCTCTTCTCCCGATGAATCTAAATGGACCCCCGTAGACATTGCAAATTTTGAACTTGATGGAAAATCCATGAATGCTCTTCATTGTGGCTTAGACCATAATGTTTTTAATTGTATTTCTACTTGCACTACTTCTCATGATATTTGGAAGCTTTTAGAACTTACCCATGAAGGCACTAAGAAGGCTCAAAAGCAAGAATCCGATCAAAAGAAAGAACCCGATGCAAAATCCGTACCCAATTGCCCACTCCACAAGAAAAGGGCCAAGAAAAAGGGGAAGAAGAAGGCTTCAAAGGCAACATGGAGTGATAGCTCCACCTCTTCATTCTCCTCCTTCTCCTCGAGCGACCAAGGTAAAAAATGCCTAATGGAAAATCATGAGGTATCATCCTCCTCCTCTTCTGACTCCTCTTCCTCTTGTTCTTCAAATTCAAATTCTTTAAATCATCTTTCTTATGAAGAAC
This sequence comes from Viscum album, assembly GCA_963277665.1. Taxonomy (NCBI): domain Eukaryota; kingdom Viridiplantae; phylum Streptophyta; class Magnoliopsida; order Santalales; family Viscaceae; genus Viscum; species Viscum album. The sequence goes on from OY728142.1 coordinate 1,493,683,563, forward strand.
TCTCACACGCTAGAGACCAATTAGAAAATGGTTTTCATGAGCTTTCTTCAAAATTTGTCGCTTTAAAAAAGTCTTTCAAAAAACTCTCTTCCGAAAAAGAACAACTTCTCAAAGAGAAGGAGGAACTCACCCTTAAAATCCAAAATTTCCCAAATGTTGATTCCATGGAATCAACCATCAAAGACCTAAGGGAGACCCTAGCAAAGTTCACCCAAGGGGAACAAAATTTGAACAATTTTCTTGGTTCCCAACGTATATCTAGAACCACCCAAGGGCTAGGATATACCAATGTAGCTTCCTCCTCCCATGATCCCACTGTTTTTGTAAGGGGGAGCTCAAGTTTTAAATTTTGTAACTATTGCAAGAAACCCGGGCACCTTATTTATGAATGTAATTGTAAAAACGCCCGGTACGGCCAACCAAAGTCTATTTTCTTTTCGGATGAATTCTATAGGAGAAGACCCGCTACAAGGCAAGTGTGGATTGAAAAATCCCTTCTAGCGAGTCTCTCCGGGCCTAAAATCATCTCTTTTCAAAATCCCTCTCCCCGGTGACTTTTTGTTTTTATTTAGGGGGAGTTAGCTTTGTTTTTGTCAAAATTTTCGATTCCAACTTCCAATTTCAACACTTGGAATCAATTTTTCTTTTCAAAATTTTCAATTCATTTTTGATTCAAAACTTTCAATTCAAACTGTTATTCAATTTTCATTTCAAAATTTTCAACAATTGGTATTATTTTCAATGGGTTTAAAATCTTGATTTTCAATTCTTCCCTCAATCAAGTTTTATGCCCCATTCTATTTTGATAATCACAAAGGGGGAGAAATTTCTTGATTGATTGGGGGAGAATCTTTTCTCTCATGCTTAGTATTTATTTCCAATTTATCATTTAAAAGCATGCCTTTCATTTATGTTTGTACTTTAATTGTTTTGGTGATTGTGATCATCAAAATAGGGGGATATTGTTGTACATCTCGTTCCCCTCGTTGTTTGATTTTCATGATCACAATCACCTTCTTTTTTATCTAATATTGTGTTTTAAGCGTTGTGGATGATAGGCAAGAGATTGCCAAAAGAATGGCCCAAGAAAGCATCTCAAGTGGACTGAAATTCAGTCCACCGGCCAACCGGTGTGATAGCACCGGCCAGCCGGTGGACCTGGAAGAGGCATTGCCCACTGCCAGGTTCCACCGGTCAGCCGGTGGCTTGACCACCGGCCAGCCGGTGGCATCCAGTCAATAGTGTTTGCTACTGTCTTGCCACCGGCCAGCCGGTGGCTCCTCCACCGGTCAGCTGGTGGAGCCTGGATCAGTTTTCTCCTCCTCTGCCAAGGCACCGGCCAGCCGGTGGCCCTGCACCGGCCAGCCGGTAGCCCAGTCAAACTAGCCGTTGGGTTTGACCAGTCAACCCTCTTTTGGCCTCCAACGGCTCCGAGGACTTCTCCAACGGCTCCGAAGCCTCCCCAAGGGTTCCATGCCTATAAATAAAGGCCAAGGAAGCCCCGGACAACGATCAGAACACTTGTGAAGCCAACGTACACATTTTCCATCATTTGGCGTACCTCCGGTGCATTCCTCCAAGGGAACCCCAAGTGCTCCATCCAATTCCACATCCAAGGAGCTCCTCCAAAGAAGCTTGGAAGCGGCCTTCAACATCTCCATCCAATCAAAGGCACCCAAGGCTTCTCAAACTATGGTTTTTCTTGTTTATCTTTTTGAGCTTTAAAATTGGGTTTGTGCCTACAAACCCCAACCTTTTCTCTATCCCCCTTTCTTTTGGGTTCTCACACCACCATTAAGGTGTGAAGAGGTTTCTTCAAGCCTTTCCTTTTAAAAGGCTTGAGTTTTCGGTGAGCTAGCCTTCACCCGTTAAAAAGGCTAGTGGGTTCTTGCTAAACCATTAAAAGCAAGTGGGTTCTTGCTAAACCAATAAAAGCAAGCTGTAATAGGTCCTAGTGCTACCTCAAAGCCTAGTGGGTTTCTTGCTAAAACCATTGAAAAGCAAGCGGTAGGAATCTCTCAACGGTTGAGTTGGGAGCGGAGACGTAGGCCGGGTTTTGGCCGAACTCCGTTATCAAGTTTCGTGTGTCTTGCCTCTTTATTTCCGCTGCATTCTTTACTTTGATTTTAAATTGTTAATCATTTTTAAAAGGCAATTCACCCCCCCCTCTTGCCATCATTCCCCGTCCTTTTTCCGAACCAACAACCATAACATAATTTAACCTGAATTTTATCTCATGCCTTTCACTTTCCATCATAACATATAGTAACCCATAATTACCTCAAAAGTAAGGATCATATAAACCCAAATGGTTCTTTATAACAATGTCCACAAAAGAACAGATAACTATTCCTTTAATAAAATTTTCATATATCAAACATCAGTGTTTCACATACTATAAAAAGTCTTCTAATGTAACCCCATCATCAAAAGAGACTTAATACTCTTAAGAATTTCACCATAACTCTTGAAGCCCTTATATGTTGACTTCTTACTCATTCAACATTATTCATGATCCATTAACCATTCCTTTCCAACTTATTCTTAAATACTTCTCTCCTACAAAAAAATTCATGAATCATATCCTAAGATTCCAAAATAGGAAAACAAATGTTAAGAAATAATCCATACCTTTGATTGGTCATTGTTAGTTTCTTAATCCTCAATCGGAATGGCATTAGGTATTGGTAGACGAATATTTGTACGATCTTGGTGATACCATTCCCGAAACTTCTTTATAAGACATTTGTTTTCATAATGACCATGCACACCACATTTAAAACATTCAATTGATCCCTCAGAAATAACTTCTTTCCCTTTCCTCGAGTCAACTGGATGATTCCTTTTTCCATGGCAGGTTCTTGCTTTATGAACTTTATTTCCACATCAATAGCATATTTTTGTCCCTTTGAAACATTTTCCTAGGTGTTTCTTTTCATATATTTGACACATAGGTTTTTGAACACACTTACCTTTATGATTATTACCTTTAGTTCCTTAGGGATTTGTTTCTCGCATATATGATGCCTTATAGAAATAACCAAGGTTTAGGTGGTCAATCATGACTCCAGATAGTTGGTTGAGGATAAAAATAAGAGTTCTCATTGCAGCTCCCGTATCATTCAATTGCTCGCTTAGAAAACTGTCACAGTTTCCTTCACATCCACTGTTACTTTGGTTCCTTCTAGATCCAACCATTTACTAAAACCAAAAATGTTAGTGTGAGTATATCAACAAAACCATAATGTACTAATGAGGAAGATAAACACTAAGATATAATTACTCATTCACTTTATCTAAAACTAGGACTCTTTCTGAAATCATAACCATTATGGTAATGTCACTTATTCTTAGAGAATACCCTAACCTATAAAGTTATCTAAACCGACCTTTGATACCAACTATAAGGCCCCAGCCTTAAACCTTACTTAATATATAATTAAATAAATAATTCACATTGAGGATATTTTCATGGTTTATAGTTTTAGAGAATTAGGACATAACTATTACATCTCAAAAGATTACAAAGTAGACACCTCTACTAAGTTTCCATAAAATAAAAACTCTTAAAAAGAAACATGTCTAGTTCCATGTTTTAAAAAGCATGACCTTCCCTTGATCCCATCCTTGACCCTATTCCACATTAAGTCCTATGAAAAACATTTCAAAAAAACTTGGGGTGAGCATAAAAAGCTCAGTAAGGGATACACAAAGAATGTAAACTATTAGTTTTTCAAAACAATAAGTAAACCATGTATACTTTATCAAAGTAATACTTTTCAACTTTATGATGTAGTAAAAAACTCCCCACAGAATAAAATATCATTACTTACCCTTTTATAACTAAAATATTACCATAAAACCCATATAAAGAACACATAACATATAAAGGTAACCCGGGACATAAACATACTTAAATGGAGTAACCATACGGTCGACTTCCACACATACTTAATGGAATAGCCATACGGACGACTTCCATACATACTTAATGGAATAGCCATATGGCTGACTTCCATACCCAATTCATTGGAGGTTATAACGTAACCACCCGTCCTAATATTCACGGCACCACCCGTCATATGGTTTATCACGTAATCACCCGTAAAATGTCCAATTACCATCATTACACATAAAATATTGAAAATATAAACATTTCAACAACAAAATTTCATTTTCAATCACAATAAGTCCAAGATATTGAATTAATCAATCCATTTTCAAAAACCATTTAAAAGATATTTTTGAATGAAAGTGTCCCATACCACTTTGAAGATTTTAATGGAATTATAATTTTAAAACATTAATGTCCATATAAATAAATACTAAAAATAATTTTGAAAACTTGGACATTAAAGATAAATATTTAGAATAATGAATCTTTAAAACATTTTAAATGATATTTTTGTTAAAGAGTTTTTAACAAAATGAGAGACTCTTGAATACAAATAATTGCGGAATAAAATTTAATCCAAGATTTATAATATCATGAGAATAAAGGGATTCATGATATAATATGTCAAAGGACAGTATAAAAACCACATAAGAGTGAATTGGTGCATAACAACAATGAAGTCTCAATGGAAATGTAAAGTTAGATGAAATCCGTTATAAAGATGGTATCCTTAAATTAAGGATACATCTATCACATAATTATGTGTGAGAAATATAAATACACCAAATATTAGTGGATATTAAGTGTGAAACAATCAGAGGTCATTCACACATAATCTTGTAAAAACAAAACCAATGACATAAATATTTAACTCAATGAAATGAGATTGAGTTATGATTTCCCATACAAGTTCGTAAGAATTTATCAATGAGATGATTATGTGTATAAATAGTATATATACACAAAGGTTTGTAGAAATTACAACATAGAGATTCCACACATAATCTTTGAATAATAAAATCAAGAAGTAGAGGTTTAACCCAAAGAATTGAAAGGGGCTTAAGAAGTTCCCTTACAGAAATCCGACAGCCTAACAACGCCACTTTAAAATTCATAAAATTAGTTGATGAGAGAGAATATGGTATCTCATCACTTGGAAATAAAATTTACATAAATAAGGATATATAAGAACATATCTCAACAAAATATTATGTGAATTGAAATACATAACAAAAGAAATCTTTTAAAAAGAGGAGGGTGAATGGTTCCCTTACCGACTTGGGTAACTTTCGAAACATACACCCCATTGAAGAAGGGTCATACAATGAATATGTAAATACCCATAAATGAAATTATATTACACAAAGAGTATAATATTGGGAAGTAAATACACCACTCAAAGGAAATGGTGGAAAATGTAGCATAAATCTCGCTGGACTAAAAGTGAGATGAAAAATCCCTTACGAAAACTCGGCAACCTAACGACGCCACTTAAAACTTCCAAAAAATGGATTGATGAGATCAAATAGGGTCTCTCATCATATAAAAATAAAATTTTTATCCAGAATAATATAAAATAACATCCCCAAACATAACAAAGAGGATCTTAAAAGAAGTGACATAAAGGAGAGTACTTAAAAAGAAGGATACATGTTGGATCTCTTATGAAAATTCGGCAGCCTAACGGTGCCAATCAAAACTTCCAAAATGGATTGATGAGATAAAATAGGGTCTCTCATCATATGAACATAAAAAGTACAGTAAGAGTAATATAAAAGAACATCCCAATCATAAGAAATATGAGCTTAAAAGGTATGACATAAAAGAGTGTACTTAAAAAGAAAGAGAGGGGTAGGATCCCTTACCTCGTGTCCGACTTGACTCAATCGTTCTTTAATCTCCTGAATAATAAACTTGAGTTAATTTATACTTGATTAAGAAATTTTTTCAAGTTCATTATTCCTTTAATATCACTTATTACCATGTTATGCACATTATGTAATCATTTAAGTTAATAACGGTCGTTTTGTCGATACTTAGTACTTGAGTCAAAAATAAACTCTTTATAATCACAAGTTTGTTCATGGGGTAAAATATCCTTTATATCAAGAATTATATTCATTATTTAGATATCATATATATCATATATATATATATATATTATATACATGCATTTTTAATATTACATAATCATTTAGAGGTAATAAATGAAATGCACCGTTCATAGAGACGGTAAGCCGTACGTACGCATGAACGCTACTTCCATTTCTATTTCATATTTAATGGAATTAAAACATAATTATACATAATAGTATTATAATTCCAGTATGGTATCATATATAATATCATTAAATATATCCTTTACACATACCACATATGGTATTAACGAATCAAATCACTTTGTGGGGGCGGTAGTCCGCACTTCCTAAAATGAAGATATCGTGTTTACCAATAATGGAAACCATAAAGGTATTCCATAAATAAAAAATACATAAGATTAAGTAGAACAAAAAAATATTATATATCATATATAAATATTGTGACATCTTAATTGCCACCTTTGAAGGCGTTGAAAGTATATTTAACAATCATCGTTTCGTGAGGCAGAAATTCACCATCCTCAGAAACAGTATGTTCTCTAACCATTAGATGTAGGTGTGTGTATGTGTATCTCAAATAATTATTATAAAAACATCCTAGTATATGGAATATAATGGTGTTGTTACAAAATAAATGAATAAAAAGAGTTTAGGGGGTTGGAGAAGTGAAATAAAACAAAAGAGCACAAGTGAAGATGTTACCTTAAAATCGGGTAACTCCCTTTGGTTTGAACCAAAGGGTTTCTTGAAGAGCTTCCTCCCTAAGGTAAGGCTTATATGATGAGGATAGGGATTTTTAGAGACAAAATTATCAGAGCTTTTCCGAGCCAAAGGCTTTTGAGGTGTGGGTAAGGAGGTAGAGGTGGGGACCTTTTATAAGAGGAGAGGAGGGGCACTCTTGGAAAGTCAAGAAAGGTTACATTATTTCCAAATGCGTTTCGGATTTTAAAGGTCCCAAATTTATATATTTAGAGGATAAGGTGATAAGGGTTATAAATCCACCCATCTAATAGTTTTTTGACATGTTTATGTCTTAGATTTTACATTATCTTTTCATTTTATTTAAATCGTTAAATAATGAGGTAATCGCTGCATCACCGTGATGTCATAAATAATTTACTTTATTTAATGCCTAAAAATTATAAAAAAAATACTATGATGTAGGAAATATTTTTATCTTTCCAATGAATATTTATAGTCAAAAATCGGACTTGTATAACCCCATGTAAAAGTTGTTTTATTAAAACAATACATTTTTGTGTCATTTTTACTTTTACTTTAAATAAAAGGAATTAATGTCATTATCTTGCCCAAGTGGCTCCATGGGGTCCCAAAAAACGACCCATGGGTTTTCTTGGTCGGTCATGACTCATCCAATAGGGTTAGGACAGGTGTCAATATATTTTCATTTTATTATAATATCATTTTTACCTTAAATCACATTAATTACCTTTAATCGCGATTAATAAAACTTAAAAGTTACTTTTCATCAAAAATTATTTTCATCCCATTGAACAAAATTTTACTTAATAATGAAAATAATTTATATTGGATTTTTTTAAATTCAAATCACAGAAGTGGTAAAGTTCCATCTAAACAAAAAATCGGTTTTTGTAACTACAACTTTGTGGTTTCACTATTCATAAAAAATTTAGGTTTTTTAGAAAAATACCAAAAATTCACCCTAAGCTATATTTGATATTCCAAATTCAAAAATGATGTCTATTTTAAAAAATTCATAACATAGAAGTTTCATGAATTAATTTTATAATTAAATCCCGCTATAAAATCAAATAGCGTGTTTTTAAGAAACAATATCTATCAAAAGATTGACACTCGTTTATGTCCAATATCAAAGAGATATTAATTCCAATGACCACAATTGGATTAAATGGTAAAAATATATTCTAATTTAACTTTAAAACCAATTAAAAAGATAATCTAACTATATAAATAAATTATATTAAAAATAGGTTTTGAATTAAAATACAACACTTTTCACTATTAATTAAAAATGAACATTATCAGAAAAATACCAAAAATTTACATAAAGTAAATTTTTATGTCCCGATTCCAAAGAAGAATTTTATTTTGGAAAATTCAACATATAAAATTGTCAAAAGTATATTTAAAAATGGTTTTCCATCAAAAGGCGGTTAATCGACCTTTTAAAGAATATTAGAAGATTTATGCTTAAAATTGGATTCATTTACATTTTTAATCCCCTAACAGTTATTGTAAAAAGTAAAAATATTTGAAAAACATATATAATCATTTTGTAGTTAGTTCTGTTCATTCCCGTCATTACAACGGCTAGGTGTTAACTACTATAAAATTATTTTATTATTAGAGTGCAACGTAAGATTTCAAAGGAACTCGTTGTTGCGTATTGGGTAAGCCATCAAGCATAACGTTCCCTTTAAAGTAATATTAATATTTTATTCACAAATATGGATAAATATAAAAATTTCATATTCTTTATTTACCTGGGGTGTTACATCCTTCCCCCCTTTTGGGAATTGCATCCTCGCAATTTTAAAATTGGGCTCGGAAACTTCATTGAAAGCCCCAAATCAGAAAAAAAGTAAATTAAACTATCACTTCAAAAGAAAGAAAGGGAAGTACAAAGGTCACCCGAGTTAACCCATACTAGGATTCCATGCATGAAAACATGGATATGGAAGAAAAAACAAGGGGTCATGTTCTGAGGGAGTGTGATAGAAAACATGTTTAGGAGAAAGTTAACCACCGGAAAATCACAAACTTGTGATGGGTTAAACGGTATTGAATTCCCCAGTAGGAAAAGTTAACGGAAAACATTTTTTTAGTTACTTTTCATTGAGGAATTTATTTTTGAGCTTAACTAAAACATAAGGAAACATACTTACTTGTCATGTTGACTTTCAACTTTTACTAGATTTCTTACACGAACTCATATTTTCTCCAAAAGATGAGTATTTAGGATGACTTGTTTACATTAAGAGAGATATAATCAACTTCTAGAGAATCACCTAATCCACAAAAGAGAACTATATACTTCCCATGTCTTTAGACTTTAACCAAAAACAAAACCAAAAAGGTTAGTACAAGATTAGATAATCCAGAAAAGGATAACCCTTTATAAAAATAAAATCTATTCTTAATCTCCAAAATTTTTCCAACAAAACCCAAAGTTCAACAAAGACCATTCGATAAACAATTTTTCCATAAAATTCTTTAAAGTAAACCAAACTAATATTGAAACCCAAATATTTGAAGGATTTAATAACATAGTCTTCCAAGGTAAAAATTAACACTTATCTTTAAATAACATCAGTTGCTCTTAAAGTCTCATATTGAAAAGTAATTAACCTAATCACATATCCTCCATGATAGGTTAATAATTTCCATAGATAACCCAAAATCAACTTAATATTAATTCATAAAATCATCTAACTAAAAAGAATAATTCAAACTAACCAGGGACTTCATGTAGTCTGTAAAGACCCGTAAAAATTCAAGGGAATTTTTTTCTAATTTTTTTTTGGATTTTACAAGAACGCAGTTTCTGACGGCCCCTGATTCCGAGGCCCGGGGTGCCCGGAATTAATTTCTGAAGTTTAGCATGGGTACGTTCAGTGAACGAACGAGCGAGTTTTCCTAACGTTTTAACCGGTGCTCGGAATTGAAATCTGAGGGCACCGATGAAACCACAGCGCCAGTAATTTCTTAGGAGCACATTTTCCGAATGTGTGTTTATTCGGGAGGAGTTGTTAAAAATGTGAGGAATAAAAATAATTATTTTACAATTTAATTTTTATTTCTTTACTAAGAGGTTTAAGTGTTAAGTGAAATAAAGTTGTGTCGCAACTTTATTTCTCTCTTCTAAGTGGTTTAACATCCATGTGAGGGAATTGTGGTGGGACCCACTAAATAATAACTTCTCTTGTTAGGATATTTGTGAGGTGGGGCCCACATGAGACCTACCCCTTCAAATTCTTAAAACTCCCTCTTAAGTGTGTAACCCTTAAAAACTCACCATTGATTAGGGTGACTTTCCCTCTCCCCACTTTAATTCAAATCCAACACATTAACTTAATTAAGTGAGTTATGTGTTTTGAATTTTGAGTTTTTGAAAATGTTTGCATAAGTAAATAAAATAAGGAAAATACTTATTTTATTTCAGTTCGATTTTTCTGTGGAGAATTGTGAGAGGGAGAGTTCTATACTTTGAAGAACTTCATCTTCCACGTTGATGAATGTGAAGAACGGTTCTTATCCGACGAAGAACATCGACCCTTCGACTTAGAAGACTCGGCGACCCAGATTCTTCTGTCTTCATCTTCCTCCATGACAAGGGAGAAGTCGCCGAATGCGGTGATCATCACCAATGACAACGTACCTTACTTCTTTATCATAGCAACAAGTGAGGAGACGTCGTTTCCTCCTTGGACGCACCCCGACATCCACAAAATCTACGTCCGACCCCGCGACGCCGTTCTCCGTGACACACGATGTGCGACGTCAAATATCAAAGCAGGGAATTATGTTTGAGAATGATTTTATTCCCTTGAATTCTTTCATTCTAAATAAAACAAAGAAAATGGATCAACTTATTATCTAGTTGATCCACGAACGTTTTCCTAGCTGTTGGGAATATTTTGTTGCGGAAAATCGTGGGGGATTATTATTTTATTATTGATCGTGATCTCATATGTCGCCTTTGTTGGTTTCATTTTGGGCCTCCTGTTAACATACTAACGAGGGGAGGTCGGACAGCACGAACACGACCGACCCTCCTTCCCCCCTTGTTGTTTGAGTTCGTTGCGGCACGTGAAAGGCAGTGCGGTTCCGTTGCACCGCGCGGAAACGAGAAGAAAGAACGCGACAAAGAAGCACGGCGTCGTTGCGTTGTGCCGTTGGGGCCGAACAAAACCACGAGCGGAGTCAGGGTCGGGGAGGCGATTTGAAGACCCCACATTTTGTTATTGAAGTGCGGATCGACGGACGATGGTGAGGCAGGACGCGAAGGCGTTTTGATGGCTTTGCAGCGAAGGTCGGGTTCTGGGATAAACTCTGGCGAAGACCGCAGGCGAATCAGACCACGAGAGAGCGTATGGTGGTCCACGGAAGCCCCCGCCGGCGCACCGCTGGAAGAATCCGCCACTTCTAAAGTCGCGACGGCGACCGAGGGTCCTGTGGCCGCGTGGGACCGGGGAACGCGGCAGCGCGCCGTGTCCGTTGACACGAAGCGGCCCCCAGCGCGAGGGGACCGCGGCTCCTTGGGCGCGCCCGCTCGGCCAGCGCCGAGCCACCCAGGCTGGGCCGCGCCGCGCCCAGCAGGGTCTGACCCGGACCCAGGTCGGGGAAACCCGGTTCGGGCCGACCCAGGGGGGTTGGGCCGGGTCGGTCCGGGCCGAGACCCCCCGTTTTCAGACCCCTCACGGGTTTTCACTCATATCTTGAGCTGTAGACCTCTGATCGACGCACCGTCAGTGGAGATGCGACCCTTGGATCGAGACAGTCGTTTTGGTATATTACACTCAAGGTTTCGGAATACTTTGGGTTCAGCCAGGTTGGTTCGTACACGAAACCAACCAGGCCCTCGGAGCGGAAACGCTTGTAACTTGAGATCTGTACATCCGATTGACGTGTCATCAAATTTGTTGGATTACTCTTGATGAGACGGAACTTTTGGATTACTCCGATCGAGGTTTGGACGTCGTCGGAGTGTGGTCGGGTTGGTTCGCTCACGAAGCCAACCGAGCCCCTGGAACGAAAAAGCCAATAACTCACAGACCGGGCGTCCGATTGTCACGCCGCCTGTTTCATTGATTTCCTATTGATCAGACGGAACTTTTGGAATACTTCGCCTGAGTTTTGGTTGTTGTTGGATAGTGGCCGGGTTGGATTGTACCCGAAATCCAACCGAGCCCCTGGAATGGAAAAGCTGATATCTTTCTGACCAGACGTCCGTTTGACGAACCGTCAGCGGTGTTGGTGATCACGTTGAGAAACGGTCCCTATGATTATACCATATGAGAGTTCGAGGTACAGTTGAGATACGGCCGAGTTGGTTCGCACACGAAACCAACCGGGCCCCGGGGATGAAATGGTAATAACTCACAGACCGGGCGTCCGATTGACGCGCCATCTGTTGCGTTGAGACCCCTATGACAAGGCGGTCCTTTGAGATACTTCTTCGTGGGACTTTGAGATACTTGGAGTATCGACCTATAGCTCGTGGAGCGGACCCTCCCAGAGATGAGCGTGTGGAGTACAGAGACTGTGTAGCCGACTCAGACCTGACGACTACTTGACCGACTCGACTTGGAGTGAGTCGACTAGCCCAGTGGATGGAGAACTAATTTGTGAGGTGCAGACCCATGGAGAATGGAGCACTACCTATGTGACATTGCAGACCCGCGGTACTCGTTCGGAGAGTACCTCTGCAGGCTACTAGGGGGTGTGCACTACTGTGTTTGGGTGGCATACCCCGGCGGGAAGCACTACTGTGTTTGGGTGGCTGACCCACGGTACTCGACAGGAGGAGTACCTCAAAATTCTTAGGTTAGTGAGAAGTACCTCGGAGTCGTGACAGGACCACTGTACACTCCAGAGACGGGGATCTTCAGCAGTTACGGTTTCGATAATGAAAATCCTGGTTTGAGCTGAGTCTATGACCTTTGTGTTACCTCTTTATTGAGATGGGTCAATTGATAACTTAGGTATATGTATGGGCGTATACCTGGGTAGTGTTTATCCGTTGATTTCATAATCTTTGTGTTTCCTCATGATTAAGATGGGTTACTTGATAACTTAGGTATATATGTGGGCATATACATAAGTAGAGGTTATCTGTTGAGATCTTCCTTGTAGTTATCCTTGTTGGTTTTAGTGAGACCTTGAGGGTCTCGGGGTCCCTATTGAGTATCGTTATACTCACCCCTGCACTGGCTATGCCCGCACCTCGTTGTGTTGGTTGCAAACGACGAGCAGTGCTGACGGAGGCTGAGTGTTCGAGGACTAGATGGTACCCGGAGGTGGACTACATGACGAGTCAGTATTCAGAGGTGGACTTCACAGTGAGACGAAACATGGAGGAGGTTGACAGGCGAGAGTGTTGTGGAGGCTATCTGTACCTACCCTTCTGGTAGGATCCACGGTGGACAATCCAGGAGCTGTGCCATCTGTACCTACCCTTCAGGTAGGATCTGAGGAGGACGACCTAGGAGCTGCTTCCGTTCTTCCAGTTTTTGTCTTTTTTTGTTGTACTTTGTTCAGTTGTAGTTGTACTTTCATTTGGGTTTGTATTCTGGCCCATTTACCTTTCATCACGTTTATTTGTACTTAGTGTTTTACTTTCTCTTGTACTCTTTGGTGTTTTGTTTACTTTTATAAAGGAAATGCCTTCCCAGTTATCAGGATTTACGCCTTTGGTGCTAGTCACCAGCCCTTGGCCTATGGAAGGCAGGCTTAGGGTAGTCACGACATGGGCCCTGAGGACAGGTCGTGACAAATTGGTATCAGAGGAGTCGGTTCTACCACAGAACTTATAACTCTGATATTTTCTTTCTGTGAAGCAATAGTGTTAAGGGTACCGAGTGTGGTATTCAGTTCAGGGAGTCCAGTGTTGGTGCGGGCGGCTGACGTATCCATACACCAGGACATTGACAACTGATTTCCGACTTTGTGCACGAAAACACTGATTGTGTGTGTGTTTTCAAAGGTTTTCCCTTAAAACAGCTCAAACCAGGTCAGCTCACCAGGTATAATCATTTGACCATGTCACGTTGTTTCTTTCAGGATGCCTTTCACGGACGACCAGCTAGAGCCCAGAGGGATGTGCATACTGATAGCCTGCCGAGCGACGAGGCTTCAGTATAGGGCCCTCTTGCAGTTGAGGAACCAGCGGAGGCACCAGTGGAGGCACCAGTGGTACTACCATATGTTGGGCCACTTATTCCACCAGCCCCAGTAGTAGGTGATGCACGCTACTTGAGCGCACTGTACGAGTTCTAGCACCAGAGGCCACCCAGGTTCCGGGGAGAGACGGACCCGCAGGCGGATGAGGATTGACTAGAGGCTGTGGTGAGAGTCTTCAGGCTAGTGGGGACGCCTGCAGACTTCCTGGAGATTTTTCCTGCCAGTATTCTTCAAGAAGCAGCAGGCAGGTGGTGGAGCCACTTGTTCCAGTTTTGCAACACGATGACCTTCACATGGGAAGACTTCGAGACCTTCTTTAGGGTAGAGTTTGTACCAGTAGCTCTGCACCCCCAGCGTGTTCAGGAGCTGTTACCTTTGCCGCAGGATTTTCGATCAGTAGCCGAGTCATCTATGGGAAGTAGACAGATGATGTAGAGGTCCAAGAGGACCAGAGCCAGCTGTACGAGAAGCAGGAAGTGTTATGAATGCGGCAGGAAGGGTCACCTGGCACGTGACTGTCTGACCCCCCGCACTGTCGATCCGCAGGCTTTGGAGGAGCCACTAAGGCAGAAGCAGTGGCGGATGCTTGAACAATAGCCGAGCAGTGGACAAGGCAGTAGAGCTCCGGGAGCAGGTGGACAAGAGCAGAACTAGTGGATACTTCCCTTGTACTTCTAGTTCCATGTTGATGTTATATTCGTGTCTTTGTAATATGAGCTGAAATAATAAAAAGACACTTATCTTTGTTTTCTTTCCTGTCCTTTTGTTTGGTTGATACTGAGTGGTCCTGGTTAAAACTGTTGACTTGACCCTAACTTTTGAGATTTCTACTGGAGGAGACCCAGTGACCTCACACTGATGATGACATTGTGACTCGACCCTTGGAGGTGAGAGTGACAGTTGGATCTCTTAGTAGTTACGTCGAGGCCTTACGACGTCATCCATGGCATGAATGCGTCATTTATGTCAGGATTGACTTTATTAGGCGATGGACGTGGTTCATCCAGGGGATGAGACTGAGTTTCTCTTGTCGGAAAAGGAGAAATTTTAGCAGCTCTTTCAGATCATATGAAAAGAAGGTGCAGATCATCCAGGAGCGGATGAAGACTGCACAGTGTAGTAAGAAACAGAAAACCGACTCCAGTCTTAGAGACTCGAGCATGTTAAATGTTTCAAGAAGAGGAAGCTTACGGAGAGATGAGTCTACGGAGCAGCAGATGTGGAGGCAGAGCTAGGAGAGCATCATGAGGTGGTGTACATCTTAACATGCAACAACCACCCGCCTTAGTTATCCCCTCCAGGCTCAGGGAGCTGGAGGGAGGAGGAAGAGTGAGGCTGCATGCGGTCAAGGAGTGTGACCCAATGGCTCTAAAAATGATTTAAGGGACAGTCTGTGTCCACAACTAGCTGTTGTAGTAATGGACGTTGATATGAATCATTCCTTGCTTTCACAAATCTTGTTCCAGACCTAGAGTTTTCGGTAATCCATGGACGTGACCCTCACGTTTGGAGATACCTTGGGGGGAGACTCGATAATCACACTTACGCCGATGGTGTGGTCAGACCCTCAAGGCGAGAGTTTCGGTTGGAATCTCTTGGTGGTAGCGTCGAGGCCTTACGACGTTAGTTTGAGTATGGAAAGGGAAATAAATTTTCATACTCAAATTGACGGTTTTAGGAAAACTTCGGGATGGGTTTTCCTTGGTCGGCGAAAAGGAAAGCCCAGGCAACACAGGATAAACTCTTGCACAGGAGGGTGCAACCGATCACTCTTGAGTCAGTCAATCTTACCCTTATGGTAGCAGTCGTTTGAGTTTCAGTTCTAACAGGAATTTGAGACCTCTAGAGTTCGAGGATGACGGTCACGTTCTTATACGGTCTCACCTCGACGAGGTTTACGGAGATGTGGCCAAGGCGGCAAGTTATCTCCGAGGTTCAGCGGACCTTTCTAGGTCCTCAGCAGGACATGAGAGGTGGTTTACCACTTGACCCATCCACCTCAGTTGCACCAGGTGCATGATGTTTTCCATGTATCTCAACTGAGGAGATACGTGCTCGACCCTTCGCATATCATCAACCATAAGGAGCTGGACGATGGCGATGGGGTGACTTTCACGGAGGTTCAAGTGGGGATCGAGGATCGACGGGAGCAGATCCTACGAAGACGGTCGATTCCTCGGGTGCACTTTCTCTGGTAGTATGGGAACCTCTAGGTGAGTACATGAGAGCGGGAGGCTCAGATGCGTGATCAATACCGCTTTTGTATCCCTAGTTTTTGTTTAAGCTTTACGAGGACGTAAATCCCTAAGGTGGGAGTAATGTAAAGACCCGTAAATATTCAAGGGAAATTTTTTCTAAATTGTTTCTGAGATTTTACAAGAACGCAGTTTCTGACGGCGCCTGATTCTGAGGCCCGGTGTGCCCGGAATTAATTTCTGAAGTTTAGCACGGGTACATTCAGTGAACGAACGAGCGGGTTTTCCTAACTTTTGAACCGGTGCTCGGAATTGAAATCTGAGGGCACCGATGAAACCGCAGTGCCGGTAATTGCTTAGGAGCACCTTTTTCGAAGGTCTGTTTACTCGAGAGGAGTTGTTAAAAATGTGAGGAATAAAAATAATTGTTTTACAATTTAATTTTTATTTCTTTACTAAGAAGTTTAAGTGTTAAGTGAAATAAAGTTGTGTCACAACTTTATTTCTCTCTTCTAAGTGGTTTAACTTCCATGTGAGGGAATTGGGGTGGGACCCACTAAATCCTAACTTCTCTTGTTAGGATATTTGTGAGGTGGGGCCCACACGAGCCCCACCCCTTAAAATTCATAAAACTCCCTCTTAAGTGTGTAACCCTTAAAAACTCACCATTGATTAGGGTGAATTTACCTCTCCCCACTTTAATTCAAAGCCAACACATTAACTTAATTAAGTGAGTTATGTGTTTTGAATTTTGAGTTTTTTAAAATGTTTGCATAAGTAAATAAAATAAGGCAAATCCTTATTTTATTTTAGTTCGGTTTTGCTGTGGAGAATTGTGAGAGGGAGAGTTCTATACTTTGAAGAACTTCATCTTCCATGTTGATGAATGTGAAGAACGGTTCTTCTCCGACGAAGAACATCGACCCTTCAACTTAGAAGACTCGGCGACTCGGATTCTTCCGTCTTCATCTTCCTCCACGACAAGGGAGAAGTCGCCGACCGCGGTGATCATCGCCAACGACAATGTACCTTCCTTCTTTATCATAGAAACAAGTGTGGAGACATCGTTTCCTCCTCAGACACACCCCGACATCCACGGAATCTACGTCCGACCCCGCGACGCCGTTCTCCGCGACACCCGATGTGCGACGTCAAATATCCAAGTAGGGAATTATGTTTGAGAATGATTTTATTCCCTTGAATTCTTTCATTCTAAAGAAAACAAAGAACACAAATCAACTTATTATCTAGTTGATCCGTGAACATTTTCCTAGCTGTTGGGAATATTTTGTTGCAGAAAATCGAGGGGGGGGGCTTATTATTTTATTATTGATCGTGATCTCATCTGTCGCCTTTCTTGGTTTCATTTTGGGCCGCCTGTTATCATACTAACGGGGGGAGGTCGGACCTCACAAACACGGCCGACCCTCCTTCCCGCCTTGTTGTTTGAGTTTTTTGCGGCACGTGAAAGGCAGCGCGGTGCCATTGCACCGCGTAGAAACAAGAAGAAAGAATGCGACGTAGAAGCGGGGCGCCGTCGTGCCGCGCCGTTGGGGCCGAACGAAACCGCGGGCGGAGTCGGGGTCAAGGAGGCGATTTGAAGACCCCGCGTTTTGTTATTGAAGTGCGGATCGACGGATGATGGTGAGGCAGGACGCGAAGGCATTTTGAAGGATTTGTAGTGAAGGTGGGGTTCCGAGATGATCTCTGGCAAAGACCGCATGCGAATTGGACCACCGGAGCACGTCCGGTGGTCCGCAGAATCCCCCGCCGGTGCGCCGCCGGAAGAATCCGCCACTGTTGAAGTCACGACGGTGACCGAGGGTCCCGCAGCCGCGCGAGACCGGGGAATGCGGGACGCGGTAGCGCGCCGCATCCGGTGACACGAAGCGGCCCCCAGCGCGAGGGGACCACGGCTCCTTGGGCGCGCCCGCTCGGCCTGCGCCGAGCCGCCCAGGCTGGTCAGGCCAGGCCGCTCGTGCCGGGCCGCGCCCAGCAGGGTCCGACCCAGACCCGGGTCGGGGCGACCCGGTTCGGGCCGACCCAGGGGGGTTGGGCTGGGTCGGTCCGGGCCTAGACCCCCCGTTTTCGGACCCCTCACGGTTTTTCACTCATATCTTAAGCGGTAGACCTCTGATCGACGCACCGTCAGTAGAGATGCGACCCTTGGATCAAGACGGTCGTTTCGGTATATTACACTCAAGGTTTCAGAATACTTTGGGTTCGGCTGGGTTGGTTCGTACACGAAACCAACCGGGCCCTTGGAGCGGAAACGCTTGTAACTTGAGCTCCGGACGTCCGATTGACGTGCCGTCGACTTTGTTGGATTCCTCTTGATGAGACGGAACTTTTGGATTACTCCGCTCGAGGTTTGGACGTCGTCGGAGTGCGGTCGGATTGGTTCGCTCATGAAACCAACCGGGCCCTTGGAACGAAAAAGCCAATAAATCACAGACCGGGCGTCCGATTGACGCACCGCCTATCTCGTTGATTTCCTCTTGATGAGACCGAACTTTTGGCATACTTCGCCTGAGTTTTGGTTGTTGTTGGATTGTGGCCGGGTTGGATTGTACCTGAAATCCAACCGGGCCCCTGGAACATAAAAGCTGATATCTTTCTGACTAGACGTCGGTTTGACGAACAGTCAGCGGCGTTGGTGATCACGTTGAGAAACGGTCCCTATGAGTATACCATATGAGAGTTCGGGGTGCAGTTGAGATACGTCCGGGTTGGTTTGCACATGAAACCAACCGGTCCCCGGGGACGAAATGGCTAATAACTCACAGACCGGGCGTCCGATTGATGCGCCGTCTGTTGCGTTGAGACCCCTATGACGAGGAATTCCTTTGAGATACTTCTTCATGGGACTTTGAGATACTTGGAGTATCGACCTGTAGCTCATGGAGCGGACCCTCCCAGAGACGAGCGTGCGGAGTACGGAGACCGTGTAGCCGACTAAGACCTGACGACTGCTTGACCGACTCTACTTGGAGTGAGTCGACTAGCCTAGTAGATGGAGCACTACTTTGTGAGGTGCAGACCCATGGCGGACGAAACACTACCTGTGTGACAGTGAAGACCCGCAGTACTCGTCCGGAGAGTACCTCTGCAGGCTACTAGGGGGTGTGCACTACTGTGTTTGGGTGGCATACCCCGGCGGGAAGCACTACTGTGTTTGGGTGGATGACCCGCGGTACTCGACAGTAGGAGTACCTCAACAGTCTTAGGTTAGTGAGAAGTAACTCAGAGTCGTGATAGGACCACTGTACACTCCAGAGATGGGGCTCTTCAGTAGTTACGGTTTCGATAATGAAAATCCTAGTTTGAGCTGAGTCTATGACCTTTGTGTTACCTCTTTATTGAGATGGGTCACTTGATAACTTAGGTATATGTATGGGCGTATACCTAGGTAGTGGTTATCCGTTGATTTCATAATCTTTGTGTTTCCTCATGATTGAGATGGGTTACTTGATAACTTAGGTATATGTGTGGGAATATACCTAAGTAGAGGTTATCTGTTGAGATCTTCCTTGTGGTTATCCTTGTTGGTTTTAGTGATACCTTGAGGGTCTCGGGGTCCCTAATGAGTATCATTATACTCACCCCTGCACGGGCAATGCCCGCACCTCGTTGTGTTGGTTGCAGACGATGGGCAGTGCTGACGGAGGCTTAGTGTTCGAGGACTGGACGGTACCCGGAGGTGGACAACATGAAGAGTCAGTATCCGGAGGTGGACTTCACAGCGAGACGACACATGGAGGAGGTTGACGGGTGAGAGCATTGTGGAGGCTATCTGTACCTACCCTTCAGGTAGGATCCGTGGTGGACGATCCAGGAGCTGCGCCATCTGTACCTACCCTTCAGGTAGGATCCGAGGAGGACGACCTAGGATCCACTTCCGTTCTTTCAGTTGTTGTCTTTTTCTGTTGTACTTTGTTCAGTTGTAGTTGTACTTTCATTTGGGTTTGTATTCTGGCCCATTTACCTTTCAGCACTTCTCTTTGTACTTAGTGTTTTACATCCGCTTGTACTCTGTGGTGTTTTGTTTACTTTTATAAAGGAAATGCCTTCCCAGTTATCGGGATTTATTCCTTTGGTGCTAGTCACCAGCCCCTAGCCTATGGAAGGCGGGCTTGGGGTAGTCACGACACGGGCCCCGAGGACGGGTCGTGACATAGTCCAGTGGTAGGAGATAAATACCAGTTTCACTTTGGTTGTGGGTTTGATTCCCGCAGCTTAGTCCTATCTGACGGGTTGTCACACGGTCTGCGTGTTGTCCTTTTTCCAAAACTATATAATTCTTAAAACATTCCCTAACAATGAGATAAAATCTTAAAAAATAACCATAACATAATTTAACAAAAATTTTATCTCATGCCTTTCACTTTCCATCATAACATATAGTAACCCATAATTACCTCAAAAGTAAGTATCATATAAACCCAAATGGTTCTTTATAACTATGTCCACAAAAGAACAGATAACTATTCCTTGAATAAAATTTTCATATATCAAACATCAGGGTTACACATACTATAAAAAGTCTTCTAATGTAACCCCATCATCAAAAGAGACTTAATACTCTTAAGAATTTCACCATAACTCTTGAAGCCCTTATATGTTGACTTCTTACTCATTCAACATTCTTCATGATCCATTAAACATTACATTACAACTTATTCTGAAATACTTCTCTCCTAAAAACAAAATCATGAATCATATCCTAAGATTCTGAAATAGGAAAACAAATGTTAAGAAATAATCCATACCTTTGATTGGTCATTGTCAGTTTCTTCATCCTCGATCGGAATGGTATTACGTATTGGTAAATGAATATTTGTATGATCTTGGTGATCTCTTTCCCTAAACTTCTTCATAAGACATGTGTTTTCATAATTACCATGCACACCACATTTAAAACATTCAATTGATCCCTCAGAAAGAACTTATTTCCCTTTCCTCGAGTCAACTGGATGCTTTCTTTTTCCATGGAAGGTTCTTGCTTTATGACCTTTATTTCCACATCTATAGCATATTCATGTCCCTTTGAAACATTTTCCTAGGTGTTTCTTTCCACATCTTTGACACATAGGTTTTTGAACACACTTACCTTTATGATTATTACCTTTAGTTCCGTAGGGATTTGTTTCTCACATATATGATACCTTATAGAAATCACCAAGGTTTAGGTGGTCAATCATGACTCCAGATAGTTGGTTGAGGATAAAAAACAAGAGTTCTCATTGCAGCTCCTATATCATTCAGTTGCTCACTCAGAAAACTATCACAGTTTCCTTCACATCCACTGTTACTTTGGTTCCTGCTAGATCCAGCCATTTACTAAAACCAAAAAGGTCAGTGTGAGTATATCAACAAAACCATCATGTACTAATGAGGAAGATAAACACTAATATATAATTACTCATTCACTTTATCTAAAACTAGGACCCTTTCTGAAATCCTAACCATTATGGTATTGTCACTTATGCTTAGAGAATACCCTAACCTATAAAGTTATCTAAACCGACCTTTGATACCAACTATAAGGCCTCGGCCTTAAACCTTAATTAATATTGAATTAAATGAATAATTCACATTAAGGATCTTTTCATGGTTTAGATTTTTAGAGAATTAGGACATAACTATTACATCTCAAAATATTAAAAAGTAGACACTTCTACTAAGTTTCCATAAAATAAAAACTCTTAAAAAGAAACATGTCTAGTTCCATGTTTTAGATATCATGACTTTCCCTTGATCCCATCCTTGACCCTATTCCACATTAAGTCCTGTGAAAAACATTTCAAAAAAACTTGGGGTGAGCATAAAAAGCTCAGTAAGGGATACACAAAGAATGAAAACTATTAGTTTTTCAAAACAATAAGTAAACCATGTATACTTTATCAAAGTAATACATTTCACCTTTATGAATTAATAAAAAACTCTTCACTGAATAAAAGATCATTACTTACCCTTTTGTAACCAAAAGATTACCATAAAACCCATATAAAGAACACATACCATATAAAGGTAACTTGGGACATGAACATACTTAAATGAAGTAACCATACGGTTGACTTGCACACATACATAATGGAATATCCATACGACCAACTTCCATACATACTTAATGGAATAGCCATACGGCCGACTTCCATACCCAATGCATCGGAGGTTATAACGTAACCACTTGTCTTGGTATTCACGGCACCACCCGTCATA
Organism: Viscum album; assembly: GCA_963277665.1. Classification (NCBI taxonomy): domain Eukaryota; kingdom Viridiplantae; phylum Streptophyta; class Magnoliopsida; order Santalales; family Viscaceae; genus Viscum; species Viscum album. The sequence continues at coordinate 1,493,705,879 of OY728142.1, forward strand.
TGGTTTATCACGTAACCACCCACAAAATGTCCAGTTACCATCATTACACATAAAATATTGAAAATATAAACATTTCAATAACAACATTTCATTCACAATCACAATAAGTAATTCCAAGATATTGAATTAATCAATCAATTTTCAAAAACCATTTAAAAGAGATTTTTGAATCAAAGTGTCCCATACCACTTTGAAGCTTTTAATGGAATTATAATTTTAAAACATTAATGTCCATATAAATAAATACTGAAAACCATTTTGAAAACATGTACATTAAAGATAATGATTTAGAATAATGAATCTTTAAAACATTTAAAATGATATTTTTGTTAAAGAGTTTTTAACAAAATGAGAGACTCTTGAATACAAATAATTGCAGAATAAAATTTAATCCGATCTTTATAATATCATGAGAATAAAGGGATTCATGATATAATATGTCAAAGGATAGTATACACACCATATAAGAGTTAATTGGTTCATAACAACAATGAAGTCTCAATGGAAATGTAAATTTAGATGAAATCCATTATAAAGATGGTATCCTTAAATTAAAGATAAATCTATCACATAATTATGTGTGAGAAATATAAATACACCCAATATTAGTGGATATTAAGTGTGAAACAATAAAAGGTCATTCACACATAATCTTGGGAAAACAAAACCAATGACATAGATATTTAACTCAATGAAATGAGATTGAGTTATGATTTCCCATACAAGTTTGTAAGAATTTATCAATGAGATGATTATGTGTAGAAATAGTATATCTACACAAAGGTTTGTGGAAATTACAACATAGAGATTCCACACATAATCTTGTCATAATAAAATCAAGAAGTAGAGGTTTAACCCAAATAATTGAAAGTGGCCTAAGAAGTTCCCTTACAGAAATCCGACAGCCTAACGACGCCACTTTAAAATTCAGAAAATGAGTTGATGAGAGAGAAAATGGTATCTCATAACTTGGAAATAAAATTTACATAAATAAGGATATAGAAGAACATATCTTAACATAATATTATGTGAATTAAAAGACATAACAAAAGAAGTCTTTTAAAAGGAGGAGGGTGAAAGCTTCCCTTACCGACTTGGGTAACTTTCGAAACGTACACCCCATTGAAGAAGGGTCATACAATGAATATGTAAATACCCATAAATGAAATTATATTACACAAAGAGTATAATATTGGGCAGTACATACACCACTCAAAGGAAATGGTGTCAAATGTATCATAAATCTCGCGGGACTAAAAGTGAGATGAAATATCCCTTACGAAAACTCGACAGCCTAACGACACCACTTAAAACTTCCAAAAAATGGATTGATGAGATCAAATAGGGTCTATCATCATATTAAAATAAAATTTTAATCAATAGTAATATAAAATAACATCCCCCAACATAACATAGAGTATCTTAAAAGAAGTGACATAAAGGAGAGTACTTAAAAAAAAGGACAGAGGTTGAGTCTCTTACGAAAATTCGGCAGCCTAATGGTGCCAATAAAAACTTCCAAAATGGATTGATGAGAGAAAATAGGGTCTATAATCATATGAACATAAAAATTAAAGTAATATTAATATAAAATAACATCCCAATCATAAGAAATATGAGCTTAAAAGGTATGACATAAAAGAGTGTACTTAAAAAGAAAGAGAGGGGTAAGATCCCTTACCTCGTGCCCGACTTGAATCGATCGTTCTTTAATCTCCTGAATAATAAACTTGAGTTAATTTCTACTTGATTAAGAACCTTTTTCAAGTTCATTATTCCTTTTATATCACTTATTACCATGTTATTCACATTATGTAATCATTTAAGTTAATAACGGTCATTTTGTCAATACTTTGTACTTGAGTCAAAAATAAACTCTTTATAATCACAAGTTTGTTCATGGGGCAAAATATCCATTATATACAGAATTATATTCATTATGTAGATATAATATATATCATATATATCCATTATATACATGCATTTATAATAATAAATAATCATTTAGAGGTAAGAATTGAAATGCATCGTTCATGGAGATGGTAAGTCGTACGTACGCATGAACGCTACTTCCATTTATATTTCATATTTAATGGAATTAAAACATAATGATACATAACAGTATTATAATTACAGTATGTTATCATATATAATATCATTAAATATATCCTTAATACCTACCACATATGGTATTAACGAATCAAATCACTTTGAGGGGGCGGTAGTCCACACTTCCTAAAATGAAAATATCACGTTTACCCATAATGGAAACCATAAAGGTATGCCATAAATGAAAAATATAGAAGCTTAAGGAAAACATAAACATATTATATATCATATATAAATATGGTGACATCTTAATGGCCACCTTTGATGGTGTTAAAATAATATTGAACAATCATCATTTCGTGAGGCATAAATTCACCATCCACAAAACAGTATGTTCTTTAACCATTAGATGTAGGTGTGTGTAAGTGTATCTCAAATCCTTCTTATAAACAAAATCCTAGTATATGGAAGATACTGGTTTTGTTACAAAAGAAATGAATAAAAAGAGTTTAGGGGACTGGAGAAGCCAAATAATACAAAAGAGCACAAGTGAAGACATTACCTTAAAATCGCGTAACTCCCTATGGTTTGAACCAAACGGGATTCTTGAAGATCTTTTTGCCTAAAGTAAGGCTTCTAGGATGAGGAGAGGGATCTGGAGAGACAAAATTATTATATCTTGGCTGAGCCAAAGGCTTGAGAGGTGTGGGTAAGGAGGTAGAGGTGGGGGCCTTTTATAAGAGGAGAGGAGGGGAACTCTTGGAAAGTCAAGAAAGGTTACATTATTTTCAAATGCGTTTCGGATTTTAAAGGTCCCATATTGATATATTTCTTGGATAAGGTGAAAAGGGTTCGAAATCCACCCATATAATAGGTTTTTGACATGTTTAGGTTTTATATTTTACATTATCTTTTCATTTTATTTAAATCGTTAAATAATGAGGTAATCACTGTATCATCATGATGTCATAAATAATTTACTTTATTTAATGAATAAAAATTATAAAAAAGTTACTATGATGTATGAAATAGTTTTATCTTTCCAATGAACTTTTATAGTCAAAAATCAGACTTATATAACCCCATGTAAAAATTGTTTTATTAAAACAGTACATGTTTGTGTCATTTTTTACTTTTACTTTAAATAAAAGGCATTAATGTCATTATCTTACCCAAGTGGCTCCATGGGGTCCCAAAAATCGACCCATAGGTTGTCTTGGTCAGACATGACTCATCCAATAGGGTTAGGACAAGTGTAAAGAAATTTTCATTTTATTATAATATCATTTTTACCTTAAATCACACTAATTACCTTTAATCGCGATTAATAAAACTTAAAAGTTACTTTTCATCAAAAATTATTTTCATCCCATTGAACCACATTTTACTTAATAATGAAAATAATTTATATTGTCTTTTTTTAAATTCAAATCACAGAAGTGGTAAAGTTCCATTTAAATTAAAAATCAGTTTTTGTAACTACCACTTTGTGGTTTCACTACTCATAAAAAATTAAGGTTTTTCAGAAAAATACCAAAAATTCACCCTAAGATATATTTTATATTCCAAATTCAAAAATGATTTCTATTTTAAAAATTTCATAACATAGAAGTTTAATTAATTAATTTTATAATTAAATCTCGTTGTCAAATCAAATAGCGTGTTTTTAAGAAACAATATCTATCAAAAGATTGACACTCGTTTATGTCCAATCTCAAAGTGATATTAATTCTAATGACCACCATTGGATTAAATTGTAAAAATATATTCTAATTTAACTTTAAAAACAATTATAAAGATAATCTAACTATATAAATAAATTTTATTAAAAAGAGGTTTTGAATTAAAATACAACACTTTTCACTATTCATTAAAAAAAGGAACATTATCAAAAAAAATACCAAAAATTTACACAAAGTAAATTTTGATGTCCCGATTCCAAAGAAGAATTTTATTTTGTCAAATGAAACATATAAAATTGTTAAAAGTATATTTAAAAAGGGTTTTCCATCAAAAGGCGGTTAATCGACCTTTTAAAGAATATTAGAAGATTTATGCTTAAAATTGGATTCATTTACATTTTTAATCCCCTAAAATTTATTGTAAAAAGTAAAAATATTTGAAAAACATATATAATCATTTTTTAGTTTGTTCTATTCATTCCCGTCATTACAACGGCTAGGTGTTAACTACCATAAAATTATTTTATTATTAGAGTGCAAAGTAAGATTTCAAAGGAACTCATTGTTGCGTATTGGGTAAGCCATCAAGCATAGAGTTCCCATTAAAGTAATATTAATATTTTATTCACAAATATGGATAATTATAAAAATTTCATATTCTTTATTTACCTGGGGTGTTACATGGCATCACCAAGATGTATCAGGATCTTCATCGCCAGTACTGGTGGCCAGGTATGAAGAGAGATGTTTCTGGTTTTGTCATGAAATGTTTTAATTGTCAGTAGGTGAAAGCAGAGAAACAACAACCAGTAGGGATTTTACAGCAGTTACCCATCCCAGAGTGGAAGTGGAATGATGTCGCGATGGACTTCGTGACCGGGTTACCGAGGTCACCTCGGAGAAGTGATGTTGTTTGGGTCATCATCGACATGCTTACGAAGGTAGCACACTTTTTTCCAATCAAGGAAACCTTCAGCGTTGATGATCTGGGATGACTGTACATACAAGAGATTGTATGTCTACATGGAGTTCCACACTCCATTGTTTCTGACAGGGATGCATGCTTTACCTCTCAGTTCTGGAAGGGACTTCAGAAGGCCTTGGGTACCCAAGAACTTTTGAGTACATCATACCATCCCTAGACTAATGGCCTGTCTTAGCGCATGATCCAGGTGCTTGAGGATATGCTCCGAGATTGAATTCTAGACTTTGGAGATTCTTGGGAGAAGCATATACCTCTTGTGGAGTTCGCCTATAACAATAGTTTTCAGGCGACCAGTCAGATGGAACCATACGAGGCTCTGTACGGTAGGCCATGCCGATCGCCCTTATACTGGCTGGAGGTAGGAGAGGAAGCTTTGCTAGGACCTCGTCTTGTTCAGGAGACCTCAGAGCAGATAAAGTTGATTCGGAAGAGGATGGATACATCACAGTCTCGACAGAAGTCTTATGCTGATCAGCAGAGATGACCTCTGGAGTTCGAGGTCGGAGATCAGGTTTTCCTGCGTGTCGCACCGAGGTTGGGACACAAGAGGATTCAGAGATAGGGTAAGATTTCACCGTGGTACGTCGGCCCGTTTGATGTATTGGAGAGAGTTGGGATGGTTGCCTATCAGTTGAAACTGCCTCAGTGGTACCGGGCTATGCACGACGTCTTCCACGTCTCTCAGCTCTGATGTTACTTTTCAGACCCATCTCATGTCTTTCAGCTCGAGGAGGTTGAGCTCAAATCAGATGTGTTGTTTGAATAGAATCCTATCCGGATTGTCAATCATAGTACAAAAGTTCTCTGAGGCCGGTCTATTCCTCTGGTATGAGTGCTATGGTAGAACAGGCGAGTACAGGATGAGACTTGGGACATGGAGGCTGAGATTTGATCGCAGTGGCCGGAGCTGTTCGAGGTTTCTTCTTCTATGCCCATCTAGGGAAATTCGGGGACAAATTTTTTTAAGGGGGAAAGTTTGTAAGAACTCGGATCTTCATTTCAAGTATGTCTTTCCTTTTCTGGAGTTTTTGAGAATTTTTGGAGTTTCTGGAAACTTTTTATGTACACACCGTGTACTTCCTGAGTACATGCCGTGTACTCTTTTCCCACTCGAAACCGTGTGTTGGCCGTGTCCGGACCACACACACGGTGTGTAGGGGTGACGTGGAGGCCGATTTTGGCGGAGTATAGAATAACCCACTACACTCCGTGTACTTTTTTTCACTAAACAAACCGAGGTCACGCCTCATCGTCATAATCGTCTTCTTCTAGGTCTGGTTCGACCGTGAGACGTCGTACGACCGTGAAACTTCTCTGGATTTCTGATCCTCCATCCGTTCTCCAATTCAAGCTCTGTCGATTGCGTTAGAAGCACAGCGGTGAGTTCTTCCTTCTTCTTGAGCCTCTTTTTTCAATTCTTCCTCCTTATCAAGTTATCTAAGGTTGAACATTTTGTGCGTTTTCTCATATCTAAGACGTTCTAGGGAGAATCATCCATCGTGGTTTAGGTATATCGATCTCCTAGGATCAAGGTAGGTGGTTTGTACCTTACCGTTCAAAGTATCTGAGTTTATTTGAGAATTTCCACCGATACCCGTGAACGGGCTATTACGTGTTACCCCATTTTTCCTTCGTTGTTTACCTGCCTTACTTGTATGCTTGTGTAGAGCTAATTTGACCATGTTAGAGGATAATTTGTTGTTCTTGTATGTTTTTTACCTTGCATTGTTCTGTTTATGACCTTTGGGTCTCATTTTCCTTTGGCTGCTACACCTGTTTTCATGCCTCGCGGTTATAGGTTGAAGTGAAACTCATGAGATGCTTGTTTCCTTGTAGAATGTTTAGCTAAGTAGCTCTATAGGTTTACTTTGGTTATCCAAGTAACTCTATAGGTGTACTTTGGATTTATAGCATTATTATGCACTGACTGGCATGGGGCTGAGAGAACTTGGTGCTATAAACTATAAGGGATAGACCGAGTGAGCATCCCAGAGAGTCTTAGATATTACAGACTATAGAGGGGATAGACTGAGTGAGCTCCCAGAGAGTCTTAGATTTTATAGACTACAGGAGGGTAGACCGAGCAAGCTTCCTCAGAGAGTCTTACAATGTTTGAATCTCTTTAAGAACCTTCCCAGTCTAGAAGAGGAATTGACCGAGTGAGCTTCCTCAGAGAGTCTATGGTATACCTGAGGTTATAGGAGGAATTGACCGAGATAGCTTCCTTAGAGAGTCTCTAGACCTTGGGGATAAGAGGGTTAGACCGCGTGATCTTACTCAAGAGATTCCCTGACTACCCTAGACTATAAGGGGAATTGACCGAGTGAGCTTCCCCAGAGAGTCTCATAAATTCGTATGACCAAGCCAGAGGGGTTAGGCTGAGTGCACTGCCCAGAGGGTTGTGGTACTTCTTGGATAAGACCAGAGGGGATGGCTGCGAGTACTTCCCAGAGGGTTTCTGTCTTATTAGCTGTTTGTTTCACTGCTATTTATTTGTGTGGATTGATTGCTGCTATATATCATCCTGTTTTACTGCTTACTATTTACTACCTACTACTTGCTGTTGCAGTTTATTGGTTATTGTACTTTTACCTACCATATACTCACTGACTGTTAGGCACAGATCTTTGGGTGAATGCCTACTGTGATTTTATCTCACACCCTATTTGGGCAATGCTTTTGGGCCCAATAAGACTATGTTGTTATAGGTATAGACAAGGGAAACCACCCTTCGACTTCTGGAACTTGATTGCTTAGAGCAGGAGAGCATGGGACCAAGCTTTGGCTTGCGACGCTGAGGAGCTATTTACTTTTCTTTTGTACTTGTTTTGGTACTATAGTTTTTTTCCAGCATTGTGACTTGTTTGGCTTCTTTCCTAGTTATGTATCATGCATCATTTCATACATACATATGTGCTCCAGTTGTTGATTTAGTCTTCCATTGTTATATTGTTGGTCATTACTGCTTCCTCTATTGCATGTTTATTTTTCTTCCTCTGTGTACTCTGCCAATGAGGGCATAGTTTCCCCACTATCACACCCAAGGACCTCACTGCTAGTCGGCAGCCTCTGGCATTTGGGGAAATGCACTTGAGGCCATGTGACCAACCGAGTACGGGGCACCTCTGGGTGGCTTTTGGAATCAGGAATTACAACTATCACTTCCTAGAACTTCATTTCTAGTTTTCATCCTACAGAATAGAGGTAGGTGTTCCTAAGGTTAGTGGATCTTTGACTCAAGTTCTATTTCAGGGATTTGAGATAGAGATACTATAAGATTATATCAACTCTATTCCTCTAGTATTTATAAGGTTTTAGTTTCTCAGGAAAGTTTCACCCAAATAACATGCCAAAAATGAGGCACCTAACAGTTACGATCACATCATTACTTTCTTACTTTATTCAAGATAATCTAGAGGCACCCATCTTTGGCATGTCCTACTCAACTGGATGATCAAGGTTTATAAAAGTGTCACTTTGTAAGTAATCTAACACATCATATTTTTATTAAAGGCGATTTAATATCATTAACTCATATCACATATTCCTTTTACATATATGTATGCTTTAAATTATTTAGTTTGGAACCATATTCCTTCCACCCAATTAATATTCTCAACCCATATTTATGTGAAACCATTTATACAATTCATAAATTGTGCTAGTAACCTAAATTAAAAGACAACTTTATTCATATATATCCAAATATATATCATGTATATTGTAAATGAAACCCATTCATGCAAAGGATGATAACCACATGAAATCAATAATCCTTATAATAATAGGTATATAAAGATAGATTGTTTGACACTACTTTTCTATAAAATACATAGGCCTCTAGGCCAGTAAAAATTCTGACGCATAGTCTCTCTACTCAAGGATACTTTACTCAAGATAGTCCTCAATTTCATCACAATTATGACACTTTGTATGAATAAAATATAATTAACTTCTCAATTAAAGCTCATAACCTAGTATAAGATAAATTCAAGGAAGAATAAAACTAAATAAATTATCATAACTAGCATGTAACTAATTAAATGGTTGTATAGAAATTTATTGAATTATTTTAACGCTTTAATCTAAATAATACATCACAATTCATAATTTAACAATTATATCTATTAATAAATCAAATAATAAACTAAATAAATGATTAATTAATATATTTATACAAGAGATAACCTATTTATGAACAATTCATAAATCAATAAATTATAAATACTATATAATTTATCCAAATAGTAAAAAAATTACACAATTAAAAAATATATATACACTTTATATTTATTCCTCATATGTACACCTTTGTATTATCCTTTATATCACACTATACTTAAGAATATAACATCTTAAATATAAAAATTATATATTTGAACTATTCATTCATTATGTAAAAATTAATAATATAATACTTTTATTGTTATTTAAACACTGACCATATAAATTGTTAAAAACCATTTTTACATTTTTAAATAATTTCTCAAATAAGGAAATTTATTTTTTACATTTCAAATTAATTATTATAAAAATTCTATCTTATTAAATCTAAAATCTTATATTTTCACTTATTTTTTATTTTATAAAAACATTATAAATTAGACTTATAAAAAATATACGAACCATTTATATCCAAATTATAGGTCATTCCATATAAATACAAAATGTATTTAATATTAACATTTAATATTACATATATTAATTTAATAAATTTTTCATAAACATTTTTAATTAATTTATAAACACTTTATAAATTAAATAAATATCCCAAAATACCTTTTTATATTATGTATAAACAATTTATAAATTATATAATTCAATTCATAATTGAAAATAAAAAAAATTAAAAATTCTATAGAAATCATATGTGATGATATTAGGTGAATCATAATCCACAATTCTGTTTAAAACTGAATCCTGGCTTACAACTGCTAGAATAACCCACAATATCACCTTGTTACACCAGTTATTATATATTATAATAGATAACCTATGACTAAGATATCTATGAGGATCCATATATTTCATTATTTATGATATGCATCTTATCGCTAAGACGATACAATGCTATATTTTACGACACATGTATAGAGGATATCATCACCTACGATAAAACCATATCATACACTATGATATTAAGTATAGGTAATATTCTTTAAATATATATGATATCATATAGTATGATATGGTATGTTATAAAATATGAAATACATCTAGGAAAGGATTTTTTCATGCCGTTGGATATATCATACTATATGATATATTTATATCATATAAAAGTTTCTTAAGAAAGTCATATTGTACGACATAAGTGAATTTCAATTTCATCAATCGTATGATATGATTTATTCATAATTGTTTATATCACTTAATAAAATGTGAAATTAGGAGGTTAATTTTTGAATCTCCCAATTATATTGTCAATCGTTAATAAAAAAACACATTAGAGAATGAATTCATGGAATACATGTCTGAAGGAACAAATATTTAATCACATGTTTTGCAACACATGTGTAAATTTTGTGAAAGGTAAAGAATGTAACATGGTATATATAAATGAGGATTTTCTATGAGTATTGTGTGTGTAACTCCTTGAGAAAATATTTGATTGATAATCACCTCCTTTTAAGTTGTTTTCTTCCATCCTACTTAGCTACTTGAGATTATAACATATCACGGAGGATATAAAGGTAAAATCTACACCATTTAGGTTATTCAGTATAGATTTTGGATACAACATTAATGGAAGAGTTTTAGGGATATTACATGTGATCCTTATCAATCAAAAATAAAAGTCAACAAAAACAAAAAACTCTGATGCAGGGTACCTATTCTTCATTTCTAGTTTATTCAGTTTTGATTTAAAATACATGGTGATCATGTAATCTTGGGTTTCTATTCATTTATTCTGCATTAATTAATTTTTAATCAAACCTTATGATACTAACAGTGATATCGGATCCCTACCATGTTTTTTGATTCATGAAATCATGCTGAAAATAAAGGTTATTGAAATCATTTTTGATATAATAAATTATATCATTAAATACGATTGGATTTTTTCGGTGGATGGTCATATGATATCATATATCATATTATGAGATAGATTAATTCCCTATTATAAGGGATATCATATGTAAGGAATCAGTGTTATTTTTTTATTAATCATTGTATATGATTATGGATATCGTATTAGAGAATAGTGACATACTTCGTTTCTAAAATAGAGCATCGTATTGACCTTATGATATAACTGATATTGTAAGTCACCATACTCTATTTCTTGAATCTTATATAGAAAATTCAAATTACGAATCAAAAAATACAATTGATAATGCTTTAAGATACTGATTATGATATCATATATATCATAAAATATGATATCATATATAGTTGAAGTTTTTTAAATTTTAATTTATAATTGTATATATTGGGTTATAAAATGGTTATAAATCACTTCAAGATGAATTTTTGGATATTTATTTAATTTATAAATTATCTATAAATTAATGAATTATAAAATATTTATAATTAATTTTTAAGTGTTTAAGAAAAATCTAAATAAATAAATATCCATAATATTAAGCGTTAGTTTTAAATACCGTTTACAATTATTTGGAATTATTATAATTTATATATAAAATATGTTTATATGGAATTTATGAAGGGTAATTTAATAAGGGGTTTAAAAATTATAAAATAAATCTTAATATAATATATTTTTTATTAGAAATTATGAATTATTCCAAGTAACTTATTTGAAACTTTCAAATTAAAAGGTCCTTATTTAGATAAATTATTTAAACCATATCAAATTGAGTATTGATAACCAACTTGATCAATGGTTTAAATTTCATTAATTATGTGATATTTTGATCATGTAAATGTTTTACATAATATATATTGGAATATTAAATATTTATATTTCAAAAAATGTGATATATTTAATGAAAAAGGAATATTATGAGTAATTTAAAGGAGTTAATATTAGTAATAATTGTAAAGTGTTTATATTTATTTCAATTATATATTATCTATAATCTATGGTTCAATTAAGTGTTTATAATTGCTTTATTTATGAATAGTTCATAAATTTTTTCTGATGTATAAATTTATGAATCAATCATTTATTTTTTTATTCTCAGATTTGTTCATAAATATAATTTTCATTTTATAATTGTATGTAATAATTATCTTAAAGAGTTAAAATTATTCTATGAATTTTCATACATGTATATAAGTAGTTACATGTTATATATGATAGTTTATTTAGATTTCTACTACCTTGACACTGAATTTTATTGGGTTATAAGATCAAATTAAGAAATGAGTTATAGTTTATACATATTTGGTGTTATAATTATGATTAAATTGAAATATATTTTGAGTCAAGTATCCCAGGGTAGATGGAATTTGTGTCAGACTATTCACTATCTGAGAGACTTATGACTTATCTATAAAATTGGGGGTTAGTTATCTATGGATCTAGGATTACCCTTATGGGTATTGTTAATTTCACATGATTCTAAACCTTTACCTGAAAGAGTTTCATGTAAAATATAAATAAGATGAATTTGAATGTGTATGAATATAGATTTATTTTAAGTTTGGTGAGTAACACAATATATGAGTTTTTAAAGAGTTACACATCAATATGGTTTGAATATATTGATTTTTTGGAAGTAATAAGACTCCAAACCATATCATATAAGAATGAATACATTTAAAAAAATACGTGAGATAAGATGGTGTGATTAGATTCGCATAAAAATTATAACTATTATATTCCTTTAAAAGAAAACACATGTCAAGACCTTGATCATTCAACTTGGTAGATTCTATAATACCTAAGATTTTACAATATTAAAATATGCATTTTATCACAAGAATTATGGTATAATGAAAATTATATTATTTAATCATAATAGTCCAACACAATATAATACAACTAAAAAATAAGAAATTATTTTTATACTTAAATATAAAACCATTACCATAAATTCATTTAGTAATAATTTAATTAATAAGTAATAATATATATATGTCAATGAATAATAATATAACTACACACAAGAATCTGAGAATAAATATAAGAATTTTACTCAAATTTAAGGCACCAAATGGGTGATTCTAAAATACCCAAGTTTTTTAATTTAATAATTAGATTTTAAAAAGGTCAAAAATTATTTTCCAAAAAATAACTCTAAATTTGGAAATACTGCATCAAAATTATCCAATGGTGAAATTTTCATAATTTTTTATGAAAATAAGTTTTTTGGGTAAAAACTACATACTGTATGAATATATGGTAAATATTTTGAAATAACGATGACTTAAATATAATTTAATAAGTAATATAAAGGATTTCATGAAAAAATGGGGTTATTAATTAAAATAATATATTTTAAATTAATAAATTAAATTTACAAACCTATAAATAATATTCAAAATTCTGAAGTATATTTTAGGATTTTGAAAACAATTATTCATGAATAAGAATATTATCCATATCCAAAATAATATATTTTAAATAATTTTATTTCTTAAACATTGAAAACCCAAAAACTAGTTTCTACATGAAAAATTCCATTTTATAAAGCTATTGAAAATCTAATGGTTTTCTTTTTTTATTATCCTAGATCCTAAAGACTCTGCTTTTAAAATTAACAAACAAATCCCCTTCATTTACTCTAATTAACCACCCATACTCCCATTCCTCTCTGATTAAAAATTAGTGATCATGGTTATCTTTTCATTTTAAATATTAAAATTCTTTATAAAGAGTTTCTATGGTTATAAGGTGATCTTATCAAGATTTAAGAAGCTATATTTCAAGGTAATGGTTCTTAATCCTTACATTTCATTTTCAATTGAAATCCTTTTGTGATAATATCATTTTACATTTTTTTTCATATTCTACCAAGAATTTAATTTCATGGTATTATCCTCTATTTTATATATTTTTAATGATAGATTACTTATCCTCTATCATTATAGCCTTTTCCTAAGTCATTATTATGTTAATTTAAAGGTCCCTAATCCATTATTTTTCATTATTTGTGTAATAATCTCAAATAAAATTTCATTTTAATATGAAATTGTATTATTATTAATTATTATAAATTCATTATCATATTATCAATGATAAATAACCATTTTATCTCATTATACTACCTTCAAAATCCATCATAACACTCAGAAAATTAGTGAAAACCCAAGGGATGAATTTAAATATAGTAAAAAATACTAAATTTTTACTAAAGAGTATTTTGTTTCCCAGAAATGAAATCCATTTATGGAAATTACAAGTTGATGCAAGCTCTAGATCAAATGAAACTAGGGTTAATAAACCTAAATGCAGTTTCTTGGGTTTTAACTTGATCACCATCCAATGCAAAACAAAAGTTTTTAAATGCACACTTGGTTTGATATTCTCAAGGTATATACTTTGGTTAATTCATAAGATATATATAATCTATAATTAATGACTTTATAATATTATTATAGGGTTGAAATAAAATTTTATTTTATGTATATAAATTAATTAAGAGTTTCACTATACCTAGAAGTATGGATATGTGGGTGATTTTTCTATCATTACGTTGATCTTCTACATTTCAAAAACTACTGAACTCAATGATTATTTACTATTGATATCCCTAAACCATAAAATTACTCTTCACCATGACCTTTTTATCATTCCTTTGATACATTTATTTTCCATTACATTGTGAATATCCTATAGTTTAAAAGTTTATTATGGAATATTAACCAAGATGTCCATATTATTTGATTAATTAGAGGAAATATTAATATTCTTTATATCCATAATTACTATATGGAAAAAAATTTATTACATATCCATGAATATGATTGAGTTTCTTTAGGGAACATTATGATATGTTTTGTAGCCATTTTCCTTATATGATGGATGTATTGGATTTTTTATGTGATGGGTGAAATAGAAAATTATATATCCCCTTGATGAATTAGAGGATATCATGAGCAAACTAATTGGGTATTTGGTGTAATATTTACCCATTTGTGTATGATTTCATATCATGAGGTCTTGATGGTATATTTATGATGTATGGAATTATGCATTCCTTCAATATAAGATTAATTATTCTTATCTGTGTATTTATTTATTATTATGTAATCCCTATATATATTATTTTCTTGAATCTATTTTTAATGTAATTTATTTATTATTTCCATATTATTGATTCTATGCTTATGTGTGTTAGAATTAATTGTACACTACCCCTTATGAGCATATGATCTCAACGTTTTTTTTTATTTTTCCCACTTATTTAGGAAATCATGAATATTACTACGTATGAATTATGGATTTTCAAGGAGAAATAATAAATTTTAATGTATTAAATTGTTTTATCTTTAGTATTCAATGTAATTTAATGTTGGTTTATGTATCTAGTTTCTTGATACTATTAAACTGCTAGATCCTATGTATAATGATATTTATATTCTATAGAATTATAATAAAATAAATACTGACTCTATATTATTGGGGTTATAGTGTTACAATTTTTATCAAAGAAAGTTCAATAGAAACAATATAAAATAGATTAGGAAAAACATATTTAGATAATATAACACTATGAGAAAAAACTTACGGTATTCTAGAAATATTAAAAGATTAAATAAAATTAATTTAAAATAAATTTTTATGAATTTTATACTATGATTTATAATTTATAATATTATTTATGGAATATTTAAATAGATTTCATTATCTAGAAATTATGCCTAATGGAAGGGAAAATATAATTTCAACACACATAATCAATGTAGGGATTTACCTCAAGAGAAAGTAAATTAGGAAAGTGTTGGAGGAGAGTAGATTATAACTATTTTAGGGTGTTGACATAGGTTATGAACAGTAACCTTTCCTAGAGGTAATTGCCTCTTGCTCCATATAATTATGTAACAACCACACTTTAAGGTAGAAACTTCCTTAATTCAATGGAACCATGAACCCATTAGTATATGAATAAGGGATCAATTCCTTATTAAATATATTCCTTACCTTGGGATATAGTGAGAAGAAGCAGGTTTTTATGGTAGTATATCATCTAATGGGATATACTAACCAATGGTGGTCATTGCTTCAAAACAAAAAGAATTAATATTAGAGAGTTAATATTGAATGAAAGTATTTTAATGTGATATTCTTTGAAAAGTAAGTTCCTTATGAACAACGAGCTTACATAGATTTTTTTTTTAAATTTAAGATAAAAGGAAGTGGAATCTATTGGTGTGTATGAGGATAAATTTATAATGTTATAAATACATGTTGTGGAATATGCACATAATATTGAAAGTAATATTGATTTCATATTTTATGGGTTGAATCTAATATTTTTAATGAAATTAACTCCCAAACATTTTCATCATATGAGGAGGTCATGAAAACTTCTATCAAGACTGAGAAGGAATTTCGCATCTCTTTTATCTTAAAAATAAATAAAAAGAAAAAGAGTATAATTGAGCTCTATATAGAAATAAATTTAGAATATATAATGTTTCCAATAGTTCTTTAAGGTCTTCTTTGGCCCTTTAAGACTCTTATATTCCTTCATTTTTCCATTATAACTTCATTCTATGATTTCATTTCATTTGTTAAATCATAAACAAGTTCATCAATATGCATTTGAATATATTTAGATATCTTCAACAAGTCCATCAATGAAATGATTAAAATACCAAGAGATAAAACATAAATTCACTTAAACGAAATCATTAGAAAAAAAAGAGTGTTTTTGATCATAAAACACTATGATATATAGATAGGTACAAAAATATCCCCCTTTTGATGATAACAAACACTTAACATGAAAAATATATCAATTATTAATCAATATTGAGATATTTAACAATATATTCATGATATCATTGTATATAAGATATTAAAATAGGATATTAAATAGGATTAATAAGTAAATAAATTAAATATTCCATATATAAAAAAGGAGTAAAAAATATAACTCCCTCTTTGTGAAGTAATTAATCAATAACATATATAATAATTATTTTCAACTTATTCCCATTTTGTAATAAACATCTCCCACTTTTTCAATAAAACCCCCTTAAAGTCCAAAATTTCTCCATGTTTTTTATTATCCAAAAGAAAACAAGGATAGAGAATAAAAAATAAAAAATAAAATATTTTAATAAAAAAACCAAGAGATATTTTAAAATATATTTTTAAAAATTCAAAATAGATAATGAAAATGAAGTTCAAGAGATAATCGAAGAGATTTTGAAAATAAAAACTTAAAACAAAAAATTGAAACATTTATTATTTTACAAACCCCCAAAGAAAATTATAGAGAGGGGTAGGAAAGTTTATAGATTATTTTAAAAAATATATTTTATATATAAAAATAAATATAAAGAGATAAAATAAAGAAAGAGTAAATTAAATTAAAAAGAGATAATTGTTACATACATTTTTTAAAACACTCATCCCCTCAAATAGTGATTTTTCCTATATTGAAATACCGGGAATGTTGAAAAAATTATTTCATATATGAAAAAATAACGTGAATAAATCCTCCCATTTTTATTTTGACAAAGATATATCATAATCATTGCAAAAGAGACTATTATAATAAGGAATTTCACTCATCATCAGTCTTACATTAAGAGAGATAAAAACATTAAAAAACAAGTAGAAAATATACATAATTTCTTGTATAAGTTTTGAATAAAATCTATTAAAATAGATTTAAAAAATAATTAAATTAAATTTATTCAAATTTTTAAAACATATTTTGTTTAAAACCATAAATTAGTATAATTAGGATAAAAATTATATTCCTTAGAAAAAATTACTTGGAATTTTAAAAATAGTAGAATTTTCTTTATTAAAAGTTAATTAAAAAAACATCTCTTAATCAAAATTTCAAAATTCAATAGATAAGGTTCCCCCTCAAATGAATGCACAAGTGAGATATAGGGATCATAGACGAGAGAAAAAATAGAATAAAATTCATAACAAACCATGTATTTTATGTTTTTAATAAGAAATAGAAAAAAATAAAACAAGATCTAGAAAACACTACTAGAATAATGACCTATAGCCACAAATCTATAGCCACAGTTTTGTGATCCATGGATATATATCAGTTTATAGCCATAGTTTTAATTAAAAACCATGGATATATGGTTTCTAAACCATCATCGCCTCTCTCATTTCCCCAACCCCTCAGAATAAACTTTTCCCACAACCTATTCTCTCCCGGAGGCCCTCTCATCTTAGTAGTGACTTATCCTCTCAGCCACCCTCCTCTACCCTTGCAACTTCTCCTCTCCTGGCAGTGACCTATCATCTCGGTGGTGAACCTTCTTCCCCAATGAACTTCAAGACCTCTCCTCTCTAAGGTAGTTAAAATCGTGAGTTAACCCATAGAATCTGACCAATTTATAGGTTTAGTCACCATCTTTGTTTCAACTCACCTAGAAATTCGGTTTTAAGAAAAATAATTCTCCAAAAACCAGACTCTGAATAAACTCATTAGACTCTCTGACTCTAATGAGTTATTTTTTTAATTTTAATTCATAAGTTTATTTTTAAGGAAATAGCCCTCACAACACACCTGCACCTGCCTTGGGCTCGAATTTCTTCTACTCTCCACTACCTCCCACAACTATGGCTTTCTTCTTCATCGATCGGTAGTGCTCTGTTGTTGTGTTCAACTCCTTCGAATGACGGTTCTCTAGACAAACATGAAACTTTACTAGATACATTTTACTTGATGAGGTGGAAGTGTCCACAACCACTTGTTGATGATCCACCGAAGCCCTAACATCGTCGCATTTTTTGAATGTTACCAGTGATGCCTCGATTGAATCTATGCTGCCTACTCTCATTGAAGAGAGATCCGAGATCCATCCCGAACCAAGTTTCTGCATGCCCTATTAAAATAAAATACCAAATATGGATGGAGGGGAAGAACTGATTTTTCTTCTCCTAATACCGATGGTGTCTTGCACACACCACACAAACCAACCACATCCTACACACCAGCCTCTAGCTCGACTTGCCTCATGCTCTTGACCTCATCAGACATGGGAGTTTACAACAACCCTCTACCTTGCATTGAACATAGGAGTGGGAGGGTGATTTCTTGTGATTTATTATTTATGTTCACTCTTTCCCATACATCGAACGCTCCTTCAACAAATAGTGAGGTATGTTTTGGTGTAAGATAAATTCTCAATTTCGGTTTAATATTTTTTGGGGGTTTATATTTTATTTAAAATGATCTACAGATTAAATATTTTTCACTATTATGATTTTAATATGAATTGAAGGTCATTTTAATTGTTTCTCTTAATAATAATTTTAGTTTTTTTTATTTTTATTGGTGTAATTTTAATTGGAAGTATTGAATTGCTAAAAAATATCAGTGGAAATTTGTCCGACCCTCCTCCCTGACGCTGTGACCAAATGCTGGACACCTCACCTCCCCCACCGATGATGCTCCTTGGTGGCCTCCCCACCTCCTTCTCCCATTAACCTTTTACCCAAAAACCCCCCTCCTAGTGATCATCCTCTTCCTTGTGATTCCATTACATTCATTTATTTAACGTTAAATTATTACTGCGATTGAGTGAATATATCCATCTGTTTTGATCCAGTTTGATCCTTATTGATGAATTAATTTGAGGATTTATTCATAATTTTCGATAGAATAAATGGTGGGGTTTTCATTTTGGGGATTTGGTTGTACCTATGAAATTTCTTAGTCATAAAATCATTGCATACTTGATGTTTTATTATGATAACAAAATATGTTCCTCTAAGTAGTCGCTCAATAGTAAACCTTGTATCCAAAATCCATATCATTATGTATTTACAGTTTGATTTCTCTATATATCCATTACACGTTTTCACTATATTCTATGTCATTTTGTATTTCTTTAATAGTTTTCCAGTATTTCTAGTGAAATTTTACAGTGTAATTTAAATAACTACATATAATTATAAACTAATTATATATCAATTAATATTCCCATATAATTATTATGATTTCAATTACATTTGATATAAAATATATAATATCATTTTACAATTAAAAAAGGTGAAATATCATTTTTTTCAATTGTAACTGACATTTATATTTTAATGTAATCCAACAAGCTAAGTAAAAATATATTTTAGGATTTGTTTCTAAGTGTGTTTGATAACAATTTTTGATATTGTATATTTTAAAGACTATTTTCTACGTCTATTTAAAAACACTTAAAAACCACTATTTCTATGTTTAAATGATCACCAGTGATAGATATCTAGTTCTATGTGTGTTTGATAAAACATTCCTAAAAGAAGTAATTATATTGCGCTTATTTAGACACCAATGAAATAAGGAAATGAATTTGAACACATTTATATTTTTTACGCTTTCAATAGTAGAAACAATGTTATTTAACTTATAAATAAGTCCATTTATTCTATACCCATGGAATAAAATATCAATTTTTCTTAGAAATAAAATTTTAAAAATACAGTTAAGGTGGGGTGGGGGTGTCCAGGAGGGAGAGTGGGTGTCTAGGAGGGAGGGTGGGGGGGTGTCTAGGGGGATGGGGTGTCTAGGAGGGAGGGTGGGGTATCCAGGAGGGAGGGTTGGGGTGTATAGTTGTGGGGGGGGGTCCAAGGGGGGTCTAGAAGGGGTGTCCATTAGTAAATTATATAAGAAACATAATAGGTCATTGTTCAAACATCTATGTTTTAATGTGGGTGTTGTAAGTAAACCAAAATAATCTTATGTAGTCATAAAAAGGAGGTTTAACAATACATAGATTGTTTAAAGGTTTGAACTGATTAGAATTATTTGGTAAACTGTTAATTAGGTACACTTTTATAGTCAAAAATTCTACTCAATAGGTTTTGGGCCACTCGAAGATTGCAATAATGCGTCAAACTCACTGAAGAATATTTTTATTCATGCGCCCATAAATTCCATTCTATTGGGGTGTTTCCCTAAGTGTCCAGTTTTTTTAATACCCTTGGATATGAAAAACTAGATAAACTCAGTAGATAAGTACTCTAATACTTTAACTATTTTCATGACTTTAATACTCATTCTAGGAGGGTTTTGGATAAGGGTTTTACATGATTTAAAGGTTTAAAAAACATCCAATTTGTTTTTTAGTATGTTGATACATACTTTTTTGAAGTATTCATATATTAAGGTAATATAATAGGAACCTCCACCATGTGATGTGTTTCTATAAGTGCCCTATAAATTATAAATTACATACTATAATGATTGAGAATTCTTTAATTAGTACATACAAATACTTACCCTCATGGACTTAAAAGAAAATTTATTCTTTATAAAATAAGATATTTCTTGGTGTAATAGTTTCTAAAATCCCATATTTACCAAATTACCCTAATTCCATGTGATTTCATACACCAATATATTATTCTATTATAGGGTGCTATGATTATTACTCACAGACACCCTTCTTAGTTTCCATGAACGAGTCTTCCCATTTAACACCTAAATTCAATTTACTAGGGATCAAATGATTATAATCTTAGAGCTCATGCTGATCTAACTTCATCATAATTAAGGCCTAAAGATATAATATTTTTTTTCTTGAACACCCAGGTAAATAATATTTCATTAACGGTCAAAGACAAAGCTAACATTTAGGAGAGTCAGAAAATAATGGTTATCTAATTATATTAGAAAAAACTCATCCTTAAACCTCACACTTCATATTATACCCTAATAATACATCCCCCCTATACCCTCTCAACTAACTCAAATAATTATTCTATAGAGGTAAACATGTGAAAAGAGTATACTAAATCAAGAAACCACTCATTAGTGAGTGCATTCCATGATAAAATAAAAACCTCCATGGTATCATAACCATAATAAAATAAAAGGGAACCATAAATAGGTTCCTCATCCTTATGATTTTGTTTTGGTTTTCTACACTTGGGTTTTATTTTCCTGTTCTTTACATATTTGTAACAAAAAATATTCATATCATTATAAATAGAACTAAACTTGGATTGGTCATTGTTTATTATCATTTTTACCCTCATGCGGTGGTATACTCTAGGATTAAAAATCAACAATGTAATGGAGTCCTTCAAAAAAATATGGTATATTTGCGTCCTTCTACACACTATGGTATATGATATGGTTTATATTTTCAAAATTTCTCTAAAATTTAATTAATATTTGTATAATTAGCATCAAAACTCATTGCTAATCCATCCAAACACTTTTTATAATTGATTATTATTGTCTCTTAGAATTCATATATACTATTTTTACTATAATCAAACCTCATTCTTGAAGATTATGTGTGACTATTCATGTTTTTTTATAATTTAAAACATTTATGAATTCCATAAACCATAATATTTGTTAGGTTTTTTAATTAATATTTTATTTATGGTTACTTATTATCTTATGAAACAATACACATAATGTTATGTCATTTTCTAGATTATTTTTTTAATGTATGTTTAGGGGGGGTCTGTCCAGAGGGACTGTTTGATTTATGCTATTAGGTTTTTTGTTAAAACTATGTTTTTTTGGTAGGGGGTGTACATGATGGAGGAGATGTGTGAGTGATGTGCCTCTCATGTGGACTTGGTGATGATGGTAGCGAAAATCCTGGTTTGATTTATGCTATTGGGGGTTTTATCAACTCTAATTTTCTTAAGTATTCTTGATGATGCTCGTGTTTTCATGTATTTAAGAAGTACTAGGTTTTTATCTCAGAACACAATTAATAATTTCAATTTTTTTACTTCAAAAATTTGTATTTAAAATTTTCATTTTCCCCATTTCATTTTCCAAAAAAGGCAAGATTGTTAAAACTGTGTTTTTTTGGCAGGAAGACTAAGAAAACATGTCACAATTAACAACATATGATTATCCAAAAGTATTTTTTTTACTGTTTGGATTTTTTCACTATTCATATTCATTTTTAGCATGTTATTAATTATACATTTTTGAACTTATGTTTTTTATCTACAGTGACATATGGATCAATTGGGTAGTAATTTTTTTTCTTTTGGGATTTTTTATTGTAATTTTCAGCACCAGTTTTCAGTGGTAGGAAAATCATATGGGAATTCTTTTGTGGATCATGAAAATAAAATATGGATGATGTGTCCTTAAAAGTTAATGATATAGTGTTTTAATTTAATTTATCATATTATATTTCTATATACATTATGATTGCTCGGATGGCATGCATGTGTGCCTCAATGAAAGAAGTTTTTGCACCTATTAAGCATGTAATACTTTCTACATTTTCCAGTTTGCAGTGGTAGGAAAATCATATGGGAATGCTTTTGTTGATCATGAAAATAAAATATGGATGATGTGTCCTTAAAAGTTAATGATATAGTGTTTTAATTTAATTTAACATATTATATTTCTATATACTTTATGATTACTAGGATGGCATGCATGTGTGCCTCAATGAAATAAGTTTTTGCACCTATTAAACATGTAATACTTTCTTCATTTTCAAACGTATGTATTCTCTATTTGAAATTGAAAATGGGTAGTAATTTTTTATCTTTTTCCATTTTCTAATGAAATTTCTTCCACCTTTGGTGTACCTATATTGCATGAATAATCCTAAGTTAGATATCAACTGTTTCATAAAATTTTACACATGACTACTCAGATTGATCATTATGTCATTTTATGGAGGAAATGAATAGTAGAGAACCCTGGAATTGGGAAAATGAGAGAAATCATATCCCTGTAGCAATGAGGGAGGGTTTAGGAGGGTTTGTAGGGGTAGGCGGGTCTGTAGGGGAAGCAGGGAGGGGGGTCTATAGGGGCAGGGGAAGGGCAGTAGGGGTAGGGGGTGGGTACATGTGGGGTGCAAGGTGGGAGGTTGTGAGGGGATGGGGATTGGGGAATGTGTGGAGGGTGAGGGGGGAGTGGACGGGGGGGGGGGGTGTGGAGGGGGTGGTGGAGGGTCTGAAAGGGGTAGGGTGAGGGGGAGGTTGTACAGGGGGGAGGGAAATGGTGGAAGTGGGGCTGGGTGTGTAGGGGGTGGGGGTCTACATGGGCAGGGGGAGGGGGGAAGGTGTATGTAGGGTGCAAGGGGGGTGTAGGGGGGGTCTGTTGGGGTAGGGGAGGGGGGCAGGGGGAGGGGGGAGGGTGCAGGTTGGGTGCAAGGTGGGAGGGTGAATATTCAGTGGGGAGGGGGAGGGGAGGGTGTATAGGGGGCAATGTGAGGCTTTTATCATCACCACCTATTCATAATTTTGTTTTACTGATGTCATAATCCTACTGATGATGCTACATGTTGATGTCGTTATCATCATCACCTATTATATTATTTCTTTTCTCACTAATCATGTTCCTCCCACTTTAATTTTTAGGTTCAGTTAATGATGATTCATCAGATAAGTGGAATTTTTTTGAAGTCTCTCGGGACCCGTTCGTGTGTGTTGCGGAAACCAAAGTCAAAGGTATCTCACCGCATATGCATTGGTAAGAATATATATAATAAGTTATCTAGTAATATGTATATCTGCCCATGGAAACGTGATTACATATAAGGGGATAGGTGTGCTTATGTATATATATGGAAAGTACATACGTGTGTGGGTGATAATGGGCTTATGCATGTGGGCATATATATAAGGATAATCTTGTGTGTGTTCAAGGGAATTAAGACATGTACATGGGGGGTAGGGCATCCTAATGTATATGCAAATGTGCATATTCCCATAGGATTGATGAAACATATTAGAGTTGTTGCTGATAAAATTGTCAAGCGTCGAGTGTGGCTTCACTCATTTGAGGTAGGGTTCCTCTCCCAACTTCTTTCATATAAGAATGTTTTAAATTTCATTTAGTTTCATTCTTAATTATACTTTTATATATTAAATTTTAATTATTGAATAAGTTTTAGTTAAGATAACTTTTTGTTTGATAAAAAAGTCATGGTGTTGTAATAAAAACCCTCCAACGGAGGTGCGCTACCTGCAAAAAATCACAATGGTATACCTTTCTTGATATTATTTATTTGATGTTTTCCTCATACTTGATGTTGTTGTTAGTCATAAAGCACACATCGTACTTGACCCCTTTTATATCCATGTAGGGTGTTTCCCTCTTTTTATTAAAATGGTTGTTTGAACCAAAACACCCTTTAACTGTCATTATACTTTTAAAATGGATTTTCCCAAGTAGGCAAGTGGTGTAATGACCAAGTCACCACTAAATTCCCCTCCTTTGATCTTATAAATTAAATTTCCATGTTTTAATGAATTGAATTAGTTAAATGTAACTTAACATGGTTAAATTTTCATAGGAGAGGTATTTCCTCATGTAGTGAATTATGTAACGATTATACCTCCTTTCTAAAGTTTAATTGGATGCCATGAAATAAATAGAGTGGCTTATTCATGGTGACTTGCAATCCAATTTTGAAGTGTCTTAAGGGAAAGTGGTAAATGTCCAATTATAACCAAACACCTCCACTACAGGGGGTGCATGGGGTGGGAAGGGGATGTGAGGGGGGGGGGTGTGCAGAGGAGGGGGTAGTGGGAGGGGGAATGGGGAAGGGGGGTGTGCTGGGTTATGTTGCAAGGGGTAGGGGGAGGGTGAAAGGGTAGGGGGAGGGTGAAAAGGGTGTGAATGGGGGGGGGGTGCAGGGGTGCATGGTGTGTGAAAGGGGGTAGTGTTAATCCCACTTATGAGACAATAATTTCATATTTTCATTGATCACATAGTAAAAAAAAGTCATATTTTAGATATTTGAATACTTTTAAGAAAGAATTATGAAAACAATTTTAATTGACATTATAATTCATATGATCATCAATGTTGTACAACATAAACACAATTTTCATATCATTTCTAGTGTTTCTCAGGTATTCAATACCAATAAAATACCCTTCTTCTTGAAACCATAGCATTGAGTAGTTAATCATCAGGAAACAAATCTCCATGGCCACATTACTATTTAGTCATCCACATCCTAAACGTATTTTCTCATCTTTCAAAACTCTAATATGTCCACCAAAACGCCCATAAAGAGCTTTTAGTTTCTCTCCATTTTGGTAAAATGTTTTCTCCCAATGTTTGAGGGTGTTTATATGAAGATCATATCTAAAACACTTGGTATCATTTCATAATTATTTTCAATTATTTGAATAAAACCTATGATGCATACATGAAAGTTGTAGATTATTATAAATATGCACCAAAGTATACGACATGATGTAGTAAAATCCATTACGTTGTAGTTTGTGTTATCAGATGATTCATGATACCACTCTGTGGTGTATGTATTGGATGGCATTGGATATCATTTGAACAAAAATCCTTTACTAATGATCATGTTATTTAGTATTGGAATGTACATATCAATATGAAGCTAAAATCAAACAATAAGTCATGTAATCACACCTTGGACACTATGAATCACTACACCTCAGGTCTCTATGTGTTAACCAGGATACCACGACACCCAATCATTCTTGCTTTAGTGACAATCCAAAATTCCACCTACATGGGGTGTGCAGGGGGGTGGTGCAAGGTTCAGGGGTATGCGTGGGTGGGGGGGGGGGTGTTGCAGGGGGGTTATGCATGGATGTGCAGGGGGTGTGTTGGTGTGTAGGGGGCTGTGTAGGGTGGGGTGCAAGGGGGACTGTGCAGGGGGGTGTATAGGAGGGGGAGTGTCTGGGGGGGTGCAGTGGGGGTGTCCAATAGGGGTGGTGCAAGGGGTGTTCAATAGGGGTGGTGTTGTGGGTGTGTGAAGGGGTATGTGAAAGGTGGTGTGTTCAAGGGGACATGGGGGGGAGTGAAAGGGTGTGTGTGCAAGGGGATATGGGGCGGGGGTGCAAGGGTTGTGTAGGGGGTGGTGTAGGGGGGTCTGTCTGGGGGGGGGTGGGTGTTTGTCCAGGGAGAGGGGCTGTGCAAGGGGGAGGGGGTGTCCATGAGGGGGGGGTGGGTCTATCCAAGAGGGTGTGTGTGTTGTGGGGGTTTCCAGTAAGAGTGGTGCAAGGTGTGTTCATCAGGGGTGGTGTAGTGGGGGTGTGTAGGGGGGGTGCAGGAGGGTGTGTGCAAGGGGATGAGGGGGGGGGGGGTGCAGGGGGTGTGTAGAGGGGGACAGATGTGCGGGAGGGGATGTGTAGTGTGGGTGGTGCAAGGGGTGTCCAGTAGTGGTGGTTAAGTGGGGGTGTATGAAAGGGGAAACGTGGGTGCAATGGGGGTTGTTCAGAGGGGGGAGGGGGGTCTGTCCAGGGGGTGTGCAGTGGGGGTGTCTAGCAGGGGTGGTGCAAGGTGTGTCCAGAAGGGGTGGTGCAATGGGGGTGTGCAAGGGGGTGTGGAAGTGGTGTCCAAGGGGGGTGTCTAGGGGTATGGGGTGTCTCCTCTCCATCTGTAAACCCCTACTCTCTGACTTTATCCATTTATAGGGATCTTTATTTCTCTTCTAATTTTAAATACCTTCTTAATTGCATGATTACTTTAGTTTTGAAAATATCTCATTTTCCTCCCATTATATATGGTAGATTTACACCTTATTAACAACAATTTTATTCTTTAATTGGAATTTGATCAAATGTATTATATTAATCTCGAACAATATGATAACGAATATATCTCTATCAAGTTGGCCAGGTGTTGCGTATGGTAAAAATGTTATTATTTCAACATTTTAATTACTTTTTTGTGATTTGTGATAGAAAATTTTATACTACTAAGAAACAACTTGAATTATAATTCCAACAAAATGGAGGTGTCAAAGGAAAAATAGATCTCCATGGTTGCAGAACACTCAATCGATTCAAATAGTAATATCAAAGTAATTTCCCTATTTTTGGATTCCTGATGGATTTTCTCTTTCTATCATTTGTTGATTTTGATGACTTGTATTGGTATATAGTATATGGATGCATGCAATGCAAAGAACCAATAACAAAACATAGCTTATACAATTTATTTTCTTCCATGACTTGAAACCGAGATTGATGTGAATATAAAATTCAGGAGGTAATGGTTATTTTATACTATTTTTTGTAAGACATTTGAAACCATTTGTTGGGTTTTTAATCAAATTGACTTGGAATACACTATTATTGTAGAATTGATGATTTTGAGTTTACTCATTAGTGTGTAATATTCGATCTTCTAGACATTTATTTGTATCATGGTTGGATAGTTGATCCCCAGGTATGGACTTTTGAATCATGTACCTTTATATTTTTTAGAAAAAATATTTTATACATTCTCTCGGTTTAGAGTTTCCCTTTTTTTTTCTTCTTGCCTTTTCTTAATATACATGTTTTCACTTATATATATGCATGGGGGGGGGGGGTTTCTAGGAGGGAGGGGGTGTACGGGAGGGGTATCTAGGGGGAGGGGGTGTATGTGGGGGGGGGGGATCCAGGGGGTGTCTAGTGAGGGGGGGGGTGTCTAGTGGGCAATGTCTTGGGGGGGGGGGGGTCTAGGGGGTGTGTCCTGTGGGGTGTTTAGGGGGGTTTCTAGGTGGATGGGGTGTCCAAGGGGGGTGTGTGGGGGTGGGGGTGGGGGTGGGTTTAGTGGGGAGTGTTCAGTGGGGGGTGTCCGGGGTGTTTCTGGGGGGGGGGGGTCTAGGGGGTATCCAGGGGGGATATCTAGGGGGAGAGGGTGTTGGGGGGGGGGGGGGTCTGGGTGGTGTATAGGTGTTCATGGGGTGTCCAGTGGGGTGGTTAGGGGGTGTCCAGGGGGGTGTCCAGTGGGGGTGTCCTATGGTGGGTGTGTAGTGGGGGTTTCTAGGGGTGTCTAGAGGGTAAGGGGGTGTGCAGGGAATGGGGGTGTCCACTGGGGGGTGTCTAGGTGTCCAGGGGGTATCCATGGGGTGTACGGGGGGGGGGGGGGGGGGGGGGTCAAGGGGGGTCTATCTAGGGGGGGAGGGGAGTGGGGGGGGGGGGGGGGGTCAAGGGGGTCTTTTTAGGGGGTGAGTGGGCGTGTGCAAGGGGGGAGGGGGTGTGATGGAGGGGGGGGGGGGTCTGTC
This sequence comes from Viscum album, assembly GCA_963277665.1. Taxonomy (NCBI): domain Eukaryota; kingdom Viridiplantae; phylum Streptophyta; class Magnoliopsida; order Santalales; family Viscaceae; genus Viscum; species Viscum album. The sequence goes on from OY728142.1 coordinate 1,493,734,634, forward strand.
CAGGGGGTAGGGAGGGGATTTAGGGGGACTGGGGGGGTTATGAAATTGGACGACCTATAACCATAATTTTAAACTATGGATATAGTCCCTATGTGGAGTATGGTTCTACCACAGTTTCAAACTATGGATATAACCCTTTAGACATGGTTTGAACCGTGTCTATAGGGCTTTAGCCACAGTTTGAAACCATGGATATAAGTCTTTCCCTATAGCCACACCAATACCAGCCATGGTCCATAGAACTAAGACTATAACTTATTGCCACAATTTCAAACTATGGATATAACCTTAATTTATAGTAGTGAAAAAAATTTAAAAATATTAATCAAATTGACCATGGTACAATAGAAATCATCATAAGATTACCATTCTTGACTCACCTTTAATGAAATTGAAACAATCAACTGCTAGATGTTTAGTGATATTATCAAAAAGTTGACAGTTCTTAATAAAATATTATAATAATATATAACCCATTTGGAAGTGATCTATTAAGAAATGGTTCCGAAGGTAAATGTGTTTAGTGTGAGAGTGTTGGATAGGTTTTTTGGAAACATTTATAGAACTGTTATTATCACATCTAATAGGGATATTGTCATATCTATTCCTAAAGACTAATAGTGTTTTATCCATATTATCTGTGTGTAAAAACTTCCTGTGGATATGTATTTCACATTACATTTTGAAATAGTAATAGATTTTTACTTCTCATTACTCCATAAAATGGGGTATTTTTCATGAAGGAAGAATGTACCACTTGTAATTTTCCCATCTAGTTGGAATCCAATAAAATTAGAGTCAGAAAAACTACGTAATTCAAAATAAGTTTATTTTTGATAAAATAGACCAAAATATTTTGTTCTTTTTAAATAAAAAAAGAAATACTTTTAATAGATTTGAGATGAGACTATGTTGGATTTTATTGAAAATGAAAATAAAGTCAAAAAATAAACATTATTCTAGGTCATATTGTAGAAGATAATGTAGACTACTAATCATGCTTCTATAAATCTTATCGTTGACCAACTTTGAATCTTCATCCAATTTTATATTACAAGTTGTACTAAAGGTTTTAATAATTTCCTTATCTTGATCCATTAAAATAATTTTAAGAGTTCATTATTTTATTTTATTGGTTTAGAAAAATTCCATTATTATTTTGAGAAATTTAAAAATTGGTAAATAATTTGAGTTCAGATATAAATATTATTTTAAATTAATTTTTCATTAGATCATAAAATTAAAAATAAATAGGTTCGTTGGTCGTTCCAAAAATAACATCATCAATGTATATATAGACAAGAAAAAAAATCATTTTAGATACATTTTAGAAAATATTTGAATTTAATTTCTCTAATTTAAAACCATTTGTTAAAAAAATTAGCTAAACATTCATACCAAGCCCGAGGGTATTGTTTTAAACAATATAGTGATTTAGTTAATTTAAAAACATTATTTTGGAAAATTAGAATCTTCAAAACCCAATGGCTATTTAAAAAACATATTTTCATTAAAAATTTATTTTTAAAGACTCATTTAACATCTATTTTAAATAGTTTTAAATTAAGGTGAGAGGTGAATGATAATAAGATTCTAATGGTTTCTAACAGAATAGTGAGTGAAAATATTTCACCATATTTAACACCTTATTATTGGTTATAACCATTATATATTATACATTCTTTTTTCTAGTGGTATTTCCAAGATCATATAACTTATTCCTAAAAAACCATTTAGATACCATGATGTGATTTTCATTAGATCTTTCTATGAGAGTCCATGTATCATTTATAATGATTTTATTTAGTTCCTATTGCATGGGAAGAACCTAATTTTTATCATTAAGGATATCATTAACATTTTGAGGTTTAAAGTGAGTAATGAAGGTAAGATGACCAACCCCATTTAATACTAATATTCTTGTATGAGTTCCCACGTGAAAATGAAATTTTCAAGGGGATAATATTTTTATTTTTTTTTAAAATTTAGTTAAATAACTTGAAGGTGATTATTATTTAACTTCAACAGCTTTATATTAAAAATGATTATTTTAAGTTAAAATATCATTTTTAGTAAAAACAATTTAAGAATGATATTTTGGGAAATTTTTATAAAAAACAACATGAATTGATTCTTCCAATCTTTTAGTCTTTTTATTAAAGACTCAGTATGCCTTTATTAATTTAGATTAACCACCATAGATACCTTCATCATATTTTGAATCAAAATTTCCAATTTTTTTTGTTATTATGAATTAAACATCTATAACCAAAAGCTTTTAAAAAACCAACTTTAAGAGTTTAATTTTTATAATGTTAATAAGGCATCTACTTCAGAGAAGTTTTTAAAATAATAAGATTAATGATAAGACCTTTTGTATTGAGGACCCCAATAAAAAAATATTTACTTAAATTTAATTCTTTTAAAAACATTTAATAGATTTTTCCAATATTTTGATTTCACCTCTCTATTACCCTATTTTTTTATGGGATATTAAGAGTAGAAAAAGAAAGATTATATCCTTGAGAATACTATAAATCCTCAAATTTCTTGATGATAAATTCTCTTCCATGATCACTATTAATAGAAATAATTGGATAACTTCTTTTTTAATAATTTTTTATAAAACATTATGGAGGATTTTCAAGCTTCACTTTTATGAGATAAAAATTAAGGACAAGGGAATCTTGTAAAGTCATAAATAATAAAAAATAATATTAACTACCTTTGATACTACCAAATTGAGAAGGCCCAAATAAATCAATATGGATTAATTCTATATCCAGATAATAAGAAATCTGATTTTAAGATTTAAGATAATATTAATGTTTCTTGTCATATTGGTATGGTTCAAAAACTATGTCATCTTTGAAATTTAATTTGGATAAATCCTATACTAGTTTATAATGACTGATTTTGACAAGTGAGTGTGCACTACAGTGACTAATGTATCTATACCAAAGCCACAACTCACTAACTTGTTCACTCAAGAATTTTATGTTCTGGCTAAAGATAAAATTTATATTAATTTTATAAACATTTTGAAAATGAGAAGTTATAAATAAAGTATTTACTTTTTTGTTAAAAACTTTTCACAAATAAGTTGGTATGATATTTTAAAGACACTATCAAACAATTGAATAAAACTTATAAAATAGTGTTTAAATACTTTGAAAATTAATTTTTTTAGAAAGAGTTGATTTATAAAAACTGATGGTACCATCATCAATTATATTAACATTTGACTTATCACTGAAGGTGATGTGACCCGCTTATAGTTTATTTGTTTGATTAAATTTAGATAGTCCACCACACATATTTCTTGAGCATCCAACATCTTAGAACCATAGTGATTATTGTGATTATCTATCAAGATAATTTTACGAAAAAACAAATGACTAATATTTTTGGTACCAAAACAAATTTGGGTTCACTAATGTTATCCAATAAACATTTAGATATCTTGATATATTTAGAAAGTTATTTTCTTTTATAAATAATGGATAATTTTTTATATTTATTTTGGTATCCTATATCATTCATTCTTTCAACAAAATTCCAAAATTAAATTTCCAATTCATTTATATTAATTGAAAAACTTATCTTGAAGGTAAATTATAATAAAAGTTGTTTTTAATGGATTTTTTGAGGTGTTTCCATGATCAGAGAAACCAAGACCAACCAATTATTTTCCAGGTATTTGGGAGCCCAAAATTTTATTTAGATTCTCTTAAAATTGGATGAATTTGTAAAGAGAGATATTTTGAAATTTGATTATAGATTTTTGTTTATTAACATCCTAGTGATGATAAATTTAAAAGGATAATTATTCCTTTTCCTTGAACTTTTGATATTTATTTTTAAAATTTATTTTTTTCATTCAAAACTTATTTTTATTTTTTATCAGGTTCTTTAAATAATGAATAAATTTCATGAAAACAATTTTTGATTTAATAATGAGCATATTTTAGGTATTAATAGTTAAAGTGAAATAAATAGAATTTTGATGAAAAATAGGGGGAAAATTGGGAGAATAAGGGGAAGGATGTGAATTGTGAAATAAGGAAATAACCATTATTTCTTCATTAACATTTTAAATAATGTTCTTATCACCTGAGTCACTTGAAGAGGTTAATAAAGTTGAGTCCTTGGATTCATCACATGTACTACAAGATGCAACTATGAGGGCCTAATTACCTTTTTTATTTTATTTAACCATATTTTTGAAGAAGGGGTATTTCAACATGATGTGTCCTTTTCCTTATATTTACAGAATGTCACTTCTGGTTCCACCTTTTGATTAATTTTTTTGGTTTTATTGGAAGATTTATTTTTCATTAATAAATTTTTCATGCTCTTGGTGAGTTGAGAAAATTATTTAACTTCACCTTCAGATGAGTCATTGTTAGATGATTTAAAAGTGATTATGTTATTTATATGTTTGGCTTCATTTGTTTCCTTATCATCTTGTCACTTCATAGTAATATTATATGTCATTAGGGACCTGATAAGTTCCTCTACTACCATATTCTTTATATCTTTTGGTTTTGGTATTATAGTGACCCTGGGATCCCAATTTCTTTGTATGACCTATAGTATTTGTTTTCTAATAATTATGTAGAAAAATCATCTCCAAGAGACTTTTGGCCATTGAATATGTTAATAAAAAACATAAAAACACTAGTAATATATTCATTTGAATTGACAGATAACATTTCAAAATATTTTCTATACATATATAATACATTATGTTTAACTTTTTTATTTTCCTCATTAGTGATTTATAGAAATTTCCATGTTTCAGGGGAAGTTTTACATGTAAAAACATGACTATATTCGTTTTGGTCAAGACCATATTGTATGATGTTAATAAATTTTCCACTAATATCAATGGATTTAATATCATCAAGTGTACACTTATCTTCAGTTTTTAGTAGGAATATGTTCATTCATAATTATTTTCTAGATAAGGTAAGTTATTCTATAAAGAAAATTTGACATGAGATTTTTCTAATAGGAATAATCCATGCCATTAAAAATAATATCATGTCAAGAATAGTTTGATTCTACCATAAAAAGATCAAAATTTAAAATCAATTAAGATTATTTTTTTTGAAACTAAGATCTAAACATAATTTCTCAAAAAAGATCAAAACAAAATTTTGAAAAAAAGGATATTTTTTATGGAAACTAAAATAACCCTTTGATATCAATTATTGGTCATAGAATATAGTAAGGGGGAGAATTTACATGTTAAAAATTAATGAAAATACAAAAGTAAAATTTAAAACTAAATTATATTGATACTATAGAGAAATAATTTCTATACTAATTAAAAATATAATTATAATGTTATTTAAGACTATATACACAATGAAAATAGACATATAGTTTTTTTTGGAATTATGTGTATCAAGTTATATTGATGAAAAGAATAAAATGAATGATAGATGAAACACAGTTTTGAAATTAAGTTTGACAATAGATCAGGGTGATCCCCTGTGTCTCCTCTCTTCAGGTTGAGAGGTTTTTGTTATTACTCCCTTGATATTAGTGGTTATCTTGAAACATGGCAGTCAAAATTATAGTTGTGAGAACCATCTAAAACTTCATTAGTATCTAAGAAACATGTCTATCACTTTTGTGGTAGTGATAAACTTTTTTAGAAAGAAGATGAGAATAAGATAGTTTTTCTTTGCCCAAACCCTTTAAAAATTCATTCCCCTATCTCTCATAAATATTTGTATAATTGATATGTGAGATTGAGAGATTATGGAAAAGGAGATCCTTAGATATTGAAGAAAAACATTAGTTGTCTCTTTAGTGAACATTGATATTTCTTGATATTTGGTATAAGGATTCCATTGATTTTATTGAATGTGTTGATAAATCCCACTATTGGTCTTAAAGCCTCAATGGTCCTCTTTTTTTAGCCACCAAAATTATGAAGAAGGATCCACAACTCATTATTCATTAAGGGTCACCAATAGAAATTTAAGAGTTATGGGGTCCAAAAAATTAATGATTTATGACTTTCTATATTATAGAGATCATATAGCCAGAAGATCCCCATAGCTAGTTGATGAGACACCCAAGTACCTCCTAGTTCTTCCTACTTGCACGGACTAGATGGTGAACTTCATATAGATTTGGAATTTTATACATCACCAGTGTTTGGCTGATGGCTCTATAACAGCTAGCCAGTGCTAACTACAGTACTATAACCACCCCTTTTTCCCTTCATGACGTATACATTTATTCATCCAACCATTGTAACTTCCTTCCATTCTTTCATTACATCCATTAAAACTTAAACAAGATCTTCAAGATGCCTTTGAATAGATTTGGATATCCTTAAGATGTAATATCATGACCTTTTCTAGAGATGTATCGAGATCGTTTTTGGTACCCTTTTACCAAATTTTTCGGTATATCTTGTTTGGGGTTTACTTTGGGGAACTATTTGTTGAATTTTGATATTTTTAAGGGGTTTTGGGTAATGCATAGTTGGCACATAGTTTTTCCAAACCGTGTGCACTTCCCCAGCAAACCATACAACCCCAGATAAAGATGGATTTCATGGTTGGTGCACGTTGTATAAAAATGTGTTCCCTCTTAGTAATAACTATGAAACCCCTAAGTACAGTGCATAGTTAGGGTGCATGGTTTGGAAAACTATGAGCCTCGGCCCAGGAAACTATTCATGTGGAAATTAATCCCTGGAATGTTTTTTTAAATCTTGAACCACTGGGTTTTAACCACTATTGAACTCTGATTTGATACTAATGTTTTTACTTCAATTTTGAGTGTCCTAAAATGGATTTAAAGGCCTTTGGGACGCCGTTCCTGGTGAATCTAACATCCAATTTATGGATCTTCACCTCTCCCAGTATGTAATCCATTCCCGATTAGTTTTCTATCTATTCCCTGACTCTATTTACCAATGAATAGGTGATAGTTTTCCTCTATTGGTGATGGTATAAATTTTTATTTTCTAATATGTTGATCTGTTAAGTATTTTTTCTAGGATTTGGTTCTAGATATCATTCTTCATCATGTTCTTGATTGTTCTATTGCAATTGGAGAATTCCGTTGGTGAGTGCTCGTCAATGATCTTGAGGTAGGTGGTCTAAATTGAAAATCCCATAGTCTTGAATTGGAATTTCAATTTCTATACTATGAAATTGAATCTTGAATTGGATTAATGAATTGATTAATTAATTAATGTAACCATGGAATTTATTAATTTATTTTCTAAGTGATATTGAATTGGGTAGATCTTTTTAAAATTAATTTGTTAAATTGATGGGATTTTGGATTTTATTGATTAATTAGATGTTGAATTTATTGAATAATAGTAATTATGGGATGGTAGGATTAACCTTAAATTATTAACAGTTTATATGATTAAATGTTGATAAATGGATTAATGGTGAATTTTAAAATTATTACATGTGGTTAAAGTGTTGAACCATGTTTGAATTGATAATTGAAATGGTATACCATGATGTGAAATGTTCATAAGAGGGTTAATTTTGATTAAAATTGTTAAATTTGATATGTGTGATATATTGTGATTGTTTTATAAACTAGTTGTGGGAAATGGTCCAATGATTCAAATACCCATGGCGTGCTATACATGATGTTATAGACCTAGATCCATGAACGTGGTAATTAGTGTGGGACACATATTAATGCTTAAAAATGCCACTTTTGATTTTTTGATAAATGGGTTATGTGACATGGACTAATGATTTAAATAACACAGGGTCCTAGCCATGGAATTCTAGGTCCAAAATGATGGCATTGGACTATGGTTCCAAGTATCCATGATATTAAAATTAAAATTAAAGTATAAATAAAAAAAATGAGTATTGATATGTGATATCCCTTGGAAATAGTTCTAACTTTAGTATGTGCCGAAGTAGGTATTGACGGTTCAGGTGTTATCCCAAAACTGGGAATTTATGTTATTAAATAAAGATCAATTGAATCGGTAAATTTTTTTATTTATATATTTTAATTTATTCATTATAAATCCACATACACTTTTATTGAGCGGATATTGTTTTACATTCCATTAGTGGTGGCCTACTGATTTGTAATCATACTTTACTTAGTCTTCCTCATTGGTACACAAATAGACTTTATGGTTGCAGGATAGGATAAGGGAAAGATCCCTATGTTGGATGGTTGGGTCAGGATATAGCATGGATGAGGGAACCATACATGGTTCCAGGACCCTATTGGGGGATTTTTAGTGTCTTTATTTTGGTTTTTTCATATTTACACTTGACACACATATGGAATTGAATATCCACTGTTTTGGTTTGGATATTTTTTTTCATGTTTTGGTTATCATTTGATACTGGTATTATTCTGAATATGGTTATAAAATTTGGTTATTTTTTATTTATTTTTTTCTATTGAGATGATTTGATAAAGAGGGTATAGACTCCCTATGTTATATATTTGAACCTCATTTCTAGTCAGTAGCCTCTGGCATATGGGGAGGCATTCTTGAGGTCACATGATCGACCGACTTAGGGAACCGATGTGTGGCACCCGAGTTGGGATGTCACAAAGTGAAGTCAAAGAGGTACTTATTTCCTTTTATCTTACATTTTAGGGAAATATAGATAGGATATTAGAATGATTTTGGCCTTGTTTAAGAACTACTTCATGGGAGTAACTAACCCAAGTGTGGTTGTAAAATCCATGTACCCAGAGTGAGATTGTTGTTATTGATGTGTGTAGTTACAATTGAATGTTATTTCACATTGAGTGATGAAATTGTTGTGTGGTTTCATTATTTATGATATTTTTTGAGGTTTGAATAATTTCTCGGTATAAAATGAGGGTTGTGTATAAATACATCATTCAAATAAATTAGGATTTTTTATGACATGCATCATTGTAGGAACAGATAGAAATGAAGGTTTTTGGTGAGTTGTTTAAATGAAAATTATTTTTCTTGTTTGTCTAAAATAAATGGAAAAGGTTCCTAACATGAATTTGAAAATTGTAAATGATGATAAATGTGGTAAATTGAAATGGATAATGGGTTTTAATAAGAAGATCGAATAATCAGAATGCGTTTAGGATTTTCTGAACTAGACCTAGACGAGGGATGATTGAGGGTAGTGATAGTTATTCGGTATTGACCATGTAGTGGGGTTTGGGGGATTAAATGTAATGGATTATTGTAATACCTAATATGTAAATGTGACACTTTTGTGTTATATATCCTCAGATTTTTGTTTATAATTGTAGATATGTGTCTCCATAATGATGCTTTCTAATAGGATGACTGGAGGACATGGATAGAAATTAACCTCCAGTGGTGGAACCAAAGGCACTGATAGTTAAGCACGAGGAAGGAAAGGAATAGTTACATGAGAACTTTTCTTGGTTTATGTAGTTTATGGAAAGAGGCCCAGGGCTAGTTGAGAATAGTATGTCTGACTTCACATGTATGATTTAGTTACATCACCCTCTGAATTTTTCTAGAGAGCGTGGACCAGAGGTAGCTGAGTTTTAAATTGAGTCTATCTAAAGAATCCTTGAACAATTAGATACTTATACTGAGAGTAGATTCAAACTAGCTAGTTATATATTATGTGGTTGGGAGAATCATTAGTGGGACATCTAGACTCAGGGTAGAAATCTAGATAATATTGAGTAAAAAGAATTTCAAGAGAAGTTCATGGAGCACTTATACTATACAATGATGAGAAATGGTAGGGAAATAGATTTTATGAAGTTGAATTTGTAGAGCATGTCAATGATAGACTATGTTTGATGCTTCATATATTTGTAGTGCATTGTTCCAACATTAGTAGGGGATGAGTATACGACAAAAAAGTGTTTTCAAGATGGAGTTAAATGTGAAATTAAGTATCATGTTAATATACTCAAGAATAAGATGTTTTTAGAAGTGGTAAATTATGATCTCATATCTAAGGGTAACTGGAAGGAGGATTTCAAAAGATGATAGTCAGTTTCTTGTAGATGAACATTAGGTACGTCTTATGAGAGTAAGAAGTGTATCTTTGATAATGGTGACCAGATCATTGGAAAGAAGAGTGGTCAAGGGGAATGTTATGTTAATAAAGACCTTACATGAGTGGCCTTACACTAGTGTGTTTGGATAGGGAATTTTTATAGACATTGTCCCTAATAACTAGTAAAGTGCTCGGATTGTGGCATGATGGGACACCTGTAATGGTTCTATAGGAACACATGACATATGGGTAGTGAGGGAGAAGCTAAGAAAAACCCGAGTATAATAAGGGGATTTTCTACACCATAATAGTCTAGAATATATAGTTATAATAGGTGTTGAGGTCATGGAAGTGGACGAGTTACTTTTGGGAAAGGGATCCCATATTAGTAGAGTGGTGAAACTGAGAGGACTCAGACTGCATCATAAGAAATAGGGTTAGGGTAGTTGTATGAAATTAACCCTACACTTATGAATAGAAAGGTTATACCATTAATAGGTACAAGTACTAATCTTATAGCTTCTACACTTTCTAGTGCCTTATTTGATGCTTGTGCCTCCCATTCCTTTATATATACACAAACTGTGAATGGGTTTTGTTTGATAGTTGAGTTTTTGAGCAGGGTTATAATAATAGATACACCATAGGGAGTATGGTCAAGGGAAATCTATTTATGAATGGGGTGTTAACTTGAGGTTGGGGATTATCAATTAATATGGGATCTTTATATCATTGATATGTCAGGTTTTGAATTTATTTTTTTGTATGGAATGGTTAGTAGAATACGTATCCCACATTGATTTTTACCATAGGAGGGTGAACTTTACCTCTCTTGAGGGTGATAATTACATTCACTATAGAGATTGGGATATTTAGGATGGTTATATAGGTCCAGTTCCTCAATAGTTGAAGGATCTCATTACCCAGGTTTCAAGTCTGTTGTTGGATGATGAGGGTGTAAAGAATGATGTATTTACACCCCTAGTGGACCAGTTCTAAAATGTGTTTCCTAAGAAATTATCATGGATTCTACCTAAGAGAGATGTGGAATTTACAATTGAGATCATGTCAGGGTTTGAGCATGTTATTTCACAATACATAATGGCACCAATTGAGATTGAAGAGATCAAGACTCAACTAGAAGAGTTGATGGATAAGGGTCTTATTCATTTGAGTATGTCTCCTAGGGGCTCTCCTATTTTAGTTTCTAATAAGGATGAAAGGATGTTACATTTATGTGTTGATTACAGGAAATTGAACCAAATGAACATAAAGAAATGGTATCATATTTTGTGTATCAATGACGTCTTTTACCATTTGAGGGGGAGATTTTATCTTTTCGAAGACTGACTTGAGATCAGAGTATCATTAGTTGAGAGTTTGACCTTCGGATATACCTCAGACTACTTTAGAAGTAGTTATGGCCTTTATGAGTTCTTCGTGATGATTTTTGGGTTGAAGAATCACCATACTATGTTTATGGACTTGATGAATATAATATTTCACTCATACCTAGATTAGTTTTTGGCAGTATTTATTGATAAAATCTTGTTGATTCAAAGACTCATGATGATTTTCCCAACATCTTGACATATTTTTGAGTACTATAAGATATACTAGGCAATATTCCATGTTATCTAAGTGTCAATTTATGATCTACAAGGTACACTTTTGGGTCAAATAATCTTGGAGGAAGGTCAGTTAGTAGACCTAGAAAATGTTTGGGAATTGGTTTCATGGGATCATCCCTAGAATGTTTTTAAATCTGTTGTTTGCAAGAATTTTTGGGGGTAGTAGTGGACGTTCATCCCAAACATTTCCCACATGGAAGAATGTCTTTTAGGATTTACCAAGAAGGTAGTAATGTTTTAATGGTATGAATCATGTGATAATTCTTTCCAGAAGCTAAATAAGTGTATGACTACTACATTGATCTTGATCCTATCCGTGATAAGTGAAGAGTATACAATGTTTTTTGATGCATATGGGATCAAGATTAGAGCAGTGTTGATGTAAATAGATCAAGATGTGTCATATGGGTCATTAATGTTGAGGTCAAAAGAACAAAGTCACCCTACACTTGACTTTGAGTTAGCTGGAGCGGTCCATGCCTTGAAGTGTTTTTGACATTATCTTTTATGTGAAAAGTTTACTATGTATACTAACCATAAGAGATTAAATTACATATTTTACCAATTATATTTTAATATCCGATAGTGTTGGTGGGATGATTATATGTATTCATTTTATTTCAATCATTCATATACATATGGGAAAAGAAAATGGTATGGATGACACTTTGAGTAAGAAGACACATACTCAAGAAGTCCAAGAGTCTAGTTTTGATTGGAAGATGTTGACATTGTTGACTGAAATGAATGTTGTGTGTAATAACACAAATATTCATTTCTGGTATAGATATTTATTTTGGGTTGTTTTTTAGGAAAAGGAAGAAATGAAAAAATTTATAAGTACACGTCGTGTACTTATGAGTACATGCTGTGTAACCAGTTTATGCGTGTAGCCGTGTACTGGATCTATAACGGCCGAGTACAGGGCTGTATAGGTGACCTAGAAGACTACCTAAAGCGGGGATTGATTGAGTCTTGAACATGGTGTGTAAATTAAATGAACATGCCCTGAATTTTTTTTGATGAATCAGAGCGGGGTCGCGTATCATATCTAGAACACTTTTATTGTCCCCTTGGTTTATACAGGAGAGTGACAGAATGCCTGCAAACTTAGAGATCCTCCCGGTTCTCCATCTGAGATCCGATTGAGACACTTCCAGGTGAGTTGGATTCCCACTGGGGAGTTATCTCTTACCCTTGATCCTTTCTTCATGATTCCTCTCCTATAGTGATTTTTTAAGGGTTGATAGTTTTTATATTTTTTATAGATCTACATCATTCTAGGACGATTTAATGGATGACACTCAAGAGTGTTCATCGTACAACATCAAGGTAGGTGGTTTGTGCCTTTTTTCGATCATCATTGGATTATATATTCTTAATGTGCTAAATACCCATGTTGTGGGTATTGCGTATTTTGGAATTGGACCTTGTTTAATACCCTTTATGGTTTTTTTGTTTGATAAATGGTGATTTCTTATACATAAGGTTTTATACCTTGTTGTGGGACACCCCATGGGTGAATTCCCCTATTTGAATGTTTATGGCCATTTGACCTAGGTTTCCTATGAGTAATACCTTGTTATGATTCCTTTAATTATTTAGGATTAAGTTTATTGATTATATGAATTTCATGTGTTATGATTTTCAATGTTATCCATTTAATAGTTATAGATTATATGTGTTGCCTTATATATGATATGCACACTGATCTTATAATGGACCATGAGAGCCTTGGACCAGGAAAACAATGTGTGTGTGTGTGTGGGGGGGGGGGTCCATGTTTATTAAATATGACTGTGAGAGCCTTGGTTTAGAATTTGACCCTAAGGTGATGACCGTGAGAGCTACCCAAGAGGTTGTTTATGATAATTTATGATATGTTGACCAAGGGGGTATTGACCATGAGAGCTACTTGAAGGTTGTTATAAATTATTGATGCCATGCAGACCCATAGATTGGTTTAGTTGGTACATTTAATGAATAATTAGGATTTAATATCTTAAGAAGAGTTGTATCCCACTAAATTTTGGATTAGACCACAAAATTACATCCCAATATGATATACATATTAGTTTTAGTGTTTGTTTGATTCCACATCTATTCTTGGAATCTTTCACAGTTTGGCCCATTTTTCTTAAACTTCATCATGAGCCTTCCAAATCACCCCCAACTACAATAGAAACATCAAAACAAGTGAAACATACCTTTTTAACAGTGATAAAAATTATATAATTGTATCAAACATGAATTTAAATTTTTTATAATATTTATAATTTACAAAACAAAATTAGTTTAATACAATGGTTTATGGGTAAAATAAAATAGTGAAACACGATGTGATGACAACCATAAACCTAATAATTTTCACTCTTAATAAAATTCACATTTACAAAAATTATTCATAGAGATATTCCAAAATTCATGAATATTTAACATTCAATGAAAATTTAATACTTTATAGCAATGTGGTCAAAGAAAAAATCACACTAAGGAGTTATTCTCAGTAATTATGAAAATAAATGTCTCAAAAATTATTTCAGAATGAAATTAAATGAGTTGAATGATACCAATTTGAGAAAATAATTCAAGAGTAAAAAATGTCACTAACTCTCTACACGTGTGTGTGAAAACCATTTCATGCTATTATTTCCACATTATATCAAGAAATTAAACGTTATTTTAAAAAAATTCTCCTTAAATGACTCTATCCACTAGACTTATCTTACATCCTTTAAAATCAAATTTCAATACCCACTCACTTAATCATTCACCAAATTTAAACCTTAAACACCCAACTTATATGTCCCCAAATGTTGTATATTTAATCAATCCCCTAATTTATAATTATTTTTTTAAAAAAATTGATCTTGGAATAAATATCACACTCATCACTCCACCCTTGTTTGATCTCCTCATGAAACTAATTGTATTAGTTATAAAAAGATAAAAGGTTGAGGAAGAGTGGTTTTTGATTTTACCAAGAAACAACACAATTTTTTATTCTTTTGTGTGTTTTTTTGATATTTTTTTTGTTTTTGAGGGCATACAATAGTCGTATATTTGGTACAGACATAGAGGTCAATCCAGTACAATAATGAAAAATACTGAATAAGGAATGATCATATGGAAAAATAATTTATTAAAGATGATAAATATTAACCTAAATTATATTTACCTTATATTGAGTATGAAAAGTCTAGACATCATGGTTGGGTGCCAATATTTGTGGATACATTAAGGTAAACAAGTTTCCCATAAACTACTCACACAAAGGGTACCATTCTTATCAAAGGTTTCAAAATGGTATAACCAATTATATCATCGACAAAAAACCAATTTTCAAGAAAAATATATAAATCAATGTTAAATTCATCCTAAAATACACATTCCATCAATGGAAAAAAAAATTTAATACAACTTGAAATAGGGAAATTATTCATGAATATTAAATAATTTAAATGATTTATTGTGCATCAAAAATGAATATTAAAACATAAAAGTGAAGGGTAAAAATAATGGGCGAGAGGTAATAATACTATTTAGTAAGGGGAAAATATAAAAAGGTGAAATATGATAAAAATTCCTAATTAAACCAGGAATGTACCTAACCCCAGATGTAGATTATGTAGTGTCCTCACTATAATAAAATAAATTGTGGGAAGTATAAAACCTTGTGGATTTCATTTGTAGGTTGCTTCTTGAACTTAGAGTTCCTCCATCATGGACTACAAAATGGCTTCGTTAAAGTGCTTTATCCACTTTCCATTGAAAAAGAATGTTTTTTTTCATTCCTCACTTTGAACCTAAACATCACCAAATCGATAAAAATTAGTAGCATTGTATGGAACAAACCAATGAGAATGATGTTTAAGTAGATTCAAATTGAAACTTTCATTAAAAAGGAGGGACTTCTTCCCAATGTGGAATTGACAATTAGTGATAAGATGGTGATGGGAAGCCTTGATTTTCTCCTTATAGTTATAGGAGTTTTTATATGAATATCTATACATTTCCTCCATATACTAAATATGTAACTTCCTCTAAGAAACTACTCCAAAAAGATTATAATTTCATTATTTAATGGCCCAGTAGGTTCGGTTCTCTATATCAATTGGGAGGTGAATAATATTTCTAAAAACAAGTTGATAGGGTCACATTATAATTGGGGGTTTAAAGGTAGTACGGTAATCCCATAATGAATAATCGAGTCTAAGACTCTAATTTTTTCTATTGGGTTGAACCATTTTTTCAATAATTTTTTTACCTATCTATTCAACAACACGTCCTTAACATTGGGTTTTGGGTGATATTCAATGAAAACTCAATGCCCAACCCTCACACCAATACAAAAGTTATCTCATTATCATTTTGTAGAAATGAGAACCTGGCTCACTAATGATGAACCTAGGTAATTCAAACCTATAAAAAATTTGGGTTCTCAAAAATTCTACAACTATATTGGAATAATCTATTCTCGTGGATCATTCCTCTACCCATTTTGACAAATAATAAAATAATAAAATAATGTAGAAGTTTCCAAAGGATTTGGGAAATAGCCCTATAAGGACAATTCCCCAAACATTGAAAATGTCATGGAAGAGAAATGGTTGTTGTAGAATTTCATTTCTTTGAGAGACATTCCATATTTATTTTACAGTGATTAAAATATTTACAGAAAATATGGGCATCCCTTAAATTTTGTTGGATAAAAGAGACCAAAATTGAGTACCTTGAGAGCAGTCTATTGGGGACCAAAGTGTCTCCCACAAGACAGAGTGTGGAAGAACCTAAGGATAGACTGAAACTCACTATTGAGAACACAATGCCTAAGAAAATGATCACTAAATGTGTTAAAAAGGTTGGGTTCATCCAAAATGTACCAATAAGACTCATTATTTATACGATCATCTTGTGTTTTTTTTTGTGAAATTAGCATGAATTATATATGATACCAAATAATTTACAATTTCGGCATACCAAGGAATAAAATATTAGACGCGGTAGAATTTCTCATCTAGAAACATGTCATTTATGGGAATACAGGGAGATGAGTCAATATCTGAGGATGTGAGGATCCATCCGATATGGTCATACACCATATTCCCTACTCATTTTATACCTAATTTCAAAATTTAATTACTAATGTTGGAGAATCCAAAGAATAATATGTCATTTGTCTTCTAGTTTATTAAGGAGGTACCAAAGGGTTGCATTACCAGAGAAAATAATTACTAAGGACCCTAAGAGGTATGGCCTGAATTTATCCAAGGAAAACATAATGGCCAAGAGTTATATATCGGTTATGGTGTATTTTTTTGGGAAGGGTCTAGTGTCTGTGAGGTATAGGATTTGACATATAGATCTCGATCAACCCATTGTGATAATACTATCACAACTACATAGTTAAAGGAATTACACATGAGATCAAATGGTAAATCCCACTAACATGGTTAGATTACTGGTGTTATGTGATACTCCACTTTAACATGATAAAATATACCTAAAATTATTTATCAAAAATAAATTCTTTCTATTTTTGGAGTAAGAGGTAGAGGGGATTTGAAATATTACCAAATTCATGAACAAAATGATGATAAAATCAAAAAGGACCTATGAAAGACTGCACTACCTGTACATTTTTGGGGAATGGTAGGGAAGAAATGACATCAACGTTTTATTTATACACTTAGATATAATCCCCAAAAATAAAATTTCCAAGTACTATACCTTGTCGCACCATGAAATGTCATTTCTCATAATTTTATATGAGATTATTTTCAATAAAATGATGATGTAAAAAACCAATACTACTCTAACAATAATCACATGAGGATACATATATAGTGAAATCATCCATGAATGCTTCCATGAAATTCTCTAGATAATCTGAAAAAATAATAACCTTGAATATCTTGAAAGTACCTGGAGAATTTCAAGGACTAAATGGAATCCTCATATATGTAAATGTTTAAAAGGTTCCAGTAAAGGTTTTCTTTTCCTGATCATTCAGAAAATATAGATATGAATATACCCCAAATACCCATAAAGAAAATAGTTGGGACTTCCCTACTTGCCTCTATAGCATTTGGTAAATAGAAAATAATGTAGAATGGTCTTTACTAGTGTGTTGGTTTAGTTAGAGATAGTCTGTACAGACTTTTCCAACTATTCTACACATGAGTTGGAACCAATTAATTATTATTATTTTTATTACTATTTGACCAGTTTTATTAGGAACTACCTATAATGGAATGAAGAATTGGATTTTAGATATGGGGTATATGATTCCATCATCCAATTATTTTTTTTCTCATTTTTAACAACATCTAGGATGTTCTAGCTTAGTCGATGTTGTTCCCACCCCACAAGATTATCCTCTTCATTTATCATTATATGATATGTAAAAATTTATGGGATAGTACTAGGAATTTCAGAAAGTGTCCATAAAAATTATTTTTTATACTTCCTTTAGAGGTTAATCAATCAAAATTGATTCTTAGAGGAATTTAACTAGAAATGATAAAAGGGAGAACATCTCCATTCTTAAGATATGATCATTTAAAATTTTGAGGCAATGGTTTAAGTTCAAATTCAGGTGGATTTTGGATTTATATGAGTGAATGTGAACGTGAGAGGTCACTTATATCATATAACTATTCAATAGTAACATACTTTGATGAGGAATAAGATTTTATAATCTTAGATGTATCATTGATGGTCATGTAGGATCCTCAGTTCTCATGAAATCATCAATTAATGAACATGCTTGACATTTTTCTAAACTGGTACAACATTCAATTCATGAATCATTACCTAGAAATTATATCAATGATAAAAACATATAAATGGAATAAGGGGAAATAAATGATGTTTTTTAGGGGAAGGGAGTACATCAATTTAACTAACAAAAAGCGAGGAATGTTCTTCCAATGGGTGCTTTATTGCATCAAGGATGTTGAAGTGCACAATGTCACCAAAAAACTCTATAGATAATGTACCATTATATACATTTATTATGGTTTCAATATTTTTTTGTAAATGACTCCCCGATATAATTGGGGCATGTCCATTTATCCCATCATCTTCCATTTTAATCATACAAAAACTAGAAAGAAAATTTAAAATTTTCACCTTGATAAGAACATTCTATAACACATCTTTAGGGTGAGATAAACTACAATATGCCAGTTGAATAAAAATTCTAGTTGGTTTTAGTTTCCAAACATACAATTAAGAGAAAATATAGTGAAGAATCACATTTATATAAACACACAAATCAATCATAACATTATGAAATAAATACTCCCAAATGGTTCATGCAATTGATAATGTTCGAGGATTATTACATTTGGCCAGATGTGATGGTTTAATAAGTTCTAATATGTTCTTACCCATGATAAACCTTTCATCACCTCAAATTCACCTTTTGGGTGTGCACATATCTATCATTAAATTGGCGTATCTTGAAATTTTATTCATGCCGTCAATCAAGGGAAGGTTACCTACATTTTTTAAAATTTTATAAATATTCCTTATGAATTTATATTTTTTATGATTTATTTGGTTGGGTGTCCCTCTGGGGAAATGAAAGTGGAATGGTTTGGCTTGGTGGTTTATCAAATTAACTCTCTTTACTTTGGTATTTATTCTCTCAGGACATGTTTTTCCCTCATTTGTACCATTTTTAGTGGTTAGGATGGTGGTTTCCTCAGGAGGGTATGACTCTATTAGAGGGGTAATTTGGTGTTTAAGATGTGTTCAACTCCAAATGGTGATGGAAATAACATTTCCCTTATAATTAGGGTTGAATTTTTTTTTGAGAAGGTAGTTTACCCAACCCATGACATTTCATTTTCCCTAGTAAGTTGGAAAGTTGGCCTTATTTATTTTTTAGGTCTTGTATGGAATCTTCGATGGTTTTTGTTTGGAATTGGAGATTGTTTATAGACATGTGTTTCATCATTTCATCTAGGATAGGATCAGGTTTTGGAGGGGGTTTCTGTAAATTCCTTTGTGGTGGTTGAGGATTTCTAGGTGGTGGTGGTGGATGAATACTCTTCCCCAATTGGTTAAATAGTTGTTTAGGTTGGTTTGAAAACCCCCTTTCCTATAGTCTTGGTTGTATTTCCACCTCGGGTTTGATGTATATTATCTTTCTTGCCTAATGGGTTAGTTATAGGGGTATTCTGAAAAGATCACCTAAAAGCCCATTGAATGTTCTCTCAGTTGATGGAATTAGTCAGAATAGTGGGTATTGACAGAAATGATGCCATAATGGGTAGGAGTAAGAGATTGGAATTTTACCTGGGGAAAGAGAAAGTTGTCGAATAAGGGAGCTTACCTCTTCAAAATCCATGTCCACATTTTCTTAAACTCTAAACTCTTCACCTAATAGACACCTCAAATGGGTACATTGGATTTTGAACTAATTTTTTGAGTGTTCTCGAACATGTTTTTCATTAGTGTTGTTGATTAAATTAGATTTATATAAACTAGTTCACCACATATAGTAGTATCAATCATGTTACGATAAATAGTAATTAACCTTCATAAAAATATTGTTTTAAAAGTTGATCACTTATTTGGTGGTGAGGGAAAATTAATCAAAGCATTTTAAATCTTTCCTCATATTCTTGAAGTGTTTCCCCTTCTAATTTACTTATTCCAAAAAATTAATTTCCATGTAGTTGTAGTTTGAGAGACTGATAAATATTTTTCAAAGAAAATGCATTTCATGTCCACCCATCCTCTTATTGTGTAATTAACATAATATATCCATTTTTTGTAGTGTATTCTAACGAGAATAGGAATTCTGTTAGTTTTACTTGTTATTCATCCACAGTTGTAAGTTTTAATTTTTAACACACAATGTGAAAATATTTTGAGTTCTTATGTGGGACTTCTCCAGCCTGTATATGGAATTTTTTTAATAAGTGATTTAAATTAGACTTTAGTTCAAAATTAGGTGATTCGACTTGTATTTAATTGTACGATGGAAGGATATATACTTCAAGGTAGGTTAGTTATTTTAATTTCTAGTTATTTTCATCAATATTATGAATGTTTATTTTATTTATTTATTTTGGTTTCAGAAGAAGAAGAATGATCAAGAAGGGTGTTGATGTTTTTTGTTCCTTCCTTTAATGGATTAGTCGGTGTTTCTTGGTGTTGATGATGTAAGATCCTCTGTAGTTAGTGTTCAAAAGTAATTAGTTACTATGATGAATATCATGTGAGGTACGAGGATTAGAAAAGGAATATTTTGGAAATCAAATTTAAAAAATTATGGAATAAAATAATAATGAAAATATTTAAAAAATACACAATGCTTTTATAAAAAACACTCACTAAAAACCAAAGTAATCTATGAAAACAGTGCCAAAGTTTGAACCTGTTTTCATGAAACATAAAATTTATTATGTTTTTAATATATATTTATAGTCTATAGAAGACCCTAGGTCATCTATAAAGGCTCATTGGAGTTTTAAAGTGTCTATTTTTCATAAAAAGGACTAAAAGAGGGGGGGGGGTTGAAAATATTTAAAAAAATTGTTAAAGAGTTTAATAGTTCCCAAAGGAAGGTGGTGATTTTAGGATTTTGAGAGAAAAAGTTCATTTCATGTTCACTACACATCTTGGTTAGTTTATTGTTTTAAAAAATACACATGGTTTAATGTAATCCTTTGTTTGAGGGTTTTCAAGATATCAATTCCCCTCTTGCCTCTTAAAATGATGCATAAAGAACAACCCCTTGACACAATAATCATGTTTTAAAGGTTTTTTCCCCAATAATAGAGTGTGGGATACTAAATAATACTTATATATCATTTATTTGATAGAGAAATATGATTTTTGTGTTGTCCAATCGGAATAACCCAATATTCCCAGTTGAAATCTCAACGCAATAATTATTGCGATTAAAAGTGTTTCACTTGAATAAACCCAAAAAGTATTAAGATAAGAATCATGATAAGATAAAAATTCAATAAAAAGTTTTAAATTTTTTTACACAAAACTAGTTGAATAAAAGGTGAATTAAATCCCTTACAAGCCTTTGTAGCTCCCTTGAAATGATTGTCCACTATTTAGCTCGCCATTGGGAGGAGGGGGAGGCTCGTGTGGAACTTTTCATTCATCCTTTACCCCCCTATGAGGATAGGGACATCCAAAACTTCTAGGATGAGTAGAGGACTCCTTTTGGTCTCCAAAATGTCATATATATTCTCTCTAATCAAACTTACAAATGGGGTTCCCAATGTGCCAATTTATAGGCAAAGTGGAAAGTTGTTTTGGGAACCCAAATTCCTAGAAAAAAATTGGCCCATGGTTTTGGGTGGGTAGTCAAAATTATCTCACTTTTAGAAAAATATAATCTTTTTACCCCACCTTCTGAATATATGTACTAAAATTTTGAATAATTTTGACTACCAAAAAGGGATATATAGACAAAATACAGAACCCATCTTTTGACTTCGAGTAGATTCCTTTTCTTCAACAGATTAGTTTGGTTGGCCCCCTAATTGACTAATTGGGATCAATTGTCTTCATAATAGTTTTATCTCATTAAATTTGGATCATATCAACTTTTTTAGACCAATTGAATTAATTTATTAGTTGAAATGTCTGTTTGAGTCCAAATATGTGCTTGGAATCTTGAATAGTTTTTCTTATTGTTATTAAACTTCATGATGGGCCCTCTAAATCACCTCCAAATATAATGAAAAGGTCATAACAAGTGAAATAAACATTTTTATTAGTTATAAAAATTAAATTATTTAATGAAACATGAAGTTAAAGTTTTTATAATATTTTAAATTTCCAAAAAAATCATTTTAATATAATGGTGTAAGGGTGGAATAAAATAGTGAAACATGATACAATTTCCTTGTGGGTCCTGGTTTTTTGTGTCATGAGAGAATGGTATCAGAGGTGGTTCATCCTCGAGTTGGAGATATATTTATAAAAATGGTAAGATGTTTTTCGTAACTTAGGGAAATGAAGTCAAAGTGTCTCGAGTGTGGATTGTAGGCTAGAGAATCCAATGTTGTTGCGATGATCAATGTTTCCATATGTCCGAATTATGAATACCTAATTCTCAGATCAATATACTAAGATATCAGTTTCATGGAAAAATGGTATATTAATCATATAGGTTTGATTCATTTTACTATCCTTCTTTAGTCATATCTTTATATATATTCTCGTTGAGAATGGTATATCTTAATAATTTTTAAGATTCCTCCATGATGACAGAAATATAGGATTTTGAGAGAGTGTTGGGATGATTACTAGTTGAGTGATGAGGCCTTGGATTATGTACCCATTCATTATGAGTTTCCTCTCGGTAGGTATAGAGAAATTCTACCACCTATTGGTAAGTTCATAGAAACTCATCCCAAGATTTAATTAGATGATCATCTATATATTGAGAATTGGATTGATCTAGAAGGTTAGGATGATGGTGAACGCAGGCTTAGATTGTTCTGTGAGTATTAGAGATAGATACCACTCATTTTTTGTTAGGAGGTATATGATTGGGTTGTAGATGATTGGTTTAGGGCGATGGTTTAGATTTTCTGTCTTGTGCAGACCCCGAATGACATGCTGTACATGATCACAACCAATCTTATCAAACGAGCTACAATAGTTCTTGATGATATCAAAATATGACACAACTTTATTAGTTTTGCATCGGGGGTTCCATAGACAGATATAGCCCTGGTTTCATGGTGAAATGGACCCCATTATTAGGCGGTATATGACTAAAATGATTTGTTATTATAAAAGTATCACTTGGATAAGAACCCTATTGTTGTTAGTCTGAGAGGGGAGACTATTTAGCATGATGTAGGACATTATTATAGATATATTTTGGTGATGTTTGATGTAGCTTTGGACACAAAATGAATAGGGACATTTCACCCACTAAGATGTGTTCTTGTGACGTGATCTAAAACCATGTGGGTGAGTCACTCCCACCCAAAGTGGATAGTGTTGATGTGTAGGGTACAAGTTCCTTTGAATTGTATTTTTGAGATCATTTTGATGTTATGATTTGTCTAAGAAGGCCCTCATTAACAAGGTAATGAAGCAAAGGGGAAAGACGAATTCAAGTAGTAGAGGCTTTTAACCCTCAGGCTCTAAGGATGATTTAGTTATGACCTATGTATTCCCTAATCCGGTTTTAGTTTTGGTGTGTAGCCACAAAAAACTTTCCCATGGATGTATCCCTTATTCTAGGAATATAAATAACAATGGATCCTTTTTATCTTGAGCTTTTGTTTGAAATCTCTTTCAGAGAGGATCGGTGATCAAACCCTTCTATAAATAGTGTGACATGACTTTGGGAAGAGAGAGATCATCATGTGGAATCCATATATAGTGGAAAGTGAGTCCCTATAAGGTTTCCTTTGTATAGATTGGTTGATTACTATTCATTCTTAGTTGAATATTACCAATGAGGGTTGCAGTGATTTCAAGTTTTGGGATGCAATTTTCCTTCTTCGGTGAGGTACAGTCCCATTTAGAATAGGATGATCTTATATGTAGTAGGATACAACCAATACCTTATCAGTTGGCTTGTATAACCCTCTGAGTAATGGATGCAATGAGATTTTTGTTCCTATGATGTTGGAAAGGTATGAGGAAATATTTATTGGGGTTTTTTCCATGTTTACCTCCCCATTAAGAGTATTTTTTCATTCATGGACTTTCACTAGGTATGACCTAATATCTACGATATCATATCATATGGCCCCATGTAGTTTTAAAAGCTGGATGTGTGGTTTAAGGAAATTGTAGAGAAGTGTCTTGTTAGACCTATTGTGTCCTCCTAGGTATCCCAATGTTGTTTTCCTTGGAGGAAGATGAGTTCTTGAGGTTAGGTGTGGATTGAATTTACCTGACTTGAGTGACTATTAGAGATGATTATCCACCCTCGAAAAATGATGAATTATTCGACTAGTAGGTAAGGGTGAAGTGGATATCAAAGTTTGTCCTCTTTATAGGTTATCACCAGTTTTTGGGTTAATAATAGGATGTTACAAGCATGGATTCTTAAAGAATATATAGTTTATTTGACTTATTGGTGATACCCTTTGGTATGATGAACTCCAAAGTAGAGTTCATGTGACTTATGAACAATATTTTTAACCCTTGTTAAACCGTTTCATGGTAGTACTATCTGGTGAATTAATTATGTAATTAAAATATGAGTATGAAAACATGATACACTTAAGGATGGTTCGGGATATGCTTCGAGAGAACAAACATTATAGAGAGGTCTTGTTGAGTTAGTTCTGGATTTAGGAGGTCCAATTCATGGGATAAAGATTCCTAGACATGCGATTGATAGTGGGACTAGTAAAGTTTGAGTCATTGAAATATTTAGAGACACCCAAGGGCGTGGTTGTGGTAGTTGATTCTCACCACAAGTTTTGAGTTCACTATTTTTAAGAAAGGCGATGGAGCATTTGACCTCTTTATAGTTGAACTATAAGGTTGAGTATGGTTCAACACACCTATAGTCGATGGTTGATACCCCACTATTTTTACAACATGTTAGGGAGGATCAACTTGAGGATATTTAATGTGAGATCTTTATTAACCAAACATCCACTGGATATGTTTCAGATGGATTTTATAAAGGTGGGGAGAATATAATCCTTGTTTGAGGAATGATGGTGAAAAAAAATCTTACTACATGAAAAGATGAAGAGTGTGATTTCCTTTAGTAGTACACCCGAGATATATGTGATCATATCAAGAACCTTTAACATTATGATTGGTATCCAAGGATGTGGTAGTGAGTTTCTGAGTTTATATTTTTTTGTCTCCCTATCTATAGGTGGATTCCAAGGTTCCTGGTTGGTAGTGGAAAGGTGATGGTATCTTTGTGGTTTTCTTTATGGGGTCTACCATGACCATCAAGTGTTCGCGACACTATCAGAGTGATCCTATACTGGTTTTCTAAGTTTGACCACTTACCAACCTTCTGAGTTCAGAGATTAGTGGATAGTTTGGGATTCATGTGCATGCATAAGGAAGAAAGACTTCGTAGAATTACCTTATAGATCATTTTGGTATTTGATTATCCCTTTAAATCATGATTATTGAGAGGATGTAAGAGGCTTTAGGAAGCATTTGTGGTTGAACATGACATTTCAACCCCAAAAAAATGGCTAGTTCAAGTGGTTCATTTAGGTTCTAGGGAAAATGATTCTAGTTTGGGTGTTAGCTTTGGTTCATTACTGGGAGTATCATCTACTATAAGGGGAGTTTGAGTATCACAAAAATTAACACTCTACCATAAGTGTAGAAAAATTTTAGGTAATGTACGAGAGACCTTGCGGACCACCATTGTTCTGGTCAAAGCTAGTGGGAGACAACACTTGTGGGAATAGGGTTGGTTATAACATTGGTTTTTGAAGGTGCAGTTCATCCAATGGAGGATGAGGACTAACCTAAAACATCAAGACTCCCTTGAGGATCAATGAATGTAGACTTTGGAGTTTAATAAGGTGATCATGTGTATTGAGATATGTCACCTTGTTGAGGATATTAGGATTTGGTTGGGATAATAGGATATCTCCAGGGATCGTTCACCCCTGTTTCTAGTTACTATAATGGGTTTGCGAGCTGGTATAACAGTTGATCCTATGACCAGAGTTAGACTGGGTGCTTGGTGTTTTTCATGCATCAAAGTTGAGTAGGAACGTGAACAACACTTTTCTTGATGTCAACCATGATGAGGTGGATGTTGGGGGTGGAGTTACCTCTTCGAGGTGTTTGAAGAGAATGTTAGAATTTGAGAACTAGTAATAGAATACTCTTCAAGGGAAAATTTTTCACTTGGGTTTGTGTTTTTTGATGATACAAGAACCTCTATGAGATTCATGGGAATTGTAAAATAATTTTCAGGCTCATTGTCCTCACATGTATGAGTATATTTTCACTTTTCAAAATAAAAATTCATGAAGGTGGGGAGACTGTAAACAATCTATTTTTGGTATATATTAATTTGGAATATTTCTAGGAATATTTTTAGATCTAGGAGATGATTCATCATGAGATTCTAATTCCCAAAGAGGCTCTATATTGATATATTAAAAATATTTAATATATTTTATCATGAAAGAGAATCATTTTGTTATAAATTATTTCCCCATTTTTGTGACATTGTATGGTAGATCCAAGACCATGATTGATTCTATAACATAGTTTTTACCCTTGGTGCAACCTAAGTTTGTTTAGTGTCAATGGTTCAGTTTGGTCGGCCATTGGGGAGTGCATTTAGTGGATTAATTAATTATGTTAATTAGTTAATTTAAATAGACTAAACCAGAACTACCTCTGTAAATAACCAGTTATGGAAAATCATCTGGGTTATCCTAAAATAACTAGGAGCATTTTAGTGTATGAGGAGTGTTCTTTGTTGGATCTGGAAAACCTAAGAACATAGATAAATGATCAAATCAAGGTTAATCAAGGGGTAGAAAACAAACATAATAGATCTTCTTCAATGATGGAAAACACACTCTTTACAAATGATCAATTCTTAATCAAGTTAAGGAATGTTATTTGTGGATTTATGTTCCATTTGATTTACTAATCTCGGTGTTAATTATAAACTTATTTGATCTATGATTTATTGTTCTTCAGATGATCCCTTCCACATTTTTATTTTATTAATATGATAAAACCTCCTCATTGCACTTGCTACCACACTTGGATACACTGGTTATGTGATCGTTTGTCAAGAATGTTTTTTCGATAATGTATTTAATTTGTTTATGTGCATTTATCCCTATATTTATTTTCTTTATTCATCATTGTCGCATGGGGTCATGGTTCGACTTTTTTGGGGTGGGTTCAAGCATGATCAAACCCCCTGATTCATAGTTGTTGCTTGAATGATGCAAGGGATGGAGATTTGAGGATGGGTATGGATGAATTTAAGGGTTGTGGGTGATGGATACATGAATTGGAGGCTATATTCATTATCCTTATGCTATGAGAGTGGTGTTATGAGATAAGCTGAGTCATGCGAGGTTTGGGTTGCCAGAATCTATCCACCGGTAATGTATTAGGCATAGTTGACCCCAAATGTGAGACCTCGATGTGATCCATGGAATAAGTAGTGGTGGTGGTATCTCAGTGAGACGCATATATAAATCTATAGGTTTCTATAAAAAACAAACTAAATGGGATATAGTCCAGGAACACATTATTTGTAGTCCTCTAGATGTGGTGGCTAGGGTTTTAGGTGGAGATAAATATCACACTCTGTGTATGACTCCATATATTCTCTGTGACCATATGTTAGTGGCTTGGGGACTAATCTATGATTACAAGAGAATAGGTAATGAAATTAACATGAAAATGACTAGAAGTAAACTATCATGACCCAATATACAGACAATACCCTATGTACACTGATATGGATACATGTACATGGGAACAGACTAGAGTACATCAACAGACCCCAAGTGGGCAAGACACACCATGTACCACATGTATGCACTGTGTAGTACCACAAAGCCAGCTAATCCATATGTATCCAGGGAAATGTATCGGTGTCCATGTGAGGTTACACATTGTGTCACCCTATCTACATTTTTTATAACTCCCTTAGACTCTTCCACCTTCGGTATCCCTTTCTTATGGACTTGGATTTTGGCCTGTGAGTAGCCTATCTTGAGTAGTTTTATACGTAGAATGTGATGGTATCCTTTATAGTTGATTTTGAGATATTAATTAATGTATTGTGAGAATAATGATTATTTATGAAATTATTTACTAATAGAAGTGATTGAGAAAGATCATAAAAGAGATTTCATGGTTTCCAACACCCCCATCACACCAAAGTACAGGTCCTCTATCTATTGAGTGGTACCCCATGTTGTAGTAGAGTACATGTCCTATATATATTAAGTGGAACCCCCTTTCATACCATGGTGAATGTACTATATTTAATAAGTGAAACCCCCTATCATACCAGAGTGTGGGTCCTCTATCAACCAAGTGTCACTACGTTATCATACTAGGGCATGGGTCCTCTATCCACTAACTACCACCCCTATCATACTAGAGTGTAGGTTCTATATCTACTGATTAGAACCCCATTGTCATACTATGTCAAGGGACCTATATCAACAAAGTGGAGCCACATTATCACACCATTGATCGTAAATTCTACCTACTAAGGGGTATACCCCATTTAACCACGACATGGGTCCTCTATTGGATATTTTCCCCTCAAATATGAAGTGTAGTGGTGGCATGTCTGCCCTTAACACAATTTCTTGTACAGATGCATGAGATGATGGGAATCAGAGATGGACTATTGTAGCTACTAGAAGACTCATTATACTTGGATGGGATATAGATTTGGAGATCCCATTTCTCTATCATATATGTTTATATATATATATATATATATATATTTCAATTCCCTCTTGATATGGGTTCAGATGACCAATCTTGTATATTTATAGTTCTCATTTTTATTTTTCATGGAATCCTAATGGGTATGTATATAATAACCTATGTATGGGATTTTTTGATATGTGTATTATCTTATTCATATGAAAGAAAAATTAGTAGAGACATTGGTGGAGCATAGTTATACCTAGGTTTATTTGATATGTTTGGTGGTCAGACTTGGAGAGTAGGAGTCATACACACTTTATATTTTTATAGTATTTGTTTTGGATGGGAATTAATTCCAGTTGGGAATATATTTTTCTTTATTAAATTTTGGTTTATAATTTCATACTCTAATGTATTCCCTCAAGGTTATTTCATGAATGGTTATAACTTAGATGTTTCTCTCATTCATTATTCCTCTCCACATTTGCAAGAAGATGATTGGGTGTGTTCATACCAGAACCTATTATAAGGTATCAAATTTTATTTATTCCATCTATATGCTTGTTTTCTGACCCAGTCATATTTTAGGCGGGCTTGGCGTGGTCACACTCGGCTTGCAACTAGTTAGGCAGGCCCCACTTAGTCAGGTTGCGAGAGGGAAAACACTCTAGATCTTTATAAGACAACATTCTCCCCATAATTTTGGACATAAAAATGATAAAACATTTCAATAATAATTATCAATATCTAATTGGGCATTAAAACTTCCAAAATAAAGGCTTCTTCCTTTAAAATAGATTTAAATATCAATTCTAGTGAAAACACCCATTTTCCCACTTTTATAAAAACTAAATAAAACATTATTAATTAATATAAAAACTGGATATAAGAGGAAATAATAAAATAAAATAAAATCCCATGATCAAAGAACCATAAATCATATATTCAATGTAAAACCTTGAGATTTTAAAAGAACGCTATGTTTTATAGCATATACAACACACAACAATGAGTTTAAACTAATTATGAAATATTACTATTTTAGGACTATTGTAAGATAAACATTGAATTTGAAGGTATGGATATAAGTAAACAAATTATGAAATACATATAAAGTTCATAATCAAAAAATGGTATTGATAAATTTATAGAAATTTATCACTCAAATTTCGGTATTCATTTTGTTTTTGAAAATATGTTATCTTCAAAAATAATTTTTATTGAGAAAATATTATAATTAATTTTTGGAACTTATAAAAATTTTATTTAATAAAAATTCAATAATTCTTTAAATTAGAGTATCAAAATTATCTTAGGGTAAAATGTTCGGATTTTTTTTGAAAATATTAATTTTCACGTAAATGGTAAAAAATACAGATTTATTTTTAAAATTCTGTTTCTTTCAATAATTTAAATAATTAAATTTTTTAAAAATGATTTCAAAGTAATATTAGTTATATAATATTATTAATAATATAATAATTTAATTATAATCAATTTTATGGTTTAATTTATTATGAAATTTTTTTGTAGACATTTTATGAAAACTGTTTTTCTTTTCCTTTTGTGTTTTTATCATGAATTAATTATTGACAATTATATAAATTTAATATTAAAAATTGGATTCCATATTTGGAATCCAGTGTTCCAAATTTGGTAATAAGTTCCCTTTTATGTTTGGTCAATGTCTCAAACCAGCCCAGATCAACCCTAAACTGGTCTTTCCAGTTGGCCCACAACAAGGCTCCAGAGGTGTTCCCAATCCTCCTAGGATAGAAAATAGCGTCATTAATCAAATATACTCAATTGATAAATATTTATCCATAGAAAATATATAACAATCATTTGTAGTAATAATAAAATAATAAAATTTAAAGGAAAGAAATAAAAATAGACATAACTCCATGTGACCCAATGGTTACCCCACCAACAAAATCGTCCAGCACTAAGAATGATCCAAAAAAAGATTGACCGAGACACTAAGTTTGAAAAAACATGAGTATACAAATTTCATGTGTCACAAGTAGTATGTGATAATAAAATATCTTAGTAGTTAATCACCAAATAATCCATACATTTCCTTTCCAGAAACAATCCATAAACACTGGTTTGAAAATACTGAAAAAATAGGGTTTTCAAAATTTTAAACAATGAAACACAAGTGTCCCAAAATTCCTTTTGAAAAAATGAGGATTTACTTTCTAAAATATATTTTTATTTGAATATCTAGTTTACAAAATAATGTGAAGGGAGATACACAACTTTTTTAAATTCCTGAGAAAAAGGGAAAAGCGAACTAAGTACAACCATTAGGGTATAAGTAAGCCTTATACAAGACCATAATACAAAAGAATAATCCAGAAACATATAAATATGTAATCATGGGAATGTATAAAAATAAAAATATTCCACCCTGTATGTACTAGTTTTATACATATCTATTAAATTATAATGAAATCCATAGTCAATAACCGACATGGCTTCTTCAACTGGCCTCACCAATGGCATAACCCACAAGTTTTATCTCACTCTCCAAGGGGATCTAGTCCTTATAATAAGGATATAGTTAGAAACCATCACTCAAACCTATAGATGATTTCCAGAAATAACATGATAATAGTTTAAAGCGAAATTGAGGAGTCTTTCACACATTTGGAAGTAAAAATAACCCACAAAAGCCATCGTGCATGCCTTTACTGCTCCCCAACACCTTATTTGTGAAGACCCTCCCCAAAGGAGGACAACCATAGTGGTTATAGTCGGACAAAAAAACTTTATCAAGTTACAATTGGGACTAAAAATCATTTTAGTTCAAATAAAATTTCCCAAACATCACATGGTACTAACAAGGCCTTAACATTTAAAAATACAAAAGAATTTTTAATGAAAGTACCTTTACACCCAAAATAATTTCCAAAACCAATAGGATTTTCAAACCAAATATTTGAAGTGAAAAACATGAAAATATTTTAGGAAACACACTTTAAATATCACTTTAATTCATTTGGATATCAAAATCCATTAGGTGAAACATTTGTAGTTTTTGAAGAAACTATTCAAAAAAAAGAAGGAAAAGGGGAGAAGATGGAAGGGGAGTGTTTTGAAAACCTAAGCTATAAAAAAATAAATTTTATGGAAACTAAAATTATATTAGAAATACTATTTATATGTATAACCCATATACATATAGATATGACCATATCCACAAACATATATTTGAAAAAACGTAAAAGTGTCTAGGTGTCCAATTAAATGAGTATGAGAAATGTCACATAAGCATCAAACCATAAAAAGGTACCCAAAGCCTACTCAATCAACCATTTCACACACATATACCTTTTTCAACAATGAAATCATGTTAAAAAACCATTTCAAAATAACCAAAAAAAATTTTAAACCAATTTTCATTTAATCAAACACATAAAAAACATACACATTTGATATATATATTGACATAACTATAGATATTATTTGAAAACCCCATTTTCCAAAAACTAAGAACACGGAAAGGAATAATAAATCATGTCAAAATGTCACGATCATGAATAAAAAAATTTACAATTAATTTTTAAATATCAATCATTTAAATACATGCTTCGAAATTAAATATATGGAACCACCTACCATGATAATGTGAAAATACGATGAAAATCTGGGAGAAGGAAGAAAAATATCCAAGAGACAAGAAACCCACCCTAATACAAAATAAAACACAATACAACATCACCCCAAACCCGTAGGGTTCATCTAAGGATAACCTTATCCATGTAATTACTATGAAACAATATAAAAAGATGAGAGCAAGAGAAAAGATGGATAAAATCCAAAGAAACATACATAAAATTGAAGAAGAAGGCACCCAAATCCTAGTAGAGGAGAGGAGGAATCAGACCATGGATCCCAAGAGGTTTCATAAATTAATGAGAGAGGATAAGAATCGATTTAGTGTTAAAACATAATAAGGAAAAAACTATAATTTCACGTTTTTAAGAACTTGGGAAAATCATATGGTTTGGCTACATGGTTTACAAAACTATGCACCAACCATGAACACCCTAATGGAAGGTAAAACACCCACACACGGGGTGGATACAAAGTTCCAGAAACCAAGTTTCAACCATGATAACCAGATTTTTCAAAATGATAGAGCCCCTCACATTCTTGTCGCATGATTTCCTTTAAACATGTGTAAGTAGGGTTCCATATCTTAGAAACCCCAAGAAAGCTACACACTTAGTATTATTCCATACAAATATTATAAAAAACCATGTGTAGGCCTTGAAAGACAAACCATGTAATAACTACATGAATTGGAATAACCCTTTTCATCCTCTAGCCACACAATTTCTTCCCAAACTGTGTACACTTACCGTATATAGGGGAAAAAACTGACCAAAACCCACAAAACTCAAAAACATCCACTGGGAACTCAAAAAAAAAACATTATCCAAAATATCATGAAATAAAAAAAAATTAAAAGAAAAATCAAGGTTGGGGTGTGACAATTACCTATACCAGAAATACATTCTACCCCTATAAAGTCACAAAGCTCAAATATAAATAAAAACTAAAACTATCAACCAAAAATATGAACCTACGAAACAGAACTTCCAAATAAAGACTAAAACTGAATAAATCAAAACAAAACCATGAAAAATTGTGTGAGATTCCAATTACATATGTTACATCTGAACAATTCATGAGACATCTACAATAAATATCTATGTTGGGTCTCTCCACCATTTAAGAAACTCATCAGTACAACATCACAAAAACTGAACTCCCAGAATGATGGGATCCCAATGAAAGAATATCTAATCAAAAATCACACCAAACCATGATTTCATAATTTTCATAATATATAAAAATATCCAAAATGATCACCAACTGAAATAAAAATTGACCCTCAATATATTTAACCATACAAATTTTAACATCTATAATGTGTGACCACAGAGGTTTCAAGAGACAAGCCTACCAAGATACTCTAAAAAAGAAGAATTTAAAAAAGAAAAATAACTAAAACATGGAAAATATAAACCATCCCCACTATGAAATCAATGAAAAATGTTGGCTCAATAATCCCCACACTTTGAAATTTCTGACCATGTGAAAAGATTCACTCTAGGGCCTATGGGTGGATCCCTGGTGCCTTGAAGCATCTATATCCTCACATGCAGGAGCTAAGAAACTCTAATTGGGAATTTCTCTTTAAAACATGGAACTTAAATAAATTATATAGGTGAACCAAATTATGATAATGTCAAAATTACTTCATAGGATTATAATAATATGGAATTAAATGCCTAAACCGACCACACTGGATGCACACAAGTAGGTTTCCTAATGAGTAATAGGTAGGAACTGATGAAATAAAATCCTTAGGAATTGATTAATTTGGTTCACACTTATTATCAGATGGGTAACCCTCACAATTTTCAAGGGAATTTGGATTTCCACCTACTATAGATTTACCTATGGGAAGTAGCTCAGTTACAAACAAATCATACACTAGCTTCCTAAACAGAACTTCCCTAGATGATAAAAATCGATCTTTAATCTCTAGACAAAGACCCCAGATGAATAAAAGAGATGTTAATGGATACTTTAATTCTATCTATTGATTAAAGGAAACCAGATCTTTGAAATGATCAACATAGGTCTTCACCATCCGTTGACATTAACGAACACCCAAGAGCTCTTCCACTTTCTTCACCTTCACCTCTTTAGGTATAAACCATCAGATGAATGTAGTATTTAAAACATCCCAAAGAGACCAATATTACAATGTTGATTAAGATATCACCTTCAATTGATACAAATATGGCCTCCTCAAATAAACTCATAATATCTCTCACCCTCACTACATTATGATTTCCCAGTGACAAGAAAATAGTTTTGACTTCATCATACAATTTAGTAGCCTCTAGAGAAACTTGAACACCATAGAAAATAGGTAAAAATTAAGAATAGATTGACACCACCACACCAATGGGATCTAGGATAATTCCAACATATGTAAGAGACTCCTTATAAAACCTTGGGACAATTTAGGTGGATTAATCTATATAATCACAAAAACACAGATCAAAATCAACATCCGTAAAAAATTAAACCAAAATATCATCCCACAACAAAACACCAAAATCAAAAACCAAACATCACAAAAAAAAACCCAAATATATTCTTTTAAAAACTTCCATATCAATTACAAATTCCAAACTATTTCATTTCAAGGAAACTTTACTATTACCAAAACCCATTTAAAAATCTAATTCAAACACCAAATCCAACCCTTTTTAAAATGAAACCATGTCCCAAAATCATTTTCTAATTAAAAAATAGTTTTTTCATTCTAAAAATAATCTTCAAAAATAATGTTCATTAAAAATCCAATCACACTAAGAAAATAAATCCAAACAATCACCCGCACCAAAACACCTGAAATGGGGAACTAGTGGTCATGCATATCCCAACCACATGGTTTACAAGACCACACCTTGATCATTGATCGACCACTAGAACCATTTAAATCATGAAATATGTCTCTACATGGGTTGTTATACCATATAACATCACAATGTGAAAGTTTATCACTTCCATTTTCATCCCCCAACAGGCAATAATATATTGAACCGAATAAGAACCAACAACATAAACCCCCCAAAAAATAAAAGACTCAAGACCCAACTATACCAGGTAACTCATGGCTCGAGATAAGTAAGATTCATGATGCTCTTCCCATACATACCATTTGAGTTCCAACAGTCGTATCTCTAGTAAAACAGACACCCCAAATAAAAAATCCTCCTTTGATCCCATTTTTTCACAAAAACTCCCAGGTCGACCTTGAACCTCTCACACAAACTAGCCTACAATAAGGTCCAAGATGTTTTCAAGATCAACCCGGGATGGAAACTAGTTTTAGACATCAAATATAATCAATTGGTAATGATTTATCTCCTAAGAAATAGATACTAATCATGAATAGTTCTAATAAGATAAAAAAAGGAAGTAATAAGAAGTAAAACTATACATACCTCCATTTGACCCTTTTTTCACCACCATCTATAAAACTGGCCCACACTAAGGAGAATATAAATAAAAAAACATGATCCAGAACGAAAGACATCCAAATATCATATGTATACTACCAATAAGTGGAATATGTAGGGTTTGAGTATAAAATATCTTAGTACATAAGTACCACATAATTCATACATTTTCTTTCCCAAAATAGTCCATAAAAATTAGTTTAAAAATATAAAAATAGTAGTGTTTCCATAATTTTAAATGACTAGAAACAACTTTTCCAAAATTTCTTATCAAAACAAAATGAATATTTCCTTTTAATAATATATTTTCTTCCCAAAAACTAGTTTAAAAAAATCTGATAAAGAAGATACACAACCTAGTTAAATATATGAGAAAAAGGAAAATTTGAACTAAGTATAAGCATAAGGGTATGATTAAGTATAATAGGAAACCAAAATACAGAAAAAAATTCTGTAACCTATAGATATGTTATAATGGAAATTTTATAAACATATTGAAAGGAATCCCTAGATGTA
This sequence comes from Viscum album, assembly GCA_963277665.1. Taxonomy (NCBI): domain Eukaryota; kingdom Viridiplantae; phylum Streptophyta; class Magnoliopsida; order Santalales; family Viscaceae; genus Viscum; species Viscum album. The sequence continues at coordinate 1,493,771,213 of OY728142.1, forward strand.
CTTGGTTCAGACCTATCTATCGGCATATAATGCTATCTATAGTCAATAACCAACATATATTATCTAACTAGCCTACCAGTTTCATAACCCAAATTGATTATCTCACTCTATAAGGGTATCTTATCCGTATAATCGAGACATAGAAAAAAACAGTCACTCAACCCTATATATTAAATCTAGGAATTCCATGATAATAGTATAAAAGAAAATTAAGGAGGTTATTTCATGCTCAGAATTAAAAATAACCTGTAGATTCCACTATGCATGCCTTTCCAACTCCTCTACACCATCTATAAAAATATCCTCCCCAAATGAGGATAACCATAGAGATTCCATTCACATAAAAAACCTTTTTTAGTGATAACCTATTCTACACATCATATGATATCAAATCTAATTTATAAAACATCACAAGGTACCAACTGGTTGGTAACATTTACAAATCCAAAACCATTTTCAATGAAACATCTTTCTTCTAAAAACAATTTTTAAAACTAAAGTGATTGTTGAAACAAACATCTAAGGTTACTAATAGAAATAGATATTAGGAAACATAATTTAAAACCTCACTTAATGTCATTTGGAAACCAAAATAAATTTTTAGAAACATTTGGTGTTTTTTAAGAAACCATTTGAAACAATGAAAGAAACGAGAAGTATATTGAAGGAAAGTGTTTTTAAAAACTAAGTAAATCATAAAATAAATTTTACGGAAACTCCATTTATATGCATGATCCTATCAATATGTACACCCTTTAAAATATGGATGTGTCCATATCACCTGGAATATTTATGGACAAGCATAAAAATATATAAGGGTCCAATTAAAGAAGCAAAGGGAATGTCACATAAGAATCAAACCATAAAATGTACCCAAAACCCACTCAAACCACAATTTCACACACATAAATCATTTGAAACAACTCAATAAAGGTCAAATAACATTTAAAAAATACCCAAACTCATATGTAAAACCATTTATAATTTTATTGAACACATAGCATACATATACATTTGATTCAAATAGGAATGACTAAATAAATCCTTTAGAAACCCCATTTTTAACAAAATACTAACATGGAAAGGAATAATAAATCATGTCGACGTGTTACAAGCATGAATAATTCAATTTTAAATTAATTTATAAATCTCAATAATTTAAAGACATTATTTGGAAAGGAAATGGATGGAAACACCTACCCCAACGAAGTGTGAATGCGATGAAACTCTAGGATATGGAAGAAAAAGACACAATAGGAAAACCAAAAACCCAAAAACAAAATAAAACACAATCTAGAATCATCTCTTAACCCCTAGGTTTCTACCAAGAATAACCCAAGTCATATAAGAATCAATAAAAAATAGGTGAAGAATATAAGTAGAAAAAAGAGGGATAAAATCCAAAGAAACTTACCTATAATTGAAGAAGAAAGAACCCAAATTCAATAGGAGGAGATGAGGAAGCCACCGAAGTATCCATAAAGGTCACATGAAAAATTTGTAGGTGAAAGGGGTCCATATAGGGTTAAAACATAAAATTTGAAAAATTTGATTTTTAAGTATTTAGGAATGTGGGAAAGTCGCATGGTTTGGATGCATGATTCTCAAAACTATTTGCCAAATATACGCACCCTACAGGAAGGTAAATCACTAGAACATGGGTTGTATTCATGGTTTAAGAGACTATATTAAAACCATGAAAAAAATCGCTATTAAATTGACAGATTTCCTCGTACACTTGGCACACAGTTTCTTCTAACCATGGGCAAGCTATGTGGTAGTTCATAGACAACCCAAGAAGACCACACAATTACTTCTTTCTCCAAAAAATTTGGGACAAACCATGTGTATATTTGAAATGAAAAACTATGCAATAAAAAGTGAATTTTAAACACCCTTTATATCCACTAGCCATATGGTATCTCCCCAAATTGTGCACACTGACCATTCATAGGGACAAAAAACCAACAGAAACCCCAAAAACTCATAAAAAACCATTGGGAAGTAAACCCAAACATCAATCAAAATACCATGAAATAATAAAATAATGAAATAAAAGAATAATCAAGTCTTGGTGTGTCAACCAATATGAATATTAACCGTAGAAATTTTTTGTTACCACAATAAATGTAAAATATATTAATTATAGTTAAACCTAATGTGATAAGGCATAAAATTAATAAAAAACATGCCTTAATTTGGATGGATGAGTTTATTTAATCCATAATCATACAATCCTTAAAAATAAAACCTTTTGTTTCCATTTCATTTTGATTTTGACCTTTATAAAATTTAATTAAAAGATAAAGTCTAAAATATCACTTTCTCACCTTAAATATCTATAATATTTTTTGGTTGGGATAAAAATAACTTCTGTTATATTATAAATGGTAATTTTAAATATGAATGTTTTTTTATCATGGGAATTTATTTTTATTTTTTTAATGATGAAAAAATTACCTTAAAATCTTATGTAACAATGACACAATTCTTGTGCAGGTAGAAGACAAATCAGGTAAATTATTTTAAAAACTATATAAATAATATTTTTTGGATGATTTAATGTTTTATTTGAAATTTTAAAATAAATAAAACATTTTAAAAATGTGTTAAAGGTTTATATTCAAATTTATTTGTTGTAAAGTTGTTTCCAAATTCAAATTATGTGAATAGTTATTAAAGTAAAAATAATAGAATTTTATGTTAAATAATATTTTATTAAATTATTTGAATATTATAAAAAAATAAAGATGAAAATAAGGATGATAAATTGTCTATATTTTTTTTCATCTTCCATTTATGATGCAATTTTCTTATTATAAGTGAAATTATATCCCTTTAATATTGAAAAATTCATTACCATGGTTAATGTTAAAATCAGTTAATAAATTGGATAAACCAATATCTTAGGTCTAAAATGACACAAGAACATGTCTAAATTTTATTTCATGATTAATTTAGAATTTAAAATCTTTTTATTTGAATTAATGGATTTTTGAAACATTATATTTGAGAAAAACTTTAGTTATATTTAATTTTTTTTGTAATTCGACATGTGTCCTTTCCCTACCTTATAAATGGAAACTCCTTATATATTTTCTTTTCACATTATTGAGAAACCCATGTTAAGAAAACCTAACCCAATTATATTTTAAACTTCCTTATCCAAAAATTAGAGTTTATATTCTTTTGAAAAGAAATTTCCAAGTGTCATTAATAAGGGATATAAAGGAAGTCTAACAAAGAAGTGGTAATCTTCTTTACCGAATCTTTCAAATTTATTTATCCCTAAAATTCCTCCAAATATATTTCAACCATACAAAAATAATAACTTCAGTATCATAAATATAATTATATTTTATTGTTATTATGGAAAAACTATTTTTTATCTATTTTTTATCCATCAAAACTTGAAAACGTGGTTCATGTGTATGTACGAATTACCATCTCCACATAGCAGTGAAATTCATTTTTTATCACCATCTTACTTGGATGGTTATAATGATGTAAATAATTAATATATATTATATTTATTAAATAATTATTCTTATTCTATTATAATATCTAATCTACCTTCTTACCTTAAAATTCATTGGAAAACGATAATGTCACTCATGCGTGCGTGTGGATTACCACCCCCACGAAGCGATGTGGTTTATTTTTCATTTTTTCATTACATAGATAGTAATAAGGATAGATTTAATGAATATATATGATATGTATGATATAATTATTATTCATTAAATATGAATTTTTATTTACCATTATTTTTTTCATTCATTGAAAAGTGAAAAAAATGTTTATGAGTACGTACAGCCTACTGTCTCCATGAACAGTGCAGTTAATTTTTCTACATTTACCTTTTATGGATAAAAAAACACATATAATGAATATATATGATATTAATAATTTTTAGATTATGGGACCTTGATCAATATAAAAGGATCGGAACTACTGAGTCAAAATTTTAATGAAAAATGTCATGAACTCTTCTAGTGGGGCACGTGACACAACTCCCCAAGCCCGCCTCCAATAGGGCAAGGTAGGGAGACTAGTATCGAGTAGGCATATTACCAACATGGGAGAAATTTCCTTATTACTGTATGCACACACACATATCCAATCCCACAATGCTAAAAAGTAAAAAAAAAACTAAGAACAAATGCATGCATACCACTATAACCCAACAATAGTACGATAGGAAAGTAAAGTACAATAAGGTAAACTGGGATATAATACAAGACCACTAAAAATAATTTTTTGAAAAAAGTTCCTGAAACTCATCTGCCGAAAACCCTATGTGATACAACATTAAGGCATGGTTCTAGAACTACTGTCTGAACCCGAAGGAACACTTTAGCCTGCATGATCTCACAAGGCTCTGTCTGGTCCTAGTCCACCCTGGACTTTGTCAAATGGTTTCTCATCTACACAACACATGAAACATGTAGAAAAATCCTATATAGGGGTGAGTATAATAATACTCAGTAGTACACCCTAAAACCACAAAAAAACTACACAATGGAAAGCACAATATGCTCTACACAAGTATATGTCTAAAACATATAAAAAGAATATCTAGATATATCAAAACAAAGACATGTAGTTGATAGATATGTGAAAACTACAACATACCATAACTGTGGATTCAGCTGAAAGATTCCACAAAGCAATCATCCATGAGAACACACTCCTTAGTCTGATAGCACTGATGACGTCTGTATAAGTATTATTCATCGAGAACCACCGGGAGAGAGATACATTGATAGATCTGAAGAGAGACATGATACATCATATAAGGATTATATATAGGTCCATGGGATAATTCCAAAAACTCAATCTGGATTAACCCACTATGTATTGAATCGACACTCGGTGATGTTGGTGATGTTAATACCAAAGACTCTTCCAAGGGCACAAAGAAGGAACGGAGGATCCGCTCCGGGCCTCTCAGGGGATTCCAATAACTCTATCATATAAGTATTGCTTAAGGGATCATAATATTATGAGAAGGAAATGATACCAAAAAAACTTTAGGGAAAATGATAAATAGAAATCACTCTAATGAAGCTCGTCTAATATATGGTGGACAAGAGAATCAACCCACGTATAAAAGGAGGGAGCACAGTGAGTAGTAGTCACACCAGCCACGTCCCTTCACCCTATGTACTTCCCTTGTAAGCTGCCCACATCACTATAAGTCTATGTTAAAAACCACCATTGGCCTCAAAATTTACATCTCAAGGTTAGGGTTTAGATGTAGTATAAGGTTCGTGAAATGAACATACATTTTGAAAGATATTGTCATTTTAGAAAAAAGGGTCCATCCTCAATCCAATCTGGATGTGAACTGACCCACCGACCAACTGACCCAATTTATTGGGCCCAATATAAAATGGTGTGGCCCGGTTCCCCTAGTCCAAAATTCACACATGTGGGCCAACTGATCCTCCACATGAGGCCTTCCCATACACATGACCTCCTGGTCTCACGGTGATGCACTATGTCACATACGGTTGGCCAGTGGCATTCACGCGCCACACACACTCTGCCTGCCCATAACATCTCCACCATTGTGGGATCCGACATAGACCCCACAATTCCATGTTCTCCCTCTGTAGCTCACCCTGCTGGTGGCTCACCATCCACCTCACTGAAGGCTTGTACTGACCCCCAAGACCAGCACCACCACCCGCCTAGACCGACTGGATCTGCCGCCCCAACTACCGTCGTGCACTGCCACTTGCACCTCCATACACCACCATCCTATCAAAATTTCACTACTCATTTTCCATTTCACCTCTGCTATATCTTCATAGGGTTAGATCTTCACTTATGGATAATTTTGACAAGAATATAATCTACAATGATCGTTCTTTCATTTCGCACAAAGAACAATGAACACATGGGAAAAAGGTTGAATAAATCACATGGAACAAAATTGAGGAACAAACCTCAACCATTTTTAATTCCAATCTCAATCTTTTCCTATAAGAATGATTAATCAAAAATAAACTTTATAATAATCATTTCAAAATAATTCCCTCAATCAAACCCAACCCACAAGAATGATCAAACTACAGGTCATCCTGTTCGTGGGTGGATCAACATTCATTGTTGATTCTAAGAACGGGGATGGAAAAACTGAAATCATAATTCCCTAACTCGAGTTGGAATGATATTTTATGAAGAGTGAAGCTACAATTTCATATGTTTATCCTTGATATCCCAAATCTGAGTTTGTCGATCCATTATGGTTCGCCAATGTTTTCTCCAAAGGCCCTTCTCTACGTTTCAGAGGAATTATTGGGTTATGTTGATAAACATGAATTCTTGAAAAGGGATTAATTAAAGAAAATTCATAACTGCGTCCCTGTATAACATAAAAATAAAATAAATTATTTTAACTTATTTTTTTCTTTAAAATTTCCGAGAAACATTATTTCATAGCCGACCCATGCCGACCGATGTTAGGCCTCTCCTAGGGTAAAATCACTACTCATAATGCAACAAATCTCTTAGATTTTAGATTCAGGAACCCATTTAGAAGTTATTCCACCTTTTCATGAAAACTGCTCATGTGGTCTCTTTAATTTTTAATATTTTTCAAACATTTTTTCTGGGAACACCAGGCCTCTGAATCACACGTTATCTTCGTTCATGGTCTCAAAATAATACCATATAATATTTAAAGTAATACATGTAAAAATATGGGACATTACATTCTCCCCACCTTAGGGATTTACATCCCCAAAATTACAGAACAAAAGTCTATTTACAAAGATGTGGGTACTATGCACAAATCTGAGCCTCCCGCTCCCCCATGATCTCCTGAAGATTCTCATGTTGCAATAAGACATGAACCAAGGTAATCACATGACCATGAAGGATCCTCTCCTCCTGATACCCAATCTCTACAAAGTACTCCACAAAAGTTACCTCATCCTCAATGTCTAGATAGCCCTAGTTTGATGATGTGTGATGAGTCTTGCAAGTACCTCCTTAGCAACAACACATGGAAGATATCTTGTACCTGATGCAACTAAGGGGGTAGATCTAGGTATTACACTACCTCTCCATCTCTATGTAGTATCAGAAAAGGGTCGATGAACCTTAGAGATAACTTTCCACCCCAACCAAATATGTGAAACCCACATCGAGGTGAGACCTGAAGGAACACATAGTCCCATTCCTCAAACTCCAAAGGTCTCTGTCTCCTGTTGGCACATGAATTCTTCTAGCTCTACTTAGTATTCATCCACTCCTAGATGATCTACACCTTCTTAGTAGTAGCTTACAACAAATTTGGTCCCATGAGTGCTGAATCTCCTTTTTTAGTCCAGAAAAGTGGTGACCTACAGTGTTACCCGTACAGATCCTCAAATGTTGACATACAAATGATGTAGTTATAGCTATTGTTGTATGAAAAATCCAACACTAGTAAGTTATTATCATAAAAACAACTGAAGTCCAACCTGAAATCCTTCATCATGTCCTATAGAACCTAAATGGTCATCTCTATCTGGCCATATTTCTGGGGAAGAAATTCCATGCGCAAGCGTTACTAAGTCCCAAAAAACTCCTGGAATTCTTTCCACTACTGGGATATTAAACGAGCATCACTATCTTAAATAATAATCAAATGTACTCTGTGAAGCCAAACTATCTCTTTCACGTAAGGGCGTCCCATGATCTTTATAAAATCTACTCTTAGATAGGTAGAAAGTGGGCCAACTTGCTGAGTCAATCAACAACAACCCAGACGGTATCGTGTCCCCTGGATGTACGTTGTAAACCCATCATGAACTCCACTGATATCCCATCACACTTCCACTCTGTCTCCTCAAGGGGTTGATCCAAACATGATAGAACCTGGTGCTCATCCTTCACCATCTAATAAGTGAGGCACTGATAAACGACTTCTGTAACTCCCTTCTACATCTCTATCCTCCAAAACTGATATTGGAGGTCCTGGTACATCTTTACGTTAGCTAGATGTACCACCAAAGGGTATGTGTGGAACTCTATCAAAACCTCATCCTGCAACACCACCGGTATAACTATACATCCTATAAAAAGAATGATTTTCTCCTCATAATTAGAATATCCATCAAGATCATACCCTGTAGATAACTGATCACATAGAGTCTCACAATTAGTATCCCCAATCTATGCCTCCCTGACTCACTGTAAGAGTGTAAAGGTAACAAAAATTGACTAGTGGTAAGCTCCACTATCTCCATCCACAAATTATAATTGAAACAAGGCCAACGACTTCGACCCCTAATCCAAAAACATTGAAATCAATCTCCTATGGAGAGCATCTTACACCACATTCCCCTTCCTAGGATTATAAATGATCTAAAAGTCATAATCCTGGTGGAACTCTAGTTTCTTCCTCTATCTCAAGTTTAGATCCTTCTGAAAGAAGATATTCTTGAGACTCTCATGATCAGTGTAGATGATAAATTGGTCACCCATTAGGTAGTACTGCTACATCTTCAACACGAAGACTACTACTACCAACTCAAGATCATGGGTTTCATAGTTCTACTCATTTGGTCTAAACTGGAACGAACCATAAGAAATCACTAATTTTCTTTTTATTAGGACACAAACAAGTCTGGTCCCCGATGCATCGTATAATAATACATACTCAACACCCTCATATGGGAATCTCAAGATCGGGGCACTCGTCAAACTCAGCCTCAGCTGTTGAAAAAACTATTGACACTTTTCTATCCACAATAAGGGCTTCCACTTTTAAGTCAAAGATGTCATAGGTAATAATATCGTAGAGAAATCATGTATGAATATTTGGTAATAGCCATCTATCACAAGGAAGTTATGCACCTTCATCGTGATCCTTGGTGGTTCCCTTACTAATACTTCCCCATACTTGGCCGAGTCCACTTCTACTCCATCTATCAAGATAACATGTCACCAAAAGCAGACCACAAAAATAAAAAACTTTTACTTTGAGATTTTACCATAAATATATTACTCTCAGACTACGTCTATAATCATCCTCTAGTGTCTTCCTTCCGTGGATTCCTCCTCGAAACTTGTCACCTAGTCCGAGTCTCCCTCTTAGATTTAATACGTTGTTCCTGAAACTCATCCCAGTGCCATGTTTCTATGGACGGTGGTTAATTACACTACTTCTATCAGGACATTCCAAAGGGTCCGATCAGGGCAGCAACCTTCAGTCGGGGGAGTAGTCATGTCGAGGCATCAGTAACGTGTCTGAACGCTGGGTAAGTGGCATGTCTGTCTCTTGTCCCTTATTATAGGGCTTCTCGCGGGTGTGCAAGCCCGAGGAATCCCACATCGAGCGTCAGGAATAATATTCCATAGGCATGTATCTAAGGTTTTCCTCAACTTCCTATGATTAATACAGGGTATACTGCAGGTTTAACGTCCAGTGGAGATGGATCGGCCTGATCCGAACACTAGCTGGAGTGGATCAGATTGAGGAATTTACCCTTAAGGGGATGCCGATATCGGGGCCGGCCCATGGGCGGCTTTCCGGACGCTGTGGAGGGGAGTGGAGTGGCATGATCTCACCGGGATGTGGCGGTCCGGGTAAGAATCAGGATGGATGATGGATGGATGAATGAAGTGTAGGGGGAATGACATGGGATCATCGCAAGGGTGACAGTGAAGTTGGCCTTGAGCCTCGAAGAAACCTCCTACGTATCCCCATGGCAGGGAATCAAAGTCCGCGTAGTTCGGGATGGTGCCGGTGAACTGACGTGAAGGTGGAACTTGGCCCGATGGTGTTGGCGGGCTTGAACCTCATGGAGGATTTCTGCGTACCATGCCTTAGCACGGATCAAAGACCACATAGTTCAAGTTGGACGTCAGAAGACCGATGTAAAGGAGGACCATGGGTCCAAGTGGCGGTGGGCTTGAACCTCGTGGAGGCTTCCTACGTACCATGCCTTAACATGGATCAAAGACCACATAGTTCAGGTTTCACGCTGGAAGACCAACGTGAAGGAGGACCAGGGATCCAAGTGGTGGTGGGCTTGAACCTCGTGGAGGCTTCCTATGTACCATGCCTTAACATGGATCAAAGACCACGTAGTTCAGGTTGGGTTTCGTCGGTGAACCGATGTGAAGGTAAAACCGGGGGGGTCCACTGGTGGTGGGATTGAACCTCGTGGAGGCTTCCTACATACCATGCCTTGACACAGATCAAAGTCCACAAAGTTTAGAATGGTCACAACGGCTTACCGCTGGACAGAAATGCAGTTTAGTGTCATGCGGGATGAGGGCATACAGTTTAACGTCATGCTAGACGAGGGTGGAATCCGACGTGAAGAAACGACCGAGTGGTGGGCTTGAACCTCGTGGAGGCTTCCTATGTACCATGCCTCAACATGGATCAAAATCCCCATAGTTCGCTTGAGTTGGGGGTCAGGGTCAGTGCTTACTCTAAGCTCACGTGAGTCACGCTCGTTGTGAGAAACAAGAGGTTGTAGGGACATGACGATCACGTCGTGAAAGGTGCATCCGTGGGAAATGAGGAGGGCCTTACGCATTAGGTGGCCCGTGGTGCTGGGACTTACTATGGGATGGAGCCCCAAAGTGCGGAAAAGTGTAGCGGGAGAGGGATTTGGGACCAAAGATGGAAGGTGCCTCATTCCCTATCGTACCCTCCACTGGCCTTGGCAGTGGGGAAGTACAGAGGTTCATGGGTGCTACCTTCCACAAGAGGGGCTAGGGGGGCTACACAAAGGTGGTTTCCCTTATCCCGTGGACATACACCACTCCAATGAGGAGTATATCATCCCATGTGTGTGTGATTCCATTCCTGTCGAGACGAGCGGCCTAAAGAATGTTCGAGCTGGGGGGACCCTACGTGCAAGGCACGAGGTCAGGTCATAGTTTAACATCATGTGTTGAGGAAGAGGTTCTTGGCAGTTTAACATCTTGCAGCTCAGACCAGGTGGGTTTAATCCACACCCCTAGGACTTACATGACTGGTACCCTCTGCCCCTTGTGGGAGAGAAGGTACCGGTAAGGCCATGGTAAAGTGGGGTCACAGATCGAACCATCTAGGGGTCCACATTAGCATGGCTATGTGAAGAAACAATATCCGTTAGCGTGCCTATGCGGAGAATCATTAGGTGAAGCAACACTACAGGTGGTGTCGTCCATGGGACTTTGAAATCACATCGTGCAAACCTGGAGGGTCGCACAGGAAGATGAATTTCCAAGCAAAGGGGTGTGCTTCGCGAAGTAGAGTGCCTTGGCCTTAGCATGGGGCAGAAGTACAAGTGGGAGGTGCTTCGCGAAGTGGAAGGGTGTTCGTGGAGCATAGCCTCGCGATGAGGAGGTGCCTCACGATGCAAGGTGCTGTGAAGAAGTGTGCTTCGTGAAGTATAGTGACCCTGCCTTGGCATGTGGATCACTTGTACAGGATGGATGTTTTGTGAAGCATAAATGCTCCATGGCTACCCGGGTTCCCTTGGGAATCCCCTTCCTTCGCGTAGGCCCTGAGGCTTCATGAAGGGCATCCCTCTCAGAGGAGGGGCTCAAAATGAGACAAGGAGAAGGCCTCTCGCGAAGCAAAAATACCTCAAGAAGCTCATGATTCTTAGAGAGAAAGGGTGCTTCGCGATTTGGGAGCTGAGAAGCAGAAAGGTTGGATTGTCCCCTCTGAGATCTCAGAGGGAGCCTGGTATTTATAGGCAAGGGGCGCCGTGAAGCAGAGCTCACGCAGCGCGAAGAGGATTCAGTTACATTGCAGAGGGTCGCGAACGTCAACCGGGTTTGAAGAGGGTTATCGCCTCCTAGGATCTGTGGCGGGTCGCGAACGTTAAGGGGGATCGCAGACGGTTACCACCTCTGGGGCTTCGCGGAGGGCTCGCTAATGTCAGGTCATTCGCGGAGCATTAACGCCTCCTTCACTTCACGGCGGCCACGTTGCTCGTGGGAGCTCTGTGTCGGGGCTTCCCGAGGCAGCGTGTTGGCTTCTTTTCCTTCTTCCCTTTGCGTCCAATATTTTGGCGCCAAAAAATGCCCCCCCCTCAGACATGGATCCACGGAGGGATCAAGGGTCTAAGTTTGAGGGAAAATCACCAAAATTATCGGCATTTTGCGATGCGGACTCGTGAAGAGGGCGCGTGGGGCGGACAGTGGCTGCGCGGTCCGGGCGCGCCACGATGCTCCGCACAGGCAGGACCTGCCACGATGCTCCGGCTTTTCCACCTATAAATAGGGGGGCTGACCCCTCTTTTTTCCTCTTGTGAATTTTTTCTTTTTTCACTATCGACTTCACGAAGCTTCACGCACTCCATGTCTGCTCACCGTGACTCAAGATTTGCGGCGAACCGCGAGTCTCTGACTCCGCGACTACGCCAAGAGAACTTCTGTTTTCCAGCCAAGGCCAGGCTCCACATCTTGGCTTTGCGCCCGAGCTTCGCGAGCGACCTTCACGAACAACCTCTGCTGCCCGACCCAAAGTTTTTTCCGAGTTCTGAAATTGTAATGGCCCATCAAGAAGCTGTGCCGGGGGTGCTTGAAGACGCCATCCAGAGGGATGAGATGGCCAACCGTCTAGGCCTTGGAGAGATGGTCCGCAGTCACTTGGACCATAATTCTATGACATACCTCCTATCAGAAAGCCAAAAGAACTATCTGATGTGCAAGAAGCTACCCTTGTATGGATTCAGGATGAGGGATGATTTCTTCATTCTTGAGGTGAGTAGGGACGAACCGACTTGCTGGTTCCAGAGCACGCCATGCCAACACCAATGGTTCAGGGCGGCTAGTGGTCATGCGCCGGAGGACTTCACACCTGTCACCACCGACTGTATGTACGACCATGTGAACAATATTAACGGGAATCCACTGCAACTGGAGACGTCCTGTCCTCTGTACCACACCATACTGAAGGTGGATTTGCAGGATTCGAAGAAGGGTTGGTCCGATGAGTGGGACTTGCGCCAGGGCGGCAAATTTACCAACGACTGGGCGTGGGCCTACTGGGTAGGCGCCTCATGCGAGGAGTTTGGGGCCAAGTTGAGGAGGGTGGGCCTATATGAGGTAGCATGGGCTTCCCAGTTCCACATTTACCAACCGAAACAGCTGATGCCAGAGCTGCTGAGCAGATGGTCGTCTAGGACCAATACTTTTCAAATGCACCATGGGGAGGTGGGCATCAGTCTATGGGATATCCATCAGATTTTGGGGGTCCTGATCTTGGGGGCCATGTATGATGAGTTCCTCCCCATCATGAGCACGTGGGAGTATCTGGAGTAGATGTCGCGACTGGCGTCGGCACTAACGGCACTGGTCCCTGGAGAGGAAAAGGATGCGGTGAGAGATGTCCACTTTAAGAAGTGGTTCAAGCGGTTCCTGAACTTCCCGGAGGATCGTGAGTTCCCTACGAGGACTAGAACTTTTCTAAAAGGGGCTCAACGGGGCAAGGAGAACTCTTATTGGTGGATCTTAGAGGACAGCCAGTAGAAGATTTGGGGTTCAGTGTCAGCACTGAATAGCAGCCGATAGTCAGGCTGGCGGCGTTCATCGCGACCCTTATCTGTGGTTGGATCCTACCGGTGAGGGATACCAACATCGGGGTGCATCCCAGCTCGTTCATTATGGCGTCCATGCTGGGCATGGGACGACATGTCAATCTGGGGATTCCGATGCTCTCCAAGATGTACAGGATGATGCGGCATGTTAGCGAGGGCAAGAAGCCGCTAAGGAATTTCGGGCCCTTCCACCTTTTGTATGGGTGGATCGCAGCACACATTGGGGGGGTGTATGAGTATCCAAAACCCATCTCGCCGCCAGGGTCAAACTTCTGCCCCTCCATTCTGAATGTCTTCGGGAGCTTCCCATTCAAACTAACTATACTGATGGTGCTGAATCGGGTATGGAAGGTGAATGAGTTCAACTTCCACCTGTTTCCATTTCCGACGGGAGTGCTCACTGACGATGGTTAGGGAACCGAAGATCATCGGGCCTATCTCCTGGGCTTTCGAGGCAGATTCTTGGTGGAATGGGTGGACCGTGAGCCGCTCTACGAACCGTACACCCCGCATCGGTTCGTGAGGCAGTTCCAGTGCCTGTAGTGGCTGACCCCGCAGGTCTACTGGGAAGTGCATCATGAGGAGCACCCGTGTGTGATGAGGCAGTTGTGGCTCATGTTCACACGGGAAGATGAGAGGATGGGAATAGAATTGCCTCTGTCCATCGCCACTTTCGGATTGGTGAAGGAGTATGCCATCAGCTGGGATGCCGCTTATCTAGGGGAGATGCTGAGGCAACCAACTGTTCAGGATGGCGAAAGCGGGCCTCCCCTATCCCGAGGTCGGGGTCGGAGGGCAGCAAGGGCCTCTCGTGGTGGTGGGGCTGCCGTGGCGGTGAGACCCGCACCGGCCGAGGGTGTGACAACATCGGTGGATCCAGCGATGGTAGTAGATCTGGTGGTCCCAGAAGATCATAGCCATCTAGAGGGGCGACCACCGAGGGGATTTCATAGTATATCTACTCAGGATCTGGGGAAGAGACTTCACCACATTGACATGCCATAGGATTCCATCTTCCCGGAGTCCTGGGACATTTGGGACGTCAACCAACAAGTCCTCAGTCCACCCTAGATGTGGGCGCAATTGAATCATCTCGGGATGGAGTTACCGGGCATATGCCTAGTCCGAGCTGGTTTCACGGTGTCTCCGGCGGAGGCGGAGCAACACATGGATGAGCTGGAGGACTACATTAACTTCAGTGGTGTCCCATGCCCAATGATAGACCGGGTGAAGGTACTGCTGGATCAGACAGTTCCCCCACAGCTGTCAGCTGCCGGTCTGAGGGAGCGCTTCCCCCTGCCAGAAGAATCAATGGAATCCTCCCAGGGGTATGAGGCTAGAGGAGGGAGCCCGTTGGAGGAGGGAAAAGTCGGAGACCAATACTCAGATTCCGACAATTTCGCGGAGGTTCTCGAGGTATCATTCCAAATATCTTTCCTCAGGGTCTACTCTCAGGCCATTCTAGACCTCTCATGAACATCTGAATCGTGTAGGAGGAACTTGTACGCAGACCTCGGTCTCACCCTTTGGCGGGTAATGACGCATGACCTTCAGAACCCGCCCCTACGACTGCGTCCAATTCTATGTCTGGCGGGGCTAGAGTACCCGAGGTGGCTCCTCCGGAATCTCTAGACCTTCCAACAGCATACGGAGGGCCACACCTCGAGGTTGCATCAGCATCAACCCCAGAGCAGCACCAGGAGTTCGATCTCTGTAAGTTTTCTCCACTATATTCATTGATGTCATATGTAGATCATGCCCATGTCAACTGACGTTCATGCCCTTATCTGTCGTACAGTTCCCTGACTGGCATGGGCTGCTGCGGCCATGTTGGTCGGGATGTATGGTGGCATCCCTCCTAGGGGCATGCTGGTGATGGTGGAGATAGTCCCCCCATCTACCCGAGCTGCAGCATTCCCTATCATTGGTGGGACCACCAGTAGGGTTGTGCCCAAAGTTATCAAGGTGGAATCTGATGGTGAGGATCAATCGGTCGACCCAAGTCCCATTATTCCTGCTCCAGTGCCAGATGCAGATCCTGCTGAGGACTTCCTGGGGGCGTATCCTACATACAAGCCTGCCAATCGCGTAGACTGGAACGAGACGACCTCTGATGAAGAGGACAACAAAATAGTCCATCGTCGATCATGGAATCTAATCGTGCGCTTCATCAATGACACCCCCAAGCGCTATGGCTGCATGAAATGGACAGACTTTGCTCGCGGATGTGTGAACTGTGCACTGGGGGAGTGGATGCCCAGCATCTTCATATGATCATCCGAGATATCAAGGTGGAGAAAATCCGGGAATACGATCACGGGCTCAGCGTGGGCTGGTAGCGGAGGAAAGTGACAAACATTAAGAAGCTCCAGGAGGCTGAAAGTGAGGTCCAGCAGCTGCAGATCCAAGTGGATGAGCATTCGGCATCTCTCAATGTACAATCTTAATTGATCTTGAGACTGAAGGCCCAGTTGGTAGAGGCCGAAGAGGGCCTGAAGCGGGTTGCTGGAGAGATGGTCATCATTTAGGCTGACATGGAGAGGGCCCGATCTGAGGCTGATGAACTGCGCCCCATCACCGTTGAAGAGGAGCGGGAGCTCAGTCGATGACAGTAATTTTTGGATGCCACCATTCGAAAGTTGGAAGAGCTACAATGCTCTTTCGACGAGGTCAACCCGTACATGGGGGGAGTCAACCCCCTGGGTGCTGTAATAATTACAAACCATTTAATGGTACTTTTGTGCTTCAGTTTTTTCTTCTTTTGAATGTCGTAGCATGCACAATTTCCACTGTTTTCACCAGTTCATGGAATCCTTACAATATTCGCGGAATGTCCAGTGACAGTTCCCTAAGCTCACGTGGGTCGGGCCCTATGTGAGAAACAAGAGATAGTCGCCTCATCGTCCAACCTAAACACAGGAGTGTAAACTAGACCTCGGGCATCTGGGGTATGGATAACCGGTACAGATTTCCGAGAAGTAGGAGAGACCTAAATGGGGAAAAAGTTCTCAAAACAACCAAATTATCGTTTTTTTAGCGTGCTCTTACGCATGGACGGTGGGACGCCATGGGCGCTGAAACAGGCCCGAACAGATGGAAATGGAAAGTATGAATCGCGATACCCAAGATTCGGATCATTGTGGAGATGGCATGACAATAAAGGACAACCGTTAACCATGGAAAAGAAACGACATCCTTATCGCGTTAGCCTGGAATGGGGAGAACAAATGAGGGTCGATCATTGACCATGTTCGAAACACGGGACTATGTCACAAATGTTGTTGATCAATCCTTCAGGACGTTGGCCCTGGATAGTAGGGGGCCCTAGGTCGATCATCCATACTGTTAGGGGGGCCTTCCAAACATGACCAGTCTTCTGGAACGTTGGCCCAGGATGGTAGGTGAGACGATGCGGCATGAGACCAGGATGTTAGGGGGTCCCTTCAGACATGAAAGGGGATGAAGGTCTGAATAAGGGGCACACAAAGCGTGGAATATGGAGTGATAGTTTGTCCGAATAGAATCCAACACTCATGTAATTACACCACTGTGGTGGGAGTACGCCAGATGGGTGCATTGATTTGATCATGGATCATTCCTTCATTGGGACAGTGCCTCTCTGGAGAGGGGGTCTGTCACTTCCCAATGTGATCTTGGGGAATCCTGAACTTGTTCTGGGTAGAGTCATAGTTACATGGTCCCCTACGAGGGGTCCGGCCAGGGGACCGGAAAGGGGAAGAACATGATTAATTATTCCTGTGGGATGGACCCTAAGAAAAATATCAGGGTATCCCCACGTATCCCATGAAAATGGGAATCAAGCCACACGTAGTTCTGGAAGCATAGTGCAGTCATAGCCCAACACTGACAGGTGAAATTCTCTCTAGCGGAGGCTCGGGTGCATCCCATGATTAACATGGGGCATCCTGAATTTGTTCAGGGTAGAACTGCAGTTTAGTGTCATGCGTTGAGGACACATGGACTCCCATAGTTTAACATCATATGATAGTATGTGGAGTGAAAGGGATAATCCCATGGAGCATATGGTGTGGTAGTTATGAAACCGACGTGAATGAGGACTTGAAGAGCAAATCACACCACGTACACCTAGAGGAAACTCTTCAGGTCGAGGTACCAAGGGTGAGAGTTATGCAGGGCTCGAATCAGGGTGGTCAGACGTTCCTATGTACCCCATGAAGATGGAAATAAATCCATACGTAGTTTTGAGGAGACGATGAGAAGTCTGGCCATGTTGGTACACATCCTACCAAAACTACTAATCCCACGTGAGTCATGCTCGATGTGGGAAACAAGAAGTAGTGGTGGGACTTTCCCGACACAGAAAGGGGTAGGCTAGGGTGAAGGGACACTCGGTGAATACCGGCCCCATAATACTAACGCGACCATGTGGCACACCTAGATGCACAAAGAGATAGAGCTGAGTATGTCAGAATTCCACTTGAACATGAGGAAGTGGAAATGTGTGAATCATGATGCTCGATATTTGGATCAAAATGATGGCGGTGTGACTATAGAGGATAACTATTAATCGTGGTGGAAATGCAGCATCCATATCGTGTTAGCCTAGAATGAGGATAGACAAATGAGGGTCGGCTGTTGACCATGTTCGAAACATGGGACCATGTAACAAATGTTGTCAGAGATCTGTAGGGACGTTGGCCCGAAATGATTGGTGGGCCCTTAGGTCCACCATTCATGGATAGCCCTGAAGCCTAGAATCCATGTTGTCTGATGGGTCCTTTTGGATGTGGAAGAGGATGAGGACCCAAACAGCGAGCACACAAAGCTTGGTCATGGGACGAGGGGAATGTCCCCATGAAAATCTCACACTTCGGGCTCTTTGTCAAAACGCATCTGAATACGACAATGAGGTGTATTATATAGAGGTTTTAGAGTCATTTCCCATAGGTAGATCTTAGTTTAGGGTCATAGAATTCAGACCATGGGTGGGAGGAAGCACAAGAGTCATGTGACAGGTATTTATGAAAACCCGATGTGGATGGGAACCGGGGGTGTGTACAGTGTAGTGAGCAACCCGAAATGAACGAGGAAATAATCCAATAGCACACCGCACAACATCACTTGATAGAACTTTTAGGTCAAGGTACCAAAAGATGAAGTTGAGTTGGGCCTGAAGCAAAGTGCAAAGGTGTTTCTACGTACCCCATGGGGATGGTGATCAAGCTTCATGTAGTTATTGAAAGGGTCTTAGTTTAAGGTCTTAGAGCTTGGACCATGTAGGGGTAAGGAGAGAAGGGGACACACGATAAGGTGTTTACAAAACCTGATGTGAATGAGTACATATTCCCTACTTAACATGCGTTCTCTAGGGAGTGCTCGAGTCGAGGGACCGAACATTAATGTTAGGCTGGGCCTGTGGGGAAGTTCCCAGGTTCTCCTACATATCCCTTGAGGATGGGAATCAAGCCATATGTAGTTCTGAAGGGTGGCACGGTAAGGTACCAGTGCCAGGGAAAAAGGGAAGTGCGGGCGCGACCCTTGCACCAAAAAAAGAGGAATTTAATAAATCTTGTTTGTCCTTTAAGGTGAGTGGTTTTTTTGTGAACAGATAGGCCTAGGGTAGCAAGACCTGGTATCGCCACAAGAATCAAGCCGTGATAGGCATTGAAAAATGTCAAGGCATGTGACCAATACCCAACGTGATGTCCTCTACAATGAGGTCATCAAAATGCAGTGCCGTTTTTCTTCATGTGGCTAAGACGATAATGTCACAGTTTAGGGTCGTGTGATAGGATCAATCATGTATTTTAACTTCATGCATCAAAGACGTACCAGAGACGATGCTAGTCGGGGAATGTGTATGGTGTTGTGAGACATAACCGACGTGGATGGGGACATGATCCTTCATCGTACCGTACATAGTCCTGAGATAGGAACCTCGAGCCAAGGGTCCCAAACAGAGGTGAGAGCGAAAGGGGAAGGAGAAACTAGCTCCCAACTGAGCTGGACCTGAAGAAATTCGGGCGGTCCTACGTATCCCATGAGGATGGGACTCAAGATGAACGTAGTTCTGAGGGGATCTTAGTTTATGGTCTTAGATCTCAGACTGTGGGTGCCCCTAAGGACGTTGTGTTGTATCTTTGTCCTCCTGATATGCAAAGGTGCACTGAGGGTTAGTGCTATGAGTGTCAAGATTCCACCTAGACACAATGGGGTGGAACATAATGTGAATCATGTGATGAACATTCGAGGCCGGGAAGGGTTTGTGTGAAAACAAAGTATTACTGCTGACCATGTTCGCAACACAGCATCTTGTCACATTAGCTTGAAATGGGGGCAAACAAATGAGATTCGACCACTGATCATGTTCAAAACATGGGATTTTTATAGATTTGTTGTGTGAAACCCTCAGGGGAATTGGCCCGTAATGGTAGGAGAGCCCATGGGCATTGTATCCAGGACATTTTTGGGGGGTCCCTCTGGGTGTGAAAGGTGATTAAATCCCAAATTAAGGGGAACACAAAGCTTGAAAAGTTGAAGGAACTTGACCAAGTCAAATCTGACACTCTTGGTTCTAAACCAGAGTACTCTTAACACATGGGAGAACCACTGCAAGGGGCCGAGGGACTCAACTTGAGGGAGACCAAGAGATGGAGGATTCCCAGGATAAGGGAGGCATGGTACCAAAAACCATGTACCACACCTATATATCCATTCTCGTGGAGAGGGACAGGTCAAAAAACCTAGGTGACCGGGGAGATCGGTATATCTCTAGGAGGTGGGGATAGACCTAAAGTCTAGACATTCGGGTGGTCCTACGTATCCCATAAAGATGGGAATCAAGCTGCACGTTGTTCTAGAGGGTGTATTTTAATGTCGTGCGGGACAAGAAATAGGAGGGCTAACTCTGAGAACTGGGAGCGCATGGTGCGGCTATTGTAAACCCAATGTGAATGAGGACCTGATCCCACATCACACCACGCAGTCCTGCAGTCAGGGTCCCGAAGGCGGGATGATTAACTCAAGATGGACCCAAAGACAGGAGGTCTAGGCTTTCCTACGTATCCCATGAGGACGAGAATCAAGCCAGACATAGTTCTTAGAAGATATTAGTTTATGGTCTTAGAGGTTGGACCAGGGGTGGATGAAAACTTTCCAGGTAAGCGCAAATCTCGATCTGATCCCTAAGCCCACGTGAGTTAAAATCGGTGTGGGAAACAAGGGGGGAAGATCCTTATCACAATACAGAAAACATCCATCAAGGGAAAGCTAGTGAAGAGCCCCAAAATATGCCTATGACACGACTTTGTTCCCCTAACTCGCATATGTGCACGGAAGAATAGTAACAAGAGTTTCGAAACTCTACTTGGACATGATAATAATGGAGAAGGATGTGAATCGTGTAACTGAAATTTTGGTCTTAATGGGGTTGGCTTGGAGATGGAGGATAACTATTAACTGTGGCAGAAAAACAGTATCCATATCGTGTTAGCCTGAAGTGGGAACAAAAAATGAGCATCAACCGCTGACCATATTCGCAATGCGAGATTTTTATCAACTTGTTGTCTGAAACCCTCGGGGTCGTTGGCCCGTAACGGTAGGAGATCCCTTTGGCATTGTATCCAAGACATTCTTGGGGGTCCCTCCAGGTTTGAAAGGTGATGAAAGCCCTGATGAAGGGAGACACGAAGCCTGAAAGGCGGGTGAAGATGTGTCCAAGTAGAATCCGACATTCCAGGTAACTTAAACCAGAGTACCCTTAGGCATATCAGTGAACCACCGAAAAGGGTCGACGAAGTGACTCATGAGAGGTAGGCCAAGGGGCCATGGTGGGACAGTGATTTTCAAGAGATGTGGCTTGACCCAAAGCTTAGACATTCAGGTGGTCCTACGTATCTCGTAAGGAGGAGAATCAAGCCATACGTAGTTCTAGAAAATACCCAGGGGGCAGGATACCCTAATGAGGGAATGTGAGACATGGCGAGTAATGAGGAAACAATCCTGCACCACTCTGAATAGTCCCGTAGGAGAGAACCTGGGCCAAGGGGCCTGATAGTTGGGTTTTGGTTTGGAAAGGTCTGGCCTACTTGCAGTTTAACGTCTTGCAGTGAGGACGATGGTCGGGGAATAGAAGTCCCTGGACGGAGGAGGTGTATGGTACGTCGAAAAAACTGACGTGAATGTGGAATTAATCCCTCATCACACCATACACTCTGGGTAAGAACTTGGGATAGGTCCCGAGAAGGCCATGGGGACTAAGGCTAGGCATCAGTGAGGGAGGCCTAAGGTTGGGCTTTGGTCAGGATGGTCTGACTAACTTGCAGTTTAATGTCTTACAGCAAGGACAGGGGCCATGGTCTTGGAAAGGCCAAGGGGCCTGAGGCTAGGCCTCGGTGAGGGAGTGCGTTCGACATGGAAAGAAACCCGACATGAATGAGGACATAATCCTACACCACTCTTCACATCCCTTATAGGAGAATCGGGGTTGTGGGCCCGACCGTTGGCACCGCCTGGAGGGAAATTTGTCACTTCGGGATGGGGAAGAACGAATCACTACACTCGATGTTTGGGACATCTTTGGGTGGACCCAAAGATCTAGGGAACTGTTGACCATGTTCGAAACACATCGTCTTTATGGTGACCTGATATGGGAGTAACAAATGAGTGTCGACCATTGACCAAATTTGCAATGCGGGAGTTGTATCGGTTTTTGCTCAGAAACCGTCAAGGGCGTTGGCCCATATCTGTAGGAGAGCCCTTGGGTGTTGTATCTAGGCAGTTCTTGGGGGTCCCACCGGGTGAGGAAAGTGATGGAATCCCAGTCGAGGAGTGGGTGAAGCATAGTTGTACCTATCCACGAAAGACACAAACATCTCCAGTTGGGACGTATAGTCAGGTTGAGGCTTTCTCGACATGAGTTGGAGCAAAAGTGTGCATCCTTCCATATATCTTTACCAGAGGGGAAGATTTTGGCTTTTGGTCTGGGCCAACAGACAAGATGTCTGGGCGTTCCTATGTATCCCATAAGGATGGGAATCAAGCCATACGTAGTTCTTGTAGGTCATATAGTTTAACGTCGTGAGGTAAAGACACGGGAGGATAGAAGAATGGGAGTGGGAACATGGTGCGACCATTATAATACTTTTATGAGTGGGGATAAGTAAGCCTACTCCTCATCATGAAAGGAT
Organism: Viscum album; assembly: GCA_963277665.1. NCBI lineage: Eukaryota > Viridiplantae > Streptophyta > Magnoliopsida > Santalales > Viscaceae > Viscum > Viscum album. The sequence goes on from OY728142.1 coordinate 1,493,793,930, forward strand.
CCTCCGAGGAAACTATACCCAGGAGGTACAGTCAGAGAGAAGAACTCGGGGCTGGGCTCAAGGAGAGACGTCTGAGCGTTCCTACGTATCCCATTAGGATGGGAATCAATCCATATGTAGTTCTTGAGGAATAGTTCAATGTCATGTTGGATGAAAGATGTGTCTCATTTTGGGGATATGTACGGTACGACGGGTAACCCGACGTGAATGAGGACGTATCCCACACCACACCGTAAAATCCCATAAGAGAGCCCGAGTCTACGAAGGCCAAGGGGCCTGAGGCTGAGCCTCGGTTAGGGAGGCCTGATCGGCTTGCAGTTTAACATCTTACAGTAAGGACGGGGGCCGGGAGCCCGAACTGGCCAAAGGGAATGAGGCTGAACCTTGGTCAGGAAGGCCTGACTGGCTTGTAGTTTAATGTCTTGCAGTGAGGATGGGGGAGATCTTAGTTTAAGGTCATAGAGCTCGGACCATTTTGAAGTTTATCATCTTGCAGGACAATATCACAGTTTCAATGTCATGCAGGACAATGGTGTAGTTTAGGGATGTGTGGGACCGTATCGTGCAGTTTAGGGTCGTCCGAGACCGTACAGTTTAAGGTCGTGTAGGACCAAGGGGCTCAGGCTAAGTACTACTTGAGGAACTTGTCGTTCGTGGGAGGAGTTATGCGCTCACCATCCATCGTCACCAAGGAGTATGCTCCATTGGGGTAAACCTTATGGATGACGTAAGGTCCTTCCCATGTATGATCTATCTTGGGCGGATTCCTACTGGGAATCATTAGCGCTCGAAGGGACAACACTAGGTCACCCTGCAGAAAAGAGAAAAGGTGAACCTTCTTGTTAAAGGCTCTAGCTATATTATTCTGATGCCTTTCTAGATTGTGCAGGGCACAAAGCATGTTCTCGTCCAGTGCATCCAATTCAGCTAGATGGATTTCGGCCACATTATCTGGCGCATGCTGGTTGTAGACTGCAGTCTGTAAAGGAAGCAGCTAGATCTCAATGGGTAGGATGGCCTCTGCACCATACACCTGAGAATAGGGGGTCACCTGGGTGGAATTGCGATTCATCGTCTGATAAGCCCAGAGGCCGTTGGGGAGCTTGTCCGACCAACTTTTCTTATTCTGACCAACCATTTTCTACAGAATGATAGATAGGGTTTTTTTGAATGCCTCGATATGTCCATTTTCCTGTGCATGATAACGAGAGGTATGGTTCGAGCGGATATTGTACTTGGCGTACAATTTTTTCATCTCGACTTCTCGGAAGTTGGTTCCATTATCAGTGAGGACGAAATGAGGGACTCCAAACCGGTAGATGATATTGGAGCTCACAAATTCAACGATGGAACGAGCCTTGACCTCTTTGAGTGGAACTGCTTCTACCCACTTGGAGAAGAAATCTATAGCAGTTAGGATGAACCTACACTGGCGAGTTGTCGCCGGTGGGTATGGTCCCATGACATCGAGTCCCCACACCGTAAACAGCCAAGAGTACTTGGTGGAGTGGAGAGGATCTAGTGGCCAATGTAGGAAGTTAGCGTGAATTTGGCACGTGTGGCATCTCTTGGAAAACTCATTACAATCATGGATCATAGAGGGCCATAAGTACCCCAACCTCCAGATCTGATGGGATAGCTTTGGCCCAGTGTGGTGGGCACCGCAGGAACCAGCATGAACCTCTTGAAAAACCTGAGAAATCTTGACTCCTTGAATGCAACGAAGGAGAACACCATCGAAGCTCCACTTATAGAGGATCTACTCAAGACTGGGACCGCTCTGGGGAGTAAATTGCAGTGTGTAGCGTCAGATTCTCTCACGCTCGGCTTGGTCATCCGGGAGGCAACAATTTTGAAGATACTCGAAAAAAGGTTCTCTCCAGTCGGGAGTGGCCTCAACCACTATGTCTGAAGAACTTGGTACCCCTGATGTAGAAGGTTCGGCGGTAAGAGGACCTACCCGCAGGTCGTCGTTGTCCTTTGGGGTAACAGGGGAAATGACTCTCCGGTGTGACACATGTATGATCAAATAATCTTGTTCGGGTTCTACGAGCGACACGGCTAAGCCAGCCAAAGTGTCTGCTCGTCCGTTCTGTGACCGAGGGACATGGGTAACTTCTGGTCTAGAAGAGAACTGAGCCATTAAACGGAGGGTGCAATCCAGCAATAGCACAAGCTCCGGATTTCTGACGACATAATCTCCATTGAACTTCTTGATGACCATCTCAGAATCCCTTTTCACATGTAGATGGGGCACATAGATCTCAAGGGCCAATTCAAGGCCGGTGATGAGAGCCTGGTACTCTGCCTCGTTGTTGGTGCAGCCTTCTGACAACAGGAATGAGTATGTAAGGACGGCTTGCAATGGGGTGATGAAGACGATACCCAGACCCACTCTATTGAGCTTAGGATCATTGAGCCTCTTACTGGTGGGGCTTTGGGAGGCACCGTCGAAATGAATTTTCCAACATGAGATGACACGATCGACTGGGAGGATTGCCTAATCGGGAAAATCCAGACCCAGGGATTAATCCACGGAGGTTGGATGAATAGCTAAGAAGTCTTCCAATGCCTGTCCCTTGATGTCCTTCTGAGGCACGAACCTGATGTCGAACTGCTGGAGGATCACTGCCCACCGCGCTAGTCGACTAGTCAACATGGGTTGGTTCAGGATGTACTTCAGTGGGTCTACCTGAGAGACCAACTGTACCTCATGGTGTTGCAGGTAATGTCGCAATTTCTGGATGGAAAATACAAGCGCATTGCAACTCTTCTCTATGGGGGAGTATCTGGTCTCCGTATTGAGGATCATGCGACTGAGGTAGTAGAGGTTGTTCTCTATCCCCTCATTGTTCTTCTGGGAGATAAGTGTGCCGAGGGACCATTCCAGGGTGGTCACATAAAGAACCAACAGCTTTCCGGGGACGGGTGGCATCAAGACAGGAGGTTGGAGTAGATACTACTTGATTTCTTCAAAGGCAGTCCGACACTCTTCATCCCACTCATAGGCAGCGCCATTCTTCATGAGCTGGGAAAAGGGATTACACTTGCCAGCCAGATTTGCAATGAATCGACGTATATAGGATAAGTGGCCTTGGAGACCTCGATCGAAGGTGGTCCGACACTCTTCATCCCACTCATAGGCAGCACCTTTCTTCATGATCCAGGAAAAGGGCTTACACTTTCCAGCCATATTTGCAATGAATCAGCGTATATAGGCTAAGTGGCCTTGGAGACCTCTAAGCTCTTGAATATTGCTCAGGGGAGGCATCTGGCTGATGGCCTTGATCTTCTCTAGGTTGATCTCAATGCCTCGGTATCTTATAACAAACCCAAGAAACATCTTGGAGGTGACCCCGAAGGAACCCTTTAACGGGTTCATCTTTAGGTGACATGAACAGAAGAAACCGAACACTTTCTCAAGGTCTTTGAGATGGTCCTGGCGCTGGTGAGATTTGACCACTAGATCATCCACATAGCATTCCACCAGCGTCCCGAGAATCAGCCTAAATATGCGATGCATGGCCCGCTGATAGGTGGCACCTACATTCTTCAGGCCGAAGGGCATAACCTGGTAACAAAAAGTACCTTAGGGAGCCCTGAAGGTAGTGGACTCCTCATCCTCGGGGGACATCCGGATCTGGTTTTACCCGGAATACCCATTCATGAGGGAGAGCTCTTGGAATCCGGCTGGGGAATCAACCAACAACTCTGTCACTGGGAGGGGAAAATCATCCTTCGGATAATGGCGGTTGAGATCATGGAAGTCGATGCAAACTATGATATGCCCATTCTTCCTCCTAACTGGAACAATGTTGGCAAGCCACCTAGGGTACTGGACTTCCTTGACGAAGCTCGCTTTGATAAGCTTGTCGACTTTGGCCTCAACTATTTCACCGTGAGAAGGGTGCATATTTCTGGGAGGCTTCTTGAATCCACGATGGTTTGTCGGGAGGCCCAGGCGGTGAACGACTACCTGAGGATCTAGTCCTGGCATCTCACCGTAACTCCAGGAAAACACATCACGATGCTGTTTGAGAAAGTATACGTACCGCTGCTACTCCTCAGGTGACATGGCTGCACTGATCAATGTGGGTCTCAGATCTGCCTCGCTACCAAGGTTCACCTGTACCAGTTCATCAACCGTGGTAGAGACGCCTTCTTCAAAGGAGGGGGGATCATCTTCTAGATCCTCCTCTCCACCCGTGGAGGGATTTCCCACAGGGGAACTGCTTCTGAGTTATCAAACCCTGATGGGCAGCTGGTGCTGGCCTGGGTGGCAGTGGTCATCATATCAGGAGACCCATGCGCCACTGAGACCATAGCAATGAAGGCAGTCGATCCTATCCCATCTGTTCTGCGGCCCAAGGGTCCACATTTGATGACATCAAAGCAGTAGTGGAGTGTCGGCCTGAGCCAGTTGATTCCGGATCGGCGGAAGAGACACGTATGACGTACCACCGTTTCCATAAGCTTGACACTCCGATATCGCATAGGGGTAGGAGGTTTCGGGATCACCTGAGCCTGGTTGGTGTAGGAGAATGAGGTGATTTTCCACCATTGCTTGGACATGGGAACATGCCTTCCTTATGTACCCGAAACAACAAAACACCACCCCATGTTGGGGATCATGGCCTCCAACCGATGGATCGGGAAGATGTAGGCGTCATCTATGCCCGCCCAGGGATCACTTGTAACTAGGGAGGGTTCATATTCACTTGCTGGGATTTGTTTATCCTTGCTCTTGTAATAGTCGGCATCCAAATGGCGGGCTTCACAAGAGGCGAAAGGAGACGCATCTCCTTGGAGAATGCCTACTCGACCATTGAGGGAGTATTTGAGGCATTGGTTCTACGACAAAGGGACCACTGCGTGCAGATAGAGCCATGGCCTACCCATTAATGCGTTGTACATAGTATCATGGGAGACAACCATGAATTCGGTGCTGGCAATTAGGCCACCGAACTGGGTCTTCAAGTGGATCTTGTTGACTAGAGTCTGCTCGGTCTTGTCATATCCTTGAATTTTGAGTTCGGAGGGAGTTAGATCATCCTCTGACAAACCGAGCTTCCGAAGGGTCTGGGTTGGGATTAGGTTGATCCCAGAACCCATGTCAACGAGGCAGCGGCAGACTTCCACGCCATTGAACTGACCAGTGATGTACAGTGGGCGAATGTTCCCCTGTATGGGAGGGTCTTCGTCTTCACCGGAGAACGAGATAACTGCCTAGCATTTGGCATTATCAATTACCTTAGTGTAGAAGGCTTCTGTAGCTGCTACCTCCATCTCAAACTGGAGGGGATCTTTAGGGCCTCGGCAAGTGCCTCACGAATTTCAGACGACAGGCTAAGAGCCTCGAGGATAGAAAGCCTTGCTGGAATTCCGATAAGGTTCTTCAGAACATCATACTTCCATGCCAGACATGAGCTTCTGCCTATAGGAGGTCGCTCTGGAATTGGAGGCACGACGAGCCCTGCTAGCGGGACCGGCGGCTGGCTGGTACTGGGTACATCCCGCTGCCTACTAGTCGAGGCCTGAAGGGTGGCTGTTGGATGAAGACCAGATAGTTGAGACTGGCCTGTAGTAGGGAGAGGCTGACCGTGGTGCGGACGAGACACCTCTTACGGATCTAGTATCACAAACGGAGGTGGAGGTAGATCTGAGGGCACTAGATGAGGTGGAACGTGCTGAGATCTGTGCTGAGCCTGCTGCCTAGTTTCATTAGCATGCACGACCTGACTGAAAGCGCCCACTGATGTGCCTCGACGACCCATGTGGTCGTAGTTCCGCCGATGTTGACGTCGACTAGGGACATTGGGGAGGCTCACCCGATGTTCCCCCTCGTCGGGAGTCATGTAGGGATTTACCAGCTCCATGGTATTAACCGAAGCGTACCCCTAGCTGTCGCTTGATGAATCATCCACCACTGGGCGGATTATGGGAAGAATCCCCATTTCATGGGGCATAAAGTCTCCAAGAGCGCGGGATGGCGATGATAGTGGTAGAGCGCGTTGTTTCTTCTTGTGCCATCGCTGATTTCCCTTTTGGGAAGAGGTCGGCTGTGATGATGATGCAGAGGTACTGGTCACATCTTATGAAAGCTTCAGTTGATTCAGGTGTGCCTGAATAATTCCATGGGAGCGGGCGATGGTTTTACGGGCCATACAGCAGTCGTACTTTTGGGACCCAGGACTAGGAACCTGCTTCCACTCACCTTCGTCATCACTACCGCTTTCTGATCTGACAAAGACGCCCACTACCTATGCCGGGGCTGGGCCTAGCCTGACTATGTTGTTGTTGACCTGCTCTTGGAGCCAGCCTTTAAACACAAAGCACTGCTTGAGGTTGTTCCCCAGGATCCAGTGATAGGGGCAGTAGTTGGGACGATCGGTGAGATTCGCCTCTGCCGACCTTCTTCACTCAAGTAAGTGCATGATCCCTTGCTCTTGGGAACTTCGGAAGTAACCGAGACCTGATTGTCATTGAACGAGTAAGTATGGTGCCTTATTTCCAGAAAGGGAGATTTGGGAGCTTGGTCCTAACGAGGGGATGGAGGGGCCTGCCGAAGAGGCGGTGCCTGATTGTCCCGCCTATGTGGTGGTGTCGCATTGCGTGAGGGAACCTGCCGGTTCTGAGGCAGTCGCTGCTGGGCAGGAGGCTGTGCCTGAGGCAGAGTACCTCTGTGAGGTTGCGGAGCCGGCACTACTGTTAGTATCTCTATCTGTCTGGGGGCTTCTACTTGGGCCACTATAGTGGGCTCAGCTCTGGCCCTCCTTGCTGGGATCACAGGGGGTGGCAGACGCGCCTGACTAGCCTGTTGCAGTGCTTCCTTGAGGCATTGGGCTTTATCTGAGAAGTCTCGTAACCCTCCAGGATAGTTATGGGTGATCAGGGAAGGAATCAGCTCTGTTTTAACTTTCCCAACACACATTGTCAGTAATTTCTCCTGAGTCAGTGGCATATCGAGGGAGTATGTAAGCCCTTTCCACCGGGCAATAAAGTCTGCGACTCACTCATCAGGCCTTTGTTTTCACTTGAAGAGGTCTGCGATGCTGGTCTTTCTCTTGGTGGAGCTGAACTAGTATAAGAACTTCCAGTGGAGATCCTCCTAACCGGTCACCGATCCGATAGGGAGCTGGCTGTACCAAATGAATATAGGGCTCCCCAATGTCTGCACGAAACATCAGATCATGGTGGCTTCTTACTGGGCCAGTGTCCCCAACATGGGGCCACACCTAGAAGAAAAATGAGCCAAGTGCTGCGGCGGGTCCCCTGACCCGTTGAAGGGCGAGAAAGTGGGGTTCCCAAAACCTAGAGGTGCAGGCACATCATCTACCCACGTGGGATATGGCTTGCCATCTGGTGGGACTGCCACCTGCCGCGTTTCCAACGCATCGAGGTGGGCGATGAGTGCCGCTATAAGATCATCCGGGTGGGGGTCCCTATCTTGGAGGGGGTCCCTAATCACAAGTGCGTTTCCAGGTTCTTCGACACGGTAGATGGCCTCAGCATCTTGTGGAGAGACTGGTGGAACGGCCTGTGGGGCGGCTGGGGGAACCCGGGATGGATTCCTCAGATTGCCTTGCCGTTCAGGAGGGTTTGGCGAGACGTATTGTGCCCTATTTCCATGAGTTCTGGTTTCTTCCCTGTCTATGGAAGTAGCATGATTAGGGTTGCCCGGAGGCATCTCGCCGGGGGGAAATTGTTCCTACCCCTGCTGTCCCGGCTTGGGATTACCATAGTCGGGTCACCGCTTTGCAGCGCGCTCGTCCAGGAGTTCGTCGACCAGCCTCTTCTGCTCATCGAGCTGCTAGCGCAATGCGGCCTTTTCACGGTCTTCGTCCGTCTTCTATACTAAGGCAGATGAATCAGAGTTCTTGACAGTTCCGACGTGCTCCTTACCCTTACCGGTCATCCAACTGAGTACCAGCGACTCGTTGGGTACAAGGAGGCATAGAAGGCTCCTCTGCTGACGGGTAATCCTCCCTGATGGGTTCAGTAGTGGTGGTACACCCTCAAGGGGTAAGTCTTCATCGAGAAATTCAAGCTCGTCCCCCTTGTCTACTACGTCATCCATGTTGACCGCGACCCCTCTTGGGGGCATGTCCTTAATGTCACATAACTAATTGGGCTACCGTCGGATAGGACTAAAGAGGAGGGAGACATACTGTCCCCATCCACAGACTTGCGCATGGGGGGTAGCTTCCCTAATGATTCTGCGGAGTACGTTGAGACTCTTAACGCATTTCCGTTGAAGGGTGCTCTGTCGGCTGGGTGACTCAGGGTGCTAGGCCACATGGAGTGCTGCCAAATCAATCAGGCGACATTGCTTTCCTATTTCCTCAAAGTGCTCTCAGCTCCTGAGGTACACTACCTGCTCATAACGAAGGCGGAAGTGTGTCGCCCATAGGGTTTGGTAGAAGAACCCTGCTTCCTCTGGGGTAAGGGACTCCGATGTGCAAAAGTTTGACACTGCCGTTGGACAAAACTTCTCCGGCAAGTGATCCGCCTCGAGAATGTTCCAAAAGCTCCTGATCTCGGACTCAGGTTATGGCCCCGTATTTCCCCACTCGTCAACTGGAGGTGGCTGAGGAACCGGTAGCAGTACCGAGGCGGACTGCTGGGACAGTAAACTGGGCGACGGAGAATATGGAGAACGAGCCGATTGACCGCCAAATTTCAGGCCATCCTCCAAGGAGTGAGGTGACCTAACCACAACGTCGTGATACGATGGGCTAACCGTCACAGCTTCTGGTGCAAGGTTTGCAGTCACCGGAGAGGGGTCATGCCATTGATCTACCACCGTTGGTCCCCAAAATAGCTCTATGTGACCTCTGGTAGAGGTAGAGGGCGCTTCCGGTGACGACGGTGGTGATTTCACGGTCGGAACCTAAAGGGTTTTCCACAATTTCCTCCTCCTGGATATACCTACGATGAGAGGTGGGAATTCGATGGACATTGCATTTCGGGAGAAGGAGGCTGACACACATTGTTCCTACCCCGGTCCTTGACACGGAGGAGTGGGGAGAAGGTTCCATCACTGAGTCGCATGCTTCATAATCCGATAATCGGGATGGTTTGATCTCCACCCGGGATTTCCCAGGATTTTTCTTGTGGTGGCGACGATCCGCTCTCCTGCCCCTGGATGGCTCTTCGGGATAAGGCTGATTCTCGACATGTAGTCTCGGGGCCGCGCTGATGCTGGGGCGGAGAGGACTTCTGTTTGAGATGGCCGGGGTACGAGGGGCACCGAGGTAGATGTCGAAGGGTATATGGGGAGGGCCTCCATGAACAACACTCGTATAGGTGGAACCTCTTTTGGAATCGGCATGAGCATGGGGAGGATTACCATGCTTGACGCGAGTGGAGAGAGTCTGACCTTTACCCCTCGAGTTTCCGGGGTGGGGAGGACCTTCACCAGTTCTAGAGAGGACGTAGGGAGGATCCCCGCGTTGGAGAGGGACCAGATGGGCAATACTTTCACATAGATGGTCGGGGGCAGGAGGAGGAACTCCATACCCGGTGTGGTGGGCGTTGGAGAAGCTTTCACGGGTATCACTGCCGCGGGGCAGGTCTTCATTTGGGATGGGGGTAGCACGAGGCATACCTCCCTGATGATCTTCGGAGTGGGGAAGGCCCAAAATCTGTGGAATGGTGGTACGGGAAGGATCTCCGTACAAAGTGACGTTACCGCGGATTGGTTCGCCAGGATCACTGCTCGGGCCTGCGACCTGGAGAGTCAACCTAGCCTGCCCGTGGGGCGGTTGGAGCCTCGACCCTGGCTGGGTGAAGGAGGGACCCTGATCTGTGTATGCAGGGAATCAATGATGCATGTAGGTGGTGGATCAGGCCACAATAGCTATTGACATCGATGCCCCCTAACGGGCGCCCTCAGCTTGGGCCCAACGCTGGCGTCGGGTCAGACGAGCTGGTGCGGGTGGTGCAGGGGCATAGCCTACCTGCTCCTCTAGCAAAGCCGGACGGCAGTGCCGACGCAGACGGATGGGGGCCCTTGCCTAGAGTCCTTGGATTGGGACTCTGACCGTGCTGAGCCGGACATCACCCGCCTCATCAGCGTAAGGCGAGGAGTCGTCGAGGCATTCCAGGGATAGGATCCTGAAACGATTGAACGTTGGGGTGGGGAGTAGGGGATCCCTGCACAGCCATTGAGGGTGGCATTAACGGCGGGGCCTGGATGCCTCCAGGTCTAGGCGGGCCATATCCCGAGTTGGGATGACCCCTTTTTTCTCGTACCTACGTACGAGGTTGTTGATCACCCTTTTTTGGATGATCTCTGAAGGGGAGAGGGGATGTGGGTGTCCCGTATTCATGGATGTAGAGGTCATTGTGACGGCAGTGGAGCCACGCGGAGTGGCTGTGCTGGTGTTGCCCCTGCCCTTGCGTAGGCGAGCGGGCGGTGATCGTTTCTCCATAGCAGCAACCTGGTTCTTGAGAAGTAGGGAGATCAACTCGTCAGTATTGTGAGGAAAAGAACTGACAAACAATGCCCCAGCATCATTCCGTCATCCATGGCCGATAAGAGGGATCCACGCCGACAACGTTGCAGAATGGAATGCCCCACGTTCTACTTCCCAACTTCTGGTGAGTTTCATGCCAGGCCCGCTATTTGCATGGAGGGACCCGGCACCAGATATCTAGATCCAGTGACACGTCAATCTACAGATGTATTGAACACTACTAATCTCTATATTCAGGAGAAGATATTCACCTCGAGTTCACCATTTCTATTTCTGATGCTTTCACCGGGGCGCGCGCGTCTGTCTGCTTGGGCGCGACAGGCGCGGTTCTTGTGTTGCCACGCATTCCCTCTTTCCAAAGGCAGGCGACATCTTCTCCTTACTCAGGGACGTCTACTCCTTGATCGAAAACGGGATGATGGGATGTTGGTTCTTCCTTCTGTGGATTCCTCCTCGGAACTCGTCACCTAGTCCGGGTCTCCCTCATAGATTTAATACATTGTTCGTGAAATTCTTCCCGTTGGCATGTTTCCATGGACGCCAATTAATTACACTGCTTCTATCAGGACATTCCAAAGGGTATGGTCCGGGCAGAAACCTTAAGTCGGGGGAGTAGTCACGTCGAGGCATCAATAATGTGTCTGAACGCTGGGGAAGTGGCGTGTCTGTCTTTTTTCCCTTATTATAGGGATTCTCGTGGGCATGGAAGCCCGAGGCATCCCACATCGAGCGTGGGGAATCATATTCTATAGGCATGTATCTGATGTTTTCCTCAGCTTCCTATGTTTAACATAGGGTATGCCACAGGTTTAACGTCCAAAAGAGACGGATAGGCCTGATCAGAACACTATATGGAGTGGATCAGATTGAGGAATTTCCCCTTGAGGGGATGCCGATATCAGGGCCGACCCATGGGCGGCTTCTCGGACGCTGTGTAGGGGAGTGGAGTGGCATGATCTCACCAGGATGTGGCGGCCCGGGTAAGAATCAGGATGGATGATGGATGGATTAATGAAGTGGAGGGGGAATGAAATGAGATCATCGCAAGGGACACAATGAAGTTGCGCTTGAGCCTCGAAGAAACCTCCTATGTATCCCTGTGGAGGGGAATCAAAGTCTGCGTAGTTCGGGATGGTGCTGGTGAACCGACGTGAAGGTGGACCCTGGCCCGATGGAGTTGGTGGGATTGAACCTCGTGGAGTCTTCCTACGTACCATGCCTTAGTATGGATCAAATACCATTTAGTTCAGGTTGGACACTGGAAGACCGACGTGAAGGAGGACCAGGGGTCCAAGTGGTGGTGGGCTTGAACCTTGTGGAGGCTTCCTACATACCATGCCTTAACATGGATCAAACACAACATAGTTCAGGTTGGACACTAGATGACCGACGTGAAGGAGGACCAGGGGTCCAAGTGGTGGTGGGATTGAACCACATGGAGGCTTCCTTCATACCATACCTTAACATGGATCAATGACCACGTAGTTCATGTTGGGTTTCGTTGGAGAACCGAAGTGAAGGTGAATCCGAGGGGTCTACTGGTGGTGGGCTTTAACCTCATGGAGGCTTCCTATGTACCATGCCTTGACACAGATCAAATTCCACGTAGTTCAGAATGGTCACAACGGCTTACCGTTGGACCGGAATGCAGTTTAGCGTCATGCAGGATGAGGGAATACAATTTAACGTCATGTTGGATGAGGGTGGAATCCAACGTGCAGAAACGACCGAGTGGTGGGCTTGAACCTCTTGGAGGCTTCCTACGTACCATGCCTTAACATGGATCAAAGTCCCCATAGTTCGCTTGAGGTAGGGGTCAGGTTCAGCGCTTACTCTAAGCTCGCGTGAGTCATGATCGATGTGAGAAACAAGAGGTTGCAGGGACCTGGAGATCACGTCGCGAAGGGTGCGTCCATGGAAATGAGGAGGGGCTTATGCGTTAGGTGGCCCACGGTTCTGGGACTTACTCCAAGATGGAGGCCCAAAGTGCAGCAAAGCGCAGTGGGAGGGGGATTTGGGACCAAAGATGGAATGTGCCTCGTTCCCTATCACGCCCTCCATTGGCCTTGGCAGTGGGGAAGTATGGAGGTGCATGGGTGATACCTTCTGTAAGAGGGGCTAGTGGGCTTACACCAAGGTGGTTTCCCTTCTCCTGTGGACATACGCAACTCCGATGAGAAGGATATCATCCCATGTGTGAGGGATTCCATTCTCGTGGAGACGAGCAGCGTAAAGAATGTCTGAGCAGGGGGGACCCTGCGTGCGAGGCACGAGGTCAGGTCATAGTTTAACATCATGTATTGAGGACGAGGTGCTTGACAGTTTAACATCCTGCAGCTCGGATGAGGTGGGTTTACTCCACACCCCTAGGACTTACATTACTGGTACCCTCTTCCCCTTGTGAGAGGGAATGTACCGGCAAGGCCATGGTAAAGGGGGGTCGCAGAGCAAACCATCAAGGGGTCCACATTAGCGTGGCTATGTGAAGAATCAATAGATGTTAGCGTGCCTATGCAGAGAAGCATTAGCTGAAGCAACACTCTGGGTGGTGTCGTCCATGGGACTTTGAAATCACATCGTGCAAACCTGGAGGGTCGCACGGGAAGAAGAATTTCCAAGAAAAGGGGTGTGCTTCGCGAAGTGGAGTGCCTTGGAATTAGCATGGGGAAGAAGTACAAGTGGGAGGTGCTTCGTGAAGTGGAAGGGTGTTTGCGGAGCACAACCTCGTGAAGCGGAGGTGCCTCGCGAAGCAAGGTGCTGTGAAACAGTGTGCTTCACGAAGTATAGTGACCCTGCCTTGGAATGTGGATCACTTGTACAGGATGGGTGTTTCGCGAAGCATAAACGCTCCACGGATACCATGGTTCCCTTGGGAATCCCCTTCCTTTCCGTAGGCCCTGAGGCTTCGCGAAGGGCATCCCTCTCAGAGGAGGGGCTCAAAACCAGATAAGGAGAAGGCCTCTCGCGAAGCAAAAATACCTTGCAGAGCTCATGATTCCCAGTTCAAAAGGGTGCTTCTCAATTTGGGAGATGAGAAGCCAAAAGGTGGGATTGTCCCCTCCGAGGGATAAGGGGTAGCCTGGTATTTATAGGCAAGGGGAACCACGAAGCACTGCTCACGCGGTGCGAAGGGGCTGCGGTTGCTTCGCGGCGGGTCGTGACCGTCAACCGGGTTCGTAGAGGGTTACCGCCTCCTAGGCTCCGCAGGGGGTCACAAACGTCAAGGGGGATCGCGGAGCGTTACCACCTCCGGGGATTCGCGGCGGGCTCGCGAACGTTAGGGCGTTCGCAGAGTGTTAACGCCTCCTTTGCTTCGCGGAGGCCGCATTGCTCATGGGAGCTCCGTGTCGGGGCTTTGCGAGGCAGCGTGATGGCTTCTTTTCCTTCTTCCCTTTGCATCCAACATTTTGGTGCCAATAGAATTGATGGAGAAGAAACCACTACCGTCATGAATGAGGTACATGTCGGAGTAAGTGGGGCACATCATCTGGGGTCCATGCTTTCCCATCAGGTTCGATGACTTGGGTATGATTGGCCCACAGTGGCATGAGATTGCGAGCACTTTACCGAAAAATTCCACACATGACAAATTTGTTCCAAATTCATACACCAACCCCCGAAGTTAATTCATTAGGCTAAGTAATCTTGGCCGTTTGCCATCTAGGGAATGGACGTCATGGGACAATATCCTCCTGCCACAGCCAAACAGCTGAAGTATATCCTCACGGCAACCGACTTCTTTTCCAAATGGGAAGAAGCTGTACCCTTTAAGGAAGTCAGGGCAAGAATCATTGTCATCTTTGTGAAAACAAATATCATCACCAGATTTGGTGTCCCGTATACCATAATGAAGAATAATGACACCAACTTCTGCTCTGCTGAATTAGAGAAACTATACCAAGAATATGGTATCAATGCTAACCACTCATCCTGCTACCATGCAGCAGCAAAGAGACATATATAGGATTTCAACAAGACCCTGTCCAAAATTCTCCAGAAAATGGTGGACAAAGACAAGAAGTCATGGCTAGATAAACTCCTCCATGCATTGTGGGCTTACCTAACCACAATCTGCATTGTTACTCGGGCTACTCTATACTCATTAGTATACGGAATAGAAGCGGTCCTGCCCATTGAGATCCAATTGCCCTCGCTCCGTGTTGCCATTTGTAATCAGTTATCCATTGATGAGCAATCAAAAAAATGGCTAGGTGAATTTGAACAGCTAGATGAGAATCGGTTGCACACTTTGAACTATCTGGAAGTATATCAGAACTAGATCACACGAGCCTTCAATAAAAAGGTTTGTCTCCAGTATTTCTTGGAAGGAGAATTGGTGTTGGTCCTCCGGACCCCAATGATACCTAGAAAGAAGCCTCCAAAGCTGGAGCCCAAGTGGGAGGGACCATATGTTATACACAAGGTCTACTCCAACGGAGAATATTCCACAATCTCTAGGGATGGGCAGTTTACCACCACTCCTACAAATTCGATATTCCTAAAGAAGTATTTCACATAGTAACAAAAGCCGTTATCATCTGAGCTGCAGGATGTTAAACTGCCAAGCACACAACGGTCCAAACTCTGTGACCTTAAAACTAAGAGTATTCTGTCCTCACCGGCATAACTAAAAGCAGTTATCATCCAAGTTGTAGGACGTTAAATTTCCAAGCACCCAATGGTCCAAACTCTATGACCTTAAACTAAGAGTATTCCGTCCTCACTGGCATAACTAAAAGCAGTTATCGTCCGAGCTGAAGGATGTTAAACTTCCGAGAACCCAATGGTCATACTCTATGACCATAAACTAAGAGTATTCCATCCTCACCAGCATAACTAAAAGCAGTTATTGTCCAAGTTGCAGGACGTTAAACTTCCAAGAACCCAATGGTCCAAACTCTATGACCTTAAACAAAGAGTATTCCATCCTCACCGGCATAACTAAAAGCAGTTATCGTCTGAGATGCAGGATTTTAAATTGCCAAGCACCTAAAGTTCCAAACTCTATGACCTTAAACTAAGAGTATTCCATCCTCACCGGCATAATTAAAAGCAGTTATCGTCCGAACTGTAGGGCGTCAAACTACCAAGCACCCAACGGTCCAAACTCTATGACCTTAAACTAAGAGTATTCCGTCCTCACCGACAAAACTAAATGTAGTTATCATTCGAGTTGCAGGATGTTAAACTACCAAGAACCCAATAGTCCAAGATCTATGACCTTAAACAAAGAGTATTTCGTCCTCACCACACGAAATTAAACTACATGGATTTTAGAGAACTATGTATGGCTTGATTCCTACCCTCGCAGGATACGTAGTGATGCCAGGGTTCTCCATCCTAGCCCATCCACCCCCAAGTAAAAGTTAAAATGCCCTTTACCCCATATATGGACCAGAACTACATGGGGTATATTCCATGTCTTTACCACACGATGTTAAACTGCATGGATAAGAAGATTTAAAAATGCACATTTCCCCATGTATGGACCAGACCGACACGAGGAGTAATCCAAAGATAACTACGTATGGATTGATTCCTGCCTTCACAGGATAAGTAGAGATGATAGGGTTCCCCATCCTGGCCCAACCATCCCCAAATAAAAGTTAAAAATGTCCCCTTCCCCCATGTATGGACCAGCCCTGCACGGGGTGTACTTTTTTCAGAGAACTATGTACGGCTAGATTCATGCCTTCGCAGGATACGTAGCGACACTAGGGTTCCCCATCCTGGCCCATCCATCCCCAAATAAAAGTTAAAAATTTCCCCTTCCCCCGTGTATGGACCAACCCTGCATGGAGTGTACTTATTTCAGAGAACTACGTACGACTTGATTCCTACCTTCACAGGATACGTAGCGATGCCAGGGTTCCACATCTTGGCCCAGCCATCCCCAAATAAAAGCTAAAAATTCCCTCTCCCCCCATGTACGGACCGACCTTGCACGGGGTGTATTCCTCGTCCTTACCGCATGACGTTAAACTCCACGAATAAGGATAAAAGAAAACAAAAGCCACTTCTCCCCCCGTGAACGGACTAAGCCTACATGGGGTTTATTATCTTTCAGAGATATACGTAAGGATTTATTCCTGCTCTCGCAGGATACGTAGTGATGCCAGAATTCGACACCCTGGACCAACCACCTCAAATGAAGCCAAAAATACCACCTTCCTCCATTCAAACCATAACCGCATGAGGTGTATTCCCTTAAAAGAACTACATGAGGCTTGATTCCTGCCCTCGCAGGATACGTAGTGATTACTGGGTTCCACATCATGGCCCAACCATTAAAAAAAAGCTCTCTCCCCCCGGGTACAGACCAGAACTGCACGAGGTGTATTCTTCATCCTCACCGCAGGACATTAAAACTGCACGGACTTCGTCCTCACCACACGATGCTAAAACTGCACGGACTTCATCCTCACTGCATGACGTTAAAACTGCACGAACTTTTTCCTCACCACACGACGTCAAAACTACACGGACTTCTTCGTGACCCACCCAAGATATATGGCGAAACAAGACAGAAATACTCCTTGCACATTTGGGTGCATCCCTTCCATACATCGGACTCCACGACCCGGAAAATTATGGATCCTCATAACCATTCACGACCATCATAAGTGGAAAGTTATCGACCCGTGGACACCTTTTCATGACTATGCATAACATTCCCTCAATGGATCTGCATATTGATACCCCCTGGCCCATCTACCGGAGGCAAGATTTCCTTGGGCGGTACTCTTCCTAGCTCCGTATGCTTACCTACCTCAGAGCCCCATATAGTATCTCCCGATCTAGAAATATATGGCGTAGTGGTTTACAAGTTCATTCCCCTTTTCACATCCAAACGTTCCAGGGTATCCCTACCCGGTTAGCCTATGTATCCGCCCGTGGTTCACATGACGACCTGCATCTATGAACATCAAGCCAAGGCTAGGCTACTTTGACTCAATGGAAAATTGCAGTCAAGATGTTTCTTGTATGCTCAGACACCATTATTCTTGCATGGAAAACTCTGTACTATGAGAAATCTCATATTTTCATAATCATTCATGGCCATTAGAAGTGGAAAGTCATCGACCTGGGTACACCTTTACATGACTATGCATACCATGCCATCATCAGCTCTACATATTGACAACCCCTGGACCGTCTACCAAAGACAAGATTTCCTCGGTCAATAATCTTCCTATCTCCATACACTTTCCCGCCTCACAGCCCCCACACAACATCTTCTGATCTGGAAAACCTCAGAGTTACAGTTTACAACCCTCATCCCCCACCATGTTTAGAGTATATCAGAGCATGTTAACTCAGTTATCCTTCGATTGACTACAGGAATGGTCACCCATTGTTCCGAGCTCTATGACCGCTAAAATAAGAGTACTTCGTCCTTACCGCACGACGTTAAACTGCATGGAGTTAAGGTACACCCTCGTGCACAAGATAAATCAGCGCAGGGAGCTCTCTAAACTTTAACATCAACCAGGGCCAAATATGCTCGACATGTCCATATATTTTCTTACCAAATGAAATACTTCGTGTCCCGGAAAATCGCGGATCCTCATAACCATTCACATCCATCAGAAGTAGAAAGTTATCGACCCGTGGACACCTTTTCATGACTATGCATACCATGCCCTCATCAGATTTTCATATTTATATCCCCTGGACAATTTACCAATGGTAATATTTCCTCTGGCGATAATCTTCCTAGCTCCATAAGCTTACCGGCCTCAGAGCCACATATCATTTCTCCGGATCCAGGAGGCCCTAGAACCACGATTTATACCAATCAACCCCTCTCCACGTCTGAGGAATGTCGAGATGTTTAGGCCCAGTTACATTCTAATCGAGAGAATCCTTTGCAACTACGTCCTTAACACATGACGTTAAACTGCACAGAACATCTTGGCCGCTTGGAATAAAGCTACAAAGACCAAGCATTAAACATCCAGGGAAATACCTCCAACTACAATAATTTTCACTGGTTTAAAAATGACCCTGTCCTCGCTGCATGATGTTAAAACTACACAGCATCGGCAAAAATGCCCCCCTTCCTCGTTTCATGATGTTAAACTGCAAAACATCCTTTAATAATTCTCCTCGTCCTTACCGCATGACATTAAACTGCATGGTCAAACCTTTCATGTGTTCAGTAAGGAACAGAGGCTTTTCTCTGTCCCTCAGTGCATGGGTCATAGCTGCACAAACCACCATCCCACACCAGCTTGAGAAGGAATGACTTCACCCATTCTTGGGAAATTTAGCCTTGGTGTTTCTCCTGTATCGAGACACCCTCTCCTCATAAACCATACTCTGTACTTAGAAAAAGACGAACCCTTGTAAACCACCCCTGGTGGTCCCAAATCTCAACTTCCTTGAAGTTGCTCGACTATCGGGAGAATGCAATCATTGACCCAATGACACCATTGCATGACTATGCATACCATGCCCTCAGCGGCTCTGCATATTGATCTCCCTTGGCTCGTCTACCAAAGGCAAGATTTCCTTAGGCAATACTTCTCTCTGTACACCTCTGGGCCCCTGAGCCCCCATGTCTATCCTGGGATTCAGAAACCTTCTGAGCTATAGTTTACCCGCCTATTTCATAACCCTGCCTGAATATGGTGGAACGTCTCTAATGAGATTACCGAGAACCAGGAGAAGTCGTTCCATTCTAAATAACATCCCAGCTGCATGATTTTAAACTGCACCAAGCTCCAACTATCATTTACGCTAGATAAATGTGTAGGAAAAGGACCCTGAGTCCACACTCCTGATTAATACAGATGTCCTCAAAACCTTTCAGACATCACACACCCTTTTCGAGCCACCCCTAGTGGTTTTCATATTTCTCCAAGCCACCCATGGTGGTTTCCATAAGCCGGAATTCCATGAAGTCCTTAGGCCATCAGAAATGGAGAGTTATTGACTTAAGGACACCTTTGCACGACTATTCATACCATGCCCTCAGTGGCTCTGCATATTGATAGCCCTTGGCCCGTCTACCAAAGGCAGGATTTCCTTAGGCGATGCTCTTCCTATCCTTGCACTCGGATACGGCTCCCATGCCTTGATACATGCCCTACATGTCGTTCAAATCTACACATGCTCACCCCACATGTGTCTAAAGGATATTGAGTCATCTTTTAATCAACCAAACCTCATTGGGGCCCTCGCCTCACCATACCTGGTCAAAGTTATTCGACCTAAAACATCAGTATTGATAGTCTTGTCGGCAGGACTTTAAACCACTCACAAAAAGAGGCACAAAGCTTGTTAGGCCGAAAACCCGAAAAGGGAAACCTAAGAAAAAGTCGGGCCATACCTGCTGGGTCCACACCAAATGGGCCTAGGAAAAATTAGGGTATTAAAAGAAAAGACAAAAAGTTTGTGGGGGTTTTCTACAAAACCCTAGCGATAGTCAAACTATGCTCGCTGGATCCCATGATCCAGGAAAAAGATAGAGCACAATTTTTTTTACCTTTATTTAATATTTTATCAATTTTCCCGAACTCTGATTATTCTATGTTCGGTGAATTAACATATACAACAATCACACCAAATAATTCCTAACACAGGAGAAGGCAACAAGAGAGGTGATGAAAAACATTTCTTTGTTCCATAACAATGTTGGTAAGAAGGGAATCCACAATCCGGAGCCTCCTCTGGCATGAATGGTTATTACATTAGCTTTTCAGTGGATTCAAAATGTTGTATCAGGTGCTGATGAGAATCCTTGATTTCTTGATAGACATTCTGCAGTAAGGTTGTCTCAGCTTCTACACCAGCCCGCAACGCTTCTACCTCTTGGGACGCCTTTGAGCTCGCCCTCATCTCCTCCTCCACCCGCCGCTCCCCCTCTTCAATTATGGTGGTGATATTAGAATCTTCCTGCTGAAACCACTGTATGTCATTCCTCAGCACCTCCAGTTGAAAATTCTGCTCAATGACTTCGCCCTGGAGTCTCGCAACTACCCCATCATGATCATGAGCCTCTGTTAGGCAAAGCTGTCGGGTCGCGGAAAGGTAGGCTTCAGATTGAGCAGCAGAAAGGCGAGATTCAAAACCACCTAGTATTTCTCGATCAGTGAAAAACTTCTTGAGTATTTGATAAATACCATGGTAGTCAAAGCCATCAAATCCCAACAACATAAAAAGGTAGCACAGCTTCGGTAATTTGGTCGGCATCTCGTCCAAGGGCGTTTGAGAAATTAGCTTCCAAATTTTCTCCCAAGCCCTTTGGAGAGCAAGTCAAAGACTGGAACGGAATTGTTGATCAGGTATGGAGTCACTCCCGGATGAAGATATGTATCTAGGGATGAACGTCACCAAAGAGGGACCCGATGCGGCTTCACCCGCAAACTCTGGCGCTGCGGCAACTTCGCCCCCGACGGTTGTGGTCACAGGCACGATCAGATCCGGCAACACAATCGAAAACACCAAAGGTCATGGTCCTAAAGCCCGAGAGTCAATAAGACAGATGAGTATCCCTAATTAGAAATGGGAAGAGGAAAGAGTCAGTGGCAAGAGATTTAGAAACTTACCCTTGATCATTAAGGCGTCGGTATCCTCAAACTCTGCGCCGCCACGACTACTCAAGGAAGACTCTACATATTTGAGAGGTAAGGGAGTCCTAGGAACCCCCAGAGGTTTCCAGGAACTAAGGCCATACCCAAGGACAATAACTCCAAAAGCTGTCCCCAAGCGGTCGGCTACGGAGATCAAGCCCGGGGAAATCACTCCCCTGGTAAACGAAATAATGGCCCGCTCTGTGTTTCTGACAACTGGCCTAATGGAAGGCTCTTAATCCATCGTCACAGGATCCATTGGGTTTGAGGTAGCTGGCCCCGTCGGATTGGGGGCCTCTTCGGTTGGCACAGGCGCCCCATCCCCCACCCGTAATTATAAAGGTCGTATAATCAATATGAGTCTCGACTTCCTGCTGTTCCTCATCTAAGATATCTCTGACTGATGAAGGCAGGAGTAAAGCGTCCACATCAGCATCCCCTTCAGCAGGGCCCTCCCTTTTGTGACGCTCAGGTGTGGCTTCAGGTGATCCCTCAGGTGATAAGGGGGAAGAAGGTATGACTGCTTGGGTATCCACGACCAGGTCTCTGAGTGGCCCTACAGCATGCACCAAAACAAGTTAGTAACTGGAAAAATCAGAATATATGAGTTGACAATCGAGGAAATGGGAATTCATGATTACCTAACGTCCCCTGTCTGAGCCGTTCCGATAAACATCACGCCTTCTAACATCCTTGGATCTACCCAGGGGACAGTTCTTTGCTCAGAACGCTGAGAGGATTTGGAGGAGGAAAGACCCTAGTTGGGTCCTCAATGGTCGCTTCGATGAGCTTAGCTGCACCAGGATACCCCCCCCCCCTCGATGATCCTCGTAGCTGAAGGTGCGTGTTCTCCTGCTACGGTACCACGGGGAGCATACTCTGGGGAAGGAATTTCCCCCTGGGATTCCTCAGCACCCTGCAGAAAATGAAGAAATTTTAGAACCTTGGTGGTAAAGGAGGAGGAAAGCCGGAATGGACGAACAGGACAACCTCTTCTTCAGGTTCGGACGATTCAAGATGTCTTATCATCATAGACACCCGGGTAGACCCATAAAGCCTATTCTAGAGTGAATGAACGTATGCATCCATCTCCTTCAATGAGGCGACTATTTCATCCAGATCTTCTTCCAGCAGCAAGTGGGGTGGAGCAAAGATCATCCCAATACATGGAAGCTTGAGAGGGCCTGTTTGGAGTAATGCCCAAACCTCTTCATCCGAGCCAGTGACCCTCGGGTCATCCCAAATCCTCTAAGCATCCAAAAATGTGGCCGTAATAGGAACGGCTAGCCAGGGAGGATCGACTTGAGAGGGTCGGGCAGCGACATGGGCTGGTGGGGGCACCAATGGCCGTGTTTGTTTTCCGGATCTCGCCGCCGCCCTAGAACACTCTGGAGCTACCTGTGGGTGGGACCTCATGGGAAAGGGGGGGATTTCCTTGCCTCAACCGCAGTGGGGGAACCACCGAGATCACCTCCCCCTAAAGAGTGATCACTCTCTTACTCATCCTCATCAGTCACCAATCACAGCATGGCCTGGACTCGATGAGTGGACACTGCATAACCCCGGTGGGCATGAACGTAAGCCTCGAGGTCCTGGAGATACCGCTTTTCCCTCTCTGGGTCTGCATCATAAAGAATGTCAACAGGAGCAGATATGTAGCCTAGCCCGTCAAAGACACTTTTGATTCCTGGAGATACTGCCACAGAGAACGGGGATACTGGATGCAAAAGGATGACTGACCTTTGAATTTTCCCCATTGACCTCAGGCCATCAGAAAGGAAGCATCCGTGGGAATAACCAACTCTTTTTGGGAATCTTCAAGGGCATGAGAGGATACACCTATGTCTGTTAAAATCTTCCCCGGAAGCACGAGACCGATTGGGTTGCGAAGAACCCTGCTCGGTCTGGTTGAAGCACTATCCCCCTTTCGCTTACTCTTTCCCTTTGATGGCTTAGGACTTGAGACAGTGGTCACCCACATCCCTAGCTGGACATTCAGGTATGACTTCACCCAAGAGTCGGTATAGATCTTAGACAAGAAAGGCATGGAGTCTGCAAGCGCAGGAGTCATAACCTCGCAAACAATATCTTCTGGGGTAAACATTAACCAAAGTTTCCTCTCCACCATTAAATGACGGTTCTCACGGGAGCCATTGAGTGCGGGTAGACACAATGCCTGGACACAACCAAATTGATGTCCAAATCGTCCAGGCGCGTACCCCTAAAAAATCAGTTCCCCACCCATACGAGAAACCAGAATGCCCTCTCGGAGGGAAAAGAGATAGCCCCTATTTCTAAACTCCTCTAATATGATATTCCTAATTGCACTATTCGGGGAGGGATATGGTCAGAAATTGAAATGATCATAACTCGTGATCCGACTCGACAACAGACACATATTATGATCCGTTTATTATCCATCCTTCTCTTGGGTCACCCAATCTTCGGGCATAACCCCACTAGTCATTTGCAAGTATGGCCGGAATGCGGTACCTGGACTCTGAAGAGGGTTGATGAAAGTGGATTAGTTCTTGATATGCGCTCCCAACTACCCCAAAGGATTTGAAAAGGGCCAGATACCCGGTTTGGCCGACTCCCATTGGTAATATTGCTAAGCAACTGATAAATCCTGAACAATACTGAGACGACCAAGTTGATGACGTTGCCGGTAGCCAGCTGTGCTGCCATGACAAAAGTACAGACCCACACACCACCAGTCTCACGTATGGGCAATATCCAGCCACTCAAGAACATGTCCAGAAATGTTTCTAGACAGAGCAGCTGATCAACGTCCAAGACAAGCTCCCAGCCCCAGTTCTTGAACTGGCCTTCCTCCAGGATCCGCCAGTAGCTTCCCCTCTACCTTCGGGACTCCATTGTAGGGCAGGTCATGGGCCTTCATGGGAGAGCCATGGAATTTCCCTCTCTAGAAAAAGCCTTGACCCATTCAAGATATGGGATAAGCTGTTTCAGAGACGTATCCTTTGAATGCTTCTGGTCCTGGTCAATAAGCTGCTTCACCGAGGGGGGAGTCCCCTCTTCGTTGTTCCACACAGAAGAGGGAGGCATGAATTCTTCATACATACCCCCAATGATGGGTACCCCTGAAATCTGGAAGACGTCCCAAAGACTAATACCCACCTCACCATGGACCATATGGAATGTGTTGGGGTTTGGACTCCAACAGCTCATAAGTTGCCTGGTGAGGGCTTGAGGCCGATGGGTATAGGTTTGGGACACCCAGACAACTTCATATAAGCCTACAGCTCACAATTATTCTTCAAAGTCTGCACATCTCTAGCGAACCCAGAAGGGCCACCCCCAATCCAATGACTTCAATGCCCCTCCGGAACTAAGGTCCCGGTCCGCTGACCAGCCATACAGGTTGTTTACTATAGCACTGTGGGAAATTCTCTGGTAATAATGAATTGTTCTATCCAGCTGACATTTTTCCCCTTTTGGGGACACATAAAGGTAATTCAACATAGACCCGACAGTTGTATCCCTTACGAAAGGCCACCCTCTGCCGGATATCAAAGATCGAGGGACAGTTCTAGTAAATATCCATGTTGCAAGATTGTTGTCATGAGATGGTACTAGATTCAACGTATTAGACAGTAAACCGAACTCGTAGGCAGGAAGGATGTTGGAAAAGGGGTACTCCCTCTTTGACTCGGAGAGCCGATTGGCAAGGAAAGAGCACATTGGGGAGTGATAGATTCCATCCTTTACAGAGCTGTCCACATCCTTTAGGCATTGATCACCAATCGAAAGAGGCTCGACAATAGGTCTGGGTGCAGGGCGAGGGAGAACCATGTTTTCTCCCTGCATTATAAAAAATCAAACCAAATGGTTAGTCCAGAATAATAAAATCTATAAAAAACTACCAAGAATATGGAAAAGGAGTTAAGAAGCCCTCATGATGAGGTCCATAAGAAAGCCTCAAAATGTGGTTCACGATGACTACATCCCGCAAACCAACCCTACGCGAAAGAGGTCCATGGTACTCTGGCCCATGGATCATTGGCAAGAAAACCGCAAACCAGGTTTCTCCATGGAATCTTAATCTTGAATTGAAATAATTAAATTCAGAAGAATTAAGAAATTTTCAAAGCCTAGAATGTTTCAGACCGCGGACCATCAAAACCGCAGAGTGACTTCCTACGCGGCCCATCGTGAATTACTTTTTAATTAATTAAAAGTGTTAGTTCGTGGCTGGGAGATTGGTCCGCGGGTGAAGGTGACCGCGAATGTGGAATGGTTCGCAGAAGTTGCAGATGGTTCGCGGACGAGGCATTTCGCAAAGGAACGATCACGCGGGGACAAAAAAGCAATAGAGCTTTGGTTTTGCAAAGAATTTGGTAAAAGATAAAGGAAGGGACCCCATATTTATAGGCATGGTCCCCTACCGGGTCCCACTCCCCTATGGAAAACCATCCAAGTTTCAGGGCCACTCTACATCGGAATGGCCTCCTCTTCCTTCCGATCAGACCCCATTCCGATGGGGGGCATTTGTAGGGTCCTAAAAAATTCTCAAAGGAGAATGAGGATCCCCTTTAATACAAGGGAGATTCTACCCAATTTCCCCCCCCCCCCAAAGAATTGGGGAAAAGTGTGGAGAATACTCAAAAGAGGGAACTAGCCAAACCGGTCCACAAACCGGTCCAATGATAACGGTACGCGGATAGTTCCGCAAAGCACCCCCTTCGCAGACCGCTTCCATTAATGGAAAAGAGGTGGGGATCCTCCGCGGGCGTGAAGCAGGACGGGCGTCGAACCAGTCCATTGTCACGAACCATCCCAGCCGCTGACCGCGTCGACTGGCCCCAACCACATCTGCTGTCATTCGTGGAATGGAGGCGGAACCCTGTGCGACCGCGAAGCACTCCCCGAGCTAGTTTGGTCCGTGGAGGAGGTACACTCAATTCCCCTTACGAGTTTCGGATTGACCAAGTCATCCATAAACCAGGTTTCCAATCATGGGCCTCTGCAAAAGGTGTCGCATGACCATGAATACATCTCTTTCCCCACTCAATAAAAGTAGATCGAGGGGGAAGAGCGGGAGAGGCAATTGGAGATCGATCAGATTCAGGTGGAAGGATTTCGAAGAAAGGTGCTTAGGATTTCACAAATAGCGAAGTTCCAGTTTGCAAACCAGAACAAGTATGAAGCTGGAAGAAAATTAATAAGGAACCTAAAATTCATAACAACTTGGTGAACCAAGAACTTAAAATAAAAAATAAAAGATGACCGTGAACCATGGCCCCTCTGCGGATGCACCCCCCCATAGACCAAGGAGTTTATGACCCTTTTCTGATCCGTCGCACCATGTAGCACCCTCCTACGCGGGCGAAGCCACGACAGACATCGCCCTAGGCCACCTCTTCTCTCATGGACCCCTCTGTGTACCATACTGGTACGCGGGCCGAACTGGAAGCCACTAACCACCCTGGTTTGCGGGATTCACACTAGTATGCGGACTACCCTAGTTTGCAGACGACCTCCCCAGTCGCGTAGCACCTCCCTATGCGAAGGGCGCCACCACTTATACACCTGTGTGGCCCGCTGGATCCTTCAGAGTTCCCATTCCCCAAGCCAGATAAAATCCTTCCAATCCGGCCTGATCCTCCGTAGCCCCCTGATTGGCCCATTCATCATCCCCGAGCAGAGGCCTCCACTAGAGCCAACGAACCCATGTGATGTAACCTTCAAGTGCATCAGCGCACTATTTTGAGTGTACATACCCATGGTAAGTGAGGGAGAAGGGGTTTCCCTGGCCCTTGTGTGGATTCCCGACGCATTCCTATGTTCAAATTCCCACAGTGATGTAGAGTCTGAGCCCGGGTGTCCCCTTTATGCCCCTCCACTTGTTAGGACTGGGGAACTTCTCCCCTCCCCAGGGTGTGGCGGACAACCCATTAGAAGGAAGCCTCCATCCACCTCCGTACTTCCCCATGGCCATGGCCATGAAATGGCGTAGTGGGGAATGGTGCTGCTCCATTCTTTTTTAGGGCCAAGTTCCTCTCCCGCTGTGCTTTTTCGCCATGGGCGTCCATCTTGGAGTAAGCCCCGACTTTTTGGGCTGCCCCCATGCGTAAGCCACCACTCCATTTCCCACGGATGCACCTTTCGTGACGTGATCGTCTGGTCCATGCTGCCTCTTGTTTCTCACACTGAGCATGAATCACGTGGGCTTAGAGTAAGCGTTGACCATGAAATCCTCTCCTGGGTTGCCTCAGTGCGTAAGCCCCACTCCATCCGAACTATGTGGACTTTGATCCCTATCTCCTAGGAAAGGTACATAGGAAGCCTCCCTGACGTTCAATCCCAACAATAAGTCATTTCGACCCCCTTTTACGTCGGTTCACCAACAACCCAATTCGAATTACATGGACTTTTATTCCCAACCATAGGGATACGTAGGAAGCCTCCAAGTGGTTCAAGCCCGATCACCATCGGACCGCTGGGTCCACCTTCACGTCAGTTCACCGACACTCCAATTCAAACAACATGGAATTTGATCCCTGTCTCCTAGGCCGGGTATGTAGGAAGCCTCCCCGAGGTTCAATCCCAACAACCAGTCGATCCGACTATCTTCACGTTGGTTCATCGCACCAACCCTAGGCAGCCTGGAGCATAATCCCCATACCAAACCGAACCACATGGATTCTGATTTCTCTCATAAGGATACGTAGGAAGCCCATATCACGGGTTCGATCCAAACACTCAAGTCGTTATATTTCCCCCCAGGATGACAATAAACTGGAGAGTGCCTGGTTACGAGGCTTTAAATCAGTGCTGTGTCAGTGAGTCCAAACTCATCGGGGTCATTAATCCAACGAGGGATGGTAAACCTCGTGCATAAATGATTCCGAACCCCTACATCCAGCTGGCCATTTCCTACCGGGAGTAATCCATAGATACTATGCTTGGGTATAAACCAAAGATTCGTAAACATATAAATACTTAATAAATTTATAAGAGAGTCTCCGAACAGCCAATAATTCCCCCCAAAAGGGTGAGATGAGCCCGACTTCCCATCCTATCGACCAATGTGAGTTCTTAAGCATCGCTGGTCAAAACACCCAACGAACACCTGCCTTTGGAAAGTAGGTCCACCTATTGCTGGATATGGAACCATTGGGAGTTTTGAGGCGAAAACGGTACATACTATATGAGCAATTAAGCATAACCCAATCCTCTATAATCAACCATTGGGTAGCGCACGTTTCTCCCCACGACCCCATCGTGTGCCGCGAGAGAGTGTCTTTGTTATATATTC
This sequence comes from Viscum album, assembly GCA_963277665.1. Taxonomy (NCBI): domain Eukaryota; kingdom Viridiplantae; phylum Streptophyta; class Magnoliopsida; order Santalales; family Viscaceae; genus Viscum; species Viscum album. Next base: position 1,493,822,267 of record OY728142.1, read on the forward strand.
CCAGAGAATGGATCCAAACATGTGCTTTGTTTTGTACATAATGGTAATGTATCATTCTTGATTTATCACATGATTATATTATGGTTTTACTATATTTGTTTTTGACCATTTATCTTGATTTATATCTTATGTAAATTGTCTTTTTATTAATTTATTTCAATGTGGGATGTTTTAAAGGAAACCAAAGGATGTTTTGTGAAAACATGTTTTCAAATTATATTGCTTTATAAAAACTTTTTAAAGATATATACAATGGTTTCATAGTGATAGGAATTATATATATTCATGTTGGTATCATAATGGTAATTTTCCTCACACACTATATATTCTTTTGGGCACATGAAATTTTGGTTTTATAGGATATAGGTTAAGGGAAGAGTGTCATGTATCCTGATGAATTCTCTTGGTTTATGTTTCACTCATAGTGTGTTGGTATGTTAGTGAAAACTTGTTACATATATATTTGGTTTTTGAATATTCTTTGTTATATTTTTGGGTTTAACCTTTCTGGAATGGTTTGTATGTCTTATGGCGGTGAATCTATTCTTCCCTAATGTACTCTGATTTTTATCTCTTTTCCAATGTACATGATATATTTTTTAGTTTATACATTGATATACAACTTGTGATGATCCATCATGGGTGACATGTCATATCGATCGGATTTGGTTTGTTATATATTCCATTTTAAAGAGATATGAATAGGAAACCCACCTTAAACACTTGTAACTTACAACAAACGAATAAGATTCATAACATGAAGATAAATACAGATCCTATGAATCTATGAAGTTCCCAGATCATTGAAACCCAAATCATGAAACTTTAATTCCATGAACCCTAGATCAATAGGAAACATGGGAAAATCACTCACATCTGAAAAATATAAAGATCGATGCAATGATATTGGTAGATCTGGATTCCTCTTCCTCCCCCTTAAACTAATCTATAAGAAATCATATTAGATCATGTCATAACCCGTATATCTTGTCATAATAGCCATGATCAAAGATTATTTTCTCTAATAAGAGAGTATATCTAAAATAAATTTGAAGAAAAATGAATAACACATCCTTACCTTTGATAATCTAGATCTAATGCCTGAAGAATAGTCAGAATCACTCTCTATAAGGGTTTGGATCTCCAATATCTCAAAGATGAAGTCTCAGGGAAAAGAGACTAAGTAAGAGGATAAATAATGAGGTTAATGGTAGTAAAATAAGGTTTTAAAATAAATTTCATATTAATTAATTTCCATCGTATGGGTTGGATGCATAGTTTGGTAAATTATGTACTAGATATGTTACTGATTTAGTACACCGGAGAAGCTTCATGGTTTGGTTGCACAATATCAAAAACCATTCACCAACAGTGTGAAACACCATTGTACCAAACCACTATAAGACACACAATTTCTATGGAACGTCTCATGGTTTCCCTTAACTATGTATAAACCATGTACATTGCCAAGAAAAACTCTAAAATTACAAAAAACCACCCAGAAAAAATGAAAAAGAAACCCAAAAAATAATTAGACAAAATTGATGAACAATTATGCCTAAAAGTGACACTAGGGTGCGACATGTAACTTAATTATTAAATTTAATTTAATTTTAATTTATCTATCTCATTTCTAGATATTACTAAACTACTAGATCCCCTATATTATTATCTTTGCATTTTTACCATTATAGTAAAATAAAAACTATTTTTATGTCACTAGAGTTGGGGTGTTATAGATTTCACAAAATAAGGGTGACCCTAGACTACCCTATATAAGGAATAGTGGAAATGGATAACCCTAAGATTTAGGTAACAAAATACCATTGTTATATTTGGGTTACACTTTTCTAGGAATCCCTAAGAGCCAGGATACTAAAAGAATATTGTTTAGTTTATCCATATGATGGATAAATAAAATATTAATCCATAAAATCATACAAGAGTCATATATAATATAATTGGAATAACTTCCAACCTAAATAACTGTGTATTGATGTAATTTCTAAAGAAGACTCATTATGTAGTGAAATATGGATATTTTCACACTAATGGATATGATGATGTTAAAATAATTCATCATTTTTGGGAGAAGACTTATTAAAAGACATCATTAAATGAATATAAATCTTGATAATAATATGATAAATACTTATGTTGTAGATAAACAGCATCATCATTATCAAAATTTTCCCAGGGATCAATATTGAAATGGAGAAGATTAATGTAACTAATTTTTTACACAGGTATAACAAACGTAATAATTTTTCTTGATAAATAAAAATAATATTTTCTTGGATTAAACTATTTTAGAGTTACCAAATATTAACGTCGTCCAAAACATGAATATATATTTTTATGAGAAGATTAAAATGATTCAGTTAAGGTATCAATGGAATTAAATGTAATATGTCCAAAAAAATATTATTTTACTCCTGGAATTCATTGTATTATCCTCATTAGAAATTTTTTGACAACGTGAATGAGTTGAAGAAAATTTTAAAATATTTACTTAATCTATTGGGGATAGATGAATGGGGAATATGATGTTTAGGCTCTAATACATTATTTATAGTAAAAATGAATAAAAGTTTAAACTAGACGAAGAGAAATTAATTAGAAAATCCAATGAGGTTTCTTCATGTAACTAGTCAAGGTTGTTGAAACCTAAAAGTGTTATCTGGAAGGAAGAGTAGTGATTCTATAGGATGGAATTATCCAGGATACCTGAAGTTGTTTGAGAATATCTATCAAATGTTGATGTCAGGTGTTGACATTATATAAATCAATTCTTCATTTTTAAAAGGCATGTGATACCAAATGCATACTTTAAAAATGTTCTAAATATACTTGAATTTAATAGAATTAAAAGAGTTAAAATATATTGTAGTTTGTATTTAAATAATGAAGTAAATGGTTTCTAAGTCATAGAATGGATGAAAATAATATTTCAATCTCAGATGAATCAAAATAGAGGGTGTGAGTTTTCATATTATTTATCATATACGATAAGGGAGTTATTTATTAGCAACTAGTTATTATAACAAATATGATATTTTGGTTTTAATACACATGATTAATGATTCATCATATTCTGTAGAAAGTTTAATAATAAACATGTTTTTTCTAGGATAACATCTTTAATCTAGATGTTTTTGTAAAATATAATTGATTTTATCACACCATCAGTTTAATATTTTAAAGAATTTTCATCTTTTCAAGAAAATACTATAAGAACATTTAATACCATATAATATATGGATACAATAGTTTATTTATTAATATTCCCACTAAAGGAAATACGTCTTATTTCTTAGTAATAAAGAGGTTTTATTTATTAGTATAATATTTTAAAGAGAATATAGTATCTAAGAGGCTAGTGAGAGTATGTTTGGACTTAAAAAATTTCAATTAAAAAAGAAAATGAGTATTCTAGTAAAAAAAGTGAATTCCATTTAATATCCACTAAGGTATAGGCTATTTGGGTAAAATGTTAACTTAAATATTTACATTATTTATTGATATATTTCAAATAAAAGGTTTGATGGAAAATGTTTCCATAATGATGATAATGATTAAATTATAATATTTTAATGTATGAAAAAATGATTAACCTCATAAAAATTGATGTTTTGAAGTAAATGAACTTGAATACTTGTTCAAGGATTTTAAATTTAGGAATATGAATCTTACGCCTCTCGATTATTCAAACCAACTTTCTCAAAGATTTTTAGAAAATAAAAAGTATTATTTTATAGAAAAGGTTATCTTAAATTCATCATTCATTCACATTGGATATATATATATATACATATACATAAAAATATATTGTGAAGTGAACAGGTGATTGACCTCTCAAAATATGATTTTGATTTATCCCAAACTGATATTTATCATGGAGTATTATGGGTTTAAATAAAATGTTTATGAGGTAAAAATAGAATTTGAGTGCCAGATGACCCTCCAAGTATATACCACTTGAAGGGTTGTGCTTTATGAATTTGGTATACAAGGGGTTCATGTTTCATATTGAATCTCCATACCTTAGGACCGTGAGATACTTAACACTAGAATATTCATACGTGGATACCTTTCTTAGGAAATCCTTGATGCTATGCTAATCCAGGGTGGCTGGGGATGTCGTTGACTATGTCATTAATTGGATATTTAAAAATATATAATTTTTTCTATTGTATAATGAGTATAAAATATGGTCCATTAATTAAGATTTATTGAGGAAATGTATCCCCATGAAAAAATAATTCATATGATGTACTTATCTAATCTGGTGATGCACATGAGATGTGTTCATCCAATATGATGAATGAAATGTAATGTGTTCGTCATCCTAGTCAGTCTATACTCAAATAGTTGAGAACATATGAGGAGGCTATATGGTATTGACATACTTTATTTCCCCTGGCCACTCGATGTCCTGGATAAATGAACTATTTGATTTTGTATACTGGTATATAGTGAATCTAGTGGGAAAATTTATAGAGATACTACTGTTTAATGAAGATCATGTCAAATCCCTTTGTAGCTTGAGTAGAACCGATGCTTTATTTGAGGCCTCTATTTAGTTAAATTTATGAATTTTTTAATTCTTATTGGTTTTCAATGCTATAAATTCCCATGGGGTCACACTTTTTAGTTGACTGAATAGTGATTGAGTTTTATGAAACTTATAGAGATACTCAAATATTTTTTTAAATCTCATCTAAAATGAATTTTGGAAAGTTATTCACATGGTATTACATAAGATGAAACACACAGGGAAGTTAATAATAGCTTTCCAAAATTCTTGTGGAAGATATCCAAAAATAGTTTTGTTTATATTTTCACAAGTAATCATATATGATATTATATAAGGTAAAATGGAAGAAAAGTACATCTGGATTTTTTGAAAGTGGTAGATTAAAGGGAATATACCCTAAAACCATATTATATCATATGGTACAATATAATATGTCAGGGATTATAATATATATGTGGATACATGGTTATTTATATCTTTGGGTATAACATATAAAGGATTCTTGGTAAATTCATATTGTATGACATAGTTGAATCATAGTGACATGAATCATATGGTATGATACATTTGGAACAACTACTATTAACTTAAGGTATTAAAATATAATAACGTTAACATCTGAATCTCCAAATATTATTAGTTATCATTGATTAATCAAAATGAATTGGTGTTTCATATTTGGAGTTCTTTTGAGTTATTTTAGTCTTTATTTTTAGTCTTACCTTTATTTGATGCCTTTTATAGGATTTATTGCGAAAAAATGGTTGTCTTTGAGCCAGACAAGAGGAGGCGCACAATTGACACATTGTTAGGGGAATCCATGAATCAACCTAGTGTAAACCATGTTCCCAAGATAATGGAACTGTTTATGATACATGACCATCATCATGGGTGTGGAACATCCCCAGGAAACCCTACAGTCCCGTATCCTTATTGGGTAGAGGTCACACATAGTTGGAACATGGTTTGGAAAACCGAGTAGCTTTCTATAACATGAAATTTTTTAAAATTCAAAAATTTTACTTCCCTAATTTTATCCCTCAACCTGCCTCTCACCCCATTTGACCCCTCCAGCCCTAGTCATGCCTCCATATCCTCATTTCCCTCCATTGATATCAATTTTTTGGTGGATTTGGTTTAGGATCATCATGAAACCTTCATGTAAGTTCATCATCATTTTCTCCCTTCTATTATTTTTGGTCTCTTCCCTATTACCCTTTGAGTTAAATTTTCTCCATAAAGGGATTGATCTATGTTGGGTTCAATAACATTTTTTTACTGTAAATATTGTTGGTTTTTGTGTGCTCTTTCCCTGATAGGTTCTTCTTTTGGTGTAGTTTGTAGTTTCCTGCAAGATTTTTGAAGGTTTCAAGGAAAATGTAGGTGGTTCGACGTATCACTATTGTATAATGATTTATATTTTCGTGGATTTTTCTTAAAAAATTATAAAATTGTTTTAGTGTGTTTTAAAATTATTAATTTGTGATTTTTGGTGTGCACGTGGTTTGAAAGAGGATAATCCCCTTTTTTAATGGCATGCATGATTATGTGATATCTTGGTTAGTAAATAAAAATGGTTTCCATGTTTAAAAAGGGGGAAATAACATTGAAATATTGGGTATCTAGGCAGGTAAACTAGGAAATTTGACTAGGAATGACCCACCCTACATAGCTATTTCGTGATACTACACTAAATAAACAATTGCTATGGGTTCTGGTTGGCTCGAGTAGGGGATGTACCTTCACATCCAGGATTGATTACCAAGAGTATGAGGATCCTATTTCCCCACTAACCCTTATTTCTTAGAGATATCCTATGGTTCTTATATATTCTGTTCTTATTTACAATACTTGTTTTATTATATAAAAAATAATGTTTTTAATTAAATTGTACTCTTTATTTTAAAAACTAGCATGTTTAATTGCATTATAATAGGTATGAATATAATTTTCTAGTGCTATCCTATTGTGAATGTGATATCACACCATATATATACCCAATGTTTTATTATACATTGTTTTTTCTGACCCAGTTAAAGGAATGGCCTTCCATGGTGGTGATAGTGGTTTAATGTGATAGCGGTTTCTCTTGGACATGAGTTAGTGGGGGTGCCATGAGGTATTAAATCACATGATTCATGGATTCTTGTTTATCTAGTCGATCCACTCCCCCTTTTGTTTTTTTGTTTTTAAATGATAAATGTTAATAGGTGATTGTAGTTTTTCATTTAAACTCTCATGTTATGGTTATTGGGTTTTATGTTATGTAATTGTTGTGAATTCTTCATAGTTGATTATCTTGAGAGAAACCACTCCCAATGGTGTTATTCAATGCCTGGGAACTAGGTGGTAGCCTATGGGGATTTATAATTCCCTTTAGGATATACCACGATTAGGGAAGGGTTTCTGGTTGGATCAAAACCTAGATCTATTCATGAAAAGATGGTATTAGAGTCCTGTTTTTCCCTTTATTTAGGTCATGTTATTTGGGAGCGCCTGGATTGATAAGTGATTGGACCGGTGAAGGACAATGATTTTGGTTGTGAGTTGGGATTTTAGCCAATACACCTTTTGATAAGCCTTTGGTCACCATGGGTTGTTTGAGACTTTAATTGAAGAATCCTTCAGGCGAGATGCATGGGTTGTAGACTATGCATGGACATCGAGCTGAGGTGGAGTGGTTTAATATGTTGTTTTTGTTTGTTATGGTCTTATTTAAATTTATGTGGATGTTTTAATAATGTTAGTGCTGAAAAAATTTATGTGTTATGTATTTATGATTTATTTTCTTTTTAATTGATTTATCATCATGCCTTCTCAGAGACCTAACATGAAAGAATTTGAAGAATATGGATATAAGTCTACCTCACTAGTTGATCATAGATTAGTTGAGGGAGTGGTTCAGGATATCTGGGTACTGGATTAGGGAGTGAAAAATGGTCTTTCTTGGTCTAAGGAAACTTAAACATGTCTAGAAAAATAGAATGATCAATATATCCTCAAGAATAAATCCCCTTTCTTCCAGGTATCATAGACCCCCAGGAAGCCGAATATTGGGTGGAAAATATTGAGGTGAACTTAAGGTTTCTCAAGACACCTGAAGCAGTCAAGGTGAGATTTTCTGTGTTCATATTGGAAGGGTCCAGCCATAGGTAGATGTACTTAGTGTCCCGGGATGGAAAACATGAGTATATTTATTGGAAGGACTTCAAAGTTGTTTTCAATGACCAGTATTTCCCGGATACCATTGCCTTTTCCAAGACCTGGGAGTTTATAGATCCCTATTAGGGGGATCAAATTGTGTTGAAATATGCTAAACAAATCACTAAATTTGATCGTTTACCTTCTAATATGGGTTCTAATGAGTAGCTTAAGGCTCAATGTTTCGAAATCAGGTTACAACCAGACACTAGAACCCAGATCTTATTGTTTAAATTGAAGACATATGTTAAGGTGGTGGATCGAGAACTGATGGTGGAAATTGACTGGGTAGGTAAGTCAAGATTTATAGAATGAATCTACCTATGTTATAGGTTAGAAGTGGAATGTATTAAATTAATAAGAAACATGATGAGTAGGGAAAGGAGAATGGGGTATCTCTAGATACCCCTCCCAACTTCCCATGTAAGTATTCTCAGGTAGTGGATCTGTTTTGTGACACTAGTGTGGGAGATATGGGAATATGAAATCCACATGTACAAATTCACCTAAACCCTACCATAATTGTGGGTTCTTGGTTCCCTTGAAATGGTTCTTTAAGAGGGGACCACCCACTTAGAGTGGTGAAGGATCCTTATCTCATAGGTAATTATAATCTTATCTTACTACATCGAGGGAAATGGGTTTGCTGTCTTCTGAGAACAGTGGAAATGTTGGATCTTTTTATGGAAATATCTAGCTTAAGGTAGATCCACATGTCAGTAATCCCCCATAAGAATATGTAGGTATAAAGATTCTTTAATATTTAGAGTATATTCTTGTGGAATCTGACACAAGCCCCATAATATTTCAAGGTAATATTTTTATTGTATTGTCCATATTCATATCTTTATTTGATATAGGTGATTCTAATTCTTTTATTTCTTCTCATATTATGGAACTACTGAAATTACCAAAATATATTATTCCTTATTCCATGAAGCAGGGTTAACCAATTTTCAATTAGAGTGAATATGGTTTTAGATGTCTTTCCTGTGCTCTCACTCTATCAATGGTCATACTAGAATGAGGTTACATGGTTTTTGAAATGGATACTTTTTACGTGATCCTAGATATGGATTGGATGGTGCATTTCAATGTGCACATCAATTTTTATCAATGATGGGTAACTTTTGAGGAACTCGATGGGAGAAATTGAGTCTTTCATGGTGAATGGGATCCCTCATAAGGGTGAGATAGACATCTATTTCCAATTTTAGGAAGGTTAATTTTATAGGTATATTCTATTATGCTATAGGATGATGGTAGAAGTTCTATGAATGGGTTACCTCCTATAGTAGATGAGTTTCTATAGGTATCACGAAAGGATATATTGGGTTTACCACTAGAATAATTCATGTATTTAACCATCAATTTGGTTATAGAAACATAGTTGATATCTCTTCCCTCATATCTTATTCACCCCTCTGAGTTGAGGTAATTAAATATACAAATGAATGATTTATAATCCAAAGGATTGATTCATCCAAGAGTCTCACCTTATACCACCCTAGTGTTATTTTCTAAAAATTATGATGGATCCCTCTAGTTGTGAATTTATTATTATAATTCGAACTAGATCACAATTGAGAATGAATACCCTTTCAGTACATTTATGATCTATTTGATTATCTCTAGGAGGGAAAGGTGGTCTTCCAAGATTTACCTATGTTGTTGGTATCATCAAGTCAGGGTTAGAGAGTAAGAAATTCCCAAGACAACCTTCCAAAGTAGATATGGACCCTTTGAGTCTTAGTTCATGGAATTTGGGTTGAAAAAATTCTCCATATCTTTTCATTGATCTTATGAATCTGATGTACCAAAAGTACCTTGACTCATTTACCATGGTTTTTGTGGATGAAATATTTGTCTACTATAGGAAGGAGTAAGAGCAATGGAAACACCTAATGATCATTCTAGATACTATTTGGGACCACTATATTTATGATTATAACTCCAAGTACATTTTTTTGAATCTAGTATATCAGGTTTCTAGGCCACATTATCTCACTGCAAGAGTTTCAATGGACCTCATGAAAATCAAACCATAGATTTCATGGGAGAAACTGAGAAATGACTTCACGATTAAGAGATTATTGGGCCTAAAAGGACACTAAAAGTAGTTAATTAGTTCTTTTTCACATATAACATCACCTAAGACCATGATTACTCCAAAATTAGTGAGGTTTTAATGGATCATGGAATGCAAGTCATCTTTTTAGGAGCTCAAACGATGATTGACCACTACCCCTATTTTGATCCTACCTAAATTTGGAAAGGGATACCTAGTTAATTGTGACTCTTCAAGTATATTTGTTGTGATTGTGTTGATTTCGTATGATCATGTGGTGGAATATGTCTCTCACTAGCTCCATCCATATGAAAGGAACTACCCCAACCATGAATTGGAACTAGCGTTAGTGATGTATTCCTTGAAAACATTACACCACTATACCATTGGGGATAAATTCATACTTTACACATATCATAAGAGTTTGTACTACATTTTATCATAGAAGGATCTAATTCAGAGGTAGCATTGATGTGTCTAGTATATTCAATGGTTTGATTTTGATATTGTCTGTAAACCAAGAAAAGGGAATTTGGTAGAGAACACCATAAGTTAGAATATGTTGATGAAATATATAAATAATTCTAGTAAGTAATGGAACATGATGGGGATTTTTTCCTAGATACATGTGGAAACCAAGGATAATAGTGGAGGAAAAATCTTGGATAACATTTAGTTGACACACTCTCATATGAAGATGATTTGATAAGATCAATCTGATGATAAACTATTCCAACATTCTATATAGTTTCTAAATGGTGGGGAGGTTTCTGGTTGGTGGTCGTTGTATTTTTAAGGAATCCTTCATATAAAGGGTTTATTATTGGTTCTGTTATCTTTGTGAAAGGTGGTGATGAGGGATAGCCACCCGTGTCAATGATCTATTCTTACTGGGACCAACAAGATGTTTTATGAAGTGAGACTCTAGTTATGGGGTCCTAGTATGATATATTATATATCAAACTTCATATCCGGGTGTTATACTTGTTAGTATGTTAAATCAGATAACCAAATTCCCTTGGGTTTTCTTCAATGACAACACATTCCTACCTAGAAGTGGGATAAGGTTGCGATGGACTTCATCATTGGCATGCCTCTTGCAACCTAGGTAAGTAAAACAATTTAGGTGATTATTAAACATGTTACCAAGTATACCCATTTAATTCCGATCAAGGTTAATAATTTAGTATCATTTTATGTTCAATAAATTTAGAGGCTCTATGGGGTTCCTTTGGATATCATTTTAGAAAGGGAACCCCACTTTACCTCTTAGTTCTAGGAAGGTCTTCAGAAGGCAATAATATATCTATCCAAACTCATTACAATATACCATCCTCAAACAGATGGTCAGAAAGAGAGATATTATTTTTTAGAGGATATGTTTTGTGTGTGTGTGCCTGATTCTAGTGTCTCATGAGATAAACATATACAATTGGTGGATTTTTCTTATAATAAAAATTATTGATCCTTAATAAGGATGGATCCTTTTGAATCTCTTTATGTCCAGCGATGTCGATCAACATTATGCTGGATGGAAGTGGATGATTCTTATTTACTGGGAAAAAGCCTTCTACAAGTGACCTGTGATAAATTTTGGGTCATTAGGAAATGGTTTTGGATAACAAATTTCCACCATATTTCCTATTCCTATTAGCGACATTGATCCATAGAGTTTTTAGTGTGTGATTGGGTGTTCCTAATGGTGACACCTTGCTTGGTTCAACATCATCTTAGTAATCAAGGGAAGTTAATAATGAGGTATGTTGGAAACTTATATATTTTTAAAAGAATTGGTAACATGGAATACCTATTAGCTTTACCGACAGAGTTAAATTCAATACATTATGTGTTCATTTTATTGTAATTAATGAACTATAACCTAGACCAATCTCATTTTATGAACTTGTAAGAGACAGATTTGGAATCTGATTTATCTATGTGTAATATAATAGTGGTAATTGTGGATTCCCAAGTGAAAGTTCTTCAGGGTAATTCTATACCTTTTGTTTGGATCCTTTGGTAGCATGATAATAATGATCACTATACATGGGAACATAAATCATTGATGAAGGAGTAGTATCCTCATTTATTCTCTTATAAATCATCAGTTTGACTTTTTGAGGGTGAGAAGTTTTTATAGTGGGGATAATATCAACATTCATGGTTTTCTTTTGAGGTATTTTCTCCTTTATTTTTAGTCTAAACCTTATTTTTTTTCTTTCTTGAGGGTTTTTTAGAAAAATGGAGATTTTTTGTGTCAGACAAGAGGAGGTTCATTGTAACACCCCAAGTTTCTATGGTACGTTTCCCTTCGAATAATGCGATAGCGTGTGTTGTACGCAACCTCGAGTTCTAACACACACCACAACTAATTAAACTAGCCGTTGTGAATAGCAATACCTACTTTTTGAAATCATATATATTCAATATTTCAAAATGGACTTCATTTTTAGATTCGGAATATCAAAATTAGCCTAGGGTGAAATTTTGGTACATTTCGGATAACTTTCATATTTTGATGAATAGTGAAAATTTCTAAATTTTAATTAAAAACAACTTTTTTAATCAAAATAATTAATAGTGATAAATTGTGATTTTGAGTGGTTTTAAAGTATATTTAGAATATATTTTTACCATTTAATATAATTTTGGTCATTGGACATAATTTTACAATTAAACCGAACATAAACAAGTGTCAATCTTTTGATAGTTATTACCTCTTAAAAACACGCTTTTTGTTTTGACAGCGGGAATTAATTTTAAATTAATTTCTGCCACTTCTGTGTTTTGAATTTAGGAAAATGGATTCCATATTTGGAATCAGGATGTCCAAATTATGTAAATAGGTAACTTTTATTTTTACACATTTTGAATAATTACTGCGGTAAATATTTTATTTACCATGGTTAAAGGGTAAATCCGGTAAATAAGGGTTAAAAAAATAATATTATAATAATACAAAGTTACCCTAAAACGTGTCCTAACCTTATTGGTGGACACATACCCGACCATGATCTTCCTTGGGTCAATTTGGGGACCCCTTGGAGCCACTTGTATGTGGTAGGGACACATTATATTAATAAAGTTAAAATAAAAATAAAAATGGCATAAGCTTACATCTTTTAGAAGAACAATTTTTACATAGGGTTATACATGTTGTATTTTCGATTATAAATATTCATTAGAAAGCTAAAAAGATTTCCCACATAATGATATTTTATTTATAATTTTTAGACATCAAATAATTTAAATTATTAATGACACAATAATGATGCAATGTTTACCTCATTAATAAATCATTTAAATAAATAAGATTATAATGATTAAAATATTATTTAAAACCTGTACAATTCTTATTGGTTGATGTTATTTAGAATATTAGTCATCTTATATTCGACCTCAATGATTTTTGGACCATTATAAACCGAATATAATTATATTATAAAGTAATACTTTCACTCTTTCCTAAAGAGCCCCTCTTCTCCCTTATAAAAGGAGACCACTTCTACTCATTCCTCACACCTCTCAAGCCACTTGGCTCGTCCAAACTCTGCCCAACTAAGCTCCCCACATCCCTCTCCTCCTCCTTGAAGCTTCCCCTTAGGCAGAAATCATTTCAAGAAGTCCTTTGGTTCCAACCAAAGTGAGTTACCTAAATTAAAGGTAACGATTTCTCTTAAATTATTTTCCTTTATTTTGCTTCTCCAACCCCCAAACTCTTTTTATTTCCTTTCTTTTGTAACAAAACCAGTATCCTCAATATACTAGGATGTTTTTATAATAAGGATTAAAACTACACATACACACAACTCCATCTAATGGATGATGAACATAATGTTTCTGTGGATGGAAAACTAACGCCTCACGAAACGATGATTGTTCAAATACATCTTACCGCCTCTCATGGTGGCCATTATGATGGAACTGTAATTAAATATGATATTAATGATATATATTTTATATATAATCTTATGTAATTCCATTTTATTTCATAACATTATTTTTTTCATGTTGTATATACATACGATAATTTCATTTGAGGAAGTGCGGACTACCGCCCCCTTAAAATGATATGACTCGTTCATACCACACATGGAACGTATAAAGGATGGTGTTAATGAACTTAAGTAACATATATAAAATATTATATTATACTGTAATAGTAATATACCTATGTATCATTTGGATTCGATTCTTTTAAAATAAAAATTAAATGGAAGTAGCGTTCGTGCGTACGTACGGACTACCGTCTCCACGAACGCGATGAGATTCATTCTCCATCGTATCCATTCAAGTATAATTATCATTTAATGATTTAAAAATTATGTTTAAGGACTTGATATCATTCTGGATATGAATAAGATACAACAAACATGACTTATGTGACAAAACATATAAAAGAAAATGAGTAAGTTAACACACGAAACGACGATAATACTAAGATATTATCAAATCAATATTAAAAGATCATATATGATATCATATTAATGTATATGATTCTTTTATAATTTAATAACAATTATTTCACCATTATACAGGAGGTTAACCTACCCTAACCAAGGAAAAGTACAAGGTAAGGGTTTATTTCCCAATCTCTTCATTATTCGAGGTTGTTTATACGTAATAATCTACTGGGATATCTTTATCATCCACATCCATGTTTCTTAAAAATGTATTTCAAAACATTTTTAATATTTACAAGAATATGGGTTAAAGTCATTTATACCCTTGTTTGACTTTTTATAAGAGGTTTATAAAGGAATCTTTCCGTCGTTTTCAAAACAAGGTCCTTTTTAACCTTTTCGACAGAATTGAGGTAAGAATGTTTTTTTAACTTATACGGCGGGTGCGGTTATTTTACGCCGTTATAAAATCTTCAAAGCTTTACTTAGAAACTTATAAGAATATTTTCAATGAAAATGTTTTATTTTATATGGATCTTAAATGATTTCAAAATAAAAGGAGATATTTCTTTAAAAAGAATTTTGATTTCATCTATGTCAACATCCTTTGATGGATTTTAAGATTATTTGAAGTTGATTTATTATGATACAAAACTTCTATATTGTATTGAAGGTTTTGTGATATGTTTGATTGTGGATGTGCTATTTTTATACCATTCATAGTTTATGGTGAACGTATTGACATTTCGTATGCTAGTTTTAATACGAATGTTTATGTTATGTTTAAACCTTTTCATATGGGAATGCATTGGACTTAATATGTGACGGGTGGAGCCCGCTATAGCTTCTCGATGCATCGGTAGGTCTCATGAGACAAACTAGTGTCTTGGAACAAGGCCTTGACAAAATCTTATTTGTAGTCTTGGCACGATACCTTGGCTATGTGGTTATGATAGTCTGGCATTATGCATTCCAACATTATGAAAGTGGTTATTGATTTTTGCATGTGATTATTCGATTAGTAGAATATCCATGTGAATAAGTAAATGGCATTATTTCATTTTATTTATGCCATACCATGTTTAAAGTTCATATTTAAAAGGCTTTTGTTTTAGTTATACATTGCCTTAAATGTTTATTCTTATTTATGAAAGTTTCCGCTATATTGTTATCCTTACTGGGCATTTGAGCTCACCCCTTTTCTATGTTTTATTTTTCCCAGGAAGTGAAGAAGTAAATTATGAATGACCTGCAGGGATTTTATGAGGGGTTAATAGTGTGGATTGTGGAAACATTATGTTGTTGTAGTAGTTTTTCATTTTATTATGTAATGTAAAACTTATGAATATATCTAGTGTTTCCAAGGCTACTAAACCAATCGGTCTTTCGAGATTTGATCTTTCTTGTGATCATGCCAATGTTATGTAATAATGCACCGACTCTGGGCAACTGGGGTCGGGGCGTTACAGTTGGTATCAGAGGAAGTTTAGTACAAACCTTGGAAGCTAGATTTAGATAAACTCTGATTAGAGCACGTAGACCTAAGATGAACTTTGAGGATTAGTATAGAAGAACTTCCTAGAATTTTGGTATTGTAGAGATTTTGTGAGTTTTCCGAGCAATACATCCCTGTCTGGATACGAGCAGGTAGAGGCGGCTCTGGCACAGATGTACCTAGGGGTAAAACCCGAAAACATCGCTTTGAGCTAGACTCGAACGGGAACTGGTGCACGACAACGGGCCTTGCTGCACACTTGGTTACGACACTCCCGGGGGATATGCTTAGGATAACTCTCATTTTCTTTACAAATCATTATGAAGGGTTTATGAGTATATACTTCCTCAAAGAAAACATTTTTATGATTATGGATTATATCCATAAATAGTTCAATTTATGTTAAGTGTTTTATAAGTATGGGATTATGTATTTTGATTCATAAACTGATCTAGTTTATGCCATTGTTTAGAAATGGCGCCTAGTGGAAGAAAGGGAAACCGTATCAATGCACGCACTCCATGTAGGGATTTCCCTCCTACTCAAGATAATTATAGTGGGGCTGGTGATGCAACTGGTGTCAATCAGTTAATCACCATACTGGGACAACTTACTCAGGTTATGAATAATAACCTTACCCGTATGGAGCACCCTGATCCGCAGCGTGGAGGATCAATGTTAGATCGATTCATGAGGCAACAACGACCAACTTTCAACGGGAATACAAATCCATTAGTAGCTGAGCAATGGATATTTTCCCTAGAGAAAATATTTCAGGCTTTGGGGAGCAGTGAAAGGGAAAAAGTTATCATGGCAGTTTACCGCCTCACTAGAGATGCTGATCAATGGTGGTCATTGATTCAAAACATGAAGGAAGATGATGAAGTATCAAATATGGAATGGAGGGAGTTCAAAGATCTGTTTTTAGAAAAATACTTCCCTCGCGACCATCGAGCGGATATGGAAAGGCAATTTCTAAGTCTGAGACAAAAGGAGGATGATAATGTCACAAAGTATGAGGCTAACTTTACAAGGTTAGCGAGGTATGCTGGAGATTATATACGCAACCCAAGAAGTAATATTGATCGTTTCTTTGATGGGTTAAAACCATTTCTCTGTCGAGCATTAGTCTCACAATCCTTTTCATCGTACGAAGACATTGTCTCATGTGCTATCAAGACCGAAAAGGAATTCTCTAAGTCTTATGACTTTAAAGCGAAGCAAGAGAAGAAGAGACCTGCTGATCAATCTGGGAATGGAAATAAGGGGAAGAAGGGAAAGGTTGAATATCCATCTTGTGGTAAATGCGGGAAGAAACACCCCGGTGCTTGCCTGAAGGGAATGTGAGTCTGTTACAAGTGTGGTGAAAAAGGCCACCAAGCTCATGATTGCAAGGGGAAGAAGGAAGCTACCAACGTTCAGTGCTACAATTGCAGGGAGATGGGGCATTATGCAAATGCATGTCCTAAGCGTCAGGAGAACTTGCCTCAGAAAAGGCCAAGGGATCAAGGCCAGGCTTATGCTATCACTACTGCTGAGGTAGAAGCTCCGAAAGACGTGGTGGCAGGTAATTTAATGGTTTCCTCAAGTTTAGCAAATGCATTATTTGATTCTGGATCATCACATTGTTTCATATCTTCACAGTTTGCTAAGAAAATTAGATATTTACAATTTGATTTAATAAGGGAGTTGTCAGTCAAAACTCCTAAGGGAAGTATCGTTGCAACAAAGTTTTGTGAATCAGTCCCCATTAGAGCACATAAATTTTCTTTATCTGCTGATCTCATCGTCATACCTATGATTGAGTTTGATATAATCCTCGGTATAGAATGGCTTTCGGACTATGATGCGAAGATTTATTGTAAGAAGAAAGAGGTTACGATTCTTGATGATAATGATAAGGAACACCTTATTTTTAGAGCAGAATCGTCACCACCTAATTCTTATTTAGATCCACCCCCAGTAGCTCAACTTAATTCAATTATTGGGGAGGAAGAGAATGAAATAACTGTCGGTGAGGAAAGTAATGTTCAAATAGAGGATGTACCTGTTGTGAAAGAATTTGTAGATGTATTTCCGGAAGATTTACCTGGACATCCTCCAGAATGAGAAGTTGAGTTTTCCATTGATTTGATTCCTGGATCAAGGCCTATATCGAAGACCCCTTATAGAATGGCCACTGTAGAGTTAGTCGAACTAAAGAAACAACTAGAGGAATTGAGTAATAAGGGATTTATTCGCCCTAGTGTTTCTCCATGGGGATCCCCTGTTCTTTTTGTTAAAAAGAAAGATGGATCTATGAGGTTATGTATCGACTACAGGGAGATCAATGCTATAACGATAAAGAACAAGTATCCCCTACCTCGTATTGATGATTTATTTGACCAACTGCATGGAGCTCAATACTTTTCAAAGATTGACCTTCGATCTGGATACCATCAGTTGTGTGTAAAGAAATAAGGCATTCCAAAGACAGCATTTCGAACCAGGTACGGGCATTACGAGTTTACTGTAATGCCGTTTGGATTGACTAATGCACCCTCTGTATTCATGGATCTGATGAATAGAGTTTTCAAGGAGTATCTCGATGAATTTGTGGTGGTATTTATTGATGATATCTTGGTATACTCCAAAACCTACGAAGATCATGAAAATCACTTGCGCATTATCTTGAAGACTCTGAGGAGGCATGAATTATATGGAAAGTTTAGCAAGTGTGAATTATGGCTTCAGGAGATTTCTTTTCTTGGCCATATTGTCTCTAAAGATGGAATCTCTGTTGATCCTTCTAAGACCAAAGCAATCCAAGAATGGCCAGCACCTACGAGTATAACTGAGGTACGTAGTTTTATTGGCTTGGCAGGTTATTATCGACGTTTCTTCCAGAATTTTGCCCGATTGGCTAACCCATTAACGAAGCTCACACGTAAAGGGGTTAAATTTGTTTGGACAAAAGAGTGTGAAGAATGTTTCGAAGAACTGAAGAGAAGATTAGTCAATGCTCCTATATTGACTCTACCATCGGGGAATGATGGGTTCGTTATTTATAGTGATGCATCAAAGAAAGGACTTGGTTGTGTCCTTATGCAGAATGATAGAGTTATTGCCTATGCATCACGACAGTTGAAAATTCATGAACAAAACTATCCTACTCATGATCTTGAGTTAGCAGCTGTGATCGTTGCTTTGAAGATATGGAGGCACTACCTCTATGGTGAAAAATGTGAGATTTATACTGATCACAAGAGTCTGAAGTATATTTTCTCACAAAAAGAACTCAACATGAGGCAAAGGAGATGGCTTGAATTACTCAAGGATTATGATTGCACGATACACTACCACCCGGGGAAAGAAAACAAAGTAGCAGATGCTTTGAGCAGAAAAGACCATGGAGTTCTGAACATGATGAGAATTGAAAGGGATCCAATTTTCATGGATCTAGAGAAGATGGACATGGGAATAACCAGGGAAGGTGAAACATCAATGCTTTTTCAAATGGTTGCCAAACCATCTTTACTAGAAAGGATTAAGAGTTCCCAGACCGATGATGAAGAATTTCAGAAGAAGATTAAAGCTGTGAATGATGGGAGATTGAGAGACTTTGTGTATGAAGATGGAATTTTGAAATTCGGGAAGAGACTTTGTGTTCCCACTATACCTGATCTAAAAAGGGAATTGCTGGATGACGCTCATAGTTCCAATTTCTCTATACACCCTGGGAGAACCAAAATGTATAGAGATTTGAAGGAACATTTTTGGTGGGACAACATGAAGAGGGAGATTGCTGATTTTGTGTCAAGATGTATGGTTTGTCAACAAGTGAAAGATGGAAGGCAACAGCCTGGAGGAGTCATGCAACCTCTTCCCATACTGGAGTGGAAATGGGACAATATTACGATGGACTTTGTCATGGGGCTACCAAAGACTCCTAGAAGGAACGATGCAATATGGGTTATTGTTGATCGTCTTACCAAGTCATCACATTTTCTTGCTATAAGAGAATATCTACCCCTGGAACGTCTAGCAAGACTATACATTAATGAAGTTGTGAGACTTCATGGAGTTCCCCTATCGATTGTTTCTGATCGTGATCCCCGTTTTACTTCAAGATTTTGGAAAAGTCTTCAGAAATCCTTGGATACTGAACTTCATTTGAGCACTGCTTACCACCCTCAGACAGACGGATAATCAGAACGGACTATTCAGACCTTAGAATACATGTTGAGATCTTGCTCACTTGATTTTCAGGGTATGTGGGATCAATATTTACCACTAGTAGAATTTTCCTATAACAATAGCTTCCATTCGAGTATTCAGATGGCACCATATGAAGCGTTATACGGAAAGAGATGTCGTACACCAACCTGTTGGGATGACGTTGGTGAAAGAAAACTTGTAGGCCCAGAACTGGTGGAGGAAACGGTGGAAAAGGTGAAGGTAATCCAAAATCACATCAAAGCAGCTCAAAGTAGGCAGAAGAGCTATGCCGATAATCGAAGGAAGGATTTGGAATTTCAGGTCGGTGATCATGTTTTCCTAAAGGTATCTCCATGGAAGGGAGTCATACGTTTTGGTAAGAAAGGTAAATTGAGTCCCAGGTACATCGGACCTTTCGAAATTCTAGAACGAATTGGGGCTGTAGCTTACCGATTGGCAATGCCGCCAAGTCTCTCCAAAGTTCACGATGTGTTCCACGTATCTCTGTTGAGAAAATAAATGCCTGAACCAACGCATGTACTCACCTATGAGGAATTAGAACTGGAACCTGATCTTTCCTATTGTGAAGAGCCCGTCAGGATTCTTGATACAAGAGAACAAGTACTGAGAAACCGGACGACGCGTCTGGTAAAAGTTTTGTGGAGAAACCATAAGATGGAAGAGGCAACGTGGGAACCCGAGGAACTTATGATGAAGAACCACCCGAGTCTTTTCATGTAATAAGTATTCTAGAAATTGCGAGGACGCAATTATTTGAAGGAGGGGAGAATGTAACACCCCAAGCTTCTATGGTACGTTTCCCTTCGAATAATGCGATAGCGTGTGTTGTACGCAACCTCGAGTTCTAACACACACCACAACTAATTAAACTAGCCGTTGTGAATAGTAATACCTACTTTTTGAAATCATATATATTCAATATTTCAAAATGGACTTCATTTTTATATTCGGAATATCAAAATTAGCCTAGGGTGAAATTTTGGTACATTTCGGATAACTTTCATATTTTGATGAATAGTGAAAATTTCTAAATTTTAATTAAAAACAACTTTTTTAATCAAAATAATTAATAGTGATAAATTGTGATTTTGAGTGGTTTTAAAGTATATTTAGAATATATTTTTACCATTTAATATAATGTTGGTCATTGGACATAATTTTACAATTAAACCGAACATAAACAAGTGTCAATCTTTTGATAGTTACTACCTCTTAAAAACACGCTTTTTGTTTTGACCGCGGGAATTAATTTTAAATTAATTTCTGCCACTTCTGTGTTTTGAATTTAGGAAAATGGATTCCATATTTGGAATCAGGATGTCCAAATTATGTAAATAGGTAACTTTTATTTTTACACATTTTGAATAATTACTGCGATAAATATTTTATTTACCATGGTTAAAGGGTAAATCCGGTAAATAAGGGTTAAAAAAATAATATTATAATAATACAAAGTTACCCTAAAACGTGTCCTAACCTTATTGGTGGACACATACCCGACCATGAGCATCCTTGGGTCAATTTGGGGACCCCTTGGAGCCACTTGTATGTGGTAGGGACACATTATATTAATAAAGTTAAAATAAAAATAAAAATGGCATAAGCTTACATCTTTTAGAAGAACAATTTTTACATAGGGTTATACATGGTGGATTTTAGATTATAAATATTCATTAGAAATCTAAAAATATTTCCTACATAATGATATTTTATTTATAATTTTTAGACATCAAATAATTTAAATTATTAATGACACAATAATGATGCAATGTTTACCTCATTAATAAATCATTTAAATAAATAAGATTATAATGATTAAAATATTATCTAAAACCTGTACAATTATTATTGGTTGATGTTATTTAGAATATTAGTCATCTTATCTTCGACCTCAATGATTTTTGGACCATTATAAACCGAATATAATTATATTATAAAGTAATACTTTCACTCTTTCCTAAAGAGCCCCTCTTCTCCCTTATAAAAGGAGACCACTTCTACTCATTCCTCACACCTCTCAAGCCACTTGGCTCGTCCAAACTCTTCCCAACTAAGCTCCCCACATCCCTCTCCTCCTCCTTGAAGCTTCCCCTTAGGCAGAAATCATTTCAAGAAGTCCTTTGGTTCCAACCAAAGTGAGTTACCTAAATTAAAGGTAACGATTTCTCTTAAATTATTTTCCTTTATTTTGCTTCTCCAACCCCCAAACTCTTTTTATTTACTTTCTTTTGTAACAACACCAGTATCCTCAATATACTAGGATGTTGTTATAATAAGGATTCAAACTACAGATACACACAACTCCATCTAATGGATGATGAACATAATGTTTCTGTGGATGGCAAACTAACGCCTCACGAAACGATGATTGTTCAAATACATCTTACCGCCTCTCATGGTGGCCATTATGATGGCACTGTAATTAAATATGATATTAATGATATATATTTTATATATAAGCTTCTGTAATTCCATTTTATTTCATACCATTATTCGTTTCATGTTGTATATACATATGATAATTTCATTTGAGGAAGTGCGGACTACCGCCCCCTTAAAATGATATGACTCGTTCATACCACACATGGAACGTATAAAGGATGGTGTTAATGAACTTAAGTAACATATATAAAATATTATATTATACTGGAATAGTAATATACCTATGTATCATTTGGATTCGATTCTTTTAAAATAAAAATTAAATGGAAGTAGCGTTCGTGCGTACGTACGGACTACCGTCTCCACGAACGCGACGAGATTCATTCTCCATCATATCCATTCAAGTATAATTATCATTTAATGATTTAAAAATGATGTTTAAGGACTTGATATCATTCTGGATATGAATAAGATACAACAAACATGACTTATGTAACAAAACATATAAAAGAAAATGAGTAAGTTAACACACGAAACGACGATAATACTAAGATATTATCAAATCAATATTATAAGATCATATATGATATCATATTAATGTATATGATTCTTTTATAATTTAATAACAATTATTTCACCATTATACAGGAGGTTAACCTACCCCAACCAAGGAAAAGTACAAGGTAAGGGTTTATTTCCCAATCTCTTCATTATTCGAGGTTGTTTATACGTAATAATCTACTGGGATATCTTTATCATCCACATCCATGTTTCTTAAAAATGTATTTCAAAACATTTTTACTATTTACAAGAATATGGGTTAAAGTCATTTATACCCTTGTTTGACTTTTTATAAGAGGTTTATAAAGGAATCTTTCCGTCGTTTTCAAAACAAGGTCCTTTTTAACCTTTTCGACAGAATTGAGGTAAGAATGTTTTTTTAACTTATACGGCGGGTGCGGTTATTTTACGCCGTTATAAAATCTTCAAAGCTTTACTTAGAAGCTTATAAGAATATTTTCAAAGAAAATGTTTTATTTTATATGGATCTTAAATGATTTCAAAATAAAAGGAGATATTTCTTTAAAAAGAATTTTGATTTCATCTATGTCAACATCCTTTGATGGATTTTAAGATTATTTGAAGTTGATTTATTATGATACAAAACTTCTATATTGTATTGAAGGTTTTGTGATATGTTTGATTGTGGATGTGCTATTTTAATACCATTCATAGTTTATGGTGAACGTATTGACATTTCGTATTCTAGTTTTAATACGAATGTTTATGTTATGTTTAAAGCTTTTCATATGGGAATGCATTGGACTTAATATGTGACGGGTGGAGCCCGCTATAGCTCCTCGATGCATCGGTAGGTCTCATGAGACAAACTAGTGTCTTGGCACAAGGCCTTGACAAAATCTTATTTGTAGTCTTGGCACGAGGCCTTGGCTATGTGGTTATGATAGTCTGGCATTATGCATTCCAACATTATGAAAGTGGTTATTGATTTTTACATGTGATTATTCGATTAGTAGAATATCCATGTGAATAAGTAAATGGCATTATTTCATTTTATTTATGCCATACCATGTTGAAAGTTCATATTTAAAAGGCTTTTGTTTTAGTTATACATTGCCTTAAATGTTTATTCTTATTTATGAAAGTTTCTGCTATATTGTTATCCTTACTGGGCATTTGAGCTCACCCCTTTTCTATGTTTTATTTTTCCCAGGAAGTGAAGAAGTAAATTATGAATGACCTGCAGGGATTTTATGAGGGGTTAATAGTGTGGATTGTGGAAACATTATGTTGTTGTAGTAGTTTTTCATTTTATGATGTAATGTAAAACTTATGAATATATCTAGTGTTTCCAAGGCTACTAAACCAATCGGTCTTTCGAGATTTGATCTTTCTTGTGATCATGCCAATGTTATGTAATAATGCACCGACTCTGGGCAACTGGGGTCGGGGCGTTACATTCATGGTTGGTGCATGATTAGGGTAAACCATGAACTAACCCAACAAAAAATATGTTCCCAAAATAGTGGAACTGAACAAGCCATATAGTGATATAAACAGGTGTATTCACTTCACAAGAAACCATGTGTCCACCTTTCACTCTTTGATAGAGGTATCTCATGGTTGGGGAATGGTTTGGAAAACCATGTGGCCTAAAAGTGTGGCCTTCAAGAACATTGTTTTTTTAAAAAAAATTAAAACTATTCCCCTCAAAAAGTTTAACCCTTAACCCCCTTATAACCCCATTCATGCCCTCCAACCTTAGGCATGACTCCCACTCCTCCCCCCTATGGACTTAATTTTTGGGTGGATTTTTATTAGGGTATTCAAGAAACCATCATATAAGTTCTTACTCTCTTTATACCTTCTCATATTTTGTTTTCTTCTCCCTTCCTCTCCAAGTTATCTTTTCTCCTATAAGGGTTCTGAACAATGTTGGGTTCAATCTCTTTTCCGTGGGTTAAATATTTCTAGTTTTTATAAACAATTAGCCTTATAGGATCAATTCTTGGCATGGTTTTTTATTTACACCTAGATCTGTTAAGGTTTTAAGGAAATGGAAGCTCATTCCATATCTTACTATTATTTGATAATTTATATATTTTTCTAAGGTTGATAATTAATTTAAAAAATTATTTTTTGTGTGTGTAAAATTTCTTAATTTCAGTGTTTAGTTTGGTTGGGGTTTCAAATAAGATAATCGAAATTGTTAATGGCATGTGTGGTTATGGGATGGATTGGATTGTGAAAGAAAAAGGTTTCATTGTTTAAAAAGGGGTAAAGAACTTTGGAATATTAGGTATCATGGCGGTAAGACTAGGACAAGTATTCTAGGATTGACTCGCCTTACCTAGTTTATTCACGAAACAACAGTAACCAAACAATTATGATGGGGTTTGGTTGGATCAAGAAGGAGATGAACCTTCAAGACTAGGATTGATCAACGAGAATATGAGGATCCTAGGTCCCCACTAACCCTAGTTAAATATTTACCATGGTGCTTATATTGTATTTTATTTTTTCCAATACATGTTTTCTTATATAAAAAATCATGTTTTCAATTAATTTTTTCCATTTATTATAAAAAATAGAATGTTTAATTGTATTATTGTAGCTATGCATGGAATCATATTACGGTATACTACTCAAAAAATGTGCTCACATACTACACACACCAATGGGTGTACGTATATCTTATTTTTTTTCTTACTCAGGTAAAGGAAATGCCTATCACATTAGGGATGATAGTTCTATGTGACAATACTTTTTCATGGACAAGTGTTAGTGGTGGTGGAATGGAGTGTTGACCCATATGTTTCATAGAGGCTTGTTTGTATAGTCTCTCCACTACCCTTTTTAGTTATTTTCTTTTTTGGTTGTAAATGATAAATGTTTATTCCATACTTGTAGTAATTACTTTTATCTCCCATTTTATTATTTATAATTTTGATGTGATGAAATTTTTTTGAATTATTAATGGTCTATTATTTCTGGAGAAACTATTCCCAAAGGTGTTGGTCAATTCCTGGGAACTAGTTTCCAGCCCATGGGGAGCAGGAACACCCTTTAATCCATGGCATGGGCTGAGTCGGATGTCTAGTTGGATGTCAACCCAGACCAATTCATGAAAATTGGAGTGTGCATTCATGGGATGAATTCAGGAATAATTGAATATTTTATCATGAATGTCATAATTAATGTGTAAAAGTCATGGTAACTTGATAACATCCCAAGGGATATATAAAGGAGGCTTGGCTATGGGAATAGTGTGTGACACTCCTCATGAAAGTATTTGGATGATACTCTCTACCTCTAAAAGATCCCATATTCCATACTCCTTATCTACATTAGATATTAACATATAATATAGGATAGGGAGGTTCTTTCCAAACTATTTGGTTAATTATGTACATCCTATAGATACACCACAAAGGAAAGAGTCTAATAGTTTTTGTTTATGACCCACATGAATCTTAGATATAAAGAAATAATAGTAGTGAACGTAGATATAAGATTTATGTTATTCAATTATATTTTATTTTATTTAAGTTTCAAAGGCATGGTTATCATGATATTTATGGTTTCTAATCATTTACAAAAAAATTATTAACTGTTAATTGATCCTTATAAAAAGAACATAATGAATCTGAAGAAAATAAACTTCACCATCAACTATGATATCTTATAATGTATTTGGAAATCACATCACTACTTATGATATCATATAACATAATTATTGCAACCAAGAGGTTTCATATTAGATTTGTTGAAAATACCTGAATATTAGTGATTATGGATAAATGTTGATGGTTTTTTATCCCCATGAAATTATAAGATGGACTTATTGAAAATTACACGGGTTAGATTTTTTATAGACACATTTTTTTAGTGTGTAAAAGTATATTTAGATTTGATAGTTTATAAATGATATTATTCAAGAATATTATAGGTTTTAAATAAGTGAGAGAAATTATGAATATTTTTTCTGTTGAGTTGAGTTAGATGGTAAAGTTAAAAGTTATAAGAATTTGATAAATTCCCAATCCCATAACCAAGGGTAATAAGAGCCTAATATGTATAGGTTGATCTTGAGTAGAATGTATCTGATTTTGAAAAATTCCAGATATATAAATCTAACCAGGATAATACATAATGGTAATCAAGACAAAGTATAAAAGTATGTAGACCAATATTAAAAAGAAACTAGGGTGATACATAAAGGTAACTAGAACAATATGTAAAGGTCACAAGGATGATATGTAAATGTACCTACAAGAATTTGGAAAATTAAAAATACATAAAGGTCACCATTATGATATATAATGTTAGTTACAAGAGGTTATCAATGTCTCAATATTTAAAGGCCATTAAGATTGCACATCAAGGTCACTAAGATGGTATGTAAATGTCATCAAGAAAATATATAAAGGTTACCAAGATGATATGTTAAGGTTTCATGAAATGTTTTTGATAAATCCTTTATATTTAATGGTTACCAGGGAATAATTTAGATGATACATAATGGTCACTTAGTTTTATATAGTGATATACAAGGATTATTCAGATAATAAAATGAAAAAGTGTTAAACTACACTGGAATATATAGGAGTTGGTCTGGGGAATTCATGGGAGTAACCATGACAAAACAGCTGACACATAAGGGTTACTTGATTTTCCAGAAAATATGATTGATAATACAAACATACATGTATTATAATATACATTATCTATTATAAAATATGATTGATAAAATGTAAATCAAGAAAATTCAAATATAATTGACATGTCATCACTTTATAACTGTTTAATGTTTAAGGAATGAACATTAAATGCCTAACTGAAGAAAAATGATGGATATTTACATTAATATTACATGAGAGATAAATATGAAGTAGACTTATTTAATGTTAATAAAATTCTTTAATTTGAATTAAAAATTCAAATCCCTTTAATTAAAATTTTGGGAGACATCTAGAATAAAAATAAGGAGAAAATTTCTTGAAATAATTAACCTAGAAAAGAATGGAAGAATAAATATTTCTAAGAAGAGGGAAAAGGATAAAGGTTTTCAAAAACATGGGTTTCATTCAATATATTAATTAAATATGATTTAATTGTTTCTATATTGTATTCTATTGAATATCATGGTGTAGAGTTTTTTTAAAAATTGTAATGATAGGGAAGAGGATAATTCCTTCACTAGAATTATTTTATCTAGAGTTTTATTATTGTCTGAAGTTTGTTTAAAGATAAAAGATTCAAATCCTCTCATGAGGAATTGATTATATCTAGCAGTGGAATGTTTAGTAGTACATGGTATACATCAGTGCAAAACATTTGGAATTTTGATGTTTTATATAACTAATATCTTATAGGAAGATATCTACAATTTTTTAAACCAATATCTTCTTGAAAAGTGTGTGAAGGAGGAGAAAGGAGTGACCCTTGAGAGTTATTAAGTTATTCCATAAACCATTTTATAGGTAGTTATCCTTGGTGATTAGTGACTTCACCTAAATTTTACATCCTCCAAAACACTCATTTATAGTGGGTTTTTGGTACAATATCATAATGTTGAGTGAAGGATTCTAGGATATAGACCAATATACACAAACTATGTTACAAGTCATGTGTCCCTAAATGTTTTAGTTTTTTCACATGTGTATGATATTTAATGTGGGTGAATTTATATAGTGATCATTTTAATAGTATTCCATCAAAAAATATAACAACATATGGAGAGAAATGGTTCTTTTGAAAGATTTGAAATTTTTTTATACCCTTATTAATACCCCTCTAAAGGTTTTTATGGTTTCTATAAGTTATATAAAAGCCTAAATGGTCTATTTGTGATGTTAAATCTTGAGAAACTATTATCATTTTAGTATGGATTATATTTTTTTAAAGTGTATAATTATTTTCCAAGATGAGATTGAACCATATGAATTTTTTCGATGCGAGAGTAAATCTTGAGGGTGATCTTGAAGATTTTGAGATTAAAATAATTAAGAACAAGATATTAAAGTATTTTAGTAAGTGTATGATGAGTATATTGAAGAAATTGAGGAAAAAATGTCCTCTATTGAGAAACTGGTTGATGGTCAGGTTGTAATTCCTAATGAATCAGAATTATGTAATGATTTGAATCACAAATTAAATGATAAAAAATTTGAGTTCTTTCTTTGGAGAAAAAAATGAGAGAATTTATTCTCTTGAGAAAAAGATGTTGTGTTTAAAATATGGACTTACATAAATCCCTTAGAATATGATTTATTTGAAATAATTTTTTTTAGGTATTTATATAAGATGTTGTGTCATGCATGTGTGATGAGAGTACTAATGAATTATAGTTATACAAGGCTTAATTTAAGGATGTTGAGTAAGAGATTAAGTAAATGAATAAATCTCTAGATAAAATATTAAAATAGTCTTATGATAATATGATGAAGATAATTAAGGATCATATTGAGAAAATTTCATTGAATATGTGTTCTTAATTAGTTAATTATTGGGAAGAATTAATTTTGATATAAATTCTCAATCATTACTCCTAGCGAAAAATTGAATGTAGTGGAAGGAGTGATAAAGTCAATTATTATATTTAAGAATATAGAGTTTGATGTAAAGTGAAAAAGGATTAAAGATATTGAAAGTTCTTTAGTATATTTAGAAGATGCGAATTAAGATCAAGAGAAGTTTATCAATATGAATTGTCAATATAATGTAAAATCATTTTTTGATGAAAGAGTCTAACTCTATTTTAAGTTATTTGGTTTGTATTTTAAGTTAGAATATTTTTAAGACAATATTACAACAAAATAGAAAAGTTTAATAGATTGGTTGAGTCATTGAGAAATTTTGAGGGGTGTATTGAATTTAAAAGACTAGCTATTATGGATAAGTTAGGCTTTAGGTTTAATACATCATCATATAAAGAATACATGAAACATTCACTAAATTAAAATAGTGGGATAAGAGGAGTTCACAAAGATAAATCAATGACAATATGATACAATGTGGTTGAATAAAACTTGTGAATCCATATAAATAAATAAAAAAACTTGTGTTTTTATTATGGAATTACTAGTCATACAATAAGGTTTTGTAAATATAATTTTGATTTGATTTTAGATTGTGAAAATAAAGGAATAAAAATTCATCTATACCATAAGATATAAGGTTTAACTATTTTAATTTTTATTAACATTATTCAAATTTTGGGTTTATTAACTTGTAAAAAAAATTAAATATGAAAGGAAGGTTATTCCAACACAAATGGATTCAAACTACACCTTTTGAGTTACTTTTTTTTTCTTTGGATAGAAATGTTACATGATGAATAACTGTATAATGGAATTTTTGGGTTAGAATTCATGGATGAGAAGAAGAAAAATTATTATTATATAATATTATTTTATAAATGTGTCTATAAAGAACATATTTAATGGTATTATAATATTATAATAAGAAAATGAATGATAAGAAGACGATTTCTCCTACGATGATGTAAATCAAGATGGTATGAAAAGAAATTTTTCTACATTAATGAATAGTATCATGTGATTGAAGAAAGATAGGATGGACTATCAAATTGATGTCTTTAATACATCAAATACTGTTATTGTTTAAAATCATTCATGGAAGGAATATAATAAATTGTAAAAAAATAAGAAGGAATATGAATATATCCTCACGTACAATAAAAAAGAAAAAAAGTTAAAAATATATTTTCAAAATGGTAAAAGGAAACAACTTGAATATATTTTTATTACTGGATAATAATGTATTATTTTAAAAATAAAGAAATATTGAAAAGTATAATCATTAAAAAAATCACCACACATGAAATATACAAGAATACACAAGATAAGTAGAGAGAGAAAGTAAAAAATAATGCGGAAAAATGTATTAGTTTCATCATTGGAAGAAATAATTATAAGAATACTTGTAATAAATATGGAATAAATGGTTCAACAAGTCCAACTATAGTCCCAAAATTAAGGATATCAGAGGCACCCCTATCTCTATGCACTTAATTTTTATATCTTATGATTAGTTTGATACAATATTAAGGGGGAGATATGATACATGGGGTTTATGAATTTAAATAAGATGAACTAAAAATGTGGTATCATTTGTTTTCTTTCTAGGATAATAAAATTTACTAAAGAGAATGTATTACGACTTATATTTTTTCCCTATAGAATATTATCAAAATATTTTTAATCTAAAATTGAATAAATTAAGGAGATTTTGTGATGAACATTTAAATGCTAATTAGCCTCATCTGAGAATAGATAATATATATAATGAAATGAAGGCCATTAATATAAAATGTTATAACTAGTTTATCATGGAAAATTTGTATAAATTGGTTAAATATATGATATTAATAACACTATTCTTTCTTAATTTATTATACAGTGATAGTCTTGTGTATGTATGATTGATATCACATGATTTTTTTAAAGGAACTTATTTTTATAAGCTTTTAGAAGTAACTATGTGATGGGTAGAACATTGAAGTTATGTACTTAGAATATTGTTTCATATACTAAGTTTTTAACTCACCAGGTTTTTAGGGTTTTTCAATGACCCATTTACAAGTGGTAAATTTACTTGGTGAAATTTCTTGAGAAGAATAAAAATAAAAATGAAATTGGGTTCAATGTGATGTTAAAATGAATGATGGTCCAAAGCTTAAGTTTCTGTTGATATTCAATACACGGTTAAAAGAACCTAATTTTTTTAATGTAAAATTAAGTGTATAAAATCCATAAAGGTATATGTTACTAAAAGGGAGAGTTATAACTCTATAAATATATATTTTATATTTAATTGTTAAAATGATTTAAGGTAAATCGATGTGGAATCATATAGAAAAATAAACTGAATATATATGTTGTATAGTCTCTCTAAATATTAAGGTTCTAATAGTAATGTCCAGGTGATGATATTTCTTGAGGAAGTAGTGAAATAAGATTATTGGAAATAGGGAAGTGAAGATGACAAAGAAAACTCAATAATTTTATAAAAAATTGAAATATTGAATGGTGTATTTAGTAAAGACAAATAATTTTTATTTTATTGAAAATGGGGAATAAATAATTACATTGAATCCATATATTTGTAGAATATTGGATTGAAAGAGAAAATTGGATAGATTACCTCCATATATTGACCATTTATTGATTTAATTGAAGTATTTTCTAAAAAATAGAAGGGGTGGGGGATTTTTGAAAATATTTTTTTGTATGTTTCATTTATTGAAGATAAATGAAGGTTGATGATAATGGATGGTTGTTTAAGGTTGTATATTTTAAATAAATTTTGTGAAGTATTTTTTTATAC
This sequence comes from Viscum album, assembly GCA_963277665.1. NCBI lineage: Eukaryota > Viridiplantae > Streptophyta > Magnoliopsida > Santalales > Viscaceae > Viscum > Viscum album. The sequence goes on from OY728142.1 coordinate 1,493,854,444, forward strand.
TCAGTTGGGCTGGATTTGTTGAAGTCACATGTTTTTTATTTTTTAAAGTATATATTGGATCTGATCGATTATAAATGATATTATCAAAAAATATTCTAGATTTAAAATAAGTGAGATAATTTATGAAGAATATTGGAGTCTAGTTGAGCTAACAGAGAAAATTCAGTGTTTTAAGGATTTAAAAAAAATCCTTGTCTCATATAAAAGGGTAACAATAAATGAATATTTAAGGGTTTATCTTGAGTAGACAGGGTCTGAATTTAGAAACACACTGATATGTAAAGGTAACCAGAATAATACATAAAGGTGAAAGTTCCAATATGTAAAAGTAACCAAGATAATACATAAATTTAACCTAGATGATATTTAAAGGTATCCAAGACAATATGTAAAGGTAACTTGGATGATATGTAAATTTATTCTAAAGAATTTAGAAAATTCATAATTTGTACAGGTCACCATGATGATATATAATGGTCACTTGGATGAAACATAAAGGTAGTTGAATGAATTCAGAAAAGTCCGAATATGTAAAGGTCACTAGTATGATACATAAAGTCCACTGGTCGAAAACATTAATGTTATTGGGAAGTTATATAAAGGTTTTTTATTAGATTTTGACAATTTCCTGATAAAAAAAAGTTACCAGGATTCACTATGGATGATGCATAAGGATCACTAAACAATATATAGTGATATGTAAGAGTTTTATAAAACATAAAAGGTGTTTAACTACACTATAATATGTAATATTTGATCCAAAGATTATGTGAGAGAATATTGGATATAAAATTAAATATATAAGGGTTAATTGATTCAACTTTGTCAATCATAAAATATGATTGATAAGGTAAAAATATATATATTTCAAATAGAACTAATTTTTTTGCACATAGAAACAATTTTGGGATTATGGAACAAACATCAATAGCCTAAATGGATTTTAGTGGTGGATATTTACATGAATATGATCTATAAGATAAATTTAAAATAAAGGAAATTCATCGTAGTTAACTCCTTGAATTTTAAATTGAAATTACAATCTTCTAAATGAAAACAGAGAGAGATGGATGGAATAAAAATTAAAAGAAAAGTTGTTGAACAAACTAATATAGAAAAGATAGGAGTAGAATATATATTTCCAGTTTGGGACAAGAAATAAAAAGAAAGGTAGTCAAAACACAATCTTGGTTGAATATATGAATTAAAGAAGATTGAGATTTTTATTGATTTTATTCCATTGAATATTAGGGTGTAAAGTGTTTGTACATACCCATTAATAAAATTAAGTATAAATTTCCTATGCTCGAATTATTATTTTTAGTTTTATTACTTTTTAATGTATTTTTTAAGATTATAGATTTAAATATTCCTAGAAAGAGTTAACTAAATTTGGTCATAGAATTGGGAGTAACATATGTCATACATTGGAGAATCACAATAGAAATTATGATGTTGTGTAAAACTAATATCTTCTAGTAAGATACCTATAAGTCTTTAAAATTATATTTTTTTGGAGAAGTTCATGAAGGAGGAGAAGGGAGTGACCCTTGAGAGGCCATGAGCTACTCCAAAAACCATTATATAGGTAATGAGCCTTGGTGAGAAGTGAATCCACCTAAATTATTATACAGAGTGATCCTTGGTGATAAGTAACTTCACTCAAATATTATCTTCATTAAAATAGTAAATAATACTAATTTTTTGGTACACCAATGCAATTTTGAGTGTATAATCCTTGGATATTTCCCATTTCGGGTGAAACAAGTAAAATCCATGTGTCACTACGTGTTTTAATTTTTTCATATGTGTGTGATATTTGATGTGGGTGAATTAAATATAGTGAAACATTGAATATCAGTACTTATAATAAGGGAACATGATCTAAATAGAAATGTATAAGGTGAAAGAGTTTAAATTTTATAGCACCTTGATTCACCCCCCTTAGAGTGTCTCAGGTTCCAAAAATAATGCATGCAATATAAAAAAGATCATATCATTTTTAATGATAAGTAATATGACAATGATTTTTCTCAATAAAAACTATATCATATTCAAGGATTGAAATATGACATGATTTTTTTATTCATTTCAAACAAAATTTTAAGAATCATGAAGCATGGTGTTAAACTGATACCACTAAATGGTTTCTAAGGATTGAAAAACCCTATAAAAGTAAGTGTAACACAATAGAAACCTAAAATGCCAAGATCATCAAGCTATAAAATACTACATCATGAATAATATAAATGAATAATGTGTACCTTACACTGATTAACCTATGTTATTATCTTTTAATAGTTCTTAATAAATATGACTAAGGAGACGATAAAATAATTTTTCCTTTAGGGAATATCTGTAGATCGACCAAATCACCCTACGCTTAGATGGGACCCTCCTTGAGAAAATTATATGATAGTATCAAATGATTTCTATGGAAGGAGAAGAAATAAAGATTTAGTAATGATAGAATTTTTATAGGAAGCTTAGGAAAGGATTACTCATACACATGAATACCTTTTCATTCTTTATATAGTCCATAGGAAACTCTTGAACTTTTACATGAATTTTATCATTTTTTATGAGTGATATATGTAAATGAAAATGATAATAAAATTTAACACCCTTTTTCATAAGGATTTTTTCATATAAATGTTTTTTTGATTATCTCATAAATTAAAAGTATTAATTATAAATATGGTGGAAGATATCTAAATATTAATTTCTTAAATAATGACTTCCATGATCATTAATAGGGTTAATATGAATCATTAAATATGATTATATTTCATATTAAATAACTCAATCATACATTATGATTGTCTTGGTAGTATCATGATACATAAATACCCCTCAATTATTACATACATTGTTAACATATGTTGTACCATACGATTTATACATATTGTATAACATTATATAGAAAAAATATCATATATTATTAGATTTTGGTAATATATCCATAAAAAATCCATATTTGTAGTAGTTTCTAGCTGAAGAGTTTTGGATAGTAGCTCTAATAGAATCTCTGAAGCTGGTTCAATAATACGAGAATGAATGAATGGTTAAATCTGACATCAATGTATATGACTGTCTGTAAATAATACTATAATGACCCGACCATAAACATTACATAATATTAAATTATGTCAAAAAATCACATTGAGGATCTTTTCATGTTTATAGTTTTATAGAATTAGGCCATAACTATTACATAACAACTTGAATAATACATGTAGACACTACTAATCAATATCCATTTTTTCATAAAATAAAAACTCTTAAAAAGAAACATGTCTAGTTCCATGTTTTAGACAACATGACATTTCATTGATCCCATACTTGACCCTATTGATCTTTAAGATCTATAAAAAACATTTCAAAAACTTGGGATGAACATAAAAAGCTCATTAAGGGTTATAAAATAAGGAAGGAAAACAGTATCCTATCATTAAATACAAATCAATGAAACCATAATTTTCAATCATAACATATCTTATGAAATCATATAATTTATGAATAACACCCACATATCATAAATCATAAAGGTAACATATAGAATTCATAACATAATTACATTCTAGATATCATCTCTATGTAGGGAGTTACACTTGGAATACCCATCATAGTATATTCCCTAAATCTCTTAGGAGAAAAATCACGTTTACCTCTGTCACATTACCTAATGTATTAGAGAGCTATCTCGGGCTCACCCACCATAGGTTTATCACAGAACCACCCGTATACACAAACAATGCCCAATGACCATAACATATTCATAAAAAATAACACAAACATAATGGAAAGATAACATTTCCACATTCCAATCACAATATATAAAATCAAGATATTGAAAAAAACAATTCTTTATCAAATCATTTTAAAAACCATTTAAAACATTTAATAAAGAGATTTTTTAATCAAAGTGTCTCATACCACTTTGAAACTTATAAATAAATTATCATTTGAAAACATTAATGACCATATAAATAAATCCTTAAAACCATTTTTAAAACATGGACATTAATGATAAATATTTCGAAGAATAAGTCTTTAAAACATTTAAAACGATATTTTCGTTAAAAAGTTTTATAAAAAATGAGAGATGCTTGAATAATAATAACTGAGGTATAACATTAAATCAGAAATTTATAATATCACGAGAATAAGGGGATTCATGATATAATATTCCAAAGGATAGAATATACACCAGATAGGATTTAACTGGTGAATAACAACAATGAATCCTCAATGGAATGTAAATTGAGACGAAATCCCTTATAAAAACTCTATCCTTAGATTAAGGATAAATAAATTACATAATAATGTGTAAAAATAATAATACACTCAATATGATTGGATATTCTGTGTAAATCAATTATAATAAATTCACACATTTTCTTTTTATAACAAAACCAAGGACTTGGATGTTTAACTCAATGAAAGGAAATTGAGTTAAAATTAATCTTATCATGTTTATATCGATGACTTGATAATTTATCAATGGAGTGATTATGTGTATGAAAAGTATATCCACAAAAAGTGGAGTGGAAATTACAATATAAATAAATAAATAGTTATTCCACACATAATCATAACATGACATAATTAAGAATTAGAATATTTACCCAAGGAATGGAAATTGGGTTAAAAGGATCCCTTACTGATTTGGTAAATTTCAAAACATACAGAACATGAATGAGGGATCATAAAATGAAGAAGTAAATACACATAAATTGAAGTATATTACATAATCAATTCAATAATGGTCAGTACATACACCACACAAAAGGAAATAGTGGAAAATATAGCATAGATCTAATGGGAATAAAAAGTGAGATGAAAGTCCCTTACCACGTTGTAATCAATCGAGTCGTATGACCAAAAGTTAATAAACACCTAATGATTCATATATTAAAATGAATATAAAGAGAATCATGATAATATATATCAAATGGAAGTACACAATATACCACATGCAATAAATTAGTGGTGAAAAATGGAAATCTGACGAATTAAAAGTGTGATTAGAAACCCCTTACCTCATGTCCGAATTGACTTTTTTGTTATTTTTTATTAATGAATAATAAAAATAAGTTAATTTATAGTTTATTAATAATCCTTTTTCATGTTTATTATTCTTTTATATCACTTATTAACATGTTATAGATAATATGTAATCATTTAAGTTAATAATGGTCGTTTTTTTCGATATTTGGTACTTGAGTCAAAAATGGACTTATTATAATTAAAATTTGTTCACATGGTCAAAAGTTCCTTATATAAAGAATTATATTCATGATTTAGATATCATATATATCATATATATCCAGTATATACATGTATTTATAATAGTACATAACATTTGGAGGAAAGAAATGAAATGCACCGTTCATGGAGATCGTAAGCCGTACGTACACATGAACGCTACTTTTATTTCTATTTATTATTTTAATTTAATTAAAACATAATTATACGTAGTTATATTATAATTAAATTATAATATCATATATAATATCATTAATTCCATCCTTTATACATCCCACGTATGGAATTAAAAAGTCATATCACTTTGAGGGGGGGTAGTCCGCACTTCCTCAAATGAAATTATCACGTGTACCCCTAAAGGAAACCATAAATGTTTACTATAAAAGAAAAATATAGAAGCATAAATAAAACATAAACATAATATATATATCATATATAAATTAGTTCCATCTTAATGTCCATCATGAGAGGTGGTAGGAGATAACCGAACAATCATCATTTCGTGAGGCATTAGTTTTCCATTCACAGAAACAGTATGTTTTCACTCATTAGATGGAGGTGTGTGTAAGTTTAGTTAGAATAATTCTCATAATAACATCCTAGTATATTGCATATACAGTTTTTGTTATAAAATAAACGACTAAAATGAGGTTAGGGGTTGTAGAAGTAAAATAAAAGAAAAGAAGTTAAGAGAAACTGTTACCTTTAATTTGGGTAACTCCCTTTGGTTTGAACCAAAAGGACTTCTTAAAGTGACTTATGCTTAAGGTAAGGATTTTATGAGGAAGGGTGGGATCTTAAGAGCTTATTTGTTCAGGTGTTGGATGATCCAAGGGGCTTGAGTGGTGTAAGGAATGGGTTATAGGTGAGGGCTTTTTATAAGGAGGAGGAGGGGTTTTTTAGGAAAGTGTGAAAATATTATTTTATTATATAATTATTTTCGGTTTATAAAGGTCAAAAACTCATTAAGGTAGAAGTTAATATGACTAATGGTTGAATGATATTAATCCAATAAGAATTGGACATGTTTTGGATGTTATTTTAATATTTATATTCTTATTTATTTAAATGATTTATTAAGGAGGAAAACACTGCATCGTTTTTGTGTTATAAAGAATTTTATTTATTTGATGTCTTAAAGGTATAAAAAAATACCATGATGTAAGAAATATTTTTATATTTCCAATGAATATTCATAGTCAAAAGGATAACTTACATAATACCAGGTAAAAATTAACATACTAAAAGATATTTGTTTATGTCATTTTTGACTTTACTTTAAGTTAATTAAAATAAATTGTCATTATCACTCCCAAGTGGCTCCATAGGTCCCAAAATAGACCCAATGATGACCATGGTCGAAAATTATTCAACCAATAAGGTTAGGAGAAGTATTAAGGTAATTTTGTATTATTATAATATTATTTTTACCTTGAATTACCCTATTTACCTTTAACCACGTTAAATAAAAGTCAAAAGTTACTATTCAACATAAATTATTTTCATCTTATTGAACCAGATTTTAATTCCTAATAACAACCATGTATTTCAGAATTTCTAAATTCTATTCACAGAAGTAGTAAAATTTCATTTAAATGAAAAAGTCAGTTTTTTAACTACTACTTAGTGGTTACACTATTCATAAAAAATAGATGTTTTTCAGAAAAATACCAAAAATTTCGCCTATGATATATTTGATATGTCAAATTCAAAAAATATGTCTATTTTAAAAAATTCAAAACATATAAGTTTCATTAATTAATTTAAAATTAATTCTCACTGTCAAAACATATAGCGTGTTTTTAAAAAACAACATCTATCCAAATATTAACACTTGTTTATGTCTAATTTCAAAGTGAAATTAATTCCAATGTCCACCATTAGATTAAATGGTAAAAATATAATCTAATTACACTTTAAAACCAATTTAAAAGGTAATATATCAATATAAATAAATTATATTAAAACAAATATTTTAATTAAAATACAGTATTTTTCACAATTCATTAAAAATTGAATTTTATCAGAAAAATACAAAAAAATAACCCAAAGTAAATTTGGGTGTCCCTATTTTGAATAAAAATTTTATTTTTTCAAATAAAACGTATAAAAGTGAGAAAAACTAAATTTAAGGAGGGGTCTCCATCAAAAGGTGGTAAATCGGCCTTTTTGTGAATATTAGAATATTTATGCTTAAAATAAAATTATTTTTTATTTTATACCTCTAACATTTCTTGGATAAATGTAAAAACATTTAACAAACATGTATAATATTATTGTAGTTAGTTATATTCATTCTTTCCAATACAACGACTAGGCATTAACTACCATTTAAAATAATAATATAATATTATTAGTGTACAACATAAAATTTCAAAGAAACCCATTTTTGCGTATCAGGTTATCCAAATAACATGGCATACCCTTTAAAGAAAAATTAATAATTAATTTAAAAATATTTTTAAATTTAAAAATGTCACATTCTTTATTTACCATGGATGTTGCATCCTTCCCCCTTTTGGGAATTGCATCCTTGTAATTTAAAAATTGGGCTCAGAAACAACATTGAAAGTCCCACATTGGAAAAAGAGTAAATAAAACTATCACATTAAAATAAAGAAAGATATATAAAAAGGTCACCTGAGACAATATATACTAGTATTCCATGAAAACATGGATATGGAAGAGAAACTAACTCTCATAGATTAATAGAGAGAGATAGAGAACTTGATCATATAAATTTAACCACCACAATACTATAAATTTGTGGTTGGGTAAATAGATGATGATAAAAGAGAGCTTATTAATTTTTTTACTTCAATATCCATTTCATATATTTGATGAATTAAATTAATAACTATACTAATATCATAAGGAAATATACTTACTTTTCATGTAGAGTATCATCCTTTAATAAAATTCTACCACAAACTCATCTTTTCTCAAAGAGGTAAATATTAAAGATGATATGGTCACACTAGAAGTGCTAGAATCTACTTCTAGAGTATCACATAATATAAAAAATATGAACTATATATTTCCCCTATCTATAAAAATCAACCAAAAACAAAATTGGTTGGTAGAAGATCATATAATCCACAAAAGGATAATCTTATACCAAAAGAAAAACTACTCTTAATCTCCAAATTTTTTCAAACAATACCCAAAGTTCAACCAAGACCTTTCAATAAACAACTGTTCATAAAATTATTCAAAGTAATCCAAACTAATATTGAAACCCAAATCTCATAAGGATTTAATCACATAGTCCTCCAAGATAAATCTTAACATTTATCTCCAAATAACATCAGTTACTCTTAAAGTCTCATATGGAAAGGTAATTAACCTAATCACATATTATCCATGATAGGTTAATCATATTCATAGATAACCCACAAATAAATTTATTATTGATTCATAAATCATCTGACTAAAAATAATTATTCATACTAAATAGGGAATTCATGTAGTCCAGTGGTAGGTGATAAATCCCAATCACACTTTGGTTGTGGGTTCAATTCTCATAGCTTTGTCTGACGTGACGGGTTGTCACCCGGTCTTCGTGTTGTACTTTTTTCTAAAACTATATAATTTTATAACATTCCCAAAAAGATATAAATTCATAAAAAATAACCATAACATATTTTAACCATAATTTTTATGTAATAACTTTCATTTTTCATCCCAAAATGTATTAACCTGTAATTGCCTCAAATTCAAGGATCATATAAACCCAAATGGTTCTTTATAACTATTTCCACAAAAGAAAATATAATTATTCCATGATTAAAATTTTTATATATCAATCTTTAGGGTTACACATACTATAAAAAGTCATCAAATGTAGTCCCATAATCAAAAGAGCCTTAATACTTTTAAGTATTTCTCCATCCTAAAATCTACCAAAACTCTTGAATCCATTATATGTTGACTTCATACTCATTCAACATTCTTCATGATCCATTAAAAATTCCATTAAAACTTATTATTAAATACTTCTTTCCTATAAACAAAATCCTGAATTATATCCTAAGATTCAATAATATCAAAACATATGTTAATAAATATTCCATACCTTTCATTAGTCATTATCAATTTCTTCATCCTCAATTGGAATGGATTTAGGTGTTGATAAAGAATAATTTGTATGATCCTAGTGATACCATTCCCAAAACTTCTTCATAGGACAATTGTTTGTATAATGAACATGCACACCACATTTAAAACATTCAATTTATCCCTTAGAAAGAACTTCTTTCCCTTTCATAGAGTCAACTGGATGCTTCCTTTTTCCATAGTAGGTTCTTGCTGTATCACCTTCATTCCAACAACTATATCATCTTCCCATCCCTTTGAAGAATTTTCCTAGGTGTTTCTTTCCACATCCTTGACACATAGGTTTTTGAACATACATACCTTTATAATTATTACCTGAACTTATGAAGGGATTTGTTTCTCGCATATACGATGCCTTATAAAAACCACTAAGGTTCAGGATTTCAATCATGACTCTAAATTGTTGGTTGAGAATAACCACAAGATTTGTCATTGAATCTCCCATTTCATTTAGTTTCTCATTCAGAAAATCATCACAGTTTTCTTCACATCCACTGTTACTTTGGTACCTGCTAGATCTAGACATTTACTAAACCAAAATGGTAAGTATGAGTATATCAATAAAATCATCATATAATATCTAATGAGGAGGGTAAATACTAAGATATACTTATTCAAGTTATATTAAACTCATTAAATTTATTAAAAAAACTATGACTCTTTCTAAAATCCTAACCATTTTGTCACTTATGCTTAAAGAATACCCTACCCTCTAAAGTTATCTAAACTAACCTCTAATACCAACTATAAGGACCCAACCATAAACATTACATAATATTGAATTATGTCAAGAATTCACATTGAGGATCTTTTCAGGTTTAGAGTTTTCAAGAATTAGGCCCTAACTATTACATAACAACTTGAATATTACATGTAGACACTACTATTCAGTATCTATATTTTTCATAAAATAAAAACTCTTAAAAAGAAACATGTCTACTTGCATGTTTTAGACAACATGAATTTTCCTTGATCCCATCCTTGACCATATTCATCTTTATGTCCTGTAGAAAACATTTTAAAAACTTTGGATGAGCATAAACAGCTCAGTAAGGGTTATAAAATAAGGAAGGAAAACATTATCCCATCATTAAATACAAATCAATGAAACCATAATTTTCAATCATAACATATCCTACGAAATAAAATGATTTATTAATAACACCCACATATCATAAATCATAAAGTTAACATATGTAATTCATAACATACTTACATTTTAGCTATCGCAGCTACATAGGGAGTTACAATTGGAATACCCATCACAGTATATTCCCTAAATCTCTTAGGAGAAACATCACATTTACCTACATCATGTTACCCAATGCATAGGAGATCAATCTTGGGCTCACCTACCCTAGGTTTATCATAGAACCACCCATATACGTAAAGAATGCCCAATAACCAGAATATATTCATAACACATAACACAAGTATAATGTAAAGATAACATTTAAACATTACAATCACAATATATCAAATAAAGATATTGAAATAAACAATGCTTTTTCCATAATCCATATTTTTTATTATTTTCAAATGACACTTTAAGGCTATGTGTGAACCCACCACAAAACCAACCAGATACAAAATAATAACCCACCACTACAAACACCCAAAGAACCAGGCCCAAAATTTTCAGATTTCGAATTTTAACTTTCAAAATTAAAACATCCCCAAACTCAGGCCATGTGCAGACCGCTTCACATGCCCCAACACTGCCACCTCCATCCATCTTCACCACCGTCAAAGAAACCTACCTCCTGAGACTCCACAATCATCGCACCAACGAATTTATCCTTACGCCACCGAAATGCCGTCACATCGATGCATCACCATCGACAACGTCATCACCATTGACCACTTCACCACCGATCACCACCAGTACCGAACATCATCTTCATCTCTGATCCGTAAGCACATTGTCATCGCTGTTCAGACATCCCACAAGAACACTGAATCCCATTGTCACCATATCAATATCTCACCACCAATGACCAACACTAGAACACAAAAAAACCATCGAAGAGCGCGAACTGACGGTGAGGAAGAAAAACATAAGATAAATCGAAACCTGGGTAGAACCCAAGAGAAACTGAAACAAGATTATTTGGTGTTGATACTCAAAAGGAAGCATAGCCGGTTTTGAACCCCTAATGCAAGCCGGGGATGAAACCCTACAAGGGAAGCTCCACGACCGCCGAACCGCAGACCCAAAACCCTGTGTATCCATTTCTCCAAACCCAACCTAGATAGGAGCGGTAGAACGCTAGGTCAGATCAAGGTGGGGAATCCAAGGAAGAAAACCCGAGAAAGAAACCCAGGGAAGAAATCCCAAAATGAAAAGAATGAAACAGGGAAATAAAACCAAGCAAGGACCAACTCCTAAGGCATCTGGAAATCCGATGTCCTCTACACCGCTTTACCAAAACCTCATAGTATCCCTCGCTCCAAATATGACCTGGATATGAGAGGGGGAACTCAATGTTAGATCACGGTAGAGGTGGCCGAGGGGAAACCAAAATGACTTCACAGAGTAGGGAGGCAGAGCGAGAAGAGGAAACCCTAAGAGGATGAGCGAGGGAGAAGAAGAAACCCAGAGAAATCAGAACAGGTAAGGGAGGGAAGAGTGAACCTGAAAAGACGGGCAGAGGAGTCGCCGCTGCGAGGGGGTCGAAACCCTAAGAGGCGGAAGATGGAAGGCGAGCCGAAAGATCGAAATCGCCAGGTGAATGAGGCGCCATAGGAGAGCCCCAACGAATGGTATCCAGAGGGAACCTGAAAAGATGGGCAGAGGAGTCGCCGCCGTGAGGGGGTCGAAACCCTAAGAGGTGGAAGATGAAAGGAGAGCTGAAAGATCAAAATCGCCAGGTGAATGAGGCTCCATGGTTAACTAATGCATAGTAATAAACAATGCTTTGTTAAATCATTTTCTAAACCATTTAAAACATTTAATAAAGAGATTTTTTAATCAAAGTGCATCATACCACTTTGAAACTTTTAAATAAATTATCATTTTAAACATTAATTTCCATATAAATATATCCTTAAAACCATTTTTAAAACATGGACATTAATGAGAAATATTTAGAAGAATAAATCTTTAAAACATTTAAAATGATATTTTAGTTAAACAGTTTATAAAAAAATGAGAGATTCTTGAATAAAAATAATTGAATAATAACATTAAATTAAAACTTTATAATATAAATAGAACAAATGGATTCATGATATAATATAACAAAGGATAGTATATTCACCACATAAGTGTTAATTTGTGCATAACATTAATGAATCCTCAATGGAATGTAAATTGAGACGAAATCCCCTATAAAAACTCTATCCTTAGATTAAGGATAAATAAGTCACATAATAATGTGTGAAAAATATGAATACACTAAATATGATTGTATATTCAGTTTAAATCAATCATAGGAAATTCACACATTTTCTTTTTATGAAAAAACCAATGACTTGGATGTTTAACTAAATAAAAGGAAATTGAGTTAAAAATACTCTTATCAAGTTAATATCGATGACCTGAAAATTTATCAATGTAGTGATTATGTATATCAAATGTATATTCACACAAAGGGGAGTGTAAATTACAATATATATAAATAAATAGTGATTCCACACAAAATCATAACATGACATAATTATGAATTAGAAGATTAACCCAGGGAATGGAAATTGGGTTAAAAGGACCCCTAACCGATTTGGTAACTTACGAAATAAAAAACCCATGAAAGAAGGATCATAAAATGAAGATGTAAATACCCATAAAATGAAGTATATTACGAAATAAATAAAATCATGGGCAGTACATACACTACACAAAAAGAAATAGTGGGAACTATTTCATGAATCTCACGTGAATAAAAAGTTAAATGAAAATCTCTTACTACATTGTAATCAATCGTGTTGTATGAAAAAAAGATAATAACCACCAAATGATTCAAAAAATAACATAAATATAAATTGAATCATGAAAATATATATAAAATGGCAGTACACAATACACGACATGCAATAAATTAGTGGTGAAAAAAGAAATATCACAAAATTAAAAGTGAGATAAGAACCCCTTACCTTGTCTCTGAATTGACTTGTTTGTTCCTTGTTCTTCCTGAATATTGAACTTAAGTTAATTTATAATTAATTAAGAATAATTTTTCAAGTTTATTATTTCTTTTATATCACTTATAACCATGTTATAAACAATATTTATCCATTTAAGTTAATAATGGTCTTTTTGTCGATATTTTGTACTTGGGTCAAAAATGGACTACTTATAATTACAAGTTGTTCACATGGTAAAAAGTTCATTATATCCAGAATTATATTCATGATTTAGATATCATATATTTCATATATATCCAGTATATATATGTATTTATAATAGTACATAACATTTGGAGGTAAGAAATGAAATGCACCGTTCATGGAGACGGTAAGCCGTACGTACGCATGAACACTATTTTCATTTTTATTTCTTATTTTAATGGAATTAAAACATAATTATACATAGGTATATTATAATTCCAGTATAATATCATGTAAAATATCATTAAATCCATCCTTTATACGTCCCACATATGGAATTAACGATTCACATCACTTCGAGGGGGCGGTAGTCCACACTTCCTCAAATAAAATTATTGTATTTATCCCTAATGGAAACAATAATGGTTTTCTATAAAAGAAAAATATAGAAGCATAAAGAAAACATAAAAGTAATAAATATATCATTTATAAATTATATCCATATTAATGTCCACCATGAGATGAATTAGGAGATAATCAAACAATCATCGTTTCGTGAGGCGTTAGTTTTCCATTCACAGAAACAGTATGTTCTTCACCCATTAGATGGAGGTGTGTGTAAGTGTAGTTAAAATTATTCCCATAAAAACATACTAGGATATTTAGTATACTGGTGTTGTTATAAAAGAATGGAATAAAAATATTTTATGAATTTTAGAACTAAAATATAATAAAATAAGTTAAGAGAAACCGTTACATTTAATTTGGGTAACTCCCTTTGATTTGAACCAAAAGGACTTCTTAAAGTGCCTTCTTCTTAAGGTAAGGAATCTAGAAGAGGAGGAGGGATATTGAGAGATTATATGGGTAGAGATTGTATGAGACAAGGGGCTTTATAGGTGTGTGGAATGGGTTATAGGTGAGGGTTTTTATAATGGGAGGAGGAGTTCTTTAGGAAATTGTGAAAATATTATTTTATTATATAATGATTTTTGTTTTCTAAAGGTCCAAAAATAATTAAGGTAGAAGGTAATATGACTCTTATACGAAATAAATTCATCCAATAATAATTGGATATTTTTTGGATGTTATTGTAATATTTATAATCTTATTTATTAAAATGATTTATTAATGAGGTAAACACTGCTTCATTTTTGTGTCATAAATAATTTTATTTATTTGATGTCTAAACATTATAAAAAAAGACCATGATGTAGGAAATATTTTTAGATTTCTAATGAAAATTTATAGTTGAAAATATAACTTATATAACCCCATTTAAAAATTAATTTAGTAAAATATATTTGTTTATATCATTTTTGCCTTTACATTATGTTAATTAAAATAAAGTGTCATTATCACTCCCAAGTGGCTCCATGAGGCCCCAAAATCGACCAAAAGATGACCATTGTCTAAAATTACTCAAAAAATAAGGTTAGGACAAGTTTTATGGTAATTGTTTATTATTATAATATTATTTTTACCTTGAATTGCCCTATTTACCTTTAACCGCGGTAAATAAAAGTCAACAGTTACTATTCACCAAAAATTATTGTCATCTTATTGGACCACATTTTACTTAAAAATAATAACTATTTATGTAGGATTTTTGAAATTCAATTCAAAGAAGTGGAAAAATTTCATTTAAATGGAAGATTTATTTTTTTAACTACTACTTAGTGGTTTCACAATTAATAAAAAATTAATGTTTTTTAGAGAAATACCAAAAATTCAGCCTAAGATATATTTAATATTACAAATTCAAAAATGATGTCTATTTTAAAAAATTAAAAACATAGAAGTTTCATTAATTAATTTAAAATTAATTCCCGTTTTCAAAACAAATAACGTGTTTTTAAGAAACAATATCTATCAGAATATTAACACTTGTTTATGTCCAATTTCAAAGTGAAATTAATTCCAATGACCAAAATTTGATTATATAATAAAAATATAATCTAATTAAACTTTAAAACCAATTAAAAATATAGTACAACCATATAAATAAATTTTATTGAAAGGCATATTTGAATTAAAATACAATATTTTTCACAATTCATTAAAAAATGAATTTTATCAGAAAAAATACCAAAAAATAACCCAAAGTATATTTTGGTGTCCCGATTATAGAAAAGAATTTAATTCGGTCAAATGGAATGTATAAAAGTGACCAAAACTATAATTATGGAGGGTTTTCCATCAAAATGTGGTAAATCGACCTTTTAGTGAATATTAGAGTATTTATGCTTAAAATCGATTTTTTTTATTTTAAGCCTCTAAATTTTATTGGATAAATGTAAAAATAATTAACAAACATGTATAATCATATTGTAGTAAGTTCTATTCATTCCCACAAATACAACGACTAGGTATTAACTACCAGTTAAAATAATAATATAATATTATTAGTGTGCAATGTAAGATTTCAAAGAAACCCATTATTGCGTATCGGGTAAACCAAAGAACATAGCAAACCATTTAAAGTAAAATTAATAATTAATTTACAAATATTAATTAATATGAAAATTTCATATTCTTTATTTACCTAGGATGTTACAAAGACACAAACCATATGTAAAACCCTGTCATCTAATACCTGATAGGTACCATCCACTAAATTCATTTATATTAAACCTGACCATAAAAACTATGTTTCTATCAAAAACCCCTCTAGTGGTTTTGGTATTGATAATAAAGAGTAATACTCACCTCCAACTACTCATGCCCCACTAGATATTCTACTAAAACCCCTTGGAGGACTAACGAGCTTGTAGTTGGATGACCCTAGTATTAATTTTTTCAGTACTGTGAAGGTCTATACATCATACTACTATACCTATACTTATTAAATTTTTATATTATTCTAAATATGGGGTGTGTCTATATAGTAATCAAAACTACCTATACTCACTCAAGGAGTCTGTAATAAGTGATGTATTTTAAAATTACTAACCCTAGATCAAGTCTCACTTTTTAGGCCTCACAAATTCTCAAAATATTAAGTAAATTCATTCTAAATAGTGTCTAAAGTGTACCATATCCATAAACCTCAACATGAATATAGACATGGTCATAGTGACCTAAGGAGGGACCAACATCCTCTGAACCCAAATCATCCTCAACATCACTAAAAAACTTCTTGGACAATAGATCAAACTCTAATCATGATAGAATGACGTCATCTTGGGTTCCAATAGTATTCATATATCAATAACTCACTTCACCAAAGAGGGAACTTGATATAATATCCACTACATTGTTTAGTGAGTATCAAAACTAGATAGAGGAAAAGAGTTAGAAACTATAAAAAAACCCTTTATCGCTTGTGGATTGTGTTTATTTCTAAAAAATAGTAAGCATATAACATTGTTATACACACGTTATAGTTATCATTATGGTAGTCTTATCAGTGGAAATTACCATCCACTAAAAAATGTCTAAAAAAGCATAATGGTTGGATATATTTCTGATATATGTGAGGGAAACCACCACTTAATATAATTCTTTAATCATTGCATTAATAATCTACTAATTAGCAATGAGAGTCTAATTCTCTAGCATGAGAACATAATTATTCTGCAATGTAATCGGAGTTGGTAGTCTAGGAGTAGTGTATTTAATTTGATAGGTTAAACCCACAATTAATCAAGTTTATATGGGTGATACGATATTATAAGGAAATGAAAAACAACATATAACCACTATATGATGCATGATCCATCTTGATTATACCCCACAACTAGTGCCTTGAGGATTCAAGTCGACTAACATATTATCATTGTCTTGGTGAATGGATATGTCAGACACCACAGTAACACTAGTTTTTCAAGTCTTATGTTCAAAATAAAAACACCTAAACACTATTTCTATATGTTTCCCAAACCAATTCTCATAAGGAAAGAACTATAAACATTTTTCATTAGACACAAACTACTCTAATACCATTCTAGCATAACCTGACCCACTTGAACACCACCTAAGTTGATGGTAAGTTGAGTGTTCCACCCCAAGATCCCCTTTAATACGTCGGGATTAGAATAATAACATAAAACATATATGGGAGGAAATATCCTATATAATGATATAAAAATATGAATATAAAATAATAATAATATATATAATAAACACTATATATACACATAAATAACTAAAAAGTTTAAAAAATACATGAACGAGACACTCATTTTCCAACACGTTGCCTCATAGGGAACTGCCAACAATAAACAAATATAATGAAAATATCACCAATACAAACAATTATAAAAGGAAATAACCTCCATGTTATGAAAAATCCTTGGAATATGTATCCAATAACAACCACCATTGACAATAATTACCATTATTCACCAAGTATCAACCTCAAATAAGTAACATCACCTTCATATCTACTCGACCCATCAAAAAACTATGTTACATATCCATATACACAACATATGGGGGAGTGAGGCCCATATAGGTGTGATTATAAACATAAGTAACATGATTCTCTAGAAACATGAAGGAAAAACATAACAAAATGTATACTCCAGAGCCCAATTAAATAGAGAAATGATAATGAGAGATCCTAAATATGATCTGTAGATGGGAAATTTATAGATAAAAAAGAGTCTTAACCATATCATATTATCTACCTGAAGGTTCATATCTCACACAAAACTTGATTTCAAAAAACAATAAAATATCCACAAAGTCAGAAGTCAACAAACTAGTTATAAGTCACAAATTGGTGTATATAAGGGGTAAATGAAGATTCCCAAAATCATTACAACCCAACATTATAATGTATGCCTGTAAAAAGGATCCTAAGAATATCATAAAACCTGTGATTTCCAAAGAACTATCACCTCATAATTCCCACACCACCATTGTAAAACCCAAATAGTGTCACTACATCAAATCAATGGAATGCATATCGATTGAGGTTATATCACACCCTACAGGGAACCACACCCTGATGCATGATAAAGAACTAACTCTACAGATGTATGATAATGACTCATTACACAGGGGAGTAACTAATTCCTATATACTAAACTCACAACCTTCCATTACAACTTTATAACTATTGTGTGGAACTAACACCTCTTTGTAGTGTGTAAAGTTGTGAATAGAGTACCAACCCCGATGATGGAACTACACCTCATCGCATGGAATGTGCATTATTTTAGAAGTTTATCATCCCCATAAGTGGAGGATAGATGAATCTTAATGAAGGAGGTTTCCAACTACAATAATAATATAGAGGTACCATACGATAGTATCGAAGATTTTCCTTGGGGTTACCAACTAAATGTCTTCTTAAAATATCTCCCCCACACCCCGTCTCCATATCAACCAAGATAAGAAACATGAACCAACCAAAAAAACATAATAAAAAATATATTATGAGTAAAAGGACCATACCATCATTATATATGTATAAAAAGTCATAGAATAAACTATTTTTATGTCTAATTCAAGTTACTGGCTGAGAAGATATGAAAAAAAACTAAATTAAACACAATGCATGCCATGTGATTTTATATACACATATTGTAAGCCCTTTGGGAATGTAAATCCACTATCATTCCATGTAGTGTCATAAAAAATGGAATATAATTCAAATTACTCATTGAATTTATCTCATGGAATAACATGGTGTATAATCAAGTACACACAATAACATTTAAATTGGTACTACATGAAATGCAGTTCTAGACTACAAACCATGTAATACACAATGATCTAAAGTAAAATGTTAATATCACTGTTAACTATAAATAAAATTTACCCCATGGTTAAATTCTCTATAAAAATTAACTAAAAAATCTGTAACTATGGAATGGAAAACAAGTACTTGATAACTCCAACAAAATCCTTATCCTTCACATGAAAAAAGTACATTCCATGTAGCTAAAAAATTCTAAATTCTTCTCATTTGTTGATTTTCCCCACTATCATAACTGATTTATCTATTTTTTCTTCCCATACCTCCTCATGAATTATCCAACTCATCTCATGCACATGGAACCACCATTGACTGAATTCAACCTAGAATCTATATCTCACTTCATCAGAGTCTCTTTTACAACCATTCACCATGGTATCTTTCATCAAGAACACTCCCAATATCAGTATCCATCATGAATATCAATTATGATTGATGTATCACATATGAGTATGATTCTCCTTTTATTTCACACCATGATCCATCCAAAAATTTCTATCACCAGTCTTACTACAATTACTAGCCATTTTGAAGAACCATTATTTTCATGTCTTTAGTTAAATCATAAGTCGACTATGTTTCTCATCATAATGGGAGAAATTAGGGATGGGGAAATAAAAGGTATAGTAAAAAATGATATTATCTAAACCCAAGGTTTCATTCATGGATCCTCTAATAATGAAATAAAAAATTTAAAGATACGTGATGATAATAAAGGGAATGAAAATTGTAAAATTACAAAAAAAAATAGAAAGTAATAAAAATGAAACTAACAGTTCATCACCAAAAAAATAAGTAATAATAATAACCAATATTGGAAATCCATGTGTATTATTGTCAGAAATTACAATAAACATAATTTTATAATGTCAAAATTGATTTTCAATATGATATAGAGAATTATGAGAAATCGAAATAGTATGCCTTGACGCATGAAGATCACATCAATGATTCCAATTACCCACCCTTTTTTTATGAGTCCATCAGTATCTCTATATCCACTATAATCACATTTTCATATTATGATAAAATAATATAAAAAAACAAATTGGTCGTATAAAATGATTAAATGAAATTATTATAGAGAGAATAATGTTCTATATCATTAATGATTCGACACCTCCACTCAGTTCTCAATCTAAAAATTTTATAACTCCATGAAGAACATTGATAACCATGAATATATCTCGGAGAAATTTATTGATAAAAAATATAGCCTTATTAAAATGGTTAAAACATGAATTTACAGCCCATAATTATGTTAATAGGATTAGAAAAATGAAATACCGAAAAAGACTCAGCCTGAGACCCATTGACCAAGCACAAAAATTATACCTCTCCTAGAAAAAACACTTCATTATAAACACAACTACATTTATAAAATATTTATTTGACCTTTTTTAGGATATTTCAATGCTTGTTCTTGTGAAATAAATTTTTGTTTATGAAATAAATATTAAATATTCATGAAAAATAAAATGTCTCATAAACTTATCAAAATTTATAACAAGAATAAACCCCTTGTTTTATGATTATGGTAACAATTATAAAATGTTTCTAAGTCCATTTAATTAGGAAAAAATCCAATTTATCCCTTTATAGGGACCCAGGACTTTGTAACTCAAAAATAAACTAAGTATCATTAAGGTTAAAAATTAGGTCACCCCTTACATTTAATCTTTTATTACTTAAAATGAAAAGACAAGGTATTCTAAAATAAAAAAACCATAATACAACCTAATGTGGAAATTAAATATACCCTCGCATTACCTTCACTCACAACTAGAGGTCTGGGATCTTTGTGAACTCATGATACAAACAAATAGGAAAACAATTTCAATTTCCACCACTTTAATTCGAATTAAATTTGATATATTTTTACCTTCTTAGAGGAATCATTTTTCTCAATCTCATTTATTAAATCCTCTATAATAGAATAAGATAACACTATGAAAATCTATAAAAAATTTTCTTATGATACTTATCTATCCTCCTCTATAATGAGAAAACTATAATTGTTTTTTATCAACCTAATAATGAATTGTTACCATGGTTTCCTCCTTTGAGATTACTATGCTTCATCATTTAAAGGCCAGACCCTAAATGTCCACATGGAAACTATCATTCAATATGAAACAATAACATAGGGTGAACCAACTAAATATTTTACACAAACCATATAAGAGATCATAAAAAAAAGTAAGGATCAATTCTCTTTGCCTAGTCCTTATTGGATGAATATATAATCCTTTATGGGGTTCAATACTAAAAATAATTGGTGATTAGATGAGTAAACCATCCAAGTTTATATATTATACACCACTCATTATTGAAACCATTGTGGGATTAAGTATCAACAAAACGAACCTCCCCTAAAACAAAAATAAACACATCCTATCCTCACCTTTAATTATAATCAACCTGACTAAAACATCTTACACTGCCATTGTTCATTATCAGGATATATTTCCTGATCACTTCTATCAAGAATACTTTTGACATAAGGAAAACTGTGGATCCAAACACTCTATATAATCCATTTATATCATTTAAAGGTAAAATTGGAGGTATTCCATCCATATCACATCCAAGATAAAACATTTATCTATTACCACAGACAATAGAAACTAAAGAACACTATAGAAAATAGAAGGAGATAAAACACAAAGAGTAAGGAAATTTAATAAATTTATCTATGTTTATGAATATATATATAGAAATTGAATATTTGGGGAGTTATAAAATCACAAAAAACTCGAACTCTCACCCCAACACCACCAAAAAGAATTTTTATGCCAAAAGGATTTTCATACTTGAAATAATTTATCACCCAATTGAATATTTCACCACAAATTTTTTTATCTTAGAGGATATAGTAAACAAATTTCCACATTTAGAATCATTATATCTTTTTATCAGTTATAACATGGGAAGTATCCTCCTTTAATATTCAATCCTTAAAGTACACAGCTTCACCTTCGCAACTCAGTGAAAAAATAAAGAAACCCAATTTATAGGAATCATTTCATCTTCTCTCTAATATAGGTGGAAAAAATTTCTCCTATTTCAATTTAATGTGGGAAAAAATTCTTATTTCATCATTAATGCTAAGAATAATTTTTCCTCTCTATATAAAATCTTGTGAAAATATTTTGATCTCACCATAAAATACTTTGATGATTTTTAAAATATTTATATTGTATGAAAGAATACTGAAAAAATCATCCTTGATAGTAAATATAAATACCTTGTGATCCTTAAATATATATTGATTGAAACTTATCATACATGTATATTATACAATTTGTGAATAACTATTCATAAAATTAAAAAATTACATGCTTTATGACCATAATAGATTATTTAATTTGGATATTAGGAACATATTCATCTAGTTTTGGGAAAGATCATCAACATGACCCATAAAGATATTACCATTTTTTACTTATACTTAAAACCTTTCTTCAAAACCTGGGGAATGGAAACATAAGAAAGTGTGAGATAAAATTACCCTTATGGATAAATAAAGGAGATATTTAAGCATAACATGAGAATATGGGTATGATAACATGAGAATAATATTTTAGGATCATACCTTACATATAAAATATCACAATCATGAGTCATAGAATAAAGATGGGAAGTTCATAAGAAATGAATCATAAGGTAATCAAAGAACATTAGCCATGATACCATAACATAAGAATAATACATGAAATTTTGGTATTCACATAAGCATAGAAAATCTAATGTCAAGTATACCTACTAAGATATTTATAACAGGTTAGACTTGGAACAATCACCCATGTACCTTCTTCAAGATTGATATGTCCTCCTGTGTACCCTATTGTCTTGAGCTTGGGATTCCCTATGTTATACCCTATTGTTTTGATATTGGGATACCCTCATGTTTACCCTCTTATGATTGTTTTGGAATTACCTCCTATGTACCGTCTTGTTATGGGCATGGGATGCCCTCCCGTGTACCCTCTTATGATGAGCTTCAGATTACCTCCGATGTAACCTCATATAATGGGCTTGGGATTACCTCCCATGTACCCTCTTATTATAGGATTCAGATTCCATCTCGTGTACCCTCTTGTTATGGTATTGGGGTTTCCTCCTATATAACCTCTTGTTATGGGCTTGGGATTCCATCCCTCTACCCTACGATTATGGGCTTGAGATTCACTTCAGCGTACCCTCTTGTTACAGCTTGCGATAACCTCCCATGTACCCTCTTGTTATGGGCTTGGTATTCCCTCCAATGTATCCTTTTTACTCGTAGAACACTTACTATTACCCAATACATTGTAGGGATATATAGGTCACACATATCACAAAATGAAAACATAATACTTATTCTATAAGATGGTAAAAAATTAATCATATTAATACCCATGAAATGAATTGGTTATCAATAAAATTTCATCACATCATCACCTATGGAAAAGATATAGTTTTCATAACCATTTCATAAAAACCTAACCCATGAAAATAAGCCGGTTTTTGAATCATTTTATCATGGTATAACCCATAGAAGAGAAATAGATTAATAAAAAACTTGTCATCATAAACATAGACCATTCAAAGAAAGAATAAGAATGGTATCCTTGGATCATATCCCTAGTAAAATATCAACTATATATAATGATTTAATCTCAAATGAATAATGATTTTTAGACATCAAATTGAACTTTTCTTAAGGAAAATATATTTCTCTGAAACTAACATTTTAAAACAAAAACCATTTCAAAAAACATTTCCTTTGAAAACCACATTGAAGAATTATAAACTAGACATTAAAAATTATTTTAAAATTATTCTTGAAGTAAATAACCAATCCAATTTGAAAAATTATTATTACATATTAACACATTTTTAAAACATTTTTCTTTGAAAATATCTTTAAACAATTATAAATAATCTTTAAAGTTATTGAAATAATTTTCTTTGAAAATAACCTTTGAAAACTTACAAAAGAATATTTGAAAATAATTTAAAATAATTTTGAAACATAAAAAATTTTTTAAATAATTTTCTATATAAATAATATTAAAAGATAATTTAAAAATACTTTTGAGAATTTTTTTTAGAAATAATGGTTTTTTAATTAAAAAAACTTACAACCAAAGAGAGAAATAAAGTCATATTTTCTTAAAAACATTTTCTTAATTATATTACATTCAAAATATTTTAAAAATGAAACATTTATCATGAATAAACCAAGGATAATAAAATTCATGATCATTCATGAGATATGGATCATAATATTTTATTATCAGAAACATAGGTAAAAAAAATTCTTGATAATGATGAGATTGTAACAAAAAAATAATTACCACTTTGGTATCATTAAATAACAATATACTTGAAGGAATATTATTAAATTAAACTTAACATGTAATGAGGATAGATAAATTCATGATATTAAATGTGAAATGGTCTATATATATAGTTAATGACATAATATAGGTGCTTATCATAACATATGACTCAAACAAGGAAAATTGAGACAAAATTCCATTACCGATTTGCTAACTTTTGAACTGTAAAACCCATTAATTTGAAATAATAAAATGGATATATAAATCCAAATAAATCTTAGTTTATGAATCCTCAAAAACATACATGATAATTATACACACCACATATAATATGTAGGTGGTGAACATGGGTTATGTCTCAGAAAATTTTAGTGAGACAAAAATCCCTTATTACTCGAGTAACTTTTCAGTCATGAGATTCGTGAGGGAATAAAATTAATTGAAAATTTTTACATCATTAAATAAATTAAATTCATGATATAAAATTTCAATGGGAAGTATTGTAATGTCTCTAATTTTTTCATGTATTATTTTTAGATATTATATGGATTGACTTCGAGACAAGTCACTGAGCTGATGTGTGATTTCGAGACCTGATGTTCCCAAAACAATAGTTGAAAAATATTAAAATATTTAGTAACATGCACATGTGGTTTTCATAAGAAATTTAATAAATCCCAAATGGGTTCCCATATTAGAAATATAAGGGAACTATTGAATTCAGAACAATGGATATACCCTAGGAACGACCTATCTTTTGTCAGCATGGGTCATCTGTAGAAAAAGTTACCGAGGAAGTAATTGTAAATAAAATAATTAAATAAAATTATTTTACTTTTAAATCCAAATAACTCATTAATGGGGACTAGAATTGGAAATATGAGACCACCTTTGAGTTTGTAATGTGGTTTTTCCCTAAGCGTGACCAAACATTGGTTAGCGAGTGTCGTTTTTGAAAAAGTTGTCAGGTCCATGAAATAGATAAAAAAATTAAAAAAAACTTATATTATTATTTTTTGAACTAATAACTATTCCTTTATAATTTAATATCTAAGGAATTTGTCTTAGGGTTTACCGCTAAACCCTGGAAATGTATACATTGTTAGAGGAGAATGTTCTTGGTGCACAGTAACGGATCGGGTTGGATCATGGATCCTCATGCCAGCGGAGTTAGTGGATCTCATCAATGGTGAAAAAACAACCATTCCTCATCAAAAATTGATCAAAAATCTAGATAGAGAATGTGTTTCAATTGTTTTATTCCCTATTTATAATTTCTACGATGATCTCAAATCAGTCGAGTAATAGATTGGTTTTTGGATTGACCACTTTGAGGGATGGTTTTATTATGGGGTAAATTGGGAGAATTATTTGTAGATAAATTCTTTCATTTTATTATGAAAAACATTATAATAACATAAACATATATTGGGATTTTCCTCTCATTTGTTTATGTGATTTTCTCCCCCAATTCATTGTTCTTTATGGGGGTTCTTCATTTGTCATGTGACTCAACTATTCCCAATCAATCAAACATTTCACACCTATTTCTTGGCACAATGATTCGATATCGTAGATCAGGGATCATCACTGCATAAAGGTAGTGTGATGAAGAATATGGATCAAATTGAATGATGGTTGATTCATGATTTCACATTCTTCATCATGGAATGAAGAATGTCAATTTGATCTGATTACCAAGAAGATCCAAAATGGAACTTGTTGTTTAGTGATGGAAAGGTATGAGAGACCTTGGATATTTGATTTATTCATGAATTTATTGTTATATCAAAGGCATATCATCATATAATATTCACATAGGAATAACAACAGTTATAGACAATCTTGAAGAACACGAAATTTAATCTGGGATTACATGAAATATGGGCACCCTGGCTATGGTGATTGGGTTTTTCTGGAGATAAGGACTCAAGGAGTTTGACCAATATCACATGGTGTGTTACCATACCTATATGAATATATATGTAAATTTGAGAGTAAATGGACATGGGTAAAAGTACAATTCAATATGACACACCATGTACTTAGACATGTACACAACTTGGCAAACACGAATCAGTACACAAACACAAATTCGACATAAGGAAATATCCAGGTGACATGGGTAGAGAACCATGTGTCTCTACATGTCATATACTCATCCAATACTCCATATATATAGAAAATACATTCAATGTGAGGTTTTTCCACACAGTAAAGGTTCGGGATAGTAGAACACGTCGTGTGCCCCCTAGGACACACCATGCACTCCCATCAAGAGTGCTTGATGTTCTCTATTTTCCCTGTTTGGAATAGTATAGGTTGGGCGCATTACCTTGTTCCATTTTTCAAGGTTTAAGTGAGGCATTAAATCAACGCAAAAATATTTTAATCTACTTTAGAGCCTGAGTCTTAGATAGGTTATTGTATCCCTCTCTGAGACTAGAGTGCGATCCTCTATCACCCCTAGTAGAGTTTTTGGAATTGCATAACCCCATTGAGTAGGGCGCTAATCCTCCATATAGTGGGAAACATTGATAGGGTCTATGGTATCCTCTAGTGTGTTTGGGTGTGATACCCTATGTAGCGGGTTGATCCAGATTGGGTATGTGGTATCCCCATGTTAGTTCTGGGCACAAAGCATGGTGTCCTACTATCAGTTCGACATGTAACACCCTCTCTATTTATCATAGTCTTCCTTGATCAATGAATTCTCTTTGGAAAGGGTCCGAATGATATAGAAATCTTTGTCAAGCATCTATGATGATATCATGGCTCGAGGAGTTTGTTATCTCGAAATGATCATTCTTCGATCAAAATCCTGTGGCCGATAGTTGGTTCAGACTGACTGATGGTGTGGTTTATCTCTTGAGTAGATCTAAATATTTTGTTATATGTTTCGTAGACATATACCTATGTATAGATGACTACACATTCCTTTTTTGTAATAATTTGTGGTTTTGGGGAGCCCTACTAAGTATTGTTATACTCACCCCAACAAAATATTTTCCCGCACGTGTCATCTATTATGAAATCGATCAGCCATTTGATGGAGTCCTAGGTAGACCAGGACTAGATGGTGATTAGTGAGATCAAACAGACCGAGGTGTGTTCATGTGGCTTCAAACAGTAGTCCCACTACCTTTTTCTTATAGGTTGTACTTTGGTTATAGACTGTTTTTGGTGGGCTTTTATTCTGGCCCTATTTACATTACTTCACTTCCTGTCGCACTCTTGTTGTGGGATATAGTGGTATGCATTCATTGTTTACATAGTGGTTTTTATATTTCATCATATTGTTGGATTGGAGATATGTTCATGCGTACATGTACATAATAAATTCCTCCCATATTAGTAAAGTACCTACTCGGTGCAAGTCACCATTTATTGACCTATTAGAGGTGGTATTGGGGAGTTACGAAACGAGCCCCATTGGGATGGGTTGTGATAGAGTAGTATTAGATGGGGTCTATTTAACATTAGGACCATGATTCTGTGAGATTGGTTTGGGGTTACAATGTTAAATGTTTCAAGTTTATATTTTAGGCCAAGGAATCCAGTGTTGGTCTGGTGGAAAATTTATCCATACACCAGGACTACGATTTCTTGATTTTTTTACTCGATTCAAGAAAACATTAGTTTTATGAAAAAAACAGTGTTACATGAATCATATTAGAATGGTTATTTTTTTCAGGTCCTTCTTGAGTCATCCCTCCAAATATACTCAATTGACTATGGTACATCTTGTTTTGTTTCAATATGTCTCCATGTAGACAGCCTACATGGATTCCCCTACGCGATCTTAGTGATTATATTCCTAGTTATGGGGAATTGGTATACGGGCTTGTACTAGAGATAGAACCTCCAGGTGGGTTACTAGCTGTACCACCACCCGTCGAGAAGCAGCTACTACCAAAACTACCAGTTGAGGATGCATACAGGCCGAGTACATTGCATGAGTTTTAGAGGCATCGAACTTCTGGGTTTCGAGGTGCACTAGACCCCATTATGGTTGTGGATTGGATAGAGTTAGTCACTCATGTTTTAAGCCTTATGACTACACCTGCTGACTAGATGGTAGTCCTTACCACGAGTATTCTACAGGGCACTGTGGGGCGATGGTGGAGCTTGGTGACTAAGTCACAAGACAATACATCTCTCTCATAGATAGAATTTGAGCATCTATTTAGGGTGGAGTTCTATCTAGCCATATTGCGATCGGTACTCATATAAGAGCTTATGCGTCTGCATCAGGGTAGTATTACCATGTTGGAATATTCAATAATGTTTATTGAATTTTCATACTACTCCGTAGACATGGTAAGAGACTAATTATTTAAGGATCAGAACATAGAGTAGGGATTAAGTGAGGACATTAGGGAATAAATGGTATCCATTATAATTCCTACCCATGTTGGGGTAATTGAGTGAGACCTTCTAGTGGAGAGTTTTCTGGTAGAGGAGACACTGGAAGAGGAGGCTAGCAGTAGGTGCCATGTAGTTGATACCTCAACAACAAGTAGTCAACAAAAGTCTTATGGATCTAAGAAGGTTAGGCGCTTTAGGGGGAGATCCCATGATTGAGTGTCAGTAGTACTGGGCTCCCAGGGTAGATTGAATCAGCAAAGGGACATATAGTGTTACTCATGTGGAATTCGGGGAAATCTGGCATTAGATTTCCTAACCCATTACATGACTAATTTAGAGACGGTCGAGGGACCTTCAAGTAAAAGACAAAGATAGTATCAGTGTGGTCTCTTGAGAAGCGGATGTGGAGTAGGGGTAAGTGGGTTAGCAGGAGGTTGTCCATGGTTTATCCTATTACCCTCACTACCCCCAGGTGCTCCACTTTAGGATTAGAGAGCTAGTGGGGGTGGATGAGGATAGATATAAGTGATGGAGGATTATGACCTCAAGGATCCAAGGATGATACAAGGTAAAATATGTGTTTTTTTCCACCTTAGTTATTATTTTTATATACAAAAGTTCTAGTCATTACATTCTTTCCACAAACCATGTCTAGGACTTAGAGATTCTGATTGAACTGTTTACTCAACCCTTACTCTTGGAGACTCCTACTGGAGGATACTCGTTGATCACCCAATTATACTAATGGTGGGACATGAATATTGGAGGTGGGAATTCCGATAGGGATCCTTTGGTAGTTGAATCGATGAATTATGTTGTCATTCTTGTTATTTACTGCTTATCAATATTTAATGCCCAGATTGACTATTTTAGGTGCGGAGTGTGGTTAGGATTATGTGATAGAACCAGGTTTTCCTTTTTTGGTGAAAAGGAAACATAATAAGAACATTATGGACTCAAAAATAGGAGGGTGTAGATGATTACTTATCAGTTTTATAGTCTCATCATCGGTGTAGTGGATGATATGGGTCCTTAGTTTCCTATATTGGTGACAGAGTATGAGGAGGTATTTCCAAAAGATGTTCCAGGTTTACCTCTATATAGGGAGATGTACATATACCTTTATCTACTCCTCGATATGGAACCAATATCTACTTCTGTATATCGGATGGTCCCAGAGAGCTTCATGACCTGAGGGTACAGTTGGAGGACCTGTAGAGTAAGGGCTTTGTGAGACCTAGTGTTCCACCATGGAGATACCCAATGTTGTTTTCCAGGAAAGAGGATGAGCATTTCAAATTATTTTTATATTTCTAGTGCATAAACTAGGTGATTGTTAAGAACAACTATCCACTACTAAGGATCAATGAATTCCTTGATCAGTTGAAATGGGTGAGATGGTTCTCTAATATTGACCTCAAATCAGTCTATCACCAGCTACGTGTATGGGATGAGGTTATATCGAAGAAGACCTTCAGATGTCATTATAGTCACTATGAGTACATGGTGATACTCTATGAAATGAAGAATTCCCCAATAGTGTTCATGGGACTCAGGAACCTGATCTTTCATCCTTACGTATACTGGTTCATAATGGTCTTTATCGATGAAATCCTTGTGTATTTAGTGTCCGAGGAGGAGTATGCGAAACACTTGAGGATGGTCTTGGATGCAATCTGAGATAACCAACATTACGAGAAGCTCTCTAAGTGCTAGTATTTGATTCTAGTGGTATAATTTATGGGACACATCATCCCCGATGCTATAGTTGCAGTGGGTCCAGTGAAGGTTGGGGTAGTTCTTGCTTGGGATCCACCCAAGAGTTTTACTAAGGTGCAAAGATTCATTGGAATATAATGTTACTATCAGAGGTTTCTACCTTACCTATCTAGAGTGGAAACAACCTCAAAATATTTTACATGAATGGGGAAGCCTTTCCTAGGGATACAAAAGTGACAAAAGTTCTTTCAAGAGTTTTGATAGAGGTTTACAAGTGCTCCAATACTACAGTTACTAGAGGAAGGCGTCTCGTACATGGTGTTCTAGGATGGATTAGGGACATGGATTGATTGTGTCCAAATGAAAAACAAATAAATGATTTCCTATCGTTCATTCCAATTGAGAGAACATGATAGAAATACATGACTCATGATCTTTAGTTAGCATCGATAGTACTCACATTGAAGATGCGGCGACACTACCTAATAGGCGAGTGGTTTATCATCTACTCTGATAATATGAGTCTTAAGTATATATTTTCTCAAAATGATATACACATGAGACAAAGGAATTTTCCAGAGTTTCTAAAATTATATGACTTTGAGATTGTCTATAATCCTTGGAAGAGGAACATGGTGGTAGATTAACTCAGTATGAGATCTAGTTTGCAGTTGCTGAATGAGGCATTAGAGCAGTTGGCCTCTTTTCCATTATCATTTTTGGATAAAGATGGAGAATCTTACCTAAAATTTATGTTTTCCAACACCCCACTCTTATAGAGAGTTAGGGAGGCACATCTTGGGGATACTAAATACAAGACCATAAAATCTTAGATTCGTACAGGGCATACTTCTGATGGATATTCGAAAGGTGGGGATCACTTCATTCTTTTTATAGGATTCATAGTAGGGATAGTG
Organism: Viscum album; assembly: GCA_963277665.1. Taxonomy (NCBI): domain Eukaryota; kingdom Viridiplantae; phylum Streptophyta; class Magnoliopsida; order Santalales; family Viscaceae; genus Viscum; species Viscum album. The sequence continues at coordinate 1,493,886,132 of OY728142.1, forward strand.
GAATTGTTGGAGGAGGTTCTGAGGGAATCATATAAATACCATTTTACAGTATATCTAGGTGTGGAGAATATGTATATAGACTTAAAATGTCATTTTTTGTGGCTAGGGATGAAGAAAAGAGTTGTATATTTTATTTCTCGATGCCTTACTTGTCAGCAAGTGAAAGCTGAACACTCGATTCCAGTGGGTTTATCTCAACCCCTTAAGGTTCCAGAATTTATGTGGTATGAGTTATTGATTGAATTAGTGATGAGTTTACCACATACATCTCGGGGACATGATTTCATTTAGGTGATAATTGACCGACTCACCAGGTTGTCCCACTTCGTACATATCTAAGAGCAGAGTCCAGTAGTGATCTTAGGGTACCACTATATGCAATAGATAGTTCGAATCCATGGATTTACATTGATGATAGTTTCATATCATGATGTTTTATTTACATCCCAGATATGTAAGGAATTATAGGAGGCATTTGGGACCTAGTTACACATGAGCACAACGTTTCACCTAGAGACATATGGAAAGAATGAGAGAACCATTTAGGTATGGAAGACATGATGCAGGTTTGCATGGTAGCCTTTGGTTGTGGTTGGGAGGAACACCTACCACTGGTGTAATTTTCATATAATAATAGCTACTATTCCCCCATTTGCAAGGAACAATTCATGGAATTTTACAGGTGACCCTGATGGTCACTGCTTTGTTGGACTAACCTAGGAGTGTCAACACTCAGGTGGTTGAAGTTGGTGTGAGATACTATAGAGATGGTAAAGATCATCTAGTAGTGGATGAAGACTTCAAATATCCATCATATTTACTGTGTTGATAGGCGATGGAGTCCTTTAGAGTTCAAGTAAGGAGTCCATGTGTTCATTCACGTTTCAACTCAAAGGGAATTATAGAGATTTTTCTATGGAGATAAGCTATCTTTGAAGGTCATCGACCATTTCCAGATACTAAAAACAGTTGGAGAGGAGGTGTACCACTTGGATATACCACCATAGTTATATCAGGTACACGACAACTTCCACGTTCCGCAGTTGAGGTTATATGTGCATGACCCATCACATGTCATCGATTGTGGATAGATGGAAATCGATGATGGAGAAAAGATTGCTGAGAACCTGATGGAGATCGAATATCAACATGAGATGATCCTTCACAGGTGATCGATTACTTCAGTTCTTGTTTGATTGAAGCAGGAGAATCTCTAAGAGAGGACATGGGAGAACGAGGCTCATATTCATGCTCAGTACCTTCATATGTTTGATTAGACCTTGTTTTTCCTATTTAGGGATGTGAATACCAAGGTTTGGAGAATGTAACATATTAAATTTTTCTATGTATTATTTTTGGATATTATGTAGATCAATATCAAGACCAGGCGCTAAGACGGAGTGCGATTTCAAGGCCTAGTGTTCCCAAAATAAATAGATAATAAATTTAATAATATTTAACATCTTGTGTAAACAATGTTCATAAAAAAGTGGAATGAATCACAAATGGGTTCCCAAATAAAAAAAATACAAGGGTACCATTGAATCAAGAACAATGGATTTACCCTAGGCACACCCTAACTTTTGTCAGTGTGGATCATCTGTAGAAAAATTCACCAAGTACGTAACAATAAATGAAATAATAAAATAAAATAATTTTGTTTTTAAATCATAATTACTCATGAATGGGTATAGATATTGGAACTTTGAGACCACCATTGAGTTTATAATGCTGTGTTTTCCCTAGGCACCACAAAACACTAGTCGGTGCGAGCCATTTGTGAAAAACTTTTTGGGGCACTGAAATAGATAAATTAAATTTAAATAAAATGTTATTTTATTTTACTTCAGTGAAACGACTTGTTTCCTTTATATATTTGTGGCTGATGAATTTATCTCAAGGTTATCTACTAAACCCTGGAGAAGTATACACCATTGGAGGAGAACATTCTTGGTGGAAGACAACTAATCGCGGTCAGATCGTGGATTATCACGCTAGCAGAGTTGGAAGACCCTGTCAATGGAAGTAACACAATTGTTCCTCTTCGACGATCGATCCATACTCTAGGTAGTAAATGTGATTCAATTGTTTGATTCCCAATTCTTAAATTTTTTGATACGTGCAATTAAATCAATGAACAAATTGGTTTGGGGATCGATCTTTTTAAGGTATGGGTTTATTATGAGGTAACCTGGGAGTATTATTTATAAATATCATCATTGATTTTCTTATGGAAATGAGTCATGTTCAACATGAACGTTTATGGAGGTTCATTCCTCTCTTTTTTATAATTACTTTTCTCCCCCAATTCATCATTCATTATAATAATTCTTTTTTTGGTTCGTGACTTGACTATTCCCGATCAATAAATTATTGTACACTCGTTCCATAGCACAACATTATGATATTATAGATATGTGATCGAAACAATACAATGGTAGTGTGATAGAGAAGATGGAGAGAATTAGATGGTGGATGATTCCAAATTTTATGTTCTTCAGCATGAAATGATGAATGACAGTTTGATCTGATTCTTGAGAAGATCTGAAGAACAAACATGTTTTGTTGGTGACGAGAAGGCATGAGTATCCTTGGATCTTTGATTTTGTGGTGAATCAATCACATGATCAAATTTGTATCTTTGTTTGGGATACATGGAATAAGAATGATGGTTTTAGAAAATATTTTAGAACACAAGTGTAATTCAGGATTACACAACATGTGCCCCCCTGACAGTAGTGTTAGGGTTTGGATGGAGTTAAGGACCAAACGGTGTGTGACCCCTATCACTTGACAACTTAACCTCCCAAAAGGACTCGAAATGAAATAGTAAAAAAAACACGGTTAACAGTACAAGGCTCGATGACATTCTATTTACTTAGACATAGACATGGATTGGAATACACAGACCGATAAATGGACATGGCATCAGTACACAGACATGGCCGGGAGACACGGTCTAAGAACTGTGTGTCTCTAGACATTGTGTAGTCATCCTACTTTCTCTTTATATAGATAATACATTCACTACAATTTTGATTCACACATGAATGATTTTGGATAGTAAAACACATCATATACCCCCTGGGACATGCCATTTACTCATATCAAGAGAGATTGAGGATATTCGTTTTCTTAGTTTGGACCAGTAAAGGTTGAGTGCATTCCATTGGTCATTTAATCATGGGTGCAATGCAATATTAAATCCACATAACTGAATTGTAATCCCCTCTAGAGGTTGATTCTCAGATAGAGTATGGTATCCCTCCCCGAGATTGGAGTGTGATCATCTATCATCCATAGTGGAGTTTGTGGAATCGTGTAACCTCATTGACCATGGTTATGATCCTCCATCTAGAAGGCTACATCAGTAGTGTATGTGGTATGCCCAAAATTGTTTTTTCATGATTCGCTATACAGAGGGTTGATCTATATTGGGTATGTGGTATCCCCCAATCTGTTTTGGGTGTGATCTGTGGTGTTCGATGGTCAGTTATGGGTGTGACCCCCTCTCTATGTATCATAGTCTTCCTTTACAAATGCATTATCTTTTATAAGGGACCAAATAATCTATACCTCTTCATAAAGTTTGTCTAATGATATCTTGGATCGAGGAGTATGTTCTCATATAACGAGAATGCTTTGAGAAGAATCTTGTGGATGATGGTTGGTTGTGACTTCCTGAGGGCTTGGTGTCTCTCTTGAGTATATCTGGATATTCTTGTTATATGTGTTGTAGATATATACCTATGAATAGATTACTATACTTTAATTTGTTGTATTTATTTTTGGTTTCATGGTGTCCTACTAAGTGTTGTGATACTAACCCATATATAGGTTTTGCCCGCACCTGTGGTACCTTCTATGGTCGATCAAACTTATGATGGAACCTTCAGTGGACCAAGACCAGATGGAACTTAGTGAGATTAGACAGAACAAGGTATGTTCCTAAAACTCTAGATAGCAATACCAATAACTTTATCTTATAGGTTGGACATGGGTTACATAATATTTTTTGTGGGATTGTATTCTGGAACTATTTACCTTACATTATTTCCTACCATACACTTGGTGTCAAATATAGTGGTATTCAAGAATTTTTTACTCAGTGGTTTCCCATTTTATCATATTTTTTTCTTGGGGATGAGTGTTTTCATACAAATACATAGGCATTGCCTACCATGTTAGTGATATGCCAACTTGGTGCTAGTCACTATCCCTTGAAATATTGGAGGTAGGCTTGGGGATTCACGAAATGGGACACAATAGGATGTGTCTTGACATGTACATACACCACATAAAATTAATTATAAGTAAATATGGAACAAGTATCATAGAAAGAAAATTTATACTAGAAACCCCCTTTCCTTAATTATTGCCTCTTATAGTACTTGTTAAAAAATCATATATAATAAATATAGTTTTATTATAAATATATCACAGAACGACATTCATATATATATATATATAATACCATATATTACTTCATTATGATATTATATTACCTATTTATAAAAAATTCCATGTTAAATTTATGTTTTGGGTATTATCGAATTTTTTTATTTATGGTTTTCTTTTTTCTTATTGGCCCTTTTTATTTGATCATGATTTCATTACTTACAAAATTTAAACCATGATATAATTATAATATATTTTTATTATATATGTATTTAAAAAAAATTTAAATATTTCTATATAAAATGAGATACACTGTTCACGTACATGGTATGCCGTACATATGTGTGAACATTGTTTCCATTTTCATGTCTTATTGAAAGAAACAAAGTAAATGAAATATATGTATATATATATATATTATTATTTAAATAAAATTTTTATGTCATATATTTTTATTAATCTCATCATTAATACATTCCATGTATTATGTGTACAAATCATATCACATTGAGGAGGTGTTTGTCCACATGTCCACAGATGATGTTATTGTATTCTCAAAAAATTGAAATCAGGAATTTATGTGTTATATAATAATTATAGAATAATAAATACATCAAAAATATAATATATATATCATATAAAAACATTAATTATATCATTATTCCCAACCTTGAGATTTGTTAATGGAAGAATGAAATACATCAGTTCGTGATGCGGTAGTTTACCATACAACTGAAAGATGATTGTGTATCCCATTTGGTGGAAGTGTGTCAAGGTGTAGGTATTAACATTAACATATAAAATATCAGTATATTTACCATAATGAGGTTATTATATATTCTTGGTATAATAATAATTGAATGGGTGGAGAATGAAATAAAACAAAAGTGCTTGTTGAAGAACCCCACCTATTCTTTGGGTAACACCTTTTGTTTTGCACCAATGGACTTCATTGTTTTTCCTTATTCAAAAATAAAAGGAATATAGGTTTATATAATGTATGTTTGAAGCTTATATGGGTAGTTTTCATTTTATCCAATGGTACTTAGAGGTTTGAATAATTGGGGGGGGGGGGTTCCCTTTTATTATGGAGGAGGAGTGGAATTCTTGTAAATATAAAATGGTAAACACTATTGAGAGGTGTCTCTTACACAATGTTCCTACAATAATGGTAAAATTTAGACAAAAGGTAGTATAAGTTGAAAAACTTCCATCCAATTTATTTTTAAAAAGTTTTTAGGTCACTTGGTCCTTTATTATTAATGTCTAACCACTAAGTAAACTCATTTTTTCATTAATCATTGTAATTAATTTAAATTTATTCCACTATTATATTTGGTATAAAACTAAGTTGACAATATTATAAATTATATATCATTATGATTCCAAATATTTAATACATTTTTCCAAATTTCTATCACAGATTTGGTAGAAATTAATTTAAATAATCTAATAGAAAGGACGAAACCATGCAGTTTTATAGTGAAATTATTGAAATGTATGAAATGTTTTTAAATCATATTTCTAGGTGAAATAGATTATAAAGACTTAAATTGGATTAATAGATGTATAATGGATATAAATATACTATAAAATCAATTTTAAATATAATTTAACTGTATAAATAAATTATATGGAAGTGTAATTTTCAATTAAAATTCAATGTTTTTTCACTAGTAAACAAAAAATGAAACTTCTCAAAAAATATCAAAAATTAAGAAAAATTAAATTTTGATTTTAATATTTCAAAAATTATATTTATTTATTATAATAAATATTATAAATGTTTCAAAATATATTTTTAAAATAATTCTTCCCTTTTTAAGCAGAAAAAATACCTTACAGAATAACACAACTTTTTATTCCATAAATTGGATGTTTTCTTATTTTATGCCAATAAAACTTATTGGAAGAATGTCAAAATATTTGGTTGAATTTATAATATATAAATTTTTCTAATATCTCCCACAAAAATTAATTAATTTTATCTATTAATTTAAAATGAATTTATGGACATTAAAATAGTTTTTTTCATAAAAACACATCCTTTATATTCAATTGGTTTTAGTTTTCATTTATAATTAATTTATAACCAAATAATTTTTTTTAAAAACTTGTGTAAAACCTATTTTCATAATTTATTTAATCTTATTAATAACATAAATTACATCATCTAGGTGATAAGTATAATAATATTTATTGTATATTATAGTTTGGTAAAACTCATCCTTGCATGTAATGCAAGATAATGAAGGAAATATGCGTTGTGCATAAGAAAAATATAGTTTTGAAAGTACTGCAAGAAAATATAAGTTTTTAATGTAGTTAAAGATTAACATGGTGTTTCATGAAACACAATACATACTTAGTGACTTCATATAACACATGCTATATTTACTGTTGCATGAAATGATAAATATTGAAAAGATTAAATTAATTTGAAAAAATATATTTTAAAAGGTCTTAGGTTGTTACATTATACCACCCTTAAAATTAATTTCTTTTTTGAAATTCATCTGGGTTATCAATGGTTTAATACATGAAATTTCATTTTATAGAACCCCACATCGTAAAAGTCATTACTAAAACTTCCTTTAAAAATAGAAATTTAGGACTATAATTCTTAAACAAAGTAACTCATAACTAGGTTTCCACATAGGTGAATATAGGTGGAAATAGAATATTGAACATGGAATAAAATATTAAATAATTATAGAGAGATATAAATATCATTGATCACAAGAAAGTGAATAATCAATTGAAAGTTAACATCATAACAAAATGGTTAGAATATGATATCCAATATGAATAATTCCTCTTATCGATTGATAATAAATTAATATCTAAAACCACATATTAAGTTTAAATCAAACTATTCCATAAATTGATAACCTTGTCACCCTTCTGAATGCTAAAAATACAAAAAATTATAAATAAGGTCACTAAAATTTTCAAAATAAAATTAACATTGATCGTATTATAAAGAAGCTATTGGTTGTCACATACCAAACATGTGAATAACTTCAACATGTGTTGTCTAGAAACTTAGTAATAACCTGTATTACCAAAAATAATTATTAAAATAATTCATTATTTCTTATTACCAATAATATATAATATATTAGTTAAATCCAACAATATTGTAGACTTCATCCATGACATCATAAACCAATTTTTCTACATATCCTTTATGAGTTCTGAAATCATCGATACAATCCAATTTACTTTATCCAAATCAATCATCTCTTTATCCAAGATAAGAAAAAATTTCACAAAATTCAAAACACATTAAGGTTTACTATAACTTTATCAAAATATTACCTTTGCATCAAATAACCCTTATAGGTAATTATCACTATTCAATATATTTTTGAAAATCCTTAATCAACGTACATTTCATGATTTATATAACATAATACTTGAATTCCAATACATGTTCACTTCAATCATCCCACAACTTTCATATCCCATTATCTAGTATTTATCATATTATTTATTAATAACTCACCTTAAAATATGAAATATGAATCATGTATTAAAATTCATAAAACACTATTTAATCATACTAATAAACAATACTATTAGAATAACACATACATTTCATTTGTCATTTTTGGTTTCTTCATTATCAATAGAAAAACAATTAATCTTATAACCATGATAATTTTATTCATTAGATCTCACCATAAGACATAGATTTTAATTAGGGCCATAATTTCAACACATAAAAAATTCAACTATTGAAAATACCTTAGAGAGACCAATATTCCCATGCATTGTGTTAATTAATTTTTTTTTCATTTTCCCTTCGCAGTTATTTTGTTTTTGTCCTTATTTTACACTATCAAAACATATTATTATTCCTATAAGAGATCCACTTTTTGTATCTTTATTGGGACTTATTTTCTTGGAAACCACTCACTCAATAATTTTCAAAAAATTTATGACATTTTCCTAAACATGAATAATCGTTATACTTACCCTTATAGACATCCCTAGACATATCCATAGAAATATCCCTAGGGATCTCACTAATGTTTTATCATACCAATTTAGAATGGTTGAATAAAAATTTCCTTTGATTACAACTATAGAGACCCAAGATTAACATATATGATTATTATATCATTTTAGATAAATAATCATCACATTTCAAAAGTACATGTTTGAGTACCGTAATAGTTTAATGTCTTTGGAAAATTGGAACACATTATTCTAGTTTAGTGAATGATAATCAACATCACCCATAAAGATATTCCCTTTTTTACACATACTTAAAAAAACATTATTCATAACCAAGGAAATATAAACATAATAAATGGTGAGATAAAATGATCAGTAAGGGTAAATAAAGAATATATATAAGTATTACATGAGAATAAGGGTATGGGAACATGAGAATAAAATTTGAGGATAATACCATACATATGGAAGATCATAATATTGATTAATGACATAAATATTGGTAGTTCATAAGACATTAATCATATAGGAATCTAATAACATGATCTATATTATCATAAAATTGGAATAAGACATGAAATTTCATCATACACATAAGAATATAAAATCGTATGTCAAATTCACCCACCATGACCTTTTATAAAATGTTAGGATTGGGATAATAACTTATGTACCTACTACAAGCATGGGATGTACTCCTGTGTACCATCTTATTTTTGGGATTGGGATGACCACATTTGTACCCTCTTCTTGCGGGCTTAGAATTCCCTCCCGTTTACCCTCTTGTTACAAGCTTCAGATTCCCACCCATGTTCCGTCTTATTATGGGCTTGGGATACCCTCACGTGTACCCTCTTACTATGGGATTTGGATGAAATCCCTTTTAACCTCTTCTAATGTTCTTGGGGTTCCCTCTCATATACCATCTTGTTATAGTCATGGGTCACCTTCCCACGTAACCTCTTATTACGGGTTTGATATTTCCTCCCATGTACCGTCATGTTACTATATTGGGTTTCCCTCCCATGTACCCCTCTTGTTACAGGATTGGGACTCCCTCCTATGTACCCTCTTATTATGGTCATGGGATTCCCTCTCGTGTATACTTTGATCTCATAGAACATTTACAATTACCCAATTCATTAAAGGGAGTTACAGGACCCACATATCACATAATAAAATAATAAATATTTTTTCTACAAGGTGATAAAATATTCATCATTCCATAACCCATGAAATTAAATGTCTATCATAAAGCTTAATTCATATCATTAGCTATGGATAAGAGATAGGTTTTATAATCATTTCATCATAACATAACTCGTTGAAATAAGTTGGTTTTATAAACATTTTATCATGTTATAATCCATAGAAGATAAATGGGGTAATAAAAAACTTATCATTATATAAATATTCCATTTAAAGAAAGATTAAGAATTGTTTCCTTGGATAATATCCCTAGTAAAGAATAAATATATAAAATCATTTTTCCTAATATGGAGAAGGATTTTGTGAGATCACTTGGAACATTTCATATGGAAAATAACCTTTTTTAAACTCACTTTTTAAAACATAAATCATTTCCAAAATCATTTTCTTTGATAACCACTTTAAAGACTTATAAATTAAGCTTAAAAAATTCATTTAAAAATTTTATGATGAAAATAGACATTCCAATTCTAAAAATTATTTTTAAACATAAATCATTTTTAAAATTTTTCTATTTTTAAATATATTTGAAAACTTATAAAGTAAGCTTTAATTCATTTAAATCCTTTTATTTGAAAATTACATTTGAAAACACATAAATAATGATTTTAAGATAATTTAAAACTATTTTTGAACATATTTTATTTTTCAAATAATTTATTTAAATAATTTTAAAATACCATTTGAAAAAAAATTTGAAGACATTTTTTTAAGAAAACACGATTTTTGAATAAAACAAATTTCTGATCAAAGAGAGAAATAAAGATGTATTTTAATAAAAACAATTTATCAATTATACTAAGTACCATTGTGTGTAAAATGGTACCATTACATGAAGATATAATTAATAACCATAGGAGATTAAAATTTATGAGAATTAATGACATATGGATCATAATAATTTATCATTGAAAACATATACATAGATAATCCTTATATTGATGAGATAGTAACAAAACAATCATTACCACTTTGATAATCTTGAATTGTAAGCTCTGTGAAGGAATAAAATAATATGGAACATAAAATATATTTTGGATTGATTCACTCATGATATTACATGTAAAAGGGTCCATATATATAATTCAGGATAGAATATAGGTGCATATCATAACATACATCTCAAAGAAGGAAAATTATGACAAAGGTCCTTTACCGATTTGGAAACTTTTGAAATATTAACCCCATGATAGAGAGATAATGTAATGAATATTTAAATCCAAATAATTCTATGTATAATAATAATAAAATATATCTAAGGTTAGTATACACAACACATATATGAAATAGGTGGTGAACATGGCTTGTCTCTCCCCATAAATAAAAGTGAGATGAAAATCCGTTACTACTTGAGTAAATTTTGAATCATGAGATCCTTAAAAGAATATAATCAATTGAAACTTTTAAAATGATTAAATAAAATAAATTCATGATATAAAATTTTATAATTAAGTATATAAACCAGATAAAATAAACTAGTGGTGATTATGGAATAAGTCCCACAAAAATAAAATAGGACTAGAAATCCCTAAACCTTATATCTTGACTCTTGTAATACATGTTAATAATATCTTTATAATAAATATAATTTTATTATAAATATATAATAGGAAAATATTAATATATATAATACAATATATTATTTACTTATGACCTTATAATAACCATATATTAACAATTTCTTGTTAAAGTTATGTTTTGGGTAATATCATTTTTTTCCTGAATGTTTTGACTTTTTATTTTATGTCCTTTTTATTTAATCATGATTTAAATAATTAAATAATTTAAAATATGATATAAATATCATATATATTAATTATAAATGTATTAATAAAAAACATTAAAATAGATAAATTAAAAATGAGATACACCATTCTTGGAGATGGTAGACCGTATGTACACATTAACACCGTTTTCAGTTTCTTGTCGTAATAAAAGAAAGTAAATAAAATATAAATATATTATCATTAAATTAAAGTTATTATGTCATATATATCACATTTATTTATTAAAAACATCCTTAATAAATCCCATGTAATATGTGAACGAATCACATCGCTTTGAGGAGGTAATAGTCCACATGTCCACCAACGATGTTATCATATTATCAGAAATTGAAAAGAATGAATTTATGTGTTATAAAATAATTTTAATAGTATAAAGGAATCATAAATATTATATATAATATAGAAACAATGATTACATTATTATTTCCAACCATGATAGGTGATAATGGATGAACGAATGACATTAATTTACACGGTGGTAGTCCGCCATACACACGGATGATGATTGCGTATCCCATTTGATGGAATTGTGTAAAGGAGTAGGTCATAAACTTACCCTAAAACATATAATTATATTTAAGATACTGATATAATTATATATTATTGATATAATAATAATTTAATTGGTGTATAAATAAATAAAAATGTGCTCATTGAATAATATTACCTCTTCTTCAAGTAACTCCTTTTGGTTTTCACTAAATGACTTCATTTGTTCTCTTTCCACAAAAAGCGAGCATTCTAGTTTTATAGGAGGTAATTTTGGAGATTATTTTTTCATGGGATGGATATCCAATGTAATTTATAGGTTTCAGGAATTGAGGGGGTGAGCGCCCTTTTATAGTGGAGTAGGAGTGACATTCTTGTAAATATAAAAAGGTAAAGTATATTGAGAGGTCTTCATTTAGTCATGTATCTCCAATAAAATAAAGGTTTAGAGAAAATTGATTATATGGTATAAATATGGTAATTATATTTATTTATGATAAGTTTTTATGTCATTTCCCCTTAATAGTAATGTTTAACCACTAAGTGAAGTCCTTTTTTCCTAAATCACTATAATTTATTATAATTGATTTCACAAATATTTTTGGTCAAAATATAATTTAACATTTTTATAAATTATAAATTATTATTATTAAAAATATGGAATCCATTTTTTCAAATTCATTTCACAGAATTGGTTGAAATTAAATTTCAAATAATCCCGCAAACGAGTCGAAACAATGAGTTTTTAAAGTTTAAAGGTTCAAAAGTATGAAATGATTTTATATAAAATATCAATTTTAAATTGATTATAATTGCATAAATTGGATTAATATACATATAATTGATATAAATATATTTTAAAACAAAAATAAAATAGAATTTATCCAATATATAAATTGTATATAAATGCAGTTTTCAATTAAAATTCAGTGTTTTTTTCATTATAGTTAAAAAATGAAACTTCTAAGAAAAATACAAAAAATTCACCCAAAGTAAATTTTTATAATCTAACTTCAAAAATGATTTTTATTTTTTAAAATAAAAATAACAAAAGTTTCAAAAATTATTTTTAAAACAAGTTTTTTCTTAAAAGGCGGTAAAACTGCCTTTTAGAATAATATAGTTTTTATGTCTAAAACTAAACTTATTAGAGTTTTATTCCTATAAAACTTATTGGATGAATTCTAAAAATTTTTGGTTGAATTTATAATATATAAAATCCATTAATATAGCTCACTAAGAGTGATTTATTTAAATTATTAAGATAAAACACATTGGTGGGCATAAACTAGTTTTTTGATAAAAACACAACCTTTATATTCAATTAGTCTTTATTTCTGTTTATAATTAATTAATAACCAAATAATTAAATTTATAAACTTGTTTCAATGATTGTTTCTTAATTTATTTAATATTTTTCATATCTTCCAATCATACCACTAGGTGATAACAATAACAATATTTTAATAATAATAATAATAATAATACATTGTTATTATTCAGTAAAGAACGGTCTTTTATGTAACAAAAAGCTATATAAGGAGCTATATATTGTGTGTGACATAATAAAAACATGATATTGAGTGTTCTAGAAGCTAATCTAAATATTTCGTGTAGTGAAAAATTAACTTGGTGTCCATGTAATGTAAGCCAAACTTAGTGCTTTCATATTACACATGCTATATTTATTTTTGTGTGAATTGAAGAATATTTAAAAGATTAAATTAATTAAAAAATATATATTTTAAAAAATATTAGAGTGTTACAATATCATACTTTATTTTCTTCACCATTATCGAACTCTTCTTCATTGGCTCTAAAATTTCCATTCAACCCGTACTTCCATTTTTTCTTCACTTGTACATGTCTTCTGATTTTCATAATATCAAGAAGACTTTTGATATAGGGAACTAAGAATATACATGGCCTACCATGATCATTAGAGGAAAATTTGGTAGTATTACATTGTTAACCATACATATCCAATCCACAAATTTATCTATAATACTGATGTGGGATTTTGTTTTCACCCAATAGGGGTAACTCTCTAAGGTCAACTTTTAATTTTCAGTATCACCAATAAAGAGAGGACACTAAAAGAAACATCAGTATAATTAATATTAAGTAAATCAATAGAACAATGGAATAATCATTTTTCTTATTTGAAAAATACCATACAATCACAACATTAACAATATCAATATTATACCCATTACTAAAGATAACGTGATAGGGTTGTAGCCATTATTCATGAATGTGACTGATAAACACATGAAGGAATGAAACCACCCTTAAAAGTACTAATTAGTTGTGATTAACCTACACTATTGTCTCCATACATGGAGATAACACTGGATAAAACTAAATTGACCAATAATCACAAACTATAGAGTAAGAATCTTCATTTCAAACAATAATTTACTATATAATGGACACCAATGTTTATTTATACCAACAACTTGGTTCCACACCCCACCATAATAACATAGTTAAAGTATTATCATAATAACATCTATGATGATCCTTATAAAAAAACAACCTTCCAACATCAAAGAAAGATTATGTACTTCCCACTTCGAGGATAATTTTTTAAGAGTATTATCCTTAAAAATATGAAAAAATGATCTCACATTTGATGATGTTGTATTGGACCTCCCATACTCATTGATACATGAGGGATATCACAACCAATAAAAGACTCGCAACATCTACTTCTTTCATCAAAACCAATGAAAACAAGTTTATCTACTAAAACATCACCTCCACCTACTGAGCATAGAATTAATTCTATGTATTTTATCAACCATACCACCATTATGTAATTCTGATCTCAAAATCCATCAAAGCTATAATATTCTTGAAGGAAAACATCTATACCACCATTTTAAATATTTATTCTAAAAGAATGTATCTAATATTATAAAATTTAGTTCCATAAACCCAATTTGAGTAGTAATTTTCGATTACCACATCATGTATACATATAGTTTTAGATGATTTTTTCTTATTAAAATAGTTTTATTACTTTTATATACCCTATTTACATGGTACTTTATTATAATTTTCTGTCACATCAAAAGTTTATAGAATTTCCCAATTATAATGAGATCATTGAGTTGCTATGATGGTAATATTAAATATATATATCATGATCTAGATATATCATACTGATAGAACATAAAAGATTTTTGACTATCAGGTGTTGAGTTATTATAAACATTGATCCTTATTCTCATAAAGTCTACACTAGATTATATTGAGTAGAAGAGATCATTTGGACTAAATAACTTGACAATTGTGAAAAAATAGTTTTCCACATTAGTTTTTTTAATACGGGTTAACTATTGTTGTTATTTTAAGTAGATTTTTAAATAGGTTCTTCACATAAGTTATTGGTGATCTATGTGAAGAAATGTATTTTACATTCATTATTACCTAAAACAACATAGAAATTAGTCAAAATTTTCAGAATGGGAAATTTTTTCATCTCATTTATTGTATAAGTGACATGGAAAACACTTTATCACTCTATTTATTAAACATAATCAACATGTTAAATTATATTTCATATTAATTATTCAATAACCAAGGTGAAAATAGATTTGTTTTCCATATTTAAGATCAATTATAAAATAACCAATGTGATAATAATTTAAAAAGAAACTAAATTCAAATACAATAGCCCAGTGGTACAACAAAATAAGAAAAATTAGAAAAAAATAGCATAAACAGAACCAGAAAATAGCAACACAAATTCAATTCATTTTCATTTTTTAATTTGAAATTTGAAATTTAAAATGTATATTACAATTAAAATAAAACCCAATAAAACCTATGAAATAATACATATATACTCCTTCTATATGATTTAGGTTTTTCCCAGAACAAGGGAAAGGGGTATCAAAAGAAGTAAAATAAAATAAATTTTTTTAATAAGTAATCTCATTATAATTATAAGTTAAATTAAGGGAAATGTTATGATAAAATTTAACCTTATTTAATTTTTTATCTATCCAAAATGAAATTATTTTAAACATAAATCTTAGAATATAATATCTACATATATTTAATCATTATTGATGATAATTGTTCTATTTCAACATATATTTTCAATTAAAAACAATATGTTAATTAATTTCATCCAAAATATAGTAATTATAAATAATAAGTCACCTTTTTAACTTGTATTTGATCTTTATTTTCCTCTTTCCTATTATATATCTAAATTAATCACATGTGCAGTTTGAAAATTATTTGTATAAAATAAAATTTAAAGTCATTCCAATATAAAAGTATTCAAATAATCAAATATACAAGTCTAATATGTTGTTAATTTTTTTTCCACATTACCAACTATAGAGAATAACCAGTAAGTTGTCTTCTATTTTATCTAAAAAATACTCAACATCCAATGGATGATAATATATAAAAAATTTAATTTGAGTGTTTATTTATTTAATATAAATTAAAATGTAAGAAATACATGTTCCATACCCTTAATGATTATAAAACATCCAAAATTTAATTTTATTATTTTGAAATATTTCAAACAATATATAATATCCTTTATATATTATTCATTGTAATTTTTATTAGTAAAATAAACTATTGACCCAAATATATATACATTAAAGACATATCATATCAAATACAAAGCTTATGAAGATACCTAATTCAAAATCAGTATAAGTATTAATTTTCATTTAATTAAAATAATTGAAAGAAATTAGATAATTGAATTACATGGATGATATGTACATCATGTTAATTCCCAAAAATTATTTAATTACAGGCTCCATTAAATATCTTTTTAATTTTTTCATAGTCATTTTATATCAACAAATGATAGTATCCAATGGAATATCGTAAACATCCAATAAAAATATGAATATGTAGATAAATTACAATTTCCAGAAGATATAATATCTAAATCCATAACATCCTGTAAATGTTTATATATAACCAGTATGTATTTACCTTTAATTTATTATTGTAAAAATATATATTTAAATATATATTTAAATATATAGATATTGAAAGGTTAAAAAAATTCAACACTTTCATGAAATAAAGGATACAATCTATATATACCTTAGTGGAAAAAATTTAGACAAATAAAGATGGAAAAACTAAAAAACGGAAAATAATTTTCTCAACTGTAGTGACCACATTTATAGGGAATGGTACTCTTTTTGATCTATATAACATCCAAAAATGTGACCCAATGTTAATCAATCTCTATCTATTGATGATAATATGTATCTCCGATAAAATATTTAATCTCATATGAAACAATATGATACTAGGGATCCTTAGTATATAACAAATAATAAATGGGATGTTATGGAGGAGGAGGTGAAAGAGTTGGATATGCAGGTGGGGGTAGAGGAGTCAGATATGTAGATGGAGGTGGAGGAGTAGAATCAGTATCACGAAAATTGGTTTGCATCTCTTCAAACAACGCATATACCGAATCTCTAATCCTCACCTTCGTCACCTATCCCATACCTAGAAATTTATATTTTAAAGATTATATTTTTCTTTTGAACACATAATCAGTTGAATAATCCATAGAAGGACTAAAAACATTGTCAATCGATGAACTCACCTAGCATATAATGTCCCTAACTCCAGTAACCTTGAGTTGGTGTCTACTTTATCTAATTGTATCTAGATACAAGAGATTGCATCCCAAAGGACTGAATAGTTTAGTATCCTTACAGAACTAGATTGATACATGATACACATTTTATGATAAGAATAAAACATAGAACATAATGAATGTAAATATTCTACATCCTTGAAACTCATTCAGAGAAATCACTAGTGAAAAAAATGATTTATCACATAGGCCTTTTAACGTTAGTTATTTATGAAAAATGTGAAAAGTCATGTATA
Source organism: Viscum album (assembly GCA_963277665.1). Lineage (NCBI taxonomy): Eukaryota > Viridiplantae > Streptophyta > Magnoliopsida > Santalales > Viscaceae > Viscum > Viscum album. Next base: position 1,493,903,876 of record OY728142.1, read on the forward strand.
TTGATTTATCACATAATTTATTCTATAATAAACATGGTAAATGGAATATCCCTCTTTCTTATGTCTGTTATTTTATATTTTATTTTGTAAATTTCATTTTTTTACATCAGTTGTAGAATAACCGACATGACAAAGAAATGATAATTTCATTATAATGTCATTTATTCTATAACTGATATTGTAAAAAAATTTAACACATCAGTTATAATAGAAATGATGCGATAGAACTAATTAAAATTTATTTATAACTTTGGTTATTATAAAACTGATATTATAAATCATTTAAAATTCATGTTCTGAGTAAATGCGGTGTTTTTTGATTGGGTGAAGCCAGAATCATTCTATATCACACAGAAACCCTAAAATCATTTCTTTGATCCCATGGCCTCCTACCTTATTTTCTACCTTCATTCATCCTCTTTTTTGTTGGCTCATTCAATATGATCCACTATCAACTCTCAAGTAAGCCTTGCACACATTGATTCCTATTATTCAGTTTTACGGATTCCCTAACTCTTTGTTTTTCGATTTCATTTACTAAAATATCGCATTAACATATTGTTTAATCTCAACATGTTATTTCATTGCATCTATAGCTAGAAAATGTAATTTTATCCACACAGTAGGATCATTTTCTCTACCTACAAGCTACAATGATGTCCTATTGTACTTATGAATGTCCATGAACGTTTCTTGATAATTTTTTCATGGATGAAAAATGATTGGTTTTATATATTTTATGATACATGTTATCATTAACACATGATTTTTAGCTTCAATTTAAATCATGAAATTTATTTATTAAATTTTTTTTAGTTAAATAATCTCATATTTTTTTCTCTAGTTTCATAGGATTTTCATTCAATTTGATGGGTTCTATTTTTAAGATTGATACATCCACCCTTTAAATTTCAACATGTTATATTATTATGTTTCATTTACAACATATTGTCTTAAAAATTATTTTTATTTCATAGAAAATATTAATAAATACTTCAAACAAAGTATCATATATGTGTGGCGACATATTTAGATTGTAGAATATAACCAAATTCATCATTTTCAATTTGTGATTCATTGAGTATGGTTCCTCACCCCATGAAATCCACAACTATGACTTGTTTTAAGATAAATTATTGAAGATTATTTCAATGTGGTAACCCTTATACATTATTCATATACCACATCTCAGAATAATATATTAAACAATAGTGTGGCATAAAATTTGAGTGAATTTTAATATGTCTTAAAGAGTTTTAATCTTATGTATTGAGTTTTCCATTAGTTACATAGACACAGAAATATTCGTGACAGATTAATAATACATCACACTAGTGGATGGTGATCTATTTTTACATAGTGGTTTTATATCTTATTACTCAAAAATAATATCATTAAAATTTGAGTGACTTTTTATAATGAATTAGTTGAGTTAGGTAAATATCATTAAATTTATGGCAATTAGAATATATTTTCGATCCCCACACCAATTTCATTTTCATTCTATATAGTTCCCTAAATCAATCCATTATCGACAAAAAAACTTACAGCCTTGATGAATGTGCATATATAATATCCTAATGTTTGTGTATATATAAATTCCAAAATTTAGTCTAACTATATTTTAAATTTTAAATTACTTCCATGCATATTTTTTTTATGATTTACCATTTATATTTAAACTCATTGTCAATTAATGTATACAATTTATAATTATATTTTTCAAATACGCATCTATTTTTTTATATTTCAAAATTGTGTTACATACAAATTATGGTATATTTCTTATAAATATTAAACTAGCTTATCTAACTATATTTTCTTTTTTAAATTATTTCCATGCATAACATTTTATGATTTACCATTTATATTTAATATTGTATTTCATTATTTTATAGAATTTATAATTATATTTTCTAAATACACATATATTTGTTTTATATTTTAAAATCATGTTACTTTGAAATTAAGGAATATTTCATATAAATATAAAATAGTTTTATATTTAAAAGATGTATATTTTTTATATTTGTTATAGGTAATAATGAGTCAATGTTGGATTATGGAACTTAGAATGAGTGATGAATAAAAGGAAGATATTGATGCATTTTTGTAATTTTCTAAACAAAATGTTCCAAATAATGATTTTTTTTTCTATCCATGAATAAAATTTTTAAATATGATGAAGTGTAAAATTATAGAGATCGAATAAAATTTAATTTCCATTGGTTTTAATCTATGTAAAAACCCTTGGATTAAGCATGGAAAAACTGGGATGAATTTTAGTTCTTTTGATGATGATGCCTTTCAAGATAGTAACTCTGATAAAATTGAAAAAATTATTTATGATATTGAAGTAGAGGAAATTGGTATAGAACAAACAATTGAGTGTCTATATGGTGATAATGAAAACTAATTGTATCCTAGTTTTCCATAATTTATTGTTTTATCTTCGATGTTAAGATTTATTACCTTGAATGTGAAACATGGTTTGTGTGAAAAAAACATTACTGATTTTTTACAATTGTTGAAATATATTCATCATAAACACAATTATTGTAACGTCCCAGTTTGGAAAGCCACCCAAATATGCCCCATACCCGATTGGTCACATGGCCTCAGGCACATTTCCCCAAACTCCAAAGGCTGTCGACTAGCAGTGAGGGCCTTGGGTGTGATAGTGAGGAAACTATGCCCTCATTGATAGAGTAACACATCAGAAGAGACTAAAATAAAATAACATAAGCAGTAATAATAACATAACAAAAATAAATATTAAAAGACTATAAGTAATAAACTGGAGCATAAAAATATAAATATGAATGATCCATGATACATATGTCTAGGAAAATAGCCAAACAAATCAAAATGCTGGAATACAAACATAAAACTAAACCAATGCACAAAAGAAAACAGATAAACAGCTCCAAGCATCGTAAGACTATGCTTGGTCCCATGCTCTCCAACTCCAAAACAGTCAAGTAACTGAAGTAGAGGGAGATTTCCCTTATCTATACCTGCTACAATATAATCTGTTTGGGACCAAAAGTATGTCCCAAATAGGGTGTAAGACAAAATTTCAATAGGAAAACACCATAAGATCTGTACCTACCAGTAAGTGAATATATTACAGGTAGTAAGAAAATAAATGCAGTAAATAAGAAAGTACTCAAGGTAAACAATTCCTATAGTTTCAAAGCATTCAGTTTCATATAGAAAGTAGAAAATAATTAAAATAGGTAAATACAAATAGGTAAATCTTTGGGAAGTACACATAGCCTATCCCCTCTGGTCCTACCTAGCAACACAATAAAACCTATGAGAAGCACACACAATCTACCCCTCTGGTTCAAGAATTCATGGATATAATAAAGAATCTCTACGAAATCACTCATAGTGAATTCCCCTTAAAGTATAATATTATTAAAGAGTCTTTGAGGAAGCTTTCACATTAAATTACCTTTATAGTCTAATATAATTAGAGACTATCTGAGGAAGCTCTCATAGTAAATTCACCTTATATTCTAAATCAATTAATGACTCTCTAAGAAAGCTCTCATAGTCAATTCCCCTTATAGTCAACTACACCAGGTTCTCATGGCCCTGTGTACGTCAGTCGAACATAGAAATGAAATACGTCCAAATTAAACCTCAATAACTACTTGGATAATAGGTCTACAACATATCATCTTGTCAGAACAATTATACCATCCTATAACTAGAAATGGAAAAAAAACAAAGCAACCCAACATGCTAAACAGGACCAAACAGTCATAAATAGAACATGCATGGGCAATCACTTCCAAGGAATAACAATCAACCCCATTCACATTCAATTAACATCTCTTCAAGCATACAAGAATAGCAGGAAATTATTAGGGATAAAACGGTAAACACATAATACCCCGTTTATGGGTATTGGGAACTTTGCACGTATAACTCAAAGACATTCTACAGAAAGGCACAAACCACCTACCTCAGTTTTGGGAGATCAATATTTGTGAAACACAAGCCTTGAATCACCCAAGTACACCGTTGATCTACAAAAACATCTAAAACATTCAATGGAGGATGACTTGAGAAAGAGGAGGAATCAGGAAATGAAGCTCATACAGAAGAATGATCTTACCAAGGAGATCCCGACACAACCGATGATGATAGATTCAAATATCAGATGATGAATCAGAGGCTCAGAGAAGATTCATAGCCTTACAGGTTTTCTCAGCCAAACCTAACCTAGATGAATGGTGTTCTGCAAATTAGGCGCGACCCCGGTACATTTAATGAAATAAAAGAAAATACATGGTGTGTATTTTGTAAGTACATGGCATGTACTTTCTTTTTCCATAAATCACTTTAGGCGGCCTCTAGGTTACCCCCACATGGTTTTGTGTGTGGTATTACACGGCCAGCACATAGCTGCCCATGGTAACCGAGTACACGATGTGTAATCCTAAAGTACATGGTGTGTACTTCAAAAATTTCCAAAAAATCCACTTTTTCTCTAAAACAACCAAAAAATAAAGACATACTTGAAAAAGAATATTTGGGTTCTTAAAAACTTCACAACGTAAAAAAATTCATCCATGAATTTCCCTAGCAAGGAGGCATAGAAGAAGAAACCCCGAACAACTCAATACACTATGATCGTACATCAGCCTCCCTCTCCCAAGTCTCATCCTATACTCGACCGTACTGCCATATAACTCATACCAAAGGAACAAACTTGCCACAAAGAACCTTTTTACTATGATAAAAAAATCCGGATAGGATACTCCTCGAACGATGCATCCAAATCCAACTTAACCTCATCGGGTTGGAAGACATGAGACAGTTCTGAGAAGTAACATCGATGCTAAGAAACGTGGAAGATGTTGTGCATATCTCGGTACCTCTGTGGTAACTGCAACTGATAGGAAACTGGCCCAACTCTCTCCAACACCTGAAATGGCCCGACATACCTTGGCGAAAGTTTAAACTATCTCCTAATCCTTATGTGTACCGTCCTCGGTGTGACACATAAGAAAACCTGTTCTGCAACCACGAACTACATAGGTCGTCTTTGCTGATCAGCATAAGACTTATATCAATACTATTCAGTAGCCATCCTCCTCTGAATCAACTCTATTTTCTATGTGGTCTCCTGAATAAGATGAGATCCTAGCATAGCTGCCTCTCATGCCTCTATCCAATATATGGGTGATCGGCATGGCCCACTGTACAAATCCTCATAAGGTGCCATCTGAATAGTTTCTTGAAAATTATTATTATAGGAAAACTACCCAAGAGGTATGTGATTCTCCCAAGAACCTCCAAAATCTAGAATATATGCTTGGATCAGGCCCTCAAGCACCTAAATCATATTCTAGGAATACCCATATGTCTGGGGATGGAAAGTTGTACTCAAAAGTACATGTGTACCCAAAGCCTTATGCAATCCTTGCCAGAACCTATAGGTAAAACATGTATCCCTGTCTAAAAAAATGGAGTGTGGAACCCCATGCAGACATACAATCTCATAGATATACAACCGTCCAAGATCATCAATACTGATGGTCTCTTTGATCGGAAAGAAGTGAGAAACCTTTGTGAGTCTGTCAATGACAACCCAACTGCATAATTCCTTCAAGGTGACCTTGGAAAACCGGTCACTAAGTCCATTATGATGTCTTTCCACTTCCACTCGAGAATGGGTAACTGCTGCAAAATACCTAATGGTCACTGATGCTCCGCCTTCACCTGCTGATAGGTGGAACACCTCAGGACAAAACCAGAAACATCTCTCTTCATACCTGGACACCAATACTGATGGTGTAAATCATGATACATCTTGGTGACACCAGGATGAACTGCCCAAACAGAGGAATGAAAGTCTCGCATCAACTCCTCGCGTATGTCTGCTAGCACCCATACACACCCTTGAAATGCAAGATCTCATCCTTACCTATGGTCCATCTAGGAATAGGGTCCTTTCTTGGCATGATTTCCATTAGGAATAAGACTTCAGAAACTAATATCTACCTCATTCAAACATGATCAAGAAAATTAGAGGTAACAACTATAGAAGAAAGAAAAATCTACCCATGTTTGTCGTGCACCTCCAAATGCATCTTGGTGAATAAAGCCACAAGCTACTACTCACTTCTGGTATCATGAACTGCCTTTATCTGATTCCTCCTGCTTAGTGAATCAGCCACTTCATTTCCTTTGCCAAGCATATATGCAAGCTCAAAGTCAAAAGACTGAAGGTACTCAAACCACCTTCGCTATCTCAAAGTCAAATCACACTGAGTGAAGATGTACTTGAGACTTTTGTGGTCAGTGAAAACCAAAAAATGATCTCCCTTAAGATAATCTGTCCAACAATGTAAGTCATGAACAACCACCCCCAACTCGAGATCGTGCGTCAGGTAGTTCCTCTCATGTGGCATAAACCACCGAGACCCGTACGCAACGACTCCTTCTCCTTGTATAATCACAGCTCCTAGACCGATACCTGAGACACCACATTAAATAGTATAGATATTTCTTGCCTCTAGAAATACTAGTTTTTGTGTTTAAGTAAACCACCCTTTCAGTTCCTGAAAGGCTGACTTGTAAGAATCTAACCACAAGAACATTTCACCCTTCTTAGTCAAAACCATCAGTGGTGCTTCTAAGCGTGAAAAGTCATGTATGAAATGCCTATAGTATTCATCCAGCCCTAGAAAACATCATTCCTCAAAAATTTTCTTCATATTATCCCATGAAAGTACTGCTCTCACTTTCTCTGGGTCGACGGATACACCTGTCTCTGAGATAACATGACCCAATAAGTGAATCTGGTCCATCCAAAAGTGGCATTTTGAGAGCGTAGTGTATAACTGATGCTATATTAGTGTACTCAGAACGATCTCAATATGGGTAGCACGGTCATGTAGAGTGTAAAAGTACACAAAGATATTGTCCACGGAAACCACCAAAAAAGAATACAAGTATGGATGGAACACTCAGTTCATCAGTGCCTTGAAAATTGAAGGTGTGTTCGTGAGACCGAACAACATAACAATATACTCGTATAAATCATACCTTCTCCAAAAGGATGTAAGAGGTATATCAGATGGTCTAATTCACAACTGATGATAACCGGATCTCAAGTCAATCTTCTAGAACACTCGGGCTCCTCAAAGCTGATCAAAGAGATCATCAATCCTCCACAAAGGATATTGGTTCTTGACCGTTAATTGGTTCAACTTCTAATAATCCACATAATGCCTGAGGGTACCGTCTGACTTCTTCGCGAACAGGATAGGCAAACCCCAAGGAGAAGTACTGGGTCATATGAAACCCCTAGCCTATAGCTCCTCCGACTACTTTTTGAGCTCCTACAACTATGGTGTAGCCATCCTATAAAGAAGAATGGACACCGGTGCCGCTCCTGTCATGAGCTCAATAAAAAATCTTCCTCTCACTTTGGAGAAAAACATAAAAAGTTCTCTGGAATGGCGTCTCTGAAAAAATCCACCACTAGAGGAAAGTATAACTTTGAAGTCCTATGTTCATCTGGATATTGAATAGAAATATGGGTTGTAACTCCTCTCAACCTATGATGATCGGGTCCCGCTCTGCTTGCCTAGACATCCCATTTTCCCTTATGAAGAAACGATACACCCTCTGGTGATATTAAACTAACCCTACGATGATAACAGTCAATGAAATCATGGAAGGGAACTAGAAATTTATATTTTGAGAATGAAATCATAGCCTATCATCTCTAGGACATAGAGGTCCCATAAGAAGTGACACCCAGCAACCTCTAGAGGTAACTTCTTTTCACTGATGTACACTAGGTGTTTTCTTCCCCAACGGAGAGTCTAGTATCAAGACATCAACAACAAAAAATACATAGAGCTCAAGGCTCTCCAAAAAAGAAACAGATATAAAGCTATGAGAAGCCCTTGTATCAAAAAGAGAAAAATCTAAAACTGAGGCAACTAAGATCGTACTTCGAACTGTGGATGGTCCAAGATCATGCTCCTGCTAGGTCTTCTCCACTGCAAAAGTTTGTCACGTACCACAGACCTATTACCCTGCCTGACCACTCTAATATGATTTACCCTGATGTGGCTGAAAACTGGGTGACTGGAAACCACAACCTTGACCTCCACCTTGGCCTGGACGGCTGGAAGAACTCTAGTTCCCAGAAAAGAGTGAAAATTGGGGTGCGGCTTATGTAGGAGGATTAATAGAAAAACCCCTGTCACCAGCTACCAGTGAGAAGAACTGATAGAATCACTGAAGATAACCCATATTTCTGCAAGATCAGCACTCTATAGGGTGTCTCGGGCAACGTGGCCTCGTATGCCCGCTCTTCCCGCACAAGTAGCACACCACCTGGATACCATAAGATGCATCCCACCTACTTGGATCTCCATTTGCAATCTCCCTGCGGCTCTTCCTGCTATCAGCTAGAGAATCACTAACCCTAGATTCCAATCTGCCCTAGCTCATAGCTTTAAAGTCCCTAATATTACGATATGTTATCATCTCCTGGTTCACTATAGAGGATATCGAAGTCAACCTGAAGATTTTTACCTGAGACCAGATATCCTACCTGAGACCATCCTCAATCTTCTATGCAAGGAACAACTAATCTCCCTCTAAAAAGGGTGTCAAGCACTGTCGTTCGGTGAAGTAAGAGGAATACTCCAAAAAAGAAACAGTACCCTGCTCCAAACTCATGAAAACTCAGGATCAATCATCCCTCAAAGTCTCTGGGTAGAGTTAATCATAGAAGATACACTAAAACTCGTCCTGACCATAACCTACTGGTGCCCCGCCTGTAAGATCACATCCCACCATCTCTTGGAGGAATCACCTAGCATGTACGTAGAGAGATTCACCATAATATCTTGAGGTATATTCAGATGATCTAATATTGTCATCATGTCTTATAGCCATGAATCAGTAGCCTAGGGTCCTCTATCCCCTAAAAAATTGGAAGGATGATGCTACTGAAAGACCCGTGTCAATTCTTCCATCGATGTGGCAGGAGGCGGTACTCTCTGAAAGGTCGGAATCATCCTCATAAATCATTCTCTGAACTATGAATCAACACCTCCATCAATTATAATGGCTGGTGCCAAGACTGGCATGACCGAAGGATCTGCTGGAAGTCCCTGGTCAACCATGTCTGTTGTCTGATCACCGCCTGGCAACTAGCGTACAACCAGAGGGTGTCTCGATGGCATGACTATGCAAGGTCAAGCACACACCTTAGATAAAGATAATCATGAACTGAAAATTATAAGAGAAAGGAGGGAATATGAGAAATAAAGCTTCCATATTTTACAAAACATAGATACACGGCGTGTGTGTCCACTACACGATGTGTACTTGAGTCCTATTCCCCTACCCGAGTTCTCTTACACGGCTAAGCCACATGGTTCTCCTTAGAAAGAAACTACATGGCATGTTAGTGATAGACACAATGTGTACTTGACGAACATCACCAACCCGTGTTGTTAGTTACATGGTCGGTTACACGACTAACACTACCCGACGTGTTCCAAACAGACACGGTGTGTAGTAAGAAATTTCACCGACCCGTGTTGTTAGCTACATGACCAGATCCAAGGGTCACACTACACGGAATGATCAAGGTTGATATGGCATGTATGACTTATGTTTTATCCCTCTATGTCATTAGTCACACTGGTGGACACAATGTCTAGACACACGGCGTGTACATTCGGTACATGGCGTGTTCCAAAAAAAAATTCACTATCCCGTGTATCTAATCACATGTCCTATGACACGGTTAGAGACTACACGACATATACATAAGGTACACGGAATGTACCTCAAAAAAATAGTTTCTCCTCAAACAGAAGAACACCTGACGTGTAGTCAAAACTACACGACATGTATTCTTGGTTTTTCTAGATAGTAAGCCTTAAAAACTAATCTAGAGCCTAGGAAAATACTTAAATGGTCCCTTAAGTGTCAAATTATCATCCGTAAGGGCCCATACTCCCCGAGAATTAAATCTTGTCATCATATATTTTTTATAAACAAAGTAAACAATTCAATGATCCACCAAATTTAAATTCATGAGGGCCCATAACACCTCAAGATCCAAATTTTAGATTTCATTCAACAAAAACTTACACAGTCAAATACCCTATGAAACTGTAGGTATTATATCATGGAATATATCACAAAAAAATGCATATCTATCACAACATCTATCACACCAACATGAAATCTCTAATTCACCCTAAATGGCATAATAAGAATGCATTACATGTGATTTTTAATAAGTTCCTATATAATGCATGAGATGTTATACCCTCATCTCATCAGGTTGCAACTGAAATAGATCCTCTATAACAACAATGATTATATCACAATACATTTGAGTCACCTAATGGTGAAAATAAAATCAACTATAAAATTTTAATACCAGAAACTTGCAATATACGAGGTAAATTGGATTTTCCCTATACATGTGTTAGCTACTCCCGAGGACAGCTTATTACCAAGTACCTATTCCGTCTTATCCCTAGATAAAGGCTCCAAAAAGAAAGTCAAGATAAAAAAATAATCATTTGATACCACTTTGTTACGTCATGGTTCCGAAAGCTGCCCAAAGATGCCCCGTACCCTGTTGGTCACATGGCCTCAAGTGTATTTCCCCAAATGCCAGAGGCTGTCGACTTGCAGTGTGGTCCTTGGGTGTGGTAGTGGAGAAACTATGCCCTCATAGGCTGAGTAACATAGCAGAAGAGAAACAAATTCAATTGTAGAAGTAGTAAGAATACCATAACAAAAGTAAACAATGGAAAACTAGAAGTAATAAAATGGATCACACACACATATATATTAATGATGAATGATATATATGTCTATAAAAATAGCCAAAAAAATCACAATGCTGGAATAAAATCATAGAAATAAACCAACATAAAAAAGAAAACAGATAAATATATCCACAACATTGCAAGCATATGCTTGGTCTCATGCTCTTCTGTTCCAAAACAGTCAAGTACCTGAAGTAGAAGGGCTCTTTCTCTTATCTATACCTGCAATGATATAATCTATTTGGTCCCAAAAGCATGGCCCAAAAAGGGTGTGAGACAAAGTCATAGTTGGAAACCACAGAAAGATCAGTGCTTAACAGTCAGTGAATATATGGCAGGTAGTAAGATAATAAATGCAGTAAACAAGGAAGTACTCAAGGTAATCAATTCCTACTATTTCAAAGCATTTAGTTTCATATAGCAAGCAATAGCTAATTAGAATAGGTAAATACAAATAGGTATCCCTTTGGGAAGTACACACAACCTATCCCCATTGGTCTTACCTAGTGAAAAAAGCAACCCACTAAAAAGTACACACAGTCTACCCCTCTAGTTCAGAATTTCATGGATATAACAAAGACTCTCTAAAAAAGCACTCACGGTCAATTCCCCTTATAGTCTAATATAATTAAAGACTCTCTGAAGAAGTTCTCATAGTAAATTCCCCTTAAAATCTAAAATAATTAGATACTCTCTAAGGAAGCTCTCACAATCAATTTCCCTTATAGTCTAAAGCGACTAAAGACTCTCTGAGGAAGCTCTCACAGTCAATTCCCCTTATAGTCAACTTCACCAGGTTCTCACGGCTCTGTGTAAGACATTCGAGCATAGAAATGAAATACGGACAAAGTAAAGCTCATGAACTACTTGGATAACCAGTCTACAACATATCAGCCTGTCAGAACAATCACACCATCCTACAACTAGGCATTGAACAAATACCAAAGCAACCTAACAGGATAAACAAGACCTAACGGTCATAAATAGAACTTGCATGGGAAATCACATCTAAGGAATAACAATCAACCCAATTCTCATCAAATTAACCTCTATTCCAGAAAACTTGCAAATTAGGCAATTATCAGGGCTAAAACAGTAAACACACAATACCTAGTTCATGGGTATTGGTAACTTTGCACATATAACTGAAAAACATTCTACAAAAAAGCACAAACCACCTACCTTGTCATTGGGAGATCAAAATACGTGAACCAGAAGTCTTTAATCTCCCAAGAATACTGTAGATCTAAAAAAATTTCTAAAACATTCAACGGAGGATAACTTGAGAAAGAGGAGGAATCAGGAAACGAAGATCAAGAACAAGTAAGGGCTTATCGAGGCGATCCCAACCCAACAGACGATGATTGATTCAGAGAATGGATGGAGACTCGGAGGCTCAGAGAAGATTCATAGCTGTACGGGTTCTCTCGACTGAACCAAACCTAGAAGTTCGGTGTTCTTCCAATTAGACGTGACCCCGATACACTTAATGAAAAAAATAAGAAAATACATGGCGTGTACTTTCCTTTTCCGTACATTTCTTTAGGCGGCCTCAAGGTCACCCCCCATATAGCCATGTGTGTGGCGTTACATGGCCAACACATGGCTGCCCATGGTAATCGAGTACATGATGTGTAATTATAATGTACATGGTGTTTACTTTAAAAAAATTCCTGAAAAACCACTTTTTTCTAAAAAACAGCCAGAAAAGAATACCTAAAAAAGAAGATCCAGGTTCTTATAAAATTACCCCCTTTATGAAATTCATCCTTGAATTTCCTTATCAAGGCGGCGTAAAAGAAGAAACCCTAAACAGCTCTAGCCACTGTGATTGTACATCATCCTCCCTCTCCCAAGTCTCATCCTTTACTCGCCCATGCTACTATAACACTCATACCGGAGGAACATACCAGCCATGGATAACCTTTGTATTGCAATAAACAATCCAGATAGGATGCTCCTCGAATGATGCATCTACTTCGAAATCAACCTCATCGGGTTGCAATACATGAGATGGGTTTGAGAAGTAACATAAAAGCTGAGAAACATGGAAGGCGTTGGGTATAGACCAATACCTCTGAGGTAACTGCAACTGATAGGAAACTGACCCAAATCTCTCCAACACCTCAAATATCCCGACGTACCTTGGAAAAAGTTTAACTTATCTCCTAATGCTTCTGTGTCCCAACCTCGATGTGACATGCAAGAAAAACTTTTCCCCAACCTCGAACTCCAGAGGTCATCTCCATTGATCAGCATAAGGCTTCAGTCAATACTGTGCAATAGCCATCCTCCTCCGAATCAACTCTATCTACTTTGTGGTCTCCTAAACAATATGAGGTCCCATCATAGATGCCTCTCCTACCTCCAACCAACATTAGGGTGATCGTCATGTACTACCATACAAAGCCTTATAAGGTTCCATCTAAATAGTTTCATGAAAACTATTGTTATAGGAAAACTCCACAAGAGGTATGTGATTCTCCAAAGAACCTCCAAAATCCAGAATGCGTGCTCGGAGTAGGTCCTCAAGAACCAGAATCATACACATGGACTAGATATCTGTCTGGGGATGGTAAGCTATACTCAAAAGTACCTATTTACCCAAGCCTTCTGCAATCCTTTCCATACCCTAGATGTAAAACATGAATCCCTATCTGAAACAATGGAGTGTAGAACCCCATGTAGACGTACAATCTCACATATGTAAAACCATCCCATCTTATCAACACTGAAGGCCTTCTTGATTAGAAAGAAGTGAGAAAACATTGTGAGTCTGTCAATGATAACCCAAACCGCATCATTCCCCCGAGGTGACCTTGGAAAACCGGTCACGAAATCCATCGCGATGTCATTCCACTTCCACTCGGGAATGGGTAACTACTGCAAAATCCCTGCTAGTCGCTGATGCTCTGCCTTCACCTGCTGATAGGTGGAACACCTCATGAAAAAACCAACAACATCTACATTCATACGTGGTCACCAATACTAATTGTGTAAATCACGATACATCTTAGTAACACTTGGATGAACTACCCAAACTGAGGAATGAATGTCCCACATCAGCTCCTTGCATATGTCTGGTGGCACCCATATGCGCCCCTGGAAATGCAAGATCTCATCCTCGACTATCGTCCATCCAGGAATAGGGTCCTCCCCTGACACACTTTCCCTTAGGACCAGGACTTCATAAACTGATAGCTTCCTCATTCAAACATGATCATGAAGAGTATAGGTAAAAACTATAGAAGAAAGAAACGTATTCCCATGCCTGTCGTGCACCTCCAAATGCATCTCAGAGAACAGATCCATAAGCTGCCACTCAATGCTGGCCTCCTAAAATGACTGCATAAGAGTCCTAATTCTCAGTGTATTAACCATTACATTGCCTCTCCTAGGCATACAGGCAAGCTCAGAGTCAAAATACTGAAGGTACTCAACCCACCATAGCTGTCTCAAATTCAAATCATGCTGAGTGAAGATGTACTTGAAACTTTTGTTGTCGGTGAAAACCAAACAATTCTCTCCCAGAATATAATGTGTCCAATAGCGTAAGGCATGAAAAACTACTGCCAACTCGAGATCGTGTGTTAGGTAGTTCCTCTCATGTGGCCTAAACTTCTAGACCTATACACAACGACTCATTCTCCCTATATAAGCACAGCTCCCAGCCCGATACTTGAAGCATCCCAGTAAATAGTATAGCACTTTCTTGGATCTGAAAATACTAGAATTGTTATGAATTCATCCTCCCTTTCATCTCCTAAAAGGATGACTCGCAAGAATCTAAACACAAGAACTTTGCACCCTTCTTAGTCAAACCCGTCAGTGGTGCTGCTAAGCATGAAAAGTCATGTATGAAACAACTTTAGTATCCATCCAGCCCTAGAAAACTTTGTACCTCAAAAAAGTTCTTTAGATACGCTTGTAAAACTACTACACTCAATTTATCTGGGTCGAATGATACACCTATCTCTGATTTAACATGAACAAAGAAGTGAATCTGGTCCATCAAAAAGTGGCATTTTGAGAGCTTAACATATAAATGATTCTCTCTTAGTGTACTTAGAATGGTCTCAATATGGGTAGCATGGTCGTGTCAAGTGTGAGATTACACCATGATATCATCCATGAAAACCACCACAAAAGAATCCATGAATGGATGGAACACTCAGTTCATCAGTACCATGAAAACTACAGGCGCGTTTGTGAGACCAAACAACATAACCATATACTTCTATAGACCATACCTACTCCAGAAGGCTATAAGAGGTATACCAAATGGTCTAACATGAAAATAATGATAACCGGATCTCAAGTAAATCTTAGAGAACACTCGGGCTCCTCGAAGCTGATCAAAGAGATCAATAATCCTCTACAAAGGATATTGCTTCTTGACCATCAGCTGGTTCAACTTCTGATAATCCACACAAAGCCTGAGGGTACTGTCTACCTTTTTTTCGAACAGGATAGGCGAACCCCAAGGAGAAGTACACGGTCAGATGAAAACCCAAGCCTGTAGCTCCTTCAATTAATTTTTGAGCTCTTGCAACTCTGGTGTAGCCATCCTATAAAGAGAAATGGACACTGGTGCAGCTCTTGGCACAAGATCAATAGAAAAGTCTACCTCTCACTCAGGAGGAAAACCTGAAAATTCCTATAGAAATATGTCTCTAAAATGATCCACCACTGGAGGAATGTATAACTTTGAAGTCCCATGGTCATCTAGATATAGACTAGAAATCTGGGCTATAAATCCTCTCAACTCATGATGCTTGGGTCCCACTCTGCTCTCCTGTACACCCCATTTGTCCTTATGAATAAACGATACACCCTCTAGTGATATGAAACTCACTCTACAAAGATAATAGTCGATGACCACTTGGAAGGGAACTAGAAAGTCTATTCTGAGAATGAAATCATGACCTTCCATCTCTAGGACATAGAGGTCCCATAAAAAGTGACACACACGAACCTCTAGAGGGCACTCCATGCACTGATGTACACTAGCCGTTTTCTTCCCCAACAGACTGTCCAGTGTCAATACATCAATAGAAGAAAATATACAGATCTCAAGGCTCTCCACAACAGAAATAGATATAAATATATGGGAACCCCCTGTATCGAAAAGAGAAAAAGCTAAAACTGAGGCAACTAAGATCGTACCTCAAACTGTCGAATGTCCAGGATCCTACTCCTACTGGGTCCGCTCCTCTGCAAAAGTATGTCCCGTACCACAGCCCTATGACCCTGCATGACCACTCTGAGCTGATCCACCCAGATGTTGCTGAAAAATGGGTGACTGGATACCACGACCATGACCTCCACCTCTGCCAGGATGACCGGAAGATCTCCAGTTCCCAGACTGGTGAGAAACTAGTGGTGCTTGTCCTGTATGAGGAGTCATAAAAGAACCCCTATTGCTATCTACTGGTGATAATAACTGATAGAAACGCTGAATATGAGCCATCTTTCTGCAAGATCAGCACTCCACATGGTCTCTTGTGGAATGTGTCATCATATTCCCCCACTTCTCGCACTGGTAGAACACCACCTAGCTAACCATAACATGCATTAATCCTACTAATATCTCCATGTGGTGTCTTCTGGTGGCACTTCCTGCTATAGACCCGAGAAGCACTAACCATAGATGCCAAACCGCCATAGGTCACAGATCAAGAGTCCCTCAGATTATGATCCGTGATCAACGCCTGGTTGACTATAATGGATATCGAAGTCAACCTGAAGATGTTCACCTAATACCATATGTCCTGACAGAGACCATCCAGAAGCTTCCATGCAAGGATCAACTCATCTCCCCCTAGAAAGGGTGTAAAGTAATGTATCTCAGGGAAGTGAGAGGAATAATCCTAAACAGAAAGAGTACCCTGCTCCAAACTCATGAAATCTCAATCTTGATCGGCCCTCAGCATCTCTGGGTAGAAGTAATCATATATGATATGCTGAAACTCGTTCCAAGACATAGCTTGCTGGCGCCCCACCTGTAAGATCACATCCCACCATCTATTGAAGGAATCACATAGCATGCACATAGAGAGCTTCAACTTCCTCTCTATAGGTATCTTCATATGCTCGAATATCATCATCTTGGATTTTAGCTATGACTTTACAGTCTGGGGTCCTCCAACCCCTGAGAAACTGGAAGGATGTTGCTGCTGAAAGACTAGCGTCAATTCTGCCATCGATGGGGCAGGAGGGAGTACTCTATGAAAGGTCTGAATCAGCCTCACAATTCCTTCTCTAAACTGTACATCAACACCTATGTCAGGTATAATGGCCGGTGCCAAGACCGGCATGACCGAAGGATCTGCTGGAAGTCCCTAATCTACCATGACCAGTGTCCGATCACCACCTTGAAACTGGCATACAACCAGAGGGAATCTCAGTGGCATGACTCTTCAAGGTCAAGTGAACAACTTAGATCAAGATTATAAATAACTAAAAACTAGATGAACAAGGATTGAGCATGTGAAATAATGCTTCCAAGTTTTACAAAAACACAGATACACATCATGTATGTCCACTACATGACGAGTACTTGAATCATTTTTCCCTGTCCAGGTTCTTTTACACGACTATGCCACATGGTTCTCGTTAGAAAGAAACTACATGGAATGTTTTTTCTAGAAATGGTGGGTAGTCGAAGAACATCACCAACCCATGTTGTTAGTTAAACGACCAGTTACACATCTAACACTACACGTCGTGTTCTAGACGGACATGGCGTGTACTAAGGGATTTCACCGACCTGTGTTGTTAGCTACACGGCTGGATCCAATGTTCCACTACATGGCATGTTCAAACTTGACACGACATGTATGAATATTTTTATCCCTCCCTGTTGTTAGTCACACGAGTGAACACAAGTCCTAGACACACACCGTGTACATCCGTTACATGGCGTGTTCCCAAAAAAAATTCTCTATCCTGTGTCGCTACTCACACGGCCTATGACACGGTTAGAGACTACATGGTATGTAGCTAAGGTACATTAAGTGTAGTTATGAAAAAAAACTTCTTCCTAAATATTAGAACACATGGCGTGTAGTCAAAACTATACTGCATGTATTCTTGGTTTTTCTGGACAATAGGCCTCATAAACTAATCTGGAGCCTAGAAAAACACTGAAATGGTCCCTTAAGTGCCAAATTACGATCCTTGAGGGCCCATACTCCCCGCGAATCAAATCGTGGAATTTTATATATGTTATAAAAAAATAAAACAAGTCAATGATCTACCAAATTTCGGTTCATGAGGGCCCATAACACCTCAAGAACAAAAGTTTGGATTTAATTCAACAAAAACTTACAAAATCAAATACCCTATCAAACGGTAGGTATTCTATCATGGATTATATCACAACAACATGAATATATAGAATAACATCTATCACAACAAAATGCAATCACTAATGCACCCTAAATGGGATGAAAAGAATACATGACATATGATTTCAAATAAGTGCATATATAATGCATGAGATGGCATACCCTCATCTCATCAGGTTTCAACTAAAATATAACCTCAATAACAACAACAACAATAGCACAATATATGTGAGTCACCCAATAGTGAAAATCAAATCAATCGTAAAATTGAAAAACCATAAACTTGAAATATACGAGTTAAATTGTCTTTTCCATGTACATGAGTCAGCTACTCTCAGGCACAAATTATTACCAATTACATATTCCATCTTATCCCTACCTAAAGGATCCAAATAGTAAGTCAAGAGAAAAGAATCATCTTTTGATACCACTTTGTAATGTCCTGGTTCCGGAAGCCGCCCAAAGATGCCCCGTATCTGATTGGTCACATGGCCTCAAGAGCATTTCCTCGAATGCCAGAAGCTGCCGACTAGAAGCAAGGGCCTTGGGTGTGATAGTGGGGAAGCTATGCCCTCATTAGTAGAGTAAAACAGTGGAAGAGAAACAAATACAATAGCAGAAGAAGTAATAATACCATAAAAAAGTAAACAATGAAAGACTAGAAGTAATAAAATGGTGCAAAAAAATATATATGAATGATGCATGATACATATGTCTAGGAAAATAGACAAACAAATCACAATGATGGAATACAAACATAGAACTAAACCAAAGTACAAAACAAAACAAATAAACAGCTCCACAACATCACAAGCTTATGCTTGGTCCTAAGCTCTCCAGCTCTAAAACAATAAATTACCTGAAGTAGAAGGGTGATTTTCCTTATATATACCTACAACAATATAATCTGTTTGGGCCCAAAATCATGGCCCAAATAGGGTGTGAGACAAAATACTAGTAGGAAACCAACACAAGATATGTGCTTAACAGTCTTTGAATATATGGAAGGTAGTAAGCCAATAAATGTAGTAAATAAGGAAGTACCCAAGGTAATCAATTCCTTCATTTTCAAAGCATTCAGTTTCATATAGCAAGCAATAAATAATTAAAACATGTAAATACAAATAGGTAACCCTCTGGGAAATACACACAGCCTATCCCCTTTGGTTCTTCCTAGTAACATATGAAACCCTCTAAAAGGAATACACAGTATACCCCTCTGGTTCAGAATTTCTAGAAATAACAAGGACTCTTAGAGGTAGCACTAACAATCAATTCCCATTATAGTCTAATATAATTAAAGTCTCTCTGAGGATGCACTCACAGTCAATTATCCTTATAGTCTAATATAATTAGAGAATCTCTAAGGAATCTCTCACAGTCGATTCCACTTCAATTCCCCTTATATTCAAGTACACCAGGTTCTCATGGCCCTGTGTAAGTCATTCAAGCATAGAAATGAAATATGGACAATGTAAACCTCAATAACTACCTGGATAACCTATCTACAATATATCATCCTGTGGAAACAATCACACCATCCTACAACTAGGCATGAAAAAAAACAAAGAATCCTAACAGGTTAAATAGGACCAAACGGTCATAATCAGAACATGCATGGGAAACCACTTCCAATGCATAACAATCAACCCCATTCACATTCAATTAACCTCTATTCAAACATACAATCAATGAAAGAAATTATCATGGCTAAAATAGTTAACACACAATACCCTTTTCATGAGTATTGGGCACTTTGCACATCTAACTCAAAGAAATTCTATGGAAAGGAACAAACCACCTAACTCGGAGTTGGGAGATCAATATACGTGAACCACAAGCCTTGAATCACCCAAGAACTCTATAGTTCTAGAAAAATGTCTAAAACAACCAATAGAGGATAACTTGAGAAAGAGGAGGAATCGGGAAATGAAGATAAAGAAGAAGGAAAAGCATACCGAGGTGATCCCAATACAACCTACAGTGATCGATTCATAGAAAAAATGACAACTCGAAGGCTCGTAGAAGATTCATGACTGTATGAGTTCTTTCCACCGAACCAAACTTAGAAGTAGGGCGTTCTGCCAATTAGACGTTACCCCGATACGTTTAATGAAAAAAAGAAAATACATGGTGTATACTTTGTATGTACACAATGTGTACTTGCCTTTTCCATACTCTGCTTTAGTCGGCCTCCAGGTCACCCCCACATGGTCATGTGTGTGGCGTTACATGGGCAACACATATATGCCCATGGTAACTGAGTACACGATGTGTACTCATAAATTACATATCATGTACTTCAAAATTTTCCAAAAAAACCTCTTTTTCTCAAAAACAGCCAGAAATTACGGACATACCTAAAAAAGAACATCCGGGTTCTTAAAATTATCTTACTAATTTACATTATAAATAGAATAAAATACTATGCTTAATGGGATTAGGGTACAAAAAATATATGTCGTTCCACATGATTAGGTTCCATATTGGAAATAATATCAATTTCTGTTAGAGTTTCCTAAATGTGGGACATCACAGTATAAGTTGAAAGAAAAATCATTGGTTGATCAATAGGTTAAAGAGACCCATGCAATAGACTATTGGTATCTTCTTAAAAATCATCATTTAAAACATTTATTTTCTAATTAACATGTCTCAAAAAGGTTAATATGGCATGCTTCTAAAAAATTTCATGATGGAAATATACATCATCCAAATAATTTCCCACAGTGGAAGAAAATTGATCACCAGTTTCCTACATTCTGAAATGAAGTTATAAATCTCAGACTTGGGTTGTGCATCGATAGAATGAATCCATATCAAATCCTTAGTAGCACACATATTTCATATCATGTGTTATTAGTAATTTACAACTTATCTCTTGAATATTTTATGAATTCAAAATATGTCATGTTGAATTTAATGATATCTTCACCAAAATAACCCTGAAATGATATTCATGTTTTCCTATCACCATTAATTGCTGATTTGAAACTCTTATGGGAGGATGGTATTCGGTAGAATTATTCTTATATAATAGAATATTTTCAACCACATGAAATTAATATGTTTACTAAAAATGACTTCCCACTGTATGGAAAATTTTATAGATATAAAGTTAAGGGTCATAATGTGGGTCTAATTTTTTAACAACATACTTCATATTATCAACTGCATCATGGGAGAAAAACTATATACATGGAAAAAAGAAAGATTTTGTCTATGGATCACTCTTATAGAAAATTTAAAAAGGAATTCAATGGATCATAAGAATTTGATATTACACCCAAAACCTTTATCCGCTGTTAATTTTTTTAGATGGAGAAAAACCATGATGTGATATTTGTAAGGACACATAAATCTGGTAATGATATAAATATTTGGAATAAAATGTGAATATTTTTTGAGCTACCCTATTGGGGATATAACTAGTGGAAACATATCATTGATGTGATGCACAAGGAGAAGAATATCCATAATAGTTTGATTGGAACATTATTAGATATTAAAGGAAAGACAAAATATGGGTTGAATATAATATTGGAAACACTGTCAATGAGAATATGTTTGGAGTTAGATACCACATTTTATGGAAGGAGAAAAAATTTTCCCCCTACTTTTCATACATTATTTAAGATAGAAAAAATTACCTTCTCTCAGTGTTTTCTGGATATCAAAGTGATGAAGGTTTATTCCTAAAATGTTAAAAAATTTCTATCTTTAAAGGATTTGAAGTTGATAGGTATGAAATCTCATGATTATCACATCAAGAGGAAAAAAAATATACCTGTTGCATTACATGGAATATTTTCCATCCATGTCAGAAAAACTACCATGAAGGTGTGTTATTTTTTCAATTAATTTTTTAATAAGGCGATTGATTTGAATGATTTGAACATTTGGTAAAATGAATCAATTTATATACTTATTAATTGGAAATTCATTTTACTCTACCTTTTTTATATAATTGTGAATATAATAGATCATTTAATTTGATAAATTAAACTTTTCGGACCTTTATATCTATGTTAGATGTATCCTTTTAAAATTTATATGATGATATTAAAGGGGTATGCTAAGAATACATATCAACATGAAGCCTCCATTTTTGAAAAGTACATTTCTGAGGAGGTTTTAGAGTTTTGTACAAGCTACTTGTCTAAGGTGAAGCACATTGGTTTGCCTCAATCTCTCTATGAATTAGTTAATTAGGGGGGAAGGGGATTCATGGATTGATAATCAAATCTTTTTCAGGTGAAAAGATAATGAAGGTGAAACTATACATCTTGAATAACATAGATGATGCTCAACCACATATAGTATTTCATATTAATGTTTTGAAACAATGTCATCCAAAGAAGAAGGATATCTAGATTTTGAATGAGAAGAGCAAAACTGTTTTCCATGGTTTAAAAAGGCCTTTCTTGGTAGATAATATGTATAAGAAACATTAATATGGTTAGAGGGTGGTCCATGTTTAAATGTGATAACGTGGTCCATGTATGGAATTAATGGCTATACATTTCATTAAAAAGATGATGACGAAAAATGTTCAGTTCAGAATAGTGGTGTATTGGCATTTTCAGAAGAAATGCATTTTTCATGTTCTAAAGACAAAAACCCAATTTACACATCAATTGAATATTATGGAGTCATTGAAGAAATATGAGAGGTTGATTAAATTAAATTTAATGTTTTAATGTTTAATTAAAAATGGTTTATTAGTATAAAAAGTTTCACACACGGTGAATATAGAATGACTATTTATAATCTGAATAGATTAGAATACACAATTCGTCCTTATATAATTACAACACATGAAAAAAATCCTATATTCTTAATCAATTTGATATGTAGTGGTCTATTATTTAAAAAGAAAAAAAAACAATATATTAGTGATGATCAACTTAAAGAAGATGTTGATTTATGTGATATCCCTACTTCCATGGAAATATTAATAGATAATAATGATGAGCACAATATAGACATGATTTTTTTCATCAGGAATGATCATGATGAAGGAATTTGGGAAAACAAACCTTTAGTGCATTCCTAATATTATAGGTAACATATGTTTATTTATCATTTAATTTTATAAATTTCATAAAATGTTAGATATGATAATTTTATTTTATTTATTAAATCACATATAAAAAATAATAAGTTAATTTTTTTGTTTATATTAGTTTAGTTTAGTTTAGTTTACCATGTTTAACCTTACATAAATTACCTATTTACTGATTTCATTAAAATGAAATTATTTGATATCTAAATTTAAAAAAAAAAATATTTAATAAGAGTATATTAAAAAATATATTCTTTTTTCTATAAAAATGATTTATTAGGTTGGACCATTTTTAATATTCCTACACTATTTTTTGAATTTTTTTTATTCATTTACATGAAATTTCATATATCATATATGTTGTTATAATTTTAGTTAAATGTAACAATTAAGAATAATAATGTGTTATGTTTTAGTTTACTTTTCTATTTCATAATTTTTCATTTTTTATTTACATTTACATTCTAATAGTTGAATTTGAATATTTTTGTACTAATAGTTTGTTTCTTTGATTTGTAGGATGATGAAAAATCAATAAACTAATCAACCAGATACTTCTAGAGATGATCATACTCATACATCTAGGGAGGGAAATTAACATTCTCTTCTTGATGATACCTATCATTCTTTACAGGTGTCATATACACCAATAGATCTAAAGAAGAGTTCGATGGTCGATAAACATGGAAACAAAAACTTACAATAATTATCAGCTTCTCATAGTCATGATTAGAGGATACCAGTAGACTTTGATGATAATTATATTCCAAGTGTCCCTAATGAAAAACAATTCATGAGTTTTTTATTATTTCAGGGTAAAATAAAATTCAGTTTTTTTTATTAATGATTAGAGAAGTTTTGACAAAGTAACACTACATTAGCTGTGGGAGGCCATTTTGGTAAGCTGGTTTTTTATTTTTTTCACTAATATTGATATTTTTATAGAAATATATGTTTTCTTATTGTTATCAGATGGCATATGATATACCGAAAACTAGAGGAGTCAGGAAGAAATGTTTATCATTGGATTCTAGGATATAGAGGGATTTTAAATAAACCCTCACATATGATTTAATTTTTGGGAATATGAAACATCTAAATCCATGCAATATAAATCCATTTATAGATGAATAAACATGGATGAAATTTTATTTAATGTAAAAGAGAAGAAATTTTTTTTGTTAAGTGTAATGTAAAATTTTAGAATATTTTTATATTAACGATCTTATTAATGATTTATTCTTATTAATTTACAGTAATCAAGGATATATCATTAAGAGATCCAATCTAGAAATGTATACCCTCATACTTTATCTTGTGGAGGGTATAAATTATTGGATAAAAAAATGATTGCTGAAAATTTTAAAAAACATAGAGTTGAGACTTCATCCTCTGGAGAGGTTTCCCCTCCACCCCCCCCCATATTGACCTGAAAAATGGAAGAGGGATCATATGAGTAAAAATGGAGATTATATTACGAAAGAGTTGAGGGTTGTAGCTGAGAGTATTTAAATATGTTTATTTTATTTATTTATTTATGTTAATTAAATAATTTATATATTTTGAATCATTAATGATATTTTCAAATAATCCATACAAGATTATATTGATGATCAGAGAACATATAAGGTCTTTGTAGATGTGGGTCGACTGGATATTTTATCTCAAACATTGGGAATGCCTAAACACCTGGGTCATGTAGGGGGATACCCATCGAGAGTATCAGTGAGAAAAGTGTTTCCACATTATTCATCTTCTATAATGGATGTTTTTTTATAAAAAATAGAATCTTTGGAGTTTGAAGTTCAAAATATTAATGTGATGATGAATGATAAGATTAGAGCATCAGTACATTCCTTATCTGTAGACATGAAAAAACAGTTTCAGACTATAGCTCCCTCTCTTGTGCCTTTGATAGAAGCTCCATCTCCTCCACCTCTACCTGAAGACCCCACTCCTTATCATACTCCAACACCCCTCCTCCATAACTTCCCAATTACAGTGAGTTATTTATTAATGATCCTCAGAATCATATTATTGCATATGGGATGATATTTTATTTTGGAGATACCTTTCATCATCAATAGATAGAGATAGAGTATCATAGGATTGATGTAAAGGATATTATAGATAGACCATATAGAGTACCAATACCTATAGATGAGGTGGCTACAGTTGGAAAATGCATCGTCCACTTTTTGGTTTGTCCATCTAGACTTATGTGACATATTACCATAGACGTTTGTGTATATGTTATATGTTATTTAATTTTTTTATTATAATTATCTTAAAATTATAAATTATATATATTTATCTATTTTTTATAAGAATAATTTAAAGGTAATGTAATATTATATAGTAAAAAATGAATACTAAGAGATATGACTTTAGTTACAAATTCTAGTAGTCTTGAAAGATAGTCAAGATATTCAATTTTTTGGGTGTTTATGAGATTCCAATGAAAGATAATGTTTGTGGGAATGAAATGACTATGGTGGTTTTGAAAAATGATATCATAGATCTTGTAATTGGAGGAATGATGGGAATCAACATGGTGCAATTTTTTTCTTAGTAAGTCCTAACATAAATTATTACCCATATTTAATTTATTTAAATTTTATATTTATGTTTATTTTTTATTAGTTTTATTTATAAAATGTGTAAGGATAATGAAAAGAATAATGTTTACGGATTTTGGAACCAAAATTCATTTCACATGTAGCGAGGACAATGAGTGAAGTGAAAAGAACAATTTATATTTCTATAAGAATTCAAAATAATGTAATTATTCAGTGCTGGTTGTTTCCATGTCTTCAAGAGTAAGAGAAATTTATCTCAAAAAGTGTTATATGTTTTTAACATAATAAAAAGTAACATTAAATTTTATTTTATTTTAGGGAACATTGTATGTTACATGCTTTATTTACAAGGGAGAAGACACCTTATTGGTTCTGCTCCATCCAAGGCATATGGAGAAAAAATTTATGTATTGGAAATGAAAGTTTTAATTTATTAATTCTTGTTTATATTATAATCAATTTTAATTTTTTTTCATTTTTAATATTTTCTTAAAGGGGATGGAGTTAATTTTGAGAGACCACAATGAAAAAGAGAACCATGATCAAATATGTAAAAGTAAAGATGATGTTTCATTTATAAATCATACATTTTGGATAGATTACATAAATATTTTATTTTTAATTGAAAACGTCTTTTAAAGAAGGTTTATATAAACAAGAAGGTATCAAAGAGTTTGGATATTATGTTTTATGATTTATGTATGAAATAATTTCAACTAGGACAGTTACAAAATTTAATCAGGTCTGTTTTCTTTATAGATTATTCCTTAATATTTTATTTTTTATTCAAAATACATGTTAAATGATTTCATTTTAATTTTTAACTTTTTTATGATGCTCTCCCTTATAGTTATCAAGATCTCACACACTTACAAGTGGAATGGGAAAACCATTTTATAAGTTCTGTTATATTTTAGTTTGATTTTACTAAATATATTAATTATAAATATATTGATTGTAATTATAATAATTATTCTGTATTATTAGTTTTTTATGATATTGATTAATTTTTTTATTTGTTGGATATATAGAGGAAGGATGAGGAGATTTTTTTTAAAAAGAATTATTTTTCATATCTATTATATAATAACTGATGTCAAAAATGGGTTTTGACATTGGTTATTATATAACCGATGTGAAAAACCCTTTATGAAGTAACTTTTTCAAATCTATTATATAATAAAAAAACATAAAAACCATTTTTATGTCATTTTTTATATAACTGACATGAAAATATATCACATAGATGGTTTTCACATAGGTTATATAACAACCGGCATAAATAAACAGTTTGATTATTCAGTTACAACGTCTTTTATTAAGAAAAATTAAATACATATTTACAATGTATCCTTCAATAATGGCACCATATAATTGATGTAAAAAATAAAAAAAACCAACCCAATAAATCATTTTCACTAGGGAATATTCTTCATATCTATGGTAAAGGGAACCAAATAAGTGTGAGCTCAAATGCTTAGAAAGGGTAATATACAACAAAAATATCAGGAATCAATAATGGATAATCAATATAGAAAGGTAAATAACTAAACAAATATTTCATTTCATCAATAACTTAACTATTATAATTGGATAATCTGAAATCAATATTGCATGGTAAATATATAATAACACGTTCCATTTAATCAATAAACTTAGAATGAAATATACCTAAAGATAATATCAATGTGAAAATATCATGGAAAAAAATAACTAAATTCAGAATGAATTAAATTATTTATTATTAGACTTTATGATCTCAGGAATCCTGGTACATCTATTATCAAGACCTTTCATAAAGAAATATAAAACTATGGGTAAAACCCATATGATTTGGATAACTTATTTAACTCATGAGACCTATTGATGCATCAAGTCATTTTCTATAAGAATGACCCACCCAAAAATTCATGTAAAAATAATTCCTCATATATAAAATAATCAATTTATTTTAGGAATCAATAATATGTACCATTAAATATCTATATTGAGTAAAGAATACAAATTTATCAATATTTCCCAAGTTAATCAAATGAAGTTCCAAATAAACACTGTAAGTAAAAATGGTATCTGGTTTAAGAAATAATAATATACACTATAAAAAAATATACATATTTAATATATATCTATTTTCCATTTAAATGTGATCCTATTAAACTGATTGTTTCAATATAAAGTTATCAGTCACAGAAAAAAGTGAGAATGTGAAATAATTTTTACATATTTATTAACATTTAAATTTTAAACATATGAAGAATAAACATTAAATGAAAAATTAATAATCATGAATAAATAGTTATTCATGTTAAATTAATTAAAGTTTAAGTATATACACCACATAAAAGTGAACAAGTTCATTTTAACCAATATGTCTCAATGAAAAGGAAATTGAGATGAAATCCCTTACCTTATGCATCCCTTTGGTTAAAATAGTTTTAACCAATTTTATAATGGTTTTAAAAAAGTTAATAATTTCTAATAGAACCATATTAATATTTATAATATCATACATGCTCCTATCATAACATTTTACCACTGATTAACAAATAATATTTCATTAATTTCATTATTTTGGTAGTTAATTGACTTGTTTTCTCATGCATGTTTTGTTATGAAAGTTATGATTATTATAAAAAGAATATATAAAAATCACATCCATAATTATATTAATAATATAAATATAAAATTTACTCATTATATTAAAATATGAAACTCATCTTCATGATAGGACATGGAAAATGAATCATATCGCTTCGTGGAGATGGTAGCCTATATGTATGCACAAGCAATGACATCATTGATCTAATGGGTGAAAAGATAATGAAATGGGTGATATATTAATTTTATACAGTAAATATTATTTTGTATATATCAAATATATTTGTTAAATTTTACCTTCATTTTCTTCCATGTAAAACAT
Source organism: Viscum album (assembly GCA_963277665.1). Lineage (NCBI taxonomy): Eukaryota > Viridiplantae > Streptophyta > Magnoliopsida > Santalales > Viscaceae > Viscum > Viscum album. Next base: position 1,493,932,630 of record OY728142.1, read on the forward strand.
TAGTGAAAAATGAATCTCGTCACTTCGTGAGGTGGTAGTTCTCCATACACATGAGTGACATTATCATATTTTAAACATAATAGAAATTAAGAATTTAAATGTGGTATTAAAATTAAATAAGTCTAATTATATCGTTATTATTATATTTATACATTAAATCTATCATTATATTCAACTGTGAGATGTGTCGGTAGAAAACAAGTTACATAGGTTTGCGAGTTGGAAGTTCGCCACACCCTCGATCGACAATTTCGTTTCCCATTTGATAAAATTATAGATGAATAAATATTATGACATATGAATAATAATATATCATTGTATATTTGATAGTTTAATTTTTATATTTTTAGTGTTAATACATAACTGAAGGTGGAAAAATAGGAAAGAAAAAAAGAAAGATCTTTGTTAAGACGATTACCTTCTTTTAGAGAAACCCCTTTGTAACTCATCTTAAGGACACTATGGTTGTTATTTTGGGATTAAAAGAGCCTTTATAATATGTATAAGGTTGACTTTAATTTATTTTTTAGGGTTTGGTCAAATCAAATGGCTTTATAGGTGTGTGGAAGTAAGGGGAGTGAGTGCCCTTTTATTCTTGGGGAAGAGTGGAATTTTTGTAAACACCCAAAAACTATTCAATAATGGGAAGTCAATTTCCCCACAACTACATAAAAAATTAATAAATATTGGTTTTCTAGGATTATATTGTTGATATAAAATTACATATAATAAACAAATGTTTTGAACATGCTATTACTTATCCATTAATTTTATTCAATTTTACCATTTTATTTTTTTATCTTGGTAACTTGTATCTTTTTATTTTCCTAGGTAATTTATGCTTTAAGAATAAAATTAATGAATATCCTTAATATAAAGTTTGGAAACATTAATTATATATATTAATTTTAATTTATTAAAAAAAATTCACATTTGTTTTAAATTAATTTTAACATAAGCGTATGTAACACACAAAGCCTTGTTTTAACCTTAACTTGGGTAATTAATTTTTAATGTATTTTCTAATAATTATAGAAAAAAACTAAAGTTTACATTATTAAAAAATATTAATTATTATGAATAAAAATATTTAACCTATTTTATTAAATTAATCTCACTTAATTATAAAATTTTAATTTAAAATATCCCTGTAATCCATGTCGAAAAATGGGTTTTCAAGAAATGAATTTTCCATGCATAAGTTGATCTTATATTTACTATATAGATTGTAATAATCATTAGATATATTTAAATTAATATAGTTATATATAAAGTATATAAATTCAATATAAATCATTCATGTTTAAATAGTATTTTAGTTAATTAAAATTGATAGACATTATTCCTTTTCAAAACAAAATATGTTTCTAGAAATGTAAAAAAATTTCTCAAAAATAATTCTTTTTATCTCCAAATGTTCTAATATTTATTTATATTAAATTAATATTTAATAAATTTTATTATTACATGTATTATCATATATTTTTAAAAATAAATGTAGAAATATTTAAATATTAATTTTTTTATTATTCATAAATGTGTATTTATAAGAGGAAATTTCAAAACCCCATTCTAGGATTTTTTTGAACAAGTTGAAAATTGAGATCATACTAGAAAATTATAATTTTTTTCCCATGAAATATTAAAATGTGAATTGTATTATAGTTTTATTAGATATAATGATCACTTACTATAACTGAGGCTCACGGTTACGTGTATCGTAATCTATCAAAAAGTTTGAATTTATTTAAAAGTAAATATATTGGAAGGGATCAGGGTGTTACATTCTTCACTCCAACAAAAACTTCATGGAAATTAAATTTTAAACAAATGAAGGTAGTTATTATTCAAAACATCATATGGTTCTAATGTTTCTTCCTATATTTTATGATTACTCCAAATTACATTTATCATTCGATTCATCTGATTCCTCAATAATTTCTCTCTACTATCAATAATCTAGATGGGATCTTCATAGTAAGATAAATCTGGTTCGAATTAAATATATTCCTAGAAAGTAAAATTTATATTGTCTGGAATTTACTTTATTTTCATTTTTATATGGAACACATCATCTACTTTATAGTGTCTTAGAGGAATTTCAAAATGATAAGAAATAACTCTACTTGAAATTTCAAATCCTTCCTTCAGTTGTTGAAATGAACCTTTCACCTACATTGAGCTACTTTAATAAAATCCTTAATAGTCTTTTCCATTATTTTTTTCTTAAAAAAGTTATCTTCAAGTTTCCTTTCCCCAACATCATCCTGACAGGTTGGAGTATGACATGTCTTACCATATAATGCCTCATACAATGCCATATTTATACTTTAATGGATACTATTGTTATAGTAAAACTATACCAATGTAAATAATAATCCCACATACCTTGAAATCCATGAAATCATGACCTTAAAATGTATTCTATTGTCTGAATAGACATTCATACTATTCATTAGTTTGAGGACGGTATGCGGTTCTCAAATGAAGCTCAATATGAAGATCCTTCTAAATACTTTTCCAAAATTTCAATGTAAAGAGAGGATCATGATAACAGACAATTGAAAGAGGTGTTCCATGAAGACTTAAAAATTTATTAATACAGATCCTCGTGAGGTATTAAAGTGTTAAATTTTCTCTTATGAACAAGAAATGTATAGAATTTTTAATATGGTCAATAATAAAACATATTTAATCATTCATTATAGGAGTCTTTGGTGGTCCTGGGAAAAAGTCCATGCTAATTTCATCCTATTTTCACATTGTAATATGAAGAGGTCTCATGAATCTTATGGAATATTGTATCTTAGAATTGAACTAGTGACTAACCAATCATCATTATACATAGTACACAATTTCCCACATCATGTTATCACACAAAAAATGTTCCATTATATCCATACACATCTTGGTGCTATCAGGCTGTATAGAAAAATTCTAGCTACGAGAATTATCCAAAAATTCCTTTTTAGATTAGGTATAGATGTAATATATAATATATTTCAGAAATTCAGAAAACCATCTTCAGAAATTAAGTCTCATAATTTCTAATCATTCACAAAATTAATTTTTTTTGAATGTTCACATCATCATATTAACAGGTTTAATATTTTCAATTAAATATAGTTTTAAAATAATTTGAGAAATGAGTGATTAATATCCTTACTTAATAATTAACATATCCATTTTTACTTGAGATAGGAAAAAATTACCCCAATAAATCCTCATTTGGGTTAAAACTACATGATTCTTTCTATTCAAATCATTTGTTTCCTTAATTTCCTTTCTTAGGTGGTAGTGTTCAAGGAAATCATAATAAATTTTTATCATGATCCCTAACCTTTGCATCTAGTTGGGATCTTTCTATAAGACATATATTAGTCTCTAATGGTTTGTGTATTTATCACATATTTCATCATATATATAATATTTCCAAATATTCAAGGAAAAAACTACAGCTACCAACTCAAGGTCCTGGGATGGATAGTTTTATTCATGATTCTTCAACTACCAAGATAAATATGAAATAACTTCATCATTTTATCTAATGAAACAACCAGGTACCTTGTTCAATGAATCCATATAAATCCCAAGCCCATCATTTCTTAATATTAAAGTCAAAATTGTAGCCTTGACTAATAAAATTTTTAATTCTTCAAATCATTCTTTACATTCATTTATCTCTATGAACTTAACCCTTCTGTGAGTAAGCTTGGATATGAAATTTTTTCGAATGAAATTATAATAATAACCTACAAACCAATGACCCTATATACCTCTATTATGTTCGTCAATATAGCCTATTTTTGAATACCTTATTCTTTTTAGGATAAACTGAGATTCCATCATTAGAGATTATATGTCCCAGAAAAAAACTTCTAGAAAAAAAAAATCACAGTTAAAAAAAATCCAATATAACACATTTCCTCTAAGAGTATCAATAATTATCTACAAGTGATTCTCAAGGTCCTCATATATTTTATAATATACCAAGATATAATAAATTAATACCTCAATAAATCAACAATATATTCCACTAATACCCATTTCCATAGGTTTATAAAAACATAGGGTGAATTAGTCAATCCAAATTAAATTAATGTAAACTCATAATGTTTGTACCTCATTTACAATGTTTTATTTAAAATTTATTCCTTATTTACTCTCAATGGATGATACCCATAACAAATTTTAGTATTTTAAAAGTAATGAGCTCCATGAAGTTGATCAAATAAATCGTCAATATGAGGTAGACGTTGTTTTTTATTTATCATAATAATAGTGATTTCCCTATAATCAATGCACAGTATCAGGGATCTAGAATTTTTTCTTTATAAAGTGAATAGGGTCTCCCCAGGGTGAAAAAATTGGTCAAATAAATCCTTTATCTCAAAAATAATATAGCTTTTTATTGAAATACACAAATTCTCTAGCGGTTATTCTATAAATATTCTTTGATATTTGTCTTTCATAATAGTTTAAATCAATGGAAAAATCAACTTCATTATCCAGTGGATACCTAGGTAATTCCTTATAAAATTAATCAATGTATTCCTATAAAAAAGGTACATCCTTAATTTTAAGATTGCATTATCCATCTATAGATTGTTTATGCTCTTCTTCCCTAAGAATATAATTCGTTAGAGCTACTAGGGGTGGATATATAAATGTATCATATGATGATTTATTTTCTCAAAAGATAAGGAATTCTATAACTTCATTGAGAATCATAACTTCCTTATTCTTATAATAATTTTTTGATTCATATTTTGAAAGTCAATTTATTACCAAGGATTATGTTGAATTCATCCATAGGTATGATAACAAGGTTAAAAGATAAATCATGTTTAAGTGTTATAATAGTGATTTCCTTACACATCCTTATCGCATTGAGACTTCCAGTAGGAGTTTTGACAGACAACTCATGTTTTAAAATGTCAAGAAAATATCTAATTTTCTTCAAAAACATTGAAAATGTAAAGAAGTACAAGGATCCATAATAAAATAAATCATTATGAAAATATTAATATAAGAATAAATTATTTTACCCCACACCTTTGGGAACTCCAAACTCTACTATATTGAACACATAAGCTTGTCCCTCTTCTATTAGCTTCTACTATGGTATGTTCCCCTAATAATTGGGAATTTTGTTTGAATAATGTCCCAATTATTTTTAATTGAATAATTATATAAAAGTTTTTTATTTATCCAATTTTCATTATTTTTCCTAATGACCTTTATCTCCATACATATAAAAAATTCCCAACCCTTAATGTATTTACTATGATGATTATTTCAATGATTCCCACAAGATATAAATTACATCATTTTAGAATTATTCTTTGAAAAATTACATTTTTATTAGTTCTCATTAAAACAAACATTTTATTGATTTCCCTTAATCTTGTAGGATCTAGATAATTAATTTTCTATTTTTGTGGTCCCATAAAAATATTTCATCATATGATGAAATATTTTGAGAGACCAGTACCATTTAGATACTTGGCTTAATCTCTACAAATAAATAGCCAATATTGAACTAGGTGTTTCATATGTAATCCATAACCTACATGGATATCCTTGTAAAGGTATCTTCATACTCAGTAAATAATTCTTATTATCTTTTCATTAATATGAGGAACTTTATATTCATTTCTATTTGTTGTTTATGAGGGAAATATTTTTAAAAAAAATTTTATTTAAAATAATTCAATTTCATGTGTCATATTTCTTATTCCTTCCCATTAATTTTGATTAATGACCACTAATGATCACCATCTCCCTTCAGAAAATATAATTCTAGTACAACCTTTTACTCTTAATTAAATACAAATTCCATAAATATATTCTCGATGGACATAATCCATTTCTCAATTACCATCGTATTAGTAGTACCACTAAATAATGGGGGTTTAGTCACATAAACCAATCCAACATAGGAAAATCACACTATATAACAATAGATTTATCCATATAGAATGTCTATTTTTCATAACCAAGTTATGTTTCCCAGATATATCTATCATCTACTCATTTCCAATGTCAACTATATTGGCTTTCTTACCAAGGTAGTCACTACATTATCCATGAGTATTGATACCCTTGTTCATTACATGCCCCATTTCTAAATAATTGAATTTACTAAATTAGATAATGAAATTAAGAATTTTATATCATAATTAATAATTCTAAATATAGAGTAACACTTAAAAAAATTAAAATTTTATTTATTGTTAATATCATAACCATATTATTGGTTTGTTTGGGATATATTTATTTTTAAATGATTCATAATGGATTGTAATTAAAATGTGAATTATCCTAAGAATATACATAAGGATGGTCACGCTAGGTTCACAATATGGATAGTTTTAACGCATGATGTGATGATCGGGTCAAGCCCAATTTTCTATTTTTATAGTTATTAACAGTAGGTAAAACCATACTTGAACTACATCCACTTTTATTATCTAGATAGGGATTTATTTCTTGGAAAACCAAATAATATCTTCCATACCAAAAAATTTAGGATGTTTTTATATACTTATACAAAAATTTTTACATAGGGTTATGTTACCTAATCCGTGTTTCCATTAATCAAGTTCTAATGGTTCTCACTAAACTTACTCTTACATAAACAATAATGACCCTAGCTCCAGTAAAATGAAGATGGTGTTTACATTAATACATGGAACCTGAAACAAGAAATCACATACCAATGGACATAATGGTTTTATAGTATTAATGAAATATATATATACATAATACTCATTTTACATTGGGAATAAAACATAGAACCTAATGAAAATAAATTCTTGACATCCTTGAAACTCTTTCAAATAAATCTTTTTCATATATTGGGGAAAGGAAACAAAATAAGGGTAAGATCAAATGCCTTGTAAGGTAATATAAAGTGGAATATATCATAAATCAATAAGTCATAATCAATATGGTATGGAAAATTAATGAAAAAATGGAATTTAATTAATAACATGATGATCATAATTGGATAAGTCATAATCAATATGGAAAGGTAAATAATTGAAAGAACATGTCATTTATTCAATAAAATATGAATGAAATGAAACCAAAGATAATATAAATTAAAAAAATATCACAGATGATAATAATAAATAAATTATAAATGAATTAAATTATTAATTATTATACTTCATGATCTTAGGCATCATGATACATCTACTTTTAATACCATTTATTGGAAAATTTAAAATAATGAGTAAAAATCCATCTGATTTGGCCAACAGATTTATATCAAGAGACCTATTAATGCATTAAGGGGATATCTAAAACTAGTACCACCAATAACAAGATTTGAAAATCATTACTCATATATATAATAATCTATTTAATTCATTAATCAATATTCCTTATCATTAAATATCCATATTTAGAAAATAATATAATTTTATCAATATTTGTCCTGTTAATAAAATAACTTTCAATATAAACATAGTATGTAAAAATGGTTTAATTTTTTTGAAATAATCATATATATGATACAAATTATATTTATATTTATTTTAAATTTAATATCCTTTGAAAAATGATCACAATAAAGTGATTGTTTCAAGACAAAGTTAATAATCACAAATGAAAGTGAGAACATATAATAATGTTTACCTCTTTGGTAACTTTTAATTTTTAACCCCTTGAATAAAAAAATTGATAAAAAACATTAATAATTATTAATATATAGTTATTCATGTTAAATTAATCAAATAATAATTATATACACCACCTAAATGTTAATAGGTTTATATTGAAAAATATGTCTCAAGGAAATGGAAATTGAGAATAAATCTCTTACCTCATGCATTCCATCGATTGAACATGATTTAAAATCATTTATAATGATTTTAATCAATTTATTAATTATTAAGAAAACCATATTAATATATTTAATACCATATATGGTATTCTTATAATATTTTATCACTCATTTAATAATAATATTTCATTTTTTCCATTTTTTGGGTGTTAATTGCCTTAATTTCTCGTGTGTGTTTTGTTATGAAAGTTATAGTTATTTTATATATAAAATATTTAAATAGTGTACATAATTATATTAATGTTATAAATATCATATTTTCTCATTATATTCATTTTTATAATCATTCTTGAAGGCTGAACATGGAAATAGAATCACATCGCTGCGTAGAGATAATAAATCGTATATACAAACGCATGATGATATCATTCCCTTAATGGGTTAAATGGTAAATAATTTGGGGATATTTCTTTTAAAAGTAAATATAATATATATATATATATATATCATATATTTATTAAATTTACCATTTGTTACCATCCATGTAAATATTTAGTGAAAACAAATCACATCACTTTGTGAGGCGGTAGTCTGCCAAACCCACGAGTGACACTATCGTATTTTAAAAGGAATGTAAAGTAAGAATTAATTTGTGATCGTATATTCAAAAAAGTATAATGATGTTATAAATATAATATATATATACATTAAATCCACCATTATATCCAACTGTCATAGGTGTTGATGGAAAATGAGTTACATCGGTTCACGAGGCGGTAGTCCACCGCACACATGATCAATGATTTCATTTACCATTTAATTGAAGTGGAGGTGGATAAATATTATTCCATAAAAAGAATAAAAAATAATTATATGGAATATATTGGTGTTATTACATAGGAATTTATAAGACATAATTGGAGGTGGAAAAAGGTGAAAGAAGGAGAAAGTGCTACGTTAAGACGATTACATTCTCTTAGAGAAACCTCTTATGCATGGAATCATAAGAACACATGGGTTGGTATTTTGGGAATAAAATATCCTATATAATGTGTATAAATATTTGGCAAAGAGATATTATCATATTTTTCTAGAGATAAAGGGCTTGATATGTGTGAATAAGTGATGGGATTGAGTTCTCTTTTATAATTGAGGAAGAGTGACATTTTTTTTGCAAATATCCAAAACTATTTAATAATGGGAAGTTAATATCACCACAAGTTACAAAAAAATTAAAAAATAATGTATTTTTGGGATGATATGGACGATCTAAACATCCACCACACAAAAAATAGGTTTTTAACATGGTATTCCATATGCTTTAAATTTACTTAATTGTACCATTTTATTTTTTCACCATGGTAACTTGTATCATTTTATTTACCTAGGAAATTTATATTTTTAGAATAAAATTAAAATGAGACTTATTTTATAATATTTAACAACATATTATAAATATTGAATCTAATTCATGAAATAAAAACTCTACATTTCTGGAAAATTAATTTTAATACAAGCGCATGTAACACACAAACCCTTGTTTGAACCTTAACCTATGTAATTAATTTTATTGTATTTTCTCATTATTATGGCCTTAAATTATATTGAACTAATTTAATAATATTAATTATTATTATTCAAAATAATATAATCCATTATGTTAAATTAAAATCACAGAAGTAGAAAAAATTAATTTAAAATAAACGTGATTCATATCTAAATATATTTTTAAAAGAAATTCTTTTAAAATCATAAGATGACACTATATTAACCACATGGATTTTAATAATCATTATATGAATATAAAGTAATATAGTTAGATATATAATTTATAAATTAAATATATATCATTCATCATTAAATATTATTTTTATTAATTAAAATGGAGAGGCATTATGCCTTTTAAAACAAATGCATTTTCCTAGAAAATAAACTATTTTCTTCACAAATACATTATTTTTTCAATATGTTATTTTATTTATGTTAATTAAATTATCAATTAATAGTTTTTAAATTATATACATGAGGATAAATTATTATAAATAAAAATAATAATAGTTAAATAATATATTTGTTATTATTCATAAAAGATTATTTCAAAGGGAAAATTTTAAAAATTCATTCTTGGAATATTTTGACCAAGTAAGTCAAAATTGTTATTAATTCTAGAAAATTATCATTTTTGTGCCAAAAAATATCAAAATTTACATTTGATTATAGTTTTATTGAAATTTAATATTAGCTGACTATAATTGAGGCTTGGTGTTGCATGTATTGCAAGCTACGGAAGAGCTTGAATTTATTTAAAAGGGAATATATTATAAGGTCTCAAGGTTTTACATCACATCCTCAGGAGTAACCAATGTTTTTGGGTTTTCCATATACAATATGTAATATGACTTTCCTACCCACAGCTATAAATTCCCTCTATGTTCTCTACTCCTCAATGTATTTCTGTATATAATATTTGAATAATATAATAGTGAATGACAATATAAAAATAGTTTAAATAAATTAAATAACACCTTATAATCTTACAAGATACAACCATTGAATCTTTTGTTAGATATATTTCCTTTTCTATCATTGGGGGACTATTCCATTTTTCATGTTTATCTAGAGGTAGGAGGGTCAACATCTATGAAGCTTGATGACTTGGCTCTCATTTTTTGAAAATTCCCAGCCATTATTTTTTCTTCTAATGACATATAACCTCCATGATTCAATGTATGCGGGTATAACGTTTTGGATTGGATGTATTATTGGGATCTCTTTACTTGCTAAATTTTTTTATAAACAAATCATTAATATTATCATTATTATACAAAAAACTTCTAAAATATAACATTTCACTTACCACAAATGATTATTTCCATCTACTTTCAACAAACCAAATTCATGTATCTTAATAAAGAAAATGATATATGTCACAAGGTTTCTTTTTTTTTATTTCCCGAAAAAATAATCTGATTTTAGTGTTGGTTTAAATTCCCTTAATCTTATATTTTCCAAAAAAACATTTCATCATGACTTATCTACTATTAGGTTTATCAAATGTCATCTAATAATAAGAAAAAAATTACATTAGCAAAATAATGTTGTGATAAATAAAATATTTACAAAAGATCAAAACAAAATTGTCTCCCATTACTGATATAGTTTCACTTTATCAACACTTTTCCAATCAAAAATCAAAATGTTAACTTTCACTTGGGCTTTCACTATAAAACAATTCCTAAATAATATTGTATTTTGACCCCTGCGATCATCATTATCATAAAAATAGATATATATTCTATGATCCTAGCTATAAAAATTTATAATTTTGGTAAATTTATGATACCACATTTCTCAAACATGGAAGCCTTATGTTCCCATGTGGAACTAAAAAGCTCTCGTTCCAAAGGATGAGGAGGCTCCTTGGAAAATTTTGTGAATGGTCATCCCCAAAAGCTTGAGGTGACACATTTATTTGATTTTACACTAGATTATATATGAAATTAATAAAAAAAATTAGGATATTATATAAATCCTACTTTTACATATAAAATAAAAAAATAAAATAAAAAATGATCCTATAAAATTTAAAGTAAACTAAAACCATTAGTATTAATATTTTTTAAAGTTGTTAACTAAAATGATAAAACCATTAATGAGAGATGAAATGATATAAATAGAGGGAAATATTTGAGAAAAATATTATACAAATCCAACTATTATATAAAAAATTAATATATTTTTATAATGATGAAGAAAACAAAACAATACAAAACAATACAAAAAAACTACTCTTTATCATATTGGTTTGAGTATTTAATATAATTTTCAAAAATAATACATAAAATATTATTTATCTTACCCGTTATTACAATTTTAAAATAATAATGACAACATATATGAAACATAAAGACACAAGAAAAAAAATTCTGAAGTAAAAAATTTATACAAATCTAATAGTTGTAAATAAATTTGAATAAATGAAAAATAAAATAAATAAAACTAAACTAATATAACCAGAAAATATACAATATTTGTCAAAATATGTATTTTAATTAAAAAAATTAAATCTAATAAATCTTACATTTTATGATATTTAAAATGGTATAAATAAATAAATATATATATATTTTCTGTAATATTAGGAAATTAATAACTGATTATTTTCTAATATTACATTATTAATATCCTTCTATATAGGAAAAACCATATCTAAAACATGGTCATAAATATTATTTGATAATATTTCTAGGGAAGTTGGGCTTTCACATTAATCAACATCATCGTCATTTTTTCATCCCCAAAATACTATTTTTACCATACAAAATGATAGACCACTACATATTTGACGGATCCGGAACATAAAATTTTTGTTTTTCATGTTTTACATTGATAAAATTAATTTTTTTTGTTTATATAATTATATAACCATTTCCATACTAAATTCAACACATACAATAATATTATAACTAATAACCCATTCTTAGTGAAATACTAGAACTATAAATTTAATTTAATCAATGTCCCATATTTCTTAAATAAATTCATAATATTTACTTGATGTGAAGAATGGGTTTTTTTCTTTGGAACTTGAAAAATTCATTAATTATATGAAACAAATAAACTACTATTATAAACTAATTTTCTGTTTTCAATGTATTTGGTATAAAATGCATACCCATTAATGTCATACTCAAATGGTGTTATCAAATTTAAAATTTAAGAGCCCGCTACCCATCTAAATGTTTTTAATGTATCTAATCTACCGTAAACAATATCTATAAACCATTTTAAAAAAACTTATGCTCATTCAATATCCATATATACTCCTTTATTGAATCACATTGTTTTAACACATTAATATAAAACATTATATATGGATGAACATCATCTATGTTATTTAAGTTTTATAAATATAACTACTTTATCTATTCACCTAGAAATAATTTCAATTTAAATTAATAGATCCCATTATCCGAAAAATTAACTCATTCATGGAGATATATAGAAAAACTAATGTTCTTCACTATAGATAAGTTTTTTAAAAAACTATGAAACCTACTCAAAAATATACTTCTCAACAATGAAGTATTTTGGTCGATAGAAATTATAAACACATCCCTTAAATATATTCATATAACTTCAAAAAACATACATCAATAAATATATATAGGGCTTAAAATATTAAATTTTCACACCAAATAAAGCATTAAATTCACCATGATATCAAAAAAAGTAGAAGAAATTATAGTTCCAATTCATAAATTATAGAAATTACATCATTCTAAAAATTGTTCAATGAATTTAAATTAATCACTTTTTTGTGAATTCAATTGAAAAATAACATACCATAATGAAACTCATTATAACATAGTGGGATGTATTCCATTAAATTAAACTGGTAGGAGAAGTTTCATTATGGTGTGACAATCATGATATTTCATGCAAGTTAATTTCAAATATTTATGTGATATAAAATTTTTTCATTTAAAAAACAACCCTATGGAACTTTGATACCATGGAAGAACTAGAAAAAACAAATTTTTTTATTATTGTATAATTTATTATAAGCCATAGGTTGGAATTTTTTCTTCCATTGGGCATGGGAGTTAACTCCAAGCATATTCCAATTGACTAAAAGTATAATCATTTATTCAACCCATCCTTTGTATTTCCCTTAATATATAACAATGATCCAATCAAAATGTCACATGTATTATTCTCCACATGCATAACATAAATTTTATGTTTTAACTATATTATATATCCTACATAAAATATCAAAAATATTGATCATTTATTCAAAATATTTCAATTATTTACATATTATTATGTGTTCTTAATTGGGACATAAATTTGTTTCACCCTATTAAAATATTGTTCGGTTGAAAATGTTTTTTGATAAATATTAAATTATTACGATCTATTTAATTATTTTTTAATTATTCAACAATATTAATCCATAGAAAAAATCATTTGCTGAACCATGTATAATTTTTTTCTCCCATGTTACAATTGATAATATGAAGTCATTTATTCAAAAATTAGACAATTGTTTCCCCTTTATATTGTATATAGAAAATTTACCATATATTGGGAATTTATTTATATTACCTTTAATCATTGTATATATTAGAAAATTTTAATGTTTATAATAATCATAAAATATCATACATTTTTTCATAAAAGTTTAAAATAATCAATTAATGGTGATAAGAAAATATCAATATCATTTCTAGGCTTCTTTTGAACCAAAAATCATTAAACTCAACATGATATATATTTTATTCATACAAAATTTAGTATACGAGTTATAATTTAACAATAAAATAGGACATAAATTTTGTTTGTTACTATGGATTAAATATTGATTCATTCTATCTATGCATAGTCCACGTCTGAGATTTATAACATCATTTATGATGGTAGGAAATAGTTGATCAATTTTCTTCCTCCATAGACAATAAGATAGATGATGTAATTTTACATTCCATATTTGAGCATTTTTATAGCATTCTAAACTTTTTACATAATTATAATTTTTAATTAAAATCATTAAATGATAAAAAATAACTAGATACCAAATTACCTTAGCATGAGTCTTGGTAATTGATAAATCAATATGTGGTTTTTTATTCACATTTTATAATTATGTCTCACATTTAAGACACTCTGAAAGAATTTTATATTACATTGTATATATCAAATATTCATTTGAGTGGGCGTAAATATTTTTGTACCCCAAACCCAATGGGAATAATATATTATTTATATTATAATGTGAATCTAAGAGATCATTGTCTCCAAAATTTTTCTCTTTCAACAACTGTAGTAACTCTATAAAACTCTTATCACACCATCCATTTCCCAAAAATAATGTTAATCAATCCTAATATAAATGATAAAGCTATAAATTTCATACATCCCAAGTACAATGATTTTTCAATATCACCAAATTATCACTCAATTATATGTGTTTTATTAATTACCTCTTCTCAAATATCACAAATAATTTCATCAATTTGATCATACTTATCATCTTGAAAAGATTTATCATAAAAATATTATGAATTATCCCAAATTTAAACATTGAAAATCAATGAAATATAACTTAAATTAAAACCATGAAAAATTAAATGATCACTTATTTATATTCTTTGTAACATTTTCATATTTATAAATTTTAATCATGGGTGGAAAAATAGGTTTTTATTTGGAACATTTTGTTTGTAAAATGTCAAAAACGAATCAGATCTTTCCTTGTATTTTTCACTGGTTCCCCTTTTATTTTCCAAATTATGAATCAATATAACATAATACACATATCATGTACATAATACAAGTTACAATATATTGAAATTAAATTTCATATATTATTTTATAAATAACTATAAAAAAATAAATATCGTAATATAAATGTCCAAATGATTTTTGAATGTCAATATTATTTTACAGTTTTCACATATGCAATGGGAATCTATACACATTTTTTATATTTAAAATAAAATACTTTGTTAAAAAGTTTCTATACATAATATAAAATATAAGAAAATAATAATTAGGATAGTGATAGTTTCATGATCTAAGTGAACTATTTTTACAATGTTTATTATTATTATTAAATACAAGAAGTATAAAAAATATTCTACACCTAATATCTAATATTGGATACTTATAAAATTTGAGTTTAAAGAAATCATGATAGATGGAAATATAACAAAGTTTTATTGAAAATCCAATGGTTATAAAACCCCTAAATTTCCCAACAAAATAAATTATTCTAAAATCAATATTTTTTATAGATTTATAATTTATGTTGATTTTAATTGATGAAGTTCTCAATAGATCACAATCAATTAATATCATATAAAAGATAACTAAATATTATAACTGAGAATATCCATCTACATAATAATATATGATAATTACATTCCCAAATTCATCGAGCTAAAAACAATACCAATGAGAATAGATCATTCAATCCCTAAACGTACCAAACTAAACCCTCCATTATATTTAATGGAATTTATAAATCTTATATAATAACTCCATGTTCATGAATAATCAATGACATCGAGAGATATATTTGAGAATAAAATGAATTTTCAAAACTTAACCTTTAATTGCAAACCTCAAAAATCAATTATCATAAAACATATTGTATTTATTTAGGAAAACATTGAAAATACTTTATACACCCATTAAACGGACCTTAAAACCCCAATAATTATTAAATTGACATTAGTTATAACCGAAATTCAAAAAATAATCTTCCAATCAAACAATAAGCCAAAAACACTGATTAATCAAATTTAATAATCCTTAGATGCAGGATAAGTAGAATGTAAGAATAATATCCATGAAAAAATATCAAAGAGGAGAAGTAGAAAAAGATGATGATTGAGAGAGAGTGTGAGAATAGATAGATAGGAAGCAATAGTGGTGATGGTGCTGAATAATGATAGATATCGATGGTCAATGTTCATTCAGGAAAAAAAATTAAGGTATGTAGTTAGTGAAATCGAACACATAGCTCAAAACATAAAATAAGATTGATGCATTACTATTTCTTAAAATAAATTCTATAATAGTTATTTTATAACTGATGTATAAGATAATATTTATAAATTATTTATCAAATAACAAATATAATAAATCCACCATCCTGAGATTTAACATCGGTTAATTTTTAACTGATGTGAAAACAAATTTATCATATCCGTTTATAATAATCGACATGAAAAAGGAAAAAATTAAATTGGGATCACACTTTTACACTAAGGAACTATTTATTTTATATTTTATTTATTTTCATAATTGTATTAAAGTTCACGTGATCCATGGATGGACCCAAACATGATATATTGTATTTGGTGTTAAGATGTTGAAGGATACGTTTTATTTCTCTAAATAATCCAATAATAACACTCAAAAACTTATGGTGGTAACCCTTTGATTTTTCTCAATGTGGGTAGAATCAATGAAAAATACCAAAAAATATTGGTCACATAATCATAATATATACATTCATTAATCCCAAAAACATTACCAGGATTCAAATAGTTCCTTAGCTATTCCTTCACACTACCTATAGAATATCTTCCTCATGAAACCAGAAATGATTCCAAACAGACCCAATATGAACCACTGGGAACTATAGGCCCTTACCACTAGTTGAAGAAGTCACACAAAGGCTATTGGAAAGCTATCGCCAATAGGTCTCCCAAATATATCACTATCTTGCAGATCTTTACTAAGCTATACAATAAATTTGTAGAATATATTGAGAAAACATTAAAGGTAGGAAGATATGAAATCTATTCACTCAATTATATAAAACCAAGTACACCCATTAGAATAATTTCACATGTTATCTAATTGATGTGGGTAATCACCCCATTGTAGTATCCATAGACTACCTAGAGAAACTCTAAAAACAGTTGATATTAACTGATATCCTCAAATTCTTGGTAAATTCATCGCACTCGGGAAGTCTCACTCACCATTAGAGGTGAAACATGACCGAAATACCCATATTCCCAGAAAATAAAATGATAAAAATCCATACTACACACACTAATGATGATTTCAATGGGTCTCTTCCTTATAGTATAGAATCCCACACAATTTCACTCACACTAGAGGGAAATATCACACTCGACCCCTATGAGTAATGGAATGATCTCCACATATAGGGTTCATTAATCGAAGAGCTAAAACTAAGAGATCCATTAGAATATATGATTCTCATTAAAAAGCATAATAACAAAGGATTGGTTCATGATGACATTGATGGGTATGAGTGTCAATCAATAAGATACAAATCAGTCCACTAACCCAGTCATATACTGCCTGATCAATACCATCCACCACATGAATCTATATACAACTAGTATATCAGTACATTATGTTTAATTAGAACCCATTCGAATGTGGTAGTGGAGAGAATAAATACTCTTATTTACATCTAAATTACCAGGAATCACCAAATATTTTGTTGAAACCCCCTAGAAGATCATTAAGCATACAATTGGAAGCCCCTAGTTCAATGCCATGAATAATTTGATATTTTTACATTTAAACACTCTGGATATCCTTTAGAAAGTGTTATCAAATTCCAATTATAGGGTTCATCACTCTAGAAACACAACTTCCAATGACCACTTATGTTATATGGCCTGAGTGGTGGTGTGGAAAGGTATAACCTCAGTTTGAATCTTACTACAAAAGACTTGACCAAGCTCTCGAACATGAATAAATATATTCTAACTAATTTATAAGGTGTAGAACCTCGATAAACTTAATAACAAACTCAATCACAATCATGTTATATTAAAGAGGTCTCCACATCCTATAAACCCAATTCATCCTTAATATTGATGGAAAATCTTAATAAGAAAATCTTAAAATCCAGTCATTATATAATAACACAATCCGGAGTTAGAATAATCTCTGTATATCTATGACTAGAAACAAATCAAAGTGGAATCAATGAAAGAACCATCATCAAGTCTATGGGTTTCCTAATAAGATAAATAATGTGACTTTTAGATTCCAATAAATCCTTAATTGCATAAGGTTCAAGATCAACTTAAACCAAAATAATTCTCTCTACTTGGTAGGTATATAATTTAAGTAGCCTTTTACAAGCCCTATCTGGGGAAACTACCATCCTCTCTATAAAAAGGCATATTCAAAAATAATTGAAGGGTATACATAATTTTAATATTGGATAAAGTAACCAACTAATAAAATCATTGGATCAATGCCTCGTTACTCTACTCATCAACAATGAGAATTGTTTTCAATGGAACAAGTACATTACAACCCTACCATTGAATCTCAGTTGGTTGTATGTGTGTAGAATCCTCAATTTGATAGGATTAATCCATGGTTTCAAGAGTATATATCGATTATAAGATATAGAGAGGTAATGAAAAAATAGATAACCAGTATATAATTCATATACCCTCATAACTATACCCTATAACTGATTACTCAAAGCTTCAAGCCGACCAAAAATTTATTACGGCCTTTCTGAATAGATACATCAACCTCTACACCATCACTACTTTCTCTAGTCCAATTTATGAACTAAAAAAACCTTAACACCATGTCTTGCAACCCAGAAATATATTATATGAACTTTAAGATCACACACCATATAGTACTTAAGGATTTATAGTAAACCATATTTTCTAATGATGACCATACATGACATGTACCCAAGGGTTACATTCTATGTGACATTAAACCCTAATAAAAACCCAAACCATTATATGGGAAATATGTACAAGTTTAGCAGTTATATACTACACATCATGTTGTCAGGAAGCTTCAATATTATTTTTCTTTTATGATTTTTATTACTCCCATCATTGGTTCCTCCTTTTTCTGTTTCCCAATGTGTCTTCTAACACATCTCCTATACATGGAATCGCCATTGAATGAATCCAACACCCCTACACTCTCTACCACACTTCATTATAGTCCCATTTTTTATTTTTTTGTCGTATTATCTCTTAATTCCATTCAATTCATCATTTTAAAACATTAACCTCACCTCTTATTAATACCCCACACACCATTGGTCATGCCTCCATTACTGACGATCATCAACAAACTGTTATTATTGTGCCACTAATCAAATAATTGGATGATATATTTGGTTATATTGTTTGGATAAATGAAATATAGGTAATGAAAATGAATAATTTTCAATAAAATTCTGTAAACACAAGGTTTCATTCATGGACCCTCCAATATCAAAAGTGAAAACTTGATGATACATGAATACTATTGGGGGAAATAAAATTATATAATTTCAAATGGAAAGAGAAATTAAATGGAATGAAATTAACTATAAATAAATAAAGAAATAAATTAGAAAATAATAAATAATTTTAAACCATGGGAAATTATTGGGGATGTTCTTATAAAGAATAATTTTATTATATTAAAATTTATTTTCAATATGGTATAGTAAATAATTGAAAATCTAAATAAAAAGTCCCACCACATAAAGATCATGGAAATTCATTAAATCATCATCCTCACATTGGGAATTTTTTACTCTCTCAATGTCTATAACCATCATGTTTTCTAATTAATAAGTAATAATAGAAATCAGAACACATATATCATTTGAAATTATTAATCAAAATGAGAGGAGTGAGAATCATGATCCAACTCATTAATGATTTAACTCCTCCAATCGATTATCAATCTAAGAATTGTATTACTCAAAAAAGAACATTAATAATCCAAATTATCTTTAGTATTATATGATCGACTGAAATTTATAAACATAGAATAATGAGTAAAACATTAATTTATATCCCATAATTTGGTCAATTGGATAAAAATAATGGAATATCAAAAAAGGATTATTAAAAGTCCTTTCAACTATTCACATGACATATAACTCACCTAGTAAAAATTATAATTCTAAATATATCCACAATGTTGTAATTTTTTATGATATTTCATTTAACAGATTTAAATATTAATGTTTATAGGAAAAATATTTATTTATTTAAAAAATATCAAATATCCCTGAGAATTAAAACAACACAATGCTTCAAAAAAATTCATCTAATGGGTAAACACCAAGTTATGAGACATGTGAAACAATTATAAAATTTATTTAAGGTCATTTAATATGGATAAATTATTATTTTACCTATTTAGGGGCTTGAGAATATATAAATCAAAATAGAGTTAAGTCTCATCTTCGTAAAAACCCATTTTACTATATTTTCCTCCACCTCATCATTATTATTTTTATTCTATAGATGAGTACATGCCCTGCAGATCCCTTGGACCTAAAGAGTCTTGTATTAGTGCATGATATGTTAATACCCTTGAATCATATTCACCACCTAAGGTTTAAAGAAAGAGATGTTGGTGAGACATGTGACTTTTAGAGTTTGATCATCCTAGGATTCAAGGTGGTCCACTACTTTGTTCCCCTCCCTCCAAGTATGAGTGACCATATTGTTGCTATTGATGATATATTTAACTTCTTGATGGTGTAGGCAATCGAACATGAAGTGGGTCCTTTCCCATGAAAGGAGTCATTAATGACTGTAGAATATGTTTATACCTAGGATATCTTGATATTCTATTGCATTTAGAGGGTTATCCCGGTTAGAACCACCTTGGTCTCTTCCTGTAGGGAATTTCCATTTTTATATTGAGCCATTAATTAAAAAAAACACTTCCCCTAGGATCTCTCACCACTTATCCGCTATGTATGACACTCTATATGCATGATCCATCCTTGTTTAACTTGAACCCATCTATTGTAGGATGCCATATCACCAAATTACCCTATTCCATAGAGTAGGTGTGGGTTACTGTGGAGGGAACATGCAGCAACCAGAGCGAGGGTGCATCTTTCTAGTTGTTGATGAGGGTCACCCAATCTGCTATTAGGTTCCATTTTCTCATGATGATGGACTTCCATGTCGAAATATTCCATCGTACCTCACCCAGTTCCTAGCTTGCCAAAGGACCCAACACCCTGCATTGAAGATTATCATTCTCACCATTTTTTCTAGTCCAGTGTTGTCACTCCATTCAAACCATCAATCCAGGAAAGGTTCATTGTGGGAGTCCAGGGAGAGGTATGAAGTAAAATAATAAAATAATATACATACTTTACAAGACCATTCTCCATCATATAATATGTTATGTGTCCTATCCTCACTTTTACTCCTACAACATTCGTAGCAAGAAGTGTGTTGATTCCCATCCTTTTGACATTGGCACCGGAGGGATTGTGTGACTCCTGATTCTCTTTCTTAAGAAGTTATATTTTGTGGGGATTATTTTGCACCACAATACAATGACCCATATATCACCTTGAGCCTAAGTATTGCATATTTGATCGAATTACCTCATATTGAAGCTCCTCGATGTTGATGGAGTGAAAACACATCAGTCTACCTATGAGTTGGTGACAAGGAGATCAAAAATATCTTGTTGTTTTTTTGTCAAAAACTAACCTGATTAAATGAGGGTGAATAATCTCCTCTTTAATGGAAATAGGGGGAGAAAGGTATCCTGGGTATTAGATCATGTAGCCATCCCAGTTATGTTTCCCAAATAGGATGTTCCCCACTTTTATGATCCATTTAATGTTTTTTCAAAGAGTTGGGAGAAGGACATAGAATGTTGACCAAAGGGGAGAGCCATTCAAGGAAGCATGTTCCTCATTCCCTCCCAGGATTCATGCCATGGTCTTCCCAAATATTTAAATTTAGTTAATAATCTCCCATGCTAGTTTCTCATGCATGCATTTAATGATGGACTCCATGTTTCTCACATTGATAACTCTGTCCTGTATAGGTCTATCCATCCTCTCCCATGACACCCATCATATTCTCCCCTCTGATAAATAATCCCAGATAAAGTCAAAAATAATTTTATCAATGGTTTTAAGGACCCATTTTGGGATGTTTGTGTAATAAAAGGCATGAGTAGGGATCACTGATAAGACACTTTTTACTAGAGAAATCTATCCCCCGAAGGGTAGAAAGTGGGTGTTCCAATTGAGAACACATCCTGCAATATTTCTTAACACATAATAAATTTCCTAGATTCTTTTCATGCCAAGGGATATAGGAGATCCAGGGTATTCCATAGAGAAAGATCCCCACTCCATACCCAACCTGTTGCTCAAATATGTAACCCTCCTATGATCACATTTGTTTGAGATATAGAAGCATCTACTGTCCATGTTGATCACATAGAACCTCCATTGGTATTAATCATCCAAGATCGTGTTGATAAAATGCATCGACCTCTTACAAGTATTCATGTGTATTATTGCATCATTAAGAAACATCATATGGGAGGATGAAGGGAGGTTCGGTTTCTGGCGATAAAGAAAGATGGAACCATTAGATATACCTCTGTTAATCATGTGGTTGAGACCGTCCTAGACCAGGATGAAGATACTCAAGGAGATGGAATCCCCTTGAAGTAGGCCTCTATATTCCTTGAAGAAGACACAACTTCTTCCCATGAATAAGACATCTAGATATGAGAACTTATAACATCATAAATGTAGGTCACATTCCCATAATGAGAAACCCACATTAGATTTTACCCTATTGATGTATCCCCATTCCACTTGATCATACATATTATTCTTGTCTAGCTTGATTGATATATTGGATCCATGAGTTTTGGTGTTAAGGTCGCTCAACATATTTTGCGATAACGCTATAGCACCGTGGATTGAGAATCCTCTTACAAATCTGTGTTGTTTGAGGGAGATCCACCAGGCTAAATGATCAGCCAACCTCGCATTGAGAATACTAACCAAGATCTAGTAAGGGAAATTGTACAAACTCAACGGTCTATAATGAATATGGGAGGATGGGTCCTTTATCTTTTGGATGATAACTAAGGTCATAGAACAAGACACCCATGGTCTTCCACTACTTGAAATAAGTGTTGAATAGCGGTGATAATATCTCATTTAGAAACCTACTAGGAGCCCTTGTAGAATGATCCTTGGAAGCTGTCAGGGCCCAAAGTGCTCTCTAATTGAACCTCACTATGGAATTATAAACCTATTCCTCCCCTGGGATCCCTACCATTACGTAATTTTCATGGACCTAGATGAGGGTATTAACCTTTCCCCAGAACACTGTACCCCCTTCCAGATAGTAGTTAGGTATGACCGTTCTTAGACCATCCATGATGTTTTTGAAGACTATGTGCGCCATCTCCTCAAACACATAACCATCATTAGTATAGGTGCCATATTTTAGGGCAATATTTGGTTTGATAGTTTTTATCTTCTCCTTGATGCAAGAAATGAAATAAGAAGTGTTTTTTTCAGCTTCGCGAAGCCATTTGATCTTTGATCAGTCCCTTAACCTGCATTACTGGGTGAGTACCCAGTCGACCAAATCATTATTTTTATCACAAAGCTCAAAAAAAAAACAGTGTGTTCTCAGTTATCCTCTAGGATGGATTCCAGGTGCTCCACCTCCCTTTTCAGCTCATCCATAATTTGGTCATTAGGAGTAAGGTCCCTATCCCACAACTAATACCCCATATTTCAGCCTCCCCATCTTTTTGAGAATGGAAAACCAAGTGTGGCCCTGAGTCGGTTCCCCCCACATCACCATAACAAATTGATGGTATCATGGGACACAACTACACTAACTCATGAACCTAAATCTTTCATTAGTGGCCTGTATTGGAGTCAAAGAGAGGAGTAACAGGGAATGGTCAGAAATTCTGTGGACCAAGTGTCTAACCTTGGAATTTAGAAACATTGAGAGGGTGTGGATATTGACGAGACAACAATCTTGCTGACTCTAGCAGTGTATGATCCCACGTTGGTTGTGGCACCATGTGAATTGGTTCCCCAAATATCCCATGTCCAGTAAGCCATTGCTAGCCATGAATTGGACAAAGTCCAAGCTAGCCTTCTAGGGGAAATCCCATCTCTCCTTTCTCTTTGTTGGTTCTGTACCCACATTGAATTTCCCCCCTATGATCCAAGGAAGGTAAATTGAGTTGAACAAATTGAGTTCTTACTAGAGGACCTCTTTCCCTTGTGTTTCATAGCTTCCACAGACAAAGGACACCATAATAGTTCTCGTTCCTTGAGTAAATCTTATCATGATGTATTGATCCCCTACCTGGACCAATACTACTGATTTATCCCTACTCCAAAAAACCCATATGTTCATTTTTATGGGGTTGGAATGCATGGATTCATGCATCCTTATTCTTTGAGTGAACTCATAACTTTATTACAGATTCTATTTTTGTTCAAGGATAACAACAATCTGAGCCTTTGTTATGACATCATTAAACGCATGAAGTACAAGAACAATGTAAACTCTGGAGACAACCACATTGGAAAAACATTTTCATTTTATCCACTTTAATTCTCATTAAATTAAAAATATTTTTACCTTATCATGGGGATCATTTTTCTCAAGCATATTTTTTGTAACCCCAAAATAAAATAATAACCTCACATTATAAAACTCTCTCTAAGATTTCATACTAAGACTTATCCATCATTATGAACAAATCAAAAAACTCAAACAATAATCAATAACCAAATAAATTTATTTGAAAAGGTTACCAACCATGAGAGAATTACGCTTCCCTTTTTAGGGAGAGAGACATAACCTTCAACATTGAAATCATTATCCGAAATCAAACCCTTCCATATGGTGCACTAACAAAAAATTTCACACCAACCTTATATGAGATCATAGGGAGATGTTAGGATCCATTCTATTTAACTAATCCCTCCTTAACCAACACATAATACCTTCCATGGTTCCATATTAAAACCAATTAGTGATAGGGTAGTAGTCTATACAATCATATATTTTATCCACCATGCATTACTTAAACTAATGATGGATTATGTTTTCACCCAATGAGCCTCCCATCAAACCAAATACCACACATCTATCAATCCCCTTCAATGAAAAAACACTTGATACAAACATATTATATTATTGTTTTTTATCACTAGGACATGGCACCTGAATATATCTGTATCAAGAAGACTTTTGATACATGGAAACAAGGATCTATGTTATCCATCATGATTATTCCAAGGTCAAATTAGGAATATTCCATGGTCAAACAAAGGATTTTCCATCCAATATTTTATCTCTAAAAAAAATGTGATCGGTTTGTCATAAAATAGTTAAAACTCTCCATGTTCTGATTTTACTTCTCAACAACACCCACTAAGGTGTAAGAAACAAAATCACCATAAATAATATTAATTATAGTACAACCTCAATGGATTAATCCTTACTTTTCTATCAATAATGAACATACAATGAAACCATTGACCAAAAAAATATCACACCCATTACTGAAGATAATTTAGTTAGGCTGTAGTCAATATTTATGAAATTTATTGATGAATATAATAGGAAATTGAAATGACCTACCAAAGCGAGAATGATGTATACCCTAAGAAAAGTGACCCATTTTTCTATAATCAGAAGTAGATGGTCCAAGACTATTTGGATCACCCACATTGTCGTCTCTAGACCCTGGGATTACACTTGACCAAAATAAAGTGACCAAGTACCCTAATATATAGAGTAATATCCTTCAATACATAGGATATATCTCCACACAATGAACACTAATTATCAATTGTACTTGAACCACATAGGCTTCATACCCCGCTAGGATGAATTAGTTCAAATTTACTTATAACAACACCCAAGATGGGCCTTATAAAAACAAAACTATCCAACCTCAAAAAACGATGATGTACTCTATGCCTTTTTGAGAATTCATTAGGAATACTATCTGTAAAAACCTTAACACTAAAGATCCCACATATGATGCCATGATATATGACCTCCCACACTCATTGTGATGTGAGGGACATCAAAACCAATGAATTACATTCCACATCTCTTTCTTTAATCAAAACAAACAATACCAAGTCCAAATACTCAGATATCCTCTACACATACTAAGAATATAATTCCAAACAAGATTTTTATCTTTTACACCAATATTGTTCCATTTATATTACAAAATATCTTAGAGTTTCAAGATTCACAAAATAAAACAACTATTACAAAACTTTAAATATTATTCCTGAAAGAATAGATATCTTATTGTGAAATTGGGTTCCTTGGACCCAAATTGAGTAGTATTTCTCAATTACCATGTAATGTATATTGAGATATATTCATTATTTATTCCTACAATAATAGTGTTTTTATTTTTGAGTATAGTATTTATTTGTAAATTTCCATGGATTCTGTATTATATCAGAGGGATATAATAGTTAACAAATATAATAATAACATTTAGATACTATGGAAGTAACCTTAAAAATATGTATTATGGTCTAAATACATCATAATGATAAGTAAAATATTATGTTTTAATATCATGAGTTATCATCTCAAAATAATTTAGGCATCATCTCATGAAGTTTGTACCTAATGATATAGAGTAAAAGAGATCATGATGAATAACTTTTAAATTGGAACACCCCATGTTTCATGTGTCCTTATATTTTATTATATTTTTTCATGGGAATTAGTATCTCAACATTAGATCATTAGAAATTTATATAATTAGATCATGTAAGATGGTTCTAGTTGTTTATTTGGTGACATGGAACTAGTTTAATTGTCAAGATGCGATTTATCACTTCTAAAAGGAAGATATATTGGAACACTTGTCTTGGATGATAGTGACTTGAATAAATCTATGGTATGGATAGATTATGAAAAATATATTTAAAAAAATTATAAATTTAAATAAATCATTAAAGGTTCATGGCAGAAATTATTAATCCTAATTGACAAGATATCATGATGAAAATAGAATATATTATATATAATGTGTTCATAGAAGGTTTTCATTTTTATGGATTATCCTTGTCTATTTGTGGAGCATGATTTCTTTCTATATACAACTCTTGGTCAATGCTTATGAAATAATTCTATTAATATAATATTCAATAGGGTTACACTAAATGTGTATCCATAATTTACATAGATTTTGATGAATTAGTGTTTTAAACGAACCGGGCCCTATATGCATGGGTTGGTGAATGTATGAGTGTGAACGATCAAAAATAAATAATAAATAAATTCATGTATATGTTATGCATGTTTATAATAATTATAATTAAATTTATTTCTCACGGTATTCACAATTTATTAAGTATTAAATGTGAATATAAGAAAAATAATTTTTCAAATTATTAATATTTTTTCAAGTTTGGTTAAACTAATTCTAGAGGAATGAGTTGGGTGGATGTATCATAATTTATGATGGTATATTTAAGATTTTCACAAGTATTTATGAAATATTTATGACATGTATCATAAGTCAAATGGGTCATTGGGGATGGTTTTGAGACTGTTTTCTAGGATAATTTTCATATGGAAACATTTACACTTTATAAAAGCTTAAACCCAGTTATAAAATACCAATTACACCTAATATTATAGAGGTAAATACTTGAACAAATTATCACTCCTTCCAATATCTCTATAAAGTTTTAGAGAGGAAAATCAAAGGGAATATTAATATAACTCGATCCATGTTTAAATCAATCACTTGGTCTTCCAATGATCATATGAGATTTTTTAATCACTTTTATCTTATATTCTTGTACTTGATAATAAGAAAATTAAATTTGAGGGGTTTTGGTGCACATTTTAATGATATATAGGTATCTTCTGTTGGGTCCATTATGAAATTTAGACATGAAGAAGAATGAATTACACCAAGATCATGTCATTGCACCTAAGTACCATTCATGTTTTTATTTTCCTTTTGTTTTCATACTTCATTTTAATTCTATAAAATTTAGGAATTAAGAAAAACCTATTATATTGGATCTATTATTGAGATGTTTATAACTATATTGATGTTTTCTAAGTAAGATAATTACAACCCCCAAATACTTGGGGTGCTCACCCTATGTTCTAACTCAATGAGGGTGAAATAAAATAACACCAAAATGATTTATAGTTCACATAATCATAATTAATGTGTTAATAACTCCCTAAAAACTCACAATGATTCAATAAATACTTATCAATTACTGAAAATTGTTAATTTATATTTTCTTTAACCCTTAATATGATGCTTCTCAGGTGTTTGGGGCCTCAAGAAGAAGTTTGGGGGTGAGTGTTGGAGAAGTATAGAGTTTCAGCTGAAATATTAGCTGGGAGATTTTATCACACCATGAATAAGTGTTTTGTTCCATAGTCAATGAAGATAAAAAATGGGATGATGTATTGTGGTATGGGTAAAAGGATATAAGTTCATGATGATATTTTTTTAATCATATGTTTCCTATCATGATGCATGGAGGTCTAAAAATCTTATATAAGGATGTTCATAGTGTAATGAGAAACCACAATATAGATCCTCGAGTATTGAAGGTCCTTGGTCCTTATATATTTTGTTTCATTGCACCTTTATGTTTTATGTTACACCATGGTGTTTGTTTGAGGTATATTAAAATAAAGGGGATAACCAATAATAATGTTGTGATTCTCGAGTTTCCAAGGGTTTTGGAGTGACCTTTTGGGTTTCACCATGACCTCAATCACCCACATTAAAATTTATGAAATATGATCATGTTTTAAATAGTTGATCACTCAAGATGATGAGGTTATGATCCTTGAAGATATTTTTTTAACTAGCCACATTGCTTTATAACTCTTTTCATCAAACCGTGATTTTATTAACTATAATAATTATTATAAATTTAGGGTGCCCATTTTTTTGGTATGATATTCCATGTTTCCCTCAAATCCAACATAGTATTGGGGTATCTTTTTGTGGGTCATAGTGTCAAAGTAAAACCTATGGCCATCCAATTTATACGATCTATTAATTCTTTATTAAGGCTCCTTTATAATAATTTTATCCTTTTTTTATTCTTTAAATTATTCCAATAATGGGAGTAATAGTTATTATTCTTGGTTTTGTTGGTTTATGATTAACATCTTGGTGAGGAATGTGATGTTGAAGGTTTTAGAAAAATTTTTATGGATCTAGTTGTATTTTGATTCTGTTCTCTTGGTGTAAATTTCTCATCTTCATTGAGGTAGAGTATTTCTAAACATTTCTTTTATCACATGAAATACTTTTTTACATAATGTTATATTCTAATTTCTCATTTTTATCCCCAAATTTCCACTTAATTATACATTTCCTATATCACTTTTTTATTTCCCCAATTCCATGTAACCTTAAGGTATTCCATTAATTCATTTAAACTTTTTTACCTTAAATCCTTCCATTTATTTCCATAATCCATGATCGCTACTTATTATACCATAACAACATTTGATATCCTAATACTTAATGATATCTTGAGATTACTCTTTAGAATGGAAAATTTACGCTTTTCCCTCAATCTTGATGGTCAAGGTTGACTCCATGGGGAGGGGTTATTATAAGGGTTATTTTTATATTAGAATACCCCATTTACTTAATCTTGATGAATAGAGTTTGGGCTAATGATGGGGATGTTTCAATTATTCCTTCTCTTATTTATTTTCATCTTTTTTGATCAAGTATTTTTTATTATTTTTCTTCATTTTCCTATAATTTATTTAATTGGTATAAGATTATTATGTTTTAACTTTCTAATATTGATGTAAGTTGTTTTAAAAAATATATGACCATAATTATGGCTGAATAGGAAAATTTAATCATGTCGGAGAAATCCCTAATTACACAACATTGATATAAAAATTTTGTGATACATGTATTTATATATTCAACTATATTTTTAAGGGTGGTAATTTTATAAATCATATGTGTAAATGAAAATTAATATGAAAATGGTAATGAGATGAAAATTCATAACTAATTTTTATATTCATGGGAAATTATTATAGTAGTGTAATTTGGGTATTGGTGGAGTTGGGTTGTCACTATTGTTAATAAGGTTTATTATCTTGTTGTGAGTTATTGTTTTATGAAATATCTAGATCCTAGTTATAGCATTTTGGTTAGATAGGGTGGGTATTGTTGTAAGTCTCCATGGGTGTTGTCGATCCCTAATAGAGTTCCTTCCCTTGGGATGTATATATATGGGTTTTGGGATTTATAATATGCTAATTATCAGGGTAGTAATGAATATTAAATTTATTTGAATATCTTGTATGATATAGTTAATATAATTGTTCCGTTTTTTTCTTCATGTTGTTTTATTATTGAATATTTTTTACTATGGTTATGATAATTATATCTTTTATGGATGTGATATTTTATATGATGTGATGTTTTTAATATATTATTTGTTGTTGTATAAAATGGTCTATAATTGATCAAAGTTTATGAAATGTATATGCTTGAGTTGTAAGGGATTAGGGTGAATACTTATACATATGGTTTGTAATGGATCAAAGTTATGTTATATATTGATGCAAAAGATGTGGTGATGGTTATATGGATGTGGTTGTGGTGATGTGGTTTAGTAATGGGGATATGACAATTGGATGTAAATATGTAATGTTTTGATGGTATGATTACTATTATATTCTCAAATTCTCAATCATTTAGTGATGGATTTTACAATGGACTCACTATTGGTTTGAGTTGGAATGAATTCTGAACTGATAAGCAAGAGAAAAGGTAGATTTTTAGGCCCTTTTCTTATTATATAATAATGTATGATACTATTTACAACATTTATTATTGGAAATTAATTATTGATATAAGGAGATGGTTTTTGTGGATGCAGTTAATGGAGAAGATTGTGATATCCTAATATGCTATATTTTTTCCTTAATTATAAATTATTGTCTAAACATTTTTCTTGATTTTGTCTCTTAATTTTTTAATTGATTTCACACATTTCTACCCCTGAAACACTTATTTCACATGAATGTTGATATGTTCAGAAGTATTATCCTACCAAGTACTCTTGAGTGCTTACCCCTACATATTTTTCAGGAGTAAATTTTTAGGATAGTTTGATGAATATAAAGGATACAACTATTTAGGTACCAAGATTGTAGTTAAAGGAAGTCGATCATAAATTCTCCCAGATTGATGATATATGAGGGAAAGAAGAGAAAATTTAGTATATGATTTTTTTAAATTTTTAGTATGTACTTAAAGTTTTTTGGAGGCTTAGTTATATTTTCTAATATGTATGATATTAATGCTTCCCATAAATTTGAAAGATACCCATAGTGCTTGCTACCATCCCATGAATTTTTGGAGATAGGCATGGAAGGTAACAATTATTATCATTTACATTCAAGGAGGGGTTTTAGATGGGACATGCCTTGATAGAAGGTCATCATAGCTTTTGTTTGAGAAATATAATTGAGTTTTAAGTCATGAATAAATATGTATTTGTTTTTTCAAGTAGGGAAAAATTTATTTAAACTTATAATGGGATATATGTAGAGAAGACCCACTAAGAAACATGTATTAAGGGCCCCTTATGATCCAATATAAAAATATTGATAGTACACAAAGCACGTTTCATTAAAAGTTAACTAATTTATGGGTAGAAATTTAAGAATGGTATATGCATACTTCCCATATGATTCATTTAAGTTGAGTTTATATTATATCTATATTTAATAAAAAATTTATATTGATGTAAATTTATGTGATAGGTCTGGTAAATATGTTATAGTTTATCAATTCTTATTCTGTAATATGAAATATTTTGTTTTAGTTTTATTCATGTTAATTTATGATGATTAAATTTGAAATAGTGTGTTACAAATTTCAAAAATGTTACTTTAACTCGATCATTATAAGTGTAATCTCAATGTTCTTCCATGATGTTGTGTTGAAAATAATGTATTCCTATGAGATTGTTATTATTATATACATCAATACCATTTTCTAGAATCCTCTTTAGTTATGAATTCCCTTTTTGATTGATTATTTACAGTTTCTTGGTAGCTTGTTTTGAATTCAACATTTTTTTAATATGGTATACTATTCCATGTGATAAACCAAACATATAATATAGATTTTTTTTGGATTAAATTCATGACATAAATAAAATTTTATTTGATTTAAGATAATTTTATAATTCTAAATTCATGTTATTTAATGAGTATGATATATTTAAATGTTGTAATATATGCTAATTATATTTCATAGAATGATTTAACTATACATGTTATTTTTTCAAAGTAACAATAAGAAGTAATGTAGAATATATAAATGGGTTGTTCGGAATATTATATTTTAGTACTCTAGAAGTTATGAAAGCATTTTAAGACACATGGCATGCTAATTTATATTTATTACATTTTAATAATTATGTGATTAAGTTATTATTTGGATTAGATTATATAATTTATTAATCATTCCATGTTTTATTTAAGTATAAATCATGAAAGTGAAGCGTATTTTAATCATATAGTTGTATAAATAATCGTATTATGGTGTTATTAGAAAATTATTATGATAAAGGTATTATGGTTCTTTCAATATAACAGAAAATTAATATGATTATTTCATGAGTACCTCCACATAACTTTTCATGTAAAATTTTTATAATAAAATAAAATATATTGGTGTACATTTTATTAATTTAATAAGTAATGGAATGAATATTTTTTAATAAGTTTTTCTTAAAGAAGCATATTTGGATAACCTAGCAATTGATTGATTAAGATTTTATAATGTTCTGTGAAATTATTTATGTCATATTGATGTTGATATCCTTAGTTTAATTTGGATATGATATTCTATTATAAATATAGATATTGTGGATAAATTGATATCATATTGAAATATATTGTTGTGATGGTATTTGGAATGGGGATGTGGGGGTCATAGTGTGTTTATGATATTGAAAATAAGTATTAATATAATGGGTTTATGATGATGGTCATGATTTCAGAGTGGATTTTTTTTCAAGTATGATATAATTTTCTATATAGTGTTTTTATAATTATTGTGATATGTGATAATAGATTTTTAATGGTAAATTGAATTGTATGTTTTAAAAAAATTTATATTTTGGGAAATGGAATAAGAAAGGTGAATCTTGGGATTCATCATTTATGATGTTTCAATGGAAATAAGTTTTAAAGTTCCCCATTAGAATACCTATCCATGAAGATGATAAATTTTTAGAATAAATCACATTTAATTTTGAGCAACTAAAGAAACCAAATCAATTTTTAGTTACTTTGTCGATTGACTTTATTCTTATTTTCACTAATAAATGGTGGATGAAAAAGTGTGGAGACTCAAATGATACCTTTTTATTTATTTTCTAGAATTATTCAAGAAATATTTACCCCCATTTATAGATTAATATCCATATAATTGAGCTTAAATAGATCCAATAAGAATTAAATACCATGCACATCATTAGAAATCATTTCATGAACCTGATAAATTAGTTCCTTGGATTTTTTACTTAAAAAGAAGAATTATAAAAACATTTTGAGTTTTCCTTGAAGCTAAATATTCATTGATTTTTTGTGGATTTTTAGTTGAGTAATTATAAAAATATAAGTGAGTGAACAAAGATTTTAGAGAGATACCTTTCCATGAGGAAAGGTTATAATAAATGTCATTATAGAGTTTCTAGAGGGGTAGAGATGAATGGCATGAGTTTTGGGTCTCAAGGTCTATATAACCAGAGACTAGGATGATCTTATAGAGTAGAAGCATAACTTCAATCTCTATGTTTATTTATTTATTGGTTTTATGATATATTTGAGTTGGTATTCTTCCATTATACTTTAATGGTTCATCATTTGTATAAATTTATAAAGGTTCCGCGTGCCTCTTAGACATGAATGTGTAATTAGCTATGGGTTTGAGACATTTTCTATGATATTCCTACTCCTTTAATTCATTCCTATGAGGTATATTTTTATCCCTATGTTATGGTGTGATTTTATAGTTTTTTCAAAATGTGTTTTCTTTATAAAAAAATTTCAGGTTGTTTTCTAAATGATTTATTTGGTAATGTGTAAGTTTTCAAATGTGTGGGAATTTTAAATGAACATTAATCATTAAAAGGGAATGTTTTTAGAACATGGTATAAGTTGAAGGAGTAGTTAGTGGGGAGTCAGTTGTGAGTTATGGAAGTTGATTTCTCCTTATCTATTTAGGGATCTTTTTAAGTGGTAAATCACTTTTTTAGAGTTATCTTCATGTTTGTTAGGTTTCTATTTTTTTATTGTTTGGTGGAATTAGTGTTATTGTTCAATATTTATATTCAGAGTTCTGGTAGTTCATCCACTCTATTTTAGAGGTATCAACCCATATGGTTAGATTAGACCTTTATTATTTGGGTTTTTATGATTATCAATGATGATAATATTTTTAGAGGTATATAATGGAAAGTTATATATTGTTTTTGAACACTAAATATCATATTTTATAGGTGTTTGGGGTCTCATAATGAATTTTAAGAGGTCAGTGGTGGATAAGGGAATATTTTCACCTAAAATATAGTTAGTATCCTTTATCACATCTCGAATGTGTAAATTGATCTGTGGTCAATGAGGTTGTTGGGTGGGATGAAGTGTTATTGAATGGGGATTTGGTTACACAATCACTAGGTGATTTTGGTGTAATCATACATATATTTTTGTAAGGTAACTAATGAGTTTCTAGTTAATATTATCTAGATTTATTCATGATGTGAAGGAACTCATGGAAACATGGAGGCTTAGTTACACTATTTTCTATGTTTTTACCTTTATTGTCATTTCACCACGATGATGGGGGTTGTTCCATGATACTGAGGTGTATAGCCAATAATAACACCATATTTCTTGAGTTTCAAAGTGTTATGTCAGAAATAATTACATTTCATTACAAACTCAAATATTGATATAACATTTATGAGATAATGGTATATTTTAATGTGGGATAGAACCTAGGAGGATTAATTCATGACCCTCATTGATGAATTTTTAACTACATTTATTTCTATGTGAAAAATTGCATCGCACTATGATTTCCTTTATCTGATTTTTTATTATAAATTTGGGGTGTTACCTTACATTATTTTGATATTACTTGTTTTTTTCTAAATCCTAGCTAGTGTTGGGATGTATTTTGATGGTTCATGGGGTCCAAGGATGATTTTTTTTCCTTCCAACTCATATAATTGATTCCTTCTTCACCAAGGTGCCTTTTTTCCTTTCTCTACTTATTTTATTCTTCTTTTACTTCTTCCAAGAATGGTGTCAATATTAATTTTGATTTGTTTTTATGGGTTGTGGTTTATGTATTTATTATGAATTCAATTTTATATTTTCATGTAATCTTTTTATGGATCCATGTGTATTGGGATTTAGTTCTCATGACATGGAATTAATCTTCTCTATTGAAAAAGGATATTTAAAATCTTTTATTATATCAGTTGAAATACTTGTTTTATTGGAAATTATTGTTATCATATAATAGATTTTTTTTTTCCAAAATCTTTATTAACTGATATGTTTATCTTATCCCGCTTTCCCCCACATTTTTTCCCTTGAGGCATTCCCTTAATCCCCTTGTAGCTTGTTACCTAAAATCCTTACATTGAATTCCATAAGTAGGGATCCCTTCTTCTTATAAAAATCTAGGCATTGATATCCTAACCCTTACTGAACTTATGAAATTCTTCTTCAACATGGTATGTTCATACTTCCCCTTAGGCTCGGTGGAGATGTTTGGGTTTAGGGGAATGGGTTACTATTCACTCTATATATTTTCTTTATCCCACCCTTATCTCAGGTTTAGTGTTGTGGGTTTTGTTCTACGGTATGGGTTTATTATATGAATAATTTTATTTTTAATAATATAACCTTTCCGAAGTCTTGGAGATGTGGGGTTTTCCAAGAAAATGGGATGATTCAATGCTTTTTTAAATTATTTTCTTATTTTTTTGTCATTCATTATTTTTTATAATCATTTTTTATTGATTTAATTTCAATATTAATATAAACTTTTTATTTTTTTGATTGAGATTCCCTAGTCCTTTCCACTGATATCAAGTGCTAAAAACATATTCTTTATACACTATCCTTGATACCAACTATAGTGACTCAAACAAAACCATCCATAATTATAATAACATTAAAAAATATTACATCACTTATATACCTAGGACCTTTTAGGTTTATAATATTAGATAATGAAGAAACTTATTACACTGTAAAACCCATGCTTTTCCCACCAAAAGGAAAACTTTCCCACTAAACCAAGGATTCTCAATTTTACATTATGTGTTAAAATCACCGAAGTAATTCTACACACATGATACCTATCTATAAATATAAAATTTATTAAACGTCTTTATTTTTTTTAAAAGGTCATGTTAGAAGCATAATCTTCTGACCCTTTATTCAATAAATAAAAAAGAAAACAGGTAGGAGGCGAAAGGGGTCACACAATCAGTAATGCCCTCATTCTCAAAAACTAAAAATCATAATACGACATGTCATTCCCATAATCAGAGTCTCCAGCAGGCTCCCATTCATACTAAGACTTATCTTGGTTAAAGGCCTTCCAATAATTGTCATCAAATTTTTTTGAGACCTTTGAAGCTGATCTAGTCGACACCATCTTAGGAATATGAGAGTAATCCTTGCGTTGTCTTCTCTTTGTAGGAACAGAAGTAAAATCCTCACCATCAGTCATCCTTGCCTCCCCAGCCATGACCATATCCTTGAAAAAGAGAGATCCACCACTATTCGGAGTAGTGAAGCTAGCCTTATCTCCCTCAACATCGGAAACATCCCCCCATTTACCAATACGGGGTTCCTGTCGATCATCAACCTGTTTCCCCGCATCCAGCACAAGTAAAGAAATCTCAGATGACTGTATTTGGTTCAAATTTACACAAGAAGGACCACTAAGATATTTTGTGGGGGACACATCCACTAGCTTTTCTTTTTCTTTAAGAGGCAATTGCGAGATAGATTTCTCAGCATCAACCAAAGATGACTCTCTGGGCGCAGCACCACCCTCAGTCGACAGGTAACCAGAATTCCCAGTAATCAGAAAATCCGAAGTAGCAGGAGGTGACTCTTTACTTGAGTCACATTCCCTGACATTTAAAATAAATTGAAAGGTATACGCTAAATACCCAAAATATATTTTCTTATGATACCTACCTATTCATAAAAGGTATATATAATTTTATCCACACCCATCACTAAATATGTATAATTAATTCATCATATAAAAGTAATGAATCAATACAATACACAATTAACACGCCTTAGTAGTAAAAAATATGTATTTAAATAAAAAGTATATGTAATGTCAAGATTTCCACAACAAATAAATGGAATAGCATATCAGAATCACCATTTATCATATATAGTCTCCAATAATCATATATACATATTTCACATTGACACGATTATATTCAAATCCATTGATTAATTAACCCATGAGAAATAAATGTGTTTCATTAATATTTTTAAAAATCATGATCAAAATCCATCCAAAGAGAGAAGGTGGGTGGTATCATTAGAGAATATCCTATGTGAGGCATAATAATAGTAAATGTTTTTTTTCATATATAGAAAACACTTGTTATATTAAAACAGGTTACCTAAAACATGCAAATGGTAAAAATAAGAAGTGATCAAGAATTGGATCATTTGATACTAAAATTTTAATATCCCACAAGAAAAACATTATAAGGGTATTTATAGGGTAATAAATGAAATATAACTTTAAAGGTGTTGAATATTTTCTAGTTTGAGAATAAAATGAAATTCAAATTATTAAAATAATTTTTATTATGTTTTTGTAACATGGGTGTGAAAAAAAACTTATAAGTCACTTTAAATATCCATTTTACAGGGATAAAAAGGTCATTGAAATCCTTACTTTTAAAATAATTATAATTATTGAATCCTATAAAATAAGTGAAGATAAATATAATTAATGTGGATTAGGAGATAAAAATATGTAGAAGTTGAATAAAGTCCCCTAATTAATTCTTTAAAAACCTCAAAGTTTATTCAAAAAATGAAGAATATACAAAATAGTGGGAATCAAAATTACATTTCAAAACCATGAAAATGTGAATCGGAATAATCATTAGAAAAAATTATCCTAAAATTGGGGAAAAATGTTCATGTGGAAAATGATAAAAATGAGATTCTTTTTTCACTTTTATAATGAAGGTAATAAAATGAACCATGCACAAAATGTAAAAAATTTTACCTTTTAAAATATTGCATTGAAATTAAAATATAATGAAAAATTACCCGAATAAACCATTAAATTATATTTAAGTACATTTATATAACAATATAAATAATATTTATATGAAAGAGAATAATTCTAGACAAAAAATGAAAGAGAAGGTCAGTTCCAATTACATGAAAACGTTCAACTGAATTGTGACTCAATGGGAAAGTAAAATAGTAGGTTGAAATTTTTACCATCTAAATGACTAGAGTATATGAATATTGGTGGGTTTCTGGATATAAATAAAATAATTTACCACAATTTATGTTTAATATAAACAACCTTGATTTAAAAATGATATTGGAAAATAAACCCATACAGCTTAAGTAACATTTCATTCAAAAGTATTTTGAGAATAAAAAATAAAATGAAACTAAAAATACCATGACTAAAAAGATAATAATTATATATATTTTAAAAAATAATTATATAATTAACATAAATTAAAATAAGTTCACTAAAAAAACATGTATCAAAGAACGAAATTTGAGATGAGAAATCCTTATGAATTTAGTATTGTATGAATAAAAAAGAACATGAAAGGAAGATCATGATATGAAATTTAAAATACCATGAAATAAAATATTTTTATTATAAATGAAGATAATATGATCGTAATTTCATAATAAAAAGTAATAAATGGTTCACAATATAAAAAATGTCCCAAGGAATTGAAATTGAGACAAATAACCCTTACATTGGATTCCCACGTGCTCAGACATACTTTGTCTTCTTATATAATAAACTAAGGCTCTTTCATAATATTTTTCATAAATTTTTCAATGTCTATTAACTTTTATATTATTCTTTTATATTCATCTATTATACAATTATTACTGATTTTTTTAATGTTAATCATCAGTGTTAGTAGTTTTAACCATTCCCTGCCTATTTTGGTATAACAGTTTAATTCACCATATAATGTTCATGAGTTAATCAGCTATAGAATATAATAGGTTCTAGAATTGAAGTTCCCTAATAAGTTATAAAGTTACAAGTTTATTACATCAGAGTTTTTGGTTCAGATATCCAAGATAAAATCTACAATGTACTTGTTTTAATAATTTTTTAAAAACAAAAGATGATATATTAATGTGGGTTAAATATTAATTTTAAAAATATAGAACCAAAATAAACAATTAATTAGTTATTAAAATCATATCATAAAATTAATTATTTTTTCAGAAGCTTTCATGAAAAAAAATTATATCATTATTCACATAGGTGGTTAAACTGAACTAAACAAGAACATGGTATAACCAATTGATGAATATGATGATTAAGTGATTTTTTATAATATAATCATTAAAAAATAATAATTATATGATTCATATGTAATTAAATATATAAATATGAATTTATAAGTTTTGGATGAAGAATAAAAATGCAAAAATGATAAAAAAAATATTACTTATAATGAAGAATTTGTATCCACATTTGGAAACCTTCTTGGTTTTAAATAAATTGGGGAAATCTATATGAAATTTTTTTTCCTGAAATAGAAGAGAATTATTAGGAAAAAATATGGTACAATATGAATGTGAAATATACTTTTAGATTTGGGTTTGAAGGGGTGGTTCATGAGTCTTTTTATAAGTGAGTGGACTGGCATTTTGGTAAATATGTATTATTTAATACAAAAATAATAGTTATTTGCATGTAAAGTAGATAAAAATTGGAAAATATTGAAGGTATGATGGGTGGAGGTAAAAATCCTCCATAAACACCTAGAAAGATAATTTTTGATGATATTTTAGGTATTTACCCCTTGATTCAAAACTTTTAACTTATTTTATCCTCTATCACGGTGAGTAACATTTACATTAGTAATTGTTTTTTTCTAACTAACAATGAAATGGAATTTTTTACCTAATTTGAGGAAGGTTATTCAAAATATTGAATTTTTTTTTACTAGGTTCAATTTATAAAGGTGATAAAAATAAATTTTAATATATGTACACATAACACAATAATTTTTTTAAGAAATTATTTTAAGCATAAAAATTAATTTAGACTTATTTAGGATAATAATATTGGTACCCATGACATTTATTATATTATAATTAAATATAGGTTGGTTATTTGACTTTCAAACCAATACAAAACTGAATTACATATTGTAACATAATAAAAGGGAAAGAACCAAAAATAGTTTTTTATTAGAATAAAATATAACTTAGGTTAGAAAATATCAAAAATAGGTTTATAAATTATACATATTATTTTTAAATTATTTATTTTACTCTTTTATTACATATTTTTTCAAGAAATAGTTTTTAAAAAACTATTAATTCATGATTATATCAAGATGATTTCATAAAATTCACATAAAGATAATACTGACATTTAGAGTAAAAAATTGAGGTTCATATAATCATATTTAAATTCTAAAATTTATGTATTTAAATTTGAAATAAAAACATATATAATATATAATTAAAATATTATTTTAAAATAAAATAGTTTTTTATATATGAATAATTAAATTAACATTCCTTATAGTTTCTTAATTATCACTTGGATGTTTTTATGTTATTTTTCTAGTTAGTATTTGAATTTTATCAGTGCATTTTATTGATATCATTCTTAAAAAATGCATATTTTATAAAAACAATTCCTTTAGAATAAATGGTATTTGATAAATGAATATTTATATATTCCTCTATTTTAAAACAATTTATTTTGGTTTGAATAAATTATTTTTATTGAAAGTATATAAATTTAACATCTAAATAAATTTTATTTATATCAACAATATACTGGAAATTTTAAACCAGTAATATTATACTCAATATATTTATAAAATTTCAATTTTATTCATATATTATATGATTAATTACACTATAAAGATAAAATATATTAATAGAAAATATTTATAATTGATATAAATATGGTTTCAGAAATGAAAATGTTTCCTAAAACCTAGAGTGTTATATTTTACCCACTTAATTGAATTTTGTCCTCAAAATGACTTTACTTGTAAAAATGAGAATTCCCATTAGATAAAAAACCTCAATATATAATTTCTATTGAGATACCAGCCTCACTATCTCAGGTAAGACTACAAAACTCAACTTTTACCTCTTAATAGTATTATGGCCAGATCTTTATTTTTCAAAACAATTTTTTGAAAAATATATTACCTTTTTTGGTTATAAGACCTAGGATTTTCTAAGGACATAGCTTTCCCAACTTCATTTTCATAATCATATAGTCAACCAAATACTAAAAGAAATTTTTTTATGATTATTTCCAATAAAAGTTTTGTAAATAAACATGTTAATATGAAAAATAAATCATAATATATATTATCCTATGATACCTTTATTTGAAACAATGATAAATTTGGTTAAACTGTTACATTATTGGTTAAAAGTATAAGTATATTAGTTTAACTTAGAAATATATAATTTTCATCCTCTTGGAACTAATAACCGAATCCCAATAAATTAATAAACCCAAATTCCATGATAATTTTCTTACTATATTCTAAAACTAGAAAGAATGGAAATGTATGCCCCCAAATGTCAACTTACCCTTTTATCCCGAATCAACATAAAATAACATATTAATTAGAATAATCCTAATCATAAATACCCTAGAAATATATCATAATTTTCCCAAAATAACTCAAGTCCCCTTATCACTAAATCACTTTTCAACCCCAAAGGTTATCTATACTACACAAATGATATTCCCAAAATAAATTAACCCATTATAATAATTATCCATAATTTCCTCAACATGAAATCACATTTTAATCAACAAGTTTATCTATGTCTCAGTCATACATTCTTCATAAAAACACAATAAAAATATTTGAAATATCATTAATCACCTTAAAATACAACCCCATAAGACCTCAAAAGGGTATTAATGCCTCCAAAAATTTTATTAAACTTAAACATATTAACAAATGATAGTATATAAAAATAATTAATTATACTCCTTCTATAACATCATAACCCTAAAGCTATCTAAATAGTAATTTAACAGTAATCGAGATGTCTCAGACCTGTACTCTCAGATCTAGTGCCAAAAACATATTCTTTACACACTATCATGGGTTCCAACTATAGAGGCCCAAACTAAAGC
The DNA here is from genome assembly GCA_963277665.1 of Viscum album. Lineage (NCBI taxonomy): Eukaryota > Viridiplantae > Streptophyta > Magnoliopsida > Santalales > Viscaceae > Viscum > Viscum album. Next base: position 1,493,975,228 of record OY728142.1, read on the forward strand.
ATTCATAATTATTGTACTATTAGTAAATATTTCATCACTTACATAACCATGAAATTTTAGGTTTATAGTTTTTGAGAATTAAGAAAAACATACATATTAAAAATCACACTTTTCCCACTAAAAGGATCACTACTGGTATGTTGGGTTATACCAAAAATTCAAAACCATTGGTATATTCCTGAAAATAATTGGTATGGGCCAATCCAAAAGTTCTCTAAACCATTGGCTATAATGCTAAATTTATTATCCTATAACAATAGTTTAATAGAACCATTGGAATAGAGCTCTATGGTTTACAATTTACCAATGGTTTTATGAAACTCTTTATATAGAGCTATTCCAGTGGATTTTAAAACTATTGGTATATCCTTTATTGACTAAAAACTATACAAATAGTTTTTTGAAACCTGTAACATCCTAGATAAATAAAGAATATAACATTTCCATATTTATTAAAATTTGTGAATTAAATATTAATTGTACTTTAAATGGTATGCTATGTTCGATGGCGTGACTGATACACAACAAAAGGTTTCTTTGAAATCTCACGTTTCACACAATGCTGATTCATACTAAAAAATAATAATATAATATTATTTTTAATGGTAGTTAACACATATCCATTGTATTGGAATGAATTAATAGAACTAACTAAAATATGATTATATATGTTTGTTAAATGTTGTTACATTTATCCAATAAAATTTAGAGGCATAAAATGTGAATGAATCTAATTTTATGCACAAATACTTTAATATTCATTAAAAGTTCAATTTACCACATTTAGATGGAGAAACCTCTTTAAATATACTTTTGGTCACTTTTATATGTTCTATTTGACAAAATAAATTTCTTCTTTAGAATCGAGACATTAAAATTTACTTTGGGCAATTTTGTTTTGTTATTTTTTTGATAAAATTCATTTCTTAATGAATAGTAAAAAATTATATATTTTAATTCAAAAACGCCTTTTAATCTAATTTATTTATAAGGATAGATTATATTTTTAATTGGTTTTTAAGTGTAATTATTTTATGTTTTTACTATTTAATACAATGTTGGTCATTGAATGTAATTTCACATTGAAATTGGACATAAATAAATGTCAATCTTTTGATAGTAATTATTTATTCAAAACACACTTTTTTGTTTTGAAATCAGGAATTAATTTTGAATTAATTTTTTCCACATATGTGTTTTGAAATTGGAAAAAAGGAGTCCATATTTTGAATCATGAGGTCCAAATAGTTTAATAAGGTAACTTTTATTTTTAGACATTTTAAATATTTACCTCAGCAAATATTTTATTTACCATGGTTAAAACATAAATCCAGTAAATAAGTGTAACAATATATTATTATTATAATATAACATTACCCTAACATGTGTCCTAATCTTATTTGTTAATACATTTCTGATCATGGGTATCCTTGGGTGGATTTTGGGACCCCATGGAGCCACTTAGGAGTGACAATGACACTTCATATCAATTAATTTAAAGTAAAGGAAAAAATGACTTAAACATATATCTTTTAGTAAATAAATTCTTACGTGGGGTTATATAAGTTTTATATTTGACTATAAATTTTTATTTGAAGGCTAAAAATATTTCTTACATCATGATATTTTTTTTATAATTTTTAAACATTATATAAATAAAATTATTTATGACACAATAATGATGAAGTGTTTACCTCATTAATGTATGATTTAAATAAATAATATTATATAGATTAAAAAATATCCAAACCCATCCAATTATTATTTGATGATTTTATTTATAACTTTAGTCATCATATCTTCTACATTAATGAGTTTAGGACCTTTAGAAACTGAAAATCCTTATATAATAAAATAATATTTTCAAGATTTTCTAAAGAGCCCCTCCCCCTTATAAAAATACCTCACTTATAACCCATTACTCACACTTCTCAAGCCTATTGGATCGTCCAAACTCTACCCAATTAATCTCCATACATCCCTATCCTCCTCATAGAATCCTTTACCTTGTCATAAGGCAATTCAAGCAAACCTTTTGGTTCAAACCAAAGGGAGATACCCAATTTAAGGGCAACGTCTTCACTTATGTTATTTTGTTTTATTTTACTTCTCCAACCCCATAAACTATTTTAATTAATTTATTTTATAAAAAAAGTATCTTCAATATACTATGTTTTATTATGATAAGTATTAGAACAAAACTTACACACACCTCTATATAAAAGGTATAAAACATACTGTTTCTGTAGACGACAAACTACTACCTCATGAAACGATGATTGTTCAATCTTCTCCTACCACCTCTTATAGTGGCCATTATTATGGAACAATATTTATATATGATATATATTATGTTTATGTTTTCTATATACATATATATATTTTTATTTTCAAAAATACCTATATGCTTTTCAAAATGTGTAAATACGATAATTTCATTTGAGGAAATGCAAACTACTGCCCCTCAAGGTGATATGATTCATTCATGACATACTTGGAACGTATAAAGGATGGATTAAATGAAATTATTTAAAATATATATCATATGATATTATACTGGAATTATAATATACCTATGTATCATTATGTTTTCATTCCATTAAATATGAAATAGAAATTAAATTAGCGTTCATGCGTACGTACGACTTACCGTCTCCATGAACGGTGCATTTCATTTATTATCTCAAAATGTTATGTAATATTATAAATACATATATATAATTGATATATATAATATATATGATATCAAAATCATGAATATCATTATGTAGATAATGGAATTTTTACCACATGAACAACTTCTAATTATAAGAAGTTCGTTTTTGACTCAAGTACCAAACATTGAAAAAACAACCACTATTAACATAAATGATTGCATAATGTTCATAACATGGTAATAAGTGATATAAAAGGAATAATAAACTTGAAAAAGGTACTTAATCAAGTAGAAATTTAATTTAATTTATTATTTAGGAGATTAAATAATGAATGGGTCAAGTCAGACATGAGGTAAGGGGTTTCTTATCTCACTTTTAATTCCTTGAGATTTCCATTGTTCACCACTTAATTATCACATGTGGTGTATTGTGTGCTGCCATTTGTAATATATTTTCATTGTTATATTTATATTCATGGTATTTTGTGATTCATTTAGTGTTTATTTACTTTTTTCATATGACTTGATTGATTACAATGTGGTATGGAGTCTTCATCTACCTTTTTATTTCCATGAGATTCATTATATATTTGCCACTATTTTCTTGTTTATAGTGTATGTACTACCCATGATTGTATTAATTGTGTAATATAATTAAATTTATGGGTATTCATGTCTTCATTTTATGATGCTTCTTTCATGGAGGGTATGTTTTGTATGTTACCTAATCGGTAAGGGAACCTTTCACCCTCCTCTTTTTAAAAGACTTATTTTCTTTATGTATTTTAATTTACATATTATTTTATGGGGGTATGTTATTCTATATCCTTATTACTGTAAATGTTTTGTCCAGATAATTAGATAACCTTTTCACTCTCATCAACTCATTTTTGGAATTTTAAAGTGACGTCGTTAGGGTGTCGAATTTCTATAAGAGAAATTTTATACCTAATTTCAATTCTATGGGTTTAAACTCCTAATTGATGATTATGTCAGGATATGAATATGTGTGAATGAATTATGTTTGTTTTACACTGAATATCCAATAATATTAAGTGTATTTTTATTTGTCACACATAATTATGTAATTGATTTGTCCTAAATCTAAGGATACTGTTATTATAAGGGATTTAATCTCAATTTACATTCCATTAAGACTTATTTGTTGTTATGCACAAATTTACTCTTATATGGTGTATATAATTTCATTTTGGAATATTATATCCTGAATCCCGTTATTCTCATGATATTTTAAAGTCCTAATGAAATGTTATTCCTCAATAATTTTTATTCAATCATCTCTCATTTGTTTTAAAAACTATTTATCTAAAAAGCCAGTTAAAATGTATTAAAGATTTATTCTTCTAAATATTTCTCATTAATGTCTATATTTTCAAAATGGTTTTAGGATTTATTTATATGGACAATAATGATTTCAAATGACGATTCATTTAAAAGTTTTAAAGTGGTATGAGATACTTTAATTCAAAAATATTTTTATTAAATGTTTTAAATGGTTTTTGAAAATGGTTTGATAAATAATTGATTATCTCAATATATTGAAATAATATATTGTGATAGCAATGTGGAAATGTTATCTTTATTTAATGCATGTTTTATATGTTATGACTACGTTATGGTTCTTCAGCATTGTTTATGAATATGGGTGGTTCCGTGATAAACATAGGGTGGGTGAGCCCGAGATAGCTTTGTAATGCATCAGGTAACGTGATAGAGGTAAATATTAATTTTTCTCCTAAGATATTTACGGAATATACTGTGATGGGTATCCCAACATAACTCCCTATGTAGCTGTGATAGAAACAATGTAACTGTGTTTTTTATTCCACAACTTAACTTTATGATTTATGATTTCAGTGTGTTATTCATAAATATTATGATTTCATATGATATTTTATGATTAAAAATTATGGTTTCATTGAATAGTATTTATTTATGGTATAATGTTTTTTTTATTATTTTATAACCCTTAACTATATTTTTTTGCTTCTCCCATGTTTTTGAAATGTTTTTCACAGGACATAAAGTGGAATAGGGTCATGGATGGGATCATGAAAAAGTCAGGCTGTCTAAAACACGGAACTAGACATGTTTCTTTTTAAGAGTTTTTATTTTTTAAAATGGATACTTATTAATAACATCTACATGTAATTTTCATGTTTATATGTAATATTTATGGCCTAATTTTCTAAAACTCTAAACCAAAAAATATCCTTCATATGAATTATTTGTTTAATTCAAGATTATGTAATGTTTTAAGGTTGTGTCCTTCTAGTTGGTATCAAAGGTTTGTTTATTTAACATTGGTGGTTAGGGTGTTATTTAAGCATAAGTGACATAACCACAATGGTTAGTATTTTATAAAGAGCCATAATTATTTTATATAAATTGAATGAGTTTAAGATAACATGAACAAGTCAATCATACAATTTACCCTCCTCATAAGATATTATATGATGATTTTACTAATATACTCTCACTGAACATTTTGGTTTTAGTGAATGGATGGATCTAATAGAAACCAAAGTGACAATGGAAGTGAAGAAAAATGTGAGGATTTTCTAAATGAGAAACTTAATGAAATGTAAGATCCAATGAGAAGTCTTGTGGTTATTTTCAACCAACCATCTCGAGTCATGATTGACCACCTGAACCATGTTGATTTTTATAAGGCATCATATATGCGAGAAACAAATCCCAATGTAAGTTCGTGTAATAATCATACAGGTAAGTTTGTTAAAAAACCTATATGTCAAGGATGTGGAATGAAACAGTAAGAAAAATGCTTCAAAGGGATAGTAAGATGCTATAGATGTGGGAATGAAGGTCATAAATCAAGAACCTGTCATAGAAAAAGGAAGCATCCAATTGACTCTAGGGAAGGGAAAAAAGTTCTTTATGAGGGATCAATTGAATCTTTTAAATGTGGTGTGCATGGTCATAATGCAAACAGATGTCCTACTAAGATGTTTCGGGAAGGTGATCACTAGGATCAAAAAAATATATGTTTACCAATAACTAATGCCATTCTTATTGAGGATGAAGAAGCTAAAAATAACCAATGAAAGGTATGCATTATTTCTTAACATATGTTTTGATATTATTGAATCTTAGGATATGATTCATGATTTTGTTTGTAGGAAAGATATATTTTAGAATAAGTTGGTAAAGAATGGTTAATGGATCTTGAAGAACATTGAATGAGTAAGAAGTCAACATATAAGGGATTCAAGAGTTATAGTAGGTTTTATGATGATGAAATTATTAAAATTATTAAGGCTCTTTTGGGGATGGGATTACATTGGAAGAATTTTTATAGTATGTGTAACCCTGATGTTTGATATATGAAAATTTTATGCAAGGAATAATTATATTTTCTTTTGATGATTAATGGTGTAATTGTATTTTGGAAGAATCTATGTTTTTATTATGGACATATGGTGATTTGGGTTATTTATGGAAATGATTAACCTATCATGTAGAATATTTGATTTGGTTAATTACACTTCTGTATGGGACTTTAAGATTAGTTGACTTTATTTCGAGATAATTGTAAGATTTACTATGAAAGACTATGTGATTAAAAACCTTCTATGTTTTGGGTTACAATCTTAGTTTGGGTTACGTTGTAGAATTTTACAGACATTTGTTTATTGAATGGGCTTTGTCAAACTTTGGGAATTGTTTGTCAAATTTTGGGGATTAAGAGTAGTATTTCTTTTTATAAATGATTATCCTTTTGAGGATTATCTAATCTTTTACTAACTAATTTTTCTTTTGGTTGATATATAAAGATAGAGTAAATATATAGTTCATATTTTATAGGTTATTTGATACTATATTAGTTTATTATATCACTTTAGGCGTGACTAAGTCATATTGAATACTTACCGTTGGGGAAAAAGATGAGTTTGTGGTAGAATTTTATTAAAAGATGACACTTTACATGATAAGTCAGTATATTTACTTATGATCTTAGTCTATTTATTAATAAAATTATTCAACTCCATGAAGTGGATCTTGAAGAAAAAATGTCATAAGCTCTCTTCTATCATCATACATTTACCCAACCACAAATTTATGGTATTGTGGTGGTTAGCTTTTCCGTGATGAAGTTCAATTTCACTCTCTATTAGTCTATGATAGATAGTTTCTTTTTTATATCCATGTTTTTATGTAATCCTATTATCTGTTGTCTCGAGTGAGATTTTTACTTATATTCCTTTATTTTGAAGTGATATTTTTATTGACTCTTTTTCCGATGTGTGACTTTCAATGATGTTTCCAAGCCGAATTTTAAAATTGCAAGGAAACAATTTCAAAAAGGGGGTAGTATGTAAATATTTGGTAAATAAAGAATATAACATTTTAATATTTATTAAAATTTGTTAATTAAATTTTAATTTTACTTTATAGGGGATTCAATGTTTTATGGCATACCCAATACAAAAAAATGAGTTTTTATTTGAAATATTATGTTGCACACAATACTAAGACATACTGAAAAATAATAATATAATATTATTTTAAATTGTAGTTAACACATTGTCGTTGTATGGGAAATAATGAATAGAAATAATGAAAATATGATTATATAAGTTTGTTAAATGTTTTTACATTTATCCAAAAATGATAGAGGCTTAAAATGTGAATGAATATAATATTAATAAAAAATACTCTAAAATTAATTAAAAGGTCGATTTACCACCTTTTGATGGAAAACCCTCTCTAAAGATAGTTTTGGTCACTTTTATATTTTCTATTTGAAAAAATAAAATTCTTCTTCAGAATTGGGACTTCAAAATTTACTTTGGGGAAATTTTTCGAATTTTTTTGATAAAATTAATTTTTTTAATAAATAGTGAAAAATACTATATTTTTATTCAGAACTACCTTTTAATATAATTTATTTATAAGGTTATATTATCTTTTGAATTTATTTTGAAGTATAATTTCATTATTTTTTTACTATTTAATTAAATTTTGGTCATTTGAAGTAATTTCACTTTGAAATTGGACATAAATAAGTGTCAATCTTTGGATAGTTATTATTTCTTAAAAACACGCTTTTTTGTTTTGACTGCAGGAATTAATTTTAAATTAAATTATCTCACATATGTGGTTTTAATTTGGAAAAATGTATTCCATATTTGGAATATAGATTCCCAAATTGTGTAAATAGGTATCTTTTTTTAGACATTTTAAATGTTTACCACAGTAAATATTTCATTTACCGTGGTTAAAGGGTAAATTTGGTAAATAAGGGTAAAAATATATTATTACAATAACATAAAATTACCCTAACATGTGTCCTAATACTATTTGATAATACATTTATGACCATGTGAATTATTTGGACGATTTTTAGACCCCATGTATCCACTTAAGAGTGATAAGGACACTTCATATTAATTAATTTAAAGAAAAGACAAAAATGACTTCAACATATATCTTTTTGAAAATCAATTATTACATGAGGTTATATAAGTTATATATTCGACTATAACTATTTATTTTAAAGGTAAAAATATTTTATACATCATGATATTTTTATATATTTATTATACATCAGATAACTAAAAATATTTATGACACAACAATGATGCAATGTTTACCTCATTAGTGAATGATTTACGTAAATAAGATTATAAAGATTAAAAAAATTTCTAAAACTTATCCAATTATTATTGGATGATTTTATTTCAAACATGATTCATCCTATATTCTACTTTATGGAGTTTTGGTCCTTTAAAAACCGAAAATCATTATATAATAAATTAATATTTTCAAGATTTCCTAAAGGTCCCCTCCTCCCCTTATAAAAATCCCTCACTTATAACTGATTCCTTACACTTCTAAACCCCTTTGGATAATCCAAACTATTCTTAATTAATCTCCCTAAACCAATATACTTCTCCTAGAATCCTTACCCTAGGAATAAGGCAATTCAAGTAACCTTTTGGTTCAAACCAAAGGGAGATACCCGATTTAAAGGTAACGTCTTCTCCTAAGTTATTTTGTTTTAATTAAATTCTCAAACCCAATAAACTCTTTTTATTACTTTATTTTATAACAAAACCAGTATCCTAAATATACTTTGTTTTTTCTATAAGAATTATTATAACTACACTTACACACACCTCCATCTAATGGGTAAAGAACACACTATTTCTGTGGACGACAAACTATTGCCTCACAAAACGATGATTATTCAGTCTTATCCTACCACCTCTCATAGTGTCCATTATAATAGAACTATATTTATATATGATATATATTATGTTTATGGTTTCTCTATTCTTTTGTAATTTTAATTTACAATCATACCTTTATGCTTTCTAATATGTGTAAATACGATAATTTCATCTGAGGAAGTGTAGACTACCGCCCCCTCAAGGAGATATGATTCATTCATGACATACATGGAACGTATAGAGGATGGAGTTAATAAAATTTCATAACATATATATCATATTATATTATACTGGAATTATAATATACCTATGTGTCATTATGTTTTCATTCCATTAAATATGAAATAGAAATGAATGTAGCGTTCATGCGTACGTATGGCTTACCGTCTCCATGAACGACGTATTTATTTTATTATCTACAAATGATAGGTAATATTATAAATAAATACAAATAATGGATATATATGATATCTAAATCATGAATATCATTATGGAGATAATTTAAATTTTACCACATGAACAACTTGTAATTATAAGAAGTTTGTTTTTTACTCAAGTACCAAATATCGACAAAACGACCATTATTAGTTTAAATGATTGCATAATGTTTATAACATGGTAATAAGTGATATAAAAGGAATAATAAACTTTAAAAATGTTCTTAAGAATGTAGATATTAAATTTAATTTATTATTCAAGATATTAAAGAATGAACAAGTCAAGTAAGACACGAGGTAAGGGGTTTCTTATCTCACTTTTAATTTCGTGAGATTTTCATTGTTCACCACTTATTTATTGAATCTGGTGTTTTTTGTACTTCCATTTGATATATATTGTCATTATTGTTTTTATATTCATGGTATAATGTGATTCATTTGGTTTTTATTAACTTTTTTTCATATGACTCGACTGATTACACCATGGTAAGGAGTTTTCGTCAACTTTTTATTCTTGTGAGATTCATGCAATATTTTCCACTATTTGCTTTTGTGTGGTGTATGTACTGCCCATGATTGTATTCATTATGTAATATAATTTAATTTAAGGGTATTTACATCTTCATTTTATGATCCTTCTTTCATAGAGCGTATGTTTCATATGTTACCAAATCGGTAAGGGAACCTTTCACCCTACTCTTTTTAAAGGACTTATTTTGGTTATATATTTTAATTTACATCTTCTAATGTAGTGATATGTTCTTATATATTCTTATTGCTTTAAATTTTATGTCCGAGTGACGATATAACCTTTTATCTTTCATCAAATTATTTTCTGAATTTTAAAGTGACATCATTAGGCTGTAAAATTTCTATAAGAGAACTTCTTAACCTAATTTCAATTCTTTAGTATTAAACTTCAACTTGTTTATTATGTTGTGATGTGAATATGTGTTAATGAATTCTGATTTCATTACACATAATATCCAATCATATTGAGTGTATTTATATTTTCCACACATAATTATGTAATTGATTTATCTTTAATATAAGGATACCATTTTTATAAGGGATTTCATCTTTATTTACATTCCATTGAGACTTCATTGTTATTATGCAACAATTTACTCTTATATGGTTCATATAATATGCTTTGGAATATTTTATCATGATTCCCTTTATTCTCATGATATTATAATGTTCTGATTAAATTTTATTCATCAATTATTTGTATTCAAGCATCTCTCAATTATTTGTATGTTATGACTACATTATGGTTTTTCAGCATTGATTACGAATACGGGTGGTTCCATGATAAACCTAGGGCGGGTGAGCCCGAGATAGCTCTCCAATGCATTGAGTAATGTAATGGAGGGAAATTTTAATGTTTTTACTAAGAGATTTAGAGAAAATATTGTGATGGGTATTCCAATGTAACTCTCTATGTAGCTGTGATAGCTACAATGTAAGTATGTTTTGTATTCCACAAATTACCTTTAGGATTTATGGTTTCTATGTGTTATTAATTAATCATATGATTTGATAAGGTATGTTATTATTAAAAGTATGGTTTCATTTAAATTGTATTTATTTATGGGATAATGTTGTATTTCCTTATTTTTTAACTCTTATTGAGCTTTTTTGCTTATCCTGTGTTTTTGAAATGTTTTTCATAGGACATAAAGTGGAATATGGTCATGGATGGTATCAAGGAAAATTCATGATGTCTAAAACATGGAACTAGACATGTTTATTTGTAAGAGTTTTTATTTTAAAAAAATTGATACTGAGAAGTAGTGTATACATGTGATTTTCAAGTTGATATGTAATAGTTATGGCCTAATTCTCTAAAAATATAAACCTGAAAAGATACTTAATGTGAATTATTCATTTAATTCAAGATTATGTAATGTTTTAAGGTCAGGTCCTTATAGGCGGTATCAAAGGTCGGTTTAGATAACTTTAGAGGTTAGGGTGTTTTTTAAGCATAAGTGACATAACTATAATGGTTTTCATATTATAAAGAGCCATAGTTTTTTAGATAAATTGAATGAGTTTAAGATAACATGAATAAGTCTATATTAGTATTTACCCTCCTCATAATATTGTAGATGCCGGAAAAGTCCGTTGTTCCCAAACGAAGCTCCGGATGCGGAAAGCGAGGTCATATTTGGAGTCGGAAGAATGTTTCGGAGGGCCCGGAGGCCTTGCGCGGAATTTCAGAGGTCTGCGCGCAAAGATGATGATCCGCGCGCAAAACCCCCGGGATGCGCGCAACTCCCTTGCGCGCCGTGCCCGATTCCGCGCCCGCGAGGAGAATTCCGCGCTCGCGCCTTGGATTCCGCGCCCGGGGTTGCCTATAAATACTAGGCGACCCCCAACGTTTCAAAGGTTGCTGGAAGTCGAACGGTCTCCCGCGCGCGCAATTCAACCCCTTCCGCGCGCAATGCTGATCTTCAGGTAACCTCCTTTCTTTCGCGCAATAGAGCCTTGGGGTCCGCCTTCGCGCGCAATCCCCTTGGCTCATTTCCTTTGAATAAATTTCAACCCGAAGGTCTTTGCGCGCAAAAGAAGCCTCTTGCGCGCAATTGCCCCCGGGTGCGCGCAATCCAACCCGATTGCGCGCACCCCCCATCTTCAAAGTGGCCATTCGTTAGAGAATGAGTCGTTGCCCCCGCGCGCTACCCGAAGCCCGGTGCGCGCAATCCCAATCATCTGCGCGCGAAGCGCTGGCCCAATTGCGCGCCAGCCCGCCATTTTGCGCGCCGATCCGCAGTTTTGCGCGCAAAGCTCCTCTTTTGCGCGCAATCCGCCAGGGTCGCCTCCCTTGAACCCCTTTGGGTACCCGCCTGCGTGGCGCCCGATGGTCTTCATCGCAGGTGCCCGCGTTGTGCGTCGTCTTTCCGTGCAGCCTTCCAGGCTCGTGCGAAGTGACACGGACCCGTCGGCGGCAATCATTCGTCCAGCATGACGCTAAACTGCACTACGTCCGAGCTACAAGACGTTAAACTGTTCAGCATTCGTCCAGCATGACGCTAAACTGCACTACGTCCGAGCTACAAGACGTTAAACTGTTCAGCATTCGTCCATCATGACGCTAAACTGCACTACGTCCGAGCTACAAGACGTTAAACTGTTCAGCATTCGTCCTGCATGACGCTAAACTGCACTACGTCCGAGCTACAAGACGTTAAACTGTTCAGCATTCGTCCAGTATGACGCTAAACTGCACTACGTTCGAGCTACAAGACGTTAAACTGTTCAGCATTCGTCCTGCATGACGCTAAACCGCACCACGTCCTGCACGACGTTAAACTGTATACGTCCAGGCTGCACGACGTTAAACTGCCTAGCCCCCATCGTCCGCACTGCAAGACATTAAACTGCCAAGTGTTTCGTCCTCAACACACGACGTTAAACTGTACTTCGTCCGGCAAGACGTTAAACCGTCCGCTTCGTCCTCAACACATGACGTTAAACTGTACTTCGTCTGGCAAGACGCTAAACCGTCCGCTTCATCCGATCCCGTGCTCTGCACGCAGGGTCTCCCCCGGTTTGGACGTGGCCCCCACCCGCTCGTCTCTGCAGGGATGTCGGGATTTTCCCCCTTTTGGGACGATTTAATGGGAGTGGCTTTTCCCTACGGGGTCAGGGTATTACAAACCCCTAGTTTCTCGTGGGAGGCTGCACATGTGTATCTCCATTGCGCCTCCCCACTGCCGAAGCCAGTAGAGGGTGTGACTGGGATCGAGGTGTCTTCTGCTTTCGGTCCAGGTCCCTTCCAACTGAGTTTTGCCGCATCCGGGCTGCCTCAAGTGCGTAAGTCCTGACAGAATGAACTACGTGGACTTTGATCCCTGTCTTCTATACAGGGTACGTAGGAAGCCTCCCTGAGGTCCAAGCCCACCACCTGGTCGTCCCGGTCGTATTTACGTCGGTTCGTCCATCAGTGGACCCCTCCAGGGTTCACGCTTGCGTCGATTCACCTATGAATCCGCCCATGTGGGAGACTGCCCGTGTGTATCTCCACTGTGCCTCCCCACAGCCCCTTTTCCCATTTCTCCTTTTATCGTCCAGCATGACGTGAAACTGTGATCCACCCGGCCGTTCCACCCCCCTCTGTGCGAGGTGGTCCGGTTCAATCCTCCGCCCGGCGGCCTAGACCTCTTCGTGAGTCGGCTTGCCGACGTCCAGCATGACGTTAAACTGTATACCCGAACTACGTTGACTTTGATCCGTGCTAACGCGCGGTACGTAGGAAGCCTCTACGGGGTCCAAGCTCTTCACTCCATCATCCATCCTGATCCTTACCCGGGCCGCCACATCCCGGTGGGGTCATGCCACTTCACTCCACTCCACATCATTTGGGAAGCCGCCCATGTGCTGGCCCCAGCGTCGGAGGTTCCCCGCAAGGGGTTCTGTCATCCGATCCACTTTTCGTGTTGATCGGTCCGATGCCGTCCCTGCTGGACGTTAAACTCGCGGCATACCCCGTGTTAAACATGGGAAGCTGAGGAAAACCTCAGGTGACACAGTTCCCCGCACCTAGTACGGGATGCCTCAGGCCATCATGCCTTCGAGAAGCCCTATTAGGGACGGAAGACAGACGTGCAGAGCCGCAGTGCTACGACACGCCCCCAGCACCCCGAGCCACCCGGCCTTCTCACCGCAGGTTGCTGCCCCGACCAGACTCCTTGGAGCGTCCGGGCGGAAGCAGCATAATTAAGTGGTGTCCATGAAGATATGGCGCCGGGAACGAGATTCACGAACATTCTTAAGTCTATGAGGGAGACCCGGATTAGGCGACGAGTTCCGAGGAGACGTCCAAGGAAGGAGGAGCCGACATCCCATCATCCCGGTTTCGATCAAGGAGCAGACGCCCCTGAATAAGGGACGAATGCCGCCCGCCCTTGGAAAGCGGGACTGCGGGACCACAAGCCGCGCGCCCATCCCCTCGGGTTGACGAGTGCACGCGCGAACGCGTCCTGGCGGAACAGCGTAACCTGACGCACATCCACACCGAAACAGAAAAATGGTGAACCCGACGTGAATCTCTTCTCCTCGATACGAAGACCGATGGCTTTCAGAGGTGTTGGAAGACCGGCGTGTTGCCCGGCCCAGCATTCAGTCTTACCCGCCAGGGGCTGGGGAAGTGAAATCGGGCACTCCGTCTCGCAACGTCGAGGGCCTGGGTTCCACCCACGGAAGGCGTCGTGGCACTAATGGTTGGTTGTCGATTCCTTTTTCCTGTCAGTGTTAATGGGTCATTCTCCCTACTTTCAGAAATCAGGTCGCCCGATCCAGTGCCCGATCGCCACCCGCCCACTGGCGTAGGGACAGGGGAAACACCGACGCGGCTACTCCGCGCGGTCCCGCCCGTTCCACAGCCGTCCCAGCAGCCGCAATTGCGGGACGACCACGCCCTCTCTCCCCCTCGGAGGTCATCCAGAGAAGGGTGATCAACACCCTGGTGCGGAGATACGAGGAAGAGGGAGTCATCCCCACTAGGGAAATGGCTCGCCTAGACCTTGAGGAGGCTGCGCCTCGCCACCACCGCCGCCCCCGAGGGCCGCGCAGGGAGGCACCACTGCCTACCTCAACGTCCAATCGCTTCGGGAGTTTATCCCCGGAGCGCTCTGACAGTTCCCTTCCCTACGCGGATGAGGTGGAAGAGGCCCGGGATCACCCTATCCGGGATTCGCTCCAGGGATCTACGGTAAGGACTCCCGCCAGGCCACGGCGACACCGCCGCCAGGCCTCTCCAGTCGAAGAGCGGGCTCTCCACCTGCCCGCGCCGCTCATCCCGACTCGTCTGTCTCGACGCCAACGTCGGGCACGAGCGGAAGAGGATGCCCACCTTGGGGCTCTAGCAACAGCGGCCGAACTGGCCCAAGCCACTGCTGGCTCCAGTCGCCAGGCCTATGCGCATCCTGAGCAGGGGAACTCCTATGCCCGACCTGGATCGAGGCCCCGACCGCCCCAAAGGCAGGTTGGGTCGACTCTCCCGGTTGCTGGCACTGGCAGTAGCCACCGCGGACCACCTCGCGGTAGCGCTATTCACCGGCAGGATCTACTCTGTGTGGCCGATCCAGGAGGCATGGGTCATCCCACCTTCCGATCCCGGCCCGGAGTCCTTCCCGGAATCATCTCTCCCCGCGTCCCCTTTGATATCTGTCCCGGTGCCCCTCGCACCTCGGTTCCCAGTCCTCTCGGCCCCAGCACCAGTGCGGCCGGAGGACGCCAGGACAGAGATCAGCCCTGCCCCGAAGAACCACCCAGGGGAAGGAAGGCAAGGCGTCGACGCCGAGGGAAGAATGTTACGGAATTCCGGACAGAGATCCGACCGGTCCGCTTCTCTGACTCAGAGGCGGAGTACGATTCGGCGACAGAGCCCCTTCCCCAATCCCGCCAGTCAAGGGCAGGGGTAGGAATGCGGCACGTCAGCCTCGTGCTCCCCGAGAGCGAGATCGATGTGATCCCCGCGTCTCTCCGAAGGTATATCCGGAGTAGCGAGGGCCTGGTAGACCCCCAAGGATCAAGCTTGCGGTTGGTACCGGCCCCTCCGGAAGAGCCTTCCGTCTCGGTCGGAGAAGCCGGAGACTTTTTCTGGGGACCGACGGTCGAACCACGATCTGGTGCACCCTCGGCGAGCACCGATGCTATGGCAGGATGTTCGCTCGCCGGCTCGTCCTATCGTGATGTGGTAGCCAGGGCACCGCCACCCTCAGGGGGCGGCCCGGGATATTGAGGCCAATCGGCCTGTTCGCCGTATTCACCGTCGGTCAGCCCGTCGGCCCGGCGGCCCGCCTCGGCACCACTACCAATTCCCCGTCCGTTCCCAGCCATGGAAGAGGACCAGGGAGACCTGGGTCCCGAGTTTGAGTCGTGGAGCTTCTGGACCGTCCTTGCAGAGGGCCACTTCCCTGAGAAGTTTTGGCCAGTCGCCGGACCGGGCTTTGATGCACCCGAATCGCTCACCCCGGATGAGTTCGAATGCTTCCGCCGAACTCTCCGGGAGACTCACTCCCGTCTTCACCGCCTACAAATGCCATACCCCGGGAGTCAAGCGCACCTGGAGGATATTGGTGAGCAGCGCCGTCAAATTGACCTGGCCATGCTCCCCGCGGTTCGGCACCCCGGGTCATTTGAGCACCACGAGGCCCTCCAACAACGATGCGTTGAGTGCTTTCAAGTACTCCGCAAAGTTATCGAGGAAGCCACTCCCCACGTGTATATCCGTGGATGGGGGCAGTACGCTGCCCTACGCTTCAGTGTGATTCGCCGACAGCCCGATTCGCTGGGTGGCCCTGAGGGTATATCCCCAGGGACAGAAACAGTCAATATGGCTGACCTGTCGGGAGAGGGGAACGATTTGGAACTTCTCGACGGGGGCTTCCCCCCCGAAGACAAGCCGTCGTCAGATCCATCAGTGAGAGTTACTCGTCATCAGAGAAACCTCCTGGGGCTCCCCGCACCCACTGAAGCACTGACGTTAAGCCGAAACGTCAGCAAAGGAAAAGAGCACAACGAGGCTATAAAGCCCGCCGACCCATCTGCCTCCATGCAGAGGGCAGAGGAGGATCCCGAGAAGGCTACGCTACGTCAGCAGCTCGCCGAACAGAAGAAGCTGGTTGACCAGCTCCTCGCCGAGCGCGCTGCAGAACGGCGGCCTGACTACGGTGATCCCAGGCCAGGACAGCAGGGACCGGAACAACCGCTCCTCGACGAGACTCTCCCGGGAAACCGTGATTACGCCGTGTTCGCCGACAGGAGAGAGGCCATTGCCTATGGCAAGAGGGCGCGGTATGTTTCACCACACCCTCCCGAGCGGCGTGACTACCTGAGAGATCCCGCTCGGATTCCTCCCGCTGCCCCAAGGGCCGCTCCGCCCGCCATCCCACGAGCTGCCGAGTTCGACGACCCGGTCGACGACCCGATTGAAGGGCCATGCAATGCGCTCGTGGTTAGAGATCCTCGCCAGGACTGGAACCCATGTCCGGACGATCCGATGGCGGCACTCATTGCCCGCTTGGAAGCCTTGGAGACTCGGCAGGTGGCGATCCCACCGGACGGCAAGCCCTACCCAGCATGGGTGGATGACATGCCGGCGCCTCCGGGATTCGGGAATCCCACTTTTGCCCCCTTCAACGGGACTGGAGATCCGCCACAGCATTTAGCCCACTTCAACTCGAGGTGCGGGCCTATGTTGGGGACTCCGGCGCAGCAAGAGGCCGCTAAGCTTCGCTGCTTTGTTCAGACACTGGAAGGGCCAGCATTTGTCTGGTACAGCCAGCTCCCCGTCGGGTCGGTAACCAGCTGGGAGGACCTCCGTAGACAGTTCCTCTACCAGTTCAGTTCCACGACCCGGAAGACAAGTATCGCAGACCTCTTCAAGTGCAAGCAGAGGCCTGATGAGCGAGTCGCGGACTTCGTCGCCCGATGGAAGGGTCTCACGTATTCCCTTGACATGCCATTGACTCAGGAGCAGTTGCTGACAATGTGCGTCGGGAACGTCAAGACCGAGCTGGTCCCTTCCCTGATCACTCAAAATTACCCCGGAGGGTTCAGGGACTTCTCAGACAAAGCTCAACGTCTTGAGGAAGCCCTGCAACAGGCCAGCCAGGCACACCCGCTGCCTCCTATGATTCCTGCAAGGAGAGTCAGTAGGGCTAAGCCCGCTGCTGTTGCCCAGATAGAGGCCCCCAGGCCGTTGGAGCTGCTGCCGGCAAGGCCAGCTCCACAGCCTCACAGGAATCCGCCTCCACGGGCTCAGTTCCCGGCCCAGCAGCGGCAGCCTCAGAACCGGCCGGCCCCTCCGCGTAATGTACCGCCGCAACCCAGGCGAGATAATCAGGGTCCACCTCCTCGGCAGGCCCCTCCAGCCCCTCGTCAAGACCACGCTCCCAGGGGCCCGCGACACCTGACTTACTCATTCCATGAGGATCAGGTCCCCGGTTATTTCCGGAGCGCCCTGGAGCAGAGGATTGTGCGACTGTCTGAGTGTTGGAAGCCAGAGGAGGCACATCTTACGAATAACCCCCGCTACTGCCCCTACCATCGGGCCCTGGGGCACACCATCCAGCGGTGCTATGTGTTTAAGGATTGGCTCCAAGACCAGATTAACAACAATGTAATCAGGTTGGGCCCAGCTCCAGCACAAGTGGCGGGCGTGTTCGTGGGATCAGATGACGATAGTGGCAACGAGGACGAATGGCAGCTGGTCTCCGACCGCGGATCCCAGAAGTATAATAACTGGATGGCCCGCAAGACGACCATTCACGCCCATGGAATCATCCGTGCGCGCTTGAATCAGCCTGAGCCCCCAGAACCTGCGGGTGCTGCTTCGGCATCGTCGTCCCAGCCTGCCTCTTCCAAGAGGAGCAAACGGCGGCAGCGCAAGAAGGAAGAGCGCGCCCCGCCGGTTCCGCCACTATCCCGCACTCTCGGCGATTTCATGCCCCCGGAGATGGGGGTCCCTCCTCGGATCCGCCCGGTGATGGATGATTCGTCCGATGACGGTATTGGGTACGCTTCGATTAACACCGTCGAGCTGGTAAATCCCTTTTCGGTTCCCGACGTTGAAGAACACCAGGTGGACCTCCCTAGTGTCCCCGGTCGTCGCCACCGTCGGAAGAACCGCAGCAACAGGAGTCGCCGGGGCACAGCCGTTGGTACCTCCAGCCAGGCCGTGCACGCCACCGAGACTAGGCAGCAGGCTCAAAACCGAGCTCAGCGCGCGCAGCCCCCCCATCCGGGGATGACGGATTCGCCTCCGCCACTGTTTGTGGTGTGGGACCAGGCAGAACCGCCTCAGCCGCGTCGCGACCAGCTCCGCCTTGCCACAAGTCCATCCCGGCCTCCTGACTCCAGTACGGTGACCATTTCCCGGACTGCGACCAGTGAACAGCGAGATGCGCCAAGTACCAGTCGGCCGCCGATCCAACCGGCAAGGCCCGTCATGCCACCAACCGCAGAGCAACCTCCTGCAACCAGGGGCTCGCGCTTGGCCAAAAAGTATGGTGTCCTGAAGCACTTGGCCGACATCCCAGCAAGGCTCTCCATCCTAGAGGCTCTGCGCATGTCATCTGAGATGCGCGAGGCACTCGCTGAAGCCCTGAAAAGCCCCCTCCAGTTTGAGACAGAGGTTGCGGCTGCAGAGGCCTTTCACGCCGAAACGATCGAGGACGCCGAATGTCAGGCAGTTATCTCGTTCTCTGGTAAGGATGAAGACCCTCCTATACAGGGACACATTCGTCCGCTGTATGTCACTGGCCAGTTCAATGGACTTGAAGTCCGGCGCTGTCTTGTCGACACGGGGTCCGGGATTAACCTGATTCCAACTCGGACGCTCCGGAGATTGGGGTTGTCTGAGGATGACTTGATTCCCTCCGACCTCAGGATCCAGGGGTACGACCGCACCGAGCAAACCCCGGTCGGCAAGATACGTTTGAAGACCCAGTTCGGTGACTTGGTTGCCAACACCGAATTCATGGTAGTCTCTCAGGACACCGCGTACAACGCATTGATGGGTAGGCCATGGCTTCACCTTCACGCGGCGGTTCCCTCGTCATACCACCAGTGCCTCAAATACTCCCTTAATGGTCGAGTAGGTGTGCTTCAAGGAGATGCCTCTCCTTTTGCCTCATGTGAAGCCCGCTATCTGGACGCGGACTATTACAAGAGCAAGGATAAGCAGATCCTGGCAGGTGAGGTTGAGCCTGTCGCTGTTGCAAGTGATCCCTGGGCAAGTCGGGATGACGCTTACGTCCTCCCGATTCACCGGTTGGACGTGGCCATGGTCTCGACGGTCCGCGAGTCTCCTGATGAGATGGCCGCAACCGCCCGTGCCAGCACCAGTGGCCCAGCAGGATCTGGTAGCCCCAATGCAGTTGCCAACGCAGTCTCTCCCGTGGACGATCCCTCCCCGAGTGGAGAGGACATGGAAGACGCACCCCCAGCCTTCGAGGAGGGCGTCCCCGCCACGGTCGATGAGTTAATACAGGTGAACCTTGGAACCGAGGCCGATCCAAGACCCACATTGGTTAGTGCCGCCATGCCCTCTGAGGAGCGGCAGCAGTACGTGGACTTTCTCAGGCAGCACCGTGATGTATTCGCTTGGGGCTATGACGAGATGCCGGGGCTGGATCCTCAGGTAGCCGTCCACCGCCTTGGTCTCCCGGCGAACCATCGCGGGTTCAAGCAGCCTCCCAGGAAGATGCACCCATCCCACGGTGCCATGGTTGAGGCCGAAGTTGACAAGCTTATCAAAGCCAACTTCGTGAGGGAAGTTCAGTACCCCAAATGGCTGGCCAACATTGTGCCGGTCAGGAAGAAGAACGGGCAGATCAGAGTCTGCATCGACTTCCGCGATCTCAACCGCCACTGCCCGAAGGATGATTTTCCCCTTCCAGTGACAGAGCTGTTGATTGATTCCACGGCAGTGTTCCAAGCCCTCTCCTTCATGGATGGATACTCCGGATACAACCAAATTCGGATGGCCCCTGAGGATGAGGAGTTCACTGCCTTCAGGGCCCCCCAAGGTACCTTTTGCTACCGGGTCATGCCTTTCGGCCTGAAGAATGCAGGTGCCACCTATCAACGGGCGATGCACCGCATATTCAAGCCAATCCTCGGCACACTGGTGGAATGCTACGTCGAAGACTTGGTGGTCAAATCGCGCCAGCGTCAGGACCATCTCAAAGATCTTGAGAAAGTGTTCAGCTTCCTCCGGTCTCGCAGCCTGAAGATGAACCCGTTGAAGTGTGCCTTTGGGGTCACCTCCGGAAAGTTCCTTGGATCTGTGGTAAGATACCGGGGTATTGAGATCGACCCAGAGAAAATCAGGGCGATTAGCCAGATGCCTCCCCCAGGTACCGTCCGGGAACTGCAAGGGTTCCAAGGCCACTTAGCCTATATACGCCGATTCATCGCGAATCTGGCCGGCAAGTGTAAGCCCTTTTCTCAGCTCATGAAGAAAGGTGCCACCTATGTATGGGATAAAGAGTGTCAGACCGCTTTCGAGGAAATCAAGCAGTACCTGCTTCAACCTCCGGTTCTGATGCCGCCTGTATCCGGGAAGCCGCTGGTCCTCTATGTGACCGCCCTGGAACGGTCTCTGGGTGCCCTTCTCGCCCAGAAGAACAACGAGGGAACGGAGAATAGCCTCTATTACCTCAGTCGCATGCTCCTCGATGCGGAAGTTAGGTATTCCCCCATCGAGAAGAGCTGCCTGGCGCTCGTATTTGCCGTACAGAAATTACGGCACTACTTGCAGCACCATGAGGTACAGTTGGTTTCTCGGGTAGACCCGTTAAAATATATCCTGAGCCGACCTATGTTGACTGGCCATCTAGCGCGGTGGGCTGTGATTCTCCAGCAGTTCGACATCAGGTATGTGTCTCAGAAGGCCATCAAAGGGCAATCATTGGCAGACTTTCTGGCAGCTCACCCGACCTCCGCGGATCAGCCGCTGGATCTAGGCTTTCCTGATGAGACCATTCTCTCGGTTGATCGAGCCGATTCATGCTGGCAGATGCAATTTGACGGTGCATCCCGGAGCCCCACCGGTAAAAGACTCGATAATCCTAAGCTCAACAGAGTGGGCTTGGGCATCGTCTTCATTACCCCGGAGCGAGCCGTGCTGCCATACTCTTTCCTGTTGTCAGAGGGCTGTACCAACAATGAGGCGGAATACCATGCCCTCATCACCGGCCTCGAGTTGGCTCTCGAGATCGACGTGCCCCGTCTGTGCGTGAAAGGGGACTCTGAGCTGGTCGTTAAGCAGATCAATGGCGACTACGTTGTCAGGAAGCCGGAACTTGTGCCATTGTTGGAGTGCACCCTCCTTCTGATGGCCCGGTTCCCTTCTCGGCCGGAAATTGTCCATGTTCCCCGGTCGCAGAACGGTCGAGCAGATGCTTTGGCCAGCCTTGCTGCGTCACTTGCGGAGCCTGAACAGGACAACCTGATCGTCCGCGTGACGCGCCGCAGGCTCATCGCTCCCGTTATCCCGGAAGAAGATCGCGGCCCGTTGGTAAGTAACCTCACCACGGTTGCCCCTATGCCCGGAGCCCCGAGTACCCCAGATATGACAGTCGGATCAGCCCCTGATTGGAGGACGCCTTTGGTTGAGTACCTCCAACATGGCATTCTTCCATCGGATCGGGCCGAGCGCGAGCGAGTTCGACGCCGCGCATCGCAGTTCGTCCTCCAGAGCAGTCCCGGCCTGGAGCAGATCCTCTACAAACGCGGATTTGATGGTGTTCTCCTCCGTTGCCTTCAGGGAGTTGAGATCCCACGAGTCATGCAAGAGGGTCATGCTGGTTCATGCGGCGGCCACCAGACTGGGCCGAAGCTGTCCCACCAGATTCGGAGGTTAGGATACTTCTGGCCCTCCATGATCCATGACTACATCGAGTATGCCAGGAGGTGCCATGCGTGCCAGGTTCATGCGAACTTTGTGCATCGGCCGCCGGAGCCTCTCCATACCACTAGGTATTCCTGGCCCTTTGCAGTCTGGGGTCTGGACGTTGTGGGACCTTACCCACCGGCGACAGCTCGCCAGTGCCGGTTCATTCTGACCGCTACGGACTTCTTCTCCAAATGGGCAGAGGCGATTCCGCTCAGAGAGGTCAAATCCTGTTCGATCACTGACTTCGTGACCTCCAACATCGTCCATCGATTTGGAGTGCCTCACGCTATCCTCACGGATAACGGAACCAATTTCCGAGCATCCGAGTTGAAGAAGTTGTACGCCAAGTATAACATTCGCTCGAACCATACATCTCGCTATCATGCGCAGGCGAATGGACAGATCGAGGCGTTTAACAAAACCCTCTCTAACATTCTGCAAAAGATGGTTGGTCAGAACAAGAAGAGTTGGCCGGACAAGCTCCCCAACGCCCTCTGGGCTTATCGGACGACGACTCGCAATTCCACCCAGATGACCCCTTATTCCCTGGTGTATGGAGCTGAGGCCGTCCTGCCCATCGAGATCCAGTTACCGTCCTTGCGCACTGCGGTCTACGACCAGCAAGCACCGGACAGAGTTGCTGAAGCCCGTCTAGTCGAGTTGGAAGCACTGGATGAGAATAGACTTCGCGCTTTGCACAACTTGGAGAGGCATCAAAGCAGAATGGCTCGAGCTTTCAATAAGAAGGTTCGCCTCCGCTCCTTCCTGCAGGGTGATCTAGTGCTAGCCCTAAGAGCGCCGATGATCCCCGGCAGGAAGCCACCCAAGTTGGAGCCCAAGTGGGAGGGACCCTTTGTTGTCCACAAGGTCTATCCCAATGGCGCGTACTCCCTAGCGACTATGGATGGTGAGCGTGTCACTCCTCCCACCAACGCTAGGTTCCTCAAGCAATACTTTGCCTGAGTGTTCAATCGTCCCGCATGACGCTAAACTGCACTTCGTCCTGCATGACGTTAAACTGCACCACGTCCTGCACGACGTTAAACTGCATTCGTCCAGGCTACAATACGTTAAACTGTTCAGCATTCGTCCGCGCTGCAAGACGTTAAACTGCCAAGTGCTTCGTCCTGCATGATGCTAAACTGCACTACGTCCGAGCTACAAGACGTTAAACTGTTTAGCATTCGTCCTGCATGACGCTAAACTGCACTACGTCCGAGCTACAAGACGTTAAACTGTTCAGCATTCGTCCTGCATGACGTTAAACTGCCTCTCAAGAACTACGTGCGGCTTGATTCCCATCCTTATGGGATACGTAGGACCGCCTGAACATTCATGTTTCAGGCCCAGCCCCATCCTTCGGGAATTTCCATCCCATCCCGGGCCCTTGGTCCAGTTGCCTCTGGGTATGTGGCGTATGGTGTGAGCGCGGGGGATTATGCCCTCGTTCACGTCGGTTTTCTCGCCACGCTGTACGCCCCCCACGTTTGGGGATGCCTTCTGCTCCCCCCTTCTTTTCCCCTCATCGTCCTGCTTGACGTTAAACTGCCTTTCAAGAACTACGTATGGCTTGATTCCCATCCTTATGGGATACGTAGGACCGCCTGGACATTCATGTTTCAGGCCCAGCCCCATTTCCCGGGAATCTCTATCCCGCGTTGGGCCTCTGGCCCCAGTTCCCCTCCTTTTTGTGCGAGGCGTATCGCGTGAGCGGGGGATTATGTCCTCATTCACGTCGGTCTACAGGCCGCGCCGTACGCCTCCCCCCGTGTGTGGGACTACCTCACACCCCTCATCGTCCTGCATGACGTTAAACTGCCTCTCAAGAACTACGTATGGCTTGATTCCCATCCTTATGGGATACGTAGGACCGCCTGAACGCTTGTGTTTCAGGTCCAGCCCCGTCCCTTGGTTGATCACGGGAATCTGCCCTCTTTTGGTTGCTCTCAGGGTGAGTCCTCCGACCCTTTCCGGAGATCTGTTAACATGTTTTGGGTACTTCGGTCTATGACTCGTAGTGTCAGATTCAATCCCGACAAGTCCTGTGTTGCTTGTCAGGCCTCGCGCTTCCTCTTATTCGAGCCTTCACTCAAAGGGATCCTCGTTAGCGGTTTGGGTACGATGCCTCAGTGCTCTCCCACCGCTCCGGGTCGATTTACCGGCGGGTCTTGGGCCGCAAATCGATATGAATCCTGCGATTGAGCGGTCGATGCTCGTTTGCTTGCCCCGTCTTAGGCTGACGCGATCGGATGTTGTGTTGCGAATGCGTCAGCAACATCCTCGATCGCCATGTCAGCTCCTTCAGGCTCTGAACATTGGTTGCGCAGTCCTCATCACACTCCGCCTTTGTGCGTTGTAGTGGAATCTTGACACTCTTTTCATACTGACCTTCAGTACACCTTTACACGTTAGGCAGACCAACCAAGGTAATGATGTCGTTCGAGGCTCCCATGATCTGAGCACCAAGGATATATGCGGATGTTCTCCCCAAGGGCCATGCGTAGCTGGACCCTCGTCCCCATAAGGAGGAAGGAGTCACCCGAACAATTGCGTTCTGGGCCCAGTATATCTGGAGGCTAGCATCTCTGCCCCTCGGGTGATGGACATACGCAGGCCCCTATCCCAAGACTCTTTTCCTGGAATCGTGCGTGACCGCAAGGCTGGGTATGCTCCCACCTCCGCCGTGTCTGCCGTACCGCGGTAAGCGGATTCCTCCATGGTCCGAACCACACGACCTTAAACTGTGTTGTCTGGTCCTACCACACGACCGTAAACTGTGATCGTCTTGGCCGCCCGACGAGAAAACGGCACTGCATCGTGATGTTCCCCTCAGGGGGCACTCATGTTGGGCGCTGGTTAATAACCACGCCATTCATCAATGCCTTCCATGGCTTGATCATTGTGGCGACGCCAGAGATTTCTCAATCACAGGCATGTCGCCGCACGAAAAACCATTCATCTCTAAGGACAAACAAGAAATATCAAATGCCGCTCCTTTTGTGTGCGAGGGTCAGACCCGCACTCTTCCCCGCGCTGGTGCCCGATTGTGTTGCGCCGCGCTTCAAGAACTACGTGCGGCTTGATTCCCATCCTTATGGGATACGTAGGAACGCCCGGATGTTTGAAGCTTCGGGTCCAGCCCCCCACCTCTTAGAGATTCCCCCTTCTCTGGGGAATCCGCCGCCTTCAGGTCACCCTCAAGGCGCATTCCCCGACCCCTTGCAGTGGTCCACCGGTGTCAAGAGTACTCTGGTTTATTGCCAGGAGGGTCAGGATCCGCTTGGTCAGGTTTCCTCCGCTTTTCAGGCTTCGTGCTCCCTTTCATTCGGACCCATCGTCTACGCCCTGGGTGGAGCCCCCGTGAACGGTTCGGACACAATGCCTCAGTGCTCTCCCACCGACTCGGGCCGGTACCCCCAATGGCCTCGGGCAGCAAATCGATATGAATCTTGCGATTGAGCGGTCGATGCTCGTTTGCTGCCTCATTCCACCAACGGTTAGTGCGATGTTGATGCTGCTTTTCCGCCACGGTCGGCAGTACTCTCATATTGTCACGCCGGTGCTCCCGGTCCTCGAGTGAATGGCCGCATGATTCACATCTTCCACCTCCCATTCCGGCCAGGCGAAACCTCGACACTCTTGACACTATCCCTTAGTGCATCTTCGCATATCCAGGGGATATGACCAGATGCGGCGTACTTTGAGGTCTTTATGGTCCGAGCTCTAAGACCTTAAACTAAGATCTCCCCTTATGGTCCGAGCTCTAAGACCTTAAACTAAGATCTCTCCTTATAGTCCGAGCTCTAAGACCTTAAACTAAGATCTCTCCTTATGGTCCGAGCTCTAAGACCTTAAACTAAGATCTCTCCTTATGGTCCGAGCTCTAAGACCTTAAACTAAGATCTAGCCCTTATGGTCCGAGCTCTAAGACCTTAAACTAAGATCTACCCTTATGGTCCGAGCTCTACGACCTTAAACTAAGATCTCCCCTAAACGGGATTCTACGTCCTGCATGACGTTAAACTGCACTCACAGAACTACGTGTGGCTTGATCTCCAGACTGATGGAGTACGTAGGAACGCCCGGGCGTCTCAACTCGGGTCCAGCCTCAGGGATCGTTAAATCCCGCCCCTCCTCGTCGCCGGCCGTCTGGCCTGACTTCGGGTAGAGTGGTGCAGTTGTGATATTCTCCCCGATTCAGCTCGGGATGCCCCATCGCAAGGATGGGAAGCGACGGTTTCCTCGTCAGAGAGGTGCTGTCTGAGAATTGAGGTGACTCACGGCCAGATTAGTGCATCCGCCTAATACGTTTTCCCCACGGTGGCGCAATTTTGAGAGCGTTGGATTCTATCCGAACAAATCGTCACTTCGCCCCACGCTTCGCATGCCCTGTTGATCTGGATTTTCCACCCTTGTGTCTGAAGGAACCCCAAAGCGGTATTCATGATGACATGTGGTCCGCCTCCTGCAATATGAATGATGGCCTTTTTCGGTCCGTCTATTGTAGTTGTTATGGTCGATCCACTGTCCGCCTACCGTCTTGGGCATTTCCTGGAAGGCCGACCGTTGTGGATGTCTGGATTCGGGACACGCGATTCACCCTTTCTCATTTCCCTATGTTCGGATAAAATCTCAACGCCCCTAGCATTGTCCCGCTCGTGTGTTGGAACAGGTTGGGGGAATGGTACATTGATTAGGTCTGTGGTCTCCTTTCCTAGGAATGACCTCCCTCTTTTCTCCAGAAGTCCAGGCCCAATTATGGATGCCTGATGCTTGGTTAACACTCCCGCAAGACAGTGAATTGTGGTTGAGCATATTAAACCAAAAGATGCAGATAAATATATTGATTCATACAGATGGATCAAAGTAGCGGAAGCAAATGTTTTGGGAATGGCAAAACAAAGCCCTTAGGGATTAGCGTGCTGAATGAGTCTTTCTAATGCCGCTACCCTTTGGCTGGTGGCCTCCAGAGCTGCTTCTCGCTCTCTGCGTGCCCTCTCTTCGTCGGCGGTCGCAGCACGCAGTTCGTCGATTCTGGCCTGTGCACGCTCCCGCTCGACCTGAATTGTGACCATCTGTTGGCCCGCCTCCGTCAGCTGTACCTGGGCGTCAACCAGCTGGGCTGCTAGTTGCTCCACAAGCTCGGTACACGTCGCGACGAAGGCCTCCTTCTCTGCCGCCTGCCCTTCGAGACGCCGGACTTCCTGCTCCGCCGCGAGGAGCGCCCGCGTGCTCTCCGACATGTCCCGACTTTGTGTGACGTCGGCACGCCGGCAGCTCTCGCGCATCTTTTCGGCCATGAAATCACGAACCGTCAGATGGAGGCGTTGAGCATCAGCTCCCCCGGCACACAGGAAGCGCAGCCAGGTTTGAAGTGATCCCATGCGCCCCAGCCACTCCGACGGGTCTCGCTTGAGGAAGCGCTGGATGCACTTCCACCCCCTGCGGCGCGTTATCCGGCTCTCCTCGACCGCCTCCGTGTCTGAGTCGTCCATCTCCTCGGGATCGGCGGGCCGGTAGGCAGGGAAGGCAGCCAGCAGGTCTGCTGCAGGGTCCGCCCCTGGGAGGTCCTCACGAGGGATAGGTTCCCCAACATCCGGGCGACCTTCTTCTCTCTCCCCAGCAGCGCTGACACCCTCGTCAGCCCCCGACCTCTCTCCGATGTCAGCACCGCCGGCGTCCGCAGCCCCCTGATCAGCAGTTGGTGGGGCCGGCTCGGTTTGGGAAGTCTGTTCCGGGGCAGGCGGCATGTCCACCACTGGTCCACTCGTAGATGGCCCGGGTTCGGCAACCCGATGAGCCTCCAGTGTTGAGATCACTGCGCAAGGAATGCCATGGTTAGTCACGGATCGTCGACGGCAAGCACCAGCAGTAAGGTAAGGAGACTTACGGGAGTTCGGAGCGTCATCTTCCGCTACCCCGGTCGCCGCAGGAACAGTTGCAGCAGGGGACCCTTCCACGCTTGTCAGTTCGATGATGGGTGTCTGCCCCCCGCCTTGTCCTGCTGGCACCCCTCCTACTCCCGCTGAGGATGCCGGACCAACATCCGTGCACTCCTGAGAAAGATGGAGAAATGGGTTAGAAGCTGCATAAGAGAGTGGATGAAGCAGATTGAGTAGGGATAGAAGCGGACCTCGAGGAGCTCAGTGACATCAACGTTGTCAGAGCCGGCCACCTCGCCGCTCTCCCGTGGGCTCCCCTGATGGGATCTTCCCTCGGAGCCTTCATCCTCCCCCATTTCCTCTTCTTCGGAGTCGTTGCTACTGTCGTCTTCTTCCGGCGGTATCTATTCCGGAGCGGGCTCGAGACCGAGCATCACCTTCACCAGAAGGGATGGCTCCGCGCGCTGACCACGTTGGCGCGCGTACTCGTCCATGGCCGTCAGATACGCATACTGCCGGTTGAAGTCCACCCTGTCGGCAATGTGGAGGCGCCCGACCTCTGGCAGATGGATTCCTTCTCTGAGAATCTTTCGCCAGATGGCGTCGGTCCCCAGTGACTGCCGCAGGGTCATCCAGGCCGACCACAGCGCCGGGAAGACTGCATCGTGGGAGGGTTCGAGCAGACGTCTCACCTGCTTCCCGGGCCGCTCTTCGACCGCCGCATGTGCCCCCTCTCTGGGCGCCGAGGTCGTAGCGGCAGCTCGCGATGTGCCCGCCGCCGAAGTCCCTGCCCGCGCCGGCTCCGCTGCTTGGCGCGCCTCCGTTCTCCCCCATGTGGCGGCGCCTCGCCTCCTTCCTTGACGCCCGGTCTCCGCACGGGTAGCCTCGAGCCGCCGAACTAGCTTCCGCAAGAGCCCCTCGGGGTACGCGATGGCCCAGTGTTCGGCGTACTCGGTTGCCAAGCCTGCGTCAACTCCGGTAGGAGGGAGAGTGATGACGTCGCCAGAGCCGAAAGCGGCAAACATCAGCCACATCTGGCGAAGGACGCCGGGGTTCGTCTCCTCCCGGACAGCAGTGAATACCCTCTTCGGCATCCGTTGAAGGCACCCGAACTGCCTGGCGAAACGGGTCGGCACGTAAGGCTCGCAGATCACCTTCCCGTCGATCCGAGCCACGAGAACCCCGCCCCGCATGTTCAGGAAGTATTCATGCTGCTCCAGCGGACCCTGCCCATTGTCGATCATCTGGCCGACGGGAGTGGGTAACGGACTGAAGTTGAAGTTGGCATGATTGCCAATCCGGATCCGCACGCCCTCCTCACTTAGGGTCATCGGAGCGACCCCCGCGATGTTCAGCAGGGAGGGTCGCAGGCCGTTGCCCGGAGGAATGATGGCGTTCGGAAACGTGTACCCACCGAGGTGAGCAGCCACCCAGCCGTGGAAGAACTGAAAGGGCCCACAGATCCTTCGTGGCGACCCCCCTCGTGAGATGCGTCCCAGGATGGCATACAGCCTCGCCAGCACTGGGACCCCGAGGTTGTATCTCTTGTTGGCGGCCATAGCGCCCGCCATCGCCAGTGTCGCCGGGCGAACGCCCATTCTCGCGTCCCGCACTGGCAGGAGCCACCCACTCAGAAAGGCGGCCAGGAACGCCGCGTACCGGACATTTGGGTCCCGGGCCTCGATGACGCGGTACCCCCATGAGCGGTAATCGCCCGTCTCCAGGACCCGCCAGTACGACCCGTTCCGGCTCCTCTGAGCTGCGGTCGGGCACCGCTTCCCCCTGCCTGGCATCTTGACCACCGGGTCATGCTCCAAGAACTGGCCAAACCATTCCTTGTAGGCTATGTCCTTCTGGAAGTCTTTGATCCCGAGACGCTGCGTAGCCAGGTCAAGCAGATGCCAGGTCAGGATGGGAGTCCGTGACCTGTCCTCCCAGATGTTCTTCGGTGGCAGGAACTCATCGTATTGGTAGCCCTCCAGCGGGATACCTCCGATGCAGTGGATGTCCCAGAGACCGATGCCGACCTCCCCATGGTGAAGATGGAAGGTGTTGGTATCCGGAGACCATCGGGTGAACAGCTCCGGCCCGAGCTCGGACTGCTGGTAGAAGTGGAACTGTGACGTCCACACCGCCTCGAACAGGCCGATGTACCGCAGCTCCTCTGCGAAGTGATCGCAAGTGTGGCGTACCCAGAACGCCCAGGCCCACTCACTGGTGAAGTTGCCCCCAGACCGCAAGTCCCAGTCCTTCAGCCAGCCCTTGGTGTCATCCGTGACGCTCTGGCGATATATGCTCGAGTAGAGGGCTGGAGAATTCTCCGCAGTAGGCTCACCCCCATCAATGGTTCGCGTCCTCGGGTTCAGGACATAGACATCCAAGTGTCTGGTCTCCCTGGCAGGATGCCCATTGTTGGTGATGTTATAGCGGAGAAGCTCGTCCTCCCGGGTCACCCAGGTCCGCGGCGCATCAATCTCGAACCCTGGCACCAGGACCTCATCTAGGATGCCGAAGTTCCAGAGCGGCAGGTTGTCCGACAGTGGATATGTCTTCTGGGCCGGCGTCAGTAAGTCGAACAAGGATTGATTGTTGGAAACAATCTCCTTGGCTCCGTAAACCTCCTCGTTCGTCGCCATCTCAGCCCTGCGAGTGGCGGAATCCCCCTCATTTCCTCTGTGCGCGGCCATCTCAGAAGTTTCGGGAGTCGTGCGGGTTAAGGGATGAAGCGTGCGGGATCGGACGAGGCTGGTAGAGAAGTTTGAAGGTTGGCGCACAATCCAAGTGGACGGCGCGCAATCGGGAAGTCGTTCGCGTAAAACCCCGGGTATTCGCGCAAAGACAGAGCGAAATCCGGATGATTTTGCGCGACGAGCGGGCGAATTCCGCGCCGGAAAGGGCAATTTCGCGCACGAGAGCAGAGATGCTTATCGCGCGGAAGACCAATGTACGGCACGGAGGGACCCAGTGCCCCTATTTATAGGCGAGGCCAGGGTCCGCGCCGCGCAGAAAGCGCTTTGCGCGACCGCAGCGGCGAATTTCGCGACCGGCGCCCCTTTTTGCGCGCCTAAGTCCCGCGCCGCCCAGGACTTCGGCATTCCGGCGTCTCCCTCGGAACCCGATCGTTGCGACCTCTCGCCGATCAGATTCCAAGGGGGGGCTTTTGTAGACGCCGGAAAAGTCCGTTGTTCCCAAACGAAGCTCCGGATGCGGAAAGCGAGGTCATATTTGGAGTCGGAAGAATGTTTCGGAGGGCCCGGAGGCCTTGCGCGGAATTTCAGAGGTCTGCGCGCAAAGATGATGATCCGCGCGCAAAACCCCCGGGATGCGCGCAACTCCCTTGCGCGCCGTGCCCGATTCCGCGCCCGCGAGGAGAATTCCGCGCTCGCGCCTTGGATTCCGCGCCCAGGGTTGCCTATAAATACTAGGCGACCCCCAACGTTTCAAAGGTTGCTGGAAGTCGAACGGTCTCCCGCGCGCGCAATTCAACCCCTTCCGCGCGCAATGCCGATCTTCAGGTAACCTCCTTTCTTTCGCGCAATAGAGCCTTGGGGTCCGCCTTCGCGCGCAATCCCCTTGGCTCATTTCCTTTGAATAAATTTCAACCCGAAGGTCTTTGCGCGCAAAAGAAGCCTCTTGCGCGCAATTGCCCCCGGGTGCGCGCAATCCAACCCGATTGCGCGCACCCCCCATCTTCAAAGTGGCCATTCGTTAGAGAATGAGCCGTTGCCCCCGCGCGCTACCCGAAGCCCGGTGCGCGCAATCCCAATCATCCGCGCGCGAAGCGCTGGCCCAATTGCGCGCCAGCCCGCCATTTTGCGCGCCGATCCGCGGTTTTGCGCGCAAAGCTCCTCTTTTGCGCGCAATCCGCCAGGGTCGCCTCCCTTGACCCCCTTTGGGTACCCGCCTGCGTGGTGCCCGATGGTCTTCATCGCAGGTGCCCGCGTTGTGCGTCGTCTTTCCGTGCAGCCTTCCAGGCTCGTGCGAAGTGACACGGACCCGTCGGCGGCAATCATTCGTCCAGCATGACGCTAAACTGCACTACGTCCGAGCTACAAGACGTTAAACTGTTTAGCATTCGTCCAGCATGACGCTAAACTGCACTACGTCCGAGCTACAAGACGTTAAACTGTTCAGCATTCGTCCAGCATGACGCTAAACTGCACTACGTCCGAGCTACAAGACGTTAAACTGTTCAGCATTCGTCCAGCATGACGCTAAACTGCACTACGTCCGAGCTACAAGACGTTAAATTGTTCAGCATTCGTCCAGCATGACGCTAAACTGCACTACGTCCGAGCTACAAGACGTTAAACTGTTCAGCATTCGTCCTGCATGACGCTAAACCGCACCACGTCCTGCACGACGTTAAACTGTATACGTCCAGGCTGCACGACGTTAAACTGCCTAGCCCCCATCGTCCGCGCTGCAAGACGTTAAACTGCCAAGTGTTTCGTCCTCAACACACGACGTTAAACTGTACTTCGTCCGGCAAGACGTTAAACCGTCCGCTTCGTCCTCAACACATGACGTTAAACTGTACTTCGTCTGGCAAGACGCTAAACCGTCCGCTTCGTCCGATCCCGTGCTCTGCACGCAGGGTCTCCCCCGGTTTGGACGTGGCCCACACCCGCTCGTCTCTGCAGGGATGTCGGGATTGTCCCCCTTTTGGGACGATTTAATGGGAGTGGCTTTTCCCTACGGGGGCAGGGTATTACAAACCCCTAGTTTCTCGTGGGAGGCTGCACATGTGTATCTCCATTGCGCCTCCCCACTGCCGAAGCCAGTAGAGGGTGCGACTGGGATCGAGGTGTCTTCTGCTTTCGGTCCAGGTCCCTTCCAACTGAGTTTTGCCGCATCCGGGCTGCCTCAAGTGCGTAAGTCCTGACAGAATGAACTACGTGGACTTTGATCCCTGTCTTCTATACAGGGTACGTAGGAAGCCTCCCTGAGGTCCAAGCCCACCACCTGGTCGTCCCGGTCGTATTTACGTCGGTTCGTCCATCAGTGGACCCCTCCAGGGTTCACGCTTGCGTCGATTCACCTATGAATCCGCCCCTGTGGAAGACTGCCCGTGTGTATCTCCACTGTGCCTCCCCACAGCCCCTTTTCCCATTTCTCCTTTTATCGTCCAGCATGACGTGAAACTGTGATCCACCCGGCCGTTCCACCCCCCTCTGTGCGAGGTGGTCCGGTTCAATCCTCCGCCCGGCGGCCTAGACCTCTTCGTGAGTCGGCTTGCCGACGTCCAGCATGACGTTAAACTGTATACCCGAACTACGTTGACTTTGATCCGTGCTAACGCGCGGTACGTAGGAAGCCTCTACGGGGTCCAAGCTCTTCACTCCATCATCCATCCTGATCCTTACCCGGGCCGCCACATCCCGGTGGGGTCATGCCACTTCACTCCACTCCACATCATTTGGGAAGCCGCCCATGTGCTGGCCCCAGCGTCGGAGGTTCCCCGCAAGGGGTTCTGTCATCCGATCCACTTTTCGTGTTGATCGGTCCGATGCCGTCCCCGCTGGACGTTAAACTCGCGGCATACCCCGTGTTAAACATGGGAAGCTGAGGAAAACCTCAGGTGACACAGTTCCCCGCACCTAGTACGGGATGCCTCAGGCCATCATGCCTTCGAGAAGCCCTATTAGGGACGGAAGACAGACGTGCAGAGCCGCAGTGCTACGACACGCCCCCAGCACCCCGAGCCACCCGGCCTTCTCACCGCAGGTTGCTGCCCCGACCAGACTCCTTGGAGCATCCGGGCGGAAGCAGCGTAATTAACCGGTGTCCATGAAGATATGGCGCCGGGAACGAGATTCACGAACATTCTTAAGTCTATGAGGGAGACCCGGATTAGGCGACGAGTTCCGAGGAGACGTCCAAGGAAGGAGGAGCCGACATCCCATCATCCCGGTTTCGATCAAGGAGCAGACGCCCCTGAATAAGGGACGAATGCCGCCCGCCCTTGGAAAGCGGGACTGCGGGACCACAAGCCGCGCGCCCATCCCCTCGGGTTGACGGGTGCACGCGCGAACGCGTCCTGGCGGAACAGCGTAACCCGACGCACATCCGCACCGAAACAAATATATTATATGATTATTTTACTGATATACTGACACTATCCTTTTTTGTTTTAGTATATGGTTGGATCTAGTATGCACCAAAGTAATAGTGGATGTAAAGAAAACTATGACGGTTTTTTGAATGAGAAACTAAATGAAATGGGATCTACAACGAGAACTCCTATGGTTATTTTCAACCAACTATCTAGAGTCATGATTGACCATGTGAACCATGGTGATTTTTATAATGGATCTTATATTTGAGAAACAAATCCCTAAGTATGTTCAAGTAATAATCATAATGGTATGTATTTTAAAAAACCTATGTATAAAGGATGTGTAATGAAACACCTAGGAAATTGCTTCAAAGGGATGGGAAGATGCTATAGATGTGGGAATGAAGGTCATAAAGAAAAAAACTACCATGGAAAAAGGCTGCATCTAGTTGACTCTAGGAATTTGAAATAAGTTCTTTTTGAGGGACAAATTTAATGTTTTAAATGTGGTGGGCATGGTCATTATACAAATAGATGTCTATGAATAAGTTTCAGAAATTGGATCACTAGTATCGTACAAATATATGTTTAACAATACCTAATTCCATTTTTATTGAGGATAAAGAAATTGAAAATGTCCAATGAAAGGTATGGATTATTTCTTAACATTTGTTTTGATATTATTGAATCTTAGGATATGATTCATATTTTTGTTTGTAGGAAAGAAGTATTTTAGAATAAGATGGAAAGGAATGGTTAATGGAACTTGAAGAATTTTGAATGAGTAATAAGTCAACATATAAGGTATTCAAGAGTTATGGTATATTTTAAGATGATGAAATTCTTTAAAGTATTAAGGCTCTTTTGAGGATGGGATTACATTTGAAGACATTTTATAATATGTGTAACCCTAAAGTTTTATATATGAAAATGTTATTCAAGGAATAATTATCTTTTATTTTTATGAGTAATGGTGGAATTTTATTTTGGAAGAATCTATGTTTTTATAATGGACATATGCTGATTTGGGATATTTATGGAAATGATTAACCTATCATAGAGAATATGTGATTTGATTAAATACACTTCAGTATGAGACTTTAAGAGTAATCGATTTTATTTGGAGATAAATGTTAAGATTTACTGTGGAATATTGTGTGATTAAATCGTTCTATGTTTTGGGTTACAATCTTAGTTTGGGTTACATTGAATAATTATAAGGACATTTGTTTATTGAATGGTCTGTGCCGAAATGTAGGTATTGTTTGTCAAATTTTGGGGACTAAGAGTAGTATTTATTTTTATAAAGGATTATCCTTCTGGGATAATCTAATCTTGTACTAACAAATTTTGTTTTTGGTTAATTTATAATGATAGGGGAAATATATAGTTCATCTTTTTTAGATTATGTGATACGCTAGGAGTTTATTCTAGCACTTTAGGTGTGACCAAGTCAACTTGAATATTTTCTATTTGGAGAAAAGATGAGTTTGTGGACGAGTTTTATTAAAGGATGACACTGTACATGACAAGTACGTATATTTCCTTAAGATCTTAGTCTAGTTATTAATAAAATTATTTAACTCTACGAAGAGGATCTTGAAGAAATAATGTTATAATCTATCTTTTATCATCAGACTTTTATACAACCACAAATTTATTGTATTGTGGTGGTTACGTTTTTGTGATCAAGTTCTGTATCATTATCTATTCATCTATGAGAGTTAGTTTCTCTTCCAAATCTATGTTTTCATGGAATCCTAGTATGTGTTATCTTAGGTGACCTTTTTACTTCTCTTAATTTATTTTAACCTGATATTTTTATGGACTCTATTTCCAATGTGGGACTTTCAATGAAGTTTCCAAGACAAATTTTAAAATTTCAAGGACCCAATTCCCAAAAGAGGGGATGTATATAACATCCCAGGCTAATAAAGAAGATGAAATTTTCATATTTATTAAATTTTTTGAATTAAATATATGTTTTACTTTAAATGGGATGTTATTTTTGATGGAATACCCAATACGCAACAATGAGTTTCTTTGAAATCTTATGTTGCATACAATGTTGAGTCATACTGAAAAATAATAATATAATATTATTTTAAATAGTAGTTAACACATAGCCATTATATTGGTGATAATGAATAGAACTAACTAAAATATGATTATATATGTTTTTAAATGGTTTTACATTTATCCTGTCATGACCCATCCGTGGGGCCCGTGCCGTGACTACCCCAAGCCCGCCTTCCATAGGCCAGGGGTGGGCGACTAGCACCAAAGGTGAATCCCTGATAAAAAGTGAAGGCATTGCCTTATAACCTATAACACACACACACACAGTCTAAAAACATGCAGTAGAGGCAACAAGTACAAAATAGAAAAGTAAGGTGTGCTGAAAGTAAGTGGGCCAGTATACAAACCCAACTGAAAAACTAGTACAAGTATAAGTAAAAAGGGAAAATAGATCCTAGATCATCTGCCCAAGAATACTACCTGTAGGGTAGGTAAATAACTCGATAAACTCTTCCCTGCGGTACTTCCCATCTAGTCCAGCTCCAAGTAGCCTCCGTCCATCACCCTCAGCCTCAATCACTGCTGTATGTCATCAGTACAGAACA
Source organism: Viscum album (assembly GCA_963277665.1). NCBI lineage: Eukaryota > Viridiplantae > Streptophyta > Magnoliopsida > Santalales > Viscaceae > Viscum > Viscum album. The sequence goes on from OY728142.1 coordinate 1,494,012,511, forward strand.
CAACAAGGTGCGGGTGATGCCCGTGCAAGGGTGAGTATAACAATACATAGTAGGAGACCCCGAGACCCCCAAAGGTCTCCCAAAATCCAAAAAGGATGAACAACATAATGAATATACAATCATGAAGTATCAACCATCCCTAATTAGGTATATACCCATACATATTGTAACGTCCCGGTTCCAGAAGCCACCTAGAGGTGCCCCGTACCCAGTTGGTCACATGAACTCAAGCGCATTTCCCTAAATTCCGGAGGCTTCTGAATAGTAGAAAGGGACTTAGGTGTGATAGTGGGGAAACTATTCCCTCATTGGAAGAGTACACAATGGAAGTAAATAAAACATGCAATAGCGGAAGCAGTAAATATCCAACAACAATACACAAGTAAACAGCGGAAGACTAAAAAAATAAACCACTGGAGCACATATGTATATATGAAATGATGAATGATACATATCTAGGAAAACATCCAAACAGGTCACAATGCTAGATATACAAACAGTACCAAACACGTACACAATAAAATATAAATAGCTTCTCAGCATCATAAGCCTAAGCTTGGTCCCAGGCTCTCCTGCTCTAAAGCAATCAAGTACCAGAAGTCTAAAGGCTCTTGCCCTTGTGTATAACTGCAACAAAATAGTCTGTTAGGGCCTAAAAGAATGACCCAAACAGGGTGTGAGACTAAATCTTAGTAGGCAACCACCTGAAGATCTGTGCCTAACTATCAGTGAGCATATGGCCGGTAATAGTACAGTAAGCAGTAAACAATAACAGTAAATAGTAGGCAGTAATCAGTAAGCAGTAACATGATGATATACAATAGTAATAAATCCAAAAAACAACAAGAAGTAGAGAAGAAAAAAGCTAACCACAACATGAACCCCACTGGGAAGTACTCATAGAAAACCCCTCTGGTCCTATCCAAGATGTACCAACAACCCTCTGGGCAGTGCACTCTGCCTAACCCCTCTGGTTTGGTCACACAAAATTATAAGACTCTCTAGGGAAGCTCGCTCGGTAAATTCCCCTTATAGTATAGGGTAGTCAGGGACTCTTTGAAGAAGATCACGTGGTCTAACCCTCTTATAGACCCAAGGTATAGAAACTCTTTGAGGAAGCTCACTCGGTCAATTCCTCCTACTATCTTCGGTCTATCGCAGAATCTCTAAGGAAGCACTCTATGTTAATTCCTTGCCTAGCCTAGAAAAGTTTTAAAGAAATTCAAACAAAGTAAAGACTCTCTAAGGAAGCTCACCCGGTCTACCCTCCTGTAGTATATAATATCCAAGACTCTCTGGGAAGTTCTCCCGGTATATCCACTATAGTCAATAATGTCTAAGACTCTCTGATGAATCTCACTCAGTCTATCCCCGTATAGCCTATAATATCCAAGCCTCTCTAGGAAGATCACTTGGTCTATCCGTTACGGTCTATAGCACCAGGTTCTCACAGTCCCATACCAGTAAGTGCATAATAATGATATAAGGCCAAAGTACACATATAGAGATACTTGGCTAACCAGTCTACAACATAACAAGCATGTCCAGAATATAATTCCATCCTATGGTCACAAGAAATGGAAAACAGGTATAACAGCCAATGTCTAACAAGACCCAAAGGTTGTAACAAGAACAAGGCATGGGGAAAACATCCAAGCATAGAAATTATCAAAAAACATGATCAAATTACCTCTACACAAACATACAAGAAAGGCTGGAAAACAACAGGGTCAAAAAGGTAAACACACAATACCCTGTTCATGGGTATTTGTTGAATTTTCACATTAAACTCAAGGACTTCAAAAGGTAAGGCACATACCACCTACCTTGATGCTAGGAGATCAATATAATTTGACCACAAGGATTGATTCACTCTAAAATGGCGTAGATCTATGAAAACACACAAAAAGTTCAACCCATGATAACTTGAGAAAGATGGAAAATCAAGGAATGAAATTCAAGAAGAAGGAAGAGATCACTGCTGCGGTTCCAACACAATCGACGACGCTCAATTCGGAAAACAGACGGAGGCTTGGGGGCTCGAAGGACGTTCACGGCCGTACGGGTCACTCTCGGTCGAGGAAGCTGAAGACGAAGACGTTTTCATCGATTAGGCTCGACCCCGACCCAATTAATTAAAAAAAATAAAGTACATGTCATGTAATTATAGGGTACATGATGTTTACATAGCTTTTCTGTAATCCGCTTTAAGCGGCCTCCACATCCCCCTTACACACCGTGTGTGTGGCCCGGACATGGCCATCACACAGCCTGGTGCGGCATCGAAGTACACAGTGTGTACTTTGAAAATTTCTATATTTTCCTCTTTTTCTCAAAAACGACCAGAAAAGGAAAAACATACCTGAAACGAAGATCTTGGTTCTTACAAACTTCCCCCCTTAAAGAAATTCATCACCGAATTTCCCTAGCGAGGTGTAGAAGAATAAACCATGAACAGATCCGGCCACTGCGATCGTACATCGGCCTCCCTCTCCCAAGTCTCATCATGTACTCGCCCATGCTACCATAACACCCATATGAGAGGAACAGAACGACCATGAAGAACCTTCATACTGTGATCAAAAATCTAGATAGGATGCTCTTAAAATGATGCATCTCCTTCAAGCTCATCCTCCTCGGGTTGAAAGACATGAGACGGGTCTGAAATGTAACGTCAGAGCAGAGAGACATGGAAGTCGTCATGCATAGCCCGGTACCTCTGAGGTATCTATAACCGATATGTAACCATCCCAACTCTATTCAAAAACTAAAACAGACTGATGTACCGTTTTGAAAGCTTACCCTGTCTTTGAACCCCCTTGTGTCCCAACCTCGGTGTGACATGCAGGAAAACCTGATCCTTGACCTCGAACTCTAGAGGTCTCCTCCGCTGATCAGTATAAGACTTCTTCGAAGACTGTGTTGTAGCCATCCTCTTCCGAATCAACTCTATCTTCTCTAAGGTCTCCTGAACAAGATGAGGTCCCAGCAAAGCTGCCTATCCTACATCTAGCTAGCATAAAGGTGATCAGCATGACCAACCATACAAAGACTCAAAAGGTTCCATATGAAGAGTCTTCTGAAAACTCTTGTTATAGGCAAAATCCACAAGAGGAATATGCTTCTCCCAAGAACGGACAAAGTCCAGAATACAAGCTCGGAGCATATCCTCAAGCACCTGAATTGTACGCTCGAACTGGCCATCTGTATGGGGATGGTTTGATGTACTCAAAAGTACATGTGTACACAAAGCCTTCTGAAGCCCCTACTATAACCGAGAAGTAAAACGCGCAACCCTGCCTGAAACAATGGAGTGTGGAACTCCATTCAGATGTAGAATCTCTCGGATGTAAAACCTTCCCATCTTCTCAACACTGAAGGTCTCATTGATCAGTAAGAAGTGAGCAAACTTCATAAGCCTGTCGATGACAACCCAAAAAACATCACTCCCTCGAGGCTACCTCAGTAAACCTGTCACGAGGTCCATCACGACATTGTTCCACTTCCACTCAAGGATGGTTAACTGCTGTAAAATCCCTACTGGTCGTTGATGCTTTTCTTTCACCTGCTGACAAGTATAACATCTCATAACGAAACCAGCAACATCCTTCTTCATACCTGGCCACCAATACTGGCGATGAAGATCCCGATACATCTTTTTGACACCAGGATGACCTGCCAAAAAAGAGGAATGAACATCTCACAGCAGCTCCTCGCATATGTCTACTAGCACTCATACGCGTCCCTCGAAATTCAAGATCTCATCCTCACCCACTGTCCATCCAGGAGGAGGGTCCTCTCCTGACACACTCTCCCGTAGGACTAGGCCTTCTGAGTCTAATGGCTACCTCATTTGTACCAGATCAAGAAGGGTAGAGGTAACAACTACATAAGATAGAAAAGTATATCCCTGTCTGTCATGCACCTCCAAATACATCTCAGAAAATAGAGCCATAAGCTGCCACTCACTGATAGCCTCTTGGACTATCTGAATCTGAGTTCTCCTGCTAAACGTGTTAGCCACTGCGTTGCCCTTTCCCAGTGTATAGGCAAGCTTAAAGTCGAAGGACTGAAGATACTCGACCCACCTGCGCTGTCTTAGATTCAGATCCTGCTGAGTGAAGATGTACTTGAGACTCTTGTGGTCAGTGAAAACCACAAAGTGCTCTCCCAGAAGGTAATGTCTCTAACAACATAAGGCATGAACAACAGTTGCTAACTCCAGATCGTGTGTCAGGTAGTTCCTTTCGTGCGGTCTTAACAACCAAGACCCGTAAGCGATGACCCCATCTCCCTGCATAAGCACAACTCCTAATACAACACCTGAAGAATCACAGTAGACTATATTTCTCTTGCCCAGTTCTAGAAAGACTAGTATCGGTGCTGACGTCAACCTCCCTTTTAGCTCCAGAAAGGATGTATCACAAGAATCTGACCATAATAACTTCGCACCTTTCTTGGTCAGACCTGTCAGTGGTGCTGAAAGGCATGAAAAGTTTTGTATGAAACTCTTATATTATCCACCTATCCCTAGAAAACTCTGCACCTCAAAGAAATTCTTCAGCTGATCCCAGGAAACTATAGCTCTCACTTTCTCTGGTTCCACTGATACTCCGGCCTCTGAGATAACGTGAACCAAGAAGTGAATTTGATCCATCCAAAAGTGGAATTTAGAGAGCTTAGAATATAAATGATGCTCTCTCAGTGTACTCATAACGATCTTATGATGGGTAGCATGGTCATGTCGACTGTGAGAGTACACCAAGATATCATTCATGAAAACCACCACGAAGGAATCCAAGTATGGATGGAACACTCGTTTCATCAGTGCCATAAAAACTGATGCCGCATTTGTGAGACTGAATGGTATGAATGTATACTCTTATAGACCACACCTACTCCTGAAGGTTGTAAGAGGTATATCTGAAGGTCTAACGTGCAACTGATGATAATCGGACCTCAAATAAATCTTCAAGAACACCCGGGATCCTCGAATCTAATCAAAGAGGTCATCGATCCTCGGTAAGGGATATCAGTTCTTGACCATCAACCGGTTCAACTTCTGATAATCCACACAAAGCTTAAGGGTTTCGTCTACCTTCTTCGCAAATAGGACAAGTGAACCCCAAGGAGAAGTACTGGGTCTGATGAAACCCCTTTCCTGCAACTCCTCCAACTGCTTCTTGAGCTCCTGAAACTCAGGTGTAACCATCCTATAAAGAGGAATGGATACCGGTGCCGCTCCTGGCAGGAGATCAATAGAAATGTGTTCCTAACGCTCCGGAGGCAAACCTGAAAAGTCCTTTGGAATGAAATCCCTAAAACAATCCACCATTAGAGGAAAGTATAACTGTGAAGTCCCCTGGTCATCGAGATAATGACTATCAATATGGGCTATAACTTCTCCTAGAAAAAATGCTCTGGTCTAGCTCTACCCGCCTGGACATACCTCTTTCCTATATGAAGAAAAGATCCACCCTCTGGTGATATGAAACTCATCCTGTGGTGATAGCAATCGACGAGTGCCTGGAAGGGAACTAACCAGTCCATACCGAGAATGACATCATAGCCTGTCATCTATAGGAAATAGAGGTCCCATAAGAAGTGACACCCTACAACATCAAGAGGGAACTCTCTATACTGATGTACTCCATACGTCCTCATTCCCAACAGTGTATCAAGAGTCAACATGTCAGCAGATGAAAAGATATAGAGCCCAAGGCTCTCCAAAACAGTAACCGAGATAAAACTATGCGAAGAACCAGTATTGAAAAGAGCTGAAGATAAAACTGAGGCTACTAAGATCGTACCTCGAACTGTAGAAGGGTCGGGATCCTGCTCCTGGTAGGTCTGATCCACAATGAATGTCTGGCATGAACCGCGGCCCTGCGCCCCTGGCTGACCACTCTGAGTAGATCCACTCTGCTGTCACTGGTAACCTGGTGACTGACCACCATGGCCGCGACCTACACCTCAGCCCGAATGGCCGGAAGAACTCCAGTTCCTAGACAGGTGAGAAACTGGTGATACGTCTCCTGTATGTGGGGTCATAGAAGAACCCATACCACTAGCTGTATGTGAGAAGATCTGACAAAAATGCTGAAGATGGCCCATCTTACAGCAAGATCGGCACTCCATAGGGTCTCTCTGACACCGAGGCCTAGTATGCCCACTCCTACTGCACTGGTATCATATAACCTGGCCGCCCAAAGATAAATTCCACTTCCCTGATCTCCTCGAGCAGACTCCCTGTGGCTCTTCTTGCTATCAGTAGGAGCAATACTGACTCTGGATGTCGAACCACCCTGGATCAATGGTCCAGAATCTCTCAGATTTCTCTTAGTGATCAGTGCATGGTTGATGATAGAGGATATCTAAGTCAAGCTAAATATATTCACCTGGTAATGGATCTTATTCTTGAGACTGTCCTCAAACTTCCTAGAAAGGAACAACTCATTACCTGCTCGAATCGGCGTGAAGCGCTGCAGCTCGGTAAAATGAGATGATTACTCCATAACAGAAAGAGTACCCTACTTGAGACTCATAAAAATCTAGGTTCGGTCATCCCTCAAGATCTCTGGATAGAATTAATCATAGAAGATGCGCCGAAACTCATCCCAAGTCATACTCTGATGGTGCCCTGACATTGATATCACCTCCCACCACCTCTTGGTGGTGTCTCGGAGCTTATAAGTAGCAATATTCACCCTTTTCTATGGAGGTTTCTACAGATGCCCGAAGATTGTCAGCATGACCTCTAGCCATGAATCTGTAGCCTGGGCCGTCCATACCCTAAGAAAATAGGAGGATGCTACTGCTAGAAACCCCACATCAATTCAGCCATCGATGGGGCAGGAGGCGGTGCTCCCGGAAAGGTATGCATCATCCTCAGGAAGTCCTCCCTGAACTATGCATCGGTGCCTGCAACGGGTATCACTGCTGGTGCCAAGGCTGGAACGACATGAGGATCTATAGGAGATCCATGATCGGTCATATCTGGTGTCTGATCACCGTCTGACAGCTGACGTACAACCGATGGACGTCTTGGAGGCATAACTCTGAAAGATCAAAAGCACACCTTAGATCAAGATTATCATGGACATAGAAAATAAGAGTACAAAATGTGAACAGGAGGAAGAAACACTAAGGTTTACAAAACATGACTACAAGGCGTGTATAAAACTACACGGCGTGTTCTCTTAATCCATTCACATGGTCATGTACGTCTTCCACCTTTGTTCAAGTAACACCTCTGACTACAGGGCGTGTTGTCCCCCACAAACGGCGTGTACCTCATCTCCATCAACTGCCTGATTCTCTTTACATGGATAACTCACATGGTCCTCTAAACCCTAGACTACATGGAATGTTCACTAAGGACACGACAAGTACTAGACAAGGTTTCGGCGACCCATGTTGTTAGTTACATGGCCGACTACACAGCTGACCTTTACACGACGTGTCCCGAACAAACACGGCGTGTATTGGAGAGATAACACTGACCCGTGTTGTTAGTGACACGGTCGGGTACCTAGAATGAGACTACATGGCATGTTTATACAAAACACGATGTGTTTGTCATGATATCCCTTGACCTGTGTTGTTAGTTACACGGCCGGGTACACGGTTCACCACTACACGACATGTAACTATTGTACATGGTTTGTTTCAGAAAATGTCTTCACCACCCCATGTTTCTGCTCACACAGTCAGTGCAACGGTTTAAAAATACACCGCATGTAGTCAAGTACACACCATGTATTCTGGGGTTTTCTAGGAAGTAACTCTGAAACTACACCGAAGACCAGAAAACACTGAAAAACAAACATGAAGTTGCCAAATTTTGATCCGTGATGGCCCATAATCCCCGCGAACCATAGATTGGAATCTTCTACATATCATATACAAGGGAAACAAGTCAATGATCCACCAAGTTCCGATTCATGAGGGCCCATAACACCTCAAGAACCAAAATTTGGCGTTCATTTAAGCAAGGTACACTAAAAAACATTTCTCTATCAAACTGCAGGGATTCTATCAATCATTTATCACAACAACATGCATAATCTACCCAATGTCTATCACAACAACATGAAATCGCTAATGCACCCTAGATGGCATGGAAAGAATGCATGGAATGTGATTTATAACAAGTTCCTATATGATGCATGAGATGGAATACCCTCATCTCATCGGGTTGCGACAGAAATAGAACCGCACTAGCACAAAAATAACAACACAAGGCATGTGAATCACCCTAGGTGAAATCATATCAACCATAAAATATCGAACTAGAAAACTGCAATAACGAGGTAGTTTGGCTTTTCCCTATACACGGGGTAGCTACTCTTGGGCACAACTTATTACCAAGTACCAAATCCATCCAATCCCTGGCTAAATTCTCCAAATAGTAAATCAAGAGAAATGAATTACTCTGATACCACTTTGTAACGTCCCGGTTCCGGAAGCCACCTAGAGGCACCCCGTACCCGGTTGGCCACATGACCTCAAGAGAATTTCCCAAAACTCCAGAGGATTATGACTAGAAGTGAGGGACTTAGGTGTGATAGTGGGGAAAATATTCCCTCATTGTCATAGTACACAGTATAAGTAAAAAAAACATGCAATAGCAGAACAAGTAAATATCAAACATCAATACAAAAGTAAACAACGAAAGACTAAAAAAATAAACCAATAGAGCACAAATGTATATATGAAATGATGCATGTTACATATCTAAGAAATCATCCAAACAATTCACAATGCTGGAAATACAAACAGTACCAAACAGGTACAAAAGAAAAGATAAACAGCTCCTCAGCATCATAAGCCTAAGCTTGGTCCCATGGTCTCCTTCTCCAAAGCAATCAAGTACCATAAGTCAAAGGGAGCTTTCCCTTTTCTATACCTACAAAAAATAGTCTATTTGGGCCCAAAATCATGACCCAAATAGGGTGTGAGACTAAATCCCAGAAGGAAACCACCCGAAGATCTGTGCCTCATAGTCAGTGAGAATATGGCGGGTAATAGTACAGTAAGCAGTAAACAGTAATAGTAAACAGCAGGCAGTAATCAGTAAGCAGTAAGAGGATGATATACAATAGTAATCAATCCATTGAACAACAATCATAAGAAAATCAAATAGCTAACCGCAACAGGAACCCCTCTGGGAAGTACTCGCAGCCAACCCCTCTTGTCCTATACAAGAAGTACCAACAACCCTCTAGGCAGTGCACTCAGCCTATCCCCTCTGGTTTGGTCATACAAAATTATAAGACTCTATGGGTAAGCTCGCTGGGTCATTTCCCCTTATAGTCTAGGGTAGTCAGGGACTATCTGAGGAAGATCACGTGGTCTAACCCTCTTATAGCCCCAATGTCTAGAAACTCTCTGAATAAACTCACTCGGCCAATTCCTTCTATAGTTTTCGGTCTATCACAGAATCTCTAAGGAAGAACTCTCAGTAAATTCCTTCTCTATCCTGGAATGGTTTTAAAGAAATTCTAAAAAAGTAAAGACTCTCTGAGGAAGATCACTTTGTCTACCCTCCTATAGTCTATAATATCCAAGACTCTCAACAAAGCTCACTCTGTCTATCTCTTTTAGTTTAAAATGTCTAAGACTCTTTGAGAAATCTCACTCAGTCTATCCCCGTATAGCCTATAATATCCAAGACTCTCTGGGAAGCTCAATCAGTCTATCCATTATAGTCTATAGCACCAGGTTCTCACAGTCCCATGCTAGTTAGTTCATAATAATGCTATAAGGCCAAAGTACACCTACAGAGCTACTTGGTTAACCAGCCTACACCATAACAAGCATGTCTAGAAAATCATTCCATCCTATGGTCACAAGTCATGGAAAACAAATATAATGGCCAAAGGCTAGCATGACCCAAAGGTCATAACAAGAACAAGGAATGGGAAAAACATCCAAGCATAGAAAGTATCCACAAATATGATAAAATTACCTCTACACAAGCATACAAGCATGGAAGGAAAACAACAGGATCAAAAAGGTAAACACTCAATACCCCGTTCACGGGTATTGGTGGAATTTTCACATAAAACTCAAGGACATAGAAAGGTAAGGCACAAACCACCTTCCTTGATGCTAGGAGATCAATATAATTTGACCATGAGGCTTGATTCACCCCAGAACGACATAGATCTATGAAAATATACAAAACATTCAACCCACGATAACTTGAGAAAGAGGTAAAATCAAGGAATGAAACTCAAGAAGAAGGAAGATATCACTGCTGTGGTTCCAATGCAATCAACGATAGTCGATTCGGCAAATAGACGGAGGCTCGGGGGCTCGAAGGACGTTTGTGGCCTTACGGGTTGCTCTCGGTCGATTAACCTGAACAAGAAGACGTTTTCGTCGATTAGGCATGACCCCAGCCCGATTAATGAAAAAAAAGAAAGTACACGACATGTACTTATGGGGTACACGACGTGTACATATATTTTCCATACTCCGCTTCAAGAGGCCTCCACATTTCCCTTACACACCGTGTGTGTGGCCCGGACACGACCATCACACGGCTTGGCGCGATATCAAAGTACACGGCGTGTACTTTGAAAATTTACAGATGTTCCTATTTTTCTCAAAAAAGACCAGAATGGAAAAACATAATTGAAATGAAGATCCTGGTTCTTACACATATACCTAAGTTACTAGTCACAGTCCCGACTCTAACTCTCGATCCCAAACACAACCGAGTCCACAAAGGAAGTAAAGTCAATCACCATGATGATAATGGTTGAAAGACATGACTCAAATCACAGAGGTATACATCATTCATAGAGTGGGATAGATGATCAGATGTAGTCACTGATTAATCTAAGTTGTCGGACCCACAAAGGATACAGGACCAGCTAAGCTGTCGGACCCACAGAGGATACAGGACCAGCTACTCTGTCAGACCCACATAGGATACAGGAACTGAAGTTAGAACTGTCAAACCCATGTAAGATTCTGGTACAATAATTGTTGTTGTCGATCCCAGGGATTATTCTAGTACGGAAGTCGTCATTGTCGAACCCACAAAAGATTTCGATACAGTAGTCCTCGCAGCCAGCTCTAGGGTTTCCACGCACAACACGCTCGATTCCGGGAGGGTCCACTCCTCAAGTAAGGTGTCGACACATCAACTATAATGAAGTCCTGAGTTGAAGTATCCCGTAGTTCCGTCTCATCATAAGGAACCCAACATGACATACGACGCGTCAATCAGACGCATAGTCTGAGAGTTATTGGAATTTCTGTTCTAGGGGCCCGGTTGGATTTACGCTCGATCCAAACCCAGTTGTTTTACAAAAGTTGTCCAAAACACACTTAAAGTATTGAAAAAGTACCATATCATCGCAAGAGTCCCAGTGCCGTAGACGGCGCGTCGATTAGACGCACAGTCTTGGAGATATTCCCATTTAGGCGAAGTCGGGCCCGACCCGTCAAGCCCAGTGGGATGGCGGGTCAGCCCGACCTGGCTCGATGGGTCCGACCTGGCTTGGGGGTCGGCCCGACCCACCTCTGTGGGTCCTACCCGATTGGGGGGTTGACCCATCTTGGTGGGGGCGCGACCCACCCGTGGACCCAGCCTGCGCTGCGGGCCCGTTTGGTTCACCCGGTGGCGCTGCCTCTCCCTGCCCGGCTGGCCGTAGCCAGCCGGTTCTACAAGGCGCACGCGGCCCGCACAGTGGGCCGCAGTTCTCCTCCGCTTGGCACCTGCGGGCACTGCGGTACACCACCCTGTCCAGTAGGCAGTCGACCGGTTCGCCCAGCAGAGCGGCCCATTGTTGCGGGTCGCTGTCCTCCTCCATGCGGTGCCTGAAGGCGCCGTGGTTCTTCAGCCCGGGCGGTAGGAGTCCGGAAGGTTCAGTTCGGCCAAGTGGCCCCCGGACGTGGGCCACGTCCTCCACCTCTGCGCGGTCGGCGCATCGGTGCTGGTCCTCCACCGCTGCGGCCCGGCCTGGCTGCGTCCCTCAGCTCCACAGTGCGGCGCAACGGCGCCGTGCCTCTTAATCTGCCATGTCCCTCCTGTTCGCGGTTCCTCTTATGTCCATCGCAGTCCTCTTGGCCACAGTTATTCTCCAGCGCAGTGTGACAGCACCGTGCCCTTTCGGCTCCGCCTCCGTCATCATTAAATAGAAGCAACAAAGGGAAGGGTCAATCCATGTTTGTGCAGCTCGAACCCACCTCGTCATATGATATCAATCAGCATATAATTCCACCAATTTAATGATGTAGAACGGATTGTAGAATCAAACATTAAAGTAACCCCTACCTCGATTCAAGGTACGTTGTCGATGTGGTGGAAAACGGCATCGCAGAAGTCGGACATCGTTCCGTCAACGTCGGAGGAAATGACGTAGTCGTTGGCGGCATTCATTGCGGGCGACGTCTTCCTTTTCTTTCTCTGGTTGGAAAGAAATAATTCATGCCATCGTTCTTCTGTGGAAAATGGTGTTCTTCGTCAAGAGGGTATTATTCCTCCAAGAGTTCCTCCCAATTCTCCCATCCTAAGCCAAATTATGCCAACTCCAACCATAATAATATATCACATATTATTATGTTGGCATAATCAATTCAAAATAATTCAAACACACAAATCAATTAATTAAAACATTAATTCAATGTGTTGGAACCATAAAGGAGAAGACCAAGGGTTTAAGGGGTTTAAAAAGGTTAAGGGAAGTTTAAGAGACCCTCTTCAATTTAATTGAGAGTTACATGGGGGGTTTAAGGAGAGTTTAAACTAGTGGGACCCACCTGTAGTTATATCCTTCCAAGGGAGGTTTCTGTGTGGTGGGCCCACCACTAACCTCCACTTAGAGACTTTAACCACCCTTCGAATAAAAATGTGTCACACACACATTTTTATTTAATTTTTAATTTAAATTTGTAACCCCAATTTATAACATCCATTCATGTTGAAACGAAACTACGGTAAAGGTCTTTTTAAGCGAATATTGGCACTGCAAGTTCAATGGTGCCCTGATATATTAATTCCGATCACCGGTTCAAAAGATATAAAATCATACACGTACGTTTACTGAATGTACCCGAACAAAACTTCATAAATTGATTCCGAGAACACCGAGCCTCGGAATCAGGCGCCGTCAAAAACCGAGGACTCTTAAAATTCCCATGTATTTAAGAACAAAAATTCCCCAGGATTTCCTAGTCCTTACATTCTCCCCACCTCAGGGATTCACATCCCTTTAAGCTACAACACACACTAAGGAAACAAATGGGGGTACTGAGCACACATCTGAGCCTCCCACTCCCATGTGCTCTCCTGGAGGTTTATGTGATGCCAGTGAATGTGCACCAGAGGAATCGACCGTCCACGCTGGACCCCCTCCTATTGATCCTCAATATCCACTGGAACCTCCGTGAATGTCACCCCGTCATCGATGTCTAGCTCCTCGTGGTCGATGATGTGGGATGAGTCGTGCACATATCTCCTCAGCTAAGATACGTGGAAGACACCGTGCACCTCGGTGCAACTGAGGTGGAATGGCCAGGAGGTAAGCCACCTCACCTACCCTATCGAGGACCTGAAAAGGTCTGATGAATCTTGGATACAACTTTCCATATCATCCAAATGTATGTAGACCCCGTAGAGGTGAGACCCGTAAGAATACGTGGTCTCCGTCCTCAAACTCCAGTGGTCTCTCTCTCCTATCAGCACATGACTTCTGTCTACTTGGTGCAGTCTTCATCCGCTCCTGGATGATCTACACCTTCTCTGTCATATCCTGAAATATATCTGGTCCGACAAATGATGACTCCCCTAGGTTAGTCCCGCACAGTGGTGATCTGCGAGGTTGACCATACAGTGCCTCGTAAGGTGCCATCCCGATGGTGGAGTGGTAGCTATTTGCAAACTCCACCCAGTGTAAGTGATCCTCCTAGGTACGACCAAAGTCAAGGACACATGCATGGAGCATGTTCTTGAGAGTCTGAATGGTCCTCTCAGTCTGACCATCCGTCTGAGGATGGAAGGCGGTGCTTAAGCGAAGTTGTGTCCTGAAAGCCTCCTGCAACCTCTTCTATAACCAGGAAGTAAAACGAGTTTCTCAATTAGAGATGATCGTCTATGGAACACCATGAAGTTGTATGATCTATTGTATGTAGAGGTGTCCCATGATCTCAACTGAGCCCTGCTCTTTGATCGGTAAGAAGTGGTCCAACTTGGTGAGTCGTTCGACAATCACCCAGATCGAGTTGTGTCCTCTGGATGTACGTGGAAGTACCATCATGAAATACATGGATATCTCATCCCACATCCACTCTGAGACCTCTAAGTGCTGAACCAAGCCTGCTGGAACCTGGTGCTCCGCCTTCACTTGCTGGCAAGTGAGGCATCATGAGACAAACTCTACTATCACCTTCTTCATACCTGGCCACCAGTGGTGTCATTTGAGGTCCTGATACATCTTTTCCACTCCTTGATGTACCGCTAGAGGGGAAGTGTGAAAATCCCTCAAAACCTCCTCCTGTAGTCCTACTAGTACCATGGTACGTCCTATGAATAGGATGACATGCTCCCCACATTTAGAAAACCCATCAGGTGCCTGTCCTGAGGATATCTGAGCATGTCACGTCTCACAGTCAACGTCCTCAAGTTGTGCCTCTCTGACTCACTGAAGAAGTGGAGGAGTGACTGTGAGAGACTGAAAAAATGATACTCTATCTCTATCCACAAAGGATATCTGCAATGCGGCCAGCTTCTCTGTCGCCTCTCCAAGAAGCTGAATGCTTTATATCCTACTAAGAGAGTCTTCTACAACATTCCCCTTTCAAGGAGTATAGACAATCTCGAAGTCACCGTCCTGGAGGAACTCAATCCATCGACGTTGTCTTAGTTTCAGGTTCTTTTGCATGAAGATATACCTGAGACTCTGGTAGTCAGAGTATATTGTAAAATGCTCACCCATCAGATAGTGCCACACCATCTTCAAGGAGAAGACCACTAGTGATAACTCTAGGTCATGGGTAGCATAGTTTTTCTTGTGCTGTCTCAACTACCATGAACCATTCGCAATCACTGCTCGCTCCTGCATTAGGACACGCCCATGTTTGGTCCCTGATGGGTCGCAGTAAACTTTGTACCATACGCCCTCCTCTAGTAGCATCAAGATGGTTGTACTGGTCAACTTCTGTCTCAGCTCCTGAAAGCTCTTCTGAAATCTATCTGACCACACGAAGGGTTGCCCCTTCTTTATCAATGCTGAAAGAGGTTCTGAAACTCTGGAGAATTCTGGAAAAAATCTTCGATAGTACCTGGCCAGTCTCATGAAACTCCGCACCTCCGTCACACTCCTGGGTGGATTCCAAGCAAGTACTGCCTTGATCTTCGCTGGATCCACTGCAACTCTAGCCTCCGAGATGACATGTCCCAAGAAGTGGACCTCTCGATTCCAGAACTGGCACTTCAAGAGATTACCATAAAGATGGTGCACCCAGAGTTTATCCAGTACTACTAGCAAATGGTAGGCATGCTCATCCTCAGTAGTCGAGTAAATAAGTATATAATCGATGAAGAATATAACAAAATGATCAAGTCAAGGCTGGATGATCCTGTTTATGAGACTCATGAACACTGCTGGTGTGTTGGTTATGCCGAAGGGCATAACCAAGAACTCGTAGTGGCCATACCAACACCTGAAGGCTGTCTTCTGCACATCCTTATCTCGAACTCTGAGCTGGTGATAGCCTGATCTGAGGTTTATCTTCGAGAACCATCGTTCTCCCTTGAGCTAATCAAAGAGGTCGTCAATCCTCAGTTGTGGGTACTTTTTCATCACGGTCACCTGATTTAGGTGACGGTAGTCTACACACATTCGCAATCTCCCATCCGCCTTCTTGGTGAAAAAAAATCGAAGATTCCCAGGGTGAAACACTGGGTCGGATAAATCCCTTCCCCTGCAAGTCCTCTAGCTATACCCGTAGCACACGAAGCTCGGCGAGCGCCATCCGATATGCTGGAGTAGATATATGGGTTGTCCCAGGGTATAGGTCATTGTAGAAGTATACCTCTCTATGAGGAGTTAGTACTAGAACATTTTCAGGAAAAACATCAGCATACTAATCCACCACAACAGGAAAACTTGTACTCTCCACATCAACCACTCTGAGGATGAGACTTGCCAACTGATGTGTGATCGGCTACCCCCTCCTCTACATAAGTCCATCCTGTGCTGATAAGGCTCCCTCATCGCCGGTGAAGGTGAACCTAGTCCCATCCATGTGGATACACCACACTTTGTGCCTAATACAGTCAATATGATCATGAACTATAGGTAACCATTGCATAACCAAGATGATGTTGTAAGGCCTCGACGCCACTACAGGAAGATCCTAGTCGATGCTCTCACCTCTTATAGTAAGCTCACACTGTGAGCACCAGTGCGTAATCATCTAGTATGCTCCCATAGAAGTCTCTAGCCATAAGTATTGAGCCAACGGCTCCATCAGAATCTCCGAGCTCCGAACGAGGGAAGTGGAAATAAAAGAATGTCTCGCACCTGTGTCTATAAGTACTGTAGAAAGGGTGGATTAGAAACAGATAGTACCTCAAATCATCTCAGGTGTGCCGTGGTCATAGGCCTCGACTTCCTGGGGCTGATCCCGCCTCTGTCCGCCAGCTTCCTGTGGTGGGGGTGGACCTCC
This sequence comes from Viscum album, assembly GCA_963277665.1. Taxonomy (NCBI): domain Eukaryota; kingdom Viridiplantae; phylum Streptophyta; class Magnoliopsida; order Santalales; family Viscaceae; genus Viscum; species Viscum album. The sequence continues at coordinate 1,494,029,197 of OY728142.1, forward strand.
TGGTGGTGGTGGTTGTAGAGCCTTGAAACGTCGTCCACCACCCACTGCTCGGCAAGCTCCTCTGCCACGTCAAACCGCTCCCACCGGACCACGACAGTCGAACCTCTGCCTCTGCCTGGGAGCTCACTCTACTGACTGCTACTAATCTGCATGATGGGTCGGGCAGTCATGAGCCATTTGGCCCTGCCCACCACATGCATAGCACTGTCTTCTCCTCGTATATCTAGAATTGTCTTCTGTGCCCCGCATAACCGAACCTGTATCCTGGGGTCTCCCACCTAATGGCCTAGTCCGCTTGGACCTCTGCGTCACCTGTTTACTACTGGATATAGAAGACTCCACTATGTGTCGCCCTGTGGTGGGTCTTTCCACTGGTGACTACTCAATGTGAAAACTCTCCACTAGAAGGGCTCTCTCCATCACCCCCACCTGCGTTGAAATGCTGAGGGGAATCATCGAAGCACTGATCTCATTCCTGAGTACATTCTCTAAGGTTAAAGCCCTGAAAAATGGGTCTCATACCATATTCTTGGAGTAGTACGAGAGGTCGGAGAACCTCCCTGAGTAATGAGCTACTGTCATGCTGCCCTACTGCAGATTAAGTACCTCCTAAATCTACACCGCACGAAGGGTGGATGGAACAAACTCTGAGCAAAAGAGACTCTCGAAGTCTATCCAGTGTAATGATGCCTCATCATGAACCTGGAGCATTAGCCTCCACCATATACCTACCGCCACATGCAGGAGACTCGCAGAAAGGATAAACATTAGGTCGGCTAGTGTCCCTACCAATCTGAAAAATCTCACGATAGCCTCCAGCCCATCCTCGGCTGTCCCTGGGTCCATCTCTCCCCGGAACCTGGGCGGGCCAGGTGCTGGAATGCATGCAACACACTTAGGCAGCATGCACTCTCTACTGCTAGAGCTGGTGGTATCGGTGGCCCAGCGGGTAGTGGTACAGCTGGTACCTCCACCGTGATGGGGCCCCGTACTGAGGACTCGATGCTTGGTGGGCTACTATCTCGTACGAAACTCAGAACCCTAGATAACTGCCTTCGTGGGGCCATCTTGAAAAGAAATAGGTGGGCCATGGTTAAAATTGTATACCTAGTGAGCTGTCACAAAGTAACCATGAAGAAAAAATTTTCAAAGGAAACACACATGCAATCAGTGTTTTCATGCACTAAGTCGGAGATCAGAAGTCAAAGTCCAAGTGTATGGATACGTCGGCCGCCACACCAACACCAGTTTCCCTAAACTGATAACCACACCCAAAACACTTAACACCATTTCCGTTAAAAGAATCAGAGTCCTAGTTCTACGGTAGAACAAACTCCTCTGATACCAATTTGTCCCGACCCGTCCTTGGGTCCCATGCGGTGACTACCCCCATCCCGCCATCCACAGGCCAGGGGATGGTGACTTTAACCAAAGGTGAATGCCTGATAAAAAGGGAAGGAATTTCCTTTTAACCTGTAACACACACACACACACATAGTATAAACACAACCAGTAGAGGCAATAAGTACTAAAATAGAATAGTAAGGTGTGCTGAAAGTAAGTGGGACAATATACAAACCCAACTTAACAACAAATACAAGTACAAGTAAAATGGGAAAACAGCTCCTGGATCATTCTCCCGAGAATACTACCTAAAGAGTAGGTACAAAAATCAATCAAATCGTCCCTGTGGTACGTCCCGTCTAGTCCAGCTCTGAGCAGCCTTCGTCCATCACCCTCAGCCTCGATCACTACTGTCCGTCGTCTGCACAGAACACAAAAAGGTACGGGCAAAGCCTGTGAAGGCCTGAGTATAAAAATACTCAATAGGGGACCCCAAGACCCCCGAAGTTCTCCCAGAATACACAAAGTATGAACCACAGAAGAAAGATACAATCACAAATTATCACCCATCCCTACTTAGGTATATGCCCATACATATACCTAAGTTACTAGTCCTAGTCCCAACTCTATCTCTCGATCCCAAACATAACCCAGTCCACAAAGGAAGTAAATTTAATCACCATGATTATAATGGTTTAAGACATGACTCAGCTCACACATGTATACATATATAGTAGAGTGATAGAGATTATCATATGTAGTCCCTGATTCATCTAAGCTCTCAGACCCACACAGGATACAGGACCAGCTAAGCTATCAGACCCACACAAGATACAGGACCAACTACTATGTCGGACCCACACATGATATAGGAACAGAAGTCAGAACTGTCGAACCCATGTAGGATTCTAGTATAGTAATCATCTTTTTAGAACCCAGAAGGTATTAAGGTACATAAGTCATCGTTGTCGAACCTACGGAGGATTCCAATACAGTAGTCCTCACAGCCAGCTATAGGGTTTCCACACACAACATGCTCGATTCCGAGATGGTCTACTCCTCGAGTCAGGTGTCGATACATCAACTATCATGATGTCCTGAGTTGATGTATCCTGTAGTTCCGTCTCATCATAAGGAACCCAACACGATAGATGACGCGTCAATCAGACGCCTGGTCTGAGAGTTATTGGCATTTCCATTCCAGGGGCCTGGTTGGATTTACGCTCGATCCAAACCCGGCTGTCTTCCAAAAGATGTCCAAAATAGACTTAGATTATCGCAAAAGGAACATCTCATTTCTAGATTCCCAGTGCCGTAGACGGTGCGTCGATCGGATGCCCGGTCTTGGAGATATTCTCATTTAGGAGAAGTCGGGCATGGCCCGTCAAGCCCAGTGGGCTGGCGGGTCAGCCCCACCCGACTCGGCGGGTCCGAACCAGCTAGGGGGTCGGCCCGACCCAACTCGGTGAGTCCGACCCGGCTGGGAGGTCTGCCCGACCCGGTGGGGTGCGGCCCACCTGCGAACCCGGCCCGCGCTTAGGGCCCGTTCTGTTTTCCCGGTGGCACCAAGCGGTGCCGTCTCTTCTTGCCCAGTCGGCCGTAGCTAGCAGGTTCTGCCTGGTGCACGCGACCACACAATGGGCCGAAGATCTCCTCCGCGTGGCGCCTGCGGGCACTGCGGTCCACCATCCCATTCGACAGGAGGCCGACCGGTTCGCCCAGTAGAGTGAGACACGGTTGCGGGTCACGGTCCTCTTCCATGCGGTGCCTTTAGGGGCCGCGATTCTTGAGTTCGGCTGGCAGGAGGCCGGCCAGTTCGGTTCGGCCGAGCGGCCCCCGGATGCGGCCCGCGTCCTCCACCTCCACGTGGCCGGCTCGACGACGCTGGTCGTCCACCGCCGCATCCCTGCTTGGCCACGGCCTTCGGCTCCATAGCGCGGTGTGATGGCACCACACCTCTTCATCTTCCGTGGACCTCCTGGCCGCGGTTCCGCTTCCGTCTGTCGTGGTCTTCCTGGCGGTGGTTATTCTCCGGCGCGGTGCGACGACACCGAGCCCTTTCAGCTCCGCCTCTGTCATCATCAAATAGAAGCAACAAAGGGAAGGGTTGGCCCATGTTCGTGTGGCCCGAACCCACCTCATCATATGATATCAATCGACACATCATTCCGCCAATTTAACAATGTAGAAGGGAGGGTGGAATCAAACATTGAAGTAACCTCTACCTCGATTCAAGGTACGTTGTCGAAGTCAACGAAAACGACATCGCGGAAGTCAGACGTCATTCTTTCAATGTCAGAGGAAATGTTATAGTCATTAGCGGCATTCTTTGCAGGTGGCTTCTTCCTTTTCTTTCCCCTATTGGAAAGAAATAAGTCACATCATCATTCTTCTGTGGAAAAAATGGTGTTCTTTGTCGAGAGGGTATTATTCCTCCAAGAGTTCCTCCAAATTCTACCAACCCAAGCCATATAATGCCAACTCCAACCATAATAATATATCACATATTATTATGTTGGCATAATAAATTCAAAATAATTCATACACACAAATCATTTAATTAGAACATTAATTCAATGTTTTGGCACCATAAATGAGAAGTCTAAGGGTTTAAGAGTTTTAAAGGGGTTAAGGAAAGTTTTAGAGACCCTCTTCAATTTAATTGAGGGTTACATGGGGGGTTTAAGGATAGTTTAAACTAGTGGTCCCCACCCCTAGTTATATCGTCCCATGGAAGGTTAGGGTTTGGTGGTCCCCACCCCTAACCTCCACTTAGAGACCTTAACCACCCTTCAAATAAAAATGTGTTACACACACATTTTTATTTATTTTTTAATTTTAATTAGTAACCCCAATTTATAACTTCCATTCACGTAGAAACACAACTGTGGTAAAGGCCTATTTAAGAGAATACTGGCGCTGCTAGTTCAACGGTGCCTTCAGATTTTAATTCTGAGCACCAGTTCAAAAGATATAAAATCACGCACGTACGTTTACTAAACGTACCCGAACAAAACTTCATAAATTGATTCCGGGCACAACAAGCCTCAGAATCAGGTGACGTCATAAACTTTGGACTCATAAAATTCCCATGTATTTAAGAATAAAATATTTTTTCCATAGGATTTCCAGGTCTTTACATATCCATTATAAGTCAGAGGCATAAAATGTGAATGAATCAAATTTGAAGCATAAATACTATAATATTCATTAAAAGGTCGATTCACAACCTTTTAATAGAGGACCCTCTTCAAATCTTGTTTTGTCACTTTTATATGTTCTATTTGACAAAATAAATTTTTTATTTACAATACGGACATCAAAATTTACTTTGGGTAAAATTTTGGTTTTTTTTTCTGAAAAAATTCAATTTTTAATGAATAGTCAAAAATATTGTATTTTAATTCAAAACTGCATTTTAATATAATTTATTTATAAGGATAGATTATAATTTTAATTGGTTTTATAGTTTAATTATATTATGTATTGAATATTTCATCCAATGTAGGTCATTGGAAGTAATTTCACTTTGAAATTGGATATAAATAAGTGTCAATCTTTTGATAATTATTATTTCTTAAAAACACCCTTTTTTGTTTTAACAGGGGTAATTAATTTCAAATTAATTTACGCCACTTTGGTGTATTGAATTTGGAAAATTGGATTCCATATTTGGAATCAGAAGGTCCAAATGGTGTAAATATGTAACTTTTATTAGACATTTTAAATATTTACCTCAGTAAATATTTTATTTACCTTGGATAAAGGGTAAATCTGGAAAATATGGGAAATAAAATATTATTATAACAATATAAAATTACCCTAATATATGTCCTAATCTTATTTGTTAATACATTTCCCACCATGAGTATCGTTGGGTTGATTTTGGAACCCCATGGAGCCACTTAAGAGTGACAATGACACTTTTTTTAATTAATTTAAAGTAAAGACAAAAATGACTAAAACAAATTTCTTTTAGTAATTAAATTATTAAATGGGTTTATCTAAGATATATCATCAAATATAAATATTTATTTGAAATCTAAAAATATTTCCTACAACATTATATTTTTTTTATAATTTTTAGAAATCATATAAATAAAAATATTTATGACACAATAATGATGTAGTGTTTTCCTCAGTAATGATTGATTTAAATAAATAAGATTATAAAGATTAAAAAAATATAAAAATATTATATAATTATTATTGGAAAATTTAATTTTAAACTTGAGTTATATTATCTTAGACTTTCATGTCTTTTGGAGCTTTAAAAACAGAAAATGATTATCTAATAAAATAATACTTTCAAGATTTTCTAAAGAGCCCCTCCCCCCTTGAAAAAGACCCCAATTCTAACCCATTATTTACACTTATAAATACACTTTTCTTGTCAAAACTCTTCCCAATTAATCTCACTACATCCCACTCCTCTTACTAGAAGACTTACCCTAGGATGAAGCCAATTCACGTAAACCTTTTGGTTCAAACCAAGGAGAGATACTCGATTTGAAGGTACCACCATCTCTTAAGTTATTTTGTTTTATTTTAATTCTCCATCCCCATTAATAAATTTTATTCCTTTATTTTATAACAACCATAGTATCACAAATTTACTAGTTTGTTGTTATGAGAAGTATTCTAACTACACTTTCACACACCTCCATATAATGGGTAAAGAACATACTTTTTCTATGGACGGAAAACTACTGCCTCACGGAACGATGATTGCTCAATCTTATCCTACCACCTCTAATGGTGGCCGTTATGATGGAACTGTATTTATATATGATATATATTATTTTTATATTTTATCTATGATTATTTAATTTTTATTTAAAAACATACCTTTATGCATTCCAATATGTGTAAATACAATAATTTTATTTGAGGAAGTGCGGACTACCGCCCCCTCAAGGTGATATGATTCATCCATGACAGACATGGAACATTTAAATGATGTAGTTAATGAAATTATATAACATATATATCATATTATATTATACTATAATTATAATATACATATGTATCATCATGTTTTCATTCCATTAAAAATGAAATAAAAATGAAAGTAGTGTTCATGCGTACGTACGACTTACCATCTCCATGAACAGTACATTTAATTTCTTATCACCAAATGTTATTTAATATTATAAATACATACATAAACTGGATATATATTATATATATGATATATAAATCATGAATATCATTCTAGTGATATTGTAATTTTGAACACATGAACAACTTGTAATTATAAGAAGTTCATTTTTGACTCAAGTACCAAATGTCAACAAAACTACCATTATTAACTGAAATGATTGAATAATGTTTATAACATGGTAATAAGTGATATAAAAGGAATAATAAACATGAAAATGGTTCTTAATAAGGTAGAAATTATATTTAGTTTATTATTCAGGATTTTAAACAACGAACGGGTCAAGTCAGACACAAGGTTAGGGGTTTCTTATCTCACATTTAATTCCATGATATTTCCATTGTTCGCCACTTATTTATTCCATGTGGTGTATAGTGTACTTCCAATTGATATATATTATCATGACTATCTTTATATTCATGGTATTATGCGATTAATTTTGTGGTTATTATCTTTTTTTCATACAAATCGATTGATTAAAATGTGGTAAGGAGTTTCATCTAACTTTTCATTCCCGTGAGATTCAAGCTATATTTTCCAATATTTGCTTTTGTGTGGGGTATGTACTACCCATGATTGTATTAATTGGGTAATATGAATCAATTTATGGTTATTTACATCTTCATTTTATGATCCTTCTTTCATGGAGTGTGTATTTTGTATGTTACCAAATTGGTACGGGAACAATTCACCCCCGCCTTTTTAAAAGAATTTTTTTATTATGTCTTTTAATTTACATCTACTTATGTGCGGATATGTTCCTCTATATCATTATTTCTATAAAGTTTTTTTACAAGTGATGATATAACCTTTTCTCTCTCATCAACTCATTTTATGAATTTTACAGTGACGTCGTTAGGCTATAGAATTTCTATAAGAGAACTTCTTAAACAAATTTCAATTTGTTGGGGTTAAACTTATACTTGATGATTATGTTGTGCTATGAATTTTTGTGAATGATTTATGATTGTTTTAATCTAAATATCCAATCATATTGAGTGTATTTATATTTTTCATACATAATTATTTAATTGATTTATCCTTAATCTATGGATATCGTTTTTATAAGGGATTTCATCTCAATTTACATTCCATTGAGTCTTCATTGTTGTTATACACCAATTTACTCTTATATGGTGTATATAATGTCCTTTGGAATATTATATCATGAATCCCTTTATTCTCATGATATTATAAAGTCCTGATTAATTGTTATTTCTCAATTATTTGTATTCAGCATCTCTCATTTTGTTAAAAACTCTTTAAGTAAAACATGAGTAATAATGTTTTAAAGATTTATTCTTTTAAATATTTCTTATTAATGGATATGTTTTCAAAATGTTTTTAGGATTTATTTATATAGAAATTAATGTTTTCAAATGATGATTAATTTATAATATTCAAAGTGGTATGGGACACTTTGATTCAAAAATCTCTTTATTAAAAGTTTCAAATGGTTTTTTAAAATGGTTTGATTAAGAATTGATTATGTAAATATCTTGAAAAAATATATTGTGATAGAAATGTGGAAATGTTATCTCCCCTTTATGATTTTTTCTATGTTATGACTATGTTATGGTTCATCAAAATTGTTTATAAATATGGGTGGTTTCGTGATAAAACTAGCACAGGTGAGCCTGAGATAGCTCTCTAATGCATTGGGTAACATGATGGAGGTAAATGTTGATGTTTCTACTAAAATATTTAGGGAATATAATGTGATGGTATTCCAACGTAACTCCATATGTAGCTGTGATAGATACAATGTAAGTATTTTTTGTATGCCACAAGTTTCCTTTATGATTTAGTATTTCTATGTGTAATTAATAAATCTTATGATTTCATAAGGTATGTTATGATTGAAAAGTATGGTTTCATTGAATTGTATTTATTGATGGGACAATGTTTTCTTTCCTTATTTTATAACCCTTATAGAGATTTGTTTTTCAAATCTCAGGTTTTTGAAATGTTTTTCATAGGACATAAAGTGGAAGAGGGTCATAGATGGGATCATGTAAAAGTCATTCTATCTAAAACTTGGAACTAGACATGTTTTTTAAGAAATTTTATTTTTAAAAAATGGATACTGAGTAGTAGTGCCTACATTCAATTTTCAATTTGATATGTAGTAGTTGTGGCCTAATTCTCTAAAACCCTAAACCTAAAAGATCCTCAATATGGATTATTCATTTAATTCAAGATTATGTAATGTTTTAAGGCCGAGTCCTTATAAAAATAGTTGTACAGGTATATACCATCATGTTTGAAAAACATTTTTATACACATTCCTTAACTGGGAAGAAAGAAACTCCCCCACCTTGGCATGGAATCATCTGCAATCACTAGAAACCCACCACTATAGCCCAAAATGTGCAAACATCATTAAACACCTTCACTTGAAAACACAAATGCCCAAAACACTTCCTTCAAAAATATAAAATTAAAGAAAGTAATTAATGAATTCAACCAGTTATAACACACATTTAAAACATCACATATATTTATTCTCATCTAATCATCAAACATCAAGTTTCATTAATATTAGTAAAAAATGAAATGGATCAATATCCCTCTCATCAAAATCAATATTATCACAATCACCATCATCTTATACATCATCATTATCATTACAAACCTTGCAAACATACTCACCTTATTCATCACCATCATCCTCACAATCATCCTCCCCATCCCCATCACCATCACCATCACCATCACCAAGAACATCATCATTTTTAGCATCACTAGGGCCGTCACTCAGTTCTCCATATAACGTATACATCATTGACATATATGTATCATAATACATGGTAGTATCTAGTGGAATTGATTGACATAAGTCTTCAATAAAATCCATAAATTCATCATTGTACTTTTGATTCCCTTAATGATTCTGAATTACCATTTTTTGTCCACTTCTACCTCAGTACGAGCACATTATGCCTCTAAAAAGGATACTTTCAACTTAGTGATACAATAACTGGTATGTGGAGTGGTATAGTATATATTGGGTTCAATAATCTTCCCAGATCAATAGTCTACTCTCCCATGGTGCTCATCTTCTAATACCTGATGCAAATGATCTTTTGGCCTAATTTTTTTAGATTCTTTATCTTTAAGGGCCTCCAAACCACACTATTAAAAATATAAATAAACTTTTTATGTCATGACCCGACCCTACCGGTCTCAAGTCGCAACTACCCGAAGACCACCTCTAAAGGCCAGGGGCTTGTGACAAGCACCGAAGGGGTAACAATCTCAGGGAGGCCTTAGCCTATGTACCTGTACACACACACACAACTCACTCAATGAAGAAGTGCAGAGTAAAAAAGTAAACCAAAGGAAAAACAACTATAACCCAACCATAGTCATGCATCAACTTGTAAATAGTGAAAAGTAATTTGCAGAAAAGTTTTAACAATATATCAAATAGAAAAAGGGCAAAACACATGCCCAACCCGAAAGGTGCCACAACCTGGCAACATGTAAAAAAAAGTAAACAGGTGATGAGTCTCACACCTGAAAGCTCTACTACAACCACTGAACATAGCCCAAGATCCTTTGTCCTCTACGCTCCCCCGTAGTCTCGATCGACCTGTCCATCGTATGCAAGGGCACACCAAGTGCGGGAAAAGGCCAAGCAGGGGTGAGTATAGAGATACTCAGTAGGATGCCCTGAAAGCTCGAGGGAGCAACAAAGGAGGTAATAAAACGTTGAGAAGTAGATAAAAACTAGAACAGTGAAAGAGTAAAATAAATAGAGTGTAGCTCTACCGAACAAGTGAAAGAAGGTAGGCTCGTCTGAACAAGAGGAGTTAGACACTGAAAGCACGTGGCATACCCCGCGTGTCTTCACCCCTCCCAAAAGGATAGTAACTGAACCCAAGGAGTGGGAACGAATGTAGGGTGTAAATATATATATACTCAACAAGGAACCCAAACGAGTGCATAAGGGGATCTCCATCTACATGATTAGCCTAGGAAAAGTCACAAACAGTTATAAGGATAGCCATCCCTGATTCCCAACAGTCCCGCATGTCAAAGCCGCCTCATCACTAAACCGTACCACCAAAAGTCCTGCTCCGGTAATCATGGACAAAAGCCACCGACTAGCCACATCAAAAGGGATGAGTCTGAAAGAAGTTGTCGAGTAACCCACTTCCCCTCCCAACTGAAGGGTAAACCCCAAAAGGTCGTTAGGTGACCCACTGCCTAGCCCAACAAGAGGGTAAACCCTAAAGGGTTGTCGGGTGACCCACTACCCAGCCCTCCCGGAGGGTAAACCCTAAAAGGTCGTCGGGTGGCCCACTACCCAGCCCTGCTTGAGGGTAAACCCTAAAATCAAAGGGTAACCCACAACCCAGACCTCCTGGAGTGTAAACCCTATGTTCAAAGGGTAACCCACTACCCAGCCCTGCTGAAGGGTAAACCCGGAACTGGTCCGAAAACTCCATGCTGCCCGTGCCATCACTGGGTGTCGCTAACATCGCGACCATGCATTGGGTTGGAGTGTATCAATGAAACCTGCAAGCAATGTCATTTCATGTTTCCACATTTAATGAGATCTCAAAAAAGGCTCTGCAGGCCCAAACAGATTACACCGTTGCAATTATCATGAAAAAACAGGTGAGATAGTCTACATACTCTCTGGAAAACAGACTCCCAACAAAAAGTTATTCAAAACTGATTTATGCCCATACGACATCTTGTGGGGCCCACAACTCGGTCCCGAAAAAGGTCGTGTGAACTGCGCCATCGTGATGCCCTCGAAAAAACACGCCAAAACGACAACTCATTCACCCTGAAAAGATGTTTGATGAAAATGTTGCAAAATGCTACTCACAGATTAAAAGACGGCCCGTGGGGGCCACGCCTCTACTCCGACTTCAACGTCTGAAACCACCTGATGCAACTTCGTCTCAACGCCAGGGTTACAACTCCGACAATGGTGCCTTAAACAGACTCCAGATGTGTTCGCGCCATCAGAATGAAGATTCCTAGTGTAGTACTTAATGAGCATTCCGCATCATCGAACCCCCGTCTTAAGAATTGAAATTTTCCAAGACCATCTAATAAACTTATTTTCGAGCCAAGGATTTCACTTCCATAGACATCATGCAAAACGAACACCCGTAGTGGATGTTACGGGTGTCCAAAGTCATGCGGACGAATCCCTTTGGGCTGAACCGGTCTGGTATGGCCGGTCCACCCAGCCTGGGCCGGCCATCCCGGCTCGCAGCACCGGCCCACGGCCCTGCCGCATAGCCCGGCCGTAGACCTGTGGTCCTCCGCGCCGACCGACCCTCGTGGCCAGTCACTGGTCCGCACGGAGACCCACCTTTGGCGGATCTCTGTCCCCCGTGTGGGGTCGCGCACCGTGACCCCCGTCGTGCGCCGTATCGGCGACCAGGGTGCCCGCCGCCGCCGGGGATGCCCACCACCGCCGCGGATGAGCCCGCCACCGCCACTGAGGAGCCCACCACCGCGACACCGTGCGAAGAGTCCGCCACCACCTGGGATCCACTGAACTGCCGCGCTGACCACTGAAAACCCCCTGGAACCACCAGAAACAAAGGGAAATGGCCAGAAATCTTCCTGGGGCCACCCTGGATGCCCTGGCACTCGAAATTTCGATTCGAAAAGAGTGTTAGATAGCTCGAATCGAATCATAGGCCTCTATTTCATTCGATCGACAATTAAATGGCATTTCGACACTAAAATTTGAATTCCAGAAGATGCGGGAAATAAAAAAATAAAAAAGAAAACACACGATCCTACATCACTGGGCGTAGCACGAAGCTTCATCAATGATCCGCCGGAGCCGCCACCTGCCTTGGAGGGGGAGAGAGAGCTTGAAGGAGGTTCTCCCTTATTTGGAAGAACTTTCTCTAAAGAGAAAAACAAGGGGGATAAGAGGGTGGGGGTGGTATGTTTAAATAGAAAACTTATGTAAAATTTAATTAAGTTTTAAAACACCCACCAGTAGGCCCGTACCCGGACTCTCGACATGGTCGAGGTTAACCCGTATCATGGGTAAAAAACACGTTATGAGCGCAACGACGATATCAGAATATTAACTTGAGCCTCTGTTCATAAGTTGTAAAGTTCACACTCAGGGATGCCAAATTACAGAAACGCCCCTGGTGGTGTTTTCCACAGAAGGTCCGCGCCTGTGAAAGTCACACCCCTCCTAGGGTAAAAGTCATGTTACGGACTCAAAAGTGCCCTCAGGTTTCCAATCTGAGCAACTTTTTAGGAGTTATTCTGGTTATTTGGTGTGTCGAGTGTGAACGCACTTAAAATTTAATTTTGGTCACATTGGGGCTCGGAATCACGTGCCGTATGAACTCCATTCTCTGGAATAACATCAAGAAAATTTCAAAGTCTTATAGTCTCAAAACCCGGGTTCTTAAATCATTACCTCCTTCAATTTTTTCATAATCGAAAAAAAACTATAAAAACAACTTGGGATACTGAGCCCTCATCTGGCTCTCCCGTTCCAAGGTTCTTTCCTACACCCTCCCATGTTTCCACAACACACAAACCAAAGGAATGGTCTGTCCACACAGTGTCTGCTCTTGCCGGTCCTCAATAACCACTGTGTGCTCGGTAAAGGTGGCTCCATCCTCGATGTCCATTTTTCCCTAGTTGATAACATGAGTGAGGGCATGCACGTATTTCCTCATCTACGACATGTGGAAGACGTCATGCACCCTCTCCAGCTGTGGGAGTAGAGCAAGATGGTAGGTGACCTCACCAACCTTGCACACAATCTCAAAGGGCCCAATGATCCTCAGGGATATCTTTCCACCTCGGCCAATCCTTCATGTACCATGCCGTGGAGAGACTCTCAAAAAGACATGGTACCCCTTCTAAAACTCCAAAGGCCTGCGATGATGATCTACGTAGGACTTATGTCAACTCTGAGCTATCCTCATCTACTCATGAATGACTTGTACCTTCCCTACCGTCGCCTGCACCAACTCTGGTCCCATGAAGGAGGTCTCCCCAACATCCGTCCAGCCTAATGGTGACCTAAAGGGCCTCCCATAGAGGGACTCAAAGGGTTCCATAACGATATTGGAGTGGTAACTATTGTTGTACGTGAACTCCACCAAGGCCAGGTGATCCTCCCAGCTCAGGAAAAAGTCTAACACACACGCCCTGAGTATATCCTCCAACAACTGGATAGTGCGCTCGGTCTGCCCATCCGTTTGGTGGTGAAAAGGTATAATCATCCGCATCTAAGTCCCGAATTCCTCCTGCAGGCCTCACCATAATCGCAACGTAAACCGCACGTCATGATCAGAGACGATCGTCTAGGGTACTCCATGAAGGTGGACGATCACCCAAACATACAGCTGCACAAGGCTCTCCACCGAGCTCTTCTCCTTTATGGTAAGGAAGTGCGCCGAGTTTGTGAGTCATTCAACTGTCACCCAAATGGAATCATGGCCCTTCACTGTGCGTGGAAGTCCTATGATGAAGTCCCTAGATATTTCATCCCACTTCCACTCCGGGATATCAAGGGGCTGCAACAACCCTGCAAGAACTTGATTCTCTGCTTTCACCTACTGACATGTAAGACACCGAGAAACGAACTCAACTACGCTTCGCATCATTCCAGACCACCAAAACTACCACTGAAGGTCTTTGTACATCTTCCCTACACCGGGATCTATAGACAAGGGAGATGTTTGGAACTCCCGCATCCCGTCATCCGGCATCTCCACTGGTACTACAGCTTGCCCCTAGAACAGGATATCATGATTCCCTCCTTCAAAATACCCATCAAGTGCATAGCCCATTGATATCTTGTCACGAAGTACCTCACTATCAACGTCCCCCAGCTGAAAATCTCTCACATGCTTAAGGAGAAAAGGAGTGAACACCATCGACTGTAGAAAATCCATACCCTCCTGCTCCACCAAGGTCAGCCGTAGGGAAGCCGACTTCTATGAAGCTTCCCGAACTAAACGAGCCTGGGACTTCTTGTTAAGGGCATCTGATACTACATTTCCCTTCTCTGGAGTTTAGACTATCTTGAAATCATAGTCCTGCAGAAACTCTAGCCAGCACCTCTGCCTCAGATTCAAATCCCACTAAGTAAAGATGTACTTGAGGTTCTGGTGGTCTGAGTAGGCCACAAAACGCTCACCTAGAAGGTAGTGTCTCCATAACCTCAAGGCGAAGACCACCCCTTCCATCTCTAAATCACGAGTTGCATAATTCTTCTCGTGGGGCCTCAACTGCCTCAACCCATATGAAATTACTGCCCGCTGCTGCATTCGCACACACCCGAGCCCAGCTCCTAAAGTATCACAACACACTATGAACTCAACGTCCTCCTCTGGTAGCCTCAACACTGGAGCCCTAGTTAGCCTCTATCTCAGCTCCTCAAAGGCCTTCTGGAACTGATCAGTCCAGGTGAACAGTCATCCCTTTCATGTCAATGCGGTCAAAGGGGCAGCAATCTTGGAGAAATATTCCACGAACCTCCTATAGTACCCTGCCAATCCAAGGAAGCTCCGTACCCTTGATGCATTCTTGGGTGGCTCCCAAGAATGCACTACCTCTACCTTTATGAGATCTATGGCCAATCCCTGCTCCGTAATGATATTCCATAGAAAGTAAACCCCATGAATCCAAAAATGACACTTTGAGAGATTCCCATACAGCTAGTGCTCTAAGAGTAAGTCTAGGACCATCCTCAAATGCTCTATGTGCTCCTCTTCCATCGCAGAGTAGGAAGGTATGTTATCAATGAAGACAACCACAAACCGGTCCAAGTACGGCTGGAAGATCTGGTTCATCAAAGCCATGAAAACAGTGGGGGAATTCATCATGCCAAAGGGAATCACCAGAAACTCGTAATGCCCATATCGACAACGGAAATCCATCTTCGGGATGTTAGCCTCACAAACCCTCAATTAGTGGTAGTCGGATCGAAGATCGATCTTGGATAACTAGTTCGCACCTCTCAACTGATCAAAGAGGACGTCGATCCTTGGTAAAGGGTACTTGTTCTTTATCGTAGCCTAATTCATGCGATGATAATCCATAGAAAGCCACAAACTCCCATCTTCCTTTTTTCACAAACAAAACCAGAGCTTCCTAGGGGGACACACTAGGACTAATGAATCCCTTCTCATGAAGGTAATCCAACTAAAGTCATTTCTCCCGAGGCTCTGTGGGTTCCATGAGATAGGCCGCACATGATATCAGGGCAGTCCCAGGCTTCATGTGAATTCAAAACTCGATCTCTCACCTCAGAGGTAGTCCCAGACATCCTCGGGAAAACATCCATGTAGTCCTCTATAATGGTAGGGAGCCAAGTGCTGGTAGAATCTGCTGCTTTGGGAGCCATGCTCTCCAACTGGTGAGAAAAAGGTCGTGGTCTCCTACTCAGAGTACCTGTCTGCTCTGCCACGAGGTCTCGGTCACCTAGAATAGTGAACCTCATCCCATCAGTGTGTACGCCTCTGACTCTCCTACGACGACATTAAATCTGGGCGTGAACCATAGAAGACAATCCATGCCCAGGATGACATCGTAAGGTTCCATCGTGATGACGAGTCGGTCCCACGTGAAAATCTCTTCTCCGAACGACTGTTCACACTGTCTGCAGATAAAGGTCACCAACAAGGCACTTCCCGTAGGAACCTCAAGGCTAAGTGCAGGTGTTAGTGCCTATACTGGAAGCTCCAACTCCCGTACTAAAAGAAGCGATATAAAAAAGTGGTTGGAACCTGTTTCTACAAGTACCGAAGAAAGCGTAGTGTAAACACAAAGCATACCTTGGACCATCTCGTGCACTAGGGGGGGGGGGGGTGGTCACAAACAACCATAGCCTGAAGATTCCCATAGCCTCTACCTCTAGCTCCCTGAGCCTGATGTGGGCCGCCCAGTGGTGGTGGTGGAAGGACCTCGAAACACCGTCCCGGACCTCCAGGTCATGCCGCTCTACCTGCACCGCCTTCCCGAGGACCACCCTGTCCTCGCTTGGGAGATCCCTGGTCACGACGCTGACTCTGGAGCTGTGGTGTGCCCACTGCCTGCCACCGCTGGTCAATAAGCCTAGTCAGGAAGTCCCGTGATTGGGGACCCTATCCGTCACAAGCATAGCACTGGATCTATCCTGACTGCCTCAGTGCTCTACGGATCCACTACATTGTATGACCCTACCCCTGAGTCTGCTCATGGAATGGTCTCCTCGATAGGGTATCTGCTCTCTACCGCCTGCCTAATACTGAAGACTCTGCTCTGAAGTGGGCACTACTA
Organism: Viscum album; assembly: GCA_963277665.1. Classification (NCBI taxonomy): domain Eukaryota; kingdom Viridiplantae; phylum Streptophyta; class Magnoliopsida; order Santalales; family Viscaceae; genus Viscum; species Viscum album. The sequence goes on from OY728142.1 coordinate 1,494,045,983, forward strand.
GGCCTTGTCAACTGGCATCCCTCAGCCAAGAATCTCTCTGTCATGAGCATCCTCTCTAGCACCCTGACATAAGTAGGGATGCACAGAGGTACTACACTAGCACATATCTCCATGCGAAGACCCTACTCAAACTTTTGCGCTCAGAAGTAACTGTCGCGGGTCATATTCCGTGAGTAGCGTGTCAGATTAGTAAACCGATCTGAGTACTATGCCATGACCATCCCCCATACTAAAGCTCTATAAGATCCTGAATCTGAATGGAGTGTAAACAATAGGGGGATTACTCCCCCCGAAACAGCTGCTGGAAGCTATCCCACGTTAGAGATGACTCGTTGTGGGTCTGCGTGACCAACCCCCACCAATGGCATGCCGTCCTGAGGAAAAGTTTGGCAGCTAGGGCTGCCATCTAGTTCGATGGTGTCCGTACCAGCGTAAAATTTCAGTCCAAAGACTCTATCCAGTCTTCCACTTCTTTGGGATCCAGGTCCCCGAGGAACTTCTGTGGTCGCTGATGCTGAACGTCTCGGAGCGCACTCATCCTACGCTCAACCTTGGCCCGTACTGTTGGTACTAACTACCACTCTCTAGGTGGAGGGGCCACTGCTGAAGCACTGGGTGGACGGGGATCACATGAGGGTCCCTGAATTGATGCCTCATCGTTCGCTAGGTTGTCATCACGAACTAGAGAGGGTAACCTGGCTGGCTGCTGTCGTGGGGAAATCCTGAAAATTATCAAGGATTACCACAATCAATGAGCACATATATATATATATATATATATATCAGTAATAAAAAAGTGGAGCTATCTCAAAAAGTATTGTCAAAGACTCAATCCTACTGGATGCATGTTCCAATGTTCCTTGCAACAAGTGTCTCAGCGTGCCCAGTCGACAAGAGGGTTATCAGGGTCCTAGTGAATGGATACATCGGCCGCCCGTGCCATCACTAGACTCCCTGGCCTGAGAGCCACTCTCGAGACACATTGAAATTATTTCCCTAAATCCCAACCAATTCCTTTTTAGGGACATCCGAACAATTCCCCAAGGAATGAACCACCTTTGATACCACTTTGTCATGACTCGACCCTACCGGTCTCAAGCTGCAGCTACCCTAAGCCTGCCTCCATAGGCCAGGGGATAGCGACAACCATTGAAGGCGTAACAATCTTGGGGAGGCCTTAGCCTAAGTACCTTTACACACACACAAAACTCACTCAGTGCAGAAGTGTAGAGTACAAAAGGAAACCAAAGAACACACAACTATAACCCAACCACAGTCATGCATCAACTTATAAATATAGAAATGTAAAGTGCTGAAAAGTGACGAGAAGATACCGAAAAAGGGAAAAACACACGCCCAACCTGAAAGGTTCCACATCCCAACAATAGGTAAACAAAAGTAAAAAACTGATGAGTCTCACACTTGAAATTCCTACTATAACCACTGAAAGCATTCCAAGCTCTTATGTCCTCTACGCTCCTCCATAGTCTCGGTCGACCTGTCCATCGTCTGAAAGGGCACACCAAGTGCAGGAAAAGCCCAAGCAGGGGTGAGTATAGAGATACTTAGTAGGATGCCCTGAAAGCTGAAGGGAGCAACAAAGGAGGTACTAAAACGATGAGCAGTAGATAGAAAAGAGAATAGTGAAAGAGGAGAATAAATAGAGTTCATCTCAACCCAACAAGATAAAGAAGGTAGGATCATTCTACCAAGAGGATCGAGACATGAAAATCACATGGCATACCCCGCGTGTCTTCACCCCTCCAAGAAGGAGAGTAATTGAACCCAAGGAGTGGGAATGAAATTAGGGTGTAAATATATATATGATCAATAAGAAACCCAAATGTATGTGTAAGGGGATCTCCATATCCAAGCTCAGCCCAAGAAAACTCACCAAAGTTTCAAAGGATAGCCATCACTGATGCCCAAGAGTCATTCACGTCAAAGTCGTTTCATCACAAAACCGTACCACCAAAAGTCATGATACAGTATTAATAGAGAAAATCCAATGACTATCCACATCTAAATGGATGAGTTTGAAAGAAGTCATCGACTAACCCACTACCCAGCCCAACTGGAGGGTAAACCCCAAAAGGGAATCAGGTGACCCACTGCCTACCACTACTAAAGGTTAAACTCTAAATGGTTTTCGGGTGACCCACTACCCAACCCTGCTGGAGGGTAAACCCGAAACTGTCATTGGGTGACCCACTGCCTAGCCCTACTGAAGTTTGAACCCTAAAATCAATGGGTAACCCCCTGCCTAGCACCGCTAGAGGGTAAACCCAGAACTGGTCTGATAACTCCACGTTGCCCATGCCATTACTGGGTGTCCCTAACATTGATCTTGTGAATTGGGTTGTAGTGCGTCAAAGAAAACTCCGACCAATGTCCCATCATGTTTCCACATTTAATTAGATCTCAAAGGAGGATCTGCACACCCAAACATATTACACTGTTCTAATCCTCATGGAAAAACACATGAGATAGACTACTTACTCATTGGAAACGAACTCCCGATGAAAACGTTATTCAACACCGATTTATTCCCATATGACGTCTCTGGGGCCCACACCTCGGTCCCAAAAGAGGTCGGGTGAACTGCACCATCACGATGCTCTCAGAAAATTATGCCCAAACTACTACTCATTCACCCCGAACGAACGTCTGTTGAAAAAGTCGTAAAATGCTACACACAGCCTAAAAGACTGCCCATGAGCCCCACACCTCTACACCCGCTTCAACACCTGAAACCACCCTAGAACACTTCTTCTTGATTCTAGGTTCACAACAGCACTGACATAACCTTAAACAGACTCTGGATGTGTTCGCGCAATCCGAAGGAAGAATCCTAGCGTAGTACTTAACGAGCGTGACGCGCCACCGAACCCCCGTCTCTGGAAATGAAAATTTCTGAGACCATCTTGAAAACTTTGTCCTGAGCCGAGGATTGCACTGATATAGACAGAACACCAAATGGACAAGCGTAGTGGAAGTTACAGGTGTCCGAAGTCAAGGGGATGAACCCCTTTGGGCCGGACCGACCCGTAGCGCTGGCCCGCGACCCTGCCGCGCGGCCTGTCCATTGACCCGTGGTCCACCGCGCCGACCGGCCCTCGTGTCTAGTCGTTGGTTTGTGCAGTGACCCGCATTTGACATGTCACTATACCCCGCGTGGGGTCGCGTGCCGCGACCCCCATCTCGCGCCGCACCGGCGACCTGGGAGCCGGCCGCCGCCGCTGGGGAAGGCCGCCGCCACCGCTGAGGAGCCTGCCACCGCCGCTGAGGGGCACGTCACCGCGCCACCATGCGAAGTCCCCACCACAACCTGGGATCCACCGGACCACCACTCTGATCGCCGGAAACCCCATTGAACCGCCCAAAACTAAGGGAAATGGACGAAAAACTTCTCGGGGCCACCCCAGACGGCCCGGGACTCAAAATTTCGATCCGAAAAGAGCGTTGGAAAGCTCAGATTGAATCCTATGCCTCTGGAATTATCTAGACAAGTAAATAGAATTTCTACACTAAAATTTGAATTCATGAAGATGTATGAAATAAAAACAAAAAAGAAAACGCACGATCCTAACTCGTTGGGCGTAGCCCGACGCTTCACCAATGATCCGCCAGAGCCGCCACCCGCCTTGGAGAGGGAGAGAGATCTTGGAGCAGGTTCTCCCTTTTTGGGAAGAAAATGAACCAAGGAGAAAATAAAGGGGAAGAAGAGGGTGGGGGTGGTGCGTTAAAATAGAAAAATTAATTAAAAATTAATTATGTTTTAAAACACCCACCAGTAGGCCCGTACCCAGACTCTTGACGGGGTTGAGGTTAAGCCACCTCTAGGGAAAAAACCACATTCAGAAGGCAACAATGGACTTAGAATTTTAATCCGAACCTCCATTCAGAAGATGTAATGTTCAGTCTCGGGGCCACCAAATTACGAAAATTCCTCTGGGGGCATTTTCCACAGAAGGGTCGTGTCAAAAAATGTTATACCCCAACTATGGTAAAATTTTCTTTCTGGACTCAACGGTGCCCTTAATTTTCCCATCTCAGAGACCGTTTAAGAGTTATTCTGGTTATTTGGCATTTCCAGTGTGAATACACTAGAAATTTAATTTCGGCCGCACCGGGGATTGGAATCACGCACCATCTGAACACCCTGCTCTGGAATAACATCAAGAAAATTTTAAAGTCTTACAAGCTCAAAACCTAGGTTCTTACAATTTAGTTTCGAAATATATATTATAATTTTAAATTAACAAAGTAAAACATACAATCTATTGTCATGTTTTTTTGTTTACATTTGTTCTATCTTTCTTCTTTCTACCCAAGAAAAACAATTTATATCAAGCTTCACAACCTTCTATATGAAGTAATTACCTTTGTAAAGACATTTAATTTATAAACCCATTTTTTGATAAAATATTATTTATTAGCAAAATTAAGTTATTTTATCCAATATTTAATAGATAGTTAATAATAAAAACAAATTGAATTTGATTTCAAAAAAATGTATTATATTATCCCAAACTCTTTGAAGCTACAATCAATAAATCAAAAACTATGGGGGAGTAGATATAAGGATATCTATCCTTTATAAATTATATATAATAGAGTGTATGATTAAATGAAGTATATGGAAAAGTTTAAGATTTCATTTTATTTATAAAGGATGACTTAGTAGAATTCACTATAAATACACACATTTCATTAATAAATTAGTGTTAAAAGGGGAATTTTAATTATAGTAGTATTATACACAAATAAAAGAGTGGAGAATATTTTATTCTAGGATTTTATGTGTTGTATTTGATGACATAATATTTATATTTATTGACAAGGACATATACAATGATATTAGAAGACACGGTGAATCAAAAGGTGAATAGGATGGTTAACGGACACATGAAACCCATATTTAGATTATTCAAAATGTATACGAATGAGGCGTTAGACTTTTCTTGATGTTCAAAGGTTTCCAAAAAATTATTAGTTTATTTTAATATTTCTACTATGTGGATGTTTGGAAATGATTTTGGTGGTGTAAGTAAATTTTGTTCATGATGTTATTTGATTTAATATTTTTTGTAGAAGTGGAGCTAAGATTTTTTTTGAAGTAAGTTGAATTTACATAAATTTTTGAATGAAAAGATGTTGTGTGACATGGGATTATCTTTATTTTATTTTTTCCACTAAATAATATAGATAGGTTAGGTTTTACTAAAAATTATCATTCCCCTTTTACATTGACACCGTATACTTTAAAATTAGTCGGTGCATAGAATTTATGTTAACATGAAGTTTAAAGTGACAGAAAATGTTTTGGTGTGTGTAATAGAGGGGATAGAAAGATATATATTGATTGGCCTAAGGTAAGGTATTAGACTATGAATGTTTCCTCTATTTATTTTTATCATTTTTTATATATCATTCCTTGATCATACCTTTAGGTTTCCCTTTACTAATATGTGTATATTGGATTTAAATGCCTATGATTTTATTATAACATGATCTATTGTTTTATTAAAAGATTAATTTTATATAAATTAAAATATTATTTATTTTTTTCAATTAAAAAATATATTTTATATTTATTTATTTTATATTTTTGTTGATATTACTAAGGTTATCATCTCCCTAAATGGGTTGTCAATACTGAGGAAATTAAGGCAATAATACCTAAAGTGATAGTCATTTACCATTTTCTAATGGGTGATATATGAAATTGGGAATTATTCATGTATAATCATGCATTTTATAGTATAATTATTTCATCTAATTTATCATCATCTTCATTTTTCATGAGGATGTATCCATTATGACATTGGTGTAGTAGGTCAGGGACTAATAGTCATTTATGTCAATCAAATCCTAATAAAAATCATAATTATATCATTTTTGGTAAACTTTAATGATTTTATAATGTATTATTGTGTAAAATAGTTTGAACTAGATCTACCAATTTGGAGGATCCCAATCATCAACCTGCTGATCCTAATCCTAATATAGTGGATCTATAAAGTACCTCATACTATATATTTCCTTTCATCATCTGGTTAATCCTTTGATTATTGTAATTAAGGTAAGATATATTTATATGTATTTGGAATCTTAATAATATTTTTGTGACATGAATTTACATCTAGAACAATGAAATTATCTTGAGAATATGTTTTCGGAACAGTTTGACATAAATGTGATTCTTATGTTTTCTTTTGTTTTCAACATAAAAATAATGTTCAAATTAAAGTGATATTTGATGATCCATTTGAGATAATGTTAATCTCAATATCTATTGGGTGTTTTAATATGATTAGAATAATTTTTTAATAGTTTGGAGTAAATATGTAATTATTTTGATATGATGTGGAATTTTGATCCAAGTTAAAATATTTATACGTCTAGAGGTATGAATGAGTTAATTTGAAGAAAGTAGAAGTAGTTTCAATGTAATTGCTCCTCCATAATGTAGAAAATTATGGTATCAATAGAATTTTAAAATAATAATAATATGTTTTTAGAAGAAGATGTTTATAAATATCTAAAAAATATTATTTTAGTGGAATTGTTACCATCAAATCATGTAAGGAGGGTGGATTGAAGAATCATGACAAATATCATGGATTGTTTTTGTGTATGAGCTACGAGTTTCTTAATTTTTTCAATTAATTTATTTAGTAGAGAAATTCAATTTAACTATAAATTAGTGAATTTTCACACTATTTATGAGATCGAGTATGATATGACCAAAAAACTAAGACTATTGTTTCAAAAAATAACCATTACGTCTCTGGTGTTGTGATTAAAATGTTTTACTAAAAATAAAAAATGTAATCAGAAATAACCATGATCAAAATTAACATGAGATTGATGAATATGGTATTATAGTTGAAATTTAAATGGGAAGGATTATTTTAGATTATATGTCAATTATCAAATACTTGATTTATTCTGTAGAGGCCACTGATCTTTCCTAGAAATACCAATTGTTATTGTAAGCTTATAATGGAATCCAACCTAATTCAATTTCGAATCATATATTAGGAATCAATAGTAAAAAATTATAATCTATAAGTAAAATACATTGATACTAACACTGGTAGGTACAAATCATGAATAGTTTTTGTTATATTAGATGAAAACTTATAATTATTTATTTATGTGAGACTAGTCATGATATTTGGATATTTTTATAGGATACACATTATTGAACAGATATATTGAAATGAAATAATCTTATCATGTTCTATTCAATGTACGTGGAGAAAAAAATGTGGGGAAAAGATTTTTTAAATAAAATACTCTATCTTTTCAAAAGCATTGTAAATTGAATGAATGCACATATATATGAATTTTAAAATATCTATGTAGAAAATAGATTTATAACATCACTACTAATGAATTTTCACTCTAATAAATAATCCATTGATGATAATAAGAAATCCCATGATTATAAATATTATGATATTATAAGTTTAATTATTCAATAAAAGTTGGATTTTAATAACACAACTGAAGAAAAGAAAACATTATTGATGGGTATACCATTTAATTATATAAATTTTGTTTTGTATTAAAAATATGAATATGAGATACATGAATTTTAAAAATATGATGTATCTCAACATGTGAAAAGTGTATAATAAGAAATGGATTTAATTAAATATTTGTAAAATAATTTTATAAATTACTGTTGAATCGATAATCACAATGGAATTAAAAAATGTAATTATAATTATAATTAAAATATATTTAATCTAACCTTTTATAGGTGAATAAATAAATTTAATACATAAACTAAGATCCAATGATTCGTGAGTTACAAGAAGTTAATAAAATTGATGAATGTAAAATGAATATTTTCTATAAAATATGGAAGAACTAATCATTCTTATTGAAGTTAAGAATCTAAAAATAATAAAGAATTTTCATCTTATGATTCCTAGAAACTATGTTTGATGTTAGTGATTTTTTTTAACAATTCATAATTTTATTCAAATACAGAATGAAATTATTATAAATGGAATATTTATTTGTTGAATGAATATATTGAAATATTCAAATGATATATTATTATATTAATTATGTTATATAAGGAACAAAATTAATGTAATAAGAAATTTATTAAGAAAAACAATTCTCTTTATCAAGATAATGAGATGATAAACATGACTAATTCATGCATTAATACATGGGTTTTTGATGATTTATAGGTCATTCAAAAGAGGAATGATAAATTGAATAATTAACTATATATAAAAAGGAATTCATGAAACCATTTTTAAGGAAGAAAATATTATATCAAGTTGGTCTGATGAACAAGTGGACAAAATAAGTTTTTTTGTTATGATTATAAAATAACACATATGTACAAAGAAAAAACTTATAAAAATAATGAAATGTTGTATCATGACTACCATTTATTCTTATATATGGGATTAATGTATTTTGTCTCTATAAATACACTCTAATATTTCCAATATCAATGGAAGAAATAATTCATAAATCTATAAATAAATATATTGTAAGGTTCCAATTAGTACTTTTGAGAAATTGTTTTGGGTCATGATGAATATTCTAGCTTTTTATATTGGAACCAATATTATACGGGTACCAAAACTGTTAGCTATTATATATTTTTTTGGAATTATTACTTGACAGTATTATGAATTATATATGGTATATATATTATGTAAACTCTATCCATATGATAATATACCCATAAAAATTCATTTTATAAAACATATGTGGTGGTGGCACAATCACAATTATTTAATTCAAAAATCATGGTAAATGGTTCTAGCTAGTTTGAGATATAGAACTTCATTGTGTGGTGGTCTCCCTGGTTCTCTGGGATGTGAGTTAGAGTGGTTCAGTGTCTTGTGGAGCTTTCTTCTTCATAGACCATGGTTGGATGATGGGGATGGATTTTTGGTTTAGCTTTGGGGAGGCCCTGCCACTTGTTCTCTGCTCCGATGTCCATGTTCCTCGCACCCCCAGGTTGGTTGGGTGTGTTTGCTTCCGAGGAGACTTTGGGATGTGTTCGTGTAAGTGGTTGGGTTTCCTCCATGGAGCTGCGCATCGAGTTTCCTTTCTTTGGTTTCTTTTGACACATGGGAAGTTCTTTGGTGTGCGTTTTTGGTATTCTGGCGATGCATCTGGCGATCTGCGTTCATACGATGCATGTGGAGTGGAAGTTTAATTTGAATGCTGATTTTGGTGGTAGATGTCTACAAAGTGGACGATGGTGTCTAGTGATGATGATGGTGACGATAGTGATGGAATCTCCGGTGATAACCACAACGATGATGAAGGCGGAGGTTCCGGGAAGCGATGATTACTGAAATTTCTGGTTGAATCGAGGCAGGTGACCGAATCTACGGATAGGCGACTAGCACGATGGTTGTTATCTTGAGGTAGGCGCGTGAATGATGGAAGGATTTTGAATTTTGAATGTTGTGTTTTTTTAAGGAGGCAATGGCGGTAGATCGGGGTTCCCTATATTGTTTGATTGAAATTTGAAGGTTGTATGCTGCAATTATCATGATGGGTTGAATCTGGTGGTTTTGTGAGAGTATACACTTACCATTTAGAAGTTTTATTAGAAAATAAAAAAAATATGGATTGCGGAGTTAACATTGAATCACAAAAAGTATTTAAAATTAATTTCAACCAATAATATTCATCATAATGTGATTTTAGGGATTTTGAACAACAACATACTCGAAATGAATTAAATGAATACAATATAACATAAATGTATTAAATATTATGTGATAATTTTCAGTTTAATATTGATAAATACATTAATATAGATCAAACATAATTACTATTATACCTGTTCTTTGTAGGAATCCTATTGTATTTTAGAAAGGTAAAATACTAGAAGTTTATTATTTTAGAGTTTATGTAATGTATTTATTTCCAATACTAATGATAGCTTGGATAAATTTAATTTTAAATATAATGAAGTTATTTTATATGATTTTCATTATTTATTAATACATATTATATTGATATAAAATGTATTTAAAATATTAAGACTCGTATAATGTAAAATTTAATGGAAATTATTCTAAGGAGAAAAATACTGATGAGGAATAGTTAAAAAATACAATAGAGAATTATATTTTTTAGATATTATGTTATAAATAAATAAAAAACATGTGTTTGATAAACATATCGTTTGTGGAAACATACGTTATTGAATAAGATACATGTTCCATAGTAAAATAATACATTAGTTGAGGGATTTCATGACATGAAAGTCATTGAAAATAAACATAGTTTTAAGGAAATGGAGAAGATGATTTAAAGAATTCAAGGTTTACTAAAAGTAGAACTCTCATGAAGTCATTAAAAATTAATATGATCATTGAACCAACTGGGAAAATACTTACTCCAAAATAGATCTTTATTGTAATAACTAAACTCAATATTAATCAAAATTCTTAAGTCAAGCATTCAATAAATTCCTTAATCTAATTTTTATCATATATATATATATATGTATATATTTCTCAATGTTCATAAATTCACATGTACATAAATATAGTATTAATGAAAAAATTATAATGAATCCATATAATTTATTGTTGGAGAAATTTTATTTCCATAATTTACTTTAATAGAAAAATAAAAAACGAGTGTTGATAAAAAAAATACATTCTTCCTCTCACGTTCTAACATAGTAGTCTGCCCCAAACTGTGGAAGTATTCTAATCATACTTGTTTTTATTATTTCTTTATGACACATCCTAAAACATAAATTTGAATTTTAAAAACTAGGTATTAATATAAATCATTGAAATTTTCATTAAAAACCCTCATATTTTATTACTACATTAAACTTGGTAATGTTACAATGAGAAATAATTTTCTAATAATGTGATGTTTGGAACTCATTCATGATAGGTACAGAATCTAAATCTGTTGTAACTCTAAAGACCTATCCAATATACAACTCAAACTTATTTTCTTTCTACATCTCACTTAATTCTTGGAGTCAGGCAGTCCTCATAACCACACCATCGGGAAAATTATAATGAAGTAGGTACAAAAATATAAATTCATATTAACATAATAATAATATAAAATTAAATTTAATTAATTTTATTACCCATATTTTTACCCAACAGTTAACCTTTACTTAATTTTGAATGTATCTTCATAAGAGTGGCATGGTGGGAATGCAGTACAAGTATTTGGATAGCGTCTCTAAACTAACTCTTAAAATCTCACCATTTTTTTAATAATTTAAATTTCCTTATTTTACTCAACCATTAATTGTGTGTGTAAGTTCCACACCTCATTCATGCATGTACACACATGATTCCTAGAGGAATATATATCTATGAAAGAAAAAGACAAATATTATACCAATCAATATTTAAATAAAAAAATTATGGTCATAAAAATTTACTAAAGTTCTATAAATATACTCGAGCTAGGACGATCCATAGGTTCTACTAGATCCTTGTGAAATGAAGGATCTCCAACCTATATATTAGAATTTGGGTCCAATTTCAACATATGAGACTCAAAATGTGTCGACATAAATGTCAAAGAAGCATGAATATCGATGTTAGGAGAGAACAAAGTAGAAGGAAAAGAATATTCCAAAAATGTATGTTGAAAAGTATAATATGAATGAGAATTAGGATCCATCATCAGACAAGGGAAAGAATGAGTGGTATTATTAGATGTAAATGGTTGAAAAAGTATAGGAAGCCTAAATATCTCCAGTTCCTCTAATAAAACGGTGGGATATGAAAGTGTAATTTAATGTATACCAAATTAAGCGACAATGAGTGATCGGGTATGATGAGTGGTGTAAGTAGCCCTCATACCACCACAACCCTCTTGCATTGTCTATATGAGCACCACTACCACTAGGTTCATCAAAAAATAATTGTCTCATGGTCGGTGTATCCTGATTAAAAGTTAAAAAATGATAGGACATTATATGCTATTAAAAAATATATGTGATATAAAATAATCACAATAGGAACCAAAAGAGGAATTCCTATATATTTCATGTGGCGATTATTATCTAGTGTCTCTATCCTTTATACATCTTCAGTGTTTTTCATTTCTGGTATTTGAAATTTTCATTAAATTAAACATCCAAAACTAATGTATAAACCAAAAAAGAATAAAGATATGACATGAATTAATTAAGGAATACTAAATTTCAAAACAAATAAAGGATATATAGTGACATAATAAAATTATATTATATTTAGTTGGAAGAATATAAAAACATAAAATATGTTTCATAGAAAAATCAGCATGTTCAAATTAGTATTTTTATCATGGGTTTGATATAGTTTTCTTCATATATTTTCAATTGAATGAAATTCTGTTTTGTTTAGACCCTTTGGTTTATTTTTGTCAATTGATTATGTAATTTATATATTTTTTAGGTTAGTTCATTTGGATAATATTTTTGGGTTTGGATATTTTTCTATATTTTTTATAAGACATTCTTTTCACTGGTTTTGATTTCAATTCTAATCATTTTAATATGAGTAAGTTCAATTCAGCTTATTTTTTGTAAGAATTGAATTATTTCAATTTTTTTTGGTTTTCTAGGTTCTAATACAATTAAATTAAATATTATATAATGAAACTAAAAAAACCAATAACTAGTATATATTAAAAATACACATGAAGGTCAAGTTGGGTACAAAATATTTGTAATCAACAGTAAAACAATTTGTATAGTTCCAACTTGAACAAACCTAGTCGATCTAAACAAATAGAACATATAAAAAATATGGATGTTTTTATATATTTACAAACACAAACATATGTTCACAATAAACATTGAAAATTGAACTATTGGAGTCATCATAAGTAATAAATTGATTGGGGTTAATGGGGGTAGTGGTGGTTTCAATTTCATTACCACCAACATAAAAAACATTTATTCATATTTCATAAATAATGACACAAAACTCAGGTCATAGACGAAATTTCATATAAAAAAATTGTTTCTCTAATGATGCCAGTATATGGCTCCTTAGTACAAATGTCGAATGTCTCTTCATTGAATCAAACCACTTTAAATTCATCATAGGGAGTTGTCCAGGAGGGTAATAAATAAACATTATTATTTTCTCAATGACTCCATAATAGGATACATTTTCAAATCAATGTTTCATATTTGATGCAATAGAATAACATTTCGTCGTGGAAGTTACCATAAAACCATCATGTTGTGATCTCATGCTCATTTTTCAGTTTGGGATAAAACATTTATACCCATTTATCACAATTTATTTTCATTAATGAACCAAATAATTAGAACCAAAATACAAAGCTATTATTTCCTCATATATTGATTCAGTAAGAAAAATAAATAAATAAAATAGAAATAAATACTAAAATTACATAAATATCAATTTTATTAATTTATTACATTAATACTTCTACCATAAATTTTAACCAAGAATAAAACTCTTTACTATTCAAAGTCTTTATATTTATCAAATATAAAGAACAATGATTTCTATTTATAAATTTTTTTATGGTCCCTTCATAAAAAATAGAAACAATTTAACAGATATATAAAATTAAATGAGATGAGATTACATATATATGTTCAATTCACTGACTTGATGTAGCTATCAAAAAAATAATTGTTAAACAAAAGTATACGATGTTCCATCTCTCTATCTTCCTAGATTAATGTAGTCAATGTATATGATCCAAGAATACCACCTTTTTGGGGAAGTGATGGAAAACTGGGTTCAATTTCCTTATACTTATCTTCTTCATGTCTCATTGGTCCCTCCTAGTAAAATCAGAACAATACATTGAACATAAATCCATACATTCTTGATCCATGTAACCTTTCATGATATAAACTTTGGGACTATTCCTATTATAGACATAAGACTTCAATGTGTATATATTTCTTCCAATTGGATACATCCAATGAAAAGAAACAGGTCCTCTAATAAGTATGTAATTAGGAAGATGGAAAGTTTCATGAAAGAATCATGTGAAAAGTGATGGAGGAAACATTTTATCTAACTCACAAAAAATTATTTGTACCACATGAAACATTTTTTGAATGAGGGAAATATAAAACTTTTTAGAAAAAATATATGAATAAATATAATAGAACTGAATAACATCCACCCTTACATTATTGGACAGTAGATGAAAAATATATATTAATATTAACTCATGAAAAAGGATGTGATATTCATGAGTATTCAAATATTTCATCTTCAAATAAATTTTGTTGACCTAATTTTATATTATTATTTTAAAGAAACCGAGAACTTTTATAGTCTCTCATACTTCCAAAAATTGATTTTTTGAATGTGTCATCACATAATAATAACATGGAACTTTCCATTTATTTTTATTGAAACACATAGGATGCAATTCTATTCTAATACCCTAATCTACCAAGTCACGCCAATTCCAGAAATCATCTTTTGTCATTACCTTGAACTTTATAATAATTGAAAGAAACATTTAAAATATATATTTTTTGATAGGAATTTAGTCTAAGTAATGAGATTATAATTTGGTTATAAAATTAGAAAACTCAAATAATATACTTCTCTTCTACTAATTTTAATTATATTTAGTCGGAAAATTCATCATAATTCTAGACTTTATCTTACCCTTCCCAAATAAAAAAATGATATCTTGAAATTCATTAATCGCATTATTTATAGACATACACTGAGGTAGATTTTTAATCTCCAGGGTATTCTAAAATCTTTAAAAAATTATTCTTATATGGATGATCCATTGGAAATAATCATCAATGTCCCATAAACCTGAAACTATAGTGATATGCAAGTCTTATGGATTGTGTATTATTCATACAAGTAGGGAATTAAATATTTCCCTTTATTCCTTGTCCAAACATCATTTCATAAGATGAAAAATCATTTATTTTCTACATAATATCATCAAACATCTAAAATATGTATTTAGAAAAAGCATCGTATGTGTGCACACCCAGATTGAAAGGATGCTTCAAATATTTTTATAAATGTTCAATGTAAAAATATATATAATTTATAGGATCATAAGGTCCATATATGAGTATAATCATTTAAGTTAAAGGGTTTTTTTATAAAAATCCATGGAGGAAGGATATAAATGTGAATGAAAATAGACCATGCGTTGTGGGACATAAGAATAGGAAAAAATGGATTAAAACTATCACATGACAAACCCAACCACAAATTACACTTTATGGATAAAAAATCGCGATATGAAGCGTCAAATGTAATACATGTTCATCAATATATAGGATAAATAAACTTGTTGTTACACTTATTTCTCTAACAATCATTCCAACACATATTTATTGATATTTCATCATACATAAAAAGATTACAGAGTATGGAAATCTATGGAAAATTACACATTAATTTATTTCGAACAAGATATGGTGTTCCAATAGCATTGGGATTCCATTAGGATGTGCTACATGTTATATAATCATTTCTTTTAATAGTTTCATCCTAGAATAATCTATAATAATTTGAGAAATCATGAATTTGGTTTTTATAAAATCCAAGTCCATCAACTAAATTCCATTACATATAATGGTTTGAGAAAATATATACATTCTATGGAAGTAATTACATTACAAATATGAGAATATAATTAATGGATATATTAGAAATCCCATAAATGGTTTTACCATGAAACTGTCACATTAAAAATTCCATAATTTTCATTTTACCAAAATTTTAATATTCCGGAGTTGTGAAAACATCATTCATTTTTTGCACAATGTTAACAACATTATTTTCATTGCATGCATCCTGTGTGCTCATATCAAATATATATCAGGTTTTCAACCTATATTTCTTATGATGAATAATAGAAAAAAACTGGTCATGAAATAGAATCTCCAATCCTATCCTCTCATTCAAATCATAAAAAAATTTAGATTTATTTTTCTCCACATTGTGATACTAGGCATAAAAATTTGTTTGTAAACCATATTTATTTATATGGTAGATAACATATTCATAGCTTAACCAAGGTCTTCCATCATAATTATAACATGGTCAGTGTATAATTACTTAATATGAAGCATTATTAAATGAATAATCTAAAAATATGTACAAATTATTTTGAAAACTATTTGATATCTAATCAGTTTCATACAACCATCTTCAAACCCTTTTTTAAAAATATATTTTATGTCATGTCATAAAATCAATGCAATTAAATTGAAGTTAATTTTAAAATATATTTAAGGAAATGATAAATTTTCACTATAAATAAAACCATATCTGACATCGTAGTATATATGATAACTGTTATATAAATGACAAAAAATACTATATAAATATAAAAACAATATATATATAAATATAACCATGATATTGAAGTCCATTATATTAATGGGTTCCTGGATTTTTTTCTAATATTTTTTTTACTATAGGATAAATGATGCTCATCTAAAGTGTTAGTCACCTCCATTGAAAGTCATAAAATAGTCACTAACTAGAAAATAGCTTTTCCAAAAATAACCTGATCAATAGTTATATGAATTTAATTGATTTTAAAAGGCTAACTAAATTGTATATTGTCATGTGAAATTAGTGCATTTTTAATCAGTAGTGTACTATTAGTCATCTTTTCAATTTATTTCTTAAGAGGAAAAAAAAATTTTTGTTTGAAAGATGGATTTTCTCACATTACACTACTTAGTGTAAAGCTGAAAATAAAAAATGAAGGGTGAAAAATCTTCCTAAGAGATCCAAATTAGGTTCCCCATATAAAATACTCATGGTTTGTAATTATAGTGATCAGAAAATCACTTAATAAGTCCCTTATAAGGATTAATATTAGAAAAAAATCCACTGGTAAATTGAAATTCAATGTATAGAAGTAGTAAAAGTAGAAAAGAAGAGAAATTAAAAGAGTGATCAAGTTAAAAATTAATAAATTATCATTCAATATAAGTATAGATATCCAGTGTTTCAATGACACAAAAATAAAAAAACTTTTCCAAAATTAGAGAAGATTTCACCCAAAAAAATTAGAGCCATCCTAGAAAGTTAGACCACCCCACAGAGCTAGATAACCTTATAAAAAATAGACAAATCTACCCACTGTCACATCATTCATGCTTTAACCATGCTAGACCAATTCCACTATAGAAAAAAATAATGATTGAAATTTTAAAAATTATTTCATATATCTCAAACAACTCTAATAATAGTAAGGATAACCAGAGTAAAAATGTAGAATAAAAAATTATTTATTATAATCCATGAAAATCAGTATTAATCTTTATTCAATTAATCCAGAAAAATATTGCACTAAAAAATTTAGGTTATTGTTTTATATGTAGATAAAAAAGGGAAATAATTCTTGGAATAAGATATGATGGATTTAGAATTCACCAATTTGATAGTGATGAACAACCAAATGAATAGAAAAACTGAGGATGGATCCCCATGGTTATGGAAGAAAATAGAACACACTCATAGGGATCAATGTGGATGGGAGTCAAATATGAGGAGGTGGAGGCCTTAGATGGAATTTTAGTGGAATTATATTCCAATGATTAACTAAAAATATTGGTATACCTACAATGTTAGTAGTCTATACCAATAGTTATATATAATCATTGATATAACATGGTACAAAAACTACTCTATACCAATGGGTTTTTGAAACGATTGGTATAACCATCACTAAAACAACCTATACAAGTGGTTATTGTAAACCATTTCTATAGAGGGACCTCTACCAACAGTTTTAACAAAACATTGGTATAGGTCTATTATTATAGCTCTTATTTCCACTGGTGGATAATTTTCCCCAAAATTGAAGAATTATATATTTTATATTAAATATTAGACATCATCCATAAAATTCTCCCCACAGTATACTCATCAAGACATATCACACATAATACTCTTCTTCAAAACTAGAGGGAATGGAAACATAAGAAGGGTGAGCTAAAATTTAATGTAATGGGTAACATACCATTAAATCTATCAAATAATAAACAAGACATTAATAATTTGTTATGAATAAATAATAATCAAATAATTCCATATAGATAATATTATCAGTATTAAATATATCTATAGATAACATAATAATGTAATTAATCATATGGATAATGATAAATTATTTCATAGTAATGGAATGCACAATGTTGGACATCTTAATATTACTATAAATTGAATATTCTAAGAAATCATATATAATTCAAACCTTTAAATCCTCGTTCCAATACATTATAAATAAATAGGAATAAAAACACCAAATATCCAAACTAGTTTGTCACATGAGAAATGTTGATACATAGAGGGGCTATTTATGTCCTTCTCCCAGAAATTAACAAATAAGACCAATTCATTTAACATATAAAAGTAATAAATCAAAAAAAAACTTAATCAATATTCCATACTAATTAATAAACATCCATATTGAAATAAAAAGTATATATAATGTCAATATTTCGCATGTTTATAAATGGAATAACATCTCAGGCTCACCCATAACCATATACAATGTCCAATAACTATACATATGTGTTTAACATAAACATGAAAACATTCACTAGTGAAAAAATACCCTATACCCACGGTTTGAAATGGTGTGTATACCCCTAAAATCATGGGTATAGGATATACCCTAGGTTTTTAGAACCATGTATAATGGGGATGTTAGTATAGACCTATACACATAGTTTCAATAAACACTGCGGGTATAGTAATAGAGATTTTATCATACCCTTGGTTTATAAAAAAAGTTATATATCAATACCTAAGGTTCTCCAAAAAATGGGTATATCTTCTCCACAAGAAAATATACCTAAAGGTCATTGAACCATGGGTATATGTAGTTATCCCCATCTGGAAGCAACAACTACTATTTCCTCACTTAAACCTACAAACAAAATAAAAACCATAGTACACATTCAATGGAATATAAATATTGTATATTTATCCTTCAACCTACATTATTTAATAATTTTCAAACTTTTTATAGTACTATAGCATCAATATACATCCATAAATCTAATCAATTAAGTTCATTAAAAAGAATTCACTTTTATCTTTACTAATAAGTCAAAAATGGAGGTGATAAATATCTCCCCCATCATCAATATACTCATCTTCAACACCATAAGTAATATCCTCATCACTAACAACGTTATCTAGAGAATCATCACCACAAACACCACCAACACCATTAAAATAATCATTACCACCACCACCATCTCATATTCCACTAGGACCCTCATTGGCATCACTCAGGACATCATTTTAAGAACGAATTGATTCAATATATAAATCAATAGTAGTATAAGCCTATGATTTAAGTGAATGAATCATATTTTAAATTTATTATAGGAAGTGTTTTTGGGATAATTTACTTCATTAATGCTCCTATAAAGTTATTTTATGGAATCAGATTCTTCTGCCTAAGAATTTTGTACCTTGCTGGTCTTAGAGGTTTTATAGGATCTTGATGAGGACCAATACCTAGTAAGGATGATGTTTTTCCCAGGTTGACATTAGACTATCTCCTCGTACTTCAAACCTGGTACGTGACTCAAATAATCATTTGGCCTGAGTTCTTCATCTTATTTATCATTGGGGGCCTCTAGGGGAAGACTCTTGAAAATATAAATAAGATATTTAATTATTAATTTCACATAAATATTTGAAATATAAATAAACAACATACAATATTTTTTTGTTTTTGTGCATTTACTAAAATTCCATCCTTTTTATACCTATTGAGGAAAAATAAATTTGATCGAGGAAGACATCATTAGATTCCTAATACCTCTTTCTGCAAATGAAATTTATTAGTATAATCCTACATTATTGAGTAATATGAATGTGATAAACCTAGAATGAATTAAAATTGTATCGGTTATGTAAATCCATAAAATGAAGAAGCATTTAAATATACATTTAATTAGAAATTTAAGACCAGTGGAAAGTTCAACAAAAATTCCCTATACCTTGGGATACTTAATTTATGAGATATCCCAATTCATTACAACTGTACCACCCAATATGTATATAAATTATTCAATAATGAAATTTAATTGTGAAACATTAATTATAAATTAAATTCAAGGTATATGGAAACAAAATCTATTATTATACCAATTGTTTAACTAATTATTTTGAAGTATGATAATATGTTGAAGTAGTTTTAAAAAATTAATGTATACATATATTCACAATATATACATTTTATAATCATGAATAAAAATAAAAGTGAATAAATTTTGAATGAATTAACAATTGATAAATTAAAACAGGTGATAAAAATTTATGAAAAAAATCAAAAATAAAAGATAATTATAAAAACCTTATAATTTTAGGAACTCATTATGGGAATTATGTAATCTTGAATATGAAATATTTAGAATCATTTCATTATATTTGATCATTAATAGTATTCATTATATGAAATTTCATTTATATATATAACATTTTAATTAAATATAAACAGTTTATATTTAAATTAATTATGAAAAATATTTATATAATATATATTTCTTGTATTTGATAACATTTAATCATTGATGAAATGAATCATCCAAAACCATTTTATGAGGTTTCAATAATATTAAAATAAGGCCTCTAATTTGAATAATTCAAATTACATATCTTTGAAGAATTAATAATATTTAAAAATAAATATATTATTTCTAAGATATAAGAAATTCCAATTGGCCTAATAGTCTAATGTCCATTAGGCCCATTGACCATTAATCCATTAGACCAATTATGGCATTTTTCTAATTTTTCATTAGGAAATTATTGTATTAGGCGTATTAGTCATTAGGACATTATGACTTTTGGATGTTAGGCCACGGGACCATTAAGATAATAGAATAATTTCCCATTATCCCACTTGTACTATTGGATGTTAGGCCAATTATCTATTAGGTCATTATTCAAATTGGCTATTATTCATTTAGGAAAATTATCTGTTAGTCCATTAGTCCATTAAGATAATTTTCCATTAGTCCATTAGGCCAATTAGGCAATTGGAAATTATTCTATTAGGCCATTATTCCATTAAGAAAATTAAGACATTAAGATATTAAGACATTCCTTCATTAGGCCTTAGTCGATCAGAAAAAATCTTCATTAAGCCATTAGGCTATTAGGAAAGTTTTCTTTTAGACCATTAGATCAATTGAAAAATTTTATCCTATGCCATCAGACTACTTTTTCAGTTTTCAAATTGGATGATTGGCCATTAGGACAATTTTCCAATTGACCATTACGGTGTTAGGACATTTGGCCAATTGTATAATTTGGTAGTTAGGATAATGGTCCATTAGGCTGATTTTCCATTAGATATGTTGTCCAATTTTCCATTACTCGAATTAGGTAATGGTATGTTAGGTCATTAGGCCATCATACCATTGTGACATTAGGCTATTAGGAAAATAGAGTGTTAGGCCAATTTTCTAATTAGCCAATTAGACAATTAGAGAATCGAATATTAGGCGATTAGGCCAATTTTACATTAGGATATTAGGATATTAGGTTGATTTTCCATTAGGCTATTTGGAAAATAAGTCAATTGGACATTAGGCCATTAGGTTAATTCTTCAATTGGCTATTTGGCTATTAGGTCATTATACCATTAGGTAAATTATATATTTGGTCACTAGGTTGATTGGCCATTAATATAATAGGAAATTATTATATTATTCCAATTGGCCAAATGGGCATTAGGAATTTAGATCATTAGACCATTAGAGAAACATTCCATTAGTCCATTATGACATTAGTCCAATTGGACAATTTTATATTAGGACATTAGGACAATTGTCCATTAGTTTGTTAGGCCATTAGGACAATTATCCAATTGGTCAGTAGTCTATTAGGAAATTGTCCAATTGTTCAACTGGATGTTAGGAAATTAGGATAATTTTCCCATTGTCCATTAGGACATTAGGCCAAATTCCATTAGTCTATTAAGACATTAAAAGAATTGTCCAATTGGACATTAGGTCATTAGGACAATTAGAAAATTTTACACTTCTCCATTAGTCCATTAGTACATTAATCCTTTATTACATTATGTTGTTAAGTGATTAGTTCAATTTCCCATTAGGAAAAACTTCCATTACACTGTTAGGTTGTTTGGTCAATTGGTCATTAGGCCGTTAGTACAATTGGCCATTAGGAAATTAGGACATTGGTCCAATCAGCCAATTGGACAATAGTCCATTATGCCAATTTTCCAATTGTTTATTAGTCCATTAGGACATTAGGATATTTAATCAATTGACCATTATTATATTATGGAAATTGGCCAATTAGACATTATTCAATTAGGACACTATGACAAATATATATTACGACATTTGAAAGGGGAATTTTCAGCCTTAAATTAAATTTATTGATGATAATAAAACATAAATTTAATATTCAATGTATAACTAAGTAAGAATATAAATAAATATATTATTTTTGTTTATATCAATATACCTATCACTTCTCAAGGTCATGCATTGTAATACACCACAAAGTGTAAAAATACCTTATTCAATCTTTTTTTTATTTTTGTTTTCTCTTGATTCATCCTAAAAAAAATTCAATACAAGTAATAAGAATTGGATTTTATATGAAGACCATTAAATATTGGGAAAACATTAAACTCATCACACTTCTAATATGGGATCTGTTTTATATTTTGTTTTTTGAAATTCAGGGAATATGGGTACACCTTCTAAATTAGAACTAACTCTACTCCTCCAACAAACATATAATGTTTGCTTATATGATCACCAGAACTAACCAAAATCCATCTACCTTGCTGCCTTAGAAGCTTCACATTTGATAAAGTTAAAATAATATAGAAACAAACATGTTAATTCATATAAATACAACAATAATATAGATTTAAAATATTGAAATTATCTTACCAGTTATCCACCCATGTTTTATCCTTAGTGTTATTACTAATATGTCACCATGAGATTAGTTCCACTTGAATGATATCATGGTACTTAGCTAAAGTTTCAATGAATCTTATACACTTAATATAATTTTTTACCTTTCATTTAATTTTCTTCATTGAAATATACCATTATTTATTTTTTGTTATTATAGGCTTCCAAAATATAGGTGCACCCATGTCGCCTTCTAGATGATCCCATTGAATAAGATAAAATAGAGAAGATATGAATTAATTGATGGTACAATAAGAGAAAAACAATGTGATATAATTTGACACACTTATAATAAAAAAATGATTCTAGTAGCTCAATAAGATCTGATAGATCTATGGGATGTCTTGGATTAGTAGCCTCTAAAGTATGTGTCTATTCTAATGAATTCTATGGGTTATCTTCATAAACTAGAGTGGAAGATGAAGAAAAAAATCATCATATTTGGGATGGATAATAAGAAATGGAGGAGGCCTAGACATGGAAGGATATGGGTATTAGGGTTTGGGATATATGGAAGGATATGGATATATTAATGGTGGAAAAATCCCTAGAGGTAGCGTAGACATGGTATGGGAAGAATATGCAACACCTGATGATGATGGAGGCCCAGGTAGTAACATCCCTAGAGTGTCAAGTGGAGGATGTAAAGGTACGGTAGATTGGGTGTCCACTAGTGGGTTAAGGTGGGAATAGGTACAATGGTTTCTTCATATAGGTATAGGATCATCTCTGCTCAGACCCATGCTAGTAAGATGAGGAAAAGTCAGCTCTCATGCAATTGAATGTCTCTAATTTTTTTAATAACTAATATGAACATGAAAATATATGCAATTCGTAAGAAAAATATTACTATTTTTATACCCACTAAGGGTATCATAGGAGGAAACCCATGCGTTCACATCTTTAAATCAACAACAAATAATCTGTTCCTTTAAATTTTTTTAGTAGTTTTCATAATCCGAATTACAATGAAATGTAAATTTTATAGAATTGTTATTTTAAAAATAGGAATAAAAATTAGAGTCAAAGAAGTCATAAACTATGTCATAAAACGTCTTAATAAAAACAATTTAAAATCAAGTTATACATTTTTTAAAAAACTATTTTATAATTTTTTTGAATTAAAATAAATAAAATTAGAGGCAATGATACAAACAATACTAAAAAAAATATCTTCAAAAAAATAAATGAAATTAAAGTAATTATAGTAATAAAAACCTAAAAAACCCATTCCAAGGTAAATTGAATGAATTCTGAACATATATGTTTGATTCTATATAGTAAGCACCACAGCTTTATGTTCAACATGAACACTCCCAATGGGACAATTTGGGTTATCAAAAGAATTTTTTTTTTCAACACAATTGGGGGAAACAATGATGCTAATTTTTTACCAATCATAATTGAAAATATTTATTTGGATTAATTCATTAATGACACCGTAATCATGTCACAAATAATATTTCACATAATTTTTTTTCCAATTATGGTAAAATGTATGGTTCATCATTAGCTAGGGATCAAGTCCTATGAATAAATATGAATGCACAATCAACAATAAATCTAACATGCCGCATTATCGAAGGAAACCATTTATATTTCATTATAGTGACTTGAACTCAAGAGTAGAAATCCAATAACAATATTTTCTCAACAAGTCCATAAAAATATATATTTTCATATCAGGGATGATTATCTGATTCACCGGCATAACAATCCATTGAAATAGTTAATATAACACCATCATGTTGTGTTCTAACTTTCACAACACAATTAGTTGTAACAAATTTATACCCACTGATTATTATAGATTTTCACTAACGAACCAAATAATTGGTACCAAAATTTAATACTATTAATTCTTGAGAAATATAGTCAAAAAGTAAACTCAATACCTAAAATAAATATGAATAATACAAATAAATGAATATATATATTTTATTTTAATTAAAATAATGTTAAAACCTTGGATTTCAATGAAGTATTAAACTTTTGGCTATGTAAATCCTCTCTCCGTATCAATGCAAAATATAGATGAACTCTACTTATAATTTTGTATGTTCCCTACGTAATATGATAATAAAATTTTTAAGTATATGTGAAATTACATAGTATGAGATATAATATAAATATTAAAATTATATACTATATATATTTATCGAACAAACCACGGTTAAAAAAGACTGTGTGATGATCCATATCCCGCTCTTCAATTATCAATATAGCCAATTTATATGACCCATGAATTATTTCCATTGGGGAAAAATATGGGAATGAGGGCCTAATATCCCCATAATTCACATCTTCATTTCTCATTGACCATTTCTATCTTGTTCTCACATCAAAAAAAATACATTTAAATAAAATTCAACCATTCTTGAGCTAGATGACAACTCATAACAAAACATTTAGGATGATTCTTATTTCAGACATAAAATTTCATTATCCACATATTTCTTTTAGTATGATACATCCAACAAAAAACATTGGGCCCCCAATAAGTGTTTTAGTTGGAAGAGACACTTTTAAATACAACATGTATGTAAAAATGATGGTGGTATTTTTTTTCAAAATTCAACATAATTAATGGTGCCTCTAACTGTATTTTTATCAAGAAATAATTCAACAATCTTTTATCACAAATTAATCTAAATATTTTCCCAATAAAATCACTGTCACCCATAAATTATTGGTTAAAAAATTCATATTTATATTAGATTTAATTTATTACTAATGATGTGATAATCATGTGTTTTTAGGGATTTTAGTTTCAAATACCTTCCATTAACTCAGTTAGAATGATTACTGGAATATCCATAAGGAACCTTGATATTCTCCCATACTTCCAAAAATTGATTTTTATCTAAAGGTGGAATCACATAAGAAGAGCAACAATATTTTCATTTGTTTTCAACGATACACACATGATGATGTTCTAGTTGAATACCCTAATACAATAAGTTTCTGTGAGTTTAGAAGTCATATTTGGACATTACCTAGATATTTAAAAGAATTGAAATAAAAATTTCACATATATTTTTCTCAATGTGAATTAAATATAAACAATGATATAAAAAATTGGTACAACAATACGAAAACTAAAAAAATACTTCATTTTTTCAATTATACGTGTCTTCAATGTTAATATTTTCCCCCATTTCAGATTTTATATGAAATTTTCCTAATGTAATAATAAAATATTTAAATTCATTAAGAACATCAGTTCTTAACATAAGATTAGTTGTCTGTTCAGTGTTAATAATATTTTCAAACCTCCAATGATTATTCTTGAATTGAGGATACATTTGGATGAATATATGATTTCCCATGAAATTGAAACTACGACGATATTTCAGCCTTCTCGACTATGTATTCTTCATAAAAATAGAAAATGAATGTTTTCCCTTTGTTCTCCTACTAAAAATCAATTCACATGTAGGGAAATAATTTATAATCCATAGAAATGGATCACACATCTGAAATATGTTTTTTTAAAGATGCATAGAATGTACACACACCCATATCACAAAGCTTATTCAATGATTTTATTAAATGTTTTAGTAGAAATCTATATCATTTACAAAATTATAAGGTATAAATATTAGTATACTCAAGAAAGTGAATTGTTTTTCATACGAATCCATAGAGGATGATTATAAATGTGAATAAAAAATGGACATGTTTTTTTGAGAAAAATGTATCTAAAGAATGGATTAAAACAACCACAAGATAGACCCAACCTAACATTACAAACCTCAATTGAGAAATCAGGATGTTTTGCATCAAATTCACACCTTTCTAATCAATATGAATGATGAATTAACTCATAATTACCTTTAATTCACTCAGAATCATGACATCACATGTTAGATGATATTTTTTAATACGTGAATAGATTTTGAAGCATGTGACTCAAGGGAAAGTGATAGATAACTTATGGTACATGAGTTGGTGTTCCATCTGTATTTTCCTTCCATTGAGATGTACCACATCATTTTTAGTAATTAATGTTAAATTTTTCCTCTTAAAAAAACTAAAATCTTTTGAAATATAATGAAATTTATTAGTATAAAATTCGATCTTCTTAATTAAATTTATTTCCATATAATGGTTTTTGGGAATATTTGAACCATTATGAAGAAATAACTTCAAAAGGTAATAATTTAATCAATGTTAATATTATAAATTCTATACATGGTTTTCCCATGATATGAAAACAATAAAAATTATATCTTTTAAATTTTATTACATTCATGATATATAGAAGTATTGGAATTTTCCATGAAATGTTTCACTCTCTCAACAATGTCATCTTAAATAATGTCCTCATGTGCATTGATATCATTTCCTTCTTTACCTAGCATACTATCTCTCTCAGGATGATGCATAAATGAAAACCGATCAAATATCACATTCTCCATACAACTTCATTATTTCAATTATTGAATAGTATAATATTGTATCATTTCTCTATTTTGATATCCAAAATTATAGTTTATATTAAATCCATCATTAATTATATGGTATCTAACTTCTTCCTAGTTTAACAATGGTCTTCCATCACAATTATAACATGAAAACTATATATGAACTCTATATGAAGCATTGTTAAATACAAATTCTAAGAATGTTTCAAAATTAACATAAAACTCAATTGATATTATATTAGTATGATACATCAAGATTCCATCCATTATATTACTGAAAAAATCTCTGTTACAATCAATAATTTAAACAATAATTACAATGATATCGTAATTCAAATAAAAAATAAAAGTATAGTGTAGAGGAAATTAAATAACACTAAGAGGAAACCAAATTGAATACAACTCATGATGTAAGTAAAAATTATATAATACTATACTATCCATCCCAAAAATTTATATGGAATATCATAAGAAAAAAACAATGAATAATCATAGAAATTAAAAAAAAGTTCATGTACTAATACAATTAACAACTAAGGAATAATAGAAGAAAAATGTGCATCAATTATCCAAAGAGGACTTTTCATTTGAAAACATAATTGAGGATAACATTTAGTCATTTAATAATTTTATTATCATTAACATTACATATATTATTTTAAAAAGGAAAATACATTTTACATTTTTTTCTACTTAAATCTAAAAACTATTAAATATGGGTATGATCCATAAAGACTAAATAATTAATTCCATTCCAAAACACTTTATGAAAGCTGTCCATTATTTCATAGATAATGAAATATTATAGATTTATTTTTAATAGTATAGACAAGTATATCATCATAAACTTATTTATATTTATGTCTAAATAATCCAATATATAGTTTAACAATTATTCATGATATAAAAAAAAATTAAATTTTAATAATTAAATCTCATATTTATAAGATAATAAACCAACCGTAACCACTATAGTTAACTTAAGTATGGTTCTTAACAATAATATAATTTAAATCCCTAAAAAACTCCATCAAAATAATCCTAAATTTATGTTAAATTCATAAGACTCCTAATGATAGTTTTCAAAATAACTAAATTATAATTACAAAATTACATTTATGAATTTAATAGACTATATTTTATAACTATTAGGCTATAAATTAAAAAAGAATGATATAAGTGTTTCGAACATGCACCATTAAAATCACAAGAATCGATAAAAATAAAAATAATAGCCAATATAATAAAAGATGGATTCAAAACTCACTAATATGATGGTGAATAATATTGGAATAAAAAAATAATTGAATTAGGGTAGAATACTAGAGAATAAAATATAATAACTAATAGGATAGATTGAAATCTTATATCTCAATGTTCAAAAAAAAACCAGATATGGAGTAAGAACACATGGTCAATGGGTGAAATGTCACCTAAGAAGTAGAGTGGGGATGAAAAAGTTACCTAAGTAGGGGAGGCGGGATGCTGAGGGTAGATGGAAAAAGATAACTAGGGATTCGAATGAGGTGGGGGAGGGGGAGCCTAAGTGAATCCTCCTATGTAATGTTCTATACCCCAGGTTTAAAAAAAATAATTGGTAGATATCAAACAATGGTGACACTGTTTAAAAACTGTGTGTATAGTTTGTGGTATAATATTTATAACCATGGTTTATCTAAACCATGGGTATATATCCATGGGGATTAAGACAATTTTCCCTAGTGATTTATAATTATATATTATTTACAATACTATAAGTAAATGGGGGTTTATGAAAATTTCCATAAATCATGATCATAATTCATCCATAGAAAGATGGTTGATGGTGTCTTTAGATTATATCTCTAGGAAATCAGAAATTGGGATTTTAAATTCTCACTGCATTTGAAAAACAAAAAAGTTATGTTGACTCACTCTGAAGAGTTATCTTCAACCACTACTTTGAGAATTGATAGTTATTTTTTGTCAAATTAAGCAGTAAATTTTTTAAATTATATACTTTAGTTATTTCCTGAAGGGATAAGGGTAAAACATTCATCACCCATCAGCACATAGAACAATGAAAAATAAATTCTCAATAACAATAAAAATGAGATAATAGAAAGAAATTATTCACAATGTAGTTCTTGAAATTAAAAAACATGTAAATTTTTTAATTAATTGGTGAAGAGTGAATGAAATACTCAGTGTTTAAATAAATGTTAAATCTCTAATTCTCTTTGTTGATTTATCGTTAGAGAGAGGTAAAGAGTGTTAGAATGAAAAAACCCACGAAAACAGTGGACACAAATGAGAAACAAGAGCATGAATAGTAAAGAATTTTAAATCATATAATTCAGATTCACTTAAATAAATAGAGCTACACATGATCAAAGAAAAAAAGCATAATATAATTTAATTATAAATAGAAAAATGAAATAAAAAAATGTAGGTTAAATGAATATATTCTATCAAGCACGTTCCATCCTCTTACTCAAATTTCCTATGGGATACCACCCTCAAATGTAGCCCCCTTTCCTCTTAACTATTCACTTCCACTGAATAAGTAATAACAACCCCATTGGATCTTGTTGAACCAATTTGAATTAACTCATCCCACCAATTGACTATGTAACCTCAATTTATAATGATTTCAAAAAATGGACCTTCTTATACATTCCCTTTTTATCTAATAATAATAGCACATGGGTCCATTTAATGTTTTTTTAACTATATCTAGTCGGTCAAAATTATTTAGAATAAATATGGATTTATTCCTATTTTAAATTTTGATCCTACAATGAATCTAAAAAATAGAGAATGCAATTATCCTTCCTTTAAAACCCATCTTTAACAAGAATAATACATGTATTATTTATCCAAAATAAAAGGAATGTGACATCAGTTCTCAGATGTTGGGGAGTTGTGCGGAAAAAGGCATCCCCCACTAGAATAGAACAAATCCATTAGATATAGTATTCGTTAGCATAACCCAAAATATGAAATCTAAAAATAACATTCATTAATCCAGTATTAGTAACATAAACCAAAATGAAAAAATATAATTCATCTAACAATATTTCATAAATTGGAATGAACAAAAGATTTTATAGTAGTAGTGAACAACATCACAAACTAGCTTTGGATAAACCAACACTCTATAAATGAAAATTACCACATCATATAAAATGTTTTAATGTTATCATAAAAAAAATTAATGATATGTACACACTAATTCAACAAAACATAACCATAAAAATGAGAAATAAATTCTAGAATCAGTATATTCAGTTCTAGAACAAGTAACAACACCATGAAACAAATTCAACAACAACATGGAAAAGGATGTTTCTAATTAAATAATTATGATTTAAAAATATTACAGGTCAATGAAATAAAATGAAAAAAGTAGAGAAAGAACATAATTATATAACTTGCTTCGCCCAATTGGCCTATGTGCATATGGATGATTCACCATTGCTTTCACTATGAAATAATAAAGGAGTATATGAACAATTAAACAATTTCACACAACATCAAGTAGTATGTACACGGAATCAAAAACAAGAAGCACTAAGGAATAATAAAAATAACCCAAGACCCCCTTACGAGATATCAGAATCACGTTAGCTGACAACTCCATGATATGAATAGAGGATACCATGTGCTCCTCCTTCAATATTAATGTTTCAATGGTTCATATCTATCCAAGTCCAATGTTGTATTCCAATAATTGAAACAGAGTTAGCATCTTTCCCTAGGAAAATTTTCACGCACTACCTATAGGTTCATCCTATTCAAGATTCACATTGCATCAATCCATGACTGTCTATCAGTTTTTTTACCATTCATGTGTGTTTTCATTAACAAAAAATGTCCAGTGTTGTCCTAATCTAGTGTGAACCATACTCAGGATTGTAGGTTCAAGAACCATAACACATTATTGACTCCTCCTCATGCATTAACAGTAAGAGATTATTTCACCTTAATCCTAGTAATATAAGAAGATGCAGACTACCTCCATCATGACCTCACATTCAAGGTTCATGCTATTGAGATCTCTCACCTCACTATCTCTTATTTGGTGAAACATAACACCCAAAATCACATACTTCTCTTCTAATGGTAGAAGAAAAATCCCCTTCCATTTTTATCTAAAGAAGAACAATTCTTACCAAAGAATCTAAGGTAATAATAGATCTAGGTTATGTGGATGTTCAGGGATCCATCAGAGTAAAAATGCTCAACAACCATCAAAAAAATAATATAATCCCTAAATTAATAAAATATGAAATAAAATGTAATAAAATAATATTATAAAATTTCAATTAAATAAAAAAATTGTGAATATAAAATTCGCAATTATCCACCTTAGTATTCAAAATGAATGAAAATGTTTAATATGAAACAATAATATAAATTTTCTACCTTGAAAATTAAAATCCTAACGACATGATGATTTTTCACCACCTACGACAATTAATTCAGGCATCACATCATAAATAGGAAATCATCTATGCATCAACATGACAAAGTCCACCAAAATTAATGACATTATAAAGCTACATTCCATGAATAAAATTAAACAACTCTAAACATAAACAAAACACATACCAACACTTACCTGATCCGACCTCTGATATGATGACATTAAGGAAGTCTCTCACTGTTAGCTAGTAACTACAACATAAGGTAGAACACAGTAGTACCTATCCTATAACAAAACATAGAAATTAAAAATAATAAAATTCAAAACATATATAACTCATAAAAAACAATGGAGTCATGAAAATAGAAGAAATAAAAGAAGAACTCAAAAAAAAAATAATAGAAAAATAAAATTCGATCCCCATATGAACCGATCATAGACTCAAAAAACTCTATACCTCTAGGGACTACACTATCTAAAACCCATCCAATAGGATAAGTTCCTTAAAGATATGGTAACACTACAAATCTCATGAATCCCCAAGAGTTCGATGCACAAACTATAAACCCACAATAACACTGGATATCCAAGGGAATCCATCTATTGAATATGAAATATCATCCTAGTTAAGATTCTTAATGATATCTAGGATGCACCTAACATCTATAAAGATATATCAAAATACATTCCATGATGACCAATTTTCACTGAAACAATTCACATGACAATTCCACTATAACCGCTTCCCAATCCCAATAACCTCTCACAATAGGTCTAAACCTAAAGGCACCATCCCAAAAGTGGGACAAAAAATAGAGGAACACTCCTAATATAATTAATAGCTCACTCTCCGAAGGAAAAAGAGATGTAATTGGAGACCAAAAAAACTGATCAACCCTTCCAAACACTTCACTGCTAACCCGAAAACTGACACCCATGAAAACCTCACAAAAACCCCTCCTACCCAAGGATTGGAGAAAAACAATTATATTTGAAGATACATATGTTCTCTAACAAGGAATTAAAAAGACAATACAATATGTGAATCAACAATAAATAGAATATTTTACAATTACATGAAAAGAGAGTAACCTACCTAGCTAAATGAAAAAAATCAAATAATTATATAGAGAAAAACTCACTAAAAATCATTCAATTGAATGATTTTTCAATTATGAATACTAAAGACACAAAATTATACCTAATTTGGCACTGATACTAAATTCTGGTGGGATGCACTGTGGAAGGAAATCTCCATTTGAATAACCCATATCCATTGGGTGTAAAATTGGTTTTCAAAAATCAAAATAAAAATTTATTACTCCAGTCCTCATTATATAAGAAAATAAGTAAAAAAATAATTCATATAATAATATATCACAAACGAGAATGAATAAATGATTTAATAGCATTAGTGAACAACATCATAAATGTGTAGTGGCTGAAACAACACACTAGAAATGATAATTACAACATCGTATTCAAGATTGAAAAATTATCATTAAACCAAATTAAAGTTCTGCATACACATATTCAAAAAAAATAGAATAATAATAAATAAAATTAAATTCTAAATTGAAGATATTTAATTCTAGAAAAAGTAACAGAATCAAGCATGACATTCAGTAGTAACATAGACAAATATACTTGTATTAAATTAATAAGTGTTTATAATATTATCAGTCGATGAAATAAAATGCATATAGTAGAGAAAGGATATAGTGATGTAACGTTATTCTAACAATTGGTCTACATGAACATGGTTGAGTTACCATCAGTTTCACTATTTAAGAATAATGTAAAATAAGAATATCAAAATATAAGGAAATAAATTCTAGTGACATGTACAAGGAATCAAAAATAAGAACCACTAAGGGAGAATATTAAAATATGAAACCCCCTTACTAGAGTTAAAATTCACCTTAGTCGACACCTCCATGGTGTGATGATATGTAGCTATATTATCATCCTTTAAAATCAATGTCTCATAGGTCCATTGCTACCCAAATCTATTGTTTCTGTCAAAGAACAAAACCAGAACCAACATCTTCCTCAGGGAAATCCTTCACGCACAATACAAAAATTCATCTTATTCTTGATTAACACTACATGAATCTACAACCATCCAAAAGTTTTTCTACCATCCAGAAGATTTTTAGTAGACCAAGAATCACCATCATTGTCTTGATTAGGTGTAAACCATATTCACAGATCTTTTGGTTGATGTACCAAAACCTGCATCTAACTCCTCCTCCTTCCTTGGGTCAAAGAGATCACAATACCTCAATCCCAAAAATAAAAAATAATATAGACTTCCACCATTTTGACTCTTAATTCATAGATTAAGGATCAAAAAAATGAGATCCATGACCACTTTATCTCTCACTCTATAAAGAATCACACCAAAAAAGTGCACACTTATCTCTAGTAGTAGAAGTATGAACCCCGACTGTTTTTTCTAAAGACGCACTCCATGTATCAATAAAGCTAATAAAAGTGATAATCTATGACATGTGAATGTTCAAGAATCCAAAAGAGTAAAACCACACAACAACTGAAAGAAAAGGAAAATAATCCTATCATATATAAAATGAGTAATAAAATAAACTAAAGGCATATTAAAAAATGAATTTAGTTAACAAAATCATTAATATGAAATTCACATCAGACATAACCAATACATTTTAATCGTTATTCACTACAAACCTTCTCAAACACAATTAATTATAGATCACGTTCAAGATACCATATTCTTTAAACATTCACTCAGCTTCAATCCATTATCTCTAGAGTCTTATAGTCAAGGATTCAATAATATTTATGGAATTCAATGGTGTCACGCCTCGGTGATATTCATCATCTCATATTATATATATTGCATTTTCAATATATAATTCCAATTGAATTCACTAAGTCCATATATTGAAAATTTGGTGTGTTTTAAAAACTGGTTCCCCAACCATATAAAATGAGAAATTAAGGATTAATCATCTTCTTGAACCTGCACTTAAAAACAATAGCCAATAATTTCATTTTCTTTGGATAAATATGAGTTAAGTCTTCATCTACCAGTATAATATCATTCTCTACAACCAACCAGATATCAATGACACATTATCAACTTTAATCATATCCCCAAAACAATCAATATCCTTCAATTTTCAAGTCCTCCTTTCACAAATCCAAATTTAGTATCAGTTTTTAATTTATAGTTTATTTATCCATCAATCCCAAAGTATGAATAAAATAATTCTTCAAATTTTTATCATTGTATACAGCTTAGGTAGAGTTGTATTTTATTTATATCAGTTTCCATGTATTTTTATCAGTATCATTAAATAGCTGGAATATATTTTTTAGCCTTGATTAATATTTTTCATTTAATATTTTCAAGCTTTAGTTGTAAGCTTTGGTCAACCTAAATTTTTACACATTGATCACAACCTAGTTAGGGATATTATGCTTCTAAAGATGAATTTACTCTTCTGCGTTGGGGGAGTAATATTATAAAGTTTATTCTCCTTACTATTTACTCTTTAACACTGGGAGATTACTCTTCTAAAGATGAAAAAACTCTTACAATGTTAAAAAAATATTTCACAGTTTTATTTTGATAAAAAAGTTTATCTTTAATTATTTAGAAATTTAATTAACACACCTATAATGCTAAAAATTTATAGAAAACACATAACTAGAATTCAATAAATATAATTAATTAATTACCAAAAAAATTAAAAAATATATTATTCTATGAAGTTTAAACATTAACAATGATAATTAAGAATTATTTCTAACAAAGAAAATTTGAAATATGAAAATAGAATTTGAGAAATTTATTTGAAAAAAAATAAATTATGTTAATTTTCCTCAAAATTTGAATTCCATAAAAATCAATATAGACATTTGTTAAAAAAAAATAAGATTTTTAATAAGAGAAAATTTAAATAATTTAATATATAAAATTCAAATTTTAATTAAATATAAAATGAATAAAACTTTATTTAAAAATGATCTTGAATTAATAATTCTCCATTAAAATAAAACTTTG
This sequence comes from Viscum album, assembly GCA_963277665.1. Lineage (NCBI taxonomy): Eukaryota > Viridiplantae > Streptophyta > Magnoliopsida > Santalales > Viscaceae > Viscum > Viscum album. The sequence goes on from OY728142.1 coordinate 1,494,081,823, forward strand.
ACATTAGAAAGACAACCATTTACAAAAAAATGATGCATAAAACATGTATTAAAATAAATCACATCAAATTTCCCAAAAAATAAAGTCTTTCTTCTCCAGAATCAATCAATTAAATATATTCTATGAAGGTAACTTTTTAAAAAAAATGACTAATTGAAAATCCAATAAAGATATGATTTCATAAAGTCTTTCTCCCATGGACTTTCTAAACTAAATATGTGTCATTTATATTTAAAAATAATTTTGTTTTTAAAAATTTTGTTTTATTTTTGGATATAAATGTTCAAATTTGAAAATTTTGAAAGGATATAATCCGTCCAATTTTTCATTTAATTGTTTTTACAAACAAAACATTGTCTCCTCTATCACCAAACACACATAATTTAGGGAAAAACATATTTATATACCACTAATGGATGACTGAGTTTAATAATTAACAAGAATGATAATTTAAACATCCATTAGTTTTATAATTAAAATAAAAAGATAAACCAGGATTAGGAGTTCATTTAAATATATTTGAATTCAAATATTATTAGTTTAAATGTAACCAATAAATTCAATTTCAATTAAAATTATAAAACTTACTCCCAAAAATTCACTAAAATATATTTTTTATAAGATTAAAATAAGAGAATGATAACCAATTGAGTCATTAAAATATCAATATTTAACCACCTCATATAAATAAAATAGCTATTAAAATTAATAAAAATTACAACTATTTAACATAATAAATAAGATCAAACATATTCAATTTGGAAGAAATTGAGGTATTTTTAATTGTTCTTAATGAAATTAAATTTAGATCAAAATAAATGACTCTAACCCACACTTTAGAAATAAAAATTTCTATATTTTTGAACTTCATATTGGAATAAAAAATAATAGTATTTTTATTAAAAATAATTTCTGAATCAGTAGTTAAAAAAATGTTCACAATAAATTCAATATACCATGTCTTCCAAAAAATGTTAAAAGAAAAATCCATAGCATGTAAGGAGTTTTCCATCTATAAATTACTTAAATTTATTTGTGAGAAAGAAATATTTTTAAATAAGTGAATGCTTAAAGATAAGGTTCAAAAATAATTTCATAAAGGAAAAAAATAAGTATGTAATATAATTAATTTAGTGCATAAATTCACCAAACCTCTAGTAGAAATTATAAAAATTATACTTTTGATTTCAGCATAAAAAACTATTTTAATTTTTTTAACAATTAAATTTATGAAATCAATAAAAGAAGTTTCTGATATCTTTTAAAACACCCAAACAATTTAAATAAATGTTTAGGGTGCTAAAAACAATTTCAAAACTAATTCAAAATGATTTTCAACAAAATATATTTAAGTACGTTAACAACCCAACAATTTCAATATAGATTCAACATGTATTTTTATGTAAATATTATCATAATTAAATTTTATCCATGAATCAACAACACCTTTTAAAAATAGATCTTCCCCAGACATTTAGATTCATATAAATATCAACTACTTCTTAAACTTAATACAACTATAAAAGAGGTAGGCATTAAGATTCAGTGATTAAAATTTCAATGTAAAATTAAAAACATGAAAAATAAAACTCAGTGGAATATTGGTATTTCATTGGTGCACAAGGACTCGATATCTCCCTTTTAAAATACATAAATCTCCATAGGGTATCTTCCTTAAGAAAACTATAACATTAAATTAATTAGATCATTAATAAAATCTTATAATATCCAAAACATTAAACCATGGAAAATTGAAGGGATGTGGTAATATATTTATATAGGATTGTAATGAAATTTTTTATAATTTTAGACCAAGAATCTTCGTATGGATACATAGAAGAATGAGTTAGTGGTATTTATTTAAAATAAAATGAAACAAGTTAGGGTTTATTAAACCATAGATTTTCTCCCATTAAGTTTTTAGTTTATAGTCTTTAGATTTACTTCCACCAAATTTTTTTAACAACTATCACAAAGGGATAGATATTTATTAAGGATATTTATTTTAATTTTTTAAAATGATAGATAATTATGATCACTTAAAACATATAAACCACTAGAATCAAAAAAATAAATTCTGAACTACATTAGGACCATTAAATTGAGGTTGTTTTCCTGAATTTTTTTTAATCCCATAACATGAAAAATGATACCTAAAAGGGTTTTCAATTCCATAAGATAATCATTAAAATGGATAGAAATGTGCTAATACTTTCCCAACACAATTAATGAATTCAAAGGCTTAAAAAAAGTAAAAAAACTATTGAAACCTACTCACTATTTACAAAAAAGAAATCTAAGAGTGCTTGAACATCTTGAAATATTTTAGGCTCTCACTTGAAGATATCAAGTTATACATTAATTTTTTTTAGAAGTACTCACTTAACATATGTAAAGATAATTTTTTAAATATATTTTGGAAATAATTATTCACAGCACCATTCAAATTAGGTGGGTGGTTTTCAAGATAGAAGACATTTTCATATTAAGAGATTTCTTATTTAACAGTGGTTAAAATTAACATAGTATTTTACCAGGTTTTAGAGACTTAAAAACAGTAAATATCAAGTAATAAAAAATATTAAATTGGATCATAAAAATTAGGATGAATTTTGTGCAACTATATATCCAAATTGGGTTCTAGGGAATATTTTTTTCTCATAAATAGATAACTGTGAGTGTTGTCCAACATTCTAAGAATCATTTAAAAAATATAAAACATGATAATATCTGACCACTTCATGGTTTTCCAAAATAAATTATATTATCCTAATCACAAACCTTACTAATATTTCAAGATACTTTTTGGGATCATATTCAACATAATCGACCCTACATTTCTCATAAACTAGACATTGAGTTATTTTTTTAAAAGGGTCATGTAAATCCTTCCCAATATAAGCTTCAAAGACCTATTGATCCATATATATCAGCTTAAAACTTTTATGAATTGTTTATTTATTAAATAAAAAAATTATTATTATTCATCAATAACATGAAAATTAATTTTCCCTTTAAAATTTTAATCACAACCCCACTAGTAGTACGAAATTATCTTCCTATGGTGATTGAATCATTTTTTTTATTCTACATTTAAAGAAATGAGAAATAAGTGGGTAAATTGGATTCCATAAACATACTAACAAAATGTATACTCTCAAAATAGGTTGAGTGATATACCCATCAACCAACTTTTAAAAAATGGTTGTTTATTTTAATTCTCCAATGCCCAGTTGCAAAAAAATAACGAGTGAGGAATAATGTTAACAGTATCTCATAGGTGACACCAATAGTTTGTTTCAGACTTTCTAATATATTATTAGGAATAAAATATCTTTTGGGATACTTTAATGTTTAATATGACTTCCTTTTGAAGATAAAAATAAAATTCTTAATTAATTCTATTGTGGTAATTTCTTCCAAATTCCTCTTATCAGCCAAAAATATTTTCATAAATTTTAGATATGATGGGATGTTATTTAGGGTATGAAAAAGAGAATGTTATTGTTAAAATTATTTGAAATATCAAGTATTTATAATAATTTTGATTAATCAATTTAATTTTTGGGGAAAAGAAATGTGAGAGGAAAATTTATATAAAATAGAAAAAAATAATTTTTCATTTATATCAACATTACTCTTTCCTTATTTGATTAATTATAAATTAATATTCCTTTGTATTTTAATTCTTTTAAAGTGGATTTTTACCTTGATATTTTATGTGTTTTAATAGTAACAAAAAGTTTATTTTATATATATATTTTTTCATTTGAGTGAATTCCGTACCCTTTAATTTGACAATAATGCATAGAATTAATAGACTAAATGGGGATTTTAATATTCACAAAAGGTTACCCAATGTCCATGATAATGGATTGGAAAAATATATTTTCAGACATGAAGGCTATAGAATGGAGTTAGAAGATTTAATTAATAAAATATAAGTAATTCAAGTAGGATCTCCCTCAAAATGGAGGGCTCCAGGAAGCACGACTTCTCGATGTAGTGCATTAGAAAACCAATGAAATTAGACAGAACCAATGAAATATCCCTTAGACCACAAACCATATAGTAGAGGAATATATTTCCAAAAATCTATTGTAGACATAACAACTAGCCAGTGGAATCATTTGACTAGCCTATAGTGTTGTAACATAACCTTTTGGGGTTTATTTAATGTGGTATTAAATAGATTCATTTAGACATTAATGGACCACCTCAACCCAAGACCTCTCCAACTCTTATAAATCCTATAAATATATTCCCTGAAAGGATTATACCATAAAACACAATAATATTGGAATTATAATTCTTTAATTATTTATTCATATCTGTTGTCTCTCAATATTTAAGACCTCACTCAAATATCCATTATTATTTTTCAAATCACAAAGGCTCTCATTTTTGTCTCTATGACTATCTCTCTCTAAACTTTATCAATACTTATAGAATGATACAAGACATAGAATTTAACAGATTTTCACCTTGATATCATTATCTTCTCATCCTACATTTTTTCTGCGGTTTCATGCGATATCCATAAAAAATCAATGGAAACTGGTTTCTTGCTCTCTCGATCAAAAAATAGGATAAGTTTGTTTCGTAATATCTTTGCAAAAAATGGAAGTTGGTTTCTTAATATATCCATGAAAAATCAAGGGAAGACTTGGTTAATTTATATAAACTGAAATTAGGGGACTAATATACATATCTATCAATTCAAGGTTTGGAGACATATGGGATAACATAGAGATATTTCCTAACTACTTATCAAACTATGTTTGTTCTATATTTTATTTTATGCATTTCATCATCCAATTCTCGATATGCATAAATTTTAAAAAATTATTAATATATTTATTAATTTTGTTTACTTACTTAATCAAATTTTATGTTACCATTATAACATGGATCAAATTTATCACTTTATATTTTCATCATATCAAAATTATTTTATTTTTTAATTAATATATATTTATTGATTTTAATTATTAAATGGAATTCCATCTTCATCCAATTATAATATGACAATAATAATTAACCTTCAATATTATTTTAGACCATACTTTACACATTTCAAGAATTATAATTTTTAATATTTTCATCCTTATCTAATGGGTGGCTTAACACGAGGCCCTCAAACATGATTATGAACCCAAATTTAATGTATAAATAGTGGGACTTAGGTAGTCTTTGGGGAAGAGAGTTTTTGGGGTTGTTATTATATTTTTTAATGGGTTGGTGACTGAAATTGGTTATTAGAATGGATTGGTTTTTAATTCATTTATGAAAATAGTGTTTTAGACTTTTGTATACCCTAACTTCTTATTTAATCATGATTCCATTCCACTACCCTCATGTTTTCTCTCTAATAAAGTGAAACCTCATTTGATTACCCTAACATGAAAGTTTTAGATTAATTAGATGGATGAAATGATCACTGAAATCTCTAATATCACCTAACATAGTGATCAAAAATATCTAATAACTCTTAGATCAACCCATCACTCATGATTGTATGTATTAGAGAGAACTTAAGTGGAATCTGTTTATAATCTAGGGAAACATGGAAATGAATTGCAAATAAAAGAACAAAAGAAATACCCTAAATCCTAAAAAATTAAAATAAATATATAGAGATGTGATAAATATATTATCAATTAAAAATTTTAATTCATTAACCAGGGTAAGGGGAATGCCCTCATATTATCCACTAATGGCTTATTATTCCATAATATGAGTCATTACAATATAAATTCCAGAAATTAGGAAGCAACATGTCCAGTCGATCAAGTATTAATATTTATAGACTCCTCTATTTAGTAAGTAGGTATTTATTTATAGTGATTACCAAGACCCTTTTTGTAGTTTTTCCAAATTGAAAATGAATTTCGTGAACTCATATACAGAAAATTCAGGAATTACATTAATATCAATGTCTGATTCCTTTTAATGCTCCTTTACTTCTTCCATGCTTGATAATTGAAAAATATATTATTTGAGAGAATATTACTAATTTTTTCAATATATAGAATAAAAATTAATGTTTAATTAATTGTAGATATTCTAATTTGAGAAATTAATTTTTAATCATCACTATCCACCTTACACAGCTACCCTCACATGAGTGTTGTCGTTTTAACCTGGTGTAGCTTTTATGAAGTGTTTTTGACCCTTATAATGTTCTATGTGACCTTTATATAGAATTATAAAATTTGTTGGTACCCTTCTGTAGCCTAAAAAAATAAATATGTTCTTCTACATATAATTTTCCCATAATTTATACCCCTTCATGGAATTCTTGTTTATAAAAACCATATGTGCAAATAGAAATATTTTTATGACCCTTTTACAACATATTATTGTTTCTAGTTACCCTTATGAATGATTTAGAATGAAAATTATACTACATTATCAACATTAGGAGTACCCTCAAACACTCTTATTAGTGAAGAGATACCATTACCTGTGCTCACATTCATTGATGATGCTTATACAAATAATTATAACCTTAATTGGAATAATTTTCACTCCACTGACCCTTGAATAGAACATAAAATAATCTATTTACCCTTTTTTATCATTTAAAATATTGTACGATATTTCTTATCATAAAAATAGGTTTATATGATCAAAAAAAGTACCTCTTGCAGTTGGGTGAGTCTACCACGGTATATTGAAAGTATATCTATGTGGTTGATTTAGTGATGGACCAGTCAATTTTTTTTCTGGGAAGCCTCATGGTTAGTCATGTTACAATATTATGGTATTTTTAAAATGTAGGTGGAGTCTCATGATAAAATTATTTTTTTCTTATGGTATATTTTATCTTTAATTTTTCATAGTTTAACATGGAATATCACATTCGAAAGAGTATTTGATTACAATCAATTGACTATCCATGGTTAGATTAAGTCATCATGTGGTCTATCATGATCTTTTACATATGGTAGGTTGATTTTTATGAATTTTTAGTTAGTGATTTTTTCTATTTTTATTCTCATACCCTTACGAAGGTGACATTCACCCTTACACAGTCCACCATATACACTTACATGCGATATAGCCCTTGTGCCATCTCAAGAAGGTCCTTGATGAAACTATTTTGAAGCTTTCTTAAGGATAATATAAATCCTATTAAAATATAAAAAATCTCAATTATCATTGTATTAATTTTATTGATTAAGATTATAATTGATCAAAATAATAAAATTCATCTTTATATTCCTTTCAATAATTTAATCAAAATCAAATCATGGATTCCATTTAGTTGAAAATATTACTAAATCATGTAAAAATGATGTTTACTTTTATTTATAAAGATAACCCCAAATTTCCATAAGAATAAAGAAAACTAATAACTTGGGTTTGATATTATTTTGGGGGTATTTTAAAAGTGAATTATTGAAACAAATGTATGAAATTTTAGTTTTCATTATTAACATTACCTAAAAATCCATCTCATCTTCCCTAGGTTATACCCTAACATCCTCTTGAATTTTTAGACAAGATATTATAATTACATAGATTAAATTTTCTGGGGATTTAGCTATGTAGTACTATGAAGTTTTCACTTCTCCATAGAAGTCAAGGCCCATAAAAGTTGGCTCATTTTCAATTCCAGGTTATGGATCAAAGAATATATAATAGTTTTCATATAAGAAAATTTCCCCATTATTTTTTATAGAAAATACCTTAAACCCCCTTAAGAATTATAGTTATCACCCATATATTAGTTTTAAAATTGAAGAATTGGTTGTTGAGAGAATGCAGGCAAAGCCGGCAGTTTTAGTTTTCCTTACTCTCTATAAGATAGATTAGGGTTGTTCCTATATCCAAAGTTATAGTTGTTTAAAAATAGTGAATTTTTACCCTAGTTTCAAGCCCTTAAATCTTGAAATATTCCTTTTAAAACTATTTAATGGGATATCTAGAATTAGGATAACAATTCCTTGTATACCCCAACATTACACAATGATTACATTGTTTTCTAAGCGAAATTTCATTATCATTCTAAAAAATTATCGCATCTTGAGTATTTGGTTCACTCTAATGAGTTGTTCCTACCCTAGAACATTTATATTAATAATTTTGAGTAGTTTTATTAAATATTTTCATTAATTTCATAGTTTTTATGTTATAGAAACCACCACCAAATGAGAAATCAACTATGGTTAGGTGGTAAGGTGTGAGACTATTTAAAAATGTTTCCATTAAGAGGTGGGGGAAAAGTTAGTGTTTGGGAAATACATGAGAAGGGATCAAAATCTGTCCTTGATCTCATAAAAAATATTACCCTCAAATTAAAAAATTGATTTTATCCCTCACTTTAGAGGTCATGTTCTTAGGATTAGACTTCATCAAAAAGGAATTAAACACTAGGTATCGGGTATCAAATAACTTCTTATATAAAATTTTGAACTAGATACTAGATTTTTGGAAAGATCCCACTTTTTCTATGATTTTTATTTTGTATTCATTGATTGTTATTATTTTCTAATGGTGTTTAATGAAATAGAAATATTTAATTTATTTGAATGTATTAAAATGATATAAAAAAAGATGTTGTCGGAAGTTATATTGAAGTATCTAATGTATCCAAGCTTGATATCAAAGTGAACGTAGCATGGATGAAAGGATAAAGAAGAAATTAATCAAGTATTATTATATTAAGGATATTATTTTGAATACTTTTAATTTAAAAATGTGATGATTTTGGACTATTCTTAAGTTCAGATACATGTTTCAATAATTATGAAACATTTTTTACAATTTTTTTTGGAGAAAAAGAAGAATTGAAATATGTAAATGAGAAATATATTCAAATTTTACATGAAGAATAAGTGAGGATGAATATGATATTCCGAATCATATTTAATAATGTATTCTATTCTATTATCTACATTTAATTATTCAATGTATTATTAGATGATGTGACATTATAAAAAAAGGCCAGCCACATAAGCCACAAGTGTCATCTCATCAACCTTATATTTGGGGGAAAGATCCACTATAAGGGAGATCCATCCTGAGCATCGCACATGGAAAAATATACCGAGCGCTATTGGGTAGGTAGGTGTACTCACAGACTCACAATGGTATATTGCCAGTGCATTATTCCCAAAGAGTGTGTGAAGTGAAAAGTAAGGGGTGAGTGGGTCAGATCGCCCCATATGGGGTGCTTAGTGTATATGGGAACTGACACCGATGATTAATCAAGGTGAATGCTGCACTGATTGTATTATATATTGAATCTCAACCTAATGGAAGTTTGATGTGGGATTTATAAATAATAGACACTATATATCTATTAAAAATATACATATACTATAGGGACCTCCTAGTCAAAAATGATCAGCTAATCTTCTCAGTTAATATCATTCTACCTATCTTCAAAGGGTTGATTCAACTTTAATATATAGTGTTCTATAAAGACTCTAGTGTTTAAAAAACAACACTCCAACCATCTTCCATAATTATTCTAAAGGGATAAGACATTTAGGATTGATCTGAGGACATGAATGCTATTAGAGTATTTCATGAATGCAATCATTCTAAGAAATTTCTATAGGTTAAGGATGATATAATGATGAAGAAGGTTGATTTAAAACATAGATGAATTGGAATATTAGGGGATAATTTAATCATTATCATGTGAATGTGAGTTATTCACAATAAGTACTTAATTGTGAAGACATCGTCATTATCGACGTCATATGATAAAGAAACTAAAATTTTAAGAATATGTTAATGTAGAGATCTTTTAGAAATCTTGTGTTAATTGAAACCGAATTATATTCAAAGGATAAGGTAGTGAAATAATAAAATTGAATTAGTTTAAATCACCTATAAAATAAGTATCACTAAGCTAAGATCCTCTTACAACCACTCATCTTTGTGAGTGCTCTCATTTTCTATAAATAAATAGATATTATCTAAGTTTTATTTGCATGAATGGGAGAAATTCATGAGATCCTTCTTGGTTAGGTGAAGAAGAAAAAATCTTTTTGTGAGGAAAATTTATATACTAAAGAATAATCTAAAAAACGTCATTTCATGAAGAAAATAATGTGCACTTGAGTTTTCATGATGAATTGTACCATAAAGCTCTATTATCATGCGAGGAAGAACCCATGAGTTCTATGTTTTTTGAGTTGTGTTTCTACCTTCATGATTGTATGATGGCTGATCTATTCAGTGAGACAGTGTTAATTTGATAATATCACGCTATATTATGAAAATATGGTGAATAATATACTCAGTTATGCATAGAAGAAGAATATGTTGTGAATAACATTTACATGTGTGAGGAAGTATTTCTACATAGTTACAGTTGCATGATGATAACTAAATAAGGAGGACCTCTACATATACATATGTTATTAAGGGAGAAGAATACATGATCAATGTGTATCTATGAATTATCTTGATTCTTGAAGGAGTCGGAAAAAAATGCATGTAACCTAAAAAGATATTATTGCTTGGAAAAAGATAATATAACATGTGAGACCACATGTTCATGTACCTAATTCACACGAAGAAAACTTGATGCACATTGCTAGTGGTTCACGATTTCACTAACTTAAATAATAACAAATTCATGATATCACTCACATGAAAAAATGTGGAACAAATTGAATGAAATATTATATATAATTAATTCATTTAGTTGCAACATTTACATAAAAGGCATAAATATTTAACACATTGAAAATATTAATTCAATATTATTTTATTTCATGAGAATTTTACTGATAATCTGACACTGCAATTTAATATATCATGTTTATTCGATGGAAAAAATTAGATGAAGAAATGGTGGTGACCTTGAGATGAACATTAATTGTTTTAAAAATCATGAAGTATTTTGTTTATTCTGATTATATTTAAGGAAGAATGTATTATAAGTAAAGTTAACTGACTGGGCAGAAGAAATCAGACATAGCAGTAGAATTGGACAAACAAGTATTTTATAATCAATAAAAATATTGGTTCAACTAGATACCTAACAAATCTTCTATTATTATTTGGTGTCGGATGAACATGGAGAAGTAGAAAGAAGAATCTGACAGATAATATCCAGATGAAATAATAAGTGAAAATTTCAATTAGATACTATGAATAAGAGGAAGAGTTACTTTCTAGTTTTTGTGGTTGTAAAAAGGGGGAAAATAAGGAAGTGAATAAGAAAGCCTCCTGGTGATATCCATAATATGTTTCAATTGTTGAATAATTTTCTTGGTGTTATAAAGTACCTTGAAGTTGTTGGAGATTGTTTTGAGTGGATATATAAAGAATGTTCAAGGAGAAGAAGCATTGTTGATTGACCATAATGTGATAAAACTAAAAGGATATTATCTTCTTATTGTAACCATGTTATAGGATTGGTTTTTAATGGTTGTGTGGAATCGTATTATTTCAAACTATTTCAAGGACTAACTACTCTTGTTTAGTGCTAAAACATGAAAAGTATCATGTGTTATCCATACCTACTTTTATGTACTTTCATAGGATATGGAAACGTTAATAAGATAATCAAGATCCTAATTGATCTAAGTGGTAAAAGAGATAAAATTTATAATTGTGGAAATAGATATAAACACTAACTCACCCATAACCATATTACTATTGAGTATATACTACTGTTGTCCTCTAATTTTCCTTCAATAAAATTGCAAAAAAATTCAACATGAGATTTTACTTACATAACCCATGTCACAATAACTAGTAGAAAACACTATATAAATCTTTAGTCAACTCTAAATAATCCTCATTACGAAATCCATTATAGGAAGGAATCATTGAGAGGTAATATTGTTTTATTTCATAAAATCTGGAATAAGGGGAAAACCGTATACATGATGGAATTCTTGAAATTGTTGGAAGTTGAAACCCTTTGAGTCTTGGTGTCCCATAAATTTGGTTCCTTGGTTGATGTGGAATAATTTATTCATTATGGTCAGAATTTCTATCAATTTAAAAAATTTCCATTTTAAACTTCCTTGTTCTTCCTTAAGAAAATGTAGTATTTCTATATCACACATTAAATATTATAAATTATAAATAAAAGATGTTTTAATTTTATGCAATGAATATTGGGTGAACATATTTTTAACAATCCGTATAATGGAAAAAGTATAAGTAGATTTCGAGAAATATTTTTTCTGAAGAGTTTTTTTGATGTTTTATTGTTTTTATTTTTTTCTTGTTCAAATGTCACCTTCCCTTGAAATATTCTCCAAAACTTTATACATTTAATTGATTCATATAAAAAATAATTTTTATAAAACTTGTTTAAATATACCATATAATAGCAAGTGATAAGCAATGTTAATACCAAGAGAAGAAATAATTTGTGATCCATGAAAAAGGAAAAAAATAAAACAAAACAACACAAACTAAAAACAAAATATTTTGAATGACAACGAAGGATAAAAATATTGATTAGAAATATGAATAAGTCATAAAGGTTTGTGTGAAAAAACCCTAAAAGAAGAGTTGAAAAGGGTGAATAATTAATGGATTAGGGAGACTAGATTGATTTGAACTGGTTAAAGTGTTCTGTTCTCCCATAAAAATGATTCACATTTTTTAAAGGTTTATAATGTAAATAGAGATAGAAAACATCATTGTTTCTTGGATAATAACTAATTATTTCTAACTCACTTATAAGAATGATTTTTCAACCACTACTTCCAAAATATATGATTCTTCTTAAAGAAAATATGCAATAACCTTTACAAGATTAACTACATTGATTATTACCTAGAGGGATAAGGGTACAATATTTATCACCCATTAATACATTAGAACATATTTAATTGATTCCCAAGAAGAATGAAAATGAAAAATCCAAAGAAAAAGGTTTACACATTCATTGTTTTTATTAAAATTTGTGTCAATTTGTCAATAAATTGGTGACTAGTGAATGAATTACTCGATATTTAAAGAAATATCTAATATCTAATTTCCTCTGTTAATTTATCATTTGAGATGGGGAATGAGTGACCACATGGGAAATCATAGGAAGAACAAGAAACAAAAAAATAAAAACATGAGTAATAACAATAAATAATTTCATCTCATCTCAACCTGACTACCCTAAATGAAGTCTAGAAACAAATTATCAATGAAAATAAAAAATAAAAAATTTCATCATAAACAAATAAATTTATGTAGAGAATGGAAAATAGATCTTTTCAATCGAGCATGGTCCATCCTCTAACTCCACCTTCCTTTGGACTTCCACCCTCAAAGTCTAACCCCTCACCGCTCACTTATCACATCGTTCCCATTCCAATGTCTGTGAAATGAATAAATCCACCCCCATTAATCTTATTTCACCCTCTTTTAATAAGCTATCCCAACTGACTTTAAATCATATAATAATTTCACACTAGTCGATCCCCCTTTTCTTAACACTATCCATATTTCTCGTACTATGTACACTAAATACAACTTCCTTTACCGTTAACATTTTGATTCTACAGAGAAATTTAAAAAAAACCTATTTTATTTACAAACCATCTTTAACAAGCTATATTCATGGCTTCTACCGGGGCTGAAAATGATTCACCCACTAGTGTAGTGATAAGAGTGAGATAAAATAAAGTGAAAACAAGAAAATAAATGATAGTAGATGTAACATTGAGAAACCCCAAAAATTAAAGGGGTAAAAAACCACGAGTGAATAGAAGGATCACTATGGGTAAAAGTGGGTATGCATTTTATAACTATTATATGAAGAAAAATATAAAAAATATATCTCTTGAATATTTGGGAAATCCACTTCACAAAATATAAAAAATGAATAATTTTTTTGGCAATTCTCTTGCTGAGGGGATGAAAAAAACTGATGGTAAAGAGCATCATTTTATAGGCCAATGAAAAACCCTCATTATTTTCTTATTATAGTGGTTTAGTGGGTATTGGACACCCACCACATATTCCACGCCTACCATTCCTTGAAAAAACAAGGGGAATTTCTGTCTGGAAAATGAACTGCTGACACATCTCCCACTTTGAAATTTGATTGAGCACAAATTACATCACCACACATCCTTTCTATCTTCCAAATATTCTTCTCGCATCTCTGTGAGGACACTCTATGATCATCAAAATATAAAATTATCATATTGAACATCCTTTTCTAGGAAATCTACCAGATTTTATTTTCTGTGGATTTCCGACATATTCACACTTCGCTCCTCTACCACATCTTGGAAATATCGATATCGTACCCCAAAGTGCTTCGTCCGTGAAAGGGTAGAAGTATTCCTTTAAACATGAAAGGTTCTCTGACTATCAAAAAATAATAGAATATGCTTTTTTCTATGCCCGAGCTCCTCAAAAAATTTTCTCATCCAAATAGACTCTTTCATGCCAGGGTAACTTCCATGTACTCTTCCGACATCATGAATAAATAAACAACTAACTGTAACATTGAAATCCATCTCACTTCTCCTAATATAAGAGTAAACACATACCCAATAGTGAATTTCCTCAAGTTGGAATCACATTCAAAATCTGAATCAACATAGCCTCTAGTAGTTAGATGTGATCATCCATAACATAATGCAACATCTGAGGTATCCTTAACGTATCTCGTTATCCTCTTCATTATTCTCCAATAACCCCATCATAGATTCATCATTTACTAACTAATTTCTTACATATTATGTGAAATTTATAATCTAGTACAAACCATACAAAAAATTAGGCTCCCCATTGCTAATGTATAATCAACCTGAGACATCTCCAACTAGTCTTTTTTACTTATAGGAATCATTATAGAGGATAAATTGAAATTAACAGGAAGAGGATTAGAGACTGGCTTATAGTCTTGCATGTTGAAGTGTTTAAAGATATCCTATAATTAATTATTCTATGGTATAATAATATTCCCATTATTTCTTTCTCCAAAAATATGCACCACAAGGGTCTTATTTGTTGGTCCCAAGTCCTTCATATAAAACTTAATAGCCAACTATGCCTTTATACTTTAGATATGAAATTGTGGGTTCTTGCAACCAACATGTCATCAACATAAAATATAAGAATGATGAAATCATTACCATTAAAACCATTGAGATATTAAATATATTAATAAAGTCTGTTGTATCCAAGGGTCATGATATATGAATCAAATCTCTTATACCAATACCTTAGTTCCTTCTTAAGACCACAAATAGATTTTTTAAACCTACAAACAGAGTTTTATTTACCTTCATCCGCAAAATAATATAGTTATGGAATATATATTTCTTCATCAATATCACAATGTAGTAAAGAAATTTTCACATACCACTACTCTATATGTTAACTGTAAAAAGGACACATTGCTAGAACTATCTGAATAGTCATCAGTCTAATGATAAGAGAAAATATTTTATTGAATTCAATAACTTTCTTTTGAGCATATCATTTAACCTCTAGTTATGCATGAAATATTTTAACTTGGTTGTTTATATCCACTTCATATTAAAGAATCTTTTATAATTGATATCATTCCTTCTATGATGAAACAGAAAATTTTATAATGTATTTTTCTTTTGCAGGGATTTAGATTCCCCCAAAATCGATTTCATCCATGAGGATATATTTGGACTATGTGTCGCATCCAAAAAGTAATATTTCTCTACATCATCCATCAATAAGTAGTATACAATATTTCTATCAGTGAACAATTTTAAGTACCAAACTAGTTATCTTTTCTCCGGAGTTGACCTTCGTGGTCCAGACTCAATTGATACATGATCATCATTCTCTCGTAATTCCTCAGAGGAAACAGATTCTTACTTGTATTTTTCCTATAATTTTACTATTTTAGTTGTTTTATTATATTATTCAACGTCTTCATGATTTTTCATTTAAACATTGTCATTTAGAAAATGAAATCTTTATTGACGATATGTTTGTGGGAAGTGGGGTCTAACAAATGATACCCCCTCATAGCATCTGCATATCCTAAGAAGATACATTTCCTGGATTTTTAATCCAACATTGATCTTTACTGGTCATTAAGTATTTTATATATAAGAATTCCAATAGTATGTAATCAAGGATAGTAAGTGGATTTACTAGTCCAAATATTTATTGGTGCCTTTAGATCAATTTCCACTGAATGAGATTAGTTGATCCCATAATAGGTGGTATTCACTGCTTTTGTCCCAATTTGTTTTTCAATTCGTAGAGTCTTCAACATCTCTATTTTTCTCCCTAATAGGGTTTAGTTCATCTGATCCACCACTTAATTTTTCTTTGGAGTGTACTCCACTATGAACTATCACTTGATGCCTTATTTATGAAACAAGTAGCAAGATCATTGATTATATATTATCCACCATTTCTAGCCTAAAAAACTTGATCTTATTTCAATATTATAGTTCATTATATGCTTAGAATGTTTTTAAGACATCAAAAACATCAACTTTTCTCATAATATAGAACACCCAACTTGTCATTGAATAATCATCAATGAAGGATACATAGTACCTTACTCCTCCCAGGGATATAACCCGTGGTATAGAAATATCATAATAAATATAATCTAAGATCTCTTTGATTCTTGTTGTTGATGTCCCAAAAATTAAACTGTGTTTTTTCACAAAACATTGAGCTTAAAAAATGGTAAGGATACCATTATAAACACTAGAAGAAACTTTTGATCAGAAAGAATCATCAGGCCTCATTCTGATATATGGTCATGTTTTGGATTCAATAACGTCATCAATGCTTCCCTCGAGGTAGTTAATGTGACAACTATCTTCAACTTCTTGTACATTTCACCCATAATCACATATAGGCTCTTTGAGATTGTATCTACATTTATAACAAGAAGATTTCCATTCATAATTCTCATCACTCCATTCTCAGTTTGGTTCTTGCATCCGATATCATCAAATCATCTCAAAGATAATATATTCTTCTTCAAGTCCATCACATGACATACTCCTTGGATGCTTTGAACAATATCATCAATCATCACAAATTTTATGGTATCTTATACAAAAATTCTTAAATGTCTGATCATTTCCCATGTACACAAGTTATTCTGGGTTAGTTTCATATTAATCAAACCATTCCCATCGAGATTTCATGTTCTATATTTCCCTCGAGTACATTATACATGCGTTGTTGAGATGCTTCCTTTTTCGAGAAGGTGTATATAATTCAATCACTAGTATATCTACACTTCCATAAGTACTCACCAAATTTATTTCCATTCAATGATTCTAAATCCCACTAGAACCACACTCCATCATCCCACATGTTGGTTGTTGGTCAATCACTGTTTGGAAATTAACCTCTCGCAACATTGCCTGCATTTTCATTTTTTATAATGGAGAATTATTCCCTTTGAATTTAACAATCTCAAATTTCACAATCATTTGGACATTTCAATATTATAGAACCTCTTATGTTTCTCAATAGTGTATTTAATAATCTCAATTTTTTTTGATGTGATAGATCGATCATAATTGCAGTCACAGAGCATACTAAAATTTATAAGAATTATTAACTTCCAAAAAAGTGAACTTTATTGTTCCAAAACCTTCTATGATACCACTTTTTGTGATCTAAAATGATTGAAACAATAGTGTAGAAATAATTGAATGATAAAATGATATGATAAATGTGGAAATAAATGAATCCATATTTAATGTGGAAAAGCCCCCAATTAAAAGGGGTAAAAAAACCTTGATCATATAAAAGGATTGATATGGGTAAAATTGGGTACACACTCCCCAGCTATTACAATGAGAAAAATATCATAAATATATATCTTTAATATATGGAGAAACCACTTAAAAGAATACCACACATAAAAGAAAAATGGTTAGTAGTGCTCAAGCATATGGGAGAGAGGCTCCCTTTAAAGATCTCTTATAGCTCCTCATACTCTTCTTCCAATGGTGGTTTAGTGTGGTTTGGCAACAAACCACATCTACAATTTCTACCCTCCCTTGATAAATCATGAGAGGTGGTGTCATCTAGAAAATGACCATATGAAAACTTCTCTCTCAACCGCAATTGGAACTCAATATCAGTTCTTAGATACATGAAATACATTGGTGGATTCAATCACTATGAACTGACTCTCACTCACTTAGTACTTATAAATATAGAGATACCAAATTATTCAAGCACACACTCAACTTAAATCCATCCATGGATTTTAAAATCCATGTGCATCAATGGTGGATCATGTAGGTGATGGTAACCATCTTGAGATTAATCTAAATTAGATTTAATTTGTTATACCAACTGATTTCACCAAGGCAATATGTTGAAAATCTAGTGAGCATACAACACTGGTTTCAGAGCCATAACATATAAAAACTTGAGGAATCATCATATTCTTGAATTGAACCAGTAATTAAAAACAATTAGTATTGAACCCATATTCTTTAACTTGATCTCGATCAATTCTTCATCTCTATGACCATCTCGATCTCAATAACCAAGTATCAAAGCTATGATCAATATGAAAATAGTTATCATCTTCCAATTATCAGGTTCTCTATTCATAGATCAGAGTACAATATTAGTCTTTAATTATTCTTTTCTTTGTCCTTCCAACCCACAAGCTTGACATTATTGTTCTTAATAACTCCTTTGTTTGATATATATTGGGTTGAGATCAAGTTTCTTCATATTGGTTTCCATGTATTTGGCTTATATCAACAATGTGTGGGCCGATATAAAAAATTTCTTTGATAAATTTTGGATTTGAACAATTATAGTTAAAATTTAGTTCAAAAAATATTATTTAAAATACGAACAGGGAAATGGATTAAATTTTTTCCTAAAACATAAACCATTTATAATTTCCCTAAAATAATATTTCAATTTAATTAAAAAAATAATAAAAAATTTTGATTTTAAAAAATAAGGATATTTAAGAAGAGTAAATTTAATCAAATTAATACCTAAAATTTTTATTTTAACAAAAAAATACAAAGAATAAATATTTGATTTCCAAATTATCGATAGTTAATAAATTTTCCTTAAAATCCCATTTTGAAATCCAAAACACAATTATCTACCAAAAGTATATTGTCAAAAATTAGTATAACATAATAAGAAATCATGGATTAGATTATTTAATATTGAAATATTAATCACAAAAAAAAATAAGACTATTTAGGGGGTAATACATGAGGCATAACTCCCAATGAGGTATAAATTTTAGTGTTTATAGGAAAATGGAAGAAAAAATTTAAAAATATTTTTTATAAATATTTTGTAAAATGATTGTAGAAAAACATATAATTAACATGAAATATCAATTTCATGGTTATTAAAGGAGAATATTGAAAACATAATTTTATGATAATTACAAATATTTAATCCTTAATGAATAAATATAAAGATAATAAATGTAGTGTAAATGTTAAAAATATACATAATTGGAATAATGTTATTGTTTTGATTCTTCTAAAACCAAAAATTTATTTATATAATAATGAATTCAATAAAATATTACTGAAAATTACTTTAAAAAATATTAACAACTTTAACAGGAAACTGAATTAAGAAAAAAGGTTACAAAAATGAGAAAATTTTTTCATGTTGAAAATATTAAAAATGAAATTCTTTTCACAATTTTGTAAATAAATTATAAAATGACTCATATAGAAAACATTAAATAGGATCCCTTTTAAAAAACTATAAAGATATTTAAATATATTTGAAAATTACCTACAGAAATCATAAAAATATATATTTGAATGTTCTAGAAGAAATATAAAGAATATGGTTAGGAAGAGAATGATTATTGATCCAAAAGAAGAGATAAGGTCTATTTAACTTAAAGGAAACCTTTTGGATGAATCATGCTCAGTGTTTACGTGAAATTGTAGGAACAAATTTATACCCCATATATAATTATATAATATGAATAGAGATTTGGTTTTAGATATAGAGATCAATGATATTATCCCAATGGAATTTTGATATAAATTACATTGATTTAAAAGTGTGATTGGAAAATAAACCCTTACAGATTTGGTAAGTTTTGATTCAAAAAAACTTTTAGAATTGAAATTAAAATGGAAATTTAAATACCATGATTAAAAATTTAATAATAATATATTATTTAAACTAGGTATTATATACCCCAAATAAAAAAATTGGTAAACAATACAAAACACGTCTCAGTGAATGAAATTTGAGACCAGAAGCTCTTACGACATTGGTATTGTATAAATAAAAAGAACACAAAAGGTAGATCATGATTTTTAATTTTAAATATCATGAATTTTTTTTATTATACATGATGAAAATACAGAATAAATTAAACTATATACCAAAAAACATTATGAACAATATGAAACACATCTCATGAAATTGAAATTCAGACAAATAACCCTTACCTTGGATTCTCAATTTCTCAAACATACAATAACTTACTATATAATAAAATAATAATAATTAGTATTAGTTTTCATAACCTTAATCATGTGTATTGACTTTTATATTAACCATTTATATAATTTTATACATAGTTATTACTCATTTTTAGTTATTATTGATCATCAATGTTGGTAGTTTTAAATGTTCCTTGTTTTTTTTGATATAACGGTTTATGTTTCCATTAAATGATCATGATTTTATCATATCTATTGAAGCACCACTAGTTTCAGGTACTTAACCCTTTATTTATTCATTAGGGAATATAATGTAATTGGGTTATGTTTAGGATGGTTTGGAGGGGTTTTGAAATGTTTTTTGGCCTTTTATGAAGGTTCATGATTTGATCACCGTTAGTAGAAACTATGAAAAACCTCGATGGAACCATGAATGGAGTGTTTTAAGGTGGTTAATAGTGAATGGTTTTATCATTGTTTTCCTAATCATGAACCTTAACCATACAATGTTAAAATTTTGGCTCGAATTTTGTGGATCTACTCAGAATCACCTTCTTAATCCATTATTTTCACTTTATTAAGCCATAATAATATTTTTTTCCAAAAAACGGATTCATATAACTTTTCTATTAATTAGGGAGTGATCCATTAGTGATTCTTAGTTTGTTGGAGGCTCATATTCCTCAGCAAGTGATCACTATTTGTGATTTTCTTTAGTTTTATTCATTTTCCTTCTCTTGGATTTATGGATCTAATCTGTTGAGGATGGATCCATGTTGTGTGATGCCAATAATAATAATATTTGTCTATTTTAATGAAAGAGAACAAGATCTAAGGATGTTTTTTGGATTTTCATGCCATGTTGGTAAAAAACTTTGTGACGCTCTATGTTTTCTCGTATGTTAGCAAGGTAGGTGGATTCACTCTCGACTCCTCTAGTTTGAAATTGAAGGATTTATTTAAAATTGATTAAATTTTTTTTATTTTAATTATGAAATGTTATGAAAATCTCAATAGAAACCCTCTTTAGCGATTTTTTGTGAAATTTTGGAAATTGGTTTTTGTACAAAGTGATTTGTTATAAGATTTTAAAATGATGATTTCAAAATATGATATTGTTTGATTCATGTAAATGGTTTGATGAAATTATTTTCAATAAAAGGGATGTTTTTTAAAATGTATTTAAATGGTTTCTTGTGAGAGAGTTTTGAAATAAAGGTTTTGTGTGTGTTCATTTTCATTGATGTGACCTTATATAGGGGGAAAGTTCCATTGTATCCCTTGGTATATGGTTACCTTGTGATGAATCAGTAGATCACTGAGAGACCGCTCATCTGTATGTAACTGTCACCTAGGTATGAATGTGTGTATGTGTGGAATGGAATGGATTATGCCAAATGGATTTGAAAATGGTTTTAAATATGTGTTTGGATTCTTTACATGTAATTTGTTTTGTATATAAAATATTTTGGTTTGGAAAAATAATTTTATACTTTGATATAAACTATTTTCAATATTTCTATATAAATGTGATAACCTATCTATCATAATGGCATGTGTAAGGAAGTAATTTTGGGAAATACTACTGTGTTTTATATTCACCCCCGCTTGGGCACTTTACTACGTTTTCCAATATTATATATCAAGTCACATGTAATGGTAATGAATCTCATTTAATTATTGTTTCCACATGATAATTTTCAAATAGATTACAGAGTTGGAGCTTGGAGCTTGTTTGGAGCTATGGATTCCATGTATTTGGAGTCATTGAGTTTTCGTAGTTTTGTATTCCTCTTTAAAATATGGTACTATTTTTGGTTTTCTCATTATACTCTGATTTGGTTCATAGTTTTAGTTTGGTTTTGTTTTAAATTTATTATACTTTGAGTTGTGCTAAATTATTATCATGCATCATATAGTGTTTTTTTGTTATGATTATCTGGTATGATTTCTTTATTCTAAAAATGGAAAATAGTACACTAACTTTTTTATTATGACCTTGGTATTTATTTCCACCCTTTTTTGTCTTTGGTTTGTCACTTAAGGCATAATAATATACCACCACCTTCCCAATATATTGGTGAGGTGTGGGATGTTACAAATTATATCATTCTTGGCCAGTCCATCATTAATTTTTGAATAAATGCTATTGGTTTCTTGATCTTATAGTTGGAAAATCATTCCTGATTTGTAATCAAGTTGGGATGGTAAAAGGGATTATTATTGTGGAAACGTGAAATGTAGACCATAAAGAGGTGTTTCTAACCTATTTATGCTAAAAATCAAGTTACGAAGGACATGTGCATGAGTGTTTTGAGACACTTCTATGAGTTACTACCTCATTTTCATGTGTTTATTCAATTATAAGAGCATGAAAATATTTTATAGAAATTAATTTACACTTTAAGTACATATTTCATTTTGAGTAATGATTTATGATTTGGTAAAAATGTGTTTTTTTTTAAAAATAGATGATTTTTTTATTTTCAAAGAACATGGTGGAATTTTTAAAAATGAATTGGAAACTAAAATTGTTGAATTTTGGAATCTTTGGTTGTGATATGTGTGATGTGGTAAATTTTATATTTCAAATCCTTCCATTTATAGATTGTGATATTAATTTATGTTTTTTTTCTATATAAAATGGCATCGGATAGGCATTGTAGATACCAATTGGAAGAGGATACTGAGAATTTGGTTACAGATCAGCCATTGGTGAAACAAAATCTAGTTCATAGTATTGTACAAGAATGTCAGATGAAGGATAGAGGGAATAAGAGGGATAAACCAAGGCAAGTGGATAATTTAGTTGAGTTACAGAATTAGAATCCAACCATCTTGTGGTGTTATTTTGAACTGGAAAATGTTAAGGTATGTCTGAATAAGTTTAATTGAATCTTTAATTTCCTAGGCACCCCAGCTAAGGTAAAAATCAAGTTTGATATATATATATATATATATATATATATATATATATATAGGAAGATCTCACATGCATGTAGTGGGATTTAGAAGCTCATACTAAATGAGACCAACAAATTTCATAAGAGTATTTTTAATAATTTCTTAACAAACAATTCTATCCTCACATGTTTATATTTTCTAGAATGGTAGACTTTTTCAGATTCAATCCGGAGAATCTCTTAGTGACAGAGTACTCAAGTAAATTTATGAATCTTTTCTGCTTTATAGAAGATGTTTCTTCATGGGTGTCCTTGAAGGCACCGATTTCTAAATTAGGGTTAAGGATAGATATTTTCTAGAAAATTGTCATTATTTGTATTATATATTATAAAGAGTTGGTTAATAGAGTGAAGATAGAAGAAAACGACATATCCAAAACTATGGTTGGATAGATCACATTGACAACAATGAGAAATGGTGGGAAATCTAATGTTGGGAATAACTAGGAGAAGGACACCTATTTTCATGGTAGTGGTATGACTCCAGATCAAACTACTGGATCATTGAATCTTCATCCAAAAAAAGGGTGAGACAAGATTCTTTAAATATGTTTCATTATATCACATAAATCTAGATTATCCAAAACCACCTAGATTATGTCAAAATTCCAACTATATGAGGAATATTTAGTGCTATTATTATAGTTCTCCATGGTCAGGTGTTAGGGACATGTATCATGTTTCACAAATGTCATGTTCTTTGATGGGGAGATGGTAGAAAAACAGTTTTCATCGAAAAACCGAGATATCCATATTGATTCTAAAAATTCCATAACTCCTCAACTAGGGAAATATAAATAGGGCAAAAAAACAATGTGTATCAATTAATTAGTTGTATGAAGTTGACTAGGTGATCATGAATGATCATTCTGGAACTTCAATAGTGAGAGGTAAAATTCTTTTGAATACTCCCCTTATGAAAGCATTGTTTGATATGGGTGTATCCCATTTATTTATTTGTTAAATTGATGTTGATATTTTGGGTTTTCATGTTTAGATGATTCCTTTTGTTTTGAAACTTTAAACCACTCTTGGTCAAAGAAAATGTCAAGCCATAATGTGAAAAAAATGTTCTATATAAATTTATGGACATGAATGGAGTTGGGGTTTTACTTTTGTCTAAGATGTATGTATTTGAAATAATCTTAGGCATGTATTGGTTGAAAATGTTCAAATATCACATTGACTATTATACATGAAAATTTAGTTTTATGACTAATTATGGAATTGAATATCTATTTAGAGGAGAGTGGAATGTAAATTCTTGTGAAGTAGGATTGTTGGAACTAGTAGCGGAACTATCTCATAACAGTTAGAAAATATGACTTTTTTATCTATGGATAATATTAATAATGGTGGATTTATAGAAATTTTTGATCAGTTTGATGATGTTTTTTTGAAATAATTTCATAGGATTTTCACCAAAAATATAAGTGTAGTTTATGATTGATCTACTACAGAGGAACAGTCTAATTCACTATTTATATTGTTGGATGGAACTAATATAATTAATAGAGTGGAATTTCTAGTTTCAAGATATGGGATGAAAAGGGTTAACTTTTCACAATATGTCTCTTTGGGTAGCTCTAATTTTGTTTGTAAAACATGCAGATGGAACTCTCTGGTTTTGTTGGGATTATTAGAAGCATAACAATGTTATGATAAAGAACATGTTTCCACATCCATGCATTGATGATCTATTCAATAAATTAAGGGTATCCCAGTGGTTATCTAAAATTGACTTGTGATATGAATATCACAAATTGTGGGTTTGGAAAGAGTATATTCCAAAGAAATATTTGAGGAGTAGATATAGCCATTATGAGTATGAGGTTATACCTTTAGGTCTTATGAATGCACCATATGTCTTCATGGAAGTCATAAATAAAATATTTCAAAGGAATCTAGATTATTTTAAGATAGTGTTTGTGGAATACATATTGGTGTATTCGAGGATAATGGTTGAGCATGAGAAACACTTTATGGTAGTGTTAATAATCTTATGTGGTCATCATTTTTATTCCAAACTTTCAAGGTGAGTTTTTTGGATACAAGAGGTATGATTCCTTGTCCATGTTATCTATTAAAGTGATGTTTCTATAGATCTATAAAATAAAGAGGCT
Source organism: Viscum album (assembly GCA_963277665.1). Classification (NCBI taxonomy): domain Eukaryota; kingdom Viridiplantae; phylum Streptophyta; class Magnoliopsida; order Santalales; family Viscaceae; genus Viscum; species Viscum album. The sequence continues at coordinate 1,494,107,281 of OY728142.1, forward strand.
ATGATATCATGGAAACCTCCAAAAAATGTTGTTAGATACAAAATTTCTTTGGTCTGGCTAGTTATTTCTGATGTTTTGTTCATTTCTTTTCATGAATAGCTTCAACAAAGAAAACCTTCATAAGGAAAATCGTTCCATTCCAATGGAATGAGGAATGTCAAACATATTTCTATGATCATAATGTTCAACATACATTATCATTGATCATGATTTTTCTAGAATTAAAAAAATGGTATGTTATGTATTGTGTAGGTTTTGGATCATGGTTGGTATGTGTTCCCATACAGTGAGATCATATTGTTGCTTATAGATCATGATAGTTATAGCTACATAAGATGAAATACCCAACAAATGATTTGGAATTTTTTGTTAGAGTATATACTTTTAATATATTTTTTCATTTCTTATTTAGTGATAAATTTACAGCATTTATGGATCATAATATTTTGAAACACATTTCCCCACAAATATATTTGAATCTAATACAATGAATATGGATGGAGTATATCCAAATGTATCAATTTGAATTGATGTATAAACTGGGTAAGGAAAATTATATAATCGGTGAATTAAAAATAAATTCATATTGTTATTTTGAAAATAATAAATTAGATTAATGGAAGCTAGATTTAGTGATAATTAAGATGCACTTAGATTATATAGACTGAGGTAGTGTTGTACTTTTCCTTTTTGGTTTCATTGTTTCTTGATTTGGTGGATATGGTTAAGGTGACACAAAAATTGGATTATAAATCTACTTCAATGAGGTCAAAATCCATGTTATAGAGACCATTAGGGGATGGAATCTGAATGGGTGTTCAGTTTTGTGGGTTTTAGATTTGATGTACATACATTTGGCTTGTGAATAATAACTTCATCATGCATATCAGCATTATTTAATGTTTTTCTAGCCTAGAATAAAAAACATGTATAAGGAACTAAAAGAAAAATTTTGGTGGGTTGAAATGATAAGAAAAGTGCATGAATTTTTTATGATATCTTTCATCTATTAATTGGTTAAGGCAGAGAACCACTGGGTATGTTATAGTCTTTACCTATTTTTGTTTGGAAATGAGAGTAGATAGCCATGGATTTTTGATAGTTCCCTCATGGATAGCTTGGAAACATGATTTTATATGGGTGGTAGTGGATCAGATAAAAAATTTGACCCATTTAATTCCTATTAATTAATATTTGATGATGGAGTAATTTTCTGAAATAAATATATGAGAAGTGGTAAAGAGTAATTCCATACCATCTTCCATAGTATCAGATAGAGATTCGAGGATTTTATCTCATTTTTTGAAATCATTACAGCAAGCCATTAGGAAACATTTGACTATGAGAAAGGACAATCATCACCAGATGGATGGAAAAAATTAAAGGATATAAAAACATTGGAAGGAATTATTTAAGCTTATTTAATATATTTTTGTGGCTCGTGGGAGGACCAAAAATCATAATTATAGTTTTTATATAACAAATGCTTCCATTCCATGATACATATAGCTCTTTTTAATGCAATGTATAGGCTTCCTTATCATCCTCCACATTGTTGGGTGGAAATGGGTGAGATTTAACAGGTTGGACCCAAACTCATGAAGGCGATAAAAAGAAGAATACGTTGATTAGAAAAGGGATGGATAGGACTTAGAGTCATCAAAAATTATATGTAGATCGTCATCGACATCTACTGTCGTTCAAGGTGAGTGATCATGTGATTTTGATAATCTTTCCCTATATTAGGAATCATCATTTTTGGAATTAGGTAAAGTTATATACTTGATACATAGGCCATTATGAGATACATGAATGGGTTTATGAGGGGGCATATCATTTGGGTTTGTTACTAATGTTTAGTTCAGTGCATAATTAGTTTCATGAATCTTAGTTGAGGAAAGTGTTATCTTGATCAAAATCATGTGACTAAATAGGATCAAAATGACCTAGTTCTTTATTTTTAATTGGTTCATGCTCAAGTTAGAAATGTGAATAGGTAATATAAAATATAGTTTAATAAAATCACCAGTCCAGTCCGGGTTTTGTGGCAACATGGTCTGATTCAGGAGGAAATGTTGTAGCATGAGAAGAAAATGGTTGAGCAATGGCCCATAATACTATATTCAATTTTTTTTTAACTTTTTATGGAAAAACACCATTGGTTGGGAGAATTTATCACCCATATTTTTAGGTAATTAATCCTCTATTTATGGATTTTAAGGATATAATGTAGTTGGGTTATGTTTGGGAACATGTTTAGGTGTTTTAGAAATTTTAGTGGCTTTTCTAGAGGTGAACTATTTGTGAATGGTTTGTAGAAACCATCAAACACCTCTATGAAAACTATGAAAGGGGATTTTGGAGATGGAGACTAGTGCATGGTTTGCCTAAAAAATTGTTTTTCAATGACCAAAAGCAGAATAAGAGACTATGATGATTTTTTGATAAACATTAATAGTTTTGATAATCATGATGGTATTTTGTGATTCTAGAAAGATTTAAGGGATTAAGTATTGGAAGTACAAGTACCTAAATGTGCAGAAATGATCAAAAACAGCAGTAATATAAAAAGATTTAGAAAAAGAAAGGTTCAACCATATATGAGATAGAGCTTTTTTATCATTTTGTGTTGGATGAACAAGGTGAAAAAGAAGGAATAATTTGATAGACTATCTTAAGATGAATTAAGAAGTATAGTTTTCACTTTTTTGCTGTGAAGAAGATAGAAAGTTACTTTCCCATTTTAATGGAAGTAATAAAGTGAAGAATAAGTAAGTGAAAACAATACTTCCATGTGAAATACATAAAAATTATCAATAGGTGAAATACATTCTTGATGTTATAAAGAACCTTTAAGAAGGAGGATATCATCTTTAGTGGATATATAAAGAATGTGGAAGGATAAAAAGCACAATTTTTTGAACATAGTGTGATTAAAGTTAATGAATATTCTCTTCTTGTTGTAACCATGTGAAAGGATTGTTTTAAAATTATTTTGCGTAATTAGACTATTTACAAACCATGTCAAGGACTAACTACTCATGGTGAGTGTGGAACCATGTAAAAAAATCATGTGTCATCCTTACCTGGTTTCATATACTTCTGTATGATAGGGAAAAGAGAATAATAGAATCAATATCCTAGTAGATATAAGAGGTAAATGAGATAAAGGTAATAATTTGTTAAAAATTACCCAACACATATTCACCCCCACCCTCTCAGGATTGTGTGTATCCCAATGTTGTCCTCTTATTTTCCTTCAAAAAAAAGGAAAAAATATCAACTTCATCTATTCCTTACTCAAATCATGTAACAATAATTGATTGAAAAAAATATATAAATCTTTAATGAACTCTAATGAATAATCATTAGTAAATCAATTATTAGAAGTAAGAATGGATATTTAATATTATTTCATTTCATAATTCCTATAATAAGGGGAGAACTAGATACATTAAGGGTTTCATGAAACTATTAGAAGTTGAAACTATTTATGTCTTGGTCTCTCAACGATTTGGTTCCAAGGTTGATGTGGAACAATGTTTTCTTTATGGTTCTCAGATCTATCAATTGAATAATTTTCCATTTTATTTTACTAGTTTTTTCTTATGGAAGTATAGTGTTTTTATATTTTAAACATCAAAGAATCAATATAAAAAATAAAATATGTGGTGCTTAATTTCATGAAATATTGTGCAAAAATAGTCTTAAAAATCCACACAATAAATTGATGTACAAGTAGATTTGGACATAAATGTTTTTTAAGGGTTTTATTTCTTTAAATATTTTTAGTTTTTATTTTTTTACTAGGTCTATTGTCACTTTCCAAGGAAATGGTGTCAAAATTTTGATACATGTTGTTGATTGAAATAAAAAATACTATTTATAAAAACTATATAAAACTACACTAAACAAGTAAGTGGAAATCAAGGTTGAACCTAAGAGAATTAATATTGTGTGATCCATAAAAAACAAAAAAAACAAAAAAAAACACAAAAACTGAAAACAAAAAAGTTTGAAGGACTATAGTGGATAAATATTTTCAATGAAAATGTGAAGAATGCAAAATGGTGTGTATGAAAATAGATTTAAAGTAGAGATAAAAAGGGTGAATAGTTAATGGATTAGGAAGACTAGATTGATTTTAACTTGTTAAATTTGTTTATTCTTTCATAAAAATGAGACACAATTGAGAAAGGGAAATAAATAAAAGGGATTTGAAAAACCTCATTGGCACTTGGATAAAAATAATATTTTGGTAACTCACTAACCAGAGTAAGTTTTCTACAACTTCTCAAATAATGGATGATTGTTATTGAAGAAAATATGGGGTAACATTTTCAATATTATGTATATTTATTATTACCTTGAGGGATAAGGGTCAATTATTTTTCACCCATCAAAACATTGAATAATAATGAATAGATTTCCAAGAAGAATAAAAATAAGAAATACAAAAAGAAAAGGTGCACACATTCATTATTTTAATTAAATACAATATCAACATGACAATTAATTAGTGAATAGTGAATTAATCAGTCATTGTATAAAGAAATATCCAATCTCTAATATCATTTGTCAATTTATCATCAAATATAGGGAAAGAGTGGTCGTAATTGAAAACCTAGGAAAAAGAAAAAAGATACAAATGTAAAGTCCATGAAGCCAGTTTCCTAGATCTAGTGCCTTAATTTATTAAATTTATATAATAAAAATTATGTCACATCTTGAAAGAACAAATAATTTATTAGTTTTGGAAAACAATATACAAACAAAAAATTTTACATTGCATCTTGAAAGGAAAAACCACATATCAACTTTATTGGTAACATTTGTAACAAATATATTATCTCAAAAAGTCATTAATAATAAACCTAAGGGGATCTAGGGCCTTATTTTTATTTATTTTTTGATAACCACCCTTTCAATGTATGAGGGGGAACCCTTACAAGGGCCGTAGTCTTAGTGGATTTTTTGAACCAAATGTCTTACAGGATTTCATGCCAGATATGACTACTTGGAAATTACCTTACCCAGTATCAAGATTGTGAAGTCAGCTTCCTACATTCTAATTTCTTGTTCAGATATAAATACCTATGCAGAGGTGCATAGGCCTGGTCCCGATGATAATTTTCGTACGCTCTATTTCATCAGAATCTAGGTAGCATTTTTATGGTGAGAGCACCTTCTCTAAGTCCTTATCTAAAGTAGTTACTTTGGTTTGTCAGGTTTCATCTTAAATTCATCGGTATGAGGTGTACCAAAGGCCATGAGGTGGCCTAAATTCCTTAAGGTGGCCCAGAGTCCTTAACTGGCTCGAAGTCTTTAGGTGGCATGAAGGCCTTAAGGATACCAGGCCCACACCGGTAGCCCGAAGGTGAATAGTTCTAGCTACTATAGTACTGAACAGTGACTGCTACAATACCTACTGAATTTTATACTATAGTTCCTTCTATAGAAAACTTTAAATATGCCTCTAGATAGAGTTGAACATGGGTCTTGTGGATACACTTGAAGAGTCCTCACCAACAAGGCTGAGGCTCATGTGGTCATTCATAATATACATCTTCACATCCCAGGAAAAAATGAAACATAATAAAGGGTGATCTCATATGAATAATAAGGTAATTAATAAAACTGAATCTAATGTAAACAATTATCCATGGTGAATAACTAATATCACATGCCATTAGAACATAAACTCGAGCATAATATTGCAAGAATAAAATCTTAATAAATAATTCCATAAAAATAATCACCTAAAAATAATGAAAAACCATGGATATTATACTATTAAAATATTCATTGGATTATAATTTATGAATAATAATGAGGTAAGTCATATCCTGGACATCATAAACATATCATCAAGCCCTCATCCAGGACACATGAAAATTAATAGTTAAAGGCCTCAAGTCAAATACATTTCTATTTTGTATCATGATACCTAATGATGCATATAAATGATATAGAAGTCCCCAAACATCACTTACTAAGTCAAATTAGTTCCTCATATTAATGGGGTTAATCATAAAAAACATATACATATGAAATGTATGTATCTTTCCTCAACCTGTAAACTTAATCAGTAACTATTCTGAGTAATATGGTGAATTGTATAAGATAGAACATCCATAGTCACAATAATAAAAAACCATTTATAAAAATATGGTATGTTATAATCATATAATATTATTCCCAATTAATCATAAGATTTAACAAATGGTATTGAAATATATTTATATACCACAATAAAATTATCGAGGAATTCTTGAGAGAAATACCCTTTTTTACTTTTCCAAGATGAGTTATTTTTGAAAGATGATTTTTATATGTGAAAATTTATTATATAAAACCAGTAATGAAAAAAATATAAATTTTCATTGAAAAATTATTGATTTTATAAAAATAATTTTGTCTCAAAATAGATTATTGATGATAATTGAAAATGAGTTAGAAATTGGGATGTTCCCATTAATTGGGTTTCTTTTATCAGAAAGCATTAAGAAGGGAACCTTGTAGAAAATGTATTTAAGAATAAAATAAAGATGAAATGATATGGATTAATGAGTATGAAAAATTTTCATATAATTTATAATAATTATATAAAAGTAATGAAGAATCACATTGATTAAAAGTGGTAAAAATCATAACCCTAATGCAAATAGAAGTTCACGAAGAAACCCTTACCTAATGTCTGAAAGTGTTCAACACACGACCTTAATGTCCTAAATAATTAAATTAGACTCAATATAATTTAATACATAACCTTTTTATGCTTATTTTATGTACTAAAATTCCATTAATTTCATTTATTGTCTTTTTATGAGTTATAACATACAATGTTTTCGTTTGGGGAGTGTTTGTTTTGTTGGTTTTCATGATCCATTTACTTTCAAATTAGTATGGAAGATCATGTTAAATTAGAATAGATACCTAGAATTGAGTTATATTTTATTAATTAACCACTATAAAATTAAAGGGTTATATATGTAATTTGTATTTTCGGGTGAGGATGAATCATTAGATAAGACATTAGGGATAATAATTTAAATTATTTTAGTAGGTTTTCAATCATCACAAACCAGTTTTGTTTTTTTAATTAATATTATGTGTATATAATAGTTTTAGAACATTCCATAGGATGAAAAAAATATATTATAATTTTATTAACCATAAAAATGTTTTTATGGCCATCCTTGAAGGCGATAATGGAAAATGAAAATGAATATTCTATATTGTTGGTAAATTAACGCATCACAAGTGATGTATTAATTTATAGAATAAAAGGGAGAGAGAAAGGAGTTTGATGATGGTTCATCCATTAAAAATATATAATTATAATATATAAATTATACTATAGTTATCATGTATCTTTTTATAGGGAAGTCTAGGGAAGGATAAAAAAAGAAATTGAAAATAAAAGAAAAGAAAAGAAAGAGGCTTTTTAATTCTTGAATTATCCTCCTTGACAACCTCATTAAAGGAATTGGTTTTGGATATTTGTTGAGAAAAAAGTATCCTAGACATGTGAAAGGGGATTGGGAAGATGGCTGTGAAGAAATTTCACAAGGATCAAAGATCTTAAGGTTTGAGGAGAAGAGGCTGTTAGGGGTGGTATTTGTAGTGAAGCAGAGGGGTGTTTCTCATTATTTTATTCACTATTTTATTATTTTTACTCATGAAAAGTAATAGTTTTGTAATTATCACCAAATATATTGACATAATGAAGGTATGTTAAAGATTATGATCCTTACATAATTTATGACTGAATTATTAGTGTATTGAAGTTATTATGTATTTATACCGTAAATTACTGTATTTTACCATTCACCAAAAAGAAATGTATTTAAAAAAAAATCCCAACAATTAAACCTAACAATTTCGTTATTTTAATAATTAAAAAATGAATTCCATTTTATGAAATTAGTTTAACAAATATAGGAAATTAATTTTTTAGTTAAAATCATCATTTACTCAAAAAATGCATATTTTAAAATTATAACTCATTTTACAACTCTTTGAAAATTTAACTAAGGTATCATAACATTATTATAAAATCATAAGACAACAAGATATTAATTTATTAGTACATTTTAGGAAAATATTTTTTTAAATCATATTATTAATTATAAAATTGTAATTAAATATTTATGACTTACAAAAATAACAACTCTTAATCAATATTTATTTAATTATACTATGATATAATTATATATCATACATTCTTTTATAATACGTCTAAATATTTTTTATAATTTCATGGCTGAGGGTAATATTCAATTGAATAGTTTACTATTAATATAGATCACATTTCTATTCCTATGGGAAATGTACTATTTCATCAACAGAGGATCATTAACTTCTAGAAATACATTTTAATTCATTCATTATTCATTTATAAAATTTTAATTGTGATATATAAGTTTTTTATGTGATCTATACTACATGAAATAATTATAAAAAGGTAAATTTCATTGATAAAATTTTGGTTCGTTACATTATCCACTCCTATAACAATTTTATCCTTGAAATTTCAATAATGTCACCTCATAAAAAGGATTGAGTAGTTCTTCATTGTAGCGTCTTATGGTTCCCAAATGGACACATTAATTTTATGATTTATCAAAATTTACTTCACAAAACAAGTCATCTAATGGCTCAAAACTAGTTTTTAGTGTCTAGAATCTAGTTTGTCCTTTCACAGTTAGATAAATCAGGTTCAAAATCTATTCCATGAGAAGTGAGGACATGTGTTGGGTCTGGTATGTACTTCCTTTATAAGGATATGTGGACCAAATTGTTTACTTTTGAAAGGATCAGTGACATTTCCAAACTACAATCCACTGATCCAATTATCTCTTGGGTTTTAAAAGGACCAATGTACCTGGGGCATAGTTTTTCTTTCTTTCCAATTTTTATAACACCCTCCCATGGAGATACTTTCCTGAAAACATGATCTCCCACATTAAATTTCAAATCCATATTTAAATAATCATCCTAGATCTATTGCATAATTTTAGCTTCTTTATTTCGTGTTTGAATAGTATTTACATTTTCTGATGTTTACTCTACAAGATCAGGGCCTTCATGCTTCATTTTTACATACATCACCCCCAACAAGTTGGTGTACTACATTTCTTTACACACAATGAATCAAGTGGTGAAATAGGAATTCTTGAATGGAAAATACTATTGTTAGAAAAATATACTAAAGGTAAATACTGATCCCACATACCATGAATATCCTGTGAACATGTTTTGAAAATTTCTTATAATGTTTGAGTGGTCCTTTCAGACTGCCCGTTAGTTTTAATGTTATAAGAAGTACTCAAATGAAGCTCAGTATACAAAGATTTCTAAACACATTTCTAGAAATTTGATATAAATAATGGGTTATGATCAGACACAATTGAAAGAGGTCCTCCATGAAGTCTTAAAAATTCAATAATATAGAGTAGTGTATGGTGCTCTATTAAAAAATCATACCTTATGTCAAGGAAATGTGAAGATTGCTTATGTCGATCAATTATTACCCTTATTGCATCATCCTTTCTTAGAGTCCATGGTGATCTCGTGACAAAGTCTATTGTAATGTCTTCTTATATCCATTTAGTAATAGAAATAGGTGGCATGAATCCTCTATAATGTTGTCTTCCAGCCTTCACCTATTGATATAATAAACAACTTGGTACGTAATCAGCAATTTTAGGCTTCATATTATTCAACCAGAAATGTAACTTCAAATATCTATACATCTCAGTGCTACTAGGGTGTATAGAAAAATATTTTCTATGATAATTATACAGTTACTCCCTTTTTAGATCTAGCATAGAGGGAATACATAACCTCCACCAAAATTGTATAATTCCATATTCATACATGAAGTCCACCAACTTCCCATAATTTATTGGTATAATTTTATTATGGTGATACTAAACATCAGACTGATAACATTTAATCCTTTTTAATAAATATTGTTGGGAAACATATTTAAAAATTAATGATGTTTCTCCTTTCTTGATAATTCCAACATCCATATTTACTAATACCATGTACAGAAGATCCTTTTCAATACTCATTTTTATCAAAATATCATGATCCTTTTCGTCAATGAATCTGTAACCTTATTCACCTTCCCTGGGTGGTAGTGTATTTAAAAATCATAATTCATGAGTACCTATAGTCATCTCCTTTGTCGCATTTTGAGTTCTTTATGTGAGAAGATACATTGAAAACTCTTGTGATCTATATATATCTCACATATATCACTATATAGATAGTATCTATATATTTTTATAGAAAATATTACAGCTAATAACATAAGATCATGCATTGGATAGTTTTTATCATTAGTTTTCACTGGCTCGATTCATAGACAATAAATATATCATTATTTTCATGAAAAAAACTGAGTCCTTTATTTGTGAATCTCTATAAATCACAAACCCACCATTTTCTAATCATAGAGTTAGGATCAATGAAATCATTAATCCCATTTCTAATTATTCATAGAATTTTTCAAATTTTCTAATCCAAATAACCTAAACCCCTTTACGAGTATGCATAGTTAATGGGTTACCTAATTAAGAAAACATCTGAATGAAACACCGATAATAACATTCTAGTACAGGAAAACTATGTTCCTCTGTTATGTTTGTTGGTTTAGTCAATTCCTCCACCACCATTTTCTTCATAGGATCATCTGATCTTCAATCCTGATAAACTATATGGCCAAGAAAAGAAATAGTTTGAAGTCAAAATTCACACTTGCAAAAGATTCCATATAACTCATTTATTATAAGAGTCTTCAGAACAACCTACAAGTGGTTTTCACGGTCCTCATATATTTTTTAATATATTAGGAAACCATCAATAAATTCCAAAAAACATCAAGATATTCATTGAACACTTTATTCATTAGATCTATGAATGTAGATGGTGTATTAGTCTGTCCAAATGGATTTACTGTAAACTCATAATGTCCATACATAGTTTGAAATGTTTCCTTTGAAATATTTTCCTTCCTCACTCAGAAATCATGATATATTGATCAAAGGTGAATCTTTGAAAAATACTATTTTTCATGAATTTTATAAACTAAATCAGCAATGTAGGGAATGGGATACTTGTTCTTTATTTTAAAATCATTTATTTCTCTATAGTCGACGCACAACCTCATAGATACATATTACTTCTTAACAAACAGAACATGTGATCCCCATAGAGAAACAGTAGGGATAATAAATACCTTATTACTCAACTCATGTATTATTTTCATTAACTTCACTAATTCCAATGTGGTCATTATATAAGGAGTCATTGATATTGGATTTGCATCATGAATTAAATCAATAGGAAACTAAATTTTCCACTCTAGAGTATGTCTAAGAAAATCATCTGGAAATACATCAATGTATTTGTGTACAATAGGTACAAAATAAATTTGAATATTTATTTCCTCATATAAAGATAATGATTTCTCTACCTCCCAAATAATTTCATTTAAAAGATCTACTGGATGTCTATCTCAAGGGGAACTAGATGATGATGTTTCTTCTCTAAAGATAAGAGATTCTATGTCTTCCTCAGAAATTATAACTTCCTTATTCTTGCTATTTTTTTGTATCATATTTTTAAATTCATTATATACCAAATATTATATAAAAAACAACCATAGGAATGATAATAAGGTTATAAAATAAAGAATGTTTATATGTCATAAAGGGGACTGACAGACATATATTTTTACAATGATACTTACCTTTAGAGTTTTGAATGAAAAATACTTAATTAAATAAAAATGAAAATGTATACTTTTTTGGGAAAACTATGATGATATTAAATAATTAAAAGATCTATAATTAAATAAATTATTCGATAAGTTTAATAAATGACTAAATTACCTTCTACAACATCATTAAAAACTTAAACCTTTTCATTTTTTATCGCATAAGATTGTCCTTTATCCCTTTCAATCATCTAGTGAATGTATCCTTGATGCTTAGGTCAATCATTTTCACAGTGTAACATCTCCCACCAATTGTGTCATTGAACATTGATAGCTTATTTCTTTCCCTTGAAATCATGGTCCTAGTGTCATTTTTCACTACACTTGAAACAAAATCCATTTTTTTAAGTACCCACACGGGTGTTTCCTTCCACAAGTATCACACATTGGAAAATTACCTTTATTATTCCTTCATTTATCTATTTATTATTTCATCACATCTTCTTTTCTTATTTTCCATTAATTTAATAATACTTATATAATTATTTCTCTTTCTTGGTATCACATGAAACTATATATTTGTTTGATGATAAATTTTAAGAGACCAGTTCTCTTCGAAGAAATGGTTTTAAACCATAAAATAATCAATCAATATTACTCCTTGAATTATCTATATAGTCTACAACATTCCTTACTAACCTTGTAATATTGGCTTTATACTCTGAAACATTTTCATTCTATTTCTTTTTTAGACTCAATAATTACCTTTCCATATTTTCCTGATGTTCATGGGGAAAATATTTTTCTCAGAAGATATCCTTAAAATCATTGAATTCCATTTTTGAAATTTCTTCCTCCTCCTTTTTATTTTGAATCAGTGACCACCATTAATATGTATCTTCTAAGAGATGATAAATTGACGTGGGAACCTTATCCATTTCATCATTTCCCAAAGTGATAGATGTCTTCTATAAGTAACTTATTCAATACCTCACTAAAAATGGGGTTTCTGTCCCATTTAATGATGGTAGATGTTGTCGGATAAAGTGATCTAACATTTCTCCTCAAAATTGTGGATCAGGATGCTCCATACAGGTAAATATATTGTTCAAAAACTAAGTTATTTGTCCCCGTATAAATATAAGTTTCTCAACACCAGTCAAAATTCAATTATCAAAATCATTATCTTTCCTATGATGGAAATACCTACATGGGATAAATGCAATGGTACGATTTCCATTACTTTCACTAGAATCCATTTCTAAACAAGTTCATACACTAAATTTGTTTATAAATCATAATACATAATCTAGAACTAGAAAAACACTCAACATAAATGAAACTTTTTATGCATTTCTAATCTCATAACCATAAACATGATTATTTTGGGGATATATTTAAATTTAAATAATTCATAATGTTTTGAAAAAAAAATTAAATTATCCATATAATATACCTAAGGAGTTTTAAATGAGGTTCACAGTAAGGCCAATTGTCGTGTACTAAGTTACCCAGAGTCAGGCTTAGGGCACCTTGTTAGAGTTGTTACCCCTAAGTACATCTGTGCCAGAACCATGTCTGCTTTTAGAATATATATAGGGATGTAATACTAGGAAGACCCAAATAATCTCTACCATACCAAAATTATATGATGTTTTGATATGTTTATACTCAATGCCTATCTTATAGTTTTCTTGCCTAATCAATGTTTTCTAAATCCAATTTCCAAGGTTTTTACTAAATTTCTTCTAATACCAACTGTAATGTCCCCAACACCAATTTCCAAATGCTGGTACCTTTTTTATTACACTGGTATAATAAAAAAAATTTAAACCCAAAGGACCAGAAAATTTAGTAGTTTTGAAAAAATAGATATAAACAAATGTTTTACATTATATCATGAAAGAAAAAACATGATAGAAAACAATACATAAATCCTAGATTATCTTGGAATGTCATTCAAAATATAAATCATCGCATCCTAGGAGAAAATAAAATATAAGGAAGGTGTGATATCAGATTCTTAGTAAGGGTATCTAATACAAAATAAGATAATATAAAGAATAAGTCATTGTGAATGACTAATAACACGTTCTATAAAAACATAAAGACGAGCATAATATGGATAGAATAAAAGCTGAATAAATAATACCACAAAAATAATCACATGAGAATGAAGCTTAACCATGGATACTATACTAGTAGAATATTCCCTTGGATAATAAATTACTAATCATAATGAAGGAATTATTATTCTAGACATCATAAACATACCCTCAAGCCTCATTCAATACAACTGAAAATAAATAGTTAAAGCCATAACCATACGACATTTCGGTTTTGTCTCATGAGACCTACCGATGCATCGAGGGGATATAAATGGACCCAACCATCACTTAATAATTCCTATGGATTAATAATATTAATGGTTTTAATCATAATCAAAATATACATATGAAATGTATGTAACATTCATTAATCTGTAAACATAATCGATAACCATTCTAAGTAGTATGTTGAATTATATTTAGATTGCACACCCACAGTCAAACCAATCATAAAAGATTTAATAAAATATGGTAAATGATAATCATAATATATTATTCCTAATTAATCATAATTTTATATAAATGGTTTAGAAATATATTAAAATACTCTAATAAAATAATCAAGGAATTCTAGAGATAAATACCCTTTTTTACGTTATAAATAAGAGTTCTTTTGGAAAAATTATTTTAATTTTTCATAATTTATTGTATAAAATAAGTAATGAAAAAATATTTGTTTTTATGAAAAATTATTTATTTTCAAAAAATAATGGTGCCTCAAAATAGATTATGGATTGAACAAGAAAATGTTTAACAAAATCGTGAAGTTCCATTTAATTGAGTTTGTTTATCAAAAATAATTGTGAAGGGACCCATTTAAAACAAATATTTTCCCAAAAAAGAAAGATGAAATGATATGGATACATGATTTTGGAAAATGTACACAGAATTTAGATGAATTATAAAAAATAAAAAATAATTTTATTTGTTTAAATTGGTAGAAATCATAACCCAAATGAAAATAGAGGTTCGGGAAGAAACCCTTACCGCATGTCCAAAAGTCTTATGAAATTGAATTTATTGTCTTGGAAAATGATATTAGGTTCATTAATAATTTAATTAATAACCATTTATATATGTATTTTATTTTTTATAATGTAATTAAGTTCACTTAAGGTATTTTTGATGAGTTATAAAACACAATTTTATCGTTCATGAGCGTTCATTTCCTTGGTTTTCAGGATCTGTTTACTTGTATATGAGTATGGAAGTTCATATAAAATGGGAATAAATATCCATAAATAAAGTTATATATTATTAATGAAAATATATATTAATATTTTATATAATTCATATGGATTTTTGGGGTGAGGATGAATTATTATAAAAGATTTTAGTGATAATCGTTTAGATTATTTTGGTGATTTTTTATCACCACAGAGTAGTTGTGTTTTATTAATTAGCATCATGTGTATATAAAATTTTCCAAAAAATTACATAGGATATAATACATATATTTTAATTTTTTAAACCATAATAATTTTTTTATGACTATCCTTGAAGGTGTTAACAGAAAATGAAAAAGCATCATCCATGAAGTTAGTAAATTGACACATCACATGTGATGTTTTCATTTTTAGAATTAAAGAGACAATGAAAATAATTTGATGATGGATCATAAATTAACATGATATAATTATATTTTATAAATGATACTATATTAATCATGTCTCTTTGGAAATGGGATTTGAGGGAAGGATAAGAAATTAAATGAATTGAAAATAAAATAAAATAAATGAATGATGATTTTTACATATTGAATTCTCCACATTGAGAACATACTTAAAGGGATTGGTATTGGTATATTGTTGAGAAAAAAGGATCTTGAATGTGGGGTAGGGGATTAGGAAGAGTATTGGGTAGAAATTCTACAATGCTCAAATCATGGCAGGATTGAGGAGAAGAGGTGGTGAGGGGTGATATTTATAGTAGAGGAGAGAGGTTTTTTCCCATTATTTCATTTACTAGTTTATTATTTTTCCTCAAGAATTTATTAGTTTGATTATTATAACAAAATATATTATAAATATGAATTAATGATCTAGATTATGGTTCTTACATCATCAATTACTCAAGGAATAGTGTATCTAACTTATAATGTATTCATACCGTAAATTACCGTATTTTATTATTGACAAAAAATTCAAGTATTTCAGAAATATAAAAAAATTCATGATAACCATTTTTGGATGTGTAGAATTAATAAATTAACTTCATTTTATTAATATAATTTTATAAATTTTATAAATTTCATTTTTAATTAAAATATATTTTACTTAAAAAATAATTATTTAAAAATTATAAGGAATTTTATAATACATTTAATAATTAACTATGGTCTCATAAAATTTTCTAAAAATAATAAGACAACATAATATTATTTTATGAAAACATTTTATGCAAATAAAATTTCTTTTAAATAATTTTATTAAATATAAAATTATAATAAAATATTTATTACTTACAAAAATACCAACTCTTAATGAAATTTTATTTAATTATACTATGTTATAATTATATCATAATTTCATTTATAAGATTTCTAAATTTTATTAATAATTTCATGGGTGATTTTACTATTCATTTAGCTAGTTTACTATTCATAATGGTCGTATTACTATTCCAAAGGGAAAGTTACTATTTTATCGGTATAGGTTCCTTAACTTCTAGAAATACCTCTTAATTCATTTATTCTTTATTTATAAATTAATTATTGTGATTTCTAAGTTCTTATATGTCATTTATACTATATCAAATAATTATAAGAAGGGAAATTTCATCGATATAATTCCAGGTCATTACAACAAACTTGAGTAAGAACTATATTAATTGCACACTATTCTGGGTCATTACCACTTTTAATGATCCCACCTCCACTGACTTCACATCTTATAATAATTTCACACTATTTCATACCCATTTATTGAAAATTTTCCAACTTTAACCTACAATGTCTACAAAATATAACTTCCTTCATCTTTAGCATTTTGTTCTAACAATGAAATTAAACAAACAACGAAGAAAATTTTCATACCTTTTTAACTATCTTCAATAAGAGACGTTCATGGCTTCTTTTGGGACTGAAAATGATTGGTGCACTATTATAGTGATGATTGCGAGATAAAATAAAGCAAATGACACCATATGTATCATTGAAAAACACCCAAAAATGAAACGGATAAAAAACCATGTGAGAATAGAAGGACCACTAAGGGTAAAATTGGGTACACACTCCCTCACTATTACTAGGTGAAAAATCGTACAAACACCTCTATTGAATATCTGGGGAAACCACCTCAAAAAATACCACACATAAAAGAAAAACTATTAGTTATGCTAAAGTTGATGGGATATAGAAACTGATTAGAGAGAGCTTCCTCTTATAGTTCTTTTCATCCCCTCATTCTCTTCCTCGTTTGGTGTTTTGGTGGGGTTTGGTAACCCACCACAACATCCAAACCTACCCTCCCCTGAAAAACCAAGGGAGCGGTTCAATTTACGAGATAAACTACCAACACATCTCATACTTGGAGATTTAATTGAAAACAAATCACATCTCCACACATCATTTCTATATTCCAAACATACTAATAACTTCTTTATGAGGCTACTTGAGTATCTTCACCATGTGAACTCATCAGAGTCATCTTCCTTCATCCAAAAATCTTCCAAATTTTATTTAGGGTGAATTTCTTGCATATTCACACTTCCTTCCTCCACCAAATCTCAAAAAAACTAATACTATACCCCAATCTGCTTCATCCTAGAATGAAAATAAGGATTTTTTCAATGTGAATGGTGATAGGACTATCCGAAAAAAATTTAATATACATTTATGTACGACTGATATCCTTGAACAACTTTCATATCCAAATCACATATTTGTAGGTTTTTTGTAGTTGTCATGTACTTAGCCTCCATTTGTGATAAATCCACAACTAACTATAAATTTTAAATCTGGATTACTCCTCCTCCGGCAAAAGTAAACACATAACTTGTAGTGCATTTCCATTGATCATGATAACATGTAAAATCTGAATCAACTTAGCCTCAGATAGTGAAATGTGATGTACCATAGAAAAATACAACATCTTAGGTCTCTTTGATGTATCTCAGAATCATGTTCACAATGATCCAATTTTTATATCCTATATTTTCCATGCATCGACTAACTGCTCCCACTACATGTATAATTTATGGTCTATTTTAAACCATAGATAACACCAGACTCCCCACTACTGATTTATAAGGTGCTTGAAACATCTTCATCCACTCTACATCACTTTTAAGTTTCATCATTGAGGATAGCTTGAAATTAATATTAAGAGGGGTAGATATTAGCTTAATTTATGGCATGTTGAAGCATTTCAAGACATTCTATAACTAATTCTTCCATGATAGCTAAATATTCCCATTATTTTTGTTTCTGAAAATATTTACACAATGAATATTGTTTTCTTATCTCAATCCCTTCACAAAAAAACACCTTATCCAACTATGCCATCTTCTATTAGACATGATAATTGTTGTGTCCTACAACAACAATGTTCTTAAGACACAATATAAGAAAGATGAAATTATTTCCATACAAACCCTTGAAATATACACAAGGATATGAATGGATTCTACCGTATCCAAGCCTCATGATATAGGAATAAAATCTTTTATGCCAACACCACAACACCTGCTCGAGACTATACATATAATTGTTAAACCAAAAAACCATGTTCTCTTTTCCTTCTACTACAAAACCTTTCGATTAGACAATATATATATCCTCATCAGGATCACCTTGGATAAAATAAGTCTTGAAATCTAGTTTCTCTAGATGTAAACTATTTTTAGTACTCATTTCAAAGACTATCCAAATAAATCATAGCTCTAACAACATGATAAAATATTTCATTGAAATCAATACCTTATTTAAGTATATCCTTTGACCACGAGTCATGGATGGTATATTTCCACTTGGTCCTTTATATCCCACATGATCCCAAAGACCCATTTATTTTTTATAACCTTCCATCCATGAGGAAATGGAAAAAGATCTCATTCCTTGTTCTTGTATAGGGATTCAAATTACTTCATGCATAAAAATTATACATGATGATACAAATGTAATATGGGTTTCCTCCACAAAAGATTATTTCTCACCATAATCTTTCCATAATAAATACATAATATTTATATCAGTTACCAAGTGTGAGTATCATATTGGTGCTCCCCCTAAGTTGACCAAAATGGCCCAAACTAAACCATTAATTGATCATTATTCTCTGATAATGCATCAACGGAAATTGAATCTTCCTGTATTTTTTCTCATCATACACTATTTTAGTTTATGTATTCTCTTTATCATTATCCTTATCAATTGAAATTTTCACATTATCTTCCACAAAAATTACATCTCTACTAATGATATATTTGTGGGAACTATGGTCCCACAAATGATACCCCACACACTATCTACATATCCCAAGAAGATACATTTCCAGTATCTTGAATCCAACATTGATATTTCCTTGCCATTAAATATTGAATATATAGTACTTTTGGAAGTATATAAAAAAGGAAAATCAGAAGGATTACCCGTCCAAATATCTATTTTATTTCTAATCAATTGGAATTGAAGGAGATTTTTTGATCACATAATTCGTAGTATTCACTGATTCTAGCCCAAATATGTTGAAAATTACTTTAGTGTTCAACATTAACCTTGTTCTATCCAACATGGTTCTATTAATCCTCTATACCACTTAATCCTACTGAGGAGTGTACACCACCGTGAACTATCACTTTATGCCTTCTCTTTTAAAAAATTATCAATATCATTTCTTAGATATTTTCCACCATTTTTAGTCCCCAAAGACTTGATATTATTTCCATATTAAAGTTATTTCTGTGCTTTGAATGTTTTGAACAGTTCCAAAATGTTCATTTTCCTCAAAATTGGTACACCCAAAATGTCTCGGAATAAGAATCAATAATGTATACATAGTACACTTCTCTTCTAAGGGGTATAACCAGTACTTTCCAAACATTATAATTAATAAAATTATAGATCTCATTTCTTATTTCTATTGACATCCTAAAAGCTAACATTTTTTTCTTGCTCAAAACAAAATTCTCACAAAAGGGTAATGATACGTCTATAAACTAAGGGAAAAAAAATATAATATGCATGAATATTTTGGCCTTTTTATGAAATATGTGGATTTTTCTGATGTAATAAATTCATCAATTCTTCTATAAAGGTAGTTGGTGTGATAATTATCAGTACCTCCTTGAATGATTCACCCATAATCATGTACAAATTATTCAAGATTGTATCTTCTTTCATCACCTTAATCGCTCCATTCATAAGTCTCCTCACTCCATTCTCAGTGAAAGTATGGTATCTGATATCATCCAATTCTCACAAAGAAAATATTTTATTCTTTAGGCCCTTCACATACAGTACTCCTTAGATAGTTAAAATAATAGGATTATTCATATTCATATTGAAGGTACTAACTCCAAAAATCATCATGTTGCAATCATTACCCATGTACACTAGTCCTTTTATAATATTATCATAATGGTCAAACAAATCCCATAGAGATGTTATGTTCCATTTTTCTCCTGAGTAAATTATCCCTATATTATTGGGATTATTCTTGATTCTAGTAGGTGTAACTACTTTAATGACTAGTTTAAGTCCACTTCTAAAAAATAATTTCCACATTTCAGTCTATTTCATGATTTTGATTCCAACTAGAACTGTGATCCATCATCACACATGCATGTGGTTCTCCAATCACCAGTTGACAATTATCCTTCCACATCACTACATCTATCTACATTTTACACAAAAAATTATTCCTTTTGAATTTATCGATCTCAAATTTCATCTCTATATAGACACATGTTCATTCCAGAACCACATTTATTATACAATGGTGTATTTAATAATATCAAAAAAAATTATAATGTTTCAGATCAACCATAATTTAAATCAAAGAGCATCCTCAAATTTATGAAAATTATTAATATCCAGAAAATGAACAACACTTCATGAGAAAATTTCTCAAATACCACGTTTGGGACTGAAAATTATTATCCCACTTGTGCAGAAATAATAGAAATATAAAATAAATTAAAAAAATGATGAAATAAATGACCTCAGATGTAACATAGAAAAAATCCAAAAATGTAAGGGGTAAAAACACAAAGAAGAAAAGGAGGATCAGTATGTGTAAAAGTGGGTACACACTCCCTCACTATTACTAGAAGAAAAACACTCATAAATATCTCTCTTGAATATGTGGGGAAACCACATCATAATATATCAAACATAAACAAAAAAATGTCAGTACTTTACAATATGATAAGATATTGAATTCTTTTATAGACCTATATCAATCCCTCCTACAATTTCATTATTGGTTTTTTGGTGGGGTTTGGCCACTCACCATACCTTCTATTCCAACCATCCCTTGAAAAGATATGGGTGGTGGTTCTGTATAGGAAATTAACGATCAAAATATTCTTTATCAAACCCTATTGAAACTAGATATCAATTATTAGACACATGAAATACTCGGGAGCATTCAATCACTAACCACCTAATCACCCTCACTCAGTTCTTCTCAAGACCAAGCTACTATATTCTTCAAACATCCACTTGAATTCAATCCATTATCGTCTTTAAAAATCCATGTGTTTCAATAGAGGATCATAGAGGTGATCATAATAATCTTTAGTTCCCTCCAATTGAGTACTAATTAGTTATGCCAACTTAGATTAATGAGGCAATAGGTTTGGAATCTTGTGTGCACACAACCCTGATGTCACAAACATAACATACCAGAAATTAAGGCCGTGTCATCTTCTTGAATTGACCTTGTAATAAAAAATAATAAGTAGAGAACAAATGTTCACCAATATGTTCTTGAGTGAGTGTTCATTTTCCAGTATAACTCCAATCTCCCTGAATATCCCATGTTGTACAACACAATATCAAATTTTTGATCAGTATGAAAATAGTCAACATCTTCCAATCATCATGTTCTCTATTTTGATATCCAAGCACGATATTACTCTTTAGTTTTCCTTTTCTTCATCCTTTGAATGCACAACCTTAAAAAAAGTTCTTAGAATCTTCTTTGTTTGACATAGCTTTGTTTGGGATCCTGTTTCTTTGTATTGGTTTCCAAGGCTTTGGACAATATCATCAAATTGTGGGATGATTTCAAAATAATTAAAAAATGAATTTTAAATTATAAAAATTATATTTAAAAATTAGTTTCACCAAAGAATATTTAAAATATGAAAATGGGACATAAAAAAATTATTTCTAGAAATATAAACTATTTCAAATTTCCCTAAAATAATATATAAATTGAATTATAAAAGAAATAAAGTAATTTATTTTAGAAAATATAATGGGATTTTTAATGTTAATAAATCAAGAATCTAAAATTAATTTCTTTTTTAAAAAATACAAATAATAAATATTTAATTAAAAATGATCAAAAATTAAAATCACACTTTCACATCGAAAACAAAATTCTCTTCTTAAATTATATTGTAAAATATATAGTAAAATAATGTCACATAAGTATTTCATAAGAAGATTTCAAGGATTAAATCATTTAAAATAAAAATTTCATTCATGTAAAGGAAAAACATCATAATATAATTTACTGAGAAATAAAAGATCCATAACTCTAAAGAAGATAAATTTTTTAGATTTTTAGAGGAAAAAGAATGAAAATTTATAAAAAGAATATTTCGTAAAATGTTTGAAAAACAAGTTAAATGTCACTTAAAATGTCTATCTCAATGGGATGAAATAGGAACATTGAAAAACATAATTTCAAAATAACTATGTATATTTAATACTTGAAAAATAATGTTCAAGATAATAAATATTGATTTAGGGATAAAAATATACATAATTTGAATAAAGTCATTGTTTAAATTCTTAAAAAAACATATCATTGTTTTCAGTAAGAAAAATTTCAAAAAAAAATAAGAATAAAACATTCTTTACAAAACCATGGAAAAAATAATAGTATTATTAACTAATAATTTTTTTTTCAAAAGTGAGAAAAATCATCCATTAAGAAAACCTAAAAAATTAGATTATTTTCACACTTTTTTTAATGAGGGTAATAAATAATCTGTATGGAAAATGTTAAAAATATTCCATTTTAAACCAACATAAATAAAGTATAATATATTTTGACATAAACTTATAATATCATTAAAATATATATAATAACATTATTAATAGAATATAAATAATATAGTTAAAAAGATAGTGATTATCGACTGAGAAGAAGACATAAGGCCAGTTTCACTTACATGAAAACATTCATTTGAATTGTGAATCAAAGGCTAAGTGAAATTGTAAAATCAAATTCATAAAACTTAAGTAATTATAGTATAAGAATATGGATATGTTCTTAGAGAAAAACTTCATAAAAATATCTCTTAATGGATTTTTGACCTAAAAAACCTTGATTTCAAAGTATGATTTGAAAAAAAACCCTTACAACTTTGGTAACTTTGGATTAAAAAGCCCTTGTAGAATTGAAAATGAAATGGAACATCAATAAACAAGAATAATTTTATAATAATGCTATGTTATTTCAAAAAATTATTATACACAAAAAATATTTTTATAACATAAAACATGGATCAAAGAATGAAATTTACGATGAGGAACCCTTACGATATTGGTATTGTATAAATAAAAAGAGCACAAAAGGTATATCGTGATATGAACTTTAAAATGTCATTAAATAAATTATTTTTTATTATACATGAATGAAATAAGACCTTAACTACACCATGTAAGATAAAACATGGCGAACAATATGAAACATTTCACAAGGAATTTAAACTGAGATAAAAACCCTTACCTTGGATTCTCACTTCCTCAAACATAATTTATCTTCCTATATAATAAAATAATAATAATTAATAATATCATTTATTACCTTATTAATATATATTATCTTTCATATCAATCATTTATATTCATTTATTACATGATTATTACAAATTATTAGTTAATATTTATCATTAGTGTATGTGTTTTTAATTGTTCCTTAATTTTTTTATATAACGATTTGAGTTACCATTAAATTTTCATGAGTTAATAATCTATATTAAAGAGTATAGATTTTTCTGGTAATTAAACCTTTATTTATTCATTTTAAGAATAAAAATCAATTCAATTATGTTTGGGAAGGATTGGAGGAGTTTGGGAATATTTTTGGATCCTTTCATGAGGTTCACTGTTTGAGCAAGATTAGAATAAACCATGAAACACCTCAAAGAAAAAATGAAAGGGGATTATGGAGGAAGATAACAGAGAACAATTTTCGCACCATTTTTTTAACCACAATCCTTAATCATGCAGATTTAAAAATTAGATCTAGATTTTCTGGATCTAATCTGAATCACGTCTTCAATCCCCCATTTTCCCCCAATTCAGCAATAACACAATTCCCTTTCATTGAAAAGGCATGGGAGACCTTTCTTTTTGATATAGTAGTTATCCATTGGTTATTAATAGTGTGTTAAAGGCTTATATTCCTTGGTATTTTAATGTTCTTGGTGATTTTCCATAGTTTTTATCTTAGTCCCTCTCTTAGATTCACTTATCCAATCTATTAGATATAGATTCATGTATTGTAATGATAATCATGATGATATATGGTTGTTTTGATGACAGGGAACAAGATATAAAGAATTTTTTTGGAGTTAAAATCCATGTTATTTGATGAATATGTGTCTCTCTTTGTTCTCACAAAAATTTTTATCATAGGGGGATTCAATATCGACTCCTCTTGTTAGAACATAAAGATATGATTTCAATTTATTGATTTGTTTGATTTGAATTAAAAAATAATGATAAAATCTTTTACAAACCCTCTTCAATCATGGTTTTTGAAATTATTGAAATCAATTATTATGAAAAGTTCTTTGTTTCATGGATTGAAAATATTGATTAAAAAAAGACTTTTTTTTGATTCATGGAAATGATTTGATGGAAATGTTTTAAAAATAGTGATGTTTTATTCAAATTGAATGAAATGAAACATGTTCCTATCTTGGCATGTGAAAAGAAAACAAATTTTTCTTACTTAAAAATTGCATTATAGTGGGTAAACTAGGTTGTCTCTAGATATGAGCACTCAAAAATAATGTTTTTCATTATAAAATTATAGAAACAAATGAGATTATTTTTGAAATTATTTATTTTTGAAATGAAATAAATCAATTGAAATAACGTTTGATCCAAAATTGATGAAGGGAGTGATGGGGTTAGGGTACGATCACCTTTTTAAATGTAATTATGGCTATAAAAAGTAATCATTCTCTCATACTATTTAATGATAAATGAAATACTCCTTGATCAAGTTGTCAATATCCCTTTATTGAAAGGAATGATCCAACTACTTGGATGGATGCATAAAAAATTATCCCAAATGGTTGTTCCCAATTTGGTGAATGCATCACTTGTGGTTTAAAAATATCCTCTTCAACTCACAAAGGATTCCTTACATGCACCATTGAAATAAAAATCAAAATATTTCAAATGAATTATATATATAGGATGAGTAATCTTAATGAAATCACGGATAAAACTCATATACAATCCTCTATGTCTTAAAAATGATCTAACATTCATCACACAAGTTGGGTAGGGAAAAGAATTTATCAATTAAATTTCAAATTTACCCACATAAATTTATTTTTTTAAAAAGAAAAACCCAAGGAAACTTAATCTATCAACCCTGAAATGATAGTTTTTAAATCTTAATAAAAGCATAATTTTAATTTAGGATTTCAAAAAAATTTCCCGATTTTTCAAAAAATGGTCAAAAGAATTTCCAAAAACTATGAAATCATCTTGGAAAAACTCCAATAAATACTAAATGTGATCAGAAAAATAGTTACCATGAACCTCTAAAATGTACCTTCAAAATTAAATAATCCAAATAGAATCCATTAATTTCAAAGGGACAAGTAACAGTTGTCTTCTTTTGATCCTTTAGAGCAATGGGTACCTAAAAATAACATGAAAATCCATCCAAAAAGTAATAATGCATTATTCATACTAGTATCTATAACATATAGAAAATGAAGGGGATGCGGAAATGATCTTTATTAGTGTCCTAATTCAACTTCCTAAAATCAGTGCAGACACTCTAGCTATTTTAAATTCTCATAGGGATTAATTCTTTAATTTTATTCCTCATAGTGATTAGGATAGTTTTTTTGGTTCTACATCAATCGAGCTAACTCATTATGAATATAAAATGTTATAGATGATCTTGGATTCCAATATCTTTTTAATACATTTCTTTACAACCTCTATAAAGGGGTGATTCAGCCTCATTTGGGGCAATCTGATAGATTTGGATCCTCACACTAGAAGACTTATAAGTGATCAAATTTTTGATTTTATTCTTGGGATATCACCTGCTATCCACCATATTTACTGGTAATTACCTCTCAAAATATAAATAAATAAATTTTATTATGTTTCAGATAGATTATTATCAATTATAACTAGTAATTTATCTTCCTCTCTAAGGTACACATAATTCAGATTAGTGGGTATAGGTTTTAATTCACAATCAAGGGCTGCTCAGGGGATTAAATTAAGCACAAATTATCTAATTATAATTTTTTTCCTCATATACACACGAAACCATGTAATCTTCCACATAATTTAGTAAATAATCAAAGAAATCAGATTTTAACTATTCTTCCCATATGAAATTAGAATCTCTAGTGTCTTTGGAAGCCACATATTCAGTGATATTTTCAATGGAAAAATTATATCTTGAGGATAATAATTCATGGAACATACCTGAGTCAATAATTGGTTTAGTACTAACTTCAAGGGATAATTAAAAGAGTGAATGATCATCTAATTGGTTCTTCAAGGATTCAAAATTATTGAAGTTGATTGTGTTATCTCTAAACTCCATACAGAGTGTCCCTTCATGGTCATTGATCATGGTTTTAATAGTCTTCAATAAATTTCTGCCCAAGATTATGGGTGAGTGTTATGGGCTCCTATATTCATCCATATTCAGAACATATAAGTCAGTTGGGAATAAGAGATCTTTTAATTTCACAAAAACAACCTCCATAAATCTAGATGGGAATACTGTGAATTTGTTTGAATGATGGACCACAAATATTGTAGGATTCATCTATCCCATGTGTAATTAAATGTATAATGAGTGAGGAAATACATTAATTTAATAATCTATATCACACAAAGCAGTAGATAAATTTATATAACCACTGGTGCATGGTATGGAAATATCTCTGGATCATGAAATTTGGTGGGAAAATATGCTATGATAAGTGCTAAGAAACTTCTTTCCAAGTTATTCCTCTCATTAACTTGAAGTATCGTCTTCATGGTGAGAATATCTATAGAAACTTTAGCATAATTTGGAATTTTTTTGAGTTCTTTAAGAAGGGGGATATTTATTTCATCCTTTTAGAAGGTGTAAATTTTTTTAATGGTATTCTTCCTGAAATAATAGTAATTCAATCATTATTGATAGAAATGGTGGGGGAAATTCATTATTTTTCCATTAATAAATTTTACATGAGGTTTTTTATCTCCTCTCCCCAGAAAATCCTTGTCCCACTCCTCTTTCCATTCTTCTTCTTTATGCCTTTTCACAGAATTTTTTGTTTTTACAACTTCATTCTCCCTAATATCAAGTGGTATTATATCAGGATCACATTATACTATTGGAGAGATTTATTTTCCTACTATTATTTTTATCATGTTCTATTTATCTTTTGGATTTGGTATTGTTTAGGATGATATTTTTCCTAGGTTTTTGTAAATAATTTCAAAAATACTTCACATTGTGTTTTCAAATTTATGAACCGTATCCTATAAGACCTCACACTTGGATTCTAACTATTAAAAATAACGTTTTTTCTATTTTGGATGGTTTCTCATTGGGTATTTGTAGAGTTAGTATTTGTTGGTAATAAGAATGGTTATCATATTTTTTTTGTAAATGGTGGTGGGTTTTTGATTTTTTGTTTGAATGGGGGAGGTTTTGGAACTTGGATTGGTATGGGGTCTAGCTTGAGTCTACTAATTTTTGAATATATATTTTACTCAGTTAGGATACCTCCATACATTTTTTTTGGAATTTACTCGGCTGAATGACTATTTCATAGGATTCCATTCCCTATATTTTATCACATCGGTTTGTGAAATGATCATGTGATGAGTATAAACCACATACCTTATCATGTTTTTTTGTTACTAACTATATTCAATGCCATCTATGTCACCACACTAGTTATCTCAAAAATATTATTTTCCTGTAAAGGTGATAGATAACAATTTATGACCTAATTAATTACTCTTATTTTAATACCTCTTATACCAAACATTTTTGAGTCCTAGGAAATATTCTATATCAATCCATTGGTATATTCTAGTGACTTGTAAATCAATGAACATATAGATGATGCATGTATAATGTTTCTATCATTGTCTAGGAAGCCTTTGTAAAATAATAATAAAATGTCATGATCCTCAATTTCTTAAAGTGGGTGGCTAGCATAAGGCTTTTTAAAGCTTTACCAGTACTCACAACAGGTTTCTCTAGATGATTGTCCTATGGCATAGGTTTTCTTCCTAATGCCTTTTCTTCTGAAGGTGGGAAATAAATTTTTTGTGAAACATATCACTATGTCATTTCAGTCATTCACAGATACAGTTTTTATTCCATACAACCATTCCTTGGTATCACCTCCGAATAAAAATGGGAATGCCTTCCAGTTTACCTTCTCATAACCTACTCTTCAGGGTGTAAAAAAGATAAGACATGTGTGAAATCTTTAATATGTTTGGTTGGGTCTTTTACTAATAAGAAATGAATTTTTTAGAGAAATAAAATCAAGTTAGGGTTTATCTCAAACTAATTTCATAACATTGATATAGAAATTTGATTTTTTCTGTTAAGGAGTTGTGGAACACAGTGGTCTCTAATAGTTTGGTTCTGATTTTCAAACATGATGAAAGGATCAAAAGAAAATGTTTATGTTTCACTTGTGTATTCAAGATAAATTTCCCCAAATTCTGATTTAAAATTAACATTTATAAGTCCATTGAAAAATTTATTTAATTTTTAGGATGTAGGGGGAAAGAGTCAATTTTGAGGTTCTAGTCATGAAATTTTGAAGAGAAAAAAATAAAGAAGAAGAGAAAAAAATAATGTTGGCACCACCTCCCTATAAAAGATGCCAAATTTGGCACATTCCTATCACGGGGTGTGAAAAAAATATTTCCTAAGTAAACAATATAGTAAAATGGGTATTCTAGGTTTTCTTTAGAGATTATCACTCAAAAATTTCATTTTTCACCTAAAATTTGAGAAATAATTGAGTTTATTTTTTGAAGAATGAAAGAAATTGAAATGATGATTAAACCAAAATTGATAAACATAGTGATGGTATCATGGTAAGATCACCTTTTTAAATATCATAATGTTCATAAAAATAATTCTTACCCTATTCTTATTGAATGATAAATGATATAATCCTCGATCAAGTTGTCAATCACCCATGGTTGAAGGATGCAATAGAAGCCAGTCTAGTGAGCATGAAAATTCATAAACCATTCCTAAAAAACTAAGGAATTTTCTGATCTATAATTTTTTATCCTCAAAAATATTGAAAAGATTAACTAGTTCCACACATGTTCCAATGATCTCTAGACACACACCACCTAACATAATTTTCCCGATCAAGACAAACTGCATTATGAAGAGTGCGTTTAAAGATATTCAAGTAAAGTTATAAACAATGAATGACCCGAAAACCAATATAATGATAATTTAAAGGTAATTTGGAACCAATAAAAATAGTAATCATTTAATATAAATATATCTTTTTTATATTAAATCGTAGGACTCTGACAATGTAAAAGGAAACCCCCTTCCCCAATCAGCCAAAATCATTACCCCTCCATGTGAAGGTTAATATAGTTTAATGTGGAAGAAGTGGCCATTATAAAAATTTTAAAATAGAAAAGAGAAAATCCCAATAACATCATGCTTCAAATATTTCAGCAAATCCCCTCTTTTTTCCTTCATTAAAAGCTTTGAATGGCATTAAACACACATATTTATAGGCTTGAGGGGTGGAATATTTTACGTCCAAATTCATTCCTCTAAAATA
Source organism: Viscum album (assembly GCA_963277665.1). NCBI lineage: Eukaryota > Viridiplantae > Streptophyta > Magnoliopsida > Santalales > Viscaceae > Viscum > Viscum album. The sequence goes on from OY728142.1 coordinate 1,494,137,353, forward strand.
TTTAGTTTATTTATAATAGTAAATGGAATAATATATGGATTCTTTATTCATAAAATAAGTTACATTATCTCCTTTTCATTCTACCACAAATTATTAGACCATTTAGAGAAGATTAAAACAAGTTATACATTGATTACTAAAAAATATTTTTATTTCTAGAGGAGACTCATAAACTCCCTCCATTTTCTCTCATTAAATAGATGTATGAATGATCAAATTTATTCATGAAATTTATTTTGTACATGTAACATGAAGTTTTCTATCTAATATAGTTATAATAACTTCATTTTTATTTCCCTATATTGATACATTCTTCAATTACTGATGTGGTGTCCATTCTATCACCTATAAATATTTCAAAAATCAATTGATTATTATGGAAAAGTTTTTTTCATATGGGATCTTGTTATATAAGAAAAATTAAAAAATATAATCTTAAAAAATCACAAAAATTGGATCAAAATTTTAAATTTTAATCCTAAAAAATAAAATCTCTAGAAAACTGTTAAATTTCCAAAATTAACCAATTTTCACAATTAAGCCCAAAATTCAACAAAAATAATAAAATGGAGAAAATTAGATCAAATTTATTTATCATATGTTGTTAAATAATTTAAACACCCATGAATAATAATGTAAATTTGATCTATATTAATTTGGTTGTATGGGAATGGGATTTGGAATAAATGGTTGGAATGTGTTCCTTTTCATTGACGTAGCCCTGTGGATGGGGTGTGTACCTTTAGTGTAATTTGTATATGGTTAAATTTTGATAACTTGGTATATCTAAGAGATTTTTCACAAGAGTATGTAATTTTCACTTCAAAATTCCTGTGTGGATCTGTGGATCTATGGATGTGTGGAATGGAATGGGTTATTCTAAATGGATTTGAGAAATGGTTTGATAGACTTGTTTGGCCTCTTTCCATGAAAAAATGATTTGGTTAGAAATTGCATTGGTTTGGAAAAATGATTTTATAATTTGATATAAAATGTTATCAAATTTTTTATATAATTTTTCTATAAATAAAATAACTTTTCTATCCTTGTGGCATGGGTAGGGAAGTTATTTGGTGTAATCCTACTGAGTTTTATACTCACACCTTGATTGGGAACATAAGTTAATTTATAGATATTGTATACCAAGTCATATATAAAGGAATTTTTATTTATTTATTTAGTGATGCATCATGATTCCTTGGGCCTGGATTGTGGATTTTGAGATTGGAGCATGTTCGGAGATATGGAGTTTATGTCTTTTTAATAATTGATCATTTTTTTTCATATACTTTATACTCTGATATTGGTTTTCGTTTTTTCATTGTACTATGATATAGTTAATGGTTATAATTTGTTTTTTTATTTTTTGGTTTTACTATGAGTTGTATTACATTTTATCATGCATCATACATTTTTTGTTTAGTTAAGTTTATCTGGTATGATTGTTTTAGTCTAGAAATATAAAATCATCTCTCAACTATTTATGAAGACCTAGGAATTTATTGGCAGCCTTTGGTGTCTTGGGGATGTCACATAATGCCAAGTAATGTCCCACCACCTTTTTAAACCAACTGTAAGGGGATGGATGTTACAAATGGTGTCATTCTATTCTGGTCCATCCTTCACTTTGGAAAAAAATGATCTTGGTTTTTTAGTTCTGGGGTATGATAATCATTCTTGATTAGTATTAAAGTTGGATTGGTATAAAGGAGTACGATTTTTAGAACATGAAATGTAGAGAATATAGTGGCACATCTAACCTATTTATATTAAACCTCAAGTTACTAGGGATTTGGGGGTACATGTGTATTTTGAGACATTTAGAGAAATTATTACCTAATTTTCTTGGGTATAGCCATTAATAAGAGCACAAAATGAATTTATTGAAATTAATTCCCACTAAGAGTCAACATTTTATTTTGAGTAATGATTTTTGATTTGGTGAAAAAATTTTGGTTTTTAAATTTTTTGAAAATGGTTTGGATTTCAAAGGGTATGGTGGAATTTTAAAAAATGATTTGAAAACAAAAATTGTTGAATTTTGGAATGTTTGGTTATGATAAGTGTTATGTGATAAATTTTAAATTTTAAAGCCTTCAGTTTCTAGAGAATGAGACTAAATGGAGGTTTGTTTTGGCTATAGAAAATGGCACCAATTATGAATCGTAGAAACCAATAATAAGAGTCTTCAAAGAATGTGGTTACACCAGAGTCATAAGTTAACCAGCAACTCATTTAAATTATTATTCAATCATTTTAGGCTGTGGATAGAGGGACCATAAGGGATGAACCAAAGATAGTGGATCATTCCTTTCTATTCTAGAAGAAGAATCTACCCATATATCAAGGTGACTCATAACTATAAAAGTCAGAGGTGTGGATGAATATGATGAAATGAATTTTTGAATTCTTAGGCACACTAGTTTACATAAAAGTCATCTTGGTTCTATATATGTTAGAGTATCTATTAACCTAGTGTTTTGATTTAGGATTTCATGTTAAATTAAATCAAGTAATTACATGAGAGGATATTTTATAATGGTTTAACAAAAAAATTCTATCATCGCACGTTCAGAGTCTCCAGAAAAATGGAATTATCAATCTTGAATCTGGTGAACCCCTCTATAATAGAGTATGCAGATAAATTTATAAATTTAGTCTTATTTACACCTGCAGTTCCTGCAACTGTTTCAATGATGGAACACATTTTTGAGTCAGGGCTATGTCTAGAAACTTGCTTGAAAGTTTCAATGGTTTATATAATGAAATATATAGATATGTTAAATAAAGTTATGGGGGATGAAATAAAAACATCAAGAACTATTGGTCGAGGATGAACATTGATACCAATGGGAAAGTATGGTAACTATAATGCTGTGAATAAGTAGAAGAGGGACACCTATCTCCAAGGTAGTGGTATGACTCAGAATCAAATGACTCGATTGGTGAATCTTCCTTCAAAATGGAAGGGTATTCCTATATTCTTTCAATATAGTTTATTTTATCACATAATGTTAAATTTTATAACACCACCTAGAAAATGTTATAATTTGATATAGATGGGGAATATTCTGGGTTATTTTCATTGTTCTATAAGGTCAGGTGCTAGGGATACATTTAATGATTCACAGATGTCATATAATTCAATGAGGAGAGGGAAGAAAAATTGTTATCATCAACAGATCAAAGTTAACCATACTAATTCTATGAATACCATGAATCACCAACAAAGGGAAATCTCAGCAAAGAAATAAAGAACAATGTGTAGCAAGTAAGAAGACGTACGAATCTAGGAATGTAATATTGGATGGTCAATTCAGACCATTGACAGTAATAGGTAAAAAAAATTAATTCTACGCTTACGTATGATTTGTGTGATACGATTTCATCCCATTAATTTATTTGTACTTGTGTTTTTGTTCTTATGGGTTTGCATGTTGAGACTATGCCTTCTATTTTGGAAATTCAAACTCCACTTGTTAAAAATTAATGAAAATCATATATGTTAAAAGCATGTTCTATAAAAATTATCTAGGCTAAATTTAGCAGGGATTTCTTTATGTTTGAGACAGATGTCTATGAAATAATCCTCGGTATGGATTGGTTGAAAAGATTCCAAGGTCACACCAACTATTATTCATGAAATGTTAGTTTTAAAGATGATTATATAATCAATCATATCTTTAGAGGAGACAAGGATGTAAATTCAGGTGAAAAGGCATTTTGGCACCCAAAATTGGAACAGTATCATACCATTTGGAATCTTTGACTTTTTCATTAATGGTTGAAATTGAGAATAGTTATTTTCAATCAATTTATGATTTGTTTCATGGTGTATTTCATGATATTTGTTTATATTTCTACCCACAAGAGAAGTGGAGTTTAATACTAATTTCATACTAGGGACCAACCATACTTCCATTCCGTCTTTTTGGATGGAACAAAAAAAATTAAGAGAATTGAAATTCTAGTCAGAAGATTTGGAAATCAAATAGTTCTTTTTGCCTAGTACATCTCTATGTGAAGCACCCATTTGTTTTGTGAAATATGCAGATACAAATCTCATGTTTTTTTTGTGGATTATCATAATCTTAACAAAGTTACAATAAATAATATGTATCTACCTCCACACATCAGTGTCATGTTCGATCAATTCAGCGGAGCCCAGTGGTTCTATATAATTGACTTGCGATCCAGATATCACCAATTATGAGTTACGAATGAGGATATTAAAAAGATAGATTTTAATATTAGATATGTCCATAATGATTATATGATTATTACATTATGACTTATGAATTCCCCATCTATATTTATGGAATTGATGAATCATATATGTTTAATGTATCATGATTCCTTTTTTGTGGTGTTTATTAATGAAATATTGGTGTATAAAAGGACATGGGATGAGCATTAACAAGACTTTGTGATAGTGTTGGTAATCTTCCACGGTCATCATTTGTATTTTAAACATTAAAAGTGTAATTTTTGGATGCAATAGTTATGATTTAATGGATTTGTTACAAAATAAAGAGTTGTTTATATGGATTCGTAAAAGATAGAGGATGTGATATCTTGGATACCTCCAAAGAATTTTTTTTGAGATACAAAGTTTCCTTGGTCTAGACAGATATTACCAACATTTTTTTTTCACGAATCTTAAAAATTACGTTCACCAATAACAACATTGATAAGAAAAATGTTCCATTATAATGTATGGTGGAATGTTAGAAGTCTTTTTAAGACCTTAATGTTCAACGAACATCACCAATGATCTTGATTTTTATAGAATCACAGAAAGTGTATGTGATGTATTGTTATTATTTGGGATCAGTGTTGGTTTTTTTATTCAGGGCCATAATGTTGTTTATTATGGATCATGACAATTATGGTTCCATGAGAAGAACTACCCAATAAATGATTTTGAATTAGCTATTGTAGTCTCTAGTTTGAATAAATCATGCCATCACCTATTTGGTGAGCAATTTATGGTGTTTATGGATCATAATAGTGTGAAACACATTTTCTCAAAATGAAATTTTAATATAAGAAAATGAATAGTGATGAAGTGTCTGAAATATTTGAATTTGAATTTATGTGTAGACCAGGTAAGGGAAATTAAAAGGTAGTTGCATTAAGTAAAAAGTAATACAATCAATTGGAAAAATTGTATTTAGATAAGTGGAAGCTGATTTCAGTGATAACTAAAATGCACATGGACTATAAAGAATGAGGTAGTATTGTAATTTTCATTATGGATTATTTGGTTCCCAATTTTTTAGAGATGGTTAAAGAGGCACAAAAATCGGATTCTGAATTTGATTCAATGGGGTCAAAACTCAATGTTGGGGAGACCATTGAGGATGGAAGAAAAATAAGAGTAAAATTGTTTTTCAAGGTTACATGTTCATAACATTGTCTTTTCAGGAAAAAATTATTCATGTGTATCACCATTCTATATGGGTTGTTCATCCAAGAATATAAAAGATGTATAAGACACAGAAATCCAAATTTTTGTTGGGTTTGCGTGAAGAGAAAAATTGATGAGTTTGTTACGAGATGCATCACCAATCAGAAGGTTAAGAAAGAAAACTAATTTTTATGTTTTATTCTTTTCATATTACTAATTGGAAATGGGAGTAGAAATCCATGGATTTTGTTATAGGTACCACACAGATAGTTTAGAAACCTAATTCCATATGGGTGATAATAGATCTGCTCACAAACTCAACCCATTTATTCCATATTCTTAACTATCATATAGTGGAATACTTCTCTATAATCTATAATAGGGAATTAGAAATGTGTCATGCTATACCTTCTTTGATAGGATGAGATCAGGATATGAGGTTTAAATCTATTTTGTTAAATCCTTATAGAAATCCCATGGGACTCATTTTACTATGAGCATGGCTTATCCTCCATAGACCAGTGGTCAATTTTATAGGGCCATTCAAACATTGGAATACATTCTTGGGGATTGTGTAATGGATTTTGGTGGCTTGAGGGACGAGCACATACTTTTAGTGGAGTTATCATATAACAATTGTTATCAGGACTTGTTGCATATAGCTCCTTTTGAATCATTGTATGTGTTTCCTTGGGGTTCTCCAAATTTTTGGGTGGAAACACATTAGACATCACATATAGAACCAATCCTTGTGCAGGATACATAGAGAAGATCCTATTGGTGAGAAAAACGGATGGATATGACACAAAGTTTTTAGAAATCATATGCGAATCATAATGGATATCCATTTTCATTCGAGGTGAATGATCATTGCTTATTGAGAATCAATATAAATATTGGGAATATTTTTTTAGGAATCAGTGAAATTTAACCCATAAATACATAATCCCCTTATATCTACTTGAATGGGTTGGTGTGGTGGCATATCAGTTGGATTTGTCAACAAGGTTTAATTTAGGGCATAATGTGTTTCATGTTTCTCAGTTGAAAAAGTGTCAACCAGATCCTAACCATGTGATTTGATGGGATAAAAATGACCTAGATCTATATGCTTAATTGGTTCATATTCTAGTATGAATTGTGGGTAGGAAAGATAAACTCTTGCATAAGTAAAACATCAATCTAGTGGTTGTTTTGTGGGAACATGGTTAGATTAAAGAGGAAATGCAGGAGTGTGGGAAGGAAATAATCAAGAAATGACCTAAAATATTTTAGGAAAAATTTAGTTTTCAACTTTTGTGGGATGGAAATAACAATGGTGTGGATAAATTATCACCCCTAGTTTTAGGTAATTAACATTTTATTTTGAATTTTCGACCATATAATATAATTGGGTTATGTTTTGGAAGACTTGGAGGGGTTTGGAATGTTTTTAGGGATTTTATAAAGATTCATGATTTGATAATAGTTAATAGAAACCATGAAACACCTCTAAAAAATTATTCAATGGGATTCTGGAGGAAGAGTCAAGGATTGGTTTATGAACAATTTTCTCAAATGTGTTCTATAACCGTGCAACGTTTAAATTTAGATATATTTTTTTTGGATCTAATTAGAATCACTTAATTACTATCTTGTTTTCCCACTTTTCATCTAGAACATGATTTATTTTAATTTCAAAATCTATATGTAACATTCCTTTTGATCATGGGGTGATCAGTTGGCAATTCTTAGTGCACTGGAGGCCCGAATTCTTTGGTAAGTGATCATTGTTGGTCATTTTCTTTAGTTTTTTTTATTTTTACCTCTCTTAGATTCATGTATATAGTATATTAGGGATAAATTGATTTTGTATAATTAAAATAATTTTTATACATGGTTGTGTTGATGAAAGTTAACATGATATAAGGATTATTTTTTGAGTTTCAATCTATGGTTTTTTAATAATGTGTATCTTTCATCATTTTCACAAATGTTTGCAAGGTAGGTGTATTCACTTTGGAATTTTCATGTTATGAATTGAAGTATTGATTTAAAATTGATTTTCATTATTTGATTTTAATTTTTAAATGTTTTATAATTGTTTCTAGAAACCCTCTTTTGTGATGGTTTGTGAAATTATAGAATTGATTATTATGAAAAGTGGTTTGTTTCATGATTTTGAAATGATGATTTAAAAAATATGTCTTTTTTATTCATAGAAATGGTTTGATGGAAATATTTTCAATAAATGGGATGATTTACTAAAATGTATTGAAATATTAACATCCTTTCCTTGGATAACACTAAAACGTTCCCCGAGCTCGGTTGAAGAAATGGACTCAAGTACATCCCCCAAAATGCTAGGGCTATAGACTTGAAATGATGGACTTAGGTGTGTTTTTGTGATATTATACCCTCGTTACTAGAGTGTATTATAGTGGATATACAATAACAGATAAGTAGTGGGAGTAGTATAACAATCAGACAATAGAATAATGGAAGGAATAAATAAATAATTCTATAATTAATATAATATATAAATGATGATAATGATACATATAATGTCTCTATAGAACATCCAGATCTGGTATACATAAACGGTGTAAAATACATGTAACCAAAGTAAAAGAGACTAATAATAATATAGCTATCATCATGGGAATTAGCTTGGTCCCATACTCCCTTGATCCAGAGCATCATTGAAGAACCCATAACATGGAACATACCTTTATCCATACAAGTAATCATATAGCCCGTTTGGGTACCATCGACGGGCTGAATAGGGTGTGAGATATAATACCATTAGGAAACCACCCAATGTTCTAGTGTTATCAAGTCAGTGAATATATAATAATAATAGTGTGCCATCATTAAGAGAATATGTAATTGAATTACTGAATGTAAAAAAACCCATAATGGTCCATGTTCTCTTAGACACCCATCCTCTACTACATGCTTCGACCAAGCCGGAATGTCTCTGAATAAAAAATAATTCATATCTAATTTTATAGTCATGTCATTTAATCATTTAGTATCCACTAAATAATAAATCTACATACATAGAACACAAACCAGATCCCTCCATAAAAATATGTGATCAGAAGATGCATAAAGAGTCCATAAATAATGTATAATTCATCGACTGAATCCAATAGTTTTCATTGACTGGGAAGATTCATCATGTAAATAATTCCATTTGATATTAAATTTTGAACTGGAGTTAATCCATGGAATTCCAAATTTTTTATTTAGGTATCTATATAGCAATATCATAAATCAAGCACCTTACATGTCCATCCATATGTGTTCATCATCGGATCCTAGGTCTAACTCTAGGTGTGGTATAAAATCAATGCCAATCGAATGCATACTTGGTAGTCCTATACCGAAGACCAAGTATCATGCACTAAATATATGATAAACTACCCTTTGAGTAGGTCCTAAAAAATCCATAAGGAGAAGAATTATCACTTTGGAATATAACAGTAAGCCCCAATGAGTCTGTCCTTAGAAATCCATTTATGGAGTCCAAATATCACTTGAGTATAAGCAAGTAAATAACAAAATGATTCCATCCATGAAATCCATATACGAACAAATCAATTATCCATTGAATATAAAAAGCACGTATTCAATCAATAGCATTTAAATATGTTTATTTTAACACCAAGAACATCACATTTTAATCTCACCAAAAAAGTTGGCTAACGAAATGGGATAAGATGAGAAGGATTAGTCTTTGATTTAACTCATGTGTAAATTTTATTTAAAAAGGAAAATCATTCATAATCAACTAATTAAATGGAATTCTTAGGGTCATGGTCATCCATTCTCATCCTTTTAATCAATTTAACTCCCAATTCATATTATAATTTCAATTAAAATTCAATTAAATTGGAAATTCAACAATTAACATCCCTTTGAATGGGGTATCAACACACCTCAAAGGTATTTTATGTTCAGTACACCCATGGTGGTCTAATTAATCAATAATGAACCCAAGGGGTGGTTCTAAATCAAGGTTCATGAACTTGAACCAATTATCAATGGTATCATTAATTACATAGGTCTCACCACTCCATTTTAAACAAATATTAAAATCAATTTCAAGGGAATTGATGCGATAATTGGGAACATGGAATAATGTCATATATATATATATAAATTTACTTTATATAAAAATTAAAAGAACACATACCATAGGTTCTTAGATGATTCCTCATCCAGTATCAGCTTTTTATTCGACTCAAATTGGAGGAAAATTGAAGAACTGACTAATAAATTATAAGTAGGGAATATTAAATTCCACCTAAATTGTCCATCTAATACCAACCAAATAATGAGTGGTACACTAGTAATAGATATCTTATCGAGATGGATTTGATGCTTCTGATGGATCTAGATTACATGATTAGATAATTATTTTCTCCCACATCCAAGATTAGGTGACAAGAGATTCTATCAAATACTTAAAGCTATCAAATGGATGAAATGATAAAATTAGGGTTGAAATAATAATTAATTAAGGTAAAAAATATAAATTCCCTGAAAATACAAGGTCACACAGTTTGGCTGCACATTTGTCCAAGCTATGCGCCAATTGTACACCCTTTACTATAAGAAAGGGGAACCGACACACATTATATGCACAGTTTGACTAACTATGTGAAATTTAACATCTTGTTACTATTTTTAGGTTTTTATAAACCCCTCTATTAATCTTTATTTTGTTGGGTTTAGTTTTCTATTATTTTTGGGTGATATTTTACAAAAGATGGATGTTTATGGGCTGGTGAATTGTTGGCACATAATTTTTCGAAATTATGTACCATCTTAGTGGAAATTGTGAAAAACTTGATAGTGGGGATTTTAATTCCTAGTACATGGTTTTTCCAACCATGTGCCACTAATTATAAACAATGAACCTCATAAAAGGATGAACTTGGCCAGGGGACATGTTTTTTTCTAACCATGTAGCCCTTCCCAGTTCATCGTGTATATGATTTTTTAATCTGAAATTAACTTTGAAAGACATGAAAACCCCATTTTAGTTACTTGATTTACTTGTATAACCCAAAATCCATTTCTCATTCTAAGAGATATCCCAAGATTAAATTTCTCCCATGGAAACCTTATCTAAATAGGATCGAAGCTAGATTAATGACATTCGATCACCACAGGTTTATGTTCCTCTTCTCATTCTTATTCTCTTACTCTATCCTATTTCCTTCCTAGGGTTTTATAGATCTCATTTTGATTGGTAGATCTAGTAACCTTTATTTTAGATGTTGAATCTTGGTGTGATTCTTGTATTTCATTTTCATTATTCTTTGTTGGCGAATACTGACTAGGGTTTGGCATTTGGAGATATTGAGTTTTCAAGGAAGGTGGTTTGATTTTGATTGGCTAATTTAATTAACCATAAATTATCTGATTTTATTAAATTACATTCAATTGAATGTGTTCAATTTTGTTATAATAATGTTTAATTTGTTTAAATTCCAATTTTGTTAATTTGGGGTAATTGGTTTTGGAAATTGGATTTTGGCATTAAATTGGGAAAACCACACAATTCCATATATTTGGGTTGAAACTATGAAATTGATGGAATTTAGTAGAATTTAATTTTTGAATTTGAATTTGTAAAATTGATGGAAATTTTTAAAAATTTAAATTGATGAATTTAAATTGTAAATGTGAAGTTTGAAATTGAATTGTGAATTGATTTAAAATTTTTGTTTGATAAAAATGGCATAAAATGGTGTTGATGGAAGCCATTGAGTTTTATATTGGAAAAGAAATGTTTTTATATTAAAAGGCCAATTTAGGATTTGTATTGATAATTTTCATCTTTGAATTGTAGAGTGGGATAAATTTAAATTTAATTTGTCTTAAAATAAATTCCCCATCATTGTTTTTGTACTAGAAAATAAGAAATCTTTAGGAAGTAATTGAGTTATTAGGATAACATTATAAGATATACAATATTCCAAAACATAAATTAAGCATGTCACATACCTGATTGGATGGTGGTGAATTACTTTTGACCAGTGTCGATGGGTCTTGCGTATACAAATATTTTTGAGTAACTTTGAGTTTGATGGATTTTTGATAGGATGAAACTTTCCTACCTTTTAAGAATATTTCTGTGATTCTTTCTTGTTTGTATTTGAAAGAAATATATTCCAATGGTGTAAAATATCTTACATGTGTTATAAATTTATATAAAATGTTTTATATAATGAGTTTTCATAATACATTTTTTTTAGAAATATTCCACGAATTGAAATGTAAAGCATTTATTTAAAGTATTTCCTTCATTTAAAATATATGAAGGATTTGATTAAATATGATATTAAAATTACAAATGTATTTATTTAAAATTGAAATATAATTATTTGGTTAATTAAACGTGTCATCTATTATGGGATCCTTGGTGAGATCCTACTGGGATTTAAACTCACATCCTACCTATACCTTTAGGTGTTTGTAGATTATATCCTTCTAGGTTTATTCATGGGAAAATCACCACTTGTAGGTGGTTCTAACTATTATTATTTGTCCTTAGAGAGTTTAGTCCACTATAAATTTCATTGTTATTTATCTTTATAGTAGTTTTTTTTAGTAATTTGGGTTTTTCTACTTGTTTGACATTTGGTAAACTTCTCCCTTTGGAGTTTATTATATATGAATACTGATTTGTTATCTTACTTCTGGAATGTTTGTGTCAAATTAATTCCCACATTAATTTTTACGATTCCAAGTGCTAGTTTCCAACCCAAGGGGATCTAGAATTCCCTATAGGACATGTCAGAGCAAGATAGATTATTGCATTACCAGGGTACCTGAGATGGTTCATTAAATAGTGGTATTAGACCTTTGGGCTGTGATTTTACCATGAAGTTAGTATGATATGTGTAGTATTTTTAGGACATAAGAGATAGTTGTGATTGATGTTGGAATAATGGTCATCTATGAATGGATTGGAGTATGATTTGTGAATGTTGTAAATCCTCAGAGGAAGTTCAGAATGTGTGCCAGCAAAGTAATCATACAGGTAAAATAGATAATAGTATTGAAGGTGGAATCATTTTCCAGTGTTTTCCAAATTTTTGGATCTCAAAACAGACAAAAGAAGAAAACAATGCTATTTAGAAAAGAGACTTGCGCGCCGTATATGTGCTACTCAAGTGACTTGCACGCTGGTGTTGAGGAGGATTGGAAGGTTGTGCGCCATATATTTTTGTAGATCAGAACTTCAAAATATGGAAAATAAAAGAGGGTCGCGCATGTATTGGTTTGGTCATGCAAGTGAGTAGCGCGACAGAGGCTTGGGCGGCCGGAGCTGCCCGCTGGGACTTGTGCGCTGTGAGGAGGCTTGCGCTCCATCGAGCAGGGTGTCCAATTTGCCAATAAATAGTGGACCACCCCTCCTCATTTTGAACAAAGTTCAAGACTTGGAGAAATTCAATGCTCCCATCGCGCAGGTGAAGGGGCCGCGCAAGTGGTTGTGGGTCGTGCAAGTATAAGCTGCCTGATAGTTGTTTGTTGTGCGCCAAAAAAGGTTTTGGTGGAAAAGAATGTGAGTCACGCAAGTTTGGTATTGAGGAAGGTTGAGTTTTTCAAGTGTTACAGGTGGACTTGTGCGCTATTTATAACTTGCGCGCCATCCTTGAAACTTGCGCACCATCTTGGGGAAGCATGCCGGGTGTTGTTGAATTACGACCATCCTTTTTGAAGCTGCATGAAAGCTGGAAGATTGCCCGGTACCCTCAGCGCAATGTGAGATTCGTCTAATGGTGAGAGTTGGACATAAAAAAAGAATCTACATATAATTGAGGATGCATTCTTTTTCAATGATGAAGAGACCTTCACGTCTATAAACTGAGTGGGACTTAACCGAAGGCAGTGAGCCATGGGAAGTCAACGGGAGTGACCTGAGGGATGCAGTGAGCTATCCCCGAACCTTTGTAAACGAAGTGAGCCTAGGAGAGAGTGAATGTGCTTAAACCTTTGTAATACACAACTAGTGATGTTTAGTGTAATTTGGTACGACCGAAAACCTTTCAACGTATGCTCCTTGGATGTAGCCTATTGTTGGGAACCATGTAAAAAGTGTTGTGTCATCTCTCTGTGTGTGATTGTAAGATTTTCGATCATTTTCATCATACAGGTTTAACAAGTTCCTACCGACATGGGAACAATATCCTTCACATTAAAAGAATAAGTTGTCACCCTGATTCACCCCCTGCTTCTCTGGGTGCCCTAAGGTCCAACAAGTGGTATCAGATGGAAAAGGTTTCTGGTGTTAGATCTATCCTTTATCATCATAAAGAATATATTCAATACTACGGGAGTACCTCTCTCTGATGGAAGTAATTTTCATATTTTTAAGAACAAAATTAAATCTCATTCACGATCTCTCGGATTGGAATTCATCTTTTCTACCTTTCAAGGAATACAAGTTACCAATCCGACATGGCTTTCTATGACTAATACAGACAAGAATGTTTTTGACGCAGATACTGAAGCTCAGAATTCTATCACTGCAGATCTTTCAGATCAAATCTACCTAAAGGTGATGTGTTTAACCTCAGCAAAGTCTATGTCGGATAATGTTGGAAACAATTATGAAGGAGACAACAATGTGATGGAGGCAAAACTTCAAGTCTTACACAACAGGTTTGACAATCTAAATATTAATCCTAATAAGAATGTAGATTATTTCTTCAATCGAATTACTTAAGTTGTTGGAGCAATTCGAGGTCTTGGAGAGGAAATCAAATACATTGATATCATAAAGAAAATCTTGAGAAGACTTACTCCTATGTACAATACAAAGGTGTCAGCCCTTGAAGAAAGAGATCTTTCAAAGCTATCTCTGGATGATCTGTTATGTAGTCTAGTAGAATATGAGATGGGAGTCAAACCCGAAGATGATACGACTCATGTAAACAAGGAAATGGCATTCAAATCCATGTACAAATTAAAAATTATAGAAGATAGTAATGGTGAAGATGATGTGGAAAAATAAATTCTTTCTCTCATCTCCAAGAAGCTGACGAAGGGAAAAGGAAAATTTAAAGGTAAGCTACCCCTGGCATGTTTTCATTGTGGAAGAGTTGGGCACATTTCCTCTCAGTGCCAAAGAATGTTTTATGATGATGAGAGCGAAGATGAAGACATCGAGAAGCCTCAAAAAATGTTTTTCAAAAAGGGAGACTTCATATCTGGATAGAAAATATAGAAGCAGAGTTTTGTCTGTGAAGAAGAAGACGAGGATATTGAATTTTGTAAAGAAGAAGAACTAGAATTTAAAACAGGAAACCATTCTTCCATGATGGCTACCATTGAAAAGTCATAACCTTGAATCAGTAATGGAAGAGATAATCAGATTACTTCTAATAGTGATCCAAAGATTAAAATTAAGGATACTTTTTCCCAGAATGTGAATAAATGTAAGAGATGCAATAAGTAGAACGAATGAGTGGAAGAGTCGTCAGAATATGTTGATGAGCTTGAAGAAGAAATTGAATGATTAGAAGAACTAGTGAGAGTTCAGTCTTCGACCCTTGAAAGCAAAGATGGCATTGTGGAACTAAAGCTTATAATTGAAGAATAAGAAAAGGCCATAAATAACCTTTCATCTTGACTGGAAGGGAATTCTAAGACAGTTGAGAGTCTTGAGGAAGAAGTTGTTACTCTTAGGAGTAAAATTGAATGTCAATCAACCATAAATGAGGGTAAGAAGAAAATTTATTTTTGAAGATTCTCAGAAGCAGAATTATAGGAAAGAGCCAAGTTTGGTTCAGATGGGGTTGGAAAAATCATGAGTGATCAAAGACCTGCTTGTATGGGAAAGAGTGTAATAGGATGTGAAGCTGAGACTTCAACAGATGGAAGTGGAGAGAGTCAAAAGAAAGACAAGATAAATGTTGGACATGTTGAAACATTACCTAATGTGCTGAAAAAGAAACCCTCAATCCAAACTAAAAGAAGAACTGAAAATTATCCTCTAACTTTCAGAAATGACAGGTAGTCCAGCTATTCTCCCAAGGTAGAAGGCATGAGGAGAAATTCAAATGAGAATACATATCTTCTCATGAAGTATTAGTTCTGTGGCTATCTGGGCCATACCATGACATATTGCGAAGAGGCAGGGAGCTACTTGAATGGGGATGATCTGGGACATCAACAAGGGAGACTGACTTCTTATCCTGCATCTTATAGAATAAATAGTTTCTATAGATACTGTTTTCGTTATTCTAACTTTGGCCATAAAGCTATGTATTGTAGGCAAAGTTTCGATCGGAGAGATTCAGACAACACTCAGATACTGGTCAATATCCACCCTCCTGATGGTGTTACTCTCACAAATAGGTTTTCTTCTCTAGAAGAAGATTATGGGTATGAAGAATCTGATTATTTGGAAGATATAATTATAAGGCCATCAATATCTTATACTCAATACAATATCTCTTGGAAAGAAAAGAAGAAGATTGAGAAATCCAACCTTGTAGAGGTGGCCCTCAAAGCTACAAAAAGAAACAGTACCTGGATTCTGGATAGCGGTTGTTCATATCATATGATAGGTAGTGTTGGCCTGTTAATATATATCAAAAGAAAGGTTGATGGTTCAGTACGATTTTGGAATGATGGTGCTCGAAAAATAAAAGGAAATGGAAGTACTGAATTAGCTAATGGAGATCTAAAGAAGGCTGAATTCCTTTATCCAGATAGCCTACGTCATAATCTTCTCAGCGTGAGACAACTCTATGACTTGGGACTCAAAGTTACTTTTAATCAGAAAGGCTGCACTATCAAGGGAAAGACGAGAAATTCACTAATGAAAGGATGCAGAACAGAAGGAAACTTATATCAGGTTGATAGTAAAGAAAATATTTTCTACGTGACTCTTAAAGAAGAAAACAATTTGTGGAATCAGAGACTGGGACATATCAATCAACAAGACATGGAGAAAATATCAAAACTAAGGATTTTCATGGACATTCCCAACCTAAAGCGTGAGCGTGAAAAGTCTTGTGATTCTTGCAATCGTGGAAAGCTGGTTTGCAGTTCGTATCGGCCGAAGAAGAAAAGGGAATCTCATCTTCTTGATATCATTCATACAAATGTACGCAGGACAATAAATGTTGCTAGAACTCATGGAGAAAGGTACTTTGTTCTCTTCATAGACGATTACAGTAGAATGGCATGTGTTACGGTCATTCACATGAAACGAAAAGTGCTTGACTGCATGGAAACATATCGGCGAATTTCCGAGAATGATACTGAATGAACAATCAACGTGTTGCGATCTGACAATGGAGGGGAATGCATGCCCATTGAATTTGAAAATTACCTGGAGAAGCATGGGATACAACATGAGGTAGCTTCTATGAGAAATCCACAACAAAATGGATTTTTTGAACGTAGGAATCAATAGGTGAACAATATGGCACGAACTATGCTGATTGAGAGTCGTATTCCACAACATTACTGGAAAGAGGCTGTTCAAGCTGTAGTGTATATTCAAAATTGACCAGGACTTCATATGGGTGAAACGAAAACACCATATGAATTATGGCATGGATGGAAGCCCTCATTGAAATATTTTTGTGTTTTTGGAAGCAAATGCTTCATCAAGAACAAAGAAGCAAATCAAGGGAATTATGGTGACCATGAAGATGAAATAATATTCCTTAGATACTCAATGAATAGAAAATCTTACAAGTGATTCAACAAACGATTAGAAAGGATTGTGGAAAGCAGCGATGTTAAAATAATTGTAGTGAAAATCACAAGTCCTTCAAGGACATCATATGATGATGCGATAGAAAGTGAAGAAGAAAGTGAACGTGGAGAAAATACAAATATGGAAATAGAGGAAGTTGTTCAAAACACTTAGCAATCAAATCATGATGTTGACTCAGAAGAAGAATCTAAAGAAGAAACTGTGGCTGGAGAGAATGCAACTGAACCGCATAGGAGAAATTGTAGAGTTGAGATTGATCCATCTAACATAATTGGGGACAAGAGTGCACCCACTTAAACAAGTAGGATGAGATATAACATGCAATCTACATTTCTATCAGTTGTGGAGCCATCCTCATTTAAAGAAGCTACAAAGGATGAATCATGGGTGAAAGCCAGGAATGAAGAGTTAGATCAGATTGACAAGAAGTAGACATGGGATCTTGTCCATAGACTCGAAGTTCACAATGTGAATGGTACAAAATGGATCTTCAAGACCAATTTTTTTGAGCATGTAAGTGTTATAAAAAACAAGTCACGACACTTTTGTATGGGATATTCCTAGATTGAAGGTGTTGATGTTGAAGAAACCTTTGCTCCAGTGGCTAGACTGGAGTCAATCAGGTTGTTCCTTTCCATGGCACTCTATAGAGGATATAAAGTATATCCAATGGATGTCAAGACATCATTCCTAAATGTTGTACTTGAAGAAAAAGTCTACATTGAACAACCAGTGGTTTTTGTTCTTGGTACTGATGAAATAAAGGTCTACAAACTGAAGAATGATCTATATGGTTTGAAGCAGGAACCTCGGGCGTGGTACTCCCGATTGGACTCTTATCTCAAGAAAATAGAATTCAAAAGGGGAGTACTAGATCACAATCTATTTATGACGAATTCTACAAATTATCAATTTATAGTTCTTTTCTACGTTGATGATATCATATTTGGTGGAAGCAAGCAGAAACTAGTGGATGAATTTTCCAATCATGTGAAATTAGAATTTGAAATGTCTATGATTGGGGAGCTCAAATATTTCATGGGGATGCAGTTGATTTAAAAGAATGGTTACACTTTAATTTCTCTGGAAAAGTATGCAAGAGAGCTGTTGAATAAGTTTAATTTGCAAGACTCCAAACCAATGTTAGCTCTTATTGATGTTGGAACTAAATTTGGAAAACATGAGGATAAGACCTCTTTAGATCCCACCATATAATGGAGGATCATTGGAAGCTTACTGTACATGACACCGACAAGTTCAGATATTGTCTTTGCCACATGTCTTGCAACCCTCTTTTAGAGTAATCCAAAAGTGGAACATATGACATCAATGAAATGAATCATGATGTATATTGTAGGTACTCAGAATTATGGCTTATGCATTGTTGCATGAAGGAACAATGAATTATCAACATTTTCTGATGTTGACTGGGCTGGTGATGTTGTGGAAAGAAAGTCCACTAGTGGTGGAGCATTCTATATGAGAAATAAACAAAAAAGTACTTCTCTTAGAACTGCTGAAGAAGAGTATATCTCCGCCACAGAGTCGTGCACTCAACTGCTATGGATGAAGCAACAATTAATAGATATTGGTGATGAGGTGAAGCAACCAATGGTGATTTATTGTGATAACAAGAGCGCAATTGATCTTACGAAGAATCCGGTTCAGCATTCTCGTACAAAACATATTGAAATTCGGTATCATTTTATCAAATAGAATGTTAAACAAGGAGTGATTAGAATGGATCATGTGGTAACTGATGATCTTGTGGGTGATATCCTGACCAAGCCCCTGTCAACGGCTATATTTCTGAAGCATCGGTTGAACCTCTGTGTTCAACCACCACCTAGTCCATAAGGAGGTTACAGAAATCCCCTCTCCCCAGTTATGTTAATTGTTTTTAATTTATTTATGGATTCGATGCAGGATTATGGGGGAGATACTATCCAGGAGAGTGTGGTTTGAATTGATCAATGAAAAAATCCTGGTCTTTGGATTTATTGTCAATGGGGGAGAAAGGAATAAATTCAGGATTAGAAGGAAATGGGAACCCAATTCATGCTTTCTCTCTTATTTTCTACACCGAGCATTGCTCACGTAGACATAGAGTGTTGGATGAGTTGATTCTTTCGTTTTTTGTATGCATGTGGATGGCGATCCATTGAATTTATACACTGATTGCCAACAAACCCAAAGGGGGAGATTGTTGGAACCATGGTCATCTATGCATGAATTGGAGTATGTTTTGTGTTTGTTTTCAATCCTTAGAGGATGATCAGAATGTGTGCCAGCAATGTACTCATACAGGTCAAGCAGATAATAGTATTGAAGGTGGCATCATTTTCCAGTGTTTTCCAAATTTTTGGATCTCAAAACTGATAAAAGGATAAAAGAATGCTCTTTGTAAAAGAGACTTGCACGCCGTATATGTGTCGCGTAAGTGACTTGCGCACCGGTGCTGAGGAGGTTTGGAAAGTTGAGCCCCATATGTTTTTGTAGATCAGAACTTCAAAATATGGGAAAGGAAAGGGGGTCGAGCATGTATTGGTTTGGTCATGCAAGTGAGTAGCGTGACAAATGCTTGGGCAGTTGGAGCTACGTGCCGGGGCTTGTGCACCATGAGGAGGCTTGCACGCCACCACGTAGGGTGTCCAATTTTCCTATAAATAGTGAACCATCCCTCCTCATTTTGAAGGAAGTTCGAGACTTAGAGAAATTCAGTGCTCCCATCATGCAGGTGAAGGGGTTGCACAAGTGGTTGTGGGTCGTGCAATTATAAGTTGTGCGATAGTTCTTTGTTGTGCGCCAAAAATGGTTTTGGTGGAAAAGAATTTGAGTCACGCAAGTTTGGTATTGAAGAAGGTTGAGTCGCGCAAGTGTTTAAGGTGGACTTGCGTGCCAGTTATAACTTTTGTGACGTCCTTGAAACTTGCGCGCCGGCTCGGGGAAGCATGCCAAGTGTTGTTGAAGTACGCCCATCCTTTTTGAAGCTTCTCGAAAGCTGGAAGATTTCCCGGTACCCTCATCGCAATGTGAGAGTCATCTACTTGTGAGATTTGGACTTCAACATAGCATCTACATATAATTGAGGATGTATTCTTTTTCAATGATGAAGAGACCTTCACGTATATAAAATGAATGGGACTTCACCGAAGGCAGTGAGCTAGGGGGAGTCAACGAGAGTGACCTAGGGGATGGAATGAGCTATCCCTGAACCATCGTAAAGGTAGTGAGACTGGGACAGAGTGACTATGCTCGAACCTTTGTAATACACAACTAGTGATGTTTAGTGAAAAATGGTACGACCGACAACCTTTCGTCATATGATTCTTGGACGTAGCCCTTTGTGGTGAACCAAGTGAAACATGTTGTGTCATCTCTCTTCATGTGATTGTAAGCTTTCTGATAATTTTTATTATACAAGTTTAACAATTTCCTACCAACATGGGAACAAGATCCATCACATTAAAAGAAAACATTGTCACCCTGATTCATTGTAACACCCTCATATTTTATGAGAAGTATAATTTTTTTTTAATTTTTTTTATGTCTTATGTTATTTGAAACATCAATGTAATCTTTCACAGCACACAACACTAGCTTGTCTTGTGTTACACGCAATCGCGACCTTCCTCAATAGCATGTGTAGTACGCAATACCGAGTTTCACTAAACAACGATATATTATTATAATAATATATACTAGCTGTTATGAATAGTTTTAACTGAATTTTGAATTTTACAACATTATTATTTATCTTACATATTTTCTAGAACATGGTATGAGAACAAAATAAATTTTTCGGGTAAAATAAGTATTTTTAAAAAAAATGCAGGTTTTCCACCTTTTGATGGCGCACCAACTTTAAATGTAGTTTTTGACATTTTTATTAGTTCAATTTCACAAAATAAAATTCTTCTTTTTAATTAGGATATAAAAATTTACTTTGGATAAATTTTTCATATTATTATGATAACTTTCATATTTTAATGAATAGTAAAAACACGCTATACTTTAATTAAAAACAACTTTTTTTCATTGTAATAATTTATATGGATTACTTATAATATTTAATGGTTTTAAAGTATAAATAGAATAAATTTTTACCATTTAATATAATCTATGTCATTATCATAAATTTTATATTGAATTCATAGGTAAAAACATTTCAAACTTTGGCAATGTTTTAACTTTTAAAACCTGTTTGCTTAACAACAGGATTAATTTTAAATTAATTATTGCAACTTCTGTGTTTTAAATTTTGAAAAATGGATTCTATATTTGGATTCAGTGGGTCCAAATTATGTTAATAGGTTAATTTTACTTTTTTGAGATTATGAATAGTAACTACGGTAATTTTTATTTACTGCAGTTAAAAGTAAATCAGGTAATTAAGGGTAAATATAAGATTATAAAATTACCCTAACACTTTCCAAAATCCTATTGGATGAATAAAACTAAACCCATATCACCTAAGGGTTGGCCTATATTTATTTCATGGAATTTTGACCATGAAATAATATAATTATTATTAAAACCAAAGAAAGTGACAACATCTCACTCTCTTGAATCTTATAAGTATAATAATTTTAATTTAGTAATAAACATCATAAAACTTATAACATGAATAGTCTCCAGAAATCTAATAAAATTATCTACATCATGTGAATTTATTTATAATTTTTATGGATTAACAATGTATCATTAATTATGACACAACCGTGATGTTGAAATTATTTTATTAATTGAATTATCAAATAAATGATTTTAAAAGTTTTAAAATAAATATTATATGAACTATTTAATGTGATCAACTAATTTTCTAGATACAAATGACATGTTATGAATCTATTAAATCTTTTAATTCGAACATATCTGCTGAATATATTTTATTTATATTGAAATAAATGAATAGTGTCAAAATTGACACTATTGTTATTTTATAAATATTACATATTATAAAATTCTTTAAAAATCACAAAAAAATTTAAAAATTATAACCTAAAATTTATATGGTATACAATGTAATAAATAATACAATTATGGACAATTCACAACATATAAGTAATTATTTATAATAATTTAAAATTTTGAATTTTATTACCACAAATATAATTAAATTAAGTATATAAGGATAAATGAAGTTGATAATGCGTAAAATAAATTCCAAACTTGTCTAAATTTTATTGGTTGATGAGATTTAAACCCTATATAATCTAATCATTGGATTCGAGTTATTTTGGAGTTTTTTAAGTGGGGTTGGAGATTATTATAAATTAATATTTCTTATAATTCAAAAGGTGCCCCTCTCCTCCCTTATAAAAGAGAACCTCCTCCCTCTACTATTTACAAAATTTAGAGCCTTAAAAATAGGACAACCCCGGCCCATTTATCTTGTCCAATTTATTAGAAACATTCTAGAGGTCCTAGTCATCTTAAAAGACCAATCTTAGTGCCCTAAGAGGAGGTTTCAAAGAGGCGTGTCATAGAAGAGGTAATATCCATTACCGATTCCTTCAAATTTATTTATTATTATACTTATTCTTATTTAGTCGTTTAATTATGAAGTAATAACATCAGTATCACTCATATACTAATATGTTATTATAAATATGAAACAACCCTAATTCACCTTCTATCCATCCTACGGAAAATGAAATCACCGCGCGAGCGTACGTACGGAATACCGTCTCCACACCGTGGTGTAATCTGTTTTCCACCACCACCTTACATGGATGGGTATAATGGTGTAAATAATAACTATATTTGATTATTTTAAAGTGATATTGATTCTGAAATAGTATACAAACACTTCAATATAATTCCACGATGATGAGAACGATATCATCGCTCGTGCGTGCGTACAGCCTACCGTCTCCACGATGTGATGCGACTCGTTCTACATGATCTTAATTGAATAATGATTATATAAATGAATTGAATAAATAAATATGATATATATTAAATTAATACCATTCTGTAAATGAGTTATCTATAACCTAAAAATAGGAATAAAAATTTATTCGACAAAACACGCATAAGAACCAAAAGCAATAAACACCTGAATAACAAGTAGTAATGAAATATTACTAATAAGAAGCTAATAATATTACCATATATGATATAATAACAATGAGTGAGATTCTGGAATAATTCAATAACATTATTTAAATTATTATACAGGAGGTTCGGATACGTATGAAGAAAATCAGACCTAAGGTAAGGGAAAACCTCGCAAATCTCAATTTTTATCCGAGATTGTTTATACTTCGGTATTTACTGGGGAATATTTGTCATCCACATACATGTTTACTCAATATGTAATATTATTTCTATCCTCTTACAATTGATCAAATTCAATTATACCTATTGGTGTATTTTTAGTAAAAGATATGAATGAAATATTTTTTCGTTTTAAGTATGAGATACTTTTTGACTTTTTCGGCCAATATACGAGAAGAATGTTTTTTTAACTTATACGACATGAATTGATTTTTCTTATTTCATAGAAAATTATTTCCATGAATCTTCCTTTTCTATTTTTCAAGTTTATTTTTAATCAAATTCTTTTTTTTAATATTGTATGACATGTTAATAAAGGAAAAATGTTTTTGAAGTAGAAATGATATTTTCCTCAAGAATGAAGTTCAAGTGTCTTATCAAAATTATTTTCCATCTAAGATAATATATAATTTTGCTTCTATCCCTATTTTTTTACATTGATTTGATTATGTTATGATGGAATTATTTTTATGATGTCCTTTTATCTTATATGGATTATGTTATGATGACATGATGTTTAAGAATACCATTTTTATTACACGGGTTAATCTATGATGTATGATTTATGATTTTGTGGCACACATAATAATGGTATCATTATGAGATGTTTGGGACCTATATCTCCCTCCAATGCATTGGGTAAAGATTTATATCTCATGAGATAGACATGGATGGAACGACAGGTTAATCAGGTTCAGTGATACATGACTGAAATAAGGAGTGAACTCAGTTCAGAAATGGACTTTCTCCACTGGGATAGTCTTGGAAATGATTCTTGACTACTACGAAATGATTCTATATGATTATGTGTGTATTCCACAAAGTTTCATGTTATAAGTTATGATTATTTGGATTACATTTCACTACTATGATTTATCCCATGTTATGAAATTATGATCTCTTTTGCAGGTTATGATTTCCAAAATGTTATGTTATTATGAATATAATGTGATTTATATTTCTTTTGTTTACCCTTACTGAGCATTTTAGGTCACCCTTTTGTATGTTTTCTTTTACCCAGGTCAGGAAGAAGGGTATTTAGTAAGATATTCCAAAAGGGACTCTAGATATGATAATATTAAAGGGATACAGTGTAGATGATTTATGAACCAGTTATTTATGTTTCCCAGTTTCTAAAGACACTATACCTATATGGTCCTTTCACGGTTTTGTTATATGTTGTAATAAGTGTGCTTCAATTTTGAAGTATTAAAAATGTATGTAATGTATGGGTCATTATAGTTGGTATCAGAGGAAAGTTATAGTCAACCCTTGGAGACTAGGATGTGGAAGCCTTAGTAAGAACTCTAACGATATGTCTATGAATAGAAAAAAATTTAGTGTTTTAGAAATGGCCAAGAAAACCTATGATAAGACCTAAAGTTTGAAATTTAATTCTTGATTATGTGGTTTTCTTATTATGATTAGTGTTTCTCACACTATTATTATTGGTTTTAGTTAATGGCTAGAACCCAAAGGAACCATGTTAATGCTAAATTTGACGGGCAATGAAATGATTGTCCCCCATAGCAACCTAAAATTATGGAAACTAGAATGAGAAATCTTGTAGCCATGATCACACAACTTCATCAAGGTATGAACCATCTAGGACTTCCAAACAAGCAAAAGAAGGAGAAACATTCTATTGAATCCTTCATGAGGTAGCGTCCACCTTCATTCAGTGGGTATTTTGATCCATTAGTGGTTGAACAATGGATCAGTACCACTAAAAATATATTTTCAATTCTACAATGTTCTAAGCATGATAAAGTCATCTTAGCAGTATATCGTTTGGAAGGTGATGCTGGTCAATGCTAGAATCTTATCAAGAATACGAGTCAAGAGATGAAATTGAGTCCATGGAATGGGACAAGTTCAAGAACTTATTTTTTAATATGAAATTCCATCGTATTCTTTGAAAAAGGATGGAGAAGAAGTTTCTTGAATAGAATCAATGGGATGATGGATCTGTTGGTACCTACGAAGCAAGTTTTACTAGACCTGCAAGGTACAATTAAGGGATTATTATCCAACCTGAGAGTAAGATCGATCGATTCTTTAGTGGCTTAAAACCAAGTCTTCGAAGGGTGTTAGCCATATGTGAATTCAATAGCTACGAGGAAATCATTCGATTTGATCTCAAGGTTGAGATAGAGATTGGAGTAACCCATCAGTCGTATGCGTCTGATAAGAAAAGGAAAATGGAATTCAAAGGGAAATCTAAAGACCACACTGAAAGGAAGATGAGTTTTCCCTTATGCTCAAAGTGTGTAAAGAAACATGCGTGGAGTTGTCTTAAAGGGACAAGTAAATGTTTCAAATGTGGAAAGAAAGGTCATCGGGAATTTGAATATCGCAATAATGGGAAGAAGATATCTAGTGATGCAAACAAAGAAAAGGCTACACAGAGTGCACCTACTACACTTCAATGTTACAAGTTCAAGGAAATGGGGAATTATGACAATGAATGCCCTAATCCAAGGGTTTTTGATGATGATCAACTTCAACAAACTCTTAAGGACAAAGTCAAAGGAAAGTCACATGCAATTACTATCGGCGATGTGGAGTACGATAACGAAGTGGTGAAAGGTACAATTACCATCCACTCTAAAGTAGCAAATGTTTTATTTGATTCTGGATCCACCCACTCTTTTTTTATGAAGAATTTTTTAAGGGTATCGCCATATTACCTCAGCAGTTAGATATTGAGTTAGCTGTGACAACCCCTAATGGCACAACCGTCGCATCAAAAGTTTACGATTCTTCTCCGATTGAAGTTTTTTGGAAAGTGCTTCCTGGAAATCTTGTGATCCTTCCTATAGTGGAATTTGATGTGATTATTGGCATTGATTGAATTTCTTTATATGTAGCTCATATAAATTTACAAAGAATGGAAGTCACATTTTATATTCCAGATCAATCTATGATCGTCTATCAATGCATCGATGAACATAAATTTCTAGTGTAAATTTCATCCATCTTATGGGTCTTGATTCCACTAAATGAAGGTTATTTGTCTCAAATGGTTGGAGAGAAACTCATGATTAAGAATATTCCCATTGTACGAGAGTTTGATGATGTATTTCCAGAAGAATTTCCTGGTCTTCCACAAAATCGTGAAGTTGAGTTTTCAATAGAACTCGTACCGGGTGCTTTACTTATTTCAAAGAAAACTTATAGAATGGCCGCAATTGAGTTTTCAGAATTGAAGAAGAAACTAAAAGAGAATCTTGATAAGGGATTCATACTCTATAATGCATCACCTTGGGGAGAACCTGTTCTGTTTGTTAAGAAGAAAGATGGATCAATGAGACTCTACATTGATTATCGATATCTTAACAAGATCACTATCAAGAAAAAATATCCTCTCCCATGCATTAATGACTTGTTTGACCAAATATGCGGAGCTCAATACTTTTCCAAGATTGATCTTCGTTCTGGGTATCATCAATTAAGGGTCAAAAGGAAGAATATACCAAAGACGTCTTTACATACAAGGTACAGACACTATGAATTTATAGTGATTCCATTTGGTCTTATTAATTCCCCTGCTATCTTCATGGATCTAATGAATAGAGTCTTTAGAGACTATCTTTATCATTTTTTGGTAGTTATTATAGACGATATTCTTGTCTATTCAAAGAGAAATGAAGAACATGAAGATCACTAGAGAATTGTATTAAAGACCCTGAGGAAGGAGAAGGTTTATGCCAAATTTACCAAGTGTGAATTTTGGCTTCAAAAAGTTTCATTTTTGGGTCAGATAATCTCAAAAGAGGGGATATCTATGGTTCCAGCAAAAATAGAGGTTATCAAAAGATGGTCGAGACCAACAACATTAACTGAGATCAGAAGTTTTCTTGGTTTGGCTGGATATTATCGATGTTTTGTGAAAGATTTTTCACGATTATCTAATCCACTCACTAGGTTGGCTCGAAAAGAAGTTATGTTAATTTAGACGGAGGAGTGTGAAGAGAATTTCATGGAGTTAAAAAGAAGGTTATCCAGTGCACCTGTGCTCACACTACCTTGTAGTGGAGAAAGTTTTGTGATTTAAAGTGATGCAACCAATAAGGGACTGGGGTGTGTTCTCATGCAAAATGATATGGTGATAGCTTATGTGTCACGATAGTTGAAAATCCATGAGAAAAATTACCCAACTGATGATTTGGAGTTAGCTGCAGTAATCATGGAATTAAATATTTGGAGGCTTTATCTTTATGGAGAAAAGTGTGATATTTATGTTGATCATAAAAGTTTAAAGTATATATTCACACAAAAGGAGATAAATATGCACCAAAGAAGATGGTTGGAGCAGATTAAGGATTATGACAACTCAATTCATTACAACCCTAGGAAAGAAAACAAGGTGGCAGATGCATTAAATCGACAAGACCATACTTGCTTATCCATGATGAGGATCACAAAAGATCCAATATTTATGCATTTACAAAGGATGTATCTTGGAATTATAATGGAAGGGGAAAAATCGTATCTTTCTCAAATGAATGTTCAACTATCTATACATGTGAAGATTAAAGAGGCACAAAAAGAAGATGTAGAGTTACAAAAGAAGGTGAGAAATGTTCCTGAATTCAACCTTTATTGTGATTGGATAATAAGGTTTAAGAATCGGGTTTGTGTTCCTCCGATCCTAGAATTTAAGAAGTAGCTGCTGGATGAGGCTCACAGTTCTTCATTATCTATTCATCCTGGAAGCACGAAGATGTATAGTGACCTGAAAGAGTACTTCTGGTGGGATGGAATGAAAAGGGATGTTACTGGATATGTCTCTCGATGCTTGGTTAAAGATGAGAGACAGAAGTCTAAGGGGATGTTACAACCATTACCCATACCCGAATAGAAATGGGAAAACATCACTATGGACTTTTTCACCGAACTTCCTAAAACATCCAAAGGAAATAATTCTATCTGGGTCATAGTTGATCCTCTTATGAAGTTAGCAGACTTCATTTCTATTAGAAAAGATTTCTCTCTGGATCCGATTGCCAAGATATATGTAAAGGAAGTGGTAAGATTGAATGGAGTACCACTTTCCATTATATCTGATCGGGATCCGAGGTTTACCTCAATGTTTTGGAAAAGTCTTCATCATACTCTGGATACAGAGTTGAGTTTCAGCACTGCTTATCATCCTCAGATAGATGGTCAGTCGGAGAGGACAATTCAAACCCTAGAAGATATGTTGAGAGCTCTTTCTATGAATTTAAAAGGAGGTTGGGATCAACACCTACCTTTGGTGGATTTTTCTTATAATAATAGCTTTCACTCCAGTATTCAGATGTCTCCTTATGAAGCTCCTATGGAAAGAAATTACGAACTCTAACTTGCTGGGATGAAGTTGGGGAAAGAAATCTATTAGGACCAGATCTTGTTGATGAGATGGAAAAAAAGGTCTGATCTATTCAACAACACATAAGTGCAGTTCAGAGTCAACAAAAAAGTTATGCTGACAACTGAAGAAAAGACCTAGAGTTTGAAGTTGGTGATAAAGTGTTCTTATGAATATCTACTTGTAAGAGAGTAATGATATTTGGAAAGATGGGAAAGCTGAGCCCTAGGTATATCGGTCCTTTAGAAATACTAGATCATGTTGGGAAGGTATCTTACCGATTGGAACTTCGACCGAATCTCTCTAAAGTTCACAATGTGTTCCATGTATCTCTCCTGAGAAAGTACATACCTAATCGTTCACATGTACTAAGTTCAGAAGTTGTAACACTGGAGCAAGATCTTTCTTATGAAGAATAGTCGATAGAGATTCTGGATCTTAGTGAAAAAGTTCTACAGAACAAGACCACTCGCTTGGTAACAGTTTTATAGAGGAACCACCAATTAGAAGAAGCTACATTGGAGCTTGAGGATATGATGAGGGAGAGGTATCCTCATCTGTTTATTATGAAGTGACGAATTTCGAGGGCGAAATTCATTTTAAGAGGGGTAGAATGTAACACCCTAATATTTTATGAGAAGTATATATATATATATTTTTTATATTTTTATGTCATCTGTTATATGAAACATCAAAGGAATATTTCATGGCACAAAACACTAACTTGGCTTGCGTTACACGCAATGGCGACCTTCCTCGATAGCGTCTGTAGTACGCAATACCGAGTTTCACTAAACAACGATATATTATTATAATATTATATACTAGCCATTATGAATAGTATTAACTGAATTTTGAATTTTATTACATTATTATTCATCTTACATATTTTCTAGAACATGGTATGAGAATAAAATATATTTTTCGGGTAAAATAAATATTTTTCAAAAATATGCAGTTTTGCCGCCTTTTGATGGCGCACCAACTTTAAATATAGTTTTTGACATGATTATAAGTTTAATTTGACAAAATAAAATTCTTTTTTTAATCAGGATATTAAAATTTACTTTGGATAAATTTTTCATATTATTCTGATAACTTCCATATTTTAATGAATAGTAAAAACACGCTATATTTTAATTAATAACAACTTTTTTCATCGTAATAATTTATATGGTTTAATTATAATACTGAATGGTTTTAAAGTATAAATAGAATATATTTTTACCATTTAATACAATTTATTTCATTATCATTAATTTTACATTGAATTCATAAGTAAAAACATTTCAATCTTTGACAATGTTTTAACTTTTAAAACTGGTTTTCTTAACAACAGGATTAATTTTAAATTAATTACTGCAACTTCTGTGATTCTAATTTTGAAACATTTATACCATATTTGGATTCAGTGGGTCCAAATTATGTTAATATGATACATTTATTTTTTTTGAGATTATGAATAGTAACTATGATAATTTTTATTTACTGCAGTTAAAGGTAAATCAGGTAATTAGGGGTAAATATAAGATTATAAAATTACCCTAACAATCGTCAAAATTATATTGGATGAATAAAGGTCGACTCATATCACCTAAGGGTCATACTAGATTAATTTCATGGACTTTTGACAATGAAATAATATAATTATTATTAAAACCAAAGAAAGTGACAACATGTCACTCTCTTGAATCTTATAAGTATAATAATTTTAATTTAGTTATAAACATAATGAAACTAAGAAACTAAATAGTATCAAAAAAATTAATAAAATTATCTACATCATGTGAATTTATTTATAATTTTTAGGTATTATATAATTATCATTAATTATGACACAATAATAATGTTGAAATTATTATATTGATTGAATTATCAAATAAATGATTTTACAAGTATTAAAATAAATATTATATGAACTATTTAATGTGCTCCAATAATTTTATAGATAAAAATGAATTGTTATAAATCTTTTAAATCTTTTATTTTGAACATATCTTCTTTATATATTTTATTTAAATTCAAATAAATGAATAGTGTCAAAATTGACACTATTGTTATTTTATAAAAATTACATATTATAAAATTGTTTAAAAATGAAAAAAATATTTAAAAATTATAAATTAAAATTTATATGGTCTAAAATGTAATAAATCATACAATTATGTACAATTCACAACATATAAGTAATTATTTATAATGATTTAATATTTATAATTTTATTACCACAAATAAAATTAAATAGATTATATAAGGATAAATCAAGTTGATAATGTTTAAAATAAATTACCAACTTGTCTAAATTTTATTGGTTGATGATATGTCAACCCTATACAATCTAATATTTGGATTTGAGTCATTTTGGAGGTTTTTACGAGGGTTTGTAAATTATTATAAATTAATATATCTTATAATTCCAAAGGCGCCCCTCTCCTTCCTTATAAAAGGGAACCTCCCCCCTATCCTCTTTACACAATTTAGAGCCTTCATGCTCGGCCAAAACCTACCCATTTATATTATCCACTTCCCTAGAAACATCCTAGAGGTCCTGATCATCTTGAAAGACCAATCTTAGGGCCCTAAGAGGAGGTTTCAAAGAGGCGTGTCGAAGAAGAGGTAATATCCGTTACCGATTCTTTAAAATTTATTTCTTCTTCTACATCTTCTTATTTAGTTAGTTCATTATGAATTAATAACATCAGTATCACTCATATACTGATATGTTATTATAAATATTAAACAACCCTAATTCACCTTCTATCCATCCTACGAAAAATGAAATCACCGCGCGTGCGTACGTAGGGAATACCATCTCCACGCCGTGGTGTAATCTGTTTTCCACCACCACCTTACTTGGATGAGTATAATGGTGTAAATAATAACTATATATTATTATTGTCAATTGATATTTATTCTAAAATAGTATACATACACTTAAATACAATTCCACGATCATGGGAAAGATATCATCACTCGTGCGTACGTACGGCCAACTGTCTCCACGATGTGATGAGACTCATTCTCCATGATATTCATTGAATAATGATTATATAAATGAATTTAATAAATAAATATGTTATATGTTACATTAATACCATTCTTTAAATGAGGTATCTATAACCTAAAAAACGGGAATAAGAATTTACTCGACAAAACATGCATAAGAACAAAAAGAAATAAACACCTGAATAACAAGTAGCAATGAAATATTACTAATAAGAATCTAAGAATATGAACATATATGATATCATAACAATGAGTAAAATTCTGGAATAAGTCAATAATATTATTTAAATCATTATTCAGGAGGTTCGGATACGTACGAAGAAAATCAGACCTAAGGTAAGGGAAAACCTCGCAAATCTCAATTTTTTATCCGAGATTGTTTATAGTTCGATATTTACTAGGGCATATTTATCATCCACATACATGTTTACTCAATATTCAATATTATTTCTATCCTCCTAAAGTTTTTAAATCCAATTTTACCTATTGGTGTATTTTTAGTAAAAGATATGAAAGGAATCTTTTGTCGTTTTAAGTAAGAGATACTTTTTGACTTTTTAGGAAAAAGTACGAGAAGAATGTTTTTTTAACTTATATGACATGAATGGATTTTTATGATTTTAGAGAAAATTATTTCCAAAAATATTACTTTAAAAGTTTTAAAGTTTATTTTTAATCAACTTCTTTTAGTTTAAAATTGTATGACATGTTAAGAAAGGAAAAATGTTTTTGAAGTAGAAAAGATAGTTTCCTCAAGAATGATGTTCAAGTGTTTTATCAAAATTATTTTCCATATAAAATAATATAGGGTTCTGTTTATATCCCTATTTTTTTACATTGATTTGATTATGTTATGATGTAATTAGTTTTATGATGTCTATTTATCTTATATGGATTATGTTATGATGGAATGATGTTTAAGAATCCCATTTTTATTACATGGGTTATGCTATGATGTATGATTTATTAATTTTGTGGCACACATAATAATGATATCATTATGAGATGGGTAGAACCTATATCTCTCTCCAATGCATTGGGTAAAGATTTATATCTCATGAGATCGACATGGCTGGAACGACAGGTTAATCCGGTTCAGTGATACAGGACTAAAACAAGGAGTGAACTCGGTTCAGAAATGGACTTTGTCCAATAAGATAGTCTTGGAAATGAGTCTTGACAACTAATAAATGATTCTCTATGATTATGTATGTATGACACAAAGTTTCATGTTTTATGTTATGATTTTTTGGATTACATTTCACTACTATGATTTATCCCATGTTATAAAGTTATGATAACTTTTGTAGGTTAAGATTTCCAAAATGTTATGTTATTATGAATATGATGTGATTTATATTTCTTTTTCTTACCCTTTCTGAGAATTTGAGCTCATCCTTTTGTATGTTTTCTTTTCCCTGGGTTAGGAAGAAGGGTATTAAGTAAGATATTCCAAAAGGGACTCTAGATATGATAAAATAAAAGGGATACAGTGTAGATGATTTATGAACCAGTTGTTTATGTTTCCCAGTTTCTAAAGACACTATACCTATACGGTCCTTTCATGGTTTTGTTATATGTTGTAATAAGTGTGCTTAAATGTTTATGTGTTAACAATTTATGTAAAGTATGGGTCATTATATTCACCCCTACCCTCTCAGGGTGCCCCGGGTTCCACCAATTGAGTAACTGAACATATCTCACTATGATGAACCTTAAGTCACAAAGGGTGGTTTAGAAAATAAGTCTTGAGGATTAGTCCAAGGGTTTTCCTGGATTTTAATTTCAATATATTGAAATCAAAGTATTTTTTTTCTCTATATATTGTGATTTATTTACAGTGTTTCTCTATTTGAGTTTTAATCTAGTGTGCTAGATATATTATTGATGGTCTAAATGGACCTAGCAAGAATGTCACAGTTGTCAGGAGTTTCTTTCTCTCCTAATGACAGTGAAAGTTCCTTCAATGTAAATTGGAAGAGTGTGGATTAACATGGTGGTAACAAATAATAGGGGTTTTCTAGACATCATGAAGTGTTTGGAAGAGACCCTTTTATTTTTTACCATTGTGGAAAGATAGGTAATTCAAAGCGGGTTTGCATTGGGGAACCCAAGGTATGAAGTTCATGTAGATGGTGAGCTCATTTGAAGAAGTCTTCCATGTTGATTCCCCTCTTCATAGTTGAACATGACCATTAGTTCCTACCAATACTATGGTGAAATAATATGCTTCATTGACAATGGGTTTCTAGACACAAGCATCCATAAGAAATCTTCTTCACATATTGGTGGAGTCTCTAGAGGATACAAATATGGATCCATTAATCGTGAGATATATAATGACTATAGCTTCATTATCAGTGGCTACTTTATTTGATATTGGTCTATCTCATTTTTTTATTTCAACTTGCATTGCTAATCTGATAAATATTATTACAGAGATTTTTTCTAATGTGATGGATATTACTACACCCCTTGTAATAAAGAAAGGGAAGTGTCTTCCTAGTCACATTTGTGTTTTCTCTCTATCCAATTTCAATATTGCCTTGAGTTTTCTAGTTCTCGACCGGAAACTTCTTGAAATCATTTTCATGCTGAACTATCTAACTACAAATAAAGCAAAAATTGATTATTATCTTCAATGTGTCTCCTTTACTGCACCAGATGGGGTTTGTTGTATCATTCAAGGATAACGGGACCCAAGGTTGAGTAGAGCCAAACCTTCTAAACCAGAGTTGGGGAAGTGAAATCTATATTCTATTTTTATTTGGAGTGAAAATATTTGAACTTTGATCTCCCTTTAGTTTTCCTTGAGTTTCCCAACATGTTCTCACATAAATTATTTGGTTTGATATCGGTAATAGAGGTTGGGTTTTCTATAAAATTAGTTCGTGGTACCTACAAGCGACCATTCCCCTTACCAAATGGAACCAACTAAAATGAAGGATTTGAGGACTCAGTTGGATGAAATTTTTGAGAAAGTATTTATATGCCTGACTATGTCACCTTATTCAGAACATGTTCTCTTTGAAAATAATGTTGATGGTTCACTATTCCATTGTTCTAATTATCAAAAAATAAATCACGTAACAATAAAGGGAAATTTTTAGTTTCCACTGATTGATGATCTATTTGATATATTGAAAGGGGAGAATTTTTTCCCAAATATTGATCTTCGGTATAGCTTCAATCAGTTTAAGGTAAAATAATTTGACATTCAGAAAACCACCTTTTGAGTAGGTACAACCATTATGAGTACCTTGTCATGCCCTTTGGTCTATCCAATGCTACTACAATTTTTATACCCTTGATGTGTGGGATATTCCACAACTATCTTGATACCTTGGTTGTAGTCTTTTTGGATGACATATTGGTTTAGTATAATATAGGAGAGGATGGTTTCTGTTATCTAAGATCAATTCTATTATTCTCAAGAAATCACTGACTTTATGCCATGATTCTGAATTGTGATATCTTAATATAGAAAGTGAATTTGTTAGTACATGTGGTGTTGGATCATGGAATATATGTTTTTCTTGATACTGATAAGGCTTCCATGACATGGTAAAACCTATAAAATATTTTTGAGTTTGAAGAATATTGATTCTAACTGGGTATAATCCCTGGTTTGTTAAGGACTTCTCCAAGATACCTTCCCTGATAACTTCTCTAAATTATAAGGGTTTAAATTTTTATTGGGATGAAAAATTTAAGAGTTCTTTGGTTGAGTTGAAAATTATTTTGTCTACTACCATGTTTTTGACTCATATAAATACCAAAAATGTATATGTGGTATTCTATGATGCATTTGATTTAGTTTTGGGTTGTGTTTTAAGGAATGGTGATCGTTCAATTTCTTATTAACCTCAACAACATAGGACACAAAAAGAGAATTATCCGACTCATGGCCTTGAAATCATAGTTGTGATGCATAATCATAAGATTAGGTGTCATTAACTTTATAGAGAATGGTTTACCATGTTTCCAAACTACAAAATCCAGAGTTATTACTTCTCACAAAATCATCTAAATATCTACCAGAGGAAGTGGGTGGAATATCTATAGTCTTTTGATTTTGACATATCCTATAACACATGGAAAGGAAATGTCATTACAGATGTTTTAAGAGGGAAATTCTCAACTGAAGTAGTGAAATAATCATCAGAAGAGTAGAACATAATAGATATGTTTTCATTGTTCCATATTGGAGTTTAGGAACCATGGGATATGGCTTCCTTGGACAATGATTAGTTTTCATGCACTCTTCTCACAATGATTCTTCATGATTAGAATCTTGATAATGAGTTTCATAGAAAAAAATACTCTCTTTATTGTGGGGATACCCTAATAGACTGGTCATTATCCACTAAGGGAATTCTATGCAATCATAATTTACTTTTGTGCTGTTAGTAGTAAGGAATGCTATGATGGGGGATTGCTCAAATTCCTAGTGGGTTGTGACCCCAGGAACCATGAATAAGTTCTATGACATGCGGTGGAAATTTTTGTATCCAAGTATGAGAGGAAGAATTTTTAAATTTTCCTCTTGTTGTTAGAATTACCAATAGGTCATGGACAAGCACCATAAACCATAATGTTTTCTTCATCCACTTCCTGTCCTAACTTGGAAGTGTCATGAGATATCTATGGATATTGTGGCTGGGTTAACAAGTACCCATATAAAAAATAATGTGATATAAGTTGTTATCGATAGGCTGACGAAATCAACTCAAATTATACTTCTTCATGTAACAACCATGTTTTTGGAGTTGTTAAGTATCTATGTGAAAGAGATTGTTTATTTTAATAGAGTTAAATATGATATAGTCTCAGATCGAGATCCTTTGTTTAATTCTCGTTTTTTGAGAGGCCTTTAAGAGGCACTAGGATATTAAGTATATTTTAGTAAAAAATACCATCTACATTCATATTTATAGATAGAAAGAGTTATATAGATTCTTCAAGATATGCTTCATACCTAAATCCTTGACTTTTGTAGGGCTTGGGATGATCAATTAGGCATGGTAGTGTTTTCTTATAAAAATAGTTTCCATTCTGCGATAATAATGGATCCTCTTGAGGTCTTATATGGAAGACCTTATAGATCACTATTATGTTCATCAATGATTGGTGAAAGTTACTTTCTTGACCAAAATTAGTTCAGGATACAAAAACAATGATTCAGTTAATTCAATAGAGAATGTTGACGATATAGATAAGATATAAGTCTTATGATGATTTTCGTTGTAGACCTTAAGAATTTTTAGCTGGTGACTGGGTTTTCATTAAAGATTCACCTCAATTTGGTCATCAATGACTTGAAAGGAAATGGAAGCTTTCTCCTCATTGTTTGGGGAATTTTGATGTTATTGAATCACTGGGAGAAGTGTCCTATCACTTAGAAAATACACCCTAACAGTTTTTGATAAATAACATGTTCTCTATATCTAAACAACAGAAGTATCTATCAGATACATCTCATGTTCTGAGTAGGAGTGATCTTGATGTTAAACCTAATTTATCTATGAATAAATAGCCAATCAATATAGTTGATTTTGAAACTAGGGTACTTCATGGAAGGAATATAACATTCATTTGAGTTATATGGAAACATAGTTATTATAATCATGAGATGTGGGAGAGGGAGGCATTGATTAGAGAGTAGTTTACTCATATTTTGGGCATATAATCCTATGTATATGATTTATGGGGACAAATTTTTCTATGGTGGGGAAGTTGTGACATCATGTTACTATTTTCAGGTATACCTAAACCCCTCTTATAGTCAAGATGTGGTTAGGTTTCATTTGGGGTTATTTTGGAGGACATTTTAATATTTTTTGAAATTTCCGGGCTACTGCACATTTTTTCCAAACTGTGATCCATCTTTATCGAAACATTACAAACCCAGAGTGTTTGGTGTTCACATCAAGTGCATGGTTTAAAAAATGCACCACCTTGTTTTCGTATTGGATAAAGGAGGTGCACGATTTGGTCTTACCGTGCGACCCTTCCTAGCTAACCGTGCATACATGTTGTTATGATCAAAAATTAATTTTAAAACACCTTAAACACCCATTTAAGGTACCAAATAGACCATTATTACACATATATATTTATCCTTATAATATGTCTCCCTATCATAGTTTTTTGGCCCCATAGTACCCTTTTAGAAGTGGATTGATGTCAGGGTAACTATGTTTGATATCCTCTCAGTTTGTTTCCTCTTATGGTTCTTATTCTCCTGTTATCTATTCATTCCTACCAAGTTTTTCATAGGTCTCATTTTTATTAAAATAACTAGTAACCTCTATTTCATATCATGGATCTAGGTGTGATTACTATATTATACTATCATATTTCTTCATCTTCGGATCCCAATTAGGGTTTATAATTTTGTGATCTTATATTTTTGAGGTAGGTGGACCCATTTCGATTGTCTATTTTAATTAACCATATATTTTAAGATTCTATTAAATTTCATTCAATTTAATGTGTGGGATTTTATTATTATTAAACTAAATTATTTAAAAACCCAATTTCATTAATTTGTGGGATTTGGTTTTTTAAATTCGATATTTGGAATAAAAATGGGGAAACCCCCAATTCCATTGAATTGGAGAGAAATTCTAATATTAATCAAATTTAGTGGAATTAAAATCTTTGAATTTGTGAAATTGATGGATTTTTTTTAAATTTTATATAATTAATTTAAAATGTGAAATTGAGTTTTGAAATTTAATTATGAATTGATTTCAAATTCTTATTTGTTAAAAATGGCATAAAATGGTTTTAATGGAAACAATTGTTTTTTATCATAGAAAAACTAATGTCTTATATTAAATCAAATTTTTATTTTTAAATGGAAGATTTTAACATTTCAAATGAATAATGGGATTAATTGTATTTTAAGAAATCTTAAAATAAATTTCCTATAATTTTTTGTATTAGATCACATGGAAGCCTTAGTTTGTTGGTGAGTTATTGGGATAACACTATATAATTTACATTATTCCAAAACATAAATGTAGCATGGAACATCCCTGATATGATGGTGATGAATTCATTTAGACTACTATCAATGGGGAATGTGTATATGCGTATTTCCGAGTCACATTGAGTGTGAGGCATTTCCCATGGCATGGAACTGTCATACATTTTTGGAATACGATAATGTTTCTTTCATGTTTGTATTTGAAATGAATATATTCTATTTTTGTAAAAGAAATTATATTCATTGTGAATTTATATAAACCATTTTATATATAATGATTAATTAATCCATTTGTTTATAAATATCTCATATATTGAAATGTGATGAATTTATTTAAATTATTTCCATTATCTGAAATTTAAAAATGATTTGTTTAAATATGTCTTTGAAATTAAAAATATAATTATTCCAAATCAAAATATCTTTATCTGGTTAATTAAATATAGAATATATTATAGAATCCTTGGAGAGACCATACTGCGCATCTAGCTAACATGAAACCTGTTCTCTCAGGTGTATATAGTTTATCTTATTCTTGGTTCCATCAGGGGAAAAGAACCACTTAGAGGTTGTTAAAGATGTTTATATTTGGTAATGGAGATTTTATTCCACTATGACATGGTTTATTCTTTCATTTTCTTGTACTATGTTATAGTACATTAGGTTTTTTTTACCTTTTTGTCTTTTGGTACACTTCTCTCTATGGAGTTTATTTTGTATGCATACTAATTTTTTATCTTACATGCACAATGTTTGTTTAAAATTAATTTCATCTTCAATTTTATAGGATTCCATGTGCATGTCACAAACCCATGTGGACCAGAAATTCCCTTCGATCCACGTTATAGTCGGCCCAGTTATCGAGTTACCAGGGTACCTAAGCTGGTTTGTGACATGAACCCCATATCGCAGCTAACTGTCCAAAACTATAGACACACCCACATGTTCGTGATCCTAAAATCACATAGTATTTATAACCATATGACTCATAGGCCTCCACACTCTATCTTCATAAGATTACAATTAACCATTAAACTTTCCCTGTACGGTTTATACTAATAATGAAACATGCCTTTTTCTTCATATAAGTTGGGTTATGCGATTCAAACTAACACAGAACACCCATGTTACATCCATGATCTCTAAGGGAATTCCCATAATGAAATATTTAAAAAATTAAACATAGAATTGATAGAAATTACAAGATTTTGTACCTCAATAAAAAACACGGTTCTTAAAAACTGTTCCTTGAAAGTAATTCATCCTAGAATTTTCCTTCCAAGGGTGGTGAAGTATAATATGTGAAAAACCACATCCACTATAACCATACATCAGCCCCCCACTCCTAGTTCTCATTCAATACATGGTCATTCTTCTATAGCACTCATTTTAAAGGAACTGACTGGCCCTGTAAAATCTTCATGCTACAATACATAATATGTATTAGAGTCTCTTTAAAGGACTCATGTACTTGTAACTCAACATACTCAGGATGAAACATATTAGAATGTTCATAATAATATCATTATAGCTAAGATACATGGAAGAAATTGTACATGGATCGATAACTCTAAGGTAACTGCAACTGATAGGCTACCAGATTCACTCTCCCCAATATCTTTAATGTCCCAACACATCAGGGATAAATTTTACACTATTTTTTTATCCACTTATGTACCAGCCTTGGTGAGAGAAAAAAACCCGATCCCCAACCTCGAACACTAGAGGATGTCTACAGTGATCGACATATGTTTTTTCAAAGACTACATAGTAACCATCCTATTCTAAATAAAATAAAACATCTCTATGTTCTCCTAAATGATAGAAGTTTAAATAACATATGACTCTCTTATATCTAACCAAAATAGGGGTAATAGAAATGTCCCACCGTACAAAGATTCATATGGAACCATATGAGTAGTCCCCTGAATGTTATTATTGTAGTCTAATTCTGTCAGGTGTATGCGCCTCTCCCAAGAGCCCCCAAAATATAAGACACATGATAACATCATGATCTCAAGCACATTTGTCATACGCCTTGACTAGATATCATTCTGAGGGAGGTATGTAGTGCTCAGAAGCACATGTGTACCCAGTTCCATCTGTAACCCTTTATAGAACAATGAAATAAACTGAGTGTCCCATTCTGAAATGATAGTATAGGGGACCCTATGATGTCATAATATGTAATGTATATACATCATCCCAAGATAATCAATTGGAAAGGTCTTCCTAATAGTTATAAATTGAGAAACCTTTGTGATATTTTCAACAACAATTCAAAAGACATCATTACCTCGATGCGACCTCGTTAAACCAATCACGAAATCCAACACGTTGTCAATCCATTTACTCTATGGAATGTGTATTTTATATAAATGTATGGATTGTCATTAACATTATTCATTTACCAACTAATAGTTGTAACATATCATGAATAAACTAGAAATATAACTTTTCATACATGGACATCAGTATTGGAAATTTATGTCATGATACAGATTGTTGATGTTGGGGTGCACTACCTAAGATGAAGCATGAAAGTCTTGCATTATCTCCTCATGCATTTTTGAAAAAACCCATAGATGACCATGTAGACATATAATTTCATCCTTTTCTATGTTCCATCAAGGAGGAGGTTCCCCACCCACCACAATCCCCTGTAGTACTAAGCACTTGGAATCTGATAGTTTCAACATCATCACTCTATCTAGTAGTGTAGAGGTCACAACTAATGATGAAAGAAAAGTATTCCCCGGACTATCCTATATATCCATTTTAATTTCATAGAACAAATTCATATGCCTCCAATCCCTACTGGAATTCTGAACTACCAGTACCTTAGTCCTCTTTCTCAGCGCAATGACCACTGTTTTTCTTTTACCAAACGTACTGGAAAGCTTGAAGTGGAAATACTAAATGTATTTAACCCATATTCATTTCTTCATATTCGGGTCACATTGTGTAAATATGTAATTGATGAATTTTTGGTCCTTGAACACCAGAAATCACTCTCCAAGTAATTAATGTCTCCAACATCATAGTGCATGAACAAATATATCTATCTTGATATAATTCGTCAGGTAATTACTCTCATGTGGGCTCAACCGTGGAGTCCTATAAGTTATGACTGTATCCCCATTCATAAGAACTATTCATATATCATTTTGTGATTCATCACAATAAATAGCGAATCTTTAGTGTAGATTTGTAAAAATTAGCATCCACACTAAATTTAACCTCTCTTTCATGTCATGAAAGGTAAAGTCACATGCATATGACTACACAATCATCACATCATTATTAGTCATGATTATAAACACCACTTCTAGGAAGGATAATTTCTATATGAAATGCCAATAATAACCAGACATCCCCAATTAACACCATACCTCAAATAAGTTCTTATTCTTATCTAAATAAAATACCACTCTCACCTCCCTTGGGTTAATTGATATTTTTACCTCTAAGATAATGTGACCTAGTAAGAGAATCTGATCCATATATAAGTGGAACTTTTTTAGATTAGATTATAAATGATTATATATCAATGTATTCAATATGTTCTCAATATGTTTGGAATGTCTGTTTTGATTGTGAAAAAAAACCAAGATATCATCCTTGAAAACCACCAAAGAAGAATGCATTTGAGGACGAAAAACTCAGCTAATCAGTGACATGAAATCTAATGGCACTTTCCTGAGACCGAACGACCTAAGAAAAAAATTCATATAGACAATACATGGTACAAAAAGCTATGTGAGGAATGTTTGATGGTGTAATACACACCTTATGATTACCAGATCTCAAATTAATATTCTTGAATACTCAAGCTCCTCAAAGAAGGTTGAAG
This sequence comes from Viscum album, assembly GCA_963277665.1. Classification (NCBI taxonomy): domain Eukaryota; kingdom Viridiplantae; phylum Streptophyta; class Magnoliopsida; order Santalales; family Viscaceae; genus Viscum; species Viscum album. The sequence continues at coordinate 1,494,179,988 of OY728142.1, forward strand.
AGATCATCTATTTGTGATAAAAGATGAAAGTTATTAACAGCTATTTAGTTCAATTTATAGTAATCCACACATTGAATAAGATTTTTGTATTCCTTTTTCACAAAAAGATTGGTGAATAGAATAGAGATGTATTGGTTTAGATAAAACCCTTTTTCTATAGATCCTATAAAATCATCTTCAGCCCAATCATCTTAATAGTAGCCATATTGTATGGAAGGATAGACACCAGTTCATATCATAGAACTACATTGATAGAGAACTATACCTCTCTAATTGGGTGAAATCCTAGAATTTTTTCCAATAAAATGTACCTCAAATGATCAACCCTTGATGGGAAATCTGTATGACCTGTTCCCTGGTCATCCAAATATAAAATCATATTTTGGTCTATCCTCCCTATATCCCATTATGTCCGAGACCTATTCATCTCGTGTAGAAATCCTATTCCCAAGTGTGAATAAAATCCTCCCCATTTAGTGATGAGATAGTCAACCATAGATAATAGAAATAAATGAAATCATGAATGGTTTCCAACCATTACAACCATATAATGATGTCAGAACTTATCATCTTGAGGACAAAGTGGTCTCGTATTAAGTGATAGCCGCCAATATCCTAGAGGAACTCCCTGCATTGATGTACTTCCTATGCACTAATCCATAATGGAGTATCATGGATCATAAATCCATATAAACCCTGAAAATTTAGATTAGGTCTCTCCACAACAGGTTTTTTATAGAGCTATGAGAATCCCCTATATGGAAAAGATCAGATGCTAAATTAGAGGCTACTAGAATAGTACCTGTCAATGAAGATGGTTTAGGATTCTGCTCCTCATGTTTCGATTTCACTGCGTATATCTGGACTGATATGTGCCCCTGTGATATAGCATGACCACCCAAATAATATCCACCCTACTATCACTACAAATCTTGGTTCTAAATACCACATCTATGGCCACATACTTGGCCTGATCTACCCACTGTACTCAGTATTCTTTCCTGATAAGAAGTTGTTGGCCCTACCCCTGCATGTTGAGTAAGTGTATATCCTCTACCACTGGATGCCATAGGAAAAGTTCTATAAAATAACTATAGATTACCCATCTTAACATAGTATCAATAGTCAACTGGGTCTCCCATGCACTAAGTACTTGGATCCCCCAATCTATCACACTGGTGGCACCTGAAATGGATACCTAGGCATGTGATCTGGATACTAATATCACTATGCGGATGATCTAGATGACTCTTCCTTCTACTGGATGATGAAACACCCAATATAGGAGTTGAACCAACCTTGGCATGTCTCTAAAATTCCAAACAACCTCCTCAGAGAATAAAATTATGAAATTTCACATCTCAAAGTAAATATACCAAAATTGGATAATTGTAATCCTTATAATATAAGAAACACACCCCTCTGCCTACTCTGTGAGTCATGTCAGGGAATCATACATATCATATATAAATTAAGATATACTACATAATTCCCATGACCATGATTATCTCTAGGTCAATTTCTATGCTATAATTAACTTTAGTTTTCATATAATTCCCCTTTATTTTCCATTTCAATTTCACTATATCAAAATTCAATTTAATGGTTGAACCAAATGTTTCACCAAATTGAAATACATAAGGGTTTATACTCTTCAAGAACAAAGATATGGAATCCACCTGTTTCACCCCATAATGTATTCCAGTCTATGGACTCATAGTCCATGACCCAACATACCACAATTGGCCACATAGGGGGGGTCTATTGTAGCCTAATTAGTAAAACACTTCTTAGGTTATGATAAGAACTCTATGTAACATCGATGTTATCTAGTTCCATACACAAAATATGTATCCCACAGTAGGTATATTTATTATAAAACCTCTCACAACAGCATGAAATAAGAAAATGTATCCTATATGGAATGACATAATGCATGGAATTTAATTTCTAATTATTTCCTAAAATGTTGTATAATATGGAATACCCTTAACTTATTGGGATGTAGCACAATAAAATCCACATTAATATCAATGATGACATCACAATTCATGTGAATCACCTTACAATGGAATCAAATTAACTGTAATATCCAAAATCCAGAAAACAAAAATTACATTCAAGGAAATATAGATTTTTCGTATAAGTAACTTAGCAACCCTCATATACAACATATTACCAAATTCCATTTATTTCATATCCTGGTATATTGTCACCAAATAATAAACAAATAAAAAAACTAATGGCCATATACCACATTGTATCATCTCGGACATGGATGCCACTAAAAGGTTCCCCAATCTTGGTTGGACAAATGGCCTTAAGCACATCACCCCAAATATCGGAGGCTTATGATTGATAGGGAGGTACTTGGGTGTGTTTTTGGGGGGAATATTCCCTCATTTATATAGTGTTTCAAAATCAATATATAATAAAAGATAATTAGTAGAAGAAGTATAGGAACCATAACATAGAAAAATGGTAGGAATAGTTAATAAAATCAACATGCAATCTCACATTATGTTGATGATGATACATGTAATTTTTCTAAAAAATATCAAAATAGGTGTTAGGACCAAAGGGGCCTATATACCCTGAGAGGGGGGGTGAATCAGGGTATGGATATTCTTTTCGAAACTCTTTCTACCCCACTGGATCTTGACCTCTTTATTAAAAGGGTCACTTTGTTTTCACTAGTGTGTTTATTATGACAACTTATTTTCTTCATTATGTGATGATGATGCTTTGAATGAAATGAAAAGAAGCAACCAGGTAGACACATATATTTTTACTTGGTTCACCCTCACTGGGCTACGTCCAAGGAGAATACAACGACGATGTTCCGCTGTACCAAATCCACTAAAGATCACTGCCAATAATGTTCGGGCTTGATCACTTCTATGCCGAGGCTCACTACCTTTAAAGTGTTTAGGTTTTTCTCAATGATTCCCAAGGTTCACTCCCTATCCCTCTTTCTTTGGCTCACTGCCGGCAGAAAGGATTACCTTCCTCCTATTCCTTGGCTCACTGCACTTGGAAGGGATCCACTCACAGTTTATAGACCTGTAGGTCTTTTCATATGCATGAATACATGCATCCTCAACTGTTGAAAGATACTCTGTTAAAGTATAACTTTCATCCACTAATGAATACCCCTTTGCCTCTGAACACTAAGAAACTACCTTTGGAAATACCTTCACAAAGCACCCTACTTCGCGAGGCTCCCAATTTTGCAATGCAAAACAATCCTTCATGAAGCCCCTACCTTTTCGTGAAGCACTCTCGTGAAGCACTCTCACGAAGCTCAAGACTTCGCAATGATTAGGATGTCGTGGAGCTCCTCCCTCTTCGTGAAGCACACTATTTAGAGCACGCGGCCTCGCGTAGTGCACTGCCTTTCACGGAGCTAGATTAGCCACCGCGAAGAACGTCTCTTTCGCGAAGAACACTATCCTCACGAACCACCTTCACGAACTGAGAGCAAAATATTTTCTTTGAAAACTCTCTCTTTTTCTCTCGAGGGGGTCGACCTCTATTTATAGGCAATTCCCCCAACCCTCACCCTTTCGCGTGAAGTCAGCGCCACGTCATCTCAAATCGCGAAGCTCCTAAATTCCATCGGAATTCTGTCAATATCGCGAAGCACCATGGAAATTTTCCGATCGCGGAGCTCGTCTTAATCACGGGGCATAATTGTCAACATTCCTTCACGCCTTATCCGTGAATCTCCCTCGCAAAGCCCTTCACTGCTGCGATGCACTTCAACTCTACCGTTCGTGAAGCTTTGACGTAATCGCGAAGAATCACCGCTATCATTCTTTTGGTCTTTGTGAAATCCAAACCATGAAGCCTCTCTTCACGAAATTCATGCCATTTCCATATTTAATTATGATCTTCATGGAATTCCTATTTTTGCGATGCTCACCAAACTCCAAATTTTGGACCCCAAAAACATGGAAAACACTGGGAAATGACGCCACCTTGTACTTCTCTTTTGTAACGCATCCAGGTCATCCATTCCTTTGTCATCGTTCTTTGTCGACATGGATTTTCAACAACTTATCAGGAACTCGACAACTATCCATGGAAACCTTCTTTGTCAACAAACACAATCAACCCAAAAATACTACAATGTTACCTTGAGGGATTTTTCCCAACAATAAGTACACATGGTAGTTGTATGGTTTGTGTGAAAAAATTAAAAAATTAAAAAAACACTTCTAACTTCTTGATCCTCATCTTAGTCCCATGGTCCCTTTATTCTAATCAGAAATCTAGAACCTATAGCAAGGTTCTTTCCCATTCCATACATGTAATCATATAGTCTATTGGGGTACCTGTAGTGGCGTGAAAAGGGAATGATATTAAATTCTTGTAGGAAACTGCCAAAAGGCCTAGTTTCATTGATTCAGTGAAAAAATAATAATAACAACCTATAGGAAGTAACATAATATATAATGGAATTATTGAAAGTAAACAACTCATAATGGTATGCTTTATCACGGACACCCGTCCTATGAAATCTGCTTCCAACTGGCAGAAATTTCCTTAAATAAATAGTTATTCTTATGTCATTTTATAATCTAGTAATTTAATATTTCAATATATTTTAATTAATAAGTATCGGGACCTGGCATGTAGCGCATCTTCCACCATACAGATATGTGATCAAAAGATGCCTAAGATGGAAATCAATAAGTCATTGAACGAATCCATGGTTGTGATTTAGATTGGAAGATGCTTCCTATAAATCATTCCATTTTATATTCAATTATTAATTTTATCTCATACTTTTAATTCATTATTTGGAATCCATGTATCACTCCAGGAATATCATAAACCAAGAACCTTACAAGCCCATCCTTAGTGATCCTCAATAAAACCCGGGTATCACCCTAGGTGATGTATAACATCACCGCCACTCAATTCAATCCTTGGAAGTCCATTAAGGGACCCAAGTATCATCCATGGAATACATGATCAACTACACCCTTTGAGTACATCCTTTGAAATCCATAAGGATTCTAGATATCATTCACTAATATAATTGTAATCCCCCGTGATTTTATCAATGGATATCCATATAAAGAGTCCAAGTACCACTCAGGTGTAACCTTGTAAGTAGCCAAATTATTCAATCCATGGGATCAATATAAGAACCCATGTCTCATCCAAGGAATATAAAAAAAAGTCATTCAATAAATATCCTTTAAAAATGTTGAGGCTAACACCAAGAACATCTCATTTCAGTCTCATGTAGAGATGTGGTTAACAGAAAGGGTTAATCTTATAATGATTTTTGTTTTATTTAACTCATGTAGGCATTTAATTTAAAAATTATAATCTTTATTATTCAAGAAATTACATGGAATTCTTTGGTTCATGGTCATCCATCCCCTTTAATCAATTTAACTCAGAATTCGTGTTACAATTTCAATTACCATTCAATTAAAATCTCAATTCAACAATTAACATCCCTTGTAAATGGGGTAACAGAAAACCTCAAAGGTAATTGAAGTTAAATCCACCCATTTTGGTCCAATTATTCAAAAACACACCCAAGTTATGGTTTCAAATAATGGTTCATGACCATTATACAATTTTCAATGGTCTCATTAATTATATTGGTCTCACCTCTCCATTATATATAATTATTAAAATCCATTTCAAGGATAGTGATTTAATAATTGGGTGGGGGGAACAATAGAATATATATAAACAATTAGATATTAAAGGAAAAACATGAGACTGGATACTATAGGTTCCCAGTGGTATCTCCTCTAGTATCAACACCCGATTCAAATAAAATTACAAGAAAATAGAATAAGGGACGAAGAACATAAACACAGGTAATATTATCCTTCTACTGAATTGCACAACTGATACAAAAAAAATGATTAATGGAACAAAAGAAATACATATCTTACCAATATAGATATGATGGAATTCAAATTCTATGCTTGGATGAAGGAGATCTCCCATTTTATAGATTAGGAATCAAGAGAAGATCTGAAATCCTAAAAGATATCCTCTAGATGGAATAGGAAAACAATAGTTGAAATAATAATTAATTAAGGGAAAATTTTAAATTCACAAAAATACTAGGTCACATGGTTTGGCCAAACAGTCAGCAAAACTGTGCGCCAACTATGCACCCTTTTCTGTTGGAAAGAAGAACCCCACATGGTTTGTATTCACGATATGTGTATCCGTACAGAAACTGTATATCATCCCACTTTCAGAAACTATAGAAATTCATGAATGGTCATGCACCTCAAATTGCATGGTTTTTCTACATAGTCGTGCACAAAAAATAATAGGGTTTTTGTAATCGTTCATCCTATAAGACTCCACTACCTAGCCTCACATAGTTATAATGAATTGTGTGAACTCCCTCAAACAGTTTCTATTAACCATGTGACACACGTTTTTCTTTCCAAAAATGGGTTATATGCTCCAAACGGTCTCAAACACCCCCATTACCTCAATTACCTATAATTTAGTTCCCATAAGGCCATATGTTAGAAATTAAATTGAAAAATGACAAATATTATAGGAATATATTCCTCATTAATATATAAATACTTTGTTGGGAATGAGATTTGGCATAAATAGTTGATGTCTGTTCATTTTCATTGACATGTCCCTAGGGAAGGGGCGTACACCATTGGGAATCTAGGTATATGGTTACCTTGTAATGAATTGGTAGACTGATGAAAGGCTGCTCAAGAGAATGGAAAATTTACCTATGCATGCATGTGTATATGTGTTTATGTGTGGAATAAAATAGTTTATCCCAAATGGATTTGATAAATGGTTTGAAAGACTTTTGTTTGGTAGCATTCCATGAAAAACTTATTTGGTTAGAAATGTTTTTTTAATACTAGTTTTATAAATTTATATTAAATTTTTGCAAATATTTTATATAATATATTTATATATATGTGACAATTTTTATATCCTAGTGGTGTGACTAGGGAAGCCATTTCTGGAAATCCTACCGAGTTTTATAATCACCCTGTATTTCGGAACTCTGGTGTGTTTATAGACAGTGTATATCAAGAAATGTTTATGAGAAAATCATCTCATTTATTTAGAGATGGATCATCATTTTCTGGGAATGGAATGTGAAGTTTGATCTTGGAGAATTTGGGGAGTTGTGGAGTTCATGAATTTTGAGTTCTTGAGCTTTGTTAGTTTTTCTTTCCACATTATTTTTTATATTGGTTTTTTTCCTAATAGTACTCTTATATTGTTCTGGGAGGAAATTTGGTTTTATTATCTTTTGTTTATACATTTATTTGTTTTAAATTTTTATCATGTATCATATAGTGGTAGTTTGGTTATGTTTATCTTGTATGGTTATTTTAGTCAAATGGGGAAAATCATCCCCCAACTATTTATGAAGCACTTAGTATTTATTTCCACCCATTAGTGTCTTGGGGATTTCACCTAAAGCATAGTAATCTCCCACCACCTTCCCAAGATAAAGGTGAGGGTCATGTCCTCACATACATAATAGTAAAGGTACTATAATTTTATTTCCATAATAATTTAAGATGGGCTCGATTCATTCCATGGGTTTTTTATGTATGGTTATCTAATATGAAACCCATAATGGGATTGTTTCGGTAATGTTTTTTAAAATGTAATATATTAATAATAATTTAAATATTAAAACTACCATTATAGAAAAAAAATATAACATTATTTACTTATCTATATCATATCATACGTCTAATTATTTTTTTCATAACAATCCATGACAAAAATTTATAGCATCGTTCATGTAGGTGGTTAACCCAACCTAAAAAGGAACATGCTATAATGAATGTATGAGTATGATTATGTAATGATTTTATTACAATATCATCATTAAAAATATATATTGATATTATTTAGGTATTTTTAAATAGATAAATCCGAATTTATTATTGGTATACTAATAAGACAAACAAAAAATGATAATATGTTATTACTTACAAAGCAGTATTCATTACCCCTCTTGGAAACCTTCTTGGTTTTGAAGAAATATATGAAATATAGAGGGACCAAAAAATACACAATGTGGGAGAGATATATTATAAAATTCTATATGGTAGATTATGTAGGGTAATTCTAATTTTAGGTCTCGATATAAAGGGGTGGTGGAGGGGTCCTTATTGAAGTGTGAGGAATGGTATATTTGTAAATATTTATTACATAATATAAAACATAAACCATTTTCAAGGGAGGTTTTCCCAAATTTGAAAAATAAGGAATATAATATAAGGTATGGTTGATAAATCCCAATTACACTCATATAAAGACAATCTTTATGATATTTTATATATTTACCCCTTTGTTTAACACTATTATTTTAGTATTCACCTTGGGGACTAACTTTTACATTTATAACTTATTTTTATTAGTAAAACTAAAATAAATCTAATTAAAAAATTGAAAATGTAGATTTAAGAACTTAAAAACATGTTACTATATTAAATTTATAAATGTGGTAAATTTGTATTTTAATATAAATGGGAATAATGTAATAAATATTTTTTTTACAAAAAATTTATTTTAAGCATAAAAATGAATATTTACTTATTTAGGATAATTGTATTGATACCCATGATTATAATTTATTTTTGGTTAAAAAAATATTATTATTTAACTTTCAAACCAATAAAAAACATAATGGAATCATGTTAATACATAACTAAATGAAATGAAAAAAATATCTGTTTTATAATAGAAAATAACTTAGGATCCTAAATATTTAAAAATTGGTTTCTAAATTAAAATATTTATATAAATGAATTTTTCACTCCTTATATTTATATTTTATTGTTAAAATATTTTATTAAATTTTTTATTTCAAGATTATATCATGATGATGTCATAAAAGTTTTGGTATTTATAAAATGTTTGTTTTTACTTTAAAAAAAAAACCTTTTTAGAAAAATAAAATAACATATCCCTTAGATAATATTGACATTATGAATCTAAAAATGGTTTTTGTTTAATTAATTTATTATTATAGAATTTTATAATTTTAAATTTAAATAAAAACATATATAATAAATAATAAAAACATTGTTTTTAATAAAAATATTTTTTTATCCATGAACAATAAAAGTAATGTTCCTTGTAGTTTTTGGATAATATCATTAATGTTATATTTTTTATACCAATAATTCCTTGAATTTTATAAATAATTTTTATTTGTATAATTTTTCATAAATGCAAATGATTATTTTATAAAAAACATTATTTTAGAATAATTTTTATTTTTACACATTAATTTGTATCCTTTTATATATTATAAAATCAATTAATTAATTTCAAATAAATTATTTAGAATTAAAAATATATACATTGAGCATATAAATATGCTTTATTTATATCAAATATATATAAAAAATTTGTAACGTATAATATTATACTCAATGGATTTATCCCCTTTTAATTTGAATCATATCATGTATGATAAATTTCATTATCAAGTTAAAATATTTTAATATAACATATTTATAATTTATGGACATATTGTTTAAGGTATGAATTTTTTTCCTTAAATTACAAGGTGTTATAGTGATATTATAATAACTATGAGTGTTATTTTAAAGCAGGTATGATCATTATTATGGGATGAATATGAAATTTTTATCCTGATCTCTCAATACCACATTACATATTGTTCATATGATGATTATGTGATATATGTATATATAATGATGCATTTTTAAGGATTTATTATATTCAATCATCTGTTTAAATACAAAGTAAGATGTAAAAGGTTTTAATGAGAAGAAAATTGACAATTAATGTCAATAAACATGTAAAATGATTATAGTTGTGTAATTTGAGTGTTTGTGGACTCCAGGTGTTGCTACAGTTGAATAGGTTTATTTTCGTTTTTGGAGTTTTAATTTGGTGATAGATTTTGGGTTGTATATATCCTTTTGGTTGGACTTGGGGGAGGGTGTTGTGGTAATTCTCCATGAGTATTGTTGATTCCTCATAGAGTATTTCCCCTAAGATATTGATGTTTTAATTTTGGTATTCGTAATATGAGTTTTTTTTTGTGGTGATGATTATAAAATTGGTTTGGATATCTTGTATGATATATTGAAAATAATATTCCCATTTTTCCCCATCATGTTCATTTATTATTAAATATTTTTATCTACGGTTATGATAATTTTATATCGTTTGTATGTGATATTTCATATTATGTGATGTTTTGAACCTATTATTTGGTGTTATGTAAAAATGGTTTTTATTGGATCAATGTATGTGAAATGTATATAAAAAAGTAGTAATAGATTAATATGAAGGCATTTAAATACTTGGGGTGTCATGGATCAAATTTCTGTTATATGTTGACATGGATGATGCAGTTATAGTGATATGGTTGTGGCTATGGAAATTTGGTTTGACTATGAGGATATAATGACCATATGGTAATGTGGAATGTTGTGATAGTGTGATTATCATTACATTGTTTACTTCCAAATTAGTTAGTGAGGGGTTATCCTACCATATTTCTACTTGTTTCAATAGTAATTACTTGTGAATTGATAAGTTAGAGTGATGGTTGATTTTCGAGGTCCTTTTATTATTGTATAATAATATATAATGATATTTCTATTAATAAATAATGGTAATAGTTAATTAACATAAGGATATGGTTTTAGGGGATCTAGTTAATTATGAGGATTTTGATATACTATAATGTTATATTCTCTCATAGATTTTTATTTCTTGTCTAAACCATTTTATTGATCCTATATTTATCCTTTTTTAGTTAATTTCACACATTTATACCCATGAAACCCTTATTTCACATGGATGTTGAATTTTTCATATGTATGATATTATGATAAGTACAAATTTATTACCACTCTATGGTTTTCTTGAGTTGTTTTATAGGATATTTTAATAAAGATTAGGGATTATAATGATAAAGTATCTATAGTTTATTACTTTGAGGTTAGCCTTGAATAATATCTAATTTAATTTTATATGATGTCATGTGGAGACAGTTCTTTTTGAGAGTTGTTATTATTTTTAGTATATATTTGGGGTTGTTTGGTGGTTCCACTTTATTTTCCAGATATTTATTAGTGTAATTTTTCAATACATGTGATAGGTACCCTCTCTACTAGTCTCAAACTGATGACCTGTTGGTGGAATGATATAGTGTTCACACAAATTATCATTGTCATCCTAGGAGAGATTTCTATGAGGGAGGAATGCCATTAATGATACCCATAGAATATATTCCTCATGAAATATATTTTTTTCAAATAGACCTAAGATTAAGAATTTAGTAACCTTTCTTACTTCCCAATGGTCAAATAGGTCACACAACTCCTAATAATAAACTCGATGAAATAGGTCTCTCACTTCATCATAATATCCTTAAGATTAACCAGGATATATGATAGTATACAAAAGATATAAGTACAACCATATAGGTAGAATGCTAGGAAATCCAATCACTCGACAAGAGAATTCCTAAAACATCTTTTGAAAACATTCACAAGTCGCCATTGGATGCAGGTAAATGCTTCACTATAACACCCATAGATCACCAATTCTGGGATGTATTTATCTACAATACCCAAATTCTTGTCTCTTTTTATTATATATCGGGTTCACAATCACTATTTTGGGTGAAACGCGATCCAAACACCCCATCATCCCAAAACATTCAATGATCCCAAACCAACCTACCCGCAACAAGGATACTGCCCCAATGTATAATATCTACACGATTAAATCCCACACAAGATCTCTCTCACTAATGGGAAACAATATAATAATCCTCTCCTAGAAATGGGGAAATCTGGACCAGAAATAATGTCTAACTGAAGAAGTCTAGCTTGAAGATCTATTAAAATATCCAACGCTTAATCTATGATTCCAGAATAAAATAATTACTCACACTAGCATTAATGGGTATAAATATTAGTAAATAAAACATAAAATTTACCTTGAACTATTTCATATAATTCCCAATTTAAACTATACAACACCCAAAATTTTCTTGTAGCATGACCATCAGCATTCTGCATCTAATGGGAACCCCTCAAGAGGTGGTAGTTTTGAACATAAAGAGAGTTTCCAACCTATAATTGTTAATGAAGCACAAAATCTTCATCCAAAACCCCTTATAAGAAACTTTATCATACATTTGTAAGGAACGTGGTCTCAATGTTCCCTTCAACATGAAATCATTTCCAGGGAACCACTCTAGTTATCCACAGTAAAATGTTTTCACATTTCAAATATAGGGTGAATCTATATAGGAAACAAATCTTCCAATACAATCTTAAAGAATCTATTACATGAAGTTGGAGAATAAATGTGTATCCCCATCTCAAATCTTTCTTTGAATTACTCACTCTATCTCCCAATGTTTAATAAATCTATTTTAAAACACTTCCAAGGTGTACCCCCTCTGTAAACATCAATAAAAACTTAGTCTCAATCATGTTGTATTAATGAAGTCTGAATATCCCCCAAATCCAATCATCCCCAACATCACCAAAAGGAGGTTTAAAAAAATATTGAACAAGAATCATGTTATAATAACTCCATTGTGGGTTTCAATTTTCATTGTATATCAATGAATCCTTTCACCTTGAAGGGGGATGAATGAAAGGACTGTTATCTATTAAACATGTTTGAATACAAGATAGAGAACAACAGTCTTATATTTTAACAAATCACATATCTCTCAAGGATCATGATAACATTAAAAATTAATACGCCTCTATTAGTATCTCACATGTAGTGTAATCATCCTTCTTGTAGTACTATTAGGGGAAACTAGCATACACCCTATAAAAGGTCTACTGAAATACAATGGTAGTGTATATTACCTATATTAACGAGGAATATAAAACACCTAATAAAATCACTAGATAAATTCCTCATCAATAAACACATCAGATATGGGAGGTTTATGAAAATTCATGGGTATATCACAACTCTTACGCTGAATTTTAATTGGTTGTATATTGGTAGAATATATAATTTTACATGATTAACCCATTTTTAGAAGACCATATTTGTGGGATATGACACAAAAAGAACATGAAAATTTAAACTGACCATTTTATGATGCATATATCATCCTTACTATAATTTGGAACCTATTCCCCAAATCATTAATTTGGCTAACATATTATTAGAGTCATGGTGAATGGATACGTAGACCCCTAAAAAACACAATTTTCCTTGGTTTGATGCATGAAGTAAAAAAATCTAAATATTTTTTCCAAATGAATCCTCATATGACCACTAACTCCAATATTTTTCCCTGGGACATAAAGCACTATTGTATATTTTTGACATGAACTAACCCATCAGGTCCCCATATGTACTGGTGATAACCTGAGTGTGGCACCCCAATCCAATTTTAAATAGAAATCGGGCTTGATACTAGTAGTAAGAGGGTGTATACATTCATGGGTGTCTTTAGCCTATGTCAAACTGTACCAAATATTTATCTAAATTAATCATATATATTTACAAAATGCTATAAATATACATTAATTAATACTCTCAATAATACTTTCAAAATGAGACATTAGTTACCAAATACTATGCCTCATAGGTAATCCAATAAGAAAATGGATACAAATAAAATATGAAACACCTTGGGTTTTTAGGATTTTTTTAATTAATTAAATTTATCTGATATCCTACACAACATGTGGCACATAGTTATGATTTTATTACATGTAAATGAATTTTAATCTTATGATTCACACTACACTGGTCTATCTTACATTACACAATGAGTTTTAACAAAACCATGCCATATTGTTAATATAGTTTTATACACTAGACCGTTATAATATAGTCATTAAACTCTGTGATATTATTTTTAATAATTATTTATAAAATATTAAAGATAATTTTTTTATATAAATTAAACATATATAGAAAAAATACATAATTTTTGGTAATAACTTTATATGTCTGAAACCACCATTTTCTTAAAAAACATTTTGTATTTTTTATTTTGAACATTAATAAAATTAATTATCTCAAATTTTTTGAAAATTAATTTGATAAAATAAATTGATTCTTTGAAATAATTATGTAAAAATTACCTTAGGGTGAAATTTTTGGATTTTTATTAAAATTATCATTTTAAATGAATAGTGAAAAATACTAAATTTTAATGAAAAATAACCTTTTCATTTTATTTGTTTATAAAGGTAAATTATATATAAAATTTGTTATAAAGTAAAATTATTAAAATTATAAATTCTTTAATCCAATTTAGGTCATTATAATAAATTTCATATTTAATTTAAAGATAAAAACATTTAAATCTTTTGAAAGTTTTCTCTTTAAAACCCCACATTCTCATCACATCTACGGGATTATTTCATAAAATTAAATATTATGACTTATATGAATGGAATTTTTAAAAATGGATTCCATATTTTGAATCATAATAATTTATATTATCTTATAATGTAAACATTATTTTTTTTACAAAAAAGGATATTAATATTTATTTACCGCAATTAAGGTAAAAATTGATTTACCATGCGGTTAAACTAAGATGATAAAGATAAAAATGACCAACCAAATATTCCAACAAAAATTTTCTAGAACTATACCCAACATATATCTTCTTTTTTTTGAATTTCCTATTTTTGAGGCTTTTGTAAAGATAAAAAAAATTGTATGATTGAATCGTTTCAAAAATTAACAAGTGTTCCACTCACCTGACTTCAAAAAGACACCACTTATCATATCTTATTAACACCTTAAAATAATGTTTTTTAATCCAATGCCAACCCAAATTACATATAAATCACCCTCATTTCATCTCAAAATATATATTTTTAAATAAATCCAAATAAGGAATGATTTTAATACAAACCTAAGGAGGATACCTGAAAAATTGGTGACATTCATTAACAAGATTTTTTTTATTTCATCCCAGAACTATTTTAATTATTATAATAATATTATACTTTAATAAAATAAATATATTCCATATAATTAAATTTTTTATGTTATGTTCAGGAACTACAATCATCGCCACTTCCATCAAATGGGTTACGAAGTCCGCATTCATGTGTATGAAGGACTACTTCCACGCAAATCGATGTCATTCGTTTTTTCCATTGATACGTCTAAAGGCTAGAAATAATGATGTCTTTGTTATTTATATTTTATTTTTATGATATTATTATACTTTTACAATTTTTATATCACATATGTATTTTTTTACTTTCTCTTCTGTACAAATTTGAAAACGTCATTTGTGTACAATAAAATATCACCTGACCAAGCGATGTGATTCCTTCATGCATTACACGTAAGGTTATAAGGATGAGTTATATGAAACAAAAATTATTCTCCAATGATAACATATCATTTACCTTTTTTTCTTTAAATTCGACATGAAAATGGAAACAATGTTCATATGTATGTATAACCACCATCTCCATGAACGATGTATTTCATTTCCTATTAATAAATATTATGGATTACAATATATAAATATATTATGACTATATATGATATTTATATCATGTTAAATATTTTCAACACGATCAATTAGTTGTAAAAATAATTTGATCAAAAAAATAAAAAATCAAAACATATAGGAAAAAGAAAGCATTTATTACCTGAAACATATCTTTACCATGGAATTGTTAATAAATGGGTTATAAAAGGTCATAATAAAATAATGTATGATATGATATATATAAATAAATTTCTATAATAAATGTATAAAAAAATTATATTTATTATATAGGAGGTGTGAAACTTTATGATGAAAGTCAAGACTCAAGGTAAGGTATTTTCTCCTCACTTATATTTTCTTTTAGAAAAATTCTTTATTCCTTGTGGGATTATTTTATGTGAGGTATATAATACCAATGGATTTATTTTATTATTATTATCCTAAAAATTATGCTGAAATATAAATACATTGTACAATCACTGATTCATGGGGTTAACTTTTTCAACGTCTTTAATGTGGTAAGAGGTTTTTTTTTCAAATTTTTTTTTCTTTGAGATGCACGTTCTGCTATGAAGATATATTATTTTATTAGGTGTATATACTACCCATTTGACATCTAAAATCATGAAATTTTTTAAACTCTTGATGTTTTAAGTTACATTACCTATTATATATTCATGGGTCTGAAAATTCATAGTTATCATAGTGGTAATGATTTTATGTTACAGTCTTGTCATTTATCAAGATAATTTATTATTATATTAATAAAGATAAAATATTATGACATATATCTCAAGAAACTCATTAATTTTATTCCCTGATGATTATTAATTATATCTTCATGTTATAGTATCATCTTTCAACTCCTTGGTAATTAAAAATAGTTGATAACATGTTTTTAATAAAATATGAATTTATTTATCTATTATGTCAGAAATATGATTGATTTCAAAACTATGTTATTGAAAATTAATTTAAAAAATGTTTTATTATTCTCATATGGTTTTAAAAATATAAATTTTACCCATAATTTACTTTTTAATATTTTTTAAAGGAAACTTCTTATCATATTTCAAAAAATTATTATTTTTCTTTTACAGAAAATGTGGTAGGATTCATTATTTTATCATATAAAAAATTAATGTAACATCCCATCAAAATTATTTACTTTGAATATTTATTTATATGTTTTAATTTTTTTTTTCAAAGAAAAATATTTTAAAAATAATATATGTTCTAAAATGTTATTTTCAAAGTGGAAAGGATATTTTCCTCAATAAAATATTTAAATGATAGTTCAAATTCATACACAATCCAATATAACATCCTTTGACGTTACAAATTATTTAATGGGGATATGATTCAAGGATTCCATTATTATTATTTCTATAAATGTTTTATGTTTATGATAAATATGTGTTTGTGGAACCAGTTTCTCTTCCAGAGATTGTAAATAATTATAACATGACTCTAGATTATGTTATTTGATATACAGGGTATGGTTTTTAAATTTTATACCCATATTTTCATACCCTTATACTTATGATATGTTTATGTACCTCCCTTTTTACCCTAAGCATCTTTGTTCACCCTTTCTTATGTTTATTTTTCATGGGTTATGAAGATATGTATTACGTGTGATATGTTTAATAACAGTTCTATTTATGAATATCATAGTTGGAAATGATGAATTTTACCTTTGGACCAGTTGTTTGTGTTTCCATGTTTCCAAACACACTAAACTATTACGGTCCTTGGGTCTGTGTCTGTGTAATATTGTAATGAATATTCATAAAAACTAATGTAATATTAATATATTATAAGCTTGGGATTCTTTAATTGGTATCAAAGGATAGGTTTGATAATCGTTTTGAAACTAATATGATAAAACCTTAGTGAGATCCCAAAGGACATGTCTAAGGTAAAGTATAAAGATGAGTGAAATTATATGAAAATGTCATTGAATTTTGGAAAATAATAGAGTGAGTGTCTCATAATAAATTTCATCCCTATATTAATTATAAAAGTGGATGTTACTATGTAATATAGGTACATAGGGGTAATATCATAAATAATTTATCACTAATCAAGACTCCATGGTCACTTAGTGAATGAAAATAAACCTTGCTACATGCCTGGTTTGACTCTCCTACGAGATATGCTTTGGAAATTGAAAAAATATTTATGGAACATCATAATAGATTTAAATAGATTATATTGATCAAGATAATGCGTTTCTCCACTATTATTATTTTATATTACTTGATGATTTTTTATTTTAGTCAATGGATGGAACCTGACAGAACCATGTTAATGCTGAAATGAAATGATTTTACTTCTAACAATCCAAATTTTATTGTAGTTGGAATGAAAAATATAATTCATATGGTCACATAAATTTCCAAATATATGAATCATGTTTGAATACCAAACGAATAAAATAGGGAAAATCATATTATGTCCTTCGTAAGGAAACATCCACTTTCTTCTAGTTGGTATTCTGTTCTAATAGATTCTAAAAAATGGATCAAAACCACTAAAAAGATAGTTACTATTATACTATGTTTATAACATAAAAATAATTAATTTTGATTGTATACCATTTATAATGTGAACCATATTAATGGTAGACTCTTATCAAGAATACAATGAAGTGATATGAAATAGAATCCATGGATTGGGACGAGTTAAAGAACATATTTTTCTAAATGTAAATCCATATCATTATTCTTATAACGAAGGATAAGGTTTTTGTTTAAATAAATAAAAATGATGATGAATCTCTAGGTACCTGTGAGGAAAATTTTACATGACATGAAAGATACGCTTATGATATTATCATCCGACATGAATGTAAGGTTGATCAATTCATTAGTGGCTTAAAACCAAGCCTCTAAATGGTGTTAGCCATAAGTTACTTACATAGCTATAAAGTGTTTTTTTATGTTCTATCAAGGTGGAAATGGAGGTTGTTGTTATTTATAAATATTATGGTTTTGATAAGAAGAAAAAAATGGAATTAAAATGAAAATCTAAGAACCATGGAGAGAATAAGATGAGCTTTCTTTCATGCTCATAGTTTGGGAATAATCAAAGAGTAAATTATCTTAAGGGGACTAGTAAATGTTCTATGTGTTGAATAGAATGTGATCAAGAAATTGATTTCTAAATTTATTGAAACAAGTTAGATAATGATATGAATAGATATCATGATTCAAAAAATGAACCACCCACATTCCAGATTTTCAAATACAAGGAGTACATTAATTATGCTAACCAATGAATAAATTTCAATGTTAATGATAATGATAAATAATAAAACCCTAATAATACACGAGACAAAGAGAAATATAATTCCATTAATCATTTTTATGAGGGGTGATAAAACAATTTGGTGAAATGTACACTTATCATCCACTCTATAACAGCTAATTTGTTATTTGACTCTAGATATACCCATTCCATCATATCTAAATAATTTTCTAAGGGTATATAAATTCCAACCAAATTATTAGATTTATAATTATTAGTGAAAACCCTTAATGGTATGATGGAGTCATCTCAATTATAGGATTCCTCTACAGTTTAATTTTGTGGGATTGTGCTTCCTACAAATATCATCATTATTCCTCTAGTAGATTTTGATATTATCTTAGGAACAGATTGGATTTATCTACATAAATAACACATTGTTTGACAAGGAAGGGATGTAAAATTTTATACTCCAAACTAACCTATGAAAAAATATTAATGCGATGCTAAGTACGAACATACGATGGATATCACATCCATTAAATGGGTCTCAATTCTCATTCAAAAGGGGTGATTATCTCAAATGGTTGGGGAGAAACTTAGCATCAATGATGTAATTATTTTGGGGGAATTTATTGATGTATTTCAAGAAGAGATTCATAGCCTTCCATTAAAACGTGAAATTTAGTTCTCAATATAAATCATACCTAGTACTGTACCAATTTCAAATAATACTTATAGAATGGCCCTGATTGAGTTTTATGAATTGAAGAAGAAACTCTTAGAAAACCTTGACAAATTATTCATTCATCCATGGGTGTTACTGTGTGGTGTTCCTAATCATTTTTTTAAAATAGAGATGAATAAATGATACTCTATATTGATTATAGGGAGTTGAAAAAAAATCAAAATCAAGAACATTTACCCTCTTCCCTAATTTGATGACTTTTTTGATCATCTATCTGATTCTTAATACATTTCCAAGATTGAAATACATTCTAAATATCATAAATTAAGGTTAAATAAAGAGGATATACATAATAAGAAAATTTTTAAAAGTTATGAAAACTATGAATATATAATCATTCTATTTTTTCTAACTAATACCCATGTCATCTTCATAGATTTAAGAAGTATATCCTTTATAGATTACCTTGATCAATTTTTGGTAGTATTTATAGATGATATTATTATTTAATCAAAGCGAATTGAAGAGCATGAAAATCTCATGAGAATTATACTAAAGACCCTAAGGAAATATAAACTATATGAAAATTTAAAATGTGGAAATTTTAGACACAAAATGTTTCATTTTTTGTGTTATATATTCTTAATGGAGGGTATGTAAATAGATCCATTAAATATAGAGGATATTCAATGTTGGACCAATCCAACCATGATTACTAATATCTATAATTATCCTATTTTATCTAGATATTATGGATGGATTGTGAATAATTTCTCAGGAATACCTTATCAACTCACTAAACTTACTCCGAAGTGAGCCATGTTCCTCTAGAAAGATGAATGTGGTGAAACTTTCAAGGAATTAGAGAAAAGATTATTTAGTGAAACTATGCTTACATTACCCTAGAGTGGAGAATGGTTTGTTAACTATTTTAATTAATCCATGAAGGGATTATGATTTTTTATTATGAATAACGACATGGTTATAGCTTATGGCTCATGGAAATGGAATATTCGTGATAACACTTTCCCCACTCACGATTTGGAGTTGGCTAAGGATATTTTTTCATCAATGAAATGGAGGTGTTATCTTTGTAGATAAAATAATTATATTAATACCAATGATTAAAATTTAAAGTATATATTCACATTGAAGTAATATAATATACACTAAATAAGGTTGTTAGATCTAATTATTGAGTATGTCTCCAAAATACATTACCACCCTGGGAAAGAGAACAAGGTTGTAGATGAATTGAGTCAAAATTATCATGCTAGCTTATCCAAGAAGAGGATTACCAAAGATCAAATCTTTCAAGTTTTTCAAAGGATGGATCTACAAATATATAAAGAAGGGAAAAAAATACTTTCTTTATCAATTTAATTTTCATCAATCTATCTACGTAAATATTAAAGAGTAGCACAAGGAAAATGTAGAGCTATAAAATAAGGTTAGAATTTTTTCTGGGGTTTGACCATGATCAGGATAGCATGATATGTTTTAGAAACCATGTATTCATTCCATCCATACTAGAATTAATAGAGTTTTTAGAGGAAAATCATATTTATTAGATCTATAAACATTTGGAAAGTATAAATATATATAGATATTTGAATGAATACCTATACTGGGATAGAATAATGAGAGATATCACATTGTTTCAATATCAATTTTTGGTATGTCATCATGTTAAGGTTCAATGAAAAAATGATAAGGGTATATTACATTGATTACCCATACTAGAAAAGAAATGGGAAAACATCACCATGGATTTCATCATTAGACTCCCCAAATGTCTATAGGTAATAATGATATATGGGTTTTAGTTGATCACCATACTAAGTCATCACACTTCATCGCTATTAGAGAAGACTTATCTCTAGATCATCTTGTGAGGATATAAATTACGGATGAATAGAGTACCAAATTCCATTTTTTATTGTAATATTAGGGTTACCTTAATGTTCTTAAAAATTATTCAGTAATCTCTTAAAACAGTATTGAGATTCAGCATTACGTATCATCCTCAGACATATGGCCAATCTGAGAGAAAAACTGAAACCCTAGAGGATATGTTTAGATATTTTTCTTTGTATTTCAATGGTGGATGGAATCAACACCTTCTTGTAATTCAGTTTTATTCAAAAATATCTATCACTCAATTATTTTTATGGAACTCTATAAATCCCTATATTGAACTAAATGTAGAGCTCTAACATGTTATAATTATTTTTGAGAAAAAAATAATATTTGGACCGTATATAGATGAAGAAATTGAAAATAAGGTAAGATCAATTCAATAAAACATCATGGAAATGTAGAGTTGGTAGAAAATTTATGATAATTTGTTTTCAGATTGATCTATAATTTGAAGTTGGCAATAAGGAGTTTCTATGAATTTCTCTATGGAATAATGTTATGATATTAAGGGAGAATGTGAAACTAAGCCCTAGGTATATTAGTCCATTTGAAATTATGGATCGTGTCAAGATGGTTTCTTATTAGTTGTAGCTTCAACCAAATATACCCCACGTCCAAAATGTGTTCTATGTATCTCTATTAAAGAAGTACATACCTGACCCTTCACATGTACTAATGTCATATGTCATAACACGAGAGCAAGATCGTTCTTATGAAAAACAACTTGAAGATATTCAGGATCATACATAAAACATTTTATGAAACAATACTACTCACCTGGTACATTTATTATAGTGGAACCACCACTGTTAATAATCCATGTGGTATTTTGATTTTATTATGAGGCAGATGTATCCTCATTTTTTTGTATTACAGTGACACATTTTGAGGGAAAATTCGTTTTAAGGAAGGCTGGATGTAACACTGCAACTTATTGTGATTTTTAATAAATTAAATTTCATTGATATAAAGAAATATAGGAAACACCATGATTATCTTGTGTTACATTCAACACAATGTTAAGCTTGTGTCGCACGCAATACTTGGTTAGCTTGCATTATACACTATGTTTTAATCTAACCATGATATATTATTAATACAGTTATTTAAACTTGATCATTATAACCTAGAAATTAAAATTATAAATATGAATAGTAATGTCTAATTTTTAAATTTTAGTTAAATTATTTATACATAAAATAAATATATTTATAACAAAATTCATAATTTTTGGTAATGTCCATATATGTTTTTAAAAAATCCATTTTAATAAAAAATGATTTTTATTTATTTTTGTAAAAATTAATAAAATTAATTTTTCACAATTTTGAAAAAAGGATTTTATAAAATAAATTTCATTCTCTGAAATAATCGTGTTAAAATTATCTTTGGGTAAATTTTTGGCATTATTCTCGAAAGTTTATTTTTTTGATGAATAGTGAAAAATACTCAGCATTAAAAGAAAACTAAATTTTTTTATAAATTAAATTATCATTTAAATTTTCTTTAAAGTAAAACTTGTTCAGTTATAGATCCATTAATCTAATTTAGGTTATTGGAATAAATTTAATTTTTAATTTCAATATAAAAACATGTCAAACATCTGAAAATTTTCACTTAAAAAACTTCCATTTTCATCGCCTATGTGGAATTATTTTTAAAAATTAAATTTTACTGATTATTTTAATGGAATTTAGAAAAATTGATTCATAATTTAGATTAATAATTATTTATTTCATGTTATATGATCAACATAATTTTCACCAAAATGAATAGAAGAAACATAAAAAACAATTTACTATGTTTAAGTTACAAATGGATTTACAATGGGGTTAAACTATAAATATAAAGTTAAAATGAGCAGAAAACCTATAATAAAGAATTTTTATTTCCATATATCCACCTTATATCATCTATGTTAACGAATATATCATTTTTGGGTCTTCCTAATGATAAAAATGTGGGTATGAATGAATATTTTCAGAAAATCACATGTGCGCTGCTCAACTCACTTATAAAAGGAAACTGCCTATAATCTCTTCTTTAAACCATAATACCCTTTTTATTTATCTAATACCTACAAAAATTACTTCTCATAATATCTTCTCTCATCCTAGATTCATTATTTAGGAAATAAATCCAACCAAGGAAGTGTTTTAGTGCAAACCTAAGGAGGATTCCCGAAGAAGACGTAACGTTCATTAATGAGATTTTTTTTATTCCTTCCCCCTAAAACATTAATAGTTATTATAAAATGATAATATAATAAAATAATTATAATACATATAATTATTTTATTTTATTCTAATGGAAGGACCTATAAACATATCCACTTCCACAAATGGGTTATTAAATCATCATTTGAGTGTACAACGAACTATCACCTCACAAACCAATGTCATTAATTATTCAATATTGTCATGTAAAGGATCAAAATAATGATGTATTTATTATTTATTACTTATATTTATAATATTATAGTTCTTATAATTTTATTATTTCATATTCTAATTTTTTTTAATTTATTTTCTATGGGAATACGATAACGTCGTCCGTGTGTACGGAAGACTACCGCCTCGTGAAGCGATATGATTCATTCATGACATACATGGAAGGTAATAAATATGAGTTTAATGAACATATATGATATATATAACATAATTTTTTTATGAATAATATATTATTTTCATTTCTTTCTTGTATTTGAATATAAAATAGATACAACATCCATGCATACGTATGGCCTATTGTCTCCAAAAATGGTGTATTTAATTTCCTATCCCTAAATTTTATGGATTACCATAAATACATATCTAATTAATATATTTGATATTTATATAATGTTTAATAATCTAAATATTTAAAAATCATGATAAAATTAATAGTATAAAAATCAAAGAATCTAAATGTATATAAAAAAGAAAGTTGTTTTTACATGAAACGTAACTTTAACATGGAATTGCTAATAAATGGGTTGAAAAAGGTCATAAGAAAATAATATATGGTATGATATATATATATATATATATATATTTCTTTAATATATTTATAATAAATTTTTATTTATTATATAGGAGGTTTGAACTTGTATGATGGAAGCCAATACTTAAGGTAAGGGATGTCTGTCATGCTTTTATTTTCCATGAGACAAACATCATATTCATCACATGATTTTTTATAGGGTTTATATAATTCTTATTAATTTTTTTTTATGATTATTATCCAAAATTTTAGGGTGATTTATACATCCGTTTTAGCATCAATTTTTCATGGGGTTTGTTTTTTCAATGTTATCAATGCAGTAATAGATTTTTGTCTCAATTTACCTTCTTTGAGATGTATATTATGTTATACACCTATAATATTTTATGGGGTGTATATATGACCCCTTTGAAATTTAATATCAATATTTATCTATCCTCAAGATATATTGTGTTACATTTTCTATTATACCTTAATGGGGCTTATGACTCAATGTTTCCAAATTGGTAATGATTTTATGGTACAAGCACATCATTTATTATGATTGTTAATGATTATTTTTATGATGATAAAATATCATGATCTATATATCAATAAATACATTTATTTTATTATACTATGCATATTTATGATAATTTCATGTGACAGTATCATTTTTCCACTATTTGGTTCTTAAAAATAACTGATAGATTCTTTTCAATAAAATTAAACATTATTTAACTATTTAATTAAAGATCTATTTTATTATAAAACAAAATTTTTTAAAAATATTTTCAATCATGTTTTTCTATTCTCATATGACTTTTTCAAAAATAAATATTTATCTATGTTTTTCTTTATACAAAAATAAAATTAAACGAGTCTTTAAGTAATTTTACAAAAAATACATGTTGGATTTTGTCGATTATGTGAATGGAAAATTTGTTTTAATGTCTACAACATGAAAAAAACTTCACATTTTCATTATTTTATTTTAATCTTCCATTATAAATTTTCTAGATTATTTTCAAAGAAAAATATTTTCAAAATCTTTTAGGTACTAATAAGTGTTTTCAAAGTGGAAGGGTTATTTTCCCTAAGAAATATTTTTAAATGATCATTCAAAATAATTCCCCATATGATAGGAAATTCATTGAGGATAATTATTATTTATTGGGGACAAGACCTAGGGATACCATTCTTTATTTATCTTAATGATTTTTTGATAATAATGTGTTTATGAAACCCATTTCACTCTATTGTTATGATATGATGAATGTTTTATGATCTCATGGAATACATAAATACATGTTTCATTATGATATGGGTGGGACCAATATCTCCCTACAATGTATTGGATAATTATTTATTTCCCATGATATTGATAATACTATAATGGTGAGTGATCCTGGTTCAGTAATTGAATTTTCTGTAATGATAGTATTGGCAGTGTACCTTGATTACAATGATAGTTTTGGGAGTGAACACAATCCACTATAATGGACATTAAAATGATCCTTGACTAATATGAAAACATTTTTCTATGAAAACGTATATGAAAAAAATATATGTATTATGAAAATGTTATTCTCTCATGGATCATTTTCTTTGGTTCCCTTATGATTCATGTCTTATAAACTGAAAATATTTATTCCATGATCAATACTATGATATTTGATATGTAGGGTATGGTTTTCAAATGTTATTATTATGTTCTCATACCCCTATGCTCATGATATTCTTATGTATCTCTTTTTGTTACCCCTAATGATCATCTTATCTGACCATTCCTTATGTTTAATTTCCCTAGATTATGAAGAAAATTATTATGTATGATACGTATAATAAGGGTTATAGTTACAAATATCATAGTGGGAAATGATGTAGTTTACCTCTGGGCCAATATTTTGGGTTTACAAGTTTCAAAAGACACTATAATATTACAGTCCTCAAGAGTATTTATGCGTAATGTAATGAATATTTATAAAAAATTATGTAATATCTATGTACAATAAGATTGAGTCACTATAAAATACCCCCAAAATAGTAAAATAAAAAAGTCAAATCACATAAATTCTATAATAACTATTGTGATTTGATCACCAATAACAATCACCATTAACAAGAACCCCCATGTGGAACTAATAATCAACCTCATATTAGCAAATCCAACTACATATTTACTAGGACCATCATAGAAATATGAATCTTTGGTACATACACAACACATGTAGGAATTTGGACCATATTTGAGTGACTATAATCATACCCAGTAGAACACCCCATAAACACAATGTAAAACATATTAGAAATTCATATCAATGTTGCAATTTAATACATAAACTAGAATGGGAGAACCTTTATATTCATTATATGAAATAAACTTAGGTACAAAGAGAATTCCTAACCATGTGATATTAGATACATGGTCCTTATCTCATAAGATACTAGGTCTGTTTATATTTCTAGAAGATCCCTAAAATTTGATGTTGAAATCAAAACTATAAGTCATATATTTGTGTAAATTTGGGGTAATGGAAGAATCCCCATATTAAAATAGTATTACATTAAAATGTTAACATGATCAAATAATTCCTATAATATCATAGAACCTATGATATTCAATCAAATTTGGACCTCATAATTCATACATAAATTTTTTCAAACCTAAAGTGTGGAACCACCCCTCATTGATGGAATGTATATCAATTGAGGGTATGTCATCCCCTAAAGGAAACCACACCCCCATGCATGGGAAATAAATAACTCTATGGATGAAGAAACACACACTATTACATGAGGTAATAACTTAACACCACTTACTCAACTCCCAAAATTATATGCCAAATCTATAACTACAATGGGGTACCCATCCCTTTTTTGAAGAGAGAAAGACCATCGATGTGGTACCAAACCATATAATGTAACTAGAAGTCATTATGTGGAATGTGAATCATCCGAGGGGGTTTCCTAAAACAAAATTAGGGGAAAATTAATTATCCTGAGGGGGGGGGGTTACAATATTTCTAAGTAATGTGGATAACCCACAAGTTGATATCAATGTGTGGTCAATGTGGTTGCAGAACCCACATATCCTATAATTATATCACTAACATCCATTCTCAATCACTGTGAACATAAGAAAAATGATATAACAAAATGGACTCATAAACTATGTATGATGACTAAGGGGATTATACCATCATAGACAGTATAGTAAAACACGTAGAGTGGACTAATTGTTTTTTCAATTATGGTTATCCTGTGATAATATATTAAAAAAACATAGGACACACAACACATGACATGTACATTTATATACATTATATTTTTTTATATTGGGGGAATTTACAGCCATATTCGTGAAATATGGTGTTAAAACTACACGACATGTACATTCATGTACACATTGTGTATACCTTAGGGGATAAGTGGGTGTAGATTTTGATACACACCATTTCATGTGACTTAACGCTACAAAACAAATAATTTTAGAATTCAAACTATTTTTCAAATAATTAACCAAAGTAAAACCAACCTTCCACTTAAAATAATAAATTTTAAATACCCCATGGTTATAATCTACATGATATTTAACTTTATAAAATTCTCATAGCTATTGTACTAAAAGGAAATATACACACAATAGGAATAAAGGGCTATTTCCACTTTTCACAACCGTGGAAATAGGTCCCAAATACATGGATATAGGCTACGACCATGATTTTGGCCAACTATGGCCGCAATCATCGTTGTTGTAGGTCCTGACCAATTGCCACAATTTTAACTGTGGAAATAGATACTTATTACCATGGTTTTGAAAAATGTGGAAATAGGCCTTCAAATTGGACACCATGGCGGTTAACCTATAACCATGGTTTTAAATATGGAAATAGCCTCAGAAAGATGTGGAATTTCCTAAATAAAAAATGCCCCTGACGGGTTTTGATCTCTGCACATCCACATTGAAATCCAGCGCACATACCACTATACCACACCACAATTCAGATATATATATATATATATTAATAAGAACTATAGGAATATCCTCAAACCCTGGAATTAGGGATTCCTTCCAAATTTTTGGGGGGGAATTTTTATTCCCACGGAATCGTGGGAACCCTATAGCAACAGTTTTGGAGAACTGTGGATATAGGGCATTGACAAAATTTGACTATATCCACAGTTTGGAAAACCTTGGCTATAGGCCAAAAAACCATGGAAATATCCATGGGATACTTCCATGGTTTTGAAAAATGTGGCTATAGGCCACAGGACCATGGCTCTAGCCTCCTATAGCCCTAGTTTTAAAACCGTGGCTATAGGTTCGTGGTAGTAGATCCATTTTATAGTCATGACACTAAGTAGTTATGAACAATGCAATGTGTAACTGATATAATTTATGATTATTTTTTATGAATTTTTCCTTATCCATCACATATCCCTACTTCATTGTAACTCAATATATCATCTGATGTATCCTTTTCATATTAATTCATCATTGACCAAATCCAATTCCCTTGAAATCTATATTACACTTCACTAGAGTCCCCATTCTAGTCATCCACCATTATCTCCTTCATCAAGGATATGTTTTTTTTCATCCTTAATTTCCAACCTCACTTTTCAGAAATGCCTCTCCTATATTCATACTTCATCTTTCCCATCAGGCCCTGATCCATCGTCAAAAACCAGTTTCAGTAATGATATTATTATTGAAAATATTCAAAAAAACAGTTGTTGTTTATAGATTAGCTAAATTTTAAGATGAAAGTGTTAGTCATATTGGGGGTGAAATGAGATATGGGTGGTGGAAAACAATGGAGGTAGATGTGATTTTTTCCATTGAATGTTCCATTTATGGACCCCCACTATCTAAAGAAAAATATTTGAAGATACATGATTATAATTAATGGAAATAAAATCCTCTAATTTTAAACAGAATTAGAAAGTAGTAAAAATGGAATTTTATAATTTAATAGTAACGAAATACATTATTATAGTAATTATGAAGGTTAATCCATGGGTATTCATTAAGGGAATTCCAAGAATAGAGAATTTCATATGTTTTAAAACGTGGTTTACCATGATATTGAAATTTAGGAAAATCCAAATAAAAATCCCGAACACACGGAGATCATGTCAAAGTGTATAAATCTTCATGTATGCCTTCATAATATATTGGTATCTCAATTTCCACAACCATAAAAGTTTAAAATTAATAAACATTAATATAAATTATAACACACTGATCATCTAAAATGTTTAAACCAAATTATAGGATCAAGAATCATGTTTCAACTTGTCAATGATTTTATTCCTTTACTCAATTCTCAGTCCAAGAATTTGATAAATCTAAAAATAAAATAAATATCCAATATTCCGAATAGGAATACTTCATTTATGAAAACAAATAACCCAATTAAAATGAGATAAAAATGAATTTATAATTCATAATTTTGTAAAATGGATAAAAATAATGTAATACTTAAAACAGGTCAGTCAAAGACCCTTTATCAAAGCACATAACTTACCTCTCATTAGAAAAGAATCCCATTCTAAATATTTCAATGATGTCATAGTTTTCATTTTAGATTTAATTTAAGAGGTATTAATGTTTTTGACAACCAAATAAAAATTTACTTATTTAGGATATATCAAATATCCTTAAGATATCAATGATCTTAGAACGTCATTAAAATTTATCTCAAGGGGAAAACCCATTTTTATGACCAATAAAATAATCAGCTAATGTTTCTAATGCAACATAGTATAGTGAAATTTCCATTGACCCCTTTTATGGACTGGGTACTCTATAACTGATGAATGAGATCTATCTTATCTAGGTAAAAATTCATTTTACTAAAAATAATCATCCATGGTTCAATTGATCCAATCATTATTTATTGAAATAAAATATTTTTAAAATATTTGATTAGAATTGAAATTTTATATAAATGATTCCACCACTATCTATAGTGTTTGATGACACCTTAATCATTCAAAGATAAGTGTAACATCTTTGATAGAACCTACTTTATTAAATTGTTGGGATGATAGAAAAGAATCAGTTTACTAGGCATAGTTCATTTATCCTCAAACACCATAGCAATGGGGTTTATAGTGAGTGATGTTAGTATGATTATATGAGAAAAGGGATGCAAAATGGGGCTTCAAAAATAGGTTATCAAAGCCAAATCTAAATAAGGGATTTTTTATCAATCAATTTAAAGTCCATATCTAGCATCCTATAGGTTATAAAAAGAGGAAGGGGGTAGACTATTAATGTTGATACCACTGAATTTAGTGGCAGGATTTATATAAAGAGGGTAACATGATGACGATGAGGCTAGGGAGGATGAGGGGTGTTTGGAAAAAGAGTATACAATTATTAAATATGGAATAATTTGATGGTGGAGGTGGTGTAGACACATAACATTAATAAATGAATTTTTTACTATAATAACCAATATGGATTTTTTTAAAAGGATATAACATGAGTATACTGATAAAGCTTGGAAAATAAATTCCATGAATTAAAGACTTGGTGGATAAAGAAAATACATGCTGAAAAAACCATGATATATCAAATTGACTTACTGAACTATATTTTATTTTTTTTATTAAGTATTTTTGTCAACACAGTTTGAGTATATATGATTTATAAAATAGAATAACATAGATTGAAGTACCCATTTGATTGAGTAATAGCTTGGTGCACCTACTGACAATATATTTTTTTGTAAAATAATGTGTAAAATTGACAAGATGAATTATGATGTTCATATAATATAAATATTTATTCAACATATTGATTATTCATATATTGAACATTATAAAATATGTTTGAGTTATTGTGTTTTATACTGGCTAGATTTCACTATATTTTAAAATTGAGCATTTTCATATGTTGAATAAGTTTGGGAATGTTTGTTAACATGATCTATTCAAGAAATGTAGATTTCATATCAAGGGATTTATACATATTTATCTAAGATGGATATGGAATACTGAATACTCTAGGTTATTTATGTAATGGGGAGTTAATGAACATAATTATTTTTCTCATGAAGTAATAAACTGAATGATAAATATTTTGGCAAGTTTTAGGGAGTATCAATACATCATTGAATGTGATAAATCTCTTAAAAAGAAGAAAGCTTCTTATAAATTATAATATTAATCCTCATTTTCATGGAATTATAAAATATTCATGGTATTAGTTTTTTACTTAGAAAACAAAAAAATATTGAGAGATTAATTTTTATTGAGATTAAATAAGCATTTTATGTACACATGATTGATTAAATCACGATCAATTATTGGAATTTTATGAGCATAAAGATTATTTTTATTGAGATAGTGAAGGACACTGAAATAATTATTATTTTTTGAATCTGAGTTGAAAATATGGTTTATTTATTTATATAAATTATATAATAATTGTATTGTAATTATTTGAAATTATTTGAGATTTTGAGCAGTTTTTAGAAATCTAGAGGGATACATTTGTGAAATTATAAATATGAAATGTCTATATTAGATAAAATTTTAAATTCTAATGGTTTTATAAGATAAATTAAAAATATACTTATAAATAAAATCAATGATAAAGTATTTTTATAAGATGAAGTTGAATTTTTATCTAGATACATATGATCAACACTGGGATTTCAGAGGCCATATAAGATTAAATTAGATCTTAAATAAGATAAATCTATTGTTCATGTAAAGTTAATATATTGATTTTAAAGATAACATGGTATAATATATTCTTATATATATTTGAGACTTTATCTCACATAAAATTAATCAAATATTATATATGTGTTCAAAGATTCTATTTATTGTTAATTGGGTGCTATGTAATTGTTTTTCACTTGATATATGGGAAGTATAAATATGGCCAAAACTAATTTTATGGGCGAATTAAATGAAGAATATATGTGAATTTTTTAGAATATATTCTAATGATAATTATGGTTATTTAAATAGGTAAATTTGTTTTCATATTTTGAATATCAAAGATGAATTTATCCATGTTTGAATATTTAAATATTTTTCAAATAAAGATGGAAACTAATCCATACAATATTTCTCATTTTATATAAATTTATATGAGTCTAGGTGAATATATATATATATATATATATATATATATAAGAGATAGAGAAATATTAATGAAGTGTTCCTATTTAATATCTTTGCATCCATGTTCTTGAAGTAAAAAATATATAATTATTATTGTTCAATATAAGATATATTTCATATAAAAGAAGAATAAAACATAAGATTTATTTTTATAATAAAACATTGATCATTGTGAAAAGAGAAGTGTTTACTATTGTGGAAGATATGAAGTATGGATTGTTTAAGTCTCTTTAATATTTTCTTAAACAAGATATTACTTTCTATTGTGATTGTGACCATGGAATTTGATGGAGATCTATTTGTTAATTTTATGTAGTTGTTGATATTATTGAATATATTATGATCATTTTAGAACATAAAATGTAAATAGGATGGCTCAATTATAAATAAACTATTAGTTTATAAAAAAAAAACAGGGAAATAGTTTTACGGGTCACGTAGCCACCCACATTAGGGGTGAACCTTGTAAAAATATTGTATGGTTCTATATATATTGTTGAGGCCCTAATTTTTCATTGAAATAATTTTAATTATATCTTGAAATATTTTTGAATCCAAACATTGAGACGATGTGAGATTCCAAGGCCTTGTGTACCTGAAATTTAGTATATAAAAACATTAAACATATTTTATATCATGTGTTCATGGTTTCAAAAGGAATAATGGGGTAAATATTTAATAGAATAAATAATGAACAATTAAAAACCTCAATTGAAAATCAATTGAGAGGTTTAGCCTAAGCACAGAACAAAATGGGTCAGCACGAAATGTTTAAATAAAGGAAGTCGTTGGCGGGTGTGTTTAGTAAAATAAACAACTAATTAAATTTTTTATTTAAATTAAATGACCTAATTTCTTATATAAATTCCTAGTTATAGAGGGTTTCTAGGGTTATATTAATATCTCTTGGATCATTTAAAGGAGATATCTTCCACGTACTCATTAGTTATTGGAAATAGTCGACAATGAAACTTTAGATCTGGAAGAATCGCGGTGCAACAAACACAATGACTCTTCTTCTTTGTTGGTGTTACTTTTCATCATCGAAGAAATATCCAATATAAAGTTGGACTCATAAATTTTTGTATTCATACACAATTAATTAAACTATTTGAGTATGATCATATTATTACTTTTATATGTGTTAATTTAAATCCTTTTCATGCACCTTGGAATTGATTTAAATTTTTTATTTAGTTTTTTCCATGTTTTCTCACCCCAAACATCCCAAATTGTATTCTTTTTACAAGAATGTTTGGAAAAAAATTGTTTTATATTTTTTTCTTGTATATTTATACAAATATTTATTCATGATATTAGTCTATTAGACTATAGGGACTCATTAAAACATTTTTGGATGGGACTGAGATTTATTGGACCCTCGGATTCTTGTGTAAGGATTGGTTTAGAAAATAAGAGATGGATTTGGATAATTTATTGATTGTGAATGGATGGTTTTTTGATCTAGGATCTAATGTGAATATGGATTAGTATGGTAGATAAATAAGGCATATACAATATTTAATGAGTGAATTAGAGATCTAATTTACCTCCACTATATAGCATGAAATGGTAAACAATTACCCCTTCCAAATATTTGAGGGGGCTTTGAGACAAGATTCAAAGTGAGGAGGATATATTGGGGTTCTACCGAACAGATACAATTTTTGGGAGAAAACACAACTTCATTCCATGTAGTTTGTATGAAATCACAACATGTCCTTTATAAATCCACAATGCAAGTATTTTTCAAGTTTATTAGTATCAAAAAATATGTGGGACCACCACATGCCCCGTGAATCATGTGTTGGTGACCCATCATGTACTCTGGTAGTACATAGAAACAAGCATAGACAAGTACATTCCATTTACTGGAAAAGAGCTAGGAAAAATGGACACAGGCTAACAGACACTAGCAGGACCCCCTAATGGGAGGACATGAAGTGAACCATATTACACGAACATGAGTAACTATACTTCGCCACAACCAAGAGCACAGTTTGGCCTTAGATGGATGAGGAACATCATGAAGTCTCTCTACACACTATGTACGATTACATAGTTAGAGATCCATGTATTGTTAGGAACAAGGCCAGGTAGTAGGGTGGGAGCACACACATTGTGGGGCCCATTACACATCGTTATCCCCTTAATCTTTTTTGATAAACCTTCTACCCCTAGTATATCATTAATTTGGACTCATATTTTGGCATGTGAGTGGCCTATACAATGTTTTTCATGTATAGAACATGATTATGGCCTTTATTTTATATTTCTAGATATAATGTGTAGTTTTTGATGTGTAAAACTTTTTTAGGTGGTGCTCAATGACGACAATGATAATGAAAGATCATTAGAATTATTCTCCCATATGTAATTAGGGCACGAGTTTTCTATCTACAT
This sequence comes from Viscum album, assembly GCA_963277665.1. Classification (NCBI taxonomy): domain Eukaryota; kingdom Viridiplantae; phylum Streptophyta; class Magnoliopsida; order Santalales; family Viscaceae; genus Viscum; species Viscum album. The sequence continues at coordinate 1,494,214,856 of OY728142.1, forward strand.
AGAGGTATCCCCTATTACAATAGGGAATGTGTCCTCTATCTACAAAGTGGTACCTCCCTATTTCATTAGTGCAAGAGTCCACTATCTACTATGTGGTACCCCCTATGGCAGTAGAGCATGGGTCCTCTATCTATTCAGTGGTTCTACCCTATGAAAATAAGGCCCAGGCCCCCTATATACTAAGTGGTTCCCACTACAACATTAGGGAATTTGTCATCTATCTATGGAGTGGTACCCTCTATGAAATTAGGGTGTGTGTCATTTACATACTAAGTGGTTCCCTAATGGAGTTAGGGTGAAATTACGCTACCCACAGAGTGGAACCCCTATAGAATATGGTGTAGGTCCTACAAAAATTGAGTGGTACACCTATCAGATATGGAACAAATCCTCATAACACTACGTGAAACCCCCCTAATGCACTAGGGTATAGGTATAGTACTTGTAATTTTCCCCCTAAACTGGGCGAAATAGTGGATTGGTGTGGTATATTCACATGGTTACTCCTATGAACATAAACATGAGATGTTGGGAATTGATGATGAACCCTTATAACTCTATCCACTCTTTTCCTAGATCGGGTTATGAGATGGAGATCCACTTTTGTTCTCGTTTGAGCCTGCTTTTTTAAGAACAAACACATAGATATATACAGATATATAGATATAGATATATATATATATCCACGTTGATAAATTTTGTTACACTATTAATTTATGTTGAGCTATCTACTCTTATCATGTCTTTTTCCAGTTCCCCTTTATTTTTTGGTTCATCCCACTAAATATGTATATAATCTCCTCTATAATGGATTTTCCAACATATGTCATGTCTTACGTAGAAGATGGACATGTCAAGGATGATCATAGTCTAGAATAGGGATAACATGGTTCATTTTACCATGTATGGTTTATGGATATTAGGTATTAGAATACATGATCCCTAATCATTTACCTTTCTAGTTTTTCTATTTGGGAAATCTTTCACATTAGGTGTGTATTTTTTCCCTTTTTACTTTTCATTTTACACTTTCATAATCATGTATTCCCAAAAACATTACTTGCATATCTTATTTTCTAAAAATTTTATATTTTATTATTATTTATATAAAAATTTCATGGAGATGGTTAGATGTGTTTATACGTAAATTAAAAAATTTTATACTATGTTAGATATGCCTTTTGGTCCTTGTATCCATCCTCTGGATTATGGAGGTGGACATATGGTAGTTAGAGCTCAATCCCTATTAGGCTGGGAAATGAAACATTGGGTTAAAAGGTGGTTATTTCCCTAGGATGGTGTTTGGATTATTACCCTTATGAGGATTTGGTTTGGATTTAGGTAAAGTGTCAATGTGTATCGATTGAATCTCTCATTTACTGGAACCCAGTGTTAGCATAACAAATGACATATCTATTCATTAGGACATTCACTACCTATTTTTCAACTCAACATACTAATATATTGGTTGTAGGGAAAAAATGTACATGAATCATATAGTATGGAGTATTTTTACTTTCCTCATTGATTCATCTTCCCACTGTATATATGATAATCTGACTATGTTATTTCTTGATAAAATTTTTAGGATGCCTATTCATTGATAGCCAGCAAGGTTACTAGTTTTGGATCATGAAAATGAACTAATGAAGGATAAGGCCTTATTTTAGAGTTCATCCCTTGATATTGTTCCTTTATGGAGCTGTCGAAGGAAGTTATGATAGTTGTAGAGTATACAATGATATTTACAGGCCTTATATAGTACTCCCTCAATATGATTTGAGATGGATTTTTTCGAGTGGGGACGTTTGTGTAGGGTCTCTTGAGAGATATATGATCTAGTGTACTAAGAATGTTGATTCAAACCTATGTTAGGGTATTTGAGAGGGCACTAATGATAGTGAATTTAATGTTAGAGGGATTCTATGAAGATATAGAAAAAGGGGGATTTTTAGGGCTGAGTCCTCTACAACAGCTATTAGGTGCCTATCGGCAAAATACTAATGCAATAGACCTACCCATGACCAGACTCAAGCACATGGTTCAGTAGTATAAGGACCAATAATGTGACCTGGTCACCCTATAGGGGGATGATACTATGCATGTGATTGGTGAGGTCATATAGAGATTGATTTCATGACCTATCATGCTGATATAGGATGGTTAATGGAAAATAGACCTCCATAATAGTGGAAATTCCATGATATGAGATATCTAAGGTGAATTAAGTGTGATACCTTGGGAAGAGAATCTAGAAGAGGAGAAATTATAGATCGAGGATGTGTATCTCTGGGTGGTGTAATACTCTATAAGATCCTTCCACCACCACCACTAGGTAGCCTATTTTAGGATCATGGGTCTGGCGTTTTGGATTTTAGAAATATGCAGGTTATAAACACATATGATCCAACGGAATATGATATGTTTATAGGTACAATAATTGTTTATCCGACACATACTTTACCATTATTAGACATAGGTTTGAGTCATTCCTTAATCCCTATACTATTGGTGTAAGAGTTAGAGATATCAGTTGAGTCTTAAGCCAAAAAAAATTATCTATAGGTTTTTATAGGAAACACTTATTCTATATATTTTATCTACTAATATTGCAAGATGTGACATAGTGGACAGTGGTTTCATTGGGCCTTTGGTCACCACGATGGAACCATATGACATCATATTAGTTATGGAATTGTTTTCCATAGTACAAGTCCAAATTGACTATCATCGTAAATGATTTAGATGCATTCTCACTAATGGGAAAATATTATCCTTTATGGGTGGGATAGATTACATGGAAGGATTAGTGGATTTTGTGACCAGGAGGCCACATCCCACCACCCATCCATTTATGAGTGTATCATTTGGTACAGTAGGTTGTTCAGTAATCTAGATTGTATCATTCATGTAGAATTTTATTGATGTATTCACTAAGGACATTTTAGGACTACCCCTGAGGTGGTAGATTGATTCTTTTATTAACATGCATCTTAAGATCTCTTTAATATCTTTTAAGAAATATCGGATGGCATCTACGAAGCTCCAACTACTATGGTTTTAGTTGGAGGACTTTCATGAGAAGGGTTTTATCATACCCAATGTGTCTCCCTCTCTATTTTTTTCTTGAAAAAGGCGAATGGGAGATTATGAAATTCTATATATTATCACCAGATAAAACAAACCATGATAAATAAAAATTGACCCTTTTAGAGGATTTATCACCACTCTCACCAGTTGTGAGGTGCGAGTTGGTTCTAAAAGATTGATATGAGGACCATATACCACCAGTTGAGAGTTTCTGAGGATGATATTCTAAAGCTACAATTCTGATTTCATTAATGGCACATTGAGTTCCTGGTGATTCCCTTTGGTGTGACGAATTCCCCCAAAATGTTTATGGATTTTATGAACCACATATTCCAAACATAACTGGAACATTTTATTTTTTTCTTCTTCAAATTCATACTCATATACGCTATGTTAGAGGTGGAGCATGAAAATCACTTGAAGATTATCTTACTTTTTCATCAAGAGCACCATGTTTCTAGAATGCTATCGACATGTGAGTTCTTGATTCATGATGTTCTCTTTTTGGGGAATGTAATTTTTGAGAATGGTTTAGATATATACCCTCTGAATATCAATTTAGTGATCTCTTGGGATTAACCAAAGAGAATGTTATAGGTGCATAGTTTTATCAGCATGAAAGGGTACTATATGAGGTTTTTGGAAGAATTATTTTGGATTTTATCCCATTTTACATTTCTAATTTGGAAATGGAATTCTTTTACCTAGACTATTTAGTTCCAAAGGTACATCGAATATCTGAGGTTGAGGTTAATGAGTGGTCCTATTTTGAGACTACCATAGGATGTAGTGGAATACACAATGTATTGTGATGCCTCAGGGGATGGGATGACTATGTGTTTATGAAGAGACTAGAATTTATCACATTTGAGAAGAAGATAATGAGACCCCATGAGAAGAACTATGTGACTAATGACCTAGAGTAGAAAAAGGTTGTCTTCTCTATGATGATGTTGGTCCACTATATTCCGGGACATCACATTTTTTTACTCAAACAACCAGAGTCTCTAGTATATCTTCACATAGAGATACATGAACTTGATTCATAGGTTCCAATTTTGGTTCCTATAAAAATATGAATTTTAGATAGTATATACTACTAAGAAAACAATTGGGGTGCTATATGCCTGTATTAGGCAGTCCCAAGATCATTTGGTGTATGAGGCATCATAGGAGTCAACTTCTTTGAAACTGACCCCAGTTGAGAAGGAGTTTTTACATTTTCTACAGTCAATGGTGTTGAATCCACAACATATCTAGTGTGTGAATGAGCCCTAGATGGGAGACCTCAACTATGAGGTGTTTCATGACTCAATATATTCAAGAGATTCACTAGATAGATTTTACGGGGGGAGTATCATGTCATCTTTTTCAGTGATGGAAGGTGGTCTCAATCACGATGTGGGAGGAGTTGATGATAGAGTTTAAAACATATCGACTTGTTTTACATCCTGATATGGGTAATATATATAGAAACCATCAAAGTTAGTATTTTATGGGATGGTATGAGATGGAGTGTGGCTGATTTCATCTATCAAAGACTCACATGTTAGTAAGGGAGGACTGAGAACTTGGTTGCAGAAAGTTCTTTGCAACCACTTGAGATCCCATAGTTAAAATGTGACAAAATATCCATGGAATTTGTGATAGGGATTTGTCAAATAGTGGAATACTATGACACCATCTTTGTGATATTTGAAAAAATAATGAATTTGACACACTCCCTTACTATTAGGGATAATAGTTTCGTAGAGAGATTGAGTAAATTATACATACGAGAGATTATTCAACTTCATGGGGTTACCTCAACTATTGTCTCTAATTGTGATGTGAGGTTAACGTCACAGTTATGGAAAGGCCTGCAAGATGAATTTGTGACCTATATGAGGATAAATGCAGTCTTTCAACTCCAAATATATTGAAAGACCGTGCACACTATTCAGATGATGGATGATATATTGATAGATTTTGTGTCGGACTTAGTATATAGTTTAAAGACCACTTTCCATTAGAAGAGTTTTCATAAAATGATAGCTACCACTCTACTATAGGAATAACACATTTCATGGTACTATACAGGAGACACTACATATCACCCTCTTGATGGGAAGTGATCTGTGAGGTATATATTATTTGTCCATAGAGGGTGTAAGAGAAGATGGAGTGGGTTGAGGTCATCTATTAATGGATGAGGATAGCCTATAGTAGGAAGAAATATTAGACAAATTGAAATCATAGGCCCTTGGAGTTCGACCGGGGAGACAAGATTTTCTTGAGAGTCTCCATGTAATGAGCATAATAGAGATTTTTCCAGGGAGGCACACTATAAATGAGGATCATCTGGCATTTCGTGATCTTGAATTTGGTTGTCAAGGATTCTTACCACACCACACATAGATGGAGTGGGTACAAGATGTCTTCCATGTGTCATAGGTTACAAGATATGTGCATAACCCTATGCACGTTATTGAATGGATTATCTAGAAATCAAGTATAGAGATACTTTTATAGAGCACATAGTGGTGGTCTTTGATTAGTAGGAGATAACCCTAAGTTAAGGGACCATCCCTTTAGTTCATGTGTCAGTGAAGCAATTAATCATTCATGATATATCTAGAGAGAGGGAGAGACATACACGGGTTTAGTATCCGGAGAGTTTTATTTAGGTTTTTATTTTTAGGAATGAATAATTTGAAGAAGGTAATGACATAGAGACCATATTTTTTATAGACTTTGAAATATATGTAGAAAAATTTTGGACCTTGGCATTGAGACAACGTTTAATTCCAAGGCCTGTTGTGCATGAAATTAATTTTATATAAATATTTAACATATTTTATATCATTCACACATGTTTTCTTAAAAAAAGGGATAAATAATAAATATAATATCATATTATAAATATAAAAACACAGTTAAATCCAAAACATGAGGTTTACCCTCAATGTTACCTAAAATAGGTCAGCGCAGGATGTTTGAATAAAAGTAGCCAATAACTGGTGTGTTTAGTTAAATAAATATACAACTAAATTATTTATTTAAATTAAATGACCTCATTTCCTATATAAATTCCATTTCGGGGTTGATCTCTAGGTTAATCCATATAAGCAAGGGACTAATGATAGTATATCTCTTCCACCCTCTCATTGGAGATCATAATTAGCCGATGAAAAAACTTCGGATCTAGATGAATCAAGGCGCAACAAACCCAATGAATACACTTATTCATTGGTGAGAATGTTAATCATCAAAAAATGATACTATTTGATGTAGGACTTGTCCATTTTTATTTTCATCCACATTTTCTTAAACTTCTTGAGCATGATCAGATTATTCATTTGATATGTGCCAATTGGAAGCATTTTCATGTGCCCATGAATCAGTTTAAATTGTTTATTATGTTTTAACTATGTTTTATCACCACATAAATCAAAATTTGTATTAATTTGCCAAGAATTCCTATATAATTATCAATTAACCTTTTTTATTAAGTGTTTATCGCAATATTTATTTGTTTTCTTCATCAATTAGATAACATGTTCTCAGTTCGATATTGTCAGGGGTGGGGGAACAAGGGTGATTGGACCCCTAGATTCACAGTGGATTTGTGCGTGAGGATTGGTTTTCTGAATCAAAGATTAATTTAAAGGATTTACGGGTTATGGATGGCTGATTCATGGATTCAGAACCCTGAGTGTATATGGCATGGTATGTGATATATACTACGTGTATACATTATTGAAATGGTAAATCAGAGATCTAATTTACAGCCACTATATGGACCAAAATGATAAACATATACTCCATCCAATGATTTTAAAAGTAATGTGGGAAAGAATTAAAGAGGATAGGATAGATCTGGTATTCACATAATAGATATATGTTTTTTTTGAAAATTGAACACACGTCTTTTTTTTTGGACGAATAAACAGTGTGTCCCAAATAAATGCACAATTCTAGGGTTTTTTGATTTTATAAGTATCACACACATGTGAGACCCCTATAATTATCCATGTGTTGGTGACCTTCCATTTTCTCTGGGAGTCCACAAACATGAGTAAATCAAGGTACATGTCATGTATTGGAACTCAACTTGGGTATACATACATAAAACGAAAGACAAGGGTGGTACCCCCGTGTGTGAGGAAATGCTATGTACCATAGTAAACAGACAAGGGGGACTTTATAAAAATACAATTGGGGGTATAGGAAGGTCCCCATGTGGATTTGGCACACCATTTAATCTCTCTACATGTTGTGCAGGGTTGTACAGGTAGTGAACTGTGCACTAATAGGGACACGACCCTGTTGAAGGGTAAGACAATACATCTTGAGGTTCCCCTTACACATCATGTACCCTTTATTCTTATTTTAGGAAAATTATACACCTTGTATATAATTTGTTTGAACATAGGTTTTGGCCCACAAGTAGCCTATTCTGATTATTTGTTAACATAGAATTTGATGGGGACAATTATAGTGGATTTTGAGATACGATGCTAGTTTCATCGAGTGTGACGCATCTTTAAGAGGCAATCTATGATGAAAGTAACAAAACATGATAATTATAGTGGTACACTCAATGGTATTAGATTGAGGTTCCTCTATCTACTAAGTGTTACCCCCCCCCCATTAAATTAGGACATGGTTCCTATATTTAATTAATGGTACCTCCCTATGGAATTAGGGTATAGTTCCATTGTCTATTGAGCGGTACCCTAAAATGGAATTAGGGAACCTATCCTCTATCTAATGAGAGGTTCCCATATAGAATTTTGGTGACTTTCCTATACATACTGAGTGGTAACCCCTACAGAATTTAGGTGTAGGTCCTATATCTATAGAGTGGTACCCCCTATCTGAAAGGATGATGCCCCTCTTTTCACTGATTGGTACCCCTATCAAATATGGAGTGGGTCCAACTTATACAATATGTATCCCCCAAATGAACTAGGGAGAGGGTACTATACATTGAAATTGTTCCCCCTCAATTGTGTATCACAACAACGAGGTGTAGACCCTCCACATGGTTACTCAATTGGATAGAAGTGTGAGATGATGGGTATCAATGATTGGTCCGTAGAATTGTTGGAACACTTTTCTTAGTATGGGATGTGAGATGGAGATCCCCTCTCTCTCTATAATTTGGTATTTTATTATTGAGAATATATATATATATATATCCATATCCGTGTTGTTTTATTTTGTTACACACTTTCTAAGGGGTGTGTTGTCCATTTCTGTAATGTCTCTTACTTATTCCCCTTCATCTACTGTGGGATCCTACAGGGTATGTATATACACACCTCTACATTGGATTTTACTTCAATTTTTGTATCTTATGAAGATGACAATTAGGTTAGTGGAGTCTTTAAAGGATTACAGGTTTACCCTGGTTTATTTGAATGCATATGGTGGTCAGAGCATATAGATTTTGATTTGGGATCTATCATAATTTAATTTATTAATTTTTTCATGTTGGGCCATCTTTTTAATTGATAGTGTATCCCCGCACCCTTTAATTTTTTATTTACATTGTCTTACTCTTTTAATCCCTATTGGTTTTACATTAATGGATTTTCTATAGAAGTTTGATATTTTTTTATATTTCTATGAAATTTTCATAGAGATGGTTAGGTGTGTGAATACAGGAACATTAGGAAAAGGTCTAACAAGTTTGACATTCCTTTATGTTCTTATCGTTATCCCCTTCCCTATGAAGGCGGGCTTGGGGTAGTTGCATGTTGAGACCCATTATGTCGGATGATGACATATTTTATATTTTTATCTTTCATATGATGTGATTGTGTTTGGAATATACTTAGTAGGTCCCTTAATTATAACAATTCAAAAGGTTCAAATAATAGATTATTAAAAAAAGAATTGTTTGGTAAACTATTTTCTATACTAATTCATCCTCATTTAGTGTGGATACCAAAGTTCACTGTGCATATAATTTCATATCTAAGAAATATTTATATATCTAATTAGATCTATTTTTTGGTGGTTTTATTTTTCATATATGAAATGTATATTTGATGGAGTTTTTTAGTTTTGTCAGATAATGAATTAGGAGTTTTTACCTATTAAAATAAATATGGCAGTTATTCATATAATAACCTTGATGAACTATAAGAATAAAGGGGAAATGAACTAGAAGAATGTCTCATCTATGAGAAAAGGAAAATAATTTTCAACCCTAATTGAATGTAATCAAATTATTTAAATTTATATAATATTAATTGAAAATAATCTTCTAGATGAATATAGTTTAGTTTGTGGTGAGATTATTCCTATTGAATTTCCAGGTTATTTTTATTATAAAATAAATTAAAATATGAAAAAGATCTCCAAAAGAGCTGTCAATTTATGTTTTTAATTCATCATGGAATTATATAATGAAATGGCACATTAGGAGATTTAGGTAAATAGGATATAGAGTGTACTTATTGAGAATATGATGATATATTATAAAATCATCAAAGTGTTTGAATTCAAGTATAATTATTCATCATTTTAGAAATGGATGTACTACTAGATTGAAGAAAAATTGAAAATTGAAATCAATGATAATGTTGAGGAAAACAATTCTTGAGTAATTCATCCAAGAATTTTAAGAAACATAAAGGATTCCATTATTATTAATAATACTCTTTTTTAGATCAAATAAAAATGAACAAGGAACATAAGAAGTTACTCATAAGTAAAGTGGAAGATTGTTGAATAATATAAACTTATTGTATATAATATCTTAATAGAATGTGAATAAAGAGTGAATTAGGTTGAAGCTAAGGAAAAAATTTATATTTAATGTTTCTTGCACATCACTAAAAACTAAAAATATAGAAGTGGTTTAGTTTTCATAGAATATTGAGAAAAGAGATTACACCATAATAGTTTTATATGAGATTAATAATTCTAAAATATAAAATTATATTATAAATATAGGACTGAATATATCTTGATATATAAATTATTCCAGTCAAATGAAGTATTGGTAAAAACATTTCCAGGAATCATTAGTGTTTACTAACTCTTGTTCCATGAATAGTGAATGTTTCAATGTTATTTTTAAAAAAATATGGTTTTAGAATAGTAATTAATAACCCTCTTATATATCTGATGTGTCATTTAGTAATAACAAAATAGTTAGTTCCCCAAAATATTCTCATCGATAAAATTTTTTATTAAGAAAATATAAAAGTATTACAAATTTCATGAATGTCACTCTAAAAAAGAAAACAATATCATTGGATAATATTGGTTCTATAAAAAATTTGGGTGTAGTGAACATAATTGTTTGAATAAGTATTAAATTTATTGAAGAAATTTAAGGACTATATTGGGGTAGATTAGTTATAAAGTCAACAGAAATAATTCTTGTTTGAGTTATAATATATAAAAGAAAAATGGTAAAATTTTGTACAATTTTTTTTGAAACCATAATATATATATTGGAATTATAATAAGAATGGTTATTTAGAATATGAGTCTTGGTTTAAATAAACCTATCATACACCACAATATACTGAATAAATATGACCATAAATGTTGGGAAATAAAGAATGAAGGAGTGAATTTGAGTTCACCTAAGATCATGTGTTAAAAGAAAAAGGTTAATATCATACATCTCATAAGGATATGGATGATTCTTCACTAAAAAAGTAGATATGATTCCTATAATATAAATTAAATGAGCTCTAATTACATGAAAAGTTATAAAAATAATTTGACATAAATATTCCTAATGAATGTATGATTATACATATATTATATCTAGAAATGGAATGAAAAATAAAATAATTACAATATAATACTTGTAAAAAGTAGTTATGTGAATAAGGAAATTCCATATAAGGAAAAAATAAGAAATAAGAATGAAGAAAAAGCTTCCCAAGTATTTTTTATTTATCAAATTAAAAGATCAAGTATTAAGAGTTATCATAAAATTATATATGAAATGAAAAGAGTTTATTGGTTGAAAAATAAATCTCAATATTGTTAATATATCTTGGTATAGAAGGAATATTTCAAATTATTCTCATATATATTTGTATTTTTATATAAAAGTAATTTAAGATGATTTTTTCATGGGTAGAACATGAATCCGAAGGAAATTTAAAACAAGAAGAAATATATATCATAGATTATTCAAAAAGGATGATTAGAGTCTTTATCAAAAATACAGATCAACTATAATGAAGAAATAATGAAGTTTTCATATTAATATGGATATGAGTTTATATGTTTCCATATATTTCTTTAAAATTAAAAATATATGAAGTTATATAAGTTAATAAAGTTAAGAAATCCATTTTTAGCATGTTTTTCATATTTTTCCATCCTTTATTTGATAGAAAAAATTCTAAAATCAATGGTGAGTAATTAGATGATTAAATTACCTGATTTTTTTGAGTAATACATTGCAATGGATAATAGTGGTTGAAATTTAGTCTAATGTGCTTATTTTCTACACTAATCACTACTTTGTATACCTAAATTTAGTTAACTCATGACACAATTTCAACCTTTTTATTTATTTTAAATAAGGGTATGAGAGAAGGAAAGTTGTGATAAGAATATCAAGTGTGATAATATATTGAAATAGATTCATTTATATGTATTGATAACAAAAAAGGTGGGAGATTGACGTTATGGAATTATGAAATCATGTTCTATTTATTGTCAATTATTATTGATATCAATATATGTTAAGTAACTATTAATTGTAAAATCAAATTGGGGGATTTAAGTTCACATTAGATTGATTTATTGATCGATGTATGTGTTTCAAATATATTATAATATGAAAGAATGATTAAAATTGAAAATATGAATTATACTCTAAATCTTATTTTTTTCCAATAAATAAAATTATGGTGGGGAAATAACAAATAAAACCATAAAACAATATATACCAAAAAAATAAAGTACATTCATGAAAATAGGAAATTAACTAAAACAGATGTGCAGTAGAACAATTAAGAATTTCATATGTCATCACCTTAGGCTATGAACTATCTTGATCTGCATACAAAGATGCCCAAATAAATCTTCACCTTTAACCACACTTGTGAGTAAAACCCATCAGAATGACCTTTTTTCAATGGAACAAACTAAAATTAACTAAATTCTCTAGTTTATATATAAATAATTAAGGAAACACCACCACAAAATATCAAACATCGAATGAGAAAACCCATAGTGGTTTTATGTCCCGACCATCACTCATCAGACTATGACCTTTCACCTCATCCCCACATCCATGTATCACACACTATCTCTCATCATAGTACATCATATCCTAATATATTATAACAATACAATAATGTCATCGACACCCTCACCGATGAAAACCAAACACTATAAATTCATCAATAAAAATTACCTCCACCATCATAATTCACAACCAAATATTTCACCACATATAGACACCCAATAACCACAACTATAATCATAAAACCACCATTGTATCCTCCAGAAATTGAAAGTCATATAAGAAGAACATATTGAAAAAACATTAAATAACATTGGACCCACAAAAAATCCACCCAGGTAATACATAGATGAACAACACTAATAACCTTATATAAAAAAAAATGATGGATGGATGGGATGAATCATAATAAGGTAACACCACTAATAACACTACTGTCTTCTTGAATAGAACCTCAAAAATAATCGTTGATAACTACTACACTATACTAGCATGTTGAGAAATGATGGAACATGAAACTAGACTAGAGTTGAAGTTGCCAATGGCCTCAACAATGATCCAAGACCTTCACCAAATGACCCATATAATACCACCAAAAAACTACCACAAAAATATTAAACAAGAAACTTCAAAGATAAGAACAAAACATGAAAACCAAACCAAAAGATACTACAAACTATAACTCCATGTAAACCACTAATGTCACAACCAATACCTCTCAAACTATCATAAAAAGACTAGTATCTCAGACCCTATGAGCTTAATATAATATAATAATTTATAAGAGAACAGTAATACATTTTGATGGTTTTAATTAAAGGATGCCACCACTGAATAGATCAATTAGGAGAGAACATCAATAGATTAATAGAACCAGAGACTCACAAAAATATATTAAAAATAGAATCAAAAGGAGGAATCAAAATGAAAAGATTTGGTGGGGAAAACATGGAATTTTTGCGTCACCAATCCAAATTTCCACCATGTAGGAGGAACCAAATAACTAAAAAAGGTGATATGAAACGTCTTAGAGGCTCACAAAATATCTATATGAGACATTGATCATTAATTTGTTAAATATCATAAAATATTAATAAGTTGACGTTTCTATATCTAGTAAGGTTTCCCTGCATACTAAAAGAAACAAATTTGACAAGTTGAATAATTTTGGGAAAGTTTAAAAAATTAATAAGCTTAAGAGTGTTGAATTAGAGAGATAACAGATAGGATCATTTTTCATTTGAAGTAAAAGAATAAATTTTTAAGGTTATGGTGAGATTCATTGAGTATGAGAACCCAACTAAATGTGATGAATCTATTAAAAAAATAATGCCGGCCATAAATTCTAATTTTAATTCTTATATTAATTTTTTTATTGTAAAAACAAAAATGATGTGAATGTTTCACTTGTATGATGAATAATATTAAGATCAGAATATTTTTTGAGATAAAATAAGTGTTGCATGTATACATAAAATATTAAATCACTATCAAATATAAGAATTTGATGAGTATAAATAAGAGTTTTTCTTAATAAATTATTTAATATAAAATTACTTACTTTTAATTTTATTATAAACTGAAATATTATTTATTTATTACTAAAAAATATTTAGGAATACTACAATTTACACTAATTATAATGTTCAATGAAAAGGATAAATCCTAGCCTCCAAATGTTGGCACTGTAGTATGCCACAAAAAGAAACAATACCACAAATCCTCTTACATGATGATTGGGATTAGGGAATATGGAATTACGTTTAATAAGGGATGAAAGTAAATGTATTCAATGGTACGATGCAAAGAATGATTGAGGACTAGTTCTAGGGGTTGATTCATTTTGGGAAGGTGTTCATGTTTGGGGTAATGATTCTCTTGACTACTTTTGGACTCTCTAGAAAGATAGAAAAATAAAGTCCTGGTGCTATGACTTCTAGAATTCATATTTATGTGCAGGTGAAGCTATAAGTTATGGAACTGGGGGTGTTGATAAAGAATTCAAGTCATTCCATCATGTTGAAGAGATTTATTCCTAGCTATAGCATGGCTGTAGGTTCTAGGAAACATAATCAAAGATGATGCATCTTATGGACTTACCCCTTCATGGGATGAAACTGAACATGGATGGGTCTTCCTTGAATAGAGATATGAGAGGGATATTTCAGGTTTAAGAGACCCAATGTTCCATGGTTTTGGGGTTTTTTGGATTTTTTGGTATATTTATTTCTATGGGTGTAGAGGATAAAGATTTTTCTATAGGTTTATCTTTATGTAAGAGATTGAAAATCCAAATTAAAGAAGTTGAGACATAATTTATAATGATGGTCAAGTTCCTTCTTTAGAAAGGTGAAATTCCCTGGGAGCTGGTTTACACAAGTAGGTATTATAGTATTTATGTCATTTAGAATATTCTGGTCTAACACACATGGTGTGAAGGGAACTATGCAGTCTATTTGTTAGCTAGAAAAGATAGACTAGGAGGGATATTGATTATTTACAACATCCTCTGGTCCTTACCTAATTATTTTAAACATATTTTGAGAAATTAATCTCTTGGTCTTCATTAATTCCACCCCCTTGATCTTTTGACCAGGACGATTGGATGCTTTTTTATTGAATATAAATTGAATTTTTAGAACATATGAATAAATAAGATGATTATTATCTATGAAAAATTAATATGAATTTCCATTTGTTAGTGAATGAGTAACTCTACTATTTCTAAATATACATAATATTAAACTAGATCCCATATTATATTAATCCAGTGTTCATGTATGATTAAGAAGATGTTTCCAGGGATATTGTAATAGTAATATGATCCTACATATGATTAATTTCACCACATGTAAGAATATTATTAACTCATATAAATGTAAAAATAAGATATATAACATTAGTAAGATGATATGTATGATTTTTCACATGTTTAAATGAGAATAATTAATATGTTTGAAGTTGAATTTGGAGGAAAATTAAATTAAGAATCTGAGTGAATATTTGTGAAGATCTATACCTGATAATTATTGTCATTTCAATAGGAAGAATTTTTTATTTATCTTAAAAATAAATGATAGATTTTTCTATATGGGAGAATATGAAAATTTTCAAATAAATATATAAAATAGAATTTAATTTAATGTAACGCCCCGACCCGAGTTACCCAGAGTCGGTGCATTATTACATAACACTGTCATGATCACAAAAGATGAAGTCTCGAAAGACCGATTAGTTTAGTAGTCTTGGAAGCACTAGATATATTCATAAGTCTTACATTACATCATAAAGTAAAAAAACTACATCAACATCTTGTCTTCATATCCCCTCATACTATCCATGCAGGTCTGTTTTGGGTTTCGGTCTCGAAACACCAAATGGTTCTGTATCCGTTAACTCATGGACCTGCTTTCCAAAGGCAGGAGTTCACCAAACGGTCTGACCAGAGACTCTTAAGAACTCACATTGGTCGAAAGGATGGTAATTCGGGCTCATCTCACCCTTTTGGGGGGAATTTTTACCTGTCCCGGGACTCTCTTATAGATTTAAGACGTATTCATATGTTCACGAATCATTGGTTTATACCCAAACATTGTATCCAAAGATTTAACCATGGTAGAAAATGGTCAGCTGAATGTAGAGGTTCAGAATCATTTATGCACGAGGTTTACCATCCCTCGTTGGATTAATGACCCCGAGGAGTCGGAACTCATTGAGGCGGCACTATGAGTGGTGCGGTGAACTAATGTGAGGACAGTTGGATCGACCAGTTGTTGGGATTGAACCTCATGGAGGCTTCCTACGTACCCTACCTATGAAGAAGTGATCAATGTCCACATAGTTCGAATGGGAGTCTTAGAGATCCGACGTGAATGTGGACCCAGAGGTCCGATGGTGATCAGGCTTGAACCTCTTGGAGGCTTCCTACGTACCCTGCCTAGGAGGCAAGGATCAAAGTCCATGTAGTTCGCATAGGATTGGGGCTTACACTCTAAGGAGGCCCATGGTAATGGATTGGGGCTTACACTCTGAGGAGGCCCATGGTGATGGATTGGGGCTTACACTCTGAGGAGGACAAGGGCGATGGATTGGGGCTTACACTCTGAGGAGGCCCATAAGAGGATGTCATGGTCGATGCTTACTTAATTCCCATGTAAGTCATGATAGATGTGAGAAATAATAGGCAGTAGGGACCAGAGGATCACATCGCGAAAGGTGAGTCCGTGAGAAGTGGAGTGGAGATTACGCATGAGGGCGACCCATTAAGTCAGGGCTTACTCCGGGTTGGACGCCCATGGTGACAAAGCGCAGCGGGAGAGGGAAAGGGGGTGCTCCAATGCCCATATTATCTCTTTTAGTGCATGAGGTATTCCTCGTGATGGGTAGTCTACTAACCCCAAGGGGCCATTAACAATTAGAGGGGCAGAAAGGGGACTCCTGAGCTCAAACTCCACATTACCGTGGGAATGTGAACCCAGGAATGCTTTGGGAATCTGTTCAAGGGTCGGGAAAACCCCTTCGCCTCTATTTACTGTGGGTATGTAAAATCAAAACGGTACGCTGACACACATGAGGGTTACACCACACGGATCTGGTGGCTCTGGTGGAGCCCTTGGCTCGGGGCTGACGAGTAGGCCAGTTAATGAGTCACGGTGGATCAGGCCGGATCAGGAGGATCTTATGTGACTTGGGGAATGGGAACTCCTAAGGATTCAGCGGACCACACAGGGGTATAGTTGGTGGTGCCCTTTGTGTAGGGAAGTGCTACGCGATTGGAGAGGCCGTCCGCAAACCAAAAGGGTCCGCGGATTGAGAGGTCGTCTGTGAACCAGGAGGGTCCACGGATTGAGAGGCCGTCTGTGAACCAGGAGGGTCCACAGACTGAGTGGCATCCCGCGAACTAGGAGGGTTTGCGTCTTCGGGTTTGGTCTGCATACAGGGTAGGTATGGGGAGGGTTCTTTGCGAGCAGCGGCGACCATGGTTGGTGCCGGTCGGGGGTTTGTTGGTTAAAGCTTCGCCCGCGTAGGAGGGTGCTACGCAGTGCAGTAGGTCAGAAAAGAGGCATAAACTCCCTGGTCCGTGGGAAGTGCATCCGCAGAGGGGCCATGGTCTGCGGCCTTCTTTTTTTATGTTATTTTAAGTCCACAGTTCACCAAATTATTATCCGTTTTTTCAGTTATTTATTAGTTTGTTACCAGGTTCAGACCTGCTCTCGTTCACGAACTGGAACATTCAAAATCCTAAGCCTTCCTTCCAAATCCTTCCACCAGAATCTGATCGATCTCCTCTGAATCCTCTTCCCCCCAACCCGAATCTTGAATCCCATTTTCCTTTCCCACTTGGTCTACTTTTATAGAGTGGGGAAAGAGATGTATTTGCGGTCACATGGCACCTTTTGTAGAGGCCCATGACCGAATAACCAGATTACAGTTGACTTGGTCAATCTGTAATTCGTGGTGGGTATTGAGTGCTTCTCTCTCCCCCCCCCCGCGAACCGAACGAGGGGAGTGCTTCGCGGCCGTGTAGGGTTCCGCCTCCATTTCACGAACGACAGCGGAGGCGGTTTGGGCCGGCAGACACGACTCGCGGCTGGGGCAGTTCATGTCTATGAATCGGATTGGCGCCTGCCCTGCTTCATGCCCTCAGAGGATCTCTGCCTCCATTCCGTGAATGAAAATAGTCCGCGGAGGGGGGACGCTTCGCAGAACCGGTCGTGCATCGCAAACATTTTACTGGTCCGTGGACCGGCTCCTCCTTCGCCATCCTTGAGTATTGTCCAAATTTTCCCATCTATTTTGAGGGGAAATTGGGCAGAATCTCCCTTGAGTTAAAGGGGACCATCGTTCTCCTTTGCGTATTTTTCAGGACCCTAAAGATGCCCCCCCATAGGAATAGGGTCCGATCGGAACGAAGAGGAGGCTATTCTGATGCAGAGTGGTCCTGAAACTCAGGGGGTTTGTAGTAGAGAGGTGGAAATGGAAGGGGATGATGCCTATAAATATAGAGGGCCCTTTCATTTGTCTTCTACTGGATTCTTCGCGAAACCAGAGATTTTTTGCATGCACGTGCTTGTTCCTTCGTGAAACGCTTCATCTGCTAACCGGCTGCTACTTCTGCAAACCATTTTTCATTCGCTCTGTTCTTCATCCACGAATCAACATCCCAACCATGAACTAACACTTTCAATTAATTGAAAAGTAAGTTATGATGGGCCACGTAGGAAATATCTTCGTGGTTTTGGTGCTCCGCGGACTAAAATTTATTGAACATTAAAAGTTTCAAAGTCTTCCGAACTTAACCACTTAAATTCGGGATTGAAATTCCGCGAAGCAACCTGGTTCACAGTTTCTTGGCCAACGCTCTACGGGCCAGTGTTTCGCGAACTACTTTCGCGAAGGGCTAGTTCACAGAATGCTGTCATCACAAACCATCCTTCGAGGCCTCCTCACAGACTTTTCTATAATGGCCCCTCAACTGATCCTCAACCATATATTTGGTATTTTTGTCCAGAAAATTTTATTCCGGACTAACCGCTTGTTGGCTCTCATCATGCAGGGAGAAAATACGGTTCCCCCTCATTCTTCCCTGAGGACCACTGTAGAGCCTCTCCCAATTGGTGATCAACGCCTGAAGGACATGACCAGCTCTGTTCAGGATGGAATCTGCCACTCCCCACCAACTTCCTTTCTTTCCGTCTAGCTCTCCAAGTCACAGCAGGAGTACCCCTTTTCTTACAGCCTTCCTTCCTATTGGTTTGGTTTGTTGTCTGATACCCCAATTCCGGTACCATCCTGTGACAACAATCCTAAAGCATGAATATTTACTGACACTATCCCTCGGTTCATGATACCTATCAACGGGAGGCCTTCCCCGAGGGATACAGTTGTTGGATCTGTGTTGAATCACCTACCAGTATCTCCGATAGGAGAACAATGTCAGTAGGAAGGAACAATTCACTGCTACTGGAGCATTTCCCACAATGCCATGGTAAGAGACTAGCATGGCTGGTCATCGAATCAGGACCTCTGACCTAGAGGAGCATTTAAGTCCTTGGATTGGGGGTGGCCCTTCTGGGTCTGCCAAAGCAATGCAGATTTCGAGGCAGAACTGCAAGCCGTAGGCTTGTATGAAGCTGCCTACGTGTCCCAAACCTATACCTACTGCCTCAAGCCCTCGCCAAGAAACTTATGAGCCTTTGGAGCCCGAACACCGACACCTTTGATCTGGTCCACGGGGAGGTGGGGATTAGTCTTTGGGATGTCCTTTAGATTTCAGGGGTCCTCATTTTTGGGGGTATGTATGATGAATTCCGGGATCCCCCTTCCATGTGGGACGATGAAGGGAGAACCCCTCCCTTGGTGAAGCAGTTCATTGATCTGGCTGAGGAAAGTTCGAAGGATACATCTCCAAGAAAGCTTGTCCCTATTCGCGGGGAGCATTCGAAGGATACGTCTTTGAGACAGCTTGTCTTGTATCGCGACTGGAACCAGGATTTTTCTAGAGATATCCATTCTGTAGCTCTTCTACGTAGGCCGAGGACCTGCCCTACAATGGAGTCTCAAAAGCCAAGGGGCAGCTATTTGCTGAACAAGGAGCAAGGAAAATTCAATGAATGGGGCTGGGATCTTGTTTCAGATGTCGATCGACTGCTTTGTCTGGCGGCGTTTAGGGCCATGTTTTTTAGCGTCTTAATATTGTCCGTACGCGAGTCTAGCGGCGTACAAGTTTCTACCTTTGTCATGGCGGAAAAATTGGCTACCGACAATGTTATCAACCTAGTCGTCCTAGTACTGGCCATAATTTACCGGTTTCTTGGTAATATTACCGATGGGATCCAGCCAAACCGAGTGGTTGGACCATTTTATATTCTGTAGGGATGGCTAAGAATTCATATCAAGAACTGCTACACCTTCATCAACCCTCTTCAGATTTCAGGCACCACATTCTGGCTATACTTGAAACTGACCAGCGGGGTTATGCCTGAAGAGTGGGTGACCCAAGAGATGGATAATCAACAGGCAGTTCATAACAGACATCTGTTATCGAGTCGAATCTCATGTTATGATCATTTCAATTTCCATCTGTTCTCTTCCCCAACATGTGCAATCAAGAACACCAAAATAGAGGAGTCTAGCAAGTGGGGATACCTCTTTTCTCTCTGAGAGGTCATTCTTATAGCTCGTATTGGCAGGGAACTGATCTGCGAGGGGTACGCGCCTTGCCGATTCAGGCACCAATTTGGCTTCTTCCAGGAAATGTATCCTCCCGCACTTAATGGTGCCCGCGAGAATCTTCATTTAATGGTGGCCAGGCAACTGTGGTTAATGTTTACCTGGGAGGATACTAGCTGCGAGGTTATGACCCCCATGCTTACAGACTCCACACCCTTCTGTTCCAAGAATAATGCTGACTCTTGGGTACGATCATACCCAAATGGCCAGCTAGGGACGTTGGTTCCAACCATCTCAATTCCTAAGCCATCAAAGGTCAAGAGGAAGCGAAAGGGGGATGGTGCTTTATCTAGGCCGAGAAATGTCCTTCCCCACCATGCTGGTCACGTGCTCTTGGGGAAGATTTTAACCGACAGAGGTGTATCCTCTCATGCCCTTGAAGCTACCCGAGGGGGGTTGGTTATTCCTGCAGATGCTACCTTCTCGACGTCCTGGGGCCAAGGGAACGAATTTAAAGGTCAGTTAGCCTTTTGTAGCTAGTACCCCCGTTCTCTGTGGTAGTATCTTCATGAATCAGAAGTGGAATCTGATAGGCTGGGATACCTATCTGCCTCTGTGGACATCCTTTAGGATGTGGACCCAGAGCGGGTCAATCGGTATCTCCAGGATCTTGAAGCCTATATTTATGCGCTCCAGGGTTAAGCAGTATTAACCCACCGAGTACAGGCCATGCTGCACCCAGTGAATGATGAGGAGGGGGAAGGAAGTGACCACTCTTCAGGGGGCGATGATTTTGATGATCTATTTGTCATGGACAAACCAAGGGAATTCCCCTCCCTTCCTATGAGGTCCCGTCCATAGGTAGCCCTAGAGAGTTCTACGGTAGTGGCGGTATCCGGAACACAAAGATGGCCATTGGCGCCCCTCCATCCCCTACTTCTACCCAACCCTCTCAGGTTGATCCTTCCAGGATAGCCATTCCCATTACGGCCGCATTCCCAGATGTATGGAGGATTTGGGATGACCTAAGGGGCAGGGGATCATATGAAGAGGTTTGGGAATCACTCCAAATGAGACCTCTCAAGCTCCTAGGTATCAGGGTTATCTTCGATCCGCCACACCTGCAGCAGGAAGAGGATTTGATTGAAATAGTCCCCACATTAAAGGAGATGGACGCATAGGTGCGCTCACTCCAAACTGGCTCTATGGGTCTTCCCATGTGTCCAAGATGATAATACATCCTGAATCGTCCGATCCTGAAGAAGAGGTCATCTCGTTCATCCATTCCAGCTTTCCCTCCTCCTTTATTGAGAAGGTTATAAAGTTTCTTCCCTTTATGCAGGGTGCTGAGGAATCCCTTGGGTCAGTTCCTTCCCTGGAGTATACTCCCCGTGGGACTGCAGTAGGTGAACATGTGTTTTCGGCAACAGGGATCACCGATGAGGGATCTCCTGGTACAACTGAGCTTATGGAGGTGACCATTGCGGACCCAGCCAGGGTCTTTCCTCCCTCGGCTCCTCCCAGTGTTCTGAGCAAGGAATTGTCCCCAGGGAAGATCCAGAGACGTCAATAGGAAACCCATTTCTCAGAATGGCTCAAGCAGGGGATGTCGGGTAATCACGACTTCTTGTTTACTC
Source organism: Viscum album (assembly GCA_963277665.1). Taxonomy (NCBI): domain Eukaryota; kingdom Viridiplantae; phylum Streptophyta; class Magnoliopsida; order Santalales; family Viscaceae; genus Viscum; species Viscum album. The sequence goes on from OY728142.1 coordinate 1,494,236,972, forward strand.
AATTACAGACTCACATGCTATGATCCTGTGAGTTTTTGACTTTTCTAGTGCTACGGTGTAGGGCCATTCGGAGACCTGGTCATGGCTACCCAAGAGATTGTACCTCCTGCCCCTTTATCATCTGGGGGATCACCTGCAGCCAACCCTGAGTGTGATGAGATGGCGGGTTCCACTGATGGGGCAAATGACATAGATGCTTTCCCTATTCCTTCATCCATCAGAGATATGTCTGAGGAGGGACAGCTGGAAGCTGAGACTCCCGCTGATCTTACAGGCTCTATAATTGAGGGAGAGGATGGGGTGACGATGATTACCGAAGGGGCCCCAGATCTGACGGGGCCAGCTGTCTTAGACCCAGTGGGTCCTGTGGCAATGGAGGAGGAGCCTACCATTAGGCCAATCATTAGAAACCTAGAGCGGGACATCATCTTATTCACTGGGGGAGTGATTTCACCGGGCTTGATCTCTATAGATGATTGCTTGGGGGAAGAATTTGGGAGTTTCTGGCCTCAGGTTTGGCTATAGGTCCTGGGTGCCCTTGGGGATTCCTAGGGATCCTCTTCCCTTTGAGGATGTAGCATATTCCTTGAATGTCCATTGTGGTAGTGCAGAGATTGAGGGTGCTGACTCCTTGAAAATCAGGAATAAGATTCCTGATCTTTTTCCACTGACTCCTTTTTCTTACTTTTCTAATTAGAGGTCGTTATCTTTCTGATTGACTCTCGGGCTTCAGGACCACAATTTTTGGCACTGGAGATTGTATCGTCAGACCCGACTATGCCTATGACCACAACTGTCGGGGGTGATTTTGTCGTAGTGCCAGAGTTTGCAGGTGAAACTGCATCGGGTACCTCCTTGGTGATGTTCATCCCCGAGTATGTGTCCTCGTCAGGGAGTGATTCCGATCCCAATCAACAAGTCCTTTCCAGTCTTCGACCTGCTCGCCAAAGGGCCTGGGAGAAAATCTGGATGCTGATATCTCAAATTCCCTTGGTCGAGATTCCAAACAAATTAGCGAGGCTATGGAACTTGTTTATGTTGTTGGGATTTGACATCATTGGCTATCATGGTGTTTATGACGTAGTTAAGTAGGTGGTTGCTGATCGGGAAAGACTGGGTGGTTTTGAATCTCGCATTTTTTCTGCTCAATCTGAAGCCTACCTTTCCAAAACCCAGAAACTTTTCCTAACAGAGGATCATGATCTTGTCGGGGTATTTGTGAGGCTCCAGGGAGAAGTTATTGTGAAGCGTTCTCACCTGGAGGTGCTGAGGAATGAGATACAGTGGCTACAGCAGGAAGAGGCCAACGTTGCCACCATAAATGAATAAGGGGAGCGGCGGATGGAGGAGGAAATGAGGGAGAGCACAAAGGCGGCCCAGGAGGTAGAAGAGTTGCGGGCGGGTGCAGAATCTGAAACAGCCATACTGCAGAATCTCTCTCAAACAATCGATGATTCTCACTAGTGCCTAATACAACATTGTGAATTTGCCGAAAACCTCCTGTAATAACCTCTCACGCTAGAGGAGGCTCCAGATTGTGGATGCCCTTCCTACCAACTTTGTTATGGAACAAAGAAATATTTCTCCTCAGTGCTTTTTTCATCTTCTCCTATGATAGAAATTATTTGGCATGATTGCTGCATATGTTAATTCATCGATCATAGAATTATCTGAGTCCAAGACCATAGATAAAAAACAATCTCTAGCTTTTTCCAAGACCATGGGATCCAGAGACCATAGTTTGACTATTTCTAAGGATTTATAAAAAATCCATTCAAACATTTTTGTCTCTTCTTTTCATACACTAATTTTTCCTGGGATCATTTAGTGTGAACCTAGCGGGTATGGACTGACTTTTTCTTAGGTCGCCCTTTTCAGGTTTTCGGCCTAACAGGCTTTGTGCCTCTTTTTGTGAGAGGTTTAAAGTATCACTGACAAGACTATCATTATTGATGTTTTAGGATGAACATCTTTGACCAAACATGGTGGGGAAAGGGCCCCAATGGGGTTTGGTTGATTAAAATATGTCTCGGTGTCCTTCAGACGCATTTGGAGGGAGTGTGTTTAAATTTGAATGACATGCAGGGCATGTCTCAAGGCATGGGAGTCGCGTCGGCATACATAGGTAAGAGGAGCATCACCTAAGGAAATATTGCCTTTGGTAGACAGGCCAGGGGTGATCAATATGCAGAGCCGTTGAGGGCATGTTATGAATAGTCGTGTAAAGGTTTCCATAAGTCAATGAATTTCCATTTCTGATGGCCATAGGACTTCATGGAAGTCCGGCTTATGAAAACCACCATGGGTGGCTTGGATAATTATGAAAAACACCGGGGGTGGCTCGGAAAGGGTATGTGATGCCTGAAAGGTTTTGAGAACATCTGTATCAATCAGGGGTGTGGAAGAAAGGTTCATATCCAGTTCATTTATCTAGGATAAAGGATGGTTGGGTCTTGGCGCAATTTAAAGTCATGCAGCTGGGACATCATCTAGAATGGAACGGCTTCTCCTGGTCCTCGGTAATCATGTCAGAGACGTTCCACCATATTCAGATAGGTTTGTGAAAGAGGTTGGTAAACTGTGACTGAGAGGGTTTCTGAATCTCGGGATAGACATGGGGGCTCAGAGGCCAAGAGGCGTATGGAGGGAAGCATTGCCTAAGGAAGTCCTGCCTTTGGTATACAAGCCAGGGGCGATCAATATGCAGAGACACTGAGGGAATGGTATGCATAGTCATGGAAATACATCCTTATGACAATTATTGTATTCCCTCCATAGCCAAGAAACTTTAGGGATGTTGAGATTTGGGACCACTAGGGGTGGCTTGTGAGAGTCCGACTTTTTCTGACTACAAAGTAAGGTTTATGATGAGAGGGTTCCTGGATACGGGGGAGACATCTAGGCTGAACTTCCCGATAATGGGTGACGTAATCCCTTCTCATGTGGGTGTGAGACAGTGGCTTGTGTCGGTCTGACCCGTGCACTGAAGGACAGAGAAAATTCTCAGTTCCTTACTGAACCCGTGGCGGGTTTGACCGTGTAGTTTAGCGTCATGTAGTAAAGAAGAAGATAATTTTTAAATGATGATGTGCAGTTTAACATCATGCAGTGAGGACGAGGGGAATTTTACTTTCTTTTTCCAATGCTATGCAGTTTAACATCATGCAGCAAGGTCGATTGACCGTGCAGTTTAATGTAGTGCGGTAAAGACGTAGTTAAAAAGGCCTCTCTTGATTAATATGTAACTGGACCTGAGTATCATAGCATGTGAAAGACTTTGAGGGGGGGGGTGGTTGATGGTGTAAATCATGGTTTCAGGGCTTCTTGGATCAAGAGAGATGTAATGGAGGCTCTGGGGCTGGTAAGAGTATGGAGAAAGGAAGAGTATCTCCCGGGGAAATCTTGCCTTTGTTAGACGGGCCAGGGGATATCAATATACAGAGCCGCTGAGGGCATGGTATGCATAGTCATGCAAAGGTGTCTATGGGTCGATGACTTTCCACTTCTGATGGCCATGAATGGTTATGAAGATCTACAATTGTCTGGGCCACGAAGTCTATCAATGGGGAAGGAAATGTCTAAACATGTCGGGCATACTCGATCTTGGTTGTTGTTAAATCTTAGAGAGCTCCCTGTGCTGATTTATTTTGCACGCAAGGGTGTACCTTTACTTCATGCAGTTTAAGGTCGTGTGTTAAGGACGAGGTACTCCTAGTTTAGCGGTCACAGAATTCAGACCATTGTGTGACTATTACTGCAGTCACTGGAAGGATAACTGAGTCAACATGTTCTTATATACATAGAACAGGGTGGGGGATGAAAGTTGTAAACTGCAACTTTGAGTTTTCTCGGATCAGGAGGTGTGGTGTGGGCGCTCTGAGGACGATAAGCGTATGGAGCTAGGAAGAGTACGGCCCAAGGAAATCTTTCCTTTGATGGATGAGCTAGGGGATATCATTATTCAGAGCTGCTAAGGGCATCGTATGCATAGTCATACAAAGGTGTCCTCGGGTCGATAACTTTCTAATTCAGATAGCCATGAATGATTATGAGAATTCGTGATTGATCGCAGTGTAGATTTCGGCACATGGGGATAATGGTGTCCGAGTATACAAGAAAACTATTCACTACAATTGTCCATTGAGTCAATGTAGCCTAGCCCTGGCTTGATGTTCATTGATGCAGGTCGCTATGTGAACCACCGGCAGACACATAGGCTAGCCAGAGAGGGATACCATGGCAACACTTGGATGGGAAAAGGGGAATGATCTTTTAAACCACTGCTCCATAAATTTTTGGATTGGGAGATGTGATACGGGGGCTCTAAGGCCGGTAGGCGTACGGAGTTGGGATGAGTGTCGCCCGAGGAAATATTTCCATTGGTAGACGGGCCAGGGGCTATCAATATGGAGAGCAGCTGAGGGCATGGAATGCATAGTCATGCAATGGTGTCCATGGGTCGATTACATTCCACTTCCGATGGCCATGGGTGGTTATGAAGATCCATAATTATCCAGGTCATGGAGTCTAATGTATGTGGAGGATGCATCCAAATGTACAAGGAGTATCTCCATCTCGTATCTATATGTGTCTTGGATGGGTCATGACGAAGTCCATGCAGTTTAACATCATGATGTGAGGACGATGTCCGTGCAGTTTATCGTCATGCGGTAAGGACGAAGTATACACCCCGTTAAGGTCTGGTCCGTACATGGGGGAAGGGGGAATTTTTAACATTATTGTCCATGCAGTTTATCATCATGTGGTAAAGACGCAAAAAATAAACCCCATGTAGGTCTAGACCATACATGGGGAAAAGGGAGAAGTTTTAAATCTTGCTTTCTGTGAGTTTTACGTCGTGCGGTAAGGACGAGAAGTACACCCCGTGCCGATCTGGTATGTACACTAGGGGAAAGGGCCTTTTTATATTTTATTAAAGGGGTTGGTCTAAGAATGGGAACCCTGGTGTCACTACGTATCCTGCAAGGGAAATAATCATGCAGCACGTAGTTCTCTGGGAGAAGTACAACCCATGCAGGTCTGGTCCATACACAGGGAGAGAAGGAATTTTTAACTTTTATATGGGAGTGGCTGGGCCAGGATAGAGGATCCCGGCGTCACTACGCATCCTGCGAGGGCATGAATCAAGCCGTACGTAGTTATCTGAAATCTGTGTAGTTTAATCTCGTGCAGCAATGATGAGGAGTATTATTAGATTCCGTGCAATTTAACATCATGCGGTGAGGACGAACTCCGTGCAGTTTAACGTCATGCGGTGAGGACACGATACTCTTAGTTTAGGGTCATAGAGTTTGGACCATTGGGTTCTTGGCAGTTTAACATCATGCAGCTCAGACGAACTCCATGCAGTTTAACGTCATGCGGTGAGGACAAACTCCACGCAGTTTAATGTCATGCGGTGAGGATGAGATACTCTTAGTTTAGGGTCCTAGAGTTTGGACCATTGGGTGATTGGCATTTTAACTTCATGCAGCTCAGATGAACTCCATGCAGTTTGATGTCATGTGGTGATGACGTACTCTGTGCAGTTTAACATCATGTGGGGAGGACGATATACTCTTAGTTTAGGGTCATAGAGTTTTGACTATTGGGTGCTTGGCAATTTATCTTCATGCAGCTCATACTATACTTCTTTTATTTATTATGCGAAATACTTCTTCAGGAATATCGCATTTGTAGGAGTAGTTGTAAATTGTTCGTCCATGGAGATCTGGGTATATGCTCCGTTGGAGTATACCTTGTGTACAACGCATGGTCCCTACCATTTGGGCTCCAACATTGGAGGCTTCTTGCCAGGTATCATTGGGGTCCAGAGGACCAACACTAATTCTCCATCCAAGAAAGACCGAAGAGGATCCTTTTTGTTGAAGGCTCGTGCGATCCGGTTCTGGTATACCTCCAGATGATGCAATGTGTGAAAACGCTTCCCGTCTAGCTATTACAATTCACCTAGCTACTTTTCTGACTGCACATCATCGGAAAATTGATCACAGACGGAAACACGGAGTGAGGGAAGTTGGAGTTCAATGGGCAGGACCTCCTCTATGCCGTACACCAATGAGTACGGGGTGGCCCGGGTAGTGGTGCGGGTTGTGGTTTGATAATCCCACAATGCATGGAGTAGTTTATCCATCCATGTATTCTTGTATTTGTGCAAAATTTTCTAGAGAATGTTGGAAAGGGTCTCGTTGAAAGCCTTTATCTGTCCATTGGCCGCTGCATGGTAGCAGGATGAGTGGTTAGCCTTGATACCATACTCGTGGTATAGTTTCTCCAATTCAGTAGAGCAGAAGTTGGTGGCATTTTCTGTCAGTATGGTATGAGGGACACCAAATCTGGTGATGATATTGGTCTTCACAAAGCTTACAATATTTCTTGCCCCGACTTTATTGAGGGGTATGGATTTTGCCCATTTTAAGAAGAAGTCGGTTCCCATGAGCATATACATCACCTGTTTGGCCATGGCGGGAGGATATGGTACCACGACGTCCATTCCCTAGATGGAAAAAGGCCATGAGAACTTAGCTTGATGAAGTAACTCCAGGGGTTGGTGTATGAAGTTGGCATGAATCTGGAATGAGTGGCATTTCGCGGTAAAGCGCTCGCAATCTCGTGCCACTGTGGGCCAGTAGTACCCAATCCTTCAAACCTGATGGGAATGCTTGGTGTCTGGCTGATGTGCTCTACACGCTTCGGCATGTACTTCATTCATTACGGTAGAATTTTCTTCTCCATCAATGCATTTGAGGAGCACTCCATCGAGGCCTTGTTTTTAGAGGACCTCTTGCTGACCCGCGCCTCCATATAGGACAAAGTTGACTGCCCTTCTCCGTATTTGCTCTCGTTTAACCCTGTCTGATAGATGTTCTCCCCGTTGAAGGTAGGTTGCAATGGGGGTCATCCAACCGGTGGTAGGAGCATAAGGATCAGGGAAAGGACTAACTTCATGGATTTCTTCCATCTTGGTATGAACAAATGGAAATACCATTCGACAGTGATCAATACTAATAACCATTTCATCCCGGCCTGGGTCAGCTAGGGTTGTGGCTATGTTGGCTAATGCATCAGCCTGAGCATTCTGAGACTAGGGAATATAGTTCAATGTTGGTTTTGTGGATAATTACGCCATTAACCCTTGGACATGGTCAAATAGGGGTATAACTCCTCCTTTTTAATATCATAGTCACCATTGACTTGCTTGATGACCATCTCTGAGTCACCTTTTACATTAAGGTTTCGTACTTGTGACTGGAGTGCGAGTTCCCAGCCTACAATGAGAGCTTGATATTCTGCTTCAATGTTCATGCATACTTCATATAAGAGGAAGGAATATGGCAAGACTACCTCTTCTGGGACATGAGTATTATCCCCAAACCCACTTTGTTGAATCTGGGATCCTCCATCCTCTTCCCGGTTGGGCTTCGGGATGCGCCGTCAATGTACATTTCCCATGCCAGGAACTCCTCCTGAATCGATAAGATGTCTCCATCAGGTAGCTCGGCGTCTGGTGTAGTGGTCCCTGTCAAAGGGTGATCTTCTAGAAAGTCTGCTAATGCCTGACCGTTGACGAATTTCTGAGGCACAAACCGGATGTCAAACGGTTCTAGGATGACCGTCCATCGGGATAGGCATCTGGTTAGCATCGGGCGGCTGGGGATGTACTTGAGCAGGTTACTTCACGAGACCAAATGGACCTCATGATGCTGCAGATAATGTCACAACTTTTGAACTGTGAAGACCATGGACAAAAAACTCTTCTCGATATTTTAGTATCAAGTCCCAACATCAATCATGGGTCGACTGAGGTAATAGAGACTATTTTCACTTCCCATATCATTCTTTTGTGTGAGGAAGGATCTCAGTGATTGCTCTAGGGATGTCACGTACAATATGAGAGGCCATCCTTCAATTGGGGGAATGAGCACCAATGGGCTTAAGAGGTACTTCTTCAAGTTGTCAAATGCCTATTGGAAGTCATCTGTCCATTGGTACGTGACCCCCTTCTTCATTAACGTGGTGAAGGGAAAATATTTTCCTTCTAGATTGGATATGAACTTCCTAATATAGGCTAGGTGTCCTTGTAATACCCTCAACTCGGTGAGATTTCAGGGTGGTGGTAATCCAATGATAGCCATTGTCTTCTCAGGGTAGACTTCGATGCCACGATGGCGCAAGACAAAGACAAGGAATTTCCCTGAGGTAACCCCAAAGGCGCATTTCAAGGGCTTCATCTTCAAGATACGCTACTGGAGTTTGTTGAAAATGGTCTCAAGGTCTAACAAGTGATATGAGTGATGTCTGGACTTGACCACTAGGTCATCCACGTAAAATTCAACGAATTTCCCCCGGAATGATTTAATGATCCGATGCATGGAATGCTGATATATGGTGCCAGCGTTCTTGAGACCAAAGGGAATGATCTTGTAACAGAATACCCCTTGAGGGGCCCTAAAGGAAGTGGCTTATTTATCTTCTCGGGACATCCTAATTTGATTATATCCAGAATAGCTATCCATGAAGGATAGAGCCTCATACCCGGCTATCACATAGATTAATAATTCGGTGATCGGGACTGGGAAATCATCTTTTGGACAATGCTGATTGAGATATCTGAAGTAAATGTAGACACGGATTTTTCCATTATTTTTCTTGATAGGGACGATGTTGTCCAACCAAATGGGGTACTGGACCTCCTAAATGATGCCTTCTTTAATGAGCTTATCTACATCACCCTCAATTTTGGCAGCATGTGATGGATGCGTCCTTATGGCGGCCTGTTTATAGCCCCGGTGGTCTTCTAAAAGACCCAGGTGATGTGTCACCACTTCGGGATTGATTCTAGAAATTTCTGTGTAATTTCAGGGAAAAACATCCCGATGTTGCCTCAGGAAAGAGGTATATACCTCGTGCTCCTCGGGGGACATGGCTGCACTAATGAGAGTAGGCCTCATATCTTCGTCGGTACCTAGGTTTATTTCCTTGAGCTCATCCATCGTGGTTGAGATACCCTCCCCAAATGCGGGAGGTGAATCCCAAAGATCTTCCTCCTCTTCTTATCACAAGTCTTAATCTTCTTAATCCGACGGGGGGAGATATTCTGGTTTAATCCTTCGAGGGTTTGAGGGAGAGGAATCGTGGGCATCCTCTCTTGAGTATTCTCCCCCAGATCGAGGGTTAGCGGACGTTTCCGCATTTTCGTGCTCGGCCATCATGGCTAAAGTCATGAGGAAATCCAAGTGTGTGTCCGTACTTGGACTCTTACTCTCAACACAATTGATGGGTAGGATATAATCTCTGTCAAGCTGCCTGAGGGGGTCATCAGGAACTATTTCCAGGCCATTTAGAGCGGGGATCCAAACGAAACCATCGACCAAAGGCTTATTTTTATTTTGTTCATAGAACCCGGCGTCAATGTAATGTGACTTGGAGAGCTAGAAATGGGCCTTATCAGAGTGAAATGTTCCACTTTGTCCATTGACGCAGTACTTGATACACTGGCGGTAGGATGAAGGAACAACCATGTGCTAATAGAGCCACGGTCTTCCCAGCAGGGCATTGAATGTTGTGCTCTGCCGGACAACCAGAAATTCCGTCTAGGCTACCAGGTCACCAAAATGGGTCCTTAGCTTAATTTTTCCCATTGGTTTCGGTCACACTTGTCGTAACCCAACAGAGTTTTGGCCGAGGGAAATAGGTCGTCCTCACTGTAGCCCATCATATGGAGTGTCCGTAGGGGAAGGAGGTTACCTCCAGAGCCATTGTCTTTAAAGAATTTCCGGATCTCAATACCATTCAGTGTGCCAAAAACATATACTGGTCTGATGTGTCCTTTCATGATGGCATCTTCATCCTGACCGGTGAAGGAAATCACCACATTGCATACAGCTGGGTCAGTCTTCGTCCGGTAAATTTCGGTGGCAGCTACCTCGTCTTGAAACTCATGGGGGCTGATCAAAGATTCTATAATCGCCTCCCTGAGGTCCAATGATAGACTTAGGGCATTGAGGATTGATAGCTTGGATGGTACCAATGCCAGCTATTTAAGGATATCGTATTTCTGATCCAGTGGCCGATGCTTCTCCATTGGCAGGAGGGTCTTAGCGGGTGCTTTAGGGGCTCGAGAATTTGAAGAGGAGAGACCAGTTGTGGGGTCAGATATTGATGAAGTTCTTGCGTTTTGAGGACTTGGCCCGACCGTTCTGTTTGTGCGCACTAGGCGGCCATACACTTGTTCCTCCTCTGGTGGGTATCGCAGAACAATAGGGCCAGAGTGGCTGCTTGCGGAGGTGGAGGGACATTCGTTATCCTACTGAGTCAATTGAAGGGCCCTCCCATGGGTTTCCGCGATACTAACGGTTTGGGCCGGGGTCCAACTCTAGGGTTGGTTTCGTCCGCGGCTGCATCTCCCCTGGTATCCCCTACCTCTGTGATTCTTCCTCCCAGCTCCTCGTCCAGGGAACTCTGGTTTCTAACCAAACCCTTCATCAGGGAATGATTCCATAAGATGGATGACGTTAATAGAACCAGAGATTAGCTCTTTTTCCTCTGATAGGTCAACCTGGTCGGTTGTCCCTGATGGTTCCATTTTGTGGGTCGGTTCTCGTGGCACCAAAATCAAGGGAATATAATCTGCCAGGGTCGGGACTAACTTTGGCCCCATCCCAGACTACTCCTCTTGCGATTGTTTCCTCCATCTTAAATTATGCCCAGATGACCGGATCGTGGAGGATTGTGAGGTCGATACTGTCGGCTCTGCTGCTTCAGGGGCTATTGGTGGCAACACCGACTACTGTAGTTATGCTCGGAGTATGCCCTGGGATCGGTTTATAGTCTTCCGAGTCATCGAGTTGTCAAATTTATGCCCCTTCTTGGTGGTGAATTTCTTCCGCCCCTCCTCTTTGTCAGAGTTAGTGGTAGAGATACATGCCACATGTGCTAGGGGTGGTCCCAACTCGACCTGTCTAGAGTCTACCATCCTCTGCAGGAGGACTTTGAAGATGAAGCATTCTCGGATACTGTGCCCTAACATCCGATGGTAGGGACAATAATTGGGATTATCATCACGGCCGACCTCTTCAGGTTTCCTCATCTATGGAAGGTGAAGAACGTTGTAGTTCATGGAAGCAATGAAGTAGCCACGGACTTGATCATCCCAGAACGAGTATAATTTTTGTCTTCGTTCTTCAAACTAGTTCCACTTCGGTCCTCGCTGATCGCCCCATTTAAGAGGAGGTGGCTGCTAATATGTAGGAGGCCCTTGAATATTTGTTGGAGGTCTGAGCGGTGGAGTGGGAACATGGGCTAGCTTGATTGTAACAATGGATGCTTCAGCTATAGGGGCTCTTTTCACAGGAGCCTGTGAGGCTATTTGGGACTTCGAATTAGTACACTGCAGGGAGTCCTCAATTCTTTGGACAATGGCCAAAAGATTGCGGAAGCCAGTGGTGTACTCCACTGGTATGAGCAGTGTTCGCAACTCATCTCGAAGTTTATCGATGTATATGGCTAGAATATCATCTTGAGGCATTGGCATGTTTAGGTAATAGGCTAGACCTTTCCATCTGGAGATGAAATCTGATACCCTCTCGTTCTCCCTCTGATTGTAGTTCATGAGATCGCTGACCATTGTTTTAGGAAACATTGAGCTGAAGTGGAATAGGAACTACTGCCGAAGGTCTTTCCAGATCTTTATTGACTGGGCTGGCAGACTCGTGTACTAGATGAAGGCGGATCCTTTCAAGGTCCATACGAAGAATCTGAGTTTTACTACTTCTTTCTGTTCTAGAGTCCCCATAATAGGGTCGCAATAGGATGCGTAGTGCATCAAATGATGTTATGGATTGCCCGATCCATTTATAATAGGGAATACAGGGCTCCCAAAATTTTGTGGAGGCAGTGTGTTGCTAACCCAATCCAGGTAGGGTTTCCTCTCTTGTTGTATCAGAGCACGTTGACCTTTTATTGCTTCCAATCGAGCTGTTAGTGCCTTGATGGTGTTGATGAGACCCTGGTTTATATTTTGTTGGTCCCAGTTCTGGGCAGGCGTAGCCCGAGGCATTGCCTGAGGATCCGGATTGGCCGGCACTAGGGGTGCATGTGCCGCTTGTGGCACCTTCAGAGGGTTTAGGCGTACTCACTATGGTTTCTTACTTAGTGGAGGGAAGTCTTGGTATTCATCCGAATCTACGTTTAGGTAGTTGGACGGGCCGGGTGCCTCGTTGGACAGGAGCCCTGACCATGTTTCGTTTGTCGGGGAAAACCTTAGTCTTTGAGGTGCACTTGTTGGTAGGAAAAGATGTGGCTCGTCCTGGGATGCACATTCAATAATGTGGTTCCTCTGGAGTAGATAGAAGTTAATCCACCTCAATTATTTCATCCCTCTACCTGTTGAGCGAATCTCTCTTCGAACGTGAGTGGATCATCTTTGTCGAACGAAGGAGGCGAGTTAAGGGTAACCAGTCCTCTTTTCTTATCCTTGTTGGAATCTTGCAAGGTAGGCGGAGGATGGTTGGATGGAGGGAAGACCATATTTAGGGTGGTCCTCTGGTTACGGGTGTGCACACCTGGTATTTCGTTGTGAGTCACAACCTGACCGGAACTATCGTGTCCCGATCCCTCCTGATTTACAGTATCTCTAGTTTCACGCATGGGGTTGACCACTATGATGTTGATAGATGCATATCGTGGGGTGGAGAAGATGTCATCTTCCAAATGGGATGAGTATCTCCTGCGTCTTCTGTCGACCTTCCCTTTCATGACCTAGGATTGAATTCGGACTTATTGACCAAAGGTGATGCAGAGAGTTCTTTGATGCGACCTTACGGTGCACCTTCCTCTCGGAGGGGATGATGATTCAAATGATGGGATGGGATGGGAACCTATTCTTCTGACTATCATCCCTAGATGAGAGAATAATTATTCTCGTGGGGGAGGTTGTTGTTGAGGGGGGTAATAATGCCCCCAGCCCTGAGGGCTGGGGTTGGCCCTGTTCCTTGGACATTGAGTATCTTTCCGGTTTTATTGGTCTTACGGGGGCATTTTTGGTTAAAAATTCCCCCAGCCCTGCAGGCTGGGGTTGACCCTAGATTGTAGTAGTGGCTGCAGCTATCGCTACCTACCTGATCTTGCGTTCCCCCATTCAGGGGTGAACTGGGTTTGGTGCTGAATTCTTATGTGAATCAATCTCTTCTGGGGAGGTAGGCAAAGATCGATGATAGGCCTCTCTTAGGAGAGTAGGATATTGTATGCTCTTAGTGGAATGATTCAAGAGTTCTTGAATGGCTTGTTCCCGTCGGGCCAAATGCTTCTAGGACTTACTCAAGGCCTGACTCTATTGGGTGTGTTGCCTTTCCTAAACTGGGACACCACTCGATTGATGTCTTGATGTGATGACGTTGCAAGATTCCATGCCGAAGGGGTTTTTTTGGGCGGGGAGTGGTGTGAAATGAAGAGCTCCTTGTTCTCCCCATCCCCTGAAATGGACTCCCATCGGAGCATCACCGATGAGGTGGCGCAATTGGTATAGAGCATAGATGCAGGCTATCTCCATGTTTCCTTTACACCTCTCGGGTCGTTGTTGCCGTGCTGAAGGAAGAGCTTACAGGTCTATGTGACGCAAGAGGTCTCTTATTGTCTTGACGTGGTCTAAATACCCGTCATAGGGTAGGAAGCTTGATTTAAGTCGGCGGAGGGTTGTCCATATATTATGGCAGATTCCGTGAACACATTATTTCGACAACTCTCTGGGTATGTCGAACTGAGAGGTGGAAGTAGTCCAAAAAATAACTGGTATATCATCCCCGGCCAGTCATTTCCTCAGGTGCAGCATATCATCATATTCCTCCGCTAATGACTCCTCTACCTGGTCAGCCCAAATGAGACACTCACTGCCAATGTGGTCAAAGGCAGTGGGACCGGTAGGTGCTGAATCATTATGTGGGAGATTCTTAGGTGGTTCAGAGGATGAACGCGGCCCTAGACCATATCCTGATTGAATAAGGATGATTTCGACGGCTAAATGGGAATCCGACATGCTTGATCCCATCCTTCTAAGTGCATCGACTTACGAGGGCTTTTCGGTGCTTGATTCTGCAAGAGGAGGACCTTACTGTCGATATGATATGTCATCGCGGGGAGGACCTCTACAATGGCGGCCGTAATGGTGAGGAATACCATTACTGCTTTATGCTTCACCGCATAGAGGAATTTTGCAGTGAACACCCTGTGGAGGACCTCCAAGTCATGTCGCAGCAAGGGGAGGACCTTCTGGCTATGTAGCGTTGTTACGGGGAGGACCTTCGCAATAACTACCATCATGGCATGACGTTCGATGTGCATCCTGGGGAGGACCTTCAGGACACACTGTGACAAGGGGAGGACCTTCTTTTTGCTCAGAGACAATGAGGGGAGGGCCTTCTTAATGGAGGCCGTGGTGGCGAGGGCTACCATCACTGCTGCAAAAATGGAGAGGACTACCATTACTACTGCCGTAGGGAGAATATCTGCCGGATACATCCTGGGGAGGGACTCCAGAATGTACCACAATGAGGGGAGGGCCTTCTTATTGCTTGAAATCTCTATGGGGAGGACCTCTGTTATTAGGGTGGCAAGGACTACCACCGTGATCTGATGCCCGACTGCGTGGATTTTCATTACAATGTAACCCCTGAGGAGGAACTTTAGGGTAGGCTACGATAAGTGGAGGACCTTCTTATCATGATGAGACATCTCTGCGGGGAGGGCCTCCGCAGTTGCGACTATGATAGAGAGGACTACTATAATAATATGTGGTCCCACTGCATGGAGAGTGATTGTAGTGTATACCCCGGGGAGGACCTTCAGGGTAGACTGCAGCAAGTGGAGGACCTTCTTGATACTCGATCTTCTGGTCACGTGGAGGGTTTCCATGACTCTCATCAAAAGAGGGGATCTCGTGATCGATCGTTATATTCCCACGGGGGAGGCCCACACGAGTGTTCTGGGGAGGACCTTCAGATCTGCTGGTAGCAACATTGTGGGGAGGACCTTCGAAACTGCTACCGCCACTCCCATAATATGGTAATGGGTGGACATGGTTCTGAGCTTTTGATGTATGCTTTATGGCATTGGGAACCCCATCTTCAAGAAAAGAGTAGTCATGAACTCCCTCTTTATTTTCTGGCTGTCTTCGGTGCGTTCGGGGCGCTCTTTTGCAGGCAGCGGGGACCGTATGCTGTTGACAATGGCCTTCAACTTTGGGTCCCTGTCTAATTGGGTCCTGTGACGTTTCCGGGATACGTCGAGGAACATCATGACTTTTAACAGGGATATATGCCTGCTCTGGAGCATCCACTGTGATGGACAGGTGTCCCCCAGTTGGAATGTGTGAAGCTTCTCAATATGGGTTCCCTTGCATCGCGGAATATGGCCAGTGAACGTCCTGGGCTAAATTAGGGATGGTGATCTGCTCCGAGGTGGCTATCTCATCTCTTAGATGAGTCGCCTCAATTGGGGAGATGGGCTCACGGGCCCGAGTCCATGCTGTTGCCGCTGATGCAATTACATTCTGGAAAGTTTGGAAGATATGATCTCGGATCGATACCTGCTCCTCCATCATTTCCAGGATATATAGAGAGACATCTCTGGCTAGAATGGTTATGAAGGACCATTCTGGTATCATAGTAGGAAAATATTGCTCCGGTCCTCTGGTGGTCAGTGGGTACTGACAATTCTCCCATGCCATGGTAGGCGAATGAATCTTCCCCTGTACAGGGATATGCTGGATTATCTCTCCATTTTCCACCACATTGGGATGGCGGACTTTACTTGAATCCGCAGGGTGCTGGCCTTGCATATATTGGTTTCCCACCGTATCGAGTCGGTGGCCTTTGTTGGCAGGGAGACATGCCCGCCTAGGATTTGCCGCTACATCTGGGTGGCAGGCTTTGTTGATCGCCACCATATCAGGATGGAGGGTGTCAGACGAAACTGTTAGGAGTTGGTCCTGTAGGTGTTGGCTCTCCACCACGTCAGGTGGGTGGGCTTCATGACCCTGGGTAGGGAGAGGTTCCTGCCTGGTAAGTGCCATCCTATTTGAGCGACGAGCTTGATGAAGCTCGGCAGGGATGCACGTCGGCTTGTAAGATGCTGCCATGATTGGATGGCGGGCTCAGGAGGAGAAAACAGGTGTAGGTGCCTATTCGTGGTGCGTCTCCATGGATGGGAAGCAGAGCTCCTCTTTAGGGAGTAGGGTGATGACTAGTCCCTGATTGTACGTCTTCCGCCCTCGTCGGGCGGTCCGAAGGGCCGGAGCTCGTGGAGCGTGGGCCTGAATCCTTGGGGATACATCCCCCTCAACGCAAGGATATTGAATCACGGCATGACCGCGATGACGTCTACTGGCAGGGTCCTTGGAGCAGAACCCTTGTTCAGTGGGGATGAAGTACTCAACGTCGACCACATTGTCCTCCCTAATATAAGGGAGGTACGCATTGTCCCGTTCCAGGGATAGAGTCTCGAAACGGTTGGAGACAGAAACAGGGGCTATCTGGATCTTCCTTTTTGGCCGCAGCGGGGCAGGCAACCAGTGAGTTCTGGCAGATTGGAGGGCGTGCATGGCCGCCTCCACTATTGGGAGAGTACCGTTCCCATGTTACTCTCATATCAGCGCGTTCGAGACCCAGCTTTGAAGACACTGGGTGGGTGACAGGGTCCTCCAGAGGTGAGGATATCCATTCACTGCGTTGTTGGAAGCACGCACATGTGAGTTATTTCAGGATGCCATTGGATTGAAGGGATTTCTGTATGGTACCTATAAAACATTTTAACAAATACAAACATCAAACCCGTCAAAGCAACATCTCATGATCCCATGCGTAATTAATTACCTTGCATGGCCCTCCTTGTGAGTAAAAGGGGGCACAAAGTGGGATTAGGTTAAATCCGTCCTACTTGGTTAAAGATTCACGTCAGGTTCACCATTTTTGTTTCGGGTTTTGGTCTCGAAACTCCCAACGATTCCATATCCGATGAAGTGTGGACCTGCTTTCCAAAGGCAGGCGTTTACCGGATGATCTAACCAGCGACTCTTAAGAACTCACATTGGTCTAGAGGATGGGAAGTCAGGCTCATCACACCCTTTTGGGGGGAATTGTTGCCTGTTCCATGACTCCATTAAATATTTAAGACGTATTCATATGTTCGCGAATCTTTGGTTTATACCCAAACATAGTATCCATGGATTTAACCCTATTTAAAATGGTCAGTTGAACGCAGGGGTTCAGAATCATTTATGCCCAAGTTTTACCATCCCGCATTGGATTAATGACCCTGAGGAGTCGGAACTCATTGAGGAGGCACTAGGAGTGGCGCGGTGAACCGATGTGAGGACAGGCAGATCAAATGGTTATTGGGATTGAACCTCATGGAGGCTTCCTACGTACCCTGCCTAGGAAACAGGGATCCAAGTCCACGTAGTTCTAATGGGAGTGTCGGAGAGCCGACGTGAATGTGGACCCAGAGGTTCGATGGTGATCAGGCTTAAACCTCTTGGAGGATTCCTACAAACCCTGCCTAGAAGGAAGGGATCAAAGTCCACATATTTCACATATGATCGGGACTTATACTCTGAGGAGGCCCATGGTAACGGATTTGGGCTTACACTCTGTGGAGGCCCATGGTGATGGATTGGGTCTTACACTCTGAGGAGGCCTAGGGCGATGGATTGGGGCTTACACTCTGAGGAGGCCCATAAGAGGATGTCATGGTCGATGCTTACTCTAAGCCCACATGGGTCATGCTCGGTTTGAGAAACAAGAGGCAGCAGGGACAAGTGGATCACGTCGCGAAAGGTGCGTCTATGAGAAGTGGAGTGGGTCTTACGCATGAGAGCAGCCCATTAAGTCGAGGCATACTCTGGGTTGGACGCCCATGGCGACAAAGCGCAGTTGGAGAGGGAAAGAGGGTGCTCCTGTTCCCATCTCCTCTCTTCATGTGCATGAGGGCTTCCTTCTGATGGGTATTCTACTACCCATGAGGGGCCCTTAACAAGTAGAGGCGCAGAAAGGGGACTCCCGAGCTCAGACTCCACATTACCGTGGGAATGTGAACCTTGGAATGCTTCGGGAATCTACTCAAGGGTGGGCGAAACCCCTTCGCCTCTATTTATCATGCATATGTGAATTCAAAACGGTGCACTGATGCGCCTGATGGTTACACCACATGGATCTGGTGGCTCTGGTGGGGGCCTTGGCTCGGGGTCGATGAGTAGGCCAGTGAAGTAGTCACAGAGGATCATTCCAGATCGGGAGGATCTTATGTGGATCGGGGAATGGGAAATTCGAAGGATTCGGCAGACCATACAGGGGTATGGGTGGTGGCGCCCTTCGCATAAGGAAGTGCTACATGACCGGAGAGGCCGTCCACGAACCAGGAGAGTCAGCGGATAGATCCGCGAACCAGGAGGGTCTGCGGATTGAGAGGTCGTCCACGAACAAGGAGGGTCCGTAGACTGGGTGGCATCCCACGAACTAGGATGGTTTGTGGCTTCGGGTTTGGTCCGCCTACATGTTTGGTATGCGGAGGGTTCCACGCGAGCAGTGGCAGCCAAGGTTGGCACCGGTCGTGGGTTCTTTTTTCGAGGCTTCACCCACGTAGGAGGGTGCTACGTGGTGAGGCGGATCCGAAAAGAGGCATAAACTCCCTGGTCTGCGGGGAGTGCATCCGCTGAGGGGCTATGGTCCACGGTCTTCTCTTATTATGTTATTTTAATTCCACGGTTCAGAAAATTATTATGCGTTTTCAGTTCCTTATTAGTTCGTTCCTAGGTTCATACCTTCTCTGGTTCGCGAACTAGAACTTTCGAAATCCTAAGCCTTCCTTCGAAATCCTTCCACCCGAATATGCTCGATCTCCTCTAAATCCTCTTCCACCCAATCTGAATCCTGAATCCCCTTTTCCTTTCCCCCTCGTTCTCCTTTTATAGAGTTGGGAAAGTGATGTATCTATGGTCACGTGACACCTTTTTCGGAGGCCCATGACCGAATACTCGGTTTACGGCTGACTTGGTCAATCCGTAATTTTTGGTGGGTATTGATCTCCCCCCCCCCGCGAACTGAACGAGGGGAGTGCTTCACAGCCGCGGAGGGTTCCGCCTCCATTTCGCGAATGACATCGGAGGTGGTTCGGGCCGGCTGACACGGCTCATGGCTGGGGTGGTTCATGTCGGTGAATCGGATTGGCGCCCGCCCTACTTCGCGCCCGTGGAGGATCTCCACCTCCATTCTGCGAACGACAACGGTCTGCGGAGGGGGGATGCTTCATGGAACCGTCTGTGTATTGATAACATTAGACCGGTCTACTGAACATCTCCTCCTTCGCCATCCTTGAGTATTGTCCACATTTTCCAATCCCTTTTGAGGGGAAATTGGGCAGAATCTCCCTTGAGTTAAAGGGGATCATCGTTCTCCTTTGCGTATTTTTCAGGACCATACAATGTCATTCATAAATTACTTATTCACATCCTGGGAAAAATAAAACATTGAAAGGTGCGAGATCAGATGCTCAGTAAATATAATAATACAGCGGAATCTTTCTTAGATAAGAATAAACATTTAAGGCAATGTATAACTAAAACAAAAGAATTTTAAACTTGAACTTGAGTATATTATGGCAAAGATAAAATGAAATAATTCTATTTACTTAATCACATGGATATTCTACTAGTCTAATATCCACATGCAATATAAATAACCACTTTCATAATGATGGAATGCATAATTCCAGACTATCATAACCACATAGTCAAGGCCTCGTTCCAAGACTACAAATAAGATTTTGTCAAGGCCTTGTGCCAAGACACTAGTTTTTCTCATGAGACCTACTGATGCATCGAGGAGCTATAGCGGGCTCCACATATCACTTACTAAGTCAAATGCATTCCTCATATGAAAAGTTTGAAACATAACATAAACATTCATATTAAAAGAAGCATACAAAATGTCAATACTTTAACCACAAACCATGAATTGTATAAAAATAGCACATCCACAGTCAAACATAAGTCATTCGATACAATATGGAAGATTGTATTATATCTGATTAACCTCAATCGAGAATAATGATGGATATTGACATAGATTAAAATAATCATCAAACTATTGAGAGAAATATCTCCCTTTTTCATGAAAACATTTAAAAGTCACACTATTTGTCAAGAATCCATTTAAAATAGATTTTTGAATCAAAGTGACCCATACCACTTTGAAACTATTAAAATGAATTTTAATTTTAAAACATTAATGTCTGTATAAATAAATCCATAATACCATTTTTGAAACACAGGCATTAGTGATAATGATTTAGAAGAATAAATCATTAAAACATTTAAAAATGATATTTTAGTTAGAGTTTCTAAACAAAAGAGAGGCACTTGAATAAAAATAGTTGAGGTAATAAAAACATTTTAATATCCTGAGAATAAAGGGACTCATGATATACTATGTCAATGTACATTATATACACCATATTAAAGTGATTTGGTGTATAACAACAAATAAGTCTCAATGGAATGTAATTTGAGGTGAAATCTCTTATAAAGACCGTATCCTTAGGTTACAGATAAATCAACGACATAATTATGAGTGAAAAATATAAATACAATCAATATGATTGGATATTCAGTGTAAATCAATCATAGGATATTCCCACATATTCTTGTGAAGACAACACCAATGAATTGGATATTTAACTCAACAAATGGAGATTGAGTTAAAATTACTCTTATCAAGTTCATATCAATTACTTGAGAAATTATCAATGATGTTATTATGTGTATCAAAAGTATATCCATAGATAAGGGAGTGGGAATTATGACATAAGAAAATGAATATTGATTCCACACATAATCTTGGAGTAAAAGAATCAATAAAGTATGCATAAAGCCAAATGAGTGGAAAATGAAATTTCAAATTCCCTTATTGAATTGGTAACTTACAAAACATACACCCATCAAATAAGGATCATAAAATTATGATTTACATACACATGAAATAAAGTATATTACAAAATGAATACAAACATGGGCAGTACACACACCACATGCAATAAATAAGTGGTGAACAATGAAAATCTCACAGAATTAAAAGTTTGATAAGAAACCACTTACTTTGTACTTTTTCCTTGGTCGAGGGTAGTTTAGCATCCTGTATAATGTTGAAATAATTTTTATTGAATTATAAAAGTATAATATACATTAATATGATATCATATATGATCTTTTAACATTGCTTTGTTAATAATATCTTAGTATTATCGTTGTTTCGGGTGTTAACTTACTCGTTTTTTATATGTTTTGTTACATAATTCGTGTTTGTTATGGATAGGTTGTATATTATTCATATAAAAAATTATATTAAGTCCTTAAACATTATTTTAAATCATAAAATGAAAATTATACTTTTATGGATACGATGGGGAATGAATCTCATCACGTTCGTGGAGACGGTAATCCGTACATACGCACGAGCGATAATATCATTCTTTTGATATTATAATAATATATAATTGGATGATATATCATATATAAAGAATTATTGTCATTTAATATTTATTATTTACATTAATTACACACCATTATTTTACCCATCTAAATAATAATTTTTTGAATAACAATTACACCACGACGTGGAGACGGTAAGCAGTACGTACGCATGTTTGGTGACATGTCATTCAAAGTATGGATAGAATACTGAATATGGTTGTACCATATTTATAATAACATTGTAGTATATAGAATATACTAGAGTTATTATTTTAGAATGTAAATAACAAAGAAAGATGATGTTGAAGAAGAAAGGAACTTGAAAGAGGGTGGTGAAAACGTTACCTCTTCTTCAGGTTCTTTCATTTAATTTGATCAAAAGGGCTCCATAGGTTGGATTTATGATCAAAATAAGGCCTCTATTTTGAAGTGAGGGAATTTGGGAGGATATTTGGGTAGATTTAGGCCGAGCCAAAAGGCTTTATAGGTGTGAATAATTGGTTATAAGTGGTGTCCATTTATAAGAGGTAGGAGGGGCTCTTTAGGAAAAACATAAAGTATTAATTTATAATAAATTTATATTCAGTTTATAATGGATCCAAAGTGGATTATTCAATTTATAAGGTGGGTATGGGTCAAAAACCACCCAACCAATAGATTTTAGACAGGTTTGGGTCACTATAGTAACCTTATCGTTTAGATTTAACTCTTAGTTAAATAGTTTGACATTTACCATGTCTCTTTGTATTTTTATATTATATAGTTAATCAATTTACTATATAATTCCTAGAGACCCCAAAGTGGTCCATTAATGATAAACCTATCATTATATAATTCATTTTTATGATTCATGAATTTTACGAATATAATATCAATAAATAATATAATATTTATTTTAAAAACTCTTTTATGTCAATTTTGACACTATTGAGTATTTTGTTTTTGATTAATTCATAACAGCATTATTACTTCGAATATAATTCATATAACCATTAATAATATGTCATAATAACCTATAAAATTATTTTAATTCCTAAAAAGTCTCAAATTACATTTATTTGGATATTTATAATATCAATTCTTTTAATATTTCATTAATTCGGTAATTACTTTATCACTATTGTGTCATAAACAAATTAAATTATTTAATGTATAAAAATTATAAATAAAATACCATTATATAGGAAATATTTTTATATTTCTAATTAATATTTAAAGTCGAATTTATCTTATGTATAACCTTATATTAATAATTTTTTAGTAATTAAAATTTGATTTTAACTCTTTTAGCTCTTCTTTGAATTAAATAATAATAAATGTCCTAATCTAATCCAAGTGGACCTAAATGATAATATTTTATTATTAAGGTTGTTTTTGGTCGAGATAAACTTTTCCAATAGAATTAGTACATGTGTTAGGGTAATATTAATATCATATTTACACTTAATTACCATATTTGCTTTTAACCGTGGTAAATAAAAGTAAAAAGTTACTATTCACAAAAATTATTTTTGTCTTATTGAACCACATTATAATCTTTTATATTAACCGTGTCTCTCGGATTTTCGAAATTCCACTCACAGAAGTGGTAAAATTATGTTTTACCTGACTTTCCAAATTCTCCTAGGAGGTGGGTGAAAGACAGTGAAAAGTTCCATAAACTTTTTATATATCTAAAATTATTCTAAACTAACTCTAATGAATTAAATTGAAATTATATAGGTATTATATATATATTTTTACCTTAATTAAATTTAAATAAAATAAATAATTATTTAAATAAAAATTAGTTTTTAAACTATAAGTCTGTGCTTTTTTCAGTATTCATAAAAAATTGAACGTTTGTAGAAAAATACCAAAAATTAACCCTAAGCTAATTTCGATATTCAAAATCCAAAAATGAAGTCCATTTTGAAAGATAAAATTTATAAAATTTCAAAAAGTGGGTATTACTATTCATAACGGCTAGTTTGATTGGTTGTGGTGTGTGTTAGAACTCGAAGTTGCGTAAAACACACACTATTACATTATTAAAAGGGAAACGTACCGTGGAAGCTTGGGGTGTTACATTCTCCCCTCCTTCAATAAATTGCCTCCTCATAATTTTTAAAATTGGTCTTTGGAATATAATGGAATGTCCCACATCGGAAAAAGATTCAACAAAACTATCACATTAAATGGAAGAAAGAGATGTAAAAAAGGTCACCTATACTAGGATTCCATGTAGAAAAACATGGATATGAATGATAAACTAAGTGTCAAGTTCTGATGGAGAGGGTTAAAGAACATGATCAGGAGAAAGTTGACAATAAGAAAACCATAAACTTGTGATGGGATAAATGGTCATTAGTTTCCCAGTAGGAAAAGAAAACGAACAACATTTTTTTTATTTTTAGTTACATTATATAAAGATGAGGAATTCATTTCTGAGATTGACTGAGAACATAAAGAGATATACATACTTTTTGAGTAATGTTTCATTCTATAATAAATTCCTACTACTAAATCATTTTTAAACGATGAGTATTCAAGAAGTCTGGGTCACACTGGAAGAGATATAATGAACTTCTTATAGAATCACATGATCCACGAAGGATAAACTATATATTTACCTTGTATTTAGAGATTAATCAAAACCAAAATGGTTAGTATAAGATCTGATGATCCCCGAAAAGGATATTCCATTAGAGAAATAACCACTAATCTTAATTTCTAAAATTAAACCAACAATACCCCAAAGATAAATAAATACCATT
Source organism: Viscum album (assembly GCA_963277665.1). NCBI lineage: Eukaryota > Viridiplantae > Streptophyta > Magnoliopsida > Santalales > Viscaceae > Viscum > Viscum album. The sequence continues at coordinate 1,494,261,266 of OY728142.1, forward strand.
CAATAAAAAATTGTCCTTAAAATCCTTCAATATAATCCAAATTAATATTGAAACCCAAAACATAGAAGAATTTGGTTATGTAGTCTTCCACATTAAATTGTATCTCCAAATGATATAAACTACTCTTAAAGTCACATACAAAAAAGTAATTAACCTATTCACATATTCTCTATTATAGGTTAATCATTTACATAAATCACCCAAATCACTATAAATCCACAATAAAAACATAGATAAAAATCCACCATTACTCCTCAAATCAAAACCCATAGTATTATATTTTCATTGGGCATATAGTGTTCCCAACAAAGTGAACGTCTTCCAAAATAACATTTATCACTTAATCACCAAATCATTTTCCTATACAAAGGGTATTCATTTGATAAGAAATAAGATACCAAATCAACTTATTATTGATCAATAAAATCATTTAACTAAAAATAATTAGTCACAGTAACCAAGGACTTCACGTAGTCTAGTGGTAGGCGATAAATCCCTATCACACTTTGGGTGTGGGTTCGATTCACACAGCTTTGTCCGACACGACGGGTTGTCACACGGTCTGCATGTTGTCCTTTTTCAAAAACTATATTTTATAAAATTTCTAAAATGAGACAAATTCCTCAAAATAACCATAACATAATATAACCACAAATGTTATCTCATTCCTTTAATTTTCATCACAAAATATAATTACTTGTAATTGCCTCAAACACAATAATCATATTAAACCAAATGGTTATTTATAACTATATCCATGAGAGAAAGGACAAGCCTTCCACAAATATCATTCTCACATGATAAATTACAGGGTTACAAATATAAGAGAAAATTCACCCAAAGTAATCTCAACAACAAGGAGCACTAATAACATTAAATATTTTTCCATCCATTTATTTCCACATAGGTTCTTACTTAACCAAGAGGTTATCCTATAGAATAGTTCATTGACATGGGTAATTCCATGGTCCCTTACATTTAAGAAAAATTACCGTAATTAGAATCTTGGGACCATTTTTGTTTTCTTCCATAGTACTGTTCATTTTTCCTCGGTAATTCTTCACTTTATGCCATTCCTTTCCATATGTAAAGAATTTCTTTGTTCCTTTGAGATATTTTCCTAGGTGCCTCCTTCCACATTTCCTGCATGATGGAAATTGAGGATTCCTTTCTCCAAGGTCTCCTCTGCTGGAGCTCTTATCATTCATCACCTTTTTCTTCTTTGTTGAGTCCGTAAATTGGTTAATATATATATTTTTGATAATATTTGTGGAAAATTGATTTGGCATGAAGACAATATCTTTTATGCCTATCAACATTCCATTTTTTTCTCATTTCCACAATCTTTCCCACATTGTACATCATTCTCAAAGTCACTATGACTTCCTTGGAATCCAACCATTGACTAAAACCAGAAAGCATTGTGTGAGTAACAATAGTCATACAATCATTTATAGAGTATCATGTCACCATATTCTCAATTTGAAACACATTAGGATTATCCAAGGTCATTTATTCTAATAATAATTCAAATAGGTTAGTAAATAAAATGTAAATTATCCTATGAATATCCCCCGGGAGTGTCATAACCAAGAGTGCAGCAAGGCCCGTTGTCGTGCACCAGTTCCCGTTCAAGTCTAGCTCAAAGCGGTGTTTTCAGGTTTTACCCCAATGTACATATGTGCTAGAGCCGACTCTACCTGCTCATATCTGTACAGGGATGTATTGATTGGAAAACTCACAAAATCTATACAATACCAAAATTCTAGGAAGTTCTTCTATACTAATCCTCAAATTATTTCATAGGGCTATGTTCTCTAATAAGAGTTTTTCTAAATCTAGCTTCCAAGGTTTGTACTAAAATTCTCTGATACCAACTGTAATTCCCTGACCCCAGTTACCTAGAGTCAGTTCATTATTACATAACATTGGCATGATCACAAAATATCAAGTCTCAAAAGTCCGATTATTTTAGTATTTTTGGAAGCACTAGATATATTCATAAGTCTTACATTATATAATAAAGTAAAAAAACTACAACAACATCTTGTATTAATATCCACTCATACTATCCCTGCAAGTTATTCATAAATTTATTCTTCACATCCTGGGAAAAATAAAACATTGAAAGGGGTGGGCTTAGATGCTCAGTAAGGATAGTAATATAGTAGAAACTTTCATAAATAAGAATAATCATTTAAGGAAATTTATAACTAAAACAAAATCCTTTTAAACATGAACTTGAGAATAATATGGAAAATATAAAATGAAATAATTCCATTTACTTAATCACATGGATATTCTACTAGTAGAATAACCACATGCAATATCAATAACCACTTTCATAATGATGGAATTCATAATACCAGACTATCATAACCACATATTCAAGGCCTCGTGCCAAGACTAAAAATAAGATTTTGTCAAGGCCTTGTGACAAGACACTAGTTTGTCTCATGAGACCTACCAATGCATCGAGGAGCAATAGAGTGCTCCACCTGTCACTTACTAGGACCAATGCATTCCTCATATGAAAAGTTTGAAACATAACATAAACATTCATATTAAAACTAGCATACGAAATGTCAATACTTTAACCACAAACCATGAATGGTATAAAAATAGCACATCCATAGTCAAACATAACTCATTCGATACAATATTGAAGATTGTATTATATTAGATTAACCTCAATCAAGAATAATGAAGGATATTGACATAGATTAAAATAATCATCAAACTATTGAGAGAAATATCTCCCTTTTTGTTGAAAACATTTAAAAGTCACACTACTTATCAAGAAGACATTTAAAATATATTTTTGAATAAAAGTGTCCCATACCACTTTGAAACTTTTAAAATGAATTTTAATTTTAAAACATTAATGTTCATATAAATAAATCCATAAAACCATTTTTAAAACACAGACATGAATGAGAAAGATTTAGAAGAATAAATCTTTAAAACATTTAAAAATGATATTTTAGATAGAGTTTCTAACCAACACAAAGACACTTGAATAAAAATAATTGAGGTAATCAAAACATTGTAATATCATGAGAATAAAGGGATTCATGATATACTATGTCAAAGTACATTATATACACCATATAAAGGTGATTTGGTGTATAACAACAAAGAAGACTCAATGGAATGTAATTTGAGATGAAATCTATTATAAAGACCGTATCCTTAGGTTACAGATAAATCAACGACATAATTATGAGTGAAAAATATAAATACAATCAATATGATTGGATATTCAGTGTAAATCAATCAGAGGACACTCATAGATATTCTTGTAAAGACAACACCAAAGAATTAGATATTTAACTCAACAAATGGAGATTGAGTTAAAATTACTCTTATCAAGTTCATATCGATTACATGAGAAATTATCAATGGAGTTATTATGTGTACCAAAAGTATATCCACAGAAAGGGGAGTAGAAATTATGACATAAGCAAATTAATAGTGATTCCACACATAATCTTGGAGTAAAATAATCAATTAAGTATGCGTAAATCCAAATGAGTGAAAATTGAAATTTCAAATTCCCTTATTGAATTGGTAACTTAAAAAACATAAACCCATGAAATAAGGATCATAAAATGATGATCTAAATTTAAATTAATTAAATTATATTACACAATGAGTACAAATATGGGCAGTACACACACCACATGCAATAAATAAGTGGTGAACAATGGAAATCTCATTGAATTAAAAGTGAGATAAGAAACCCCATAATTTGTACTTTTTTCTTGGTAGAGGGTAGGTTAGCCTCCAGTATAATGTTCAAATAATTTTTATTTAATTATAAAAGAATAATATACATTAATATGATATCACATATGATATTTTATCATTGCTTTATTAATAATATCTTAGTATTTTCATTGTTCCGGGTGTTAACTTACTCGTTTTTTAATATGTTTTGTTACATAATTCGTGTTTGTTATGGATAGGTTGTATCTTATTCATATAAAGAATTATATTAAGTCCTTAAACATTATTTTTAATCATAAAATGAGAATTATACTTGTATGGGTACGATGGGGAATGAATCTCATCACGTTCGTGGAGACGATAGTCCGTACGTGCGCTCGAGTGATAATATCATTCTTTTGATATCAAAATAATATATAATTGGGTGGTATATCATATATAAATAATCATTATCATGTTATATTTATTATTTAAATGAATTACATAGCATTATTATACCCATCTAAATAATAATTTTCTGAATAACAATTACACCACGACGTGGAGACGGTAAGTCGTACGTACGCACGTATGATGACATGTCATTAAAAGGATGGATAGAATAATGAATATGGTTGTACCATATTTATAATAAAATCACAGTATATAGAAGATACTGGATTTATTATTTTAGAATGTAAATAACAAAAAAAGAAGATGTTGAAGAAGAAAGGAACTTGAAAGAGGGTTGTGAAAACGTTACCTCTTCTTCGGGTTCTTCCTTTTTATTTAATCAAAAGGGCTCTTTAGGTTGGATTTCTGATCAAACTAAGGAATCTAGGTTGAAGTGAGGGAATTTGGGAAGATATTTGGGCATAGTTTTTCCGAGCAAAAAGGCTTGATAGATTTGATTAATTGGTTAGAAGTGGTGTCCTTTTATAAGGGGGGAGGGGCTATTTAGGAAAAACTTAAAGTATTAATTTATAATAAATTCATATACGGTTTATAATGGCTCCAAAGAGAATTATTAAATGTATAAGGTGGGGATGGGTCAAAAACCACCCAACCAATAGATTTTAGACAGGTTTGGGTCACTATAGTAACCTTATCTTTTAGATTTAACTCTTAGTTAAATAGTTTGACATTTACCATGTCTCTTTGTATTTTTATATCATATAGTTAATAAATTTACTATATAATTCCAAAATTCCTCCAATTGGTCCATTAATGATACAACTATCATTATATAAGTCATTTTACAAAACCTTAGATTTTTAGGAATATAATATCAATTAATAATATAATATTTGTTTTAAAAAATCTTTTATGTCAATTTTGACACAATTGTGTATTTTGTTTTTGATAAATTCATAACAGCATTATTACATAGAATAAAAATCATAGAACCAATAATTATATGTTATATTAACATATAAAATTATTTTAACTCATAAAATCTCTCAAATTACATTTATTTGGATATATATAATATCAATTATTTTAATATTTCATTAATTCGGTAATTACTACATCACCATTGTGTCATAAAAAAATTAAATTATATAATGTATAAAAATTATAACTAAAATACCATTATATAGGAAATATTTTTATCTTTATAAATAATATTTACAATCCAATTTATCTTATGTATAACTTTATATTAAAAATGTTTTAGTAATTAAAATTTTATTTTAACTCTTTTAGCTCTTCTTTGAATTAAATAATATTAAAGTCCTAATCTAATCCAAGAAGACCAAAATGATAATATTTTATTCCTAAGGTTTTTTTTGGTCGATATAAACTTGTCCAATAGAATTAGGACATGTGTTAGGGTAATATTAATATTATTTTTACCCTTAATTACCCTATTTACTTTTATCCGTGGTAAATAAAAGAAAAAGTTTCTATTCACCAAAAATTATTTCTGTCTTATTGAACCACATTTTACTCCTTGATAATAACCGAGTCTCTCAACTTTTTGAAATTACACTCACAGAAGCGGTAAAATTAAGGTTTACTTGAATTTCCAAATTCTCTTAGGAGTTTGGTAAAAGACGGTGAAAAGTTCTATAAAATTTGTATATATCTAAAATTATTCTAAACTAACTCCAATGAATTACATTGAACTTATACAGGTATTATGTATATATTTTAACTTTAATTAAATGTATCTAAAATAAATAATTATTTAAATAAAAATTAGTTTCTAAACTATAACTCAGTGCTTTTTTCACAATTCATCAAAAATTGAAAGTTTTCAGAAAAATACCAAAAAATTACCCTAAGCTAATTTCGATATTCCAAATCCAAAAATGAAGTCCATTTTGATATATAAAATTTATAATATTTTAAAAAGCTGGTATTACTATTTATAACGGATAGTTTTATTGGTTGTGGTGTGTGTTAGAACTCAAAGTTGTGTACAACACACCCTATTTCATTATTCAAAGGGAAAAGTATCGTGGAAGATTGGGGTGTTACATTGAATTTATATTATTAACTTATAGAGACTAATCCACATTATATTTTTTATTTTTTCAAAAAGGGATGATTTTGGGTGATGAATTATAAATAAAATAGAGAGATGAAGGGATTAACAAAGTGTTATTTTTGAATATATATATATATAATTTCAAAAAAAAGAGTTATTTAATTGATGAATATGAGAATGTATGACATTGAAGGATACATAAAACAAAATGTTAATTATTAGAATATAAAATTTATTATTCTAAATTAGGATATAATATACTATTGTTAAAGAAATTATGGTTGGTGAGTCTGAGTATATTCATGATTTTCTATTATAATATATAATTTTCTACTTTTATTTGAATAATGGTGATACAATTATATTTATTAGTTAACGATGGATGATTGTGGATATTTCTGATGATAATTTTCATCATGTTTGATCACTAAATGAAAATTGGTGGGATATTTTAATAATAAACTAATGCGAGACATAAAAACTATTGGTAGAATGTTCCAGGGGTCAAGGATGGTACATTCTGTCATAGATTCACTTTATGATATTAGTAGGTATATATGTATCAGATTTCAATAAACACAGTAAGGATGTAGTCACCCACATTGGAAGAGAACCTTTTATATATATCATGTATCAGTTTATTTTATATATTTCTATTGTTTATATAGTATAAGTGTTATATTATTACACAAGGAGGGTCCATTTAGAATAATAGGTGTAGATATTTGAATAGGAAAAAAATTTATATAATTTTTTTTTAAAATACTACTCACATTTATTTTCCACAACATAGTGTGGCTATTTATGTTTAATGGGAATATCAAACCAGAACCAACCGCAACACATGTTCGAGGGTCTGTGTTGTAAAACCACTCAACCAAACATAATTCTCCTTCCATTATGTGACACTACACACATTCACCTTTTTATGTAAATAAAATTATTATTATTTACCAAATAATTGAAAAACATTAATATTGATGGAGGATATGTTTTCCTTAATCAAGTTGATTATTTCAAATTTATTTTTCATATAGATCTCAATAGTGATATTTCTTAGACTAAAAATTATTATTTTTGAGTTTATTTTTTTATTTTAAATTTGAGAAAATAGATTTGATATCTTGTGGTTCACCAAGGGGAGGTTAAGATTGGGTAAAAGATAACTCTCACTCGACCCATCTTATGAGAGTGAAAAAAATTCAACCCAACATTAATAACCCAATATGTATTGAGATAAAAAATGAAACTTTTCAGGTTGGGGATGTTTAGAGGGTGGATCAGTTTAGTTTGAAAAAAGGTTATAATAATCCACAAAATTTTTAAGTACATAAAATTTATAATCTATTATAGAAAAATGTTTCAGTTATAATTTTTTTATTTATTTAATATAATTAAATTAATCATTTTTCAGGATTTTATTATTAATATCTTCCTATTAATATTACTATTTATGTTATGTTGAAAGGTTTATTTCTTGATAACTTCCCCAGCTAAATCTATTAATTCCCTTAGGAATCTATCCAACTTATATCTCTATTATTCCAAACATTTATTTTATGGAAACAACCTCTTTTGGAATAAATGATTCCAATATATCTACACAAGAATTCAACCCTCCCTTATTAAAATAATCATGACTTTCATAAACAAAAGATTGTAATAGGTTTATTGAGAGTTATTGAATAATATCTTCTTTTACCAGAGGATCAACTAGCCTATGAATTTTGTGGTGATGATCTAATTATCTTACTAGTATAGAAAATCATGGAAAATAAGAACATGTATTAAATTTTATTTCATCATAAATGTCTTGACATTGAGTAGTGGAAGAATTTTTTTATCATTATTTTGATCATGGCGGGGATTCATTATATTCAAATGATTGGATTTTCTATCATTCATGATGGAATAAAAAACAATACCATATTATTGAATGATAATTTTGAGGAATTTTTGATATTTCATAATAGAGTTGATGAAATGAAATATTCTTGGTGAGTTTTCTATTGATATGATCAGTGAATTAGAGTGGAAAAAGAAATTACCAATTGAGGATAAATATTTGGGTGTATTCAATGATTATGGATCTAATCCTAAGGAGATAGTGAGAATGAGTTCCCGGATTAATGATCTAATTAACAATATCAATAAATTCATAGTGTCTTGGTTTAAATTAGGTCGATATGATAGTTATATCACTAAATTAGAGTGAGATTATGAGAAATGGTTGAATTAGTGGTAGCCATGGTTTTGGAAAGAGGTTTAGGGGTGGGATATTCTTATATGATTGTTCTTTATGGAAATTTTTATAAGGAGTTCTTATTATGTAGAAGAGTAATGTAAGATGGTGAAAATGTGGGTAGCGGAAGAGGAAAGAGTCATATCTCACATAATTATTTATGGTGATAATACTATATTTGAGCTATAAACAATTGGGATACAAAGGATTATAATTTTATTGAATATATTAAATAGGTTAGGTGGGTTTGTATAAATCATTTTTTTTAAAAATATCCTAATCATCTAACACAATCTGACTCAATATAAAAAATTGTGCTTCCTTATCAAAGGTGGTTTTATGTTTCTGCAGTTTAATGGGTGAATTGAGTTGATTTGGGACTAATTTGTGGGTTTTAAATTTTTTTCAAATCCTAAATAATGGTAAATAAACCTTTAAAATTTTCATGGGGAATTAGTTTTCTTCTTTCATGAGTCAAATGAAACGATAACCTTTATTAATCGATTTGGATATCCTACAACAACATATTTTCAAAAATAAAAAATTGACACACGTGAAGACATGCGATTTTTAATGACTTCAATAGTGATATCTAACAGTTTTCTTAGGATTAATTAATGCTTAATCTATAATGTATAGTTATATTATTAACCAAAACAAAGATTGACCATGTGTGAAACCTAAAAATGAAACACTATATAAAATGTAGAACCTATATTTTCACCATATACTATTGAGACAGTTCTACATCCATCATCATAAATTCTTGATAAATATCACCAAAGACAAAAATAGATAAAATCCATCCTCCATGGTGCATCCACGTATTGGAATGAATCACTATACACTCAAGAAGAACACTCCCACTACCCAGGACATGTTAGGACATCACAAAGGATAAAGGTGGAAGCGGAAGGGGGCTATGTGAAGGTACGGTTCAACTGAGGTTTTTTCAAGATTGTATGGTCACCATCACAAGGTGATAGCCTATTTATATAGTCTTAAAGGACACTCCCATATTAATATGTATTAACTCATATGTAATATAATGTTTGAGTTATTCATGGGGTTAAAGATTCTTTTTAACCTCTGGGAAGATTCATATCACGAATTAGTTTCAAATTATTAAACTCTTATACAATTATACTCACATGTGTAACAATAATAAACATTATCATTTAACATTAGGGATCCATGAATATCGTAGTGTTTCAGTGAATATAATATAATATAATCCATCTCACATTCTTTCCATATAATATCTTTATATCATAATAATTTTATTACCATCATGGAACTTTGAATTTCCCTGAAATTAGGATATCATTTCATACAATATTTGTAATGACCCAGGATTTTTATATGATATTTGTTTCCTAAAAAAATGTGTGTTATAATATATTATATTACACACATAAAAAATATTTAGGAACCAAAAAAACCTTATTTGATTAAAAATTATTATTATATTAGTCATCTATAAATCCAATTAAAATTCAAAAATTATTATTGGATAAAAAATATAAAATATAAAGTTAAAATGGGAAAATATGGATCACCCCAATCCATTAGAATCATCGACCACACAACCAACCCTATATAAAAGAAACGAAATATTACTAAACCAATAAAAATCAATTAAAATTGAAATATATAACATTAGGAGGAATTATAGTTAATATTGAGTAAAATAAGGAAGTTTATGTATATGGTATAAAGGGAGATGTGACCATTGGGATTTGACTATTATTTGACCATTGGTCAAATATGAAAGTTTGTAAATATAATAATTGGTAAATTTGACTATGTGTAACTATACCAATTAGTGATAATTTTATGATTATAATTATGGTTTATATGTTGCGACAATACCGAATAATTAAAGTTATAAAGAAAAAATGATGGTCTCAACCAGTAGAGATATAGTGTTTAAAGGCCATTTCCGAAAACATGGGTGGGTGGTAGAAGCACCAGGGATCTCCCATGACCATGAAAAATTCAATATTTAACAAGTGAAGAATAAATAAAATAATCTATATGATTATTTCAATTTAGGGTAGACTACCACTCGATCAACATTATCGGAGCCAGCCAATGAAACTACAACCATTGCTCACCGTACACTTAAGGAATACACAAGTGTTATAAGTGGTTACATGCCCATGTCTTAGCATCATAAAGAATAACTATTTGGTATAAATAAAATTTTTATTCTATCTATTACATATTTAGATTATTTTTACTTAATAGAATATATTTTTAATATAGATGAATTTGACCAAATGATTTTGGACACAAATTAAACCTAATTGTATGGTTTTTGAAAATAAATACATTTTTATAATAAACTAATGTATTATATATAATATTTGATTTTATTAAATTTTCTTTTAATACAATCTTATTTAAATATAAATTATAAAATAATGTTATAATGCCCTAGGTAATTTTTATATGTGTCATAAATTTGTTTGTTCTTTAAAAAATAACCATTTTTCAATAAATAATGGTTTTTATATTTAAAATTTAAATTTATCATGTTTATAGAATTATTTGGATAAAATAAGAATTATATTTGAAATAATAACATTGAAATTAGTTTAGGGTTAATTTATCTAAATTTCTAAAATACTTTATTTTTCTATGAATAGTAAAAATACCATTTTGGGTTCTCAATATGTTTAATGAATTCATATTTATGTCATAATGATGTAATAATTAATTAACCATAAAACATGACTAGAAATATATTATTTATTATAATTATGTATTTTAATATATTTTAATCAATTCCAAAACATATAAGTGACTTGCCAACATCTAAAAGGGGAAATTTGTTTTTAAAGAAATTACATTGTGAAAGATTTAATTTTCCACAAAAATAAATATTAATAATGGCTTTAGGTTCAATTGGATTAAAATATCATAAAATGTGACTAAAATTTCTAATACCATTATCAAAACCCATGTATAAGATAATGGTTTCATATTTTCAACAACATATATTTCCAAGATATATATTTAAAAATTATTAATCCATTCCTCCAATTTTTATATAAATACCCTCCCATTTCATCATTACCCTTAACTAAAAATTACTCTTCCATGAAGTTATACTAAATTTTACTTCACAATTGTTTCTCCATGTTGTCCTTAATCCCCCAGGTCTCCATCCTCATATTTAAGAACAACTCTTCAAGGTAAAGGTAATTCTCATCATCTTCTTTTAGAATCAAGTTATTATTTTTGTGTACATTTTCTAAATTGTATGTTACATTATTTTTTTATAATTCTGATAATAACCTTATGTAAACAATATGTATTTTTTTCAATGGGATTCCTTCTTTATCTAACATTTCACCATTTATTAAATCATTATTTTATACCCATCATGTTGTATAATTTAATCTTCAAATTTTACTATTTAAAATAAATAATTATTATATTATGGATACACAAATAATGTATTTGATCATGGTTATTCACCTAGATGTTAGTATAATTTATTTACATTATGATTTATAAAACCACCCTTCCCTTCCTAGGGGTTAAAAAAGATTTAATGATCAAGACTTTATGCACTTACAGACTCAATGCTTTTATATGAAACCCATACATTATTCTCCTCATGTTATTGACAAAATGATTTATTATGATCAATGTGGCTCATATGATATTAATACACATGAAGTGTTATCTATAACGGCACTCTAATGAATTAGTTAAATAATTTAATCTCTAGATATGACATTTTTTACGATAACGTGGTGAGTAATCTTGGTAAAATTGATTTTAGATGCCTTGGTGATAAATCATAGTGATATTCTTACGAATTTATCATCTAAATGTTTTATCTATATTTCCATGTTATGAATAATGTTTTTTTATTATGATATGCCTCGTGTTCTATTATTCATGTGATGTTATTATTCCCAATGTTCATATAGGTATGCCTCATGATCACTTTCTAAATGTCACCCTTTCTTATTCCCTTATTGGGATAATGATCATGCCTTTCCTTTGATATATTTATCACGGATCAGTAATGCAGTTAAATTAACTCATGGTGAACCCATTAATAAGATTTTCAAATTAGTTATAATAATTTTTTATGTGTTATGTTCCAGATTTCCTTGAAACTAAACATTAAAAGATCCTGTAATTTGTTCCATTTAATAAAAATTTTAGGTAATAAAAAGGTTGTATGTCATAATATCCCTATATTATATAGTATGGTGTAGGTTAATATATATAACATACATACAATTGTTTGGGAATATATCTATTAATCTCAAAGTTTCACTAAACCCTCATGAACATTTTTTCATTTTCTATTATATTGTATCATATATATGAACTTGTTAAATCATATCCAAAACATGTTTTTAATATCCCCAAAAAATAAAATCTATCATCAACATCACTTATATTTCATCATATGTAACATCTTGTGAATATCCCATTCAAATCTCTTTTTTGGAAAATTTTTGAATAATTTTATAGCATATCTATGAGTCAAATTCAATCCTCATTTATCCAATCATAAAGTGTGAACTGCTGAGACTTCGTAGAATTTTTTAAATAATATGAATCACTAGATACATAAATTTAATTTAAGATTATCCACTAGAAAAGCATCAGGTATACTCAAGATATATAGGGATCTAGAATTATCTCCATCAAAAGCATGCATATCTATATCTTTATCCACCAGCTGTATCATATGAATGAAAACATTTTAATATTATACATTTGTCTATGAAATTGAGTGGCCAAGGGACATATTGTATTCCAATACCATATATCCATCTCAGACACTCTCTATTCTCATTTAAGGGATAATGTTTCATAATCATCAAACCAAAGGAAAAAATCACATATTGTTTAAGCTCCAACTAATGATGTGATCTGTAGAATACCCAGCCACCCTCTGATTATAAAATCCTAAAAGCCTTAACAAAAAGGTATCAATATATAATTTTCATCATACTTGGTATCTCTAAAAACATGGTTAATTTGGACCCCAAATATAAACTATGCATACCTATTATACAAAATATATAATATATTTAACTCTATGTGGTATACTTCATGGGTCATCCAGTATAGAAATCCCATTTATGCCTCATGATAATATTTCATCTCCCAATATAGTAATTTTACAACCATTAACATTAATATTTCATCATAACATATAATATTCCACGATAAATATCAATTAGGGATAACTCAAATTCGTAATTTGAGAGGTTTAATATCATTTCACTTTATGATACATACATATATATATATATATATATATATATATATATGAAAAAAACATGAATAATTTCATTTTTGTGTAACATGATACATTTTATATTCTTAAACTACTATAATATTACAAAACAAAAACATATATAACCACTTTATGAACACATAATATTTGATTGAATTATAGATTACACTTTTGTTCTCAATATTTTTACAATTTTTTATCCTCATTACATCTCTATGTAATTATATATTTATCCTTATGTGAACACATGATAATATCCTCCCACCAAAATCATTAATGTGTAACATCATTTTGGAATTACATTTTGAATAGTGGGGATATTTGGAAATAATATTCCTAGTTTTTAACTCTTTAATCATATTAAAACTCATTAACTTCACAAAATTAAATATAAGGATGTTAATAACTTATTTTGTCCACTTAGAACTATTATTAAGTGCATAAAAAACATTCTTGGAACCCTTTCGATAACAATTTCTCTTTAAATATTTAATAAACTCTTTACCAACACATATTAATCTTTTTTAGGATAACTACCATTCACATTGTATTTTGATTATAATAGTATTTTATTTTTTAAATTTTAACTTCTATAAGTCCAAACATACCCCCAATAGTCCATTTGAAACTATATTCTTATTATAATATCATGTTAATATTCCTAAACTCTTTGATGTTCATGAAATAAAATTTATTTTCTTTTAGTTGAAATATTTAATTAAAATGATTTAATTTCCATATCAAATATGGTATTTTTTGGGCTTTTGTAGAATTATTCATAAAATAATAATATTGTTTAAAATAGTACACTAATGGTGGTATCAGGTCTATTATATTCTAATATATATATACCTTTATCCTAGATAAAACATTTTTATCCTTATCTTCTTCTCTAGACATGGTATATAATCCAATTAATCAAAACCCATGTGTATTTAATCATTCATATCATATTTTTTAATAATAAATATTTATTAATAAATAAATTATCTTATCATAAAAATATAAATGAGATTACTATAAATATCCTTTACATAGATCTATTTTTACAAGATAAATTCTTTTTTATTTTATTCCTCGATTTAGTAACCATTTTCATTGTTATATGAATACAAATATCATATTTCAATGAACATGATTGGATACTCAAAGAAAAATTGTTGGAATTTCCAAATAAATTTTCCATTTCTATTTTAACCTTTTACTATCATATAATACCAATATAGAACCAGAATAAAAAGAACACATACCAATTTTAAGGATTATAAACCCTTTCAGAATAGATGTAACACCCTTTTTATGAGGTATTTCCATTTTTATTGAATATTTAAAGATAAAGAATGCTTGGGTTAAGACATGGGAAGTTTTTGGAAGGTTTTGAAAGAGTTTATATGCCTTATAGAGGTTCAAATATTGATAATGGATAGTATAAATAATGATGAATTGTCTCAGAAAATATACGAGATGTTTGGGGGTCATTGGGATAGAACACAGTTGGTAAATGATTTGGAAAAAATGTGGCTGACCTTGTCACTTTGAATTTTTTGGGACATATTCAATTCTTATTGTTACCTTAAATTTTGTGAAATTGTGTGGTCTAATCATTTTATGGTAAATGATTTTAATGAAAATTTGTTTCAAAACGCAAAACATTCAATAAAATACCAATTCTTCCTCCACTGACCTATGATCTCATTTATAAGATTTCCATAGTTTATTTTAAATGATCCATTAAATCCAAACACTAATTTTGATCATTATTTGTGTGTTAGATCATGAAAATAAAGTGTAAATGGAAGTAAGGTGTCATGTATAAAAGATATACTAAGAATATTCATGTCCAACATACCTAAGGTATGTGGGTTCTCCCACATTACACATTTATTACAATTTAAAGGAGTATATATTTATTAAAGAATTTTCTTATGACTTTTAAATAATTTACCCTTTTGAATCTTTGGAAGATTTTTTTCTTACTAGTTGTCTCTTAAAATCTTTGTTGTGGGTGTCATGCACAACATTTGCAAAAAAATTATTAAATGGGGTTTTCAAGGAATAATAGTTTTTTTCCTTATGTTCTAGGCATAACTGGGTTGCATTCATTCCTGTTTATACATGGTGAATCATGGTTGAATGTACCACTATAAATTAGGTAACATTAGATGGAACATGGTTTGAAGTACCACCATCAATTGGGTAATATGAGAAAGACCATGGTCGAAAGTGCCACCATCAAATTGGCTAACCATGTGATGTCTTATGAAAAGGATTATTGGACAGTAGTAAGTATAGGGATGTCTAGGTAATGTATGTATCTATGTGTGATTCTGTAAATCCATGCGTGGGTTATTCCAAATTGAAAAAAAAATGAATTTATTCTACTACATGAAAATAAAACTCTTCAATGTTCATACTACTTTTAGAAAACCAGTTCATCTGCTTTATTTAATATTATTAAAACTTATTTATAAACTTTTAATATTCTACTAGACAATTTTAGAATCCTAGAAGCTAACCAGTATTTGGTCTTAGTGGAATGATGGAAATGACTATTGGTGGTTTCCTACTAGGTATGATTACTCACCCCATGTATATACACATAGGTGCATATGTTGATTTTGTTTTCTATAATATAGAAAAGGGTTTGGATTCATAATTCTCTATAGGTGATCCTTGATGTCACTATTGTAGTTGGTGGAGATGGATCTTTGGAGTTGTTTGTGTCATGTTCTTGAGTGGTCCCACCATGGCATTAGAGTCTTTTACTACACTGGAGTCCTAGAATTTGTTTTATTTATATTGTTTCACTGTTACTCAAATATTTGTATTTATTTCATCATTTATTAGTATTTTTTTTCACATGCATCATTTTAATAGATTAACATTGTTTTTTTATTTTTTCTTACTCATGTAATGATTTTGTGTGTTCATAAATAGGGTAAATATTTCTCCATTTTTATCTTTTGTGTTTAAATCCGTAAAATTTATTTCATCTTTTGGTGTTTGGTGAATATCACATAGTATTAGTATCACCTCTGAATTAGACCAAGTCAATGGTTTCAATAGGGATGTCACAAATAGTATCAGTTTGGCCATTCAATCAATTGTGATAGTAAAAAGTATATAATACATGCAAGGGACTAAAATATATAGAGTAAAAGGATTTATCTAACATTTTATATTGAACGTCAAGTTACCAGGGTATTCCAGTTACAAAAAGTGTTGTTAATAACTTCTAGGTGTGTACTCAACTCATCATCATGGGTTTAATTAGAGAGTTCTTGGTACTATGCATTATTAAATAGATTTCCAATTATGATTTCATTTATCAACCTAATTACTAGATTTTTTTTATTAAGATGTTGTGATTATATATATATATATATATATAATATTACTATGAGTATATGAATAATAAAAATGGTTTAGTTTTTAAAATTATTAATGGTTTAGAGAATTAAAATTTCATCAGTAAGGATAATGAGAAAACAACTAGAGGGATTAGTAAAAAATTAGGTTATGAATGAACAATGGGTGATCCAACATTAGGATAAAAGTTTTATGAAGGAATTTAATTCCACTAAAAGGTACCTAGTATAGAGGATCTTATTTAGGTGAATAACTCAAAAAAATTACTAAAGATGAACTCACTAATTTAACATGGTGATTATGGACTTGAGAGACCATAGGTATATGGATTAGTAAGATGAATATAATTCTTGAATTTATGGGGAATCCAAATATAATAGTTTTAAGTATATCAATGTATATACTTGAAGACCTAGCACTAGTATGGTAGAGATTAGTTTTTCAATCTAATTTAGATCAATATCTGGCTTTGAAAGGATTTAAGAAAAATCAATAAAAAATTA
Source organism: Viscum album (assembly GCA_963277665.1). Classification (NCBI taxonomy): domain Eukaryota; kingdom Viridiplantae; phylum Streptophyta; class Magnoliopsida; order Santalales; family Viscaceae; genus Viscum; species Viscum album. The sequence goes on from OY728142.1 coordinate 1,494,278,860, forward strand.
TTTCCAGAATCCTTCAAAATAGAGAAGGAAAAATGATTCTTTCAGATGGAATAAGAAAGTGTATTAGTGACTAATTATGCTGAAAAATTCACTCACATTATTAGTTTTTTCCGGAATGTAGCTTCTAGAGATAAAGTATCATCTTGGATCATTGAGGTGGTTCTATGACCCGAGGTTCACACAAAGGTTGTAATGTTATGTATTACTTATTATATAGAAATGGTGAATAAGTTACTAGTTACAGAGAGATATCTTTAAAAAATTCATAGTGGGAGGACTCTTTTTTTCATCATTGTATTGGTGTAAACTCTAGTGCAGGGAATAAACAAAAGAAGAAGAGTTACTTCTATGGAAAAAATGCTTTAGAGAATAAATAAAATGGATCAACATCCTATTCACTGAATCACATAAATAAACTAAGATATTTCTAATGATCATTTCTTATTCATAGAATAAAGAATGTTTATAACTACTAAGAAATTTCCACAACTATGGTATGAAAGGGAATATCAATATGTATTGTCATAAATTTCTAAAATTAAAAGTTATAGTTTTCTCAACTCAGCCTCAGGATTAAAATGCTCGGATAGAAAAATCCCATCAGAATAGTCTCATCCATAAAATTAAGAGAACAAACATACCTTTAGAGAAACATTTGTTTTTTAGTAAACACCTCAATAGATAAGTAAAATCTATCCTATAGCAGTTGATTGATAGTAATATGATGTATAACATGATATCACAACTGAGAAATTGGTTCCCTCCAAGGTGTGAGGTATGATCCTTCTGAACATAACTCTTTTCCAAGTCTTTTTTGATACTGATTCATAAAATTTATTCATTTATTCTTGCATGGTTAAAAATTTGAGATTAAAGATGGAAATTATGCCTCACACCATCAATATCAATGCACGCATTGGAGAATAGGAGTAAAAAAGATTCAAGTGACCATTAGTTTCCATTACCATTCATTTGGTGTAGTTTCTATAAGAGTTTACAGTCCTAGAGATATAAAAATTTAATCTTATCTTTAGAATGGATATGATGGGGGAATTTTAATCACATATTCAATACTACATGGGTAAAGTTTCATTCAAACGCCCATATGGAAATTTTCATGTATTCAATGGGGATTTAGATATAAATGTTGGGAGAGTGGTGCATTTAGTCTTAGTAGACCAAACTATATTGGTTTAGTTAAAATCAATAATCATAATAAATGAATATCAGAATTGAAATAAGATTTTCATTCCATAGTGGATGAATACCTATATGTATTTACAAAATATTTTTTTAGGTTACAAACTATGAGGGAAATATATATTTTTCAATTGATAGACTCTTGGGAATAAGACCTATTTTAATATAGTAATAGATAATGGATCATAAATAGTTGTAGGAATTAAAATTATAGTTACATTAATTGGACAGAAAAGGTTTCCTTCGACATTCTATTTCTCATTGGGTTGCACTTGTTTTATTCATAATGAAGGTAGGAATTTATCTCCAGTTATACATTGAATGTCATAAACTGAATCAAGTTTTGATGAAAATGGATTCCATGTTTATTTAATGGATGATATATTTGATAAATTAATTAGATCTATGTTTTTCTCAAAGATTGATCCATGATATGGAAATCATCAGACCATAGTAAGAAAAGATATTACTTTGAATATAACATTCTTAGGTCGTTATGGCCATTACAAATATTTCACCATTCCCTTTTTCCTGAGGAAATCATGTACAATCTTCATAGCCTTGTGGAATTGTATATTCCACGAGTACCTAGATTATTTTTAGGGATTTTTTGATGGTATATTTTTTATTATTAATGTACAAATAATAATTGGGGTTAATTTTAAATTTTACTATGCACATTTTTTGATCAAGGATTTTTTGAAAAATTTTCTATATTTGAATTCTAGATACTATTATTCTATTTACTTAAGCATGGAATTTTTGAAGAGGGAATAACAATTAACAATGGGAAAATTGATGTCATCTTCTCTTAGGGACCACTAAGTAATTTCTTCATGATATAAATATTTCAAGGTCTACTATGATATTACTATCTCTTTGTTCAAGATTTATCAAGGATTTCTTCTCCTATGACTACTCTACTGATAAAGGGTGGCCCATTCCCAGGGATCGAGTAATGTCATAAATGTTTCCTATAGATTAAATATTGTCTCTCTTTAGAACCTAGAACAATATTACCACAACTAATTCAAGGATATATGGTATATTGTGATGCATCAAGATCCAGTAGGGGTTGTGTTTTCATGCATAGTGGTCATATTGTGGCGAATAGTTTAGGGAAGTTGAGAATGCATGAGAATAACTATATAACTCATGACATAGAATTTTTTATATTGTTTCAAGTCTTAATGGAATGGGAGTATTATCCCATTGGAGAAAGGTTCAAATTATTCACTGATCAAAATGTATTTAAAATATATATTCTCTCAATAAGACATGAACATGAGGAAATGAAGATGGATGGTGTATATGTAGTTGTTTGAAATTGAATTGGTGTACACACCTGGGAAATGAAAATTATATATTTGGTTCTTTGAATGAGTATATATATAATAAATTTGTTATGAAGTCTCATGAAAAATTATAGTTGATGAGAATTATTGCTAAAATTAGTCACGATTGGAATGAATTGAATGATATTGAAACTTTCTTCTGAGTTAATCTTGTTCTTGAATTGATGATTTTATAAAATATAATCATATATCATATTTTGATTGAATATTCATTATTTTAAACCCAAATTTGAGGATAATTATTATGGATTTAATAAGGAAAAAAATTTATTATTAAAATTTGATAACTGAATTATGGACCCTCAAACTTTCTAGGAATATATATTTTTATCATATCAAAATTCCAATTGGTCTATTCATCTAGGTATTAGAAAAAATATGAGTTTTTGAGATCTAATTTATGGTATTCAGGTATGAAATGCATGATTTTAGAATATTTTATGAAATATATAACTTTTCATCATGTAATGGTTGATAAAGAATGACTGGTTGGTGTGCTGAAATCCATGATTATTCTTATATGGAAGTGGAAATACATTATCATGAACTTTTTCATTGGTATACTGAGGATGATTCAAAATAATTATGTCATTTGAGTTATTTCTGATCTAATTTCCATGTTGAAATTATTCCTCCCAATCAAATATTCTTTCACATTATAGGATTTGGTAAATACATATATTTGATAAGTTTTCAAGTTGTATGAATGTCATATTTTGATCATCTCCAATAGAGATATTCAATCCACTTACCGATTTTGAATATCAATGAATTATGATCTCATAAATCAATTGACCATGAGAATGGAGTATCATCATCATACATATGCATATTCAAAATAAAAAAATCAAACATTAGAAGATATAATTAGTTCTTATGTTATATATTTTGGTATCTCATGGGAAGATCATATGACTTAGGTGGAGTTATCATATAATAAAAACTATTTGATGATGTTAAATATGGACCATGTAAAGTAAATATATGCACATATTTATTTTTTTGAACTATATTGGGTGGAAATAATTAAAACATTACTCATTAGATATAGTGTAGTCCATTACACTACAGAGAGGATACATATAGTAAGAGTTGGGTTCTTCAGTAAGGTTCATGCCCCTTTGGAATAATTGAAAAGCTGTTGTTTTACCTTAATGAAAGTTCCCAAGGGGTATAAAATAGTGGAACTATATTTCTAAACATATTATAATATAATTGTAAGAATAATTATCCATAAAATATAATCCAATTATCGGGAAGTCTTGTTTCCTTGAGGGTTTTATTCGGGTGAGCTTAGCGACGTATTCTCCCTCTTCTTGGTGGCAGTGGAAACTGTGTCGGTCCCTCCCCCACCCATGGGTGATGGACCTTTATTGTACTTAATGGGCTTGGAGTAATTCCTAACCCTCTTTTCAACCCCAAGAATATCCCACCATTAACACAATTCTCCCTGCACTCTATGCTCCCCGATTTGTATGAAGGATAACCTAATCTTCCATTGTCACTCGCAGAGTTTTATGAGGCCCGATGTTTCTAATTTGGGCTTGATTGCTCTATTCTCACAAATATGGCCCTCAGTGTAACGCTTCAATAGATTCATCTTTATTTTTTGAGATCTACAAGATAGGTCTACAATTGGTTTTCTCAATTAGAATAAATTCAAGATTCACTTCACGTATGAGGTAGACCTTATCAGTGAATGGTTGGGCATGCCTTGTAGCTATAATGGGTATAGATTTTACCTCCATAGATGGTCATAAGACTGTCAAAATAAGTGGGACTACCCTTCATTTGTGATTTGGGTGAGTTTCACAACTCATTCCCTACAATTTCAGAACCCTTCAACTATTGGGATGCTTGAGAATCTCGTAGGAAGGTTCTCATTCTATGATCGTCGTACCAAGGTAGTGTGTCATCTTATTAATTGAAGAGATTGTATCGAATTTAATGTTTCACGAAATCCTTTTTGATTTAATTAGGATTAAAATTTTATAGGAATACATATATAGGCAATAGGTGGTGTATAAATCTTTGGTGGACTTTTGTAATGTCTACAAGAGATTAGGTGATTCGTCTGTGCACTTTAGCATAGGTCGAGACAACACGGGCCTGGGACCATTTTTGTGGATGGTTATTTAAGCTAGGCATAAGTGGGTGTGAAGATTGATGAGGTGGTTCATGGTGAACCATGATACAGTATGAGTCCTTTAAAAAAGTTGTATATGGTATTAAGAGGAAAGGTTAAGAGGTATAACTATGGAGATATGCCTGGTCTTGGTGCATGTCTGAAGGAACTAGCTCAAGGAGGTGTTATCTCTATGGGGTGTAATCAATTGGAGGTCATTCTTTATGTTTATAGGAGGATGATGGATTGGAAGGCCCTTGATTGACTACTAATATAGCTACCGGCCTGCCAATTACTAAATATATGATCCCACAGAGTGAAACTTTAGAGGCTCCTAATGAGGTTGGAATAAAAGTTTTAAATTAAGATAATGATACAAAGAATAGGCATGACATAGATAAAATTAAATGCAAGGGAATCTACCCATAGTGAATACAGTGTAGGCTAGGTGAAGACAACCAGTGGGGCGAGACTTGAAAGAGAGTTTAAAACAATTAGAGTGTGTAATCATTTTTAATGTCATCAGGTTGATGAAATGAGACATGATTTAGTGGGCAACATGTCTTGAGTTTCTTCTACCAAGGATGTCTCTGTCACACAATAAACGTTTCCAGACCACTCTACTATAATCAAGGTAATTATGGTGAATGAGGTTCACGATGAGAATGTTGATGGTGATGACACTCTTATGGGGTGATATTTTGAATGAAAATATGGTGACCTCAACTCTAATGTTTAACATGATTATTATGATAGAGTGTCTGAGGATAAAGTTCATAAGTGGAAAGATGCTTCAATCAGGCCCTGGACAGAAGGGTGGAAGGGATTTCATATGGGGAAGAAGGATTACTCCTCCTTACATCTTCTTATTGAGACATGATCATCAAATAATTTGAAATACATGAAGATGGAAACTAGTGTAAGTCAGGTGTTGTGCTTGAAAAATACTTGGAATTATTCATTAGATAGGAAGAAGAAATGATTGAATAGATTTTGTATCTCAATGCTTTTGAAGAAGAAGTCTCTAAAATGATGGGGATAACATTACAGATGACCCTCACTAAGGAGCAATATGCCTGGATAGACAAGTATGACATGATAATAGTTGGGGGCTTCAATAATGGGAATATCTTCCAAGAGAAGTATATTCAGTCCTGGGAAAATCTAGCCTTTTAGTTCAAAGATCTTTTTTTAGACTAACCATACACTCCGGTTAGCGATATATCATGGAAATTATATAGGGAGATTAATTCTTATAGGATTATCTTTCTCTTGAATGACTCTAATATTTACCTTTCTGTTTGAACTCATGGTTTACTCTACAATACCATAAATGAAGTCTCATGAGACTAAACATTACCCAGTGAATTGGAGTTATATATAGGAAAACCTATAATAAAACATTTATGAATATTTGTGCAACATGAAGAATCAAAAATAAGGAATAAACATAAGGATTACCCATGGAATGAAATGGGTATCATAATCATGTCCTAAGGCATAACAGATGGGTGTATCATAAAGGTGTCCCTGAAAGAATAGATTTAAATAATAAATGGAATTTAATAATAGAAAATAGTCATAGATCATGATAAATTATATTAAACTCAAGTGAAAACATGTAAAAATAGTGTTTAATAAACTGTTTCCATAAGCCACTTTAGTGAGGTTTAAGGGAAATTATAAAAGAGACATTAAAGATGTTAAAAATGTAATTTTTTTTTGTAAAAACCAGAAATGAAATAAGATATTTTTTATGATTAAATGAGTTATTTTATAAAAAAAATAATGGTGTCTTAAAATATATTATGGATTTTACTTGAAAGGGTAAGAAATTGGGATGTTTCCTTCAATCAGGCTTTCTTATCAGGATGAATTCAGAAAGGAAACTTATGAAGAATATATTTACCCATCAGATAATGAATAATTGAGCAAGGTACATATGTTTGGAACACACACATGGAATTTAGTAGGACTATATAGAAATAATTAGAAATTACATTTTGTTAAATAGAGAGAAAGAGTAACCTCACAGAAAAATAGAGGTTCTAAAAGATCCCTTACGTTTTGTATGAATGTGTTCTACACATTCACTTACTATAATGTATAATAAAATTATATAAATTAACTATTTACATAAAAAACTTATCCATATATATTTTATTTATTATAATTTTATTAAGTTAACTAATGTCCATTTTTTTGAGTTGTAATGTTTAATTTTGTTATTCCATGATCTTTCATTCCATAGATTTCTTAAACAGTTTAATCATGTATAATTATATATGATCTTTTATAAAGATACAAAAACTCTAAAATTTTAGTGAAATATTATTAATATATTTTAATAATTTTAAATTGTTCCATATATTAGTTTTTTCATATTTGATAATATTTTTTTAGATAAAATTTTATTGATAATCATTTAGATTATTTTGGCGGTTTATCAATCATCAAGAACTAGTTTTTATTATTATTTAATTTTAGGAATATATATTTGTTATAGAACATGGAATAAGTTATAATATAAATTTTAAAATATTTTTTAACCATTATAATTGTTTTATGACAAGACAAGTAAGTGATAAATGAAAATGGAATAATATCATCCATAAAGGAGGTGAATTGACACATCACGAATGATGTTTAACTTTTTAGAATAAATAGATAATAGATTTTATTTGATGATGGTATTACATCAGCACAATAAAATTCCAGTATATGTATGATACAGTAGTTATCATATCCCTTTGTATATAAGAGGAGAGGGTAGGATAAGATAATAAAAGTAATTAAAAGAGAAAGGATGATTTTACCTTTTGAATATCGTCTCCTGGTGAACCTCCATAAGACACTATGAATTGGTCTTTTTGTGGGACCGAAAAGACAATTACATGAGAAATAGGTTTTGGAGATGAATTGGGAATAATTTTAGCTAACTAAAAATCTTATAGGGTTTGTGGAGAATAGGTGGTGAGGGTTGTATTTATTAGGAAAGAGAGGGGTGTTTTATTATTATTTTATCCATTAGTTTATTATTTTGACTCAAGATTATCAATAGTGTAGAATCAATTGACTAGTAATAGTAACTAGAGAATGCGAGTTCTACATAATGTCCATTTACCCCATTAATGGCTCAAAAATGACTAAAAAATTCATTTATTTACTTTTTATGTTCAATATCTTAAATTATTTCATTTCACTATTCACAAAAAAATCAACTATTTTTGAAAAATACAAAAAATTAACCCTAACCATTATTAAACATTTAGATTTCAAAAATAAACACCATTTTATGAAAATAATTTTCTAAATATTAGTAATTTGTTTTTAATTAAAATCCGCATGTATTCAAAAAATAATGATTTTAAAATTATAATCAATTTAATGACGCATGGAAAATTAATTGAGGTCTCATAAATTTATCCTATAATTATAATAAAAAAATATTAATATATAAATTTATTTTATGAAAATATGTTTTCTTTTAAATCATTATATTAATTATCAAAATTGTTCATAAACAGCTACGTTTCACAGAAATACCAATATTTATTTTATTATTTTTTTTAAAATTATTTAATTATACAATGATATAAATATCTATTATTTAAAATTATAATGTTCCCAAATATTATTTATACTTTAATAGGTGAGGTTACCATTCTAATGGTTTCATTACTATTCTTAATGGTCGTATTCATATTCCAATGGTCAGGTTAATTTTCCATCATTCTTGGTTCCTTAATTTCTATGAATACTTCTTATTTCATTGATTTTACATTCACATATATTTTATATCAGGTGTATACATATAAATTACTCAAAAAAATGAATATTATACTATTAAAATTATTTTTATTACTATATATTTGTTCGTGAGTGCATTCAAATAGATCGATCATATCCATATTTTGATATTATTAATATATTATTTTCTATTTATAGTCCCTCTATAATTATTGGTTTGTTTTCTGAAAAAAGAATCAATATTTATTTATAAGGATAGTAATTTTATTTGGTTCTCTATGTGATTTATTATAATAAGGGAAATTTCATTGATAAATTTTTTCATCACTACATTTCCCCCTTAAGAGATTTCACCCTTGAAATTGTCTTCTACATAATAACGTTAAAAAAGGTGAGGGTACTTATCTTATTCCCATCCATGAAATATAAAAGAAAATTTAAAATATGTGGGATTTAATTATTATCTAATAAGCATATGAAAAAGGAAACATTGAACACAGAAGGATAAACTTGTTAATGAAAAGTATATCCTAACTCATGATTTCTTATGTTTCAATCTAGGTTATCCAAGGTGATAGAACTCTACCAAGAGTTATTAATAATATTTTCTAGTCCTAATTTCCAAAAATAAGTATAAAATGATCTGATTCCAACTATAGAGACTATATCCTTTTACACATATAGTTACATGATTTTAAGCATAAGTCTCAATCAAATACAAACTGAGGATTGTAAAGTCTAGTGTCTTTAGACGATTAGATGCATAAAACTAAAAACATGGAACTAGAATAAAACATATCTTTATTAATATTATATTTTATGATTCTAAATTATTTTGATATCCTATATCTACAGAATATATCCTTGAGAATATATGAAGAAAGGGATGATCTAAAAATCCCTATAAGGGAATAAACATTAGAATAAATCATAGAACATGGGTAAGATGCCATAACATTATGAAAAAAAATGGAAATGAACATGATTAATAATATAGAATCATAACATGTACAACATGGGATAATTTTATCTTGGAAACATAGTAATGCATAAAAAAATAAAACATTACATTAACATGAGTCTATGGTAAATTCCAAGACTATATCACATGGTAAAAAGTGTACCATAATAGAATAGGTTTACACCCTCATCCCATACATGAAATATCATGAGACTAAAAATTACCCAATAAATTATAGTGCTACATGTGTTCACCCATAATAAAATTTTCACACCAATGTGTGCCACATGAAGAATCATGCATAAGGAATAAACATAAGGGTTACCCATGTAATGAAATGGGTATCATAGTCATTTCATAAGGCATAAAAAACAAGAGAATCATAATTGTGTCCATGAAAAAATGGATTTAAATAATACATTAAAATTTATAAGCTAAAATGTTCCTATATCATGATAAATTATTTCGAAATGAAGTGAAAATATACAAAAATAGTGTTTAAAATAAATTAGAAATCAGACTCTTTAGAACAATTTAATGGAAAATATTTAAGAGACAATAATGACAACAAAAAATCATAAAAAAAAATTATATAGTCTTTCATGATAAAATCAGTTATTTTAGAAAATATATTGGAGTATTAAAAGAAATTATGGAATTTAAATGAAAAGGTTAAGAAAATAGTATGTTCTCTTTAATAGAGCTTACTTATTGGGAAGAATTGAGAAGGCATCCTTATAAAAATGCATTTCTCCATAAAATAAAGAATAAATGAGATTTGTACATATTTTTGGAACAAACACCCCGAGTTTAGGAGTAGTACATAATATTAATTAACAATTACATTGGAACAAACACACAACATATAAATAATATTTATTTATATCAAATTAAGAAAAATTATAACCAGTAGTATTATACTCAATGGATTTATTCCCTTTTAATTTGATTCATATCTTGTATGATTTATTTCATTATAAATTTAAAATATTTTAATATAACATACTTATAGTTTATGGACATATGGTTTTAGGTATGAATTGTTTTTCTTAATTTACAGGGTGTTATAGTGATATTATAATCACTATGGAAGTTATTTTAAAGCAGGTATGATCTTTATTATGGGATTAATAACAAATTTTTATCATGATATCTAAATACCATATTACATAGTGTTCATATGATGATTATGTGATATATGTATATATAATGGTGCATTTTTAAGGAGATACTATATTCAATCATCTGTTTAAATAGAAAGTAAGATATAAAAGGTAGCAATGAGAATGAAATTTACAATTAATGTCAATAAACATGTAAAATGATTATAGTTTTTTTATTTGAGTGTTTGTAGAATACGGGTGTTTCTACAGTTGAACAGGTTTATCTTCATTTGTTAAGTTTTAATTTGGTGATATATTTTGGGTTGTATATAACCTTTTGGTTGGACATGGGGGAGGGTGTTGTGGTAAGTCTCCCTGAGTATTGTTGATTCATGGTAGAGTCTTTCCCCTAAGATATTGATGTTTTAATTTTGGTATTCTTATGATGATTTTTTTTGTGTTAATTATTATGGCATTGTTTTGGATATCTTGTATGCTATAGTGAAAATAAATTTTCCACTTTCCCCATCATGTTGATTGATTATTAAATATTTTTATCTATGTTTATGATAATTTTATATTGTGTGTATGTGATATTTGATATTATGTAATGTTTTTAACATATGATTTGTTGTTATATAAAAATGGTTTTTATTGGATCAATGTTTGTTAAATGTATATAAGAATGTAGTAATGGATTAATGTTAATACATTTAAATATGTGGGGTGTCATGGATCAAGGTTATGTTATATATTGACATGGATGATGTAGTGATGGTGATATAGTTGCGGCTATGGAAATTTTGTTTGAATATGAGGATATAATGACCATATGGTAATGTGGAATGTTGTGATAGTGTGACTATCATTACATTCTTAACTTCAAAATTAGTTAGTGAGGGGTTATCCTACCATCTTTCTACTTATTTCAATAGTAATTACATTTGAATTGATATGTAAGAGTGATGGTTGATTTTCTAGGTCTTTTTCATATTGTATAATAATATAAAATGATATTTCCCTTAATGATTAATGGTAATAGTTAATTAACATAAGGATATGGTATAAGGGGATGCAGTTAATTATGGGGACTTTTATATACTATAATCCTATATGCACTCCTTGATTTTTATTTCTTGTCTAAACCCTTTTATTGATTCTAAATTTATCATGGTTTAATTAATTTTACACATTTATACCCATGAAACCCTTATTTCACATGGATACTGAATTGTTTATATGTATGATATTATGAGAAGTCCCACTTGACTACCACTCTATGGTTTTCTTTAAGTTGTTTTATATGATATTATAATGGAGATTAATGATTCTAATTATCCAGTATCCGGAGTGTATTTCTTTGAAGTTAGTCTTGAATTGTATCTAATTTAATTGTATATGATGGCATGTAGAGATATTTTAGTTTGAGATTTGTTAATATTTTTATTATATATTTGGGGTTGTTTGGTGGTTCTGGTTTATTTTCTAGATATTTATTAGTGTAATTCTTCAATACATGTGATAGGTACCCTGTCTACTAGTCTCCAACCCATGACCTGTTGGTGGAATGATGTAGTGTTCACACTAATTATCATTGCTATACTAGGAGAGGTTTCTATGAGGGGTGAATGTCATTAATTATACCCATAGAATATATTACTCATGAAATATATATTTTTCAAATAGGCCTAAGATTAAGTATTTTGGAAACATTTTTTTACATTCCAATGGTCAAATAGGTCACACAACTCATAATAAAACATGATATGAAATAGGTATCTCAACTTCATCATAATATCCTTAAGATTGAAAATGATATATGATAGTCTACAAAATATATAAGTACAACCATAGAGGTTGGATGCTAGGAAATCCAATCACTCGACAAGAGAATTCCTAAAACCTATTTTGAAAACATTCACAAGTCCCCATCAGATGCAGGTATATGCTTCACTATAACACCCATATATCACCAATTCTGGGATGTATTTATCTACAATACCCAAATTCTTGTATCTTTTTATTATGTATCGGTTTCACAATCACAATTTTGAGTGAAACGTGATCTGAACCACCCATCTTCCCAAAACATTCAATGATCACAAACCATCCTATCCACAACCAGGATGATGTCCCAATATATCATATCTACAAAATTAAATCCCACATGAGATCTATCTCACTAATGTTAAATAATATACTCAACCTCTCAAAAAAATGGGGAGATCAGGACAAGAAAAAAAATCTATAACTGAAGAAGTCTAGCTTGTAGATCCATTGAAATATCCAAATCCTAATCAACGATACCAGAATAAAGTAATTAATCACACTAGCATTGATGGGTATAAATACTAGTAAATAAAATATAAAATATACCTTGAAGTGATTCATATAATACCCAATTTAAACCATACATCACAAAAAAATTTGTGTTACATGACCATAGACATTCTGCAACTAAAGAGAACCCCTCAAGAGGTGGTAGTATAGAACATAAAAAGTGTTTCCTACCTATAATTGTTCATGGAGCACCAAATCTTCTTCCAAAACCCCTTATAAGACGCTTTATCATACAATTGTAAGGAACATGGTCTCAATGTTCCCTTCAATATGAAATCATTTCCAGGGAACCACTCCAGTTATCCACAGTAAAATGTTTTCACATTTCTAATATAGGGTGAATCTATATAGGAAACACATCTGCCAATACCCTCTCAAGGAATCTATTACATGAAGTTGGAGAATAAATGTGTATCCCCATCTCAAATCATGCATTTAATTACTCAATATATCTCCCAGTGTTTAATAAATCAATTTTTAAAACATGTCCAAGGTGTACCCCCTCTATAAACGTCAACAAAAACTTAGTCACAATCATGTTGTATTAATGAAGTCTGAATATATCCCAAACCCAATCATCATCAACATCACCAAAAATAAGTTTTAAAAAAAATCATGAACAAGAATCATTTTTATAATAAAACCATTGGTGGTTTTATATTCATTGTATATCAATGAATCCTTTCACCTTGAAGGGGTATGAATGAAGGAACTTTTATCTATTCAACAAGTTTCAATAGAAGATAGGGATCAAGAGTCATATATTTTAAACAATCATATATCCCTCAAAGATCATTATAAAATTAAAACATAATACGCCTCTATTAATAGCTCACATGTAGTGAAATAATCCTTCTTGTAGTCTTATTAGGGGAAACTAGCATACATGCTATAAAAGGTCTACTCAAATTCAATGGTAGTGTATCTTACCTATATAAATGAGGAAAATAAACCACCTAATAAAATCCCTAGATTAATGACTCATCAATAAACTCATCAGATATGGGATGGTTATGAAAATTCATGGGTATATGAAAACTCATACTCAGAATATTAATTGGATGTATATGGGTAGAATATATAATTTTACAAGATTAACCCATTGTTATAAGACCATATTTGTAGGATATGAACAAAAACGAACATGAAAATTTAAACTGAACACATTATGATGAATATACCATCTTTACTATAACCTGAAACCAATTCCACAAAGCATTAAGTTGACAAACATATTATTAGATTCATGGTTAATGGATACGTCGACCACTGAAAATACACTATTATCCTTGGTCTGATGCATGAAATAAAAAAATATAAATATTTTTTCCCAATGTCTTCCAAATGAATCCTCATATGACCACTAACTCCAATACATCTCCCTGGGACATAATGAACTATTGTAGATTTTCTACATGACCTAACCCATCAGGTCCACATATGTACAGGTGATAACCTAAGTGTGGAACCCCAATCCCATTTTAAATAAAAATGGGTATTGATACAAGAACTAAGAGGGTGTAAACATTAACGGGTGTCTTTAGCCTCTGTCAAACTATACAAAATATATAGCTAAATTAATCATATATATTTAAAAAATTCTATAAATATACATTAATAATTACACTAAATAATAATTTCAGAATGATACATTGGTTACGAAATACTATGCCTAATTGGCAACCTAGTTAGAAAATGGATACAAATTAAATATGAAACACCTTGGGTTTTTGGGATTTTTTTAATTAATTAAATTTATCTAATAGCCTGTACAAAATGTGGCACAAAGTTAAGATTTAATTACATGAAAATTAATTTTAACCTTGTGCTTCACACTACACTGGTCTATCTTACATTACACAATGTGTTTTACCAAAACCATGACATATAATTAATATAGTTATTTATATTAGACCATTATAATATAGTAATTAAACTTAGTGATATTAATAGTAGTAATTAATTTTAAAATATTAAATATTTTTTATATAAATGAAACATATATAGAAAAAAATACATAAAGTTTGGTAATGACTTTATATGTTTGAAAGCACCAGTTTATTAAGAAATATTTCAAAATATTAAATATTTTTATATAAATGAAACTTATATAGAAAAAAAATACATAAGGTTTGGTAATGACTTTATATGTTTGAAAGCACGAGTTTATTAAAAAATATTTTTTATTTATTATTTTGAACATTAATAAAATTAATTTGTTCACATTTTTTAAAAATGTATTTGATAAAATAAACCGATTCATTGAAATAATTATGTAAAAATTACCTTAGGGTGAAATTTGGGTATTTTACTTAAAATTATCATTTTTAATGAATAGTGAAAATTACTAAATTTTAATAAAAAATAACTTTTTCATTTTTTTGTTCGTAAAAGAAAATTATATATAAAATTGGTTATAAAGTATAATTAGTTAAATTATAAATTCTTTAATCCAATTTAGGTCATTGTAATAAATTTAATATTTAATTTAAATATAAAAACATTTCAATCTTTTGAATGTCTTCTCTTCAAAACCTCACATTCTCATCGCGTCTGTGGGATTAATTTTCAAAATTAAATATTATGACTTATATGAATGAAATTTTGAAAAAAGAATTCTATATTTTGAATCATAATAATTTATATTATCTAATTATGTAAAAATTATGTTGTTGACAAAAATGGATATTAAATATTATTTACCGAAATTAATGTAAAAAATTGATTTACCATGTGGTTAAACTAAGATGATATCGGTAAAAATGACCAACCAAATATTTCAACACCGATTTTCTAGAAATATTCGTAACATATATATTAATTTTTTATTTCTTATTATTGAGGCTTTTAGAAAGATAAAAAAAATTTTATGATTGAATCGTTTCAAAAAGTTACAAGTGTGCCACTAACCTGACTTATAAAAGGACACCACTTATCCTCTCTTATTAACAACTTAAAATAATTTTTTTTTCATCCAATACCAACCCAAATTACATAAAAGCCTCCTTTATATCATCTCAAAATATATTCTTTTAAATAAATCCTACTATGGAATAATTTTAATGCAAACATAAAGATGATACCTGAAAAAGTGGTGACATTCATCAACAATATTTTTTTATTTCATCCTAGACCTATTTTAATTATTATTATAATAATATAATTTAATAAAATAAATATATTATGTATAATTAAATGTTTTTATGTTATGTTCATGGAATACAGTCATCGCCACTTCCATCAAATGGGTTATGAAATCGGTATTCATGTGTATGAAGGGCTACCGCTACGCAAATCAATGTCATTCGTTTTATCCATTGATACGTCTAAAGGTTGGAAATAATGATGTATTTTTTATTTATATTTTACATTTATAATATTATTATACTTTTAGAATTATTATATCACACATGTATTTTTTTCTTTCTATTCTATCTGAATATGATAACGTCATTTGTGTACAATAGAATATCACCTCACAAAGCGATGTGATTCATTCATGCATTACATGGAAGGTTATAAGTATGATTTATATGACATAGAAATTATTCTTCAATGATAATATTTCATTTACCTTTGATTCATTAAATTCAATATGAAAATGGAAAAAATGTTCATATGTACATATGACCACCATCTCCATGAATGTTGTATTTCATTTCCTATTAATAAATATTATGGATTACTATATATAAATATATACTTACTACATATGATATTTATATCATGTTTAATATTTTATACATGATTAATTAATTGTAAAATTTATATGATCAAAAAAATAACAAATCAAAACATACAGGAAAAAGAAATCGGTTTTTACCTGAAACATATCTTTACCATAGAATTGTTATGAAATGGGTTATAAAAGGTCGTAATAAAATAATGTATGGTATGATATATATAAATACATTTTTATAATAAATTTATAATAAAATAATATTTATTATATAAGAGGGGTTAATGTGTATGATGGAAGTCAAGACTCAAGGTGATATATTTTATCGTCACTTTTATTTTGTTTTAGAAAAATTATATATTCTCCATGGGATTATTTTATGAGGGATATATACTACCTATGAATGTATTTTAATATTATTATCCTTAAAATTATTATGAATTATAAATACATTGTATGATTACTCTTTCGGGGGGATAACTCTTTCAATGTCTTCAATGTGGTAAGGGATTTTTTTCTCAATTTTTTTTCTTTGAGATGCACGTTTTGTTATGAAGCTATATTATTTTATGAGGTGTATATAATACCCATTTGACATGTAAAATAAATAATTTATTTATACTCTGGATGTTATAAATTACATTATCTATTATACATTCATGGGTCTGACAATTCATAGTTATCAAAGTGGTAATGATTTTATGTTACAGTCTCATCATTTATCGAGATTGTTTATTATTATGTTACTAAAGATAATATATTATGACATATATCTCAAGAAACTATTTAATTTTATTCCCCTATTATTATTAATTATATCTTCAAGTGATAATATCATCTTTCAACACTTTGGTAATTAAAAATAGTTGATAAAATGTTTTTTATAAAATAAGAATTTATTTATCTATTGTGTTAGAAATATGTATTATTTAAAAAGTATGTTTTCAAAAATTAATTTCCAAAATGTTTTATTATTCTCATATAGTTATAAAAAATAAATTTTACCCATCATTTACTTTTTAAAAATTTTCAAAGGAATCTTCTTGTCATCTTTCAAATAATTCTTATTTTTTTTACTCGAAATGTGTAAGGATTCTTCATTTTAGCATATAAGAAATTAATGTAACATCCCATCAAAATTATTTATTTTTAATAATTATTTATAAGTTTTAAAATTTATTTTCAAATAAAAATATTTTAAAAATAATTTATGTTTTAAAATGTTTTTTTAAAAGTGGAAATTATATTTTCTTCAATAAAATTTTTAAATGACAGTTGAAATTCATACTCCAACCAATATAACTTCCTTTGATGTTACATATTATTTATTGGGGATATGATTAAAGGATTCCATTATTATTATTTCTATAAATGTTTTATGTTTATGATAAATATGTTTTTATGAAACCTGTTTCTCTTGCAGAGATTATACCATGATAAAATTCTTTTGGAACCCACTTATTTTCACAAGTTATAATATGATTAAATGATGAAATGATTATGAAACCTGTCTCTTTTCAATAGTTTATTATATAATTATTTTTTTATAAAATAATTTCATTTCATGTTTTATGATATGATTATTGTTTTATGATCTTGTTGAACACATAAATTTGGTTTTCATTATGATAAATGTGGGACCTATATCTCCCACCAAATCATTGGGTAATGATTTATATCACATGATATATAAAGGACTAGAATGGGGAGTGAACCTGATTCCATAAGAGAGTTTGTTTACTATGATGGTATTGGTAGTAGAAATTCTGTACTATTTTGGTTTAGAGAGTGAACCCATTATACTATGATATCCTTTGTAATGATCCTTGAATAATATGAAAATCATTTTCTATTCTTATGTGTATACTATAAATCTATGAGTTATGCCAATTTTATGCTCACATATAATTTTTTAATTTATTCCCTTATGATTCATTTCATATGAGCTATAAATATTTATACCATGACTCAATATTATGATATTTGATATGCAGGGTATGGTTTTAAAATTTTATACCCATGTTTTATTACCCTTATACTTATGATATGATTATGTATCTCCCTTTTTACAATAAGCATCTATGTTTACCATTTCTTATGTTTCATTTCCCCAGGTTATAAAGAAATTTATTATGTGTGATATGTTTAATAATTGTTCTAGTCATTAATATTACAGTGGGAAATAATGACTTTTACCTTTGAACCAGCTGTTTTTATTTCCATGTTTCCAAACACACTAAACTATTAGAATCCTCAAGTCTGTGTTTGTGTAATATTGTAATGAATATTCATAAAAACTAATTGAATATCAATACATTATAAGCATGGGTTTCTATAATTGGTATCAAAGGATAGGTTTAGTAAACATTTTGAAACTGAGATGATAAAACCTTAGTGAGATCCCTAAGGACATGTCTAAGGGAAAGTATAAGGATGAGTGAAATTATATGAACATTTCCTAGAATTTTGGAAAGTCATAGAGTGAGTGGCTTATAAGAAATTTAATCCCTATAGTAATACTAATAGTGGATGTTTCTATGTAATATAGGTACCTAGGGGTAATAACATAAAGAATGGATCATTGAGTAAGACTCGATGGTCAGTTAGTGCATGAAAATAGACCAAGCTGCATGCCTGGTTTGATACTCCTATGGGATATGCTTTTAAAATTAAAAAAAATATTTATAGAAAATCATTATAGATTTAAATATATTATGGTTATCATGATAATGTGGTTCTCCACTATTATTATTGTATATTACTCAATGATTTTTTGTTTTAGTCATTTGATGGAACTTGACAGAACCATGTTAATTATGAAATGAATTGATTGTACTCATAATAATCCAAATTTTATGGTAGTTGTAATGAAAAATATAATTCTTATGCTCACATAAATTCCTCAATCTATGAATCATGTTGGAATAGTAAATGCATAAAGGAGTGAAAACAAAATATTGAGTCTTTCGTGAGGAAACATACACCTTCTTTTAGTGAGCATTTTGATCTACTAGATTCTGAACAATGGATCAAAACCACTGAAAAGATATTTACCTTTGCCCTATGTTTAAAAAAATTAATTTTGTTTTTATACCATTTATAATGTAAACCATATTAATAGTGGACTCTTATCAAGAATACAAGGAAGTGAGATGAAATTGAATCCATGGATTGGGATGAGTTCAAGAACATATTTTTCCAAAAGTAAATTCATTTCATTATTCTTATAATGATTGATATGATTTTTTTAGATAAATAAAAATGATGATGAATATCTGGGTACCTATGAGGAAAATTTTACAAGACAATAAAGATACGCTTATGGTATTATCATCCTACATGAATGTAAGGTTGTTCAATTCATCAGTGGCTTAAAACCAATTCTATAAATGGTGTTAGCCATAAGTTACATCAATAGATATAAAGTTATTTTTTTATGTTCTATCAAGGTGGAAATAATGGTTTGAGTTATTTATCAATATTATGGTTTTGATAAGAATAGAAAAATGGAATTCAAAAGAAAATCAAAGAACCATTGAAAGAAGAAGATGAGCTTTCTTTTATGCTCATAGTTTGGGAATAATCAAGGAGTAAATTATCTTAAGGGGACTAGTAATGTTTTATGTGTTGAATATAATTTAATCAAGAAATTTATTTCTAAATTGATGGAAACAAGTTATATAATGATATGAATATATAAAATGCTTCACAAAATGAACGACCCACATTCCAGATTTTCTAATACAATGAGTACCTGAATTATGTTAACCAATGACCAAATTTTAATTTTAATGATAATAATAAACAATAGAACCCTACTAATCCAAGAGACAAAGAGAAATATAATTCCATTAATATTTTTTGAGGGGTGAGAAAACAATGTGGTGAAATGTACACTTACCATCCACTCTATAACTGCTAATGTCTTATTTGACTCCAGATCTACCCATTCCATCATATCTAAATAATTTTATAAAGGTATAAAAATTCCAACTAATTGATTAGATTTATAATTCTTAGTGAAAACCCTTAATCGTATGACGATCTCATATCAACTATACGATTCCTCTACTGTTTAATTTTGGGGGAATGTGCTTCCAACAAATCTCATCATTATTCCTCTCGTCGAATTTGATGTTATCTTAGGCATGGATTGAATTTATCTATATAAATAACACATTATTTGACAGTTAAGGGATGTAACATTTGATATTCCAAACTAACCTATGATAATATATCAATGTGATGATAAATAAGAACATGCGATAGAGATCACATCCATTTTATGGGTCTCAATTCTCATTCAGAAGGTTTTTTTATCTAAAATGGTTGGGGAGAAACCTGGCATCAATGATATACATATTTTGGGGGAATTTATTGATGTATTCCAATAAGAGCTTCATATCCTTCCATCAAAACGTGAAATTGAGTTCTCAATATAAATCATACCTAGTACTATACCAATTTCACATACTCCCTAAAGAATGGCCTTGATTGCGTTTTAGGAATTGAAGAAGACACTCTTAGAAAACCTTGACAAGTTATTCATTCATCCATGGGTGTTACATTGTGGTGTTCCTATTCATTTTTTTAAAATACAGATGAAAAAATGTGACTCTTTATTGATTATATGGATTTGAACAAAATCACAATCAAGAACAACTACCCTCTTCCCTAATTTGATGAATTTTTTGATCATATATCTGAAGCTCAATACATTCCCAAGATTGAACTTCATTCAAAATATCATCAATTAAAGGTCCATGAAGAGGATGTACAGAATAAGAAAATTTGTACAAGGTATGGAAACTATGAATATCTAATGATTCTTTTTTTTCTTACTAATCCCCAAGTTATCTTCATAGATTTAAGAAATATATCCTTTGTTGATTACCTTGATCAATTTTTTGTAGTATTTATAGATGATTTTATTATCTACTCAATGAGAATGGAAGAGCATGAAGATCTCTTGAGAATTATACTAAAGACCCTAAGGAAATAGAAACTATATGAAAATTTTAAAATGTGGAAATTTTAGACACAAAAGGTTTCATTTTTTGGGTTATATATTCTCAATGGAGGGTATATAAATAGATCCACTAAAGATAGAGTCTCTTCATTGTTGGCCCAATCCAACCATGATTACAAATATCTATAGTTTTTCTGGTTTATTAAGATATTATCCATGGAATGTGAATAATTTCTCATGAATATCTTATCAACTCACTAAATTAACTCTGAAGTGAGCCATGTTTCTCTGAAAAGATGAATCTGGTGAAAATTTCAAGGAATTAAAGAGAAGATTATTTAGTGCACCTATGATTACATTACCCTATAGTGGAGAATGGTTTGTTAACTATTGTAATTAATACAAGAAGGGATTAGGATTTTTTATTATGAATAATGACATGGTTATAAATTATGGCTCATGGAAATAGAATATTCGTGATAACACTTTACCCATTAACGATTTGGAGTTAGCTAAGGAGATTTTTTCATTAATGAAACAGAGGTGTTATCTTTGTAGATAAAATCATGATATTTATACCAATCAGAAATGTTTAAAGTATATATTCACATAGAAGGAATTTAATATACACTAAAGAAGGTGGTTATATCTAATTAGTGAGTATGTCTCCTGAATACATTACCACCTAGGGAAAGAGAACAAGGTTATAGATGCATTTAGTCAAAAGTATCATTATAGCTTATCCATGAAGAGGATTACTAAAGATCAAATCTTGCTGGTTTTTTAAAGTTGAATCTAGAAATATATAAAGAAGGTAAAAATTACTTTCTTTATAAATTTAATATTCATTCATCTATCTATGTAAATATTAAAGAGTAGCACAAGGAAAATTTAGAGCCATAAAATAAGGTTGGAAATTTTCTGGTGTTTAACCTTGATCATGATATAATGACAAGTTTTAGAAACCATGTATTCATTCCATACATACTAGATTTAAAAGATTTTTTAGAGGAAGATCATAGTTATTAGATCTATAAACATTTGTAAATTATGGAGATATATAGATATTTGAAATAGTACCTCTGGTGGGATAGAATAATGAGAGATATCAAATAGTTTGAATTTCAATGTTTAGTAAGTCATCATGATAAGGTTTAAATAAATAATGATATGGGTATATTATATCTATTACCCATACTAGAAACGAAATTGGAAAAAATAACCATGGATTTCTTCATTAGACTCCCCAAAATTCTAAAGGGAATAATGATATATGGGTTTTAGTTGATCACCTTACTAAGTCAGCACACTTTATTGCTATTAGAGAATAATTATCTCTGGATCATCTTGTGAGGATATAAATTATAGATGAATAGAGTACAAAATTCCATTGTTTTTTATAGGAATATGAGGGTTACCTTAATGTTCTGGAAAATTTTTCAGTAAACTCTTAATACAGTATTGAGTTTCAGTACTACGTATCATCCTCAGACATATGGTCAGTCTGAGAGAAAAACTGAAACCCTAGAGGATATGTAAAGATATTTTTCTTTGGATTTCAATGGTGGTTGGAATAAAAACCTTCCTGTAAATAAATTTTCTTCAATAATATATATCACTCAATCATTTTTATGGAACCCTATAAATCCCTATATTGAATTAAATGTAGAGATCCAACCTGATATAATTATTTTTGAGAAAACAAATACTATTGGGACCTAATATAGCTGACGAAATGGAAAATAAGTTATGATAAATTCAATAAAACATCATGGAAATGTAGATTTGGTAGAAAATTTATGATAATAGTTTTTAGAATGATCTATAATTTGAAGTTGGCAATAAGGAGTTTCTATGGATTTCCTTATGGAAGAATGTTATGATGTTCAAGAAGAAAGTGAAACTAAGACCTAGGTATATTGGTCCATTTGAAATTATGGATCATATCCAGATGGTTTCTTATTAGTTCTAGCTTCAACCAAATATATCCCAAGTACAAAATGTGTTCCATTTATCTCTCATGAGAAAGTACATACCTATCCCTTCACATGTACTAATGTCATACGTCATAACACTAGATCAAGATTGTTCTTATGAAATACAACTAGAAGATATCCAAGATCATACATAAAACATTTTATGAAACAATACCACTCACCTAGTATATTTTTTATAGTGGAACCAAAAAATTTAATAATCCATGTGGGAATTTGATGGTATATGAGGCAGATGTATCCTCATTTTTTTGTATCAGAGTGACACATTTTGAGGGAAAATTCATTTTTAAGAAGGTTGGATGTAACACTGCAAGTTATTATGATTTTTAATAAATTTAATTAAATTGATATAATGAATTATAAGAAACACCATAATTATATTGTGTTACATTCAACACAAAGTTATGCTTGTGTTGCACACAACATTGGGTTATATTGTATTACACATTATGTTTTAATAAAACCATGATATATTATTAATATAGATATTTAAACATGATCATTATAACCTAGAAATTAAAATTATAAATATTAATAGTAATGTCTAATTTTTTAATTTTAGTTAAATTATTTGTACATAAAAGAAATATATTTATAAAAATATTCATAATTTTTGGTAATGTCTCTATATGTTTTTCAAAAATCCATTTTCTAAAAAAATGATTTTTATTTATTTTTGTAAACATTAATAAAATTAATTTTTCGAAAAAAAAAAATTTATAAAATAAATTTCATTTTCATAAATAATTATGTTAAAATTATATTTGGGAAAATTTTTGGGACTATTCTGGAAAGTTTATTTTTTTGATGAATAGTGAAAAATACTCAACATTAATAGAAAACTGAATTTTGTTTTTTTATAAATTAAATAATCATTTAAATTGTTGTTAAATTAAAACATGTTCAATTATAGATCCATTAATCCAATTTAGGTAATTAGAATAAATTTTATTTTGAATTTCAATATAAAAACATGTCAAACATCTGAACATTTTCACTTAAAAAACATCCATTTTCATTGCCTCTGTGGAAATATTTTTTAAATTTAAATTTTAATGAATCATTAAATTGAATTTGGAAAAATTGATTGATAATTTATATTAATAATTATTTATTTTATGTTATATGGTCAACATAATTTTTACCAAAATGAATAGTGGAAACATAAAAAACTATTTACTATGGTTAAGTTAAAAATGTATTTACAATGGGGTTAAACTATAAATATAAAGTAAAAATGAGACAAAAACTTGTAATAAAGAATTTTTATTTCCATATATCCACCTTATATCTCTTATTTTCAAGAATATACCATGTTTTAGTCTTCTATAATGATAAAAATGTGGGTATGATTGAATCTTTTCAGAAAATTACATGTGTTCCACTCAACTCACTTATAAAAGGACACCGCCTATAATAGCTTCTTCAAACCATAATACCATTTTGATTTAACCAATACCTACACAAATTACTTCTCAAAATCTCTTCTCTCATCCTAGATTCATTATTTAGAAAATAAATCCAACCAAGGATGTCTTTTAGTGAAAACCTAAGGAGGATTCCCGAAGAAGAGGTAACATTCATCAATGAGAATTTTTGTTTTATTCCTTCCCCCAAAAAACATTAATAGTTATTATAATATGATAATATAATAAAATCATTATAATACATATAATTTTATTCTTTTATTATAATGGAAGGACCTATAAACATATCCACTTCCACAAATGGGTTATTAAATCATCATTTGTGTGTACGGCGAACTACCACATCACAAACCAATGTCATTCATTTTTGAATTTTCTCATATAAAAGATAAAAATAATGACATATTTATTATTTATTACTTATATTTATAATATTATAGTTCTTATGAATTTATTATTTTATCTATTAATTTTTTTAATTTCTTTTCTATAGAAATATGAAAACGTCATCCGTGTGTACGGAAGACTACTGCCTCGTAACGTGTGGTGATTCATTCATGAAATACATGGAAGGTAATAAATACGAGTTTCATAAACATATATGATATATATAAAATAAATAGTTTTATTGATAATATATTATTTTCATTTCTTTCTTTCATTTGAAAATAAAATAGACACAACAACCATGCATACGTATGACCTATTATCTCTAAAAATGCTGTATTTCATTTCCTATCAGTAAATTTTATGGATAACTATAAATACATATCTAATTAAAATATGTGATATTTATATAATGTTTAATAATCTAAATATTTCAAAATATTGAAAAAAGTAATATAATAAAAAATCAATTAATCAAAACATATATGAAAAACAAAATTGTTTTAACATGAACCGTAACTTTAACATGGAATTGCTAAAAAATGGGTTATAAAAGGTAATAAGAAAATAATATATGGCATGATATATATATATATATATATATATTCTTTAATATATTTATAATAAAATTTTATTTATTATATAGGAGGTTTGAACTTGTACAATGGAAGTCAATACATAAGGTAAGGGATGTCTGTCTCACTTTTATTTTCTATCCGACAAATGCCATATTCATCACATGATTTTTTAATGGGTTTAGATAATTCCTATGAATTTATTTTATGATTATTATCCAAACTGTTAAGGTGATTTATAAATCTGTTTTAGCATCTATATTTCATGGGGTTTTCGTTTTCAATGTTATCAATGCAGTAATGGTTTTTTGTCTAAATATACCTTCTTTGAGATGTAAATTATGTTATACACATATAAAATTTCATGTGGGGTATTTACCACCAATTTGAAATTTAATATAAATATTTATTTACCCTCAAGATATATTGTGTTATATTTTTTCTTATTCCTTCATGGGTCATATGATTCAATATTTCCAAATTGGTAGTGATTTTATGGTACAAGCACATCGTTTGTGATGACTATTAACGATTATTTTTATGATGATAAAATATCATGATCTATATATCAATAAACACATTAATTTTATTATACCATGAATATTAATGATAATTTCAAGTGACATTATAATTTTTCCACTATTTGGTACTTAGAAATAATTGATAAAATGTTTATAATAAAATCTGACTTTATTTAACTATTTAATTGAAAATCTGTTTTATTATAAAACCTTGTCCTTAAAAAATAATTTCAATCATGTTTTAATATCCTCATATGATTTTTTCAAAAATAAATTTTTATCCATGTTTTCCTTTATACAAAAATAAAATGAAATGAATCTTCAAGTCATTTTCCACATAATAACCTTTTGGATTTTATCGAAATGTGAATGGAATTTTTTTTAACAACTCCAACATGAAATAAAATCACATTTTCATTATTTTCTTTGAATATTACATTATAAGTTTTCAAGATTATTTTCAAATAATAATATTATAAAAAAAATTTAGGTTTTAATAAGTGTTTTAAAAGTTGAAGAGAAATTTTACCTAAGAAATATTTTTAAATGATCATTCAAAATAATTCCACATATAATAGGAAATTCATTGAGGATAATTATTCTTTATTGGGGATATGACCTAGGGATAAAATTATTTATTTCAATTAATGTTTTTTTTTTGATAACGAGGTGTTTATGAAACCCATTTCAGTCCATGTTTATGATATGATGAATGTTTTATGATCTCGTGGAATATTTAAATACATGTTTCATTACGATATGGGTGGGACCAATATCTCCCTCAAATGTATTGGATAATAATTTATTTCCCATTATATAGATAATAGTAGAATGGTGAGTGAACTTGGTTAAGTAATTTAATTTTATGTTATGATAGTATTGGGAGTGGACCTGGATTACAATGATTGTTTTGGGAGTGAACAAAATACACTATGATAGACATAGAAATTATACTTGACTAATATGGAAACGTTTTTTTATGACAACGTATATGAAAAAAATATATGTATTATCACAAGTGTAAGTTCTCATGGATCATGTTCTTTGGTACCCTTATGATTCATGTATTATAAACTGCAAATATTTTTTCTATGAATCAATATTATGATATTTGATAAGAAAGGTATTGTTTTCAAATGTTATTATTCTATTGTCGTACCCCTATGCTCATGATATACTTATGTATCTATTTTTGTTACCCTTAATGATCATCTAATCTCACCCTTACTTATGTTTCATTTCCCTTGATTATGAAGAAATGTATTATGTTTGATACATATAATAAGGGGTCTAGTTATAATTATCATAGTGTGAAATGATGTAGTTTACCTCTAGGATTTTTTTTTTGTATTTACAAGTTTGAAAAGACAGTGAAATATTACAGTCCTCAACAGTATTTATGCTTAATGTAATGAATCTTTATAAAAAATTATGTAATATCTATGTATGATAAGCCTGATTCACTATAAAATACCCTCAAAAGAGGAAAATAAAAAAAGAAAAATAACATAAATCCTATAATAACTCTTGTGACTAGACCACCAATAACAATCACCATTAATAAGAACCCCCATGTAAAACTAAGAATCAACCTCATATAAGCAACTCCAACTCCATATTTACTAGGACCATCAATGAACTATGAATCTTTGGTATATACACTACACATGTTTGAATTTGGGCCATATTTGAGTGATTATAATCATAACTAGTTGAACACCCCATAAACACAATGTAAAATATAAGAGAAATTCATATCAATGTTGAAATTTAAGACATAAAACAGAATGGGAGAACCTTTATATTGTTTATATGTAATAAAAATAGGTACAAAGAGAATTCCTAGACATGTGATATTAGCTACATGATTCTTATCTCATAAGAGACTAGAAATGTTTATAATTATAGAAGATCCCAAAATTTTGATGTTGAAATCCCAACTATAAGTCATATATTTGTATAAATTTGTGAGAAAGGAAGAATCCTCCAATGACAATAGTCTTAGATTAAAACGATTACACGATCAAAGGATTCCAATAATACCATAAAACCTATGATATTCAATCAAATTTGGACCTCATAATTCATACATCTCTTTTCTAAAACCTAAAGTGTGTAACCACCTCTCATTTATGGAATATATATCAATTGAGTGTATTTAATCCACTAAAGGGAACCACACCCCAATTCATGGGAAATAAAAAACTCTTTGGATGAATAAAGACACACTACTACATGAGGTAATAACTTAAAACCACTTACTAAACTCCAAAAATTCCATTCCAATTATATAACAATAATGGGGGACCCATCCCTTTCTGAAGAGTGAAGGACCATCGTGGTGGTACCAAACCATATAAAGTAACCACAAGTAATCATGTGGAACGTGAGTCATCTAATGGGGTTTCCTAAAACAATATTGGAGGAAAATTAATTATCACGAGGGGTGGGGGGGTTACATAATTTCGTAGGAATGTTGATAACCCACAAATTGATATT
The DNA here is from genome assembly GCA_963277665.1 of Viscum album. NCBI lineage: Eukaryota > Viridiplantae > Streptophyta > Magnoliopsida > Santalales > Viscaceae > Viscum > Viscum album. The sequence continues at coordinate 1,494,307,748 of OY728142.1, forward strand.
AAAGTGTGGTCAGAGTGGTTACTGAACCCACATATCCTCTATGTATATCACCAACATCCATTGTCAATCACTATGAAGATAAGAAAAATGATATAAAAAATGGACTCATAAACTATTTATGATGACTAAGGGGATTATACCATCACACAATACATGGAAATAATCATAGAGTGGACTAATTATTTTCTCAATTATGGTTATCTTGTGAGAATATATCAGAAAAAAATAGGACACACAGTACATGACATGTATATTTATATACTTTCTATTTTTTATATTTGGGAATTTTCAGCCATTTCCATGACATTTGGTGTTAAAACTACACGACATGTACTTTCATTTACACATCGTGTATACCTCAAGGGATAAGTTGGTGTAGATTCTGATAACAACATTCCATGTGACCTAACACTACACAACAAATAATTTTAGACTACACACTATTTTTCACTTAATGATCCAAAGTAAAGCCTACCTTCCACTTAAAATAATAAATTTTATATACCCCATGGTTATAAGCCACATGATATTTATCTTTATAAAATCCCGTAGCTGTTTTACTAAATGTAAATATAAAAACAACTAAAAGAAATGGATATTTTCACATTCCAAAACTGTGGAAATAGGCCCCAAAACCATGGCAATAGGCTAAGACTACAGTTTTGTCCAACTGGGGCTGCTATCGTCATGGCAGTAGGTCTCGACCAATTGCTACAGCTTTAACCATGGGAATAGCTACTAATTACCACGGTTTTGAAAATAGTGTCAATATGCATCCAATTTGGACACCATGGTGGTTGACCTATAGCCATGGTTTTAACCATGGAAATACCCTAGGAAAGCTATAAAAGAGCCTAAATAAAAAATTCCCCCGATGGGTTTTGCTCTCTGCACATCCACATTGCAATCCAGTGCACTTACCATTACACCATGCCACAATTATAATATATATAATATATATATATTATGATATATATATTAATAAAAACTGTAGTAACATTCTCAAAACCATGGAAGTAGGGCTTCCTGCCATTTTGTTGGGGGAATTTATGTTCCCGCGGAAGCACGGGTACCCTATAGCAACAGTTTTGGGGAACCGTGGATATAGGTAATCGATAAAATTGGACTATATCCATAGTTTAGAAAACCTTGGATATAGGACACAAAACCATGTCAATATCCATGGGATACTTCCATAGTTATGAAAATAGTGGCTATAGGCCACAGAACTGTGGCTCTAGCCTCCTATCGCCCTGATTTTAAAACCGTGGCTATATGTCCGTGGCAATAGCTCCATTTTATAGTTGAGACACTAAGTAGTTATGTAAAATGCAATGTGTAACCAATATACTTTAATATTATTTTTTAATGATTTTTTACTCACCCATCACATATCCCTACTTCATTATAACCCAATATATCATCTGATGTATTATTTTCATATTAAGTCCTCATTGACCAAATCCAATGCCCATGAAATCTCTATTACACTTCACTAGAGTCAAAATTCTAGTCATCCAATATTATCTCCTTCATCAAGGATATGTTTTGTGTCATCCTCAATTTCCAACCTCACTTTTCAAAAATGCCTCAACTATATTCATACTTCATCTTTCTCATTATTCCATGATCCATCATCAAAAAACTAGTTTCAGTAATGATATTATTACAGAAAATATTCAAAACACATTTTTTATAGATTAGATACATTTTAAGATGAAATTTTTAGTCATATTGAGGAGGGGGGAATGAGATATGGGAAGAGGAAAATAATAGAGGTAGATGTGATTCTGGACACTCAATGTTCCTTTTAGGGAACATCCACTATCTAAAGAATAAAATTTGAAGATACATGATTATAATTAATGGAAATAAAATACTTTAATTTTAAATGGAATTAGAACGTACAAAGAATGATATTTTATAATTTACCACCAAAGAAATCCATTAGTATAGTAATTAGTAATGGTAATCCATGGGTATTCATTAATGGAATTCCAATAATGGATAATTTCATTCGTTTTAAAATGTGGTTTACCATGATATTGATATTTAGGAAAATCCAAATAAAAATCCCCACCACATGGAGATCATGTCAAAGTGTATAAATCTTAATGTATGCCTTCATAATATGTTGGAATATCAATGTCCACAAACATCACACTTTAAAATTAATAAACATTAATATAAATTATAACTCACTGTTCATCTAAAATGCCTAAACCAAATTATAGGATCAAGAATAATGTTTCAACTTTTCAATGATTTGCTTCCTTTACTCAATTCTTAGTCCATGAATATGATAAATCTAAAAATAAAATAAATCTCCAATAGTCTTCTTAAGAATAATTCACTAATGGAAACAAATAACCCAATTAAAATGAGATAAAAATAAATTTAAAACCCATAATTTGGTAAAATGGAAAAAATATTGTAATACATAAAACTGGTCAGTCAAAGACCCTTCAGGAAAGCACATAACTTACCTCTCATTAGAAAAGAACCCCATTATAAATATTTCAATTATGTCATAGTTTCCATTTTAGATATTATTTATGAGGTATTAATGTTTTTGATAACCAAATAAATATTTAATTATTTATTATATATCAAATATCCTCAAGATATCAATGAGTTTAGAATGTCATTAAAATTTACCACAAGGGGAAAACCAATTTTTATGACCAATAAAAAAATCAGCTAATTTTTCTAATGCCACATACTATAGTAAAATTACTATTTACCCATTTTATGGAATGGGGACACTATAACTGATGAATGAGATCTGTTTCACCTAGGTAAAAAATAATTTTACTAAAAATAATCATTCACGGTTCAATTGATCCAATCATTATTTATTGAAATAAAATATTTTTAAACTATTTTATTGGAATTGAAATTTTATATAAATGATACCATCACTATTTATAGTGGTTGATGACACCTTAATAATTCAATGATAAGTGTCACATATTTGATCAAATCTACATGGTAGTATTGTTGGGGTGATAAAAAAGAATCAGTTTACTAGGCTTAGTTCATTTATCTTAAAATACCATAGCAATGGGGTTTGTAGTGAGTGATGGTAGTATGATTATATGAGAAAAGGAAGGCAAAATGGGGCTCCCAAAATAGGTTCTCATAGCCCATATAAATAGGGGATTTTTTATCATTCAATTTAAAGTCAATATATAGAATCATATAGGTTAGAAAAAGAAGAATATGGTAGTCTATTAAAGTAGAGACCCCTAAATTTAGTGGCACGATTTCTATAAGGAGGGTAACATGGTGACGATGTGGTTAGGGAGGATAAGGGGTGTTTGGAAAAAGAGTATAAAATTATTAAATATGTAATGATTTGATGGTGGAGGTGGTGTAGACACATAACATTAATAAATGAGTTTTTACCAGAAAAACCTATAGGGAATTTTTTTAAAAGGATATAACATGAGTATATTGATAATGCATGGAAAAGAATTCCATTAATTAAATACTTGGTGGATAAAGAAAATACATACAGAAAAAAACATGATATATCAAATTGAATTACTGAAACCTATTTTATTTTTTTGTTAGGTATTTTTTTCAACACATTTTGAGTATATATGAGGTATAAAATATAATAGCATAGATTGATGTACCCATTTGATTGAGTAATAGCTTGGTGCACCTACTGACAATATTTTTTTTTGTAAAATAATGTGTAAAATTAACAAGATGAATTATGAAGTTCATATAATATAAATATTTATTCAACACATTGATTATTCATATATTGAATATTATAATATATGGTTGAGTTATTGTGTTTTCTACAAGTTATATTTAACTACATTCTAAAATTGAGCATATTCATATGTTGAATAAGTTTTGGAATGTTTGTTAACATGATGTGTTCAGGATATGTAGATTTCATATCAAGGGATTTATTAATATTTATATGATATGACAATGGAATACTGAATACTCTAGGTTATTTGTGTAATGGGGAGTTAATGAAAAGAATTATTTTTCTCATGAAGTAATAAACTGAATGATGAATATTTTGGTGAGTTTTATGGAGTATCAATACATCGTTGAATGCGATGAATATTTTAGAAGGAAGAATGATTCTTATAAATTATAATATTAATCCTTGTTTTCATGGAATTATGAAATCTTCATGATATCAGTTTTTTACATAAAAACTAAAAAATATTGAGAGATGAATTTTTGTTGAGATGAAATAAGTGTTGTATGTATACTTGATTGATTAAATCACTATCAATTATATGAATTTTATTAGCATAAATATTATTTTTATTGAGATAGTGTAGGACAATAAAATAATTACTTTTTTGTTCAATCTGAGTTGAAAATATGGGTTATTTATTTATCTAATGTATATAATAATTGTATTGAAATTATTTGAAATTATTTGAGTTTTTTCGGCCGTTTTTTGAAATCTAGTGGGATACATATGTGAAATTATAAATATGAAATGTCTATATTAGGTCAAATTTTAAATTATAATGTTTTTATAAGATAAATATAAAAATATACTTATATATAACATCAATTATCAAGTATTTTGATAAGATGAAGATGAATTTTTACCTAGATACATATGATTAACTCTGGGATTTCAGAGGCCATATAAGAATAAAGTAGATCTTACAAAATATTAATCTAGGGTTCATGTAATGTTAATATATTGTTTTCAAAGATAATATGGTGTAATATTATCTTATATATATTTTAAACTTTATCTCACATAAAATTAATCAAATATTATATATGTGTTCAAATAATCTATGTAATGTTAATTGGGTGATATGTAATTGTTTTTCACTTGATTATGTGGAATGTTTAAATATGATCAAAAATAATTTTATGGGTGAATTAAATTAAGAATTTATTTCGGTATTTTAGAATATATTTTAATGATAATTATGGTTATTTAAATAGGGATATTTGTTTTTCATATTTTGAATATCAAAGATGAATTTTTCTATATGTGAATAATTGAATATTTTTCAAATAAAGAAGGAAACTAATCCATGCACTATTTCTTAGTTTATAAAAATTTATATTATTAAAGGTGAATATATATATATATATAAGAGATAGAAAAATATTAATGAAGTTTTCCTTTTGAATATCATTACCTCCAAGTTCTTAAAGTAAAAAATTACAATTATTATTGTTCAATATCAGAAATATTGAATCTAAAAGAAGAATAAAACAAAATATTTATTATTATGATAAAACATTGATCATTATGAAAAAGTAATGTGTTTACTATTGTGTAAGATATGATGTATGGGTTTTTTAAGTCTGTTTAAGAGTTTCTTAAACATGATATTACTTTCTATTGTGATTGTGACCCTGGCACGTGAAGGAGAACTATTTGTTGATGATAGATAATTGTTGATATTATTGAAGATATTTTGATCATGTTAGAACATACAATGTATATAGGATGGTTCAATTATAAAAAAAACTGTTTGTTTATAAACAGAAAATTGGGAAATAGTTTTAGGGGTCATGTAGTAACCCACATTATTGGGGAACCTTTTAAAAATTTTATATTGTTCCATATAAATTGTTGAGGCCCTGATTTTTCAATGAAATAATTGTAATTATATCTTGAAAGATTTTTGAATCCAAACGTTGATACGGTGTGAGATTCCAATGCCTCGTGTACCTGAAATTAATTTTCTAAAAACATTAATCATATTTTATATCATGTGTGAATAGATTCATAAGAAATAATGGGGTAAATATTTAATAGAATAAATAATAGACAATTCAAAACCACAATTGAATATCGATTGAGAAGATTTCCCTAAGTGAGGAATAAAATGGGTCATCATGAGATGTTCAAATAAAGGAAGTCGTTGGCGGGTGTGTTTAGTGAAATAAACAATTAATTAAATTTTTTATTTAAATTAAATGACATAATTTCCTATTTAAAATCATTTTTATGGAGGTTTTTAGGGTTATATTCATATCCCTTGGATCATTGAGAGGATATATCTTCCAATTTCTCATTGGTGATTGGAAATAGTTGACAATAAAACTTTAGATCTGGAAGAATCAAGGTGTAACAAACACAATGACTCCTCTTCTTCGTTAGTGTTAGTTTTCTTCATCGAAGAACTATCCAATGTGAAGTTGGAATAATAAATTTTTGTATTCATACACAATTAATTAAAATATTTTAGTATGATCATATTATTCCTTTTATATGTGTCAATTGAAATCCTTTTCATGCACCATGGAATTGATTTAAAATTCATATTCAGTTCTTCCAAGTTTTCTCACCCCAGACATTCCAAATTGTATTCATTGTCCAATAATGTTTGGAAAATGATTGCTTCATATTTTCTCTTGTGCATTTATACAAATATTTATTCATGATCTTAGTCTATTGGGCTATAGGGTCTCATTACAACATTGTTGGATGGGACTGAGATTTATTGGACCCTCGGATTCATGCGTATGGAATGGTTTGGAAAATAAGAGATGGATTTGGAGAATTTGTTGTTTGTGAATGAATGATTTGTTGATCTAGGATCCAAAGATAATATGGATTGGTATGGTAGATGAATAAGGCATATAAAACAATGAATGAGTGAATTAGAGATCTGATTTCCATCTACTAGATAGCATGAAATGGTAAACAATTAATCCTTGCAATGATTTCAGGTGTCTTGGAGGAAAGATTCAAAGTGCGGAGGATAGATTGGGGATCTTCCGAACAGATATGAGTTTTGGGAGAAAACAAAACTACATTCCATGTAGTTGTAAGAACACCCAACATTTCTTTTATAAATCCACAGTGCAGGGGTTTTGCAAGTTTATAAGTATCACACAATATGTGGGACCACCACATGCCCCGTGACCCATGTGTTGGTGACAGATCATGTACTCTGTGAGTACATAAAAACAAGAATAGAAAAGTACATTCCATTTACTGGAACAGAGCTAGGGTACATGGAAACGGTCCGATAGACAATTGCAGGACCACCGAATGGGAGGACATGAGGTGAACCACATTACACAAACATGAGAAACTATACTTTTCCACATCCAAGAGCACAATTTGGCCCCGGATGGTTAAGGAACATCATGTAGTCTCTCTACACATTATGTATGGTTACATAGTTAGTGATTCATGTACTGTTAGGAACATGGCCAGGTAGCAGGGTGGGAGCACACACTATGTGGGGCCCATTACACATTGTTCACCCATTATTCTCTTTTTTTGAGTAACCTTATACCCCTAGTATATCATTAATTTGGATTCATATTTTGGCATGTGAGTAGCCTATCCTATGTATTTTTATTTATGGAACATAGTGATTTCCTTTATTCTAGATTTCTAGATACGATGTGTAGTTTTTTTAAGTTCGAAATGTTTTTAGGTGGTGCTCAATGACGACAGTGATCAAGTAGGATCATTAGAATTATTCTCCCCTATGGAAGTAGGGCATGAGTGTTCTATCTACTTACAGGTATCCCCTATGACATTATGGAATGGGTCCTCTCTCTACAAAGTGGTACCTCCCTATTTCATTAGTTCACAGGTCCTCTATCTACTATGTGGTACCCCCTGTGGGAGTAGAGCATTGGTCGTCTAACTATTGAGTTGGGCCACCCTATGACAATAGGGTCATGGTCCCCTATATACTAAGTGGTTCCCCCCCTACAACATTAGGTTATTGGTCATCTATCTACGGAGTTGTACCCCCTATGGAATTAGGGTGTGGGTCATTTACATACTAAGTTTTGCACTAATGGAGTTAGGGTGAATGTACTCTACCCACGGAGTGGAACCCAAATAAGATATGGTGTAGGTCCAACTAACATTGAGTGGTAGACATATTATATATGGCACAAATCCTCATAACACTAAGTGAAACCCCCCTAATGCACTAGGATATAGGTACAATACTTGTAAAGTTTTTCCCCTCAACCGTGCGACATAGTGGAGAGGTGTGGTATATTCACATGGTTACTCCTATGAATATAAACATGAGTTGTTGGGAATTGAGGATGAAACCTTATAACTATTTCCACTCTTTTCCTAGCTCAGGCCATGAGATGGAGATCCACTTTCACTCTCATTTGAGTTTATTTTTTTAGAACACACACACAAAGATATATATATATCCATGTTGATAAATTTTGTTACACTATTAATTTATGTTGAGATATCTACTATTATCATTTCTTTTTCCACTTCCCCTTTAGTTTTTGGTTTACCCTAATGAATATTTATATAATCACCCCTATAATAGATTTTCCCACATGTTTCATGTCTTATGCAGAAGGTGGACATGTCAAAGATGATTATAGTCAAGAATATGGATAACTTGGTTCATTTTAACATGTATGGTGTATGGATCATAGATATTAGAATAAAAGATCTCTCAGCGTTTACATTTTTAGTTTTTTCTATTTGGGAAAATTTTCACATTGGGTGTGTATTTTTTCCCTTTTTTACTTTTCAGTTTACACTTTTACAATCTTGCATTCCCTGTAATTTTTACATGCATGACTTACTTTCTAAAGGTTTTATATTTTATTTTTATTCATTTAAACATTGCATGGAGATGTTTAGATGTGTTTATATGTAAATTATAAAATGTTATACCATGTTAGATAGTGATTTTGGTCCATGTATCCATCCCCTGTAATATGGAGGTGAACATAGGGTAGTGAGGGGTTAATCCCTATTGGTAAGGGTAATGAATGATTCGGGTCAAAAGTGGTTATTTCCCTGTGATGGTGTTTGGATTATTACCCTTATGAGGATTTGGTTTGGATTTAGGTAAAGTGTCAATGTGTCTCGATGGAATCTCTCATGTAATAGAACCCAGTGTTAGCATGAAAAATGACATATCTATTCATTAGGACCTTCACTACCTATTTTTCGACTTTTCATACTAATATATGGGTTGTATGGATAAAAGTTACGTGAATAATATAGTATTGTGTATTTTTATTTTCCTCATTGATTCATCTTCCCATTATATATATGATAATATGACTATGGTATTTCTTGATAAAAAATTTAGGATGCCTCTGCAATGATAGCCAGCGAGGTTACTAGTTTTGGATCATGAAAATGATCTAACGAGGGATAAGGACTTAGATTAGAGGCCATCCATTGATATTGTTCCTTTTAATGGATAGGTATCAGCACCCCCACAAGTCAGGTAGTAGATAATACCAGTAGGATGGGCTAGGGATGTTCATAGGTTTAGCGCGCTCCATGATTTCTAGTGCTAGAGTCTGCTAAGGACGTTAATTGAGAATGATCCCTAGGATATTGAGGATTATCTAGAGTCGAGGATCAGTGTCTTAAAAATTTTCCATACATTGACATATCATGTGGTCTCACTAGTAGCTAGATTTTTCCATGGTGTAGTAAGACACTAGTGGAGTCTATTTTCATTTATACAAGATGATTTGACAGTCTAATTTAATGGCCCACAAAAGTTGTTCCATGATGAGTTATAACCCTCATTCTTGTGCTTAGTTTGGATTAAAGTGATTCTAGAGCTATGGAAGGATGGTATGATAGTTTCAGAGTATACTATGATGTTTAAAGGCCTTACATAGTACTCACTCAATGTGATTTGAGATGGATTCTGTCAAGCGGGGATGTTTGAGTAGGGTCTCCGGAGAGATATGTGATCTAGTGTAGTAATAATGTTCATTAAAACCTATGTTAGAGTATTGGAGTGGATACTAATGATAGTGAATTTAATATTAGAGGTAATATATGAAGATAGAGAAAAAAGTGGGATTTTAGGGGTGAGTCATCTACAACAGCTATTAGGCATCTGTCCGTAAAATCCTGATGCAATAGACCTACCCATGACAAGACTCAAGAATGTGGTTGAGTATTATAAGGACCAATAATGTGACCAGGTCAACCTAGAGAGGGACTATACTATGCATGTGATGGTTGAGGTTGTATAGAGCATGATTTTATGACCTATCATGATGATATAGGTAGGTTGATGAAAAATGGACCTCCATAAGAGTGGAAATTCCATCATAAGAGATCTCTAAGGTGAAGGAAGTGTGACCCCTAGGGAAGAGAAGCTAGAAGTGGAGAAATTAGATATCGAATATGTGTATCTGTGGGTGGTGTAGGATTCTTTTATATCCTTCCACCACCACCACTAGGCAGCCTATGTTAGGATCATGGGTCTAGAAGATGGGATTTTAAGAAGATGCGGGTATAGACACATATGATCCAATGGAACATGTTATTTTTATAGGTACAATAATTGTTTATTCGACTCATACATTAGTAATATTAAACATAGTTTTGATTCATTCCTTAATCCCTATACTCTTGGTGTAAGAGATGTAGATATCTATTGAGGCTTAATCCCAACAAATTTATTTAGAGGTTCTTATAGGGAACTTTTCTTCTATATATTTTATCTACAAATATTGTGATCTATTACATAGTGAAGAGTGGTTTCATTTGGCCTTACGTCACCCCGATGGAACCCTATGACGTCATATTAGTTATGGATTGGTTTTCCATGGTACAAGACCAAATTTTTATCATCATAGATTATTTAGATTCATTCTCACTGATGGAAAAATATTATCCTTTATGGGTGAGATATATCACATGGAAGGATAAGTGGATTTTTTGACTAAGAGGCCACATCCCACCACCCAACCATTTTTGAGTGTGTCATTTGGTGCAGTAGGTTTTTTAGAAATATATATTCTTTCATTCATGGAGAATTTTATTGATGTATTCAATAAGGACATTCTAGGACTACCCCTGAGGTGGAATATGGATTTTTTTAACATGCATCCTAATATCAGTCAAATATATTTTACAGAATATCATATAGCCTCTACTAAGATCCAACTAATGTGGTTCTAGTTGGAGGACTTTCATGAGAAGGGTTTTATCATACACAATTTGACCCCCTCTCTATTTTTTCCATTAAATAGTAGTATGAGAGATTAAGAAATTATATAGATTATTACCAGATAAAACAAACCGTCATAAAGAAAAATTAGCACTTTCAAAGGATTTATCACCTCTCTCAGCACTTTTGAGGTGTGATTTGGTTCTAAAATATTGATATCAGGACTATCTACCACCAGTTGGGAGTTTGTGAGGATGATATTCTAAATCTAGAATTCTGATTTCATTAAGGTCACATGTAGTTCCTAGTGATTCCCTTTGGTGTGACGAAATCCCCCAAAATGATTATGGATTTTATGAACCACATATTCCAAACATAATTGGGACATTTTATTTTTTTTCTTCTTCAAATGAATACACATATACTCTATGTTAGAGGTGGTGCATGAAAATCACTTGAGGATTATCTTAGTTTTTCTTCAGGAGCACCACGTTTTTGGAAAGCTATCGATATGTGAGATCTTAATTCACGATGTTCTTTTTTTGGGGAATGACATTTCTAAGAATGGTTTGGATATGGACCCTCTGAATATCAATTTAGTGATTTTTTGGGATTCACCCAAGATCATGTTAGAGGTGCAAAATTTTCTCAGTATGAAAGGGTACTATATGAGGTTTTTGGAATAATTATTTAGGATTGTATACCCTTTGACATATCTAATTTAGAAAGGGAATTATTTTACCTATACTAAGTAGTTCTATAGGTATTCTGAAGATTTGAGTTTGAGGTTAATGAGTGATCTTTTTTTGAGACTACTATAGGATGGAGTGGAGTACATAGTGTATTGTGATGCCTCAGGGTTTGGGATGACTACGTGTTTATGAAGACACTAGAATTTATCACATATGAGCAGAGGATGTTGAGACCCCATGAGACGAACAATGTGACTAATTACCTCGAGTAGATAATGGTTTTCTTCACTATGACGATGTGGGGCCACTATCTTCTGGGAGAGCACTTTGTTTTTTACTCAGATATCCATAGTGTCTAGTATATCATCACATAGAGATACTTGAACCTGATTCATAGGTACCTATTGTAGTTCATATAAAAATATGAATTTTTATTTTATATACTCTTAAAAAAATTGTGGTGGTAGATTCCCCCAGTATGAAGTCACAAGATCATTTGGTGTATGAGAAATCATAAGAGTCAGCTTCCTTGCAACTGAACCCTATTGAGAAGGAGGGTTTACATTTTTTATAGTCAATGGTGTGGAATCCTCAACATATCAAGTGTGTGAATGATCCCTAGTAGGGAGACATCAACAGTGAGGTGTTACACTACTCAATATATTCATGAGATTCACTAGATGGATTTTATGAGGGGAGAATCATGTCATACTTTTTCAGAGATGGAAGGTGGTCTCAATCATGATGTGGGAGGAGGTGATGATAGAGTTTCAAACATATCCACTTGTTCTACATCCTTATGTGGGTAAGATATATAGACACCATCAGAGTTAGTTTTTTTATGGGATGGTATGAGATGGAGTGTGGCTGATTTCATATCTCAAAGACTCACATGTTAGCAGGTGAAGGCTAAGCACTAGGTTATATAATCTTCTTTGCATCCACTTGAGATCCCATAGTTATAATGGGAAAAAATATCCATGGAATTTGTGATAGGGATTTGTCAAAGATTGGAATACCATGACACCATATTTGTGATAGTTGAACAAATCATGAATTCGATACACTTCCTTACTATTAGGGAGACTATTTTCATAGGGATATTGATTAAATTATACATACGAGAGATTGTTCTCCTCCATGGGGTTACCTCAACTATTGTCTCCAATTGTGATGTGTGGTTCACGTCATGGTTATAGAGTGGCCTACGAGATGCATTTGGGACCTATATGAGGAGAAGTGCAGTCTTTCACATCCAAAGATATCGGAATATCGTGCACACTTTTCGGATGATGAATAATATGTTAAGGGATTTTGTGTTGTAATTAGTCTAGAGTTTAGTGGACCACTTTACATTAGTATAGTCTTCATACAATAATAGATACCACTCTACTATAGTCATAACACACTTTGTGGTCCTATACTGGAGACCCGACATATCACCTTCAATATGGGATGATATCTATGAGGTATATATTATTTGTCCAGATAGGGTGTAAGAGAAGATGGAGAGGGTCGAGGTCATCTATGAGTGGATGAGGATAGCCCATAGTAGGAAGAAATATTAGAAAAATTGAAATCATAAGCCCTTGGAGTTCGACCGGGGAGGCAACATTTTCTTGAGAGTCTCCATTTAATTAGCATCATAGGGAATTTTCTAGGGAGCCACACTATCAATGAGGATCATCTGGTCTTTCATGATCTTGAATTTGGTTGTTAAGGATTCTTACCGCACCCCCCATAGTTGGAGTGGGTACAAGATGTCTTCAATGTGTCGTAGGTTACAAGATATGTGCATGAACCAATGCACGTTATTTAATGGATTATCTAGACATCAAGGAAAGAGATACTTTTATAGAGCACCTAGTGGTGGTATAGGATTAGTAAGAGATGACAATGAGTTAAGGGACCATCCTTTTGGTTTATGTTTCATTGAAGCAATGGATCATGCATGAGATATCTGGGGAGAGGGAGAGTCAGACGTGGGTTCAGTATCCTGATAATTTTGTTTAGGTTTTTCTGTTTAGGAATGAATATTTCAAAGAAGGTAATAACATAGAGACCCTATTTTTTTATAGACATTGAAATATATGTAGAAATATTTTTGGACCTTGGCACTGAGGCAACGTGTAATTCTAAGGCCTGGTGTGCTCGAAATTAATTTTATATAAATATTTAACATATTTTATATCATGATCAAATGTTTTCTTCAAAAAATGAGATAACTATTAAATAGAATATCAGAGTAGAAATATAAAAACACAATTTAATCTAGAACATGAGCTTTACCCTTAATGTTACCTAAAATGGGTCATCACATGATGTTTAAATAAAAGTTTCTAATAAATGATGCATTTAGTTAAATAATTAAATAAATAAATTATTTATTTACATTAAATGACATAATTTCCTATATAAATTTCCTTTTAGGGTTGATATCTAGGTTAATACATTTAAGATAGGGACCAATTATAGGATATCTCTTCCACCCTCTCATTGGAGATCAGAAATAGCCGATGAAAAAACTTCATATCTGGACGAATCAAGGAGAAACAAACCTAATGAATACTCTTATTAATTTTTGAGAATGTTCATCATCAAAATATTATAATATTTGATGTTGGAATTGCCCATTTTTATTTTAATCCATATTTTCTTAAACTTATTGAGCATGATCAGATTATTAATTTTATATGTGCCAATTGGATGCATTTTCATGTGCCCATGAATCTGTTTAAATTGTTTATTCTATTTTATCTATGTTTTATCACCATATAAATCCAAATTTGTATTCATTGTCTAGGAATTCTTATACAATGATCGATTAACCATTTTTATTATGTGTTTATCCCAATATTTATTTGCATTCTTCATCAATTAGCCTACATGTTCTTAGTTCGACATTGTCAGGGGTGGGGTAACAAGGGTGATTGGACCCCTAGATTCACAGTGGATTTGTGTGTGAGGGTTGGTTTTGTGAATCAGGGATTAATTTAGAGGATTTATGGGTTATGGATAACAAATTCATGGATTCAGAACCCTGAGTGGATATGGCATTGTATGTGATATATTCTACGTGAAAACATTATTGAATTGGTAAATCATAGATCTGATTTCCAGCCACTATATGGCACAAAATGATTAACAGATACTCCTTCCAATGATTTTAGAAGGCATGTGGGAATGAATTAAAGAGGATAGGATAGATCTGGTATTCACATAATAGATATATGATTTTGTGGAAAAATGAATACACATCATTTTGTTTCGACAAATAAACAGTGTGTCCCTCATAAATTCACAACGCTAGGGTTTTTTGAGTTTATAAGTATCATACACCATGTGGGAACCCCATAATGAACCTTGTGTTTGTGACCTTCCATGTACTCTGGGTGTCCAAAAACATGAGTAAATCAAGGTAAATGTTGTGCTTTGGAACTCAACTTGGGTACACAGACACAAAACAAAAGACAAGGGTGGTACCCCCGTGCATGAGTATATTCTATGTACCTTAGTACATAGACATGAGGGACTTTATAAAAATACAATTTGGGGTATAGGAAGGTCCCCAGGTGGATATGGAACCCCATTTAATATCTCTACATGTTGTGCAGGGTTGTACATGTTTTGATCTGTGGACTAATAGGGACACACCTTGTTTAAGGGTAAGACCATACATCTTGAGGGTCCCCTTACACATCATATACCCCTTCTTCCTCTTTGACGAAAATTATAAACCTTTTATCAAATTCGTTTGAACAGAGATTTTGTCCCACAAGTATCCTATTGCGATTATTTGTTAACATAGAATGTTATGGTGACCATTGTAGTAGATTTTGAGATACGATGCTAGTTTATTTTAGTGTGATGCTTCTTCAAGAGGCACTCTATGATGGAAGTGACCAAACATGATAATTATAGTGGTACCCTAAATGGTATTAGTTTTAGGGTCCTCTATCTACTGAGTGGTACCCCCCATTAAATTGGGGCATGGGTCCAATATTAAATTAGTGGTACCTCCCTATGGAATTAGGCTATATTTCCTCTATCTACTAAGTAGTGCCCTCATATGTAAGTAGGGAACCTATCCTCTATCTAATGAGAGGTACCCCTATAGAATTATGGTGACTTTCCTCTACATACTGAGTGATAACCATTACAGAATTAAGGTGTGGGTCCTATATCTATAGAGTGGTACCCCCTATCTGATAGGATGTGGTCCCTCTTTACACTGATTGGTACCCCTATCAAATTGTGTGTGGGTCCAAATTACACCATGTGTAACCCCTAAATGAACAATAGAGAGGGTACAATTCTATGAAATTGTTCCCCCTCAATTGTGTGTAACAACAGAGAGGTGTGGACCCTCCAAACGATTACTCCTATGGATAGAAGTGTGAGATGATGGGAATCAATGAATGGTCCGTATAATTGTTGGAACTCTTTTCTTAGGATGGGCAGTGAGATGGAGATCCACTCTCTCTAATTTGGGATTTTATTATTGATAATATGTATATATATATCCATATCTGTGTTGTTTTATTTTGGTACACTTTTTCTAAGGGTTGTTTTTTCCATTTCTACAATGTCTCTTAGATCTTCCCCTTCATCTATTTTTGAATCCTACTGGGTATGTATATACTCACCCCTTCATGGGATTTTCCTGCACTTTTTGTGTCTTATTAAGTTGAAAAATTGGTTGGTGGAGACTTTAGTGGATAAAAGTTTTAACCTGTTTTATTTTAATGCATATGGTGGTAAAAGCTTGAAGATTTTTATTTGGGCTCTCTCATCATTTAATTTTTCAATTTTTCCATGTTGGACCATCTTTCTATTTGATAGTGTATCCCCCTTTAATTTTCAATTTACATTGTCTTAATCTTTTAATCACTATTGGTTTTAAATTAATGGATTTTATATAGAAGTTTAATATTTTTTTATAATCCTATGATCTTTTCATAGAGATAGTTATGTGTGTGCATACAAGAACATTATGAAAAGTTCTAACATGTTTGATATTCTTTTTTGTGCATATCGTTAGCTCCTGGACTATGATGGTGGTCTTGGGGCAGCTGCAACTTGAGACCCATTAGGATGGGTGATGATATATTTTATATTTTTATCTTTTATATGATGTGACTATTTTTGGAATATACTTTGTAGGTCCATTAATTATAATAAGTTAAAAGGTTAAAATATAAAAGTATTAAAAAATAAATATTTGGTAAACTATTTTACATACTAATTCAACCTCATTTATTGTGGATACCAACTTTCACTGTGCATATCAATTGGTATCATAGAAATATTTATATATCTAATTAGATCTATTTGATTTTAGGTGTTTTTATTTTTCATATATGAAATTTATATTTGAAGAATTTTTTTAGTTTCGTCAGATAGTGAATTAGGAGTTTATCCCTACCAAAATAAATATAAAAGTTATTCATACAATAAATTTTACAAACAATAAGAATAAAGGGGAAATGAACTAGAATAATTTCTCATCTATGAGGAAAGGAAAATAATATTAAACCCAAATTTAAGGTAACAAAATTGTTTAAATTTATATAATTTTAATTGAAAATCTTCTTCTAGATGAATATAGTTGAGGTCATAGTGAGATAATTCCTATTTAATTACCTTGTTATTTTTACTATGAAATAAATTAAAATATGAAAAACATCTCCAAATAAGTTATCACTTTATGTTTTTAATTCATCATGGACTTACATAATGAAAAGTCACATTAATAGATTTAGGTAAATATGATAAAGAGTGTACTTATTGGAAAGATGATGATATATAATAAAATCATCAATGCATTTGAATTCATGTATAATTTTTCATTATTTTAGAAATAGAAGTACTATTAGATTGACGAAGAATTTAAAAATGAAATCAATGATAATGTTGAGTAAAAAAACTCTTTAGTAATTGATCAATAAAATTTATGAAACATAAAGGAATCCATTATTATTAATAATACTCTTTTTATATAAAATAAAACAGAACAAGGAATACAAGAAAAAAATTATACGTAAAGTATAAATTTAATGAATATTTTTAATCTATTCTATAGAATATCATAATAGAATATTAATAAAGATATAATTAAGTTTAAGCTATGGAAAAAAATTCTAAATTTAAAGTTTCTTTCATATAACTAAAAACTAAAAATATAGAAGTGGTTTAGTTTTCAAAGAATATTGAGAAAGGAGATTACACCATAATAGTTATAGATGGGATTAATAATTATAAAAGATAAAATTATATTATAAATATATGACTGAATATATCTAGATATATACATTATTCAAGTCAAAAGAAATATTGGTTAAATTTTTTCAAAGAATCATTTTATTTTACTAACTCTTGTTCCATGAATAGTGTATGTTTCAATGTTAATTATAAAAAAAATGGGATTAGAAAAGTAATTTGTAACCCAATTATATATCCAATATGTATTTTATTAATAAAAAAATTGTTAGTTCCCCAAAATATTCCCATCGAGACACTTTTTTATTAAGAAAATATAATGGTATTAAAGCTATCATGAATGTCACTCTAAAAAAATCATTCGATAATATAGTTTCTGTAAAACATTTGCGTGTAATGAACATAATTGTTTGAATAAATATTAAATTTATGGAATAAATTTAAGGACTACATTGGGGTAGAGTAGTTATAAAGTCAATAGAGATAATTCTAGTTTTATTAATAATATATAGATAAAAAATGTTAAAAAAATTTATAATTTTTTTGAAACCGGAATATATATATTAGAATTATAATAAGAGTGTTTATTGAGAATATGAGTCTTGGTTTAAATAAACCTATCATACAAAAAAATATATTGAATAAATATGACCATAGAATGTGGGAAATAAATAATAAAAGAGTGAAGTTGAGTTCACCTAAGATTATGTGTTAAAAGAAATAGGTTAATAACGTACATCTTATAAGGATATGGATGATGCTTTACCAAAAAGCAGAGATGATTCCTATAATATACAAGAAATGAGATATAATTCCATCAGAAGTTATCCAAATAATTTTACTTAAATATTCCTAATGAATGTATGATTATACAAATATTATATCTAGAAATGGAATGAAAAATAAAATAATTACTCTATAATTCTTGTTAAAAGTAGTGATGTGAAAAAGGAAATTCCACATAAGGAAAAAAGATGAAATAAGAAAGAATAAAAATATTACCAATGCGTTTTATTTATAAAATTAAATGATATTGTGTTAAGAGTTATCATAAAATTATATATGAAATGAAAGGAGTTTATTGGTTGATAAAGAAATCTAAATCTTGTTAATCTATCTTAGTATAGAATTGATATTTCATCTTATTATCATATATATTTGTATTTTTCTATGAAATTAATTGAATATGAATTGTTCATGGGTAGAACTGGAATCCTAAGGAAATTTACAACAAGAGGAAACATATATCATAGATTATTCAGAGATGATGATTAGAGTCTTTATCAAAAAATATTGATCAACTATGATGAAGAAATATTGAATTTAACCTATTAATATGAATATGAGTTGATATGTTTTCATATATTTATTTAAAATTAAAAATCTATGAATTCTAGAAGTCTATAAAGTAAACAAATCCATTTTAGCATGTTTTTCATATTTTTCCATCCATTATTTGATATAAAAGAATTATAAAATCAATGGTGAGTAATTAAATGATTAAATTACCTGAGATTTATGAGGAATACATTACAATGAATAATAATGGTTCAAATGTAATCGAATGTGATAATTTTCTACAACAATCAATACCCTTTTGACATAAATTTAGTTAACTCATGAAACAATTTTAGCCATTTTTAGTTATTGTATATAAGGGGAAGAGATTAGGAAAGCATTGATAAAAATATGAAGTGTGATAATATATTGAAATAGATTTATTTATATGTATCGATAACAAATAAAAGGTAGGAGAATGAAGTTATCGAATTAAAAAATCATGTTCTATTTATTGTCAATAAGTATTGATATAAATATATGTTAAGTAAATATTAATTATAAAATCAAATTGGGGGATTTAATTACTCATTAGATTGATTTAATGATCTATGTATGTGTTTCAAATATATTATAAAATGAAATAATGGTTAAAAGTGAAAATATGAATTATAATCTAAATAATTTTTTTATTTTCCAATAAAAAAAATTATGGTGGGGAAAGATCAAATAAAACAATAAAAAAATATATATCAAGAAAATAAAGAACATTAATGAAAACATGAAATGAACTAAAATGGATGTGCAATGGAAAATTCAAAATTTTATATGTTATCACCTTAGACTGCAAACCATCATGATCTGCACACCTAGATGCACACATACATCTTCACCTTTAACCAAAATTTTGAGTAAAACGCATTAGAAAAGACTTTTTTCGATGGAACAAACTAAAATTCACTAAATACTCTAGTTTATACATAAATAATTAAGGAAACATCACCAACAAAAATATCAAACATTGAATGAGAAAACCTATAGTTGTTGTACGGCCTAACCATCACTCATCAGACTACTACCTTTAACCTCATCCCCACATCCATGTATCACACACTACCTCTCATCATAGGCCATCATATCTTAATATATCATAACAAGAAAATAATGTCATTTCCACCCTCACTGATGAAACCCAACACTATAAATTCATCAACAGAACTGACCTCCACCATCATAATTCACAACCAAATATTTCACCATATATAGAAACCCAATGACCACTACTAAAATCATAATACACCATTGGATCCTATATACATTGAAAGTCATATAGTAATAACATATTGACAAAAAATTAATGAACATTGTATCCCCATAAAATCCACCCAGGTAATACATATATGAACAACACTAATAACCTGTTATAAGAAACAACAAAAAAATAAATGATGGGTGGATGGGATGAATCATACTTAGGTAAAACCACTTATAACACTATGGTCTTCTTAAATAGAACCTCACAAATAATCCTTGAGAACCACTACAGTAGACTAGATTGGTAAGAAACGATGGAACATGAAACTAGAGTGGAGTTGAAGTGGCCAATGGCCTCAATAATGATCCAATACCTTTACCAAATAACCCAAATAATAAAACCATAAAACTACCACAAAAATATGATACAAACACCTAAAAAGATAAGAAAAAAATTGAAAACCAGACCAAAAGTCATTTCAAACTATACCTCCATGTAAACCACTAATGTCACAACCAATACCTCCCAAACTATCATAAAACAACTAGTATCTCAGACCCTGTGTGGTTAAAATTACGGAATAATTTATAAGAGTAGAGTAATAAATTTTCATGGTTTTAATTAAAGGATGCGACCACTGAATAGATCAACAAGGAGAGAAAATCGTTAGATTAATAGAACCTGAGACACAAGAAAATATAACAAAAATAGAATCAAAAGGAGAAATCAAAATCAAAAGATGTGGTGGGGAAAACATTGAATGTTTGTATCACCCATCCAAATTTCTACCAAGTAGGAACCAAAGAACTAACGAAAGGTGATATGAAACATCTTAGAGGACCATAAAATATTCATATGAGACGTTGATAATTAATTTGATAAAGATCATAATATATTAATATGTTGATGTTTCTATATCCAGATAGATTTCCCTGTATACTAAAAGAAACAAATTTGATGAGTTGAATAATTTTGGGAATGTTTAATAAATTAATAAGTTCAAGAGTATTGAATTACGAAGTTGACAGATTGAATCATTTGGTATTTTAATAAAAAAAATAAATTCTGAAGGTTACGGTGAGATTCATTGAGTATGAGAACCCAACGAAATGTGATGAATATATTAAAAATATAATGTAGGCTATCAATTCAAATTTTAATTCTTACATGATTTTTTTCTTGTAAAAACCAACATGATATAAACGTTTCACTTGGATAACGAAGAATATTAGGATCTGAATATTTGTTGAGATAAAATAAGTGTTGCATGTATAAATAAAAAATTAAATCACTATAAAATATAGGAATTTTCTGAGTACAAATATGAGTTTTTCTTGTTGAATTATTTGATATAAAATTACTTACTTTTAATTTCATTATAAACTGAAATATTATATCTTAATTACTAAAAAATATTTTGGAATATTACAATTTTCACTAATTATAATGTTCAATGAAAAGGATATATCCTAGCCTCCTGGTGTCGATGTTTTAGTATTCCACAATAAGAAACAATACAACATATCTTCTTGCATGTGGATTGAGATAAGGGAATGTGGAATTACCTTTAGTAAGGGTGAATGTCAATGTATTCAACGGTATGATTCAAGGAATGATTGAGGACTAGTTTTAGGGGTTGATTCATCTTGGTATGGTGGTCACGGTTTGGGTAATGGTTCTCTTGACCGCTTTTGGACTCTCTGGGAATCTAGAAAAAAATAAAGGCATTGTTCTATGACTTCTGGAATTCATATTTATGTGCAGGCAAAGCTATAAGTTATGGAGTTGGGGGTGTTGATCAAGAATTCAAGTTATTCCATCATGTTGAAGAGATTTATTCCAAGCTAAATCATGGTGGTAGGTTCTAGGAAACTTAATCAAAGACGATGCATTTGATATAACTCTGCCTTCATGGGGATTAAACTGAACAAGGATGGGTCTTTCTTGAATGGGTATATGAGAGGGTGATATCATGTTGGGGACAACCAAGGTTCCATGATTTTGGGATTTTTGTCCTTCTTTGGTGTATTAATTTATATGGGTGCAGAGGATAAAGGTTTTTCTATAGATTTATCTTTATGTATGAGATCTAAAATCAAAATTATAGAAATTGAGACTAAATTTTCAATGCTGGTAAAGTTCCTTCCTAAGAAAGGTGACATTCCCTAGGAGCTGGTTTACACAATTAGGTATTATAGGATTTATGGCATTTATAATATTATGTTCTAACACACATGGTGTGAAGGGAACTATGCGGTCAATTTGTTAGCTAGAAATGATAGACTAGGAAGGATATTGATTATTTATAACGTCCTATGGTCCATACCTAATGACTATAATATTATATTTATAAATGAATCTATTGGTCTTCATTAATTCAACCCCTTGATCTTTTGACCTGGATGCTTGGATTCTTTTTTATAGAATTGAAATGGAATTATTAGTACATATGAATAAATCTGATGATAAGTATCTATGTAAAATTAATATGAATTTACATTTGTTAGCGAATGAGTAACTATACTGTTTCTAAATCAACCTAGTAATAAACTGAATTTCATATAATATTAATCCAGTGTTCATGTATGATTAAGAAGATGTTTCTAGGGATATTGTAATAGTAATATGATCTTACATATGATTTATTTCACCACATGTAAGAATATTATTAACTCATATAAATGTAAAAATAAGATATATAACATTAATAAGATGATATATATGTTTTTTAGATGGTTACATGGGAATATTTAATATGTTTGAAGTTGATTTTGGAGGAAAATTAAATTAAGAATACAAGTGAAGATTTGAGAAGATCTATAAATGAGAATTATGGTGATTTAAATAGGATGATTTTTTCATTATCATAAATGTAAAAGATATATTTTTATATATGGTAGCATATTAAAATGTTCAAATAAATATAGAAAATAGAATTGTATTTTATTTATATGATTAAGCTATAGAGACTAATCCACAATATATTTTTGATTTTTCAAAAAGGGATGAGTTTGGGAGATGATTTATAAATAAAATAGAGAGATGAAGGGACTAACAAAGTGTTATTTTTGAATATATATACATAAAAGTCCAAAACAATAAGAGTTATTTTATTGATGAATATCAGAATGTATGACATTAAAGGATACATAAAACATAAGGATAATTAATAGAAAATAAAATTTATTATTCTAAATTCGGAGATAATATACTATTGTTGGAGATATTATGGTTGGTGAGTCTGGGTATATTCATGATTTTCAATTATAAACTATTATTTTCTACTTTTATTTCAATAATTATGATGGAATAAGATTTAATAGTTAATTATGGATCATTGTGGTGATTTCTAATGATCTTTTTCATCATATTCGATCACTAAATTCAAATTGGTGGCATCTTTTTTAAATAAACTACTCAGAGACATAAAAACTATTGGTAAATAGTTCCAAGGGTCAAGGATGGTACCTTTTATCATAGATTCACTTTATGATATTAGTAGGTATCTATGTGTTAGATTTCAATGAATATAGTAAGGATGTAGTCAACCACATTGGAAGATAACCTTTTATAAATATCATGCATTAGTGTATTTTATATATGTTTATCATGTATATAGTATAAGTGTTATATTATTACACAAGGAAGGTCCATTTAGATTAATAGGTATAGATATTTGAATATAAATTTATTTATAGAAAGTATTTTTTTTAAATAGTACGTAAAATTGATTTGCCGCAAATCAGTGCCGTTATTTATGTTTATTGGACATATCAAATTAGAACCAACCCCAACACATGTTCGAGGGTCTGTGTGGTAAAACCACTCAATGAAACCTATTTCTCTCTCCATTATGTGACACTACATACTTTCACATTTTTTATATGAATAAAATTATTATTATTTATCAAATAATTTAAAAAAAATATTATCTTTTGAGGATATGTTTTCTTTAATCAAGTTGAATATTTCACATGTTTTTCATGCAGATCTCAGAAGTGATATTTCATAAACTAAAAACTATTATTTTTGAGTTTATTTTTTAATTTTAAAGCCTGGAAACTATATTTGATATCTTGTGGTTCACAAAGGGGAGGTTATGTCTGGGTAAAAGATAACACTCACTCGACCCATCTTAAGGGAGTGGAAAAAATTAAACCAAACATTAATAACCGAATATTTAGTGAGATAAAAAATCAAACATGTCAGGTTGGGGTGGTTTAGAGGGTGGATCAGTTTAGTTTGAAAAATGGTTATAATAATCCAAGAAATATTAAATACATAAAATTATTAATCTATTATAGAAAAATGTTTCTATTATATATTTTTTATTTATTTAATATAATTAAATTAAACATTTCTCATGATTTTATTATTCATATCTCCCTATTAATATTCCTACTTATGTTATGTTAAAAGGTTTCTTTCTTCTAAACATCCCCAGAAAAATCTATTAAATCCGTTATAAATCTATCCAACTTATATCTCTATTATGCCAAAAAATGTATTTTTTGGAAACAACCTCTTTTGGAAAACAATATTCCAATATATCTACATGGGAATTAAACCCTCCCTTAGTGAAATCATCATGAATTTCTTAAATAAATAATTTTAATAGTTTGATTATGAGTTGTTGAATAATAACTTATTTTACTATAGGATCAAATAGTCTATGAATTTTGTGGTGATGATCTAATTATCTTACTAGTAAAGAAAATCATGGAAAATAATAACAGGTATTAAATTTTATTTCATCATAAATGTGTTGACATGGAAGAGTGGAAGAATTTTTTTATAATGATTGTGATCATGGTGGGGATTCATTATATTAAAATGATTGTATTTCCTGTCATTTATGATGGAATAAAAACCAATAATATATTATTGAATGATAATTTTGAGGAATTTTAGATGTTTCATAGTAGATTTGATAAAAAAAATATTCTTGGTGAGTTTTCTTTGGATATGATCTATGAATTAGAGTGGAAAAAGAAATTACTAATTGAGATTAATGATTTGGGCATATTCATTGATTATGGATCTAATCCTAAGGAGTTAAATAGAATGATTGCATGGATTAGTGATCTAATTATCAATATCATTCAATTCATAGTGTCTTGGTTTAACTTAGGTAAATATGATGAATATATCACTAAATTAGAGTGAGATTATGAGAAATGGTTGAATTTGTGGTAGCCAGGGATTTGGAAAGAGGTGTATCGGTGGGATATTCTTAGATGATGGTTCATTATGGGTATTTTTATAAGGGTTTCATATTATGTAGAAGAGAAATTTTAGATGGAGAAAATGTGGGGAGTGGAAGAAGAAAGAGTCATATCTCACATAATTATTTATGGTGATAATACTATTTTTGGGCTATAAACAATTGGGAAACAAAGGATTATAATTTTTTTGAATATATTAAAAAGGTCGGAAGGGTTAGTACAACTCATTTTTAAAATAAATATCCCAATAATCTAACCCAA
Organism: Viscum album; assembly: GCA_963277665.1. Lineage (NCBI taxonomy): Eukaryota > Viridiplantae > Streptophyta > Magnoliopsida > Santalales > Viscaceae > Viscum > Viscum album. The sequence goes on from OY728142.1 coordinate 1,494,333,576, forward strand.
TCTGACTCAATATAAAAAATTGTGCTTCCTCATCAAAGTTGTTATTATGTTTCTTCTTTTTAAGGGGTGAATTCAGTTTAATTGGGACTAATTTGTGGGCTTTTTAATTTTTCTCACATCCTAATTAATGGTAATTCTACCTTTAATATTTTCATGGGAAATTATTTTTCTTCTTTCATGAGTCAAACGAAACTATAGCCTTTATTAATCGATGTGGAGCTCCTACAACAACATATTTTCAAAAATTAAAAATTGACACATGTGAACACATGTGATTTTTAATACATTTTATAGTGATTTCTAATAGTTTTATTAGGATTTATTAATGCTTAATCTATACTATATAGTCATAATATAAATAGAAACAAATATTGACCATGTGTGAAACCTTAAAATGTATCACTGTATAAAATGTAGAACCTATATTTTCACCATATACTATTGATATGATTCTACATCCATCATTATAACTTCTTGATAAATATCACAAAAGACAAAAATAGAAGAAATATATCCTCCATGGTGCATCCAAGTATTGGAATGTATCACTTGACACTCAATAAGAACCCTCTCACCACCCAGGACATAATAGGACCTCCCAAAGGATAAAGGTGGAAGTGGAAGGGGGCTATGTAGAAGGTAAGGTTCAACTAAGGTTTTTTCAATCTTCTATGGTCACCATCAAAAAGTGATCGCCTATTTATATATTCTTCAAGGAAACTCCCATATTAATATGTATTAACTCATATGTAATTTAATTTTTGAGTTATTCATGGGGTTAAAAATTCATTTTAACCTATTGGATGATTCATATCACTAATTAGTTTCAAATTATTAAACTCTTATATAATTATACTCACATGTGTAATGATACTAAACATTATCCTTTAACATTAGGGTGCCATGAATATCATAGTGTGTGAGTATATATCATATAATACAATCCATCTCAAATATTTTCCATATAATATCTCTATATCATAATAATTTTATTAACATCCTGGAATTTTCAATTCCCATGAAATTAGGATATCATTTCACATAATATCTGTAATAACCCAATATTTTTATATGATATTTGTTTCCTAAAAAAATGTGTGTTATATTATAGTATATTACACACATAAATATATTTAGGAACCAACAAAACATTATATGATTTAAAATTATTGTTACATTAGTCATCTATGAAGCCAATTAAAATCCCAACCATATAATTGGATATAAAATATAAAACAGAAAGTTAAAATGGGAAAATATGGATCACCCCAATCCGTTAGAATCATTGAACACACAAAAAACCCTACATAAAAGAAACAAAATATTACTAAACCTATAAAAATCATAGAAAATTAAAATATATATCCTTGGGAGGAATTATAGTTAATATTGAGTGAAATAAGGGAGTTTATGTATATGGTATAAGGGGAAATGTGACCATTGGGATTTGACTATTATATGACCATTGGTAAAATATGAACGTTTGTAAATATAACCATTAGTCAATTTGACCATGTGTAACTATACCAATTATTGATAATTTTACCATTATAATTATGGTTTATGTTGCGACGATACCTGATAATTAAATGTATAAATAAGAAATGATGGTCTCAACCAGTAGAGATATCATGTTTAAATGATATTACTCAAAACATGGGTGGGTGGTAGAAGCACTAGGGATATCCCATGACCAACAAAAATTCAATATTTACCAAGTGATGCTTAAATAGAATAATCTATATGATAATTTCAAGTTAGTGTAGACTACCACTCAATCAACGTTATCTTAGCCACCCCATGAAACTACCACCATTGCTCACCTTACACTTAAGGGAATACATAGGTGGTATAAGTGGTTACATGCCCATGTCATAGAATCTTAATGATTAATTATTTGGTATAAATAAAATTCTTATTCTATCTATTCCATTTTTAGATTATTTTTTCATTAATAAAATATATTTTTAATATAAAAATATTTTACCAAATGATTTTGGACACAAATAAAACCTAATTGATTTTTTTAAGAAAATATATACATTTTCATAATAAACTAATGTATTATATATAATTTTTTTGATGGAATTTTCTTTCAAAACAATATTATATAAATATAAATGATAAAATAATTTTATAATTTCCTAGGTAATTTCTATAGGTGTCCTAAATTTGGTTGTTCTTTAAAAATTAACCATTTTTCAATAAATAATGGTTTTTATATATTAAATTTAAAATTATCATGTTTATATAATTATTAGGATAAAATAAGAATTATATTTGAAATAATAACATTGAAATTATTTTAGTGTTAATTTATGGTAATTTTCCAAATTACCTGATTTGACCAGGAATAGTAAAATACCGTTTTGGGTTCTCATTATGTTTCATGACTTAATATTTATGTCATAATGATGTAATAATTAATTAACCATAATACATGACTGAAAATAGATTATTTATTAATATTAAGTATTTTATTATATTTTAATCAATTTCAAAACATATAAGTGACGTTCCAACGTCTAAAAGGGGAAATTTGTTTTTAAAGAAATTACATTATGAAGGATTTATATTTCCATGAAAAAAAGATTAATAATGGAATTTGGTTCAATTGGATTAAAATATCATAAAATGTGAATACAATTTCTAATACCATTAACAAAACCCATGTATAAGATAATGGTTTCATATTTTCAACAACTTATATTTCCAAGAAATATATTTAAAAATTATTAATCAATTTCTCCAATTTTTATATAAATACCCACCCATTTCACCATTACACCTAACTAAAAATTACTATTCAATGAATTTATACTCAATTTTACTCCACAAGTGTCTCCCCATGTTGTAATTATTCCCCCAAGTACTCATGCTCATATTTATGACCAACTCTTCAAGGTAAAGGTAATTCTCAACATCTTCTTTTACATTCAAGTAATTATTTTTTTGTACATTTTCTAAATGGTATGTTACATTATTTTATTATAATTATGATAATAACCTTATATAAAAAATTTATTTATTTTTCAATGGGATGCCTTCTTTCTCTCACATTTCACCATTTATTAAATCTTTATTTTATACCCACCATGCTGTAGAATTTAAAACTCAAATTTAACTATTTTAAGTAAATAATTATTATATTTTAGACACAAAAATCAGGTCATTGACCATGTTTATTCACATATATGTTAGTATAATTTATTTACATTATGATTTATAAAATCCCATTCCCTTTTTAGAGGTTAAAAAAGATTTTATGGTCAAGACTTTAAGCATTTACAGACTCAATTATTTTATATGAAACCCATACATTATTCTCCTAATGTTATTGACCGAATGATTTATTATGATCAATGTGGCTCAGATGAAATTAATACATATGAAGGGTTCTTTATAATGTCACTCCAATGAATTAGTTAAATTATTTAATCTCTAGATATGACATTTGTTATGATACCTTGGTGAATAATCTTGGTAATATTGATTTTAGATGCCTTGGTAATAAATCATGGTCATATTCTTATGAATTTATCATCTAAATGTTGTATCCATATTTCAATGTAATGAATCATGTTTTTTTATTATGATATGCCTCATGTTCTATTATTCATGTCATGTTATTATGCCCAGAGTTCCTATTGGTATGCCTCATGATCACATCTAAATGTATCCCTTTCTGATTCCCTTATTGGGATCATGCTCGCACCGTTCCATTGATATATTTCTCATGGATCAGTGATACAGTTAAATTAACTCATGGTGAACCCATTAATAAGAATTTCAAATGAGTTACAATAATTTTTTTATTTTTTATGTGTTATGTTCCGTATTTCCTTGAAAAGTAACATTAAACTGTCATGTAATTTGTTCCATTTAATCAAAATTTTATATAATAAAAAGGTTGTATGTCATAATATCCCTATATTATATAGTATGGTTTAGGTAAATATATATCACATACATACAATTTTTTGGGAATATATCCATTAATTTCAAACTTTCACTAAACCCTCATAAACATTTTTCCATTTCCTATTATATTGTATCATATATAAGCACTTGTTAAAACATATCCAATAAAAGTTTTTAATATCCCCAAAAAATTGAAATCTATCATCAAAGTCACTTATATTTCATTATATGTAACATCTTGTGAATACCCCATCCAAATCTCCATTTTGGAAAAAATTTGAATAATTTTAGAGAATATCTATGAGTCAAATTCAATCATGATTCATCCAATAATAAAGTATGAACCCCTAATACTTTGTAGAATTTGTTAAATAATACAAATCACATGATCCATAAATTTAATTGAATAGTAGCCACTAGAAAAGAATCAGGTCTACTCAAGATATAAAGTGATCTAGAATGATCTCCATCAAAAACATGCATATATATATCTATATCCACCAACTGTTTCATACGAAGGAAAACATTTTAATATGATACATTTATCTACGAAATTGAGTGGCCAAGGGAAATATTGTATTCCAATCCCATATAACCAACTCAAACACTCTTTATTCTCAGTTAAGGGACAAAGTTTCATAATGATCATACCAACAGAAAATTCAAATATTGTTTAAGCTCCATCTAATGATGTGATCTGCAGCATACCCAACCACCCTCTGATTATAAAAGAAAAAAAGTCTTAACAAAAAGGTGTCAATATATAATGGTTATCATACTTGGTATCTCTAAAAACATAGTTAATTTGGATGCCAAATATAAACTATGCACACCTATTATAAAAAATATAGAGTGTATTTAACTCTATGTGGTATACTTCATTGGTCATCTAGTATAGAAAACCCATTTTATGCCTCATGAGAATATTTCATCTTCTGATACAGTAATTGTACTCACATTAACCTTAATATTTCATCATAACCTATAATATTCTATGATAAACATCAATTAGGGATAACTCAAATTCTTAATTTTAGAGGTTTAATATCATTCACTTTATGATATATATATATATATATATATATGAAACAGACATGAATGATTGAATTTTTGTGTAACATGATAGGTTTTATATTATTAAACTACTATAATATTACAAAACAAAAACATATATAACCACTTTTTGAACACATCATATATGATTGAATTATAGACTAATTTTTTTTCTCTATATTTTTACCTTTTTTATCCACATTACATCTCTATGTAATTATATATGTATCCTTATGTGAACACCTGATAATATCCTCCCACCAAAATCATTAATGTGTAACAACAATTAGTAATTACATTTTTAATAATGGGTATATTTGGAAATAATATTCCTAGTGTTTATCTCCTTATTCATATTAAAACTCATTAACTTCACAACATTAAATATAAGGATGTTAATAACTTATTTTCTCCACTTATAACTCTTTTTATGTTCATAAAAAACATTATTGGAACCCTTTAGATAACAATTTCTCTTTAAATATTTAGTTAACTCTTTACCAACACATATTAAGCTTTTTTAGGATAACTAACATTGAATTTGTATTTTGATTATAATAGTATTTTATTTTTGAAATTTTAACTTCTAAAACTCCAAATATACCTCCAATAGTCTATTAGAATATATATTCTCTTAATAATATCACGGTAATATTTGTAAACTCCTTTATTTTCAAGAAATAAAATTTATATTATTTTAGTTGAAATATTTAATTAAAGGGATTTATATCCATATCAAATACGATATTTTTTGTGCTTTGTAGATTTTTTCATAAAATAATAATATTATTTAAAATATTACACAAATGGTGGTATCAAGTCTATTATATTCTAAAATACTTATATATATTTAAATACCTTTATCCTAGATAAAACATTTTTATCCCTATATTCTTCTCTATACATGGCATATAATCCAATGAATCAAAACCCATGTGTATTTAATCCTGCATATAATATTTTTTAATAATAAATATTTATTAATAAATAAATTATATTATCATAAAAAGATAAATGAGATAACTATACATATCCTTTATATAGATCTATTTTCACAAGCTAAATTATTTTTTTATTCTATTCCTTGATTTAGTAACCATTTTAATCATTATATGAATACAAATTCCAGATTTCAATGACCATGATAAGATACTCATAGAAAAATTGATGGAATTTCCAACTAACATTTCCATTTATATTTTAAACCTTTACCAAAATATAATATCAATATAGAACCAGAATAGAAAGAACACATACCTATTTCAATGATTATCAACCCTTTCAGAATATGTGTAACACCCTTTTTATGTGGTATTTCCATTTTTATTGAATATTTAAAGTTAATTAATGTTGGTTTAAGACATGGGAAGGTTTTGGAAGGTTTTAAAAGTGTTTATAATCCTTTTAGAGGTTCACAGTTTGAGAATTGATAGTAGAAATAATGCTGAATTGTCTAGGAAAACATGCGATATGTTTGGGGGTCATTGAGATAGAAAATAGTTGGCACTCGATTTGGAAACAAAAGTGGCTAGCCAAGTCACTTTTAATATTTTTTTGATATATTCAATTCACATTGTTACCTTAAATTTGGTGAAATCGTGTCATCTAATCATTTGATAGTAAATGATTTTAATGGAAATTTGTTTCAAAAACCAAAAAATTCAATAAAATATCCATTATTCCTCTACTAACCTATGCTCTTATTTATAGGATTTCATTAGGTGATTTTCAATGATCCTTGAAATCCAAACTCTAATTTTGATGATTATTTGAGTGTTCGATGAAGGAAATAAAATGCAAATGGAAGGAAGGCATCATATCTAAAAGATATTCTAAGAATAATCATGTCAAACATACCTAAGGTATGTGTGTTTTCCCACATTACCCTTTTATTATAATGTGAAGGAGTATATATTTCTTAAAGAATTTTCTTATTACTTTAAAATAATTTACCCTTTTGAATCTCTGATAGATTTTTCTCTTACTAGTTGGCTCTTTAAATATTCATTCTGGGTGTCATGCACACCATTTTCAAAAAGAAATTATTAAATGGGGTTTTCAAGGAATAATAGTTTTTCCTTTTGTTCTAGGAATAAAAATGTTTCATTCATTCCTGTTAATGCAGGGTGAATCATGGTTGAAAGTACCACCATAAATTGGGTAACATAGGATGGATCATGGTTATAAGTACCACCATCAATTGGGTAATATGAGAAAGACCATCTTCGGAAGTACCACCATCATATTGGCTCACCATGTTATGTCTTAAATAATGAATTATTGACCACTAGTAAGTTTAAGGATTTCTAGGTAATTTATGTTTCTGTGTGTGAGAGTGTAAAGCCATGGGTGGGTTATTCTAAATTGAAAAAAATGAATTTCTTCTACTACTTGAAAATAACACTCTTCTTTATTCATACTAATTTTAGAAAAGCAGTTCATCTTCATACTAAATATTATGAAAACTTATTTATCAACTTTTTATATTCTTCTTGAATATGTCAGAATCCTAGATGCTAAACTATTTTTGGTCTTAGTGGAATGATGGAAAAGTTTATTGGGGGTTTCCTAACAGGTATAATTACTCACCCCATGTATATACACGTAGATTCATATGTTCATTTTATTTTCTATGATATAGGAAAGGGTTAGGATTCATAATTCTCTATAGGTTCTTCTTGATATCACTATTGTAGTGGGTGGAGATGGATCTTCAGAGTGGTTTGTGTCATGGTCTTGAGTGGTCCCACCATGGAATTGGAGTCTTTTACTACACTCGAGTCCTAGAATTTGTTTTATTTATATTTTTTCACTGTTACTCATATAATTTTCTTTATTTCATCATTGATCAGTATTTTTTTTCACATTCATCATTTTAATAGTTGAACATTGTTTTTTTATTTTTTCTTACTCATGTAAATATTGAGTGTGTTCATAAATAGGGTAAATATTTCACCATTTGTATCTTGTTTGTCTAAATCCCGAACAATTATTTTCATCCATTTGTGTTTGGGGAATATCACCTAGGATTAGTGTCACCTTTGAATTGGACAAAGTCAATGGGTTAAATAGGGATTTCACAAATAGTATCAGTTTGGTTATTCAATCAATTATGATTGTAAAAAGTATATAATACATGTGAGGGCTTGAAATTTATAGAATAAAAGGATTTATCTATCATTTTTTATTGAACATAATGTTACCAAGGTATTATAGTTACAAAAAGTGTTGTTAATAACTTCTAGGTGTGTCCTCAACTCATCATCATGGGTTTAATCAGTGAGTGCTCGGTACCATGCATTATTAAATAGATTTCCCACTATGATTTCATTTATCAACCAGATTACTTGATTTTTTATTAATATGTTGTGATTATATATATATATAATATAACTATGAGTATATGAATAGTAAAAATGGTTTAGGTTTTAACATTATGAATGGTTTAGAGAATGAAAATTCCATCAGTAAGGATAATGAGAAAACAACTAGAGGGATTAGAAAAAATTAGGTTATGAATGAACCATGGGTGAACCAAAATTAGGTTAAAAGTGTTATGAAGTAATTTTATTCCATTGAAAGGTACCTAGTATAGAGTATCCTTTTTAGGTGAATAACTCAAAAAAATTCCTAAATATGAAATCACTAATTTTACATGGTGATTGTGGACATGAGAAACCATAGGTATGGATGAGTAAGATGACTAGAATTCGTGAATTCATGGGGAATCAAAATGAAATGGTGTTAAATATATAAATGTATATAATTGAAGATATGGAACTAGTATGGTAGATATTAGTTTTTCAATCTAATTTAGATCAATGTCTGGCTTAGAATGAATTTGAAAAAAAATTAAATAAAAAATTATTCCCATAATCTTTCAAAATAGAGAAGGAAAAAATGCTTCTTTCAGATGGAATAAGAAAGTATATTAGTGAATAATTATGTAGAAAAATTCACTCACCTTGTTAGATTTTCTCGAAATGTAGCTTTTGGAGAGAAAATAACATCTTATATCATTGAGGTGGTTGTCTGACCCAAGGTTTACACAAAGGTTGTAATGTTATGTATTACTTATTATATAAAAATCGTGAATAAGTTACTAGTTACAAGGAGATATATTTTAAGAAATCCTTGTTGGAGTACAATATTTTTTATCAGTGTACTGGTGTAAACTCTAGTGCGGGGAATAAACACAAGAGGGAGGGTTACTCTGAGGGAAAAATGCTTTAGAGAATAAATATGGTGGATCAACCTCCAATTCACTTCATCACATCAATAAACATGGATATTTCTAATGATAATTTCTTATTAATATAAAATGGAATGTTTATAACCGCAATGAAATTACCCCCACTATGGTAAGAAATGGAATCTCAAGATGTATTGTCATAAATGTCTAAAATTAGAAGGTAGAGTTGTCTCAACTCAACCATAGGATTCATATGCTTAGATAGAACAATCCCATTAGAATAGTCTCATCCATAAAATTGAGATAACAAACATACCTATAGGAAAAAATTGGTTGTTTAGTAAACACCTCAAATGGGAAGTAAAAGCTATCCTATAGTAGTTGATAGATAGTTATATGAAGTATAACATGATATCACAACCGAGAAATTGGGTCCCTCCCAGGTTTGAGGTACTATCCTTCTGAACATAACTCTTTTCCATGTCTTTTTTTATACTAATGCATCAAATTTTTTAATTTATTCTTTTGTTGTTAAAAAATTTGGATTACACATGAAAATTATGCCTCACACCATCAATATCAATACCCAATAGAGAATAGGAGTACAAAAGATTCAAGTGCCCATTAGTTTCCATTACCATTAATTTGATGTAGTTTCTATAAGAGTTTACATTCGTAGATATGGAAACATTTAATATGATCTTTGGAATGGATATTATGGTGGAATTTAAATCTCATTTTCAATACTACATGAGTAAAGTGTCATTCAAATCCCCATATAGAAATTTTCATGTATTCAATGGGGATTAAGATATAAATGTATAGAGAGAGGTAACTTTAATCTTAGTGGACCAAACCATATTGGTTTAATTAAAATCAATAATCATAGGAAATGAAGATAAGAATTGAAATAGGATTTTCTTTCCATAGTGGATCAATACATATATGTTTTTACAAAATATTTCTCTAGGTTACCAACTATGAGGGAAATCAATTTTTTCAATTGATAAACTCTTGGGAATAAGACATATTTTACTCTAGTAAAAGATAATGAATCCTAATGAGTTGTAGGAATTAAATTTATAGTTAGATTATTTAGAGAGTAAAGGTTTTATTTGACATTCCATGTCTCTTTGTGTTTCACACGTTTTATTCATAATGATGGTAGGATTTTCTCTCCAATTACACATTTAATGTCATAAACTGAATCATGTTTTGATAAAAATTGATTCTCAGTTTATTTAATTGATGACATATTTGATAATTTAAATGGAGATATGTTTTTCTTGAAGATTTATCCATGATCTGGAAATCATCAGACCACAGTAAGAAAATAGATTACTCTAAATATAACATTCTATGGTCGTTATGGCCATTACAAATATTTCATCATGCCCTTTTCCCTGATGAAATCACCTACAATCTTCATAGACTTGATGAATTGTATATTCCACAGGTACCTAGATTATTTTTTTGGGGATTTTCTGATGATAAAATTGTTTATTATTAATGTAAAAATAACAAATGGGGTCAATTTTAAATTTTACTATGCACATTTTGTGATCAATGATTATATGAAAAATTTTCTATATTTGAATTCTAGATAGAAGTATTCTATTTACTTAAGCACGAAATTTTTTAAGAGGGAATAACAATTAAATATTGGATAATTTATGTCATCTTCTCTTAGGGACCACCATGTAATTTCGTCAAGATACAAAGATTTCAAGGTATACTAGGATACTACCATCTCTTTGTTTTAGATTTATCAAGTATTTCTTCTCCTATGACTACTCTATTGATAAAGGGTGTTCCATTCCCATGGATCGAGTAATGTTATAAAAGTTTCCTATAGATTAAATATTTTCTCTCATTGGAACCTAGAACAATATTACCACAACTAATTCTAGGATATATGGTTTATTCTAATGCATCTAGATCCAATAGGGGTTGTGTATTCATGCATAATTTTCATATCATGGAAAATATTTTAGGGAAGATGAGAATGCAAGAGAAGATATATATAACTCATGACATGGAATTTTTTATAGTTTTTTAAGTCTTAATGGAATGGAAGTATTATCCCTTTGGAGAAAGGTTCAAATTATTCACTGATCATAAGTATTTGAAATATTTATTCTCTCAATAAGACATGAACTTAAAGAAATGAAGAAGTATGGAGTATATGTAGTTGTTGTAAATTGAATGGGTGTATAAACCTAGGAAAGGAAATTATATAGTTGGTTATTTGAATGAATATATATATAATAAATTTTTTAGGAAGGCTCATGAACAATGATATTTGATGAGAATTATTGCTATAATTAGTCAAGATTGGAATGAATTGAATGATATTGAATCTTTCTTCCAATTTAATCTTGTTCTTGAATCGATAATTTTGTAAAATATAATAATATATAATTTTTTGATTGAATCTTTATTAGTTTAAACCCAAATTTTGGTGATAATTATTATAGATGGAATAAGGACAAAAATTTATTATTAAAATTTCATAAATAAATTATAGACCCTCAATCTTTCAAGGAATATATATTTTTAGCATATCAAAATTCCAATTGGGATATTCATATGGGTATTAGAAAAAATATGAGGTTATGAGATATAATTTATGGCATCCTGTTATGAAATGCACGATTTTAGAATATTTTAAGAAATATACAACTTTTCATAAGTTAATGGTTTAGAAAGAATGACTGGTTGGTGTGCTGCAATCCATGATTATTCTTATATTGAAGTGGGAATAGATTATAATTAACTTTTTCCTTGGTATACTGAGGATGCTTCATAAAAATGATGTCATTTGGGTAATTTTTTTATCTAATCTCCAAATTGAAATACTTCCTTCAAATCAAAGATTCTATCAAAGTAGAGGATTTGGTAAATACATATATTTGATAAGTTGTCAAGTTGAATGGATTTCTTTTTTTGATCATCTCTAATATATATCTTCAATCCACTTACCGATATTGAAGATCATTGAATTATGATCTCATAAATCAATTGACCATGAGAATAGAGTATCATCATCATACATATGCAAATTAAAAATAAAAAAAAATCAAACATTAGAAGATATAATTAGTTCTTATGTCATATATTTCGGTATCTCATGGGAAGATCATATGACTTATGTGGAATTATCTTATAATAAAAACTATTTTATGATGTTAAATATGAACCATGTAATGTAAATATATGTACATATTTATTTTTATACACTATATTGGGTGTAAATAAGTGAAATATTACTCATTAGATCTAGTGCAGTCCATTATACTACGGAGAGGATACATATAGTAAGAGTTGGGTTCTTCGGTAAGGTACATACACCTTTGGATTAATTGAATATCTGTTGTTTTACCTTAGTGAAAGTTCCCAAGGGGTATACAACAGTGGAACTAGATTCTTTAAAAAATTATAATATTATTTTAAGAATAATTATCAATAAAATACAAACCATGGATTGTAAATTCTAGTTTCACTAAGGGTTTTATTCATGTGAGCTTAGCATCATCTTCTCCCTCTTCGTGGTGGTAGTGGAAACTGTGTCGGTCTATTCCCCACCCATGGATGATGGACCTTCATTTTACTTAAAGGGAGTGGAGTATATACTATGACTGTTTTCAACCCCAAGAATCTTCCACTATTACCCCAATGCTCCCTGCACTATAAGCTCCACGATTTGTATGAAGGATACCCTAATCTTCTATTGTCACTCACAAAGTTTTATGAAGCTCAATGTTTCTCATTTGGACAATGATTTCTCTATTATCCTAGATAAGTCCCCCAGTGTAACCCTTAAATAGATTCATCTTCATTTCATGAGATCTACACAATAGGGCTACTATTGGTTTTCCCCACAACAAAAAATTCAAGATTCACTTCACGTCGGAGGTAGACCTTTTCAAGGAATGGTTGGGCATGACTTGTAGCTATAACGTGTCCAGATTTTACCTCCATAGACCGTCATAAGAGTTTAAAAATAAGTAGGAATACCCTTCATTGGTGATTTGGGTGAGTTTCACAAATCATTCCCTACAATTTCAGAACCCGTCAAATATTAGAATGCTTGAGAATATTCTAGGATGGTTTCCATTCTATGATAGTTGTACCAAGGTATTGTGTCATCTTATTAATTGAGGAGTGTGTGTCTAAGTTAATGTATCACGCAATCCTTTTTCTTTTATTAGGATTAAAATTTTAGAGTAATACATATATAGGCAATAGGTGGTGTATGTATCTTTGGTGGAATTTTGTTCTTTCTTGAAGCGATTAAGTGATTAGTCTGCATCCTCTAGAATAGGTCGAGATAACACAGGCCTGTGATCATTTTTGTGGATGGTTCCTTATGCAAGGCCCTAGTGGGTGTGAAGATTAATGAGGTGGTTCATGGTGAACCATGAGATAGGTTGATTCCTTTAAAAAAGTTTTATATGGCATTAGGAGGAATGGTTAAGAGCTGTGACTATGGAGATATGCGTGGTCTTGGTGCATGTCTGAAGGAACTAGATCAAGGTGGTGTTATCACTATGGGAGGTAATCAATTGGATGACATCCTTTGGGTTCATAGGAGGATGATGGATTGGAAGTCCTTGGATTGACTGATAATATAGCTACTAGCCTACCAATTACTAAATATATGATCCCAAGGGGTCAAACTTTAGAGGCTGCTAATGAGGTTTCAAAAAAAGTGGTAAATTAAGAGAATGATACTAAGAATAGGCATGATGTAGATAAAATCAAATTCAAGGGAATCTACCCATAGTTAAGACAGTGTAGGATAGGTGAAGGAAACAATTGGGGCAAGACGTGAAAGAGAGTGTAAGACTGTTAGAGTTTTCAATCATTTTTAATGTCTTGAGGTTGATGACCCGAGACATGATTTAGTGGGTAGCATGTCTTGAGTTTCTACTACCAAGAATGTCTTTGTCATACAATAAACATTTCCAGACCACCCTACTAGAATCAAGGAAGTTAAGTTGAATGAGGTTCACGATGATAATGTTGATGGAGAGGACACTCTTATGGGGTGATATTTTGAATGACAAGATGGTGTCCTCAACTCGAATGTTCAACATGATTATGATCATAGAGAGAAATAAGATACAGTTCAAGAGTGGCAAGGTGCTTCAGTCAGGCACTAGACAGAAGGATAAAAAAGATTTCACAAGGGGAGGAAGGATTAATCCTCCTTACCTCTTTATATTTAGAAAATATCATAAAATAATTTGAAATACAATAATATTGAAACTAGTGTAAGTCAGATATTGTGCTTGAGAAATACTTGGAATTATTCATGAGACAGGAAGAAGAAATGATTGAACATGTTTTATCAATCAATTATTCTTATGAAAAAGTAACTAAAATGATGGGGATAACCTTAAGGATGACCCTCAATAAAGATAAATATGCCTGGATAGAAAATTATGTCCTAATAATTTTTGGGGACTTCATTAATGGAATGATCTTCCAAGAGGAGTATATTTAGTCTTGGGAAAATCTGGCCTTTCAGTTCAAAGATCAATTTTAGACTAACTGAACACTCAGGTTAAAACATATCATAGAAATTATATAAGGAGATTAATTCAAGTAGGATTAACTTTCTATTGAATGAATTTAATATCTACTTTTTTATTTGAACTCATGGTTTCTCACTTTTTACATAAAAGTGTTTTTGAAAAAAAAATTAATTTTCAGTCAGTAAATTCTAGTTTCATAGAAAGATTTGGTGCATAATACTGAAAACATGGAACTACAATAAACCATCTATTTATTAATCTTATATAGTGATAATATTAATTTCCTTTAGCTCCTATATCAAGATAGCATATCCTAGGGAATACGTGAACAAAGTGATGATATAAAAATCCCAATAAGGGAATAAACATAGGAATAAAGCATAAAACATGGGTTAGAAGGAATAACATGATGAGGTTATAGGACCTGAATAATCATATAGTAGTAGAAGATTTAGAATAAGGGGTCATTTAATCATAGAATCATAGGAATGTGGAATAAAAATACAATATAACATAAACATGAGTCAAGGATAACTATCAAGACTTATCATAAGGTGGACAAAGTCCCATAATGGATGATGTTTACTCCACAATACCAGAAATGAAGTCTCATGAGACTAAACATTACCCAATGAGTTGGAGTTATATCTTGGAATACCTATAATAAAATTTTTATGAATATTTTTTCCACATGAAGAATCAAACATAAGAAATAAACATAAGCATTACCCATCGAATTAAATGGGTATTGTAATCATGTCCAAAGGCATAACAGATGGGTGTATCATAAAGGTGTCCATGAAAGAATGGATTTAAATAATAAATGGAAATTAATAATATAAAATTTTCATAGATCATGATATATTACAATCAACTAAATTGAAAACATGTAATAATAGTGTTTAATAAACCGTCTACATGAGCCACTTTAGTGCGGTTTAAGGGAAAATATAAAAGAGGCATTAAAGATGAAAAATATGTAATTTTTTTGTAAGAAACCAGAAATGAACTAAGATATATATGTTAGGATTAAATTATTTATTTTATAAAAAATAATGGTGCTTTAATATAGATTATGGATTGTACTTGAAGGGGTAAGAAATTGGGATGTTTCCTTCAATCATGCTTTCTTATCACGATGTATTTTGAAGGGAACCTTATGAAAAATATATTTACCCATAAAATAAAGAATAATTGAGCTAGGAACATATGTTTGGAACAAAAAAATAGAATTTAGGAGGATTATATATAAAATAATTAAAATATAAATTTTGGTAAATAGGGAGAAAGCTTAACCTGATGAAAAAATAAAGGTTCTAAGAGATTCCTTATGTTATGTATGAATGTGTTCTGCACATTCACTTACTATCATGTATAATAAAATTAGATAAATTAATTATTTAGATAAAAAAACTTATTCATATATATTTTGTTTATTATATTTTTATTATGTTAACTGATGGCCATTTTTTTGAGTTGTAATGTTTAATTTTATCATTCCATGTTCTTTCGTTTCATAGACTTCTTAAAGAGTTTAATCGTGTATAATTATATAAGATCGTTTAAAAGAAAAAAAACCCAAAAATTTGAATGAATTATTATTAATATAATTTAATTATTTTAAATGGTCCCATATATCAGTTTTTTTTATATTTTAGAATAATTCGATAGATAAAAGTTTATTTATAATTGTTTAGATTATTTTGGCATTTTTTCGATCATCAAGAACTAGTTTTTATTATTATTTAATTTTATGAACGTATATTTCTTACAGAACATGAAATAAGTTATAATATAAATTTTAAATTATTTTTTAACCATTATAATTTTTTATGACCAGACAAGTAGGTGGTAATTGAAAACGGAACAATGTCATCCATAGAGGTGGCAAATTGACACATCACGAATGATGTTTCAATTTTTAGAATAAATAGTGAATAAATTTTATCTGATGATGGTACTACATTAAAAAAAATAAAATTTCAGTATATGTATGATACTTGAGTTATATGTCACTTTTTATAGAAGAGGTGAGGGTAAGATAACATAATAAATGTAATTAAAAGAGAAAGGATGATTTTACCTTTTTAATATCGTCTCATAGAGAACCTCCATATGACACTGAGAATAGGTCTCTTGGTGGAACCCAAAAGACCAGTACATGAGAAATAGGTTTTGGAGATTAATTGGGAATAATATTAGTTAACTACAAATCCTATAGGGTGTGAGGAGAATATGCGGTGAGGGTTGTATTTATCAGGGAGGGGAGGGGTGTTTTATTATTATTTTATCCATTAGTTTATTATTTTGACTCAAGATTATAAATAGTGTTGATTCAGGTGACTAGTAATAGTAAATAGAGAATGTTAGTTCTACATAATGTCCATTTACATCATTCACGAATCAAAAATGACTAAAAAATTCATTTATTTACTTTCAATGTTAAATATCCTAAATTATTGCATTTCACAATTCACAAAAAATTCAACTATTTTTGAAAAATATAAAAAATTAACCCTCGCCATTATTAAAAATTTATATTTCAAAAATAAACTTCATTTTATGAAAATAATTTTCTAAATATTAGTAATTTATTTTTAATTAAAATCTTCATTTTTTAAAAAAAATCTGATTTTAATATTATAATCAATTTTATGACATGTGGAAAATTAATTAAGGTATCATAAAAGTAACCTATAATTATAATAAAACAAAATATAAATATATAAATTAAATTTATGAAAATAATTTTTCTTTTAAAACATTATATTAATTATCAAAATTGTGCATAAACATTTACATTTCACAAAAATACCAATATTTATTTCATTATTTTTTTTAAAAAATTATTTAATTATACCGTTATATAAATATATCATATTTTCAATTATAATATTCCTAAATTTTATTTAATATTTAATAGGTGAGTTTACCATTCTAAAGGTTGGATTACTATTCTTAATGGTCATATTATTATTCCAACGGTCAGGTTACTATTCCATCATTCTTAGTTCATTAATTTTTATAAATACTTCTTATTTGATTAATTTTACATTCACATATATTTTATATCAGGTTTATAAATATAAATTATTCTCCAAAATTAATATTATATTATTAACAATATTTTTTTTCTATATCTTTGTTCATGAGTGCATTCAACTAGATCGAGCAGATCCAAATTTTCACACTATTATTATCTTATTTTCTATTTATTGTCCCTCTATAATTATTGGTTTATTTTTTGACCAAATAATTAATATTTATTTTTAAGGATATTGATTTTATTTGGTTCTCTATGTGATTTATTATAATAAGGTAAATTTTGTTGATAAAATTTTTCATCATTACATTCCCCCCTTATGAGATTTCACCCTTGAAATTTTCTTCTACATAATAACATTAAAATAGGGGAGGGTACTTATCTTATTCCCATCGATGAAATAGAAAATAAAATTAAAAATATGTGGGCTTTAATTATTAGCTAATAAGCATATGAAAAGGATACATTGAACATATAAGGATAAAATTGTTAATGAAAAGTATATCCCAACTCATGATTCCTTATGTTTTAATCTAGGTTATATAAGGTGATAGAAATGTCCCTAGAGTTATTAATATTTTTTTCTAGTCATAATTCTCAAGAATAAGTAGAACATGATTTGATACCAACTATAGAGACTCTATCCTTTTACAATATTGTTACATGATTTTAAGAAAAATTATCAATCAAATACAAACTAAGGATTGTAATATCTGGTGTCTTTAGATGATGAGATGCATAAAACAAAAAACATGAAACTGGAATAAAACATATCTTTATTAATATTATATTTTATGATTATAACTTCCTTTGAGATCCTATATCTACATAAGATATCCTGGTGAATATGTGAAGAAAGGGATGAGCTAAAAATCCATGTAAGGGAATAAAAATTAGAATAAATCATAGAACATGGGTAAGATACCATAAAATTATGACATAAAATGGAAATGAACATGATTAATTATATGGAGTCATAACATTTAGAAAATGGGATTATTTAATCTTGGAAACTTACAAATGCATAAACAAATTAAAAAATTACATAAACGTGAGTCAAGGATAAATGCCAAGACTATATCAAATGGTCGAAATTGTCCTATAATAGACTAGGATTAAACCCTCATCCCATACATGAAATCTCACGAGACTAGACATTACCGAATAAATTGGAGTTCTATATGTGTTCACCCATAATAAAATTTTCATGAATATTTTTTCCACAAGAAGAATCCGATAAAAGGAATAAACATAAGGGTTACCCATGTAATGAAATGGGTATCATAGATAAGGCATAACAAACTAGAAAGTCATAATTGTATCCATGAAAAATTGGATTCAAATAATACATGAACATTTATATAGTAAACTATTCATACATCTTGATAAATTATTTCCAAATGAAGTGAAAATATACAAAAACAGTGTTTAAAAACATTAGAAATCTGACTCTTCAGAACAGTTTAAGGGAAAATATTAAATAGACTATAAAGACAATAGAAAATCATAAAAAACAAAATTATATAGTTTTTTATGATGAAATTAGTTATTTTAGGAAATATAAATGAGTATTAAAAGAAATTATGGCATGTACATGAAAAGGGTAAGAAAATCGTATGTTTTCTTTAATCGAGCTTACATATCGTGAAGAATTGAAATGGAATCCTTATAAAAATGTATTCCTATATATAATAAAGAATAAATTATATTTGTACATATTTTTGGATCAAACACACAGAATTTAGGAGTTTTACATAATATTAATTAAAAATTACATTGTGGTAAAGAGAGAGAATGTGTAACACAAAGGAAAAAAAAGGTAGTTCTGAGTGATCATTTACCATATGTCTGAATATGTTATTCACTCATACATAATGTATTGAAAATTAAAATTAGATCCTTTAATTAATTAATTCAAAACCTAGTAAAAATTTATTTAATTTATTACAATTTTATTAAGTTAATTTATGGTTATTTTCATGAGTTATAATGCTTAATTTTATCATTCTGAGAGCATTCATTTCATGGATTTCATGATCCGTTTAATTGTATATAACTATACAAGTTCTTTTAATGAGAAATAAAAACTATAGATGTGTAATGAAATGGTGATAATATAATTACATAATATTAAATGGTCCCATATATCATTTTTTATTTATATATGATAATTAATCATTAGATAAAATGTTAATGATAAACGTTTAGTCTGTTTGGGATGTTTTCTGATAATGAAAAACTCGTTTGTTTTATTATTTAATAGTATGTGTATATATTTGTTACAAAATATGGGAAAATTTATATTATAAAGGTAATAACCCTTTTTAACAATTCTAATGGTATTATGAACAGTTGTGATGTTGGTAATGGAAAAAGTAAAATCATCTCCAATGATGGTGGTGAATCGACACATCATGAATGATATTTCATTTTTAGAGTAAAATGAGAAGATAATATACTTAGAAATTTATATTACATCATAAAATTAATATTACATGGTATTTATGATAATGTATTTATCATGTCACTTGGGATATGGGAGGTGGTGGGGGAAAAGAAAAGAAAATAAATTAAAAGAGAAAAAAGGAGGATTTTACCTCTTGAATATTGTGTCCTTGAGAACCTCTTAAAGGCCCTGAAAATTGGTATTTTGATAAGACCAATAATACCAAGACATAGGGAAGAGTCTTGGAAGATTAATTTGGTAGAATATTAGAAAAAATAAAATATTATAATATTTTATGAGAAAAATTGGTGACGGTGGTATTTATAGGCGACGAGAGGGGTGTTTTTTTTGATTATTTTATAAATTACATTATTAGTTTGGATCAAGAATATCAATAATTTTGATTATTATTACTAACTATAATAACTATATCATGTAAGTTAAATATAATGAGAACTTACATCATATATGACTAAAAAATTAATTTATTAAATTATAATGTTAACATTATACTATTATAGGGGAATCCCAAAGATTCAACCAAAACATTTTTCGATGTATAGATTTAAAAATTGACTCCATTTTAGGAAAAAAATTAAATATGATTGAATTATTTTTTATTTAAAATAATTCATTTTTAAAAGATACCAATTTTTCTATTTTAATAGATTTTATGACACTTTGAAAAATTAATTGTGCTCTCATAAAATAATATTTTAATTATAAAACAAAGAAACATTTATATATGAATTTTTTTAAATTTTTTTTAGTCATTTAATTAATTATGAAATTGTAAATAAACATTTATGTTTTACAAAAATACCAATACATAATTTATCATTTTTAAAAAATTTATTTCATTATACCATGATATAAATTTATAATATTTTTAATTATAATATATGTATGTTTTAATTATACTTTCATAGGCATGGTTATCATTCTAATAGATGGATTACTATTCCCAATGGTTATATTACTACTCCAATGGTCATTTTAATATTCCATCAAGCTAGGTTCCTTAATTCCAACAAATACCTCTTAATTAATTCATTCTAGATCCACATATTTTTTCAATCAAGGTTATATATGTAAATTTGTCTTCATAATTAATATTATTTTATTAACATTATACAATATTACTATAGATTTGTTTGTGAGTGTGGTAATTCTAGTGGATTTTGGATATACCAAATTTTCTATTCTTAGTATCTTATTTTCAATTCATTATCCGATTTTATTTATTTGGTTTTTAGTGGATAAAAGTATAATTCATCATTTATGAGGATAATGTTTTTATTGGGTTATCTATGTGATGTATTATAAAAATGTAAATTTCATTGATAAAATTATAGGTCAATGCATGTAGAGACTGACACACACCTGTCGTGGCGTGTGGAAAAAACTTTTATTTACTAATTTAAAATATAATACAGTGGTTAACCTAGGTTGTCTCCCGATGAGGAGTGCACACAAAATAATTTGTCACTTTTTATTTAGAGAAAACGTTGGGTGTTTTTGAAATTGTTTGGTTTTAAAATCAAAGAGAGAAATGAAACAAAAGGAAGAAATTTAGGAAGTGATTTAATACAAATATTTTATTTAAATGATTTAAAAAATATTTTATGAGATGGGTGATCAAGTTGGGGTTGGTTTTATAATTGCAATACTATCCTTGTTCAATTTAATTCAATCCTCTTCTGCTAAGTTGATTTAAGTGAGATTCCATAATTACTTCAACTCACTTCTTTGGTTAAATGGTTTAACAAAATTCTATTTTGTTATACACTTCTTCCATTGTGTGATATATTTTTAGTGAACACCCCCAATTATATAAGGCAATTACCAATCAGGTATTGTTTATCCTAAATAATACTGAATATTCACCACCCCTTCCACACGTACTAGTGATCGCTAGGTACTTCACAACTATGCCATGATATTTATTCTATCTAATATATACCAAAAACTAATTGAGGGATAAAATTATCATTTATCAATGCAATAATAACAACAGAATAGAAAATCGAATACAATCGCATAAGATAATAAATTCTGTTTTTAGAATTTGAAAACAACTTCGCAGAAGAGAGAGAGAGATTTTATTCAATAAAATGTAAGAACTAAAAGCGTTACAAAAATAAAACCTTCCCTACCCCAATCAACTCATATGTTTACCCCACCATGGTAAGGGTAATTGATATGAAAGGGGAAGAAGAAAGCATTATGGAACTTGAAGAAAGAAAGAGATAAATGGAGAACTCAAAAATAAATCCTCCATAATATGTTTGCCAGATGTTCGCTTCGGTTCTTCCCTCTTCCGGCCGAATGAGGCCGAGGTAATTTCTTATAGGAGGTGAGGAATGATGTTGTAAATCCACACACTATGTCTGGATGCATTTGGAGCCGTGTGGAAGGAGTTATGGCCGATTTAGTAGACTTGACTTATTCTGGCTGTCGATCACTATTCCACCATCTCAACTTTGACAGTTTAATTAGAGGCCTTAATGAATTAATTTATTTCTGATATTTTGAGATACTCTGAACCTTATAGTAGGATTTCTAACCCAGCTGGAACCAATGAATTTGGAGTCCGGTGGTCCGCGATATGGTTCATTGAATGTGGTGTGGTCCATTCTGTCGTCCAGAAGAAGTGTTCACATTGACCGAAATGTTTGGGCATGTTGGAGTTCGAATTGGCTTTTGTTTCTGAAGACTTATATGTATCCCACGAATCATTAAATCCTGAAAAAAAGGAATCAGGTGAATGGGATACAAAATATAGGAGTTATTCTTGAAATACAAGGGCAATATAAATCTGTTTAATGTCCAGAATTAACCACTTTTCACATTTAAGCTCGAAACTCACCAAAAATCATAAAATGATGAAAATAAAATCAAATTGATTAATGTGAAGTGATTAAATAAATTAACTACATATGTATAAATATGAAATTATTATCTCTGTCAATTCCCCCACACTTAGCACTTGGACTCCAGGACAAGTAAACATCGACATCAAATCATAGTAAATTTAAAACACATATTCATGAGATCCACTAATTTCATACCAATAAACAAAAGATATCATGCCTCATAAAGCACTATTATTTCAAGTTTATCATTTTATATTATTCAATATATTTACTCTTCATTTATCCTCCCATGAACACAAAACACTTACATAACATACATTTTTTTTCTCATCACACAAATATCAATTTTCAACAATGTCTTTCTCATCCAATAGTCATGAAAGGGTCACCAAAGACTTGATAAATTCCTACATATTCACCCTATGTGAGTCAAGAACATATGTTTATCATGAGGAATTTATAAAGGTTGTTCTGTGGCTTTAGGTTGGTAGGATTTAGATGTGAAAAATTCTGTGGCTGAATAAGGTGTGCTTGGCTCTTTTTGAAGTAAAATTGCATTAATCCAATTTAAACATAAATATGGTATCCTCCTCACTCCCCTTTTCAGTAAATCAGCTCCAATAGAATGAAAAATCAGTTAAATTTCACACCATTCATCATTTCAACAACAATATTTTCAATCATCTCAAACATGATTTTTCTTGAAAGCTCTAGATAGGCACAACTTTTTTCTCCATTGGAAGCTCTAGAAAGGAACACCTTCTCATACATGAAAGCTCCAGAAAAGGCACAACTTTAAACTGAATGATTTTTTTCAGAAATAAGAACATCTCTTCAACATTTTAGTTTCCACCCAAATTATCTCCAAATTAGGTAGTACAACACAAGACAGCTTCCCCCACACTTAAGTTCAATAAGATTATGCAATTTCACTTCAAGAGCAGGTTGGATAGGGATAATTGGCTTGTAATGTGGCTAACCTAACATGTTGTTCATGGCTTCTATGGACTTCAATGATTACATTTATTAGGTGGGACATTATAAAAAAGATTATTTATAAAAGGGGGCTTTAAAATCAAAGAAATTCCTCAATCATTTAAAACACATGCACCTCAAACCCTCATGTTTTGATAGGAATAAATAAAATTCTGGTTAAATCAATCATGGTATGGTTCTCTCAAGAAGTTAGGAAAAATAAAAGAGTTTGAAAAATAGGTTTATAAGCCTCGTAGGAAAGTGATTTCAAATATAAGGACAATGAGATGTGGCATGAGATTCAAAATTCTGAGTAATTTTCATGAAATTCATAAATAATTGAACTTGAAACAAAGTCATTTTCAGCATTCATTTAAGCTCAGTTTCATGGAATAAATTGTATCACTCAAGGAAATGGGTTTTAAAATTACCAATGAGATTAATTTTATCTCAAAATATTCAAAAAAACACAAAATTTTGAAAAAGAAACAAACATATTGACTAAAAAAGTTTTTTTTAATAAGAAAACAGACAAAAAATGAAAATCCTAACTACAAAGGTTCCCTCCCCCACACTTAAATGATTCAATGTCCTCAATGCATTAAATTGAATTAAACATGTAATATGATTTTAAATTGAATCACTGTAAGAAATAAAGTGTTAAGGGGAGGTACAACCTGATGGATTTATTAATAAACGGGTTGAAGGAGTGTTATCTCCTCTATTGGATCTGATGGCATGGTCCCAAGGAATTTCTTCAACCGATGACCATTAACAGTGAATGGATTCTTCTCTTAATCCTTCATAATTTGCACCACACCAAAAGGATATACATGAGTAACTATAAATGGACCTTCCCATCTAGAACGAATTTTACTTGGCATCAGCTTGAGTCTTGAGTTGAATAACAGCACTGTGTCTCTACGATGGAAGTTTTTTGGTTGGATCAGTTGGTCATGATCCACTCTTGTTCTATCTTTGTAAATCATGGAGTTTTCAAAATCTTCCCTTTGTATCTCTTCTAGCTCCTGTAACTGTAATCATGTTTCCTTACCAGAGCTTTCAAGATCCAAATTTATCTTCCTCACAGCCTAGTATGCCTTATGTTCCAATTCCACAAGAAGGTGGCAACCTTTCCCATAAATCAACCTATATGGACTCATTCCAATTGGGGTTTTGTAGGCTATACTATAAGCCCATAATGTGTCTTCCAACCTTTGGCTCCAATCCTTCCTATTTGGATTAACAGTCTTTTCTAAAATTTCTTTAATTTCCCTATTGGACACATCATCTTGTCCATTTGTCTGTGGATGATATGGAGTTGTTGTTTTATGATGCACCCCATATTTCTTCAGCAAAGCCTCCATTATCCTATTCCAAAAGTGATTCCCTTGATCACTAATGATTTCTCTAGGCACTCCAAACCTACAAAATATGTTAGTCCTGACAAAATCACAAACCACTTTATCATTGTCAGTCCTGGTGGCTTTTGCTTCCACCCATTTGGAAACATAATCAACAGAAAGCAAGATATAATAATTTTCAAATGACATTGGGAAAGGCCCCATAAAATCTATTCCCCAAAATTCAAATATTTCACAAAAATTAAGTGGTTGTTGGGGAATTTTTTTTTCTCCTAGATATATTTTCTAGAAAACTGACATTTTTCACACCTTTTACAAAATTCATGAGAATCTTTAAAAAGGGTGGGCCAATAAAGTCCATATTCTAAAACCTTCCTTGCTATCCTTTGAGGTCCATAGTGGCCTCCACAATCTAATGTGTGGAAAAACTCAAAGACAGAATTAATTTCACATTCAGGCATACTTCTTCTTATTACTTGGTCATTGAAAATCTTCCAAAGAAATGGATCGTCCCAGATATAATATCTAGATTCATATTTCATCTTTAGAATTTGGTGGGAATTTAAATGAGATGGGACTTGAGAGGTTACCAGATAATTGACTATATTGGCATACCATGGAACTTCACTTTTTATGGCGTATAGTTGTTCTCCAGGAATCTCATCATTAAGTGGGTTTTGGTTTGGTATTTAGCCTTTAGCGGTGTGGGGTAGTCGACTTAGATGATTAGCCACCTGATTTTCACTTCCCTTTTTATCTTTAATTTCCAAATTGAACTCTTGTAAAAGTAGCATCCATCTTACTAATCCTTGTCTTTGCATCCTCCTTATTCATTAAATACATGAGAGCTTCATGATCAGAAAAAAAAACAACTTTAGTACCAAGAAGATATGATCGGAATTTATTTAGTGCAAAGACAAATGCAAGGAACTCCTTCTCGGTGGTTGTGTAATTTATTTGTGTATCATCCAAGGTCCTTGATGCATATGATATTACTTGAGGAATTTTTTCAATTCTTTGTGATAGAGATTCTCCCACTGCTTGGTTAGATGAATCACAAAGCAACTCAAAAGGATAATCCCAGTTGGGTGGTTTCATTATTGGAGGTGTGATCAACCTTTTCTTCAGTTCATCAAATGACTTCTTGCATGAATAATCAATATTAAAGTCAGATTCCTTAAGTATTAATCTTGAGAGAGGGAGAGAAATATTACTAAAATCTTTGATGAATCTTCTGTAAAATCACGTATGTCCTAAAAATGATCTAACATGTTTTAAACAGGTTGGATAGGGTAAGGAATTTTTTACTTCAACTTTTGATTTATCAACCTCAATCCATTTTTGTGAAATTATGTTTCCCAAAACTATTCCCTTTTCAACCATGAAATTACATTTTTCAAAATTTAAGACAACATTCTTTTGAATGCATGTTTTCAAAACTTTTTCCAAATTTCTTAAGCAATGATCAAATGATTTACCAAAAACTGTGAAATTATCAAGAAATAACTCCAAGAAGTCCTCAATATGATCTGAGAAAATACTCACCATAAACTGTTGAAATGTACATAGGGCGTTGCATAGCCCGAAAGGCATCCTTTTATAGGTGAATGTACCAAATGGACAGGTGAAGGTTGTCTTCTCCTGGTCTTCTAGTGCGATCGGTACCTGAAAGTATCCTAAGAATCCATCTAAAAAACAGTAATGGGTTTTTCTAGATAACCTTTCTAGCATTTGATCGATGAACGGAATAGGTAAGTGGCCTCTTCGGGTTTCTTGATTAAGCATCCTATAATCTATACACACACTCCAGCTATTTTTTACTCTCATGGGGATCAATTAAATTCTTTCATTTATGACAGTTGTTAGGCCGGTTTTCTTTGGGACTACATGAATGGGGCTAACCCACTGAGAATCTGAGATTGGGTAAGTGATGTTAGCTGTTAGAAATTTCTCTATCCCTTTCTTGAAAACCTCCGTGATTGTGGGATTGAGTCTTCTCTGAGGTTGTCTAACTGGTCGGGAATAACTTTCTAAAAATATTCTATGAGAATAGACCTTGGGATTGATTCCAAGTATATCACCTAAACTCCATCTTACAGCTTGGACATTTCTTTGGAGTAGGTCAATTAGAGTTTCCTCTTGTGAATGGGATAGGTTATTAGAAATTATTACTGGAAATTTTTCTCCCTCTATTAGGTAAGCATAGTTAAAATCACTTGCAAATGGATTAAGTTCAAGACATGAGGGTTGTTTAAAGGATGCCATTGAATTAAGGTTTCTTGTTCCTAAGGCTGGAATCTCTAGTATCATCTCATTTTTATTTCAAAAGTCATCAAAAAAATCAGATTTTATCTCATAATCTAACATGAGATTAGGATTTTTAGGTACTTGGGAATTGATATTTTCAAATGAATAATGTTCTCCTAATGATAAGAAGTCGAGAAGCATACCTGAATCATCAATTGGTTCTATACCTTCTTCATGGGAGATCGCATAAAGTGAGTGATTACTGGAAGGATGCTTTATTGCATCAAGAATTTTGAAGTGTACTGTCCTATCTCCAAGTTCCATTGTGAGTGTTCCTTCATAGAAAATGATGATAGTCCTTGCTGTTTTAAGGAAGGGTCTCCCTAGGATGATGGGAGAGGGGCCTAAAGCTCTATATTCTCCCATGGTAAGTACATAAAAGTCTGCTGGAAAGATCAATCCACTTACTCTAACAAGTACATCTTCTATAACTCCAGCTGGAAAAACAGTTTATCTGTTTGCTAATTGGACCACCACTTGAGTTGGTTTTAGTTCTCTGATCTTCAAGGATGAAAATATTGAGTGAGGAATAACATTTATTGTAGCTCCTAGATCACATAATGCATCAGTAAAATTTAAAGAACCAACAGTGCAGGGAATAGAGAATGTCCATGGATCTTTAAATTTTTGTGGTATCATTGGTGTGATCAGTTCTGAGACACTTCTTCCTAAGATGATTCTCTCATTTCCATCCAACTGCCTTCTTTTTGAGCATAACTCCTTCAAAAAATTTGTATACTTAGGTATTTGTTTGATTGCATCTAGTAGTGGGATATTGATCTCAACTTTTTGAAAAGTTTCCTAGATTTCTTTTTGAAGTCTCCCTTATTCAACCTTCTTTGAATCAACTAATGCAGATGGGAATGGTGATTGGATATCCTTTCTCTCCCTTTGTTGTTTTTACAATAGTGTTTCTGGCCTTTCCTTTCAAAACCTGATTCTTTATCCTTTGTTGTCTTGGTCTAATTATTTTGGATGGATGTGTTGTTCTTCATTAGGTTTCTTATAATCATCATCTTCACTTTGTTCAGGTGACATTATCTCTTTTCCACTTCGTGTTGTAATGACGCTCACGCTTTCTTTGGGATTTGGAACAGTTTGTGCTTGGAGTTTTCCTTGATTTTTTGTTAGCATATCCATAAGGTTGTTGAATTTATTATCTAAATTTTTCACTGTCTTCTTTAGATAATCAATCTCCATTTCTAGGTTGTACTTATGAGAACTTGTTGAAGGTTGTTCATATGGTTTTTACTGGTATGACTGTTTATAGGGTTGTTGGAATGGGAGATGATTCTAGTATTATTGCTGCTGGAATAGAGGTTGATTTTGGTATTGATTTTGAAATGGAGGCCTATCCTGGTCGTATCGAAATCCATATCCTTGTTGGGGTTGACGTGGTTTATTTGACTGGATTTTCCTTTCTTGATAGGTAGCTGCACAATTTTCAGTCCCCTGCACTTCTGGACATTGATCAGTGTAATGATAACTAGAAGAGCATAAACCACATACCTGATTCGGGCCTTGTTGTTCCTTCACATTGTTCATAGAAATTTGTCTCATCAAACTAGTCATTTCCTTAAGTGTTTCTTCAATTTAGGGTGATGATGAATCAGAAGTTCTTACCTCATGGATGCCTCCAGTTCTCGTACCTCTAGTTCCGAATTGCTGTGAGTTTTGGGAAATCTTCTAAATCAGGCCTCTGACATCTGCTGGTGACTTGTCGATCAAGGTTCTTCCAGATGAGGTGTCTAGTAAATTTTGATCATTGTAGAGAAATACTTGGTAGAAGAACACACAAAATTGGTTCTATTCCATTTCTTGGTGTGGGAAGCTTGCACAGAGTTTCTTGAAATGTTCCCATTATTTGTAGAGAGTCTCTCCAGTCGATTGATGTATGACATAAATTTATTTTTTTATTGTTGTACTCCTTGATGTAGGGAAGAATATCTGCATGAAGCTTCTTTTTAGATCTTCCCAATCATTTATCTCCCCTGGTTGGATATTGTACATCCATTATTTTGCTACTCCCTCAAGTGAGAAAGGGAATGCCCTCCACTTTTCTTACTCTTCTGCGACTCCTTGGGGTTTGAAGCTGGAGTAGACATAGGTGAACTCTTGGATGTGTCGATTTGGGTCGTCACCTGCAAGAATATGAAATTTTGGTAGCACTTGAATCATATTAATGCGTAGTTCAAAATCATTTTCAATGTCATGGATAGTGAGTTGGTTATCTTGATTAGCAAATTAAGGTGCACAAAGATCATGTAGAGTTTGATTCGGATTATCAGCCATTATTGTAGGTTCATAGTGATCAATTGAAGTATCACTTGAATCTGTGAGGTTTATTTCTTCAAACACTCTTTTAAAATTTTGTTTTCTCAATATGGTTATTGTACTATCAATTTTGGGATCAAATTCAATTAAAGGGTTATTTGAACTACAGGTCATTCAAGAAAGTTTTTTTTAGTTTTTTATGTTTTGAGGCACTTCCTCCCCAGAAACGGCGCCGAGTTTGATGCACACCTGTCGTGGGGTGTGGAAAAAAATTTTATTTACTAATTTAAAATATAATATAGTGGTTAAACTAGGTTTTCTCTCGATGAGGAGTGCAGACATAATAATTTGTCACTTTTTATTTAGAGAAAACGTTGGGTGTTTTTGAAATTGTTTGTTTTAAAAATCAAAGAGAGAAATGAAACAAAAGGATGAAATTGAGGAAGTGATTTAATACAAATATTTAATTCAAATGATTTAAAAAATATTTTATGAGATGGGTGATCATGTTGGGGTTGGTTTTATAATTGCAATACTATCCTTGTTCCATTTAATTCAATCCTCTTCTGCTAAGCTGATTTAAGTGAGATTCCATAATTACTTCAACTCACTTATTTGGTTAAATGGTCTAACAAAATTATATTTTGTTATAAAATTATTATGTTTTGTGATATATTTGTAGTGAACACCCCCAATTATATAAGTCAATTCCCAATCAGGTATTGTTTATCCTAAATAATCCTGAATATTCACCACCCCTCCCACACGTACTAGCGATCGCTAGGTACTTCACAACTAATCCATGATATTTATTCTATCGAATATATACCAAAACCTAATTGAGGGATAAAATGATCATTTATCAAATCAATAATAACAATAGAACATAAAATCTAATACGATCGCATAAGATAATAAATTCTGTTTTTAGAATTTGAAAACAACTTCGCAGAAGAGAGAGAGAGAGATTTTATTCCATCAAATGTAAGAACTCAAAGCATTAAAAATATAAATCATTCCCTCCCCAATCACCTCATATGTTTACCCCACCATGGTAAGGGTAATTGATATGAAAGGGGAAGAAGAAAGCATTATTGAACTTGAAGAAAGAAAGAGAGAAATGAAGAACTCAAAAATAAATCCTCCAGAATATGTCTGCCAGATGTTTGCTTCGGTTCTTCCCTCTTCTGGCTGAATGAGGCCGATTTCCCTTCTTATAGGAGATTAGGAATGATGTTTTCCATCCACCCACGAAGTTTTAATGCATTTGGATCCTTGTGGAAGGAGCTATGGATGATTTAGTAGACTTGACTTATTCTGGCCGCTGATCACTATTCCACCATCGCAACATTGACCGTTTAATTGGAGGCCTTAATTAAAGAATTTATTTCTGATATTGTGAGATACTCTGACCATTATAGTAGGATTTCGAACCCATCTGGAACCAATGAAGTTGGAGGCCGGTGGTCCATGATATGGTTCATTGAATGTGGTGTGGTCCATTCTGTCGTCCAGAAGAAGTGTTCACATTGAACGAAATGTTTGGGAATGTTGGAGTTTTAATTGGCTTTTGTACCTAAATACTTATATGTAGCCCACGAATCATGAAATCCTAAAAAAGGAATCAGGTAAATTGGATACAAAATGTAAGATTTATTCTTGAAATAAAGAGGCAATATAAATCTGTTTAATGTCCAGAATTAACCAGTTTTCACATTTAAGCTTGAAACTCACCAAAAATGATAAAATGATGCAAATAAAATCAAATTGATTAATGTGAAGTGATTAAATAAATTAAAAACATATGTATAAATATGAAAATATTATCTCTGTCAGAGACCCAGGCCTCATGTACATGGATATTACATTACTATTTTAGAATACTTAAAAGATAACAAAAATAGATTCCCAAAGACTGTATTATTTCAGTTCCTTTGGAAATATGTAACACAATCTTCTAATCTTGGTGAAAGATCTTCAAAATCACAAATAGAGATCTTTCTTATTCCTTTCCTACCTAAAACCTATATTTATATCCTTGGGGAAATAAAAATTAAAAAGGGTGAGCTCAAATGCTCAGTATGGGTAAACATAGTGAAAATAAAACAATCCATAAACATTTGAACGTAAAAACATGAACATAATGTATAAACATTAAAATCTTAAGCAATTTAACAAATATTGGTAGTACGTATCTAGAAGATCATAAAGGAACATGAAATATGATAGAATAGAAAAGGAATAAAATAAGTAATTGTAGAAGACAATTAAGCATAAAATATTATTTTCATTATAGCCAAAGCATTTCTTCCAAGACCATCATAGTTGACGAAGTTCATTACTAAACCCGGTTTACTTGTCATTACAGCCCTGTATTACTGAACCAGATTTACTTTCCATTCAAACCATGTATATCTCATGAGATATAAATCTTTACCCAATACATTTGAGGTTATATTGGTCCCACTCATCTCATACAGAAATCATTCTTATATGTTCCACAAAACATATATCATTTCTAATTACATAACCCAATAAATAAAATGTGTCTCAAATATCATTCCATGATAACATAATCCATATAAAATATCATTCAATAATTAAAACAATCAAATCATAGAAATAATAGGGATATAAACATAACACATTTTAAAATCTCTATCATAGATTGAAAATAATTTTTATGAAACAGTTGGTCTTAGTTCTTGAGGAAATTATGATTTCTTCTTCAAAAACATTTACTTTTCTCAAAATGTCTTTAAATTTTTAAATAAAAGAAGTTAATTGATAATAAAAATGAAAAATTTTAAAGGAATAATCTTGAAAATAATTATTTATGAAAGCACAAAAATCTGTTCAGGCCTTATAAGTTTAAAAAAACGTTTTCCTAATACTTTTACAAGAAAATTCATAAAGTACATCATATGGAAAACAAAATAAAGATTCATTAAATACCATGTAGTAAAAGTAAAAAAGGGAAAAAAGACTTTAAACATTAATAGAATAATATTAAACATTTTATGAGAATATATTTATAAAACATTAACATGGATGATAAATATATCCCGAGTTGATACATACAAATATACAATCTCAGATAAAATGAGATTGTAAAAGTTATCCCTTACCATAGGTCTGCTTTCCTCCTTATGTTTATCAAACTCATATATAGTGGGTTTAAACATACTATTAACTTGCAACATAACCATAATAATATTTATAATATCATATATTATTCACTTACAACTTTATATCACCCGTTCATTTGTCAATTCCATTTTAAAGTAGCGTTTTGGGAAATAATCGATTCATTTATCGTACATGTTTGGACTTGTTGTTCTTGATATTGTTACTTAGATCATGATTTAATTACTTCTAGAATGTAAAATATGATTTATATATCATATATATTCAGTATATATATATATATATTATATATACAAATGATATGGAATACACCGTTCATGGAGATGGTCTGCTGTACGTACTCATGAACCCTGTTTTTGTTTCCCTATTAAATTGAATGGAAGTAAGTAAATGAAATATATATATACATCAATAAAATATAATTATTATGTAATATATTTCATGATTATTATATATATATAATTTATAATCATTCTTTAATTATTAACATGGTGAATGAATCTCATCGTGTCGTGGAGACGGTAAACCGTACGTACGCATGAGCAACAATATCATTACCATATTTGATGAATGGTATTAAATTGGACGGTGAATAATATCTCAGAATTATTATAATGTTTTAATAAATATATATAGTTAATATTTCAACCATTATACCCATCCAGGTAAGGTGGTGGTGAAAAAAAAACAGATTACAACACAGCGTGGGGATGGTAATCTGTACGTACGCATGCACAGTGATTTCATTTTTCGCTGTACGGATGGATGGTCAAATATGGTTTTTTCATATCTTTATTAACATATCAATATATTAGTTATACATATGTTATTAATTTATAATTAAATTACTATATACGAGTATGTATAAAAAGAAATAAATTTGAAAGAATCGGTAGAAGAGATTACCTCTTCCTCGACGTGACTCCTTTAAATTTACTCTTAGGGAACAGGAGATGGTCTTTTGAGAAGACCATCACCTCTAGAATTTAACTATATAAGTTTATGAGATAAATTAGAAGATTTTGGCTGAGATTTTATCTTAAAATGGAGTGAAGAGGAAAGGGAGGATGTTCTCTTTTATAAGAGAGGAGAGGGAAACTTTTGGAATATTCCAACATATTAATTTATTATAAATTAAATTTATAATTAAAATGGACAAAAACTTATTTAACTATAATATATGATGTTTATGGTTTTAGTAACTATAATTTAATAATTTTTTTATATGTTTTTGAATATTTTGGTATCCTTATATTTTATATTTTACCTTTATTTTACCCTTTTTACTCTTACCTTGATATCATGTTTTATACACATTTTGGGTTAATGTAATTATCATATCATGTCAAAAGAACAAAAAAAGTTATTTATGAAATATGTGGATTTATATTAACCATTTTTCCGAATATTAGATTTTTTGGAATTTAATATCATTTAATAAACTATTACATGTTTTAAGTTATGAATTGTGTTAATTTTGGACACAATTCATACTTGATTTTTTTTAAAATGTATAAAAAAATCATTCAATATAAAAAAATGAATTAGATAAAATATAATAGGTAAATATCGTCCAAAAAAATCGTTTATGAAATAAAAATAAATAAATTACACTTTTTTAATATTTATAAATTCATTTATTTGAATCCCTTTTTAATGAAGAAATCATTCCATCATCATAGTGTCATAATTAAATTTATTTATTTAATGTCCAAAAATTACAAATAAAATAACATGATGTAGAAAATATATTCATATTTATAATTAATATTTATATTCTAAGAGATAACTTATATAACCCCATATAATTTTTTAGTAAAACATATATGTTTAGGTTATATTTTCCATAACATTAAATTAAAAGTAATTAAATTTCATTTTCACGTACAAGTGGATCCATGGGGTCCCAAAATCGGCCTAAGGATCACCATTGTCGGAAATTTATCATCCAACAGGTCTAGAACATGTGTTAGGCTAATTATAGTCTTATTTTTACCAATATTTACCAGATTTACCGTTTAGCAATGGTAAATAAAATATTTACCGCAGTTACTATTCCAAATGTCTAAAAATAAAATTTACCTATTTACAAAATTTTTACCTCATAATATAAAATATGGAATCCATTTTTACAAATTAAAAACACATAATTAGAAGAAATTAATTTATAATTAAGTCCCATTGTCAAAACCAAAAATCGTGTTTTTAAGTACTAAAAACTACCAAAATATTGGCATATGATTATCTCCAATTTAAGAGTGAAATTACTTCCAATGAAAAAAATGGATTAAATGGTAGTAAAATAAAACAATTATACTTTAATACAAATTTAAAGGATAATTTAACTACATAAATAAATTTGATGAAAACGAATTTTTGAATTAAATTGCAGTATTTTTTCACTATTCAATAAAATTTGAATTTTATCATAAAAATACCAAAATATCAACAAAAGTAAAATTTTATGTCCCAATTCCAAATAAAAAGTTTATTTTGTCAAATTAAACTTATAAAAGTGTTAAAAACTAGATTTAAAATGTGTACACTATCAAAAGACATTAAAACTGCATTTTTTTAAAATACATCTTGTATGCAAAAAATTCATTTTTCTCTCATACCATAATCTATAAAATGTATAAGATAAATAATAATGTTATAGAATTGAAATTTTTTTATTATTATTAATAACAGCTTGTTTTTAACCCATTAAATAATAATATTTTAATAATGTATCTTTGTTTAGTGAAACTCGATATCGCGTACAATGAAAACTATCGAGGAAGGTCACTTTTGAATGTAACCCAATCAAAATTAGTGTTGTGTATAGTTAAATCTTCATTTGGTGTTGTGTATAACATAATCAAAAACTACTTTATTTATACATTATGAAAAATCTATACTTAGTGTTGTGTGAAATCAATTCTATGAAAGGAACACGAAATTGTGTATAGCAGAAGCCAAGAATAGTGTTGCGTATACTGAAAGCTAATACAATATTACATATAGCACAATATAGTCTTGGTGTAATGTGAAACACATGAAATCAAAGAAATTAAAAAATATATATATTATTAAATCTTCGGGTGTTACATTCTACCCCACATAAAATGAATCTTTCCCTTGAAATTCTTTGGGGTTATAAATGGTTTTCTACTTGAATGTTTATTTCATGGAAACCCACATCATTAAAAAATGGAATACTAAAACTTAATTTTAAAAAGTATAGTTGGAAACATATTGGTTAGCCAATTTAACTTATCACTGGGTTTTCACAAAGAAGAACATAGTTGGGAACTTAAAACATGGATATGGAAGAGAAATCTAAACATCATGTTCCGATGGACAGTGATAGAGAATAAGGTTTAAAGAAAGTTAACTACCAGAAATCCATAAATCTGTGAAGATTTAATAGACCATCAAATTCATTGGTTAAGAAGGTATAAGGATAAAATTTTTGGGTTTCAAGATCCTTTCCCTAATGTTGAATAATTTTTCATAAATACTTACTTGATTTTGGTACAATTTCATTGTTGTTCATGCCTTGAACAATTTCCACTTCATATCTTATTTAAAGAAATAATGTTTAATTTGTCATTCTTGATTTTTAAGAAGATCATGCGATATAATTATAGGTCATTCCATTTATCTCTACCACAAAAATGTTAACACAAGTTATTAAATATACATAGTCCATATATGGTGAGATTAATCATATATTGTTCCAAAAAGGGACTTATAATTCATCTTTCATAACGATTAATAATATAAAACTAATATTTACTAACCAAAGACCTCCTGAAGGCCAGTGATAGGTGATAAAGGCTAGTCGCACTTCAGATGTGCGTTCGATTCTCACATCCTTGTCTAATGCGACGGGTTGTCGACCATCCAACATGTTTTCCTTTTTCTAAAACTATACTGTTATAAAATTCCATAAATAAAAAAAAATTCTCACCTTAAAACATACTATCTGTTGTCCAACTTAATCCATTCCAACTTTCAGGCTTATCTAAAATACTTCTGTCTAATCTCAGAGTACAAAGAGAAAAATTACCAGAATGTTCATATAACAAGCATGTGAATACCATAATTTATCCCCTATATATGATAAGATGTATCATGTTGGTCAACTTCTAAACATATGAATACCTTAATCATGTATTATCTTGAAACATTAATTTCCATAGAACCTTAGTGAAAACATGAATACAGTTAAAATTTAACTATTTCCACATACCAAAATCCGAAATATTACACATACTCAAACCATGTTATTAATTTTTCCTCATACCAGTCATGAGATCATTAATACTATAAAAAATCTCAGTATCTCATTATCCCTTAATTAAGCACATATCATGTGATTTATAAAAATATATGAATAACATTTCACGATTATCAGTACCATTCAACATATACTTTCAAATACATAAGGAAAAACAATAGTGTAACAATCCTTAGATGTTTCTTTAATCCATAGTTCCATTAAATTACATATACCACATTACGCTTGAAAAACATGTAATCATTCCACTACCATCTTAAATCATTGACCAAGATTCATCATTTAATTCCTTAACACATCTTTCATCTCATATGTCATTTGTACTCTCTTCATTATCATCAACATAAATACTACCCATATGACCATGATGATTCTCTTCTTGAGATTTTATCTTAGGGAATCAATTTTTATGATGCCCGTACACTAAACATTTAAAACATTCAACCATTGTTGATGTTTTAGTAATACCATTATCCTTGTCTACTATGTTAACATAACCTTTTCATTTGAAATTACTTGCTTTATTTCCTTCTTTTCCACACCCAATGCATCTTCCAATTCTATAGAAACATTATCCTTGATTCCTCTTCGCACTTTTTTTACATGAGGAAAATTGAACATTATTTCCTTTATGAACATCATGAAACTCCATATTTCTATTTTTAGTTGGGTCATGAAACTTACCAAAGTTCAGATTATTGATCATATTATGATATTTCTGATTAGGCATAATAACGATGTTTCTCCTTCCAACCCCCATTTCATTTGGTTTCTCATAAATAATATCATTCCATTGTCGATTATATTCTTTATTAACATGAATCCTCTTGATTCTAGCCATTTTATAAAATCCAAAAAGAATAGTGTGAGTGGAAGAATCATACTAGGAAACCAGCATAATCAAGGGGGGGTACATTCAATCTTTAATATCTTAGGTTTAATAAAAGGTTATTCATGATAATTTTCACAATTCTAGGATTTTAAAATATACTTATACTTAACCTTAGGGACATACCTAGACATACCATAGAAATATCTCCAGGGATCTCACTAAAGTTTTCACATCCTATTTTCTAATGGTTGAATAAACCTTCGCTATGATACCAACTGTAGAGACCCAAGACTAACATACATGTACACTACCTTAATTTTGAAGAATACTTAATACATAACAAAAATAATCTTCCACTTTTTTCCTACCTAAAACCTTCATTTATATCATGGGGAAAATAAAAAATAAAAAGGGTGAGATAGAATTCTTAGTATGGGTAGATATGGAGAAAATAAAACAATCCATAAATATTTGAAAGTAAAAAACCAGAACATAATTTTTAAACACCAATATCCTGAGCAATGAAACAAATCATGGAAGTACATAAGGCATAGATTATAAAGAAAAATTAAAAATGAAAGAATTTCATTGGAATAAAACATTTAATTGTGGAAAAAAATTAATCACAAAATATTATTTCTATCATAACCAAGGCGTTATTGCCAATACTATCATAGTGGAAAAATTCTATTACTGAACCAGGTTGACTTGTCGTTCCGATAATGTATTAATAAACTATATTTACTTACTATTCTATCCATGTCTATCTCATGAGATATAAATCTTTACCCAAAAAATTGGAAGGAGATATACATCTCATCCATCTCATAATGAAATCATTCTTACATGTTCCAAAAAACAAAAATCATTCATCATAACGTAACCCAAGAATTGAAATGGGTTTCTTAAATATAATTCTATAATAAAATAATCCATATAAAATATCATTCTATCATTAACACAAGAAAATCACAGTAATAATAGGGGTAGAAACATCACCCAATTTAAAATATCCATATTAGATGGAAAATAATTTTTATGAAACACTTGGACTTAGTTTTTGAGGAAAATATCCTTTCTTCTTCAAAAACATTTTTTTCCAAATATAGTCCAATTTTAAGAGAAAAGAAGTTAATTTATAATAAATTCGAAAAAATGTAAAGGAATATTCATGGAAATAATGATTTATGAAAGTGTAAAAATCCATTCATGCCATATAAGTTAAAAAAACATTCTCCTCATACTTTTACTGGAGAAGTCAAAAAAGTACCTTATATGGTAAAAAAAAGAATGATTTCTTCCATACCATGTAGTAAAAGTACAAATTGATAAAAATGAATTTGAAAATACCTAGAAGAATAATACACATTTTATTATAATATATTTATAAAACATGCACATGGATGATAAGTATATCCCTAGTTGATACTTATAAATATACAAACTCAGATAAAATGTTATTGTTAAAGTTATCCCTTCCCATAGGCCCGATTTCTTATTTATGTGTTTCAAGCACATATATAGTAGGGTTTAAACATACTATTAACTTGCAACATAACCATAATAATATTTATAATATCATATATGATTCACTTACAACTTTATATAACCCGTTCATTTGTTAATTCCATGTTAAATAAATGTTTTAAGAAATAATTGTTTCATTTATCGTAGGTGTTTGGACATAATGTTCTTGATATTATTTCGTAGATCATTATTTAATTAGTTATAGAATGTAAAAAATTATTTATATATCATATATATTCTATATATATATAATAGATAGATAAATGAAATAGAATACACTATTCCTAGATACAGTAGGTCGTACGTACGCATAAACACTGTTTTCATTTCCTTATTAAATTGAATGGGAGTAAGTAAATCACACAGACACAGACACAGACACACAGATATATATATAGTATAATTATTATGTCATATATTTCATTATTATTTATTATATACACATTATAATTATTTTTGAATGGATAACATGGTGAATGAATCTCATCGCATCGTGGAGATAGAAAGTCATACGTACGCACGAGTGGCGATATAGTTCCCATATTTGATGAACGATATTTGAGTGAATGGTGTATAATATATCAGAATTAGTATCATGTTATAATAATAATATATAGTTATTATTTCCACCATTATACGAATCCATGTAAGGTGGTGGAGAAAAACACAGATCAAACCACTGCGTGGAGACGGTAATCTGTACGTATGCAGGCACGATGATTTCTTTTATTTTCATAGGATGGATAGAAAGAGAAATAGGGTTGTTTAATATTTATAATAACATATCAGTATATTAATGATACTTATGTTAATACTTTATAATTAAACAACTAATGAAGTGTTTGTAGAAGAAGAAATAAATTTTAAAGAATCGGTAGAAGAGATTACCTCTTCCTCGACGTGCCTCCTTTAAATTTCCTATCAGGGCACTGGATATGGACTTTTGAGAAACCCAAAACCTCTATAATGTTACTATATTAGTTTATAAGGTAAATGGATAGAGGGTGTCTGATCATGAAGGCTTAAAATTGAGTGAAGAAAAGAAGGGAGGTGCCCATTTATAAGAGAGTAGAGGGGACCTTTAGGAAAGTTTCAAACTATTAATTTATTATAAATTCAATTTCTACTTAAAATGGTAAAAAATTATTTAATTATAATATTATATTATTTTTTTCTAATACCCATCATCTAATAATTTTTGACATATTTTGAATATTTTTGTATCCTTATCTTGTTTGTCTTACCCTTTTATTACCCTTTTTAATCTTACGGTGATATCATCTAATTTACACTTTGTTGGTTAATGTAATTACTATATCATGTAAAATGAACCAAAATAAGTTATTTATGACATATTTGGACTTATATTAACAATTTGAAAAAATATTAGTCTTATAGTAATTTAATATCATTTAATAAACTATTTTATGTTTTATGTTATGAATTGTGTCAATTTTGGACATTATTCATACTTGACATTTTTATAAATTCATAAAAAAATGATTACTCTGAAAAAAATAATTCACTAAAATATATTATGTCAATATAATCCATAAAACTATTTTATGACATAAAAACAACTAAATTAAAATTATGTTAATATTTACAAATTCATTTATTTGAATCCTTTATTAATGAAGCAATCACTCTATCATCATTGTTTCAGAATTAAATATATTTTATTAATGTCAAAAAATTACAAAAAAACTATAATGATGTAGAAAATATTCTTATATTTAAAATTAAAACTTATTGTAGAAAATATCACATATATAGCACCATATAACAATGGTTTTAGTAAAATATATATGTTAAGGTTATTTTTTCCTTAACATTAAATTAAAAGTGATTAAATGTAATTTTCATATACAAGTGGATCCATGGGGTCCCATAATCGACCCAATGATACCCATGGTCAGAAATATGTCATAAAATAGGGTTAGGACACATGTTAGGGTAATTATAATAGTATTTTTATTTTATTTAGCAGATTTATCCATTAACCATGGTAAATAAAATATTTCCTGAAGTTCTTATTCATAATATCTAAAAATAAATGTTACCTATTTGCACAATTTGGACCAATTTATTCAAAATATAGAAACATTTTTTCCTAATTAAAAACACATAATTGGTAGAAATTAATTTAAAATTAATTCTCATCGTCAAAACGAAAAATATTTTTTAAGAAGTAAAAACTTCCCAAATATTGACATGAGTTTATATCCAATTTAATTGTGAAATTACATCTAATGACCAAAATTGGATTAAATGGTAAAATTATAATCCAATTACACTTTAAAACTAATTAAAAAGATAATCTATCTGTATAAATAAATTATATGAAAATGAAGTTTTAAATTAAAATGCATTATTTTCATTATTTAATAAAATTTGAATTTTATCAGAAAAATACAATAATTTCAACAAAAGTAATATTCTATGACCCTAATCCAAAAGAAAAAGTTTATTTTTTGTCAAAATGAACATAAAAAATTATATAAAAATTTATTTTAAATTGGTGCTCCATCAAATGGTTGTAGAACTACATTTTTTGAGAAATACTTCTTTTAGCAGAAAAATTCATATTGTTCTCATACCATAATCTATAAAATGTGTATGATGAACAATAATGTTATAAAATTAAAAATGTGCTTAATACTATTCATAATGGCTTTTGTATATCCAATTAAATAATAATGTTTTAATAATATATCGTTGTTTAGTGAATCTCAGTATCACATACAACACAAGCTATCAAGGAAGGTCAGAATTACATGTAATGTAGGCCAAGTAAGTGTTGTGTGTAGTGAATGATTCCTTTGGTGTTGTGTATAAAATAATAAAAAAATAGGTCATTTAAAAATTGATAAAAATATGTACTTAATGTTTCATGAAATCAATTATATCTAAAGAACGTGAAATTGTGTGTAACCCGAGCTAAGAATATTGTTGCGTATACTGCAAGATAATACTGTGTTGCATATATCACAAGTTAATCTTGGTGTAACGTACAACACAAGATATAAAATAATTTAAAAATAATCTATCTCATAAAATCTTGGGCTGTTACATTACATATATGCTATTTTGTGATCTTTCTAATGGATTAGAGCCTAGAGTAC
Organism: Viscum album; assembly: GCA_963277665.1. Taxonomy (NCBI): domain Eukaryota; kingdom Viridiplantae; phylum Streptophyta; class Magnoliopsida; order Santalales; family Viscaceae; genus Viscum; species Viscum album. Next base: position 1,494,376,483 of record OY728142.1, read on the forward strand.
AAATTTTTAAAGAAGTAGGATGAGGATAACCGTTAGAGATTGGTTTTTATAATTGGTCACCTAAACCATGTCTCCCAAGATGGGGAGTAGAATTATTTTATTATCCATGAAAATGGGTCCTAAAACCATGTGATATATGAAATTTATTTTATATTAATATCGCACTATTATAACATGGTTTTTTCAATAGTGCACCAACAGTGTTCAAGGTTTAGTGATTATAGATTGTAGGAATGCACGCTTGGTTCATAGTTAGTCCAACCATATAGAAGAAACATGAATCATATTAAAAATATTGAAAATAACCATTTCCCCCATTTATTATTTAAATATAACATTCCTTATTTTTTTCTCTTAATTTTTATTTAGAATCCCTCTATAATTCTCCATCTCCTATATTTGAGGCTATGATGGATTTCCTCTACTCAACCTCTGATTCGAGTTCCATATGAATCATTAGAACACCCTCGCTAAGGATAACAATCTATTAGGTTCATTTCTCACATTTCTTCTCCAATAAAACCTTTTCCGCCATTTTTAATGTTTTTATCCAATTATCATTGATTTTTTTTGTTTTTACAATTTCTCTCATCCCATAAAAAATATGAAGAAAACACTGGATTCATATACATATACGGGCCTAGGTAGGTGGTCTAATTCATTTCCCTGAAAGCCCCAATTTTTATAATTTTTTTCATTGTTACCGAAACCAGAAATAATGTAAATTAAACTTAAAATGTATAAAAACATTTATTAGTCACGTAAACATTTACCTTGACATTCTATAAGACCATTAGACATTGTTAGTTTTTGGAGAACACAACCCAAACCATCCCTTGTCATGCGTTTGATTAAATTACGATAATAAATGTACATTGTATAAGTAACCGATCTACCCCTCGGTGTGTGTTTGGATTGTCTTATATAAGTGTAATTTCATAATTGAACTAATGTAACTATGAAATAGAATGAATACTCAAGTTTCCTTATGATTAATATATAATTATTCTTGTTTTTTATTATATACATTGATCAAACTATTAAATGTGTGTCCTGCATTGGCAAGCCTTTGATTCCTTGAGTAAACTCATATGATGCCACCTGATTCATTGATGTGAATTCCTAGTTGTACAACCTTATTAGATTTTGTCTTTGTCTTAGTTTGATTAATTATTTGGCATGAAATTTTGGATTTGTCCACCCCTTTAGATATTTAAGAATTATTGGGATGATCTTCTCAGTTTCATCTCGATGTATTTGGATAAGTAATTCCTTTGATCAGCCCTTGGATTCTAATTGACACCAACCAGATATGTGGGGTTAGTTTTCCATCATTTGGTTAGAATCCATTAAGAGTGTAATTATAAGGTTTCACCCCTTGAATTACACTCAAAACCAAATATCCAAACATCACAATTGATCACCATGTGTGGGATCAACCTCCATTATCCAAGAATGCCAAGGGTATTCCATGTATTCCTTATAGTTCTTATTTTGATACTCCTTGGCTATGTACCTCAGGTCCCTATCCAAATTAAAAGGTTATATGCATAGAGACAACTAATTTAGGCTGATGTAGGATGGGTTATCTAGAAATCCCATGAGGGACCCAATCCCGACGTGTTTTTTATTTATTTTTACCACTATTATTTATTATACAAATATATAGAAACATATTATATTCATAGAAGAAATTTTTATTAGGCACCATTGGTGTTGGCCTACTATGGTTTACTCACACCCTCTTTGGGACACCACTTGGTACCCTGGTAGATTTCATGGATGTTGGTATGGATAAAGGGAAGCACTTTTTTTTGGATGCTTTATCTCTTTTATGGTTGGGAACACATGACTAGAGGACTGAGACAATTCTTGGTATACTCATAAAGATAACTGTTTTTGGTGTTTTTTCTTTTTTTTATATACTGTAATTATTTTTATTCCTAATACCATGTCTTTCCTAATTTATATTTTTTATCATTGTGACATCATATCTATATGATACTATTTACTAGTTTATGTGTTTTATTTGTTGTCTGGTTAGATTTTGTGTTGCATTTATTATTACACTGGGTTTATTAATCAATGTTTCTCACATTGATAAAGAGGGTATAGTCTCCCACCGAACCATTATATGACCTTATTTCTAGTTGAAATCCTCCAGTATATATGAACGTATGCTCGAGGCCTTGTGACCAACTAGACTAGTCACATGTCTTTGAACCGTGCGTGGAATGTTACATAGATGTTATAAAAGTGTATAGACATGGACCAGAAATGATAAAATATTATATATATCATCGTCACTGGGATTTATCCTTCAATGATTCTAACGACATTTTTTTGAGCATTTCACTGATTCTTGTCCATCAATTCATTTGAAAGAAAGGGATTTTATCCACATGGTATGTTTTAATGATTCATATTGTTGAAAAAGATTGTAAATGTTTTATATCAATTATTCATAACTACAAAATTTGGTGTTTTACTCAATTTTTTCATGTATCTCAACTAAAAGAATTATCCCCCAGATCCCAATCATGCGATCAGTTGGGATCATGTTTATCTTTATCCTTATTCGAACATTACCCATGTATCAGTTTATATTGTGGATAAATATGAGAATATTATATGGGAAAAAGTATAAATTTAATATATATATGAGTAAAACAAGATAATATTTGAGATAAAACATGGGAACATGGTAATTTCATGAGGGATTAATGGCTAAACCACTTCCAGATTTATAAAGATGAAATTTCCATTTGTGGGGAGAATTTAACATCTCCGATTTAATGTATTTCAAATTTTATATATTATTTAATGCTAGGGAATGTTTATGTTAAGAATTATAAAATTTATATAAGGATTTAAATGTTTTTGGAAGCCTTTTTAAAGGTTAATATTTTGATCATGGTTAGTAGAAACTACTCTCAAGTATTCAGGAAACTGTGCGAGATGTTTGGGGTTCACAATACAAGTTAATGATTGGAATATGGTTTGGAAAAGACAATAAACATATAATTATTTAAGAGAGAGTCGATTCACATAATTAATATAGGTGTTGTCAAACAGTGTGTCAAAACCATGTTATAGGAAATAAGTTTTATGAAAATTTGTTTTGAAACCCCTAAACATTCCCAAAAAGCATCAGTCTTACTCTACTGACCTGGGCTCTAGATTTCTAGGATTATCTTAGTAAATTTTGAGATATATTCAATATATTAACTCTAGATCCAATGATCCATAAATATTTTGATCATGTAAATCAATAAGAAATGTAAGTAAGAGGTCAAATATGCGGTATCATCTAAGAATCATCATGTTGAACGAAACTATTGTAGGTGACTTTTCACTCTTTCAACTCTTTTTATGAATATGAAGTATTATGGATTTCATAAACAGTTATCTTCAGTTTTTGAATGAATTCACCATATTGAAACTCTTCTGTATTTTTATCTTACTGATTGGATCTTGAAATCCTGGTTTTGGCTATCTTACAAAACATGTTTGATGAACATATTAAATGGATTTTTCAAGGAATAATGATTTTTTATTTGTGTTCTTAGTATAACTTGGTTTTGTGTGATATTTTTCATATGGCATGGATCATGGTCATAATTACCACAATAAATTTGGTAACATGGGATGGATATTTGTATGTAAGTACCATTGTCAATTAGGTAACTTGAGAAAAATCATGGTTGGAAGTGTCACCATCAAATTCGGTCACCATGTGATGAATTTATGAAAGGAAGAATCACTATTCATGTGTATATGGAAGTCCAGATCATGTAGGTATATTTGTGTGTGAGTTTTAAAATAGGGGTTTCCAAACTAAAATAGATAATTTTTTTCTTATATTTGATTAGATAATTCATCTTTATTTAAAATGTTTTTGGAAAACATGTTCATATACTTTATTTAATATTGTGAAAACTAATTTACTTAATTTTGAAATTATTTATATATATTTTATAGTCCTATGAGCTACCCTATTTATAGCCTTAGTGGTATGGTGGAAAATTATCCTGGGGGTTTCCTACTATGTATGATTAGTCACATGTGTATATACATGGGTGTGTAGATAGATGTTATTTTATGTGGTATAGGAAAGGAGTAAGATTCTTACATCTCTATATTTTCTCCTTTATGTTCCATTCATAGTTGGTGAATATAGAAATTGGGAGTGGCTTTTGTATTGTCCTAGAGTGGTTCCACCATGTTACAAATTCTTTTACTACTTTGGATCCGTATCATTTTTTCTTTACATTGTTCCACTGCTACCATAATATTTTTCATTGTTGCATCATTGATTATTATTGTTATTTATCACATGTGTCATTTTTATATATTTCATTGGATTTATTAGTTTTATCATATTCTTTTCAAGGTTTTTTCTGTTCATAAATTGGGAAAATCATTTCATTTTTATATCTTTTATGTTTAAGTACATGGACTTTATTTACATCATTTGCTGTCTGGTGTATATCACCGAATGTTAATATCATCTCTAACCTAACCAAAATTAATGGGTTGGGAAGGGATTTTACTGTATATGGGAAATAATTTCTCAACCACATTCACATTATCAGAACAATTCCTTTGATAACGACATTATGAATTCCATTATCAAAATAAACCATAGAAAAAAAACTTTAGTCTTAGAAAGTCATTATAACACTCAATAATATCGAGTATGTGAATGGATATTAAGGTCATTTATTTCATATTTCATATAATTCCTTTGAAACCTCAATTAAATCAATATATAATTCTCAAAAGCACAAAAAATCATTTGTTGAACAATTTCAATATTTTATTACATAGAAAGGTTTTTCTTCAACACATGGAATCTATCTTATATAAGAAATTTTCATATATTAAAAATCATAGGTGTTTCTAATATTAATATTTTCATTTTTACGGTTTCATATCAATGTTATGTTTGATGGGGATGTGGATAGTTAATCACAAAGAAGGTTTTATCATAGGATTATAATTATTTAGAATAATATAACCTGGGATTTTACTAAACATGTTTCCACTAAAATGATAACCCATTTAGAATGAAATTATTTCAATTTGTGGTTTAAGATCAATATTTCACTAATATTTTGGTCACATTAACATTTCTCCCACCACAGCGCATTTTATGTTTAGTATCATTCAATGATATAACATCTGATTCCTCGATAGTTGAGAAAACAAAATTTTCCTTAATCCATAAAATAAATAAACCCAAAATATATTCCTATAATATCATAGTCCTATTAGGGTCTCCCAACTAATTGAGACACAAATAAAACACTAATAATGGTAACTTAATCATATTAGTTCTACCCATTACATGTTTTCCTTATACAATAACATTAAAGGGTACCTATTTTTGGCATGGCTTGTCGATTTTTATGATGGAGGCCCTAATATGTGTTCATATTTCAGAGAATATAATACATAATATTTTTAATGGGGATTTAATATCGCCATCCTATTTAAAGTTATTAAATTTACATGTATTCATGCTTATGATAATTTATTTTGGAATATTATTCCTTCCACATAAATAATATGATCCAATCATATTGACATGTTACTCTTTACGTGACTCGAACCTTATGTTTATAAACCCAATTAAAAAGAAAATTTTATGCATACATAACAAAATTAATACTATTAATAAGGCATATCAACCATTTCATATTATTTATAAAACACAATTAATTTCATAATTTTAATTTATAACTTAGTAAAAGGGGACTCTGAACTTATAAGCCTCTGAGCAGTGGATTTCCCCCCCTCCCTCGTGCGACTTGAGATTTCCATTCAATATGACTCCTCCCCTCCTTCATCATTTCCTTACCTCAGCGATGGTGGTCTACTATAGGATTGACGCCATTAACTAATGGATCTTCTTAGTCCATCTTCGCCCTGGGATTAGTAGTGGTTTCACTTTGTCTTCATGTTCTTGCCTCGACTATGAGGTCTTCGTCATCATCTCTAGTGTTCTCAGTAACATCCTCGGTGTCCCAGGATTTGGGTTCTCATCTCGGTGTCATTGTGCATCTCTGAGTGGTCCGACTTCAGGATCTCATTGTGGCTATGGATACAATTGGTTCATTCATGGCTCCTTCTGGAGCCTTGGGATCTTATCGTGACGATCACCATCGGTACAATTCTTATCCTTGGCTTCCTCTGCTTGTTCAGGTTTTGGTCGCGACTGTAGTGTGCTCAGCATAGGCGTGTTCAACAACAGTAGATCTGGATTCTGTTCGGCTTCGTCCTGGCTTGATGTCAGTAGTCACATGCTCTGGTGTGCTCGTGGTTTGTTCCAGTCGATTGGAGGGGGATGAATTAAATTTCGGTGCTTATGTTTTTTCTTTCTAGGTTCTGTTTTGGTAAAGCTGGGTGTATGTTTGAATGGCTGTGACTTTTGTTGTTTTGGGTGCTCTTGGGTTTAGTTGTTGGAGATGAATTGGATGGTCAGTTGGGTAACGAAGAAATTCTTCAAGGGTCTGCTTTAGATGAGGATAGAGCTGGTAGTCTTCACTACGCATGCCTTTTCAAACATGGATGATTGAGGGGGTATGAAACACCTATCAATATCGTTCATGTGCACTCTTACACGAGACTGTTTGCTAAGTATCCATGTGTTGGTTGAAGTGTGCCTTAAGGATGTTGATGCTAGGTTGAAGCACTCCCCCATAGTTTTTGTAGAGACCCAAATCTTGATGTACATGGACATTATATTATTTTTTCAGGATACATAATACATAACAAAAACAAACACACAAGGACCATAATAGTTTAGTGTCTTTGGAAACTTAGAACAAAATCTTATAATCATGGTGAAAGATCATCAATATCTCCCATAAAAATCTTACCTTTTTGTTTTATTACCTAAAAACATTCTTTATTTCCTGGGGAAAACAAAACATAAAAAGGGTGATCTCAAATTCTCATTAAGGGTAAACATAGAGAACAAAAAACAATCCATAATCATTTGAATGAAAAAAATGAACATAAAATCTATACATCAAAATCTTGAGAAAAGTCATAAATCTTGTAAGTACGTTAAGAATATATCATATGGGATCATAAATCATAATAAATAGAATGGGAACAAAACATTTAATTGTGGAAAACCATTAAGCACATGATATGATTTCCATACTAGCCAAGGCATTGCTGCCAAGACCATCTTAGTGGACAGAGTCCCTTTCTGAATCGAGTTCACTCATCGTTCCAGTCCTGTATCATTGTACCAGATTAAATTACCATTCCAGCCACGTATATCTCATGAGATATAAATCTTTATCCAATTCATTTGATGGATATATAGGTCCCATCCATCTCATAATGAAATCATTCTTACGCATTCCACAACATAAACATAAATCATTCATCATAACCCAAAGAATATAATGGGTTTCATAAACATCATCCCATCATAACATAATCCACATAAAAGAAATGGATATAATTTCATCATAAGAAAATTGAAACCATGTAAATCACATAGACATTATACTTGAAACATAAACATATGAAATAATGTCATCTTAGATGGAAAATGGTTTTGATAAAACACTTGACATAAATTTATGAGGAAAATATCCTTTCTTATTCAAAATCATTTTCTTTACACAAAATGCAATGGAATTTTAAAATAAAATGATTTTGATGAAAATATTTATGAAATCCTGTAGAGTAAGCTTCATGAAAATATATTTTTATGAAACCGTAAAAATCCGTTCATGCCGTATAAGTTAAAAAAACATTCACCTCATACTTTGAACGGAAAAGTCAAAAAGTACCACATGATAAACAAAAGAACGATTCCATCCATAACACAAAGTAAAAGTCAAGTAATGGTAAAAATGACTTTAGACATACATGTAATAATAATAAACACTTTATGAAAAACATTTTATGGACATGGATGAAAAATATAACCCCATTAAATACTTACGTATAAGCAATCTCGAATAAAAATGAGATTGAAAAATTATCCCTTAAATTATGTCCAATTTCTTCTGTATGTGTCCAAGACACCTGTATAGTGGGTTTAAACATATTATTAACTTGTAACAGAACCATAGTAATATTTATGATATCATATATGATTCACATACAATTTTATATTATCTGTTCATTTGTCAATTCCATGTTAAAGCAGCGTTTTGGTAAAATCGTTCCATTTATCATCTGTATTTTGACTTGTAATTATTAATATGATTACTTAGATCATTATTAATTAATTAAAGAATATAAAACATGATTAATATATAATATATATTCAGATTATACATATATATAATAGATCGATAAATGGAATGAAATACACTGTTTATGGAGACAGTAGGCTGTACGTACGCATGAACGCTGTTTTTCGTTTCCTTATGGAATTGAATGGAATTAAGTAGATGAAATACATATATATATATATATATACATAAATACAGTATAATTATTATTTAATATATTTCCTGATTACTTAATATATATACTTTATAATCATTTTTCAATTGTTAACATGGAAAATGAATCTCATCGCATCGTGGAGACGATAATCCGTACGTACGCACGACCGATGATATCGTTCAAATATTTATTTAATGGAATTGGAGTGGATTATATAATATATTATAATCAGTATGATGTTATAATAATCATATATAGTTATTCTATACACCATTATACCCATCCAAGTAAGGTGGTGGTCAAAAAATAGATTACCACACGGCGTGGAGACGATATTTCGTATGTACACATGCGCGGTGATTTCGTTTTCCATAGGATGAATAGAAGGTGAAATTGTTTTGTTTCATATTTATAATAACATATCAGTATATTAGTGATAATGATGTTATTAATTTATAATGAAACAACTAAATAAGGAGACGATGAAGAAGAATGACACTTGAAAAAATTGGTAGAAGATATTACCTCTTCTTCGACACACCTCTTTTAAGCTTTCTCTTAAGGCACTAGATTTGGTCTTTTGAGGAGACCAGAACCTCTATAATGTTTCTAGGGGAGTTCAACAGTGAAATGGGTAGGGTTTGTCTTAGCTTGAAATCTCAAAACTGTGTAAAGAGAGGAGGGAGGAGGTGCCCTTTTATAAGGGAGTAGAGGGGCACTTTAAAAAAAACATAAAAAATTATTTTATAATAAAGTCATATTCTGTTTATAATTACTGAAAATTCATTTATTTTGAAGATAATGTGTGGATGGGTCGAAATACTCTCAACCAATCGGTTTTATAAAAGTTAGGATACTATTTTAACCTTATCATATAGATTTAACTCTAAGTTGAATAATTTAACTTTTACTATGACTTCTTGTTATATTACACTATATGGTTAATAAAATTACTATAACAAGACAAACGAACCCCAAGTGGTTCATTATTAATATATATAACCTTATCTAAGTCATTTTTCTGATCCTTAGATTTTTAAAAATATAATTACAATTAATAATATAATATTTTTTTTAAAAAAATTTTTATGTCAATTTTGATACTAATTGGTAATTAATTTTTGTGAAAATCATAACTTCATGATTAGTTCGAAAAAAGTTAATTAAATCAACACTAAAATGTCATATTAACCAATAAAATTAGCGTAATTCATAAAATTCTCAAATTACATTTATTTGGTTTTTTATAATATCAATTATTTTAATATATCATTATTTAGGTAATTACTACATCACCATTGTGTCATAAATAAATTAAATTATTTAATGTCTAAAAATTATTAATAAAATACAGTTGGGTAGGAAGGATTTTTATCTTTATAATTAATATTTATAGTTTAATTTATCTTATGTATAACCCTATATTAAAAATATTTTATTTATTAAACTTTGATTTTAACTATTTTAACTCTTTTTAAAACAAAATAATAATAAAATGTCCTAATCTAATCCAAGTGGACCTAAAGGGTAATTTTTTATTCCTAAGATTAATTTTGGTCGAATTACACATATCCAACAGAATTAGTACATGTGTTAGGGTAATAATAATATAATTTTTACCCTTAATTACCCAATTTTATTTTAATCGTGGTAAATAAAAGTAAAAAGTTAATATTCACCAAAAATTATTTTTATTTTATTGAACCACATTTTACTCCTTGATATTAACTATGTCTCTCATATTTTCAAAATTCCACTCACAGAAGCTATAAAATTACGTTTTATGTAAATTTTCAAATTCTCTTAGGAGGTGGGTAAAAGACGGTGAAAATTTCAATAAAACTTTTTATATATCTAATATTATTATAAAATTACTCCAATGAATTACATTGAACTTATATAAGAATTATGTATCAATTTTGACCTAAAAATAAATTTAAATAAAAAAAATAATTATTTAAATAAAAAGTTGGTTTTTAAATAGTAACCCAGTGTTTTCACTATTTATAAAAAATTGAATGTTTTCAGAAAACTACCAAAAATTCACCCAAGGCTAATTTCGATATTCTGAATCCAAAAATTAATTCCATTTTGAAAGATAAAATTTATATAATTTCAAAAAGTTGTTATTAGTATTCATAACGGCTAGTTTATATAATATTTTTATAACATATTGTTGATTAGTGAAACTCGGTATTGTGTACAACACACGCTATCGTGGAAGGTCACAATTGCGTGTAATGAAAGCCATGTCAGGGTTGTGTGTAGTGGAAGATTCATTCTTTTGTTGCGTATAATAGAATTCAACCATATTTCATTTATATATTGAATATATATATATATACACACACTCAATGTTGCATAAAATAACTTCTATAAAAAACATGAAATTGTGTGTAACACGATCCAAGATTAGTGTTGTGTATACTGCAAGATAATACGGTGTTGTGTAGAGTGCAAGATAATCATGGTGTAGCATACAACAGAAGGTATGAATGAAATTAAAAAGAATATATCTCAAAAAATCTTGGGGTGTTACATTCTACCCCCCTTAAAATGAATTTCTCTCTCGAATTTTGTCGGGGATATAAATCTTTTACTACTTGAATGCTTCTTTAATAAAAACCCACATCGTAAAAGTGAATACTAAATATTAATTTTAAAAATGAATGTATGAAATGTAACGGTTACCCAAATTAACTTATCCCTGGGTTTCCACATAGGAGAAAATAAGTGAAAATATGGATATGGAAGAGAAACCTAACCATCAAGTTCGGTTGGAGAGTAGTGGAGAACATGTATATGAAAAAGACAATAATCACAAATCCATAAATTTGTGATGATCTAAGGTACCATCTGATTCGTTGGATATAAGGGCACTAGGATAACATTTTTGGTTTTCCAGATCATTTTCCTAAAGTTGAAGAATTTAAATTACAAGAAATACTTACTTTATTTCATTATAATCTCACCGTTAGTCGTTCCGTGGACAATTTCCACTTCATCTCTTAAATAAATGATGTTTAATTAGTCATTCGTGAAGTGTTAGCAGATCCTGTGATAGAATGATGGGTCATTCCATCTGTCTCAAACTACAGGTTAGAAAAAGTTATCAAAAATACATAAGTCCATCTATGGTGTGGTTAATCGTATATGATTCCAAAAATGGACTTATACTTCATCTATCATACCACTTATTAAAATAAAACTAGTTTTTACTAAACATGAACTTTCTGTAGGCTAGTGGTAGGTGATAAAGGCCTGTCGCACTTCAGTTGTGGGTTCGATTCCCACAGCCTTGTCCGACGCGATGGGTTTTCACCTATCCTACAGGTTGTCCTTTTTCTAAAACTACATTATTATAACATTCCATAAATAATATCAAAAAATGTTATAGCCTTAAACAATACTGACTTATGTCAAACATAATCCATTCCAATCTTTAGGCTTATCCAAAATACTTCTGTCCAAGCTCATAGTATAAAGAAAACAATTACTAGAATGTCATCTTTCGAGCATGTGAATACCACCATTTATCATCCATATACCATACGATGTATATTTTTGGTCAAATTACAAACATTTGAATACCTGAAACATGTATTCTCTTGAAAAATGAATACCCATTGACCCTTAGTGAAAACACGAATGCTGTAAAAATTTAACACTTTCCACATACCAAAATCCGTAAATTTCTATATACTCAAACCATGATATAACTTTGTCCTTGTATCAGTCATGAGATCATTTAATTTTTTCTTTATCACTTCATTATGTGTATATCAACTTCTTTCCAAAAATATTTCAATTACTTTTCATGGTTACTGGTACCATATAATAATTGAAAACCAATACATAGATATTCCAAAATTCCACAATGCCATAAATGAGATTCCATGATACTATTTTGAAATCACATTACATAAACACTTAATCATTACAAAAAATCATTTTCATACTCAACATCACAAATAATGATCGCATGTGACTTCCCTTTATCCTTTTCCTTAATAGTTTTCTCACGTTGATCATCATTAGCCCTTGGATTAGGGCATTTATTAGCATAATGCCCCATTTCCTTGCACTTGAAGCATTGAAGTGTTGGGGGTGAATTCTCTGTAATCTTTTCTTTATTCACATCATTAGAAACCCTTTTTCCAATACTTCAACACTCAGCTGCTCAATGAACTTCCTTTCCACACTTAAAACATTTTCTAGCCCCTTTAAGATAATCTCCACCATGCTTCTTTGCAGACATTGAGCATAAAACACATTCATCTCTTTTCACCATTATTCTAAGATTTCTCCTTGAACTCCATATTCTGTTTCTTGTCAAAACCATGAGATGGATATGTAACACCAACTTCCATTTCTACCTTTATAGCACAACACACAATTTTTTCATAGCTACTGAAGTCTCTTATAGATAATTCCCTTCGAAGACTTGGTTTTAAGACACTGAAGAATTGGTCGACTTTACTTTCAGGTTAGATGATAAAGTCAGATGCATACCTCGAACGCCATGTAAAATTTGATTCATATATACCAACATATTTATCATAATATTTCTTATGTTCCAAGAAAACCTTTACCATATTTGTTAATATAATATGAGGGAAGTACATATTAAAAAATAATTTCTTGAACTCATCCCATTCCATGGATTCAATTTAATATCGGGGCCTCGTACTCTTAATTAGATTCCACCATTGATCTACTTCACCTTATAAACGGTAAGTAGACAGGATGAGTTTTTCATGTTCTGAATAGCGAGGTATAGAAAATATCTTTTCAACAGCACTGATCCATTGTTCATCGACAAGTGGATCATAAGACCCACTGAAAGAAGGTTGATGTTGCCTCTTAAAGGACTGAATAGAATATTGTTCCCTTCTCTACTCATTTGGTAGTCCAGAATGATTCATAGCTTATGTAAGTATAAGAATAATATTATTCACTCCATCTCCCATAACATTGGTTTGTTCAAGAGGATAATCATTATATTTTCCATTACATTGATCAACATGGTTCGTTCGAGTTCCAGCCATCGTCTAAAATCCAAAAAGAATAGTGCGAGAGGAAAAAATCATGCTAGGGAAAACAACATAATAAAGGGGGAGTAACTTCAATATCTAACATCGTAGGTTTAATTCTAATATCATTACCATAATTCCAGTACTATATCCTATACATACACTTAACCTTAGGGACATCCCTAGTCATACCTTAGAAATATCTCTAGGGATCTCACAAAAGCTTTTTCATCCAAGTTTCCAATGGTTAACTAAACCTTTCCACTGATACAAACTGTAGAGACCCAATGCATGAAGTACATGGAAAATACATTAGTTTTTTCGGATACCTTATACAAAAAAACAAACAAACAAGGACCATAATAGTTTAGTGTCTTTGGAAACTCTGAACAAAATATTCTAATCGTGGTGAAAGTTATTCAATATCTCTCATAAAGATCTTCCCCTTTTTTTCTTACCTAAAAACATTTTTTATATCCTGGGGAAAAGAAAACATAAAAAGGGTGAGCTCAAATGCTCAGTAAGGGTAAACATAGAGAACATAAAACAATCCATTAACATTTGAATGAAAAAACATGAACATAAAATCTAAACATCAAAATCTTGAGCAAAGAAATAAATCATGGAAGTACATAAGGAATATATCATAAGGGAACATCAATCATGATAAATAGCATGGGAATAAAACATTTAATTGTGGAAAACCATTATGCACATGATATGATTTCCATAGTAGCCAAGGAATTGCTGCCAAGACCCTCATAGTTGACAAATTTCCTTTCTGAATCGAGTTCACTCCTCATTCCAGTCCTATATCACGGAACCAGATTATCGTACCGTTCCAACCATGTCTATCTCATGATATATAAAACATTACCCAATGCATTTTTGGGAGATATAGGTACCACCCATCTCATAATGAAATCATTCTTATGTGTGCAACAACATAAACATAAATCACTCATCATAACCCAAAGTATAAAATGGGTTTCATAAACATCATCTCATCATAACATCATCCATATAAAAAATGGATATCATTTCAACATAAGATAAGTGAACCCACATAAATCATATAGACATTATACTTGAAACATACACATATGAAATAATTTCATCTTAGATGGAAATTGTTTTGATAAGACACTTGAGATAAATTCTTGAGGGAAATATCCTTTCTTATTCAAAATCATTTTCTTTTCAAAAAATTCCATGAAATTTAAAAAGAAAAGTATTTTGTTGAAAATAGTCATGAAATATTATAGAGTAATCTTCATTAAAATAAGGTGTTATGGAACCTTAAAAATCCATTCATGTCATATAAGTTAAAAAAATATTTTCCTCATACTTTCAACAGAAAAGCCAAAAAGTACTACATATGGTAAACAAAAGAAAGATTCCATCCATAACACAAAGTAAAAGTAAAAGAAGGGTAAACATGACTTTAGACATATATGGAAGAATATTAAACACTTTATTAAAAACATTTTATGGACATGGATTAAAAATATAACCCCAGTAAATACTTACGTATAAGCAATCTCGAATAAAAATGAGATTGAAAAATTATCCCCTACCTTATGTCCAATTTCTTCCGTATGTGTCTGAGACTCCTATACCGTGGGTTTAAACATATTATTAACTTTCAAAAGAACCATAATAGTATTTATGATATCATATATGATTCACTTATGAATTTATATTATCTGTTTATTTGTCAATTCCATGTTAAAGCAGCATTTTGGTAAAATCGTTTCATTTATCATCCGTGTTTTGACTTGCAATTATTAATATGATTACTTATATCATGATTACATAATTCCAGAATATAAAACATGATTTATATATAATATATATTCATAATATACATATATATAATAGATCGATAAATGGAAAGAAATACACCGTTCATGGAGACGGTAGGCCGTACATACGCATGAACGCTGTTTTTATTTTCCTTATTGAATTGAATGGAATTAAGTAGATAAAATACATATATATATATATATATAAATAAATAATGTAGAATTATTATTTAATATATTTCATGCTTACTTAATATATATACTTTATAATCATTCTTGAATTTTTATCTTGGTAAATGAATCTCACCGCGTCGTGGAGACGATAATCCGTACGTACGCACAACTGATGATATCGTTCCCATCTTTATTGAATGCAATTAGAGTAGATTATATATTATCTTAGAATAAGTATGATGTTATTATAATCATATATAGTTATTATTTACACCATTATACCCATCTAAGTAAGGTGGTGGTGGAAAACCAGATTACACCATGGCGTGGAGAAGGTATTCCGTACGTACGCACGCGTGGTGATTTCGTTTTCCGTAGGATGCATAGAATGTCAAATTGGTTTTTTTATTATTTATAATAACATATCAGTATATTATTGATACTGATTTTATTACTTTAAAACTAAACAACTAAATAAGAAGAAGTGGATGAAGAAATAAACTTGAAAGAATCGGTAGAAGAAATTTCCTCTTCTTCGACACACCTCTTTTAAACTTCCTCTTAAGGCACTAGATTTGGTCTTTTTAGGAGAACAAAACCTCTATAATTCTTATAGTGAATTTGAGAAGGGAAATGGGCAGGCATTGGACGAGCATGAAAGCTCAAAATTGTTTAAATAGAAGAGGGAGGAGGTTTCCTTTTATAAGGGAGGAGAGGGGCACTTTTGAAAAAACATAAAATATTATTTTATAATAAAGTTATATTCTGATTATAATTGCTCCAAATTGATTTATTTTGAAGATAATGTGGGGATGGGTCTAAATCCTCTCAACCAATAGGTTTTAGAAAAGTTTAGGTTACTATTTTAACCTTATCATTTAGATTTAACTCTAAGTTTAATAATTTAACTTTTTCCGTGTCTTCTTGTTTTCTTACACTATATGGTTAATAAACTTACTATAACAAGACAAACGAACCCCAAGTGGTTTATAATTAATATATATAACCTTATATAAGTAATTTTGCCTAAACTTATATTTTTAGGAGTATTATAACAATTAATAATATAATATTTGTTTGAAAAACTATTTTATGTCAATTTTGAAACTATTTGGTAATTGATTTTTGTGAAAATCATAAAAGCATGATTAGTTAGAAAATATTTAATTAAATCAATAATAATATGTCATATTAACCTATAAAATTAGTGAAATTCATAAAAAGTTTCAAATTACATTTATTTGGGTATTTATAATATCAATTATTTTAATATTTCATTATTTAGTTAATTATTTCATCACCATTGTGTCAAAATAAATTAAATTATTTAATGACTAAAAATTATAAATAAAATACCATTAGGTAGGAAATAATTTTATCTTTATAATTAATATTTATAGTTGAATTTATCTAATGTATAACCCCATATTAAAAATGTTTTATTTATTAAACATTGATTTTAAGTATATTAACTATTTTTTATATAAAATAATAATAAAATGTCCTAATCTAATCCAAGTGGACCTAAAGGGTAATATTTTATTCCTATGATTGTTTTTTGTCTAATTAAACTTATCCAATAGAATTAGGACATGTGTTAGGGTAATAATAATATCATTTTTACCCTTAATTACCCTATTTACTTTTAACCGTGACAAATAAAAGTAAAAACTTACTATTCACAAAAAATTATTTTTATCTCATTGAACCACATTTTACTCCTTGATATTAACCATGTCCCTCGGATTTTCAAAATTCCACTCACATAAGTGATAAAATTACGTTTTATGTAAATTTTCAAATTCTCCTAGGAGTTGGGTAAAAGACGATAAAAAGTTCAATAAACCTTTTTATATATCTAAAATTATTATAAAATGATTCTAATGAATTAAATTGAACTTATATAGGTATTATGTATCAATTTGGACCTAAAATAAATTTAAATTAAAGAAATAATTATTTAAATAAAAAGTCTGGTTTTAAATAGTAACCCAGTGTTTTCACTATTCATCAAAAATTGAATGTTTTCCGAAAAATAACAAAAATTTATCCTAGGATAATTTTGATATTAAGAATCCATAAATGAAGTCCGTTTTGAAATAAAAAATTTATAAAATTTTAAAAATTGGGTATTACTATTCATAATGGCTAGTTTATTTAATATTTTAATAACATATCGTTGTTTAGTGAAACTCGGTATTGTGTACAACACACACTATTGTGGAAGGTTGCGATTGCGTATAATGAAAGCCAAGTCAGGGTTGTGTGTAGTGCAAGATTCATTTTTTTGTTGTGTATAATATAATAGAACCATATTTTATTTTTAAATTGAATATATATATATACACACACTCAATGTTGCATAAAATAACTTCTATAAAAAAATGTGAAATTGTGTGTAACACGATCCAAGATTAGTGTTGTGTATACTAAAAGCTAATACAGTGTTGCGTAAAGAACAAGATAATCTTGGTGTATAATACAACATAAGATATGACTAAAATTAAAATGAATATATGTCATAAAATCTTGGGGTGTTACATTCTACCCCCATAAAAGGAATTTCGCCCTCGAAACTCGTCGGAGTTATAAATCATTTACTACTTGAATGTTTTTTTAATAGAGACCCACATCGTAAAAAAGAATACTAAAGCCTAATTTTAAAAATGAATGTTTGAAATGTAAAGGTTACCCAAATTAACTTATCCCTGGGTTCCCACATAAGAGAAAATAGGTGAAAATATGGATATGGGCAAGAAACCTAACCATCAAGTTCTGATGGAGAGTGGTAGAGAAGATATCTATGAAAAATCCAACAATCACAAAGCCATAAATTTTTGATGATCTAAGGTACCATTTGATTCATCGGATATAAGGGCACTAGAACAACATTTTTGGTTTTCCCGATCATTTTCCTAAAGTTGAAGAATTTGAATTAGAAGAAATACTTACTTTATTTCACTATAATCTCACCGTTGGTCGTTCCTTGGACAATTTCAAATTCATCTCTTAAATAAATGAAGTTGAATTTTTCATTCATGAAGTGTTAGAAAATCATGTGATATAATGATGGGTCATTCCATCTCTTTCAAACAAAAGGTTAGAAAAAGTTATCAAAAATACATAAGTCCATCTATGGTGAGGTTAATCGTATATGATTCCAAAAATGGACTTATACTTTATCTATCATACCTCTTAATAAAATAAAACTACTGACTACTAACCAGGGACTTCCTGTAGGCCAGTGGTAGGCGATAAAGGCCTATCACACATCAGTTTTAGGTTTGATTCCCACAGCCTTGTTCGACGCGATGGGTTGTCGCCCGTCTTGCAGGTTGTCCTTTTTCTAAAAGTACATTATTATAACATTCCATAAATAATATTGAATAAATTTGTATCCTTAAACAACACTGGCTGATGTCCAACAAAATCCATTCCAATCTTTCGGCTTATCCAAAATACTTCAGTCCAAGCTCATAGTATAAAGAAAACAATTAGTAGAAATGTCATCTGCCGAGCATGTGAATACCATAATTTATCGTCCATATATCATACAATATATCTTGTTGGTCAAATTACAAACATGTGAATACCTTAATCATGTATTCTCTTGAAAAATGAATACCCATTGACCCTTAGTGAAAACATGAATGTTGTCGAAATTTAAGACTTTCTACATACCAAAATCCCTAAATTTTTATATACTCAAACCATGATATAACTTTGTCCTTATATCAGTCATGAGCTCATTTCATTTTTTCATTATCACTTCATTATGCACATATCATCTTTTTTCCAAAAATATTTCAATCACTTTTCATGGTTACTGGTACCATATAATTATTGAAAACCAATACATAGATAATCCAAAATTCCACAATGCCATATATGAGATTCCATGATACTATTTTGAAATCCCATTAAATAAAGACTTTATCATTACAAAAATCATTGTCATACTCAACATCACAAATAGTGATCACATGTGACTTCCCTTTATCCTTTTCCTTAAGAGGTTGCTCACGTTGATCATCATTAAACCATGGATTGGGGCATTGATTAGCATAATGCCCCATTTCCTTACACTTGAAGCATTGAATTGTTGGTGGTGTGTTCTCTATAGTATTTTTTTATTCACATCATTATCCACCCTTTTTCCATTACTTCGACACTCAGCTGCTCGATGAACTTCTTTTCCACACTTAAAATATTTTCTAGTCCCTTTAAGACAATCTCCACCATGCTTATTTCCACACTTTGAGCATAAAGAACCATTAATCTTATTTTGACCGTTATTCTAAGATTTCTCCTTGAACTCTATCTTTCATTTCTTGTCAAAACCATGAGATGGATATGTAACACCAACTTCTATTTCTACCTTTATATCACAACACACAATTTCTTCATAGCTACTGAAGTCTCCTATAGCTAATGCCCTTCGAAGACTTGGTTTCAAGCCACTGAAGAATAGATCAACTTTACTTTCAGGTTGAATGATAAAGCCAGATGCAAACCTTGCAAGCCTTGTAAATTTCTCTTCCAGTATACCAACATATTCATCATCCTTTTTCTTAAGCTCAAAGAAATCCTTTTCTATCTTTGTTCGATGAATACAAGGGAAGTACATATTGAAAAATAAGTTCTTGAACTCATCCCATTCCATGGATTCAATTTCATCTCAGGGCCTCATATTCTTAATTAGAGTCCACCATTGATCTGCTTCACCTTCTAAACTGTAAGTAGCCAGAATGAATTTTTCATGTTTCGAACAACAAAGTATGGAAAATATCTTTTCAATGGTAATGATCCATTGTTCATCAAGAAGTGGATCAGAAGACCCACTGAAAGAAGGTGGACGTTTCCTCATGAAGGACTCAATAGAATATTGTTCCCTTATCTACTAATTTAGAAGTCCAGAATGATTCATAGCCTGTGTAAGTATAGAAATAATATTTTTCAATCCATCTCCCATAACATTGGTTTGTTCAGGAGTAAAATAATTGCATTTTCCATTGCATTGATCAACACAGTTCCATCAGGTTCCAACCATCGTCTAAAATCCAAAAAGAATAGTCGAAGAGGCAAAAATCATGCTAGAAAAAACAACTTAATAATGGGGGAGTACCTTCAATATCAAACATCATAGGTTTCATTCTAAGATCATTGCCGTAATTCTAGGAATATAACCTATACTTATACATAACCTTAGAGACATCCCTAGACATACCTTAGAAATATCTCTAGGGATCTCACAAAAGTTTTCGCATCCTAGTTTCGAAAGGTTAACTAAACCTTTCCTCTGATACCAACTGTATAGACCCGAAGCTTGAAGTACATGGATATTACATTAGTTTTGCAGGATACTTAATACATAACAAAAACAAACACACAAGAACCATAATAGTTTAGTGTCTTTGGAAACTCGGAACAAAATCTTCTAATCGTGGTGAAAGATCTTCAATATCTCCCATAAAGATCTTCCCCTTTTTTTCATACCTAAAAAGTTTATTTATATCCTGGGGAAAAGAACACATAAAAAGGGTGAGCTCAAATTCTCAGTAAGGGTAAAAATAGAGAACATAAAACAATCCATAAACATTTGAATGCAAAAACATGAACATAAAATCTAAACATCAAAATCTTGAGAGAAGACATAAATCATGGAAGTACATAAGGCATATATCATAAGGGAACGTCAATCATGATAAATAGCATGGTAATAAAACATTTAATTCTTGAAAACCATTAATAACATGATATGATTTCCATAGTAGCCAAGGCATCGGTGCCAATACCATCATAGTGGACAATGTCCCTTTCTGAATCTAGTTCACTCCTCGTTCCAGTCCTGTATCAGTTAATCGGATTAACTTACCGTTCCAACCATGTTTATCTCATGAGATATAAAACATTACCGAATGCATTGGGGGGAGATATAGGTCCCATCCATCTAATAAAGAAATCATTATTACGTGTTCCACAACATAAACATAAATCATTCATCATAACCCAAAGAATAAAATGGGTTTCATAAATATCATCCCCTCATAACATAATCCATATAAAAAAATGGATATCATTTCATTATAAGAGAAGTGAAACCATGTAAATCATATAGAAATTATACTTGAAACATAAATATATTAATTAATGTCATCTTATATGGAAAATGGTTTTGATAAAACACTTGAGATAAATTCTTGAGGAAAATATCTTTTCATATTGAAAATCATATTCTTTTCACAAAATTCCATGCAATTTTAAAAGAAAAGGATTTTGTTGAAAATATTAATGAAATATTTTAGAATCAGCTTCATTAAAATAAGTTTTTATGGAATTGTAAAAATCTGTCCATGCCGTATAAGTGAAAAACAAATTCTCCTCATACTTTCAACAGAAATGTCAAAAAGTACCACGTATAGTAAACAAAAGAAAGATTCCATCCGTAACACAAATTAAAAGCCAAAGAAGGGTAAAATGACTTTATACATACATGGAAGAATATTAATCACTATATGAAAAACATTTTATTGACATGGATGAATAATATAACCCCAGTAAATACTTACGTATAAGAAATCTCGAATAAAAATGAGATTAAAAAATTTTCCCTTAACTTATGTCCAATTTCATCTGTATGTGTTTGAGACTCATGTATATTGGGTTTAAACATATTATTAACTTGTAACTAAACCATAAAAATATTTATGATATCATATATGATTCACTTACGAATTTATATTATCCTTTCATTTGTCAACTCCATTTTAAAGAAGCGTTTTGGTAAAATCGTTTCATTTATCATCCGTGTTTTGACTTGTAATTATAAATATGATTACATAGATCATGATTACATAATTCCAGAATATAAAACATGATTTATAAATAATATATATTCATAATATACATATATATAATATATCTATAAATGGAAATAAATACACCATTCATGGAGACGGTAGGCCGTACGTACGCATGAACGCTATTTTTCATTTCCTTATTGAATTGAATGGAATTAAGTAGATGAAACACACACACATATATATATATACATAAATACAGTAGAATTATTATTTAATATATTTCATTATTACTTATTATATATAATTTATAATCATTTTTGAATTGTTAACATGGAAAATGAATCTCATCGTATCGTGGAGACGGTAATCCGTACATACGCACGAGCGATGATATCATTCCTATATTTATTGAAGGGAATTGGAGTGGATGATATAATATAGTATAATCATTATTATGTTATAATAATCATATATATTTATTATTTACACCATTATACCCATCCAAGTAAGGTGGTGGTGGATGAACAGATTACACCACGGCGTGGAGACGGTATTTCGTACGTACGCACGTGCGGTGATTTCATTTTCCATAGGATGGATAGAATGTGAAATTGGTTTGTTTAATAATTATAATAACATATCAGTATATTTTTGATACTGATATTACTACTTTATAATGAAACAACTAAATATGAAGATGTTGAAGAAGAAAGAAACTTGAAAGAATCAGTAGAAGAGATTACCTCTTCTTCGACACACATCTTTTAAGCTTCCACTTAAGGCACTACATTTGGTCTTTTGAGGAGTCCAGAACATCGATAATGTTTCCAAGGAAGTTGATAAGGGAAATGGTCATGGGTTTCCGAGCTTGAAATCTCAAAATTTTGTAAAGAGAAGAGGGAGGAGGTGCCTTTTTATAAGGGATGACAGGGGAACTTTAGGAAAAACATAAAATATTATTTTATAATTAAGTCATATTCAGTTTATAATTGCTCCAAATTGATTTATTTTAAAGATTAAGTGTGGATGGGTCAAAATCCTCTCAACCAATAGGTTTTAGACAAGTTTATTTCACTATTTTAACCTTAACATTAAGATTTAACTCTAAGTTAAATAATTTAACTTTTATTGTGTCTTCTTGTTTTCATACACTATATGGTCAATAAACTTACTATAAAAAGCCAAACGAACCCCATGTGGTTCATTATTAATATATATAAGATTATATATGTCATTTTTATGAACCTTATATATTTAGGAATATAATAACAATTCATAATATAGTATTTGTTTTAAAAACTATTTTATGTCAATTTTGACAATATTTGGTAATTGATTTTTGTGAAAATCATAACAACATGATTAGTTAGAAAAAAGATAATTAAATCAATAATAACATGTCATATTAACCTATAAAATTAGTGTAATTCATAAAAAGTCTCAAATTACATTTATTTGGGTATTTATAATATCAATTATTTTATTATTTCATTATTTAGGTAATTACTGCATCACCATTGTGTCATAAATAAATTAAATTATATAATGTAGAAAAATTATAAATAAAATAACATTAGGTAGGAAATATTTTTATATTTCTAATTAATATTTATAGTCTAATTTATCTTATGTATACCCAAATATTAAATTTTTTTTATTTTTTAAACATTGATTTTATGTATTTTAACTCTTTTTTAAATAAATTAATAATAAAATGTCCTAATCTAATCCAAGTGGACCTAAAGGGTAATATTTTATTATTAAGAATTTTTTGGTCTAATTACACTTATCCAATAGAATTAGGACATGTTTTAGGGTAATAATAATATCATTTTTATCCTTAATTACCATATTTACTTTTAACAGTGGTAAATAAAAGTAAAAAGTTACTATTCACCAAAAATTATTTTTATCATATTGAACCAAATTTTACACCTAGATTTTAACTGTATCTCTATAATTTTAAAAATTCCAATCATATAAGTGGTACAATTATGTTTTATGTATATTTTCAAATTCTCCTAGGAGGTGGGTAAAAGACGGTGAAAAGTTTAATAAAAATTTTATATATCTAAAGTTATTATAAAATGACTCCAATGAATTAAATTGAACTTATATAGGTTTTATGTATCAATTTTTAGCTAAAATAAATTTAAATAAAACAAATAATTATTTAAATTAAAAGTCAGTTTTTAAATAGTAACCTAGTGTTTTCACTATTCATCAAAAATTGAAAGTTTTCAGAAAAATACCAAAAATTCACCTTAGGATAATTTGGATATTCCAAATCCAAAAATGAAGTCCATTTTGAATGATAAAATTTATAAAATTTCAAAAAGTGAGTATTACTATTCATAATGGCTGGTTTATATAATATTTTAATAACATATCGTTGTTTAGTGAAACTCGGTATTGCGTACAACACATGATATCATGTAAGGTCGTGATTGCGTGTAATGAAAGCCAAGTCAGGGTTGTGTGTAGTGCAAGAATCATTTTTTTGTTTCTTATAATAAAATCTAACCATATTTCATTTATACATTGAATATATATATATATACACACACTCAATGTTGCGTAAAATTACTTCTATAAAAAACGTGAAATTGTGTGTAACATGATCCAAGATTAGTGTTTTCTATACTGCAAGCTAATACGGTGTTGCGCAGAGTGCAAGATAATCTCGGTGTAGCATAAAACAAAATATATGAAAGAAAATAAAAATAATATATCTTATAAAGTCTCGGAGTGTTACAGTTTTGTTCTTGGTTGTAACCCCACTGTTTCTCTATTTTTGTTAATGTTGTGATGTCTTTAATGTCTTGGTTCCCCCTTTTACACTTAAAAGGGGGAATATCTAAAATTAATTAAAATTTCAGCCTTCTTCCCATTCAGTCAAATTAGTAAAAAGAAAAGTCACGATAGTATAAAACTAGATGTGTTATCATTCCTAGCATTTAGCTCCTTAGAGTCATGTATGAAAATTTAAAAGTAGTTTAACTCTTTAGAATTAATCATACATTAAATAATTATATAAAATTTATTACTATGAATAAATTAGGGAATAAACTAAATAAATGAACAATTCAATAATGTAAACTTGAGTTAAAATTTTATAAACAATTCCTAAATTATAAATTTATTAAAATTTTATAATTCATTCCTATATTTTGTAAATTTCATAATTAAAAAAATATAAACACTTCATATGTGGTCCCAATATTTATTCTTCTATATTATTCATTGTCCAACATGTACATTAAATATATGATGTTACATGATATGAAAAATTTTCTATTTCAAATTTTTATGTAATAATTATCATTATACAAATATCACATATTTATTTTTATTTAAACAATGATAAAATCAATCATTATTTTTTTGATGTTGTTTAAATAAATTATCAAATAATTCATTTCTTTGAATGATTCAAATCAATTAATTATTAATAATTCATAATTAAAAATATTAATGAACTTATATTTTTTCATTATTTTTATAATTTTGAAACATTTTATAAAGGACCCATATATAAACACTTCATTTCTAAACTAGAAGGAATTATTTATAATTAGAAAATATATTTCAATATAAATAATTAATATTTATATTTTTTAATATATAAATGTTTATTATTCATTTAATTAGTTAATTATGAACAATTTATAATTACTTAATTTATAAAAAACTTTATAAATTATTAAATATCCCACAATACGATTTTCCATAATTTATAAAAGAAATAATAAATTACTTAATTTATCTTAAAATTAAATAAAAAAATCATTAACATTTAATTTTTTTATAATATAACTAAATTTTAAAAATTAATCAAGGTAGTCTTATTAACATTAACCCACATGGGATAAGCCTATGTGAGACTAACATAATGGCATTGACTGATATCCTTAAGCATGTATCAATGGATTGCAACATTATAGACTCATTAAGTATAATTCAGATCATCTGTAGTTTATGTAAGAGAGGTATTTCATTCAATCTAGTTATTTATTTTGATATACCTACTACATATTATTAATACTTTTTTATAATTCATTCCAAGGAATAAATCTAGGGGTATCCGACATAATGATTATTGAATTCTAGATTAATTCCACGGTTTATGGGATTAAAACCACGAATCTAGGAAACTATGGAAGATTAAAAAACATGTTTCATAGGAATAATATAACTATATTTACTATTTCATTTAAGAACAACTCGATACAAAGATGACCTATATAAGGAGGGAAATTAACTCATACGTGATTACATTGGAGTTATTCTTATGTGAATTATTTGATAATCCCACATAAGAATGATAAATCACCCAACAATAGTAGATAATGAGAAATTTCTACATAGGATTATATGGATAACAAAATTTTTTTAACAATACATGGTTAATGTTTTGAGATTTTTTTTGCACTTTATTTGTAAAAATATACAAAAAAATAATTTTGAGAAAACAATTTCATAAATCAAAGGGCATGGAACAACTTTCATATCTATAATTTCATTTAAAATATTTATTAAAGAATAATAGAAGTATAAAAGGTAAATTAGAAACTCAGACTAAGATCATCCATTTGTGAAACCCGAATATGTGAAACTATATACAATGAAGAAACTATATGGGTACCTTAACCCATGGATTCATTATTGAGTCCATCTTCATCCATGATTGATAAAGACAATCATTGAAGAATCTGAATGATATACATCCTCTGTGGTATATCAATGGTTTGGTGCGAATCACTCAACACTCAAGTAGTGTCCACTCATTACCCTGGATATTCTACTACCTCATGAAGTCAATGAGTGGAATAGAAAGAGAGATACATGAAGTATAGGTTTGACAAATGATTGAGAAAGTTTTCACGATCTCTATCCAATTATGATAGCTTATTTATATTTCATTTAAAGTAACTCCTTCTGTTATTATTAATTAACTCATAAAATATCAAATGTTTATGTTATGAACATAGTTAAAACACTCTGTAACATCTTAATTGATTCATATATCACACTCATTTCATATTATGAAATTATTATATAATGATATTCATAGGTGGAATAATTCTAATAATTATACATTAACATTCTAGTTCCATGAATATTGTCGATTATGAGTGTGGATCATACAGTATGGTTCTCTCACACCATTAAAATATAATATCTCTATATTATAATAAATTATATTTCATGAATTTATTTTAAATAAGGACATAATTTAATATGATATCCCTATTCCATACACTGTGATATAGAGTAATATATATCGCATATATACTAGGCTTCTTGAAATATATCATGTAATATCCAACATTCCATAAGAGTACAAAATTGGGATCTATGATATTGGGAGAAGAATATGATAGTGGTTTAAGTACTTTGATGTATTTAGACATGGTATTTCAAAAATATTATATAGTATATTGGCTTTAATATGGGTTATTATTATTGTAATATTCTAACATAATGTTTATAATTACCTATATATTTCTACCTTATCATAATTTTGATAAATTATTATATATAGAAGGTATTATCCCAAGAGGTGTCTACCATGGTAGATGATATTATGGTGATGGAAAAGTGGAATATTAGGTGGAATAATTGACTTGGTTAATTTAATATTCTGGTGGAATAGTTAAACAAGTTTATTAAATAGTTTTCTTGAATAAATAAAATAATTTATTAGGTAGTCACATGGAAAAGATGGAATGGTTCATTAGATAGTAACATGGACAAGTTAACCTGATTTATTAGATAATCATGTAGACTAGTTAACTAGTTTTATTTGATAGCTGTGTGGACTAAAAGGCATGATATAATCATTGATAATAATTTTTTTTGGAAATGAATCAACAATTGGATTAAAATCATGTGAGTTATAATTTATTATATTTTGATGTTATTTTATCAATGAGAGTGTCATTATCCAAGAAGGCTACTACATCATGTTGTCTTCTGAGATGTGGTTCAACGTTATCGTCCTGCACAACAACTAGATGGATAACTTAATAGAACCTCCCTCACCCCCAATAATTTCATATATGTATATGATTATGGATTTTTCATAATATATAAGAATTTTTGGGATATATCCATCACCACAATAGGTTATGGATATGGATATAATGGTGGTGTGGTGACAGGACATATGGATTTTGGGGAATACATAGTAATCACTTATGAGGAGTCAGTTTTTAGGGACTCTTATACATTTTGTTAGCATGTATTAAATTATATTTTCTAATTTTCTAGGGAGTTTGATTTTTGGTGAGGTTTGATATGATATTCTCATATGATCTTTATGATAAATATTTTTTACTGATCCCTAGGATGAGAGCTCCCAAGATGAGTGTTTATATAGTTTTCTAATAAGTAATATAAAAATGCGATCTTTCAACCATATATTATAATTAAATCATTTTTTTTATTTTACATGCATGAAATTGATTTTTTATTAATTTTTGGAAAGTCTTGTAAAGAAAGTGGATTGATTGGACAGTTAAACATAAAAAAATAGTTATTTATTTTTTGGTAGAATTTATATATTATTATAGGAAATATGGTTCCTTCTACAAAAAAATGATTATATCATTAATTTTATAAGAAGAATTAAATTTTGGAAAAGAAAATGTATTGGATAAAATACAAAATTTTGATAAAAAAAACAAAGTGTTCATATGAAATTTGAGAAAATATTGTATAATTTTACAACTATGATTTAAGGTGATTAACATGGATGAGTACCATTAAGCTCATCCATAGTTTCATTAAGAAAATCATTTAGATATTATAATACATGACTTTTAATAACTATAATAGTGTGTTATAGTGTCTATACTTATATATCCTCTTTGGTTACATCTGTTGCATGAAATGATCACATGCTACCACCAATTGTTGAGTTATTTTCATCTAAACTCATAACCAAAAATCATCAAGGAAATATGTATAAAACATGATGTGTTGTATATATTTGTATTATTTGGAGTACTATATCATGAAAAAAATGATTTTTTGGAAGTGTATTCAAATGGGAGGAAAAAAATAAATATTGTCCCAAAAAACATAATTCTTAATAAAAATTTAATAACGAATAATGAGAATGTTTATATTGAAAAGTTTGGGTACCCCAAAATATGATCCTTTTAATATGAGATATTGATAGTAGTAAAATAATCAAAACTGAAAATATAAAATAAAAAACATAACATGGAAACCTAGAATTAATTAGATCATTAATTTTATACATAGTCAAAGCTAGGTATTTACATCATGTCTCTATTAGGGGTGAGATCCTATGATCAGTAGCCCAAAAAACTAATCTCTTGAGTTAATGATCTCTTTTAATAAGAATGTGACCCACTAGAATTACCTATGAACCATCTAACAGATATTTATACATAGTATCACCATAGTATAAAAACTAAATCTCTAAAAGTTCAGGCCCCCTTGATTGAGTATACTAGAAGTTTGTAGTCTCTAAACCCTACTCACTACAAAAATTCATCCTCGCACAAACACCTCAGTATAAAAAAGTGTTGAAAATACATTCAGTGGTAAAATATGGAAGGAACCATAAGAACGAATGGAAATAAAAAAATTAACATGATTTGGACTATATCCATCATGAATGGTGTAACACACAAATTTTCTTTATTTTGTTATAACTAGAAGATTAGGAGGAAAATGGATTGGAAAGACATGTAATTCCCAAAAAATTATCAACTCTCTAATAAATGATTAGTTGAACCTCTAATTCTTCCAATTTTTTCTATATATTACAGGTTCTTTGTAATTACTTACTATGAAAAACTAGTCAAATAAGTTAAGCCTACTCCCCTAAACACTTGGATTAAGATACATGACCCCCTGAACTAAGTTACCAACCCAGTGACCCATGAACATTTCTGAACTTTTGAACCTCCCAATACTCCACTATAAATCCATAAATATATTTAAACTTGGGATGAAGTTACTAGCATTTACGGAAATATTTTTCTAATAATGATATGAAATTCTATTGGATTTTCATTGATCCCATCCACCTATAGCTAACTGAAATTATGTGGAATATAGTTCTAATGCTTGAACTTATGGTGCTCTAAAATTCTAATAATATGAAAAAATGACGCAAATCTCAAAAATCTCTCACTTAATGAATTTTTAAAATAATACCCCAAAAAACCTAAAACACATATTATTTAATAGTTTACCCCTTTAGTTTTCTTTCTTCACCAAATTCCCACCAAGGCTCGATATTTTCTTAGACATTCTTTAACTACAACCTTGGTTAATGTCTTCTAGTTTTCGTCTTCTTACCATATTTCATAACTCTATATCATTTACCTTTATTACGATCTTAATTAAATGATCCTTAAATTTTATTTTCTTTTTCTTGAGCATGGAGCACTATATTTTTAGAAAAGTTAATTATACTTTGGGCATCATAGTAGAGAACTTTCCCTTCCTGATTCCTTCCTCGATCATGTAGAAATCACTTCAACCATGAAATTTTATTCCTATATTTTGGTGGAGCTATAAACTCTAATTATATTTTAAGTAATATTAATATTTCCTAAATTCATGAAATACAACAGACCATGTCTACTCTATATGTAATCAAAATCATGTTCACTCTTTAGAGTATTTGAATCTCGAGTAAATTTGGAGTCAAAAAAACATTACAATGGTTCTTCCTCCCCAAAATAGGGATCATAATCTTAAAATCCTTTAAAATAAAAAATAATCCCCTTAAAAAATCCTATTGAACATTCTAAATATTTTAATGTCCTGACATAGGATCCAATAAACAGTGTCTTGAGCATGTGGTTCAAATAGATTCAATCATGAATCCCCACATAGTAGAGGCTACAGACTAGCTATGAGGGTCTAAGGTGGTATAGTGGGGAGACTATACCATCATGATCAGAGTAACACAGTGATATCATAAGTAAATAATCAGTGTAAAAATAATGTAAATCACTAATAGAGGATAACCATCAGAAAACTATAATAAAAAATAATACAAAAATAGTCTCCAGTAAAATACGATAAAAATGGAATGTCTCTGTAAAAAATGGTAGGAAATACATGGAAACAAGAACTTATACAATACATGTATCAAATTCAGTAAAAAACCATAAACTTTTCTATGTCCATATTTCATCATGATCATTGGTTGGTCCGGTGTTCCCTTAATACTTAGAAATGATAAAATCAATCATCACAATGTGGGGATGAGGAAATGTCACTTCTTATATCCTTGAAGTCTATATGCGTACATAGTGGTTTCACAGATATGGCGT
The DNA here is from genome assembly GCA_963277665.1 of Viscum album. Taxonomy (NCBI): domain Eukaryota; kingdom Viridiplantae; phylum Streptophyta; class Magnoliopsida; order Santalales; family Viscaceae; genus Viscum; species Viscum album. Next base: position 1,494,408,048 of record OY728142.1, read on the forward strand.
GAGATAACACTTAGTAGGAAATCACCAATAGTATTTAAACATGTCCAATATTTTTATAAAAAATTAAGTATTGTGGAGAATTTCACATTTATAATAGTAAAAAAGTAAATTTTCAATACATATTTGATCCTGTCTAGAAAAACAGGGCTCATTGTGAATAATAGTCATGATCCAATAAATAAGTGGATACATTAATCAAGAAACCATAATCATGGAATAACATTAAATAATATTAAATAATGTGTGATACTATCGATTCTATGAAATGAATGAAATAACCATACTAGGTATATCTACAAATCATGAATAAGCATCCACAATGGCAGGATTCTATAATCAAGTGTTAGTCTTAAAAGGGAAGGATCCAAGGAATAAATGACCTAGTCATTCTCATTGATTCAACATAGAATCTCGATAGCAACATGGTAATGAAACGGGTGGAATCCAAGGATATCATCTAAGGAATTCATAAAAAACTGAATCCATGAAGTAGGAATGTAATTATAATCCTATGGAATCAGGATCCAACACGTCAAAATGTCCAAGGCATCCACCACCATAATCAATATGGATTCATGGATTAGAAAATTCCATGGAATCTAATGGAATAAAAATATATGGTGTAAAAATGTCCAAGGAATCCACAACCATTATAAATTTATCATCTGAATTCATAAACCATTTCATTATCACTCTCTCAAAATTTCATCCAATCCATTCCACATTTTCCCATTTAACAATTAAACCATTTAATCATATGTATTGACATGAAAAATAGGCAAAAAAAATATCGTATAACTAAATCAATTCTCATCAAGGATTCCTCAAGAAAAGGAAATCTCACACACACCCAATGGGGTGGTAGAATATGTGGAAGATACATAAATACACCTCAATGGTGGAACACTTTGATGTGAATAACCACCAACCATATAATGGTACTAGTGGGCAACCGAAATAGGTCAACAAAAATTTCTAAAAGACATTCACATAATTTTAGGTGTAATTATAGAAGGACCGACATATGGAACAATGACAAAAAGGTATATAAAACACCAAAAATTAAGGGAAATGTAAAGAAAACCGAATGTATACCCACGACAGAACACTCATCTAGTATTGACCTATGATTTAGTTCAAATATATAGAAAATGGAAGAACAAATGGAAACCTAGGAAATAGGGAATATTAGATTTCATAATATTAACCTCATCGATGTGATGTAAAATGATGAATGACATAAGAAGAATGTTGAACTTTCCAGTGTGGATCCAATGAGATGAATGGTGTTTGCTTCCAATTCCAAAAAAAAACAGGATCTAAGCCTACCATGAAATATTGAGGGAGAGATCCTCAATAGACCTCTAACACGGGAGAGAAGAGGGGTGACAGTTCTGTCCAAGATAAGTGACTTTGACACTTTTAAAAAAACATACATAGGGAGATTAGATGGCATGTGAACTTTACATGTCGTATAAATGTTCGGGATTTATCCCCTATCAGGAAAATACATTACACATCGTGCAAGGTTCTGTCTAGAATAGTACACATCATATATTTTATATTTTCCATGTCTTCCAAAAAACACACTGTGTATTTGGCATATAACCAACATTAAACCCCATGCATTCTTCTTTTAAAAAACATACTAACCAGCCCATGATCCTTAATTTCGGGAAAAAGTAAAAAAGAGATCATAAAGAAGTGATTTAACCAGAAATAAAAAGACATTTTCCACATCAAAATACCTATTATCATAACATCTTCCCCATTAAAGAAATTCATCCCCAAATTTTCTTTCCAAGGGTGCTCAAGAATTGTAAAAAAATAACTCCGAGAACTAGGAACATACATCAAACTCCTACTACCAAGAATCACCCTATAAATGGTAGTGATTCCATAGAAAACATAATAGAGGAACTAACTAGACTATGATATACATTTTTCTATTTTTAATGATATGTATAGGATTATCCTCAAAGGATGAAACTACCTATAGCTCAACCTCATCTATATGAAGAGTATGAGACACATATGAGGGATACCGACATAACTAAGATATGTGGAAGACATTTTGAATGGCTCAATACCTCTAAGGTATCAACAACCGATAAGATACCGGTTAGACTCTCCCCATAATCTTGAATGGACAGACATATCATCATGATATATTACCCTTTATCATAATACTTATGTGTCCATGTTTTGGTTATATATGAAAAAATAACTGACCCTAATATGAATTTCTAGAGGTCATCGATGGTGATTGGAAGAATAATTATCTTTAGATTGTGTAATACCCATTTCATTCATGATCAACTAGACCTACTCTAAATTCTCCTTCATGATATGTGTTCCAAACAGTGCAACCTCTTCTACCTTTAACCAACATATGGGTGATCTTCACGTCCTATCATACAAATCCCCATAAGGTTCCATATATATAATCTCTTGATAGCTATTGTTGTAGGAAAAATGTTTAAAGGGTATATTATTTTCCCAATAACTAACAAAATAAAGTATTCATTCTCTAAGAATGTCCTCTAGAACCTGTATAGTGTGCTCTGATTGGACATTGGTCTATTGTGGGCATGTATTTCTTAAGAGAACCTATTTACCTAATGGCCTCTTTAGAATTTTCCAAAAATATGATGTAAATATGGAATCCCTAGTTGATATACTAGTTTGAAGAACCCTATGAAGGGGCACAATCAGACAGTTATAATGTCTCTTAATCTCATCTACTTAGAAGGTATCCATAATTATCAAGAAATTGGATACCTTCCTGATCATTTCCACAACAACCCATAAAACATCACTACCTCTAGGAAACCATGGTAACCCATCTATGAACCCCTCACAAAATTATCCCATTTCAAATTAATAATAGACAACTATTGTAAAATCCTTGCTATTCGATGGTGTTATTCCTTCACATGATGACAGGTGGAACACCTCATGTCAAAACTAACTGCCTACCATTTCATCCTTGGACACCAATACTAGCGGTGTAAATCATGATACTTCTTAGTGACAGAGAGATGTACTTCCAATGATGTGTCATTAAAATATCACAACATATCCTCACATATGTTTTATATAACCCAATGGTTTACACATATGTGTAGAATTTCATCATCACCAGTGGTCCAACTATGAGGTGTGTCCTAACCCACCACACTCTTCTATTAGACTAGTCCCTCTGCTTTAGATATCTGACAAATCCTCACTCTATATAGAAGATTTGAATTCACTAATATAGATGAGAGAAATTTCATACCATGATAATAATTAGCCTCTATGAATATCTATGGGAACAAATCCATATGTCGTCACTTGTTACTGGCCTCTTAAAATAGCTGTATCAGATTCATGAAGCTCATTGCACCATCAACTGCAATTCAATTTTTGATCATATTGGTGAGTTTGATGTTGTATGACGTAATCTATTCAACCCCCCATCGTTTCCTCAAATTTAATTAATGTAGTGTAAATATACACTTGAGTCTTTTGTGGTTCACATACACCATAAAATGGTCTCCCAGTAAATAATACCATAAATAGATATAGGAATATGAAATAATGACTAGCTCTAAGTCATTCAAAATGTATTTCCTATCATTTTCCCACCAATAACGAGACCCATAAGCCATGACTCATTCTTGATACATCAGAACTGATCATATCCTGACACCTAATTCATCACAATAAACATTATATCTTCTTCTCGGTTGTGGTATAATCTAGATTGGTGCCAAATTTTGAATCCCATTTAGCTCTTAAAAAGTGGTCTCATAGGTATCTAACGCTGAATACTTCACACCGTTCTTATTAAAGATCATAAGTGGTGCTGTAAAATGTGATACATCATGAATGAAATGTTTGCAATATCTAGCTTCCCCAAGAACCTCTGTTTTTCAAATTCATTTTTTGGATGCTCCCTGCTTAATACAGCTCTAAAATACTCTATTTCAATTGATACTACTATATTTTAGATAATATGACCCATGAAGTGAATCTTTTCTATCCATAAGTGACACTTTGTGAGCATATAATATAACTAATACTCCCTCAGTATATCCAAAATGATATCAACAGGTTTGGTATAGTCATATCAATTTTGAGAAGACACTAATATTTCATCCATGAATACCACCAAAAATGAAACTAGATAAGGATATAAAACATAGTTCATCTGTTCCATAAAAATAGTTTTCATATTCTTAATACCAAAAAATGATCTAATATTCATATAGTCCATGACTTCTATGAAAAGTTTTACAATGTTTGTTTTTTGGTCAATGCACACCTGATGATATGACAATATCATATTAATCTTCTAGAACACAAAATCTCCAAGTAGATTGTGGAATATATCATATATCTATAGAAAATGATATCATTTCTTAAACATAAACTAGTTCAATTTCTGGTAATCATTGTATAAACAAAGAGTTTCATCCATCTTTTTTATAAAAAGTACTTGTTAACCCCATGGAGAAGTGTTGGGTCATATAAAATACTTTTATTCCAATTCCTATACCTGTATCTTGAGCTCTTTCAACTCAATATTATTAATCCTATAATGAGGAATAGATAGAAATTAATCTCTTGGAACTAGTTTAATATATAAATCTACCAATATCATGGGTTGTACACAAGAAAATTTGGCCAGTAAAATTTCTACGAAATGATCAACCCTTAGAGGAAAGTCTTAATAATGTGATCTAATATCATTCAGATATAAGAAACAAATATAGGATATCATACAACCCAACTAATGATGCTCTGGTCCATCTCTACATTCTTAGATATCCCATTCACACTTAAGAATAAAAACCCTACCTTATGGTGATGTGATGTTTTCCCTTTGAAAATTAAAAATCAACATGCTCATGATGAGAAACTTTTCATTCCATCCTATGTATGACATAAAACCTAGCCATATCAAGGGAAAAAAGACTCCACATTAAGAAACACCCACATATCTCAAGGGGGAATTCATTGAACATTCATAAACCCTCTATTATGATCCCTAATAGAGTATCTAAAGAAAAAATTCCATCACAAAATTGAACAAAAATCCAGAATATCCCCACAATTGGAACATATATAGGAATATGAGACGAAACAGTATAAAAAAGATATGACACTATATTAGAGGATACTAAGATATTACTTCTCACTATAGATATCCTAACACTTTTCTAATCTACCATAGGTAGTACAAAATATCTCTAGCCTGAACAGTGGCCCTATGAAACATCCTCACTATCTGGAGTAGGCATTCTCTACATTCTGGGTACAAAAGTTGTCTGGATGCATCTACCACAACCACTACCTCATCTTAAATGATCAAAGCTACCCCATCTCCCAACCTAATAAAGGATGTGAATCTCACTCTTAACCATATAATCATATTCAATCTCCTTCCAGTGACTTCTAGATTGTATGTACTTCAAAATATTTACTTGGGTCACATCCTACCATATTATTGGTATATGACAGGGTCTCTATCACATGGACTCCTCATATGTCCCTATCTCACACACTAATAATAGAATATAGATGTAAAGACCCGCAAATTTCAAGGAAATTTTTTTCTTAATTTTCCTTGGAATTTTGCAAGAGCGCAGCTTCAGACGGCACCTGATTCCGAGGCCCGGTGTGCCCGGAATCAATTTCCTAAGTTTGGCTCGGGTACGTTCAGTGAACGGACGAGCAGGTTTTTCTATCTTTTGAACCGGTGCCCGGAATCGAATTCTGAGGGCACCGATGAAATCGCAACGCCGGTATTTTCTTAGAAACGCCTCTTCCGGAGTTGCGTTTGCTCAACCGTGGTTTTTAAAATTTTGGGCTTTAAGTCGGAAATAAAATAAAGGTTGTGCGACAACTTTATTTTATTTCACTTAAGCCGCTTGGAAGTCACTTGGAAGCCACTTGAACTAAGTTAAAGTGGATAGGGTGCTATCCGGAAATACCCTACCCCTTGGTAGGATATTTGTGAGGTGGGGCCCGCACGAGCCCCGCCGTTTCTTTCGCTAAGTAACGCACCCGCGAAAACCCGTCAAAGTAACTGAAAAGTCAACCGGCGTGTTTTCTTTAATTTCTTAACAGACCATTTAATTGGGCGGTTTATTTCGTGAATTAAATGGGCTGTTTCATTCGTTGAATTAATTCAACGAATTTAATGGGTCGTTACTTACGCGTCTGCGTTCGTTGGCGATTTAATAAAATAGACCAACGTGTCTATTTTGGAGGATTACTCTTTATTCTCTGGGCCTCCATCCTCCCCGCGAAGAACGCGATGAACGCGAAGAACGCGAAGAACGCGAAGAACGCGAAGAACACCGGAACCAAAATTCGACGACGCACACCGTGATCCGCGACGTCGACAAACTTTTTCGGCGACCTTCTTCTTCTTCTTCGGCGCTTCTTCTTCCGCGGCAAACCTACGATCGGCGGTTAAAGGTGAGAATCGAATCTTCTAAATTCTCCCTTTTTATAATTCGATATCAACGGATTTAAATTAATTAAATCTGTTTGATCTTGATCCGGAGATCGTCGGCGCGACTCCTTCCCGCGGTGCGACGAGCGTCTCTTCCGCGACGATCACCAAATCCGCGACGACCTCTCGTCCGACGACGACGACAAGGTAGGGATTTAATTCTTGATGATTCATTCCCGTGTTTTTATTTCTTTTTGAATAAAGAACCGGCATGAATATTTTCAATTAATTAAAATTGAATTTCCGTTTAAAAGAAAAAGAAGTGAACAATTTTTATCTTGATTAAAAATTGTTGTAGCCCCTTCCTCCCGTTGTTTATGACTAACGCGGAGGGTGCGGGTCTAACGAACAAGACCCGACAACCCTCTGCCGATCCTTTTCATGTGCGGTTGTGGCAAGCGACGACGAACCGTGCGACAAGGGCGATCCGTTGATCCCGCAGTGAAGATCGGCCCCCGGGAGGAGCAACGGCGCAGACGGGAGAGGAATCGGGCCACCGGAGCAACTCCGGCGGCGCGGGTCGCCGGCGCGGCGGCGCCGGCGACCGGGGGCCGCAGCGGCGGCGAACCGCCGGACCGCGTCCGCGGTCCTGCCACCCAACACGCGGCCCGCGCGGGCCGCGTTCCACCTAAGCCGCGGGTCAAACCCGCGGCGCCCCTTGGCCGCTCGGCCGAGGTCAAGCCGGCCGGTCCGGTCGGCCGGGCCGCGCCCAGGCCGGACCGGACCTGGCCCAACCGGGCCGGGCCGGGTCGCCCCGGGCCGGGCCGGGTCGCCCCGGGCCCAGATCCCCCGTTTTCGGGCCCTCTCCGGTCTTTTGCCCATATCTTGGGCCTAGGACCTCCGATTGACGAACCGTCAGCGGCTACGCGATCCTTGGATCGATACGGTAGTTTCAGTATATAACACTCAAGGTTTCGGAAGACTTTGGGTTCGGCCGGGTTGGTTCGTACACGAAACCAACCGGGCCCTCGGAGCGGAAACACTCATAACATGAGCTACGGACGTTCGATCGACGTACCGTCAGCTGTGGTAGTTTCCTCTAAGTGAGACGAAACTTTTGGCATACCTCGCCCGAGGATCGGACACAGGCGGAGTATGGTCGGGTTGGTTTTGCCCTAAAAACCAACCGGGCCCCTGGGACGAAAATGCCAATAACTCTCAGACCGGGCGTCTGATTGACGCGCCGTCTGTTGCGTTGAGATCCTGTTGTCGATACGGAACTTTTGGATACATCAACATCAGACTACGTGTCAGTTGATGTATCAGCCTCTCGGCTCGTGGAGCGGACCCTCCTAAACGATCTCGCTGTGTGCGGGAACCCTAGCGCTGACTGTGACTTCGACGACAGAGCAGAGATCCTCCGTGGACTGCGACGACGACAGAGCAGAGATCCTCCGTGGACTGCGACGACGACAGAATAGAGATCCTTCGTGGACTGCGGCGACGACTGTGCAGAGATCCTCAGTGGACTGCGTCGACTACTGCACTCAGCGATCCTACGTGGATCAGTGCTACAGGTCCTGTGTGGGTCCAATCCTGTGTGGGTCATCTCTTACGGTTCTGTGTGAGCCATTGCTACAGGTCCTGTGTGGGCCCGATCCTGTGTGGGTCATTGCCGAGGTTAGTACCTATCGATCCTTCGTGGGTCCGACGACTTAGATGGATCAGTGATCATCTTTGACGTTATCTGAAAAAGTATACCTGGTTGAGCTGAATCTTATGTTACTCTCCTTTGTGGATTGTGTTGAACTATCCTATGTGGATTTACTATTTACTATTTACTCTCCCCGGTGGATTTGAGTCTTGCTTTCCTGTGTGGATCGAGTTGACCTTGAGCTCGAGAGCAGAGCTAGAAATGGGGACTTAAGTATATGTATGGGCATATACCTAAGTCGAGTCAGTTGTTTCTTCGTGGTTTCCCCTTTCTTTTGTGCTATATCCTTTGTGGAATTCGGGAGACCTTCGGGGGTCTCGGGGTCCTTACTGAGTAGTTTATACTCACCCCTGCACGGGCTATGCCCGCACCTTGTTGTGTTGGATGCAGACGACGGACAGCGCTGATCTCAGTTGGGGCGTGGAGCAGGAAGGTACCAGGAGGCGGACCACTGGGCGGGACGTGCTCGGAGCGGACGTGGGACCCGAGGAGCCTGGAGGCTATCTGTACCCACCCTTCAGGTGGGATTGCCAGTGGACGACAAGAGGCCGCCGTCTTTTCTTCAGTTGCTGTTCTTTTACTTTTTAGTTGTACTTTCAGTTGGGCTTGTATTCCGGCCCCCTTTACTTTTCTGCACTTTGTAGTTACTTTCCGCTTGCTGACTCTATGGTGGTTGTTACTTATAAAGGCAATGCCTTCCCTGTTTACCGGGATTTTATGCCTTGGTGCTAGTCGCCAGCCCCTGGCCTATGGAAGGCGGGCTTGGGGTAGTCACGGCACGGGCCCCGAGGTTGGGTCGTGACAAATTGGTATCAGAGGCGGTCGGTTCTACCGCAGACTCTGATCGTCTTTTCTTCCTATATGAAGCAATAGTGTTTAGTGTATTGAGTGTGGTTATCAGTTCAGGGAGCCCAGTGTTGGTGCGGCGGCCGACGTATCCGTACACTAGGACCCTGACTCCTGATTTCCGACTTAATGCATGAAAACATTGATTGCGTGTGTGTTTCAAGTTTTCCTTGTGATTACTTGTGTCAGCTCACCGGGTATACTGATCTGCTTCATGAAATTCTCAAGTTTTCCTTGTGATTACGTGTGCCAGCTCACCAGGTATACTGTTCTGACTGTGGTGCTCTTGTTCTCCTTTTCAGGATGGCCCCGCGACGACAGCCAGCTAGGGTTCCGAGTGTAGGGCGCGACGGCAGCCCACCAAGCGACGAGGCCTCGGTGCAGGGCCCTTTGCCAGCAGTGGCACCGGCGGTAGCTTTACCCGCCGAGCAACCGATGCTACCAGTACCAGACGCTGACGATGCACGTCGCCTCAGGGCACTGCATGAGTTTCAGAGCCAGCGACCGCCCAGGTTTCGCGGTGAGGCGGAACCCCAGGCCGCCGAGGACTGGTTAGAGGCGGTGGTACGGATCTTTAGGCTCGTGAGGACACCAGCGGATCTCATGGTGATTCTCGCGGCGAGCCTCCTGCAGGCGGCGGCATGACGATGGTGGAGCTTGATGCTCCAGGTTCACGATGAGGCATCCTTGCTCTGGACGGACTTCGAGAGCCTCTTCCGCTCTGAGTTCGTCCCGGCCACCCTCCGAGCGGTGCGCATCCAGGAGCTTCTCCAGCTGCGCCAGGGCAGCATGACGGTCGCTCAGTACGCGGCGAGGTTCACTGACCTATCTCGCTACTCGACCGACATGGTACGGGACCCCTTCTTCCGGGCCCGGACCTTCGAGCAGGGATTGCGGCAGGAGATTCGGGCGTCGCTGATCTCCCTCAGCATTCCGACCCTGGCGGGAGTGCTGGAGCGAGCCCTCTTTATCGAGAGCTTCCTGGCAGAGCCTTCTTCAGCGGCGAGACCTAGCGCAGGGTGGCAGGTAGCTGAGTCTTCGGCAGCAGGTAGCCGACAGATGACTCTCGGGTCCAGGCAGACCAGACCCCCACGCAGATGGCCTCAGGACACCGGCTCAGCAGTGCGGGGCATACAGCGGAGTGCCAGCCTTCCGAGAGGCAGGTTGTGCTACTCCTGCGGCGGGCTGGGTCACATGGCTCGTGACTGCCCGACTCGCCGACCAGAGGAGCAGCAGACGGTGGAGGGGCCACCCAGGCAGAGGCAGAGGGTCGACCGTGGCGGTCCACAGGGAGGAGGCGGACGAGGCAGAGGAGCTGGCCGAGCAGCGGGTGGTGGGCGACGCTTCCAGGCTCTACCCCCACCACCACCAGGAGGGCCACCTCGACCACAGGGAGCTGGCGGGTATGGACAGGCCCAGCTCCAGGCAGTGGAGGCCTACGACCCCGACATGCCAGAGATGATTCGAGGTACGATCTGTGTCTATTCCACCCTTGCTGCAGTACTTATAGACACAGGAGCGAGTCACTCTTTCATAGCCTCTGCCCTTGTTCGGATCTCGGAGATTCCGACTAAGCCGTTGGCTCGATCCTTACGGCTAGAGACTCCTATGGGAGCAGACTCGACGATTACGCACTGGTACCGGCAGTGTGAGCTTACTCTAGGAGGCGAGAGATTCGGGTGGGATCTCCTTGTTGCGGCGTCGAGGCCTTACGATGTCATCTTGGGCATGGATTGGCTATCCACGGTTCATGCCCAGATCGACTGTTTTAGGTGCAAGGTGCGATGTGTTCGCACCGACGGGAGCAGGTTTACCTTCACCAGCGAGAAGGGAACCTTTGCAGCACAGGATGGACTTCCGCGGAGGAGAGTGCAGCCCATCTCTCATCAGTTGGCTAGCCTCATCCTAGGAGCAGTGGACGTGCGGAGTCCAGTTTTTCCTACAGTGGTGGACCAGTACGTGGACGTCTTTCCCGACGACGTTCCAGGGCTACCTCCTCGTAGAGAGGTAGACTTTTACATCGACTTGTACCCTAGGACAGCCCTGATATCTACTCCAGCATATCGGATGGCCCCCGCCGAGCTTCGAGAGCTGCGGGTACAGTTGGAGGACTTGCAGAGCAAGGGGTTTATCCGACCCAGTGTTTCACCCTGGGCTTCCCCGATATTGTTCGCCAAGAGAGCGGAAGAGAGCTTGCGACTGTGTGTCGACTATCGTCGCCTGAACCAGGTGACAGTGAGGAACAAGTATCCGCTGCCACGGATTGATGACCTCTTCGATCAGCTCAAGGGAGCGCGGTGGTTCTCGAAGATAAACCTCCGGTCAGGCTATCATCAGCTCAGAGTTCGAGACGAGGACGTGCAGAAGACGGCCTTCAGGTGTCGGTATGGCCATTATGAGTTCTTGGTTATGCCGTTCGGCATAACCAATGCTCCAGCAGTGTTCATGAGCCTCATGAACAGGATCTTCCAGCCATACCTCGACTGATTTGTCGTGGTCTTCATTGACGACATTTTGGTATACTCGACGACTGAGGAGGAGCATGCCTACCACCTGCGAGTTGTGCTAGACACACTCCGAGAGCACCAGATTTATGGAAAGCTCTCAAAGTGCCAGTTCTGGTTACGTGAGGTCCATTTCTTGGGGCACGTCATCTCTGAGGAGGGAGTTGTAGTGGATCCCGCGAAGATCGAGGTAGTGCTAGCTTGGGAGCCACCTAGGAGCGTGACGGAGGTGCGGAGCTTCTTGGGCCTAGCCGGATACTATCGGAGATTTGTTCCAGACTTCTCCAGAGTTGCGGCACCACTCTCAGCCTTGACAAAGAAGGGGAAACCCTTTGTGTGGTCAGACAGATGTCAGCAGAGCTTCCAAGAGCTGAGACTGAGATTGACCAGCGCACCTATCTTGAGGTTGCCTGAGGAGGGAGTTGGATACGTAGTTTACTGCGATGCATCAGGGACTGGACTCGGGTGCGTCCTGATGCAGGAGCGGGCCGTGATTGCCTACGGATCACGTCAGTTGAGGCCGCATGAGCAGAACTACGCCACTCATGACCTGGAGTTAGCAGCAGTGGTCTTCGCTCTGAAGACATGGCGGCACTATCTGATGGGAGAGCGCTTCACAGTCTTTTCTGACCACCAGAGTCTCAGGTATATCTTCTCTCAGAAGGACCTGAACCTGAGACAGCGGAGATGGCTTGAGTTCCTCCAGGACTATGACTTTGAGATAGTCTATACTCCTGGGAAGGGGAACGTGGTAGCCGATGCCCTCAGCAGGAGGACGGGCATTCAGCTACTTGAGGAGGCGACGGAGCAGCTAGCCTCCTTACAGATATCCTTCATGGATAGAGACGTAGTAGCCTTTCTTCAGTCTCTCACAGTCTCTCCTCCACTTCTACAGCGGGTCAGAGAGGCTCAGCGTGGGGACGCTGACTGTGAGACCCGGCGTGCACTGATATCCTCAGGTCAGGTGCCTGATGGCTTCTCCCTTGGAGCAGAGCACGACATCCTTTTCAGAGGACGTACCTTCGTACCAGTCGCTTTACGAGAGGAGGTGCTGAGAGAGTTTCACACTTCTCCCTTGGCGGTGCATCCCGGAGTGGCGAAGATGTACCAGGATCTCAGACGACAGCACTGGTGGCCAGGCATGAAGAAAGCTGTGGCAGAGTTCATTTCACGATGCCTCACCTGACAGCAGGTGAAGGCAGAGCATCAGGTACCAGAAGGCTTGGTACAACCCTTGGAGGTCCCGGAGTGGAAGTGGGACGGCATATCTATGGACTTCGTGACTGGACTTCCTCGCACTTCCAGAGGTCACGACTCCATTTGGGTGATTGTCGACCGACTCACCAAGTCGGCACACTTCTTACCCATCAGAGAGAAGGGCTCAGTGGAGAGATTGGGACGTCTTTACGTCCAGGAGATCGTATGGCTTCACGGTGTGCCATCGTCTATCGTCTCCGATCGAGATGCTCGTTTCACTTCCCGGCTTTGGAAGGGGTTGTAGGAGGCGTTCGGGACGCGGTTCCATCTGAGCACAGCCTTCCACCCTCAGACGGATGGTCAGACTGAGAGGACCATACAGACACTCGAGGATATGCTCCGTGCATGTGTTCTCGACTTTGGTCGCAATTGGGAGGACCACCTACCCTTGGTGGAGTTCGCGTACAACAACAGCTACCACTCCACCATCGGGATGGCACCATACGAGGCGTTGTACGGCAGACCCTGCAGATCACCGTTGTGCTGGACAGACCCTGGGGAGTCAGCACTCGTTGGACCAGAGATGGTCCGAGCCACGACAGAGAAGGTCCAGATCATCCAGGAGAGGATGAGGACAGCTCAGAGCCGACAGAAGTCATATGCTGACAGGAGGCGGAGGCCACTAGAGTTCGAGGATGGCGACCACGTCTTTTTGCGTGTCTCACCTCGACGTGGTTTACAGAGATTTGGCCGAGGTGGCAAGTTGTCTCCACACTTTATCGGGCCTTTCCAGGTCCTCAGCAGGATAGGAGAGGTGGCTTATCGCCTGGCTCTACCACCTCAGTTGCACCGGGTGCACGACGTCTTCCACGTGTCTCAGCTGAGGAGATACGTGCACGACCCGACGCATATCATCGACTTTGGGGAGCTGGACGTGGACGATGGGGCGACTTTTGCGGAGGTCCCAGTGGAGATCGAGGATCGACAGGAGCGGGTCCTACGTGGGCGGTCGATTCCTCTTATGCGCGTCAGATGGCAGCACGGGAACCTCCAGGAGAGCACTTGGGAGCGGGAGGCTCAGATGCGTGCTCAGTACCCCCATTTGTTCCCCTAGTTTTTGATGTATCTTTACGGGGACGTAAAGCCCTGAGGTGGGAGTAATGTAAAGACCCGCAAATTTCAAGGAAATTTTTTTCTTAATTTTCTTTGGAATTTTGTAAGAGCGCAGCTTCAGACGGAACCTCATTCCGAGGCCCGGTGTGCCCGGAATCAATTTCCGAAGTTTGGCTCGGGTACGTTCAGTGAACGGACGAGCGGGTTTTTCTATCTTTTGAACCGGTGCCCGGAATCAAATTCTGAGGGCACCGATGAAATCGCAACGCCGATATTTTCTTAGAAACGCCTCTTCCGGAGTTGCGTTTGCTCAACCGTGGTTTATAAAATTTTGGGCTTTAAGTCGGAAATAAAATAAAGGTTGTGCGACAACTTTATTTTATTTCACTTAAGCCGCTTGGAAGTCACTTGGAAGCCACTTGAACTGAGTTAAAGCGGATAGGGTGCTATCCGGAAATACCCTACCCCTTGGTAGGATATTTGTGAGGTGGGGCCCGCACGAGCCCCGCCGTTTCTTTCGCTAAGTAACGCACCCGCGAAAACCCGTCAAAGTAACTGAAAAGTCAACCGGCGCGTTTTCTTTAATTTCTTAACAGACCATTTAATTGGGCGGTTTATTTCGTGAATTAAATGGGCTGTTTCATTCGTTGAATTAATTCAATGAATTTAATGGGTCGTTACTTACGCGTCTGCGTTCGTTGGCGAATTAATAAAATAGGCCAACGTGTCTATTTTGGAGGATTACTCTTTATTCTCTGGGCCTCCATCCTCCCCGCGAAGAACGCGAAGAACGCGAAGAATGCGAAAAACGCGAAGAACGCGAAGAACGCCGAAACCAAAATTCGACGACGCACACCGTGATCCGCGACGTCGACAAACTTTTTCCGAGACCTTCTTCTTCTTCTTCGGCGCTTCTTCTTCCGCGAAAAACCTACGATCAGCGGTTAAAGGTGAGAATCGAATCTTCTAAATTCTCCCTTTTTATAATTCGATATCAACAGATTTAAATTAATTAAATCCGTTTGATCTTGATCCGGAGATCGTCGGCGCGACTCCTTCCCGCGGTGCGACGAGCGTCTCTTCCGCGACGATCACCAAATCCGCGACGACCTCTCGTCCGACGATGACGACAAGGTAGAGATTTAATTCTTGATGATTCATTCCCGTGTTTTTATTTCTTTTTGAATAAAGAACCGGCATGAATATTTTCAATTAATTAAAATTGAATTGCCGTTTAAAAGAAAAAGAAGTGAACAATTTTTATCTTGATTAAAAATTGGTGTAGCCCCTTCCTCCCGTTGTTTATGACTAACGCGGAGGGTGCGGGTATAACGAACAAGACCCGACAACCCTCTGCCGATCCTTTTCGTGTGCGGTTTTGGCAAGCGACGAAGAACCATGCGGCAAGGGCGATCCGTTGATCCCGTAGTGAAGATCGGCCCCCGGGAGGAGCGACGGCGCAGACGGGAGAGGAATCGGGCCACTGGAGCAACTCCGGCGGCCCGCGGAAGGCGGCGGCGGCGCCCGGCGCGCCGCCGGAGGATCCGCCGCGGCTCGGCCGCGGCGGCGGCGAACCGCCGGACGGCGTCCGCGGTCCGGCCCCCCAACACGCGGCCCGCGCGGGCCGCGTTCCACCTAAGCCGCGGGTCAAACCCACGGCGCCCCTTGGCCGCTCGGCCGAGGTCGTGCCGGCCGGTCCGGTCGGCCAGGCCGCGCCCAAGCCGGGCCGGGTCGCCCCGGACCCAGAACCCCCGTTTTCGGGCCCTCTCCGGTCTTTTGCCCATATCTTGGGCCTAGTACCTCCGATTGACGAACCGTCAGCGGCTACGCGATCCTTGGATCGATACGGTCGTTTCGGTATATTACACATAAGGTTTCGGAAGACTTTGGGTTCGGCCGGGTTGGTTCGTACACGAAACCGACCGGGCCCTCGGAGCGGAAACGCTCATAACTTGAGCTACGGACGTCCGATCGACGTACCGTCAGCTGTGGTAGTTTCCTCTAAGTGAGACGAAACTTTTGGCATACCCCGCCCGAGGATCGGACACAGGCGGAGTATGGTCGGGTTGGTTTTGCCCTAAAAACCAACCGGGCCCCTGGGACGAAAATGCCAATAACTCCTAGACCGGGCGTCCGATTGACGCGCCGTCTGTTGCGTTGAGATCCTGTTGTCGATACGGAACTTTTGGATACAGAAACTTCGGACTACGTGTCAGTTGATGTATCAGCCTCTCGGCTCGTGGAGCGGACCCTCCTAAACGAGCTCGTTGTGTGCGGGAACCCTAGCGCTGGCTGTGACTTCGACGACAGAGCAGAGATCCTCTGTGGACTGCAATGACGACAGAGCAGAGATCCTCCGTGGACTGCGACGACGACAGAGCAGAGATCCTTCTTGGACTGCGGCGACGACTGTGCAGAGATCCTCAGTGGACTGCGTCGACTACTGCACTCATCAATCCTACGTGGATCAGTGCTACAGGTCCTGTGTGGGTCTGATCCTGTGTGGGTCATCTCTTACGGTTCTGTGTGAGCCATTGCTACAGGTCCTGTGTGGGCCCGATCCTGTGTCGGTCATTACCGAGGTTAGTACCTATCGATCCTTCGTGGGTCCGACGACTTAGATGGATCAGTGATCATCTTTGACGTCATCTGAAAAAGTATACCTGGTTGAGCTGAATCTTATGTTACTTTCCTTTGTGGATTGTGTTGAACTATCCTTTGTGGATTTACTATTTACTATTTACTATTTACTATTTACTATTTACTCCCCCTGGTGGATTTGAGTCTTGCTTTCCTGTGTGGATCGAGTTGACCTTGAGCTCGAGAGCAGAGCTAGAAATGGGGACTTAGGTATATGTATGGGCATATACCTAAGTCGAGTCAGTTGTTTCTTCGTGGTTGCCCCTTTCTTTTGTGCTGTATCCTTTGTGGATTTCGGGAGACCTTCGGGGGTCTCGGGGTCCTTACTGAGTAGTTTATACTCACCCCTGCACGGGCTATGCCCGCACCTTGTTGTGTTGGATGCAGACGACGGACAGTGCTGATCTCGGTTGGGGCGTGGAGCAGGACGGTACCTGGAGGCGGACCACTGGGCGGGACGTGCTCGGAGCGGACGTGGGACCCGAGGAGCCTGGAGGCTATCTGTACCCACCCTTCAGGTGGGATTGCCAGTGGACGACAGGAGGCTGCCGTCTTTTCTTCAGTTGCTGTTCTTTTCCTTTTTAGTTGTACTTTCAGTTGAGCATGTATTCCGGCCCCCTTTACTTTTCTGCACTTTGTAGTTACTTTCCGCTTGCTGACTCTGTGGTGGTTGTTACTTATAAAGGCAATGCCTTCCCTGTTTACCGGGATTTTATGCCTTGGTGCTAGTCGCCAGCCCCTGGCCTATGGAAGGCGGGCTTGGGGTAGTCACGGCACGGGCCCCGAGGTTGGGTCGTGACAATAGAACTACCAACACTCACACTCTGGATAGAATTCCCCTCATGAGAAGCCTTAAAGTAATGATTTCATCCTGCGAGCACTAAACAACTCGTTTGAGAGGATAAAATTCTCTACTATGTGCCCCCATATTCCCTCAAGTTAGATTCTATAAAAAAATCATATTCATTGTATCTGTAATAGTAGTCAACTGAAACACATTGACCTATAATAAAATACCTATATTTTGACCTTCCTCAAAGTGTCTTTACGTTAATGGATCATTAGTAAGATAAATCGATACAAAATTATAAAGATCTGTAAATAATTCATAACACTCCAAAACAATCATAACACCCATCCCTAAATGAAAAACTCAATAAATTAATCTACTCTTAGAGTCTCGAGAAAAAACTAACCATAAAATCTGAATTGGAAATCCCTCCACACCATATCTTGAATCATATCAGCCTAGTTAAAAACAGCCCACTTGTGTATAACTTCAACCCAAATCATATACATCCCGATATTCAACATCCTATCATGAGGTGTCCCAAGATTCCTGAATGTTGAAAGTGGTCTGAAGCCACAAATCAGAAGGCTAATGATCTCTATCCCCCAAAAATGTGGGAGGATTCTGCTGCTATAACACACACATTAGATCTTTGAGAGATGAGATAGGTTGGGGGATCCTTAAAAAATCTTCATAAAGGGAAGGAAAATCTCCCCGAACTAGGATTTAATACCAATATTATGAAAAATATGTGGTGTAATAAGTGGCACTTCTAGAGGTTCTAATAGCGGATCACGACCTACCACATCCACAGCGTGGTCATTACCAACCACCTGGTGTATGATTAGAGGCCACTTTTTGGAATATCTCTATAAATGTAAATAAAATTCCATATAAAATATTTCACATCAATGAAGTCACATATATAAACATAGTACAAGTAAAATCCTTTATATAAAAAAGACACACACCTAATCCTACTCCTAAATATAGGACTAGGTAACAAGAAGAACCATAAAAGTAGCATAGACACTAGCTACTGCCCACTCTATATATGGGTCTTGTTCAATATCTCTATTTCACATCATGGATCCCAATATATTGATAGTCAATAAAAATTAGTAAATAAAATAATTAGAGACCTTTACATATTAAAATTTAAATTTCATTTAAATTAATTTTTTTTACAATTCTTATTAAATGTTTGAAGAAAATGGATAACCATTTCTAATCTATAAGGGACCATACACCTTATAAACATAAGTGTGGAATCCATTTAATACCAACCATAACAAACTCTAGTCTATGAAACCAATGGTCCAAGACTGAACATGACATAATTGACTACTTAAGGTGTCCTCTATTTCCTATGTAACAATAAACTATATAGGTTCTGGTAGGCACTCTCTGTAAAAAGTGTTTTTATTAATATCCTATAAGAGACTTTAGAGGATAAAAATTTTATCACACAAGGCACATAAAAAATTACATGAAATAAATAAATGAACCTTATATGGAATGAAATATGCAGAGCCTGTGAATTTTCAACATGCCTAAAATGATACATGATATGTAATTCCCTCGTCTTATTAGGCCATGGTAACATAAAATCCTAAATCAAAACAATAACAACATCACATATCATGTGCATCACCCAATACTGGAATCAATCAACAATAAAAGGTATAATATATAATGAAAATTACCATCCTAATTAATTTGTGTTTTTACGGTATGTGGTTTCGCTTCTCCAAGGAACATATCATTACCAAATTTCCACACATTCCTATTCATATTTTTTATCATCCCAAATAGTATTGAATAAGACCAAAAGGAATGAAAAGAAAAATAATTTGATACTAATTTATATCATATTCACCAAGGAGACACTAAATAATGCCTTGAACCAATGGGTCACATGGCCTCAAGCTAACCACCCCATATCCTTGAGGATTTGAAGTAGAAGTGAGGTTCTGAGGTGGTAATGTGGGGAGACATTATCCTCATTTCCAAAGTAACATAGTGGTATCAAATGTAAATAATCAGTTGAATCATAGTTTAAACCATTGTTATATGATAAACATCATAAGACTATAATAATAATTAATAAAAAATAAATTTAAATTAAAATATGATGAACATGTCATGTATCTTTAAATAATGGTAAGAAATACATGGGAACATGAATCTATACAATACATGTATCAAAATATCCAAAAGGACAAAAAATTCTTTCTCCAGATAGCATCACGATCCTAGCCCGATCTTGTGCTCTCCTTCTCCAAAACAATGATCAAATAAAGTATCAAAAAGTGGGAACATTCCCCAGTAACATCCATTATCCTTGATGTTTGTCTAGGTACCAAATGGTGTCCCAAAAAATGTGTGATAAAACACTTAGTAGGACAGCAAAAACAGTGTTTATAACATGTCGCATCTGTGTATAATCAATGGAGTAGTTTGCAGTATATCATATGTATAACAATAAAGAAATTTAACTATCAATACGGATGTCATCATGTATAGCCAAATATGGATCACTATGAACAATAATCAAGAACCCATAAAAAAGAAGAAATTTTAATCGAGAAACCGTAATCATGGTCTAACAATAAATAAAAATAAATCAGCCATGATATTTTACATTCTAACAACTATGATAGAATACACATACTAGGGATATATATAAAGAATGAATACACATCCACAATGGATTGGGCTATGTAATCTAGTTTTATGCCTGAAATGTCTGGATCCAAGTTATAAATGACCATGGAATCCTCATCATATCCATGGATCATCTCGACGAAAACTCATTAAATAATTAGGTGGAATGCAAAGAGATCATCCATGGGGTTCCAATTATGCCAGATTCAAGGAGTGTCAAACTCCTTGTAATCCTATATAATAATAATTGAAAGAGTATAAATGCACATGGAATACACTACCATAATTAATACAGATCCAAGGAGTAAAAAATTCTATGGCATCTAATGGAATTAGGATCTAAAGAGTATAAATGTAAAAGGCATCCACTACCTGTATCAATTCATTATCTAATTCAATAACCCATTTCATTAACACTCACCAATGATTTCATCCAATCCATTGCACGTTTTTCCCATTTAATAGTATAAACATTTAATCAGATGTATTCAAATGAAAAGGATACACAAACCTTCTCCTATAACTCATTAAATTCTTTTGAAGGCTTCCTCTAGAAACGGTAAGCTCACACACACCCAAAATGGTGGTATTAAATGGGGTACATACATAAATACAGCTAAAAAATTTCACTAACTGAGGTAAAACAACTACAACCATATAATGGCAGTAGTGGGAACCCTAAAAATGCCCTAAAAAGTTATACAAGACATGTATTTAATTATAGGGGTGATGTTGGAAGGCTTGACATGAAACATAATGACAAGAAGGTATATAAAACAACAAAATTTATGGGAAATATATTAACCACCTAACATATACCCAGGAAAGAACACTCATCCAGTACCAAAGTTCTTTTTTGGTCTGGATCAGGAGAAAAATGAAGAATATATGAAAACCCAAGAAATATGGCATATTAGATTACTCCAAAATAACTTCATCGATATGAATAAAAATGAATAATGAAACAACAGGAATGTAAAAATTACTAATTTCGATCCAACATGATGAATGAAGTTTGATTCCAAGTCCAGATAGTTATTTAAGAGCCAATACTACCTTGAATTAATGAGGGTGAGATCCTTAGCGGACCTCCTACGTGTGAGACAAGAGGGGTGAGGGTTATAAAAATAATAATATCCCCCTCCTCTTTAATAAAACAACAAAAGAGACTACACTATATGTAATATTTACCCACAGTGTATTGTTCAGGTTTCCCCCCTTCAGGGAAAAGCTATTACATGTCGTTAAATTTTCTAGCCAGACTAGTGTATGTTGCATATCTGATACACATCGTGTATTCCAAATAAATGTCCTGTATTTGGTATGTACCCAACCTTTAAACACATTATTTTATCTTAAAAAAACGTACCAACTAGCTCATAGGACCAAATTTAGGGTCTAATATAATAATTAATCATAAAAAAATATTTAACTAGAAATAAATGGATATGTTCCATGTCAAAAATTCCAAATCATACATGATTATCCATATATCCACTCACAACTCCCACTTCATGGGTCATGTTTAGATGAGTATAAATCATTTCATACATCATGTTTTTGATCACTAATTCATATTTTGATTTCATCATATACTTATGCTCATATTTCGTTACATGAGATTGTATCTTAGACTATTTTAATTTTCCAAAAAGTGGGGTAGAAACCAGTTTTCATTTATCAATGCCACACTTATCAATGATTTTCTAGATATATTATTTATAATATAGTACAAAAGATATTGTCTTAAAATATCTCTCTATTCTTATCTCTATGATCTTATTCACTTTCCTGTGATCCTCCATCACAAAACATGCTAAGAACCTTATTTTTCAATTTTCAAATATTTGGGAATTTCAGTCCAACCAAAAAATTTCATCAAAATAAAATAAAAAACAATGAAAGTCACATCATCCCATTGATTTTATTAAAACAAATGATCAAAATTACACCCATTGAATCCCTGTTATTCCATAAATCTATAAAATTGGTCATTCCATTATCGTATTGATTTATTTAAGAAATAAAATATTTCTATAATTTACATACCAAATAATGATTCTCAACTTTTTCTACACCTATTAGTTGTTTCACATTAATCTTATAATCGAATTCACCATGAATAAATTCTACCATTACATCCATCTACTCTAGATATAGATCTTTTGATGCATCAAATTTAACACTTGTATGGTGAAGACTCTTTAAGTACCAGTGATAAGATTTTTCAGAAATCAAATCCTTCCTCATATTGAAACACCTTCAATTATGTCCGTCATTTTGATATATTTTGTCAACTTTATTCTTACTTAATTCAGTAAAACTATATATTTTGATGTTTTTTTAACCTTTGGAAGATCATAAATCTCTAATGTTCTATTAAACATTAAAAAATCCCTCTCCATATTCAAGGATGACTCCCAATTCTTATATCTACCAAGAAAAGATTCCTCCTCTTGATCTTAAAGTTCTATTGAATATATTACGTTTATAAAGTTTAAGGCATACACATACCTCAACACTATTCACCGAATTCAAGTTGATCTCCTCAACTGATTCGACTAAACTGAATTACTTGGATTTGATCATTATCTTAGTACTTGAACTTCTAGTACTCATACTATTAAGGAACATAAATACTAGGATCCCACTCGAGATTGATCTACTCTGGAACTTCCTAGTCTTTATGATAGTCTTATGTATTGACTTCCAATTTCATAATCACCTCTATCTGAGTTCTCTAATTTTTGTGAACTTCTGGTACACTAATCGACCAGGATTTCTTTTGTTGATTCTCCATGAACTTCCTCCTCCACCATGTTCTTTTCCATCCATGGTATATTTGTACTCAAAAACAACATCCATATATCTAATGATTAGTTTTATGTCACTATCCCACAAGAAATACCCAAATTTTCATCTCCATACACAATGAAAAAAATTATTTTTATTCAAGTTCATCATGATCACTAGAATTTATATGTTCTTATGATAAACTACTAAAAAACTATTTGGATGAACATTCATACATTTTCTATACCATATACCATCAATATATTCTTTCCCAACTATCAATAATATACTTTTATTAATAAGATATATTGCTGAGTTGAGTTCCTATCCCTAAATTTCCTTAGTCACTCCTCAGTACAACCTCATTATTATGAATTACTCTCGCAAAGCATGATTCACCCTTTCAACCAATACATTATATTTTGGAGTCCTAGGAACATCCTTATCATTATTTATTGCTTATTTCTTTTAAAAGTTCAAGAAGGTACATTTATTTTACTCACCACCATTTTTCATTCGGATGCAATTCTACTTTGGGATAAATTCCATTTTTTCCTATTCTTTCTAATAGATAAGCACATGAAATAAATCATATTTTTTTAGGATTTAAATATATACTTTACTGTTCAATGATAAATGAAAATGAAATATTATTGGTAACCACTATAGTATTAGATATGGGAAGTTCCCCAAACATATGAGTCTACATGCTTAACTCGGCAACCCATATCTTTAATACACCTTAACTATTGATTTATCAAATAAAAATAAAAATAATAAAATCCCAAAATATTATGAGGCCTTTTTTCATTTTTTAATTAGAAACATAACATAATAACATAAAACATTAGTAATGAAAATTTTTAGAAACTTCAAAAAATGCCCTTTTATTTCACTGATCATTTAATACTTCATGCGATTACCTAGGGACACACATAAGAAAAGATTGACCAATAAATCATAGTAATATAATAATAAAAGAATAAAATGATAAAAGTAAGATATGTTAGTCAAGAGGCATACTAAGGTGACATAAAATAAGTGAGAATAACAAATATGAATATAAAATCATGATATAAGGTGATAACATCATGAAAACATAAGAATGTAGAAACAACATGAAACATGACATCATAAAAATAATAAATGATAACCATGAAGATATAATAAAATAGTGTTCTTAGGATAACATCACATGAAACACACATTTTATCTCTTGAGATAAAAATATTAACCAATGAATTGGAAGGTAGTATAATATTTGTCCCACCCATCACATTTATATCATCTATATGCATAAGTGTTCCATATAGGTCATGAAACATAAGAATTACTTTCAACACTTTTATCCCCAATATTAAGGTGTTTATGTAACATAAATGGAAGTACCCAATAAATTAATGATAGGTACATATATTTTAACACCCTTTAGTGTAATTGGTGATGGGTATTCACTATGTAATTATTTGGCATGGAAAGCACCATATAATTTCAGCAGCATAACGGGTGTACATAAAGATTCATGGAAGAGTTTAGTGAGAGTGAAAATGGTATATTATTACTTATAAAATAAAAGTTAAATAATATTTATTTTTAAAAACACAATACAACCTGAATAATTAGAAATTATATTCAAAATACAAAGAATGTGTTTGAATAATGTGGTGGAGAGAATCTCTTATCTTGAGAGGGTGATTCTAAAACCATGAGGGGGCTTATTAAGTAATTGGAAACACCATTGGAGGCCTTAATATATTTAAATAGAGAGTAAATTAATTCTATAGGGTTTTAATGTTGAGGAGTGGGAGGTTGGGTCGGTATTTATAGTAAAATAGGGGGAATTCTATATTAATTTCTGAAAATAGGTTTTGGACTTTATATGATAAAATAATAAAAAACAAAAACCTTAAAATGGTTATCACCACTGGTATCTGAAAAAGGGTAGTAGTTTTAAATATTTTTTAAGGATGAAAATATAAATATTTAAAAGTATACCCATGGTGATGTGGAAGTGATTCATGTTCACAAAGAATCGATTTTTAAACTATTAAATTTAAAATATATTTTAGAGGATTAAGTAAAGGTTTATAAAATTAATCAGATAACATAAAATCGTTATATTAAATTAGAACATATATTTTCTCATGTATTATTATTATTAGGGAATTTATTACATCACTTTTTTACCATTATGATGTAATAATATAGATCATATATTTATACCACATTTAATTTTTACACAAGAATTCGACTGTATCAAAAAATTATGAAAAAATCATTATTGGATAATTTCTATTTATTGATTTCAAAATAAAAAATATTTGATCATACTAATTTTTTGAATATGAATCTTTTCACTTTTAAATAAAAATACCTATTTATTAAAAAATATTATTTTTTATGATATTAACCACTTTCTGACCCTTATAAAAATTACATTAGACTTCATTAAATTATATACCCTTTTATATTTTAATAATTATTATTATATAGGAATATTTTATTAAATAATTTTTTTTTACTTTTTTTAATTATCAAAATAATTTCTTAATTGAAACTACATATTTCCCAAAAAAAATTTGATTTCACCATGAAAAAATATAATTTTTATCAAAAAAATTGTATAATCATTGGAAAATTAATAATAAAAAGGTATAAATATAATTTTTATTTTATTTAAAAGAAAAAAAATAAAATTTAATATTATTTGGGTTCATATACAGAACCCCATATTATGCTAGTGTGTGCCATAAGGGTAAGGTGTGCGATGGTGTCAATATCATGGTGTGATCAAATGAAAATGGTTTTTGTTATGATATTAATAAGCATGAACATATCACATAAATGGTTTTGTTCATTCTTCAGTTGTTGAATTTCATATTTTCCATCATAAATAAAAAATACTAGTGATACCACCCCCTAAGAAGCTCCAATAATTGGGATTCATAGGGTTTGATCCAACTAATCAAGGTCAACAATTCTTACATCTCTGTAAATTATAATTTATCATAACCCCTAATATATACTAATAAAAATGTTCACTATAAAATGGATATATTAGGAATAGTTAAGATGATTAATATTATTTTAAATATAATATGATATATTAGTCCAAAATAACCAAATTATTACATGTGTTTTCTATATCTATATACATAATAATTAATTTAACTAAATAAAAATGGAATTTCATTTATAAATGTTTAGGTCATGACATTATTCACCCCTTCATAAATTTCACCATAAAAATTTCATTTTTACATTATAACAGATTAGGGTACTTCTGTTTCATATCCTCTTCGGGTTCCCATGTTTCTTCCCAAATCTTGAGGTTCCACCACATCATTTTAATAGGCGAGTTGTCTTGTTTCATATAACTTTGTATATATGATCCAATATCTTCATCGATGTCTCCTCATATGAAAGATAATTCTCCAAGGGTACAGCCTATAGATTCAATACATGAAAGGGTTCTTGTATATACTTCCTCAAAAGGGATACATAGAACCCAACATGTATATGGAATAAGTTAAGTGGGAGTTCTTTTTGATAGGCCATAACTCTGATGTGATCAAGGATTTCCAGGGGTTTGATGTATATAGGACTAAGATTTCCGTTCTTCCCAAACATCATGACTTTATTCCATAATGATATATGTAAGGACACAGTTTCATTAAAATAAAACTCTAGGATTCTTTTAATATTTCTTGTCTATATTTCTATCAACTTGTAGTTGATTTTATATGATGTTGAATCATTTAAACCTTCTATATCATCTCATGGATAAGAGCAAGTCCTATAATCTTCTATTATCTAACATTGTCCCAGCATGTTGAAGTCTTAAACCTCTTCTCAGAAAGAGCCTCATAAGGTAGAATTTGAATGATATAATGACAACTATAGTTATATGAAAATTCTACTAGGGTATTGTGTTAATCCCAACATCACTGGAAATCCATTGAACAAGATCTCAACATATCATTTAGATATTTATTTTTTCTATCAGACATAACATCTATATGGTGGTGATAAAAAGTACTAAAACACATTTATACATCCAAGGATTGTTGAAGTCTTCTCCATAACCTTTAGGAAAACCATAGATCTCAATCAGATACTATTGAGAGTGACACTACTTGAAATCTTACAACTTAAATTATATACATATTGGCATGTATTTCAGAATAGAAATATTCCTTGATATATTTAAAATTTGGAAACTTTTTAAAGAGATCTACTACCACCCCAATGTAATTATTGTCATTATATTTCTCGGGGAGTCATGTTATAAATTCCATGGATATTTTTCCCATTTCAATACTAGTTTGGGAAGTGGCTGCATCATACCATTTGACATGGATCATTCAACCTTGACTTGTTCGAATACCAAGAATAAAGATAAAAATTCTAAAATTTACCTATTCATTTTATCCCACCGGAAGTTTTTCATCCAATATATATACATGATTCTGCTTCCGAGATGAATATAGATCGATAATTTTTTGAAATCATCTAGAATTATTCCTTCCTAGGATGGTAAAGGATCAAACAATAATAACCAATGATTACCTCTAACCCCATTTATTGGAACATATTTAGATCCTTTTTTAATATATAATTAAGGATTTTATGTTCCCTATATATGCCACACTTCTCCCCATAGAGATAATTTCACAAAATCATCAATATAAATATCACTATAATAAATTATAGATCATGTATTGGATAGTTCTTATCTTGGATCTATAATTTGTGGGTGGTATATGCTATCAGTTTTCTATCTATCATGACTATGCAACCCAATCATTTTTTGGATGCAACATTTTAGAAAAAAATCCTTCTCCACCAGTGGCTAATGTGATCACGGGTGTAGTTTTTTAAAAGGCTGGGGTCGAAGCCTCATTTATTATTTAAAGTAAAGAATATACCTCTTTTCACTGGGTAAAGGGAGACCTGTTACATAGCCCGAAGGCCCAGTGAGCATATAGCCCATTACATGGCTCGTAGGCCCAAATTTTTGGCCGGAGGCCCATTATGTGAATAGTACTGCTACAGTACTACATAGTATTCATCAATGCCACAGTACCCCTGCCACCGCTACAGTGAAATGCCGCCGCTATAGTGGCCACCAATGCTACAATACCACTACTGATCAAGTACTGCTATAGTACCCTATGTCCAATGGGTTTTGAACCTCCATTATTCATGTAGGATTACGGGATGCTTACCATTAAGATAAACCCCAACTACACGGGTGTATTGATTAGCCTCTTATTTTACTCATTAGTGATCTCCTTACATTCATCAATCCAGAAAAACTTCACTCCCATATGATTTGTCTTGGTTTATGGGCTCTACAATCATGAGAAGTTTCTCACAAATCATCAATAGTAACTATCAAATTAAAGGATGCTATAGATCTCTGTCATAAGTGTTTTTATAGGATATCCATAAAGTGCCTCTATTTATGAAGGACCCAAAGATATTCCATTATTGGTGAAAACATTCCCCAATAATTTTACTTAATACATCCAAAAATTGTATTTATTAAACATTACATAAAATTTTTACGTTTACAACGTCTTTAGTATAGTATTAAAATGGTCCCCATATTCCCCATTAATTTTGGGGTAGATAACAATATCATATGAAAATAATACGAATCTTTTTTGAGTTAATCCCTAAAGACTCTATTCATTAAGTCCATAATTATATTTGGAGAATTGGTGATTTCAAATGGAATCCCTACGAAATAATAATGTTGTCACCTAGTACAAAACGTAGTCTTAGTGATATCATCCATCACCATTAATTTATAACATCCCAGATGATGATACACCTTAGAGAAGTACTGAGCTCTATATAATTGATCAAAAAATTAAACAATCTTAAGAGGAGGATAATTTACTTTTATTGTGATCTTTTTAAGCCCATGATAATCAATGTAGAGGCACATTGATCTATCTTACTTCATGATTAAAATGATCAGTGCACCCTAGAATGAATCAATTGGATTATAAGTTGTTTATCTACATTCTATGGTAGTTTCTTCTTAAGATTCTCGAGTTCAACAATGCCCATTCTATTTGTATTTTTGGATATTATAAAATATATAGGTATAAGATCTATAGATAACTCAACCACACGGTATAAAGGAAGACTAGATAATTATTCTAGAAACACATCAACATATTCTCTTACAATGGGAATGTAATAATTAATGATCTTTTCCTTAGTCTTAATAAATTTAGATAGAAATGATTTCTCATAAGGAAATAATATCCCTTGTTAATATGTTGATACCAAAAGTGAATAATCCTTATATTTTCAATTGTATAGAATCTGATGATTATTCATTATATATAAGTTAATTTCCTTATCTTGGAAATTTATGATGGATATAAATATGTAAATCCAATTCATGGTTATATTTCAATAAAATTACACTTAAGGGAGTATCAATATTGTCACATGGTTGTTTAGATAAAAAATATGGTAGAAGGATATGTTATATACCTGGGATGAAATAATTTCCCCATTTTCTGGTTTTGTATAAACTCCCCTTCCATGTTTTGAGGTGGTGTTTGAATAATCAAAACTAGTTTTTGAGATATGAAATAATTTTTTGATCCATGAACAAATATTATATTCATTTTTTATGAATGAATAATTTTTTTAACTTTCACCACATCATTATCTGGAACTTCTTTAGCAGTTTTGATGACATAGGTCCGCCCTTTCTTTATAGTCTATGTATGTTGTTGGTGTTAGTTATAATCATCAACCCTTCTATTAGTGCATTCATTAACATAGTGTCCATATTCCTTATAGTTGAAATATTGGACAATAGGTTGAAGATTGAATATAGTATTAATTTATTCCATCACATTAGTGGGTTTCTCCCATCGAAAATCACTAGCTTGGTTCCCTTATACACTACACTTAAAAAATTTTATTGCCCCACTCATGAAGTTCTCAATAGTCTTCTTCCCACAATTTTTAAAAGTGGGGTTCTATAATTTCATGCTCTTATGAGATTTCTCCATCACACTATTATAATTAAAATATATTCTCCACTACTTATCTCTTGATTGACGAGACCCATGAGATTAACTAATATCTATTTCGACATTGAGTGAACATTAAAAAATTTCCACAAAGATGTTAATGTTATCTATAAATAAATATTTTAGTAGACTTGTCTTTAACACATCAAAGAAGTGTTCAAATTTACTTTCATGGTAAATGAAAAATATTGTTGTCTTTTATGCATGTTTTGTGAATTTTACCTCATTGGCCCTGATAGATTTATCATCATTTATCTTAAAGATAAATAAATGCCTCTTTATTTCTATTCGAATAGTTTGAGGAAAATATATATCGAAAAATATTTTCTAGAATTAATTATGCTCCAAAACATTGATATCCTCCTCATGATTTATATTTTTTAACAATTTCCATCATTGATAAGTTTCTGCCTCCATATGATAAACATATATCACAAACCTCTATTACATAGAGTATTGAAGGATGGATAATATATTTTCAATAGATTTGATCCATTGTTCTTTGATTAATGGATTGAAAGATAAACATAAATTTGGAAGAATTTAATGAATAATGGTCTAAAATTCATCTTTCTCTTTCGTAGAGAGGTGTGGGGTTTTGCATTTAATTATTATTCGGTTTATAACATAAAATAATTGCATCAGTATTTACATGAAATTCTTGGATATAACTCTCATTGGGTTGGGAATATCATTTGGGCATTGCCCATAATATTGTTTATTGACTCAATTCCTCCTATTTCTATTCATTAAACAATATAAAAGTAAAATTATGGATGATAATCTTTAAACTATTATAAAATTAAATGGAAAATATAAAAATTGGTGGGATTAATCTTAGAGGATGTACATTCATTTACATTTGAATTTCATGGTTTCAATCAAAGTTATCCATGGTCTATTTCCAGACATAAAATTTTATAGACATTTTTGTTCCTCTCATAATGGTTCATAAAGATGTTATGAATTTACTAAACCACATCCCTTGAGAGTTTCAAACCAAGTGTCTATTAAGGAATTTTTTTCATGCACTAGGTGAAAATCAACTCAATTCCCAATGCACATTTTTTTGGTTATTACCCCTTGGTACAAATATTCTTGAGCCACACCCACTTGATGTATCTTGAAAGAGATTTTGTTTCTTGGAAACCACTTAATATATACTTTAATATAAAATAGTGAGGTTTTAAATTTTTTAGTATTATCCTTGTGGATTTAATATTTTTTTTCTAATCTTAATCCCCAAAATAACTAGACCTTGATATGATACCAATTATGATAACTCATAACTTTAATATATATTAAATCTTGAATTTATAAACAAAGATACACATAACACAATAACAAAATACTATATGGCCTAGTGTATTTGGGTAACTATATATATAACATAAATAATTTAAGCATGGGTGTAATGAAATTATTTTGAATCAAAAAAAATTCTATTTTATTTCACTTACCATTAAATAAAGCATGGGATAACCTGAGGATATACATATGAAAGGGGTTATATATAAAACCCTATAAGAGAATAATTAAAGAATAACTAATTAAAGTAATAAATGTTTGTCAATATATATAAAATGGTGTCATGAAAGGGGTTATAATCACAAACATGAATATTGAAGTATGATATAATATGATAACATCATGGAAACATAAGAATATGGTAACAACATGAAATATGATTCCATAAGAACAAGTCAAGGCCAATAATAAAGAGATAATAGTATAGTGTACTCTAGATAACCTCCTATTAACCTCACATGGTATCACATGGGATAAAAACATAAAAAATTTCATTCATGGGTTATATAATTTCAGGCCCACTAGTCACATTTTTATCATGTACATGAAAAAGTGTTCTACACAGATCATACATCATAAGAACATATTTCATCACATTTAACCCCATAAATAAATAGTTTGGATTATATAAATATAAATTCATAATCAATGAAGGATTGGTACATCTAGGTGAAAACCTTTTAATGGTAATAGTGATGGTTATATACATGGAAAATAATTAGAATGAAAAATCACAAGATAATTGTAGAAGAAAAACTAGTGTACTTAACGATTAATTTAAGGGTTTAATTAGAGTTAAAAATGGTATAGAATTACTATTAAATAATAAATAAAGTAATAAGTTAGTGTAGAAACAAATTTTTTAATGAAAATTTTAAAATAAAATGGTATAATATAATGAGCGTGATTAAATAAAGAGAAGTAGTAGGAGTAGGGAATCCCTTACCTTGATAGGTTGATTCCAAAAGTATGAGGCAGTATTAGTAAGAGATTCAGAATATAATGGGATGGTTCTATAGGGTGATATAGAGAGTAAATTTATGATAACTGGTGTTTTAGTGAATAGGAGTGTGAGGTTTGGTGAGTATTTGTAGCAAAAGAGGGGGGATTCTTTATTAAATTCTCAATGTAGGTTTCAGGATCTATATTATAAGATAATAAAACCCCCATAACTTATAATGGTTTCTTATAAATAATAGTGTTTTTAATATTTTATATGTAAAAAGACTCCTAAATATAATACATTGGTGATGTGAAAGTGATTCATGTTCACAAAAATTGATTTTAAAACATTAAAATATAATATGATTTATAAAGGATTCAATAAATGTTTTCAAAATTAATAACATAATATAAAAATATACTATTTTAAAGAATAAATATATAATTTTTCATTCATAACCTTTATTGTATCTATTAAATCAGTTTTGGGACATTATGATGTCATAGTACATATCGTATATTTATTCCATATTTAATTTTTACCCAAAAATTTGAATATGTTGTAAAATTATGAAAAATTTCTTTTGGATAATTTCATTGTTATGATTTCAAAAAATAATATATATTTTATCAAAATAAATTTCAAATTATGGAAATTTTCACTTTAAAAAATCATTTTTACTGAAAAATAGTTGTTTTAGGATATTAACCACTTTCCAAACCTTATAAAAATTACTATAGACTTAATTAAATTAAATTATAATATTTATTTGAATAATTGCTTTAAAATAATAATATTTCATTAAAATTTTATTTATTTCAAAAATTATTGAATTTATCGAAAGAGTGTTTTAATTGAAATAAAATATTTCCCAAAAATAAGTTTTTTATCTATTTGTGTCATAAGTCTAATTTTTAAACAACACATTATATAATAATTGATAAAGGAATAATAAAATGGAATAAATATAGTCATTATATTATTATAAGTAAAATATTAAAATTTATATTATTAGGGCCTTGATATATAAACCCTTATTACGCCAATGTTTCTTTAAGTGTATGGTTTGTGATGGTGGATCTTGGTTTGTGTTGTTTGAACAACATGGTTTCTTCTATGATCTATATTGGCATAAAAATATCCCATAACTAGTATCTTTCATGCTTAGAATGTTGAATTTTATCTTGGGATTGGTAAATGTTAAAGACCAATGATATTATCTCCCTCAGAAGCTCTTTTCATTGAGACTCATATGGAACGATACTACAAGTCGAGGTCGTCGCTTCTGCCATCTGTGTCAATTATACATTATCATAACCCTTAATATATAATAATATTAATTTACATTTTAAAATGGATATATTATAAAAATAATAATATTATTAATGTCCATTTAATTCCATTAGGTTATATCAGTACAAAATAACCAAAGTAGTTCATGTTTTTTCTATAACTATATTACTTGAAAATGAATTTCAATAAATAAAAAAGAAAT
The DNA here is from genome assembly GCA_963277665.1 of Viscum album. Lineage (NCBI taxonomy): Eukaryota > Viridiplantae > Streptophyta > Magnoliopsida > Santalales > Viscaceae > Viscum > Viscum album. The sequence continues at coordinate 1,494,441,573 of OY728142.1, forward strand.
TTAATTTAAAATTTTTTATGTCACTACACTTCATCTTACAATCCCTCATATTCCAACTCTCTAACTTGAAAGAAACTATTTTCTACTTTCCCGACATACAAATTTTATTCTTTCCAATTTTCAGGTGATCAAGCTAATGTATTTCATTAAATTTTATAACGTTCAAGTTATTTTCAATGTGGTGACCGAACCTACAATCCAAACACCCAGATCATTATAATTTGTACTTATGATGAATTTATGAAATGAACCAGGCCAGGTCGCTATCCGACCCGGCGTCCAACCCGGTCTGTGACATGGCCCAAAGGGCGTTCCCGATCTCCACGGGGCATATGAATTTCAAGTAATGTAAAGGGTATCATACATCACACCATTTGAAGTCACTATAGATCCCAAGGTAACCTTATGTACCCCCGTTACAAAGACTATTTAATAACCAGCATCATTTAATTTCCCTATGAGAATAGTATTCCTTCCTAAAGGGCAAGATGTAGTGAACTTATAATAGTATCAAGAATAATTCTTTCTTCATTTGAATGTTGACATCACGTTTCCCAAAAACATATTGGGATCTACCATCCACCATATAGACATTACTAAAATTCCATGATACAACATTTGAAATGCATCAAAGATTACCAGTTAAATAGAAAGATACTCTAAATTCAACCACCCAAACTTTTAATTAGGTGTCATGATTAGAAAAAATAAATTATGAACTTATGTTTCATTAATTGAGTCTGAACATCTAGTGTATGATCTATTTTAGATGTTCTCATTGTGACTCTTGAAAATATTCTTTATTATTTTTATTCCCACATTTCTAGAATGTTAGACCAGGACCATCAAAATTTCATCATATATTATCTCATTTACAATCTTTATATCTATATATTAATGGATTCAGGCAATAAACCGGCTTCTTAATAGGTTGAAATTCCCCTTCCATCATAACAAGTTCACTACCATATGGTGTCCCAAAATTCCTTCACAAAAGTTCTTAATTGAGTATCATATTCCTAATATCATCAAATACTATATCAGTTTTTTATATTAGAGTTACTAACTATTGTAACCATTACATCCAAGATTTCTAGATTTGATGATAAGAGTAAATATAACCACACATAATTAGTAGTGGTTGCCTCTAGTGATTGTATATACACATGAATCATGTTGAAATAATTCACATGATATTCCACTGGTCATCCTTTAACAAAGACATAAAATAAAAAATCATCACATCATGTAGAATTTGATATGTGTCCTAGGTTTTTCATACATTTGCATAAACACCTTCATAATATATATTTTTTTCTTCAACTCTAAAATTTGAAATTATACATTCATTACAAGATATATTCTTACATGTGTAAGGACATTCCTATCCAAGTTCTATAATTTTGATTTCTTCATCATCACTATATTCCCTACTAAAAACGAAACCTCTAAGTATTTCTAAATTCTATAGTATTCAATTTTCATTCTAAATAATTGAAAATCAGATCCATAAAATTTGTCAATTGAAAAATTCCATTCATCTGATTCCATGATTGAACCACTTTATATGTAAAACCCATGAGCTCAGAACCAAACCCTTTAATACTACTTGTTGGGGACAAAATTGTATGAACAATATCACAAAAAACTAATCGATTAATTTAATATATCATGTACTACCATTGAGAAACATTGTATGTACCTATGATTGATCTACCAAAAAATCATATACAGTACCAACCAATATAATAATTATCCTCTAAAATTTCACCCCCCACAGTCAAGTGAATGTTAAATAATTAGTTAGTCACTAAAACCAACTTACCATAACAAATAATCCACACACACAAATAATTAAAAATAAGAATCATTTTTGAAATTCATAGAATAGTAAGACATGTATCAAAATTACAAGAAATTAAAGAAAGAACAAAATTTTTAATGTTCTTTGGACTATGAGTTATGTTAATTGTTGAAACAACACTAAACCATGATTTTTTATAACTGGATGGTCACAATTTAAAAACATACTACATTGAAAAATAATCCCCACCAATATCTCATCTCTATAATAAATTCTCTATTTAACCCACTCTTATTCAACTTTCTTACAAATCATTGAATGTATTGTGTACATAAATAAAAGGAAAACCTAGTAAAAAAAGTTAATTGTGCTAACCTAAAAACCCGAATTAAGAGACAAAACCACTTGAGCTAGGTTACAAACCTAGTGACCCATCAACGTTGTTGAACTTCAAGACATCTCAGTGCTCCACCGTAGAACCATTAGTAGATAATAAATTATTATGAACCTATGGAATTTATATGAAACCTATTTTTAGTAAATAAATGAACCCATGTTGATTTTATAATGATCCCAACCACCTTCTACTGACCAAAATTCTAGTGAGAATAATTTTTATGGTCAATATTTCATTGCTCTAAACTTTTGATGATCTGAGAAAGGATTCAAATATCAATAGTTCATCCTAAAATTATATTTTGCATCTTAATACGTGGAATGGGAGGAAAATATATGAAAGAATGGGATGTTTCAAGCTTCCCTCTCACGTAATATATCCTATCATCCCTTAATAATGAGGTTGAGGTGGTATTTTCACTACATTATATATAAGATATATCAATATTATATCATGTATCTAGTGGGGATAATGAGTCTTACTCTTTAATACGTCTCCTTGACTTCATGTGCCTAGATATCTACCTTCCCAAATTAATCCTTCCATGAATATGTTTTAATTAATAAATATTATTATGATTTCTAATGAAACTATATTTATTCCAATTTCAATATCCACTCTCATGTTATTTACAATATAGTAACTATAGGTTTGTACTATCTCAACCAAAATTTCTTCTATTTGTTGGCCTTTATTGGTACTATAGTAGTTATATATCGATCTTGGTCTAGTGGAAAAAAAATATCCTTATTACCATAGAGTCATATAAAAAAGAATTTTTCAATTTATCTTAGTTAATAAAATTTCATGAGAAAAATCCAAAACTTTTATCTTGTAACACCCTGAGATTTTATGTGTGTTCCTTTGAAATAAATTTTAAATATTTAATGGATTACTTTATACACAACCATGAGCCAAAATGAACAATTATTTCTAATAACTTTTATAATGTAGTCATTAGATTTGTGGTTATGAATAGTATTAAAAAAATTATGAAATATATATTGATATTTTTTCGTTAATTTAAATTTGTTAATTATTTCATAACAAATAGTCATTAATTTATTTTAGTAAAATAATTTCATCATTAAGAGGTCTATTTTCCAATGAAATGTAGTTTTCCACATGTTATATATTTTTACATAAAAATATATATTTATCACTATTAGAATGATATTTTAATTTAATTTATTGATAATTTATGAATAATTATTTATACATATGTTATATAATGGGTATGAGTGAAGATAAAATCACTTTAATTTAAAAAGATTTACTTTCCAAAAAAAAAATTTAAATATGAAATGTGTTTTTATATTAATAAACTAAAAAAATATTATTTATGAATGATTTTAAATAAATTATTAGATAATATATTAAATCAAAAATTTTAACATTCCTCTAATAGTTCTTACAAGGAAAGGAATGAAATTTAACTTAGTCTTATACATAAAATGTATTTTTATAAAAAACTATTTTCATTGCATATTTTGAGTATATTTTAAAATTAAATTTATTCAACTTATAAAAATTAAATTTGATAAATTTTTTCCAATATTTATTATCATAATTTCAAAATATTTTAACAAGGTAACTTTCATTATTGATCAAAATGAATATTAAAAATAGTAGCATTTTTTATGATGGTTAGGGATAAAACTGTTTTACCAAGGCTTAAATTAAGATATAAGTGTTAAAATTATACTTCTACAAATATAAATATTATCAATAGAATATATTTTTTCTCTAATACTATCTGATATTTTAATCATTCTCTATTTCATTAATTTTTATAGGAAATTAATTTATATTATTTAAATCTTTTATGTAATTTCATGGGTGTATATCCCCTCACATATAAAAGGGAAAATATTATCCAATTTTATTTGGAGACATTGTGCACTATATCGTAGAAAATAAATACTCAAAAAACACCATATAATCCCCCTATTAATTCATTATCCACTGATATTACCCTAATTCCATTTTAAAAGGCTTATGTTTTATGCTAAAGGAGGTGTCTCAAAGAATTGTTAATCATCTTATCTAATACATTCAATGTTTATTTATTCTTATAATTTATCTACATATATTGTATCCACAATAACATAATTAATACAGTTTCATAAATATATAAATTTTTATTATGACTATGGTACAATCATTTCCCCCCTCTTTTCAATCAAATTGGAATTGAAATTATCCACCATGTATACGTGTGAACTACCTTTTCCACAAAGCAATATGAATAATTTTCCACCAACACACCAAATTTAGTGATATAATTTTGAATTTAGTAACTATATAATATGTTTATTATATAATCATGAATCCATAATGATAAAACATTATTTATATTTCTTTCATTTCTTTAGTTAAAAAAACATTGTTCATGCATACATACATACATCTGTCTCCAGTAATAGTGTAATTAAATTGTAAATCATTGAATTTTATGTATGGATATAAATATGTATATAATGAATATATATTAAATTTATATCATTATACACATTATATATGTTATCGAACCATGATCAATATGAAATGAATGTTACTTCTGAATCGAAAAAACATAAAAAATGAAGGAGTTAACACATGAAATGATGATGAAAATGAAACTCTTAATGAATATTTTATGTTATTTTATAACTAAACCATGTATTATATTATATTTATTAATATAATTATAGTATATATTTAAAATAAAATTATTTTTTTATAAATTATTTTAGAGTTCTTACAAAGCCAGTCAGATGTGTGGTAAGGGTTTCTCATCTCACTTTAGTTTTTGTAAAACATGTTCCATATTTTCCACTTAATTATTTTATGTTATATATATAATAATAATTTTATATTCTATATCATGAACTAATTTATATTAATTTTATTTAAATTTTCAGTTAAAATTATTTCTTTCAGGGCATTTATGATTCAAAAGATTCTAAATTATTACGAGTTTTTTGTTATGATGCCACTTTTTATTAATAATAATATTATTTTTTTAAAATTATTCAATTATATAAAATATATACAATAAATATAATTCATTTTATTATTAAATGTTTAATTCTAGTGATATAACAATTTCCTTTAGTTTTCTTCACACAATGTTCTCAAAAGTAAGAAAAAAATGATTTTATGGAAAACCGAATAGATTTCATAATTAATATTAGAATATTTTAATTTCATGTTAGTATTTTAATAAAAAAAATTCATTATGGTTTTTAATATTCAAAAATTAATTATTATTTTTTTACCCCTGTTTGACTTTCTATAGTTTTTTTTAAAATGAATCTTCCTTTCGTTTTCTGAATAAGGTAATTTTTACCAAAGGTGTGTATATAATATTTGTTTTAACATTTATCACATGAATGGATTTTAAAATTAACAATAATAATTTTTTATTTGAATATTCCATTATAATTTTCCATGTTTCATTTCAATTAACATGTTTTTAAAAATATTTTATAAATTATTAGATTTTAACTCAGTAGTTCTAAAGTGAAAGGGTATTTTTCTCAAGAAATGTTTCAGGGATATTTTAATGGTATTTTAAAATATAAAAATATACTATGATGTCTATTACGCTTTATTAGGGATATTTTCCAATTTTCCATCTTTATTATTTCATTGGATATTTATGGATAATTATTACGAAATATCGAAGAAATCCATTTTGGTTTCCTTGATTTAAGCTATGATTAATTAATAAATATTTTTATGATCTCGTGTCATGAATAGATTATGATATTTTTATGGGTGGATATATTATATTCCTCCAAAATAATGACCAATTTGAATTGTTTATGATCTGAAAGGGTGCATGGGAGGTTATCCAAATCATAAAAGAGGGTATATAATAGGTTTTCCCACAACCAAAGGGGCACCCAAGTTGTTAGCCCAAGCCCAACTTGTGATGAATGTCTTAGAATATATCCTTGAAAATTTATTTTTATGATTATGATACTGAAATAATTTTATTCCACTCTTTATGATGTACTATTATTCTTATGATATGATCTTATGGATGATGATCTTTGATTCTTCTATGATTCATGTCATATGAACTCAAAAATCCTTTCCCTTGATTATATTTATTGAATTTTTGGGTATCATTTTAAAATGTAAAGATAATATTCTCATAACTTAATGATCATGTCTTGACTACAAATGATCATTGACTTGTATCTCCCCTTTTTACCCAAATAAAGTATTTTAGCTCAGCATTTCTTTTATTTCCTTTCCCTTGGTTATGAATAAGGGTTTTATGTATGATATGACTAAAAGGTATACTATGTGAGAATAAATTCTTTGGACATGTTTTAGATATTTCATGAAATAATATGGTTATGTATCTAGTATTAAAATACACTAAATCATTATAGTTATAGGATGTCTATTTCTATGAGATGTATTTGATATTCATCTAAAATGAAATAATATTTATTTATATAATGTTTAGGTCACTTTATTCGGTACCATAGTGGGCATTAGTTATTTTTTAAGAATAGTATTTGATGGAATTGGTGAGAACCCATAGAATAAACCTATGTATATAATAATATACTATGTTATATTAAAAAGAGGAGTGTGGTTCTCATAGAAATAACATCCACTTTTGGATACTGGAAAGTGGATTTTTCTATTACATAAATTAACATACGAGTAACGACTCTAATATTGGTGGATTGGGCATTAAATCAATTGTCATTGGTGCATGATGAGTGGGATTAAACCTAAAAACCAAGATATTCCCTCTCGGTGGATATTCTTGAGTCAATTAACATTCTAATTGTGAACCATTATAATGAATGAGGATGATATAATCTAATATATTCTATGATGAGTTGAAATAGATGTAGGTTTAACCTAAAGGTATCATAAGATGGTAAGAAGGTGTCATAATTTAGGTAATATCAGGAATTATTTTCATGATTATATGATTTATCATTATGATTACCATGGATTTATTCTCAAAATAAGCATTTCTGTATTATTAAATGTCTATAACCAATAGAAATTGAGTGAATTATGAATGTGACTTCCAGTGTAATGAACCAAATAATGGTAAACCACATGATGTATGAGCGAGAATTCAAAATATTATGATTATTATGAATGAACTGTCTCTAAATATGATTAAATACTAGAATGTAGTTGAGTTTTCTGACTCATAAAATAATAGAAAATCGGAGTTTCAAAAATATTAGGAGATAAATACCATGAAAAGAATAAGGTTCATATTTCTAGATGTTAAGAATAACAGAAAATCACACTGGGAAATGATTCCAAGGAATGGTAAGATGATTTATCTGTGGAAAATGAGGACATGGAGAAAGTAATTTTTTTGGAGAAATAAATATTTAGATGGAGGGAAATAAAATTCACCATAGGGTACCTTTAATAGTTCAATATATTATGTGTGGGGATCTTATGAATTATCTAATAAAATTCCCTAATATATGGGATAACTCATAGACCAAGTAGGGTTCAATGTTTTACCCACACTACTAAAAATAGGGATAATAATAGCACTAAAAACTTCCTTTAACAGTGCTAAAAAATTGCTATTAATCTTAGTGAAGATAAAGGGGGGGGGGCCTTTATCAGTGCTATTTTCAGTGCAGAAAAGTGGATAATATATCAACTCTGAAAATAGCACTAATAAATACAACCTTTATCACTACTATTTTTAGGGCTGATATATTATATTTTTATCAGCACATAATTAGTGATGATAAAGGCCAAATTTCCTGTGCAAACCCAGAACCTGCAAAACACCTGCACACATATGACAACACATGCACACAACACAAACAAAACCCACACACAAAGCACATAAGAACAAAAATTCTATATACATTTACTTGAAATCACAAATATAAAACAATGCAGTCCTATATAAATTTCAATCAATGTTTAATTTGTTTACAATTATAATTATCCAACAAATAGTTAAAAAACATTGATGTTACATCATTTTTTCATCCATTATCCGCTCTAAAAAATTTTCGTCCATGGTATTAGTAGCCGAGAAAAGAATTCAAACTCAGGAATAAGACTTCACCTATATAAGAAAATAAATATTATGTCAGTAATAAAATAATGAAATAGATTAAACATTAATATGAAATAATAAATTAATAAAATGTCAATTGTTACATGTTACAACCTTTATGTGTCTGTATTTCCTTGAACATCACCCCCTCCCTCCCCTAGATGGCACCCCTACCTCCCCTTACATCCCACCCTTTCCCTGTACAGCGCCTTCCCACATTCTGAACATCCCCCTCCTCTCCTAGATAGCCCCCCTCCCCTACTGGACACCCCCTCCTTCCTGGACAACCCCCTCCCTCCCACCACTTCACCCGCAACCCCCTCCTCTGGGACAACCCCCCTCCCTCCCCTTGAAACCCACTCCCTTTCCCTATATACCCCCCTTCCCACCCACTGGATATGCCCTACCCTCATGGATATCCCCTCCTCCTCCCCTGGACACCCCCCACTCTCCCTCCCACCTGGACACCCTCCCTCCCTCCTGGACACCCCTCCATCCTAGTTCTTTAGGTTATACCAATTAATAACCTTCTTTATCAAACTATATTTTCATCATCAATTTTATAATGGATTAAATATTAATCATACACCATAATTCAACAATATGAATTATAAAATCATATATATTTTTAAGATATACAGTTCAACAAATCAAGGTAAAACACAAAACAAAAAATATATTAGAGTAAGAGGAACGAAATTTCACATAAATGTACTGTGAGAAAGGAAAATGATTCATATGTTTGGTCTTTATGACATTAAATAAGATATATTGGGCCTCAAATTGAACAGGAATATAATTCTTGGGCCTTTACATGGTCTTGAAATTGGTTTGGTTGGGTAGAACTTTTGATGTCTCACAACGGACCCACTTCGGGCTACTCTATAAGTGATCCAACCATTTTATATTACCAGTATTGAATGGAATTGAATGGATCTTTGTTTGGACACCCCTCCCTTCTAGACACACCCCTTCCCTCCCCTCCTGGACACCCTCACACCTGGACACCCCTACCTCCTAGATACACCCCCTCTTGGACACCCCCCCACTCATAGACACCCCTCCCTCCTGGACACCCCCACCCACATATAAGGGAAACTAAAACTAGAAAATTTAAAATCCAAGATATTGGTTCCCATAAAGCTTTTAAGATGCTCATGAGTGGACTGAATGACTATTCATTGGTCGACTTCCACATTATCGACCAATTTAGTCTAATGAGTTATGCTTTACTAAAAAGACAAATCATTTTTAAAACCATTCTTCATAACCTAATGATATAAAACATAATAAAGGGTGATCATATATGCTCAATAAGAGTAAAAAAGGGAGATATCAATGATCATATATGGATAACATAAGAAGTAGGAATTCACCTTCATCTAATTTTTGTACAATCTTCCATCAGGTATGTTTCCCTTTCATTTCTAAACACATCTATATCATCTTGTGAATATTATTTTTTGCGACAATCATGGAAGTACAGAAAAAATATAAATACAAAAAGGACTAAAAAATATTTTAAATGAACTCGTAATTATTTTTGAAAATACCACATCAGGGATACTAGTTTTATGATGAAATACGATCTCTTTTATAAAGTTACAAACATAATAACCACAATCCTTTCCATTTGTTTCTTTTTTATATTGCAGAAACATCGATAAAAATAAGTAATTTGTTTTGATATTTGTTTGGATAGTGAAATGTTATTATATATACCAAGATACTTTTCTAGTTTTTGATCTTGAAGGGATTCTTATCCTTAGGCCCTGGATTCATTCCATGTAGTAGACGATACGGATGCACCGCCCTGTCATAACAGAATCCTCATTAAATTATCAAATAAATTATATAACTAGATGTTTATTTTTAAAATGTTGGATCTAGTGTATTAAATATTAACAACATTCATCATTCATGGTCGGTTTGTTGGATATTCATGCATTGAATCCAAAAAATAAATCTTTGGAGTATCCAAATTGACTGAAATCATCATCCAATTTAGCCTAAAAATACAAAAAGGAATAATTAAAGAATTAATTGAAAATATAGTGGATATGATTAAATTTTATAGTTTTACCCATCCATCATTGGTATTAAAAATATTCTATCATCCGTAATTTTTTTTTCAAATGATTTGAGTAGGGATGACATTATTGCAGCCTCTTTATCATAATCTATTTCATATTTTGAAGAGGTGGTGTGAGGACTGACTAGTCCATATTCTGGTTCACAGGGAAATCCCTTCAATTTTTTTCATATATACGCCTTCAAAAAATATAACATGCATTTACTCATAATTATCAGAGTATATCAGCTTTTGTAAAATCAAATCATGAAAACATACCTCATGTATACATTTATAACTTAGGTTCCTATCCATTCATACTTGAGGATTTCATTTACATTTTTAGCACTAATGAAATTTGATGCTTCCTCTACATATTTTTTTTTCTAAATCTACTATTTGAGCATTTCTATCTATCAACATTTTATCCACATGAGCCTGTAATGATATTAACTAGGGACATAGAACGGGTGGGGTAAAGGTTCTCTCAGTAGACCGTTTCAAACTGTTGATTGATCCTTGAGATAGTTTTGATCTAATATTTCGTTTCACCCCCTTCTATTTTTCATTCTGTAATAACATTCATTGGTCTATACCTTTTTTCATTAAATTTTAAAGGCCCAGATTGAAAAAATAAATTGTAAATGGATACCTCCTTGTCAACATGCTTTTTTACAAGAATTGTTGGCCATGTGATGAATATTCTAATAGCTTGTTCAACCGTATGAATGTCATCATTTTCATTTGAAACATGTAACTCAGCACTCAACTCATTGTCTATGTTAATTAATACTATGAGATGATCTATTGGATGTTGTCTATTGTGTAGCATGTCATTCTGCGTATTGAACACTGTAGCCCTCACTACAAAGCGATACGTGGGAGTTGATAGACATAAATCACATTCATTTTCACCCTGTAGAATATTAGTAGAGAAGAGGTATCAGTGTGTATGTGAATTAAATTTCACAGAAACAATTATTAAAACATTGATTACCTCAGCTATGTCAGGTTTTTATGGTAATGGCTCACCTCAAACCTAGTGGGGGATGGGGTGGGATCGTCACACACACGTTTCTGTTGAGTTTTTTCTTCTCTCTACCTCACCCCCATCAATGTTTCTATCATCACTCTCTGTTATTGTAATTCTTCTTGAAAAAATATCTAATTTTTCTTGTAGATTTTCTATTTTTTCATTTTTATCCTCCGCTAGTTTTTGTTTTGGAAAATATGTTTGGGGTGTCACCCCAAAACCCACACATCTGACAAGGCCATACTGTTCTGGCTGCTTCAAGGCTACTGAAAGTATGTCTGCATCGGGTGTGGCTGTTGTTGATTCCTATGACTATATAAGATTGAAAATATAGAAAAATATGTAGTCATTATAATTTAATATATATTTAAAGAAAATCAAATTTATACTATGTAATACTTACACATGTTTCCCACACTTTTTGTGTGTTTTAACCTATCAGTATCCCCTCTTTTTTTACATGAGCCTCTTTTCATAGAACATGGCATATGATGGATATGTATTTTGATTTCGATTTATCAATCTACATAAAAAACAGAGAAACATGGTTATGGTGTTGTTTTATGTAACATAAAATTAGTACGGTAGATTTAAAATATGTACCAATTTTTCCTCAAGTGCAGCATACACCATCCTTGCATTATGGTAAGGGTACGCTGGTTTTGTTGCATGTTTTTTATTTTCAGCACTTAGTTGTTGTTTCATAAATAAAAAACTATCAATCAAATTGAGAATACAAGAAACGTCAAACAACGTATTACCCCACACAATGCTTCTAAAATGTCTACTCCCCACGATGGTTTCTAAACGCATCCCTTGATCCTTGGGATATCAAGTGTGAATAAAGAGGAGGTGGGTGTGGCCTGATTTTTCCTTCAGCATCTTTAAGATGATATTTCATTAAAATTGTATGGAAACCTCTATGAATCCTTCCTGAAACTATTAATACATATTCCTTGTGCGAGGAATATGCTATAAATGATGTCTGCAATGGATGAAAAAGAGTAAGTCAATGTTTTCGTATTTTATTTTATTTTAATAAATTTAAAAAATGATATCATAATTTTATCGTAATCTATTCCCACAATAGTGTCTTCAGCCAGGTGACAACTTGGTGCCACGACTATACATCAATCGGCACATGTTGCCGAGTGATGATTTTAATTTTTCTAATAAATATGGATCTCTTGGGCTTAACATGTTTTCATCGCTTATTCCATCCCACCTCAAATTTTATGCCTTTTTATATTGCCTTAATAATTTTGGCTAACACTGTCAAACTATGGAACTCTTGTTTTTTTTTCACTTTTAGGGTTTCATTTCCTACCATTTCCTCAGAAGTATCATCAATATATTCCTCCAGAGCGCTATCATCGACACTGAGACCAACAACAATAGGTTGAGAAATATGTTATACCTCAACACTAGGACCAGCAACAACATTTTGAGAATCTTGTTGTTGCTCTGCAGTGGGACCACCATCAGCTGGTCGAGAAACCTGTTGTTTCTTTTCACTGGGACCACCAGCAGTTGGTTAGGATCCATTTTGTTCCTCGGGATTGGGGGCATCGGCAGGTGAAGAATTCATCATCTGTATAAGTGGTTTGACATTTAATTTAGATTACATAAAAGCAGCCGCAAATAGATAATAACATAACATAACACAATGTATATTACAATAAATAAATAACCTGATTATTTTACTCTCTTTTTTTTCTTTAAAGGCTAAAGAGATTACAATCCTCTATCAACTATGTAAATCCGTTCATTATGGTATCCTCTGACATAAAAAATGTCCTTTACATTGGTACTTCTATGTAATGATTCTGATATCCCTATAAAAGGGTCATCCTCTATTGAACTTTAATCTAAACCTTCAGTTGTTTTGGTCGATAACAGAACAATTAGCCTATTTTGGTTTGTGGGGTCTGAAACATAAAATACTTTTACTGTCTGTGATGCCATTATAAATGGTTCGCCTTTCTCCCCTTCCTTATTGAAATCAACTTTCAGGAATCCTAATTCATATATTCTAACATCACTCTTGTTATTAACCCACTTTAATTGAAAAATCAGCACTTTGAAATTCATATAATCCAACTCCCGTATTTGTTTGATGATCCCAAAGTATGACATATTCACATAAATTGGATTTTTGTCCTTAGCACCGGAAACAGGCATCGCCTCAGCCACAAGTGTAACCCCACTATTCTGTATGGTACTGCCTTCATGATGTTCTTTAGTGTAGAATGTATAACCATTAACTACATAATAATTGTAAGATAATACATACACACTTTCTCTTCTGGCTAGACATCGAAGACAATCTGAAATTGGGTCTGGATTTTCATCTAACTCCTTAAATATGGTCCCACAACCATCCTATAAACTGTCTATTTTTTGTATATGATATCCATTTTTCTGCCATAGAAAGATTCAAATTCCTAATAATTTCTTTGTATGTTTGAACATATGGGTCAACGTTGAAACTGTTATGAAAAACCTAATGGTGAGACTACTCCCGATCTATAATATTGATTGTGACAACCTCTATTACATAAATTCATTCACCCTCAAGTCACTCAGTGTGATAATATTTCGGTAGGCCAATGATACCCACACCAAACAGGTATTCGGTAAAAAATTCAATGGACTCCTCAAAAATATATTTCTCTATAATAAAACCCTTTGGCCGACTATGATTTTTGACATACCCTTTCAAAATAATCTTATACCATTCAATGGGGTACATCTATATATAATGTACAAGACCACATAGTACAATCTCTCTCACCAAATGAACCATCAAATGAACCATCATATTGAAAAATTTTGGTGAGAAGAACATTTTTAGTTCACATAATATGATGGAAATTTCTCTTTCCATAGTTGGAAATTTCACCGGGACTATAACTTTTCTGATTATATCTTTGAAGAAGAAACAGAGCTTCGTGAATGTATGGTGGAAATTCTTGGGAAAAATGCAATGAAAATCTATAGAAATTAGATCTTTCATAAAAACATGGATGTCATGTGATTTTAGACCCTTTAATATTAAATTGTTCATTGAAACAATGTTCTTGATATTTGATGAATACCCCTTTGGAACCGTTATGTCATTAAAGAATTTTTAGAACTGATATCTCTCATGCCTAGAAATGGTGTAAGCAGAAGGAGGAAGAAATTTTCATTTTTCACCCTTCATTGGGTCCAAATCTTCTCGTATTCCCATCTCAACCATGCCCAATATAGACTTAATTCCATCTTTTTTTCGGGATAATTTAGCAACGTGCTGATGATACTATCACATACATTTTTTCAACATCCATAACATCAAGAAAATGTCTGACATACAGACAATTATAGTATGGTAATTCCAAAAAAATTTATCTCTTTTTCCAACCAGTTTTCGTAAGGTTTTTCAAAAATGGTTTACCAAATTTAGTGCCAAAATCTTTAAATTTCTCAAAAAATTGATCACCTATTAGTGGAGACGGTGTTGTATGTTCTTATGAACTTCCATCGAATGATATCATCTAAGATCGGTATATATGACGTCAGGGTAGAAATCTGCGATGTCTGTGAAACACGGTCTTCGATGAATGTTTCAACCTAATTAACTATGTACCTTGTTCACAAATGGGACAGCCTAGATTTCCTTTAATGATATATCCTAGAAAATTTCCATAAACAGTAAAGTCATTCATTATCCCATACAACATGAATTTTAAAGTGAAATATTCATTTTGGTAAGCATTATACAACATAACACCTGAATCCCACAATATTTTCAGATCCTCGATCAATGTGTCCAAATAAACATCAATATCATTACCCGGTTGTTTTGGCCCTGATATAATCATAGATAACATGATGTATTTTCATTTCATGCATAACCACGGTGGTAATTTATAATTTACCAACATAACCGGCCTTGTACTGTGACTGATACTTTGAAAACCAAAAGGATTCACCCCATCTGTAGATAACGCCAGACAAAGGTTTCTCAGCTCGTTTCCAAATTCAGGATACTCGTGATCAATTCTCTTCCATTGAGGAAAGTCTACTCAGTGATGTAGTTTCCCATCTTTAATTATTGTATCTGCATGCCATGTCAATTGTCCTGCAGTCTCCTCACTTCCATATAGGAGCCTAAACCTTGGAATGATTGGAAAGTACCATACAACATTCATAGAACTAGAATCATCTTTCTTGTATCGAGAATCACCTCACTTTGGGAATTTGTTATGTGATTTATGGTCCATGAAAAACAATATAAATTCATTTGAGAAGGCATGTATTTTCTCAAAGATCATACCCATCGATCGTATCATTCTTTTGGCATCATATGTTCGTGTTGGGAGTTCATTATATTTTGGGAGCATGTAATTTAGGAGAGAAAGGAGTTCTGTAAAACTGGTGTCACTCCACCTGTTGCCGGATTTCAAATTATATAGCTTCAGTATGGCTGACAATGCTGTATATTTAGTGCAACTAGAATACAATGACGTTTTCAAAACTTCTTAACTTCTCAAACAATTTTGGGAAATCATGAAGTTTATCTTCAACTATCCTTATCATTTCCTCAATACAGTCTTCATCATCATTCACATCTATAATCAGACCCTCCATATGATCGCCTTCATTGTTCATGCTTGTAATCATACTAGATAATCCATAAAACTCCGTGTTATCCAATCCACTACCTACATTCGTTTTTCTCCATGTTTATTCCAAGATGTATAACATTGATCTATTACATGATATATCAGGTGTTCTCCCAACTTCTATGGACTAATTATTCATGAATAAAAACAGTCTAAACACGGACAATGGATTTGAGAATGGTCACATGCATGATATTCTTCAAACTTGATAAACTCTTTCACGCCATCTTTATACACTTTTGTCAACTGATTGGCATTCATCCATTCTTTATTCATATTCATCATAGTTATGGGTTTGATGTCGAACTTTCCTGATATTATGTTTTAATTAATCTAGTATCATTTTTTGGGTTTTATAAAAAAAATAATTGTACAAATTCCTCGGCAATGAAATAGAGGAACCTACCCCAAAACATGTGAATGTACTTGAATTATATCTATATACGCGGGATTGTGCCCTGTCTTTTGTATATCTCCATGGAGTACCAAAAACCTATACATGGAGGACTCTTCACCAAAACATGGGGGAGTACCATACTCCATATTTTCTCCAAACATCTCACTTTCCAATTGTCAACTCTCAAGCAGAGTGAAGATAATTAAAATATCCAAACCACAACATGTGCAACTTCCAATGAATGAGGGAATCATACTATTGAAATCTACATGAAAGGATAATTATAATTGGATAATCATATGTGAAATACTATCATCTAAGTGAAAAATAAATAATAATAAACAAAATAACATAGCACACAATTTGTTCAAGGGATACACAATGTGTAGGGTTCTCAGTCATGTTTGGTTGTATACTACCATTTCTAAACTCATCTGAAATCCATATACATGGTGTGTCCAGTAGGTTGAACATCATGTATGAATAAGATACCTGATTTAATCAGACCTATATCATATTAAATCCATGTTAGTCTTACAAAGACTGCTTGATGCATTTGAAAATACATGACATATAGAAAAACTTGAGATAAAGCCATCTACTTTAGATACATACTGAGTCACCTCACCGGCTATGCATCACATTTTTGTGGAATACATAGTGTGTATTCCTTACATGACCACTAGGGGTGTATAGTCTATACAACTAAAGTTTCTATTTTATCTATACATAGTGTGAGTGAAGTAAAACACATATCATTTGGTTCTACCATTATTTCATGGCATGTACATGGTTTCATGCTGAAGTATATGTCTTGGAGATATATTTTGTGTAACCTAGGTTTACAAGACATGTAACATTTAAAAGGAATCTTATTCCATGTTTGAGTTAGAAAATGAGTGATGTGGTGTAAAGTTTTAAGATAAATGTTGTGTGGCATTAAAATCCATATGATATCCTTGTGTGGGGAAGCATGTTCCATTTAACAAGACTACATACCATTTATTTTAAAAATATATAGAATCTGAAAAACATCATCTTCACACCATAAAGTATCTCATAAAGTCTTTTAGAAGTGGTTTTCTTGGATTCAGTGGAATTGCACTAGTAACAAAGTGGTGGTTCCATTGAAATGGGTAATGTTTGGATTGATATTAAATGTTGGAAGAACTACAACATGGAAAAAAATGGTATATCAATCATTCCAACAACCGCAACACCATACAAAAACACAATCATGCTCACAATTTCAACACCATACAAACCAAACAATCACAATTTAAGATTTTACAAATAACCCCTTATTCAATTTTGTTTGTTAATTCAGGGGTTATCACCGATGTTTTATCATCCTAGGGAGTTCATTCATAATCCATGTATACGTAAATTACAAATTTTTATATTCAAATGTTCAATAAGAACTAACCAACATGAAATTCATTTAGTGTGAAAACAAAGACCACCAACGACCACAATTTTCAGCGGGGCGTTTAGCATGTACATTTCACATTATAACCATCAATATCAAACAGTAATAACATGCGAACAAGAGGAAGCCAATGAGTAATAGGGGAAAACTCACTGCGAAGGTGTCGTTAAGCACACAAAAGAGGTGCATTCATGGCAGAGGGGAGGCGCACAACAGAAGAGATCTCCAGGTAAAAAGAAAACATAAAATAGGGGAAACCCGTGAGAATAAAATAATCTAAAACAGAGTACACCATTTACCACATCCCACAAATCCCAATAACCGACTAAAACCAAATTCAACCAACACCATGGTTAAAATCACCTAAAGATAACAAGAAATTATCGAACCCACCTTTGAAAGAATGAGTTGAACCGACTTTTAAAATATAAAATATGAACATACAATGGGTAATCCATGACCAATAGGTCCTCATTACTAGGTATAATCCACATGTTTATTATTGATATTAAATCCCAAATGAGTAATCCATGATCAATCCTATATAATCACACCTTTCACGACATAGACATCCTAATCACATGACTTTAAAACTCTTGGTACAATCATTTCAAACAACCTTAAACTATTTCCCTTAAACTATGTGGACATTGATTCCTATTTTGTTTGAATATGTAATATTCCATCTTGAGTTTTAAACCTATCATTATATTTCATACCAATCCTCAGGAATTCATCTTCCTCATGATATCGTCCACATCCATCCCTTTCCAAACTTATGAATTTGTGAGACATTAGGTGTGTTATATGAATAAACCCATTAGAAATTTTCTAAAAAAGAATCATTACCTAACCCAAATATTGTGCTACCATACTCAGTCCCCGTCAAAACCAAGAATCAGGCTATGTTGTTTTGATTAAAAACAAAAATGATGAAACTAAAATAAAATTATTCAATAACTAAATAAATTAGTTTCCCTACATGTCAGTACATTTTATTTTCACCTCACATACTAAAAAAATAGTGAACCCAATTTGAATTCTTCAATAAGAATACAACAGTGTTCCTATGATGTCAGGCTATTTTGTTTCATGTTTTCCACGTAAACAAATTTTTTTTAATATAACTTGAATCCTTTAATTGCTAAAATGGTTAATTGAATATACTTATTTGAAATAATTCACTAATGAATATTCTTTTTTTGGTAGTTTTTGTATATTGGTACCCCTTATAAGCTCCAATAAATCAAAAGTGAATGTATCTTCACCCACTAGATGTTCCCATGCTTCAATTTCTTCTAAATCTATAACCCCTATGATCCAATGGAATACATCACATATTCGGAGACCTCAAAACTAGTTGGATTACATGATGGTAAGGGGGTACCACTAACACAGTACCATCCCCACTCTTGGAGTTTCATATGAGAGTCTTCAGGTGTTGAAGCCTCACAACCAACCCTATTATAGGGAAACTATAATAAAACAATTGGCACCTACCACCACCATTAATTAATTCAGAATTATATCCCTAGATAATGATAATAATTATATTCCTTATCTTAGGAAGGTGGATCAAGAAGTCATCCATGACCTCAACTCATTTCAGGGCTCACCTAGTTGGGCTCCTAACAATCACCACTATCGCCAACATCATGTGACCACTAACACTTAGAATCCTGTTGAGGGAACTATAATGTAGACCCCTTACCTAATCTCTTAGATCAAATAAGCTATGATGTCTCTCTAGGAATTAAGATATATTGATCATAGAGAGAAGGTTCGCATCCCCACTTCTCTATAATAAGTTTTCCAACACAACATGTGGTATCTATAGAGTATGACCATATCCATATTCAAAATCAATGTTCATACCCATACATCTTGAAAAAATTATGGGGAATGCACATATTTCCACACCCATGCATAAATTCCACCAGTTTCTTATAGAAGTTGATGAGGGGAAAGTGTAGGTACATATCCCCACTCCTACAAACAAACAGGCTCATAATCCTATTGAAATTATAAAATCTCATAAATACCACTTGGAGGAAATATAAAAAAACCCTATATCCCCACCCATATCTTAAATATTTGTCAACATATATTGAAAGAATTTGTAGAAAGTGGTAATAGAATTATCTCAAATATCACATATCGGTAAGCCCATATTCATGATTCCATACATGTTGAGCAAGGTAACATCATATCCCAATTTCCATATGATACCAGGCCAATATCCCCACACCCCTTCATGAGGAATGTTTGCATATCCCAACAAAAACATAGGATTGGATTCATATTCTCTATAAGTATTGGTGGAGAACTAGTATATCCTAATTGAATATATGAATTAATCACACATTCTTCATCCCCTCCAACCAAAATAAGGATGATGAGAAAACTCAAAAACTACTAAAAGGTAGGAACATAATCCATTTTCATTTGAAGGGATCCATTAGAAATTTTTAGTAAAACATAAGGTACAATCCCATATTCATATCCCTTGCTAATAATCCCATCAGTTAGCTTAATAAATGGCATGTGATTCATCCATGAACACTAACATTAGGTAGGGTCAGCAATCTTCCCTAAGGATAGAACCTAAAGGAAGGCCTCTATAAAGGAATACAATAATCCAAGAGAAAGAAAATACTACTACACTGACCAGCGACGGTGAAGGCAGTGGCAGTAGAGGTAGGGGCGGCGGAGGCAATGGCGGCAGATGCAGCGGCGGTCGCAGCGGAGGAGGAAAACCCAGTGGCGGCGGCAGAGGAGGAGGGGGACGAGGAGAAGGAGGAAAAGGAGGAGGAGGAGGAGGAGAGTTCGCGACAAAAGAGGGGCATAGTTCAGCTTCTCCAAATGCTTGACCGCATGCGAGGGAGGAGGGACAGTTACGGTTATTAAATAAAAACTGATGGAACTTTTATCATATATCGTTCAAAGCACTCATAAAGGTATTTTTTATCAGGATAAAATAAAATCATTGGTAAAACATACATTTCTTTGCTCCTTTTTAGTGCTGATAAAGGAATCTCCTTATCCGTGCTAAAAAAGCGCTGATAAATGTAAGTTTTATCAGGGATTCTATTTTAGCACTGGTAAAACATACCATTATGAGGGCTTTCAACGAGTGCTGATAAGGGTTCCGGTGGTTTTTATTTAATAATTTATTTATATTCTGATATACTTATTTAAAATGGCATATAAGATTAATATATATCTATTTATTAATAATTATGACAATAAAGAGTATATTTTCATAAATATTGGTATATAATTGTTAATTTATACAAACAAAATATTCTTTAATATAAATTTTATAATTTTATATAAAATAAGAATAAAATTTTTTATCAGCGCTAAAATAAGCGCTGATAAATATTAACACTTATCAATACTAAAAAAGTGCGGATAAATGGTACACCATTATCAGCGCTTATTTTATCCCTGATAAAGGTTAGATTTACCAGCACTTTTAACTATCATTTATAAAGGCATACCCCTTTTTCAGTTCCTTCTATTTAGCGCTGTTAAAGGGCAGCACTTACGTTTACCTATTTTGTGGTAGTGCAACCATTGAATTGGATCCTGATGTTAAAGAACACTTATCCTCTACTATATATTTGGTTATTCCATGTTGATGCTTATAAGAATTTTTTTCATGAGAATATTATTGGTTAACATATAACATAATATTATTTGGGTTTTAGAATTTATTATCACTCTATAAAAATATTTCAAATATAATTTTTTAATAAGAAAATCACATTTGATATTATAAATCATCCTATGACTTTATATTAATATGATGATGAATATGAACATACAATGGAAATTGTATTGGTATTGATTCCTATTAATTAGGGGGATTTATCTCAAATAGATTGGGAGAAACACAACATTGAATATATGCCACTTTCTCAAGAGTATGCTGATGTACTTTCTAAAGGCTTTCTAAGCCTTCCCCTAAATCATGAATTTGAGTTTTCAATAGAACTCGTACATAGTAATACACCTATTTCAAAGATTTAATATATACAGTCTTGATTAAATTGAAAAAATTGATGAAGAACCTCCTGGAGAATCTTGATAAGGTTTTCATTCATCCAAGAACATCACCATGGGGTGTATCTATTTTATTAGTTAAAAATAATGGTGGATAAATGTAACTATGTAT
This sequence comes from Viscum album, assembly GCA_963277665.1. Lineage (NCBI taxonomy): Eukaryota > Viridiplantae > Streptophyta > Magnoliopsida > Santalales > Viscaceae > Viscum > Viscum album. Next base: position 1,494,463,612 of record OY728142.1, read on the forward strand.
TTATTATCAAGAACATAATAAGATCATGATCAATAATGTGTATCCTCTACCCCAAATCAATAATTTTTTTCATCAAATGGGAGTATATAAATAGATTTCGATGATTTAACATTATTATGGATACTATTAAAACAACAATCAAAAGTGAATAGATACCTAATACTACCATCCATATGAGGTATAGAATTTATTAATTGATAATTATTCATTGTGGAATTACTAGTAGCTACTTTATCTTTATTTATTTTATGAATGTATTATTTATATATTACCACATTCAATTTTTGGTAGTATTTACATATGATATTCATATATAATCCTAGAGGAAGGAAGATCATGAAGATCACTTTAGAATTTAGTTGAAAAGCCTTATGAAGGAAAAGTTTTAATAAAAAATTACCAAGTGTGATTTTTGGCTGTAGAAAGTTCCATTAATGGGTCATATAATCTCAAGTGAGGGTATATAAATAGATACATCTAACACCGAAGTCATTGAAAATTATCCCTAACTAACCCCAGTGACCATGATCTATAGTATTTTTGTGGTTTGTTGGGTACTATCGATTCAATGTGAATAATTTATCATGGATATCAAATCCATTCAAAATGTTATCATGAAATTGATTAAAGATCCTTTGGAATGATGAATATGAAGACAAATTTATGAAATTCAAGATAAGTTTGTTCAGTGCACCTATACTCACATAACACTATAGTGGATAAGGGTTCGAGATATGTAGTGATGCATCTAGAATAAAAGAGGATGTGTTCCTATTAAAAATTAAATGGTGATAAAATATGTTACTCACTAATTAAATGACTATGACATAAATTACCCAACACTTGACTTGTGGTTAGCAGTTTTAATATTTTCATTAAATATACAAGGGCATGATATTTACAGAGAATTTTATGCCATATATAGTGATCATAAAATAATATCATATATATCCACCCATATAGATTGGATTATATTTCAGAGAAGATAACTGGATTTGATTAATGATTACGATTATGTAATACATTACCACCCTAGGAAATTGAACAAAGTGGTAGATACTTTGAGTCAAAAGGATCATACTAGAATATCTATTATTCAGAGCACACAATATCCAATATTTATGGATTTTAGAGGGGTATAAATTGAAATGTTAAAGAAATAGGAGAAATAAAATCATTATCAAGTGACTGTTCAACCATATATCTAGGTGATGATTAAAGTGGGAAGAAGGAATATATAGTTCTACTAAAGGAGGTCAGAGATTTTCATTATTTCATCCTTCATTATGATGGAATGATAGGGTTCAAGAATATATTATTTTTCCTTGTTGTACCAATATTAATGGAGGAATTATTGTGCGGAGTTTATGGATCATAATTTAATATTCCTCCTAGAAGTATGAAAGATGTATAGTGACCTTAAGAATCATTTATGGTGGGATAAAATGAAGATAGATATTATGGAGTGTGTATCTCAGGGATTTTTATATATTCAAATTAAGGCTATGGAGATTAATTTTAATAGGATATTTCAACAATTACCCTTGCCTATATAGAAATTAGAAAACATGACTATTTATTTCACCATAGGACTCTCAAAACATTTAAAGGAATTATTCTATTTGGGTTGTAGTCAATCACCATAATATGTAATAAAATTTCATTATTATCAAGTAATATTTATCTATTGATCAAATTTCACAGATATACCTTATGGAAATTGGTAATGTTTCATGTAGTACCATATTTAATTTTATCTGATCAAGATCCGAGGATTACCTTGATGTTATTCAGAAGTATTTAGAAATATCTAGATACGAAGTTATGTTTTAGTAATTCACATCATTCTTAAATAGATGGTCAAAATAATAATTATTCAAACCCTATAGGATATTTTATGAGCATATTATCAATAATTGAAATTTGGTTAGTAACAACACCTTCCTCTTATCCGATTTTATTATAATAATAGCATACACTTGAGAATTTATATGGATCCATATGAATCCTTCTATGGAAATAAGTGATAAAATATGATAATATTGGACTATGTTAGAGAACTAAAGATATTAAAACCTATGATAGATGAAGAAATGGAAGATAAGGGTAGATCTATTAAATAACACAACAAGGTTCCTAGAGTTGACAAAAGAGTTATGCTGATAATCATTGATGATATTTAGATTTAAAAGTTAATGATACGGGTTTCATTTTAATTTATCCATTAAAAAAAGTGATTAAATTCAAAAATAAGTAAAACATGGGTTGTTGGTATATTTTCCTCTTCTATATTCTTAATTGAGTAGGGATGTTAACTTAACTCTTGGAACTTCCACTGGACCTCTCTCAAGTTTAGAATGTATCCCCAGTATCTATTTTGAATAAGTACATACTTCAACCTTCCCCTATACTAAAATATTTTGTTACTAATGGTTCAATATAATTATTATGAATAAAAACTATTATAAATCATTTATCGTAGAGATAAACTGCTATAGAATAAGACTACTCACCTTGTTAAAGTTCTTAAGAGGAATTAAAAATTCTAGGTGACTACCTAGGAAGCCACAGATGTGGTGAAGTAGAAGCATAAACGTTTTGTTAATAGGAGTGATGTAATATATAAGGTGAAATTATTTTTATTGTGGGGATAATGTGACACCCCAATATTTCATATGAATTCCCTAGAAAAAAATTTAAAGCATTCAATATATTTATTTGCACGAAACGCTGAGTCTAAACTAACTAAAATTTATTATAAAAATTATAACATAGTCATTGGATTGAAGGGTATGAATAGGATTAACAAAATTATGAAATATATTTGAATATTTTTTAATTAATTATGATTTATTCATTAATTAATAATAAAAAACCATCAATTTTTTTTTCATAAAATCATTCTATAACTAAAAGACATATTTTATAATGAAACTTATTTTTATACATGTTATATATTTTTTTATATAAAAAAATATATTTATGACTATTAAAAATATAATTAAATTATTTTAATTCATAAATTATGAATAATAATTCATACATTTGTTATCTAATGGATAAAAGTGAAGATAAAACCATTTGATGTAAAAAAGTGATATTTTTCATAAAACTATTTTTCTAGGTGCAATGTGTTTTTATATTAATAAATTAAATAAATTATCTATTAATAATGTTAATGGAATTTTTAAATTATATATTTAATATAATATTGTAACATTAATCTAATAGTTTTTACAATTAATGCAATTAAATTAAAATTAGTTTTATGCTTAAAATTTATTTTAAAAAATGGTCTTAGTTCTGTTTTTCATTTATATTTTTAAAATTAGTTTATTCCACATACATAATTTTAATTTGATAAAAAAATCCATATTTTAAATCATTATTTCAAAAGAAATTAAAGATTCGCATTTCATTTTTTGTTATAATGAATAGTAAAAATAATATGAATTTGTTACCATAGTTAGGGATACAATGGGGTTTCTAGGGGTTAAAATAAAAGATAAGGGTAACTATGCATCTCAATATTTTATAAATCTTATTATTTCAATATATTTCAACCTTATATTATCTTAATATATAATTATTTTCCTTTTTATACCACTTTCATAAGAAAGTGACATCATATTATTAAAATAGTTTAATATATTCCATGTGTTCCCATCCCCTCACTTATAAAAGGGAACCTCTCCTCCTACAATATTAGCTAACAATGAGAACATAGTATTTTATAATACATGCCCAAAATTCTTTCTATACTACTTAAATTTACTATTGAACTTCCTTTCATACTATAATAACATTATAAAAATGCATCAATTATAAGTCAAAGAAGCTGTCACAAAGAATATTTAATCACCTTACCAATATCTTTCAAACATTATTTATTCTTATGTTTCCTCTAAACCCAATGTATCTCTCATTACATAATCAATAAAGTATCATTAATATAATAATATTTAATTATTATTATTATTATGGGAAAACCATTTTTCACCTTCGTTCCATCAAATGTGAAAGGAAAGTATTGCTCGTAAGTATGTGTGGACTATCGCGTCCACGTGGAGTTACGAATAATTTTCCATCAATGCCACACATTGATGAATATAATGATGTATATAATAAATATATATGATATATAATATATTATAACATGTTTTTAATGATTATGTATTCTTTATCTTTATTTCATTCCTTTCGTTAGAAAATGAAAATAGGGTTAACACATTTGTTTGGACTACCGTCTTCACGAATGATGTAATTCATTTCTATATCACTTCATTTTTTGGTTAGTTAAAAAAACATTAATAATTAAAATCAATTATATATATATATCATTATTAATATTATATGGTTTATGGAAATATAATCATTATATAATTACCATAACTATCGAACTGAAACATATATGAAAATTAAAGTAGTTAGCAGTGATTGTGCTTGAGGACTGGATGGATTCTCAAGATCCTTTTACTACATAGACCAAAACATCATAAAGGGTGGAATTAATTAAATCAATAAAATATTATTTAAAATGGGCCCCTCTCCCAATATTTATCACTTCTACCATTCTGGTAATCATCCCCAAGGTGAACCAACTAGATGGATGTAATCAGTTTCACCCTATCAACATGTTCAATTTTCATCCAATGTTATTACAAAAATATTGAATAGAATAACGTATCATCATATCCATTAATAAATTTCAAATGAAAAATATTAATTTATTAATGATAGCGACATACAAGGAGATATGGATTTGGACCATGAGATTTTTTTTCACTTTGATAGATGGTTAATGGGTTCCAATATTGTTATCAAAGTCAACATAGAGAAGTATTATGAAAGAATGGAAAGGGGATTTATTCTCCAAGTCATTAAAAGATATGGATTTTTAAATTGTTTTGTGATCTCTTTTTTTTCTTCTCTTATATTTGGTTTACTGTCTCCGTCTTGGGTAGGATATTTGGTTTCTTCAAATATGATGGAGGCCTTAGTCCTGGGGATCCATTCTATCTAAGTCTTTTTGTTCTTGCTCAATATTCCATTAGTATATTCCTTAATATGGGAATATTAGATGGTATTATAATAACATACAGTTGTTGTTATAGTTTCTCTATAATCTCTCATTTTTTATTAAATGCTCATCATCATCAATGGTGGTTGAAATTCTACTTAAAATTTCTTGTTGATACTGAATTGTTTAGTGAAAAAAGTGGCCAATGTTTTAACATTGGAAACATTAGTGTCTTTATCTCTATGAACTGTAAAATTAGAATATTTAATATTATCATGGATATTATTGGGATCCATATAAGGTTATTTCTAATGTAATATCTAGTTTTCCTCTTATATAATTGGAGATATTTAATCTAAAACTATTAGAGGATGGTCAAAATGATCGTTTGTAGGATCATTAAATGGATGATTCACTTCGTATACTTAATTATAATAATAACACGTGTAAAAATTACGCATTCCTTAATCCCTATAAATGTTATTTTAGTTTTCAATCTACATAATAATGTCATTAAGAAAATTAAAGACATAATTAATAGTGTAATTTGGGACTCTCATAAGTATTCCAATCATTATATGACTAGTTCATCAAGAATAGAAAAACCGATCGAGGAAGGGGGTATTGAAATCTAGTTTATAATCATAAAAATATGTGTATTAATGTAAAGATGACATGGTAGGATATTATGGGAAACAATCTCTAGGCTACCTTCATCATGAGGATATTTTTTGATAATCGAAGACAATGGGTGGATTGCACTCATGGCTCCCCCTTATGACACAAAATAAAAGATTCAACAAATAGTATTCTTGAAATTTCATGGTGGAATATTTGGAGGTGTGAAATTGGATCTAGATAGATAAATGGTATCGCTCTCATCTCCTCTTACCATGGTTTTCATCCCCTAACATTCACATTAAGAATTATTTCTTGAATCTGACCATCATTTATGTTTTCCCATTTATAAACAGAGGAACCTTCATCACAACATTAAACATGAGGACATACCATACCAATATGTCTTAAATAAATCCATTGATGGGATATTTAAACCCAATACTAAAACTAATCTCTCCAAATTAATTCCAATATATAGCACATTGGTTTTCCCCTTACCTAAAAATGCATGTTTTTTTGATAACCCCGATACTAAATCAATTATCCACATATTTGATCAATGAGACTATGTGAGGTTTATATATGGATACCTAATATGTATCTATGGCCTGTTATATGGGCTATTTTCGGTGATGATTTCTTTCATTAATTATACATAAGGAATTGGACATTGAATGATGACTTTCAAGGGATGCAAAACCTCAGTGTGGTATGTTTTTCGGTTATTTGGGAGGCTCAAAACATGAACTTCCAACAATGTTATATATGTTAAGAATCTTATATAAAAAGAATGATTTTTACCTCATATCATCTATTTTATTTCTATATAATAAGTAAATTGTTTTTTATTTTCAGAAGGGCCTCTCTTCACTTTATATAGGAAACCCATATCGGTGGTGAGGTGACTGAGTTTACTCGAAGGATTATTCCCATGGAATAAAGATTAATACCAAATGATAATATATAAAAGGTTCTATTAATTATGAGAGAATCATTCATGATACTCATGGTTTATTTATTTTAGAGGTTTTTTAATTCTTCATACAAGGACACTCTCTACAGGATGAGGATCATGCAATGCTCACCATGCTTTTACTCTACAAATCCAATCAGATCTCGCTCTCCTATATTGAGTCGGACATGATCATTCAGATAAATGATTTTATAACCTATTATGGAATCACATAGATGATTTTATATTATATGTAATCCTATAAAAATATCATTCATCCTAATATAAAGATTATATACACCGGATGGGAGGGAATTATATTAACTAAAAATATTGCATCCAAAGATTAATATGTGGTGTTGATATATATATTGTCCAATATTAAATCAATGAAATAAAATATTATACAAATTATTCATGGGTATTACTTATCCCTACATCACATTTTTCTATCATGACATTTGTTCTCTTTTAGTTCCTTTTGAATAAAATCATTAATTGTCAATAAGTCAACACCTAAAATGATCATAATAATGAAGTGTTGTTCATAAATAGATGATAAGATGCTATATATAAAAAATTTATAGTATTATAAGTAGGAATATAGTTCTGGTATAAATTTATAGTAATTTTAAATTTATTATAAAAATTTTTTGATAGATTGAAAAGTTAGTCAAATTTAAGGTAAGAGTTCTTTGTCCCACATTTGTTTCTCTGAGACATATGTCATATTCACCAATTATTTATTTTATTTTGTGTATATAATATAAATTTGACTTTATATGTCATGAAACTCTATATATTAATGGTATTTAAAAATTAATTTTTTGTAGTCATTTTCAAAGGGTTATGACACAAAATTTATGAAATTATTAGGGGTTTAATGTTACAATATCACTTTTTATCAGGATTGTTTATGATTAAATTAATGTTGATTAAATTATAAAATACATCTCTCAAAAACATTTTATATTTTATTCTCCTATATTTATTTATATATTTGACATGTTTTACTTTTATTTTATTCTCTCTACATATATTAAATAATTTTTTTATGGAAAACTAAATTTATTTCTCTCTTCAATTGGAAATATTTTCCTTCAATGTCCACATTTTTTATAAAATGTTTTAAGGACATTTATAATGTTATATAATTTTCATTTAAGTCAATTATTACCCGTTACTGTCATTATATAAAAATGTTTAAATTGAATACTCATATCATTTTATATGTAATGTACTTTTTACCGAAGGTGTGAATGTAATATTTTTTAACGTTTACGACATGAACATCTTTTCACACCATCACAAATACACTTTTATTTGAAGTTTTCATTAAAATTATCCATGGATATATTTAAAGAAATTTTTTTCTAATATTTTTAAAATATTTAGATTTTAAATATTTGAATTTTGAAATGAAAATGGAATTTTTCTTATGTAAGGTTCTAGTTATAACTTATAGGAATTTTAATTTATAACAACATACTTTGATTTTTCTTTTGATTTATTGGGGATATAATCCAATGTTACCATATTTATTAATCCTTTAGATTTTTATTAATAATTATGATAATATATTTATGAAACTCATTTTCATTTCTATAGGTTAAGACAAAATGAAATGAAAAATATTTTCATTATCAAGTTTCATACATACAAATCAGTTATAATTATGTAATGGTTGGGTCTATTGTAATCTTATACTGAATTAGGTATTGTTTGATGTGTATGATCTAAAATGGTAAACAAAAGGTTACCCCATTCCTAAAATAGGGTACTTTTGAGGTTATCCCATTCTTAAAGAATATACATGCGGGCGTTATCCCTGGCCAAACATGTGTTGAATGTCTTAGTACATAGCCTTGAATTTTATTTACAATTATTATTATGTAGAATTTATTGTTATTCTCTCTATAAAATGCTAATATCTTATTATATGATCACATAGATCATGATATTTTATTCTTCTATGATCCGTGTCATATAGTCTTCCAAATCCTTATTCTATAATTATGATCTATGAATTTTTTGGTATAATTTTCAAATGTTAAGTGCATATTATCATACGATTCTACTCATTTTATTCGTCCACATGGTCAATGAATGATATATTCCTTACTAAGAATCTAGGAACATTATTTCTTATGTTTACTTTCACTATGTTATGAAGTAATATTTTATGTATGGTGTGACTAAGAACTGTACTATGTGAGAAGAGCATTGGTGGAGATGTTTAAGATATTTCATGAAATAAGATGATTATGTATCTTGCCATCATGTAAACTAAAAATTTATGATTTAAGGTATGTATTGTTATATTATGTATTTAATATTAATCTAAAATAATGTAATATTTATGTATGTAATTCTTCGATGGAATCATATCCTTTGATGAAAGCATCATGGATAGTGAAATTTTAATTTTTTTGAAGTGTTTTCTAAATAATGAAGAAAAATGGGGTTATAATAATGTTGTATCAAATTATGGGATAATATAAACCATAAAAATTTTAATTCACAAGTATAATGTTGAAAATATATTATAAATATATGTGTGATCATAATATTTTACCTACACCCTATCATTCGTAACCAAAGTCACATTTCATGAATTTATAAAAATAATTGTAAGATATACATGTTAATATTCTACATTACATTGTGAAATTATGAGGAAATAAATAACCACACTAAGGATATAATTTTAAAAAATAAATAATGTAATTGTCTATTAAATTCTATGAAAATTAAAATCATTGAAACTAAAAACTCTAAGAATAGAAAAAATAATTTCTGATCCCACAATACCTCAACTTATTTATGTGAGTGTGTGGAAACCATTTTAATATTATTTTTCCACATTATATTTATTATATTTTGTTCATGTAAAACATTTATGCATACCCATTTCTTTTCCACCAAATTTTTTCAAATCCATTGCAATGAAATTTCAAAACCCTAGTCTTATGCATTCTCAAATGTTAAACCTCATGATTAAGATTTAGATTTTTTAATATTTTTTTCATTTTATAACTCCATTATTTATTTATATTATATATATATATATTGTTTTATTTTTTGTTCATTCTATGATTTTTTAGTTGGATTGAAATAATATAATAATAGGCACACACACATAGATCAATCTGGTAAATTATGAAATTGATCAGATGAGAAACAATCTCATAGAAAAAACCATTCTTGTTATAATAAAAAAATACATAATTATATTATTCTTCCAATTGATTTGAAAACTGTATAATTCTTGACTATGTTTGATGTTTTATGGAGATATTAAATGATAGAATTTTCCTTAAAAATATCACATTGAATGGTGTAAAAATATTAAAGGTTTTAAAAATCTAAAAGGTTTTAAAAATATATAATAAATTATATAATAGAAAACATATAATTTTACTTAAATAAACCATTAATAGAAACATATGTCACATAAATTATTTTCTAACAATGAGACAATAAAAATTAAACATTCATTTTCAATAAGTTTCATGTATGTAATGGGAATGTGTCATGATTTTTTATTTTTTACATTTAGTATTACTTCTTTGATTTTTGGTACTAATATTATAAATCCCTGATATTTTCTTCAAACATTCCTTAAAATTAAATTGAAATTAATTTTATCAATTTAAAAAAGTATATTGGTAAATAAATGTATGAAGAAAGGAAAACCTACCAGGCAGTGACATAGGTGACATCTATTAACTAATGTTCCTCCATTGGATTATTGAGAAAGTACTCATAGAACTATTTTAAAGATTTCCCATTAATGGAAAAAATTTATCCATTTAGCTCATAATAGACCTATATTTTACAAAAAATAATAAATATGAGTAACAATATATTGATCCATCTATAAAGAATAAATCTTACACAAGACTAGCTCTATACTAGAATTGTTCATAATGACCTTATCACTGTTATGAAACATCCATTAATGAATATAAACATCATGAATATAATTTTTATTCTTTTTTTAGATTCCATAGTCATCATATGAATCACACAAAATTTCATCCAAACCATGAATCTATAATTCTTTATATTTAACTACATCTATAATAACTATATTACATTATTTAAAAAAACAATATACATAGTACTATAGATCCATGGGGTTGATATGATGTGATAACTTTATGTTTGAACACATAATTAAAGAGAAAGGTTTTCATGTTATTATTATATAAATTAGATCTATTATTTCTAGTGATAAACCCAGTCAACTCAACCCTGTAAAAAATGGAGATCTCAAAAAATCAACAACCACTCATGACTCCTAATTCATAATTTCCTATACTTCCACCCATATTCATACATAATTAATAGTTAATAATATTTAAAAAAATAAATGAATTTGGTAAGGGGCCAATAAATCATTCCCCCATATATTTAATATCTTATATAATAATAATGTTTTTAAGGAATTTCCTCCCTCCTAGAGAAATTTCCTATAAAGTGACATTTTTTGCATGCCCTATAAAATCATTGTTCATATTTATATAATATATTCTCATAATGTGTTTTGTTAAGTACCTTTTTAGTTGTGTGTTGATATCCAAATGGACACCACATACCTAATTTTTATAGTAAATAATAATATATGTAAACTCATCTTCAGGTACACACCATCGAAGAACTAGTCACTAAAAATGTTCCAAATGTTTAGGTCATCCAAAATACACTATAATGAATCTCTATTAATCATCTTGGATTTTATATTGATAGAATATATAGGGATTATTGAGGAATCTAAATTATTTATAATATTTTTTTACCAGGGGGTATGGTCCACTGCATCACAAAAGGTGATTATTAATGAAGAACTCTCTGATTGGATATGTTCAGGGAACATGGTAGTCTAGTAGTGGTTCAATGAAATAATGCTTCTTAAAAACAAATTTTATCTTATTTACATGTCTAAAATATCAATTTCAAACTCTTATATAATCATTGGATGTAGGCATTGACATTAGGATTCTTAAATAGAAACTGTAGGGCTGTTTGCTAATAAAACACAATGGTGTCTGACCCTAGAAGATAGAAATACAATTTTACAATACAAAAAAATATAAATCATTTATTTTTCAATGTCAGTTTATTTTTCTTGTGATGGTTATATAGTGTGTGAATCTTAAATAATAAAATGATAAACCCTCTCATCCCATTATGGTATGTCTACCAAAAATACATAATAAAAGGTGTCACACAAGAGATTGAGGGGTATGTCCCACCAAGGTTGTTGGATGGTGGGCGTGGATATGAGAATCATTTTTAGTTAATTAAATGATTCCATGAGCTAATCATTATACATAAACTCAACATTTTTTTACAATAAATAGTATAAGGAAAGTGTAATCTTACTAAATTATTTAATGAAATGAGTGGAAAAAAGTATAAACAAACTAATACCACACCTTAAGAATGATTTTTGGATATGGGAGGGATGAAATTAATTCTATTTGAGATTTATCAATATGTATTATAACAATAGAGATAACATGATTAGTAATTATCCTTCTCTCTGCCATAAAACGGAATTTATCATAATTCAATATGTGATTTTTTTTCAATACAATAAAAAAAGAAAAGATCCAAGGTGTGGAAAACAATCCTCAAAGAATGATCAATAAATATTTAAATCACATATGAAATCATCCCTTAAATATTATAGGTTCTCAATAAAAATACTAACCATACAATATTGAAATATACTAAGATCATTATTTAGACCCAATTAAATCTTTCTATATGAATATGTTCTTAATGAATTAGTAAATTTTCTTTATTCTTGCTCCTTATGGTAATTATGGATTTTAAAATAATCCAAATATCCATTAAGGAGACAATAATGGTTCTTTCCAACAATAGTTCCATCTTTTTCCAATTAAAGGTAGAGAAAGTGGACCTTTCACATGGAATGATTATGTCAACAATATCCAATACAATATTTCAAATAATTTTATACACATGGGAGAACCACTTTATTCCATCCATTTCATAAAACTATTAATCCAGTTTTCATTAGCATAAATTATACTAGGTTAACCTATTTTCTATCAAATATGGGATAAATGATCCCAGTTTACATGATCCAACCCATTGAGACCACACCCAGGAGGTAGATAAGTTGAGATTTCCACCACAATCCCACCTCTAATAGTCCAAGGGATGGTTATTAACATTTAGCATACATATTTCATAATTTGGGAGGCTTTATATATAACATCTTATAAAAAATCATGTCTATGATGTATAAAATGGTCTATGGTGAAAGAATAACATATATAGACAATCACCTAAAATATAAATGATGCAATGAATTTGATAAGTAATATAACCCCACTATAAGATAATTAAAAATAATTTTAATACATCTATTAAGAATCTTATTATGAAGAAAATAAGAATCTCCTCCATGCTTAATGTAGTTTAATATCACTCTATAACCATATTCACATCTACCAATATCACACAATACTATTCTTTGTAATCTTCCACTAAATATCAATATGAATTATCTCAAAACAAGCCACATAAAATTCACATCCACTATACCATCTCAAAATATTTGAATTGTTTGCAGTAATATAACAGATTTAGGGTCAAGGATAATTCATTTGTCAGTATAAACATACTGAATATGATTCTTTAAACAAAAAAGAAATAAAAAATAAATAGGTCATCCAGAATTTTTGTGTGTGAAATTCCCAATATAATGATAATGCGGTGTAGGGTCATAATAATGATATTAAATGGAAATACATGCAAAAGTGGGTGAATTATGTTTTAAAGACATATATTAAAATATTTAAACTAAATAACATGAAAAGCACTTAAAGTGATGTTACTAGACTTAGGATTTGGTATGATTAACAAAGTTACATAATTAGAATTAAGTTGTGTTGGATTATATCAGATTAAAATCATAATCATAGTGGATATAATTATACTAGAGTGATTAACAAAATTTGAGTTAATACAATAAAACCAAAAAATATAGAAATATGAATATGTGACTCACATTTTATTAAATTTGAATATGAATTAATACATATAAACATAAGAAACACAATATCTATGTAAAAGTAAGAATTACTTACAAGATATTATTAATAACAGAAACATATTTTAACCTTATGAGTAAAGTAGTCAGTAACCCTGGCTAAACGTAACCATTGTATTATTCATACATTGATTTTTATCATTTCTTAAAAGTAAATAACTCAATATAGTGATTAGATTACGATCTATATTCCTATCCACAGAATACCTCGATACAACAATCATAACTATCTTCCTAGCCATGGAATCCCCCAATATAATGGATCAAATTCACCATATTAATATTCATAGAATATCTCGATCATTACAATAATTTGAAATGGTAACAATTACATATATTATTAAGGAGAAAACATGTAATGTTTTCCTTATATTGAAAAAACTCTCTAAATAAATATAAAGACAAAGAATGTGCAATTCACAAAAAGTGTTCATAAAAGAAATTAAGAGACTATAATCAACTTTGTAAAATTTTTTAAATGAATTGTTATTTATAGGTGGTCTCCCAATGTTTATATTTTCTTGTCTGTTGATACAAACTTTGATAACTAGAAATTGATAGATCATCATAATTGTATTTAAAGTATCATATTGATTAACACAATTATCATGTTAAAGATATTCCATATCATAGGGAAAATTATTATGTGAATCTTGTTATAAACATTAGAAAGTTAGATGGATTTATCTATTCTTTATGAATAAGATGAACTAAATAATAGTTATTATAAATTTTTGGTACCATGTTCATTCATGTGGTCATTAATATTTTACATCTAACGGACATAACATAAATTTGACCACTATTCTGAACAATGGTAATCTCGATTTATTAGACACATGGTTTGTCTGATTATCGTATTGAGTAATATATGATGTTTATATTTGAGATACATTAGAATGCTTCAATTTAAGGTAGAATGTGATGTTTTATACAAAAACATACTAAAAACATGGGACAAAAAAACATAGTAAATATGTTTTAAGAAAGTGTTTATTATTTCCAAAACTAAATGAATGGAATATTAAGAATAATACTTATGACTCAACAATATCCCCCTTTTTTGGACAGAACAAAACCAAAAAATTAAATGAAAAATCACTTGAAAACATAAGGAATGAACTTAGTATTCAGAGTTAATATTTAATCCTTACTCCCCCTTAGGATAATTTCTTCCCCTAAGTATAAAACATTATTTCCATTGAATGATATTTCCCCCTTAATGAATCATATCCACATTTATAAGAAAACTTCTCCAAATATATTAATTTATTCCCCTTTGTGATTTTAATAAAAGGATGGGTAATGAATAAACTTTTTTTGGAGAATTTGAAAATAAAAAATGAAACAATAAAAAAGTAACTAGTCATCCATAAAAGTATGACGGAACATAAAACCAAAACGAGTTGGAAAAACATTCAGAAAAATCCAATTTGGATAAAAATGTAATTTATTCATAAATAGTCATTCTAATGTTTTTTCAGTGAAAATATATCAATGATTTAAAATAAAAAATAATTCATTCTTCATCAAGTTTTTTACTCAAGCCTTTATCTTCATTAAATCCTTTTGGTCATTCTCCAAATTCACAATTCATTTATATTGAGTATGAACTTCATATGAAAACACTTTGTTCTGGTGTCTCAATACAATAACATTATGTTTACATGATTTCAAACTACACGTCTCCATATCAATATATTGGATCATTTTACTTAAAACATAAACTTCTTTATATCATTAATTAGTGGAATCCTTGAATTATTCAACACAATTCACTTTTTCAAGAATAAATTTTGATAACTAACTGAATAAACTTTTTGACTATACCATAAGATTCGTAATTTCATCAAAGAGACCATCATTCATCTAAATATATGAATCTACCCAGTTCACCCCCTTAGGAATTTTATTACATGGCCTTTAATGAGTATAGAAACATTACTATAAGGTATTCATCTTGAATTTAATCTAGATAACTGATTCCATAAAATAATTTTACAGACTCCAATTTATGATTGAGAGGTTCTTGGATTAGCTGAGTCTAAGAACTAAGATTTGGAAAGTAAGGTATTTTTATTTATAGGCTTCTCAAAACATGAATAATAATATCCAATCATTTTTAAGAAATTGTTAAAGAATAATTTCATTGTTATGGGTTAGGTTGAGGAGGTTTATTTTATATTGTACTGACATCCATTACACTACATTAACTCTTACATTTCATTGAAAAATCCTTATCAAATTCCTTAGGAATTTTATTTTCACTTGATAATTCCATAATATCCAATTCATTGGTGTTGGATTTATCATCATCTTTTGTATTTTAATTTAGATCATGTTTTTATTTCTTTTATAATAGTTGATAATATTCTTCGGATGATGAATTTAATTCTTTAGAAATACTTTTTTTTATTTTTTTCCTTGGATGGTAGATCTATTTATGATAATGATGAATCCGATGATTTTTTATTGGATTGATTTTCTTAATTATCATCCACTTATTCATTCTCTTTCTACAGTACCTCTTCTTCATCAACTTATTCTGCTATTTTTGTTTCAACATATCGATATTATTCTTATTCTTATTCTTCTTTCTCATCTCATCTTTTTTAATATTTTTTCATTTCCATCCACTTATTTATATTCATATTTATAACGATCTTCGAAATTTTTTATAGCATCACTTTGACCACCCATAGAAACTGGATTTGGTACTGATTCATTTTATTAAACTACTAAGACTGATTCTTCATCATTAGCTTTTTCCTTCCAATTATCAGTAGTCTAAGGAATAACAGATCAACCCACTAAAGATTGTTTGAAATCCAAAAAATTTCATGATATGATCTAATTGGTCTAGAATATTCGAATCATAATTTTTTTTCAATGGCTATTTCAACTTATTTCATAATATTTTCTCATTACATAGATTTTCACAACCTCTTGGGTTGTTTCTCATTCTTACCTTCTTCTTCTAAAACATTCGCAGACCAAAATCGTAATTCCTTAGATTCATTTGGGTCATTTACAAACTCCAGATCCTATAGTATCATTTCTTCTTTCATTTTTATCATTTCATTTAATACATGATTTTGAATTTTATTAACTTTATTTATTATCTCTCAAGGTGAGGTTTCTATATTCCTCTTTATATTTTTTTCTTATCTATATCATTAGACTTTATTGATTTTTAGGAATCATAGGCAACCCCATCAATGTTTTTTCCAAAGAAAGGATTTTTATTAAAAATTAGCTTCATTTTTTTCGTCATATCATCACTGTTAAATGATATCCTTTCATTAATTGGATACAATTTTTTGGAAACATTAAAAATATGCATACACTCAACAACCAAATAACATATAAAATATAGAAACATTTTAATGTTGGATTTGATTGTAGATTTTTTGATGCTCTATATAGTGATAATTACAAAATTAATAATATATTTATTCCTTTTATTTACATGATAGTCAAATATGAAAACATATGATAGATTTAATGTATCTCTATCACCCTTTATTAAAATAATAAATACGTGAATTTATAGTGATGAAAATATATTATCCAATTTCAGGTGGTAATGTTTTCTGACTTTCTCGTAATAATTAAATAATTATTCTTCTACATTGGTCTTGTTAAAACATCCAAGAATTTTTGGAAGATTAAGAGATGGAAAATATTATTCATTTTTGAAGGTATTCCAACCAAGTTTTAAAGAGACTTGTACAACACCTTATACCTTTTCCAATACATTAAAAAAGAAACTTTCTCTTTCCTATCTTTCTTAATAAATTAAATAATGCCTAAAATCGAGGAACATCATCCGGATAATAGAGAGAAAAATGTTTTTCTAGTTTTTCTTCACAAACTGACTTCCATAATTAAAAGGAAACAATCTTATTTATAGTATAATCACACATTTAATAATAATATCATTCTATAAGTTTCTCCCTGAACACATAACACTTAGATAAATCCTCCTTAGTCACCATAGGATATGAGACTAGTACCAATAATCAGATGAAAATAAAACTTATCGGGATAGAGAACATAAAGGTTGCAAAAACTATGGATAAAACACTTGAAAAAATAATGTGTAATTTGTAGAGACCCTCATTTATATTGTAATATATGGTGATGGTTAAAATTTCATAAGATATTATATGTTTGAGATTACCTTTTTTGTTGGTAGAAATTTATTTCAATAATGTTTTATGTAAATTTTTAATCTCTTAATTTTTTATATTTTTTTCAGAATATGGATGAATGTGATTTGATAATGTTTTATAAACCTTGAAAATAAAACATGAAATATTATAAAACAAAAATAACAATAAAAATAATTAAAATACTACCATAATGAGATTGTTTAAAAACAAAAAGTATAAAATAGTACCTTTCATATTTGAATGGTTTCATGGGAATGAATAACCGGTTCGTTATTGTTTTTGTCAACTAAAAAAATCATGGTTTTTTTAAAAGGATTAATTTGGTATTATCTCTATGAAAAATTATTATATAATATTTCTTAATCTGAAAAAGATTTTAGAAACGTTTGAGTAAAAAAAATTTATAATAGTTTCAGTGTCTAGAGAAAAATTTAAGAATTTGGACTCGAAAATTTTAATAAAATGAATGTTAGTTAATAAAACTCCTTACAATAAAGTTATTAGAAAAAAAAATATTAATAAACATAAAAAGGTTTTTTAAATAAAAGATACTTACCCCTATAGAAATATGTAACTTTATATAAGGATATTGTAAACAAGAAGTGGATATTAATGATTACTTGATGTTTATTATTCCCAGGTTCTATTTAATTTATTCATATATATTTAAAGTAGGAGGTTTTTTAAATATTATATAGTTGTTCTTATGTTCTGATGAATTGTAAAATGATATATCTTTTAAGTGTGTGTTCTCGAAGTAAATTATTTTTTATATATATGTTTTTAGAACATTAGATATCTACTAGGTTTTTACTTAAATCAATGGAACTTGTTTTATCACAAAGTATTTGAGTTATAGTAAAAGACATTCCATAGTCAATGAGTGTCTGTTTCATCAATGAAACTTGTTCACAATAACTTCCAGTTACTATATATTCAGCTACATTTGTGGAAAGTTATATTGGTCATTGTTTTATAAAAGGCCAATAAATTAATGAATCTCTAATGAAATCAAAAGTTAAGGATTTTCATTTCAAAACCATTATATATTCATCAACGTCAACATCCACAAAAATTAATTGAAAAACATTTCTAGAAGAATAGAAAAGGACTAAATCCATAGTTCCCGTAAGATAATGAAAAATTAGTTTTACATCTTTTGAATGAAATTATTTTGGATTTTCATGATATCTTTCTCATAATCATATAGAAAACAACCAATTTTTAGGAATATTGGGTATGTATGGTAAAATTCCTAAAATACCTTGGAAAATATTCTGATCAAATGGTTTCCTAACCTCATTAAGATCTGTATTATTTTAGGTATATATTGGAGTATCAATACAGTTAGTATTTTAGAATCAAAATTTATTTATAATATCCTTTATATACTTATGATGAGATATTAATTTTCCTTCTAGTATATGTAATATTTTAAAACCAATGAAATATGTAAACTTACCCACTATATTCAAATAAAGCTCAAATTTCATGTGTTCTACAAAGGAATATGATAAATATTTTTGAGTTAATCCAAATATAAAGTTGTCAACATAAATTTGTATAATCATAATATTTTCAATAAATTATTTTTTAAAAATATTTGGATCCTAATCTCCCTTAACCAAATTGGTTTGGTTACAAAAATACAATAAATCTATCATACCAGGATCTAAAGGATTCATTATGTCCATATAAAATTTGGTATGTTTATAAATTAATTATGGACATTTTTTATTTTAAAAACCATGTTTTTTTTCAACATAAACTTCCTCATGAACATGTCCATTATGTAAATCAAACTTCACATTAGATTTAAAATAGTTCTAAAATAAAAAATGCTATAAATGCTAGATGTATTCAAATAGCTTCATGTCTTGTTTCCAGTACATAGGTTTATTTATAATCAATTCCCACTTATTTTTTATAACCCTTAATAAAAAGTCAAGATTTATTTCTAATAATTATTCCACTTTCATCACAATTGTTACAAAAAACACAATTTACCCAAATTATAGTTTCTTCTGAAGGTCCCACAAATAAATTCAACATTCTTTTCCAATCAAATTCACTGATATCATCATGAATTTCATTATTAAAATATTAATTTCCAAAAGACTCATCAAGATATTTAGGTTAAAATTGGGATAAGAAATCTCGATGTAAAATTTTGTTCCTTAAGTAAATTATTTTCCTAACTAGTTGATCAACATCACCAATGATATAATTGCTAGGATGATTCCATAGAAACAACTAACATCTTGGGTTTTTAAAAGTATATTCTTCAAAAGGGGTAGAAAATATTCCTATGGAAACAAATAAAAAATTAATTCGTGAGTTATATCCATTTATGATTAACCTAATAACTAGGGATGAAAATCAGTTTTAGAAATAACATCTGAGGATATAGATTAAGGTTGTTTGATAAAAAAGTACCAATTTCACAAAATTTAAAATTTAATATTTCCTCAATAGTATAATATTTTTTACTAAAAACTCTATAAGCTGTAGAAGTAGTAGAATAACCGACAAAATACATTCATCAGATTTGGGTGAATATTTGTAAAAGTTGTCTTTTTATTAAGAAATAATACTTTACAACCAATAAATTGAAGTAAGAAATATTTGGTATTTTTCCTTTCCATAACTCATAAAGAGTTTTATTTAGAAAACATATAATTATCAATCAATTTATATTATAGAAGAAAGTTTTACCTACTTCAACCCAAAAAATATTTAGCAACTCATTATTCACTTGGCATGGTTCTAGTTATTTCTTCAATAATTTGATTCCTTATTTCAACTACATCATTTTACTAGGGTGTAATAGGTGCTCAAAAGTTATTTTATATACCTTTCTTACTAAAAATTGTTTCACAATAAGAATTTAATAATTACCCACCATTATCACTAAGAATAGTTCTCCAAGATATGTTTTTATAATTTTTTTCTTTTTTTATAAAAGTTTTAAAATTTAAAAAGACTTAATAATTCATTCTGAAAAATTAAACCCAATTATATATAGTGAAATCATTAAATAAGAAATATACATAGTATTTACCACCAATATGACCAGATTTTGATTGAACAAATATTTCAATGTGAACAAACTATAAATAATCAAAATTTGAGTCTTAACTAATTGATTTATGACATGACTTATTTCGGTTACCATATGTTTAAGGGACACAAACTTTTAAATTATCAAACCTAAGTTACGTATGATCCTTAGAAAGTCTTTTCTTAGTAAATATAGATATTTTTATAAGGATATTGTGTCCTAAAATTCTATACCATAACCAAGATTGATCTTCCATTTCACCAAGGTAGCTAAGTCTCATCTCATATTGTTTTCGATGATAAGTCTTTATATAAACTCAAACCTATCGGATGTATGAGTAACCACATACGTGGAACTATATAATAAACATTTATCATTAATAAATATTAAAAGGTAACATTCATCACATAATTGACTTGTTTATATAAGGGTTTTATTAAGTCCATTAAAAAATAAAACATTTCAAATAATATTTTTCCCAAGAAGAACTATGTAACATATTATGATAATCTCTTCTAGAGCATTATATCCAAATGTTACTTTTTCATATTTAATTTTTATAATATTCGTGAAGAATTAATTTTTTAAATTTTTATTCCAAGAACATCCAATATTCATGTACCATGTATTTTTTTTGTTGGAACTATCTTTGTTTCCTTTAAAGAATATATACTTTCAAAACCCAAACCTTCTTGGGTCCAATAATTTCATAAAAAACATTATGAATCAATTTTTTTTTGAAAAATATGATTTATGAAAACAAATATTTTTACCATTTTTAATGGACAATTAATTTTTCAGTGACTAACACATCAACACATGGTGTAAAATTTTCACTTTTTGGAACAAATTAATTATTGATTAAAATATGTTTTTATCTGTAAAACCCAATTCGGTGTTACCTTTATAAGGAAAATTTTGTCTTTAAATTTTATTAAAATTTTCCTTTCCTAGATAAAATTTTGAAAAAAGATTCTTCAAAGCATAAATTTCATATTTTAGTTTTACTGATAATTTCATGCCCTTATTAATAATAGTTTTTTAACTATGATTATCAAAACTAGTTTTTGAACTATTTTTCCCATAACTAATTTTCTGAAATATTTATAAATCTTATATTTATCATAAATTGTTTCAAAAAGGTCTAGAAATGTTATGATATTTTATTTGTTAAATCATTTAATCATGAATCTTCCTTAACAAGTCTAACATTAATATTATCATGTTTTTTATTATTTGACAACTATAATATTAAAAAAATATATCGAATCGATAAAATTCATCATAAATAGGAATAGTATTATCTTTTTTATAAGGGAGATTCTTTCTTATAAGATATAGAATATTTCTCATCATGATAATTTAAAATTAATTCCATGTTTGTAAGATTTTATTTTTCATACTTTGTCCATAAGATAATGATTTATGTGGTGTACATTAGTAAAAAATAACTATGTTCCTCTATCTATAAATTTTAATATGTGATGAAATTTTAGAAGAATCACCTTCACTGGCACTATATGTGTCGACATATTTTTAATCATTCTTTCCTTTTGATTTGTAATTTTTTTAGAATTCATTTATTTTTTCTTTTATTTTTTATCTTTCCACTTCATCTTTAGAAAATCTAGTCAGATAAGTCTATATTTATTACATTCATATCATGTGACGTCATATTTATTATCCCCTTTATCCTTATGACATTATTTTATTGGGACTAGAAATATTTATTTCGCATAATATTATTCATTCTTCTGGAGATATTTTCTAATTCATTCTTAGAATGGTTAAAAGTTATATAATTGGATTGAATAACAACATTCTTCTTCCTTGAATATTTAACAACTTTCTCATGTGTTTGAGATTTAGAATGTAAATTAGTAGTAACAATCAAAACACCTATATTATTAATATTTTCTTTCCAATCATCTCTATTATTTATTCCTTCATATTTCAAAAGAGTTCGAATGAGATCATCAAGAGTATGATTATTCATCTTTCTCATATCATTAATAACAATTATATTTGACTCCCATTCATTGGACATAATATCTAAAATCTTTCACAAAATTATTTCATCATAAAAAAACTTTTTCACTAATTGATTTAATGAAATTTATTATTTTCATGATCATATGGTTCATCTTTTGCAACTGTTTCTCCCAGAAGAAAATCAAAGGCCTGGTAGTGTGATCTAAGCATAAAACTCCCGGTCTCAACAAATTTATAAGTTTCAAACTGTGTAACATCATGATTTTTAAATATATTATTTGCAGCTTCCCATGAGAAAATATGACTATATATTCTTATTCTCATGGAACACAATAAACTATTATTTAATCTAGTTTAACTATTACTCTTATTTTTCATGATGTGTAAAAGGCATAACATCCTCATTATAAATATTGTAGTTTTAATGAAAAATGTTTTTATAACGGTATAGTCCATTTTTATGTTAAATTCCATAAAAATCACTAATATTGATGGTAAATCAAGTCAAGGTGGTCTCAGTTTTATATGGGGCACGTTTAGAGCCCAGTGGCCATTAATGGGATTTAATGAATGGATCACACTATTATAGGAAATCATATAGTCAAGCCTATACATATTTTTTAAACCATGAAACTGAAGATAGTGGTAACCTATAGGCTACACAGTTTTTATAAAACCATGCAACCCAAGGCACATGGTGGTGTGAGGAACTACATGATTTTGATAGTGGAATTTCGCATGGTTTGGGAAATCATGTGGGGTAAATCCTTAAGCAGTATCTTGCACATGGTTTGTGAATAGTTTAGTTAATTGTGAACCTTAACGATGCACCCTTATATTTTGAGGTGAAATTACTAAATTTCCTCCCATTTAATCTAATAACCTAATTTTATTTCCCCCTTTTTTTCATTCCAGAGGTTGAGGGTGTTGTATCTCTCTCGTAGTATCTCCTCCTCCACATGACAATTTTCTTGATTAATTATTCATTTGATGTCCAATTCAGGATCCAAATGAATTGTTATATAGCTTATGTCATTATATTTTTTCTTCTTTAATTTAGTTCAATTTATTTTTTCAAATCCTTCATTCTATTTAATGTAAATCTCACTTGGCTTATTTTTAGGGTGTTTGATCATTTCATAGATTTCATCCAACCTACTCCGAATCTAAGGCTAATATCGAACGAGGAGTCTTCTACAACATTGAGGTAGGTGGTAAATTTTTTTTTTCATTGAGTTATGATGTCTTGTAACTATTTCATTGTGTCATACGCTAGATTTTTTCAAGAACCCCTATGTTTTTGAGTTCTTTATTCTAAATTGATCCTTCCAACAAGATACATGCATGTTGATCATTATTTAGTAAATTAGAAGTTTTTGATCTCGTTTATGGATACCCCTTGGGTGCTTGAAGCCGAATTTATCTTTATGGTTAAATTATTTAATATCATTGAAATCCCAGTTAGCATTCATTTTGAATTTGAAATGGAAATTCCCTTGATACATGAATGATTAAATGAAACCATGCTACATCCTAAGTGCATGGGAGAACTTGCCATAGGAATTAACCATGTATATCATTTCCCATTTGTTTAAGGAAATTCCTAAGTTTATTATTTATCATTGAAAAATTATATGAAATTTTTAATGGATTAAATGTTATTTATTATAAAGGGTGGTAAGGCCACGCCAATTGTTTTAGCTTCAATAAATTCTAAATTGAAATGTTTTGAATTATTGTAAATATTTGGCATAGTAGACATGATAAATATGTTGTAATGACTCATATATTGTATTATAAATGGATTAATTATTTGATATAGGATGTGATGTGAAGGCGTGGGTTCTGTTGAGCATGAAGTTATTGTGCTCCCTTACATCGGGTGATGAGTATGACATCTCACACAACTGACACTATTTGAATGTTGGGATTGACGTGGCATGGTCTGTTGATCATGTGATGACATGGTGGTTCAATCACCATATTAAGAGTTTTTAATGACATCACACACTGTTATTGGGATATAGGGAATGTACACTTTTGAATTAGCTTATAGGATCATTAGAATTGTCAAGGATGTCGGGGTTATGCCCCTGTCTAGACAGCAACAATTATTCCTGTTAAATGACCACTTATGTTCACACGATCTTAGTTCATATAATTCGATTCAATATATCACTATACTATATATATTATTAACAAACACACAAAAAATCATATATATATATATATACATAGTGACTATTCAGACTTTCCTTCTGGCCATGAGCCGAATAAGGTAGACCTTCCATTTTTCCAATAGGAACATGAGCGAGCTATTGATTTATTTCAGCATTGTTTTCCTATTCTATTTATACCTACACAATATTTATTTAGAATCATTTCATGATTTACATGTTGACAACATTGGTGAAGACCTACTGATATTTTTATCTCACACCCTAATCGAGCTATCTTGGGTACCGAAAAATATCACATGACCTCATATATGGATAAGGAAAATATATATTCTATAGTTTTTTGTTATGGTTATATATATATGGAGCTTAAAAGCATAAGACTGAGCATACACTCAATTTTCGGGTGGATCATATTTTTGAACTTTTTTTAATTTTTTTATAGAAAGACTTAATGACTACTCCCATATTTCACTTTATATATATCTACATTCAATAAATCCATGTATTTTCACTACTATTTATTCCTTTTTATTATTATTCAGTTCTTCAGTTATATTTTTCATTCTACTTTTTATTATTTTTCCTTTTAATATATTCTTCCACTATTTTATGTTTATGTTTATTATAACAAAAGTTCTTACAATTTGATAATAGAGTATTTTATTCCCCCTATAACACATTAACACCATTTCCTCTAGTCGGTAGACTCTAGTATATGGGGAGGAATGCTTGAGTCCATTTGACCCACCAACTTAGGTCACGGGTCATGTGGAACTCAGTCTGGGATGTTATAAAGTAGTATTAGAGTTTTATTTTTCCATTTATTTTTGTTAGGGTATTAGACAGCAGAATAAGAGTTAAAGGAATTTGGAATTAACCCTATGTTTGGACATAGCTAACCCATCTACAGGGGAAATCCAAATTACATGGGATGGGAAATTGTAGTTGTTGTTTTCACCTGTCATGATTGATATGACGTATCTACTGGGTGATTCACTTGATTTATGATGTTATCAATATTGGTATTATTGAAATTAGGATTTATTTATCTAGTTCTAATGAAATGATTGTTTGGAATTAGTACATGCATCAACATAGGCACAATAGATTCAATATTCCACAAAAATACCAATGTCAAATCTATTATCAATGTGTGTTTTACTATTTTATTTTAATAGTTCATTGAATATTTATTTAATGGTGATGAAACATATTTTAGGGATTATAAAACATAATTTATACTTAATGTTTCTACCTTAACCTATCTATTCATTACTGAATAGGTTAAACTGGATAACCTATGTTGTAAATTATGACGCATTAATCTATGAACCATTGGTCTAGTGGGTAGGAATGTTTTATGGTGTGGATTGACTACATGTCATATATTTTTTAATAAGGAGCATGGGACCTTATGGATGAGAAATTCTAATCCATACAATTGAACCATTTAATTTGATTTAAATACTTGATCAATCATAACATTAAATTGAATATGACTTTTATAGTAAATATAGATATTATGAACATGTGAATCAATGACTTAAAACTTAACCCGACCATTTAGCGTGTAAATAGGTGTCTATAATGTTCTTATGAACTATTATGGATTTTCTTTATTACGTATTCCTAGATTTAAATGTAGGAAGAGGGGTAAGATTTATTCATATGAAGGCTTGAATCCAGTCCTATTTTCCAATTTATAATATCTAAAACTGTTAAAATCTCTTTGGAGATGTTTTTTTTAGCATTGTAGCATTATGCATTTATGAATTCCACTTGTCTCATTACCTAAAGGTGATGATAAATATATTCCTATGGTGGAGGACCTTGACTACTAATGGTTCATATTGTAATTCCACCTATGGAACCACTGATTATTTCTTATATGGAATCTGTCACTAGATTCCATGCAGGATTATTATAGAAGCTAGAATCTATGCAAGAATTTGTTCATACTACCCCTAGTATTTCAATGTTGACCTACAATAATCCCATGTTTTCAAGGGATGGAAGACCACCTGTTGCTGATTCATTGCTCAAATCCATTCATTATATATTTCAATACCTTGAGTTGCCTCTAAAGAGGAGGCTCATTGTGGATGTGTACAGGATGCATGATTCTAACAATGATGGTGGGACATTATCACC
Source organism: Viscum album (assembly GCA_963277665.1). Classification (NCBI taxonomy): domain Eukaryota; kingdom Viridiplantae; phylum Streptophyta; class Magnoliopsida; order Santalales; family Viscaceae; genus Viscum; species Viscum album. The sequence goes on from OY728142.1 coordinate 1,494,490,854, forward strand.
TAGGTGGATTGGAATCATGATATGATATGGGTAGATTTTCATACCATTAACTATAAATACTTTATTCCCAATACAATGAGGGATGAATAATAAAGATAATTTCTAAACTTGTAGAATGGGAGAATATCAGTAATGGAATACTATTGTCATTTCACAAAGAAGTAGCAGATAGCTCCTAAACAAGTGGGCGATGACCTTATGACTACCTTGTGATATGAGGATTGGTAGGTATACACCATCAGGTCTTAGTTTAATGTATTTTTATTGATGACTATATTATACATAATCAACTATAACATTATTAAATAATGAAACTTTATTGGAAAATATGACGAGATTCAAGGCTTTTCTTCACATAGAGCTAAAGTTCCTTCTTCTGGGTGAATGAGACATTTTAAGGATCCTTTTTTAGGTAAAAGTAGTTAATATCCTTGTGAAGATATATTTATAATATGTCACCAGTGTAGGAAGTTGGGACACATGAAGCTTCACTACATTCATGATCTAATAGATTGCAGAGGTTGTTGTAGAATGGGGAATATTAAGTGATTTTGGAGAATTCTCCCATGAGTACCTAGAAAGTGGGGATCTTCTCCTACTCCTCGATCAGGAGGGGAATAAGTTGTATCATGATATGCAGGTAGCTAGAATATCACTGGTTAATATGTATGATGTGTTTTTTGAGGTAGAGTTACTCAGACTTATGATTATTTGAGCTAGAAGAGTGGAACTACTTAAAGAAGTTAGGTAGTGACATAGGGTCACAGTACATGCCTGTTGTATGTAGCCCAACCTACAATGGATGAGCAGAGTGATATACCTTCTACAATATGAGGTACTAATCGAGTAACATCCACATTTTTTCTACTTTATTTGACACATGTGGATCTCACTATTTTACATCTAAGACCAATATGGGATTTTTAGGCCTCAAGATCAGACACTTCTATCGAATAATGTTTCTAGATACCTCATTAGGTATTCAATCAATGGGAATTATCTATTGAAAGGATTTTCCCCTTGAGATTGGTGGTTACCTTTTCATATGGAATATTTTCATACTCAACATGATGACCTTTGATGTAATCATCATGATAGAATAATTAGTTCCCTATCTATCACATATTGAACGATATCATTATAGGTTGGTGTTTACATAACCAGTGGGAGTTAATCACATGTATTACGGAGAATTCCATAAACAAGAAATGTGATCAATACTTGAGAAGAATAATCCAGGAAATGTGAAAACATATATCACTAGTATTTTCTTGGATGATTAGGGGTTAGGATCCACTATTTTTCCTCCTATAGTAGTGAATTATAGGGTTATATTTCCTGAAAACGAATTTGTTCTACCTCTATTGTGATAGGTATAGTTCACCATTGATTTGTTTTGAGGAGAATAACTAGTGAACATTCCAGCATATAGTATGGAACATTAGGATCTTCTTGAACTCAATATGTATTTATATATTCAAGATTATTAAGGATTCATATGCCGAGAACATATCAATTGGGTTCACTAATTCTTATACCAAGAAGGAAGATGGTACTCTTTGTATTTTCATGGATTACCATCAGTTAGAAAATATTATGGTAAAGAATCAGTATCTACTGCCCAAAATAGATGACCTCTTTGATCATCTTTGAGGAGAGAGTGATTTAAAAGATATGTATGAGGCTAGACTATCACCAGGTGCATTTCTGAAATTCGGAGATACATCATAGAGCTTTCAAAAGTAGGTATGGTCTTGATGAGTAACTAATCATACTATTTAGACTCACGAATGCACCAACAGTCTTTTATAGATATTATAAATATAGTTTTCCACCTGTATCTAGTTTAATTTATGATTAAATTTATTGAAGATATCTTAGTGTATTCATGATTTAGACCCATCCATGAAACCCATCTTGATATCTTGCTGTATACACTGATAGAGCATCAGATCTATGAAAATATATGTAAATAATACTTTTGGATCAACAACGTCCACTTCATGGGTCACATTATCTCAGAAAAAAGAGTTTCTATAATCCTAGAGAATGTGAGAAATGCATTTTTCTAGGAGAAACTTAAGAAAATATTTTAAATTATAAGTTTCTTAGGAATTATTGGATATTACAAACACTTTATCATCGATTTATCATATATTAAAGTGTCACTTACAAGATTGAAAAATAAATGTTGGAAATTCATGTGTTCAAAAGCTTGTAAAGTAGCCTTCTATGACATGAAGGTCCATTTTACTTTAGCAAAAATACTGATTCTACCACATCTAGGAATGATTTATACTATATATTGTGATGCATCTAGTATCAGTCTTAGAGAAGTTTTGATGTAGCATGACTAAGTCACTGTGTATGAGTCTCGTTAGTTGAGGCCCTATGAGGGAAATTACTCAGCACACCATATTGATCTAACTATAGTTACTCATTCTATACACTATTGGATACAATATCTACATGAATAGAATTTTCTGTAATGAAAATAACCCAAAATACTCATGATTATCTTTTAAAAGAGAGATATAAATCTCAGTCAGCATAGGTGGGTGGAGTACTTACAATCATTTTATTTCAATCTTACCTATACACCTGGTAAAGGGAATGTTATAGCTGATGCTCTTATCTATAAGACTCATACATATATGGTTTAGGAATCTAGTGACAAATGACAACTCATAGCCTTATTCTCAGATATTCACATTGAGGTTCTAAAGGATCAGGGTTAGACTATCCTCTATGACTTAGTAGTTAATTCTAATCTTTTGAAATTGGTAATAATGAGGAAACTATCCAATCTTGAAGGAATTTTCCTAAGGGATATTTTCTTAGATAATAATACATCTTCATGTTTGACCATGGATGAGATGATACCTTATTTTTCAATGGGCGTGTATATGTCCGGGGAAGCACTAGAGAGGATCTTAGAGAGAGCCATGATTTTTACATATAAGATTACATGTTTTAAGCATTATAATACATCATAGTAAAACACAAGGATCATAAATTCTGGTGTCTTAGAAGATATGGAACACAAGACTGAAAACATGGAACTAAATAATACATTTATTTATTTAATCATCAAACAAGGCTCCTAACTTTCATTATTCTCAATCATCTACATTGCGTACCCAAGGGAACACATGAAAAAAAAGGGATGAGCTAAATTAACCGGTAAGGGAATAACCATAAGAACGATGCATTAGCACGTGGGATAGAAGGCATGAAATGATGAAATAAAAAGTCATGTAACATATGGAATCATAACATATAAACATGGAATCATATAAACCTGGAGTTATAGTAAGGTGGTAGAAACATAAAATATGACATTAACATGAGTCAAGGATAACCACCAAGACTATTCCACATGGTATCATAAGCCAAGGATAACCGTCCAGACTATCACACATGGTAGCACAAGCCAAGGCAACTGCCAAGACCATCGCACATAACATCTAACGTGACTCAAAATTACCCAATGCATTAAAGATATATCTAAGATAACCCATCTTAACTTTTCATGAATATGTTTTCCACATAAATAATAAAACATAATCAATCTTACATAAAAATATGTGTTACCCATGGAAAAAATTGGGTACCATAATCAGGTCATAATGTATAACAAATGGGCCTATCATAAAAGTGTCCATGAATTAAAGGAACTAAAATATAAATGGATTTTCCTAAGGTAAAAAAATTTGTATATAATTTCAAGTGATTTCAAATATTAGTGAAAACATGTAAGAAGAGTATTTAAGAAATTTTATCATTAAAAATGATTGTGTGGTTTTATAGAAAGTACTATGGTGCCTTAAAAACAGAAAAGGGACCAATATTTTATATAAAACTAGAAGTGAACAAAGAATGTTTTCCTAATAAAATGACTAATTTTATAAATAAAATGGTGTATTAAAACAAAAGATAGTGTGCACCTAAAAATGGGTAAGAATTCAGGAAGTTCCATTAAAACAAGATATCTTTTCGGGAAGTATTGAGGAGGGAATCACTTAAAAACATTTATATCCCCAAAAATAAAATGATGAAAGGGTCTTGATAAATTAATTGCATACATGTAAAAAAAATAGAAGATTAAAATAAAAATATAGGATAAATTCATTTTGGTAATAAGAATGATGAGGCAACCTGAAGGAATAAAGGATGTTTGGGTACAATCCCTTATGGATTAGCAGCATGGTATTAGATGTACTTAGGAGGGATTAATGAGAGAGAAAGGGTTTTCTCATCACTTATAAATAATTAGTGTAGTTTGGGGGAGGTTCAAAATCATACACCATCATTAGGAATTACATATAGAAGGGTATAACAAAGAGGAACTTCTTCAATAAAAGTGAAATAGAGAGTATCCCTTAATTTAAGTTTGATGGTGTTCTCCACTTGATATTAATGACTTATAGAATAAATCTTCCTTGAGAGACTCTTAAAGGGAGTGGATTTGGAATTTTGAAGAGACTAAGGGCTGTTGGACGTGGTGGAAGAGCTTGGGTAGTGATTTTGTAAATTATTTACTCAAGGCACAAAGATTTATAGGAGTCAAGAGAAGAGGTAATTATGGGTGGTATTTATAGTAGAGGAGAGGAGGGTTTTCATAATATTTTATTATTTAGTTTATTAATTTCCCTCAAGAACAAAAATAAGGATGATTCCATGACAAGAAATATCAATAAGTTCATTTGAATTTTATCTAAGTTTTCTTACATCATCCATGATGCAAGGAATAGTCAATTTAGCTTATAATGTATATATATGGTAAATTACTATATTTTACTATTCATAAAAATTCATGTATTTCAGAATAATACCATAAATTTATCATGACCATTTTCCTAAATTTAGAGTCCAAAAATGAACAACTTTTTTCTAAAATAATTTTCTAAATATAATTAATAGTTTTTGTTAAAATCATAATTTAATTGATAATACAGATTTTAAAACTATAACTAGTTTTATAATGTTTTACACAATTAAATAAGGTCTTATAAAACTATCTTAAAAACCAAAAAAACATAAAATTGTTAATTTAATGAACAATATTTAGGAAAATACATTTTCTTATAAATTAAATAATTACTTTTAATTAATTATTTATGACTTACAAAAAAACAAATACTTTTACTATGATCATATTATCAATTATAAGATTTCTCAATTTTATTTATACATTCTAGGGCGAGGTTACTAATATTTCGGTCAATTTACTATTCGTAAGGGTTGTATTACTATTCATAATGGTCAGTTACTATTCACCGAAAATTATGTTTTTCATATCAAAATCTATACATCTTATTGATCACAACTGTGTAAGCCAGATTTTCGAAATTCAAATGACAGAAATGTCAAAATTATGTTTAAAGGTCACATAGTACTTATTAGTTCATTGTGTTGCGATTTCATGTTATTATATGACATAATTATAAGAAATTAATTTCCATTGATGAATCATTGGGTCATTACAAAGCTGATGTGGGAATCTCATTCCTTAGCATGGGCGGTTCACCTCAGTGTCAACAAAATGTATCTGGTTCTACGACACCAATATTGATGACCTAGTATGAAATGGGATATAGGAATATTTATCACTCAGTGTTCCACCTGTCACTAGGTGAAGGTGGAACAGAAGTTACCAGAAGTGAATTTACAACTGTTGTTTATTCTTGTGTAGAAGTGGGATGATGTTTCAATAGATTTTGTGACTAGAGTACCAAAATCACTGAATGGAAACAATACACTGTGTGTTGCCATAAATCATTCAAAAAAGGTTAAACACTTATTACCTTTGCGAGAGACCTTATCTATGGATGATTAGAGAAGGATTTATTTCATATAGGTTGTATTACTTCATTGAGATCTGTGATCTATTATTTATTATAGAGACACTTTCTTCACATCATGGTTTTGACAGGGATTGTGGAAGGCCTTGGGTACACATGTAATTTTGAGCATGACCAAACACCCACTGATAGATGGATATACAGAGCATACAATTCAGGTGCTGGAGGACATGATTCATTTATTTTTCCTTGATTTTAGAGGTTCCTGGGAGAAATAAATTACTCATGTGGACTTTTCCTATAACAACAGCTTTTAGGCTACGATCGAGATGGTTCTCTATGAAGCCTTGTATAGTAGGCTTTACTACTCACCTTTTTATAGTTAGGGGAAGGAGGGTCTACTATTATTGGGCCACTTCTCATAAAGAAGACTATAGAGAAGTACTACTTGATAAAAAAACATGTTTATTGTCTAGTCTAGATAGTAGTCTTATGCCAAGAAAAGCTGATGACCTCTTGATTTCATTGTCAGAGACCCCAATTTTTAGCGAGTCTCAACAAGGTTGGGCCATAAATTTATTCAAAAGTAGGTTATTCTCTCACTAAGGTTCATTGGACCCATTGAGGTTGTGAAAAAAATCCGACCAGTGGCTTACCATTTGGAACTTCCTCAGAGATACTGGACAATGCATGATGTGTTTCACATGTCTCAACTTCACCGATTTCTTCCAGACCCATCTCATGTATTCTATCCTAATGAGGTTGATTCAGATTTATATGCTACCCTAAAAGAGTATCCCATTTGTATTTTTGATTGATTCATGAAGACACTACAAGGAAATTTAGTTTATTTGGTGTGGGTTCTATAGAAGCACAACCAAGTATAGGATGAAACTTGAGAATATGAACATCATATATGATCCTAATGGCTATATCTCTTTGATAATGATGCCCTTTTTCCCTCATAAGGAAAACTCGGGGATGTGTTTCTTTACAGAGGGTAGGTTGTAATGACTTATTTTTCACGAAGGTCTGAATAATTTATTTTTTCCATAAAATATTTAAATGGACCTAATATGGAAACCAAATAAATTTAAGGAGGTCTTGGATGAGTATATGGATTGTTTGAATCCTAGATCCCTAGAATTGGAAAAAAAGATTAGGTTGCCCGGTTAGAGAAACTATACATCATATACCATATAGTTTCTCAAAAAATTGATTTTGTAGACATTGGGAAATTTTAAACCACAGTACATTTTTAAACCATGTGACACAAGGAGCCCAGTTTTAGGAGGAACTCTAGGTGTTTGATAATGGGATTTGAAATTGTTTGGTAAACCGTGTTCCGTAACCTTGTTGGGTAAATCCTTAAGTGTTTTCTTGCTCAATGTTTGTGCATAGTTTGGTAAAATGTTCTCCATAACCATGCGCTGTTATGTTTTGAGATGAAAATTTTTACCTTCCTCATTTAATATCTTAAACTAATTTTATTTCTCCTCATTCTCATTCTATTAACAGAGGGTATTAATCTTATCTTATAGAATCTCCGCCTCCTCAATCTAGGATTCTAAATTCGTTCTTTATCTAATGTCTAATTCAATATCTGAATGAAGTTTTTGATAAGGTATTCTCAAATTTCTTATTTCCTTTGATTAAATTTTATTTTTTAATCCACCATTCTATTTAGGTTCAAGCTTATTTTACCTATTTTTAGGGAGTTGGACTATTACATAGATTTATTCAAACCTACTCCAAATCTAAGGGTGATACCAAGTGTGGTTTCCACTATGTCCTTGAGGTATATGATCACATTGTTTTACCTTTGAGTTTTCATGTATCAAAGTTATCTATTTATTTCACATGTAAAATTTTACCAAACAACCCAATTGATATTAAGTTATTTATACTAAATTTATCCTTGCACCTTGATACATGCCTTTTGATCATTGTAGAGTAAATTAAAAGTTTATGATCTCATTTATTCACAACACCTAGGTGTGCCAACTAAATTTTTGCCATATGGTTAATTGATTTAATTTCCCAAAATTTTTAGTCAGCATTTAGTTTGAATTTGAAATGGAATTTCCCTTGATACCTGAATTTTTAAATTAACCCAAGATACCTCCAAAGTTCGAGGACCAATTTTTTATAGGAATTACCCATGGATGTAATTTACCACTTGGCTAAATGAAATAATCATAGATTATTTTATATTTTTAAATTGAAAATTATTATTCAATTATTTAAATGGAATGACTTATAAAGGGAGGTAAGGCCACACCAACTTTTTAAGATTCATTAAATGCTAAATTTAATGGTTACACCTATTTGTATATATATGGATTAGTGAAAATAATACTAGATAGGTAATAGCTAATTTAGTTTTTATAAATGGATTCATTACTTGATACGAGCTGTCATATGATAGTAAGAGTTTGGTTGATCAGGATGGTATCAGGCTCCATTACAAACAATAACGTCTCGCACTATTGACAATATTAGGGCATTCGGCATTACACAACACTCATTTTTTCTAATTATAAAATTTTGTCTCTCTCGCCATTTCAAGTGTCACTCACAAAATCTCACACTCTTATTATGAGGTAGGGAATGTACCTTGTTTCATGATATTATAAGATCATAAGATTGGTCATGGAAGTTTGAGTTCTGCCCCGGTCCTATCAGCAACTAGTATTCCAAGTATATGCACACTAATATCTACATGTACTTGGTTTATATAAGTGGATGAAATATATATTTATCATATATATATTATATATTAAATATAATATTTATATTCACTTATCATACATTCCTTCCATCCATGAGCCGAAGAATGTAGACCCGCCAGGTGTCCTATAGAAACCTTAGTGGGCTGGTGATTTATTTCAGCATTGTATTCCAATTATCTTTGTATTTGAACACTATAACCCTATGGGAACTGCTTGGTTTATGTTTATACACCATTGGGGGTGGCCTAATAGTATTTTTATCCCACACCCCACTCGGGATGCTTTTGGAACCTGAGAAGATTATCTGTATGTGGGTAATGATAAGGGAAATAACCCTTATATAGGTTCTTGATATTCTTACCTATAGATGGAAATCATGAGAAAAGGAACAAGAAAATTCTCAATATTATAATGGATCACCTTTTTGTTATTTTGTACATTTTTTTATAGAATTATTGTATGCATGTTCCCCTATTCCTCATTTTTCATATCAACATGTCATGAATCTATGTTTTCCAACTATCATTTAGGCCTTTGTATTATTATTCATTTCATCAATTATATTTGTTCTTCCACTGATTAATTATTTTTTATGTCTATATATGCTTCTGATGTTGTATGATTATGTTTATGGTTATATCTATTGTACCACTTTGATAAGAGGATATGGTCTCCCCCATACCACCTTTACACCATCACTGCTAGTCGGAAGCCTCCAAAATACTAAGAGGAACACATGAGGCCTTGTAACCCATCATCTCATGGAATGGGTTTAGGAAACCCTAGGTACAGATGATACAGTAGTCTCTTGTAATCAGGAAAAAATTATCAACCTTAGTGTTGATAAAAAACTGTTCATCCTCTCTCCCTAGTACTCATAATCATCACCATCAATGATATGTGATCATTTCGGAATTAGATTTCCTTTAGATCCAACATTTACACCGTCAAAATTTAAAACAATAGAACATATTTTCCACAGATACATGTTTGTGTAAAAAAAGTTACAAAAAAAATAAATAAATATCATAACATTAAATAAGTTTCAATTAAGTAGATATTTAAAAAATAATCAAGCTATAAGAAGGTGAAGACATCGATTACACAAATAATAATATTGTAATAATTATCATAGATAACTATAATTATATGAGGTGGTGAATTTTAGTTTAAAAATATAACATAAAATATTTAAATTAAATAACACACAATCCTCTTAAAGTGATTTTATCAGACATGGACTTGGTCTGATTGAAAAAAATCATAGAATTAGAATTAGAATATATCAGATTCTATATGAGTTAAATCACAATCACAATGGATCTGATTATATTAGATTGATTGTCATAATAAGAGTTAATATGATAAGAAAACAATACAAAGACTTAAATGGGATGAGGAACTTTCTATTAAATGAGCAACATAATTAAAACATGTAAACATAAGAAAAATAGTATTTATTTAAAAGTAATAATAACTTAAAATATATTATTAAAAATAAGACCCTCCTTTAACCTTAATAGTAAGTCATTAAATAACCCTAACTAATGGTAACTATAATTTTATACTTATATTAAATTCGGTATTTACTTACTAGGAAATACCTTGATATGATGATCATATTTAGCCCTGTCTTCAAATCTATAGAAGCGCTCAGTATGATGATCAGATCTATATTCTTTTCCTTAGAATCCAATGATCTGATTGATCAGATTTACCATCTTCCATTCCCTTGAATCCCTCGATTATAAAAATTATAAGACCCAGTAAAAATTTTAAAAAATCAGTGGAAAACATAATAAGGTTTTTTATGAATGAAACCCCTCTTTACTGAAATTCGAAGACTAAAAAAGATGATTTCAAGCTATTTATTCTTCATAAAACCATATAATGGATGTAAAAAACTGGTTACAAACTCTTTAAATAACTCTATATTTATAAGTGATCATCCAATGATAATATTTCCAATTTTTTTTAAATGGCCTCAAACAACTGGCACTTGATAGTTCATCATAACTATATCTCTGACATACTATTTATTAACATTGTTATAGTGTTGAATATATTATTTAATATAAAAAAAATTCATATTTGAGTCTTACAATAAACTTTAGTTGGTCTGAGAGACTTATGTATTGATTATCAATACGATAAAATGAATAATAGTTAGTCTGAATTTTCTGTACCAAGGTGAGTTTGATGGTCATATCCATTATATATCTTGTAGAAAAATTATAATCCCAAACACTAGTGTTAACAATGGTAATTTCGATTTATCAAATACACAGTCAGTTTGATTATCATATTGAGTAATATATAAAATTCATATTTGAGATACTATAACATACTTCTATGTATGGTAGAAAGTAATATCTTCTAAAAAATATTAAAAATCTTGGGACATAAACAAGTAGGTAAACATGTTTTAATAATGTTTTTGGGATTTCAAAAACTAAAGTAATGGAAAGGTTTGTAGTAGAACCTCTAACTCAATAAGTGTAAAAAGGGAAATGAGTCAGTTCAATGTTCCTGATACTGAAGAGTATCTAATAGATGGTAGAGTAATCCAGATGTGCTCAATTACTGGATGATACTCAAGTCATAGAGTATGGTCACAGTATTCTCATCCAATTAATGGAATTTTATAATACTTTTAGGTTTTCAATGTTATGTTAACTATCAATCCATGTAACTTCTATATACCTAAAATATTGGATATCTCTCCCTACTCAAGATCTTTAGATATAGGGCATACTGATTCCACTAATAAGGGATCTTTAACCCTTTAATAGTGAGAGTAATATCAACCCAATATGATCCATTAGTAGACGATCTCAAGGCCCAATACCTTTGGGGGGGATTTCATCCATACTAAGGGATTGTATAATGAAATATTGCACTAGAATATCTCTTTGTCGTTATGGTATTGTTAAATTCACCATGTATTTCAAGAGTCAGACTTAGTCTCCAAAACGAAGTTGTGGTCAATTAATCTTTTCCCTTCATGTGTTTTATTTCTATATCCGAAACCGACTCTAATGTAAATAAATAAAAAATATCCACTAAGTCTATAAAATAACACGACATCTCTAAACAATTTATATGATTTATGAACCTTTATCCATCAAATGACCAAAAATACTACATTGTCGTGATCTATGTGAAAAAATACTCATGATTGACTATTCACTTTCCCACAATAGAAACTCGAAAAAAATATTCTTCTGGTAAAAATGCACATATTATCATATTATATATGAGAAGTGTAATTTAACTGGACTTGGGGGTTGTACACTGAGTAAAAGTTAAGTATCATATATTAGTCTTGAAGCATCTATCTCAATGTATGGGATGTGATACGGTAGATGGTTTATCAATTTCTTGACAAATGAGTAATTTTTGATCAAAAAATATTTATGATAATATATATATATATATTATCTTTTTTCTGAATGATCCTTATCCCCACATGTTGCCCAATTTTTATTATTTATTATTTCATTGTTTAAATGTCATACTTTCTCAAGATTCTCCCATGGAAACCCTACTAGTTTCTTGTTTGGATTCAAGCTACACTGCGTGTGACCATGCTGACTACCAGACCTTGCACCTCGTCTGATCCACTGTCATGCTGACCTCCCACTACCACTACATTGAAGGGCATCGACTGCACCCCAAACTTCCCTTCTCACCATGCTTTCCTCCCTTTCCCACCACTCACCAAACTCCACACCATACCACCTCCCTTTGAGATCTAGTTCCATATCTCTCTTTTTCTACACTCCACACACCACCCGACTACCCTACCTCCTCACTTTGCCTAATATCATAGCTTTTAATATAAAAAAATTATTTAATTGATATATTATAAAATATATGTTTCTTTTGATAAAATTATACATTCAAAGGTTAAAATTTTAATTTCTTTTAAAACACATTCTTCTGTGATATATTTTTTTGAATTAATTATATTGATCTTGAATTTTTCATAATTAATACTTTCAAAAATTACATGATTTTAAAAAAAATTTATGGAATCCATTTATTATTTTGATTTAAGTAATTCCTTGAAAATTTTATTATGGATTTATTAATCTAGATATTAAATTATTTTGTTGATTAGATTTTATTTTCGGGTTTTATTTTCTACATTTGGTCTTATGATAAAATGCTCATGCAGCAAGTCAATCGACCAAATGTGGGAAATTTGAAGTCTTAATGTGACCGCAATGGAAAACTCCACAAACTACCTCATGTTGAGTATCATAACATCTTGTGGAAGTAATTTTATGTTGATATGAATTGACTGTAGGCTTGGTCAAGTGAAAGTGACTTTGCCCAGGGCTGAAATTTTTGTTTTTGAATGAAGAGGTACAAAAAACAATGCCCGTCTCAAATGAATTCATGATACTTATTATTTTGTGTGAAGAGGAAACCATGACACCGCGCCATAACCAACCCACCACATGAGAAATGTTCAACGTACCAAAATCTTGAATCCAATATGTTCTTTGGAGAGACATCAAGCTACCAAAAGTTATCTTCAACCTATCATGCGACTGAAAATTATGCCACACTAGTGCAGAAAACGTTTTTTACATCAGTTATTTTTTATTTTTTACATTCGTTTTTAGCCAAGGTTATTAATGGTGATGTTATAAATATTGTTTTTACATTGGTTATTATAAAACCAACAAAAAACATAAATATGATGTTTTTTTCAAGTCAGTTATTTAATAATCTATGTGAAAAACCCTTCAGAGGCTTGATTTGTTATGTGGGTTATGTAATAAATGACGTGATATATAGTTTATTACGTTTGTTACATTATATCCGACGTAATATATCACGCCTACGAAGCATTTTTCACATCTATTATATAATAACTAATTTGAAGAATGATACACGTCATTATTAATTAAACAAACGATGTAAAAAACATCCTCCAAGAATTTATTACGTCGGTTATCAAATAACCAATAAACAACCACCCCCTGGAATTTATTACATCATTTATAAAATAACTGATGTAAAAACCATTCTACGATTTTTTTTACATCAGTTATAAAATAACTAATTTAAAAAACTATTCCCCAAGACATTATTACATTAGTTTTTAAATAACACATGTAAAAAACCATTCCCCAAGAATTTATTACGTCGGTTATAAAATTACCGATGTAAAAACCAATTTTTTTAAAAAAAATCCAGGAGACCATTACTATGATCTACCAAATTAGATCAGTAACAAGAAGAAACTAGAACAAAAGCAGACCAAAACATGACCATAATCTATTACATAAAAAATCATAACTATACAAAAACAAGAAGAACTAGAGAAAAATTAAACATTCACATTTAAAACATTGAAAACATACAATGTAAACTAAAAAAACATAATTCTTAACAAAAAAACTACCAAATAAAAAAATATAATTAAAATATAAAAAATTACATTTTACACTACAAACAAATCAAAATCTAATCAAACCTATAAAATTATTTGACTATTCTACTCGTAAATGTTTAACCTCTTGAGCACTATAGTGTTGAGTGTCATAAAATCGCTAAAAATTAAAAGGAATATAGTTAACATGTATAATGAATTAATAAAATGGAATATTATGTCAATGATTATAAGTAAATATTACCTAGTAAAACTTAAAAGGTGTTCCAATTGTAATTATTTCATACATAAATATTAATGTATAATATCCACATTTTATGATGCCTTGTTGTTCATGAGAATTCTGTTTAAACGAGTGTCAATTAAAAATATCATTTTTATATAATAAATCAAAAATTACAAATTATAAATGGATATTTACCTTTACATTTACATATTTGATCTTGGCGGTCTTTCTCTTTTTGTTTTTTTCCATGTAATACCATACCCTATTAGAAAATAATATGAATGGGATAAATTTAAAATTCATTATAATATAAACAACTATTAAGAAATTAAAACTTATTTTTCCAACATATTCTTAAAACTTCTCTACACATCACCATGGAAAGATCATATCCAGGAAAGTGTTTTCTCCCTTGAAAAAAAACACTTAACATCTAATTATTACTGTTATAAAATAAAATTCAATGTTAGTGGTTCTTTTTCTTAAAATATAAAGAGCACTTTTCCATATATATGACTCATACCTCTCACAAAAAGGCCTCATCCAACATTTCATGATTATATTCTATTCAAATATTTTATCAATATAAATTGTTATTAATTCATCATCTAAAGCATGTGATTTAGGGGAAATCATATATGGGTTCCTGAATCCATATACATATGTCTGATCATTCTTCTCACACATGTTAAAAATATACCTAACACAAAACAGACATAAGTACGAATTTTTAATAAATATAACATAGGTAAAGGGATTATGATTTACATGGAATAAATATACACCATGTTATTGCCCAACTTATTTCCATTAACAAGCTCCATGATATCATTTTTTATAATACCCACATTTATTTAATGTCTAAAAACATGATCCTCCATTAGAAATGAATAATTATCCGCCATCAAATTTGAATATCATGACAATCTATCACGACTACTAGAATATGTATCCGATGTCATATCCATTTTCCTTTTTTGTTGTCTATATAGTATTTATTTAACTTTGATGTATTCCTGTAAATTAATAGAAAAATATATTATTTTTAAAATACTAAAAAAATTAATAAAATTTAAAATAAAAAATTTAAAATACATACCTCTATCTTAATGAGTCTCAGAAGTATGGATGGACAAACTAATTTTTTTTGATAATATGTCCAACTGTCCTCACCTCATCTGTATGTAATTTTACATGAGCTGGTCTGTCTATAATATCATGTACAATGACCCTATGATGCTTTACCTATATCTTCTGATGATGAACTCTATCTCTAATAAAATATACCTGCCCATATGCAACTATATGAAGGTGGGGATCATCAAAATACAACTCAAAATAAGTTTGAAGCTTTAGAAGTGTATTATTATAAAAATGGGTTCTTCAGGCTGAGGTGGAGGAAAATTAATGGGGTTTAGAGGTGGGGGAGTGGGAGCTACTGGCGGAGGTGGAGGATAAATAATGGGGTCTGTAGGGGGAGGTAGAGGAGCGGGAGCTGTAGTCTGAAATTGTCTTTGCATGTCTGTAAACATAGACTATACCAACACTCTAATATTTTCCTCCATCATCGCATTAATATTATGAACATCAACCACTAAGGATTCATTTTTTGATGTTAAACAACCTCAATGGAAGATGTTGAAGAATGTGGAGACACTTTTTTTTACAAATACACCTATTAGGTATCCCCATACATGATCAGGGTGTTCGGGATTTCCCAATGTTGTAGATAAAAAGTCTTTCCTCCCAACAGTGGTAAATAACCAATGTGTGCTCTGATCCTTAATAGAATCTAGTATTAATTTATTAAATGATTCTATAATTAATGAAAGTATATAAAGAATAGAATTAACATAAATAAATAAAATAAACATCTTACAATCTTCACTGCTACGATTATCGATTCTTTTGAATGATATTCCCCCTTTCTTCCCATCCAAGCTCTCTTCCTTTTTTCTTGTCTTGATGGAGGGGATGGAGGGGAAACCTCTCTAGAGCTTGAGGACTCACCTCTAAGTTTTTGAAAAAAAATTCCATCATTTTTTTCCAATAAAAAATACCTTCTCTGAGATAAACTATGAATGTATACATTTTTAGATTGGATCCCCTAATGATATGTCCTTTTTTCCATTAAATTAAGAATAATAAATCATTATAAAAACAATAATAATATCATTTATATAAGAATGTTTATAAAATTTTACAATTCCCATTCCAAAAAAGATTCTTTCCATCTACTTTGAACAAATTTTGTCCACGTTTCTTCATTAATCCAAGGATATAAATGACATGGATTGTCATGTTTCCTATGAAAAAAAAACTTAGATGTGTCGGTTGATTTGAAATCCTGCCATCTTCTAGAAACCATTGATAAACATTTACTCTTGACTCATATAGTGTTAGAAATATAAAATTTCATCTGATAAAGAATTAATAAAACATATTACACTATAGGAATTTAAATATTAGTCAAACTATAGAAAAATAATTTTCCAATTTTTTTTTCACACAAATGAGATATTATCACTTTGTACACACTTCTATAATCATTATAAAAAATTATTACTTTTCTTTTTCATTGAGTTGATACAAAACTATTGAAATCATTTACATTTGGACCTTTAGGAATATCATTCTCATCAATCTCAGCGAGTATCCTCTGGTCCTGACAATGGGAAAGTGATAATTTTGGTAAACGTGTGCAGCCATATTTACCAACTCGTGAACCCTTCTTTGTCATTATGGGAGAACATGAGGACTATTAAAAAACATCAATAGGATCATGTGAATGTTCCTCCCTACAGGTAGGATCATGATGCCCATCTTTAGAATCATGAGGTTGATCAACTGATTAATCTGTCATTATTCTTAAAATAAAAAAAAAGAAAACATTATTTCACAAATATACAAATTAAAATATTAAAATACTATTGTAAAAAATTCAAAAAATGAACTATGTTACATAATAGTAAACATTGTAAATATGCAATGCATGTTAAAAAATGGTAAACATGGTAAACATGGTAGTGTAATTTTAATTCATCAAAATCAATAAATATATAAGTTACATAATGGTAAACTATGATAAACATGGTAAACATAGTAAACATGATAAATTAATTGTCATTAAATAAAATAAAAAGATATACAAGACACGTAATGGTGAACATGATAAACTAAAGTAAAAAAAATTAAATTAAAAAAACATGTCAACTCATTTGTTTTAATAAACATTTAAATAAATAAAAAAATTACAATATTTAACAATTTATGAAAATAATTAATGTAAACAAGAAATAAACATATGTCACCTATAATATTAGGTATGTAAATATGGATTGTTTTCCCAAATTACTTCATCATGATCATTTTTTATAGAACAAAACATGTCATCAACATGCTCATCATTATTTTCTGCTAATCATTCCATGGAATTAGGGATCTAACAGAAATCAGCAACTTCATCAAGTTTATCCTCAAAAAAAATTCCCTTGTAAAACAATAGACTACTATATATCTGATTGATAAACGACATTGAAAATATTGTTTTTCATGTTTTTACATTATAAAAGAATCTACTATGTATTCCAATCTATTCAGATTAACAACAGTCACTCCAAATACATTGTGTCTAATGAAACTAAGGCATGTGAGGCTAACTTGAGTGTTTCTAGAAAGCCTGATAGATCCAGTGATAATAAATATGATGAATGAATTAGAAAAAATGAGGTTGTAGGAAATGAATTCAATGAATCGTTTTTAGGTTTTCCATGTGATAGATACATGTCGTAGGTCACCTGGTCAAAGGAAAAAAGAATGAAAAAATTCGGTGATCGATAAATCATTTAAAGATTTATCACATAGGTTATTTAATATTCAATATGATAAACTATTTTTTATGTTTATCATGTTGGTTATTTTATAACTGATATAATAAATCGTTTGGATTTTATTTATCACATTAGTTATTTTATAACTGACATGATAAATCACCGATATTTTCATTATCATGTTTTTTAAAAAATAGTCAATGTTATAAATCTCTATGATTGGATTTATCACTTTGGTTAATTTATAACCGACATGATAAATCGATTCTCTACATTTATGAAGTCATTTAAAAAATAACCCATGTGATAAACAAATTTTTACAGAATTTAATGTTAGTTATATATAACCGATGTAAAAAAATGCTGACATGGTAAACATTTTTGCACTATTTCCACCATGACCAAGAAGAATCGATTACACATATAAGCAGAAGCTACCACATGAAGATTCTTGAAGCTGATACTAATCTTGAAGAAAACTGATCAAAAAATCGAGATGCCCAACAAAAATGAAAATGATGTCCTAGATTGAAGCTTCCACATAAAGAGGACTCCTAAAGCTTTATCAAAAATTAAATAAAGACTCTAATAATTATATTCTGAATAAAAATAGTTTGGAATATGACGATTCTTTCCATTATTAGATATAAAATTTTATGGTAACTTGAAGTACCGATCAAATTTCAATGAAACTTTTATTTTAGGATGTTAATTCTCAGTTCAATGGGAAATAAAGAACCCATGTCTGCTAGTTGAATATATTAACCTAGTTTGACTAAAAATGAATTGGAACTCAATAAAGGTTACTCTACTTTCAAAACAAGTTGAAGATAAATTGATTCTGGGGAGACCATTTTGAAGAAACAAAAGCAAGGAAAAAAGAAGTTCTAATAGAAGTCTACAGTTCTAATCTATCATGTAATATAATTTAAATCTTGGAGTCGAGTTGGAAAATAGTGGTGGTCATTTTCCCCTGTACAGGTTTAAAAGATAAAGATGATAAGGAAGTGGGCCTCAAACCATCCCCAACATACTAACTATGTTAACAAATAATTTCATACACAAATTTCTTTCTATAATACATGAGAAGATCTATGTTTTCTCACTAATGATGATTGTTGATAAAACTGAAGAACCACTGGAAATTTTTGATTAAAAAAGATCAGTGGACGAAGTGGACAATACTCAAGATAGTGTCAAAGATGAATGATGATATTGCTCCAATTAGGAGAGGGATGGATATTGTGATTTTTCAGGTGCAATATTTACTATCCATTGATGCTTAAGATGATAAATTCTGAGTGGCTTATAGATTAATCCACACTGCTATGTTTTTCGAGCCATGTTGAATTGAATAAATACTTAATCCTCAATTTGTGTCATCATTATGAATAAATACTAATATTTAACGACAATTTGATTAAAAAAAATTGTTTTTGACCGGAACGATCAAAGGGAATCTTGGATTCTAGGAGTTGAGGATTCCACAGGCCGAATTTGATGAATCTGAGTTTTGATCAACCAAATCGCGCTTTTAAAGGGTATCCCTATGAGGAAATGATATGATAATTATTATAGAAATTAAGTCTATGTTGGGAAGTGGTAATGATATTTTTATTGGATGAAAAATATGAGCCTCAAAATGGATTTAAATAATGGATTATAACCAAATTGTGATGATGATAAGATCGAAAAACCAAAGACTGAACTATGGTTATTGATTTAAATTCAAAAAAATTTGAATTAAAGAATTATGAGATCTTTTGAATAAGCATGAAGAAGAAAATTCATTAGAAAGTTCATCACATGTTTCAGTGGGATTCACAACACTAGTATTCTGAAGTCTAGGGGAATAAAGGTATATAAAATCCAAAAAAATGAATAAAATCTTTGGGGGCCTAAATTTATGTGGTTTCTTAATCCCAAAATAATGAATTAAACTTAAAAAACGTTATCTAAACTTTGAGAGTCACCGAAGAATGGTAGGAAGCATCTTTAGATTTTTCAAAGAGTCTATGAGATGATGAGAGTACTTATTTCATAATCCAAGAGCATTTGGGACTATAAAATTTCTTTAAAAGATTTTAGTTACATCCACTTGGGGATTCATTTGGAGATAATTATAAGAAACATGAGTCATTCCACAATGGGGTTTTTTGGTTTATAATTAGGATGCCACTACTTTCCTATTATTAGTTTTTTGAATAAGTGAGTCAATCCTAATTATATTTTTCATATTCATAGATGATATGATGTTTTCTGAATTTTTTCCCATTTTCTATCTTTATAATTAAATATACTAATTTTGAATAAAATTATTGACATTTTTTCTTCTTAGCCTATTTTTAGATATTGAAACTTTAGCGATGGAGAGATAATTTTTCATCCATATATAGGAAGTGAATCTCAATGCTTCATGGAAATATGTACATCATGCCAATCATTAATTCTTCTTCATCACTCACTGATGAATGTGATGGTTAAGTAGAGATGTGAAATCAGAAGGGTCTTTTTGAAAATAGTTCACCATTGATCTTCTACCCATTATTCTACTATATAGATTTAAAGAGGAATGCGAGTGGTTATATTATTTTTAATCTCATGTGGATCACTTCATTTATATATAGTTTCTTAACTAGAGTGGTTTGATTGGGTGATTCCTTCACTTATGGTGGATTATTTATACACTGGAAGATATTTCATGTATATGTTATCAATGTTTTGGGTGAGAGAGGTGTGTGATTTATAAAATTGAGCACACATTAACTAAGGATGAGTGTTGATTATTGTTTCCCTTAGTTGATATGTGATAGGCAGTTGAGAGTGAATCAAACTAGATCTATGATTGTCTCTCCCTAAATGTATTCTCTATAATTTTCAAGTTTTATATGTTTCTCCTCCTTCTCTATTTCCTATGCTCTTGTTCACATTCCTACCACTTCATATATGATTTTCATTACTCTTAATGCAGATTTTTATTTACTTAATCAAATAAAAAAACACAAAAACTATTTTAAGGTAATAATTATGATATAATACATTACTTTATTGTTACCGACCCAATGTTTATCCACTATGTTATATTTTGGAATATTATAAATGTATCAATGATTGACCCTTATAGTGAGAGTGTTCATCAAATTTTGGTTCCCTATCCAGGGAAGGTATTTTTTCCCACTTTTTATTTAATTCTTATCAATTTCAATAGCGGTTGTCACTAATGATTCAGATTCAATGTAATATTTAGAGTTCTTATGTGAATTAACTTTATGAAGATATAATAACATTTTAATTTTTTCTGAAAAAATGATAAAAAAAGGGATCTTTAACGATTAAATGATTGTTTCTCAACAAATGATGTGAATTTTTGTGACTTATAAAAATAAAATCAAGTATTTTTTAGAGGTAAAGGAATAAAATAATATATATTTTCATTATAATAATAATATAGTGAATTTAAATGTTGTTTACCTATATTGATCTGGAGGAGAAAACAAGGCAGTAATCTAACAAGTAGTAGTCAAAATTTCTGTAAAGTAGCTTAGAAGAAAAGAGAAATGAACAAGAGAAGAGAGAATAATAATGAATTTAATACCTCTAAAATTTATCTACTATAGGATTCAAAAATTTATATTAAAGATACAAATATCAATGAATGTTTTTAGGGTAAATTAGTTGATGAGAAATATTTAATTTGAAGTAGTTGAATAAATTTTAGGAAATGAATTTATTTCTATTATTCATTATAAAGAATTTAACTACACCAACCAGTATAATGTTTCTAAATGCTTGAATATAATGAACCAACACAATTAATCATATCCAATTCTTTAAAGACATTTAAAATGAAAAAAAACTATTCTGAAGATATCTTGAAGGAGGTTGACTACCTCACTCCTTCTCTAGAAAAAATCTTAGGAGTACTAGCTCACTTATTCTCTCATCATTTTGATCTCCAAGAGAGACTTGAATGAGATAAACCGACACTTGAGTTGTAACTTATATAAATCCAAGTTTTTATTTTAAATTCATTTTTAGGAGAAATTAGAGAGAAAGGGGTGGTTTTGAAGCTATTAATAAGTGTTAATGTGGATGTTGATAAAATTTTTTGTGTCTAAGAGGAAATAATGTTTTAGATTAAATCAGAAGGAATATCTCATCCTAGATTTTAGGTTTCAAAACATGTGCACAATTATCCCCTAGTTAAAAATTAATTATTTTAACACTAAATTCTATTTCCCATCATCCACTCGACAAGAGGTAAACTACTAAGGAGTTGGAATAATATTAAATAGATCTATGGTTTATAAAAATGTTACCAAAAACTAAATATTGGGAGAAACATTTATATTTAGTATTATGTAAGTGGGAAAACCTAGCATATGATTGGGGTTAACCCAAATTAATATCCCACTATGTAGAAACTAACAATAATTCCCATAGAGGGAGTTTTTGAAATATTATCTTGTTATATTTCCTATTTAAATTCCATAGGGCGTTAAGTGTAATGACCGTGACATCATTTGCAACATCCAATTAACGACTTTCAAATAATTACCATATTTTTTTAATTTCCCTCTTTAATTGGATTCTTCTTGGGACTCTCGAGGATGGAGATAATTTCTGGAGAAAATGGGCTAAATTTTAGGGACATGTGTTTTTTAATTAATGGAGTCCGAGTATAAATCTGTTAATCGGTTTGTGGGTTTCTCCCCAAGTTCATATAATGATGAGTTGGTTTGGGATATTTTGTGTAATATTATGGACTCTATATTGTTTTTTGGGAGATTACACAATTTAAAAACGGGTTAAATGATGTGTTCTGGGTTTTAAGACAAAGTTTTGAAATATTTACACAACATGAAAGGATTACACAATGTGTAATGGTTACACGATGTGTAATGGTAAAAGATTTTTTTTAATTAAAAAGTGACTGTTTTTTGGTAAATGTAAACCCTATGGATTACAGAACATTTTAATGGGTTACATGTCATATAACTATCTGGAGGTCATGTTCTAAGGTACCACATTAGTTAATTTTTCATTCAATATATTGTATTTGTCCTTTCTCTTGACTTAGAGCCCGTCCCCAATGATTTTGGGAGTCTTTGTTCAATCCATATTACTTCTTTCATAAATTTATCATCATTTTTATTGGATTTAATATATATATGTGTCTGATTAATCATTTTACTCTATCTTTTCATTGATCATAATAGCATGGCTACATTTCATTATTAGATTCATTGATATGTAGTGATCTTTCTACTTGATTCTCGGCAAATATGTTGTATGATATTGTTTAGAGGGATGTTCCTTTATTGATTGTGGTGTGATAGGTGTGTGTTCATGAGGTATATGTTGTTTCCCCCACTTTTCCAACCCTTTTGAAAACTTGAATCAATTTTGAGATGTGTGGATTGATTATAGGACCTCTGTTATTACTGTTTTATTCTTCAGTTGGTGGATCACAGGTTGTTAAATCACTATCCTCTGTTAGTGAACTAAATTTCCCCACTTTTTATAATTTTTTATTAAAGGAAATTAAATGACTGACTGTTTTTGTGTCTGAGTGAAACTGTATTTTCATAAAATATTTTTTCTCTTCATTTTGGTAAATGGAAAAGGGTTTTCAAAGAATTTTGAAACGGTTATAAGACTTGGTTTGACGGAAATTGTTTAAAGAATTTATTTGGAAAATATATCACATGTGAATCCTTGGATACTTAGGTTCAAGGTATAGTAATAAGTCTCATCCACTATTGTGGGTGATTCTCATGAAGATTTCATCTGATCCATGAGCCCATTGTTCTTGGGACTTGTTAGAACCGTTGGGTGGATCAATTTCTCTAGGGTTCCTCTACTCTCTAGACGCGATGCATAAGTATAGTGGATTGATTATTATGTTATTTTCTATGTTAGGTATGATTTCCCTATCTATCCTAACCTTGTGTGATCCCTACCATGATGTTTCCTATGATTTTTATTTTAATTTGTGATTTATTATTGTACTTTTATGGATATGTTGTGATATACGATGCATGATTTGATTTAACATAATATAACTGTTTGGACATATGTATATGACATTATATGAACTAATTTACCTATTTTATATGGATAGATTGAAAAATGGAAAATTAAATTAAAATTTTTTCCAATATTTTGACATAAAAACTATAAAAATATTATCATGCCATTTTTTTGTTTATAATTATTGGATTTTTGTTAATAGAATTGATATGGAGAACCTCGGGGTGACCCTACTAATATTTTTCACTCAAACCCTATATACCCCTTCTAAAGAATGTATATCTTTGTATATATTTTAATATTGGGAGTTAAAATGTGTTTTAAGGAGATAGTTAAGTTTTCTAGCAGCGGAGTTGGGTTACTGGTGTAGAGATGAGGTTAGCCTACCTAAACTATCACATGGAGTAGATGGTTTTTCATGTTATTGTATTCTTTTGTGGTTGGACTATACTTTGATATTTTTTTCTAATTTTTTTTTTGGTTTTTTCTATTTGTTTTCTGTTATGTAACATAATGATATTTTAGGTTGTTGTATTTGTTTTATATATGTTCCATGTTGTTACTTCAAATTGGGTGAAATTGTTCCCTTTAGCTGTGTTTGGATGCCTGAGTGCTAGTTGCCAACCCATGGGGATTGAGAAATCCCATCAGGTATGTGGAAAATCGTGTTGGGTTTCAGTTTGAGGGGGTATTCAAATTTTTTCATTACATTTTGGTATCATAGGATGTCTATACTCAATATTCCTTATCTTGGGAATTTTTGTTGAATAGAGATAGGATTGTTGATACATGATAGGAAGATTGTGCAGAGTGCATAGCTTACAATATCCATGATAAGACTTAAGTTACCATGAAATTTTGGGATGTGTGTATCCTATTTTGAGTTCTTTTTTTCAATATTAGTTTTTTAGTTTTCTATTTTGATAATAGATTGTTCTATTTTTAAATCATTCTTGTTGTTTTGGTGTGGACTCCTATGAATCTGTGACATGTTATATGAGTTCCTCAGGAGGGTGTGACTAGTGTTCCTAAAGGGAATCCTATGATGGAAAAACAATTTACCAAGTATATTGTTCTATAATTTCTTTGTATTGACCATAATGTGCCAAAAACTTAGAAAACAGACGTTTAGGTACAACCATGAGCTATAGGAAAAGGATATCAGTCCTGAGAGTTCTTAAACAAGAATCCACCATCTGTTAAAGATATGAATTAAGCTTGGTAGGTAGAGTAATAGCATGAAAATATTGATCAAATACTAAATTTTATACATACACTAGAGATTATTAATGTTATGTGTGTAGCATTTGAACTCGAGGGTCCTAATAGGAGATGGTGAGATTCTATGCTATAGGAATATAAACACCTGAGATTAGACTATAAGGGTATTTAGACTATCATATTCCATCATATTTTTTCAATGTTTTTTATGCTGGAGATGTTTATTATGTTCCTCTATTGGTATTAGGGAGATAATTCATTGTCCACATACACCAAATAGATTTCTGAGCTACTTCTTTTTTCACCCAAGGTTGTGAAGAATAACTAACTAAATGCTCAGAAGAACCTGTAGGTCTTGAGATTGGATATCATATTGTATGTATTTATGATAAATAATTTGACCTATAAATAGACATTGGATATATATATGATGTAAGATATGAATATGATAGGAATGGTTAGATATTCATATCCTTCTCTTCAACCTATTGGAAGCCTCAGTGGCGCATTAGGGAAAACACAAAGTTGCAAGATCACTATAGGAGTAGCGGAGGTGTTTTTCAACAACATGAATCTTCAAAACATATTCTTATATTTTTTTTGTTCCTATGAATTTAAATTAGTGTAGAAAGTTATGATACAGATGGAGTCCATTTCCTTCACCTATAAATATTAGTAACAGTGGTGGGTTTTTATGGACATCTAGAGAATTTCTGTCAATCTATTCCAGCCCATCGTTATGGTCATGTATTGTCAGCTCTAAAGGCTACTAAAACATATTAAGATGCTTTATATACTATAGGGAACTGTCCAAATGCCTTATGAGTGAATCAACTTCACTTAGTAGATATAAAAACCCTGCTCTTTATTACACACGTAAACAAGATTTGTTACATAAACTTGCAAATATGAAAACACTAGGGATAGAACAGTCCAAATTCATGCGAAATTAGGCACATTACCTGACAACCTAAGACATAAAAAACAACATATTTTTTGAAAAATTAATTTACTTGACCACAACATTTCTTCGTACTTATCATTTCGCGGGATAACCTGAGGACATACAAAAGAAAATGATTAACTATAAATCCTAGTAATGAAGTAAACAAGGAATAAAATGAAGAATAAAATACATGTTAGGAATTAAGAATATAAATATATAACAAGAGAAACATTAACATAAATTCATGATATAGTATGATTATCGTTACATGGAAATGTGGAAACAATATTTAATAGGATATTAGCATGAGTTGAGGCTCATTGCACATGGACTATGAGTAAATCGTTATTGCACTTGAATTTTCATGAGTAATCCCTCATTGCACATGAATTATCATTACTAAGACCACATTTCACATGGTGTATCATGATACTATTCTTTACACATTGCATTAGAGCTCTATCGGGGTTCACCCTTTATAATCATTTTATTTCTTGCATAAGGGTGCAACATGGACCATTAAACATGGATTCATTAAACATCATAATTTATTCCATAAATAAGAGATGTGGAATAAATAAAGGTATTCCATTAACCAAAATGTACATTTGAAAAAATTTGAATACCCTTGATAGCGAAATGGGCATGGCATTCACTTACACAATGTTTTAGGCATGGAAAATTTTGGTGTAACGTTGACAGTATAGTGACGTCAAATAGAAATCTTATAATAGGTTGATAAGAGATAAAGGGGTCTCTAATAATTTATAAATGAAATGAGAAGTAATTGGGTAATGGAACATAATATCTCAAAATATGTAATGTAATTTAGATTCATAATATAAAAAATAGCTTGAATGTAAATGAGAAGAGAGAAATTCCTTATGGAATTTCGGCATCGTAAAGAGTGTACACGGGGATAATTAATGAGAGATAAAGAGGAATCTCATTATTCAAAAATAATTAGGAATGTACGGGGGAGGTTTGAAATCATTCCCAAAAATTTTCAATTCAAAATAAAAGGGTATAAAAACATAAATAAATTTGGACAACAATGAGAAAGGAAGAAATACCTTTCTTGGAAGTGTGATCCCAAAGTCTTAGGAAATGCTTGAGAGAGGCCTATAGGGATCTTGGGGTGATTTTTGACGATTATATAGAGAGGAGAGTAGAGTAGGGAAGTGATAAAAGGGTTTTTATTGAAGATAAGTCATAGAATATGTGTGTTTATAACGTAAAAGAGAGGGGAATTCTTTAATATATCACAAACCTAGGTTTTGGAATCTATATAATAAAATATTCAAAACAAAAAACCAACCCATGGTTTTCATTCCATGGTTTTTTACAAATGGGAGTGGAAAAAATTATTTTATTATGATAATGGATGAACTTATAAAAATATTATTCTTTCTTATGTTGAGGTGAGTCACACACTCATGGAAATCATTTTAAAAAGCTAAAATATTTTATAAGTCTTTGAGGGTCCACTAAGACACCATAAAATTTATCAAAAAAATATAAAATAAAATTTTATTAAAGATAAAATGTATATTGGTTGAAGACCCCTTTTATAGTATTTTATTACATCACTATTTGGTCATTATGATATCATAAAACACATTATATTTTTAAATGGTATTTAATGGTTACCCAAAAATTTGAACTTTTCAGAAAATTATGAAAAATTCACCATTAGATAATTTTGAAATCCTAAATCCAAAAAAATATATTCATTTTATCTAAATAAATTTAAAAATATGTGAATTTTCACTTTTAAAATAAAACCCAATAGTTATGGAAAATTTATGTGGTTTGACAAAAACTACATTCAATCCTTAATAAAAATTACAATTACTTAAAATTACATGATCATTTATTTATAAATATTTATTGTAACATTATTTTGTTGAAATATCATTAAATTATATAATCCATTAATTCATAAAAATATATTTCTTAATTGAATATTAACTAAAAATACTATTTGTGATTTAAATACCATTTACAAAGTAGCAATAACAAAAGGAATGTATATTTATTATTATATACAAAAATAATTCACATAATCATAGTGCTAGGGTGTTGTTACATAACCCCTTATAAAATTGGTATATGACCTAAGAGTAAGATGCGCGATGGGGACATAATCTTGGGGTGGCTCGGATAACATCGCTCAGGTTGTAATCTCAATTGACTTCTACTTCTCATATAGGCGGTTTTGATCAAAATTAACATATTAAAGCTTGGATTGCGCTTGGTCAAGAGTGAAGCCCAGTGGTGCTACCTCTTTTTCGAGCATCGAAAAATGGGCTTTGTATGGAGAAATTCATCTGGATGAGGCCATCTCTTAATTTTCTTAGTAAATTGGATTCTGTAAAGCCCTATATTTATACTAATCATGTGATTACTATTCATTGAATTTATTAGCAACAATAAAATTTCTTAATGATATTTTAAAATCCAAAAACATAAATCAATATAATTTCATATTTCTTATATAACTATTTTACAAAATAATACATTTAATTAGATCCTGAAGAATTTTCATAAATAAAATTTTGGGTCATTACAATATTCACCCATTATGAAATTTCACCCACAAAATTTCCTTTCCCCACCATAAGAAGGATGAGGGTAACTCTGCTTCATCACTTCCTTTGATTCCCATATTTCCTCATTAAACTTTTTGTTTCTCCACAACACCTTGATGAGGGGAATTATTTTATTTCGTAGAACATTTTCCCTACAATCTATGATCTTTACCAGGTTCTCTTCATAGGTGTGGTCACTCTCCAATGGTACCACCTCTGGATTGAGTAAATGTGATTGGTCAGGTATGTACTTATTCATGAGTGATACATGGAATACATCATGTACTCGAGATAGGTTCGGTGAGATTTCTAGTTGATAGGACACTGGTCCAATGCGATCAAGGATCTCAAAAGTACTGATGTACCTTGGACTAAGATTTCCCTTCATCCCAAGTCACATAACTCTCTTCCATGATAATATATTGAGGAAAATCATGTCTCTAAAATCAAACCCTAGGTATTGTCAATGATTATCAGCATATATCTTTTTTCGACTCTGACCATCTTTAATGATTTTTTGTATGGTCTTATCCTTCTCCACCATTTCATTGACTATTTCTGGACCAAGGAGTTTTCACTCCCCAAATTCATCCCAACATCCCAGTGTTCTAAACCTCTTCCCATAAAGGGATTCATATGGATCCATTAGTATTCTTGAGTGGAAACTATTATTGTAAGAGAAATCAACCCAAGGAAAATGATAATATCATCCTCCGTTAATGTCCATTGATAATGCTCCCAATATGTCATCAAGTGTTTGGATACACCGATCATATTGGACATCATTTTGAGAATGTTAATCGGTACTGATGTTTATCTTACTATTCGTAGTGTCTTGGAGACTCTTCTAGAATATTGAGGTGAATCTTGGATCTCAATCGGGTACAACAGATAGATGTACTCCATGCAAGATTACCAATTCTCTAATGTATATGCATCCCAATTCATACAATGAAATTTTTTCCGGGATTTCAATGATTCTTTTATTCTTTATAAGATGATCCGTAACAACCCAGATAGAATTGTTTCCTTTGTATGTCTTTGAATGTGTGCCGACAATTTCCCTGGTGATGTTATCACATTTCCATATTGCTATGGGTAATTGTTGCATCATCCCCTTATACTTCTGCCACTTAGCCTACACTTTCTTCACACCAGGAGCATTGATGTATACACAATGATATCCTTCTTCATGTTATCCCACCAATAACTCTCTTTTAGATCTCAATTCGTCATTGTGTTTCCTGGATGAATGGAGAAATTTGAACTACGTGTAACATCCAAAGGATCATTCTATAACACCAGATTTGACGAAACACATAGTATTGACCAAAATTTCAGAATTCCTTCGTCATTAACATTGAACTATGAGGATTTCACTTTTATAATAGTTTCCACATTTTTCTGAATTCCCAAATCTTTCTTTTGAGCATCATTTATCCTTTCCAAAAGAAATTTTTGAGCAATCATTTGTGAAAGGATTGATGATGTTCTATTTTTTTATGATTCCCATTTCCATCTTCACCAAATCATAGAATATTCGATCCTTTTAAATTTTCATCAATGTTATTATCATTGGGTCCATTATACTTAGAGAATATTCAACCTTGTTCTCTTTCCTATGGTGTTAATATATTGAGCAGTCATAGTCTTTGATATGATCTAACCATCTTCATTGACACATATTCAACTATTTCTATGTGAATATATACTTGAGTGTTTTTTGATATTTATATATTTCACACTTCTCCCAAAAATGTAATTTCTTCATATTTTTAAAGAGAAGATTACTGTAGCCAACTATAGATCATGTGTTGGATAGTTTTTCTAATGAACTTTCAATTGCCTTGAGGTAGAGGTAAAGACTTTGTCAATTTGTATCAAAACACAGACTTTACCCTTCTACAATGCATCCCTAAATACAACAAAACGTTCTCCACTTGTGGATAGTGTGAGAATGGGTACATTGATAAGCCTCTTTTTCAACTCCATGAATCTATCTTCGCATTCATCACTCTAAGAAAACATGACTCCCTTATGAGTTAGCTTTGTAAGAGGGTTTCAAAATCGTGAGAAGTTTTTCACAAATCGACGATAATATCCATACCACCCCTAGAAGAAATAGATATCTATCACTGATGATAGCCTCATCCATCCATCAACTTTTTCTTTCATAGAGGTATCCACAGATATCCTATTTCTTGTGATGATATGACACGAGAATGATAACTCCTTCAACCATAACTCACACTTTCTATACATTTCATAGATCATCTCCTTTCATGGGGTCTCTAGTAAAGTGCTTATATACTCCTCATTCTCCTCCTTGTTTTTGGAGTATATTATAATATCATTTATAAATATTAAAAAATTGGATGATGTATTTTCTAAAGTCATTACTCATTAAGTACATGATGATTTATAGAGAATTAGTGAGTCTGAAAGGCATTACTATGAATTCATATTGCTCGTACCTTGTATGAAAAGCTGTTTTGGAGATATCCTCCTTCATCACCCTTGGTAATATCCCAACCAAAGATCCCCCTTATAGAAGTAGTGTGCTCCATGTATCTGATCAAACAAGTCATAAATTAGAGATATAGGATACTTTTTCTTCAACATTATTTTTTGAGCTCACAATAATCAATGGAAAGGCGCATTGATCCATCCATCTTCTTAATTAAAGGGACTGGTTCACCCCATGGTGAAGCACTAGGGAATATAAAACCTTTATTTAAATTCTCCAGTAGTTATTTCTTTATCTCCTCAAGCACTTAGACATCAATTCTATATGGATTCTTGGAAATTGTAAATTCCCCAGGTATAAGATCAATCCAGAATTCAATCTCTCTTCTTTGAGGAAGACTAGGAAATTGATCAAGAAAAAAATCAGTGAATTGCCTCAAAATAGGCATGTCTTCAATGATTGTTGATTCTATAGACTCAATAATATGAGCAACGTACATGTTCTAATAGATTAGTAATATCCACGCTTGAGATGATGATTCTAAAAAGTGTTTCATCATCCTCCTTTCACTTTTATGGAATCAGGGGTCGATTCGTCATATGGAGAGTGATTTCTATTTCATGGAAATTTATGTTTTCGCTTATATATGGAAATGTAATCCATACCAAGATTTTCATATAATTCCACTATAGGCAGTATGAAGTGGTTCACTGGGAAGGTCAATCCACAAATTTTGATAAGGGAGGTTTTATATTCATGGGATGCAATAATTTACCAATTTTCCATTATAACAGAAATCTATACTTTCATGATTTGTGGTGATATTGGGATCGTTCTACTAAACATTCAATATATAAATTTTTTTTGAACCATAATAAATAATTATGTTCTCAATTATTGAATAAAAAACTATATTACATGTCACCAATTTGTTTTTGGGGTCTGCTTCAGTGGTAGTGATGTAAAAATATTTACATTTCTATATTAGAGGTTGTTGGTTGCCTAAAAAAACCCTTGGATTAGGAAAATGGTTTGGAAAGTGACCTGGTTCATTGCAGTTGAAGCAATGAACAATGCTTTGATGGTCGAATGGAGAGTTCCTCTCTATTGTCACAATAGTGGGTTTTCTTGATAGAAATTAATGGCCAGGTTCCATTCTCTTCCACACCTAAAAAATTTTCTTCACCCCCTTCAAGAGATATCTGGGGTTCTTCTGTCCACACCTTTGGAAAGATGGGTATTGTAATTTCTTACCACCATTGGAATTATCCATGGAACCACTAGAATTAAAGTCCACTTTCTGCTTCTTATCCTAATGATACCCTTGAGATTCACAGATCTCCATTTTCAATTTGAGGTTATATTTGAAAATTTTCTCATAGCTATCAAAATCATGGATCACTAGTAATTTCTATAGGATAGGTTTTAGCCAACCAAAAAAGTAGTCAACCATGAATTTGGGGGTAACGCCACAGGTGGAGCTATATCATGCAAGCCTTATGAAGTTTTCCTCACACTCTCCAATTGAATTTTTATATTTTTCTTGAGGGAAAGGAATTAACCTTCCACCATAAGTTATAGGGTGGGAGGAAAAGATTTTTCAAAAAACATTATCTAGAAATCCATCCATTCCAACACATCGATCTCTTCCTTGTGCTTGGTATTTTTTATCAATTCCCACTATTGATCAGCTTCACCCTCCATAAAATAAGTATCCATAAGAAGCTTCCCTTGTACGAAAAATTAAAGGACGAAGAATCTATTTTCAATGGATTTGATCCATTGTCCGTAGATTTAGGGATTAGATGATCCATTAAATTTAAGAGGCCTTTGTCTCATGAATCTCTTTATTTTGGCATGTTCTTTCTTAGGGGGGTGAATGTTCCTCTTGACCCATTTTTATATTCAAAGCGTGAGTTAAACGAGAGAGTATCGTGAAATTGTTTTTGATTCCTACTCCCATCAGATTGGGAATCTCATTACAAAAATCATCACATTGGTCTTTACATCATCTGTTAGACTGAGACTTCCAATTAATGGCCATTATATAAATGGTTATCGTATTCACTTACACAGTGATTTTTCAATGGGAAATTTTGGTGTAACTTCGGTAGCATAATGTCATCAAATAAAAATCGTAAAATTTTTTGATGAGAGAGAAAGGGGTGTCTCATCCTTTAAACATTAAATGGACAGTAAGGGGGTCATGGAACCTAATATCTCAACCTACGTAAGGGAATTTAGATGCATAATATAAAATAATTTCTTGAATATAAATGAGAAGAGGGAATTTTTTTTAAAGAATTTTGGCTTAGTAATAGGAGTACATGGGAGGCATTGATGATAGAGAAAGAGGAATATAGTCATTAAAAAATAAGTAGGGAAGTATGGGGGAGGATCAAAGTCATATCCCAAGATTTTTAATTGAAAATAAAAGTGTATGACAATATAATGAAATTTGGAAAAAATTGAGATAGGAATAAATCCCTTACATGGATGTGTGATCCCAAAGTCATGGGAGAGGCATGAGAGAGGGTTATATGGAGATTGAGTCACCTATTAAGGATTATAGAGAGAGGATGGTAGATTTGGGACGTGATCATAGGGTTTTGAGAGAAGATAAATGGGATCTTGGGTGAGTTTATATTGGAAAATTGAGAATTTCATAATATTTCACAAACATAGGATTTGGAATCTATATATTTAAATATTCAAAAACACAAAACAACCCATGGTTTATGAACATGGTTTTTTAAAAAGGAGAGTGTAAAGCATTCATTGAGAAGGGAAATTTCTGAACATATTAAAATATTAGGTTTTCTTATGTAGAGGTGAGTCACACTCTCAAGGAAATCATTTTAAAATGTTAAAATATATTATAAGTCTTGGAGGGTACACTAAGGCACAATAAAATTTATAAAACAAATCCATAATCAAATTATTTTAAAGGTAAACTATATATTGTTTGAACCTCTATTTTATAGTATTTTATTACATCACTATTGGGTCATTATGATGTTATAAAACACAGTATATATTTAAACGGTATTTAATTTTTTCCGAAAAATTCGACTGTCTCAAAAAATTATGAAAAATTCACTTTTAGTTAATTCCAATGTCATAAATCCCAAAATAATATTTTTTTATCTAAATAATTTTCTAAATATGTAAATTTTCACTCTTAATATACAAACTGATATTTATTGAAAATTTATGGGTTTTGACAAAAACAACTTTCAAACCATAATAAAAATTACAATTGTATAAAAAATACATGATCATTTATTTCTAAAGACTAATTTAGTAAGAATATTTTTTTAAAATGTTATTAAATTAAAATAATGCATTAATTCATCAATATATCATTCACAATTGAATATTAACTAAAAATATTGTTTTTCTTTAAAAATCATTTACAATGTAACAATAACAAAATGAATTTATATTCATTATTATATAAAAAAATAATGCACATAATCATAGTGCTAGTTCCATGTTAAATAACCCTTTATAACACCTACATATGACCTAAGGGTAAGGTGTGTAATGTTTACAGACTCTTGGGGTATCTTAGATAACATCAATCGGGTGGTAATCTCTATTAACTTCAACTTCTCTCGTAAGAGGTTCTATTCAGGCTTAACATGTTGAAACTTGAATTGGGCTAGGTCCAGAGAGAAGCCTAGTGATGATAACTCCTTTTTGAACTCTGTCAAATGGGCTTTGTATGGATTAATTCTATTGGATGATCCCATCACTTCTTTTATGTGAGTAAATTGGATTTGTTAAATCACTGTATTTATACTAATCATGTGATCACAGTTCATTGGATTTATTTTCAATGATAACAATTCATAATGGTATTTTAAATTCCAAAAACATAAAACCAATGAAGTGCATATGTCTGATATAAAAAGTTTACAGAATAATACATTTAATTGGATCAAGAGGAATTTTTATTAATTAATGTTTAGGTCATTATAGTAGAAAAGTTTGTGGCATAGGTATATGTTAGTCAAATTATAGTGAGAGATTCAATATTTATTACATCTTTAGTAGAGATTACATTATTTGATACTAGTGCATCCCACTCATATATGTCTATCTATTTTTTTATATGATTAACATTTCAAATAAACTCTAGTCTATTTGTATGCATTAATGACACCTCTTGGGAAGAAGAAAGAGAAGATATTTCAATGTCCTTATGTGTTACTGATAGCTAATGTAAAACTAGTCTCTTATTTTTATGTTCTCAATCTGGATATGTTTAATGCTATCAACGTGATGGATTAGATTGTTACTCACTAAGCTTAGGTTGAATATTATCATTGGGGTGTATTGTTCCTTATGTCTGATGGGATACCACAGGTGTTTCATGGAGAGTGGAATCTAAGGTCTGTTCACAAAGGACCATCCCACCCAGAGCATAGAATTTTTTTGTCTACTAGAGGAGTTGGGCCTGATGAAATTTATTCTAATTTTTATCTTACCATCATTGTTCGGGGATTTCATTGAGTTTTCCATAATGATTTCTCTAGGAATCCTCTAAAGAGGGAGATAGAGTTTACGATTGACCTAGTTCCAAGGACTCAGCCGATATCGATACCTTTTTTTCAAATTTCACCATTGGCATTGAAAGATCAAGAGATTCATTTAGATTATCTAGTGGTGAATGGTTTTGTTCTCCCTAGTGTTACTCCTTGGGAATCCCTAATTCTCTTTTCTAATAAGGAAGAAATTCTACATCTATTGTGTATGGACTATTGGAAGTTTATCATGGTAGTAGTTAATAATAAGAATCATTTTCCTCATGGGGATGATTTGTTTGATCATTTAAATTTGGAATGGTGGTCTTGGAGGATTGATCTTTTGTCAGGTTAGCATCAACTCAGAGTTTGTGATTTTGATATAATGAATATGGTTTTTAGGTGTAGTAATGGTCATTACGAATATTTTGTGATGGCGTTTGGTTTAAATAATTCTCTTTATGTTCTTATGGATTTTGATGAATTAAATATTCCATAAGTACCTCGCCACAATTTCTTGTAGTGTTTTTGGATGATATTTTGGTACATTCACGATATCACATGAGCATGAGTACCATATGAGTTTGGTTTTAGAAATACTGATGTGTCATCATTTCTATGGAAATCTTCTAAAATGAAACTTACGGATTCGAGAACTAAAATTGTGAGGGGACATGGTTTTAGAGAAATAATTATCAGTTGATCCTAATAATTTAATGGTTGTCTTGTCATCGGAAGATCCACAAAATGTCTTTGAGATTTATAAATTTATTGTTATTGTTTGATACTATAGAAAGACCATTAGGGATATCTAAAATTTGGCATCACTTATGAATAATCTTTCAAGGAATTGGGTGAAATTCATATGGGGTGAAAAGTTTTAGCATTCTTTGAATAAGCTGAAAACACTTCTGACATCGGTTCCTATTTTGATCATACTTATGACTAGTAATGGGTTATGTGGTGTTCTATGATGATTCTAACACATTTTTGGGTTTTTTTATCATGCTAGATGACCATGTGGCATATTACATCAATCTTAATTGTTACCACATGAGAAGAATTACCCCACTCATGATTTAGATCTTGTTGTAGTTATTCATTCAGTTAGTGTTAGTGACATAGGATTTTTGGGGAATGTTTCTCTGTATGTTATGACCATAAGAGTTTGAGATATATCTTTTTTTTGAAATACATCAATCTTAGATAGAGAATATGGGTTAAATACCTATAGATATTTGACAAAGATACACCTATAACCCATGGAAGGGTAATTTAATTGTATATGCTCTTAGTTGGAAAGTTCAATAATAAGATGGTTTGGAGTCTAAGGAAGAGTGGAACATTATGGTACATTTAGATCAGTTGAATATAGATTCTCATAAAGAAGTTTCAAGTATGGTTTTGACCAGTGTCCAATTTTCATCAGCTTTATATGAGTCTCATCTGATGATTTAGTAATGGGATGTTGAGTTTAGAGGAATTTGAGAAAACCTATATAGTGGGGACATAGTTTTAGTTTTTTTATCTCTCTTCAAATGGTATTCTCGGTTTTGGGGATTATTTTTCCATCTAGGAATTTTTGAGGGACTTAGTATTGTTTGATTTTCCTTGTTTTCAAGTGTCATTCATCCGAGCACTAGGAAGATTTATTATGAAATTAGATGTTGAAAATTTTTATGAGTAGAAGCGTGACATTGCTGATTTTTTTGATGTTACACTCACCAAATGATAAAGGAAGAGAATTTTAAACGTTCTAGTTTCTTCAAGCATTATCCAGTGATGGTATGTAAATTTGATGAGGTATCCACATACTTTATTGTTGGATTACCATAGACTCCCTAAGGGAGAAATTTTATCTAGGTACAGATTGATTGGTTGAAAAAATAATATCATTTTATCCTTATAAATGGCATCGTAAAAGTTAAAGGTATAGGTAAGCTATATTTGTAGGAAATTGGGAGGTTACATGGGGATCCTTCTACCATTGTTTGAGATAAGGATCCTAGGTTTACATCAATGTTCTAGAGATGACTTAATGAGGAAATTGGGATTCAGTTTATATTGATTACATGTTATAATCTATAGATATATGGTCATACAAAGAATTCTATTTTGATTTATAGAATATTCCTTATAAATGTTCCTTGGGTTTTGGTGGATATTGGAATATCCATATGGGCCTCGTTGATTTTTCTTATAACAATAGTTATCAATATTCAATTAGAGTAGATCTCTTCAAGGAAATAGATGGTCACCCTTGAAGATCACATCATTGTTGGGTAGAGGTGGGTGGATATTCATTAGTGGGAACATGTTTGGTTCTAGATATATCTATGAGGATTCATTATATATGTTAACTTCTAGATACAATGAAGAGTCGGAAGCATCATTATACAGATAAACAATATCATCCTTTAGAGTTTTCCATAGAGGTCCAATTTTTCTTGAAAATATCTCTTCTGTTGGGTCACCGTAGGCTTGGAAAATAGAGAATGATGTATCTGAGATTTTTTGTAATGTATTAAGTCCCTAGGAAGCTTTCTAATATTTCTTATTAGTTAGAGTTTTCAATTAAGTTGGCATACATTCATGATGTTTTTCACAAATCACAACTCAAGAAATATCATAATGGACCATTGATTGGACACTAAAATATTCTAGTATTAATTTTATATATTATAATATTCATGAATTTTAATTTCCAAAAATGATTATTTTTGTTCATTTTATCATTTGAACCGCATTCAACATCATTGTGTAATTTATGTTTAAAGTGTTCCAATTTTGGCCCAATTAATCATCTACATGTAAAATTCATTTTTTTATTATTTTAATTTAATATTGTGATATATTATTTTTCACTTTATGGAACCATTTTTTCATTAGGATCATTGGGATATTCACAAGGGAAAATTATTTTCTTTAATGAATGTAGAAATTAATAGAAAAACAACAATTGTCCTTGGGCTGAACAAATAAAAGTGAAGCCCAAAATTAAATTCCAATGAAGCATAAATTATAACTATATTTAAATTAAATTATAGAGAACATTTCATTCAACTGTTACTGAATAAATTTTTTAGGTTTTCATGGCGATCCATGCGTCCTGAGATGAAATTCATGTTATTATCCTCATTTTAGGGCCCATAAAATCGACCTACCATTTCAAGAATAAATTATGAATTAATGATCCAATAAGAATTAAATTCTAATTTTTTTATGAAACTAGGAGAATATTTGTCTATTCTTCTAAAATTCTATATTTATCCATATTCAGTGTCATATTTTCACACCAAAAAGGTGGATGAATCTATTCCAAATATTATGGTCATCATCAAAAACTCAAATTTCCTTTTATTTATCAAACATATTTTAATATCATATTTAAATGGGATGTAATTCATTGATGTAGAATTGAATGTTGGACCCATAAATGTATATTTAAGGCATGATAATGGTGGAATTGAGGGTGGATGTTTTATTTATTCAATCCTATTGTTACACTTTCATTTTGTAATATCATCTTTGGTTTTTATCATGTAATTTTCTGAATAAAATTTTTTATTAATAAAATTTATTTTTATTCTCTTATTGTATTATTATTAATATCTCTTTGAAACAGTTTCCTTAGGGAGTTATGATATTGAAATAATATTTTTTGAAATTATTTAGACAATGGTGGAGTGATTGTTATTTAGTTATTTCTCACTTATTCAATTCCACCCTCATGAGTCTACTTCCTATTTCCATTGATAGAATAGAATCAATGTTGGGATAAAACACTCAATTTTTTATCCAAGGGAGTATAAAGGTAATATATTGTATGTTATTTATCATTTTAATATTTTTTAACAATTTTTTTGAGATTCTCATTCAATGATATACCTTCTCATTTGATTTCACTAATTTTTAGGTTGCATATCATATGTTCTAGAATGATCCACGACCCTAGAGTTCTCATAAAAAATATTCTCCATGTGCATATTTTATTATCCATAGTATAGTGAAAAAAATAATTGTGTTATTTGGGAATTTTATATTTTGTAAAATTAAAAAATATCAAATTTAATATATTGAAACTAGAAAAAAATCATTCAATACACCCCATATAATAACGCATGATCAACCATTATTTTTAATCTAATCCACATAACTCTTTAAAACTTTTTAATAATCCACTCAATTTGATCCCTTGTTGGCCAGTACATAGCCAAATCACCCTAATACAAATTATGTTTCATTAGGTTACTTCATAGGTCTCATAGGATTAGATAACCCAAGATATACTATAAGCAGCCACTTAAAAATTAAAAACATGAGTAATTTTTGGAAGCACCAAATTTTAGAACCATTTTCAAGGACCTAAGTAATTTATATTTTACAATCACATTCTATTTTCACCCAAATTATCTATCATCACCTAAAATTATTTTTCCTCACCCCCTTTTCCATTTTATTCACTATGAATTTTAATTTTAGTACAATCATGTAATGTATCATCAAGATTAGCACATCATAAACCTAGTATGAAATAAAATAGAAAATATATATAGGGAATAACCTAACATATTGAATTTAATTGATCAAACCATGAATGATTACACCACACCTGATTATATGTACAATCATTAGAAAGATGAATGTTTAATGGATAAAATTATATCCCTCTTAAAGATGGTTGAAGAGATTAAAATTAAGGAATTCCATGATGTACAAACTCTTATCCAAACTTATCCCCAACATGATCCTGAAAATTTTTGTGAGAAATTGGATAAAATGGATTTGGATGTTTCATCATTGAGAGTAGAGCTACAATGTATTGAAATAGTTATGGGACCCACTCCCACTCATTATATCCCTTCCATATCATTCAGATAAGAATATTCTTTCATAGAAACCTCTAATGAAAATTCTAAGGAATCATCTTTTGAGTATAAGAGAATTGAAGACCACTAAGGAATTATGGAGGTATGTTTAAATAAATAGGAAAGTATTTTTTTATATTCAGAAGAAGGAAATATGACATTATGGATTGTGTGTCCTTTATATTGATCAATGAATGATTTTTCAGAACCAAAAATGACTGAACAATTAGGGAAAATAATGAAATTTGAAGTTTCCTAGATCAGACTGAATTATCAAATATATGGGAGGGTTGAATCAGTTATATCCTTGTATTTTATGTTTCCTTACATTTGAAACAACCTTCAAAACCTGTTAAATATTTCTTTCCTCTTTTATCAAAATTCAAACACACATCCACAGGATGAAAAGAATTTACATGGTTCACTGCCCAATAAGAGTATCTATTTCCATGGAATCATTTTAAAAAAATCTAATACCCAAAAATTCACATGAAAAATATCCTCTAATGTCAAATATAATGAGTAGGATGTTCACAAACTCATGTAGAACTTTGAAAATAATTCAACAGTGATTTTCTCCCTGTTAGAACAAATAGATTAAACAATGATTGTTGTTATTCTTGGTCAACATTCTGAATTTGATCATTCAAAATAATTCCCTTCTATCTGACCCAGAAGTAGGTAAGAACATATTTTATTCCCCCAAAATCTATCATTCTCTATCCATGAATAGAATGTATCCTCCATGTGGTAATTTTAATTGTGTGGATCGATTTCTTTAAGGACCAATTACCTCTTCTACGTATCTCCCATGATTTAAGGATTCCAGATTCTTCCACAGAACAATAATTATTTTTTAATGGAGAGTTCCTCCATATACCACCTCTTATATGGGTTCTCCTTTCCATTTCGGGTTTTAGTGCCCCAAAAAATTATATTGTGTACTGTCCCCATGAACTGTATCAATCTCACAAATAATCCTTTGTGAACTACTTATTCATTCACAGAAACTATCCACTATGAACTACTTCGCTTCCTAGAAATTGTCTTCTACAAACTACTTCAGTTCTGGAATTCTCCTTCATGAAATAATCTTGCCTTCTCAAAATTTCTCCACATAATGATGATCTCTTCCTATAATTTTATCCATATTTTTATGAATGAATTTGGGTCATTTATTCAGGAAAATAACTCTGAAATTTTTTATAATATGATATTCCAAAAGATTCAATGTAATATAACCTTCACTATATACTATGCTTATCCCACGAACTATTTTTCTCTTTTTAGTCCATAACCATGCTTCATGAAATCCATTGAAAAAACATCATCCTTTTCCATAAACCAAACTCCTGAAATTGAGAGCCAAAAGTTGGGTAAATAGCGAGAAACGATAAAACCTTAGAAACCTACTTCGATGTGAACACCAATGATTCTTCAATGTTATTTGAATTATTGAAAAATATAATAGTTTCATCATGAAACTTATCTATCCTGATATATAGTCTTGGATCAATCACATTAATCAAAATCAAATTTTCATAGAAAAGTATTGAAACTTACTCATCCTCCAACAACATATTTCTTTCCAATCAAAACTAAATATGACTGGAAACACCTTTACTCACCCTTTACTTCGTAAGTATATCATAACAAGTTCTAAAAACAATTTATGATATCTATGAAATAAAAACCATCAATTAATTTTCATATTTACCATATCATTCACAATTTTATTTGATTAATATTTTTTGAAAAAAAAAGACAACCGTCATGAAAATCCTTTTAATGTTTCGAAAATCTTATCAACTCGACTTCACCGCAAAAAATTATATTTTTAAATCAACTACTAAAACTGATATGGAAGTTTTCTAGGGTGAACTATGTTTTTTAAAATATTCTATTTTTTTAAAATTATTTTTGGGAAATAAATTGATCTTCATTCACTTTTCCAATCTCCTTTATGAAATTTCAATAAACCCAAACTAAAATATATTTTTCTTAATTTCCTACTCAAATAGCCATTCATAAGTGATAACCAAGAACATAGAGCTACAATTCATTGTTCACTTGAAAAAAATGTTTGAATGATCCATTATGTCTTATTAAAGACTATAAAAGAAATTGAATCAACAATTTCTTATATTACTGGGATTTTACCACTCATTTTAGATTAAAATATTGTATATGAAACAAATTGTAAATAAATAATCATTCTCAATATATTATAATTAGAGAAAAATGTAGCCCTTAAAATGTTAAAATTTGTTATTGGGTAAGTTAAGGGGTCCATGTCAAGATAAAGACTTTAAAATAATCACTTTATATGAGGTAACACATATTACATGTGGATTTTATTTTATTTTAATATATATGTTTTTTTTCTTTTTTGTTAAGGGAATCACCGTGGGTTTCCAATTTTATCTATTGTTTCTTTTTTGTGATACATAACAATTTAAGTAGTTTATTATTTTATAATGAAACACATGTGTTCCGTATTTCAAACCTAACATTCAATCATCTATGAGGAGTCAACATATGACATGAAGTGAAAGTGATCGATTTCTTTTTTATGGTTCCTTAACATCAAACATGAGGATTTTATTCCATGATTTAATTTAAAATCATATTCTCCCCCACTTCCTTCCCAATTATAAAATCCATATTCTATTCTTTTTCAACACTGAGAACAATGTCAGTATTTGTTCAGCTTAGTGAAAATATATTATTTTTTTAAAATAATTTGGATTTTAGGGAAAATGTATTAATCCATGAATATGATAATAAACATTTCAAAATTTTAATAATAATTTCAAATAATATTTATTTCCTTGATTGTTATTTTTATTAACATATAAGTTCATAATCATATTTTTCTAATGTGTGTTCATCCAAGGGGATTTTTCAATCCTCTCATTTTCATCCATAATCAAAATATCACAATGTATGTCCATTTCATTTTGGGTGTCATTTGTATTAATTTGTTTATATTAATAATTGTATAGGGTATGGGGAAACTTTTACCTTAATTTGAGTATCCAAGATTAAAAAATGAAAATATAGACTACACAGAGCAATGTCTTGTCTAAATGTGTGGTGTTTGACACA
This sequence comes from Viscum album, assembly GCA_963277665.1. NCBI lineage: Eukaryota > Viridiplantae > Streptophyta > Magnoliopsida > Santalales > Viscaceae > Viscum > Viscum album. The sequence continues at coordinate 1,494,534,616 of OY728142.1, forward strand.
AGGGGATCATTAATCAATAGTTTTATTGACCAGAGTTATTATTTTCATCACTTTTATGGTATTAAAAATAAAAAAATGAATATCTTTTTTAAAAAAAACAGATACTCATCTTAAGGTTTAATGTTATTCCCACATAGCACTTTCATTTTCCCCATGAATAAGGTCATAAACCACATATATATTGTAATGAACAACACATCATCATTATTATTTTCAATTAGAAGAAATATGTCAGTGAATTTGAAAAAATAAATTTTATTAATCTTGAGATATGATTTTTAAACTATCATTTGTTAAATTATTTTGATAGGTTTCATGATTATTTAGAATGGTGTTTTTGGGTGAGAATTGTATGTTAAAATGTTTTGGAAAAAGGGAATTCAATTTAATATTTTTGAGAAAATTTATGCTTAGGACTAGAAACACTTAAGTTGAGGGGTCTGATTTGCCAAAAAAATAGGCTAATATCAATTTTTTTATATTTTCATATTCATTTGATTCAATGTCCATAAACAATGGTTTTAGTGCATTTTATTTTTGGAACGTCATTTCACATCAATGTAAAATTCATGTTTAAACAATACCAATATGGGACCAATTAATCACCATCCTGTAGAATTAATTATTTTTAATATTTCAATTTTTATTTTTGGATATTATTTATAATTTATTTGGAACATTATTCATTTAAGGATCCATAAAATATTCATAAGAGAATATGGACATTTTTACAAGAATGAAAAAAATTATAGACAAAGGAGAACAAGCCTAAGGCACATAAAAGAAAAGAGGAGCCCAAAATTCAAGCCATATGATGTTCAAATTATAACTATAAATAGTGAAAATTTAGGATAAGATTTCCTTGAACTGTTACCAGACAAATTTTTGAGGCTTTCATGGTGATCTAAGTGGCCCAAGTTGAAGTTTAAATAATGGCCCACATTTCAGGGCCCATAAAATTGACCCATCATTTCAAGTATAAAATATAATGGGATAATACAATTAGAATGAAAAACATAAATATAAAATAGGACACTAGGAATAATATATTTATATTCTACGACCCTACCATATTGATTCATCTTCAAAAACATATTTCTATGATAAAAAGGGTGAAGAATCTTGTCTGAATTTTCATTACAACATTGAAAATGCCAATTTCCATTTATTACTCACCAAAATTTTACTAACCTATTTAAATTGGATGGAATTTATTTATGGGGGATCTAAAATTTGACCTAAAGTTTTCTATTTTATGTTTGGGGTTAAAATAATTGGGGGTGGTTTTTTTATTCTTTCAATTTTATTAATAAAGTGTAATTTGGTAATAAAATTGTCATTTATTATCATGTAAGTTGTCAAATCAAATTCCTTTCTAAATAAAATTTCTTATTATTATATTATTATGTTCATATTATTATCCAATACCTACCATTTAATTATGTAGTGAATCTATTCACATAATTTTTTTTTTAAATTATTCCCACAATGGTGGAGTGATAATTATTTCATCATTTTAAACTTCTTCTATTAGGCCCTTATGTGTCTACATCCCACTTCCAATGATAGAGTAACATAAAAATATGGATCAAAATATTATGTTTTGTTCTATAGGAGTAAAAAAATTATATATTATATTTAATTTCTCATTTTAATAATTCATAATCTATTATTTTTTTTAACAATTTCATTCAATGATGTACTTTCTCCTTTGATCTCAATAATTTTAAGGCTACACATCCTGAGTGCTATAATATTATTATGACATTGAGTTCTCCTGAATATTATCCAAAATGTGTATAGGTTCATAGCCTTTGGATAGTAAACACACAAAAACTAGTAGTGTTTTGGGAAGATCATATTTCATTGAAAGAAGATGTCTCAAAATTAAGACATTCAAACCATTAAAAGGAATTAATTTTATCCACCCCTTATAATAAACTTGGATCAACCCTTATTTTTGAATTGAATTAAATTAAGTATTTCAAAATCCATAATAAACCACTTATTTTGAACCTATTTTGGCCAATTCATATCCAAATTACACCCATATAATTTATATTTCTTCAGGATACTTCGTTGGTTTTTGAGGATTCTATAACCCAAGTTATACTAAAATCAAGGAATTAAAACATGGGATGATTTGGGATCCAGAATCCCTATCATGTTTCCAGTTGGTAATATATTTACTAAGATCTATATTTTACTATTTTTGATCATCTAGCTGAGATCATAGCCTCTCAAGTGAAAGTTATGCATACGAAGTTCATTCTGCTGGTCAAATTGTTATAGTGGCACATATTATATTCTCAATAGAATTGGGATCACTATTCATTGATGAGGTTGAAGTGTAATCACATTTTTACTAGAATTAGTTATTCAAATGAATTCCTTGGTATATAATGTCTTATGGTGGGGAGTTTGTAACATCTCATTAACCACTTTCAGGTAGTTCCCTTCTCTTTTTAGGTTTTCCTATTTAATTAGAAGCATATTGGAACTCCCAAGAAAGGATACAATTTCCTAAGAACAAATGACACAATGTGAAGGGATATATGTATATTTTAATTAATTTTCTTCATGTATAAATGTGTTATTATATTTCTGGGGTTCTCCCCAGGTTTAAAAAATACCGAGTCAGTTTGGGGTTTTTGTGTAAGAATATGGATTTTCTACTATGTGATAGGTCATAAAATGATGTGTTAAGGGGTTATATGATGTGTTCATGGTATCCAGACAAAATTTTGGAACTATGTTCACAGTGTTAAAGGAATGCACATCGTGTAATTATTACACATTGTTTAATGGTAAAAGATATATTTTCAGTTAAAAAGAAATGACTATTTCAGTATATTTATTCCTCATGGATTTGACAATGCTTAAAGGGTTTACAAGTCATTTTAATATTGAGAATTAATCTTTTAGGGTACTAAATTAGTCTATTTTTCAATATTTCTTATATATCCCTCATTTCTCTTGACTTAGAGCCCTCTATAGATATTTATTGATTCTTTATTTGGTCTAGATTGATTCATTATACTATTTATCACCATTGAAATTATATGTTGTCTCTATAGGTAATAAATCCTTTATTATTATTCATTGATATTATCACTATATCACCACTTCATTATGTTATCAGGTCCTTTGACATGTGGTGATGTTCCTTCATGATTATCTATAGATTCATTGTGAAATCTTGTTCTTGGGGTCATTCATAAAATGGATTTTGTGAGTAAGGTATATGTTCTTTATAAATAGAGTCAATTCTGGAATGTTTTGATTTATTTTAGGTCCTCTGTTGTAATTATTGTGTTATTATTGTTGGTGGACCCCTTCTTGGTTTTGTGTGACCTGAGTTTTGAGGTAGCTCATTATTTCTCTTGTATGTGTTAGTGAATTTCATTTCTCATAATTTTGATAAATATTTTTATTAAATGAAATTACATGATTGAATGTTTTATTTGTGTGTTTATCAAATTGGGTGTTTAAAAAATATGGGTTCTTTTAGTTTTGGTTAATGGAAATGGGTTTTCAATTAGTTTTGAAATGTTTTTCTGAAATGGTTTTCATATAATCATTTTATGGAAATGGTTTGGTGAATTCATTTTGAATATAGGGCACATGGGAAGCCATGGGTATGTAGGTTGAAGGTATAATAATAGCTATCATCCAAGATTAGTGGGTTTTCTTAGAGGGATGTACTATGATCCCTAGACGTGTTGTTCAAGGGACTTGTTAGATTCATCGGAAGGTTCACCTTCTAGGTTGTCACTCTGCTATCTAGATTCATTTTATATGTCTAGTGGCTTGATTTATACATGATTTTAAATGTTAGGAAAGAGTTTCCTATTTATCCTGGCCTATTGTGATCCCTTAAAATATTGTTACATGTGCTTCTCTTTTGGATTGTATTATTTTTTTTATACTATCATGGATTTGATATCATATGTGATAAATGTTTTGGATTGACTATATATACCTTGTTAATATATTTATATGAAACTATTTGAATATAATTTACATATTTTATTTGGAATGATGAAAAAATAAGACATTAAAATGATTTTCCCATTATTTTCATATATAAAAACTGTTAAAATGTTACCATGACTTCTTTTCTTTAAAGTTTAGAATTCTAGGATTTTTTTCATATAATTGATATATTAAACTAGCATGGGACCCTACTAATCCTATTTTATAACACCCTATGTTCCCCTTTAGCTGTTCATAGTCCTTTTTGTGTCTTTTGATGCATAGAAATCCATGAATATGCAACGAGATGCTGAGGTTTTTTAGGAGGGTTTTGTTGCCAGTGGTGAGAGAGTGGGATTCTTACCACACTATAACATGGAGTAGATGGGTTTTCCTATTTTTTAAGTTCTTTATGGTTATACCTATTCTTGGAGATTGAATCTACCCTTTAGTTGTTTGTTTTCCACTTTATGTTTTTCTTTATAGAATATATTTATCTTTTTGATAATTATATTTGTTGTCTATATGTACAATGTTTCTACTTCAGTTTTGAAAAAACCATTCCCTATGGGTTTTTATGCTAGTGTACTAGTCACAAGTCCATTGGGATTGGAAATTCCATTCGGGTATGTGGTGGATTGGGTCTGGTGCAAGTTTGATTGGGTATTTGGGATAGTTCTTATATCATTTTCCAATAGTTGGGGGTTAATTTATTATATTGGTATTAGATGAAAGTAATATAATCCAAAAGGGCAGAATAGTTTATTATTATAAATAAGCAAGATAAATACTTGAATTAATAGTTTAATTTGAAACCATAAAATAAAAAACCAATTGAATGTTAATATTCAGAATCTATAAAGTCACTAAAAGATTCCTTCTTCATATCATGGGGAAATAAAACAAAATAAGGGTGATCTCAGATTCTCGATCAAGGTTACATAAAAAATAATCTATCACGATTTAATGAGAGATAATTAATATGAAAAGGTAAATATATGAAAACACATTCCATTTAATCAATATCTTGATCATGATGATTAATAAGGACGGTGTAAATGAAGATCAAATGATGCCAAATAAATAATAAATTGAGCTTGAAATTTATACCTTGATATTAGTCAAAATAATTTCAAGGAAATTTAATAAATTATTTCATAATTATTTAATGCATAAATTCATACATTTAAAACTTATCATTGAGGCCTTTTTTCAGGACATATTAAACTATGGTAAGGTATACATGAGAAACGAATTTAATAAGGCTAGCGAACTGGTTGGTCCCATGATTCCAACTAATTCATCAAGGGGATATGTAATTCTAGGCCCAAAAATTATTTCTTAATTATAATGCATTAATAATATGAGTAAACAATACATATTAATCAATATGCCTCAAAAATAAATTATTATCTATTTTGGAATAAATAAATTACTAGATTCTAATACATTCCCTGAAAAAACTGATCACAATCCATCTATATAAGTAATTTGGATGGTATCACTATAGCATATCCATGATTTCTTATTAGTAAAATAATGGTTTATTTTCGGTGAGTTATTGAAATACCAACAAATGATCATTAAAACATTATTGAGGAAAATAAAAATACAAAAACATAAAAAACATAAACATAATATATATATTGTATATAAATTAATTCCACCTTAATGGCCACCATGAGAGGCGGTAGGAGATAGTCGATCAATCATCATTTCGTGAGGCGTTAGTTTTCCATTCACAAAAACAGTTTGTTCTTCAACCATTAAATGGTTGTATGTTTAATTGTAGTTTGAATCCTTCTCATAACAACATAAAAGTATATTGAGGATACTGTTGTGGTTATAAACGAAAGGAATACAAATATTTTTGGGGTTTTATAAGTTAAATAAAAGATAAGATGTTAAGAGAAAATGTAACATTTAAATTGGATAACTCTTTTTGGTTTGAACCAAAAGGACATCTTGAAGTGCCTTATGGATAAGGTAAGGCTTCTAGGAGGAGGAGAGGGATCTTGAGAGCTTATTTGGGTAGGGTTTGGATGATCAAAGGGGCTTGAGAGGTGTGAGGAATGGGTTAGAGGTGGGGGCTTTTGATAGGGGGGGGGTTCTTTTGGAAAGTGTGAAAATGTTATTTTATTATATTATGATTTTAGGTTTCTAAATGTCCCAAACTCATTAATTTCAATGTTAAGATGACCAATGGTAGAAAATGACTCAAAAAATAATGTTAGGACTTGTTTTATGGTAATTTGTTGTTATTATAATATTATTTTTACCTTGAATTACCATATTTATCTTTAACTTTGGTAAATAAAAGTCAAAAGTTACTATTCACCAAAAATTATTTTCATCTTATTGAACCAAATTTTATGTAATAATAACAACAATTTATATCATATTTTCAAAAATTCTATTCACTGAAGTGGTAATATTTCATTTAAATGAAAAAATCAGTTTTTTAACTACTACTTAATCATTTCACTGTTCATCAAAAATTGATGTTTTTCCGAAAAATACCAAACATTCAGCAGAATCTATATTTGATATTTATAATTAAAAAAATTATGTTTATTTCACAAAATTCAAAACATATATGTTTCATTAATCAATTTAAAATTAATTCCCATTATCAAAACAAATAGCCTGTTTTCAAGAAACAATATCTATCAGAAAATTAAGACTTGTTTAGGTCTAATTTAAAATGAGATTAATTAAAATGACCACATTTAGATAAAATGTATCTTATGAATTTCCTATGTAATAGTTATAACCTAATTCTATAATAATATAAAATTAAAAATATCGAAAAAACTTCAAGAGAGTGAATTCTTGTCTAAAAATGAAAATTATGGGCTGAATAAGGATCATTCTCTTATATTGGATGGTTTCACTGTATAGGGCTCAAATATAGTGATGATAGTGAATTTTATTTGATTAAAAACTAATGATCTGACTATGTTAGCAAAGGATTACTCACATGAAGTGCTTTATATAATGACAAAGAGGAACTTGATCACCCAATAATGTTAGGTGTCAAAAAAAGAACCATTAGAACTGTTTTATTAAAGAACATTAGTTATCAATATAGAGATCCTTGAGTTATTGATAAGGTTGAATGATAATATTTCATATCAAAAGAGAGGTATAAAGGCTTCCGAGTTTAGGTCACTGCATTCACTGGCCATCAATGCTTATGATGGGAAATTGGGAGTGGAATATAGGTTAATCCATCATGTCATGTGTTCCACAACATATCAACTTGAGTGATTAATTGAAGAAAAATTTATGTTCTTTTGATGATGAAATGATGATATATAACCTCAATCATATTTAGGAACAAAATTTCATATTGTAATAATCAATGAAGATATGGGATTATATGTGTTGAGGTCATATTAAGATGAATGGGATGAATCCATGTTTTGATCTTCCACACTGAACATCAGATTAGTATCCCTATGAGGATGAGGTGATCCTATTAATATCAACACTTATTCAATGTTGAGAAGTGGTAGTGATGAAATGTAGTTATAACAAAGATAAGTATCTAAATTTATTTTAAGGATTATGTCAAACTACCTTCAGATGATTCTGTTATTGTATGATTGAGATTCACATGGACGAGTCTGATGAATTGAAGAAAGATAAATGGGAAAAAACTATAGTTATTGATATAATGATATGTGAATCTAAATACAGTAACCATAATATATTTCAAATAACCATTAATAATACAATTATTTAGAAATTTATACAAAATTTTGAATGGGATGCATTATATTGGGCATTAGAATCTCAAGTTACCAAAGATACATTAAGGCCCGTGAAATGAATTAAATCCATATGGGATATAAATTGTTGGTTATCCAAATCTCAAAATGGGGAATATAAATAGAATATGGGGATCCATGATAAAATAATACTTGAAGTATGATTTGAAGGTTCTGAATCTTACTAGAAGAGTCATAGATTTTCTATGAATACTTACTATATATGCCAAGAGAATGTGGGGCTATCACATTTCATTATCGAAGTTAATCTATTTTCACCAGGGTTTTAATTAGGAGAAAATGATGATAAATTTGAAACACACCATCTGGATTATTTATTTCCTATTAGTTAGTGTGTCACTATTTTTTCCATTTTTAGAATAACAATATCACTCCTCATTTTTGTGTTTCATAGTCCTTGACACAATATTATTTTCCTAATTATTTTCCCATTTTATCTATTATAAAATTATATTTATTGATTATTAATAAAAGTGTTTATATATTTTTATTATCTATGTTTTAATCTAAAAACTTTTAATATAGAGCTATTATTTACAAACTATAGTTAGAATGTCAAGCTTGATACATCCTAGATATATATACATCTTGCTGATTATTGATTCTTCTTATTCACCCTTGGAATATCATGAAACTAAAATGAAGATCAATATCAACATGAAGTGTTTTATGTACTTTATCCGTCTAATTTTTTCCATTATTCTACTAGTTATCTATAACTATTGATTGGGTGATGTTGTGTGATTCTTCATCCCATGAGGATCACTGAAGTTAGGAAGAGGTTCTTTCCTATAGTGTTCTTATTGGGTGATTCCTACAATATAAGGATATTATTTATATATTTTAAAATATTTTCATGGAAAATTGATCAATATTTTATTTTATAGAGATGTCTAATTCAAGAAATTTATGATAAATTTTTTATTTTTAAGTGTTTATGTTAACTTCCGTTAGCAATTATATGATAGATTGTTGAGAGTGAATCAACCTAGATCTGGGATTGTATTTCTATAACATTCTTATAAATAATCTCCCCTTTTCCTTGTTTCTACCACTTCTACAATTAATTTTATCATATTCCCATTCATCCCACTTACACTTATATTTTCATCATTGTGATTAAAGGTTTTTATTTAACTATTTCCAATATAAAAAACACACAAAAAATATTTTCGGAGAGTAACTATGATATGTGACACTGCTTCCATGAGATCGAACCTCAGGTGTTAAAATATTCTATAGTTGGGGATATTATAAATTTATTTCTACAATTCCCTTATGGTGGGGGAATTAGTTAGTTGGAGGCCCATATCACCCACACATTGTAGGGAAGAATGTAGAAGTAGGGATGATAAGAATGAGAGAGAAATATTATTACAAGATATATTGTTATATGAGTCCCCGATTTTTGTTGACTCTTCAATGAAAGATTACAACACCAATAACATAGTTATTTATTAATAATTTAATTATTATTTATATTAATGTATTGTGATTTAAATTTAGAATGGGTTTCTAGGAATAAAAAAGAATAAAAATTATTATCATATAAAAATTTCCATGGAATAATCTATTTCGATTTGATGATGGGAAATAAATTTTCATTCCAAAAACTTGGCTAGGAGAGAAATCAATGAACGTGACCAAATTGAAATAACATAAGTGTTGGAAAAAATCACCCAAGGAATCCCCTCAATGTTTTTTTTGGAGTGTGATTGTGTTTGCTTAAAAATCAAGATTACCACGAATGAGTTTGGTTGAGGTTACCAAAGTAGGTTTTTAATGTGGTTCAATTTCAGAGTGGTTTCTAAATATTTGGGCCTCAAAATCGGGATTTTATTTTTTTAAAGGATATCTTTCTACATATGAGTGAACAATACGCATACTACAAAGCACAATTCAAAGACCGCATAAGAGGTATGCAGAATAGAGGTGAAATTTGAAAAGGTAAGATCTCTGAATAGCAGCACTATGTAGAATGTGAAGTGCAGTGCACAGACTGTGTGGAGAAAATAGTTCTTGATAAAGCTTGGGGTTCATGGGAGGTAAGAATTTCATGGAAGGAATGATGTACACGAGATGGCTCGTCAGTCCTTGAAAAGAGTTGTTGTTTCATTCGTAGAATAGATTGGCTGTCATAGAGGACCATCTGTGTTATATAGACCACGTGAGGAAAAATGGTTCATGGTGGATAATAGTATGTGGTGAATATTGTACTACACAAAATAATTCTATAAAACTGATTAGTGAATTTTTGGATATGTTTTCTTATATAAGGAACTGTTAATCCAAATATTTCATTGACTGATTTTTATTAGAGAATATCATTATTCTAGGAAGAATTAAGTGATGTCTGAAATTAGTTCACGAGGGAGGAATCAACAAAGGGTGAAGTAGTTCATGGGAACAGCCCACGAAAGTGTTTTTGTGGGGCTCTACATCTCGAAAAGGAAAGTGGTCCATAAGGGATGATTTTTTTCATGGAAGAATAATCCATATTTAGTGAAGATGTTTTCTGTGGAAGCAGGAATTCTATAGAAGCAAAGGTAGTACACATACATGGATTTCTAAGCTAGTATGTAGCGGTGGTACATGTAGGCGGTATGAAAAGGTATAATGAGTAAGTTGATATAGTCCAAGGACAAGGGCCAGTCCACATAAGAGAGTTGGTCCACAATGATCTTGCTACATGAATTGTATCATAGTTCATACAGTAAGAAAGGAAATCCATGGAGAAGTCAAAGAAGTTAATGAAAATAATAAAACATTTCTCGAAAAAAAATTCCAAAAACTAATAGATCAAGAAAAATTGGATATCATCTATGGGTGAAAACATGACATCAACAAAGAATATATGCATAGTTGAGGATGTGTGCTTTAATGAAGATAATGTGATGTGCATATTCATAATCTGTGAGTGGATCTATTCCTAGAGGAGTGAGCAAAGGAAGTGGAAGGTGATGATACTTTCCACTAGTAGTGAGCCAAAGAACGTGAAATAGGGAGTGACCCTTTGGAATGCAGTGATTAGACCCTACATCTTGTAAATGCACTAAGATTGGGCATAGAAGTGATCTTACATGAAATATGTAATTTGGCAGTGAGCCTTAGTTGATTTGGTACAATTGGCACATTACCATTTTTTTATCCTTCGACATAGCCTAGTGATGGTAAACCAAGTAATAATCGATGTTTCTTGTGCATGATTTCATTTCTATTACTATATTGTTATGGGGTGAATAATGAAGAGAGTTTTGTTTAATAACAAAACCAGATCTGAATGGGCACCTGTTTTAATCTATCATACCCTGATCCACATGCCTTTGAGGGTATTTAACCTAATTGGGGTAAAAAAATTTATCACAGGGAAAGGGTGAAAGTAAGTGGTTGTCTCTCAATATATGAAATATATGTTTTCAATCACAATGAGATTTTCCTCTTCGACAGAAAATTTTTTTAATAATAGAAGAATTAGATGCATCACTACTACGTATCATTAGGAATGGATTTCTTTAGCATAGATATACTTGGTATATATGCCAATATCAATAGTGGTTCTTTATTGTAAGATGATATCAGGTAATTGGATTCTGATTCTAAAGGAATTAATGATTTATGTGGAGAGCTATTTAATGAAATCTATATGATGGTGATATCAAGTTAAACATCACATGTAATGTGTGTTGAATATTTATGAGTGTGACTGAAAGGTACAGGAAGATAATATATAGGTTATATAGAACAAATTTGAGGATCTCAGAATGCACCATAATGAGTATTTTGATACAATGTTTGATAGGGTGAATGTTATCAATGAACACATGCATGGTCTGAGATAAATTATTGAAGATATAAATATTTTCAACCATATCATTAGAAAACATCCACCTCAATTTAATCCAAATATTTCTATTTTGGATTATATAGATCCTAAATATTTGAAATTATATTACCTGAATAATACTCTTATTCTATATGAAATGAGAAGTGATGAAAATGTTGTTGTGGAAAAGGGTATGTCCAAAAAAATGACATTCAAGGCCAAGAAGAAGAAATATATTGTAGATAGTTAGGAGGAAGAGAATTTTAATGATTTCATTTCATTTCTCTCTTCAAATATAAAAATAGGAAGAGTAATTTTCAAAGGTCAACTTTCACTTGCATGCTTAAAATATGGAAATATTGTTTATTTTTCAGCAATTTTTCCTAAGATGTTTGAAGATGATGATGAAGAAAATGAGGAAATTCCCTAGAATAATTATTCATCCAATGTGAAAGGAATGAGAAGTAAAAATAGAAATTTCTTAATAAAGAAGAATATTCATTCAAAAGAAGAAGAAATTTCATAATAATTATATTTAGAATAGTTGGGAGACTAAAAGGATCATAAATTAGATGCTATGGTGGCTATTGTGGGAACATCCCAAAAAAGGATGAAAGTGAATGTGATGAGGGAGAAGTAGAAATAAGATTTGTCCTTCAGGCCAAATTGGAAGCTTCTATTGAAGAGGTAGATATTTAGAGAAACAAGACAATGAAATCTGATAGAGTAGTTTGTGATACCAAACATCATATTAAGAAACAAGAATAAGATAAGTCTATGTAAAATGATGATATTAAAAAATAGAAGTCCTAAACACCAAATAAATCAGAAAAGGCAGTCGATTAAAAAATAAAATTCGAAGAAGAAAAAAAGGATATCGATTGTTTGACTAATACTATAAAAGATTAATTCAATTGTATCAAAGAGCTTAAAGAGGAATTTTTCATTATTTAATTAAAAGTGAAAGATATGGAGAAACTATTGATTATAGAAAATCATGACACTCATGTAATAAAAATAATAAAACTATAATTTATAATTTTATTAATGCAGAAAAAGTATTGTTAGTAATGGAAAATGATTGATCATAATGATAAAGTGGGTATGGGGATTTATCACAAAAAGAAATCAGTAATGGTTTATGTTAGAACACATGATCCCACTCTGATATTGAAGATTAATTTGGGTACAGATCAGAATTAGATGACTCAAAGATCCCAAGGGAGATTCATTTGTGTAGTATTAATACACAGTAATGGATCCAATATTAGATTCAATTGTTATGGAAAGATGGGGTAGTCACACAATTTTTTGTCAATAACAAAGAGGAATAAAGGGAATAATACCAACATAGAAATCAATTTGAGGATCAATATTCATAGACATCATTTGGTATTCACTACTTCATGTGTGAAGGAGTTGGGCACATGGTTTAAACTAGTCACCAACAATGCTGAGAAATTTACTAAAGTAGAATTAATATAGCCATAAAATCAACAAAAGGTTTCATAAAATGAGATTAAAATGGGAAATCAATTTTTTACGCAAGATAATTCCAATGTATCATACATCAAGGAAGATAAATATTATCATTTTGTACCAGGTATGATTTCAACAACATGGATGAAAAATAATGAGATACTTGAACAAGTAGTGGTTGTAGATATATTTTTAATGATTCATATCTCACCGGAATTCGGATTACTGATAGTGGATGGAACTCTCATATGATTAGTAATGAATATACGGTGATAAGAAATAGTTATGATAATGAAGTTATTATAATATTTGGTAATTATGATGTCTTGAAGATTATTTCCATGGGAAAATACATGTTTGTGGGAAAAGACATGATACATGTCGATGTCTGAGTTTTTTATGGTCTTAGTCACAACATGATTAGTTTCATCCAGTTTTGTGACTCAGGATATGCTGTAATATTTTCCAAGAAATTGTGTGTCATCAAGGAAAAAGAAAGTGAATTTGTTTTGAAGGGAATGCGTATGAAAGGAAATATCTATCTTGTGAGTGGAGAAGACGAGATGTGATTTCTATCCAAGGAAAGGGAAAAAAATTATGGTATAAATTTATTGGCCACATAATTCAAAACACCTTAGAAGATCTACTGAAATATGATACTGCTCATTACCTACCTATGTTATCACATGACCGTACTCATACATGTTATGATTTTCAAAAATGATAGATCATTGGAATGAAATATAAAGAAAAATAGAAGAATTCAACAAGAGTTATTAAACTAGTTAATATTGAAGTGTTTGGACCTATTTGACCATTAATAGTTTACAAGATGATATATTATGTCCAATTAATTGATGGTTTTAGTAGGATGGAGTGGGTATCGATCATCTCCTAGAATTATGAGGTGTTCAGTTTGATTGTAAGATATTGATGGAAAGTTGACATAATTATTTATTATAAAATATAAAAGATCATAATAGATAATAAAACCCAGTTAACTAATTTCCAAGTGGAGAATAATCTTTAGAAAAATGGAATAAGTCACCATGTTTCAGTAGTAAGAACTCCATTGTATAATGGAGTAGTTGAGGGAAGAAATAGAATAATCAACAACATGCCTAAAACAATGCTCATTGAGAAAGACCTACCAGATATGTTTTACAAAGAAGTAGTTATTTCATTAGTATACACATCAAATCGAGATTAATTGTGTCCAAAAGAATAGAAGACTCTATATGATCTATTGTAAATAATGAACCTCATGTTCAAGTAATTTCATATCTTTATAATTAAGTGTTTCATTCTCAATAAGGAGAAACATATGAAGTTTGAATCCCATGAAGGTGAAGGGATAATTCTCATAGCCATACCCCTAGATAAACAGAGCTGGTGTCGTGACACAAGATATGAAATTTTTTACAAAAACCATGCACTGATACTTCACACACCATGTTCTATATAGAGCATCAATTCGGTTCAGGTTATGGAAAACCAACCTCTTCTAACATGCTTCTTCTGCTAAAACAAATAACTAAAAATTTAATTAAAATAACATAGGGTGAGAATACTAATGACCAATAAGGGGTTTTAAAATATCTTAATATACCAATATAACATTTGAAAACATTCTTTTAAAATTTCCCATAAAATAATTTCTTATGAAATACAGAAACATAAACATCACAACATAGCATTTATTATGAGGACTATAATGGGTCATTTTATGGTATTCAGACAGAGTTATAATGAATCATGATTCAAATATAATAATGTTCCTTTAAAATAATAAGTAAACATGTTCAATACAATCTTGATATAAGAATATGGTAGTTAAAATTTAATAACTGAGAGTAATACATAAACAGAGATGCACATAAAGGTAAAAACGTCAATTTCAACCATTACTACTATGAAACATAAAATTGTTACTAAAACACTGAGTGTTAAAATAAATGACATTCCCTTAGAATTTACCTCTTTTGATACTCATAAGTACTAACCAAAGATATTATACTAGTCAAAAATCCACATGGTTAATTAATTATCATAATCATAATGAGGGAACATATAATATCAGACCCTGTCAAGACCTCATGTCAAGACTTGAAATGTCAATGGACTCAAACCAGAGCATTATTGTCTCATGAGAACTACCGATGCATCCAGGGTCTTTCATTAACCAGTCCCAAACCCATTATACTAAGTCTATTACATTTCTTATTTTCCAAATAGGGTCGTATATTCAATATGTCCCATACCACTTTAAATATCTAATTTCAAATTTCATATTATTCAAGGTGTCCCAAACCACCTTGAATAATTAAATTCATAATTATCTTAAATTTCATAAGAGTTTTAATTAAATTAATTAGAATTTAAATATCTATAGTGAATCAAGAATATGAGTATTAATTATAGAACTATCAGCTGCATGGCTATGTCGTTGAATGGTGAGTATGATAAGAAGATTATGGCATATGCAATGACAAATAATTCACCAAAAGAAATAAAAGTTTTGTTACATAAAATGATAATCCTAAATGCTAAAATCATTACTGATAAAAGACACACTGTAATCTCATCATGGATTGGGTGCTTAATTAATTAATGATAAACCAAACATTTCAAAAGGGGTATTAAACACCGATGCTCCAACATTTATCACTGATATCAGAAGGTTATAAATAATGTTAAAAATGAAAACCATGAAACCCAACCATAACTAATACTACATTTTATATAAGAAAATAATTGATTCCTACTTATGTATATGAGAGTATAAAACACAAAATATTATACTCATGATTTCTCCATAAAAACGTAACGCATCAGCAGTATAATATTTGGAGTATCCAAAATTAGGGTTTAGTGTTTTGAAAATATGTTATCCACAAGGGTATATATAAATATCTATATATAAAAACAACTCATACATTGAAAAAAACTTTTTTTATTCTCTCATATAAATACTTGGAAAATTCTAAATAAAATTGAGGATCGAGGTCTACATGTATACACATATATTATCATATCCAAATATAGACAATTTATTAAAGGGTTTAAACCAAAGAAAAATCATTTGACACCCATATGAATTTAATATATTAGCCACATTAATTAAAAAGTGTCCCTTAAAATCATAATATAAATTTAAAAATATTTATTTATTAAACAACTTACATATATGTTTATGTGAACATATACAACCTATATGCAAAACCGAGTACACATAAGGGTCTTACACCAAAATTAATTTATACATACAGGTTTATCAAAAACCTAAATTAACTATTGGTGTTCAATGTTAAAAAAATTAAATCCAGTATAGAGGGTGAGTGTTACGAACTATATAATTATATACAATTGTGTATACTGTAATTATAAAATTTTTGTACATCACATAATTCCATAAGTTTTAAAACTCCACTATAGCTTGAAACTAATCGCTTAAAAGTCTTAAAATCAGTTATAAAAGTGGTTTTCCCAAAACTGTATGATCATACATATTTATATATTCATAAACTGGGTATTAAAGGTATACAATCATATTATTACACAAAGAAGGAAAGAGGTAAAGGACCCTTTTGTTCATAATAATTCTTGAAAACAAAATCCCCAAGACATAGGATCGACATAAGAGAATATTTTAATAAAACAGTATGGTTATATATATATATATTCATATGTATAAATATATATATGTATATACCCTCAAACAACAAATAAAAGGAAACATAAATACCAGCTATGGATTGTGGAGGAGGAGGGTCTCAAGAAAGGCTCATGGGAGCATGTTGGAGGTTTGAGGAGAGGTGGAACAACCGAGGGAATGGGTGCAACAGATTGTTTATAAACACTGATATAAATAATATATACATAATACATAATGATACTATTGTAAAACCAAGGCCTATTCAGTATATTAAATGATTGGGGGAATAAATTGTTTAAAAAAGGAGGGTAAGGGAGTTCTCTGATGGTGATGGGAGGAGTCACAGGTGTGGAAAAAAGAGAAAGGAAGGGTATGAGTTACTGGTCCATTACAAAAGGGAGGAAGAAGAAGGAAGCATGGGGGAGAAAATCTTGAGAATGAATGGATGGAGGGGATTAAACGTGGAGTAGATCGGACGACCACGGTGATGTGCCGATTATAAAAGGTGATCGACAGTTGCGATCAGATCTCAGATAGATCATATGTTTCAGATTTGACATGATTTTTAAAAAATCTCAGAAGGCCGAGATAAGATTTGTGTTGGATTGGATAGAACATAAGATATGTTATGAATTCCGTGATTTCTGAGGATTGAGCACCAGATTGAAATAGATGTCCCAGATCGCATGTGACGCGATCCAACGGCCTGGATATCATTTAGCCTTAAAATTCATGTCCAACATCCAAAACAAGGGAGGTTTCTTGACCCTTTATAAGCCCAAGAATCTGGTCAAATGTTCAAAAATCTCCCCCCTCCCGGTACCACCCCGTACTAGGTTTTACGAGCGCACTCCTATGCCCACCCACGTCGCCTTTTCACCCTGCATGGTGGTGCACTCTACTCTTGTACGCACTTATAGGTAGCTATGCCCCGTGATCACTAGACCTAGAATGCACTTTTCATGTAAAAAAGACCACAAGCCGGCCTATGCTGAGGCTGAGGGCTAGGCTCGGCCGCCTAACACGTGTTGCCTCCCTTAGCCCGACAAGAGAGCTATCCCTTGTGGGTATATTTTTTTGTTAACATTAACACTCTGTTTCCTTGAACATGAATATTTTTTTTTTCAAAAAACATTCCCTTGGTTTTATAGACACTAATGTATTAAAAAACAAAATTATATATTGAAATCCAATTCATCCATATAATAACATTATAACAGGATTATAGAAATAAAAAACATAGTTTAGCTAAAACCTTGTAAAAGCACTAAGAATGAAAATATTTACATGATATTTTAAATATTTGAAAGGTATTTGATATACTCATATCATTTTAAAATCACACTAAGTATAGTTCAAAATATTAAATCATTATCCCTTTAAATTTCATAATAAGAGGTTATACTATAATTTCAATACATCACAAATATGTTTTAGAACAATAAATTAGATATTTTTAATTAATCCACCGAAAGGATGAACAACTATAATTATAGTAGTTAGAAACTCAATGGTCTCCCTAAGAGAATCGATCGAATTGGAGACTTATAAAACCGCACATTAGAGCATCCAAAATTCAAGAAAATTTAAGAAGATGGTGCACATCATTCAACTAATTCTCAGTTCTATTGCAGTGGCTATAACCATACCAATGTTTGTTGTGATGGATCTAAAAGACCCATATTATCTATTGGGGGTTTTCTTGGGTGGTATACTTGTAATTCTAATAGTTTTTTGAATAGGTATTTTTGGTTAGTATGGTTTTCCATTTTTCTTGGTGTATTGTAAACACTTTAGTTTTTTTAAATAAAATTCCTATCATTTAGTTTGGAATATGTTTTAAGATAACATGTAAATTAAACAATATAAAACCATAATATTAATATTACATGAGACAAACATTTTGGAGCATCACAATATTTCTTTTTTACTCGAAGAAAATAAATGAATATAAATTCTATAATAAGAATATGAGAGAATTTGATGGAATCCCTGATGTAACTATAATGGAAAATGAGAATAATATGCAAAAAAATTAATGATTAGTATTTAGAGGACAATGATAAAGGGATATGTATATCTAGGGATGTTCTAGTACCATAAATTGATTCAGAAGAGGATTTATATAATGAAAAGGATGATAAGAATTTAGTCTCATCACAAAGAAAGAAGAGATGAGATGAAATTTATAAGTATAACATAATTGGTGATCAGAAAACACTAATATATACATGGAGGATAAAGGCTCTACAAAAAAAACATATTAGTTATCATAGGTAGAGCCTAAATGTTTCGATTAAGTATTTGTAAATTATAATTCGGTTCATGTTATAAATTATGAGCTTGACTAAATTGATTATTATTAAACATGACAGATTTGTTAATGGTCAACATATAATAATTCCATTTGGACTATGTGGTTATTTTATAACAAAATTATTGAGTATGGGGAGGTTATTCAAAACAAAGCATGACTAGTGTAAAAAGTGTACTCCCAAATAGAGGATATCAGTTTTTATGAATCATTTTCAACTATTTCAAGGATAGAGACAATCCAATTATTCTTGGCCGGAGTAGTTCAAATATAGTTCAATGGTTTTAGATGAATGTCATGTCAAAATTTCAAAATAAGAATATGGAAGAATATGTTTACATTTAGTAGATATGTGGTTTTATCATTCATGAAGATGAGGAACGAGTTTGTCGGCTGAATAAGGATTTATATGGTTTGTATAATGCACTAAGATCATGGTATTAAGTACTAGGACAGTTTTTGAGGAATCTCAGTTTTTATTATGGTGGATTTTATTACAATATATATGTTACTCATGACTATAATAAAAGGATGGTAGTTCTATTATAAGCTGATGACATAATATTTGGTGGATTATATGAACCTCAAAGTAAGAAACTCCAAGAATTAATTAATACTAAATTAAAAAAGTTGAATATTAGCGAATTTATGTTTTTCCTCAGTTAACAGGTAACAGAAGGGAATAATGTAAAATTTATTTCTCAATCCAAATATTTCATGAATGTTTTGAGAATATTTGGAATTGATAATTTCAAGAAAATGACAAAATAAGTGATTATCGGGTTGAAACCATCTCTAGATGGTGGATGAAAAGCGTTTAATGTCAATGAATATAAGAAAATCATTAGAAAACTGTTGTAATTAACTCTCACATGACCAAATATAATTTATTCCACATGTAGAGAAGCATAGAAACAATTCAATCCCAAGGATATCCAATTATTTAAAATAAAAATAATACTTCAATATATCAGGGGAATGGTGAATTTCATCTTAATATACAATTTAAAATCTCAGCAGGAGTTATAAGGTCATATAAATGCATCTGCGGCTAGATCAGTAAATGATAGAAAATAAATGTCATGTGGTGAATTATATCTTGGTGGATTTTCTATTTTGTGGCTAATCAATAAAAATATTTTATTTCTTTAATAACCATAGAATCTGAGTATATTGGGACAACTAAAGTGTGCACACATCTATTTTGAATGATGAAGCATCTTAATGATATGTGAGTTCAAGTTAAATATACTATTGGAATACTTTGTGATAATTCATGTTCTATAAATCTTATAAAAAATCCAGTCTATCACTCAATGACAGAGCACATTGAAATATAACATAATTTTATCAAGGATAAGGTGGATCAAGTTCTTGTGAAGTTAGGTATGTTTCTAGAAAATAATAAGATTCAAATATGTTGAAAACAGGCTTACCCAAAAAAAGTATTTTAAATCCATTCACTGGTACTGGGAGTTTATTCGACTCCCCACACTTAAAAAACTGTGAATGTAGGACCTCATCTCTTCGAGGTATGGGGTTTTTTCCACTAATGGATTGATATATGTTATTTACCCTGTTGCAGACCACAATGAAGTGACCTTCGGGTTTGTTGACAAGGGGGGGAGGGAATTATGGATAATAAAAGGTTGTAAATTTCTTAGCCAAGACATGAAGATAATATGCTATGTGGAGTAGCGAGATAGAGGGAATTTATGATTTTAGGGGGAGAAACAAGATTAGAGGAGTATTAAATCTTATGATACTAAAGTTGATCGATCAATGAATATATATCATGATAAATGAGGTTTTTGATAAAAGTGGAAGAGTATGTTTTGAAGGGAACAAAGATATTCATCAATAAATATTTCATTATACTCCTATTTATGTTGATAATCATGGATTATGGGGGATTATAGTATGTTTTAATTAAATCCTTAGTTGTTATCATAATCATAATAAGTGAGCGCTAGTTGAGTATGGAAGAACCTTTAAGGAGGAATCAAATTCAGATGAATTTTCAACAAACCCAAAGTGGGAAATTGTTGAGAAAATTTCTTTCAAGGAATATTCACAGGTTTTTTGTGTGACTATGTTTGTTGAAAAAGTTAGATGATATTGAATGAGTTCTTTTGATGTTTCCAAAGGTGGTTCTTAAGGTGGTGTAGTTTCCCAGTGTTTTCCAAAATTTTAGACCTCAAAATTGGGAGTTTATTTTGGGAAAAAAAGATTTATGCGTAAGTGAAAATAGAACACTGTCCAAATTTCATAGTTTGCAGACCACATAATAGGTACATGGAATGATGATGAAAATCGGCAAAGGGAAGATCTCTACACAGCAGTGCTATGAGGATCGTGAAGCGCATTATGCAGACCGCATAAGGAAAATGGATTGTAAGAAGGCTTTCAGTTCATGGGAGGAAATCAGTTCAAGGAAGAATTGTGGTATGTGGGATGGATCTTCGTTCTAGAAATGGAGGTGGTGTCTTTTGCGAGAGAGATAGTCTTCCATAGAGAAGAAAAGGCACTATGCGGACCACATAAGGAAAAAATCGTTCGTGGAGGAGCGTAGTAAAAGATGAAGGATGCACCACATTAAAGAAATAAATAAAAAAAATTAGTATATTTTTCAAGTCTATTTACCAATATAAAAACACTTAATTTTTCTATTACATAGATTTATTTTAATTAGATAATATCATTGCTTTGGTAAGAATTTGGTGAATTCTGAATATAGATTATGAGGGAGGTTTCCATAATGGTTGAAGTGGTTAGTGGGAATTGTCTATAAATCTACTTTTATAAGGTTGTATAGCTCACAAAAGAAATTGTTCAATGGATGAGGAGTGAGTTCATGAAATAAGAACATGTATGTGGAGATGAAGTAGTTTGTGGAAGAAGTTTTCCTTGAAGGAATGAATTCTGCATAATCAGAGGCAGTATGTAGACTCGGTTCTTAGAGGCGATAGGCATAGGTGGTATATTGAGATTGTACAAAGATGTGGTGACATTCCATAAAGTAGGGGCGGCCCATGAAGGAGATGTGGTCCTTAAATCACTCATGCAATGAGGTGCTCCGTAGTTCAATAATGAATTTGGGCACCCTGTAGAGGAGTCAAGGAAGATTTTGAAGAGACTAAAATTGTTCGTGAATGAAATTTCAACAAACTATCATTTTGTGAAAAGGTGGATTTCATATATTGGTGAAAATGATTCTTCTACGTAGCATCTACCCATAGTTGAGTATATGTGATTTCATAAATATGAAGGGGGCTAAATGTCCAAAAACTATGAGTGGATAACTTTCTAGAGGAGTGAGTAAGGGAAGAGAAAAGTTGTAATCCTTTCCACCAATAGTGAGCTAGAGAAATAGGAAAGGGGAGTAACCCTTTAGAATTAAATAAGAAGACCCTAAATATTATAATGTATGTAACCCTAGTAATAAATTTGATCAAGATCAAACCTTGAAATTTGGTAGTGAGCCTTAGTGGATTTGGTACAACGGTCAAATTGAAGTTGTATGCTCTTGGGACATTTCCCAATGAGGGTGAAACAAGTAATAATTATTTCATCTAATTCATGATTTAATTTCTATTCATATATTTCAATGGGAAGATGAGGGAAGATTGTTTTGTTTATTTATGAAACAAGATACAAAGGGGAAGTTGTTTTAATCTCTCATACCCTGATCCACCCCACCCCCTCTCAGGTTATTTAACCTAATTGGACTAATAATAATTCCTATAACAAGACACGAAGGCTTCTATTTTGATCCATTTTTATAGTCATGGTCTTTATTGTAACCGTAGTGAAATCCAATAATCGATGATTCCATAGATATGATCGTGCTCCTCAAACCACCATTGATTCCACTTCCCATCCCTAGTCTATCCACCTATCACTAACCCTAAGGTTATATTAATGATAAAATATGGATAAAACCAGGGATTAAATCATTTCAATTATTAAATAGAAGAATTTTCTAGGTCATAATAATAATTAAACTATTTAATAAATTATTTATTTATTCCTCAAACAATGCTCATGACTACAAATTATCACCAGAGCTATTTGAATAAGAACATACATTGTTCATAGGGTAAAAAACTTATTCTATATTCAACCATAATTATAGTTTCCCCATTAAATATTATGTTTATAATATATATTCATTTCTTCATAAATGATTTCATAAGGAAAAGTAGTAATACAATATTTCATATTATGGTATTTTTTAGGCTATATAATACTGTATTTTACACACTAGCTAAAAAATGGGTGAAAATGATATTTCTTACAAATAAAATCCTCGATAAATTTTTTAATGGTTGTATTCTAGGATAAATATATCATTTTACACCTAATAAGTCCTAAAAAATTCAAAATTCATAATCAAGTCGATTCTCAGTTGGGTAAAACAGAAGTAACTATACTAGTGGTGAGTAATTTTCTAACCTCTATTTTTACCACATCAAGAAGGGTAACATTAATTTGATGGTGAAAATGTTTTATATGTTTATTCACACACTATAAAATTATATTATGTATACAAATAGATGTGTTTATCCCTATAACATTCATTAATTTCCATCATATTACCTTTTTTACTCTCTCTTAAAAGGTTAATAAATATTATTTCATACTATAGAGATAGTTTATTTAAATTTATGATAGAAAATTTTTCAATACCCTAAAGATATATAAATTTAAAATTATGTGGAATGTATTTTTATTCCAACATTAGTGGTTTTTTAGATTTGTGGGGGTAATTATGAGAAGATAGTTAAATATCAAAATTTATCTACTCATGATTATTCTCTACAAAATCAGAATCTATAAAAATTATATTTATGTAAGAATTAACAATATTGGGTACCATTGACTGAAAATATAGAGAAATTAAAATACAAGTATTACATTTCTTACAACCCCATGAAAATTCTCAAAACCCATCATTTAAAATAGCGAAGAGAAATAACAAAAAAGCTCAAGAAATGAATATAGTGAGTGTATACTGTTGGTAAGAACTTATATCTAATAGAAATGATGAGTTTGTAGTAATTTAAAAGTGGGTTTCAAGGCATTATTAATGTTTAAATGCACCTTATCTCTCCCAAAATCCATGGATAATGCTATATTATAAAATTTTTTCATAATTGTATCTATTTTTAGAAATATCCCACTTAATATGAGAGGTCCATGACCATGTGTCCAAGTATCTTACATATAAAGTATTTATATATCCATATATAGAATGTGGTTCTTCAATCGCAAGAGGATGTCCTTAACCTCTCTGGTTGTGTTTGTGTTGATATAATTTTCATGTTTCACCCCAAATACCATAATTTAAAGAACTATGATCTATAAATAAGTTTAAACAAAGTGATGCATCACATTAATTAATGAATAAAAATAAATCATTTCTTTAATATATAATAATTCCCTTTTTTGAAATGTATGAATCATAATTATAGTAAAAATGATAAACTAAAAAAAGGTGTTAGTTGTGGTGAAATATTGTATCACCATAGTGTTCTTGAATCATTAAATTTTGTAGGAATCTAATCTTAAATCAATTTAAATATGTTCCTTCCATGTTTTACTCTCTCACTCCCATATAATGAATATCAATTGGTTAAACTAACATTAAGAAAAATATAATATATAAAAATTTATTTGACCATATCGAATAGAGTATTGTTAACCTACAACTTTTTAATTATACCCATGATAAATTTATTAATTTAATTAACAATTATCTACCTATATATATATATTTTTTGGGGGAAATGGAAAATGAGTTTTATTATTGGGGAACTCATCAATGGGAACTCTCTTTCCCTTATCGACACTCTTTTTAATATTATTGATACCTAAAAATTTGGGTTGTTCCAAATAGGGATTAAAAGATAAAGGATCCCCGTTAGTGGTTAGATCAATGGAAGAAACTAAAAGATACCCAATTTAAGATGTAATTCCAAGTGTTATGGGTTTCACATTTACTTTATCTTTTTGGATAATAATGGGATAATATGGTAACTTACCAAATAATTTTACCATGATCTATCACAGACCACATTCCAGATGTCCCACATATATTTTAAGACCATAAAAGACTTATTTTATTAATTGTTATAATTGAATATTTTTTCCCACTGTTTATTTTATAATGTCATCAACTATTGGATCTGATTTGATATATAGATGAGAGTTATTTATGGATAGAAGAGAGTGAGTTTGTATACACTGTTTTTTGTGATATTTTTTCTAATTAATATAGATTTAATGGTCAAATTATTGATATTTTGGTCAATATTTACACCAAATATTTATATTAGACCTGAAATTTTTCTTTGTTAAAAAGAAGTTCTTACTAAAATGGGCACCCAGGAAACATTACCATAAAAACTTATATGATTCCGAAAGTTTTAAAAATTAATAAGAGATTTTATTTTCAATATCAAAAATATAAAAAAGTTTCAAAATATGTAACTATTGATAATTACCTCAATATTGATTCAATTTTATAAAAATTGCATGCATTTAATTAATAATATTTTCAAAAATTTATTCTAGGGAAGAAAGGTTTACCTTCTGAACTCCTCAGATACAAATTATTTCTAATGTCCCGAATTATTTTGTATTCATAGAACTGTTGTACATAAATTCATTAATTTCATCAATGGATTTGTCAAATAGTTAATAACTAGTTCTAACATCTTTTATTCCATGATAGATGGGTACAAACCTCTTATTAAATTAATTAATTAGTACTTAGTTTCTAATTTCATAGTGTAAGAAACAATAATACTGGGTTTTAAATATCCTAAAATATTCATGATGTTTTATACTTGTGACAACATACTTACACGCATTTAACGTCTAATGGATTTAGAACAATAGGTTTAGAAAACCTTATCTAGAAAAATCCATTTAGTGTATGAAATTTGAAAATAAAATTAAATAATTAGTATAACAATAATTTCCCTCAATTATTAAGATATAATGAATGGGACTTATGTTTTATTTGGTCATTAAATTTGTTTGGGATTCGTGTTAGAGCACACACTGTGAAACTCCTTGTGGTATTTGTGATGGCCCTCGCCAAGATGACGATGACATTTTAGTTAGAGGTAGATGATTTTTGATCTCATCTCATCATTTGGTATCACCGAGGTATTATACCTACACAATATCATATTCCAAAAAATGGTGGATTATTATTTTAATGTTTGATTATTTATTTCTATTATCCTAATGTTTTTATTTGATTTTTCTTTAGTTTGGTTTAAACCCTCTAAAGATTATATAATAAAATTCCACCCAGTGTGATATGAAAAACTTATTCTAGATGCCCACTTTTTTTGATTTTTTTTTCATGTTCATGGAAAATATCAATAAACATATTTTTGGAAGACTTGGTCATGAATGTAATGAAAAATAGATAGTAAGAAATTTTTTTATAAATTTTTAATTAATATACACGAAAACAACCACCTTAAATAAATTATCTGATAGAAATAGGAAAAGGATAACGAAAATATGAATAAATAAAAGAGAGAAAAGTATTATAAATTAAATCAAGAATAAAAATGTAGACGCGATAAATAAATTACTAAGAAGAAAAAGAAAAAAAAGAAAACCACAAGAATCCAAAAAAAAAGTTCCAAAATTTTGGCATGTTTCTTAAAACATTAAATATTATATATATATATATATATATCTTTAATATCTATATTACACTAGGAACCCCATTTAATCTCAAAACAATGAAATTGATCATTAATTTTAGAATAAAAATTTATTTTTTTAAATGAAAATTATTGGAAATAATATATCAGTGGTGGGGACTAAATCAGCACGAATTCATATCTAAATTTAGAAAATGAAATATAATTTACCTAATTATTTATCATTATTATATTGAGTGAATACATAGATGTGCATTCTTCATCACATTAAGGCAATGGTTTAGATATTATAATCCTTGATTTTTATCAACTATAGAAATGTATTTAAGAACTAATACTATGATAATTACATAGTTTTGATTTGTAATTAAAAGTGATATATAGGCTAATCTTGATGATTGAGTGATATGTTTTAGACTTCAAAACTGAAACTCATCAGAGAAACACAAGATGAAATTTAGTTTCACATTAATTTTTATTTTTATTTTATCATTTATTGACTGAAAAGTAATATTTTAAGAGTTTATTCATATAGAATTTATTGACCAATACAATATATATAAACATAATTCTTGAGATAATTTTAATAATTAAAAAAATAATTTTAATAAAAGAATATATGGGTAACACTATACATGATCCTATAAATATGGGATTAAAATAAAACTACATAAAAATAAGAAAAATATAAGGTAGAAAAAATAATATAAAAACCTATAATTAACAATCTCATTCATTAAATACAATGTTAAAGATATAAAATTACATAAAATTACTTCCATGATGGAAGAGGGAGAAGGAGAAAATTTAACATATATGATATCCTACTAATTTTTCAATCATCTTATTGTCAATAATCCCCCCATAATGGGGTTGATGCATAATTTTAATAATATTACACATAGGATGTCTAAAAAATAATTCATGAAGAATGTGGGGTATCTGAACTAACCCCTTTAAAATATATCAATAATTTAATGTTCCTAGAAGTTTTCTTGTCACATATATTTTCAAGAATTTTTTAAGTATTTTTCATCAATTTTTATTATGCATTATACTAGAATCAACCCAATTGGTTTCTCCAATCCCAAATTATATCCAATTTTGTGAAGGTACGTCCAACACTCCTCACTCAAAATTTCTTATTTTTTTTGGTCCTCCATTAGACCACATTTTTCTAGACATAGATCTTATTATAGATGAATAAATTTAATCCTAATGAACTTTTAATCCTATAATAAAAGTAATTATTTCATTTGTATTAGAATAAAATATATTATATGAATAATACCATACATCTATATTTCAATGAAAATATAAAGGACATAAAATTTTCAATATTTATGTGTTTATAAACAATCATTAAAAAGTTAAATCAGAATGAAATAAGATCAAATTATGGGATACTAAACCCCAAAAACATTTCAAATCAATTTTTTAAGTTTTAAACTATATGATTAGTATAGGGACCCAACCATAAACATTTCTTATTCTTGATTTATTTCAAGAATACACATTAAGGAACTTTTTAGTTTTAGAGTTTTAGATAATTAGATCATAAATTATTCTTTACATTCCACATTTAAACAAGGTGGTTACATGAAAGACAATATTCATTTTTGTCCAAAAAAGAAAACATATTTAATGTAAAACATGGATTCTTTCTTGACACTTCCTCGACACTATAATCATATCATGTACCTTTCCCTTGACCTCTGAAAAACATTTCAAAAACTTGGGATGAGCATAAAAATATAATTAAGGGATATAAAAATACATAATGATAACATTAGTCCATGTATACATAAGAATAAATGAAATCATACTTTACTTATAAAACATAAGTACTTTAACATAACTCATGAAATCATAAGATTTATGAATAACTCATAGAAATCATAGGACATAAAGGGAACTTGAGGCTATCATAACATTCTTACGTAGGGAGTAACCCTCATGGTTAAATTTGGAATACCCATCACATTATTTTCCCTAAATCTCTTCGGATAAACCTTAGTGTTTAACTCCTTCACGTTACCCAATGCATTGGAGAGCTATCTCGGGATCGCACTCCCTTAATTTATCACGGAACCACCCGATTTCATAAACTATTCCCAAGAACCATAACATATTCATAACACATAAAACATTCATAAATGAAAAATAACATTTTACACATTCCAATCGTAGGATATTAATACAAAAAATTATTATAATCACGAAAAATATCAAAATCATTTTAAATACCAAAATGAAAAGTAAAATATGGTATTTAGTTTTCATTAAAAAACATTATGGCTTATAGAGGAAGCCAACAATCAATAATAGTCACGACGGAGGAGAAGACGTTGTCGCTGCATTTTTAAGAAAAAAACATTCCTTTTGTCATTTAGTAAAATGATTCATATAGAAAAGATTCCCTTTGAATGAAATGAAAATTCAAGAGGGTTTTACACTCTATATAAAAGAATGTCATGTATAAATCAAAGGATGACTCTAAAAGGAGATTGAGACGAAGTCCCTTATAAACACGGTATCCTTTGATTAAGGATAAATCAATGACATAATTATGTGTGGAAAATATAAATATACCCAATATATGTGGATATTAAGTGTAAAACAAAAATTGGTCATTAACACATATTTATACCGCAACATAATCAAGAATTAGAGGTTTAACTCAATGAATTGAAATTGGGTTAAGAAGTTCTCTTACAGAAATTCGACAGCCTAACGGCGTCACTTTAAAATTCCGAAAATGAGTTGATGAGAGATAAAAAGGGTATATAATCACTTGGATATACAATTTACAGAAATAAGGATATATAATAACATATCCCAATATAATAATATGTAATTAAAAGACCTAACAAAAATAAGTCTTTTAAAAAAGAGGAAGGTGAGTAGTTCCCTTACCGATTTGGGTAACTTTGGAAATGTACACCCCATGAGCGAACGATCATACAATGAAGATTTAAATACCAAAAAAATAAAGTATATTATAAAAATAATACAATTATGGGCATTACATACACTACACAGAAACAAATACCGGAAAATGTAGCATGAATCTCATAAGAAATGAAAGTGAGATAGAAAACCCCTACCTCGTTGTAATCAATCGAGTCATATGACCAAAAGACAATAACCACCCAAAGAATTACAGAATACCATGAATATAAATATAATCATCATTATATATATCAATTGGCAATACGAAATACACCACATTCCATAAATATGTGGTGACCAATTGAAATATCACAGAATTAAATGTGATATAAGAAATCCCTTATGAAAATCCGGCAGCCTAACAGTGCCACATAAAATGTACAAAAATGGATTGATGAGATCAAATATGGTATCTCATCATAAGAACATAAAAATTAAATTAATATGAATATAAAATAACATCCCTTAACATAATAAAGAGGATCTTAAAAGAATTGACATAAAAGAGAGTACTTAAAAATAAAGAGAGAGGTGGGATCCCTTACCTCAAGTCCGACTTGTCTTGTTCATTTCTTTATATTCCTAAATAATAAATTTTGGACAACTTATAATTTCTTAAGAAAATATTTTAAATTTTATTATTCAATTAATATCACATATTATCATGTTATAATAATTTTATTATTATATTAGTTCATATCATAAGTTTTCATCGATGTTCGGTACATGAGTCCAAAATGAACTTGTTTGAAAATAATTGTCCATGTAATTATAAGTGAAACATCTACAGAATAGTATTAATGATATAAATATCATATATATAAAGTATAGTTTCATTTTATACTATTCTATAAGATTTTTAGATTAAAAATGAAATGCACCGTTCATGGATATTGTAGGCCGTACGTACGCATGGACACTACTTTTATTTCTTTGTCATATTAATGGAAATAAAAATAAACGAGAGATATATAAATTATAATTACATTATAATATATATGTTATATAGGTCATATATTTTCATTAATTTAATTCTTTATAAATTCCATGTATTTCATGAATGAGTCACATCACTTGCGGCGGTGGTAGTCAACACTTCCACAAATCAAATTATCATAATTACACGACATGAAAACAATAATTATATGATTTAAACATAAAATAATGAAGAATAAAAAAATACCATGTATATCATATATAAATATAGTTGAATAATAATTTCCACCATGAAAGGTGTTAAGAGAAGATTGAACAATCGTCGTTTCATGAGGCAGTAATTCACCACCCACATAAACAATATGTTCTTTATCCATTAGACGGAGGTGTGTATATGTGTAAATAAAATACTACTCATAAGAAAATACTCGTATTTTTATTATGCTGGTGTAATAATGGGATTCAAATAATAGGAAGATAGTGGTGAGTGAAGAAAGAAAATAAACGAAAGAAACTTGAGAGAAGCCATTACCTCTAAATCTGGTAACTCTTTTTGATTGGAGCCAAAGGCTTCCTTGGAAAGACTTCTGCCAAAACTGAGGATTCTAGGAGAAAGAGAGGGATGTGAAGAGATAATATGAATAGATATTGGTCGAGCCAAGTGCTTGATATGTGTGGGTAAGGGGGTAGAGGTGGGGGCCATTTATAAGAGGGAGGATGGGCACTCTTGGAAAGTCATGAAATATAAATTTATTATAAAATGTTTTTCAAATTATAATGGTTCCAAAATGATATATTTATAGGATAAGATTATAAGGGTAGAAATAAAATCATCCAATAGGATTTAGACAAGTTGAGGTCATATAATTTACCTTATATTTTCATTTTATCCCTTCGTTAAAATTAATAATTCTTACCATGTCTTTTTTTATTTTCAAGCTATAAGGTCATAATAATTACTCTGAAATACAAATAGTCCAAAATATTGTATCAATAACGATATTAGTAATATATTTTTTGTCATTTGTCAGAACAATAGATTTTTTGGACTTTTATACCATTTAATAAAATAACATTTGTTCTAAAAACTCATTTATGCCAATTTCGACACTATTTGGTAGATGACTTTTGATAGAGGCATAAAAGATTTATTCCTATGAAATAAAATCATTAACATATATTTTACATGTCTTAATTATCTATAAAAATCGTGGATAGCATCCCAAGATTCAAAACAAATTATTTTAACATTTATAATATCATATATTTAAATATTTCATTAATGAGGTAATAACTGCATCATCATTGTGTCGTAAATAAATTTATTTATATAACATCTGAAAATTCTAAATAAAATACCATGACGTATAAAATATTTTTAGATTTTAAATTAATATTTACAGTCAAAGATATAATTTATATATACGAAATTAAAATTGTTTTACTTAGGTATTACATACTTTTATTATATTTCCCTTTCTTTAAAAATAATATGATAAAAGATCCCTATCACACAAAAGTGATTCCATGGGATTCCAAAGTTAGCAGAAGGAATCCAATGTTATTCCATGAATCAAAAAATAGCATTAAGACACATGGATGGGTAATTTTATATTATTATAACATTATTTTTTAACCCTTTTTTCCCGATTTACTAATTAATAACTGTAATTGAAAATAATTACTGTAATTAATATTCATCATGACAAAAACAAAAGTGTATTAATTAAATAATTTGGAACTTCTGATTCAAAAATATGGAATCCATTTTACCAAATTAAAAACACATAAATTGTAGTAATTAATTTGAAAATAATTCCCATTGTCAAAACCAAAGATGGGTTTTTAAGAAGTAAAATTTATCAAAAGATTGACTCGTTTTTACATCCAATTTGAATGTGAAATCACTTAAAAGGAACAAAATTGTATTAAGTGATAAAAAATTAATTTAATTACACTTTAAAACCAATTAAATTGAATATATAACTATATAAATAAATTATATGAAAAAGGTGTTTTGAAGTAAAATGCATTATTTTTCACTATTCCTTAAAAATGAACATTTATCAGAAAAATACCAAAAATTTATCCAAATTAAATTTGATATTCCAAATTAAAAAATGATATCCATTTTACCAAATTTAAAATATATATGTTTTAATAATTAATTTTATAATTAATTCTCGTTGTCAAAACAAATATCGTGTTTTTTATAAACAATTTCTATCAAAAGATTGACACGTGTTTATGTCCAATTTTGATGTGAAATTAATTCCAATGACCAAAATTAGATTAAATGATAAAAAAAATTTTTAAATAAACTTTAAACCCATTTAAACAGATAATCTATCAATATAAATAAATTATATTAAAATGAGGTTTTGAATTAAAATACAACATTTTTCATTATTCCCTAAAAAATGAACTTTATCAGAAAAAAAAATTTACACAAAGTAAATTTTGATGTTTTTATTCTAAATAAAAATTTTATTTTTTCAAATATAACATATAAAATTGTAAAAAAGTAGATTTAAAAAAATCTCCATCAAAAGGCGGTAAAATAATATTTTGAAAATATTATAGTATTCTATGCTTAAGATTGGATTTATTATCATTTTAAGCCTCAAAACACTATCTAATTCATAAATAGACATAGATATGAAAATATATTATTATTTACTTACATTGGATGTTACATCCTTCCACCCTTTTGTGAATTGCACCCTCTCAATTTTAAAATTGGGCTCAGAAACATCTTTGAAATCCTTATATCAGAAAAAACGTCAATAAAACTATCACGTTAAAAGAATGAAAGAGAAGGACAAAGGTCACCCGAGACAACAGATACTGGGATTCCATGAAAACATTTATATAGAGGGGAAGAAAAACCATCAATTTCTAATGTAGAGTGATTGAAAACATGTCTAGGAGAAAGTTAACCACTAGAAAATTACAAACTTGTGATGGGAAAAAGAATATTTGATTCCCTAGTAGGAAAAGTTAACAGACAATGTTTTTGTTTTAAGTTACTTCTCATTGAGGAATTTATTTATGGGATTAACGAAAACATAAGTAAACATACTTACTTGTCATGTAGACTTTCATCTCTTACTAGATTTCTAACCCAAACTCATATTTTCTCAAAAAGATGATTATTTAGGATGACTTGTTCACATTAAGAGTACTATAATAAATTTCTAGAGAATCACTTAATCCAAAAAAGAGAAATAAATATTTTTTATGTCCTTAGACCATAACCAAAACCAAAATGGTTAGTACAAGATCAGATAATCCCAAAAAAGGATAATGTTTTACAAAAAGAAAATCTACTATTAATCTCTAAAATTTGTCCAACAAAACCCAAAGTTCATCAAAGACCATTCAATAAACAACTATCCATAAAATTCTTCAAAGTAATCCAAACTAATTTTGAAACCCAAATCTCTGAAGGATTTATTCACATAGGTTTCCAAGGTTAATCTTAACATTTTTCTCTAAATAACATCAATTAGTCTTAAAGTCTCATACTGAAAAGTAATTAACCAAATCACATATCCTCCATTATTGGTTCATAATTTCCATAGATAAACCAAAATCAACTTATTCTTGATTCATAATATCATATAACTAAAAATAATTAGTCATACTAACTAGGGAAATCACGTAGTCCAGTGGTAGGCGATAAATCCCAGTCGCACTTTAGATGTTGGTTCGATTCCCACAGCTTCGTCCGATGCGACGGATTGTCACACGATCTGCGTGTTGTCCTTTTTCCAAAACTATAAAATTCTTAAAACATTCCCCCAAAAGATATAGAATCTTCAAAAATAAATATAAAATAATTTAACCTCAATTTTATCTCATGCCTTTCATTTTCCATCATAACATATAGTAACACATAATTACCGCAAAAGTAAGGATAATATAAACAATAATGGTTACCTTTATAATTATTACCTGAACTTTAACATCGAGTTTGTTCTCTCATACATGATGAAATAGAGAACTTACCAAGTTTCAAGTGGTTAATCACGACTCCTGATAGTTGGTTGAGAATTACCGAAATAGTTCTCATTGCAGCACCCATATCATTCAGTTGTTCTTTCCGAAAACCGTCATAGTTTTCTTCACATCCACTGTTACTTTGGTGCCAGCTAGATCTAGCCATTTACTAAAACAAAAATGGTCAGTGTGAGTATATCATTAGAATCATCATATAATATCTTATGAGGAGGGTAAACACAAAGATATAATTATTCATGTTATCTTAAACTCATTCACTTTATCTAAAACTATGACTCTTTCTAAAATCATAACCATTGTGTTAATTTTACTTATGATTAAAGAATACCCTATCCGCTAAAGTTAACTAAAACTACTTATGATACCAACTATAAGGCCCCAGTCTTAAACATTACTTATTCTTGATTTATTTCCAGAATACACATTGAATATTTTTTCAGGATTAGAGTTTTAGAGAATTAGATCATAAATTGTACTTTACATTCCACAATTAAACAAGGTGGTTACATCAATGACGTTATTAATTTCTTTCCATCAAAGGAAACATATTTAAATTAAAACATGTATTCTTTCTTGACACTTCGTTGACACTATCATCACATAATTTACCTTTCCCTTGACCTGTGAAAATCATTTCAAAAACTTGGGATGAGCATAAAATGATCATTAAGGGATACAAAAATATGGAAAGAAAACATTATTCCATGTATACATAAGAATAAATGAAATCATACTTTACTCAAAAAAACGTAAGTACTTTAACATACCTCATGAAATCATAATATTTATGAATAACTCATAGAAATCATTGGACAAAAAGGTAACTTGAGGAATTCATACCATTCATAGGTAGGGAGTAACCCTCACGGTTATGTTTGTAATACCCATCTCAGTATATTATTTAAATAACTTTGGAGAAACCATAGATTTTAACTCCTTCACATAACCCAATGCATAGGAGAGCTATCTTGGGCTCACCCGCCATTAGTTTATCATGGAACCACCCGATTTCATAAACTATGCCCAAGAACCATAACATATTCATAACACATAAAACATTCATAATGGAAAAATAAAATTTCCCACATTCCAATCACATGATGTTAATAAAACAAATTTTTATAATCAAAACAATATTAAAACAATTTTATATAAAAAAATGAAAAGTAAAATATGGTATTCATTTTTCATTAAAAAAATTATGGCTTGTAGAGGAAGCCGATAATCAATTATGGTCACGACGACTGAGAAGTCATTGTCGCCGCATACGTAAGAGAAAAACATTCCTTTTTTCGTTTAGTAAAACGCTTCATAGAGAAAAGATTACCTTTGAATGAAATGAAAAGTCAAAAGTTTTTTATACGCTGTATAAAATAAAGTCATGTATAAATCAAAAGATGCCTCGAAAAGGATATCGAGACAAAGTCCCTTATAAAGACGATATCCTTTGATTAAGGATAAATCAATGAGATAATTATGTGTGAAAAATATAAATACACACAATATAAGTGGATATTAAGTGTAAAACAAACATATGTCATTCAAAAATATTAATAGCATGACATAATCAAGAATTAGTGGTTTAACCCAATGAATTGAAATCGGGTTAAGAAGTTACCTTACAGAAATTTGATATCCTAAGGACGTCACATTAAAATTCAGAAAATCAGTTGATGAGATATAAAAATGATATCTCATAACATGGAAATAAAATTTACATCAATAAGGATATATAAGAACATATCCCAAAATAAGAATATGTAAATTAAAAGACCTAACAAAAAGAAGTCTTTTAAAAAAGAGTAGGGTGAAAGGTTCCCTTACCGATTTGGGTAACTTTCGAAATGTACACCCCATGACAGAAGGATCATACAATGAATATGTAAATACCCATAAATTAAGGTATATTACACAAAGAATACAATTATGGGTTGTACATACACCACACAAAAGCAAATAGTGTAAAATCTTGCATGAATCTCACGAGAAGAAAAAGTGAGATAAAAAAACCCTTATCTCTTTGTAATCAATCAACTCATAGGACCAAAAGATAATAAAAAATGAATTAAAAAAAACACCATGAATTTAAATAGATTCATGATAATATATATCAATTTTCAATATAAAATAATCCACCTTCCATAAATAAGTGGCGACTAATAGAAATATCATGTAATTAAAGGTGAGATAAGAAATCCCTTACGAAAATTCGGCAGCCTAACGGTGCCACTTAAAACATCCAAAAATGGATTAATGAGAAAAAATAGGGTCTCTCGTCATAAGAAAATATAAATTACAGTAAGAGGAATATAAAATAAAATCTCCTAACATAATAAAGAGGATCTTAAAATAAATGACATAAAAGAGAGTACTTAAAAAGAAAGAAAGATGTAGGATCCCTTACCTCAAGTCTGACTAGTCTTGTTCATTTCTTTATATTCCTGAATAATAAATTTAGGTAAATTTATAATTTTTAAGAACATATTTTAAATTTTATTATTCAGTTAATATCACATATTATCATGTTATAATAATTAGATTATTATGTTAGTTCATATCAGACGTTTTTGTGGATGTTTGGTACATGAGTCAAAAATGAACTTGTTTGAAAAGAATTGCCCATGTAGTTATAAGTAAATAATATCCAGAATATAATTAATGATTTAAATATCATATATTTCTTGTATATTTTTATTTTATACTATTACATAACATTTGGAGATAAAAAAGGAAATGCACCGTTCATGGAGACGATAGGTCGTACGTACGCATGAACTCTACGTTCATTTCATTGTCATATTAAAGGAATTAAAACTAAATGAGAGATATATATATTATAATTACAGTATAATATATATGTTATATAGGTAATAAAATATTATTAATTTCATTCTTTATACATTCCATGTATTTCATTAACGAGTCACATCACTTGAGGGGGCAGTAGTCCACACTTCCTCAAAGAAAATATCGCAATTACACAACATGAAACACATAATGATATGATTTAAACATAAAATAAATAAGTATATAGAAAAAATAAATACCATATATATCATATATAAATATAGTTCCATCACAATGGACACCATGAAAGGTGTTATGAAAATATTGAACAATCATCGTTTCATGAGGAAGTAATTCGCCGCCCACAGAAACAATATGTTCTTTAACCATAAGACGGAGGTGTGTTTATTTGTTAATAAAATCCTTCTCATAAAAACATAATAGTATATGTAGGATACTGTTGTTATAATTGGATTAAAATAATAAGAAGATAGTGGTGAGTGAAAAAGGAAAATAAAAAATAAACTCGAGAGAAGACATTATCTCTAAATTGGATAACTCTTTTTGATTTGAGCCAAAGGCTTACTTGGAAAGACTTATTCCCAATGTGAGGCTTCAAGGATTAATAAATGGATGTGGAGAGATAATATGAGTAGAGTTTGGATGAGCCAAGGGCTTGAGATGTGTGGGTAAGGGGGTAGAGGTGGGGGCCTTTTATGAGAGGGAGGAGGGGCACTTTTGGAATGTCATGAAATATTAATTTATTATTAAATGTTTTTAAAATGTAAATGGTTCCAAAATGATATATTTAAAGTATAATATTATAAGGGGTATAAATACACTCATCCAATATGATTTAGACAAGTGGAGGTCATAGAATTTACCTTATCTTTTCATTTTAAACCTTAGTTAAAATTAATAATTCTTACCATGTCTTTTTTTATTTTCAAAATATAAGGTCATAATAATTACTCTAATATTTCAGTAGTCCCTAAATTGTATCAATAATTATATTAGTAATATATTAGTCTTTTTGT
Source organism: Viscum album (assembly GCA_963277665.1). Classification (NCBI taxonomy): domain Eukaryota; kingdom Viridiplantae; phylum Streptophyta; class Magnoliopsida; order Santalales; family Viscaceae; genus Viscum; species Viscum album. The sequence continues at coordinate 1,494,573,082 of OY728142.1, forward strand.
GTTCACACCCCACATATAAACCATTTCACTTTTGAGAATGTAACATTTCATTGATTTTTGGAAAAGATGGAATGATATGAATGTTAATGTTAATCAATCCATGCTATTAATATTGGAAAAATAATAGTCACACTAATGGGTTCGTCTAAATAATTTTTAAAGTAATTATATCCTTAATTTTATTAAAATAAAATTTTGTGAGATTTATGACACTAATCATCAAGGACGAAATTAATGAGTCCATTATGCCTGTAATTCCCCATATGTGCTTTTAACAAACCTATAAACCTTATATTTATTCTCTTAATTAAATTTATTTAGGTAAAGTAAAAAATTTATTCTGAATTGATTCTTTTTTCACAAATTCTATTTTAATCTTTTGCAATCAATTTTCAAAACATGATCACTTAACCATTCTCAAAAGACCAGCCCCATGCTCCTGATCATGATATCACAATATAATGTAAATTTCATCACTCCCATGTATATATTTATGTATTTATGTCTACATATAAATATTATATTTTGTTATAATTTAATTATTGTTTTAGAGGGAGGAAAATAGTTAGGTAATTTTTACACACACAAGTTGATCTGGTATAGTTATGAGAATTATACTCCAAGAAATGAATTAATGGAATAATAAATAATTTTAAGACCAAAAAATATTATTTAACATGATTATACCTTCAAATGATTTTGAAAAATTCACAAGTCATGATTATGTGTGAGGTTGTAAGGAGATATTAATTAAAATATTTTCCTATAAAATTATCCCAAATAATAACGTCAAAATGTCAATTTTTTATAAATATAAAATTATTTATATCAGTATAAAACATTACTATTTAATAGAATAAATCCTTAATGAAAAAATATTTCTCATAAATCTGATATTACCAATGATTTTGGAAAAAATAAACCTGAATTGTCAGTAACTTCCCAATAATTAATGAGCACGTGACATAATTTGTTTGTTTTTTCCATTTGTTTGTTTTATATTTGGTTTTCTAAAACATAATTCTATCTACATGATGTTTCACCCTCCCACACCAAAAAATTCAATTTAATTCAATTTAATCAATTTAAATAAGAAGATATGTAAATGATGGTAGAAAGAAAGGACCCACTAAGTGGTGATTAATATGGAATCCTCTAGTTAATATTCCTTTATCAGATGGTTGGGAAAGGAATCATATAATTTTTTAATATTATAACCATAGATGGTATAATATCATCCACATAGTTCTTATACAAATTTTATTTCACTGTGATTTTATACATTAGTAACAATATATAGATCGAGATATCGATAATGAAGCGTACATCAGAGGATATTTATCCTAAAATTTTTTATGAGGACCTTCTCACCAATATATAACTTCATATAATGAATCAATTCATTATATACATATATCATTTTTCTTCCCTTTTTATATCATTTCATTCTCATATTAATGAGACCAAATTTCTTTCAACACATGAATTTGAAATTTCTTAGGTTCAACTATTTCTAATAGGTTTATATTAAATTATTGAATAGTCAATAATATATTGTACTCTACCTTCATTATAATGTGAAAATAATTTATAAATACAATCCTATAAGTTAATATTTCAATGTGTGTTTTAAAATCCATATAATATTCCCATTTTGTATCATCTAAGAAATACTAAAATATTTTTAATGATTTGTTTCATTTTTCTAAGATATTCTAATCTTATTGATTTAAAATTTCATCTTGTTAATTAAAATGAGAATGATATTCAATGGATACTTTATGACCAACCCTATACATATAGGGAAAGGTTTTTATGTTGTTATCACATAAACAAGGATACTTATTTCTAATGATAAACCCGAAAAAACCAAATCTAAAAAAACATTGAGATATCATAGATTCAATTACCAGTTCTGACTCATTAGTACTTGTTAACTCTATTTCCAATAATTAAGAGACATAATCAATAACCAATAATAAGTAAAAAAATATAAATTAATTTTTAAATTTATTAATAATATATACTCCCCATATATATAAAATCTCATATAATAATATAGTTTGTTGAGGAATCTAATTCTTGTTTGATATATTCCTTATAAATTGAAACCACTTTTAGGACCAACAAAACCATTGAGAATATATATACAATATAGGCTAATAAAATCCAGAGTCAAAGAACTTTTGACAAGTGGGGTTACAACCAAAGTTTCCATTTTATAACCAATTCTGAAAAAAAAGATGTCAACAAATGGTTAGGTACCCACTATTTAATTACCCATTCACTAAAAATGTAAAATAGATTTGGGTCACATCAAATACACTATAGTGACCCATAAATAATCCCATAGATTTATGTGTCAACAAAATAATTATACCCAATACATTCCACCAAATAATTTACAATATATTTATACCAATGGTTAAGGTCCACTATATCAGAAATGTGATAAAAAAGGAATAACTATTTAATTATGATGGGTGATACAACATAGTAGTTCAATGGTTGGGAAATATTATTAATATTGATAGATTCCACATTTTTATCTTGACTCTCCTAATGAATCTCATGGTCAAAAACCTATAAAAGGATTATACACCAAATGAAGTAGTGATTAGGCTTAGACAATGAAATTCCTATCATAGGTATGTAAAAAATTTATAATTTAATTTTCAAATGTATCACAGTGTCTAACCACAGTCGTCTCACTTCACGATCTTTCATATTCAATCCCTAACTATTACTAATTAACTAATTTTTTTTTTGTATTTTATGTTTTGTTAAAGTAATATAATTTGGTTTTTTTGGGTTATATAATGATAAATAAAACTAAATATAAAATTTTGATACAAATATAATTAATTTAGGGTAATGAGACAGAAAATATTCTTGAGATAATCATCTAGTTTGAACCTTCTTTATCTTGGTTCCTATTAACTTAGTGATGAAACTATACTAAATTTGTGATCATCCTCTATTACCATGGTTGTGAATATATAGTGACCTATTTATTTCGAGTGCACTTAACATCAACCTCATATATGTAAGGGGTAATTATTGCAAAAGGAGAGGCTAACCGTTTATTAACTACAAATAGGACACATTATCTCACTATTATTAATCCTAAAATCAACCAAATGAAGATAAGAAATAAAAAATTGGGTATAAAACTATATTAAACATCCCCCAAGATTTTACATGATTTAGTTACTCATTACATTGAGTAAAAGTGATCATAGTGTAAACGATAGGAAGAGACAAATGAGTTAAATTTGATTAAAATATAAAAGGTCAAAATTAAAAATTAAATGAAACTAATATATAATAAAAAAACCAAATAATTTCAGTATTATTTCTTCATTCAGGGTTTTATCCATTTCATATGAGTGGTATCATATTAATTATAGGTGGAAATTTTATTCTTCAATGATTTAGAATTACCTTCTATTTTTCTATTCATATATTCTTAGACCATCACATTTAAATTTAATATTATTATATTTTTACTTAGAATTTTTTTATTGGATTCATTGTTTTTTTAGTTTATTATGATTGTGGAGGATCCTTTGTTTAAAATCCTTTTGACTATGTGAAAAATATTGACTTACTTTATTTCATATTCCACCTTGACGACTGCTATTTTATTATTTAAAATTTAAATCCCACAAGTGCTTGAAATCACAGATATTTTCCACATGGAATATCCTTATATAATGAATAATTCATTCATCACTATTTTCATTTTCATAGATGGCCTTTATGTAGCCTTTGAGATATTTGAGTCACATTTACATAGTTTCTATAAAGAATTACATTAATTATGAAAGATCTTTATGTTACCTTTTTAACATACCATTTACCTTTAAGTAGAATTGGTAGTATTTTTAAAGACCTTTTCAAATAATAACTTATACCTTTATATTTCCCTTGAAGTATTCCTCTTACCTTTATGTCAATCTTGGAGCATGAAATGTACCCTTATATAGTATCCAAAAATTTGTGGTGACATTTACATAGCATCATGTCACCGTTTCATTGGAAGTTATGATTTTATATTTCATTTAGATATCTAAACCATATTAGTTGAATGTGAGGTTAAATTGAATGGATTGAACATGTGATAATTTACTATATAGTATATTTAGATGGTTTTACGGGCGATCCAGGAAAGGTATGGTTGATCATCTCCCTTATTGTAGTAAATCCCTTATTTAGATAAATAGATCAACAAGTGGTAGTTTATGTGTGCAGTTTCTTGGGAACTTATTCTTGTGGTTTATTGAAAAAAAGCATAATAGAAAAGTAACCATATTAAAATTTCAAAGAATGGTTGATTGAAGACTTTATGAAAATTCCAATAATGCTTGATCATTTACAACACTTCCAAAATTACCAGATCATCATTAATTTGTATAAAATTACTTCTATCCACATGAAATAGTTATCAAAACATCCAATATTAAGAGAATGTTATATTTTAATAATTTTATATATAAAATATTTTAATTAAAACTAAATATTTAATTCATTTTTACTATAAATCCAAAAATTACCCTATAATAGAATTATGTGATAATTATCTATTAAATGATGAATTTATGGGACTAAAATAATTTAAATTACATGTAAAATATATTAAATTATTTACTAATTAAATTAACTAAAACAAAAACAAATCTCGTGGAGAAATCATCTTATACCATGGTCAAAGAAGATTTCACCATATTTATTTGAAATCACTTTTTAATTAAAAAATAAACAGAGAATTACCATTCCTTTTAGATATATCTAAATTATATTTTTACCCATTAATCAAAAAAATCTCTCAATCCTTCTTTTGTGTATATTTTTATTACCTCACTGGGAATGTATCCCTCTGTACTCAAGTATTTTTAATCAGACATTTTTTAATTATTAAGAGAATGCATGATTTCCATAGGCTTAATGCCCTCCTAGAATATTTACTTCATGAAATCAAAAAATTATGTCAATAATGTGGAATTTATATGTAGTTGTTCGAGGATAAAGGGTTGGTGTGATTTAAATGTAAAATTATTGATGTTGAATGATGGGTTTTGTCTCTAAGGTGAAGTAAAAAAATGAATCAATTTAAAATCAAGATTGAGTATTCACTCACTTCCCCCTTACACATATATGAACCCTAAATTCCCCTTGAATTGTTGGGTACTCAACACCTTAGTAGTTTAATCATCAATTATTATAATTATTCCATCTTCCCCTATTTGTTCTATTTTTTCAGCCTATATTCATATATATATTTTTATTCAAAATCATATTTTTCCTCTAAATATATATACATTATTGATTTTTATGTAGTGGTTAAATCTTAATCCAATATTGAATAACAATTTTATTAATCCCTACATCTTTATTACATGAATTTATTTCTAATAAAACAACATCCAAAGTGTACAATAACTTATAGAATAGTCTATTAAATGTTTCAGTTCAACTATATTCATTAAACTATCTTATATATCAATTTAAAATGTATTTTCTTCTTATAACTTATCTAAAAATATTTTTCATGGATACTAGGGGATTTTTAAAAAGGATATATGTGAGTTTAGTGTTGAAAATAGAGTTTTGTGTTAAAATATATATTTTCAAAATGATTACCCAACCAATTTTAACACATTTAATGAAATATAAAAACATTTAAGAGGAAGAGAAAAATAATTTATATATTTCATATCATGTCTAAATACTATCATGAAAAATAAATAGAAATAATATCATAAAAAGGGTTATAAACCTCTTTGATTTTATAAAATTCAAAATATTATAGACATCAATAGTCCAAATTGGTTTTTTTGTTTGATCATAGTTTATTAAATACTAAAATTGGAAATCAAGAAATAAAATTCAACTTCAGAAATCATTTAAAATATTACAAAATTAAAATCTATATGTTTTGTGAAAAACATCAATATAATAATTGTTTCTTCACTAATTTATATAAATCATCATGTTATTAATAGGAAAAAACCTCCAAAAATAAAAAATAACAATAAAATATGAATCTATTAAATACTTGTGTAGCACTCCTCCTTTACTGTCTAACACAACCCATTTAATTTCAAGGATGACAACAAAATATTTTTTGGGTATTAAGTAAATTTAAAAGTGAAATTTAACTTGATTTATTTATAAGGAAACCATGAGTTAGTATCAAAATATTTATGTGATATAAACTTATTGGAAAAACAATAAAACATAAGAAGACATATTGAAATTAAAATTAATAAAAATAGAAAAGGAACCCGAGATGGATAATTCTTTGTATTAACCCCCTTATGGTCCTTAGGATTTGAGTTCCCTATATGAGTAGTATTAATTATTATACATAAAAAAATGGTTGGTGGATCTTAATTGTTTTTAACCACCATAAGTTTTTACTTCCATATTGCATCAATTTAAATTGATTAGACAGAATCCCATGGATTATGTACGCCAAATCCACCTCTTTTATATTAGGTAAAACATATAGGTGTGTGCAGCATAATAAATAGGCCATATTACCCTTCGGTTGTTAATTGTATAACCTCTTCCCCTTCTTCATGTTCTTTCACATTTAATTCATTATACTCTTCACCTAAATAAGAAACTTTCAATTTAGTTTCTATACATAAATCCAATGATATCTTCTTATGTACTCCATTTATTAAATGTTTAATGGTTTTGGGAAGCTCAATATACTCCATATCAAATTAATTATCAATTTATTCTTCAATATACAAGGTCAAAAATGAGTTTAGAGAATATTAAAATTTTAAACTATGAGAGTTAATACTAAAATTGGTTTCAATAAAATTTAATGTGAAAGAGATCATGATACAACTACCTACTTGATTTTTTGACATAAAATCTTCCTTAATTTATGTAGTGCCTCTTGGAGTAGGGCTATATTAGATAGTGGTTGGTAGATAGGCTCTTACATATTCTTTTTAAATTCCACCAATTGGGTGGTTTCTTATTCCATATACATTAAAAGGTAAAGTGGTGTTGATTTTTCTTTTTCAAAGGTTGGAGAATCGTATTAAGAGTCACCTTCTAAAAAATTATTCAAGACTTTATCTATCTTTTGTTGATCCTACCATTAGTATGTTAGCATAAAATTTTTTATTAATGACATCTATGGGACATGGATGCATACAGTAAGGTGATAATAATTCAATAAGTAACACATTCTCTCCCTCCTCAGGTTCTTTAAAAAATTATGGTTGAGCAAATATCTTCCTCGAGTGGATTTGGTTTAGGTTGATGTTTCTCCAGATGATACTCATGAGATATATGGATCTGTTCATATATCTATTCTATTTTTATCTCTAGGTTTTTATGTATTATATAAGACCATGAAACTCAGATTATCTATTATTATGCACTTATTTTTCTTATGGTTTCACTTGGTAGTAATCAGTCATTGCAAAACAAGCATAATTTAAGTAGATCATAATAATGATTTTTTTTAATTTTTATTTTTATTTTTATTGAATTTATCAAATGAAATAAAATAAAACTATTTAAATTATTTGGATACAAGTAGTGAGAAAAATACTAGAGGTCCACCTATAAATGGAATCATGTTTAGAAACTATTATCATAAAGAGGTACAAAAGATACAATTTATTTTCATAATAAAGTGTAATATTGACCAAGGAAATCTCATAGAAATATCCTTCTCAATAAATAAATAATAAAACTCATTTGACTTATCATATTTTTTGGAGTTTGAGTATTTATTGAAATAATGAAATTTTAGTTTTTTAGGTTTATGTAATGAAAATAAAAACTATATATAAATTGTGTATGAAAAAGACAAATACATATTAGGGAGAAAATAAATACTTCTAAGAGGATCTTTTTGTGTGATTCTTAAATGTATTGTTTCATATTTACTTAGTGGTCAAAATCTATTATTTTCATGTCCACACTCTTCTTCCATGTTTATGAATATATAGTGACCTATAAATTACTATGTACAATTTATATTAAAATACTTTGCTGATGAGAAAATGGTTGTAGAAGAAGAGGTAAACTCATAGATAGCTGTAGCGAGGATAACTTCTCCCTCTAATAATAATCCTACAATTAAAACAAAGAATATTAAAAATATAAATTATGATTGGAACTAGATTACAACCCTTGATTTATTCTTTTGGTTAGATATTTATTATGACAAGTATAAGATATCAGAGTGGTGAATATGAGAAGAGATAAATGAGAGGGCTTTGATTAATATATAAAATGTGAAAATTACAAAATTATGTAAATTAAAATATTCTAGGAAAAAATTTTATCCTATTTTATTCATTTATTGGTTTATCTCCTTAATAACAATAAACTATTATTTATAGGTGAGTGGTTTTTTATTTGAAAATTTGAACTTACCTTCTTGTTCGGTTGGCCAAATTATACAAAATCATTTATTTTGAAATAAAATTTCATTTTTTCTTGGTTTTCCTTTATCTTCAAGGTATTCTAATTACTTATTGTTTTCTTTGATCCTAGATGATCATATATTCAAAATCCTTTTGGCTGTGTGAAAAGTAAAAAACTTCACTTATTTCATCATCTATCGCAATGATCGATATTTTCATCTTCTAAATTCTAATTATACACATTTATATAAACATTCATGTTTTCCATGTGTGGTTTTCTCTACAGTGAGTATATATTTTATTGCTCTTATATAGGTCTAGATAAAATTTACATATCTGTCATGATGTTTGAGTCGTGTTTACACATCTCTTTCTAACTTTTACATTGTCACGAACCAGCCCGGGTCGACCCTGAACCGGTCACTCGAGCCAGTCCGCGGCAAGTCCCGAGGGGCGTTCCCGATCCCCCCGGGATGGCAACAAGTGCCGGGCATTGAAACTTTAATCGTTGGGAACGATTTCAGCCCAAGCTAAAAACAGGATTGAAAGAACGAATATAAACTAAACAAACAGACAAACACTAAAGACACAAACAAAACTATACCACGACATACCTCCATGTGACCTCGCGGGTCACCACCCAACTACAACCAATGTCGCTCCCACACTGAGCGACTCAAGCAGGAGAACCTGAACAAAAGGAACATGCAACTAGAAAGGTAAAAGATAGGCGTGAGCACAAAAGTACTCAGTAGGTGAGCCCCACAACAAATCCCAATGCACTGCCAGTAAATAAAGAATCTACCTATTCCAGGTTTGAACTACAATGTATAAAGGTATGCTTTTACAATGTTTCACTTGAAAAACTAAACACAAGCCATCACCCTTATTCCTTTTTAAAAGTTGAATTTCTTTTCATTGATTCTAAATTCGTTCTGAACGATAAAGAAGTGTTACACTTTCAGTTTTACTATGCAAGAGAAAAACGCATTTTTATTTGAAAACCATTTTCGCAAAGCAACCAGTACAAGCGGTAAAGAAGAACTGAAAGTAATCAAGCAAGAAAGAAAACAAGTGCAAGTAGAAGTAAACATGCAAGGAAAAACCAAGTGCAAGTAAGAATAAACCAGAAGTTATCAGCAATAACCATGGGCACACACGCACGCACTCACACACTCACACACACACACACACATACTCACACACGCACACACTCACACCCAAGTGGTCCCCCTTATGCCGACGGAGGGCACCACGCCAGAGATGGTAGAGCACTATGGGTAAAACCCCTAAGGTTCATCTAGCTCGCGTGGGACCCTAGAACCTCGTGTCTCGGTGAAACGTGGCTTAGAAGGCCACGACCCTCAGAAAACGTGGCTTAGAAGGCCACGACCCTCAGAACACGTGGCTTAGAAGGCCACGACCCTCAGATATCATATGTTTAGTTAGTGTTGCAAACGTCAATCCAGCTAAGTGAAACAGGGACGACACCCATCCGGCTCACTAGCACACTAGTTCTAGTCCGCCCACCTAGATACCCAGGGTTTCCCCGTGTGCTCAAACAAGTTTCACATTCATATAGTATATTACTTCCTCATATCGCAGGCCAAACCAGATATCGCACACAAAAGTCACCATTTCCACATCCAAACAATATTTCAAAACTCACGCACGTCAAAAATACCTTTCTGAAAATATAAATGTCATTACCCAATCTTTTCGCAAAACCCCCTTTTTGGAAACACTCAAACAAGAACATAAACAACTTTCACAACCCAGAAAGCATTATTTTTAATAACACAACAATGGAAAACATCTTTCGTCAACCAAGAACCACACGTAAAGTTTCCAAAAACAATTTCAAAAGGTCACACGACGTTTTCTCTGATCAAGGTTATAAGAAAACACCATTTTCCATAAACAGTACATTTTCTAATTTAAACATGCCAAAAACATTTCAAAACCCCATTTCAACATGTCTTTCGTTACTCAGGAAGAACCATTTAGCGACATTACTATGAAATTCCACAATTGAAACCAAGAAAACACTTTTAATGAAATGCTGGAATTAAACAGTTTGCATTATCAGCAAATCACCACACTATAAAAACTACTTAATATTATTTTCTTAAATTTACTGAAATTTAATAAAAGGACAAGGAATAAATAAATTCTTAATTTAGAGGCAAGTGCATAGGGATACCTACCTCAAGATCCAAGCGCGGCGGTAAAACGACCTTGGAACCAAGGCACGATGACACGACGTGTGTCCGAAGCCACGTGATAAAGTCCAACACTCTCGAAACTGAGACGCGGAGACAGCAGAACCTCGGAAACAAGGCGCAGCGATGGCGCTTTCTCGGAAACGCCCTGCGCGGGTCCTAAAGTCTTAAACCTACCAAAAACAAGTATAAATTGATGAAGAAAACCCCTAACAAAGCACAAGTAAATGCCAGAGTAATAATAATAAGAAAATAATAATACTAATAATAATCTTAATCTTAATAAAATATTAATATTAATAATAATATAATAATAATAACATACTTTAATAACAAGAATGATATAAAAATAATAATTTAATAAGTATATTAATAATATAACAATAATAACAATAATGATATAATAAAAATAATAAGGATAGAATAATATCAACATAATAATAATATAATAATAATATAATCACAATAATAATAATATAATGATAATAATAATATAATCACAATAATAAAAATATTAATATTAATAACATGATAGTAATAATAATAATAATAATAATAATAATAATAATATAATAATAATAATAATAATAATATAATAATAATAATAATAATAATAATAATAATAATAATATAGAATTAATAACAATAACATAATAATAATTTTAATAATGATGTAATAATATTAATAATAATATTAACATAATAACAATAATATTGATAGTATAATAATATTAATTGTGATATAATAATAATAATTATAATAAAACGAAACAAACAAAAATAACAAATAAAAAAAAGAGAACTCACGCACGGGGGGGAACAGATCGGCGATGGGAGGAGCAGGAGGCGAGGCGGAGGTCCGGAGGGGGGAGCGGTGCAGGAGAGCGCGGCCAGGAGCGCTGCGAGTAGTGGGAGAGCTGGAGGGGTGCCGGTGGGGTCGCCGGACGGCGACGGCTGGAGGCGGCGCGGCTTCTGGGTGCGGCGAGGGAAAGGGAGCAGGGGGTGAGGCCGGCGGTGCGGCTTCGGACGCAGGAGGCAGGGCGGAGCAGCGGGGGTTTGCGGGTGAAGCGGGGCGAGCCAGGACGGGGTGGAGGCCGGGAGCGGCGAGCTCGGTGGGGGGTCGGACGACAGGGGCTGCGGCGACGAAGGGAGCCGGAGTCCTGGGTGGTGCGCGAGGGGACGGCCGAGGCCGGGGCGGAGAGCGCCGGATGAGGCCGGGGCGCTGGGAAGTCGGGTGCAGGGAGGCGGAGCGCCGGACGGTGACGGCTGGGTGCGGCTGAGAGGAAGGAGGCCAGGGCGCGGCGGGGCGAGGCGAAGAGGGTGCGAGGCCGGAGGAGGTGCAGAACCAGCGGTCGCTGGTGGCCGGGAGCGGGCTGCGGGGCAAGGCCGGGCTGAGATCGGGGGAGGATGGAGAGAGAGAGAGGTGAGGGAGAGTGGCGGCTACGGGGAGAATAGGGATAGGGGGTAGGGTTAGAGTAGGTTTTAGGTATATATATATATATATATATAATAAAAAAATAATAATTATAATTAAAATAATGATAATAAAACATATAATATTAATAACAATAAAACTTATATAATAAAAATAAAACTTATAATAATAAAAATAATAAAATGTTGTGATAATAATAATCGCTTTATAATAATAAGAACAAACCTTCATAATAATATTAATAATACTTTATAATAATAATCATAAAAATAAAATAATTAAAGTAAATAAAAGTTAGTTAATTATAATAATAACGCAACTCAAATAATAATAATAATAAAAGGTCAAATATAAAAACATTAATATTTAAAACGCCGGGTGGACACATCGTCCCCCGGGCCGAATGCACGACCATCGCTAGCGATGCGATGACCGCGCACCGGCGCGAAACCACCAATCACAATTAATCTTCGAAAAATTTAAACCGGGACCAAGAAAAGAGAAAAATTACGGACGTCCGCGGTCGGGGTGTGACAATTCTCCCCACCGCAGACACTTTCTGCCCCCAGAAAGTCACCAGGCCGCAAGTCAACTAAAAACCAAGTCTATGCCCAAACATAACTAAAGGAACCAGAGAGGATTGAGAATCTCGGGGATGACCTTACTCAGCATAGGTCACACCCGACCGATTCAAGAGAGAACTGGGGTCCGAGATTGAGGGGAGAACACGAAGGGGTTCTCCCCACCACAAGAACTTAACTAGTGCAGAAAAGATGACCATTTAAAAAGAAAACCCCGGGAAGGGGGGGGGGGGCGACGCGGGAACTCCCAACCAATTCAAACCAACTCTTATAACACGATTACTACCACACCTCTGTCGAAACCTTGAACCCTCGACCAAAATCAACTACCTTCAACACTAGGGGGAAAACCCATGGAAATCATTTAACCAACATCAGATTGGAGACATGATCCATTGAAGTCCATAAAACATAACCACATCGACAACATAACTAAAACAAGGTCAACCCACACGAGGGTCAACCACACCTTTCGAAAGATACACGATTTAGAATATCACCTCCACACGACAAGTCTGCTTAGATTATCATAGAACAAGTCCATCACCACTTTATAGAAAAACAACGCATTTACAATGTTGATGGGACCTCAGCAGGGAAAACTAACATGAAAAGGTTTTTAATTTCTCCACCGTCCACACGGAATACAGAACTTGGACAAAGGCTTCACACCCCTGGGGACTCCTGACTGTGCGTGAGCTTCACCCCAAGACCTATGGTTGGGGCTCTGATGGCTGAAGCATCTTCTGCCTCACAGTCAGGTACTGACGTTCTCCCATCACGGCGTCCTCTTTAAGCGACGCTTCTTGCAAAACTTCTCCAGATGACACAGACAACCACAGCGATGACACGTCTTTGGAGGGTTGCGACAAGATGGCTTTAAATGCCCGAAACGACCACATTGATAGCACACCACTGAACAATCTGTTGAACTGGAAGCTGGGACCAAAGGGGATAACTCATTGGGGACAGGTATCTCTGGCATATTTTCCACACCAGAGGAGGAACTCTTACGAACAACTAGGTACGCTGAAGTACTAACCACCCGCACACCGGAAACCAACTCAGCCAAGAAAGCTTCCTCCACGAGCTTCTCGAAACAAGGGTCTTTAGAAGGGAGGACTCGCTCCTTGATCTCTGGACACAGACCCCCAGTGAAAAGAGAGACCTTCATGAGCTCATGCGACACTACCTCTGGAGAAAAGGAAATTAGTTCCTTGAAATGGTCAATATATGCCCTCACCGTCCGTCGACCTTGTTGAATATGCACAAGCTCCCTCTTTTCTCCAGCTTCACTTCCTCAGGTACAAACCATTGGATGAAAACCATTTTAAAGACATCCCACTTCATTTGACCTTGCGTTGACGGTGGGGTAACCATCTTCCACTGGTCCAGAACTGGACCCTCAAATAACTCCATAACTGCACGGACCTTAACACTATCGGGAGTTCCCAATATTCTAAAGACACGTTCTACTTCCTCGAGCCATTTCACTGCCTCTAACGGACCCTGATCACCACGGAGAATAGGCAAAGTCTGAGGAGGACTAAAAACTGGGCATGACTTATCTGAATCCTTAGAGACCTTTCTGGGCGGCATTTCCTGAGCGATATATAAAACTCAAATCCAAAACCAACATCAAATCGAAGCAACATCAATAAAAGCGTCTTCATCAAAAACAGTCAGCACAAGAACCAAACAGATACAACACAACCCAAAACAAAATCCCCTCTTTAAAATTCCCTTTTCATTTTTGATTTCAAAACCACCCTTTTTCAAGATCACTTTCCAAAAACCAATCCACTTTCAAACCAAAAACTTTCCAAAACCATTTCCCCTTTAAAACCAATTTAGAAAACAAGGTCAAGCCCTTAATTTCAAATACACACCCAGGTAACCTCATGAACCGTTGCACATGTCTTTATCCACATTCCATTCATACGTGCATCAACACACACTTTCCATGCATTCACACACATGTGCAGACGTTCATAAAGAGGAACCGAGGTTTCCACCCAAATCATTCTTAACCAGTTCCAAAAAAAACAACAGATTTCCAAATCAAGAGATTTCAATTTTAAAACCCATTTCATATATTTAAATTCCTTTAAAAGGAACCAATCCAATTTTTCAAAAACCTTTTTCATTTCCAACAACGCACTCACACAAACCAAAACGAAAGCAGCAACCAAATTCGCATCAACCACTGAAATGAAGGACTAGTAGTTACACTCAACCTGGCGACATGGTAGTGGGCCATGTCCCAAGTCAGTGTCGACCACTAGGAGGAATTCAAACCACGTACTCGGACTCCACATGGGTCACTACTCCATGTGAAATCACGACGTAACGTCGGCTTGCCTCCATTATCATCTCTCAATCCAAGACAAACCAGAAAAGACAAGGACACAATCCCCGAACTACCCCTGGTAACTCGAAGATCAGTGCGAGCAAGAGTTCGCGACGCTCTTCCCGTACCTACCCCTCGAGTTCCGACAGTCCTAATCTCCTTCTACCGGACAACCCAAATAACAAGAACCACCTTTGATACCATTTTGTCACGAACCAGCCCGGGTCGACCCTGAACCGGTCACTCGAGCCGGTCCGCGGCAAGTCCCGAGGGGCGTTCCCGATCCCCCCGGGATGGCAACAAGTGCCGGGCATTGAAACTTTAATCGTTGGGAACGATTTCAGCCCAAGATAAAAACAGGATCGAAAGAACGAATATAAACTAAACAAACAGACAAACACTAAAGACACAAACAAAACTATACCACGACATACCTCCATGTGACCTTGCGGGTCACCACCCAACTACAACCAACGTCGCTCCCACACTGAGCGACTCAAGCAGGAGAACCTAAACAAAAGGAACCTGCAACTGGAAAGGTAAAAGATAGGCGTGAGCACAAAAGTACTCAGTAGGTGAGCCCCACAACAAATCCCAATGCACTGCCAGTAAATAAAGAATCTACCTATTCCAGGTTTGAACTACAATGTATAAAGGTATGCTTTTACAATGTTTCACTTGAAAAACTAAACACAAGCCATCACCCTTATTCCTTTTTAAAAGTTGAATTTCTTTTCATTGATTCTAAATTCGTTCTGAACGATAAAGAAGTGTTACACTTTCAGTTTTACTATGCAAGAGAAAAACGCATTTTTATTTGAAAACCATTTTCGCAAAGCAACCAGTACAAGCGGTAAAGAAGAACTGAAACTAATCAAGCAGGAAAGAAAACAAGTGCAAATAGAAGTAAACAGGCAAGGAAAAACCAAGTGCAAGTAAGAATAAACCAGAAGTTATCAGCAATAACCATCGGCACACACGCACGCACTCACACACTCACACACACACACACACATACTCACACACGCACACACTCACACCCAAGTGGTCCCCCGTATGCCGACGGAGGGCACCACGCCAGAGATGGTAGAGCACTATGGGTAAAACCCCTAAGGTTCATCTAGCTCGCGTGGGACCCTAGAACCTCGTGTCTCGGTGAAACGTGGCTTAGAAGGCCACGACCCTCAGAAAACGTGGCTTAGAAGGCCACGACCCTCAGAACACGTGGCTTAGAAGGCCACGACCCTCAGATATCATATGTTTAGTTAGTGTTGCAAATGTCAATCCAGCTAAGTGAAACAGGGACGACACCCATCCGGCTCACTAGCACACTAGTTCTAGTCCGCCCACCTAGATACCCAGGGTTTCCCCGTGTGCTCAAACAAGTTTCACATTCATATAGTATATTACTTCCTCATATCGCAGGCCAAACCAGATATCGCACACAAAAGTCACCATTTCCACATCCAAACAATATTTCAAAACTCACGCACGTCAAAAATACCTTTCTGAAAATATAAATGTCATTACCCAATCTTTTCGCAAAAACCCCTTTTTGGAAACACTCAAACAAGAACATAAACAACTTTCACAACCCAGAAAGCATTATTTTTAATAACACAACAAGGGAAAACATCTTTCGTCAACCAAGAACCACACGTAAAGTTTCCAAAAACAATTTCAAAAGGTCACACGACGTTTTCTCTGATCAATGTTATAAGAAAACACCATTTTCCATAAACAGTACATTTTCTAATTTAAACATGCCAAAAACATTTCAAAACCCCATTTCAACATGCCTTTCGTTACTCAGGAAGAACCATTTAGCGACATTACTATGAAATCCCACAATTGAAACCAAGAAAACACTTTTAATGAAATGCTGGAATTAAACAGTTTTCATTATCAGCAAATCACCACACTATAAAAACTACTTAATATTATTTTCTTAAATTTACTGAAATTTAATAAAAGGACAAGGAATAAATAAATTCTTAATTTAGAGGCAAGTGCATAGGGAGACCTACCTCAAGTTCCAAGCGCGACGGTAAAACGACCTTGGAACCAAGGCGCGATGACACGACGTGTGTCCGAAGCCACGTGATAAAGTCCAACACTATCGAAACTGAGACGCGGAGACGGCAGAACCTCGGAAACAAGGCGCAGCGATGGCGCTTTCTCGGAAACGCCCTGCGCGGGTCCTAAAGTATTAAACCTACCAAAAACAAGTATAAATTGATGAAGAAAACCCCTAACAAAGCACAAGTAAATGCCAGAGTAATAATAATAAGAAAATAATAATACTAATAATAATCTTAATCTTAATAAAATATTAATATTAATAATAATATAATAATAATAACATACTTTAATAACAAGAATGATATAAAAATAATAATTTAATAAGTATATTAATAATATAACAATAATAACAATAATGATATAATAAAAATAATAAGGATAGAATAATATCAACATAATAATAATATAATAATAATATAATCACAATAATAATAATATAATGATAATAATAATATAATCACAATAATAAAAATATTAATATTAATAATATGATAGTAATAATAATAATAATAATAATAATAATAATAATAATATAATAATAATAATAATAATAATATAATAATAATAATAATAATAATAATAATAATAATATAGAATTAATAACAATAACATAATAATAATTTTAATAATGATGTAATAATATTAATAATAATATTAACATAATAACAATAATATTGATAGTATAATAATATTAATTGTGATATAATAATAATAATTATAATAAAACGAAACAAACAAAAATAACAAATAAAAAAAAGAGAAGTCACGCACGGGGGGGAACGGATCGGCGATGGGAGGAGCAGGAGGCGAGGCGGAGGTCCGGAGGGGGGAGCGGAGCAGGAGAGCGCGGCCGGGAGCGCTGCGTGCAGTGGGAGAGCTGGAGGGGTGCCGGCGGGGTCGCCGGACGGCGACGGCTGGAGGCGGCGCGGCTTCTGGGTGCGGCGAGGGAAAGGGAAGCAGGGGGTGAGGCCGGCGGTGCGGCTTCGGACGCAGGAGGCAGGGCGGAGCAGCGGGGGTTTGCGGGTGAAGCGGGGCGAGCCGGGACGGGGTGGAGGCCGGGAGCGACGAGCTCGGTGGGGGGTCGGACGGCAGGGGCTGCGGCGACGAAGGGAGCCGGAGTCCTGGGTGGTGCGCGAGGGGACGGCCGAGACCGGGGCGGAGAGCGCCGGACGAGGCCGGGGCGCTGGGAAGTCGGGTTCAGGGAGGCGGAGCGCCGGACGGTGACGGCTGGGTGCGGCTGAGAGGAAGGAGGCCAGGGCGCGGCGGGGCGAGGCGAAGAGGGTGCGAGGCCGGAGGAGGTGCAGAACCAGCGGTCGCTGGTGGCCGGAAGCGGGCTGCGGGGCAAGGCCGGGCTGAGATCGGGGGAGGATGGAGAGAGAGAGAGGTGAGGGAGAGTGGCGGCTACGGGGAGAATAGGGATAGGGGGTATGGTTAGAGTAGGTTTTAGGTATATATATATATATATATAATAAAAAAATAATAATAATAATTAAAATAATGATAATAAAACATATAATATTAATAACAATAAAACTTATATAATAAAAATAAAACTTATAATAATAAAAATAATAAAATGTTGTGATAATAATAATCGCTTTATAATAATAAGAACAAACCTTCATAATAATATTAATAATACTTTATAATAATAATCATAACAATAAAATAATTAAAGTAAATAAAAGTTAGTTAATTATAATAATAACGCAACTCAAATAATAATAATAATAAAAGGTCAAATATAAAAAATTTAATATTTAAAATGCCGGGTGGACACATCGTCCCCCGGGCCGAACGCACGACCATCGCTAGCGATGCGATGACCGCGCACCGGCGTGAAACCACCAATCACAATTAATCTTTGAAAAATTTAAACCGGGACCAAGAAAATAGAAAAATTACGGACGTCCGCGGTCGGGGTGTGACATACATTGTACTTGAATGACCTTTATATAGCCACTGAAATTTTCCATTTATATTTATGAATCACTCGGAGAAGAGTATATTATATTTATGTGGTGGAAAAAAGTATCTCTTCATACTTTCCTCTGACCTTTACTTAGGTCCCAGAACACGTCATCTGCCCCTAAGTGGCCTAAACAGTATATATTATTATTTATGCCAACTCATGAGACCTTTACATTGGTAGTTCTACTTGAATATTACCGTTACACAACTAAAATAATCCGATAAAACATATGATTAATGTGAATGAATCAACTGTTTTATATATTAAGAATGTGGTTTCTTTAGATGGTTGTGTAGTTGATCTAGGATGGCCACGTTCAACCCTCTATATTTTTTTAGTAGATCCATTATTATAGTAGATAGATAAACATGTGGAAGGATCATTGTGTGGTTAATTTGGAAAATAATTTTGTCAATTGAGAACGTATTCTTATGATTGATTTATTAATCATATGAAAGATAGGAGACAACATGGAAATTTCAACATATGGTCAATTGAGGACTTTGTAAAATTTCTATATATGGTGGATCATCTACATCTATAACATAATTAGTATATCATATTTTATTTCTTTATAATAACTTCCATCTAGATTATATAATTTTCAAAACATCCAAAATAATGTGTTTTATTTATTTTAGAAATATAAAATATGAAATATAATATTAAAAACAAAATATTTAAGTTATTTTTTAAACTAAATCCCAAAATACTCATTTAATAAGAATATGAGATAATTTATGATTAAATTATTAATTGGTGGGATTAAAATCATTGAAATTTAATGTATAATATATGAAACTATTGACTGTTTTTTTGAATATTAGAGATAAAATAATGGGAGACATGATAAAATAACACAATGAATTTTGACCATATAATATATGAATAAATTTTTTAAGGAAAACATAGTGTAAATAATTTATTTTTAGTGGAAGAGATGGTTTCCTAGGTTATGTATAAAACAAGTGTGGCATAAAAAATTACATGAGGTGCCCTATCAAATATTTCTGCTAAAACCTCCCCAACAACATTATTAGAGACACTAAGAATGATCTTGAAGTAGATATCTCACCTTGGATTTTGGATGACAGGTAGGGATGTGAAGCATGTTATTAGTGAATTAATTTAATCTATTCCTAGATAAAACAAAAACTAAATATATTTTTGATAACTAGGATATGGATGGTGTGACCATACTAATGAAATTAATTGATAAGTAAAAAATCAACAAAAATAAACAAAATATTGCACAACAAAAATGAAATTCTGATATCTATGTGAGGAAATAATTTCAATTTTCTATTTATCAAATTTTATATTATCGCTTAATGGTCATGAACAAAAATCATCCTCTCCTCTACTATAAAATTTTCATTTAATATAAATTAACATGAGGTCATTTTTAATACAAAAATGAAGAAAAAACCCAATGTATAAAAAATCATCCTAGAAAGATCTATAAATAGTGAAATCATCCACAGAAACATCCTTGTAATAATACATGACTTAATAAAAAATAATAACCATAAAAGGATGAATCATACATGGAGTATTATTTATATCAAACCGTATACGCATATAATAATATTTGTTGAATTAATAGCTAAATGTTATCGTTTATTATTCCTTGGGGTCTATATTGATTTACAAATAACCTAAATAACTATCAAGGAAAAAATAATGTGGAATACATGACAATGTTTATAACATTTTGTTAATAAGTAGTATGGGAAAGTATCCCTTTCAAAAATATTTATTATATCAATGATTGTCTATAACACCCCTTACCATTATATCAGGTATTCTATAACTAGTTATTTAGGTTTCCATTTTCTTTAGATGAATAATACATGAAAATAAATTAGGAGGACAACCATATTTGTGATGGTAGATATTATTTGGATTTTTTATCTTAATCCAACAATTTTTCTATTTTTTGGGAGATTACACACTGTTTAATGGGAGTACATAACATGCAATGGCCACTGGGATGAATCCATGAACTGGATAAACAACATGAAAGGTTTAAACACCATTTAATGGTTTGACATCATGTAATGGAAAATACAGCGTTTCTAATAAAAAAGTGATGGGTTTTCCTATTTATATGAACTTTGTGGATTAAAAGACACGTAATGGGTTTACACACTAGGTAATAGTAACAAATTGGGATTTTATTGTGATGCATGAGTGGTTTATAATTTCATTCATTACAGGCTTTGTTTCTCTTGACATACAAGCATTCCCTTGGTAGTTTTGGGTGATTCAATTCCTTTAGGATTTCTTCATTTAATAATTGATCACCATTATTGTTGGATTACTTATCTTCTCGTACATAATCCATTTGGTTATTATTTTTCTTTGGCTACGATGTGTTTTTGGCAGTGGATGTGTTCAAATATTGTTTTTCTATAAATTGCTTTCAGTTTGCTGGTGTGCCTTATCTTTTGATGGACATTAACTTTTTTTTGTTCACTATTAGCAAAGGTATATGGGTTTCTACCATGTTGATGTAGTCTTTTCTATTAAATGGGTAAATTTTATTAATTTCATACAATTCATGATAATGTCAGCTGGTTTTCTCATTGATTATAAGTTTTAAGTGTATTCAATGGATTCCTTAGAAGTACAACAGTTTTTAAATTGGGGTTTCAATTAAAAATGGATTCTCTTATTTTGTAAATGGATTTTAAACCACTAATGTTGAAAGACATGGCATTAAAATTGTTTTATAATATTGTGGGCATGGTTTTGAAAATAATTTTTAATAATTTCACATTGGGAACCTTAGGTTCTTCGAGAAAGATATTCGGTTGCCTTTGTGGGTGTATGGAACCACTAGGATTTAATATTTTTTTATATCTACTAGCATGACTAAATATCGATTGGATCTAAAATTATTTCTATTTAGGATTTTTATTGTCTAGTATGTTATGTACCATAGTCAAGAGACCAAAAGATGAGGTTCCTTGTCATCTATGGTTATTTATCACAAGATTGTTTTTATAATGGATTATTACTAAAATGTTTTTATATGTTACTATATCACATAGAATTTCATTATATGTTGTTTCATGGACATTATTTTTACATATTTACCTCTTGATACATGAATACGACTACCCATTTTATCAAATATAATTTTTATATTTCTGGTTTGAAATTATTAAATGTTTTTAAGAAAACAGATAGAGAAAATGAAAACTAATTTACAAATGCATTTAGTTTCTGAATATTATTTGTAGAACTATATTTTTAAAATAAATAAACTGTGAATTATTGATATTATACCTATTATAGAAACCTTGGAGGTATCTTACTGGGATTTCTATCAATACCTACATGTGCCTTCAGTCATTTGTAGTTTTTTTATTTCATGATTTAGATAAAGGAAAGAACATATTGTAGTATATTGGATTATCTTGTTACTATTTCCTTTGTTTCAGATTGGTATAGAGGGGATTGTTGTTCAAATGGTGATTTGATATAAATTATGGTTTAACCTTTTTTGGATTGGATTTTATGTACTTATATAATCTTTTTTTATTCCACTTTGTACTCTAGTTTTATTTTCTATATTTTTTTATAATTACGAGTGGTTTCTGATTTTCTATTTTACCTATATTACATGATAGTTTGTTTCTCCTGGCTTGTGTATTTGACATGGGTTGGTTTATTACAATTTTGTTTCAGCGGATTTATTGGCCTGAATTGTGTAAACATTGCTAGAGTTTGTTTATATGTCTTGGGTTGACAGGAGTTAGTACCATCAGAATTTAGAGAGAATGTGAGGAAAAGCGGCATGGCTAGCACACTAATTTTGCTGAACACATGTAACCATGGGTGGTCAGGTACTGTTACCATGTTTTAAAATCTGAGTTTGATTTCATTTGATTAATATATATCGTAAGTTTATTTAAATTAACTTTTTATTTTTTAAGTAAGTTATTTTGGGGATTCTTTAAATTCCTAATGTCTAAAATATTTTTTATCACTACCTTATGTTTGTCTTATGATTTTAAAAGGGTGTTAGGAACCAAATATTTGTGGTGAATCATGGCTCTAAATTTACAAGGTGGTATCCACCCATCATTTGTGGTGACAATTTACCCTAGGAATTAGAGGAGTGTCTTGAGTGGCTAGAGTGGATCTTAAACTTCTTGAAGAATCTTAAAGACTCTAATATGGGGTTTCCACGTATATCCTAGTGGGATCGATAAGAAGAAGGATGTAATCTATTTTGAAAGATACATTTCATAAAATTGTTACATGGGTTTCCTTAATGAAAATATTTAACCCATAGTTTTACCCAAAAATTTTCATGTGGAGAATACCCAAGAGTTTCTAACCATAGGTCAGGGATAGAATACCATTATGGAGTATTCTAACCATTTTTCTATGGGCATTAGGCACTCTATATTGTCACTAATGAGTACCTAAAGAATTATATGATTGATTTAGGACAAAGATGTGATATTCAGTCAATGTTGATACTCATGGTCCTTCCAAACATTATAGTGGTAGTTGAAAATGAATCTTTGGATCAGGCATACATAGTTGGGAAAATAGGATTGGGAGGACCTTCAGCTGGTTCAGTTGTTAGATATGGTGTATTATCTATCAAAAAAGATGAAGTGTAAGGGTTGTTAGTTTTCTTCAGTACTAGTTTCATGGGCTCTGATATGGAAAATCTGGTTTCCTACTACCAATTTGGAAGGTGAGGTTTTTCCAAGCAAAATTATACATGTTCTCCTACAACTTTTCATCTTTGTGGATAAACATTCCATTAACATCATTTTTTTTGTGAAATTATGTATTATGGTTGTATGGAATGATATGATCTCACCAAGGGCTCATAGGTTTTTGAAAATGCTTCCAATGGTGGTCTGTATAATCCTTATGCTAAGGGATATATTCATTTGGTAAATATCAGGTGGATTTATGTAATAGAGTTTGCAGTAGAGGAATCTGAATCAGGTCCATCTAATGTTAGAGGTTTAATTAATATATTTTCTTCAATGGTGATAGATTTTTTTATATAGGTGGTACTCATAATTGTTTACTATAAATGTTCATGGATGTGTCTGGTTTTAATTTGGAATATATTCCATTATATTATGATCTTTCCATGCCATTGGGAAAGTGGTTTGAACAATGTTTTATATGTCCCATGTGTTAGGTGAAGATAAATGACTTTGAGGTGGAATAAGACTTTATTTCTTAATATTGAAATATTTATCTTGATTATGGGTATGTATTTCATTATTAGTGTTAATTAAGAGATAGGATATTATCTCAATAGAGTTTATTTCATATTTTCCGATAAGATTACTAATGTATTTTAGGATGAGTGGGGCTTTATATTAGGAATGGAATGGCCTATTAGTACATAAAATTTGGTAATCAAGTGTTAGTTGTTTGAGATATTCTTGATGCATTTGTCCATTTTTTGGGTTTTTGACTTCTTATAGTGGTTTATGAATAACCTAAGGTCTTTCTAAATGATTTTTATGGTTTACCACCCCATAGATAGGTTGAGTTTATGACAGAACTACTCCATACTACGATTTCCATTTCAATGTCATATTACCATATGGAACCTACAAAGATTGTGGAACTTGAGGTCTACCATGGGGACCTAGATGTAAAATTATTTTTCCTCCTAGAGTGTCATCATGGGCTTCACAGGTCCTCATTTCTATTAATGAAAAATGGATCCTCGAACATTATATTGATTATCAAATGTTAAATCAGGTGACCATTAAGAACAAATATCATTTACCAAGGATTGATGACATATTTTATCATCTTAATAGGGCACATTGGTTTTGTAAGACTGAACTATAGTTCATGTATCACCATTTGAGATTCCAAGAATTGGATATACCAGATATAGCATTTTAGGAGTTGATATGGGTATTTTGAGTTTCTTGTTCTGCAATTCAGTCTCACTAATTTTGTTATAGTATTTATATATTTGATTACCCATATTTTTCATCAATTTATGGAATATTTTGTTGTTGTGTTTGTGGATTATATTTTTCAGTACTATAACTAATAAGAGGAGCATAAGGATTGTTTTAATATTCCTCTTCAACCCTTGAATGAACATATTTTGTATGGTAAGATTTTTAAATGTGCATTTTGGGTCTAGGAATTGATGTTTTAGGGGAATATGATATCTAATAGGGGAATGTCAATAGATTTAGAAAAGGATTCGATATTTATTTCTTAGGAGTACTCAAGAAATGTGTTTCGGATTATTAGATTCATTTCTTTGGAAAATTACCATAGAAATATTGTTCATGAAATCTCTAGGATTTCACCTTTGATGATTTATTCAAATTATAATGGTGTAAATTATGAATGAAACAAAAACAAATAGAGGCGTTTTTAAGAGCAGATGGTGAGTTGTAATTCACAACTAGTTTGGATTCTTCCAAAACTGGTATCCGTATATAATGATTTCTATAGTTCCATAGGTATGGGTATGGGATATGTCTTGATGTATGGGAAATATATAATGTCTTATGGTGATTTCCAATTGTTCTCTCATGAGAATAAATACCTGACCAATGATCTTGAGTTGGAAAAGACCATACATACAATCAAAAAATAGTGTAACTATCTCCTTGGGAGTATTTTATGATATATTATGATCATAAGAACCATACATATATTTTAACATAAAGGGATCTAAATTTACAATAGTGAATCTTGTTAGAGAATCTTTTCACTTTTTATTTTCATATTTCTTATACTCTATGGGAAGGTAATTGTGGTTTCTAATGTGTTGATCAGAAAATTACCTAAACAAAAAGTGAAGGAATCAGTTTATGTGTGGTATCTGATGAGTTTGATTGATCAGATGAATTTGGAAGTGGAAGAGTTCGGTGGGAAAGTTTTCATAGCATGGATAAAATATAAATCTTCTTTTCATAAGAGAGTTTTCTAAAGAAGGTGATAGACACCATGTTATAACACTTTAGTGAATTTATTTATTGTGGGGATATATCAGGTGAGTGGTGTTGGTCTCCCAATGCAGAATTTTACTTTTATAGTCGGTTGGATGATCTGTTCTTCATATGGAATGAGTTATTGGAAAATGTATACCAATATTTTTATTCAATGTACCTATGTACTATCAATATGGATCATGATTTTAGAGGTTGATATTGGTGGAAGGGCACGAGATAGTCAATTGTGGATTTTGTATCATAGTGCCTTACCTGTTAGAGAATTAAGGTAGAACACCAGAGACCTATGGGGTTGTTTATGACCTTACCCATTCTAGTATAAAAGTGGTATGATATTAACATGTATTTATTCATTGATTTTACATGGATTCCATGTGAGAAGTATGATATTTGGGTGATCATTGATCGACTCATGAAATTAAGGAATTTAATACCTATTCCAGAGGTGAAGAAATTGGAGGAGATTGGGGACATGTATGTTCAATATATTTTAAGACTTCATAGGGATACATTTATGGTTTTATTTGATATGGATTCAAATTTAACATCATGTTTTGGAATATTTTTCAAGAGGTGATGGGTTCCATTATTATATTGAGCATGACTTATTATCTATAGACAAATAGGTATACAGAGAGGGTATATATATTCTAGAAGATATGATCTAGGTTTGTGTGCATGATTTTGATGATCTTGGGAAAATCATTATATTTTGGTTGGATTTTAATATTAAAATATTTATTATGATTTTATCCAGATGGTTAACTATGAGGCTATTTATGGTCGGCTATGTAGATCTTCCTTGTAATAGGTAGAGTTGGTAGAGAGGAACTTGGTTTGGTTGAGTGTTGTTCTGGTGAAGAAAGTGATGGTGAAGTTGATCCGAAAGAGAGTGATTGTGAAATAAAGTAATCAGAAATATTATACGTACCATATTTTTTGGTCATTGGAGTTTTAGGTTATATATCATGTCTTTCCCATTACTTCACCTCACATGGGACATAATCGGTTGGGTAAGTAGGGTAAGTGAAACTGATGTTTGTGGTCCCCTTTGAGATCATTTTTTGTCTATGGAGGTAGCATTATTGGTTGGAAATTACATATTTCATAAAAAATATCCATGATTTTCTTCATTATTCACAGTTAAAATGATAAATACTATGTCCTTACCATGTTATTATATGTTAGGATACTAATCATTAAACTCATATCGGGTTGGTTGAGCCATCGGTTCATAATATGGATCATCATGATAAAGTAATTCATTATACAATGATCACCGTAGTTTGGGTACTATGGATGTGATAATATGATATCCATGAGATGAGGGAGCGGGATTCATTGATGAGGTAACATTGCCCTTCATTTTTTTTTGTGAATTTGAGATCTTTAGGTATTTCTAGGGGAAGAAAGTGTTTATGGTTGGGATATTGTAACTACCCATAACATATTTTGGGTATTATTTATCCTTTTATTTTTGTTTCATTTTTCTTTGGAAGAATAATTCTAAAAATGAAATTGGGAGGATACCTGTAATCATGAATTCATGTAATTTTTGATGTTTTTAGATTAAAATTGTAGCTATTTCAATTTGATGGGAGATTATATTTCATGTAATGGTATTGCATGATGTGTAATAGCCACCAAATAGAATCCATGAAATAGATACACCGAAAGATAGGTTTACACACCATTTTAATAGTTTATGTTGTGTAATAGAAAATATCAAGTTTTTAATAGAACGGTTACATGATTTTCTACGTCAACAGGTTTCATGGATTACATGATGTTTAATGGGGTTACACATTATGCAATTGTAATGAATTGAGATTTTATAGTGATTCTTAACTAGATTACTATTTCATTCATTGTATGCTTCATATATCTTAGCCTAGAGGCTTTCCCTAGTCAATTTTGGGTGATTTCCCCCTTTTGGGTCACATCATTCTGTGATTGATCACATTTATGGTTGGATTACTTATATTTATGTACATAATCCTTTTGATTGTTATTTTTTATTTGGTTACAGATTAGGTTTTGGATGTGGATGTGATCAAATAGTGTTTTCTATTGATCATTTTCACTTTCTGGACATTTCATATATTTTTAAGTCTGTTCTCATGGTTTTTTATCATCATTGTTGAAGGAAGACAGGTTTATACCATGTTATGGTAGGTTTTTCTATAAAATTGGTTGATTTTATGAATTTCATATTATTATGGATAAATTAATTTTTTTTAACATTGATTAGATGTGATGTTTTTTTCAATGGATTTCTTGGAAAGAAAAATATTTTTAAATAGGGTGTTTGATTTGAAAATGGATTTAGTTAATTTGGAAATGGATTTTTAAACACCAATGTGGAATGGATTAGATTTGAAATTGTCTTATAAATTATTATAATGGTTTTGAAATTAATTTGTAAAATTTAACGTTGGGAACCTTGGGTGCACTTAGAAGGAGACACTGATAGCCTTAGTCTGTGTATGGCACCACTAGGAGTTAACCATTATTATATCAAATAACAGGACTTGATATCGGTTAAATATTATATTATTATTCTTTATGATTTTTAGGTTCTATTAAATAATGTTCCATATTCTAGTTCCCAAATTTCAAGGAGTTTTCATAAATATTTATTTATCGTATGTTTTTTTATCATAGATTGTTGCTCACAAAATTTTATATGAGGTTGTATCACATAGCTTTTCTTGATAGGTTTCTTTATCGATATGTTTTTACATGTCTACCTCTTGATTCATTAATATTATTTCCTATTTTATCTCATCTACTTGTCATATTTTCGATTTCATAATATCAATGGTTTTTATAAAAACCAAATGAGAAAAAGGGGAAATGATTTACAACTACATTTGGTTTTTGAAATATTTTATAAAATAATTTTGTTTCAAAATCGTGAATTGTTTCATTATTGATATTATGAATTGTATAGAAAATATAGTGGTGTCCAAATGATATTTATTCACATCCTACTCATTCTTCATGTGATTTTTAGATTTTTTATTACAGTATTCAAGTAGAGGGAATATCATCTTATATTATTATGTCTCATCTTATCGCTACAACCTTTATTTCAGGTTAGTCTAGATGTGACTATTGGTCACGTGGGGATTTGAAATATGTTCTGGTTTAGCCTATTTTGGCATGGATTTTATTTCATTGGTCTATCTTTTTTATTTCTTCTTTCTACACAAGTTTTTTTATTATATTCATGACTAGTTTCTATTATCCTATTTTACCTATATTACATGATGGTCCGGTTCTATTTTTTTATCTAGTTG
Source organism: Viscum album (assembly GCA_963277665.1). Classification (NCBI taxonomy): domain Eukaryota; kingdom Viridiplantae; phylum Streptophyta; class Magnoliopsida; order Santalales; family Viscaceae; genus Viscum; species Viscum album. Next base: position 1,494,602,411 of record OY728142.1, read on the forward strand.
ACCCAGAATTGTTTGTTACATAGGCAATACAGACACACAATAAATTTTAAGCACATGCATGATATAATTAATTTAATTCACTTAACAAATGAAATATCCTATTTATGTATGAATAATTTATAACATTCAGAAAAATTTCCAATCAGATATGGGATAAATGAACCAAGTAGCAAGTATTTTTCTCACAACAATTTTCACCACTTCACAGAGTGTTGGATTAGTTAGTTTTGAGTTTAGATTTTGAGATTTGTCTCATTCACTACAATTATGTGGTTTAAGCAAATAGATGTGATACTATTTTAGATAATAAAAATTTTACATCCTATCACCTTTTTAGACTATCTCAAATGTCCAATCATGTTTATGTTCTGCTTTAGAGAGAGATTATTGGTAATTATAATGAGAAGTTGGTCAATAACCTCAATATAAAAATATTTCAAATTACGGGGAAGGATTAAAAATTAAAACATAAATGTTTCATGGATTTATGGAGGGGAATTAGAGGGAGTGAGTTCAATGACACTATTAATTTGTTACTGATTATTCCTTATAAAAAAGAATAATTAGAAATGTGAATTTTTTGATTTAATAATAGCCATGGTTACATCTTAATGAACACGATCATCAATTAAAATACAAGAATAAAATTTTTCCGAACCCATGAAATAACAAAAAAATTCTAAACCCATTGTTTTAAAGATTGGTGAAAATTCAAAAAGAGTATCAAGAAAATAAATATATTGAGTGTGTGTCATTAGAATAGTACATGCATTTAATATACATGAAAATTGGTGTGATCATCCATACGTTTTTATAAGTGATCTAGAATATTAAAATACTCTTTTTTCATCTAAACCCCATGAAATATGTTTCGTTATGAAATTTTATCATTCTTTTATATTTTTAAAAAAATTTAGCCTAATATTAGAGGATCCTATCTAGGGTTTTGGTTACCCTCAATAACAAGGATATATAATTCCATAGGAAAAATAATATTATTTAATCACACTAGGGAAACCTCAATAACTCTAAATTGAAGAGTTCTTCATTATATTGAATGTTTCACCACATTTACATTTGGGTAAGGATCTACATGAAATAATGATTTAAATATTTACTGAGGAATCTCATTAATAAAATTAACCTAATACAATCATTTAATAAAAAATAATAAACTCTCATATATTTTCAAGGGTATAATTAGTGTCCCTATAACATTTCATTTAGTTGGAATATCTAGTTAAATCAAGGAAATGTAATTCCTTATAATTTTGACGCTCTCATTACCCATCAATTTTCACCAATGGGTAAAAATCCCTTCAATTTTTTAGCACCATGAAGAATATTTTGACCACATACATGTGAATAATGATAAATGAACAATTTTTAGAAGTATATGTGATATCATTATCAATTTTTTTAAATTACTTTATTTATTGAAGAATTTTTTATACAAATTAGATAGTAATTAAGTTATTGCCGGTCTCATCAATAGAGAATATCTCTCCCATATCCTCCCTCTTTTTAGTGTTTCACTGATCAAATATTTTGGTGATTAATAATAGGGATTAAAAAAAGGGGATTCAAATTATTATTAGTATATAAGAAAGTAATTTTTTGAGGCTGATGTTGGGTTCTACTTCTAACGGTGTTGGTACTCACATTTTCTTTATCCTTTTGGTTTATAAGGGCCTGAAAAGGTTTCTTATCTGAGTCATTCAAATTGATATCTTCAAGACCACTTGGTAAATATATCATTTATATATTTATATCATAAATGGATACTTTTACTTTTTATCATAATTTATGACTATTTACAACCATTTTCATCATCATGTACCCAAGAGTTGGATCAATTTCTAGGATGTAGATGAGGGTTATTTTAGGATGGTGGTGGAGGATAACGTATACCTTTTACTTGGTGATAATAGTTTAGACTGGGATAACTTGAATTAAAAACATTATAGTATTTTGGTTGTTCCATCTTCCCATGATTTGGATTAGGACCTCAAATTTCATTCATGAATGATATATATTAATAAAATGGATGTCCTTGAATTGTTTTAGTAAGAAAAATAATATGATTCTTGATTTTTATGAAATTGATCATTGATGTGAGTTTTAATATTAAAAATACTACTATTTTATAAAGTTGGTTAATATAAATACTAATATTGATCATGAGATAATTTTCGTAAAAGTGCATGTATTTTTTATGTTTATTATATGAAATTTATTATTGGGAATAAAACTTTTCCTTATATACTCTTGGGGATGGTGATATTACATTGGATATTAATTAATGATCAGAGCGAATGGTTTTATAAATCAGAACAATACCATCAACAACATCTATCCTACCTAGAAGTGTAAATGAGTACAAATGGGTTCAAAAAAATCTATTTCTATACCTGGAACCTTTATTTTTTTTGGGGTAATTGACCCAAACATAGAACCTTTGGGTCCTGAAATACATGGTCCACAACTAGATCTATCGATACTAGGTTTGTGATTTGTAAGTGTAGTATTAAGATATAAATATATAGAATTTTATCAAATATATAAATTTCTATTATATTATTATGTAATAAATATATAAATTGAGAAAATAATATATGACCTAAAATATACACCAATAATTTAAAATAAAAGACAAGGCGGGTGCAGGTAGACCTGAATTTAGATATATTAATATGTGTAAAATATTTAAATTTATATATTATTATTAATTATAAATAATATAAATGGTCTAGAATCTAATGGTTTTGGAACAATCATTTAAGACACGAACCAAATTAGTATTCTCTAAACAAGTCATCTTTTGTGCCCGAGTTCACAGGTAGATTTATCTCACCGACCCACTTAAAAAAATATTGAACTACAATGGATATATATTTATAAATACACCATCTACAGACCCATAATGCAAGGTTAAATCCCCTTATCAAAGTATTAAATTATAATTAATTATTTAATATGGAATTTAGGAAAACTATCACTTACTAATTTAAATCTCTTATAATATCCATGGATCGTATCTCTTTATAATATTCTAATGAAAAATATGTATTTTATAATTTATGTATTATGGATGGATAGGAAAAAATTATATAGAAAGAGTTATTTATAGTTATTACATTCCCCAATAGTTTTAGGAAAATAATTTAACCTGAATTTAGCTACACCATTAATGGAGAATAGAAAGGACATATGTTTGATCAAGAACACTTAGACACATTTGGGGTTACATTATGGATCACAAACTATGAATTACTTTAAGGTATTTATGAGTATCCTCATTAGTAACTCCATTAAAGTATTAGTGGAGATAGACGAGACTCGATATTATATAAATGATTCATTCTCCTCAGATTATTGGATGTATGTATGTTAGTAATCCATATAAATGGTGGTAAATTATTTTAAGGTTTAATTATTATTTATCTATTATATCAAGTTCTTTATTTGGTTATGTTCTTATTTAGTTTGAATCCTCTTGAGATTATTTAACAATTTTTCTTTAGTGTGAGTTTATTTTCCTATCCCATATACTTGATTATATGTGAAAATCATTCCATAATGTTCATGGTCTATTTTAAGAAAGTTATCATTATAGGATCTGGCAATGAATGAAATGAGAAGTTATTAGAGATTGAATTTTTAATCTTTTTAATTAATAAAAAATCAAATAACTACCTCAAACAACAAAAAAGAAAAAGAAAAAGAGAAAAAAAGAAAAATAATTAAAAGAAATAAATGTTAATAAAATATATAAATTATAAAATGAACAATACAAATTTGAAATGAAATTATAGGAATATAAATAATGAAATAAAGAAAAAATTGATCTTGGATTCTTTGATAATAGTACCAAAGTTGGATCATGTTTTCAAATATATAAAATTAGTTATTTATATTCATAAAATTTCTACTGTATAGAATAAATCATAAGTGATCCACTAATGAATCCTTATATCATTAATTTTAAAAGAGTAAAAAAAATCTAGAAAAAAATGTGTGTTGAAGAAAATGGGCTATTTTGGATAATCAAGCAACATGATTTCATATGAATAGTCGAAAAATGAATTATAATTTAATTTTTATGATTGAATGTGATAAAATATAGTGTATCCTTTTAATATAATCATCCATCACTTAATGGGAAGGGTTTATATCTTATAATACATGACTTATAATAGCTATAAAATTATTTTATATTGTTTACACTATGATTTTTTCTAGGGTTTGTAATGAAACATGAATCTATTAAAAACCTACCACCAACGGTCGAGTTCTTTATAAACAACTTCAAAACTGAATATCAAAAATAAATGGTCAATAACATGAATTATTATCCATATTTAATTGTTTTAAAGAATTATTACATGACCTAAAATAGAAATTTAATCATTTTATTCATATTAAATTGATCAACTGATATGATCAATGAAAAAAAATTATTGACATAATTTTAAGATAAAATTGGGAGTGTTAATCATCACATGTATAGGTGACCACAAACATGTTCCTTTGAATGTTACAATTAAATTGGAGTACAAAACTCAGAAATTCAAATATAAAATGAATAAAATAACCCATAAGTATGGAATTAATAATATTTTTCATTGAATAAAAATTAATAGATATGGATTTACATAAATCCCTACCCTAGATAATAATAAGGATATTAAAATTTCATATATTGGTAGGAATTAAAATATGAAAAAATGAGGAATCCCAAATAAGACGATGTCACCACACTCGCCTGGTCACTCCCTTGATATCAGCCTAGTTTTCATATCTTAATGTTTTAGATTCTCTTGAAGGCATAAATCTCTCTCTCTAGGATACGCTCTCGCTCAATTTTATATTTATATCTTCCTCACTATTCCCAGATCTTTTCTAGTGCTTCTAACTTCTCTAAATCCGCCTCTCTTCGCTCTAATATTGCAGTCCAATTATTCTCTTGAGGTTGCATTCAGAGCATGGGATATACTGAGGATTTTGGAAAGTGGTTTTGGTGGATGATTGTTTTCCAAGTGCAATCAGATTTTCTCTGTCTTCCCAGGGTTTCATTCCCCTCCCCCTTCAGTTTTTGTCCTACTTTCATCATTCCCATTACGGAGTAATTCCTTCTCTCACACCCGACATTCCGTAATTCATGTTATCATTCTGTTCTTCTCCCCATTCACCTCAATATCCTTTGATTCTGATTTCCTCATCTTCTCTCCAGGTCCATTTTGGAGTAAGGGATTCACCACGGTTTGTGCATGCAATTTGTGAGACAAGATATTTCCGAGCTCTCTAGAGTAGGTCCTTCTTCCTTTGGTTTTAATCTCATTCCATTTTTCATCTTTTGTCCCACTTTATTAATTCTTGTTTAGGAAATAGTTTCTAGTGGTGGTTTTCGGTGTCAGCGATGGTGTTTTTGTATCTTAGTGATGACATGGGTAATGATGGAATATTCTTTATGGAATGTTTATGACTGATGTCATTGATGACTGATTCAATTTTTGGTCATAGTTTGGTGAATCTAAGATGGTGGTTTCCACTGGTCGTGTTTCTAGGTTTTCTTCCCAAGGCTTGTTGCCGATATGTGGTCGGGTGATGGTGTATGGTTACATGATGATGTGGAGGGGCTTTGACATTCATGTAGGGTTTTGAACGGTGATGATGATGGCGTGATGAGAGAGGCTATGTGACATAGTAGCTATTATTGAGGAACTTGACTATAGTGATGTGTTGATGCAATGGCTGTGATGGTGTCGAGATGATAGGTCGATGAGGTCATGATTGAGGTGAGGTGTCTCCTCGATGGTGGGCATCTCGGGGTACTCACTTGCTTCATTTTTATGTGGTTTCCAATGTTTTTTCTGATTGTTAAAACATAAATGTGTCTTATGGGATATGGTGTGTTGTGTAATTCTTAATGTAGGATATGTTTTAAATAATATTAAGTTTTTTTGAGGTTCTCAGTCAACCAAAAACTGGTATTTTAAAAATGACAAAAAAATTGATTTGGAGGAGGAGACATCACAAACTTAGCTTTCCCACCTTAATACTAATAATCCATTAATAATAAGGTATATGTGGAAATTTAATAACAATAAATTTTAAATATATTGAAAATAAATCATGGATATTGCAGGGAAGGTGATGAATCTTTTAATTCAACACCTTGAATTTATTCACCTTGACAATTGACTCTATTGTATAATCAGTCCTTGATAATTTATTAAAATTTATCCTTTTATATGTAATTAGAGTTCTACTAGAATTAGTCCACTTAGAGTAATATAGTCTCTGTTATGAATTATTAAGTGATGGTATGTCATGACCCCCTCCTTCCAATGATGCCTCTTTTGGGATGGTAGTAAAGAAAGAGATATAATTACCAAAGAGTCCCACCTCCAGTTGTCCCCAGGATGGTGACTTGCACCAAGGGAATACACATATCACAATTTGTGAGGAATTACACATTTTTTAACTATATTGGGAGATATGTCTGATCATCCACAAAAAAAACTCCCAGAAATAAATCAACAGAATCCCAAAACCATCGCAAAAGCATGATTTAAAATAGACATATTATAAGTAAAAATGTCTAAATGTAAATACAAAAATTAAAGTTAAGAAGTGACACAAAAACAGTCACAAGACCAAACTAGAATGTTCTGTCATGGTCTATGAAATACTCAAAGAAACCTAAAATCATTTATATATATAGAGTGAGAATAAAAGTATAATCCTTAAGAAAACCAAAGTGTCTCATGAACATGTGAAAGAAAAATACTAATGCCCCTGTGAACAAATAGTAAAACTAAACAGAACCTAACAAGTATACTAACCATCCCAGACTCAGCAAGGCACGCTCACCAAATAATCCAAGACAGGTAATGTAATATAATTCACATTTATGATATGGTACCCCTCACCACTTCCCACTGATTATCCGATATTGGTAATGGAAAACATCCTCATGCTACCACCAATTACAAAAGTAACATGTAACCACCCAACCAAATAAACCTAGGCCAAAAACCTCATCACATCCTATCCACATACCCCTAGGACACAAACCATATCACATCAATCCTATAGAAACCTAGGAAAAAACCACATAAAATTTCACTCGTAGAAACCTAGGCCAAAAAATGCATCACTTCCCACCTACAAACACCTGGTCTATATACCACATCTCTTCCCACCCGCAAAAACCTATTCCACTAACTACAACTAACTTTAAAGACATATAAAAAACAAATTACATATCATCTTGAAGACACCTGGGAAAGAACATCTCACCTACACACACTTGGGACTCACAAACCACAACCTACTAAAAAAATCTTGGGATATCACCACCTGGAAGAGGGAGTAGGGAAGAGACGGTGGCCATCCATCCATCCTTCCAATGGAATGTTTGGGAAATTTATTTTCCTCTGTGTTGATGGGGTGTTCAGCCCATAGTTCTCAATTAGGGTGGTTTTTTTATATAAATTATAAGACAAATATGTATATATATATATATGATATCAACAAGTCTTGCTCAACCTATGGGTTCTGAAACATGGAAAATCTCACAACTACCACCTTTGACAGCACCTCTAAATGCATAACACCATACAATGAGCCAGAAAAAAAGATTCACATTACCAACCAATTTATCAAACCAAATACATTATTTATTAAAAAATTCATTTATCCATTCCCCCAATATCCGAGAATTTAATAACCAAAAAACACAGTAGATAACAATTTTCATAGAAGATGAAGATCCCTGATAAAAAAATTACTTCACATTTCCTCTATGTTTAACACCCTTTCATGATATGTCATATGTTGATCTCTGGATATCGTTTGAAGCCTTTTACATGTTACTCATAAAGAAAATTTGGTATAACTACTCATACCAATCACTATTGTCCTCTTTCAAACTCATCCCAGCCAATTCACATACCAACAGAACCAACCCCCAACCCACAAAACAAACTGCTAACACATTACCTCACTACCATTTTCGTAGCCATGTTGCACAACACATCTCATCCATTCCACAGTCAACCAATATCTCAACCTGATATTCCATTAGACCACAGAAGTTATCCCAAATCACACAATGATACTCACAACCATATTACAACACAAACTAGAGAAAACCCAAACATCACAACAACACATGTACCATGGAAAGACACAAATATCAAGATTTCATAAGGCATCCCTCATTTAATTACACTTTTTTATATTTATGGGTTATCACCAAATTGTATGATCTTGGGGAATCCATTCATTATATGGATATATGTGATTAACCAATTACCATTTTTGGATGTTACCAAACAATATTAACCAAGAAACAACAACAAAACACATACCCTATGTAAGAAAATACATCAATGACAACAATTTTCAGTGGGACATTTATCCTGTATAGTCACAATATCACAATCATAGATATGAAAAATTCAAGGGAATGAAAAAAAACCCTCTACACCTTTCAATATCATTTCTCCGATTCATATTTTTGATTAATCAAGAAAAACCAAAATCCCTTGGTAAAAAAAATTTAACCCATCCCTCATGACTAAAATTAAGAGAAATGAAGGAAAACGTACCTCAAAAGGGTTTTCACATTCCTCACGAAATAATGTTCCATATAATGTATCTTAGATACCCTCTCCCATAAAATCTACAACCATTCCAAGATGTTGCACCCCACATCACTAACAAAAACCAATGATATTCCCATTTGGAACCACGAGAGATCGTCTTCTATCACATGGAAATAAAAAATAGGAGGGGAAAGAGTCCAAACTGGAATAAACTACATGATAGAAGGAATAAAAAACCATAGATCGAAGATGGGTCACTACATATCAAATGGGGGAATCTATGAATCAATACATAATGAAGGAATCCTTTAAACATTGATGATGTGTTTTTTGGGTTGCCTTGGGTTGATGATGGGTCACTGCAACTATCGGCTGTGACAACCCAATAGGCTATAAAAACATATAAAAATTAAAACAGTAGGGTATTACATGGCATGTGATATGCATTCATGTCGTGTAATGTCACATGATTGAATTCCACTAAAAATCCATTCGTATCACAATTTATTTTACATTAAAAAACCTAGATAATTTCACACAATAAACCATCCTTGAAAATCATTGATACAAAATGTCATGTTGTGTAATATGGTTACGTGATGTGTAATCCCCCATATTCCATATTGTTGCAACGAAAATTTTCAAAACTCATCCAAGACTCCCCTAAAGACCTCCGACAACCAAAACTGGAAATGTAACGGACCATGAGTGCATTTACCATTAGATCAAATTCCTATAAAATGATTCTCTCCCTCAAGAATCCAAAACCAAAAACAGAAGAATATGGGTCTGAGAAACCACCATGTGAGATAAGTCTGAATGATATCATCATACTTCAAAAATTAATACAATCCAAACATTCGACACCAAAAAAAACTAACACACTACAAAACTTCACCACCATAAACAAAAGTGTCTCCTCACTAACATCCACAATGCTACACAACCACTACACAACCAACTGAATTATTCCAAACACATGAATGAGGGAATCATATATTCCATGTGAAGATACTATTTTATGTACGCATAAATGAATCACCCAAATGGGTTTAATTACATCACAATTACTGATTCTATATTAAGAATCAGGTCTACCCCTTTCAATATGATAGGACTTTATCTTATATAATATCGCACAGACATCACAAACCAAAAGAAAACATCCTATATTATAAATCAATTTTGAAAAATTAAATTTTAAATAAAAAAGAGCAAGAAAAAACTCAAAACAACTCCAGGTACTAGGACCTAATATGTGTTTATTACTCCCAAGTACTCTCCTCCTGACCATGATGCCTCCACAACACACGAACCAAGGTAACGCTCCACACACAAAACACCATCTCTTAATGATCCTGGATTTCTTATAGACACTCCACAAATGTTGTGTATTATTAAATATCCATATCTCTCCATTTAAGAACATGGGATTCATCATGTAGAAACTTATGAATCTAAGAGATGTTGAAGCTATCATGAATTTTCACAAACTATGGTGGAAACAACAACTAGTATGACACCATGCCAACTTGACCCAACACCTCAAAGGGTCCAACAAACCTGAGATAATGATTTCTACCTCTATAAAACCAATACATCCCACATTAAGAAGAATCCTTAGAGAACATGTGGCCCCCAAACATGAACTACAACGACCTTTTATTTTGATCAAAATAAAATGTTTTCTTGTCCCGCATTGACTTCACATTCATATGAACATGATAAAAAGTATCTGTAATGCTCTACACTACCTCGGGACCAAGAAGAACTTTCTCCCCACCGAGACTCCTCTACCTGATGCATCATTAAATATTTAACCATCATATGAACCAAATATCCTCTACCACTATTTACTCTTGAATCCAAGTGAAAATATGACAACACTTCTATTTCTCTCTATGCATCTTGCAGATTCCCAAACAACCTCCTTTTGTGACATTGTGCTCAAATCATTGGCTATGACATTCCCTTTTTTATGAGCTGTAGGATATCTCACAATTTTACTCCTAAAGAAACTCTATATACCTCATTTATCTCATGATCAGATCTCATTGGGAAAATATATAACTCAAACTCTAGATATCTGGGAAGACTAGAATGCACTCCCCATTGTGGTAATACCACCACAACTTTAGTGCGAAAACCGCCACTTCCAAATCCAGATCATGGATGGAATAGTTATTCTCATGGGGGATGTAACAACCAGGACCCAAAAGAGATAACTGCTCTGTGCTACATCAAGATTCATCCTAAACGCATACATGAAACATTTAAAAAAAATTCAAACATCACCCCTTCCTCGTTAAACTAGAGCACTGGATCACTAAAAAACATCCCCTCCATGTGGTCGAACAATTCCTAACACTAATAACTCTACAAAACTTATTGGTCCTTATGGGTTAAATCTATCAATGGGGCAATAAATTGAGATAAATTTGGTTCAAACCTCTAATAATATCCTACTATACCAAGGAAATTGTGTACCTCTAAGAAGTTCATGGGTTCTTACAAAGAAGAAACTACTCCAGCATTAGATGGGTCTTTTTCTACACCATAACGGGAGACCACAATCCTATGGACATTCACCTCTCGTTTTTAGAAATTATACATGGTAAATATTCCATAGAGATGGTTGAATTGATGAACCTAGAAGATAGTTCTGATATGCTCAGTGTTCTCCTCCTCTAAATTTGAGTAGATTAAGATATCATTGATGAAAATGATGAAGAACAAATCTAGGAACTCATAGAAAATAGAGTTCATAATCCTCCTGAACATAGATGGAGAAATCGTAATACCAAATGGCATGAATAAATACTCAAATTTCCCATTCCCATACTTGAAGGTAGTCTTTGGGATATCGATCACTATTACCGTCAACTAGTGATATCTATACTACTGATTGATCTTGTAAACCAAAATGTCACTCTCAACTAGTTGAAAATATCATCTATCCTTGGAAGAGGGTACCAGTTCTTGATCGTTACCCAGTTCAACCTCTACTTTTTTATACACAACCTCAAAATACCATCCACATTATTGGAGAAAAACAAAGTATCACCCCATGATGAAACACGAGGAAATATAAAACCCTTCTTCATTTGATCATATATCTAAATCCTCAACAGCCACAGCTCGGAAGGTTCCATTTGATAAGGAGCTATCAAAATCTGAGAATCACTAAGCTACATTTCAATTGAGAACTCAACATCACATTGATGGGGTATCATCACAACCGCCTCAGGGAAGACATCCAGGAACTAACCAATGACCCTTGGAACCGCTACAATCTCAACATCCATCGATTCTACTGATAACTCATCTAGTAAGCGTGGAAATGGCTCCACACACCAACTTTCCCACTTAAAAACTCGTCTCTCCAACCAAAACTACATGCTAGATATATATGTATAGAAAAGGACTCTCCTACAGTTACATTCCATAATAGAATGAACAAAATACAACTATTGAATTCCAAGGATGACATTGTATAGTTTAATCCAAAGAAATTAGATATCTCCATGGGACTGATGTTATCCCATCTTCAGTCTATATCCCGACACACATCAAACAAACTAGTCTGTACTTCGACCGGCATAATAAACACCAAGGATACAGGAAGAAACTCTATGTCTCATCCTAGAGCATTTGATGGAGTGTTTGCAGAAAAGGTATGTAAATCTTCAGAATCAAATAAAGAATTAGCAATGGTACTGAAAAAGTAGATCACACCTCTAAAGATCTCTTGCCCTGCTAGAAATGTAACCTTCTCCATGTGTAAATTATCACACCAGTCTCCCATTCCTCACTTATTATGACTACCTCCAGGTCCATTCCTAGGTCAAGGTCCCTAAACCAGAGAAACATCCTGAGGTTTGCCTCTACCTAATATATCTCTCCTCAATAGAAAAAAATACTATCATCCATGTTACTGAAACTAATGCTAATCCTAACGAAATCCACCATACTAAGATCAAACATCTTTTGGACACTAATTATAAAGATTTCCGTGAACTCCATAAATGAGAAACCATGTCCCCAGTCCCATAGGAAGGGCATGATAACTGAAATGTCGAAATGGGAATTGTTGAGGTTGACTCCCTATTGGTCAAAACCTTTAAGGTCCTAGCACCTGATACCTACAACCGATAACCCTACAACATTAATAACTCTATTTTCTCTCATCTCATGGTATACCCCCTTGTGAATGCATCTACTTAATTACCCCTTCCTTTTCCTAAAACTCCATGTATATGGGAAATGTAATAGGAGGAACCACATTCTAGATCGAATGATGGAGTTCCTCTTAGAGACATCTCGCACGAGACTCCTCATTTGGAAAAAAATTTAGTGAGAAATGAAGGAGGACCTTGAACTAGATCCAAATATCCAGCACTAACATACTTCCCTACTAAAGGGAGATTAAATCCTACCTCTTCTAATCCTTTATGGTCAATGAAATGAATTCTACATGAAATTCCTTCTCAATGTTGACCTAGGAAATGTTTGTTGCTTTCCTCTCTCACAGATAAAGTGCACACCACTAATGCACAATTCTTCGCATCTGAATAACTACTAAAGGAAACTAATACTCAATCAGGGCCTGAATAAAACCGAAGGTGATCTTAATATCATGAAGCTAGAATTTTTTCTCCATTTCTGAAATTATTTCCTCATACATTCCCAAAATGTACTGCTAGAAATGACACAACTTCCTCTTCTACTAGCCATACTACTAAATTAGATCAAACCTCTATTGATCAATATATTTGACCTATTATGCCTCAACATCCCAATCTACAAATGGATTATGAAAATAATCCATAAATAAAAATTAAGAAAAGAAATACTAAGCCTGATTTGTATGGAATCTCTTTTTAGTATTCATTTTAGTGCATTTAACTCATATTATTATTCATTACAACTTTCCAAAAACAACCCAATTTAAATAAGAATATAATTCATTATGATTCATTTACCTTTCCTAGGGTCTCTAACATAAAAACTGTGTAGTATAACTTTTCCATTTGACAGGATCATAATCCTTAAATTAGATCATGGTGGGCTAAAATACCATGTTCTAGCAAGTCTGCTCTGGCTTATGTCGCACACCAAGATCACTGGACATAGTTAACCTAACAACCCATGCAATCCTTACAGTGCATAACTCCAAATCCATCTTATCTCTCAACCACCACCTCTGATACAATTCTGTCCCAACACCCTCCCTCCAGAGGTTCCCCTCTTGGCTATAAATGAATAAAGAGAGTTAATGACCCATGAGTGCCACATCCAGTAGGCCCTGATCTTGTGACTAGGACCAAGGGTCTAAAGATCGCACAATATGGCAAGATTTGTTCATTTTTTAAATAAAATTAGTATAAATTATATATATTCTACGAAACATATTTAGTATATATATAAAATAAATATATAAACTATACCACAAGAATTTTTTTAAATGTAAGGTTTACAACAATGAAAGTCTCTATGTAAATACCAAATATAATGTTATGAAGTGACACAAAAATTGTCCCAATAATAAACTATTATTGTCCAATACGGTCCACAAAATCATCCTAAAAACCTTAAAAAAAATAAATTTAGGGTGAGAATACAAGTATACTCAGTAGGAAAACTGACATCTCTCACACACATATGAAAAAATCATACTAATAATCCTATGAGAAAATGGAAAAACCATGCCTCACTAAATAGGTATAATAACCACCCCAAAATCACCAAGGCATGCTCAAAAAATAATTCAAGTCACGTAATGTAATATAATTCACATTGGTGAAAGGGTTATATGATTGTTTGGTACCATCTAAAAATGACCATGATTTTTAGTGGGGGTTTTTCCCATATAGTCACAATATCACAAATCATAAATATAAAAACTACAAGTTCATGGAAAAAACTACCTCTACCCTTTTCAATTTCATATAACCAATTATTATAATTGATTAATCTGGAAAAAAAATCCAAAGGTAAATAAAATAAAACCCTTCTCACATGATGAAAAATTAAGAGAAATGAAGGAAACATACCTCAAAAGGGTTTCAACAATCCCAGTATAAGAATAGGCCATGTAATAGATCTCTGATCACCTCTCCTACAAGATCAACATCCATCCAAGGATGTTGTATCACTACCACACCAACAAAAATTGTAGATAATATCATTTAGAACAATGGGATATCATCTTCCATCATATGCCAAGAAGAAACAAGAAGGGAAAGAGACCAAACCGAAAGAAACTACAAGAACAGAGGAAGAAATAACCTTAGATCGAAGATGGATTTCTATAAATCAAAGGAGGAATGATAGGAATTATTCATTAATGAAGTAATCCTTTAAAAGATAAATAGGGGTCGACAGGTCACCTAAGGTAATGGAAGGGTCGCTATAGTCATAGGTTTTGAAAACCTGAGTGGTTGTAAAAACACATAGAAGTTACATCATTCGGGTATTACATGACGTGTAATACCCTTTCATGCCATGTAATTACACTAGGTTTAATTATGATGAAAAACTCACCACCTATTGATTAATTTTATTTATCATTCCCCAAAACATTTCATGTACTGAACCAGCCTGGACAAGCTATGAAACAAAACATCACATCGTGTATTATTGTTACACAACATTTATTCCTCCTTCTTCTAGATATTATCAATTGAACTTCTCTAAACTCCTCTAAGACTCCACCAAACACCTCCAGAAACAAAAACATGCAATGTTTCTGAATGGGAGGTCACACACTATTATAAGTTAAGTTCAACTTATCTCACATAAAATTTATTCACTTTGTGGGTTTCTTATGGTTAGATCATATAGGGATCCAAAACAATAATATTTTAGAATTTATTGGATTTTATAAATTTTTATAGAAGAATAAATTGGTACTTTTTTTATAATGAAATTTTGAGTGCACCACTAGATTTTGTAAGTGATTTTTAAAAATGGGAAGAAATTTGATAATTTCATAGTGATGTTGGGTTTTCTAAGGATGTTTGTTGTTCAAGGAATATTATCTTTATTTATTTATTTTCTTATTTCATATAAAATAAATTATTTTTCATTAAATAAATAATATTTATTTGATCTATTTCAGTAGTGTTGATATGAAAATATATGGGGGATCTGACATATATTTTTATAGGGGTGGTAAGTTAGGGAAAATAATTTTTTAATTGACTTGGAATTTTTAATGATAATTAATAGAATTATTAACATGTGGTTTATTTTTTAATTAATGGAGTGATTATAGTAAAAAAATAAAGTGAAAGTATTTTCATAAATATAAATAAGGGATTCCTTGTCAAATATGGTTGTATTCCCAAGGATCATAAAAGGGATTCTTAAATATAAATATGGAATTCTTATGGCTATTTCATATAGGGATCCAAAACAAGAATATTTTTGAATTTTTTGTAATTAATAAATTTTTAGAGAAGAATAAAGTGGTACTTTTTTGTTTTTGTAAGGAAATTTTGAGTGCACCACTAGATTTTTGAAGTTATTTTTAACAATGGGATGCAATTTGATAATTTCATATTGTTTTTGGGTTTTTAAGGATGTTCTTTGTTCAAAGAATATTATTATTATTTATTTATTTCAGTATTTCATATCCAATGAATTATTTTGTATTAAAAAAATAATACAGATTTGATCGATTTCAGAAGTGCTGATATGAAAATATATGGGGGACCGAAAATATATATTTATGGGGGTGGTAAGTTAGAGAAAATAAAATGTTAATTGACTAGGAGAATTTAATGATAAGTAATATAATGATTAACATGTGTTTTTGTTTTTTTGAATTAATGGCGTGATTATAGGAATGGAATAAAGTGAAAGTATTTTCTTAAATATAAATTGGATGGAATTTCTATATTTTTTCAATTATATTAATGCATAGAACACTCAAATATTTGATTTCATGAGAGAGCTAAAAGATTACAAAAGAAAAAAGAAATGGGATTATTTATGAACGATTGGTGGAAATCACTAAAGGACTGAAGAATAACATTCATTATAAAATCAATAGAGGTGAATAAAACATTCATCTCTTCTATAATCCTTAAGAATTTGTTATTATTTTTCATTCTATCATGGGTATATAATTCATAATATTATGAGAAAATTATTTAGTGGTAATTAGGAATGAGAATGAGGATATGATAAATTTACATTGAAAATATAATTTTGAATTATGGTTTATGAATATAGAATTCAAAGAAAAATTATTATTTTTTAATAATTAAAATAAGAAAAAATGAGATATTTCGTATTTTTATAGATATTAATAAATGATTTAGGATATTTGATGTCATGTGAGAATTATAATTCTATAATATTATAATTTTTATTAATAAATATAGTAGTGTATTATAGGTGAAAGAAGATGAATGTAGATTTAAAATATATAAATTTTGAAACAATAAATCCATGATAATATTTGATATGAAGTAAAAATTTATGGATTTAATATAGGAATTTTTAAAATTTTAAATTAGGAATAACTAGTGGTTTTAAAATTGGTCAAAATACTATTTAAAAGGATTTATTAAAATTATAGAATTGTACTGGTGAATAATTTTGAAATTTATGAAAGATGTAATTATTAGATTCTAAAGAATGAGAATTATAAATCTATAATTATAAAATTTAAATTATTATTTTTTTCATGAAATATAAAAAAATAATTTCATCATATGTTTTTATAAAAATATTTTAATATGTAAAAAATATCGGGATATGTGAAATTGATGGTTTGATATTAATAATTGTTTATACTTCAAATGTGAATTATTTTATTATTTTTATGTTATGTAATTATTATTTATATTTGTTATTAAATATTTATGAGATATTTGTTAAAGTCAAAAATGTAAATTTAGAAAACGGAATAGTGAAAACCCATATAAAATATTTTTGAGGCATGATGATTTAATTTTTTACATTTTAATGGGATTGTACCAATTTGGCATGGGTTCATGCCCCTTATTGATATTATCTTTTGAGGTTAGACAAAGGGTTTTAGGGATGAATTGATAGAGAGTTACATGGGTTATATCACTTTGTAACTGATACATTCCACAATCTAGATATGAAGGACTTATGGTAATGTATTAAATTGGGCGGTGATGATTATACTGCGGATAGAGAAACATGGCATTGGACCAAAACAAATATAATAGTGTTAATGTAGACAATTGAATGTGTGAAATGAATAATGTGAGATTAGTTGAAATTAGTGGAAAAACATGAATCTAATATAAATCCCTATACATCTACTATAATAATAATAGATGGAGATGAGACCATGGTTTGTTGTGAGAAATGATGTGGATTATTAAAAGGGTTCTAATGACATGTAACGGGTTTTTGAAAATGTTGTGGTATTAGTGAATTGTTAAAACAATAGAAATTTGTGATTTGATCTGATAATACTCCATGGGAAATGAATTATGATATAACATCGAGAGACCATGCTATAATTATTTGGAATGATTATATTTCATAATACCCTTATGTGTGTAATGGCCTATGTGAAAAATCTAATGGATGGTGGGGGTTTGAATACATTCATGTCATATATGATTGATAAGTGGAGGTAAATACTAGTCACATGATTTTATAAATAGATTAATTATTTTCAAAATATTAATATATTTTAAAAAGATAATTAACCCTAATATTGATTGAAAACATGAATAATTATCACATTTTTCGACATTAGTGAATCTATATTTAATTTCTAAATGGATTCAATCATGATTTGTACTTGTTTAATTCAGTTTTTAATTAATGATAAATCCATTCACTGATTTTATGAATTAAATTATTAAAATTATTTTAATTATAAATTTCCATTGTTTGTATTAATTTTAAATTAATTAGATAAATAATATAATAATTATATTTTTTTCATGAGTTACAGGTCTAAGAGTGATAATTGAAAAGAACATGATTGTGTACTAGTCATTAAATGATCTGCATATAAGTCATCTATATATGAGGCATCTATATATGAGACTATCACTAGATTTTGTATGAGTCATGGAGTTTATGAATGAGTCATCTACAAGATGTGTATAAGTCATTTTTGTAGGAATCATCAACATATGAGTCATAGTGACTTGAATAAAATTCATCAGAGACTAGATTCACCTAAATATGAGTGATCCTTCCATTTTAAATAATTTGTAGAAGGGGAATAAAATTTAAATTCACATATTAACTATAGAATGATCCAAAAAACATTCTCACCTCCCTGATATACACAAATCAAGAAAAAATGATTCCAATTATCAACACAAAATTTTTTTTAAAATGAAGTTGAATAAGATAAGAAACAAAACCTTTCTAGGAATGTTTGAAATTTCTCATCCAAATAATATTGACCCTCAAGCTCTATTTGTGGAATCCATAATAAGAAATAGGATCTGGGAACAAGAACTCACTAGGGTTCCAAAAGAAATGTAATTACTAAAGTAATAAGTTAAAGATAGTTCTTATTACGTGGGATATGAAGGTATTGAATCACATGGGAAACTCTTTTTGACTCTAAAAATTTTATTTAGGTGATTAATATTCCCTGAACATGGAGAAAAATCAGTTGATTGAGATGAGATATGATGTTAATGAGTTTTATTTGTTTCTTAATTTTAATACAATTTATTCACTGACGACTTAATATAACCATAGTGGTTGATCCGAGGATATATTCTTACTCCCCTTGTAATGGATTCATATGTTTAATAGTTAACTCTATCTTATTTGATCTTATTGAAAATGTTGTATCACTATAGATATTAAGAATTTTTTTTGGGGTTCACTTTCATTCATCATTTTTTACTCTGTCACTTGTTTTCACACAAATAGGTCCGTTGGAACTTATTTAGTAGACATGATATGAAGGGAATTTCATTGGTCAAATAGTAATTATAGGTTTTTAATAAATATGATATATTTTAATAGGTGATGGAATGATAATTAGATTCCCCTTTTGAGGTGAAATAACTATGTAATGAAAATTGATTAAGGTCTCATCCAATTAGTGAGAGAGAAAGATAGGACCATCTTAGTGAATCATGATTTATAGGGTAAGTGATGGAGAATATACAAGGTATAAATAATATTTTAGAAATGAATTCAATCACTTTTTCATTTTAATTCTCAAAAAAAGACACCCAACCCATCCAAACAACAAAAATATTGCACACAAAACACCATAATTTATAGACAAAACCCAATTTAGAGTAATTATTACATTTAAATTGAGTTCAAAAATTACTTTCTTTGAGCCCTACAATAATCGTTACATTGTCATGGAATCGCTTGTATGTATGAACAACAATGTTATCGTTTTTATTTTGTTTGTATTTTTTTTCATTTTAAATTTTTTATAAACATAATAATATATAGTTTGGATCACCTCCTTTTCATTTATCAATAACATGGAATAAATTTACTTACTATAGTTTTAAATATATGGATAACTGAGTTAATGGAGAGAGGTTTTGTCATAATTCTATTAAGAGACTTAACAACATCTTAGTATTCTTATAATATATTTACTATAGAAATTTAAAACCTAGAATACAATCATTCACAATTAAATATAAATTTAATATAGTTTTATGAACTTAATTTTAATAGTAATAACAATAATATTTTATAACTAAATAAAAAATATAAATTTGAACTTAAAACTAGAATGATCCAACTTCTACAAAAGATTTAGGGCTTGGTAGGATATGACCCTAAATAACTTTTTAGAGTTTTTGGAAATGTTTTAAGTAAATTAAAACCTAAATTTGTCCTAGAATCACAGTTAATATGGTTGGTTTTTCCATTAACTCATAAAAAACCAACTGAAGAGTGGATATAGAATCTATATCCTCGAGAAGTCACAACCTAGGATGATTCCAAAGGTATTACCTCTAGAAGTTCTTACATTCCTCAAAAAACACAATACTGAGTAATGATATATATAGGATTCATAAATAAAGTGGAGAAACTCTATATGAGTTTTGGGAGAGGTTTAAGATACTGAAAATATCATTACCACACAAACCCTTTTAACACCACCATTCCATGGATTTTTACCAAAGACTATTGGATAATTATACAATTTTTTTGGAAGATTCATATAGAGGATAATTGATAGATAAATTACTAGATAAACTTAAATGACTAATAGATATGATATCATAAAACTTTAAATAAATTTGTAAAAGATTCCCCACTATAAGCTTACATGAGTTAAATATTTCAAACTATACATTACATAAAACTAAAATTGGAGAACTAAATTCTCTTTTATTATAGTTAGAATTGAATAAAGTTCAGAAAGAATTACTATACACATCACCCTATTTATTCTATATTTTCTACCATTCGGAGTATTGCACTGATGGTTTACCACAATTACAAGAGATCTAGACCTGTAATATCATGCAAAAGTGATAGTGTGAAATGAAACTTATTAATCAAAGATTAAAATAGTACTAAAACATTTAATATCGATCTAAAAACCTATAGCCTAAAAATATGTCCTTCCAGCAAGTTTTTCATCAATCCTACCTACCCACACCATCTTAAAATAATATTTCTCAAATATCTACCATCTATAAATATGTATATAACCATGAAATCTTTGTATGAGGCATGTTAATACATCTTTTAGAGTAATAAAGTAACATATAATTTACTATCACAAGATAAGGGACTGAAAGACCGGTTTGGAAATATTATTTTCACTACAAATAAATTTTTAAATAAAGTATTAGGTAATATCCCTACCAAATAAATTACTAATAGTAATGGAAATTTCATTTTTATGTCTTTAATAAGTATTAGGGAAGTCGATTGAGTGGAATAATCTACAATGGATGCTAAATTTGGAAGTGGAAGGCCTATGGAATATAAAGAAATGGTACTTGTAGAGAAAGGAGTAGAGGTCTCAATAGAGATACAACTAGTGTGGAAAGGAAAAGGAAAATATAATATGGTACAACTACTTAAACCCAATCCAATATTCCCAATAAAATGATCCCACTTAGGAAGACCAATGAAAAAGTCCTTCAATGATAGATTATGTAAAGATCTATGAAACTGTAAGTCAACATCTCCTTTTGGATGACATTAATAAATTTACAATGTATGAAAATTTTCTCACAGATATGTATACTATGAAAATAGAATTTAAAGTAGATCAAAAGTTATGCCCTATACTAAACATTTTTTCTCTAATATTCCCCCAACTATCTAGGAAATTTCAATACACATGTAATTTTTCTATCCCTAATACCATAAAAGAACATAATTTTGAAATTTAATTTTTGTGATTTAGGAGAGTAAAGGAATATTATACCATAAATGGATTATAATTCCTTAAATATAGCGTATATTAAGCCAACCCAAGTGGTGATAAAATTTGAAAAACAATCCAACACCTACCCATTTAGAGTTTTAAAAGACAGTTTGGTCAGAGTAAAAGGATTTATGTTCCCAAATTCAATTTACATCTTAAAAATGGAGGAAGAAAAAGGTAAAAACCATTCCCTTATTATTATAGACAGGTCATTTCTTAAGAAAATTAAATTTATAATAAATATATATGTTGGGAAACATTATATGCATTTTAGGGAAGCCACTATTGATTTTAGAATTTTAATTTCAATGAAATTTCACCATAAATAAAAATCTATTTTCACAATATATCATTATAAAATTAATTATTATTCCAAGGATGAAATTTAAAAATTATATGAGATAATAAAATTACGATAACACTTGGAATCAATAAATATTTGTGACATTTTTATAATGAATTTAATTTTGAAACACATAAGTGTCTTGGATATATTGAAGAACTATATGTGGAATAATTTCATTATTTCCTCAAATATTCAATTAAAACTTCTACTTTAAAAGTTTATGTTACAAGTATGGGAAATATTGAGCTCAAACCATCACATCAACATCCACACGAAATGGAACATAAGTTATTTCCCTATATTTTGACATATTATTATCTTAAAGAATGTAGGAATGTAATTTTGATAATATCAAATAAATTAGATCCAAAATAAGATCACAAACAATGGAAAATATTAATATTTAACATTAGGTATATAGGCTAGTCATTAAGTGTAATTTCTATGATTAGTCCCACTATCTATGTATACGAGATCCCTTAATATAACGAGTTAAAACTTGTGCGACAACCATAGAGATAGATCCACCCAACCATTATAGAAGATATAAAAAATAATTTAAAATATTATTATGAGATAGAATCATATACCCATATTATAATATTAGTGTGTGCGCCTTATTCTCCTTGTGCCTAAAAAACTAGATTCCCCATTGTTCAAAATGATAAAAATGAACCAGTCCCCCCTTGGATTTTGACTAGTTATAGGGTTTTAATTGATTATATAAAATTAAACTATGTTATCCAAAAAAGGAAACTTATCTATTCCTTTTATAGATAAAATAATATGCATAATAGTAGGTAGGAGACACTATAAATTTCATGATAATTTTTCTGGTTATATTTATGTCTTTGTAGAAATATTAGACCAAAGAAAAACTATATTCACCTGAACCATTGGTTCATTTTCATACCAAAGAATTCATTTTTGGCTATTAAATTCGCCAATAACTTTTTAACAATTCATGGTATAATTTTTTTATTATGTTATTGAATGTTGTTAAGAGATATTTCATGATGAATTTTTTGTTTATGGAACATGAATTAAGATCTATATTAAAAATCATGAATTTCAAAAATGAAAATAATTAAGAATACATTAGTTTAAAACATCGAAAAATTTCATTTCATTATTAAGAGATATAATGCTTCAGGATACATAATTAAAATGTAAGTAATTAAAATAAAAGAGGAAAACGTTTACATAATTTCTATACTACACTATCACACCAATATAAAACATGTTAGATCATTTTAAAGGAATGTTATATTTTGTAAAATGTATATTATACGCTTTACCTGAATTGATTTACCAATGACTAACCTACTCAACAATAAGACTAAATTTTTATTTAATGAATCATGCAAGAATAAATTTGATAGAGTCTCGGATTACTTTATCACAACTCCTTTTATCAGTACACTATTATCAAAAGACCCCATTTAAGTACTATGTGATTCACACAACTGGGCACTGGGAGAAGTGATCTCTCTAAAGATCAAAAGACATTCACATGTGATAGACTGTGATTATAAAACTCTTTACACAACCCAAATCAGTTACACAATAGTAGAGAATAAGTTTTTGAATATTATTTTTTTATTATCAAACATTTATTCATATTTTTTGGAAGAAAAGTAACCATTTAATTTGATCGTGAAGGAGTCATATTTTATATTAATAAAGATAATTAAAATCCAACATTAATTAGATAGATTCTACTCCAACTATAATTAAACATAGAGATCAATTATAGGAAATGTTTGGAGAACTTATTTATAGACCAAACGAGTATATTTACACACAATTGTGAAACTAAATCCTTATTATAATCAACCTTAAATGATTTATTCCATAATTATCTAATTTATAAAGTCATTACGATACCATAGTATACTGACATGGTGATATTTTTGGTCACATCCAAGGTAAATTTATTTTTATTGTAATCATAAAAATATTAATTTGA
Organism: Viscum album; assembly: GCA_963277665.1. Lineage (NCBI taxonomy): Eukaryota > Viridiplantae > Streptophyta > Magnoliopsida > Santalales > Viscaceae > Viscum > Viscum album. Next base: position 1,494,626,731 of record OY728142.1, read on the forward strand.
AATCTAAAATAAAATACATCATTTGAGTGGATTCTTTTTTATATAATATTGTTAGTAACCATGAGATTATGAGATGTGTTCCCAAGGATGATTTAAACTCCGCGATTACATTTTTTTATACCTTTTAATATAGTGGATAATTTGAGCATCATATAATATCTTGAAAAGTGTTAAAAGATGGTTATTTTTTTCCAAATATTTTATAAGTCTCACAAAATTTTTATAGATATTGTAAAACATATCAATTCACTGGAGGAATTTTTAAAAAATATGAAATTACTCTATAACTATTGAAATTTCGTAAAATATTTTATTTTTGGGGATTATATTTCATTGGAACATTTCTAATTTATTTCTCACATTATTATATTATATTAGAAATATATTATCTTATTAAGTGAAATAAAACCTACGAAACTGAAACTGATGATTATAAAGGTGGAATTAAATTTAAAGGTTCAAAAATATTTTATGGGTTTTGTATATCCAAAATGATAATTTGTAATCTGGGGACATATTTTTGAAAAAATATCCTATAGTACCATATGAAAAGATATTTTTAAACCATTAACCCTCTAAAATCAACCAATCTTAAAAAATGGGTAGGATGAGGTTTCTAAAAAAGAGTTAAAGGGGATTTACGAAAGTTGAGTGAATCCAAACTAAATGTATTGGAGAATAAATTTATAGGACACACCATATGGGCCTATAAAACTACCTTCAAAACCCCCTATGAATGTCCCCCTATTGAATGGTTTATGAGAAATATTGGGACATGCTTATTGGTCTATAACACAAAGCCTACTATGTTGTGATGAATATAAAGATAGAATTTAACAAGACACCCATGCAAAGAAATCTCTTAATGACGGAATTATAGTATTTTATCAGGGAAACATAATATAACTCCCTACCATAAATAAAAAAATCTATATATATCCATGATAAATTCATTTTAAAAATAGATTTTCATGTCAGAGTCAAAATGATGCTGGTTTCCCCTAAGATGAAACTTATTCTTTTTAAGAATCATTCAAAATGGAATTTACCTTTTAAAATAACTAACACATTACAATTTTGTGAAGTTAATATCAAAGAAACTAAATTTTAGTAATCATTTTAAGTGTATATAAATCATCTAAATATTTTTCATGATTTTTTTGGAAGGAAACAACAAAAATGTTTAAACTTCTCCAAAATAAATATGAAAAAGTACTTTTATTTTTTATCATTCTTATAAAAATTTATAAAAACCCCCTCTTTAAATTTTTTATTATTTTAAAATTTCATGTTAAACATAATTGGAAGTGGTGGATAAGAAATATTTTTGGGAGAGGATAAATTAGTTTAGAATGTATATTATAACATGTTGTTTTACTTTCTTTTTAATTTTTTTTCATGTAATATAAAATTAAAATGTTAAAAATATTCTTAAAATATATTGTAAATGTTTTGAGTCTAAGAAATTAAATTCAAAGCTATCCTCCACTATGAAAAATACAATTCCAGTTTCGAAGGACACTAAAAATTTAAGAGATGTTCAATTTAGAATATTATTACAGGGGTTTTTCTATTATTTTTATGGGAATTTATAGAACTAGAAAAAGTAGTAATATAAAAAATATTTACATAGAATCAAAATTATAATTGAAGGAGAATAAATTTTGGAAACGATCATAGGTAACTTTTCCATTATGGAAAATGAAACCTCAGGGATATAACTTTTAAAAAATCATATATATACTTTAAAATTATTTTAAAATAGGAAATTATGATCCCATATAAAATTATGGGTAGTTTTGTGAGTAATAAAATAAAATTATAAATCTAATATGTTATTTACACAAACATGGATAAGAAATTTATCAATTTTTTTTTAATTATCAAAAATATTGTTTTTTGTGAGGGGAATAATGAACCCAAGAGAATAAGAGGTAAATTTATTGATAATAATAATATTTTATTTTTATAAAGGAATATTGAAATATAAATTAGAAATAAAAAAGAATAAGAAATCTTGATATGTGAAAGTGACACTTGTAAAAGGTTTAATTCCATTGAAATCCTTTTTTTTACTCGTGAAACTAGGAATTGTTATTTAATTAAATTAAGTTAGTGGTATAGATTTATATAATTGTATATATAATTTCAATTATGAATGAATCTTTTATTTCTTCATTTTATGGTTTGTGTGTTCTATTCTAGGTGGGATAATAATTTTTGTAGTAGAAAATCTATTTCCTAGGGGTTTAATAGTTTATGTGTGGATAATTCATGAGAGACTTTATTTATAACATTTTAATCTATTTTATAAATATAATTTACCCCAAAATTATTTTTAAAGCTTTTAAATCATCAAGAATTTGAAACTTTAGAGAATATGGATTTATTTTTTAAATTATTTAAATCATTGTATTTAATTTTTGAATTCAATTTGTAGTCACTTATAAATCCATTATATAATTTAGTGAATTATATTGATAACCTGAATTTAATTATATATTTCCTTTATTTTTATTAATTCTAAATTATTTGGACAAAGCGTATATTAATTCTATTTTTTATTGAGTTAAAATTCTAAGGAATAATATTGGAAAAGTTATAATCTACATTTAATTCATTAAAAATCCTATATATGAGTCATATATATATATGATTCATATGTATGTAGGTCTAACAAATTTTAGTATGAGTCATTCACTAGACTGTGAGTGAGTTATAGTGTCTATGTACGAATAATATGTAGCTAAAGTATGAGATAAATGCATGGGAATAATCTATGTATGAGTCATGGAAAATTTTTTATGATTATAAGAGGACAACCAAACCTATATATGAGTGATACATCAATTTCAAATGTTTATAGATAGGGAATAAAATATAAAAACCCCAAATTAACAAGGGAATTAGAAGAAATATATTCTCAGTTCCCTAGTCTATCCAAATTATGAATAAATTCCTCCAATAATCTACACAAAATCCATGTGAATTAATAATGATAAGATAAAGGAACCAATTGATGTTGGTAATGCTATATATTTCTAAAAAAAATAAATCTATGCCTTGAAGTAATATATTTGGTAGACATTAGAGGAAATGGGATCTTGGAAATTAAACATAGGAGGATTCTGAAGGCACTCGAATCACTAAAGGAAGATGTTGAATCTTGTGTATATTACATAAGAAATAAATTCATTAAAGATGAAAAGGAACTCATGATCACACTTATACTTCTATAAGGATGATAAAAATTCACTAAATATGGGGGAAAATTGGTTGATTGAGATGAGAAATATTTTTGGAGTGTTTTATTTATTTATTTCTTTTGTTGTAATCTATCTAGTGAAGGAACACAATAACCTTAGTGGTTTATCCAAGAATAATTTACCATACCATGTGTAATTAATTTATTTATTTTTTAACGCTGTCTTGTTTTATATTACTACTTTGGTATTTCTATATATGTCAATAGATTTACTTTTTATTGCATTTTAATTCATCTTTTTTTCTAGTTTCCCTATTTTTCCCACGAAAATCCCTCTAGACATTATTTAATTCCAATACAATGGAGAGAAGTGGGTTGATCTAAGAAAAATAAAAGGTTTCTGAGAATTTGGATTGGTGATAATATTGATTGTAGTGATCATTTCATTACACTATTTGAAAGTAAATCACAATGGATGGAAAATTTGTTGAGTTAACATCCTATTATTGATAAAGAAAGAGATTATAATGTTAATGAATCCTGATATACATGCTATATGAGGGTGAATATCCATGGGAATAAAACTATTTTAAAATTTAATTCCTTAACCTACCTATTTTCATTCTAAAACAAAACCACTGAAGACATACAAATAATAATAAAATAACCCCAGAAACACCATCCACTTGAGTGACAACCTATGTCCTACTAATTTACACATTAAAATGGTATTTAAAAACTCTTGGTTTTATGGCCCGTGACAACTTCCACATCATAGCACACAATAGTCATATTGTGATGATAATAAGGATAATATAAATGATTATGATGATGACAAATTGGATGATATATCTATCCATGGTTATTATTTTATGCGGTGATGATGATGTATGTTGAGGTAGGGCGAGTTCCTGAGGGTGGGAACCTAGTAATATAGTAAGATTCATTGAGTTTGGAAATATACCTAACTGATTTGGGTTCCATAAGGAAGTGTATCTAAGGGTGGAAAATACAATAAACATTGACAGTTCTTATAGGTGGTAAATGATACAATTAACAAATAAAAAAAATATCATACCAATTTATGTGCATGTGGATAACTATTTTTTGAATGAGATATGCTTAGTGAGATCCCTTGTACCCTCCCTGGCCATAGTAGCCTAAAGTCGGTGTCTAATTTATTAAATTTGCATAAGATACATGGAATTTAACTTCTAAGTACCAAATATATTATTATTATCGGTAAACTAGAAAGATACATGAGTCTTGCATTAAATATGAAAACACAAATTACAATATATTTTTTTAACATAATAACATCATTCCATCTATAATATCCTTTCACAACCATTACAGTACACGTAATGAAAACTTAGGGTGAGTAAAAAAATAAGGTTGAGGTTAAATTATTTGTAATGGTTATTAATAATGGAAGCTATCATAAATTAATAATGTATAACCTATAAGGAATAACCTATGTGGAAAGGTAAATATCAGAATACACATGTCATTTAAATAGAATACTATAATAAATGGAAAAGTAAATAACTAAAAACACATACCATTTAATCAATAACATGATTATCATAACTGGATAACTCATAATCAATATGGATAGGTAAATAACTGAACACAAGTGCCATTTAAATCTATAAAGTAAGAATAAAACACATATTGGGATAATATCATTATAAAAATATCATGGATAACAATAACATAATTCTCAATGAAGGAAATTTTTAATTATTTGATGTCATGTCTCTGGCATATGATACCTCTACCATCAAAATATATAAAAAATACATTTTAAAACTGATGGGTATAAATCTATTTAACTTAGGATAGCCAACTTATTCATCTCATGTGACCAATATATGTATCAAGGGGTTGTCTATGACTTTCCACATCTGTTTCTACATGTCTAAATCATTTCTTGCGTATTTAATAATTGATTTAATTCATGAATAATATGTCATATCATTAGATATATATATTGAGTAAATAATATAGATTTATCGATATTTCCCCATATAATAAAATAACATTTAATATATAACATTATATGTATAAATTAAATATGGATTAATCAATTAACATATCCATGATAAAAATATGGATATTTAGGGGAAATTTAATATCCCTTTGAATGTGAATAATTTAATGCAATGCCAATAAATACAAAAATTAATTAAGAAAGTGAAATAAAATATATTCTTTAGTCAAAGTGATTATAATACCTCTATAAAAATACTAAGGATAGTTCCAATAAAACCTATACCCTTTGGAATATTAATAATTTTTTGTTATCATTGATGAATATAAATACCATAATAATACCATTAAAAATATTCTTGTAGAAAATGTCCTTTTCATTTTGAGATTAAATTTATAAAACCTAATGTTCAAAATACATTCAAGAAATAATTTTCATTGAAAATTTTCATTGAAAAATATAAATGAAGCATTAAAAAACATGAGTGGTCATGATGTCTATAAATTATTTTCATGTTGTACATGTTAAAAAAAATATTCCTTTCACTTTTTTAGTAAAATAAAATTGGGAAATATTTGAAAAATTACATTAATATTCCTTTGCAAAAAAATTGTAAAAAAATGGGTAAAAAGATAATTAATAAATCAATTTTAAAAGGATAAGAACATTCTTGAAAACATTTTTAGAAACCATGGTTTTTGAAGAAAACATATTTCCAACCGAAGAGAAAAATAATGTCAATTTTTCATAAAAATATTTTCCCAATTATTTATTTCTAAAAATGAGTGGGAACATTGTGATATTACTTTAAAACATCCTGATTAATTAGTATATAAAGAAACTAAATTATTATTATCATAAAATGATCAAATAAATTTCTTCAATTGAAATTTATTCACAAATAATGCCGATTAAAATGATATTTTGAAATTAACCCTTACAATGATCATAATACTAAAATGACAATTAAAAAATAAATAAATTATTTGTGTCAAATGTAAATAAACATAAAATAAGTGTATATTAAACATAATATAGTAAAAATTATAAATCCACATAATCATATAATACCAAATACATAAAATAAGTAATATATCCCAACGAAAAGAAACAGAGTAATGAAATTCATTACAAGTTGGTAATTTTCATGTTAAATCGGTTTAGATGAAATATTTCCAATAGATTATTAAAATAACATGAATTTTTAAGGAATCAGTATATTATATTTGAAAATTATAGTATATAAACATTTTAAAGGAGTTATATTCATAACATTACAATATACCACAACGAATGGAAATTGAGACAAAGTCCATTACATCATTCTTCCTTTGTGTTGAACTTTATTTAACCTCCACTATAGTGTTTTTAAACGTTTTATTAAATTATTAAAGAAACATATTAATATTTATAATATCATATATTATCCTTTCATAATATATTATCATTTATTCATTAATAATATTTAATTAGTTTCATTGTTTCAATTGTCAATTGCTTTGTTTTCTCCTTATATCATTTTCATGAATGTTCTGATTATTGTGCATATTATAAAGTTACATAATATCCATAATAGTAATTATAAAATAATTATCAAATAGATAAAAAATTTAAAAATTTAATATCAATATTTTAAGAATTTTGTTAGAAATTAGGATTGTTAGGATTGTGGAGATGTTATGCCATATATATACATGGGAAACATTTCCTTTTTTTAAGGATCATTGTGGAATATTGGTAAGAAATATTTTCTTCTTAAAATAATTATAATACTATCATAAATACTATATTAATTCATTAAATATACTTATATATATCATTCATGTGGTGTTGTGATAAAAAGAGATTCACATTACTTCATAAAGACGATAAAACACATGTACACGAGCAATGTTATCATATTTAAATAAGTGAAAAGAAAAGAAATAAAATGCTATATTATATTTATATAAAGTTAAATATTTCTTTAATGTAATAATTATTTCATTAATATCACATATATTAATCAAATGTTTCCTTATTACCCTCTATGTAATTAATTATAGAAAAAAAATCACATTGCTTGGCGAGGCAGTAGTTTGTAGTACACACATGCGACATTATCGTATATCAAACAAATCGAAAGATAAAAAGTTATAGATTATATAATTATATAGTAAGTATGTTTATTTAATAAGTATTATTTAATTACTTTATATCCATCATCATACCCAACTGTGGGAGGTGGTAATGGAAAAATGAATGATATTGGTTCATGAAGCGGTAGTCAGTTGTACTCATGAATGATGGTTTTGAACACATTTGATGGAAGTGAGGATGGTTTTAGGTTAATAAATTAATTTATAAATATCTATGTATATGGGATATATAAATTTTATAATATCATCACGTTTTACTAATAATTTAATGAGGTGGATGAAGAATTAAAATAAAAACCCTTGTTGAAGAATGTTGCCTCCTCTTCGGCTAACCAACATATGTTTACAGAAAAATCCTAAATAATTTGGTTTTATAAAAAATATACATCAAAAATGAGATGAGTAAATTTTGAAAGTGTTTTGGAAGATATTGGAATATCTAAAGAGGATTTATGTTTTGAAGAGGAGATGATATTGGTGGCCTTTTATAAGTAAGGTGAGTGACACACTTGTATGATTTGAAAAGAAAAAGTTGTACCCTGATTTGTCAAATGGAAAAGGGTCTAAAAAGGAGTATTATAGATACCTATACATTATTGGGTCTATATATGTCCCTAAAATATATTTTAGAAATGTTTTTAGGTCAATTTAACCTTTATGATTTTAGATTAACCCCTAGTAAATCCATTTTTACCTCAATCATGGTAAATAATTTTTTTTTACAATTAATTATGCTCAAAAATCAAGTTGAAATTATTTAAAAATTTCAATCATTCTTTTTAAAAAATATTATTCCAGCTTTATTAGTTAAATTTATATAACCGGACAATTTTAAATTTTAATTAATATCATAGGCGCGAGGAGAATCAGGTTTTCAAAGAGGAAATGTTGAGAAGTTTACAAAGTGATTATATCAAAATAAAATATAAAAATGATTCCAATGACCTAAATTGTATTAATATATATATATATATAATATTACTAATTTTAATTTTAGTCTAATTAAATTAATTATTTAACATTTTAAATACTTTAAACTCAAAGGCATTTCTAAATTGAAATTATGTATTTTTCATAATTCATCAAAAAAGGAAAAATTTCAAAAGAATATCAAAAATTAAAAATAAGATAATTTGGATATTAATATTTAAAAAATTAATTCCATTTTAAAAATAAAATTTTCTGAAATTGATAACAATTAATTTTAAATTATTTGTTTGAAGCGCCAATAAACTTCATTTTAGAGAAATGTAGTTTTTCATAAAATAATTATTTTTATTTGGATTTATTCTTATATTATTTATAATCAATAGATATCCATAATTTTCATAAATTAAATATATATATTTTTTCAAGACAATTTAAATGATATTCTATAATGGTACACTATATTATTGTTCATTTTGACTAGGTTTTTTTTGTTCTACAATCTATAAAAGATATTAAGTTATATCTCATTAGTTGTTTAAGACTAGTGTGTCATGTCACATATGCTATAAAAAATTATTTTTTAAAAATATATAGTTGGTATATTCCCCCTTTATTAAATAATTTTTTTACTCTCAATTTACACTTTACATCGGTAATTACGGGTTTGGAATTTTGATATACCATTATTGAAAAACCCAAATCATAAAATGGTATATTAAAACATCATATTATTCAGAGAGAAAGGGATGAAAAGTGTTTATATGGAATAATCCATATCACGGTTTCCATGTAGGATAACATATTTTGGAAGTGAAAATGCATACATAGTATAAAAAACTAACACCTAAATACCAATGGATAGTGATAGAGAACATGGTCAAGAAAAAGTTAACAATCATTAACACATAAACCAAATAGGTGTAATAAAGGTTATTGATATCATCAAAAATGATCACAATTGGATAATTTTTTTCAATATCATTTTCCTAGTGTTTTTTGAATTATTTTACTCTGTAATAATATATGAAAATATACTTATGTGATATAGTTTTATTCCATATACACAATTTCATCCTTAGAATTCATTTCTATCAATTTTTAATTAATCATTTACACCAAGTAATGAGTATCCGAAACTAAATTTTTTATGACTCAAGCACTAAATTTCACTTTTAATGGATCAGAAGATCCATAATATTATAACAATTCACTCATTCGATCTCCAAATATTATTATTAAAAAATTGTTAGAATATGTTATCCAATATGCAGAATATCCATATGGTGATGTAATATCTAGAGAACCGCATCCAATGTTTAACATACACTATTCTATAAATGTTCAACATTATAACACTTTTAAAATATTAATATCCAACACATTATAAATAAGTTCATTGGATTTCTAAAAATTAACATATCATTAATTCCTTAAATAACATGAAGTATATCTTAATCATTGTATACCAAACATGTGAATAAATTCCTAATTTATTTTCATGAAACATGTTAATAACCTAAATTACGATAAAAACATACTAAAACTATTCATTATTCCTTATTCCATAAGTAACACCTAGATTATTTTATATATTTCATAAATACAAAAATTATGTAAACTCCATAAAAGATAGTGTATGCCAATTTGTGAAAAAATCACTCAACAGTCCAAAGGTAGTTAGTATTATTCAATATAAATTATACCTACCAATCATCCCATTATTCAAAAATCATTATAACAAAAAATAAGAACATATTTAGGGTATTATTTCCATCAACAATGTGTTTTCCATAGAGTTAAACATGTCAACAAATCATTTTTCATTTTTATTAGTATTGTTTGACATATGACTTCAGGTAATTAATAAAAAAATATATTATTACAATCCTTATATATTTTATAATTTTTATAATCAGGATATCATAGATAAAATACTCAAATAACATTATTCTTGAATCCAAAGGCTATAAAATTAATCATTCAAATTCATTTGTGTTAATAGATTAATATTTACTATGATCCGTTAGATTTTTTTGATGTATATTACTTTGAATTTTAATAAATTTATTTTCATTCTTCCTCATCTACTTACAGTTGAATTATAGTACATTGGAAACTTTTTTCTTTCCAATTAAATCATAATCAAAATGTCATTTCTCACCACATTTATAGCAAACTCCCAATTTTCTTAAGCAACCAATATGGTTTTTCTTTCCACAACTATAACATTTAGGAAAATCTTTCTTTCCATTATTCCCTTTATCTATATCCAACTATCCTCTTATTATCATTATTCTATTATAATCATTAATATGTAGATAATTATTTATTTATTATGTCATCACATGATACTATTTCTTCATATGGTGATAATGTATGGGATACTATTTCAGTTCAAAATATTAACATAATCTCATCAGAGAAATGAGCATTCTTACCCTTTGGATAATTTGAATTGTTGTGATTCCCATTTATTTTTATAGATGACATTTATAAATTATGGGATACAATAGATTAGATCATATAAATATGAAACATAATATATAATCCCAAAAATAGTGAAATATTTAAGATAAATTGAAATATTTAGCTTAAATTTAAAAATATATGCAGAGATAATATAATAATCATAATCCTGGATTATTTAGGGATATATCAAATTCAAATCCTCCATTGAGGTTTGGGAAAAAAATAATAATTATAATAATATCCCATGAGAGTGTCAAAACAGGAGCACATTATGGCCCATTTTTATGCACTAGGTGATGATTGGGTCAAGACAAGTTCACCATTTTAAGAGTTATTAATCCTAGGTATATCTATTTCAGAACCACATCCACATGTAGTATCAAAATATGTATGTATTTATTGGGAAAACCACAAAATATCTACCTTAAAAAACATTATTATGTTCTTATATATTTATTCTAAATGTATATAATCGTTTTACATTCTGCAATCTATGGTTTTTTAAATCCAATTCAAAACAATTCTACTAAACCTCCCACTATTACAAATTGTTCAGAACCTGAACCCCATAGACTGGATCTGGTTTATGATTTTTTATATTTATATATGATATATTAAATCACACCCAAAAGTACCAAATAGTTTAGTATCTTGGAAAACTAGATAAATACATTATTTTTTCATTTCATTTGGAAAAACTAATTACAATATTTTTTTAAGAATAGCATTATTTCTTCTATCACATCCTTTCACATCCATTAGATCACACTTTATGGAATTTTGGGAGAGGAAAAAATTTAGGGGTGTGATCAAATTCTAAATAATGGTTAAGTAGAGTGGAAAATATCAAGAATAAATGAAATATAACCAATAATGAATAAACAATATGGAATGGTAAATATATGAACACATGGAATATAAATAATTGAATAGAATAAAAAATGAAATTATGAATAATTCAAAACACATTCTATTTAATGAATAACATAACTATCATAACTGGACATGAAATATACAATATGGTAAGGTAAATAATATAACACACATGACATTCAAATCAACAAATTGATAAAGAAGTTCATCGTGGGAAAATATCATTGTGAAATTATAATTGATAATAATAAATGAATTCCAAGTTAATTAAATGATTAATTATTTGATGTCATGTTTTAGTCACATGATACCTATACTATCCATATCTACCCTCAAGACAGTTTAAAACAGATGGATAGAAACCTGTTTAACAATGGCAGGCCAACCTATTCATCTCTTGAGACTATTTATGCATAGAGGGACTATATGTAACTATCCCCACCTAAATCTTCAAATCCAAATCATTCCTTATATATCAAATAATATATTTAATTCATAACCAATGTGTCGTGTCAACAAATATGCGTATTGAGTAAAGATTATACATTTATCAATATTTCCGCAGATTAAAACATAAATTTAAATATAGAAAATCATATATATAAATTATATATAATTTATGAAATATATATACCAATGATTAATAATATGGGGATTTATGGTAAATTTAATGTCCATATTTAAGTTAATAACTCAAGGGAAAGGAAATTAGTACAAAAATGAATCAATAAAAAGAATATAAATACTTTACATGGTAAAAATGATCATAAATCCCCATTATATATAATAAAGTGTGTATAAATCCAACATATATCTATTGTTCTAAAAATTATGTCTTGTTTTCTTCTATTAATTGAAATGCCATAAGAAGATCTTTAAAAACACTCTTGAGGACAATATCCGTTTCATTTCTAAAATCAATTTTTTCAAACTAATGTTCACAAAACATTTAGAAAATATTTTTTTTCAGAATAATATTTTAAATTTATAAATAAATATTTTAAAAAATTAAGTGGGCATCTGGGATTAATATTATATTCAAGATATACTTGATAAAATAACGATTCCTTTCATTTTTTTATTATAATCCTAATGAGAACTATTTAAAAAATAATAATTATCCCATTACAAACATTATTTAAAAGGTAAAATGTGTAAAAAAACTATTTAATAAATCTTTTGGAAGGGGATAAAAAAAATTTAATTTTTTTTACAAAACATGGCATTGAAAGAAAACAAATTTCCGACCGAAGAGTGAAATGAAGACGCATTTTCTAAAAAAATATTTTTTTAGTACCAAAGAGTGTTATAATGGTATTATTAATTGAAAAAATCATGAATAATCATATTATATGAATATCATAAGTTTTTATTATTCAATTATAATATATTTTCCTTCAATATAAATTTAACCATAACCAATCCAGAATAAAATAAGATTGTAAAATAAAACTTTACAATGATCATAATGTTGAATAGAAAATTAACCAAAGAATTTATTATGTGTGTAAAATTTAAATCCACATAAATTAATTGTATATGATACTAAATATAGTAATTATTAAATACACACAAAATCTTATTATATTATAGATAATGAATATGTAATATAACTTGATGAATAGAAATTTATTTATGAATTTTTTTCCACAAGGAAAATTTCAAGTCAAATCCCCTGGGATTAAATAATTTGGATAGAAAAATAAAATACTATGAATTATTAATGAATCATGATATAATATTTTAATGGTTAATTATATACCCAATATAAAAGAAATTATGTTCATAACATTACAATATGCCTCAATGGAGGAAATTTGATATGATGTCCCTTACCTCTAACATTATTTTTATTAAATTTGATTTATTCTACTATATAGTGGTTTTAAAGATGTTATGAACTTACTATATAAGCATATTAATATTTATAATATAATATATTATCCTCTCATAACATCGTATCCCACATTCATTAAAAACAATTCATTATTTTCATTATTTTGGGTGTTAATTTACTTGTTTTCTCATTCATGAATTTCCATGAATGTTCTGATTATTAAAAATATTATACAGTTATATAATCTCTAGAATAAAAATCATGATATAATTATAATATTTATACATTAATTATACTTTTATCACAAATATTTAAATATTCTTTTGAGAAATTATATATATTACGATCATAGAGATTGTAGGTCATAAGTACGCATGACTAATGCTTCCATTTTTCAACGATGATTATAGTAATGAGGTATGTAATATTTTATATTTAAAAATTCATAATAATAACATAAATACCATATTATTGAAATAAATATACTTATATATATCATACACGTGTTTTTGTGAAGAAAATAATGTCACACCCCTTCCTAAAGGGGGTAGTCAACACATACTGAAATGATGTTATCATCTTTAAGTGAGTGTAAAGATAAGAAATAAAAACATATATTATATTTACATAATGATAAAATATTCATTAATATCATAATTATTTAATTTATAACACATTTATTCATTATATTGGTCCTTTATAACATTCATGTAAATCATTTTTTAAAACAAATCGCTTCACTTTTTGGGGGAGTAGAGGGTAATACACATGATCGACATTAACATATCTCTTACGAAATGAAAATTAAAATAGAATATATGATATAACTAATAAATAGTTATAATTATGTTACAAATATAATATATATACATTATATATATTATTATTACCAACCATGAGAGGTGCTAATGGAAAAACAAATGTCATCAGTTCGTGTGGTAGTAGTCTGTCGTATACACAAATGATTATTTCTTAACCCATTTGATCTAAGTGGTGAGGATTTTAGGTAATTAACCTACTATGAAAACATATTAGTATATGTCATATTATAATTATATTATATCATCATGTTTTAATAATAATTGAGAGAGGTGGAGGAAGAAATAAAATAAAAATGTTGGCTGAAGAATAATACCTCTTCTTCGGGTAACCTCCTTAGGTTTTCACTAAAATCATTCCTAGAATGTATATATGTGAAATATATTTCTAATATAATGATATTAGGTAATTTGGAAAGTTATTTGGGTAGGTAGTTTCTAAAAAAATTATGAACGTGTTAATAAGAGAGGAGTGGGGTGACCATTTATAAGTGAGTTAAGTGGAACAATTATAATTTTTTAAAAGAAAAAGGTATAGCCACATTTTTCACTTTAAAAAAGGATAAAAAAATAGGGAATTATAGATCCTTATGCATTATAATGTCTAAATATTTCTATATTATTTATTTTATAAATATTTTTTATGCCAATTTAATACTTATCTTTCTAGTTTAACCCCCAAGAAAATCCATTTTCACCTTAACCAGGATAAATAATCTTTATTGTTTTTAATATTAATTGGGGTAAAAATTAAATTTAACTTATTAGAAAATATAAATTATTCTAATTGATAATATATAATTCATTTTTACAAATTAAATTCACACAATTTTAAAATTTTAATTTATAATTAATCCAACTTACACAACAAGAAAGCGTGTTCTCAAAGAGGAGATATTCAATAGTTTAGAGTATTTTTACATTAAAATTCAATATAAACTTGATCAAAATGACATAAATTGTATTTTTAGATATATTAGTTAAATATTTTTACTATTTTTCATGATAATTTAACATTATAAATAATTTAAATGAAAGTAAGGTTACAATTAAAAATCAGTATTTTTCATTTTTTTTAAATATGAAAATACTATTTTTTAGAAAACAATTTATTTTTGTTTTAAATTAATTTTATTTTATTTGTAATTAATATATAAACATGATATTAAATAATTACTTTGTTCTATTAATACCGGCTAATTTAATGTCTAGGTTATAATGATATACTATAATATGTTTCATTTCAACTCATGGATGTGTGTTCTATAATCTATCAAAGAAATTAAATTATGTTTTACGGGATGTTTAATCTCATTGTTGAATTTCCTATAGACTATTAAAAATATTGTTATTATTTTAAAATATCAGGGTGTTACATCCCCAAAATTCTATAGTTACATGTAGGTGTTGTTGATTTTATAATGAGTTCCCTGAGGGGATATATATACTTAGATATGTTGATGCTGATGTTGATATTTCATTAGTTAATATTAGATAGATAAATAAATGGGTGTTTATTTGTATTATTGATGCCCTTATTGAAAAAACTACTTGAGAATATTTTAATTTGGTCTATATGGGTAGAAGAATACATGGATCTGGATTTGGATAAGTTGTGGTTGTTATATAGTTGTTTTGAATGACGTTTCATGAATGTAATTGTGTTGTGGTATGGAAATTGGTTTGAATATCTGGTATAAAATAGAGGATTTTATATTGTTACATTATTGAAGATATTTATTGGTTAATTATTGCTATTTTTATATCATACATGTATGCATAGTTATGATTTATTTATATGGACACATAAATGTTCCAATGAGCAGCCTAGTGAGTATATTTACATACTCACACATTCCTTATAAAACATTTTAAGATTATAAGGATAAATTTTTTGGTGGTGGGTTAGCATAGCTCAGGACATGTGACGCATTAGGTTTATAACTTTTCATTATAACTTATATAAGCAGGTACATGATTTTATAGTTTCGTTATTATTGAACCATTGACGTTTTGTCTTTGTATGGAATAACCTAAACTGTATCACATTATTAACATTTTATAGTAGTTTTATATTTATATTAATATTTGTGCTATATATTTTTTATAACAAAAGTGTAATTAATTATATATATTTTTGATATTATACCCTTCAAGATAGTCTCTAATCCATGGACTATTAAAGGCAGCCTTTTATGGCAACACTCTATCTTGGAATATAATTAGGTGGTGTTCTAGTGGGGTAGAAATTTTTTAGATAATGTTTAGATGATATACTGGTGGGGAAAACATGGGCCGCTAGGAAAAAATAGTACAAAAACATATTATGTGAAGTGTATCAGATATACTAATTTGATGCAGAATCCCCCTATGTTCTAGGAGAACACCTTGTAACTTATAGATCAATACATTCATAATAGTATGTCGATTATATGGAAATTTTATATGTGTGCATTCATGCATCATATATTTATTGTTCACTATGATTGTTTTTATGTGGTTATTTGGGTTATTTTCCATTTTAGAGTAAATTCCATGGATATGATGTTAGACTTATGGTTGATGTGGTAAGAAATTATCTATGTGATATATATATATGGTTAAAGTGTTGGATATAAGAGTTTTATATGGTTCCCACATTCCCTTACTAGGGAGTTTCTTGTGAGGGTTAGAACTTTAGTGGTATAAACTATGTTTGAGACGCTAGTATGTGTCTATGATTAGATGGGACTGATTATTAGAATTATTTAATAAAGGGTTATTATAGGATACATGAGTCTTGAAAGATAGTGAGGGTTTATTGTTATATATTAGTGCTGATATTCTATCTACGAGTATGATATTTGGTATATGATATTTATGTGTTATTACCATAATTTTATGACTGATACGAAGTTATAAGCTTACAATTTTTGGGGGATTTAGTAATTGAGATCTAGTAGAAGTTGTGAATATTTTTTCTAATATTAGAAAAGATTCATATTGAAAGAAATTTATTGATTAGTATGAGATATTTCCCATGTAGTACCCAATAGGTTATTGTCCAAAGTGGAGTTAAAGGTGTAATTTGTTGATTTTTCAAAAAATTGATGTAAAGAGAGGCCATGGGAGTAAGTTTTCAAAAAAATATCATTTTTTTCTTGTGGGTATCATGAAAGAATCTAAAAATACGTATTTCATGTTATGTTTATTGTTTAGTAGTATGATAAATCTCTATTTTATATTTCCATGTTTTTAGGGTGATCAATGGTTTTCATAAGGACAATATGACTATTGGAATACAACCCAATCATTTAAATGACCACATAATAGTTTCTATAGTAATAGTAGGATAGAAAATAATTTGGAAAATGATAATAGAGTGGTATTCTAAGAGGATATCATAATGGGGATCAGTATGGAGATTACCATTGAGGAGGTAGTGGTAGGAAATAAGGATAACAATAAAGAGTAGTTGATAGAGGGAAACTATTAGTTATAAATGTTCAATAAGTAAATAAACCTTAGGTAGTTATAGGTGTAAATTTTATTTACTTCAATCTTGAATATATTTTAAAAGATAGTTTCTTGTATTCATTTATTACCCCTTCCCTACTTGAAGTGTTATATATTATGTTAGATAATCTTTAGTGTCCACTAGAGTTGATTACTTAAATGGGAGGTTGAATAAGGTTGGATGAGGTATATAGTTGTTATTGTATTATGTGAAAAGATAAATTATCCTGTAATTTAGTCATTATATGTATGTGATTATATTATATTATCCCTATAACAGATTGGTTGTACTTTGTACAAGTATATATTGAATTTTTTGATGTAAAGTGGTTTTATTTAGTTTACATGATGATAAAGTAGTGTGTTTTAGAGAAAGAAAATTTTATTTAGGACAAAGATAGATTGATTCATAGGTATTAATATCTTAGTTAAAAATATTGACTTTTTTTGTAATTTATGTAATGATTGATTATTTGTTTCAAGTTTTAAGAGAGTATACAAATTTATTTCTAGTGGAAGATTTGATTTCACTTGTAAAGAAATAGTTTGAGTTTGGGATTGTGTTGTATCGTTGAATCTCTGATATTATTATGATGAATTTTCATATGAAACATATTTTGTTTCAATAATTAATAATTCATATTTTTATTGGAACCATTATTTTTGTTTTTAAAGGAGGAAATGAATCCAAAGTTGAGTAAGAAAACCAGAGATTGAATCAAGTGATTTATAAGGATCATCATCATTTTCCTAAGATAGATGATGTCACACCGCTATGTTACTTTTATGTTTCATATTGTTTTATTATTGATTTTATCATAGATTTTAAATTCCACATTTTATTTTTTTATTTTTATTTTTATGATATTTTCATATCCATGTGGTTACGTCATTGTTGGAACATGGTTAGTTTTAACTACGTGAACTTCTCTTGTGTATGACTGACCCTTTCATGGTTTTTTCATGGTTAGAAGAAACAATGAAGATTAATCTTATACCAGATTAATAGAAACCAAAAATATTAGACAAATGTGTAGGATGTATAGTTTAGTTTTGTCACATGGTTAGAGGAAACCGTGTACATTAATCTGAAATACCATATGATAGTTGAGAATTTATTTTAGTATGAATCATACAATTAGAGAATGGATTGGTAAATAGTGTGTCCAAACCATGTGGTTGTTCCCAAGTTATCTAGTGGATCTCACATATTAAATTCATAGTTTGTTAAACCATGTGGCCAATCAATGAAACCTACCATGATTTGTTTTTATTGAAATTAATATTCTACCACATTTTATTTTAATATTGTTTCATATTTCTTCCATGTTTCATTAGATTCATATTTAGGGGAACTATTTGTATCTACCTACCTTTTACATTATGTTTCTAGGTTCCTTCATCCTTTATTCCAATTGAGTTATTTAAGGTTATATCAAAATTTATATTATTTTTCTCTACATGAGTTCACAGTGGCCGAACCATGGGTTATGTTTTCTAATTATTTCTTCTTCTGAATTTTTAATGATATTTCATTGTGATATCAAAAAAAATATTAGTAAACATTCTTAATATAAGGAGAATGGTAAGAAGTATTAAACACAAGTTAAGGGTTATAGTATATTTCAAATAATAAACTAAAAAGAAAATAAAAAAATATAACATTAATAGTATAGTATTATGAACTAGAGTAGATAAAATGTAACCATGATGAAAAAGTGTAGAAATTATAGAAGTGTGTGAAAGTAGAAGATATGTAGAAATGAAAATATATTGAATAAGATATATCCTATGAGAAACTAGACTTATTTTAAATAATATAATATATTTCTATTATTATGTCAAGTTTTAGAAATATTTTACATAATATTTTAAACAAAATTATTTTTAATAACCACAATACCACATAGATATCAACATTGTTATATTAACTCACTCTAATGATTGAATTTTCAATCAAAAATTCAATACATGGATTATTATTTCTTGGAAAAGGTAAACATAAACCATTTCCAAATAAATTAATTCGGTTTTATAATTTTGGTCAGGGGAACCATTTTACATCACCTATTGATACATATAATTGTGTGAAAATTATGCTTGTAAAGATAAAAAATGAGATAAATAGATTAAAATATAACACATTATCTCTTTTAATTGAAACCAAATTCATTTTTTTAATTTATAAGTTAATAATAAATTAATAAATAAATCTAAGAAAAAGTCTATACTCTAATTTAAAACTATTTTTCTAAATTATGGAATAAGATAAGAATGGATAAAAGTTTAAACCCAATATGAAATACAAAAAATAGAAAAGAAGAATAAGAATAGTAAATAGTTTAAATCATTCTAATGGATTATCTTAAAATATTTTAACTACAAGTGTTCATGAAGTTAAATCATATTAATAATCCATAAAAACATTAAATATTTGAATAAGTGAAAAATAAATATTCCTTATTTATAGATATCCCCTCTCCTCTTGAATCATCTAAATTGTACCTCTTTTCCACTATGTGACTTTCACTCAATCCATGGAATATCACACCCGACATTTGTATGTTATCCCTCCAATAAATAAATTCATCAAATAAATTAGAAGGGTCCCCATTCTATTTAATCATAAGTAGTGAATTTAACATCACCTCCCAGATTTCCATGTGCAGGTCATTTATATTCATCATCCTATCTAAGTGACTCAAGAGAAATCCATATAACATAAGATGCTCATTTTTTGTTCACATGATTTAGCTCGGATTAATATTTACGTAGATATCCCAAAAAAATTTATTCAATCTTTAAAGAATTTTGTTTATAATTTACCACATATTCTCAATAATAATGATAATGAAATCAATCCCCTTTATTGTTTTCTTTTTATAATTGAGGTTCCATGGTTCTATGTGTCTTTATTTAGATATTAATGTTTGGGTATCTTCTATCGGTCCTTGAATTAGGAAAAGCCAATAATTTTTCTTGATAGTTACTCCTACACATTTATTAGTGACCCTTATAAGAAAACTACACTTACATAAATATTATGCACTCTTATGAAATGAGGACATAACTGAATTTTTAGTCAAGTGGGTGGAAATGAATCTTGCATGACTACCCTTTACTTTTATGCGCTAACAATTGGATCTTATGAAATTGATTCTCCATGAAAACACTACTCTTATGTGTCGATCATGACCCTTGAAATCAACTCTTACAAAAGTAATACAATGACTTAATTAAATTAAAAATTATTCAAAAATAGTCAAATTTAATAAAATATTATTATTATTAGATCCATAAAAAATATATTTAATACAAAAAATTAACATTTAGAATTTAATCTCCTATATTCAAAACCATAAAATGAATTTAAAAAATAATATTTCAATTAAAATTCCACTAGAAATATTAAAACTATTTTTCATAAAACAGAATGAAATTAATATAGATAAATATATATCAATTTATCCAAAAGAACAAATTATCATATGACATAATGAATGAATATAACATTTTCTCTAAAAAATGATCAAGAATAAATTTTTTTCCAATTATTTTACATTTAGAGAAAAAAATATTAAATATTAAGAAAAAGTATTTAATAAAAACTTATATAATAATAAGGGAAAATCAAATTCTTGAATACTTAATATATTAATTATCCTAAAGAAAATAATTCATTACATTCTTTGAAAGCTAATTAATCTAAAAAATTAATGTATAAATACCCAACAATAAATTTATTTTCAAAATTACTTTTGTTAATAGAATCATTGAATTAAAAATTTATGATTGATTTCAAAAAAAAGATATAATTTTTATTCAAAATTTGGAATCTAGTATGGGAATAGATGATAATAGTTGAAAATTTTAGAATGAATTATGAAAAATTCATTTTCTATTCAAATTTTCTAAAAAAATTATTCTTTAGTTTATAGTGAGAAACTATAATAATCAATAATATAGTAACTCGGGATAATTAAACATTAAAAATAATTGATAAGTAAAAAAGAAACCATAATTAATAACTCAACATAAATAAAACTCATCCATTATATTCAATAGAAACCACCAAGTAGGATTAAAGTATAATTTCATAGACTAATTGAATTTAATGTTTATCAGTTTAACTTTATCTAATAGGATCTAAATTAATTAAAACATTTAAATGTACAAAAAAATTACGTAAAAAAATATATTTTTATGTGGGAAAATAAAAAAGGCTCATTAATTGAATCCTTAAGGAATAAGAATTATTATTCCCCTCAAAGTAAAAAAATAATCTTCAAATTTATAAAAACACTAAACCATTAAATATGTAAAATATAGCTAAAAACAATTAATTTTTAAAACAATTCTTGTAATTTTAAAGATATCTTTTTTAAATATTGTTCAAAACATAAACACCATTCACCACACTCCCACATTTTGGAAATTAATAGTGAAAAAATAACAGTTTCATTTACAAAATTTTTTGATTTCATAAGTGAAAATACGAAATATGGTAAAAATAATTTTTAAAATTCTTTTTTTCCTATATATTTTCAAAAAAATAGAAAATCAATATTTAGAGTTTGAATGAAGTCTATTTGTGGATTGAATACATGAATTTTAAATAATGGTCATAAAAATAACTCGTTATGAATTTATTACATCATAAAAGATTCACTATCCAAATCATCCAAAACTCATAAAAAATAAAAATATGTTTTCAGAGTGATAGAGTCTATTTAAATTTGGAATAAACATTTTCCAAAAAATTTATTTAATTAGTTATAACACCCAATAGTTTCCACATAGATTTAGAATGTAATGAGATTCAAGAAAATATGAAAATTTCCTCCCACACATAGATTTTAACATTAAATAAAATATAACCCACAATCATAGAAACATGATAAATTTTTCTATTTACAATTTCAATAGATAATGAAGAATATTATAAGTAAAAGTCCAGTAAAAACTAGTTTTTTTCCTTTTACATACAACCAATTTCTCACACTTATATAAAACACTTCAAGACCCACATGGTTTCCCATATTTAAGAACCTATTAGATTTAAAAAATGAAATTGTTAAATCTAATTATTCTTGATATTTAAAATTATACCATCTAAAAAATAAAGAGGATATATAATTGGTATTCCTAATGATTAACAGAAGGTAGTATTCAAGTGCTTTAATGAATTGGTTGGTTTAATTTCTAAATCTGGTAAGACATGAGTAGGGGTAATCCTTTATAAATTATTTATGGATACAAACAAAAAAATATGAGGTATTTTTATTATAAATGAAAATAAATAAATAAATATGTATTAAACCCTATGTTTCCTCCTATACCACTCTAGATTTGAGGTCCCCATCTAATCATCCTCTATATAAAAATAACCATGATCACTAAGGGGTATAATTTCTTATTATATTTTATTTCATTGTGTTTATAATAAACATCACCATGATCCCTTAATATTTAGAATGTACTAAATTCTTGTAAATACTTCCTAAACTACACAAATATAGTACCATTTTTGTTTTACACCTCCATTTTATACCAAAAAAATCAAAAATATAACCAATGGGAGACGAAATAAATCCGATAAAATCATACCGATGGGAGGAAACATTTTTAATGTGTCCCCTGTACTAGATCTATCTAAACTCCTAGAAAAAAAGTGATTGAACAAATATAATATACTCAAAATAATCAAATAATCACACTCATTTTATATTTACTTTTTGTAAAAGGTAGACACATCCTCAGGCTCTCCCAAGAATCTACTAAGTTAATTTACTAAAAAGTAAACTTATTAATTTCTCTTAATAATATAAATAAACCTATTTCCATCCACTATATTTTTATCACAATTATAAATTTTGAAAATATATAAATATTTGGAATAACATGTTTTTATCTTCCAAAGGGATATTAATTGTATCATATTTTCCTCAGTTTTTGAGGTTTTATAACACTAATTTTTTATTTATAATTTTTCTATAATAGGCTTATAACTCTCGAGATGGTATAACATTAAATCTGAAGTCAATTTTTATTTGAGGGGTGTTTGACACAAAAAATTAACTGTGGTTATTTACAAACAACCCAAGAATTTTTTTTAATATTAAACCTTTATTCAATTTGTACTTCATGTTTCTTAGAAATGATATACCATATTTATCCAACAAACCTCCCTAATCATTCAACATATTTAGATTTTTAAATTTCAATAAATTTTATGTTGAAATGGTCATAAACATAACCTTAAATTATTTCTCTAAAGGGTAATGGTAATCCTTCTTAATATAGTCTTTTAAAACTTATTTAGAAACAGAAATTACTTTATAAACATCACTTAGTGTTTATTTTTTAAAAATAATGAACTCCTCTTTTTAATCACCTAAGTGAAAAAAATTACTATTTGTGATATCTATCATATCCCAACTAATAAAAACAACTTTATTAAGATAATTAATAAATTTTGACTACAATCAATTTTAGAAACTAGAAAATTAGTTAGTAATGTGAACATTCCCACACTAATTATAGGGTTATCCAACCTTCCACTGGGTTGGGTACTAGAGCTATTAGCTAGTTGAAGAGAAAATCAAGTGGGATTTAATTCCATAACAACCCAATAATAAACCAAGTAGTAAGGAATAAGGGTTTAAATTGATTATAAGTAACAAAAAATGGTTCTCCTCACTTTCTTTTATTTTAAAGAGAATAATAAATATCGCAATATCTTACACATTTAGAGGTTACGTTATTAATAAGATAAAAAATAATTTCTTTTTAAAATTTATATTATAAATTTCCTCTAAATTTATCTTATTAACCAAAAATATTTTGAGAAATTTCACATATAAATGAATTGTATTTAATTCCCAAACCAATGGTATATTCATGTTAAAAGTTCTGATCATCTAAAGAAACTTGATACAAACTAGTTATTTAATTTTATTCTTAACCCCTTGAGGGAAAGGAATGGGTAGCACATTTTAATGAAAAATAGGTCGATTCATTAATTTTGTATCAACCTAAAATTTATACATTTCATTTTTATTATATCCCATTTAATTTTCCTTTATTACATGGTGTTTTTAATTGGAGAATCGGGTATCACTTCAGTTTAGACCTTTTTGTCAACATTTTTAGAACTAATCCATTCCATATTTCAATTCTCCAAATTAGTCTCTATCTTTTATAGCATAGGATGATATCAAATATCTTATTGGGTTTTCAAAACACTTATTACTGTAAAAACCTTCATATTTTCTCGAGAATTTATTTATGTATTCCTAGAATGTTTGGGATTTTTCTAAAAAGTCATGTGTAATGATCAATATATTTCTATATATTTACATTGAGATAAAAAATGTACATATTGGATGATATTTTGTTGATAAATGATACTCATAATGGAATTTAGATAGTTCTATATTCATAAAATAGTGTTTTTGGATGGATTTGGAGGTTCATTGGATACTCTGGGGGTTTGGAACAACGTCCAAGGGGATCTGAAGTTCCTAGAATGAAAGATGGAGTTGTTGCAAGCCATTTATGGTATGAAATTGGGCTTCATGTTGTGAAATACTAGGATCGAGGGATGGGGGTCCCCTTACCAGCTGGTTCAATCCATCTTTTTGAAATTAAATGGGGGATTTATCCCCATTTATTTTTAGCTAATGGAGTTCATGTTATAGGGTTTTAATGGTATACCCTCTCTTTCCCTTATATCCCTCATGTTTAGAGATTGTTTAACAAGAATGGTTTGGTGAATATATCTTATATTCTATGTATGCTATTTTTTTTTCTGATAAATGATAATTTCCTTAAATCACAATTAGGGGTTCACTGTGATTTCCACTAGATCATTGTGGAAATAATACTAATTATGTTTGTTTTTTTAGCTTACATAACAGGGGAACCAAAGTGATGTCTTCACGATGTTGGAAATATTAATAAAAAAGGTATATTATTTTATAGGATTTTATATGTTTTTATTGATGTTGAGAGAATATATCCATTGAAATATGTGTATGACATAGCTATTTATTGTGTCATTAGTTTTGATTCATGTTGGGAGTTGATCACAATACATTGCTATAGGTTTTGGGGAGTAGATAATGATTAGTACGTTTTTAAGAATTTAAACCTTCTAAAATTAAATGGTATAATTAATTAAAAGTTGTCAAAACTAAATTTTTAGATGTTTTGTATGAGTTTGGTTACCCAGAGAATTGAAGAGACTTGGTTTGATTTACTGAGGATCGATGGTTCTAGATGAGTGGTCAAATCTTGTATTGAGGTAGTTATCCCCCATGATTTAATTTCAAATGAATTTCTATTTATGAGCATCGATTACTTCATAAATTATTGGGCTTCAGAATGGGTTATAAGGACCAGTAGAGTCCATTAGTGAGATGTATATGTTTCATTGAGCCTCCTTGATGAGACAATGTGCTCTTTAGCACATAAGAGTTATGGTATTGCATGATGAATTGTTCCCTAAGGAGAGAGGGAATTGGGTGATAATGTAAGAGACACCTAGGTGGTCCTACTATGTGATATGATAAGTGGTATAGTCTAGGATATGTTCCCAGGGCTATTAGTTAGGCCTGAAAGGATTATGGTTGACTGATCATGGGTGAGATGACCATATATCACATGAGTGATTTGAAAATACATCGTAAGTCATAAAGATAATCTTGATGTGCACTTCGAGTTTTGATAATTCTGTTGGAACATGGAATATATAACACATAAATAATTTTAAAGGGTTATGGTTTAAGGTATGTCCCTTAGGATATGTGATATGGGACCCCTTGGAGGGTCTATGGTTTATTCGAAATTCGACATTGGGATACCAATGTGGTTTTGGATGGGAACTAGACCCCACATAATTAAAATAGGTTAGTTAGAATATAATAACTTTAGAAAATCCCTATTTAGTTATATTATGAGTGATGATGGAATTTTGAAATGATATGGTTGACCTTATGTGATATGGGTGAGTGGGATGATTCAGGTATCAACATCATCAATGGGTGACATGCTTGAGATGATATCAATGATCAAATATCATGATGTGTCTAGTGGTCCCAATGGATGCCCTGATATATGAGATCAGAAACGTTGTGATGAGGGGATTGTTTTTATGATAATAATCACAATGATCTATTTGAGAAATGTGTGATGTGTTGTGGAATATATGATATTTTGACCTCCCTACAGTATTTGGGTATGATACGGTGTGTTTGTAACCTCCCTAGAGTTTGGTAGAGATGATTTTGTTTGATTTTAATCTCCAAAAAAGTTTATGGGGATGTTTTCGGGTGTTTTTAACCTCCCTAGAGCCTGATAGGGAGGGGTAGTGTGCTTATGACCTCCATGAGTACACATAGATAGATCACTGTGTTTTTGGACCCTGCCTTAAGAAGGCTTAAGTCAAGGACCATTCCATGGGTGGTTTTGGTCATGTGCATGAATTAAAACATTCCTTAAGAAGGAATTGGTCTAGGATAACCCATGGAATGGAAGATGGTATGATGTGAGATAAGACTTATGGATCGTTCCTTGATAGTTATGGCAGTGAGTTGACATGAAGATGTATGACCATACCTAGTTCCTTTGAGTAATGGGTTACGTTTTGTATATTTCCCTTCACTAAGACTTTGGGTATGAGACAAGAATTAGTTATTAGTTTGACAACATTAGGATATAAGTGGATTATTACATGGTACCAACGAAGGTATGGCCATGGTTGGGGTGGCATGGTTAGCACCAGATGACCATACAAGCTTATATGCCTCATCGAGTATCGCAGTATCCTGGTTTGTAGATGATGAACCGATGGAATGTTTTATTTATTAATTTTATTTCCTCCAAAACCCTCATGAATATAGTAACATATATTATTTATTCTTGGTTGAAACCTACTAGGTTATATATTAATCACCTACATGGGTATATCTGTACATGTACAGACTATAGGTCTTTATTTTAGGTTATATAATTTGACATGTAGTAGATAGAGGTAGTTTATCTTAATTGTATTAGAGATAGTATGTGTGATTCAAGGTGATGTAATTAGAGATAGTATTCATGTATTTTATTTTGTTTTATTTTGAACTTATGGTTGGTCTAGTGGGAAACCTAGTGTATATTTGTATGACATGATCGTATATGAGATTAGATGTTTATTTCTTTATGTACACTAATATAGATATTGATTCCTTATTTATTATTGTCATATTGAGTGTAATGTCTCCCCAATTAATGTTTTAGGAACTCATCACTAGTTGGTGGCCTTTTAAATATAGGTATTCATGCATACATCAGTGGGGATATATAGATCAAATAGGTTATGGGATGGTGTGTTACATAAAATTCCTTTCCAATTGGACTACATGTAATTCTAGGTTATGTAACCTAGAATCTATCAAATCTTTTTTATGAATCAAAATTAATCAAAATTAAGTGCACCATCCCTTTTAGTACCCCTTAAGAGTTATAATCCTCAACACTATTTTGGTTTTTATATTGATATATTGGTAGATTTTAAAACCTAGTGGTAATAGGTTGTTTAAAAATTCAATTGACTCTTTAAGATATGTTTAGTTTTTTTTCTAAATCCATGATTATAATTATTTTATAGTGAATCAGTATTACAATATTATTTATCAAAATATTACACATGTTGGGAACTTCTATCCGGTTGTATATGTATATTTAAATAATGATAGCAATCCATTGAATACACATACTTTCCAAAATGTTTACTTTGTTTCTAAAGTGAAATACCATGATTATCATTAAAAACAATAAAAAATTTAAGGATTTAACTCACCTATATAGGTTTTTCTTATACGAAAACATTTATATTGACTGTTTGATGAATTTTTATAAAATATTTATTCCAATTCCTAGGATATATCATCATAGAAATTATTAATAGAAGATTTATCAACCATGGTTTGGTGGTAACAGGTGATACCGTTATATAATTTTTATACTAATAGGTGGGGAGAAAGTTTATGATTGATATGATATATAAGGATACAATTAATCTTATACCATGTTTCATAGAAAATATCTCCCCAATCTTAGAAAAAACCGGTAATATTTTGCCTCACTCTAGTGGTCATTCCCAAAGGAAAACATTTCATGAAAAATGAATTACCAACCGTGTCCCAAGTATCAAATATTTATTCATTTAACTACTAGTACTAGCTCCCAGATATTATCTTCAAATAAATTAATACCCTTACTTTTTCACTTATCTACTCAACCCATGTAATGGATAATTTTCAATAACACTAAATTTTTAATCAATTCCAAAGGGTTTTCATTATGACTAATGATATAGGATATAAAAATAGAGAGACATTATTATTTCATCTCATCATTCCAAGATTAAGAAGACAACTACATACATGGTGTTTATTTGAAACCATATTTAGTTGAAACTCTATATGTCTTGGTATCATAATAAACTAATTACTATATTGATGTGGAATGATGTTTTCATTTTTATTTGTTCAATTTATATCAATTAAGTTATCTATTTTTGATTTATTTAGCCTAATGTGGTGTTTTTTAATTTTAGGTTTCAATGGTTCTAAATAAGTCATAGAAGATTCCAATGTGAGCATGCCGTTATTGGGTAAATATATTTAATTAAATGAAAAAATATGATAATGTTTCAAATATTTATATTCATTTTTTTGAATTTTTTGGACAAAAATCACATTCCCCTACAGCTGTCCAATTTATTTACATATCGAAGAGATATCAAAAATAATAATCATAAAAATACTATATAGTATGAAAATTATAATATACGTCTGATCTAAGAGAATAAATATTAGGTGTTCTAAATTAAAAACCAAAAAAATAAAAATAAAAATATAACATAAACAATAGACTAGATTAAATATAATGGATAAAGTGTTACATTGATTAAAAAGGTGAGGAATTCAAGAAGTGTACGAAAGAAAAATAAAAGGGGTGATAAAAAGTGGGAAATATATAGACCAAGAAAAAATAGATCGATCTGAATTGATAAAAGGAATTTTTGTTTATACAACAAGTTTCCACAAGATTTTGTAAAAACATATGAGGGAATTTATGTATAGTCAACTCATTATTACTAAACTATAAATAGTATTTTATCAAATCACTCTAAAAAATCATTAATAAATAAAACATTATAAAATTATATATTCATTTATAGAGAAGGAAAATATTAACATTTTCATAAAATGGTACTTTTATTAATGATTTTTGTGAAATTAATTCATTATTCATCCCCCTTCGATACATAGAATAATGTGAAATTAAATCTCATGAAGAATGAAAAGTAGATAATAGAATGAAACGTTATCACCACTACACTTATAATATATACTTTTCTAAATTTTTCAGTCTAATAGTCACGAATAAATGAATAAAACAATATTAAGAAAGTCTATTATGTAATTTACATCGTTATATTTTTAAATGAGGAACTTTAAAACGAGGAAAA
Source organism: Viscum album (assembly GCA_963277665.1). Lineage (NCBI taxonomy): Eukaryota > Viridiplantae > Streptophyta > Magnoliopsida > Santalales > Viscaceae > Viscum > Viscum album. Next base: position 1,494,657,012 of record OY728142.1, read on the forward strand.
GGTAAAAACCCAAGTTCATCGGTAGAAAACAAATGGTAAAAAGGAAAAAGAAGAGTAAATAGATTCAAATAATTTCACTTTGATCAACAAAAATAGTTTAGTGACACGTATTAATTATTTAATATTTGAAAAATAATCCATAATATAAATAATATGTTAAAAAATTATTAAATATTGAGGGACATCCTCTCTCATACTTATTGTTCTTAAATTAGTTTCAATGGGATCTCTACAAATTTTTTATCAATACCTATATAATCACTTAACATATTTATATATGAATACCCCACACCCCGAAAAAATGTAGTTATCATATAAATTAAATGGTTAGCCCGAATACATTTCCTCACACTTGGTGGCTCCGACATCTCATACCAGATTTCTAAATGGTTGTGATCACTTTTAATTATATTCTCTAAGTGAATAAGGTATAACCCATCTAATATAATATTAGACCACAATGTAAACATGATTTGGATCTATGTAATTTGTACTTAAATTCACCCACAACATGATTAAATCCTTGAGGATTTTATTTAACAGTATTCAAAACTACCCAAATTCACACCTTGTTTTCTTGATCCCCATTCTGTTTTTATAGAAATGGGGATTTAGAATTTCACGTTTCATTATATTCAAATTTAAGCCTGGTAAAACCCGAATGTCCTTGAATATAGATTATTATATAATGTTATGTGGCAGTTACTCTTACACACTATATAGTGAACCTTGTGAAAAGGGAAAACCCCTTAAAAATAACTTTTACTCTTAAAAAATAGAAGAATTATGTTATTAATACTATGGGAATATGCAAATTACCCTTAAATAGATCCAATATACTCTTACATGTTTAAAATAAACTCTTATTAAATCATTTCTCCTTGGAAAAATGAATCTTAAAATCTATGCAGGACTCTTACAAAATCATCTCCAGGGAATACAAAACAAAAACATTGAAAAATTATATATTAACAGACAAATTTTAATACATCAAGGAATATTATTAGTTTCATCCCAAAATATATAAAAAAATGGAACATTGAAAATATTTACAGTAAAATTAAAAACCATAAAAAATCATTCCAATTTTATATTTATGTTATGGTTTCACTACTAAAATTAAACCCATTTATTCATAAAACATAAAAAATTAAATTGGAGAACAATTAAAAAATTTAACTAAAAAATAACATTATAAAAAAGTATTAAAGAATAAAATTTTCAATATAAAAAAGAAACAATCAATTTATTTCTTATATAGGAACATTTAAGGCACAAAAAAATTAATTTTCAAAAAATACATGTGGAAAACATGTTTCAAACTAAATCCACATCATATATGGTGTGAATATTTATTCATTACTCTCCTTCCCTATATACATGAATCTTTAATATTTTTTCAATGTTTAATGATTTCATCACTTGATATAAAGAGATTTTCTTAGATTCCTACTCTTATATTTTTTTAAAAAAAATTGCATTTATATTGTTTTTAAGATTAATAAATGAGGTTCATCCTAGGAAACGTATTGTTTTAAATGGTATGTTGTTCTCTAAGGATCATAAATCAAGGAGTTTCATAATATAATATTTTTTAAGACCAAATGATTTATTTTGACGATATTAAATTTTTATTGATCTCTAAGAATTTTTTTTACACATTCTTATGTTTATTATAATTTTTTTGGTATATTACAAGATATAATGATTTTTAATTGGTGATTAATGGCTTTACATTGTTTATATATTAATGGTTGGTTGATGTAATGGTTGAAGATTTATATAATTAAAAAAAATCTTCATTTTTAATTTGTTATTTAAAAAGGATTTATTTTTTAAATGGATAGGTTGAGGTTCAATGTAATTTTGGGAAAGAGTTATAATATGAATTTCATGGTTTAAAAAACAAGTGGTTATTAAGGACCTATTTAGAACATAATATAAAATTTTATAATCCTATAATATAGACACATGGTTTGATACCCATCATATAATTTTTTAAATGTGACTTTGAATCTTAATATTTTAATGTGATTATTACTCGGTGTTTATGTAAATGAAATGTAGATATTTATAAAAGGATTCATGGAAGTGGTAATAGGAGTTTAAATTATAATTATTTATCATATGATATTTTATTGATATATGATTTTTATATGATAAAATATTGTTCCACCTCTATTTGATAACTTCTTGGGAACCTTATGTATCTTAGAGTAAGGTTAAGATATTGTTTCTATGCTAGTTATGATTCTTCTATAACTATTATCTTTTATCATTTGATATGATATTTCTATGGGAGTTCCACCTTGTAAGCCTATGAAGACTAAACATAGGGGTTATGTTTTTAAAAATGGAATAATAAGCTGGTATATGTTAGTTATCATTGAGTATGTCTAGGATTTTGCCACTATATCTTTAGTGTTTTAATGATATATATATATATTGTGACTCAATTTATCATTTTTTTGTCACAAATGTTACATCATTACTTGTTATTACTCTCATTATATATTTTATGTTCTCATTTTTATGACCCATACTCATTGTTGTTTGTACTTCATTATTTTCATATAATATTATTTATATTAATTTAATTTTCTGATAGTATTTATTTATATATATATTTTCTAAATTTTTTGATAACCTTGATTTTTATTTGTTGTTAAAACTATTTTATAAGTTTAGTTTTCTTATTATCTAAATTTTATAAAGGGTTTATCTTAGAAAATTAATATTTATATTTAAAAGAAATTCAACGATACCTAGTCTCTCTTAAACTATTATCATAATACAAAGAAATTGTTTTAACATCTCTAAACAGTGGATTTTTAATAGACTTTATTATGTAAAACTAAGTGACTCATTTGAAAGAACAACATGGGTTAAAAATATGATTAAATTCATGATCATGTGTTTTATTTCCTAAAATTACAAAATATAACCTTCTAATATTATATTTAAAACCATATTTTATAGAATATTTCAAAATAGGAAATGCAATGCCTCTTTAGAGAAATATTAGTATGACTATTTTTCTCTCACTCTACTTTTACCACTCAATGTTGATAGGGTCATGATTTTTTAAGTTCACTCCCTTGAGAAGCATCACCTTTTGGTTTCCATATCTTTAGCTTCTCATGGATCATATCATATCGTGATGTTGGAGGGAAACCCAGTGTCATGGAGATATTATAAGTTTTTTTAATTTATTTTCATGAATCGTGTTTTTATCCACCCTTTTTAGCCTTCCTTAATTTTTGAGATCTTAATATAGTTATTTTTCTTGTCTTTGGGATTTATTTTATGAAAATGTTGTGTTGGAAATATATTTTTGTTGTTCATAAAATCCAAATGGAATTATATTTTTATTATGTTTGGATAATCATATTTTTAATTGGATTGAGGGGGAGCCTTACATAGCCTCTGGGAGAAGTAAGCATATATGTCCTAATACATTATCCTGAAGGACCCAAAAACGAAACCCTACTAAAAACCCTCCCCATGATATTTTGATAATCTTTAACCAATATTGAAGTCGTTCATGGTTCCATATCTTGCATTTCCCTTAGAAGAGATGCACAACTTATGGTACCGATGATAGAGGAAATACACTCTCTTTCATCCAAATATCTTATCCCTGAAATTTTGGGTGCTTCTTCTTGAACCCCATATAGATCTAAAATTGAGGTATATTGAGGCCTATTTTTTTTTCTTTGGAACCATTAGCATCCCAATTCTCTATCCATAGAAGGAACCCATGGCCTATAGCTTAAGGTTTTTAGTCTAGCCACTATCGAGGAGGAGACTCCCTCCCCCCTCTCTGTCAATACTCTGATATGAGATCAAAGACCACTATTATCCCCACCAAAGATGCACCTTCTTCCAATGAATTAACTGAGAAGATTTATGAACCCATCGTTGATGACTCATACGAATACCACACCGAGCCCATATTGTCGAGGTTATTGACAGCCATCAATTCCTGAGCTGCCTCTTACATGCCACCGCCAAGAGTTACTCCTCTAATTTTGAATAGACCTCATAAATATTGGGTTTTTTAGGATCTGATATTGGTTTTGATGTAGACTAATGTGGCACCTTTGTCCCTTGGCTGGACCCCAATCACTTATTTTGGTGATTGTTTTTTTTGGTTTTTATTTATTTTAGATACTATTTTATATTGGTTTGCATGGATTTATAAGGTATAGACAAAACCATTATGAATTCCATTTCTATTTCACATTTTTTTATCAATTTTAGAGAGTTAAATAATTACAACCTAGTTATATTTGAAAACATCTATGCTTTAATATATAATTTGACGGTCTGGAATGGGATTCAGTACCTATCATGATCTAGATCAATTATTGGATCATTATTTCCCCATGTTTATTCATGATAATATTGTATTATATATAGTTTTATATGGGGAGTAATATAAGGTTAAATATATAAATGTTTGAATTTGAGTGGTTGGTGTAGTGAGATTCTAGTTAACTTTTTCTTTTTATGATCCTCAAGATACCACGGGATGTCTGGTTGAGATTCATGAATTTTAAATTATTTTTACATTAATCGTTGTTATATTTTTATTTTGATCAATTTTTTTATGATTATATTGATGTTATATGTGTTATTTATAATTTGTTCTTATTTTGAAGGGATAATAATAGAATAAGTGGAGGTAGACAATTTGGTCCCATGACCTAGAAAACTATGTCAAGAAGTTTTCATGGTATGAGTTTCTATTATTTGTTGTTTAACAGTTGGGTAATGGTTTTCTAAACCATCCATATAATATATTTATTGACACAAACCCATTTATTTGTTGTGTTGAACCCCCTTTAAATTTTTTGTTTCTTTTTTAAGTATTTTTTACTATTTAGGGTTAATGAAATAGAGTATTTATTATGTATTGATGTTACATGGTTTCATTATATAGATTTATTTGGTTAAAAACATGGTTTAGGAAATAAAAGACTATTTTTGAAATAAAAAAATTATGTTTTCCACAATTATTTAGAAAAAAATTATGTTTTGGGACACTGAATGTTATTTTAATGATTAACTTATTAAAATAAAGAACCAATTTTTAAGTGGAATATTATGATTTTTGAAACTCGTTCATGATGAATCTTAAAATAAGATGTGTTTTTATAAGTGATTTAATGTTAAAAATGTATTTTGTATTATGTACACGTTTTTAATTATGGTTTTTTTATTTTGAATGATTTTTTATTCCAATTTATGTGATTGTATTATCTAATGTTTCTAATTAATGCATTTTTTTATATTTAGAGCATACCTCTGAGAATGGTCTCAAAAAAAATTGAGAAGTTCATTTCACCGAATAATCATAAAAGTTGTGTCTCTCATGGTTTGGGTGTAGTTTTTTTATGGTTGAACCCTTCCAAAATCAAGATAGAGTGGTGGATAAACCCCATTATTAGATCTTGGACCATGTTTAATAATTTATAACTTATCATTCACTCAATTTTCATGGTGATCAATGTTCTCAAGAGGCTATGGAGTAGCTAGAGAAGATTAAAGGAATATTAAATTTTCTATAATATTTTATATACTTCACTGTCAAATACACCATAGAATTGTCTAAATTCTAATCTACGAATGGATAAAGACCATAATTCAATTTCAACTATAGACTGATATGTTTTTATAATTCTTTAAGGCCACAATTCTTCTATGTAATTATCAAAAAATGGTAAAAGTAGAGAAAGTAACATGGCTCATAAAACTCTACTTGGGTGAGTGAATATAACAACATATGTATTTTTAAGGTAAATTATTTTCTCATATTTATTAATAAAATTTTATATATCTATATTTAATTTAATAATATTATGTAATTATTCATTCAAAAGGAAAATAACTTTCTTTTTTAATAAATTGTATATTCATGTATTATATAGTTTTATTTAATTTTTTTTAAATAATAGAATTTTTACATTATAAAATGTGTTCCATTTTTTAGGGTACAATATATCAATTATCATCAGATGAATTTTTTATTATTTTCAAAAAAAACATTTTTTAATGAATAATGAATAAATACTGATTTTTATTGGAAATTGTAATTTATTTCAAATATTTACAAAGTGAAATTATATCTTGAATTAATTTTAATATTTAATTAATTATTTTTGGTTTAAAATAACTCAATTATTGTCTTTTTAATAAATTGTATACTTGAATTTCGTATAAAAACATTTTCATACCAAAAAAGTCATTTTTTAAAAAAATAGTTATTAGTCACTTCTTACGTGTTTAAATTTATATTAAATTCTTCCTCTCCTATTAATTTAATTTTGAAAAATTAATTCCATATTTGGAATCAATGGGTCCACATTTGGTATATTTTTCTCTTTAATTTATGGATATTGTTAATAGTATCCTTATTATTCTTTGGTACCACGGTAAAGTGTAGATCGAGTAATTAAGGTAAAAAACAAAATGAAAAGGAATAAAAAATACCCCTTACACTAAAATTAATTTATTTTTATGACTATATCTCAATAATAATTATTTAAAATATTCATATATGTCCTTTTACAAAAAAATTTATTATCTAGACCATTATATAAATATAAATAAAAGTAGAAAATATCTTTCTCTTTGTCATATTTTCTCTAATTTTTTGACATATGGATAAACAGAGAATATGTTTTGGTCTAAATATTTATATTAAATATATATTATTCTTTTAACATTGTAACTTATTTATAAATTTTAGTGATGAAATAATTTTTTATAAGCTTACTCAATGCTAACATAATAATTATTCAATTAATAAAAAAAATTTAAAAATTGATACTTAAAATATTAGAAATAATATAAATTGAATTAATTATTACATTACATGTTTTTTGAAGATAAAAATGAAAAATTATAATGGTTCAAATTCATTAGATTCAAATTGTGTTATTTTATTTCAGTTTTAAAAATCAAAATAAATGAATAGTAAAAAAATTATATCAATGTTATTTAAAAATAAATAATATTTTTAAAAAAATGAAAAATTAAAAAAACCTATTTTCAGACATGTTTTTTGGATATGTTTGAAAATATAAACCATGGCCCAATTATCTTTTTAATTTAAATTTATTGACCCATATAGATTAAAATATTTAATACCTTGGTAATTGTCAAAAAGCGTCAACACGGGTTATGTCACGACCCGTCCTCGGGGCCTGTGTCGTGACTACCCCAAGCCCGCCTTCCATAAGCTAGGGGCTAGCGACTAGCACCAAGGCATAAAATCCCGGTAAAAGGGAAGCCATTGCCTTTGGAATGTAAACAAGCACTACAGAGTAAGCAAGCAGAAAAAGTAAACACTAAGTAAAAGCTGGTACAATAGTAAGTGCGGAAAAGTAAAGGGGGCAGGAAATACAAGCCCAACTGTAATGTACAACTAAAAGGGAAAAAACAACAACTGAAAAGTAAAGCCGCAACGTCGAGCCGTCCTATGGAAGTCCCACCTAAAGGGTGGGTACAGAAAGCATCCACTACTCCTCGGGTCCAGCCTACCGCTCCGAGTACACCCCGCCCAGTGGTCCACCTCCAGGTACCGTCCTGCTCTATAAGCCTCCACCATGATCAGCGATTTCCGTCGTCTGCAACCAACACAACGTAGTGAGAGCATAGCCCGTGCAGGGGTGAGTATAAGCTACTCAGTAGGGACCCCGAGACCCCCGAATTTCTCCCAGAATCCACAAAGGATAAACCCCAATGGAAAGATACAATCACGAAGTAACATCAGACAAAGATTAGGTATATTCCCATACATATATCTAAGTCATCATTTCTCGCTTGGCTCCAACATCCAAGCTCAAGTACAACCCAGTCCACATAGGAAAGCAAAACGTAAAATCCATATAGGATAGCTCAAAAAATCCACAAAGGAAAGTAAAACATAAATCCACATAGGATAACTCAACACAATCCACAAAAGAAACGTAAATCCACAACCGATAGCTCAACACAATCCACAAAGGAAAGTAAAGCAGAGTTTCAGCTCACACAGGTATACTTCTTCAAATGACGATAGAGATGATCACTGATCCATATAAGTCGTCGGACCCACGAAAGATCAATAGGTACTAACCCCCGCAACGACCCATAAAGGATCAATAGGTAACTAACCCCCGAAAAGACCCACAAAGGATCGGGACCACACAGGACCTGTAGGCGCTGGCCCACACAGGACCGCTGAGCGTGGACCCACACAGGATCGGTCCCACACAGGATCGGTAGCACTGACCCACAACGGATCGTTGTGTGTTGTAGTCGTCGTTGTCGAATCCACTGAGGATCTCTGCATAGTCGTCGTCGCAGTAGCAGTCGCAGCCAGCTCTAGGGTTCCTGCACACAGCAAGCTCGTTCGGGAGGGTTCGCTCCACAAGCCGAGAGGCTGATACATAAACTGACACATAGTCTAGAGTTGATGTATCCAAAAGTTCCGTATCGTCAACAAGAACTCAATCTCGCAGACGGCGCGTCAATCGGACGCCCGATCTGAGAGTTATTGGCTTTTTCGTCCCAGGGGCCCGTTTGGTTTTTAAGGCAAAACCAACCCGACCATACTCCACCTGCGTCCAAACCTTGGGCGGAGTATGCCAAAAGATCCTTCTCACTTAGAGGAATTCAATGAAGTCGATGACACGTCAATCGGACATCCAAAGCTCAAGATATGAGTGTATCCACTCCGAAGATCCGGTTGGTTTCGTGTACGAACCAAACCGGCCGAACCCAAGGTATTCCGAAACTTTGAGTGCGATATATCGAAACGATCATCTCGATCCAAGGATCACATCTCCGCTGACGGCGCATCGTTCGGAGGCCCGTAGCTCATGTTAAGGGAAAAAGACTGAAACGGTCCGAAGACGGGGGGTCTGGGCCCGGACTGATCCGGACAGACCCCCCCTGGGTCGGCCAAGTCTGGCCAGGGCGCGACATGGTCGGTCGGGCCGGCCCGGCTCGGCTCGGCCAAGTGGCCGAGCGAAGGAGCCACGGGGCGCTGCCCCCGCGGGAAGATGGTGTCGCGGCCCTGCGTGGGGCCGTGCTGGAGTCGGCGGATGCGGCTTTTGCCGCGTCCCGTGCGTGTGAGCCGGACCCGCACGGCCGCGGGTATGCTGGCCGTCGCCGCCGTGGCTTCAGCCGCGGTGGCCCTGTCCGTCGGCGCGCCGGGGCACCGCCGCCTCCATGCGCCGGCACCGCCGGTAGCTTCCGCGGGCAACCAGAGTTGCTCCAGTGGTCCTTTTTCCTTCCCGTCTGCGCCGAAGCTCCTCTCGAGTCCCATTCTTCACTGCGGAAACAACGGATCGTCCCTGCGGCATGATTTGTCCTCTCCCGCCAATCCACGCATCAACGAAGAACTGCAGAGGGTAGTCGGGCTGTGTTTTTTTGGCCCGCACCCTCCGCGTTAGATGATAACAGTCGGGAGAAATTATCAACACATAGAGAACACATCGAAAACAATTTTAATAAATTAAAATTGTTCTTATGAAGTCGGGTTCTTTGTTTTGAACAGAAACATCCACGGAGGAAAAACACTCCCAATAAAACCCCTACCTCGTCAAGTCATCGCACGAGTGTTCTTCGTGGAATTGATCGTCGTGGAAGGAGGGGATCGTCGCGTCGTCGCGGTATCCGGCGTTGCTTCGATGAACTCCGATGACCAAGAAACAACATATTTAATTAATAATTATTAAATCCATATTGTTGTTTTAATCCACAAAGTAAATTAAAAAAAAAGAGCGCAACCCCCTACCTTGTCGCTGCCGATCGAAGGTTGTCGCGGGGTTGGATTGTCGCGAAAGAACGTTACGGAAGAAGAATTGCCGGCATCGCGGAACGTGGCGTCGCGTCGTCGATTTCTGAGGGCTCGACGTTCTTCGTGTTTCTCGCATTCTTCGCGTTCTTCGCGTTTTTCGTGAAGGAGGATGAAGAACTCTTGGTTTCTGTCAAATCCTCTTAACAAACATTTTTCCAGAAGTCGTGCGTTGGTCTTATTTTATTATTACGCCAACAGATTGAAAACTGGTTAAGAAATGATTAAATTAATTCATAGAATTAATTCAACAAATAAAACCTCCTAATTAATTGGTGCGTTCAGAAATTAAGAAAACCCGTCAGTGTACTTTAATAATTATGGGTTTTCGCGGGTGCGTTACTTAGCGAAAAAGAAACGGTGGGGCTCATGCAGCCCCCACCTCACAAATATCCTACCAAGAGGGTAGGATATTTTTTTGGATAGCACCCTATCCGCATCAACTCAGCTTAAGCAGCTTTAAGTGGCTTCATGTGGCTTGCAAGTGGCTTAAGTGAAATAAAATAAAGCTTGTCGTACAATTTATTTTATTTCTTAACATTAAGCCCAAAAATTAAAAACCACACCCGAGCAAACGCAACTTCGGTAGAGGCGTTTCTAAGAAAATACTGGCGCTATGATTCCATCAGTGCCCTCAAAATTCGATTCCGAGCACCGGTTCAAAAGTTAGAAAAACCCGCTCGTCCGTTCACTGAATGTACCCGAGCCAAACTTCGGAAAATGATTCTGGGCAGACTGGGCCTCGGAATCAGGTGCCGTCAGAAACTGCGTTCTTGTAAAAATCCAATGAAAATTAAGAAAAAAAATTCCCTTGAATTTTTTGAGTCTTTATAGGTTAAAACAAAATGATATGTGTAAAACATTCACCAAAAGAGTTTGACTCATAATAATAATATATATTAAAGATAACATTTTGGAGCTATTTCTTCATGATAAATATTTTATATTAATTTAATAATTTCAGTAATTCCAAAAAAGTTCCCTTTACTTCACATATAAAGGCAACATCCTCTCTTATTTTATATACTGATAAAGTCCTTTTTGATTGACCAATAGCTACCCAAATTCCGTTCATTGAATCCATACTCTTATTATAAAGGTATTTTTTTAGAAATAATACCAACCCTATAGAAGGTGTAAATCAAAGGATATTTTCCTAAGAAGAGGTGTAGATTTTTACCAAATTTTTTAGAATTATTTCTTCTTCCACCTCATTTGAATATTATTCAACCATGATGATATAATAAATTTAGTATCTTCCATATAATTATATGTTATTATGTTAATTTTATAACCTATGTCCATATCCTCTTCCATCAAATGGGATATGAAACCATTTTCTGTGTGTATAAAGGACTACCATCTCACGAACAGATATAATTCAGTTTCAATCACCTTATATTATAGAAATTTGAAATGATTAATAGAATTTACATATATGATATTAATGAAATGTTAATCATTATTAATATATATTATACCATTTAATTTATAACATTTCCATTCACTATAAAATGATAACTTCATTCGTGTATACGTGTGGACTACCATCACCACGATGTGATGCGATACATTTTTCATCATCAAATAAAGGGGATGACAAATATAATTATATTTTAAAAATAATATGGTATTTATGATACAATTTTAATTATATAAATATAAAATAATAACTACCATCTTTCTGTAGTGATATTTAAAAAATGGAAATGTTTATCATGTGTGCATACAACCCACTATCTCTATGATTGTTACATAGTTTTTTAAATAACTATATTTAATGGTTATTTTAAACATATTATTTATAAAAGAAAATTAAAATTAATTCATTATTATTATTATATATATGGTGGAATTATTTCATATTTGACTATAGCCAGCTTACCAATTTCATTTTGAACATATGATATGAATTTCATCAAAACATCAAACCTGAACTTAAATAAGTAATTTTATAACAAATAATTACATAAAATAAAACAATTGATTTAAATTAAAACGGTTATTCATAAATTAAATAATTATAATAGGTTTATTTCAATTGGTTTCAAAATAAATATTTTTACATATTTTATACAAAACATTTTGAATTTGATTACAAAAGACTAAAAGAATATTCTATTTTAACCAATATAGAGACAATTATTTTCCCACTACCATAAGAATTATTTTATGTTTGTAATATATTATAGGATTCCATGTTTTTTTATAAAAATACCCTCATTTCCTTTGTTTTTTGAATTTTAGTTTTAATAAATATGTTTTAAAGGAAAGGGATAAATAAATATCCAAAAAGGTTTTATTATTGTTGAAAATAATGTTTTCATGATGAAATATTTCTTGTATTGTGAATATATTATGGTTCTTGGGAACTATTTATTATAATTTCTTGTTATACTATAAATTGAGGAAGGGTTGGCCCACTATTTCCCTCCAATTAATTGGGTAAATGGATAGGTTTAACAATTATGATTCTCCTAAGAAATTATGGAATTTACCATGAAGATTATTCTAAGTGTAACTGGGATGGTTATTATATGTGTAACCAAGTATTTTATTATAAGTGTAACTTTCAATATTATTACATATGTAATATTGAAATAAAAATGATATCTCAAGTAACCTATATAATTTATTTAGGATTTATATGGGTTTTTATCTATTTTTTATGATTTCACAAGTTATATAAATAATATTATCCTACTTATTAATTATGAAGAATATAACTTTCTGTAAGATTTTTCAAGTGTTTTAATGATTTAAAATAGAACAATTATGAATTTAAAATTTTTTAATATTTATTATGAAATATGTTATGAAATTATTTTATCATCGAATGTGATTTATTGGGTAATAAAATGTTTATTTTTAGGCGAACGTTTATTTTTGAAAAAGAAAAATTTATATAATTATTCATAGATTAACAAGTTATATTTTTTTATGTCCCTTACTGATGTCTTTGTGATCATTCCAAATTTATAATATTTTTCATTGGATTTAATGATGGATTAGAACAAATAATAATTCAATTTATAATTCATAAATATTTTCATGAAAATAAAATGCATTTTTATGTTTTTTATGGGAAAATAGATACTGAATAGCAGTGTCTAATTTGTAATATAAGAGTTTTTATATAAGTTGTATGAACTAAATCTATAAAAATATAAACATTATAAAGCATTGGGAATTAAATAAGGTGATTTCAAGTATAATTACACTAGAATATGTAATGTATATGGTTGGGTTCTAATAGTAGGTATTAGATAAAAGGTTTAGGTAATTTTATAGATTAGGATAAAGTATTTAAATACACTTAAGTGATTATAATTTATGGTTATCATGATATATAATATGAATATTTCAATGAAATGTCATATATACTATGTATGATCAGAATTATTTTCCACAAAGGTAAAAGGGAAATAGAAGTGGGAAGAAACTAAGAAGAAAATATCCTTTCAATACTATAATCTAGAATTATTTGAATTAGAAATGAGAAATTTGTTTCTATTTTATATTAGTTTACAAAATATATAAATGGAGGAAGTATCCATCCTAGATATTATATGGATCTACCACAGAGAAACATGTCAATAGTGGAACATTTAATGAGACAACACCCTCCATCATTCAATGGATCCTCTAAAATAGTAGTAAATAAAAGATGGATTAAATACCTCAAAAATATATTGGAATTCATGGGTAATTCATATCACCAAAATGAATCTATTTATATTTACCATTTTTAAAGTAGAAGCTAACCCATGGTGGTCAATGATAATGAATTTCAGTGAATGAGAAGAAATTAATTCTATGGAATGGGATGAATTTAACAATATTTTCTTCGAGAAATAATTATCTAAGGTTGGATGACATGGGATGGAAAATCAATTTTTATAATTAAATAAAATAGTGGGATATATAGTTTCATAATATGAATAAAACGTCCCTTGATTGGAAAGGTTCACACCAAATTTTTACTATAATCCGGACAGTAATATTAATATTTCTTACTTATTATTAAAGACAATATATCACAGTTCATTAGATTCCTATGAATTTGAATGTTATGTTAATCTTTTTTTATATAGAGAAGTTAGGAATGGATTTTGATAATGATTAGGTATTTTATGATACAAATAGAAAAAGAGTTGTATATGGAAGTAAAATATGAAGGATCCATCAATGAAATATGAATACATAAAAATCATGTTATCATTTTGTGTTTTTTGGTAAAAATAACCCTATGGAATTCCAGATGAAATCTGGTAAGTTATTATAATATGGTAATTTTGCTCATTTATCTCATGATTTAAATAAAACAATTATTTTATTTCATAACACAAATTAGGATAAATTGGTCATAATTTTTTTTAAATGTAATGAGGTGTGTATTTATGCAAATGCGTGTCCAAAAAAGAACATAAATTATGAGAAATAGTAACACTATAAGAAGATGTGTGTGGTTAAATAATTTTCAACTACTTTAGATGATTTTGGGAAATAAAATGATGTGGTACTAGGTAAATTCCTAATTTATTCAAATTATACTAATCTCTTGTTTGATTTTGGATCTACAAATTCATTCATTTCTGAGAAACATTGTACTAAATTAGGAATATTACCTCAAAAAACAAATCTATAACTTTTTGTAATAATACCTTATAGAAGTTTCAAGGGAATAATTGGTTATCAAAATCATATAGTCATTTTATGTTGAATGAAATTACCTGAAAACCATATTATATTTATTCGATTAGATTTTGATGTATTTATGGGTATATATTAGCTCTATGTTTACAATGTTATGATTTATTGAAGATATTAAGATGTTTTCTTTTAGAATAATTATCAATATTTATAAAAGAAAGAATTCATACGTTTGAAAACATATCAAGAATCATAGAAACTATTAATGTATTGAAAAAACTTCAACCTTGTATCTGTTATTGAAATTAATGAAAATATGAATATTATTTATGTGCTAGTAGTAAAATAAAACTTTTATCTTTTTATTAACGAATTTAGTATTGGTATACCAGAATGGTATGTTTAATTTACTTTTGAAACAACAAATGATGATATGAAAATTTAAAAAAACCCTTATTGTATAGCTCCATTATAATATATGTAATTGAAAAAATAGATAAATGAGTTTATTGATAAATGTTTCATTTTTCTAAGAAAATCACCATGGGTGATCCTTTTTTGTTTGTTAAAAATAAATATGGTTCCATGATGATTTCCATTTATTATATATCACTGAATAATTTTATTATTAATAATAATTATTTATTGCCTCATATTGACGCCTTGTTAGAACAGCTCTCGGGAACTTATTTTTTTCAATCGATTATCTTACGTCTAGATATCATCAACTGATGGTGAAGAAAAATGACATTACAAAAAATAATATTTAGACCATGGTATGTGCATTATAAGTATTTTTGTAGGTCCCTCTTAGTTGAAAAATTCACCAATTTTATTTTTTGTTCTTATGAATTGCGTTTTTCATAAATATTTGTAAAAATTTATTATTGTGATTATTAATGAAATTATATTTTATTATAAAACTTACGAGGATCATGAAAAGCATCTACAGATTGTTATATAAACCATAAAATAAAATAATTTATATATAAAATTTAAAGAATATAATTTTTTGTTAAATAAAATTTCATTCCTTGGAAACAATTTAAATAAATATTAAATATATTTTGAACCTGTAAAAACTAATGTGGTTGATGAATGTCTAGTAACATAAAATGTTAAAAATATACATAGTTTTCTTATGTTATAAGGCTATTAATAGTGGTTTTTTTAAAACAATTCTCTATAATATATCCCACTAACCAAGATAACACAAAAATTAGTTATATTTATTTAGATAAAGGAATGTTATAAATGTTTCCAGTAATTGAAAAGAAGAATAGTGAATAATCCAGTATTGGCCATACTATCCATAAATGGTAACATATTTATCTTTAGTGATTCTTAACTAAAGGGTATGTGTTGTGTTTTAATATATATTGATTTGGTAATTTCTTATGATTCATTTCTACTAAAACCAAATGAGAAAAATTATCCTACAAATGACCATGAACTGGCTATTATGGTGTTTAATTTAAAAATTATGGGACACCATTTTTATGGAGTGATATATGAAATATATACCAATAATTATTGATTGATGTATATATTCACTTATAAATATTTCAACATATAATAGAGGAGATGGATGTAATTGAAAAAGGATTATGATTTCAAAATTCTTTACCATCCTGGTAAAGTAAACAGAGTAGTTGATACATTGTTTCACAAAAATAATGTTATATTAACTTTAATACATCTAGAATGTGATAATTTGGTCAAGGATATGATGAGGGTTTATATATAAATTATTCATTTAGGAACTCCCTCTTTTTTATTTCAGGTATCAGTACATTCATCTTTGATATAAATAATAATGTATTCCTTGGGTAAGGGTCATGTTTTACAAGAAAAGATTGATTATGTTAATAAGGTTATGTTACAAAATCATAATGTAGATGAAAAAGTTGTTATCAAATTTTGAAAAATATTTTGTGTTCCTTGTGATTTCCAATTGAGGAATGAATTTTTGAGTGAAGCTTATAGTTCCCCATTTTGTGTTCATCCATTTAGTACAAATATATAAAAAGACCTTCAGGAGTATTGTTGGGGGAATGTAACAAAAATAGATATTACAAAAAATACCACAAAATTATTGAATTATCAACATGTTAAAGTAGAATATAAATTACTAAATGGGATGATTTATCATTTTCTAGAGCTATAGTTCAAATAAGAAAAAGTATAAATGGATTTCATGGTGGTATTACCAAAAACATATCAAGTTTATAATGTGATTTGTGTTATTTATTTAATTAACTAAATAAAAACATTTCTTTCTTATTCATGATATTATGTATTTAGATCAAATTTATATAATATACGTCTAGGATATAATAATATTATTTATAGTTCCTTCAATCATTGTATCTAACTATGATCATAGGTTTACTTCTAAATTTTATAAAGGAAATAAGTTTTAATTGGGTACTCAATTAAATTTTAGTACATCATTTCACCCGATGTTAGATGGATAATATAAGAAATTGGTTCAAATATTTAGAGGAGTTATTTAGGGTTTTTAATGGTTTTCAGGAAATTTGGGATCAACATATTTCATTAGTTGATTTATCTTATAATAACAGTTTTCATTCTAGTATACAGATGGAACATTATGAGGTATTTTATGGAAATCAATGTAAGACAATTTCATTTTGGGATTAATTAGGTGAAATAGTGTTTTTGGGACTATATTTAGTATATTAAAATATTTAAAATGAAAATACGGTTCAATAATATATGAGGATCGCTTAGAGAAGGCATATAATGTATTTGGATAACTGGACTAAATATCATTCTTATGAGGAAGGTGATCATATTTTTCTTAAAGTATCTATATGGAAAGTTGTTACGTCTTCTAGTAAAAATTGAATAAACTATACATGGTTCATTTGAATGTATGAAATCATAGAGAAATTTAAATAAATTTTCTACCATGTGGCTAGGCTTTTGTGCTTATCATAGGTCTAAAATGTCTTACATATTTCGATGTAAAGAAATTATGTGTCAGATTCATCTCGTATTTTGAGACCTGAAGTAGATTAGATAGAAGATGAAAACTCATATAAGGTATATCCTATTTGGATTCTTGAAAATATAGAGAATGCATTTCTAAATAAGTTAACTCATTGAGTTAAGGTTTTTAATATATCTCGAATCAACATAGGAGTATGAAATTGTCATGAGGAAAAATATACCAAGTTGTTTAATTAACAAATAATATTTCAAGGAAATAATTTAAAAAGGGAGAAAATATTCTAAAAATCATGTAATATTAAGATAAATAATTTTAATATATTTATTAATTATATATTATATATTTATAATTTCTATGAAAAAATCCCTCACGGTTACATTGTAATATTTTTGGGTTGATTGTGTTTGTTGAAAAAGAGTGTTTTCATGGTAAGTTGCAAATCTAAGAGAGATTTTTTCAATATTATATTGACAAAGAACCAATAAGAAGAAATTTATTCCCTATAATTGTTATAGAAAAGTCTGGAGATGAGCTGGTGTTGTTTTCAGTGATTGAAAAAATTTTGGGGTCTAAAATTTCAAGTTTGGATTACATCGTGAAAAGTGAATTTCATTGAAGGACTTATGAAAATATGGTAAATTAATGAGTTTTGTGAAGATGGGATTCACTAATAGTGTTTTGTGAAGTATCAAATAATGTTGACAGTGATCTATGAAAACAACGACGAGCATCACAAATTATTAAGGTGATGAGAATAAGGAGTGGAGAATCATTACACTGAAAAGAGTTTAACAACGATCTTTGTGATTATGATGAGCATCGTAAATGGTATATTAAATGGATATTCACAAAAAGAGTAGTTCCATTAAAGAAATTAAGTAACGTCATGAAATGGTGATGACATATCCCGGATGGTTCTAATATTATTGGAATGCCTATAAATAGGCTACTACCCCCTTTAGAATAAGTAGTGAGACTCAATGAGAATTATATGTATCTTTGTTCAAGAAGGTGGGTCATGAAGGTGGTTCTAAAAGGTGGTATGTGATGATTTTTGTGAGGACTATAATAAAAATGAATGTTCTAAGAATTATGAATGTGTCCCTTGAAGTAGTTTCATTCGAAGAAGCTTACGAAGGCTATGATAGTCAACCAAATTTTTCGAGCATCCTGAAACTAAAGGAATTAATGATGGCTAAGCAAGAATTTAAAAAGGAAGGTTCTTCATGAGAGATAGTTGAACTTTGTGAAATAGGTGTGTTTAAAAATAGATAATTGAGATTTGTAAAATGAAGGTGTGATTCAAAAAGGCTAACTGATCATCATGAAAGGAAGGTGTGCGTTGTGAAGGCTGTTTTAGCTTCATGGAAGAGGAGCATCCCGAAGGCAGTCAACATTGCAAAAGATGTTCATAATTCATTTCACAGTACATCTATGGTAATGTCGTATTTATATATTAAATGAATGTGGAACTTCAAGAAAGATTATATTTACAAGTGGGGATATATTCATTTAAGATAGTGAAATGACCTACATGTCCGTAAACTATAGGTGAATCCCTGTTAAGAACAGTGAGTGAATGAAGAGGAAGAAGGCGATTCTTTCCTCCAATAGTGAGAAAAATAAATATATATAGTGATGACCCATTGGAATGTAGTAAAGAGACACTAAATCTTATAAAGTAATTGAGCATGCATGTAGATGAGATATAATCCAAACCATCATTATTAAAAGTGAGACTTAGTGAATTTCATACAATATTCAAACCAACATTGTATTCTCTTTAGATGTAGCATAGTGAGGTTATACCAAGTTAGAAAAATTGTGTCCTTGTTCATTCATTCTAGTATTATATTCAAATAATAATCATTAAATAAATGAGGAATGAATAAGATCAATATTATCATTTAAGTGCAAACAAAGTGATCCTTTTAATAAAGAGGTTAAGATCTATTGGGGATGGATGAATTTTAAAAAGAGTATCAATAGCCTATTTCTTCCCCCCACCCTAAACTAGGTATTTAGGCCCCTTTTGGACCTAACTTATTCATTTTAAGAATATTAAGTAAATTTTCATTCAAAAGGAAGAAAAATTATTTCTAACCAAATTCGATTTTCATGAATTATATTTGATAATTTAAAATATTGATTTATAAACGGTATAATTTCAATTTGAAAAAATATATTTATATTATTTGTTCAGTGAATCAAATTTATCTTATGATGAATTATTTATAATTTTCTAAATTTTTTTAATGAATAGTGAACATTCTGAATTTTATTGGAAACTATATTTTCTTTCAACTATTTACAAAGTAAAATTATATATTTTAATAAAATGAAAATCTAATTTGTAAATTTTGATTTAAATAACCAAAATACATTCTTTTTAATGAATTGTATACTTTAATTTGGTATAAAAACGTTTTGTTGTTTAAAAAAGAAATTTTTTTGAAATACAGTTTTTCATCAAATTTTGTGGGTTTAATTTTAAATTAAAATATCTACCTTAAATGAATTAAATTTTAAAATAAGGATTCCAAATTTGGAATTAGTGGATACATATTTGAAAAATAGATACCTTTTATTTTTGAATGTTATATATAGTAACTGTAGTAATTTTTTACCACGATATCCGGTATATCAAGTACATAAGATTAGAAAAATGATACGGACTAAAAGTGTCCATAACAAATGGTTTAATTTTATTAGATGATTATATATCATCTACAGACATACCAAAGTCTAATATATGTTCTTTTTCTTCCATTTTCCTACGATTTTAAAAATTATATTAATTTATACAAAGAAAGGTCAAAAATATCATTCTCTTTGTTTTAATATCTCTATGGGTTTTAAATTGGTATAAAAAGATGATATTTTATTTTATAAATATTAATTTTAAATATAAATTATTTTCTTCATCATGTTATTTTATTTCTATTTTTAATGATCAAATAATTACCTTAAGAGCTTATGTAATGTTGACACAGTAATTTTTCAATTAACTAGAAAATAAAATAAATTATTTTTAAATATTATAGGTAATATAGAATGAAAGAATTATTATGGTCTATTAATTTTCTAGAAAAAAATGGAATATTAGAAATTTTTTAACTCATTATATTGAAATTAAATTATTTAATTAAGTCAAATTAAATTAATATTTCCAAAATTGACATTAATATTTATTATTTTATGAAATTATTTAGACTCATAATAATCCTATATTTAAAATATATAATTTAAGATTAATTTTTTCATTATAAATAATTTATATTAATTTAATATTTTGAATAATTCCTAAAGTTCGCTTCCCTTCACTTATAAGAGGGCACTCGATCCCCTCTTTTAATCACTCTTATGAAGCCTTTTTCTTCATTTAATCCATAAAAAATACCTTCCTAGAATCCCTTAAATCATTTAAGAGGACTTTTTCGGGTATAAAACCAACCTTATAGGGATTAAGGTTCTAGATAAAGGATTATTTTTAATTAAAAAGTGTAGTTTTAAACTCAATGTTTTAGGTATATTTATTTTTCACACCTCATTAAAATATTATTCAACAGTTTTTATATAATAGCATCATTATATTACATAAAATTAAATTTATTTATTTTATTTTAATAACATATATCCATCTCCTCTTCAATCAAATGTGAAAGGAAACAATCATTTCGGTGTATGGTGAACTTCCTCCAATGAACCGATGTAATTCATTTTTCATCACCTCCTCTTAAAAACGGTTTTAATGATGTAATTAATATATAGGTATATTTATATATAATATTAAGAACCTATTTTATATTATTGATATATAATATGTAATTTACTTTATTTCCTTTTCATTCAATATAAATTGATAATGTTGTTCATTCGTATATGTGGACTACTGCCTCCATGAAGCGATGTGATTTATTTTTCATCATGACATCACATGGATGAAATATACAATAATATTTAATGAAATAATATTTTATTTATGATATTACTATCATTATGTAATAATAAAATAATAATTACCTTCTTTCCATAATGATAATTGCAAAATTGAAATTTTACTCATGCGTATATTCAACCTACCATCACCATGATTATTACATAGTTCATTTTTCGTAAAAAAAATTCATTTTTGGTATTAAAATAATAATTAATATAGAAAAAATATAATTATTTATTTATTATTATTCTTGTGATGCTGGAATAATATCTTCTTTAATGACATTAAACCTACTGAAGTCAGGTTGGACATATAAACCGAATATCATCAAAATAACCGACCTAAATATTACTGATTATGTAATTTTATATAATATGGTATTAAATAAAATAAAATAAATAATAAAATTTTAAAATTATCTTAAGGAATAAAATAATTAAAATATGTTTCTTATTTAGTAATATAATTAATGTACATGATAATTCAAGCTTAAAGAAATATACCCTCTTTTAAAAATATTATTTTAAACTTTCTATTATAATTATTTTTTCTATGTACATATTTTTTAAATTGTTCTTTATTTTTTATATGGGAATAAATTAATTAAAAATAAAATATAATGTCTATTTTTAAATTCATTCAAATGTTTTAAAAATAATTTTTTTTACATATTTTATTTGGAACATTTTTGAATTTCTATACAAAAGGAAATAGGAATGCTCTATATTAACCTATAAGATGATAAAAAAATTTCCTTCCACCGTAACCATAATTTTAAATTTATAATCCTTTATAATCTTCATTGTTTTCCTTAAAGAAAACACCTATTTTATTTGTACATGGAATTTTATTTTTAAACATATTGTTTTTAAAGGAATTAGATTTATCAATATCTAGGAATTTTTTATCATAGATGAAATGAACATTTTTATATGGAAAGATTTATTATATTATGATTTTTTATAGGTTTTAACCATTTTTTAAATATGGGTGGTTCTGTTATAAACCTTGTACGTGTGAACCTATTATCACTCTCTAATAAATTAGGTAAAGGGTTTGAGTTAACCAATTATGAATATCCTAGGAGATTATGACATTTACCATGAAGGTTATTCCATGTGTAGCTGTGATGGTTATTATATGTATAACCATGAAGGTTATTCTAAGTGATACCATAAAGGTTATTCAATTTTTAATATTGATATTAAAATGAGGACATGAGTAAACTGTATTATTTATTTATACTTTCTATATATTTTTACAGAATTCTTAGGATTTCAGACGATAATTTAATGAGCCTATCCAAATTGTTAAGGGTGAAGAGTATATATTTTTGTACAATAATTTATTTTTTTCATGATTTAAAAAGTATTATTTATGTGTTTATTTTGATATTAATAATTCATATAAATTTTTTTACGAAAATATTTTGGTAGAGAAGCTGATGTATATGGTAATAAAATGTTTATTTTGACCACAAAGAGTATTTTTGAAAAAGGAAAATCATTTTTAATATTCATGGACTAACTGATTCTTTTTTTAATATACCTTAGCAAAAATTTTTATTTTTATTCCAAATTTTAACTTTTTCCATATGATTTAAGGATGGGAAAGAAAAATAATAAGTCTTGTTAAATTTAATAAATATTTTTCATGGAAAGAAAATGTGTTTTTTAAAAGTGTTATATTATGATAAATATGGATACTGAATATAAGTTTCCACTTTATAATATATAAATTTATTGTTTAAGAGTTATGAAATAAATCTATAAATATGTAAACCATAAATATCTTTTGAAATGAAATAAGATTAATTCTCTTCTACATACTTGAGAATATGTAATGTTTATGTCATGGTCCTTTTAGTGAATGATGATGGAATATAATAAATTTTTCATCGATATGGTTCCTTTATACCTTGAAATAGTTATCAAGGACTTGATAAAATGCTGATTCTCTTAAAGGGACCTTTTCAGACCTAATTTTGAAAGGTTATTATTCTATACTACCTTTATTTGAAGATATTTTCATTAATTTTGTGCTGGTGGAACTAAACTCTATAAGGATTCCTATGGAGGGTGGTGCCTTTCCCCTTTTACTAATAATAAATATTCATTATTATACAAGAAGATGAGGTAAGATGAAATCAATATTAAAAATTTAGATGATATGTTTCGACCCTCTTATTCTATCATAATTCCACTAATAAAGATGAAACATATAGTATATTTCCATATTGATGAGATATTTCATTATAATCCATTATATTTGAAATTTATCAAGACCTATAATCATTGTGGATAATTGAGTCTTCTTAAAAAAATCTATAAATAAAAGTATCAACAGATGAAGAATCCTATACCTTAACCCAAGTATTGATAGTCGTCTAATGAATCCTATTTTAGGTACCAATTCTACTCATTGTAAATTAATTTTTTTAGCATGTTATCCAAAGACCTAATCTTTTAGTTTGTTGAGTATTAATTAATCATTTTAGATAATCTTATATCTATTTTTCATTATAGATATACTATTCATATGATAATTCCATATTACCCTCTTATATTATGGGGATTAAGACACTTCTCATGGTGATTTTTCATGGGATATATTAGTTTCATTTGTCCCACCGTGTTACCATACACCACATATGTTAGGGAGATCAATGAAAATTATTTACTTTGTGATAATATCTTTAGGATTATTTACTCTTAATATTTGATGAAATTATTGGGTAAAAAGTAATATGGTGGGGAGATTTAGTACACCTTTATCCAAATTTGGGTATTATTTTGTTTTATTATTGAATTTATCAGAGATTTTGAATTACATGAGGGATTTTTTTTAAAATTTGATGATTTTTTCACAAATCAATGAACTTTTCATAGTTGTAACATTGTAAGTATTAAGCGTGAGACCTTCTCCGGTGTAAGACTAACCTTAGAAGATTTTTGTGTTATCATAAGTAACCATGTAGATCAATCCTATGTATGATTAGTAAAATCCATGTGGATAAATCATATTTATAATATTTCTATACTATTAGTGGTTCACAGTTCGAAGATAGTTTTGGGAAACTGTGTAGATTAATATTACATTGGTACCTAACCATACGAGTGTTGAGAACTGATATTATTACCCCACACATAGTTGGAGCATAGATTGGTAATCTATATAGCAAAACTATGATTATGTTCCCCAGTGATCCAATGGATCTTGAACAGTAATAACATGGTTTTATAAACTGTGTGTCTAAACCATGAATCCTTCCTAGATTCTTAGTTTTTTTTGAATAACTCTTCTACCACAATTGATTTTAACCAATCCTTTTTATTTCATCTTTATTTCACTCGAATCATCTTGATGATAAATCTTGACATATCCTTTTATTTTTCACAAATTTTCTAGGATTTATAAACATTTATTCTATGTGAGTTATCCATGGTTAGTTCTCCATTTCTATACATCTTTTGTCTATTAGGTCATGGTTGTTATACACTTGGTTATGGTTTATCTAAGATTTTTTTCTCATGAAACCTAGGGTGTGTAAATTTATTTTTTATTCTTGTTATCTCTATAAATTATGTTTTCATTACATCTAAGGAAGAAAAAGGTTTATTTTTCTATGTGAGTTCTTTTTCATTAAAACATCATATGATGGTCACATTTTCTAAACTTACAATACGTAACAATTATTCGCATTCTTATGATATTTGTTTAATATGACATTTTTTATTAATGTTTTATGATTTTATATCATTAAATTATTTTATCTTCAAAGATTCATACACTTATATTTTTATAACAAATATTTATGTATTTCAATTGTTTGATTAATTAATTAAGAAGGTTTTTCCTAGGAATACTATTTTGAAAGGGTGATTTATTTTATAACAATATTTAATCGTGATGTTGTATTGTATTAAGGGTTGTTTTGTAATTTATGGATGTGTTTGGATAGAATTGAATTTTTATTTATCTCTTTTCATTTTTTTGCTACATTTTTATTCTTATTATGGTTATTTTAGACTTAACTTGATATAATGATGTTTAACCGGTTTCTGATTCCATTACATGGAATATATATATGATTTGTTTATGTAATGTTTGAGGTTAATTTTTGGCTACAATAAGATCTTAATTATTTTTTGGTTCTTTAAACAAGGTTTTTAGGTTTGAAATTATTATATATATGTGTAAAATCTATTTATAAAATCAATTTAATATAAATTTCATGGGTTAACTCATAAATTATTATTAAAGGACCATTTAAAATCATATATAAATTATTTTTATTATACTCTCTAATCCCATGATTTGTTCCTTATCATATCATATTTTATGTGAGATTATATATCATAAGAATTGAGTATGATTATTTTTCAATGATTATGTAAATTAAAGGGGTTCATTTATAGAGGTTTTTTGGAGGTCAGATAAGAAGTTGATAATATGATGCATTGGACAGTGATATATTATTGATAAGTGATTAATTTTTGATAAAATTAACCCCACCTAGAGTAGATAACTTAATGGGAGATATAGTTATCTTTGTGGGAGGTCAAGATATGGTTTTTAAGATAGTTATGACTCCACAGTAACTAGTATCATTTATTATATAATATTCCCTATCTATAAGACAACCATCTGATATGAATAGGTAGGGTAAACCTATTTTTATGTGTTAGAGAAACATCAATATGTCAACAAGTATTAGTTCACAAAAAGTATGTCTTGGATTTACTCACTATAACATAATGTGTTTTCCATGAAAAACACACACACACACACAATTTGATACAATTCATTTTTTTTATTTATCGAAACTATTAATTTATTAACTTTTATGATTATCATTATATATTATATATTCATGTTTTTATAGTCCTTACTCCGTATCAATTATACTCTTTTATTTTAATATAAAATTCACTATTTTAGATGTATATTTTAGCATTATTTCGTTAAATATATATTACTTCAATTAGATTATGACCGATATTTTTATTTGGCGTTCATTCAATTTTAATAGAATAATTTTATTTTTCAATAGATTTTAAAAATGGTTTAGATCATAAAAGAATGATAAATAATTGAATGAAATTAAATCATTAATGAAATAAACTAATTTTTTATCATGAAAAAATAAATTTTTTACCCACTCTAAAGAGATTTTGTTTCATTGTTTTTTCTATTAGAGAACTAAATGTTACATTTATATATATATATATGGGTTTTAAATATAATTTCAGCCTTTTCCAAATGATTTTTAAAAAAAATTCAAATTCATTACCTTCTTATATCATATCTCAAAATATAATTTATGTTATGACCTATACAATAAAATTCATGGAATCCTTGGAGAAATCCTACTATGAATTTCTTTTATCACACCCTACTTATAAAACATGGTGTTAATAGACATGGTGGTTTTTATATGTTCATGTTCTAGAGAATCCCTTCTTTTTGGATTCCTTTTATCTAATCAATCATGAGCTATGTCTTGTCATGGTGTTAGAGGGTATCCTAGGGTCATACAGATATCATAACTTTTTTAGTTCTTCGTCCATTTGTTTCTCTTTCTAGAGATCATGTTTTTATATTCCCATTCATCCTTTCCATTAATTTAGAGATAATGGGTAAGTTATAGGTATTCCATTATGATTTATGTTATCTAAATGTTGAGTAGTATATGAATTTTATTTATTCCATTTTGTTTTCGGTTTATTTTTAAATCTATTTTATCTTTGGTGTGCTTAGAAGTACATAGATTATATATATACCATAACGAATTCATAATGTTATTTTGCTTCCGGTTTATTAATTTTATTTTATGAAATTGTTTCCACATATTTATAACTTACAAATTAAAATATTAAAATACACTGATATTTTATAAAATATATTTTTTCAAAGATATTTAATTTTGATAGCTTGTGTTACACACAACATTATGTTTTAACAGACCATAATATACTATTATTATTATTATTATTAAAGCATGACCATTTTAAATAGATTTTAAATTTAGTGGTATTAATAAGAATAATTTTTTTTTAAAAGTATGTATAATGATTTTAGATATGTAAAATATATTTATATATAAGTACATAAATTGTTTTAAAGTAATTTTATAATTCAAAAAAAATTGTCTCAAAAAATGGTTTATATTAATTTTTATAAAATAATTGTTTTTTCCAATTTTTGGAAATTTATTTTCTAAAATTAACTTAGAGTTATTTTTTTATATTTATTCTAAATGTTTTAATTTTTATTGAAATGTGAAAATACTGATTCTTATTAAAAAATTCATTTTTTTAGAGAATTTAAAAAGTTATATTTTGTTTTAAAATGGTTTTAAAATAATATTTGTATAGTAATTTTATGATTAATCTAGTTTAGGAAATTTTAATATATTTAATTTTGATTTTCCATATGAAAACATTTTGAACTTATAAAAACAGTCCATTTGGAAAACACATTTTTCTTCACATTTTTGAGTTTAATTTTAAACTAAATTATTCTATTTCTATGAATTTAATTTTGATTAATTATATTAAATATTTAAAATCATAATAATTAATATTCTATAATAATTTCAACTTACTTTTTTGTTTTAATGATTAGTAAAACTATAAAAATTTATTACTTCGTTAAGGTTAATATAGGATTATAGGGAAGTTAAATTAAAATGATAAGGGTTAAAATTACCTAAATATTTGACAAGACACAATTATAGGGACATATGTTAACCTTATATCATATAATATCAAATAATAATCCATTTTTATCCTTTTTACATCTATAAAAAGTTTGTATAAATTTTTCTTTTCAAAAAATATAATTGTGTTCTCTCTAACACTTATAAATAGGAACCACCTCTCCTCTCCTACTTAAACATAAAAATACATTTTTGGCCAAAAAATACCCAAATATAATAATAATTTCCCTTAAAACTTCCTAGTGTTTTTAGTTTTATTTTAAAACCCTTATAATATGTCTTTTGGTGCTACTGTGAGGAGGTTGTCTGATGAAGATGTATCGTTCTTAACTGAGAATTTTTATTTAATTCATTCTTAAAATTCATTACAATATTCTGAAAATATGATTAAATAACATAAAAATAATCACCCATAAAATTAGATGTTATTATATTAATGTAATTCCCTATATCTATCTCCAATTCCGTCAAATTGGAAACAAAACTGTCGATCATGTGTACAACGGACTACCTCCCTCTTAACCAATGTAATTTTTTCAGTCACTACCTCTCAAAGATGGTTATAATGATATAATTAACATATTTAAATGTTATAGACGAAATAATTATAGTTATATAATTATAAAATTATAACTACCATCTTACCTTTCAATCCAATAGAAAAATATAATGGCGCTCACATTCATGTTAATACTACGACCTCAATGGAGCAATGTGATAATTTTTCATTTTATTTTGAAATGGATTGTGATTAAGATAGATATAATGAATATATATTATATATATGATATAAAAATGATTCTATAAAGTTTGATTAATTTTTCTCTCTCTTTCCTTCAATTCATCGAAAAATGAAAACATTATCCATGTGTATGTGTGACATATCATCTCCATGAATGGTATAAATAATTTACCTATATCAAAATATAATGGATGAATATAAATATATATATATATATGTTGAATATATATGATATTTATATAATTATAAAAATTCTGTATATTATGGAACCATAATAAAAGTACAATATACAAAACTACGAAACCAAAATATACATGAAAAATGAAGAACTTATCACCCCAAATAGTTATTTTAATAAAAACTTGTTAACAAACAGGTGGTAAAAGGTTATATATAAAAAATATTTGATTTGATATATATTATTAGTGACATAAAATACATTTATAATTAATCTCAATTTATTATATTAGAGTTTTACACATAGATGAATATATTCATGACTTGAGGTAAGGTATTTTTTGTGTCATTTTTTAATCAATGAGACACATACTTAATTCATCAGTTGATTCTTTTATGTGGTGTAAATTATTTGCATGAATTTATTTTTAATAATTATCATGAAAACTATAGATATATTCATTTCCATGAATTTGTTTCTATTTTGTGTGATTTTGATTAAATATTTACCAAAGCAGAAAATGTTTTATATTATAATCTCATTGATTAACCAGATTGTTTATGATTAAGTTTGGGATATTGAAATATTATAATATATAACAAAAAAACACAAGTATGTTACTCTTTTCTGGTTATCTATAGATAATACATATTTTTCTTTCATTTTACTCTCCTTATACATTATAGATACCAAAATAATGTTTTTAAGAAAAAAATGACTTTATTTTACTCTTTCATTAAAAATCCTTCTTCATCCTTGTCTTTTTTTTCTAAAAATCTTTTAATGAATATTTTTTCAATTATAAAAATATTTTTTAAATAAAAATTTTCCCATGTTTTAATGATTACATTTTTTAAAAATATATCTTCCTTCAATTTTTAATAAAAATACTTTTTATGTTTTTCCAAAAATGATAATGGAATCTTTTTTAAAATATACGATATGAATGGAATCTTCCAAAATTATCAAAGATCAATGATTTTAAGATTCCATTTCATGTTTAAAAGTATATTTTAAAATAAAATTTTTTACATTATATTTCATAATATTTTACATTTTGAATAAGAGATTTCAAAGTGGAAGGGATATTTCTATCATGAAATGTACCAACTGATATTTTGAAATCATTTTTTTCTAAGATGAAATCCTTTTATGGTTCCAATTTTTTAAAGGGAATGTGATAAAATTATACCGTCATTATTAATTCCCCGAATGGTTTATGATTATTATGATTATATTTTTATGAAACCTATTTCATTTCCATGGGTTATGATATGTTGAAATGTTTATGAAACCAGTTTCCTTTTCCTCGGTTATGATTTTATGAAAGTTTTATGATATTATTGAACAAATTTGAAAGATTTTCATTATGTGAAGGGTGGGATTATAATTATAAAACAATATAATGAATTAGGAAATTATTAATGTTATATGATCTTAAATTCTATACAGTGGGTTATCCCAATCCCAAAGAGAGTACACGATAAGTTACCCCAAGCCCAAAGTAGGTGCAAGGTGGTTATCCCAGTCAAAACATGTTTTGAATTTCATGGTGGGTAGATTTTAGATAATAATTTTTAAGATTATGTGTATTTCACAAATATATATCTTATTCTAATGTTATGCCCTCATGGATCATTCTCTTTGAGTCATTTATGATTCGGATCTTATGAACATCCCATCTTTATTCTGTGTCTCAAGATTATGATTTTTGATATGAAATTTATGGTTTTAAATTTTTAATATCATCTTTTATTTCCATTATGAAAAAGATATTATTATTTGATCGTTGATATCCCCATTTTTTAACCCTACAATGTAACTGAGGAAACCCTATCTTACATTTCTTTTACTCAAGATATCAATAAATGTATAATGTTTAATTTGACTAAGAAGGGTTATAGTTGTGAAGAACAATGGGGTAGATGATATAGTTCACATATGAACTAATTGTTTATGTATCTATATTTCTAAATAAAATAAACCCATATGGTCCTCATTAATATTTTTATAAGATTTATTGGATATTTAATTTTTAATATGTATTATAAAATTATGAATAATACATGGTTTCTATAGTTGGTACTAGATTATTGGTTTAGATAAAAATTTTAATTATAATGAGAATACATCAGGGAGAACATTAGGGTTAATTATAAGGATATTGATAAGTACATGAATGTTTCCTAGAATTTTTCTGAAGGATAGAGTGAGTGGGTTCCAATAAATTACATCCATATCTTGATACTACAAGTATATTTTTCTATAGAACTATTCTAACTAGTAGGAATAACTCAAAAAAGGGCACATTGAGCTTTGACTTGATCACCACCTAGTTCATGATAGTGGGCCTTTCTACACACATTATTTGGAACTCCCAAAGGATATGTTTTTGAGATTAATAAATTATTTACAAACCATTATTAAGGATTTTAATAATAACCATGAATATACTAGGTTATGCCTAATCTTCTATAGATTGAAATTAATATTTGTTTCTTTTTACATCCTATTAGTTATTTTTTAGGATAATGTGGTTCCCCACTACGATTATTGTTTCTTAAAATATTATTTTTGGTTTTATTAAATAGATGTTACTAGAATGTATAATGTTAATTATAAATTTGAAAAACAATGGAATTATTATCCTTATAAGAAGACAAATTTTAAGGGATCTAGAATTAAAAATAACACTATTATTCTCACCAAAATTTCTCAAGCTACGAACCATGATGAACTTACAAATTAGAAAAGGACGGAAACATATTCTATTGAGTCTTTCGTGAGGCAATTTTATCTTATTTTAGTTATTTTGAAAATTTTCTAGTTTTTGATTACTGGATAAGTACCACTAAAATAATATTTTCCTTTATCTAATGTTTGGATCATGAAAAATTCATTTTCTCTATCTATCATCTATAGGGACAAGCATATCAATGGTGTAATATTATCAAGAATTTGGGGAAATTATATGAAAACAACTCCACGGTGTAGAATGAGTTTAAGCGTAATTTTTCCAATAAGTACATTACTCATATTAATCTTATGAGAATGGAGAGGTGATTCTTTGATCAAAAGAAGAAGGATGATGAATTTATCGGTACCTATGCAGAATATTTTATAGAACATTCTAAGTACACATCATGTATTATCACCCTACCTAGAAGTAAGGTTGATAGATTATTCTATGAATGAAAAACAAGTATTCAAAGGGTTGTATTGTTAAGGTACATCACTATATATAATGAAATTATTTGATATTATATCAAGGTGGATGCTAAGATTGTAGTTACCCATCAATCTGATGGTTTTGATAAGAAAAGAAGATATAATTCAATGGAAACACTAAAAACCGTGATGAGTATGAGATGATCTTTCCTTGAAGCTTCAAGTTTAGAAGGAAACATGGAGTAAATTATCATAAAGGGACTAGTAAATGTTTAAAGTTTGTAATTAATGATATTGAGTAGATGAATTCTGAATTATTGAAAATATATTTAGTAATGATATGAATAATGAGAAATATCTACAGAATGCAACACATACACTTTAGTGTTTCAAATTCAAGGATTCTAGGAATTACTCTAACAAGTGATGAAATCTAATGGTTAATGATGATGATCAGTATTAGAAACCACTTCAGCTTAGAGATAAAGATAAATATCATGTGATTGATATTTCTTATGAGGAGTAAGATAATGATATGGTTAAAGGTACACTTATCATCAACTATAGAATGGATACTGTATTATTTGATTTTGGATCTACCCACTCTTTTAAATCTAAATAATTTTATAAGTGTCCAATAATTCCTCACAAATGATTAGATTTCGAAATAGTAGTAAAAAAGCATATTGATATTATAATTGCATCTCATGTCTATGATTATTATCTATTTGACATTCATGGGAATATACAACCTGAAAAATCATGATATTCTCTACTTGGTTTAATTTGATGTTATCTTAAGGATGTATTTGATTTACATACATAAATATGACACCAATTTCTGAGGAAGGGGAGTCATATTTGATATTATAAACCAACCTATGATTTTCTAGATGTGTCATGATAAAAATTAACTTTAGATGTAAATATAATTTATTTTATGGGTCTTGATTCCTATTTAAATTGGATTTTTATCTTAAATGGTTGGGGAGAAGCACAATATAGATGATATTGTGATTGTGTAAGAGTTTTGGATTTCTCTCTTTAATATATTCCAAGTCTTCCACTAAATTTGGACATCGAGTCCTCAATAGAACTCATACATGGTGTTATGCCTCATTCAAAGACACACTATAGAATGGCCCTGATTACGTTGTAGGAATTAGAGAAGAAACTTTAGTAGAATATTGACATGGGATTTATTCATCCAAGTGTATCACCATGGCTTGACACTATTCATTTTTTTAAGAATAAATATGGATTGATGCGACCCTATATTTATTACTAGGAGATGAAAAATATAACAATCAAGAACAAGTATTCTCTACCCCATATTGATGAATTTTTTGATCAATTGTGTGGATCTCAATACTTTTCCAAGATCACCCATAATTCTGTATATCATCAATTGATGGTAAAAATTATGATATACCCAGGACAACATTTCATACAATGTATGGACACTATGAAAATATCGTGATTCCATTTGATATCACTAATTCCCCTACTATCTTCATGGATTTAATGAATAAAGTATTAAGAGATTACCTTGATCAATTTTTGGTACTATTTATAGATTATATTATTATATATTCAAAGTGAAGGAATTAAAATAATAAAACGTTATAATTTTACTAAAGAGACAAAATAATGATAAAATATATTAAAACCTTAAAAATTCTGAATTTTGGAAATGAAAGGTTACATTTTTGGGGCATATAGTCTCGGGAGAGGGTATATCGGAAGATCCATCCAATATAGAGTTTAATAAAAATTGGACCATACCAGCCACTGTGATTGATATGTGATTTTTTATTGTTTTTTTGATGATCTTGATGGTTTTTGTAGAATTCACCATGACTATCTAATATATTGGACAAGTTAACTTGGGATGGAGTCCAATTATTAAAGCTAGAAGAATATGAGGAAAATTTCTTGAAACTGAAGAAAAGATTTGTTAGTGAACCTATTCTTACAGTAATTTGAAATGGATAATGAGTTTTAATCTATAGTGATGCAATGAATAAGGTACTTTGATGAAATATTGTTGAGAATGTTATGATTATAGATTGTGTTATATTAAAATTCATGATTCATGATAAAAATTATCCAAATCATGATTTAGTATTAGTTGTGGTATTTTTTCATTAAATATTGGGAGGAAATATATTTATAAATAATTGTTTGATATATATACTAATTATAAAATTAAATTCATATATAAGGAGTCGAATATGTTCTAGATATTATGGTTGGAACTGATTAAATATTACGACTTTCCAATAGATTACTACCCTAGGAAAGTGAACAAGATGGTTGATTCTTTGAGTTGAAAGGATCATGATAGCTTATCCATGATGAGGATAAAAATATCCAATATGTATTTATTTTAAAAATGATGGATCTAGAAATATTTATGGAAGGGGTATCTAGTCTTTCTTAAATGAGTGTTCAACCATATATCCAATAGAATATTAAAATTAAATAGATTGAATTTGTAGATCTATGGAGGAAATAATGAAATGTACTTGAGTTTAATCTTAGTTATCATAGAATGATATGTTTTAGGAATAATGTGTATGTTAAATATATACCAAATTTGAAGGATTTATTGGAGGAGGCTCATAGGTCTTCATTAATTTTTATTCCAAAGAATAATAAAGATGAATAGAGTACTGAAAGACTATTTATAGTGAGATAAAATAAAGAGATATATTTAAGAGTTGTATCTTACTTCTTGATATGTTACCAAGTTAATATAGAGAAATAATAGATTAAGGGGATTTTATGACCATTAACCATACCAGAATAGAATTGGAAAACAACACCAAGGATTTTATTTCATTTAACATACCAAAACATCTAAAAGGAATAAGGTCATATAGGTTGTAGTTGATCACCTTACCAATTCACCACACATAGTTTCTATCAGAGTTGATTTATATCTAGATCATTTTTCTAGGATATAAATTAACGATGTTAAAAGGTTTCATAGAGTACCACATTCCATTATATCTGATCAGGATATGATATTTACCTTGAAGTTTTAGATAATTCTTCAATAGGCTCTAGATATAAAATTATGTTTCAAGAAAAATTATCATACTAATATAGATATTTGGTCTGATGGAATAATTAGAACCCTATAAGAAATATGGATATCTTTTTATATGGATTTAAATGGTGGTTGGGATCAACACCTTTTCTGGTGAGGTTTTCATACAATAATATATTTTAATAAATATTTCATATGGATCCTTATGAAGAACTTTATGTAATGAAGATTGTAACTCTAACACATTGGGATTAAGTTGGAGAAAAAAATGATATTGGTACCACAAGTGGATAAATAATTTTATTATAATTTTAGATCCATTTACAAATACATAAAGGCATCATAAAGTTGGTGGAAAATTTAGGATGATAATCACTGAGGTGATTTAGAATTTGAAGTTAGAGATAAGGTGTTTTTATGAATTTTTTTATGGTGGAATATTATGAGATTAAAAAAGAATGGAAATATGATTCCTATGTATAATGGACCATTTTATATTCTTGATCGAGTAGAGGTAGTAACTTCACATGCTAATTCAACTGAACCTCTCTCAAGTCCACGATGTGTTCTAAGTATCCATCCTGAGGAAGTACATACATGATCATTCACATGTAATGAAATCATCTGTCATGCCACTTGATATTGATATTTCCTATGAAGAACAACTTATTGAGATAATATTTCATTTAGACAAAGTTATGTAAAATAAAACAACTCACATATAAAATGTTTTCTGTCGAAACCACCAACTCAAAGAAGCTACATGGGAACCTGAGGATATGATGAGGTGGAAGTTTCCTAATTTGTTTTATCATATTGATGGAATTTTTGTGTTTAAATGAATTTTAAGGGGTTATAATGTAACACCTATATATTTTATGAAATAATGTTTTTTGAAGTAGATTTAATATTTATACATTGTATTTCACACAACAACGAGTTTTAACGCACAAAAATAATGTATTAATATTATTATTTAAAAATAAATGCTATAACCAAGACACAACATTTGAAATTTTTAATAAGAATAAAAATATATTTAAAATTATTTTCAATGGTTTTAGATAAATAATATATATTTATAAATATAAATTTAATTTTCAGTAAAGTACATATATGCATCAAAAATATATTTTTCTCAAAAAATGAATTTATTTATTTTTATGAACAAATAATAATCATAATTTTTTATTCTTTATAGTTTATATATGAAAAAAATTTCATCATTTTTGGATTTCAAAATTCAAAATTAACATACAGTGGATTTTTTGTATTTTGTTTTTTTGGAAAGTTTAAATTTTTAATGATTAGAAAAGAATACTCTTTTTATGGAAAACTATCATTTTTTTAAATCCTTTACACAGTTATAAATTTATTAAAATGGATTAAAATTAAAATTTGTATAATTATGTAATTATAAATATAACTTATTGCATGCTAATCAACTTCATCTTGATATTTGAGATAACCACTTTTTAATCTTTTCAAAATATTTTCTATCGAAAAACAACTTTTATATTGCATATACAGGTTTAATTTTAAATAAAATTATTCCACATATGTGAATTAAATTTTGAAAAATGGATTCCATATTCATAATCATCATAATTAATATTATATAATAATTTCAACCAAGTTTTTTTCCTTAATGAATCGAAATAATAGTAAAAATAAATTGTTGCAGTAAGGGTTTAAAATAGGTTTAATAAAGGGTTAAAATAAATTATAGGGGTTTAAATTACCTAAATTTTTTTCCCAATCATATTTTAAGGAATTATAACTTATATAATATAACATTCGATAATAATCAATTTTTAGCCCTATGGAATGTGTAAAATGTGGGTATCACTTTTTGTTTACAAAAATTCCAAGTGTATCGTCTCACTCAATTATAAAAGGTCACCCCCACTCATATCTTCATTAAAATTAAAAATACTTTTGTATTTATAAATACCTACAAAAATGCACACCTATTCCCATACCAATTTCCTATTGTCCTTATTTTTATTATGAAACTTTACTAAGAAGGATTTTTGGGATAACTTAATTAGGGTTTTTATTAGGACGTATCATTTTTAAAATATTTATTTTATTTTATTCCTTCATACTCCTACTTATAATAATATAAAAACATGATGAAATAATAACACTTTTTTATATATTATACTGATATATTATTATTTTAATGGAATTCCCTTTATCAATCTCCTCTTCCATCAAATGGGAAACAAAACCATCGATTATGTGTACAATGGACTACTGCCTCATGAATCAATGTAATTTGTTTTCAATAACTCCCTCTTGAAGGTGAATATATTAAGGTATTTAACTTATTGATGTGATATTAATTAAATAATTATACTTATTTAATAATAATATAACATATACCTTCTCAACTAACAATCTTTTGGAAAAATGATAATGTTGCTCATATGTACGTGTGTACTACCACCTCCACAGAGTGTTGTGATACGTTTGACATTTAATTTTAGAATGGATGGTAATACGGAAATATATAATGAATATATTTTATATATTATATAAAATATAATCTTTAATGGGGAACTAATATTTACCTTTCTTAGGTTCCATCCATAAACAAATTAATACATCGTTCAGGCGTACATACGTCTTACCGTCTCCTTGAATGGTGTAATTAATTTTCATATATATAACTTTTATAGATGAATATACATATTTATATAATTTAAATATATCATATTTATATCATAATTTAAATTTTAGAGATTATTCAACCATAATCAATGTATAAGAACCAAAACAATTGAACTAAAACATATATGAAAAATGAAGTAGTTATCACTGTGAATAGTTTTATTAATAAATAATTATTAATAAATGGGTGGTACATGTTTATAATTAAATAATTTAAGTAATTATATATTATTAAGGTTCTGTAATATATTTATAATTTAAATATTTTTACAATACAATATTTTTGAATATATATTATTAAAGTCGAGACTTTAGGTAAGGGATTTTCATCTCACATTTTCTTGTGTGAGACACATTCCATATTCCCCACTTTATTATTTTATATATTGTGTTTTACTCACGTGAATTTAATTTGTAATGATTCTCTTGAATGTTATTGGGATATATAAATAAATATATGGTTCTCCCTTTAATGAATTTTTATTTCAAAAGTTAACAAAAAAATGTTTTTAGGCCATAATTTAATTATCTGTCAAGATAGTTTATGATTAAGTTTTGGAAGATTGAATATTTTGATATATCTCTCAAGAAAATAAAAAAATATATACAATAGTTATATCTGCAGAATACAAGTTATTCATTAATTTCCTTCTCTTTAAGTAATATTGAGACTAAAGGAATTTTTTAACCAAAAATGACTTTGTTTATCTCATCAGTCAAAAATCCATTTTCTTTAATGTCTATGTTTTTATGAAATGTTTTCAATAAATTTTTTATTTTTCTAAAATGAATTATAAATAAATATTTTTATCATTTTTTTATTAAAAAATTTTGTAGTAGTAATATTCTTGTTGTTTTCAAAAAATGTTACTTTTGACATTTTAATGGAAATGTGAAAGGAATAATTATTTTACCATACACAACATGAATGGAAAACTCCATTTCCCTAAAAACACAATGATTTTAATAATCCTTTATATTTGTAGAAGTTTATTTTAAAATAAGACTTTATCTAATATTTAAAAAATTATTATATTCTGAATAATTAATTTCAAAGAAGAAAAATGTTTTCCTTGAGAAATATTCCAAGCGATCATTTAAATTAATTTTCTAACTTAGATAAAATAGATTGAAATTTCATAATTTTTACTGGGGATATCATCCAATGATTACATTACTATTTTTTCTATGTATGGTTTATGATTATTAAAAATATTTTATAATGAAACTTGTTTTTTAATAGGTAATTCTATGATGAAATGTTTCGGAAAACTGTTTCCTTTTCAAGGGTAACAGTATGATGAATATTTTTTCATCTTGTGACACAAATATGTATTATTTTTATTATATTATGGCTTTTCCATGTATTATATATATATCTATCCAATGAATTTTGTAATTATTAATGTTATATGAACTCAAAGGGCTCAAGAGAGGTTATATGATGCCCAAAAGAGGGTACAAGGGAGGTTATCCAAATCCCAAAAGAGTGTAAAAGGGAGGTTATACCAAGATTTTATTATTAACAAGATTGGTTAGACCAATACTATTATGTTATGAATGCCTTTTTGGGTATCTTTGACATAATATTTTCTACAATTTTTTGAATTCCAAAAATATATTCCTTATGAGAATGTTATGCTTTCAAAGATCATGTTCTTTGATTAATTTACGATTCATGCCTTTTGAACTACCAAAATTTATTTCATGACTCAATATGGTGATCTTTTACATGAAGGGTATGGTTTTAAAAAGTTTAGGACATAATATAATACCATTATTCAAATTTTATTCTTATTTTATCACTGATATCTATATTTTATATCCTTAATATGAATATGAGATCACCCTTTCCTGTGATACATTTTCTCATTTAATAAAAAAAGTTAATATGTATGGTATTCGTAAGAAGGGTTCTAGTTATAAAAACATATTGGGTGATGATTTATTTATCTTATGAACTAGTTTTCTATATAGAAAAGTTTTTATATACACTAAACCATTATTGACATCATAAATGTTTTTAAGATGAATTAGATTTTCACCTATTAAGATGTATGGAATGTGCTTCAGCCCCTATAAGGTTAGATAACTATTATCAGGTTCTATAATAATTGGGTTACATTATGATAAAAATTTGAGGATTTGAATGGTTTAGAATTTTTTTTGTTTGAAAAAATTAGGATACACATATCACCAAGTTTATAGTAAGGATAAAAATATTCATAAGATAAATTTTTGGTATTGGAAAGATCATTTTGGTTTATAGAAATGAAATTTGGTTATACGAATGGAATAAATAAATTTATGTGGTTTTTATTTTGGTTTTAAAATCCTATCATGGTGATTTTTTTCTTTCCTTCATTTATGATATTTTGGTTTTTCATTGGTA
The DNA here is from genome assembly GCA_963277665.1 of Viscum album. NCBI lineage: Eukaryota > Viridiplantae > Streptophyta > Magnoliopsida > Santalales > Viscaceae > Viscum > Viscum album. The sequence goes on from OY728142.1 coordinate 1,494,697,364, forward strand.
GAGGACAATCAGGTAGAACATATCAGGAAGGTGTTTGGGTTTCTCATGGAACATTAGTTTTTTGGGAAGACTTGTAAATTTTTATTCTAGACTCATGATGTGTTACTTTAGGTTATGTTTTATAGATAATCGAATAATTGTTGACCCGTTGAGGATATAGGTTATTAGTTATGGTTGAAAATTTGAGTGTGAAATATTAAGGTGTAAATGCTCGATTAACGAGAGAGAAATGAAACATAATAGAGTTATTAACATAAATATTCCTCGGTTATGATGAAATTTATCATTGATATTGTCTTTATCTAAATATTATTACATCCTCCATGGTGAATCATATAGAGGAATTCCAGTTGGGATATTTTGAGGTAGAGGTGTACAGAGACCAGACTATGAATAATGATGCATTGAATGGTTGGTTTTAAGATAAATAAAATTAGGTGTTCTTTAATATATATTTATTTATTTCCATTGATCATAGGATATATTTTTTTTAGTGTTTCATATTACATTTTCTTCACTATATCTAGGAATTTAAAATATGTATCATGGTTTAAATAGGTAGTTTGGGTGGTCCAAATTGTATAATGTTGTACTTGAGTTTTTTTCTTTATTTTTTATGTGATGGAAGTGGAAAATTGATCATAAATATATAGTATTTTTCACATCCCTTATATTATATGTTGAGGTCATGTATATTTTATTTTATAGGATCATTTATTATTGGTGAATTTTTCATATAATGATAACATTCATTACCTTATTAGTATGGTTCCATATGCATATTTGTATGGATGATTATGTTAGTTTCCACTATGATTGGATTAAGAAGGATGGGATGGTATAGTTGTGTAGAATATTTCATTGGATATGGAAAAACATATTTACACTTATCATGATCACATGAGTACTACTCAGAGTAGACAAAACTCCAATGTGAATCAGAGAAAGTAGGACACTAGATCATGAGGTTGGATATCATGCCTTCTTGTGAGTACATGAAATGGAAAAATAATTTACAAGGTATATTTGTTTTCAATGAGACATATAATTATATTTGAGGTATTTAAGTGAATTGATGATTTATATCATGACTTATCACTACCTTCATTATTAAAAATGTTTCATGATGTGTTTTATATGTTGCAAATTCAAAATTGTTATCAATATCCTTCGAAGGTGATTGATTTAACAAACAAGTATATTGAGGTGGATATGATATTTATAGTAAAAATACCCTAGAAATCACATATAAGAATTTATACCTGTGATATTGTTTCATTTAGTGTGAGTTATTTGTATGAATGATAATGTATAAGAAATAATTTTAGAGAGGGAATAACAGAAGCAAGTGAAATATCCTTATTTTTTTAGATTACTTTTATTATGATCAATATTTAATTTAATATTATATTGAAAGTTAAATGAAAGTGTTTATGTTTTTTTTCACTACTCAATTGTTATGGATAAAAAATTTTGAGGACAAGTATTTTTAAAGTGTATGTCTTATAGAGACCTAGAATTTTAAAATTATAGAGTTTTTAAAATTTAATGGATTTTTATAAAACAAGGGGAAATGTAAATTTTATGGTTTATAGAGTGTAGTTTGTAGGGATACATTGGATTTAGGATGTGACATTTACCATCGGTTAGTAATTTTTTAATTCCTTTGTGTAAATGGTTTCCCCATAGATATTGGGTGTCAGTTGAATATTATTATTATTCCCTAACTTTTGAAGAACATTTTAAATTAATTAATTTTTATTAATAAATAATATGAAGTTGAAATATTATTGTGGGGGTGATAAGTAAATGTAAGTGTAATTAGAGCTAGATATTTTTTGGACTGGTATGTATAAGAAATTAAATGGTTAATTATGTGGGAATAGTTAATAGTATATAACAAAATGATAAATATACAGTTATGTTGGAATTTATGGAAGTGTTAGAGGAAAGGAGAAGAAAGAATCTGATATCAAAATTAACATGAGAATCAATTCCTGTGTCAACTTCATTATCTCAAGGCATAACACAATAAGAATTTCTAATGGTGGGTATAGTGGAAATTAATGTGATGACTGATAAACAAGACTACTAAAAAACTAATGGTGATAATTAGATGAAAAATGGAAATTATTCATCATGGAATATAGGTAGGTGACACAAAATTTCATATCTTATATAATCCTTCCAAATCCATCATTTCTTTTCCTTCAACAATGATAAGACAAGTTATTCTAACATGATTAAATTATTTGGTCATTAATTTGGATTGGGGATAGAGATATGATTAATTTACATTAATATAAAAATATGGAATGACGATTGATAAATATGAAATTGAAGGGATAATTAATATTTTAAATAATTAAATTTATATGAAATGAGAAATGAAAGATTATTATGGGGATTGATAAATAATGGAAAAAGGATGCCATTTGTAAGAGTATATCACTCAAGAGGGGGTGAATTGAGTATCTATAAAAAAAATCTTTTAATTTTTTTTTTTGAAAGAATATCACCCAATCAAAATACAATCAAGGTTAGTTTGTAATGAATTTATAAAAACCTTAATGTTCAATTAATTTCTCAGAAGATTGATTAGTTCTCAGTTTTTCAAATATAACTATTAGAAAAACTTTTAAAACGAATATACTGATTCAAAACAGATATAAACACATGATAAAATAACTATCAAAGTTCAATTTCTCTTAATTTGAAATGAATTAAACACTAATCAGATTAAAACAAAAGGCAAACTATCCAGCGGATAAAAATAAGACGTTCAGTCTCAAGCTGAGACATAGTCCTCCCACTTGGTGATCACCTGCCAATAAGTATTTTATATTAATAAACTTTTGATCTACACCCTGGATCAGAGTTCACAATAGTACACTGGGATGTCCAGGTAGCACTTGACCTCTACCATAGTTATTCATGGGAAAACTAACAAATATATTACACAAGATCTCTTTTATTGTTCTATGTGGGGTAATAGAGTAAAATGAGATTGAGTGTGAGTATATTTTAGTATCCTACAGTTATGCTCAAGAGACAGTGTGTGACACAAAAATATGCACACACTGATCAAAAAAGTAAACAAAATATCACAATAGAGTTATAAAAGAAGGATATATTTTAAATATCTTTGTGTGTTGGGTAGTAAAGCTCTCGACTCAATGGAAGTAGAGAAAATGATATCTGGGTCCTCTTAAGGAAGTTAGATTCAGAACAGAGTATCGTTATCTCTATAATCTAGCTTCCATATTTTAAAAGGTTCTGCACTTCAATGTTAGAATGTTCAGCTAGCTTCATCAGGTTATTTCTTGTGATATTAAACTTCTTGTTTACTCTAGCTTTGAGTTCTTCTATTTGCAATATCTTGCTCATTCTCTCAGTCTTCCTCTATTTTTCTTGCGAGTTCAAAGCATCCATTTATGTTTGAATTTGTAATACTTTTATACATAAAGGTCTTGTAGGCATGCAGATCTCCCCACATCCATGTACCTTGTACTGTATATGGATGGTCCTATCGAAAACAATAAATAATATCAGAAACATCAATTTATCAAAATATGACCATTAGAAATAAATTTTGAATTAATAAATTTGAAATAGTTATTTATGACTCTCGGTAGTCATAAGTATCAATGAGTAATTTGTATCGGTCTATCATTTTCATTCTATCATTGGTCTGCCACCATTGGTTTGTTGTCATCAGTATGTCATCATCAGTTTGTCTCCATCGGTTTGTCATCCATCAGTGTGTCGAACTTTGGTGTGTCATCTATAATTGTGTCGAACATCGGTGTGTCGAACATCGGTGTGTTGAACATCAGTCTATCAAACATTGATGTGTTGAACCTTGGTGTGTCGAACATGAACTATCGGTGCCAGAGACTCTGAAAAACTTCTTAAAGTGTCTATCTTACACAGAACCCTACTAGATTAAGAGACATAAAAAATATATGCATATATACACTTCTAAACATATTGGAGCATAAATTTAGTTTATTAACTTTTTGAAATATATTGATCAGTATGAAATAATTGATTTTCATAGAGATATTAAATGGCATGAAATAGTAGAATATGCAAATTGAAATTTTTTTTTTATGAAAACTACTATAGCATAGAGGGTCCAACAATATCCCCCTTTTTTATAATCACCAATTATGGCATACATGTAATGTTAAGGAATAATTATAACTTGACTTAATATACTTCAATGAATGTGATTATTCAATATAACTATAGTTTTCCCATGTTTTATTTTTTTTAAACAAATCACCCCATCAATTACTAGATTAGATAAAATATACATATATAGATTATTTTGAGTACATTCCATGTGTCCTATGATATAATTTCCCCCCCAAAAATTAAAAATGTATGCCTTTTCTCCACATTTTGATATTATGAAAAAAAGAAAAGGAGAAATAAAGAAGAAAAATATCATAAGGAAAATGAGAGACAGATAGAATATAAAAATGGATCTCCATTAAGAAGAAAAAGAGAACAGTCAACAACAAAAAATACACAAATCACTATCAAAAAGAAAATTCACCGCTAAGGGTTTTGCTTCTAAGGAGATTTTCCTTTATCTAAATAATTCTGAGTATGATGAGAAGGATTGGGAGTAGAAGAGGGAAGAGGTAGAGGGAAGATAGCACCCGTCAAGGAAACATCTCTAGGAACATTTACTACAAGGATGAGCCTTTTTTCTGACAACAAGCGATTGGCATATTTCTCTATAACGACCGGTCAAATCTTAGAAAGATCTTGACAGATAGTCGTTGGAGTAGGTGACCGAGAGGTAGTGAAAATGAAATCAGCAGGAGCAACCACAATTTCTTCATCTTGAACATGTAGATATGGATTGAGGTCCTTTAAGAAAATCATTGATGATTTCACCACTATATTCCATGGAATTCTGGAATTCATCCTTATTTTCATTGAATTTAGTCAACGGAGGGGTAAACTCCTTCAATTGAGTCACTTGCTTCTTGAAGTTTTCTGTTACTCGAGGGATTCGGAGATTTCTTGCTAAAGACTTGAATCTATTGATGAGATCATTCTTGGTATAGATCTTTGTAACGTACATATCCACTTTCTCTCTAATTTCATTATGAATTGAATTGGATCCATTTGTGCACTACCTTACCATATTATACAAAATATATGTACTTCTATATACCTTTTCAAGAGTTTCTGGGTCTGAAACACTCTGAGGATTTTTGAGTTCCTATCTCATTACTGCCTTGAGATATTACAAATCAATAACAACACCTTTCTTACTCCTAGAATTGGATGTGCTAGTAATTATTTTTCAAATTTATTCATTTAAAATTTTCAAATTTACACTGAGAAGATGACTAATAAAGTTCATAAGAACATATATTAGACAACTAAATGAGTTCTCGAAATCAAAGGTTAAGAATTTAATTAATTTCTCATCATCCTTACTTATTATCTAAGAAATGTATTAAGCCTAATGATGGTTTTAACTATGGTAATGATATTTATTGAATATTTTGGATCATCATTCATGCAATCCTTCCTGAATATGCATCTGAAATACCTAATGAAGTGGAGTCTTCACTTCTGGATCCAAATGAGGCTCTCAATGACTCACATAGATCATTGTTGAAATGATCGAAATCATCCTTAGTGACATAGTCACTAGGAACTAGTTGTGCTACTGGGTCTACTACTGGAGGTTCAACCGGTGTAATAGCCGAAAGAGGATATACTTCAGCTCGGACCTATGGTGCAGTAAGAGGAGGAACCCTCTCTTCATTAGAGTCATACCCCAACCCAAATAGAATGTATCCTAGATCATTATTCCACTCTTGTGTACATGTCCAGTCTCTTGGCTCAATAGTTAAAATCCAGAATCTTCTGCCCTGAGGCGTATGTAAAACATCATTTTCATCTCCTTCTTCATCCTGTCCTTTACCCATAAATACATTTCTGGGAATATGTACCAACTGAACTGGAGGTTAGGAAAGGGCTCCAATAACTTCATATTCTCCAAGCATTTCTTCAATCTGAGATATCTGAACCTCATCCTCTTTCTCTTGGCCACCAACCATTATTTCATTCAACTCCTGAATGATTTCTTGATTTTCAGTATTAGGATGGGGAGATCTGTCCCTATGACCAGAATCTCTATGATCAATAACCTCATGTTTAATAGGATCACCACCATCAGTAGCTCCATGTATATATTACACAATGGATCTATCAACTACATGTTTTCTCACTTTTAATGAATCACATAAATGCTCATCATTTCTCTCATCATCACCATCAGCATCATCATCATCATCATCATCAGACTCTTCATCTGACTTACACACATAACCATCAACACCAGTAACCTCACTCTCTTCCTCATACTCATCATCTAACAAAGGTTCTCTTGAGGTTAAATCCAAATGGGGACTAGCAGGTCAATAAGACATATCTATGTGGCATTCAAAAAACTCAATATCACTCTTGTCATAAAAAAAAGATCCTTCTTCCCTTTCCAACTCAGCCTCTTCTTCCTCATGAAAATAAATAGGTTCCACTCCTGGTTTGAGGCCTAGATCAAATTGATACATTAGTCTAGTAGGATGGTCAATATAATTGAATTCCTTATACAACCTTTCCTCATCTTCTACAAAGAATTTCTTCCATGGGTTCTAGAAGATATTAATCCTTTTTTAAATATATTTTAGACGGTAGAAACCACTGCATGAACTTATCAATTCATCTTCATCTTGCACACAGCCTATCTTCTTTAACATGGAAGAGATCATCCTAGGATAGTGTAAATATGTTTCCTTCTTCGATGGATTTATCATATCAGAAACGTGGACTATTAGATACCTACACATGTTCGCCTTTATCCCATTTTTTCAACAAATAGACCTGGAATACATCCTAATACTTCAAAGTAAAAAAATCTCCCTTCTTTGGGCATATTTGATTTTGAATAAACTTAAAAAGACACCTTGACTCTCCTTCGAATTCACTAGAAATAGTCCTTCTAGATTTTCCCCTTATAGTAAGGTCCTTCAAAGCATCTTTATATGAAAAAAAACAAAGTAAGGTGGAATATTAACCAGATAATTAGCATAGACACCTTCATGTGGCATCTCCAACCACTCAGCCCAATCCTTATAAATAAAGCTTATCTCCTTTCCCTTCACCAGTGACTTCTTCTTTTCTTCCTCATCACCATCCAGGGATATCATCAAATGTTGATAAAACTCAGGTACCAGCTGTGGATAATGACGTATTTTATTTTTTGAGAACTAGCACAGCCATCCTTGAGATTCTGGTACTCACAACAAAAATGACCTGCTTTATAGAAGCCACTCCTCAGACACTTATTTCTCAGTTGTAAACACTGGGAATTCCAAGATTGGTTTTGTTATCCCACTGGACTAACCCTTATGATGCATAGTAGATGGAGATTTTCTCATCTCATCCATCGCAAGCTTGGTCCTTTCTATTTCGAGGTTCGGATTCCAAAGGAGTTTAAAGGACATGGGTAAATAGATAAAGTGAAAAAGGGTAGAAGGTATTACGGTAGAGGGAATGTGAAATGTCGAAGTGGATTGAATTCAATTTATCATTTAGGGGTCAAAATAACATAAATAATTAAATTTTAACTTGACAAAAATAACACAAAACAATTTCATTTTATTTAAAACAGACAGAATTAAGAAAGAGTCCTTAAATATATCGGTGTCATAGAATCTTTTTTACATGATCGGTTCCATGGGATCTGTTTCACATAGATTAGCTTCATGGATCGGTTTCAAGTGATTGATTTTACAGGATCAGTTTCAAGGATTGTTTTTATGACATCGGTTTTAAGAATCAGTTTCAGGAGATTGGTTTCAAGGATCGGTTTCGTGAGATCGGTTTCACGGATCAGTTTCACAAGATCGATTTCAAGGACCGGTTTCATGAGATCTTTTCAAGGATAAATTTCATGAGATCTGTTTCAAGGATCGGTTCCACGATATCAATTTCATGGATTGGTTTCATGAGATAGGTTTCAAAAATTGATCTCACGAGATCAGTTTCAAGGATCAGATTCACAAGATCGGTTTCCAGGATCTGTTTCACGAGATCGGTTTAAAGGATTGGTTTTAGAAGATTGGTTTCAAGGATCGGTTTCATGGGATCAGTTTTAAGGATCATTTTGATAGGAATTTAGAGACTTATAATTTCTAGTTCATGTTTGATGTAATTAATTCTCTTATAGTTTAAGGTCTTAGTGAAGATATCAACAAGTAGATGCTCAGTCCCAATAAACTCAAGATTTATTTCACCTTTTTTATAATGATCTCTCAAAAAGTGATGTATTACATCAATGTTATTTGTTCTAGAATGATAAATTGGATTCACAGAAATTTTAATAGCACTTGTGTTATCACAATTTATGGGGATATGTCTGAATTAAAATCTATAGTCTAATAATGTGTGTTTCATCAACAAAAGTTGTGCACAACAACTACCAGCAGTAATGTATTTTTCTTCAGCAACTTCTAATGCAACTGAATTTTCCTTTTTACTACACCATGATATTAGAGACTTTCCCAAAAATTGACATGTTTTAGAGGTACTCTTTCTGTATAACATACATCCACTAAAGTCAGTATCTAAATAACTAACCAAATCAAAAGGTTATCATATAGGATAGAACAATCCTAAATTAGTTGTATACTTGAGGTATTTGAAAATTATTTTACCAACACTTAAATGTGACTCTTTTGGGTTTTCTTGAAATCTTTCCCACATTCACACACTAAACATAATATATGTTTTACTAGTAGTTAAGTACCACATGCACCCAATCATTCCTCTGTAAGTAGTTTGATCAAAAAAATTTCCATTTTTATTAAGATCTAACTGACATGTAGAACTCATAGGGGTTTCACTAAACTTAATTATATTAAAACCATATCATTTTAAAAGATATTTAATGTACTTATTTTGATTTCAAATTATACCTTCTTTATTTTGAAATATTTGAATTCTTAGAATAAATATAATTTCACCAATCAAACTCATTTCAAACATGATTTGCATTATTTTTCAAAAATCATTACATAAATAATTTTTATAATATCCAAAGATAATGTCACCTACATATATTTGAGCTATTAAAACTTTGTTTGAAATTATGTTTATAAATAATATAGGATCGGAAAATCTTTTTGCAAAGCCTTTAGAAATAATAAAATTACTCAACTTTTCATACCAAGCTTTTAGAGATTGATTCAAACTGTATAATGATTTAGATAATTTGAACACCTAATTTTGAAAATGAGGATTTTTAAAACCTTCAGGTTGTTACAAAAACTTCCTCAATTATATAACCACTTAAGAATTCACTTTTGACATCTATTTGATAAATTTTAAAATCCAAATGTGCTGAATAGGAAAGTAAGATCTGAATTGCTTCAAGTATAGCTACTAGTGTAAATGTATCTTCATAATCAATTCCCTTTTCTTGATTATATCCTTGTGAAACCAATCTAGGTTTGTTTCTAACAATATTTCTATTTTCATATAATTTATTTCAAAATACCCCTTTGGTTCCTATGGTCAACATATTCTTCAGTCTATCTGCACATTTCAAAATATTATATCTTTAAAACTAATTATGTTCTTCTTACATGGACTTTACCCAAAATTCATCATTGAGCACATCATTGATATTTTTAGTTTCAATTTGTGACATGAAATATTAATGTTCAACATAGTTTCACAAGGAATCTCTAGTTTGTGTTCCTCTATCCTAAACTCCCACAATGACAGCTTGGGGATGATTTTTAGGGGTCCTAGTTGGTCTAGAAAAGGTAGAACTTGATATTTTAGGCTGGTCAAGTTGATCTAGATCATTATGGTTAGGATCTAGAGAATTTATAGAACTAGATTATTTCAAAGATTATATCACATGATGATTTGAGGTTTTATCATTAATGTCTAGATTGGATATATCCTCTTCAATATTTTCTCATGAGGTATTGATCTCATGTGGATGTGTTTCAACAAACATGATATATACAGATTCCTCTAGGAACTTTGTTTTCTTATTAAAAACTATATAGTCTTTTCTTGATGTATAATATCCAATAAATATTCCTTCATCACTTTTAGAGGAAAATTTATCTAAATAATATTTAGTGTTATGAATATAAACATTACATCCCAACACCTTAAAATAACTTACTTTGGGTTTCCCATTATTAAATAACTCATAAGGAGTTTTCTTAAGGATGGGTCTGATTAAGAATTTTTTTATTATGTAACAAGCTATATTAACAGCTTCATCCCAGAAATAAATAGGTAGGTTATATTCATTAATCCTAGTTCGAGAAATTTCTTGTAGGGTTCTATTTTTTATTTCTTCCACACCATTCTGTTGAGATGTACTAGGAGAAGAGAAATTATTAATGTAGCCATTTTGTGAGGAAAAACATTCAAAATCGTGATTCTGAAACTCACGACCATGATCAATTCATAAGGATTTAATCTTAAGTACACTAATATTTTCTATAGTCCTATCATTTTTGGTAATGTGAGAACATGCTTCACTCTTGGGAGCTAGGAAAAAGGTCTAGGCGTACCTAGAGAAATCATCTACAAGAATATAAACATAGTGCTTCCCATTGAGACTCAAAACTATATATGGTCAAAAAAATCCATGTGAACCAACTCAATAGTTTGAGAATTAGTTACTTAATTCTTTGTTTTGAAAGAGATTTAATGTTTCTTTCCTTTTTGATAAGGATTACATGCCTTATTGTCTGAAAACTCTATTTTTGGTAGGTATTTAACTAATCATATTATCATTAACATCTTACGAGAGTGTATGTTGCAATGTCTTAGTCTTCTATGCCCGATCCAGGACTCTTTGTGAAAGACATTTAGACAAGAGACATTTTGTGAGGGTAGTGTGTCTAGATTTATAGTAAATACATAATGATTTCTAAAAGAAATAAATACTAAGTTATTATTGGAATCAAAAAACATGGCATGAATCATTTTTGGATTTCACATTGAAACCATCATCACACAATTGAGATATTTTGATTAGGTTATACTTTAATCCATCAGCATATAGTACTTTAGAAATTAAAATATAGTTAGGGTTACCAATCTAGCATGGGTCGATAATTTTTCCTTTACCATTGTCACCATATTTGACATTCCCTACATAAATCTAGATAATACTTTTAATGCATGAATAATCCCAATCATATGTCTTTAATAACCACTTTCCATGTACCACAGCTTTTTATAGGATCTCTTTCGGCATTTTACCTACAAAAAAGTTCATCCAATAAATGACATTGGTACCCATATTTGTCTGGGTCCACATGCATTAGTCATATATGCTTTAAGTACGCATAATTGTCTTATGGAATTTCTATATATAGAATACAGAGTGTTTGAAAAATAATCTCATATTGGTCCTAAATAATTGGATGCATTAAAACAATTCTTGGATGTGGAACTTGCAACAAAATTCTAGTTTTTGAAAAAAGTAGCAGATTTTCCATATTTGGTTAAAAAAGGTGATTTGGATAGATTCCTTTGACTTGGTTGATATCATATCTTATAAGTATACTTTGGAGCTATATTTTACTAATAATTTGAGTAAGATTATTTTTTCCATTGGTAAAATTTTTTAAGTCTTTCTTAAATGGTTCATTAAACATTATTAAGTCATTGTTCTCCTAGAGCAGTTGAGCATTTTTCACTTTTTCAGTTGTAAGTTCAGATTTAAAAGTCATAGTAAGAGAATATTGTTTCTTCAATGATTTATATGTATCATTAAACTCATTACATGTTTCTTCTATAATGTTAAAATATTCTAATAATTTATCATTTATCATATTCTCATACTCGTATTCATAATAATAAGAATTATGTATAGGAGAGTCAGAAGTTACCTAAGTTGTGTTTGTCATAAACCACATACTATCCATATCATCTTTCTAATTTTCAGATGAAGAATAATCACTTGATTTGTCCTCTGAGGCACTTCAGGTGGATTTCATTTCTTTCTTATACATTCTATCCTTATTTTCATACTTTTTCTCATATTTTTTCTTTGGTCTATCAGCCTTAACATGTCCTTTCCTTTTACATTCTAACAAAATTATCACTTATAAGTTATCATTTCTCTTCCAATAGTTTATTCAATTTCCCTTATCGTCATACTTACCATTGTAATTGACATTTTTGAAAAACTTTGTTTTTATAAAATTTCCTTAATCTTCTAGCTAGCTGGGCCATTTCTTCATCATTGTTTGAAGCTAATTCTTCACTGCGAAAGCTTTCAATAGCATCATAAACATTCTCCTTGTATTTTTTTAGATGCAGCAGTCTTGAAGGCTATAGACTTTAGTTTTAGGTCATCCTCTTCTTGATTTACCATAAATTTCTCTTCATACATCATTAATTTTCCAATATACTCTTTCACTAGAATCTTATCAATGTCACTGGATTCCCTAATAGACACAGATATCCCACAGTATGTTTTGGGTAAGCATATCATAATCCTCATAATCTACTCTTTGGCTATTACTTCTCTTCCTTAATAAATCATGGTATTCACAATTTCATTGAACTGGAGATACATATCAGATATAGACTCATCAGGCTTCATTTTGAAATTTTCATATTTAATCGTAAAAGTATTTAATATCATTTATTTAGCATTAGATGTTTGTTTATGAGAAACTGATAGAGTGTCCTGAATCTCATGTGCATTTTTATAAGTAGAAATACAGTTAAACTCTTCATCGCCTAGTGCACAGTGCAGAGCATTTATTTCATTATAGTTAATGTTATACACAGTCTTGGTAGGTTCAACCCAAGTGTTTCTAAAAGTTTTAGGAATTTTATATTTACTTTCAATAGCAGTCTAGATTTCAAATCCATGCATTCTAGATGTATTTTTAGTTTAAGCTTCCACTAAGCATAGTTAGTTCCCTTAATGAAATGTGGTTTATTGGTAGTAACCCATTTAAATATATTATCTATAATCTTGAATGTAAAATAATTTCAAAGAAATAAAAAAAATGTAATTAACAAAAATTTTGAGATCATTAAAAAACAATTATAATCACAGTTGACAAGATTTGAAAACTAACAATAATTTTTAATTCTTTTGATACAAAATGTTCATCAGAGTAGATCACTCAAGATGTGGGTGAATTTATTATAAATAAAAATTTCTTTATAAATGGGTTTTTAAAAGAATATACCCCAATCAAAATAGAATCAATGTACATTTGTAGTGAATTTATAAAATTCATTAATGTTCAATTAATTTCTCAGAAGATTGTTTAGTTCTCATCTTTACCAATCTAAAGATTAATCAAACTTTGGAAATGAATATACTGATTAAAAATATATATAAACACTTGATAAACTAACTATCAATGTTTAATTTATCTAAATGTGAAATGAATTAAGCACATATTAGATTAAAACAAAATGCAAGGTTCAGTCTCAAGTTGATACTTAATCCTCTCCACTAGGTGATCACCTACCACCAAGTATTTTATATTAATAAACTTTTGATCAACTCCCTAGATTGGGGTTCATAACAACACACAAGAATTTCCAAGCCACACTTGATCTCTACCACATTTATTCATTGTAAAACTAACAAAGAGATCACATAAGATCTCTTACATTGCTCTATGTGGGGTACAAGAGTAAAAAGAGATTGAGTGTAAGGATATTTTAGTATCCTCTATTTATGCTCAGAAGATAGTGTGTGTGAATCAAACAGATGCACACACTGCTCAAAAATTTAACCCAAAATCACAACAGAGTTATAAAATAACAATTGAGTTTAGAAATATCTGTGTGTTGTGCAGTAAATCTTTGGACTCAATGTAAGTAGAGAAAATGATATTCGAGTCATCTACTAAAATTTTTCATCAGAATAGAGTATCAAATTCTCTATAATCTATCTTCAAGATGTGAAATGGTTCATCCCTTCGATGTTAGGATATTCATCCCTCTTCATAAAGATGTTTCTTGTAATATTAAACTTCTTCTATACTCTAGATTTGAGTTATTCTATTTTCAATAGCTTGCTCATTCACATAGTCTGCCTTTCTTTTTCTCGCAGGTTTAGAGCATCCATTAATGTTCAAGCTTGTAATCCTTTTATTCTTCAAGGTCTAGTTGGCATGCAAGTCTCCCCACATGTATCTACCTCATACTATATTCAGATATACCTATAGAAAACATTAAATAATGTAAGAAACATTATTTTTCCTAAATATGACTATAGGAAATGAATTTTGAATTGATATATTTGAAAAAAATATTTATGAATATCGGTGAGTCATATGTATTAGTGAAGCATTTTCATTGGACTTTCATTATCAGTCGGTCATTGGTTTTTCATCATCGGTGTTTCATCATTGGGCAATCATCATCGGTCTGTCGTCATCGATGTGTCATCCTTCGTTGTGTCGAACATCAGGGTGTCATCCATCAGTTGTCGAACATTAGTGTGTCAAACATCGGTGTTTCTAGCATTGGTGTGTCGATCATCGGTGTGTCGAATATGATCTATCGGTGCCAGGGACTCTGAAAAACATATGAAGTTTCTGTCTTACCAATAACACTATTAGATTAAGAGACATCAAATATATATATAAATATACACTTGTAAACATATTGAATCATAAATATAGTTTATTGAATTATTAAAATATATTGATCCGTATGATATAATTGATTTAAATAGAGATATTAAATTTCATGAAATAGTATGATCTATAAATTGAAATTATTTGTGATTTTGAATACTACTATAGCATAGAGGTTCCAAGAGATGTAAAGAAGAATGATTAATATAATTATATGATATTAAAATTTTATGGATAATGATAATATTGGATTGATGTTGGAAAATGATGAAATATGATTTAAAATAAATAAATTATGAGATAAATATTATTTATAATATTTGAGATAAATTTTGAATTACTTGATTTCATGGGGAAATGAATAAATACATTATTTTTTAATATTATGAAGAATTTAAACTTTTGGAAACATTTTTCTCAATGAATGATTAAAATCAAAAGATTTTATAATGATATATATTTATGAAATTAATAAAATGTGGAATTGAAACATAGAGACTGATGAGAAATCTAATTTTATGATAATGGAAGTTTAATTTTATTGAAGTATTTTTTGTATGTAGTGACTCAGGTTTGACCCTATCAGGATTTGGAATCTTTTTATAGACAATTCAAAAGATAGAGGCTGAGACAACGTGTGATTCTGTGGCCCAGTGATCCTAAAACAAAATTTTCAAAAATATTAGGTATTTTATACAATTCATGTGGCATAAATAGGTTATATCTCAAAAAATAGCTCGGATTAGAAATCTGAGGGCACATTTACGTCTGTAGCGTGTTGTTTACTATAGGTGAGGTATAGGTTTTGTGGGCGTATTCCTTCTGTGGAAAAAGACACCAAGGGTGTATTTATAAAAAAATTAAATTAATTTATTTGGGACGTTTTCTCAAATAAAATTTGAATGGAGTCTCAGATAAATTTTTTTAGCCTTTCGTTGAGTCCAGAAAATCATATTTATCCTAAGAACAATATAATCATTATCAGCAATGGGAGTCGGGTTGGAGGTGTGTTGGAGATGGGCTATTAAATGGAGAAGATATAATTAAAAATTGAATTTTCACCCTCCACTCCTCATTCATGTGGAAAGGAGAAGAGTCATACCCCTCCTCCCATTCCACATTTATGATTTAACCAATGACGAGCCGCCAGCAGCCATTTTTGAAGTTGATCATTGCAGGATTGGATATTAGTGCGTCGCAAGCATTGTTCTGCACCTAAAGATTTGTTGTTTCACCCCAAGGTAGGCGGTTTGAGATTTGATCATGTCCCCCTATTTATGCAATGTTTTTATTTGATTATTCATCAAGGATATGTAGATCAAGTCCTGGTCTTTCCAAAACAACTATTTTATCTATTTTTTAAACCACCATTGTTTTTCCAAATAGACTGTGTAAGCTTTGGCGATGGGTTCTAATGAGGAGGCAGTGCAGGAGGCTCTTGCGGTGGTAGAGCAGTGGATTCCAATAATTGTGTGGTGTGCTGGAGGAGGGTGATGCTAGTACGCATGGGACACCAGAGGGTGGATCTAGTACTTCAGCGTGGACGGGAGCTGGTAGCGGAGGCCGGTGGGTCAGGCCGGCCCGTCCTAGGTAGGGAAAATCAGACAGAGTGGGTCGATCGAGTCTGTTTTGGTACATGGTATTTTAAAACCTCCTTACTCTCAGTCTGGTTGTTTGATTTGTTTGAAATATATGTAAATGAAACCCTTGATTCAAGGAATGACTTTAAGGAATCTTTTTGGACATTTTTTGTCTTGTTTGAGGCTCAGTGTCATGAAACGTCCATTTAAAATAATAATAATATAATTATTATTATTTGACGATGATTGTAATGGATCTATCTCACCTATCTGATCTCTGATTGATGCACCATCAGCAGTGTTTTGACAGTAACCCGAAGGGAGACGTTTTAATACCAATTTTAGGTGATGAAACTGAAATCAAGGTTTGGGGACCATAAGTCTCAGTTTGGGCGTTTATGGTGAAATGTGTCTTTCTCACTAGTTTTCTATTTTGAAAAAATGAATATTTGATCAAGCATTTTTTCTGAAAGTATCACAATAGTGTGATTCTTTTGGGTGTTAAGATACTTATTTAGGATCTCATTCAATGTGTAAGTAGTGGTGAAATGTTCATTTTTCACCGGTAATCTGTTTTGTTATGTAAATAGATGATCCTGGTTGTTTTTATATATAGAATTTGTTGGTGAACATTGTTTGAGCCTTGGAGATGTAAGGTGAGGCAATGTTATGGGATGCTGGTTTTAGCGTTGTTCGAACTAGCAGCGGTCAAGTGAGCTCCCTTGGTCTATGCCTTTGAGGGTTTCCATGGTATTATATCCTTAGTAATGGATTGTAATCCCATCAATAGGATGAGCTGTATAGTGTTTCGGTATCTATCCAGAGTGTCCATGGTAGGATCCTCTATTTTATCATTGTCACTAGATCGGGTTATCAGAATCATTGTGACCAAGACTACACGGGCGGTGTTCCCCTATCTAGAAGGATAGCCCTATTGGGTTTTTGGTATCCTTGGATATATGATCCTATATGAAGTGGCTAGTTTCATTAGAGTTGCAGCATCGTTGGGTATATAATCTCTTACTTAATAGATGATTTATGTAAGGGTTATTTATCATCAGGTGTACGATACCCTACTGCACATGTTATCCTAGATGGATTTTGTTGTATCATTGTGACCTACATTACACAGGTGGAGAATTCTATTTTAGTGATATGATCTCTAGAATGTCAGATTGGGTTGTGGCATCCCCTAGTGGATCCTAAGTATGATCCTCTCTTTGAGAGATAATTGGATATCGGTTAGGGTTGTGGTATTCCCCAATGGATCCTAGGAGTGATCCTTTTTCCAATGAGTTGTGGTTTACAGTATTCGATTAGGGTTTGTAGTATCCCCCAGTGGATCCTAGGAAGGACCCTCTATCTGAGGATCGAGATCAGCGGGTTTTTAGCATGTCACGCTTTGTAGAGATATCTAACAAGCGTGTTCTCTTGGTTATGTGTTCCCATATAGAATCGAGTAGGAACATATCTCTTTTGGTGAGGTTGGAACCTCGTGAGACTATGATGAGTATATCTAGGTTTATTTTGGGAGTCCCCATAGAATGTGACATTTCATTGCCATGCTAGGGGCGTTGAGATGGATAGTCGAGTGTAGCTAAGAATGGTCTTGAGATGGATTTCCTCTCTTGTTAGGGTCTTATCTAGCTATGTCACATTAAGTGATGTCTAGTAGTTACTCCTTTTTTATTTGGGTTTTTTGGGGATCCAACATAGTATCTTGATACCGAACCCTACATGGGCTTTTCTAAATCATGTCGTTTTCCTTATGAAGACCATAGTACTTTCAACAAGGTCCCAGATGGACCTGAAGCATGCATAGCTTAGTGATATCGAATGACTTAGGTGTTTACTAATGCTTGGTTGAGGAGCTTCCTAATGAGTATATCTGATATTGATCCCCTTCTTCTGAGCAAGTCAGACACTTTTATTGTTTTCTTTGGTGGGATCTGTTTTTTTTTTCCTTTTTGTATAGTTGTTTCACTCTTATTATGGGATTGATGTATCCATGAATTTCATTTATGTTTTTATATATATCTCTACACTATTTTATGGAGGTGTATGTGGGTGCATGCATACAAGTTTTATAGGTTAAGGCCACCCATGTGTGTGATAGCCTACTCGGTGTTGGTTTCCATCCCCTAGCCTATTGAAGGAATACTTGGTGTGTCATGGCTTGAGGCCCATTTGGTCGAGTCATGATAGAGTGCTATCAGAGGATGTTCTACCTTTGGGACCACAAAGTATATATGGTCTAGTTGCGAGCATGGTTTTGGTTGCATAGCAGAAATGTTAGGATGTTTTGAGTTCAAGGTTCATGATAGGGACTCCAGTGTTGGTGTAAAGTTTGACCTATCCACTCACCATGACTCTAATATCATGCCTTTAGACTCAAGACATTTTTATATTGGTCATAGGGAAATAATGGTGCATACATAATATAGGACTGGGTTGTGGGTTTTCTTTATCCTTCTTGAGTTATAAGCCTATATATATTATTTGACCCAGGGAAATCATGATGTTATATCAAGAATTTTCCACAATGATAGCCAAACAAGGTTCTACAGTAGGAATGTGGTGATGATCATCCCTGCGATGGGGATTTGGTGTTGGGGATGGGTTTTGAGGTTAGACCTCCATGTGGTACACCAGTTGAGCCACCACCTGTTGAGCTGCAGGTTGTACTGTCAATGCAGGATAAGAATTCATAGAGGTTGAGTGCACTGCACATGTTCAATAGGAATCAGACACTGAAGTAAATGGGTGATCTAGATCCCCATACAGCTGATGACTAGTTCGAGGCAGTCACCCATATGTTTTACCAGGTGAGGAAACCTCCATATAAAATGGTTGTCCTACTGGTGAGCCTTCTACATGGTTCGACCAGACGATGGTGGAGTTTGGTGATATAGTCCCATGATGAGGAGATTCTCACTTGGATAGATTTTGAACGGCTCTTCTGGGAGAAGTTCTATCTAGTCACATTGTGGTTAGTATATACCCAAGAGCATTTGTAGCATCCGATGGGGGGCTTGACTATTTCAGAGTAATCAGTGAGTTGTAGAGACATCTCACAGTACTCCATGGATATGGTTCAAGACCCATTGTTTATTGATCAGAACATCAATCAGGGAATACGTAGAGATATCTGATCATGTGTGGTTTTCATGTTCATGGAAACCTATGCTATATTTCTAGAGTGGGCCTTGGTAGTAGAAATATTTCTGGCTGATAAGACTCTAACCGTCAGTGTTGGGCACGTTGGAGTTGAGACCTCAACAGCTCGTTTGGTAGCTAGTAGCTAACAGTATGATGGGGGTCTAGGTGTGTGTGATATTTCAAGATCCATCCCATGTATAATGAATATGAGGTTTATGGATCTCAATCCAATTTTGGTCAGCTTCAAGAGTGTCGGTGTTATGCTTACGACAACCTGGGAAATCATTCGAGATATTTTATGACCTATCATGCTACTAAGTGAGATTTGGTCGACAATCCACCTTGGATGAGTTAGTTTCTCGAGTGTGGAGGTATGTAGGGTGGCGGATGTGGAGAAAAATCTTGTGTTATAGCATCAAGAGGTTGAAGGCAGTATGAGTTTCCACCACCACCACACCCTGGTGGTCCACACTAGGCTCAATGATCATGAAAACTAGGGGAGGACAAGTGCAGGCCTTGTAATCTATTCACAAGAGGCTCTGAAGATGGATAGAGGTATGTTATGTGTCATTTCTACATTCTACAGTAGTTTTTTCGACACTAGTATGAGGTACACTTTAATTTATTTTTTTGCTCGATGTTTTCCCAAGAATTAGTAATACCATGTGTTTGTGTCGCTCAGTGTAGATTTGAATTCTTGAGATAGATAGGTCCTTCTCCCAATGAGATGTATTTTTGTGATGTGAATAAAATTGTGTGGGTGAGTCACTTTTTCCCAAATTGGATAGTTTCTAAGTGTGGAGGATGGGTCCCTATGACTTGTGTATTCGGGGCAAGGTTGTGTGTTGGGAAGTTTTCACTAAGGGGCTTGGGATCCCCATAGTGTGTGCTTGATAGATTCATAGGAACACTTGGTGGATATGTTGGGTTTTTTGGTGAACATGTTGGCATGGGAGACCCAGTTGAGAGTTCAGTTTTATTCCCTCTTTCCTAGATTTTCGCTTTTTAGGAAATAAAATCCTTATGGGGGGAGGATGTACTGACTCGGGTTTGTACCTTTCAGACTTTGGAATATTTCTACAGACATTTCTAGAGTTAGGCACTAAGACAATGTGCGATTTAGTTTCCTGGTGTTACTAGAATTTTTTTTAAAATATTACGTATTTTTATACTATGAAAATGGTGGAAATGCGTAATCTCTCAAACTGTAGCTCAGATAAAAAATGTGGGGGCATGGTTCTGTTTGGAGAGTTTCATTTACCCTAGCAGGGGTATATGTTTTTTGGGCACATACATTCTATTGAAAAAGTTATCAAGCGTGTTTTCATAAATAAATTAAAATAATTTATTTTGGATGTAATCTTGAATATGTTTTGAATAGAGTCGTGAATCCCATTTTTGAGCCTAATATTGATTTCATAATGTAGTGTTTACCCTAGGTGCGACATAATCATAGTTATCACTGGGAGACGATCAGAGGTGTGTGGGAGCTAGTCTGTTAAACGGAGAGGATATAATTAAAAATTAAACCCTCATAATACACACTTCTCCTTGTGAATAGGTGAGGAAGCATTCCATTCCCCCTTCCTAATTGATGAACGAAACAAGTACGAGCCACCATCAGCCATTTTCTATATAGATCATTATAGGATTGGGAATCAGCATGTCACAGGCGTTTTTCTGCACCTGAAGCCTCATCATTTCACCTCAAGGTAGGTGGTTTGAGCATTAATCCCATCCCCCTATTCATTCATTTTTTTCTATGATTATTTATCAAGGTTGTGTAGATTGGGACTTGAGATTTTTTAACCAGATTTCAGATCAATTTTTTGACCACCAGAGTGCTCCCATTAATCTTAGGAATGTTTGGAAGTGGGTTTTGGTGAGGAGGTGGTGTGGTAGAGTCTATCAATGGTAGATCATCGGTTTTTGGTGGAGGCGTGGCGCTGGGTGTGGTGGGGCAGAGTGAAAGAGGGTGACAGAGCCAGTGGGTATGGGACGCCGAAGGGAGGATCTATTATTGTAGCACCACCACGATCCGGTGAAATACCCTGGTGGGCCAGCATTATAAAGATACTTTTTGGTGTTCAGTGCTATCCCAGGTGGGGTGGACCGGCCAAAGTGGGCTAATGTTGCCATTTTTGGTTCAAGGGTGTTTTAAACCCCCCTAATTCTAAATTTAGGGGGTCTAGTTTGTGTACCATCTGTGGAAATGTGACCCTAGACTTAAGGAAGACCCTTTCAGTCCATATAGAAGACTTTTTTTCTTTAGTTCATTCATTAGTTTCATAAAAAATTTACTTAAAATAATAATAATATAATTATTTTTATTTGATGAAGCATGTAACAAACATATCTCATGTGTCCAAATTCTGATTGACACACCATCAGTAGCATTGAGACCCTAACTCTAAGGAAGAAATTTTAAGACTGATTTTGGGTGATGAAACGAAAATTGAGTTGTGGGCCCCACAAGTCTCAGTCTGGGACATTACGATGAAATGTGTCTTTTTCACTAGGTGTCCGATTAAGATGAAGGAATACTTTATCTTGGATGTTTTTTCACAAGGATCACATAAATGTTATCCATTTGGATGTGTGGATAATTTTTTTATATATTTTTTAACATGGAAGTAGAGTTTAAAACTTTATTTGTCACCAGTTATTGGTTTGGGTATGTAAATAGATTATCCTGTGTTTTTTTCACGTAGAACGTGATGGTGGTCGTGCTTTGAGCCATAGAGATGCGAGGTGAGGTGATGTTATGGGATTTTGGTTTTATGGGTGTTTGAAAAAATAATGGTTGAGTGAGGTCCCTTGGTCTATGCCTTTGAGGTTGGTGTTGTATTACATCCTTGGTATAGGATTATAATCCCCTGGATAGAATGAGTGGTCTAGAGTTGTGGTATCCCTGCGGAGTGGCTAGCATAGGACCCTCTAGCAGATCAGTTTCCCTATATCAAGTTATTGGAAACCCTATTACCAACACTATGCAGGCTATGACCCCTATCTATGAAGATATATTGATATGGTTTGTGGTATCATTGGATATATTATCCCCTACAGATTAGGCGGTTTTTGTTCTATTGTGGTATTGTCATTTATATGATCCCCTACTCATCAGATGATTTATGTAGGGCCTAGGGTATCTTCGGCTATACTATCCCCTATTGCATGGGTTATCCCATATGGAGTTCATGTTATCATCTTGACCAACAAATTCATGACCCGTTCTAGTGGGGCCCGTGTCATGACTCCCCAAGCCCGCTTCCAATAGGCCAGGGGCTAGTGACTAGCACCGAATAGGTATATTACTAACATGGGAGGCATTGCCTAAGTACCTGTACACACGCACAAATCTCCAAGCCCACAAATGATGAAATGTAACACACTAAGGAAAACAATGCATGCATACAACTAAACCCCAACCAACAGAGTACGATGAAAGGTAGAGTACTGTAAAAGTAATGTGGGCCAAAATACAAGCCCACCAAAAACAAACAAACAACCAAGAGTATGAAGACTGAAATGTCAAACCTGTAAACAGAAAAGGTACTGGGACTGCTACTCATAGCCGTAGGAACACCTCGGCCTAAAGGGAACTCAGAATGCTCGGTCCAGTCCTGGTCCACCCTAGACTCGGTCAAAAGGATACTCGTCTGCACAAGACACCAGACGTGAGGGAAAAACCCATGAAGGGGTGATTATAACAATACTCAGTAGAGGACCCCGAAAACCACAAAGCAGTAAATAACGTAAAGGTACAGTTATCTATGCACAGTATATGTCTACAGAACATATAATACAAACCATATATACTCAAACCCGGCCCTGTAGTCAAGGGACGAGTCACACAACCACATACCCCCGTTAGGGATTCTATTCGAAGATTCTGTGATGCACTCATTCCAGGAGAACACACTCAATGGGTCTTATAGCTCTGATGACGTCCGTCCGAGAAGTTTTGTTCTTCGGGAACCATCACGAGAGGTAGCTGCACTTGTTACAGGAGACACACTCTTGAGGGGTAAGGTTACGGTAGATAGAACCACTCATTTTGGGAGACACACTCCTGAGTGGGAAAGATCACGATACACATATGAGGATCACTTCGAGGTCCATGGAGGATACCGTGACTCATACAGATTCACCAGTTAGGTGATAAACCAGCTAGGTAGAGGATCAATGCCCGATAGAGTTGGTCACATCGATTCCTGACTCTACCTAGGGTCAGGAATGGATATAGGATCTCGCTTCGGGCCTCTCGGAGGGATTCTGACTCTATCACAGAGTGTCTGGCTGAAGGGATCATACTCCTGTAGAAAGAAACGATGCTTGACCTTCATCAAAATGAGAAGAAGGGGCACTAACCCAGAAGAATTATTTCCATGATATAGTGAAAAAATGGACCATGATGTTTCCCAAAAAGTACACGGCCTATAGAAAATATACACGCCGTGTTGTCTAACCCTGGGTATTTCCCGTGTACAACGGCATGTGTCTTAGGCTACTGATGCAGGAAAAAATTAGTAAACAGTGTGTAGTATTATGTACACGCCGTGTTAGAGTCACTGGGGTTGGCCACGTGTATGCCAGCCAAGTGCCCGCTCACGGTCATCAACATGTGTACTGCCAACCCATATAACTGCCACATGGGGTGACTCGCATTACTGGCCTCACCTGGCCGTGTTATGGAGTATATGTTCATGTACTCCATTACATGTCCGCGTATCCCTGGGATACACGCCGAGTCTCGTGTAGCTGCTTCTGTCACACTGTACACGTCGTGCCGCCTGAAGCCATGTAGGTCGTCCCTTGCCTGTGTTCTACCCAAAGTACACGCCATGTCTTCGAGGAAGGCCCAACATGCTGTGTGACCATGGTCACATGCCGTGTGAAACCTCTTTGACCCCTGAAACCCTAGTCTTTGTCAGTACTACACGGTTTTGTCTTTGGAAGTACACGCCGTGTGTTCTAGAAATTTCAAGAAACAACGCTCCTCATCAGCGCGCCACCCATGCTACTTGAATTGTTGATCAAGTCGTCCGATTTCCATAAAACCATCAGGTTATGGTCACCCCAACACCACGAAGACGATTCCAGTGTTTTCGGGCCCT
The DNA here is from genome assembly GCA_963277665.1 of Viscum album. Taxonomy (NCBI): domain Eukaryota; kingdom Viridiplantae; phylum Streptophyta; class Magnoliopsida; order Santalales; family Viscaceae; genus Viscum; species Viscum album. The sequence continues at coordinate 1,494,721,910 of OY728142.1, forward strand.
TGATCGGCTCCAAAAATATGATTTGATTCCCACACGCGAAGACTGATCGAAGAACACCCTTTACCGATCCGGTCCAATTCATCGTCTTCCATCGTCGCCGCACCTCCACAAGGTCATTTCAGTGTCGAACCTTTGATTTGGGATCGTTGCGTCGTGGAATGGATGCCCAAAGATCCGCTGTTCATTGCCCCATGAAGAACACGATAAAAGCGTGAGAAATGAATGGGGGAGGAAATCCATTAAACAAATCGAGGAACAAACCTCCGTCGTCGTTCTTCACGGCGTTGATTCGCTCCCGTTAATAGGTTTAAATGGAGAGAAGGTCATCATAAAGAAAAGCATGGATTATTTCCCCAAAATCAACCCAATGAAACCCCTCCCACAAGAAAGTATGAATCCATAGATCAACTTGTTCATGGTTGATCCGCGTTTTTCGTTTAAACTCAAAACGGGGAAAATAAATTGAATCAACAAACCCCTACCTCAAACTGGTTGAAGAGAGATCATCACGACACATTTGCCAAAGGGATTCGTCAAAATCTTAGGGGCATTGATTGCTCAAATCATCGTCATCCACCAATGCGTCCTCCTCCACCCAAGCTCCAAGATAAATCTCTCTCTCTCTCTCTCTCTCTCTCTCAACTCACGGGGTTATGAGGCTAACCCTGCGAATTTTCCATAAGCATGTATTTATAGAAAATGATTAGGTCGCTGCTAAAAAAAATGAATCATTTTAAATTAATATAATATATCATTAATTTATTTTATTCCTTCTAAAGTGATTCGCTTTTTAAAATGCTCAAAATTAAACTTCACAGCTGACTTGCGCCGGTCGAGGTTAGAACAATTCATAGGTAATGTCATCGTCCGGGACGCAACGGTGCCCTTAGATTTTTAATCTGGGAACCCATTTGGGAACTTCCATGACCGCGCACGAGTGACAACTTACTTAACTAAAAAAAGTTCAAACCACCATTCCGGGCTTACTGGACCACGGAATGATGTGTCGTCTTCGCGCCTGGTCTTGTAAAAAGATTCCATATAAAATTTAAAAATAATACACAGAAAAACCATGACATTACAAACAATACATGGGTGATCATCCTATATTTGAGTGATATGATCTATGGGATTTCAAAGTGGGTTTTGGTTTCCCCGAACAGATCCTATATACGATACTCTCTCTAAGAGATCATGGTCTACTCGTTAGGGTCATGGTATCACCCAATAAATCTTACTAGTGTTATCTTATCTAAGGAGTTGTGGTTTACAATTTTATAGTAGGTCTTGTAGTATCCCCTAGTGGATCCTAAGAGAGATCCCCTATCTGAGGAATGAGGTCCCCTGAGTTTAAGAAGGTCATGATTTGTTGTGATATCTAATGAGTGTGTTCTATTTGTTATGTGTTTCCTTAGAGCCTTGAGTAAGAACATATCACTAGTTGTGAGGTCAGAACCCCAAGATACTATGAATAATATGTCTGGGTATGTTCTAGGAGTCCCCATGGAATGTGTCCTTTCATTGACATGCTAGGGACTCCGAGATTACAAGTTGGTTGTAGCTGAGGATGGTATCAAGATGGATTTCCTCTCATGTTTGGGTTCCCTCTGGTTGGGTCATGTTAGCTGATGCCTCTAATTTCTCCCTTTTTGATTTGGGGGTTTTGGGGCACCAACTGAGTATCTTTATACTCACCCCTACAATGGATTTTCCAACAGATTTCTTATGTCTTATGCAGACCACATGCCTTTTAATGGAGTAACAAGAGGAGCTTAGTGAGATGGATAGACCAGGGTGATTACTGGATCTTGGACAAGGATATTTCTAACAAGTGCATTTGACAGCGATCCTAGTCTTCTCAGTAGGTTAGACTCTTTTTTTTTCTTTGGTGGGCCCTAGTATTTTCCCTTTTTTACTGCTATTGTACTCTGATTGTGGGATAGATGTATGCATGAATATGTTTTCAATTTTTATATATATCTCTATAATTTTTAAATGGGGTGTATGTGGGTGCATACATATAGGTTTGATACTCTAAGGCCTCCCATGTGTGTGATAGCCTACCTGGAACTGGTATCTGGCCCCTAGCATTTTGAAGGCGGGATTCATGAATCATGGCTTGGGCCCCATTTCGTTGGTTCATGACATTGTACAATACACACAAAAAATATAACATGTTAGAGGAATCGACCCATGTTTAATTATTTTTATTTTTCATCAATTAGCATGAAAATTTATATCATGAAAATTATTTTTAAAATATTTTACAAAGTGTGAATTATCATGATATGTAAAATTGATCATTTTATGTTTATTATTATTTATAATTCATATTTAAATTATTTTATTCATTATTTATGGTGGAATTTTTCTTGATATTTATTATTGAATATGTATTACATATTTATTCATGTCCCCAACATGAATTTAGAGAATTAAATAGTGTAAAACACAATAAAATAATTTAAAGGTGTGATAATTAAATTTTCATCTTTTTTATCATATTCTTCCAATTTAGAAAGGGTGTCATGAGACTTACTGGGATTACATGTTAAAGTGATGGAAATGACTTAAAATATAATTTGGAATATATTAACATGACCCATTCAACATTTTCATAGAACCATACCACTTTCTATAGATATAACAACTATAGAAGTGTGTTACATTGGATGGTGTTGATTATACAAGGATTGATCATTCTAAGCATGAGGTTATGTTAACTAGAAATGAATAAATGAAAAATATAGTAGACTTCATTTAGAGTATTAAAATTTTACATGATGATAATATTATAAGTAAATAATGGTGGAGTAATTTATCTAATATAAACCCTTATATAGTCACTATAGTGAGAATATAAGGATATAGAACCGTTGAATAGTGTGGAGAATGATGTGGGAAATTAAAGTTTGTCAAGTGACTTGTAGTTACTATGTGATGAGGATATAGGGATATAGAATTACTATTAAGTGACAAATGTTTATGATGTTATGTGATTATACCCCCTCATATCTGAATTACGGTAGACCAAGGTGGAATTGTGGTATATCTATGTGGTGAAATTCCAACAACATTGAGTGTATGAAGGCCCATTTAGAAGATTAAATGGATAGTGGGAGTCTGAATCCTTTCTTGTGATATATGATATATATTTATAGTTCATTTCTAGATGTATGATAGTTCACTTTTGTTATGTTTTGATGATTATAAGTATATTGTAAAATATTATGGGGAAGATATGGTGAATTATATGGCTAGCCATGGTTGATATGTGATTTGTTGAAAATGAAAAAGGTTGATAAGAGGAGATACCATTATTGTGGAATCTCAATAAAAATATGATAGCATGTGAAGCTATAGAACTTCCCAACCCATGAGAGTTGTGGTGGGGAGATTCACTGAGGGTGGACTCTCGAATAACCAGTGACTGCTTCAATGGATGGTAAACGACCTAACCAATAGATTTTGAGGACATTGTAGTGAGTTTCCAATATGTGTATAGATACTTATTGATGTTGAAATGTTTAGAGAGATCACTATGTGTGGATAAATACTTATTATCAATAATGACATTATACAGGGTTTACTGGCGGTGGATAAATAGTTAGTGATGTGGATGTTAATGTGGATATTTAGGAAGTTACCAATGGGTGGATGGTTTCATGGTAAAAGTCTTTCATTGGTGAGGTCCTTGTGTGTGCATAGATAGTTAATAATATTATTTTGAGGTCCCTATATATGGACACATGGTTGGTTCTTATATTAGTATGAGTGTTCATTGACTGGTTGTTCTAGTTACCTGATGATACAAGATAAGAATAGTAATGTGGTTCAAAAACTGGGAAGATTATGTGGTGTGGGATAGTAGATGTTGGATATTTGGATTATGGTATATGTTTCTTGGTTGATTATTTTGTATTACCCATTCCATATATGGGAGTGTTATTATGCATAATTCACATGAACAAATTAGACTTTTGGGGAGGAATTTGTTTTGTATATTTATGTGCTCACTCCTAATATATAAAACCATTTTTTAGATTATATCTCATTATTCACATCATAGATTAGTTTTATATTTATATTAATCTTGGTGTTGCATGGTATTTATAATAAAAAGGGGAATTCCATTTATATATATGTGATATCATACCCATAGAGATTGTTTCTAGCCTATGTGATATTCAAGGTAGGATTCAGGAGCACCACCCTAAATCATTATTAGCTTAGGTGGTGTACCAAAAGGGTAAGGATGTGATAATTGAACTCATGGTCTAGTAGAATAAATTATATCCCAATGAAACTAAAATCCTAAAACATGAATTTCTAAATTTATATTAGTGTGAGGAATCTTATGTTGAAAATTTAAAACTAATTTCCATTAATAAAATAATAAATTTTAGTGAATGTATAATTTTTTATGCATTTTTAAAGAGTTAATAAAAAATGGGAGTATTAATCCCTAATCTGGTAATAAAGTAAAAATTATTTATAAATGTGTTTTGATGTTAATTTAAGAGTGACCAAAATTCATCCTTCAATAACTATAATATCTATAAAATGTATCGAGTCACTTACACAATCAATTCCTTTTAGGTTTCTATTGTTAGATAATTAGGAAAAACTATTAACTAAGTGACTCATATATTTCCCATTAATTTATATTTTTTCCCACTATAACAAGGACTCTTTATTTAAAATAAATTCTTAAAAATATTCCAAAAATTATACACATAAGACTTCCATTCAGATATTTCCTATATAACAATATTATTTATTCCTTGTGTAAATGGAATCATAAGAAGGGTGATATAATTGGATTTGGTTCCCTAGACCAAACATTTTTGTACATCATGATTACCTATAAACGTATTTTTGAAAATTTATAAAATATTTATCACATATTTTTTTTATGTGTGGAATAGTTTGTGATAATTTCCTATGAGAAAACATCACACCGAAAGGTCATAATAGTTCCCTGTTATCATGAGAACCCGTATGTGCTATAACAGTATTCTTAAATATACATTTTATACAGCCAGGTGAAATCATTTGAGGGGTAAAATGATATTGGCTACAATGGATGGATAATCATAGTAAATTTATGCACCTTGTCATAGTGTAGGTCATTGATAATTTACTGTGTATACGATTATGAAATAAATAGTCATTATTCAATGTCTAAATAATTTTATAGAGTAATGGAAGACAATTTTTAATGTTTTGGTGAGAAATAATATATATATTTAATATTATTTAAAAATAATAATATTTAGTTAATTAATTATTTTTTAACATGTTGAGATATAATAATAATGTATTTATTATTATAGACATGGGGTTCCATATGGATTAAGTAAATAATAAGGGCTAAAACGAAAATATTATTTTCTAACCCTATCAATATATAAACTAAATTCTATTATTTTCTTATGGTGTTTTCCATTTGTTTTTGTTGTGCACAACAACATTTAGAGAATTATCTCAAGGCCCTAGAGATCTCACTTGTCCTATAACACTCTCAATAATGGGGAACGATTATCCTCCACCACCACTCTTGATTTTAGGGAGATCAAGGAGAATACTTCTTGAAAATATTATTGAGGTGAACAAATATTAATGATGAAAGCATTTGGATATTACTTATTAGCAACAATATCTTCCTACAACAATGTTAAAAGGTCCATGGAGCACATGTGGGTCTCCCCTAATGGGAATTTGAACTAGATTCTTATATTAAAATGCTTGTATGATATACATACATTGTCAGATACATCATTGAAGTAATAATTCATCATAAGGTAATTCTTTAATTGATTAAATTAATTATAAATAATATGAAATTCTCCTGCATTCCAGTTTTGATGTTCTCACATAAGTTATTATTTGATTTAATTCTATTTTCATTGAGTTTATCATCGATGTACATCTTAGATTAATTAATTATTATGTTAAATAGTCAACTTGGGCATGCCTCATAAAGAATTTATTTTTGTTCCCAGATACTATAGGCGGGGTCAAAGGGGTCACATAATTATTTATAATTATTTAAATAACATTTATTAACTTATGAATTTATCATTTGTTATAAATTTTTGTCTAATAATTATTTTTTCCTAATCCTTAGATCTTCCCTTCTTACTCTTTTTCTTACAAATATAATAAATTTCAATTAAATTGATGAATGATAAAACATTTTAAGAACTCATCTTGATGTGCTAAGGATTCTATTTGGTATGAAAAATAATACATGCCATGTATCTCATTGGTACACACCATGTAAAATTGTTTAATTCCCCATGAATTAATTCAATATTAATTTAATCTCTGTAATTTATTACATGAAATATGTATTTAAATACACTACATGTTTTCCGAGACAATATATAACATGGTCATTCGAACTATATTGTGTGTAACAGTTTCACAAGATGTGTAGTCGGTTAGTAAAATACAATCTATGTATTTTCTTACACATTCTACAAGACTAGTGAACATGTGCCTTGTATACTATATGTCATGTATCCCATGTGCACACAATGTACTCCATTATTTTTTCTGTAATTATTACACACTAAGTCCCTAGGTGTTTTCTATTGATATATGGTTAGAAATATACACTCTATTTATATTAAAAAATAATTATAATTTAGACTTAATTTATTATACCTCTTAAAACATGTCCACGTGTGTTTTTTCTGTCATTTATTTGATGATGTACACACCATGTGATTGGTTTTATATATATTCAATGTATAGTTAGTTTTTTATAATGTTTTGAACTACATATCTTGTATAAGTTGTAAAATGGCCATTACTCAACATGAATTGAAACTTAACATGCTATGTAAATAACATGTGTTCCGTGTGTCAATTATATTAATATACACATTCCATAAAATTATGAGATATGTTATGTATTCCACATGTCGAATGAGTAAATAGTATATGAATATAATACATGATGGGTAAATTGGATGGGTGCACACTTCGTTTCCTCCAAGTTATATATTTTCTAAAAATTAAATTTAAATTTTTTTTTACATTTTTAAAATTATTATGGATGTGAATCTAAAGAACATTTCGATGAGAATTATGATAAATTAGTTTATTAATTAAAGGAGATAATTAATTGATCTGAGTTTATTTTATCTTAAATAAGAACTATAATTCATTGATAATTTTATTAAATTCAAAATTTGTTTCATGTGTGTCGATGATTATGAGCATTGACCAGACCTTTGTATGTAATTTTTTTATTATTTATTTTTTATATTAAATTAAATTGATGGTATGTGAGTCATTCCTCCCTTCATTATGTAAGGGTATGTGTGTCCAAAAATTCTTTTATGTAATCCCCTTAATGAATCCATTTCTTATCCTCACATGTGTGTGGGTAAAATATTATGTAATGGATGGATCCCCCAAGAGAGTGGAGGTGGTTCATGTTTGGAGCCGAGACAAAACCAATGCAAGAGGTTCATGGGTATGCATGTGGAATGTTGTAACACAAACCCATTTTTCCAAGTGTTTTTCATATGGTATATAATTATTTTTTCTTCCACTAGAAAAACTAACCATTAGTAAAATATTAGTATCATACCAGTTTATTATTTTATTTATTTCATGTTTCATGATTAATTTCATTATGGATGCTTAATCATGATCACCTGAATTAATGGATAAACAACATCCAAGATGGGACACAAATAAATTGGATTATGTGTAAACTTTGTCTAATGTATGGTTACTTACTTAATTAAATACATTTAATATTAAAATGTTTTAAGTAAATATAAAATTGAAAATTCACACATAAAGAAAATAATGCCTCAATTATATTTGTTAATATTTTATATCCTTCCAATACTTAATTTAAAATCAAAAAACAGTTCAATGTGCTCGACCATTTTATTTTTGGGTGATTTCAATTATCTGGGAATTCTAACATGAAGTATTAGGTTGAATTAACATATTTCAAAATAAGCGACGAATATCCAAATAGAACCTCGTGTAACTAAGATGAGAAGCATTATGAGACCTTTTATACGGATATCAGGATTGGGGTGTCCACTCAATAGATCAAGGAGTTATGAGTTAATTTAGTTGGTAATTTTATGCATACCTAAACCCCTTAAAATAACTTATCATACCAATGTGTTGGTTATAAGAAGTGGAATATGGGTCCTTTCCACAATAATTTCTAAGCACTAATATATTCCAAATCCAATGGTGAGGGATTTTGGGTTTCAATAAAATAGTGGGATATTAATAGATATAATATAATATTTGTTATCTATTTTTAGCATATATTTTATTAAAAGTATACTCTTCATAATTATAGAAACATTAATAAATATTACTTCACACCTATAAATCCAATCCATACATTAGAAGGATAACATTGTCACCAGAACAAATTTTCAATAATGGAAAGAAAGATTACACATTATCATATGCCATGACATGAAATTATATTTGCTGGAAAAACGAATTATTGTAGCATCCAACCAAGTGACAAGTGAGAAATACTTTTATCTCTATGATTAAAATTTTATTAATGACACATATATTTAATGTTTCATTCTATAATCCATGTCTAATGAAAATATAATTTAACATGAGGACATGGATGTGCCTAACATGAGGTCTCAGATTTGATAACTCTATCAAGATAAGGCAAGAAAATAGGGATGTGAGATATTTAGTGCATTTTTTACATGAATGATTAGAGGTTCGTCACTATATGGGCCTCATGTATTCTTTATTATGTGATAAATTGAACATATAGTCATCTTAGTGACTAAATTACCATAATAGTTTAAAACAGATCTCATAGTTTCTTCTCTATCCCTTAACTTATCCAGTTTTATTGTTAATTATAACATCAATTATAATGATAAGTGGATTTTATGAATTCTTAATTTGATTTTCCAACTGTACATGGTCATGGGGCTGGGAAAACACACAATACTTATTATAAATAATAAAAATAAGAACATTGAAAAGGGGTCTAAAAATCATAATAAGTCTAAATATAAAAAGATCCATCCTTCTAGGAATAGTAAGATCCAGAGGTTGGGAAAAAGAAAAAGGAATAATTTTGTGTTATATGTGGAAATAATGTTCAATAGAAGAGGAAATACACTCTCAATCAAGGGATTCTAAATATATTTTTATTATCTATAATAATATTTCAGTATCTACACATTGGTTGTTATATATATCATTTGGTTCTCACAGATGTATCAAAATATAGGAACCAAGTATTTTTCTAAATTTTTCTAGAATAGAGGTGCATTTGTAGGCTTCCAATAGTGTGAGGATAGTTTTTCTATCCATTGGAGACTATCACCTTTTATTCCCAACATGGATGATATTGGTTTTATGATATTTTAATAATGTTTCAAATATTACCAAAAATATAATTTATGTATCCTACCTAAATATAAATGGTTTTTTTCATGTTTGAAAATAACTTTTCTTTATTTTTTAAAGAAAACACGTTTTATATTATGGGACAATTAAATTTATGTATCAAATTATGAAAAACCAGTATTTTCAGATGATAATGAATCATGTTCACATGAATCATATAACACCCACACCTGAAATTACCATCTTGGTCTTGTAAATGAGAATCATTTGAAAAATATTTATCAAGCTAATTATTTAGAATATTTTGAGATTAAACAACTTAAAATATGTCATGATTTTTTATAAAGAAAAATGATTAAACCAACATTATGTGGGTAGAATGAAGGGAAAAAATACATGGATTTGTAAAAACTAATGTGTTTCTCCATTTTCAATAGAAACTATAGGTGTGAATTCATCGTTTATAACTTTTACTGATGAATTGATTATATATGGATATGTCTACTTGATAATGTATAAGCCCGATTAATAAGAGAAATTAGAATAATTAAACAATGAATTATAGAATAAACATGGAAATAATATAAATAATATTTCATCTTATTAAGGTGTTGAATATCTTAACCAAGAGTTTATTGAATTTATATTGGATTTTGGGATTCTTTCTCAGCTCACACTACCTTACACACCACAGTTTAATGGTGTTAGGGAAGGGGGTAATTATACCTAGATAGACATGATAAGGTTGATGATGAGTCATGCAGATCATCCAACATCCTTTTGGGGATATGAATTACAAGGTGTTTCATAAACAATAAACTAATTACCAACCAATTTTATAAATTGAGTTCCCTACGAATTATAGAGAAGAAGAAAACCTATTTTGTTACATACATGTGTATGAGGTTGAAAAGCGTTTGTTAAGGAAATATAAAAAATAAAACTAACACCCCAAGAAACAAAGTGTATATTTGTAAGGCATCCTAAGTAAATTGGGGGATACTACCTATAAAATACCTGAGATAAGAAATATATTATCCCTAGACAGGCTTCCTTTTTTGTGGGGGAGAAAATCATCAACGAGTATAGTGGGAGAAATATTGAATGTGTTGAATTTGATTCTCAATATATAGAAGAGTTGAGAGAGGAATATATTCCACAGGTCCCCATGGAATAATTAGATCTTGAATCATAATTACTTCATATGAGAACTAGAGAGGAAAGAGAACTAGAGAGATATGGTTTTCTATTCACCTAAGATACTAAAACAATATTGGATAAAAATAATGAATCTCTATCCAAAAAAGAGGAATTTGAGGGCTCAGAAGCTGTAATATGGCAATAATACCTGAGTTCTAAAATGGATTCCATTCATAAGAATTAATTTTTTATTTAGTTCGATCTTCTAGATATTGTAAATCCTATTGTGTAAAATGGGTATTAAAGAGAAAAAAAGACATGGAAGATAAAGTAAGAACCTATAGATAAATGATAGTGGATAAAGGGTTTAAAATGTATCATGGAATTAACTATAATGAATCCTTTTCCCTATATTACATGTTTAAATCCATTATAATTCTACGTGGTATAATGGCTTACCATGACTATGATAGGAACCTTCCAACATGATTTATATATGACACAACTTGTAGATTTTGTGTCTCCAAGTGATGAAAAAAGTCATGAATTTTATAGAGATATATTTATAGAATCAAGAAAGAATTTGGGTCATTGAACATTTGGTTTTGATGAATATATAAAATAGTTTAGTTTCATTAATAATGAATGCGAACCATGTATTTATAATAATATTAATGGAAATGTGGATGTTATACTAGTACTATATGTTTATTTCATAATAATTTCTTGAAAATACATACAAGTGTTACAATTTATTATGGACTAGTTAAACAAATACGTCTCCATAAAATGCTTATGTAATGTATCTAAAATTTTAGGGATTAAGATAATTTGTGATACATATAATAGGATACTTGGACTAATTCAAGGTACATAAATTGAGAAATTAATAAATGGATCTTGTTTGGAACACTCTTAGAGGGGATTGGTTCAAGTGACACATGGTATTCATCTTTCCATAAAAAAGAGTCCTAAAAAACAAATTGATAAAGACAGAATGAGTATGATTCAATACACTTCGGTTATAGAATCAATCATTTATTCCATGTTATGTATTGTACTATATTTTTTCTATGATTTGAATCTGATAGGATGATATTAAGCTGATTCAGGGGAACATAATTAGTTTATGATACAGATATCCTTAAGTATCAGAGAAGAACTAAGGATATATTCCTAGTGTATAGAGGATATGTGGACATAGTCATCAAGGGTTATACTGATGCTAGATTTCAATAAGATCCGAATGATATTAATTCAAATTCGGCATACATTTTTAGTCTAAATGGAGGAGCTGTGAGCTGGAAGAGTTCAAAGAATCTAGTTTTCACCGATTCTATAGATGAGATATAGTTTATAGAATCTTTTGATAAAACCGATCAAGCTATTTGGATACAAAATTTTTTCAAGGATCTTTATGGGATACTTAACAAAAAATACCCTATTACATTATATTGTGACAATAATATAGGACTGGATCTTACAAAAGAAACAATATCACACTGATAGATAAAAAATACTCTATAAGTATCACATATTCTGGTATTTTTTCATAGGGGTGAGGTTTTAATAAAATAATGATTCCATGTATGAAAACATGGTAGACCCCTTCACTAAAGAATTATATCCATAGAATCATGATTATCTTGTGAGAGCTAGCGGGCTGAAGGTTGTTAACAGTTGGATCTATTTAATGTGGGAGGCTATTAGATTTGGTTACCTAGAACCTACATATATGTATATTATGATTTTATATATTTACATTTTTTTAAAATATTTATAAAATACTTATCGCATCATGATTTTTTTCTATATAATATAGTATGTGAGAATACCTTAAGAGTAACTATTGCACTTAATGGTCAAACTAGTCCTCCACTATAATGATAACCCATATGTTCCATGAAAGTATCACTAAATATATGTTCTATATCTAGATGAAATTATTTGAGCAACATAAATGATATAGTCTATCAATGGTAGAGACTTATAGGACTTATCTTATCATTGTGAATGTCCTTTATAATTTCCAATGTTGCAGATTAATAGAATTATTCCAACTAGTAAAAAATCACATTTATATGTATCATTAGATGTACCAATTTTTAGATGTGCGTATTGATATATAGAGTTTAATATTATTATTAATGTATATTATGAGTCATGTAATTTTATTTATTGAAAAAAAACCATGATGAAATATGTTTTTGATGAAGTAAGATACATATGGATTTTCATTTGTAATATTTCATTAATGAATAATGTTAGAAAGAATTTGACCTTTCTTTTCTTTAAAATAAATTCATATCTTAGTCCCTTTGATAGAAGTGATACGGCATAAAAAAATCCTTGTATTTGGTGTTATATAGGCAAGTTCAATGTCTAAAAACTGAAAGAAATATAAATCAATCATAATGGTTAGTGGTACCTTCATAAAACCTTCTTCATAAGAGATATCACGTTAAAGGGATCATATTGCATCGTAATCATCTATATGTTTTTTATGTCATTGTGACATTAACTTATTTCTCTATGGGTTCCTGGACATATTTCTAGATGATCATCTTAGACTTTGGACTATATCTCTTAATTCCATTGAGAAAGAGTGTTAGAGGGTCACACAATAAGTGTATCCAGAGTATTAGTTAAATAATAATACTATTTATTATTTATCATGTTTAATAAATATTATTCCAACATGTTTTTTAATAATTACTCATGTTTCATTGATCACATATATTCCTCCACAAGTCATTCAGGAAGATGTTTTCTGAACATAATATTTAAACAATATTTTTTTACTGTGCAATGAATATAATATTTATTTATTTATTAAAGAATGATGTAGTTATATTTATTTATTAAATAATTACTCATTATTCAAGGTCAAATAAATATTGTGGAGTAATGGGGGACCAGGTTTAATGGTCAGATGAGAAATAATATATATATATATATAAATAATATTAATTGAATAAAAAATATTTAATTAATTAAATATTTTTGACCATGTAAAGATAGAAATAAGGTTTTTTAGGGATTTAAGAAATAAAAAGGGTATATATGAAATTATTATTTTCCATTCCTTAAAGTTTATAAACCCAATTATATTATTTTCTTAGCATGTTTTCTATTCGATTTGGTTATGCAGAACAATTTTAGTAGAATTATTTCTAGGCCCTAGAAAGATCCATTATCCAATAAAAGTATCATGAATGGATAAATATCCTCCCCCAACACCACTATCAATTCAAGGGAGTTCAATAGGAATCCATCTTGAAGTGATTCTCTAGGAGATCAAATATAAATTACGCAAGTGATGGGATATACTGTTCTAGCACCCAAATATTCATATGATGATGTTCAGAGGTTTATATATCATGTTTTGATCAACACTATTGGGAATCTTAACTTTATTAATAAAGAATGGTGATTGTATGAAAAAATATGACTTGGAAATACCCTATAAGATGATTCTATTTCACCCAAAACCTTCAAATATCAAATGATCAACAAGGGGTGGTGTACAATAAAAACTTTCATCAAATAAAAAAAGGATTGAATAATATGATTGGAATAAATAATAAGAAATCTATATGTATGATATCAACAGAAATATTAGTTGAATACATAAAAATGTAAACAATCACATTTTCAATAATAATTGATTATATAGTGATAGAATTAATAATTTAGGACATCATTAATATGTTTTCATAGTTTAATTCCAAGAAATTATACATAAATGGTTAATTTTTATAGAAAATACCCCATCTTGTTTTTCTCATTAGAATTAATGATGTATCGAGGGGATATTTAAACTTATAGGCCACACCGATTACTAATTAAATCCAATGAATCCATCATATAACTAAATGAATAATCAATAAAAAATATAAAAAACATTTATTAGTGTTAAATAAAAATTAATATTTAAATTCTATAATTGATTGAGGAGAATATGTTCTTTTACAGTTTTAAAACACCTCATTTTTAAATTTTATAATACTTTGACACCATGAGCTTAGGTTAAGGGGGAATTATTATTATTATTATTATTAACCCCTGAGTTTGAAACTGTATATAGTAATGGTTCTATATCTAAGTCAATTCTATAAAACCAAATATATAAATAGTGGTAGTGATATAGAATATATAAATTAAAATAAATAATATGGACATGAAAGAGAAAATAAATTCAATAGGCCAATGAAGATTAATAGAGAACATAACCCTTATAAATAAGGTGCAACATGTAATATAACATTATAAGATAATTTAGAGTGAAATTCATAAAACAGAACACTATAGGATGAGAGTTATTTTAGAGTTTTATAGGAAAATGATAGAAACATTATAAAAAAATATTAAATCTTTTGAAACCTGGTTATAAAAACAAACATTTAGGTCACTTTTAAAAATCCACATCAAGTTGTGGAAATAGGATATTATATTTCATTATTTTACAATAAATTAAAAATATTGTATCCTAAAAATATATGATGTTAATAATATGAAATGTTTAGTGGATGATGAAAATATACATAAATTGGAAGAAATCAATTTGCATATTCTTATAAAACCCTAAAATTTATTTTTAAAATAAAAAATTCATAAATAAAGATAATTTGATTTTATTTGGAAAACCATCAAAATGATGAATTGAATATTGATAAAAAATAATTTACATAAAAGCATTAAAAGGAATTCACGTGGAATATATTAAAATTGAGATTATTTTCCCATGTCATAAAAAAATTAATGTACACTACATGGGACATAATAATTAAAATGATTATTTATAATCTTCTTGAAAAGAATTTAATATAGAGTAAAAAATGAATATAATAAAATTTTCATGTGTATATAATAACATTTTAGAAATAGTATAAACTATATATGCAAGGAGGATAAAGATTCATGACCATAAATAAAGGATAAGATCGAGTACACAAACAAGAAATTGTTAGGTTTAATTATGAACAAAAGAGATGTCAAATGTTAATATGAATTATAAAACCTAGAAAATAATGATAGAATATAATATAATAGAATCATAGAGATTAAGAAAATAAATATAGAAGGATAATGTTCATGAATAAATGGTACAACATAATAAAATTAATGTAAGTTAATGACATCCTTTACTTCTTAGATAATGTAGGAATTGAAGGATAATAAATATGGAGAGATTAAATGAATATGAAACTCTTAATATTAACAAGTTAATTTATATATAATAATTTAATTAGTAATTATTTATATAATATAAAATCAATTTTTTATATAATTAGAAACATTTATTAATGAATTTAAATCAAGACAAAGAACCCTTAACTCATGTCCTGACTCACTTAGCATAGGCATCTACCCTTCAGAAGAAAATATTATTTTTATTAAACACATTATTTAAAAAAAATCATGTATATTTCATTTTTAAGATTCATTTATTATCATATTTCATTCATTTATTGTTTAGTTTTTATCTCATTTGCCACTTGGGGTTTTTCAATCAATTCTTTCAAAACTACTTTGTTATGTTGACCATGATCAAAGTAGTAATAAAATAATTTAATTATATTAAAAATTAAAGATATATATACTTTATCTTTTAAATAATTTTTTAAAAAAGGCCAATATTTTTTCAAATATTGATCCAAATTTAGATAAGTGTGAATGTATACTAATTTTTGGAAATTAAATTTAAAATGAAAATTAATTATTAATATTATTAATATTGTGACTAATTTATACTAGGCTAATTACATCCACTACTGCTGAACACAATGTAAAGAAAAAAACTGAAGTAATTCGACCACCAAAAAGATGATGTTTTCATTTTCTAATGGATTAGTAGAAGGTAGATAATGGTTATCCTTTAAAAATATCAAAATTTTAACATAATACTTATACTTATTTCATTATAATATAATGGGTAAAATATATTTTTAGGATTTAGAAGAATAATTAAATTTGAAAGATCTTGATTAAAATGATTAATTCTTCCTTTCAAATCATATTTTAGAAAACTTATTATGACATCATAGATCGGTATTTTAGTGATAAAAAACCTCTAAAACATGATAATTTGGGTTACGTTTGTTTTTTGTTATAGTTTTTTGATCTATTTAGCTTTATATGTGATGTTAAGTGTGGTGGTGAAGGGTTACTTTTATAGGTGAGAAGGATGATATTTATATAAATATTTATTTCTTAATATAATATAGAAGTAATAATCTAGAAAAGATGATAAAAAATTGGTAGCTTGTGAGGATAAACTAATTTAATGTAAATAAATCCCCCATACACCCATTTAGAGATGATATTTTATGATATTTGGAGACTTTACCTGTTGATTTAACACTTTTTCCTCATTTTAACCACATTTTAACCTTTCTAGTGGTGACTTAGTTTTATCCTAGTAACTTCTTTTTATGAAAAAAATGTAACTGAAATTATTATCTAAATATTTATTTATAATTCAAATTATAAAATCATTTAACTTGATTCAAATTTTAAAAGGGATAAAAATTTATTTTAATGTAGTAATGCATAACATTATTTTTAAAAATATATTTTTTTTAACAAAAAGTGAACTTATTCACATTCCATTCCTAGTGAGAATAATTAAATGATTATTAATTTTCTTATATAAATTATCAATATATTTCATTAATATAATTATTTAAAGGGGGTTAGATTAATTTTTATGATAAAAATACATAATATATTGGAAAATACAATTCTTTGAAATATATGTATTAATTTATTATATATTAGATTAATAATGAAATGTTAATATCATCTTAAATTATACTTTTTAATGAAACCAATATATTTTCGAAGATCCAAGTGTAGTAAAATAAATAGTGGCCATCACTGGTGTTGCTTCATCTACAATGTATCTGGTATTATTTTCTATGATATTTACCTTCCCCCGTAGACAATTTTTCCCAGTCATACATTCGGAATCTTACCTTTGTATTGGTCAAGAAAATATCATAGTGTTTCTACTTCATTTCCAAGATAAAAAAATGAGCACAATAAAGAGTATTCTTTCTAATTTATTCCATCTCTTCTCATTTATAAATATATTTCATAATGAGACTACTTCTATTTGTACTTTCTAATTCAATGAGTGTATTATAATAGTCATATTTAATTTTGATAATTTTATCATATTAATATATCAATGTTAATATTAGTTTGTTGTTTTATGTGATAAAATCTATTCAACATAGTATTTATTTAATGAAAACACTTACTAAAATCAATGCGGTGTTCCAAGTATAATGAAAAAGGCTCAAATGATGGGATACTAGACCCCATATTCTTTTTAATCCTCATGTTCAAGGTCGAAATATATGAAATTTCATTGCAAGATCATGGTTATTCTCACCCCTAATGTGATATATTGGTTTTTAGTATTTTGTAAGTGAAGTATCAGATCTATGTTAGACTAGTTCAAAAGAATTCATTAGATATTATAGTTAGAAATACATCTATATACAACCTATGTATAATGGGAGTTGTGGTTTCTAAATTAATGGGTTTGTAGTCGTGTTTATCATTGGTATACTTGTTGTTTTCTTTTTTGGATAATATTCTATTTTTTACACATTTATAATAAGATATAGTATTGAATTATCATTATTTTTAATAGATTTATGATTTTATATTCCTTTTATACTTCCATTATGTTCTCTAGTGGGTAATGACATTTATCAGGGAGATTTATACCCATAAAACTATTTTCATACCCATGACCTATTGATGGTGGGTATTAGGGGTTATTTTAATTCTTTTTTTGAATATAGATACGTGAATAAATTAGGTTGTATTTTTCTATAGTGATATTAGATAATTTTCTTGAGATCTATAGAAATGTTATAGTATAAACATGTGAGGTTCATATCGAGTTGGTGAGGTGTGACAAACTAAACACATTAGGTAATAATTAAAACTAGGAACTCAACTAAGAGTGTGGGCAGTTGATATAATATTTTTAATGAATCTTTATAATATATTTATTATTCTTAGTTGATGAGTATACCTTTTAAGGGGTATATTATAGTTGCAAGATCATGAACTATGTAGTTTCTATTGTTTATGATGATTACACATGTTGAGTAAAAAATGATGATTCATGTAGGTTGATTCGAGGGAATGTAAATTCAATTTTCATATATATTTTTATCCATGGTATTAATATTAATAAAATCCTTCCTTTTTACATATATATATTCTACTAATATTTCATCATATATTTAAAGTTGAGGAGCAACATTCACTCTTTATGTGAGAGTGGGTTGAGGCAAGGATTCTAGATTGGGATGGGGATTTTGGAACATCGTTTTTAAATTTTTAGTGACAACACTATCCAATATATAACATATTTTTATAAATTCCATAGATCGAGTGTTCGATTCTAGATGAAAATATTACATTCTGACTTTTTTAGATGTCATTTGAATACCATGTACTATTGGTGATTAGATTATTGTGATGAATAATTATACATGGTTGAAGCTTTATGTTGTAGATCAAGACATGTTTATGATTTCATGAGATTAGATTAGATAATTGTTAGGGTAATTCTTCTATAATCTACATTTAGTTCTGATCATATACATGAGTCACTAACCATTCTACAATAAAGTGTAAGATTTCATATATCAAGGGTGATATTTGGGGGTTTGATTTATTATTCTATAGACATACTATATATGATAAACTAAGGGTATAGAAAACTGATAGGGAATTCTGTCCAAATTTTCATTAGAAAATTAGGTCTCTAATGTTAAGGACATATACAAAGGTATTATAGTGAATAGAGATGATGGAGTACTTTATCACCAAGATATTTTATCCCTTTAAGATATCCTAGCCAAGACATAACAATTGTATCACAAAATCATTTTCATTAGATGGAAAAGTTCTCAATGTTAGTACATGAATCTGTTTTTGATATAACATTACTGTTTTGGAGGGGTTAGTTAATAAACATTCGGTAGTGGATATGGCCCAATTTATTTATTCTTTTGATTATAAATGGCATCACGAAATTATGTACCCAACCATTCTAGGTGATCATAAAATACTTGATCTAAGATTGATGGTAGATAGTCCATATGATTAGTTTTATAAAGCTTTTTATATATTCTAATAGTGAAAACCCTTCCATATTCACATGTTGCCTCATCAATGGTAACAATTCCAAAAAAATATCAGTAATTCTAGTATGATTGATACCTTTTTAGATGTCAAATTCATTGTGGAGTTATTCAAGTACAACAATAGTTTGGGGTTTAAACAGAACCTTGACTTTATCATAGACATGGAAGAGGAACTAAACAATCTTTTTTTATATCATGGGTTGATTAAATACAATTTTATGTGGAATTGATGTCTGAGTAAGATGATTCATAGGTATTGTAAGGTAAAATTTTTGTTTAATCCATAGTTGTTTCAATATTTATAAAAATAAGAGCCCCAATTTATTTAATCACTCACTCCATCTTATATAATAATCAGGCCATTATTATCAAGTGCTTTCACATCCTTAAAAATAAATATACCCTTATCATTGGGTTTTTTATGTTGTTTGATATTTTTACGAGTCATGAGTTGGTATCTTTTTCAAATCATAAATCATGTTCCATGATCGAATTAAATATTTGGCCCTAGGATGTTATTGTTTGAATTGATTAGCTATTCTCATAATTGGATTACTTTTATTTTTTCAAATTATGGTTACCTTATTCAGTATTATTGGTTCTCACATATTTTTTTGGATAATAAGTGTATTCATCGATCAATCAAAATGTTGATTAATTACTAATTTATTCATAATTAGAGAGCAATATGTTATGTTACTTAATGTCATATGAGGTGGATATTCATCATGGTTTTTGTAGTTAACTGATATTTTCTAAATGAGATTACAAAACTAGATTCCCACCATGAAATATACTTCATCATAGAGTTATATCCTTATACAATGACTATCAGTTTATCCTTATATCAGATTACACCTTCCAAGATTAAGAGATAAAGATTGATATTACTGATCTAGTAAAGGAGGGGATATATTCAACATAGTGTATCCCCGTAGAGTGCACGGGTAATGTTCAATAATAAGGTAAAAACATTAAATACTTTACATTGATTATCATTAACTAAAATAGGTAATGATAAATAAGTGTTAGAATCTAGTGAGATTAGTGATATATTCAACTAGTTGAGTGGTGTGACATTGTTATAAATGATTGATAAATAGTCTAGTTATCACATTATAAGGATACGTGAGGAGGAAATTTTAATGAGAGATTTATAATATAGATATTTACATTGCATATAATTTGTGATTCCATTTTTGAAAAATGAATTATTTAGTGGTCTTCATAGAATGTAGTGTTAGATTTTCTAACATTTCTTTGATTATGTTTTCGTCAAATTTATAAATTATAAGACTACATTCTCAATATCATGGGAAGATAAATCCAATTAAATGATATTTTTTGTATAGTATGTCCATGAGCATAAGTTATGTGATAAATTGTCATAGTGTTTCTTTTGAATATGGGAGTTTTATTTTTTTGTGTATTCTTTCTCAAAGAGTAGTATCAATTTGGTATAGTGAGAATAAATATAGTGGTGTTTTAATGAAATATTATAATGTATTTTTCATGACATAATCCACTGGGGCCAGTGAAAGGGTGAGTGGCCAGTGACAATTCATTTGTTACTATGCCAAGCCCAACTACAATTATCCAGGAGCTAGCAACTCGCACTAAGTATGCATATCCCGCAAATGGGAGGCATTATACTAATTTAAATGTACACATGAATACAGCTCAAATAACATAAAGATTCTTGAATGAAAAAGAACATGTACCAATGCCTGCATACATCTATAATACCACAATTTGAGTATGAAAATGATTTATTGAACGAGATGAAGGGCCAAAAACCTGGAACACAAAAAAGTAAAAGATGGTCAAAATGTCCTAGAGGGAGGCGACTTTTATCAAATTCAATATTGGTATAAAACTCAGTCTATATATCCGAATATGATCTCTTCCTACTCCATATCCTCCAAGTATACCATCAAATGTGTAACAGCCCAAGATTTTATAAAAAAATATTCTTTTTAATTTTATTAATGTCTTGTGTTATACGCTACACCAAAAGGAGCTTGCACAACACGCATCCTTGTCTTGCCTTGCATTACATGCAATCGCGACCTTCCTCGATAGCGTGTGTAAAACGCAATACCGAGTTTCACTAAACAACGATGTGCTATTAAAATATTATTAAAACTAGCCGTTATGAATAGTAATAACCACTTTTTGAAATCCAGTAAATCTTATTTTTCAAAATGAACTTCATTTTTGGATTCGGAGTTTCGAATTTAGCCTAAGGTGAAATTTTGGTACTTTTCGGATAACTTTCATATTCTGATGAATAGTGAAAATTACTAAATTATAATTAAAAACAACTTTTTTAATCGAAATAATTAATAGTGATAAATCTTTAATTTGAGTGGTTTTAAAGTATATTTAGAATAAATTTTTACAATTTAATACAATGTTGGTCATTGGATGTAATTTCACATTTAAACTAGACATAAACAAGTGTCAATCTTTTGATAGATATTGTTTTTTAAAAACACGCTATTTGTTTTAACAGCGGGATTTAATTATAAAATTAATTAATGCAACTTTTATGTTATGAATTTGGTAAAATAGGCTTCATTTTTGAATTCGGAATATGAAATATAGCTTGGGATTAAATTTTGGCATTGTTCTGAAAAACATCAATTTTTGATGAATAGTGAAACTACTAAGTGGTAGGTTAAAAACTGAATTTTGCATAAAACTTAATTTTACCACTTCTGTGAATGGAATTTCGAAAATCCGAGAGACACGGTTAATATCAAGGACTAAAATGTGGTTCAATGAGATGAAAATAATTTTTTGGTGAATAGTAACTTTTTACTTTTTTTACCACGGTTAATAGTAAATAGGGTAACTAAGGGTAAATATGATATTAATATTACCCTAACACATGTCCTAATTCTATTGGACAAGTGTAATTCGACCAAAAACAAACTTAGGAATAAAATATGACCATTTAGGCCCACTTGGATTAGATTAGGACATTTATTATTAATTTATTTAAAGAAAGGTTAAAATAGTTAAAATCAAAGTTTAATAAGTAAATCATTTTTAATATGGGGTTATACATAAGATAAATTCGATTGTAAATATTCATTAGAAAGCTAAAAAGATTTCCAACATGATGATATTTTATTTGTAATTTTTAGACATAAAATAATTTAATTTATTTATGACACAACGATGATGCAGTAATTATTTTATTAATGAAATATTGACATAATTGATGTTATAAACACAAAAATAAATGTAATGTGAGATTTTTTATGAATTCCACTAATTTTATAGGTTACTATGATATATTAATGTTGATTTAATAAACTTGGTTCGAACATTTAATTCTGTTATGACTTTCACAAAAATCATATATCAAATAGTGTCAAAATTGACACAAAATAGTTTTTAAATCAAATATTATATTATTAATTGTTATTTTATTCCTAAAAATCTAAGGTTCGGCCAAATAACTTAGATAAGGATATATATATTAATAATAAACAATTTGGGGTTCGTTTGGCATGTTATAGTAAGTGTATTAACCATATAGTGAAAGAAAACAAAAAGACACGGTAAAAGTTAAATTATTTAACTTAGAGTTAAATCTAATTGATAAGGTTTAAAATAAGATCCAAACATGTCTAAATTTGATTGGTTGATGAGATTACAACCCTATCTCATCTAAGCTTCGAATATGAGTCATTTTTGGAGGTTTTTAAGTGGGGTTAGATTTATTATAAATTAATATTTTTAAGAATTCCTAAGGTGCCCCTCTCCTCCCCTATAAAAGGACACCTCCTCCCCCTCCTCCTCACACCAATTTGAGCACTCAAGCTCGGCCAACCCCTGCCAAAATCTCTTCTCCACTTCCCTAGCAACATCCTAGAGGTTCTGGTCTTCCTCAAAGACCAATTCTAGTGCCCTAAGAAGAGGTCTCAAAGAGGCACTTCAAAGAAGAGGTAATTACCGTTACCAATTCTTTCATCTTTATTTCTTCTTCCACTTCTTCTTATTAGGATTGTTTCATTATGAAGTAATAACATCAGTATCACTCATATACTGATATGTTATTATAAGTATGAAACAACCCTATTTCACCATCTATCCATCCTACGGAAAAAGAAATCACCGCGCGTGCGTACGTACGGAATACCGTCTCCACGCCGTGGTGTAATCTATTTTCCACCACCACCTTACATGGATGGGTATAATGGTGTAAAGAATAACTATACATAGTTATTACAACATCATATTGATTCTGATATATTGTATAATCCACTCCAATTCAATTCAATATTTATAGAAATGATATCATCGCTCGTGCGTACGTACGGAATACCGTCTCCACGACGCGATGAGATTCATTCTCCATGTTAACCATTTAAGAATGATTATGATGTATATATAAGAAATAATAATGAAATATATGACATTATAAAGCTACTGGATTTATGTATATATATACATATGTATTTCATCTACTTACTTCCATTTCAAGACAATGAGGAAAGGAAAACAGCGTTCATGCGTACGTACGGACTACCGTCTCCATGAACGGTGTTTTTCATTTTATTTATCTACCTATTATATATATATATATACTGAATATATATGATATATAAATCATATTTTATATTCTGGAAGTAAGTAAATCATGATATAAGTAATAATGATGTCAATAACAACAAGTCAAAACACCTACGATAAATGAAACGATTTTACCCAAAACGCTTCTTTAACATGGAATTTACAAAAGAACGGGTAATATAATGTCATAAGTAAACCATATATGATATCATAACAATGAATATTATTCTGTAATAAGTCAATAACATGATTTAAATCATTATACAGGAGGTTCGGACACTTACAAAGCAAGTCGGACCTAAGGTAAGGGAAATATCACAATCTCATTTTTATCCGAGATTGTTTATTCGTAAGTATTTTCTGGGGTGTATTTTATCATCCACATCCATGTTCCCTCAATATGTAATATTGTTTCCATCCACTTGCAATAGTTTAAATCCAATTTTACCCTTAGGTGAGTTTTTAGTAAAGAATATGAAAGGAATCTTTTGCCATTTTTCGTACGAGGTACTTTTTGACTTTTCCGACAAAAGTACGAAGAATGTTTTTTTTAACTTATACGGCACGAACGGATTTTTACGGTTTTATAAAGCCTTATTTTCATGAACCTTCCTCCAAAATATTTCATGACTATTTTCAATAAAATCTTTTTCTTTTAAAATTGCATGATGTTTTGTGAAAAGAAATTGATTTTGAAGAAAAAAGGATATTTTCCTCAAGAATTCAATTCAAGTGTTTTATCAAAATTATTTTTCATCTAAGATAATAAAGGGTTCTGTTTCTATCCATATTTTTACATTGATTTGACTATGTTGTGATGGAATTATGTTTATGAATTCCTTTATCTTATATGAATGGTTTTATGATGTCATGTTGTTTAAGAATCCCATTTTAATTACATGGGTTATGCAATGATGTATGATTTATGATTTTGTGGCACACATAAGAAAGGATTCATTAAGAGATGGGTGGGACCTATATCTCCCTCCAATGCATTGGGTAAAGATTTTATATCTCATGAGATAGACATGGCTGGAATGGTAGGTTATACCGGTTCAGTGAAACAGGACTGAAACGAGGATTACTCGATTCAGGAAGAGACTTTGTCCACTAAGATAGTCTTGGCAATGAGTCATGACTAACAAGAAATGATTTTCCATGATTATGTGTGCATGACATAAAGTATCAAGTTTCATGTTATGATTATGGTGATCTCATTTTCACTTCTATGATTTGTTCCATGTTAAGATATTATGATCTCTTTTACAGGTTATGATTTTCAAAAAAATATGATATGATTTTTATTTATTTTGTATACCCTTACTGAGCATTTGAGCTACCCTTTTATGTTTTCTTTTCCCCAGGATATAAAGAAAGGTTTTAGGTATAAAAAAAATGGAAGATCTTTACGGGAGATATTGAAGATCTTTCACCAGGATTAGAAGATTATGTTCCGAGTTTCCAAAGACACTAAACTATTACGATCCTTGTGTGTGTGTTTTTGTTATGTACTAAGTATTCCGCAAATGTAATGAAATGTCCATTTACGATAAGCTTCGGGTCTCTACAGTTGGTATCAGAGGAAAGGTTTAGTCAACCTTTGGAAACTAGGATGCGAGAACTTTAGTGAGATCCCTAGAGATATTTCTAAGGTATGTCTAGGGATGTCCCTAAGGTTAAGTATACGTATAGGTTATAGTACTAGAACTACGCTAACGATCATAGAATTAAACCTAAGATGTTAGATTTTGAAGGTACTCCCCCTTTATTATGTTGTTTTCCCTAGCATGATTTTTGCCTCTCACACTATTCTTTTTGGGTTTTAGAGAATGACTGGAAACAAGATGATTCACGATAATGGAGGATATGATGGACAATGGAATGATATTCTTCATAATGAAATGGGATTTGGAAGTCCAAAAATAATTATTATGCCGAATCAGCAATCTCATAATATGATCAATAAAGTAAAATTTGGTAAGTTTCCTGACTCGGCTAATAAGAGAAAGATGGAGTTTCATGATGATCATAGAGGAAAGAAAGTTCAATCTCCCCTATGTAATTCATGTGGGAAGAGGCATCAAGGAGAATGTTTCAAAGGAACTGGAAGATGCTTTGGGTGTGGAAAAGAAGGACACAAAGCCAGTAAGTGCAAAGGAAAAGGTTCAGTTAACACCAGGTATGAGGATAATGGTATTGCTACGACATCAACACTGGTTAAATGTTTTAAATGTGGAATGTACGGGCATTATGCAAACCAATGCCCTAAGGGAAAGTCTCATGAAGAGAATCAGTATGGTCGTATGGGAAGTATTTATGTTGATGATGATGAAGAGACTACAAATGATATGTGAGATGAAAGAATTTTTGAAGCTCGGTCAATGGTTTAAGAATGTAGTGGAATGATTACATGTTTATCATGTGTAAAGTTGTATAAGTAATCTCATGGTACTGTAGAATAAAGAGACATGTAAGGATTGTTACACTATTGTCTGATTAATGTTACCAGTATCCATGAAAGGTTATTCAGATATTTTTGGAATGTAGATGATATGCGCATAATGAAGGGATAAGGAGAAAATTAAATGTTTGATAGTATTCATGAGCTCATGATTGATATAAGGACTATGTGATATCATGGTTTGAGTATATAGAATTTTGAGGATTTTAGTATGTGGAAAGTGTTAACTTTTTTCACTAAGGTATTCAAGAGAATACACGATTAAGGACTTTGAGTGTTTGGAATGTGACCAACAAGACATATCTTATGATATGTGGGGATCAACGACAGTATTAAATCTCTGGTAATCGTTGTCACTATATTATGAAAGTGGACTGCAGTATTATGTATAAGCCTAAAGATTAGACTGGATTATGTTGGACATAAGTTAGTATTGTTTAAGGATAGAAGATTTTTGATATTATTGATGGGATGTTATAGTAACGTAGTTTTAGAAAAAGGGACAACCTGCAGGACGGGCGACAGCCCATCGCTTCGGACAAGGCTGTAGGAATCGAACCCACAACCGAAGTGCGACTGGCCTTTATCGCCTACCACTGACCTACAGGAAGTCCCTGTTTAGTAGAAACTAGTTTTATCATATTAAGCAGTATGATATATGAAGTATAAGCCCATTTTAGGAACCATATATGATTAATCCCACTATAGATCGACTTATGTATATAAAATTTTCTAACCTTTTGAGACAGATGGAATG
Source organism: Viscum album (assembly GCA_963277665.1). Lineage (NCBI taxonomy): Eukaryota > Viridiplantae > Streptophyta > Magnoliopsida > Santalales > Viscaceae > Viscum > Viscum album. Next base: position 1,494,749,412 of record OY728142.1, read on the forward strand.
ACCCGTCATTCTATCACATGATCTTCTAACACTTCACGAATAACAAATTCAACTTCATTTATTTAAGAGATGAAGTGGAAATTGTTAAAGGCATGAACAACAGTGAGATTGTACCAAAATAAAGTAAGTATTTATTCTAATTCAAATTCTTTAACTTTAGGGAAATGATCTTGAAAACCAAAAATGTTGTCCTAGTTCTCTTATACCTGATGAATCAGATGGTACCTTAGATCATCACAAATTTATGGATTTGTGATTACTGGCTTTTCCATAGCCATGTTCTCTACCACTCTCCATCAGAACATGATGGTTAGATTTCTCTTCCATATCCATATTTTCACCTATGCGGAAACCCAGTGATTAGTTTATTTGGGTAATCGTTACATTTCATACTTTAGTTTTTAAAGCCAAGTTTTGGTATTCCATTTTACGATGTGGGTTTCTATTAAAGAAACTTTCGAATAGTAAACCATTTATAACCCCGACGAATTTCGAGGGCGAAATTCATTTTAAGGGGGGTAGAATGTAACAGCCCAAGATTTTATAAAAAAATATTCTTTTTAATTTTATTAATGTCTTGTGTTATACGCTACACCAAAAGGATCTTGCACAACACGCATCCTTGTCTTGCCTTGCATTACATGCAATCGCGACCTTCCTCGATAGCGTGTGTAAAACGCAATACCGAGTTTCACTAAACAACGATGTGCTATTAAAATATTATTAAAACTAGCCGTTATGAATAGTAATAACCACTTTTTGAAATCCAGTAAATCTTATTTTTCAAAATGAACTTCATTTTTGGATTCGGAGTTTCGAATTTAGCCTAAGGTGAAATTTTGGTACTTTTCGGATAACTTTCATATTCTGATGAATAGTGAAAATTACTAAATTATAATTAAAAACAACTTTTTTAATCGAAATAATTAATAGTGATAAATCTTTAATTTGAGTGGTTTTAAAGTATATTTAGAATAAATTTTTACAATTTAATACAATGTTGGTCATTGGATGTAATTTCACATTTAAACTAGACATAAACAAGTGTCAATCTTTTGATAGATATTGTTTTTTAAAAACACGCTATTTGTTTTAACAGCGGGATTTAATTATAAAATTAATTAATGCAACTTTTATGTTATGAATTTGGTAAAATAGACTTCATTTTTGAATTCGGAATATGAAATATAGCTTGGGATTAAATTTTGGCATTGTTCTGAAAAACATCAATTTTTGATGAATAGTGAAACTACTAAGTGGTAGGTTAAAAACTGAATTTTGCATAAAACTTAATTTTACCACTTCTGTGAATGGAATTTCAAAAATCCGAGAGACACGGTTAATATCAAGGACTAAAATGTGGTTCAATGAGATGAAAATAATTTTTTGGTGAATAGTAACTTTTTACTTTTTTTACCACGGTTAATAGTAAATAGGGTAACTAAGGGTAAATATGATATTAATATTACCCTAACACATGTCCTAATTCTATTGGACAAGTGTAATTCGACCAAAAACAAACTTAGGAATAAAATATGACCATTTAGGCCCACTTGGATTAGATTAGGACATTTATTATTAATTTATTTAAAGAAAGGTTAAAATAGTTAAAATCAAAGTTTAATAAGTAAATCATTTTTAATATGGGGTTATACATAAGATAAATTCGATTGTAAATATTCATTAGAAAGCTAAAAAGATTTCCAACATGATGATATTTTATTTGTAATTTTTAGACATAAAATAATTTAATTTATTTATGACACAACGATGATGCAGTAATTATTTTATTAATGAAATATTGACATAATTGATGTTATAAACACAAAAATAAATGTAATTTGAGATTTTTTATGAATTCCACTAATTTTATAGGTTACTATGATATATTAATGTTGATTTAATAAACTTGGTTCGAACATTTAATTCTGTTATGACTTTCACAAAAATCATATATCAAATAGTGTCAAAATTGACACAAAATAGTTTTTAAATCAAATATTATATTATTAATTGTTATTTTATTCCTAAAAATCTAAGGTTCGGCCAAATAACTTAGATAAGGATATATATATTAATAATAAACAATTTGGGGTTCGTTTGGCATGTTATAGTAAGTGTATTAACCATATAGTGAAAGAAAACAAAAAGACACGGTAAAAGTTAAATTATTTAACTTAGAGTTAAATCTAATTGATAAGGTTTAAAATAAGATCCAAACATGTCTAAATTTGATTGGTTGATGAGCTTACAACCCTATCTCATCTAAGCTTCGAATATGAGTCATTTTTGGAGGTTTTTAAGTGGGGTTAGATTTATTATAAATTAATATTTTTAAGAATTCCTAAGGTGCCCCTCTCCTCCCCTATAAAAGGACACCTCCTCCCCCTCCTCCTCACACCAATTTGAGCACTCAAGCTCGGCCAACCCCTGCCAAAATCTCTTCTCCACTTCCCTAGCAACATCCTAGAGGTTCTGGTCTTCCTCAAAGACCAATTCTAGTGCCCTAAGAAGAGGTCTCAAAGAGGCACTTCAAAGAAGAGGTAATTACCGTTACCAATTCTTTCATCTTTATTTCTTCTTCCACTTCTTCTTATTAGGATTATTTCATTATGAAGTAATAACATCAGTATCACTCATATACTGATATGTTATTATAAGTATGAAACAACCCTATTTCACCATCTATCCATCCTACGGAAAAAGAAATCACCGCGCGTGCGTACGTACGGAATACCGTCTCCACGCCGTGGTGTAATCTATTTTCCACCACCACCTTACATGGATGGGTATAATGGTGTAAAGAATAACTATACATAGTTATTACAACATCATATTGATTCTGATATATTGTATAATCCACTCCAATTCAATTCAATATTTATAGAAATGATATCATCGCTCGTGCGTACGTACGGAATACCGTCTCCACGACGCGATGAGATTCATTCTCCATGTTAACCATTTAAGAATGATTATGATGTATATATAAGAAATAATAATGAAATATATGACATTATAAAGCTACTGGATTTATGTATATATATACATATGTATTTCATCTACTTACTTCCATTTCAAGACAATAAGGAAAGGAAAACAGCGTTCATGCGTACGTACGGACTACCGTCTCCATGAACAGTGTTTTTCATTTTATTTATCTACCTATTATATATATATATATACTGAATATATATGATATATAAATCATATTTTATATTCTGGAAGTAAGTAAATCATGATATAAGTAATAATGATGTCAATAACAACAAGTCAAAACACCTACGATAAATGAAACGATTTTACCCAAAACGCTTCTTTAACATGGAATTTACAAAAGAACGGGTAATATAATGTCATAAGTAAACCATATATGATATCATAACAATGAATATTATTCTGTAATAAGTCAATAACATGATTTAAATCATTATACAGGAGGTTCGGACACTTACAAAGCAAGTCGGACCTAAGGTAAGGGAAATATCACAATCTCATTTTTATCCGAGATTGTTTATTCGTAAGTATTTTCTGGGGTGTATTTTATCATCCACATCCATGTTCCCTCAATATGTAATATTGTTTCCATCCACTTGCAATAGTTTAAATCCAATTTTACCCTTATGTGAGTTTTTAGTAAAGAATATGAAAGGAATCTTTTGCCATTTTTCGTACGAGGTACTTTTTGACTTTTCCGACAAAAGTACGAAGAATGTTTTTTTTAACTTATACGGCACGAACGGATTTTTACGGTTTTATAAAGCCTTATTTTCATGAACCTTCCTCCAAAATATTTCATGAATATTTTCAATAAAATCTTTTTCTTTTAAAATTGTATGATGTTTTGTGAAAAGAAATTGATTTTGAAGAAAAAAGGATATTTTCCTCAAGAATTCAATTCAAGTGTTTTATCAAAATTATTTTTCATCTAAGATAATAAAGGGTTCTGTTTCTATCCATATTTTTACATTGATTTGACTATGTTGTGATGGAATTATGTTTATGAATTCCTTTATCTTATATGAATGGTTTTATGATGTCATGTTGTTTAAGAATCCCATTTTTATTACATGGGTTATGCAATGATGTATGATTTATGATTTTGTGGCACACATAAGAAAGGATTCATTAAGAGATGGGTGGGACCTATATCTCCCTCCAATGCATTGGGTAAAGATTTTATATCTCATGAGATAGACATGGCTGGAATGGTAGGTTATACCGGTTCAGTGAAACAGGACTGAAACGAGGATTACTCGATTCAGGAAGGGACTTTGTCCACTAAGATAGTCTTGGCAATGAGTCATGACTAACAAGAAATGATTTTCCATGATTATGTGTGCATGCCACAAAGTATCAAGTTTCATGTTATGATTATGGTGATCTCATTTTCACTTCTATGATTTGTTCCATGTTAAGATATTATGATCTCTTTTGCAGGTTATGATTTTCAAAAAAATATGATATGATTTTTATTTATTTTGTATACCCTTACTGAGCATTTGAGCTACCCTTTTATGTTTTCTTTTCCCCAGGATATAAAGAAAGGTTTTAGGTATAAAAAAAATGGAAGATCTTTACGGGAGATATTGAAGATCTTTCACCAGGATTAGAAGATTATGTTCCGAGTTTCCAAAGACACTAAACTATTACGATCCTTGTGTGTGTGTTTTTGTTATGTACTAAGTATTCCGCAAATGTAATGAAATGTCCATGTACGATAAGCTTCGGGTCTCTACAAAATGTTCCATCATCGGCATAAGACACAACACCTGAGGGAAAATACTATGAAGGGGTGAGTATAAAAATACCCAATAAGACACCCTAAAATCACTATGCCTAAAGAAACAAGAGTATTCAACTCATAAAAATAATGAAACAAACAAAACCCAGACATACTCAGTATAGAGAACTAGTCATAAGTGGTATCAACCAATAATTCTTGAAACATGATACTTCTTGAGGATTCAAGGTAAAAATCATTATAAGATAATCCACTCCATGATCCATGCTATCATTGGTAACTCTCATCAAAGAGGCCATGATTATTTTTCCCCTACCAATATGTACTCACAAGATCTATGAAGATCTCATCAACCAATTAGAGGATGAAACCCTCCTCTGCTAGGGACATCAAAAATCATACATGATCTTTCTTCTAGGAAGAGGATCAATTCCCTATTCATAGTGATCATGTAGATACCATCAACCCCACCAAGGAATGATGGAGGATCCCACCCTGGTCCCACAATAGGACACATGAAATGCAATCCAAAAATAAAACCATATAGGGGCTGAAAATCCTATACTGAGGATATAATGATGCACTATACCCTCGTGAGAATGGACCATGCTATCACACTCAATTGAACCTAATTCATTATAAAGAAAAATAGGTCTCTAAATATCCTTATATAAAGTAAATGATGTGTAATAATGGTAAATGTTATGTTTTTACAACATATAGTATTCTCACATCTTATCGTCTCAAATGACATGTAAACCTCCACAAACATGGCATGTCCCTCAGTATAACGCATTGTGTAAAGTTCATCCAAACCATTTCACATTCAGTCTATCTATGAATGTGTGCTTCAAAATATGACCTTGTACACCTGTTTGTGTCTAATTACATGGCTGAGCCCATGTACTCTATCCATGTTTGAGTACGTGGATTAACCTGTGTAATCCTAAAATACCTTTGTTCCTAAGGGTACATGGTGAGTCACTAGTTTAGATCACATAATATCTAAATTTTTTGAGATGAAATGTAATCATTTAATCCTTTTTAGAAATCCTTTCACAATAGTTAGGGACCCACAGGGCTTGTAACTTCAGATTACATTCCTTGTAACATGGGTTTTACAGAAACCTGAAGTTCCTTCTTAGTGTATTCTAATGCCATTTTCATCTCTCGATCCACTACCAATCTCACCCCATGATTGAGGATCTAATCCATTTGATCCTTTCCATCACTGGATATCTAATTCCAGCCATACAATTTAATCAAAAAAACGTCATTGATGCATGTGTCATATCCTAAATAAATAGAGGAACAAGGAACCTCCAAACCGGTCATATCTACCTCCATTAATCCTCTGCTATTGTTGATCCTTGATTTCAGCCTCATTTATCAAGTTGTACACATAGTATAGATCGGTTGTGTAAAATAATTGTTTGGAAATGACTAGATACCTAGTATTTATCGAAAACGGGCCATGAAAATTTTCCGCGATGAGTGTGTGATAAAATGGGGTGATAAAACCATAAAACACCAAAGAGGAATGAATATAGATAGTGTTTTGGTTGGGCTTGATCTATTTTTGTTAGAAAAAAAACAAAGAGTAATGATAATCAATAAAAATTTTAATGTTCGGGCCTAGATACCACTAATCTAGTGCTTTGAGCCAGTTCTCCACAAGGCCTCAAACATGCTTCTCCAAACCCCAAAGGATTATGACTAGGAGTGAGGACCTATGGTTTGTCAGTGGAGAGAATATTCACTCATATTAGTGTAAAAGAAATAAAAATAGCTATATATCATCCCAATCAGAAAATAAACAGAGTTTAGAACAAGAAAATAAATAGGAATAGAAGCATTCTTTACTAGTTAATGAAATTCTATAAAATCCTGAATATCCATTTCATACATACAACACTAACCACCCATTAGGATGACTATACGTACATGAATACTTGAAAAACGTTAAATAAATGTATATGGATCTCCTACTAACTCCATACTAGATGACATACCCATTACCTAAGGAACTACCAATCTTCTCTAGCTGGATCATATGAGTCCACATGAGTGGCTCCACTCGATCATGATACTCTGAGCCTCAACCCTATCCATCATGAAATCTAAGGCCAACATGAAAATCATACAAAATGTTTGCATGTATACTAAGGTGAACATACAAGAGTGATAAATAATCTCAATAGGATATCCCATTGATGAACCTATAAATTTTATGTTATAAGTGAATGCTCATGCAATATTCTTAACCTAGACGAGACACACATAGAATAATAAATACAACAATAATAAAAATAGAAACATAGTTGATCATTGGGTCTGTAATCCTAATCTACTATATCTTATTATACCTAATTCTAAATATCCCCAGGCCTATGCCATTACTTATATATATATATATTCCCATACATATATATGAAAATTTATATACATAATAATGAAATTAACCTAAGACATCTGATTAAGGTGTCCATGAACAATATCAAAATAAAATCAATCGATAGTTGATCCAAGGATCTTAGATCCCACAAAATTGAGATAATATGATTTGGGATAATACTTGGATACATAAAACTCAAAATATGTATCATTAAGTATATCCTAAGGTCTAAAATCTCGATTGAAAATACATTCTTTGATTGGTGTTGGGATTTCACTGAGCAAGTTACAACACTAGATGGGGATACATGTCCTAGACCTAGGATCATCCACAATCATATTTAATAATGAAGATGACGGATTCTAGTTATCAACTATACAACATAAAATGGGGAATTAATCTAGATTTCTTTCTACCTAGTCTGTGGATAATCTATTCTAATGTCAGATTCCTAGGTCCCATCTTATTGGAAATCCTGATATTATAACATAGATAATCCCTAAGGGGGATGACTATTAAGAGATATGTATTGAATAATCTCCCAATGTGATATAAAAACATGAATTCATTTAATAACCAGCTCAATATTTTCATCCCCAAATAGGTCTGTGTGATACTATAATGGTGAATCTACTATTCACAGGGTGTATCATAGGCATTAAATGTAAAGATCCACTCTATCCTCAAGGAGATCATCATAATCCTACTACTTGGGGGAAGGTTTCCCCTTTAGAAACCAATTTCATCTCTAGGAATGATAACATACTAGACATACCTAAAGTGACATAGTATAAGAGGGTTTATGAGACACTCTTAGTGGCATACCTCTATAATTACCATATAAGGAGGAATCCTAGTTACAAATGGGACATCCAGTAATAGTTACAGAAACATTTAATCAAGTAAAACTCAAGATCTGAAGCCTAAGAGTGTATGTCTATAAATCCCAATATAATATGGGTTAGAACACAAATTATAGGTAGTACATATGTAAATACTAAAATAATAATTATCTACTTCCAGATCAATAATAAGTACATCTAGAAATCATCATCAACCATCACATCTAATCAGACCCCATGGGCCAAGAACTTGGAAGCACCTTTGGTAATCATAACTACATGAGAATATTACAAGATGAAGTGTAGAGAAAAATAGAGGGCAGATAAACAAGAAAACCCAAAACTAATACCAAATTATCTTGTCCTACACGTTCAATATAAGTTCTAGGGTAATACCCAGTACCATATCTACCCAAAACCCTAATGAAGTAACTTTGAGTTAGTCAAACACTGGGGTACCCACTGGGTCCCTATGGTCAAAAAAATAAAGAGGAATTCAACTTGGGATCCTCAAAGTCAATACATAAGTGATGTAACACCTCTTCATAAACTCATATACAATAATCTATGAGATGAATCCAATATGTTGTCTATGGAAGATGTAATTAAATATAGGCATCTCCAAAGAATCTATTAGGTTGCACATAAGAAGTGTAATCTTGCAAGGGATCCTCATAATAGTATATGTAGGTCGATGCACCATACACAAGATCCTTAGGAAGAGTGGATAGGAAGATATTTCATACAGTGGGTTCCCTATGATAACATGTTATAAATTTATCTCACCAGGTACCCTCATAAAAAGTAATAACATACAGGCATCCTATACGAGATCCTTATGGTTGAAGCGTAAGTAGAGGAATCCTATAGGGGATCCTTAGAAAAAACTAATCTCATCAACTCCGAGGATATAAGGGAACATATATCCAGGGATACATCCTCATAGAAATAGATACAAAATCATTGATCAAGAGAGATAGATCCTGACCCTTCTCAAATTAAAGGGTCTCACCATCAAGAGATAACAAGATTCAATTTCCATAGGGAAAACCTATCTATTTAATCAGACTCTTAAACACCACCAAGAATTCATCAAATCACCTGATGGTTTTCACCATCAGGATCCTCCATGAAATATACTCCAAATTAACTATTCATGCATCTACTTCTTACCATGGAGAGTAATGATATGAAACCCCATGAAATGGGTATCAATGGAGGAGAACACATCGTACATACCCCGATACACATCATATACCCTCGAACTCCATCTAGGTGTGTTCCTCAATAGGAATTGGGATATAAAACCCCATGTAAATGATGTGTGATACATGTACATGAAGTTCACTTCACATGGGGTAACTTCCTGTGTAACTCACATGGAATAACCATGTGTTTTTCAGGTTGCATACCTCAACAGTGTGTGGGAACCACATAGGGCCTTTCCATCTATTCTATACAACCATGTGCCCCTACACAGGCTGTCTGAATGGGTAATTGTCTAAAATTCTGAGTACTAGTACCCAATGTGTATACACTATACATGAAGTCTACTTCTATAAGGTCATATTCCATGAATGGGAATGACACATAGCATTTTTTGGAACTACATGTTGTTAGATCGGGATTTTTGAATGGGAAACCACTCAAACCAGCTTAAACCACTATTTTTCTCCTCAAAACGTATATATATCAACACCCAATGTGTTATAATTACTGATAATAGGTATATAAAATTAGAAAACAATAAATTTATTGTTATTTACAACAAAAAATAAAAAAAAACAAACTATGGGGAGATTTAGTTGAGGTTTTTCCCTTTCTATGATCCACAATTGACAACCGATGATCTGGATCCTCCTGAGCTATGAGGTGTACCTCCCTTACCATCCCTCTTTATTGACCACTACCTATGCCTTTTTATCTATCTATAATGCAATGGGGAATCCCAAAGGGTGTATGTGATAAAAAATGGGAGTATAAAAAAGAAAATAATAAAAAGAAAATAATTATGAAAAGAGGCTCAGGCCTAACCCCATTGCTCGGCCTAAGTATATGCCCCGACTGGGAAAAAATCCCTATTCTAGAATGACAAGTTGAGATATAATATAGATATATCACATTTTCAAAATATATATCTGAAAAAATGTGTGCAAATAAATTATTTTTTAATTTAATACATATTTATATATTTATTTACTAAATATTAATCATTAAATATAAATTTTAATGTCTCGTAATTATAAACAACTCTTATTCAAAGAAAAAATTTCTATTTGGATACCAATGAAGTTTTTAGAATAATTATCCATGATCATCTACTTGTAAAAAACATCCATTTTATCCCTTACAATCATTAGAAAGAAAAAAAATCTGCTTAAATTTATAGTAAATAAAAACACAGGTTCTTACAAAAATATTTCCCAATCCCATTAATAAATAATCTTGAACCCAAAATCATGATCGACCTGTTAATACCCCTATTAGTGGAGTTTGTGTCAGTTCATCATTTAATAATCAATATGGAATAAATCTACATGAATAAAATTTCATCCCTTTTGTATGGACTAATAGCTGATGACGAAAAATCTTGTATCACAGTTGTTGGAGAAATACACAAACTTGGTGGAATATATGATAATAGAAATATAAATCTAATCCTTCAATATATTGTCATCCACAAATGATATTCCCCAGTGCTATCTTTCATTTATCTAGATTACGAAGCTGACCCTATATGTTTTCCATAACATTTTATTTATAGGGGAAACTAGTTTTTTGTGTTTTATTTAACAACTAAATAAAATTTTAATTTATGTAATTCCATATCTTTCCATGATGGAACCTAAGATGAACATCTAAAAGATATAAAAATTATGTCATTCCTAGGGTAAAAACTATATTTTGAACTAAATAATGATCTTATATTTTTTATCCAAGCTTCAATTTAGGATTTATTTCCCTATTCAATAAAATTGAGCTTGGGTGATATTAATAAATGAAAAAAATATAATATCAATTTTGGGATTATGATTCTTGGAATATCATGATGTATGAACATCTGGATCCAAAAAGCTTACTAGATATATTTCAAATCTTTTCATGGTAAAAAATGGGGCATTATATTATCCCTAACTTAGGTATTTTCATATCGAATAGTGAAAAAATATTATAATAAGTATGTCGGTACTGATCTCGCATCCTAGTCTCCTTCTCCCAAGTTCTCTCCTGAAGAATCTCTTGTTATCCTAAGACACACATCAAGAAAATAAATTTCTATAGAGAATATTCTCTTGACGGTCCTCTATCTCCATTGAATAACATAAAAGGTATATATAATCTCTATTCCATCTCACCACAATCGATAACATTTGATGGGTCATGAACATACCTCCACAACTATGTCATGTGGAAGACATCATTTACTCAGTCTAACTGTTTCTATAGGGAAAATAAATACACCACCTCACTGAACCTACAATGTATCCATAAATGGATAAATAAAATAGAATATAAATTCCCACCCAAGACATTTATCCACAACCCACATCGAGGAGTGTCATTCAAGAACACATGGTCCCCCTCACAAAACCCCATAGGCCTTTTTCATTGGTTCACATAGGAATTATGATGGAACTGGGTAGTGTTAATCTACTCGTGGATGGTACTTATGATGGAAATGGGTAGTGTTAATCTACTTGTGGACGATCTGAACCATGTCTATCATAAATCACACCAAATCTCGTTCTATGATTCTCACTCACTTGGATCATTCCAACATAGTGGGGACCTGCAGGGTCACCCATAATAAAACTCAAATGGTTATATACCCATGGTGGAATGGTAGCTATTGTTTTACAAAAACTCCACTAAGGGAAGGTTATCCTCCCACCTATATCCAAAGTCCAACATGAAAGCTCGAAAAATTTCCTATAAAACCTAAATGGTATTCATAGTCTAGACATCAATTTAGGGGTGAATACTATGCTCAAACACAACTAAATTTTGAAGACCTCATGAAATACTATCCATAATTGCGATTTAATGTTTGAATCATGGTCTAAAATTATTGTCAAGGGTGACCTATGGATCCATTCCATATCTTTGAGATAAAGTCATCCCAAGATCATGATTGATCTCTACTAATATATTTCTATGAAGTGAAATGTCTTGGTGAGTTTGTATTTGATCACCGAGATGACATCATTCCCTCTATACATTTCTGGAAGCCTCATCATGAAGTACATATATATATCATCTTTTTTCCACTCTATATCCTCAAGGGGTTGATCTAAACCTTCTAGAAATTTTATCTTTTCCTTCACCAACTAATAAGTGAGTCATTGAGAGACAAACTATGCAATTTACTTTTTCTTGTAGTTCCATAAGATCTAATACTAGAGGTCCTAGTATATCTTTTCCATTCAGAGATTTACTGAAAAAGGTGATAAATAAAACTACCTTATAACCTCATACTATAATGTCACTAGTACCATCAACCATCCTATATAATGGTTCATGTTGTACCCACCATTATAAAATCCATAAGGAGCACGTCCAGTGGATATTTTAGCACGTAAGGTCTTGGAGTTGGTATCTCCCTGGTAATCCTCCCTATCACACAATAGAAGAGGCATGGTAAGAAATATAGATTGTAGATATGATGAATCATCTTCATAGACTAAGGAAAATTTCAATGAGGATAACTACTATGAATCCTCGAACAATAACTAATAGAAATATCTCCTTTTGAGAGCATTTATTACTATATTCCCTTACCCAAAAGTATAGATCTTCTCAAAGTTATAATCCTGGAGGAACTCTAGAAATGACCTCTATATAAATTTAAGAAACTTTTAGGAGAAGATATACTTGAGAATATTATGGTAAGAATAGATGATACGCTTCTCACCCATAAGGTAGTGTCTCTGTATATTTTGGGTGAAGACCGCCACAGTTAACTCTAGATCATGGATGTGTAGTTCGACTCGTGTGGTCTTAACTTCCAAGACCCATAGGTAATAACTACCTTCTTCTAAATCGGCACACAACCATGTATATTCCTTGATGCATCATATAATACTACGTAATTGACACCCTCCTCTGGAAATATCAATATGGGGAATGCATCAACCTCTATAGTAGCTCTTGAAAAAATTGTTGGAGCATTTCCTTCCAAACATAAGGCTTCCCTTTCATGCTCAAATTAGTCAATTATGATGATATACTAGAGGAATAGGGTATGAATCTATGAATTATCCCACCAACACAAGGAATATCCACACCTCCATAACAATCGTGGGCAGATCTCAATCTAGCAGTCCTTCGATCTTCAACATGTTCACTACTACAACCATCAACTAAGATGATGTTTCTTAAAAATTTGACCACCTAAATACAAATATAACACATTAAGAGATATTCATTAATTTAGTACTCTCTAATTGTGTGTAGAACCATCATTAAGTTTCTTTCATGATCTTCCTTGGATAAGTGATTGTACTAGGGAATCATTAATGAAGACCACAAAAAATAGATCTAGGAAAGGTTGAAAGATCTGGTTTTGGAGTCCCATGAACACTTTTGGGGTGTCCATCACACTGGAATGCATCACCAAGTAATAATTTTTATCATAGATTTATTTGAATGTAGTACTTAGTATATCCTCATTCCTTATTTGAAGATGGTGATAACATGATCTGATGTTAATCTTTGAGAAACATCCCTACCATTTCAATAGATCATAGAGTTCCTAGATCCTTAATAGGCGATACTTATTATTTATGGTCACTTAGTTCAGACACTTATTATCTACACAAAACATTAAGTTCACATCCTTCGTATTTCTGAATAATATTGGGACTACCTAGGAGAAACATTGGGTATCATGAATCCCTTCTTATGCAAGTCCTTCAACTACAACCTCAACATTCAAAGCTCTATGGGATCTATTTGACATGCTGACAAAGATATTTGGTCCATCTATAGGTGTAATTAATGGTAGAATTATATCTATATCTAGGGAGGTAATTTTGGAATGTCCTTGGTAAATATTTTCTCATACATCACTTGCATTATAGGAATTTGAAATCCCATAAGATCCACCTCTCTAAGTTTCATATTATACAATAGATAAGTAATGTATTGTATCATCTAAATATGATCCCATCCTTCTCTACCAAGGTTTCCTTCTCACAAACGAAGGAAAAACTAAATTTATATCTATGTGTACACCACATCCTCATCTTGAAATATTCAATATGAGAATGAATTTTGGATAGTCCATCCATAACTAATATGAATCCATAAAGCATCATCACTATAATAAAGAGATCTAATATAAAGATCTCACCTCCATCAGTCAGTTCACATTGTAAAAATAATTGTGTGATCAATAATTCACCCTTAGTTTGAGTCTCCAAGTGTAATAGTTGAGCTATGAGATCAACTAGAAAGCTCAGGTTCTGAACCAGGGAAGTGAAAAATAAAATATTTGTTCAAAACAATGTATATTAGAATTTTAGTTAATTTATAGTAGACACATATCATACCCCTAATCATGTTTGGAGCCTTGGGGTTATAGCCCTCAACTTGCTACAGTTGTCTAGATCCCAGACCACCATCTCCCTAAGCCTAGTATGGGCCACCTGGGGGATGTTTCACTAATAATTCAAACCAAATGACACCTTTTTCTACTCTCCCCTCTAATATTACATTTATACCACCCTACATACCTCCTTGATCCTACACTTATATTTTCTTGGGAATTCCCTCAACTATCTTTTGATCAGCTGTACGATGGTTCAGACAATCCCATGAAATATTTCCCCAACCATCATTGGAGAAACATTGCCTCTCCCTAGTCTGACTCAAGAAATAATGAGAACCACAAACCACCAATTCTATCTCCTGGTATCATCTCCTGATGTTTTTAATATGACTAGATCTATCTGACTGATGTTGGCTATCTACTATTGAGGTCTTAACTCTCGGATTCCCACTAACAAAACCAATTTTTAGTGTTTTATCTTCAAGGAATCCCTCCCATACTAATCCTTCTCAAGAACTCGAACATAGGTTTGAATGAAAATATATATCATCGGATACCCATAATCTTGGAATAGTCCTTACTTGAATTAATATTATCTACAGAAAAAAATCATTCACTATATCTTGATAGACCTATGAGATATAAGTAAACATATATTAATACACTTCAACAATCAAACTAACCTTATATAAATGAAAAATACATCTTATGATAATTTATCACAAAATTTCTAGATTGAAATCCTCCCTCAAGAGAAATAAAAAAATTTACAAGGATAGAGTAGTCACATTATGTGACTAAGTAATTGGACCCTACCATCACCTAGTTAAGCCATGAAAAATACTCATTATGAGTATTTCCATATGAACTATGAGTGAACTCAAAAGTCATAAAACTATGTAAACTACCTATATTAATTCCTCGTCTACCTTGGGGTATAGATCCTTCTGAAACCTAAGAGGTTTATACCCCAGTATCTTATCCATCATACTCAGCTTGTGTGCATCAGTAGCTGGTAATGTTAGTGTTAATTGATGCTCTACACGTCGTGACATAAATGTAAAACCACGCAAAGTAACCACCATGAATCACTAGATGGTAATTATGATGTAAATTCTACTGTATGGGTGGTTACATAACGGTAAATCCACCCGAAGGTACCAAAAACTATATAAGAAACTGTAATGAAGCCTCATCAATCAGTGTATCATCCTTGTGATCACGTAGTGGAATCCTGTATAGATTAATTTATAAAGGTATTAGGAAATAAATAAGGTGTTCCATTGTTAATTAGTATATCTGGTGAAATGACTCAAGATGTTTTTTGGAAACCACAGTCCATTCCTATATGATACATGTGGCAATGTTTTCCCAACAACCAATGTCTACACGAACTAAGTCAAAAAACAGGTTATCAATGTCTTGGTGACTGGATATGGGGGCTTCTCCAATTACTCTATATTCAATGGTTGGAAATATGAACATGAAATACAATAAAACATTTTCCATAAATCCCAAACCAATCACCACAACAAGACAAAAATTTATATTCTATTCCCGAGGGAGAATCGATTGATCTGATACTACTCTATCATGACCCAACCCACTAAGGCCCGCCTGGATGGTGACCTTCTGAGTGTGACTACCCGAAACCTATCTTTGATTGGCTATGGGAGGGAAACTAGTTTCGAGTAGGTATATCCCACACATGGGAGGAATTATCCTAATATACCTACACACACACACACTCACAAATCTCAAATCCCATACAAATTTTGAAATGAAAAAAACTGGAACCTTTTCATGCATACATATATAATCCTAAAATCATTGTATCAAAATGAAGTACTAAATGTAACAAAGGGCCAAATAAAATCCCATAAAAAACGATTCAACCCCCCATGGAGGGAGGAAAATATAATTAAAAAGAAAACCGACAAACACGTCATTCCATCTTGCCCAATCTAATATATGCCTACTCCTGATCCTCCTAGGACACTATTAAAAGTATTATAATCTTCCCAAGACATGACACATGAATAAAACCCAACACAAGGGTGATTATAATAATACACATCAGGAGAAAATGTGTTGAAAAAACACTTCTACAAAAATTAATAAATTTTAACTAATTACATCTCTCAGTTATAATAAATTTTGTATGAGTGATTTTTATATACTCCCCCTTAATTCATTTTCTATACCTTTTCACTCCTTTCATTATAAATACAAAAACCCCATATTATTAGATGATATCAATTTTTATAACCTTATATTTTAGAAATTATTGTGCCACTATCCCCTTCTATGAACATAATCAGAGGCTTAGTGGGGTAAATTTCATTACATGATAAGGGAAGGATGAAAATGAAGCATCAACTAGAATTCCTAAAACATTTCCATTAATATTTAATTTTTAAATATATAATAAATTTAATTATTTTTTAAATATAAGTCATTTTTATTTCATTGGATGAAATATTCTCTTTGATGAAATGAAATTTGAGGTCACTATGTTTTTATTTAGACAATTTTGATCTGTTCTTTAAAAGCTAAGTTGTTTATTTATTAAGATAAATTATTTTTAATGGATTTTCAACACTCAATTTCTTGTCTTCCAAAAAAAATAATCTTTGAATTCTGAGTTCCATCATGCGTGAATGAAACATTTTTTACTTCCTCTATACTCAAAGTTGTTGAATTGTATTTCTTATTAAACTAAAAATGACAACTTTCTCAAAAAAATAATTTTCCTTTGGACATCTATTTTTGGTCATCAGAATCACTAGCCTAATAAATTTACATGAATCCCTGGATGATCATCTCATTACTTATTTGATACATCAATCCAATCATTGATGTTCTTTTAACATACCTTTTTATTTTCAAAAATAAAGTGTGATTCATTTAGATCACATAAATATTGGGATAACAAAGTGAATAAATATTTTTTAGATGTTGTTAGATATAATATAATAATAAGTAAATTATTAAAGCCTCTTTGATTATCACTTTTACTAGATTTATCTTTACTCAGATTTACTCTATCAATTATATGAGTTGAAAAATAATTTAAATATTCTATGTTAAAGATTTATAATTGATTTTTTTCATAATTTTCCAAAAGTAAAAATATATAACCTTTATTGTTTACTACCTATATCCAGAGAGAGAAATTATCACCTCCAAGCATCGATATTTCAATGTTATCTTTCATTTTTCTTTTAAAATTATTAAATAAATGTTCATTTTCATCGATAAAGACCATATCATCAACATAAAAAATGATTATTAGTGTTCTCAAACATTCCTATTTAACATATAATTGTTTTTCTAACATTCCTTTAGAAAAGTTCAATATCTCCATGAAATTATAGAGATAAGAGTACCTGGAACTACTTCCATTCTTCAACCCATATGAATATTTCTCGAGTTTGAAACTCGTACTACAATCTTAATCAATTATGAATCCTTATAGTTTTTCAAAATAAACTTATTCATTGACTTCTACATTTATTAAGGATGAATTTACATCCATCTAGTAAAATTTATAATTTCAATCACTAGTGATAACTAAAAAATATTAGATGGTATAATGACTTATAATATAATGAATTTAATTTTATAATTATAACCTTCCACTTAAGAATGACATTGAAATAACCCTTTATTTATTTTATAAAACTTATATATTTTATTTAGATTATTCTTGAACACCCATTTAGTTCAGATAATATTATTTAATTTTTTTCTCAAAAAAAAAATTAACTGTATCATTTTTATCAATTTGATATAACACCACATTCATGTAATTTAACCATTTATAATTCTCAACATCTTCTAATACGAGGAAAGGCTCAACATTATAGATAATTTTCATTTTGATCTATCTTTAGATTTCTCCTCATATGAAATTAATCTTTATAACTTCAAATGATATTTTTTAGTTCAAATTGATTCTGTAATGTCGAGAGCTTTTAATTTTTGTTTTGGATGGAACCTTCTTCCTTACTGGATTCATTAAAAAATATATTTTCAATATTAGACTCAAAAAATTATTTCTCTTAAATAGCTCTTAAATAATATTCCCTAATATCTTCAACTTTTTTATCAAATTCATATATTTCTTCATCATTTATAATGAACATATTTTCAACCATGTTAACATCACATGATTCCACTTTTTTTATAATATCTTTTTCTAGAAACTATAGATTCTATTTTTAGTTGAGTAACCTGGGGAAATTATTTCATCAACATTTAAAAAAAAATATTCTATTTGGATTTTTTATCTTCATTAGTAATGGTCTTACAAAGCCTTTTAAATACTACACCGTTGGATTCTTTTTATACTGCATCTCATAGTGGTTAATGTATACTTATGATTTTAGTAAAAAACTATTTTGACCACAAACCTTTGTTCATATATCTTTTCTCTTTAAAAATTTTGGTATTTTATACTAAATAATTATGGTCCATACCGTTTAAAAAATACTCATGTTTTTTATTTCCACATCACCATTTTGATGAGTGTTGTAGGGATACATTTCCCAAGGTTTTATTCTGTGGTTTGATAGAAAAAATTTGAAATAGTTACACATAAACTCATTACAAATATTCATTTTTATTTTCCAGATATCTGCACTATGTTCTATTTTATACTCTCTTTTTTAGAACAAAAACATTTCTACAATACTAAATTTTACTTCATGTACAAAAAAAATTAATTTGCGTGAGTCCACTAATAAAAGTGATAAATTTGAAATCACAATTTTTTGATTGATACCTTGTTGGTCAATATAAATCCAAATTTAAATGTTCAATAGGTCTAGTGGAATGAATTTATACCCTTTTATATTTTCATTTAGTCATATAACCCCTCTAAAAATATTTTCAAATTATGGTTTTTTATCTTTTTATTAATTGTTTGTATCTCACATCTTCTTCCATTGAAATTTTTCGCAAGTTTTATTGGACAACATGAATTGGTCTTATATTCCATAACTGATTTTCATCTTTTTTCACTTAGGTAACACAAGTTAATATGATCACTAATATCAAATAAATTTACTTTTATATTTACCACTATCATATTTTATTTTTATTCTTCAAGGAAAATATTTTATATAAATTTCTCTAAAAATAAAATTTGTTTCTAGCATAAAAAAACTATAATAGATTTAGTAAGTTATGTTTAAGCCTATCAAAAAATAGATCATAATCATACTTTTAACTCATCTCATCTATGAAAATAGTTAGTTTCCATTTTATATTTAAAGATAAATCATTTACAAAGTTAACGACTCCTCCATTAGGTTATTTGATGTTTCTCCAAACATTGACATCACCAGTAGTATATAAAGAGTGTCTTCTAACAATAATCCATGAATTCCCCTTTCACCCAGCCTTCAAGAAAATTAAAAAAGTAATGAATGTTATATAAAATTTAAATTTCACACATCCTTTTATTTATTATAATATGAGATTTATCTTGTTAATGTTTTTATGCATTCCCCATATGGTGTCTTAGTTGGTTTCACCTAATATAAGTTTCTTCAATCGAGTGGAACCATATCTATATAAAAGTTATTTTAGCTTCCACTTTCAGTTATCTTTAATATTTTATCTATATTTTTATGTTTATTACTTTTCATTTTGTGATTATCATCATTAATTCCTACCTTCTCATTGGGAAATATATTATTATACCAATATTTATAATCTTTACTTCAAAATATTAGAAAGCTCAATACTGAATAGTGTATCTACATTCTCTAGTGTGATAAACATTATGTTTTCAGAATGATTCTTTTGTTTTATCAACTAATGAAACTTCCATCTATATTGGCTATTAGTGAGCATATTTCTAGAAATATTTCATAACACCATTTTTGAAAGGGGGTAATTTCTCACCATTATTATAAACCTAGATAACCCCTTGAAACAACTGATTAACTTTCATGTATTTCTTGAACCTTTTTTTGATCATTCTTT
This sequence comes from Viscum album, assembly GCA_963277665.1. Taxonomy (NCBI): domain Eukaryota; kingdom Viridiplantae; phylum Streptophyta; class Magnoliopsida; order Santalales; family Viscaceae; genus Viscum; species Viscum album. Next base: position 1,494,769,937 of record OY728142.1, read on the forward strand.
TTTAGGGTCTTTCATTAGGTTTATTTCAATATTTGTTAAAAATATTTGGAATCCCGTGGGTCTATGAATGGTGGGTTCATAGTTAGGGAAAACCATGTTGTTTGACCAATAAAACTATGTACACATTGATAATCCATTTGAAGGGGGGAAACAATTTGTCCAAATCAAGAGGCTACCCCTCCAAACCATTCACCATTGGGCAGTGATGGTTTCTATAGTTGTCACATAGAATGTTTTTCCATGCGGCTAGTCCATTCACACTTATCTAACATTCAAGTATGGGTTCATGGTTAACGATCATAGTTACTATTAATAGTGTAACCTCTCATGAAAGAGGTTCACATGGTTTTTGATTTTTATTAAATAGTTAAAGAAGATTTGAAAACATATGAATTGATGAAAACCTATGATTTAGTTTTGAAATAAAAAAGTCATGTTGAAAATTTGAACAAGGAAATTGTATTTTGATTCGATTTGAAAAGAAAACTTTTCCTATGATTTATTGATTGATTGATCGGTGCACATGTTGGACTGGGTAGTTATTAGAGATTTTGTGTATACATTATAGGGCTCTAACTCCCTAGAATTACATTTATGGTGACAATAATAAATAAAGAAATATCAAAAAATTTTCCCATAATGGGATCCCCTAATAGTGTGCAGAATGATTGCAAATAATGGGATGCCTTAATGGGTTATTGAATTTTTTGTGCACTCTTATCTTGAGGCATGTCGATAAAGGAGAATTTTGATGATCTTATTTCTAGATACTAATGTACCATATGTCGGATGAGAATGGTTCTGCATTTTTTGTATTTGATTATAAATACCATTTTTATATAACTATTTAATTAATGGTATATTTTTTATATAAATTATTTATATAAGATTTTTATTTAAGAATTCTTTTGATATATCTTCAAACATTTGAGTAAAAAAATCATTTTTGTTTAATATATTTAAATACCATTCAATGATTTTTTTTAATTAAAAACATTAATTATTTATTAATGTTGAATTTATTATGGAATACTTGGAGATACCATAAAGGGATCTTTATCTGACACTCTTAATATGTCACTAGGAATTCATAGATAATCGTATGCCATGTTCATGTAAAGGGAAGTTGACTCTTAGAGGTTCCATGTGTGATTGATTTGGGAGACCTAGAGTGATGAAGATGATCAGTGGATATGTGATCCACATGTTACCTAGGATTCATGATCATTAATCCTTGTATACGTTTTTTCATTGATGATGTATTATTTTGGTTATTGTTTTACATGTTTGATTCTAGTAATTTCTCCATGATGAGTATTTACATATCTACTTGTATCATTTATCTTGGGCTATTTTGTTGAACATTATATTCCTTCTTTATTCTAATATGATTACTGGTGTGTTTTTCTAACACATGGGGATTGGGAAGACCATTTAGGATATTTCATGAATGGATCAGGTACCAGTATCCAGGGTATCCATGTAGGTTCAAGAAAAAGTGTTATTAAAGATACATGTTGTGAATATTTTATTGAAGTCAGTATGTAGTATAGATTATCCTATTAGAGATAAGTTAGGACTAATGATACTTAGGAAGTAGTTATTAGATATTACTTATCCATCAAAATTATAATGATCCTTAATTCATCAGGGGTGTTTAATAAACGAGTATTTGGGAATTTTATTTTTCTAAATCTAGTATTTTCCTTAAGTTCGATTTGAGTTTTTTTTAAATACCAATATTGAATCCTAACTTGTTGAATTTAATATTAATGTATCCTTCATCTGTGAATCATTTATAATGTTTTTTGTTTTGTTTTGATGTTGTGTAGAATCAGTCCTTTGAGAATATTTTTTAATAGGCCACAATAAGAAGCTGTTGGTGAACTAAAACAAGTGAATGCTCTAGTGGACCACAATCTTGTTTATATCTTGGTGTTCATTGTCTATTCTATGGGATATATACCTGCATCCATTCCCATTTTATTTATGGTGGTGTAACCACAGATGGTAGATTCTAGCGATCATTCTCAATAATTTCTTAATTAGATAAAACTCTATTTACATGGTATAATGAACTGTAAGAGGAAGAGTATTGGATAAAATATAACCTACTATAAATTTAGGTTATAGAGACAGTTTAAAACTATGGAAATAAGAGAAAAAATTGTGGCTATATGTTATTGCCACATTTTAATGGAATGTAGCTGGTATTGTCATGGCTATAGGGATATTTCCATGGATTGAACTGCAGAAGAACATTCATCCACATAAGGCCTCTATCAACGATTTAAAACCATGGCTATAGGTCATCTAATTCCATAAATATACCCCCACACCCCACCCCCCCACTATTCCCCCTGTAGCCCATCCCCTACCCACTTTAAACCTCCAAAGTGTTCTTGAGTACGAATTTTCACACAAAGACTGAAGGAGAGTCTAATCATATGATTTAAGTGTTACTTGACATGATTAGGGCCCCCCTCCCTATACAATCTCTGGAAAGAACCTTTATATTGTCCCACCGTGCACCCCCTAGGACATCCCTCCCCCCTCCTTAGATAGACACCCTTGCACCCCCTGGAAATCCCCCCCGGAAAGAGCCTCCCTGTACCCACCCCCTGCACTCCCCTTCACATACCCCACTCTCCCCCTAAACAAATCCCCCCTAATGACCCACCTTTAACCCCCTGGAAACCCCCCTCCCAGGACAGACCCACCTTGCACCCCACGGGATAGCCCCCCCCCCCAGACAGACCCCCCATGCACCCCCCACCACACCCCCCTCTTGCTCCCCCACTCTCCCCATAGACACCCCCTCCCCTAAATAGGCCCTAGACACACCCACACTAGACACCCCCAGGACACCCCACTGGACACCACCCTTAGACACCCCCCTAAAGTCCCCGTGGACACTTCCTCCCCCAAGAATCCCCTGGAAACCCCTTCATACACCCCCTAGACACCCCTTCCCCCTATACACCCCTTGGAAACCACCCCTGAACAGCCCCTGGACACCCCATGCATGAATAAATTTGAAAACATGCATATTAATAACAGGTAAGAAGAAAAAGGGAAAAAGAAAACTCTTAATGGAGAGAATGTGTAAAATATTTTTTCTAAAAAAATTAAATGTATAGGATTCCAACGTGTATGATTGGGGGGTCAAATATCCAAACATGATACAAAGTAATGAACATAAGATCAAATAGTTCACACTCAGGAGTAAAATCGAAATCATCAATTCTGCAAGCATGGTGTAGGCCAAGTCATTTTCTTTAAGAAATAAAATGGTTACCAATTGCATGCAAAAAATGGTATAAAATAACCATTACCTCCTGAATTTTATATTCACATCAATCCCATTTAGAAGTTGTGGAAGAAATTAAATTGCATCAGCTATGTTTCGTTGATGGTTCCCTGCATAGCGTGCATCTTTATCCTACATACCAATACAAGTCATAAAAATATACAAATGGTCGTAAAGGAAAAGTCATCACGAAGACAAAAATATAAATCCAAACTCTATTTTGAGCACTTTCACCTACATATATTCACAGCCCCATACTCTTGGACAGACCCCCCCCCTGTACCCCAACACCCCTACCCCCTGCACACTACCCCCCCCCCCCAAACACCCCCCCCCCGTTAACACCTTCCTCTAGAACAGCCCCCTCCCCAAGAAACCTCACACCCCCTGCCCCCCTCTCTGCCCCTGCACACTACCCCCATCCTCCTTCATCCTGTTGGATACCCCCCCCCCCCCACACACACACCCACACCCCATGCACATGCCCCCCAGCCCCATTCACCCCCCCTTCCGGACAGCCCCCTCTCCGTGCACACCCTGCCCCTTGACCCCCCCCCCCTCACCCCTACTACCCCCGACACACTGCCCCCCTCCCCCACTTTCCCCCTTCATCCCAATGACCCCAACCTTCACCCCCCCTCCTGGACACCCCCCTACACCCCCACACCCCACACCCCCTGCCCCCTCCCCGAACCCTACACACTACCATCCCCCCTTTCCCCATTCATCAAAACTTCCCCCCGACCTCGACCCCCCCCCCCCCCCTCAGAGACACCCCTCCCCTACACCCCCATAACCCATTCCCCCCACCCTACACCCTACACACTGCCCCTCCCCCTCCCTCTTCACCCCCTCTACCCACTGCACACTTCCACATACCCCTATCACCTCCCCACACTCCCCGCATACCGACCCCCCCCCCATTCCTCATTAAACCCCTAAACACTACTCCCACATTCCCCCTCCACCCCAAATTCTCCCCAAACCATCACCCCCCACCTGCCCCCCCTCCTCACTCTCCCCCTGACAGACCCCCCCCTGTTGACCCACCTTGCACCCCCTAGACCCCTGAACCCTCTCCTTCACCCCACTACAAACCCCCACTCTCCCATAGATAGACCCCCCTACTGACCCACCTTGCACCCCCTATACATACCCCCAACCCCATCACTGAATACTTGTAAAAACACCCCTCTCCCTGAACACCCACACTTCCCCATTTCCACTATGAACCCCCACCCCACTCACCCTACACACCCCTACCCTACAGACCACACCCCACCCCCTCACCTTTTAGACACCCCTCCCTCCAGGACACCCCCTTGGATAGCCCCTCCCCCCCGGACATCCCCTCTCTCTTTAGAGTTTATTCCAGTTGTCTATATTTGTAAATCATTTCAATTATAATCGAAACTATCCATCAAACCCACCCTCTACATCAATTCTAGTTGTCTATATCAGTGAATCGTTTTAATTATAATGATAACCTTATGGTTGCTGATTTGAATCATATAGCAACAAATAACATTGAATGGGTAATAAAACCTCACACATGTTTTTAATATGCTTGAGATAACTAATTTGAATCATATATCAACAACGAAAATTGAATGAGTAATAAAACCAAGTAGACATGTTCCAAATATAGATTTAGAAGTATGCACATCTTAGATAAACATCATATACATTCAATATACATTAAATGAGCCCAAATATTTTTAATCCAATTAACAAAATCAATATCTCAGACATGCTTGTAAGGATGTATTTAAAGAATTCTAATTACATAATTAAAATACAATCTCAAGTAGATTATAATTCTTTTTAAAAATATAACCACCTGTAAAACTAAAAAGTTTCTAATCAGAATACTTACATGTAATGAAACCGAAAAGTATTTACAACACAGACATGACCATTATCCAATTTAATATCCAAACCATATAGCATCTTCCAACTGTTTGTGCCCTATAAAAATTCATCTATAAGTCAGAATTGAAAATTTATATGATCATAAATCCTGATGGATTGTTAAGAGGTTGTCCCAAAACATAGAATTAATTTGAAATTTCCAGTAAGTCATAAAATAGAAAAGAATTTGTAACCCATTCCATAACACTACCAACCATCCATTGGGGTTATAGTCCATGAATGATGTCACCATTCTAGTTTTAATGTCATTGCAACAAACAGTCCTATCTGAGGATGCGTTATATATTGATCCATCAATTTTCCAATTAAACCTATCACAAATTCTGGAACTAGTTTTGAAGCACCACATGCACAGTTGAGGTGGGGGGAATATAATTAAGTCTTTGTTTGATAGAACTAGTTATAGAAATTTTCAATGATCACTTTTGATACAGCTTGAAAAAATAAGTGGTGTTTTTTTATTATATGGATAGTGGTGTTAATGTGTGTGTTTGAGAACATGTATGATTATTCCCAGGCATAAAAATTTATTTTCATCTTATACAAAAAAAAAATATATGGAACTTGTATCCCAATAAACATATAACACACCTCATATTTTTGAGTATTAATCTTTGTCTGTTTCTGTACACATTATTTTCGTAAAATTTAATGTAATCCAAAACACCGAGTTGTCCTTTCTTTTCAAAGGAACCATATAAAAAATAAATATATAAATTAAAAGCATAGAATATATACTTTTCAGAATATATACATCAAAATTAAAATTAAAGAACCAGCCTTATTCCCAGACAATAGAATGATGTTACTTGTGGGATAGAGTTCCAAGCATGTCACCAAAGCACATAATTCCCAAAACATCCAACTTGTTTCCACAACTCTTCAGACTATTTAATACGACCATGCATTTTTACTCAATCATATATTTCTATCGCCTAATTATAATAATATTGAAAAAAAGATCATATTATCATAGAAAAAAATGTAGTTACAAATCAGTAATTAAACTAATTTACGGATTCTTATATATTTTAAAAAAAGTATATGACACCAAAGCATCATGACATAAAAAAACATACCATTAGAGGTGCACCAGAATGTGTTCACATACAATATAAATTTAAAATATTGACAAATGAGGGGGAGAAACTCATAGTATTAAGTGAAAAGAATGTGAAAGAAATGGAAAATTGAACTACATACCATCGGAGGTGTGCTGGAGGAGATGGAGGGGCCACCTCGGAGCAGCATCGGTGAGGAGGTAGGATGGTTGTGTCAGAGGAGGATACAATTAAATATAAAAATAATAAAACATAACTTATCCATAAATAAATATACATCATAATACAATAATTCAATATATTTAGAAATAGACCGAAAAATTTCAATGTTATTCAATATTACAATAATCAAACTGCACTGAAAAATAAAATTCCGCATATTAACAATCCAAAAATACAATTTACATCAATAATTAGTCTCAATATCATTATCATAAGAATCATGATAACCCTAACCCACGTCTCCTATAGAAACACCATCACCACTAACATCATCATCGATATCAGCATCAGTACTGACACCGGCCCTAGGTTTGGCTCAGGCTCCTGCTCCGGCTCTGGCAGAAGAATCTACATTAGTATAATTCATCAAAATCAAAAAGTAAAAATCATTGTTGTTGATTCTAGTGGATGTTTAGACGAAATTGAAACCATAAATTTCATCATAGTTTTAGTTATCGTCATTTTTGATTTTTTTACTTGCTTCTTTGATTATGGAATTCATCTGTTCCACTATGACCAAACCAGAACCAGTACTCAAAAAAATGTTGTCATTAGACCAGTATCGAGATGGTACAATATTCTTCCAAGGTTTACAATGCATTCTTCCTTGATTCTAATCTCTTAATACTTTATGTAGATGATAATTCGAACCAAAATTGTAAGGTTCTTTATCTGTCAATCCCTCCAACGCATTATGTTTATTGATATATGGCATAAATTAAAATGAAGCTAAATATTTTAAAATGTTAAATTACCTATGCTTTCTCATGTTATGGTAGTGAAGTGTGTCAGCGACTATAAATTTGTTTCATTCCACTATTGTTTCATTTATTTCTGTCTAATTTCTCCTATAAAAAAATAATTATATAATTTCATTAACAAATATAAAACAAGTAATTTATACATTAAAAATAATTTTTAAATAAATAAAATTAATATATATATATATATTTCTTAAAACTTGGACTCTTCCAATAACCAGTCATCTCTTTGTACTGTGATATTGGGAAATCATGAATCATCGGTAATTTTTCACGCTCTGTACCAAATCTCTTTTTCTAATAAAGATATAATTCATACTTGTACGCTCACTAAATTTCACATAAATCCATTAACCTTGTATCCTTTTCATTTTTTCCATCAGGAAAATAATATCAAATCTCTAATGGAAAAAATATTTGTTAATAAAATATTATAAATTCATATATATAAAAGGTGTTTGACATTAATTACCCAAATATCTTCCAATACATTGTCCTTTATTTCTTCTCAAAATTCCCTCCAACTTATTGGTTGAACCAGAATTATATCGTTGTGTCTAGAAAGTGTTCCCATAAAGATTTTACATTCCGAACCATTTTTTAGTTATATAATTTTCTTCACTGTATTCAACCATGATTTGCGTGTGTTATTCCAAACCTCTCAGATTTTTGTGCGGCCTCATACTTTTGTGGAGGCTGGAGCTAATTCAGAAAAAAAACTGATAAAAAATAATACATATGAATTTATCATTAATCACCCACAGTAATGTTTAAACACATACTAGTAGATGTGGGATCTGCTAACCCCTAATGTGCAGCGTCAAGAGGGGGAGTTGCCTCTTTGGTAGGTGGGATATTTGTAGTAGGAGTAATATATATAGTAGAAGATGAAAAGTGTAATGATGGAGGGATAAAACCTGATGGATAACCCTATACAGATGAGGGTGGATATGGATATGGATATGGAAATAGGATACAAGGGTACGTAATGCCCAGTATAGTGGATGGTGGGAATGGAAAATAAGGAGGGATGAGAGTCTAAGAACTATCATCCGATGTCGGTGTGTGTAGAAAGGGATATGGAAAAGGTGGTTATGGATGATATGGAGGAGTCATAATGGGATGATGGCCTCCTTGTGACTCAAGTGGCATAGTAGTAGGCTAAACTATAGAATTAGTACCCCCCCCTTCATACTATCATCCTCGGTAGTATAATCCAACCATCTCCTCGACAAAGTAGCCTAAAATAACATAGATGATAAAATTAAATGAATGATAACATGATAAATAATATGAAAGACCATAATAGTCAAACCTAACTTGTACTTAAAATTTTGTCTAAAAAGAGACATATGTTGTTCATTTCGTGGTATTATTCTTTTTCTTCTATTATGATCATATTTAGACATTTTGAAAAGGAAATTTAAAATAATGTTCTCAAATAAATATAAATAATGATAAATGATAAAATATACTAATTAATTTGATGTCATGTATGGAATTATAAAAAACATACAATATTACAATAATTTCAATTAAATATTTACAAATGTGTTAATGTTATGTTTTATTTGTCACAATTTATGATTCAAAATCTATTCTATCAATTGAATAATTTGTGTCATTAAATGAAAAATTTGAATAAATACCAAAAGGTTCATAAAAAACATCATTTTCATCCATTTTTTTCATCAAAAACATGTATTGGAATGATATATAAAAAACACCAAATTGTTATTGTAATGGGTTCATTGCATAAAACACCTTTCTAGCCTATGATGAATGAAAATAAGGTTCATTGGTATGAAGCTGGTGGTTCATTTAAATTTCTTTAAATTTATAGTTATCATTTTGAATTCCTTCTCGTGTCATTAAATCAGACCACTTACATTTCATCATTGCGACATGACCATGTCCATAGTAATCTAATAAAATGATTCATTCAACAACACCATAATATGATATATTTTCTAACTGAGGTTGTCTATTTGATGCACTTGTATAAAAATATGATGTCTAACTTATCGTGACACCATCATGCTATGTTTCCATTTTTTGTAATGTTTTTTATAAAAAAATTAAATCCATTGAAAAACATTGTTTTACAATCACCTACCACATCACTTGGACCAAAGGACAATGATCTTACTTCATCTAATACATCATTCATTGGTAGAGTTAAAACCTTAAATATACCAACATCGAATATGAAACAGGGACATATGATTATGTTATGAGATGAAAAATATATATTACTTTTAAATTTAACCAAGAAGTAAATTCTTTATTGTGAAATAGTTCCTTTCCTCTTAATAGATATAGAGTGATGTATCTTTATTATAATTTCTAAATTTTATCTACAAATATGACATCTTTAAAATGTTAAAATATATGAAGAAAAATACACAATGAAAAAAATGAATATTTATTACTTTACTTACTTTCCATAATCATCATGAACACCACAATTGAATAATACTATATGATAAACAATTTCCCACTCTTCCCTGCTTAAATTGTATGATCCAGATATCCCCCCTATTTTGGGTAGTGAAGGAAATGCCTGATCAATGAGATCATATTTCTCATCTTCTATTCTCATTAGTCTATTAGATATCATAGGGATGTTATCCAAGTACGATGAACATAAATCCATGCATTCTTGTGCTAAATAAAATTTCACAATAGAACCTTCTGGGTGATATTTACTTCTCACCTAATATTTAAATGTAAACATCATTCTTTCTATAGGATATATCCACCAAATCAAAACAAGACCACCAAAAAGAACTTCTGCGGGAACATGCATTTTCATATGTTACATACATGTGAAAAAGGATGGTGGGATACTTTTCTCCAAAGTAGGAAAGAATAATCGGTGCATCTCTCTGCAATTTTTGAACAACACTTCTTCTCGGTCTTTTGGAACAAAGGTCTCAATAAAAATAACATAACCTAATCATAGTAACTCCAAAATTAGGTGAATGTAAATGAAAAATGACAATAGGAATCAAGTCATTTTACAAGACATAGTAATCATGGGTTTTAATTGATTTTAGTTTCACATATTTGGTATTCACCCTTCTCTAAATATTACTTGAATTACCTTATAGAACCTTCAAACCTTCAAAGACCTAAATAAATTGAATCTTCTCCACATTTTTCATTGAATAATAGGCAATAAGGACTTCCCACTTATTTTGAACAATTAATTCAAGATGAAGTTTTGCTCTTATAACCCAATCCATCAAATCCTGAGGACACTGCAAATCGTCTTTTGTTTTTCCATTGACATTTAAAATAGTATAAATAAACATCTTACAAATGTTTTTCTCGATATGCATTACATCTAAACAATGACAAAATATATTCGATGCCTAATACAGAAACTCAAATAATACGCTTTTCTTTCTCCAATTTCTATTGGAATTCGAATTAACACGTTTTCTATTTCTAATATTTTATTGGATTTTTCCAAGAACATAATTCAAATCATAATTTTATTTAACAATATCATTCCCTGATATTCGTTTAGGTGTCTCGTTTTTCTCAACAACATTATCGAAATATCTCCAATTTTTCATGTATGGATGATCCATTGGAATAAATTGTCGATTCCCTATGATGTTGAACGTTTTTCGAAACATTAATCATTGGGAATGTGTATTTTTTATACAAATAGGGAAAGATAATTTACCTTTAGTAATCCAAAAGGACATCATTCCATAGGAAGGTAAATCATTTATCGTCCATAATAAATCTACACGAAACATAAAGTACTCCTTCATGAATGCATCATACGCTTGTACACCAACAATCCAATTCTCCTTTAACTCCTCTATTAAGGGTTAAATGTATATATCAATATCATTTTATGGATTACTAAGTCCATACATCAATATACTCATGATAATAAATGGATTCTCCATATACATCCATAAATGAATGTTATAAATGTGAATGAAAATAGGCCACGTACTATGTGCAGTGTGCATTTGGAGAAATGGGTTGAAACCGTCATAGGATAATCCCAATATTTCATTTTATGGGTCAGCTACAAAATCAAGATGTGACCTATAAAATTTCCCCAAATCCATCCCGTCGGCAAGATACACTATTTCATCATTATCCTTATTTCTTTCATCTTCATTCCATCTCATACTCTTTTCCATTTTTTCTAACATAAAAAGTTTTTCATGGTTGGGAATTAAAGGGAAACGCTACCTCAATTTATCTGGTATGTGATTTTGAGTTCTGTCTATATTTGTCTTCCACCTTGATGTGCCACACAATTTGCACTGTCTCAACTTTGTTTTTTCCGTCCATAATAGACAACAATATTTTGGGTAAGAATGAATCTTAATAGATGAAAATCCAAGTTTTTCAACCAACTTTGATTCCATGTAATTATTTTCTAGAAGACATGAATCATCATGAAGTAAATCCTTAATTAATGTAAGGATATAGTAAACTATAGTATTATTAAATCCATACATTATTTTCCCATGATATACTAGCATTAAAAACTCAAGTTTGCTAATTTTTCCACATGCCTAATATGCTAGGGTATTTGAATCTTCAATCATCTTCCAAACACTCTCAATGTCATCATTCTAATTAATAAGTGAAAAATGTGTATTGTTATTCTTTTCCTATTTCACTGGGATATATGACGATCAACCTTTAGAAACAAAAGCAAACCAATCAGAAATCTGTTTTTTCATACTAATCCGTTGTTCTGAATCGATGTAATTCACCACTTGAACTTTTTCTCCATTTTGATACCACACTTGATAATTGTTTTGGAAACAACATTTAGTGATATGGTAACTCACTTCCTCACAAGTTAACCATGGTCTTCCAACACAATCAAAACACGAGAATCAAATCAATCTTCCATTTGAATCATTAGTTAATTTAAAGTCCAAGAAATATCGCAACTCATTCTGAAATTCATCATTGATCCTATCAACATTGTACATCTAGTATCTATCCATTATGAGGCATATAAACATACATTAAACAAATAATGAATAAAATTACTTCACATTATATGTATTGTTTCATAAGATAATAAGTAACCATCAATAACATGTTAATAAAAAAATAATAACAAATATTATTGTTAGGGTAATTCATAAATGTTTCAAATTATAAATAATCATGAATAGTCATGCCTTTCTATGACCAAAAAAGATTATTTTGGTGTAATTATAACACCCACATTATGACATTGATGTATGAAAAATGACGAATTTTGTTTTTTATAGAATTATTTGATGGACACCCCCACCTTATTGGATACCCTCCTCGACACCACCCCTCCTGGACACCCCATAGACACCCTCACCCACCAGGACACCCCCTACCTACACCCCCACTTCCCCCAGCCCCCTCCCCCTTGGACTCCCCCCTCTTGAACAGCCCGTCCCCATGCACCCCATACCCCTGCACACTGCCCCAAACCTCCTTACACCACGCCCACCTAGACACTCTCCCCCTAAACACCCCAACTCCCCCCCTCAGACACCCCCTCCCCCTAAACAACCCCACCATCCCTCTTGGACACCCCCCTCCTGGACACCCCAGGACAAACCCACACCCCATGTCCTCTACACATTGCCCCACCCCTACCCCCTTCACTCCCACTACCCCATGCACATGGATCCCCCCCCGCCCACTTCACCCCAACTACCACCCCCCCCCCCCACCTGCACCCCCTCTCCCCCCAACACAACTTCCTACCCCCTACACACAAACCCCCCTTACCCCCTTCTCCCCCACTACCCCCCTACACCCCCCCCCCACCCCGACTACCCCCCAACCTTCACCCCCCCAATGCCCCCCACCTGAACCCCGACTACCCCCACCTACACCCTCTCTATATAATGATCATTATAAGAAAATTATATAGAAATTACATCGATCAATAGAAAGGTAATACAAAAGTATAAGGGAAAAAATAATTTCTATTACATAATGGAAATAGAGTATTGAACATATGAACAATTATAAGAAAAATATAAGGTCAAATATTGGCTCATGTTACTAGTACCTAACGAACAATCATTTTCAACACCTCCATGAACTGCTAAGCTCCACTAATACGAAGTCCACTAAATTCAAATCCAATCTTTCTACTACCTACATTATACATTAAATTTATATGAAAATTTTATGTAGGTGTGTGTATATACATACCCCACATGAAAACCAAATAATTAATAGGGGAGAAACAAAATAAAATGGTAAAATCAACCCATAAGGTAATATGTTAATGATACCCAATTCCAACAGTTATCCAACACATCAAGTCCAATGCCAAAATCATACCCATAATAATCATAAATCTCATTAATAAGACTTACCCAACCCCCTCATAAACAATCACACATATCTCTTAATGTAATAACAACCTCATCCTAGGATACATCTAATGGAATTACCCAAAAAAATAAACATTTGACCATCCCTTCTACCTTCAACTTCTCTCTACCCAACCCAAAAATGAAGGAAATCATCCTAAAAAGAGTGAAAAACGATTGAAAAGTAATAAATACTATCAAGTGACTAATATAAACTTCTAATATCACATAAATATGATAATCATACCTCATCAAAACTAAAAAATTTATAATTAAATGAATTAACTATCCTTCTAAGTATGAACCGACCCCCAAATTCATCTTAAGAGAATGAGACTTAGAAAAACATTTCTGTGTTATTGAATTTATAGTTCCTATATTTATTTTAATTTACATTATATTACCATTATTAAAAAAAATACATTTTAAACATATGACTAAAAAATATATAATAAACGCATCATTACATAATAATTTTAATAAATAATAACTGAAGATAGTAAAATAACAAATCCAATTAAAATGTCATCTTCCCATACACTGCATCATTATTCTGGATTTTAGTGAATTGATTATTTTTCAAAAATACTTCCCATTTCCCATATTATAACACATTGTATTGGTAGTATATATATTCATCATTTAATTATAATATATTTGTATAAGGATATCATGATTTTAAATCAAAAGTTATATTAAAAAACATTACAATAATAAAGGCATGATAAAACTAACAATATGGATTTAAAAATAATAATAAACATACAAAATACACTACCCTCAAGAATGTGGATGTTCATATGAGTCTAAAGATAAAGAAGTTGATAATTTTAGGTACCATGGTTAATATTTATTAGGTAATGTTACCAATAGATCATTAATTTAAAATAGTGATAGTAATAAAAATGATTTATTGGGGTGAGTTGATATGAATGTGTTGTTTGAGGTATTCCTTCAATAACATCATAGGGATAAAACCATGAAATAAAATTTATTATTTCCGAACCTAAATCTCTATATCCAACACTAAGAGTTTGAAAAATCAAAAATGATATCCTAGATTGAAAAATTGAAATTTGGAATTTTTGGTAACTTAGAAAAGGAGTGGATCTCATTATCAATGTTGAAAAATGAGTGTGTATCAATGATGCTTTGTCCAATACTGTAAAAAAATAAGTTAGGAGGAATGATTAACATGATGTAGAAGTGACGTTTTGGTGGTGTAGGTGTAATTAATGATGATGACTCTTTACACCTGAAATGCAATATGGTTACTCAAAGAAATAAGTTCTAGTCAAAGAAAAATATATCCCATGAGTTTTGGTAAATTTGAGTATTTCTATTCCAATGGTGTGTCACCATAAAAAAATGGGAAAACTAATATGTAATGTGATAAAATGGAGTACAAAACAACACCATATTCCAGAACATAGGCCTAAAATATATAGAGGAATGCGAAATTGGTATATTCTTAATGGCCTAAATATAAATATATCAGAAATGGATTAATGACACAAAATATAATGTATTTTTATTATAAATTTTTTTTAAAAAATAAAATATGATTTATAAAGGGAAAATTAATTTTTAGAGAGAAACAAAACCAAAAAATAGTCATTATTTTTTCCATCATAATCTTATAGTTTTAATAGTTATTGGTTTTGGTGTGATGGATATATACAAAAGGATTCCTACTATGCTACTAGGGTACAACGAGAGGTTACTCTTGAGACCCATAAATGAGGATATCAGTAGCTTATAACATATTCTAACACATATAAAAAAGTTCAGTTTTTCATGATGAAAGGGAGTGTTCCGAAAAAAAAGATACTCATAACAATCAATCATTAGAACAAGTTCCTCAATTGTTATAGAAGAAGATGAAATGGTAATAGAAGGAAAATAAGTACAATTTTTCTTTGAATGATATATACATTTTTTATTTTTTATTTTTGAATAGAATATATACCTTACAGAAGACCTGAAATAAAAATCTTATTACAGATATCAAATATGATAAAAATGGATTCGTTCTGTTTTACATTTATGAATAAATCATGATTTTTTGGTCTACATGGGAGATATTTAGTAGAGTAAATATTTGGAAGGAAAATAACTCCATTTAATTCATGATCATTTAGATTATAGTGATCTATTGTGACAAAAATAGTGTGATTGAAATCATAAATAAATCCATAAAATACCATGGAGGGTGGTGTTGATTATAAAAATTGTGGAGGAGGGAACTGTGGTTACAGAGGTTGTCAGGGAGGAGGGCGCCACGGTGACAGAGGTCATCGGGGAAGACAGAACCTTGGTGATATAGGTTGTTGGTGAGTGGGGTGCCTCGGTGAGAGAGAACATTAAGGAGGAAGACACTGTAGTGACAAAGGTTGTTAGGGAGGAGGGCGCTGCTATGAGAGAGTTCATCGAGGAGGATGAGAGGTCGTCGAGGAGGAGGGTCGATTGGTGATAGGGTTGTGGATCGCAGGAGCCAGAGGATCCTGATATAGTTTGGGAAAAAATGATAGTCACGATGTAAAATGGATATACCCATGGAAGTTTAATAAAATCATGGAAATTAAAAATCTATAGCCATAGACATATTAAACTATTTATATAGGTCTATGGATATAGCCTAAATTTATAGAAGTGATATAGAACTACTTTATGAGTTCTTTGAATTTCTAGAAGCTATTAAGGGGAAATGTGATACCTTCAAGATTGAGGGGACTAGAAGGAGATGGTTATATTCAATAGTGATGATAAATAAACATGTATTTATAGAGTGGAAGGACAATAGAGTTCCTTTTAATGATATATTCTATCCATAATATATGGTTTTGGAGAAGGGTGTGGAGTTTCTTAACCACCAACAAGGTGAGAGGTCCTGACATAATATGTGAATAGTTTTGTAAAGAATGTTCATTTATTCCATGAGGTTATATCTAATGATAAGATGAGGGATTTATATTTATAGATGGGTATCTTAACTAAAATCTTATCAGAGGTTTTCTTATTTAATATCGATTCTTATTATGATGTGTTTGATAAGGATTTAATTGTTATTCTTAACCGGGATAGTAAGTCGGGTTTGATAAGAGTTTCTTTTTCTACCTATAGAGGTTGTGTTAGTCCCTTTAAAGTTAATAGGAAGAATGATGCGTCTCATGGTAGTTCTAGATAGTAAGTTTCATAAATATCTCCTATAGTTCTTGGTAAATTTCCTTTTACATTTTTCATTGCGGTATGTTTAGACATTTAAATTAGGTTTGTTCTATGAAACCAATGATATGTAGTTCTTGTGGTTTCTCAAGACACCTAGTGAAATTAGGGTATATATATTTTACTATGATCAATGGAATGGGATCACCTGCACTCTAAATTACCACAGTGCGACCAAATGCTTCAAGAACTATGGGGTTTTAGCCAGAGTCATTTGAAACGATGTTTCATCAAACAGTGGAATATTCTCTAGAGGAAGTTGATGTGGGACTAGTGACTGTGATAGGAACAATCATTATAGATTCATCTTTAGTGACTAAATTATTTCATATTGATGTATCCCAATAATCTTTAACTACATAAGTTGTTAACCTATCAATTCTTCCCATTCATTTTTTATCTTATGTGTTGGATATTACAATTCCCATCAGAACAATGATAGAGAAGGGTATTTGGTGTTTTACATGTGTTTTCCCTTTATTGGAAATTTATATTAAATTGAATTTTATGATTCTAAACATAATACCTCTTGATTTAATTTATAGTATGGATTGGATGAATTCACAATGATCCATAATTGACTATCATCATCAGCGGGTCTCCTTTACTATGGTTGATGGGGTGTGCTGTGATTTTTAGGGAAAATGGGTCTCAAGGTCAAATAGAGTCTGAATTTATTTTCTTGAGTTAGAAAGGGTAATATTACTATTTTCTTTACACATTGAGTTAGAATCTTTGAGTGATGATCTCCCTATAATTTTTGTTTATTTTCCTAATGTTTTTCCTTTTGATTTCTCTTGCTTTACATAAGTAAGTGAGGTAGAGTTTTCTATTGATTTAATACCTATTACTCATCTAGGTGATACTCTTTCTTAAGATATGACACTACAAGAGTTTAAGGTGTTAAACAATTATTCGATGACATTTTAGAGAAATGTTTTTTTCACTCGAGAGATTCACCACTAGTAACACTGTTTCTCTTGAGAATAATGTTTATTGAATTCTTGTCCTACCTGTTGATTATCAAAAACTCAATCATTTTACTATAATGAAAAAGTATCCATTGACACATATTGATGATATTTATTATTAATTGAAATGGAATAAGTGTTTCTTGATGATTGATCTTCATTATGGTTATCACTAGTTGAAAATTAAATAATATAACATTAAAACAACCTTCATTTAGAGTAGGTATGACCATTATGAGTATCTTATAATGACAATTGGTCTAACCAATTATCTTATAGTTTTTATGTATTTTATTAATATGATATTTCATGAGTACCTTGACTCATTCATGGTGGTATTTGGGTATGAAATCATAGTGTACTCTAAAAATAAGGAGAACCATGTTCACCATTTTTGAGAAGTTAAAAAAATATTAAGAAATCTGTGATTTTTTGTGAACGATGAAAAATGTAATTCCTGAATTTTGAGAGTGATGTTCATGGGAAACATGGTGTCATAAAAATGTTTTTATGTTGATACTGATATGGTTAAATATGTTTTGAAATGGGATATATTATGTAATGTTTCTAATATATGAATCATCTTAGGAATGGTGGGTATTACTACAGTATTGCTAATGATTTATTTGGGATGGATTCTCAGATGACTTATCTCACTATGATGGGAGTGAATTTCATATGGTATGAGAAATTTTAGAGTTATTTTATTGATCTATAGAAACTTTTGACTTATTCACTAGTGTTGAATCTTCTAGAGGTTGGGTTGGGGTACATGGTATTTTGTGTTGTATTGGGTTTGGGTTTGCGATATATCTATATGCAAGGTGATCACATGGTTTCTTATGGTTCTTGGTAGATTAGGAAATAAGAGAATAATTATCCAACCCATGATATAGAACTCACAAATTTGATGCATGATCTTAATAGTAAACTACATTAATTTTTCAAAGAAAGGATTACCAATTATTCTAACCCCAAAATCATTGGTTATATATTCTCTAAAAAATATTTCGATACCCAATAGAGGCATTTGGGGGGTACTTTATGTATTTCGATTTCTACATTTCCTACACCCCATTTAAGGGGAATTCTATTGTTGAATTATTGGGTATGAAATTTGCAATAAACACTATAAGAGAATCATTAGATGTGTGGAATATAATGGATCTATTTGGTCAGTTTCATTTGCGAGTTTAGGATAATGAGTATGATGTTATTTTGGAATCTTTCATATAACCTCCTCTCTACCAAAGGTGATTCCTCTGGAGCCGTATCTTAATGATGAATTCCACAAAAAAAAAGAGAATCTCTTTCAAGTAGGAAAACCATTGGCGATTTATAAGTCTCTTCTAAGGGTATTATATGTTTTAGAAATCCCCATTTCATGCCTTTTACAATGATAAAGGCCTTGGTGGGTAATTTCTATAATTCCCTATGGTATGTGCAGCCTAGATTAAAAAATCTCATGATATGTGGTGATGATTCTTTCTAGGTGTGAGATAACACATCCTTAAATTTGATTCTCATTGTTATAATTAGAAACATGTTAAATCTGAGGGAAAAAACATCAAGTTTACTTTATCCACCTCAAGTTCTGACTTAGAAGTGGGATGAAATCACTATAGACTTTGTGGTTGGGTTTCTGCATACCCCTTGAGGGAAGAATATGATATGGGTTATGATCGTTAGGATGACCAAATCAAATCACATTATAACCATTAGATATAAAAAAAGTTGATGATTTAGAAAGTCATTATATTGGAGAGTTTTTTGTTTTCATGGATCTACTTCTATTAATATCTCTTATAGGGATTCTTATTCTACATCTTTTTTATAGAGAGGCCTCCAAGGGTAATGTGTTCCAAGGTTCATTTGAGTGTGGGATATCATATGTAGATGGATGGAAAGATAAAATGACATATATATTGTTAAGGATACAAAACATGATTATGTTCATGAAATTAGAGGATCTTGGGATATACATTTGGGAATAGTTAATTTTTCTTATAACAATGGTTATGAGGCTGCTATCAGAATGGCGCCTTTAATGGAATTTTATAGCTAGCATTGCAGATATCCATTATGTTGGTTTGATATTAGTGAGTATTCCATTGCTGGACTGAGTATGGTCCAAGAGACAATATCATAGATCCAGTTGATTCGTTAGAGGATGGGGAAATCCTAGATCTAGTATAAATATAATTATTAATTTCATGTTAAACCATTGTCATTTTCTTTTGGTGATTGGGTGTTCATGGGAGTTTCATGTTGGTTGGGTCAGATATGCCTTTGGAATCATGGAAATCCTACGAAAAGGTTTTTATTCTCTATTGATATTGTTCAATGGTTGGGGATATTGGTTTATGTTTTATAAATCCATACATATTTTATGTCGATCCATAATTTTTTTCATGTATACAGTTTCAAAAGTATCTTTCTGATCCTTCTAATTTTATGAGCTCAGAGTATATTAATGTTGAACATAATTTATTTGTGACTGAGTATCCAATAAATATTATTTATTTTAAGACAAAATTTATTCCTCGAAAGTTCATAAGTTTGGTATGTGTGCTATTATATCGTGGTTTTAATTTTCATGATAACTAGATGTGCGAGGAACTGATTAAAGAGCAATGGCCTCGTCTATTGGATATGAAATCATCTTGATATGATTTATGAGGACATAATGTTTTTATGGTGGGGAGTTTGTAACATATTTTTACCTTATTTAAATTATTTATTGTCCCTTTTTTATTATTCCTTAATAGGTTCATTATTTTGCATCATTTCATGTGGTTATGGGAAAATTTTGCTGATCATGGGGATAAAATAGTTGGAATATGGATTGGGAAACTATACGGTTTGACCCAACAAACTGTGATCCCCTTGACCAAACACTAGAAGGGGGTTCAAAAGTTATCCAAAATGAACAAAAACCCCGAAAAACCATTAAACCTTGGATAGTGCGGGTTATAATGTTTGTTGAATAGTTAGTTTAACAGTGTGTGAAACCATAAACCCCATACATAAGTCCAGTAGGGGTCAACAGTTAAAGTGCACAGTTACTAAAAACTACGTGAACACTCTCGCAAACCATGAATTTAATTTTTAATTGCATTGAAAATTTAATTAAAAAAATTGATTATTATTTTTAAGATTATAGAAACACTCATTCAACCATAATATGATTCCTTGGTCATTAAAGGATCTCAATAGGTGATATTGACTCCTCTAATCCCTTCCCTTGTAAAATCGAATTGCTGGTTTTCCCAATGGATATCCTCCTATTAAGTACGTCCCTTATAATGTGATTTCTTAGGATATAATTTTATCTCATTATTAGAGAGTAAAGAATAATAATTTCACTGATGGATATAATTTCTATTTTCATGGATCTTCATTCTAGTTTGGATTCCTTGATCTCCTCCACCTTTATTCTTCATTGGAATTCTCCCTCATGGTTGTCGAACATTTGATGCCTTAATTTGAAGGTAGGTGGTAAAATATTATTTTTAACCAAAATTCAAGGCTTTAATTGATTATTTTTTTATATGAGTTCTAAATTGATTTAAATCCCTGTAAATGAAATGATTTGGAATCTAATTTTAAATAGAACAGAACATTTGAAAAAAAACACGATTTCAATGGAATTGAAATTATTAGGTGGATTTGAGAAAATATGATTGATTTATTTAGAAATTAATTTAATTAAATGATTTAATTTTAAAAATTTATATAAATGTCTTAATTTTGAATAGTATTTGAAAATTTATGAAATGATGAAAATGTATAATTTTTTTTGGAAATGGAAATGGAATGATGAAAACTGATATTTGGTAATTGTATTTTGAATTGATTTAAAATGATTGTTTTTTCATGATTAATTATTTTATTGATTTAATAACATGTTTTTCATGGTAGTTAATGACAATTTGGGACAATAATGCTAGGTATATGACTCCCTAGAATTGGACTGATCACAAAAATAGTATTTAAACCATGTTCGGCATGTTTACTTATAATGGGATCCCCTAATATATTGTATCTTGATTAACTATAATGGGGTCATCAAATTGGGTGTTGAATTGAGTTTTCACACGTATCTTGAGTTGTGTTAAAATATGTGATGTGTAAGGATCCTATTGCTGAAAACTAATGTACTATAAGGCTTATGAGCACGGTTCTATGTTTTGTTGGATTTTATTATACATATTGTTGATTATTGAAATGTATTATTCCTTCCAACTGACTAATAGAAATGTTTTATAAAAATATTTCATTCAAGACAAATTTGATATATATATTATATTTTGAGTTGATAATCATTTTTTTTTGGAATATATGTATATATATTTACATTAATTTTTTAAATATAAATAATTAACTGTTTATTATTATGGAATTTCTTATGGAAAAGTTAATGAGACCCTAAGGGGATATATAGCTCATGCCTAGACTTTTCCTTAGATTTTTTATATTATATTATTCTTGTTTCAATTGAATGTAAATCACTTAATTGAGGAGGTGGGTGTACTTGATTCACGTGAACTAGAGTGATGGAGGTGATCAGTGGATATGTAATCTATAGGTTACCTAGGATGTATGAGATTTAATCTCAGCAGATGTTACGTCCTTGATTATTTCCTATTTTGGGTGTTTTTTGACCTATTTTATTCTGGTACTATCACTTTGAGAAGCATTGAATTACTGAATTGCATCATTTATCATCCACTATTTTCTTTTAAAAGTCAGTCCCTCTTGTTATTTTTTAATACCAGGTCCTAGTTTTCCTCCCATGGGGATCAAGAAAAACATTTAGGATATGTATAGATCATAATTGGTATCAATATACCATGGTATATGGGTTGGTTTGTGACACCCATTTTCGTTAATTCACCTACATGGTTATTAATAATATAGTTACTTTAAAATTTTACTTGATAAACATTCACGTGTTCTAATGAGAAAAAATTTTAAATATCTTGAAATTAATTAGGATTAACTTATATTTCCTTTTTGAAATCATCATTCTAAATTTCCATGGATTTTCGCCACTTTTATACATTTAGGGTGTGTCTTACCCAGTTCATCTTCCATTTTAGCTTGCTTTTCTCCTTTACCCTTTAAATGTTTTTCCTATCCATCCACCCATAACATTTTTTTTGATATCATAAATGTATGAGGTTTCTTTTTTGAGAAAATATCCTTCACTTTCAACCAATTTCTATATTTTCTTTTTCAATAGTCAATGACAATTCTTTTTTTAAATATTAAACTTAATACATACATAGATTTCTATTTTAATAATATGTTCCATATAAGTTACCTTACCTTATTATTCTTATTCATTTGAGGTTTCTTCATGTTTTATATACACCATGATGTTTATGAATTTATGTATAATTTATTTATTTATTGATACATATTCCAATGAGTCCACTTATTTCTATTTACTAAGTGAACTCCTTATATTATTCTAAGTAATATTAATTTTACCTTTGTCATATTTTCTAACGTCCATTTTGTTTTTATTCCACTTCTTCTTTTGAGTATTTTCATCAAGATCATCATTTTGATACTTGATTTCATTCCTTTGGGGGAAATTGATTGATAATATCCCAACTCCACTACACACAATGTATTTCAATGGAATATTTACCATATAAATTCTTTTATATTTATTGAAATTTTAGGAAATAAGAGACATTATTCTCTTATGATCCTTGTCCACATGATATTAAGTTTTATATTGATCAAAAGGAAAATATTCTGATGCATTGATTATGAGTTTCATTATAGCTTCAAATTTCATTTCTTACTTCTCCTTTTTATTAAATGTTTCACCCTTCATAATTTCATATCCCACTTAAATATTTTATATTCATCTAGACATAAATCTTCTCTATCATCTATGGATGATACATTAGGGTTAAACATTTTTCAAAAGATTCTCATTCACATTGCCACATTTTTTGTGTTCATTAGAGTTTCTCTAAATCCCCTCGCATTATCAAATATTTTATTCAATCTTTGGAAATAATTATCTATGGTTTCTTCATTAGAAATATTTAATTCCTCAAACATACTTCACCACATATTATGTTTTACTTTTTTTATTTTCACATTTCTTTCAAAGACACTTTCTATGTTATCCTATGTTTTCTTAGAGAACTGAGGACCCATCAATTTAGTGTAAACATTGGATAATAAATACATGAGAATTTAATTATTTTCCTCACCATAAACATTGAAGTTTATTTTCAAAAATGTTAAATAAAGAATGCTTTTATTTGAGTGGAAAACCTATTGTTGTTTCATTCAACACTTCTGAGCCAATATATAAGAGATAGGGAATCATCCTATTCTTCCATACAGGTATATTTTTTCATCAAATTTAGAGATTCCATGGATATTAATTGTATTTAAATTCTTTATCATTGTCAATTAGATATCATAGAGGCAACTTAATCTAATAACACTAGTGATACCCAAGAATGGGTGAACCACTTGGGGTGGAGGTTGAATCAGTAGTTCGTTTTTAAAAATTACATTATCTTTAAGTTAACCTCATCAAATTTTTATATTCTTCATCAACTCATGTAATAAAACCACTCTCCATTATAATAATAAAAGTAAACAAGAAATTAATTCACATAGATTTTTATTATTTTTAACCCTAATGATGGAACATAGTTTTTTTGTTCTTATGATGTTTGAGTCACAATGTTTCCACTATAATAAATTATCAATTGCAATGGTTTTTTAAGGGATATACCTTTACCTAAAAAAGAATGTCACAATAATGTCTCCCAAAAATATGGTATATTAGATTCCATTAGTAACATGTTATGGACCTTCCTATGAGACTTCAAAAAAAATCAACTTCTGATAAAAAACTCAAATATTTAGGTCATAGAAATTAGAAGATTTTTTCCTCTCATTCCATAACTTCCTGCCTCCATATTTTAGTGATTTTATTCTTCGATCCAGTGTAACTATTAAAGAATATAAGATAGGTTCTATATAATCATCTTTACTCAAAATGATCATCATCAACTGCAACATCTCACTGAATGAGGCCCTACCCTTTATAAAACATGACTCACTCTAATAAATAAATGGAATATGAGATTCAATTAGATATTCTTTCTAAATAATTTATTTGTTTAACTACCTTCAATATCTTCTAAAATATAAAAATATGACTTAGTCAAGACTCCCTCAGTAATTGGTGTCTATATACTTAAATGATCCCCTAAAACTCTTCTTGAATCATTATATTTCCTTTACAATCATCGAATCATTAAAATTTTATCTCGTCAATGTCATAATGGATTTGACTATTCACATTTCATGTGAATTTATTCAGAATCAAAAAGTCATCATACTTCCATATACTTTATTCTGAATCTTCTATTTATTTCTTTGACTCCCATATTTTTCAATATATTATAGATTTCAGTTCTTTATAAAAGATATGATTGTGATTCCCAATATTTTGGAAAACATACACCATTAATCCAATAATTTTTTAAGATTTATAATAAACTTTTTCTTTTGATCATATCAGTATTTGGTCTTTTATTGCTCTATATTCTGGTGATGTCACATATTGTATTTAATTTCTTCTTTTTTAAATTTTACAATGACCTTTCTTCAGGTTTAATTAATATCTAAAAAATAATCATTAATAAAATTTTTTATTCTAACAAATTGATGTTTAATAATTTTAATGAAAAATTCATGCACCACTGAACAGAAAATTCAGTGTACCCTCTGATAAAACTACAACTCTTTATTCCTCCAATATCTTTTGGTCATATTAAATTCTATAATTTTTTTTATTTTCTTTTATCAAACTCATATTCCTCCAATAGTCATCCTCTGAAATTATTTTTTCTAATTTTTAACCCTTAATATCTAGTGAACGTTAGAAGGCCTTCATATTTGGTTGAACAGACTCAAAAAAATAACAACTAAACTCAAAACAAATTATTTCAAATAGATTTGAAAAGAAATATAAAACTTTTATAATCCTAGGGGAATATAAAAATAGATGAAAATAATTATACCCATTATATTAATAACCATGACCTAATATTTCAAACAATACTTATCTTGGTCACTATAAAAACTTATTTTTACCTCTTCATTGTTTGATATTTGTGTAAATTATTAGGAATGAATAACATGTTACTGGGTGATGGTGTTACCACTTTGAAAATTAATAATAATAATAATCGATGTTCAAAATGAAATGTTTTCATGACCCTTGGGGTAAATAAATATCCAATCATAAAATACTCTCTGATTCATTCAGGGATTTATTTATCGAATAAAATAGAAAATAGTATAAGAAACATCTACATAAATATTCATATATATATATATATAATCAATGTACAAAAATCCATTGCGACTTATAGAAATTAATAAGTAAGATAAAATACGATATGCACAAAACCACTATTCCAAACATGGCCTCATTAACCAAAGAGGGTAACTCATATGTGTAAACTATTATATCCAAAATTTTCGACAACCCCTAGTTTCCACTCATCACACCCTATTACATTTTTTAAGGCATAGCTAATTATCCATTTTACATTGGGAATAAGCCTCCATAGCCTAATTATTTCCCTTAACATGGATCATATACAATGAGGTATAAACATGTTCCGTAGGGGCAAGCATGTTGGGAGTTTGATAATGTAGTATTTGGTTTCTAACACACTCTTAATTACCTGTAATAAACTCACGTTCATGCCCAAAAAATGTATTGATGGAGTAAAAATAGAATAAAGAAATAATTATATTGATATACTAAGAAACATAACATTTATAATCCAAATATGTAACCCAAAATATTTGGGGGTCCTCGTCTTCATTTACCTACTTTTGGAATAACTTGTTTTTGATTCTATGTTAGATATAAGGTAGTATTATATAATATCCTATATAAAAGGATTTATATAAAAATATGTGGCATAATCCTATCCCATGGGATAATTCAAAGGGTATACCAAGCCAAGGTTAGGGATTTTCCTATGGAATATGGTAAGGGGTATATAAATTTATGACACTCTGAGTCTATCCCACCACTATTTTCCCTTACACGGGCTATCTACTTAAGAATATATAAAGCTAAAAAGTACCCCTTCCAAAATGTTCATAAGTCGTCATGTAACATATGAAAATAATATTACAATTAAATGAAACAATATAAAGAATCATTATTTTAAAAAAAAATTTGGAAAAAATAAATGATGATAATAGCCTTATTTTGAATATTTATGAGAAACATTTAAACATTCATATCTTTACCAAATCTCAAAATTACCAATATAGAAAATTAGACCAATTTTTTTTAAGGAAGAAATTTAATATGAATAAATTTAAATCATACTCAAATGTCCATATTATTTTAAGAAAAATAAATTAACAATTTATTTCTAATAGAAACATTTATTTTTTGTTGAATCTACTCATCCCTATATTGATGTCGACCTTGGCCTTAGGGTATACATGAATGAAGAGGTATAAACCAACCAAATATTAATATAGTATCATTGTATAGATATTAAAATGAGGTTTACGGGAAAAAACTGATTTCTACCAACCTAAACATGAGTGATCTAGGGATATACTTTCTGGAAATTCAGAGGATACATAACCGAATCGAAAATCCATGGATTTGAATTTCATTTTCCTAGTTTAACAACTAAAATAACAAGATAAAATGACATAAAAAATATTATTTTATTCTTAGATGCATTAAATTTTTGGATATAGGTATTTTCCCACTAATACAGAGAAATAATATGAAAATAGGTTTAGGATGCATCAAAGGAATCACCTTATCAAAACCAAGTCCTTATGAACACTATGAACTAACCAGATCAAGGATTAGGGGTAAAATCACATTGGTAGATTTATAATTGAGTGAAATCATGTGGGAAGTGGAAATGGGAGTAATTAATATGGAATACCAAAACACACATATTTTATGTTTTATATTAGGGACTAAAATGAAAAATTAATCCTTATTAGGGGATTATTTTTAGAAAAAACTAATGAGTTCTTGCATAAATACTGCAGGTACTTGGTAGTTCAAACCATAAATACCAAACCCACTTTTACCCCACTAGGTAGTTGGTCTCAGGCCATAGGGTAAATGGTGGTCACTTTAGATCTTGGATCCTTTCTTCGTTATACCTTCTTCTTCCAAACTCTTAAATCCATTTTCCAAATTCAAAAAATACATCCATATGAATATTTATTTTAAAAATATAAAATTATAAAAAAATTGTTTGGATCAAGGTTTTTATATCCTTTTCACTATTATGATTATTTTCTCTAAAAATCATTAAATAGGTTTTAGTGATAATTCATTCAACCGGTGGCTCTTCATTTTGTATTCCCACTACTAAGTTTCATCTTGATGTTTACAATATTTACACCTAACTCGAATAATAGGAATAAATTTTCCAAATAACACCTTATAACTATTATTAATTATATGAATTGTATTATTTAAATATAATTCATTATATTCTACCACAACATCATTAATATCAGATTATACACAGGGTGTTGATGTCATAATTACTCAATTAAGAGACCTGAAAGTTGTTATGAATGAAATTAAATTGAAAAGATAAGTCTAACTAATATGTGAATTCCCTAAATATTCAAAGAATTTAATATATTTCAACTATTATTTGGGGTCAGCTTACAATATATCCCCATCCTCATATGACCCAATCTTGGTAAAACATGAAGAAATATATAATCACTATCTCTTGATTCAAAGTTCCAGCTTTGATTTTTGACATGGAAATTGTGAAGATTCTGAGAAATTTCATGATGTTTCGAAATGGGATTTACCTTTTGGGTTATCTATTGAATAATAATATTCCTAATTATATATGATTCACCTATCTATATCTAATATATATGAAAGTGTATTGGTCACCCATAAAACACTTAATAAAGGGTCATATGGACTGATGATCGATAAATGTAGTTATTGAGGGACTCAATCAGAGAAGGTTTATCCTCCCATGAACCACCCAATTCAAGAATATAATATCGAAGCATATATTCTCAAATGTGGATATTACACTAAAACTAGCCATTATTTTAAGGTTAAAAGAAGGTAATAAATTTCAAATGCGTCCAAAATTATCAATAAATTATTTATTAGAACATAGATGTAAGCCTTGAATATCTATCAAATATGTTGATATTTTTTAAAACATGATGTTTCAAAATACCTCTAAAATATAATTATCTAACTTCATCTACTAGGGATGATTTTATAATATGTAAATATAGTTACAACTTATTCACGTATTTTATAATTACCCATACTGCATCATTTAATTTAGAGTAACTCAAAATATAAATCATGAACTTCATCATTACCTCATACTACGTTTATAATGATATGAGAAGTGGAAAATGAGTACCAGTGTGATCATTATTATCTTCCATTTCCTATTGAAAAGTGATGAATTTATCAATAAAGATAAAAATTTATTTCATTGTTCCTCAATAAAAAAATAAATAATGAATATCATAATAAATTTTCATTATCCCAAGGTATAAAACCCGCCTATGTGAATAGTATTCTTCCATAACCAAGTATTTTACATTTATGGGGACCATAATCCTCCCATTGATTTATATTAATTTTATAGAATATTATAAATCTTCATCAAGGATCTCCCTAACATTGAGACTTTCTCGAATATTGATATGACCATAATATAAAATTTGCGATTCTTTGATGTTACAAAATATAGATAATTTACGATTGAGATTGTGTAGTTATGTCCACATATGATCCCATACTATATTCATACATAACTCATCCATATGTGATAAAAATAATAATTCTTATTTAGTGACATGAACCTTTTTAAAGTGGTATTTCTTTCTAACAGTATAAATATTAATGTTTTCATTACCATGAGTGCACCGAATGTCAAAATAAAATGCCTAATGGTATTCCAAAAAGTGATATTTTATGATGTTCAATCTATATTGTGAAAAAATTTACATTTTAAGATATTTTAGTTTGTACACCCAATAAATTTATTAACCAATACCTAATGCCTCTAATAATTTAAAACAAGCACAGTAATGTCCCATTCCAAATCACGGGTTTGATTATTCAATTCATGTGGATGAAACATTTTGAAACCATATTCTACTACCCTTAGATCCTTCATAAGGATCTGTCTAAGGCTCTATTAAAAGCCATCAAAATACACCCGAAACCCCCCAAACGACTAAAGTAACGTAATAATAGAATTCATAGTTTGTCTCTTCCTTATCTCATGGAAGGTTGTTTCACAGTTTTTTGACCATAATAACTGAACCAAATATTTATTTAGGGTAGTGAAATGTATATTAATCCTAGATAAGTCATAGAAAAAGTGATGGGAATACCAAACCATTTTAGAATACTCAGTATCTCAAGTACATACGATAATTCTTTTTAAGAAATTAAAAAATATAAATTGTTGTTGTTTATCAAAACACCATTTCATAAGATCAGATTCCCAAGGGACATAGATATCCAAATCTGAAAGGATCATTTAGATAAAAACAAAAAATTAAATCTCATATATATTTTATAGGACAAAGTTACGATATAAAGTATGGTCATTCTAGAAATAAGGATAAAACAAATATCATTCATAAGTTGAACGATAGATTAATTATGAACTTTTTTAATGATCTTATTCATTATGAATTGAAAATGACTGGACTGTTAATAAATCTAAATGGAATGACTAGACAATAAAAATGGAATCAACAGCTTTGATAAAAAGTCTTTTTAATGTCTTTTAGACGAACTTGATACTGATGAAGTCCTTAACACAACTCGATTTTAGAAAACCACCTTACCCATATTAACTGATCAAATTGATATTTTATTCTAGTAAAAAGATATAAAATATTAATTATAACATTTTTGAGCATATAATATCATAAATAAATGTGTTGACATCTAGTGGCCTTTTTTGGAAATTGGATCTTGAGCACCCAAAGAAGAAGTTCTCAACCAAATAGATCCTTTAGTCTCCATATACTCTATTTCTATCTTCAATTAATTTAATTTAACTATATCCATTTAATATAGAAAAATTAAGATAGGTTTGGTATGATTTAATTGATAAATAATAATATTGGAATCACCCTATAGAGGAAATTTGGAGAATAATATTTTGAGGACATCAAGATAGATGTCAATCACCAGTTGTAAAATTTAGTCCATTTAGGCTGTACTACCTTGAGTATAATACTAACTATTTCACTAGGGATTCCCTATACAAATTTTTAATCAGGATATATATGTCAAGCCTTAATATTTCACTCTAAAACTTAGAGATATTTTGTAATCAATGAAAATGATTATGTTACCATTTAAGCATCACAATTGATATAGTCTCAAAATTGAATCATCCGGTCTATTAAAAAAATGTAACCAAATAATTTCATCATTAGTATTATATTATACTAGAAAAATACAAAGGATCCATTACCAAGGAATATTATGAACACTACTTGGTTTGATCAAACACATTTTATAGGGGTATCAATTCTACTATAAGAACATCGGTCTTAGAATTAAATATTTATAAGAGAGTGAAATTAAATAGAAATGAAATAATAAAAGAAATATATTCTAAATAGGAAAAAGATAAATAAGAGTATATCATAACAATACATTTTATAAATAAATGAACCTACTCCAAAATCAGTTTTAGGTTACTTCATAACATTTACTCCACCCAAAACATCATAAGTACCTTGAGTCATATACTCCTACCCAAGTTGATGGTTTATAACTAAAAAACCATAAATTATTTATTGATTCATTTGACTAGGATTTTTGAATGTTTGTAAATTATATTTTTTAAATCATGTTGTTATTATATATTATGATTTCTGAACAACAAGAAACCATAACCAAATACCCACAGATGTAGTGCTATAATAAAATTTTTACAAATATTCATACATACCATAAAAGGTAACTACATATCTTTTAAGTTAGGGTTAGTAATTATATTCCCTTGGAACCCAAAATTATAAAACTAGACTTCTATCATTTTTGAACAAGAGGAAATCAAAAAAATCTCCCTTATAACCTTATAA
Organism: Viscum album; assembly: GCA_963277665.1. Classification (NCBI taxonomy): domain Eukaryota; kingdom Viridiplantae; phylum Streptophyta; class Magnoliopsida; order Santalales; family Viscaceae; genus Viscum; species Viscum album. The sequence goes on from OY728142.1 coordinate 1,494,801,956, forward strand.
AACATCACCTTGAAACAACTATAATCAATCTCGTTTTCACCCTTGAGGAGGACCCTAATCATTCAACCCATTAATCCACACTTACTTAATCACAATATCCCACCATCAATGAGTATCCCACTTAAGAATGAATGTGGATAAACACACTTAGTGTTGTAGAAGAAATTCATTATTATTATATAGGAACTAGATTCATTGAATCCATAATTTAACTTCTTGTTGGTTAATAAAACCCTCAAGTTACTTGAAACCCTATCATCCACTAGTTCCCATTAATTAAACACTTTCCCAAAATATGTAATATTTAGAAAGTCCCCTAAAATCATGGAAGTTAATATAGAGTCTTACTGATGGATAATTATTATCCCTTCCCTCTATAATATATGTATGTATTCAATGAGATAACCTTATTTAAAATTTATAATATGACCATATCAATACCATTTCCCTATAATTGAAAACTGAAAGATTCACTATTTCATTTATAATATTGTTCCAGCACCCATTCCCTCTCTATCTCTCCCTTCATTATTTCAATAAGATATTTATCCTTAAAAAAGTTTTCATAAAACTTTTATAATAATCTAGAATGATTTAAACCTAATAATAAAGTAATATAAAACATTATTTAGTGAAAAAAATTTAAATGAATAATTAAATAATATTTACAAATATAGTTTTCAATGGAAATAAAAAACATTAAGAAATAGGGTGTCAACTATTTGTTCATTTTGACAAACATGTTACTAGTACATTTATAGGAAATTAGTATTTATTTATTATCATTACATTATAAAATAAAAACCCCCTATTAATTGATACTACAATATAAAAAGCATAAAAAAACTTGTGGGATGACATGAAATCCTTCATATTCCTACCAATTGATCCATATATTATGCATGAGACTCAAGTTCCTAGAATGAACTCAAGAAAGTAATTTAAAAGGAATTCTTGGACCACCCCTAGAATCTCAATATTTTACCATAAATATATTTATGAGTTACTTGTTGAGTATTGATGCCTCTATATCTTTAATACTCTTAAGCATCATTTTTATATTCCTTGAGGTGGGCTCTGATACAATTCGGTAACAACCATAAACTAATTACCCGAACTAAATTTGTATGATTCACCAAATTAAATTAGTTGAACCTATTAGTTTCCAAAGGCAGGTATAAAAATTAGGGGTTGAATAAAATTTGAATATGGAATGGTTTTCTCCCTTATAAATGAATGAGAACAAAGGATAATCATAATTAATTTATGAAATGACCCTTTGGGTTTATAGAAATAAAATGACAAAAAAATTGATTTTCCTGATGTAATGGTTTATGAAATCATACTAATATTTGTAAATAAAACATCTATATAGATATCTATACATACACATTCCATGTACAAAACAACCATAAAAACCTCAAAAATGAAAACATAATAAAAACATGTTATTCAAAAATCCACCAAGATAAAGTTGGGTTAATTTCAAAACATTTAACTCTCATAAGGTAATTCTCATATTATACATCCAAGATAGACCCTATCTATTAATTCCACACACTCTTGAAAAATTACATAAGGTATCACCTATAGTCTAGGTTCCATGAGGTGTCATCCTTTTTAATCTGGCACTTTCCCCTTATATGTATCACATAAAATGAGGCCTACACATGTTAAATAAGAGAATCTGTAGGGAGTGAGTATGAAAAATAAATAGACAATCGTTATCCCACACCTAATTACATATTATAAACATAACTAAAAATAAGAAATAACATATAGATTGAAGAAAAATATAATGAATCAACCTATATACTGCACATACTAATAAGTATATCATTTATAATATAAATAAATAACCCCTATATCCATAGGATCATCACCTTAATTTACATACTTTGGTAATAACATTGTGTTAATTATAGGCTATAAATAGGCCAATCTTGTAGCTCATCCCATCTATGTGGATATGAGTACAAAGTCATGGAATATTCCCATCTTGTGGGAAGGGGGAAATGGAATACCAAGTTATGACCCAAGCCCATTATGAGGAATAGGTAATGGGCCATACAATGTTAGGGTGTTGTGAGCCCCTATCTCAATTATTATATGAATGATGTTATACCAACTTAAAAAATATAAAGAAGAAAAATACCTCATATAACAAATTAATTTGTCACTAAGTAAAAAGTGAATATCATATAACATTTCAAAGAAATAATATAAGGAATAATTATTTTTCAAAAAATTATGGAAAAAATAATGAATATGATAAAAATATCATTTTAAATATTTAAAGACAAAATAATATATATATTTGTTTATTTATTTATATGTATGTATATATGTATGTATATTCCCAAAAGCACCTACATAGACAGGTAACATGAAAGTCACCCATGTCATACATATAACAAGTATAAACTCAAAGAATGCTAAAATAACCATTTTACTTTATTAAAAATAAAATAACAATTTTTCCTCATCCAATTATTTCTTTCTGATAAAATCCACTTGTATTTACATTGATTATAACTTTCCCCCTGTGAGATATGATAGGTATGTATGTTAAACTAACCAAATATCAATAAAGTAGCTCACTTGAGGTCCCTGAAGGAGGGTTGCAAAACCAAAAATATTTTCTGCCATCATGGGAATGATGGATATAGAGAGTTAGATTGTTGTGGTTTAGGGGATATAAAAAAATTAAATTCACAACATTTGATTCAATTTTCCTAATAAAATCTCCCATGGAAGAAAGATCAGAAAAAATGAGATGTATTTAATGATTCTTGGAAGCCATGGAATTTGATAAAGAGATATTAAATCCACTAATATAGATAAATAAGAATAGAATTAATTGAAGATATATCCAAGACCTTACCTTATCTAATCCAAGTCTCTCTGACCATTAGGAACCACCCAGATAAAGAATAAAGGTTAGAGTCACATTACGAGATTGAGAGGTGAGGGAAAGATTATTGTAGATACAAATATGAGTAAATAAGATAAAATCCCAATCCACGAGGTTTTTTATCTTTATATTAGGAACTAAAATGACTAAAATTACCTTTATTAAAATATTGTTTGTCAAAAAAACTACTAGGTACCCATTAGAATACTTCATATGTCTTTTTCCTTAAAACATAACCCCCTTACTCACCTGAATTCACCTGGTACATGGTCTAGGTCCACAAGGTACATAGCTTCCCCTTTGGATCTTATGTTAATATCCCTATTACATGTTCCTCCAAACTATACAAACAACTTTTCCAATTAAAGATAAATCAAAAAAATATTTAATGGAAAAATAATAACAGATAAACTATCTCTAATGGGTTAATATATTTAAAATTATTCAATATTCATATCATTGGGTAACCAATTATTGGGCTAGATGTTATACTGAGTGTGACAGGGTGGGCGTATTTGATTGGAGAGCACAAAAGGAAATCATAGATAAAATTGAAGATAATCAGTTATTAAAGGAGGATATCCTTGTATTTTATAGTCGTTCATCATGAATTTTATTGTGATTATATAATTCATGTGTAGTAACTATTTGACTGAGATAGTAAGTTATCCCTATGATTCATTGGGCATTTAGAGGTGATTTCCAAAGTTAGCAAGTTATATTAACAGTTAGCATTATCTTCCTAACTATAACTTGTTCACGATATCTTCCATTAAATCTTCTATTTATTATAGTTATAGAATTAATTTGGTGATCTAAATAATGTGATTTATTACGATGAGATTGAGATAGTGGAGGGTACAACTTTTATACAGTATCCATTTCACATTAAGGACTACAAAAGATAGTCCTGTATGGGTACACTATTTGAGTGTGCTTAAGGCTAATGTAGGTGTACTGTTATAATTATTTTGTCTTTATTATTTTATTTTGATATAGAGTATTTTAAATGGTGTTTATGGAATTGAGTGTTTTTTTCTCTTTTATAAATGAATGTTTATCTTCATTAACTTATGGATTATGTTTTTTAAAGGTGCATCTTTTACAGTAGTTTATTTTTATAACAATTAATTATTATAGAAATTTATTGTAAGGATTAATGTCCAAAAATTTAATGATGAAAATATTTTATGGTGCAATAATTATAAAGGCTTGAAATTTTTCAGTTTGAAATTTAGGAACATTCAAGGTAATTTTAGTAATTTTTTTAGTAAGTGAGAAGTAGTAAATTCACCTTTCTAATAACTCAATATAATTTTTATGGGTTTTTCAAGATTAAAATGTTGTGTTTTTTCATGTCTGGAAGATGAATTATATAATGAATGTTTTAAATTTGAGCATAATTATAAATTTAATTAATTAAATTTCATGGGTTCTATTTTTAATATTTATATAAAAGTAAAAATATCATTTGATCCAAAATATAGATTTAAAATCAATCAATGTTGTGTTACCTTTGACAAGGTGTTTCATTTTAACTGATATAATTGGATATTTGTTTTTAGTGGAATAATCATCATCAATTCCTCTACAATTTTGGTTCCACCCTCGGGAAAAAAACATCCATGATTGAACTCATCTCACACAATGTGATAATTATAGAGAAATGAATTTCATCTCTATATGGTAGTGTTTGAAATATTCCCTAGATATAAAAATTCTCTATGAACAGTTACAAGAAATTTATATTGAGAATATATATGATAATTTTATAACTATGTGAAGGTTATGGGGAATAAAAAAAATTATTGTGTAGCTTTATAAATTTTTTTCATCATCAAAATGAATGGAAAAATCAACGTAACTTGACCAAAACGCCCTAAAATCTCATAGGTGGGAACAAGCTCATTTTATTTATAATTACTTTAAATAAAAAATTACCTCGTACATAATATGCGTTTTTTATCTAATTTCCATCGCAAATATTTTTTCATTTATTGATTGATAGATAATTTATAATTGGATTCTAGTAGATGTATCTAGATGTTCTCCACAAATTTATAAAAATATTTTTGACATCCCAAGTTCTATAATTTAAGAATCAAGTTCTTTACACTATTCATCATTGATCTCAATAATTTTCTCTTATTCTCTCCCAATATTTTTTATAGAGAGAAAGGAAGAAAAAAAGTTTCTCTAGGGATTGAGATAATTGAAAATGACATCACTATATGTCTAATAATTATAATATTTAAAAGTTATATATTTGACATGATACTTTATTTTCAATTTAAAAATATTAATTTTTTCACTCTCTTTTTAGGGAGGATAGAGACTTTTATTATGTGGGGGAAAGTTCATTATAATGGAAACCATAACTAAAACCTAGGATCATTCACATACCCAAGTCACTTACACTTGGTTTCTTAGTGGACACCTCAGACACCTTGTGTTCCCTAGTATATAATTTCATACTCAATCCTCTTTGTGTAATTCCAATATATATTCCCAACTTATCTTCCCATGAAATTGGTAAATGTGAGGTACCTTATGCCACTATGGAATGTTGGAAGTCACCCACCTATATATACACCTTGTTATCCCATTACCTAAAAATACCCCCTTGCATATCATTTTGTAACAAATAGTTAAGAGAGGAAAAAAAGAGCCATGGCCCCAAATAATGATAAGATCAGATGATACAACCCGCCCGCATCTGCACCCAAGTCTCTCCTACCCTATCGTATGACTTATTAATTCATAACATAAGGTAATTAATGGTAATTAAAGGTTATTATGTATTTTTAATAATTTAAAACATAATAATTTATAAAATAACACTTCCCATATGATTTTCATGGACTAAGGTGAAGGACTCCCATTGTTTGGACTCCTAAATTTCATGACAATTCTCACATGACTCTAACTAGGGTGACATATATCCCTCCCTTATACTAGGGTGATACAACTCCCAACCCTATATCAGAGAGACATTTCTCCCTAAACCCTTTCATAGAAAATTTTTTCACTGCACTTCATGTCATGTAAGAATTTCACCCAACACCACCTTATGGAGACACTTCACCTAGGACATCAACTGGGGAAACAAATTCCCTATAATCACCTACTTGGATGAAAATTATACTTGGTAAACTAATAGGGTGCTAATTCACCCTGTTCTATATATTAATTTTTGATACTCACCTTAGTTCCATATATTAGAATGACTTTTAATAGTTCTCCTACATGGGTACAATAACAAAGTTCCTTGGAATATTTGGACTAATGAGACGTGGGGAGGGGCCGAATTAGTCAAATATTTTCATTTTCTTTCAATTTGAAATTAACCTATGCTACAAGATAATTGTTCAATCCTCATAACCATTAATCAAAACCAAAATCTCATGCAATGATAAATAAAATAATTACATGGAACACATGTTTTTATATGGTTTGGTCCTAATGTGGGTACCATGTACTTTATATGAATGATTATTTTTCAAATCCATAGATATCAACTAAATAATTAATTTTAATACAAAGGATGTGGACCTTATAAATCTCTTTCAGTATACTAATATGAAATATAACTCATTCTCATCAGTTAAAATATTTGATTCTTCTTCCAAGCTAGCATACTATTATAACATTAATTTCTAATCACTATGCAATTAATCTAGAATAAATTATCTGAAATATAAGATTTTTGAACATATACTTTTAGTCTCTCAAATTGGTATGTTTGGAAATTCATTCTTAGCACAAATACATCTAGAATTATAACACTAATTCAGCCATTTTACTTCTTCTAGAAAGGATTGTCGAATACACCAACATTTAAATTCTTATTTGAATTCTGAAAATCTAAGTAGAAAGACTCATTGGATATTTCATATTAAATTTTATTTTTATTTCTTATATCTATGTTATCACCTATGTATGCCATAATATATCATTTTTTCTTATCTGGAATATTTTCAAGACAGTCACCCCTTATTTCTTATAATTGAATGGAATATTATTCAATATATTATCATTATTTTTTACATTTTAAGGATAAAAAAATATTATCCCAATTATTCTAGACATATTGACCAAAGTATCATCATTTTCTTCCAGTGAACTCAATTTTTAAACAATAATATATTCTCCATCTGTAAAAATCATTTAAAAAAATATAAGTACATCTGGTTAATTATCCAAAAAATATTTTAGTACTTCCATCAAAACATAAAAAAGCATTAAGTGATGAACTATGCTCAAATTTATAAGATATTTCACCATCTTCCACTATAGCTTTTAATAAGGCCTTCACAAATCACATTATGGTAAAATAGAGATATCTAATAGTAGTGATTTCGATCACCTTATATGTGTTGATGCACACATCTACTTTCCTTGATTAATTAAATTTGAATGTTTTCCTATTTATATATATTTCCAAACTTATTCTTTTTTACACTCATGTTATAGTAACTCCATAATATATTTCTTTACTTCAAACTATTCACCATTAGTAATTATACATATGCTTATCTTATTTAATCATCCAATTATTTTAGTCTTCATCTTAAAGCCTTATTAAAATTTTATATGTTTTCATTTAAGTTTATATTCATTTAATGTAAATTATATAATACATGGTAGTCATGGAATTGTCATCTTTTAATGGAATTGATCATATATATGTTTGTGTGATAAGGAACCAGAAAAAATCATTTCTCATCTTCATAAAATCCAATCATTGGTTTTCCACATCTACTGAGATAAACACCTAGACTAAACATCCTATTATTCTGATAGAATGAAATAAAAAAGTATGATTCCTCTCCATGAAATAACACAATAATGAAACCTTATACATATTTTCTTAGAAATGTGACACTTCTTCTTCTAAATGGTCAAAATTTTAGATTTTTCAAAATCCTACCTTCCGAATATAAGAGATCAACATACTATTGTTCTTCATTATAGAAAAAACTAATCAATGTTACGTCATTAGAAAATAAATTTTCCTTTAATTTCATTGACTTTTGGGGAAGTAAAATTACCATATGCCTCTAAATATGAATGGATAATGTTTATCCATTGATTTCTAAAACTTGAATGTTTCTTCACTAAACAAAAATACAGAAGATGCTTCCACTGAACTCATCATCAAAATTAATCACTCCATGAACATAACATGTTTCAAAGTATGTAGAAAGAAATTAATTTATATTCAAATTACTCTTCTGAAAATTATTATGTGCTTTATCTACATCCACTATTCATCAATCTTATACAGGTCAAAAGATCATAGCCCCATTGAGATGCTTATAACATCATTGATTGATATTCTACTGACTTACCATGACATTATTGATTAATGATTTTTTATCTATCATTATGATAATATCAAATTATCTAACATATATATTATAAAAACAATATTTATAAACAAATTTTTGACAAAAAAATAAAAAATTAAACAATTCCAAACTGATGGTTCTTCATCCCCCCTTCAAATTTGTTCGCAACATAAGAATTGAAAATTATTACTTCAATGGATTTTAACTTTACATCAAACCAAATAATTTCTTTGAAAGAGGTACCCTGACACAACATTTATGGATGAAGATATTTTTTTAATGGAATTACTTCCTCAGTGATAATAAATATTTTCACTATGATATTATGTTCTTTTCTTTAAGAAACATATAAATATTTAACAGTCCGAACGTAACCCCTATTTCTATGATATCTCTGGCTTCATATTCAAAAAATATACCCTAAAAAGTTGTTTAAATATTATCCCCAATTAATAATAGAATCCAAATAAAGTCATGGCTAACTAAAAAACATCCTTAAATGAGTATTATAGGATGATAATAAGGTTTTATCCATAATTCCTTCAATATTTCCCTTATAATATCTTTTTGGAATACATAAACATTTTTATATTTTGTTAAAATAAACTCAAGATTTATATCTCTATTTTTAGTTGTTTCATTAACAAATGATACATAATATTAATGTACGTATATCTATAATTGTGTGCCATATTTTATAAGATATCAATTGAACTCTTGTTATCATGGATATTTTTTGTTGGATTTTTAATATTCACCATAAAATAATTCGCTTGAAATTTTATCCAGATAATTTGTGTCCATGCATGACTTGAAGTAACATATTCTTCTTCTGATTTACTTAATGTTATGCAACTTTTATTTACTATGAACACTCAAAAAATTATATAAAAAACAATATTCCTACTAATTTTAGGTTTGATCATTTTAATAAATATCCCAATTTTCATCATGGAAACCAGACAAGTTTAAATCATTTCATATTATATATATCAAGATATAATTTTATGTTTATTTAATATACTCATGGATTATTTTTACTAACAATATAGGTGTTTCCTTCATATCACTCTGATATATTGCACAAAAATTTATTTTATATTAAATTTTCAATGTTAATGTTGTAATATAAATATTACATCAGAATAACTTTTGAAAGTCTTTTTGATTCAAACATTTCCTGATTTCACCATTTCTTATTTTCACACCAATTATAATGGGAGTTATTATATACATTGATTCTCCCATATCAAATTTCTCTGGTAATTATTTTGTAAACTTTTACTCTGATAGAATGATATATCATTTATTTATTAAAAATGTAGTCCTAGAAAAAATTCTAATCATAGATCATTAACATCTTAATGTTCATTTTCATATTTTTAATAAATTATCCCCACCAATTATACCTATAATTAGAAAAAATTTAATAAGAAAAATAAATGATGAAAATTTGTGTTGTTTTATTAATGTATTCACATATAATCTTTTATAAAATTTAAATCAGAAAAAATCAATTCCTCTGATCAAAAATGATTTTTTAATGCAACGAATTAGGGTCCTTATTCAACCGTTATAAAGTTATATTTTTTTCATCTCATGGCTAGGTCATTATAATGTTTTAACCCCTATTGTTTTTAACAACAAATTTTCTTTAATCTCTCCATTACATAATATGGAATTACCATATATATGATATACTTTTTTATTTTTAAGAGAAAAAAATAAAAACATTTTTATAATTTCATGTCTTGAAATATGATAAAAAGATTTTTGAAAATTTCCCCTTTTACCTATGACGATCCCTTTAAAACTATGTGATGTTGATTCCTTACAATTTCTATCTTTTAATTGAGTTTATATCAAATAAATATTTATTTCAAAGAACATTATTTATTTATTGTCAATGAACAATATCCCATGTGTCATATTTCTCAATTGGATCCAACTATTCATTTATCACATTTAACCATGATTTATAGTCAAATTCATTTGAAACAGATTGTGGTTACACCTATTAAATAAGAGCCTATTTTTCAAACATCAATTTATATCTAACATAAATTGGATATTCATTAGTTCTGCTAATATTAAATGGTTCAACTTGTTTTTTTAGTCATTAATTAATTTTTTTTTCTTATGTTATTACTATACTCATCATTATATTGATTTTAATCCACCTATATATGGTTTAGCCCATATCAATCTTTATTTTCATCAATATTTATAGAATTTAAAATTTTATCTTACATTAAACCATAGAAATAATATTCAATAACTTTAATTAGGGTGGAATTATTTTCAATGGATTTTACATCAGTGGAATAAACCAAATTAGGTAGTTATTTATTCCAACATTTGTGTCTTCTTTAATTCGATGAATTTCCCATGAAACACATTCTTATAATTTTTCATAAAACTTCCCAAAATCTATATTTTAAATGTTTATTAGGAAAAAATAACAAAAAACCTTAAAGTATTTCACAATTGGTTTCTTATTATTCTACTTCTCATTAAGATTAATTTCTAATATTAGTGGTAGAAAACTTCTATTTCAAACATTTACAACTATTCTTACGACTTCTGTCTAGAATTACATTAAATTTTATATTCCTCAAGTATAATTATTCACCTTACAACTAGAATTATGTATTCCCTTTCCAAAAATACATTTTTTATATGAGTATTGGGAGAATTTTAGTGGTGTTTAATTATACGTTTCTTTATGTTGGATTTAAAAGATTTACTTGTGTACTCTATTCCATTTTCCATTTTTTTAATTTAAATATAAACACCATATAATTCTAAAATTTCCTTTTGATAATTTTTAAAAACTCTACAATTTTTTATTTATGTTTCATGAACATTGTATGGGTCATCAATGTGAAATAATTAATGAAATTTATAATTAAAGAATAACCCTTTTTTATTGATGTCTCATAGAACCACAAAAGTCAAAGTGTATGTGCTAACATGGTCTTGTGTACTAAATTTGAACTCTCTTATGACTTCAACTAACAATCATTCCTATCTTTGAAGTTGTGAAAATAACATCATATTTACTCTTAAAATGTGGTAAATCTCTTATGACATATTCATTTCAAATTCTAATTATAATTTTCTAAAAAATATAGACAAGTCATTGGTGCAACAATTTTTTCTTTGATCAGTACTTTAAAGGAATGAATTAGTAGTATTTATAATGTAGATTATATTATTTCACGTTCTTCCTCCCTTAGTTATAATTTTAACATAATGTAAATATTGAATGATACATAAATATTTTCTAAATATAACTTCCTAACCATCATCATTGTGTTATCTAAAAATCAGTATGTTGTCTTTAAGTCCATCAACAAATATAAATTTCTTTTAATTTAACTTTTGAGATTTATTTTTTTCCATACCCATTCCATCTATTTTCAAGGAACTATTATTTCTAACGTTTATTTCTCCTACCACATGTTCTTCAAATTTTTACAAGATTTTACATCATTTTTCAGATGTGAGGAACAACCGTTTCTAATTATCCACTATTTACCCTTTTTATATCTTTCACAAAAATATGAATAATAAAATATTTTTCATCTATATTATTTTTCATAGTTTTATTTTCTTTTCTAATATATGTAAATTCCCTTGGATGGTTTTTCATACATTCTCAGAATAGTGACTCGATGGGTCACATATTCCGAAAATCTTCTCCATCTAGTCAAATTAATTTTTATTTATGGGTTTTTTAACGTCTTATGAATTTAATTTTGTATCCTCCTTTAACATCAATAATTTGATTCCTTTTATTCCAATGTTTTCTTCTTAGTTCATACGAACTCTTAGGGAGTGGCATGTTGTTCCAATATTTATATAATTTATGTCCTAGTATCCCACAAAAATAAAAATATCGGTCAAAACCTGATATTTCAAAGTATTATGATTTTTCCTGAGGATAAGGTTTTTTTTGAGATTTAGTTGAAATAAGAGAATTCAATTTTTCTTAGCATGGTGAATTATTATTTTAGAACGTGTTATAAAATTCTATTCATGTGAATGATTTCTCACATCCTTTCCCAACAAAGGATCTCCCATTATTATTACTTGAAAATACAGGGTTATTAAAGATAGATGAATCTTTATTATCAGTGGGATTATATTTCATCTTTTTAAGGATATTTCTAAATATATTTAGATGTTTTATCCTTCACCTTAGAATATTTGTTGAATGTATCACTCAAATTATTCAAATCTCACTAATCCTTAAAACGAAATGATTGAGTTTTATAGAGAACATTTTCTTTGTCATAAATTATTAAATCAAGTTTTTTACCATTTTTTCTCGTTTAATATCTTTAAATTTAGAGATTTTTATTTCCTCAATGTGAAAAAAAATCTTTTTTGAGAAATTATTATCTTCTTTCACTCTATTTTTACCATTATTTTTCTATTACATAATTTATTTCTTGAGTTGGGTATTTTTAGAAGGAAATATTCATATTATGATCTCAATATATTCCATGTGTATGTTTCTTCACATCCTTATTATTTACTAGTTGAAGTATCCTCATTTCTTTAACCATGATCCATAATGTTTCTAACTATCTCTGGAACATCATCGTTTTATAGACGGTTTTTAATAGATGAATCCAATTATTATTTATTCAATATATATATTATAATATATATATTCAAATATTTTCTACATTAATTGGTTTGTTTGACTTCCTCTTCTGTTTTAACCTTCTTCTCCCCCTTAGTCTTCTCCTTAGGAACATCCTTATCAAATTCTTGACCTTTCTTATTTAGATATTTTACTATGAAATACTTGATCCCCCTACACCCAAAACATTTATTTGGGAGTTTTAAATTGTAATTTCCTTTACCTTTACAAAAATTCCTAGAGATAAGATAAATAATCATCTCGTGATAATTATTATAATAATTATTATCATCTAGTTCAATGTGGAACATATCCTTATCTTATGATTTTTAGATGATAATATTCCTAATATATTCAGAAACTATTTCCTCCTTGATTTTCTTTTTGAATGCTAGAGCTTTATGTTATAATGTTAATCAAGAGATAAATATTCTCTATATTTTAAAGAATAGACTTTAGTATCATACATATCTAGACAGTTATTTATAAATTGTTTAAAAATGGTTTAATATTGTAAATTATATTTAAATACTACAATGTTGCTGATGAATTCATTCTCTCTGTGAAAATAATCAACAATAGTTTATTCCCCGTCTATCCTGATATATTTGACCTTTCTTATCTATAATTTAATATTTTATTCTTTTAACTATAAATTTCCCTTGAATATGCGTTTGGATTTTTCCCAGGTCTCTTTTATAGTTTGGAGACCCATCACATTAATATAATACATATCAAAAAAGTATGTAACAATATAATTATAAGATTTTACATCAACCTTAATATTCTCTTTGTTAGAAAAATGAATAAGAACATATTTCTCCATAGGTGGACATACTATATTTGTTTCATTAATAACCTAAGGGATAAGAGACATAAGATTAGATATCATCTTCTTTCTATCAATGATAAGATTTAATATCAATGGTTGGTATAACTTTTCGATTTACTATGTTTAGATTATTCATGAAAAAATTTTCAGATCTTATAGAGGTCAATAAGGTTTCACTGATACCAATTGAAGTTCCCAAGAATAAATGGACCATTGATAATGGGGGTTGAAATAGTGTCTATCTTTTATATTTTATTTTCATGTGAAATTATCCTTTGTAACTTATTATTGTTTTTATCCTGTCAAATTTAAAAAAAAAACTTCAATAATATGTAATGATAAATAAAATAAATGCAGGGAACACAAGTTTATCACAAGGTTTAGTCCTATTATGGGTACCTAGTTCATATTCTGACTGATTATTATCCCAATCCATAGATATCTACTAAATAATGAAATTGAATATAAATTATATAACTCCCATAAAGAAACATCTGTATTGTGATAGGAAATATTACAAGTTCCCACTTGTAACAAGATTGGCGGGAGCCGGGAAGCCGCAACAGGAGGCGGGGCCGGAAGTCCGCCCGGGAGCCGCGCATGAGGAGCGGGCGCTGTTGAGGGAAGGCGCACCGGGGAAGGAGGGCGGGGGCTGTCGCGCGCAGCGGGGATGGGAAGCGCGCCGGGAGACCCGCGCTGGAATCGCCGGATCGCGGGGAAGGGTGCCGAGGGAAGCCGCATGAGGAGGTGGGGCCTTCGCGCAGGGAGCCGCGAGGGCGAGGGCGCGGGAGCCGGGCGAAGGCCCGCTGGGACGAGGGCGCACCGCTGGAGGACGACATGGAGGGCTGCCGAGGGAGAGATGCGCCGGCATGGAGGGCCGCCGAGGGACGGAGCCGCAGCGGGAGGCTGGGCCGTCGCGCGCTGGAGGAAGAGCCGTCGGGACGGGAAATCCGCCGGGAAGGGATCGCCGGCAGGGGGCGGCGGAGAATTCCATGTTTTCAGTTAATAGAATAAATACTTAAATTCTCTCAAATCTACGAATTTCTTAAATTTGAAACCTTCTTTTCATCAAAAGTAATTTTATAAATACTTTCTTATATCGTTATGATTCATCGAGTAAAGATTATCAGACACTCCTCCTTTATAATTTCTTATATAATTCTCAAAATCTCCCCATCAAGACTTCTTAGATTGTTTTCATTATTTAGTAATTTATATTCTTAATAACCCAGTGATATAAGTAATTTTAACTCCTCACATTTCACACTTTAAACTTTTGTTTGAACGCCTTCAAATATTTTGGAAATTTTAGATTCATTATTCGACTTCAGATCATCCATTAATCATATCTACAACTTTCCTCTAATCTCCCTAGGATTTTGGTAAAAATTAATTCATAAAACATTTAGAGTGATATATTGGTTCGTATGGTATGTAATAATATAAAAATCATTCTCTAGTGTTCAAATATTTTCATACATTAATAATCTTGCCGCATAAACATTTTTCTTCATGTTGTATCTCTATTGGTTCACATCCTCATACCTCGAATTCTCATTTTTTATCTGTAAGGTATATATTCTAGAAAATCAATCCTTTTTTCTTCTGACTAAATATAATCATGATAAATTTATTATCTTGATGATTTTTATGTTGGAGGATTAACACAAAGTAAAAGGTGACCCAATGTTATATATATAGAAATATAACATCTGTTTAGATAACTATTCAATACATTTCATGACAATAAACTCCCAAAAAATATAACATTTTAGTGTCTTTATATACTAGATACATAAAAATAGTATTTCAGGATAGATATTCAACATATCCCAGAAATGTATTCTCACATTATACACTTCTTAAACAAAACATACATAAAACCTTTCCTCGTATCCTGGGGAAAAGTAAAATATAAAAAAGGGTGTGTTCATATTATTGGTAATGGTAAACAAGGGATATAACAGTCAAAGATCATATATAATCATATCATGATCATAGGGGTACAAGAATATGAGATTAAAATTTTGAAATCATTTCCAAGAAATCATAGATCATAATCATGGCATAATGATTTTTTAGAATAACTATTCTGTTGACTTGAACTATATTGAAATACTGCTGAATGTCTCTGACCATATCTACCATTGTATCATCTAGATAATTTACAAATTGGTTTAATTCTATAACATCATTCTAGCTTGTAATAGTTTTCAATTCCTTCCATAGAGGGATTTAGAAGGTCCCATTTGAGTGCTCTAGTGAAATCCATTGTTATAATAAATATATATAAGTGGATTTTTTTACCCTAACTACCCTAAAAATATAGAGTGTGTGACCTTAGAATATAAATCAAGTATTGAATATTTCTCTAAGATGAACAATATTTTATAAGATGATATGCAGAAATGAAAGACAACTATATATCGAGAGATCATTGAATACTTCTCCCAAACATCGAGGGATTCCTTGGGGGTCAATTAGCTATAATATTATTGGTACTACATGTAACCTAACCACTTTTTTAATTTAAATCATTTAAATATAATCAATAATTAAATAATATCAGAAAAAAATAAAATTCCATTATTTCATAAGTTGATCAACAGCAATAAAAATAATATTATTCCATTTATATGTATTGGAAAGTCCTATGATGAAATTCATGTTGATGTCTTAACAATCTTCTATAGGTATGATTAATGGTTGTAGAATCCCCTTAGAATTATTCCAGTCATACTTAACTTATTTGAACCCCAATAACCAAGATACATAATATATAATATCTCAATTTTTGTCATCCCACCATAAATTTTCATTAAGTTTTCTATACATCTTTGTAATTTAGGGATGATTAGAGAATGATGATTTATGATCTTCATCCAATAAATCATTATATTTTTGTATAATAGGGACACATACTCTTTTCTTTAACCTTATTATTCCATCATAATAAAGGTTAAACTATTTAATATTTCTCACCCTATTTTGTATCACTGCATCTTCCTTATGCACCAATTTATTCTTCACATAGAAATATGGTTGAACAATCATTTTAAAAAGATAATATTTATCCCCTTCCTTCAATATTTCAAGGTTTATCCTTTTAAAATCTATAAATATTGAATATTTTGTTCTTCTTATCAAAAAGAAGACAACTTGAGCCTTTTGAATCAAATCATTAGCCAACTTTTCAATTTCTTATGGTGGTAGTGTACTGAGAAGAAAAAATATTTAATCAACTCTTACAATATTCTATAGACTATATTAAACTCTTTTTTGGTGAATATATACATTAAAATTTTATGATCGGTATATATTATACATATTACACTATAATGGAAATTCGTCAATATCATTATTGAAAATATTAATGATTTTAATAGGAGGTCATGGGTTTGGTAATTATTCTCATAAACCATTAATTAAAAATAGACATAATATATAACTATTTTATTCTTCATTATAAAACATATTTATCCCATCATAGATGCATAAATAAGGATCACAAACCCTAATCCACTATAGGGTAGTGTGACTATACGTTCACTAAATAACTTTCCCTCTATATCCATAAAAACATTCATATTCATCCATAAAAATGTACTTTAATCCCTTTTATGTTAATATTGTCAGTTTATTATACAAATTTGTGAAATTAATTAGAGATAATTCATAGTATTCATCCAATCCAAGAAAACTATGGATCTCCATCATAATGGTTGGTTTACACAAATGTTTAATCACTCATGTGTTAGAAGTAACTACAGATATAAAATCTCTCATGATCATATTCCCCAAGAATTATAAATTTTATAATCTTAATTAACACATTTAGAATTTAGAATATAATTTCCCCTTCATCAGTAACTTTAATATAATTCTCAATTGATTTTTGTATACTTTTTTTCCCTTACAGTATATAAGAATATATTCTATAAATACTACCATAAATTGATCAAAGTAATCTATAAAGACTCTATTAATTAAACCATGAAGATATTTGGGGAATTACTAAGTCTAAATGGAATTATTATATATTCAAAGTGTCCATACGTTATATGAAAAACTGTTTTAGGTTTTTGTTCACTTCTTAACCTCAATTTATAGCTTCTAAAATAAATTTTAATCATGATAAGGGAATTATTTCCTTTTATTTGATCAAAAAATCATCAATATAGGGAAGAGGATACTTATTTCAGATCATGATATTTTTAGGATCTTGATAATTAATAGAGATTCCCATTTATTGAGCATTCTTCTTAAAAAATATAATTGGTGAACCCCATGGTAATGAACTAGGCCAAATGAATCCACTATTAAGATTCTCCTAGGGTTTATTCTTCAAATCATGTGACTCGTCTATGGTCATTCTATAAGGACCCTTTTAAATTGGTGAATCACTAAGTATGAGTTCTATTGAAAACTAAACATCATTATTTAGAGGTAGTATTAGAAACTCTCATAGAAATACATGAAAAGTCATGTACAATAGCAATATATGTGATGTTGAGTATCTCCCCAAGGAATTAAGATAAATACTCCTTATGAATAGAAATAAATATCTATAAAATGGAAGTAATTTTCATGGGAAGTTCATGTTCATCATCACATATATAGTCTATTATAGGATGATTTTGAATATAAATTGATACTTCGTTATTCTATTATTTTATATTTCATATATGTAGAGAGATATAATTAATGTAAAAATCACATCAAATTCCAACAAAGGACGAATAATAATATTTTAATAGTAAAAATTATTACAAACATCAACATGAAATCCCCATGTTTTATGTATAGGGTTAGTGTTCCTTAACCATCATGATCCACTTTATCGATTGTAATATCATATACCCTTCCTTAGTATATGAGTTATCCCTTATATTAGAGAAATGACTTTGATAATTCCCCAGTTCCCCACACATAATCCATTTAATTATTATTGGTACCATATGATGTACTTTATTTCCCACTAGTGAGCTCTAAATTTTTCCTTAGTAATTAATTGATTCATTCCATTCTTGTCCACATATAAAACATCTTCCCTTTCATTTGAGAGATTACATTGGGTGATTATTCCCACATTGATAGAATCTAAGAAGGTGATTCATCTTCCATCTATGGTATTTATCTCCCTAATTTTTCTAAAGAATACATTGTTCGTATATTTGGTGAGTTAGGAATCCCACTTTTATTCAAGATATTAATCATAATTTTAGTTATATTATTAGGGATAATTACAATATTTTACATTCCAACAACTACTTTATTTGGTTTCTCATAAGGATAGTAATTTCATTGTTCATTATATTAATTATTCATATGATTCCTACTAGTTACATCCATTGACTAAAATCAACAAGATTCATGTGAGAAACAAAAATTATAGTGATAAATCATATAACTATTCAAAACAATCTATATTATGTATAAATAATGAAGCCTTCTTTTCAATATGTTACATATTAGGTTTATCCTACGACATTCATGGTTATTATCTATCTAAATAAATTATTATAGTTCATAAATAAAATGTAAATTAACCCAAGTATATTTACCAAGGGTTTCTAGCGAGGTATTTTATTTTATACTCACTCGTTATACATTAGTGACGATCGAGTTAATAACCAATCATTCCCTTTCATATCTGTTACCACTAGGGGAATTTGTGCCACAAACACATCAATTTGCTAATAGAAAGTAATTAATTTATTTTCTTATAAAAACCATCTCATTTATTTACCATAACATAGGATATTATACTATACAACGTCTTATCCTAAGGTTTCTCACTAATATTTTATAATACTAGTCGCAAAATTAAATAAAACGTTCTTTAACACAAATAGAGGTGACCCAAACATTACATACATTAATATTAAAAAATTTTAGATGAATATCAAATACATATTATAACAATAATTTCCCCAAAACTATAAAGGTTTTGTTTCTTTAAAGAATAGATATATGATAATATTATTTAATTAAATATCTTAAACAACTCCACAAAGTTATTCTAACATTATACAATTATTAAACATGCCTTATTTAAAATCATTCTACATAACTTGTGGAAATGGAAAATATAAGAAAGGGTGATATAATATTCTTAATAAGGGTAAAAAAAGAGATATATGTCAATTATAATATCTACTAATATCATGAGTATAAGGTTATGAGAATATATTCCAATCATTTTCAAATCAAACCAAAAAAATTCAAATATTATAATCATTGAATACAGATTTGGTAGTTTATAAGACATGAATCCTATAAGAATTAAAGATCCCAATAAATGAGATATAATCATAAGAACATATATAGATATTTACATTAAAAAATTATAATCATAACAATTGATTTTATATATTTAATATACCCATGATGACATTCAACACATGTTTATATTGGGATAACTAACCATTTATCTGATTATAGATTGGGTAAACCACTAGTGTACCCATTGAAATCATAAAGAATTAATTGTTACACAATGAATGGGAGTTATATAATACACCCAACTATCACATAATAATAATCCATTCATATTTATTTTATATGATCATGAAAATATATATCAATTCGGCATAACATAACCAATAGAATATAAAATTAATTTCATCAATATTTGATCATTGTTATAAAAAATAAATGTGGAGGTTTTATTATTGTGTTTTTTGATAAATGAATAAGTATGAAAGTTTTATTGGTGAAGGGTACAAGCCGTATACTATAGGCTACAACTCTGCCGTGATTTTTGTACCATAAAAATGAGGCCATCCAGAGGATTGGCCTACCTATACATATCTAATGTACAAATGTGGGAACATGTAAAACATTAAAGGGAAAAATCCATGATATATAGTCACCAATTAAATCAAGGAATAAGTTGAGGTATCACATACTAATAAGTGTTCATAATTTAGTATTAGTTTTCATCATAGTGGAGGAAGCGTGTGGAGAGTGGTCCATAGAATAGGACTTCATGGTGGAAGAGGGGGTGGATCCTACTACTCATATCTTCGGAGTGAACAAATTTTGTTAAATTATATTCCATGAGAGAATAAAATGATTTTTTGATGTAGAAAAAATTATTTTTTCACTCTATTATGTAGTCAAGATCATAATTTTGAGACTTAGGTGTGAGTGGTACTCGGTTCTACTAAAAATTTTGATACATCACAGCTTCTGTCAGATAATAAAGTGTCCACACTATAGAAAAAATTTGGGACATGGAGGGTTTTAAATAATAAAAGTTATCTTTTGGGATTAATAATTCTTCTTGATACTACTTTGTAGAAGTAGTGACCAGGTTGTAACTAGACCAATGTGATGCAATTATTAGAATTCCATGTCGCAAAATCATGGTGATTTAATGGGGCGTTATTTCCCAAGGAGAAGTGTATCTATTAAAATTAATATATACACACTAAAATATTTTTTACCGCGCCCAAAATAATTATAATAAAAGTTACTTTGTTTTGGTACCTTACACCACACCTTAACTTTGAGGTTTTCTATTTTCAGTTAGAGGGTGTTTTGATTTGAAATTTCTAATAGTTAATTTGATATTAATGTTATATGATGAACCCATTAATTTAAAGGGATGAATATATTGATATTGAAGAGAGGGGTATCCATCCAAGACATTGTATTTATATTAATAGGCAGGGTATGTGGCTATGAAACTTACACATAACATACACTGGAAAATATAGTAGCAAGAAGAGGTAGTTACATGGAATGGTTTTTGAAGTTTTATTTCAAATTCCTTATGGATGCTATAAGATTATTGAAGGAATTCCAATAGTCTCATCCAAAATATCAATTAACATTATCATACTGAAGAGAAACATTATTGAAGTTGTGTATTCAGATCATCATTGGGGGAAGAAATAATATCCAATAAATGGTGCAGTAAGTTTCAAGTTGAAGGATAATAGTTAGTTTTCCATTTTTCGTGATAATAAAATAGAAGGGCTCATCAGGGTGCTATTATTTATGCTTTAAATAGTTATCTTTTAGTTAATTTGGTGAAAAATTGCATTGTGGTGTGTGCTTATTTTACTTATCCAAGTGTGGGTGAACCATTTAAAATCCACTGTTTCATTTAGTGATTTTATTATTTCTTTATAAGGACATTAGAGAGTTCCCTAAGGTGAGTGACCAAAACATTTCTTAAAGAAAGAATCTACTGTAACCTAATTCACCCTCTCTCATGCTGTTATCATCTATAGTATTCTAGTATGTTCTATTATAAGGGTATTTTATTTTCTTCACTCTTGACATTATGGTAATAATTTTTCACCCTAAATGAGTCCACATATCCAAAGGTATTAATTTATAACTATAAAAAATATGGATTTAAATCTATTTTCGATCCTTGGGAGTGGAGTTTTATGTAGTGTCCATATATGAAATCAATGTTGGAATTGAAAGAGGATTATTGACAGAAAAAGATCATTTCAAATTAGATTTACATGCCATATAAATAAATACCTTGGTTATTGGTCTTTATAAACACATATCTATAAAGGTAATGTCCTTTAAAACCTTCAATTTTATGTGGGAGAAGATATTGAAAATTTATGAGGTAGATTCAAAGGCTCGGGAAACTTTGTTCTAGGTCCTCTGGAACAAGTATGAATACTTTAGGATGAACTCAAATGAAATGGTTGATGACTTATTTGATCACCTAAATATTATTTTTTATGAAATAAAAGGTATCAGTGAATACATTAATGATGAAAATATTTTTTAGATAATAATAATAATACTCCCTCCATGCTTCAATGAAAAAGTATCTATTCTAGAAGACAAAGATCTAAATGAAATTTCTCATTAAATATTCAATGTACCTTGGTGGCATGTTAAATGATAAATGAAGAGAATGAGTTATGAATAAAGTAAATCAATTAGTATGTATCTTTTAATTTAACAAATAATATCTCAATCATTGAAATATTGGAATATGTCAAAGATGATGATGTAATGACATTTTTTTACTCCAATCTTAAAAGATGAAAAATAAGGTTTACAGGTAAGTTTCCTCTCAATTATTACAATTGTGGAAAGTTGGGGCATCTCACATCAAAATTTCACAAAAAAATTAAAAAGATTATAGTGAAACAATACTAACAAGAAAATTAAAAAATTACAATTGAAATAATTCTAAATGGTGGTTCTTCAAAAGAATAAATCTTCTTTCTAAAGTGGAATATAGTTCTAAATAAAGTGATGTAGAATAATTTAAAAAATATAAACATGATGTATTATTTAAGGATATCACAAATAATAAAACAAATGATGACAGTGGTGATGGGAAATAATTAGTTCTTAGATCTATATTAAATAAAAAGAAGAATAAAACATAGATATTATTTCTAAAATTGTGAAACTCAAATCTGGATTTCAATAAAATAATGGAAGGAATTATAATTGAAGATTAAAATTGAAAAAAATTCAAATAATTGATTTTTGGGATAAAACAATCAACAATAATGAAAATAAAATTGAGGAGTTGGAAGAATTATTTATGGGTTTGAAATGAAAGTGTGAAGATCTAGAAATACGACTGATATATGGAATGATGACTTATACACAATAAGCCTTATTTAGATGATACAATGAAATTATTGAGGAGGAATTCATGTCTATACCTCATGTTTATAAATTAAATAATAAATGAAAGTTTTTGGTTATATCAATAAAGTATCCACCAACATCTTAAAATAAGGTATATTCCCACAATAATATAAAGGAAAAAAATTATTCTACCATGGATTAATATTATACATCGTGAATTATATGATTTTACTATGGAAAATTGGGCCATACTTACCATGTGTGATCTACTTCATTGAGATCAGTCTATGAGAAATGTTATTCTAAATAGCAAGCATATTTTCTTGATTATGTTTTTCATTTTATTTATATATTTTAAGGATATGGTCATAAGAAGTTTTTTTCACCTCAATGATACAGAAAGGGTCATCGAGATTACCTCAAAATAGAAAAAATAATAGGATGGAAGAATAATATAAACTTATAAAGACCCATAAATGATTTTTAGTTATGGAAGAAGAGCAATAAACTGAGAAGCTGGCTATTTGATCATCACCAAATGGTGTAAAAAAGTTATTTTAGAGGATTCCAATTTTTTTGATATTTTTTTAGGAAAATAGAAACTATAAGTACATAGATTATGGATGAAATCTTCACATCACAAATGAAAATAAATAAATACCTAATTGTAAATATTAGGCACAATAAAAATGGACTCTTCTAGTTCAAGAAGGATGAGTGTATCAAAATTACTGGTTTCATGAAATTAAATCTTGGAGGAAAATATACTAGGTGAACTGAGTTATATTTATCGATGGTATGAGTCATAATATTCTTAGTTTCATCCAATTCTGTGACCACATATATGAAATGAAGTTCATTCAAAAGGCATATACATCAAATCCAAATACAAATCACTCATTTTATAAGGAATATGAACCGAGGAAAAATATACCATATTGGAGAAGAAAATTTAAATATGGTGTTCAAATAAGAGTAAAACATGACATCATTTAAAAGAATTAGTTATTTAAGAAAATCTTTTATAGCGAGGTTTCTTAAGATGAATAGAGCTCATGACATTCCCCATGTAATATATGTTCACAATTAGTCATTTGATTCCGATTAATAGGGTAAGATCATCTAGAAGTTCTACAAGTAAAATAAGACGAAATAATCAATATTACATGAGTTCATGCATGTGGATATATGTGGGATAATTTATCCCAAATAAACTTATGGAAGAAGGTATTTTGTACTATTTTTTGAAGACTATAGAAAAATGTCATGGGTCATGTCAATCATATAATAGAATGAAATTTATTGATTAAAGAACTTATATGAAAGAAGAACTGAAAATATGATTGGAGTGAAATTAAAGAAGTTCCGAACTGAAAATAGAACTTAATTTACAAATCATGAAGTCAATTATTATCTAAAAAAAAAATTAATTCAACATCTGGTATCGGTTGTCAAAATACCCCAAACAATAATGGTTAGTGGAAAGAAGAAATTATATATTCAATAACATGACTCAAACAATGTTGATTAAAAATTATATTCCAAAAAGATATTGGAAATAATTAGTCCTTCTAGTGGTATACATACTTGATAGATAATTTCTATGTGAAAATCACAAAATCACTCTATATGGAATGTGGTTTGAAAATAATCCTACCCTAAAAGATTTATGATATTTTCAAAGAAAATTATTTGTTCTAAATAAATAAAATTAAAAAAAATAAGATCGAGGAGATGAAGGAATATATATTTTATATTCACAAAAGATAAAAGATTATTGATGTTATGTAACGCCCCGACCCCAGTTACCCAGAGTCGGTGCATTATTGCGTAACATTGGCATGATCACAAAAGATCAAGTCTCGAAAGACCGATTAGATTAGTAGCCTTGGAAACACTAGATAAATTCATAAATGTTACATTAAATAATAAAATGAAATCTACAATAACAAAGTCTCCATAATCCACACTCATATCCTCTTCTGACTATCCCTGTAGGTCATTCATGAAATACTTCTTCACATCTTGAAAAATATTAAAACATTGAAAGGGGTGAGCTCAGATGCTCAGTAAGGATAACAATATTGCGGAAGCTTTCATCAATAAACATAGAAATTTAAGGAAATGTATAACTAAAACAAAAGCCTTTTTAAACTTGAACAACATCATAATATTGAAAAAATAAAATTCAATAATGCCATTTACTTAGTCACATGGATATTCTACTATTCGAATGATCACATGCATTATCAATAACCACTTTCATAATGATGGAATGCATAATGCCAGACTATCATAACCACTGGCCAGGGCCTCGTGCCAAAATTAAAAATAAGATTTTGTCAAGGCCTCGTGCCAATACACTAGTTTATCTCATGAGACCTTCCGATGCATCGAGGATCTATAGCGGGCTCCGCCCGTCACTTATTAAGTCCAATGCATTCCTCATATGAACAGGTTTAAACATATCATAAACTATAACATAATCATATCACATAAAACATGAATAATGGAAACATAACATTCCCACATTTCAATCACAAGATATCAATATAACACATTGATATAATAAAAACACTTTCAAAACCAATTTCAATACCAAAAAAAAATAATGTTAAAACATTGTATTTATTTTCCATTTTAAAAAAGTTATGGTTTGTAGAGGAAGATGAAACACAAATAATGGTCACGGTAGCAGAGAAGTCGTTGTTACCGCATATGTAAGAAAAAAACATTCCTTTTTTCATTTAGTAAAAAACTTTTTAAAAAAGATTCCTTTTTTAATAAAAGTCAAAGTAAAAGGGGTTTATACACCGTATAAAATAAAGTTGTGTATAAAACAAAATATGACTCAATTAAAGGAGATTGAGACGAAGTCCCTTAAAAATATAATTTTTTAAATAAAAAATATCTATTATGTGTATTCACTATATTTACACATAAATAAATTATAAATACTAGATATGACATAATAATATCATGACATAATTTGAAAGTAGGAGATTAACCCAAAGAATAGAAATTGGGTTAAGAAGTTCCCCTACCTCATGTACGACATGACTTGATCGTTCTTTAACCTCCTGAATAATAAAATAGTGTTAATTTATATTTTCTTAAGAATATTTTTCATGTTCATTATTTCTTTTATATCACTTATTACCATGTTATGAGCATTGTGTAATTATTTAAGTTATTAACTGTCATTTTTTCGATCTTTGATACTTGAGTCAAAAATAAAATTCTTATAATTACAAGTTGTTCATGTGGTGAAATATCCATTATATCCAGAATAATATTAATGATCTAGATATCATATATATCATATATATCATATATATCTTGTATATACATTCATTCATAATATTACAAAACATTTAGAGGTAAGAAATGAAATGCACCGTTCATGGAGACGGTAAGTCGTACGTACGCATGAACACTACTTTCATTTCTATTTCGTATTTAATGGAATGAAATTATAATTATATAAAGTTATACTATAATTCCAGTATAATATAATGTATAATACCATTTACTCCATCCTTTATACATCCCACATATGGCATTAACGATTCAAATCACTTTGAGGGGGCGGTAGTTCGCGCTTCCTAATATGAAATTATCGCGTTTAACAATAATGGAAATGATAAAGGTGTGCCATAAATGAAAAGTACATAAGAATAAGGAAAACATAAACATAATATATTTCATATATTGAAAACTGTGTCATCATAATGGCCACTATGAGAGGTGTTAAAATAAGTTTGAACAATCATCGTTTCGTGAGGCAGTAATTCGCCACCCACAGAAACAGTATGTTCTTTAACCATTATACGAAGGTGTGTGTAAGTGTAAATCAAATAATTCTCATAAAACAATCCTAGTATATTTAATATACTGGGTTTGTTATAAAATAAAAGAATAAAAAGATTTTAGGGGGTTGGAGAAGAAAAATAAAACAAAGCAACATTAGATAAGACATTACCATAAAATATGGTAAATATTTTTGATTTGAGCCAAAGGCATCCTTGAGAAGACTTCTACTCAATGTGAGGATTCTAGGAGTAATAGAGGGAAGTGTAGAGACAAAATGGGAAGGGTTTGGCAGAGCCAAAGGCTTGAGAGGTGTGGGTAAGGTGGTAGATGTGGGGGCCTTTTATAAGAGGAGAGGAGGGGCACTCTTAGAAAGATTGAAATGTTACATTATTATGAAATTATTTTTGGATTATAAAGGTCCCACAATGATAGATTTCTAGGATAAGGTGATAAGGGTTCGACATATGCTCATACAATAGGTTTTAGACAAGATTATTCCCTAGATTTCACATTATCTTTCCATTTTATTTAAATCGTTAATTAATGAGGTAATCACTGCATCATTATTGTGTCATAAACAATTTAATTTATTTAATGTCTAAAAATTATAAAACAATTATCATGATGTAGGAAATCTTTTTATCTTTCTAATTAATATTTATAGTAAAAAATATGACTTGTATAACCCCATGTAATAATTGTTTTAGTAAAACAACTCATGTTTGTGACATTTTTATTTTAACATTAACTAAAAAGTTTTTATTGTCATTTTCCTACCAATGTGGCTCCATGGGGTCCCCAAGATGACCCATGGATTTTCTCGGTCGGCTATGACTCATCCAATATGTGTTGGACAAGTTTAAAGGTATTTCTATAATTTTATAATATCATTTTTACCTAAAATTTCACTAATTACTTTTAATCGCGATTAATTAAACTTAAAAGACACTATTCACCAAAAATTATTGTAATCCCATTGAACCAAATTTTAAATCCTAATGACAACCATGTATGTCGGATTATTGAAATTAAAATCACAGAAGTGGTAATGTTTCATTTAAATGAAAAATCAGTTTTTTGACTACCACTGAGTGGTTTCACTATTCATTAAAAATTGAAGTTTTTCAGAACAATGCCAAAATTTCATCCTAAGATATAATTGATATTCCAAATTCAAAAATGATCTATATTTTACAAAATTCCAAACATATAAGTTGAATTGATTAATTTTATAATTAATTTCCGCTGTCACAACAAATAGCTTGTTTTTATAAAACAATATATATCAAACGATTGACAATTGTTTATGTCCAATTTCAAAGTGAAATTAATTCTAATGACCACCATTGGATAAAATGGTAAATATATATTCTAATTATACTTTAAAACCACTTAATAGTCTAATGCATCACTATAAATTATTTTGATTAAAAAGGTTTTTTTTAAGTATTTTTCACTATTCATAAAAAATTGGAAGTTCTCCAAAAATTACAAAAAATTCAACTTAGGATAATTTCGATATTCCGAATTCAAAAATGAAGTCCATTTTGAAATATAAAATTTATATGATTTCAAAAAGAGGGTATTACTATTCAGAACTACTACATTGACTGGTCGCGGTGTGTTAGAATCTCGAACTTGCGTACAATGCAAGCTATTGCATTATTGAAAGAGAAGCGTACCGTGGAAGCTCGGGCTGTTACATTCTCCCCTCCTTCAATAAATCGCGTTCTCACAATTTGAATTTTTTTTGAAAATAAAAGGCTGAAAATATAAAATATCTTTGTGGAAAACCCACATCAGAAATAAGGTTAATAAAATTTATCCTTAATAAGAGGGAAATGTAAAAAAAAAGTCACCACAAAATTATGATATCGATAAAGAGAACCTTGGTGGTAATCAGAGACATATAATTGGAGGAAAAACGTAAATATTTGTAGAGAGTGATTGAGGTCATAAATCACAAACAAGTGTAAAATTGAGGCCCTCAAAGCCTTTAATCTATGTTGATTTAAAATATTATCAGTTCAACAAGGCATTAGGATAACACATTTTTTAGTTTTAATATCCCTTTAATAAAGTTTAAGAATTAATTTACTCATTGAATAACAGATAGATATATATATATATATATATATGCTTGACAAGTAGAGCTTCAACCTATAACTAATTTCTACCACAAACTCATCTTTCACTCAAAAAGATAATGGATCTCAAAGATATTATATTTATCCTAATCATACAAGGTTCAAAGTATTTACACATACCATTTATATTAGGAAAACTATTTTGTAATAACCAGGGACTTCCTGTAGTCTAGTGGTAGGTAATAAAGGCATGTCGCACTATGGTTGTGGGTTCGATTCCTGCAGCTTTGTCCGACGCGACGGGTTATGCCCCACCCTACAGGTTGTCCTTTTTCTAAAAAAATAGTTTTATAATATTCCAAAAATAATCTTCAGAACTGTTTTAACCTTAAAAAATACTACTCAAAGTTCAACTTAATCCATCCCAACCTTTGTAGTTATCCAAAATACCTCCATCCAGACATTCTCTAAAATGTCCTTAAATTCCAAAATCAATTGCAACATTAGATTCCCCAGACAAAGAAAGGTTTCTCTTATTGTCACATACTGAAAATATGAATAACATCGTCATATTAAAACCTTAATCAAAACAACAAGTACTCTAGTACAATCCTTCTATATATCACATTATTCTTATAACTATAATCTAGTTCTTGAGTCCAAAAACACAAATACAATAATTATTCAACTTCATTTGTAGTAACAGCATATGCTTGGCCTTGATCCCTTGACCTTTTCTGAGGTATGTTTCCCCGACGCTTAGGAAATTCACTTTCATAATGCCCCTTTTCCCTAGAATTGTATCATTCAACATTGATAGCCTCTATCTTTCCGTTGCAATCACAAGCCTGGTGGCCTTTTTCTCCACATTTATAACAAAATCCCATTCCTTTAGGCAAGTACCGGGGTGATTCACCCCACAATTATCACAAAATGGAAAATCCTTCATTCCATTTTTCCCTTTATCTGTCTCATGTTCCACCGTTCTCTTCTTCTATTGCTTTACTTTGTTGTCAAATGACTTAGAGAATTCCTTTTCCGTCTTGATAGAACATGAGACTATATCTTTGTATGTTGAGAAATATTGTGATACTAAATCTCGGCGGATAAACGGTCTTAACCCATCAATGAAACGATCAATCTTACATCTTGGGTTATGTATATAATCTGCAGCATTTCTTGCTAACCTTGTAATGTTGGCCTCATACTTTGCGACATTCTCATCCTCCTTTTGCCTCAGACTCAGAAATTGCCTTTCCATATCTGCCCGATGGTCACGAGGAAAGTATTTTTCTAAGAAAATTTCCTTAAACTCCCTCCATTCCATACTTGATTCTTCTTTATCATCCATTGTGTTTTGAATTAGCAACCACCATTGATCGGCATCTCCCGTGAGCCAGTAAACTTTCATGACAACCTTCTCCCTTTCTATACACCCCAAGGCGTGGAATACTTTCTCTAAGGAGTTTATCCATTGCTCAGCTACTAATGGATTTGTACCCCCATTATATGTTGGCACTACGGGAAAAATGGGTATTTGCGACGGGTTATTTGCGACGGGGGTATTTACCCGTCACAAATAATTAGGCTTTTGCGACGGGATTGCTTTCCCCGTCGCAAAAGAACTGGCGCACGTTGCGCGACAAATCGCGGGAAAACTATTTGCGACGGGGGAATATTCCCGTCGCAAATAACCGGCGACGGTAAAAGGTATTTGCGACGGGAATATTCCCCCGTCGCAAATAGTATGTCGGCAGGTGGTTATTTGCGACGGGACCCGTCGCAAATAACTATTTAACCGTTGACCATAATAAATGTTGGCTAAGGTATTTGCGACGGGTACCGTCGCAAATAACACTATTTGCGACGGGATTCCCGTTGGAAATGGACCCGTCGCAAATAATCTAACCTATAAATACCCCCATCCGTTTTTTTCAAATCATTATCAAACTCCATCTTCTTCTTCTCTCAAAGTTGTATTTCTAAAGTTCATTTTTTCTCCAGTTTAATTTTTTTCTCCGGAGTTGATATTAAAGATTTGAAGAACGATCAGAGCAGATCAATTTTCAAGGTATTTATGTTTATTTTAATTTAATATTTATTTTTAATTTTTTATTAGTTTCAATTATTCTTAATTAGTTGTAATTTAATTATGTTTACATTGTTTTGTTACTTAATAAATTTAAATTATTAGTATTGTTCATAGTTAATGGTAATTAGGAATAATTAGTAATAATTTTTAATAATTAAGAATAAATATTAATAATTAATAATAAATACCAATAATTAGGAATAATAACATTATTACATTATTAGTATATTTTATTATTAATATTAAAATAATATAATTTTTTATATATATACAATTCTCTTTTCATCTGTGTGTTTGCTGTCTTCACATGTATTATTTGTATGTGGAGATAGAAAACGCACAGATGAAAGGAGAATTGTATATAAATTAGAAAATTATATTATTTTAATATTAATAATAAAATATATTAATAATGTTATTATTTGTAATTATTGGTAATTCTTCCTAATTATTAGTAATTATTCACTTAATTACTAATAATTAGGAACAATTACCAATAATTATCAATAATTAGGAATAATTAGTAATAATTACCAATAATTAGTAATAATTTCCAATAATTAGTAATAATTACCAATAATTAGTAATAATTACCAATAATTAGTAATAATTACCAATAATTAGTAATAATTACCAATAATTAGTAATAATTACCAATAATTAGTAATAATTACCAATAAGTAGTTATAATTATCAATAATTACCAATAAATAGTAATAATTAGTATTAATTACCAATAATTAGTATTAATTACCAATAATTAGTATTAATTACCAATAATTAGTAATAATTACCAATAATTAGTAATAATTACCAATAATTAGTAATAATTACCAATAATTAGTAATAATTACAAATAATAAGTAATAATTACCAATAATTAGTATTAATTAGTAATAATTAGTAATAATTACCAATAATTAGTAATAATTACCAATAATTACCAATAATTACCAATAATTACCAATAATTACCAATATTTACCAATATTTACCCATAATTACCAATAATTACCGATAATTAGTAATAATTAGAAATAATTGGTAATAATTATCACTAATTAGTAATAATTAGTAATAATTAATAATAATTAGTAAAAATTAGGAATAATTACCAATAATTAGTAATAATTAGTAATAATTAGTATTAAATACCAATAATTAGTAATAATTACCAATAATTAGTAATAATTACCAATAATTAGTAATAATTCGTAATAATTACCAATAATTAGTAATAATTACCAATAATTAGTAATAATTAACAATACTTACCAATAATTACCAATAATTACCAATGATTAGTAATAATTATCAATAATTACCAATAATTGGTAATAATTAATAATAATTACCAATAATTAGTAATAATTGGTAATAATTAATAATAATTACCAATAATTAGTAATAATTATTAATAATTAGTAATAATTAATAATAATTACCAATAATTAGTAATAATTACCAATAATTAGTAATAATTACCAATAATTAGTAATAATTAACTATAATTACCATTAATTAGTAATAATTAGTAATAATTAGTAATAATTAGTAATAATAAGTAATAATTACCAATAATTCACAATAATTACCAATAATTAGTAATAATTACCAATAATTAGTAATAATTAACAATAATTACCAATAATTAGTAATAATTAGTAATAATTAGCAATAATTACCAATAATTAGTAATAATTACCAATAATTAACAATAATTACCAATAATTACCAATAATTAGTATTAATTACCAATAATTAGTATTTATTACCAATAATTAGTATTTATTACCAATAATTAGGAACAATTACCAATAATTAGGAACAATTACCAATAATTATCAATAATTAGGAATAATTAGTAATAATTACCAATAATTAGTAATAACTACCAATAATTAGTAATAATTACCAATAATTAGTAATAATTACCAATAATTAGTAATAATTACCAATAAGTAGTAATAATTATCAATAATTACCAATAAGTAGTAATAATTATCAATAATTACAAATAATTAGTAATAATTAGTATTAATTACCAATAATTAGTATTAATTACCAATAATTAGTATTAATTACCAATAATTAGTTATAATTACCAATAATTTGTAATAATTAGTAATAATTACCAATAATTAGTAATAATTACCAATAATTAGGAATAATTACCAATAATTAGTAATAATAACCAATAATTAGTAATAATTACCAATAATTTGTAATAATTAGTAATAATTAGTAATAATTAGTAATAATTACCAATAATTCGTAATAATTGCCAATAATTAGTAATAATTACCAATAATTAGTAATAGTTAAAAATAATTACCAATAATTAGTAATAATTAGTAATAATTAACAATAATTAGTAATAATTAGTATTAATTACCAATTATTAGTATTAATTACCAATAATTAGTAATAATTACCAATAATTAGTAATAAATACCAATAATTAGTAATAATTAGTAATAATTAGCAATAATTACCAATAATTAGTAATAATTACCAATAATTAACAATAATTACCAATAATTACCAATAATTAGTATTAATTACCAATAATTAATATTTATTACCAATAATTAGTATTTATTACCAATAATTAGTATTAATTACCAATAATTAGTAATAATTACCAATAATTAGTAATAATTTCCAATAATTAGTAATAATTACCAATAATTTGTAATAATTACCAGTAATTAGTAATAATTACCAATAATTAGTAATAATTACCAATAATTATTAATAATTAACAATAATTAGTAATAATTACCAATAATTAGTATTAAATACCAATAATTAGTATTAATTTCCAATAATTAGTAATAATTACCAATAATTAGTAATAATTACCAATAATTAGTAATAATTAGTAATAATTACCAATAATTAGTAATAATTAGTAATAATTACCAATAATTAGTAATAATTAGTAATAATAACCAATAATTAGTAATAATTAACAATACTTACCAATAATTACCAATAATAACCAATAATTAGTAATAATTACCAATAATTAGTAATAATTACCAATAATTAGTAATAATTACAAATAATTAGTAATAATTACCAATAATTAGTAATAATTACCAATAATTAGTAATAATTACCAATAATTAGTAATAATTAGCAATAATTAGTAATAATTACCAATAATTACCAATAGTTACCAATAATTACCAATAATTACCAATATTTACCAATAATTACCAATATTTTCCAATATTTACCAATATTTACCAATATTTACCAATAATTAGAAATAATTACCAATAATTAGAAATAATTACCAATAATTTGGAATAATTACCAATATTTACGAATAATAACATTATTACATTATTTGTATATTTTATTATTAATATTAAAATAATATAATTTTCTATATTATATACAATTCTCTTTTCATCTGTGTGTTTTCTGTCTCCACATGTAATATTCGCATTCTTTTTCAAAATTATCAACCTACTCGCCAATGGAGAGGTGAAAGTGAATGCAAATATTACATGTGGAGACAGAATGTTAAACACACAGGTGAAAGGAGAATTGTATATAATATAAAAAATTATGTTATTTTAATATTAATAATAAAATATACTAATAATGTAATAATGTTATTATTATATAATTAATGTTTATGAAAAAATTATATTAGTATTATTAAAATAATAAACAATCAATAAAATATTAAAATTATCAATATTTGTAACATGTTTTTCTTTATTCTCAATATATTCAATCTTTACTTGAGTGTTTTTTCTAACAAATTATTCAAAACCAGTAATTATTTTATATTTTATAGAGAAATATGGAACAACGAGGTCGTCAACAATCATTATTAGGTGACCGCATATGGATAAATCAACGTAGAAATCCAAACGGTTCTGGTTTAAATCCAGTATATGTTGAGGGTGTGGAGACTTTTTTATCATTTGCGGCATCAAATTCAGAATTTGTTTCAGAAGACAAAATAAAATGCCCTTGCAGAAAATGTTCATTGAGAACGTTTGACATGTTTGACAAAGTGGGAGAACTTCTCTTGCGTTTTGGTTTTCAACCAGATTATGTTTTTTGGTATCAACACGGTGAACGCAGTTCCAGAGCAGGTGATACCAACTTGATTCCGTATCCATCCTGGTTTCAAGATTTAGTACATGATGTTGCAGGTTCATCTGGTCAACATACAGAAACTTCGGATGATATAGCTTCAAATCATGAGTTGGCACCGTCTGAATTTTATGAGTTGATGAAATCTGCTGAGGATGCATTATATCCTGGCTGCAAGATGAGAAAATTAGAAGCAGTTGCAAAATTTATGGCTATCAAATCAGATAACGGAATGTCAAACACCTGTTTTGACCAGATATTTTATTTGCTGAAAACACTGTTACCCGAAGGAAATGTTTTACCTACAAATTACTATGAGAGTAAGAGGCTGGTTCAAAATTTGGGACTTACTTGTCAGAAGATTCATGCATGTTCAAATGACTGCATTTTATATTCTGGGGAAAATGAGTCGTTGGATAGTTGTCCTACATGTGGGCAACTGAGATATAAAGAAGGACAACACGGGAAGTCTGGTTTGATTCCTGTAAAACAGTTGAGATATTTTCCGCTTACATCCAGACTTCAGCGTTTATTCATGTCTAAGAATACAACGACAATGATGTCATGGCATAAAGAGAATATTTCAACTGATAAAATATTGAATCATCCAGCCGATGGTGATTCATGGAAACATTTTGATAGAGTGCATCCATCCTTTGCTTTAGAAGCTAGAAATATTCAACTGGTCCTTTCCACTGATGGTTTCTGTTCGTTTGGATCTTGTGGTAGTCAATATTCATGTTGGCCTGTTTTTTTAACTCCGTACAATTTACCTCCATGGATGTTGATGAAGGAGCCATATATCTTTTTGACTTTACTAATTCCAGGACATCCGAAGAAAAATATTGATGTTTATTTGAAGCCATTGATTGATGAATTAAATTTATTGTGGAGTACTGGTGTCAGTACATATGATGTTGCAACGAAACAGATTTTCATACTGATAGCAGCATTGATGTGGACAATAAGTGACTTCCCGGCTTATGGGATGTTATCTGGCTGGAGTACACATGGTCAGAAATCATGTCCTTACTGTATGGGAGAGAACAAAGCATTTATGCTCATTCATGGAAAGAAACCTTGTTATTTTGACTGTCATCGTAGATTTCTTCTAGCTGATCATCCTTTTCGCAGAAACAGATCTCATTTCAGAAAAGGAACAGTTGAAAGGGATGGACCTCCAAAAATGCTATCAGGTTCGGAGTTAAAATCAGTTGTATTTTCATTACCTCCCATCACTTTTGGTCCCAAAATAAACCAACAGAAAATTTCTGGTTTTGGGAAAGAACACAATTGGATTAAACGTAGCATATTTTGGGATTTGCCATATTGGTCTGATCTGTTGGTCCGACACATGTTAGATGTCATGCATATTGAGAATAACTGTTTTGATAATTTGTTTCATATAGTTTTGGATACGCCAGGAAAGAGCAAAGACAATGTAAATGCACGTTTAGATCTTGGCCAAATTTGCAGGCGTCCAGAATTGGAACTATTTGAGAATGTCAGAACAGAAAGGTTACTGAAACCAAAAGCAGCTTATACACTGTCTAAAGAAAACCGTTTATTATTTTGTTAGTGGATTGCAGATTTGAGACTTCCAGATGGCTGTGCTTCTAATTTGGGTAGATGTGTAAAGAATGGTCATATTACTAGATTAAAAAGTCATGATTTTCATGTTATAATGGAGAGACTTCTACCCATTGGATTAAGAGGTCTTTTGAATTCTATGATTTGGGATTCCATAACAGACATGTCTCATTTTTTCGGGAAATTTGTGCAGCTATGGCAGATTATGATGCTCTAGGAAAACTTTAAAAAGATGTTGTTTTAATTATATGTAAACTGGAAAAAATATTTCTGCCGTGTTTCTTCGACTCAATAGAACATTTGATGTTACATTTTCCATATGAATCCAAATGTGGAGGTCCGGTACAGTTTCGATGGATGTACCCATATGAAAGATTCATGCAAAAATTGAAAAGAAAAGTACGTAACAAACCATCTGTTGAAGGATCTATTGCAGAATCTTATTTTCAATAGGAAATATCTTTTTTCTGCTCCCATTATTTTGAATCTGAGTATCCTTCAAAACACAACCGAATTGGACGGAACGAGAGGAATATTGATGAAATCGACAATCAATTATCTATTTTCAACCAGTCAGAGCTTGGTTTTGGTGGAGTTTATGAATGCTGGCTTTCAGATGATGAACATCAGAGAGCTCATACGTATGTTCTGCTCAACTGTGAAGAGTTGAAATCAGTTGTACTGTAAGTGTTTATATCACTTTTTCTATCATTTATGTTATAGTAAATAACTTTTGTTTTTATTGATTGTATGATAATCATATCAAGAATCAAATTCCACAAATTACAGCAGCTGCTCTCGAAGAACGTCAACTGAAAAATTTCTCTCAGTGGTTTCAAAAACTAGTAACATAAATTCTTTATCTTTTAGAAACTCATTCAATGTATAGTTTACTATATTGATAATTATTTCACAAATTTTCAGGTGTCTCGACATGCTGATAAAATTGACAAACGGCTGTGTGTATTGAGTAACCCACCTTCCAAACTTGTTAAAACTTATAATGCATATGTGGTGAATGGATTTCGATTCCACACACATGCATATGGGGAATCGAAAAAAACAATGAATTGTGGAGTTAGCTTGAGCGGATCTCATCATCGAGAAAATGATGTTGACTTTTATGGCATACTTGATGAAATCATTGAACTCTGTTATCTTGGACAACATTACATAACCATGTTCAAATGTCGGTGGTTGGATATAGAGAGAGGCGTTCGTGTTCATCTGACTCATGGAATCATCGATATTAAATGTAAAAGTGTTCTCGCAGTAAATGAACCATTCTTATTGGCTCAACAGGCATATCAAGTTTATTATGCAAAGTACTGTGCAACATCAAGAGACTTGACTGATTGGTGGAGTATAATAAGAATCAAAATTCGAGACAATCAGTTTAGTCAAAGTGAATGTGCTTTCACTGATGTGAAAAGAATTGAAGTTTTTCAAGAGAGTACTCAAAATCAATCTTTTTTACAAAGAGACATGAGTATCGATGACGAAACCCCACATTTAAGAGTTGGTGATGACGATGATGTTAATTATGTCACATATGAATTTGAAATGGTAAGAGATGAAGCAACTGTAACTCGAATGGATATCGATGATGTTGAGGAGGAATATGA
This sequence comes from Viscum album, assembly GCA_963277665.1. Classification (NCBI taxonomy): domain Eukaryota; kingdom Viridiplantae; phylum Streptophyta; class Magnoliopsida; order Santalales; family Viscaceae; genus Viscum; species Viscum album. The sequence continues at coordinate 1,494,840,626 of OY728142.1, forward strand.
AGATGACATTGACATATATGAAGATGATGATGAAGATGAAAACTGATAGCATTCCATGGTATTTATATACAATCATAATTTGTATATATGTATATATAATAGTAATTATCAATTATTTTCTAACATTAACATTTTCTGTTTCAGATGGACGACGCCACATTTCGTGAGTTGGTGGATGCTGATCTGACTTTTGATGCGGATGCGTTGCTGACAGATGACCCTCAGCCTGCAGGCGCTCCAGGGAGTACGCGGAGGGGGCGCGGTCTTGCACGATTGATGATTCCTGACCCCGTCCCCGAGCGACGTCCACGTCTTGGGTTTGATCCACGCACACGGAGGTGTGATAACCCGTGTGATAACCTGTGGATTTGACTAAGATTTCATTAATCTATTCAGATAATAAATGTTTATTATTTTTTCATTTTTCCGCATATAGCAGTCGGACAGGGCAGCGCTATTTTGCGCAACTATTTCTCTCAGCCGTGGACCACATGGGAGCAGATTCCCATTGATGTGCAGCAGGCCATGTTCGGCCATTGGTTGGTACGTACGTAAATAAATAATTTTTATCTTGAAATTATTTCATTTATAACTTGATATTTTGATTTATTTGTAGGGTTTATGGTATCCGATCGAGGATACCATGCATGACGCCATCCAAGAGGCATGGGAGGTGGCCATGCGTGATCGCCTTCATCAGTTTTTGCACAATTTAAGAAAAGCTGCGATGAAGAAAGAAGGAGTGTCAGATTTTGAGGAGTCTTGTAGAGCACACCGACCAGAGTATATTTCATCCCATGTGTGGGATGGATTATGTGTGCACTGGTTGAGTGGTGCCTTTCAGAGGAGATCATCGGTGGGGAGGCAGAATCGGGGGAGACAGGAGGTGACTCATCGTGCTGGGAGTCGTTCTTTCAGTACTCATAGACAGCATCTGGTACGTACATTATTTATAAATATTTTATATAACTATAAATATTAACAGTTTATTTTTTATTCTTATAGGCTGTCGAGCACCACGATATTACAGAGTACGACATATATCGGAGGATGTATAGTGATCCTCCTACTGGGGAGCTTAGAGGTGATCGTCAGCATCATATCGTGGTCAGTATTATTTGTTTTCAAGTTTAAAAATTATGTGCATATAATATATTCAAAATTTTAATTTTAAATTGCAACTATAGGAGTCATATGAGGCCGCAGCGTCACAGGCCCGGCCTGAGAGTCAGGCCGAGTCATCCGATCAGACCACTTCCCGTCAGTTTGATGAGGTGGCATGGATGCAGGCCACCCAGTATGCCTTCGAGAAGGGTCGGGTAGTTGGTATCGGCTCTCGACTGACTCCCGGAGATTATTATGACAGTGCTGCGATGTCGGCGTCCAGCTCGAGAGGAGCTCGTGCATCTTCTTCTACTACACAGTATGAGGATCCGTTGCGATCTCAGACTGCATAGATAGAGAGTCTCCGAGAGGAGCAGGAGCAGATGCATCAGCAGCATGAGGAGGAGCGTCGACGCCAGCAGCAGTTGTACGAGGAGCAGACGAGTCGGTGGCAGCAGCAGCATCAGGAGCAGATGGAGTACATGCGCCGACTCACTCATGCTTTAGGGATGGAGTTTCCTCCACCTCCATCTTCAGATCCCCCACCTCCCCCCCTCCTTCATATTAGAGTTTTTATTTTTGTTATAAAATTTGGGAAATCAAAATATTTTTTTTTCTTCTATTCTTAGTTTTTGTCTCATTATAAAATATTAATAATATTATATTTTTAAATAACAATATTAATATGAATAATAATATTTTTTATATTTTATAATATTAAAAAATATATATATATTAAAATTTTATAATATTATAATTTAATTATATTTTTTGTAATACTTGAATTATTTTAATATTTGAATGTAAAATAATTCTATTATTTTTATATTAATTAAAATAACTTATTAATATTTTTTTATTTATGAATTATAATTCTAATATTATTATATTAATTAAATCATTTATTAATATTCTAATATTTTATATTTTTCAATTATAATTCTATTATTATTATATTAATTAAAATAATTTATTATTTTTATTTGATAATTAAAATTCTATTATTATATTAATTAAAATAATTTATTAATAATTTTTTTATATTTTTTTATAGTTTTTGCGACGGGATACTATGCCCGTCGCAAATACTAGTATTATTATATGCATTAAAATAATTTATTAATAGTTTTTTATTTTTTTTAAAAAATATTTTTGCGACGGGTCCCGTCGCAAAAGCTATTTTAAAAGTTTTTTTACAAATATACGGAGTACTATTTGTGAAGGGGAAAATAACCGTCGCAAAAAAATGCTTTAGCGATGTGCACGTCGCAATTAAGTGTTATTGCGACGCCGTTTTCAGCAACGGGTCATTTGCGACGGGCCCCCGTCGCAAAAAGCCATTTGCGACGGGATCCCGTCGCAAATGACCCGTCGCAAATACCTGTTTTTCTAGTAGTGGCGGTTGTTGCCTCATAAAGCGATCTAACATGGATCCTCCACGTTGCAGATCAGGGAGATCCATACGAGTAAGGTTATTATTCATAACGTGAGTGAGTTGACCCAGTATTGTAATAAATTGATCAGCACCAGTTGTATCTTCAGATCCACAATAATTATCTTGATAAGGAGGGAAATCCCTACACGGAGTGCGTGCATTGATACAGTTTCCATTCATCCCACTAGGAAGCATTTCTAAACAATGGAATAAACTAGATTAGTCTATGAATCAAAAGACATAATTCCATACTTGTAAAATACTTAACATAAATTGAACTATTTATGGATATAATCCATAATCATAAAAAGGTTTTCCTTGAGAAAGTATATACTCATAACCCTTCATAGCGGTTTGTGAAGAAAATTAGAATTATCCTAAGCATATCCCCTGGGAGTGTCGTAACCAAGAGTGTAGCAAAGCCCGTTGTCGTGCACCATTTCCCGTTCGAGTCTAGCTCAAAGCGGTGTTTTCGGGTTTTACCCCTAGGTACATTTGTGCCAAATCCACCTCTACCTGCTCGTATCTAGATATGGATGTATTTCTTGGAAAACTCACAAAATCTCTATAATACCAAAATTCTAGGAAGTTCTTCTATAATAATCCTCAAAGTATATCTTTGGGATATGTTCTCTAATCAGAGTTTATCAAAATCTAGCTTCTATGGTTAGTACTAAACTACCTCTGATATCAACTGTAACGCCCTGACCCCAGTTACCCAGAGTCGGTGCTTTATTGCGTAACATTGGCATGATCACAAAAGATCAAGTCTCGAAAGACCGATTACTTTAGTAGCCTTAGAAACACTAGATACATTCATAAATGTTACATTACATAATAAAGTGAAAATAAACAATTAAAAAGTCTCCATAGACCACACTCATATCCTCTTCTAACTATCCCTGCAGGTCATTCATAAAATACTTCTTCAAATCCTGGAAAATATTAAAACATTGAAAGGGGTGAGCTCAGATGATCAGTAAGGATAACAATATTGAGGAAGCTTTCATCAATAAACATAAACATTTAAGGCAATGTATAAATATAACAAAATCCTTTTTAAACAGGAACATCAACATAATATGGAAAAAATAAAATTAAATAATGCCATTTACTTACTCAAATGGATATTCTACTAGTCGAATAATCACATGCAATATCAATAACCACTTTCATAATGATGGAATGTATAATGCCAGACTATGATAACCAAGCAGCCAAGGCCTCGTGCCAAGAATACAAATAAGATTTTGTCAAGGCCTCATGCCAAGACACTAGTTTGTCTCATGAGACCAGCCGATGCATCGAGAAGCTATAGCGGTCTCCACCCGTCACTTATTAAGTCCAATTCATTCCTCATATGAACAGGTTTAAACATATCATAAACCATAACATAATAATATCACATAAAACATAAATAAAGGAAACATAACATTTCCACATTTCAATCACAAGATATCAATACAATACATTGATATAATAAAAACACTTTCAAAACAATTTTCAATACCAAAATAAAAGAAAGTTAAAACATTGTATTTATTTTTCATTTAAAAAAAGTTATGGCTTGTAGAGGAAGCCGAAACACAAATAATAGTCACGGCGGCAGAGAAGTCGTTATCACCGCATACGTAAGAAAAAAAAATTCCTTTTTTCATTTAGTAAAATGCTTTGTAAAAAAGATTCCTTTTTGAATAAAAGTCAATGTCAAAGGGGTTTACACTCCACAGAAAAGAATGTTGTGTATAAAACAAAATATGTCTCAATTAAAGGAGATTGAGATGAAGTCCCTTACAAAGACAATTTTTTAAATAAAATAGATCTATTATGTGTATTGACTATATTTACACATAAATAATGTATAAATACCAGATAGGACATAATAATATCATGACATAATTGGAAAGTAGGAGATTAACCCAATGAATATAAATTGGGTTAAGAAGTTCCCTTACATCGTGTCCGACTTGACTTGATCGTTCTTTAACCTCATAAATAATAAACTACAGTTAATTTATATTTTCTTAAGAATATTTTTGATGTTCAGAATATCTTTTATTTCACTTATTACCATGTTATGAACATTGTGTAATTATTTAAGTTAATAACTGTCAATTTGTCGATCTTTGGTACTTGAGTCAAAAATAAACTTCTTATAAATACATGTTGTTCATGTGGTGAAATATCTATTATATCCAGAATTATATTCATGATTTAGATATAATATATATCATATATATCATATATATCCAGTATATACATTCATTCATAATATTACGTAACATTTAGAGGTAAGAAATGAAATGCACAGTTCATGGAGACGGTAAGCCGTACGTACGCATGAACGCTACTTTCATTACTATTTCGTATTTAATGGAATGAAATTATATTTATATAAAGTTATACTATAATTATAGTATAATATAATTTATAATACCATTTACTCCATCCTTTATACATCCCACATATGGCATTAACGATTCAAATCACTTTGAGGGGGCCGTAGTCCGCGCTTCCTAAAATGAAATTATCACTTTTACCCATAATGGAAATCATAAAGGTGTGCCAAAAATTCAAAATACAGAAGCATAAGGAAAACATAATCATAATATATATCATATATAGAAAATAGTGTCATCATAACGGCCACCATGAGAGGTGTTAAAAGAAGTTTGAATAATCATCATTTCGTGAGGCAGTAATTCACCACCCACAGAAACAGTATGTTCTTTAACCATTAGACGAAGGTGTGTGTAAGTGTAAATCAATTACTTCTGATAAAAACATCATAGTATATTTATGATACTGGTTTTGTTATAAACGAAAAGAATAAAAAGAGTTTAGGGGGTTGGATAAGAAAACTAAAACAAAACAACATTAGATAAGACATTACCTTAAAATCGGGTAACTCTTTTTGATTTGAGCCAAAGGCTTCCTTGGGAAGACTTCTTCCCAACGTGAGGATTATATGTGTAAGTGAGGGAAGTGTAGAGACAAAATGGGCATGTTTTGGCCGATCCAAAGGCTTTAGAGGTGTGGTTAAGGTGGTAGAGGTGGAGGCCTTTTATAAGAGGAGAGGAGGGGCACTCTTGGAATGATTGAAATGTTACTTTATTATGATTTTTTTTTCATATTCTAAAGGTCCCAAATGATATATTTCAAGGATAAGGTGATAAGGGTTCGAAATATTCTCATACAACAGGTTTTATACAAGTTTATGCATTATATTTTACATTATCTTTCCATTTTATTTAAATCGTTAATTAATGAGGTAATCACTGCATCATTATTGTGTCATAAAACTTTTAATTTATATAATGTCTAAAAATTATTTAAAAATTTTCATGATGTAGGAAATATCTTTATATTTCTAATTAATATTTATAGTAAAAAAATATTACTTTTATAACCCCATTTAAAAATTGTTTTACTAAAACAACTCATTTTTGTGACATTTTTATTTTATCATTAAATAAAAAGTTTTTATTTTCATTTTCCTACCAAAGTGGCTACATGGGGTCCCCAAGTTGACCCATGGATTTTATTGGTCTTCCATGACTCATAAAATAGGGGTAGGACACGTGTAAAGGTATTTTCATATTTTTATAATATCATTTTTACCTTAAATTTCACTAATTACCTTTAATCGTGATTAATTAAACTTAAAATTAACTATTCACCAAAAATTATTTTAATCCCATTGAACCACATTTTACTTCCTAATGACAACCATGTATGTTGTATTTTTGAAATTCATATCACAGAAGTGGTAATGTTTCATTTAAACGAAAAATTAGTTTTTTAACGACCACATAGTGGTTTAACTATTCATCAAAAATTGAAGTTTTTCAGAACAATGCCAAAATTTCACCCTAAGATATAATTGATATTCTGAATTCAAAAATGATTTCTATTTTACAAAATTCCAAACATATAAGTTACATTAATTAATTTTATAATTAATTCCCACTGTCACAACAAATAGCGTGTTTTTAAGAAACAATATATATCAAAAGATTGACAATTGTTTATGTCCAATTTCAAAGTGAAATTAATTATAATGACAACCATTGGATAAAATGGTAAAAATATATTCTAATTATACTTTAAAACCAATAAATAGTTTAATTTATCACTATAAATTATTTTAATTAAAAAGGTTGGTTTTAAGTATTTTTCAATATTAAAAAAAAATTGGAAGTTCTCCGAAAATTACAAAAAATTCAACATAGGAAAATTTTGATATTAAGAATACTAAAATGAAGTCCATTTTGAAATATAAAATTTATATAATTTCAAAAAGTGGGTATTAATATTCATAACTGCTACTTTGATTGGTCGCGGTGTGTCAGAATCTCGAACTTGCGTACAATGCAAGCTATTGCATTATTGAAAGAGAAGCATATAGTGGAAGCTCGGTGTGTTACATGTTATGACAAAACTCTTGAAAATATGTCTAGAAAATATGATGTTGTAGGGATTGAAGATTAACATAAGAAAACATAATGTGAACATATGTTTCATAAAAACAAATAAAATTCATAATATGAATCTGATTAATAAGTTCATATTTTAGGGGGACTTCTAAGGAATGAAGAGTACTTTTATGATGATTCAAAAAGTGACCAAAATCTAGTAGTTTTAGTAGCATCACAATATCAAACATAAAGGGCTAAAATCACTGAAGGAAATATTTTCAGTGACCAAACAACATCATTAAAAACATGTAGAATGAAGTATTAGTTGAAGGTATCTTTTTTATATTTTGTAGAAACAAAATATTTTATGTAAGATGAAAGTGATGATAGTTGGGTAAAGTGTATGAATGAGGGTCTTCAAAAAATAAAAACGATATACATGTCATAATTGGTTCCAAGGCCTTGTGAAAAAGAAATCATTGGAACCCAGTGGGTGTTCCAAAATAAATTAAATTATTAGGGTACCGTGACTCAGAACAAATCATAGCATATGTGAGAAGGGTATTCTTAGATATAAAGCATTAATTTTGATGTCACATATTCACTCATTGTATGTCTTGAGACTATTTACTAATTTCTAGAAATTTAAATGCATAAGTGGTTCAAAAACTATGAAATTGATGCTAAATACACCTCTTTGAGTGGTAAACATGAATAATAAGTGTATATTAAGAAACAATATTTCATTATCATTGATGATTATATAAAGAAAAGTTTGTATTTTGAATGAGGTCATGTGTGGCCTCAAGAAAGAATGGAGGTTATAGTATATCAGATTAAAACAATGTCTAGAGAATATTTTCTTCTTAAAGAGGATGATTTTATCATAATCATTGTATCTAGAAGGAAAATCATATGTGTTTTATGGTTCTTATTTACATTGATCAAATTATTCTTAGAGGAAAAAATATCCACCAATTCAAGAAATATTCCAAACTCGTGTGGTGCGAATTTGAGATGTATCATATTGGTGAAATATAAATTCTCCTTTGATTATAGGTTACTATAAGACTAGATGAGGTACTTATATCACAAATTAAATATTCTAAATTAGACATGAAAATATTTCAGATAGATGAATCTAGGCACATGGAAACTCTATCACAGAAAAGTCTGAAATTATCAAAATATGATTCTGGAAACAAGGTCGATGTAACCATGTTCTGGTTGATTATTGGGAGTTTGATTTACTTCATGAAAACTCAAAAAAAATGTTATTTTATACATGTAAATCTGATACTTTTTAGAGTGGTCCTATGGAATGTCACATTAAATATCTAATAAGAGTTATTCAATATATTCATTATATAACACACTATTGATTGATTTACTAGAATGATACATAATATAATATTCTTTATTTCATTGATGAAGAATAGGGTGGTTTAGTAGATTGAAAAAAATATACATCCATTCATTCTTTTTATATTGGGGAATATGTATCTCATGGAAAATCATAAAAGAAGTATTGTATATCATTGAGCATTGCGGAGTCCAAATATGTTGCTTCCACTAAATCATGCACACAATTTCTATAGATGATTATGTAATGGTATTATGTGGGTATTTAGGACACTTTTATAATACAAATTATGTTTGAAAACTCATGTGAAATAAATATTTACAAAATTCATATCCAACATTCACAGAGCAAACATATTGACATAAAATAACGTTTTATAAAGGTGATGGTGGAGAAATGAGCTATATCATTAGAGTATGTTTCAACATAAGATCAAGTACCAGCCATATTAAAAAAATAACTACCCATAGAATAATTTAAAAATCCTCAATTAGATCTTTTATTATAAAGTTCTCAGGGAGGAGTTTCACCAATAATAAAGGGGGTTGAAGTAGTGGTGAATTTTAAAATTTTTCTTTCCTCTGAAAATATTCTCTGTCAATCTGTTAGGATCTGATCCAATCTCTTGATAACTCAACCTATCTTGGTTGCAGTAAAAACACAAAACATAAAAGATCAATATTTTTAAAAAAATTTCACTATATAATTCTTATTTATTTATTGGTTAGAATCCCAATCATAGATTCTCTACTATAATCAAAATCAATCACAACATAAATTTATCCACTAGAATAGAGTCCCACTATGATTTCTAGAGTCCCATTGGAATAAAATTTTCACAATTTATTTTACAAAAATGATTAAAAAAAACAATAAATATCACTTCTAAATTTTTGTGGCTTTTGTAACAATTGATGAAGATATTTTCTTTTGATCCTTCATGATAAATAAGATAGGGTATGCTCACTTTCTAAAGAACATGACTGAATTGGTTCTTCCTCGATATTTTACTTCTGAATTCTCACATATTTTATTCTTATATAGTATGTGAAATGATCATTATGTGTGTAAAATAATTATCGCATGGAAAATTTATTCTACAGAAAAATATTTTCACAAAATCTCTTATTGTTTTGAAATGTGTTCTTGTGTGAAAAAAAATTATATTATAAAATACTCTCTATAATTAAATACTCTCACAACCATTAAATCTCAAACATTCATATGGGAATCAACCCAATATTTATAAGAAATTATTTATTGGTTATTGAAGTAGTTTTTGAACAATATTTTTGAAATCATGGTACGTAGTTTAAAGTGGTTCAATGGCCTCTTTATACCATTTCCGCATAATACTTTTATTATTTTCCATATAGAATTTTATTAACCATATCTAAAAAGCATTTTTTATTCATGTATACATATCATAATTTATTCTCATATATAATTTCATTTTAATGTAGCTTCACAAAACATTATTCATTATCAAATAATTTTCTTGCATAATATGCATGTCTTTATAAAATATTAATAATGTTTATCCATAAATTCAATTGTGTGGTATATACCCCATATAATATTTTTCCACACATTGCCTTCTTTTCTTAATTCCTTATCTTTATTGTAACATTATTATTTCATTTTAATTATATTCTACAAATAATGTTGTCAAACTCATATTACTAGTATAAAAACCATCACATATTACAGAGTAGGAATGAAAATTTGTAAAAATATTCACTAAAAACTCAAATTAGAAATAGTAGTCTACATGAAAATTTATTTCCTATGAAGCTTTTCATTGAATTCCCAGGTTCATCTAAATAGTATTTTCAAAACCATTATTGCATACTCCATGCATGCATCATAAATAATTTCTTTTTCATATACATACGAAGATTATCATCCTAAAACCATTTATCCACTAGATACTCGAACTCTAAAATAATTTTTATGCTTTTAGGTAATTCTCACATAACCACATTTCAAACTATTGAAGATATTTGATGACCTATAATAGCATCATATTCCTTTGTGGTAGATCATTCTACAAATATTCATCCGTAGAAGTCTCATATGCATAGAGGTTGAAGATGATTGACAGACATGATGAGAAGTCTTAGAGTTGGTGGATATAATGACAGTTGTAATTTTATTATTTTTAATGGATGAGTGAACAATACCTACTACTCAAGTTATACCACATTGAAAACTAAATGAAATTTTTCTTTGTTTTATCACTCAGCTACCATTATTATGTTGTCAATCTGGCTACTGAAGATCAACACTACTCTACCATGCACACACCACAGGCCTTCGGCCTAGTGGGATCCCTTGGAAAATAATGTTCACCCTTGGTCATGTGCTCTGTGAGCCTTATATATGGGACCAGTTTCACACATTGATCACTATTTTACACATACCACCCATGGGATGGATTGAGCTTCTTTCCTAATCCTGGTTAACATTTGTGACCCTTAAAGCTATGTTCAAGCTTTGTGTTGGCCACTACTGTGTGGGATGGAAAAATTTCCTACATAAGGAAATATTATAATACTTATAAGTACGAAGAATATGGAACCAAAAATATAATTTGGAAGGAAAATTTTCAAACTTCTTCTTATCAAATAATTATTCAAAATTATTTCAATTGGGCTTCTTTTATTTCTCCAATATTGTTATAAACATAGTGAAAACTCTATAGCACATGTATTTACCAGTTAAGATCATTTTAAATAATCATCACATTTATACTAGGAGTAATTATCTTAACATGAAATCCGATGACATAAGATGAATCTGTTACAATTCTACAAGCATAAACACTTTATCCAAACTCACCAAACACATATTGACATACTGTGACAACAAATGAAACAATTCAATTCATCAATCTCTACCAATGTATTTTTTTAGTATACCTTCACATTAAATTAAATATTTTTTGTTCATATTTACTCTCAATTAATGATACTAAAATTCAAAGGTTCTTTAGTGTATTATTAGCTCAACATTCTTCTCAAAAACCACTTCTCTTGTTTTTTTAAAATAATTAATGTCATTATATTATACTTATAAAAGAGAATTTAGTGATTTATATCTAATTCTATATTGGAATACTTGATATAGAAAAGAAAATTTATATGACCAAGTTTATCTAAGTTATCTTTTTAATACATGGGCTTGTGAAATCCAGCATAGATTGTTTCAAATAAAATATAAAATCCTATATAGAAATTATCCAACACATAAGAAAGATCAGGTGCACAAGAACAATGTACCATTTTTAGGAGTCATGCAATTAAACACTCCACTTAAATAATTACAATTTAGAATGAGAGATGAGTGTTTGTATGGTTTACTAAAACATCATTAAGGATCCCCCTCAATAAATGCATCCACTTTCATCATCGAGGAATTATATTAAATACATGATGAAAAAAACATATCCTTCAATTCCATTATATATTATAAAAATAAACATAAAATAATAGGGAATAAATAATAACCTCCTAATAGTCTCAAGTGAGTGGAGAAGGATGAACATGACGTTTTATCCTTAACTCAAAAAACCTCTATTTTGTCATTCCTTTAGTGAACATATATGAAACCTGATATTTAGTATAAATGGATTCTACCTTGATAACTACAGTTTTCCATTTTTAATTGAATAACTTATACTTGATATTAATATTCTTTGATCTTGGATATACCATATTTTTAGATAATCCAATAGTACTTTGATTATCACATGAAATTTTCAATGGTGTATCAGTCTCAATTTTCAAATCTTCTAATTGTACATGAATCCAAATCTTGTTTATACATTCATTTCTATAGTATATTGAGCATTAAACTTTATTAGTGTTACTAATTTATATTTTTTTCTATACCAACTAACACAAAATTATCCCCAAAAGAAAGTTCGAAATAATGTTGATCTTCTATTTATATGATCACCTCGCCAATCTGTATTTGTAAACCCCAATGGTTTCAAATCTACATTTTTTATATATTAAAGCCCAGGGTTTAGAGTTCCTTTAACAAATATAATAATTATATTTATATCCAACAATTGAGACTCCTTAAAGTCACTTGGAAATTGTTCACATAGAGTCACTCTGTAAGTTATGTATTTACATGTTGTTGTTTGATAAAGTAGACTTCGAGTGATTCTTCTAAATTCTTTTAGGTTAATAAATTTTCCAGCTTCATGTTTTCATAATTTATTTCCAACTGAAATGGGTATTGAAAAATAATAATCATTTTAAATTCCAACCATTTTCATCAATTCCATATCACACATTTCCTATGATAGAAATATATAATTTGATTTCTTCCCAATCTTAAATCCCAAAAATTATTTCTTCTAAACATGAATGATCATTTCAGAATTTCCTTTAATTTTCTCAGAAAACTCTTCACATAGACCTTCATTTTCACTCTAAAATATGATATCATCCATATATACTATTAATATGTGAGTAACATTTCTAAATTTCTCTAAAATAATGGTTACTATCATCATTACCTTTTATAAACTTCCTATACCTTAATCAACCATATAATTAGGAATATCAGGCATTATGGTCATATTTCAAACCATATATATATTTTTTAAATCTTCATACCTTATTTACATCATTTTCTAATACAAAACCATTTGGTTGTTCTATATATACCTATTATTAATGAACAACATTTACAAAGTCAGATTTCAAATCCATTTGAAAAGAATTATAATGTTTGTGTGCTGCTACAACCAAGAACATTATAATATTTTCCAAACATGATACTAGTGAAATGGTTTCATTAATTTCAATTCCTTCAATTTAAGATATCCATTTCACTAAATCCTATATTTGTTCCTTGTTACTTCATCTTTTTAATTTAACTTATTTCTGAAATCCCACATTGTACCAATGGCATTTTTATTTTTAGGCCATGATATAAGATCAAAAGTGGATATCTTCTCAATATGATGAAGTTCCTTATTCATAACTTGTATTGATTCCAAATTCTCAATTGATTATTCTAATACATGAAATTAAATTTAATAAATAATTGATGTTTTATCTTCGATTCTCAATATTCTTCTTGTTTGAACAGCAAACTACTGATTTAAGATGATATTTCTAGTCTTCAAATGTTTCCTTAATTTATTGTAATATTTTCTCTTCTTTTGATCAGATTTTCCTAAATTATTGTTATGTTCAAAATCAATATTAGTAATGTTTGTGTCTTTCTTATAAACTTCATAATTACTATATTCCATTTTTATACCATTTTATTGTGAATATTATAAATCTGTATCAATTGATTTATCTAATTATTTCTTGTTTTAAATAATTTTTAAATCACTATAGTCATGTAAATTATTCGTCCATTTGTTCTAACATGAATAACGTCTACCATTTGATAGGAATCCTATGAAAATTCCTTGTTCAACTCTTTCTTCATATTTTCGTAGATTTACGTTCTTAGTATTTATAATGGAATGGATTCCAAAAACCATAATGTATTTAACCGTAGTTTTTTTTTCTTCCACATATCATATGTTGTATTTTGTTTTTTTGGTGTTAGTAGATATCTTTTATGTATATTTTTGGAAGAACATAGACCTTCAATCCATAAATACTTTGAAATTTTGTGTTCAACTACAATAATCCTACCCATCACAATTATCTCATATTTATTCTTTTAGCTACTGATTTTATTATAAATTATATGGTGTCATATACTTAACGACGATTACATGTTTAAAGGGAGAATCAAAAGTAAAATACTTATCATTATATGATCGTGGATTCTTGGTATAGAGTCATGTATCCTTCTCATCTTTCCTTCCACTTTTTTTATTTTATTTTCCTCTAAATTGTTCATAATAAACATAAAATGAGTCAATTGAGTATAATCATCAATAAAAATAATAAAATATATGTCACCTGTTACATAATTTTTCTAATAAGTCTATATAATTTAGTATGAATAAGTTTAATGGGCCTTGAAGATATAACATCTATTCATTTTTATGAACATTGTTCCAATTTCCCCATTTGAAAAGTTTCACATATTTCATCCCATTCTCTATATAGATAGGGAATATTTCTCACAATATCATGATTTAATATTTTACTTATACACTTTGAAAAAGGTGTATAAATCATTAATTCCATAATTTGTTCATCTTTGGTACTAATGTAATAGTAATTGATAGAAAACCCAATTTGAAATAGATTACCATTGGTTATTTTTTCTTTATGTTATATTTATTCCATAATTTTTGATTTTGATGATACATGATTCCTTTTTGAACAACACCTCAGGTCTGCCATCACCAAGTTGTCGATCAATAAGAAAATTGTGCTCTATCCCTTCAAAAAACAAAAAATTATTAAACTTGAGAATTTATGCTTCAATATATTCTTTTCAAAATCCCTCAATTTTCAAGGAAAATCATTTCCAAAGGTTAAATATCTCATTTCAAGATTCTCAATGTTTCTCGTAATTTTTGTGTCATTGGTCATGTGTGATGAACATCAAATCTCAAGAATACATGAGCTTGATTTTCTAGTGGATTTCAAAGAAACATTAGTGAAACATGATTTTTCATCACTCATTTTTTGAACTCCCTTTCCATTTATAATATTGGATGTATTTTAGGGAGAGTACTGATAAAGTTTTTAAAAATATGTAATTTCTAATCACATCTACCATATATTTATTCTAAATAGTCAATTTTTTTATGTTGGTAGATGGGATGAATTCCTATTAATTTCTTTCTTACTTTGAATATTTCCACTCTTATTCTTAGAATATCCCCTCTTGGTTCATGTCTCATCTTTGTTAAGGTCATGTTACACCATCATAAATATAATTTGTTCCCAAACACTGAAAAATACAAGTATTTTCCTTTGAACTAATCATCCCAATTGATAATAACCATGTCTTAATGATTGTTATTATTTTCATTCCATATACTAAGACCGTCTCTTCTCTAAGGGAAAAAATATTCCTGAATAATTTCCTTCTTCATCTGAATTATAAGATGATTTCTCACTAGTCTTCATCTTCCATACATGTATGAAATTTATTTTTGGACCGGAATTGTTTGACATATTTTATTTACATTTATATTCATTGAGAGTTTAATTAACCGATGTATTTCAACCCTTATTTTAACCAGTTCCTGAGGATTCCCAGTTGGCCTTATCATCCTTTAGAAATATTCTCCAATCCTTTTCAAGATATTATATGATTCAAGGAATTTATACTGAGTCTTGTACTATTGTTATTATTTTAAAACAATTTTTTATCTTTGTTCTGTTACCATATTTTTAATTTCATCAACTTTTAGTTTGATTCTTTTTATTAATTTAATGTATAGAATCTCTTTCTTTTAACACTTCTTTTTCCTCAATTATATTTTCTTTTTTATTTCATCAATCATCTCTTTTCCTTCTTGATCATTTTTTTTATATTAATATAGTATTATAATTATTTTTTCACAATGTTACCTTTCCTTTTTCATTGACATTAATTATCTTCACTGCTAGAGGTGTCAACCCATATTTCTACATTATCCATGAAGTTAGTTTCATGTTTTGATTGGCTTCTTGAGGTGGATTTATCTTCCTCTTCCTTTCTCAGTAAACTTATTATTTTAATTTTAAAAAATTCTTTTATATTAAATAAAATTTGGTTGTACCTTTGGAACTCATTGTAGAATTTATTTTCTTATGGTTTCTCATCATATGTCATAGGTTCCACATACTTCTTATTTGAACAATTTACTTAAAAATTTTCAATGTCTTTATAGTTGTATCACCTTATTTATAATTTTATTTTACCTATAAAAATTACCTTATTCAATCCTTTTGATACAAGTTGAAAGATTCTATTGAAATATTAATCTTCATTTACATCACTATATTCACATTAATTTTACATTTTATCATCTTTGATTTTGAGTTTTCTTGTGGCCTCAAAATCTCTATCAAGTTTGATTTTATTCATTAAGAATGGGGTCTTTTTTATTTAATATGAAATGAGTATTTATTGTAATTCATCAAGAGTTAGATCATATATATCATCAAATTTGATAATTTAGGATCATACATGTTAGGAAAGTATATCATCAGTTTTTTTAATAATAGTCCAATCATCCATATTTTCAATAAGAATTTGAATATTACTGACAATTTCACTGACACTTATTATGTACCAATCAACATTTTCTTATATCATAAATTTTTCTCCTCTAAATTTTTAATTTTGCCTTATTAACTTTCACATTTCCTTCATAACTGCTTTCCAATTTATCCCAAATATACTTGGATGTTTTTAACCCCATAAGCTTTGTGAAAAATTCTTCTAAAAGTCACTTCAAAATAGCATTTTGAGAATTTCCATAAACATCGATGTTTGTTATATCAGAATAATTAATAAGATAATCATCATATGTTGGTGTGAAAACAAAATTAATTGAATCTTTAACTTCATGTCCATGTAATAGAAGATATGAAAACATCTTATTCTTCCAAATGTGGTCATATTTCCTTAAAAAGTAGGTACATACCTACTATTTATAGAATTTAGATTATCCATTTTCAATAATTTGTGGATAATTATAGAGGAAACATGTCTCTCTGATACCAATTAAAGTTCCCAAGGAGTATTTTCACCTTCTACGAGGGGGTTGAATTAGTGGTGATTTTTACAATTTTTTCTTCCTTTATAATTAATATCTATTTACCTATTAGGATTTGATCTACTATTATGATACCTCAACCTATTTCAAATGTTCCAAAAATAAATTTTATAGGAACACAATATTTTTAAATGATTTGGTATCAATATGGTCCCAATCCTTGCTGGTATTGGTTAGATTCTCCAATCACATATTCTCCACTATAATAAAATTCAGTTACATCCTACATTTCTCCACAATCATAGAGCCCCACAATGCTTTCCAAAGTCACAATCGAACAATATTTTCACACTTTCTATTAAAAAATGATTACAAACAACACTATAAATATCATTTATAAATTTTGGATAATTCTAAAATAATTGTTGAAGATCTTGTTTTTTGATCCTTCAAGTTAAATAAGACAGAATATGCTAAATTTCGAAAGAAAGTGTTCATGGTGAATGATCAACACTATAAGTCATAGTATATACCACAAACTTGGTTGTTGTACTATAAATATAAGGATACCAGAGGACTTACTATCCAAGCTATCTCATCCTTGTATATGTGGGAGCATGCTAAACCATGTAGGGGAACCAAATTATCCTTCTATTCACCTACTGTTCCAAGGAGGTAGGTGATGTATCACATGGGTGGGAATTCATATGAATCAGCAAGGGTCCATGGAATAGGGGATGGATCATAGAGAGCGTGTTCTATGGAATTGGGAGGCCCTATAGATGAGGCTGGGAGAAAACCATATTACTCTCATTTATTGAGTAAAAGGTCATGTTAGCTTATATAATGTAAGAATACTAAAGGATTTTTTGATGTGGGAAAATGTGTTATTTTATGATATGCCATAAACAAGATCACTATGAAGTAGTGTAGGGGAGATTGGTTTTTGATGGTACTAGAAATTTGGATGGTTTCATGGTATAGAATAAATATTATGTTATAGCCCCTATAATATAATAAATAGTCCACATAATAGCTAGACCTTGGGATTATGATGGTTTCAAATAAGAATAGGCATTGTTTTTTGGATTTCAAATTATACAAGATTCCCTACAACAACAATAGTTACCAAGTCGTAGCCAGTTCAGTGTGATTTAGTTATGAAATCTCCATACCCAATATTATGGGAAGTTTTTGGTGATTTATTTACCTATGAGAAGTGGATCTGTTCAATTTTTTTTTTTCTAATTTCCCTATTTTTTAACATGTTGAAAAGTGTTAAAAAGTTGTAAGGTTATATTCTATAGTACCTTAAATCACACCACAACCATTCTATTTTCTCTCTGAATTAATATAGTGTTATGTTTTCAAACCCACAATAGTAAATTATATATTAATGGTTCATCGTTACCCCATTAGTTCAAGGGGACAAATGGAATGATCTTGAAGAGGGGTGGATCCATCATAGATTTTATTCATTGTTTTAAAAGGGGTAGTATGTGGTTGTGCAACATAAATAGAACATACACAGGGAAAATAAATTAGAAAGAAGAGGTAGTTATGTTGAATTTTTTCAATGTTTTTATTCCCTATTACATAGGAATGTTATAATGTAAAAGATGGATTTCCAAGAGTATAATCCTCACATGAAATTGACATTATCATTTTAAGGAGATAAACTATTTATGGTGTAGGTTTAGATCATCTCTCTGTGAAGAAGTAAGATACAAAAAAGGAGGAGTGAGTTTCTTGGTGAGGTATAAAAATGAGTTGTCCCTTTTTTCTTGGTAGTTAACCAATGGTCTAGTGAGGTCACTCTGAATTATACATTAAGTGGTTAGATTTTTTTTAATTTAGTTTAAAGGGTCATTTCAATGCATACTCCTTTAAAATAGCCAAGTGAAGGTGAACCGAGTATAATTATTTATGTCATTTACTATTTTTATCAATCACTTAGAGAGATATTAGAGAGCTCTACAAGGTGAGAGAACTATATCCAAGTTAAACATTGAATCTAATATACCCTAATTCACCCCCTCAGGGTGTTATCAGCTATAGGTTTCTAACAATAATTATAATAAATAACCATCTAGATAAATAATGAATATTGAATATTTAGAACATATTCCAAATATAAATTAATAAAAATAAGAGGATGTTGTTATAGATTAAAATAAATTTAAAATACCACTAAAATTTTATTAATTAAAATACCCTTTTAATTTTGAAATAACTTATTTAAAATATAATAATTTACAAAATATTAAGAAAAAAATTATCTAAAAATAACATTGGAATCTTAAAATAAAAGGTTTAATGATAATATTAGTCATGATAGTGTGAAAAATCATTCATATGATAAAAGTTGAAATAAATATTTTTTTGACACATTTGAGAATAGGTAACTAATTTGGAAAATGATAAAAAGATTCACTTTAACTATTTTATATAAAATTATACTTGGGTAAAAATGAATTTAATCAATTATTGAATAATAGTAAAAAAATTCTTGTTTTTTTACAGAACATGGATATGGAAGAGAAAATATTCCATATAAAAAAATATAAATAATGTGGATTTCCCTAATTACAATATTTTGGTCTTATGAGAACTTATAAATATGTAAATAAATGAAAAATGTGTAATTCTTATAAATGACTACAGGAGATGAAAATATATAATATTTTTTAGAGATAGGTTATATAATTTCATCATTATAAAATTAACAAACAATCCCTGTAAAAAGTGAGATTATAACATAAATCCCTTACCACTATTAAAACATTTGAGTTATGACCTCCTTGAAAGAAATAACTTCAAATAAAACATTAAATTAAATAAATATAAATATATTAATAATATAACATGTCAAATGGTCACTATATACAATAAATGAAAGAAATAATTGGTGAGTATGGAATATGTCCAACATAATAAAAAGTTAGATGAGAAACCCTTATCTTAAGTTTGAATTTCTTCACAAGCTCTCTAAACTCATATATAATAAATTTAATGATATTATAAATATACATAAACCTTATTTATAGGAATAATACAATACATGTTTTCTTAGATCATCTTATCATAAATATTTCATCATCGTCATCATTTAAGGTGTTAAAAACTTCCTTTTTTATGTGGGTTTTGGTTTAACAGTTATAGCCTTCTCATATAAATATTGGGTCAGTAATATCCATAATTTTAATCATGATATAAATATCATATATATTAATTATATAAATATTTTTAACCCTCAATAAATGGAAAATATATAAAAATGTATTGCACCATTCATGGAGACGGTAATCGATATGTACGCATGATCACTTTTATTATTTTCTAATTAAAAGATGGAAGGAACAATAAATAATATTTATTCATTATTCAATCATAATTTTAAAATTAATATGATACGTATTTATTTAATACATCACTATAACCTTTAATGAGATGCAGTGAGGTAAAATGAATCATATGGTTATGTGGAGACGGCAGTCCACATGTAAACACGAAAGATACATTCATTTTCCATTTGATGGAACCGAGGTGGAAACTTATTTTACTATAATCATAATAGAATTTAAATATATTTATGATATTTGGGTAATTATTTTTGGATGGATAAAATAGATATAAAATAGGTATAGGAAGAAATAAACATTAAAATAGTCGGGTAAGATAATTACCTATTTTTTAAGATACCTCATTTGGATTGTACCTTAATACTTTTTAGGATAGTCTTAGAGTAAAAAAAAGATTAAGAATGAATGAAAAAATTAGGGAGGTTTTTGGGTAGGTATTTACTATGCTAGAGTGCTCAATGTTTATGAATAATTGATGAAAAGAGGGGGACCTTTATAAGTGAGGGGAGGGACATACATGGAATTATGTATATTATTTAAATAATATAAACTCATTTTCTTATGAAAGTGGTAAAAAAATGGAAAATAATTTAATGGTATGATAATATTCAGTCTATTTTTATTTAACCAATAATATTAAGACTTTTTATTTGGAATTTATACCCTTATCACCTTCCACGGTAAACTAATTTTATCCCTAACCATGGTAATAAATTTTTACTATTAATTATAAAAAAATAAAATTGGACACATTACCATATTTTCAAATAATAATTATAAATATGTAATTTTTTAATCAAATTCAACTCCTCAATGTTGAAGAAATTATTTTTAAAATTCATTCACAAAACAGAATGAAAATCTTTTTTTATAAATATACCATTTTAAGCTTAAAATTGAGTTTACTTTCATCCCATGCCTTGTAAAAACGTTTATATGAATGTTAAAACATTTTATTTAATATATAAATGAAACATTTAATTAAATTAATTATTTAATAAAAAATACATTTCACACATAAAGGAGTTTTCTATATAACAAAACATTTATACATTAATTGTTTTTATCATCATTACCAACCACTAAACAAGTAATTTATGAATAATTATCAAAAAAATATTCAATAAATTTATTTAAAATAAATTTTAAATAGTGATAAATATATTTTTTATATAAAAAAAATTAAACATAAAAAAATACATTTCTTCAAAAAACAGGCCTTTAAATTATTAAATGATTTTTTAAAAAATTAATGATTACTTCATATTAATTAATATAAATAATTAATTAAGGGAAAAAATTATATTTATATGTATATATATATTTCATAATTTTCTTTAATTCTATTCATACTTTCCAATCCAATGAATATGTTACAAAAGTTATAATATATCATGGTTTATTTAGACTCGAGATTTTGTATAAATAAAGATATTAAATGCATCAAATTTATTTTAATGGAATTAATATCAAATATTGGGGTTTTATAGAGTATAGTGACATTTATTTGGGTTATCTAATCTGAATTTTCCTCATTTTTACCCATTTTTTATTCTTGTGAACTCATTTTTCATAACGCATTATATTCTTCTTCTGTAATACTCATTGTGGAAATATATTTGTATCTAGTGAATTTAATTATCCAATGAAAATTACATTACATTTGAAGAATAATCATAAATATAAATTTCATGGGATCTCTTTAATTATAAATTCCATTTATTCATTTTCCACTATGCCTTCTTTTGTGGCCTTTTCATATCAATTCCTTTGAAAATAAAGACCTTTAATAATAGTGTTTCCAACCACCTTACACGTGTTGATGTGAAAATTCACATACCTTGCTTCTCGTAATTTCAAAATTTTCATTTTTATACATATCATCATACTTATGTTTGTTTAACTCATGTTACAATATCTCTATAATATAGTTATTTTCTTCTTAGTATTTACTATTAACTATTATACATCTGATTCTCTTTCTTAATATTACTGTGATTTTCATGATTATCTTTTTACTATATTATGAGATTTCATATTATTTTTTCTTTTATATATGTTTGATGAAAATTATAGAATACATGGTAGTCATGGTATGAATATATTCTAATGTAATAACTCATTCTTCTAGTGGTATAGAGGGTGATCATAAATCCTCATTCCTACTCTTCGAAAAAGCCTTTCATCCATTGTCTACTTCACGTGAGCTCAAAACATGGACTCCACTACATCTTCTCTGGGAAACTCATGAACAAAACTTATTGTTTATATATATGAAATAATATAATGGGGACACAACATATATATTCTCCCTGTAATGTGACTCATTTTCTTATAAATGATCCTAATCTCACATATTCAGAAAGTTTTTTCCCATATATAAGACATCAACATCATAGACTTATTCCTTTTTAAGAAAATGACTATTTATTTATTTATCATTATAAAAATATTATTATAAGTTCATTATATTCTAGAAAAGTCAACTTTTCCTCAACTTCTGAATATTTTAAGGAAAATGTGCATCACCTGATTTCTGAAACAATTTTTTTTTCCATTTCTCAACATTATGTAAGATAATTTTAGTAAACTCATCATATGAATTTATTTTTCAATAAAAATCATGTGCTTTATATTATAAAGAATTAAATTCCATAATTATAATATTTATAATTAAATAACTATTAATTTATTTTACTACATAAAGAAATATTCATGATTGGATTAATCAATATAATAGAGCCTCATTTCGATTCATTGACTTTCATTGGTTGATATTTATATTAATAACCATTATAATATTGATGAATCAATTTTTATCCTTAAATAAAATAATTTATTATGAACCAAAAAATCATATAAAAACTAAAAAAAATTACAAATAAAACATTGAATACAAGTAATAAAACAAATAGAAATTTTATACTAAGGGTTATTCACATACCTACAAAGGTCTAATATCTAGGAATCACTCTCACTCATGTACTCTAAATTGGATTCCATCCATTGAGACCTCCTCAATTTTCTCCTAAGATCCATGAGTGGGATATTAACCTTAGATTACTCCCTAATGATGATGTATTCCTTTAATTATATATCATTCATAAGTTTTTCTCCCAAATAGATAGTACCATAAGGGTAATTTTAATAATGTAATCCCTTGATAATAAGGGTATATATCATGAGGATACCAGTGAAACCTATCCTAGCTCAACATTCGGATTTTTGATGCCCCATATCAGCAATTCAGTAAATTCTTGTATCCATTGGACCTATTTCCTCAACTTAGTTATATAGGGATATATTATGGGCTTCATACTAGGTGTAACCCTCAAAATACACCTTTACATGAGTTACCTACCTATTTTAGTTTTCAAATGATGGTTATGCATAAAATATACACTTGTCTTTACTTCTATTATACATGTAAAATTATTCTTGTTATGTGTAATCCAAAAATTCTCCCTCTTTGGGTCATACTCTCAATAATTTTAGTCATCCATAGTTAATGGTTCATATTCCCTCTTAGTCACCATCCCTGAATGGGCCATATTTCTTAAAAATCATCATTTATAAAATGGATGTTTTCCCTATGATTAATTATTCATAAATAGGAAATATTCCCTATGATCCATCAATAAAGAATGCTCTATATTCCATATGAATTCAACAGTGTGGATGTACTATCTAAATGGATCTATTATAATATTTAGGGGCTCATGAAAACCTTTAAAAGATGAATATATGTTAGTCATCTTACCAATGACAGCACATAATTAAGTAAGTATCCCTACCACCGCATTACACTACTTCGGGAGCCTCTTTATAGAGTAATACAATGTATACCTCCATTATATTAGAGAGATATAGAAGTATATTTTTATCATCCCCATAACCGCTTAAGAGTTTCCTGGGAGGATCTTTCTAATCACCATCAACACCAACATCACATAGCCCCGGAACCAATTAACAAGGTCATCGCCCTAGAGATCTTAACCCTATCGGTCTAGGGAATGGTACCCCAGACAAGGTTTCATAAAGGAAGATAGATAAATGAGGTGCATGAGAAGAAACACATTCATATTCTCACTTAGAAGGTCTTCCAACATATCCTGATGAAACTACAAGACATACTTGTATCCCTTTATGCACCAAAAATTCCCTTCATCTTATTCTAATAACTAAATAGATCAAAAAAATATTCTCACTCACCATGAAGGTGTCCATCAACATAACCTTATAGTAACAACCATGGAGCATGCTCATATCCCTACTCTATCTCAAGTATGATGTTGACATATTTTAGAAATTATTATAGATATGGAACATATTATTACCTTCATCTAATAATCTTTTCATTATACCTTTCTATTGATAGACGTAGTCCATCGATATATTCCGGTGTCAACATGGGATTATGTTCATATCCCTACTTCTATACTAATATTTCATTGGAATATTCTAGTAGATTCTCAAGGTTATGTTTATATCCCCATACACTGGACCATTTTGAAATCTCATCAGCATATCATATCAGTGATAATAGATTTGGAGTAGGCTCATATACCTATTTTTACTAAAAATGTTCACCAATATATTTTTTAAGTAATCAATGAAAACATTCAATGATAGGGAAGCATGTGAAAATTCATTCTCACATCCATAAGTCATTTCGGCATATTCTGCAGCAAATCAAGGAGTATAGTTACATAGTTACCCCATCTTATGAATCCAATTGGCATATCCTAATAATTATTAAATACAAAAATCAATCCTATTTTATCAAATAAATCCATATATATATAATTCTAGATAGTATATTCTAGAAGAATTCAGGGAGTATTCTTATTTCCTATCTCACATTGACAAAGCATGTCTACTTTACCAAATGGTAAATGAGATGTTTCATAAGATAAATCTAACCAACAAATGTCTCTATATGAACTACACAGCCCATATTATGATCAAGGTTCTAATATTGGCATCCCACTAGAGGACATGAATAAGGAATTAAACCAAAGAGAAACTTATATTTACTAGGTAGTGTTACATCCCTTCCATTTTTAATGATGGTATTATTGAGGCTATATTGTATATTTCACTAGTACCCCATGAATATTATAATTCATTATCAATAAAATAATATGGATATGGAAACTGAGGACCTCCCTATGAAATCGTGATTATAAATTCTAGAATTCCACCAAATGTTGATTATGATAGAGGCCCTCCTTGTAGAAGTATATATATCAACGATGGGGGTCATCCCCATTCAATAGGATATAAATATCCTCCCTATATTTTAAGTATCATCCAAAAAAGAGATTCTCCCTTTGAAAACTCATCCACACCTGGTAAAAAAACGTATCTCCATATGGGAACCAATATGAGAACTCTAGAAGTCCTCGCCAAGGAGTGTGTCACTCAGATCCTCCATATAGAAAAGTTAATGATTGAAGTTGAAGTCCAACCCATAATGTTGATTCTAAAATCAATAACCATGGAATTCCTCCCCATGGTTCTCATTTAAAAACTCCCCATTAAATGAATAATGTTCTTGACATAAAGTTTCTACCCAGGTTGATGTATTTATAATATTTCCCTTATACTGAGTAGAACTCAAGAAATTGATGAAAATGAAACCAAGAACCTAATTCTTTATCAAGGATATTTCATCTTATCTAGGTTGGGATAAAATTTACATAAAGCATCATCTCATTTCCTTTCACTCAATGATCTATATCTCTCATGAAGTGCTTGAATGGTTCAAGACATTAGATAATTTCATAGGATTTACATTAATAAATCAATTCATAAAAAATATTTTAGAGATAAAGTGAATCCTTATGGGGGATAAATGTTAAATCATCCCAATAAGAAGGTAAATATTAAGGAATATTATGATATTTCTCTAGGTGCTTGTTCATAGGATAAAAATCACCATAAAAATATGTTGAGTATATGTTCCAAATTAAACACTATGTATATGTGAATGTCATTAGTGTTATCCCCATAGATAACATGAAACATGAAATAAATGTATAAGGACACAATTAAGAAGCCTATATTTGAAATATATCTCACACTAAAACATATGAATATGTAATTCACACCTGAAAACCAAGGGAGAATCAACATCTAAGGATTCCTCCAAATATTTAGTTATCACCTACCTATCCTGATTCAACTGAAGATAAATGGAAATTCATGGATAAATCCAACCCACTATTTGAAAAATATATTCTAGGTTCCATTGAGGAAAGGATTCTTCAATATTAAATAGATTTAGAGAAAATTAGGTGAATCAATTTTGAATTACTCTGAGGCAATATTATTACTGAATAAAACTCCCATACATAGGATAATGTCTCATATCTAGTACATATTCAACATGAAGAATATTATCATCAAATGAAAATAAAATACATCCATAAAACTATATAGGGGTCAAAAAATGGTTTACCTAAATCCTACAACCGAGGAATATAAGGAATTTCCTCCCTTGGGTTATCATCCCCCACCATTTCTTGTGGGAAACCCCAGACCAAATCAAATAAAATATCAATTGATGATTCTAGAAAACCAACCTTATTAGGATCTAATAGCTTTCTCTACATGGGAAACAACACAAGTAATGGTCCCACTATAACTCCCTGACTCCATCGAATTTATTTCCACTCAAATTGAATCCATGGATAGATAGTGTGCACTGGTTAAACTAGAAAGGATTACATATCTTTAATGTGTGGACATAAATCTAACACCACCTAATTTTTTTAATTAAATTTTTTTAATATTAAATAGAAATAAAGATCTATAATACTATATCAAGCACTTTAAATCTATAGGTAGACACATGATGAGAAATCTATTTAAATTTAATATAGTTAATATCTGGTGTTTAATGCAAAAACTAGAGGGACACACATTCTTCTGGTATAAAAATGTTTATATTTGGTTTATATTTAAATTTAAATACTTTATGTTATATTTCCTCTACCAATTAAACAATACAGTAAAGAAAAATATCCTTCAAATCTTGATTTCCAAAAAAATAATATGAAGTCCTCATACATCATCACATAGTGGAAGTGACCATCCTATTCATTTATCATAAAACTTCTACAAGAGAAACTAATGGAGATATGCATGAAAAATCAATGTGATTAGTTATATACTCTATTTATTCCCTTTTAAAATCCTAGAAGTTTCTAGGAGTTTTTATCTTCTGTGAAACTCCTTCAATTTGATATCATGTACTCAAAAGACAATTCTCAACTGACACCATCATCACATGGGAATAAACCTAGACAAAATTCATAACACTCAATATAGTACCAATGAAAATTCTAACTCTAGTTACAAGGCATGCTCTATATCATAAGGGAACTCCCTTGAATATCCTGATTTTGAGGGAATGAATGATAAATTCTGCATGATGTTTTAAGATTATAAAATAAAGATTAATCTTTCTAAAAATAAAAATTAATGAGGTATTTCATCATATCTAAGGAAAAAACCAGCTCAAACTAATATATATCATGAAAAAAAATTTGGGATGAATTTTCATTCAGACTAATTTACATTATATCAAATATTGAGATAAAATATCCAAGACCACATCATCTTCAAGTATATAATCCATAAAATTTTTTAATCTTGAAAGTTCATGCTTGGTAAACCACCAACACATGTGACATATGTATCTACTACCTTACCAAAAATAAAGGGTTAATGAAATGATGTCATAAAATGAATTTTATAGTAATTTTATGACTAAATGACTAGAAAATAAATCCACTATGAGTATTACATACTTAGAGAACAACTGAATCAACTAGTTGTGACCCGAATCTCTTTTTAGTATTTATTATGGAATCATCACCATCATAATCTTATAGGCGATAATATAATCACCATCGGTTGAAAAATTCTAAGGAGGAAGATCATTTTTAGATACCCATGTTTGTTCAAACCCTTTAAGATATTTTAACACCTCCACCAATTCAATAAGAACCATTCCACCAAAAAAGAAAATAGACACCAAGAAACTCAACATGGTTCTCATTAGATGAAGATTTAAAATACATCTTTGTCAATGTAATTCCCTTAATAGATCCCTTCACTAATGATGAAGATTTATATGAACCTATGTTCCATTATAAAAATCAGGGGGGAGGTCATAGTGCCCAAGGATTTATAGGGATATGAGGTCATGGAAGACCCCAATGATCATGAATTTTTTATTATGAATCTTTATGTATAGGAGAAACCCAAGAAAAATATAAAAAAGTAATAAGAAGCATAGATCTAATCCTTAATAATCCAAGGATCACTTATGTTTAATTATATTATAGGATATACTAGTGGACATGTGGTTGTCCAATCAACATCAGAGTGAGGGAAGGCTGGTTCAAATTAATATGTAGAATAAAAAAATGTCCCCCACTTTTCGTCAGGGTAAGGATCTATTAATCTTCTCTCTTAGGAAACAAATAGATAGTCTAGGGTGGAGCATCATTGTTGGAATCATGAAACCCTGTTTATATGTATGATATCATGAACCATCTATCGATAATCCCAGATATACTATTGATTTTGGATTCCCTTTACAATCTAACAGAACTCGAGAAGGATCTCATTGAGGCCATTCTAATTCCTACCATGTTTGGGACTAAAATAACTACAACTGATCCATTTTATTTACAGACAATATTTTATTAATTTTCCCCCATTATTTCTTGAATGGATCATGTAACAAATCTGGAATAGTAAAACATAAAATACATAATTTTAATACCTATTTAAATAAGGTGAACCTATTTTTTGGGAGCATACATGATTAGAACGTCACAATTAAGAATTATTGTACTTGAGAATTATCCGTATGGGTGCCCTCCTAGGATGTTTCTCAAGGTGTGTTTCAGTGAGGACAAAGAACACTGAAATAGCCTATGATAGACACTATGTATAGTTATTAGTCTTATATGTGACCACCTAGAGTAATAGGATTTGGTGTACATGGATATAATCAAAAGTTTTATTGGATACCCATGATGTTAGATGACTAAATTCCTATTTGGTGGATGAAATATCATGTAAAATGTTATATAATCCAATACATAGTTAGAATTTTAGTGGAACTACCTGGTTTTTGAGGTGTGGTGTTAGGATGGACTACTACTTGGGATGTTTGACAAATAAAATTTAAAGAACATGTGTTGTCCTATCTGATTTGTTATTAGTCTTATAATTTACCCCCTTGGATAATATCCTATGTTGTGTTGGGAAGAAAAACATGGTATTATAGGAGACCGATTTTGTCTGATGACTACATTCACGGCCTAGGAAGTTATGGTTTGACAAATGGTATCAGATTTATTACCCATAAAAAATTACAGTGGCACTGCTTGATATTTCGGTGTTCTTTACAAAACATTGATGTTTTTTAATGTTATGGACAATTTAATACCCTTGGAAGAGTGAAACATAAAATACACAATGTTACTACCATTGTAAACAAGTTGAACCTATCTTCCAAGGAGAAAAACTGATTAAAATTCTATAGTTAATCATGTTCTTCCTAGAGTAGTGTTAGGATGGGAGACCTCAAAATAAGTTTCATAGTGTGTGTGTGTGTGTGAGTGAGGATAATGAAAACTAAAGGAATGTGTGTTATATTGTGGGGAAAATTATTAGTCTTATAAATAACCTTGCTGGTTAATATCCTATTGTGAACGAGGAAGGAGACCAAGGTATTATAGGACACCCATGTGGTTATATGACCAAATTCATTCCCAAGGAGTTTGATTCATGCAAAAAAAATGATTGGGAGGATGTCATTCCATAGCACAATGAAACCTTATACATCTCTAAAATACTTGATGAAATTGGTATCCATTAGGTCCCAATTTAATATAGATTTTGGGTCAATTGTATCTTAATCCGAATCCCCATATGCATTGGTTAAAATGAATATGTCTTTTATCCATCTAACCTAAAAATACCTAGGGATATAAAAAGAGGTAATAATGACCCTTTATGAAGATCTATTTGAGGGTTAAATTTTGAGGCCTCATTTCTAAATCTGATTTTCTGGTCAGTTTCAATGACACGGATTTCATCATCTTACTAATAATATCCTGGATGTGTGTGTGTGTGTGTGTGTATATTATTTCACTTTTCATACCACCAATTCCTAAATTACGTTATTAATATATAAGTTGGGTAAATTACAACGATAATTTCCCCTTTGATTAACGTGAATTTCAATACATATAGGTAGGGTTATTTAAAGTATGGGGAAGTAGTTAATAGTAAATGGCTATATTTAGGTTGTTTCCCATAATTTCATAGGAATTTATTTTACTAGACCATAGAGAAAACCTAGGGAAGAATACACTTTCTCATTGAATGAATTGAGGTGAAAATGATTGATCCTAGAAGTCATCAGGTAATAGGAGTTACACTATATAATTTATGGAATCACTTAACAACTTTCCCCTGATATGATTTCTATGAATATATATACATCAAAAATTTCCCACTTATAAATGGAAATGTTTCCAAATAGTCCAATTAAATGAACCTTTCCCCTGAATATCTCTAAAGATGTGTAACTATGATTTATATTTGAAAACATAGATAATTATATAAATTAATATTATATGAATATTGAAAAAGTATTATCATAAGGTTTGGGAACATTCCAAATGTTAGTACCATAAGTCCAAATACCCTGAGAGGGGATTGAATCACCGTATGATAGATTTAAACCTCTACCCTTTGGATCTTGTTTTTCTGTTCAGAAAATCTCTCTTATCTCTAATTTCTATAGAAAATTATAAGTTGAAATTAAATCATGCACATGACACAAAAAATTTTACTTGGTTCACCTTCACTAGGATATGTCCAAGGAGCATACACCAGTGATGTTCTGATGTACCAAATCCACTATAAGTGCACTACTATTTACAATGTTCAATGCGGACTCATTATCCCTTCTGGTTTACAACCACTCACAATTTGAGAACTCATTGCTCTCCCAACTGATGTGTGCTCACTGCATCTTCAGAATATCCACTCATAGTATAAAGACATGTAGGTCCCTTCAATACCACAAATGAATGCATCTTTATCTGTATGTAGACAATCTATTTACATCCAACTTTCACCCGTAGATGAATATCACTTTACACTGAAGGTAACGAGAAATTCTCCAACTTTCGTGCATCCCTAGAGTGACTGGCATGCTTCTCTATGCTTGGCATGCCTCTCTGTTATTTTACTTGCTTCTCCAAGCCTGACGTGCAAGTGAAACCTAAAAAATTGCACGACACTCCCTTATCTAACTCGTAGCTTGGGAGACTCACACCCTTTTATACCCAAACCAATAATGGTGCGTAACTATCAATTGGCGCACAAATTTGGAATAACTTTATACTTTCGCAACAAAACGACCCCTTGCATGCCCAAACCACATATGCAAATGGAGTTAAAAGGTCCTCTAATTGTTTAGATTTGTCAAATATTAGGATTTGTATCCCTCTATTTATAGTAATTTTGTGTACCCTATGTGTCGACGCACATGTCTTCTCCCGGTACGCATGTCCAGCCACCCGAATCACTGACTCCCTAGTCACCTTGCGCCCCCAAACAAAAACATGGGTGCCTCTCTTTCATTTTCCATATTTTGATATTATGATCTTGAAAATCATATGGCATGAAATTTTCCAAGCTTCGAAGACATCGGTGCGCAAGTCCCTTGGACAACAACCCTTTTCCCCATTTGTTGATTTTGAGGCCCAAAAAATTAGCAATCACTAGAAAATGGCACCACCTATTCTATGCTATTTTTTTATCACCTCTAGATTATTAGTTCCTTTTTTGAGGTACTTCAATCAATCATAGATTGTAGACAACATCCCTTGAACTCGGTATCTCACCAGGAAAACCCCCTTTGTCAACAAATTTGTACATCGTGGTCTGCTTTGTCAATAAACACAACACGTAGGTCCACTTTTTCAACAAACACAATCGCCTTAAAAATGCATCAATGATACCATGAGGGATTTCTTCCAGACAATCTCCCCATTTGGTTTTTTTTGAAGACTATTCTCATAAAAATTCTCTGCACTTTGATACCTCATTAAAACTTCTTATAACTACTAAAACTATTATAATGACCCATACTTTACATACATTGTTAATACTTCAAAATTGAAGCATACTTATTAGAACATATAACAAAACCACGAAAGGACCATATAGGTATAGTGTCTTTAGAAACTGGGAAACATAAACAACTGGTTCATAAAGCGTCTAAACGGTATCCCATTTATATCATCATATCTGTAGTTTCTTTTGGCATATCATACTTAATAACATTCTTCCTGACATGGGGAAAGAAAACATAAAAAAGGGTGAGCTCAAATTCTCAGTAAGGGTAAAAAAAAGAAATATTAATCACATCATATACATAAGCACATATCTTTTGGAAATCTTAACCTGCAAAAGAGATCATAATTTCATAACATGGGATAAATCATGGCAGTGAAATGTAATCACAATAATCATAACATAAAACATAAAACTTTGTGGCATACACACACAATCATAGAGAATCATTTCTTATTAGTCAAGAATCATTTCCAAGACTATCTTAGTGGACAAAGTCCATTTATGAACCGAGTCACCCTCATTTCAATCCTGTTTCACTGAACCGGTATAACCTACCATTCCAGCCATGTCTATCTCATGAGATATAAAATCTTTACCCAATTCATTGGAGGGATATACAGGTCCCACCCATCTCATAATGATACCATTCTTATGTGTGCCACAAAATCATAAATCATACATCATTTCATAACCCATGTAATACAAATGGGAATCTTAAAAATCATGACATCATAAAACAATTCATATAAGATAAAGGAATTCATAAAAATAATTCCATCACAACATAATAAAATCAATGTAATAATAGGGATAAAAACATAACCCTTTATTATCTTAGATGGAAAATAATTTTGATAAAACACTTGAACTCCATTCTTGAGGAAAATATCATTTCTTCTTCAAAAACATTTTTCCTTTATTAACATGTCATACAACTTTAAAATAAAATACGTTGATTAAAAATAAACTTGAAAACTTGTAAAGTAAGCTTCTTGGAAATAATTTTTTAAAAATCCATTCATGCCGTATAAGTTAAAAAAACATTCTTCTCGTACTTTTGTCGGAAAAGTCAAAAAAGTACCTCGTACGAAAAATGAAAAAAGATTCCTTTCATATCTTTTACTAAAAACTCACCGAAGGGTAAAATAGGATTTAACCAATTGTAGGTGGATGGAAATAATATTACATATTAAGGAAACATGGATTTTCATGATAAAATACACCCCAGTAAATTCTAAATTATAAACAATCTCAGATAAAAATGAGATTGTGATATTTCCCTTACCTTAGGTCCGATATGATTTGTACGTGTCTGAACCTCCTGTATAATGATTTAAATAATGTTATTGACTTATTCCAGAATCATACTTTTTTTTATGATATCATATATGGTCATATTCTTAGCTTCTTAGTAGTAATATTTCATTGCTACTTGTTATTCGGGTGTTTATAACTTTTGGTTCTTATGCGTGTCTTGTCGAATAAATTATTATTCTTCTCTTTAGGTTATAGATACCTCATTTCCAGAATGGAATTAGTGTAATATATATCCTATTCATTCATTCAATTCATTTATATAATCATTATGAAATTAAGAACATGTAGAACGAGTCGCATCACATCGTGGAGACGGTATTCCGTACGTACGCACGAGTGATGATATCGTTCCTATGATCGTGGAAATGTATTGGAGTGTATTTATACTATTTCTGAATCAGTATCAAATTATAATAGTCTTATATATTCATTATTTACACCATTATAGCCATCCAAGTAAGGTGGTGGTGGAAAATAGATTACACCACAGCGTGGAGACGGAATTCTGTACGTACGCACGCGTGGTGATTTCTTTTTCTGTAGAATGGATAGATGGTGAAATAGGGTTGTTTCATACTTATAATAACATATCAGTATATGAGTGATACTTATGTTATTACGTCACAATGAAACAACTAAAGAAGAAGAAGTGGAAGAAGAAATAAAGATGAAAGAATCGGTAATGGACATTACCTCTTCTTTCAAGTGCTTCTTTGAGACCTTCTTTTAGAGCACTAAAATTGGTATTTGAAGAATACCAGGACCTCTAGGATGTATGTAGAGAAGGGGAGAGGAGTAATTGGCAGGGGTTGGCCGAGAATTAGGGCTCAAAGTGGTGTGAGGAAGAGGGGGAGGAGGTGTCCTTTTATAAGGGAGGAGAGGGGCACCTTTGGAATAACTAAAACTATTATTTTATTATAAAGTCATGTTTGGTTTTAAATAGCTCCAAATTGAAATATTTCGAAGCTATGGTGGGTATGGGTCTAAATACTCTCATACAATAGAATTTAGTCAAGTTTAGGTTCCTATTTTAAAGTTATCATTTAGATTTAACATTAAGTTAAATAAGGTTACTTTTACCGTGTCTTCTTGTGTTCTTATACTATAAGGTTAATAAACTTACTATAATCATCCAAACGAACCCGAAGTTGTTTATTATTAATGTATATAACCTTATCTATGTCATTTTTCCTATCCTTAGATTTTTTGGAATAAAATAACAATTACTAATATAATATTTGTTTTAAAAACTATTTTATGTCAATTTTGACACTATTTAGTAATTGATTTTTGTGAAAATCATAACAGAATTATTAGTTCGAACCAAGTTAATTAAATCAATACTCACATGTCATATAAACCTAGAAAATTAGTGGAATTCATAAAAAGTCTCAAATTACATTTATTTTGGTGTTTATAACATCAATTATGTCAATATTTCATTAATAAGATAATTACTGCATCATCATTGTGTCATAAATAAATTAAATTATTAAATGTCTAAAAATTACAAATAGAATATCGTTATGTAGGAAATCTTTTTATATTTCTAATGAATATTTATAGTCTAATTTATCTTATGTATAACCTTATATTAAAAATTATTTACTTATTAAACTTTGATTTTAACTATTTTAACCCTTTTTTTAAATAAATTAATAATAAATGTCTTAATCTAATCCAAGTGGGACTAAATAGTCATATTTTATTCCTAAGTTTGTTTTTGGTCGAATTACAGTTATCCAATAGAATTAGGACATGTTTTAGGGTAATAATAATATCATCTTTACCCTTAATTACCCTATTTACTTTTAACCGTGGTAAAAAAAGTAAAAAGTTACTATTCACCAAAAGTTATTTTCATCTCATTGAACCACATTTTAGTCATTGATATTAACCGTGTCTCTCGGATTTTCAAAATTCCACTCACAGAAGTGGTAAAATTATGTTTTATGAAAAATTCAGTTTTTTTTAACTACCACTTAGTGGTTTCACTATTCATCAAAAAATTGAAAGTTTTCCGAAAAATATCAAAATTTTACCCTAGGCTAATTTTGATATTCTGAATCCAAAAATGAAGTCCATTTTGAAAAATAATATTTATAAAATTTCAAAAAGTGGTTATTACTATTCATAACGGCTAGTTTTAATAATATTTTAATAGCATATCGTTGTTTAGTGAAACTCGGTATTGCGTACGACGCAAGCTATCGAGGAAGGTCGTGATTT
This sequence comes from Viscum album, assembly GCA_963277665.1. Lineage (NCBI taxonomy): Eukaryota > Viridiplantae > Streptophyta > Magnoliopsida > Santalales > Viscaceae > Viscum > Viscum album. The sequence goes on from OY728142.1 coordinate 1,494,876,684, forward strand.
CATGTAATGAAAGCCGAGCAAGTGTTTTGAAGAAAAATATTCCTTTATATAACATAAAAGTCTCGGGTGTTACATTCTACCCCCCTTAAAATTAATTTTTCCCTCGAAATTCGTCACTTTGTAAGAAACAGATGAGGATAACTCTCCCTCATCATATCCTCAAGCTCCCATGTAACTACTTCTAATTTTTGGTTCCTCCATAAAACATTCAACAATCGAGTGGTCTTGTTTCGTAGGTCTTTTTCGCTACGATCCAGAATCCTTATCGGTTCTTCTTCTAAAGAAAGATCTTGCTCCAGCGGTACAACTACTGAGCTAAGTACATGTGAAGGATCAAGTATGTACTTTCTCAAGAGAGATACATGGAACACATCGTGAACTTGAGAGAGATTCGGTGGAAGCTCCAATAGGTAAGCTACCTTCCCAACACGATCCAGTATTTCGAAAGGACCGATATATCTAGGGCTCAACTTCCCATTCTTTCCAAATCTCATGACCCTCTTCCAGAGAGATATTTGTAAGAACACTTTATCACCCACTTCAAACTCTAGGTCTTTTCTTCGGTTGTCGGCATAAATTTTCTGTCGACTCTGAGCTGCTCTTATGTCTTGTTGAATAGATCTAACCTTTTTCTGCCATTTCATCAATGAGATCGGGTCCTAATATCTTTCTTTACCCAACTTCATCCCAGCAAGTTGGAGTCCTGTATTTCTTTCCATAGAGAGCTTCATAAGGAGCCATCTGAATACTGGAGTGAAAGCTATTATTATAAGAAAATTCCACCAAAGGTAGGTGTTGATCCCAACCACCGTTGAAATCTATAGAGAAAGCTCTCAACATATCTTCTTGAGTTTGAATTGTTCTCTCAGACTGACCGTCTGTCTGAGGATGATAAGCAGTGCTTAAACTCAACTCTGTATCTAGAGTATGATGAAGACTTCACCAGAACATTGAGTTATATCTCAGATCCAGATCAGATATAATAGAAAGTGGTACTCAATGAAATCTAACCACTTCCTTTACATATATCTTGGCAAGCTTATCCAGAGATAAATCCTCTCTAATAGCAATGAAATGTGCAGACTTGGTAAGATGATCAATTTTGACCCAGATAGCATTATTGCCTTTGGATGTTTTAGGAAGTCCTGTGACAAAGTCCATAGTGATGTATTCCCATTTCCATTCGGGTATGGGTAATGGTTGTAACATCCCCTTAGACTTCTGTCTCTCGGATTTAACTTGCTGACAAACCAAGCATCGAGAGACATATTCAACAACATCTCTTTTCTTGCCATCCCACCAGAAGTACTCTTTCAGGTCCCTATACATCTTCGTGCTTCCAGGATGAATAGAGAATGAAGAACTATGAGCCTCATCCAGCAGCTCCTTCTTTAATTCGGGGATGGGAGGAACACAAACCCGATTCCAGAACATTATTATCCCATCACAATCAAGGTTGAATTCTGGAACATTTCTCACCTTCTGTTGTAACTCGACATCTTCTTTCTGTGCCTCTTTAATCTTCACATGTATAGATGGTTGAACATTCATTTGAGAAAGATATGATTTTCCACTTCCATTATAATTCCAAGATCCATCCTTTGTAAATCCATAAATTGGATGATTTGTGATCCTCGTCATGGATAAACTGGCATGGTCTTGTCGACATAATGCATCTGACACCTTGTTTGCTTTCCCAGGGTGGTAATGGATTGAGCAGTCGTAATCCTTAATCAGCTCCAACCATCTTCTTTGACGCATATTCAACTCCTTTTGTGTGAAAATATACTTTAAACTTTTATGATTGGTATAAATATCACACCTTTCACCATAAAGATAATGCCTCCAAATCTTTAATGCAAAGATTACCGCAGCTAACTCCAAATCAGGTGTTTGGTAATTTTGCTCATGGATTTTCAACTGTCGTGAGGCATAAGCTATCACCATATCATTTTGCATAAGAACACACCCCAATCCCTTCTTGAATGCATCACTATAGATCACAAACCTTTCTACACTACAAGGCAGTGTGAGAACAGGTGCACTGGATGACCTTCTTTTCAACTCCTTGAATTTTTCTTCACATTCCTCAATCTAGAAAAACATAACTCCTTTCCGAGTCAACTTGGTGAGTGGATTAGATAATCGTGAAAAATCTTTCACAAAACGTCGATAATATCTAGCCAAACCAAGAAAACGTCGGATCTCAGTTACTGTTGATGGTCTCGACCATCTTTCGATAACCTCAGTTTTTGCTGGAACCACAGATATCCCCTCTTTTGAGATTATGTGACCCAAAAATTCAACTTTTTGAAGCCAAACTTCACTCTTGGTAAATTTGGCATAAATATTCTCCTTTCTCAGGGTCTTCAATATAATTCTCAAGCGATCTTCATGCTCTTCCTTTCTATTTAAATAAAAAAGAATATCATCTATAAAGACTACCACAAATTGAGCAAGATAGTCTCTAAAGTCTCTATTCATCAGATCCATGAAGATAGCAGGGGAATTAGTAAGACCAAATGGAATCACAATAAATTCATAGTTTCCATACCTTGTACGGAAAGCCATCTTTGGTATATCCTCTCTTTTGACCCTTAATTGATGATACCTTGAACGAAGATCAATCTTGGAAAAGTATTGTGCTCCGCGTAGTTGGTCAAATAGGTCATCAATGCGTGGGAGAGGATATTTGTTCTTGATAGTGATCTTGTTAAGTTCTCGATAATCAATGCAGAGTTTCAATGATCAATCTTTCTTCTTAACAAATAGAACAGGTGCTCCCCAAGGTGATGCACTAGGGCGTATGAATCTCTTATCAAGATTCTCTTGGAGTTGCTTCTTCAATTCCTGCAACTCAATTGGGGCCATTCTATAAGGTGTCTTTGAAATAGGTAAAGAACCCGATACGAGTTCTATTGAAAACTCAACTTCACGATTTGGTGGAAGACCCGGCAAATCCTCCGGAAAGACATCATCAAACTCTCGTACAATGGTCATATTCATAATAGTGAGTTTCTCACCAACCATTTGAGATAAATAACCTTCATTTAGTGGAATGAATACCCTGATAATGGAAGAAATTTACACTGGAAGGTTATGTTCATCCTTGCATCGATAGACGATCATAGATTGATCTGGAATATGAAATTTGACTTCCCTTATTTGGGAATTGATATTAGATCCATATAAAGAAAGCCAATCCATGACAAGAATCACATCAAAGTCCACTATAGGAAGGATCACAAGATTTTCAGGAAGCACCTTCCCACAAACTTCGATCGGAGAAGAATTATAAACTTTTTATGCGACAATTGTACCATTAGGTGTTGTCACAACTAACTCAACATCTAATTGTTGAGGTAATACGGTGATACCCTTAAAAAATTCTTAAAAAATAAAGGAGTGGGTGGATCCAGAATCAAATAAAACATTTGCTACTTTAGAGTGGATGGTAAGTGTACCTTTCACCACATCGTTATCGTACTCCACATCACTGATAGAAATTGCATGTGACTTTCCTTTGTCTTTAGCCGTAAGAGTTTGTTGACGTCAACCATCATCATCAACCCTTGGATTAGGGAATTTGTTGGCATAATGTCCCATCTCCTTGAACTTGAAACATTGAAGTGTAGTAGGTTCATTCTGTGTATCCCTTCCATTGTTTGCATCATTAGACATCTTATTCCCATCATCACGGCATTCAAATTCCCGATGACCTTCCTTTCCACATTTGAAAAATTTACTTGTCCCTTTAAGACAACTCCCTCCATGTTTCTTTCCACACTTTGATCATAAGGGAAAGCTCATCTTCTTTTCAGTGTGCTCTTTATATATTCCGTTGAATTCCATTTTCTTCTTCTTATCAAACCCATATGACTGATGGGTTACTCAAATCTCCATCTCGACTTTGAGAGCACATCGAAAGATTTCCTCGTAGCTATTGAAGTCCCTTATGGCTAACGCCCTTCGAAGACTTGGTTTTAAGCCACTAAAGAATCGATCGATCATACTCTCAGGTAGGATACTAATACCAGAAGCGTACCTTGCAAGTCTTGTAAAATTTGCTTCATATGTACCAACAGATTCATCATCCTTTTGCTTCAGTTCAAGAAACTCTTTCTCCATCTTTGTTCGGAGAATACGAGGGAAGTACTTATTGAAAAATAAGTTCTTGAACTCGTCCCATTCCATGGACTCATATTCATCCCTTTGCCTCATATTCTTAATAATATTCCACCATTGATCAGCATCTCCTTCCAAAAGATACACTGCTAGGATGACTTTATCATGTTCAGAACATCGAATAACTGAAAATATCTTTTCAGTAGTACTAATCCATTGTTCAGCAACTAATGGATCAGTAGACCCGCTAAAAGAAGGTGGACGCTGCCTCATGAAGGATTCAATAGAATGTTGCTCCTTCCTTTGATCGTTTGGATGTCCTGCATGATTCATAGCTTGAGAAAGTTGTGTGAGCATGTCTACAAGATTTTGAATTCAAGCTCCCATAACGTTTGATTGCTCAGGGGGACAATCATTGCATTGCTTGTCGCATTCCGCATTAACACGATTCCTTCGGGTTCCAGCCATTGACTAAAACCAAGAAGAATAGTGTGAGCAACACTAATTATAATAGGAAAACCACATAATCAAGAATAAAATTTCACACTTAACGTCTTATCCTAGGTTATTCATGGCCATTTCTAAAACACTAAGATTGTGTTCTATGATTAGACTTATCCTTAGGGTTCTTACTAAAGGTTGACTATTCCTTTCCTCTGATACCAACTATAACGACCCATACTTTACATACATTTTTAATACTTCAAAATTGAAGCATAATTATTTCAAAATATAACAAAACCACGAAAGGAATGTATAGTTATAATGTCTTTAGAAACTGGGAAACATAAACAACTGGTTCATAAAGCGTCTACACTGTCTCCCATTTATTTCATCATATCTATAGTCCCTTTTGGCATATCTTACTTAATAACCTTCTTCCTGACCTGGGGAAAGAAATCATACAAAAGGGTGAGCTCAAATGCTCAGTAAGGGTAAACAAAAGAAATATCAATCACATCATATACATAAGCACATAACTTTTGGAAATCTTAACCTACAAAAGAGATCATAATTTCATAACATGGGGTAAATCATGGCAGTGAAATGTAATCACAATAATCATAACATAAAACATGAAACTTTGTGTCATACACACACAAAGTCCATTTCTGAACTGAGTCACCCTCATTTCAGTCTTGTTTCACTGAACCGGTATAACCTACCGTTCCAACCATGTCTATCTCATGAGATATAAAATCTTTACCCAATGCATTGGAGGGAGATATAGGTCCCACCCATATCATAATGATACCATTCTTATGTGTGCCACAAAATCATAAATCATACATCATTGCATAACCCATGTAATACAAATGGGAATCTTAAAAATTATGACATCATAAAACAATTCATATAAGATAAAAGAATTCATAAAAATAATTCTATCACAACATAATCAAATCAATGTAATAATAGGGATAAAAATATATCCCTTTATTATCTTAGATGGAAAATAATTTTGATAAAACACTTGAACTCTATTCTTGAGGAAAATATCCTTTCTTCTTCAAAAACATTTTTCCTTTCTTAAAATGTCATACAACTTTAATCTATAAGATGTTGATTAAAAATAAACTTGAAAACTTGTAAAGGAAGCTTCTTGGAAATAATGTTTTAAAAATCCATTCATGCCGTATATGTTAAAAAAACATTCTTCTCGTACTTTTGTCGGAAAAGTCAAAAAAGTACCTCGTACGAAAAATGACAAAAGATTCCTTTCATATCTTTTACTAAAAACTCACCAAAGGGTAAAATAGGATTTAAAAAATTGTAGGTGGATGGAAATAATATTACATATTGAGGAAACATGGATGTGGATGATAAAATACACCCCAGTAAATAGTAAAGTATAAACAATCTCGGATAGAAGTGAGATTGTGGTATTTCCCTTACCTTAGGTCCGATATGCTTTGTAATTGTCTGAACCTCATGTATAATGATTTAAATAATGTTATTTACTTATTCCAGAATCATACTTATTTTTATGATTTCATATATGGTCATATTCTTAGCTTCTTAGTAGTAATATTTCATTATTACTTGTTATTCGGGTGTTTATAACTTCTTGTTCTTATGTGTGTCTTGTCGAATAAATTCTTATTATTCTCTTTAGGTTATAGATACCTCATTTCCAGAATGGTAATAGTGTAATATATATCATATTCATTCATTCAATTCATTTATATAATCATTATGAAATGAAGATCATGTAGAATGAGTCGCATCACATCGTGGAGACGGTATTCCGTACGTACGCACGAGTGATGATATCATTCCTATGATCGTGGAATTGTATTGGAGTGTATGTATACTAATTTCAGAATCAGTATCACTTTATAATAGTCATATATAGTCATTATTTACACCATTCTACCCATCCAAGTAAGGTGGTGGTGGAAAATAGATTACACCACGGCGTGGAGACGGTATTCCATACGTACGCACGCGCGGTGATTTCTTTTTCTGTAGGATGGATAGATGGTGAAATAGGGTTATTTCATACTTATAATAAGATATCAGTATATGAGTGATACTGATGTTATTACTTCATAATGAAACAACTAATGAAGAATAAGTGGAAGAAGAAATAAAGATGAAAGAATCGGTAACGGACATTACCTCTTCTTTGAAGTGCTTCTTTGAGACCTTCTTTTAGGGCAGTAAAATTTGAATTTGAAGAAGACCAGGACCTCTGGGATGTCTCTATGGAAGTGGAGAGAAGGAATTGTCAGGGGTTGGACGAGCTTGAAGGCTCAATGTGGTGTGAGGAAGAGGGGGAGGAGGTGTCCTTTTATAAGGGAGGAGAGGGGCACCTTTGGAATAACTAAAACTATTAATTTATTATAAAGTCAAGATCGGTTTTAAATAGTTCCAAATTGATATATTTCTAAGATAAGGTGGGGATGGGTCGAAAAACTCTCATCAAATAGAATTTAGACGAGTCTAGGTTCCTATTTTAACCTTATCATTTAGATTTAACATTAAGTTAAATAAGTTTACTTTTACCGTGTCTTCTTGTGTTCTTATACTATAAGGTTAATAAACTTACTATAAGCATCCAAAATAACCCCAAGTTGTTTATTATTAATATATATAACGTTATCTAAGTCATTTGGCAGAACCATAGAATTTTACGAATAAAATAACAATTACTAATATTATATTTGTTTTAAAAACTATTTTATGTCAATTTTGACACTATTTAGTAATAGATTTTTGTGAAAATCATAACAGAATTATTAGTTCTAACCAAGTAAATTAAATCAATAATAACATGTCATATTAACCTATAAAATTAGTTTAATTCATAAAAAGTCTCAATTTACATTTATTTGGTGTTTATAACATCAATTATGTCAATATTTCATTAATAAGATAATTATTGCATCATCATTGTTTCATAAATAAATTAAATTATTTAATTTCTAAAAATTACAAATAAAATAAAATTATGTAGGAAATCTTTTTATCTTTATAATAAATATTTATAGTCTAATTTAGATTATGTATAACCTTATATTAAAAATTATTTACTTATTAAACTTTGATTTTAACTATTTTAACCCTTCTTAAAATAAATTAATAATAAATGTCCTAATCTAATCCAAGTGGCCCTAAATGGTCATATTTTATTCCTAAGTTTGTTTTTGGTCTAATTATACTTATCCAATAGAATTAGGACATGTGTTAGGGTAATAATAATATCATCTTTAACCTTAATTACCCTATTTACTTTTAACCGTGGTAAAAAAAAGTAAAAAGTTACTATTCACCAAAAATTATTTTCATCTCATTGAACAACATTTTAGTCCTTGATATTATCCGTGTCTCTCGGATTTTCGAAATTCCACTCACAGAAGCGGTAAAATTAAGTTTTATGAAAAATTCATTTTTTTTAACTACCACTTAGTGGTTTCACTATTCATCAAAAAATTGAATGTTTTCCGAAAAATACCAAAATTTCACTCTAGGCTAATTTCGATATTCCGAATCCAAAAATGAAGTCCATTTTGAAAAATAAAATTTATAAAATTTCGAAAAGTGGTTATTACTATTCATAACGGCTAGTTTTAATAATATTTTAATAGCATATTGTTGTTTAGTGAAACTCGGTATTGCATACGACGCATGATATCGAGGAAGGTCGTGATTTCGTGTAAAGCAATACAAGAATGTGTTGTGTAGAAAAAGATTCCTTTATATAACATAAAATTCTCAGGTGTTACAAATATTCACCTCTTACAATTCAGATAGATATCAAGAATTTAATCAATAGATACTCTAATACCCCATGAGCAATGCTCGGTGTGAGAAACAAGAGTAAATGAAAATTTCAATAATTAATCACTTCATGTATAACACAGAACATTGACACCAAAATGTTACCAATTTCCAAACTGATACTAATTATTGATCAGCAGAAACCTTCTAACACTATTCCAATGCCACTCTTCTGATTTTATCACGATCCATAGTTGTCATGATATATGTTCTTTGATTGATCACTTCTAGCATTGTCATATTTAATACTCTCCTTATTCATTTCTTGGGTCTTGTGTTGTCAAAGATAAGATACGGTTGATCACTTCAAACACCACATACTCTCAACTTGGTGGTCCCCCTATTAGCTTCTTCACTTGTCTTGATAAACTCCCCCTATCTCACTACTCCAGCTATTAGCTTCTCTCCATGTCTTTGAAAAATACATTGTCTCCCTTATTTAGCCACATTTTCTCCCTCTTTAGGAGTCACTCTTTCTCTCCCTTTGTCAATGAACCCAAATGTTAGTTCTTTGGGGTCTTCAACAGAGTAGAGAGAACATTTTTTTTACAATAAGGAAAACACACCATACCTCGAGGAGAGGGGGTCCCACATCCACACTTTTTGAAGTGAGGGGAGGAAACTAGAATCCAAAATCCATCTGATTTATCTCAAAAGATTCCTTACGTAAGGCTTTTGTCATAATGTCAACAACCTATAGTTATGTAGGCACATACTCAAACTTCACGATTCTTTACTCAACTTTCTCATTGATAAAATGATATTTTATCTCAATGTGCTTTTTCATTGAGTGAAGGACTGGATTTTTTTCTAATATTGATAGAACTTGATTTATAGCATTGGATTCTGATCAGATACTTCAATTCAATTATCATATCATCAAGCTAATGCTTTATCCACAATAATGGTGTGCATGCTTTAGTGGCCGCAATATACTATGCTTTTATGGTGCTTAATGAAATTAAATATTTCTTCTTACTTAGTCAAGAAATACATAGTACACAAAGATAGAATTCACCTCCTGATTGATTTCATATCATCCACTGAACTAGCCCAATCTGCATCAGTATATCCTAATAATTCTGACTGAGATTACTCATTATATATCAAGCTGAAATCCACCATGCCCTTGATATAACGATGTATTATTTTCACTACAAATATGTGTCTTTCCTTGCGATTACTTTGACTTCTTGCTAAATGGCATGTATTGAATAGAATGTCAGTCCTTGTCATGGTCAAGTATAGTAAACATCTAATAATTTGGCTTTATTCTATGATATTGACAGCCTTGCCTTAATCATATTTTGACAATTTCATCCGGGTAGCAACCGGAGTCATCATTTCCTTGGAATTTTCTATCCCAAATATCCTTAGAACCTCCTTGTCATATTTTTATTGAGAGATAAATATGCCATTCCATCCTTCTTTTACCTGTAATCCAAAGAAAAAATGTCAGATCTCCATTCATTGAAAATTCAAATTCACTTTTCATGAATTTGGAAAATTGAATACACATAGCTTCATCTGATCCATGAAATATTATGTAATCGACATAAAACAACACCAACATTCTTTTATTACTATTGTTGTTGAAATAGATATTGTAATCAACTTCACTACGCTGGAAACCAATATTCTTCAAATATTGATCAATCCTAGAGTACCATGCTCTTGGTGGTCGTTTCAACCCATATAGTGCTTTCTTAAACCAACAAACTTTTTTTCTCATATTTGTGAAAGAGAAAACCATATGGATGCTCGATATACACTTCTTCCTCCAGAACCTCATTTAGGAATGAAAATTTGATGTCCATCTAGAACACTTTTAACATCAGTTGCACTACAATGGCTAGGAATAATCTGATTTTTTTCATCCTTTATATCGGTGCAAATGATTCATCAACATGTATTCCCTCTATCTGGGAGTATCATTTTCCCACTAGTCGTGCTTTTTTTTTGAATCACTGTGCCATCTACATTCATCATATTGTCATAGACTCATTTAGACCCGATCAAATTCTTATCTATTATACTTGAAACAATATCCCATGTCTAATTATTCTCCATCTTATATAGCTCTTCATTCTTCCCTTGAAACCAGTTTTCATCTTCAGCTGCATTAGCAAAAAATTTATGTTCAACTTGACATAAATTCTGTTTCTGCTATAGTGAATTCATTCTTCTTGTTTGAAATGGCATTGAATGATCACCAATGATATTCTACCTATCAATTTCATCTTGAATTTTTGGAAAATGTGCAGATACAGATTTTACATCCTCATGCTCATCATCAGTATCTTCTTCTAAATCAGCATCCTCCACTTCTTCTCCCCTTGAGTTTCTTTCCTCCTCATCACTTTCATTAAGAAATTATTCATTGTGCTATTTAATATTCTCTTAATTTTCCAAAATAATTACATCATTGCTCTCAAATACCTTTCCCATCCTTTTAATAAGCATTTATATTCTTTTCTTTTTCCTAAGTCACCATGGAATATCCCCTCGTCACTGCGTGACTCAAATTTCAGGTGTTTTTCTTTGTGAAGTATAAATCACTTACTTCCAAAGGGTCAAATGTAATTCACCATTGGATTATTCTTATACCACATCTCATACAGAGTCTTTCCTTCTTTTGGACATAATAGATCCCTATTAGAAATGTAGACCGATGTCAAAACTACTTCCTTCCAAAATTTCTCTTCTGGGTCTTTTTCAATAAGCAATATTCTTTCCATGTTATTGATTATCCTATTTATCCTTTCAAATAATCCATTCTATTGGGGAGTTCTTACTGAATAATATTGATGCATTATCCTATGATTCTCAAGATAGTATTCTACCTAACAGTTTAAGAATTCCATACCATTGTTAGTATGAAACTTTAGAATTTTCTTCCCAAGCATCCTTTCAGACCCCCTCTTAAATTGTTTTAGAAAAATAAACACTTCAGACTAGTGGTAAATGACAGATACCCATTTAATTTGTCAATAATAATAAATGTAAATAATTTAATATCTCTTATCGTCAATGGATCTTGGTGAGATAGTTCCACATACATCATCATGTGCCAATTCAATCAATCTTGTTGACTTTTATTCCTTTAAAATGTACATCTTTATGATGATCTTCTCTTGTTGATAGAAATAGAATGTATGTTTATGATCATGTGATATCTTAGGGATGCCTCTTTCTTCTTCACACATTACCAAATCTTCTAGAGATGGTTGACAAAGATGTCCAATTCATTTATGACACAATTTTCTTTCTTCCTCTCTAGATAAAAGGGCAGATATCTTCTTCTCCATTTATAAGGTAGAGATTCTCATTTGTTCTTTTTACCTATAGTATCACCATACTATATATTCCCTTGATTACCCAAGCCTTATTAGTAAAACATATTGAATTCTCTGAGTCATACAGTTAACTGATGCTGTGAAAATTGTGATTGAGACTTTCTACAACCAAGACATCATCACATCTAAATTTGTTCCCCAAACCTGGTCATTCCCTATACAATTATCTCCATGCCTTCATCATTTTAAAACATGAAAACTCCTTCCTTGTCATATTTTATGCCTGTAACTATATCCTTATTTCCTGTCATGTGAGACGTGCAACCACTATCAAGGATCCGTACACCAGAATGGTCTAATTTTTTAAGGGAAATTTCAGCAACCACATCCCTCTATGATCTCATCTTCTTGGTCCATATTTTTTTCTTCACACTCAACATAGATTGAGACTTCTGATATTTCATAGAGTTTTATGGAGAGTCTTAATCTTGTAAATATGAAAATATCTTTTCATTTTCAACTCACATTTTGGTTCATAGATCTTCTACATGAGAACATTTTAATTTTTCTTTGAAACATTCCTCTATATGGTCTATGTGAAGTATCTAGCCATGTTCCCAACTCCACCACACCAAAAGTAGTGTTCTTATAAATATGTTCTTGATAACAATTATATGTTTGGATAACACCTTTGTTCTTGTTCCCTTAAAAATATTCTGGCTATAGAATACACATTTTTTGAGTGTCCTATCATTCCACAATAATAACACCTAACAAAAGGTTCATTTCTATGTGTCACTTATGTACTGCCTGTTCTTCCTTGGGTTCTTTGAATTTTATGATTCTTCTTTGTACCCATTTCAATTTTCATTTTCGGAATGGGTTCTTGCATTATGAATTTAACATTTACTTCTTTCTATTTATGATAAATCCTGAAATCAGCCTTAACATCTAAGCTCGATTGATGCTTCATTCCAACTGAACTACTAGGATCATCTTTCATCTTTCCATTTTTTTGAATGACCTGTTTCCCTGATAACGTGCTAAGAATCAGTAGTTTTTCTCTGTCTATAATTTCTTTCGTAGACCGAAAATTTCTCCTTCAAGTTCATCAATACACTTTATTTTATCTTTCACTGTGTTATTCAAACCATTGATATCCCTTTTATATTCTCTAATCTTGATTTTATACTCACGAAACAATCCTGAGTCATCTAGTGTTGATGAATTGATTTTTTTCAATTTCATCCATCAACACAAACTTCCCTTCTTATTTTTGTTTCATATAGAGTTTGGGTTGATGAACAACATTTTTGTATTTCATTGTTTTAGCACTCCAAACATCTATCTATTCAAGGGAATCCTCTATCTCAACTTGTATATCAACTCTTCCTTCAACTTCTACATCATCATCAATGTCGGTTTCTTCCTTTCTCTGTGTACTACCAACAACTGCCACCATATCATTTTCTATATGATCTTTGGAATTCTCTATCTCTTCAAAATCCTCAACCCCAGACTCATATGAATTTTCACATTCTTGTAAAAGAAGACACTTATTCGTAAATAAATTTCACTTGAATTGTTTCTCTCCTTTCACATAGTCTGAACAATTCTTCTTGGGAATTTTGATTTCATCATCTTAATCTTATTGAAACTTCTTAAGACACCTTGCTGCAAGATGATTAACTTTTCTACATCTAAATCAAGAAAGTGGAAGTTTTTACTTTAAACAATAATTTTACTCTTTGAATATTCATGGAAAGGAATGTCATCGTCTCATTTTCTCTTCTTCTACCTAAGAATATTCAATTCTAAGATTTGTTATGGCCTTGAGTTTCACGTCTTTATATTTCCCCTTTTCCACAACATCATTTTCATCATTTCTCATTTCATATGAAACAAGATTGTTGTGTAGGTTATCCAATGTTAGCTCTTTTGGGTCTTTATCTTCAAATACTATGAAATTTGGATTGAACCAAGGTGTAAGTTTCATCAGGATGTGCTTAAAAATATTTATGCCTTCAATGACTTCACCAAGACCTCTCATATATTCCACTACAACATTTACCTTGTCAAAGAATGCATCAATAGACTCAATCGGGTTCATTATTCGATCCTCATATTTGTTCCACAGAACATGAATCTTCACTTCTCTGACTTTTGTATCTCCTTCATATATATTTTATATATTTTACCACATGTAATGTTTGGTTTTTCATTACATCAACTTCATATTGATAGCATCGGATAGGGATCCCCCAAGCATTGATTCTCTTAGCATCAGCATCCAATTATCTTCACTCAACTTCTGATAATTACCAACTATTAATGTTAGTTGTTATACCATTAATTTCTACTGTGAACAGATCCATTCCCAATAAGTGGAAGTAGTTTTTCATCCAATTCTTCCATAGTTGAAAATTATTCTCGTCAAAGATCTGAATCCCTTTATGATTAGTGACCTCCATTTGAGAGAGAACCACTAACATTAACCTTTCCCCCTAATACCAATTGTTAGTCCCATAGAGCCAAATACCCTGAGATGGGGGTGAATCAGGGTTAGATAGATTTAAACGTATACCCCTTTGGATCAGGTTTTTTTGTTAAGAAAAACATTCTCCTCTCTCTTTCCCATAGCAAAGTATATACATAAATTAAAACATGTATAGGACGCATAATTTTTTATCCAGGTCACCCTCAATGGGATACTTCCAAGGAGAAAACACTAGATATGTGTCTATGTAGAAAATCCACTATAATCGCACTAAAATTTACAATGTTCTAAGTGGATTATCTATCCTATCTTGTTTACAACAACTCCATCTTGAGAACTCACTACTATCTCAACTAAAGTGTGCTCACTACTTCTTTAGACAATCCACTAATAGTTTAAAGACCTATAGGTCCTTTAATTATCTCAAATGACTACATCATTCTCTATATATATATGATCTATTGACGTACATCCCTCTCTCATAGATGAATCTCACTTTTCACTGAAGGTAATGGTAAATTCTTCAAATTTCGTAGTGATTGGTGCACTTTTCTATGCTTGTCACACTTCTCTATGCTTTGATGTACTTGTCCAGGACAAGCGGGAAAGTGTCAGCTAACCACTTTCACAGAACTCCCTTCATCAACTCAGAACATGGGCAACTCACACCCTTTTACAGCCAAAACAATATTGGTGTGCAACTATCAATTTGCGTGCAACTTCTGAATAACTTTATACTTGTGTGACCAAACCACCACTTGTGTCCCCAAACCACCTATGTGACGGGAGATATAATTTTATCTATGTGTTGTGATTCATCAAAAATGAAGAGGGGTATCCCTCGATTTATATTCATTTTGGGTACCCTGAAAGTCATCACACAAGTCTTCTCCCAGTGCGCAAGTCCAACGGTCCAAGTCTCTATCGCCCTAGTCACCTTGCGTGCTCAAACCAAAACTTGGGAACCCCTCTTTCCTTTTCCACATATTGATATTCTTATCTCAAAAAACATATGGCGTGCATGTTTCCAAGCTTCCAAGACACTATCACACAAGTCCTTTTTCCAAAAACCCTTTTATCCCTTTGTCAATTTTGAGGCCAAATTTTTTTGCAAACATTGGAAGATGGTGCCACCTTGTCTCTGCTCATTTTAAACAACATCCAGATCATTAATTCATTTTTCGAGGATCTTCATTCAATCAGGGATTGTTGAAAACATCCATTTAACTCTAAAAATCTCCATTTATACCCCCTTTGTCAACAAATTTGTACATTGTTGACTTCTTTGTTAACAAACACAACATAGAGGCCCACTTTGTCAACAAACACAATCACCTCAAAAATGCTTCAATGATACGTGATGGGATTTTTTCCCAACACCCTCCCATTTTAATGGAGTCAATTTAATCAAATGAGCCCTATCATTCATAATAAAGATAAAAATATGATGGGAATAGTGATCATTTATATATATCATTTACCTCATCTCAAAATTCTCTTATATCTTCATTTTATAATAATAATAAAGTAAAATAAAAAAGAATAGGATCTCATGGATGAAACTCTAATTTTTGAGAAATCTCTCCTAACCATTATCGATGAACATTAGTAGATGAATTTGGGTACAATTTAAGATCCACAATTTACATTGATTAATTCTTATGTGACCCATAAAGAATTGGATAAGTACAAGACATTCATAAAATATTTTGGAAAATTGTTTGTAATGATAGATATCAAAATGACCAAATTTGATCATGATGTGGCTACACACAAGATGGGTTTCCTATAATATAACCATGAATATAAATAGGAATCTAGTAGAATACATAATACCCATTATACCAAGGTATAATTTGAAATAAAAAATCACATCAAACCCAACTTCATTCTAGAAGTCCAATGCACAACTTTTCTCACCAATATCGTCCATGTGAAGAAGAAGAACCATAAAATTTGGGTCTGCATTGAAATCAGGGAACTCAGCTCACACTAATCAAAGGATGATTTCAAAGTCCCAATTGTGGATCTAATAAACAATAAAATGAATAAATTCCAATCCCTATCATTTATGGATGGATATTTTGGCTAAAACTAGACATTGATGGACCTCAATGGTAAGTAGGACACAAATTTAATTGTAACCCCGTGGATATGTTGTTATAATTTAATTCCATTTCATTTAAATAAAATGGATGCCACATTTAAACATTCCCTACATTATATAATTAGGCCCCTTCTGAGGAAGTTCATGAAGTACTGTGTGAATAATTTGGTGGTCAATTATCATCTATGCTGCGATCAACTTATAAATACAAAATCAATTTTAAGTATAATTTGGAAAAATAACTATAAGAGAACCCATTACAATTTTCACTTAATGCCACATTTGAAAAATTCACCTGCATTATGGTATGATATCATGATATTTAAGTATAACCTACAAATAATAGGGTAAAACTCAATATAACCAATCCATGAAACCTGAAATAATTGAGGTGATTTCAAGTAAATATCACCTATATCATACACTTTACAAGTAATCTTGTTTAAATTTTTCCCTTCACAATGTTGGTGAAGAAACGGGTCACCAATTAATGGGATGAAAATTATTACAAGGCCATCGATGATCATAAATATTACCTTACTCGTCTAACAGTCTTGATGCATCTTATATAAGGGAATCATATCATCCACCATATAGAAAACATATAATGTTCAATCGAAACCCTACTCACTTAGAAGAATGAAATAGACATGGGGATGTTTTTATATTATCTTACAATAATTATTATGGATGATGAGACTTGATACTATAATATTGAAAATAACTTCCTTATAATAAAATTAATGGTAGAAAATCTACGACAATATGTTATAAATCTCAAGGTATAACAAATATCATTTCTAGATAAAATAAAATACATCCTAATTCATCCAATATTTACTACTAACCTTGAAAAGTGGGTGTGAATCCTATAAAAAATTGATATCAAGTTCATGTATCAAATGTAATTAAAAGGGTAGGTGTTACAAGATTTTCTCATAGTGTGCCATATCATAGATAATTAACGTTTAAATATTTAAATTACTTATTAATATATGTTTTCTATATTCGAAACATATTATTCATTATATATATATATATAACAATAGTACCCCCATAATCCCAACAGGAAGAAGGATGGAAAACCAAAATGTTAACCGAGTTTTTTTTGGGAATTTTCATCATCTCTCCAGGAAAATAAATTATTCCATAATATTTATTATTATTATTTGTATTAACCAATATTGTGAAAAAAGGTTTCCCGTATTATGGGATTATATTTTTCCATGTTGACACCGGTATATAGATTAAATATAAAGGTGATTTAGAGTTTATGATCAAGAAAATAAATGGTGAATATTCTATTTAGAAATAAGAGTTATTTTTTTATTACATAAAGTGTTGATTCTTTAGTTTCACATAAAACCAATGAATGATCAAATGAAGTTATAATTTCCTGAGCAATAATGTATGATAGTCTGATGTTATGGAATTTCCAACTTAGAAACCTCAATGATAAAAATAAAAACATTATAATGTTAAATGACATGATAAATATTTATCACAATAAAATATTAAGGTGTAATAGTTTTATGTTAGTTGAGAATATAATAGTTTCATTCAACTTGAACATGTGAAATCACAATGTTCTAAATTTTGAACTAGTTTACTCGAAGGATTAGGGGGCTACCCTTGTCCAATCTCATTGTGGGTCACTTTACTTCATGAATTTATTTGGTAATATAATAAAAAATGTATGTATTTAATTTCAAAAGAATAATTTTGATATATTTGAATAATTATTTTAATAGAATACCATTCATGATGGGTAAATTGGTTGAATGTTAAAATAACTAATATCTGACAAAAGTGTAGAGTATAATAGAATGAACTACCAAAAAAATTAAAATAAGTGGATTAGGCTAGAGAAGATTGTTAAAAGTACACCACAATAGAATATTTTGAAAGATAGGATGAATTATATGTTATCATAATAGGTATAAATAATATGGGAATGCCTCAAAATTAAGTTTCCAATTTTGGTATAATCAGTGAACACAAAAACATTTCTTATTAACAAAATTCTTTCATCTGTAGTGGGACATGATTTACCAAAACATGTATGGGCCCATAAATTATTAATCTTTAGACCGATTAAAATGTTTAGAATCGTCAATTTTTCTTTTTTTTGACAGAAATAATATATAAAAACTCAATAAAAAATACAATATATGTTTCCCAATTGAGTATGGTGATAAAAAATTTTAATTCTTCCAATGGGGTGATGATAAAAAATAATTCATCCAAAGAAAAATTTGTGCATTTAGTGATAAGGTTCTATGGAAGGAATAAAAAATTTATATATTGGAAATTGAGATTAAGTAATAAAATAATCAAGTCCAAGTTGATCTAAATAAAGAAACCAAAAGAGAAAAGTATTAGAATGTTTTGATGGCATCACTATAAGTCTAGAATTGGGACTAGTGGAAGATGTTCCAAAATACCTTAAAACTACATAAGCATGAGGTAGTGCTCTAAATTATTTAAAACCCAAAATTTTGTATCTATAAAAATTAAAACCATAAATTATATTGAAAATATTTGTAACACCCCAAGCTTCTATGGTACGCTTCTCTTTGAATAATGTGATAGCGTGTGTTGTACGCAACACCGAGTTCTAACACACCATAACTAATCAAACTAGCCGTTATGAATAGTAATACCTACTTTTTGAAATTATATATATTTTATATTTGAAAATGGACTTCATTTTTGGATTTGGAATATCGAATTTAGCCTAGGGTGAAATTTTGGTACATTTCGGATAACTTTCGTATTTTGATGAATAGTGAAAATTACTAAATTTTAATTAAAAACAACTTTTTTAATCAAATTAATTACTAGTGATAAATTATGAATTTGAGTGGTTTTAAAGTATATTTAGAATATATTTTTACCATTTAATATAATTTTGGCCATTGGACATAATTTTACAATTAAACCGAACATAAACAAGTGTCAATCTTTTGATAGTTATTATCTCTTAAAAACACGCTTTTTGTTTTGACAGCGGGAATTAATTTTAAATTAATTTCTGACACTTCTGTGTTTTGAATTTAGAAAAATGGATTCCATATTTGGAATCAGGATGTTCAAATTGTGTAAATAGGTAACTTTTATTTTTAGACATTTTAAATAATTACTGCGGTAAATATTTTATTTACCATGGTTAAAGGGTAAATCCGGTAAATAAGGGTTAAAAAATAATATTATAATAATACAAAATTACCCTAAAACGTGTCCTAACCTTATTGGTGGACACATACCCGACCATGGGCATCCTTGGGTCAATTTGGGGACCCCTTGGAGCCACTTGTATGTGGTAGGGACACTTTATATTAATAAAGTTAAAATAAAAATAAAAATGGCATAAGCTTACATCTTTTAGAAGAACAATTTTTACATAGGGTTATACATGTTGGATTTTCGATTATAAATATTAATTAGAAAGCTAAAACGATTTCCTACATAATTATATTTTACTTATAATTTTTAGACATTAAATAATTTATTTTATTTATGACACAATGATGATGCAGTAATTACTATAATAGTGAAAAATTAAAATAAGTGATATTATAAATACCCAAATAAATATAATATGAAACTTTTAATGAATTAAACTAATTTTCTAGGCTAATATTATATATTAGGATTGATTTGATGGACTTTTTTAGAAGTAATCAATCTGTTATGAGTTTCACAAAAATCAACTATTGAATAGTGTCAAAATTGACATAAAAGAGTTCTTAAAACAAATATTATATTATTAATTGATATTAAATTCCTAAAAATCTAAGGTTCGGCCAAGAGACTTATATTATGATAGGTTAATCATTAATGGACCACTTGGGGGTCGATTGGATGTATATAGTAAGTTTATTAACCATATTATATAAAAATACAAAGAGACATTGTAAAAGTGAAACTAATTAACTTAGAGTTAATACTTAAACATAAGGTTAATATAAGTACCCAAACCTGTCTAAATTCTATTGGATGAGTTGTTTTCGACCTATCCCCACCTCATCCTTTGAATAGTCAACTTTGGAGCCTTTAGAAACCGAATATGAATTTATTATAAATTAATATTTCTAGCTTTTCCAAAGGTGCCCCTCACCCCTCTTATAAAAGGGCACTCCTCCTTCTCATTTCTTCACACCTTCAAAGCCTTTTGGTTCGGCCAAACTCTGCCCAAATACTCTCCCAACATCCCTCAATACAACCTAGAGGCCTTAGTTTGATCAGAAAGCCAACCTAAGTAGCCCTTTTGATCAAATAAAAAGGAAGAACCCGAAGAAGAGGTAATGATTTCACCACCCTTTTCTAAGTTCATTTCTTCTTCCACTTCTTCTTCCTTTGTTCTTACCATTCTGAAATAATAACTCCAGTATCTCACATATACTGTGATGTTATTATAAATATGGTACAATCATATTCAGTATTCTATCCACCCTTTGAATAACATGTCACCATACGTGCGTACGTACGGCTTACCGTCTCCACGTCGTGGTGTAATTGTTATTCAATATAATATTATTTGGATGGGTATAATAATGATGTGTAACTCATGTAAATAATAAATATAACATGTTAATGATTCTGTATATATGATATACCATCCATTTATATATTATTTTAATATCAAAAGAATGATATTGTCGCTCGTGCGTACGTACGGACTACCGTCTCCACGAACGCGATGAGATTCATTCTCCATCGTATCCATTCAAGTATAATTATCATTTGATGATTTAAAAATGATGTTTAAGGACTGTATATCATTCTGGATATGAATAAGATACAACAACCATGGCTTATGTATCAAAACATATAAAAGAAAATGAGTAAGTTAACACCCGAAACGATGATAATTCTAAGATATTATTAATAAATCAATGTTAAAAGATCATATATGATATAATATTAATATATATGATTCTTGTATAATTTAATAACAATTATTTCACCATTATACAGGAGGTTAACCTACCCCAACCAAGGAAAAGTACAAGGTAAGGGTTATTTCACAATCTCTTCATTATCCGAGGTTGTATTATACGTAATAATCTACTGGGATCTCGTTATCATCCACATCCATGTTTCTTCAAAATGTATTTCAAAACATTTTTACTATTTACAAGAATATGGGTTAAAGTCATTTATACCCTTGTTTGACTTTTTATAAGAGGTTTATAAAGGAATATTTCCGTCGTTTTCAAAACAAGGTCCTTTTTAACCTTTTCGACAGAATTGAGGTAAGAATATTTTTTTTAACTTATACGGCGGGTGCGGTTATTTTCCGCCGTTATAAAATCGTCGAAGCTTTCCATACAAGCTTATAAGAATATTTTCAAAGAAAATGTTTTATTTTATATGGATCTTAAATGATTTCAAAATAAAAGGAGGTACTTCTTTAAAAAGAATTTTGATTTCATCTATGTCAACATCCTTTGATGGATTTTAAGATTATTTGATGTTGATTTATTATGATACAAAACTTCTATATTGTATTGAAGGTTTTGTGATATGTTTGACTATGGATGTGCTATTTTTATACCATTCATAGTTTATGGTGAAATTATTGACATTTCGTATGCTAGTTCTAATACGAATGTTTATGTTATGTTTAAACCTTTTCATATGGAAATGCATTGGACTTAATAAGTGACGGGTGGAGCCCGCTATAGCTCCTCGATGCATCGGTAGGTCTCATGAGACAAACTAGTGTCTTGGCACAAGGCCTTGACAAAATCTTATTTGTAGTCTTGGCACGAGGCCTTGGCTATGTGGTTATGATAGTCTGGCATTATGCATTCCAACATTATGAAAGTGGTTATTGATTTTTGCATGTGATTATTCATTTAGTAGAATATCCATGTGAATAAGTAAATGGCATTATTTCATTTATGCCATACCATGTTGAAAGTTCGTATTTAAAAGGATTTTGTTTTAGTTATACATTGCCTTAAATGTTTATTCTTATTTATGAAAGTTTCCACTTTATTGTTATCCTTACTGGGCATTTGAGCTCACCCCCTTTTTTTTATGTTTTATTTTTCCCAGGATGTGAAGAAGTAAGTTATGAATGACCTGCAGGGATTTTATGAGGGGTTAATAGTGTGGATTGTGGAAACATTATGTTGTTGTAGTAGTTTTTCATTTTATGATGTAATGTAAAACTTATGAATATATCTAGTGTTTCCAAGGCTACTAAACCAATCGGTCTTTCGAGATTTGATCTTTCTTGTGATCATGCCAATGTTATGTAATTAATGCACCGACTCTGGGTAGCTGGGGTCGGGGCGTTACAATATTTCTCAAAATCATAAAAATAATTTAGAGTTTTAACTTTTAAAAGAAATTAAAATTTATAATAAACATAAGAGACCTATAAATTCTATAAGATTAATTCACTCATAGTGAATCCAAGTAGTGGGATTAATTGATGGAGAAATAAATGTTTTCATTATATATTAACAAAAAATTTGATTTTTCATACATACCATAATGGAAAAAAGATAACTTTAAACAAGTGGATCGTATGTTTTAAAGATGAAGCTTACTAAAATAAGTGGTGCAAGGTATGGTTGGTGGTGAAGGGATTTCAAAAAAAGGTACAAATTTTTTGGATATTTTATTATCAGTAGTTAAGAGACCTATATATCTTAAAAATTATAAAAAAGGTTGTGTCTGATAATTTACACATATAGTAAATATATATAATGAATACAATTCTCTTTTGAGATTTAGAGGATCAAATTCACATAAAGAAACCATTGGGTTGCACGGATCAATAGAGAAAGAAATTGTTGTGTAAGATAAGGAAAAGTGACTATGGATTAAAGTAAGAAATTATGTAGTGGAATAAAAAATTCTTTGGTTTCATGGCTGAGGAAGGTTTCCCTTAATGAAAAATTGATCAATGTTACTACTTGAAGGTCTGGGGTGATGTATGTTTCATCATACATATTATTTATATGGACAATATATTTCTATAAATTATAGACATTAATAGAATTTATGAGATGAAAAATGTTTTTTATATAATATTTGATATGAAATATCCCATTCTAATGAAAAATATATTGGTAATGATTATCGAGAGATATTTGGAAGCTATAACTTTTATTCTATATCAAAAGTAATATTTCTAGAGGTCATTGATACTCATGGAATGTTTGAATGTAACAAATTCTCAACTCCATTTATTAGAAAATTTATGAATCCTAAGGAAAAGTTTATTAACATAGAAATCAATTTCAATTATATGGTAATTGTTCTATGTTAATCAAAAGTAGGATGCCTGATGTATGATATGGTTTTTACTCAATCAGATATTGAATTTGTAGTGGGAGTGGATATCCATTTCATTTCAAATTTAGTAATGGAATTCCGAGAGGATATAAAATAGATAATATGATACTTTAATGGATTAAAATATATAACTATATGATTTATTATAGTTGATCTATTCCAATGTTACATTAATGATGAATTTTATAGGGATTCATACACACAAAAGAGAAACACTGGGTTTTTATTTACCTATAGAGGAAGGATAATTATCTTGATGTTATAGATAAAACCACATGCTACATTGTATACAACCTAATATAGGTATATGTCTAAAATTAAATCATTTCATAAATTAGTATTTTATACACTTTTCTAAGTAGGTAAAAAATATTTTTAAGGGTTGAGTGTTATTCTATGATAATTAGCTTATGACTAACATGGATCAAAATATTGTGTTTCGTGAGTTAAATAAAACAATTGACCTAAAATACCATATCAACCTGAATTTTATAGATGAAATTGTTATTGGGTTATGAATGATAAATTGGAAGCATAATCAATAAAAAATATTTACAATGTTTTTATTACAAGAGTGTCTAAGACAACACTATGATTTATTGAGACTTTAGTGAATAGATTGAGAGGGATAATGCTAACTGTTATTGTTATGGAAGTGGAAGATATTTTTTTTTCAAAGTGTTATATAGTATCTTAGTGTTCCTAATAATAGTATTCATGTAGGATAATTTTGGGATTCTGAAGACTATTATAGTGTCTACGTATATCTACTAGATGGAGAATAACTAAATAATATACTGGTTGTGATGGTTTAGACATTGACAATGGGATATCCAGT
Source organism: Viscum album (assembly GCA_963277665.1). Taxonomy (NCBI): domain Eukaryota; kingdom Viridiplantae; phylum Streptophyta; class Magnoliopsida; order Santalales; family Viscaceae; genus Viscum; species Viscum album. Next base: position 1,494,901,148 of record OY728142.1, read on the forward strand.
GGATGATAAGTTGATGAGACGATGGTATCACTTGATTGGTATGTATATTAGTGAATTTTCAACAGAAAATTTTTATTGTAAGTTTCATAGTAGTCCTTATGTTTTAGAAAAAAAATGGATGGGTAATATTTCACTTTTCACTGGATATAACATTAAGGTTCCAATTTCTATAGGTGATCAATAGAAACTATGGTTGAATTATGAGTTTTGAAAAAGAAATGGATGGGGTGAATCTGTATGACTAACCATAACTTTCTATAAATGAGTGGAACCCCCAGAACACATGTGTACATTTGTTATTTAGAGATTACTTGTTACTATTAATGTAATTATATAACCTAGAAAACATGATTATAAATCTTGAATCTTTCAATTTTAATGATAAATATAGCAGTGATCCTCCTAGGGATATATAACTCACATTCAGATAACATAAACTCATGTGTCCTTTCCTTTATTATTTTTCACTAAATTCATGGGAGTCGAGAGTTTTTATTGAGTGTGCATGAGGTCAACATAGTATAGAGAGTATGATGAATATCCTTCCTATATTCTGGAACACTAACATATAAAGGATTACCTCTGGAGGATATATTTCCATTGTATGGTATGGTATTAGGGATAAAAATTTAAGACTATACATTAGCGGATTCCCAACCTGTACTTCATTATAAATTTTTTTTATCTTTTATGAGAGCCTCTTTCTCTACGATTAATTTTAATGATATTTAATTAGTTTCATGTCAATCTATTATATAAAAAAATAGTTTTTTAATTTATTACTATTATTAGTTATGTCATAATTAATTATTTAATTAAGTCTACAACTATTTTATCAAATACCATAATCCCTCACCAATAGATTTAGAATATCCAGTCGCTTGTATATTCTTGTTGAGAGGACCCATTTTTCTCTTCTCATAACCCAAAGATAGGCCTTATAAAATTATTCAAAGGAATTTAGGTAGTATATGTTCTTTATAGGCTCATTAACTCATATATCCTTGATATATTTATTGTACACCAAAATCCTAAAATCTTATTCTCATATTTCATCAACACTAAATTGACAATAATTCCAATAATTATAAGGTAATATCCATTGATCATAACATGGTTAACTCAACCTACTACTTTCAATAAAACTCCCTAATAATTTAAAGTACCCTAACAATGGAAATAATAGTACCTTCAACTATGATTGTATTCCATAATAATTGATATAAGTCATTATATGACTTTATATTTTAATATGAGGGACTTTGTAAATTTATGCATAAATGTAATTTTTTTATTTTTCATATGTTTATTGAATTTATGTGAAACATACATAAATGATTGACCATATTTGATAAAATAATATATTTATATAAATTTTACCTATATAAGATATTTTATTTTATCCGTTCTATACTTTTTAATTACATCATGTGGAAACATAAAAAATTGATTATATGTAATTAAAAAAATATACACTTTATTTTAGTTTATTGTGGTTTTAAATTAATTTATAATATTTTATTTTATTGTTTTATCCAAATAAACCATGGATCATAGTAATAAAGAAATAACCATGCACAAATAAAATAAAATGACGACATGAAATGTTTACAAGTTTTATTAACTAGTTTGTTGATCAAGTGATGATTAATCTAACATGACCTTAAGGGAAATAACCCCTTGAGACATAACATGGATCAAGTTGTAGAATCCACCATTATCTTTTTTATAACCTTGTATGGATTCATCTTGGATTAGTTCTTTAACTATATGCTTTAACTCAGAACAAAAGGCTCTACTAATATATACTCACATGCTAGTGAGGGATTCCAGGTGTTTAGGGTTACATTAAATAAAACCTGGACATGAAGGTCCATACATAATAAAGTAGTTAGGTATTATTCATAGATAGTACTAATTCATTTAATAATAATTATAAAATAATAAGACATTCAATAAATAATTAAATTAAATAAATAAATCTAATACATACAAAAGTCGGTCAAAGATCATGATAATTCTTGACATGTAACACAAAAATAATTTAAAATTTCTAACATTAATTCTATTCTTTCCTTTTAAGATAAATTTAAAATAATTAATAAATTAATAAATATGTTAAAAAAATTAATTACATACACTTAAATTAATCCACGTTCTTGGTCCTTGAGACGTTTTAATAATCCAATAAATTATTTTTAAATAAAATAAATATATTTAATCTTTTTATTTATATTAATTAGGAACACAAAACGTACTTAAAATGTTATATGATGAAAAATACCATCAATGTATTTTATCTCATTTCTAGTAATTTCATATACCACAAGATGTTCAGGATTTTTACTCATTACTACATGATGTGTAACTTCACATGTTGTGTTTCTATAAGCACAACATGTCCTTTTTCAAGATAAAACCATATAGTCAATATATTATATGATCATATGGAACTTCATTAGTTTACATGAGTCATACCACTAGAATCTATATGCAGTGAATAGTGTGTAACTGATCATTATACATAGTGTACTAGTGGTCAATATGTATGGTTTCATGACAACATGGGTTGAACCACACAATACAATCAGAATTACTCATTTTGTACCTAATGTGGTGTGACATGTTTCACATGACATATACAACAACTACACATCATGTAGTGCATATCAAGCTATGTGAGGAGCTAGCAGTCAATATATGACATGTATTATCTCCATGTATTGACTGTTATAATGCACCACAATATACATAGAATATATCTTATATATGGTTTTACAATGTGTACATTCTACATACACATTTTATTGTCTTTCTCATTCTGTATAATGCACAGATAGTCATTAAATGGTGTGTAATGACACTACGTATTAACCCACACCATGCATTGTGAATTACACAACATGTTCTGTGTGTATATTAAAACACATCACTTGGTGTGGAATTTTCCATTATATTTTGTACAACCATGTCATGATGAAAATGATCTTGGATAATCTCGATGGGTTCTTTATTTATTCTTCATGCATTTAATCCTGTAATTTTTTGTATAATGTCATATTAAAATACCATATCAATCGTGGGGATTTGAATAAAAATCTAAACATGAAATAGAATAAACCAATTCATTAAAGTGATCAAATAAATTATAATGTGAATGTTATGATCCCATTTTAACATTCAATGGCATAGAAGAAGTATAGTACAGGTTCCCAACATTGGGTTTTCATTAAAATAAATATATAAATATGAATAACTAAATAAAAACACCCAAATATGTCATAGATAGTTCCATGAAAATTTAATTTATAATTAATTTATATATAGAGTAACCTCATACACGATATGCCTTATTTATCAAATTGCAATAGTCTCTCTTATTACATTTTCTTTTTTTATGGAAAGTGCAACCAAATATTCTTATAGATATAAACACACTTGCTCCATGAATCTTATAATGATGTACATGACATAACAATTGCTATCGTGGAATAATAAATTACTTTAAACTATTGTCTATTGATTGTAATAATTGTATCTTTCCCTCTATCTAGTTTTTTAAGGGAGGGGGAAAAGGATAATTATTTCTAGAGATTAAGAGAATCTTAGTCAATGTATCACAATGTACAACTTGTCGTATATATAAAATGGTATATTTTAGACTTTCTACCTAGGATTATTTTGAAATAATTTTACAAAGACCCCTAACCTTTGTAAACCATAGCCATACCCCATATCCAAATAATAATATTATTATTATATATCATGATATGTATAAAATCTAACAACATTTTATAAATAAATAATTTCTTAATTTTTTAAATGATATTAAATGAAATATATCATTTTCATAAGATCATTAAACAAAAATCATATTGTAACACAAAATGTTTCAAAACATAAACAATAACTTATATTCCTTTGAAAAAATAAAATACCTATCATATTCACTAAAAATTAATGTAAATTATTATTTCTAATAATCATGTAACTTGAAAAAATATTTATTTTACTATATTAACTAATATTTAATTTAAATAATTATAATATTCATAAAACTTTTAAATAAATAAGAGAAAAAAAATTAAATTCACATATTCATAACTTTAATAATTTGTGATTTAATTTCTATGATTAAATTTTACATTGATAAATACAATTCCAAAAAATGGTAAATAAATTTTTTCGGAAAAAATATTTACAATATAATTTATTGAGATTTTAGATACACTTAGTGTGTGACCCTATGGGGAACTTTATATATGGTAATAGGTTTAACTTACATAAATTCTATTATCTGAATATAGAGACATGTCAATACACCTAATAGTTAGACATCATCTGTATCCCATCATATTTTTATATCTTCACTATATGACATATATATTTAAAAAATATCATAATAGGGTCCCTAGGTTAACATCATATCATGGAACTGTTATAACCTATTAATTTGATTATTGCAATAAGGAGATTAACACGTGAATGTTTTGAAAAATAAGAGTCATTGTATGATATATATATGTGTGTGTGTGTATTACCATAATAAACATTAAAAAATAATTTTGTTCTAGGGTACTAAACCTAACACTATGCTCGTCATTCAAAATTATTCTAGTATATTTAGAGAGTTATCTACCATAACATAACATTTAGAGGGCTCTAATTGGTGAAAAAATATATTAGAAAAACCCTTTATAAAAATAAGTAATATTTGGAAGGTAAAAAATGAAACTACAAATCCCAAGAAATTAACATAACAGGCCTTAGTTCTAATTCCTGTTAGATTTATTATAGTGTCTCCTCCTATAAAACAAAAACAACACACATATACAAATGTAAACACATATGATATTTAAAATTAATAGAGTCGTTATAGTTTTCAGAATAAGAATAATAAGATCAATTCATTACATAATGATCAAGAATTATATTACTTCAAATATAATTTAGAAAATTAATTTTTACATTTCTAAAAAATAAGAAACTTTACAAAGCTTAGATAAGTTATTGTTACACCCTATGATTTTAGTATAAATTTTCAATAAAATAAATTGTCTATTATCGATATCTTGTGATAAATAGAATAGAAAACTAAAGTGAATAATTATATACTATAATACAAATGACATAAATTAAATTATAGTTAAATGAAATATTATTAAAAAAATAAATTATTTTCTAATAAAACTAAATGGTTTTAATCTCTTAAGAAAATACTGTTGATTCTAAATAAAATGATTTTATAAATTACATATTTCAGTTAAATTTAGTATTTTTATAGAACTAATTGAATAAAATATAATTCAACGAATGATTAAAAAAATATATTAACAACTTACAAGAATAATTAATTAACTATAAGAAAATATAATTTAACTATTTGTGGATAAAGATACATGTTTTTGTAAACATTATTCCTATTATATAGTATTTTTAAAAATTTATAAGTTAAATTTATCTTATATAAAGTATGAAAATTAATGAAATTATTTGTTTATATATAGATTAAATTGAAATCAAAACATTTAATGATTATTATTTGGTAATGAAAAGGTATAAATTCTTTTTTGTGATTAGAAATACATCGTAATAAAAAAAATATAGGTTATAGATACTTATTTTAAAAGTAATTTTCATCTCCTTTAGAACTGAATTTATTAGAATGGTTATCATATTTGGAATTAGAAAATCTAATTAAGTAATAATTCCAATTTCATTTTTTGGAATAAAAATATGTTACAATGGTAATGGTTAGTCGCAATGATGAATGAAAAAATGAGTTAAATGGGTTAAATTAATTGATAAGTTCAGGAAATATAAAAAAAACAACTTTATCTCTAAAAGATACTATAAAGGAATTATTGACCAACCCTTATCATAGACACACTAATTTTCAATTTCTTATCTACATTCATTTAATTTGATATCCCATTTATTCATAAAAAAATGTGTTTACAAAAATACCACACCATCACAATTTTAAAAGGACCTCTTCTCTACTAACATAAACACGCACATTTACTTGAAATTTTTCTTGAATACCTTCCAAAATTCTCTCCTTAAAAAGACTATATCATTATTTTGAATGTCTGATGAAAATAAAAAGTCCCAAAACTCCCATTTCTTTGAGGCTCGTTAAGTGAAGATTCCAATCTCCAATGAAGGTGCCTTCTTTTCATCAATTTTTTTTATATCTTATTCATCCACCTATTCTTAAAATCATTACATTTCTATTATTATTATAATAAAATGTCATGTTCTTGTTATTTTAGTTGTTATAATGTGTTCAGGTATAGGTTGGTTTTACAACCAACATGAAAGATGTAATAAATTATAAACAATGAATGACTAAGGAAACTTACGTACTAATAATATTATCTAAAATTATTTTTTTGATATGTTCTTACTATTTTTTATTGTAACTATATAAGTCTATTTTTCAATAAACCAATTCTTTTTACTGAATCGAAATTACAAAAAAAGTTATTTTTAAAAATTTTATTCAAACTAATACCATAAGATCCATTAAATAAGGCTGAAATTGTATAAATATATCAACCACATATAATAAATTTGTATTAAAATTATGAAGCTAAAGAACCCATGTTCAACTAACAAGGACTAGAACCGTCAAACTAAATCATGCATAAAAATAGAGCAGTTGACACCTGAATATTAATTTTATTAATAAAAATTTACTATATGGAAAATAAATAGTTATAAATTTAAGTAAACAAGATAAATAAATAGGAATAAGGTTATAATTCATATTAATAATAACCTAAAATTTATTTTATAGGGCTTTAGAGCACATCCAACCAAGTAAAATTCATAGGTAGTGGTTTCTTTTCCGATATCTCTTTGTGTTCAAGATTATTTATATCTAAATTCTGATTCAAAGAAATAAAATGACATTTCTCTCAAAAACATAATTTTTATTATTATAAATTATTTATATATGTTTTTTTATTTCATCTTATCATTTTACTTCCATTTGGATAAAAATTAAACTAAATGGATGTCTATATGTGGAACTAAAATTATCTATTCTTTTCAATTAGGAATCATTAAACTCAATGTTGATATTCTTTAAATTATTTATATATTCGTATTAATGAATAAATTATTTATGAATGTAATTTTATATTATATTTTAATATATTTATAAAAAATGAATTAATTAATTTAAAATTTTTAAAAAAATTCAATTCTTATTGATTTTGCTTCTCTTTACAAAATATTGAAAAGAAAATTAATTTTAAAAAAGTCACATGAGCACATTTTCCCAACATTATAACCATTTTGTAATAAATATTCCTCTCCAATTTTTCATTGTTTTTATAATGTAACTATTATTCACTGTATTTTAAAAAAATATTTAATTTTAAATAAATGTTTTAATAAAGTTATGGAATCTATTTAATGTTACTTTATAAAGGTTTTATAAAGATCTTTTCATTAATAGAAACTTACATTAATGTTTCTTATGCCTCATTGGGGATATTATCTTATGATATCATCCACCTGTTTTCTTTTCATGGTTTATGTTAATTTCTTAGTGAATTTTTCATGAATGTTGTTTCATTCCATAAGGTTAGTTAAAATATGATGGTATTGTCCTTTAATTCATGTTATTTTAGATCACTTATATATGGTTTATCATTATGTGATGGTTTCTTCTTTTTTATCCCTCAATGTTATTAGAGAAATTTTTTTATCTGATTAGATCAAGATAGGAAACAGGTCGTTATCCCAAGTCTCAATGAATATGGGATATAGGTGGTTAGTGAAAGTATACTATAATATTGGTAGGTAGTTATCGTATTATTTAAGAAATTAATTTTATGGTAGTTAACCTTGAAATATGTAATTAATTTTATCATTATGTATTTCCACACTGTTATTCCACAATATTATGATGTGAAATATACCCAGGTTATGTTCTCAGGGATCATGTTTATACATTAATATTTCAACACTTCTTTGACTCAAGTATTATGTTAATCCATACATATTATGTCATGAATCTTAAATTACAATCCATGTTTTATTGGTTATGTTTTTCTTATATTATATCTATGAACCATTAATATGTTTTTATATTCATTTTCTCATCTTATTAGCATTTATGATTTTTTATTGAAATATCTTATGTTCACCCTTTTTCTTTCATCATATATCACATTTTCTTATGATTCCATTTTACCAGGTTATCAACAAGGATATTAATTATTATTTAATATAAAGGGTATCATGTTTAAATAATATTTCTAGGATATTTTCAATAATTTTTTCAAAATATAATTGTAATGTATCTAATCACTATTTACATTAAAAATGTGAGTTATGTGGTTTTATTTTAATGATATATAAAGAATATTATTATAAAATGATTTTTTATGTTTTTATGATATTTATGGGTCATATCAGTATGTATTAGAGTGCGGTTTAGTTGTTTATTGGGTATTATGTAATGAAATATAAGAGTATGAACCCCAAAAACAACTTGTGTTGAATCTATGGGATGTATTATAAACCTCAAATTTCATTGGTTGAAATGGTGAATTCATAATTTTGTACATATTAGGGTTTATTTTACTTATCATATGATTTATCACTCTTATTACTAATACATTATACTCAATCATACCTTTTTGGTTTTAAAAAATGGCTACAACTAGGATGAACCAAATTAACGATGAATATGATAGACAATGTAATAAAAATACTCTAGAGAAACCAAATGGAATGGGAGATAGAATGGAAAATATAATGGATATACTCACCATAATATCCCATGATTTAAACAATAATGTGAATCATTATGAACTCACAAGTGGCCAAAAGAAGAAAAACCTCTCTATTAAGTCCTTTATGGGTCAAAAACAACATCTATTATTAGTTTTTTCAATGAAAAAATTAAAGATAAGTAGATAAATAAAAAAAATTATATAGTTTATTCTATAATGGTTAGAGTAAGAAAATATTTTTTTATCAATTTTTGTTTGTAAGTTTATGTTGATCAATTTTGGACTCTCATCATGAACATGAGGTAATAGTGATAAATTTTATCTGTGGAATGTAAGGATTATATGAAGATATTTTTCAATAAATATTTTTTCATAAAAATATTTTCATTAAAATGGAGATGGAATTATAAAATATTAAATAAAATTAGGGTGAATCCATTGGTACCTATGAATAATACATTATAGAACATGAAATGTAATCTTTTGGTTTTAACATTGACCTAGAAATAATAACAAACCAATTGTTTAGTGGCTTAAAACCGAGTCTCGGAATACTATTATCTATAAGGTACTTAAATGGATATGAAGAAATTTATTAGTGTTCACTCAAGACATAAGTAGAAATTATATTCTCCCATTATTCTCATGTTTTTATAAGAAAACATTAAAATAGTGTTTTGAGGAAACTCAAACAATAAAATCCTTGGCGAAATGAAACTGAATCAACCTATACGATAAAAATGCATAAATAATCATGGGGAAAAGTTTACCAAAGGAACATGTAAATAAATTAATTATAGAATGGAAGGTCATATTAAACATGAATTCTAAAGAGATATAAAGAGTCTAACCAATTAAATGGATGCAGTTAAATCTTATCCTAATTCACCACCCTCACTATAATGCCTCGATTATAAGGATTATGGGAATTATGACTAAAATTTCATAAAAATAAGGGTTGATGATAAAAACCAACATTATCATCCTTTGAATTCCATGAATAATTGAAAATCCTATGAAATCACAACAAATATGGATCACAAAAATAATGTCGTGAAATATACATTGATATTCCACTCAAGAACTGAAAAATTATCATATGATTTTTGTTCTATCCACTAATTAATATTTTCAAATATTTTTAAGATCTTAAAATCATCACCTCAATTGATAGATATTGAATTATATATTTAAAATAATAATGGTGTGATGATTATATCTAAATTCTACAACTCTTCTCAGATTGATGTTTATAGGAATATGCTTCAAAAATATCTTATTAGTCTTCCTTTAGTTGAGTTTGATTTGACTTTTAGCATGGATTGGATCTCTCTGCATATATCCCATATGAAACATTGGGATTGGTAAATCATATTTCAAATCCCAAATCAACCCATTATTCAATATCGATGAATGGATGACTATGAACTACCTATGGAAGTCAATCATATTACATGGGACATGTTTCTTAACCATGAAGGATTTATAGATCAAATGTATTAGGTTAAAACTCAATATTGTATATATTTTAATTATTTTTGAATATATTATTGTGTTTATAGACGAGTATCCTAGTATTCCCCTAGATATCAAGTTTGAGATTTCAATAGAACTCATACATGGTGGTATGTCTAAATTAAAGATTCCTTAAACTATAAACTCGATTGATTTTTAGTAATTTAAAGAGAAAGTACAAAATAATATTGATTAGGCTTTAATATTTCCAATTTCTTTATCATGGGGTAAACCGGTTCTCTTTTTTAAGAAGTATGATGTTTCAATTTGTATATTAATTTATTTTTGTGAACCTAACAAGATAAAAATCAATAAAAAGTACCACCATATCCGTATTTATGACTTGATTGATCAAATTAGAGGAGAAAAATTCTTATCACATATGGAACTTTGATATGGATATTATCAATAAATGGTGAAAAGTGACACTGTATCCAATAAAACCATTCATAAAATATATGGATGCTATGGATTTATAGTTATTCATTTTAGACATAAAAAATCCGTTATAGTCTTCGTGGATATTAGGAATAGAGTCTTTATATATTTCCTCAATCAATTTGTGGGGGTCTTTATAAATTAAATTATAATACATTCTAAGAGTAAGGATGAACATGAAGATCATGTATATATTTTTCTACATATAATTATATAGGAGAAATTACATGCCAAATTTAGTAAGTGTGAATTATGGAAACAGAATTTATCATTCATGGAACATGAAATAACAAGAAATGGTATATCTATGGATCCATTAAATAAAAGGGTAGTCAGGGAATTATCTTAATCAACCCTTATAATTAAGATTTGTAGTTTTGTGGATTATATAGATATCATTGATTCCTTCTGATGAATATTTCATGATTGATAAATCCATAAACCACGATAACTCATAAGGTATTCTGGTTTCATTAGAAATATTAATTTGAATAAACGTTCAATTATATTAAGAGAGGGTTAGTCATGATACCTATACTCACACTACCCTATATAAAATTAGGGTTTTTGATATACAACAATGTAAGAAATAATGGAATGGGATTTTTCCTCTGAAAAATGACATAGTTGTAGCATATGCCTCATGCCTATTAAATGTTTATGGGAAAAATTATTTTACACATGACTTGGAGCATGAAATGGTATCATTATACTTAAATATATGGAAGAATTATATCTATGGATAAAAGTTTGATATATATACTAATCATAGATAAACGTATATATTCACATATGAGGAGTTGAAAATGTATAAAAGAAGATGGTTAGATTTGATCAATGACTATGACCAATCAATGCATTACCACCATGGAAAAGAAAAAAAGGTGGATGTTTCTCTAAGTATGAAGGATCTTTCAGGTTTTTGTAATTTCATTAGGTTTGAAAAATAAAGAATGTCATATGGAGTGTCATTGTACTTTGAGGAATGGACTTTGATTTTCTATATTGAGGCTTTAGTTTTATTAGCTAGTAGTGACCAGTTTGAGATCATCAGAATAAGCTCTCACAAATATTGTTCACAGAGAGTGGTGACTCAATGCTTGTGATATGTGAATAGTTACAAATATTCGGCGGTTTAAAAGAAATTTCATGATTTTATAAATAGTTTTCTAGGTCAACGGGTATAAGGACCCAACCTTAAACCTTACTTAATATTGAATTAAATGAATAATTCACATTGAGGATCTTTTCAGGTTTAGAGTTTTAGAGAATTAGGACATAACTATTACATCTCAACAGATTAGAAAGTAGACACTTCTACTAAGTTTCCATAAAATAAAAATTCTTAAAAAAACATGTCTAGTTCCATGTTTTATATAGCATAACTTTCCCTTGATCCCATCCTTGATCCTATTCTACATTAAGTCTTGTGAAAAACATTTCAAAAAAACATGGGTGAGTATAAAAACCTCAGTAAGGGATACACAAAGAATGAAAACCGTTAGTTTTCTAAAACAAAAAGTAAACCATGTATACTTTATCAAAGTAATAATTTTCACCTTTATGAAGTATTGAAAACTCTTCACTGAATAAAAGATCATTACATACCCTTTTTGTAACAAAAATATTAACATAAAACCCATATAAAGAACACATAACATATAAAGGTAACTTGGGACATAAACATACTTAAATGGAATAACCATACGGTCGACTTCCACACATATCACTTAATGGAATAGCGATACGGTCAACTTCCATAACCAATGAATTGGAGGTTATAATGTAACCACCCGTCCTGGTATTCACGGCACCACCCGTCATATGGTTTATCACGTAACCACCCGTCAAATGTCCAAGTACCATTATAAAATCATAAGACATAAAACAAATATAATGGAAAGAAAACATTTCCACACTTTGATCAAAAAGTATCACATAAATATATTGACATAACAAATCCATTATAAAAACCATTTTCCATAACAAAATACATAAAAGAGAATATGGTATTTATTTCATTTTTAAAACTTTACGGCTTGTTGAGGAAGCCAAAGACCAAAAAATACTCTCGGTGACGGAAAAGGTCGTTGTCACCGCATACGTTAAAAGAAACATTACTTTTTTTTTGTTTTGTAAAAATCTTTGTAGAAAAAGATTCCCTTTGAATGAAATGAAAATTCAAAGGTGTTTTATACAATGTATAAAAGAAAGTCTTGTATTAAAACAAAATATGCCTCAATGAAAGGGGATTGAGAAGAAGTCCCTTACAAAGATTATTTTGTATATAAAACAGATCGCTCATGTGTATTCACTATAAGATCAGATAAATATTGTATAAATACATGATAAGATATAAAAATTAATTTCTCACATAATAAAATAACAACATAAATATGAAAGACAAGTTCAACCCAAAGAATGGGATTTTGGTTGAGAAGTTCCCTTACCTCGGGTCTGACTTTATTCGATCGTTCTTTAATGTCCTGAATAATAAACTTGAGATAATTTCTACTTTCTTAAGAACCATTTTCAAGTTCATTATTAATTTTATATCACTTATTGCCATGTTATGAACATTATGTAATCATTTAAGTTAATAACGGTAGTTTTGTCGATAATTGGTACATGAGTCAAAAGTGAACTTCTTATATTTACAAGTTGTTCACATAGTCAAATATCCATTATCTCAAGAATGATATTCATGATGTAGATTCCATATATATCCTATATATCCAGTATATACAAGAATATATAATATTAAATAATCATTTAGAGGTATGAAATGAAATGCACCGTTCATGGAGACTTTAAGCCGTACATACGCATCAATGCTACTTTCATTTCTATGTCATATTAATGGAATTAAAACTAAATGAGAGATATGTATATTTTAAATCTGGAATTATATTCATCATTTAGATTTAACATAAATCATATATATCCATTATATATATGTACTTATAATAGTACATTACATTTTGGGATAAGAAATGAAATGCACCGTTAATGGAGACTGTAAGCCGTACGTACGCATGAACGCTACTTTCATTTATATATCATATTTTATGGAATGGAATCATAATTAAATAAAGGTATATTATAATTCCATTATAATTTCATATATAATATCATTAAATATATCCTTTATAAGTACCACATATGGTATTAACGAATCAAATCACTTTGAGGGGGCGGTAGTCCGCACTTCCTAAAATGAAGATATCGCGTTTACCCATAATGGAAACAATAAAGGTATGCCATAAATGAAAAATACAGAAGATTAAGAAAAAAATAATCATATTATATATCATATATAAATATAGTGACATCTTAATGGCCACCTTTTAAGGTGTTAGAAGATTATTGAACAATCATCATTTTGTGAGGCAGAAATTCGCCATCCAAGGAAACAGTATGCTCTTTAACCATTAGATGAAGGTGTGTGTAAGTGTAGCTCGAATAATTTATATAAAAACATCCTAGTATATCTAGGATACTGGTGTTGTTACAAAAGAAATGAATAAAAATAGTTTAGGTGGTTGGAGAAGCGAAATAAAACATAAGAACACAAGAGAAAACACTACCTTTAAAACGGGTAACTCTTTTTGATTTGAGCTCAAAGGCTTCATTGGGAAGACTTATGCCCAATTTGAGGCTTCTAGGAGTATGATAGGGATTTGGAGAGAGATAATGGTCATGGGTTGGACGAGCCAAAGGCTTGAGTGGTGTGGGTAAGGTGGTAGAGGTGGGGGCCTTTTATAAGAGGAGAGGAGGGGCACTCTTGGAAAGTTATACATGGTTACGTTATTATAAATTGTTTTTCAGATTTAAAAGGTCTAAAAATTATATATTTCAAGGAAAAGGTGATAATAGTTCTAAATCCACCCATCCAATAGGTTTTTTTCATGTGTAGGTCTTAGATTTAACATTATATTTTCATTTTATTTAAATCGTTAAATAATGAGGTAATCGCTGCATCATCGTGGTGTCATAAATAATTTCATTTATTTAATGTATAAAAATTAAAAAATAATATCATGATGTAGGAAGTATTTTTATCTTTCTAAGGAATATTTATAGTGAAAACTACGACTTGTATAACCCCATTTTAATTTTTTTAGTAAAACAACTCATGTTTGTGACATTTTAATTTTAACATTAAATAAAATGTTATTAATGTCATTTTCCTACCAAAGTGGCTCCATGGGATCCCCAATTTGACCCATCGATTGTCATGGTCGGAAATGACACATCCAATAAGGGTAGGACAACTGTCTAGGTCATTTCATATTATTAAAACATTATGTTTACCTTAAACTACACTAATTACCTCTAATCGCGATTAAAAACTTAAAAGTTACTATTCACAAAAAATTATTTTAATCCCATTGAACCACATTTTAATTCCTAATGAAAAACATGTATGTCGGATTTTTGAAATTCAAAACACAGTGGTGGTGAAATTTCATTTAAACGAAAAATCATTTTTTTAAGTATCACTTAGTTGTTTCACTATTCATAAAAATTGATGTTTTTTAGAAAAATACCAAAACATCACCCTAAGCTATATTTGATATTCCGAATTCAAAAATGATATCTATTTTACAAAATTAAAAACATATAAGTTACATTAATTAATTTATTAATTAATTCCCTCTGTGATAACAAATAGTGTGTTTTTATTAAACAATATGTATCAAAAGATTGACACTTGTTTAAGTCCAATTTCAAAGTGGAATTAATTCCAACGACCACTATTGGATTAAATGGTAAAAATATATTCTAATTTCACTCTGAAACCAATTAAAAATATAATATAATCATATAGGAAAATTAGATTAAAAAGACATTTTGAATTAAAATACAGCATTTTCACTATTCATTAAAAAATGAACTTTATCGGAAAAATACCAAAACTTTACACAAAGTAAATTTTGATGTCCCGATTCTAAAGAAGAATTTTCTTTGGTCAAATATAATGTATAAGTGTGACCAAAAATATATTTAAAACACGGTTCGCCATCAAAAGGTGATAAGTCGACCTTTAGTGAATGTTCACGTATATATGCCTAAAATTGAATAATTTTCTTATTTTAAGCCCTTATATTTTATTGGATAAATGTAAAAAACATTTAAAAAACATATATAATCATATTTTAGTTATTTATATTGATTACCGCCAATACAACGGCTACTTGTTAACTACCATTTAAAATAATATTATTTTATTACTAGTGTGCAACGTAAGATTTCAAAGAAACTCATTGTTGCGTATCATGTATGCTATCGAACATATCAACCCATTTAAAGTAGAATTAATATTTAATTCAAAAATATTAATAAATATGAAAATGATTTATTTTTTATTTACCTGGGATGTTACACCCTTCCCGCCTTTTGGGAATTGCGTCCTCACAATTTTATTCACTTATCAAAATAAGTGGGGGTATTTATCCCTCATAGAATTTTCAGATTCTCAAGTTGACTCTTAAACCATATGGTTTTTCCACAAATCCTTTACCTAGTGAATTACCATATTTCGCATCACTTTATCTCTTCGGTCAAGAATCTGGACCGGTTGTTCTTCATAAGAGAGATTCTCTTCCAACTGAACTACCTCTGGGCTCCAAATATGAGATGGATATGGAATATACTTTCTCAACATCGAAACATGAAAGACATTATGTACCTGAGATAAACTCGGAGGTAAAGCCACTCGGTAATCAACTGATCCAACATTCTCCAGAATTTCATATGGTCCAATGAACCTTGGACTCATCTTTCTTTTCTTACCAAATTGCATCACACTTTTCCATGGTGAAACATTGAAAAAAACATGATCACCTACCTGGAAAGATATATCCTTTCTCCGGTTATCCACATAACATTTTTGTCTGCTCTGAGCTGTTCTCATGTGTTTCTGAATCAACTGAACTATTTCTTCCATCTCTTCTACCAATTCTGGTCCCATCAACTTCCTTTCACCAACTTCATCCCAAAAAGCCGGAGTTCGACACCGCTTCCCATATAATGCTTCAAACGGAGCCATCTGTATATTGAAATGAAAACTATTATTATATAAAAACTCAACCAAAGAAAGATGTTGGTCCCAACTTCCCTGATAATCAATCGAACAAGCACGTAGCATATCCTCTAAAGTCTGAATTGTTCGTTCTGACCGCCCATATGATTGAGGATGAAAAGCTGTACTAAAATTTAATTCAGTACCCAACGACTTCTGAAGGCCTTTCCAAAAGTTAGAAGTAAACCCGGGATCACGATCAGATACAATAGAGAGAGGAACTCCATGAAACCTAACTATCTCTTTAAGATACAATCGAGAAAGTTGATCTAGATACAATGTATTTCTAATAGGATGGAAATGAGCAGATTTAGTCAAGGGATAAACAATAACCCAGATTGCATTATTACATCGAGATGTCCTCGGTAATCCCACAACAAAGTCCATGGATACATTTTCCCATTTCCAATATGGAACCGGTAAAGGCTGGATCATCCGTTTCTGTAACTGTTACTCTGCTTTAACCTTCTGACATGTCAAACAATTCACAGTTAAATCAGCAATATCTCTTTTCATTCCATCCCACCAGTAATACTCCCACAGATCTTTGTACATCTTAGTACTGCCAGGATGAACTGAAAACTGGGATCTATGAGCCTTACAAAACAACTCATTCTTCAACTATGAATCACCAGGAACACATAATCTCTTCCCAAACCTCAAAACACAATCATTATCAATGTCAAATTTAGGTAACTTTCCCTTCTGAACCAGCTCTACCTTCTTCTGCAACCAATTGTCTTTCTTCTGTGCTTTCTTAATTTTGTATGATAGAGATGATCTCACTGATACCTGAAACAAAACAGAAGAACATCCTACACCAACAACTTCTATGCCAAAGATCCTAAAATCAAAAACCAAAGGATCTCATTCCAAACTTATCATGGTTAATGAAGCATTACTTTTTTCGACTCAAAGAATCAGCCACATTATTTACGTTTCCCGGATGGTAATGAATTGTACAATCATAATCATTGATTAATTCCAGCCATCTCCTCTATCTCATGTTCAATTCATTCTGAGTGAATATATACTATAAACTTTTGTGATCAGTATATATTTCACACTTTACTCCATAAAAATGATGCCTCCAAATTTTTAGAGAAAAAACAACAGTAGCTAATTCCAAATCATGTGTAGGGTAATTTACCTCATGAGTTTTCAACTCACGTGAAGCATATGTAATTACCTGATCATTCTGCATATGGACACATCCATGTCCCTTCAACAAAGAATCACTATATATAAAAAACTCACCATTCCTGGAAGGAATTGCCAAAAATGGAGCATTCACCAATCTTCTTTTCAACTCCTGAAAACAATCATCACATTCTTTTGTTCAGATAAACATAACACCCTTCCGAGTTAGCTTAGTCATTGGACTAGATAACTGTGAAATTTTTTCAAAAAACCTTCGGTAGTAACCTACCAAACCAAGAAAACTATGGATCTCGGTTACATTTGTGGGCCTTGGCCATTCTTCAACAACTTTTGTATTAGAAGGATCAATAGTTCTGCCATTTTTTGAATCAATGTGACCAAGGAAAGAATTTTTTTGTAACCAAATCTCACACTTGATGAATTTTCCATACATTTTCTTTACTTTTAAGGTTTACAAGATTACCCTTAATTGACTTTCATGCTCCTATTTACTTTTATAAAACACCAAAATGTCATCAATAAAAATAAAAAACATTTTTCACCTGAGCCAACTTAGCCATCACTACAACAAATTGTTCAATCCTGATTCTGACCATCTCAGTATGCTGATTTGGAAGGTCATTTCTTTAAGTATGCCTTCCTAAAAAATAATCTCTGTTTCCTCTACGAAAAACCATTCTTAACGATTAAATATCATAGGTGAAGCAACATGGTAATCTTTAAATGCTATATCATTTCAATCATACCACAAATTAACATATAATTTAACACTTTTATAACTCCTAAAGTTGTCTAAACCATCATTTGATACAAAATATATGGCCCCGGCCATAAACCTTACATAATATTGAATTAAATGAATATTTCACATTGAGGATCTTTTAAGGTTTAGAGTTTTAGAGAATTAGGAAATAACTATTACATCTCAAAAGATTACAAAGTAGGCACTTCTACTATGTTTCCATAAAATAAAAAATCTTAAAAAGAAACATGTCTAATTCCATTTTTTATATTGCATGACTTTCCCTTGATCCCATCCATGACACTATTCCACATTAAGTCATGTGAAAAACATTTCAAAAAAACTTGGGGTGAGCATAAAAATCTCAGTAAGGGATACACAAAGAATTAAAACTGTTAGTTTTTCAAAACAACAGGTAAAGCATTTATACTTTATCAAAGTAATACTTTTCACCTTTATGAAGTAGTAAAAACTCTTCACTGAATGAAAGATCATTACTTACCCTTTTTGTAACCAAAATATTACCATAAAACCCATATAATGAACAAATAACATATAAATGTAACTTGGTACATAAACATAATTAAATGGAATAACCATACGGTCGACTTCCACACATATCACATAATATAATAGACATACGACCGACTTCCATACCCAATGCATTGGAGGTTATAACGTAACCACCCATCCTGGTATTCATGGCACGACCCGTCATATGGTTTATCATGTAACCACCCGTCAAATGTCCAAGTACCATTATAAAATTAGAAGACATAAAACAAATATAATGGAAAGAAAAAATTTCCACACTTTGATCAAAAACTATCACTTAATATATTGACATAACAAATCCATTATAAAAACCATTTTCAATACCAAAATACATAAAATAGTATATGGTATTTATTTCATTTTAAAAACATTACGGCTTGTTGAGGAATCCAAAGACCAAATAATACTCGCAGCGGCGGAAAAGGTCATTGTCACCACGTACGTTAAAAAAACATTCATTTTTGTCATTATCTTAAACTCTTCATAGAAAAATATTCCCTATGAATGAAATGAAAATTAAAAGGTCTTTTATACAGCATATAAAAGAAATTCTTATATTAGAACAAAATATGCCTCAATGAAAGGAGATTGAGACGAAGACCCTTACAAAGATTATTTTGTAAATAAAATAGATCGCTCATGTGTATTCACTATAAGATCACATAAATAAAGTATAAATACATGATAAGATATAAAAATTCATTTCTCACATAATAAAAGAACAACATAAATAAGAAATACAAGTTCAACCCAAAGAATGGGAATTGATTTAAGAAGTTCCCTTACCTCGGGTCCGACTTGACTCGATCGTTCTCTAATGTCCTGAATAATAAACTTTAGTTAATTTATACTTTCTTAAGAACCCTTTTCAAGTTCATTATTAATTTTATATCACTTATTACCATGTTATGAACATTATGTAATCATTTAAGTTAATAACGGTCATTTTGTCGATATTTGGTACTTGAGTCAAAAGTGAACTTCTTATATTTACAAGTTGTTCACGTAGTCAAATATCAATTATCTCAAGAATTAATTCCATGATTTATATTCCATATATATCATAAATAACCAGTATATACATGAATTTATAATATTACATAATCATTTAGAGGTAAGAAATGAAATGCACCGTTCATGGAGACGGTAAGCCGTACGTACGCATTAATGCTCCTTTCATTTCTATGTCATATTAATGGAATTAAAACTAAATGAGAGATATGTATATTTTAATTCCATAATTATATTCATCATTTATATGTAACATAAATCATATATATCCATCATATATATGTACTTATAATAGTAAATTACATTTGGGGATAAGAAATGAAATGCACTGTTCATGGAGACGGTAAGCCGTACGTATGCATGAACACTACTTTCATTTCTATTTCATATTTTATGGAATGGAATCATAATTACATAAAGGAGCACTATAATTCCAGTATAATTTAATATATAATAACATTAAATCTATCCTTTATACATACCACATATGGTATTAACGAATCAAATGACTTTTAGGGGGCAGTAGTCCGCACTTCCTAAAATGAAGATATCGCGTTTACCCATAATGGAAACCATAAAGGTATGCCATAAAAGGAAAATACAGAAGCTTATGTAAAACATAAACATATTATATATCATATATAAATATAGTGACACCTTAATGGCCACCTTTGAAGGTGTTAGAAGAATATTGAACAATCATCGTTTCGTGAGGCAGAAATTCGCCATCCATGGAAACAGTATGCTCTTTAACCATTAGATGAATGTGTGTGTAATTTTAGATCGAATAATTATTATAACAAAATCCTAGTATATTGATGATATATTCTTTTTTACAAATTAAATGAATAAAAAGTGTTTAGGGGGTTGGAGAAGAGAAATAAAACATAAGAACACAAGAGAAAACACTACCTTTAAAAAGGGAAACTCTTTTTGATTTGAGCTCAAAGGCTTCCTTGGGAAGAATTATACCCAAATTGAGGCTTCAAGGAGTAAGAGAAGGATGTGTAGAGACAAAATGGGATGGGTTTGGCAGATCCAAAGTCTTGAGAGGTGTGGGTAAGGTGGTAGAGGTGGGGGCCTTTTATAAGATGAGAGGTGGGGCACTCTTGGAATGTTAAAAATGATACATTATTATAAAACGATTTTCGAATTTAGAAGGACCCAAAATTATATATTTCTATGATAAGGTAATAATATTTCTAAATAAACCCATAAAATAGGTTTTTGAATTTTTAGGTCTTAGATTTTACATTATCTTTTCATTTTATTTAAATTGTTAAATAATGAGGTAATCGCTGCATCATCGTGGTGTCATAAATAATTTAATTTATTTAATGTATATAAATTATAAAAAAACTATCATGATGTAGGAAATAGTTGTTTCTTTCTATGGAATATTTATAGTAAAAAATATGACTTGTATAACCCGATTTAAAAATTGTTTTACTAAAACAACTCATGTTTGTGACATTTTAATTTTAACATTAAATAAAAAGTTATTAATGTCATTTTCCTACCAAAGTGGCTCCATGGGGTCCCCAAGTTGACCAATGGATTGTGTTGGTCGGTCATGACACGTCCAATAAGAACAGGACAAGTTTCTAGGTCATTTCATATTATTAAAACATTATTTTTACCTTAAACTACACTAATTACCTCTAATCGCGAATAAAAAACTTAAAAGTTTCTATTCACAAAAAAAATTATTTTAATCCCATTGAACCAAATTTTACTTCTTATTGACAACAATATATGTAGGATTTTTGAAATTCAAAACACAGAGGTCGTAAAATATCATTTAAAAGAAAAATCAGTTTTTTTAAGTACCACTTAGTGGTTTCACTATTCATTAAAAATTGAAGTTTTTTAGAAAAATACCAAAACATCACCCTAAGATATATTTGATATTCCGAATTCAAAAATTATATTTATTTTAAAAAATTCAAAACATATAAGTTACATAAATTAATTTATTAATTAATTCCCACTGTCAAAAAAGTAGCATGTTTTTATAAAACAATTTATATCCAAAGATTGACAATAGTTTAAGTCCAATTTGAAAGTGGAATTAATTCCAACGACCACTATTGGATTAAATCGTAAAAATATATTATAATTTCCCTCTAAAACCAATTTGAAAGATAATATAATCATATAAACAAATTATATTAAAATGTGGTTTTGAATTAAAATACAACATTATTCACTATTCATTAAAAAATGAACTTTATCGGAAAAATTCCAAAAATTTACACAAGGTAAATTTTGATGTCCTGATTATAAAGATGAATTTATTTTGGTCCAATACAATTTATAAGAGTTACCAAAACTATATTTAAAGATGGTTCACCATTAAAAGGCGATAAGTCGACCTTTAGTGAATGTTATAGTATATATGCCTAAAATTTAATTCTTTTCTTATTTTAAGCACTTATATTTTATTAGATAAATGTAAAAACATTTAAAAAACATATATAATCATATTTTAGTTATTTTTATTCATTCCCGCCAATACAACGACTACTTGTTAACTACCATTTAAAATAATGTTATTTTATCACTAGTGTGCAACGTAAGATTTCAAAGAAACTCATTGTTACGTATTGGGTACGCTATCGAACATAGCAACCCATTTAAAGTAAAATTAATATTTAATTCGAAAATATTAATAAATATGAAAATGCTTTATTTTTAATTTACATGGGATGTTACAATGGGAGGTTGACCATGAATCTTGGAGGTTAGTGCAACTGGTGGATCAGATAGAGCTAATAATGAATATTGAATGTTTCTAACTTAATTTTAAATCTCTTTTTAATTAGATAATAAGTTATCGAGTGATTTTTATTAACTTTTATCTTTTTAATGATAAATGGTTTCAGTGTTCTCCCATGGATATAGAAAATTTTATCGAACCACATTAATCATGTTTCTAAAAATATTATTTTGTTATTGAAATGTATTTAAATGTTTTTTGGTGATTATGTGGTTTATCATACTAGTTAAGGTGAACAAACATAAGGAGGTGGTTATGTGAAAAACCGTTAGATTGATAATATTGTGCTTCTTTTAACTGTTTATACAAACATGATCAGACATTTGTGAATTTTATATACATGGTATTTTCAGGTTCTACCCGTTTGATCGAATGGATGAAGTTATTTTTTATATTTAATTTACCAACAAGTGGTATCATAGGGTTAGTTGTACTACACTCATAGAATTCTGTTCACTTATCACATTGGTTTTTATGTTATTTGATTTTATTTGGTCTACTGTTATCAGTATAATGAATTTAGTGGAAGGAAAAATTTATATCAACAAGTCTGGTGTAACATACATTGCCTTTTTGGGAATAAAAGAAAAGTATATTTTGATAAAAAAAATATTTTCATTCTATTTTATATGATTCATTCCCTGAAACTATATAAAAATATAATCGGAGTTGTGGGATAATACGAATTTATCCTTAATAAGATATAACATTCTCAGAATATTGCATTAAATTTTAGGGATAATAAAAATACTACAGGGCTTATGAAATCATTAGATGAAATATTTGAGAATAAATAAACACTTAACAATTTTTTTGAGATGTAAATATTTTACAATAAGTGATTATCAAGTGGAAGGCTTACAATCTATTATCTGAATAAGTTTATCATGATCTGAGGGTAGATAGAATCAGTGAAGGTGACTTTAATATATAATGTTTGGTCTTTGGTTATTTTTTCAATGCTTCTAGAGTGTTGGGATGCCATGGAGATGTTGGTGATAAACACCAATGGGAATATATATCTAATATTCGATAAAATTTGAATCATGATCATGAATGAGGATTTTAGGTGAATGGAATCTTAACACTATCCAGAAGTTCTCAAAATGCTACCAATCAGGGATGGTCACCTCAATGATTGGACTATTAGAAGAACAATATTAATAGAATTAGTCTTAAAGAAGAATCTGAGAGAAATCAACTACTCCACGTCCAGCATGTTTTATTTTTATTTTTTGAAAAAGGGAAATATCAAGAAATATTTATGGAATCAAACTATGGATTCAACTTTCAAATAGATGAATTCAATCAGTACAATAGATGATTGCCAAACTTAATACTTATTATGAATATTCTTGACTATTCATGGGTTATTAACTTGGGTGAATATTTTTATTTAACTCTTGAGTGTGGGTTCATGGTTAATTGGGTACCTGAAAGCTTGGGAAATGTGATTTTAACATTTTAATGAAAAATATAATTGTCTTGAAAATGAAAGATGTTAGGTATATTCCATGTATCTAGAAGAACCTCATATTAATAGAAAACCTTATGATACAGGTTTTAGAATAAATTTTTAGAATTTAGTTTGGAATATCAATATAGGGTACATGGTTATTGGTCATGTATTAAGTAGTGGAGCCTTGTATTTGATTATATAGAGTGATGAAGTTTAAATGATCATAATGACCTCATCAGATAGTATAAAAAACTAGATCTTATGTTTAGACACCTCAGTGAATAGAATTTTGAAGTTCTATTGAAAAAGTAATACTCAAACCCAATCGCATAGTCCTTGGAAGATGATAGATTTATATGTTTTAAAAATATAATAGATTTTTCTTCAACTTTTACTATAAAAATATATAAGAAAGAATTTATAAATTTCTCATTATAATGATTGGGTTCCACCCATATTCACTTCAATGGAGGATCACAGTACTTTGTAACCGTCTTTGATGATGATACTCGAAAGTTTAGGGATTATTTTTTAATATTAAATCTGATTTGTTACATCATTTTATTTAGTTGAATATTTAGGCCAATAAAGTGTATAAATTTTTTTTCTTTACCTCTAAATAGACTATGTTGGGAAATACACCAATCACATCTTTCGTAACTTCTATTGAAAGAATGAAATCAATAATGTGAAGATTGTTCCTAGAAATCCTAAAAAAATAGAGTTCTTGAAAGAATGAATCCTACTATTATAGAGATATCTATTAGTATTAGGTCTCACTATGGAATACATAATAGATTTTGTAAAAATAAAATAAATTTAAAAGAGTCTTTCTTTAACAAAATACTAACTTCATCCATATGATAGGAACTTCCAAAGGAACTTTGGTCTAGTAAGTTCCCATAGTTCAACCAGCTCAAAATATTTGGATGTATCAAATATGTTCATATATAATATAAATATAGAGATATGTTTGAAGATAAATCCCATGTTTTATTCTTGTTAGTTATGTTAAAGAGAACTTTTGTTATCTCCTATGGGATAATAAAAAGAAACAAGAGATCTAGAGATGATATGTTGTTTATCATGGAAAACATATCAGTGGAAGGATAAAAACATGGATGATAATGAAGGTAAGGATCAATAAACTATTGAAGTTCAAGGATATCAGACATGAGTTATCGAAATGTCATATGATATGGTGTTTTCAGATGAAGCATTAGATCCTAAGGATAGATAGTCAGACTACTAAATAGGGAATGATCAGATAAACTATTTTTCGATAGAGGAGGATAAAAAATAACTACCATAATATGTATTATGATTAAAAAAAATATTTCAGATAGAGAAAGACTATAAATACAGTTATCAATGAGATAATGGTTTAAATGGACAAACCTGAGGTTGTGCAGACAATATACACTGATATCAAAAAACTCTTTCAAAGGTTCAGAGTTAATATGAAATTTCTACTTCTAATGGGTGTAGGGAAACCATAAAATCTAGAATAAGAAGCTACTGTTAGATACTTTAAATAGTATGAGTGAACCATGGAAGTGAAAATGAGTTTCTTAAATCTTAAAAATGCATGGGAGTTAATTAAATTACTAAAATGTAAAAGATCTATAGAAAAAATTTGTTATCATTTGATAAAGAAATATTATATAAGTAAGAGGTAAAAATCATGGTTAGAATTGAATGTATTTTAGAAAAACGAAAGGTTATAGTTTTCTAAAATTTTATCACTAGTAGTGACTCACTTAGCTCTTTAGATGGTTCTTAGTATTGTTGCATCTAATGATCTAATCTTGAATTTTATTGATGTAAATATCACTATTATTTATCGGGGTTAGGAGGAAATAATTTATATATTTTATCCCAAGGTTTATAATGTTCATCAGATGAAGGATTTTGGTTTTATGTTGAAACAATGTATTTATTTATTGTATAAAGCTCAAAGGTAGTAGAATATGATGTCTAAAACCTTCATGCTTGAATAAATTTTTAGTTTATGTAATTATAATAATTGTTTCTATATAATTCAATTAGATGATAGATCATATATCATATTTTTGGTGTGAATGGATGATAAGTATATTATTGGGATCAAGTTCCACCAAATTGAGCAACCAAAGAGGAAGCAGTCAAGAAGGTTTTGGATAAATAAACATTTAATAGACCAGAAGATATTGGGGATGATAATAAAGAGGGATATAAAAAATAGTTCCTTGGTTTTATCCTATAATTATTTCATTATAATGTTCATTAATAGATTCATAATGAATTATTCTAAATTGGTCACAACCCCCCCATTGGGCACTTAAACTGTCTAAATCAAATTCACAATCAACAAGAAGATATTTTAATGATATGGAGAATATTCATTATTATTCTCTTATATGAATTTTTATATATGAAATGGTTAATTATCAACCATATATTTCTTATTTAGTATGATTTATTAGCTAATTCATGTTAAATCCTAGAAGAAAGCATTATGAGGTAGTGAAATGGATCTTTCGATACATGAAGGTGTTAGAGTATACATATTTTTGTTTTTTTGATGATGATCATTTGAATAGTTTTGAAGATGATTTTTCTATAGAAATAGACTCATAGAAAATAAATATATGATTTGTATTTAATTTTGGTGGGACAAAAGTCATTTGGAAATCTCAGTTTTATGTAGTTGTTACATTATCTATAAAGGAAGTAGAGTTTTTTTCTACTACTAAAGCATGGAAATATAAGATATGGTTGTTGTATATACAGATGAATACTATAAAGGGATCAAAAACAGAATGTTATTCTTTGATAGTTAGAGTTCCATTAAAATTTATCACAATACAGTATTTCATGAAAGAAATAAACCCATTGACATGAAGTTTCACTTTATATAATGTATAATGAAAGTTAAAGTGTTGTAGATTTAGAAGGTTTTGAGGATATATACTCCAATAGATATGTCTAGAAAAGTAACTTTATATGAAAACATGAGGCAACATTATGCCTCATTTTGACTCTAATAGTCAGACAAAGAAGAAGAATATTCATGGATCCGATAGATAATGATATTATGTTGATGATTTAATAAATATAAAATCATTAATATATTTTATTGTGGGATATTCTTGGGTATATATATGTTATTATTTTCACCAGATTGAGCATTATGTACAGAGTGTCATCAGACTATGATGAGAAATCTTATGTTTTCTATGTTAGGGATTAAGTGTCACTAAATAGTAGTAATCAAAACAATGTCATCAAAAATAGTTATCAAATATGGTGTTCATTGAGAGTGGAGACTCAATTAATGTTCTATATTCTTGTTGAATGTATGTTATTAGTTTCAAGAGATGGTTCAATAGTGTATCGACAATTGTATAGGTCAACAAGAGGTTGACTGTAAATCTCAAATGTTAATGTGTCTTATTGAATGCATAGATACATCTATTAAGATTTTTTCTAGGAACCCTTTGGTGCGTAAGAATATTTAATGTTTATTATAATGAATATTTTATGTTTCTATGTTAATTTTATGAGATTTTAAAAGTGGAGAGGAAGTGATTTAGTTTTTTTATTTTCCTTTATCTCCTTTATGAATTATTTTTACAGTGTTCTCGCTTGGATTTTAGACATTGGCCTGAACAATTTTATTCGTGTTTGTATTTTTTTTCTTCTTTTTATTTTTGAAGGGTGTTTGAAATGTTTGTGTGTTAATTTGGTGGGATCTCACCGTAGTTCCAATTCACAAGCATGAGGTGGTGGTTATCATATAAGCCTTTGATTTGGTAACATTGTCGACATTTCCATTGGATAGAGTGAGCTGATTGGACAAACAATCATCTTGTGTATGTGGTTATTTGTTGGTAATTTTTTTTATCAAAACAAAAATAATTATTAGGTAGTATATAAGGAGAATACATGGATACATAAGAAGGTAAAAAATATTACACATTTCAACCATGAAAATGATGTAATTATAAAGTGATTGAAATGAATTTGTGTCCCATAAATATCATAATTGAATAATTATATCTTGTATGATGCTCATAGATCATAATTTTAAACCCATACTAAAATAAAAAATGTGTATATATTTATCAAGAATCTTTTTTGGTGAGACAACATAAAGAGGGATATTTCAGAGTATGTATCCTAATGCTTGGTTATCTAAAAAGTTAAGTTTTAATTTTAAATTTATAATCTAATGATTGATCTATTAACAATACCTATACTGAAATATGATAAAATTACCATATATTTCTTCATCGGCTTCCCAAGAATTATAAATAACATTATTCTATATCAGTTATAGTTCATCACCTTATAAATATGGGTAATTTTATTTCTATTTGATAGTATTTCGTTTTTGATCAATATTCTTGGATATACATAAAGGAAGTTATAAGGATACATGGCATACCAATTTCTGTTGTATTATATTGTGATATGAGGTTTTCCAAAAAATAAGATTACTATTAAATAATCAATAGATATAGATAAAATATTTAAAACTATGTATCAAACATAGAGTGATGGTCAACCTAAAATAACCATTCAAACACAAGAGGATATGTTGAGATCTGGTTTAATGGAATTGAATAGAGGTTGGTATCAACACCTTCCCTTGTAGATTTCTCATATAAAAATGGTATACATTATAGCATTAAAATGTACCATAAGAGTCTCTATATGGGAAGATATATATAACACAAACATTCTTTGATGATGAAAGAGAGTGGAGTCTATTCCGACCAGGTATTGTACCAAAAATTGATAGAAAATGATGAAACCATTTAGTTATATATCATATAAACACAATTTATATAAAATAGATATGCTAATAATAATTTGTGATATTTAGAATTTGAAGTCAAAGATACAATATCACTTCAAGTGTTACCTTAGAAAAGAGATTTGGGATTCAAAAATAATTGAATGTTGAGTTCTAGATTCATTGGACCATTAAAAATACATGACGATATAGGGATTTTATCTTGTCAACTTTCACTTACACTAAACCTCTCCCAAGTGATTGATGTGTTTCATGTATCATTGCTGAGAAAGTATATATCTGACCTTTACATGTACTAAAAAATAGGATATAAAACTCCAACATGATGTCTCTTATGAGTAACAACCTAACAGAAATATTGGATTATAAAAATTAGGTAAAATGAATATTGACCATTCTACTTGTTTAAGTTATTTATAGGAGTAATAAATTTATGGAAACAATGTGAGAATAAAAAGAAGTATTGAAGGAAATCACCTTCATTTTTTTGTTCAGATCGATTTTTCTGGCCGGATTCGAAGGTTGCGGTGAGACCTGGATTTTTCCGGTGCCTTGTGGGGTATAATCATATTATATCTAAAGACTACATACACTTCACTCACCTCTCAGATCTGGTTTTAGAGTTGAGAACCACTGGAGAGTATCTTCTTGGTTCTTTTTTCAGTTGGTGGTCATTTTCTCTAATTCCGATGAAGCTTCTATCCTGTTTGGTTGCTTTGAGAAGATGTTTTTGGAGGATTGGGGGTGGTTCTTGGTTTCTTCATGATCAAGTTTTGTGGCTACTTTCTGTGGTTGATCAGGTTTTTCCCCCATGACGTTTGTGGACTGGTTGATGAAAGATCGAGCTAATTAAGGATGATTCATGTTTTCTTTCTTATGCTTGGACATTGTGTTGCTGTTCAGCAGGTTTTGATTTGGTCACTGGTGTTCCACCAGACATCAGAGGTTAGATCCAATGTTGAAATGAAATCTTCTAGCTCTTCTTATGTGGACGTGGTTCTTGAATCCCATTTATGGTTGTCTGATTCTTGGTTGTGTGTCTTCAATATTCTTATTTTTCAGGCTGTGTGAATCTTCCAGTTTTGATTGAACTGGACTATTTTTCATGTCTTCATGGTTCTGTGAGTTCTTGAGGGACATTCCACTTTATGTAAACTGGATTTTCTTGTTTCATTTGGAGTGTCACTCCATTATTGGTGCCTCTAGGTGGGAAGCCTCGAAATAGAAATGGGTGTGTTGACACCCATCATCAAGCCATGTGTCATCACATTAATGAATGTATGGGTGCCTCTACATGACATTTTCTCTGTGGTTGGAATATTTTTTTTCTTTGCATCAGGATTACATTATTGGGATTTTATTTCATGCTTTATCAGGTGGGCGGCTCGAAAGAGAGAAGGGTGTGTTGGCATCCTTCATCTAGCTCTCCTCCACTTTTATTGTTGGTTGGATAGGTGATTTTCCTTGTTGTACCGCCAGTATGGTGTAATTCTTTGTAGAGGGGGTGACACATTATCCTGACTAATCTCACTGTGGAAATTTCTGGTGCGGGGGGTGATGAGAATTTCCAGTGCCTATTTGGACATTTTCTCCTATTTTACTTATCGTATTTTTTTTACCACTGCCTTTAAGACATTTTTTCTCTTTTTGTAATGGGTTCCCTCTTTACCAAAAATAAAAGAGGATCTATCTTTTTAATTCAAATAAGGTGTCTTTTCACTCAAATATTCTATAAAAATAAATGGTTGTAAATCACATCGGAGACAAAAATTAATTATAGAGAAACTGGTTTTATGAAATATGTATTTTTGTTAAATTTTTTTATTTTTAATTAATGATATAAATTAACTATAATTAGGGAAATTATTGTCAAAATTAAATTAATAACACCCAATAAATAATTATGTAACGATAAAAAATATTAATTTAATTATTCATGGCTAAACATGTTTTTTCTAAACATTTTTTCTATTTTATATTATATATTTTTATATAGAAGTAAAATTTATAATATTTTATGTATGAAGTTTAAATATATATATATATATATTGAATCTAATTTCTAATCATTTAATAATTATTATTTAGTATGGAATAGTTTTACTTCCATATTTATACTTAATAATAAATTTTAATAAAAAATATTTCTTCACATTTTACTTACTTATATTTAAATTATTTTTTATCTTAATTAGAAATTTATTTCAGTAGAATGTTTTTAAAATTTGGAATAATAATTTAATAATTAATTAATAGGTTCAAATTCATTTTTAGGTATAAAAATTAATCACTACGTCAAATATGAGTCACTACGATACAATCTAAAAAGAATAAAATGGTTATATTAATGGATTAGTTCATAGAATATCACACACCTTATCTATAGAAACTTTAATAAGGGATTTAATTGACCTACCATTATATCATTCTCACTAATTGTCATTTTTATCCAAATTTCATGAATATAATATTCATTTAATTCTAAGAATTGAGTATTTAGAAATATATCACCCCCTATATTCTATAAAAGGACCCCTCTTCCACCCACCTCAATGCACACATTTCATTAAAATTTTTATTAAATGTCTAACCAAATTCTATACCTCAAAATACTTTCTCACATTTGGGTACTTATAGTCATATGAAAAAGTCTTGTATCCATTATTTTCAAGGGACTCTTTAAGAGGAGATGTAGGACATTAATGTAACTCTTATCATATCCTCAACCATTTTTCTATATTTTCATTATCCAAATATTATTTAATTTTATTTATTAATTTCATAAAATTTATTTTAAATCATTAAGCATATATATAAGTGATAGTATTATAATAAAATAACAGGTTTTTATTTATTCAATCGTTAAAATGTGTTTTTTAGGATGGTTTTACAACATATATAAAATATGCTTTGACATTTAAATATCAAATTAATAGGAAAACATAAATATTGGAAATAAAATGCTTAAACTATTAGTTTATAATAATTTCATAACTATGGAACGGTAATATATAAAACTATATTCTTCCAAAAAGTCAAATCTTTTAATTGAATCAAAATTGCCCAAAAATATATTTTTAAAAATTCAATGAAAAACATTATGTACATTCTATGAAATGATCATGGAACTATATAACTATATCAAAAACATATATTAAATCTACATGATAATATTTTAGGTGATCAAATCCTAATCAAGGATCATATATCGGAATATACAAACCAAAGAATTTAGGGAAAACATAACACTTTACACTTAGATATTATTTTTCATAATAAACAATTATAAGTTGAGTAAGAAGAACTTATAAAAGAATGATGTCATGTTTAATTACTATGATTTAGTTTTTAATTAATATTAATAATCTAAAATTTATTATTCATATATTTAGAGTGAATTCAACCAAAATAATGTCTATGGTAAGGGTTTCATTTCTAATATCAGTTTTAATTAAAGAAAGTCTTGTCTAAATTCCTATTTAGGGGGATAATATATTTTTTCTATCTAAGTTATCATCTAGTTTGTTATCCAATGGTTATATATGGGTTTTAAATTTATAATAATCATTTCAATTTTCTTTGGTTCATAATTCAACTCAAATGATTCCTATAATTAGAATCAACCATATCTCTTATTTTTAGTCATTAATCCTTCTCCTCCATCTTTATAATATTTATATTATTTCATAAATGTTCTTATTTATAATTTAATTTTGTATTTAGGCAATTTTTATTATATTTTAAAATTTTTATAAATTTTTGAAACAAATATTTTTAACATTTTTTACATAGGTAATTTTCTAAGGACATTCAAACTCTTTAAAAAAAGTGTTAAAAGAATATTATTTTTAATGTTTTATGTGTGAATTAATTTTCCATCCATTAAAAAAATTATTAATAAATTTCCTTTTAAATGCATTCATTATTTTATAAATTTAATTCTTATTCCCGATAATTAAAAGAATATTTACTTTTAAATAAATTTTTACAATAATTAATTTATACTTTTTAATGTAACATTATATTGATTTTATAATCGGTTTTCAAGTATTTAGACATACTTTAGTGGTTATTATGACTCAGTGGGAATAATATCTAGTGATACCATCCATATAATTTCATAATATGGTTTATTATAATGTATGGGATAATTTTTCATAAAACCTTTTAATTTCCCATGAGTTAGTTAATCTATGAAGGGTTTTTAATTTCTTTCAAGTTCCCATGGCATAGAAATGTATGTTTTATATTTATATGAATAGTGTATCTATTATATCCATTTATTTAATTGGGAAATATTTGATATGTTTTAGGATTAGGATGAGAAAATAGTGGTTATCCCCCGTTTAAAAGGTTATGAGTTATAGGTGGCTAGCCTATGTATACTATATTATTTGTAGGTGGTTACCCTAGTCTATTATGAAATTAATGTATTGGTTGTTATACTTGATATATTTTATTATTTGTATGATTATTTTTCTAACACACTCTTATGACATAATATTATGTTATTTTACATACCTATGTTTTGTTACCATAGATCATGTTTATTGAATCATGTTAACACACTCCTGGGAATCATGAATTGGGTTTTTTCCAAATAATTATGCTATGATTCTTGACATGTGAACTATGTTTTATTTGGTTTGATATATTTATGTTATTTCCATAAACCATGATTAATTTCTCATACCAATATTCTCATATTACACTCATTGATGATTTTAAATTGATGTTTCTACTATTTAAAAATTAATGAGTATTTAGGATCACTATTTATTATGTTTTTAATTCCACAAGTTATGAAGAAGGATATTAAGTGATATATGTCTATAAGGGTGTAATTTGTAAATAATATTTGTGTAATAAGTTGAATAATGTTAGTTAATTATATTTATTATATATCTAATCACTACATGCACGAAACCAATATGTTGTAGGGAATGATTTGTTGTGATTAGTAAGGAATGTTCATGTGAAATTAATTATTATTATTTTATTATATGATTTGTTTATCTGGGTGATCGTGTAAATTATTACCCTTCCATTGGATATTGTTCCATACAATTTTTTTATTGATTTTCCCTCAAGGGTATACATCAATGGATA
The DNA here is from genome assembly GCA_963277665.1 of Viscum album. Classification (NCBI taxonomy): domain Eukaryota; kingdom Viridiplantae; phylum Streptophyta; class Magnoliopsida; order Santalales; family Viscaceae; genus Viscum; species Viscum album. Next base: position 1,494,935,556 of record OY728142.1, read on the forward strand.
GTGAATAAAGTGTAAAATGTTTCTAATAATCCCAAGAAACATGTGACATGTGTGTTGAATAATTTTTCTATAGAACAAAATGAATAAAAAATTCTTCCAAATAGAAATATTTAAAATTTTGATAAATTAATGTTTTTAAAATTAATCAATCACACATAATATTTCCTTATGGAAAGACTAAATCAAGCAGTTATGATCCTAATTCCCATTAAACCCATGTATCTGTATATTATATTACAATTTATCCCAAAAAATGAAACAGTCAATGAGGATGTATGAAAAAATATATGAGGAAATCCAGCAATTTTCTGTGCTAGTATACAATCTCATAGATTTACGACCCCTATATTTTAATGTAAGAGCATCACCCACCATGTAAAAATTTACTCTAATGAATAACACTAAAATGGATATATAAATAATGTTTTAATTGTAAACTAATTTATTAATTGAGAACAACTCAATGATATATATTTTTATATCAAATTTCGTAGAGGATTGCTCTGAGGGAGTGGAATACACTCTTAAGGAAAAATTTGTAATCAATGTTTCATTATTGATAAAATTATTCATACTATGGAAACTAAGATAATGAAACATAAATAGAACCAACAATAGATTCATACTAACCCCAGACCCTCTAGTTATAATCTATTTAACACCACAATATTTTATAATATATTTACCTTTAAATAAATTGTAAGTGTTTGTATGATTTTAAAACAAACAGCCAAGAGTTTAAAATATAATTTGATATATTATAACCTACATGTTAAATTGGAGGTATGAGTAGGAATATACAAATTATGAAACAAAATATAATGAGTTTTTATATTATGATAATATATTTATTAATTATCTATAAATAAATACTCAATTTTATGTAAATTCATCTTTCATTAAAAAATTTTTTCTTTAAAAATGGGATTTAATGATTTTCTACATCATTAATATAATTAATTTATAAAAATTCTAGAAATTTAATATTTAAAAACATATTCCATATTTCTAATCAAGATGATATTTTTTTTGTAAATAAACCTCTTTTATTTTTTGTCATTATGAATTGTTACCGTTATAAACATTTGTCACCTTAGTATGCGTAAAATGGGTAAAATTAGGTTAATACTACAATATAGTGTCCAAAGAATAACTAAACACTTAAATTTATTTACTTTTAGGTGATAAATTAAACTATATCCATCCTATATTGAAATATATATCATTTTTGGTCCATTTTCATTAATAATGACATATATATTATTTTAAGTTAAGAAAATTAAAAAATGGTACTCTCTATCTTTTAATATATATATATTATAATTTCATTGGGATAAAAAGAAGTTATTATCAGTTATAAATTTTTATTTTTAAATGTTATATTAATTTTATGATATTAATTTAATTTTAATTTGTTTCGAAGATAAATTATCTAAAATTCTTAAACAATACTGATAAAGTGCTTGTGCAAGTAGTAGAAAAATCAAGGAAAATGATTTAAAAAATAAAATTAATATTATTTAGATGAATTGTGTTATTTCAAAAAAATAATAGGTATTACAAATTAAAAATGATTTCAAATGTGTTTATATTTTAATTCCATTGTTGTTTTGATGTCTTTGAAGTCAAATTAAATGAATAGTCTCAAAAAAAGTCTTTAGTGATATTTTATGTTAAATAAAAATTTATTAAATTATTTAAAAAAAGAAATGTGATAGTTTTAATTTTGAATGGTCTAAAATTTCATACATGGACTATTTGGGACCCAATTGTTAGCTGAAAATAATATTTATGACCCTTAAAGGATGAAAAATGTGTTCATGCGGTTAAGGCTAAAAAGGGTTAACAAAAGGATTAAAAAAATAAAACAGTTAAAATGACACTAAGAGCTATATAAAGTTTATTTAATGATTATATTTATATATTATACTATTTTATTCAAATTAACTTCCATTTGGAATCATTTTTCTTGAGTAATACAGTAACATATATTAGTCTTTTAAAAAAAGTCATGCATGTTATCTCCCTCCCTTATAAATGGGTACCACTTATACTCTCTTAATAACACTCAATGAGATATATATATACTCAAAATTATATAATAATACCTTTCTAGCATCCATACCTATATCCTAGATATGCATTTTGGATCATAATACCATCCTTTAAAAGCTTAATGTGTATGCCAAAAGGGGTTTCTGAACCAAGAGGTATAACTCTAAAATGGATGCTTTAAATTTTGTTTCTTATTATACATTTTATAAATATATGATATCCACTGTAAAATAATTAAATAAATTCTTAAATATAGAAAATTTTTCTTATGATTATAGAATAACCATTTCCCAAATCCTTTCTACTAAATCGGAAATTAAAGTATCACCTGTACGTACGTGTGGACTACCTCCTCCACATAGTGACACAATTCATTTTACATTAACATATTTAATGTTTGTTTACTAGGTGGATTTAATAACTATATATTATTATAATGAAATAATTATTATTTATTAATTATAATATCTTATCCACCTTCTTACATTCTCATCTTTTGGAAAATGATAACGTTGCTCCTGTGTATGTGTGGACTACCACCTCCACAAAGTGATGAAATTCATTTTTCTTTGCTAGCATAAAATAATGTTAATTATGATATAATTAATAAACATATATTATTGTAATTATTTAATTATTATTATATAAATTTGAATTATAATTTTCCATTAATTTCTTTTATCCATCAAAAATTGAAAATATCAATCATGCATGTGTACATACTAATGACTCCAAGAAGTTATGAAACTCATTTTATTCACTAATTTTTATGAATGATTATGATAGTGTATATAATGAATAATTATTATACATATTTCATGATTAATATTATTTATATTATGAAATAATGAACAAGTTTTAAGGAACGAAAGCATCACACCAAAACATGCATAGAAAATGGACCAGTTGTCACCAGAATATCCTTTTTAAGGTAGAATTATTTATAAATAGATAATTTTAAATTTTAAATTAATGTTAAATGTTATATTTTTCATAATTATGGATATATAATATTTTTATTATAAATATATATTTACTATGTAGTAGTTTGGAATACATACGAAGAAATAAAAGACCTCAGGTAAGAGATTTACATTACAAACTCATTTTTTTTTGAGATTATCTATGATAAATTTATATTGAATGAAATTATATAGATAATTTACATTAAACCCCATATATTTTGTTAACCTATAGATATTTATGTTAATTTCAATTAATATTAACAGTTTCCTCTCTCTGTTACTTAAAATGGTTGAGAAAATATTTTATTAGAAAAATTTACTTTATATCCTCTTTGGTTGGGAATCATTTGTTTCCAGGTCCTTATTATTTTTAAATTTTTTTAAAGAATGTTATTAGTATTATAAAATGATTTATTAATATATTTGGGTGCAATAGTGATGTATCCCAATTATCTCATATTGAAATAACAAATTATATAAAATGATATGTAGATTTTGGTAATTTTCAATCACTTGAAGTGTAATTTAGTGGATCGTAAGATAACAGCACATGAACCATATGATTTAAGGAGATTATGGGGTTCATGTTTCTATCTCTCTAATAAATAGTCGGATTCCCTCAACTCATACTCATGCTATGTTACCTGGAAAAAAAATTTATCAAGAGGTGGAAGTTTAAGAGATAGATGACGGGAAAACAATAGGCAATATTGAACATGAGTTCTCAAAACAGGTAACAAAAATTGATCTTGGGGGTTGAATGATTGAATAAAATAGTACATAAAATACGTGAAAATAGGTGAATATCAAAATATGAAACCTATTTTAAGGGTTGTAAATTGAGAGGCAGACTTAGGACTAGGGGTTTCACCACCGACGAAGAACATCATCGAGGAGTGAGGACTATCTCAGGAAGAGACTGATAAATAATATCCTTCTTATTACTGAGAAGATGTTGCAAGAGGATTACATAGAAAATACAAGTACTTATTGAGAAATAATAAATATAATAATAATTTTTTTGATTTGAGTGGTTGCATTTTGACTAATGGGGATAAAATAAAAGAACATAAGGACTACTAATATATATCAAATCCAATTGAGATGAGGTCCGTTGGAAAAAAAAAAGAGATGAATTGAGAGATATCTGGTAAGGATTGAGAGTGGGAAAATTGTGTGAACCTATAGTACAATAATTAAATGGTTGATTCCAAGGATCAAGATAAGGTTGAAAACTTGATGAATGAAACTGATCATTTGCACAGAAACTCTAAATCAGCAAATCCTGATAACATCAAGGACATTTGTAACAAATCTATTTCCCTTAAGAGTTCCTTGACTAGTCAGCAACATGAAATAGGTTTAGGGGATGAAATAAATGGGAAAACACTAGAGCCTGTTCTTCATTAATAAGAAGAAATTTTGGGTGAGTCTATTTCTATTAATGACACTCCAGATGAGGTTGATATGATGAATTTTTTTGATATTTTTGGATACTAATATTGAGTAGATTTCATGGATTAACAAGAAAGATTATATACGGATAAAAGGATTCAATTAATGTAGTTTAAAAAGTGAGGAGTGTATTAAAACATTGTACAAGATGTATTATAATATTTAAGACCTTATAAATTATTATTTGGAAACACATTTAACCACCCCCTCTTGGTAATTATATGGGGAGAATTTTTCTAATAGGTTTAAGTTCGTTTTCAATTTTTTTATGGTATCTTATGGTGCTTGAAAATTTGATTAAATTTATTTAGTTTCTCAATTTGTCCTTAAATGTTTTTTGAAATTAAAAAAGATAAATTTCATCAACTCAAAATGATTTATTAAAATAATTATTTCCTATTTTAATATTTATTAATATTTTTAAAAAATAAATTATTTTCATTTTTTGAACAAGGTACTTATTTCAAATATGTGAAAATATATATTTTTTAACATATAATGTGGGAATGAATTTTCCTGTCATTTTGAATACTCTTTGATTTGAAGATTACATTAAAATATTAAATGGTTTTTCAAATGAAATATTGTTCCATATTTTCTAGAATTTTTTAGATTTTAAATAAGTGATTTCAAAATGAAAAGGCATTCCCTCATAAAATGTTTCAATGATCTTTTAAATGTATTTTTATTTATGAAAACATCATTTGAAGTTACTTATGCATTACTAGGGAAATGAAAAAAATTATATAATCCTTATTATTTCTCTTTATATTTATTGATTATGATGATGAAATATTTATAAAACCCATTGTTTCCATGTTTTAAGATGTGATGAAATAATAATTTTTTTTACCTTATAGAATAAATATTAATAGATTATTATTATATGATTATTGGGTACGTTATAGCCCCCCAATAGATATTGATATCTCGTGATATTATTATGATAATAATTGACATTATTTACAATATTTTTTTTACATTTTTATGCATGCTTATGATTTCTTCTAGTTATACTCAAAATATTATATGTTTACATGATTGTGAATAACATTATTCATAGTTTAATGTGTGATTATTATTTCTTCAGAATATACTCACAAGATTATGTATGAACATGATTGTGAGTATATATGTTCATAAAATTATTATTTATTATGATTATGATTCCACATGTCCATGTCATTACTCTTGAATTATGATCACTTCTTTGACACACTCATTAATAATGCCTTTGGATGTGAATGGATTTTAGAATTTATGATCTAATGTCTTCTATAAATTAATATGTTACATTGAGAACATGATCTTGATTAAATTATCATACCCTTGTGATTATATAATGCCCAAATATTATTGATATCTCATATGTTTACCTTTACTGGGCATTTGAGATAACCCTTTCTTATGTCTTCCTTCACAAGGTTTTGGTAAATGGTTTTATGTGTGAGGATTCTAAAAGGTTTATTTATATAAAAAAGATATTTGGAATGAATATGATTATACTCAAAATTATATGTTTATATGTATGTTCTTCAATGAAACTAAAATTTATTGTCCTAAATAATTTATATATATATATTTAATATTAATTTGAAATATGTAATATCTAATTAAGTTATGTTTGGGTTGTTATAATCTAACCACTAACTAGTAGATTAATTGTTCAACATGAAATCACTAAGAATATATTATAATGTAGTATCATTAATTATTTATAACACAAAGGTAATTTGAATTATTCCCAATATAGGAATAGGTGTGTAATTCCTTGACATTTTAGAAAATAAAACTACGTTGGATATCATATATTACATACAACACCAAGCTTAAACGTCCAAAAAATATATCACCATTATGAACCAGCTATTAAATTAGTGGGTATTAATATGATTAACTTCTTTATAAAAATATATATAAATATCTCACTCAATATAATTCATTTATATATTTTTATAATATAATCACTCAATTTTTAGTAATGTCATTTTATGCATCAAAACTATTTTTTCCAGAAAAAAAATTTATTACTTTTTTTGATAAAATATTATAATTAATTTATAGAAATTTTATAAATTTTATTTTATAAAATTATATTCATTTTTTTTGAATTTCATATTCAAATTAATTTATGGTGAAATGTTAGTATTTTCTGGAAAATATTGATTTTTCACAGAACATTGAAAAATATCATTTTTGTAAAACTGTCATTTCACCATAATAAAATATATAAATAAAAAGGAATACTATTATTTAAAAATAATTTAAAGAAAAATAAGTATTATTAAGTTTTCTTTAATCCAATTAACTACAATGGAATCATATTTATGCCATATTTTAGTATAAGTTTTTTTTAGGCTTAAAACACACCTTTTTCTTAAAATTGTTTTAAGGTGCATAATTTTTATTCATTTTAATTAATTAAAATAACCAATAATGAGGAATCATTTATTTAAATAAATATTATACATATAAATAGTAATTTAGTTTCATATAATGATGATTAATATCGATAAATTATTATAATCTGATCTTATGCTAGAATTTTTTTTGAAAACCCACTATTTTCATCATGTATATGGGTTTTATTATAAATTAAATTACAAAAAAATGTGTTAATTGATTTTTTTAAAATTTATTAGCTATTTCTAATCAGAATAATTTTTATTATAGAATAATTTCAACTTAACGTTTTTTATAATGATAAGTGAATTAAAAAAAAATCTTTTTCCACAGTTTTGGATAAAACTAGTTTACAAGGGGTTAAACTAAAATGATAATATTAAAAATTACCTAAATTTTTTTATAAAAAAAATTTATTGATATATATCAACCATATATCATCTAATAAGTTGATAAATTTCCATTTGGGATCCTTTTGGATTGTGTAAAATTTGTGTATAACATTTTATTTTCAAAAATAACAAGTGTACCCTCTCCCCCAATTATATAAGGCCAAAACCTCATAGTATATTAACTTATAATACTATTGGTTTGGTTAATAACAACCCAAATAAATTAATAATTTATCTCCCCATGTCTTTGAATCCTTTTTTTATTAGAAACCCCGCCTAGGAATGATTTTAGTGTAAACCTAAAGAGTTCATATAAAGAAGAGGTATCATTCTTAACTGAGAATTCTATTTTACTTCTTCTTCCACGTACTTTAATTCATATTCAACCATGATTATATAATAAAATCATTACATATCACATAATTATATTTTATTATGTTAATTCATAACCTGCATCTATCTCTTATTTGATCAAATGGGAAATGAATCTATCATTCATGTGTATGGTGGACTACAACCTTGTGAACTAATTTAATTAATTTTCCATCATCACCTCTCAAGTATGGATTTAGTTATGTAATTAATTTTCATATTTTATATTAATTATATATTTATAATTCATAAAATATAATATATAATTTACTTCTTACCTTTATATTCACTAAAAAATGACAACATCGTTTATACATACATGTGGACTACCGCCTCCATGAAGTGATGTGATTCTTTTCTCATCACCACATCACATGGATGATATATATAATTATATTTAATTAAATAATATTTTATTTATGATATTATTATATTTTTTTAATATAAAATTTTACTTACCTTCTTTTCACAAGGATCGTTGAAAAATGGAAACATTACTCATACATACGTACGACTTACCGTCTCCAGGATCATAACATAGTTCATTGTTCATAACAATATTTATTTATTGGTTTTAAAAGTATTATTGATTTATAAAACTAATTTTTTTCATTATTTGTTTTAATATTATATAATAATGATTAGTTTGACCATAGTTGACACATTGAAGCCGTTTTGAAAATATGTATGTAATGTCCTCAAAAAACATGATATGGACCTAATTGATTATGTAAATAAATATATAAATAAATAAATAAAATTAATGGATTAAATATAGGGTATTAATCCTAGAAAATATTATTTTGAAATAAAATAACTGAAATAATTTTATTATATTTTATTTAAAGGACATACTTGGAAAGTATGGACTCGAGGTAAGGGTTTCTCGTCTCACTTTTATTTTTGTGATACATATGTAATATTAATAACTTATTGATATTATGGGGTGTATATAATTCCAATGAATTCTTTTATTATTTTCTTCATAAAAATTATTTGGATATAAAAATCCATATGTGTTTTACTCTTTCATGAGGTTTTGATCCATAGATTATCGAAGCAATGAGTGATTTCATCTTGATTTACATTCTTTGAGGAATATTCTATTTTTATGCAACTAATATATATTTTTATGTGTATATATACTTTCCCTTATCTACTTTATATCAATAGTAATTTATAATTCAAGTAATTGTATGTTTTAAATTGAATTATTTTATCCAAGGGGATTTAAATTGAAAGTTACTATGTGGGAAAGGGTTTCTCAAGTCAATTTCCTTTCATTGGTTAATAAATATTCTTCATGGACTATGTTTTGAAATGATTATTTTCTAATTGAACTATAAATTTTTATATTATTTATTTCCATCATCTTTTTTGGGATTTTTATTATTTACACATAATATATCTATTGAATAACTCTAAATTCAATGATATGATATTTGTCAAAGATATTCAACTCAAATTCCCTTTATTTTTGACACGAGATTATGATATGCACCTATCTCATTTTTTGAGTTGTACATAATACCCATTTCACATGAACCTTATTATGTTCATGATATATAATTTTTTAATTTTTTATTCTTTAATTGGTTTTATGATTGAAAGGATAAAAAAATTGTAGGGGCTTTATGTTCCAGTCATCTTTTTTTTCAAGACTTTTTATGTTAAAGGTTCATTTGGATGAAATCATATGCTATTATTTTCTATAATCACATCAAATTTATTCTCAATAACTTAGGATTATAGTTTTTATTTTTAGTTCCTATTTTCTCCCAAATTTTTTATAGAAATATCAAGATTTTTTTGTAAGTGATACCAATCATGTATCTCCTTTTAGATCATGAATCATTATCTTCTATATATATGTTTTTTAAAATGTTTTCAAATATATTAATTTGTAAACAAAAATTATTTCCTAAATATATTTTAAGTGATATTTTAATTTTCTTTGAATATGTTTTAAAATGAAATTTCATAACATTTTCAAAATGGGTCACTTTTGAATCCCATTACAAAATATTTGAAAATAATATTTACTTTTAACATTTAAAACACAAATTTATTTTAACTCAATCACGACCATTATTTTATTTAAATATTATATTATTTATTTCAAAATTTATTGAAAAATAATGTGATTTTCAAAATATGTTGTGATCCTTTAGTTTTTAGAAGTGTTTTTCAAAGTGAAAAGTTTATTTAACACGAGAATGTTTCAATGGACTTTTAATGGTATTTATAATCATAAATGTCAACAAGACATGATGTTACTTATGATCCACTGATGAAGTTTTATAATGATAGAATCTTCATCCTTTTTATGGATGTATTGTAATTATTTCAAAGATATTTTCATAGAACTCATTCTGTTTCCATGAGATAATCTGGTTATGAAAGGAATGATATATCATTCTATGATTTTTATGATAAGATTAAATATATAAATAATTATTTATTTTATTTTTCATTGAAATTTATTACGAATGTTTTATCCACATTATAACTTATGGGTGATCCCGATATAGCTTATACGATGATTTGAACCCCATTATAGCTCAATATATAATGGGTAACATTTATCAATATCAATCCAAAATATTTCATGATATAATAAGTGAGCCTCATTAGAGATCATGAAATAATGGGTGACCCCATTATAGATTTACAATGCATTGGGTAATGATTCTGTTCTCCAAATAATTATATTGGAGTTATCCATATTGTTATTCTAATTTTTAAGGTTTATATAAGGTTTTTATGAGGATTAAGGTTCAATATATCAACATGTTTTCTTTATTATTTATATGGGTTTTTAATGATTAATTTTCTCAATATTGACATTACATGGATCATGATTACTTATTCACATGAAACATTAATTTGTATAATCATTATGAAATGTTCCATTATTGATGATCTATGTATTGATGGGTATGATTTTTTTTTGTATGACCATGCACTCGGTTTTTATCTCCATACCCTTGTTCCCTTCTTATGATCTCTAATGAAATTAAATTATTAATTCTTATGCTTAGCCTTACTTAGAATTTGATCTCAATATTATAATTTTTTCTTTTCCAAGGGTTTTCAAGAATGATATTAAATGAATTTTTTCAATAAGGGTTTTATATGGATGATGATGACGACGTAATCTGAAATAATAAAACAAGGGTTTAGTGGGAGAAATACTCATTTGAAGACATTGGTAATTTTATGTAAGAGTTTTTATTATTTATATTAAACACTAATTCTAAAAGGTCCTTGGGTATGTTTGTGGTCCAATATTTCCTTTTTTGTTGTAATTTTTGGATGGAAAAAATTTGGTCATGTTTATAAGTATCAATACATAAATGTAATGATATTTCATTTAGCACTAGATATGGGAGTATGGTTTTGAGGATTCCATAAGGTGGATTGTTTCTACAACCATCTCAACCATTTATTCCTAAAACTTGAGAGTTTTCATAATGAAATAAGAATAAAATTCTGAATAAAAAAATATGATGTATTGAAACATATATCCATTATTCTAACACAAATATCAATTTTAGACACCATTTGTCTCTCAATGTAAATTAGGTGGGCCCTACTTAATAATTTATTATATCCTCAAGAGTTTAAGATGGTATTTAACACTCAAAAATATATTTAATGAAGAAAATATCCACTTAGTGCTATAAAATCATTGATTTTATAAATAAATATAGTGAGATAAAAAAACTATTATAAGTGTTTAGTAATATCATTGATGTCAATATTTTTCAAAATATGGTGAAAAATATTTCTCATTATTTCCAAAACCCTCCGAAATTTAAGATATCAGGAATCCAAAATAGATCTTTCTTATTTGAATATTTAGTGATAGGAAAATAGTGATAAAAATCATGTTGAAGAATAGATTTCAAACCTAATTTGGGGACCTGATGTTTAATTCTGATTTCATGGGGGTTTAATAAGTCACTGCCTTTAATTCCATAATGGGAAGATAATGAATTTATTTACATAAGAAATATAATTTCTCTATACCACCGATTAATGAAGTATTCTATTAATGAGTGGATCATAGTACATTCTCATGTCAATTGCCCTTTTGACTCCTATGAGGACAAATATATCAATCTATAGTACTATAAATGATCATAGAAATAGTTGAATAGAAGATACTATACTGTTCATAGCTTCTAATGTGATTGATTTTTCTATCATCAACCCTTGGAATAAGGTGAAGGGAATTTTTTTACTCCCTATTAATCATACTATAGAAATGAATTCGGTTTTTGGAAATCATTTGTTTCTATCAGCCAATGGGAAGGATCCCTAGATCACCTTATTATACTATTATAGACAAGATTATGTGGCTATTCTGTGATATCCATATATATAAGTAAATATTCCTCTACAACCCATGGGAATTGATTCTGAATTTGGGCATCTATATCAGAACGTAATCTTGACAAAAAATTTATCGATATAACTAATTTATTTTAATCAATTAAATATTTACCCTTAATAGAAAACATGGGGGTTAGGTTACTTTATATTCATTCACATGGTGTCTATAGATCTTGAAGAACTCTTTATTTCTCATTGTGAGTACAATACAAATGAAAATAGTGATATTTTTATGAAATATCCTTAAACCTAAGAAGTTGATTCATTCACAATAATTAATATATATAAAGTATACGATCCTAGGTATGACCTAGATATCTTTGAAGATGAAATATCTACCACTGTTAATGATAATAGATAGGTGAATATGGGTGTTGAGTATAAACCGAAAACCATGATAATTAGCCCATCCATGGATTCTGAGGAGAAATAGAAATATATCTACTTTCTTAAATAACACTGGGATATATTTCTATATATATAGATAAAGATGGTATGTTTAGATCCATAAGGAATTATATATCACCCAATCTTAAAGATCAATATTCATGTTTATAAATTGGTTTTGGTAATAATTAATTTTTCCCATAATGTTAAGGCAGATACTATTTTAGATAAAATGATCTAGAAAATTTTCATTTAGTATGTTTAGTTTCCCAAATTTCTCACTAAGATTATCTCTATTGAAAATAAAAATGGGGAAATTAGTGTCTGAATCTAACTCAATGTCATAAAACATCATTTTTCAAAGGCTAAATTCCATATCCCAATGAAAATTGTGATAATTTTTACATCAAATGCCTCTTAATTCCTATTATTCATGTATGGGTATTCTTGGTATAACCGAATCTATAATTTTGTTAAAGAAAAAGTTGGAACTGCCTTTAAAACACCTAAAGGGGTGTATTTCTCTAAATTAGGTCCTTTTTCTCTAAAAAAATCTAGATCCAATTATTAAATATAGTTTTTAATTTTCTTCAAACCCCCACCTTTACAATATTTTTAAATGTTATACTGATGATTTAGATATCAGAACACTCTATTTCTAGATCATTTTTCTAATATAGATTTGTATTTTTTTCAACCTCTACTAGAATATATTGAATATAAAATTACCAATGTTTTAATTTGGAGTAACTTTAGGAAAAATACTTATGTTGGTGGGTTTTCATCATGGTATTTAATTCAATACTAATAAAACCTAGATTTTATATGAAATTACACCACTTATTAATCTTCAATATTTTAGAGGACTCTAAGGAAGTATTTCTTGAATCATGGAATTTCTCCGAACCCAAAATTGAAAGTATATACCCTTCAATAATTTGATTAAGAAGGTTAATATTTATCAATGTAATGTATTTCTAAAAGGTTCAATTAATAACCCAAATAGTACTTATTTCTCCATCCCATATTGATTCTGATATTGGAAGTAAAGCCTATCACCCAATATATGGATAGTTCTTAACAATATCTTAGTTATATTCTCACCCGAAAGATTAATTCATATCATAAAAATTTTCTTTACTATCTTATCTGAGAAATATTTGAAGCTATGATCCAATATACTAACATTGAGAATAAATTAATAACTTTGTTCTTTGTGGTGAGAAAACAACAGTATTATGAAAATCATCACCATATTCACATGATCTCTCCTCTATGAATCTCCTTTAGATACTAATTCACTGATGATGAGGCCCCCATAATCTATAATTATATTGAAAAATTCAAAATATACTTTGATAATTATTTAATAATTTTAATATTAAATAGGAAAGAGGACCGAAGACCTTACCAATTTGGTTTGGGGATAATGATTATATCTCTAATGATTATGATATTTCATTACTCTTTCCTCCTTCCAGAGAGATTCTCTGATAATGAGTTTAATTACCAATCTCTACACTACTAGAAAATGGATCTACTTCCATGGTATAAAACCTTATAAATAGATCAATATATAATAGTCAAATCTTATGGTAATGGCTTCGCATCCTATGGCCACTATTTCTATTAAAATAACCTATGTCTGGGTTTGGGGTTTGACTGTGGAAATTGTTTGGCTACAATCATGGCCCTGGATCCTAGAATTAGCCCTATTTTCACTTGTTCTGTTACATGCGATATGTATAAGACCACATTCCTTTACCATGGCCCTAGTTATTCTAAAATTATTAATAAATCTTCCATAGATCATTCATCATGTGATATTCTAGTTATTTTTTTGTCCTTTACTTGTGACCTAGAACATATTATATGTAAACACATTTATTTATGTATATATATAATGGTTATTAAATATTTATAATTATAATTATTATATATAAGGATGTATGGAATCGAACTGAGTGGAACGTGGTTCTAGGTGTCCAGTGTAGCCGTGACCCATGTGAACCATGGATGAAGGTTGTCATAGGGTACTACTATTTCCATAGACCACATGAATAATGTATGTAGGTGGATTATATTTTCAAAATCCACTTGGACCATGGATATAGGAAACCCATATAGCCATTATCCATATGGATCATAACCATAGCCCATCTTATGACCAAAATCCACATAGGCTTTGGTTATATCCCTTTATCGCACATGTTTTACATTGCTAAGGGATTTCCCATGTTTTCCTGCTAATATGGACCTAATGACCATGGTTGTAGTCCCTTCCCATGAGGGTATATAGCCTTGATCCATGTCGATCACATCCTTAACCAGTCCTACAACCATATTCTATTTTAGGTCAGGGATGTAGGATTCCCTATAGCTATAATTTTACTAAAGATGGATATATAACTATAGAAATTATAAAATTTGATAGTATTTCTCATTATAGGAATATAACTGGAAATTTAGATATCATTTTCCTAGTTTAATGTTAATGATGACTCAAAACTAGTGATCAAGTAGATCAGTCAATATTATACAATCCAAAAAAGGTAATTGGTAATTTTTCGTGACTATATATGGGAATTTATAGTACTTTTTATTTTATAATAGTGATATCTCATGAATTTCATTAACATAATTCTCAAGAAGATGCTTCCGCTAATATAGACATAGTTTTCACCGATTCGAATAAGGATGAGAAAATAATCCATATCATGAATCAAAGGATTGTTGTTCCTTTTTATTGTAAATTAATAGAATAAAAAATTTATATCGATAACAACTTGACATATGATATATCCTCATTATATCTAAACAATATTTAAATAAAAATAATCTCTCTGATAACTGAGAAACACAAAAATAGAGTTTTTCTATTTGTGTGAGCAAAAAATGAATAGTTGTATCAATAGGTAGAAAAAATTTATTATCATTTAGGGTATAAATTCCTAGAACATCCTCTATAAGTGAGGTTTTAATAGGTTCATTATTAGGTGAATTTAAGGATAAAATAAAATAACTATTATAAAATATATCCACTCTATCACATGTGGTACATAATAAACATGAACTAAGCTATGAAATCAAATAGGTAGGGTTAAGTACTTTTAGTCTTATTTGATGCATTATTTTGTGAAATTCACTATGTGTAAAAAATTAGATAAATTTCAATAGTATTCATTAACCATTATAGTTACTACTCACTACCATATACACCAAGAAATTTTCCTAGTGAGGATTAGATGTTATGGTTATACACACTCCAATGATCATAAAATAATTTAAATTCATTATCACTATTACTAACTTATTTTCCAAGTGGGAATAATATATAATCTTAAATAATATTTGGATGAAATCTGTGATATATTTTTGTATGTCTAATATCATCATTAGATTTAATGTTCCTATTATCATCCATACTTACATAAAATTATATGTATATGAGTTGAATAATTTTTATTAAATAAAATATCCAATATAATTATCCATACAACTACATGTGGATGTGAATTGATAAATAATAGACTTCAATAATACTTTACTAAATACTCATTATAAAATAAAATATGGATATATAAATTTTTAGTCTAAAGACATGTTAATGTTTTGTGTTCTTAATAAAACACAACCTTTACCCCTATTTAGGTTACCCCGTATTCAATATTTTATTAGACCAAGTTGTTCTTTCCTATTGAGGTTCAGTTTTCATAACATAAAATAACAATTCTTGGCCAAATAAAAAATGTTGAACATACAAAATATGGTTATATGAGTTAGATAATTCTATTTAGTAAAGGATATAGACGTTACATAACCTTCAAGTTCATCAAAACCATGTATCTTAATAATTTAATATTAAATTTAATCTATTTTCTAAAGGATATATAGTTTAACATAATGAGAACCATATATAACATGCATGAAAACTCTATAAATTAGGCAAAATTATAAGGACCTATTATTATACACAATGTACACTTTAATAGAGCATACTCCCTAATCTACCAATACATATAGGACATTACCCCTCCTAGTAAAGTTATATTTCTCAGGAAATAATTTACCTAAAATTTCATATCAAGATAAATATTCCTTTAGTAACTATATTAAAATAACTAGTATTAGGTCTTTATTAAGTGACCCTAAACTACATGATATATAGTACTTAACACATGAACATAAACTATAACGTATATTGTCCTTACAAAAATAATATAATTTATAAGGTATAATTTCATTACCACATGAACATAAAAGGTATTTTATATATTCCAAAATACTTGAACTTAAACTATAGGGTTTTTTCATTGAAAAATGTGTTTGATGAAATTTTATAAAGAATACATGATACGATCCCCACTCAGATGACATAAGTTAGGTGCAAGCATAAAAGTATTTTGTTTCATGGAGAAGGATAAAATGTGATCTCCTTATACAATAATATTTCTTACACACTAAGGGATAGATACTTCTCAAAACCATTTCCCAGCCCTGTGATGATGTGGTAGAACCTCCCACTAGGATTAGGCTATGTATCTCATAAATTGATTATGAAAAGGTGTGTCTAATCCACAAAAACATTTTTTAGGGAAATAATACAATTTTTCCCATACAAAAAACCTATTATGTGAAATCACTATAGACAAGGGTGTATTTTGTTTTCCAGGATTCAATTTTGCAACTTATAAAGACAAAATTGACTATACGATCGAATGTTTTGGTCATTTGGAGTTGTTAATAAATTTATAATAACATAAAATTAAAAACTGTAATATTACCATAATGTACTGGAAGTAATATTATGATTTATTATATCCTCTTTATAGCTATTTGGTCCCTTTGAATCCAAATAGTGATGAGTTTTATGGGAATAATTTTATGAAATTGGAAGAAAAAGAAAACTAATATTTATGTGATCTATCCCTAATATATAAATATATACATGGCAAATATAGAACATATAATTAAATAACTATATATCATAAGAAATGAGCTCCATATGTTCCAATCTAAGTATAATTATGGATCTAAATCACCAAAGTATCATAAAAAATCCACCTTCCACTCAGGGATTACATTGAACATTGAATATACATTCACATTATAAGGATTATTCCACATATAGAGTGGTGTTAAATCCAATATTATTCATGATAAATGATTGTACAAGAGGTAATTTGGATTCAAAAAACTTTTCATGAAATAGCTGATCATTTTCGACCCAAAACTGGATTGTTCATATCCCTTTATATATCCTTCAATAATTATCTCTAAATTATGAAACACATCATCACTTTGCAACATATCATGTGAGAATATTTATTCTCATTGGTAGAATCCATTATACCCAATCAATTTGAATGAAATATATATTTAATCCATTCATTTTTAATTATTAATATAATGAAACCACATGGGAAGGAGGTGGAAGATGCATGTACTCAAAATGTGATATGGTAGATGCATGCAATTATCCTATATTATGATGGGTGAAACATATTCAATTGTATATATCATATAAATATGAATTTTTATAATAACAAAAAATATCCCACATGGAATAAAATTCAAAATGAATTTAATAAAACACTATAAATATGTTTAAATGCATCTAAAACACTTTTGGGATACGATTTCATTAAAATCTTTTAATTTTATAGAAAACAATTTTTCAAAAACAAATTTCTTATCTAAAGTCCAAAACATGTTACCCGATATGAATTAGTATAATTGAAAAATTATATGGAATCTTTTTTTATAGATGCAAAAAATAGAGGATTATATTAAATCTATCGAGTTAATTATGCTACTAAGGGGTATGGTGTGATCTTCATTTAACACATCCATATTTCAATATGAACATGTACTAAAAAATATATGTCATCTAAATTATATGAGCACGTTTTATAATCACATTTCATTGATATCATGTGAAAGTGGAAAATGTCTATCTAGTGTAGGGAAATTAATATTTTTTAATTATCTAAAATAAATAAACGAAGTTGATGAATACATCACATGCCAATAATCTAACAGACGACAACATCACATGTTTGTGATACAAGTTACTATAAATATCATATGTGACCTAAATAACGATGTCAATGTATTTACGTAGTATAATTCAATCAATGGATGGATGTCCTTACTCACTATACATGTGGAAAATACCATCTTGGCTAAGATCCAATTGATGAAATTATTATTAATATACAAAACCACCCCCGGATTAGCGAATTCACTTTTTTCCTATTATAAGTAAGATATCAAATTATTAATGATCTCATGTTAGTTATGTCACTAACCTCATGTAAGATTTATCAATATTATGAATTAATACAAAATTATATCGATGAATGTATGGAATTATATGGTTTATACATTAGTGGGTCAGTCCAAGTAATAAGTCTCTACTTATTACCTCATGAATATAGTTTTCATATATCATATACAAGATTTCATAATGAGTGGAAGATTATCTTAATTATAATCATTACAAATAATAACTATCTATATTATTCCATGATGATCATCAAATTTTGATAACTCAAATTAATAATTTAAGGGCATATTGTCATTTGATTATTCATTTTAAGAAAAATTAATCACACAAGAATGAATAATAAGTATATGTTTCCATTTGATATAAAATCATGTTATACTATATATCCATTGAATCAATTTCCCATGTATAAAATACCTATAGTCCTAACATAACCCTCATTCTATATTTATAATAATGGATACATAAACATATCTAATAAATTACCATTCATATCGTCTCAATGGATCCATACATTGTACCTCTCAATGATATCCTATATAAGATTTTATCTTTTAAGGATGTTTGTAAAACCCATGGTTTTTTTGACGTATGTTATTATTTAAATTGTTACCATAATATTATTTTTATTCTTGTTTTAAATGTGATGGATGTGGTTATGAATTTAAAAAAGGCTCCGAGAATGTTCAATAGTCTGTGTATCAGAAAAATAGAATTGCAAAGTTACAGTATGGGAATATGGTTACATTGCGATTAGTGTTATCTGTGAAGATAACTCTATATAGAGGTAAAGGTAGGAACATTATTTTTCAAACCACAATAGTTTTTATAGGTTACATGAATAACCTGAAAAAAATTTATAGATCCATCTTATATAGTTAGATCATGGATTTTTAAACTGTGTGGAATGACCATATGAAGTGGTGTGTCCCAGATAGTGTGGTTTCAGATGATTAGTGAATTATTTCCCAAACAGTGTGACCAAACCATGTGACCAGATAAATGAAATTATAAAATTAAATATTAAACTTTGAACTCACCCCAAAAACCTCTCTATACATCCCTAATATCATGATCTAAAACCCTAGCCCTATTGTATTATATATTGTTGATTCCTCACCTTTTGAAGTCCAGTCTCATAAAATAAATGTTCTTTGGACCCTAGATATCAAATGTAAGAATCTCATTTCTTATATTCTATCTTGATCATCTCATTTTCTATTTAGAGGAACCTTTGAATAGAGACACCATAGCAATTTGATAGTTTAAATCATATTTTGATAAGTTTTATTTAGTATTTTTATGAGGAATTAAAAGGAAATATTAGATTTATAAGATCTTAGTGTGATTCTATTTTTGAATTTGAGTTGTGTTATGTTCATGGTAGGTGTCCTATAATATTTCCCACAAGTCTTATTATTTTATTAGTGTCTGTTTTGTGGTTATGCTGACTTTTTTGCATTTGACCTAGATATAAACTATACTGTCAAAATCATAAAATTTAAATTAACAATGATGGATTGAAATTAATAACATTATATAGATATGGATTTTTCCTAAATGTGATAAAGTGAGTATTGACCATGAATTAGTTATCCTCAAATTTAAATTGAAATTAATAAATGTTAAATGATGTTTTATGGAATTTTAAATGAATAACTATGGGAATAAAGGTTTTTTAAACCTCCAAAAATCGATTCTACGGTGGTTTTTAAAACCATTATTAAACTTGGAATCAGTATCTAACTTTTGTCAGTTTCAACCATTTATGAGGGTTTTCTATGAAGTGTCTCAAATAACTTGTTAGTGGTGTTCATATCTTTTTTAGTCATAGTTTTCCACTAAAAAACTACCAAGGAGTCAGTGGTGTTTTAAACTAACACTCAATTAAATAAAATGTACCAGTGGTTAAAACTGTTGATAATGATTTTTAACATATATAGTGAAACCATAAACCACTCATATATATATATGTTAAAAAATTAGAGCTACACAAACTATATCCCTTGAAATGAAAAAAGATTAATATTTAATTATAAACATTATTAGAATGATAAAATCATATTATGCTGAATTCACATATTGGAATTCCAAACTTATCAAAATCAATAGTTTCAGATATATGAAGAAATGAAACAAGGCATGCTATAATCTATTTAAAATTGACTTTAAAGAAAGTAAATATCAAGATACATGTAGAAAGGGTATATAAATAATATAAACCAAAGAAAATGATAAAAATATTTCAAATATGTAGTCATTTATTTAAGTTAAAATCCATTTTAAAATAAAATGAGGAGATATTTAAACCATAAAAAACACTAAATGTAACCAAAGTCTTAAACCAATGAAAAATGACAGAAGTAAAATAATAATGATAAAAGATAAAAGTAACATAATGAATTTCATTTTATAATGAATAAATATCATTGGTAAATGAATGGATATTATCAAATTAATAGTATATTCAATATAATGAAAATCATGGGAATGTAATGTAATAATAGAAATATTGTAACCAAAGAAGTAATAAACACTCAATAGTAAGGAATACATGTAAAAATTTATATATCACAGGAAATACCATAGTTTATTGTGAAAAATCTTTGACATACTCATGTGCAATTATCTTATGACCTATTGATGATGTTACATACAAATATCCTTCCGAATTTCTGAAATCTAGTATCACTGAGTAACACTCCCAAGAGCCTGAGATTTTCATTCAAAATATGATACTTTTTAGAGTCTCATCATGGGTAAAATAATAAATTTTTCTTCATCTCTTAGTAAGATATAATTTTTTACTTAAAAACTAGCTATTGGAATTGAGGTAACATATTATAAGTCATATCATAATAACTTTAAATTATATTAAATCATATTCCCCAACCCACCTCCAATTATCTTTTGATAATAATACCCATTAAATTTTACATAATCATCAAACAGTAATCAATTTCATTTCACAATATTCACAACTTGTATAATAATAATACAATGGGGATCAAACCATGAGTGTATATTATATTCTAAAATATTTTTGTAGAAGGTGTTGAACAAGAATTTATCTTTAACCAACATTTTGAAAATTAATAACCTTTATTATAATACAATTTTGAAATAATAAAATCCATTAAAAATAAAATTTAAAGAAATTAAAATCATTAATATTGATTAAACATGTCCAATATATTTTAAATAGCAACAAGACATCATTAAAATATACCAAATGACATTTAAAAAGATTAACAATTTGTTAACATAAGAACATAACAAAGGGATACATTGGGACTGATAATAAATAATTCTATCCAAAAATACCTTAAATCATTGAAATTATATAAATACACGGAAATATATTATTTAAAATAATTTATATACCAAATAGAAAATGAAAAGTCACTTTGATCAAAATTTATTTGAAAGAGACTCTTAGGAATTTTATCAAACAAATAGACTATGCAGGGAACTGTTACGTATTTGTAAAACATATAAAACAATAAAAAATAAATAATGTTGATATTGGAAAATGTAATTACAATATAAACCTACTTAAATTCATCAATATTAGAATATGTAAGTTGATACTGAATAAAAGGTGAGTTTTATAAAATAAAATAATCCATAGAAGCTAAAATAAAGAGAGTTATATAAAAAACCTACCTCAAAGTTATGAAATCAAAATTCCTATGATGAGGAACACTATATTGGTTTGAAAATAAGGATTTTTCAGACCAATGCATCAATAATATCCAGATTAAATAAACCCCAAATAATATATGGACCATTATATTCACTATGGGTTGCCGAAGTAGAATAAAGAAAATAGAAAATGTGAGAAGTAAAATGATGTTAAAAACAATTAAATTATAGTTACAAATCACAATCACCTCATCCAAATTTAACCCTCATCACTACTCGATGAACTAATATCCACACTATCTAGGTCTCTGTCTCTACTCCATGTTACCAGCACATGTATGATAATTTTTTGAAAATTAAAGTGTTATATATTTAAATTTATAGTTAAAATCAATAAAAGTTTATCTGCTAAATGATTATGAAGTTATGTGATTTACCTATTCACTCACAATATCCATCGATGTAATATCACCATGGAAACATCCATCTGTCTTCTGACTTAAATCATCAAATACACTCTTTATATAAACAACTTTCGCATCATGTATCTGTATATGATCCCTCTATTTCTAGATTATGATCCCATGATCCTGAATTATGCTTTTCATGTAAATAAACCAACTCAGAGAACCTCTGGGTAGGTACTAACAACAATAATGATTATAAGTAATCCCCAGTGACCTTCTAGATACCTCAGATGATACTAGTCCCAAACCCACCCCGCACACGTGACCAGTATTCACCTTCCCAAGGACTTTACCAACAGGATGAGCATGACATACTGATAAGGATTGTGTAGTGTTTTCATCCCATAGTTATTCTATTTTTACCTATAAATAAAATATTATTCATATTTAAATCAATACATATTAATAAAGTAAAAAATTAGAAAAAAGTTATTATAACGAAATAGGAATTCACACCCCAACTTCTTTGGTTGGATTATTCATGTAACCCCCTTTTTGTTTCATATAAAGATCTTACAAAAGATATGTTTGGGTGATATTATGCCCTAAATTATTTGACTACATTAAAAAAAGATAAATAAAAAATTTAATATAAGAAAAAGATAATGTTATATTATAAATATTTAAACTAATGAAAATATTACAATAGTCGATTTTTTTATTGAAAAACTTTTAGAACCAATCGTGTGGGGTATTATTTGTTTGTCTCTACATTATACACTTTAACATGAACATTCAAAAATAAATAACAAGTAATTTAATAGTAATTTTTGAAATTTCATGCCTTTATCATATGCATGTATATATGTAAAATGATATTGATATAATATAATAATTTTAAATACCATATGCTTCTCATTGATATGGATTTCAACAATCTCATTATTTTTCTTTCTAGGTACCCATTCTAGTACCTTATCATACTACTATTGAGTGGTGAGCAATGTATCATTGATTTCATTCTATAATCACTATTTCAAATCCCTCAATCTCTTACACCAATTTTTCTATGTCTACTTTTTTACAATACGATCATTAATGGTAAATTGAAATAAAATAGGTACAATGATAGTAAATATTAAAATATTATAATTTAAATACTTAATGGAATTAAATTGATTCACAATGTAATAAAATTACCTTTATCTTGGAATCAAATACATCATTATTCCATGATTGAGGCATATGCCTCAAATCAAAATATATAACCAGAAGGGTAACCATCATAACCTAAAACTAGCCTAGAATCTAGCCAAATAATCCAGTAGCATCATCATTGTGGACCCCATAATAATCTAACATGAAAATTATCTTCAATTAATTTAGATTCCAGACATTTGAACTATAATATTTTTTTCAGTAGTAACATTGTTTCCATATTTTATGAAAATACAATTATTATTAAAAAAAAGTGTGATAACTTCATTCACATTAAAATTTTTACCTATAATCATCACCATCAAATATCCTCATTATTAGACATTAGTAACCATCTATTCCCTCACTATGGAGTCATAATGTGTTAAAATATCTCAATACAATGTAAATGTGCTAGATTATGGTATGAGGGAGATGGGGGGTGTGCTAGATGATGATAGATATTAGACGAAGGATGTCTCAGATGCTGTAGGAAGGGATATTGATATGTTATCATGTGTCTTTGTGGTTGATGGAACATCAACAATGAGTTGATTTATTTTAGTGAAACACTTCTTCATTGGAATTATTATCATTTAAACAAATAAAAATAACATGAGAACATATATTTTAAAAAATTCATATATAAAAAATAAATTTAGATCTGATAATAGATTCATAGTACTAATAAAAAAATATACATAGTTATGATAACGAATGATTGCACATACAAACATTATGAAATTTATTTTTTCAAAATTAAACAATTCATGCATTAAAATAAATTTAAATATTATAAAATATAAACATAATAAATATTATGTAATTTAGAAAGTAATTACGAATTTATTTTACATCAGAAATATAAACTACAAAAACTTCCATATATCAATATGTGCCTATAGTTTTCCAAATAATATTAAAACACAAAATAAATAACGTGTAATTTAATAAAAATTTACTAATTAATTAGAAATAAACTTTATAATAATTTCTAATTTATTTGAGGGTGAGAGTTCGGGAGTGGAGGTGAGGGATCAGTGGCTTGGCGAAAAGGGTGTGATATTGAGGTCTCAAGTTCTCACCCAGTATTGGATTCTAGTTCTACATTTAAATAAATCATAAAAATTATTGGAAATTGAACATGTTAGAATAAAATTATAAGGGATCACTATCCTCTAAAATAAATAATGGGGTGAAATTGACATTTATAATCACATTAATATATTTATCTCACCAAAATAATGGAAAAATATACCATGGATGAATTATATCAACCATAGACTTCAAAGGCGGCAAGAAGGGGGTGGTTAAGGTGCTACTAGCCAAATGGGGGAAAGTATTTCAACTTTTGTCTTTGTAGAAAGGGGGAAATGGGAATGGAGAGTGGTTATGATGACTTGGTTTCAGTATTTGAGGGATCTAGAAGTTTCCATGATGGTGTCATATAAATCTTAGGGACACTAGTTGATAGGTCAGGGAGTGGAAAAGTGTGGGGAGTCGACAACTAGGGTAGGGGGTCAAGGGATTAGGGGAGAAGGGGAGTGTCGGTGATTAATAGGGGAAATATAGAGTGTTGACGAGGGGGTAAATCATAGTGTAGATGGTAGAAAGTAGAAAAGTGTAGTATCATTGATGGAAAGGATGAAACATAAGGGTCGATGTTGGGGGAGAAGGCCGCGATGGTGAGGGCTTGAGGGAGAGGTGGGGGTGCTCGGTGGTTCTTAGGGAGAAGTGCGTTTATTAATTAAAGAAAAACATTTTTTTAGTTTTTTTAATACCACAGTTAAATTATTAATATTTATTTACAAGTGGTTTGTTAAACTACCACTATTAAACCACCGTTAAACTATAAATTTAGTGTAGTGGGTGATGACCAAATGTTATAATATTTTATGCATGATTATTAGGGTGGAGTATTTGGTGATGTTCTACTGTGGTTCTAGGGTAGTTTTTTCCTCCGGGTGGAATATCATGTTTTTGGGTTGGGTATACTTCCCTGGGAATTAATTTTATTCCATAATATTTATATTTTCTAATTTTACATCTAATTTATCAGGACAAAAATATTTCCCATAGTGAGACGATTAGTCATTGATGGGTATATTTCCCTAGGTACAACTATTTTTTTGAGATGGTTATATTTTCTTGGGTGTGACAATTATTCTATGATAGGTATATTTACCTAGGTGTCACTCAAAATTCATGACTGGTATTTTTCTATGGTTCTTATTATACATAGATATTTAACACTAGTTGAAGTAGGTATATCTAGTCTCGGGCGCTATCATGGAACCTAAGGATCAATGATTTTATTTATTTACCTTATTCTATAATTATAGATGAATGTTTATTTTATAAAAAATGCATGCTCTTACATAAATTAGATATAATTATAGACATTATTGGTGGTGTCTAGTTTAGTTTTACTCATACCCTATATAGGTAACTGTTGGTACCCAAGTGGACTTCATGATTACATGACTAGATAGGATAAAGTTCCCTATGAATGATATTTATTTGGGCAGCTAGGATAGATAAAGGGAGTTTGAGACATTTTATTTAGATTCTTCCAATTTATTCTATTTTATTATTATGGATATTTGTGGGATTTGTTATTCTTGTTGTTTTGTTAGAAATAGATGTGTAATTTTAAATTATTAAGTTATATTAATTTATTATCACTTTACTTGATTTATTTTTAACTTCTAATTGTTAATTAATATATGATTTCCTTTATTTCTATTGTTATTTTTACTCTAATATTCTATTATAATCACACTATTTGATCATCAAGACCCATGCTAATAGTCATCACTCTTTGGAATATATGGATTCATGATTGAGGCCACTTAGTGATCTCTGTTTAGGCACCAATTACTGTCCTCGTCTAGTGGGACATTACTATGTTTGTTACAGTTTTTTATTTTGTCTGACTATATTGGGTAAAGTAGAAAATAGATAAAGTGTTGTCATGATTTGTTATAGTTTTCTTCCTAGGTGTATCTGACCTATGTATGAGGAAATTATAATTTCCAAGGGATTTGATTGATGTTCACACTTTTTTTACCATTGGACTATTTTCATATAGAGTGATGTACTTGAATTTAAAATTGTATAATGTATGATGTTTTTTTTCATAGATGAAACCAAAATAGGGCATGTGATGATGTATCATAACATGCATACAAGATTTTCATGTCATCTATATTAATTAATGTGGTATTTTATTATGGATAATATGGTTGGTTGTCTAGAATCATATTATATGATTAGTTGTTTAAAATTATTATGTTTCATGTGCTAAATAAAATTATCATTTCCATATTATAGATTTTTATTATTTTGTGACATGTAATTGAAATACTATTTCACTAAACACTTTCTATGAAATTCTAGTTAAAATATGGTGGATAAACCTAAATGATATTGATCTTGTATGTGAAAGTTGAACTTTATGTGATATGATAACCCTATATACCGGTTGTTGGGGATACTGAGATATCCTTAGTTACAATATACCTATGAAATTAGATGTATAAAATAGTATGCTTATATGAATGTTATGTATTTTACTTAAATTGGGATACTTTAAATGGTTATCATGACATTCTTGGAGGCTAGAGTTTATATATAAATGGATTTGTGACAACTTCTTGTAGAGCACCAAGAGTGTGGTGATGAGTGCACCCATATGGTTTTTGGTCTAAAACATCATGAGATACCAGGTTATCTAGTTGATGATTAGATCCAATAGAACTTTCTTAGAGTAGTACATGCTACTGATAGAGAGAATCCTAAACCTATAGAAATGATTACTGAGATGATTATAGTTTTTTAACTGCACCACCCATTAGCTATTTAATGGTAGGGTTGTCCCCATATATCTGAGTATTTTATTGATATTTTTAAGATTATTTTTGATAAGTTATAGTCACCTTCAGATAATAGGGTATAATTTTCCATATATATGATTTGAGAATCAATTATGATTTGGTGGAACATTCTAGTCTATATAGATAAAGATATAGGACTAACCTAGTGGGATTTCGCGACTCATTTATTTGACCAATTCATTCTAGATTTATTGAGAGATGATGATGTTAGGGAGTTCATGCATATTATATAGGGAAATATGTGGTTCATAAACAATAAAAATGTCTTATAATGTTTTTTTTCAATGTTGGCTGGTGTTGAGTTAGCTAGGGATAGACAATTTTAGGATGGCCTACCAAATGGGATATGATTTCTAACCATGGTTTTTCAACATAAATCTATTTCTTGAGTTGTGAATTAGGTTTTTATATCAGAAAGAAAACTGTATGAGGTAAAGGTCACATGGTAGTCTATTTTATCTAGGGGTTATGTTATGTATCTTTTTTTAGTACAAATAATATTTAAAAATAATCACACTAGAGTGGTGGTTTGAGCAGTTAGAGTAGTGAATTTATTCCCCCGTCATAGAGGAAATGAATTATCAAGTGTTATTGTGTTAAACATAACCATACAGGACCACAATTCCTTCAACCACCTTTTTAGTGTCAATTTTATGGTATGATATGTCACTTATGGTGGTTTACAATGAAATATCTGGTGTATAATTGTAGTGGTGGTTTAGGGAAGGTATCAAGATCAACTATTGGATCAATTAAACCATGGAAGGTTGGTAGTTGATGTTCGACCAACTGTTCAGTTTAGGGTGGAGGATATAGTGCTCTGGGATGTAGACAATTACGACAGTTGGGAAATAAAATATATGGGTTTCTTGAGGAAGCTGATGTCCTTGGTTTGGTCAAAATTTATTCTATAAAACCTTCTATGATGGGTCAAGATATTTATTGATCTATGGTTTGAGGTAAAATATTAGTATCTTTTACCTCAGTGTGCACTCTATTTGACACAAGGGCTTCGCATTAATTTGAATCTACTTAGTTTATGGATATCATTGGGTTTGATATATAACATATATATGGGATTATATATATATACACACTTTTTGTAATGCCATAAGATGATATTCTCGATTATGGAGAATGTTACTTGGAAATTAGAGGACACCCCATGATTTTTTCCCCTCATACAGTGGATCAATTTCAAGATTTTTTACCTGGATATTTCACAATATTTCCTCCCGATAGATTTTTTGAGTTCATTGTTGATATATTACTAGGAGATGAACCCATTTCTATTGAAACTAATTGAATGGATCTGATATAACCTCGTGATCTTAAATCTTAGCTATAGGGGCTAGGGGAAAATGCTTTATTCAGTTAAGCACGTCTCCATAGGACATTATAAAATTATCACCAAGAAGGTTTGTGGAAAATTGTGATTATGTGTCAACTATAAAAAATTTAACAATATTAAAATTAAAAAAAATGATATTCTTTTCCTTGTATTGAAGATATTCTTGATTAGTTGACTGGAGCTCAAGTGTTTTCGGATATTTATCTAATATTAGGGTATCAAAAACATAGAGTGAGGCCTTCATATGTGCCATGTACCGATTTTAGGAGAAGTTATAGTTTGTATGAGTACCTAGTGATTCTATTCGGCATGATGAATTTACCTATAGTATTTATGACTTTTGATGAATAAGTTTTTTCAATAGTATTTGGAACATTTCATTATTGTCTTCATAAATGATATTCTATTATACTATAATATGAAATAGGATTATTTATATCACCTAGATATAGTGTTAATTAAACTTAAATAACATTGGCACAATGTTAAGCTCTATATGTATAGCGTTTTTATTAGTGATATTTACTTTTTCAACCATACTATTTTTGAGGTTTGTATAGCTGTAGACCCTGAGAATGTCCTGGATGTTCTTTCTTGAGGGAATTTGAAGAATGAATTTGGTATAAATATTTTTTGGTTTTTCTTGTTATTAATAAATATTCATATAGTATTTTTCCTAGTTGTAATTATAAATGATGGGTTTGATCAAAATGGGAGTGAACTTAGAATAGTCAAATTCTTGTGAGGAGGATTCTGAGAAGATGCAGGAATGATTGACCACATCAATGATTATAACACTTTCCAAATCGGTTTAGGAGTATATTGTGTATTATGATTTATCAAGAATTGGGTTGGGAGAAGTTTTTATGCAGGGAGATCATGTGGATAACTAAAATGAAATGTAGTTGAGACCTCGTGAGTGGAATTACCTGACTGATGGCCTAGATATCAAAATTAAAATTCATATCGGAAGGTATTGGAGGTACTAATTTTGGTGGGAGATTTTTTAGTGTATATGGATCACAAAATCATGAACTATATATCTCTTGATAATGGAAAATGAACCATTGGTGGTGAATGTAGATTGAGTATCTACCATATTTTGACTTTGAGATACACAATACTCATGGAAATGGAAATGTTGTTATAGATGCTTTAAGTTAAATATCACAATATCAGTTAGTTCAGTAGTCTAGTAGTGAATGAAAGATAATGTATCTTTTTACTGAGATTCATTTAAATGATTATGAGTTATAATTACATTACTTACATCCTTATCTATTACTACTTTGTTACCCTAAAATATAAAAACAACATTATTCTATAACATATAATGATTATCTATCAGGGATAACATATATTGCGGGGAGAAACCACCAGATTGGACGGTGGACAAGGATAAGATTCTCTATGTCCAAAATCATGTCCTGGTTCCCATAGACATGCGTAAATATCTAATGTGTGAGTCATATTCCTTTAAATGGGAGGTTCACCCTAGTTTGATTAAGATTTATTGAGACATGGATTAATATTATTTGTTGCCAGAAATGAAGAATGATATTACGGGTTTTGTTATATGATTTCCACCTTTTAATATGCAAAGGCTAAATACCAGTGGCCCACTGGTATTGTGCATTCATTTCCCATTCCCAAGTGTAAACTTAATGATGTTACTATAAATTTTTTGATGGGGTTTCTATGGATTCCCTAGGAGTGTAATGTAGTTTGGGTGAAAGTATATTGACTAACAAAGTTTTCTTAATTTTTTTATCAAAGAGATGTTTTTTATTGATGAGTAGGATAATATCAATGTATGAGATATATTATTATTTCATGGGATTCCTTATATAATTGATTCATCTCAAGATGCATGTTTCACATATCATTTCTAAATGGTATTACAGAAATCATTATGTATGATTTTAAATTTTATCACTACCTACCATCAACAGATTGAAAGACATTCTGAGTAGACAATATAGATTTTGGAGGACATACTGAGTGAATATGTACTACATTTTTGGGGTTCTTGGGATAACCACTTGACCTTGGATGATTTTCTGGGTACTGAGACATGTAGTAGACGCTGGTGCGCCAGAGATTTTAAAATTTCTAATCACTGGAGCAATGAAACATGTTTTCTCTACTAATTCGATCCCCAATATGGTCTGAAGTTATATTGTTGATTATTATTACAATATAAAATTAAAATAATGAATACACCATTTAAATTTATGTGTTCTCATATTTATCTCAATGAAGATGAAAATTGATCAAAGGATATGAAATCTAACCGCTCTAGATCATCCACACGTGCTTCAAGAACTAACATGCACATCGTTTTTTGAATTTTCAGGGCAAGAGAGGAGCTCTAATGATCACTTAGACATCACAACGACTAGCTTGATCTTCTTTCATGGATCTTCTATAAATTATAGGATCTAATTCTCAAAGAGAGAATTTATCTCTCTACCACGAACCAAACTGGGTTTCCACCAAAACCAACACCAAACCCAGATAGTGACAAGGCCCGAAGGGCATTCCCAATCTCCAAGGGCTGGAACAAGTGTTTGGGTATCATAAAATGATAATTGGGAATGATTTACCTGTGTTTAT
This sequence comes from Viscum album, assembly GCA_963277665.1. Classification (NCBI taxonomy): domain Eukaryota; kingdom Viridiplantae; phylum Streptophyta; class Magnoliopsida; order Santalales; family Viscaceae; genus Viscum; species Viscum album. The sequence continues at coordinate 1,494,967,384 of OY728142.1, forward strand.
AAACTTAAAACAATAAAAAAATACAATAAAATGAATCTTTATTTTTCAAACCAAAAAATATTTTACAAAAATTAAGAACTGAATTACATATTTTAAAACAACTCAACAAGACTATAAAAAAGGTACAAAAACAAAAGGAAACTTCTCAAGAACCCTCATGGCAAGGGGAACCGCCCTCAAGCCATCTCCACAAGACATCACCACGAAGGACCTGCTGGAAACCGGAACCACTAGAACCAAAAACTGTACCCAACCTACGACAAAAAAAATAACCATGTATACATACCCCCACAGGTGTAAGTAGGGTGTGAGCCAAATCCCAGTAGGATACCACCACTAAGAGATTCTATGTGATAAAAATTAAAAGGGGAAAATCATAAAAGTTTTCATAAACAGAAAATTCTTGTTAAAATTTCTAAAAGATGCAACATAAAAATTAAAACAGTTTTCAAGTGGGATATCATTAAGAATCAACAATTTTAAAAATAATTTCACACTAATTAATTTTCTAGCCATCAATATTGTGTGCCGATGATAATAAAAAAGTAAATAATGATCATAAGCAATATGAAATAACCCCTAGGCACTAGCTCGGTGTGGGTCCTAGGTACCTCATATCTCGGTGAAAGTAACCATCATAAATATTCATTCTTGTGCATGAGCCACTAGTAGTTAACATACCCATAACCTAGTGTCCCCCCATCATGATCATCATTATAGTTTAATTAGAGCTTTATGCGTCAATATTGCTAAGTGAAACTGAGGCCAAATCTTATAGGATCACTAGCATACTAGTAGACGTCCACCCTAGATACCCGGGTTTCCCCCTTGTGCTTAAACAAGTTCAACAAGACAAGAAGTATAATTTTGACATGAAAATATCATTTCCACATCATATATTCCCCAAACAGAACACATGTACATCAAACAAGTCAAAAAATCCACTTTTTCATTCAAATGCATTTTTAAATCATACACACACCAAAATAGCCCACAACACTTTTCACATCACTTCAACACATCAACCCATCCTTTAAACTTTTTTAAAAAACATTTACAAGGGTATAAACATAATATAACATCCATACACAAATTCCACATAATACCCTTTTTACCTTCAAAATCATTTTATCATCAAACATACATGAAACAGCGAACAACCATGTTTCTCCCCAATATGACAATTTAATAAAACATTTCATAAATTTACAAAACATTATAAAAATGTTTCAAATATTAAAAAATTAAAAAAACCCAATACAGGTGAACACACGCACCAAACAGTACATATTAACCATTTTCCCACTTTGTTTAGCCAACTAAAACATTTACAATTTTCATAAAAAGAACCTAAGTGGTGTAAATATATCTTGCACATAAAACCCATTTCCAAACACCCCATTTAAGACCAAAACCATACCAATTCCTATCCAAAACAGAATTGGAGTCCCTAGAGACATTTATAAAACAATTTTCAAGTGTTATAAAATCACCTTGAATAATACCACCAAAGATACAAATGAAAACACACATTTTCATAAAATTCTCTCAGGTATTATAACAATGTTTTACACATCAACCCTATTCACAAACCCTCTTTTTAGGCACAAATGACACTAATTCATTACCAAAACCGAATTGGCAGGCCAAACAAGATTTATTAAACAAGTTCTATAAGTTATAAACTACACCCAAATAATCCCCCATGAGTTAATCATTAAAACACCCAATTTCAAGTAAACATTAAAATATAAAATTAAATATGTAACCAAATCAATCATAAATAGTTTTTTCACCACACCAAATATATTAGGAATATGAAAAATGAGTAAATATATCAAGATAACTCATCAATAATTTTTTACACATGGAACCACCTACCTTTTATGTTGAAACCCTCAAAACATGGTGCGAAACATAAACCGCACCACCGCCGCACCTCAAGGAATTTAAATCCAAACTAAAACAAAAAGATTTCACCGAAAAGACAGGAAATAAAACCCTAGATTCGAACCCTAAATTCTGGAAATTATTAACCCCATGGATATGGGAAGAAACCCTAATCACATTGAATCTAACCCAAATAAAATTGAAAGAAGAATGAAGAAGACCAATTTACTTGAGAGAAATTGTAGAAATCACCCCAAATACACTACTATCTGAAGTTTAAAATAGTCAAAACTACATGAGAGATTTAAAAAGGGATATGGAGACCATTTATGAATTTGAATGGGGAAAAAGCGTGAGAAATGAAGGAGTTGTGAAGGAAAAAAATTACATCTATAAATATACTGTAATTGAGGGAGATTAAGAATTTTTGACTTGTCCTGCAAAGAAAACGATCTCAAAATTGGGGGATAAGAGATTAGGGGAATGCATAGGTTTAGTGGTCTCAGGATAGAGGTTGAATCACCAAAATATAGTTAAAATGGAATATGTTATTAAATAAACAAAATCTTTTTTTAAAACTATAAATGGGCTTTCAGGTAGGCCCAATCTCTTAAATAAAAATCCATATCCACCATGATTATGGAATCCTAAATGGTCAAAATGAATATTTTGGTGTTAATAGGTTATGATATGACAAGTATGAATTGGAATTAATGAAAAATATTGAAAAAATAATGATTTATAAAAGAAACAAAATTTATTTTTAATCAGGAATTGGGCTCAGGGTTTGGCCCAATTCACGAAAACACACCCATTCCTCCATAAAATCATGGGGAAACCCCAAAAAAGAAAATTAATTGAAAATAAATTAAAAATAACTTGAAAATAATTTATGTATGTGAAAATTCTCCCCACCATGAGAACATTACACCCTAGAAAGTCATGACAAGGTTAAAGAAGGAACCAAACCCAACCGAGAAACCAAGAGGTACTCCTTTTCTTGGTTTCACCCCCAATGACCAAAATACCTCTAGTGATCAATTAAGGAAGGATTACACTCAGAAAAAAAAATAAGAAACCACTTTCATAAAATTATTAATCACATTCATACATTATCCCAAAATAAAACTCTTCAAACCCTCTCCGAACAAGACTCAAGAAATTCACCCAAACGAACAACAACTTCGAATAAGGATACACTTACCTTACATTAACTAAACCATTGGGAACTCTTGAATCACAACATTTACTCAAAGAAGATTTTGGTATCTATATAGTTCATAATGATACTACCTACCACCAACCCAAGACCATGGATAAATTTAATTCACTGGTACGGGGGGACACAAATAGTCACCCCACCATAAGAGGAAACCTATTTTTTTCCAAGGCAGAATTAGGAAACTAAAACGGGATGCCTGAACAGAATCCCTAGTGCACAAAATTGAATTACAATCAATGTTTATGATGGAACATACATGAGAATCATAGTGGGTCTCCCCACCATAAGAGAAAACCATCTTAACTGACCATTATGGGCCAACATAGAAAGACTGAAAAAATTAAAGATTTGGGGAGGGTGCAGGGTTAGTCAGCACGGTTTGGGAAATCATGCACTAACTATGAAGATCATTCTTTTTGAATGGATTTATGGCACACGATCACTACTAATTATACAAAAACTGTTTCCTAATAACATCTATCCAAATTTCCAACCATTCTCTGACGACTCAATGGAAACAAAAGTGGGAGGAAATGACATTAGGCGAGGAAATGGGTATAAGGCCCTCAACCTATTTCCACCAAATGGGAACAATGGAAGATAGATGATGACACTAGAGGTTTAAACTCTTCATATATTTCATACTGAGGATATGACATTGTACAAGGGATTAAACGACCCTGGGATTTACCCTGACTACGAGTCAGCTTCTCTCCAAGACCTATGGATGGAGCTCAAATGATTGAATCATCTTCGACCTCGTAGTTAGGCTTTGGAAACCCCCTAAATGAGAAATCTTCTTTTGGTTCCACCAACAACTACACCACAATTATAGATAAGTTCTTTAGACCTAAAATATTCCAAACTCACATTACCCTATCCCGGCGTTTCATTAAAATAAGGTCTTAATAAATAAACACCCATTACACCTTGTTTCTTAGGGTGAGAAACAATAGAATTAAAGAACTCCTATACTCACCTTCCTATAAAATGGAAGATTTTGAAGTTTTTACAAGGGATAAATACTACCAACATAACAAAGACTCTCAAAGGATTTCACAATTTTCACCATTATGGTCAATCAAGCACATGACATCACAAGGAATCACTGAACATGGCCATTTTGACTGATATAAAAAGTTCATGGAGAGGGACATTATACAAAATCCCCAAACAACACACAATTATAGAATGTGGCCAAAATATCCTCTCATGACCATATTTCCCACACTGGTAGTTTAACGTGAAATCCTTTTTCTAAGAGACTAAGAAGGAACCAGAGGACCTCTTAGACACCATTCAGATACTCATCCATGCTAAAAACCCAAAACCACTTCCACCTTCGGCAAAATTGAAAACTCAAGTGACTAAGGTCACTTTAAACATTCCATGATCACACTCCCACTAAAATATGATTCAAAAAACCAATAATGTAAAGGGTGTATAATCAATCATAAAATCTCAAGAAAATGATTTCTTATATTGATCAAAAGGAGGATCTTTAAAAGGATAAACAATCCGGGATGAATTTCAGTTGTGTACTAACCCTTAATGGGGTGAACCTTATCCAAAGATAGAACCAAAGCACCCAAACAAGATGATCTATTAGTCAAGAAATACCAAAAAACATATCCAAAAACATGAAGGGAACCACTGTAAAGGCATCCCAAATCATTTCTTTTAAGATACCACTAACCGGCCCTTCAACACAGCTTACCGACAAACACAAACCCAAAAATCAGTTCAACCAGAAGGGGTTCTTGGACTAAAAACATCCCATAAGATCAACATTTTCAAAAACACATAATACACACCATCATAAACTAGTCAACAAAACATCAATATTTTTATTTAAAATTTTTTTTTGATAACAAATGGTTTAGAAATTAGTGTATCCACCAATGGTACCCCATGGGCCTCACACATGCATGTTTATGTGACACATCGGGCACCCTCCTCATATCCATCCCAGAACTCATCCAGCCATGCCATAAACCATCCATCATCCCATACAATCCCATTCATGTGTTTTCTTACGAAAATACCAAAGGTTAAAATAAAAATTCTATCCACTTTTCAAAACCAAAACAGTCAACCAATACCTCCATTTTCTCTAAACCGCTATCCACAAAATCAAACACAAATTACAGCTTAAAATATTTTCAGAAAGGAACAATCATTTAAATAAAAACACACAATCAAATCATATACATTAATTTCAAAACATCTCATCTCATTAAAACACCTTTCAACATTTTTGGAAACTCTATTGGAAACACTTTTTCAAAACCAACTTGACAAAGTTCATTCTTTCTAAGAGGTGAAAACACAATATTTTCCATTCCAATAAAATTCTAAAAATTCAGTTCTCCATTTTAAAAAATCTATCCATTAATTCTTTATTATATAATCATATCACAAATAAATTACTCTTTTTAAAACCAAGTCAGCTTAAAATCAAAGTTCCAAGATTTCAAAACTAAAGAACACAAGACAATGCTAGAGGAAACTAGTTTTAGTGGGTGACGTAGACATGTGGTTGGCAGCCATACTCCAATCACTTCACCATCACATAGAGTGTTCATGTAAATATCCTTGGCTCCACATGGCTTTCCAGGCCCTGCGAGCTCAACAAGACCATTAACCCATCTCTCTTTTCATTTCCCATAATTATCATCAATCCAAGCAATCCAAAGGACACATATAAATCTCGACTTCCCCTAGAGGATCAAATAACGTCTTGAGGTGTGGTGATCAGGAATACTACCGATAACTGAAATACCAATTCCCAAAAATCCTGACTCCATACTATCATAACTTCTCCCCAAATAACATGAACCAAGAAGTTAACCTGAACCTCCTTTGATACCATTTTGTCACGAACCAAATCTAGTTTCCAATGATACTAACACCAAACCCAACCTGTGACAAGGCCCGAAGGGCATTCCCGATCCCCACGGGAAGTCACAAGTTCTCTAGTATCATAATATTAGAATTTGGAATGATTTACCCATGTTTATAAACATAAAACAACAAAAAATTTCCAATAAAACGAATCTGGATTTTTCAAACCAGACAATATTTTACAAAAATTTAGAACCGAATTACATATTTTAAAACCACTCAACAAGACTATAACAAAGGTACAAAACCAAAAGGAAACATTAAAAGAACCCTCATGGTAAGGGGCACCGCCCTTAAGCCATATCTACAAGAGTTCACCACCAAGGACCTGCTAGAAACCCGAACCGCTGGAACTAAAAACTGTACCCAACCTGCGACAACAAAAATAACCAAGTATAATTACACCCAAGGGTGTAAGTATGGTATGAGATAATTTTTATTAGGATACTACAACTAAGATATTCCATGTTTTAAACATTCAAATAAGAATAGTTTGCATGTTTTCATAAACAGGAAATGATATTTAAAATTTCTAAAAGACACAACTTAAAAATTTAAACAGTTTTCAAGTGGGCTATCTTTAAGAATCAACACTTTTAAAAATAATTTCAACACTATAGAATTTTATATCCAACCATACCATGTGCCTATGGTATGAAAAATGTAAATAATGAGCACAAGCAATAGGAAATAACTCTTAGGCACTAGCTCGATGTTGGTCCCAAGTACCTCGTATCTCGGTGAAAGTAACCATCATAAATATATGTTCTTGTGCATGAGCCACTAGTATGGAACATAACCATAACCTATTATTACCACAAAATCTTCATCGTAATTTAGTTATATTTTTATGCGTCAATCTTGCTAATTGAAAGTGAGGCCAATCCTCACGGGATCACTAGCATACTAGTGCACGTCTACCCACCTAGATACCCGGGTTTCCCTCTTGTGCTCAAACAAGTTCAAAAAGACAAGAAGTATAATTTTCACATGAAAATAACATTTCCATGTCACATATTCCCCAAAAAGAACACATTTACATCACACAAGTCACAAAATACACTTTTTCATTCAAATGCATTTTTAAATCATACACACACCAAAATAGCCCACAACACTTTTCACATCACTTCAACACATCAACACATCCTTTATACATTTTTATAAATAATTTAAAAGGAGATAAACATAAAATAACAGCCAACACACACATTTAACATAATACCATTTTTACCTTTAAAATAATTGTATCATCAAACTTACACGAAACAGCCCACAAACAAGTTTCACCCTAATATGACAATTTAATAAAACATTTAAGAAATTTAGAAAACATTATAAAAATGTTTGACATCTTAAAATATCTCTTAACCTTTAAAAATCCCATTATAGGTGAACACACACACCAAACAGTACATATTCACACTTTTCCCACGTTATTTAACCAACTAAAACATTTTCAAATTTCTTAAAAAGAACCTAAGTGGTGTAAATATGTCTTGCACACACAACCCATTTCAAAACCAACCATTTAAGACAAAAACCATACCAATTCATATAAAAAACATAATTTTAATCCATATATACATTTATAAAACCATTTTCAAGTGTTATAAAATCACCTTGAATAATACAACCAAAGATACAAATGAAAACACACATTTTTATAAAATTCTCACAAGAAGTATATCAATGTTATACAAATCAAACCTATTCAAAAACCCTATTTTTAGGCCCACATGACACTAATACATTACCAAACCATAATTGGAAGGACAAACAAGATTTAGTAAACCAATTCCTTAAGTTATAAACTACACCCAAATAATACCCCATGAGTTAAACATTAAAACACCCAATTTCAAGTTAAAATTAAACTATAAAATTAAACACATAATCAAATCAATCATAAATAGTTTTTACACCATGCACAACATATGAGGAATATGAAAAATGAGTAAATATATAAATATAACTCAACAATAATTGTTTACACATGGAACCACCTACCTTTTTATGAAGAAACCCTCAAAACATGGTGTGAAATAGAAACCACACCACCACCGCACCTAAAGGAAATGAATTCAACCAAAACACAAAATATTTCATCCAAATGACATGAAATCAAACCCTAGGTTCTAAATCTAACTTTTGAAAATTATAAACTTCAATTATAAAAGAATAAACCCAAGTCACATTGAATGTAACCCTAAGAAAATTGAAAGAATAATGAAGAAGACCAACTTACATGAGAGATGTTGTAGAAATTTCCCCAAATACACCAGTATCTGATGTTTAAAATAAAAAAAACATTATTTGAGATTCAAACAAGGATAAGGAGCCCATGTATAAATTTCAATGGGGAAAAAAGAGTGATAAATAAAGGAGTTATGATGGAAAGAAATTACCTTTACAAATCTGCTCGAATTGAGAGAGATTAGGAATACTCGACTTGTTCTGTGAATAAAACATTCTCCAAAACGGTTAATAAGAGATTAGGGGCGCCAAGGTTTAGTGTTCTTGGGTTATAGGTGGAATCACTAAAAAATATTTAAAATGGATTAATATATTATATAAACAATTTTTTTAAACTGGAAATGGGATTTCGGGAATGCCCAATCCCTTAAATAAAAATCCATATCCACTGAGAATATGGTTTCTTAAATGCTATGAATTAATATTTGGGTGTTAATAGGACATTTTATGACAATAATGAATTGGAATTAATGAAGAAAATTGAAAAAAGAATGAGTTATAAAAGAAAAAAATTAATTTTATATCAGGAATTGGGCTCATGGTTTGGCCCAATTCAAGAAAACTCATCCATTCCTCCATAAAAGCTTGGGAATCCCCAAAAACAAATCATTGATGGAAAATAAAATAAAAATACCTTTGAAATAAGTTATTTATGTGACACTCTCTATGATACAAGAGGACAGAGAATCTCTCTTTCTATTGGAATAAATAGTGCATGGAAGGAATCTCATCTACCACTTGTATAGTGGTTTGATAAAAATACCCTGATCGGGTTCCGAGACCCCGTATATTAAACATCCACTAAATTTTAAATAATTAATTAATTATGAATAACTAACTTTATCATAAATATTATTTTTCATTTAATGCATACTTATAATACATATTCAATATATTTCATGAAAAAACCAAGTCATTAACTCAACCTGCAATTCCTGTTATTATATAAAAACATTGAATATTAAAATAATATTTTTTTGTTAGGTATGATTAAATGTATTTAATTAAACATATGTAAATAAACTAAACAAATAAATTAATCTTCTAATTCTTTTCATGAAAAAAATGAATTTATATATTTATCAGTGATTGATAAAACATGGAAAACACTCTAACCCCATAGTGAGGCCCACTATTTCCTATATAAATATCACCAATATAAAAAAAATTCTTGCATGCACTATTTTTTTTGAACCTCTATGTCCTTATCATGATATCATTGAATAGTATTCATTAACCAAGAGTGGATTCTAGAAACCCATTAAGTCTAATAAAAAGATATAGAATAGTTATAACAATGATAATCAACTTATAAACACACACTGCATAATATAATATCTTTGTAATTAGATATATCATAAAGTAGTACACACACTTGTTTCATCATCCATTATTGTTTTATTATATATTTATCTAACTAGAGACATTTAACCTCAACTACCAGGGCCATGGATTTATTAAGGTACTACCATTCTAATCAGCTAGGCATGAGATAATACTTCCTCAAATCAGAAGTGATGAATTATATCATGGCCATTAAAAAAATTCCAAACCACCAATGGTGAACCTAACAAAATCTAACTCACTGTGATTTAATTATCATGTTTTTTCCTTGTATAAAAGTCCACGATCAATTTGCACACATTTATAGTGATCTCAATTCAGGAGACCAATACACATGTCCATATATATGAACTACCAATCACAGCTAAAACATGTGGAGTTATTATTGGTGGGTATATAATCATGATATCATCTATCAAATATCACCAATTATGAACATCATGATAGGAAGTCTCAATGATTACGATCCCATGAAAACTACTAGTAATACGTCAACTTTTTCCAGTTAGTATGACGTATCAAGACCATATGAAATATATTTATGAATAATTTCATGGTATCTCAAGGTTCTAATTATATCCTAGGATTTGATATTACATTTTAATATGAAAAATAATCTATAGACGTTATCATTTAATAGTGGATGCATAAATTTCTACACTAAAATGGTATGTAAATATCATACATAACCCATTATATCCTTGATATGGTAATTGAAATTACTGATAATATTGGTTCTAGGGAACCCAGTTCTACAAAACTCTCACTTTCACTAGATCCAAATTGATAACTATCATTTGACCTCTCACATGATGAATATAATGTTTTTGTTGAGTCATGACTTTAGTTTATAGGTTTTCTAGGTTTCTACATCATGGATATTCTATTATGTGAGACCTCATCTCTTTGAGTAAAACTCATTAAGAGATGTAATAACCAAGTGTAAATATTTTGTCCATGATAAAAAATTGACATATTTTCTACAAATAATAAAATAATTTTAATTATGATAATACATTACTTAATTGGTGTGACTCCAATAACTAGAATAAATAATTGTGTATTTTACATAGCTTCTTGACCTTCGTAGAAGCCACAACACACTCTATATTTTTTGACATGTCTACCACTATCTTTAATAAACATTTATTTCTCATTAACATAACCTAAATAAGATATTAGATCAAATTTATCTATATGAATAGTAGTTTGTGTCCCCATGTAACTATTATCACATCCTCTCTACATACCAGGTACATATCATTTGTACTTGATCAAGTGATTCATATAGTTCTAACTTCTTCCCTTTCAATTATCTTGGATATAATTGATAATTACCTATCATAAAATGTATGTTGGAAATATCATTTTTTTGTACATATCATTTTATATGTTATTGATCCATCACATAATCATGTGGACTTTTAAATCATCACATTAATCTCCCATATTCCTATTCATGTCTTCTTAGAGAGATTCATGCTATGTGACATTGGTAAAAATTCTTTATTGAATTGTTCCAACCTGAATGTTTCAATATTTTTTTAGTATATGTACTATGGACTTACTCTCAACAACCATTATATCTTCCTCAGTAGATATCATTTCTTAGAACATTGAATGTTTCATTAAGTCAATCATTATAGAATTACATTCATCCTGTTCTTCACTAAATTTAAGACCAATAAATATTTTCCATATGTTTCCAAACATATTATACATAAAAAATATGGTGTTCCCATTAACCTCTCATAGAAACGTGGAAAAAAATTATTCCAAATGAATTCTCTAAGATATTTTTTCATACATTAATACTTAACTATATTTAAGTAACGTGCACCTCTTATTAACATTAAATGGTGTCATCGTCCATTTCTTTTTGCATCGTATTGACATCATCCAATATTGGTGGTATTGACATCCAATGCTAAATAAAATGATCATTCAAATTATCTATGAGAAGTAAAATTCTAATTAATTTAGGAATAAAGAATGGGAATTACCAATCATGCCTTATTGGTACCACACTTTTTACCATACATGTATATTTTTATTTAAATACCCACTAAATTATTATAAATAATGAGCTTGAGATTTCATACATGGAATCCATTATTAAATTGTAGTTGACCTTTTTATTTTTAGCTAATTTTCATATACTTCTTACTTTTATTAATTATCATTCTCAATGAATAATTTATCACAAACCATAGTGAATATAAAATGGTCACCATGCTTTTATCCATCCCACACATTATATGTCTCTGGAATATTCCCCTTGCACACCTATGGTGGAAATCATTCCTCTGTAAAATGTTTTTGTATCTGTTGAATTTACTAAAATCAATTCAATCTGGATCCTACTATCTCAATTATATAAATTTACCATTATATATAAATATAGTCAATTACTTTTAATATCATTTTTCTATCTTATGGGTTAATGTAATATCCTAAGAGCCTTTTAGGATAATTACATTATATTGTCATTCTATTTTTCTAGATTCAAATTTGTTTATATCCTAACATACTCTTTGCATCTAAACAATTTTTTAATGACATAATGGATTTCCATCATATTATAAATCATATGATATCCATTATCCATGATAGTTGGCATATGGATTTTGGATAATTTTTCTATTTCAAAAGCAAGTCATGAAAAAATAGAGGTATCTACAATTCATTTGTTTTATAATTGATGCTCATGTTCACATACATTATGAATTTGATGTGTAAAATGATATGTGCATTTAGGAATTTATCCATGATACATTTTATTGATCAATGTTAACATGTAAGACTCACCATAGATCCTCTTTATTAGTATCATATCTTTGATGTGGATAAGGTAAAGTGTGACCAAGAATTACTCCACACTACATTATTTTGATCAATGAATTCTTCGTAAATATATTCTTCAACATACCATCCCAAAAAGAATTATATCATTTGACCCTGATAATATCATACATCACATTAACATTCCTTAATCACATAAAAGGAATATTATGATATATATTTACCCATAGATTACCCTTAAAATAGATCATGCTGTCTAGCTGAACTAGTTTTGTAAGCTTTGTAGAACACCTTTATTTCTAAATGTTACTTTAACGAAAAAATAATTACATAGGTATGTCAATAACACATAAGGTATTTAACTCTAATGATTCTAGATACCATAATGGTTATATACTTGATAGATACATATTTTTTCTTGACAACATATTATCTTTCCACAACTAGGTATATAAATATTACATTTTATATTCATAATGTATTTCCTACAATTATTGTATCACTAATATATTACATGAGATTATACACCATAAAAATCATTCATTCAGAAAATTGAATAATTTATACTTTTGTATAAAGGAAAAATGATATAATTTTCTAGTAATACTAAATAAAATATTTACTAGAATAATTATACTTGGCAATTTGAAGTTGTGTGCTTCTCACCACTGACTTAGGAACCACCCTTTATAATCCACTTGGAGAAAACTCCTTACTTATTGTATTCTTTATTTTCATACATTGTTTCTATATTTTAATAAATATATTTGAATGGAGTACTAAATTTAATACCTCAGAAGAAAAATAGAAACCTTGGATATAATGATGAATATTCATTGAAGAAAAATAAAGTATTTTCTTATTCAATTCAATTCATTACATTTATCATCCATGGAATTTACTTCACGATACGCAAAGAACATATCCTCTATCTTAATACCTATTTATTTGAATGAATTGGTGAAGAGTTATTTTTAGGTCAAACTTATTTTTGGTCTTTTAACATTTTCTTTGAACTTTTTCTCCATAAGAACAAAATATTAATCTTTTTTAAAAGATCATATTGATTAGGAAACCTTACCTATAAGGTAACAAGGTTTTTTATCCATACTAATAATTTCTTGATCTTAAATTAAATTGGAGTAAATGTGTGAAAATTATATATGAATTTATTGTGATACCCCTTTCATATTTACATGTAACCATTGTAATTATAACCAATTTATATCTCTCTTTACATTCTCCTCATAATATTTTCAGAGATAAGACTACATGTAATATCATCCTTGTCCTCTTGTAGTATCCATAACTAAGGTCAGGCACTGAAGAGAACATAATAACATAACCATCATATTCTCTATACATGATTATCCTTCAGAATCATAATCACACTCACTTCCTGAGGTGGATCAAAAAGTATTAGGGATACCACCACCTTGAATTTCAGATATTGTAGTATTGTGTGAAAGAACATATACTAAACTTTTGGAAACATATAATGGATAGGTAATTTAATTTGTCCAATAATTATCATAGTATTACTTATGGTATTACTTTCCATTTTCCACAAAAAAATAAAATCTAGGATATTAATAATTCTTATATTGATTATCGATTTGGAAATTATTGATAAATTAATTAAATTATTAAATATATCCAACTATTTTATAAAACACTAAAAACCATCTTTACTGGAATTAGAATACTCTCTCACTTGAGTATTCTAGTTTCAAGTATCCTTGAATCTCCCCTCATAGTCTACAAGATATGGCTATGCCACAACATAAATATTTTAAGGTAGGAGTTTGATTGTCCATACACATTAACTGGAAGCTCTTTGATGTGTTGAGTGATTTCGCAGCTTCTAAAATCATAAATATGATTTACTAAATTATTTAATCTTAAATTTCAACAAGATAGATATGGATAATCTTTTTCTGCCTACTTGAGGTAAGTAGACCCATCATTTTCATATGAACACCCCAGTAGTAGGAGGCACCCTCAACTATGGATGACTGAGCACCTCAAACACCTAGATATGTTCAAATTAAAATAATAGAAGGTCATTTGGGACATAATATTTCTTTGGGGGTTTTATTATTTTCTTGAATAATAAAATCCATTTTTATTAAATATATTCCATCCATATTGTCGCACTCAAAACTGATCATGCATTAATAGAAAAAAAACACATCACATCCTTAAGAATTTTTCTTATTTAATATTTTATGTGTTTTCCAGATTTCTTATATAGGAATAAAATTATATAAAATCATAATATAAATAAAATACTTGGATGTTCTTTGGAAGTTAATATTGGTTGATACATTTAAACTTAATTGATCAACCATGACCTAGTAAAATCTTACCAGAGTCATATATTTACTCGTGGTGTAAGTCATCCCCCATCCAGTGTGTCTAAATCATGTCTAGATTTATCCTCATCTAGTGGGGTTTGGGCCTTCTTTCATTATCTTCAATTATGCATGTATACTTGCATGCATATGAGGGGGTCTAGGGAGTAAAATATAAAACATATAAATGGGACACATATGCCCTTATACATATTGACTAAAAATAAGACGATGCACCAATAATCATTTAATTAACTACTTATTAAAGTCATGATACTCAAGTAATATGTAATAAGATAAAAATAAAACAGAAATGTAAGGTTGGTCACCATCTCAATACTAATTGGTATAATAAATAAATGTGCAATAAAATTAAATTGTAATAAATTTAGTATAAGGGTATTTACATAATCTAAATGAATAATAAAAATTCAAATAATTTATTTTATTCAAGTCTATCATTAATTTAATTTTAATTCCAAAAATTAAATTAATTTTTTAATTTAATTTAATACCAAAATTAAATTAATAATTTTGAATATTAAAAAGTAGTTTTTTTCAAAAATAATAATTCATTTAATTAAATACTAAAATTAATTTTTGATTATATTAATGTTTCTCACACCCCAAATACTATTCAGAATTGTTTTGGGCCAGGAAGACCCCGTGTAGACCCATATCAGGATATATAGACCCAGTGTAGGGGTATTTTGGGTCAAGTCAGCCCACCCAGACCCGTTCTGCTTTAGAAAAACCCACCTATACCTATTTTGGGAAAGATCTAGTCATAGAAATGTAATGGAGATTCATATTTTTATTGTACAAAGGCCAATAGAGAGGTGGCACAATGGTGCAAAAATCGGGCATGGTAGTGATCTGGTCGTTGAAGGGTGGCTGTCGAGGGAGGCACTACCAACTGGAGGGAGGGATTTCTCTAATGGTTAGTTGGGAAATCAGGTGTTCTTTTTATTCCGATAAATATGTTGTAAACTATGGTTCGATCAGTGTGAGGAGACCAATGAGGTAGAGGATACTCGACATGTCAAGGAGATAGAAAGGGGTTGGACATCTCGATAGCTAGCTAGCTCTTGGTCTTGAAGGTATAGTGGTGGTGGTGGTGGTCGGTGTGGGTGGTAGTCGCGCTAGATCAATTAAGTGATAAGGTCTCTAATTTCGAGGTTGATAGGGAAATACATGTGGTCAATAGGGCAAGTGAGAGATAGTTCACTCGGCCAAAACACAAAAGGGTAGCTCAATCCTTCAAGGGGTTGTGGTGAGCACACCACGGGGGGTGCCTGATTTCTTTGGAGAACTGGGAGAGGGAGGCAGATGTGCCTCTCTAAGGGGGATACCCCAATAGGTGGTGGGCCACATGTTCCTGGAAGAGAACCCCCTTACCCCCTACTTTTTTTTATTTTCTAAAACATGCATATAGGTTGTTAAAAACTTTTCAACCCCTTTGTTATGTGTGTATTTATTGTGATTCATCATTTTATCAATCCATTCTCATGGACTAAAATATTAAAATTTATTTTTTTTAAAAAATATGACTGTCCCACTGGTGTAAAAATTTTAATTAATCATTGGAGGTTTTTTTATAGTATTGGTTTTGTAGAATATTCCTATTGGAAATTCTAGTAAAATTTAACACGTGTTAAAAAAATTCTTTATATTTTTTATATATAAAACATCAAAAAACTTTTCCTATAAAAAAACTTTATATGACTATATCTTGGTCATATTATTTTAAATTGACAAGAAATTATTTTTTAACTGAATTAATTTCCACTTCATTAGTTAAAAAAACATAACATTTCTATCATGGGGATTATTTATTAATTTATAAAATTAGTTTCCAAGATCTTTATGATTAAATAATCAAGACCAAACACATAACCATGTTGTTTCCTTTGTTTTCTACCAAAATTAAATATTTTTAAATATTTTATAAGGCTAACAACTTAAATACTGAAATTAACACCATAGATGTTATGGAAGTGAGTCATGTTCATAAAGAATTGATTTTAAAACCATAAAATATAATATATGATATTGTGGATTCATTAAGAGTTTATAAAATTAATAAAAATAACATTAAAAACACATTATTTTAAATGAAAAAAATAAATATTTGGTTTTGGATTAATTTTAAATCATTTATTACATCGCTATAGGTCCATTATGATGTCAAAATATAGACAGAATATTTATACTGTATTTAATATTTACATAAAAAATCAACTGACTCACAAAATTATGAAAATTTTACCAATGGAAAATTTTGACATTCTGATTTGAAAAAAAATTATTTTATGAAAATAATTTACTAAATATGAGAATTTTCATTTTTAAATTAAAATCCTTATTTATAGAAAAATATTTTTTATGATATTAACCACTTTATGTCCATTATAAAAGTTACATTGTACTTCAACAAATTATTTTATAATTTATATGTTAATAATTATTATATAACAATTATTAATTTTTAAAAAATATTATTTATATTATAAATCATATAATTTTATAAAATAGGGTTTTATTTTAAACTATATATTTCCCAAAAAACAAATTTTAATTTTTTTTTCTATCAAAATATAATTTTTATAAAACTTGTTATATAATCATTGATAAAGTAATGATAAAATTAAAAAAAATAAAATATTTATTTTATAAAAAAATATAAAAATTCTTATTACTAGGGTTAAGAAACATAACCCCTTATTACACCTACATATGGCTTAAGGCTAATGTCTATGATGGTGACACTTTCTTTGGGTGGTTCGGCGAACATGGTTTGGATTATGATCTCTATAAGCTTGAACATATCTAGTAAATGGTTTATTTCATGTCTTAGTTATTAGATATCATTTTAGGTTTGTTCAGTGGAAAAAGATGAGTGATTCTAACTCCCATAGAAGCTCTGATGAATGGGCTCCATAGGGTACGATCTTACTGGTCGAGGCCATTGATTGTCCTATCTATATCAATTGAATTTTCTCACAACCCTAAATATATAATAATGATAATGGTCATTATATAATGGATATATTAATAATGGTTATTATTCTTAATTATCTTTTAAATTTGATAGTTTATAATTGAGAATGATCCAAAACAACTAAAATAGTTTATGCATTTTCTAAAACATCATTACTTAATAATGAATTTATTAAATTAAAAATGGGATTTATTTTATAAAAAATTGGGTCGTTACATTTATCATATATATATATAGTGTAATAAATTTACTGACACTTTATCTAACTTTGGAGTAGGATAGGGGTGTATCTAGCATTGGTCTTTGCCAAAGTGGAATGAGGATATATTATTTATGGACATCTATAAAATTACATCATTCAATTATTTATAATATTCTATGGGCCCTTTTGTTTTTCGTCATAGAGGAATATTATTATTATAAAATATAAATTACTTGGGTAAAAACTAATTAAAAATATAAAAACTGTAATGGTAAAATGTAAAATAAACTAGTGGAAAAAGACATGAAACATGTTTAGAATGTAAGATATCAACATTTTATATAGAAACATACTCTTTTAAATATTTTAAATACTATTATTTTATCCTTTTAATGGTGACTAATGGGCTATGGAAGGTTCTAAGAGTGTCCAGGGCTTGTTGGGAGCTCATATATCTAGTTTTAGAGAACCAGACTAAGGCACATGGTTACTGCACAGTTAGTTCTAATCGTGTGAATCAACTGTGAAACCCAATGAGGAGGTTCATGGTTAGTGTAACTATACGAGGTATGCTTCACAACCACATAAAATATTCAATAAATTATAGTTATAGGGAGAATATTTTTTTCACATGATTTTTAACGATGTGAGGGATTGGTCTCCTTCAACCATGAACATGCACATGCTTCATACGGGTTGTCTTACCATGTTCCTAGATGTGTGAGGGGGTTTCACCTTTGGTAGTGGGTATCAATATTTGGTGAATGGTTTGGCCAACCATGAATATAAACCATGCACCCATTTAAAATTTGTTAAATTACTTTTTCACCATATATACTTTAACCCTTTAACCCTTCTCCTCCTTCTTCAAACCCATAGTAGTGACCACTATGGGAGAGATCATCTATTTATCCTCCTATATTTGGTGAGATATCCTTAATCCATACTCACAGTTTAATGAATTTAGTCATGATGGATCACCCTTGGTAATAATATCATTCCTTTTACATCTTTTCTTGGTTTATCACACCACCTTGGATGTTAATTTCATGAAATAACATTTACCCTATTTTCAGTAAATTTGTATAATTTTTTTATTTATCCTATTCTATCAAGAATATGAAGCTGATATCAAATGAGGAGTCATAAAAAATTATAAGTTAGGTGGTACAATACTATTTCCTAAAATTATAGGTGTCTATATCATGTGGCATTGTGTCATGAACTGAAATTTTCATGTGTTACCTATTAAATGTTGAACTAATTAAATAAATTATTATGCCTAAATTTAGTCTTTGTCCCCTAGTGTTCATAATTATAAGATTTCTACATTAATTTAAACCATCCATTACTGTATGTTACTTATATTCCTTGATTTTTTTCTTTATTTATAATGCTCTAACACCCCTTGGGTGAGTTTATTAAATTTATTGACCATATTTCCATGTTTATATAATTAAACCACTTAATGTAGGTTTGGATTTTTACACTTAAATTAAATAGTCAGTTTAAATTAATTCAATTAATGAATGTCATGGACACTGACATGTCATTTTGATGACTTTTATTATGTCGTGGGTTGCACTTGTGTTTAGACTCTTAATTCCTTGCATGGTCTCATTAGACATATTGAATTAATTGAATTATAATGATATTATATCAGTCCATGGGTGAATCCTAGATTCAGAACATAGAATTATAGGGATGGGTTAATGGGGAAGATGAGAATATTTCATTATATGGCCAATACTGGGATTCCGTATATGGAATTCCATGTATAAGCTCACATAGAAGATGAAATTATATTATGTTAGTAGATAAACATGGGTTTCAATATGGAACAACTTAGATTATCTCATTGGGATGACAAAATCATGTAATGATTTTTTTGCTGCCTAGATTCCCTACATGCATTTACATGGATTTTATCAGGACAATAATAGATTCAATGACACATCTTCCAAGTCATAAAACACATTTAAATTAAGTCAATGTTTTAAATACGTAAATATATTGTTTTACCCAGATTGATATGTCATAAATACCCTGGTAATTTTTTATCCCTTATGTGGTTGTCATTATGTAGCTATGACTTGAGTATTTGCCTCTATCCCCAAAATTTTATTATAAAATAATAAATACCCATATAAATTTAGAATCAAGCCTAATATTATTGAAATGGATGTGTATCCCCTGGGAAGCTGAGCTGTCTGGGTTGAATGTATTTTATAGATTTTATTTTCTATTATACTTTCACACTATTTATTCTATATTCATGGGTTGGATTATATTTTACAACATTGGTGGAGGCCTATTATGTTTTAATCACATGTTATTTGATAAAATGATTGCTACCTGGATAGAATTAATGGATGTAGGAAGGGAAAAGTGAATAAACCCTCCAAGGATGCATGATTTTCAATCCTATAATAGAGTATGGGAGAAGAGGGTCGAGCTAGTGCCCATGATCCAATTAGAGTTTGGATTTTTCTATTTTTTTGACTTTTTTACAAAATATAGTGTGTATTTCTTATCCACGTTCCCATTACTCCCATTTTTGCATATAATTATGAAATCATTATTTTTTATATGATACTACTTGTTACTATTTACATCATATTATTATCATCTGGATGTTTTAAGTTTGTTGATTCAATATAATTTTTCTAATATTTATTTATTATTTCACTATTGCTTTATTCTTTGATAAAGAGGGTACTGTCTCTCTATAGTAACATCATAGAATCTTGCTACTACTAAACAACCTTTGGTGTAAGAGGAGGCATACTTCAGGCTATGTGGCCATGATCTTGAGTAACTTGTATGTGGACTAGGCTCAGAATATCACAAATTCGTATAATAGGTTCTTTTTCTTTGTCTTACTGTTTTGGGTAAGTAGAAAGGAGGATGGGGTGTATTAGAATTTTTAAATGAGCCTATTACATAGAGTACCTAACCTGTGTACATATAAATACCATGTTTTTTAATATGGGCCTTGTTTTTTTTAATTTATCTTGTTATACTTGTACTATTTCTCTAGTGGTTGAAGCACATGAATTTTTATTTTCTTTATGACTATGGAATTTTTACCCTTGTCCCGGTATAAAAAGAATTTATTATTTCATGCATCATTATAAGTATTTATGTAACTATATTCCATGCATATTCCATAAAAGAAATTATTATATACATTTCCTGCAGTATGTTGTAGTTCCTTTATTACTATAATTTTAAATGCACTTAAACTTCTTTTAGGGAATAAATAATTGTTTACTTTATGTGTCTTCATCAACCAAATAATTTTTTTACTATGTTTCTTGATGGTGGTACCTTTACAATCCCATAATGATATGTTTTATCCATGAAAATTTATCCACATTGGCTGAAACATTAGTGTATTTCGATTAAATGGATGCTAATTTTAATTTATAAAGTGTGTTCCTCTAAAAATTAGGATTGGTTATCCATATAAATGAATCATTTTATATGTTATTTGAGATATTGATACAAAATATAAAAGTCTAGTTTAAGTTACATGAAGTTTCAATTGTAACTTATAAATATTAGGTCTTTATAACATTGTAATGGTGGCTCGTGAAACTGAACTGTTATATAAATATAAAATATATTAACTTATAAATTTTAAAAGGACTGGTTTCCATTAAATGGGGATAATAATTGATTCATAAAAAGATTTTTCTTTTATAACTTTCAATTGAAACACTACATAATGGAATATATGTTGCGAGATACAGAACCTTGACCCAAACCTGAATTATTAGTTGGAAACTAGTATTTTGTCTAGTGATTATTCATAATCTTATGAGTTACATATACCTAAAATTAGTATAAGGAAGATGGGTATTGAATATTTTATATTAAGTATTTGTAACTATCATATTCTTTAATATTATACCCTTTTTGTTATCAAAACTACTAATGATGTGTAAATTCAACATTGTATATATATTCCTTCATGATGAAATTGAATAAAATGTTGGAAAGGTGGAAATGACCATGATCTGAAGGTGGTGCTTCCCACACCACCAGTATTACCTCTTATAGTTAAACCTACGAAACCACTTTTAATAACTAATTCGGTTATCAATTATAAGTTTCTAGAGGATTTATTATGTTTAGTGCAGATAATGAAAGGAGTTCCATGGAATCATTGACTATATTAGTGTTGTCTTGAGAGTTCTCACCCACATACTTTCTCATAAGATAGTGGCCCTCAGAATACTGAGTCATAGATAGAGTCTATTTTATATATTTTCTGTCATCTTGAGACACCTCTATAAATAAGGGTCAACCTTACAGTTTATATTCTTTATGATTCTGAAAAAATTTGGTGTGATTTTATTACCCAAGAATATCAACATTGGGACATGGTATGGGGGGAAATAGAATACCTTCTAGGATTAATTCTATATGGAATCTTTGAGAGCCAAATGAACTAGGGAATCTGTATATTTTGAGTAGTGTACTATATCTATTGTAGACAATTTAGATCATTTCATAGAACCCCAAGATTTTATTACCACTATTAATGGTGATTAATTGGCTAGGGAGAGTAGATTTGAGGATGGGCTTAATAAATCCATCTGTTTTCATGTGAATGTTTTCTTTTTTACTACCATTTCTAAAATAGTGACCAAATATTGCATCTCCATGCATAACCTTATAGAAATAGAGTGTGTGGATCATGGTGTTTTTGTTCCTAGAAATGATCTAAATTCATTTAGTGATATAAGGAATAGATTTTTGATTTCTCATAAGGGAAATAGTAGTTAGAGTATAGGCCCTGGTAGCCTAGTAGTTTCCCATCAATGTCATAGGTTGGGACACAAGAATCCCCAATATATATAAGAATCATTAGAGTTTCATTATTATGAAAAAATGGGTCATATTAAGTGGTTTTTTTTGTAATTTTAATCCAATGGTCAATGAGAGGGGTCCTTGATTATCTCATAGTTCTGGAGTGGGATCAACCACTTCATGTAAGGAAGGGATCTGGAATTTTATAGTCCATTTGGGTGGAATGTGTGGTCGAGGTCAGGGAATAAAGTCCTATGATATGTAATTCCAGTAGTACATACCCAATTAGGGTAGTTGGGTTGAAGCATAGGGTCACATATTAGCCTGGTTATAGGCTTTACAGCCTACACATGAGGAGTTGGATTCCTTTCCATCTATAGTTCGATGTATGATTTCAGTGTCCTTGAATTTAGTATCTACTTTATTTTATAATTTTTCTTCACATTCATTTATATTTTTAGATATTGTGTAATGTATTAGTCTTCAAATTTTTTACTTATTTGGGGTGATGAATTTATATACACCATTTGTAGTAGGATCATAAAGTGTATTCTAATTCAAGGAGTGTCCCCTTGAGTTAGGTTGTTTTTATTTTTTTCTAGATGATCTCCATCCTCGAGATGATAGGATTTGACATAATTCTTGTGATAGACTAGTTAATTATCCATCGATTCAATTTTTATTATTATCATTAGAGGTTTTATTTTTCATCACCCATAGGTGGTAGCTATATTCATAGGGATGAATGGGTTGTCCAGGTGAGACGAGTTAAACCTATTCATCATTGGCACGGTAGAGTGTCAGTACAAATTTATATTCTATTTCTAAATGAGTAGATACCACATCATTTAAACATCCATCCTATATTGGATCATTTTGAGGATGTATTTCATAAAGAAACTTTAGGGATGCCTCCTTATATTGAGGTAGATTTCACTATAGAGGTTGTTCCTAGAGTACCACTAGGGTCTATTTATCTATACAGGATGGATCCAACTGATATTTAGTAACTCAAAATATAGTTGAAGGACCTGGAATCCAAAGGGGTTATAAATACCAATACGTTACCTTGGGGTATACTCGTGTTTATCACCAATAAGGTGGATGGGAAACTCATGTTATTTGTGGATTACTGGTGGTTGAATCAACTTATAATGAAGAACTGGTATCCCCTACCTCATATAGATGATCACTTCAACCAGCTCTAAGGAGCATGATTTTTCATAAAGATTGATTTTAAGTTGGGAAATCATTAGTTAAGGGTCATACCCTATGATATATTAAGTAAAATATTCTATAGTAGATATGTCTTTAATGATTATTTTTTATGCCATTCAGTCTTACATATGTGTTAGTTGTTTTCATGGATTTTATGAACCGGGTCTTCAACCTATTTTGGACTCCTTTGTTGATGTTTTCATTGATGGTATCCTGATATATTCTTAGACTCTAAAAGATCATTGTAAACACATTGACATAATATTAAATAGATAAATATAACATAGGCTATGTTCCAAGTCTACAAATTCAACTTTGACATTAATAAAGACCGCTTATTGTGTCACATAATATCATACTTAGGGGAATTTTTTGGAATGAGAGATTGTGAGAGCCATAGTATCATTGTATAATCCCAAGAAAATTTTTTATATTTAGAGTTTATTTACGATAGTTGATCATTAAAGGTTTTTTATTTACTATTTATCACACTCTTCAGAACCTATTACAGGATTGGCCAATATGGGAATTAAATTCATGTGGTATGAATCTTGTGAAAGATCCTTTCAAGGGTTTAAATAAAGGCTTACCTTAGCACCAATTCTAATTCTACCTAATCATGATAAACGATATATGTTTTATTATGGTGCATTAGGCATCGGTAGGAGGGTTGTTTTGATGAAAGGGGATAGAGTCATGGTATACATGTCTCTCTAGTTGATGCCTCATGAGAAAAATTACCCAATGCATAATCTTAAGATAGATAAAGTTGTTCATTTCTTATGTTGATGGTGGGATTAATGAATGGGAGAGCAGTTTTTAGATTACATAGAAAAAAATATCCTCCTATAAATATCCTGTATGTTTGAATTGAATCTAAAAAAATAAATATGATTTAAATACATTTAGTATTTTTATTTTGATCCTACTTATATTCATGGGAAATGAAATACATTAGCTGAATCTCAAAGATGGAAGAGTTAGAAATAATCTCTTCATGAATCCTATAATGAGTGGATGTTTATGGATATTATTTATAATATACATAGTGATATTGATAAGTTCCATGAGTAGAATCTTATTATGGTTATAGTAGTTACTTAATTACTTCTGTATTGAGTAAATATGAGACACCTATCAGATCCTCAAGGCTTGGTCTTAGAGGACACTGTGTCTGGTGAGGACCCTCTTCTTGGATGGGTCACTGAAAAGGATGAGATATTATGAATTTATGGACATATCTATATTCTTAGAGATGTGTGATTGGAATTGATATGAGAATCGCATTCATCTAAATGGGTACTCACCTCTAGTTAGTGATGTAGTATGGGTGATTGTAGAAAACTAATGAGATTCTCCCATTTTATGCATATTATAGAGACCTTTTCTATACATGAACATGGTAGAATATATGTATGGGAGATTATAAAACCCTATGGAGTTATTTATAACATTGTATCATATAGGGAAATTTGTTTCACATCTTGGTTCTGAAAGGGGTTTGAAAAGGATTTGGGTTCACAGGTGCTTCTGAGTACACCATACCACCCACATACTGATAGTCAATATGAGTATATGGGTGGTATAGGACATGATTAGGGATAATTTCTTGATTTTTAAGGTTATTCATAGAAAAATTTACCTATAGTTGATCTTTAATACAATAATATATATTCATGTGATTATGGAAATGGATCTATATAAGGCCCTATACGGTTGGTTGTTTTGTTCACCTCTTTGCTAGTTAAAGGAAGGGAAGGGAGTACTAATGTGACCCTCTCTCATTCCTTAGACATTAGAATAGGTACATATTATAAGTAATAATGTGGTTATATTGTAGTGTAGTAAGATGTCTTATACCAATCGTCATCGCTGACCACTGGATTTTGAGGTGGGATGTTGGTTCTTCCTATATATTTCACGTAGATTCGTCCATCGATGGATTCTGAGAAAAAGGAAACTTGAACCATGGTTCATTGGACACTTTTATATTTTGGAGAGATTGGGGATGGTATCCCATAATATAGCATTAACTGAGAGGTATCGGTACATGTATTGTGTCTTCTATGTTTAAAGGAATCATCATCATCATCATCATTATAACACATCTCATTTTATTGATCTAGATGATTTTGATTAAGATGATAATAATTATTTTGAGGAGTATCCATTTCGTATCATTGATCTTAGAAAAACTAATCTTTTTGGTAGGTTAGTTACCCTAGTAAAGGTACTATGGGAGAATGTTTATGTATATAATGAGACCTAGGAGATAGAGACTGATGTATATGCTCAGTGTCTAGAGTTATTATCAAATAAAAATCAATATCCATCAAGGAAACTCAGGGTTAAGTTATTTAATATAGGTGAGGTTGTAATATCCTTAATTTTCATATACGTACATACTCTTTTAAATATTATAAAGCCTCTTATTTTATACTTATAATATTTATTGAGGGACTACAGTGGGGTTTTGGATCATATGGGACTTTTTGAGAGCTCAATGCTCCAATTATTAGAGAACCAAAGTGAGGTAAACTATTGGCACACAATTAGTGCTAGCTATGATACTCAACCATGAGGTATAAAGAGAAATTTCATTGTTATATTAACAATAATATTGCGGTTTTATGGTCATGAGAGACCTATAAAAAATGACAGATTTGTTGAGAGTGGTTGGAACATGGTTTTTTTAACTGTGAGCCTAAACATGTAAGGTGTGGCCTCCTTAGAAAACGGGTACACATGGTATGGGAATGGTTTGTCAAACCATGTTCCTAGCCATGTGAGGGGGTCTTACCGTATAGAGTGGGTGCAAATGGTTAGAACATGGGTTGGAAAACAGTGTGTCAAAATTGTGTGGACCATTAAATTTGGTTAAATTTACTTTTCAACCATTTAGACTTTAACCCTTTAACCCTTCTCCTCATTATTCAAACACAAATCAATTACTATCATGGGAGATAACCTCCATTTATCTTCCAAGAATTGGTGAGATATTCATCATCTATACTCAAAATAAAACACCTTCATTCATGTTGGATCACCCTTGATAAGACTATCATTCCTTTTTCTTTGTTTCTCAGTTTATCATGATTCCTTAAATGTTATTTCATTGAAAAATTAGTTACCCTATTTTTCGGGAGTTTTATTGTTTTTTAATTTCTTCCATTCTATCCACAATATAATGTTTTATCAAAAGATGATTTTTATACTGGTATAAGGAAAGTGGTATAGTACTTTTCCATAAAATTAATCACTTCTATATCATGAATGGTGGCGATGCTTTCCAAAATTTCTCTATATCACATATTAAATGTGAAATTAATTAAATAAATTTATATTTCTTGTATTAGTTGGTATTTTCCCATAGTTTTCATAATTAGAGGTTACCTACCTCATTTTGAACCACACCTTAGCATTTTTTTCTTATATTCCTTAAATGTTACCCTCTTTAAGAAGGCTCAAACACCACTTGGGTGATTTTATTAAATGTATTGAACATATTTACTTGGGTATATAATTTAACCACTTTATGTGGGTTTGGAATGTCTCCTTTAAATTAAATATTCCATTTTAATTAATTGAATTTATGAATGGAAAAAACACTAACATGGTATTATAACCACTTTTATTATGTTTTGGGAGACATTTGGGTTTTGAATCAGGATGCTTTGTAATGTCTCATCAAAAATATTCAATTGAATGAATTATAATGAGATTATGTCATTTCATGGGTGATATGAAGATTACATTAATGGAAGACCATAGAAGGTATCATAGTGAAAAAAAAGAATATTTCATGTCGTCGTTGATACCTGGATTCCTTACATGGAATTCCATAGACTGGATTCATATGGAAAATGAGATTATATTATGTTGGTGGAAACACTTGGGTTTCAATATGGAACACCTTAGATAGGATCACTAGTCTGATAAAAAAAATTAATTCCATAAGAAATACCTTGATTCCATTCATGGAATGAATTTTATGGGATGAAGCCTCTAAATGATTCAACGATGTGTATTATAATTCAAATAACACACTTGGAGTTAGTAAATGTTTTAAATACATTAATTTCATGATTTCACCCCAACTACTAAGTCATAAAAACCATGGAACATGTTAATCCCTATAGTAGTTATAATTATGGAGGGACACCTTAGGTATATTCCTTAGGTATCAAACTTTTATTATAAAATAGTTAATACTCATAGAGATTATGGATTAGGTTTAAGTAGGTAGACTAAGATAGGTATCCCCTATGAACCTGAGTCGATTGGGATCCGTTTATTATAGATCTTTATTTACTTTCATAACTTCACACACTCCATTTTATATTCATGTTATGGATAGTATAAAACAGCATTTTTATTTTCCTGCTAAGCTTTACTTACAACCTATTCAGGTTGTTGAATGGTACCCAAAAAAACATCATGGATAAAGTTAGGAAAAAAGGGAAGCGCCCTACCATGGATTCTTGACTTTATGTACAAATATTTAGTATGAGAGTAGAGGACTGAGATGATTATCTGGATACTGTTATAGTTTTTTTTCTTTTGGTATATTTTTTTATATAATATACTTAGTATTCTTTATACCTATTCCCATTACTCCCCATTTTTGTATAACATCATGAAATAATCATTTTGTATATGATACTTCTTACTGATTATTATTTATGTCTGATTATAATCATCAAGATTGAAAACTTCAACTATTACATTATATTGTTTCTACTATGTATATATTATTTAAATATTGTGATATACACTAATAAAGAGGGTATAATATCCCCATTATACCATCATATAACCTTTCTAATTCTTTTTATCCTCAAGCATACAAGGAGGAAAACATGAGGTCATGTGGCCACTGGGTTTTTAATTTGAAAAAAATAAATCCAAAAACCATCATCATTTGTTTTCCCACACATGACTGCACATTAGGCATGCATGGATGTGACCACATCCAATTTCACACCTCAATCATTCATGAAATCACCCAAAACCATTTTTAAAGTAACACCATATGTTTTCTAAAAAACATAACAAACCAAAAGCATAATCCATGCCACAAAATTACCAATTCTAACACATCATGTCAAATTCACAATCCCAAAATGAGATCATAAAATATCCAGGGTTAAATGATACCCAAAAAAAAATTAATTTTTTTAATAACAATTGACATTTCAACGAACACCCCATGTTCATATATATGTATCATAATTAATGAACCCTGTTTAAAATCACTTCCTCTAATTTTTCCAATAGAAAAACACCAAAAAATCCAAAAAACACCCCAAAACATGATAAACACGTTTTTATACTATCTAAAAGTACACAAATATAAATGGAAAGAATCAAAGTAAAATAATGGAAACAACTACCTCAATTGAGTTTTTATGTGATTAAACTCTCATATAATAAAGAATATTCCACAAGGAAGAATATGCACACCCTACATCCAAATAAACACCAAAAAAACATCAACATTGTCCTCTGAGGTTCATCTAAGAGGGAAGCCCCATATGGAAACCTAGGGAATTTAATTTAGAAAGATAGAAAGAAGATAAAAATGGACAAAACCCACGAAAATTACCTTAGAATCATTGATATGGATCCATAGAGGGAGGATAATTGAAGGGAGAGGTGTTTAGAGACCCTCTCATATTCCAAAAACAACCAAGGAGGTAGGGGTACATTTAGGGGTTAAAATAGTAGAGGCTTAAATTGGAATTTAAATATTTTAAAAATATAAGCCAATCACACTGTTTAGATACATGGTTTACCAAACTATGTGGTAGCTACAACCCAAGAGGGATCAGCCTCATCAACATCCCACACTTTTTGAGCTATTATATGAAAACTGTGAGGTAACGTTTGTCTTGAATCCAACACCTATCACATGGTAACCTAGGATAACTCACATGGTTTCCCAATAATCATTCCAAAATTATTTTCAGACCAAAATTCCACCCAAAAACTAAAAAACATAAAAATTTCAAATCAGGACTCAAACTAAACCTCCACCAGAACATATAAATCCAATATTAGAATAAATTACTGGAATTTAAAAGGTCAGTGTGTGAAAATTCTCCCAACCATAGACATTTTCTACACCTAGAAAGTCACCCAACTAAAATATAAAAAAAACTCGAAACCATGCATGATCAAATCGAAAAGAAACCATGATCTTTGGGGTGACCTCTCACTTTAAAATTATCACCTAACATCTCTTGAGGAAACCACATCACAAGAAAAATGAGATAACATTAGAGGCTTATCCCCAATAAATTAAACCAACTAACATGATCAAAATGGCGGCACGACTTCAGACCAACCCCATGTGTGAACTCCCAACATGAACCCAAAATACCCCAGCACAAGGGGGCTCCATAGAAGACATCCAAACCAAATAGTGAACTAAGACACAAACCATCACTCCCACAATCACACAAATCCTAAAATTATCATAATTAAAAACTAAACCTAAGACCGAAGCATACATGGGATGGTCATCCTATGAGAAGATAAAATTATTGAAAGAGTCACATTTAGATAAACCCAACTACTAAGATTAGTATAGAACAATTACTTCAAAATTTTACAATGAAATGATGAACATAAAACAAACCTAAAATATATAATATGGAATCCTTAAATTTATGCATCCCTGCATGAAATACAAGGGTTATTATAGGGTTTTCCATGTCCTCGGTGACTCTTGACTATGCACAAGCTTCACTCTATGGCATGTGGCTTGATCTCTAATGACTGAAGTATCGATATCCTCCTATTCAAACACTATAATCCTCCAATTAATACTTATTATTGGAGTAAAACTACCTAAAAACTTCTCCAGATGACCCTAAAATCCATAATGATGTCATATTTTTATAGGATTGTGAAAATATAACTTTGAATGCCCGAACCGGTCACACTAGTCGCACACCAGCAAATGTTCTAATGAACTGAAGATCAGAATAAGTAAAGGAGACTCCACATAGTTAGATTCCTCTAGCATTCACTCTTTTCTATGTGGGAAACCATCATGATCATAATGATATATTTTATTAATAACTACCTGCATCTCAGAATCAAACTCTGCTAAAAATTATTCATCTTCCAACTTTTCAAAATAGAGATCCTTTAAGGAGAGGACTCTCTCCTTGATCTCTAGATGAATACCCACAATGAAAATATAATACTTCAACAAATCCTGCAAATCTATATATATGGATAAATTGTAACTAGCTTCTTAAGGTTGTTAAAATAGGCATTAACTATCCATTGGCCTTGATGAATACTCATGAGCCATTACATTTTCTTCTTCCTCACCTCCTCATATATAAAATATCATGAAAATATGGACTTGAGAACCTCCCATATCATTAAAACATACATCGATGGTGGGGAAAACATGATCCATTATCCTATGGCTAGACCCTAAAACAAACCTAGAATATTACAGTCTCTAATATCTTCAAGAGTTCCTAACTATCTAAATATTCTCTCAACTTCTTTGATCCACTCCAATGCCTCTAACGGGATTTATCACCACACAAAATTGGAAACACTCAATAAGAACTAGAAACTGGTAAAGAATCATTAGAAACATTGGGGACTATTTTAGATTTCATATTCTAATCCACATGTGAAAAACAAAACCAAAATCACCATCCTAGTAAAACAAAACTGAAGGAACCCCTCAATCCAGGGATAAGATGCTCTCAAACCAAACACATACAAGCATAACCAAAAAAACTATTTTTATTTAGATTTTAAAAATTCCTTCTTCGAAGGACACTATCCAATTACAGAAATCCTTTTTTTCAAACAAAACCCGCTCATTAAAATATAATCAATCTTGGAACTTTTAGATTTCAAAAACCCACTCATCCCATCCAATGAACTATCACAT
This sequence comes from Viscum album, assembly GCA_963277665.1. Lineage (NCBI taxonomy): Eukaryota > Viridiplantae > Streptophyta > Magnoliopsida > Santalales > Viscaceae > Viscum > Viscum album. The sequence goes on from OY728142.1 coordinate 1,494,999,322, forward strand.
ATGTGTCCAGTCACTTCTTCTTACATCATCCATACCCACGTTCCAACATGAACTTTCCACACATAGCCACACATATGTGAACTTTCACAAGGAGTTATCAGTGACACACATCTATTTTCATTATAAAATCGGATCATTGACTAAATTCTTAGTCCAATACACTTTCACTTTTAAAAACAATTCAATCCAATTTCAAGACCACTTGAATAAAATCGTTTCCATTTCAAAACTATTTTCAATTTCAAGAACTCACTTATACTAATTGAAATTGAAATGAAACACAACCCGCATCAAATTTTCCGAATTCGGAACTAGTGTCCATACCTAACTATGTGACATGGTGTGACGTCCCGAACACAAATTCCACTTAGAGGGTTCCTCGAGCTCAGTAGTCCACATGGCCTCAATCACATATCCCTGAACTCTAGAGGCTATCGACTAATAGAAAGGTCATAGGGTGTGTTTGTGGGGAGATTATTCTCTCATTAGTAGAGTGTATCACAATGTAAGGATACATATATTCAGTATTAAAGAGTGGAATTAATATAAACAAATAGCAGAAGAAACTTTATGCAATAGATAAAAAAATAAAAATAATTGTATCAATGGGAAAAATGATGATGTAATGTCATGTCACTTGAAAACTGGAAAACAAGGATACAAGACAATAGGGATATCATGTTATACAAATTAAATGAAAAAAATTATACTCTAATAATCCTGATATCCAACTCGATCATCTGCAATAAAGTTCCATCCTATCAGCAAGTAATAATGTTTTTGAAGATATATGCTTCCCTTTTTCAATAACTACTGTCATTTAATCAACTACAGGTACTAAATAGTTCCTGGAGAGGGTGTGAGATAAATCTTTGTGGGACACCACTAATGGTTTATATAATCTCTAGTCCATGTAGTGGAATATATGACGGTGTAAGCATGCATATATAATGTAAATCAAGCTGTACAATATAACTAAACAACCAATTACCTACTTCATCCCTTAGTTGGTGTCTGAACATATAACCAGTTCATTAATTATGGAATTACCATTTAATGTTAATAGGTTACGTGAGGCATATCCAGCACAGAGATCACCTTGGGATATTATAAATAGTGAAGGTTCCAATTTGTAACAAGGCATCATGAAATGGATATCTGGTGAGGGAGTTCTAGGGTAGTAACCAAGGTAATGTAGGTCTCACGGAATGCTAACTCAATAGTATCTGGGTCTATCTAAGGCGTAAGAGTATAATCCAAGGATTTTAATCCAATACATTCTACAATAAGGAACCTACCAAGTCTAAGGTGATTGACCAAGGTAAAATGGGTATAATAAAGTACAGGTCCATATAGGCTTTCACCATAGAACCTACTAGTCAATATTGGATCAAAGGAGTCGATCCGAGGTATCATGTAACAATATAAAGGACCATATCGTAGTATAATGTTCATTAAAAGAAAAGACAAGAACCGAAGACTAGGTGGGTGTAAACCTAAGAAAACTGCATCCTTGAATCAGAATGGGGTTCTTGATACCCAATATATTCTCCTCTCAGAATCCACGACAATCTCAAGTCAGTAAATTCTTATTTGATATTGTAATCATTTAATCATTCATTAGGTTCAATCCTTGTCTTGAATTAGTTTGGATAGGCTACGTAGAATTGAAACCATTTAATCAAGTCCTAATTAACCATAAAGGAATATTCAATTATTGAATTTCAATCCACTACATTCTATAAATATGGAAAGAGGTGCTATGGATATGTAACCATTATTCAATATCATTTCTTAAGGCCAAGTTATAAACTTAGTATACATTCCATTTCAAATTTTTCATTTAATAATCAATTTGAAGGACTTAACTTAGGTGGGTAATGTGGTGAGTATACATGATACATTCCATTATTAAATTCTCATTAATAAAAATCTATTTATTATAAGAAGGATCTTCTTTAGGATGTTCAAGAAAAGGCACACCCAAACGGTGGCTCAAATGTTCCAAAACACTAAAACCCAAATATGGAATAAAATTTGAAATGGGGTGGATTGTGGTGGGGGTGTAACCACTAACAACTAATCACATATTTGGAAAGAGTATAACCATAAAAATATAACATGTAAAATCATGGATTTTAAATTTAAGAAACGGTGTCTGATGGAATCGGTGGGCCCCACACGGATATTTCAAAATCAATAAACTTTAGGGATGAGTTATAGACCACCCACCTTAGGGTTTTATGATCCTTATACTCTAGTATTGGCCCTTGATTTTCCTTTGATTGGAGTAGATCTAGGAAATTTTGAAAAATGCTCACATGATGATATTTAGGTCTAGATAAAGAGAGAAGAAGAATTATCAAAAAGGACTCGATTACTTACCATTATGCATCCAACTTAATAAACGGAATCTTGATCAGGTGCCGGAAAATAGAGATCTCTTGATCACTAGATTTGGCCTTCAAAAATCTCCATATTGAAAGGAAAAGTGCTTAGTCCTGCTAGTTCTCAGATTAGGGAGGAAGAGGGGGTAAATAGATCATTAATGGGATTTTGGAAATTTTACTTAGAATTTTATCTTGTGCATGGTTTGTCTGCCTGGTTTTTCAAACCATGTGCAAATCATGCAAGACAGTTCTACCCAAAATTATATCCTCTGCACAGTTTTATCAAACTGTGTGCAAGCCATGAATGGGTACCTAGGAAAAAGGGGAATTCACATGGTTAGGCTGCACGGATGTGTTCCAACCATGTGAGGTGGATTTATCTGAAAAAACACAATCCACATGATTTTACAAACCATGCGGAATTCCTACACGGTTTACCTTAAACCATGTCCCAAGCCTGTTTTTCCCAAAAATATGGGTTCCCCACTCCAAACAAGCCCCAAAAATCGTCAGAACCTTTACTAACTAATTATGAATCCATATTAAGTCCTAAGTAATGATTTATACTAATCATTAAAGTATCCATACCTATGTGAAAAACTAGGTTCTTAAAAATTTTCCCCTTAAAATAACTCTCCCCCGAGTTCTCCGTCCAAGGGTAGGGAAACACTGTCTGAGAACAACTCTGGTCACTGAGCACATACATCATATTCCCTCTCCCAAGTCTCATCTTGTACTCAGTTATGATACCATATCACTCGTACTATAGGGGAAAAATTCTCTTTGATATCCTTCATTCTTCGGTCAATGATGTGTATTGGATATTCCAAAAATTTAGAATCAACATCTAACTCAACTTCCTCATAATAAAAAGTATACAATGTGTCAGTATGTTTTTGGTGAAGCTTTGAGACATGAAATATGTCATGCATGGTATAGTACATATGAGGTAGTAGTAAATGATATGATACTGGCCCAACTATTTCTAGGATCTTTAATGGCTCGACGTAATGAGGAGACAACTTTACCTACTTTTGTAATTATCTTTGCCCAAGACTAGGAAATACTCGAAGAAAAACATGATCCCCAACCATCAACTCAAGAGGTATTTTATGACGATAAGCATAAGATTTTTGTCTATAATGAGTAGAATTCATACACTTTCTGATCTGCTTAACCTATTCAAAAGTCTCCTAAACAAGATGAGGACCTAGTATGGCTGCCTCACCTAACTCTATCCAGCACAAGAGTGAATGGAATGGCCTACCATATAAAGACTCAAAAGGATCTATTTTAATAGTGTCTTGGAAGCTATTATTTTAGTCAAACTCAGTGATGGGGATATGCTTCTCCCAAGAACCTTTAAAATCAAGGACACATCCTCAGAACATATCCTCTAAAACTAGTATTTTCCATTCCGATTTTCCAATAGTATAAGGGTGAAAATATTTACATAGAAGCACCTGAGTTCCCATATATTTCTGAAAACCTTTCCAGAACCATGAATTGAATCAAGAGTCTTGATCTCAAATGATAGTACGAGAAACCCAGTGTAGTTGTATGATCTCACAGATATATAGTCTTCCCAACTCATCAATTGAGAAATTCTCCCATATAAAAATGAAATGGGATGATATATTTAGTTAATCAATGACTACTGATATAGAATCTATACCCCTCGACGACCTAGGAAAGTCGACTACAAAATCCATAGTAACATCCTCTCATTCCCATTCTGGGACTGGAAGTGGCTATAATAATCCTACAGGTCTCTGGTCCTCCACCTTCAATTTCTAATAGGTGGAACAATTAGTGATATATCTTATTATCTGATGTTTCATCCAAGGCCACCAATACTTGCATCTCATATCTTGATACATCTTTCAGATTCTTGGAATAACTTCCCATTGAGAAGTGTGGGAATCTTTCATCAACTCATCTATCATGTCTGTGAGAACCCAGACACATCTTTGTACACATAAGATGTCATCACTTTCCATAGACCAATACGAAGGTTGGTTATCTCCGGATATACTCTCATGGAAAACCAAGCCTTCAGGATTTGAAAATTGCCTACTATTGACCTTCTCATGGAGGGAAGAAGTAACCATTATGGTTGAGAGGTAAGAAAACTCATGACTATCATGATTCTCGATATGAAGCTTAGAAAAGAGTTCCATTAAATTACATTCATCGTTGAGTTCCTATACGACAGGTATTTGAGTTTTCTGACTCAGTGCATCAGTGACTACATTTCCCTTTCTCGGTTTATAGGAAATCTCAAAATCAAAGGATATAAGATATTTGACCCATCGTCATTGTTTGAGGTTCAAGTTACTCTGTGAAAAGACATACTTGAGGCTCTTGTGATCAGTGTACACCATAAATCATTCACCAAATAGACAATGTCTCTAGAAACATAAGGCATGGAAAATTATTACTAGCTTAAGGTCGTGCGTCGGGTATTTTTTATCATGAGGCCTCAAATACCGAGATCCATACACAATGACTTTTTTTCCTACATCAGAAAAGATCCTAGGCAAACACCTGATGCATCACAGAAGAAAATATAACCTTTTATAGGTTATGGATGAATCATAATTGGTGTTGAGACAAGACTCCCTTTCAGATCCTGAAAGGATTTCTGACTTTCTTCTGACCATATGTACTTAACACCCTTCATTGTAATCTTATAATAGGTAAAGAAATACATGATAATTCATGTATGAAATTCCCATAATATCTTTTGGTCCTCAATAAACTACATATTTCAAACACATTCTTATGATTCTTCTAGTAAACTACGGCACTAACCTTTTCAGGTTCAGGAGATACATCTTATTCTGAGATAATATGTCCCAAGAAGTTGACTTTGTCGATCCAAAATTTTCACTCAGCAAGATTGGAATAAATATGATGCTCTATCAGTGTGCTCAGAACGAACTCAAGATTTTTGGAATGGTCGGTATGAGTGAGAGATTACATCAAGATATCATCCACAAAGACCATGAAAAAAGAGTCCAAATAGGGTTTGGAAAACCCTATTCATAAAATCCATGAAAATGGAAGGCATGTTCATAAGACCTAACAACATAAAAAGATACTCATATAGACCATAACTGTTATAAAAAGCTATATGATGTGTGTCTGATGGTCTGACTTGCACCTGATGAAAACCCAATCTTAAGTCAATTTTTGGGAAGACCTTTTCTTCGCAGAGATGGATGAAGTGATCATCTATTCAAGGAAGTGGATATTGGTTCTTGACCCTAATCTGGTTTAATATTCTATATTCCTCTCATAAACATACGGTTCCATCCGCATTCTTGGAGAAAATTACGAGCGAACCCCAGGGGGATGTACTAGGCCATATATAGCATTTGGCCTCTATATCCTCTAACTAACTCTTGAGTTCATGGATTTTAGTAGGTTCCATATTTTAAGTAGGAATGGACACTATAGATTCTCTTGGAAGAAGATCAATTTTAAACTCTACCTATCTCTCAAGAGGTAAGAGAAAAATATTCATCAGGAATGACTTCCCTGAAACAATCAACTATTGGAGGGAAATTAGTTTGAAGAAAACCTTGATCCTCCATGAAAAGATTTTCAATCTAGGTGGTCACTCCACCTATCCCATGATGCTTCAGTCCATCTCTCCTAGCCTACATGTCTAACTCCCCTTTGAAAATATAAATCCTACCTTCTGGTGATATAAAAGAGACCATGTGGTGATAGTAGTCTACAAAGGCATGATAGTGGACTAACCACTCCATCCTAAGAATGAAATTAAATCCCATAATCTCAAGAAAAAACAAATTACAGAATATAGGGTAACTGCCTACCTCAAGGGGGTAGTCCCTACCCTTGTGTATTCCCTCTGTATGTATTTCCAATGGTGTATTTAGGATCATTACACCATTGTGATACTATATCTCTAGCTTGAGACTTTCCATGACAAATATAGAAATGAAAGATTTTGAATCACCTGTATTAAAAAATGAAAAGACAATAGTGGAGGCTACTAGAATAGTACTTTATACTGTAGATGGTCTTATAGCCTGATTCTCGGGTATGGGATATAAACCATGCAACTGACCTGATACACAGACTTGTGCAATAGATACACTACTATGATCATGAATGCTCTTCTGGTGCTACTGGTGATCATGGGTCTAACTACCAGGATTGTGATCTGCTCCTCGGCCAGACATATCGGTTCTATTCCAACTCCCCAACTGAAGTGGTGCAAAATAACTCTCTCTTGAAGGTAGATATTATGTTGATCCATTTTCATTTGAATCTGGTTGAAAGATCCTACAGAAACATTGAAGATGTCCCATACGACCGCAAGTCCAACACTCCATAGGGTCTCTATCACATTGGGGCTTCTTATGCCCCGGTCTTCCATACTAATGACACTCCACAGAGCTATCAAACTGGATACTTTGGGTACCACTTCCTTGAAAAGAAACCTCGAGGGAACGTTTCCTACCACTGGAAGAACTACTGATCTGACATAATATTAATCCTTTAAACCTATTACTCATGTCATCTCTCAGGTTATGCTCAGTGATAAGGTCCTGATCAACTACTACATAAAATGTAGGTGGGTGAAATATATTCACCTGAGTTCGAATGGTGTATTGGATCACATCCTCAAAACTTATAGCACGTGAAAGCTCATCACTAGCTAGAAGAAGTATAAAGTGATGTAAATGACTAAAATGTGATGAATATTCCATAACTGACATAAAACCCTTCTCAATATGAATGAACTCTCTAGATATGTCGGCTCTCAGTGCCTGAGGAAATAACTGATCAAAGATTGCAGTCTGGAAATCAACACACAATATGCCCTGATGATGATCGGCCTTGGTAACCACATCCCACCAGTTTTTGGACGAATCCAAAATCATGTATATAGAATTCTTGACTCTAAACTGTAGAGGCATTTCCGAATACTCAAATATAAACATCATTTCCTCAAGACAAGACTTAGTACCCAGAAAACCATCATCCCCTGAAAATGTAAGAGGATGATGCTACTGGAACATGCGGGTTAGATCAATCATCATAGTTACAACCCATGGAGCACTATGCATGGACTTCATTAGATTTAGGAAACTATCATGGACATGATCATTAGTTCTTGTAACAATTAAAATAATTGGTGCCTAAAGTGGAACTCCTAGAGGTAACACTGGTGGCTCAGGACCCACCACATCTAGAGCATGATCGTCACCACCTTCATAGTGAAGGACACAAGGACGTCATAGCAGCATTGGTCTATAAATTCCATGAACATGCCTCAGAACAAGCTTAGAAGCCTAAGATAGAATCACTAATAGAAGATGAATGTCAGAAAACTCACTACCCAAGGTATAATACTCAAACTACTAACTTATATGGCCATGTATCATTAAGTGCTCAAGTATATGTTTCATGTCATTTTGTACTTAATTTCTAGGTACACCTTTTATCTTTCATAGACATGACAAGGCGGGATGAGGATGCAAAACAAATTAATTTAAGATTTCATGATTCACCTTATAATGGATATCCATATTTGATGAATTAGTTCCCATACACCTATCACTAGAAACAAAATCCATTTATTTATATCATAATGTCTCAACTTAGTAAATTACTCATCCAAACACATGAGGGCACATACACCTCATGAATTGAGATAGGAAACCACTCAATCCCAACAAAAGTAATACATGTACAAGAAATCTATTAATGCATCACTCAACAATCAAAATCATATGAGGTAATGAAATGTAGTGAAATGAAACTATATAGAATGAAAATATGCATGACATGTGAATTATAGGTTCTTATTATGATGCATGTAGAAGTGATCCTTGCCCTCATATCATCAGGCCAAGGATGAATAAATCCTCAATTAGAGTAATAATAAAAAGAACCACATATAATGTGTCTATAAAAATAGATAAATGAGAATAACAATAATTTTATCACCCAGAACATTGATGATTAAAATTCATTTCATGTCACTAGAAAACTTAAAAACATGGATACAAGACTATAGGAATAACATGTTCCACAAAGTAAAATTAAAAAAGGCTACTCCAATCATCTCGACATCCAACTCGGTCATCTATAATCAAGCTTCATTTAATCATTATGCAATCAAGTTTTCAAAGTTGTATGCTTCCCTTTGTCAACAACTGCAGTCATTTAATCTACTCCTTGTAAAAAATGGCACCTAGAAATGGTGTGAGATTAATATCAGTGGGTCACCACCAACAATGTCTATAAAATCTGGCCCATGTAATGGAATATAGCAGTGTAAAGGCATTAATATAAAAATTAAATAAAATAATACAATATAAGTAAACACCCAAGTACCTTCTTCAGCCCTCGGTTGGTGTTCAGACATGTAACCAGATCATTGACTAAGTAATTGAGAATTAATATTAATAGTTCATGTGATGCATATCCAGAACTTTCATCACCTTGTTATATTATAAGCAGTGATGGTTCCAAGTTGTAACAAGGAAACCAAAAAATGATATCTGGTGAGGGAGTTCCAAGGTAATAACCAAGGTAAAATAGATCTTAGAGAATGCTAACTCGATAGTATTTGACTATAGCTAAGGGGTAAGATTACTATCCAAGGAGAGTAATCCAACGCATTCCACCATAATGCACCTACCGACTCCAAGGTGATCGACCAAGGTAAAACATGGCTATGTAAGTAAAGGTCCCCATGGGCTTTCACCATGGAACCTACTAGTCAATGCTGGATCTAAGGACTGTATCCAATGTATCATGTAATAATTTAAATGACCCAATGGTAGTATACTTAGCATCCATGGAAAGACTATAACCAGATTCTAGGTGTGTGTAAACCTAAGAAAACTTCATCCCTGAATGAAAATGGGGTTCTCAAGACCCAAAATATTCTCCTCTCAAAATCCAAGGTGATCTCAAGTCATTCCATTCATATTTGATATTGTAATCATATAATAATTCTTTAGGTTCAAGCCTTGTCTTCCATTAATGTGGATAGTCCAAGTAGTGTTGTAACCATTTAATTATGGCTTAATTAACCAATAAGTCATATTCAATTAATGAGGTTCACTCAACTACCTTCCATAAATATGTAAATGGGTGCTATGGACATGTAACTTTTATTCAATATCATTTATTAATTCCAAGTTATAATATTAGTATACTTTCCATTTCACATTTTTTTAATTAATGATTACTTTGAAGAACTTGCCCTAGGCAGTTCTAGTGGTGAGCATAAGTGGTACATGCCATTATTCAATTCTCATTAATAATAATACATTTATTATATGAAGGCTCACCTTTAGGAAGGTCAAGAAAAGGAACACCTGAACGGTGGCTCAAACATGCTAAAAGACTAAAAATCAAATATGACCTAAAATTTGATATGGGGTGGATAGAGTTATGCATTTAACCACTTAAGAATAATCATATATTTGGAAACAGTAGATCCATATTATTATAAGAAGTACCATCATGGCATGTAAATTTAAGAAACAACTCCTGATGAAATCAGTGGGCCCCAAACTAATATTCCCAATTCAATGAACATTAGGTATGAGTTATAGAACACCCACCATATTGTTTTACGATCCTTCCCTTCTAGTATTGGACCTTGATTTTCCTCATATTAGAGTAAATCTAGGAAAAGGTAAAAAAACACTCACATGAAGATATCTAGGTCGAGAGCAATAGAGATGAAGAATGGCTTAAATGTACATGAGTACTTACCATTGTGCATCCAACGTGATGAACGTAAGCTCGATCAGAATTCAGACAAAGTAGATCTCCTGATCCCTAACTTTGTCCTTCAAAAATCTACAAATTGATAAGAAAATAGAATAATCTTTTTGTTTCTCATATTTGGGAGGAATAGGGGGGAAATATATCAGTAAGGAAATGTTATACATTTTACCCAGAATTTTAGCATTCTCACAATTTGTCCACATGCTTTTCCTGACCGTACAAAATGGTTATTCCTGAGATTACATCCTCCATAGGGTTTGATCAAACCATGCACACACCATGTAGGGGTACCTCAGAAAAATGGGTGTTCTCACGGTTAGGACACACGGCCGTGTGCCAACCATGTTTGGTGGCTCTATTTGGAAAAATACAACCAACACAGTTTTCCAAACCATGTTTAATTCTTTCATGATTTATTCTAAACCATGTGCCAAATCTATTTTTTCCAAAAAGATGGGTTTCAGGCGTCGAATAAGATTCGGACAACCTCATAGACTTTACCAACTCATTATGCATCTATATTATGTCCAAATTATATATTTAAACTAAAAATTAAATTAACCATACATGAGTGAAAAACCAGGTTCATACACATGGTTAGTGGGCCATGTCCCAAGTAGGAATTAACATCTAGGAAGAGCTTCAACCATGATCTCGTCTTCCTCTCCTTCTCTACGGTTTCCTTGAACTAGGATCGTGCTAACATTCTCTGCTCTCATCATGCTTTATTCAGAATTGCTTGTTTCGATGCGGAATAGGAAACCACCACAGGGATCTGAAAGGCAATGGGCAAAAGAATGAAGTTATCCCGGTCCGACCGCAAGGAATATCCTTTCTAGAAGCTCTAAAAGGCGTGGATCTATGAAATGATTCGGAAACACATACTTCTCGCTGCAAAAAAATGGAAGATGGTAAATTTATGGGGGAATCCGACCTTGACTCCCTTCAACCGAGGTCACAGATGTGCAAATTATAGATCATGGGAAGAATTTCGTATCTCAGAGGTGATAAACCATGGTCCAATCCTGAGATCAAATCACGAATAAATCTCATCTGGGGATTCTTTGATTGGAAGATGATTCCAATTGGAAAATTATACTTTCACATGATTTTACCGATACAAGAAGCACTTGACCGGGTCTAAAGGCTAGGCAACTTGCAACTGAAGCCTGGAATTCTTCACATCTCCGACTGGGACTACGCCTTCAACCCAAATATGGCACGGAACTCCATGGTGCATATATGGGTGCGATTACATAGGATTTTATGGTATGTCTAGAACCCTAGAATCCCTAATGAAATCGCCTCTTGCATTGGTACACTACTCAAAATTGACTAACATACATTGAATGCTGATTTTTTCTTGTATTCTTGTGTGATGGTTGAGGTAGATATTTTTTCCAAGCTCCCAGACACCATTTCATTCTCTGTGAATGATTACAAAACACAGATTCATGTTGAATTTGGAAGAATTCTCCCATTTTGCAAATTTTGTAAGATCATAGGGCATTCCCTTATGAAATGCCGTGTTGTTCCATGTTAAGTGGCTCAGCCGGTTGATAATGGATGGTCGAAGGTAAAGCGTAAGAAGTAAAACAATGTTATGGATCCAACCATTCCTGATTCTCAAAAAAAACACTCGGAAGTATGGGTCAAACGGGTTAATCTTCCAGGTGAAAGATCAGGAGTCACTTGGGCTGACCAAGTCGAGGCTAAAGAGGATACGGCTCTTGATCATTCTATTTTGGAATACATACAACAGATGGTCTTGGATGTTTTCAAACACCCTTTGATTCTCTCATCAAAGGATGTTTTATCCTCTTTAGATCCTGTTAAAGATGTTCCCTTGGTATTAGGATCGGATAGACCAGCTCATGGGCATCCACAGAAGAATATTATCAAGTCGTTGTCTCACTTGGTCATTGATGCCACACTTGGTTCACTTAAAGTCATAGATGATACACTCCCAAATGAAACTACTCCAGGAGGCACACCTTACCACACTGTCCAAGTTTCCTCTCAAGGTATTCCTTCACCTTCTATCTCAGATCCTCTTATTTCTCATGCTACACCAGTATGCAATATGCCTACCACTGGTTCTAAATCTGACTGTGAAAAATCCTCTTCATGGGTTAATTTGATCCATTCAACTGTTATGGTACCATTTTCACAGACGCCTGTAGCATTATACATGAAAACTATGGTCTTGTTTAATGGTCAGACGTCAAGATCACCCATTTGGACAACTGTCATCCCCAACACATCAGATATTGTCATAAAATCACCTGATAAAATAAATGAATCTGTATTATCGGGTGCTACTAACAATTTGTCTAATTCTCCTATGAGCCCACAGATTTTAAAGACTACTCCAGCCTCGTCTTCAAATATTAGGAGATCGAAGAGAAACAAAGGCTTGGGTGGGTCTAAGAATAAACAACAGATCCCCTGCTCCAAAAACATTTTTTAATGGATGTTATCTTTTGGAATTGTCAAATTATATCTAACTATAACACTATTTATGTCCATAGAAAAATAGTTCTGATGAATAAACCTAATTTTTTTTTCTCTTTTTGAACCTAAAGTTAATTTCTCTCTATATTTTATGCACTTTTCTACCTTTTCTTATAATTTTTTAGGTGCTTGCAGTAATAGTAGTTTGACAAAAAACTTATGGATTTTTTACCACACTCCATTGAAAGATGTTAAAGTGCACAATTATTCTGAACAAATGTTCACCTGTGATTTATTTCTCAATAACATCCATATGTACGGCTCCCTTGTCTATGATAAGAACTGATATCAGGATTCTAAGCCCCTATGGAATGATCTATCTCTCTTATCTAGTTCCATATCCAAACCTTGGTTGGTGATTGGGGATTTCAATTCAATCCTCTCCCCTTGTGAAAAACTTGGTACTTCCCATTCTCAAATTTCTTCCTGGGAGTTTGGAACTTTAATAGATGACTGTAATCTGATTGATGTTAATATCAATGGTGCTATGTTTACATGGTACAGAAGGCATTATAATAGGATGGCCACTAGCAAACTTGATAGGGCCCTTGTGAATTTCCCTACTCTTGATGCCTGGTACACCGTCTCTAGCATTACCTTTCATAGCCTTAGATCGGATCATCATCCTATCTTGGTTAGTTTCCATTCCAATCATTGAAAACCCTCTATTCCCTTTAAATTTAACAATTCCTAGTCATATGACTTAGAATTCATGAATATTGTTTAGAACTACAGGAATTATATGAGTCATCACACAGATGCCTTTTCTTGCTTTTTGAAGTTCAAGAACCTCAAACATTGTCTCAAGGGTTGGTGTATTACTAAATCAAAACAACTTGATGTGGATATATCCTCCATGGAGAATGATCTAAATCAAATTCAAAACAATTCCACCCATTCAAATTTCTCTGATGACCTTCAAAATGAGGTCCACATATCTTTAAAGCTCAATCCGCTTTTGGTTCTTAAGGAAATATTTTGGAAGAATGTTTTAAAAACTAAATGGATCTCTGATGGTGATCGTAACACAAAATTCTACAATGCCCTGCAAAGGATTAGGAACATCTGTTGTAACCTTTTTTTATTAAAGACAATGACATTCTCTTTGACTATGATTCCGCCATTAAAAATCATGTGGTATCACATTTTGACAATATCTTCAATGGGAACTGCATGAATAATGATCTTCTTCCTGGGATCATCCCATTTTTGGTCCAAGAGGAAGACAATCTTTTTCTATTGAGAACTCCTCTTGATCATGAGATCAAAAATATTGTATTTAGCCTCAACCCTGATAGTTCCCTAGGTCCCGATGGTTTCAATAATGGATTTTTTCAGCACCATTGGGATGTAGTTCACGTGGATGTCTATAAACATTTCAAGAACTTCTTCTATACTGTCCTCCTTCCCCATGGTCTCAATGCTCAATTCATTACTCTTATTCCCAAGGTGGAAAATGACTTGTAAATTCACCTGTTTAGACCCATTGCTTTTGTCAAATCTCACTACAAAATCATCACCAAACTCATGGCTAACAAGCTTTACTCTCTGTGTAAATTTTTTTATCTTGGAACCAATTTGGTTTTATCAAAGGTAGTTCTATAAAATATTGCATATGTCTTGCTTTGGAATCCACCAATGCTCTCAGGAAAACTTCCAGAGGTTGTAACATTTCCATTAAACTTGACATCAGAAATTATTTTGACAAAATTGACTGGAGTTTCATTTTCAAGGTTCTTTGGGGTTTTGGTTTCAATGATGTTTTCATCAGCAGAATTAATTCCCTATTCAACTCTTCCCATGTCTCCATCCTTATCAATGTCTCTCCTAAGGGTTATTTCAAATGTTTGAAGGGAGTTCGTCAAGGTGACCCCCACTCATCCATCCTCTTTTCCATTGTAGAAGACTATCTCAGTCATGTCCTCGATTCTTTGTTCCAACAATAAAATATTATGCCCCTCCAAGTTGCTCGAAACCATAATGTTCTTACTCATCGTTTTTATACAGATGACATAATACTCTTCCTTAATGGTACAAAACAAAACATCACTAATCTCAAAACTTCCTTATGTCACTATGAAGAAATTTTGGGCCAATCCATCAGCTGGAAGAAATCTTTTATTCTCATTGGAAACAGATTTTCCACCTCTTGAAAAAGGTTACATCATTGAGAGTATTGATATCAAAGAAGGATCACTTCCATTCACTTACATGGGAGTCCCAACATTTTGGGGCATGCCTAGAGCTTCGTATTTCAATGATATTACTCAACAAATCATTAATCAAATTTCTTCTTATAAAAGAAAATCTTTTACTATGGCTGGTAGAATTTGCCTTGTGAAATCTTCCATTGTTTCCAAAATGGTTTATTCATTAATGATCTATAGGTGGCCTATTAGTCTTCTTAATAAAATCAATTCATACATAAATAAAATTTTATGGTCTGGGGGTAATCTTGAAAGGAAGCTGGTTTCTATTCCTTGGTCCACCTGCTGTAAACCCCTCGAGAAGGGAGGGCTTGGAATCAAAAGTCTAAGGCACATTAATGAATCTCTCCACACCAAAATCACTTGGATTCTTATAAACAACAAGGATGACTCAATTTCTTTTCTTAAAAATAGCTTTTTTGAAATTCTTAAAAATTGAAATATGAATCATGTCAACTCTTCTCTCTGGCCATCCATTAGAAACTCATTTATGAATATCACGCACAACTCACATTGGATGGTTAGCACTGAATCCAATATGAAATTCTGGATTGATAACTGGACTGTTTCTCTTCTCAATTCTATTCTCTCTTCTCATAATGCACAGTATTCCACATGCTGCACCATAAAGTAGATGATGCATACTACCAACTTAGTTCTACCTAATAATATCAAACATGTTTTTGATAATTAAACTTTCTCTAATATGGATGACTTCCTTATTTGGGAACCAACCCACAATGGTGTTCTTGATTCTAAAACATATTACAACCACTATTTATCTTCTTTTGAAAAAACTTTTTCTTGGTTGAAAAAATTTGATAAAACATGGATTAAACTCTCCAGACATAATCTTATCTGGCGCATTTCCCATAATTTCCTTCCTACTGAGGTTTGTCTAAATTCCTTCAGTGTCTAACTTAGTTTGAGATTCCACCTATGTATTCAACATACGTAGGATATCAATCATTTATTTTTATCCTATTACACAACCACTGCTCTTTATAATTATATTACTCATATCTTTTACTGTAGATGGTTAATTACTAATTTAATTTTCACATTGATCAAACATTGTGTTGAGCTGGATCTCTCGCATCAAATCAGAAATCTTTTTCTTTCCATAGTTGTTAAGATCCTCCATGTTATCTGGTATACTAAAAATGCAATTATTCATAGTAATTATTCTTTCAATCTTAACACAGGTTGGGCTATAATTATCATTGCAATAAAAGATGCTTCTATGCTGCAAAAATTCCACTACGATAACTTGGTTGGTGACTTCATGACTCTTAGACAGCTTGGAATCAATGAAATCTACAGGAAATCGAGGCATATTTTCGAAGTTTTCTATCAATCCCCACTTCCTGGATGGATAAAAATCAACGTTGATGGTGCTTCTAAATGAAATTCAGGCCCTACCTGTTGTGGGGACATTTTTAGGGACTCTCTTAGGCATGCTCAGGGATGTTTTTTTAGAGGTTGTGGGTCTATCTCTTCCCTTGAGGCTAAGATGATGGCAATGATTCATGCAGTCAAATTTGTTAGGAAAATAGGTTGGAACAACATTTGTATTGAAAGTGACTCTACCACCATCATTCACGCTATTTGGAATGGTGTGATTCATCTTCCTGGATCCCTCATAGTGTGTTGGATGAAATGCCTCAACATGCTCCCAGAGATTAGATACATTTCCACTCATGCCTATCGTGGAGAAAATATGTTGGCGGATGGTCTTGAAAACAAGGGAATCAACCAGGAAATTATGTGGTGTGATGATATTCTGGTTGAGCTACACCCTCTTTATGAGAAAAATTGTAACAAAATTTCCTCTTTCATAATTTTGTAATCTCCACGTTCTTTTTTATAATAATTTCTATCTTGGTCATTGACCAAGACATTGCTTTTTTAAAAAAAGACAAAAGACTCAAATCCCAAACTACCACTAGAAACTCAAGGATCATAATGAGAAAGGGTCCATGAAATCCTTCCCATAACTACCTATTGAGTTATGACAGTACTAATCTCCAATATACCTGACACACCAAAACACAATAACCTTATATGATACCATTTTTTCAGGATAAAGATCAGAACTCCATCCAACCCAGCATTAGACCCGGTCCAAGGCATAACCCTAAGGGCTTTCCTAATCTCTACTGGCTGGACACTGGTGTCGGACATCAATGTAATCACTATGGGAATGATATTTCCCAATAAACCAAGAAAAAATTAATATAATAAATGTGAAATAGAATTAAAAAAAATTGAATCACAAAAAAGTATATAAACTAATATAGATACAACTGCTAAACAAAAGAAATACTAAATAAAAACTGAGACGGAATAGGCGAACATGATCTCCTAGTGACCTTTTGGTCACCTCCATCCACAAACCAACCCACTACAAGACCAACTTTCTCCAACCATAATCATTCAAACCAGAAAATCTAAACTAGAAAAATATCATGGGTCTACCGACACCAAATGGTATAAGTTGGGTGTAAGCATACTAGCTCAGTCAGAAACCACCAAAGAATCCATACATTACCTTTCTTGAAAACAGTTTATAAAAATTATTTGGGAATATATATATATAGGTTTTTTTCATTTTAATAAACAAACACATCTTTATTTCTTTTAACACTACCCACCATATCACTAGTTTTCAAAGGGGGTTTCCATTTTAAAATTAAAACTCAACCCAAGGAAACACCAAGCTATACTAAAAATGAACAAGTAGGATAAATAGACGAATAAGTATAGAAGAATATAAACAATAAAATATAGATACTATCCATGTGAATTTCCTAGACATCCCTAGAGAGATCCCTAGATGTACTCAGGTCAGAATCACCTACCGGTATATGGTGCAGCTCCATAGTCTATAACCAACTCTCTACCCTAAACTGGACAATCTAGTTGCATATCCTACCAATCCTTAATAAATAAAGGGGTACCAACCCATCTAATCATGTTTTATAAGAAACCATCACTCTTCCCTATAAAATAATCCTACTAAACCCATGGTAATTATAAATTATGTAAGTCGGAGTCACTTGCGCATGTGACTCACCATACTTGCCTTCACTATACTTGCCTTCCCCAAACACTAACACAAACCACACGATAACCCCTTTTGGAAAATACTATATAGGGGTGTCTGACATACAAAAATTCATACATAGGTTCCAAATGGTAGGTAATATCACACAAGATTTCAAATCATTTCTCAAGACGCACTAATATTCCAATTGGACATTTGTACTTTCAAATCCAAAATTCATTTTTAAACATCATAAAGTTCCAACTGGTTATTCCACTCTTTAAATTCTAATATATCACAAATATCTTATAAAACATTTCAAAAAATAATTAAACAGTACTTATACATTCACAATTCCAAACATGCCTTTAAATTCATAATAAAAATTCCACTTCTGACACCATTTCAAATCTAGAAAGAAAACACTCAAAATAACCAATGTTGCTAAATGATATTTCCTACAATTTAGAAGTTACAATTTTCTCAAAATTACATATGGAATATAACTTAAAGAAAATGTTAAATCCACTTTTTTGTCACTGTGATCCAATGTACCATTAGTAATGAAAATAATAGTTTGAATAAGAAAAGATATACTGGGAAATGTGTGTTCAAAATATGAGATTTTAATTTGATGAAATTTATCTAAAACCATCATTATTTGTATTCCAATCCATATTTTAACTTTGAGAATCCATGGATGTTACCAAATCTAATATCTCACCACAAGCATCCATGAAATCACCCAAAACCATTTTTAAAAAAATATTACATCTTTTCTGACCAATATAAAAAACCACATGAATAATCCATCCCATAAAAATAACCAATTTAAACACATTATGTAAAATTAATAATCATAAAATAATAAAGGTTAAATGCTACCCAAAACACACTATTTCATTTTTGAAGAACAATTGACTTTTTAAATAACACCTCATGTTTATATCTATGTAACATAATTAATGAACCATTTTTAAAATAACTTATTCTAATTTTTTTTCAACAAATAAAAAGTCATAAAAATCCAAAAAAGCCCAAAAAAAAGAAGAGAAATACATTTTTATACTATCTAAAAACCCATAAGCATCAATGAAATTAAATAGAAAGGAAAATAATGGAACCATGAACCTTAATGGAGTGTGGATACAAAAATATCACGAAGAAGGAATAATAGGCTCTAAAGAACAATAGACATGCCCTAGATTCAAAGAAACACCAACCAAACATCAACACTAGCTTTCATTGTTTTTTAAAAGAGTGAAACCTGACATGGAAACCCAAGGAAACCAAGGCAAGGTGATATAAAGAAAAGAAAATGGCCAAAACCCTATAAAATTAACTTATACTATTTGAGATGGATCCATGAAGGGAGGATAATCAAAGGGATAGGGGTTTGGAGACCCTCTAATGCACCAAAAAACTAAGGAGTGAGTAGTTGGATTTAGGGAAGAAAATAAGCGAGGGTTAAATAGGATTTATAAGATTTTAAAAAAATGGGCGGATTGCACAGTTTACTAAACTGTGTGCAATCATATAGTAGCTACTATACAAGAGCAAAAAAGAACATGGACAACCCACATGGTTTGACATACCATGCACAATCCTTATGGTAGCTTATTTTCCTGAATCCAACACTTGCTTCATGGTTACATGGATTGGGCAGCACAGTTTCTCAAAATATGCACCCAAATAGTGAGTAGGCCAAAATTCAACCTAAACACTCAAAAACATAAAAAATTCAAACCAGGACTAAACCCAATCCTTTACTAGAACATCTAAATCTAATAAAATAATAAAAGAAATGAATTTCTAAGGTCGGGGTGTGACACTACACCATCTTTTCTTAGGATTGTGTTATTATTATGAGAATTAATGTTTAACATATTGAAATGTTATAAACTAAATGTAGGTTCATCTAACTTTTTATAAAAGTAATTGTTTAAATAAAAAGATTTTATCACCAAACAAGGGAGTGTAGGTTTGAGGTGCATCATACTCTAGGGTAAACTTTCCATTCTAAGAATAATGGTTTGATTTTGAATTTATTTTGAATCCAATAACATATAGTGTATTAATATTTTTACATTATGGGGTAAAATAACCAAAAACACCTATAATTACTAAAATATAGAAATTTTATTTTTAGGAATTTTTAAATAAAATTTTTTAGTCATTTGAACAATATGATTGACACCCTATGGATGAATAAAGATGGATCAAATTTTAACACAATCTATTTATTTTTCAATCTAGATGCCCACATATTGATCTTGATTCATTCTAGGATTAATATATCATTATTAAATGAAATTATTTATCCAACCAAATGTAATAAAATATAATAAAGTGCACATGAACTCTAAAATTTATTTGTATCACCACAAATGTGGAGTCCAATCAACGTTGAATGATGAGTTCACTTCAACTATGAAAAAAAACACTAAGCCTTAACAACTTAGAGTACAAATTTATGAATAATCCCACTCCAATATGCCCCACTTCATTTTAAAGTTGATTAATCTTAACAAATTAGTTATCCAAATTTTAATATCAAGTGATCATAGATAAATCAATTAATTAAATGAATCGATAAACCCTTCGAACAAGCACATCACTACATCTCTCTAAATTTTTATATGATAAATGATTTAAGATATATTATTGAGTTTGTTTCTATAACCCACTCTATAATTATTTATAGTTTTTAAATCAAATCATATATCAAATAACCCTTATTCATATAAATTTATCACTATTTATCTCTCCCACTCTATCTTGTTTTTACCTTTTTTAAACAAGGGTTTAACAATGTTTTATAATTATAATCTCATCCTTACCTTTTTTATCAATTTATATAATAAAAAAACATAAATCAACTTTTAATATTATTCATTAAGTCCAATAAATATTATGGTAGATGACAAATCATTATTTCATTGATTTTGAGATAAAAATCTAAAAATTTAGATCTTTTATTCATTACTTTCAACAAACTACTAAACTATATACTTATTACTAAATAATATTCACACAAAAATATATAAATTAAATGTAAAAAACTACTGATAAGGATTAACAGCTCTATCAAAGTACATTTTGAAATAATATTTTTCACCTATTAGATTATTAAACTAAATTGTATATAAGATAATAATATGTGTATAGACTCAAAGAAAGACTCTCATTAATTAACCTTATACCATTGATTTCATTCCATTAATACATTTATAAAACATAAAACCCATTGATGACTTCTATGAAAAATACCTCAATATTATTGTTTTTAAAGGGTTATTGATAAAATTGAACAAAATTATTGAAATAGTTTTATATACCCTTCAAACATATATTAAAAATTTTACCTTTACCATTAATTAATATTCATTATTATTATCCCACTTAACATTCATAAAAATGACTTTATATACCTATATTGTAGATGAAAAACATAAAATAATTATTATAAACTAATGAATTGGAACCCTTTATCCAAAAATTTAAATCTATTCAAATATTCATTTTACAAGATATCTAATCACTATGACATAAGATCTTGAAACATAGAGAGATCAACAAAAAACCTAAAAGATATAATTGTAGAGAAAAAATTACTAAATTTTTTTTCCTTTTAAACTCATAAAACTCATTATTGTGTGAATCTGCCAAATCAATTTTTTTCATTTTCAAAAAGCCATTTTAGGATAGAGGGAATCCATAAATTTCAAAAAAAAAGATGTGTTAGAGTCACAAAATTCAATTTCAAATTGCAACTTTAAGAAAACATCTTCACCCATCTCAGTTTCCTAGAATCTTGAGTCCCACGCCTGCCTTGAGACGTACGGCTATCACGTCCAAAGTCTTATTTCACCTCCCTCACACTGGTGAGACCCACCAGAATTACCATCACCATAATCCACCATCGTCATCTTTATAAGACAACATCGTTAACCAAAATGAACATCAACAATAGAAAACCATAAATCACCACAAATCCTCTTCCATCACGAGTTCTTCGCACTGTAAACCATCACAAGTGCTTAAAAAGATAAAATCCTAGGAAAACAGATTCAGAATGAGCAGAACCAAAGTCGAAATGCAGGGCCAGCAAGAAAATCATAAATCTTAATAGTCCGAAAGAGCATAGTCGACCGTCTCGTAGCACAGAACAATGAGATTCCCAAAGAGATTAATCCAAATAACACCAACAAAAAACCACAGAATCGAATCAACAACAACCGGAGAATCCAAAAATGAGAAAGAAGAAAAAAGGTACAGAGATAAAATCCATCACCAAGCCCAGACATGATAGATCAACCAAACATAACTCAACTCCGCCAATAGCCTAACTGCAGAAGACCACTACGAGCCTTCAAAGCATACGATCCTTCGTATCATGACCACATCCCTCAATCTTCGGCAAACCAGGACAACGTCGCGCCACAAGAATCCGCGATCCCATGAACTCTCCAAAGAGTGACCTGGAAAACAAAGTGACCCCATCGCCAACTGATCTTACGCCCGAGTATCATGAACCAAATCACCATGGAGTCTGATATTGAAACCACAGCAGGAGGGTGAGCTGCAAACATGAAACAAAGTACGCCGGAAGAGTTAACATTTTACAGTACTTGGGCTTAATTGTGATGTTTTTTCAAGGGTAAATCATATGTCCTAACATAATGGAAATAATCAACCAAAAAACATTTTTCTACAATATCCATCCAAATTTTAAATATAATAAAATAAATGAATAGTGTGTACCTTTATCTATGTTGAATATGATATTTCCAATATCTTACATGTAATATTTATAGGAATTAATTAGAACTAACCAACATTCTCAATCATCTCAGGGTTCACATGGGATATTTTATTCTAAAAATTCATTGTAAGGCTTTACTTTTAAGAATATTTTTGCAGAACCCTTTCATAGATGAATGAATTAAATTAGAGTTAAAGAGATATTTAACCCTGGAATTTTCTTAACAATAATGATATACCGATATTATGGTTTTTATTTCATTTTATAAGCTTCAAGGATTCTTCTTTAAGACAAAACATTCCATAAATATCAATTTTCTCAACATTCAAAATGACAAAATTATTTGGACTATGAAAAAAGTTAAAAAATATATGAAATAATTGATCAACCCTAAAACAAAATTTATCAATTTAAACACTTAATATTATGTTATAAATGATTTATTAAATTCCATAAAATGGTATTTAAATCCAAAAATGATAGATTTGGTTTGGAGAAAGAGGATATTCCACATTTTGTCACATAACATACACACTTCTATGCATTAAACCATGGTGTATTAACCTTCAATTTGTCATATTTTACATGAGCATAAACCATGATGTGATTTATAAAACTACATCTTGGTTTTAATTTAGTGTATATTTATATCAATCTCCCACTTACAAAATTTCTCGAAAATATGATAAACTTTCATCTTATTTAAAGTCATATGAAACAAGATCTGAAACTATATATAAAACTTATTTTGGATATAATTAAAATCTAACATTTAGAAAATATTTTATCTATTTTCACCAGATGTTACATAATAAATAAAATCTAGTGTAAATCCATCCGAAACATTTTTTATATATCCTCAAAAATAATTTTGGGTAGCTCTCAATGTTTTTTTCTAACATATTAAAAGAAAAAATAATCCCCATTCATTCAACCACAAAGTGTGACCACATGGAAATTTATTGCATTTACTACCATCATAAATTCATTAATATATAATTTTATTTGAAGATAATCTTATAGAATATAATTTTTCTACTGAAGTGACAAATGGATCTAACATGATCTCCGTCAAGCACATATATCTTTGTAAATGTGTCTACCAACTGTATCATATGTTGGTATTCATAATCATATAATATCTTTTTCTATGAAATTGTGTGACTATGATACATAGGGTATCTCTATATATTATATAATATACATATGTTATTGATTTTATGAGAATTGAATAAGAAATCAAATGAAAAAAATCACCTGTTATTCACCGAGTAGATGAACACAACACATTACCCTCACCCAAATAGATAATAATATCACATGAGACATATCATTGTAAATCCACACACTTTATTAATATATTTTAATTGGGTACCCATATGTCATACCCATCATAACATATTTCAAATTTCATCTCAATTAAACCTCAACTAAGGAAATAATCAACAACATACCCAATCACCCACTAATTATCTCACCCTCAAGGATGGTGTAAAAAGAGTATTAAATTATAAAGATTCTTATACTATGTTTTTTTTCAAACATATATATGGGGATTCAATATGAAACATGCAGATCATTATACCAAAGATATAGTGTATGACACTCCATGTGCTCTATGCAGTGGGTTACCCAACACACAAAACTTATCTTACACTTTATGAGTTAATTACAAACCTCATTATGAGACCCAGCCCTAAAAAAGCTTTACATGTCATCACAAACCATAATAATCTTTGATGGTTATTTATTAGAGGTGACTCAAAGTCAAAAATTTAGAGGGAAATTATCATTTAACATCATTTTGATATATATAACCATCACGAAATAAAGATAAAGTGGAGTTATCCTTTTATATAACACAATAAAATTTATATATTCTTTAAATATATTAATAATTATTATGAAATAATACATAGGTGTTCATATAATCATATTACATATGATAGAAAATCATAGAGGACTTATGTTTTGTCCGATTTTAGGGTTTTGTTAAACTTATTGCATCGCTATGTATTTATCATCATATCTCTATGTGAGCATCTAATAAATCTTCTCATTAAAACACTTTAACAGAAAGAATCTTGGGAAAAAATTGAATATTTTTGAGCTTTGTATTCATAATCATCATGCTTAACTTTTTTAACATAATATTAAAACTTATTTATTTCAAAACATCCAATGTTACAATGTTTATAACTTTTTTATCTTGGGACTCTTTAAACTATCTTCATTATCATTGGAATATTTACACACAAAAATTTCTTAGTGATCTGTTGGAATAGAGATCTTTATATTCATATCATTATTTACCGATATACACTGGAATATTCTATTTTTTAACGTAATATTTACTTCTATTAATATAATCCCATTAAAAATTGAAGTCACCTATGTCTAAAAATACACCAACTATCCTCTTAAAATCTATATTTTCTCTAAAATATGTTTATAATATATAAACCCTTTTGTGTTTAGTAAGAAAAACTTATTTATTTTATGTTAATGTCCAATTAATAAACCATTTACAACTATATATTATATGAAATTATATGTTATCGAAGAAATGTTATAAAAATAATATTTTATTACTTTAAAATAATCCATTGTTCATTGGTGAGAACTCTTACCCTTATATTTTGGAAAATATTAATAAACACTTTCATTCATGATAAATTTCCTTTTATCATTTTATAATTTTAAAAAATTTTGAAAATTTTGATCAATCTTAAATATTTATATCAAAATAATCATCTTATATTATTCATAAAAACACTTTTTATAAATATCTTCCCATACCATATAAGAGAAAATGATAAAAAATTTACATTTTTTTTCGATCAACTCTGTTTTGAATTAATTCACTAAATCCACATCCTCGATTTAACAACTTCTGTTGTATCAATTGACTGTAAAATTCAATATCTAACCACTAATCCTTGTTTTTTTGATCTCCTATATATATTTACAAAAAATTAATAATGTACAGATAGTATCATATACCCATTAAAATATAAGAACTAATTCTATAACATCAATAGCTATTGTGGAAAATCAGTATTGTTTATTTCAACCCTTCAGGTATTATAGTCAAATCCTCCACTAGTTATAATGTTATCTATAATTAAAACACCTAACCTCATTATTTAAACCTACCTTATGAATTTATAGGATAAATTAAAAGTTATATCCCCCAATGTTAACAACATATTGAGAATATTAGGAAAACAAAATATTGAACTCGGTTTTATTCAATTTCAAAATAAATTATTAGAATATTTCCATCAATTATCGTAGGAAAAAGATGATATCCATATCAATCCTTAACGGAGAACCCATATTTTCCAAGTAATTAACATATCAAATCATATTGAGTACATGAGTAGAAACAAGAGTTAATAATGTAATTTTTCATCTAGATAATTCATTTGAAAATCATACCTCTTAGGCCTTTACTATCCTTGGTATATAATTTTTAGTTTATCTATTATATTGAACGCATTCATGATCTCATATTTATTTTTGGAACATATAATCCGTATATATTATTGTGAGAGTAAATAATCAAGTGAATCCGTTAAATGGTTATAGTAAGAATCATTATATGTTTATTAAATAGCATCAATAGTCATTTTATAGTGACCCAATATTTTCATACATAAATATAAAATATTTTTAGATGAATATTCATTACATTTCAAAAACACATGACCGAGGACAATAATAATTTAGTTTCTTTTGAGATTAAAAATATAATATTCTTATTCCATGAATGATATTCAATATCTCCCATAAATATCTAATCAATTAGTACTCCTATTAGGAATTCCCTACCTAAACCTTTCTTCCTAACCATGGTATGGAAAGGTAAGAAAGGATGAGAATAGATTCACAGTAAGGGTAAACATTGGAGATATAAATCTATGATCATATGAAATCATAATATAATAATAATGGTATGTTATCATTATTATAAATTACAAATTTTATACCCAACCTATCATAGATCATATACATGATTCATAGAATAAAACACTATAATTTCAAAAATAACATGGGATATATGAGTGATAAATAATCATAAATAAATTATGATCTATAATCTATTGTTATAAATTATGGGACCATAATAATTATAGAAATCCATTTCATATTTCAAGATTAACTACCAAGACCATCAGATCGAATCAACACATGTCTCACATTGTGGATCAAGATGCACTAATTTCTTATAGAATACTAGGATGCACCAATATACCATAGTATATTAGGATGCACCTATTTCCCATGGTAGATTAGGACTCAGCTATTTCCCATAGTAGATCAATCCTATCAACTTATTTCCCATAACGGATCAAGTACAATGACTTGTATCCCCTATGGATCAAGAACATCGAGTTGTTTCTGATAACAATATAATGAGATATACCCACTGTATTAGTGGGAGATATTGGTCTCACCACTACCATAATGGAAACTATACATATTTTTTCCATAAGAACATAAATCATAATAGAATCCATGGAACGAAATGGGTTTCATAAACATGTCATTATATCATAACCTATAGAAAAGAAATAAGTTTCATAAGCATCATTATATCAAATAACTAATCCCACTAGGGAAATAAAAATGATGTTATACTTGGGTAATATCCTAAATAAATCATAAGTAACGTCAAATAATTTTATCTTACATGTACAATTATTTTTAAATATTACTTGATGTAATTCTTGTGGGAAATATCTATTATATTTTGAAATAAATTTTTAAAAATAAATAAATTTAAAAATAAATACATCTTATTTGAAAAGGACCCTATAATATTGTAATGGATGCTTTAAATCATTATGGTTTAATGATTGTGGGAAACTTCTGTCATTCTATAGAAGTTAAAAAATTTCCTTCCATATTTGTTTTACAAAATTCATGAAGAACCACATTTATAAAATGAAAAAAAATTATTTTCCAAGATTTTTGTAAAAATTAATACATGGGTAAAAAAATTAAACAAATAGTAAAAGAATTTTTGAAAACATTTTCAGAAAACATGGGCATTGATAAGAGAAATTCCCCCAGTTTATACATAAACATAAATAGTAATGAATAATGATGAGATTATAAAATAAACCCTAACCTTAGATCTCACCTTTAATTGTTCACATTTAAACCCCTATATAATAAATATGTATATATTATACATTTATTTTATAATGATATATCTATAATACCATGTATTTTTAATTTATAAAATATTATCACCCATTTATTAATAATTATTTATTAAAATCATTTTTCTGGGTGATAACTGCTTCATTTTCCAAGCATGCTTCAGTTCCGTAGTCCTAGTACCTATACATTGATCATGGTCTCATAATTTATAGTATGTAAAACATGGTATAAAAATAATATATGTTATTTATATAAATATTTATATTCATTCATAAAAATTATAGATAAAAACATTTACATAATTCATTGAGATGATAGGTTATACGTACACATCAACATTGTTTCCATATTTCGTCTGACAGAATGAAAGAAAGGTAAATAATAATATAAATTTATATATTAATTATTATGTTATATATTTTATAAATATTCATAAATATCATCCTTATTATCATCCATGTGAAATATAAATGAAGAATGAATAACATCACATCGTCGAGATGATAGTCCACACGTATGCATGAGAAAAGTTATAGTTTCTCAAAATATTAGATGATTAGAAGGATGTGATTATATTATTATCAAAAAAGTATAATTATGTCATAAATATAATATATAAACATTAAAACCATCATAATTACCATCCTTAAAATATGGTTATGAAAATTGAATTGTATCTTTATGTGGATATGGTAGGTTGTACATACGCACAGGCGATACATTGACATCTTATTTGAGGGAAAAGAGGGATTAGAATGATATTTTAATAATAATAAAAATAGTAAAATTTAATCCAATTTAGTTTACATAATTTATTATTTTATGATGAATATCTTGTATTTTGAGGAGGAAAATAAGAGTATAAAATGAAAGTGACAGGATAGAGCGATTACCTCTTCTTCGAAATGACTACCTTGGATCTCCTCTAAATAACTCTAGGGATGGTATTTTGATGGAAAAAACCTCTAAAATGTGTATAAGGAAGTTTATAAAATAATTCTTCCAGGAATTTTTTGGATAGAAGGATCCATGTGGTGTAATGAAGTGATAGAGGAGGTGTCCATTTCTAATTGATTTGGGTGACACGTTTCAAATTTCACAAAAGATAAAAATATATTAGGAATATTCTATAAAAAATAAATAATATTGGCATATAAATGAATATTAAATATAATTTTATATAATTTATTATCCCCTTTTTAATTATTTATTATTTTAAATAATTTTAAATAATTTAATAAAATGTTAATCTCATAAAGTATCATAATTGTCAATTTTGAAACTATTCATTACTTTGACTTAAAAATATCAAGACAACAACTCAATTTTAAACCAAATATTTTATTATATCCTAAAAATTTTATGTTAATATATATAATTAATTTATGACCTCAAATATTTCAAATGATATTACTTAATATTTTTAATATCATTTTTTTTATTTTTTTATTAATTGAATAATTACTACATTAGTGTTTTTTAATAAGTTAAGGAAATTATTTATTCTAAAAAAATTAAAATAAAATAAAATAATGAAGATATATATTTTATTTTTCAAAATACTAATTATATTCGAATATATCCTTTAGGTAACCAAATATTAATAATATTACATTTATTAAAAACAAGAGTGTGACATGTTTGGCTTTACATTAAATAAAATGTTATAAAAGTTATAATATTATAAAAGTGGCTTCAAAATGTCATAAATTAAACTCATGGATTATTATTTTCGATATAAACTCATAAAATAGTATTTAATTATGTTTTTGGGTTATTTAATAGTTCTAATCATTTTATTTTTAACCATTAATAACCTAATTTACCATTTTTCATGATAATAAAAATTACTAAGTTTAATATTCATATTGTTCAAAAGTTAATGATAAATATTTACTAAATTTATAAATAATAATTCAAAATATGTAAAAATTTGTTTTAAAATTCAAATAATTTAAGTTTCATAATTTAATTAAAAATTAAACCCAAAAAATACATGGAAAACTGTTTTTCAAAAAAATGTCATTTTTATATATATAATGTTTTTATACTAAATTCATGTATAAAATACATTTAAAATAACATAATTGAATTATTTTAAATGATAATTAAATAAAAAAAATTTAATACTAACCAAAATATCAAATTTTACTTTATAAATACCTTAATCTAAAAGTACAACTTTCAATAAAAATTAGAATTTTATTTACTATTTATTAAAAATTAATCTATTTAAAAAAATTTCAATAAAAACGTCATGATATAATTTGTAAATGATTAATAAAAAATGAAATTACATTTTTTAAATAATTTTATAAAACGTTCATAATTTAATTATAACAAAACCGATTTTTGAGAAAACATATTCTTTTGAAGAATAAAATGAATTAACTAAAAAATGTGTGATTGATTTATAAGAATTTTCCAATAAATTTATATTGATTTGGACCAATTTATTTGATTAATAAATTAGTTAATACGATTCATACCTATTAATCTAACTTCTAGGAAATAGAAGACATGTAATATTTTAATATTATTACACAATTCATTTGAACTCGATGTCGCGTGCAAAAGAAGAGATCGAAGAAATATAATTATTTAAAAGGATATATTTCATAAAAATGTCACGGTGTAATATTATAACCCCTTTAAAATAAAGTTTCTCATCAAAATTCCTCACTAAGATTAAAAAATATGGAGATACCTCTGCCTCATCACATCCTCTGATTACCACATAGCTTTCTATAATTGGTGGTTTCTCCAGAAAACTATAAACAAGTGAGTGGTCCGGTTACATAGAAATTTACCTCTATGATATAGAATCATTACTGGTTGTTATTCATAAGAATTATATTTCTCCATTGGTATGACATCTATGTTTAGTACATATAATGAATTAATTATGTACTTCTTTAAGAGAGAAACACTGAACACATCAAGAACTTGAGAGAGATTCATTGGAAGTTACAAGCATAAAACTATGATCCCAATATGATCAATAATTTCAAAGGTAATAATATACCAAGGGATTAATATTCCTTAATTTATTCCCTAGAGGAATTTATATAAATTACTTCCAAACAACTTCAAATTATATATTTCATCTGTGATTATATGCATAACATTGTTATCAAATTTTTTGATAAGTGTTTCTAAATGCACCTAAAATTCTCTTCAATTTCATTAGCTATATTAGGTCCCAATATATTTTCTTCATAAAATTCATTCCTATTCGTTGGAATTATACATTTTTTTCTATAATAGGCTTCATAACAAGTTATCTTAAAGCTTGAGTAAATGATATTGTTTCAATAAACCCAACATGATGAAGGTATTAACCCAATGTACCTTTAAAATATATAGAAAATATCATATAATATCATCTAGGTTTTGAATTCTTCTCTCAAACAAACCATCTGTATGAGGATGATACACAATTCTAAAACTCAACACTATATCAAGATCTAGTTAAAGAATTAATTAATACATTGATGTATACTTCAGATCCCAATCAGATACAATTTAATGTTTCACCCAATAAAAACTTACCAATTCTTTGATCTATATTCTATAAAGAGGATCTAGAGAGATATAATATGTGATAAAAATGAATTGTTCTTACTTATTAAGGTGATCAAATACAAACCACAATTTCCTCAACATCCATGATAAGGTAAATCTTAATGGTTTCCATTACCTTTAATCATATGTCTATAATGTATAAGGGAATTCCTCCTTAAATAAATTTTTCACTAAATGATATACAAAAACAATGAGTTATAATGATATTAATATCTCTTAAAATATACTTTATATTGAAAAAATCACCTCACATAAAACCACAAAAGGAATATCATTGACTTTGAACTTTAGATCAAACTAAAAATCATAAACCAATGATGGTATTCATAACTCTTAATTTAATCTTACATAGAGACATATATGCTTCCAAAAATAAATAATTACATAGTTGTTTCATGATTTTAAAACAAAAAATATCATTTTTGAGATACTTATAAAAAATAATTATTGAATCAATATACATAAATACTTTAATCCTTCCACTTAAATGATTGGACTGTAATAGTCTCTTCCGTATTCTAGAGGCTAATTCTTAGGTTTGGAAATTGATTTAGATAATTATCATGTTCCCTAGATAAAATACTTTTAACTCTTAAACTATTTATCACTATACACCCTTATTTTATACATAGATAACATCTTACCCCTTATTTTATATATTCCTCTAGGTTTGTCTTCCCACCTTCTTGACATATAATAAGTCTAATCTTCTTTTCTATATGTTCATAACCAGATGAAGTTTAATAAAAGTCCATGTTACTCTAACTGCATAAGTTACTAATCTCATAAAATTTTAAATTGTTAATCATATATAATTATATATGATTGGTCATAATCAAAATTTCTTTGTCTTCAATCATCATCTAATTTGGTTTCTCATACTCACTGAATTTTCCACCAGATTCAATATTAATAAGATTAATTCTAGTTACATCCAATAAAAATAACCAAAAATGTAATAATAATAATCATAGTGGGAAACAATATAATCATGAAAAATTACTTATAATATTTTAAAATCATGACACCTTATTTTTAATTTATAGAAACTTAGGTTTAATCCAGGTCATCCATCATTATTATTCAAATCCCTCGTGATGGTTAATAAAGAGTTTTGAATTTCCAAAGCATATCCATGGGAGTGGATAACTAGTTCTTCAGAAAGGATCGTTATTATTCACTAGGTGATGATAGAGTAAATATAAATATACCATTTTCATAATTTTTACCACTATGTACATCTCTTCCAAATCCACATCCACTTTTAGTATCCATACAAGGTTTTAATATCTTAGAAACTCCTGGTTGTAACCTCCCCTAAAATTCCCATTTATTTTCCTATACATAGGATTTTCCATATACATATCCTTATAGATATTATAATATATATCCCTATATATATAATAATAAATATTGCTAGGGATCACACTATAATTTTTATGATCCAAATCTCTAAATATTGACTAAATTTCCCTATGAGAAAAACTATAATGACATAGTATTTTCATGCATAAATATCACATCTTTTTATATGGATATTAAATAAATTTCATAATCACATTTAAGAGGACTATAAAAGATTAATGTATTTGGATACTAGAAAAAAATCTTTTTATTTCATTAAAGATATTCAACATCTCCCACAAAATGTGGATCTTAGATAATTAGTAATGGAAAACATTATAGATATCAATATATGATCATATGAAAGCATAAGATAATAATATTGGTATGTGATCATGATCATAACTTAAAAATGTCATACCCAACCTATCATAGATCATAAATATGAATCATAGAATAAAAAACTATTATTCAAAAAAAAAACATGGGTCATAAGAGTGATAAATCATCGTAAATTTATCATGAACCCCAACCAAACGTCATAAAAGTGGGGCACCATAATAATTAAGTAAAACATTTCATATTTTATTGTTAACTACCAAGACCATAATATCTGGAATCAACACCTATTTCCCATTTTGGAACAAGATGAACATGTTTCTTATAGTAGATCAGGACAAACCATTTTCCCATAGAAAATTAGGATGCACCTATTTCACATAGTAGATAAGGAATCAGATATTTCCCATAATAGATCAATCCCATCATCTTTTTTCCTGTAATAGATCAAGCACATCAGCTTGTTTCCCATAACAGATCAAGAACATCAACTTCCTTCCCATAACTATCCCATGAGATATACCAAATGAATTATATGGACCTATAGTTACCACTCATCACATAATTAATATTGTACATATGTGTTCCATAAAAACATAAATCACAATAGAACCAATGGAATGAAAAGAGTTTCATAAACATTACATAATTGAATAAACCTTGGAGAAGAAATGATTTTATAAAAAACATGTAACCATAAATATAAATCATCCATAGAATTAATAAGGATTATAAACATGGATAATATCTCCAATAATTAATAAGTAACAAAAAACAATGTTATCTTATTTGGAAAGTTATTATGAATTATTACTTAAAATAATTCTTGATGAAAATATCTATTCTATTTTTAAATACTTTTTTTAAAAAGTGAAATTATAAAGGAAGTCATTTTTTTCTAAAAGAAAATTTTAATATTTTAAATGAATATTTAAATAAATAATTCATCATTAAGGTGGGAAAATCATCTCATGTCATATAAGTGACAAAAACATTCCTTCCTTATTTTTGTTAGAAAACTCACAAAGAAACTTGTTTAGAAAATAACAAAAAAATTATTTTCAAACCATTTTTAAAAAATTTAATCATATGTAAAAATGTTTTTAAGAAGTATTAAAAAAATTTAAAACTATCTAGAAAACATTGGAATGTAATAGAAATATTCCACAGTGGATAATTAAATATAACAAATACCGAATAATGATGAGATTGTGAAATAAACACTTACCTAAAATCTCGCATTTCCTTGTTCGTGTGCAAACCTCATGTATAATAAATATGTATTTATTATAAATTTATTTCATATAAATATATATATCATACCATTTATGATTTATTTATAACATCTTATCACCCTTTTATTTATAAATTTTTTGTTAAAATAATTTTTTTAGGGGTAAAGTGCTTCGTTTTCTAAGCACTTTTCGGTTCAGTAGTCCTGATCCTTATACATTGTTCATGGTATTGTCATTTCCAAAATTTAAATAATGGTATAAAAATAATATATAATAATTATATACATACTTATAATTATTTTAAATAATTATAGATATAAAAATGTATTACACCATTTATAAAGATGATAATTCATACATGCACATGAACATTGTTTCCATTTTTCATATGATAGAATAAAAAAAGATAAATAATAAAACACCATTATATAATAGTTTTTATATTATATTTATCATATATATTAATAAAAATAATTATTATTACAATCCATGTGAAAAATAAATGAAAAATGAATCTTATAACATTGTGCATATGGCAGTCCATACGTACATAGAAGCGATGTTATCCTTTCTCAAAAGAATAGATGATTAGAAGGTAGAAATGAAATTATATTTAAAAGGTTATAATTATTTCATAAATATCATATATAAATATTAAACCCAATATAATTAACATACATAAAATATGGTTATGAATAATGAATTGTATCAGTACGTGGAGATGATAAGTCGTACGTACACATGAGAAATACATTCACTTCTTATTTGACGGTAATAGTTGTGAATAAAGATTTTTTTATAATCATAATAACATTTATGAAAATTGAGGATACATAATTTATTATTTTATTGTGACTTTAATAGATTTATAGTATGTAAATAATATTATAAAATGAAAGTGATCGATTAGAGTGATTACCACTTCTTCAAAACGACTGCATTAGATATCCTCTAAAGAGGTATATGGTAGGTCTTTTCAGAAAACAAATACCTCTAGAATGTGTCTAGGAAGGTTTAGAAAATATTTTTCTATTTATTTTCATGATATAAATCTCTATGTGGTGCAAATATGTGAGGGAGGGGGTGTCCTTTTATAATTGAGATGAGGGGGACTTTTGGAATTTCTTAAAAGATCAAAATATATTTAGTCTGTTCTAGTGCCAAATACTTCCAAATTAGCTATAAATTAATATGATATTATGTTTTAGACCACATAATATATACACTGTACTTATTTATTATTTTTATGAATTTTAAATTATTTCACAAAATAGTAATTCCATAAAATACTATTATTATCAATTTTGACAGTGTTCATTACTTTGACTTTAAAAACATCAATATAAAAGGTGTGTTTCAAAAAAAATATCCTAAAAATTTCATGGTAATATATAAATAATTAATGTATCACCTCAAATAAATTATATTACTTTTAATATTTTTAATATCATTTATTTGATTTTTTTTCATTAATTGAATAATTACTACGTCAACATTGTGTAAATATTTAAGGAAATTATTTATTCAATAAAAATTAAAAATAAATTAACCTAATGAAGATATATATTTTTTATTTATAACTTCTATATATAGTTGAACATATCCTCTGGTTAACCATATATTAAAAATATTATTCTTATTAAAAACAAGAGTGTGATATGTTTTTCTTTTCATCAAATAAAATATTATAATGTTCATAATCTTATCAAAGTGACTCCAAAAGATCATAAATTATACCCTTAGATGAATATTATTGTGATATATACATCCAAGTAAGTGTTTGGTTTATATAATAGTTCTTATCATTTTATTTTTAACCATTAATTACCTAATTTACACTTTACCATGGTAAGAAAAATTTCTATGTTTACTCTTAATATAGTAGAGAAGTAAAAGGGAAATTTTTACTAAATTTAGGCCAAATAATAAAAAATCTAGAATAATTTTTTTCAAAATTAGAATCACATAAGTTTTATAATTAAAATTAAAATTAATCCTGCAAAACGTAATGAAAGAACAATTCTTTAGAAAATTGCACTTTTAGATATACTTTTTTTATATTGTATTAAAGTGTAAAATCTATTTCAAAAACCCTAATTGAATTATTTGAAATATAAAGGAACTAATAAAATTTGAATACTCACCAAAATATTAATTTCACTTTGTAAATAACTTAAAATAAATATACATATTTCAATAAAAATAATAATTTTTTACTATTCATTGAAAATCGATATTTTCAGAAAATTATCAAAAAATAATAATCTTATAATAATTTGGAAATTCTAAATAAAAAAATGAATTTAATTTTTTAAAGTAAATTTTATAAACATTTATAATTTAATTATAAGAAAAATAGTTTTTAGAGAAAACATATTTCTTTAAAGAATAAAACAATTTTACTAAAAATTGTGTGATTATTTTCTAAGAAATTTTCAATAAAATTAAATAGATTTGAACAATTATATTTACTTCATAAATTAATTAATACTATTCATATATTCCAACACAATAGCTATAAATAAAATACACATAATATTTTAATAATATTACATAATTCATTTAAAATCATCGTTGTGTGCAACACAAGCTATCGAAGAAATGAAATTATTTAAAGAGAGATATTTCATAAAAATTTCTGGGTTTTATGAAATTAACCCAAAAGGTTTTTCTCTAACATGTATAATTTTTCTTCTTGTTTAAGAAAAATTCTTAAATACATATACCTATATATGAAATTACTTATGTTAATATTATCCTTTTATCTAATTGATCTCAAATTCAATTTTGATGATGGGGATTAAATTTTTTTTATAATAGAATATTTAATTATATAAGTATCATGTTTTATATCATTTAATAATAACCTTTAATAAATATGATCCCACTGAAATAATGACCCTTTTTAAAAAATTATATTTATTAATTAGATAAGATCTATATTTTTCTATATAATGAGTCATCTTTTTTGTTACTCTCATCAATTAGCTATTTAGTTTATCCATTATATCAATTATATAATATATTATTCAAATATAGTTAAGTGGATAACACCTTACAGAATTCCATATTATATATTATATCAACTCTATTCATCTATTATCCTAACCATTATTGTTCCATAACTAATTCTGTCCCTAATATGATGCTAAATATAGGAACTTAATAATATTATAATCACCCATGAATTTATTACCATAAAAAAATAATCTATGGAAACCCTAGTTTTATAGAATTACGTGGTTAAATGGTCGATATGATAACATTGACATGGGATCCCAAATACTAAGTCTACTATGACACTTCAATACATCCTTAGGAATTTTTTCTACTGTCCATAAGGTAGAAACTAATGCAAATGGATTAATATAATCATTAGGGAATACATGTCCCTTAAATGAACACACAAATATATGAAACAATGGTTTGAATTTTATTTAGAAATCCAAACCAACATTAAACACCATTTTAAAGTAATCTAAAAACCAAATATATTATATTAAAATAAAATATATTCATGTACTAACATGACATCAAAACCAATAGACAACACCCATATAATTTGAATATTCTAACTCCTCCTCCAACATATAACTGAATTCCACCATACCCACCATGAACTCAAATCATAAGCCCATCACCCAGGAACATTGAATCATTTACCTTACTTGTATCATGAAAGATGAAATATAAAATCACATCAAGATGCATAGGTACGGGTGAATATGTATATCCAGTAGGATTTACCCAAATCACTCATAGGTGATCCCTTGAAAACCAATTCCCAACTATGTAAATAATTCCACAAAAATATATCATCACATTTAAAACTACAATATCTTATAGTTATTCTATAAAAATTAAGTAGAAAATGAAAATAATGTGTCTGATTACTTTACCAACATAATATACCTTCTTTATTTTTCTATAATATTAATCCAATAAATAACCAATACAATTAAAAATACTGTTTTAGAAAATAAAGAAGGATATAACATATATTCCTTCCTATTAATATAATATACACCTTATCTAGGTCAATACCCACCCAAGAAATTATAAAATTTATCATATTATCCCTTCCAAAACACATTCAAGCAAAGAACATATCATACCTCCCAATTACCTAGACCTTTTTCCCTACTTGATACATCTCAATCATTGTTCGTAACTAATATTTCAGTTCCTAAAACAATTTTACTTATTATAAATAGTTTACCTAATCAATCTAACAAAACTCAAAAACCTTGAATTATTCAATTTCAGACACCCAAGAATCTGTTTATAAATAAAATAAATCCCAACCAACAGTTTAAATGCATACATTATCTCAAACCAACTCCCACGTTTTATCCCAAAAACAAAAAATTCATGATGTTTTTAATCAAGAAAAAATTAATTATTTTTAAATAAATTTCAAGAATAATAGATAATAAAAAAATATAATGAAGGATATTGGATTCAAATTATATCAACCACACAATAATGAATCATAAATTTATAAGATAATAATATTACCCACCTACCTTATATAAATATCACAATAATATATTAAAACCCAAGATCCAACAACAAAAATTGTAATATGATTCTCAAAACCCTATCATTCAGACAATAAAGTCGTTATTTTTCTATTTATTATTTAAATACACTCATAAGAGACCTAGATCTAATAAAAAAAGTTAAATATATCCATGGACCAAGAAAACAAAAGAGTGGGAAAGAGGTAAACTAAAAAACAGGTGAGATCATCATGAAAAATCCGGAATATTTTGTTAATATGGTCATTCCATTATATAATAGAATCTTTAAATGATGTAAAATTCCCAATTCCCCCAAAAAAAGAACCTTAGGGTCATAACAAGTCATGTTGGGGTGTTTTACAGGGCTTATATAAGGTTAATTGGGTTTCTAAAAGGGAAATCACATAAACTAAACTCAACTACATGTTCAATATGTGTATTCATTCGAGACTATATGCTGACCATGTAGGTGCCCCTACCCACATACCAAGGTTTCATGGTCACTTAATATTATTCATCAACCTTACACTCCAATGTGATTTTCTAGGTGACTTTTATAGTCATGTTCCATAATCTCCAGAACTATTCACCTCGACCAAGATATGGTCACATCACCTCTAGACATCAAAAAATAATTCCAAAAACCACTAACACTCACCGGGCGACTTACCCATCAATCTTGAGATTTCAAAATTATCCCCATCATAAAAATTCTCATCCTCAAAAATTCATTAGGTTTTGATCTTTTCAATCATACCCAATCATTATTACTTCATTTTATCTTATCTCTCACACATATCTCTTATTAATTGGTATCTTTATCCAAAAAACTCTTACTAGTAAAATAATCTATCCTCATAAGATCTCCCCCTACATATCATAAATAATCACAAAAATTTACAAAAAGGATACATATAATTCCCAACCCACTATGTCATATAAAATAATGTGAGACAAATTTGGGTGGTACTTCCTCAATTAATAGTCATTAAACATGTTGGGAACTGCAATATACATCAGTGGAAACTCTATGTGATAAAACACATCTATAATATTCTTGACAATGATCAATGGACCCACATAAAAGGATGTTAACTTTCTCATCTTCCTACATCATCCATTACCCAAACATGATGAAACTCAAAATAAAAATGGATCCCAAATAATAAAATCTAAGATATTATGATTCCCATCAATATATAACTTCTACCATGTTTTATTTTCCAATAATCTCTTCTGAATTAGGTAAACTCGTTCCATAATCTCCTATACCCATGTCTCCGCTAATTCTTCCCAACACAATGATAATAAGAAAATTCTTCCTTATAGCGATTCAAATAGATCCATACAAATATATTACTAAAATAATTGATTGTATAAGAAATCCACTAATTCCACATGATCCTCCCATGATCTCTTAAAATCTTAAATATAATCATAAACCATTTTCTCCAAAGATTGTTTGATTTTCTCTTTTAGTCGATCAGTATGTCAACAATACGACATACTCATCATTAGTGGAGTATAAATTTTCTTTTTTCAACCTTAGAAAAACTATAAAAGTTAGAATATGATATTAATATATCATGATATATGAAGAAACACAATTAATACTAACCACTTAATCCATATACTATATAACCATGTACTCAACTAATAATTTCTCTCGAATAGATAATAAGTGGGATGATGTTATAGGTAAATATATAGTCAACCATATCACATCTAAATTTTGTGGTCATTTTAATGAAATAGTAATTTAATATATAATCATATCTTTCCACTTTTATTCGATGCTAGAGAATGTTACAAAATCCCCACAGGTCTCTAATGCATCACCATTACCAACTAAAAATCTAGCAGAGAGAGAAATAATCTACTATGTGCTTATTCATCCATGAAAAAAAAAACTGATGTATGGTGCTATTATACATATTCAACACTCTATTATTAACATCACAACTAGATTTATGGAACACAACTCCAACATCATTTCCTAGACCAAAGGGAACTACTACATTACGCTGAATGTAAAATATCAAATCCAGTTTGAGTGACCACCCTTCTACGGTCTCCCTCCATATAAGGCATCACTAGTATTCTTATATTAAAACATAATATTTTTTACATTATTTAATTAATCCAAAATAATATAAGTTATTTTTAATCAATGTGACATTATAATGTTTCCCCCTTCATGAGATTTTAGATATAAATATGTCATCAAGCCCATCAACTCCCACTAATCATGTCATTCCATTACTAATTGGGATTTATGACTCATGCAATCTTCTTAGTAGTTAACCTTTACAAGTGTATATGATAACTTGAAATTTAATTTTTTAAGATACTCCACCCCTATTAACTTCCTCAAAGTCAAATCTCCCTGAGAGAAGTTACACCTTCGACTGTTATGATATGAATATACAATGAACCTCTCATGGAATTTGTAATGTCTCAAAAATAATTAAACTAAGAAAAAATGTCACTATACCCAGATCATACATGGAATATTTATTATTTTGGAATACTAAACTATATATGTACATGACAATGTTATCCCACTTTAATGAAAACACTCCCCAATTTGGCTCCATATACATCATGGTACAGTAAAAAACACTCAACTGACTCAAGAAATATTAGTAATGGAATAGATTTAAACTTCTTATGTATATCAATAAATGATCATCGGAACGTCCTATCACACAAAAACTTCGCATCCTTACAATTTAATTCCTTCATTGGAGATGATAACTTCAAAAAAAATTTAATAAAGAATTAGTAGTACCCTACCAACCTGAAGAAACTATAAATCTAAAAAACAATGTTGGGATGCTTCCAAGATATCACTACCTCATCTTTCTCAAGATACACTAATATATTACTCTTAGAAATAACATTCCATAATAAATCTACTGCATTCATACAAAACAAATATCTGGATAGATTCACATAAAACCTTTTCTTTTATGGTAACTCTAGATTAGTCTTTAAATGCTCCCCATTATTCACATTCAACATATAATAACTCCAAATATAATCCATAAACACTATAAAAAACATGTTGGTATCAGGGTGTGTAGTGGAAGCTAGTGGGCTAGGATTTTAAACATTTTCATTCGAGATCGATGTAAATATGTCATCATCATAAAATCAAAACACTAGTAAAAGATATCGCATAATGAATTTTTAGCACAAATAAAAACCCAAAAGAAAACTTGTTTCAATCAAAATCCACGATTCAAATCTACTAAAATGAAGTTATCGCTTCTTGAAGGATCTGAATCCAAATATCTCTAGATCATCCACACATTCTTCTAAAGTATACTCATATTTTGGTGATCATATTTATGGTGCAAGCGTGGAGGTATGATTAATTATTCAACGTCACGACGATCACAACATCATCGTTCCAACGATGCATGAAGGAGAGCTCGATCTGGATTCTTGGATCGATATATTCTATCTCTAAGAAGTGGTATAAGATATATAATATCTTAATAATTGATCTATTTATAGTTATCACCATGATTTCTTATCCTCCTTTTATAGTGAGTTTCCAAAATACCTGACAATGGTCCCGTGCCCCGAATATTTATGAATCACTATAAATGATGTCTGATGAATGAATTACTAAGTCATGAATATCATTTATATTTTTATCACTTTATTGTAATATAATAAATATATTACTAGATAAATTTAAGCCATTAACTTGAATATTCTTTACCACAAATATTAAATGAACCATGAATATTAAAATAATATTATTTTGTATAATATTTTCAATGTATTCAATTTAATACTTTTAAAT
The DNA here is from genome assembly GCA_963277665.1 of Viscum album. Taxonomy (NCBI): domain Eukaryota; kingdom Viridiplantae; phylum Streptophyta; class Magnoliopsida; order Santalales; family Viscaceae; genus Viscum; species Viscum album. The sequence goes on from OY728142.1 coordinate 1,495,042,047, forward strand.
AAATTTAACAAATAAATTAAACACTAATTATTCTATACTCGAATAATATAAATTTATTTATTCCTTAGAAAGCATATATTCTTTGACTTATCCCAAACCCTATGGTGGAGCCCACCATGTCCAAAAATCTTTTTCATCAGAATAGGGAAGACTTTTGAATACACTATTGTGAGTGACCCTCTAGGACTTTATCTCGATAGAAGTGACTATTTTTCACAGATAAAGAGTGGAGCCTAGTAACCCATCAAGGCCCCTAAAGATGGAAGGATAATATAAATGATAACCTTCTAATGAACACACAACGCGTGATATAATCTCTTTGTATTATGATATCTTATAATAAAAGATGCACACTTTTTGTGATCACTCTTTATTCCTTTATAATTCATTTCCCTTACAGGATTGAATTTCCTTCTTCTATCATGGCAATGGATTTAGTAAAGGTATTATCATCCTGATCAACTAAGAAAAGGATATCTCTTCCAATCTATATATAAATTTTTTTTCTTGATTATTCAATCAATATAATATTACCAATGACACACCCAACACAGGATACCACACTACGAATTCATTTCCATAGTTTTTTCCTTTCATTAAATTACACAATCAAATAGTATACACTGATAATAATATCACATTAGGATACCATTATATATGTTCACAAATAGGAACTACTACTGAAACATTAAAAAATATGGTGTACTTATTGGAGGGTTAATCCTCATGATCTAATATACTTTAGATCACCACATATGAACTATATAAGAATAATTCTTAATACTTATGAGCTCCCAAAACATGCTATTTAGACATCATATATGCACAGCTATTATGATTTATGTAGAACATAAAACATATTATTAATATTAATGTCATAGTATCTGAAGGTTCTCATTATATTCTGGGAACTATTGTAACATTTTTATATGATAAATAATATATGGAAATTACCTTATATATAGTCGATGTACAAGTATAAAAACTATTGTTTATGTGTACATCATACATAACTCACTGTATATAAGATATGGTAATCAAAAATTAATTTTCATGTTGGGCCTAGGAACCCACTATAATAACATAACATGCAAAGGTATTTATATAAAATTATATTCATCGAGGATACATAAACAATTGAAGTTTTAAAAACAACACCTAACATCACTAGAAACTCTTACTTCTAGTACAAACTCTTAAACACTACATTTGGAATATCTATCTAGTTAACTCTCAACTGCAAATATATTTATCATAAATCGATCTTTGAAAACCAAGTAACTCATTTCAATTCATATATTAGATTATGGTGTGTTGTATAATATTTTTATTCTTAACCATTATCTGATTAAACTTATAATATTTGATAAAGAATCACAAGATTCAATCAATTTTCTTGAAAAAAGCCACTATTTTACACACAGAAAATTCTTGGTAAAATAAATCCCTTTCCTTATAAATCATCCAATTGAATCATCAGATATCAAATATATAAAGGTTCCATGTGATATTGAAAAAAAGAAATCAATAATTTCTATATTAATAAATCAATTAACAAATCAATGTCTCTATCTGGTGGAAGCTCAAATAATTCATCCAAAAATATGTTTGAGAATTCATTAACCCCCACTAAAAACTAAAAACTAAAAACAATTTCATGAACTCTAAAGATCAAAGAATCATACTATATATTTGAAACATTAAATCCCTAAGACCTTTATTAATCAATCCAGAACAAATAGCATGAATTCCTCACTCCCTTATAAAAGTTAAAACACTCTCATAAGGTGAAGTAAAGGAAACCATATACTCTTTGGTTTTTACACGGGTATTAAACATCACCATCCAATCTATCTCAAATATTACATCATACATGTTCATATCCAAAACCAATAAGCCTAATAATATTTTCATAGTGTTGATCATTATATACCAAGATAAACATTTAAACCCTCTCTTTATCCTCTCTCCAAGTGTAACACCCCAAGCTTCCATGGTATGCTTATATTTGAATAATAAAATAGCTTGTGTTTTACGAAACATCGAGTTCTAACACACCACGACCAATGAAACTAGCTGTTATGAAGAATAATACCCATTTTTTATAATTTTATAAATTTTCATTTTTCAAATTGTTCTTAAATTTTAGATTAGGAATATCAAAAATTAGATTAGGATTAATTTTTGGTATTTTTCTGAAAACTTTCAATTTTTGATGGATAGTGAAAACACTATGTTATTGTTTAAAAACTGACTTTTTATTTAAATAATTATTTTAAAATTAAAATTTATTTTGATGTAAAAATAGATACATAATACCTATATTAATCAAATATAATTTATTTTAGGCATTTTATAATAATATTTGATATATAAATTTTTATTGGACATTCTAACGTATTTTACCCACCTACTAGGCACATTTGAAAATTTTCCTAAAACGTAATTTTACTACTTCTGTGAATTGAATTTCAGAAATAGAATAGACACAGTTGTCATCATTAAGTAAAATGTGATCCAATAAGATGAAAATAATTTTTTTGAATAGCAAATTTTAAATTTTATTTACCATAGTAAAAAGTAAATTGGGTAATTAAAGGTAAAAATGATATTATAATTACCCCAACACATGTAATAATTCTCTTGGATAAGTGTATTTATACCAGAATCAACCTTTGGAATAATATTTTATCCTTTTTATCCACTTGTATTGGATTAGAAAATTTATTATATTTTATTTAAAGAATAGTTAAAAGTGTTAAATTCAATGTTTAATAACTAAAAAATTATTATATAGTGTTTTACATAATATAAATTATACTATAAATATTAATTATAAAGATAAAAATATTTCATATATCATGATTTTTTATTTAAAAAAATTATACATTAAATAATTAAATTTATTTATGATAAAATGATGATGCAGTAATTATCTTATTAATGAATGATTAAAATTATTGATGTTATAAATATTAAAATAAGTATAAATTGAAATTTTTGATGCCATAAACTAATTTTATAGTTAAATATAACATTTTAGGGTTTATTAAATGTATATTTTTTTTAAATTAATAATGTTGTTATGACTTTCACAAAAACCAAATACTAAATAGTTTCAAAATTGACAAAAATGAGTTTTTAAAACAAATATAATTTTATTAAATGATATAATACTCTTAAAAATCTAATATTCTCCCAAAGGACATAGATGAGGTTATATATATAATTAATAAACCACTTGGTGTTATCTTTTAATTTTATAGTAATTTTATTAACCATGTAATATAAAACTACAATAAGACATGGTAAATGTTAAACTATTTAACCAAGAGATAAATCTAAAATATAAGGTTAATATGATGAACTAAACGTGTCTAAAACCTATTGGTTGGGAGAATTTAAACCCAAACCCACATTTTTATAGATATAAATCCATTTTGGGATATTAGAAACCTAAAATGATTTTATATTAAATTAATATTTAATGATTTTCCCCTCACCTCTCTTATAAAGGGTACTTTCCCTTCTCTCAAATTCATAGATCCAAAGCCATTTTTCTCGGCCAAACCCTTCTCAAAAATTCTCCCGAATACCCTCACTTCATCCTATAATCCTTACTTATATCAAAAATCCAACCTAAGGATCTATTTTCTTTAAATCAAATGGAAGCCACCAAAGAAGAGGTAATTATTTCGTCACATCTTTCAATGTTCTTTTCTTCTTCAACTCCCTCTTTATTTGTTTTTTATATACCAAAATAATAAATCCAATAACTTCTTACATACATTTATATCATTATAAATATGTCACAACCATATTAATTATTCTATCAATCCAATTAATGGCAAAGTCACTATACGTGCGTACGTACAACTTACCGTCTCTACATCGTGGTGTAGTTTGTTATTCAACACTTAATTGTTTGGATGGGTATAATAATGAGTTTAATTGATTATAATAGAAAATATAAAATTTTAATGATTATTTATATACAATATATCATATATTTAAATAAATTTTCACCTTCAATATAATGATATTGTCGCTTTTTCGTACCTACGGCTTACCGTCTCCACAATGCGATGAGATTTTATTTCCCATAGTAACCATTCAATAATAATGTTCATTTGATGATTAAAAAATAATTTTTAAGAACATAATATCATTATGTGTTTGAATCAAATACATTCTATACATAATAAACATGACTTACTTAACAAAACATATAAAGGAAAATGAATCAGTTAACAATCAAAACATTGATACTACTAAAATATTATTATCAAAGAATATTAGAGGATCATATATGATATAATATTTATGCATGTGGTTGCTATATAATTTAATAAAAATTATTTAACAATTATATATAATGTTAATGTACAATGAGATAAAGAAAATTACAAGGTAAGGGTTAATTTTACAATCTTTTTATTATAAAATGTTGTTTATACGTAAGTATCTACTGGGACTTCTTTATCATTAACATATGTGTTTCTCAAATATATATTTCAATTTTTTTTTAATATTTCCTAGACTATGGGTTAAAGTCATTTATGAAATTTTTTTACTTTTTATAAAAAAAAAATCAAAGTAATCATCATGTCATTTTCCAAACAAGGTACTTTATGAGCTTTTTCACAAATTAAGATAAGAATGTTTTTTTACTTACATAGCGGGTGTGTCTATTTTCCACCTTTATGACAATTTCAAAGCATCCATTACAATATTATAAAAATATTTTCAAAATAAGTTTTTTTATAGTTATGAATCTTTTAAATTATATCTAACTAGATAGAGATATTTCTCTCAAATAGTTTTTGGATTGATTTCATCTATGTTAACATCTTTTGTTTGATTTTACGCTTGTTTGAAGTTGATTTATTATGATACAATCTTCCAAATTTTATTGAAGGTTTTGGGATATTTTTTACTGTGGATGTGATATTTATATACCATTCATGGTTTAGGGATAAATTATTGGCATTTCATATGCTATTTGTAAAAACAATGTTTATGTTATGTTTTAAACTTTTTATATGAGGAATGATTTGGACGTAGTAAGTGACAGGCAAGGCCTGCTATAGCCCCTCGATGCATTGGTATGTCTCATGAGAAAAACTAGTGTCTTGGAACAAGGCTTTGAAAAAATCATTATTTTTAGTCTTAGCACGATTCCTTGACAAATGTGGTTATGAAGTCTAGCATTATGCATTCCATCATGATGAGATTAGCTATTGATATTACAAGTGATTATTCAACTAGTAGAATATCAATGTGAATAAGTAAATGGAATTATTAGATTTATATTTTCTAAATTATGCAGAAGTTTACGTTTAAAAGGCTTGTGTTTTAGTCTTATACATAGTCTTAAATGTTTATGCTTATTTATGATAATTTTCGTTATATTGTTATCCTTACTGAGCATCTGAGATCAACCCTTTATTATGTTTTATTTTTTCTAGGATATGAAGAAGTATATTATTAGTGACCTACAGGGATATGCTAAGGGATATGAGTGTGTTGTAATGATAAATGTTTTTTTTATTTTCATTTCATAATGTAATGTAAAAATTATGTATGTATCTAGTACTTCCAAGGATACTAAATTGACCAGTCTTTTGGTAATTGATATATTTTGATCATGATAATGTTATGTAATAATACACCGACTCTGGATAATAGGGGTTAGGGAATTGTATTGGTATCATAATAATTATAGTATAAACCTTTGAAACTAGATTTATATAAACTCTGAATATACAACATTACCCTAAGATAGACGTTGAGGATCAGTATAGAAGAACATCCAAAAAATTTATTAATGTAGATAATATGTGGGTTTTCCAAGAAATACATCCATGTATGGATAATACAAGTGGATGTGGTTCTGGAACACATGTACCTAAGAGTGAAAACTCCAACAAGGAGTTTCGGGCTTGTCCTGAGGTATCCTGGTACACGAAAACAAGGCTTAATACACACCTGGTTTGACACTCCTCGGGGATATGATTAGGATAATTCACATTTTATTTAAAAACCATTATGAAAGCATTATGAGTAAATACATCCAAAAAGAAAACATTTTTATGATTATAGATTATATGGAAAAATTGTTCAATTTATGTTAAGTATTTTAAATGTTTGGAATTATGCATTGTGATCTGTAAACTAATCTAGGGTATTAAATTATTTAGAAATGGTTAGTAGTTGGAGGAATAGAAACTCTATAAATGCACATAATCCATGTTGGGATTTGTTTCTCCTACTCATGATAATTAGAGTGGAGTTGGTGATGTAACTGTTGTTGAACAGCTAATAACCATACTGGGACAACTCACTAAGGTTGTGAATAATAACCTTACCTGTGTGGAGCACCCTGGTCCATAATTCGGAGGATCAATCTTAGACCGCTTCCTAAGGAAACAACCACCAACATTCAATTGGACTAAAAATAAATTTTTAGATAATAAATGGATAAGTTTCTTATAGAAAATATTTCATGCTTTGGGGAGTATTGAAAGGGAAAATGTTTTCATGGCATTTTATCGCCTCACTAGAGATGCAGATCAATGGTAGTCATTAATTCAAAACAAAATGAAGGATGATGAAGTAATAAATATTGAAAGAATGTGGTTTAAAGATATTTTCCAAGAAGAATAATTTCCTCGTGATCATCAAAAAAATGTTGGAAGGAAATTCTTGAGTCTGAGGAAAAAGGATGATGATAATGTCACAAAGTATATGGCTAACTTTAAAAGGTTATCCAGGAATGTTGCATATTATATAAGTAACCGAAGAAGTAAGATTGATCGATTATTTTATGTGATAAAACCATTTCTCCAACAAGAATTAGCCTCATAGTCCTTATTATCGTACGAAGATATAGTATCATGAGATATCAAGATAGAAAATTAATTCTCTAAGTATTATTACTTTAATGAAAAGAAAGTGAAGAAGAGGTCTGTTGAAAACTCTAAAAAAGGTAATAAGGGAAAGAAGGGAAAATTTTAATTTACACCATGCATTAATTGTGGGAAGAAACATACTGGTACATGCCTATCAGGAAGGGAGTTTGTTACAAGTGTCGATAAAAAGGCCACCAAGCTCAGTATTGTAAAGGAAAGAAAGAGGTTTTCAATGTTGAAGGCTACAATTGTAATGAAATGGGGTAATATACAAATGAATTTCTAAATATTCAAGTAAACTTACCTCAGAAAAGGCCAAGATTATGCAATCATAACTGTTGATGTTGAAGTTCTGAATGAATTAGTGGTAGGTACTTTAATCATTTCCTCAAAATTAGAAAATGCTTAATTTGATTCTGGATCATCTCATTCTTTCATATCTTACTAGTTTCATAAGAAAATTAGATATTTCAAATTTTTCATATTAATGGATTTGTCAGTAAAAACATCCAAGGGAAGTATCATTGCAACAATGTTTTGTCAATCTGTTAACATTATAGCATATAAACATACTTTATATGCTGATCTTATTCTCATACCCATGATTGAATTTGATATAATCCTCATTATGGATTGTCTTTCAGACCATGATACAAAAAAATATAATATGAATAAAGAGGTTAAATTTTTTATGATGATAAGGAATATATTATATTTTGACCAAAACCATCACCATTTGATTCTCATCTAGATCCACCCCCTATAGATCTACTAAATTAGATTATTGGGGAGGAATGGAGTGAAACTACTGTGGGTGAGGAAAGGAATGTTCAAATAGAGGATGTACCTATTGCGCAAGAATATGATTATGTGTTTATAGAGGATTTACCTAAACATCCTCCATAATGAGAAATTGAATTTTGCATTGACTTAATTCATAGTTCAAGGCCCATATCAAAGACGCCTTATATAATGGCCATTGTGGAATTAGCAGAACTAAAGAAAAAACTAGAGGAATTGTGTGATAATGAATTTATTCACCCCAGTGTTTCTTCATGGGGAGCCCATGTTATTTTTGTTAAGAATACAGATGGATCTATGAGGCTATGCATTGACTACAGAAAGATCAATGCTATAACAATAAAGAAAAAGTATCCCCTACCTCGCATTGATGATTTATTTGATCAAATTCATGGAGCTCAATATTTTTCAAAGATTAGCCTTCAATTTGGATATCATCAGTTGTGCATGAAGAAGGAAGACATTCGAAAGACAGCATTTCGAACCAGGTATAGGAATTATGAGTTTACAGTAATGCCTTCTGGACTAACTAATGCACCCTCTATTTTCAAGGATCTAATGAATAGAGTTTTCAAGGAATATCTTGATTATGTTAGGGTGGTATTTATGGATGATATATTTGTATACTTCAAAATCTATGAATATCATGAAAATTAGTTGTGCACTATTCCAAAGACTCTTAGAATAAATGATTTATATGGGAATTTTAACAAGTGTAAATTCTAGCTTCATGAAATTACTTTTCTTAGCCATATTTTGTCTAAGGATGGAATATCTGTTGATCCTTACATGACAAGGGAAACCCAATGATTTCCAGCACCAATGAGTATAACTGAGGTATGCGGTTTTATTGGTTTAGCATGTTATTAATGTAATTTATTCTAGAATTTTTCCCAATTGTCTAACCCATTAACCAAGATCACACGTAAGGGGGTTAAATTTGTTTAAAAAAAGAGTGTGATGAATGATTTGAATAATTGAAGAGAATAATAGTCAATTATCCTATCTGGAATCTACCATCAAGAAATGATGGGATTGTTATTTATAGTGATGCTTCAAATAAAGGACTTGGTTGTGTCCTTATGAAAAATGATAGAGTTATTGCCTATGCATCACGACAGCTAAAAATTCATGAACAAAACTATCATTGTCATGATCTCAAGTTAACTGTTGTAATATTTTCTCAGAATATTTGGAGACACTATCTTTATTGTAATTTTTTTAGATATATACTGATCACAAGAGTTTGAAGTATATTTTCTCACCGAAAGAACTCATCATGAGGCAATGGAAATGGCTCAAACTACTCCAGGATTGTGATTGCACAATACACTACCATACAGGGTAGGAAAATAAGGTTTAATATTCTTCAAGTAGAATGTATGATGGTGTAATGAATATGATGAGAGTTGAAATGGATCCTATCTTCATGGATATAGTAAAGATGTATATGGGAATAATAAATTAAGGTGAAACATCAATACTTTTTCAAATGGTTTCCAACCAATATTTACTAGAAACTATAAAAGGTTCTCAGACTATTGATGAGTAGTTTCAAAACAAAATTAATGCTTTGAATGATGGGATATTGATTCACTTCGTATATGAAGATGGAATTTTGATATTTGGGAAGTTGATTTGTGTTCCCGATATACCTTATCTAAAACGGGAATTGTTGGATGATTCTCAAGGCTCTAATTTCTATATACACACTAGTTGCACAAATATGTATAGAGATTTTATGGAACATTTTTGGTGGGATAACATAAAGAGTGAGATTGTAGATTATGTTTCAAGATGTATGGTTTGTTAGAAAGTGAAGTCTGGAAGAAAACATCCTTGAGAAGTCATGCAACTTATTCCCATTCCTGAGTTTAAATGGGATGATATTACGATGGAATTTGTCATGGGGCTACCAAAGACTCCTAGAAGGAATGATATAATTTGGGTCAGTGTTAATCATATTACCAAGTCAGCCCATTTTTTTACTACAGGAGAAGATTTACAACTTGAACGTTTATAAAGACTATATACTAATGAAGTTGTAAGACTTCATGGTGAACCCCTACCAAGTGTTTCTGATCATGATCCCCATTTTAACTCAAGAATCTAGAAACGTATTTAGAAATCCCTAGATACTAAACTTCATTTGAGTACTGCCTACCACCCTTAAACTGATGCATAATCAAAATAGATTATTCATACCTTATAAGACATGTTGAGATATTTCTCTCATTACTTTCAAGGTATTTGGGATCAGTATTTACCTCTGGTAGAATTTTATTATAACAATATCATCCATTCAAGAATTTAGATGGAACCATATGAAGTGTTATATGGAAAGATATGTCATACACCAACTTGTTGGGATGAATTTGGTGAAAGAAAACATATAGGCCTATAACTTATTGAGGAAATAATGGAAAAGGTAAAGATAATCTAAACCCACATCAAAGAATCTCAAAGTAGGAACAAGATCTATACCGATAACTGAAGGAAGGATTTGGAAGTTCAAGTAGGAGATCATGTTTTCATGAAGATATCTACATGGAAGGGTGTTATATGATTCGGTAAGAAGGGTAAATTAAGTCCCAGGTATATCTAACCTTTTGATATTCTAGATTGAATTGGAGTTGTAACATACCATTTATAAATTCCACCATGTCTCTCAAAGGTTCATGATGTGTCCCACATATCACTATTGAGAAAAATACATGCATGACCCAATGCATGTACTCAACTATGAAGAAATAAAACTGGAACCAGATCCATCTTATTGTAAAGAGCCAATCAAGATTCTTAATACCAGCAAACAAGTGTTGTGAAACTAGTCAACTCATTTGGTAAAAGTTCTTTGGAGAAACCATGAAATAGAAGAGGCAATGTGGGAACCAGAGGAACTTATGATGAAGAACCACACAAGTCTTTTTATGAACTAATATTCAAGAAATTTCAAGGATGAAATTATTTGATGTATGGAAGAATGTAACACCCCAAACTTCCACGATACGCTTCTCTTTGAATAATACAATATCTTGTGTTGTACGCAACTTCATGTTATATCACACAACGACCAATAAAACTAGCCATTTAAAAGGAAATTATGAATAGTAATGCCCATGTTTTCAAATTATATAATTTTATTTTTCAAATTATACTTCATATTTGGATTAGTAATATCAAAATTATCTTAGGTTTAATTTTTGGTATTTTTTGAAAACTTTTAATTTTTGATGAATAGTAAAAAAACACTACATTATTTTTTAAAAACCGACTTTCAATTTAAATAATTATTCTAAAATTTAAATTTATTTTAAAGTCAAAATAGATACATAATACCTATATTAATCTAATTTAATTTATTCGAGTCATTTTATAATAATAATCGATATATAATATTTTATTGAACTTTTTAACGTCTTTTACCCAACTTCTAGGCACATTTAAAAATTTGGAAAAAATATAATTTTACCCCTTCTGTGAATTGAATTTAAATTTTTTATAGACATGGTTTTCATCATTAAGTAAAATTTGGTTTGATATGACGAATGTTTTTGGGTGAATAGTAACTTTTGATTTTAATTTTCCACGGTTAAAAGTAAATAGCGTAATTAATGGTAAAAATGATATTATAATTACACCAAAATATGTCATAATTGTATTAGATAAGTTTATTTATACAAAAATCAACCTTATAAATAAAATATGATCCTTTTTATCCACTTGTATTGGATTATGAAATGTATTATATTTTATTTAAAGAACGGTTCAAAGTGTTAAATTCAAAGTCTAACAACTAAAACATTTTTATATAGGGTTACATATAAGATATGTTCGACTATAAATATTAATTTGAAATATAAAAAAATTTCCTACATCATGGTATTTTATTAATAATTTTTATACATTAAATAATTAAATTTATTTGTGACATAATGATGTAGTAATTACCTTCTTAATGAAATATTAAAATAATTGATGTTATAAATATTAAAATAAATGTAAATTGATGCTTTTTATCCCAATATGACATGTTAGGGTTTATTAAATGTATTTTTTGTAAGTAATAATGTTTTTATGACTTTCACGAAAACCAAATACTAAATAGTGTTATAATTGACATAAATGAGTTTTTAAAACAAATACTATTTTATTAAATGATATAATACTCCTAAAAATATAAGACTCATACAATGGAATTTTATAAGGTTATATATTTAATTAATGGAAACATTATATTCTATTGGAATATTATAGTATGGTTATTAACCATTTAATATAAAAATACCAGAAGACATGGTAAATGTTAAACTATTTAGGCAAGAGTTAAATTTAAAAGATAAGGTTATTATGGTGACCTAAACTTTCCTAAAACCCATTGGTTGAGTGTATTTTAACCCAATACAACATTATACTATAAATAAATCTATTTGGATCCATTATAAATTGAAAATTATGTTATAATAAATTAATATTTCAATATTTTCCTAAAGTACCCCCACCTCTCTTATAAAAGGGCACTTCCCCTTCTCTCAAATTCACACCTCCAAAGCCATTTGGATTAGAAATGCCTTAATAAAATATCATACCAACTACCCAAAATTCATTTTATTGTCCTTAATTTGATCATAAAGTAATCCTAAGGAGCCCTTTTTTTAAATCAAAAGGAAGCACCCGAAGAAGTGGTAATTATTTCATCACCTCTTTCAAAGTTCTTTTCTTTTTTCACTTCATCTTTCTTTGTCGTTTCCACACCAACATAATAATTTCAATGAATTATTCATAGTTTGATGTTATTATAAATATGGAAAAACCATATTCATTATTATATCTATCCAATTAATGACAAAGCCACCATGCGTGCGTGCGTACAACTTATCATCTCCATGTCGTGGTGTAGTTTGTTATACAACACTTCATTATTTGGATGGGTATAATAATGATATTAATTGATATAAATAATAAATATAAATGTTAAATAATATATATATATATAATATACCATCCAATTACATAAAATTTCACCATCAATAGAATGATATTGTTCCTCATGCATACGTATGGCATAATGTCTCCACGATGCGATGAGATTTCATTCCCCATTGTAACCATTCAAAAATAATGTTCATTTGATGATTTAAAAAATAATTTTTAAGAACATAATATAAATTTGGATATGAATAAAATACATCCTATCCATAAAAAAAATTACTTACATAACAAAACATATAAAGGAAAACAAATCAGTTAATAATCGAAACAATGATAATACTACACTTTTACGGAAAAATAAATTTTAGAGGATCACATATAATATCATATTTATGTATGTTGTTCTTTTATAATTTAATAAAAATTACTTAACCATTATAATGAAGTTTAATGTACCCTCTGCTAAGGAAAATTACAATGTAAGGGTTAATTTTAAAATCTCTTTATTATCCGAGTATGATTATACGTAAGTATCTACTAGAACTACTTTATCATCCACATCTGTGTTTCATAAAAATGAATTTCAAAACATTTTTACTATTTCCTAGACTATGGGTTAAATTCATTCATACCCTTGTATTAATTTTTATAAAATATTTTTAAAGGAATATTTTTGTCATTTTTTAAACATGGTACTTTATGACCTTTTCGACAAATTAAGGTAAGAATGTTTTTTTAACTTATAAGGTAGGTGAGGCTATTTTTCTCCATTATAACATTTTCAAATAATCCCTTACAAGATTATAAGATTATTTTCAAAAACAAAATAGTATTATAATTATGAAAAATTTAAATTATTTCAAAGTGGAAATAGATATTTCTCTCAAATAGTTTCTAGATTGATTTCATCTATGCAAACATCCTTTGTTGTATTTTATGCTTGTTTGATGTTGATTTATTATGATATAATCTTCCATATTATATTGAAGGTTTTGTGATAGGTTTGAGTGTGGATGTGCTATTTTTATACCATTCATGTTTTATGGATAAATTATTAACATTTTTATGCTAGTTTTAAAAGGAATATTTATGTTATGTTTCAACCTTTTCATATGAGGAATGCACTGGACATAATAAGTGACGGGTGAGGCCCATTATAGCCCCTCGATGCATCACTAGGTCTCATGAGACAAAATAGTGTCTTGTTATAAGGCCTTGAAAAAATATTTTTTTGTAGACTTGGCACGAGGCCTTATCTATGTGGTTTTGAGGTCTATAATTATGCATTCTATCATGATGAGATTATCTATTGATATTACATGTGATTATTCGACTAGTAGAATATCCATGTGAATAAGAAAATGGAATTATTTGATTAATTTTGTGAAATTATGCTTATGTTTATGTTTAAAAGTCTTGTATTTTGGTCTTATACATTGGCTTAAATTTTTATGCTTATTTTTGATAGTTTTCGTTATATTTCTATCCTTACCGAGCATCGGATCTCTCCCCTTTATTATGTTTTATTTTTTCCAAGATGCGTAGAATTTTATTATGATTGAGCGGAGGGGATAGTTTGAGGGATATAAGTGTTTTCTAAGGAGACACAATTTTGTTCATTAAATTTCATAATGTAATGTAAAACTTATGTATGTATCTAGTACTTCCAAGTCTATTAAATGGATCATTCTTTTAGGACTTGATATCTTGTGATCATGTCAATGTTATGTAATAATGCAGTGACTCTGGGTAACTGGGGTTGGGGCATTACACCAAGAGGCATATTAGTCTTCAAGGAATAAGTAATTAAATCTACAGGAAAATTCATCCAATATATTAATCATGAAAATATTTATTTATTATAGGTAGAGGGTATTATAAAAAAACCAAACACACTAACACCCAGACACCCCAATAGGGAAATTCACATCCCTCCCCACAAGGAAGGATAGGCTCCCACTGGACTGATATTTATTACAATACCTTATCTGAAGTCCTAGAGGAATAGAGACCTTAAAATTTGAGTGTCCTAAATTTCCAATGGCCTAATGGATGAATACCTAACTTCCCCTTTCATGAGAATTCTTCAACATGTCATTCCACTATTCATTAACCATGCCCTCTTCTAGAGTCATTGCACATGTAGTTCATGTCATGAGTGATAAATTATACCCTTGAAATGTTTTTATATAATGATTCATTGATTCAACGTGATAGGGAACCCATATATCCCCCAAATTCATGTGAGAGGATGGTCAGATGGTAGTTTCTTGCTCACCCATCTCTCTTTCGATCCCCCACCCAGTGATGCCTGTATAGTGACCTAATTCACCACCAAAATTTTTCTACACACCATCATACTATTACCAATGTATTTAGAGTCACCTGATATGGAACCCATCCATATCAAATTAGAGGAATTATTGCTGGTAAATAGGTTTCAACCCACCTATCCCACATTTATGGTCTCCCACCCGGCAACACCTAAGTGTCCCCATGATTATTCTGCTTACCTAATATGTTGGGATGTATTCTTGTCCCTCTAATTTATTTTTTACCAACTGTTTTATGGAACATGGTCCTATCATGATTTCCTAGAGGCCCAACTTTCCAAAAGTCCCAAAAATTAGTCTGAAGGCCAACTAATGAATATTGAACATGGCAACAATAGTTCTTCTATTGTAACCACATTGTCATATAGTTAACCCCTTAACCTTTTGATTAAAATATAGAGCATATACCACTCATGTATAGGCTCACTAGAATCATTAAAATATGAATGAATGTTATAAAATAGTATCAAACATAGAAGATACCGCGGTATAATAGAAAAGGAAAGTTCCTCTCACAATCATTGGTCCTTCCTCAGACACCACTAGAATATTCTCAATAGTAAAAACTATCATTGACCATTCTAGGTATGACCATGATGAGTATTTCCATTAATAATCACCTATGAATCATATTTAGACTACTTTATCTTTTAAATATAAATCCTTAATCCCTATATCTAGTCATAACCTCTAACACTAGAATCGTGAAAAACAAGATTACAAAGCATTTATAGATTCCCAAGATACATAAACTACTGACACATCCTATACTTATTAAGACAAATTCAATTCAAATGTTTCATTCCACCACAATGTAAACACCCACTTTTCCTCCTCACTTGATAAAATTATGAGCTCACATATTTATTTTTACTACCTCTCTATTGGGAATCATCTCACGTCCTCTTCTTCCCTATAAAAAAAATTGTTATCATCCACATGTAGAGGAAGAAAATGATTAATTCCCATATCATCCATTGTGACCACCTCATATTTATCTATCTTTTTCCCCACCATCATATAGGTAGGAAAATAAATCGGGTCACCCTTGATCGAATATTGAGTCATAGAGTCGTATCAAACCTTCATGAATTGGGACTGTCATTAGTAATTAACTACAGCGAAAAATAAAATAACTTTGTAAAGTGGTTCATATATTCTAAGATAGCTATATTTCCCTACTCTAGGAACTCATGATAATTCCTCAAATTCATCATGTATAGAAATAACTAGTAACCTAATATATTTTTGGAATTAAACCCATTTCATATCCTCATCTAAATTCTATTCTATTTTTGTTTCCCACAATTTATGAGCAATTACCTTGATCATGTAAGTATACAAATCTACCTACCATGTGTCGGGAATTCGTTAAAAAATAGAATATTTTGTTGATCCAATCCAAAAAATCCTCATCTTCTTACACTCTACATCTATCCTTAAATATATAAATATTTTATATCCATAACCCCAAATAATTATCCCCCTCCTTAAGACACTTTTCATCTATCCCCCATCTACGTTCTTGTATTTCTTGAATCAATGTATTTAGAATATCTGGAAAACTATTCACATTCCTATATACGTCTTCACATACTTTCTAAACTCCCAATTTTATAGACTCTTCATCACAAATTAGATCTCTATGTAGAGGCAACTCTATAACAACAAAACATATGAATGAAAATCACACAAGGCACTACATGTAAATCCCCTATACTAAACCCATAAAACCCAAAACATAGGATCTCAATTATATATCTATGTGTATCTATTCACCCAATTATGTTTTCCTTCATAAAAACATATAATCATCTATCAAAAAAATAATTTCACCCAATTTTTTTTTAAATCAAACACTTTAAAAATAATTTTGAAATCACATTTAAAACCACTTTCAGCTAAGAAAATAATTTCTATAAATCTAATGCACATGTATATTATCCATTAACATTCATATTATGGTGAATTAACAAACTTCCAATTCAAAACTATTCTATTTATAGATACATATAAAGATTAACAAACCGACATCCTACAAGGAATCCTTCCTATCAATTGTCCCACATGAACTCCCCAAAAACACAAGTACTTCTATAAAGATGATGGATTTTAATTTTATAGGATAATATTGAGTTAGGAATATCATACTTTCAATACATACCAACATTCCAAGAATATACATTTAAAACATTTTGGGACAACCCCTACCTAGGAACTCGAATCCTTAGGTTAGACCAAGATCGCTACAAAGACTCACGCGTGTTAACCAATCACCGAAAGATTTAAACTAGTGTCAAGGGAAAATATAAACTTTTGAGGAATTATTTTCCCTCAAATGAATGACCAAATATAGTAATAATAGTGAAAATTTTATCTAAAAATCAAAAAATAACATAAAAACCATTTTAGAGTAAACTAAAAACCAAATAGAGTATAGTGAAATAAAATATACTCATGTCCCAAAGTGACACAATAACATAGAAAATGATTTCGATCTAATACTAATTGTCCAAATACTCATTTAAATCACGTCTAAACACATCCACATCAACCACAAACTGAACCTATAATATCCATCACCTAAGAACATGAGAGAATTTCCCTACCCAAACCATTACACATGACATCTACACACATACCAACATGTGTGGGTAGGGGTGAGTATGAATACCAAATAAAATTTTCCCAAATCACACTCATGAAAACCCCTACCAAAAAATTCACAAACTTGCAATTTATAGAATGAATATATTTTATCACATTTAAAACCAAAATCATTTATGGAAATTCTAGATAAACATTTAGTCGATGAAAATGATATAACAAATTATTTTCCTAACATGTTAAATCATCCTACTTCAACCCCAATATATTGATAATAAACAAACATTATAATACCAATGATAAATTAATAAATAAATAATAATATAACATAAATTCCAACATATGATTATAATATACACCAATTGTAGTTAATTAATCATCCAAATTATTCCAAAATTTCATGGCTTGTCTCATCCATATCACATGAAATTAGGGATCTACTTATATATCTCAATTACCCATCAAGTCCATCTATACTCAACACCTCCTAGTAATTCCTCATTCTCAATACATTCAACTCTTAAACCAATTTTACTTCTAAAAAATAGTTTACCCAAAACCAAAAAACCTAAAACCAAATTTTTTCCCAATTTAAGAAGAATAATAGTCTAACTACATAACAGTTTTGAAACCTAAATCATGTTTTAAATCTGAATTATTTCAAAAAATAACTCCTATAATTTTATCCAAAACAACAAAATTTCAAAATATTTTTAATCCACAAAACACCAATATTTATGAAATTATTTTCAAATAATATATTTTATAATTCAGATAATATAAAAAAATATCCTAAAATAACATAAACCACACAATAAATAATCTTAATCCCATAAATAATAAATAAGATTAAAATACATAAGATAATGATTAAATATTTATTCCAAAACCCTAGATCCAACGTCATCAACCATAATGTAATTCCCTAAACAATAGTATAAAGATCATGGGTTCAGGATTAAAAATACACCCACAATATACTTATATCTAATCTAAATGGATAGATTTATATAAATAGTGAGAAAGAGATTGATTGAAGTTTAATTGAGACCATCAAGATAAAACCATGAATTTTATGATTCTATGATCGATCCTCATTAGAAAGGTGTCATTATATGATAAAAAACTCTAATTTCACTCCCAAGGATTCCTAAGGTCATTCTTAGTCATGTTGGTGTGTTTAATGGGGCTTAGATGATGCATATAATATTTTTAAAAGAGAAAATTTGTAATTTACCCAACGACATAGTCAGGATGCATGGTTTTCTGAGACTATGTTCCAATCATACATGTTCCCTTTTCAAAAAAACATAGTTACATTGTTTCCCCATTCAGTCACCCTAGACCATTCACTCAACACTATCTTTCTGTGTGACCTAAACACTTCAATAGTATAATCCTCGATACTATTCAACTTGATTTTGTAGTGTCCGACGCTCTTCTAAAAACCCAAAAATGGATCCAAAACCATAAAACCCCAATTGGTTGATAATCTATAAAAACCAATAAATAAAAAATAGAGTTATTTTGACGTGTTATATTTAAAAGTAATATAAAACGTAATATTTTTTAGGTGATTTAAAACTCATCATATTATTTCCTACATCCCCTTATTTTACGAATGATTCTAATGATTTAGTTTTAGTATCTTACACCCTGAAATAAATTAATATGTCTAAATAATATTAATGTATAAATATTTATACAAATCGTGGTTTTTTTACTTACCAAAAAATATAATCCAATTATAGTAAAATATAACTAATTTCATCCCATATATGTGGTACATAAAACCCTTTGATATAATGTCTATTAATTAAACGAAACCAAAATCTCAACAACAGTGATTATAATGTTATAGGTAGATAGAACTCATTTTCTAAATAGATGAAAACCCCCAATATAGTAATAAGTCCAACCCAAATACCCATTATCTAGGGATCACTACTCAATAGAGGCCTCAATTTTAATTCAATCAAGACAATTAATATTTATATGTGATAATAAATGTACACTTTTAACTTTATAAACCACAAAAAATCATGTTATGGGTTGAATGAAACTAAAACATTTCTTACCTAATATATAACTCCTTAAATTCATCATACAAAATTTATAAGTAACAGTATAAAAAATAAACTAAATTACACATCCACTAATAATATAAACACATTATTTATCAATGATAATGTATAAAATAAACTAATTCAATAATCATTTCATAAATTTAGGCATGAGATAAACATTATAAAAAAATAAAAAAAATTATAAAGAATTTATAACTAATAATTTTTATGGACATTACATAAATAAAAAAATATAAATGTTTCACATTTATTTAAATATAAACTTTTCATATTCAAAATTTACATAAAATTTAAAATAAACTCATTAATATTTCAAAATATATAATATTTATGAAATATTTTATAATCATATAAACATTTTATATTTTACATAAAAACATTACATAATCTAAATATCACATATTTTTTAATATGGTCTTTCAATATAAACTTTTCATTTTATCATTTATGAAAATTTTATAAATAAACATAAAATATTTTATATTTAGCCTAATTTTAAAATTTATAAAAACTTTATAAATAAATACAGCATGAAAATTAACTATAAACCTGGATAATGTTTTTTTTTAAAATCATACGATTTTAAAAACACTTTCAGGTTTTGGGATATCATATAGGGTTCAAGTTGGTAAATATTTTTAGAGAATGTTTTTAAAAAAAAAATTATTTAAAATAATAATAATAAATGACAATTTTTTTATAAACCATGAAATTATTTATACATAATTTAAATAATTTATAACTGAAGAACCATGAAAATTTACTTTAGGTGATTCAATTTCAAGAAGATCCTTTTGAATTTCTAATTCTGAAACTATACTCTGGTTTCCCTTGGTTACATCGTGTTTTTCATATTAAAATTACATTTCAATATTGATCATGGATGGTTTTCAAGTAAACCATGGTGTAATATATATTTTATGATGTTATGGTCTCATGTAACTTTTAAGTACTTTTTCCAAAAAAAATTATAAATCCTCACCCATTTTATTACAATTACATTGATTATTTAGAAGCATCAAGAACCATTATTATTTCTCTCATAAAATGTCATTATTTTGTAAAATTTGTATTTTATTAAATTCAGATATTAATAAAAACACAATAAAAATGTAATGGAATATTATTTAATACCATTAAATGGATCCTAAGGGGAAAACCCTTTTCTAAAACTAGTAGACAATATCAACTAAGGCTGATTTGTAGTAATATTTATCCAAACACTTTAACCAATAAAACAAATAAATAGTTCACAACTTTTCCTCAACAGAATTATATAAATTCATGTTCCAAAAATGATCTTGATAGAGACCACTAAGAAATATTTAAAATAATCTATCCTCTTGGGATATACATGGGATGTATTAATCTCTCAATTCGTTATAAGGATATAATTTATGTCATAGTCTTCAAGAACCTTTTGTTAAAGCCTTGATGAAATCATGAATCAAAGTGATCAATGACCTTATAGTTTCAATGATGAAAATATTGTTCATATATTAGGTTTTAGCCTCATTTTATAGTCTTTTTTGGATTCCCCTTGATGATTTAACATTTCAAAATCATTCTTGTGTAGAATATCCTTTTTACATTAAAAATAACTTTTAATAACAAAAAAATTATAAAATAATAAGAATATATATTATTTTAAATAATAATGGAAACTATTAAAGTAAGATTAAAATAAATTATTGGTCATGGAGGTAGGTAATTTTGTACTTGATGTATAAGTTAAAAAAACATTCGATTCACACATTTGTAAAAAAAATCAAAAAGAACCTCCTTTGAAAAATGAAAAGAATATTCCTTTTTAAGAAATTTGAAAAAAATGTCAAATATGGGTAAAAATAGTCTTTAATAAATAACTTTTATAATGTTAAAAAATTATTTTTAATTTTTTTAGAAAACATATATATGTGATAAAAATGATTTTCAACCAAATATATAAATAAAGTAATTTTTTAAAAACATTTCCTTATTCATTTTAAGTACCAAAAAGTGGACGATGAAACTATTACATAATAAGTTCATGAAAAAATATAGGAGAATAAAATATATTATTTTTATGATAAAAAATTCAAATAATCCCTCTAAGGTATAGTTAATCATAAATAATCCCGAATAATGATGAGATTGTGAAATAAACTTTTACAAATTTGGAAGAATTTGAATCATAAACCTAATGAAATAAAAACATCAAATGAAAAATTAAATATCATTAATTTAAATAGATTAATGATATAACATATAAAATGGTTATTATATACCCCTCAAAAAATTAATAAGTTGTGAATATGGAATATGTCTCATGGTAGTAAAAGTGAAAAGAGAAACCCTCAACTCGGGTCGGATTTCCAATGTACATATTCGAACCTCATTTATAATAAAAATAGATTTATTATAAATATATTAATGAACCATAATTTAATATATATATATATATATCATAAAATATATTGTTTACTTATAACTTTTTATCACCTGTTTATTAAAAATTATTTATTAAAATTACTATTTTTAGTGATAACTTCTTCCTTTTCATGTAAGTTTTAGTTATATATTTTTGTTCTTTATACATTGATCATGATTATATAATATATATAATTTTAATAATGATTGAAATATCATATTTAATTATTATATAAATATTTATAATCATCCATAAATTTTACAAATGAAGAAATGAGTTACACTGTTCCAGGAGATGGTATGTCATATATATGCATGAAACTTGTTTCCATTTTTTTGAATGGATAGAATAAAAGAAATAAAAAATATATTTCAACCATAAAAACTTATTATTATATTGTATATATCATATATATTAATTAAATCTATCCTTATTACCATCCATTTTAAAATAAAAAGTAAAATGTTTCACAGCACATCCTGGAGGCGATATTCCACACATACTCATGAGTGGCATTATTATTATCCGAAATATTATAAGGTAAGAAGGCATTGTAATTAAATATTTATATTTATTAAGAAATATAATATATATACATTAAATCCCTTGGGATATACATTTTATAGAGGCAGTGATGGAAAACTAATTACATTGTTTCGTGAGGTGGTAGTCCACCTTACACACTATCGAAAGTTTCATTTCTCATTTGATGGAAGAGGAGATTGATATATGTTATTAAATAATCATAATAACATCTAATTATATGTTATATGATGGTGTTATTATATTTTTATTATTAATATAATATTGATGGTGGTAAGAGAAGAAGTTATAAGAAAGACCTTAGTGATGATAATTACCTTCTCTTCGAAAAACCTCCTTTAGATCTCTTATTAAGGGCAATAGGGTTGGTATTTTGGGAAAATATATTTCCCTAGAACATGTTAAATGATTTTTGGGAGATATTTTTTCAGATTTTGGTGTAGATAAATGACTTAATTTGTGTAAATAAGTTATGGGATGAGGTTCCCTTTTTTATAATTGAGGAGGAGTGGCATTTTTGTAAATACCCAAATATATTCAAAATTGGGATGTCACTCTCAACCCAAGTACCAAAAAAATTTATAAATAAAGTATTTAATTGTTTTTAAGGTCTATTAACACCTCTACTAATAAAAAATATTCATTTTTTCAACATTTTATTCTCTTATCCTCAAAGTTTACATACTTTTCCAAAAAAACATCACTATGATAAATAGTTATTTTATTTACCTATTTAATTTATCATTCAAGTATAAAAATTAAATATAATTATTATATAATTATGAAACAATGATTATAAATATTAAATATAATTTATAAAATAAAATTGGTATGTTTGGGGGAAATAAGTTTTAATATTGGTGCATGTAACGCGCAAACCCCTTTTTAAACCTTAGTCATTGTATTCAATTTTTACTATTTTCACTATCAGTTATGAACAAAAATTAAGTTTAAATTATTAAATAATATTATAATTTATTATTATAATTATTTAATCGATATTATCATATTTAGATTATATAAGTGGTAATATTTAATTTAAAATTAAACCCGTAAAAATGATGGAATCACTGTTTTCCAAAGAAAAGTTTTCTTAAGTATAAAAAGTTTTTATATCGAATTTAAACATATAATTGATTATAATTATAGAAATTGTATTAATAATAATATAATTGAACTAATTTAAATTATATAATAATTTTAAAATAAGTTTCATCTTTTTAATTTCTTTAACCGAAAAGGAAATTTTCAGTATCAACTAGTATTTTTCCCTATTTATCAAAAACAAATTTAGAAAATTATCAAAAATTGAATCGAATATATTTTTTACAAGATCATATAAAAATTAGTTTCTTTTTTTTAAAATAATATTTATGAAATTTTCCAAAAAATCTAAAATAAGTGTGCAAAACTTGTTGGAACCGTTTTTTTAGAAAAATAGAGTTTTTAGAATAAATCAATGTTTATTATTATCTCATGATTATTAAAAATATTAGATAAATAATAAAAAATGTATTTGAATAAATAATAAATAAATTTAATTAAAATAATTCAATAATAATTTTTAATTAAATTTATTATGATAAAAACACATTGCGTGCCTAAAAATATTTTTTTAGAACATGAATTTCTTTTACATTCAGATGATTTATATCTTAATTTATAATTAATTAATAAAAAATGAATTATTTTTATAAATGTGTAAACCATATACTTTAATAATTTAGTTGTTAATATTAATACACACCATTTTAACAATATGTTATAATTTTTATATTAAAATAATATGTTTTTGGGTCATTTAAACTTGGTGTTGCGTGTCATATATACTATCAAACATAATAATTTTCATTTAAAATATAAAGGTGCAACATTCTCCTGATATAAAATAACATTTCACCTCATAATTTAAATTTTCACTCAAAAATAAAGGGATTGACATTTGAAAATACCTTTTCTAAACCCTATATCATAGAAAGGGTTAATAAAAATCCCTTTTGATTAGGGGAAAAGGGAAGTATGAAGGTCATCTATAATGGCACATAACTAGGTTAACATGTAGAAAAACATTAGTGGGAAGTGAAAATATCGAAATAGATGAAAAAAACCAAAAAAATATGGAGAGTGATAGATATTATTGATCTTAAGAAATTGAATGATCAAGAAAATGTTAATGACCACAAAGTAATAAATCTATGTTTGGTGAAAATATAATTGATTCATCAAAAATGAAGGTAAATGTATAAAATTTATATTCCATGATATGTTTCTTAAATTTGAGGGATTAATTTTACTATCAAGATTGATAACAATAGAAAATATACTTATTTGATATTTTTATTTCAAATTCACAATGCCATCCATTATTTTTGCTTCAATCAACTCCGAATTCATTTATTACTCAAACAAATGAATATCCCAGATGAATTTTTTATTCCTGAAGCACTGAAATAAAAATTTACAGTATCTTATAATACCAAATGGAATAACATGATATTTATCAAATATTTAATAAAACCAAAATGGTTTTCATAATGTAATAAAATACCCAAAATTAATAAAATTTTTTATGAAGGAATCATAAATTAATCTCCAAAATTTGATAATAAAACCAAAGGTTTTAGATAGATCATTACATAAATTAATAACCCTATATCCCAAATAACCTAAATAAACTCAACATTAAATAATGTTTTAACCTCAAATGTTAACACATACCCTTCCTCTTACACCACCAAAAACATAATACCATTATTCCCAAAAATATCCTTTATATTAAACCAAAAAGTTATATATATCCCAACCCAATAAAATGTCTCATGAAATCCCATAAATCTCCTCAAAATCATAAGTATTCAAAAAATATATTATCCAATAATATTTTACTAAATATAAAATTTATATGTAATCATAAAATTGTTATTGTGAACAAAAATTTCATACTAACCAAGATAACACAGATTCCAGTGTTAGGAGTTGAAACATTATTGCCCATTATTTGTGGGTTCAAGCCCCGCTATGTTGCTAAATGTGGTAGTTTTTCATCCAGTAGGAATGTTGTCCTTTTTATAATGTAATATTTATATAACTCCTAAAACATTACCAAAATAATGATGAATATCCTATAAATAAAATTTATCCTAAATAAATTTTTAACAACATTGTTTTTCTATAATGTTTTTTTACACAAAATCATTATTGACTATTATTACCTTAAAATAAATGATCATATTTACCCTAATGGTTTCCAATACCATTAAATATATTAAATCATGATTCCTAAAATACAAATTTCACTAAAAACATTATTTTACCATAAATTTGTCCCAAATATCCGTTAACGTGATAAAATGTAATCACACAAAGCCACAAAAGGGGTGTTTAAGACATTAAAATTATGAACATCCTTAAAATCATTAAATTATTATGATATCCATAAATATTAAGTTAATATTATATGAAGACATATATATACTTACAAAATTAATTTAAACCTTATATGTTTCATTATTCTTATTACCAGAATAACATAAGTAAAAATACTTCAACGATATATTTCTTAAATCCCAATACAAAAATACATAAACACTTTTACTTTAATAATTGGTATAACATATTTCCGTCCATAGTCTATGAGTTAACTATTATAATAGAGGATTAACATAGATAATTCTTAGGTTCTCCTCGTTTAAGTAAATAAATTGTAAATGGATATCTAGGATGAAATTTATTTCTTTCCAATTAATTGCTCAATTTTCCTCATTAACTCATTTCTCTATGAACTTATTTTACACACATAAATCATTTTTCAATTCCTTTGAGAAATTCACCTATGTTTTTATCATATTTTGGTCATATGATCCCCCTTTTCTCCATGGTCTGCAACACTTAAGCTCTTAGAGGACTCGATTCTTCTCTTATTTAGTGATTTTCAGAGTCGGTTAAGGTATAGGTTTTTCATCATATATCAGGATAACTAATTAATAATAATAATATCTTTTAATTTAGTTATAATTCAATTTTGTTTCTTAGAATCAATACATTTTCCATATGTTTGTTGTTAACATCACTACTCCTCAAACCATCCTTTGACAAAATCCAAAAATCAAAGTGTGAGAAACAAAAATCATAATTATGAAAAATAATTTATAGGATTTATAAATCATAATTCCTTCTTTAAAATATATAACACCTTAGTTTTATCATAGGTCATCCATGGTCATCATTTATTCAAAGACTTTGTTATGGTTCATAAATAAAATATGAATTAAACCTAGCATATCCTCTAGGAGTGTCAAACCAGATGTGAAGAAAGGCTTATTCTCCTGCACCTGGTGACGATCACTTCAAATGCTAATATTCTATTTTCAGAGTTATTACACCTATGCGAAAATATTGTTGAGCTATATCAACCTTCAATATCCATACAAGGATTTATTACTAACAAATACACATAATCCATTCCTTTCCAAAACTTTAGAATACTATCATATACTTAAACTTATCTTCAATATCAGTCATAGGGTTATCTTCCCTAACATATGTTTTCCTAAATCTAGTTTCCAAGGATTCTACTAAAATTACTCTAATTCCACCTATAATAACCCTAACCCCGGTAGCCTAGAGTTGATGGAATCATTATTAAATTTTCAATATATACAAGGAATTGGATCCTGATAGACAAAATTGTTTAGTAGTATTGGTAAACTAGATGAATACATGAATCTCAAATTACAGTTGAAAACCTAAAATAAAACATAGTATTTTCCTTGACTACACCATAATTCCCTTTATCATATCCCTAGATATGAATCATAAAACACTTCCTAAAAGCATGAGTAAATGAAACAAAATAAGGGGTGAGATCAAATTCTTAGTATGTGTATGCATATAGTAGAAGATATCATGAATGAATAAGGCATAATCAATATGGAAATTTAAATAACTAAAAAATCATTTAATCAATAACTTGAGTATAAAGGGTAATATGGTATTAATAAATTATGATCAAATAAGTCTATATAAATAATTACATGACCTTGAAAATAATCTATAGATATCATAAATAAAAAATAATAATTGCATGTTCATGAATAACTAATATAATAATGGGGGAATTAATAATTTAATACATCATAAATAGACCATTAGGGAATAGTTCCAATACATTGTACATAAATGGGTAATGAATTGAAAAAATAACCAAACAAATTTGTCTCATGAGACCTACATGTGCATAGAGGGTATGTAGTGGGATCATCCCATCACTAACTAAGTCCAATTAATTTCTCATATGAAAGGGGATAAACATTGTCAATAAAAACATTTATATTGAAAAACTAGAATACAAAATTTTAATACTTTCCCCAATCAATAAACATAATCATAAACCAACCAGAAAAAATATGGTGAATGGTATCAAAATAGTGAATCTATAGAAAAACTGATCATAAATCATAAAGATAAATAATAAGGATTGCATCATTATAATATATCCACTATAGAGAATAAGTAAGATAAGAATGTTGTCATTGATGGGCAGAAATACTATAAAATTTCATAGAAACATTATTGGGGGAAATATCCTTTTCACTTTGAAAATCACTTTTAAAAACTAAAAATTTATGAATGATTAGAAAAAATATTTTCTTTGAAATAATTAAGGAATATTTTTATGGAACCTTCAATGAAATGAGTGTTTATAATGGAGGGTAATTCCATACTTTTTTTAAGTTAAAAAATATTCATTTAGAACCATTGTAAAAGTGTCAAAAAGTACTTCGTTACGAAACAAACAATAAGATTCATTTCAAAAAAAATTAAAAATTCAAAAATTGTTAAATTTCATAAAATAAATATTTTTATGAAATTAAAAAAAATTAAAACATTTTTAGAAAACATGGATATGGAAGGAAAAGGATTTTTTACTGAAGAGAGAAATAAATTTATATTTTCATAAAAGCATTTTCTCAATAGTTCTATGAATTAAATGGATAAAGATGGTACTATTACATCATAATTTAATGACAAACTATACGATAATAAAATATATTATTTTTAAGATCAAAATAATAAATAATCCCACCAAGTGATACTTAAATATAAGAAATCCCATATAATGATGAGATTATGAAATAAACCCTTACGACTTTGTTAACTTTAAAATCATAAGCCATATAAAATAAATAAATTCAAATGAAAAATTAAATATAATTAATGTATATAGATTCAAGATATAAATGGGATTTATATACACTAAAAAATGAAATAAGTGGTGAATATGGCATATGGATTAAAGAAGTAAAAGTGAGATAGGAAACCCCTAACTCATGTTTGATTTCCTTCATACAAGTTCGAGAATCCTTTATAATAGATATAAATTTATTATAAATATGTTATTAAACCATAATATATATATATATATTTAATACCATATATTATTTAATTGTAACTTTCTATAACCCATTTATTAACAATTCTTTATTAAAATTATTATTCTGGGGGATAACTTAATCGTTTTTCATGTATGTTTTAGTTCGGTAGTTTTGGTCCTTATACTTTGACCATGGTTCTATAATATCTATAATTTTAAAAATATTTAAATATCATATATATTCATTATATACATATTTATATTCATCCATAAAATTTATATATGAATAAATTAATTGCATCATTCATGGATAAGGTAGGTCGTTCGTACGCATGAACATTGTTTCCATTTTTTTAATGGATAGATCAAAAAAATTGGTAAATAATATTTCACCTTTATATAAAAATTATTATATCATATATATCATATATATTCTTTTAATATATTCTTATTATAATCCATGTCAATATAAAAAGAAAAATGTTCCACATCACTTCGTGAAGGCGGTAGTTTACATATAAGAAAGAGAGTTGTTATCATTTTCTAATGGATTAAAAGGTAAGAATATATATATTTTATTAAAATTAAAGACGTATTTTTATGTAATAAATATAATATATATATATATACATTAAATCAATAATTATATCCACCCAATAAAGGTGGTGCTGGAAAACAAATTACATAAGGTCAAGAGGTGGTAGTTCATCATACACATGGTCGACAATTTTACTTCCCATTTAATAGAATAGGAGATGAATATAGGTTATGAAATAAACATAATAGAATCAAATTATTTGTTTTATACTATTTTTATTATATTTTTATTATTAATGCATGAGTTAAGGTGGTAAGAGAAGAAAAAAAATAAAGTGCCTAGTGAAACAAATTACATATGCTTAGAAATACCTCATTTAGATTTATTCTTAAGGATCCTAGGGTAGCTAATTTGGGAATTCTAGAAGATCTATAAAAGTTATAATGATTTTTAGGATAAATATTTTTGGTTTTGGTCAATCTAATTGTCTTTCATTATGTGAATAAGTGAGGGGAGGAAGTTCCCTTTTATAATTGTGGAGGAGTAACATTTTTATAAATACCCAAAACTATTCAATAATGGGAAGTCAATATCAAACCAAGTTCAAGAAAAATTGATAAATAATGGATTTTATTTTATTTAAGGTTGAGATAAACCTCACAAAAAAACATTTTTTAAACATGTTATTCCCCTATCCTCTAAGTTTACTTACTTTTACCATTTTTGTTTTCACCACGGCAACTTGTTTTTTTATTTATGTTGGTAAATTATCATTTAATTATAAAAATAAGTGAGTTTATTAAATAATCTAGAACAAATAATTATAAATATGAATCCAAATATATCAAATAAATTTTCCATTTGTGTGAAAAAATATTTTTAATCCAGGTTCACATGACACGAAAAACCTTATTAAAATCATAACCACGATAAATAATTATTAATTTATTCACTATTCATTATGACCAAAAATTATTTTTACCTTATTAAATAATAATATTATTTCTATTTAAAAATATTTAATCCATTTAAAAATAATAATAATTCACAATATTGGAATATTTTAATTTAAAATTAAAGCCACAAGCACAACAAAAAGGCGGATTTCGAAAGAAAAGTTTTTTTATTTATAGCAAGTTTTTATAACAAATATCATCATATAATTGATTTAAATGATATAAATTGGATTAATAATAATATATTTTAGCTACTTATATTATAAAAAATTTATAAACAAATTTTAACTTTTTTAATTCTTTTAATGGAAAAGTAATTTTCAATAAAAATGTGTATTTTCATTATTCATTGAAAAACATAATATTTTTAGAAAATTATAATAAAATACCTCTAAGATAATTTTGAAATACCGAATTAAAAAATAAATTTATTTTATCAAATAAATTTTATAAAATTAGAAAAAAATAATAATTCAAAAATAAGTGTGAAAAACGTGACATAACCATTTTTATAAAAAAAAAATACAGTTTTGAAACATAAAATTTTATTTTTTCTTATCTCATACTTAGAAGAAAATATTATTTGAATGAAAAAATTATTATTTAATATATAATATCAAAATTTATTTTAAACCATTCACAAATAGTAGTTAATTCAATTTTTTATGATAAACCGTATTGTGCACACAAACATAGTTTTCTCACAATTTTTTTTTTACTTTCAAATGATTTATATTTTAATTTAAAATCAATTGATAACCACTAAATTTGTTTTACACTTACATGAAACATATAATTTTCATAATTTAGTTATTAATATTCATATGTTCTGTTTTAAATTCTAGGTTATAATAGTTATATTTAAATAATATATTTCATGGCTCATTTATGCTCGGTGTTGTGTGTCATATATGCTATCAAGAATAATGTGCTTCTATTAAAATAATAGGGTATTACATCCACCATATGAAGTAAATAACCAATAAACCATGAATTCATGTGGGTAAAATACCCATAACCTAAAATTTCCAATAACTCTAAAATTTTTAACATTAATGACATTTTTATGAATAGTAGTTCATAATAATATAATTATTCTTACCCATCAAAGTATGGTAGAAACAAACACATATACTCTTTATTTTATAAAAATTTATATATATATTTAACTATAACATCCTTATTTAGATATTGAATAATATTTTAAATGTATTATGGATCCATAAAACCATAAATTGAAGTGATCTGTCCTTTGATGACAATAGTGTAAATACCGCTAATTAGATATATATTAAATTAAATCATTATAATTTAAGAAATAAAAAATTAAATTGAAATATACTTACATGGAAATTAACTCTAAAATGGTTATATAGATTACATAAATATTATAAAATTTATGATATCTATTCTAAATTTTCATAATACATATTCTCTCCCACATATATCAAAATTTATAGAAAACTCATAAAATATAGCCATAATAAAGGATTTTAGA
This sequence comes from Viscum album, assembly GCA_963277665.1. NCBI lineage: Eukaryota > Viridiplantae > Streptophyta > Magnoliopsida > Santalales > Viscaceae > Viscum > Viscum album. The sequence continues at coordinate 1,495,074,036 of OY728142.1, forward strand.
TATTTTTTTTGTAAGCCTAGAGGAAACATTAGATGTATCTGATGGTACTGGTTCTTAAAACTTTTATATATTTTTCATATTTTTTATTTGATTCAAAATACACCTATATAAGGTAAATTTTAGACCCGAAGACACCCTGAGTGTAATGCCCCATGATTTTAAAAGAAGAAGAAAAAAATTGTAACATCTATGAAATAAAACACTAAACTTAGAATAAAATATAACACCTGAAAATTTACTAATTCTTTTTAAATAAATTTAATCTCTTCGATAGATTGTGAAACACACAACCACGAGTCAAAATGAAACATAATATAGTATGATATTATAAACTCTCATTAAATATTCAATTATTAATAGTACTAAATAAATTATGAAAATACATTTTTTCTATTAATTAGAAATAAAATAAGATTCATTTAAATAAAGAAATGTTTTCTAGAAAACTATAGTCTCTCTAAAGGATGGTTTAGTCAAGATTTGAAGACATAAGTTAAAATTATTTTTTACCTATTTTTGAAAAATTGATTTGATAAAATTAAAATTAATGTTGGAAATTATAATACCAAAAATTTTCTTATCTTAATGTTTTGTGATTTTTATAAAATGTTTCAGTTTTTTGATGAATAGTGAAAAATAATGAATTTAAATTTAAAATGGCCTTTTTAGATAAATAATTTACAAGGTTAAATTATATTTTAAATTCATTTTAATGTAAAATTAACTCAATTATATATATATTAATACAATTTAGGCTATAAAAATAATTTTTATTTTGAATTTTGAAATAAAAACATTGTATACTTTTGACCATTTCTCTTTGAAAACTCGTTTTCTCGTTGAGTCTACAGGATTTAATTTAAACTAAATATTGATACTTCTATGAATGGAATTTTGAAAAATGGATTCCATATTTATAATCAGAGTAATTCATATTATATAATAAGTTATAATTAATTTTTTATTGAATTTAATAGTGAAAAAATTAAAAACTATTTATCGTTGTTAAGGTAAAAATGGATTAAAAAGGGGGTTAAACATAAAAGATAAGGGTTATAATGACATAAAAGTTGTATAAAATATATTATATGGAAATACATAGACCCTATAATGTCTTATTATTTATAATACATTATTTTTTATCCTGTTTTCTTGTGAAAAATGTGGGTACACCTTTCTCTTTTCAAAAATTACAACTGTGTTGTTTACCTCACTTATAAAAGGTCACCCCCTCTCCACTCTTCTTAACACCTAGAAACCCTTTTTTTCAATAAATACCAAAATAAATTAACAAATTCCATCCCATCATCTTTTAATCCTTATGTTTTTTATAAATTCAACCTAGTAAGACTTTTAGTGCAAACCCACGGAGATTACACGAAGAAGATGTAATGTTCTTCAACGAGTGTTTTTATTTTATTTCTTACTCCATCACCTTAAATATTATTAAAAAATGATTATACAAAAACATAAGTATATTAAATATGTTTATATTTTTTAATTTTAAGTTAATTACCTATAACCATCAATAATTCCATTAAATAGGTTATGAAATCATCATTTGTGTCTACAGGGGACCACCGCCTCGCGAACCAATGTCATTAGATTTTCCATAACCACATATAAGAGTTATGTACGATGATGGATATAAAATATATAAATGATATTTATAAAATCATTATACCTTTTAAGTAATTATATCATATATACCTTTTTACTCCCCATTCCGTAGGGGATACGATAATTTCACTCGTGTGTACGATGAACTACCGCCCCAAGAAGAAACGTGATTCCTTTTTCAATAATGATTTAAATGGAATGAAATAATGATAAATTTAATGAATTTATGTTATATAAATTAAATAATTTTTATATTAATGACATATTTTACATTATTAAATGATAATATATCATTTTATGCCTTATAATGAAAAATGATAACATCGTTTGGGTATGTGTGGATTATCACCTTCACAAAATGATGTGACTTTCTTCATCACCACACCACATAGATGATATATATATAATAAAATTTAAATAAATATTATCATAGAAATTATATTATTATAATTATGAAAATATTAAGTATTAATTAACTCTTTTCCATAATGATCATTGAAAAATGAAAATGTTGCTCATGTGTACGTATGGTTTACCGTCTCCATGATTGTAACATACTTCATTTCTCAAAACCATACATCATAATTGGTATTAAACGTATAATAGATTTATAAATATGAAAATTATTTTTTTATTATTATTCCAGATATGTAATAACTATATAATATTCTCAAGTACCAAACCATTCATGAAAATACACACATGAGATAATAAAAATATTTACACCCGAAACAATTAAAATAATGAATGAATATTGACGAATGGGTGATAAGATACCAAAAAAAGATAACATATGATATTATACATATTAATATGATTATTTAATAATTTATAAACATGTTTGAAACCACTATATAGTAGTTTAAATCATGTTTAATAAAAAGGATACATGAGGTAAGGGGATTCATCTCAATTTTCCCACAATGAGGTATATTGTAATGTTATACACATAATTTCTTTTATATGGTTCATATAATGACCCATTGGAATTTTATATCATGATTCATTAAAAAATCATGGTATTTTAAGATTCAATTTTAATTATTTCATCTAAGGGTATTTGACTAATGAGTTACCAAGTGGTAAATAATTTCATAAATAAATTTATTTTCATTGGGATATATTATATATTCTTCATCTTTTATATTATAAAATTTTGTGTGTAGTAAATTTTTATTATATTATGTTTTATTTAATCTTTTTTTATTTTTATTTATAGTTGATAGACTTAATATATTCGTTAAATAATTATCAATTCAAAATTATGATCATTGTTTGTGTTTATTTCTCAATCACATTATAATCGATATTATTTATTCTTAAATTTCAGTTAAAGGAAATTATATTGAAATTTACAAATAAACCCATTTAATATTATTCTACTCTGTTTATTCGTGATATTTTAACTAATTGTATTTTTTACACACTTTGGTACTTAATTTTAAGTCAAATGTCTTATTTTGACTTTTATATATATTGTTTTGGAAATCAAAATTTAATTTATACTAATTTCTTAAATAAAGGAATTACTTTGAATATATTTTTTCTGTCTATTGTATTGACATTGTCTATCGTACTAACCTTATCTATCATACTGACTTTGTCTATCATAATGAATCTGTATATCATAGCGACTCTGTCTATCATACGGACTATGTCTGCCATACTAATTATGTCCATCGTACTCGCAATGTCCATTATATTCACATTATGAATCTTACCCACATTGTATCATATCATTGTTTTTTACTATGTAATATTAATCGTACTCATGAGTTACTTTTATAAGATGTGTGATTTTTTTTTATCATAACACATATTGTACTCTTGTAATAATTTTTATATATCTATTTTTTAACCAAAGTTATGATGTGAACATAGATATAAACTAATCAAAATGATGTCATGTTTTCAGTTTCAATATGAACATTACAATTCCAGGTGTCCAATTCCCTCCAAGTTTTCTGGAGAAATATGACTATTAGATAAAATATGCCCATTGGAACCTGAGGCCTATAAATAAGAGGTCGTTTGAAGGAGAGAAAAAAACTTGAACAACTTCAGCTACTTTCAAGTTCGAGAGAGAGAATGTGTGACTTCTCTCTACTTCGTGCGAAAGCCTTTAAATTGAAAAATGTGAATGGATCGTTCTTTGTTTTTTTATTTCAATGAGTGATTTTTTTTTCTTTTCACATCTGATCAGGTGATATCAATCAATAGATTTCATGGATAGATAGAAGGTGAAACCAACCATCGTATCAAGGGCTATGAAGGGTTTGAAAGATAGACATGTATATTACATTTAAAATCTAGGTATTTCGGGGATAAAAAGACAGACATGTCGATCATCGTATCGTGGGTTTACCGGTGTTGGAAAAACAGACCTATTATCCTATGTGAGAGGATACCCTACTCTTTGGGATAAATAGTTGTAATACCTTCTATTTTTTTCTTCTTATTTTAATAGAAATAGAATCGTTTTATTTCTTTTTTCTATTTGTATTCTTTTTTAATTTTTTTTAATTACTGATTACAATTTTGGTATTTATTTTATACGCTCTATGGTAGAATAATTTACACTTTGTATCACTATTGTATTTGTATTCAACCCAAATAAAATTGTTTCATGACCTGTGGTATCATATTATATCATCAGATCGAGATTCAGTCTGATCATTTGTTTTAATTTATAAGAGGTTTTGTTAAATTTTTTTGGTTGTATTAAACTAATAACCATTACTAATGGTTTTAATAAAAAATTAAATTTAAAATTCACCCCCATATTGTATTTTTTCTATCTCAAATCCATTTCAATCGAACACTTAAAAATTTTGAGAAAATGTTTTTATGAAATGATGATATCATTTATCTCTTCGGTCAGAAATTCACTTTCATCCAAACCCATATTTTCTAAATAAATTAACAAAATTTAACCTCTTATAAATAATTTATAAAATAAATTTTTACCCCTTTTTAATTTTTACAACAAAATTTGAAAGGAATATTATTATTTTATTTAAAAAATTTCTGTCTGGATTTTACTTAAAAAGTAAAAGGAATATGTTTTTTAATGTGTACAGTATGGATAGAATTTCTAGTATTCATAACCACTCAAATGTTTTAAAACTTCATTTATAAATTTAAAATTTTATTATAAAAGTATATTATTTTAAAAAAATGAACATTTATTTTTAAAAAAGTGTTTTTCAAGATGAATAGGATACTTTCCTCAAGAATGTTTCTAAATAAATATTTACGGTATTTCTATTCATCAATGAAATAAACCATTTACCCATACTAAAATGGGTGTGTATTGTATTAATACCATACTTATTATTTATATGGATGGTTTATTATCAATTAACCAAGTAAATTATTGACATTCACTTTCTTGATTCTTTTTATTATTCATTAACTTTCCCTTAAATTATTCACTTACCTAAAAACATTAAATTTCCCTTAAATATTCATATTATATATCATGGATATTCTTATTTCCCAAAACATATATCATTTCTATATATGGTGATATAAAATGAATGTTATTTTTATATATATGAAAATATTTATAAATATGTATTCTTTACTCAATAAAGATATTGGATGATAAGGCATAATGTTCATGAATTAAATTGATTGTTCGATATATGAGGAATACTTTGGAAATCCATCCATGGGTGGGGCCTGGTTATAGATAAACCCTCATCGCAACAATATATATGACGAGACAAATTAGAAAGCTATTATTAAACTAGTTTATTCCTATAGTTTTAAATAATCTTGTAAAATTACATGACAATATAGCTGTCATTTTCCTAAGACATGATGTCAAATAATTAACAATTTACATCATTAAGAATTGAGTTATTTTTATCCATTGTATTTTCACAATTATATTATCTCTAGATGCATTTCATTCTCAGTTTATTGATTAAATGGCGTGTGTTTTTAGTTATTTACTTTTCTCTATTGACTATTCCTTATCTTATCATGATAGTCAAGTTGTTTAAATGAAACGTGTGTTCATTTATTTACCTTTCCATTTTCATTATTCCTATTTATTCTTGACATCTTCCATTGTACATAAACCTTAATGATAATTTAATCTCACACTTATCTTTTTTCTCTTCCAAGGATTCTATGAAGTGAAATATGATTGATGTGCAAGGATATGATAGATGGAATAATTTTATTCTCAAAAAAATTATGTAGTATTTTTTTATTTCAAATGTAATTAAATAATCAAGTATGTATCTAGTTTACCAAAACTAATATACCATTAGGTCCTTAAGGATATGAATCCTTGTATCATATATCAATGTAATAAAGAATACACTGGCTCCAAGATATTGGGTTTAGGGTCTCTATAGTTGGTATCAGAGAAATGTTTATAGATACCTTGGGAATTAGATTTAGGGAAACGTAGATTAGGTATTATAACCCTATGATATACTTTGAGGATAAATAACGAACAACATCCTAAATATTTGGTAGGGTAGAGATTTTTTTTTAAAATACATCATTATTTGCATACTACAAGTGGATGCAGTTCTAGAACATATGTACCTAGGGATAAAAACTCTATGAAGGGTGCATTGGGATTGCCTCGATCATTACCTATTACATTATAATGGGCCTTACTAAACACCCTTTTTTGACACTCTCATGGTATATTCTTAGGATAATTCACATTTTTTTCAAACCATTATAAATGATTTTAAAATAAAAATATCCCCAAATAAACTGTGTTTATGATTAGGAGATTAGATATGAATTTTTTTTTCAATTTATGTTAATTATTTCACTATTTTTGGGATTATGTGTTATTATTCATAAATATGTGATCTTATCTTGTGAATTACATAATTTAGAAATGGTTCCTATCTTAAATAATGGGAACTATATCACTAAACATAATCCGAAGAATAATAATGATTGTTTCTTTGGTAGAATTAATTTAGTATTTCAAAGGGAACTAGTCTCCTAAACATTCTCATCATATGAGGACTTAATATCATGTTATAACAATTATGAGAAAGGAATTCTATAAGTATTATGAATTTTAAGGGATGAAATATAAGTATTGGATGGTTGGGAAATATAGATAAGGGGAATAAGGTAAAAAAGTATTTCAGAAATGTTATCATTTTGTAAAGAAACACCATGGTGATTACCTAAAAGTAGTAGTATTTTTCTATAAGTGTAAAGGTAAAGGTATTAATTCTTTTTATTTTAATGGAAATAAAAAAAATCAAATTTGAAATTATTCAACTATAAGGATCTAGGTAACTACCTAAATCAATGTCTTGAGAATCAAAGGAATATACCTTAAAATAATATAATGGATCATGTTCAATATAATGTTATTACTGCATAAAAACAGGAATGATTAATGCTCATGTGTATGAATTCAAGAATTGTAGACTTTTAGTATTTTATAAATGATTTCCCAGTTATAATAAAAATGAATTGTATTAGGATTGTAATATAGTACTTTTTCATTAAGGATTTGAATGCGTTTGTTGAAAGGTACCAATGACCAAGAAAAATGTTTCAATGGAAAGTAAAAATACCTAGAAATCAAATGATTGAGGGAAAGATAACCCTTACTATGTTCTTTTTGTTAAGATAATGATGTTGGGATAAATAAATTATTTATATAAGTAAATTAAATTGTATAGTTTAACTACCTTGGAACTAATTGATATTTTTTTGACAAATTGGTTTTTTCTATCATTAATAGAGTTTACTACATTTTATTGTTTAAGTAATATATCCAATAATATATGTATTATTTAGGTAATTAAGAATCATTAATGTTTTCAATAATATTTTATGGTAATTAAGGTTATTACCATGTTTTAAGAGAATATATAATGAATGTATTATCATGTTTGGTATCTGATGGTTAAGAGCTACTTCCTCTCATTTTGGTGATTAATGATAAGTTCATTTTGGAAATTTAGTGTCCTTATTTCTAATGTTATGGATCATAATATTTTGTAAGGTACATAATTTTAACCATTTATGAAATGTTTTATGTTGAAATTTAGATGAGGTATTATAGATTAATGTAATACTTCACCATATAGAGATTCATGCATATTGGATAACCTGTGAAAAAAAAACATAATAATAACTAGAGATTAAAGTAAGGAGTTTCATTCTATAATGGATATCACAACCCATTAAAAGTGGATTTTAGTTCTTCAAGAGTTAAAAAAATTCAGTTTTGGATATTCATTTATTATATTTAGTGATGAATTAGAAACTGATTAAAGTAAAACAAAAGGATGAAATAGTTCTTATAAAATATAAACACATCAAGTATATTTTCTTATAATCTTATACAGTGAAATGATTACTTAACTTTTAGAAAAGGATCTTGGAATAAAAATGTTATCTTATTACCTTCATAACAGATGAATAAAATATTCTTTTAAATCAGTGCATATTTATGTATTTTAGGTCTTTAACTTTCCATTTATCATTTATATTCTTGTGATCAATGACCTTAATCACTCTCTATAATTATTTATTTATTCCTTTCATATCCATGTTTAAATTTCCCACCTATGTTATCCTAATTGGAAACATAGTTAGGTGTGATTCTATATTACCTTCATAATACCTTTTCCCTATTAATAAGATGATGTTTTATTAACCCATTTACTATGTGGGTTTTTCAACAATGGTATATCCAAAATTCAAACTCATGATCACTAAGATCATGTTTAAATTGTGAGGAAGAAATTTATTTATGTTTAGGAGAATGTAACAGCCAAAGATTTTAAAATAAGAACATTTTTTTAATAGTGTTTATAAAATGCAACATAAATCATAGAATAAAATATAAAATATGTGACTTTATAAAATATTTCTTTTTTAATTAAAATTAATCGCTTCAATAGCTTGTAAAACAGGAAACCCCAAATCAAAATGAACGATAATATAGTATATCATTATAACATAACCATTTTGTATGTGGTTATAAAAATTAATTACTAAATTAGGAAAATCATGGTAATTTAGAGATTAGAATAATATAATAATCATTTAAAAGAAAAACAAATGTTTTCCGAAAACTATATTCTTTCTAACAAAAGGATTAGTCAAGATTTTCACACATAATTTAAAATTAAATTTTACCACTTATAGAAAATTTATTTGATAAAATTAACATAATTTTTTAAATAATAATATCAAAATTATATTACTGTTATTTTTTGATATTTTTCTAAAATGCTATATTTTTTTATTAATAGTGAAATACACTGAATTTTAATTGAAAACAGTCGTTTTGATTAAAAATTTAGAAGGTTTAATTATATTTTATATTTATTTGAATTAATAATAGTTAAATTATATATATATTAATCCAATTAATCTCATTTTAATCATCATCATATTGAATTTTGATATAAAAATAATTGTAAACTTTTGAACATTTTCTCTTTGAAAACTCATTTTCTCATAATTTCTGCAAGATTAATTTTAAATTAAAATTTTCCACTTCTATGAATGGAAGTTTTCAAAAAACAATTCATATTTTGAATCATAATAAATTTTATTATAAAATAATTTCAACATAATTTTGACCAAAATGAATAGTGAAAATATTAAAAATTATTTAATGCATTAAAAGTAAAAAATGGATTTATCGAGGAGGTTAAACTAAATACATTTGTTTTGAAATAACCAAAAAACTGATCTAAAATATATTTATGGAAATATATTGAACCTATTATTTCTAAGAATTTATAATACTTCACTTTGGACCCATTTCAGATGAAAATCAAGGTTACAACTTTTTCCATTCAAGCATTACATGTGTGCACTAACATCACTTATAAAAGGTGATCCACTCTCCTCTATTATTCACACCTAAAAAGAGTTTTGGTGTAAGATTACAACATTTTCTAGAGATTTATCAAGCTTGAATATAGGTAATATTTTTTCTTTTTTCAGAATCCTTTTTTCAGGTTTACCTTAGGTAGTTTTTATGTGGAAATTTAAGAAAAATTGAATAAATAAGGTAGTGGACAGTTGGCTCATAGTTTTCCCAAACCATTCTTCTAGTCCATTAAAAACATGATGCCCTATATATAGAGGCTTATCATGTATGGTTCATTTTTTCTCAAACCATGCACCATAATAGGATAAACCTTTCACCCCTAGATGCAGCACATGGTTAAGGCACACAGTTATAGGGAACTATGAAACCCGATCATTAAACCGTGCATAAATAATTTTAATCACTTGAAAATTAGTTTTCAAATTTCCCGATCCACCATTTTATTCCTTATTCAGATCTAACTTGACACCTATTGAATTTTTACAATTTTGGAGCCTCTCAGATAGATTTTAACCCATTCTGACCTCCATTTTCTATGATTTGAAGATTGAATTAAAGATCTACACCACTCTCGATAAGAGGATCTCATCCCTTGGAGTTTACTTTCAATTTATCATTTTTTTTCATTTATCGAAGGAATTTTATATCATGTTTTGGTAGGATATAGATCTCAGATTTCGGATCTAGTTCTAGATTTATGGGATCTAGATAGTCTGATCTTGAGTTAATTATTAGAATATAGATCTATGGGATTTGAGTAATAATTGAGATATTTAGTTGTTTTAATTAAGATTATTAATTTTTTAATTAATTATAATGATATTGATTTTTTTATCAACATAATTAATTATTGAATTAATTATAGTGATATTCAGTTATTTGATTGAGTTAAATAATTGTTCAATTAATTATAGATATATTGAGTTATTTTTTTGGGATAATTAATTAATAAATTAATTAATGGGATTGATGTTCTTAAATAATTAATAATTAATTAAGGCAACTAATGTGATAAACAAATTATTGAATTAGTAATGATATTGAGAAGATTAATTAATTGTTCAGTTAATTAATGGGATTGATATGGTTAATTGATTGTTGGGCTAATTAATGGGATTGAGATGATTAATTTCTAATTGAGTTAATTAATGGGATTAAGATGATTAATTAATTGTTTAATTAATTAATTTAATGATATTTAAATGATTAAAGGCATAAAAGGAATTCATACATGATATTGAGATGACAAATGGAAACAATGGAATCCATGTGTGATATTGGAATGATAAATGGTAACATTGTCATTCATATGTTATGTTGAAATAATGAATGGTAATAATGGAATTTATATGTTAATTGAGATAATGAATGGTAATAATGATATTCATATGGGAATTGAGATGAAGAATGGTAACAATGACATTCTAAGATATGATATCCCTTGCAGATAGTTCAAACTCTACCACAGGCTGAAGCATGCAATGAGGTTTGGGTGTCCTCAAGAACCTAGGGGGTTTATGTGGTTAAATTAATATTAATTGAATAATTTTAAACTATTTACTTTATTTTTGGTATTTATTCTTTATACAATTTCATACACTATTTGAATGGATATTGTTTTTAGATGCCCTTGGTGGTGGCCTACAAAGTTGTACTCACACCCTACATAGGCTTCCTGGTCAGCATCTGAATATATTTCATGGTTTTGGAAAGGTTAAGGGAAATGGGCATGGATTAGGTGGAAGATTTAGGATGGAGCATGGATGAAGGAATCATACATGGTTTAACACCTGCTTAAGAGTTTTTAGTGTATTTGCTTTTGAGTATTATTTTGGATACTTGACATGTAATTTGAAACACCCCATGCTTCCATGGTACGCTTCTCTTTGAATAATATAATAGTGTATGTTGTACGCAACATTGATTTCTTACACACCACAACCAATCAAAATAGCTACTAATAACCAATTTTTTAAATTTTATAAATTTTATCATTCAAAATAGACTTCATTTTTGGATTCAGAATATCGAAATTACCATAGGGTGAATTTTTTGTATTTTTCTAAAAACATTCAATTTTTGATTAATAGCGAAAAACATTGTGTTATTGTTTAAAACTAAATTTTTATTTAAATAATTATTTATTTAAATTAATTTTAGGTCAAAATAGATATATAATACCTATTTAATTTCAATTTAATTCATTGGAGTCAGTTTATAATAATTATATATATATATAAATTTTATTATACTTTTTACCATCTTTTAACCACCTCCTAGGAGCATTTGTAAATTTACATAAATCATAATTTTACGAATTTTGTGAGTTGAATTGCAAAAATCCAAGAGACATGGTTGATATTAGTATATAAAATGTGGTTCAATAAGATGACAATATTGTTTTTGAATAGTAACTTTTTAACTTGTATTTACCATGGATAAAAGAAAATAGGGTAATTAAGGGTAAAAATGATATTATTATCACCTTAAAACATGTCCTAATTCTATTAGATAAGTGTAATTCGATCTAAAACAACCTTATGAATAAAATATGATCCTTTAGGTCCACATGAATTAGATTAGGACATTTATTATTATTTAATTCATGGAAGAGTTAAAAGTGTTAAATTCAAAGTTTAATAACTAAACCATTTTTAATATTGGATTACGCATAAGATAAATTCGACTATAAATATTCATTATAAATTTAAAAATATTTCCTACATAATGGTATTTTATTTATATTTTTTTAGACATTAAATAATTTAATTTATTAATGACACAATGATGATGCAGTAATTACCTAATTAATGAATTATTAAAATAATTGATATTATAAATATCCAAATAAATATAATTTGAGACTTTTTATAAATTACAATAATTTTATAGGTTAATATTTAATTTTAGGGTTGGTTAGGTTAATTTTTTTCTAAGTAATAATACTGTTATAAATTTAGCAAAAACAAAATACCAAACAGTGTCAAAATTGACATAAATGAGTTTTTAAAAAGATTATTATATTATTCATTAATATTCTATTCCCAAAAATATAAGTTTCGGTGAAAAAAATTATATAATGATATGTGTATCATTAATGAACCACTTGGGGTTCTCTTGAAATTATATAGTAATTTTATTAATCATATAATATAAAAATACAAAGAGACATGGTAAATGTCAAACTATTTAACTAAGAGTTAAATCTAAAATATAAAGTTAATATAGTGACCCAAACCTATCTAAAACCTATTGGTTGAGTGGTTTTTGACCCATACCCACCTTATCTTTTTAATAATCTATTTTGGACACATTAAAAAATGAAACCTATTTTTTTATAAAATAATATTTCTTGCTTTTCCTAGGGTTCCCTTCACCCCTCTTATAAAAGGGCACTCCCCCTTCTCTCTAATTCATATCTTCAAAGCCATTTGTCTCGGAAAAACCCTGCATAAATACCCTCTAAAATGTCCTCCCTTCATCCTAGAGGCCTTACTTTAGTCAGAAATCCTACCTATGTATCCCTTTTTATCAAATCAGAAGGAAGAACCCGAAGAAGAGGTAAATATTTCATCACCTCTTTCATGTTCCTTTCTTCTTCCACTTCCTCGTTCTTTGTTGTTTCCATTATAAAATATTAAATCCATTATATTCTACATACTATGATGTTATTATAATTATGGTACAACCATATTCATTATTCTATCCATCCTTTGAATGACATGTCACCATACGTGCGTACGTACGGCTTACCGTCTCCACGTTGTGCTGTAATTGTTATTCAATACATTATTATTTGGATGGGTATAAACATGATGTGTAATTGATGTATTTTATATATATATCATGTTAATGATTCTATATATATGATATACCTTCCAATTATATATTATTTTAATATAAAGAGAATGATATTGTCGCTCATGTGTACATACGGATTACCGTCTCCACAATACTAGAAATGAAAGATATACCAATGGTTGAAAACCATTGGTATAGGCTGTAAAACCATTGGTATAAATTATACCAACTGTTTTACAAACCATATCCAAGTAAGCCATGACAATAGAAATATACCAACTATTTCAAAGAAATTGTTGGTATACGTGAACAAATCTATACTATACCAACCGTTTTATGTAAACTGTTGGTATATAGATGAGATATCTCAACGGTTATAAAATGTTGGGATAAACATTACCTAGACTTTTACCAATGGTTCTTAGGAACCGTTGGTTAAATATTCAACTATTAACACCTATAAAAATGGGTTAAAACCTTGGTAAAAGATTTTTTCCAATGGTTCTAAGAGAAATGTTGGTAAAAAGTGCACACAGAACCTATAACAACGGTTTAAAACCGTTGGCATAGGATTAGTTGTACAATTCACACACCAGCCTACTACTCTATGTGCTACTATGTGAATTCTAAATTAGGAAATTATATAATCAATTATGAATACAATAAGGATACATAATCTAATAATAAATTATGAATACAATACATTGAAAACTGAATATGTAATCATATGTGATACATAATTAAGAATACATAAACAATTCCATTTTTTATAACACATACACGATTGAGTTCAAAAATTAGAATCTAATAAACCAAAATAAGGAAATTAATAAATGAATTCAACCAAACACAAATATAATGTCCCGTGGTTTGGGGCGGGTGTCTTTGAACTTAGTGATAATGATGATGGGTGTGTATCACTGAGCTTGTGTGACTTAGGGAATATATTTGTCCTTGGCGTATTAAATGTTACGTGTTTTAGAATAGGGGTAGGAGTTTCTCACATGAAAAGTAGATTATGTGAGGCTGGACCATGGATTGTGGTGCTAAAGTATCAAAACAATCCGAATACGTTTGGTCAGTTTTCCGTATTCCAGTTGTTTTTACTTAAAATGGTGTCCATTTTAAACAAAAGATAGATAGTTAGATTGATACTGCCCAGAATTTGCCTCATATTAAGGTGGGGTTGACTCGAACATGTCACATACGACCCATTGATCGTTTTCGTAAAGTATCAACACAATCTGAATGAATTTGGTTGGTTTTACGTATGCCTGTTGTTGTTTTCACATAAAATTTCGTCTATTTTAAATAAAAGTGAGACACTTTGAGTGGTACCGGCCACACTAGGGCTCGGATTAAGGCCTGTATACTTGTACAAGTCATAAATAACCCATGGATCATTGTGCTAAAGTATCAACACAATCCAAATACGTTTGGTTTATTTTTTGTATGTCAGTTGTTTCTACTTAAAACCGTGTCCATTTGAAACAAAAGAGAGACACTTAGAGTGATACTAGCCACACCGTGCCTCGGATTGAGGCAGAGATGACTCTTACACATCAAAAATGGCCCATGGATCGTTTTCCTAACGTATCAACACAGTCCAAATGGGTTTGGTCGGTTTTCCGTATGCCAGTTGTTGTTTTCAATTAAAATTTTGATCTTTTCAAATAAAGGTCAGACACTTTGAGTTGTATTGGGCACACCATGGCTCGAATTGAGGAGGGGTTGACTCTTACACGTCAAAAATGACCCATGGATCATTTCCCTAATGTATCAACAGAATCTGAATGTGTTTGGCTATTTTTCGTATGCCAGTTGTTGTTTTCATTTAAAATGTTGACCATTTCAAATAAAGGTGTGACACTTTGAGTGGTATTAGGCACACCGCACCACGGATAGATGCGGGGTTGACTCTTACACATCCCAAATGACTCATCGATTGTTTTCCAAAATTATCAATAGAAGTCGAATATGTTTGGTCAGTTTTCCGTATGCCAGTGGTTTTTACTTAAAATGATGTCCATTTAAAAAAAGAGGGACACTTAGAGTGATACCGGCCACACCATGCCTCGGATTGAGGCGGGGTTGACTCGTACATGTCACATATAACTCATAGGTCGTTTTACCTAAGTATCAACTCAATATGAATGTGGTTTGTGAGTTTTCCATATGCCAGTTGTTGTTTTCACTTAAAATGATGTCCATTTTATACAAAAGAGAAACATTTTGAGTGGTACTGGCCACACCGTGCTTCAGATTGATGTGGGGTTGACTCCTACACATCAAAAATGTCCCATGGATAATTTTACTAAATTATCAACACAATATGAATGTGTTTGGTTGGTTTTCCATATGCCAGTTGTTGTTTTCACTTAAAATGTTGTTCAATTCAAATAAAGGTGAGACCCTTTGAGTGGTTCCGGCCACACCGCGCCTCGGATGGATTCGGGGTTGACTCATACACGTCACAAATGTCCCATGGATTTTTGATCTAAAGTATCAACACAATCCTAATATGTTTGGTTGGTTTTTTGTATGCCATTTGTTTTTACGTAAAAGAGTGTCCATTTTAAACAAAATAGAAACACTTTGAGTGATACCGTCCCCACCGTGCCTCTGATTGAGGTGGGGTTGACTCATACACATCACATATGACTCATGGATCGTTTTCCTAATGTATCAACATAATCTGTAGGCATTTGGTCGGTTGTCCATATGCAAATTTTTTTTCACTTAAAATGATGTCCATTTTAAACAATAGAGATACACTTAGAGTGGTACCGGCCACACCGTGACTCGGATTGAGGTGGGGTTGACTCGTACATGCCAAAAATTACCCAAGGATCGTTTTCCTAAATTATCAACACAATAAAAATGCATTTTCTCATATTATACAAACAGTTTAAAACCATAGGTATTGTGTATTTCCAGAACTATTGCATAGTAGCCCCTCTAGTATCCCCTCCAGTATACACCTGCATAAAAATAGAACCAAAAACTTACAAACAGACTTAATACAACATATAAACACCTGCAATAGCACAAACAAAACACATAAAACCATGAAAATCTTCCAACCATGTCATGTACTACAATTCCCTATTTCAATCTTCAAATGACAACAATATTCCAGTAGAGATGAATAACAGTTTCAATAACTCAAACATTATTTACACCCATTTCAATCTTCATATGACAACCAATCTTCCAGTAGTAATTCACCTCACCCCTGCACAACCCCCCCCCCCCAAACCAGCATAGCCCCCCACCTCCCCATCAAATTCTAATATATAGAATAGTCTGAGAATCACATATTAGAGTTGAATAAGAGTTTGAAATTGGCTCAAATCCCAATTTTGTTTTTCTGATCCTAGATTTGGGTATGTAATTATTTGTGATTCATTTTGAATTGAACTTGTATTTTTTATAATATATGGTGAACAGGTATTTACTTAGGATTCTCGTCACTTATGACACCATGAGTGAAACTAGGCAACTCATGAAAAAGGGTTTGCGACTATTGTTAATGAGTGTAAATTTCAGAGACACCACCTCTTTGATTAGAGACATGTTGTATATAAAAACTGAATGTCATAGTAATATAATTTATTCTAATGCGAACTAAATCATTTTCAGATGTGTTGGATAAAATACATGTAGATGTTCAAATCTGAAATGGAATATGTTCTTTGTAAAAGAAATGTATGTTTTGATGCACTAAGAAGGATGATGATGGAGGTATGGGTGTTAATTTCAGATATTAGGTGAATGGTAATGGCTTTGTTGGTAGACTCTATAGTGGTAAAAACATAATATAATTGGGTATTGGTTTATATACGCATAGTGATGATGTCCAAATTGGTTGAATAAGTTTATGTTGAACATGTGTCTGATACAGAGTGTGTCATGATGCATATGAGGTTGACAAACAATTTTACCCTTCTAGGATGGGTTATAGTCATACATGGTGTACTACTGGTTAATGTAAGGGTGACAAATATTTATTCCATGATAAAAACAATTGATCAGACCCTCTCGTTCTTAATAGTGAAAATAAAAGTGATGACACATAATATCATCAAAAAAATTGGATCCAACTGAATCATGCCCCAAATACCCTCTTTAACCCAACCATCCTACCATAGGACTTTGACAAGTGGACGCATATTCCCTCGCTACACTTTCTTGATGTTGTGAAACAAAACCCCAATTTTTTTTAATTGTTAGGTTTTTGAGGATAATAATATAATCTTTTGACAATGAAAGAACACCCAAATATGATCTATCATTAAACAAAATCTACTTTTATAGAAAATGAAAAAATTCTGCAAATGGATTTTACCTGGGAGTGGTTTTCTTCTTCCAAAATCTAAAGAGAAAGTATGATGATGCATGATATGAAACTAAATTTGAAAAAGTTGTATGGAAACTAAACCATGGTTCCATGGTCGTTACAAAAGGAGTAATGTATGGAACTATTTACTTGATTTAAAATTCAGGAAGAACTGAAATGATCAGAAGTTCAACTTATAATGGTCTAGAAGAATGGAACTGTAAGTTTATTAACCTTAGTGAGATTAATATTAATTTTTTTATGGCTATGACCACTAAATGGTATATGTGTGGTGCGATCTATTGATTGGAGTAGGATTCCACCACATCGTGCCTCGGATTAAGGCGGGGTAGACTAGTACATGTAAAAAATGACAAATATATCATTTTCTTAATGTATCAACACAATCCAAATACATTTAGTCAGTTTTCAGTATGTCAGTTATAGTTTTCAATTAAAATGTTGTTCATTTCACTGAATTGTATACCAACCATGAACCACATATTGTTGGGTAATAATATTATATTTTCTCTAAAAACACTGAATTAAATACATGGGAAAAATAAAATACGAAAAAAATATTAAAATTATCTCATAATTAAATAATTGTTGTGACACTTGGCTAACCACGAACACATCTATACAACCCAGCCCCCCCAACCTGGACAGCCCCCCATCCCACCTCATCCCCCAACCCACCAGCACACTCCCCCTCCCCACCCTGAAAACATGAAATTGAAATTAAAAATACCTTAAATATGATTTTTTTTCCTTGTTCAAACAAATGAAAATATTATGCCTCTACTCCAAATGATAAAAACAGTGACACATTTTTTGCAATTCCGATGTTGTTCATGGCTTTCAAGGATGAAGAAAATCATGTTTTCCTGTGTAATAAGACTCTTAGAATTGTTCTAAAATTAAAGAGGTGGATTTATAAATGAAAATTAAAGTGTTACAAGTAGGATTTTTTTGGAGGTTTTTGAAATTTCTAATTAAATAGCTCCAAATCATATAGAAGATAAGGATTTCAGAATATCATGTAACCAACACATAATTATAAATTAAGAGATTACTCAATGTGGTGTTAAACGAGGATAATTTAATTTGAAACCCAACAAGGGAGGTATCGGGAGAACACCCTAATGGATTAATAATTCTTAAGAAAATCTATTAATGATACTGATATGAATCACCATTTATATATTTACATTAGTTTTATTGATGGATAATGATCTTCCTTTTCATGTGTGGAGTTGGTTTGACATCAAAAAACCGAATGGGGTTCTAATTTGTAGATCAGAGAATATATTATCCAAATCTATGAAGCTTTCACCTATAAACATTAAAAATTTATATTAATACCTACTGGACCTTCATGACATTTAAGGGAGATGTGTTTTGCGAAAATCCTATGCATTATAGGGATGTTCATGAATGATGTTTTTTTTCTATATGTATATGGAATTTAGTAACTAGGATGGGTTATTCAATTTAACCAATGTTATATTGTATATTTAGAATGTGTTCTTGAATTTAACTAGTGTTCTACTTTATGTTTGGGTGAGGTGAGTTAGAAACCAGGTTAGGCATGTCAGTAGAACATGGGTTCTTCTATTTAACCATGTAGTCATGGATTTTAGGGATGAAAGTGTTTTGGGTGAGCTAATTACTACCCACTCTATAGTATGGCCAACACATAATATGGGAATACCCATGAAACAAAGGAATGTTTAAATGGGACGTTTTCAGCACCCCATTTGGAAAAACATACTTTTCACCATATGGGATTTGACATGTATATTTACATGGATATCCATGTTATATACTATATGAACATTACCAGGACAGTAGATTATCTTGGACACCATGTGAACCCTTATACAAACCATGTGAATCCTTATACCATTTAGTCATTATTACAACCATTAAAAACAACTTATTAAATAACATAATTTGTCAAAGATAATAAAATTGAACATAAATAAATACTACTATTGGATATATCATGTAAAATGAATCCATACTATCTTACATCCTAAATGACCACCCACAACCATGATTAATGTCCATAGAGCTCTTCATTCTACTAGATCAAAAGAGAAAAAAATAGTTGCAGAACAACAAAACCAAGTATAAAAAACTAGTTTCATAACTAAAAAAACAATTTATCAATTACATATTTGAAGTGTAGAAGAAAAAATTTCCTTTATTGAATATGGATCAATTAGTGGAATAAGTTTGGTAGGTTGGGGAAGAGGGAGATTCGATTGAGGTCACCAATCGAGCGGAGGAAACCCAGTAATCAAGCGGAGGGGGAACTGGACGCCTGATCTGCATTTAGGGGAAACCTTTCCCAATAGTTTTTAAAAACTGTTGGGAATGTACGTATAGTATGTCCTATACAAATTTTTTATAGAAAACGTTGGTAAAAGGAGGAAAAATTTAGGTCCTATACCAACGGTTCACACAACATGTTGGTAAAAAAGCCAACATATACTAACAGTTATTGATAAACGTTGGTAAAAGTGAAAATACTAAGGCCTATACCAATGGTTTTAAAAATAATTGGTAGAAAACATTACAAAATCTTCAATGAAAATAGTTTTAAGAAAATAGTTGATATAAATAGCCATTCCCAATGATTTACCTTAACCGTTGGGATATTAGCGTTGGTAAAAGTGGGATTTCCAATAGTTCCACGAACTTGATGAGATTCATTCCCCCATCGTATCCATTCAAGAATAATTTTCAATAGATGATTAAAAATAATTTTTTAACACATAATATCATTCTTAATATGAATACGATACATCCTATCAATAACAAACATTACTTACGTAATAAATCATATAAATGAAAATGATTCAATTAACACCTGAAACGACGATAACACTAAGATATTATTAACAAACAAATTTTAAAAGATAATATATGATATCATGATAATGTATATGATTTTTGAATAATTTAATAATAATTATTTCACCATTATACATGAGGTTAACTTACCCTTGACCAAGGAAAAGTACACGGTAAGAGTTAATTTCACAATCTCTTCATTATCTGAGAGCATTTATATGTAATTATCTACTGGGACCTCTTAATCATCCACATCCATGTTTCTTAAAAATTTATTCCAAAACATTTTTAATATTTAATAGAATATGTTTTAAAGTCATTTATACCCTTGTTTTAATTTTTATAAAATGGGTTTAAATGAATCTTTCTGTCATTTTCCAAACAAGGTACTTTATGTTCTTTTCGAAAAAATTAAGGTAAGAATGTTTTTTTAAAATATATGGTGGGTGCGGAAATTTTCCACTGTTATAACATCGTCAAAGCATACCTTACAATATAATAAGAATATTTTCAATTATAAATCTTTTCTTTTATAATTACTTGACTTTTAAATGATTTCAGATTAGAAAGAGATATTTCTCTAAAAATGTTTTGATTTCATCTATGTCAATATACTTTGATGGATTTCAAGTTTCTTTAAAGTTGATTTATTATGATAAAAAACTTCAATATTTTATTGAGGGTTTTGTGGTATGTTTGACTATTGATTTTTTATTTCATACCATTCATGGTTTATGGATAAAGTATTGACATTTCGTATTCCAGTTTTAATACGAATGTTTATGTTATGTTAAAACCTTTTCATATGAGGAATATATTGGAATTAGTAAGTGATGGGTGGAGCCCACTATATCTCCTCAATGCATCAGTAGGTCTCATGAGACAAACTAGTTTCTTGGCACAAGGCCTTGACAAAATCTTATTTGTAGTTTTGGCAAAAGTCCTTGACTATGTGGTTATGAAAGTCTGGCATTATACATTCCATTATTATGAAAGTGGCTACTGATATTGTATGTGAGTATTCGACTAGTAGAATATCCATGTGAGTAAGTAAATGTAATTATTTTGATTTATATTTTCCATTTTATGATTAAATTTATGTTGAAAATTCTTTTGTTTTAGTTTTATACATTGCATTTAATGTTTATGCTTATTTATGAAAGTTTCCGCTATATTGTTATCCTTACTGAGCATCTGATCTCATCCATTTATATGTTTTATTTTTCCTAGGATGCAAAGAAGTATATTATGACTGACCTTCAGGGATAGTCTATGCTATCTCAGTGTTGTCTATGGAAACAATTTTGTTGTAGTTTTCCATTTTATGATGTAATGTAAACCTTATGAATATATCTAGTACTTCCAAGGCTACTAAACTAATCAGTCATTTGAGACTTGATATTTTGTGATAATGCCAATGTTATTTAATAATGGACTAACTTTGGGTAACTAGGGTCAAGGAGTTACAGTTGTTATTAGAAGAAGTTTAGTACAAACCTTGGAAACTAGATTTCGATAAACTCTGATTACAACACATAGCCCTAAGAAAGACTTTGAGGATTAGTGTAGAAGAACATCCTATAATTTTTGTAATGTATAGATTTTTTGTATTTTCCATGAAATACATCCATGTCTAGATGCGATCAAGTTGAGGCAGCTCTGGCCCAGATTTACCTAAGAGTAAAACATGAAAACACCACTTTGATCTAGACTCAAACGGGAACTGGTGCACGACAATGGGCCTTACTGTACTCTTGGTTACAACACTACTATGGGATATGATTAGGATAATTATAATTTACTTCACAAACCATTATGAAGGGTTTATGAGTATATACATCCTCAAGGAAAACATTTTTATTATTATGGATTATATACAAAAACTGTTCAATTTATGTTAGTGTTTTACAAGTTTCGAATTATGTATTTCGATTCATAAACTAATCTAGTTTATAACATTGTTTAGAAATGGCGCCTAGTGGAAGTAATGGAAACTGTATCAATGCACAAACTCCATGTAAGTATTTCTCTCCTGCTCAAGATAATTATAGTGGAGATAGTGATCCAACTAGTGATGATAAGCTTATCACTATACTGGGACAACTCACTCTGCTTATGAATAATAACCTTACCCGTATGGAGCACCCTGATTCATAGCGTGGAGGATCAATGTTAGATCTCTTCATGAGTAAATAACCACCAGCATTCAATGGGGGTAAAAATCCACTAGTATTAGATTAATGTATAAATTCATTAGAGAAAATATTTTATGCCTTGGGGAGTAGCGAAAGGGAAAAAGTTGTCATGGAAGTTTACCGCCTCACTGGAGATGCTGATCAATGGTGTTCATTGATTCAAAACACAAAGGAAGATGATATAGTATCAAATATGTAATGGAGGGAGTTTAAAGAAATTTTCATAGAAAAATACTTTCCGCATGACCGCCGAGCAGATATGGAAAGACAATTTCTGAGTTTGAGGAAAAAGGATGATGAGAATGTCGCAAAGTATTAAGCTAAATTTACAAGGTCAGTGAGGTAGGATTCAGATTATATACGTAACCCAATAAGTAATATTGGTCGTTTCTTTGATGGTTTAAAACCATTTCTCCATTGAGAATTAATCTCACAATCCTTATTTCCATACAAAGATATTGTCTGATATGCTATCAAGACAGAAAAAGTATTCTCTAAGTCATACAACTTTAAAGAAAAGAAATAGATGAAGAGATCGGTTGATCACTATTGAAATGGAAATAAGGCGAAGAAGGGAGAAGTTGAATATCCATCTAGCAGTAAATGTCGGAAGAATCACCTAGGTACTATCCTGAAGGGAATGGGAGTTTGCTGCAAGTGTGGTGAAAAATGCCACCACGATCGTGATTGCAAGGGGAAGAAAGAGGCTATCGATGTTGAATGCTACAATTTTAGAGAAAGGGGACATTATGCAAATGAATTTCCTATGAGTCAGGGGAACTTACGTCAGAAAAGGCCAAGGGATCATGTACAAGCGAATATGATCACTTTTTCTGAGGTTTAAGCCCCGAAAGATGTGGTGGAATGTAATTTAATGGTTTCCGCAAGTTTAGCCAATGTTTTATTTGATTTGGGATCATCGAATTGTTTCATATCTTCCAAGTTTTCTAGTAAAATTATATATTTCCAATTTGATTAAACAAGGGAGTTTTCAGTCAAAACTCCTAAGAGAAGTATCATTACTGCAATGTTTTGTGAATCAGTTCCCATTAAAGAATATAAATGTTCTTCATCTGCTAAAATCATCAGCATACCCATGATTTCATTTGATATAATCCTTGGAATGGATTGTCTTTTGGACCATGATGAAAAAGCTTATTATAACAAGAAGGAGGTTACTATTTTTGATGATGATGATAAAGAACACCTAATCTTTAGAGCAGAATTGTCACCACCTAATTTTTTATGTAGATATACCCCCAATAGGTCAACTAAATTCAATAATTGGGGAGGAAGAGAATGAAATAATCATGGGTGAGGAAATGAATGTTCAAATATAAGATGTACCTATTGTTAAAGAATATGTTGATTTGTTTCTAGAAAATTTACCTAGACATCCTCCAGAACGAGAAATTGAGTTTTCCATTGATTTAATTCCTTGATCAAGGCCCATATCGAAGAACCCTTATAGAATGGCCACTATGGAATTAGTGGAACTAAAGAAACGTCTAGAGGAATTGAGTAATAAGGGATTTATTTACCCTTTTGTTTCTCCATGGGGAGCCCCTGTCCTTTTTGTTAAGAAAAAATATGGATCTATGAGGTTGTGCATTGACAACAGGGAGATCAATGCTATGCCAATAAAGATCAAGTATCCCTTACCTCACATTAATGATTTATTTGACCAACTTCATGCAGATCAATACTTTTACAAGATTTACATTCAATATGCATATCATCATTTGTGTGTGAAGAAGGAAGACATTCCGAAAAAAACATTTCGAACCAGGTATGGGCATTATGAGTTTATAGTAACACCTTTTGGTTTGACTAACACACCCTCTGTCTTCATGGATCTAATGAATATAGTTTTCAAGGAATATCTTGATGAATTTTAAGTGGTATTTATTGATGATATCTTGGTATACTCAAAAATCAACGAAGATCATGAAAATAACTTGCGCATTATCTTGAAGACTCTTAGAAGACACGAATTATATAGGATGCTTAGAAAGTGTGAATTTTGGCTTCAGAAGATTTATTTTTTTGTCCATATTGTCACTAAGGACGGAATCTCTGTTGATCCTTCTAAGACCAAGGCAATACAGTAATGGTCCACACCGATGAGTATAACTGAGGTACGTAGTTTTATTGGTTTAGTAGGTGATTAAGGACATTTTGTCCATAATTTTTCCCGGTTGGCTAACCTGTTAACAAAGATCACACATAAAGGGGTTAAATTTGTTTAGACAGAAGATTATGAATAATTTTTGGATGAATTCAATAGAATATTAGTAAATTCTCATATATTGACTCTACCATTAAGAAATTATGGGTTTTTTATTTATAGTGATGCTTCAATGAAAATACATGGTTGTGTCCTTATAAAGAATGATAGGGTTATTGCCTATTCATCATGATAGCTAAAAAATCATGAGCAAAAATATCCTACTCATGATCTTGAGTTAGAAACTATAATATTTGCTTTGATGATTTGGAGACACTATCTCTATAGTGTACAATGAGAGATATATATCGATCACAAGAGTTTAAAATATATTTTCTCATGGAATGAACTCAACATGAGGCACATGAGATGGATTGAACTACACAAGGATTATGATTGCACTATACAATACCACTCGGGGAGAGAATATAATGTGGTAGATGCTTTGATTAGAAAAGATCATGGAGTTTTGAACAAAATGAGAGTTCAAAGGGATCCTATTTTCATATATCTAGTAAATATGGATATAGGAATCTCCATGGAAGGTGAAACATCAATAATTTTTCAAATGGTTGCTAAAACATCTTTACTAGAAAGGATAAATAGTTCTCAGACTGGTGATGAAGAGTTTCAAAGAATATTAAAGTTGTGAAAGATGGGAGATTGAGTGACTTTTTGTGTGAAGATTGAATTTTGAAATTTGGGAAGAGACTTTGTGTTCCTGATATACCTAATATAAAAAGTGAATTGTTGGATGATGCTCATAGTTTCAATTTCTCTATACACCCTAGGAGCACCAAAATTTATAGAGATTTCAAGAAGCATTTTTGGTGGGACAACATGAAAAGGGAGATTGCTGATTTTGTGTCAAGATGTATAGATTTTCAATAAGTGAAAGTTTGAAGGCAACAACCTGGAGGAGTCATGAACCCTCTTCCCATACCTGAGTAGAAATGGGATAATATTACGATAGAAGTTTTCATAGGAATATGAAAGACTCTTAGAAGGAACTATGCAATGTGGGTCATTATTGATCGTCTTACCAAGTAAACACATTTTCTTTCTATAAGGGAAGATTTACCACTTAGACATTTAGAAAGACTATATATTAATGAAGTTGTAAGACTTCATGGAGTACCACTATCAATTGTTTCTTATAGTGATCCCTGTTTTACCCTAAGATTTTGGAAAAGTCTTCAGAAAGCCTTGGATAATGAACTTCGTTTGAGCATTCCTTACCACCCCCAAACTTATGGACAATCAGAACGGACTATTCAAACTTTAGAAGACATGTTGAGAACATGATCACATGATTGTAAAGGTATTTTGGATCAATATTTACCTCGGGTAGGATTTTCCTATAACAATATCTTCCATTTAAGTATTCATATGGATCCATATGAAGCGTTGTACTGAAATAGATGTCTCAAACCAACCTGTTGGGATGATGTTGCTGAAAGAAAACTCGTAGGCCCAGAACTTGTGGAGGAATCAATAGAAAAAGTAAAGGTAATCCAAACCCACTTCAAACCAGCTCAAAGTAGGCAAAAGAGCTATGCCGATAACCAAAGGAAGGATTTGAAATTTCAGGTAACAGTTCATGATTTCTTAAAGGTATCTCCATGGATGGGTGTTATACATTTCGGTAAGAAGGGTAAATTGAGTCCTATGTACATCGGACCTTTCAAAATTTTTGAACGAATTAGGGATGTAGCTTACCATTTGGCAATGCCGCCAAGTCTCTCCAAAGTTCATGATGTGTTCCACGTATCACGGTGGAGAAAATAGATTCCTGACCCAACGCCTTTACTCACCTCTGAGGAATTAGAACTGAAACCCGATCTGTCTTATTGTGAAGATCCTGTCAATGTTCTTGATACAAGAGAACAAGTTTTGAGAAACCAGACGACTCGTCTGGTAAAAGTCCTATGGAGAAACCATAAAATTGAAGAGGCAACGTGGGAACCTGAGGAAATTATTATGAAGAAATACCCAAGTCTTTTTAAACAACAATACTCTAGAAATTTTTAGGACTAAATTATTTGAAGTAGGGGAGAATGTAACACCCCAAACTTCCACGATATACTTCTCTTTGAATAATACAATAGCATGTGTTGTATGTAACTTTGAGTTCTTACACACCAAAATCAATCAAACTAGCTGTTAAGAATAGTAATAACCAATTTTTAAAATTTTATAAATTTTATATTTCAAAATGGACTTTATTTTTGGATTAATAATATCAAAATTAGCTTACGGTGATTTTTTGGTATTTTTTGGAAACATTCAATTTTTCATGAATAGTGAAAAACAATGAGTTATTGTTTAAAACTGAATTTGTATTTAAATTATTATTTATTTAAATTTACTTTAGGTCAAAATAGATAAATAATTTCTATATAAGTTCAATGTAATTCATTTGAGTCAGTTTATAATAATTTTAGATATATTAAAATTTTATTGAACATTTTCCGTCTTTTACCCACCACCTAGGTGCATTTGCAAATTTACATAAATTTTAATTTTACAGCTTCCGTGAGTTGAATTTCAAAAATTATAGAGACACAGTTGATATCAGTAAGTTAAAAGTGTTTTAATAAGATGAAAATAATTTTTATTGAATAGTAACTTTTTACTTTTATTTACCACAGTTATAAGTAAATAGGGCAATTAAGGGTAAAAATTATATTATTATTACCCTAAAAGTTGTCCTAATTCTATTGGATAAGTGTAATTCGACCAAAAAATACTCTAGTAATAATATATGATCCTTTATGTCCACTTGGATTAGATTAGAAAATTTATTATTATTTAATTCAAGTAAGAGTTAAAAGTGTTAAATTCAATGTTTAATAACTAAAAAATTTTTAATATAAGGTTATGCATAAGATAAATTTGACTATAAATATTCATTAGAAATCTAAAAATATTTCCTACATAATTTTATTTTATTTATATTTTTTTGACATTAAATAATTTAATTCATTTATGACACAACGATGATGTAGTAATTAACTAATTAATAAAATATTAAAATATTTGATATTATAAATATCCCAATAAATGTATTTTGATACTTTTTATTAATTGAACCAATTTTATAGGTTAATATGGCATTTTAGGGTTGGTTAGATGAATTTTTTATAAGTAATAAATCTTTTATGAATTTAGAAAAAACAAACTCCCCAATAGTGTAAAAATTGACATAAAAGAGTTAAAAAAATTATTATATTATTAATTGATATTCTATTCCTAGAAATCTAAGGTTAGGAAAAAAGAAATATATAATGATAGGTGTATCATTAATTAACCACTTGGTGTTCACTTGAAGGTATATAGTATTTTTATTAACCATATAATATAAAAATACAAAGAGACATGGTAAATGTCAAACTATTTAACTAAGAATTAAGTCTAAAATATAAAGTTAATATAGTGACCCAAACTTGTCTAAAACCTATTGGTTGAGTGGTTTTTGACCCATCGCCAACATATCCTTTAAATAATCCATTTTGGAGCCATTATAAATCGAAAATTATTTTATTATAAAATAATATTTCTAGCTTTACCTAAGGTGCCCCTCACCCCTCTTATAAAAAGGAACCCCCCCCCCCCTTCTATCTAATTCACACCTTCAAAGCCATTTGAATCAGGCAACCATTTCTTAAATACCCTTTAAATTGTCCTACCTTTATCCTAGAGGCCTTCCATTAGTCATAAATCCAACCTAATGATCCATTTTGATCAAATCAAAAGGAAGAACCCAAAGAAGAGGTGAATATTTCATCACCTCATTCAAGTTCCTTTCTTCTTCCACTTACTATTTCTTTGTTGTTTCCATTATAAAATAATAAATTATGAATATTCTATATAATGTGATTTTATTATAAATATGTTACAACCATATTCATTATTCTATCCATCATTTGAATGAAATGTCACCATACGTGTGTACGTACGACTTATCGTCTCCACGTTGTGGTGCAATTGTTATTCAATACGTTATTATTTGGATGGGTATAATATTGATGTGTAATTGATGTAAATAATAAATATAACATGATAATTATTCTGCATATATGATATAACATCCAATTATATATTATTTTAATAACAAAATACTGATATTGTCGCTCGTGCATACGTACGGATTATCGTCTCCACGAACACGATGAGATTCATTCCCCGTCGTATCCATTCAAGACTAATTTTCATTAAATGATTCAATATAATGTTTAAAGAGTTAATATAATTATGAATATGAATAAAATACATCCTACCCATAACAAACATTACTTGCGTAACAAAGCATATAAAGGAAAACGAATCAATTAACACTCGAAACGACGATAACACTAAGATATTATTAACAAACCAATATTCAAAGAACATATATGATATCATATTAACGTATATTATTCTTGAATAATTTAATAAAAATTATTTAACCATTATATTTGAGGTTAACCTACCCTCAACCAATGAAATGTACAAAGTAAGTGTTAATTTCACAATCTCTTCATTATCTGAGGTTGTTTATGTATAATTATCTACTAGGACCTCTTTATCATCCACATCCATGTTTCATAAAAATGTATTCCAAAACATTTTTACTATTTACTATACTATGGGTTAAAGTCATTTATACCATTGTTTGACTTTTAATAATATGGTTTGAAAGGAATCGTTCCATCATTTTCCAAACAAGGTACCTTATGACCTTTTCGACAAAATTAAGGTAAGAATGTTTTTTTAACTTATATGATGGGTGCGACTATTTTCTTCCATTATAACATCATCAAATCTTCCCTTAAAAGATTATAAGAATATTTTCAAATATAAATGATTTCTTTTATAATTATGTTGATTTTAAATTATTTTAAAATAGAAAGGGATATTTTTCTAAAAGGGTTTTGATTTCATCTATGTCAACATCCTTTGATGGATTTTAAGTTTGTTTCATGTTGATTTATTATGTTAAAAAACATCTATATTGTATTGATGGTTTTGTGGAATGTTTGATTATGGATGTGTTATTTCATACCATTCATGGTTTATGGATAAGTTATTGAAATTTCGTATGCCAGTTTTAATACGAATTTTTATGTTATGCTTAAACATTTTCATCTGAGGCATGAATTGGGCTTAGTAAGTGATGGGTGGGGCCTGCTGTAGTTCCTCGATGCATCGGTAGGTATCATGAGAAAAACTAGTGTCTTGGTACAATGCATTGATGATATATTATTTGTATTCTTTACACAAGGCCTTGATTATGTGGTTATGAAAGTCTGGCATTATACATTCCATCATTATGAAAGTGGATATTGATATTGCATGTGATTATTCGACTAGTGGAATATAAATGTGAGTAAGTAAATGTCATTATTTTGATTTACATTTTCCATATTATGATGAAGTTTATATTGAAAAGGCTTTTTTTACTTCTTTACATTTCCTTAAATTAGTATGCTTGTTTATGAAAGTTTCTGCTATATTGTTATCCTTACTAAGCATCTGAGCTCACCCCTTTCTATGATTTATTTTTCCGAAGATGTGAATAAGTATATTATGAATGACCTATAGGGATAGTATATGGGATATCAGTGTTTTTATTGGAAACAATTTTTTTGTAGTTTTCCATTCTATGATGTAATGTAAACCTTATAAATGTATCTAGTACTTCCAAGGCTACTAAACTAATCGGCCTTTCGAGACATGATCTTTTGTGATCATGCCAATGTTATGTTATAATGCACCGACTCTGGGTAACTAGAGTATGGGTGTTACATAATTTGTCATGTAAAATATACTATTTTGTTTTGGTATTGTTTTTTTCCACTTTGGTCATCTTGTGATATTTGTATTACTTTGGTCATAGTTATATTATCAGATATCTTTTATTTATGTCTGTTGTTTTTTACATTGATAATGAGTGTATAGTGTCTCCATTATTGATATTATACGTTTTGTACTATTCTGCAACCTCTAGCATACATGGATGTTCACTTGAGGTCATGTGACTGACTGGCTCAGGGTGACAATGTGTGGAACCAGGGTCAAGACAATACAAAGTGGTATAAAGGGGTATTATTTTCATTTCTTTTGTCTTACTATTTGGGAATTTTAGATAAGAGACTACGAAGAGTTGGGCCTTGGTTATGAGTTCATGCATGTCAATATCTACCCTATGTATTGGCGATAACCCAAGTACCCAAGGTGGGATTGTTTTTTTTTTGTTATTTTCTTTTATAATTGAATATTTTTTCACATTGGGTAACAAAATTATTATGTGATGTGAAATTTTTTTCTGATATTTTCTAGGATTTTAATCATTGATCGATATGGTATGAGAGTTGAGTATACAAAAATTATTATGGGAACTCATGATTATTTTTTGAGACATGCATCATTTTAGGAATGCACATGAATACAGGTTTTCGCTAGGTTGTAGAAAATGAATTATTTTTCCTAGATTGAGAAATTTATTTGAAACTGTTCCTAATGTGAAAATAAAAAAGGTAAAATGATTAAAAATATGAATAAATGGGTGTATAAATGGAAATATTGAATATTAGGAATGAATTTACACTTTTTTAACAATGAACTAGGTGTAATATGGTTAAGGGTAGTGATAGTGCCTTGGTTTTTATCATATAAAAGAGTTTAGGTAAAATTATTATTGCAAATTTTTGTGATTTCCTCCAATGTACACATGTTAAACTGGCATTATGAATCTTGCGGCATGTTTTTGGAATTGTCGATATATTCCCCCCTAAAGACGCTTTTGAGAGGGATACAAGAGGATATGGATAGAGATGATCTATAGTAGTAGATCCTAAGGCACTAATAGTTTCAGGTGAGGAAGTATCAAAGATGTTTTAGGAGAATCATGCTGACTTCATGAAATTTACGGAAATAAACCCATTATAGGTTGTGAATATTATATCTGACCTTACTCGGGAGTTTCGGTTATAGAACATTCTATCGTTTATGTGAGAGGGTGTTCATAAGGCGGAAAATTTATAGATGGAGTCGATACAGACTATACTTGATCATTTAAGGACTCTGTCTAAGAAAAGGGTAAAGTTGGATGCTTATATGATACGAGGATTAGTTATGAACCGGTGGGATCATTAGTCTATGATAGGATAGGATGATGGTATGTTATGGAAGAACATTTTAGAGAAGTTCATGGAGCACATTTATCCTGAGATGTTAATATTGGAGAGAGAAGTTAGGTTCATCTGGTTGAATCAAGGGATAATGTACTTGATGGACATTGATGATCAATTTATAGACTTATAGTGCTTTTCACTATCATTTGAGGGGGTTGAGACAACTATGATAAAACGTTTTCATGACAGAATTAAATGTGAGATTAAGTATCAAGTTAACCACTTTCAGTTAAAGAAGTTTATTAAGGAAGTGGGTTAGAATATCATAGATGAGGGAACCTGAGGGAGGCTTCTACTGTAGGAAAGATGGTCACTGCTAGAAGATTAAGAGGTAAAACTTCTGAGAGTAGGAAGCATCACTACAAGAATATTAGCCAGGGGTAGTAGGAAGAGTGGCTAGGGGAAAATGTTATTTACTCAAAAACCTTATCTGAATTGTCTTTCATAGGTGCGGTGGGTTGTGTCACTATCATATACATTATCCCCAACCACCAGTATAGTGTTGATCTTGCAGAATTATGGGACATCTATAGAATTTATACAATAAACCATAACATATGGGTAGTGATAGGGGGATAGACTAAAATAGGGTGTAGGAATAAGATATTTTGCACCATATGAGTCTAGATAATAGATTTCTACTAGACATGGTGGTAGAGGATGTGGTGCTTCTGGGAAAGAGTGAATGTATCAGTAGGGTGGTGCATCCCAGGGGAGTTAGACTGCATCACAAGGAAGAGGGGCATGAATGTGACATGAATTTGAGCCTACACTTGTGGGTAGCGGGGGAGGATTTTCGTTAGTGAGAGGTAATATTCCTATATATTTTATGATATATAATCTTTTATTTGATATTGGTTCCTCTCATTCCTTTATTATTTTTGACAACTTATGAATGGTTTGAGCCTTGTGGCGGAGTTTCTGAACTGGATGTTGGTGATAGACAGAACTCTATGAATACGATCAAGATACATCTACATGTGTAAGGGGTTTTCTCTTGAGGTTAGAGAGTATCAATTTCTGTGGTATCATTACATCCTAGAAATTTTAGGATTTTAATTGATTTTGAGAATGCATTGGTTAGTAGTATACTAAGACCACATTGATTGTTACCACAAGATAATTACTTTTTCATCTCTTGAGGGTGGAAATTATATTCACTGTGGAGAGTGAGATATCCAGGTGGGCTGAGTAGGGCCAATTACTCAACAATTAAGAGAGATCACAACCCAGGTTTCTTGTCTATTTTTAGATTATATAGGAGTGAAGCTTGGTGTCTTTCCACATATAGTGGAATTTTTTCAAGATATATTTCCTAATGGATTATCAGGGATTACACCTAAGAGAAATAAGTATAATTTACAATTGATCTCATGTCGGTGGATGATCCAATTTCAATTCCACTATTCATTATTGCAAAAACAAAGTTTCAATACCTCAAGACTCGACTGGAGGAGTCGAAGGGTAAGGGATTTATCCATTCGAGTATGTCACCATGGGGTTCAATAATGTTATAATATAAGAAGGATGATGGGACTCTTCACTTAAGTGTCAATTACTAGAAGTTGAACCTGATGATTGTGAATAATTGGTATCCCCTTCCGTTTATCAATGAACTTTTTGAAATGTCAATAGGTTCTTGTGTTTTCTACAAGATCGAGTTAAGATTAGGGTTTTATTTGTTCAGAGTTTGAACTTCTAATATACAAAGGACTACATTAAGAAGTAGGTATGGCCTATATGAGCTCTCTATAATTCTGTTTGGGTTGATGAATTCACCAACACATTTTATGGACTTAATGAATTTAATCTCCAATCGTACATAGATCAATTTTTGGTATTGTTTGTGGATGAAATATTGGTGTACTCCAAGACTCATGAGGACCATGAAAAATATCTTGAAATCATCTTGAGTACACTGAGAGAGTATTGTTTATATACTGTGCTAACAATGTGTAATTTTTGGAGTTATCAGGTACACTTATTGGGTCACATAATCTTAGAGTAAGGTGTGTCAGTGGACCTAGAGAAGTTTCAAGAAATTGTATTTTGGGAGAAACTAAAGAAATTTTTTAATATCCAAAGTTTTCCAGGGTTATAAGGGTTTTATTTTAGGTTCATCCTGAACTTTTCCTGATTGGTAGCACCTATTTCAGGCTTCAATAATTTGGGGATAATTTATTAATGGTAAAAAACATGTGATAATTTCTTCTAGGAGTTAAACAAGCAATTGACATCAATTCCAATATTGATACTACCTGATCTGGGTGAAGATTATATTGTGTATTTTGATTCTTATGGGATAGTTCTTGGAGATATTTTGATTTTAGCATATCAATTCATGGTGTACATATCTCAGAAATTAGGGACACATGAATTGAATCACCCAATACTCATCCTTGAGTTAGCATCTATGCATTATGATTTATTTTTTTGGTGGAATTATCTATTCGGAAAAAAGCTTATTATGTATAATGATCACAATATCTTTAATTATATCTTTTCTAAATGATATTTGAATCTCTGGAAGCATAGGTGGGTTTGGTAGATGTGGTCATTTTATTTTGAGCTAGTATATACGCCCAGAAAGGGGAATAGTTTGGCTAATTCCAGAAGAAGGAAAACTCAAAAACAGTAAGTTTAAGAGTCTAGTAGTGAGTAGAAGATGACGACATTACTAGATGATATTCATGTTGTGGTATAAATGAATCAAGAAAAAATGACTCTCATATCAGTTTTAGTAGAGTCTGCACTTTAGATATGGATGAAAGATAGGTAGTATGAGGATCTAGAGTGGTTAACATGCGGAATATCCTTGAAGGTGGGGAGTCACCATCTGATTAGATCATATATGAGGATGAGATCATCTATGTGAAGGATCATGTTGTCGTTCCTATGAATGTGAGGGAGGAGATGATGTGTGAGTTTCATGCCTCAATGTGTGTGGTACATCTAGGTGTGACCAGAATGTACCATGACCTACGACGATAGTTTTGGTGGATGGGCACGAAAAAGGAGATATCAGGGTTCATGAAATGATGTTACACCTATTTATAGGTGAAGATCAAGCATCAATGACATGGTGGTTTACTTCTGTTTTTTTCCATTCTGAAATTGAAATAGGACAACATGAAAATGAACTTTATGGGGGGCCACCTAAGGACACATTGGAAGAATGAAACCATTTTTGTTATTTTAGACCACTTGACAAAGGAAGCACATTTATTTCCAGGGTGGGAGACTTTATCAGTGGATCAGTTGGAAGATTTATATGTTCGATAGATATTAAATTTTAATGGGGTTCCATATACTATAGTTTTAGACTATAATTAACGTTTCAATTCATGATTCTAGTAGAGATTTATGAGGATTCTTGGTATATAGGTTTTGTTTACTATGGATTTAAACCCATAGAAATATGGGAATTCACGTTGTATTATACAGGTTTTGAGGGTTTGTTGCGAGAATGTGCTCTAAACATCAGTGGGTCTTGGAAAAAGAACATATATCTAGTGGAAGTCACTTATAATAATAGTTATTAAGAAATGATATAGATGGAAACATATGATGATCTTTATGGTAGTACGTTCAAATCAAATCTATCATGGATAGAGGCTGGTGAGTCAGAGTTGTTAGGAACAAGTCTTGTGTAGGAGACGTCGGAGCAGGTTCAGTTATTTCGAATTTTATGTATATGGTTTATAGTAGACATAAGCTATATTTGTATATATATTGACAACCCCTAGAGTTTACATAGGGTTATCTTTTATTCCTTTTGGTGTTTCCAAGAATGGGTCACCACAGGATATGGAAACAGGGAAATTTATAACCTAGGTTTATCGGCCCATTTGAGGTTGTAGAGATAATCGGGTTGGTGCCATACCTATTAGTTGTTCTATAGAGATATAGTGTTATGCATGATGTTTTATTTGGGTCACAACTATGGTGGTATCACCATGACCCTTGTCATGTGATCAATGTGGGTGATTTTGAACTTGAGATAGATGTGTCTATTATGAAGCATCTGATACGTGTGCTGGATTAGAGTGAGAACATGTTGTAGGGAAATACCATGTCAATGTTCATGGATTGTGGAAACATGGGATTATGTAGGAAGAAACTTGGGAGATAGAATAAAATATTAGGGATCAATAGCTTGATATTTTTGACTCAAAATATTAGAGATTCTTGGGAGTACAGCTCAAGGATTAGCTATTATAAGGTGGGGAGATTATAAGATCCTAACCTTTTCTGGACATGTCTCAAGCTTGACTGGAGGTAAAATTTTATATTTTTTTTATAATACTTTTTTTGGGATTTCCTTGTGGTTTTTTTGTATAAATTTTCAAAAAATGGAAGAAAGTGTGTAGTGCATGGTTGGTGCATGATTTTCCATAACTCTGTGCCCAATCCCAGAAAACCATGAAACCTTGGACAGAGAGGGTTTTTATGGCTGGTGAATGATTTCTCAAATCATTTACTAGAAAAGGAGAATGTTTTCACCCCTGGATGAGACACACTATTAAGGGACATGGGTAAAGAAATTTGTGTTCCCTGAGTATAAAACTATGTGTATGATATTTTAATCCTCCAAAAATTAGTTTCAAATTTTCCTAAGCCCCAATTTTGACCTCTATTTGTCCCTAACTAGACCCATAATTAATTTTCATGATTTTGGGTCCTATAAGATAAATTTTGTTTCATTCCAACCTTTGTTTCTTAAGATTGAAATCCCATATTAATGATATATGCCCCTCCTTGTATGAGGATCTCAACCCATATGGTTTCCTTTCTGTTTCTCATTCTCCATCCATGTGTTGAAGAATTGTTCTTCCCTATTTATCTTGGTTCTAGATCTAGGATTGTGGATATAGATATATAATTATGGGATCTTGATTGTTCAATCTGGATTTAGGTTTTAAGATCCAGATCTTGTTTTACGTTAGTGTGCGGCACAAATTATGGATTTTTGTTGGATGATCACTTATCAATGGATTGAGGTATGTGATCTGTTATTAAAATATCATAGTCATGATTACAATTATTTTTTTATAATTATATCATTTTAGGGTTCTTTTATCAATTATATTTCCTAATTGAATTAAATAATTTCTTCAATAAATTAATTAATGGTTCACAAATTGGGAAAAATTAATTGTTAATTTTATTATTTGAAAATTTAATTGTGGGATTTGGAGGATATTTGAGATATTGAGTTGTTTGAATTAAGATAAATAATTTTTGAATTAATTATAAACATATTTATTATTTTTTGATTGAGATAATTAATTATTGTATTAATTATTGAGATATTGTATTAATTGATTGAGATAATTAATTTTTGAATTATTTATAGAGATATTTATTTGTTTTATTGGGATAACTAATTATCGAATTAAATAATGGGATTAATATGTTTAATTAATATGGGAATTAATTATGGGGATTGATGTGATGAACTAATTGTTGATTTAGTAATGATATTGAGATGATTAATTGATTTTTGAGTTAATAAATGGGATTAAGATGATTAATGGATTATTGGTTTAATTAATGGGATTGAAATGATTAATTAATTTTTTATTCAACTAATGGGATTGAGGTGAATAATTAATTATTGAATTAATTAATGGATTGAAATTGAAATGATAAATGGTAATAATGACATTCATATGTCATGTTGAGATGATGAATGGTAACAATAATATCCATGTGTGATATTGGAATGATGAATGGTAATAATAGCATTCAT
The DNA here is from genome assembly GCA_963277665.1 of Viscum album. Taxonomy (NCBI): domain Eukaryota; kingdom Viridiplantae; phylum Streptophyta; class Magnoliopsida; order Santalales; family Viscaceae; genus Viscum; species Viscum album. The sequence continues at coordinate 1,495,111,862 of OY728142.1, forward strand.
ATCTGACGTTGAAATAATGAATGGTAATAATGGAATTCAAATGTGAATTAAGACAATGAATGGTAATAATGGAATTCATATGTGAATTAATATGAAGAATGGTAAAAATGACATTCTAAAATATTATATCTCTCATGGATGGTTTAAACTATATCACGTTCCGAAGCAGGTATTGAGGTTCGGGTGTCCTCATGAGCTCGGGCGTTTAAGTGGTTAAATAAAGAATAATTGAATAAATGTAAACTATTTACTATATTGTTATAATTTATTATTTATGCAAATATATGCATTTTTTACAAGATATTGTTTTTAGACATCATTGGTCGTGGCCTACTGAGTTGTACTCAAACCCTACTTGGGTTTCCTGGTCGGTGCACAAAAAGATTTTATGGTTGCAAAACAGGTTATGTGAAAAGAGAATGTGTTAGATGGATGAGTTGGGATGGAGTATATGTGAGGGAACTAGACATGGTTTAGTACCTTCTTGGGAGTTGTTAGTATCTTTAATTTTGAGTTTTATTTTGACACTTGATATGTACTTGGGTATAGAATATATATTGTTTAGTTTTTCTATTGAGTTTTCTTCTTTGGACATTATGTGATATTAGTATTATTATAGTCATGGTTATATTATTGAATATTGTTTACTGATTTATATTATTTTGATACTTTGATAAAGAGGGTATAGTATCTCCATGATCCATATTACACCCTCGCTACTAATCAACATCCTCTAACATACGGGGAGGCACATTTGAGGTCATGTGACTGACTAGCTCAGGGAACAGGTGTGTGGAACCTAGGTTGGGACATTACATTGTGGTGTCAGAAGAGTTTTATTTTCTTTTCTTTTTTCTCACTATTTGGTAAAGGTAGACATAAGACTAGGAATAGTTAGGACATTTTTATGAGCTCATGAATGGGATTATCTACCACATCTATGGGGGATAACCTAATTATCTAGGGTAGGATTGTTGTTATTATTGTTTACTATTATAGTTGAATATTATTTCACCTTGGTTGATGCACTTATTGTGTGATGAGATAATTTTTTATGATATTTTTTTATATTTAACACATTTCTAGGTATAGAATAAGAGTTGAGTATACATGCATCATTCTAGTCACTCAAGATTATTTTTGGTGACTTCCATAATTTTAGGCATGCATGAGAGTATGGCTTTGGGGTAGGGCATTAAACTTGAACTGTTTTTCATTTTATGTGAAATTGAATTGAAAATGTGCTGAATGTGGTAAATTGATGAAAAATTTGAATAAATGGGTTTCTAAATGAGAAACATGAATATTGAGAATTAGTTTACCCTTTGTATACATGACCTAGGTGTAGAATAGTTGAGGTTAATGATAGTGCCTCGGTTTTGACTATGTGTTGGAGTTTGGTAAAATGAATTCTTGGGCCTTATTGTGATTTCATCTTACATAAACATGTTAAAGTGATTTTATCCATCCAAAGAATTGTGTTTGGAATTGTAGAGGAATGACTCCATGAAGACACTTTTTGGGAGGGTGAAAGGAGGATATGATTGGAGATTATCTACTAGTTGTGAATCTTGTGTCACTGATAGTGTCGTGTGAGGAGGAAGGAGATAGGTTTCTAGAGAACCTTTCTTGCTTCATATATTTTATGGAAAGATACCTAGGATGGGTTATGAGTTGTATGTCTAACCATACTCGAGAGTTTTAGTTATATCACCCTTCGACTGTTACTAGAGAGGGTGGACCTAATGAAACAGAGTTTTGGATGGAGTCCATAAAAACTATACATGATCATTTAGATACTATATCTAAGAAAAGGGTCATGTTGGTTGCTTATTTACTACGACGAATAGTGAAGCACTGGTGTGGTGTTCAGGCTTGGACAGAAAAGGCTAATGGTATGTTATGGAAGGGAATTTTGGAAAATTTCATGGAGCACATTTATCTATATATAATGATATTGGATAGAGAAGCTGAGTTCATGTAGTTGACTTATGGTATAATGTTTGTGATGGACTATGGTGGTCCATTTATAGACTTTTAGCACTTTTCTATAGCATCTGGTAGGGGATGAGATATCTATGAAGAATTGTTTCCAAGGAGGAGTGAAATGTAATATTAAGTCCAAGGTTACCATCTTTCGATTACTGAATATTTTTTAGGAAGTGGATGAGGCTCTCATAGAGGATGGGAACCTAAGGGTGGATTCCATTATAGGACATATGGTTGTTGTTGGAAAATGAAAAGGTATAACTTTAGAGAGTAGGAAACATTGCTATAAAAATGTTATCTAAGTGGAGAGTAAGAATAAATTATAGGGGGAAGGTTAGTTACTCAAAACCTTACCTGGATGTTCTATCACTAGTGTGATAGGCTGGTCCACTATCTTAGACATTATCCCAAACCACCAGTAGAGTGTTGATATTACGGAAGAAAGGGACATCTATATAAGTTCAGTAGGAACCCATGTTTGATGGGTTGTGATGGGGGGATAGATAAAAAAAGGTTGTGTCAAGGGGATATTATACACTATATCAGTTTGGAAACTATATTTTTACTAGTTGTGGAGGTAGAGAAGGTGGAAGTGGTGATTCTGGGAAAGAAAACCCATACCTGTAGGGTGGTGTATCTCAGGGGAGTCAAACAACATCACTAGGAATAGGGGAAGGACAGTTGAATTTAGTTCATCCTAAACTTGTTGATAGAGAGGTTGTACCATCAATAGTGAGAGGTACTATTCTTGTAGATTCTATTCTATATTGTAATTTATTTAATAATGGAACCTCTCGTTCCATTATTTCTACACAACTTTTGAATGGTATAAGTGTAGAGGTTGAGTTCCTCAATGGGGTGTTAATGATGGATTCACCTCTGGGAATATGATCTAGAGACCTCTGCTTGGTAAAGAGGTGTTCTCTCAAGGTTGGGGAGTATCATTTGATATTGGATATTTACATATGAGAAATTTTAGGATTTCACATGATTTTGGGTATAGAGTGGTTAGTGGCATACCAGGACAACATTGATTATTATGACAGAAAGATTGACTTTTTTGTCTCATAGTTGTGACAATTATATTCAACATAGAGAGTGGGATATCCAGGCAAGCTAGGAAAGGATAATTACTTAGCAACTAGGAGAGATCACATCCTAGGTTTCTAGTCTATTTCTTGATGATGGAGGAGTGAAGCATGGTGTCTTTCAACCCGTAGTGGACATGTTTTAGGATATATTTCCAAAATACTTATCAAGGATACCACCAAAGAGGTATGTGTAATTTATAATTTGTCTCATGTCAGGGGTTGAGCTAGTTTAAATTGAACCATATATAATGGAACCAACAAAGCTTCAAGAACTCAATAGTCAACTAGAGGAGTTGGAGGATAAGGTATTTATCCATCCAAGTATGTCACATTAATGTTCACTGGTGTTGTTTTCTAAGAAGGATGATGGGATTCTCTACTTTTTTATATTTTACCGAATGTTGAGCTGAATGACAGTGAGGAACGAGTATCCCCTTCCGCATATTGATGATATTTTTGACCAATTGAGAGGGGATTGTGTTTTCTCCAAGATCTAATTTAGATCAGGGTATCATCAGTTGAGAGTTTGAACAAATGATATATTGAGGATTGATTTTGGAATCAAGTATGGCATGTAAATGTTCTTCGTAATTTGCGTTGGGTTGACTGAGGCCCCAAAAATGTTTATGGACTTAAGGAACATAATATTCTACCCATACCTAGATCAATTTGTGGTACAATTTGTGGATGACATATTGGGGTACTCCAAGACTAATGGTGATCATTCTGATCATCTTTACATCATACTAAGTTCAATAAGTGAGCATCATTTATATTTCAAGCTAACTAAGTTTTAGTCTTGGATTGTTCAGGTATACTTCATAGGTCGCATCATCTCAGAAGAATTTGTATCGGTGGACCTAGAGAAGGTTTGATAAATTGTATATTGGAAGAATCCTAAGAATTATTTTGATATCAACATATTTATAAGGTTATAAGTATATTACCATAAGATCATCCAAGAGTTTTCCCAATTAGAAACACCACTTTTTGTCTTGACCAAAAAGGTGATAAAGTTTGAATCATCATAATAATGAAAGAGTTCCTTTAAGAGTTGAAGAAGATGTTCAAATTAGCACCAATATTGATACTACCTAAGACAGATTAGGTGTATACAGTGTGTTTTTATTATCCTAGGATAGATCTTGGAGTTATGTTCATACAGGGTGATCAGGTGGTGGTGTATAGGTCTCATCAATTAAGTCCACATGAACGGAATTACCCTACACATGACCTAGAGTTAGAAGTTTTAATTTATGATTTAAAGTTTTGGTGGCATTATCTATTGGGAAAAAAAGTTTACTATGTATATGGATCATAATATCTTGAATTATATCCTTTCACGGTGATATATGAAACTCCAACAGCAAATGTGGGTTTAATAGATGTAGTTATTTGATTTTGAGAAATCATATACGCCCGAAAAGGTGAATAGTGTGGCTGACACTGTAATTAGAAAAACTAAAACACATGCACTTCAAGAGTCTAGTGTTGAGTAGAAGATAAGGATAATACTAGATGAGATTCATATTTTGGTATAGGAGAGTCAGGATAATATGACTCTTGTATCAGTTTCAGTAGAGTATACACTTTTGAGATGGATCAGAGATAGACGTTATGAGGATCTAGAGTGCCAGACCTTGAGGGAAAGCCTTGAATGTAGGGAGTCACATTTTGATTGGAGCATAGATGAGGATGGTATCATCTATGTCAAGGATCAGTTTTTTATTCCTATGAGTATAAGGTTAGAGCTAGTTCATGAGTTTCATGCCTAGAAATGGGTGTTACATCTAGGTGATACCAAAATGTACTATAACCTATAATTATAGTTTTGGTGGTTGGGAACGAAAAGGGAGACAGCAGGGTTTATAACACAATACTATACCTATCATCTGATGAGGGATGAGCATCAATGCCCTAGTGATTTACTACATTTATTTCCTATTCTATAATGTAAGTGGGATGACTTGACTATGGAATTTGTTGTGGGTATCCCTACAAAACCTTATAAGAATGATGTTATTTGGGTTCTTGTGGACCGCTTGAAAAATTTAGAACATTTCTTTCCAGTGTGGGAGACATTGTTAGTGGATCAGTTGGGAGAATTAAATGTTCAATTTATATTTCATCTATATAGGGTTCCATGGACTATAGATTCATACTGTGATTCATGTTTTACATTTTGATTTTGGAAGGTCTTGCAGAGGGAACTTGGTACATAGATTTTTTTTGAGTATGGTATTCCACCAACAGACAGATGAGTGGTTGGTGCATACTATAGTGGTTTATGGGGATATACTATTAGCATGTGTTCTAGACTTTGGTTGGTCTTGGGAGAAGAACCTGGATCTAATGGAATTCACCTTAAATAATAACTATCATAAGATGATACAGAGAGAACCATATACGATGCTTTATGGTAGGCTATGCATATCACCTCTATGCTAGATAGAGGTAGGTGAGTCATAGTTCTACGGATTGAGTCTAATGCAGTAGATGTCAGAGTAGGTATAGTTGATTCTAAAGCATATGGCTAAAGCTCAGAGTATACATAAGTCATATGCATATAGACACCTATTACCCCCCTTTAATTTACATAGGGTTATCAAGTATTCCATCAGGTTTTACCTAGATTGGGTCACCACATGATACGATGATAGCGAAAGTTAGTGCCTAGGTTTATAAGACCATTTGAGGTTGTGGATAGAATCTGTCTGGTGGCGTACCAATTGGATCTTCCATAGAGATACAGTTCTATGAATGAAATTTTCAATATGTCACAACTACAATGTTATCACCCAGACCCTTATCATGTGATTAATGTGGGTGATTTTGAGCTTGAGATAGAAGAATCCTTTCAGAATCATCTGATATGTCTGTTGGAGAATAGTGTGAAATGTTTTTTTGGAGAAATATTGTGTTGATAGTTCATGTCACAACTACAATGTTATCACCCCAACCCTTATCATGTGATTAATGTGGGTGATTTTGATCTTGAGATAGATGAATCCTTTCAGAATCATCTGATATGTGTGTTGGAGAATAGTGTGAAATGTTTTTTGGAGAAATATTTTGTTGATAGTTCATGTATTATGGAAACATGGGTGTGTATTTTAATAATCATAGGAGAGAGAATCAGATATGAGGGCTCAATGGAATGATATTATTGACTCGAAATATTAGATATGCTTGGGGGAATAGGTTGAGGATGAGATTTTATAATGTGGATAGAGTGTAAGATCCAATCATTTTCTGGATATGTCGTAATCTTGATTGTAGGGAATCTTTTACTCTGTTTGAGTGTACATTGTTTGGGTTTACCTTGGAGTGTGTTTGGGTTGAAATTTGAGAAAAATGGAATAAAGAGGGAAGTGAATGGTCAGTTCATGGTTTTCCATAATCGTGCACCATATCACAAAAAACCATTAATCCCAGGACCAAGACATTTTTCATGGCTGGCATATGGTTAAGGTTCATGATTATGGGGAACCATGTACCCTAATCATCAAATCATGTGTACGAGATATTAATCACCTAAAAAATTGATTTAAACATTCCCAAACCCAAATTTTAATCTCTATTCGGCCCTAAATAGACCTCTAAATCCTTTTCAAATTTTTTGGTTATCCTAAATATATTCCAAGACATTAAAACCTACATTATTCGCAATTTGAAGCCCATATTGAAAATATGCACCCCTCCTGGTAAGAGGATCTCATCCCATGTGGTTTCCTTTCTCTTTCCTATTTTTTCCATCCATTTAGGTATTTTTATTACCTATTTTAGTAGGATATAGATTTATTATTGTGGATCTATATATAGAATTATTGGATCCTGATTTTTTAATCTTGATTTATGGTTTAAGATCTAGATCTCATTTTATTCCATTGTTCCGCAAAAATTGGGGATTTTTTTGGGTTGGTCACTCCCCATAGAATTGAGGTAGGTGGGCTATTATTCAAATCCCATTGTCATTATTTCAATTATGTATATGTAATTTTATTATTTCACGATTTATTTTATAAATTGGGTTTTCTAATTGAATTAATTAATTTGGTGAATTAATTTATTAAGGGTTCATGAATCAGGAATAATAAAATATTGAGTTAATTATCATAATATTGAATTGGGGGATTTGAGGAATAGTTGATATAATGAGTTTTTTGAATTGAGAAAATTAATTGTTTCATTAATTATAAATATATTGATTTGTTTGACAGAGATAATTAATTTTTGAATTAATTGTAAAGATATTGAGTTGTTTGATTGAGATAATTAATTGTTGAATTAATTATAGAGATATTGAGTTGTTTCATTGGGATAATTAATTAGTTAATTAATTAATTTGATTGAGGTGATTAATTAATTAATGGGACTGATTTTATGAACTTATTTTTTAATTAGTAATTATTTTGAGATGATTAACTAATTATTGTGTTAAATAATGCGATTCAGATGATTAATTGATTATTGGGTTAATAAATGGGATTGACATGATTAATTAATTAATGATTTAATTAATGGGATTGAGGTCATTAATTAATTATTGAATTAATGAATTTAATGACATTAAAATAATGAATGGTGAGAATGAAATTCATTTGTGAAGTTCTTATGATGAATTGTAACAATGGAATTCATGTGTGATATTGAAATAATGAATGTTAATAATGGAATTCATATGTGGTGTTGAAATAATGAATGGTAACAATGGAATTAAGATTTGAATTAAGAAAATGAATGGTAATAGTAGAATTCATATGTGAATGGAGATAAATAATGGTAAAAATGAAATTCAGAGATATGATATCCCTCAGGAATAGTTTATACTTTTTAATGGTTTTAAGAAATTATTGAGGTTTGGATTTCCTCAAGAACCTAATGATTTATGTGGTTAAATAATGAACAATCGAATAAGTTTGGATTGTTTAATTTATTACTAATATTTATTATTTATACAATTTAATTCACTATTTTAGTGGATATTAGTTTTATATTTTTTTGTCGATGGCCAACTGAGTTGTATTCACACCATACTTGGGCCGCCTGATCGGTACCTGAATAGATTTCCTGGTTGTATGAAAGGTTAAGGGAAAGGGTCATATATTAGATGGATGAGTTGGGATAGAGAATGAATGAGGGAACTGGATATGTTTTAGTAGCCCCTTGGGAGTTTTTAATATATTTAATTTTGAGTTATATTTTCACACTTAACACATAATTTGGCATGGCATATCAACTATTAAGTATTGGTATTGTGTTTTCCTCTTTGGTCATCATGTGATATTGGTATCATTATGATCATGGTTATATTATTGGATATAGTTTATTTATTTCTACTATTATTCTAATTTGATAACGAGTTTATAGTCTCCCCATGATTTATATTAGACCCTCGCTACTAGTCAGCAACCTCTAGCCTATGAGGAGGCACAGTTGAGGTCGTGTGACCAACCGACTCCTATCACCGATCTATGGCACATGAGTCAGGAAGTAACATTTGGTTTCACCAAGACATACCTAAATAACAATCTAAAATCAATACCCTAATCCTAGAATTCTTCGTGTGGGAATAAATCGAACATAGGAAGGATTTTTTTTGTAAACCTAAGAACATTACTCGAAGAATATATAACATTCTTCAGTTATTGTTTTTATTTTATTTCATTGTCCACCTCCTAAAATTATTATTAAACCATAATTATATAATAACCTTAATATATTTCATAAAATTATATATTATTATGTTAATAGAATAAACTATAACCATTCCCATATTCATCAAATTTTTTATGAAAAACTCCATTTCTGTGTACAACGAACTATCACCTCACGAACTAATTTCATTCATTTTTTCATTACCACCTATCAACGTTGGGTATGATGATGGATATAAATTATATAAATTATATTTATAACAAAATTTAACCTATGGAGTCATTATATAATATATAACTTTTTAATTTCCATTCCATAGTGATATGATACTGTTGCTTGTGTGTACATCGAACTACAGCCTCGCGAAGTGATGTAATTCATTTTTCACTAATGCTTTACAGGGAAGGTAATAAGGATAACTTTAATTAATATATTTTATATAAATAAAAATTGTGATATTAATGATATATTAATGATTTTTAAATGATAATATATCATTTTTATTATTACACTAAAAATTATATTATCATTCATGTACATGTGAACAATCGCCTTCACGAAGTGATGTGACAGTCTTTTCATCACCACACCACATGGATGATATATATATAAGTATATTTATAGAAATAATATGTTATATGTAAGATTATTTTCAAAATATAAATTTAAAATATTACTTACCACCTTTCCATAATGATCATTGAAAAATAGAAACATTACTTACGCATGTGTACGACCTCATGTATCCTTGATCATAAAATATTTCATTTCTCAAAAAAAATCATTCATGATAGATCATAAAAGTATAATTGATGTATTAATGTTATAATTATGTAATGATTATAATTATATATATTATGTAACTATATAATATACCAAAAAATGGATCATTAATGACAAAACATGCATGATAAAATAAGGCAATTAACTCGCGAAGCATTGAAAATAATGAATGACTTTTACAAAACAGGTGATAATATGTCATAAAAAGATTATATGTTATATTATAAATATTAATATGTTTAATTTATAAAGTAATAACATTTTTAAAATAATTATACCTAATTTTAAATCATGTTCAACAAAAAGGAAGTGTGAGGTAAGGGACTTCGTCTCAATTTTCCTTCATTGAGGAATATTATAATATTATGAACATAATTTATTTTATAAGGTATATATAATATAAATTTTACATGTAATATCTTAATTTATTAATAATTCATGGTAATTTAATTTTTAATTTTAATTATTTCATTTGAGGGTATTTGACAAAAGAGTTTACAAGTGGTAAATAATTCCATAACTCAGTTTCATTTCATTGGGTTATATTACTTGTTCATCATCTTTGATATTATAAAATTATGTGTATTGCGATTTTTTATATTATTAAGTTTTATTTACACTTTTTTATGTGGATTTTCAATTTATACGCATAATCAATTCATTGATTGATTCTCACTTCAACATTATGATCATTGTAAATGTTTATTTCACAGTCTCATTCTAATCGTGATTTTTTATTCCTAACTTTTAGTTGAAGGAAATTATTTGAAATTTTCTAAATAAAACATTTTAATATTATTATAATATAGATATTAATTATATTAATATTACCATTATTTTACTCTTTCATACTTAAAAAAATTGAGAAAATGTTTTTATGAAAATATGACTTCATTTATCTCTCTGGTCGGAAATATATTTTCTTACAAAACCATGTTTTCTAAAAAAAGTTTTAAAAACGTTTTTAAATTTTTAAATATAATTTGTTAAATTAATTTTTACCTATTTTATATTTTTTTAAAAAATATTAAAGGAATCTTTATGTCGTTTTCAAAAAAATTATCCTTTGGATTTTACTGAAAAAGTGAAGTTAATCTTTTTTTAACATTTATAGAATGAATAGAATTTATAGCTATCATGACCACTCAAATATATAAAAACAAAATTTATAATTTCCGTATCTTATTTTCAAAGAAAATTATTTTAAAAATTATTTGAGAACTTTTATTTTTAGAAAAGTGATTTTTAAAATGAAAAATGATATTTTCCTCAAGATTGTTTTTAAAGATCTTTTTATAGTATGTCTATTCATCAATGATAACGAAAATTTATTCTTAGTCCAATGGTTATATGTTGTAGTGATAAAAAACTTATGTTTCTTATATATAGTTTATGTTCATTTGACTAATTAATTTATTTTAATTCACCGTCTTGATTCATTTTAGTATTCATTTACTTCCCCATAAAGTATTCACTTTCCTTTGGAAATTAAATTTCTATAAAATATCTATATTATTTATCCAGTATATGTTTATTTATTAATCAATATATCATTTATAAATATTTTTTATACATTGAAATATATTTTTTATCTGGTGAAATGTTGACAAATACATACTCATTACTCAATATGGAAATTTGTTGATAATGGACATTGTTCTTATATTAAATTGATTATTAGATATATGAGTAATTCATTAGACATGTAGACATGGGTGGGGACCTTTTATAGATAGACCCTAAATTCGTTGATAGGTATCATTAGAAAAATTATTAAGATAACATTAAATAGGATTTTACCTATAGTTTTAATGTGTATTTTGAAAGGTCAATATAGTAGAAGTATCATATGCCTAAGATATAAAGTCAAATAATTAATAATTTACATGATTAATAATTATTTTATTTTTATAAATGATATTTTCAAAATTATTTTATCTATAGTTGCATTTCATTCTCATTTTATTGATTAAATGGAATGTATTTTTAGTTACATACATTTCCATATTGATTATGCCTTATATTATCATGACAGTCAAGTTGTATAAATGGAATGTGTGTTCAGTTATTTACCTTACCATGTTGATTATGCTTATTTATTCGTGATAGATTTCAATATACGTAACCATTAATGAGATTTTTAGCTCACCCTTATTTTTTTTCCTTTCCCAATATTTCATGAATTGTACTATGAATGATGTTCAAGGATATTCTAGAGGTTATAATATTATTCTCAAGAAAAAAAATTATGTTGTAATTTTTTTTCGATATATAATGAACGAATCAACTATATATGTAGTTTACTATGACTACTAAACTATTAAGTCGTTTGTAATTTGAATCCTTATATATTATGTCAATGTAATAAAATAGACACTAGCTTCATGTAACTGGGGTTGAGGTCACAATTCTATGAGGGGAGGGTTGAATTCGGGTGTAAAATTTTCTTTTTGATTTAAAGGATATTGTCCCCATGTTGGTTGGAACATAATAAACCTATCATTTTTTATAAAACATACGCTAATCATATAATTTTATAAAAGTAAATCAGAACAAAATTAATTTTAGTTGGCTCTTAGCAAAGGTATCTGTCTACGCAGTATACGCTGATGATATATTGCTTGTGCCAAAATGCACTACACTTCAATTATATTGGTGGATTATAATTGTTCACAATAGACAATCCATATCAGGAAAACTACCTTTAAAATGTATCCAAGTATAGTGCATTTCCTCTCTTGGATAACCTTTATTGACCCCTCCTTACAAACTGATCTGAATAAATTCTTCCTTGGTTTAGTGACGTAATGATAATATTATCCTCATTAATAACTTGTTAAATGTTCTTTATCAATAACATAGGAATATTATTCTTTAAAATGTTCTTTATTCTTAAAAATATATTTGTAATTATACTATTTAAGAGTTCAAAAAAAAATTCATAAAAATACTATGCATCACATAACCCCCAACACATAAATCGATTGTATAACACTGTTCATGATATCCCTATCACAAAACCATAGGCGCAAGACCATGAGCACTTAACTCCTCAGAAATATTAGTTGGTGCATAAACCTGATCGCAAGAGTATAATTGAAAGACCCCAATCAAAAATCTTCTTTTTGAAACCTTCTCTAAGTGAAATGTGTCGTGTGACTTCAATCTTTTATCTCTTCACCATTTTTGAGATCATGTTACCAATCCATGGGAACTCCATCATATAACCCGATTTCATGACTGGTTCCCAGAAACACTCCCAAATCTGATAAAATTATTAATCTTATCATCATATAGTTATCGATGTGAATTAATAGAAATTTATTGAAATAAATAACTGACTTATATTTCAAAAAATACATTCAAAAATCCAAACCACCAATTAAAAGAAAATTCTTAAATATGACTGCATGGTGGTATGACTCCCTTCGCATGAATTTCATAACCCTTCAAGTATGAATGCTTTACCAAAATTCATCATTATATTCTAGCGAAAAAATCATTTTCAATTATAGCATATTTTTCTTCATATTATTTGTAAGAATCAATCACGTGATACCTTCTAGTTTATGCAATTACTTGATCCCCTCAAATAGGTGTTGTCGCATTACCCATAAGGATTTATACTATCAACATTAATCCTGAGTCACAATCATTTTCCATCAAAACTATCATAACTTTTTATAGATGGTGTGCCACGTAAAATCACCTAACACATTCCTATTGAAACAATTTGTGAAACCAATTTTCCTCACTTGGTCATCCATAAGAAAATCGCCTAAGCTCCTAAAAATATTCTATTTATAACATAAAATCATGAGATAACTTTTTTCTTAAGAAATCATGAGAAGCTTTAAACATTACATGATCTTACGTCCTTCCCTTTGGATTTTATACCCAAAAACTTTTCAAACTTTTAAAAATAACCACATATTCTCTACGATTATTCAAATACACATTCATCCTTATTTTTCAAATAATATTACAAATTATATAGAAAACTCCAAAATCATACCAAAATATAAATGATAACAAAAAATTAATTCTTCCAACATGTATCACCTTAGTTCTAACTTTCTCCCCCATTTGATTTTTTCAAAATTTAAGGGAAATTAACTTCCTCACACCATTTAGATGGAAATATAATATCTCTTCCTTTACTTTATGTCTATATGAACAATGATCAGATTAGAAATCAAGATTTCAATATATAAATATATGCCTCAAGACATTCTAGAAATTCCCATCTCTTCACTTGAATAAATTCCAAACCATGAACACACATCCCATTCTTATTGATTGTATATCCCTATATTTTTAAAACTATAATCTCACCTTGAATATGAGAGTTATTTGTGGATATAAAAACATATTATTACTAGAACATAACTTGTATGTATTTAATTTCACTGAATCATTACCCTCTTTTAACAATAAACCAAACGTGAAGGAACCTACTAAACATAAAAAGTTAGTTAAATAAATATATACAATTGGAAGAAGGAAATATCTAAACCTCCTCAAGATGAGGGAGGTGGTTATACAATAAGGTTTAGCCGATTATTATTTAACACTAGATTATCCATGGGTTTTATCATGATATCATCCACCTTACTATTTCTTCCAACATGATCCATTATAAATACTCCATGTTCCACCTTTTCGTTAATGAAATGATGGAATATTTTGATAGATTTTGTATGAGATTATTGTATTGGATTATTCATGAGATCAATAATACTCTTTTTTTTTTCACAGAAGATCACTACAGGTTGTTTGAACTCTTTAATGATATCTTGTAATTTATGCTTCATATATATGAGATAATTATAGTCCTTGTAATCTAATATATATTTTTATTCTACATTACTTAGTAAATTTGTTTGTTTATTCTTACTTATAAATCCCATGTAGTGATTTTCCATGCATAAATCATAGCCATTTGTATATTCACTATCCACTATATCTCCAACCCAATCAACATTAGAAAAAGAAGATAATTCATGATCCTTTTTTGTATCAAAGAGTAATCTGAAATTAATAGCAACTTGGATATATTACATTATATTTTAAACTATTGTGAGATGATCTTCCTTCATATTAATCTGGAAATGCACCACAAAACATTTTTCAAAGACAATATTTGGTTGTGTTCTAGTGAAGTATAGTAAGCTTCCAATTATCTTTCTATACAAAGTGGGATATATATATTTCTCATCCTCATACTTCTTCAATTTTTTCCCAAACAAAATTAGAGTCAATATTGGGTTGGAGTCATGTGTGTTGAACATTTTTAGCACTCTCTTTGATAATATTATTGTGAGGATAATGTATACCTAACGTTATGAATCACTTATAGCCTAAGAAAATATGATAACACACTAATCAAAGATATCTCAAATTGTGTGCTCATCAGTCCTAAAAAGTCATCCATTTATGTTTGTTTACTTCCACCAAATATGATATCATCAATATAAAAATAAACCATTAACTATTATTAAAATAATTTTATTACATAAATATTGTGTCTACTATACTTATTTTTAATTATATTATTATTTAAAATATGTTGAGTAGAGTATAATATTCTCATGGTGTCTGAATTAGACCATACAATACCTTTAATATACACAAATTTTTTTCATCATTTTCAATCACAAAACACATTGGTTGTTTGATATAAACCTCCTCTTTAATTATACCATTCATGAATTTTATTTTTACCTCAATTTAATATACTTTGAAGTCTCTATAAATAAACATTGTTAATAATATCTAGATATACATGAGTTGAGCCACTAAAGAAAATGTTTCATTGACATCCACACCATTGATTTATTTATATACTTTTCACACAAGGCATACCTTATTTTGAATCACATTTCCATTATTTTCATATTTATTCTTAAAAATCCACTTCATCTTAATCACATTATGATGTTTTGGATTATTTATAGTCTCCCAATTTTGGGTTGTTTCAATCTGAACCAATTTTTTATTAATGTATTTAATATATGACTCCTCTTTTACTACTTCTTTAAATGAGGTTAGCTCTACTATGGGAAGTATTGTAGCATACTCTATACACTTTATCCTCCTTGTTTTAGTTGGATCAAATTTATCTCCAATACTATGAGATGGATCAATATCCACTCTATTATTTATTATTTATGTAATAGGATGACTTTATTCAAAAATAGTTTTGTCCTATAATTCATCGTCTGAAGCTTCATCATTTTAGGATTCATGGAAATTTGGTGAATCTTATACTATATCATAATTTGGTTTAATGTTATTTCCTTATTTATCTTATTCTTCACCAAACACAATATAAATTTCAATTATATTTTTTCCATATCTTTATAATAAATGATATTAGCATCATTCCTCTCAAAAAAAATTCTAATCCTGTTGTTGTAGAATTATTAAGTCATACATTTCATAGAGTATCCAATAATTAGTCCTTCATCTATTGAATTTCTATACATTTTCTGTTTTCAATCTTTATTTTATATATAACATTGTCTTCCAAAATCACAAAAGTGATTTCATGAATGCTTCCTACCATGACACAATTTATTAGAATTTATATCTTCTCTTAAACTCAACACTACCCAATTTTGAGTGTACACATAAACATGAATAGCCTCTTTCTAGTAGTGATGAGAAACACCACTCTCAATCAACATAGTTTTCGATGTATTGTTCATAGTCAATTTATTCATTCAAAAATTCCATTTTTGTGGGTTTTAGACCGATGATACATATTTTTTAACTCCATGATTCTCAATATAGTTTTTATACTAAATTTATGTGTAAATATTCCCTTATTAGAATGTGGAATTTTAATAATACACCTAGTCTCATTTTCAACTCTTCTTAGATTTCTAACCATAAATCCATTGATCTCTCACTTTATTTTCATGAACATGAAACATTTCATTATAATATAGTCATCAATAAATAAATTTAATATATTTCACCATATGACTCAAATATTGTTATTAGACCACAAAAATCAGTTTGATCATATCAAGTAGATTTGAAGCTTGGTTATTCTTTATTTAATATGGATATTGAACTATTTTTCCTTATATGAATGAATAACACGTTAATTCCTGATCATGTTTTAGATTTGTAATATACACTTCATATTTTAACTTGGATATGTTCTCTATACTCTATTTGTTAATTTTACCAAGCATCTGATTCTATAAAAAAATTTCTCTTAAACTATCATAAGACATGTCTTCTCTTTACATTCCACCTAGTATAGATTACCATTTGTCCTCTAGGATTTCATGAGAGAGTTAATAACTATAACTTTTATAATGTATCCATTTTTATTGTATGATACTTCAAGTCATGAGTCACGTAGTTGACTCAAAATCAAAATATTGTTTCACAATCCAAACACATAGATAACTTCTATCTCATTTAGTTCATCCATATCAAACTGCGTATTGACATTTACTTTGATTTTAAAGACACTATAATTTCCAAATTAATTTTTCCAATAAATTATCAATTCATATTTGAAAGGTGTTATTGTGGTTACTCTAAAATGATGATTGATTTCCGATTATTTAGGTGTTGTAGAGTGGTTGACCAAGGTCATCTATCAAAGGATGAAGTAATTTAAAACATCATATTAAAGGTATTATAAAAATAAAATAACATAAACACACTAATTAAAAGGATTTGTTTTTTATCACTTATATAACTATAATAATTATAGGGAAAGAAGATTATATTTGTTAGTTTTTTTGAAATGTTATTTAGAAAACACAATTAGAATATATATTTTAGAAACCTATTTTTAGAAAGAATAATTGATAAAACTATACCTATTCACTTAATTATTAATCATTATAATGTTAATTAATATAAAAATAATTATAATCACTTAATATTTTATTCATATTACCCTATTATAATTAACTTACCATAATGATAATGTAAATTAAACCCTAGGAAATCTTCAAAATAAGAAACATAGCTCCTTACTTTGATTGTCTTTATAAGGATAGATTATGGTCAATGGTAAATTAGGTCACATATCCAATATTTAAATGAGGATTAATATCATTTAGGTATTATATTTGAACACTAAAAATTTATCTCATGTGGTTTTTTTATCGATTAAGACCGCACTCTTACAATTCAAACATTACTCGACCAAGTGATTTTTGTGTTAATTGTTCAATTGCATGACTAGTTTCATTGAATTTTAAAAATAAATACATGGATAATTTTATGTCAATTACATTATCTAATTGATTTAAAATAATTAAATGTATTTTTTAAGAGATAAATAGATTATTAAGAAAAACTACTCATCCATGGGTTGTGTGGTCATCTTAGAAACATTTTTCATTCACAAAGGTTATGAACAGGGTATTGCCCAACCAAATTTGTACTATTAATTTATAAACCAAATAGTATTATAAGATGAGAATAAAATTGAATAAAATATTAAAAATATAATAGTAAATAATATATTTATTCCAAGAACAAAAACATTACAATAAAGAATAGGAAAAGAGGATCATTTTGTAGAAGATCCTTACTTGATAGATTCCCTCATCCAATGGTGAATTGAAATAAAAATTCACCACTTATAATCTATTATCATTCCTATAAGTCATATATAACCCCCTAAAAGATAAAAATAAAAATATATAGAGTGGAGGGGATGATAGGTTATAAGAGGTTTTTAGTGTGAATAGATAAATTTGACCAAATAATTTAATCCAAATTTCACTAACTATTTGACCTCAAAAATGCATGAACTAGATGTCATTATAGAAGTATGATTTGTGAGAAATTTTTTCCCTATATTCTCTCAACCTTTGGTCCAAATACATGAATGGATGAAAAAATTATGGTCCAAATACTAAACATGGGTTCAATCTAGCGAGTTCATCCCATCATTGAATTCATGACCATTTTATTCCAACCAAAAGCATAATTTAACTATGATTTTTTGAATGAATGTTGTATCCCATTGAGTTAGAAACACACTTAAAAAATATTCAATTCAAATAATTAACAAAAAATTAATTATAGATGATATACTATAGTGAATTTTAAATTGAAAAACTATAATTTTCATCAAATTTTTAAATGAATGATCTAATCCCAAGTATTTTATAAATAAACATATTTAACAAAATGTGAATAAATTATGTTACTTATTATTAATAAATTATTTAATAAAAAAATAAAATCCCACATACTTACCCATTTTCAATCCTAATAAAAATCTCATGTCATGCAATCCATAAAATTGGGACAGGATATGTGTGTTCATATTTCTCAATCCATAGTGGAAATATAGTAAATTTAAGAATCCCATAAATAGTCAATATAAATAAATTTGAAATTCATTTTCTTATAAATTTTATCAAAATAAAATTCAATGATATTATTGACACTAGTAATAGTGAAACAATTTATAGTCCCACCATGCCATTAATTTCCCACATCTGTGTGCCAGCCATTTCAAGATCTTATCTCCACCCTTTATTCAGTACATTCAGGTCACGTAAAACAATTATTATTACCTACTTTAATTCATCAAACATGTTCTATATTTATTTTCAACCATATTTCAAGACCCCATCACTTAAGCATTCCTGAAATTTAAAATTTAATCTCCCGACCTAGATATCCCCATGTGTTGTACATTTCATCACTCCCCGCATTATTATGATTTTTTTTATTATTATTTTCATGAGGGTGTAAAACTTTAGGATATTAGGTACACATTCATAGGTCAAATCTGTATAGTAATGAAATTTATGGGAAGAGGAACGAATATATGTACCAACCATTGATATAAGATAAATTGTTTTACCTAACATGGATATACTATCAATTGAGTGTGAAAATTTCCACAATTCATGGTTGAGTGAATGTTTTTGTGGAGAAAAAAATGACATAATTTACCAAGATAAAATAATACAAAAATTGTGTCATAATATAAATTTTTTATAATTACACAACTAATTATATCATCAAAAACTTCTATATTTAAAAAAAACACTAGATGATGAAATCTTACACATGGTTATCATGATACCAATAAATTTTTAAAACATGAATTTTTCATATGTTCCAGATTTAAATGAGCATGTTATATGATGTATTGTTTATTTTATTTTTTATTTTCATATTTTATTTTCATTATTAATTTTTTTTATTTTAAAACTTTTAACGGAAGACATAACAGAAAACACCCAAAAAACACACAAATGAAAATAAGAAATATCTAACACAAAATGTTATCCACTCACCCACACATAAAATAATACATTTTCATCATTTTCAACATATGATATGATATGTACACATGAAATTTAGAATTTTAAATAGTAAAAATAATATAATAGTGAAAGGGTTAGGAACAACCTAATATTGTGAAGTGTTGATGGGGTCTTTTAATCTGATGAAATCAATTGCATCAGTAGTAATTCCCCCAATATATTACTTCAAAATATTCACATTAACTATAAATCCCCTTTCCTATTTCATCTTATGTAATATCCAATAAACCATAAGGAAATAAAATACATACAACATAAGGACCTAACCATCTGCAATGCAGCTTACCGGACATCAGCGTCAGTCATGAAATGTAGATTAGGACTTTCTATCTAATATAAAACTCCCTTTTTGGAACACTTATCATGAGCTGATTTTGATATTTTAATGTAGATCCTTGAGTCCTCATGTGATGGAAACTGAATGTCCTCACACTCGTCAATATTTAGTTTCTTTTTAATTCCATCTTGGAACAAATACATATTGCATTTATTTATAGTCCAATGTGCCTAATGCTTGACCTCCATCGGGAGATGATAATATTTATGATTTTTTTTTTGAAATGGGGAAATACCAATGGGATATTTTAATGTCATACTACAATCCCAAAGCACATCATCCAATTGCTTTATCCAATCCTTCCTATCCCGATACACAATTTCTCAATAATTTGTTTCAACTCCAAATTTGAAATATCACCCAAGCCATTTTTTGGGTGTGGTATGGTGTTTATGTTTTGTGTGTCACCCCATACTTTTGAAAGAGGTAATACAAATTAGTATTCCAAATGTGTGTCCCTTTGTCACTGATGATGTCCTTTGGTGAACTAAACCTACATATAATTTTATCCTTGATAAAATACACTATAACATGATAATCATCAGTCTTGGTTACTTTAGCCTCCAACAATTTTCTAACATAATAAAAAAACTAAAATATACAAAAAATTAACAAAGAAAAGGACCCATGAAATCAATTCCCAATACATCATAAATGTAACAGAATAACATTGGTTGTTGGATCATCTCGTGTCTTCTCAAAATGTTTCCAGTGTGTTGGAAACATGAGCACAACTTACAAAACACATGATCATGAAGGAATAAGCTAGGCTAATATAATCTAGTGTCTAATACATTAATAGCTATCTGTTGGGGTCCAAATTGTTCTCTACTTAAATGTGTGTGGAATAAATGCATAAAATACTCAAAATCATGATCAGGAATAGAACTTTTAATAACTCAATCACTGCCCACGAACCAGGGGTAGGGATACTAGTGCACATAAAAACTAGACTCTATTTAATTTTTAGACTTTATTTTTCATTAAATTTTCATGAATGTTATAGGAAACAAGTGATTTCACTAAATCAACAAACCAAGGATACATACCTGAGAGTGCATACAGATTCCCATTAGGAAAAGTGTCCAAATGTGGTACCTAGTCTAATGTTTTAGCCTCTAGTGTGTGATTAATCCTACTCATGTGGTCCCCTACCAATTTATCTGACCCCTTATTATCCTTTATCTTGATATTGAATTTTTAAAGAAGTATCATCCGTTAGATAAATCTATGGGTTTCATTCATCTTCTTCAATAGGTACCTTTGAGATTCTTGGTTGAAAAAAACAACTAATTTAAAGCCTAATAAATATGATTGGAATTTATATAAGGTGAATATGATGTAAAGAAACTCATTTTCCAAGGTTTTTTAGTTTAATTGTGTTGAATCCAACTTCCTTGAAGTGTGGTAAATAACATGTGAACGTCCCTCCACCCTATGTGATAAGAAATCTACAATTTTAATATTTGAAGCGTCACACATAAGCTCAAATGAAATTTCCCACCATGGTGGTTTTTTGATCTATGGATTGGTTATATTCTTATTTAACTCATCATTTGATACCCTATATTAATAATCAAATATTAAGTCAATATATTTTTGATGCAATCGAGATAAGGGTAGAGCTATCTTATTGAAATCGTGGATGAAGTGACAATAAAATCCTACATTCCCTAGGAATGATCTAACATAATACACACATGAAGGATATATAAGTGATGAAATAATATCTACATTTGATCTATCAACCTCTATTCCATGTTTTGACACTACATTCCCTAAGATAATGCCATGCTCTACCATGAAATGACACTTTTCAATGTTCAAAACCAAATTCTTCTAAATACAATGATTCAAAACCTTTCCAAAAATAAATAAAAAATCATTAAATAATGATACATACACTATAAAATCATCCATAAATACCTCCATGAGTATCTCAATGAAATCTGAAAAAATACTCCCCATGCATCTCTATACGGTACATAGGGCATTGAATAGACCAAGGACATCCTTTGATATGAAAATATACCGAATGGACTACTGAATTTTGTCTTCTCCTTAACCTATAGAGCTATAAGATCCTAAAAATATCTATAAAATCCATCCAAGAAGCAATAGTGTGGCTTCCCATCTAAACTCTCATGCTTTTGATCAATAAATGGGAGGAGAAATGGTATTAGTGAGTGGATTTATTTATTTTCCTATAATAAATACACACATTCCAACTATTTTTCACCCTAATTAGAACTAATTCCTCTCTCTAGTTTCTAATAATAGTAATACCACTTTTCTTAGGAACAACCTGAATAGGAATCACCCACTGGGAATGTGAAATGGGATAAATTATACTTGCCTATAGTAATTTTTAACTTCTTTTTTAACAACTTCTAAAAGAGTTTGATTTCTTCTCCTTTATGGATGCCTAAACAATTTACCCCCACTCTCAAAAATAATCCTGTGTATGAAAATAGAGGGAATAATACATTATATGTTATCCAAGGTCCACCTAATTTTCCTAATGTTCTCCTTAAAAATATTCAAAAGTTTTTCTTTAGGATCAACAGGGATATTGTTAGAAATTATAATAGGTAACCTCTCACCACCCAATAATTATTAGTATTTGAGATTTGGTGGAAATTTCTAGAGTTCCAATGAAGGGGTGCAGTATGGATGGAGACATTAGAGGAACTAAAATATGTGCACAAGGAACATAAATATCAGAACAGAAATAATCAAAATCATAGAATAGTGCATCAAATACTATATCATACTCAACAACCAAGTCATAATCATAGTGAACATGATCTAAATTAGAATATCAATCCACATAAAAATAAAATAAAAGGGATGTTTTTTCAATCTAAATGGGTTTGGAAGTTCTCTACGATATCAAAATAGAACAAATTCTCATAATCTCTCTAATAATAAGAAAATACAAATCTGTGGGGTTTTTACTTAGTGGTACAAAATAAGAGATAAAAAATAATGATCCTTTGAGGGGTACTTCATGGATTCAATAACATTAAATATCATAACTTTATCCCCAAAATACATGGAATGTTTACCGTCACATAAAATTATGATAATATTTTTATTTTGAGGAAGGGTCTACCTATGATAATGGGAGAATAAGAATTTACCTAACCATCCACCATGATAAGAGCATAAAAATCTATGGTAAATATCATGTCTCTTACTCGAATAGGTATACCCTCAAAGAATACTACTGGATATGTTGTAGCTCTATTCGACAACTACACCGCTACTCTTTTCAGCTTCAACTCACCAACTTGTAAATAATATAATGTAGAGTGAGGAATCAAAT
The DNA here is from genome assembly GCA_963277665.1 of Viscum album. Classification (NCBI taxonomy): domain Eukaryota; kingdom Viridiplantae; phylum Streptophyta; class Magnoliopsida; order Santalales; family Viscaceae; genus Viscum; species Viscum album. The sequence goes on from OY728142.1 coordinate 1,495,135,376, forward strand.
TTATAGAAGCTTTGAAATCACATATAGAATCATAAAAGGGTAACCCCCTAATGTTTTTTGTGATATTGAATGTCCCAAGATCCTTGAAATTTATAAGTATTTATAGAGTCGGTGTAAGGTGTGCAGCCATATTTCTTCCAATATTGAATCTCTCATTTCCCTTGATCCATCTTCGATTGGTAAAAAGTTATTTTAAGAATTTTTCATACCTTCGTATTTTCATAGTGGATTCTATTAGAGGGATGTTGATATCAACACACTTAAATTTATCCAAAAGCTCTTTTTCATTGCATATGTAGCCATATTCTTGGTTTGAATAACTCTGTTTGTAGAGGGAAGTTGTTTAGGAAGAACATAAACAATATTTTTGATTACTTTTTTCTATCTCCTTGTGTTCTCATCAATTAGTCTTGATTAAGGATTCTTTGGGGTTGAGGTGAATCCTAGTTGAACAGTAGGTGCAGATGTATCAGTTGTTTTCTTCCCACTTCTCAAAGTAAGAGCACTGACATTCCACTTGGTATTTGGAGTAAGCTGGGAAGGTTCATTTCAAGTGTTCTTAGTTACTGTTTCACAGAGGGCAGTGGAAATTGGGATCATTTGTGTCTTTCACTCCTCAACTCTGAACCTTGTCTCTTCATCTCATTATGTTGATTAATAACAATTTCATTCAAAAGGTCTTTAGTATTTTAATATAAATTTGGTTTAGAATTCACTTTTTGTTGAATTTTTGATTCTTGAGCTTCAAATCACCTTGGTTTTTATCGGTAACCATGTTGTTAATGTGGAAGTTACTAGAAATTTGGTCAAAATGGGTGGCTTTGTTATTGTCTAGAGCTATACCTCATGTCCATTTGATCATTCCACCCTTCGTTGTATGGTGGAACCAAAGAATCATACTTATTATTGGTATGTGTTTTTTAATGATGTTGATATGGTCACCTAGGTAATATGGTTGTGTAATCCTTTGTCTCTTGTAATTAGGGGAAATAATCAGTTGGGTGGTCTATTTTGGGGTAAATTCTACAATGCCTCGTATGAGTGGTTTTGGATGTATTTTGATCCAAATAAGTATTCCTCGCCACAGTGGTCAATTATATAAACTTGGTATAAATTATATTATTTTAAAGATAGTATACACTTACCTTATGTACTACTCTACCATATGTTGTATCTCAATCATCAAATTGTTAGGAGTTTTTTTCCATCTTGTTGATCAACACACATGAATATACATGTGTTTTCCACCAATTCTCCTTTATCCATAAAATCCAACATACTCCTTCCCATATGTGGGAGGTCTTTGTAAAAGTATTTAATGAGGATTTTATCACTAATTTGGTGGTGTGGGAACCTTGCACACAACTTCTTGAATCGTTCATTGTACTCATACAATGACTCCCCTTGGGATTTATTGATTTATAAGATCTATTTTTGAATGGAAGTGATCCTTGATGCTAGAAAAAATATCTCTAATTATTTGAATAAATTACTTTCCTCCCTGGAAATAGTTCCAATTTGAAATGTGTTTTCATGGGCACTCTCAAATGATGTTCTATTTTGGGTTATTTAGGTACAATAGAGTGGCAGACCAAGGTTGTGTCTCAAATGAGAAAGTAATTTAAAACAACATAGTTAAGGTATTATAAAAATATAATAACATAAACACACCACTGAAAATTATGTTGGTTTTTTATTATTTATAAAACTAGAATATTTATTCTATAATAATATTATATTTTTTTCTTTTTGATTTTAAAATGAGATTAAGAATATGCAACGAGAATATATTTTTACGAAAACTATTTTTAGAAATAATAATAAATATAACTATACCTATTAAATTAATTATTTATAATTTTAATTTTAATTAAAAGAAACATATTTATGATACCTTAATTTTTTTAACCATCAAACCCTATGATAATTAACTTACCGTAAAGATGGAGTGAATTAAACCCTAGTCTAGCTTCAAAACATGCAATCGTAGAACCCATATTTGATTGTACATCTAAGGATAAATTGTGTTCAATGGTAAATTAGGGTACATATAAATTCTAAAAATGAGTATTAATTGAGTTATGGATTATATTTTAACTCTAAAAATTTAACCCATGATGTTTTATTTTACTGATTAAGACCGTGCTCTCGCAATTCAAACATTACTCGACCTCACGAGTTTTTTGTTAATTGTTCAATTTCTTATTTAGTTTCATTTAATTTAAAAACTCAATTAGTAGAACATATTATTTGAATTAAAGTGTCTCATTTATTCAAATAATTAAATAAATAATGTAATAGATAGATCTATTACTATGAAAAACTAATCTTCCATGGGTGGTGTAGTCATCATAGAAATATTTTTCATTCACGAAGGTCATGGAAAGGGTATAACCCAATCACAATTATAATATTTATTTAATGACCAAATATGATGAGTATATAAGAATAAAATTTAATAAAATACAATAAATATATTAGTAAATAATATATTTATTTCAATAACAAAAACATTAAACAAAGAAGATGAAAAGAAGAGCATTATATAGTAGATCTTTATATGATAGCTTCCCTCCTCCAATGGTTAATTAAAATGGAAGGGAATCACTTCTCCTCTGATCCCAATCCAATAAGTCATGAGCAAATCACTTAAAATTAGAAAGATATATATATTTATAGAGGTTATTTTAAGCTATATTATAAGAGGCTTCAAGTGTGAATGGGAAAATTCGGCCGAATAATTTAATCCAACTAACACCGACTACTTGACCTCCAAAACACATTAACTAGATATTCTAATAGAAGGAAGATTCAAGAAAATTATATTCTCTGTCTTATATCTAAATTTATTCCCAATATAAACATAGATAAATACGTTATTTCCCAAATAATAAACTAGTTACCAATCTGCTGAGTCCAAACCATTTTTGACTTCATGGCATGTTTACTCCAATCAAATGCAAGATTTAGATCCAGTGTTCTGAATGAATGTTGTGTCCCATTAAGTTAGTAACATATTTAAAAAAATTAATCTCATATAATAAATTTTAAAATAATTGTGGACAAAATAATATAGTTTATTTTAAATGGAAAATTTGGAATTTTCATCACATTTTCAAACGAATGATTTGTTCCCAAATATTTTTTAAATTAAAATATTTAACATGATGTGAGGAAATTATTTAATTTATTATAAATAAATTTTTAAATAAAATTTTGTTTTATCAATATTATTTATAATATTCTTATTACAAGTCAAGTGGTATGATAACCTACAATCAAGACTCTAGGTAGTGTTGTTCCTTATTATTTTATGATTCTTATTTAAAATATTTGCCTTTTCAATTTTCTTCTTTTCCTTCCATGATATTTATAGTTGAGTTATATAATAAAATAGTTTTTACTTTTTTTCCTTCAACATAAGTTCTGTAATCATAAACTTTATCAACTTCTAATGGTGAGTATCTATTTTTCAATTCATTTTTATTGTGTTTAATTTTATTCCGTTCTCATTGAATTTGTTGGTAGTAATAACCTATTAATTTTTCCATACAATCAACAGCTTTGTACCCAAATTTAAAACTATAAAAGAAATATCCATATAATTAAATAATTTTCTAGTACAATGGATATGGTCCCATTCGTATTTTTTTACTTCTACATGATTCATCAATCAAATAGATTCTTACTTTATAACAATAGGACATGGTGTGACCACGGTGGCTACAAAACTAACACTTCATTATAGGAAATACCTTCTCTCCTATATTACTCTACATGTTTCTAGTCTCTGTAAAACTCTTATGTTATATAAATCCCTGATGATTGAGAGGTTTTTAAAATCCTATTATTTCCATGAGTGGGATAAACCTTGGTCTGCACAGTTTTGTTCTAGAAATAAAATAATGATAACTAACCTTTTTTTCCATTATCCTATTCCATTTTAGATATATCTTTAGATGTCACATCCTCATAGAAAATTCTACCTTCAATTTCTAATTTAGGTCATTTTTCATCCTGAATTTTGTAGATTTTGAGCTTTTCATACCTCTTTCTATGAGTTCACTATCTATGAATCTCCTGAAATGGAGTTTATTTTATAGATAACTAGATTTCATTTATATTTATAATTTTTTCCTCAGAGAAAAATTTCTTATTTCAATGATTCAACTTTCTTAATTAAATGTTTTATAAAATAATTAAGGTCATTAATCACCTTAGAACATTCTTATAACTTTAGTTTTTTGTTTCAGACTTCCTCTTAATTTTTATTACTATTAAATTGATCATCTAACTATCCTTGAATCGAGTCAATATATTCTTTGATATGGTCTACAAATTAATATGTTTCCTTCATTAATCCATTAATATTTTTATTTTTCTTTCTTTGAATATCATGATCATTGAGAATAACTTCAAGTTCAACCTAGAGCTAAACTTACCAATCTAATTTATTTAAATGTTATGATTCATGTTCTTTTTTCTCAATAGTATCCCTCATAGTTTTTCCAATATGTTATTTGAATTATGTTTCATCTTCCTCATAATAATATTTATTATCTCATTATTATTTTGTAACAAGGATATTCCTCTAGTATTTATTTACCGATGAACTCTCTATTTTAAATTAGAAGATTATTATTGGATTTTATAAAACATATTATTCGCTTTCTTCACCATCAAACCAGCTTAGGCACCTTTCATCAATATGTCCAACTTTTCCACATCAAAATAATACAATTTATATCTTTCATTTTAATATTCCTTTTCTACTTTGAATTTTATAGCCACCATTGATATATGCCCATCTTACAAATATTTTCAATTTTAATTTCACAGGCATTCATATTTTACATTACCTTGAAATTCATTTCCTTAATTGTATGGGTTGAATTCACCGCTAGTTTAATTGTAATTTTATAAGCCAGAAGACTACATAGAAATTCATCCAAATATAGTTTGGTTGAATCCCTTTCTTCAAGATTCAAAACATAGGGATTGTATTGGGGAAGAAGATAATTAAAAATATTTTTTATGATTTTTATATATTTTATTTCTTCTATAATTCCCTAGATAGCTCCAACCACCTCTATGATTTGATTACAGAAACTATCTTCATATTCATTTGAATGCATTTTAAGATTATCAAATTGGTTGTGAAACCCTTGGAGCATCTCTTTCTTCAATTTTCTACCTCTTTTATATATTTTTTCTAATTTATCCCAAATTACATTATCCTTAGATCCTACCATCCCTTTGATATGGATTTTATCTATCAAAGAAACAATTAATGTACTTAAAACCATGGAATTTTCATCTTGAAATTCATTTTATCAATTTCAATCATTTAAATTCCTAAATTTTCACTAAACTAAAACCCATTTAATATAGCAATAAAAAATTCCATCAAAATAAAACGGAGATATTACTTCATCCTATTTTTTCATATCTAATAGATCCTCCCATTTAAGAGATTAATTCCTTTAACATTGAAAATGTTCTCCGTGAGATTAGTCTTCAAGAAATAGGTTCAATACTGAGAAACTTTCCTTTGATACCACTTGTTATACCCTAGGACACCCTAAAATGGGAGGGGTAAATAAAGGTGTTAACTTTTCTTATTGTTACGGTAATTTTCTTAATATATAAAGGAAAATGTTAAACAAATTTGATTTTTTCACATGGACACCAATCACAAAAGTGCATAAAAGTAAAGGAAAAAACATTGCATTTTAATTGGTTTACCATAAAGTGTTATGTACAAGGAGAATACAATTATGATGTGTAAAACATACCTAAATAGAATATAAATCACTAGTATTGTAGGATTACAATTATTAAACCAATTTAACTCTATTCTAAGTGCACTATCCTTGCAATGTATACTGGGATAACACATTTCCTCCCTTAGATCACCTCTACTGACTCTTTTTGCAGTAATGTTGATGAATTATTCATTATTTTAACAAATTAAAGGTCATATTGAATTAATAAAAGTATTTTTTATGTTTAGAATAAGTAATTACATAATATGCTTCTTAAATATCTTCCATTTTCATCATAATATCTTTAAAAACTACCTATTAAATAGTTCAAACAAATTTTCCCTAAAAACATTGTGTATCACATAACCCCCAATGCATAAATTGATTTCATAATCCTGATAAATAGATATTTATCATGTAATATTGGGCACAAGACCCTAATAATATGACCTTGAGTGTTTAAATATTCTACAATATCATCTGGTATGTAACCTCAATCGTGCAAGCCTGATCAAATGTCTCCTTCGTGAGACATGCTATGAGTAAAATGTTTCACATGACTTTGATCGTGTATCTATTTGTTATTTCTATTATTTCATGACTAATCCATGAGAACTTAATCATATGATCTGATTTAATTTCTAGTTCATTTAAAGGATCCTAACTCCAATTAAATCATTAACCTTCTCATCATCCAATTAATGATGTGAACAATTGATATTTATAGAAATAACCCACCAAATTATCTATAAAAAAATATAGACATCCATCCAAAACAAGGCCTAAAAGAAATAACTGAACAAGACTATGCAGTCTCATTACTCCCTTAATGTTAATTTCAGAACCCCATTAAGGATGTGTGCTCCACTAGACCTCATCATGATACTCCTACAAAAAAATCATCCATCATTTATATCATATTTTTCCTCTTGAGATTCTCAATACCCTATCACATGATACCTTATAATTATGCAATCACGTAATCCCTTAAAAAATGTGTATTTTTATAATCCATGAGGATCCATTTACTCTAACTTCATCTCATATTACAGTACTTTTACATCAAAACTAGTATAACTTTTTATATGTGATTCTCCTCATGTGATCTCTTGAGAATTTCATGCTCAAATGATTTGAAAGATCAATTCGCCTCACTCGGTCATCCATAAGATACTCTCCTAAGATCATCATAAGATTCTATTTAACACAAGTGATCATGAGAACCATTTTTCTTACATGATCACACATCAAATGATTGTCTAACATATTCTTCAGAGACATATTTATCTTTCTTCTTCAAAGAATAATCCACCATAGATAGAAAAATCCATAACCATACGAAAACAAGATTGATAATAAACAAAAAACTATTCTTCCAACTCAGATCACCATGTTTCCAATAGTAAATTTTATAAAACATTAAAATTAATTTAAAATAAAAAGTAAATAAAAATTTAAAAACAATACATACATCATATATCAATAGATGAAGAAGGATATTTATCCAAATTAAAAAAAATAACTAATAATGTATCTAACATTGTCTAATTACCTTGATAAAAAATGACACTAGAGTAGTTGGATCAATAATTCCATGTATCGTTACTCTTACCTGACCCAACAGTGTAAGAAAATGATGTACATAAACCCCAAAATTATGTATAATTTTGTATTATATAATATTTACTTGGGGATTACTATAATGTTTCTCATAGTACATAGTTAAGTCTGAATGAGGAAGTAGAGGATCTGGGTATGATGGTTGTGTCTATCTCAAATTTTTTACAAACATATGTAATATACTAATGATTTAATTTGATCATATAATGATTTTTTTAACAATCATATCTTAACCTTCATGGAATCTATTTTACACTTTTATTCATCTTCCCTTAATGTTGTACTGGTATGACTGAAACCTTTTCTAATACTGATACCCACCTTATATATTATTACATGGACTTGGTGTTATGGATTTCCTAAATTAGTCTTCATAATGTACATCATACCCTCAAGGATAAATGTTCTTTGTGTATATTTATCCTTAAGAGTTCCTTGAAATAATATATATGTAAAATTAATCGTAGTTCAATGAATTTACAAAGTAGTAATATTAAGGAAAAATAGTAATTAATTTCTTACAATCTTATGTGATACTTCTTTTGATGGATCTATGATAAACTTCCCATTTTTGGTCAACAATTCCCTTTTACATTTTCAGGTGAGTTTGGAATATGGATGGAAAAAACTAAACCTCTTTTATTTTGTTATTGGATTTATCACTTAATCCTTCAAACTTTTTAGAAATCATGTGCTCCTCTAGTAAATGATACCCTCTATGTGAAAAAATATGAGGGGATTGGATCTATTTTGATATTTTTATAAAAGTATTGTTATATAAGAATAAATTAATGATAGATCAAGTAATTATAAAATAATGTTACAAATTGTGTTTTATATATAATACTTCTCCTAACAAAAATGATCCCACTTGTCGATTGATGGAAAACTTCACCCATGTTTCAACAGCTATAAACTAATATTTGAGGCATGATTTTTCATTCTATTCAATACCAAAAATATAAATTTAATTCAAATTTTCTTAAAAATCACTCTATCAAGATTCCACAAAATATATAAAAAATTCTTAGTTTCTTTAATATCTTCAAATTAAAAATGTAATATTTAATTAAATAGATTAAATTTTAATCATATGAAATATAAAATATATAATTAATTGGAAAAAAATCTGTAGAGATATTTTACCATTAAAAACTCCCGTAACTGATCATCTAGAATCCATTCGATGCACATCCAATAAGGATCTAAAAGTTTAATCCTACAATGAATTTTTTTAGGGACACATTGGATATACTTAAAAAATTGGGGGTGAATAACTATTGGTGTAGTTTTAGATCAATTTTGATCTTTTTATCTCATTACCTATTTGGATAGTTTAGATCTTTATTCTCTTTTTCTCTTACCTCTCCTCCATTTTTATGTACAAAAATAGTGGAAATAAGATTTAAAACGTTCTCATTTTAATAAGAATGGATAGATATTGATTTAATTAGGAAATAATCCACAGCCATACAACCCAATGAAAATAATCGGTGAGTTACAAACAGGTATGATATATCCATAAAAACATTATTTCACTATAATATCTTAGGAATTTCTTTGGGTATTATCTATACATAGGTTTATCCTTCATCTTATGATGATTTTTGGTGTGTTTCTTTGGTCTTATCCTTCCTATCATACATGAACAGTATCACGTAAGTCGCACTACTTCTTTTTATGCACAATAGTACACACAATATTCACTACAATAAGTATAAGTGTTTCTCCTGCGTTTTTTTCTTTCTAAAAAAACTGAAATGTACAACATTCTGCTTCTTGTGAACTTCACAACCAACATGAAAAATTTGTATTCTACTTATTCTTGTACGAAATAACTATACAAAAATCTTTCATTCCCCTATCTCTTTTATTTTCCTATTCTTCCTATGTAAACATCTACAAATAACACTCTCATCTCTTCTATTTTTCATCTTCTTCCCATGAAAATAGATATTCCAAACAATATCTTATATTCTTATATCATCATCCCTCTTCCATTTTCTTCTTCTTATTGAGTGCATATAATCTTCATTGGTTTTATTCTTCTTAGATTTGACTCATAGAATGTGTATGAGAATGATTATTTCAAATTCAGGTCTCATTTTGATTGACACTATAATATTCCCTCTTGACTCATTCTGTTGAATTTATTTCTATTATTATATCAATAATATTTAGTAACTTGTTATATATATATATAATAATAAAACATGCAGCATTAGTAAACTTTATCTTCATAAAATTATTTGAAATTCGCAATCCCGTGTGAACATATTATTTGTATTACCATGTTTTAAATTAATTCAAATCCTTCATGATCTTTACTAACCACTTTGCTCTAAATCTAAATTAAAATAACATTATATATTTTTATAGTATTTTATATTATTCAAACATTCCCTAAATACATATAAGAATAATAAATTATTTCTTAATATTTCATTTCAATTATATATAGAAATATCATGCACTGATAACTATAAAAACCCACATACTCAAACTATATTCAGCTATGTATATATAATATGCATTAGTTACAGTCATGGATCCCTTGATTCATGTCACATAGCTCACGATTCTTTATTCCTATTACTTTAATAAATAAGACAAATCATATTCATTTGTGAGGAGATTTACCAATAAAATATCACTTCTAGAACATTTAAAAAACTGACTATATCATGATGAGAATTATTAGGATATGTATGGTTCATTAAAAAATCATATCCAGAATCACCTAATTTGATAATTCATATGGAAAATCACTTCGTGAATTCCTTATTTCTTCTGTAGAATATATACTACAATCATGATGATAATTATCATGATATATAATATGATCAAGATCATCATTCCTATAATATTTTGAATTATTAATGTGATAAATATTGTGATCTTTTATCCTTGATTTGTAGTGCAAAAATTCACCATAGTTCTTAAATAATGATTGTTTTATTGATGTTGATTATCCTTATATTTATCATCATCACTATTGAAACTTCTAATAAAACTTCCATTCTTCTCCTTATCTATTTATAAATTATTATTATTATTCTTATAATGATATATCCATCAATAAATAATACATCACTTTACATTGACTAATATCAACATATTTTCTTGAATAAAATTAATTCCACAATCATGTATGCCAATTTCACAAAACATTTGTACTCATATAAGATCTTTTTGGAGAATTTATACTCACATGCAGGAAAGCTCTATGTAGGTTTCTCATGAAAGATATGTTCTCATCATAGAAACTTAATGTGGAAGCATCACATTTGTTTGGGCATAAGATTTATGTCATGGATTCTTATTTCATATATGATTAGAATTATTTGTATGGTAGATCATAATTACTCATAGAAACTCATTGTATGGAATCTCATTCCATGAAATATCACTTGATCATTGTGTGGTAGGTTTTTGTTTCTTCACGTAGTAGGTTTATGTTTATTCACATGGTCACTTTCTCTTCATGTGGTCACTTGCTCATGGTAGCTTCACCCATCATGTAAATCTTGTGTTAAGTCATCTATACTATTTTGTTGGTAAATTTTCCATGAAATATCATTTCATGTTGTTGACACATCAATTTCTATTTATAAAGTCGGTACATTGACCTTTACTTCTCTCTTTGTGTTCTTATTATATCGACTGTAACTTAAATAATTATGTGGAATGTACATGGTTCATTATGTGGGCACTTCAATGATCATACGACCACTCTTCCCAAACAAAAATTCATAAATGTCATCCGCATATATTTTTAATTCCCATAAAAAATAGAGATTGAAGACCTTTATAAAATCCTTCAACATATAGATATCTAAACATATTTATTGTAAATTTCATTCTCTATGGAACTCAAACACCTCAAAAAACCATTGGCCTTAAATATATTTCTACAATTACCATTCTAATAAATCCTAGTATAATTCTTCTAACATTATCTTTTAAGATATTTTATAGTCATGTAAGAACTTCTTGGGTTACCTTTGTCTTTAAAAAACAACTTTTCATATCATATAGACATCTCTTTGACAATAAATAAAAATCACACATAGTGGTATAAAAAATATCACAATTTTAATTTGTTTTCAATTCCCTATAAATAATGTGTTACTATGTGTTATCATTATTCTTATTCTCCCCCTTTTTCAACAAACTTTCATTTCATTTTCTCCCCCTTAGTAATAGTAAAAACAATGAACTTGGTAAGATAACATAAATTCATACTCAAGTGATGTTCCATCAACCATTAAACTACAATTCCATGTGATTTAATCTAGATATATGAAACAAGAAGGTTTAATATAGACAAAAATGATGTATTTTATCAACTGAACATTATTCCAAATGAAAATATAACTCCTTATATTTCATAAATTTTCTTCAAACTTTTTATAGGCTTATAGAAATTGTAATACAAATTTTTTTAGAATAAATTAACCTAAAACTCCTACACTCACTTCAAAAACTAGGTAAAACATTCAAGAACAAATAAGGATTTATGTTCAATAAAACAACATTAAATATTCTTTTAATTTCAATGATTTTGAATTAATTCCCCCCTTGTTTTAAAATTTATATTTTAGTTACTGAGGATGAGATATAAAAAAATAATTCCTTGTTAATGAAACCTTTTTATGAACATTCCAAAATAGTCATATTTACATGAAATTATAATTCAATAGGCTTCTTCATCTTTCTCCACTTATCATTAGAACAAGGATAAACTCCTCATGGTCATCATTTTAATAAACCACTTTAACATATATGCTTATATTTCAATGTCAATAATACACCAAAATGAAATTCTTTATATGGATTTCTAGATTTCATATCCTCCATATCATCATCAAATATGGTCATTTTAAATTCATGTCATGTTAAGGTCTAATTATAAGATCAAACCAGGATGGAATTTTTTCAATTTACTATCAAGTGTTTCCAAAAACCTCTTCCTCAATATTCATTAAACATAAACCTTTAATCGGATTTTCAGAGTACCAATTGGGGAATGAATATTGGATAGAGACTTAATTATAGTTTTTGTGTTCTGAAAACATATCCAATATTTATAAATTTCTCCACATAATATCATGATTATACATTAATACCATATGTTTTTCCACAATAAAATATATAATAGGGAATAAGGTTGATCTTATTTATCTTTAATAAGAGCAACATGATAGAGTGGATTTTCTAAAACAAGTTTATCCAAACTTCATGACTAAAAAAAAATTTAATCTCTTTTGACTATTGTTAGCATGTATCTCTCTACATATTCAATTAATTTGTGTGTAAAATTTCTATTTTAAAGATTCATTATGGAACTTGTATCACCTGGTGTAACTTTTATCTTCTTTAATAACTTTTATTATTCTATAATTATTATAATGAAATATATTGGAGTGTTATAAATCATGTTTTACATAATACATAGTTCTTATTTATGAGAATATTTTTATTTTTCTAAAAACCTCTCAAAAAATTTAGAATCTTTATGTGGAATATTTTCCTCAAATTTAGAAATATCCTTTTATAATGTTTATTTCATATTCTTTTCTCTTTAGAAATCTATTTTCCATATTATAATTGAATCTCTGGTTATTCTAATAACTTCTTTAGTGATTTCACATGGTTCTTTATGGGTTATATTATTCAAAAAAACTACTCAGTAATTTGAACTCTTTTTGGTCTTCTTAGACTTTATATGTACCTGTTTTTATTTTTCTCTATTTTTAAAGGATGAATTAACCTTTTTCTTATGGATCTTATTGGGATAATTTTAATTTGTAGAATTATTGTTTTGAAAATTATTGTTTTTACTTGCCAAGAATCTCTATTATTTCTTTTTCAAATTATTTTTTCTTATTTTATCATTATTATATGATACATGTAGAGGTGAAAATACATCGTTTTTGAAATAACCATTATTGTATAAATCATAGCTATCTTCAAGTATATCAATTTTTTTAAAAAATATTCAATTTTTTAATTTTTGGATGCTTCTTATTCATATTTGGATTCCTTATCCTTGAAATAGTAGTTATATAAACATTATAATTCAATGTATTGAATCAACAACCCAATGCATTATTACTAAACCTATTACAGCACCAAAAAAATACCTAAAAATCATGATATTTTTTTATTTTCGATACTTGTTGTCTATACTTGTTATCAATCTATTTTTGGACTTCTTTCATCACCAGTTGGACAAAAATTTGGGAACTAGCTTCTATTATACCACTTTTATCCACCCTAGACATGGTGGTGGGATTCTCACCACTTTTCTTTCCCCAAACTTGTAATATTTTATTTTTAATCTTGTATTATACATAATCTATATTTAGAATAATTGTTACCGATAAGAATAGATGGTATCATATTCACTAAAAGCACTTGTGGGAAATCATAAAATGATTTTAGATTATTTTTTCCCTAGTTAGAGGTATTTTATCATTATATTCCTCCATACATCATCAAGTTAAAACAAATTCCCTATCCTTCATTTGTTATGTAAACATAGTATTACTCTTATCTAGATTGGTTATTTTTATTTCTAATTTTGAACATTTCATACTGAGGGTATTCTTATTATCTTCAATTAGTATAATTCTCTCTTGAAAACCCTTATTTATACCTTAAATATATATTTCATGAATTTTGATAATTTTTTATAGAGAGGTATCAAACTTCTTGATTTTATTTGATTTTACCTCCATAAAATCATTCTTGACATTAATGCTATTTTTTAGTTTTTTTCATGTAAATGGATCATATCATTAGTTGTCTTATTGGTCACTTTCTTCTCTTTAACTTCTTTGGGATATTTATTTTCACATTTTGAGGAAATTATTGAAGATCAATGTTCCTTATTCTAGTGGATCTAACCTTCTTGGAGATATTAATTCATTCTAAAACATTTTCTTGTAAATATTTCTCCCTATTATCTATTTCACCTACAATATGGGTGATTTCATCCAACATGATTTCAAAAAATCCACAAAAAAAGAATTTCAATTTAATTATTCAATGAAAATATATTATAATCCACTAAATAATTTTTTTTAGAATTTATATATAGATCATCATCACTACATATTACTGGTTCTTCTTCTTGAGGATATTTTGTGAGTTAAATTTCAGATACCCCAAGGTTATCTAAATCCTCTAAAGTGGAAAAGTTTTCCATCTTCTTGGGGAAATTATAAACCACCTATTCATCATATTCCAATCCAAAATTTTCTTCTTTTATATCCTAGAATAGAGGACTTGAAACTCTCTATTTTCTAAACAAGAGGGAAATCTTTTTCAATATTATTTTCTCCTTCCTTTTCCTATTCTTCACAGTCATGGATGAAGTTAAATTCTAATCAAAAAAAATATAGTTCATCTCCAAATATTCACTTCATTAGAAATCAGGAAAAAACTATAATTAAAAGAGAACAACTTCCAAAATAAATATTCCAATTATAGGTGATTTTGAATATCATAACAATTATTAGAACCATTTGGAATACAGTTAATACTGATAGGGGTTGAATTAGTGTTGGTTCAGTGTTAGATTAATTTTGATCATTTTATCTCTTTACCTATTTTACTTGTTATGATCTCAATTATCTAATTTTCTTACCACTCATTCATTTGTTATCACACATGATGTGTATATGTGATTTAAAATATTCTCCTTTTAATAATAAATTCTAGTCCTTGGTGAAATTGAGAAACAATCCATGGCCACACAACCCAATATAAATTATTAGTGAGTTGAAAATAGGAAGGGTATAGCCTTGAATCATGTGTTACACAATAGTCTTTTAGATAGTACTTTAGTTCTTCTTTTTGTATAGGTTCCTCCTATAACTTATGATGATTGTTAGTGTGATATCGGGGTCTTATCCTTCCTCTCTTAATTTCACAGTAGGATTAAAGTTTCACTTTTTTTGTTTTCACAATAGTACATAAGTATTTATAGAAACAAGTCTATGTGTTTATCCTTACATTTATTATTTCTAAAAAACCAAGCTTTACATCCTTATCCTTTTTATAAAATTCATGTAAAACTCATATAATTATTACACTTCTTATTCCAGTTCCATATAACAGCACAAAAATATTTTATTCTCCTCTCATATTCTTCTTCATCATATTCTTTTGAAAATAGATATACACAACACACTATTCTCTTCAATTTTATTATTTTTATTCCTATGATAATAGATATGTATAACACTATATTTTATTCTTCTCTCTTATTATATATTATATTCTATTATCTTCTTTTTAATTAGTGCATATGATATACACTATTTATCATCTTCTTGGTTTTAACTCGCATCATGTGTATGAGGATAATTATCACAAAGTCAGTCTCATTCATCTAAACACTAAAATGTTTTTGCTTAAATCAAAATGTCAAAATTATCTCTTTTAATATATTTATAATATTAATTAACCTATAATATATATATAATAATAATGAATAATTCAATGTTGGTTACCTTTATCTTCTTCTATTTATCTGATATTCACGATACCATGTGAACACATTATTCAAATTTCATTGTTTTATGATCATTTAAATCCTTTTGTATCTTTAGTAACCACATTTAGTCAAATCCATATTAATCAACCTTTCTTTATTATATAGTCTTTGATATTGTTAAAAAACCCCTAATGACATGGAAAAAGTCTAAATCCATTCTTCTTTTTTTATTTCTATTATATATAGAAATATCATACACTCATCACTTCACAAAAAAGCAATATATTCAAATTGTATCCACATATTCATATTAAATATGCATTAGTTAGAATCATGGATCCCTCTTTAACTGAAAAAAGCTCACACTTCTATATACCTCTTCCATCTATAAAAAACCAGAATCATCTCTCTTTCATTTGTGGTGAGATATTCCTATAAATATATATACTAAATATTTTATTAAATAATATATATATTGATCAAAATTATTATGATATATATGATTTCTTTTGTTAACAGTACATCTAGAATAACTTGATTCTGTAATTCAATGTTAAAAGCACTTTGTGAATTCCTTATTTCTTATTGAGTTTATCTTCTATAATTATGATGAAAATTATTGTGATATTTTATATACTCAGTTTCAGCATGCCTAGATTATTAAAAATTATTCATGCGATAAATATCATTATCTATACAACTTAATTTATGGTTCAAAATTTTTTTATAGTTCTTAAATCAAGATGATTTTATTGATTTTTATTATCCTTGCATTGATTATAATTATCCTTACATATTCAAATTCATCTTTTATTTTTATCCTTGTTTCTTTAAATCATCGTGATAATTCTTATAGTGATATATCCATCATGTAAGAGCACATAACTATTCACCAACAAAATCGAAACCAATTTTCATGAATATAAGTAATATTAAAATCACCTATAGAGAACTCACAAATGATTCATACTCACAAAATTTCTATACTTATACAAGGTCCATGCAGATAGTTCATTCTCATTTGTATATAATGTCTATACTAGTTTCACATGTGAGATACATGCTCATCATGGAATGTTCATGATAAATATTCACATTTGTTTGAGCGAAATATCATGTCACATATGCTTATTTCATGGAATCTCAAAAGTCTTCATGTGATCAATAATCATTATTAATGGGATCCCATTTCAAGGATTCTCAATCCATGTAAAAACACTTGAGATTCATGCTGTAATTTTTTATTAATTCATGTGGAAGGTTTAAGTTTCTTCAGGAGGCTACCTTCTCTTAATGTGGTCACTGGATCATGGTATCTTCACACATTAAGTGAATCTCATGATTTGTTTCCTCCTTCATGTAGTTGGTACAATGACCATGACCCGGAACTTCTTGTGGTTAGTACATCAGTTGTGAATTTTCTCATTATGTGGTTAGTACATCGACCATGACATAAATCATCAAGTGGACAGTACATCGACCATTGATTCTCTCTTTATACTGTTGGTGCATGGTTCTTTATATAGTCACCTGAGTGATCTTTTAACCACCCTTTACAAACTAAGGATTATAAATTTCATTCATATATATTTTTAATTCGCATAAAAAACATTATTAGAACACTATCATAAACTCTTCCATTATAGAGATATGTAACATCATTTATTTTAAATATCATTATCTATAGAACTCATAATATTTAAATAATAATTTTCCTTAAATATATTTCCACAAAAACCATGATAATAACTCTTAAGAAACTTCTTCAAACATAAGATTTAGGATATTTGATAACCCTAAAACATCTTCTTTAGCTCTCTTCTTATTTAACAAGATTCTTCATGACATCTTTTTGACAAAAAATAAAAGTCACACAACGTGGGATCAATACACTCCCTATCCATATAACTCCTAAACTACTTTGTATTCAAGATAACTAGGTCATTATTATCATCAAATTAATTTTGAAACCCCTACTTCCCATGATCAAGGGAATTTTTTGGAAAACATGTAATCCAAAATCAACCAACTCTATGTATTATCTTCTCCAGAGAAGTAGAATACTCTACCGTAAGAGGCTCACTAGTAGAGTATCGAACAATTATGACAAAAAAACTATAATTAAATTATTTTTTTTAATTATTTTAGATATATTAATGTGAATAAAATACATATACCTCAATAAATTATCCACTACATATATATCCATCATTTAAATAGATGATTTTAATGAAATTGTTTGTTCATTTATTTGATTATTATTAAAGGATTTTTAGAATTAAAAAACAATTGATTTTTAATAATATAAATGAAATATTATCTATAGGAAAATGATGCATAAAAATAAATAGTCCCATAAAGATAATGGTGTCAGACTTCTTCAATCATAAGAAGTGTATCTAAAACTGATTAATATAAGAATTTATATAAAAATTAAAAAGAAATTTTTAATATTTAAAAATTTAAATATCAATGTTTTAAAAAATAATTTCATTATATCTATAAATTTCCCACAAAAATAATTTCATGATTTTTAAACTAAAGAATTTGTAATGAAAACTAGTGAATATAACAATTAATTATAAAATAGAATAAATTATCAGAATATATATATTTAAATATCCTTGTTAAAAAATTCGGTATTTAGGTGTGTAAGTTTAATAATAAAGTAATGACGTTAGACTTACTCAATCAGAATGTTTTTTAATTGAAACTGATGAATATAAAAATTAATAAAAAAATGGAAAAAAGATCAACATCAATATATTTAAATGTCTAAGTTAAAAAAATATTGTTTACACGTGTGTAAATTTCACCAAAAAATAATGATTGCAGGCTTCCTCAACTAAAAAAATATTTAACTAAAAATGATAATTATATAATTTAATAAAAAAATTTAATATATTATCAACATCTATATATTTAAGTATCCAAGTTGAAAAAATATTTTTTTTACATGAATAAGGTTTAAAAAAATTAAAAAAAATATTTACCAGAAAAATTAGGAGTTTAAAGAGGTGTTTTCTCATATCCATTCTATGTGAAAATTGTTTATATCATGGACTATGTCTACATAATAATAATTTTTATCCTCAAATAATGGTTCAATTGATGGTTAAACATTACATAAATCTACAACCTCATCATCATCACCCAAATGATGTTTTTTCCTTTGTAAAACCACAAAGCACTAAACAGTTGATGGGAGAATAACATAAAATGTCTGATTCAAATGATTTTACATAATAAATGGTTCCTCTTTAAAAATAAATAGTTTCAAATCAATAATTATAAATCCATAATCTTCATGTTTCAAACCAATTTTATTATCAACCCAATTACACTTAAACATTATTACTCAAAATTTAGTATAATAAATTTTTCATATATCCTCAACAACTCCATAATATGATATTAATATAAATTTTTTTGTTTTCATATTTTTCACTAGAAAATTCATGGAATTAGTGAAAATCATTACTCTAATATTTAGAAAATTACTCTACTTGTCCTGATCATTTGGGTAAAATGTGTAACCATTAATCTAATAACCAAACCATCTAATTAGTTTATTGCATGGTCCCACATATAACTATTTAAAGGGTTATAATTTAGATGAATAAGGGTTGAATTTATCCTTAAAACATAAAAAAATGCATTTTTACTCTCATTCATCAACCAATTTTCATTTATTTTCAGATTACATATATTAACTTAAAAAATATATGGTGATAAGTATGGTTGAACCTCACCTTTTTTAAAATGTATGAATGTGAATGCACCAATATATCACATGAAATTTACTTTACTTTTAATCCTCATATCCCCTTACCATCACTATTGACTACTATATGTTGAGATACATGGATACCAATGTGTTCCACTTTATATAAGTAGTTAGTATAGAACACAATCACTTCATCTAATATATAGTTTTCAACAATTGAGGCCTATAATATATGAATATTTTTTACATATAACGTTATACTTTTTAAATATCATTTAAATGTATAAATCCATCATAAATATATTGGTATACATATCCTTATCTCTTTCACTAAATAAACTATAAGATGGACCATTATATCAAAAAATGATTGCAGGAAATACATTTCTAGTTGAAATTTTATGAAGAAAAAAATAATTCTAAAATGATTTTAATAAAATTCTAGCGATTAATTTTTTTGAAATGTAATTGAAAATATAGCACAACGTGATGATATAAATTCTAACATGCATCATAAAAATGTAATTCAATACAACTAGAATTATATGTTTCATTAATACATGACGGTCATGTGATTTCATTCATATTAACATAAAATTATTTAATGATGATAAATTTTACACATATGAATAAAACCTAATATAAAATTTAATACCATGAAAAAATTGATTGAAATTAATCTTTTAACTGTTTCTTAATGTGTGAAAAGCTGGAGATAAATATGTTTATTTTATTTTCATAGTGAGAGCTAACTCCGAACGTATTATAATAAATATTAAGTCCAATATTTCATAAAATAAGAATTTTTTTCAATCCTATTATGTCTAAAAATATTCTAATAAAACTATCACATAAGTTTCTTTCAACTACATAACATAAATATAATGTTTTACTATAAAAATATTCAATAAGGTAGATCATATAAGATGGGCCATTTCTTCCACGATTTTTTTGATAACCTGAACATTCTATCTTACCAAATGTCACATAAATATCACCTTGTTGAAATATTTTTCAATTAAAAAATGTTGTGTTCAAAGATCATATTCTTATAAACTATTAAAAACCTTTTTTAATCATTTATGTGGGTGATCCATTAGAAAAAATATCTTCTGTCCAATATATGCAACCATTCTCCCATTCTTTAATTGGTGACATGAAGTCCCTTATTCAAAAACTATCAAGTATTTATATCTTTTAACACTATATCACAAGAATTTTTTATATACATGAAAGCTATTTATAGTTAACATTACCGTAGAATGAAAAACAAAATAATATTTTGTGTATGCATTAAAACTTTAAAACCTACCTCTCATAATAATTTAAGTCATTAATCAATGGTGATATATAAACCTCAATATCATTTATAGGATATTTTGATAAACTAATGACTTGATCCATAATTCCTGTCCCATAAAATAAATATGGGAATTCAAAGGGAAAACCCCCAAGATAACAAATTCACCTATCCTTAACTACAACAGGATTGATAATAGATTCATTATGTTTAAGGCCATATATTCCTCACACATTAGATATTCTACAAAATAGGTATAATTTGTAGATTCCCAACCTAACCAATGTTCATAAATACAAAAAATTATTTACTTTTCTACCTATATTAACTGATGGTTATTATCTTGTTGATAAAAAAGAATCATAAGTAAATGGAACCCCACTCAAGACAGAACCAAGAACAAGGTTCACGAACATGATTTTAATATATATATATTGGAGACCCATACACGGAAACAAACTTGAAGGAGTAATCCTTGGAAAGAGGAACTGACATTCTGTCATCCCATTTTGACCGAGGATCCAACATCACTGATTAAGGTAATGAAATATTCATACATTTGCAAAGAATTAATGTAGGGAAACAAAAGTAGTGCGTCACCACCAAGATGAATAATGGATAAATCCTTTACGAAAATTTTTGAAGATAAAAATTGTGAACGTGATGTGAAACTCTTCTCCTCCAACTTATTGGAACCAAGAATATTATTTACAAGAAATGAGGTTTGTTTTGTGTTTTTTTCAATCATAAAATGAACAACTAGTGGATGATAAGGTATATTTCACATAAAGGGATCATACAGTTCAATCCATAAGCAGTTCTGTAGGTGGTGTCATTTCCTAGTGTCTACCAAATTTTTGGGTCCAAAGTTTTGAGAATGGAAAGAATTACCAAAAGTGTTTTCCCTAATGTCCTTATGGAAATGTGGTAGTGAAATGAGTTGTTCAGATATGGGATTCATGTTTTTTTTATTTAAAAGTCATAAATAATTATGATCATGTGCTCTGTGATTACGATAAGTTGAGATAGGATCTTCGTGAAGGCATGGAGGTCTGACAGAAGGATTTATGAGTGGATCTTTACGATGGCACAAAGGTATTTTATGGAGAGATATTTAGTTATGATGATCATTGTGAATGATAAATATCAATGGAGCTTTGCGAAGGTATATGGGCTATGATGACATTTTTGACTGATCTATAAGTCACAATGGATGTAGCGGAGTTCCATGTTCGACAGTGCCTATAAATAAGTGGCCACCCCTATCCATTCAACATTAACATCAGAGAGAAAATCTTGAATCTATTTTATTTTGTGATGAAAGGTGTTATATGTGAAACTGGGATTTTATGTGAGCCTGAGCATTGTGAAAAGACTTCGCATGTCTGGACTGATGACAATGATTCTATGTTATGGGTGATTCACGATGACAGGGTGTTCCGTATTGGATCTGAGAGCTTTGTGAAGGAATTTACACCATGAAAGCAGTTTTCATCGTGACATCACTGTCTTCCATAAAGGCATGTGATAATTGTGACGTTGTTTGCTCTGCGAATTCCTAAGCTCTATGATGGGTTTATTCTATGAAGTAGTGTTCGCTGTGAAGGATTTTTCCCTTAAAAGTCCAGATCTTTGGGAAGGGTTGAGCATTTCAACCTTGTGAGAATTGAAAAGGAGTGATATCTGTGAAATTGTGATCTCTATAAGGTATTGAGATTCACTAAGTAGCTTTGAAAAGGTTATTTTTAAAAAGTTGTTTTAAATATAAGGATTTTAGTGGATAGGGCATTCAGTGTGCATCTATTCAGTACTACAGTGTAAAAAGAGTCATGGCCTATGTCAGGGACAATGATTTTAATTCCAAATTATTGATGCGACATTCAAATCGATAAAATATGTTAAAATTACCTTAGAATAGTTAGCTAGGGGGATTCGATAGAAGTGATCTGATGGATGTAGTGAATGTTCCCTGAACCTTTGTAAAGGAAGCATTCCAAGAACATTGTGAATTTCACTGATCCTTTGTTATCCAAAACTATAGAATATTAGTGGAATTTGGTATGACCGAAAAAAAGTCGTTGTATACTCCTTTGGCGTAGCCCTTTGTGTTAAAACAAGTAAAATTGGTGTCCCCACTCTTTTCATTCATTTGTATGATTGGTTTAATGGGTTCCTTCCGAAATGAGAATAATAACCATCAGTTTACAAGAAAAACTTGACACACTGATTCACCCCTCCCCTCTCATGGTGTTACGATGTCCATAAAGTGGTATCAGAGTAAGGTTGATTGTGTTAGATATGCCCATTTCCATAATGAAGAATTCAACAATTGTTTGGGGATTCACCTTCTTTGATGGAAGTAATTTTCAGATCTGTAAGAACAGCATGAGATCACCTCAAAGATATCTTAGAATGTATTTCCACTTTATTACTATGGAAAGAATACATGTTATTAATCCAACAAGAATATATTTGACTGATACAAATAATAAAATTCTTGATGTTGATTCAAAAGTTCATAATTATTTCACCCTTACTCTTTCTAATTAGATTTATATAAAGGTGACAGGTTGCACCTCCAAAGAGTCTATGTGGAAAAACTGAAAATATTTATAAAAGTGTCAGTAAAGTGAAAGAGGAAAAACTAAAAGTTCTACAAAATAGGTCTGACTGTCTAAATATGCTTCCTAATAAAAAATAGGATTCATTCTTCAATATAATAACTGAAGTTATAGGAGAGATTTTATGTCTAGTAAAATATATCAAAGACATTGATATAGTAAAGAAAATATTGATAAGTCATCCACCCCTTTAAAATTTTATTGTGTATTCCCTTGAGTAAAGTGATCTTTTTAAACTTTCACAAGATGATCCACTATGTAGCTCGGTGGCATATGAGATGAGAATCAAACCATAAGTGGCTACGACTCATGTATGTCAAAAAATGGCATTCAAATACATGAAAAAACTCAAAATTTCCTGAGATAGTGTTGATGAAGATGACGAGGAAAAAATAAATTCTCTATCTCATTACCATGAAGCTCAATAATTGAGAAGGTAAACTTAAAGGTATGTTAACTCTAGCATATTTTCGTTGTGGCGGAGTTTGGAACATTTCCCCTCATTTCTCAAGAATGTTTAAAGATGAGGGGAGTGAAGATAAAAACATTGAGAATCCTCAAAATTGGGTTTTCAAACAGGGACACTTCAAAGCTAGAACTAAATTAAAAAATATTATTTTTTTTTGCGAAGTGGAATACGATTATAATGAATTCTATGGGAAAGAAGATCTAAAATTTAGACTGGAAACCACAATAACATGATGGTGCCGTTGAAAAGTCTGAACCATTAGCAGATAAATCTTGAGATAATCAAATGACTACTAATGTCCATCCCATGTTCCAACATAAGGACGCTTTTGGTAAGACTGGGAATTAATGTAATAGATGTAATAAGAGGAATGAAATGGTGGGGGAATCATCAGAATATGTTGATCAGTTAGAAGTTAAAATTGATTGACTGAAAGCACTGGTGAAAGTACAGTCATCAATCCTAGAAATCACTAATGATGTAGTGGAACTAAAACATAGAATTTAAGAATAAGAAAAGGTAATTAATGACCATGCCATTAGACTGGAGGATAATTCCATGACTATTGAGGAAAAGAAGAAGTTGTTACTCTAAGAAGTAAGCTCAAGAGTGGATCAAATTGAATATAATTAAAGAAGAAAATAAAATTTGGGAGATTGTCACATTTTTAGTTATTGGAGAGAGATATGTGTGGTTCTACTTTAGTGGAATATATTTTTAATTATAAAATACATTGTTTCCTCAGAAACATTGGAATCAATTATGATGTTGTGACATCAAATTGAATAGATAAAGTGAACAATAATAAAGGCAAGATGAATATTGATCATCTTGACAAAACTAGAAAAATTGCTGAAAAAGATACACTTCAATCAAACTAAAAGTATAATTGAAGACTATACTTGACCTTTCAGAAATGAGAGGTAGTCAAACTATTTTCCCATGGAATAAATCCTGAGGGGAAATAGAAGTGAGTAGAAATTTATTCTCATGTTGTTTCAGTTCTGGGGATATCTAGGTCATACCATGTCATATTGCGAAGAGCCAAGGATCTGTCTGAATGGGGAAGATCTAGGAGTTCAATAAAGGAGAGAAAATTCATATCCTAAATTTTAAAGAATAAATTTTCTCTTTTGATACTGTTTTCATTTTTCTAACTTTGGCTATAAAGCAGTGCACAACAGGAAATGGAATAAAAGGAAAAATTCATACAACTATCACAGACAAGTCTATATTCAAAACCAGATGGTGTGGCTAATTAAAATAGATTTTCCCTTTTGAAAGAAGAGTATGAATATGATGAACTTTATTACATGGATGAAATAATTGAAAGCCCATTATTTTTCTACACTCAATCCAATATCTCATGGAAAGAAAAAAAAGAAAATTGAAATATTTAACCTTACAGAAGTTTCTCTCAAAGTTACAACAAGAAATAGAACCTAGATCTTTGATATATGATGTTCAAACCACATAATAGGTAAGGTTGACTTATTAATGAATTTTAAGAAACAGGTTGATAGAATAGTAATATTTGTTAATGATCGTGATTTTAAGATAAAAGGAAGTGAAAGCACTGATCTGGATAATAGAGAGATGAAGACCACTTATGTTATTTTTGTGGATGGATTTCATCATAACCATCTTAGTGTATGTCAAATCTATGACTAATGAATTATCCTGATATTCAATCTGAAGGGGTGTACTACTGGAGGAAAGATATGTGATTATCATATGAAATGATACAGAATAAAAGGAATCTTTTATAAGGTCGACATTAAAGAAATCATTTTCTACATGATCATTTAAGAAGAAAATAACTTGTGGTCCTAGAGATTGGGGAACATTAATCAACAATACATGGAGAAGATATCAGAGATAAATATATTCATGGATGTCCTAAAAATGAAGCATGAACGAGAGAAGGATTTCAATTCTTGTATACGGTGGAAGCTAGACTGTAGTTATTATCTTCCAAAAAAGAAAATCACATCAAATCATCATGATCTCATCCATACAGATGTATGTGGACTGATAAATGTTACTCGAACACATGGATAAAGGTACATTTTTCTCATTATTGATGACTATAGTATAATTTCTTGTATTACGGTTGTATATAGAAAATGGAAAGTGCTCAATTGTATGAAGAATAATCACCAAATTTCCGAGAATGATACTAGGAGATCAATCAATGTTCACGGTCTAACAATAGATGGGAAAACATGTCTATTGAGTTTAAAAATTACATAGATATGTATATAATTCAACATCAGGTGGCTGCTATGAGAACCCCACATAAAAATAGACTTTTTGAGCACTGAAATAGAGAGGTGAACATTATGGATTAATCTGTGCTGATTGAGAGTCTTATATCTCACCACTATTATAAATAGTTTGATTATACTACAGTATATATTCAAAATCTAATAGGGCTATATATGGGTTAAATGATGACATCATATGAGTTGGGTCATGGAAGGAATCCCTCATAGAAGTATTTATGTGTTTTGGGAATGAAATTTTCCATAAAAAAATGAAACAAAACACGAAATGAATGGTGATGTGGTAGATGAAGTAATATTCCTTGGATATTAAATGAATATAAAATCTTACAAATGTTTCAACAAGAATCATGTAAAAAATATCGAAAGAAGTTATGTAAGGATAATTGAATAGAAGACCACATATACTATAAAGGAATCTTATACTGATGTGATTGAAGATGCAAAAGATAGAGGACAAAAAATAGATTAAAATACAAATGTAAAATAATAATTGCAACACATTCAAGATCCTCAAAATGATGTTAACTCTAAAGAACAATCTGGAGAAGATGTCCTGGATGAAGAGAATTCAATTGAACCTCAACTGAGAAATTGAAGAGCATATATTGGTCAATCCAACATCATCATGGATTTGACTGCACCCACACAAAAAAGGTGAATGACAAAAATTGATCAATCATCATTCCTATCAATTATGGAACCATCCTCATTTTTAGAAGCTAAAAATGATGAATCATGGGTTAAATCTATTAATAAAGAGTTGGATGACATTGAAAAGAATGAAAAATGAGATCTAGTTAAGAGACCCGAAAATCACATTGTGATTGGTACAAAGTTGATCATCAAGAATAAATTCGATGAGCATGGAAATTTTATTATAAATAACTTATGACTAGTGTGTAATGTTTATTCACATATTTAAGGGGTCGATTTTGAAGAAACATTTTCACCGATGGTTAGACTGGAGTCAATTTGGATATTTTATTCCATGGAAATCCAATGAGGATATAAATTGTATCAAATGGATGTGAGGAAAACATTATGGAATGGGTTTTATAAAGAATAAGTCCACATTCAACAACCAGTAGGATTATTTCATAGAAATTATGAAATGATGATTTATAGATTAAAGAAATTAGTCTATGATATTAAGTAGGAACTATGAATGTGGTACTCAAAACTGGATTCATACATAAGGATGTTCAAATTTAAAAGAGGAGGAGTGGATCACAATATCTATAGGAATAATTTTTCGATTGATCAATTCATGGTGTTAGTATATGTGGATGAAAATATTTTCAATGGAAGCTAGTAGGATCAATGGAATAATTTTCCAATCCCATGAAATATGAATTCAAAATGTATTTGATTTGCTAGCTCACATTATTCATGGGGCTATAGATGATACAGAGGATGTACTACACTTTCATTTCTCCGAAAAACTATGCAATAGAGATGCTGAATAAATTTAATATGCATGAATCTAAACCAATGTAGACCCTAATTGTGGTTGGAAGAAAACATGGAAAAACATGAGGATGGGTCTTTTGTGGATATCACTATGTATTAGAGAATCATTGAGTTCCAATAAATTTAACTTCTCCATGACCAGATACTGTCAATGATACAATCATGGCAGCCGATTTTCAAAAAAAATCCAAAGGAAGAAAATATGAAAGATTTGAAAATAATCATGAGGTATGTTCAAGGTACATATATCTATGGGTCATACATTAGTGCATGAAGATATAGTGAACTATCATCATTTTCTGATGCTGACTGGGCATGAGATATAGTGTTGAGAAAATCCACCAGTGGTGGAGAATTCTATATTGGGATGAAATGTATGGGATGGTTGAGATTGAAATTGGACAATACTTCTCTTAGTATTGCTAAAGTTGAACTTATATCTGCTACAAAGGCATGCACTAAATTACTTTCTATAAAGCGGTAACTGACCAACATTGGTGATGAAGTTAAATAGGCAATGGTGATTCACTATGAAAACTAGAGCATTATTGATCTTATGAATAATAAATTTCAACATTCACATATGAAATATATTTAATTATGATATCACTTCATCAAGGAGAAGGATGAACACGACATGATTAAAATGGATCATGTGGGAACTGATGAGAATGTGTTTGATATTCTTACTAAGCCATTGGAAGCGTCTATGTTCAAGAAGCATCAGTTGAACTTTGGTGTTCAGCAACCAAATACTACATAAGAAAGACATGAGATTCTCCTCTCCCCAATTTTTTTTAATTGTCTTAATCTATTTGTGAAGGATATGTAGTATTATGGGTGAGATATGATCCAGGGTGACTATGTTTTGAGATCAACAATGTAAAAATACCAGTCTTTGGGTTTATATCCAATGAGGTATAAATGGATAAATTCAATGTGGAAATGTTAATTTGGAAAAGTAGAGGATGGAATTTTTTTCTGTTTACTGGTTGGGTGCAGGAGAATGGAGAAAAGCGAAATTCAATGAGTTTCAACAGAGAGAATGTGAATGGAAAAAACAATCCAGTGTCATGAGAATAGAACTCATGTCTTTCCTCTTATTTTATACACCGAGCATTACTCAGATAGACAATGATTGTTGGCTAAATTGATTATTTCATATCATATGTTTAGAATTGATGGTGCTTCAATGAATTTATCTACTGATCGACAACAAACCCAAAGGGGGTGATTGGTGGAACCATGATTATTCTTTATAGAGAGTCAGGTTTGGTTTGTGTCCGTTTGCAATCCTCACATGGATGGCCAATGGATAATTAAAGAGATTGAAATTAAAGGGATCACATAGTTCAAGCCATAATTAGATTTTATAGTTACCTCATTTCTCAGTGTTCTAAAAAATAATTGGTCAAAAATTTGGAGAATAGAAATCAATGTGAAAAGATAATTTCCCTGAAGGCCTTATGGAAATATGGAAATAGCATGAGTTTCAAGTAGATTAGCTTCATGAGTTATGTTTTGTAAAGGCATGAATAATTGTGATCATGTGATCTATGATTATAGGAAGATCATATGTGAGATTCATGAAAGCATGAAGGTCCGACAAAAGGATTTGTGAGTTCAAATTTGTGGCGTCGCAAAATTATTTGATAGAAAACTATACGGTTACGATGAGAATTTTGAACATGAAATATCCTTGGAGCATTGTGAAGGGAGATTCCCTACAATGTCATTTTTCACCAATCTGGAAATCACGCCAGAAGAAGCAGGGCTCCTCGTTCGCCCACACATATAAATAAGAGGCCACTCATCTCCATTCCACACAAACATTAGAGAGAAAATACAAAATTTATTTGATTTCATGAAGCTAGGGGAGCTCCATGAAACTTGGATTGTATGCAAGCTTTATAATTGTGACAATACTTCCCATGTCTGGGCTGATGATAATGCTTCTAAGGTATGTGTACTTTTTGATTATGGGGTGTTCTTCCTTGGATCAATGAGCTTCATTAAGGAAGTTACATTGCGAAGGTAGTTTGCTTCATGATGGAAGTGAGTTTCGCAATGGCATATGAGCTTTGTAAAGGTGTTTTCTCTGCAAATTCCAGAGATATATGAAGGGTTGATCTCTACAAAGAAATATGCTCTACAACGGTTACTGCTTCTGTTAATTCTTGAGCTCTATGAATGGTTGAGAATTTCAATATAGTTAGTATTTCTAAGGAGTGATATTGGCACAATTGTGAACTTTGTAAGGTAGTGAACTTCACGAAGGGGCTTTTCGAATGAGACTTGTAAAAGGATTTTTTGAATATTAGACTTCGCGTGGACATGGATTTCAGTGTGCATAAATTCAATACTACGGTGTATGAATATTCACATGATAATTCAAGGACAAATATATTAATGAAAAATCAATGAAGCAACAGTAAAGATATAAACTGATTAAGACTTCTCTCAGAGTAATGAGCTGAGGGCAGAGGGGGTCAATGAAAGTGACCCGTGGGACATAGGGACCAATCCCTAAACTTTTGTGAATGTAGTGTTCCTCACATAGAGTTATTTTGAATGATACTTTTTAACCAAAAACTAGTGAAGATTAGTATACTTTGGTATGAATGAGAAACTATTGGTGTATTCTCCTTGGAAGTATCCCTTTTTGGTGAACTATATAAAATTTTTGTTCCCTAACTTTGCACATATTTTTCTAAAATTCTTAATGGGTTCCTTCCAATATTTGAACTAGACCCATTGGTTTGAAAGGAAAATTTGACACCCTAATTCACCCCTCCCTTATTACGGTGTTACAGGGTCTTTCATAAATATGAGGACTAGTACAATTTGGACAATGATATATTTTTATTCCATTGGATCAAGATATTATTCAAAAAGTACAACCATGAATGTAGTGTCCCCAACATTAATCTCTTTTATAAGATGGTATAGATAAAATTTGGTGTGTTGATCTGTGACTTCATCAGTGTGGAATCCTCCTCCATTTTTTGATGAATGGAAAATGTAGGGGAAATTTGATCATGTTCACTATATATGTAATGATGGTTGAATCCACATTCCTTACAGGACTCATGCTATAGGAAACTGGGAACCTAATACCCACATGCATGGGGGTAGGAGAAACATTTGTCTGGAAATCCATAATTACTATAATACAACCATGAAAACCCCCACACATTAAATTTTTGGGACTTCATGCCATATTTTACCCTCCATAATCATTCTGATGAGGTGATCGACACACTTGTTCATTGATACGAGCACGAAGGGGTCATTATCACTAGGGATATAGCCCTCAAAGACCTTGATGCAATGATAAATCGCTAACAGAACCACCCACAATGGATAAATATGGGGAAAACCCTCATTATAATTAATAACTTCTTCTAGAGCCTCTCTCCAGTGCAAATTTACTTCTCAATCCCCTATTTCGAGGAGGTAGGGGATTTTTGGGGCTTGCCTATATCATCCACCACTCAAGATATAACTATGAGGGATCCAACGAGGCCTCATAATCTCTAACACTAACAATATATATAGGGTTATGATAATTTTGATGTCATCCTCACTCTTCTAGCCCCAGTCAAGAACACCCGACACTGAAGATGAGGGTAGAACAAAACCATTTCCTAATAAGAGGCATCTTCAAAAGCTCTAGTGTATCCAATCATCACCAGTGTATCCAACTAAATCCCCACAATAAGTTAATGGGGATCCATATTCATCTTCCTAGTATTTATACCCCCTCTACCACATAGGCAGTTAGGATTAACTCTATAAGTAACTTGTTCCACGTACAATTGTTACGATCCATCCCATGATGGGTAATATCAATGCTGATGTCCTCCCTAAACCGTTACCGACCCATGAGTTGGTTCTCCCCACACTATAACCAACTAATGAGGCAGTCACCACTACACTACTAATAACCCATGTGAAATTACTTACCTGTCTGTATACATTCCTTGATATGAAATATTATTGCAGGGAAGGAGGTCGAACACCCATTTTGGGGGCTGTGTTTATCACTCAATCCCTGAATGACATGAAGAAAACCCAATAATATCTCTGAAATACATGTTTCAAGAATCCTAAAAACATATGAGTCTAAACATAGGATGAATCCTATCATCCCCAACCTTTTTTACTACAATACAATTGAAGAATCAATGAGGAACCTTCACCCCCACTACCAGAGTCTTGGAAAGAAGCACATTAATTGAGGAACCCGATCTAGAAATTTGATTTTCATTTGACCCCTTGATCCCTCGGCATATACCTAAAAATAGTGGAAGTTATAAACACATTATAGGGACTCATATTCAAATTCTCTCTATGACCATCAACTTCCTACTCTCTTCATCAACACAGGAAGTTTGAGAGATATCAAGGTTTGGGTTGGTTACCTTAGATGATTATGGGATCTCTGTTTAGCCACAAAGTTATAATATAGATATTTTACATGAGGAAGTGGTAAATAATATATTCTATATAGATATTATATTGAATCTATCTTTACCTCCAAAAGACATCCCAACATGTAGCATAAATTTGACCCATGAATCACCACCTATTTTGGTATATCAATTAAAAATAATTTATGTGTTGGTGGTGGCACCATTATCTCATTTTATTCCGATTGGGGAATGGAAAAACAAGAATAAGGAACATCCCACTAGAAATGAGAAAGATGACTTTTAGGTGCTTCTGGACATCGACAACTAGTCAGTAATGTCTTGGAATCCCTTATCTCTAGGTTTTTTCACCCCAGAGTCCCTCATTGAAAACTATGTAATTTAATTTTACCATATTATCATCCGATGCTTCATAGACATTGGGACCATTATATGGCTTTGAAATAATTACATGAGCATCTCAATGTCATTCCATAATAGTGTATTACTGTATAGATTTTGTCACTCATTATAGCTTTGTGTCCAGATTCATATGGATAGACAAAAACTCTCTTAAAAACTGATGTTAAGAGCTTTGTTAGGATCCATTGGGTCAAGGATGAGGCTTATCCATGTGTTCATATTAGAGTATATAGTTATTATGTCTTCCTCCACTTCAACACTGTCATACGGTAGTGGAGAGAACTTTAATATGGCAGTTATACTCATAAGTTTGGTTCCCATATCATTTCAACTATAATCAATGTGGACACATCATAACAACATAAGACTAGAGGAACAAGGCCACCGATGAAGGTAATGATGGAGAATTTCCCCCTCAAGGGGTGACATAGTACTAGGTAGACCTCCCAAGGGGAATCCACATTCATTATTATAGAAAGGCACTGGGACTCTGAATTCCACCCAATGTGACATTACTGTTAAACTATAGGTATGAAAATGATGGAAAGGAACATTTCAAACCAACTTAACCATCCAAGGTTGCTCCAAAAGAAGATTCAAAACCAATGATATTATTCATTTCTTCATAATCTTAGGGATTGCAAAAAGATCTTAGCTGAGTTCATTGTTATGTAGTTCCTATAGAATAAAAACCTCATAAGGGGCCACATCTATCCTCCAGTGGGGCACCCGAACCTCGATCATACACCACAATTTTATCTTAGTGCCACCAAAAATGTCCCGGGATGAAGTCAGGGGACATGGAATACTATTGAGATATGTGTCTCACAGTCCTCCTATGAATCATGATTATCCACCATGGGATAAATATTGTGATGCTCCTTAAGTCAATGATCCTATTAATGAATTATTTGGACACGAAACCCCACCATGATGTTGTGATATCTTCCACCATTTCTCATATAGAGGCTCTTGAAACATGATAGGTGGAAGTTATTCATGAAGAAATGGTGTAACTAGTATGGGTTTATCAAGTTCGATCACTATAGAGTTTCTAATCATTTCTTCAACCAATTTAATGGGATGGGTGACCCACTACAATAGTCAGTCCACATAACCTCAAGGTGTACACCAATTTTTTGGATTATAGAATAGAAAGAGGATACCATGATCAGATTATTTATTCAGAAAATGGAGGGGACATCATACGTCTAGTTCTGTATGCTTTCTACAAGATCCATGGATGGTTGGGATGACCTCTCTAGGTATCTACTTTACAATTTTATGTCCACCTCACATATGAATAGCGTTATTAAATTCTCCGAATTCAAGAAGAGGCTTGATGAGAGAGTTTTAAACTTTTTCAATTGAGGGAAGGGGATAAAATACTCACATAACATTCCATTGTTCTAGGAATAATTGGTTATAATATGCATGGCGAGCATACTGGGTGATATGGTCCCTGTCCATATCTCCTAAAAATACAAAGTTGTATTTTTAAATATCTATAAAAATTATTAGTTTCTTGAAGAATCCTTAAAATGTACTAAACAAAATTCAATCCCATTTACCCATATTTCTCTCATGATAAGGCCCGTAAAATCATAAACAATCGTCTCTACGCATGTAGAGGTACCTAAGCCGATACACCTTCATGAACCTTTATGGATGAACCTTGCCAAGCATGTCCCTACTTGGACTAATCTCACCCAATACATAATATCAATGTATATCATCACTATTCATAGCGGCCGAAATTAGATAATGTGTCTCTAGCCAATGGTGATGTCCATTTTTCTAGGGTCACATTCATAAAAATTCAGAAAATGATTTTTTTAATGGACTCAAAAGTACATGGATATTTCATCTATTCGATGGAGATGGGATTCATGATGTTTCTAAAGTAAAGGAGATTCCATGAGTCCCAATAACCTTATCACATTGATAATTTTCTATATCACAATATCCTTAGAAATAACATCCTAGTGTAATTTATATTAAATGATTTTCCCCAGGATCAAGTGGATCATTGCATTGTATTGTTGGTGTAAAACATGTATCCTTTGACCCCAATGGTGATAGTGAGGAATCCAGTGAGTGGAAATAGGTTCCCAGCCTTGGGACACAAATGTATGATGACTGGTTGGCTCACAAAGTATTCACTCACACACATAGTATTATTCATACCTACTTGATCAAGCCATCGATTTTGATGGTTTTCACACCTTCGCCGATAGCATCATCCAAATCTACGTCACATCCTCTACATTTCTAAAGAATACACATCGATAGTGAAAGGGAAATTATATTCCCCCACTGGTTCTAAATTTATATCTCTTTTTTAGTGATTTCATGCCTCCTGAATTTTGATGTTCACCCAGGGTACACCTTGCGCAAGATTATTCCACTGATGAGGCAAAAGAGTAAAACTTCATAAATGTTGTTGACCTAGTGAACTTTTTCACATAAAATACAATGATGAATTCAATAAATACCCCTCGAGCACCTCTAGTTGATATCATTGAATGAGAGGTAGAGGACATGCTTGTATACCAAATTCTCTTTTCCGTGATCTAAACTAGGGTGTTCATGTTACATGGTCTAGGTAAAAAAACATGAATATTCCCTAGAAAGAATATCCCTCATGATCTATGTCATCAGGTTTGCCTCTATAGATGATTATATTAGTTGATTGTATAGATCATATGTGACATCAACATGATCAGTGGATTCTAGATGAGGCCCAACCGCAACCAAAAAATTCTCATCAGGATGTTTCTTAGAGTAGTCCATCTATCTGGTAGTAGAATAACACTAATAGCATATACTATTTACGAGTTCATCCAATTGAATATACTGCCTACCCTTCCAAGGAATGACCCTATGTAGGAAATAATATTCCCTTAGAAAAAAATAATGATG
This sequence comes from Viscum album, assembly GCA_963277665.1. Taxonomy (NCBI): domain Eukaryota; kingdom Viridiplantae; phylum Streptophyta; class Magnoliopsida; order Santalales; family Viscaceae; genus Viscum; species Viscum album. The sequence goes on from OY728142.1 coordinate 1,495,170,899, forward strand.
TGGTAATGCATGTCATCATCATACTTGGGGGGATTTAGATTCTATAGGTTCCCATATTACCAAAAGAAATATGTGAGGCCATTAACGAATCCTTGAAAAGAATACTTCAGTTTAAGGATGAGGTAGCTGCCACATAGGCATACTTTTCAAAGGAGGATGAGAAAGGGGAATGTCATGACATTTTCCCATATTATGGATAATATGATGGTTTCACTATTAATGGGAAAACACAACAACTGTTCATCATATTTTAGTTTAATGAAATGGAAATATTCCACTGCCTAAGGTATAATGGATATGGAATCAACCTCATCCTAACAATGATTATTCAATTGTTGGGACATAAAAAAGTATATCTAACTCCCTCCAACTTGACAGTTCCTGTTTATAATAAGAGTGAGTAGAAATCCCATGGAATGATTTTGTTGAAGACTCAATTCAATGGGCTGGAATGATGAACTGAATTTATAGTAGTCTCATAAAATTCAACCTAATATTTGTTCTTAAAAAGGTTTTGGATCCATTTTCATGTAGTCCTCCCCTACTCATATCACCAATTCCTCAAATACTACCATGATGGGCATGTAGTGGTACTACATGGTGATGCGACCCCTTTGACCCTTGTAAGGCCCACTACAAAGATATTGGCTCCTATTAAGGGAGGTAAAGTAGGTTTATAATGATGGGGTTTAGCTTATAAATTCCCCTAATGATCTAATGGAAACCACATCTGATCTATCAGTTGACTTGAATGATTTATTTTTCCTCCAAATTTATTGAGTAGATCTTATAATGGAAGATATAGGGTGATTCGTTGTTCCCCTTATTAAGAAGGCAAGGCTCACATATTACCTCATACTCCTAGAGAAGAATGGACCAAATGATATAGGGAGAACCAACTCATGTGAAGTATAGAGAAGTTCAACCCATGGCCACTGATCCATTGTATTACCTCATAATCTAAAAACCAGTGCTTAATAATTGAATGTTGAATCATCAAAATATCCATGATATCTAGAGATGACCTCACATATGATAACCAAATTGTATTTTCTCAACAAATTCTTTCACCATAGTCTCAAAATAGCAGGAAACCCTTAGAGAGGATTCTATATCCCCTAATTTTGTCTCAAGATATATTCCACAATCATCAATATGGGAAGAGCCTCATCTCTGGAAACTCTTATCTCAAATGACGTGGAGTATTTTGATGAAACCATCCCTCATTTGAAGAGGGTGTATCCACCAGTATAGATGAGTTAACCCATGTTAATATTGGTACTGATGATGATTTGATGCTGACACTAATCGAAAAAACCATGTATTCATAGGAGTAGGATCTGTATGTGAACTTCCTAATATAGAACCATGATATTATCACTTAGAGATATGATGAGATTACATGGATAGAAAACAATTTCAACATTCATCACCATGGTCTCATATTGATCCAACATGGGTTCCAACATCATCTTATAAAGATACATTCCTCACACGGTGTTGTAGTCGATGTTTATGTTGACAGTATTGTAAAGAAGAATTTTATTATGGAGGTCCAGTACCCCATGTGTCTATCAACCATTGTCCCATTTAGGATGAAGAATGGATAGATTAGAATCTGTATCAACTTCTGGGACCTCAACTTTTGTTATTTGAAGGATTATAATATGCTTCACATGAAAGAGTGTTTTATTGATCCTACTAACAGGTTACAGAAACTCTCTATCATAGAAAGATACTTTGGGTATAATTATATCTATTTGTTCCTCAGGGGTGAAGATCAAAATACCTTTCGGGAAGCCTATGGGAATTTTTAATATTTGGTAATTCATTTCATCTTGAAAAATGTTAGAGCCACTTATCAGTGGGAATGAACCATATATTCAATCCAAATCTCATAATGATTGTGGAATGTTATCCGGACAATGTGGTAGTCCAATCCCACTAGGTTTTGGACCATCTCAAGTATATTGAAAAACATTCCAGCTTCTTATTCTCTCGACACTACAAGTCTTACCCCCCATAAGAGTGCATTCAGGGTTACCTATTGAAAATTTCATGGCATCACAGTATGATATAGAGGAATAGTGGTTAAACCACATAAGATTAATAAAATACATCAAATTCATCCTATGAGAAACCTATGGGAGTAATGAGGAATCCAAGGCCACATAGCCTATATTCATCAATTTATTGAAAATATAACTGACATGTGTATAACCTTTTCATGGGTGATAAATAAATGTAACCATTTACATGTGGGATGAGGAGTTCCTTAATTACTTTGAGGGTATAAATTATTACATGTTGTAGCCTCCTATTATGATGCCACCAATATTAGGAACGTATTTGGTCCTAATTGTGACTACATAAGAATAGTCCCTCAGTTACCACCAAGCATAGAAAAAAATGAATTCATGGAAAATAGGCTCTACTTTCTAAGTCTCATTATAATCAACATGGAAAATACATACTCTCCCATCAAGAAGAGTTTCCTCGCACTTGTTTTTTCATTATAGAATTTGTGACATTATTTGTAGCATCATGAGATATAAATGATGTTCCAAGAAAAACTGCTAATGTATATTATCAATCTCCCCATGGATATGGGATTATTGGAGCATTGGGATTTAATCCTTCAATAGTTTGACATTAGTATTTTCCCACAGAAGGATTTAAAATTCTTGGGATTGGATGAAATCCAAAAAAAATTGTATCCCCTAAAGAACTACCCATGGATGTTGATTTCCTAGATGAAGCTATTTTATATTTGGATCTAGTTGTGCCATGATGGCATATGTATTTTGATGGTGCCCCCCAGACCATGACTGGTAAAAGGGTCAATGACCCTAAGGCAAATAGGGTAGTCCTAGGGATCATCTTCATCACTCTGGTGTAGGTTGTCCTTTTCATACTCTTTTATGTAGTCAGAAGGATTCACAAATAAGGAGGTAGATTATCAGGGCCTTATTACTCGTCTTTAGTTGACCCTCGAGATTGATGTCCCATTTTTACATGTTAAGGGTGACTCTATACTATCCTTAAAACAAATAAGGGGTTACTACATCAACTGAATGAAAGAGCTTGTTTCCCGGTTGGAACATACCCACTAATTGATGGCCCAATTAAAATCCTAGAAGATGTTGACTCATGATCCATGGTCATATAATTGTCGATCTAGTTCATTAGATATCTTGGTTATTCCATTTTTAGATCCATAAAAGGATGACCCAGTCATTCACGTAGAACACAGAAGGGTCATCTCCCCTACCGCCTCAGATTGTTGAAACTAATAGGTAAATCAACTAAATGACACTATTCTATAATAGTGACCTCTAATACCCTCATAGATAATGAAATGACTTATTGGATTACTCCCTTAATTGAGTATCTCTTTCCTGGAATTATATGACCAGACCAAGATGAGGGTTAGTGAATCTACTGGTATATACTGCTTTATTAACTCAATAGTGGGCCTAACCTTGAAAAAACCCTATACATGAATGGGTTCAATGGAATTATCATTTGTTATATCCAAATATATTAGACACATCACATCGTTTTAAGGGTCAATGCTGAATCTTGTGGGTTTGATGAACTGATATGGAAGCCCCCCTTCCATATTCAGATATTGGGCTTCCTCTAGACAACCATGGTTCATGACAGTATTGAGTTCACTAAGAGGTGTGATGAATGTCAGATCTAGGAAAACATTGGGAATCCATCTCCAGAGCATATCCACACAAGAATGTAATCTAATCCCTTTTCAGTATGGGGATTTGATGTCTTGGGGCCATACCTACTAGAAATAACTCAATATTTTAGGTTGATTTTGATAGAAGAATATTTATTTTAAAAATAGGCAGGTGTGGTTCCCCTTAATGATGTCAACACCCGATCCATGATTTATTTTGTGATGTCTCGCATTATTCATCAGTTTGGAGTGCCTCATACTATTATCATAGAAAACAACCAAAACTTCTAGGATACTAAGTAGAAGAAATTTTATGTCAAGTACAATGTCATTTCCAACCATAATTGTCACTACCATTAATAAGAAAATGGGAATATTGAAGAATTCAACAAGGATGTCTCCAAAATCTAGTATAAGATGGAGGGACAAAACAAGAGGAGTTTTCTGGATAAGCTCCCCAATAACCTCCGGTACTTTCAAAAGAAAACATTTAATTCTAAAAATTAGACCCCATACCCATCAGCTTATGTAATAAAGACATCCTTATCCACTAAGGATCAATTTAGATAACTCCTAATGGCTGTTTATGATGATGTAGAAGCCAAAATGTCTAGTATAAGTCCATATAGACGAGTTGGAAGCCCATGAGAAGAACAGTATCCAAGATATTCATAACATAAAGAGGAAACAAAATAGTATTGAGATATAATTCAACAAGAAGGTTATGCTACAATCTTTCATTAATGGGGACATGAAACTGGCTCTCAGAAAACAGATGACACCTAACCAATATTTTTGGGATTGGGAGCACAATGGTATGGAAATTAATTATCCATATATTCCATTATAATGGATAATAATATTTTATTATAATGGATTAAGATCATATAAAACATAACAATAATTCAATTTTTATCAATATTTACCTCTTTTGAAATCTACGGTCTAGAAATTATGACATTAAATAATTTGAATTTGGTCGAAAAAATGGACTTAAACAAGGATTCATTGTTAAGGCTATGTGGCCTTAAACTCTAGCTACAAGGGTCCTATATATTTTAACTAAAACTAACTGACTCCACCAGTGTCAAATCATTATAAAATTAAACTATTTATAACCCCTATGGTCTGAGATCCATTAACTTAGACTTTTAGTACCCATAGTCTAAGGTGTTTTACTTTAAATTAAAAAGCCCAGCATCGTTAGTACATGCTTTTAAATGTCATTCCCACCCTATGTGATAAGAAACAATTCAACATATGAATAATGTGGGTTGAACAAAAATGTATTTTCATTATCAAATGATGATTAATGATATCCTTACCCAATGATATATACATATTGGATTCCCCCTAAAAACTGTGGGATGCCTCATTTTCCTCACTCGAGAGGACAATCCCTTATGATGCATATCATCTACCATAATGAGTTCTAGAGCTACATGTGGTTTGATTCCCATTTCTATGAGACATGTAGTGACTCCTAGACACATTTTCATTACTACCAACCACTATTTCACCATTAACCCTTTCCCCAGGGGTACCCTAACTGGCATTTGATCTTTTAGCCTCACTTACTAACAAAGAATCACAAACTTAAAAATATGGGTATTTTATGTCAAGGTATTTATATTTCATAGGTATTTTCATCTTCGTATATCCATGTTCAGTTTTACATTTTCATACCATGAAAATACCCATTAAACAAACAATTTCCCTTTCCAGGAAAAATGACTTTGAACTGCATTCCAAATTACCGTTGGTCCTATATTAAAAATCATTAATTGTGTATCAAGAATACACCTCAATGATATTTAAACTATGGAACATATGCCCCATCTTTATATTAGAGGGTTCCCCTATATGTTTTTATAATTAGGATTATAAATTACCACATATCCAGATCTATGTGTGGCTTTATTCCCATTTCCAGGGTATACATAGTGGCACCTAGAACTCCAACCTTTGGGAAAAAATACCAAATCATCATAAAACCACCAATTATCTATGGTGATAATTAGTAGATATTACCATTGTACCATATAATTTAGTGTAATTACTCAATAAAATCCATATACCCATTAGTTGTATGAGATTCCCTTATGTACAGACCTGAGGAAGAATAAGGGGCATCTCGATGCGTAATCCCCACAAACGTTCTCATCACAAAATGTTAAACTATAAGACATACCTTTTATGAGATCGAGATTCCTCATATGTTATAATTAAGATGAAACAAACCAATGATCTAAAAACAAGATGATAAACTATATCCTTACATCATATAAATTTGTGATACCTCATATCATAAATATTATATCATTCAATGTCCTCTCTATAGATGACACTACCCTTATGGTGTCAGTCATCTATTATGCTGCCTCCCAGAACTACATGTGGAATGATTCCCATTCTCATGGGGTATGTAGTGAGGCTTATACCTTCTATATTCAAGTCCATCCTCAGTACCAACCTATTTTAGAGTCTCCCCTAGTCTAAACCTAATGACATTAAACTATGTGAAACTAGTTTCATGATTTCAACATGTGGTGTAGAGGTCCCTTGGCTCATTTCATATAACTATTTTAGTCATATAAAATAACCAATAATCATTGGAGAACATTTAGTCCTCTTGTTTCAAGAATTATTTCCCTAAACTATGTTAATTTGTCACCCTAGTGGCTCCACCTTCACGTAGTTTTTTTTTCACAACCTATGTTTCAACAAAGGAAATCCATTTATCTTTTTCATAGCATCCTCAATCAAGAGTATTTACCATCAAGAACCAGTCTTCTACCACACCAACTTCTAAAATTATGTGCTTCTTGAATGTTGTATTCATGTGATACATAACTGTAACGCCCCGACCCTTGCTACCCAGAGTCGGTGCATTACTTCATAACATTGGCATGATCACAAAAGATCAAGTCCCGAAAGACCGATTAGTTTATTAGCCTTGTAAATACTAGATACATTCATAAGTATTACATTACATCATAAAGTGGAAAACTAATAAAAAAGTCTTCATAGTCCACACTCATATCCTCTTCTGACTATCCCTGCAGGTCATTCATAAAATACTTCTTCACATCCTGGAAAAATATTAAACCATTGAAAGGGGTGAGCTCAGATGCTCAGTAAGGATAACAATATTGCGGAAGCATTCATAAATAAACATAAACATTTAAGGCAATGTATGACTAGATAAAACACCTTTTAAACTTGAACTTCAATATAATATGGAAAAAGTAAAACGAGATAATGTCATTTACATATTCACATGGATATTCTACTGGTCGAATAATCACATGCAATATCAATAACCACGTTCATAATGATGGAATGCATAATGCTAGACATTCTGGAACATTTTGTCAAGGCCTCGGCCAAGACATCTAAAATTATTAAGGCCTCCGCCAAAATCACAAATCAAATTGGGAAAGGGCCTCGTCCAATTCCATGTCTAGTTGTCTCATGAGACCTACCGATGCATCGAGGAGCTATAGCGGGCTCCACCCGTCATTTATTAAGTCCAATTCATTCCTCATATGAATAGTTTTAAACATATCATAAACCATAACATGATCGTATCACATAAAACATGCATAAAGGAAAAATAACATTTCCAAATTTCAATCACAAGATATCAATACAACACGTTGATATAATAAAAACTCTTTAAAAACCATTTTCAATACCAAAATAAAAGAAAGTTAAAACTTTGTATTTATTTTTCATTAAAAAAAGATGGCATGTAGAGGAAGCCGAAACTCAAATAATGGTCATGGCGGCGGAGAAGTCGTTGTCGCCGCATATGTACGGAAATAAAAAAATTCCCTTTTTGTGTTTTAGTAAAATGATTCGTATAAAAAGATTCCTTTTGAATAAACATAAATGTCAAAGGGGTTTATACACCATATAAATGAAAGTTGTGTATAAAACCAAATATGCCTCAATGAAAGGAGATTGAGACGAAGTCCATAAAAAGATCATTTTTAAAATAAAATATGTCTATTATGTGTATTCACTATAGGTACACATAAAGAAAGTAAAACTAAAAAATAGGACATAATAACATCATGTCATAATTTGAATGTAGGAGATTAACCCAAAGAATGGATGTTGGGTTAAGAAGTTCATGTACCTTGCGTCCTGTCCTGACTCGACCATTCATTAAGCTCCTGAATAATAAACTAGAGTTAATTCCTATTTACTTAAGAACCTTTTTCATGTTCATTATTCCTTTTATATCCCTTATTACCATGTTATAAACATTATGTAATTATTTAAGTTTATAACGGTCATTTTTTCGATCTTAGGTACTTGAGTCAAAAATAACATTCTTATAATTAAAAGTTGTTCATGTGGTGATATATCCATTATATCCATAATTATATTCATGATATAGATATCATATATCTCATATATATCCAGTATATACATGCATTTATAATATTCCATAACGTTTAGAGTTAAGAAATGAAATGCACCGTTCATGGAGACGGTAAGCCGTACATACGAATGAACACTACTTTCATTTCTATTTCATATTTAATAGAATGAAATCATAATTATATAAAGGTATAATATTTTTCCAGTATAATATCATATATATTATCATTTACTCCATCCTTTATACATCCCACATATGGCATTAACGATTCACATCACTTTGAGGGGGTGGTAGTCCGCACTTCCTAAAATGAAATTATCGCGTTTATCCATAATGGAAATCATAAAGTATGACATAAATGAGAAATACAGAAGCATAAGTAAAACATAAACATATTATATATCCTATATAAATATAGTCACATCTTAATGGCCACCTTTGAAGGTTTTATATGAGTGTTGAACAATCATTGTTTCGTGAGGCAGAAATTCCCCATCCACAAAAACCGTATGTTCTTTAACCATTAGATATAGGTGTGTGTAAGTGTAGCTGGAATCCTTATTATAACAACACCCTAGCATATTTAGGATACTGTTGTTGTTACAAAAGAAATGAATTAAAAGAGTTTAGGGGGTTGGGGAAGAAAAATAATACAAAATAACATTAGAGAAGACATTAACTCAAAATCGGGTAACTCTTTTTGATTTGAGCCAAAGGCTTCATTGGGAAGAGTTCTGACCAAATTGAGGCTTCTAGGAGTAAAAGGGGGAAGTTGGGAGAGTATTTGGTCAGAGGTTGGCAGAGCCAAAAGGCTTTGAAAGTGTGAGTAAGGTGGTAGAGGTGGGGGCCTTTTATAAGTGTTGAGGAGGGGAACTTTTGGAAAGTAATAAAATGTTACATTATTATACAATGCTTTTCGGATTCTAAAGGTCCCATACTTATATAATTCGTGGCTATGGTGATAAGGGTTCTAAATCTACCCATCCAATTTTCTTTGGACAAGTGTATTCCTTGGATGGTACATTATCTTTTCATTTTATTAAAATCATTAAATAATGAGGTCATCGCTGCATCATAATGATGTCATAAATAATTTAATTTATTTAATGTCTAAAAATTTTAAAAAATAATAATATGTTGAATGAAATCGTTTTAGCTTTCCAATGACTATTTATAGTAAAAAATATGACTTGTATAACCCCATTTAAAAATTGTTTTAGTAAAACATTTCATGTTTGTGTCATTTTTTACTTTAACATTAAATAAAAGGTATTTATGTCATTTTATAACTAAAGTGGCTCCATGGGGTCCCCAAGTGGACCCATGGATTTTATTGGTTGGCCATGGAACATCCAATGAGGGTAGGACATGTGTCAATATCATCTCATATTATTAAAACATTATTTTTACCTTAAACTCCACTAATTACCTCTAATCGCGATTAAGAACTTAAAAGTTACTAATCATCAAAAATTATTTTAATATCATTGAACCACATTTTACTTCTTAATGACAACCATGTATGTCAGATTTTTGAAAATCAAATCAAAAAGTGGTAATATTTCAGTTAAACGAAAAATCAGTTATTTAACTACCACTTAGTTGTTTCACTATTCATCAAAAATTGATGTTTTTCAGAACAATGCCAAAATTTTACCCTAAGCTATAATTGATATTCCAAATTCAAAAATGATGTCTATTTTACAAAATTCCAAACATATAATTTTCATTAATTAATTTTATAATTAATTCCCACTGTCACAACAAATAGCGTGTTTTTAAAAAACAATTTATATCAAAAGATTGGCAATTGTTTGTGTCCAAGTTCAATGTTAAATTAATTCTAATGACCACCATTGGATAAAATGATAAAAATATATTCTAATTATACTTTAAAACCACTAAATAGTATAATTTATCACTATAAATTATTTTGATTAAAAAAGTTGTTTTTAAGTATTTTTCACTATTCATAAAATATTAGAAGTTCTCAGAAAAATACTAAAAATTCAACATAGGCTAATTTCGATATTCCGAATCCAAAAATGAAGTCCATTTTAAAATACAAAATTTCTATAATTTTAAAAAGTGGTTATTACTATTCATAACTGCTACTTTGATTAGTCGTGGTGGTTTAGAACTCGAAGATGCGTACAATGCAAGATATTGCATTATTGAATGAGAAGCGTATTGTGGAAGCTCGGGGTGTTACATTCTCCCCTCCTTCAATAAATTGCATCCTCGCAATTTGAAATTTTTCTTGGAAAATAAAAGGTTGAAAATAGAAAATACCGTTGTGGAAAACCCACATCGGAAATAAGATTAATAAAATTTATCCTTAATAAGAGGGAAAGGGAAATGAAAAAGTCACCACCCAATTATGATCTCGATTAGGAGAACATTGGTGGAAATTAGAGACATATAATTGAAGGAAAAACCTAAATATTTTTAGGGAGTGATTGAGGTCGTCAATCACAATCAACTATCAAATTAAGGGCCACAAAGCCTTCAATCTATGTGGATTTAAAATATCATTAGTTCAACAAGACATAAGGTATTAGGATAACACATTTTTTTGTTTTAATATCCCTTTACTAAAGTTTAAGAATTAATTTATTAATTGAATAAGAGATAGGTATATATATATATTTATTCTTGACAATTAGAGTTTCAACATTCAACTCATCTTTCACTCAAAAAGATAATTTAACTCAAAAATACTATACTTATCCTAATTGTATAAGGTTACAAATGTTAACACATACCATTTAGATTAGTAAAATTATTTTTTAATAACTAGGGACTTCCTATAGGCTAGTGGTAGGAAATAAAGGCCTGTCGCACTATGGTTGTGGGTTCGATTCCTGCAGCTTTGTCCGATGCGACGGTTATGCCCCACCCTGCAGGTTGTCCTTTTCCTAAAACTATGGTATTATAATATTCCAAAAATAATCTTCATAAATTTTTTTAACCTTAAAAAATACTATCCAAAGATCAACCTAATCCACTCCAACCTTTATAGTTATCCAAAATACCTCTTTCCATACTTTCTCTAAAAGGTCTCTTAATTCCAAAATCAATTTATCAGATTCCCCAAACAAAGTAAAGTTTATATTATTGTCACATACTAAAAATATGATTACCTTCATCATATTAAAACCACATTGACACAAAAAGTACTGCAGTACAATCCTTATATATATATCACATTATTCTAATAACCAGAATATAATCCATGAGTCCAAAAGCACCAATACATTAATTATTCCGCTTCAACTGTTGTAACAGCATAATATTGTCCATGATCCTTTGGCCTTTTCTGAGGTAAGTTTCCCTGACGCTTAGGACATTAATTTGCATAATTCCCCATTTCCCTACAATTTTAGAATTCAACATTGATAGCCTCTTTCTTTCCCTTGCAATCACACGCCTGGTGACCTTTTTCTCCACATTTATAACAAACTCCCATTCCTTTTAGGCAAGTACCAGGGTGATTCTTCCCACAATTATCACATAATGGAAAATCCTTCTTTCCCTTTTTCCCTTTATCTGTCTCTTGTTCCACCGTTCTCTTCTTCTCTTGCTTTACTTTGTTGTCATAAGACTTAGAGAATCCCTTTTCTTTCTTGATAGTACATGAGACAATATCTTCGTATGTTGAGAAAGATTGTGATACTAAAGATCTACGGAGAAATGGTTTTAACCCATCAAAGAAACGATAAATCTTACCTCTTGGGTTACGTATATAATCTTCAGCATACCTCGCCAACCTTGTAAAGTTGGCCTCATACTTTGCGACATTCTCATCCTCCTTTTGTCTCAGACTCAGAAATTGCCTTTCCATATCTGCTCGATGGTCATGAGGAAAGTATTTTTCTAAGAAAATATCTTTGAACTCCCTCCATTCCATATTCGATACGTCACCCTCTTCCTTTTTATTTTGAATCAATGACCACCATTGATAGGAATCACCAGTGAGGCGGTAAATTGCCACGATAACCTTATCCCTTTCACTACTCCCCAAGGCGTGGAATATTTTTTCTAAGGAGTTTATCCATTGCTCAGCTACTAACGGATTTGTACCCCTATTAAATTTTGGTGGTTGTTGCCTCATGAAGCGTTCTAACATTGATCCTCCACGTTGCGGATCAGGGTGCTCCATACGAGTAAGGTTATTATTCATAACCTGAGTGAGTTGTCCCAGTATGGTAATAAGTTGATCAGCACCAGTTGTATCTCCAGCTCCAAAATAATTATCTTGAGCAGGAGGGAAATCCCTACACGGAGTGTGTGCATTGATACAGTTTCCATTCCTTCCACTAGGCGCCATTTCTAAACAATGGCATAAACTATATTAGTTTATGAATCAAAATACATAATTCCATACTTGTAAGATACTTAACATAAGTTGAACTATTTATGGATATAATCCAAAAAAATGTTTTCTTTGAGGAAGTATATACTCATAACCCTTCATAGTGGTTTATAAAGAAAATGAGAATTATCCAAAGCATATCCCCCGGGAGTGTCGTAACCAAGAGTGCAGCAAGGCCCGTTGTCATGCACCAGTTCCCGTTCGAGTCTAGCTCAAAGAGGTGTTTTCGGGTTTCACCCCTAGGTACATCTGTGCCAGAGCCTCCTATACCTGCTCGTATCCAAACAGGGATGTATTGCTCGAAAAACTCAAAAAATCTTTATAATACCAAAATTCTAGGAAGTTTTTCTATACTAATCCTCAAAGTCTATCTTTGGTATATGTTCCCTAATCAGAGTTTATCTAAATATAGCTTCCAAGGTTAGTACTAAACTGCCTCTGATACCAAATGTAACGCCACGACCCCAGCTACCCAGAGTCGGTGCATTATTTCGTAACATTGGCATGATCACAAAAGATCAAGTCCCGAAAGACCGATTAGTTTAGTAGCCTTGGAAACACTAGATACATTCATATGTCTTACATTACATCATAAAGTGAAAAACTAATAACAAAGTCTTCATAGTCCACACTCATATCCTCTTCTGACTATCCCTTCAGGTCATTCATAAAATACTTCTTTACATCCAGGAAAAATATTAAAACTTTGAAAGAGGTGAGCTCAGATGCTCAGTAAGGATACCAATATTGCAGAAGCTTTCATAAATAAACATAAACATTTAAGGCAATGTATGACTAGAACAAACTCCTTTTAAACATGAACTTCAACATAATATGGAAAAAGTAAAATGAGATAATTCCATTTACTTATTCACATAGATATTCTACTGGTCGAATAATCACATGAAATATCAATAACCACTTTCATAATGATGGAATGCATAATGCCAGACATTCTGAAACATTTTTTCAAGGCCTCGGCCAAGACGTCTAAAATGATTAAGGCCTCGGCCAAAATCACAAATCAAATCGGGAAAGGGCCTCGGCCAATTCCACGTCTAGTTGTCTCATGAGACTTACCGATGCATCGAGGAGCTATAGCGGGCTCCACCCATCACTTATTATGTCCAATGCATTCCTCATATGAATAGTTTTAAACATATCATAAACCATAACATAATCGTATCACATAAAACATGCATGAAGGAAACATAACATTTCCACATTTCAATCAAAAGATATCAATACAACACGTTGATATAATAAAAACTCTTTAAAATCATTTTCAATACCAAAATAAAAGAAAGTTAAAACTTTGTATTTATTTTTCATTTAAAAAAAGATGGCTTGTAGAGGAAGCCGAAACTCAAATAATGGTCATGGCAGCGGAGAAGTCGTTGTCGCCGCATATGTACGGAAAGAAAAACATTCCCTTTTTGTCGTTTGGTAAAACGCTTCGTATAAAAAGATTCCTTTTGAATAAACTTAAAAGTCAAAGGGGTTTATACATCGTATAAAAGAAAGTTGTGTATAAAACCAAATATGCCTCAATGAAAGGAGATTGAGACGAAGTCCATAAAAAGATCATTTTTAAAATAAAATAGGTATATTATGTGTCTTCACTATAGGTACACATAAAGAATGTAAAAATACAAAATAGGACATAATAACATCATGACATAATTTGAAAGTAGGAGATTAACCCAAAGAATGGAAGTTAGGTTAAGAAGTTCCCTTACCTTGCATCCTGTCCTGACTCGAACGTTCTTTAACCTCCTGAATAATAAACTAGAGTTAATTCCTATTTACATAAGAATTTTTATCATGTTCATTATTCCTTTTATATCCCTTATTACCATGTTATTATCATTATTTAATTATTTATGTTTATAACGGTCATTTTGTCGAACTTAGGTACTTGAGTCAAAAATAACATTCTTATAATTACAAGTTGTTCATGTGGTGATATATCCATTATATCCAGAATTATATTAATGATATAGATATAATATATCTCATATATATCCATTATATACATGAATTTATAATATTCCATAACGTTTAGAGGTAAGAAATGAAATGCACCGTTCATGGAGACGGTAAGCCGTACGTACGAATGAACGCTACTTTCATTTATATTTCATATTTAATGGAATGAAATCATAATTATATAAAGGTATAATATAGTTCCAGTATAATATCATATATAATATCATTTAATCCATTCTTTATACATCCCACATATGGCATTAACGATTCACATCACTTTGAGGGGGCGGTAGTCCGCACTTCCTAAAATGAAATTATCGCGTTTACCAATAATAGAAATCATAAAGTATGCCATAAATGAGAAATACAGAAGAATAAGTAAAACATAAACATATTATATATCCTATATAAATATAGTGACATATTAATGGCCACCTTTGAAGGTGTTATATGAGTTTTGAACAATCATCGTTTCGTGAGGTAGAAATTCGCCATCCACAGAAACTGTATGTTCTTTAACCATTAGATGTAGGTGTGTGTAAGTTTAGCTCGAATACTTCTTATAAAAACATCCTAGTATATTGAGGATACTGTTTTTGTTACAAAATAAATGAATAAAAAGAGTTTAGGGGGTTGGAGAAGAAAAATAAAACAAAACAACATTAGAGAAGACATTACCTCTAAATCGGGTAACT
This sequence comes from Viscum album, assembly GCA_963277665.1. Lineage (NCBI taxonomy): Eukaryota > Viridiplantae > Streptophyta > Magnoliopsida > Santalales > Viscaceae > Viscum > Viscum album. The sequence continues at coordinate 1,495,186,045 of OY728142.1, forward strand.
CTTTTTGATTTGAGCCAAAGGATTCTTGGGAAGTGTTCTGCCCAAATTTAGGCTTCTAGGAGTAATAGGGGGAAGTTGGTAGAGTATTTGGGCAGAGGTTGGCTGAGCCAAAAGGCTTTGAAAGTGTGAGTAAGGTGGTAGAGGTGGGGGCCTTTTATAAGTGGAGAGGAGGGGCACTTTTGGAATGTAATAAAATGTTACTTTATTATACAATGATTTTCGGATTCTAAAGGACCCATACTTATATAATTCGTGGCTAAGGTGATAAGGGTTCGAATTCTACCCATCCAATAGTCATTGGACAAGTGTAATCCTTTGATTGTACATTATCTTTTCATTTTATTAAAATCGTTAAATAACGAGGTCATCGCTGCATCATAATGATGTCATAAATACTTTCATTTATATAATGTCTAAAAATTATTAAAAAAATACTATGTTGTAGGAAATCTTATTAGCTTTCCAATGACTATTTATAGTAAAAAATATGACTTGTATAACCCAATATAAAATTGTTTTAGTAAAACATTTCATGTTTGTGTCATTTTTTACTTTAACATTAAATAAAAGGTATTTATGTCATTTTCTAACTAAAGTGGCTCCATGGGGTCCCCAAGATGACCCATGGATTGTCTTGGTCGGCCATGGCACATCCAATGAGGGTAGGACATGTGTCAAGCTCATCTCATATTATTAAAACATTATTTTTACCTTAAACTACACTAATTACCTCTATTTGTGATTAAGAACTTAAAAGTTACTATTCACCAAAAATTATTTTAATCTCATTTAACCACATTTTACTTCTTAATGACAACCATGTATGTCAGATTTTTTAAAATAAAATCACATAAGTGGTAATATTTCATTTAAACGAAAAATTAGTTATTTAACTACCACTTAGTGGTTTCACTATTCATCAAAAATTGAAGTTTTTCAGAAGAATGCCAAAATTTCACCCTAAGCTATAATTGATATTCCGAATTCAAAAATGATGTCTATTTTACAAAATTCCAAACATATAAGTTTCATTAATTAATTTTATAATTAATTTCCGCTGTCACAACAAATAGCGTGTTTTTAAGAAACAATTTATATCAAAAGATTGGCAATTGTTTATGTCCAATTTCAATGTTAAATTAATTATAATGACCACCATTGGATAAAATGGTAAAAATATATTCTAATTATACTTTAAAACCACTAAATAGTATAATTTATCACTATACATTATTTTGATTAAAAAAGTTTTTTTTAAGTATTTTTCACTATTCATAAAAAATTAGAAGTTCTCAGAAAAATACCAAAAATTCAACATAGGCTAATTTCGATATTCCGAATCCAAAAATGAAGTCCATTTTGAAATATAAAATTTATATAATTTTAAAAAGTGGTTATTACTATTCATAACGGCTACTTTGATTAGTTGCGGTGTTTTAGAACTCGAAGCTGCGTACAATGCAAGCTATTGCATTATTGAATGGGAAGCGTATTGTGGAAGGTCGGGGTGTTACATAATGATGCTTAGATATCATATACCTTGTATAGTGCATTTATTTAATCATTACATGGTCTTTCCTTCCCCATTATCATGACATATATTTGGATCTTTTTTCAGTTTTATGTAGTATATTGTCTCTTGGGACATCATTACAAATAGGGTTATCACTTATCCATGCCTCACAAGCCTCCTTATTACACCCAATCCTATGGGTCCATGATACATGTTCTTAAAAAAGTTGCTATGCCTCTGGTATGAGATTTATAATCTTAAACTAGCAGAATTTGTATTTTGAGTTGTATGAATTTAAAAAAAATTACAATGTCCCCAGTGCGTGATGATAAATTGCAGTCTTACCCTATTCAATAAACATAGGACGTATCATGTACTTTTGTGATGAATGAAATTAACATCCTTAGAGCACAATGTTAAATTATAGCCACACCACATATAAAACTAGGATACAACATGTGAAATGTATGGGGTGACGAAAAACCATCAACTTTAACATATGATGTTAAACAATATCCTTACAATATAAAAAATGGATGCCTCATTTGATAAATATAATAGGAAACTAAACTTACATCCCAATAAAATGCTGTAAAATTATAAGCCATAGCCTGTATAAAATTGAAATGCCTCGTCTAACACATATGAGATTACCTAAATCCAAATTCCATAAACAGAAATGTTAAACTATATCCTTACACCATATAAAATCAGAATTCCTTACATGATAAATATTAGATGAAACAAAATCAATTTCATTAACATACAACATTAAAATGGAATCCTTACCCTATATTAGATCGGGATGCCTCATAATAGGAGATGATTTAATGTACTCACTCCAGAGGGAATCTCATAATGGTATTGTTCTTCAACCATGAAACATTCGAAAAAATTATTGTGAAATTATTCAAATTCCAATAGGATACTTAGTGATTCCCATATATCCTATCCTTGGTCCAACCCTACCATCAACTCATTTTAGGTTTCTTCTACTATTTTCAGCCAGAAATGATCATATCATACTAGTATGTTCATCCAGAACATATGATCATATGATAGAATAGCTCTCAATGTATATAAAATTCCATTTAAGACATTCCCCGCATCGCCTCTCATTATTTTCAATTTATTTGAGTCAGATAATAATCATCCACATGATCTCAACCGGCTCTCTAACGAAAACGGTTCCATGAAACCCCAACACACAAAACTTCTTGGGATCATGCCTCAAAGTATCCTTAGTAACAGATGGTGTTCCCATGTTTTGAACTTGGTTAATGTTTTATCCTTCACTTTTTCTTCTCATACAAAATAGACTCCAATGTAGAAACTATTTTTAAAAAATGATCAATAGTTGTCCCCTACTCATCGGTCATTCCCCTTTTACTATCCAGATCATGGTAGTAATGATTTAACCTCATGGGATTTTTGGGTTTCTTTTTACACTTATTGTGTTATCCTTTGAAAACAACGGGGAATTTATAACTCTCCTTGATTATAATATTTAGTATGGATCACACATGCATAATATTTAGGAAAGAGTTTTCTTTAAGAGTGTTTAAGATGCATGAGTGAATATTTTCATCTGAAATATAGGATCATAAATCGGTATCCCATTTATGAGAATCATGACTCTAAAATACTAGAAATTTGTCAATGAAATGTTTCATTTTTTCCAAAACTACTTATGCTTCAATTTTAAATGGGTTACCTCGATTCCGTTCCACCATCCTTTGAGACATGATCCCCTATGGTCCAAGAATTGGGAACTGAAACCATTTGCAATTGTTTTGAACTCTAAGAACATAAACTACGAGTCTAGGTCCAATTATCATGACCATATACAATGTGAAGGATGTATAAGGTATGTTCAATATATATGGGCTTCCAAGTTTTCTTATTCAAATTGGGCTACCTCTCAACTATGCCACAACAGTCCCCTTTGATAAAAAAACCATGTGGTCCAAGCATCATAACCTTAAAATATGAACAACTCACTAAAGATTCTTTTTCATGGTGTAAGTCCTCCCATGAAATCCATTTCTATAGGTTTTTATCCCTCTAGGGTCATAAGATATTTGTAGGGAGAGATAACCCTTAGGTTCAAGTATTAAGAAGATAAAATATTTCAAGTACCATGGTATTAGCTCTATGACCATAAAAATGGATTGGAAATCTGAGAATTACGACAATAAACAATTTAAAACAATGTGGACCAAGAAATATGACCTTAAACTATTTTCAAATTCTTAGAACAATTTGTATGACCTTTAACTACAAAATTAAAGAGTAACAATTTACCATCAGGTTGCAAACCCATAAGTGAAACCTGAGTAGGAGGCATAATACCTTCATTAGATCACTCTAGTGATTGGGAAAAAAAATAAGGTGATAGAAATAAATAGTTATAAATCTATTAGGGACTGAATATAGTCCTTGAAAAAATCCTGGTTTTACTCTCGGGATATATCAGTTCAGAAAAAATTTAGATCCAAACCATTAGCCCCATTTTCATCATGATCCCCTATAAGAAGTACCCACATTGTGTTACCCTTTTACAGCCCACCACCTTGTATGGGGGGTGTTATTCACATCAATTAAAACTACATTTTTAAAAGTTGCTATGATTTTGCATGAATGTCTTAATCACATGATGTTAAAATATTCGATACATCATCCATATCCTATGAAGTCAAACTACCTGTACATCATCCTCACGGTATGATGTTTAATGAGGTGTCCATCATCCTTAGTAAATGATGTAAACATAAAACTCATCGTAGTGCCCTACCTGAGAATCCTATTTTTCCATAGGTTCTGATCACCTACCACATAATTCATATTACTTGACCATCACTCAATACATGAGAGAATTATCCCCTTGTAAGATGATTATAACCTTTTTGTTTAGACAGATACTCCTACCCAATGTGTTGGAAGATACGATGGTGTATTTCCCAGAGTGTTGAACTCCAAATTAACATTCCATCAATTCAACCCCACACATTGTTTATCCCTTGATTTCTATCATCATCCTCCTCCATGTATAATTGGGATCCCAATCAACATGCTTCTTTTCCAAAATGGCTAACATAATATCTTTAGAACATGCATAAAAAAACTTCTGAAAACATTTTGAGATAGTTCTTTTATTTTGAACATGTTCAGTGTTCCACCATCATTTTTTGTCCCATTCCTTAGAAAAATGATAATTGATTATATGTTTCTATCTTTTTCAGTATCCTCCATCATCATTTCACCTACATTATGTTATAGATATTGTGAATATTGATTTACAAAATTCATTAACCTTTATTCAGGTATAATTCAACACCCCTAGTGTTACCCTATTCATGAACTAGTACAAGTTGAGAAAGAAAGTAGGTTGTTTAAAGAACCCCATCCTCCATCCATACCCTTTATGGTATGGAAACTTCTAGTGCCTTATAAAAAAATTCTTACCTCGAGTGTTTGGACCTTGTCTGGTACTATCATATAAGAGATCAATATTATATTTTTAACTTGTTTCCCACAACGAGAATGAATCACATGAAATTAAATATTATTTGTTGGTTTCGTTGACAATTATATTGCGATACAAAAAACGTTTTTTTAATAAAACATCAAATTTAAAGTAATCCATCCAACGTTTGGGAAGGTCATCCATATATTGAAGCCTATTCTTTATTCCACTATGAGGTAATTTTCAATAAGGATATGGCCCATTGATTGAAATCTTCAGCTCATATAGGCTATATTGGTTAGCCTAATAGTCCATTGTGTCCCTACTAGATCATTATACTCATCCTTTGGGATAGAATGAACCTATTCACCCATAATTATCACCCAATAATAATCAGCCTAACACTCAGACACAAAATAAGATGTATCCAATACATTATCCCCAGCTTCCACGAACTAAGCCCTCAACTAGCTGAAGTAATTTTCTTAAGTAGGGATGTTGGGCACATGATCCTATTCCTACTCATCTAGGTTAACAATATCCTCTTCTGATACTTGGAGAGCTATGGCACCCACAGATATATTCATGTTCATCGAATAGTAAAGATCCAACCACTCAGTATGCCCCCTCATGATGAAAATGTCTAATATAGTGTATAGATGCTTCTAGAATCCACTCAACCAGTACATATAAAAACTAACAAATTATGGAGAGACCTCACCAGGTTTGGAAGTTAGTCCATCAGAGTGTGAGTGATGAAATTCAATAGGATCCTCCATTCCTTATGTCAAAAATCTTTGTTCTATTCAGCAACATTCAACAAAAAATCCTAAAAGTACTGAAGAGGCATTGTTTCATAAGAAATAAATTCCACCAAAACATTTGTTGTTGGGTTATCCATAGGAAATTCCCCAGATGGGCTGATCCACAGGTCAAAGGGAAACATGTTCTCAGTGGACCACTCATCCACAGAGGGATCATCATATACATTCCATGATACCTATGAGGTAGGAACAACCATCACATCCTTAATGACATTCTCCATCTATAGAATTTTCATATCCACTTATTTTGGTGCCTCAACTCCAATAGCCACTACCAATGGATCTTCTAATAGTGGTTTACCTGTCGTAGAATACCCATTCATCTTATATTATGGCACGGATTCCACATCCTCCATTAATGATTCATCTCTAACAACCACATTAAATGGGGATTACATAGAAGGATCAGATACCAAAACCTCATTGACCACCTTTGTTAAAGTTATAACCTTTTCTATTTTCATTTCCCCAAACAAAAGCATCACCACAACTATCTAAACACAAAACATTGGTTGAAATTTCATTTAAACGAAAACGTTTTCTAAGAAAAAATAAAAAAATAAAAAAAAAATTGTAAAATAAGAAAATGGGATAATGTCTTATAGGTGTTTTAAATCATTATGAGTAGCTTATAAATATTCACAAATTATCCCCATAGAACATGTGCATCCCCAGTGGTTGTCTCCTTAGTTATCAGTGCCACTATAGCTAACAGTTTTTATTCTATTGAGGAAACAATAAATCGTGGACCCTCACTCATCCCCTCATGGTTCGTTCCTACCTCTTCCTCTATCAACGGTCCCATAGAAGCCCCCACACCATGTTCATTCATGCAAACACAAGTTAAAATGGAGTTACCAAATAGAACGAAATGATGGATTATTCCAGGAATAAAAGATAATAGTATTTACCCTGTCAATGGAAAGACCTATATACCTAAGGGAATTTAAGTTGGAATCACATACCCATGAATCCTCCTCCTAACACTATTTCTTAGGTGCACATGTATCTGGCTCACTTACTGAGTGATCTCAATAAGAGGTCATTCCCCACAAAATCGTCACTTTTATTGTTTGGGAATTCAAAAATTCCCTAACCGTAAACCAAATTTTATAGAATTTTAATTTATTTCAACACCACCTCTTAGGGATATGGAGCCTTCCCATGCATGCCCAAACCTGGTTAGAAATATCCCATCTTTATTGAGGCACCATCATATTATATCTAGTATAGTGATTGTTTTGAGGATTCCACAACTCTCTTAGGAAATGGGAATGTAAACATCACTATAAATACCTGGGAAGTATAGTTTATTCTCCAAACCATAGATGTGAACCCTTGGGACATCCCTTGAGGGTCATCCTTCCTCCTACATTTTCTTTCCGAGGAGTGTCAATCCTATTTCTTATCCCCTTACTATAACTTCTATCGATGCAGGGCAATTAATTGTTAGATATAAATATTATTATTTATCTACTAAACTAACAATGCCTCAATGGTGGTCCCCTCTCTCAACTCATCCTTGATCCCACATTCTTGGACTCCTTTATCACCCCGAGTACTTCTCTGTCTTATCATTTTCTTGGTATATGCTTTCTCCCATCTCAGCGAACAATAATGTGAGACCCAAAAACCTACATTTGGATAATGGTAGTTCATTTCACCCCCTACAATATTTTCCCCAAAACATGTTTCATATCTATTAGAGAACCAAGTATTTGTGTTCAATTCATACTCCCATGAACACCCTTAGGTTCAACCATTGGAGGCATCAAAACTGTTTCATGCAGCGAGGTGAGGTGTAAACATGTACATAACCATGTAGTCCACCCCCATCATCGGTAACCTAATTTAAAATACACGAAGGTGTAACCATTTTATTACAATCCATGTGGCATCATCAGTCACCAACCTCATGGATGGGGGTACAAGTGGGAGATGAAGCGGTCTGCCAACCCAATCCTTTCTAGAACATCAACTGAACCCTATTGAGAGGCTGACTCCCCACAAGGTTGACGATCAATGGCCACATGTTTTAATTATGAGAATATATAGGGTTAATATACTCTTATCCCACCATTTTTGTAGAAACCAAACTATAAAAGAAGTAGAATGGTGCACATTCAGAGAGAGGTGTCTTCCCTTGTCTAATACGGAAGAGTGCCTCATATATATTTTATAATACCAGGATATCTAGTTTGATGTAAATCCAAATATAAAACACTGCTACCTAGATACATGTTCTCGGTCTAACCCCCATGTTCACATCCCACATTGTATGTATCCATCTGTATTTAAGTGTAATGGTAATCCCTACAAGCCAGACCATTCAAGCCTCATGATTCACATTGTAGCCAAACATTATCACTATCTTGGCTCGAAAATACTAATGTATGAGTTATAATTTCTTTTTTGTAACACCATAGGTAATTGGAGTGGACTCCCTAGTATCATGTTCGGTGATGCATTCAAAAAATACTAAAACCACTGCTTGAACTAGAATTCCTCCATTCGCAGGTTCTTCTCACTTGTCCCCTATATTAAGCTTAGTAAGACTATCCCTAGTTGAGAATCTACTACCAGTCCTTCGATAAGTTATATTAGGCAATGAATTCATCATAAATGGATTCTTGGATTGAGATCCCCTAAATTGGGTAAAGATCCCATGAGCTGATGTTGACCTCCCCATGGTGCATATGAAATGTGATGGTCCCTAGTGACCACCTGATCAAATATCGTGGCTTAATGTCTAGGTGGTGGTAGATGTGAAACTATGAGGACCATTATACCTTGTAAATCCCGACTGACTTCATATACTACTCAAATACAAGGTAGGATTGTTATACTCAATATACCTATTCCCATTCATCAATAAAGTTTCCACCCAAGCATAAGTCCCAGTCGTCTATCCACTGCTTGAGAGGGTTCCTGAAGCCCGCATTGAGAATCATCTAGTACTTAGTGGGATAACACTCCACCGCCAGCGACCCTATTGTATGTATTCACATCATTCTATAAGATGTTCATAGTAAGAGACACATGGTTCTTCATGACATATCCCTCAATAACCCTATTCCACCAGTAATGTCAATATGTTCTCTTAAACCAATACATAGGCTCATCCTGATTAACAATAGGGATGATCACAACATCCCTAAGTTCAAAATCATATAGTGGAATTCTATCACACAATTATTATTCCAGTTGAGCCTCCTTCAGTAGTTTTTCGAGGGTTTCATGGATTGACAAAGTGAAGAATCTTACCCCAATAATGAGGTTGTCAGCCATATGCTATAATAGATCAGAAAAAGAATCAGCAACTACACTGGAAATTGTTTTAAAGTTTAAAAAAGTTTAGAATAGGGTCCATGAATATTTTTTATTGATATTTTCTCATGATATTTGAGTTCAAATAATTTTTCTCACTAAACTTAGTTCATTGAAACATTGATTGTAGAATAGGTGTGTTTCGAGAGTTGTGAATATCTATATCAAAAACATATCATGAAGGTATTGAGTTTCATGAAAATATTGAACATTCTTATATTTTATAAAAATTTCATGGTAAACTAAGGGACACTCACTTCTATTGACAAACATATAGTTAAACTGAGTATCATGAGAGAGTCTTGGATATTACAAATTTCAAATAGTTTTAAATCAGAATACATCCCTCATACCCTTATTTGGATCCAATCCATAGGGTGGGATGTGATTTTATGATGCTAAAATACACATTTCATAGGATATTTCAGGGAATGAATGACTGGTTCAATGATAACTAAATCCAAAATGAATTAAAAATAATCTTAAGGAATAGAAATTGTGAAGGTTTAGAACATCATGATTAGAAGTATCTCATACAAGTTTCTGACCACATGGAGCTTTGACAATAACCTCTATTCATTATAAGTATTATTCAAAGAAATCTATTTTGTGGAATACCCTAGACATGTGAAACATTAATGGAAACCTTCGGGTAGAATAACTCTGGTTTGCAGAACCACGTCTATTCACGAAGCTAATAAATCTTCAAGAAATCCCCCATATTTTATGAAACCAATTTTCTTGCCACTTATGGGCCTATAAATTCCCCATATGTGTTCCATTTAAGAGGATGAGAACATTATTCTTCTGTGAAAGTTCTGAATTCACCATACTAAGAAGCTATATGAGTGATAAAGAATATGATCATCCAATGGTTACCAAATTTTTTGAAACCACCTTCCTTGTGTTTTTGACAACCTCAAACCATGGTGGATATTCCATTTACAAAGGCCCATGGACTTCCTGTTAGAAGAAATACATTTTTGGATCTTGGGGATTTTTTATTTAACTATCCTTCAAGAAACCAAACCAATGGGAACCACAAATTTTCATCACGGTATGGTCCCCATGTTTCAAAAACATACTCTTCTATGTAACCCCTCACCGCCATAAGACCCATGCCCTTGATAAAGACCTAAATGTTAAAAAAATCCCACCCTTTGTTAATGCATCATCCATGCCTCCATATGGTCCCTCATATCATCCAACACTATTTCTTGAAAGGGTATAGAACATGTACCCCATACTATGCCATAACTGATTTTTCCGCACCATAAATGATCATGTTAATAGTACCACTGACCATTTTGTCCACCCATTTTTCTTAAATCACATCTTATAGGAACCCATACATCTCATACAAGGATATTACATCAGATTCATCGAATATTCATTTAATTTCAAAAAAACATACCTAAGGATTTTAATATTCTAGTAAATTGGAAATCATGAAACATAATATTTAAATCATGTGAATGATCTTCAATGTTTTCCATTATGATCTACAATTTTTTTTACTATTCATAGAATATCCCTAATAAAAACATTAATCAAAACTATGGGAAATGAAACCTAGGATAGGGTGAGATCATATTCTTATTATGGGTAAACATAAGAGATGTAAATGTAACACCCCAAAATTCTAAAGTAAGAACATTGTATTCGTTAGCTTGTATAGTATGAAACATATAACAACCCTGATCATTATTTCATAATTACACATGATTTATTAAATAATTCTCACTTAATTAATCGTTGAATATCATGAGGTGTAGTGTCTTTTTGACTTAGGAAAATTATATAACAACTTAAAACATAAAATAATGTATCATTATTAAAATTTATTTACATGACCATAACCTTCATTCGTAATTAACACTTCATGGGATAACCCATGGATATACATATAAAGGGTTGAGCTATAAAGCCCAATATGTTAGAAAAAATTGAATTAGTTTAGGATAATAATACATTGTAGAAAAGGCATATCAAAAAGGAATAATGAAACATGAATATAAAGGCATGACATTGCATGATAATCATAACATTGAAATATGAAACAACGTAAAACAGTACATCATAAACAAAAAGGAATCAGTTAAACCCCTATCTCAACATGGTGGATAAAATTACCATAATGGAATCTAGTAAAACCTTATCCCAAGATGACGTATCATGATAGTAATCATTCCCCAGGGGAGTGTTTCACTATCAGGGAGCACCATTCATAATCATTTAAATTTCATTCATAAGTGTGTAACATAGATAATATAACAGGGATTCATTCAACATCATAATTTATTCCATTTTAATGGAATGTTGAATACAAACATGTAAGTCAAAAATGAACAAGTATATGTGAATAAAGGTAAATACCCTTGATATAGGAATGGGTGTGGTAATCACTACATTATGATTTTGGCATGGAAATCGTGGTGCAATTTCGATAGCATTATGCCATCATATGGAAATTAATAAAGTGGGTTGATGAGAGATAAACAAGTCTCATCATTTATACATAAAATGGAAAGAATGTGAATCATGTAACATAATATCCCAATCAATGAAATAGATGTTAATATACAGAATATTAAATAATTTATTTAATGGGAATGAGGGGAGATAAATCTCTTACGAAATTTTATCATGGTAAAAGGTGTGTATAAAAAATCATGAATTTATTAATGAGATTGAAAGGAATGCCCAATTATTTATAAACAAAATGGAAATCATGTACAGTAGGTATTAATATATCTAAATATATGACAATTGAAATTAAAAGACATATCAAAAAAGGAGTGATTGATAAAAGAGGAGAGTAGAAGCTCCCTTACATAATTTCCGCATAGTAACAATATTGGTAAGGGTCTTAATAGGGTAGGATAAATGATACCTCATTGAAATAAAATAAATATGATAGTAAGGTAATTATTAAAAATTAATTTTAATATAAAAATAGAAATTAACAGAAACAATCTCGAAAAAGGTGATTGAATTCAAAGGTGTGGGCATGAATCCCTTAAGAGAATTTCAGCATAGTAACAAGTGTACACAAAATGTTATAGGGGGATTAAAGAGAGTAGAAGAAAGAAATAATAATTCATAAATAAAATGGACAATAAGGGTATCATGTTGCATCATATACCAATATTATAAAATGAAATTTAAGAAGCATAATATAAAATAAGTGCTCGAATGGAAATGAGAAGAGAGAAATCCTTTACAGAATTTCAGTATAGTAATAGCTTTGGTAAGGGTCCAAGTGAGGGAGAATGAATTATCCCTCATTTAAATAAAATCAAATTTATAGCAGGTAATTGATAATAAATTGATGAAAATATAACAAATTTAAATTAAAAAGACTAATTTTATACAATGTTCTTGAATTGAAAGGAAGAGAGGAAGGTTAGGATCCCTTACGAAATTTCATCATGTTAACGGTTGTAAATAAAGTATCATATATGTATTAATTAGAGTTAAAAGAATATCTCATTATTTATAAATTAATTGTACATTAATAGTAGTATTTTTGAATATATCCCAACAATATAATGTTGTAATTAAAAGGCATATCACAAAAGAAGTGCTTGTTAAAAGAGGAGAGTGGAAGATCCTTTACTTGGATGTGTGAATCCAATGGATTTGGAGAGGATTATTTGGTGATGTGGGGAATATTGGGAGGAATACAGGGAGTAAGGAAAAAAATTTGGTCAAGTTTGATAGAGTTTTAGTGAAGTGAAATGGGATATTGGGTAGGTATATTTAGGAATGGAAGGGGATTTATTTATTATTTGGGTTGTTGAAACTATATAATAAAATATTCAAAACCACAAACCATTCCATCATTTTAGCCAATATATTAATGAAAAAGGGAGTGTAATAAAATATTTTATATGTTTAAGGGTTGAATATGTTAAAATATCTCCCTTAATTATTTGGTGGTGAGTCACACCTTAAATGAAGTGATTTTCAAATCATAAAATATTTTTTTATGGATTCAATAAATATTTATAAAATAATTCAAATAAACATAAAATAAAATTATTTTAAAGGAAAAACATATATTTGGATTAATATACCATTTATCGTATTTGTGACATCATTTTGGGTCCATTATGATGTCATAAATCACACAATATATTTCTATGGTATTTACTTTTTACCTAAAATTCGACTGTCTTAGAAAATTATAAAAAAATCACCATGGGATAATTTTATTATCCTAATTACAAAAATAATATTCATTTTATATAAATATTTTCTTATATATGATTATTTTCAATTTTAAAATAAATATAGGAATTTATTGAATATTTATGGGTTTTGAAAATAACACTTTTCAAACCTTAATAAAAATTTAATTCAACTTCATAAAAATTATATGATCATTTATATTTAATAAAATTATTTTAATAATTTTATTTTATTAAAAAAATTTAATTTAAAAAATTCATTAATTCCACAAAACATGTTTCTTAATTAACAGAAAACAATATTTATATTTTAAAAATAATTATAAATTAAAAATAATAGAATGAGAGTATAATAATTATTCTATAAAAAATAATGTAAATAATCATAATGTTAGGGTCTTTTTATATATACATTTATTACACCAGAATATTCCCTTAGAGTATGGTGTGCGATGGTGGGGATTTCATGGGGTTATTTGGTGACCATGGTTTGGGTCGTGATCTCAATGAGCTTGAACTTCTGTTGTAAATGGATTTTATCATGCTTATGTTGTTGAATATCTACTTGGGCTTGGTCTAGGGTGAATCCTAGAAATGATATCTCCATTAGAAGCTCTGATAAATGGGCTTCAAAGGGTACGATACTGCTGGTTAAGGACATCAATTATTTTTTCAATATTGAAACGGTTTATTAAAAAACTATATTTATAAAATTCATTTGATCACTATTCAAAACTATATTATCTATCAAAATTACACTTAATGGTCATTTAAAAATAATTGGCTACAATATAAAAGGAGTGCATTTGTTTTCTAAATCCATAAAACATTTAATATGGTCAAAACAAATATAATTTTATTCATAAATTTTTGGGTCTTTACAACCTTCCCCCATTAAGCAATTTGGCTCTTGAAATTTCATTTTCCAATAATAAAATAGATGAGGGTACTTCAGCATCATCACCTCCTTTGGTTCCCATGTTTCTTCTTTAAACTTGTGGTTTCTCCAAAATACTTTGACGAGGGGAATTTTATTATTAAATAAATCCTTCTTTCTATGATTTATGATCTTCATTGGCTACTCCTCAAAATAATATTCATTAATCAATGGTACCACCTGTGAATTGAGTACATGTTTGTTGTCTGGTATATACTTTCGCAAGAGGGATATATGGAATACATCATCTACTTGAGATCGGTTTGGTGTGAGTGCTAGTTTATATGCCACTAGTCTATTGTGATCAAGGATCTCAAAAAGAAAAATGTACCTTGTAATGATATTTCCCTTATTCTCTAATATCATCACTCTTTTCCATGGAGATATATGGAGGAGAACCATGTATCCAACTTCAAAAAATAGGTCTCATCGATGATTTCTATCATAGTTCTTTTTTTCGACTCTGATTATCTTTGATGTGATGTTGGATGGTCTTAACCATATCCACCATTTCTTTGACCATTTTCATACCTATATGTTTTTGTTCCCCAACATCATCCGAAAATGCCATTGTTCTACACTTATTCCCATAATGGGCTTTATAAGGGGACATTTGGAAACTACTTTTGTAAGGGAACTCTAACAAAGGAAGATGTTGGTCCCATTCATCAATGAAGTCCTATGGGAAACATCTAAACATGTCCCCAAGTTTTTGAATATTTTTCTCAGAATGGAAATCAGTTTGAGGACGATAAGATGTACTTAAGTTCAAATCTGTGTTTATAGCATACTGAAGACTTTTCCAAAACAAATAGGTGAATATTGGATCATGATCAGAGAAAATTGATTATGGTACTCCATGCTACCTTACCACTTCATTGAAGTATATATATTCCAGTTGGTCTTATGAGAAATCCTCTAGAAATGAAATAATGTGTGTAGTCCTTATAGGACAATCTAAAACATCTCAGATTGCATTACTTCTTTTAGATGTATCTCGATGTCTGGCGACAAATTCCATGGTGATTTCTTTTTATAAGTATGTTGGTATGGGTTAAGGTTGCATCAATCCCTTAAAATTTTGTGCTTTAGCCTTCACATGCTAAAACATGACGAACATTTATCTATATCATCAGATATCCTTCTTCATGTTATCCCAACAATAGTGCTCCCGTAGATCTCAATACATCGTTGTGTTCCCATGGGGAATGGAGAAATTCAAACTACGTACAACATCCCAAAATTCATTCTTTAAATAAGGATTTGATGGAACACATAGTATTGACCCAAATATCACAATTACTTCTTCATTAATATTGAACACTAAGGATTTTCATTTTCTTATAGTTTCCTCTATCTCCTTAATTCCAACATCATCGTTTTGAGCATCCTTTAAACATTCCCAATGAGACGGTTGAGAAATAATTTTCAAAAGGATTGATTATGTTCCTTTATTTTTGATTCCCATGCCCATCTTAATCAATTCTAACAAGATCAGATCCTTTTAAATTATCATCAATGATAGAATTGTTGGGCCCTTTAACATAGAGCATGTTCCGCCTTGTTTGCTTTCCCAGGATGGTATTGGATTATAATGTTATAATCCTTGATGAGCTATATCAATATTAATTAGCTTATATTTGGATTTATATATGAGAATATATATTTTAGACATTTGTTATCCATATATATTTCAAACATTTCCCCAATGATATAATGTCACGAGAATTTAAATTTAAAGATCTCAGCTGTCAACTCGAGATCATGCGTGGGATAGTTTTTCTCAGAAATTATCATGTGCCATGACATATATGAAATGAATATATCATTTTTCATCAACACACATCCAAATCCAATTTTAGAACATTGCTAAATATTATGAAAAACTGACCACCTATAGGTAGTGTGAGCCCAATGGCAGTAATAAGCCTCTTTTTCAACTCCATGATGCTTTCTACACATTAATCACTCTACAAAAACAAGAATCCCCTTGATTTATCATGGTAAGAGTGTTTAAAAATTATGATAAATTTCTCAAAAATTGGTGGTAATATCTAGCTAACCCATGGAAGCTACATATATCTATCATAGATTTTGGGCTCATCCATCTCTCAATTTTCTTTTATCTTAGAAGGATTCAAATATATCTTTGTGTTTGTGATGATATTCCCAAATAAAGAGACTTCCTATAACAAGAACTCAGACATGCTATAATTTTCAGAGACATTATCCTTTCTCAATGTCATTAGCATAGTTCTTTGATTTTCCTCATGATCCTCCTTGGTTTTGGAGTATATTAGAATATCATCTACAAATAAAACCAAAACATTTCCAAGTTAATCACTAATGACTCTACTCATAAAATAAATGATGATTGGTAGAGAATTAGTGTTTCCAAATGGAATCACAGTGAACTCATAATTCTTGTACCAAGTACAAAATGCAGTATTGGGGATATCCTCCTTCACCCTTACATGTTAATATCTCGAATACACATGTTCCTTGGAAACGTATTGTTCTCCACATAGCTAATCGAACAAGTCCTCAATTCATGGAAAGGGATACCCAATATTTATCTTGATTTTGTTGATCTCCCAAAAATCAATTAAAAGGTGCATTAAACTATCATCCTTCTTGATGAAGAGGACTGGTGCACCCCATGGTGGGGCTCATGGGTGTAAAATGAATTTATCCAAATTCTTCTCTAGTTGTTTATTTAGCCATTTATATTCGAAAATAGACATTATATATAGTGTCTTTGATATTGGAAAAACCCCATGTATAAAATTGATATATAATTCAACATATCTACTAGGAGAAATAAAAAGAAATTTCTCCAGAAACCCATCCACTAATTCCCTTACATTAGGCATGTCTTTTAGGATAGTTCCTTATATAGATTCAATTATTTGAGAATGATACATGTGCTTCAAGGGTAGTAATATCTACGATTGGGATGATGGTATAAAATAATATTCCTCCTCCTCCTTGCACTTGTATACATTTGGGGGCTAATTTCATAAATGGAGAGTGATTTCCTTCTCACATAAACTTATCTTGGAACTATATAAGGTATGAAAATCCTTTTCTATAATTGCATCAAATTCAACCATGGAAATTTTGACAAGGCTTTCTGGGGAGTTCAATCCACAAATTGTGAGAGGGTATGAGTTATATTAATGGGATGCAATAATTTCACCATTTTATGTTTTCACATATAGCACTACTTCCATTATTTTTGGTGATGTTTGAATAGTTCTTCTAAACATTAATGATATATAGGAATACATTGAACTATAAAGAAAAACCCTACCTTTCTCTTTTTGATTCTGGTTCTACATTATCTAATTTAGACTCAAGAATGAGTACTTTTGAACTATTAAATACATAATGGGGAATCCAATTATGATAAAAGGATAACATATGAATTATAGTTATCTTATTAACTTGTAATTTTCTAGGGTTTAGTTTATGTTATACATTATTTAATTACTAACATATTTTCTTTTGGGAATTTTTCTATTCCCTTAATAATGGGTTTTAATGTTTTTTTAATTTACCAAAGCATATCCCCTTGGAGTTTTGTACTAGGAGTGCAGTAAGGCCAGTTTTCGTGCACCGTTCTTGTTTGAGTCATGCTCAAAGAAATTGTTTCTATTTTTACACCTAGATAAATCAATGATAGATCCATATACATTTTTTATACCCATACGAGGATGTATTTTCGTGATAAATGACATAATCTATACTCACCAAAATTTAGGAATGTTTTTCTTATATGTAGTTTTATCCATAAGGTTTTTAACTAGGGTTTACTATTCCTAATCCCAAAAATAACTAAACCTATCCTTTGATACAATGTATAACAACCCTAGTCTTTATTTCATAATTAAACATGATTTATTGCATAAATTTTACTTAATACAACTAATAAGATCAATATGCCTAGAGTATTTATATATTAGGAACATTACATAACAACTTAAAATATAAAATACATCATCTTTATTGAAAACTTATTTTACATGACCACAACATTACTCTCTACATAACAATGCATGGGATAACATGTGGAAATACATAAGAAATGGGTGAGATATAAAACCATGTAAGGGAGTAAAATGACATAACATGAGGATAATGATACATGTTAGACATGTAACATCAAAAATTTATAATGGAACATGAATATAATGGAATGACATGAGATGATAATCATAACATGGAAATGTGGTGACAAATTAATACACTACATCATAAAAAATGGAATCAGGTAAACCCATATCCCAACATGATGTAGCATGATATTAAATATTATCCAATGAATTGCAGGGCTATCAGGGCATACCCTTCATAATCATTCCAATTTAATGCTAATGTGTGTCACATGGATCATATTACATGGATTCATTCAATATCATCATTTATTCCACGATAAAATAATGTGTAATACATGAATGTATGTCCTAAATCAACATGTATATGTGCATAAAGGTGAATATCTTTGATAGGGGAATGGGTATGGTTTTCACTACATTATTATTTTTTCATGGAAAGTCGTGGTGCAATTTTGGAAGATCATCGAACACAATATCCTAACATATAAAATGGAATGTAAGATGGATAATATAAAAAAAATTCTTTAATGGGAATGGGGAGAGATAAATCCCTTACAAAATTTCAGTATGGTAATAGTTTTATATATATGATAATGAATGGGTTAATGAGATTGAAAGGAAGATCTCAATATTTATAAATAAAATTCATAGTAACAGGAATATGTATGAAAATATCCCAATAAATGAAAATTTCAATTAAAAGAATTATCACAAAAGGAGTGCTTGATAAAAGAGGAGAGTGGAAGATCCCTTATTGAATTTTGGTATAGTAACGGCTTATGTAAGGGTCAAAATAGGGGAGTATAAATGAAAACTAATTTAAATAACAAAAATATGATAGTAATTTAATGGTAACAAATAGATTTTTATAAAATAAATTGCAATTAAAAGAACTAATACTGAAGAAGTGGCGCGAATTCAAAGGTGAGGAGGGGACCCCATTAATGAATTTCGATATAGTAACAGGTGTACATAAAAGATTATAGGGGTATTAATGAATTTTAAAGGTAGATATAATCATTTAGTTATCAAATGGAAAGAAATTAGATAATGTAACATCATATAAAAATATTTGAAAATGATATTTAAGAAGCATAATATAAAATATGTTCTTTAATGGAAATTAGAAGAGAGGAATCACTTTTGGAATTTCGACATAGTAATGAAATAGGTAACGGTCCAAATGGGGGAGGATGAATGATACACTATTAAAATATAATCAATGTTAAGATATGGAATGGATTATAAATGGATGAAAATATAACCAATGGAAATTAAGACGAAAAATTTTAAACAATGTTTTTTAATTGAAAAGAAGAGATGAATGTGAGGATCCCTTACGAAATTTCATCATGGTAATGAGTGTAAATAATGTATAATGGTTGGATTAATGAGCGTGAAAGGAATTTGTCATTATTTATAAATTAAATTGATAGTAAGGGAAGTATTTATGAACATATCCAAATATTTTAAATTATAAATTAAAAGACATATCCCAAAAGGATTTCATGATAAAAGAGGGGAGTATAAGATCCCTTAATTGGATGTGTGACTCAAAAGGATTGGGGGAGGCTTCTTAAGATATTTTGGGAGTCGTTTTAGTAATATAGGGAGTAGGGGGTAGTGGTTGGTTGATCTCAAAATCGTTTGAGTGAAGATAAACCAGAGATTCGGTGGGTTTACATAGGAAATATGGGGGATTTAATTATTATTTTTGTTTTGGACCCTACACAATAGAATATTCAAAACCACAAACCATATAATGGTTTTTTCCAATGATTTTGATAAATTGGAGAGGTATAAATTATTTTATATGTCTATGGTCAAAATATATTAAAATATTTCCATTAATTGTGTGGAGGTGAGTCAGACTTTCAAGTAAATGATTTTCAAATCTTAAAATATAGTATATGTTTTGGAAGTTTCACTTAGTAATTATAAAATAAATAAAATAAACAGAAATTTAAATAATTTTAATGTAAAAACATATATTTGTCTTAATATATTAATTATAGTATTTATTACTTCATTATTAGGAAATCGCTTTGTCAAAAAACTCACCGTATATTTCTACCATATTTTATTTTAACCTAGAAATTCGACTATGTTAGAAAATTATGAAAAATTCATTGTAGGATAATTTCAGCATTATAATTTGAATAAATAACATTCATTTTATCTAAATAAGTTTCTAAATATTTTTATTTTCCCTTATAAAATAATAAACCGAGATTTATTGAAAATTGACAGGGTTTGAAAAATAAAAATTCTCAACCCTTAATAAAAATTATATTTGACGTCATAAAAATTATATGATCATTTATATTTAAAAAAGTGATTTAAAAATAATATTTTATTAAGATATTATTTCTTTCAAAGATTCATTAATTCCTAAAAATATATTTATTAATTAAACAATACTATTTTTCTTTAGAAATTATTTACAAAGTAACAATAGTTGAATGAAATTATATTCATTATTATATAAAAAATAATGTAAATAATAATAATTATAGGTTCTTTTTAAATATCCATTAATTAAACTATCATACTCCTTATGATTAATTAGTGCAATGTTGGGGCTTTCATGGGGCCATTTGAAGAACATTTTTTGGATCATGATCTCAAAAAGATTTAACTTATCTTGTAAATGGTATCCCTCATACATAATTTGTTGGATTCTATTTTGGGATTACACTAAGAAGAATAACATAAATGATATATTTCTTCAAATCCTTGATAAATAGGCTTCATGGGGTATAATCCTTCTGGTTGAGTCCATCATTTCCTATGTCTATGTCAAAAGGGTTGAATAAAAACCCCATATTTATACTAGTCAAGTGATCACTATTCAATGTCTATATTATAAATGGAAATGATACATAATGGAAATTTAAATAAAATTTGATATAATTAAACAAAAAGTTGAGAATTTGTTTTCTATATCCATAAGACATTTAATTATGTAAAAAAATAGGAATTTTATTTATAAATGTTCAGGTTGTTACATAACACCAAGAAGATAAGAGAATATAATATCATGAAATATTATATTTTAGTTATTATTTTTAATACATTAAAACTATGAAATATATTAGAATTAATGATATAATGAGATATATTGTGTTACACAAAACATATACTTTCTTCTATAGCTTGAGTTACATGCAAGACCAAATTTTGGGGAACAATAATACTTTATTAAAATATTTGTATTTAATATAAAATGACACAAACTATACATTTAAATAATTCAAAGGAATAAGATAAACTAACATATGAAAATATATGGTTTTAAAAATATATAAAATAAATTCATTCATTACCAACTATTTGTAAATGAATATAAAAAACAATTAAATATAAAGAAAATTTTTAGTGATCAAAAAAGTGTTTTCTCGTAATAAATTAAATAAATTAGTGTTATTTAATGATATATATATATATATATGTTATTTGTTGAATAAAATAATTTTTATATTAATAAATTTAATTTTATAATAATAATAATTATATGAGAACAAACCCTATTTTAAGTATAATGACCTTCATTTTTATAAAGGACCCCTAAATGTATTTTAATGGAGAGAATTTTAAAAAAATGTATTCAATTTTTATGATAATAAATGTAAAACTAAACATAATATATGTAGTATATAATTAAAAATTATGTAAGGTTAATGTTCTTTTATTTTTCTATAATGTCTTGTATTTTGATAAATATTGAAAAATACTGAATTTTAATTCAAAACATCTATTCATATAATTTATTTATAAAGATGAATTATACATTTAATTAGTTATAAAGTTTCATTAGATAAATTTTATATAAAATATTCCAATTTAGGTCATTTTAATCAATTTTATTTTGAAATTGGATAAGAAAACTTAGAAAACGTTTGAACCATTAAACATTAAAAATCTGAAATTGTCGTCATGTTTGTAAGATTAATTTTAAATTAAATTCTTCCACTTCTGTGATTGAAATTTTTAAAAATTGATTCCATATTTTGAATAATAATAATTTATATTTTATAATTATGTAGACATAGTTTTTTACCAAAAATATTAGTGAATGCGAATAAAATCAACTACAACTATTAAGAGACAAATTATCTTAATAAGCGAGTAAACATTAAACGTAAGGGACTAAATAACCTAGATACTTATCCAAAATTAATTTTAATTCCATATTTAGAAATGGTTCTCCATTTAAGTGTTTTTGGATCGTTATTCAATTCACCTTTCAAAGGGAATACATTAGTGGAATTCTAATTCCAAAAATTTACAAAAATTCCACTATTCTTGCACTATAAAAAGAACTCACCCCACCCACTTCATCACACCTTTAATGACACATTTTACATATGAGTGTCTTCCCAAATAGAACATAAAAATACCAACCATAATTCTAGAATCCTGAAATTATGAATAAATGTATCCATGGATTCCCTTTGGTGAAAACAAAAAATGTGTTACCTGAATAGGAGATAACATTTGTCCTCAATCTCTTTAGTTTTATTTCCTTATTTAGACATTAAATTATCATTATTCCATGATTATATAATAAAACCATTTTCATAAATATAATAATATTTTTTATCATATTTTTTCAACCTAAACTTACACACACATCCATCTAATTTGTAACGTACTTATCGTTTGTGTGTCTCACAATCTACCACCTCACAAAACACCATTGTTTGTTCTTCACATTACCACATATCAAGGTTTTCAATTATGATGGTAAAAATATTTATATTATATATATATAATTTATAATTTATATATATGTATTTAATTTCAATATATCATATACCCTTTTTCTCTCCATTTTGTATAAATTTGATAATATCTTTTTTAGATGTCTGGACTACCGCCTCTTTAAAGAGATGTGATTCATTCAGACTATAAATGGTACATAAAAATTATGGTTTATCAAAACAATGAAAAAAAAGACATAAATATAATATTTTAATTATAATATACATTTATACCATTTATATTTCATTATTTTAATACAATATTGAAATGATGTGTGGACAACCATCTCCATGAATGGCGCATTTCATTTCTTATCTCCAAATATTATGGAAAAATATAAATTAATATATACGGAATATATTTGATAACTAAATCATGTTTAACATTGTATAGATTCTAAAATAATTTCCCATGTAATAGGAGAGACAAGAAATAATTCAAAACATACTCAAAGAATAAGAAAATTAACACACTGAATAGTTAAAATAATGGAAGTTTACTATCAAACAGGTTGTAAGATATTATAACAAGATAATATATGATATAATAAAAAATTATATGGTTATTTAATAAATTTTTAACTTATTTAAAACCATTATAAAAGATAATAATATATATTCCCCTAAAAAATAAACACAATGTATGAGATTTTCATCTCACTTTTTATATTTGCGAGATAAATGTCATATTCACCACTTAATTATTTTTTGTGGTGTGTCTACAAACCATTTTGATATATTACATCATTAATTTTATGTATATTCTTGGTATTTTTAGTATCCATTTTAATTATTTATTCAAAGGTTATTTTGTTTAAAGGTTTCCATGTTGTAAATAAATTTCGTAACCTAATTTCTTGTATTCGGGTTATACTACTTCCTCATTGTCATCAATTTTTTATGACTGTGTATAAACACATTTGGATATAAATTTATGTATTTAATATTCATTTATTTGGATATATATTTTATTCTCATAATATATTCTTGGATTGATTCCCCCTTCAATGTTATGGTCTTTTCAAGGGGTTACATCACAATCTCATTTTGTTCTGAAATTTTTACACATGAATTTCTATAAGATTAAATTGTTAGATCATTGATTAATAAATCCTATAATTTTAATCTCTTATGGTTATTGATGACCTTTTCCATGTAACATTACCACTTTTCACTCCTTAATACTCAATATATTTCAGAAAAATGTTTCAACAAAACCCGCCTTCATTTCTCATTTTAGACAGAGAACCTGTTTTCTTCTAAAAAATCATTTTTCTAAAATAGTTTTATAAAATTATTTTAACCATTACCAAATAATTTAGTAAATAACTTTATACCCTTTTTTCTTTTAATAACCTTTTCAACTGAATATTCTTCTCCCATTATGAATAATGAATTTTTCTTGAGCGTCTTTCTATGAAAAAGGAATCTTTTTTTACCATGTATGACATGTATTTATTTACTTATCATCTTTTATTAGAAGCTTAATTTTCATGGTTGAATGGAAATTTTTTATAGAAAATATTTTTAGAAGTTATTTTAAAATAAAATTATATTCAATAATCTTTTCATAGTAAAAAAGGCATATTTTTTCTAAGAAGGGTTTTATAGATATTTTTATGGTATTTCTATTCATCAATGACAAAAAAACTTTATTTTAACTACTATTTGGATATGTTATATAGATACAATTCTTATTATTCCTTTGGATGGTTTTTTATTTATTTTTACAATGATAGTATTTACATTAACTACATTGATTATGTTTTAGTACCCTTGAAATATTTTACTTCTTATGATCAATAAATCTACTCTAACTATCTCGATCCTTTATATAGAATATATAAATTTCTTTGACCTGTTATATCTTAAATCTCATTGTAATCAGTAGTTAATAAGATAAATTTAATGATATTACTTCATGGGTATTGTTATCCAAAAGTTTTAAAGTGGTATGGGGAACTTCGCAATGTTTAAAGATTATTCTCCTAAAGAATATTTTATTGATATTTAAATGGTATTCTAATTCCTCAATGTCAATAACCATTGTTTTCTATATATCCTACACTGGGAATATTTTGATAAATCCTTATATATTATTCAATTTAGATAATAGAAGATAAGGCACATTGTTTAATAATTAAATCGATTATTCAATATATGAAAAATGATTTAGACATGTAAGACATGTGTTGCGGAATGGTTAATCTAATCCTATTAATAAATTGGTAGCATCATGAGATGATATTAGTTGGAAAAAAACACATTTAGTTTTCTTATAGAATAATTGATGGGTCTCTACTCACAGACACCAACCACCTTTTAAAATGTGTTGACAGTAGTAGTTAGTGTTCCAGATAAATGATATCCAATAATAAATCATGGTCTTTATTGAGAGATCATTTTTTGTTATTATCCATGATATTATTACATTGAAATACTTATAGATCCATTTAATTTCGAATTTATTGATGAAATGTCATGTGTTTCAATTTCTTTCCATGGAATATTTTTTATGAATCATCAGATTATTTTAAATGGAATGTGCATTCAGTTATTTAACATTACATATTGTTTAAAAACTTCTTTCCTAGTTTATTAATTATGTGGCTTGTGTCATCAATTATTACCTTTCTATATCAACTAATCTCATTGATTCATTATTTCATTCTCTATGCTTAACTCTTATAGTGAATTTGATCGCACACTTATTATGGTTCTTTTCCCCATGATTCACCAAATTCTACTGAGAATGTTATGCATTAATATTCATAGATGGAATATAGTTTTTATCCACGAAAAAAAATATTATAATTAGTGTATTAATTTTTAATACAAGACTCATTTATATATCAATATTTCCATGATTACTAAACTCTTCAATCCTTTAGTATTTGATTAATTGCAATAATTCCAAAATAATTTTATAATGAAAAAAGATATGAGATTCTTGGGTGGGCACACAATAGTTAGTATCAAAGGCTGTTTAGTATCATCCAGGGAAACAAGATTTAGAAAAACATAATTCAGGGAACATATCCTTAAGGTGGGATTTGAGGATATGTATATAAGAACATCCTAGAATTTTGAACGGTAGATATTATATGGGTCTTCATAGAAAGACATCCCTATCTGGATACTTAAGTGGATGTGGTTATGGAACAAATATAACTTTGGGTAAAAACTACGACAAGGTGTGTTGGGCCTCACTCAATGTTACAAGGTAGATGATAATGGGACATATTGTGCATCTGTTTTGAAACTCTCGGGGGATACACTTAGGATAATCGATATTTTCTTGATAAACAATTATAAATTTATTTAAATATATAATGACGATGAATGAAATAGGTTAATTCTTATCCTAAAGAAGTTCTTATTTGGAAATAAAATATTTAATGTATTTATGTATTGAAGATATTTTGAAAACCATAGTTAAAAGAATATTTAGTGATTAACCTTATTTCAACTCTTTCCATCATATTTATTTTAGAAATAATATTAATATTTTGTTTATAAAAGTATAACCTATATTATTGGGTGAAAACCCATCAAATCTTGAAACAATGACTGAAGGATGATATTTGTTTAACGCTATCCATTGACCTGCATAATTCATTTGTTAATATTTAATTTTACTAAGTAGTAAAACTTGATCAATAAATATAAATGATGAACAATTAGAGTTTTTTTTAGGTTTAGATATTAACTATATTGGAATTGAAGAATGTTTATAGGAAAATAGTTATACTTGTTACTCTTTTATGGGCCTTAAGATCAGTTAATAGAATATTTTAGTTCTTTGGGCATTGAAATTAATTTTTGGACATTCATTTCTTAGAGTAAAAGGTTGAATTTTAATTTGTTCAATGCAAAACCAAAAGAGTTATTTTTTCATATGAAATTGAAATATATCTAGTAATTCTATTTCATTATTTCTTAGGTAGTAAAATATGTACTCAAAATTAGAAAAACGATAAAAAACAATGTTGTACTAATATCTTTTTTTGAACCGATTGTATTATAAATCATCACAAATTTATGTATTCGAGACCCTATTTTTTAATAATAATTATATTTTTAGTGATTCATGAAATCAATCACTCCATATAGATATTTACGCTTTTTCAAGAAATCTATATTTTCACATTCCACTACTGTTATCTTATATAAAAACCTCGTTACATGTTAGTCCATGTGACCATTGTATTTCCCAATATCTATTTTCTAGTGAATGTTTTACTAACCCCTCTCTCGATGTGGTATTTCAACATAAGATGAATAAAATTACATATTACAAGATCAAGTTTAAATTGCGAGGGAGGAATTTATTTAACGTGTGGATAATGTAATTCCATGAAAGTATAATGTAAGAAAATTGTATTACATAGCATGTATGACACAAAACACAAATTGCACAATGGAATATAATATCCCAAAACATTATATTATCATTAATTTTAAAAACAAATTCAAAATATTATAAATCTTGAAATTTATGATATATTGATTTATATTTCATTACACATACAAAATACATTCTTCGATAGATTTCATTACAAGCAAGACCGAGTTTTAGAGAAAAACAATAAATTATTTAAATATTATTATTTATTATAATAAGATAAAACATTTCCCTTCAATAATCAATTATGTATAGCATAAACTGATATATAAAAATACATAGTTCACACAAATATAAAATTAATCTATTGGTTCACAATTATTTATAAATGGATATAAATACTAGATGAATATAAATGAAATGTATTTACGATCACAAATTTTTTTTAACCTACTAAATTTAAAAAATTATTATTAGTTAATGATATAAAATAAATATATGTGTTAAATAATTAATAAAATATTTTCTATATTCATCAATTTGATTTCATAATAATAATATGACAACAAAACCAATTTTATGCATAGAGACCTATATTTTGATAATGGAACTTTTACCACCTTTTAATAGAGAACGTATTATGAATGTCATTTTTGGAATATTAACTGGTTTTATATATCAAAATAAATGTAATATTTTAAATAATAACATAAAAATCATCTTAGGGTAATTTTTTGGTTTTTTCGTGAAGTTTAATTTTCTTGAGGAATAATGATGAATACTAAATTTAAAATCAAAATTTATTTTTCATCTAATATATTTATGGTGATAAATTATATTTTTTGTTATTTCTAAAGTTTAATTACATAAATTTTATTATAATTAATCAAATTTAAGTCATTGAACTCAATGTCACTTTGAAATTTTATGTAAAAACATAGAAATTTTTTGAATGATTGAACTTTTAAAACCCTAATTGTCATATCGTATGTGGTATTAACATTAAATTAATTTTTAACACTTTTTTATTATAATTTAGAAAAATGGATTCCATATTTTTAAGTTGAATAATTTATAATTTCTAATAACATCCAATTATTTTTTTCACCAAATAGACTACTGAATGTGAAGAAAATTAATTACAATGATTAAGAGAAAAATTAGATTAACAAACTACTAATCCTTAAAAATTGTTGAAAAATGACCCAAAAACATTTCTAGATGTCATTGGATGTAACTATTTAGCCCATATTATCCCTTTTATATTTCTTTCACAATTATTGGATCCATTTACCATAGGAAAAACAAGTTTGGAATTCCCTTTAAAAAAATTTATAAGAATGTCCCTCATGTTCTACTACAATAAGGCACTCACCCCCTCCCACTTCCTCACACCTCTCAAGACACAATTCCCCAAAAAATAGTACCCCAATATATCCTAAAAACTTCTCCCCTAAATCATGTACCACATATTATGGAAGAAATCCTTTTAAAGAATCCATTTTGTACAAACCAAAAGGAGCAACCCAAATAAGAGGGAACATCCTTCGTCATACTTTATAGTTTTATTTATTTCTATACTATTTAAATTATAATAATTATATAATTATATAATTAAAACAATATCCTCAATATACTATTATTTATCTATTCTAAGGGTTCTACCTACACTTACACACACTTCCATATAATGGGAAATGAACTTACCATTTTTGTGTATGGTGAACTAGAACCTCACAAAATTATGTCGTTCGCATTTCCTTTACCACCTCTCATGGTTTGATATTATGATGGATTTTTTTTAAATATGATATTTATAATTTATTTATGATTATTCAATATTTATATAACACATACCCTTATGATTTCAATTTTTTTTAAATATGATAACATCGTTTTTGGAAGTATGGACCAATGCCTACTCAAAGCGATGTGATTCGTTCACACTATACATAGAACATATAAATGATTGTTTTTTAATACAATATAATATATCTAAAATAAATATATTACAGAAACTATTTTATGCATATATATCATATACTTTTTATTTTTTTATTATGGCCAAGAAATGGTAGTAGTGCTCATACGTACGTACGACCCACTGTCTCCATAAACGGTGCATTTCATTTCTTATCTCCAAAAAATATGGATTATTATAAATAAAAATATAATTAATTTAATTGATAATTAATTCACAGTTAATATTCTGTATATGTTTAAATCATGATCTATGTAATAGTAAAAACATGTAAAAAGTCAAAACACACTTGAAGAACTAGGAAATTAACATATGAAATAGTGAAAATAATAAATGTTTACTAGAAATGGCTTTTAAGATATTATAATAAGATATGAAAAGATATAATAAATATTAATAATGTTATGTAATAAGTTACTAACATGTTTAAAACTATTATACATGAACATAATGGATGGTTACTTGAAAAGGAAACACAAGGTAAGGGATTTTAATCTCACCTTTTACATCTGTGAGATAAATGTCATATTCACCACATAATTATTTTTTGTTGCATGCCTTTTACCCAAATTGATATAATATATCCTGAATTTTTTTATCATCATTTTATTATGAGTTTGAATTTGAATTTTTTCTTCTAATGGGATTTGATTCAAAATTTACCATGTTGTAATGAAATGTCATAACACAAAATATTTTCTTTCGGTTATACTACTTTCACATTGTCGTTAATATTCTTTGAATATGTACATAAATAATTTTGAATATATATTTATGTGTTTAAACTTATATTGTGTGGAATTAAATTTTAAATACATAATATATTCCTAGATTGATTCTCACTTCAACATTATGGTCTTATCAAGGGTATACTTTACAATCTCAATTTATTAGTGATTGTTTACAATTTAATTTCCATCAAATTGAATTATGGGATATTATTTAATATATACAATAATTTTATTCTCCAATAGTTATTGATGAACTTTTACAAGTAATATTACCATTTTTATACTCTTTGTCACTCAAAATGTTTTATAACATATTTTAAAGAAAACCAGTCTTCATTTATCTTTTTAGTCAGAGAACCTTTTTTCATCTAAATAATAATTTTACTAAAAAGTTTTTTAAATTTTTTTAAACTTAGAAACATAATTTATTAAATAAATTTTTTACCTTTTTTTGTTTTACAACTTTTTTCAAAGGAATATTCCTATCACTTTCCAAACAAATAGTTTTTCTAAAATTTTTACTGTGAAAAAGGAATGTTATATTTACTTTGTATGACATATATGGACTTACACACAATAATTTCTTCAAATATATCTTTGAATGTTTAAAAGAATTGTTTTTACTGAAATTTTGTTTAGAAATTTATTTTCAAAGAAATATCTTTTTAATTTTTTTTCAAAATTAAAAGTATATTATCCTCAATGATGGTTTTACATGATTTTTTATATTATTTCTATTCATTAACAACAAAAACCCTTTATTTTTACTCCAATTATGATATGATATATTTTTACAAGTATTAATCTTCCTCCAACTATTATATTATTGGTTTTTCCCATGATAGTATTTATATTCACTACGATGATTCATTTTTTGTCCCCTTGAAATATAAAATTTCCTATGATCATTGAATTTTCCCTAATTATCTATATCATTTATATGGTGTATATAATACACATTGACATGTTATATCATGGATATTTTTATTTTCATGGTATTATATGTTTCATATAATTTCATTCCATCATGGGTATTATGATTCAAATGTTTCAAAGATCTTTCTCACACTTTGTAATGTTTAAATATAATTCTTTTAAAGAAAGTTTTAATGATCTTTAAATGTTATCTTAATTAATCAATGTAAACAACCCTTATTTTTACCTATCCTTATATATGTAAATTTTTATAAATTTGTAGTTTTTATTCAATAAATATATTTAATTAAAAGGAATATTTTCAAATAATTAAATAGATTATTCAATATTTGAGGAATGATTTAGACAAGAAAGAAATGGGTTGAGGACCAGTAAATATAATCCCCTCTATGAATCGATAGATTCAGGAGACAAAATTAGTATGAGAAAAAATCTTAATGTTTATTTCCAAGAATAATAGATGGGTTTCAACCCATATACTTTAACTATATTATGCAATATCTCGTTGGTAGTGGTTTATGTTCTGGATTCATTACGTCTGATAATGAAGAATTACATTTATTGAGAATTAATTTTTTATCATTATCTAAAAGATTATTTCATCGATATATCTTTGGATATATTTTAGTCCCAATTTTTTGATTAAATGGCGTGTGTTTTAGTTTTTTAACGTTCCATAATGATTATTCCTTATCCAATCATTTTAAATAGGATGTGTTTTTTGTTATTTATCTCCCTATTGTGTCTACTCTCTCCATTCTAACATTATTGATTACATGATATGTGTCTATAGTTATATACTCTCTTTATTTACTATTTTGATTGATTCATTAATTCTTATTTTATTCTTAACCCTTAGTGAGAATTTTTGCTCACCCTTATTATGGTTCATTTTCGCAGGATTCCCTGATGTTTTCTACGAAAGTTATACAATTATTAACTAGACGGAATATAAATTTTATATTTTAAAGAAAAAAAATTTATGTTTTATTTAGTGTATTCATTTTTAATAAAAAACTCATATATGTATCTGGATTACCAATACAACTAAACTCTTCGATCATTCACTATTTGATACCTTGAAATCATGCCAATGTAATGGTAGCATGATTCCATCTATGGTATTCTAGGTCCAGGTAACTATATAATTTTATGATCATTCGAAATCATAAGATAAGAATAATGGTATGTGATAATGAACAAAACCTATGATAGTCATACATAAAAAGTCATAGATCATAAAAATGAGTCATGAAATTAATATTGGATGTTCATAATCCATTAATCATAAAAAAATAAAATAACAAGGTCCATGAGAGTATAAAAATGAAAAAAGACATGGAATTCGTGACATAAACATATGACTAGAAACTATTAGGTTAAGAATGACCAATAATACATTCATAACAGGTTAGGATTAGTATAACAACCCTAGTACCTGCACTGGGCTAGGCCTGAACACTAGTTTACATCATTTTCTGGGCATGGGATAACCACATGTATACCCTCATCACTGGACTTGGGATAACCACCCATGTACTATTATTATAAGGACTGATCTAATCACCTTGAACCCTCATCTTAAGGATTAGGATGACCACCCTTGTACAATGTTTTCCTGGATTAGTCTAATAACATGTGTACACTATGAGATCGTAGATCCATTATCATTAAGAAATACATTAGAGTTATTGCTTGGTCATACCATCACATAAGTCGTAATAGGATTACCCTGTGAAATCTAGGCCATGTCATCATTCATGATATAATGGGATTTCACATCTCTATTTTGGATAGACCATTATATAAATAATTTCCAAGAACCACAATATGACTTATGTATAATAAGATTTCATTTAATCATAATATTAGTAAAAACAATCATTTTTACATTTATAAAATGATTAGAACCCTGAAAATAAATGTGTTTAATGTCAATCTCTTTTAAAATTGGCTTGATCTTAGAGAAGAAATGGGTTCCAAAATAATCTCTTTCAAACATGATTCACCCATGTAATAGAAACTAGTTTCATTAACATCAATCCAAAAAAAATGAAACCTTTTAGAATGAGAATATGAAGAGTATCATTATTTCATATCCCATGTAAATAATATGTAACACCAATGGATGTGATATTATCTGGAAAGTGATTTTAAAATATCATTTAAAATAGTTGATGAGGACAATATCCTTTCATTTTTTAAAACACTTTTAAAACAAAAAACATTTTGAAAACGTTTTTCTTTGAAACTATATTGGAAAAATATTAATGGAAGATTTTAAAATCATTTAAAAAAAATTTAAACATAAAACACTTTCAAAATATTTTTTTGGAAATTATCATCATAGATAATTTAAAGATATTATTGAAAGAATTTTTTAAAAAAAAATCTAAGAAAATAGATTTCTAATCGAAGAGTGAAATGAAGAATGACATTATTAAAAATAATTTATTAATTATATATAGTGAAAAAAGAGTGGGAAAATGGTTCCATTATTAGAGATATCATGAATAATCACATGATTATAAATTTCATGATGATTTTTGATAGATATATAATATGATTTTATCATTTGAAGTATAATCATAAATGATCTTGATAAACGATGAGATTATAACATAAAATAATTACAACTTTAGTATCCTTCAATCGTAAGCCCCATGAAGAATTAAAATAAAATAGAACATAAAATATTATGTGGATAGATATGATCATGATATTAAATTTTAAATTGGTTGTATATACATATAATTAAATAATATTGGTTCATATCGTAACATATGTCACAAAAAATGTAATTTGAGACAAAAAACATTTACCGATATTGTAATTATAAAACTGTAAATGCCACGGAAGATTGATACTAAAATGTATATATAAATACCAATAAATATTAGGATAAGAGTCTTAAAATATATTTTTTTAATTATATATACCATATATAAGAAATATGTGGTTAATATAGCAAGGGTATCACAAAAGTAAAATGTCAGACCAAATTCCATTAATGGTTGAGTAAAATTTAAATCTTAATCCCTATAAGATAATAAAAAATAAATACATAAATTATCAGTAAATGACTTATATTAATTATATTTCATGTAATTGGTATGTATATACACCGCACAAATGAATGTAGTGGTGAATATGGAATGAGTCTATCAAAAAATAAAGTGAGACAAGAAACCCCCTTACATTAAGCCACGACTACATTCATTCTCGTTCAAACATCCTATGAAGTAATTATATATTTATTAAACTTATATTAATTAAAAATTATTATAAATATTATATAATATATGGTTTTAAGGCTTTTATTACCCATTTATTAACAAATCCATGTTCAAGTTACATTTCAGGTAATAATAGCTTTGTTTTTTTATATGTTTTGATTTCATATTTTTAGCCTTATTCTATAAATCCTGATTTAGTAATTTAAAAATGGATATCCTGAAATAAATATAACATATAATTAATTAATTATTTTTTTTATATTAATCTGTAAAATTTTCTGATGGGAAATGAAATACACTGTTAAGGGAGACGACAGACCATACGCACGCATGAAAACCGTTTCAATTTTCTTTTCACATTTAATAAAAAAAGTAAATGGTATATATATATATATATATATTATCATTATAGTTGAATTTATATATCATTTATATCAAATATATATATATATATATTACCTATCTTTAATAAATTCTATTTAATGTGTGAATGAATTTTTACGCTTTGTGGGGTGGTAGTTCCCCATAAACATAAATGATGATATTGTTTTACTATAAAATGGAAAGAATGAAGTTATTTGATACTTAAAAATTAATTAGTAATAATAACATGATGAATACCATATAAATCATTTCTAAACAATATTTACATTAGTATTTAGTATTCTTTCCCATTAAACATGGTAATAAAAAAATTTACAACACTGGTTCGTGAGGTGGTAGTCCTTCCTATAGATGAACGATGATTTCATAACCCATTTGTTGTATTGTGTGTGGTTTTAATTAAAAAAATATGAATAAAAACATATAATTATATATGACATATTTATTTTATTATATAATCATTATATAAAAATAATTTATGTGGTTTTAGGAAGAAAAAAATGTTCATTGATGAATGATACATCTTCTTCATGCATCCTCTTTAGGATTTCACTAAACCCTATTTGGATTGGTTTATGTCCAAAATAAGCATTATATAATTATGGTAGGATAATTTATAATAAATTTTGGAGTTATTTTTATTAGAAAAATTTATTTAGATCTATGAATATATGGGGGGAGGGAGACCCCTTTTATAGTTGAGGAGGAGTGGCATTTTTTGTAAATACCCAAAAGTATTCACTATTGGGAGGTCTCCCTCATCTCAGGTGCCTCCAAAATAAAAATATTAATATAATTTAGGAATTAGTTTTACTATAATAACACCAATAACACAAAATAATTACATTTTCAATCCATTTATTCCTTATCCTTTATGATTACCCGATTTAACCAAAATAGTTTTTACTATGGTAACTTGTATCTTTTTTTACCTAGATAATTTATCCTATAAGAATAATTTTTCAAATATATTTTTTAGGTAATTAATAACTACTAAATCAATATATTAATTCAAATTCATTTAATAAAAATCATATGTGTGTTTAAAATTGATGTTAATACAAACACATGCAATGCTCAAAACCCCATTTTAACCTTAATTACATTAATTGGTTTTAAATTATTTACTAACAGTTATTTTTAATAATTAAGATAAATTTATAATATAATATAAAATATTATGATTCTTAATATTCAATTCGTTTATATATATTCAATTAAAATAATTTTCAGAATTTAATTTACAATTATTCCTATAGATGTACTGAGAAAAGAGGTTTTTAAAATGAAAATGTTCAAAAGTTAACCAAGTATTACTATCCAATTTCAATATGCAATTAATTCTAATAACCAAAAATGGATTAATATATGTATAAATAAACTAATTTAACATTTAAATAAATTAAAAGGTAATATAAATTTAAAAATAAATTAGTTTAAAAATGTAATTATCAATGTAAATCAAACAATTTTTACCATTTCACAAAAAATGAATCTTTTTAGAAAAAAGATAAAAAAATCACCATAATATAATTTTGATATTATGATTTAATAAATGATTTTTATTTTATAATACTTATTTTATAAATGTGTTAAAATTTATTTTTAAAATAAATATGCCATAAAAAGGTGATAAAAATACTTATTAGAAAAATACAATTTTTATGCATAAATTGGATTATTTATTATATCTTATATAAAATAAATATAAGATGGTTGTAAAATATTTAATTAGATAGAAAATATATAAATTTAATTAAAATAATTAGTGAAAATTTAATTTGTTAATTTATTAATTTGAAACATACTTGTACACATAAACAATGTTTTTTAAGGAAAATATTTCCTTTTTTTCAAGGGATTTTTTTCATTTTAAATTAATTTGAAACCAATTAATTATATATATAAAAATGTTTAAAAAATATTTATAGAATTTATTTTATCATATTAATATCTTTTGTTACAACATCTATTTGATAACATCATAAGAAATAATGATAGTTAAATAGTAGTTCATGTTTAGTTTAAACATGGTGTTGTGTGTAACACAAGATAAAATATGCATTATGTATAGAATTATCCAAAATTATAATTTTTTGAAATAAAATATAAAAACAATGTTTCATATCCTCAATCAGGGTATGTCCCAATCTGAATGGGTAACTGCTGATGACTTGGATTATGCGAATGATATGTCTTATTATGATCTGTAACAATGTGCTTTGACAGATGAGGGCAAGCCCCTTTGTTTGACCATGCCCGTCTCCTCTGTACTTTTTTTCTTTTATTTAATATATAGTCAGAAGCATTGCTTCTGGCTGGACATGATGGTAATTATTTTCACAAGAAGATATACATACATGATTTACTTCCATCTATTATTCACATTATCACCATTTGGTTATGCTGGGATAAATTTACACTAAATATATTACTCAAAAATAAAGGTTATTTTTTTATGATTGATGCACTACCGAATCAAAATATCCATAGAAAAAATGATAATTCATTCCTTCTTTCCATATTTATCATCAACACAAAATAATTTGTATAGCTGATCTATTTTGGATAAATATTTATATGTCAAAGTAATAGATTACTCACTAAGACCTAATGCAAAGTTCAATATAAAAAATTTGACAAATGGTTAACCATATAATAATGAAAAAATAAAAATAAAAATCTTTATAAAGAAGGTCACAAAATTTATGAAAATAAACATAAAATTAATCAACAATATTTCATAAATTAGATATTGACAGTCGCAAACCAAACACATGAACACTATCATCACACATTCACTTGAAACATCGTAACAACCAAGACATACCATCAAACCTTATGGATAAAATATATGATTCCTTGTACCTTACATAAAAAATAGATTATTGGATATATTAAATAAATTTTAAAATGATTAAAATTTCATCAGTGACAACGTAATCAACTTTCTCAATATTTTTGTGATCAGTTCAGAGGTCAACAACACAGTTCAATTAAAATTATCATAATCAATTATCTCTTTATCCCAACATCATTATTTTAACATTAAGAACATATTAAGATTTATCTTTCATGTAATCATTTATTTTTCATTAATACCACATTTCCATAAAATAACCATTCTATTTAAACAGAATTATTTACCATATTATTTCATATCCTTCATGTAAAACTTATCCTGATCAAACCATATAAATATAAATTTCATAATTATAAAAAAAAGGCACAAATAATTCATTCATTCCTCTTCAATGATGGGAATGGGATATATCCTTCCTTGGTCTAGATTTTAATTCTTTTTTAGGGAATTGCATTGGTAAATGATGATGTTATGCACCTATATAACATTAAAATACTTGAACAATTGTTACTCTATGACTATATTTAACACAAAAATAAAATCATCCCATGTATTAGAGATATTTCTATTGGATTTTATTCCCAACATCTTGGTATGTTGGAATCCCAATATTTTCCTCCTGTGATCATTACCATATATGGTTTTATAAAAGTCCATCTTGATCTTATTTGATGTCCCAGGAATCTCACCAAAGTTCAGGTTGTTGACCATATATCACAATATATGGTTTGTAATTAATGAAATATCATTCTCTATAGTCATAATATTGTCTCCATTGAAAATAGAGTACATCATCAGGAAGTTCAAACAACTATTGGGAAATCACATCAAGGTCACTCATACATGGATGAAGGGGAATAAGGTTGCATAAATATTTGTGTCCATGGCTTCAGTGAATCATTGTATGTTTTTTCAGTAGTTTATGGTCCTTCCCTTTGGAGGGACTCAAACATGTGGTTAATGATGCTCTTTTCTTGCATTTTTTCCGACCCCCGCGATACTGTTGTTCTTTTCTTCTCCGAAATTTATAAAAACTGTTATTTTCAGTCTCTATTCATAATAATATTTGGTTTATCATAGTCATTAAATTTTCCTTCAGATTCAATGATAACATTATTCCCTCTGGTATTATCCAATAACTAAAACTACAAATCATTGTGTGAGTAACACTAATCAATTTATAAAATCACATAGTCTGAAATATCATTTTGGTGGTCTTAATTAAGATACCTTATTTTAATATATTACATACTATATTTATCCAATGTAATTAATGATCACCATCTATTTATATCCTTTATGATGGTTAGTAATGAGTTTTTGAATTTCCAAATCATATCCCCTATGAGTCTCAAATTAGTTGTGAAGAATGGTTCATTGTTCTCAACCTATTTCCAATCGATTCTAGCTCAATTAAGTGTTTCTAGGGTTGTTACCCCATGGTATATTTTTACTAGATACACATAAAATTGTATCATATTGACATGGATGTGTTTCTAAGAATCCACTCTCTCAAATATTTACCTAAATTATAGGAAATTATATTATGATTTGATTCATCATTAGAATAAAATGTAAATGGATCCCTATAAATAACCTTTTAAATATCCATGGGTATATCCCTAAAACATTCTCTTTGTAGATTCCAAATGTTCATTAATCCTTTCCTTTGATATTAACTATATATAATCAGGCTTATCATACATGAATATTACATCAGTTTTAAGGAATATTAATTGCATTGCACCAAAAAACACTCACGAAGAATCATGGTTTAGTGCCACTAGAAACATGGGACAAAATATTCTAATCTATTAGAATAATTTCAGTGTTCTCCAAAAACATCTTCCCATTTATTATTCTTTATAGACATACCCAACATAAAACCTTTATTCATATCCTAGGGAAATGTAACATTAGAAAGTGTGATATCATATTTTTAGTATGGGTTAATATATGACATATAAATCTATGGTCATATGAAAAAATAAGATAATAATTAGGATATATAATAATTTAAAAAACATAGAAAGTTCATAACCAAAATATCATAGATCATAAACATGATTCATTGAATAAATATTGTTAATTCATAAATTTGAATCATATAAAAATCAATGAACAAGATCTATGAGAGAATTAAATTGGAATAATGACATGAATTTTTGGAATACACATAATCCTAGGGAATATTATCTCAGGGATACCCACCAATATATTAATAACAAATATGGCTTGGGATAGAAACCTGTATACCTACATTGGGCATGGGTTGACCACCCTTGTAACCTTTGTTTCGGGCATAAGGAGACCACCCATGTATCTTAATATTTGGGATTGGGATAACCACATGCATACAATCATTTTTATTTTTGGTCTAACCAACTATGTACTCTCATCATTGATCTTGGGATGGCCACCTTTGTACCCTCCTTTTTAGGCTTGGGCTAATTACTCATGTACCCTTTGGGATCACAGAACATTTATCATTACTCAATGCATTGGAGAACTATTTGGACCGCCCCATAAAATAAGCTTCAACGATATTACCCTGTGAAATATTTTGGTCCCATTATATAAGTTATAACCACATTACCTAGATATATCTAGGTTACCCCATCGTATACGTAATTTCCCAAAACCATAACACGACTAAATTACAAAGAGATTTCATTTCATGATCAAACTCATAAAAAATTATAATCACCTTAACATTTTTATTAAATCATGGAAAAGAAATGGGTTCCATTTCAATAATATTTAGACATGATAAGACCATTGAAAAGAAATGGGTTCCATAACAATCAGTATGAGGCATTATTTGTAACACCCCAAGCTTCCACAGTACGCTTCTCTTTCAATAATACAGTAGCGTGTGTTGTACGCAACATCAAGTTCTAACACACACCACAACCAATCAAAGTAGCCGTTATGAATAGGAATACCCACCATTTGAATTTTTTTAAATTTTAGATTTCAAAATGGACATCATTTTTGGATTTGGAATATCGAAATTATCTTACGATAAATTTCGTGTATTTTTCTGAAAACTTTCAATTTTTGATGAATAGTGAAAAACACTGAGTTATAGTTTAAAACCAAATTTTTATTTAAATAATTATTTATTTTATTTAGATTTATTTTAGAACAAAATAGATTCATAATACCTATATAAGCTCAATGTAATTCATTGGATTTAGTTTATTGTAATTTTAGATATATAAAAATTTTATTGAACTTTTCACCGTCTTTTACCCATCTCCTAGGTGAATTTTCAAATTCACATAAAACATAATTTTAGTGCTTATGTGAGTAGAATTTCAAATATCTGAGAGACATGGTTAACATGAAGGAGTAAAATGGGGTTCAATAAGAGAAAAATAATTTTTGGTGAATAGTATTATTTTACTTTTATTTACCACGGTTAAAAGACAATATTTGTAATTAAGGGTAAAAATGATATTAATATTACCCTAAAACATGTCCTAATTCTATTGTACAAGTGTATCTCGGCAAAAAACAAAATTATGAATAAAATAGTATCATTTAGGTCCACTTTGATTAGATTAGGATATTTATTATTATTTAATTCAAAGAAGAGTTGAAAGCGTTAAAATCAATGATTAATAACTAAAACATTTTTAATATAGATTTATACATAAGATAAATTCGAATATAAATATTCATTAGAAATCTAAAAAGATTTCATACATAATGGTATTTAATTTATAATTCTTAGACTTTAAATAAATTAATTTATTTATGAAACAATGAT
Organism: Viscum album; assembly: GCA_963277665.1. Taxonomy (NCBI): domain Eukaryota; kingdom Viridiplantae; phylum Streptophyta; class Magnoliopsida; order Santalales; family Viscaceae; genus Viscum; species Viscum album. Next base: position 1,495,227,437 of record OY728142.1, read on the forward strand.
GATGCCATAATAACTGTATTAATGAATGATTATGATAATTGTTATTATAAATACCCAAATAAATGAAATTTGAGACTTTTTATGAATTTAAATAAATTTATCGGTTAATATTACATATTAGTATTTGTTATATGAATTTTTTTCGATGTAATAATGCTGTTATGAATTTATCAAAAACAAAATACCCAAATGTGTCAAAATTTAAATAAAATAGTTTTTAAAACAAATTTTATAATATTAATTGATATTATATTCCTAAAAATCTAAGGTTCGGCCAAAAGACTTATATCATGATATTTGTATCATTAATTGACCACTTGGGGGTCTATTTGAAGTTTATAGTAAGTTTATTAACTATATAATATAAAAATACAGAGACATGGTAAATGTCAAACTAATTAACTAAGAGTTTAAACTAAAAGATAAAGTTAATAAAGTGAGAAAAACCAATCTAAAAACTATTGGATGAGTGTATTTCTTTCCCTAACCACCTTATCCTATAAATAAATCTATTTTGATCCATTATAAATCAAATGTGAATTTATTAAAAAATAATATTTTGAGTTTTTTCTAAGGTGCCCCTCACGACTCTTATAAAGGAGAACTATCCCTTCTCTCTAATTCACACATTCAAAGCCTTTTGGCTTAGCCAAAAACTGCCCAAATAATATATAAACTTCTATCAATTCATCTCATATGCCTTAGTTTGATCATAAATCCAGCCTATGTAGTCCTTTTTTTCAAATCAAAAAAAAGATCCTGAAGAAGATGTAATGTTTTCACCACCCTCATTCAAGATCTTTTCTTCTTCCACTTCTTATTTCTTTGTTATTTTTATTATAAAATAATAACTCCAGTATCTCCAATATAATTTTATATTATTATAAATATTGTACAATGATATTCCGAATTCTATCCATCCTTTTAATGACATGTCACCGTACAAGTGTACGTACGGCTTACCGCCTCCACGTCGTGGTGTAATTGTTATAGAATAAATTATTATTTGGATGGGTATAATAATGAAGTATAATTCATGTAAATAATTAATATAACATGATAATTATTCTGTATATATTATAAACCATCCAATTATATATTATTTTAATATCAAAAGAATAATATTGTCGCTCGTGCGTACGTACGGATTACCGTCTCCACGACGCGATGAGATTCAATTCCAAGTTCACCATTCATCAACGATTATAAAATTATATATATTACTAATATGTATGTAATATATGACATAATAATTCAACTAGAGATATATATATTTGTATATATAAATATTTATGTACATACATATATCTTATTGACTTACTTCTGTTCAATACTATATGAAAATGGAAAAGGCATTTACGCGTACTTACGGACTACCGTCTCCATAAACTATGTTTTCCATTTCATATATATGTCTATTATATGTATTTATAATCTAAATATATATGATATATAAATCATGTTTTATATTCTGGAAGTATTTAAATCATGATCTAATTGATACAATCAAAAGTAACAAGTTAAAACAAATATGACAAAGAAAGCGATTATTACCCAAAATATTAATATGACATGGAAATTATTATTAAATGGGTAGTATAAAGTAAAAAATGAATGATGTGTGATATCATAAATATTAATATGGTTCTGGTATAATTTAATAACACACTATATTGTTCATACTAGAGGTTAAACATACCCTCGACTAAAGGAAAGTTCAAGGTAATGGGTTTTCATCTCACTCCTTATTCTTGTGAGATTGACTCCATATTGCCACTATTACCTTCTGTGTGGTGTATGTACTGCCCATAATTATATTCCTTGTGTAATAAACATTAATTTATTTTTATTTACACATACATTTTATGATACTTCTTCCATTCTGTGTATGTTTCGTAAGTTACCAAATTGGTAAGGGTTAGTTCCTCAATCTCATTATTATCCCAGATTGTTCATGTGTAAGTATTTTATGGGACATACATATCATAGATACCAATATTTCAAAAAAAAATTGTTTTCAAAAGGAATATTTTATGGTTTTATCATAGGTTCTATTTAACTTGATCATCAATTTAAATTTTTTAAATATTTGTCTTTTTAAACGCTTTTAATTAATATCCTTTTTTTAAAACGATTTTAAGGATTTATTTATCTGAACATGAATGTTTTGAAATGATAATTATTTTTAAATGTTTCAAAGAGGTATGGGACACTTTGATTAAATAATGTATTTAAATTTCTTCCTTTATAAATTATGTGACTCTTATAAGATTTCAAAATAGAAAGAGATATTTCTCTAAAAGGGTTTTTATTTCATCTATGTCAACATCTGTTGATGGATTTTACATTTCTTTGAAGTTCATTTATTATGATACAAAAATTCCATATTGTATTGAAGGTTTTGTGATATGTTTGACTGTGGATGTGATATTTTTATACCATTCATGGTTAATGGATTATGTATTGACATTTTGTATCCTAGTCCTTATATGAATGTTTATGATATGTTTAATCTTTTTCATATGAGGAATGTATTGGACTTAGTAAGTGACGGGTGGAGCCCCCTATAGCTCCCTGATGAATCTTTAGGTCTCATGAGACAAATATACGTAGAATTGGATGAGGCCTTAATCATTTTTATATGTATTGTCTGAGTCCTTGACAAAATGTTTCAGAATATCCGACATTATACATTCCATCATTATGGAAATAATATTGATAGTTCATGTGGTCATTCAACTAGTAGAATATCCATGATTATGTTTTATTATGTCTTTATTTACTCATATCATATTATTTCCATAAAAGTATTCATGTTTATTACTCATAAATAAATGTGGTTTCAATTATTCTCCATGCTTAATATTTATGTTATCTTTTGTTGTATTACTTACCCTTACTGAGCATTTGAGCTCACCCCTTTATATGTTTTATTTTTCCCAGGATTCCACGAAGTGTATTATGATTGATAATAAGGGTTATGCTAAGGGGAATAATGGTGTTCTCAATGAACTATTTACGCTATTCTTTATGATTGAAATTGTTATTTAATGTTAATATATGTAATTTATTTTCCATGATAGCTAAACCGATCTTTCCTTCAGGACATGATTCCTTGTAATCATGCCAATGTATTAAAATAACTCACCGACTCTAGGTAACTGGGGTCAGGGCATTACAGTTGGTATCAAAGTAAGTTTAACAATAACCTTGGAAACTAGATTTAGATAAACTCTGATTAGAGCACATTACCCTAAGATGGACTTTGAGGATTCGTATATAAGAACTTACTATAATTTTTATAATATAGATATTTTATGAGTTTTTTGAGCAATACATCCCGGTCTATATAAGAGCAGGTAGAGGAGGCTCTGGAACAGATGTACCTAGGGGTAAATCTCGATAACACTGCTTTGAGCTAGACTCGAACGGGAACTAGTGCATGAAAACAGGCGTTGCTGCACTCTTGGTTACGACACTCCCGTGGGATATTCTTTGGATAATTCTCATTTTCATTACAAACCACTATGAAGGGTTTATGAGTATATATCTTCTCAAATAAAACATTTTTGTGACTATGGATTATATCCATAAACTGTTAAATTTATGTTAGGTATTTTACATGTTTGTAATTATGAATTGTGATTCATAAACTGACCTAGTGTATGCCATTGTATATAAATAGCACCCTGTAGAAGGGATGTGAACTCCAGAAATACGTACGATCCAAAGATTAAAAAGGATCATATCTTCCACGTAATTAAGCCAAAATTTAGAAGGGAAATAGTATCTCATGTTTTCTCAACATATGAATAAATAATATCATGTGTTAGTAATATAAGTGAATAATTCTCTGAGTCTTATTGCTTTGAAGGGAATTAAGAGAAGAAAAGGATGGTAGAGAGAAAGATGGATAAAGGGAATACAGAAAAGAAGATTTTTCACATATGTGATAACTATGGGAAGAAACACCCTGGAAATTGCCTGAAGGGAACGGGAGTTTGTTATAAGTGTGGAGAAAAAGGAAACCATGTACGCCACTGCAAGGGTAAGAAAAAGGTTTTAAATGTACAATGCTTCATCTGTAAAGAGTTGGGAAACTATGCGAACCAATGTCCAAATAATAAGAGTATGCCACAAATGATACTATTGGATAATAATAAAGTTATGATTATACCTCATATGAAGAAGAATGACTAGTGTTATTATGTTGTTATTATAGGATTATTTCATTTGAGTTTTGTATCAACAATATACTGGTTATATGAATTATGGAGATAAATAAGGATTGCACTGCAGTACTATTTTATTGAGCATTTGAGATTATATGGTTCTAAGAAAATTGATTTAATAGTGAGCTACACATTTGGTAAAATATATGGTTGAAGGAAAGGTAATCCTTAAAATGGGTTCGATAATGAGGTAGTGATTTTTGAATAAGAGATTGTTGATTTGAATAATTATATTGGACATTCTTGAATACCTTGAAACAGATTAATGATTTTTCATCATTGGAGTTTACAAAATTTTTGGATAGAAGGAGTATATCCAGTATTCTATAAAGAATAAGGGAGCATTAATGTAATAAATATGTTTTTATGGTAATTCAGGATGTTACCTTGATATAAAATAATATTTGATGAAGGTGTTCACATGTTATTCAATGGAAAAAAGGATCTTCATTGGGTTTACCATCCTTATAAATTTTGGACTATGACTTTGGACAGAATTATTTTGGATAACTCTAATGGTTGGTATGGATTATGTTTGAAATTGGATACTATTATTAATGTTATTTTTTGATTTTTATAAAAGGACAACACACAGACCGTGGGGCAACCCGTCGCGTTGGACAAAGCTTCGGGAATCGAACCCACAACCATAAGTGTGATTGGGATTTATCATCTACCACCGGACTATGTAAAGTTCCTAGATGATATAATGTAGTTTCTTTTTTTAATGGGTATGATATGTGAATTATAAATTCATTATAATTGTAACCCTATACGACTAGGATAAATATAGTATTTTTGAGTTTTATTATTCTTTGGAGGGAAATATGAGTTTGTGGTAGATATTTATTAATGGATAAAACTCCAATTACAAAGTAAATATATCTCCTTATGATCTTATCAAATCTCATTAATAAATTCCTCACTATTAAGAAAAGAATCTTAGAACAAAAACGTTGTCCTAGATGGTACCTTAGATCATCACAAATTTATGGCTTTGTGATTGATAGCCTTTTCATAGCCATGTTTTCTACCACTCTCCATTAGATACTGATGGTTAGATTTCTCTTCCATATCCTTGTTTTCTTACTTGGAACCCTAGTATGTGTTATTTTTGGTAACCTTTATACTTACCACTCTTTATTTTAAATAGAGGCCTCATGAATCCATTTTTCTATATGGGATTTCAACTACGATATTTTGAAATGTGAACCCCAAGTCTCCAATACAGATTATAAATTGCGATGACACAATTTATTGTAGGATGGGAGAATGTAACACCCTAGGATTCCATGGTACACTTCTCTTTGAATAATACAGTAGTGTGTGTTGTACGCAACTTCGAGCTCTAACACACACCACAACCAATCAAACTAGCTGTTATGAATAGTAATACAACCTTTTTGAAATTTTATAAATTTTATCTTTCAAAATGGACTTCATTTTTGGATTTGAAATATTGAAATTAGCTTAGGGTGAATTTTATGAATTTTTCTGAAAACTATCAATTTTGATGAATAGTGAAAAACACTAAGTTATAGTTTAAAACCAAATTTTTGTTTAAATTATTATTTAATTTATATATATTTATTTTAGGTCTAAATAGTTAAATAATAACTAAATAAGTTCAATTTAATTCATTGGAGTCAGTTTATAGTAATTTTAGAGATAGAATAATTTTTTTGAACTTTTCACCATCTTTTACCCAACTCCTAGAAGAATTTGCAAATTCACATAAAATAGAATTTTACAGCTTCTGTGAGTGGAATTTCAAAAATATGAGATACACGGTTAATATCAAGGAGTAAAATGTTGTTAAATAAGATGAAAATAATTTTTGGTGAATAATATCTTTTTACTTTTATTTACCACGGTTAAAAGTAAATAGGTTAATTAAGGGTAAAAATGATATAAATATAACCATAAAACATGTATTAATTCTATTGTACAAGTGTATCTCTACCAAAAACAACCTTATGAATAAAATATTATCATTTTGGTCCACTATGATTATATTAGGACATGTATTATTATTTAATTCAAGGAAGAGTTAAAAGAGTTAAAATCAATGTTTAATAACTAAAACATTTTAATATAGAGTTATACATAAGATAAAATCTATTATAAATATTCATTAGAAAAATAAACATATTTCCTACATATTGGTATTTCATTAACTATTTTTAGACATTAAATAATTAAATTTATTTATGAAACAATGATAATGCAGTAACTAATGTATTAACAGAAGATTAAGATAATTGATATTATAAAAACCCAAATAAATGTAATTTGAGACTTTTTATGGATTACAGTAATTTTTTAAGTTAATATGCCATATTATGATTGGTTATATGAATTTGTTTCGAAGTAATAATATTGTTATTAATTTATCAAAAACAAAATACCCAATATTCTCAAAACTGTGATAAAAGAGTTTTTAAAAACAGATATTATATTATAAATTGATATTCTATTCATAAAAATTTATGGTTCAGCCAAAATACATATATCATGATATTTTTATCATTAATTGAACAATTTGTGGTATATTGTAAGTTTATAGTAGTTTTATTAACCATATAATATAAAAATACAAAGAGGCATGGTAAATGTCAAACTAATTAACTAAGAGTTACAACTAAAAGATAAGGTTAATAAATTGAACCAAACTCTCTAAAAACTATTGGTTGAGTAGATTTAGACCCATCCCCACCTTAGTCTCTAAATAAATCAATTTTGAGCCATTATAAATATAATGTTAATTTATTATAATATAATATTTTATGTTTTTCCTAAGGTGCCCCTCACCCCTCTTATAAAAGGGAACTCCCCCTTCTCTCTAATTCACAACATCAAAGCCTTTTGTCTCTTCCAAACCCTAACCAAATATTCTATAAACTTCCATAAATTCATCCTAGAGGCCTTATTTGGATTAGAAAGCCAACCTATGGATCCCTTTTGATCCAATCAAAAGGAATAACCCGAAGAATAGGTAATGTTTTCACCACCCTATTTTAAGTTACTTTCTTCTTCCACTTTTTATTTCTTTGTTATTTCCATTATAAAATAATAACTCCAGTATGTTCTATATACATTAATGTTATTATAAATATGATACAACCATATTCAGTATTCTATCCATCCATTGAATGACATGTCACCATTCGTACATACATATGGCTTACCGTCTCCACGTCGTGGTGTAATTGTTATTCAATACATTATTATTGGGATGAGTATAATAATGAAGTGTAATTCAGGTAAATAATAAATATAACATGATAATGAACCTGTATATATTATACAACATCCAATTATATATTATTTTAATATAATAATAATGATATTGTCACCCATGCGTACGTACAGATTACCGTCTCCACGTCGCGATGCGATTCATTTCCAAGTTCACCATTAATCAACGATTATAAAAATATATATATATTACTAATATGTATGTAATATATGAAATAATAATTACACTATATATATATATATGAATTTATGTACTTACATATATCTTATTCACTTACTTCCGTTCAATACTATTTGAAAATGGAAACCGCCTTTATGTGTACGTACGGACTACAGTCTCCATAAACGGTGTTTCCAATTTCATATATATTTATATTATACATATTTAAATTATAATATATATGATATATAAATCATGTTTTTTATTCTGGAAGTATTTAAATCGTGATCTAAGTGATACAATCACGAGCGACAAGTTAAAACACATATGATAAAGAAAGCGATTATTAACCCAAATAATAATATAACATGGAAATTATTATTAAATGGGCATTATAATGTAATAAATGAATATTGTATGATATCATAAATATTAATATGGTTCTGGTATAATTTAATAACATACTATAGTCTTCATACAGGAGGTTAAACTTACCCTCGACTAAAGGAAAGTGCAAGGTAATGGGTTTTCATCTCACTCCTTATTCCCATGAGATTCATGCCATATTGCCACTATTACCTTTTGTGTTGTGTATGTACTGCCCATAATTTGATTCATTGTGCAATACACTTAAATTTATGTGTATTTACATATTCATTGAATGATACTTCGTTCATGGGGTGTATGTTTCATAAGTTACCAAATTGGTAAGGTTTATTTCCTCAATCTCATTATTATCCGTGATTATTCATGTGTATGTATTTTATGTGACATACTTATCATAGATTCCCATATTTAAAAAAAATGTTTTTAAAAGGAATCTGTTAAGGTTTTATGGGAGGGTCTATTAAACTATATCATCATTTTAAATTTTTTAAAGATTTATCATTCTAAAGCCTTCTAATTAATTTCTATTTTTTAAAACAATTTTAAGGATTTATTTATATTGACATGAATGTTTTTAAATGATAATTATTTTTAAAATCATTAATGTGGTATGGGACACTTTTATTCAAAAAGTTCTTTAAATGTATTCTTTTCTAAATTATGTGACTCAAAAATTATTTCAAAATAGAAAGAGAGACTTCTCTATAACAGGTTTTGATTTCATCTATGTCAACATCCTTTGATGCATTTTAAGTTTATTTGAAGTTGAATTATTATGATTCAAAACATCCTTATTGTATTGAAGGTTTTGTGATCTGTTTGACTCTGGATGTGTTATTTTTATACCATTCATGGTTAATGGTTAAGGTAATGTCATTTCGTATCCTAGTTCTTATACGAATGTTTATGATATGTTTAATACTTTTCATATAAGGAATGTATTGGACTTAGTAAGTGACGGGTGGAGCCTGCTATAGCTCTAAGATGCATCTGTAGGACTCATGAGACAACTAGGAATTAAATTTGCCGAGGTCCTTTCCTAATATGATATACGGTTTTGGCCGAGGCCGTAATCATTTTAAGACATCTTGACCGAGGCCTTGTCAAAATGTTTCAGAATGTCAGGCATTATATATTCCTTCATTATGGAAATAATATTGATGGTTCATGTGGTCATTCAACTAGTAGAATACCAATGATTATGTTTCATTATGGTATTATTTACTCATCTCATATTCTTTCCATATAAGTATTCATTTTATTATTCGTAAAGACATGTGGTTTCAATTATTCTCCATGTTTAATATTTATAGTTTCTTCCGCTATATTTATTACCCTTACTGAGCATTTGAGATCCCCCCTTTTTAGGTATTATTTTTCCCAGGATACAAGGAAGTGTATTATGACTGATATGCAGGGTTAATATAAAGGAAATAATGGCGTTCTAAAAAAAATTTACGATGTGTTTTATGTTAGAAATTATAATATAATGTTAATGTATGTAATATATTTTCCAAGACTTCTAAACTGATCCGTCCTTAGGGACTTGATTCCTTATAATCATTCCAATGTATTAAAATAAGGCATTCAATCTGGGTAACTGGGGTCAGGACGTTACAATTGGTTTCAAAGGAAGTTTACAAATAACCTTGGAATCTAGATTTAGATAAAATCTGATTAGAGAAAATTACCCTAAAATAGTCTTTGAGGATTCGTATACAAGAACATCCTAGAATTTTGGTAATGTATATATTTTGTGAGTTTTCCCTGAAATACATCCTTATCTGGATACGAGAAGGTAGAGGCGGCTTTGGCACATATGTACCTAGGGGTAAAACCTGAAAACACCACATTGAGCTAGACTCTAACATGAACATGTGCATGACAACGGGCCTTGCTGCACTCTTGGTTACGACACTCCCAGGGGATATGCTTAGGATAATTCTCGTTTTCTTGACAAACCACTATGAAGGGTTTATAAGTATATATATCCTCAAAGAAAACATTTTTGTGATTATGGATTATATCTGTAAACTATTCATTTTAATTTAGTTATTTTACATGTCTGGAATTATAAATTTTGATTCATAAACTGACCTAGTATATGACATTGTATAGAAATGGTGCCCAGAAGAAGGGATGTGAACCCTAGAAATATATATAATCCAATGAGTAAGAAGGATCATATCTTCCACGGTGTTAAGAAAAACTTCTGAAGGGAAATATTATCTCATGTTTTCTCAAAATATGAAGACATAATATCATGTGTTAGTAAGATAAGTGATGAATTATCTGAGTCCTATGGCATTGAAGGGAAGTAAGAGAAGAAAAGGATGGTAGAGAGAAATATGGATAAAGGGAATAGGGAAAAAAGAATTTTCCCATATGTGATAACAGTGAGAAGAAACACCCTTGAACTTTCATGAAGGGAATGGGAGTTCGTTATAAGTGCAGAGAAAAAGGACTCCGTGTAAGTGACTACAAGGGTAAGAAAAAGGTTTCAAATGTATAATTCTTCATCTGTAAGTAGTTTGGACACTATACGAACCAATTTCCAAATCATCAGAGTATGACCCAAATGATGATATTGGATAATAATCAAGTAATCATACTACCTCAGATGAAGAAGAATGACAAGTGTTCTTATGTTGTTATTATAATATTATTTCATTCGAGTGTCGTATCAACAATATACTGGTTATATGAATTATGTAGATAAATAAGGATTGTATTGTAGTATTATTTTATTGAGGATTTGAGATTATATGGTTCTAATAAAAGTGAATTAATAGTGAGCTACAATTTTGGTAAAATACATGGCTGATGGAATGGTAATCCTTAATATGGCCCCGATAATTAGGTAGTGATTTTGGAATAAGAGATTGTTGATTTGAATAATTATATTGGATATTCATGACTACCTTGAAACTGATTAATGATTTTTCATCATTGGAGTTTACAAAATGTTTGGATAGAAGGATTATATCAAGTATTCAATAAAGAATAAGGGAGCATGAATGTAATAAATAAAGTTTTATGGTAATTCAGGATGCTACAAGGTTTTAAAATAATATATGATGAAGGTGTTCACATGTTATTACGTGGAAAAAATGATCTTCATTGTGGTCAACTTCCTTATAAATTTTGGACTATGAGTTTGGAAAGAAGTATTTTGGATAAGTCTAATGGTTGGTATGAATTAATTTTGAAATTGGATACTATTGTTAAGGTTATTTTTGTATTTTTAAGGACAACATGCAGACCGTGTGACAACCCATCAAGTCAGACAAAGCTGCGGGAATCAAACCCAAAACCATAAGTGCGATTGGGATTTATTTCCAACCACTGGACTACATGAAGTTCATGGATGGTATAATGTAGTTTCTTTTTTTAAAGGGTACTATATGTGAATTATAAATTCAATATATTTGGAACCCTATACGATTAAGATAAATAGAGTATTTTTGTGTTTTATTGTGTTTTTGAGTGAAAGATGAGTTTGTGGTAGAAATTTATTAATGGATAAAACTCTAATTATAAAGTAAATATATCTCCTTATGATCTTATCAAATATTATAAATAAATTACTCAACATTAAGAAATGGAACTTAGAACAAAAACATTATCCTAGATGGTACCTTAGATCATCACAAATTTATGGCGTTGTGATTTTTGACCTTTTCATTGTCATGTTCTCTACCACTCTCCATCATATAATGATAGTTATATTTCTCTTCCATATCCATGTTTTCCTATATGGAACTCTAGTATGTGTTATTTTCAGAAACCTTCATATTTACCACACTTTATTTTAAATAGAGGCCTCGTTGACCCAGTTTTTGATGTGGGATTTCAACTAAGATATTTTGAAATGTCATCCCCAAGTTTCCAATACTAAGAATAAATTGTGAGGACACAATTTGTTGATAGAGGTGAGAATGTAACAACCCATGATTCCATAGTATGCTTCTCTTTAAATAATACAGTAGCGTGTGTTGTACGTAACTTCGAGTTCTAACACACACCACAACCAATCAAAATGGCCGTTATGAATATTAATTCCAACTTTTTGAAATTTTAAAAATTTTATCTTTCAAAATGGACTTCATTTTTGGATTTGTAATATCGAAATTAGCTTAGGGTGAATTTTTTTGAATTTTTCAGAAAACATTCAATATTTGATGAATAGTGAAAAACACTGAGTTATAGTTTAAAACCGAATTTTTATTTAAATAATTATTTATTTTATTTAAATTTATTTTAGGTCAAAATAGATACATAATACCTATATAAGTTCAATTTAATTCATTGAAATCAGTTTATAGTAATTTTAGAAATAGAAAAATTTTATTTAACTTTTCACCGTCGTTTACCCATCTCCTAGGAGAATTTTAAAATTCACATAATACATAATTTTACCACTTCTGTGAGTGGAATTTCTAAAATCCAAGAGACATGGTTAATATCAGGGAGTAAAATGTGGTTTAATATGATAAAAATAATTTTTGGTAAATAGTATCTTTTTACTTTTATTTACCACAGTTAAAAGTTGATAGGGTAATTAAGGATAAAAATGATATTAATATTACCATAACACATGTACTAATTCTATTGGAAAAGTGAATCTATAACAAAAATAACATTAGGAATAAAATATTATTATTTAGGTCCACTTGGATTAGATTAGGACATTTATAATTATTTAATTCAAAGAAGAGTTAAAATAGTTAAAACCAAAGTTTAATAACTAAAACATTATTAATATAGGGTTACACATAAGATAAATTCGATTATAAATATTCATTGGAAAGACAAATAGATTTACTAAATAATGGTATTTTATTTATAATTATTATAAATTAAATAATTTATTTTATTTATGACACAATGATGATGTAGTAATTACTGTATTAATGAAATATTAAGATAATTGATATTATAAATATCCAAATAAATGTAATTTGGTACTTTTTATGAATTCCAATAATTTTATAGTTTAATATGAAATATTTGGATTGGTTATATGAATTATGTTTGATGTAATAATGCAGTTGGGAATTTATCAGAAAAATACCCAATAGTGTCAAAGTTGACATAAAAGAGTTTTTAAAACAAATATTATATTATTAATTGATATTATATTCATAAAAATCTAATATACAGAAAAATAAATTATATCATGATTTTTGTGTCATTAATGTACCACTTGGGAGTCGATTGGAAGTTTATAGTAAGTTTATTACCTATATACTATAAAAATACAATGAGAAATGGTAAATGTCGAGCTAATTAACTAAGACTTAAAACTAAAAGGCAAGTTAAAAAAACTAACCCAACCTATCTAAAAACTATTTTTAAGTGGATTTCGACCCATCCCCACCTTAGTATCGAATAAATCAAATTGGATACATTATAAACCGAATTTTAATTTATTATAAAATAATATTTTTTGTTTTTTCTAAGGTTCCCCTCACCCCTCTTATAAATGGGTACTCCCCCTTCTCTCTAATTCACAACTTAAAAGCATTTTCGCTTGGCCAAACCCTGCACAAATATTCTCTAAACATCCCTCACTTCAACATAGTGGCCTTAGTTTTATCCTAATGCCTACATATGGATCCCTTTTGATCAAATCAAAAGGTAGAACCTGAAGAAGAGGTAATGTTTTCACCACCCTCTTTCAAGTTCCTTTCTTCTTCCACTTATTTTTTCTTTGTTATTTCCATTCTAAAATAATAAATCCAGTATATACTATATGCTGTAATGTTATTATAAATATGGTACAACCATATTATTTATTCTATCCTTCCTTTTAATGACATGTCACCATATGTGCGTCTGTATGGCTTACCGTCTCCACCTCGTGGTGTAATTGTTATTCAATACATTAGTATTTGGATGGGTATAATAATGAAGTGTAATTCATGTATATAATAAATATAACATGATAATGATTCTGTATATATGATACACCATCCAATTATATAAATTCATAAATGAATAATGTATGAGATCATAAATATTAATATGGTTTTGGTATAATTTAATAACATACTATAGTCTTCATAAAAGAGGTCAAATGTACCCTCGACTAAAGGAAACTGCAATGTAAGGGGTTTTCATCGCGCTACTTATTCTCATGAGATTCATGCCATATTTCCACTATTACCTTTTTTGTGGTGTATTTACTGCCCATAATTTTATTAAATGTGCAATACACTTTAATTTATGGGTATTTACATATTCATTGTATGATAAGTCTTTCATGGGGTGTATGTTTCGTAAGTTACCAAATTGGTAAGGGTTATTTCCTCAATCTCATAATTATATGATATTGTTCTTGTGTAAGTATTTTTTGGGACATACTTATCATAGATACCCATATTTGAAAAAAATATGTTTTCAAAAGTAATCTTTTAAGGTTTAATGGGAGGGTCTATTTAACAAGATCATAATTTTAAATGTTTTAATTATTTATCTTTCTAAAACCTTTTAATTAATGTCCACTTTTTAAAACGATTTTAAAGATTTATTTATATGGACATGAATGTATTGAAATGATGATTATTTTTAAAAGTTTCAAAGTGGTATGGGACACTTTGATTCAAAAATGTCTTTAAATGTCTTCCTTTATAAATTATGTGACTCTTAAATAATTTCAAAATAGAAAGAGATAATTCTATAAAAAGGCTTTTGATTTCATCTATGTCAACAAACTTTGATGGATTTTAAGTTTATTTGAATTTGACTTATTATGATACAAAAGATCCATATTGTATTGAAGGTTTTGTGATATGTTAGACTGTGGATGTGATATTTTTATACCAGACAAGGTTAATGGTTAATGTATTGACATTTCATATCCTAGTTCTTATATGAATGTCTATGATATATTTAATAATTTTCTTATGAGGAATGTATTGGACTTAGTAAGTGATGGGTGGAGCCCACTATAGCTTCTTGATGCATTGGTAGGTCTCATGAGACAACTAGACATGGAATTGGTTGAGGCCCTTTCCCAATTTTATATATGGTTTTGGACAAGGCCTTAATCATTTTTAGATGTCTTGGCTCAGGCCTTGACAAAATATTTCAGAATGTCCAGAATTATACATTCCATCATTATGGAAATAATATTGATGGTTCATGTGGTCATTAAACTACTAGAATATCCATGATTATGTTTTATTATGACATTATTTATTCAGATCATATTATTTCAATAAAAGTATTCATATTTATTATTCGTAAAGACATGTGGTTTCAATTATTCTCCATGCTTAATATTTATGTAATATTCCACTGTATTTCTTACCCTTACTGAGCATTTGATCTCACCCCTTTCTATGTTTTATTTTTACCAGAATTCGAAAAGTGTTTTATGATTTATATGTAGGGTGAAGGTAAATTTGAATAATAGAATTCTCAAATAACTGTTTACGCTGTGTTTTATGTTTGAAATTGTAATTTAATGTTAATATATGTAATCTATTTTCCAAGACTGCTAAACCAATCGATCCTTCGGTACTTGATTCCTTATAATCATGCCAATGTATTAAAATAATGCAGTGACTCTGGGTAACTGGGGTTGGTGTGTTACATGATTAACCTGGGGAAAAGAAACCAGTTTCATAAACATCATTCCATAAAAACATAAACCATTAAGAGAGATAATATAAATGGTATCTTGAATCAAATTCAAATTAATGAAAAAGTAACACAAAAAAATGTCATCATTGAAGGAAAATAATTTTTAAATATAAATTCAATCTTTTCTGGTAGAAAATATCCTCCCACCTTTGATAAAATGTTTTCTAAACATAAAAAAATATGATAACTATTTCATTTTAAAATTTATTTGAAAACATATAATGGATGTTTTTAAAATAATTAAAATATATTTTTAAATATAAATTATTTTTAAATTATTTTTATTTTAAAACTAATTAAAAATTTAATATAAAAAATTTAATCATATTTGGAAAACATTTTTTGGAAGAAAATATATTTCTAATAGAACTTTGAATTAAATTATTATTTTCAAATTATTTTTTATTAATTATATTAAGTAACAAAGAGTGGGAAAATGTTACAATTATTTAAATATATCATTAATATGTTGAGGAGAATGTAATTGATGATAATTATTGACATATAGATCATATTATTTTATCTTTTGAAGCATAATCTTAAACAATCTTGATTAATGATGAAATTGTAACATAAAATCATTACAACTTAGGTAAACATGATTCATAATATACATTAAGGAATAAAATAAAATGGAATATAAAATATCATGATGATAGATAAATTTAGGACAATACTTTCCAATGGGGTTGAATAAAAACTAAATGAAAGAATATAGGTTTAAATCATAACATACATCCCAATGAAGGCAAATTGAGACAATAATCCATTACCAATTTGGTAACATTTGAACCGTAAACCCCATGAAACGGAGATAATAAAATGGTTATGTAAATAATAATAATGTTTAGGATAAGAATCATAAAATAAATTAATGTATAGTATATTCAACACATATAATATTGAGGTGGTGAATATAACATGTGTCCCACAAAATTAAAAATTGTGATATAAATCCCTTAGTGCTCGAGTAAATTTTGAATCATAACACCTGTGAAGTAATATAATAAATAGAAACATCAATTATCATTAAATGAGGTATATTAATGATGTATCATATCAGATGTCAGTATATACACCACCCAAAATAAACGAGTGGTGAATTTGACATATGTCTCTTAGAAATACAAGTGAAATTAGAAATCCCCTTACCCTAAGTATCATGCTAAATAACAAATCCTATATAATAAACGTAAATTTATTATACCTCATTTAAAGATCAATATTTATATATATCATAAAATATATGATTTTATTATGAACTATTTTTACCCATTGATTATCAATTTCATGTTAATGTTACATTTCGGGTAACACCATCTTGTTTTATTAGTTTAGATTTTTTTTGTTTTTGGGCCACTTAAATTAATAATGATTTCATAATCTCCATAATGAATAACATGAAATAATTATAATATATTTTAATTATATATGTATTCAGAGTAATCCATAATATTTGGTGGTATGAAATGAAATTTACCATTCAAGGAGATGGTAGGCCATTGGTACACATTAACATTGTTTCTATTTTCTTATCGTATTCAATGAAAGTAAAGAAAATGGTATATATATATATATATTATAATTATGGTATAATTATTATGAAATATATATCAAATACTTACATTTAACCCATCATTAATACATTCTGTTTAATTCATGAATGAATCACATATCTTCGTGAGGTTGTAGTCCTCCGTACAAACGAACAAATTTATCATTTTCCCAAAAATTGGAAAACTTGAAGGTATATTTTATATAATAATCCCATAAGAATAATAAATTCATAAATATCATAAATATATAATATAAATGGTATATTCATCATTACTCTCAACCTTGAAATGTGATAATGGGAAAACAAATGACATCGGCTTAGGAGGCGGTAGTTTGTCGTACAATCAAACGATGCTTATAAAACACATTTGAAGGATTTTTTTGTGGTTTTAGTTTTTATCCATAATATAAAACCATAAAATTATATATAATATAATTATTTTAATATATAATCATGATAAAAACAATTTAAATGGTTTTTAGAAGAGATAAACCAATCCATTCATCGATAAATATTATCTTATCTTTGAGTATCCTTTTTTATTTTGAACTAAAACATTTCGTAGATTGATTTGTATACTAAATAAGTCATATTGAATTATTTTATGGATATTTGGGAGTGCTTTGGTTAGGTTTTTATGGATAAAATTTCTTAAGAGGTTAGAATATGTTGGGAGAGTTGGTTCCATTTTATAGTTGAGGAGTAGTGGCATTCTTATGAATACCCAAAAGTATTCACTATTGTGTAGTATAACATATCTTATATTCCCAAAAAATTTATAATAATGTATATGAGGGACTAATTGGTATATAAACACATAAAACAAAAAAAATATTTTTTTTAAAATTTATACATTAGACATTAAGTTTAAATAGTTTTGTCCTTAAAGCTCTTTAGACGTTACTTGTATATTTTTATATTCCTAGATAATTTATACTTAATGAAGAATATTTGAAAGATATTTATTTGATAATTTAGAAAAAAAATCTAGATATTAAATAAAATTCATTTTACAATAATCCTATGTCTGTGTAAAATTAATTTTAATACAAACACATGTATGCTCAAAACCCTATTTTAACCTTAACAATGATATTTAGTTTTTACCTTTTTCAACAATAATTATGTTAATTTTTTTGTTAAATATATTTGATAATATAAATTATTATTATTGAAATTATGGAATCCTTTTTTAAAAAATTCCAATCATATATTTTGAATTATTTAATTTAACATTAATCCAAGAGACAGAAAAAGGAATTGGGTTTCTAATGTGAAAATGTTCAAAAATTAACAATGTTATTATATAAAATTTCAATATGAATTTTATTCCAATGAAATAAATCAAATAAATTGATGGATATATGAAATAAATATACTTTAATAAAAATTTATTATACAATTTATTGTTATAAATAAATTAGTTGAAAAAAATGTTTTTAGTTACAATCTAGTATTTTTTACTATAAAAATACAAATATTTTAGAAAAAACACAGAAATTAGCTCTATGATAATTTTTCTCTTACAAGATACTTTTTAAAATTTAATTTATCAATATATAAATATTTAATTTTAAAATAAGTCTGCATAAAAATGTGACAAAACTACTTACTATAAAAATATAGTTTTTACACTTAAATTTTATTTATAGTTATCTCTTGTCTAAAAATCATATAATATGAATTTAAAAAAATTTATTGTATATATAATATTAAATTTCATTAAAATAAATTAAAAAAATTATTTTCTAAATTTATGGTTATAAAAAATATCATTATGCATAAAAAATAGTTTTTGGAAAAATATTTTCTTTTAATTACAAATTGTTTTTATTATCATTGATAATTAACTAGTCATGAAAAAATTAATTATAAATACATGTGTAAACCATATTTTCATAAATTATTCAATACTATTCAAACCCAGAATTCCAATAGCTACTAGGTAACATAATATTAAATAATAATATTTGAATAGTATATCATGTTTGGAAAAAAATAGAGTTACATGTAATTCCTACTAAACATGGAATTATGTGTCGCACAAGAAAAACATAGTTTTTTCATGAAAAGAATTTGTAACCATGTGTTTAATGTAATGTAAAATTTAAATATTATTAAATATATTTGAAACAAATAATTAACAACAGCATGTAGTGTTAGACAACCAGGTCCATCTCCTTATTTTTCTCTTATGAATTGGTAACCTAATTCCTTTTTCTCCAATGAATAAGTATACAAACTCTTAGACCCATGATTTACAATCATACAAGATAGTATTTATGCCATGCCTACCCAAAGGTGGAGAGTAGAAAATACGTATTCCCTCATGGTGTCATCATTGAAGGAAACATCTTACCAGTCTCAATAGATAGTCCATTTTCACATCTTTCTCTCGACATGACACAATTACCCTAAGGTTCTAAGACCCATCAACATCAAGGTTGCATGAAATAAAACTCCATAGCTTCACATCCGAGTCGTATGAGGTTAAACAACAAGACAACATCCCCATAAAATGATCTAAAACTATATCCTTGACCTGTATTATTAATAAGTCATATCCCATGTATGATCATCATGGCATACAACTATGAATATTACATGGGATGTCACCCTATATCAAGTACCCCATGTTTCCCTCTGTGAAATTCCACCCTTTTTCCAACACTCCTAAGAATCCTGTATTCATAAGACCTATACTATCTCTCATTGATACTCCTTTTACAACAGAGGCATCCTTAGCACATGAAGTTAAAATATATAGACCAATTCAATTATTATACCTTATATTGTGGAATTTATCTTTTTGGGTTTGTATCATTATTTAGAAATAGGGTATTCATACACCTCCATGGTCTTCAATCCTAACAACACTAAATTTGAAATATTCCACCCTGGTTAAAATTCCAATAATCTCATATGTGTGAAATATTGCTCCATGGGGATGAACATAACAAACCCATCCTATCCCTAAAATATGGTAAACCAATGCCCATCCTTTCCCTAAGATATTTCTAACATGCACCCAACCTATCCTCTAAATATGTCACACTTTAACCAAACTTGTCCCAAAAATATATTATAAATATACCAAACTTATTCCAACAAGAGAGTAAAATTACGTCCAAATTCTCTAAAAAATACATAAAACTTGTACCCAACTAGCTCTTGCATGATGTAAAACATAGAAACATAATTTCCCCACAAGGCTTTAAACCTACAACCAACCATCTCCAGATGATTTAAAATATGTTACCTAATCCAAAATCCATTCACCATATTATAAAGGATAAATTTTCAATGTAAAAAGCCTCATAATAATTACACGGTTGGTGTAAACTACCTCATGAATGAAATGGGATGTCTTGGGTTCCATTCCAAATATTATTAGATTATGTCCAAAAGAGGAAGAATTTATAGGTGAAAATATACCCAATGTGAAGGCATTCACAATATTCCAATCATTAATCCCCCACATGGCCAATGGTTTCTACTATATTGTGATAAGAGATGTATAATTAACTAATTACGACCTTGATATGGAACTGAGAATGCGTTTCATGAACATAAATTAAATATATAAGAGAGACTCATACTACAAGAGGATCTCTAATCAGTAATCCAGAGAAGCAGGAACATACACCCCCTATTCAGGTTTCAATCATGTTATGAAAAACACCAATTAGTGGGAAAAAATATTATCACCATTGGGAAGAGGGAATTTGGGGAAACAAAAGAAGTGTGTTGCCTCTACGTGGAAGGCAGGTTATTGCCCTAGAATATTTCACCAAGAACACGTTCTGATGATAAAAATGTGTTTTCTTACATATAATAATTTTATTGGATGAAATTTATTTATTTTTGGAATAATTAATTTTAAATTAATTAATGTTGGGTGTTTTATTTTTATTCATTAAAAGTAAATTAATATGGTAGAGATTTGTTATTAGGGTAAAATGAAAAATTATAGAAGTGTGAATTATAAATTAAAATAACTTAAA
Source organism: Viscum album (assembly GCA_963277665.1). Lineage (NCBI taxonomy): Eukaryota > Viridiplantae > Streptophyta > Magnoliopsida > Santalales > Viscaceae > Viscum > Viscum album. The sequence continues at coordinate 1,495,248,686 of OY728142.1, forward strand.
AGGATGACAAGAATTTGTTTCCCAATGAAGTTATGATGTATTATCGACCTTATATCATCCACTGCTCAATTATTCCATATTTTTCAAGCCACTAAATCTATGAAACATGTTATCTCTTTATTTTAATTTTAAATATTTACAAAAATTTAATTCTTGCCACTTATAAAATCGGCCTCTCTACACACCTTAAATACTAATAAAAATGTATATTTACTATTGAAACCCATCCCTTATTTCTATCCCAAAAATCCCTATTTCACCATATCAATATTCTTGTGATAATATTTTATAGTAATATCTCTCTTTAGAAGGATTCCTCTAATGGAATTCCAATTTCATAAATGCGAATACTAATTTTACCTATTTTATTTTATTTTATATATTAATTTTAGCATTATATTTTTCTCTTAAATATATATTTTAATAATTATAGTGTTTAAAATTAATTTTATTATGATAAGGTAATATTTGTTAACTACCTCTCCCTTTTTTCTATAAGGAAAATAAAAATTACATTCATGCGTGTGTGCAGACTACCACGTCAATATAGAATAATGTTTCATTTTCCTTAACCACATTACATGGATGGTCCTAATTTTGAATTTAAAAAATAAGTGTTATATATATATATATATATATTATTTTATATTAATAAATTATAAATTATATAAAAAAATTCTCTCGTTATGGGGAAAATGAAATCATCAACCATGCATACATGTGGGCTATGACTCCATAGAATGATTGATTTATATTTTTTATGCTTATCTTTATATTTAATGGATGGTCATGGGAATCATTTTAGAGGTTAAATATGATTTTCATGAAATTATTATCATTTTAGAAACCCAAATTGGACAACCATTTTTTAAAATGAATAAAAAAAAGTCATTTTAAATCGAACCATCCAAAAGAGTCTTCATAGAGATAAAAAAGATTTCTTCATAGTTTTAAATTAACTCATATATGTGATCATATTACTGTAATTATTTATAAGTATTATATATAACTAAAATAAAAACTAAATAATTAATTTGTTATTTTTTTGTAATGACATAAATACTAAATCAATTTCTAATCAACCATGAATTATGGAATATTCTTATTTGGGTCATTTTAACAACCTACGTGAACAATGCTACAAATATATATCAATGATGAATATGAAAATTTAATTAATAGTTATATAGGATGTATATAAGTAAATAATTATTTCATTTTTTTCTAAAATATTAAAATTAATATTATACAAATTAGGTAATAGACTAATGCCTATATTAAAAATCACTAAGACATGTTCATTTAAGATTTAATATTTAAGGATTGTAAATAAAAGTCTCATAGACTGAAATTATAAATTTATAAATAATTATAAAAAATAAATATATTAACTTGTATGATTTAGGAACAATTAACAATAGGATACGAATTAATTAAGACAATGATACGACGAAACTAGTTCATTAGTATCAAGATTACTCACACAAAATATTATAAATAGGTAGAATATAACTAATATACTTGTCAAAAATAATATAAATAAAGTTGAGAAAAGGATATCAATATGAATAAGGTTATGAAATAGGTGATTAATATTTTTTTTATTATATAGTATGTTTGAGTACATTCTTATAAGAGAGATTAAATTTAGGGTTTCTCGATCTAAAATTTCAATACCATGAGACATGATTATAGTATACACACTATTTTATATGCTATTTTGTATTTACTAACTCTTAAATATTTTAAATTATAATTGTAACATTATTTATAGTATTTGATGTTTTATTTGAAATTATATCCATTATGGGGATTTGATTGAAATATTACTTAATATCTCCATATTGTCCAAAAATAACAAAAATTGGGAATGAAAGGTGTGTGTGTGGGTTCGCTATAATACAAATCCCAATCTAGATACTATAAAGTTGATGTTGATATGGCACAAATTCTCCAAGGGGTAATCAAACTGAAAACGACCAGTTGAGTATAACTTCATTATTCACATGGTTTCTAATTAGTTGGCATAAGGCTTAACACCTATAAAGAAAATAATATGGTATTTTTTCAGGATAATTCACATTCTCTTTATGAACATTATTGTTGGATTTTCCTACCATTTAATTAGTCTCTTACTATTAAAAAAATACCAAACTCAATTACAATATTATATTGATTACCCAAAACTATGAATAAACCCAATCTACCACATTTTATTTATTTCATTAAAATGGTTACTTCTTATATTATTGATAATAAATCATAGTTTTTATAGAATTCAAGATACACTTTCAAATGACCACATTATTCTATTTATTAATTGTGTAAATATTAAAAAACTATATACTTATTATTTAAATAGGTATGATTATTGGTTTCTAAGGCATGGTGGTTATGTAATGTATATATTATGAATTCCTTTATAACATTAACTCATTGGACATAACATATGATAGTTGTTTCTTGGTTTATATAGCCCCTCTATGCATCGATAGGTCTCATGAGGAAAATTATATAGGGTATTTTATATTCTATACCTATTTGCACATGATTCTGTGGAAAAATTCCTTCATGACATGTTTATGATGACCAAAATTATTTATTACACCCGTGTGAGACTAGTAATCGTTATTCATTACTTTATTTATTGTCATTGATATTGTATGACCTTAGTTTTATTTTACTATGACATTATTTTGGTAATTTATTTCAATCATTCAACTTATTCCATTCATTTACTATGTTAGATTTCATTATATAATACTATGCTCTGAGCATATATGTTGACCCTTATTATTTTTTTTTTCCATAAGAATCCTTTAATGGAACCATGTATAGTTTCTAAAATATCCAAGAAAATATTATTATCTTATTATTTTGTTTTTATTCTGTATTTTTTACTATCAATTGTAATGTTAAAAATATGTATGTATACAGTCTTCAAATATTAACAAGATATTGGATCCTTCATAGTTGTTTAATTATTTTAAAATTATATAAAATAACTACCAAATTTGGGTTTATATAGACAGGGTTGTTACATAGACATCCCTACATTATGATGTTTAACTACATGGTCAGTGTCCTAGTTGCACAATGTAAAACTTCTTGGTATGGTCCAATAATATAACTTTAAACTATAGAACTTTAATTGAGTGGTTAATGATTTATATCTCTAACAGGATACATAGGAATCCTTTTTGTGATCAGAATACGATGTTGTTATAACTCCTCTACTTCATAAATTCCCTTACTAGTCTATATTCCCTATGAAACCATATTCCTTCATCAAGTTGTATCCCTGGTGACATTGTTCCCCCGCATAAAGGTCCAAATTCCCTCATTTTAATAAAATATGTTCCCTAAGTCCATATACCCTTTGAATTATCTTCATTGGACCATATCAGTGGTAAAAGAGTACAAACTCCTCTAGGGATTGTTTCCCTCTGGATATCATCTAATCTCCTTTGATATGTTATATCCCAAATGAAATCACACTTCTTTATGGGAGGAAATATTTCTACTTAGATGACCCCACAAATCCTTATTGTGCCATATATCCTATATGGTTACTCACAAAGGGATTCACATGCATAAAATCCACATTAACTATACCACAACACTATTCTATTATATAGTCTATTATACAACATTTTAATCTACTTTTAATTGGTCCTTGTCATGTGAACATAAAAGGTATGATGTGTCCTATTAAATGGAATCATACTACATGGAATATGATTCCCATATAATGTATTAATAAAATGAATATTTAATGTTACTGAACCCAATATCAATAAAACAATTATCTCCCAAAGTTAATATTAAATTATATTGTTCCTAATAAAGAGGATTGAAACTGAAGTACCATCGCATCACCCAATAAAGAGATATATAACCTCTAATACATATAGTTGTGTTATTACTCATTCACATCCATAATCAATCAATAATCATTAATGATGGTTACCATTAGTGTTAGTAACATTAATGATTATGATTTTGGAACATGTCTTAAATATAAAAGAGAGTTCCATTGTGACCAATAATTTTACCTAAAGGGTGTGACAAGCTTGAACTCCCATCCTCGTAACAAATGAGGTCTCTAAAGCAATATTGGTAAGAACCCCCAATTAATTCCTACCTTTGGAAACAATTTAGAAAATGATGTTTGTTCCGAACCATCATAGATACAGGGGTGCATGAATGTTCTTGTTTGAAAAAAAGGTGGACCCCACAAGCATCTTATATTCACGACTATCGTTAGTTTCAAAATAAAATTAATAACGTGGTATTCATACTTCAATGCAATGAGAATCTAATAAATTGTGAAAAAATGTTAATTATTTCTCAAGAATGGTTGATTACTAATTTAAATCCTTTAATAATTAATATCATGGTGTAATTATGCATCAGATCTTCATTTTGATATGATATTCATCAAAACAAAAATAGTGGACCTAATATTGATCTTAATTAAATAACTGACCCCACTCATCGAGAGTCGTTGAATTATTTCATTACATTGGCATGATTTCAATAAATTTGTATCTGAAATGAATGAATTATTTTAGTTGTTTTGGAAAACCAGATACATACATAGGTTCAACATTACAACTTGATATGACATATAATATGGAAAATCCTTTGAAAACATCCATAACATCTAGGTTACCCTCTCAGGTCTTTCATAATTTACTTCTTAACATCATGGGAAAATAATAAATAAGAAATGAACAATATATGATGCTTAGTAATGGTATTCAATATAGTGAAAGATATCATAAACATAAATATTCGGCACAATGAATAACTAAAAACACATGCCTTTAAAAATAAACTTGAAAATACTATAGAATTAATAAGGGAATAATTAATAATGAAATAATAGAGAATAATCATAGGTATTATACTAGTCGAAAAACATCATAGACTATCAATTTTCATAATGAGGGAAATGAATAATGCCAGAAATTCTGAAATATACATTCATGGCCTTATCCAAGACATCTGAAAATGATTAATTCCTTGGCCAAAACCATATCTAAAAATTGGGAAGGCCTCAACCAAGTCTATATCTTTTTTGACTAATGAGACCTACCGATGCATCGAGGGGGAATATCGGGCCACACCCATAACTCACTAAGTCCAATAAATTCCTTATATGAATGGGTGTTAACATAAAAAAGGTTGAAATTCCTATTGTAATTGACATATGAAATGTAAATAACATTCTCCAAACACTAACCATTCAGAGTAATATGGTGAATGGTTTCATGATAGGACATTCACAGATAAACTAATAGTAATCCATTACATAAAATATGGAATATAAATACATAAAATATTAGTCCCAATTATACTAAATAATCAACTATAGTGTTGAAACAAATGAAAATACTATTATAAAATCATCGATAAATATTTGAAACAAATACTCTTCTACCTGAAAAGAAGTGTTCTTTTGGAAAAATATTTATATAAAACTAGAAGTGAAATGATATAGTTTTTTCTTAATAAAATTATTGATTTTTTAAATATATTGGAGGATAAAAATAGATTATATAGTGTACTTAACATAGGTAAGAAATGGAGAAGTTCACAAGTATCGAGCTTGTATTTCAGGAACATTTTTTTGAAAGATCCATTTAAAATGTTTAACTCCTTATAATATAAAGAAAGATTCTGTTTGGTACACATATATAGAATATTAAAAAATAATTTCTGAGGATATCACAAGAATAAAAAATAATCTGATTGAGGTAATTATAGAATTAGTGTAACCCGAATGAATATGGAGGTTCGGGTAGAAAATCCTTTCCAGTTTGTAATCGATCGAATCAAATGCCCCAAAATTAATAATCATAAAATATTATATTTAATACCATGAAAATAAATATATTCATTATATGATACATCAATGGTAATTATACATACAACATACATAATTAATAGTAGTGAATAATAAATATCTCACAAAAATGGATGTGAGATGAGGAAAACCTTACCTTATGTCCAAATGTATTCATAATTTAATCTCAATGTACTATATACTAAATTTTTATTCATTATTTAGTAATAAAAGAACCTTATATAGATGTAATTTATGTATAATATATTTATTAATTTCATTTATGTCCTTTTATATGGGTTAATATATTCAATTTCATCATTTGAGAGTGCACGTTTTCATAGTGTTCATGATCGGTTCACTTGTATAAGAGTATGGATGTTCATGTAAAATGGAAATTTAAATCCTTAATTGAATTTATGAGTTATAAATGATCATAAAATTTTTAAAGTGATCATATAAGTTTTCTGGTTATTTTTTATGTGGATGAATCAATTGATAAAATTTCCATGATAAATGCGGGAATTAATTTGGAGGTTTTTTGATCACCAGAAAATCAATTTTTTTTATAAAATAATATCATGCATAAAAATTTATTCCCAAACATTAGGTAGGATATAATAAATATATTATGATCTCTCACAACCATATATTATTTTTTTCATGACATGAATTGATGATTTTAATATAAAATGAATACCTACCATCCATGAATGTGATAAATTAACACATCTTAGATAGTGATTCCATTTTTAGTTTACGTGGATGGGGAAATAGAGATGATGACGAAATATTAAATTAACATAATAAAATTACATTACATGTAATATACTGGAATTATCCTATATTTTGGATGAGGTGAGGTGATGAGAGGGAATCAAAAAAATGGAACATGAAAAAGAAATTGAATGAAAAAGGAAGAGAGGTTTACCTCTTGAGTACTCCTCCTTGAGAAACTCCTTAAGGACTTTGTTTATGTCCTTTTGGTGAGACTAATAGGTCTTGGACATGGGAAAGGGACTTTTGAAAATAATTTTCCATAACATAAGAATGTCTCAATGCTTGAGTGGTGTGAGAGGAATGAGGGTAAGGGTGGTTCTTATAGTGGAGGAGATGAATGGTTTTTGAATATATTATTCATTATTTTATTATTTTGACTATGAAAATAAATATTTTTAATTAACATGACAAAAAATATTACTAAGTGAAACTTAGTTTGATCCAATTGTGCTTAAATCATCCATATATCACCTATGACTCAATAAATCATGTATTTAGCTTTTATCATCATATTTTAGTATTCACTAAAAAGTCAATAATTGTAAAAAAAATTCCAAAATTTCACAATAATAATTTTTCAATGTGTAGATTTAATGAATTGACACAATTTTGTAAAAATAATTTCCAAAATATATGAAATTTAATTTTTATATAAAATATTTATTTACTTGAAAAATATAGATTAATTTTAAAACTAATTTAGAAATACATTAAAAATTTAACAGAGGTATCATAAAATTATCCTATGATAAAAGGACAAAAAAATATTTATTTATGAATAAATTTTATCGAAATTATTCTAAAACAATATATTAATGGTAATTAAAAATTTATTTCTCATAAAAATATCAACAATTATTAATTTCTAAAATAGTCACTCACATTTATAAGGTACCTAGATTATATTTATACATTCACGGGTAAGGTTACAATTCATAAGGGTTATATTACTATTCATGAGGGTATATTACTATTAATAAGGGTAAGTTACTATTCCCCAAAAATGTATGTTGATCCTATCAAAATATAAATATCATATTGATCACAACCATGCATATCAGTTTTTTGAAAGTCAAATCACAGAAGCGGAAATAATTTGTTCATTATATAGGTTATAACAATGTTTGGTTTCATTGATACTCAGTGTTTTCTTACATTCAATTTTAAATATATTTTTAAATTCATGGGGTGTTACATTCTCCCATCTTTACAAAAAAATCGTCCTATAAATTCTGAGATTTTACCTCATAATATTTTATGGTAGTTCTCCATGATAAGCTCCTCAGGCTCTAATATTATTTCTTCATTTTTTTTTATTTTTTCAATGTACCTTTACAAGTTAGTCCATATGGTTCCTCAACAGTTGTTCCTTAATGTATAGAATCCAAATAGGCTCTTCCTAGTAAGATACATCAGGTTCCAATTCTATACCATCAGAATTAAGGATATGTGTTGGGTGTGGCACATACTTTCTCAACAATGAGACATGGATGACATTGTGTTCTTTAGATAGGCTAAAAAGAATTTCCAAATGATAAGCCACAACTCCAATTCCCTCTATAATTTCAAATGTACTAATATATCAAGATCTCAGTTTCCCTTTCTTACAAAATCTTATATTAACCTTATACTGAGATAATTTCAAGAAAATGTGATCTCCCACTTGAAATTCCAAATCCTTAATTTAATTATCTCCATAGGCATTTTCCATGCTCGGAGTATATTTGATATGGGTTTGAATAGTTTTAACCTTCATTGTTGTTTCCTCCATAATCATTGGGCCCATAAGATTCATTTCACCGACTTCATCTGAACAAGTTAGTGTATGAAATCTCTTTCCATACAATGATTTATATGGTGTTCCATTTGAATGAAATAATGGAAACTATTATTTTAGAAAGAATCCACCAAAGGTAAATACTAATCCTGTATACAATGAAAATCAAGTGAGAATGATCTCAACATGTCTTATAATTATTGGATCATCCCTTCTGATTTCCTGTCTGTTTGGGGGTGCTAAACATTACTCATAAGAAGATCTGTGTCCAAATCTTTCGAATTTCTATTTGGGAATTTCGATTTAAATAGAGGACCATGATCAGAAACTATTTAAATAGGTTCTTTCTAAGGTCTTATAACTTCGTTAATATAGAGTCGTGCAAGGAAATCCAATTGAAATTCCTTCATTATCATGAGGAAATGTACAAATCTCATAAGTCCATAAACAATTACCCATATTGCTTCATTATTTCGTGGAGCTTTGAGTAATCAAGTGACAAATTTCATGGTGATGTCATCCCATTTCCATGTAGTAGAAGGTAGAAGTTTCATGCCTCCTCTAGGATGTTGTCGTTCGGCCTTCACCTATTGACAGTCTAAAAATCTTGATAAATAATATGCAATTTTCCACATTATACTGTCTCACCAGAAAATTTCCCTCAAATATCTATTCTGTTTAGTGCTACCAGGGTATATAGAGAAATTCAATCTAGGGGCATTATCCAAAAAATCCCTTTTCATCTCGGGTATATAGAGAACTCATATCCTCTTCCCAAAATTTAAAATTTCATCCTCACACATGAAGTGTCCAGTATCCCGTTATTTACTCCATTAATTTTCTTTTGAAGATTATCATCCTCAAAATGAGATGTTTTAATCCTTTTTAATAAAGATGGTTGGAAAACCATTTGAAAATATAATTATATTTAACAATATTTGATAATTACCATATCCATCCTCGCTATATCCATGTACATATAATCCTTTTCAATCCTCAATTTTTTAAGACACAATGATCTTTTATGCTTAAGGCATAAAATTCCTTATTTTCCATTACGGTGTGGAAGGGTATAGAAAACATATAATCTTTGATATGATCGATCCATCACATTTTCCTCATATTGAGTTATTTTAGTGAGAAGATATATTTTAGACTCTTCCCATCTATATATATCTCATATATTTCACCATAGAGATAGTGACTCTATATTTTTAGAGCAAGGATCTCAAAAGCTAACACAAGATCATGAGTATGATAGAATTATTCATGAATTTTTAACTGCCTTGATGCATATGGAATAATTCTACTGTTCTACATAAGGACAGAACCAAGTCTTTTCATTAATTCATCACTATAGATAACAAACCCATCATTCCCAATTGGTAGAGTTAGGATTAAATCATTCACTCATATCTTCTTTAATTATTTGAAAAATTCATTTTATTATTATTTACATATAAACTTAACTCATTAATGAGTAATCTAGGTTAACATATTGGTTATTCGGGTGAAGTTATGAATGAAACACTGATTATAACCTGATAAACCAATAAAACTATGAACCTTGTTTATGTTCTTTGGTGTATTGCAATCTTGAATAAACTTTTTCTTTTCTGGATCAATGGATATTCCAACCAAAGTGACTATAAGGTGAAGAAAAGATACTAATTGAATCCAAAATTTACACATTCTAAACATTCCAAATAATTAATTTCTTCTATGTGTCTTTAGAATAATTCGCAAGTGATTTTCATGATCCTTGTAGATTTTGGACTATACTAATATATCTTCAATAAATAACTCAACAGTGTCATCAATATATTCCTTGAAAACCTTATTCATTTGATCGACAAAGACAAATGTTGAATTAGTTTGTACAAAAGGAATTACTGTAAACTCATAATTCCCATAACTAGATCAAAAGTTTTTCATTGGAATATATTCCTTCATGACACGCAACTAATGATATTCAGATCGAATGTCAATCTTCTAAAAATAGTGGTATTTGTGAATTTTTTCAAATAAATCATCAATGTGAGGTATTTGAAACTTTTTCTTTGTTTTAATTGCATTAATATCCCTCCAATCAATGAACAACCTCATAGATCTATTATTCTTCTGGATGAAAATAATAGGGGATCCCCATCGAGAAACAGTGGTGAGAATAAAAAATTTATCACTCAATTAATCTAGTAGTTTTTTTAGTTATACTAATTCCCCATTGTCTATTCTATAAAGAGTCTTTGATATAGGCCTTGAACTAGAAATTAATTCAATAGAGAACTCAACTTCTCGATCTAGAGTATTTTTAGGTAAATCCTTTAGAAAACATAAATATATTATTGCATAATAGGTGCATTCTAAATTTTATTATTTCATTCCTCATTGATAATTGTTTCATTGTGACCCTCACTAAGAATTTTATTTTTTAGGGAAATTGGGGGTGGATCTAGATAAGATTCAGATGGTGATGGTTTTTCTCTAAATATAATATATTTTACACCTTCCTCACAAATCACAATTTTATTCATCTTATAATAGAATTTCACATTGTATTTTGAAATAAAATCATTTTCTAGGATTATGTTTATGTTTAAAATCAGTATGATGATAAAATAAGAAGATAAAAATATTTTTAGGCCATAATGGGTACTTTCGGAAACATTTTTTTATAGTGAGACTTCCATTTGATGATTTGACAGACAACTCCCTTGTTAAAGGGAATTGGAAATATCTAATTTTTAATGAATAATGGGAAGATATAAAGGAATTTGATGAACCAATATCAAATAAATCATTTTAAATTTTTGAGGAAACAATTATCGTACCATACACCACAATGTTCAGAACAATAACTTTTGATGTCTTGATCGCATAAGCTTAGCCTTTCTCTACTGTCCTTTTACGAGGAACCTTTCCTTGATTCTTTAAAAAATCATTAGAATAGTGTCTCATCTACCATCAATTATAGCACTCGAAATTCATAGATTCTTTCTTCACCATAAAATCACCAGAATGATGTCCTTTCAATTCATTCTTGTAGGACACTCCTTTCACTTTTGTGTAGGCACCAGAGTGTTTCCTTCGACGAGTGTAGCATGTTGGAAAACTCCCAATTTTATTCTTCCATTTATTGATTCTATCCTCTTGTACCATATTCTTCTCTTTTTTCCCATAAAGTCATAAGAATTAGATAATTCTTTCTATCTTAATAGAAAATGATAAAATTACTTTGTATAATGAGAAACATTGGGAGAGTCGTTCACTTTGGATGAATGGATTTAAAACATCAATAAATTGATCTATATTTATCCTTATATTATGTTTTTAGTCCAAAAAATTTTATTCCAGACTTGTGAAGTATGATTCAGACTTTGAAACATTCTCATCCTATTTTTTCCTCATATTTAGAAACTCCTTTTCCATGTTGGCTCGATGTTCACTAGGGAATTATTTTTCAAGGAATATATCCTTAAAATCCATCCATTCCATTTCCTATATTTCTTCCTCCTCCTTTGCATTTTTAATTAAATACCCCCACTGATCTGCATCTCTCGATATATGATAAACATATGTGGCAACCTTCTTGCTTTAATTAAATCCTAAAGTGGAAATATCATCTTTAAGAACATATATACTGATCTGCTATGAATGGGTTTATAGACCCTAAATGATAGAGGTTGTTGTCACATAAAAATTTATAAAAAATCTCCTCCATGTTTTCGATCTATATACTCCATATCAGTAAGTTATTATTAATAACCCGAGTCAACAATCCCAGTATAGTTATATGTTTCTCAACACCAGTCATAGCACAAGAGCCAAAATCCGTATCTTATATCGGAGGGTAATCCCTATATGGGATATGTGCATTCATGAAGTTTCCATTCCATCCACTAGGTGGAATTTCTAAATAATAGAATACACGAGATTTGGTTATGAATCATAATGTATATATCAAATATTAAAAAAACTTAGCATAAATTGAAATCTTATCCATAGATAATCTCATAATCATAAACATGGTTTCTTTGAGAAAAAATTTACATTTAATTCCTTCAAAATGGATGGTAAATAAAATTTGAATTATCCCAATAATATATCCTAGGAGTGTCAAACTAGTTGCGTAGTAAGGCCCGTTGTCATGTACCAGGATACCCCGAGTCAAGCTCGAAACTCTTTATCAGAGTAATTACTCCAAGGGGAGTTTCTTCTAAACCACATCCACTTGTAGTATCTAGACATGGATGTATTTGATAGAAAGATCCACATAATTTATTCATTACCAAAATTCTAGGTTGTTCTTGTATTTTTATCCTCAAAGTCTTTCGTAGGATTTTTTCCCCAATCTACATTTTCTAAATCTATCTTCCATGTTTTCTACTAAACTTCCTCTAATACCAACTATAATGACCTCGCCCTGGTTTCATGGATTCAGTTCCTCATTTAATTACATTGTCATGATTACTAGAATGATGTATCTTGAACGAATGGATCAGTTTAGTAGTTCTGGAAAACTAGATACATACATAGTTTCAACATTACAAATTGAAATGAAATAAAATAAATAATATCCTTTAAAAACATCCATTACTCCATGGTTACCCCTACAGGTCATTCAAATTTTAGTATTTCCCATCTTGGGAAAATAAAAGATAAGAAAAGTGTGAGTTCATATTCTTAGTAAGGGTAAGAAATACAATATATGATGTTATAAACATAAACATTAGGCATGGTGAATAACTAGAAATTAATGCCTTTAAAAATGAACATGATCATAATATAGAAAGAATAAGGGGTAAATAAATAATGACATAATAAAGCATAATCATGTGCATTCTACTAGTGAAATAACATCATGTCCAATCAATTTTCATAAATGTAGGAAATGATTAACATCAAAAATTATAGAATATTCCATCAAGGTCTTCATCAAGAAATCTGAAAATGATTAAGGCCACGAGAAAACCGTATCTGAAAATGGGTGAGGCCTCAGCCAAGTCCATATATATTTTTTCTCATGAGACCTACCGATGCATCAAGGGCCTATAAATGGATCCACCCATCACATACTAAGTTAATTACATTCTTCATAAGAATTTTTATAATCATAAAGTACATATAAATTCATATTTAATCTAACATTTGAAATGTCAATAACTTTGCCCACACACTAACCATTCAAAGTAATATGGTAAATGGTTTGAATATAGAACATCTGTAGTCAAACTAATCATAAAGCATTAAATAAAATATGGTATGTTATATAATAAAATAATAGTTCTAATTATACATAATAATCTGAAGGAGTGTTGTTACAAATGAAAATACTCTTATAAAATCATCAAGTAATTCTTCAAATAAATAATGTTTTACCTTAAAATAATTGTTATTTTGTAAAATAAATTTTATAAAACTAGAAGGGAAATAATATAGTTTTTTCACAATAAAATATTTTTTTTAGAAAAAATTTGGTTGTTAAAAATAGAATATATAGTGTACTTAAACGTAGCTTAGAATTCGAGAAGTTCTCTTCCATCAGAATTGTATTTCGGTAAATTTTTTTGGGTGATCCTTTTAAATTGTGTAACTACCAATAATATAAAGAAGGAATATGGTTAGTAAAGATATATAGAAAAAATAATAATTTATTAGTACTCCGTAATAAATAATAATTTCACTGTGGTAAGTAGAGAATAAGATTAACCTAAATGAAAATGGAGGTTCAGGAAGAAAATACTTACCACATTGTTATCAATCAAATCATATGACCCAAAATTAATAACAATATAATGAGACATTAAATACCATGAAAATAATTATATTCATAATATGATAAATCTATGGGTAGTATACATACACCATACTCAACTAATAATAGCGAATAAAGAATATCTCAAAAAAAAGTTAGTCAGATGAGAAAACCCTTACCTTATGTCTGAATATATACTGAACTTGATCATAATGCTCTGAATTATAACATTATATTAATTAATTAATGATTATAGAAACATATATACATGTAATTTATTTATTATATCATTATTAATTTAATTTATGCCATTTTAGATGGGTTAAGAGATTCAATATCATTATTTGGGAGTGCATATTTTCATAGTTTTTAGGATCAGTTCTCTTGTATAAGAGTAAAGAAGTTCATGTAAAATAGAAATTGAAATCCAGAATTGATGTTATGATTTATTAATGATCATCAATAATGATAAATGATAATATACATCTTTTGGTTATTTTTGGATACCGTAAATTAATAGATTAAATTTTAATTATAATCCCATGGATTAATTTGGGTGTTTTCGATCACCACAAATTCATTTTAAATTAAATATTAATACCATGTGTAAAAAATGATTCCATATCATTAATTAGGATATATTACATATTTTATGATCTGTTTAAACCATGAAAATTGTTTCATGACCATAATTAAATATGGTAATAGAAATTGAAAACATGTCGTCCTTTAATGTTTTAAATTAATACATCTTAGACAGTGTTTTTATTTTTAATATTAGAGGAGGGTGAAAGAGAGATGATCTTGAAATATCCCAATAGAATAATAAAATTCCCTTACATTTGAGGTACTATAATTATTATAACTTTTGGATGAGGGGGGTGATAAGAGAGAAACAAAATAATGGAACTTATAAAATAAATTGAATGAAAAGGGAAGAGAGGTTTACCACTTGAGTACCCCTCCTTGAGATCCTCCTTTAGTCCTTTTGTTTAGGTGATTTAGTGAGACCTTAAGGTCTTGGATGTGGGAATGGATCGTTTAAAGGGTATTTTTAATATCCTAGGAAGTTATCAAATCTTGAGTGGTGTGAGAGGAAGAGGAGGTGTGGGGTGGTTTTTATAGTGGAGGAGATGAGTGGTTTTTGAATATATTATTTATTATTTTATTATTTTTCTCAATACAAGTAATAGTGTGGATGAATCTGACCAAAAAAAAAATAGGTGCATGTGGGTTTGAACCATGTGTTATTTCATCATCCATACATCACCTATGACTCTGTAAAACATGTATTTATAATTTATCATTAATTTTCATATTTTATTATTCACTAAATATTCAAGTATTTTAGAAAACTCCAAAAAATTAACCTTACCAACTTTTCAACATGTATAATTCAAAATTAGACTCCATTTTATCAAAATAATTATTTAAATATTTGAAATTTATTTTTTAATTAATTCATCATTTACTTGAAAAATATGAAATAAATTTTTAACATATTTTATAATACTTTCAAAAATTAATTGAGGTCTCATAAAATTATCCTAAGATAATAGGGAAAAAATTATTTATTCAGGAATACATTTTATGAATTTTATTTTAAATCATATTATTAATTTTTTATTTTTTATTTATTTCTCACCAAAATACCAACACTTAATTATTAATTTTTAAATCTTTCATAATCATTTTTAAGGTGACTAGATTGTATTTATAAATTCATGTGTGGAGTACTATTCATAAGGTTTTTATTACTATTCATAAGGGTACATTACTATTCATAAGGGTAATTTACTACTTATAAGGGTAAGATACTATTCCCCAAAAATTTAAGTTATCCAATCAGACTCTAAATATCTTACTGGTCGCAACTATGTATGTCAGTTTTTTGAAATTTAGAACACAGAAGATGAAAAATTTTGTTCAATGACTTGCTTATAAAAAAGTGTGGTTTCATAGAGACTTAGTGTTTTCATGTATTCAGTATTAAAGTTATTTGTCAATTACATTGGGTGTTACATCTTATAATCATGATAATGTACGACTAAAATTGAATAACATTGCATTTGGGTAGTTTATATGTTAAAATAATAAGTACCACTGTAATAATTCATTTTAAAAAAGTTACATATTTGTTGAAAACTAGACTTTTTTTCTCTATTAATGTTTTGGCTATACAAAATGAATGAATTTTCCAAGTTATAATGAAATAAGATACTGTGACTGAAGTTTCTGAATGATGACATCTTTTTGCTGTTAAAGAGTTTTGAATGATGGTGTGGATGATGATTGAGAAATCCGATGATAGAAATTTTTTCAAATAATCTAAATAAAATAAAACGATGTTTTACTGATCAATAATTTATCACAAATCATGAAATATTTCCTAATAAAATCTTTTGATGAAATCGTGGAGGGGTTTTATGAAATTAGAATCACCAAAAAGAATATGAAATAGGATTTAATATTATTATTCTATAAAATGGAACCAATATTTAGAAAATTGGAACCATGATTTTGAGAAAATCAAAAAAAAAATTCAGAGAAAAATCAAACCATGTTTCTATGAAAATAAGAACATGTTTTTTTAGAAAAATCAGAATGAATATTCTGAGTAAAGAAAAACCAATTTTCTTAGGAAAACCGAAACAATGATTCTAAGAAAATTGGACTAGTTTTCTGAGTAAAATTAGAATTGAGATTCTATAAAATAAGAAATTTTTTTCTGAGAAAAATAAAAACCCAGTTTCATAGAAAATCGGAGGCATTTTTCTATGAAAAAATTGAGCTAAGATAGTGAAAAAACAAGAACTAGTATTCTGATAAAAATAGGAACCTAGATTTTGGGAAAACCAGACCCAATTTTCTAAGTGACATAATCAGAGGCAGTTTTCTAAGAACAATTAGAACCATGATTCTGAGAAAATCAGAATGAGGTTTCTGAGGAAAATCAAAACCGTGACTCTGAGAAAATTGAAAAATCAGTTTTTTGAGAAGATATATAAACCATGTTTCTATGAATATCAGAACCAGTGTTATGAGCAAAATTGAAACCACGATTCTGAGAAAATCATAACCCAGATTAAGCTATATCATACATAGAAAATCGATCACAAGATCTAGCATAATCGTTTTGGGAAAGGCATGAATAGTACATGAAGTCAAAGATGAATTCAAAATTTTCATAAATCTCAGATAAATTTAACGAGGTTTGATGAAGTCAAATATTGAACAATAAATATGAGATATTTGTCGAGTTTTGGTATTTAAAGAAGCAGGAAAGATTTAAAATTTCCCACCTTTGATTTTGGTGATTTTTAATAAATACTTGATCAGACCAGTCATTCATTTTTAAACTTTTACATATGCACAAAATGAGGAGCATTAGGGAATTCTAATTGAAAAGTTCCCACCTAAATAAAGAAGATTTTTATTGAGTTTTTGATTAGAGAAAAATCAGAATCAATATTATGAGAATATCGAAACAACTTTTCAAAGTAAATTAGAACCATTTTTTATAAAAATGGGATCCAACATTCTGAGTGTGGAGTCGATTTAAAAAATCCATTGTTGTTTTTTAGCTAAATTATTTTTTATGAAAAAATTTTAAATTAATAGGAGTCAAGATAATCTTTCCTATTTTTAGATAGAAGTTTTCTAACAGTAGTTGGAAATTTTTTTATTCAATTCTTCATAATAGTGTATTTACATAGACTCACAATAGTGGCTATGGAGAGGACATATGTTCTCAAACTCAGGCTAAACCTTGTAAATCTTGTGCTTTATTCTTGATTTCCTACATTTTGTTGTTTGGGTATTTTTTAAATTTTGATAAGGATATAAACCTTAATAGTTTCAAAGAGATTTGTTTCTAAATGTTTTGAGACTTATAAAATGTGAAAAAAAATATTCAGCCATGCCTTCTCATTTGTTATTCTATCCTTGGAACATCAATTGGTATAAGAGTGGAAGGTTACCTTATTGAATCATCATCATGTATAATATTAATTCCATAAATAGTAGAGTAATTCCTATATTCTTAGGAAATTATTAATTTGGATGGAAAAATAGGATTATTCTCTATCTCTTTTTCAATTGACATGGAAGTTTCTGATAATGTTACTATGGGTTTTCCACCTATTGATAAAGATTCTCTTATGAAGTTTGCTGAAAATAGAAATATAGAAGTTGATGATAAGGCCAGAAATTCAATCCTTATTTCCATGTCATAAAATTTTATAATAAGGTTATGGGTCTGGAATCATAATAAAGTACATGGGAGAAGTTGGAAACTGTTTTTAAGGGAATACTAAAGTGAAGGAATAAAAGGTAGAAATATGGAATAGTGAGTATGATGGCATCAAAATAAGGTATGGAGAAATAATTAATGAATACATCACTAGAGTAAATGAAATTTTTTACAACATCATAGTATTAATATATTTCTTAGAATATTATAGATTTGTGAACAAACATATGGGAAACATTCCATACATGTTTGATTGTAAAATTTATTCTTTAAAAGATAAGGATGATTTAAATCTGATGAATTGCATAACTTTCTTTATGCATATGAAATGAGGAAATCCCAAATGTTTAAAAATAATTTTACTGATTAAATTTATTTTGAAGCTATGGGAAAAATGAACATCAAAGATAATGAAGAATAATGTCTTTGAGAGTCCCAAGATAAAGATGATGATTAACTGAATAAAAATATCATGTCTCTTATATCAAATAACTATTAGATAAGAAGAGGAAAGTATGAAGGTAATATTACTCTCAAATGTCTTGAGTGTGGTTGAATGAGACACTTTTTTAGGAATTTACCAATGAAGATTATTATAGAATATTGAGATGATTTCAATGGAAAACCTCAATTGAAGTAATGGAACAAAATGATAAAGAAAAAAATTCTACCAAATGATATAAGATGATGTTTATAGGAAACAAAAGAAGTATGTTGACTAAAAAATTCGAATAAGACTCAACTGAAGAAAATTCATATGAAGATGAATGTTTATAAAGAATTCATAACATTCATTGAAAAGGTTTTGAAAAGAAATGATTCCTAGAATAGTGATGTCAGTGGTGAAGAATCTTATAGACAGTTTTAGCTTAGAACATAACATGGTGCATGTATTAAAAAAATTAATAAATAAATTACTATAATAAATAAATTTTATAAATAATTTTTTGATGGAAGAAAAGATGTTATCCATTGGGTGGTTGAATACATTTAGGAGGTTTTATGTTATAAAGAAAGAAATTCTGAATAGGGAAATATGATTGATGATCTTAAAAAGAATATGGAATCTAAGGAATAATAGCAATACATATTTTAATCAAAACATATTGAGTCAAAATTACCTTTAGAAATATATATTAAAATTGCAATAAAGCTTTGTAATTAAAAGTTGATACTTCTAATGTTGCTAAGAAGGCTCGATTCTAGAATCATGGAAAATATTATCTTACTAAAAAAATGGTTCTAATTATTCATTTAACATTTATAGTTACATAAAACGTATTGGGAATTCTTGGGTAGAGAAACTAAGTGAGTAAACTATCAATTCAACTAAATAAGAAAACTTGCTCAAAAGAAAATATGGTCCACATGCTTATCATGTTAGATCTGAAAGAAGTTACCATCTTGAAAAAATATTCTATACATAAATATATTTCATGGATAGAAAATCATGATTTTATTACAATTTTTGGTTTCTCAAGAATCTATTGGAACATAGCTTATATTTTTTAAAAAAATTATCCTAATTTGGAATATGGTTTGAGAAAAAATGAAAAAATATTGAAAAAAGAATGAGAAACATTCTTAACATACAGGGAGTTAAAAAGGTAAATTATAAAGACGTTAAAACATTCCAATTAATAATCAATTTGAATGTCTAGAAATTTTTTTTGGAAGATATGATCAGTTGTGTCATCAGGATGATATTTTTTGATAGTCTTGCTCGAATAAGTTTATTGTGATTGAAAATTAATGAATGATGAAAAGAAGAAGGTTGAGGAAATAGATTTCGTTGTTGAGATAACCTTGAAAGCATGTAAGAGTAACAAACCATAGATATATTATAGTGGTTTTTATTCACATATAGTAAGTGATATAATTTTTTTTTTAATGTCATGATGGATGACTATTTTCTTTTTCCAATGATTATTCCTTAAAAATTAGAGGAATCTAAACAGTAGAGATTTATGTAGAGAAATTGAAATCTAAGGATGTTTTACTTTTTAATGGTCTAAAACCTAACATATTTACTATAAGTAAAATTTGTGATGATTTAATAGAATTAATATTCAAAACTGATTTATACATCATCAAAAGTATGAAATATTGAAAAGTCATCACAAAAGGAGAATTATCCAGTGGGAATCTCTTTTAAATAGAAGAGTTCAATAACTCATGTTATTTGAGTGTTGAAGATGAAAAAGTGTTATGGAACTAAATAATGGGCCACCTTGGGCAAAAAATGTGAATAAAATTATTAATGTTGACGTTTTTTGAAATTATTCATAATTGAAAAGTAGAGAAAAATATGTTTGTATTACTTTCGAGGAAGGAAATATGACTAAAAAAAGTCATAAAAGAGTTAAGATTCAATATACCAAACCACATTATATTATTCTTTCAAATTTATGTGGAGAAATGATACATCAATCAATAGATTTAGAATTATACATTATAAATTTTATTGATGATTTTACTTGGATAAAAAATCATGTTCATGAAGCATAAGTGAGAGGCTATTGAAATGTTCAAATTCTTCTAAAAGATATTGAGAAAGAATTGGGGGGTTCTATTATAAAGGTTAGAGAAATTAATGGTACGAAAATCACAAAAAAAAATATTTTGATCATTATCTAAGAAAACATGGTATCGAACTTCAATATAGTGCTCCCTATACTCCTCATAAAAATGGAGTATTTGAATGAAATAATAGAAGCATGATTGAAATTGGAAGAATTATATTAGAAGAATAAAAAATTTCAAACTTCTTTTGGAGGAAAGTTATTTTTAATACTATACATGTTCAAAATAGATTCTTGTTGTGACCATAAACCTAAATTAATCCTTTTAAAATTCAGTATAACAAATAACCTTCATTAAAATACATCAATATTTTTGGAAGTTCCTGCTGGATGAATGTCAAAAATCTCGATGTTGAAAAGTTTGATCTGAAATGTGTGGAGGGAACATTCATGGTTCATTCACCAAATGGGAGAAGTTAAAAATATTTGAACATATTTATATAGAAGATGATGGTATCATATAATGTGAAGGTAATTTAAAATAAATTTTCTTTAAGAAAAATTATTGAGATTGCTATGGAGGATAAATTTAAGAATTCCAATAATAGTGAAAGTATTTTAAAAAATTATTGTCAAGATTTAGAAGAATTATGTCTTGAGAAAATTACAAATGGGAAAGAAACGATGAAATTTTCAACCATATGAAAACATTTTGAGTCCAAAAACATTATTGGGAATCATAATGCTCCAGTTTAGACCAGATAGAAGTTGAGGTTAAAAAATCATACATCACTTATCTCAAAATTTGGACCATAATCAATTTTAGTGGCTATTGGACATAAAGAATGGGTGGATGATATTAATGAAGAGTTGGATAATATTGAGAAAATTGAACCATGGGATATTGATCCAAGGCTAGTAAATAAAATAGATATCAGAACGAAGTGAGTTTATTGAAAAAAATAAGAATATGCATAGAGATGTTTGAAGAAACAAAGAAATACTTATTTGTAAAGGAAATGCATAGGTTTAAGGTGTGAATTTTAATTAAAACATTTCTCCCATAGAAAGTCTAGAAACAATTAGAATATTTATTCTAGTTTCAACTCATTAGCATTACAATGTATTTCAGAAGGATGAAAATTCATTTATCTTAAATGGTGAGATTGAGGAAGTGGTTCACATTTAGAAACCTTAGGGGTTCCTACATTATCTTGATGAAAACAAATTTTATAAATTAAAGAAATATTTTTATGGGATGAAACAATCTCCACATGCTTGGTATTTTAATCATGATAATTTCTTGAGAATGGTGAGCTTTTAAAAACGAAAAGTTCATATAAAAGATTATGTAAAAGTTGTTGACTCCAAAACATTAATTTTAATGTTGTATATGGATGATATAATTTTTTTTCGGGATGAAGAAAATATTTTTGAAGAGTTTTTTGAGGAAATGGAGATGAATTTTGAAATGTTAATGTTGTGAGAATTAACTTTCTTCCATGGATTACGAGTTCATAAAAAATAAAAATATATTTTATAATATTAGGAAAAGTATTCTGGGGAATTTATCGCACCATGACCATGATATATCAATTATTTTATTATATCTTGTTCTGATTTTGATTTTCGTGTTGAACTAGCATTAAATTTCAAATTTTGGGGGTCTCTAGTAGAGTCACATGGATGGTGTATAGTTTAACCAACCACGTCTACAAATTGTGTGTGTTTTCTAGGATATTGAAAAATAAAATAAAATATTTTTTTTAAATAGTAATAATAATAATGGTTATAATGTATTTATTATGATTATTATGATTATTTTGGTTATTATTAATTTTATTAAAATTATCATTGTTATTATTATTATCAATAAAATTTTAATAATAATAATTATTTTAATTTTTTTACGGTTTCTGAAGCCTACTCTATCACCTCCCCTCTCTTGCACGTAGAGCACCTCCCTCCCCTTACCTCGCTTGAGTGACTACATATTCCCTCACCTCCACAATCTTTCACACCAAAACCCCCCTTCCTCATGCATTACCCCCTTGGACTGGATGCATATGGCATGCCACCACGTCTAGTGGTGGCTCCCCCTCCCTGTTGTTTCGCAAAGACAACCCCTCCTGCCAGTGGAACACACCAGGCTGAAGACCTCCATATTACATGATCCCTACCAGTTAAGGACCCTATAGTGAGCCTCTTCTCACTTCCCCTTCCCCCTATTTATTGGTTTTATAGGATTTCATGGGGTGCACACACCTTGGTCGAACAATAGGGTTTACAGTGAGCTGATTTTTGGTGTTTCTCTCCTCAATAGTTGGTGCAGAAGGTCCATTGGGATTCTTTTGTGCATGTTCCAAAAACTGTCATCGAAGGTGAGGCAGTTCTGGGTGGTATGGTTTTATGTCATTGTTTAGGGGTAATTTTTTACTCAATTCTTGTTTTCCCTGAATTATAATTTGGGGATTTTGTAGTTTATGGGTTCCTAATGTTATTATATTAGTGTGTTAACCATTTCAACTATAATTTTGGATACCCTTGTATTCTTTTTAATTTGATGGAATGTTATTTTGGTGGGTTCAAGACATTGGAGTCTATGTACACTCCCTTGTGTGTGCATAGGTAAGTATATATATATGTGTGTGTGGGAGGGGGTTCCCCCAATACTTATATAATCATCCATGGTAGTGAATATCCATTAATGGGTTTTGGTGTGTTCATGTATATATATAAAAATGCATATGTAGGTAAGTGGATTCTAGTATATGCATATAATAATATATGTAAGGATCCACTTTGTAACACCCCAAGCTTCCACGGTACGTTTCCGTTTGAATAATACAATAGCTTGCATTGTACGAAATTTCGAGATTCTAACACACCGTGACCAATCAAACTAGCCATTTTGAATAGTAATACCCACTTTTTGAAATTATATAAATTTCATCTTTCAAAATGGACTTCATTTTCGAATTCATAATATCTAAATTATCCTAGTGTGAATTTTTAGTATTTTTTTGAAAACATTCAATTTTTGATGAATTGTGAAAAACACTGAGTTATTGGTTAAAACCGACTTTTTATTTAAATAATTATTTATTAAATTTAAAATTATATTAGGTGGAAATAGATTATTAATACATATATAGGTTCAATGTAATTCATTGGAGTCAGTTTATAATAATTTTAGATATATAAAAATTTTATTGAACTCTTCACCGTCTTTTACCCATCTCCTAGGAGAATTTGAAAATTCACATAAAACGTAATTTTAACGCTTCTATGAGTGGAATTTCTAAAATCCGAGAGACACAATTAATGTCAAGGAGTAAAATGTGTTTCAATAAGATAAAATTAATTTTTGTGAATAGTAACTTTTTACTTTTATTTACCACGGTAAAAAGTAAATTGGGTAATTAAGGGTGAAAATGAAATTATTATTACCTTAACACATGTCCTAATTCTATTTTCTAAGAATAATTCGACCCAAAAAAATTAGGAATAAAATATGAACGTCTTTGGTCAACATGGATTAGATTAGTACATTTATTATTATTTAATTCAAAGAAGAGTTAAAAGAGATAAAATAAAAGTTTAATAACTAAAGAATTTTTAATATAGGGTTACACATATGTTAAATTCAATTATAAAGATTAATTATAAAGCTAAAAATATTTCCTACATAATGGTATTTTATATATAATTTTTGGACATTAAATAATTTAACTTATTTATGACACAATGGTTATGCAGTAATTACCTAATTAATGAAATATTAAAATAATTGAAATTATAGATATCCAAATAAATGTAATTTGAGACTTTTTATGAATTACATTAATTTTATCGGTTATTATGACATATTATTATCGGTTATATGAATTTTATCTGAAGTAATAATGCTGTTGTGAATTTATCAAAAACAAAATTCCCAATAGTGTCAAAATTGACATAAAAGTGTTTTTAAAAAAGATATTATATTATTAATTGATATTATATTCATAAAATTCAACGGTTCGGCCAAAGGAAATATATAATTATATTTGTTTTATTAATGGACCACTTGGGGGTCACTTAGATTTATATAGTATGTTTATTAACTATATAATATAAAAATACAAAGAGACATGGTAAATGTAAAAGTATTTAACTAAGAGTTAAATCCAAAAGATAAGGTTACTATTATGACCCAAACCTATCTAAAATCTATTGGTTGAGTGGTGTTCAACCAATCCCCACATTATACTTTGAATAATCCAATTTGGAGCAATTAGAAACTGAATATGAATTTATTATAAATTAATTATTAAATTTTTTCATAAAGAGCCCCTCCTACCCCTTATAAAAGAAAACCACTTATAACCAATTCCTCACACTTATGAATCCTTTTGTCTCATACATCCTTTCCCCAATTAATCACTCTAAATCCCTATCCTCCTCATGGAAGCCTTACCTTAGGCATAAGGCACTTGAAGAGTCCTTTTTGGTTCAAACCAAATGGAGTTACCCAAATTAAATGTAATGATTTCTCTTAGCTTGTTTTTTTTATTTTACTTCTCCAACCCCTAAACTCTTCTTATTATTTTAATTTGTAACAAAAAAAGTATCATAAATATACTAAGATATTTTTATGAGAATTATTCGAACTACACTTATGCACACCTCCATCTAATGGGTGAAGAACACAATGTTTCTTTGGATGGAAACCAAACACCTCACGAAACCATGATTGTTCAATTATCTCCTACCACCTCTCATGGTAGCAATTATGATAGAAGTATAATTAAATAAAATATTAATGATATTTATTTTATATATAATCTTCTGTAATTCTATTTTATAGCATACCATTATTTTTTACATGTTGTATATATATATGCTAATTTCATTTGACGAAGTGCAGACTACCGCCCCCTCAAATTGATATGACTCATTCATACCATACATGGAACATATAAAGTATGGTGTTAATGAACTTAAGTAAAAAATATAAAATATTATATTATACTGGAATAATAATATACCAATGTATCATTTGGTTTTGATTCCTTTTAAAATGAAAATTGAAATGGAAGTAGCGTTCGTGCATACGTACGGATCACCATCTCTACGAACGCGATGAGATTCATTTCCCCATCATATCCATTCAGGAATAATTCTTGTTTGATGATTAAAAGTAATGTTTAAGGATTTGATATCATTCTGGATTATATTAAGATACAACCTATCCATAACAAAAACGGCTTACGTAGTGAAGCTTATAAAGGAAAATGAATTAGTTAACACCTGAAACGACGATAATAAAAAAATATTATTAACAAAGAAATATTAAAAGATCATATATGATTTCGGATTTATGTATATTATCATTGTATAATTTAATAACAGTGATTTTACTATTATACAAGAGTTTAACCTACACTCTTTCAAGGAAAAGTACAAGGAAAGGGTTTATTTCACAATCTCTTCATTATCCGAAGTTGGTTATACCTAATTATCTATCAAGACCCCTTTTTCATCCACATCCATGTATCTTAAGAATGTATATCAAATCATTCATACTATTTTACAAAATATGGGTTAAAGTATTTTATACCCTTGTTTTACTTTTTATAAGATATTTAGAAAGGAATCATTGTGTCATTTTCCAAACAAAGACCTTTTTAACCTTGTCGACAAATTATCGAAAGAATGTCCCTTTTTTAACTTATACAGCGGGTGTGGCTATATTCCACCATCGTAAGATATTAAAAGCTTGACTTACAAGCTCATAAGAATATTTTCAAAGCAAATGTTTTATTTAATAATTATGTGACTTTTAAATGATTTAAAAAAATAGATATTTCTCTCA
Source organism: Viscum album (assembly GCA_963277665.1). Lineage (NCBI taxonomy): Eukaryota > Viridiplantae > Streptophyta > Magnoliopsida > Santalales > Viscaceae > Viscum > Viscum album. The sequence goes on from OY728142.1 coordinate 1,495,275,480, forward strand.
AATAGTTTTGATTTCATCTATTTCAACAGCCTTTGATGGATTTTAAGATTTTTTGAAGTTGATTTATCATGATACAAAAATTCCATATTTTATTGAAGGTTTTGTGATATGTTTGACTATGGATGTGTCATTTTTATACCATTCATGGTTTATGGTGAAAGTATTTACATTTCTCATGCTAGTTATAATAAAATGATTATGTCATGTTTAAACTTGTTCATATGAGGAATGAATTGGACTTAGAAAGTGATGGGTTGAGCCTACTATAGCTCCTCGATGCATAAATTGGTCTCATGAGACAAACTAGTGTCTTGACATGAGGCCTTGAAAAAATCATATTTGTAGTCTTCGCACAAGGCCTTGAATATTTGTTTATGATAGTCTAGCATTATGCATTCCATCATTATGAAAGTGGATACTGATATTGCATGTGATTATTCGACTAGTAGAATATCCATGTGAATAAGTAAATGGAATTATTTCATTTTATTTTTTCCATATTATGCTGATGTTCATGTTTAAAAGTATTTTTTTAGTTATACATTGCTTTAAATATTTATGCTTATTTATGAAAGTTTCCCCTATATTGTTATCCTTACTCGGCATTTGAGCTCACCCCTTTCTATGTTTTATTTTTCCCAAGATTTGAAGACGTATTTTATGAATGACCTCTAGGGATAGTATAAGGGGATATGAGTGTGGAGTCAAGATGTTGTAATAGTTTTAACATTATGATGTAATGTAAACTTTATGAATTTAACTTGTTATTCCAAGGCTATTAAACTTATCGGTCTTTCGTGACTTGATGTTTTGTGATCATGGAAATGTTATGTAATAATGCACCGACTCCGGGCAACTGGGGTCGAGGATTTATAGTTGTTATCAGAGGAAGTTTAGTACATACCTTGGGAGGTAGATTTAGATAAACTGTGATTACAGAACATAGACATAAGATGGTCTTTGAGTATTAGTATAAAAGAACTTCCTAGAATTTTGATATCTTAGAGATTTTGTGAGTTTTCCGAGGAATACATCCCTGCCAGGATATGAGCAGCTAGAGGTGGATCTGGCACAGATATACCTATTGGTAAAACCCTAAAACACCGCTTTGAGCTAGAATTGAATGGGAACTGGTGCACGACAATGGCCTTGGTGTACTCATGGTTACGACACTCCCAGAGGATATTCTTTGGATAATTATCATTTTATATACAATCAATTATGAAGGTTTTATGAGTATATACTTCCTCAAAGATTTTTTTATTATTATTATGGATTATATCCATAAATAGATCAATTTATGTTAACTGTTTTACAAGTATGGAATTATGTATTTTGATTCATAAACTGATCTATTTTATGCCATTATTTAGAAATGGAACATAGTGGAAGGAATTGATACCATATCAATGCACGCCCTCCATGTAGGGATTTTCCTCCAGCTCAAGATAATTATAGTGGAGCTAGTGATGAAACTGGTTCTAATCAGCTAATCACCATACTGAGACAACTCACTTAGGTTATGAATAATAACCATAACCGTATGGAGCACCCTGATCTGTAGTGTGGAAGATCAATGTTAGATCGCTTCACGAGGAAAAAAACACAAAAATTAAATGGGAGTACAAATCCATTAGTAGATGAGAAATAGATAAGTTCCCTAGAGAAAATATTTCAATCTTTGGGGAAGAGTTAAAGGGAAAAAGTTGTCATGGAAGTTTATCGCCTCACTAGAGATGATGTTCAATGGTGGTCACTGATACAAAACATGAAGGATGATGATGAAGTATCAAATATCGAATGTAGGGATTTCAAAGAGCTTTTTGTAGAAAAATACATTCGTCGTGACTATCTTGTTGATAAGGAAAGGAAATTTCTGAGTCTGAGGAAAAAGGAGGATGAGAATGCCGCAAAGTATGAGGCTAAATTTTCAAGTTTATTGAGGCATACAAGAGATTATATACATAACCCATGAAGTAAGATTGATCATTTTTTGATGGGTTAAAACAGTTTCTCCGTTGATCATTAGTATCATAATCTTTCTCGTCATACGAAGATATTGTCTCATGTTTTATCAAGACAGAAAGGAAATTTTCGAAGTCTTACGACTTTTAGTCAAAGCAAGAGACGAAGAGATCTGCTGACCACTCTAGAAATAGAAATAAAGGGAAGAAAGGAAAATTTAATTATCCATACTGTAGGAAATGTGGGAAGAATCACCCTAGTAATTGCTTGAAGGGAATGGAAGTCTGTTACAAGTGTGGTGAAAAAGGCCACCAAGATCATGATTGCAAGGGAAAGAGAGTTACTATCAATGTTGACCAATTTCTACATCGTTGCCCCATCTCTTCTATTCGGTTTTGGTTGTGCTCAGAGATTGGGTGTTCGGCTGGTTGGATTCGATGGATTCCGAATGCAGAAGGGCCCTCGTCTCCTTCTTAGGTCACTACGAGGCCACAGGTGGCAGACTCAAAAAATCCCAGATTTAGCAGCTTCCCCTTCCCAGTTCTTCTCCTGATCTTTCAGGTTTTCTTCACGGTATTTGTGTTGTCTTTTCGGGCCCAGCAGTGTGCGACTTGCAGGCTTCTTGGTTTATCGGTTCTACGTTTGAGGGGATACGAGTTCCAGTTTATCTGTTTCCCTACTCCGACGTTGTTCCTTCCCTTGTGGCTTTCTCGGTGGTGTGATGGTTGGGTATTCTCTTTGATTTTGTCTTGGTTTCAAATGATTTGCGGTTCTTGAGTGTTGACGATGAAGATCTTCCCATCGGTCATCCGCCACTGTGGTTCTGATGTGGTTTAGCTGGTTTCATGGCTATTGCAGGACTCTCCCGCTGCGACCTCGGTTTTTCCCTGCGAAGGATTGTTGCATAGGGTTTACGTGGGCAGCCATGGTGCGGGACCCACACAGGTGCTTGTATGGACACCAGCCATTCATCCTGGGACCAATTTGTTCTTGATGCAGATGTCTTGGGGTTTTTCACCTGGATGATTCAACATTTCTGTGGTTCCCTCTTCCATTGAATCATTCTTCATCTACGCACAACCCCAATTTGGTTGGGTTTGATGGATTCCATGATTCTTTAGATTTTCCAGGTGGTCATGGATATGATTGAACTTTTTGAGTGCTCTTTTGTTTGTTCTACGTGTTGATGTGTTTTGGGATGCTTTGGTTGTTTTCTGGTTTCCCTTTCGGGTGGGTCTAGATTTGGAAGTTGTTCCGAATCCCACACATATGTGGTTCTCATTGATTGTTCGGTTCTCACAAACCCAAAAAGTGACTTATTTGAGAAAAAAAGAAGAAGAAGAAGTTTTAGTCATAATATCCTAAGCGTCAGGGGAAATTACCTCAGAAAAGGCCAAGGGATCAAGGCCAAGATTATGCTATCACTACTGCTGAGGTAGAAGCTTCGAAAGACTTGGTGGCAGGTAATTTAATGGTTTCTTCAAGTTTAGAAAATGATTTATTTGATTCTGGATCTTTGCATTGTTTTATATCCGCCCAGTTTTCTAAGAAAATTAGATATTTCCAATTTAATTTAACAAGGGATTTGTCAGTTAAAACATCTAAGGGGAGTATCATTACAACAATGTTTTATGAATCAGTCCCCATTAGAGCAGATAAATGTTCTTTATCCACTGATCTCATCGTCATACCTATAATTGAGTTTGAAATAATCCTTTGTATGGATTGTCTTTCAGACCATGATGCGAATATATATTGTAAGAAGAAGGAGGTTACGATTTTTGATGATGATGATAAGAAACACCTTATCTTTAGAGAGGAATCGTCATCACCTTATTCTTACATAGATCCACCCGAATAGCTTAACTAAATTCAATTATTGGGGAGGAAGAGAATGAAATGACTGTTGGTGAGGAAAGGATGTTCAAATAGAGGATGAACCTATTGTGAGAGAATATGTTGATGTGATTCCAGAAGATTTACCTAGACATCCTCCAGAATGAGAAATTGAGTTTACTATTAATTTAATTCCTGGATCAAGGCCCATATCAATGACCCCTTATAGAAAGGAAATTATGGAATTAGTTTAACTAAAGAAACAACTAGAGGAATTGAGTAATAATGGATTTATTCGTCCTAGTGTTTCTCCATGGGGAGCCCCTGTCCTTTTTGTTAAGAAGAACGATGGATCCATGAGGTTATGAATCGACTATAGGGAAATCAATTCTATAACAATAAATAACATGTATCCCCAACCTTGCATTGATTATTTAGTTTACCAACTGCATGGAGCTAAATACTTTTCAAAGATTGACCTTTGATCTGGATACCATTAGTTGTGTGTGAAGAAGGAAGAAATTCTGAAGATAGAATTTGGAACTAGGTATGACATTACGACTTTACAGTAATACCTTTTGGATTGACTAATTCATCCATTGTATTCATAGATCTAATGAATAGAGTTTTCATGTAATATCTTGATGATTTTGTGGCGGTATTTATTGATGATATCTTGGTATATTAAAAAGGCTACGAATATCATGAAAATCACTTGTGCATTATATTGATGTCTCTTAGAAGACTCGAATTATATGGGATTTTTAGCAAATGTGAATTCTGGCTTCAGGAGATTACTTTTCTTGGCCATATTGTCTCTAAGTATGGAATATATGTTAATCCTTCTAAGACAAGAGAAATCCAAGAATGGCCTGCACTGACAAGTATAACCAAGGTATAAAATTTTATTGGCTTAAGAGGTTATTATCGGCGTTTTTCTAGAACATTTCCTGATTGGCTAACCCATTAACGAATCTCACACCTAAAGGGGTGAAATTTGTTTGTAAAAAAGAGTTTCAAGAATGTTTTAAAGAACTGAAGAGAATATTAGTCAATTCTCCAAATCGGACTCTACCATCGGGGAATAATGGGTTTGTTATCTATAGTGATGCATTAATGAAATGACATGGTTGTGTCTGAATGAAGAATGATAGAGTTATTGCCTATGCATCACGGCAGTTGAAAGATCTTGAGAAAAACTATCCTACTCATGATCTTGAGTTAGCTGCTATAATATTTTCTTTGACGATATGGAGACATTATCTCTTTGGTAAATAATTTGAGATTTATACTGATCACAAGAGTTTGAAGTACATTTTCTCATAGAAAGAACTCAACATGAGGAAAACGAAATTGCTCAAACTACTCAAGGATTATGATTGCATGATACACTACCACCCGAGGAAGGAAAATAAGGTGACGGATTCTTTGAGCAGAAAAGATCATGTAATTTTTAACATGATGAGAATTTAAAGGGATCCTATTTTCATGGACCTAGTAAAGTTGGATATGGTAATAACCATGGAATGTAAAACATCGATACTTTTTGAAATTGTTTCCAAACCGTCTTTACTAGAAAGGAAAAACAGTTCTCAGACCGATGATGAAGAATTTCAAAAGAATATTAAAGCATTGAATGATGGTAGATTGAATGAATTTGTGTATGAAGATGGAATTTTGAAATTTGGGAAGAGACTTTGTGTTCCCGATCTACAAGATCTAAAAAGGGAAATGTTGGATGATGCTCATAATTCCAATTTATCTATACACCGTGGGAGAACGAAAATGTACAGAGATTTGAAGGAAAAATTTTGGTGGGATAACATGAAGAGGGAGATTGCCGATTTTGTGTCAAGATGTATGGAATGTCAACATGTGAAAGCTAGAAGAAAATATCCTGGAAGAATCATGCAACGTCTTCCCATACATGAGTGTATATGGGATAATATCACGATGGACTTTGTCATGGGAGTACCAAAGACTCCAAGAAGGAACGATGCAATATGGATCATTGTGGATCTTCTTACCAAGTCAGCACATTTTCTTGATATAAGGGAGGATTTACCACTCGAACGCCTTGAAATACTATATATTAATGAAATTTTGATACTTCATGTAGTACCCCTATATATTTTTTTCTAATCGTGAACACCATTTTACTTCAAGATTCTGAAAAATTCTTCAGAAGGCCTTGGATACTGATCTTCGTTTGAGCACTTCCTACCACCCTCAAATAGATGGAAAATCCGAACAGACTACTCAAACCATAGAAGACATGTTGAGATCATGATCACATGACTTTCAGGGTATGTGGGATTAGTATTTACCTCTGGTGTAATTTTCTTATAACAATAGCTTCCATTCGAGTATTCAGATGGCAACATATGAAGCATTATACAGAAACAGATGCCGCACACCAACCTGTTGGGATGGAGTTGGTGAATGAAAACTTGTAGGCCTAGAACTGCTGGATGAAACAATGGAAAATGAAAAGGTAACCCAAAACCACATCAAAACAGCTCAAAGTAGGAAGAAGAGAAATGCTGACAACTGAAGGAAGGATTTGGAATTTTAGTTAGAAGATCATGTTTTCTTGAAGGTATCTCCATGGAAGGGAGTAATACTTTTTAGTAAGAAAGGTAATTTGAGTACCAGGTACAGCAGAACATTTGAAATTCTAGAATAAATTGGGGATGTAGAATATCATTTGGAAATGCCGCCAAATCTCTCCAAAGTTCACGATGTGTTCCACGTATCACTGTTGAGAAAATACATACTTGACCCAACACATGTACTCACTTATGATGAATTAGAACTAGAACCTAATCTATCTTATTGAGAAGAGCCCATCAGGATTCTTGATGCAAGAGAACAAGTGCTGAGAAACCGGACGACTCGTCTGGTAAAAGTTTTATGGAGAAACCGTAAGATGTAAGAGGAAACATGGGAACCCGAGTAACTTATGATGAAGAACCACTTGAGTCTTTTTAATCAATAATATTCTAGAAATTTTGAGGACAAAATTATTTGAAGGAGGGTCGAATGTAACACCCCAAGATTCCACAGTACATTTCCCTTTGAATAAAACAATAGCTTGCATTGTATGCAATTTCAAGATTCTAACACACCGTGACAAATCAAACTAGCCGTTATGAATAAAAATAACTACTTTTTGAAATTTTATAAATTTAATCTTTCAAAATGGGAAACATTTTTGTATTTGGAATATCAAAATTAACATAGGGTGAATTTTTAGTATTTTTATGAAAACATTCAATTCTTTATGAATAGTGAAAACCACTGAGTTATTGGTTAAAACCGACTTTTTATTTAAATAATTATTTATTTTATTTAAATTATTTTTATTTCAAAACAGATACTTAATACCTATATGAGTTCAATATAATTCATTTTAGTTAGTTTATAATAATTTTATACATATAAAAATTTTGTTGAACTTTTCACCGTCTTTTACCCTTCTCCTAGGAGAATTTGCAAATTCACATAAAACATATTTTACCACTTCTATGAGTGGAATTTCATAATTCCAAGAGGCGTAATTAATATCAAGGAGTAAAATGTTGTTCAATAAGATAAAAATAATTTTTGTTGAATATAAACTTTTTACTTGTATTTACCACGGTAAAAAGTTAATAGGGTAATTAAGGGTAAAAATGAAATTATTATTACCCTAACCCATGTCCTAATTCTATTGGATAAGTATAATTAGAACAAAAAATAAACTTAGGAATAAAATATGAACCTCTTTGGTCCACTTGGATTAGATTAGGACATTTATTATTATTTAATTCAAAGAAGAGTTAAAAGAGTTAAAATCAATGTTTAATAACTAAAACATTTTAAATATATGGTTACACAAACGATAAATTCAATTATAAATATTAATTAGAAATATAAATATATTTCCTACATAATAGTATTGTATTTATAATTTTTGGACATTAACTAATTTAATTTATTTATGACACAATGGTGATGCAGTAATTACCTAATAAATGAAATATTAAAATAATTGATATTATATATATCCAAATAAATGTAATTTTATACATTTTTAGAATTAAAATAATTTTCTAGGTTAATATGTCATATTATTATTGGTTATATAAATTTTATTCAATGTAATAATGCTGTTATAAATTTATCAAAAACAAAATACGCAATAGTGTCAAAATTGACATAAAAGTGTTTTTATAACAAATATTATATTATTAATTGATATTATATTTTTAAAATCTAAAGTTTGGCCAAAGGACTTAGATAATGATAGGTGTATCATTAATGGACCACTTGGGGATCTCTTAGAAGTATATAGTAACTTTATTAACTATATAATTTAAAAATACAAAGAGACATGGTAAATGTCAAACTATTTAACTAAGAGTTAAATCTAGAAGATAAAGTTACTATAGTGACCCAAAACTGTCTAAAATCTGTTGGTTGAGTGGTTTTCAACCCACCCCCACCGTAGACTTTTAATAATATACTTTCGAGCGATTAGAAACTGAATATGAATTTATTATAAATTAATACTTTATGTTTTTCCTAAAGAGCCTCTCCCCCCGTTATAAAAGGACACCACTTATAAACAATTATTCACACCTATAAAGACTTTTTTCTCGTCCATCCTATGCACAATAAATTTCCCTACATTCTTATCCTCCGCCTAGAAGCCTTACCTTTGGCAGAAGGCACTTCAAGAGTTCTTTTTGGTTCAAACCAAAAGGAGTTACCCAAATTAATGGTAATGATTTCTCTTAGCTGTTTTTATTTTATTTTACTTCTCCAGCCCCTAAACTCTTCTTATTATTTTCTTTTGTAACAAAAAAAATTATCCAAAATATACTATGATATTTTTAGATGATGTATTCGAACTAAACTTACACACACCTCTGTCTAATTGGTAAAGAACATAATGTTTCTATGGATGGTAACCAAACGCCTCATGAAATGAGGATTGTTCAATTTTATCCTACCACCTCTCGTGGCTAAAATTATGATGGAACTATAATTAAATACGATATTAATTATGTTTATTGTATTTATAAGCTTCTTTAATTTAATTTTATAGAATAAAATTATTCGTTTTGTGTTGTATAAATATACGATAATTTCATTTTAGGAAGAGCGGACTACCGCCCCCTCAAAGTGATATGACTCGTTCATACCATACATGGAATATATAAAGGATGATGTTAATGAACATAAGTGATACATATAAGATATTATATTATAATTTAATAATAATATACCTATGTATCATTTGGTTTTTATTCCTTTTAAAATTAAAAATGAAATGGAAGTAGCGTTCGTGCGTACGTACGGATCACCTCCTCCACGAACGCGATGAGATTCATTTCCCCATCATATCCATTCAAGAATAATTCTCATTTGATGATTAAAATTAATTTTTACGGACTTTATATCATTCAGGATATGAATAAGATTCAATCTATCCATAACAAACATGGCTTACGTAACAAAGCATATAGAAGAAAACGAATCATTTAACACCCGAAATGACGATAATACTAAAAAATTTATAACAAATAAAATATTAAAAGATCATATATGATATCAGATTTATGTAGATGATTATTTAATAATTTAATAACAATGATTTAACTATTATAAAGGTGGTTAACCTATAATATATCAAAGAAAAGTACATGGTAAGGGTTTATTTCACAATCTCTTCAATATCCGAGATTATTTATACGTAATTATCTACTGGAACCTCTTTATCATCCACATCCATGTTTCATAGAAATGTATTTCAAAACATTATTACTATTTTACATAATATCGGTTAAAGTCATTTATACACTTGTTTGAATTTTTATAATAAGTTTATATAGTAATCTTTACGTCATTTTCCAAACAAGGACCTTTTTATCCTTTTCAATAAATTACTGTAAGAATATCTTTTTTTAACTTATACAGAGGCTGCATATATTTTCCACCATTTTAAAATATTCAAAGCTTCCCTTACAATTTTATAAGAATATTTTCAATGTAGATGACTTATTTTATAATTATGTTCCTTTAAATGACTTCAATAAAATAGATATTCCTCTCAAATAGTTTTGATTTTATCTACGTCAAAATCCTCTGATGGATTTTAAGCTTATTTTAAGATGATTTATTATGATAAAAAACATCCATATTTTATTGAAGGTTTTGTGATATGTTTGAATGTGGATGTGTTATTTTTATACCATTCATGGTTTATGGAGAAAGTATTTACATTTCATATGCTAGTTTTAATACGAATGTTTATGTTATATTTAAACCTATTAATATGAGGAATTCATTGTACTTAGTAAGTGGCTGGTAGAGCCCACTATAGCTTCTCGATGCATCTGTAGGTCTCATGAGGCAAACTATTGTCTTGGAACGAGGCCTTGAAAAAATCTTATTTGTAGTCTTGGAAAAAGGACTTGACTATGTGGTTATGATAGTCCAGCATTATGCATTCCATCATTATGAAAGTGGTTATTGATATTGCATGTGATTATACGACTAGTAGAATATCCATTTGAATAAGTAAATGGAATTATTTCATTTTATTTTTTCAAAATTATGCTGAAGTTCAAGTTTAAAAGAATTTTTTTTTAAGTTATGCATTGCCTTAAATGTTTATTCTTATTTATAAAATTTTCCACTATATTGTTATCCTTACTGGGAATTTGAGCTCACCCCTTTCTATGTTTTATTTTTCCCAGGATGTGAAGAAGTATTTTATGAATGAACTGAAGGGATAGTATAATGGGATATGAGTGTGGGGTCAAGATTTTGTTGTAGTTTTCACTTTATGATGTAATGTAAACATTATGAATGTATCTAGTTATTCCAAGGATAATAAACTAATTGGACTTTCGAGACATGATCTTTTGTGATCATGCCAATGTTATGTAATAATGCACTAATTCCAGGTAACTAGGGTATGGGTGTTACACACTTCCACATGTTCATGGCCATTAAAATGTGTTCATAGGGTCTAGGTGTTCTTACATGTCTCTGAAGTTTCATATTCTTAGTGGGGGAGAAACAAATTCTAGTTATAATGAACTAATATTTAAATGTTCAGTATTGTTCCACCATGGGGTAGGTCCCCATTTCCCGTGCCATTAACTGTAATTCCATAATTTCTTTAGTTTATTTAAAAAGTGTGTTCCAAATCAAATTGTATACACATTTTATGTAAATTGTTAGTGATTCATAGTGATCAAAGTTCCATTATATTTCATGATTCACTTTTATGTTTTGAAATGTGTAGTCTTCTCTTTGATATGCTTCCAAGCATGGAACATTATATTCTTAAAGGTGTTTTTGAAAATTGTTCTGAATTTATTTTTCATAATTTATAATATTTCCAATGTGTTCTTTTCTTATTGTCATAATCCCTAACCACTTTTTTAAGAAAAGGTAATACATTTCAGATGCTAAATTGGTTTTAAATGTTAAATCTTTAAAAATATATTCCTATATTGTTTTGAGAGTGCGAAGTATTTCTAAGGGTATTTGGTGTGTTTATAATAGTTGTGCAAGCTGGATTGAATAAAGAGGGGTTAGTGTGTGATTTTAAAAAGGTGAAGTTTCATGTTTTTGTTATATTAACAAATATATTCATGGGTTTTCATATGAATAAGAGGTTAATTAGTAATTTTCTTTTCCTAAAAGATCATCTTTATTTTAAGCATGGATTCAATAATGTTTTTAATAGTGTGGTGACTTGGTTGTTTAATATCATTTATAAATGGTTTTGGAATTTGTTGGATGTTTATTCTTTTTCTAAAATTAAAATATTTCATATAAATTAATGAGGCATGTATGGAACATTGAGAATGGTTTTTGAAAGTGGATAGGCCCTCTTGAGGAATTACCCATAGTATGAGAAATGTGACGAAATTGTTAATATGTGATTTGAGATATGTGACTAGTGTAGAGGCTTTTGAAATGTTGTGTTAGGATAAAAAGGGAAATTCACTTGAGGAGGTTGAATGATTGTGAGGGGAGGAATGGTTTTTGGATAATGAAAGTGTTATATTCATATGTGTTTTATTGATAAAACCTATCCATCATAAAAATAAAGCACATGGGAAACGCTGGGTAACTTGGTTGGTGGACTAGGTCTAGTGTTCTAGTGATTCGAGGTGGCTTCAGACTCATATCACATAGTGTGATTGATGAAAACAACAATAACTAAATATATGGATGATGATTTGAGATCACCAAGGTTTCGAGGATGTCCCCTACTAATAGATCATTTATGAGAACACTTGTTTTCGGGGTTTCTATTCCAATTTTCACCAATATGTGAGGTTATAGGTTCTCATTACGTGCTAGTACCAATAGGTACCCTCCCATGTTCAGTTATATTTAGATATTTATCACTCTTTTTTAAAATATATATTTTAATTTATATTGATTTCCATTTATTTTGTAGTATAAATTCATGCTTATAATCTATTTTATTAGTTTAGGTGATGAGAAATTATTTTCATGAAAATGGAGACTTTTTACATGATATAAAAAGTATTAATTTTTTTTGTACATCTTATTTTCAAAATAGCATGATTGGGTTTATTTTTAATGGTAATGGAATAGGGATTTTTTGTTCTTAGGCACTCTTACAGAGAATCTAGGTTCTCACGCCAAAATTACTTTTCAGTTTCTAGTTCCTGTAGTTTTGGATTTCTCTTGGAGTGAGTGTTTTTTATGTTTCGTGTTTACCCATGAGGTCACTTCGGCTATGTATCGCTTCATAGTTTATTCATTTTTCTACTCCTAGTTTGTTTAGTTTATTTTCATTTTTTTACATTTTTGATCTATTCATTTGGTTTTATTTATCTGTATTTTGTTATGGGAAAATCATTTGCAACTAGTTTTTTTATTCCCTTCACTAGTTTCAAGCCTGTACGGATTAGGAATTCCAATCATCTTTTTCACAGGCCAACTCGGGTGGCTGGTTCAGGGTAGACCTGAGATGGTTTTTGAAAAAATGGTATTGGAAGATGCCCGTGTTATTTGTGGTGTTAGGTATCTTGGATATTAGGATTTTCATGACACAAGATATAGATGTGGGAAGGAAATCAAGAACCCTTTCATGTCCCAAGCCTCAAGTTTCCAGGGGCAGCCTCAGATTATAATTTTTCTTTTGCGTAGTCTATATAGATTTTAGATTAAAATAGGTGTGAGTAAGTGTTACGTGATGAGATTTCACTGAATAATGTCACATGTAAACCCCGATTATATATTACAAGGTACTTCCTCTATTTGATTATTTTTCATAGAATGGTATGTTAAACCATTTTTCCTTGATTCCGTGGACACTAGTTCCTTATTTTTTGAAGTTTTGATGTGGGTTATGTTTAGCCTTCATTTGTTTTGGTGTGAGTGGATCCCAAAAATGAAAAGTGTTTTTAGTGAAAGGGTTTCTTAAAATGTAGTGCGATTTTTGGAATGGAGAATTGGTTTTTGATATAGAAATTGTTTTCTTTTAGTGTAATGTGTGGTCACAAATTAAAAAACTATAGATGTTTTGGAAACTGTTTTGGGATATTGGAAAAACTTTTTGGAATGTGAATGAGAAAATTTTTTGGTAATAGGGAAATATTTTTCAATAATGATAAGTGACATTTTCAAATTAGTTGACAATTTATGATTTATGTCGAATGATCTATTTTAGAAATAAGATGTTTTTTAAATAGACCATATGTATTCGTATGAGTTATAACATATATGGAGGTACACTTGTGGAAGGTGGAAAATTGGTTTTATTTGTAGATGAGTGATTGATCTAGAACATGGATATATATATATATATATATATATATATATACACACGAGACATCATGGAATACTAATGGTGGGTATTGAAGATGATTTTTTTTCTTTTGCAAAATGGTTTTTGAAACAGGTAATTTAAATATTTTGAGAAGTTGGTGAGAAATTGTTTATTGTTCTCATTTTGTGTTTTGAATCCTTTTTTGGGGTATCTGGTTTTTGTACATACTGAATTATGGTAGGAATGGTTATTTTAGTTTGAGTTTTAATTTGGGAATAATGTCTGTAATATTGATTTATGATGGGTTAGGATTCTACTTCGTGGTTCTTGTTTTGAGTATGCCGCCGAAAAAAGTTCCAGAGGTTTCTAGTGAGTCTCGTATAGTTATTGGTTCCACCTAGAATCTTATCAAATGGGTGGAATTGATTTTTTTGATCATTAACCATCTTCCAAGTTGATCGTGATCTATTGAATTCAATGGACTCCCTTGGTGAAATCATTGGTCTTTTAAGGTTATTGGGGACTCCAAAAGCTACGAGAGATCCTGCTGCTTCGAGTTCATTTGAAGCTTCAAATTTGGATTAGTGAAGTAGATAATCCCAACATTGATTCATGATGTGGTTCTTTGGAATGTGTTTAAGAACACTTTTGTCCAATGGTTTATACCTGAGGTGGTGAAGGTGAGTAATGTGGTAGCGCTCATGAGTGTCTAGCAAGACCGATGAATAGTGAAAGGCTATGTTGGGCTTCTAAAGGAGTTGGATCCTTTTTCTATGAAGATAAAATCACATAATCAGTTAATGTTTCTCTTATGTGGGGTCTCAATACAAGGCTTAAGGATTGATTCCTTTTTGGCATTAAAGAGGGTTCCCCATCTGGTGACCCGACTAGAAAAATAGGCTACTACCACAAACCTATAGCCATGGTTTTAATGTCGTGGCTATCAGTTGCTATATCCACGGTTATGCAGCCTATTGAAATAGTTTTAAAAAAATTTCCATAGGTTAGTTTTTTGTGGCCTATAGCCATGATTTTCGATGTCGTGGCTATATAACTCAACTATAACCACAGTTATGTGGAATATAGCCATGGTTCTATAATCCATGGCTATATGACATTAATTCTGATGGTTTATAGGAACATTTTTTCAAACCCATGGATATAGGTTTTCCATGATTCCTCGAGAAAAACATTTTCCGAAAAAAAGGAGTGAAGACCAATTTCAATGGTTTTGAGTCTATTACACGGTTTATATTAATATATATATATATATATTAATTTATATATATAATTTTTTATATGTTGTAGTGGTGAGGTCAATGATGTGTATAGAGGAGGTGAAAGGATCGAAACATGTTGGGGATATATTTTTTAGGCTGTTTTCAATGGTTTACTGAGCTATAGTCACTATTTTCCACCATGGCAATATAACCTATAGAATCAATGTCCATCTTTGAGGCCTATTTCCATAGTTTTCCAAACGTTGGAAGTAGGTTAGGCCCTACTACCATGACAATAGCGCCCATGGTAGGGAAAGATTGTGTTCTTAGCCTACGTACATGATTTTGGGACCAATTACCATAGTCTTGAACCATGGAAAAAAGCCTTTTATAGTTGTGTAAGGAGACCAATCTTTAGGAACATGTTTTTGACAAGTCTTCTTGTCGGTTCCATCTTCTAATAGTCGGGACAATCTCTTTTTTTCATCTGGTGCAGTCAGTTTATGTACATTATGTTTCATTGTAGGCATCCTTTGAAGGTTTGCTATTGGTGTTGGCCACTGTTAGTGGGTTGAACATGTCAAAACCATGGTGGTTAGGATTTTTTATGAAATTATGATGAAGTTTTTATTTGAGTATTTTTATTGATGGCTCTACCGAAACACTTAATAGAGTGGGGACATAGAGACATTCTTGATTTTGGACCACACCAGATTCTTCATAGTTTTTTCCCACCTTCTTTAGCTGAAAAATAGAAGAATGTCTCATTCTGTGTGGATTACGAAATTATGTTTCATCTATCATGGTTTCTTGGGTCATCCGAATGGGTTTTTTATTTCACTCCACCAGAAGAGGATGTTTTAGTCAATAATCATCAGCTCCTGATGACGGGGTAGTAGATTCTTCAAGACATCATAGCTCTGGCCATAGGTCACAGAGTTAATGTTTTCACACAGTCAAGAATCATTCAAGATGTGGGGGAAATAAATTATGTTTTTTCGTTAACATCATAATGGAGATGGATAAAGTTCATATTTCATCTTTCTCAATTGTATTATCATTTTTTCTTGTGACTTCCTCTTTGGTTTTAGGAAGACATGGTGGTCTATTTTATTGTGATTTCAATGTTTGTGTATTTTATAATGTGAAAATCTGATTAGTCGTCCTTGTGGGGTTATCCATTGTGGATTGGGTTTGGTTGTAACTCATTTGGAGATGCATGTGTCATGTGGAAATTATAAATTGTGGTATGGATTGATGCATGGTTCAAGTTTCTTTCATCAGGTTTCCATTATGTTAAATGATTCTGGTTAGGATTTAGAGTCCCTGGTGGTTGTGCTGGTTAGTATGTGTGGTAGTTTCATATTATGTTGGCGGTTTACGCTATGGATCAAGTTTTTAGTGTCAGATTTATCCCATGCTGAGAGTCTCATTTTTTGTTGTTCTAGTTAGGTTCTTATGGTGGAAAGAACCCTACTCATCTTATAATTCTCTTCTCATTTCACATTCCCTTAGAGATGGTCTGGTGTGACTGATGGGGTGAAAAGTCACAACAAGTTTGTGATTTCGTTGTCCTCATTCTGTTTCGTACTCGAGTTAGATTCCCCTTTTGGCTGAATGAATTTTGGGGGGAATAAGGAATTTTTTGTGGGGGGAATTGTCACACCGCGACAATATTTAATCAATTATTTAATTACATATAGTATTTCTTTTAATTTTTTGGGTTGAATTGGTTTTAAATTTGAAATTTTGGTGGTCTCTAGTAAAGGCGCATGGTTGGCGCTCAGTTTGACCAACCATGCGGCCAAATCGTGTGCGGTTTCCAAGATTTAGAAAAATAAAAAAATCTAAATAAATAATTAACACTAATAATAATGATGATAATTTTATTATTATAATTATTATTATTCTGATTATTATTATTAAAATTATCATTATTATTATTATTATGATAATAGAAATTATTATTATTTTTAAGATAATAATAATAATTATTATTATTAAGATAATAATAATTATTATTATTATTATAGTTTCTAAAACATACTCCCTCCCCTCTAATCTCTTGCACATTTATAACCCCCTCCCTCCAGCTTTCGATTACACAATCCCATTCATCTTGAATCTTACAGTTCACCAAATCCTCCAACGGCGGATCCACCCTCCCTGCTCTCTCACACGACTGACGCCTCCTACTCACGCAACACCTAAGGATAAATCTCACCATCTTGCGCGAACCCCACTGGTCGAGGTCCCTATGGTGAGCCTTTTCTCCCTTCCCCTATTTTTTATTTGATTTCGTGGGGTTATTACACCTTGGTTAAACCCCAGGGTTTCCGGAGAACTGATTTTTGGCGTTTCTCTCTTCAATAGGTGGTGTGGAAGGTCCATCAAGATTCCATTGGGCATGTTCCGCCAACCACTGCAGAAGGAGAGGCGGTTCGGGGAATTTTGGATTGCCGCCAATGTTTTGGGGTAAGGTTTTTCTTTTTTTTATTGTTTTTAATAAATTATAATTTGGTGATTTTTTATTTTATGGGTTCCTAGTGTTATTCTTTGAGTGTGTTGAACCTTTCCACTTTAATTTTTGAGACCCTAGTACTGTTTTTTGTTTTTTGGAACGTTCATGTGGTGGGGTCGAGTCGTCGCAGTTTAACGTGACTTTCATGTATTTTCATAGGTATATATATATGTATATATATATATGGGTTCCCCTATTATATTTATAATCATCCATGGAATTGAATATACATGTATGCGGCTCGGTGCGCCCGTGTATATATATGAGAATGCATATGCAGGTGAGTGTCTACTAGTATATGAATATAATCTTATATGTAAGGACCACATTGCACATGTTCATGGAAATGTGGATGTGTTCATAGGGGATATGTGTCCTTAAATGAATTTTATGGTGAATATGATTAGCGAGGGAGTATCAGATTCTAGTTAGAATGCACCAAGAGTTGGAAGTTTGGTTCGGTTCTACTGTGAGGTAGGTCCACAAGGCCTATGCCTTTAATATAAATTCCATAGTTTCATTAGTGTTTTAGAAATTGGTTTGACAATTAAATAGTATATATGTTCTATAGAAAGTGTTAGTGATTCTTATTATTGGGCATTCCTTTATATTTCATGATTCAATTTTATGTTTTGAAATGTGTAGTCTTCCCTTATATTTTCTTCCAAGATTAACACTTTAAATGCATAATGGTTTTTATAGAAAATGGTTCTACATTCATTTTTTATAATTTATAATGCTTCAAATCAAATATTTTCTTTCTGTTATATTCCCTCGACCCTATTTGGAAAATTATAATACATTTCTAATGATAAATTGGGTTTAAATATTAAATCATTAAAAATGGATTCCAAAATGGTTTTGAGAGTTTGAATCATTTCCAAGGGTATTTGGAATGTGTATAATATTTTTTGAAGCTAGATTGAGTGAAGAGGGGTAAGTGTGTGATTTTAAATATTGGCAGATTCATGTTTTGGTTTGTTTAAAAAAACACGTTGGTTTTATTATGAATTTTGGGTTAATTGGTAACTATAATTTCTTAAAAGGACCTCTTAATTATAAGCATGGTTTTAAGATAGTTGTTAAATGTGTACTGCATAAGTTTTTTAATTGGGTTTTAAAGGGTTTTGGAAAGTGTTTGGTGTTTATGATTTTTCTATAATGACAATATTTCCTATAATGAAATTAGGCCCCTTTGGATCTTCCATAATGTTTTGTGAAAGTGAAAAACCCCTCTTGAGGCATTCCCCCTAGTATGAGAAATGTTATTCAAGTGTTAATATGTTATTTTTGATATGTGTCTACTTTTGAGGATCCTGCATTGTTCTATGATGCGAAAAGGGGGTTGTGCTTAAGGAGGGAGAAAGGTGGGGAGGGATTGAATGGGATTTCGATAAAAAAAAGTGTTGTGTTCGTATGTGTTCTCCTGTAAAACCTTACCACCATTAAAATAGATCCCTTGGGACATACTTGGTAACTAGGCGGGGGGACTAGGACTAGTGTGCTAGTGATTTTGAGGTGGATTTGGCACAATATCATTTAGAGGGATTGATGACTACAATGCTAAATAAATAGGTGGATGATGAGTGGATACCACTAGGGTTATGGGGATGTCCCCTACTAGTGGTAAATGTATGATAACACATTTTTTCATGGTTTCAATAAAACAATTCACCGAGATGAGAGGTTCTAGGGTCCCATTATATGTTAGTACTTATAATACCCATACAATTTTAAGTGATTTTTGGATATTTGGTTCTCTTTTGTGACAAACATATTTTAATTTAAACTAATTTACAATAATTTTTAAGTGGAAATGAATTCATGGAATATAATTTGAAAATATAAGGGATGAGAAATGATTTTCCTGCAAATGGGAAATTTTTACGTGATTTGAAAATAATTTTTTTTTAATATGTATTATTTCCAATATATCATGATTGGGTTTCTTTTTAAATGAAAGTTCATAGGGTACTGTTGTTATTTGGTGTTCCTATAGAACATCTCAGTGCTCACGCCTATTTTATTTTTCACATCCAGGTTCCTATTGTTTTGGATCACTCTTGGAGAAAGTTTAGTTTATGTTATGTGGTGACTAATAAGGTGACTTGAGGTATGTCTCATTAGTTTTTTTTTCTTTTTTTTCTTCCATTTATTATAGTGTATTTTCTTTTATGTATCTATTTTTTTAGTTTATTTTCTTTTATTTATCTATATTTTCTTAAGGGCCAAATCATTCCCAACATGATTATTTTGAATCCCTGTACTATTTACAAGCTTATAAGGATTGGGAATTCACCTAATTCCTTGCCATAGGATGACCTAGGTTAGTGGATTAGGGTTAAACCAGGCTGGTAAATGATATAATTGTTATAGAAGTTTGGAATGGATGAATCCATAGCGGTTTTATCTTCTATATTAGTGAGAAGAATGTTTAGTAATGATGAATATAGAATAAGTGTGAATTGAAAAGACATTCATAAGATGATAGGAAGTCTCCTTTAATTTATGTCTTCTAATCCAAATATTCAATATGTTATGAATTTATGTGCTAGGTATCAATGTAATCCCAAATAATCACATATGTTGGCAGAAAAGAGGATTTTGAGACATGTTAGAAGAAGAAATTCACATGGGTTGTTATACAAAATAAATTATGAGTTGAAGATTTTTTGTTATAAAGATCCCGATTGGGCTAGATATTGTAATGATAGAATTTCAACCTCGTGAGGAACATTTTTTGGGTTATTGTTGTGTGAGTTGGAATAGTAAGAAACAAAGTACATTAACATTAATCACAACTGAATCTGAATATGTTTCAGAAACACAAGATTGTACTCAAATGTTGTGGATGAAAGTTTAGTTGGATGATTTTAAAGAAAACCTTTCTAAACCATTGAAGATATTTTGTGATAATCATATATAATTGATATTTTTAATAAACATTTCCAAAATTCTAGATCAACCCACAATGATATAATGTTTCACCTTATAAAATATAATGTTTCTACTCAAGATCTTTTGTTGGAATACATTTCAAAAATGTATAAAATTACTGATATTTTTACAAAAGTAGTTTTTAAGGAAGGTTTTGTTGAATTGAGGCTGCAACTTCATGTTCAGCCTCCTCCCATGGATTCTGAAACCTTTTAATGATTTATTTCCCACCATGATTTAGGTTATGTTAACATAGGTGGAGAGAAACTAACAAAATTGATAATGTTTTTACTTATCATTATTTTATAAATTTGATGTTGTGGCTATCATATAATGTGATAGATAATAAGAAAAGTGAGATAAAAAGAAATGTGATAAAAGAAAATATAAGACTGAGAAAAAATGAAATGTGAGGGGGAGTTATCTTTGCATAGCCACAAAATTTTATTTCCACCGAGGTATGAAATTCCTTCAAAATAATTACTTTATCTAGCTGTGTTGTTTCAATAAAATATATTTTGAGAATGGCTATATTTTTATGAATGTAAAAAAAATTGTATTTGATTACAACAGTTGAGTTTTGAAAAAAAATATGAGTGTTGGAAAAGTTGTTAATGAGGGTTGTCAAAAAATCGAAAGGGGGGATTGAAGTACCATTATGATAATTGTTTAACAATGTTTTTATATTTTTTGACAACTAACATTTTTTTGTAATAGAATGTTTTTTATCCATGTAGAATGACGTTATTGAGTTACAAAAACGAAGTTGCTGAGACAAAAGTTGCTGTAGAAAGAGGTCTTTTTATTGCTGAGAGTTTTGAAAGAGGATGTTAATAAAAATAGAGAAGTCAAGATTTAGAACGTTTTTCAAACATTCTAAACAAAATCAGGAAATGATTTACCAATAAATAAGTTGTCACAAATAATGAAAACATTCAAGATAAAATATTTTTATGAAATGGTGGAGATGTTTGAAGAAATAAATATCACTAAAAAGAAGAAGAAATTAGATCCAATATTATTGTTTTAAAAATGTTACCATCATTCAGCAAACCAGATGAAAGATTATGAAAATATTGGAAGCAGTTATTTTTTTAGAAAAATAGGAACCGTGTTTTTGACAAAATCTCAATCGATTTTCTAAGATAAATCAGAATAAAGATTCTTAGAAAAGAAGAAACAGTCTTCTATGAAAAATCAGAACCTTGGTTCTATGAAAATTGGAACGCATTTTATGAGAAAAATCAAAACCAAGAATCTGAGAAAATATTAGCCTATTTTTTGAGAAAAATAATAACCCAGTTTATGAGAAAATCATAATTTGTTTTCTAACCAAAATCAGAAACAAGATTCTTAGAATATAAGGATCATTTCTCTAAAAAAAATTAGAATCGATATACTATGAAAAGCAGAACATGTTTTTTAAGATAACCAGAAAAAAATTTCTAAGAAAAATCAGAACCTTTTTTTGAGAAAAATATGAACCATGATTCTGCTAAAATCACAACAAGTTTTTTGATCAAATCAGAAACTAGATTATGAGAAAATAAGAGCTTTTTTTCTGATACAAATAGAAACAATGATTCTATGAAAATTGAATCTAGTTTTTAGGGGAAAATAAAAACCAAGATTCTGATAAAATCAGAACCAAGAAAGAGATTTATCATACTCATAAAATTGGACCCATGATCTAGCATTATCATTTTGAGAAATATATGAAAAGTTGAAGAAGTCCAAGTTAAATTTCAATTTTTCAAAAAAATCAAAAATATTTAAATAGGTTTTAAGGAATAAAATATTGAACATTAAATGTGAGATATTTTTAGAGTTTTTGATATTTAAGAAGTGGGGAAGATTTCATGTTTCTCTCCATTGGTTTTCAAGATTCACATAAAAACTTTCTCAGACCATTTTTTCATTTTAAACTTTTATATATACGTAAAATGTATAGAATGCGAGAATTCGAAGAGAAAAGTTCCAACCTAATTAGTGAATATTTGAATCAATATTTTTATTAGAAATAAATTAGAATCACTATTATAATAATATTATATCAAATTTTCGGAGCAGATTAGTTCCAGAAATCTGCATGTGGAGAAGATTCAACAAAGTCAATATTTATTTGTTATTAACAATTATATTACAATAAACAAATTTAATTAAATGGGAATAAATATAATATTTCTTTTTGGGAGATATAATTTGTCTAATAGGAGTTCACACAAGTTATATTCACTTATTTATAATATTGGATTTCCATAGACCCACAGGAGTTGCTATGACAAGGTTGTAGGTTCTCACATTGAGGTCGACCCTTGTAAATCTTAAGTTCTTTTCTTGCTTTACTACCTTTTAATGAATGAGTGTTTACTAATGGTTGATAAGGATATTAATCTTAATATATTTCAGGGGTTAAGTTTCTAAAATATTCGATACTTATAAATACGGAAAAATTGATTCAACTACCCCTTCTTAGTTATTATTCAATATTTGGAACTTTATAATCTTTTTTCCATGATGTTCCATAGATATGTATTACTTCTTGCGGTTTTCTGTTGAGGAAAGATATCCTTTGTAGTTATATTTTATCTGAAGAGATAACATCATTATCATGATCTCATTAGTATTCCTCAACCATTAGAATAGGTTTAGAATTACCTAATGAGAGTGAATTTTAATCCATTAATCATATCTGATGATAGTTTGCTAACAACCTAAATAGGGAGTACCATAAAAATTGCACCATCCAAACCCTGAAGGCTTCTCACGAGAGTCTTTGTATTATAATGTCTAGAAAATGTACTATTAAAAGGAGTCTGGTAGTTAAACATGTGGAAACCATTTTCACATCCATACATTTTTTGATATTATCCCATGAACCTGATAATTCATACCTCCCCTTCCTAAGGGAGATGAGAGAATAATTTGATGAAATAACTGTATAGGAAGTGGAATTTAGGGCCCCCAGCCAAATGACACATCATATTCCACACAACTCTTACACTTGATCAGCATGTGGAGGAGGCCATTCACTGGACCTCCAACACATTTACTCAAGCTAGGGAATTGAAAAGGCCTCTTTATGGGAAGAGAGATGAAATAACCAATAGAACATTGAAATTATTCCTTTTCAGCAATCCAATCAGTACATTATGATTACTAGCTGGGAGGAGTAATATATTCCAGTTCCCTAAGAAAATATTTCCCATATATCAGGGGGGAACCCAAGGAGAAATCTCAGATACATGTTTCTACTAGAAGCACATTCCCATGTGCAGGGGAATTATGGGAAAACATTATATTATGACTCCATAAAGATGAGAATGTTGGTATACTCTACCAGTAGAATGAGGAAGGGAGTGTGCATATGTCCCCACTTTGATAGAATACATATACTAGTATATCCTCAAAACATAAGAATGGTATGACTATATACCTTCTTAAACTCTTTAGATATTTTGGCATATAATGGAATCCACAGAGGATATCTATTAGTATATTAGAAAAATTATAAATGGACTACTATACATTCTTATTACTATCATTATAGATTATTCTACTCATATTCAGGTAGATATATAGGAGAAAGAAATTATTTCCCATATTTAGGAGGATCATTAGCATATTCTGGTGGTGGAAGATCAACTTGATCTTGCACATATCCTCGTTCCCATTTGAGTTAAGAAAAACAATTTTCAAATCATCGGAGTGCATGTATATATCCATATCATGGATAAATTAGATATCCAACAACATATTATAAAGTAAGATAAGGTTTATTCATATATCCCTTCCCTGATCTAAAAAATATTCCTACATACTCAAGAAATGGTTATGGGAAACAATCATCGACATATTTTATTAGCCAATAAGAGTCATTCCTATCTTAAAACTCCTTCCAATAAAGGATAACATCATCACACCTCATATGAAATATAAGAAGGTTTGTATATTCCTTCTCCAATTTTGAAAGATATTCTAAATATTATAATGAATACTAGAAATTAGAACAAGACACATTTCCCTTTTCCAACTGAGATTCTTCATCATATTCCAATAATCACATAAGGGTAGGCTTAAAACATTCCAATAGGAGTCAGACTCATATTCCTACTTCTATTGATGAAGGATTACATCAGGACACCTCAATGATCGTACATTAAGGTTTTTATATCCACTATCCCAATCTATACAAACATCACTATATTGTTATGGGAGAATGAATATAATGATCTGGATCATCTCCCCATGACAATTGTTGTTCATTAGCTTATTCTTATATTAATCTTAGGTAAATCACATACCACTACCACTAACTTATAAATATACTTTTCTATTTCACTATCTACCAAAAATTAGGTGCATACCATTATAAATATTATCGAGATTCCTTATCATATTTCTATGATGACTCGTGTACCTTCTAGGGGGTTCCAATTCATAATGGTTTCCGCTAACTACATATTCTCATAGAAGCCCATGTAGGAAAATTTAATGCTTTCCAATACTAGGAATCACATATAAACAAGTAGTAATTTTGTCTTCCTATAATAAATAATCAATTTGTTCTGGATGATTTATTTATTTTTTCGAAAACAACATAAGGATCTATCGATTCCTCATTAAAAAGAAGAGGTTATATTTAATATGGAATTCTTCCATATAGTAGCATTGATATGGATCATTAGGTATCCCCTTATGATTTACAATGTATATATATCCTCCCTATATTGATATATCACCCAAAAAAAGTAAATCCACCGCTTTCATATGCACCTATTTAAAAATATGTATTTGAAAATCATGTTCAATCACACATAGTTCCTAATTAGTGGCCAATAATCCATCACTATGGTTAATGGAAAGTTAGAGATAACATCCATCATATCCTTGAATGAAAAATTTCATGTCACCTACCTAATAAAAACGAGGTTTTGGTCTTATTAATTATGAGAATATTCCATATAAAATGAGGAAAATATCAAGGATATTCTGAAAGAGCTGGTCGATGATGATATGCCTATCTTTTTTGGCCTAAAACTACCTCCCAATATGAGGTTACTTAAGAAATAAGAGAAACATGTATACAATACATGCATATAAACCTATATATAACTCACCATTATCACAAGGGGAAACATATTCCCTATGAGTTATACAAAGATCACATTACGGTGATTGGTGAGTTACACCACAAGGTTGAGTCTGATGAATTTTTGATAACATGATCCCAAAAATATAAAAATAATTATAATAATATTTATCCTTCATGAAATGATATCTTAAAGATAATCAAACCAATAATATCAATTTTTTTATCCAACATGTGCATCAAAGGGATGGGTGAATATGGAGTAGTGAATTTTACTCCTCTCTTAAGTTAGTAGATTCTTGAGAGGCAGATAGCTTACAATGTTATTTACTAAATAAAAGTCATTGGGTAATAAAGAGAATATGCCAAATGGACTTTTCCAAAAAAAAATTATAATTATAAATCCAAGAGTTCGTACAGTCCCCAAGAAGAAATCATTAGTTGACCGGTATATCATGGATCCATGAAAATTGAAAAGGGACACCAATTGAGAAAAATTGTCCCTCTAACTGTGGAACATCTTCTAGAATAGTGTAGCACACACAAACATTAAAAAATAAAATAGAAAATTCTAGTGTAACAACATGATAAATTATAAAGGCCTTTATATAAGAAACTAGAAAAACATTCACAAAACACTCATATCTCAATGTGATGGAAGCATTTTCATTATATCTACAGCCACCACCATATATGGTGTCATTAAACCCCAAATGAATCCTATATAATATATATATATATATATATATATACAAGTCAATGTCACCCCATGAGGATTGTTGAATTTATATCATAACCACAACTTCCACCACCCATGGGATCAAGAAATATCAATTGATACATAGATGTTGTATTGGTAGAAACCTTACATCCCCCATTTGCAGTGATAGGGTCATTGATATCAATACTACCTCCCCCACCAAGGGATTCAGTTTTCACTAGACTAGGAGAAGTCCCATTAGATGTATATCTATCATTCTTTTAGACGCATGATATATCGGCTTTATTAAAGTCACTTTCAACTACAGTATTTGAGATATCCTTTTGGGTCACTCCATTAGGTCACTCTCTGGGATGGGCTAGAGGAATCAACAAACCTTAAAGGGGTTTTGGTACTTAAAGGCCTTCCATGAATGAATGTTCCTAAGATTAATATGAAATATACCAAAATAAATATTTAGATGATTTTTTAACTTAATTATTTTTAGAGGTAGTCGATGAAATTATTATATCTACCATGTATTATTTTTTTAATGTCATGAATATTAATTATATAGATCAAAATATTAATATAATGGGATAAAATAATAGGCCATAGTCTAACAAGTAGTTCAAAAAGGGTTATGTGTGGAGTGTGGTAATACACAGAAATAGAGATAAAACTACAACATGGAACCTCAAGATACTCAAATATCACTCATGTGACATGCATTTGAAAATTATAATTGTGATTTAGTATCATCATCTCCTCACGTGAATTACATGTTCCACCTTCAATTGAGAATAAAATGGCATGATACAATGTTTATATTAAAAAACTCAGATAGATCAATGAAAATATTTTTCATTGAATCATTTATCCTAAATGAGATCCCATGGTAGGATATAATGTATTCTATCAATGGGACATTTAGAGAAACAAAGAACCACTCCACCTACTATGGATGGGTTCAATCATCCTATTGATTCTAGACCAAGACTACTAATTTACCTTATATAAAGAACAATAAATAGTTAGGTTTTTTCCCTATTGGAACCTAAATATTTTTTACATTATTAAAATTATCCTAAACCCATCAAAAGTAGGTTGAAAAAATAACCATAAGTGGGTAGGTCATATTATAGATAAACTATTATTAATAATAATGTTTCTTCTTAGTCAAAAATATCACAAGAGTTCATTAACTCTATGAAATACCTTATAAATAAAATGGTGGATATAAAGGGAAATCACACTCTATTAAAACAAAAAAACATTACTGTATATGTGTGTATATGACCCATCATCCAACCAACTTTTCCATTATCAATTTCATTGGCTTTAATGATGATATTGATAAAGAAAAACATCATAAGAACACTGTGTTTCATTACATATCCTTGATTGTAATTTTGAATGATATGAAGTCGATAAACACGTATATTTCCTATAAATATTTGATGGATAAACTATTTTATTTTCTAGTAACCTTCTTAAAAAGATTATTACGAATTGTAAAGATCAAAATCTATAATTTTTTTCATTAGTCAATCTCCAGGTTGAGGATGAAAACAATCAATAAATATTAAAATTTTAAACTTCATGATAATAAAAGTGTAATAACTTTTATTTTAATACGGAAGAGTCTAAATTATTATCTATATATATAACTCATTTAGGAGTATCTAGAAGATTTATGTGTACATAATTTCTAGGATGATCTACAAACAGCACGCATCATAATGAGACTTCCCAATAGATATACAGAATTGGAACCAATAAATCAATGATTAGAGGACACTATCCAATTTACTAGGGACCTTTATCATCCCATTTTAGATAATTAGGAATTTAAATGGGTAGGGAAGATGTAGTTATTATCACACTCAATCCATCATCATTCTTAATTTCAGATCAAAATCGCTCCCAATATCATGCAACACCACTCCTTGAATGACTACAACAATAAAAACATCCATGATAGGAAGGGAGGAAGGATTATATTAGTCTATGTATTTAAAATATAATTAATAATTAATATTCATTTAGGGGGGATATATTTCTGATATATTTTATCATATACAAGGAAAATAATCTTCTTAAAACTTCTGAAAAAGAAAAAACCAAAAGAATACAATATTAATGGATCCCAATATTATTATCATTATCATTGAATGTTTAGAGATAATATTAAATATTTCAATGTAATGAAGGATATAATATATTATATGGTTGAATCTAGTGAATTTAATTGGAGAAAAGTCGTGAATAGGTTTCCTGTGTCAGTAACATTCCACTAGAGGAAGAAGGATCGTGGAATGTGTTCGTAAGAAAACATACACAGAAATTTGATTATTGGAAGACCTATGAAGTAGAATATAGAGAATATTATATACTTATGAACCAATTAAATTATTGAAATGTGACCCAAATTCTATTAATAATAATTTAATTTCCCATTTCAGTATATTGATCAACCACAAGTAGGCATACATAGCTAAAGATGAATAAGGCTTGAGAAGAAAAGGAAGAACCTTAACTAGTCCTTAATCTGCTTCAATCAATATAAGACATATTTCCCTAAAAATTAAGATGATGAACACCACCCTTCCAAATAAAAATATTTTAATATGGAAAATAATTCAATGAATTCGTTGATATAATTTATATTATCTACACTGTTTATGATGAAAAAATTTAAAATTAAAATTATCATTAATTTCCCATGCATAATAAGGGTGGAGGGTGAATGAGAAGAGGAGACAGAGGCCGATGTGTTCACATAATAATTGTTCATGGTAGATCATATCATGTGGGGAAAATTATCATGAAATCCATATACATAACTAGGAACCACATACATACATTCCACCATGATTAACAAGAGCATTAACCATCTTTCATAACATCTGGAGAACAATCACATCCTACAATATTAGAATACAGATTGTTGGATCCACCTCCAACTGAATTCCATATTGATGAAATATAGTTTTTAACACAATCAATTCTATTAATGAGGACATAGCCATATGTTTTTTCATAATTCGTTAACAAAAAAATGAATTTACCTCTAAGACTGAATTCATAGAGTAAAAACGAACATAGAAATGAAGTCCCATGGATCAGAAATAAGGAATCATGATGTAATTAACAATAGTATCAAACATTATTATGTTATTCTATACTCTTAATCTATTAATTTAATTTAAACAAGAATATGTTGAAGCTCTGTACATCCCTCAGAAATTTAAATTGGATGTATTTGTAGAACAGTTTTTCTAGACAGAGAATAATCTTGCATTATGGCATATAATTTTCATATTTATGGAACACTATAAAAAATATACTACACATGTCCACATTATACCCATGTACATGACTAAAAATATAAATGACATCATCATTATAGATAACATCCTGACAATGGCTTTAGAATTATCCTTATCCTTGTCTAAAACCATTGATCCTTGGGTTTTAGTGAAAGGGAGTTACCCCATCTGTATTAAACATAAATGAGTATGATGAATGTGAAAAAAACCACCTCAAAGGTATCATGTTGAAATCCCAGTTTGGGGGCCTTGTATCTAGACCTAGTTGTATGGTTATCCTTATAGATACATAATTCATTGTTCAATTTGGTTAACCATGAATTCACATGCATGTTGTGGTTCCATCATCAAATCAAAATAATTTAAATATGCATTCGATGGGAAATTCAGTGTTTTATAACATGATAGATCCCATTTTGATGCTTGTGTGGATCAATATATAGAATAAATATACTATAACATGGTAGGTTAGAAACCATAAATAGATTATGCAGACTATGTAACAACCCTAAATTGATTGAAAACCACTCTTCACATTCCATATATTATGATTGGTTAAAATTATATGTTTTCCATTATCCAAATATTGACACTAAATCTGAATTGGGAATGTTATCAAATCAATCATTTCTTGCACAATTTGAGTACTGATTCTCTAGTTTTCATGTTATTAGTTATACTGCCAATTGTAAATGGTAAACTGGGAGAATATTGGAATTACTTTTTCAAGGATGATACCTAACCATCCATTGAATCATTGGGTTAATCCCAAGTCATATCACAATAAATAACAACATTACATAATACAATTCTAATATTACATGCCCTATATATATGTAAACCAACATTCATTCCCTCACAAGTCATGATATTTTAGTAATATATCCATGTGAGCATCATTTTTATGATTACAAAATTAGATAGCTTGTGCCATGTTCTTGATATAGATCCCCCCATTTTCTCGTCAGTAGAAAGTTCCAATTCTCCTCTAAGAAATTAAAATGATCCTGATTCATTGGTACCCCTATATTATACCATATTAAAATAGGGAAATATAAAAGAATAAGTGGAAGATATCATAGATACCCATTCAGTATTTGAGGATGGTGTTAGAACCCATGTAGATGAGATCAAATATGTATGATTCAATATTGGTGATGATATTCATCCTCCTTTGGTTAGAGTAACTGGGAATCCTGATGAAACATTTCTAAAACAGGATCAAAAAGTTTTCACATGGAATTATTCTAATAGGGCTAGGTTTGTTCCTAATGTAATCTCCCATCATATGGGTATGAAAAGAGATAAACATTGTTATAAATAGATGGTGAGATGAATGAATCCAACCCTCATTTATAGAGTAATAGATGTGGTTTACAAGATTATAAATGAATGAGAAAGTACAATATACTAAATTTTTGGAAAATTTTATGGATCAAGAAAAAAATTGGGAAATAATTTAGTGAATTGATTTTAGAGATCTTTGATGATATTTTCTAGTTAATGATTTCCCTATCCCAATCACAGAGTGATTAATTGATATTAATACTATCTTTTAGGACCTTTAAATAATGTAACAATACTCCATGAATAATCATATAAATATGATCCATTAAGATGAAGGGGATACTTCATTTTGAGATCCTTTAGGGGTTTACTTCTATTTGGAAATTCCATTTTTTAGGAGAATGTATATTCCACATAACAACACTCTATGCTTGATATATTCATGAAACTCTAAACGAAGATCATAGAATGCTATGTTGATTTTCTAGTGGTCAAATACCACCAACAATATGATAATATAAATGATTTTGAAATGTTTTTAGTACAATGTGTCAATAATATTTAAAAATGAACCCATTTATGTGTCCCTACACTGTAACACTGGAAAAATTCTTCAGTTTTGTGGATCAATATTTTGGATTCCTGGATGATATAGAGAAAATATGGGGAATCATTAATATTTCCATATACAAAAAAACTAAAAGAGTTTAGGAGATTATAGGTAAATCATACTTATATTAGAAACTTAATCATCAATTTTTCTTGAAAATTATTTTCTATTAAAATATTGATAATGAAAGGAATCTCCTATAAGTGGGATTAAGGAATCATGAAAGCCTCAGAAATCCTTATGAGGTATCTTAGATTCCTAGATGTATTGCTATTTTCAGTTAATTGTAAAAATCTCATTATATATGTGTAGATAAATAGTAATCACATGGAATAATCCTTTCTTAATAGAATTATAAAAGAAAAGATACTAGTGTATACTATCTGAAGAAGATAATGCTCGATTACAACACCCAAAGTTATGAAATCGAGAATAATTTCCTCAGTCTGGCCTTTATTGTATATAATATTAGGTATTATTTTGAAAATGATGAAGTTATTTTGGTGTCTTACATCAACCAACTATAGTATATATTCTATTTACCAATTCTAAAAGGATAATTGGCACACTGGGAAGTCATAATAAAAATTTTCAATGTGTGGTTCATACTTAATAATGTTGTGATGGGGATGGTGCAAAAAAAATTTATTGTAGAACACCCACAATTGATAAATAGACCAACATAGATAGGTATCCCTAATGAAGATGTATTTTACATTCAACATTATCTAAAAATATGACAGATATACTTTGATATATCTTCTAACTTCAACACTATAATAATAATTGATAAATGAATTGAAAAATGGGTCAATATGGGAATTATGGTGATCTATTTTTTTGTGGAAATATATCCATATTAAATTTCTATTTTAGATGGATTCACTAATAAAAATGTAAATTCTTGATCCTTCTCCATTTGTTTTGAGTTATTCTATAAATTTTTATTGATGTTCTTGTATATTAAAAATGATTTAGGGTTGGTAGTGACGAAATTTACTATTAAATATTCTATCAAAAAGGAAGAACTTCCCACTATATTTGATCATTTCCATAAAAAAGTGACAAAATTGAACAAGGAGATAACTCTAACACACTTGTTATGGGGAAAAAATTATCTTGTTAGTGTGACAACATGCACAAATAAAGTCTCGCTAGATCCTAGCCCAATATTAATAATTCGTCCCATCCTATTCCATGACATTTTCACTATACTCATTAGATATAACATGGAAGATATTATTGATATCATTTAAACTCTAGATCATTATATGATTATATCATATTCCATTAATTCCACTATTGGATGGCTATCCTCCTAACTGGGCTATATTTGAAGCACGATCTTTCTATCTAATTGAGATAAGAGAGAATAGATCAATGGAACGTTGAAAATTTCATTCAATAGGATGGTGTAAATAAACAGGATGTCCACTATAAATGGATATTTTATATATTACTTATTATAATTATCAAATATGTATAAATCTTTACATTCATGAAAGAGGTTTATGTAGAGCATGAAATGCACATCATTCGGGAACCGAGATCTCCCATTAGATAAGGAGTCATGGATATTTTTTAACAGTAAATAAATATTGTGTTGAATTCACCAGTAAATTACATTAATGTAAAACAATTTCTAGCTTCATCCATTTGCCTCTGAGCTATTTATTACCACAACATATTCACTATTATTTCCCATGTGAGATATGGATTGCATGGGGTCATATCTCTCGACTACATCTAGTGAGTTCAAGTACATTATTACTTCCACCAACATATTTTATAATGGAAAAGAGATATACCCCTCCATTAATTCAGAGCAAATGCTATTATAAACTTTATAATGTAAAATATCATCATTATATTTAGTGTCCCCTAAAAAAATTAAGGGAAATGGGAATAATTTCTTTTTCACTAAGTAGAAAAGACAATTTCAACAAATTATATCCACTCCAACCATACCACCTATATCAATGAATTCATAAATATTAATATGATTTATTTTAATAATAAAATATATATATATATTATCTTTCCAAATATGGTGGATATTAATATGAAATATTTCTAAAAAATGTCTTGTATGATTTTTAGGCATATCACACCACAACCTACACTACCACATAGGAGACCCAAAACTCTCTTGTGTATGAAATACTAGTAGTTTTACCCATCAAAATTCATATTATCTCATTGTGTGTCACTATATACACCTATATATATGAGGATGGAAAATCCTAGAGACTGTAGGATGAATTGTAGTGGCATGATGAAAATAGAATTCACATGCTATACTATTTATAAATATATCAAAATCAGGTTTCAAGAGCCATCAATAAGACCATTATCCTCTATTGATTTCCCTTGTGTGAGTTCATATTATCTCTCATGACTCTAATGATATCAGTGATGAAACATCATAAATTAGAGGCAAAATGGGTTGTACCATACCCCATACATGAATATAAACCTAATGGATCATATTCCCTGATTTATATGGATGGAAAATGAATCATTGATCCAACTAATGAAAGTTTTATAAATAATTAAATCTCAATATCTTCACATTAATTAATTCATAGTCACTATATGACATTAAACTATATATTAAACATCCTATTCATATAAAATAAACTACCTAATATCATCCCAATTTCATGATGAAAAACTAAATGACATCACCCAAGATAGATTATGTCGAACTGTATAGACTTGGTTTATGATGCATGAACTTGATCATAATTTCACCTTCCTCATCATGGAATGAACATAATCTACTAAAAACAATGGTTGAATCATTATTATAATTACCTTGATTCCCCCTAATTCCATCCTACAAAAATTTAAACATCATTGAGTGCCTTATTCCTTTGTTTATCTGTCTCCCCTACATGGGATCCCAATCGATTTTGAAGTCTCTAAAACACAATCTACCCATGCATCCGAGCATTAATGTACCCTTCTCTTTCATGTGAGTTTGATCAATATATGTAATCCATCAAACAAGTACCGTGTGAGGCATGATTCATATCTTCACAGAATATGTAGTGATACATGGATACCATATCATAGGTACAATCATAAATTTTTTCAATAAAAAATTCTATCAGTCCTTTGTAAGATCATAGTCTAAATAGGTAGTTACCCTCATAGGAACTCCATATGGATTTATTATTATTCCATAGCATATGTAGTGACACCAAGATTCCTCGAACTGTGTCCATTCGTAGAAATATAAAATCTCCCACCCAATATGGTACCTGATTAGATCACCCTTCATTAATTTTAGGTTTTATTTATTTTCGTCACTAACATAGGAATCTTTTATTTCACATTACAATTATATTCATGTAAATTTAAAAAATTAAAATTCCCCCTATATATGACCTAGAACTATGAAAGAGTCTTCATCATGGGTCCCATTATCTATGGACCTATCTCAATAAAATATCCCCTTCCCCGGTATATGAGCCTTATATATATATATATTTTGTATAGGGGTTATATATAATAACAACAAATTGATTTATACAAGATATCACACCACACATTTTGATGTTCATATCTCTATTTTGAACCTAGTAGAAAAACCTCATCAGCCTTTATTTTGGTGATCATACCAATCCTTATTCAAATAGGATCCCCTATAATAAAATGATTCTCTGGTAAGGCTTCCAAACTTATATTCAACTAAATAATAGATATATCAATACATATATTTTCTTATAAGATCTTTGCGTGGGTAAATTCATGTTCCATTATGATATGTAGTGATCCTTGAATACCATATCTGAATCCCAACTGTATGTTTTCACTAATCTAAAATTACACCTCCCAATGTGTGGTTTTATCAATCACTTTGGGATTTCTTATGGGAAACATAGAAGACCATTATAAATTACATTAAACTACAAAATACATATATTATTTATATGAAACAAAAATATAACATTCTTGAGTCCTTGTCATATGAAATCAAACTGCTCAAGAAATGATTACTACATGTGGATTTATTATTTATTAGTTCAAGATATGTAATTCCATCTAGACCAATGAATTCTAAAAGAAACCATAAACCATCAATCATCATCACTCATTTAAAAAGGAATATTATAGTCTCAATTTGTAATGGTTATGTCCGAAATTCTTCCACCGTCTCTTTTGAGTATCATACATGTTCATTAGATTCTGATAAATCATTAATGAATTTCAATAATGACAGTTAATGACTCTATGGGAAGCTTGTTCTGGATATTTATACATTCCTCAATGTATCTCTATATATGGACACCCTTTATAGTTTTTCATCCAGAAGAATCTCATCCTATTTTAGAAGACCTATAATTTCTATATTCCACAACAGTATCATAATGGATCCTTTCTACTGAATATGGTTATCACTCATCCCATGTGTACATATCCCATATCCTCACTCCTAATTCAAGAAACATTATTTTCAACATATATTTTATCATTATTACCATATCAATATATCATAGGGTGGCCATAGTTCTAGAGCATCATCTTGATTATTATTTTTCACCCATTTCATGCCATAGACCTTATATCAGGACCCTAAAATGTATCCACATCTTTTAAAGAAATTCATGATAATAATGGTCTCTTATTAATTTTGTGACTTATCTTTTCCTTGGCCTTGATTAAGGAATAATGAAACATTGGTCAAAGTTATATGATCTTAAACCACAATGAAATTAGGTTGAAACTATTTAACCGTAAACACAAACCTTCTTTGGTCCAAATCGCTTGACCATAAACATCATGCGACATAAATAGAAAAATAATTAGAATAAAACGAAAAAATGGGAATCATGAAAATAACTCTAGTTCCCACTCACTAATCTTCTCACTTGTTGAGATTAAAATAATTAGTGTAAATTAAAGATGTATAATAGTTTATTGGTCCCACGATATGACCATATTAAATTATGAATTGTGATTACTAGGTCCACTTGTCTAGGAAAATTAGAGGCCAATGATATATCATATATTTTCACCTTAATAATGTTTTTAGTACTTGGTGACACAACTTTTATGTCATAAGAACCCTCCTTGAATATACATATCCCATAACCTACTTTATTTCCAAAAGAATTATTCCCTCAAAACCCATTCGGGGATATCAGTAATTTCCTCCACAACTCTTAGTGAAACTTATATTGGTTATTCATACATGACTAAATATGACTATACATATATTTCCTCATTTTGGAATGTCAACTAGGAGCTTTTCCACTCAAGGGGAAGGATTTATAATATTTTTATTTAATTAGAAAATCATAATGGAACCCATAATATTAATATAATCATTGGTTATACATTTTTATATCTCCTAATTAATTCTCCTTGTTTAAAAATCCATGAAATGTGATTTATATAATTCCTAAAAGGACTATTAAAATAGATTTGATATCCTTTATGTTACACCTCCATGACCCATACTCATTCCCAGTGC
The DNA here is from genome assembly GCA_963277665.1 of Viscum album. Lineage (NCBI taxonomy): Eukaryota > Viridiplantae > Streptophyta > Magnoliopsida > Santalales > Viscaceae > Viscum > Viscum album. The sequence goes on from OY728142.1 coordinate 1,495,312,273, forward strand.
AAGAATATTATGTATCATCCATGAACATATAATCCATGTTATGTGATACCAAACCATATAACACATTTGTTAGAGTATTATAACAATAAAATACATGAAAATCACTAGTTTTTTCCTGTATCCATGACATTGGGATATAATTCATGCCATATTTTTTTCATCCATGTTAATTTGAAAACTACCTCACTATTTGTCAAAGGTGTTTGACCTTATACATAAGGGACATTTTTTCAATGCTATGTACCCTTAAAAACAATCATTATTTGGTCTAAATAACACGGCGTAAAAAATATAGTGAAAGAGATGAAAAACGTGTTAGGTCAAAAATCCATAATGTTTTGCGAGAGAAAAATCCATCAACATTATTTATAGGATCCCCCTATATGGTTACTATGACAACTTTTGGGCCATTATAAAATAAAAATACACAAATATTGAGGATCCACAAATATGACCCCAACATATATCAAGAAATTATCACTAGACCCCTTAACATTGGAAAAATATATGACTTTGAACCATAATTCACAAACCCGCTTGAGTGATCAGGATCCTTATAGAAACCCCCCGTCATGATCCTCATTACATCAAATGAGATTATTAATCAAAATTTTCCATCTACAGTGTATACATATGGAATTTCTTCCTATACCCATCCATGAGTCACACCCTGGTGGAAAACTCATTAATTCAAGTGTTCAAAATTTTTGATGAAACTAATTCGTATCAGTTTAATGTTTGATTCGATTCAGGTTAGTTTCTACTACAATTTTAAAAATTTAGAAGGAAACATGGGGGATATTATTAACTATTGGTGGGAAAAAGAATCATGAAAAAAAAATCATAACAATTATGGGTTTCCATTCATTAATCAAAATAAACGGAGGAACTTCCAAATTAGATAGCATCTTCTTGACTATTAAAAAATTAGAATCAGATGTTGTAAGATACATCCCACCAAATCATAAATATTCAAAATATATTATTTTAAGTTCTTATATGGTGACCCATAAATTCCATTCAATTATATTACATATTAATAGAATAATATTCGATATATTTTATAAATACTCACCCATGAATTATATAAGGATTTATGAATTTGGAGACAAGATACACAATATTATTATTTCATTACTGATATTCAATATCCCCCACAAATATTTTCCCACTTTGTACAATTCTTATACATACCCTTCTTAAAATGGTTTTTAATAACCTAGGGAATGTACACATATTAAAGGGTACGCTAAGATACTCAGTAATGGTAAAAAAGGAAGATATCAATTATCACTTAAAATTACAATGATCAAAAATGAATGAGAACACAAGATGAAAATTTGGAAATATATACCCAATATATCATAGATATTTATCATGAATCATTTTATAATTCATGAATGTTTCTAATACTTGAATCATAAACGATTCAAATAAATTGATCCATGAGAGAAAAAAATTGTCATAATAAATAATCTTTTTTCATAAAAATGTCAATAGAAAATCAGTACTTTAGATGCTTCTCACTTCCAAGATAGTTATGTTTGATTGTTAAACTACCCCATTCATTATATCCATAGTCAAGGTTCACTACCATGACAATCATATTGGACATATCTCTTTACTAAATTGGTTTCAATCCATATTAGAGTCCTTATTTTATCATGAGATAGAAATCATTACCCAATGAATTGGAGGGATATATAAATTTTTCGCACCTATTGAAAAATCATAATCCATTCATATTTTTTCCACAATATCATAATATATTCATCATACATCTTAAATTATGGAAATTAAATAGGTTTTAGAAACATTTGAAAAAAAATTCATAGCATTACCTATGTAAATGAATTGGTTTCATAGACATATCCTAATCATGAACCATCTAGCTATAGAATAATTATTGTATCCTTGGATCATATCCCCAATAATTACTAAGTAAAATTAAATGATGTTATCATAATTGAAAATTCTTTTAAGAGATAACTTGTAGTATTTCTATATGAAAATAACCTTTTTATTTGTGAATCATCTCACTAAAAATGAAAAATTTCCAAATTAGTATATAAATAATTTTATTTTAAATTACCGTACAAAATATTGAAGGATGTTTCAAATATTCTAGTGGTCTTGGAGGTGTGAAATTTTGTTTATTCTATGTACGTTAAAATAAATATTCATTTCACATTATAAGTAAAAAAGTCACAAGTGTCTCATTCGGTTAATGGAAATAAAATTCCTCTTAAACAATTTTGAATGAAATTCATACATTGTTAAAAGGAAATATAAATATAATAGGATAATACTACATAAAATTAACAAAAACAATTTATTTAATGCATAGACATGGAATAAAAAGTTTCCTCACTAAAGAGAAAATAAAGTTAGTTTATTATAAAATAATTTTCTCACCACTTTTAAGTACTGAAACAAGTAAAATGATAATAATACATAATTATTACAAGAAGAACCATAATATAATAAAATATATTATTTTATTTAGATTTATATTAACAAAGTAACTCACAAGAATCTTTATCATGAATAATATTAGTAAACAGTGAGACTATAACCAAAAACTCTTACATCATGTTTGACTTGCTTCGAGATAACTATAATCCCTATATAATAATTTTAAATTTACAATAATTATATAAAATAATCAGTTACATAATTATAATATTATATATCATCCATTTATAACATTTAAATACCGATGTATTAATAATTATTTAATAAAGCTGTCAAACTTGGTGGTTAATTATCTAATTTTTCATGATAATTTTCATTCGGAAGATATAATCCTTGAACATTGATCATGGATCATTTATTTAAATAATATTATCAATAAAATAATTCGAATATATAAATATTCAATATATAAAAATTTACTATATTCCATATAATTTATATATTGAAAAATAAATTACACCATTTATAGAGATGGTGGGTTGTACTTATTCAAGAACATTGTTTTCGCATTCAAAAGGATGGAATGAAATAAATTAAATAATTATACACATTTAAAGATTAATTATTATATCATATATATAATATATATTCATTTAATTTATCCTTTTTTCAATTCATATATGGTGTAAATGAAAAGTTAATAACATCGCTTTGTGGAGTTGGTAGTCCATATGTACACATGGGCGACATTATTATTTTCTAGAATATTGGATGTTATGAAAGAATATATAATATTATAATTATGGAATCATAAATATTTATAAAATATAGCACATAAAAATAAATAAAAATTAAAAACCACACATTATATATTATTTTGAAAAATGAATTGTATCACTACGTGGAGACGGTAGTCCATACATATATTTGATCAATACCATCACATCTCATTTGATTGGAAAATGGGTGAATAAAAGAGGTTACATAATCATAATAACATTTAATAATATTTATGATTCTTATTTTATTATTTTATCATGAATACCATGTATTTAGAGTAGGTAGAAGTAGAACTAAATAGAAGGAGGTCTGGTTGGATTATTACCTCTTCATCAGGGGACCTTCATTGGATACATTATTAAGAAGCATTAGAATGATATTTGAAGAATTAAATAAAAAATAATTATTTTATAGGGGATTTTATAATAATGTTTGTATATTTGTTTTGTGATTTATGACAAAATTTATTTCTATGAAGTCAAATGCGTGGTGGATTTTTATAAGTGGGGGTGAGGACACACTTCTGATTTGTTAAAGTATTAAAATATTATAATTTAATTATCAAGAAAAATGTTTCAAAATGGAAATAGATTTAAATTTTATATAGGATTAGGTATAAATATTATCATTATATTTTACATAATCAAATTTAATAGTACAAATTATCTTTATCTATTTAGTTTAACCACATGGTAAACTTATTTTAACGTTAACTGTGGATTTTTTTTTTCTTTTTTACAATTAATTATGACCAAAAATTAATTTCACATTAATTGAAAATAATATTTATTTTTATTAAGAATATGGAATCCATTTTATAAAATTATATTCATATAAGTGAAATAATTTAATTTGAAATTAATCCTTTAAAATGAGACGTAAAGTGGGTTTTAGAGATTTTTTTGTATGTATAATATTTTTATATACCAAAATAAATATAAAATTATTTATAATAAAATTTATTGTATTATTAATAATATTAATGTTCTAATTTTACTTTTAAAAATATTTAAAATTTTAAATATTTTAAATTCTGGATAAGGAAATAATTTTTTCAATAAAAATAAAAATTATTCACTTTTTATCGAAAACAAATCTTTTCCTAAAATTCATAGATATTCAGTTTAGAATAATTTTGACTTAATTACTTAAAAAATAGTTATAATTATTTAAAATAAATTATCTAAAATTGGCTGGAATTATTAATTTTATTTTCTCAAAAAAATTAATATGAACTATCTTTGGGGACAAATGTTTTTTCAGAGTAAAAAATACTTTATTAAAAATTGGGTACTTATTTATTAATATATTCTATTTTTAAAAAAATATTATACAAATTTTTTATAATCTGGTTATTATTATTCACACCACCAATATAATAGCTTTGTTATAATGGTGTATTATATTATGGTACATTTAGTCTTGTGTTTATGAGTTATATAATATATCAAATAAATAAAATTTATTTTAAGTTAAATATACTATTACATATCATGTTGTTATATTCTACCCATCTTAGAATAAATTTCTAAAAAAAATTCGATATAATACAAAAAATCAGTATATCATTGCTTCATCAAATCATAATGTTCCAAGGTATCTTCTTAGAATATATGATTGATTTAAATAACATTAACCATTTGAGTAGTCTTGTTATACAACAAATTATCTCCATGATCTAAGATTTATAACATATGTTATTCATAATATATGTTAGGATTCAGAAGTAAAACCTATGAGTTCAATTCATGTGAAGGATCAAGTATGCACTTCCGTAAGAGATATACATGGAACACATCGTGGTATTGAGAGGGGATTGGTAGAAGAATCAAGTGATAAGAAACCAACCCTACTCGATAAAGAATCTATAAGTTGCTAATATAACTAGAGATCATGATACACTTCATTTTGAATATCATAACAATCTTATATGGATAATTTCATGTGAATACCTTCTCTCCAAATTTGAATTAATGAGTTTACTTATGACTTTCATAATAACTTTTCTATCGACTCTAATATTCTTTGATTGTTTCTGAATATATATAAGTTTCTCTATGTAACGCCCCAACCGTAGTTACCCAGAGTCAGTTTGTTATTACATAACATTGGAATGATCATAAAAGATCATGTCTCGAAAGGCCTATTAGTTTAGTATCTTTGGTAATGATAGATACATTAATAAGTTTTACATTTCATTATAAAATGAAAAACAATAAAAAAAATAGTCTCCATAGGATACACTCATATCCCATAGAATATCCTTGTAGGCTAGTCATAATATACTTTTTTGCATCCTGAGAAAAATAAAACGTAGAAAGGGGTGAGCTCAGATGCTCAGTAAGGATAAAAATATAGAGGAAACCTTCATAAATAATCATAAACATTTAAGGCAATATAAAACTAGAACAAAATAATTTTAAACATAAAAATTAGAATAATATGAAATGGATAAAATCAAATAATTCCATTTACTTATTCACATGTAAATTCTACTAGTCAAATAATCACATGCTATATCAATAGCCACTTTTATAATGATGGAATGTATATTGCCAGACTTCATAACCACAGAGTCATGGCCTTGTGCCAAGACTAAAAATAAATTTTTTTCAAGGCCTTGTTCCAAGACACTAGTTTGTCTCATGAGACCTACTGATGCATCGAAGAGCTATATGGGCTCCACCTCTCACTTACTATGTCTAATGCATTCTTAATATGAAAAGGTTCAAACAGAACTTAAAAATCCATATTAAAACTATCATATGAGAGGTCAATAATTTCTCCATAAACCATGAATGGTGTAAAAATAACATATCCATAGTCGATCATATCACAAAACCTTTACTACAATATGGACGTTTTGTACAACAAATCGACATCAATTAAGCTGAAAATCTATCAAAGGATGCTGACAAAGATAAAATCAAAACATTTTTTGGATAAGTATCTATTTCTATTTTGAAATCATTTAAAAGTAATATAATTATAAAATAAAATATTTATATTGAAAATATTCTTATAATATTGTAAGGGAAGCTTCAACGATGTTATAATGGTAGAAAATAGTCGCACCCGCCGTATAAGTTAAAAAACATTCTTACCATAATTTTTTCGAAAAGGTGTTAAGATACCTTGTTTGGAAAAAGACGAAAGGATTCATTTAAAAAGAGTTTATAAAAATTAAAACAATGGTATAAATTAATTTAACCCACAGTCTAGTAAATAATAAAAATGTTTTGGAATAAATTTTCAAGAAACATGGATGTGGATGATAATGAGATCCCAGTAGATACTTTATGTAAAAACAATCTCGGATAATAAAAAGATTGTGAAATTAACCCTTACCTTATACCTTTCCTTGGTCGAGGGTACGTTAAAATCCTGTATAATAGTTAGTTCATTGTTATTAAATTATACAAGAACAATATACATAAATATGATATCATATATGATCTTCAAATATTGCTTTGTTAATGATATTTCAGTAGTATCATCGTTTTCGGTGTTAACTGATTTATATTCCTTTATATGATTTGCTATGTAAGTAATGTTTGTTGTCGATAGGATGTACCATATTCATATTAATAATGATACTTAGTCTTTAAAAATTATTTTCAATCATCAAATGAAAATTAGTCTTGAATGGATAAGATGTGAAAATAATCTCATTGCGTTCGTGGAGACGGTAATCCATACATAGGCACGAGTGACAATATCATTATTTTTATATTAAAATAATATATAATTAGATGGTATATCATATATAAAGAATCATTATCATATTATATTTATTATTTACATAATTTATACTCATTATTATACCCATCCAAATGATGATGTATTTGAATAACAAACTACACCACGACTTGGAGACGGTAGTCCGTACGTACGCACGTTTGGTGAGTTTGTCATTTATAGGATGGATAGAATAATGGATATGGTTGTACAATTTTTATAATAACATCACAGTATATATATGATACTTGAATTATTATTTTAGAATGGAAATAATAAATAAAGAGGATGTGGAAGAAGAAAATAACTTGAAAGAGGTGATGAAATATTTACCTCTTCTTCAGGTTCTTCCTTTTGATTTGAAAAAAAGGGCTTCTTAGGATTTTTTTACTAAATTATGGCATGTAGGATGAAGGGAGTTGTAGAGACCCTGATTCCCTAGGAGCCTCATGATACATGATATACTAACATTTCATTACAACATTTACAAATAATATATCATGTCCCATTACTATAGAAGATCGCAAGGTTAAGGATTCTGGGAAACCAGGTGCTTTGATAATCTTCATCAGTACATACCATGCCTGAAAATTTTTAAACAATAATGTAGGGTGAGAAAATATGCCCAGTAAGGGGGTTTTTTTTAAAACATTTTAAGAACACTCTTTCTCAAGCAGTCATTTTGAATAAAACAAAACACTTTACTAAAACAAAGAATTATCTTCTCTTAAAACATGTAAATATTACACTTTTGAAACCGCTTGAACAGAAAAGAAGAACGAACTTGCAATAAACATTAAAGTAAACATAATCAGAGAGAGAAAACACATAAAGAATAAAATATGCATAAATTACAACCAAGATTACCTCAGCTCTAAAAATCTATCAGTAAGCAGGGAAAATATTCATAACATGATTCATGGGCACATAAAGTTCTTATAACATCTTACCACATGAATTACTGTTCATATCTCATAATTTCATTCTCAATGTTAGGGAAATTTCAACTAGGGGATGTCTTGTTAGTTGGACTAACCCCTAGTTGACCATTTATCATTACATGTAGAGGGAATGTATAATGTCAGGCTTTTGTCAAGACCTTGTGTCATGATCTTTAAAAAATAATTTAGTACGGGTCAACGCACACTGCCAATCCCGTTTCCCATAGTAGCACAAGCCAAGGCCAACTGCCAAGACCATCGCACATGAAAGCACAAGCCAAGGCTAACCTCCATGACCGTCACACATGAAAGCACAATCCAAGGCTAACTGCCAAGACCATCGCACATGAAAGCACAAACCAAGGACAACTTCCAAGACCGTCGCAGATAACGTCTCATGAGACTCTTACTTTACCTAATGCATTGGAGAGCTGTAATTCCGGGCGCACCCGTCCATAAACATTTAAATTCCAAACATCCCTCACATATCTTGACATGGTCTTTAATTCAAAGGGTTTCATTCAAACATTCTTATTCAAAATCCCCCTTTTTGCATACATACTCATAACTTGATATTTATCATATCGTAAATGTAAAAAGAACTAGGCTTTTGGATTCAAAATAAGCAGTTATGTAAATAAACTAAATCAAATTACTCTTGTACATTAAAAAATTACTATAACACTGAACATAATGGATTGTCATGTAAAATTACATCATGTTCATTGAATAAAACCCATAAATTTCATAGTTCATCTCTTTAAAACAAGAAAAAACCAATTCATTACAAGTATAAAAATTTCATCGAGGGTACATAACTTTGTAGGTTAAATTGGTCCAATGGTGTGATATACATGTTCGCTTAGCACCCACTAAATTTATTAGAAACTTATATGTGTCAAAAATTTAAAACAAGTCCCGATAATAATTAATTGAAACCGGGTATTGGAAACTGAACTTATGAGTACACATTCACATGGACACATATAAATGATTAAGGGGGGGGGGGGTTCACACCAAAATTTTTTACAAAAAGTTCATGAATTGGGAAGAACATTGATAATTGACATTTTTCAATTGGATGAATTACTTTGATGTCAAACTAAACCTCAAATATATATTTTTATATATATATACTCTATTGACATCATTCATAAAAAAATAATCTTTAAGGAAATATAATTTTATCAAACATCATGTTATACCGAGATAAATTAGAACATAATGAGAATACACTTCCACCATATAATATGAAATTTTTATAACATAACCAAGTAGAAGCGTGCATATATTGTTATCTATATTTTCAATAATGTATATACATGTTTCTAAAAAGGGGTTTATCACAAACAACATAACGTGATATCTTAACTAGAGTGTGGATATGCATATATATATATATATATAACATGTACATAAAACCGTATATATATATATATATATTATATACATATGTATATACAGGGAGAGTTTCATAAGTTAGGTTTAAAAAAAAGACCAAAGCCTTTAAGGGTTTTGATAAACTGTTTGAAAATATCCGCACATGTAATATACATATATATATACATAAACTGTATACATTTTTACATATATATGAATAGTTTGTAAGTAAGAGGAGTGAAAAGTAAACAAAAGGAAAGACATCCCTTACCTTCGTTCGATTCACAAAACAAGAAAAGTGAAAACAGGTACCAAGAAGTTCTTTACGGCCTTGCATACATATATATGTATTTATATAAACATATACATATGTACACCGTAAATAAAAAGATTGCATCAAACTGGAGAAGAGAAGAACAAACAACGGATTTCCCTTTCTGGTTCGAAGAGGAGGAGAGCAGGAGGAGGCACCGAGATCTCGGAGGTTTCCGAAGGAAGTGGTTGGAGAGAAACCCGAAGGAACAGCCTCTGCTTCGGTGCAACTCCTTGTAAAAAAAATAAGCGTGAAAAGGCGAAGATGGAACCAAGGCTGGGTATTAAAAGGGTGGTTCCAAACACGTGGAAAGAGGTTCCTGTTGTCGGCCTAAGGAAAGAAAAAGACACCCTACACCCTACTGGTTCAGCTGCGCGGCGAAGAAGACAACACAGGACGCGGGGAATAAGGAAAACCAAAAAAAACAGTGGATGGTCGGGATAAAAAGGAAGATGATCCTGCGGCTCAGAAACGGTGCGGATTTAAATGAAACAGACGATTGCAATCGGAGGGGAGAGATCAAACGGCTCAACATGATGCGGCGATTTAAAACACCTGGACCCTGATTTTTTTTTCAACGTTTTTTAACATATAAAAAATGTTATTTTATTGTTTTACTAAACCTATTATAAAATCATTATTATTAATAATATAACTTTATTACTAAACTATTATTATCCTAAGTCAAGGGTTATAATACACCAATATATTAAACTATTAAACCCATATTTATGTCATAAAATATATTATTGTTTTCTTTTAAAAAATAAAACAATTATCTTAATTTTATAATTACACGGAATGATTTTAATACACTTTCTATTAAAATTTTGTTGCTTAACCCTATATATAACATAATTTCAAAAACACAAATTCATATAACATTACCATTTATTTTAATTACTTCACAATCATTTTATTATCTTCATTGTTTTTAAAGTAAATAGAGTATTCGTGTAAGCATTAACATAAAGACGCAAAATTTGTAGTGTAAATAAAACCATAAATTGAAAAAGTTTCAAAACAGTTATTAAAAGTTCAAATTTTAAATATTTACATTATTTTTATTTATTATATTTAATTTAGAGATAAAAATAGTTCATTTAATTTAATTTTTGATGTAATATAAATATATGTAACCCATAAAGTAAAATCCATCAGATTTAATGTAATTAGAAGATAAAAGTTTAACTGCTCAATATAAAAATATGTATAGTAAATAGTGGATATAATATTAATTTTCATCTTTTTGAAAAATAAAAATATAATTCAGATTTTGGGAAAACAGGTAATAAATTAATTAAATTATATTTGATGTCATTCTTTAAAAAAAATTAATGTTCCGATCCTTTCGGGGTTAATCCATCCTTATCTCCAATGGTCAAAAATAAAACATAGAGGATAAGAGAATCCAATGGTCATATTTATAGCTGTTTGGGTTCAACGGTCGGATTAGTGTGCTTATAAAGAGTATGGTCTCGGGGTGTCCCTCATACAAGGTGACTGAAGGAGAAAGGAGGAGATGGTTCGTGTGATTCCCTTGGTGGTTAGCATGGTTGTAGTGGCTTCGGCCATCCTCATGTTTATTCTGATGGATGCCAGAAACCCATACCACCTTCTTGAGGTCCTGGTGGTTTTATGCGGTCTCCCAATTATTGTATTCGGGTTCTTAGTTGGGATTTTTGGTTAGCATAACATCTTGTTCGATCAGTGCGAGTTGCAGCCATCGTGATGTTACTCGTTTGAATAAAAGGATCTTTCATTCATTTTATGTGTTTTTTCTATTTTATTATTATCATTATCGTTTAAGACGATCGTTTGTTCACTTAATGGGTGGCATTGTAAAACAAATTTGTCATAACTCAAAAAACGGTTTTCTCGGGTCGTTACATTATTTCCCCCATCAAAGAATTGCACCCTCACAATTCTATCATAAAAAGGAAAAATTAAAACCCTACACGTACAACATTACCGAAATAGTGGATATGGCTCGGTTAACAGAATACCAATGTTGGCACATAGTTCTTCCATTTCCCTGGCCCAGATGCCCCTCGAACAGTACGTCTTGAACTCTTGCTTGTGCGTACTGCACACGGGCTTCCAAAGGGAGGTTCGTGCGGTGAAAAGCTCGGAAACGTCCGAGTAGATAAATTCCCTGATAACTCAATGGGCCACATCATGCTCGAGGTAGTCTAGGGGAATGATGAGATTGAGGAGACTGAAATTCAAGACCTGAACCATATAGGCTGCACTAAGCTGGCCATCCTGGGCAGCTACGAGGAAGCACGCTCTGGCAGAGAAGTTTTGTGCCAAATTAAAACACTGAAAGAGACCCTCAAAGTATCTTCCCCTTTGCCTATAGCAGGGGAGTTGAGCAGTGGAAATAAGGTGAAAAACACGATCATCCACTTGACACAAATGAAGAATCTCATGACTGTTTTCTAGATCGAGAAAATGCTGGCAGGACCCTCGCAGGTGGAGAAAGGATGGATAATCCACTGTGCGTGCCCTGATCATAATAACCTCTACTAACTCATCGGTTAGTGATGAGAAGTTCGTTTGACCAACCATCAGAAAAAAACATCTGAGAGGAAACTCTTAACAAAATTGATAAGGTACTGACATGAAAGGAAACATGAAACCTTCATTTATGCACAAGTTTACATGTCAAAGCCCGAGTTTACTAGACGTACACCACAAAGAGTGGAAAAACTCCCTACATCTTCAAACCACACACAGGCTAAACTGACAGGACTAAACTCAAGGGAACATCTATGACACCTCCTGAGTTTAGCGTGAGGGGTATGGATTTGGGAAACATCAGTATACACCTCTTTCCTAGGAGACAATCGGGTGGACTGATCTTCCAACACCCCAAAGTCCATTAACTGGACCAGAAGCCGTAGTGAATAATTTGGCACAGGTAAGCCGCACGGAGGTCTCAGGAAGCAGTAGCTTCTTGAAAGGGGTTATCAATCATCATGCCAAATTCTTCACCAGTCGTGAACACTCGGAAGAGTCCCTCGTGATACATTCCCCGATGTGCGTAAGAGGGAAATTGGGTCATCATCATTAGGAGATAATCCATCCCCAATCCCCGGTGAAGACTAAGCACCCTAGGTGAGTTTGAAACGTCATACAGGTCCTTACATGTCATGCGAATTCAGGCATAATTTATAAAGTTCTATCGGCTAGCTAGAGATACAATGTTCTCTAGAGCCTCAGCGGGAAGTGACAGTAGGTCGGTAGATACATCAGCCATCTGAAAGTTATAACATTTTTACTAAGTCAATCATAGTATTAAATTCATACCACCTGGTTTTCCAAAGTTTCCTGAACCTATCCTCTAATACCAACTGTAGAGACCCCAATTCCCCGGGAGCCTCATGAGACATGATATACTAACATTTCATTACAACATTTACGAATAATATATCATGTCCCATTACTATAGAATATCGCAAGCTTCAGGATTCTGGGAAACCAGCTTCTCTGATAAACTTCATCAATACATACCATGCCTAAAAAATTTTAACCAAAAACGTAGGGTGAGAAAATATGCCCAGTAAGGGTTTTTTTAAAAAAATTTAAGAAAACTCTTTCTCAAGAAGTCATTTTGAATAAAAAAACACTTTACTAAAACAAAGAATTATCTTCTCTTAAAACATGTAAATCATACACTTTTGAAACCGCTTACACAGAAATGATGTACGAACATGGAATAAAATTTAAAGTAAACATAATCAGAGAGCGCAAACACATGAAGAATAGAAGATTCATAAATTACAACCAAGATTTCATCAGTACTAAAAATCTGTGAGTAATCAAGGAAAATATTCATAACATGATTCATGGGCACATAAAGTTCTTATAACACTTTACCAGATGAATTACTGTTCTTATCTCAAAATTTCATTCTCAATTTTAGGGAAATTTCAACTAGGGGATGTCTGGTTAGTTGGACTAACCCCTGGTTGACCATTTATCATTACATGTAGAGGGAATGTATAATGTTGGGATTTTGTAATGACCTTGTGTCATGATCATTAAAACATAATTTAGTACGGTTCAAGGCACATTGCCAATCCCGTTTCCCATAGTAGCACAAGCCAAGGCCAACTGCAAAGACCATCGCACATGAATGCATAAGCCAAGGCTAACCGCCAAGACCGTCGCACATGAAAGGTCAAGCCAAGGCTAACTACCATGACTGTCGCACATGAAAGCACAAGCCAAGGAAAACTGCCAAGATAGTCACAAATAACGTCTCTTAAGACTCTTACTTTACCCAATGCATTGGAACACTGTAATTCCGGGTGCACCCATCCATAAACATTTAAATTCCAAACACCCCTCACATATCGTGACATGGTCTTTCATTCAAAGGGTTTAATTCATTCATTCTTAATAAAAACCCCCTTTTTGCATACATACTCATAACTTGATATGGATCATATTGTAAATGTAAAAAGAAATAGGCTTTTGGCTTCAAAATAAGCAGTGATGTAAATAAACTAAATCAACTTACTCTCGTACATGCAAAAATAACTAGAACACTGAACATAAGGGATTTTCATGTAAAATTACGTCATGTTCATTGAATAAAACCCATAAATTTCATAGTTCGTCTCTTTAAAACAAGAAGAAACTCATTCTTTACAAGTATAAAAATTCATCGAGGGTACATAACATTGTAGATTAAGCTGGTCCACTGGTGCTATATACATGTTGGCTTAGCACCCACTAAATTTATTTGAAACTGATATGTGTCAAAAATTTAAACCATGTCCCGATAATAATTAATTGTAACAGGGTTTTGGAAATTGAACTTATTAATACCCATTCACCTGGAAACATATAAATGTTTAAGGGGGGGGGATTCACACCACACATTTTTACAAAAAGTGCATGAATTGTCAAGAACATTGATAATTGAAAATTCTCAATTGGAAGAATTACTTTGATGTCAAACTAAACCGAAAATATATATTTATATATATATATAAAGACCCTATTGACATCATTCTTAAAAAATGAAAATAATAATCTTTAAGGAAATATAATTTTATCAAACATCATGTTATACCAAGATAAATAAGAACATAATGATAATACACTTCCACCATATAATATGAATTTTTTTGAACATAACCAAGTAGATGCGTGCATATATTGTTATCTATATTTGCAATAATGTATATACATTTTGCTAAAAATGTGTTTATCACGAACAACATAACGTGATATCTTCACTAGAGTGTGGATATGCATATATATATATATATATAACATGTACACAAAACCGTATATATATATATATATAGATTATATACATATGTATATACAGGTATAGTTTCATAAGATAGATTTTAAAAAAAAGACCAAGGCCTTTAACGGTTTTGATAACCTGTTTGAAAATATCCGCACATGTAATATACATATATATATATATATATACATAACCTTTATAAATTTTTACATATATATGAATGGTTTGTAAAGAATAGGAGAGAAAATTAAACAAAAGGAAAGACAACCCTTACCTTCGTTCGATTCACAAAACAGGAGAAGTGAAAACAGGTACAAAGAAGTTCTTTACGGCCTTGCATACATATATATGTATTTATATAAACATATACATATGTAACCGTAAATAAAAAGGTTGCGTCGAACTGGAGAAGAGCAGATCAATCAACGGATTTCCTTTACCTATTCGAAGAGGAGGAGAGCAAGAGGCGGCGACGAGGTCTCGGAGGTTTCCGAAGGAGGTTCTTGGATAGAAACCCGAAGCAACAGCCCCTGCTTCGGTGAAACTCCCGGTTTTAAAAAAACAAGCGTGAAGAGGCGACGATGGAACCGAGGACGGGTATTAAATGGGTGGTTCCATACTCATGGAAAGAGGTGTCTGCTTTCGGCAAAAGGAAGAAAACGATGCCCTACACCCTACTGGTTCAGCTGCGCGGCGAAGAAGACAACGCATGACGCGGGGAAGAAGGAAAACCGAAAAAAAACAGTGGAAGGCTGAGATTAAAAGGAAGATGATCATGCAGCTCAGAAATGGTGCGGATTTAAATGAAACAGACGGATGCGATCGGAAGGGAGAGATCGGACAGGTCAGCTTGATGCGGCGATTTAAAACATGCGGCCCTTGATTTTTTTTCAATGTTTTTTAACATATAAAAATTGTTATTTTATTGTCTTATTAAACCTATTATAAAATCATTATTATTATTAATATAACTTTATTACTAAACTATTATTATCCTAAGTCAAGGGTTATAATACACCAATATATTAAACTATTAAACCCCTATTTAAGTCATAAAATATATTAGTGTTTTCTTTTAAAAAATAAAACAATTATCTTAATTTTATAATTACAAGGAAAGATTTTAATACACTTGCTATTAAAAATTGGATTCTTAATCCTATATTTAACATAATTACAAAAACACAAATTCATATAACATTACCAATTATTTTAATTTCGTTACAATCATTTTATTATCTTCATTATTTTTAAAGTAATAAGAGTATTCATGTAAGAATTAACATAAAGACACAAAATTTATAGTTTAAATAAAACCATAATTTGACAAAGTTTCAAAACAGTTATTAAAAGTTAAAATTATAAATATTTACATTATTTTTATTACTTATATTTAATTTATAGAAAAAAAGAATTCATTTCATTTAAATTTGATTTAATATAAATATATGTATCCCATAAAGTAAAATCCATCAGATTTAATGTTATTAGAAGATAAAATTTTAACTGCTCAAGTTAAAAATATGTATAGTAAATAGTGGAATTAATATTAATTTTCATCGTTTTGAAACATAAAAAATATAATTCTCATTTTGGGAAAACATGAAATAAATTAATTAAATTATCATTGATGTCATTCTTTAAAAAAATTAACTTTCCGATCATTTGGGGGTTTAGCCATCCTTTTCTCTAACGGTAAAAAATAAAACATAGAGGATAGGAGAATCCAACTGTCATATTTATAGCCGTTTGGGATCAACAGTCGGATTAGTGTTCTTATAAAGATTCTGGTCACAGGGTGTCCCACATTCAAGGTGACTGATGGAGAAAGGAGGCGATGGTTCGTGTGATTCCCTTTGTGCTCAGAACGGTTGTAGTGGCTTCGGCCATCCTCATGTTTATTCTGATGGATGCCAGAAACCCATACCGCCTTCTTGGGGTCCTGGTGGTTTTAAGAAGTCTCCCAATTATTGTAATTGGGTTCTTAGTTGGGAGTTTTGGTTAGCTTAACCTCTTGTTCGATCAGTGTGAGTTGTAGCCACCATGATGTTACTTGTTTGAATAAAAGTAGCTTTCATTCATTTGATGCGTTTTTTTCTATTTTATTATTATCATTATCTTATAAGATGATCGTTTGTTCACTTAACTGGTGGCATTGTAAAACAAACTTGTCATAACTCAAAACACGGTTTCCTCGAGTCGTTATAGGAGTACGATTGGGAGGATATTTGGGTAGGGGTTGGCTGAGCCAACTGGCTTCGTAGGTGTGAATTTGAGAGAAGGGGAGGTGCCCATTTATAAGAGGGGTGAGGGGAACCTTAGGACACGGTTGAAATATTTTTTTATAATAAAATAATTTTTGATTTATAATGGGTCCAAAATAAATTTTTTAAATTATAAGGTGTGGATGGGTAGAAAAACTCTCAACCAAAAGGTTTTATAAATGTTTGGGTCACTATATTAACCATATCTTTTAGACTTAACTCTTAGTTAAATAGATTGACATTTTCCATGTCTCTTTGTATTTTTATATTATATGGTTAATAAAGTTACAATAAACTTCCAAGAGAACCCAAAGAGGTTCATTAATGATACACCTATAACTATATATGTATTTTGGACAAACCTTAGATTTTCGTGATTATTATATCAATCAATAATATTGAAATTGTTTTAAAAACTCATTTATGTCAATTTTGACATTATTTAATAAATGATTTTTGTTAAAGTACAAAAAACATTATTACTTCTAAATAAATATGTAAAATCAACCCTAGCATGTAATATTAAACTTTAAAATTAGTGTAATTATTTAAAAGAATCAAATTATATTAATATGGATATTTATAATATCAATTATTTTAATCATTCATTAATATGGTAATTACTACATTATATTTGTGTCATAAATAAATTAAATTATTTAATGTCTAAAAATTATTAATAAAATACCATTATGTAGTAAATATGTTTATCTTTATAAGGAATATTTATTGTCGAATTTATATTGTGTGTAACCCTATATTAAAAATGGTTTTGTTATTAGACATTTAATTAAACTCTTTTAACACTTCTTTAAATAAAATAATAACAAATATCTTAATCTAATCCATGTGGACCAAATAGGATCATATTTTATTCCTATGGGTTTTTTGGTTGAATTATACTTATCAAATATAATTAGGACAAGTGTTAGTGTAATAATAATATCATTTTTACCCATAATTACCCTATTTACTTTTAACCCTGGTAAATAAAAGTAAAAAATTACAATTCACCAAAAATTATTTTCATCTTAATGAACCACATTTTACTTACTGATATCAATCGTGCCTCTTGTAATTTTAAAATTCAACTCCAAGAAGTTGTAATATAAGTTTTTATACAAATTTTGAAATGCTCTTAGGAGGTGGGTAAAAGACGGTAAAATGTTCGATAAAATTTTTTATATCTTAACTCATTATAAAATGAATCCAATGAATTAAATTGAACTTATTTATGTATTATGTATCTATTTTGACCTAAAATAAAGTTAAATAAATTTAATAATTATTTAAATAAATAGTCGGTTTTAAACAATAACTTAGAGTTTTCACTATTCGTCAAAAAATTGAATGTTTTCCAAAAAATACCAAAAAATTGCCCTAATCTAATTTCGATGTGAAGAATCCAAAGATGAAGTCCATTTTGAAAGATAAAATTAAAAATATTTCAAAAGGTGAGTATTACTATTCATAATAGCTAGTTTGATTGGTCGCGGTGTGTTAGAATCTTGAAGGTGCGTACAATGCAAGTAATCCTATTATTCAGAGGGAAACGAACTATGAATGTTTGGGGAGTTACATTCTTACCTCCTTAAAATGTTTTAGTCCTCAAAATTTCTAGAATATTACTCCACAAAATGATTCGGGTGGTTCTTCATCATATGTTCCTTGGGTTCCCGCGTCACCTCTTCCATCTTATGGTTTCTCCATAGAAATTTTACCAGACAAGTCATTCGGTTTCTCATCACTTTTCCTCTGGTATCATGAATTTTGACACGCTCTTCACAATAAGACAGATCAGGTTCAAGTTCAATTTCCTCATAACTGAGTACATGCATTGGGTCAGGAATGTACTTTCTCAACAGTGATACGTGGAAAACATCGCGAACTTTGGAGAGACTTGGTGGAATTTCCAACGAGTATGCTACATCCCCAATTGGTTATAGATTTTTAAAAGTTCTGATATACCTGTGACTTAGTTTACCCTTCATACCAAATCTTATAACTCCCTTTAATGGAGACAACTTCTAGAAAACATGATCTCCTACTTGAAATTCCAAATCCTTCCTTTAGTTATCGAGATAGCTCTTCTACCTACATTGTGCTGTTTTGATATGGGTTTTGATAAACATAACCTTTTCTATTGTCTCCTCAAAATTTTCTCGGCCTACCAATTTTCTTTCACCAACATCATCCCATCAATTGGGTGTGTGACATCTCTTGCCATATAATGCTTCATATGGTGCCATCTAAATACTTGAATGGAAGCTATTGTTATAGGAAAATTATACCAGTAGTAAATATAAATCCCACATACCTTGAAAGTCCAGTGATAAAGGTCTCAACTTGTCTTTTAAGGTTTTAATAGTTTGTTCTAATTGTACATCAGTTTGAGGGCGGTAGGCAGCGCTCAAACAATGTTCAGTATCTAGGTATTTCTAAATACTTTTCTAGAATATTGATGTAAAATATTGATCACGATCAGAAACAATCGATAGGGGTACAACATTGAATCTTACAACTTCATTAATATATAGTCTTGCTAAATGTTCAAGTGGTAAATCTTCTCTTATAGTAAGAAAATTTTCTGACATCATAAGACGATCAATAATGACCCATATTGAATCATTCCTTCTTGGTGTCTTTGGTATCCTTATGAAAAATTCAATCATTGTATTATCCCATTTTTACTAAGGTATGGGAAGTGGTTTCTTGACTCCTCCAGGTTGTTGCCTTCCAGCTTTCACATGTTGAAAAACAATACAGCATAACCCAAAATCAGAAATATCCCTCTTCATGTGGTCCAACAAAAAATGTTCCTTCAAATCTCTATACTTAATAGTGCTACTAGGGTGCATAGAGAAATTGAAGCTATGAGCATCATCCATCAATTCCATTTTTAGATCAGGTATGTTAGGAACACAAAGTCTCTTCCCCAATTCGAAAATTCCTTCTTCATATATGTAGTCACTCAATTTCCCATCATTCCCAAAATTAATTTTTTTGAAACTACTCATCATCAGCATGAGAACATTTCATCCTTTCTAGTAAAGATGGTTAGCAAAAACATTTGAAAAAGTATTGATGTTTGACCATCCATGATTATTCACATATCCATTTTCACTAGATCCGTGAAAATAGAATCCCTTTCAACTCTCATCTTGTTCAAAAATCCATGATCCTTCTACTCAAAGAATCTTCCACCTTATTTACCTTCCCCATGTGGTAGTGTATTGTGGAATCATAATTCTTGAGTAGTTCAAGACATATCCTTTTTCCTCATGTTGAGTTCTTTCTATGAGTAAATATACTCCAGACTATTGTGATCGGTATATATCTCACATTTATCACCATAGAGATAATGTCTCCATATCTTCAAAGAAAATATTATAGTTGCTAACTCAAGAACATGACTATGACATTTTTCTCATGAATTTTTAGTTAACGTGATGCATAGGCAATAACTATGGCATTCTACATAAGGAAAACACAAAGTCATTTCATTGAATCATCACTATAAATAAAAAACCCATCATTTTATAATTGTACAATCAAGATAAAAGAATTGAATAATCTTCTCTTCAGTTCTTCAGAACATTATTCACACTCTTTTGTCCAAACAAATTTTACCTCTTTATGTTTAAGCTTTGTTAATGTGTTATCCAACTCGGAAACATATTGGATGAAACGTCAATAATAACCTGCTAAACCAATAAAAATGCGTACCTCAGTTATACTCGTCAGTGCTGGATATTCTTGGATTGCCTTGGAATTTGAAGGATCAATAGAGATTCCATCCTAAGAGACAATATTGTCAAGAAAATTAATCTCTTGAATCCATAATTCACACTTGATAAATTTCCCAAATAATTCATTTCTTCTATGAGTCATTAGAATAATGTGCAAGTGATTTTCATGATCTTCATATAGTTTGGATTATACCAAGATATCATCAATAAATACCATTAAAATGTTATCAAGTTATTCCTTAAAAAATCTATTCATTAGATACATGAAGATAGAAGGTTCATTAGTCAATCCGAACGGAATTACTATAAACTTGAGATTCCCACACCTGGTTCGAATTTTTTTTTCGGAATGTCTTTGTTTTTCACACAGAACCGAGGATATCAAGATCGAAGGTCAATCTTTGAAAAAAAATTGATCACAATGAAGTTGGTCAAATAAATCATCAATGCCAGGTAGGGGATACATGTTCTTTATTATTATAGCATTGATCTCCCTATATTCAATGTACAACCTCATAGATCCATCTTTCTTCTTAACAAAATTAATAGGGTCTCCCCATGGAGAAACACTATTCTGAATAAATCATTTATTACTAAATTCCTCTAGTTGTTTCTGTAGTTCAACTAATTCCACATTGGACATTCTATAAGGGTTCCTCTATATGGGCCTTGAACCAGGAATTAAATCAACAGAAAACTCAATTTCTCATTCTAGAGGATGTCTAGGTAAATCTTCTGAAAACACATCTATATATTCTTTCACAATAGGTACATCCTCTATTTGAACATTCCTTTCCTCATCCACAATTATTTCATTATATTCCTCCCCAATAATTGAATTTACTTAAGCTGCTGGGGGTGGATCGAGATAAGAATTCAGTGGTGACGTTTCTGCTTTAACGATAAGGTACTCCTTATCGTCATCGAGAATTGTAACCTCCTTCTTATTACAATAAATTTTTGAATCATGGTCCAATGCCAATCCATACCAAGGACTATATAAATTAAATCATGTGTATGAAAAAGAGATCAGCAGATAAAGAACATATATATGACCTAATGGGAACTGATTCACAAAACATTGTTGTAATGAAACTTCCCTTAAGTGTTTTGACTAACAAATCAATTGTTATGTAAAATTGAAAATATCTAATTTTATTAGAAAACTGGGAAGATATGAAATAATGTGATGATCCAGAATCAAGTAAATTATTTTCTAAACTTGAGGAAACCATTAAATTACCATCCACCACATCTTTCAGAGCTTAAACCTCATCATTAGTGATATCATAAGCTTGGCCTTGATCCCTTGTCCTTTTATGAGGTATGTTTACTTGGTGCTTAGGATATTAATTTTAATAATGCTCCCACTCTATACAATTGTAGCATTCATCATTGATAGATTCTTTCTTCTCCTTATAATTAAGAGCTTGTTGTCATTTTTCACCACACTTGTTATAGAATCCCATTCCCATCAGGAAAGTACCGGGGTGTTTCTTCCCACATTTACTACTGGATGGATATTCAAATTTTCCCTTATTCCCCTTATTTCAATTTTTTGAGTGTTTAGCAGATCCCTTCTTCAGTCGCTTTTCCTTTAAAGTTGTAAGGCATAAAGAATTCCATTTCTGTCTTGATAGCACATGAGAAAATATCTTCGTACGACAAAAAGGATTGTGAGACTACTTCTCTCCGGAGAAATGGTTTTAACCTATAAAAGATTCAATAAATCTTACTCCTTGGGACACATATATAATTAGTTGTATGCCCTGATAACCTTGTAAAGTTATCCTCATACTTTATGACATTCTCATTCTCCTTTTTCCTCAGAATCAAAAATTTCCTACCCATATTCGCTCGATGGTCATGATGAAAGTATTTTTCTAAAAAAAATATCTTTAAACTCCCTTAATTCCATAATTGATACTTAATCATCTTCATATGTGTTTTGAATCAATGACCACCATTGGTATGCATCTCCCGTTAGATGATAAACTTCCATGAAAACTATTTCCCTTTCTCTACACCCCAAAGCATGAAATATTTTCTCTAAGGAATTTATCCATTGCTCAGATTGTAATGGATTTGTACTCCCATTTAATGATGGTGGTTGTTGCCTCATGAAGCTATCTAACATTGATCCTCCATGTTGTGGATTAGGGTGCTCTATATGGGTATGGTTTTTATTCTTAACCTTAGTGAGTTGTCCCAGTATGGTGATGAGATGATTAACACAAGTTGCTTCACCAGCTACACTATAATTATCTTTAGTAGGAGAGAAATCCCTACATGGATGGTGTGAATTGACATGGTTTTCATTCCTTACACTAGGGTCCATTTCTAAAAAATGGCATACACTATATTAGTTTAGGAATCACAATACATAGTTCAAAAATTGAAAAAAAAATTACCATAAATTGAACAGTTTATGGATATAATCCATAATCATAAAAAAATATTCTTTGAGAAATTATATACTCATAAACCCTTCATAATGGTTTGTAATGAAAAGGAGTATTATCCTAATCATATCTACTAGGAGTGTCTTAAAAAATAGTGCAGAAAGGCCCATTATTGTGCACCAATTCCATTCGAGTCTAGCTCAAGGTGGTGTTTTCAGGTATTACCCCTTGGTGCATCATGTCAGAGTTGCCTCTACCTGCTCGTATCCAGATAAGGATGTATTTCTTAGAAAACTCACAAAATCTATACAATACCAAAATTATAGGATGTTCTTATATACTAATAATCATATTCTATCTTAGGATAATGTGCTCTAATAAGAGTTTTTCTAAATCTAGCTTCCATGGTTTCTCCTAAAAATTCTCTGATACCAACTGTAATGACTTGATCCTAGTTACCCTGAGTCAGTGCATTATTACATAACATTTACATGGTCACAAAAGATCAAGTCTCGATTGAACGATTATTTTAGTATCATTCGAAATGATAGATACATTCACAAGTTTTACATTACATTATAAAATGAAAAACAACAACCACATAGTCTCCCGAGGCCAAACTCATATCCCTTAGACTATCCCTGCAGGTCATTCATAAAATAAATCTTCACATTCTGGGAAAAATAAAATAGAGAAAGGGGAAAGCTTAGATGCTATGTAAGGGTAACTATATAGAGGAAACTTCCATAAATAAGCATAAACATTTAAGAAAATGTAAGACTCGAACAAAAGCCTTTTAAACATGATCTTCAGAATAATATGGAAATGATAATATCAAATAATTCCATTTACATATTCATATGGATATTCTACTAGTAGAATAATCACATGCAATATCAATTTCCACTTTCTTAATGATTTAATGCATAATTCTAGACTTCATAACCACTTAGTCAGGGCCTTGTGCCAAGACTAAAAATAGGATTTTTCAAAGCCGTGTTCCAAGACACTAGTTTGTATCATGAGACCTACCGATTCATCAAAGAGCTATAGCGGGCTCTACCCATCACTTATGAAGTCTAATGCATCCCTCATATGGAAAGGTTCAAACATAACATAAACATTCATATTAAAACTAAAATATGAAATGTCAATAATTTATCCATAAACCTAGAATGGTGTGAAAATAACACATACACAATCAAAAAAATCACAAAAACATCAATACAATATGGATGTTTTGAATAATAAATCAACTTAAATTAAGATTAAAATCCATTAATGGATGTTGAAATAGATGAAATCAAAACATTTTTTAGAGAAATATATCTTTCTATTAAGAAATGATTTAAAAGTCAAATAATTATAAAAGAATACAATTATTTTGAAAATATTCTTATAAGATTATAAGGGAAGCATTGATGATGTTATAATAGTAAATAATTACTACACCCATTGTATAAGTTAGAAAAGCATTCTTACCTCGATTTTTTTGAAAAGGTCATAAGGTACGTTGTTTGGAAAACAACAGAAATATTCCATTCAATACATTGTATAAAAAGTCAAATAATGGTATAAATGAAATTAAACCATAGTACAGTAAGTAGTAAAAAGTTTTTTGAATATATTTTTATGATACATGGATGTGAATGATAAAGTGGTCCCAGTAGATACTTTATGTAAAAACAATCTCAGATAATAAAGACATTGGGAAATTTACCCTTACCTTGTACATTTCCTTGGTCAAGTGTACATTAACCTATTGTATAATTGTTAAATAATTGTTATTAAATAATTCAAAAACTATATATATAAATATGATATCATTTATGACCTTCTAATATTGCTTTATTAATGAAATTTTAGTAGTATCATTGTTTCAAGTGTTAGCTGATTCATTTTCATTATATGCTTTGTTACGTAAGAAATATTTTTTATGGATAGGATGAATCTTATTCATATTATGATTGATTTTAAGTCTTTATACATTATTTTTAATCATAAAATGAAAATTATTCTTGAATGGATACGATGGGGGAATGAATCTCATCACGTTCGTGGAGACGGTAATCCGTACGTACGAATAAGCGACAATATCATTATTTTGATATTAAAATAATATATAATGGGATGGTATATCATATATAGAAAATAATTATCATATTATATTTATTATTTATATGATTTTTACTCTTTATTATACCCATCCAAATGATGAAGTGTTTGAATAACAAACTCCCCACAACGTTGAGACGGTAATCCGTACGTACACACATATGGTGACTTTGTCATTTATAGGATGGATTGAATAATTAATGTGGTTGTAACATTTTCATAATAACATAAAAGTATATATAATATACTCTAGTTATTATTTTAGAATTCAAACAACAAATAAACAGTATTTTGAAGAAGAAAAATACTTGAAAGAGGTGATGAAATATTAATTCTTCTTCGGGTTCTTACTTTTGATTTGATCAAAAGGGATCCATGAGTTGGATTTCAGACTAAAGGAAGTAATCTAGGAATAAGGGGGTACTTTTGGGAGGACATTTGGTCAGGGGTTTCTTGATCAAAATGTAGTTGACGGTGTGAATTTTATAGAAGGGGAAGTGCCCATTTATAAGAGGGGTGAGGGCACCTTAGGAAAATATTGAAATATTATTTTATAATAAAATCATTTTCGGTTTCTAAGGGCTCCAAAATGAATTATATATAAGATAAGGTGGGGATGGTTCTAAAACCTCTCAACCACTTTGTTTTAGAGTGGTTTGGGTCACTATATTAACCATATCTTTTAGATTTAACTCTTAGTTAAATAGATTGAAATTTACCACGTCTCTTTGTATTTTTATATTTAATAGTTAATAAACATACTATAAACATCCAAGAGAATCCCAAGTGGTTAATTAGTGATAAAAGTATCATTATGTAAGTTTTTTGCCAAACCGTATATTTTTAGGATTATTATATAAACCCATAATATTGTATTTGTTTTAAAAACTAATTTATATAAATTTTAACATTATTTAATAATTGATTATTTTAATGTCCAAAAAACATTATTACCTTGAAATAAATACATTTAATCAACCCTAAAATTTCATATTAACCTATGAAATTAGTTTCATTCATTAAAATTCTCAAATTAGATTTATTTGGATATTTACAATATCAATTATCTTAATCATTCATTAATATGGTTATTACTGCATCATCATTGTGTCATAAATAAATTTAATTATTTAATGTCTAAAAATTACAAATAAAATACCATTATGTTGTAAATCTTTTTATATTTCTAATTAATATTTATTGTCGAATTTATATTGTGTGTAACCCTATATTAAAAATGGTTTAGTTATTAGACATTGATTTTAACTCTTTTAACTCTTCTTTAAATAAAATAATAATAAATGTCCTAATCTAATTGAAGTAGATAAAAGAGGTTCATATGTTATTCCTAAGGTTGTTTTTGGTATCATTATACATATAAAATAGAATTTGGACATGTGTTAGGGTAATAATAATATCATTTTTACTCATAATTACCCTATTTACTTTTAACCGTGGTAAATAAAAGAAAAAAGTTTCTATTCACCAAAAATTATTTTCATCTTATTGAACAACATTTTACATACTGATATCAGACATGTCTCTCGTATTTCTGAAATTCAACTAACAGAAGCGGTAATATTATGTTTTATACAAATTTGGAAATGCTCCTAGGAGGTGGGTAAAAGACGGTAAAAATATTGATAAAATTTCTATATATCTAAACACATTATAAAATGACTCCATTGAAATAAATTATAATTATATAGGTATTTTTTATCTCTATTAAACTAAAATAAATTTAAATAAAATAAATAATTATTTAAATAAAAATTCGTTTTTAAACAATAAATCGGTGTTTTTCACTATTCATCAAAAATTGAAAATTTTCAGAAAAATACAAAAAATTTACACTAAGCTAATTTTTTTATTCATAATACAAAAATTGAGTCCATTTTGAAAGGTAAATTTCATAAAATTTCAAAAAGTTGGTATTACTATTCATAACGGCTAGTTTGATTGGTCGTGGTGTGCTATAATCTTGAAGATGCGCACAATGCAAGCTGTTGCATTATTCAATGGGAAATGTACTGTGCAAGATTGGGGTGTTACACTCTACCATTTTCTATGTTATCTCATATACTAATATCTTTATTTCCACAACATCATTCCAGAACATTGGGTTTTACACCTTTTTTATAGAGTTTATTATAATGATTCATATAAATGCTCTCGTGTAATATATTATAGTTAGAAGCCTTTTATAAGGGAA
This sequence comes from Viscum album, assembly GCA_963277665.1. NCBI lineage: Eukaryota > Viridiplantae > Streptophyta > Magnoliopsida > Santalales > Viscaceae > Viscum > Viscum album. The sequence continues at coordinate 1,495,339,851 of OY728142.1, forward strand.
TGTGTTAATCCCAACAACTATTGACATCCATATATAAAGACCTCAGAATATCCTATGGGGTTCTAATCTTTCTCTTAGACTGACCAACTATTTTAGGATGATGATATGTATTGAGACACTACTCTAAATCCAGATCTTGTTGAAGACTTTTCCAAAACAAAAAGTTAAAACTCACATACCAATCAAATGCAATTGAATGTGGTATGCAATGAAACCACACCACTTTATAAATCTATATCATGTAATTATTATCTTCATGAAATAAATATTATATAAAAATTATGTGTGTAGAATAAAAATTGTAATCAATTACATCCAAAATAACAATTTGGCCCTTAGAAATTTTGGGGATTCCTTTGACAAAATTCATGAAGACGTATTCCCATTTCCATTATGGTATGGGTAATGGTGATAACATCCCCTTAGACTATTATCTATCATCCTTAACATACCGACATACCAAGCATTGAGATACAAAATTTTTCAATATCTCTCTTCATGTTGATCAACAAGAAATAATCCTTCATATCTATATACATCTTCATAATTCGAGGATGAATAGAGAATGATAAAATATGAGATTCATATAATAACTCCTTATTCCGATTTGGTTTTGATGGAAAACATACCTAGTTACTCAATTATATCATTCAATATCAATCATGGTTAAAGTCATGAACATTTCTCACCTTCATGTGTAGCTCTACATCTTCCTTATGAGAATTTTTAATCTTAACATGGATAGATGGTAAATCAATCATTTTTTCAAGATAGGATTTCTCTATTTACATCAACATTTCAAGGTTTATCTTTTGAAAATCTAAATAATTTGGATCTTTTATGATCCTCATCATAGATAAAGTATTATGATCTTTTTGACTCTAGAATCATCCAACTTGTTCATTTTCCAAAAGTGATAATGTATTGAGTAGTCATAATAATCAATCAACTCCTACCATATTCTCTTGTTCATATTATTCTCTTTGTGAGTGAATATATAATTTAATATTTTAGGATCTGTATATATAAGACACATTTTCCTATAAAGACAATGCCTATATATATTTAATGTCAAAACTACTATCTATTACTCCAAAGCATGAGTTGGGAAATATTTCTCATGAACCATCAATTTTTTTGATAAATAAGATAGAACCACATAATTATTCATGAGAACAAATATGAGACCTTTCTTTTATGAATCAATATAGTCTGTAAACCCTTATCTGCTATAGGGTAATTTGAGTACAATTATTCTATCCTACCTTCTTTTGGTTGGTTTTCTGTATAGTGAAAGCATCAATTTAGTGTGTGACCAAATCATATTATAGTCTTGAATCACCCATAATAATTGGTTTAAATGATCATGATATCATGTCCAATGAAAATATTATATTAATGGATTACATTAATATTATGTAAATATAGGGATATGATATTCACATGTAATTTATAAATAATTTAATAGAAGGTATATAATTAATTCAAATTGTAAAAGCACTTTAGTTTATAATTAGATGGAATATATTTTTCACAATATTTTATCTACAAGATTCAATTGAAAATCCACCTAGTAGTGATCCACACATTCACCATAATATCATATCAACGTCATCAATTTTTTGAAATCTATAACCGATGATCATGATCGCTTGTGTTGTTTGTGGTAGACCACAAAAATTTTCTTCTTTAAGAGGGAGAACTATTGGTTCCCTCTCGAAGATGTGATAATGGAGTATTAGTGTAACATGACAAGTAAGTAATGAATAATATATATTTTTATCTATGTCCATTAATGAATTATATAGTGTTTTAGTGGTTTAAAATGAAAATAAATCCAATCTTAAGCATGGAATGCACTAATATTTTTAAAAGATTGTTTTACTGCCTTTTGATGGAAAACCATTTTTAAATCTATCTTTTGACAATTTTATAAGCTATGTTTTTCAAAATAAACATATTATTTATGATTGGGACATCAAAATTTACTTTGTATGAATTTTTGGTATTTTTTAGATAAAGTTCATTTATAATGAATAGTGAAAAATACTGCATTTTACATCAAAACTTCTTTTTCATTTAATTTAATTATATGGTTAGATTATATTTTTAATTGGTCTTAAAGTGTAATCCTAAAATAATTTTACCATTTAATCCAATGGTGGTCATTAGGATTAATTTTACTTTGGAATTGGTCATAAACTAATGCCAAACTTTTTATAGATATTTTTTCAAAAAAACCCGCTATTTTTCATGACAGCGGGAATTAATTATTAAATTAATTAATGTAACTTATATGATTTGAATTCTTTAAAATTGAAATCATTTTTGAATTCAGAATATAAAATATATCTTAGGGTGAATTTTTTGAAATTTTCTAATAAACATCAATTTTTGATGAATAGTGAAACCCTAAGTGGTACTTATAAAAACTGATTTTTCCGTTTAAATGAAATTTTTCCATCATTGTGTTTTGAATTTAAAAAATCCGACATACATGGTTATCAACAAGAAGTAAAATGTGGTTCAATGGGATTAAAATAATTTTTTGGTGAATAGTAACTTAATAAGTTCTTAATCGCGATTAGTGGTAATTAGTGTACTTTAAGGTAAAAATAATGTTTTAATAGTATGAGATGAGCTTGAAACATGTCCTACCCTCATTGGATGTGTCATGTCCGACCAAGACAAGCCATGGGTCAACTTGGGGACCCCATGGAGCCACTTTGGTTGGGAAATGACATAAATAACTTTTTATTTAATGTTAAAGTAAAAATGACACAAACATGAGATATGTTACTAAAACAATTTTTATATGGGGTTATACAAGTCAGATTTTTGACTATAAATAATAATTAGAAATCTAAAAAGCTTTCCTACATCATATTATTTTTTTATAATTTTTAGACATTAAATAAGTTAAATTATTTATGACATCATGATGATGCAGCGATGACCTCATTATTTAACGATTTAAATAAAATGGAATGTTAATGTAAAATCTAAAACCTACACATGGAAAAAACTAATTGGATGAGTGGATTTAGAACCCTTATCACCTTATCCTCGAATTATATCAATGTGGGACATTTTGAATCCGAAACTCATTTTAAAATAAAGTAACTTATCTTTACTTTCCAAGAGTGCCCCTCCTCTCCTCTTATAAAAGGCCCCCACCTCTACCTCCATACCCACACTCCCAAAGCCATTGTCTCGTCAAAACCCTGCACATTTTGTCTCTCCACTTACCTCTCTTACTCCTTGATGCCTCACTTTGGGCAGAAGTCTTCCCAAGGAAGCCTTTGAGCTCAAACCAAAGGGAGATACCCGATTTTAAGGTAATGTCTTCTTTTGAGTCCTTTTGTTTTATTTTGCTTCTCCAACCCCCTAAACTCTTTTTATTCATTTAATTTGTAACAAATCCAGTATTCTAAATATAATAGGATGTTGATATAATTTGGATTCTATCTACACTTACACACACCTACATCTAATGGTTAACGAACATACTGTTTCCGTGGATGGTGAATTTATGCCTCCTGAAATGATGATTGTTCAACATTATTTTAACACCTTCAAAGGTGGCCATTAAAATGTCAAAATATTTATATATGATATATAATATGTTTATGTTTTCCTTAAGCTTCTGTATTTTTAATTTTGGGCATACCTTTATGGTTTCCATTATGGGTAAACACGATATCTTCATTTAAGGAAGTGCGGACTACCACCCCCTCAAAGTGATTTGATTTGTTAAATACCATATGTGGGACGTATAAAGGAGGGAACTATAATATTATATATGATATTATACTAGAATTATAATATACCTTTATATCATTATGATTCCATTCTATAAAATACGAAATAGAAATGAAAGTAGTGTTCATGAATACGTACAGCTGACCGTCTCCATGAACGGTGCATTTCATTTCTTACCTCTAAATGATTATGTAATATTATAAATACATGAATGTACTGGATATATATGACATATATGATATCTAAATCATTAATACCATTCTGGATATAATGGATACATGAACAACTTGTAATTATAAAGGGTTTATTTTTGACTCAAGTACCAATGATCGTTAAAACGACCGTTATTAACTTAAATAATTACATAGTGTTCCTGACATGTTAATAAGTGATATAAAAGGAATAATGAACTTGAAAAAGGTTCTTAATCAAGTAGAAATTAACTCCAGTTTATTATTCAGGACATTAAAGAACGATCGAGTCATGTCGGACCCGAGGTATGAGACTTTGTCTCAATGTCCTTTCGTTGAGGAATATTTTGTTTTATACACAACCTTCTATTATACGGTGTATAAACCCCTTTGAATTTTACATTTATTCAAAAGGAATCTTTTTTATACGAAGCGTTTACTAAACGACAAAAGAGAATGTTTTTGTCGTACGTATGCGGCGACAACGACTTCTCCACCGCCGTGACCATTATTTGAGTTTCGGCTTCCTCTACAAGACATACCTTTTTTTAAAAGAAAAATAAATACCATGTTTTACTTTTATTTTATTTTGGTATTGAAAATTGTTTTCATAATTTTTTTATATCAATGTGTTGTATTGATATATTGTGATTGGAAGGTGGAAATGTTATGTTTCCTTTATGCATGTTTTATGTGATATGATTATGCTAAGGTTCTTGGGCATTGTTATGTAGACGGGTGGTTCCGTGATAGACTAAGGGTGGGTGAGCCCGATATAGCTCTCCAATGCATTGGGTAACGCGAAGGAGTGAAACATTTAGGTTTCTCCGAAGAGATTTAGGGAATATACTGTGATGGGTATTCCAAACGTAACCAAGAGGGTTACTCCCTACGTAAGGATGTTATAAATGTCTTTTGTTACATTTATGTCTTATGATTTCTATTATTTATTCATGATTTGATGAGGTATGTTAAAGTGCTTATGTTTTATGGGTAAAGAATGATTTCATTCTTATGTATATATGTACCCATGTTTCCTTTCCATATTTTTATATCCCTTACTGAGCTTTTTATGCTCATCCCAAGTTTTTTTGAAATGGTTTTCACAGGTCAAGGGAACGGTACATGATATGATGATAGTGTCAAGGAAGTGTCAAGAAAGAATCAATGTTTTATTTTAAATATGTTTCCATTGATGGGAAAGAAGAATAATATCTTTATGTAACCACTTTGTTTTTACGTGGAATGTAATGAAAGTTTTATGATCTAATTCTCTAAAACTCTAAACCTGAAAAGATCCTCAATGTGTAATCTTGTAATAACTCAAGATTAAGTAAGGTTTATGCATGGGGCCTTTTAGTTGGTATCATAGGTCGGTTTAGGTAAATTTAGGAGTTATAATTCTATTAAATGATTATCCAAAAATATTTTTTTTGAAATGATATAGCATTTGAAGATTACAATGTTGCTTCATCTAAGACATGTTTGTTCAGAATGGTTTTCCGCAGTGGAAACAGGGAAGCAGTACTAGGAAGGCATACAGAAGGAAATAACCTTCCGAATCAGCATCCTGAGATGGTCGGAATTGGAACTGAATAGTTTGTTACAGTAATGGAACAATTGACTCAAGTGATAAATGGCGGTGGTATCCATACATGAGATCAGCCAGATCAACCACAGAGGAACATGTCAGTGGTGGAACATTTCATGAGGAAACATCCCCTATCATTCAGAGGATCATCTGACCATGTGCTAGCTGAAGGGTGGATTAAAGCATTGGAGAAGATTTTTGATGTCATGGGGTGTTCAGAAAATCAAAAGGTTAGTCTTTCTATTTACCGTTTGGAGGGTGAGGCAGATCAGTGGTGGTCTATGGTTAAAAATATCAGGGACGCCGATGAGATTGATGCTCTTGACTGGGATGAATTCAAAGGTATGTTTCTTGAGAAGTATTTTCCTAAGGCTCTTTGACATAGGATGGAAAAGCAATTCTTGGAATTGAGGCAAGAGGAAGACTCAGTGGCTACATATGAAGAAAGGTTCACTCGATTGGCAAGGTATGCTCCAAATTCTATCTGAGACCTTGATAGTAAAATCAATCATTTTTACTCAGTATTAAAGACAAAATATTGAAGGGCATTAGCTTCTCATGAGTTTAAAAGTTATGAATATCTTGTTTGATGTGCTGAGAAGGTGGAAGTGGTGTTTGTCGATGATCAAGTTTTCTATAACAACCAACAGAAGAAGAGACCGAGGTGGCAGAAGAAAGGTAAGAATTCTTCAAAAAAGTCTGATGGTAAGAAAACTAAGTTTCTAGTTTGTGATAAATGTGGAAAAAGGCATGCTGGGGAATGTATTCTAATTATGGAAAGTGCTACCGATGTGGTAAGATGGGACATAAGGCTCGTGATTGCACTGAAAATGATCAAGGTGAAGGTAAGACCAAATTAGATTTACAGTTAGTGAAATGTTATAAGTGTAATGAGATGGGTCACTATGCAAACGAGTGTCTGACAAAGAGCTTGAGTGGTGGGAAGCAGTTAGACTACAAGCAGAAAGGGGTGGTGAAATCCTTTGCAACTACTTCAGCAGATGTCGGGCCATCAAATGAAGTTGTATTAGCTCTAGGGAGCTCAGTATTTTTCAATGATTGACATGAGATCGGGGTACCATCAGCTGAAGGTAAAGGAAGCAGATGTTCCGAAGACTTCATTTCGTAAAAGATATTGCCATTATGAATTTGTAGTATTTCCTTTTGGGCTAACCAGTGCACCTGCAGTATTCATGGACTTAATGAATAGAATTTTCCTTGAGTTCTTGGATAAGTTTGTGGTGGTTTTCATAGATGATATTTGGGTGTTTTCTAAAAGTAAAGAGGAGCATGAAAGACATTTAAGGGTTATCTTGCAAACCTTAAAAGAAAAGAAACTGTATGGAAAATTCAGCAAGTGTGAGTTTTGGTTGCATAAAATTTCTTTCCTTGGTCACATTGTTTCTAAAGATTGGATAACTGTTGATCCTGTAAAAACAAAAGTTGTGGAATACTGTCCAAGACCCACAAATGTAACTAAGATTCGTAGCTTCCTTGATTTGGCAGTATATTACCGAAGGTTTGTTAGAAATTTTTCACGTTTATCTAGTCAAATTACTAAGCTAACTCGGAAGGGTGTTATGTTTATCGGGATAAAAGAATGTGACGATTGTTCTCAAGAATTGAAAAGAAGATTGGTGAATGCTCTAGTTTTGGCACTACCATCCAGGAATGGTGAGTTTGTTATATACAGTGATGTTTTATTGAAAGGACTTGGTTTCGTCCTAATGCAGAATGATCAGGTAATTGCTTATGCTTCACGACAGTTGAAAACTCATGAGGTAAATTACCCTACACATGATTTGGAATTAGCTGTTGTTGTTTTTGCTTTAAAAATTTGTAGGCATCATTTGTATGGAGTAAAGTGTGAAATATATACCGACCACAAAAGTTGAAAGTATATATTCACGCAGAAAGAATTGAACATGAGACAAAGGAGATGGCTAGAATTAATCAAGGATTATGATTGTACAATTCATTACCATCTGGGAAAAGAAAATAAAGTGGCTGATGCTTTGAGTCGAAAAAGTAATGCTTAATTAGAAATATTGCATTTGGAACGTGATTCTTTGGTTAAGGATTTGATGAACTTTGGCATAGAAGTTGTGGGTGCAGGAAGTTCTTCTGTTTTGTTTCAGGTATCAGTGATATCATCTCTATCAGATAGAATCAAGCAAGCACAGAAGCAAGATAGTGAGTTGCAGAAAAAGGTAGAGATGGTTCAGAAAGGTAAGTTTCCTGAATTCAACATTGATAATGATTGCGTTTTGAGATTTGGGAAGAGATTTTGTGTGCCTTGTGATTCATAGTTTAAGAGAGAGTTGTTATGTGAAGCTCATAGTTCTCCGTTTTCAGTTCATCCTGGCAGTACTAAAATGTACAGAGATCTGCGGGAGTATTACTGGCGGGATGGAATGAAAAGAGATATTGATGATTTTACTATGAAGTGTTTGACATGTCAACAGGTTAAAGTAGAGCGGTAGTTACCGAAAGGGATTCTTCAGCCTTTACCAGTGCCAGAGTGGAAATTGGAGAATATATCCATGGACATTGTTGTGGGATTACCGAAGACATCTCGAGGTAATAATGTAATCTGGGTTATTGTTGATCGCTTGACTAAATCTGCTCATTTCCTTTATATAAGAGATACTTTTTCCCTAGATCAACTTTCTCGTTTGTATCATAAATAGATAGTCAGGTTACATGGAGTTCCTCTCTCCATTGTATCTGATCGTGATCTCAGGTTCACTTCTAACTTTTGGAAAGGCCTTCAGATGTCGTTGGGTACTGAATTAAATTTTAGTACAACAATTCATCCTCAATCAGAGGGGAAGTTAGAATGAACAATTTAGACATTGGAGGATATTCTATGTTCTTGCTCTATGGATTATCAGAGAAGTTGGGACAAACATCTTTCTTTGGTTGAATTTTTATATAATAACAGTTTTCATTCCAGTATACAAATGTCACCATTTCAGGCATTATATGGGAAGCGGTGTCGAACTCCAGATTTTTGGGATGAAGTGGGTGAAAGGAAGTTGATGGGACCAGAATTGGTAGAAGAGATGGCAGAAAAAGTTCAGCTGATTAAGAAGCACATGAGAACAGCTCAGAGCAGGCAGAAGAATTATGCAGACAACAGGAAGAAGGATCTCTCTTTTGAGGTAGGTGATCATGTTTTTCATAAGGTTTCTTCTTGGAAAAGTGTGATGAGATTTGGTAAGAAAGGAAAGCTGAGTCCTAGGTTTATTGGACCATATGAAATTCTGGAGAGAGTTGGATCAGTTGCATACCGAGTGGCTTTACCTCTGAGTTTATCTCAGGTACACAATGTTTTTCACGTTTCGATGTTGAGAAAGTATATGCCAGATCCATCTCATGTTTTGAGTCCAGAGGTAGTTCAGCTGGAAGAGAACCTATCTTATGAGGAACAACTGGTCCAGATTCTTTACCATAGGGAGAAAGTGTTACGGAATAAGGTGATTAAGCAGGTAAAGGTTTTGTGGAAAAACCACATGATGGAAGAGGAAACATGGGAATCTGAAAATTAAATGAGGGATAAGTACCCCCATTTATTTGATATGTAAATAAATTGTGGGGACGCAATTTTCTAAAGGGGGGAAGGATGTAACATCCCAAGTAAGTAATGAATAATAGATATTTTTATCTATGTCCATTAATGAATTATATAGTGTTTTAGAGGCCTAAAATGAAAATAAATCCAATCTTAAGCATGGAATACACTAATATTTTTAAAAGATTGTTTTACTGCCATTTGATGGTAAACCATTTTTAAATATATCTTTTGACAATTTTATAAGCTATGTTTGTCAAAATAAACTTATTCTTTATTATTGGGTCATCAAAATTTATTTTGTATGAATTTTTGGTATTTTTTCGATAAAGTTCATTTTTTAATGAATAGTGAAAAATACTACATTTTACATCAAAACTGCTTTTTCATTTAATTTAATTATATGGTTAGATTATATTTTTAATTTTCCTTAAAGTGTAATCTGAATATAATTTTACCATTTAATCCAATGGTGGTCATTAGGATTAATTTCACTTTGGAATTGGTCATAAACTAATGCCGAACTTTTCATATATATTGTTTCAAAAAAACCCGCTATTTGTCATGACAGCGGGAATTAATTATTAAATTAATTAATATAACTTATATGATTTGAATTTTTTAAAATAGAAATCATTTTTAAATTCGGAATATCAAATATATCTTAGGGTGAATTTTTTGTAATTTTCTGAAAAAACTGCAATTTTTGATGAATAGCGAAACCACTAAGTGGTACTTATAAAAACTGATTTTTCTATTTAAATGAAATTTTGCCATCATTGTGTTTTTAATTTCAAAAATCCGACATACATGGTTGTCATTAAGAAGTAAAATGTGGTTCAATGGGATTAAAATAATTTTTTTGGTGAATAGTAACTTATTAAGTTCTTAATCGTGATTAGTGGTAATTAGTGTAGTTTAAGGTAAAAATAATGTTTTAATAGTATGAGATGAGCTTGAAACATGTCCTACCCTCATTGGATGTGTCATGTCCGACCAAGAAAATCCATGGTTCAACTTGGGGACCCCATGGAGCCACTTTGGTTGGGAAATTACATAAATAACTTTTTATTTAATGTTCAAGTAAAAATGACACAAACATGAGTTATGTTACTAAAACAATTTTTATATGGGGTTATACAAGTCAGATTTTTGACTATAAATATTAATTAGAAAGATAAAAAGATTTAGTACATCATAGTATTTTTTTATAATTTTTAGACATTAAATAAGTTAAATTATTTATGACATTATGATGATGCAGCGATGTCCTCATTATTTAATGATTTAAATGAAATGGAAGGTTAATGTAAAATTTAAACACTACACATGGCCAAAACCAATTGGATGAGTGTATTTAGGACACTTATCACCTTATCCTATAATTATATCAATGTGGGACCTTTTCAATCCGAAACTCATTTAAAATAATGTAACTTATCTTTACTTTCCAAGAGTGCCCCTCCTATCCTCTTATAAAAGGCCCCCACCTCTACCTCCTTACCCACACTCCCGAAGCCTTTGGCTCGGCCAAACCCTGCACATTTTGTCTCTCCACTTCCCTCTATTACTCCTTGAACCCTCACTTTGGGCAGAAGTCTTCCCATGGAAGCCTTTGAGATCAAACCAAAGGGAGTTACCCGATTTTAAGGTAATTTCTTCTTTTGAGTCCTTTTGTTTTGTTTTGCTTATCCAACCCCCTAAACTCTTTTTATTATTTTCTTTTGTAACAACTCCAGTATCCTAAATATACTAGGATTTTTTTATAATATGTATTCTAGCTACACTTATAAACACCTAAATGTAATGGTTAACAAACATACTGTTTCCGTGGATGGTGAATTTATGCCTCCCGAAACGATGATTGTTCAACATTCTTTTAACACCTTCAAAGGTGGCCATTAAGATGTCACTATATTTATATATGATATATAATATGTTTATGTTTTCCTTAATATTCTGTATTTTTCATTTTGGGCATACCTTTATGGTTTCCATTATGGGTAAACGATATATCATAATTTAAGGAAGTGCGGACTACCTCCCCCTCAAAGTGATTTGATTCGTTAAAAACCATATGTGGGACGTATAAAGGATAGAACTATGATATTATATATGATATTATACTGGAATTATAATATACTTTTATATCATTATGATTCCATTCTATAAAATATGAAATAGAAATGAATGCAGTGTTCATGCGTACGTACGGCTTACCGTCTCAATGAACGGTGCATTTCATTTCTTACCTCTAAATGATTATGTAATATTATAAATTCATGCATGTACTGGATATATATGACATATATTATATCTACATCATTAATACCATTCTGGATATAATGGATACATGAACAACTTGTAATTATAAAGTGTTTATTTTTGACTCAAGTACTAATTATCGTTAAAATGACCGTTATTAACATAAATAATTACATAGTGTTCATGACATGGTAATAATTGATATTAAAGGAATAATGAACTTGAAAAATCTTCTTATGAAAGTAGAAATTAACTCATGTTTATTGTTCAGGACATTAAAGAATGATCGAGTCAAGTCGGACCCGAGGTATGGGACTTCATCTCAATCTCCTTTCATTGAGGCATATTTTGTTTTATACACAACCTTCTTTTATATGGTGTATAAACCCCTTTGAATTTTACGTTTATTTAAAAGGAATCTTTTTTATATGAAGCGTTTACTAAACAACAAAAGGGAATGTTTTTGTCGTACATATGCGGCGACAACGACTTCTCCATCGCCGTGACCATTATTTGAGTTTTGGCTTCCTCTACAAGCCAAACCTTTTTTAAAAGAAAAATAAATACCATGTTTTACTTTTCATTTATTTAGTATTAAAAATTGTGTTCATAATGTTTTTATATCAATGTGTTGTATTGATATATTGTGATTGAAAGGTGGAAATGTTATGTTTCCTTTATGCATGTTTTATGTGATACGATTATGTTGAGGTTCTTGGGCATTATTATAAAGACGGGTGGTTCCATGATAGACTAAGGGCGGGTGAGCCCGATATAGCTCTCCAATGCATTGTGTAATGCGAAGGAGTGAAATGTTAAGGTTTCTCCGATAAGATTTAGGGAATATACTGTGATGGGTATTCCAAACGTAACCAAGAGGGTTACTCCCTACGTAAGGATGTTATGAATGCCTCAAGTTACCTTTATGTCTTATGATTTCTATGATTTATTCATGATTTGATGAGGTATGTTATAGTGCTTATGTTTTATGGGTAAAGTATGATTTTATTATTATGTATATATGTACACATGTTTCCTTTCCATATTTTTATATCCCTTACTGAGCTTTTTATGTTCATCCCATGTTTTTTTAAAATGTTTTTCACAGGTCAAGGGAATGGTACATGATATGATGATAGTGTCAAGGAAGTGTCAAGAAATAATCCATGTTTTATTTTAAATATGTTTCCATTGATGGGAATGAAGAATACTATCTTTATGTAACCACTTTGTTTTTACGTGGAATTTAATTCAAGTTTTATGATCTAATTCTCTAAATCTCTAAATCTGAAAAGATCCTCAATGTGTAATCTTGTAATAATTCAAGATTAAGTAAGGTTTAAGGCTGGGTCCTTTTAATTAGATAGCTACTTATATAAATATAGATATATCTCCAGGTATATAAATATAGATATATATCTAGGTATATATATTGACATGCTTTTAGATGTAACTCTCTAGATATATCTATTGATATATCTCCTATCCATTATGCACACCCAAATGTCACTTTTGGAATGTGATATATATATATATATATATATAATTTGATATTTTTAATGAAATGTTTTATAAAAACCCAATTTTTTAATTGTAAGACATTGAAATGTTTCTATTTATATATTCAGATCTAGGCACCAATACAATATGTGATTCTGAGGCTTGTTTTCCCATAAATTATTTTTATAAAAATATAAATTATATTTTATATTGTGCATTTGAAAATTCTTAAAGAATATGGGATAAATATTAAAATAAATATTGGATTATTAAATCAGAGATAATGGTTGATTCTAGAATGCAGTGTTTACCCTTTGTACTACATAAAATTGTTCAAGGTTGGGAATTTGGACACCTTTCTCATTGGCAGTATGTTTAGTGAAATTGTTAACTAATAAAAATAATTATTTGTTCATTTTAATGAAGTCATTTATTATATATGAATAATTTCAGTGTGGATTGGATCTAGCTAGCCCCATAATACTTGAATCTCTAATGATGCTCTCTTTCTTCCTTCCATTGGAGGATCAGATCGGACAATGACGAAACACCGAATGAGATCAGATCAGGACGCAACAAATGCAACAATCTTCCCTGATCCTTGGAAGGTACATACTTCATGAATAAATTATCCAATATCTTGGTTAGAACTATAAACTAGTGATTAACACCATTTGATTAAATTGACCGATTATAAACATCCTTTTTATTGGATTTATTCTAATTGTGGCCAATTGCATCCACCTGAATATTGAAATATTGTTTTATTTTCAATGGCTTCTGACCCTGGATCACCTTTCTCAATAAATTTCCTAGAAAACATGGTAAACTATGTTTAAACTTGTGTTATAGATTATTTATCCTAAATCTTATTTATGTTCATCACTTCTCGGACCCCGTAGCCTTTGTTCTAAATTTCATTAGTCCACCAAAAAGACCAGACCCCCAAAACCATTATGGATTGAGAAAAAAATAATAGATCGGTGATGTCTGGATAAATCTTTGATGTTGTAATGGAATTTGAGATATTATTGATTATTAGAGTAGGAGTACATGGTGGTTGAAGTAATTGTGATGTGTGTTTAATGGAAAGAACCCTTGATGAACGGAATAAGATAGTTTTTGGTGAATAGTTTCCGAAAGTCGTGGTTTTTGGTATATCCAATGTTTTTTTGATGGAGATAGCACCATATTTTATGTGGTGAGGCTTGATTCTAGGTTACAAAAGAAGTTATGAATAACTATAAAATATTTTTAAAACATGACTACATGTAATGTACAAGGTTGAGTAGACAGTGTGTATCCCCTCAGTGGATGTGGTTAGTGTTTTGGAAAAAATTAATGATGACACGAGGTGTAGAATTATCACAAAGTGTCTAAACATTCCCCGGTTGGATAACCTAGGTGGAGGATTACATTTGTGGGAACATGTGTGATGTACATGACCAGGTACATGGTTTTTACCAGAGTACATTGTCATGAGGCCAGTACTCGGACACAGGTTATGGTACAGAGACATGAGTCCAGATACATTGACACAACCAATAGGACACGACCCGATATTGGTAATCCTATAAATGCCATGTATTCCACCTTTACAGAATATACTAATAAATGGGATGTGATATTTGTACTAGCTAGGGAAACAACTATCCAGTGGAGAATTACCACACACCGTTTGGGTCCCCTCACACGCCATGTACCCCTTGACCTATTTTGAGGTAACTTCAATGTTCTGTATCTCCTTTCTTTGATATCAGATATTGGACCATGAGTAGACTTTCCTATGTGTTTTTTACCATAGAATGATATGGATCAGTCCATTGTTTATTTAGAGATATGAAGTGAAATTTCCTAGGCATGACGCTAGGTAAGGAACACCTAAGGATGGTAGTGATCATGTAAGATCACCAAGACATTTTCGAGTAGTGATCTCTAGTATGGAAGGGAAAAGGAGTTCATCGATGAACTTTCCATGTGGTACCCTAGATAAGTTTTGGTTAGTGGAGTTCCTTGAAACCCTTTCTAAGTGGTACCCCCAATATGGTAGGGTTTTGGTGTTCCCTGATGATATTTCCAACTAGTACAATCCATCATGGAAAAGAAGTGGAGTTCCTCGATGAACATTATATAAAATAACCACCGACATGGTTGGGAGGTGGAGTTCCTCAGTGAAATTTATGAGGGATACCCTCTAGTAGGGCTGGGATGCGGAGTTCCTAGATGACCTTTCAGAGAGGTACCCTCAAGAAAGTTTGGGTATTGGAGTTACTCAATGACCATTTAGAGATGTACCCTCTAATAAGGCTGTAAGTGGAGTTCCTCAATAAACTTTTTTAGTGATACCTTCTAGCAGGGAAGGTAAGTGGAGTTACATTATGGCCATTCAAAATATTACTCTCAAGAAGGGTTGTGCAATGTATTTCCTCGATAACCAATTTGAGTGGTACCCTCCAACAAGGATGGGTAGTGGAGTTCCTTAATTATTATCGAGTTGACTATCTAATAGAGTTGGGTAGTGGAGTCCATGATGGATTTTTATAAAGAATCACTTAATAATTTGTATAATTCATTTATATATACTTACAAAGTGGAATCATGTGACATACTAGGTAAAACGTCCTCTAAATCCTATTTTTCCCCTCGATTGTGTGAAATAATGATGAGGCTTGGATTGACATGGATAGTTACTTCTAGGTAGATGTTTGAAATGCTGGGAATCATTGACAGACTTTTGGAATTATTAGATACTTTTCTCCTTAGGATGAGAAATGACATAAGATCCCTTTAATCTAGCATTTGTTTTTCTTTTGACTCATCAAATATATATATAATCTTATGTATCAACACATTGGATCTAGTCACTCTCCATATAAAAGAAGAGAAGATGTGTGGGGTAGGCCATGTGATTTCTATGTTTACCTTATCATGGTTTGATGAGTCTACTCACATTCTATATGTGGTGAAGAATCCATGAGTAGTTCATCTTCTCACAGTGTTAAGACCCTTATAATTAGATGAGGATAATTTCACTCTTTATTGAGTTGATCTGTTCTCTTTGAGTGTATCTTGCATCTAATTTATTTATATTCCATTTGTATCTCTTACTATAACCCCTTCATATTTCATGGAATCCTACTGTGTATGTCTATACTCACCACTGCATGGTATTTTCCCACATGTGTCATTTCTTATGCGGATAACAGATAGGTTGGTGGTGACATTCAGGGGTGTTTAGGGATACTGCATGCTTTGAACTATGCATTGTGGTTATAGCTTGGATATGTCAATCATGGTTTTATTATTAGTTTATATTTCTATTTTTTTAGGTTTGGACCTATTTCTATTTGAGTATGTATTTTTTCCCTTTTCGTCCATTTTGTATTGTAATTCTTCTATGCACCTAAGAGGATATCCATTATTTTTTACATTATTGTAGTGTTTCATCTTTCACCCTTTCCATATATACTTATTCATCGAGATGGTTGTGTGTGTTCATAAATGTACTTAGTAAAAGGCCTCTTTGAATTTAGATATTCCTTTAGTGCTGGTATCCCCCTAGGCCTATAGTTGTGGGCACGGGGTAGTTGCGCCTAGATCCCTGGGGTCAAGTCATGAAAGATTTGTAAAAGAGGGAGGTTCTTTCATTGGGATTTTGTTCATATGCTACCCCAAAATAAGATTTTTTTGGGTTTATTGAAACAATTCCCAAGTGTCTCGTGTGAGGCTCTCATAACAAGGAGTCCAGTGATGGTGTGGGTGGCCAATGTATCCATTCACCCTGATCCTAACTACCTACTTGTCAAATTAACATGATGAGACATTTATTACAGGAATCAATGGTATGTGAATTATATATGATTTTTTCTTTTATTTTCCTTCTTATTTAATATCCCTATTGTTTTTGATATCTTTATATTCTCATCTATCCTCAGTACATATTAATAAATATTAGGATGACTACACTACACCATTCAACCAAGATACAAGTTCTAGATGATAAAAACGATCTAATGAGAGATGATTCCTTATTTCAATGTATATACTACGAAACCATTTCTCTTGGTGGGAAGGTAGTATCACATCATATTTTTAAGTAACATACCAACCTCACAGAGTGGGAAGAGAATGAACATAGGATTAGTTCACTCTGTGAGTTCCACTATGGGAGGTTTCTGAGGGTCCTAACAAGATATATCTGTAGGTAGAAAATGATTGGAATGATTCGATGGTCAGTTTATTTAGGATAAATAAGAAGCTGAATGATTGGGTGGGGGAAATAGAACCTTTCCTTTTCTGTGGTGTAGCTGGATGTTGCTGGAGTATTGTTATATAGATGTATGAAGATTCGACACTCTCATGGTGCGACTTCCAGTAGTTGTTCCATGAAGAGTACTACCCCTATTTCATTCATTCAATTCAAATCCATGTGATTTTAGAGCTATAGAAGGGATGTACGATGTTGGATGAGTACACAACTCGGTCTGCAAACCTTATATGATAATATCTTAACATGACCAAATACTACTACATTAGTGAACCAAAGTTTGAGTATGGGATAAACAGAGAGATCTATGTCAGCGAAGTGTCATTGTTTATCCTTATCTATGATGTGGTTCTAGAGTGGGCACTAATTACATGGGTATTTATTTCATAGTGACACCAGGTTGCTAGCATTGGCACTGGGTGCCATAGAGCTAAGTTATTTGAAATAGCTTGGAGGTTCAAGTTAGTGGGCCAGTGGTACATGAAACCCTTTGGAAAGATGACTCAGACCCATCTTCCTATGGTACATTGGAATCAGAGAGAACCAGGTAATTACATATAGTGGAGGTTCTTCACTTATGATGGGAGACATACGTAGAACGTGAATAGCTGACCTGATATACCATTGAGTACTGGAAGAAATATAATGGATCATCATGGTAGAGGTTGTGCCGTGATCAGAGATCTCCCAAGCATGAACAGGGTGGTCCATAGGGTGGTCGAGCAGGCATTGAACCAGGATGAGATATGGGTGGTTGTGATGCTATGAGATCCTCCCCCCACCACCACTAGGTATCCAATGTTAGGCTCATGGCGCTAGTAGTCGGGGCCATGGACAACTTCAAGCATTGTAGGTTTATGATCTCTTAGCATACAAGATTATTAGGGCTGTGATTTACATTTTTAAAACACTTTAATCTATAATAGTATACATATATTCTATTCATTACATTATCGCTATAATATTTGTGCGAGAGACATAGCTCCTAGTTGAGGTGCTCGCCCAATATATTCATCTTTAGGTTCTTATAGGGAACACATCCTCTATATCTTTTATATGTTGAAATATTGATCTATCTCTTGGTAGATAGATATTAAAATAGGAGATTTTGGTCATCGTGATGGAATCCTTTAACTTCATATTAAGAATGGAATTTTTTTCCAGGGTCTGAGCCTAGATTTATTATTACCATAGAAACTTCATTTTAATTCACACTGATGGGATAAGATTCCCATTTTCTAGTGATAGGGATATCATGGAATAATGAGTGGGTTCTATGAGCATGTGGCTACATACCATTACCCATAAATTAGAAGGTATTTCCATTAGTACAACAATATATTCATGAATTTATCTTCTTTAAGTTGTAGATGATTACATAGAAATATTCCTTAAGGATGTTTCGGAAATACATCTGAGGTGGGAGATGGTGTTCTTCATCGACTTGAATTGTAACACTAAATCAATATCTTCTGAAAAATATTTGATGTATGCTGCCGAACACAGAGAGTTGTGGTTTTACTTTGTGGACCTTCAAGGGAAGGGTTTCATCTGACCTTGTGGGTCCTCATGGGCATATATGTTGTTGTTCTTGAAAAGGAGGATGATAACTTACTTTTTTTTCATGGATTATCATTTCCTTAACTAAGAAATGATAAAGAAAAAGTAACCATTTCAAAGGATTGTTGACCTCTATGACTAGTTTTGAGATACAATATAGTTCTCAATGATCGATATCATGTATGACTATAACCAAATTAGGGTTTACAGTGCAGATATTTCAATGTTTTCATTTCTAGGACTCTATGAACACTATGAGTTCTAAGTGATTCCCTTTTGTGTGATGAATGTCTCCACAATTTGTTTTTGGAATTGATGAACTATGTATTATATACATACATAGAGTAGTTTGGTTTTATCTTCAATGAAGACATAATCATCTACTTTTCATCATAGGAAGAGCATTCAGAGAACTTGAGGATGGACAATGATAATCATCGATATAACCAGATTTAAGGAAATATCTCAAAGTTAAGGTAAAGGATTCATGAGGCTTACATTATAGGGAATATAATTTCTAAACATGGTTTATCCATGGTGATAGAAATGATCGATTCAGTAATTTCTTGTGATCCACCCAAGAGGGTGTTGGGGGTGTGGAGATTTGATGGCTTGGTGTTGTACTACAAATGGTTTTTGGTAGAAATATCTAGAAAAATAGTCCCTTTGAATGATCAAATTTAGAAAAAGAATCTTTTTACCATATCTGAGTTGTGCCAGAGGGAATTCAAGGAGTGTAGGTTAAAGTGATCTATTGTCGAGAATACCATTGGAGTTTATGGAGTTCATAGTACATTTTGATACATGAGGATCTAGTCTCTACAACATGTTGATTCAATGGTGGGATGAAATCTTATACTGGTATAGGAATTTGAGACACCATAAAAAGAACTAAGTGACCCATTTCCTATCAAAATTAGCAGATTTCTTTACCCTGAGTATGTGGAAGAGAAACATTTTGGGAGAGTGCTTTATGGGTTACTCAGACCATAAGAGTCTTAGGTACATCTTCAAATAAATAGACTCTAACCCGAGACAGTTACACTAGTTCGAGTTCCTGATGGAATATGAATTATAAATAGTCTATAAAATAGAGAAGGGAAACATTGTATCATATGATCATTGTAATGACCCAGACCTGGCCAGCCACCCGAACAGTGTCGAACGGGTTGGGTGTCACTACCTTAGGCGCACCTCCCCTGAAAGCCAAAGGCTGCTGACTAGTAGCAAGGGTCTGTTAGGTATAGTGGGGAGGCTATACCCTCTCAGAGGATAATAATAAGGGTAATGGACATAGTATAATAGTAATGATGCAGCGGAAAGAAAGACTTAGCAAACTCAAACCAGACCCGCAGAGCGGAAGCATAATCAATATAGTTAAACAGCGGAAGAAATAAATATAAACAACAGTAGCAAAAATAAACAAAACAGTATGCTGATAACATATAACTACAACTGAACAGAAAAAAGTGTATCCAAACCATGTCATACTCAACTGAATATAAAAAGGGTGCCAATGCATAACCAACAGTGGATACAACAAGTAATAAATCTGATACAGAAAAGTAAACAAAACAAAGTAGACCCAGCTAGGAATGACCTCAAGGTCCATACCATCTCAATGCAATAACTAACGCAGCCCCGCTCCTGAAGCTGACCTCTTTCCTCCACATAAATCCAAAATGTCTACATGAATCCCGAAGGGCCCATGCAAGGTGTGAGACAAATCTCTGTTGGATACCACCCAACGGTGTATACCAAATATATGTGTTTAATCAGCCATGCATTTACAAGAAAATCTGTCAAAAGTATAGTGCACAAGTAATCACAAACTCCTCAGGTGTTCAAAAGCCACCAAGAAGTGTCACCTACATCAGTCAAGGTCGGAATCTCTGTCGGCCCCATCCTCGCCCTCGGCCCCATCCTCACCCCCGGCCCCATCCTCGCCCTCGTTCTCATCCTCATCCTCACCCTCGTCCTCTTCAACATCCTCGTCATCACCAATAATGTCATCATCATAGACACCACTAAAACTACCACCTGGTGCATTGTATAATGCACCCATCGAAGACATAAATGTCTGACAAGCCACGCTTGCCTCTGGTGGAAGTGATGAAGATAAAGCTTTGATCAGTTTCATAAATTATTTCTCCCTCATTTGAACAAGTTCTTCCAACTCTGTGACCCTTTTATTAGACTGTCTTGCATACTCCTTTACATGTTCCAAGTCAGTTGTACTAGAATGTATACCTGGAGAGGAACAATACCTCGTTGGGACTATATTCTTACCAGGTCGGCAGTATACTCGACCAGAGTGCTCATCTCCCAAAACCTGATATAAATGATCGTGTGGCCCTAAATTTTCAGGCTCCAGGGTATCAAGAGCCTCTAAAGCAGCCTGTTAAAAATATTAATAGATTATGAAATTTCAAAATACATATTAAACTTTGAAATAAACAAATTAAATCTTACAATCTTTTCTTGTGTCGGTTCATTAACTGAAGTTCAATCTTTTTTCCTTCTACTCGAGAAATTTTTTTTCTCAAGGGATACATCCTTAAATATTCAATTTGTGTTTCTGTAATGACATTGATACAATATAAAGTGCATGTATAATCATATATTTAATATTAAATATATCACATAATTTTATTAGGAGACAATAAAAAGGGCAAGTCCTAAAGAAAAATTATAAACAACTATATCATACCAGCTGCTTCTGATAATCTGACATAGGTGTGCACCCCAAAGTGTGCAGGTATTGATTTGAATCAATGTTTTTTTTATGATTTTTTCATAAGATTCCTATATAATGTTTAATAATAAATATGAAAATATTAATGAAAAATATGAAAATTGTCATTTAAATATCTCAAATGGGATTAATACCTTAAATTTGGAAGTCGCCCAATGGGTAATCATTTGGAGATATTGCTCTATCGGGAAGTCATCCATGATAGGTAATGTCTCACACTTTGTGCTCACTATATCACACCAACCAACATACAGCTCATGCTTATAAGCTCTCCAAAGATCTCCTATCTCATTTAAACGTGCTGATCGTGCAGCTTCACCATCAGAGAAGTTAAACCGAAGCTGACATCCAATAGATTAATTCATATAAATAAAAAAATACTAAATTAAATCCAATAAAACTTTTACCCATATTTTGGCCCACACATTATCCTTGACTTCGTGTGGCAGATGTCTCCAAGAGAGAGGGCTGACCAGAATGATGTCGGAGAATTTGGATAGAGTCTCCAAAAAACCCCGACATTCCTTCCAAGATTTATTAATAATCTATCCATCATCATTTTATTCAACCATCAACTGTGTCTAGAGGTTCCATACCGCACACAAGCGAGTACACCCCATCCCCCGCCTCCTATCAGTAGATAAATCTATTATTAAATAAAAAAATTATCAGTATAAGTTATAACAAAAAAATTGGTATAATAATTTTTTAGAGTTATATAAATTTACCTGTGTTAGTCAGATCAATGTGTGTCACTGGATGTGGAAAAGCTGAAGCAATATCCTATACAAGTGGAGTTTCCCTCAGTGTATGCTCCTCAATGACATACTGTGTCGGAGCAGGAGTCGAAGAAGGTGGAATATAATAGCTCTGATATAATGAACCAGACAAAAAAGATGATGGCACAGACTTCTGGCCAACTGCTAGTGTAAACATCGGAGGCCTAAATATCCTGTGTGTCCCTAATGACATAGTAGGATCAAAATGGGGCATAGACGATACATCTGTGGTAGGTGCATAGTCCAATCAGGTACGACCAGTGGATCATCTGAATCTCGCATCATGAGCCCTCGTACCACCAGCCTCAATATCGGGACCACCAGATAGTCATCGAACTCTGACACCACCCCCCTCCTACCACCAGCCTTCGTACTGGGAGCAATATCAGGCCCCTTGTCAAATATCTCTCGTTTAGGGGTTGCATCCTGAAATAATGTTTAACAAAAAAGTAAACACATGTTATTATAAGTCATTGAAATATATATATTTGATATAAAATACTCACAATAGGGATGAGTGGAGGAATACCCATTTGTGTCATGCAACGATTATTTTCTGTCACATTTTTCCACTGCCTCTCTTCAATGGGTGACATTTCCTGCAATGAAAACAAATATGGAAGTAATTATAAATAGATAACTAATGTGTAACCCAAAAAAATATAGAAAAACCATTCTGATAAAAAAACAGAAAGAAATAGAATATTTATGGTGTTGTGAAGGTAGGCATTAGGATTCACACTCTGAATGATGTAGGTGAAACATGTAGGTGAGGACATTACATTATGATTCTATATATTTCCCACCACAACTTCGGGTTCACAATCAACTTTGAAAAATGAGCTATTAGAGTCCTCATAAGTAATAAACAGATTGCTTCTAATTGCAGTAGGGATAATTTCAACTTCATCATCACCATCATCAAACAAATGTATGGGATTTACTTCATTAATTACACCAAATTTAGAATGACGATGATCATTCACATAAAAAACTTGTTTCACCATTAATTCCAATACATATGGTTCATCGGTGGAAAGAGTGTGAGTCATATCAACTACTCAAAATCCATAATCATCAATAAAGGTGAATTGCTTCGTCATTGAATCAAACCATTGACATTTCCTCATCGTGACTCGACCATTCAAGTAATAATCAAATATTATTATTTTCATTATGACTCCATAATAGGATACATTTTATGAATGAGGTCTATTATCTGATGAACTAGCATAATAGTCTGTTTTGGCAGTTTGCATAGCACAATCATGTTGTGTTCTAATGTTTCTTGCTCGTTTAGTAATAATAAAATTGTATCCATTTATCACAAGTGATTTACAAGCATGAACCATGGTATTAGGTCTAAAATCTAAAGCTCTTATTTCCTCAGAAACAGATTCTGCAGGAAAACTCAAAACTTGAAATATAAAAAAATCATTAACATAATTAAATATTATTTTTACATAGTAATTACAGAAATATTTTTACCTTAAATTTCAACCACGCAGAAAACACTTTTCTATGAATATTCTCTTTCTTTGTCAAAGATATAAAACAATGCTTTCTATATATCAATTCTTTATGTTCCCTTTAGATAAAAATAATAATAGTTTGAAAAATATTTAAAATTACAATAAATAAGATAAGAGATACATGTACAATTTTCTTACATGATATACTCATCGAAAAAATCACAATTGAACAACACTGTGTGATGTACAATCTCTCACTCTTCAAAGATTAATGTCTTCAATAAATATGATCCTGAAATTCCTCCTTTCTAAGGATGTGGTGAAAAATTGGGTTCAATTTGCCCATACTGTTCTTCTTAATTTCTCATTGGTCTGTTTCTTCTCGTAGTAAGATCAGACAAATACATTGAGCAGAAATCAATAAATTCTTGAGCCATGTTACCATTCACAATAAATCCTTCGGGATAATTCATCTTCCAAACAAATGATTTCAATGTGCACATGTTTCATTCAGTTGGATACATACAACAGAATGAAACTGGTCCTCCAAGAAGTATTTCGTTCGGAAGATGGACAGTCAAATGCAACATGCATGTAAAAAATGATAGAGGGAATATTTTCTCTAACTCATAGAAAATCAGTGGTGTCTCTGCCAACAGTTTTTGCAAGAAGTATTTGGACAACCTCTTATCACAACGTTCTCTAAACAAATATAACAACTGAATATATAAGACTCTTACATTATTGGACAAGAGATGAAGGATTGTTATTGGAATCAACTCATGAAAAAGGACGTTATAATCACGATACATCAATGATTTTTGCTTCAACTCTTTTCTGTTGACCCGTTTTGATAAATTTCATCAATATCCATCAAGGACATTAATAATCTCTTGCACTTTCAAAATTTTATTTTTTTCTCCAGGTGGAATCAAATAAGAAGCACTTGGAACTTTCCATTTATTTTCACTAATACAAACATGATGAAATTCTGGTCTGATCCCCCAATCTACCAATTCATGAAAAGATCATAAATCATCTTTTGTCTTCCCTTTTCCATTTTGAAGAATTGAAAGCAACAATTCACATATGTTCATTTCAATGTGAATTACATCTAAGCAATGAAGTAACAAGTTGGTTGACCAATATGACAACTCAATTACATTACACTTCTTCTTCCAATTGTAATAGGTATCATTGGAAATATTTTTCCTCAATCTAGATTTCATTACCCCCTTCCCAAATGAATAACTGAAATCTTTCAATTCATTAAAAACATCAATTTTAGACATACACGGACGTGGATCGTCAGTCTCTATGGTAATGCAAAATCTTCAACGATTGTTTCTAGGAGGATGTTTCATTGGAATGAATTGTCGATTTCCCACAAAACATAAACTAGAACAATATTTCAGTCTTCTCAATCGAGTATTATTCATATAAATAAGACATGGCAATTTCCCTTTTATGCTCCATCCAAACATCATTGAATAAGCCGGAAAATCATTGATTGTCCACATAAGTGATGCACACAACTGAAAAATGTCTTTTGAATATGTATCGTATGTGGGAACACCCACATCCCAATGAATTTTCAACACTTTTATTAAAGGTTGCATGTATACATTTATATCATTGCCGAGATCAGAAGGGCCAGATATTAGTATACATGAGAAAGTGTAAGGCTTTTTGATACAAAACCATGGTGGAAGGTTATAAATGTGTATGAAAACGGGCCATGTGCTGTACAAAGTAAGAATCCTTCAAAATGGATTAAAACCATCACACGAAATACCCAGTCTCATATTACGCACATCAGCTGCAAATTCAGGATATCGAGCATCAAATCCTTTCCATGAAAATCCATATGCAGGGTGAACCGGCTCTTCATTATTCTTTTTTCTCTCAGTGTCATGCCATCACATTTTTACTGATATTTCATTAGACATGAAAACGTTCTATAATCTGGGGATCAATGGAAAGTTCCACATTACATTTTGTGGCACACGAGATGGTGTTCCATCATCTTTTGGCTTCTGTCGGGAGGTTCCACATTTGATACAATCATTTCTTTCAGTAGTTTCCTCCCAAAATAAGATACAATCATTCGGGAAAGCATAATTTTTTCTTGAGAATCCAAGTTCATAAACTAACTTCCATTCCATATGGTGGTTTGAGGTATTATCTGAATCATCTAGAAGTAATTACTTCAAGAAAGTAAGAATGTAATCAATTTAATTATGTGAAAACCAATACATAATTTTCCCATGAAACAATCAGATTAAAAATTCCAACATTTTCATTTTACCACAATGATGGTATACTGGAGTCGTTGCAGCATCATTCAATTTTTTCACCCTATCAACATCATCATTTTCATTGGACACATCATGTCTTCTTGTATGAAATTATTTTTGGCTGGATATCCTTTCTTTCTCAAGATTCCGAATAAATGGAAACCAATCATATATCAAACTCTCCAATTCCGTCCTATCATTTAGATCATCAACATTTTGAGATTCCATTTTCTCTCAATTGTTATACCACACATAATAGTTTGTTTGGTATCCACATTTGGTTATATGATAGCTAACTGCTTCACGACTCAACCAGGGTCTTCCAACACAATTATAATACGGGCAGTGTATGCGACCACAATCAGAAGCCTTGTCGAATGAAAAATCTGAAAAGATGTTCAAATTATTTTGATAATTGGTTGAAATATGATTAGTTTTGTACATCCAACATCTATACATTCGGTAAAAAAATTCAATAAGTCATTTCAAATAAATTCAATAATATTGAAGTTCAATAAAAAAATATTTATGTAAATGAAAAATTGATTACATTAAATAAAAGCATAACTAACACATTACTCCATATGAGAATCATATTAAGAAATACAAAAAAATACAATGTATATAATAAAATAAGATTCATAATTTCTAATGACTATATTCAAGGATTTACAAGTAAGATATTCGAAGTGGATCAAGGAATACATTATCCTTAAGGGTCTTGTTGGGAGTACATGATTTTTATACTTTAAATGATTCACGGAGATCAGGATGAGGATTAGGATGAGGATCACGGGAGTGGAGGGGTTGTCCAAGGGGGTACAGGGTGTCCAGAGGGGTGTGGGTGTCCAAGGGTGGTGGGGCCATCCGGGGGGTCACATGTGTCCAGGGGGTGGGGGCTCTCTAGGGGGGGTCAAATTGTCCAGGTGGGCGGGATGTCCACGGGGGTGTTCAGGATGTCCTGGGGGTGGGGGAGTCCATGGGGTGGTCGGGTTGTCCAAGGAGGTGAGAAGGGTGTTCAGTGGGTGGGTGGAGCTGTTCGGGGGGGGGGGGGGGATGAGGTGTCTAGGGGGGTGGACAGGCTACCCATGGGGTGGAGGGGCTGTCCAGGGGGTCTGGGGTGTCCAGGGGGGTGGGCGGGTTACCTCGAGGGGGAGGGGGGGGGGTTGGGGGGTTGGGGGGGCTATCCATAAGGGATTGTCGGGCTGTTCAAGGGGTGGTCGGGCTGTCCACGGGGGTGGAAACACTATCTAGTGGGGTTTTGGGTGTCAAATGGGTGGGGGTTTCTAGGTGGTGGGGGTGTCTGGGGGGATGGGGGTGTTTGGGGGTGGTGGGAGGGTGTCTAGTGGTGGGGTGGGAGGGCTGTCAACAAGGGTGGGGGGGCTGCCCATGGGGGCACGGGCTATCCAGGGGGGTGGGCGGGCTGTCCATGTGGGTGGAGGGGATGTTCAGGGAGGTTTGGAGTATCCAAGGGGTGGGGGTTGTCCAGGGGGTGGGCGGGGAGTATAGGGGGTGGAAGGGGTGGTGAGGCTGTCCAGGGGGTACAGGGTGTCCAGGGGGTGGGTGGGCTATCCCTAGGGGTGGGGGGTAGTCCACGGGGGGAGGGGGTGTCCAAGGGGTGGGTGGGATTATCCAGGGGTACTATATCTAGTTCCAAATCATCCATTGGACAATACAAAAAAATTGACTGATAACATCTACTTTTTCTTCTTTAGTTTGCGGTAGTTTAAATCACTTCTATATGGTTCTACGATGCTTTCTAAAAATCAATGCTAAAATTGGCATCAACATCAAACTCATGTTAGTTTTATAAATTTAGCGGCAGCTTTGGGGAATCGTTACATAATTTTTTTAGTGGATTTATTTGTTTTAGCGACTGTTTCACTTGCCAAAAAAATGGAAATGATACAGTATCGGTTTGAACCACAATTATAACCTCACAATTTTTTGTCATGGAAAAAAACTGCTGAAACAAAAAAACGGTAAACAAATATTGACCTTAAATAGTGGTGGTTTAAACTACTACTAAACCACCATTATGCATATATATCAGGGGTTTAAAATGTTTCTATATAAACCCAACTTCGGAATTTGCGACCAGGGAAGATAAAAACAAAATCCAATACATATGTTTAAAATTATATCCATATTCACAAAACCCACCTATGAGATCATATAATCATTAAAGTTATCAACTTGGTTTACTAGAATGTAAAAAATAATTGACTCTTCCATGAATACATTACATTATTTAAGAAAGGAAAAACATTCAAGTGGCTATTAGATTTCTATGTCATCTTTGCAAGATATTAATGAAGGAAGAAGTGAACTCATTAGAAAATATAATGATATGTAAACAATCATAAAATGGTATTAAGATATGGGATATTAGTGGTAATGATCAAACATGGATCTAAACATATAAAGGATTCACTAAGTGTAAATATGCTTAATGAGATTTTAGAATACAATAAGAATGGGATCTGTCATTGTACAGTTCCAAATAAACCACTTAGAAAATATTTTACCTATTTTATAAACCAATATGTAAATACCACTCATTTATATCATTAAAATGTTAACAGGTATCATTATTAAAAAATCAAATGTTGGCATCATAAAAACATAACAAAATAGTCACTTAGTGAGTCGACACCACCTACAAAAAAATTAGGCACACTTTATGAATACAATGATCTCTAAGAATAACATAAGAATAAACCACCCAAAATTCCTTACTAAAGTAACCCAATACATAATCACTATAAATCCATCAGAAAGAAAAATACATTAAAAAACAACACTACAACCTCAATAGAACAAAATAAAAGGAAGCCCCATGATCCTAGAAAATTTCCACCATTCATAGGTGGAATCACTATATTAGTGGTAGTATGTCGTATGTTTAGTTACAAATGATATATGAAACCAATGTCAAACCTAGTCACATACATCTACCAATCATGTATTAGTCATTGATTTAATATCAATTAGTGTGAATTGTAAAATTTTCCAAAATCCCCAAAATAGGAAAAAATGAGGTGATCTTTCTAGATATTAAAATAAGTGTAGAAATTAGAGGAAGAGGGATTCTTTGTTTGTATTTGGGAAGAGGTTTAATGATTCTAACCGAGATAGCAGAGTTGTAGCTGATCAGATGGAATAAATAGGGTAAGGGTTCAGCTGCATGTCGGGGCTTCTGGAAATTGGGGGAAATGAGTTATGTGCTCTACTGCAGGGGATTCTAGAAATTGGGAGATTTTTTGGAGACCTTTCCCAATGGTTTGTAAAAAAATTTAGAAAAAATGGCCTTTACCAATGGTTTGATACAAACCATTGGTAAAGGGTGAAATCATTTTTGATTTCCCTATGGTTTCTTCAAACCATTGGGAAAGCCTTCACGAAACCAAGATTTACATATGGGTTTTACAAACCGTTGGTAAAAACACATATACAAACAGTTCTGGAGAATCATTGGTATACAAGTGTTGGGAAAACCCAACATTCCATAATTGTTTAATATTTATGATACCCATTTACTTTCATGTGTATTGATATTATTTTTTATGATTTTGAGGAAACCGTATATATGATTTCATTATTAGATTTGTAGGACCTATATATCCTTCCAATTCATTAAGTAATTATTTATATATCATGAAATAGACATGATTATAATGATAAATGATCTCAGCTCAATATTATAAGGCTGAAATGGGAAATGAAATCAGTTCATTATTATTGGGTTGGAACAGAAAATAAACTAAGTTCAGTACTATAGGGATGAATGTGAAATGAACTCAATTCAGTAACTCATGGTAGGAATGGGATGTAAACCTGGTTGAGTAAAGGAATTCACCCACAATGACGGTATCAACAACAATTCCCAGATTACTATATAAATAATCATATCTTCTTATGTGTTTTCCATATCTCCATGTTTTATTCCTACATTATTCTTTCATGGATTTTGTTATTTATTTCTTAATTAATCATGTCATATGAACTTCCATTGTTTATTCCATGATTCATATTTATGATATTTGATATGAAGGGTATGATATTAAATTTCCATGATCATGTTCTCTAACCATTACATTAAGGATTATGTTTACATGTATCCCTTTTTTACTCTTACTGATCATGTGAGCTCATCCCATTTTTTGATTCCTTCCCTAGTGTATGAAGATATATTTATTTTATTATATTTATAATAGAGGTTCTAGTCTTGAATAACCTTTATTGAGATAATGTTTCTTGCCCATGTTCCAATGTTTATGTTTCAATATATCCAAAGGCACTGGACTAGTATGGTAATTGGGTGTCTGTTTTTATAATGTATTAATTATTTCCCATAGGAGATGTAATGTTAATGTATGAAAAGAGAGGGAATCTATAGTTGTTATTAGAGTAAATATTTAGTTACCCTTGGGAAGCTAGGATGTGAAACCCTTAGTGAGAACCCTAATGAAATTTCTAGGGATAAATCTAAGGATATGGAAAAGGTATAGAAAAATGTCCTGGAATTTTGGTAGTGGATATTGTGATTGGTTTCCAAGAAATATATCCCGTTCTGAATACTACAAGTGGATGGGGTGCTAGTATAGATTGACCTAAGGGTAAAAACACTGAAAATATGTTCTTTTCCCAACTCAGGGAAATCTAGTACATTAAAAATGTCTTTACTACACGCTAAGTTTGACACTCCCTAGGGACATACTTTTGGAATTCACAAACTCTTCATGAACAATAATGAAGTATTTAAATATAACTTGAAAATGATTATTATATTATGAACCTATGGTATCATATATTAAGGAAGTTATCTAGATTTATACTCATATAATTAATTATTTTCATGATTATGTGGGTTTCTACTAGGATATTTAATGCCCACACTAAGCTTCTGGTTTTATTCAATCTTAGGAAATGGAAGGAACTAAATTAACAAGGATTATGATGGATGATTTTTTAATAAGTAGTCAACTGGGATGATCACTGTAGTGAAATATATTGTGATCATTCATAATCAATTTTCATGGAACGTGATTAAAAACATATACATAAGACAAATCTTAGACTCACCACGTAAGAGAAAGAAGGAGTTTGTTGAGATTTTATGTAACAGATACCATAGAAGATAAAAGATTAGTTTTGAATAGTCTCATGAATATATAAATAATCACCCCAGTGAATAAAATAGAGGAATAATAATATTTTTTTATTTTTGATGATAAGGACACAAATAAAGTGAATGGAAGGTGAAAATTATGAGATTATTTAATAAAATGGATGAGAATATTAGACTCCCTATGGAATCATCAAACATTATGTGTTTTAAGTATGAAATATGTGGTCATTTTGAAACTCATTGTCCCAATTGGGAATCTCTTGAAGATAATTCACAAGTTGGTGTTAGTAATTGTTACATTGCATATAATGAAGAGAGAAAAAATGAAATATCAATGGAAAGAGGTTTTTTTAATAGGATGTGATATCATTATTCATTGTATAAGGATAAAGTATAATAACATTTTTTTATGTATTTGGATTCAATAATAATATTATATAAGGCTTTTTTTAGTTTAGTTTTTCTCTATTGATTTACAATAACATAGTTAATGGTTTTGATGGTATAAAAAAGTTATATAATGGGAAGGTAATGTCCATAAGAAACTCATGATGAAGGGAAATATAATTATCAATATGTTCTTTATGTTATGATAATGTTTCTTTGATAAATATATATGGGATATTAATAAGTAAATTTGAGAGTAATGATTACCTTAGAACTAATTAAGGATATGTTGAAAAGTATTTCATGATATCATGGATAAAGTTTACAAATTATTGGAATTAAGGAATATATCTTGTTATCCTTGAAATAAAAAACCATGCATGTTTTCAATAATGATTTTTCGTTATTGAGGTTGTTACCATGCTTCAAGAGAATATATGATGAGGGTATTCACATATTTGAAATGTGACAACCAGGTTATACATTGTGATATATGGGAGAATAATTGTTATGTTGATTTTTTGAATTTCATTATATTATTTTGGATTTTTATCTTTCAATGGGTTATAATGTTAACCATTCCAAATTTTTTTTCTTAAACATTGTAGTATATATTTATTCATTGAGTTTGTGTTGAAAATCATTTTTAATAGGCTATTTATTGAATAAAAATGACACAATGATTTAAATATAATTTATTTTTGAAAATATATTTTTTTAGAAGAGGACATCACAAATATAAGGTGAAAACTAATAATTTTTGCCAAGGTTGTTGGTCTTGAACCCATGGACAAAGAATGATAAGGGTTTCATGCCTACCACTGGCCTACATGATATCCTGGTTGATGTAGAATTATTTTTGATGCATAATTTTTTATAATGAAAGAGATGTGTTTACATTTATGATGAGAAATTAATGTATTAACCATATTAATTTTAATAATAATTATGGGTTTTTATTCTTTTATTGGCCTTAATATCTGCAAAAATTGTATTTTAGTGCTTCAAGTATCAATGTTAATCTATGGAAATCCATTTCTTAATGTGATTGATAAATTAGAAATAGTCAAAATCACCACTAAATAATCAAATTTTGTTAATAGAAATATATCCAATAAGTATATTTCTTTATATTTTTTAGTCAATAAATGAATTACTCAACAATAGGATAACTATCAAAATAAAATGTGTTGTCCTAATATCGTAATTTTTTGGATCCAATGGCATATTAAATCCTCCCAAATTTATGAATTTAAGGAACTCAATGTTTCTTTGATAATTCAATTGTTTGTGATTGATGACCTCAATCACTCTCTATAAATATTTATTTTTCACCGATGTACAATCTTCACACCCAACTCATGTTCCTGTATTTGGAATTCTAGTTATATGTTACTTTAGGTATACATTATGGTTCCAAATTTCCCATTTTAGATGAGGTTTTGTTGGACTCACTTGTTTTTATAATCCCAAATCATGTTTAAATATTGATCATGATATATTAAGTCAGTCATTAATCTTTTTAATCTACATCTATAATTATCTTATTCTCAACAAAGTATTATCTTAAGACTCATGAATTTGCAGCATCAGCTTACAGTTCAACCTTATCTGAATATAAGTTCACAGTTAAAGGCTACTGGTAAAAGCCATCTGTTCAAAGTCACCATTATAGATCACTATCACTCTAAGTCACTGAAGCTATAAGATCA
Source organism: Viscum album (assembly GCA_963277665.1). Taxonomy (NCBI): domain Eukaryota; kingdom Viridiplantae; phylum Streptophyta; class Magnoliopsida; order Santalales; family Viscaceae; genus Viscum; species Viscum album. Next base: position 1,495,373,094 of record OY728142.1, read on the forward strand.
CCGTTGAAGATTTTTTAGTCACTTTTGGAAGCTACTGGTACACCGGTACTGTCAAAAGGTCACTACTATGACAAAAATTCTGTTTGAAGTCCACTGTTAGACTCCTTCTCAAGTCTTCTATTGAGAACCACACTGTTCAAGCCTACAGTTGGACAAGTCTACCGTTAGTAGAAGGCTAATGCTGGACGACTCCTATTTTCGAGATAGTCGACTATTGTTCAATGTCCACCGATGAGGAGATACTGTTTCATAGAGTAACAACTACTATTATAGGCCTATAGACAAAGATCCTATTTTTGAATTTCACAGTTGAATTGTCTACTGATGATGTCCACAGTTGTAAAGACAACTGATGGACAAGTCTATCACGTGACATGCATCTGCTACCTATCTAATGATAATCTATTCTTTTCATTACCAATTTTATTAATAATATTATAACTGTCAGGTCTGGACAAATTGATACACCTAAAATTATTTAATGTTATTTTTAGGTATATTAGGAAATAATATGATGTACGAGATATACCACACGTTGTTGAAACATTTTTCCTATCGACCCCTACTGAACCAAAAGAGATATAGATGAACTAGAAAAGAGTATATATATATGAGAGAAATACATTCAAAAGGATATATATAATACATACAGAAACAAGAAAAGTGGAGTGGATATATTGAAGATACACAGAAAACTCATAGGAGTGAACCACACACAATCTGACGAAGAACCTTCAAGCACCCATTAATAAAAACATAGAGCTTCAGGAAGATCTATTTAAATAATCTTCTCCATGATGTCGTGGTGTGCTAAAAAGAGCTTAAAACCCAAGAAACTGATCATCTCTACATCTGGAAGTCAGAACCTGAAAGCTGCAACACTCTGTTTTGGAGGCAACATACAGAGAAGGACCAACACATCATTTACTTCATTCCAACGAGTCCAGAGTTGAACTTCCAACACAACAGAGCATTCTAAACTTATCCATACTATCTTTAGCTCTATTGTGTTTCAATACTTTAAATTTTTGAGCAGTGTGTATGTGTTATACACACTGACTTTTGTGATTAAACTGAGGGATACTGAAAATCTCCATATGAAACTATATTTACATTTTTTTCCCACGTATAACTGTGGAAGAATCCTTGTGTGGCTTGGTAGTTTATTATCCCATGAAGAACTGTGGTAGAGATTGTAAAACCTGGACAGTTTATGAAAACTGTTTTAAATCCCGATACAGGTTGTGTATCACTTTTAATATAATTTCTTGGTGGCAGGTGATCACCATGTGGAGAGGACTAGGTCTTGTCTTAAGACTGAACCTATTTCTTAAAGTGTTGTGTTCATTCTTCCATTACTCTGTTTTACAATTATCTGTTGTGCTTATACTTGAAAAGTCAAAAATATGTTTTTACATCCACTCTGATAGTTAGTTATGAATAGTGCGTATATCTGATTTGTTTAGTAAACCTGTTTCAAAAGATTAATTAGTCCCCAAATTGATTCAACTGAGGAGTAATCAACCTTTGAGAAACCGATTGAACATTAAGTCACTTATATCTCTACTGCTTTAATTGACAGGGCCATTTTAATTTGGGGGACTATAATCCTAAATTTTTTTAACTAAAATTTGAATTGGAACTCAATTCACCCCTATTGAGTATCCACTCTGACCAAAATTTGTCATCAAAGGAAACAGCTTTATATACAATGTTTTCAACCCTCTATTTTTCAAGCTGTGATTTTATCTTTATCTTAAAGATCCTAAATTTTTGTTAGTTCCAAATTTTATCTCTTTAATATATTTTCTAAAATCTGTTTATGGAAAATAGACTAGATGGTGCTTCTCCTAACATGCCACCTTTCTTTAATGGTGTGAATTATGCTCAATGTAAAATTAAAATGAAAATTCATTTAGAAAGTATTCGTTTTGATATTTGGTCAGCTATAGAATCAGAATATGAGATCCCCAAAACTGCTAGATCTACCTGGGATGATTCTACAAAGTTTGACAATAACAATAACCATAAAGCAATGAATTCCCTTTACTGCTCTTTATGAGATGAGGAATTTAACATAATTTATGCATGTAAAACAGCTCATGAAATCTGGGACACCTTGGCTGTTTCTCAAGAAGGAACACCTAACGTGAAGGAAATGAGATTAAATACTTATACTATTAAATATGATAATTTTATGATTAGACCTGATAAACCCATTTATTACATGTACTATAGGTTTAATGATATTGTTAACACCACGAGTTTACTGGTAAAAGTTGTTCCAGTGATGGAGAAGATGATGAGAATATTGAGATGTTTTCCTGACAGATGGAGAGGCACTTTTGTGTCTATCCGAGAGTCATGTGACATCAGCAAGCTACCGGTTAAGGAGTTGATTGGTAAACTAATGATGTATGAAGAGGAAATAAAGGTGAACAAAGAAGAAGATGATGAACCCCAAAGAAAATATGTTCCATTCAAGTCTGGTACTTCAAAGAGCAAAGAAAAAAAGAAAATACATATTCCTACTGAAAGTTCAACTAGTGAAGATTCAGATTCAGACAGTGATGAATAAATGGCTCAAATAGCCGGGATATTTAAGAAGTTATATAGGAAGAAGATGTTTCTTAAAAAACCAAACTACAAAGGTAAGTTGAAAAAGGATTGGAGGAAATCCGATAAGGAATATGATATAGTCTGCTATGAATGAAAGAGGAAAGGACACGTCAAGGATGATTGTCTGAAGTTAAAATTCAAAAAGAAATATGACTATAAGGATAAGAAGTACAAAAAAGCCATGAAAGAATCCTAGAGTGCTTTGGAATACAACACAAGTTAATCATAAGCTACTGACTCTGAAAATAATCATTCCATCATTTGCTTCATGACTAACATATTTGATATACCTGTTTCCCCTGTTTTAAATGATTATTATTCTGGAAATAATAGTAATTCGGATAATGATGAAAATATGTATAAGGATGAAATGTATGAATATTGAAATATACTGGAAGATACCTGAAATGAACTAAAATATAAATACAAATCTTTGAATAAACAGCATGCCTTGACTAGTAACATTAAAACAGATCTAAGTGTAGAAAAAGAAAAGAATGCTCAATTGTTGAAAGAGAACACTCTGCTTAAATTATCTAATGAACAATTAAGAATGGATATTGAGAAGTTCACTGATGGTAGGGATACCTTGACACAGTTTCTAGGAAACATATTGCTCCAAAATATACAACTGGTATAGGATATCATCCTAGAAAGAGACAAATTAAAAAACCAATTTTTTCCCAAAAACCTGGACAGTTCAGTTCTAATTCTAGATCATCATTTGAGAAAAAAATTTCTAAAGGACCGAAGAAAGTATTTATACCTCAAAATATGATTTTTGATTTTAGAAAATCTATAAAGCAAATATGGGTTCCCAAAGTCTCATTGGCTAACCTTTCTGGACCCAAGAAGATCTGGGTACCAAAATTATCCCAGGTTTAATCTGTTTTGAAGGAAAGTTGTTTAAAGAGTTCATGTATGACCCTATGGTACTTGGACAGTGGATGTTCCAGACATATGATAGGAGACTACATTTTCTTCAAGAGTATAACTAATGTTGATGGTGGGAATTTCACCTTTGGTGACAATGGTAAAGGAAAAATCATCGGCTTAGGCCAGATTGGTAACCTTGATACAATGTTAATTTCTAAAGTAATTTTTGTTGATGGATTAAAGTATAATTTACTTATCATATCTCTGTTATGTGATGATGGCCTTAATGTTAAATTTGAAAATTATTCATTCAATTTTTTTAATTCAAAAAATGATTTATTTTTCACTGCATGTAGAAATGAGAATGTATATGCTGTTGATTTAAACTCCTTAGCCAAACAAAATGTTTCTTGTTTAAATGCTTTTCATAAAGAGTCATGGTTGTGGTATAGAAGATTAGGAAACTATAATGTGCATTCACTTACGATGCTATCTAAGAAATGGTTAGTTAGAGACTTACCTAAATTAGAATTCCCAATTGATAAAGTGTGTAATCCCTTTCAAGAGGGAAAAACACAAAGTTTCTTTCAAACCAAAGAAAGAAGTTTCAACTTCTCAACCACTTGAGTTGGTTCACATGGATTTGTTTGGACCATCAAGTGTTTCAAGTCTAAATGTGATGCACTATGTTTACATTCTTGTAGATGACTTTTCTAGGTATACTTGGGTATACTTTCTAGCTCACAAAAGTGAAGTTTGTTCCTATATTGTCAAATATTCCAAGTCTATAAAAAACATTAGTAGACATAAGATTAAAACCCTGAGAAGTTATCATGGCCATCAGTTTGAGAATCATGAGTTTGAATATTACTGCTCAAACAATGGCTATAATCACAACTTTTCTTCCCCTAGGACACCTCAACAAAATGGAGTTGTAGAAAGAAGAAATAGGACCCTTCAAGAAATTGCAAGGACTCTGCTTTATGAGTATGAATCACCTATTTATTTTTTGGCTGAATCTGTAAATACAGCTTGTTGCATTATGAATAGAGTTTTAATTAGACCTATTCTAAAAATAACCCCTTATGAAATTTGGAATAATAAGAAGCCTAAGGATAATTATTTTAGAGTTTTTGGTTGCAAAGCCTATATTCATAATACTAAAGATAATCTTGACAAATTTTCTCCAAAAAGTGATGAAGGAATGTTCCTGGGTTATTCTATTTCAAGTAAAGAATATAGAGTGTTCAATAAGAATACCATATGAGTGGAAGAATAAGTTCATATCAAATTCGATGAGACTAATCCACATGAGCCTAAAACCTCTTTTGAACATCTTGAGGAATAATTGTCAAAACTGAACTTTAATGATAGAAATAGTTAATCCCCTATAAAAGTATCCAGTTCTGTAAGTTTTCCAGAATTTGCACCTGCTGATTTTGAACCAACAGACAACAATGAAGAATCTTGTTCAACCCTTCCTAGAGGTATTATGACTCTCAAGAATCATCCTCTAGATGATGTTGTAGGTTATTTAAATTGAGGCACACAAACTATAGCTTCTCTAATAAACCAGGTTGAACATCAATCTTTTTCTTCACAGTCTTAACCCAAAATATTAATGATGCAATCAATGATGAATTTTGGGAAATGGCTATGCAATAAGAACTAAATCAGTTTGAAAGAAACAATGTTTGGTAATTAGTGGAAAGACCTAAGAACACTTTGACCATAGGAACTCAATGGGTGTTTAGAAACAAAGTAGATGAGTCTGGAAATATAGTTAGAAATAAGGCTAGGCTAGTTTCACAAGGATATAGTCAAGAGGAAGGAATAGACTATAAGGATACCTTTGCACTTGTAGCTATATTAGATGCTATTAGGATACTACTTGCATATGCAGCTCATCTGAATTTCAAACTTTATCAAATGGATGTTAAAAGTGCTTTTCTAAATGGGTATATAGTTGAGGATGTATTTGTTGAACACCCTCCTAGTTTTAGAAATACACATTTTTTCAATCATGTTTTTAAACTATCTTATGCTTTATATTGCTTAAAAAAAGCTCCAAGGGAATGGTATGATAGGCTCTGCTCTTTTCTTATTTTAAAAGGTTTTACCAAAGGGATAGTTGATCCTACTCTTTTCATTATATGGATTTCTAAAGATGTTTAGATAGTACAAATTTATGTGGAAGATATTATTTTTGGATCTTCTAAAAATTCCTCATGTGTTGATTTTTTTAAAATGATGCAAAATGAGTTTGAAATTAGTTTAGTGGGAGAACTCAAATGTTTTCTTGAATTTCAGATCTTTCAAAATAAAAATTACATTGTTTTGAATCAAAGTAAATATATTAAGGATATTTTAAAACTTTTTTCTTTGGATGGTTGTAAAGGTAGTGACACACCAATAAGTACCACTTGTAATATGGATGCTGATGAAACTGGAAAACCAATTGATCAAACCAGCTATAGAGGTATGATATGGAGTCTACTCTATCTTACGGCTAGTAGACCTATCATAATGTTTAGTGTATGCATGTGTGCTCGCATTCAAGCCAATCCAAATGAATCTCATTTAACTGTTTTAATAAGAATCTTTAAATATCTTAAACATACTCCTAAATTAGTACTATATTATCCCAAAAGACAATCATTTGATTTGTTGAGTTATTCTGATGCTCATTTTTTCTATTGAAATTTAGATAGAAAAAGCACCTCTGGGATGTGTCACATTTTAGGAAAGTCACTAGTATCTTGGTGTAGTAAAAAGCCGAAATTTGTTGCATTATCTACTGCTGAAGCTCAGTACATAACTACTAGTAGTTGTTTTTCTCAAATTCTATGGATGAAACATACTTTACTAGACTATGGATATAAATTCAAACATGTCTCTATAAAGTGTGACAATACAAGTGGTATTAACATTTCCAAAAATCCAGTATCTCATGCTAGGACAAAGCATATTGATGTGATAAATCACTTTTTGAGGGATAATTATCAAAAGGGTGACATCACTCTTGATTTCATTGGCATTGAAAAACAATTAGATGATATATTCACAAAGCCTTTGAATTCTGAGGGGTTAAATTACGTCAAACATGAGTTAGGTATGATTAATTTCACAATAGAAGACCTCCCAGATAGACCTCACTGTTAGACCTCACAGTTAGACCTCAGAGTTAGACCTCAAAGTTAGACCTCACTGTTAGACCTCATAGTTATACCTCATAGTTAGACCTCACAGTTGGACCTGACTGTTATACCTCACTGTTGCACCTCACTGGTGTACCTCACCGGTACATCTCACTGTTGGATACCTTGATGTTTTTTTTATTTTTGGGGAATTCGAACCGTTTTTATTCATTTTTATTATTTATATTTTATTTTTGTATCCCTAAATTATAAAATGAAAGGCAACGAACACATCTCAATCCACCTTCCTCTCTCAATCTCGAACCATGCTCTCAAAATTCCTTAACCCTAACCCTTCACCTGATCCCTCAAACCTCTCTCAATCTCTATGGCTAGAACAAAGACACCCCCGACTATCAATGAGGATGCACCAAGGATAAAGAGTACTCAAGCCGAAGACAGTGGCACTAGTAATACTCTGATGGGACCTGTAAACACTCATCTGACCAAGAGACAAATATTTTCTAAGAAAGAGTTAAGTGAAGAATGGTTGTTGTCGAGCAAGTCATTAGTGCTGGAAGTACTGAATGCCCAAGGATGGACCGAATATTTTTCCAACAACAATGGACCGTACTACCCAAAGCATGTGAAAGATTTCCATGAATATCTGATGTTCGAAGAAGAAGATGATGTGAATAAGATAATATCTAGAGTTAATGGAAATGAAGTCAGCTTCTTGTATGCTGAGTGGACTGCCTGTTTGAGAGTTACTCATGAAGTAATATATGATTACTACTCTGGAATAGCTCCTCCAAACAGTGGTGTTTTTGAATATGAAAAAGCTCTAGAATAACTGACAGGATATGGAAAATCAAGGAGGATCATTTCAGTTGAGATGAATGTAGAAGAAATTCTTTTATTCAAATTCATTGAGCATGTACTTAGTCCGAGGAGAGGAGAATTTGAAGTTCTGAAGTACAAGGACATATTTCTTATGTACTTACTAAAGCATGGAAATAAGATTAACCTATGTAGGTTACTGATGGATCAATTGGAGGATATGACTAAGGCAAGCTCAAAATCCATTGCTTTATTTAATGCCAAGCTTATTTCAGTAATGCTAAAGGTAAAGGGTGTGGCTGGAAATCAAAAACATATTATAGTGGACAAGAACAATGTCTGTATCTCCAAGGTGATTTTCAAATTCATGAAAATTAGTAGGAATTCTTGGAAGAGGGCTTGGGGTGAATGATGAAGGAACATTATATGAAAGGTTTGACCCCACTACTCATCCAACTAGGACAAAATACAAAAGAGATCCATGCTTGAAGCATGATGAGCTAGAACCGGCTTATTCTGATGAGGAGGAGGCACAAGGAGTTTTGGACCCTCAAAGAGAGAAAACCGCCATTGATGAGTGGAGTGGTCTTGATTTGGCTCACATTATTATAAGGACAGTAGCTTTCGGAGCAGCTAGTCCTCCAAAAGAACTTCTAAGAAGAGAGATTGTTCTAAATGATAGTGATACTGAGACCACTGAAGTAGAAGAAGAAGCATATCAGAATATTTTCAAGGACACCTCTGAAGAGGATGAGACTACCAAGTCAGATCATTTTACTCATGAAGGTAAGGAGGTTGTTGCTGAAGCTGATGATGAGAACACTGAAGAAGATGAGCTCGGTTTGAGCCCTCTGATATATAATACAGACAATATAGTTTCTGGTCAGGAAGTAGGATTGGAATCTAATGACATTGATATGGGAGTCATTGATGACTCATGAAAGGATAAGACATACCCTAAAATTGAACTAATTGATCAAATGGTTGTTTAATATGATGGAGTTGCAGAGGAGGTTGTGGAGTTAACTAGAGAAGAACAGATAGAGGTGATTCCTCAGGAAAGATCTCTAAGTGAGGGGGAGAATCTCGGTTCAGTTTGTGTGATGTTAGACATTGAAGGTTGGTCATCAGATCCAAGATATATGGTACTTGGACTCAATTATGGAGATTCTGATGAGGAAGACCGGCCCCAAAGGGATTCTGTTATCCTATCTAAAAGTCTTCCAGTAGATCAGACTGGCAATTTGGCAACCAAGGAGGACCTTGCGTCCTTAATGAATGAAATGAAAGAGGCAATCAGATAATCAATGGCTGTTTTGAAGAAAATCCTAGTTTAAGAGATGAAGAGTGTGGAGCAATCCCTGGAGCTGCCTCTAGGATGTTCCATGTCTAGTCCATTGAAAGGAATGTTCGATGATGTTAAAGTGTGCCACACTCAAATTGAAAGTTGGACAGTAGCTGTGGTTTCTCTATGACAATCAGTTGCTTCATTGACATCAATGAAAAGTTCTCAAAACCAAGTGAATGCTGATATTAGATATTTCAAAGATGTAGTCAAGAAGTTTGTGTAAGTTTTTGATGATTTTAAGAAATCAGTAAAAGAACACTTGAACAGTCATGATGCACTTGTTCAGAAGGTGATTAGTAATTTGACTCAGTCTTTCAATGAGACAGTGGCTTTCTCGGTCAAACACCTTCCCTCATCTAGCTCATCTGTGCACATTAACCAGATCAGAACTGTGATCTATTAAGAGATTGCTCAGGCCAGTACCAGCGACACCTCTGATTCTCAGATACTTTCTACCACTAGGGAAGTTAGCAGTTTTGTCCATGACCACATGCGGGAAGCTACTGCTTCTCAAGAGGCCATTAGGAATATGGTAGATTTTATCATTGAGATGTTTTATACCAAGAATCAAATGACCAACCACTTCAAGATTTTGATAGAGAATATGATGTTGCCTCAAATGACTCAGGCATTCAATGACCAGGTCAGTATGCTGAGAGAATTAACCCCTGCTCTAGATAAGTTTTTTGGACAATAGAGATGATTTCTTATCTGCTATGGAATGAGGAGGAATCATTATTATGGATTTCTGAAACCTTCTTCTACCCTTTCTCCATGTGGACTGCACCCCTGTCATTATCCCTCCTGACTTACCTAAATCTCAACCCAATTTTTCTTCCACAATGTCTCCTGCTGAAGCTATCAGAAGCCTTACTCCACTGATACCACAACGAGATACCCACTACAGACCCATAGGAACTTCTGTTGCTTCCCCTCCAGTCAATCCCATAGCCATTCCTAAACCTACGGATCCACCAGCTCATTCTCCATATTCTTCTTCCAAAAGAAAAGACCCCTTACCTACGGATGATTTGGATTGAGTCTATTTCTATCTTTTGATAGGGACTGTATTTTCTTTCGGTCATGTACTGAACTGTTTATTAATACAAGCTTTCTCTATTCTCTCATTTGTATATCATTTTGATAATCACAAAGGGGGAGAAATACTGTGCTAATTTGAATATATTGTGCTAATTTGAGAAATATTGTGCTTATTAATCTCTGATACTTGAGAAAATTTTGTTTTTCGTATTAATAACAATATTATTTATGACACCTATCTTTAATAAACACTGACATAATTTGTGATTATCAAAAACGGGGAGATTGTTAGACTCACCTATTTGATAATCCCAAATCATGTTTAAATATTGATCATGATATATTAAGTCGGTCATTATTATTTTTAATCTACATCTATAATTATCTTATTCTCAACAATGTATACTCTTAAGACTCATGACTTCACTGCATCAGCTTATAGTACATACTTATCTAAATATAAGATCATTGTTAAAGGCTACTCGTAAAAGCCTTCTGTTCAAAGTCACCGTTATAGGTCACTGTCACTCTATGTCACTGATGCTAGAAGAACGCCATTGAAGATTTACAGTCACTGTTGGAAGTTACTGGTACACTGGTACTGTCACAAGGTCACTACTATGACAAAGATTCTATTAGAAGTTCACTGTCAAACTCTGTCTCAAGTCTTCTGTTGAGAACCTCACTGTTCAAGCCTACAGTTGGACATGTCTACCGTTAGAAAGGGATACTATTGGACAAATCCTACTGCTGTGATAGTCGACTGTTGTTCAAAGTCCACTGATGAAGAGCTACTATTACATAGTGTAACAGCCATAGTTACAAGCCTACATACAAATATCCTACCATTGAAATTCACAGTTGAATTGTCTACTCATGAAGTCCACAGCTGTAAAGACCACAGCTAGACAAGTCTACCGTGCGACATGAATCTGCTACCTGTCTAATGATAATATATTCTTTTCTTTACAAATATTATTAATACTATTATAACGGTCATTTCTGGAAAAATTGATACACCTGACATTATTTAATGCTATTTGTAGGTATATCAGGAAATAGTACGATGTATGAGGAAGACCGCACGTGGTTGAAACATTTTTCTTGTCAGCCCCTACTGAACCAAAAGAGATAAAGGTGAGCTAGAAAAGATTATATATATATATATGAGAGAGAGAAATTCAAAATGATATAGACAATACATATAGAAACAAGAAAAGTGGCATGGATATATTGATGATACACAGAACACTCATAAGAGAGAACCATACATAATATGAAGAAGAACCTTCAAGAACTCATTCAGAAGAACATAGAGCTTCATGGAGATCTATTAAAAGAATCTTCTACAAGCTATCATGGTGTGATGTAAAGAGCTTAAAACTCACGTAGCTGATCATCTCTACATATGGATGTCAGATCCTGAAAGCTGCGACACTGTTTTGGAGGAAACTTGCAGAGAAGGACCAAAACTTCATTTACTTCATTCCAACGAGTCTAGAGCTGATCTTCTAACACAAGAGATCATTCTAAACTTATCCCTACTATCATTAACTCTACTGTGTTTAAATACTTTACATTTGTGAGCAGTGTGTATGTGTTACACACACTGAATTTTGTTCTTAAACTGAGGGACACTGAAAATACTCATATCAAACGATCATTACATTTGTTTCCCACGTATAACTGTGCAAGAAGCCTTGCTTTTATTGGTAGTTTATTATCCCACAACAAACTGTGGTAGAGGTTGTAAAACATGGACAGTTTGTAAAAACTATTGTAAAGCCCGATATAGGATCTTTATCACTTTTAATATAATTGCTTGGTTAAAGGTGATCACCAACTGGAGAGGACTGGGTCTTGTCTTAAGACTGAAACTCTTTTTTAAATTATTGTGTTCATTCTTCCATTACTATTTTTTACACTTATCAGATGTGCTTATACTTGCAAAGAAAAAAATTTGTTTTCACATTCACTCTGATAGTTAGTTCTGGTTAGTGTGTTTATCTGATTTGTTTAGTAAACCTTTTTCAAAAGTTGAATTAGTTCTCATACTGATTCAACTGAGGATTAATCAACATTTGAGAAACTAATTAAACATTAAGTCACTTATATCTCTACTGGCTTAATTGATTGGTCTGTTTTAATTAGGGAGAGGATAATCCTAAAATTTTTTAACAGAAATTTTAATTGGAACTCAATTCACCCCCCTCTTGAGTATCCACTCCGACCAACAGGTTTTATTACCCATTTATACATTGTGGTTTTCTATTAATGAACCTTTCATGTATTAAACTTTTATAACTCAAAGGAATTTTTAGGGTGAAATTTATTTTATTGGGTGTGGAATGTAGCACGCTGAGTTTTTATGGACCCATTTTTTTGAAGAAAAAAAATTAAATTTTCATGTATTTAATGTAATATACCAAGTCAAACTTCCCTTTCACATGGAACAGTCTTAGTGTGTGTTACATAGAACATCAAGTTGGCATGTGTAACATGGCACATTGACTTGGCGTATGTTACACACAACACTGAAGATTCTACAAAGCATCATTTCATTTTTATAATTATTTAAATGAGATAATTATAAATTATCCATTAAACAACATAATATGAATAGTAATAACTACTTTTGAAATATTTTTTTATAATGGTTATATATAAATAAAAAATATTTAGAGGGAAAGATATTTTTTTTGTAATATGCTTATATGTATAAAAATACTATTTTCTCAAATAAACTGTGTTTCATGTCCTTGTGTAAAAATAAATAATATTAAATTTAGAGAAATTTAGAAATATAATTTTATAAAATAAAATATATTTTTTAATTAAAAATGATGAAATTAACTTAGGGTTAACTTTTGGTTTTTTTTGAGAAACATCATTTTTGGATTAATAGTTAAAATTTACAGATTTTATTTAGAAAATTATAGTTCATATAATTTATTTATAAGATTAAATTATTTTTTAAAACGGTTTCAAAATATAATTAGATTATTTTATTATCAATTTATACAATTCAGGTAATTTCGATCAATTTCATATTGAAATTACATATAAATACAGAGAAAACTTTTGAAGTTTTTAATTTAAAAAACACACAGTGTTGACCCGATAGCATGATTAATTTTAAATTATTTTATGCCCATTAAGTGACTATAATTATGGAAATATAAGTCCATTTGAAAATCATAATAATTTATAAATTATAATAATTTCAACATAGTTTTATAAACAAAAATATTAGTGAAAGTAATTATAATTAAGTACAACAACTAAGGTAAAATTAAGCTTAACTAAGAACTAAACCTTAATTTTAAGAAAAAAAATTATTTAGAATCATGAAAAAACCACATATTGATTCCCTTATATTAAAATAAACCATGAATAATTTATTTGTCCTCTTTTGGTATTACTTTTTATATGTAAACACTTGAGTATGCGAATCTTGTTTTAACAAATGACATGTGTGTCACATCCTTTCTCCATAAAAGTCCACCACCTCTCCCTCGGATTCACACCTATAAAACCCCAAAAGTTCAGATAATATATTTCTAATAAACATTATAAAATTCCTCACTTAGTAATATAATACCTTCCTTGGGAATAATTATATCCATGTTAGCCTTTTCGCACAAACCAAACGGAGTAACCCGATTAAGAGGAATAGTCTTCTCTAAATCTCTTTTATTTTATCGTCTTTCTTGACCCCTACACTAACTTTATTCATAAATATAATAAAAAAGAGTATAATAAATTTACTGGAATTTTTTTATGATAATGTTTCTACATAATATTACACACACCCCCATCTCATTGGTCACAAACAAACTATTTACGTGTACAATGAACTACTGCCTCACTAAACAATGAATATTCATTTTTTTTATTTACCGCCTCTCTCGATAGAAAAATATTATTGAAACTATGTTTTAAAATCTAATAAATTATATTTATTATGAATTGAAGTATATTTATTCCATTTAAAACAGATATCTTTTTACCTTCCATTTAGTGTAAATACAATAATTTGTTTTGAGGATGTTTGGACTACCACAACCTCAAAGTGATATGATTCATTCACACAAAACATAAAATGTATTAAGGATGAGAATAGTAAAATTATATTATTTATATATAATTAATAAAATACAATAAATATATAATATACAAATATCCATATTTTTCATTTTATTTCATTATTTCATTACAATAATAAAAACATAAACCTCATTCTTGCGTACGTATGTCTTACAGTCTCCCTGAATATTTTGTTTCATTTCATAATTTTTTATTCTATATTATATTGTCATGCCAATATACTGAATATAAATTTTATTTATATCATGGTTTAAATTCTGGAATCATGATATAAGTAAAAGGACTGAATATAAAACAAATTAAGACACTTATGAAGAACAAAGAAGATATTACCCAATGTGAATCATTAACATATGATTGTTAACAAGAAGGTAATATCAAGTAATAATAAAAATATATATAATACTAGATATAAAAATATGGATATTTAATATATTTATTATAAATTTATATTTATTATACAGGTGGTTTGAATGAGTACGATGAGAGTCAAGAAATAAGGTAATGGGATTTCATCTCGCCTTTTCTTTCCATGAGATACATGATTTATTCACATACCATTACTTTTTTGTTGTGTGTATACTAACGATGGATGTAATAAATTATTATTATACATATGTTTATAAATAATTACATATCCATTATATGAACATTATTTCATGGGGCTTATGTTTTAAAATTTATCAAATCGGTAAAATAGTTTTGTCTCAATTTTCCTTCTTTGAGACTAATGTTTTATTCTATCCCCAAATTTATTTTAAGGAATATATAATTCTATTATAAATGGTATATCATCAATAGAAATATTTTCAGGATTTAATAATATTCATAAAAATTTTTTCTTACATTTTGAGTATGTTCCCAGGTTACCAAGTGATATGATTTTTTTTCAAACAGTCTCATCGCTTTTCAATATTATTTATATTTATGCTTCAATTGATAAATTATTATAACCCATATTTCAATAACATTAATTAATTTTATTATCCTTTGTATATTAATGATATATTCATGTATTAGAACCTTTTTTCTACTCTTTGATACATTACATTGTTTAGAATTCATTTTTTTGGAAATCCTGACTTTACCCTCTCTTCGGTAGGTAATATATTATCCTTCAAGACAATGTTTTCTAAAAAGGGGTCCCAAGAATTTTTTTACCATTATCATATATTCTTTAAAATAAATTTTACCCTCTTCCAATTTTCCAATATCTTTAAAGGAATCTGATTTTCTCTTTCCGAACATGGATATTTTTCTATCTTTTTTACTATGAAAAAATAATGTTTTTCCTCGTACGACATATATGCATTTACCCACTATAGTTTATTTGAAGATTAATTTGAATTTTTAAAATGTTATTTTTTCAAGAGAATATATTTTAAATTTATTTTAGAATAAAATATTATTCAATATGTTTGGAATCATTATTTATAAGTTTTAATGTATTTTCAATGAAAGGGTTTTCAAATCCATTTAAACCATCTTTCTTATAATCTCATGTAAAACATGATTCAATAATTCTTCAAGATTATTTCATATTTTTTCTATTAATTTTATTTAATTTTTTTTCATGATATTTTTTATATTATAAAATTATTTTCAAAGAAATGGTTTTCATAATTTTTTTAAGATTTCACTACAAATTTTCAAACTGTTTTCAAAGATAAAACATTTTTAAAATGTTTTAAATATTATTTTAAAAGTTTTCAAGGAAAAAAGATTTAAAATAATTTCCCTTATTTTTCCTAAATTATCATGGTATTTTCTAAAAAATATATTTTCAATTGGGTTTATTTATTAAGAATCTTTTTTAGATGAAGAAAGGATAATTTCCTCAAGAATCATTTTTATTGAAATTTCAAAAAACATTTCTATCTAAGATGAAATCAGTTGATATTAATCATGCCCTTATATGAAATGATTTAAAGGTTACATTCATGTTATTCAATTAATGGGTTATGTTTAATGGTATGGATTTTATGAAACCCATTTATCTTTCATGGGTTATATGTTTATAAAATATATTTCCCTTTCATGGGTTATATGTTCATGTAATTTATTTCTCATTCACATGTAATTATTTTGATGAAATTATTATAAAACCAGTATCCTTTTCCACATGTTTTGATATTATTTGATGTGAATGATGCCCATTTCATTGTATAGGTTATGGTATGATTTTTTATGATTATTTTGGTACATGCATTTATGATTTCATTATGGAATGGGTGGGACCTATATCTCCATCCAATGTATCGGGTAAATATTTATATATCATGATATATAAATAGACAAAATGAGAAATAAAATTCATTCAATATTATAGGGGTGGAATAAGAATTGAACCCAGTTTAGTATTATTAGGATGTAATGGGAAATAAACCCAATTATGTATTATAGGTATGGAATGATGAATGAACATGATTCAGTAATACAATGCTAGAATGGGGTGTGAAATTAGTTCAGTAAGGAATTTTTCCACAACTATGGTCTTAACAATAATTCCTAGACTACTATTGAAATAATTATATAAGCTTACGTGTTTTCCAAACTTCTATGTTTTATTCCATTATTATTCTTCCATTTCTAATGTTCTTTTTTTTCCTATGATTTATGTTTTATGGATATCCATATTTATTCCATGATTCATGTTTATGATTTTTGAGGCATAGGGTATGATCATCTATTTTCCTTATCATGTTCTCATAACCTTATGCTCATAATTATGATTTCATGTCTCCCTTTATTACCCTTATTGAGAATTTGAGCTCACCGCTTTATTTTTCCTTACCCATGTTAGGAAATTATATTTATTACATGATATGTATAATAGGGGTTCTAGTATTGGAGAAAATAGTAGCTGAAAATGTAGCTTGATCATTTACTAGTGTCCATGTTTCCATGTTTCCAAAGGAACTAGACTAGTACGGTCTTTGGGATTATGTTTGTTTAATTAATTAAGTATTCTAAATGGGTGATGAAATATTAATGTATGAAAAGTGAGGGTCACTATACTTCTATCAGTAGAAAATTAAATTTCCCCTCATAATAATTGATATGATCCTAGTACATAACCATACAATACATACCAATAATAAGACCAAATAAAACCATTTCTAGTGCAAATAGACACTGCTTCAAACGAAAACTACTAAATTCAAGAAAAAACTCCTTGAGATGCCTAATATCCTTTTATAGAAAAACAAATGGCTTGGTGATGGTATTAAAACAACATAATATCACCAAAATAATGCCCAATATATTAAAAAATTAAGAGTATGTAAAGGAATGTGATTCCCTTATGTCAAAAAAATACAAAAAAGGATAGATGACATAAATATATTATATATAATAGTGAAAGGTCTTGCATCTATAATATTATGTAATGATTATGACTAAACCCTTTAATCTATGCTCTATTTTGACTCTAATATGATTCTTCCTCCTATCAATACTTCAAATAATATCTCGGGGTACCTTTTAACATATCCTTTAAAATGATACTGATGAAACTACAACTACCTTTTTCTATGGAATAACTATGTCTATCCAAGAATTTGGATCCTTCTATTATGCACTGCCACCTGAAAAAAATCAAGTTATAAAATAGAACTTATATATATTACCCAAGCTATATAAAGTACAACATTCTACAAAATGGAAAGGACACTAGAAGAACTAGTGTCTATCTATATTATACTGAAATCACTACCCAATGTTGTAAACATGATATGCCTTTCCACTCCCATAACTACTCTTCTTAAAAATTCATTGGCTATAACGATCATTTAGGAGTTTCTTACTACCGAAAAAATATCTCCTTCATCAAATTTTAGAAAATTTCTTCTCTATAATTGTGTCCTCATTCAACTTACATTTAGTGAAGAGAGCATAGATTATCATGATAGCGAATTTTCTCAAGTGAATGATGTTTACCTATGACATGAACTCATAACTAACCCCATCCTATAATAGTTTTTACCTAACTATCTCATCTCCTTCCAATGATTGAATAAACTATAGTTCAGTAACACATTCATCTTAATCTAACACTGATATGGTCCATTAAATTTGGTGAAGGAACCCTCAATCCATTTCATCCCTTATTGTATATAGATAAATGTAACTTATGAAATTCTCAAAGATGTCCATTTAGTTCAGCTTCTCATATTTCCAATATTTATCTATGATGTTCTAGTAGCCCTTGGTTGTTATTTATAGAATATAAACATTAACCCACACCCTCCTATTCACTAGTGACTCGAGGTGGTTGATTATTTCCTATACTAAATCAATTTTATACTCTACTACATGGGGGAATTCATAAAACATTAATATGGTAGTGGGATACAAAATTGGACATAGAATTACATGTGTTAGTCGTATAACTCTCCATGAATCGCATGACCCACAATAATCTACTACCAAGAAGACCATCCATTTGGTTCCCCAGATCAGAAATAAATTTCCTCTTATCATTTTTTTGTGTATACTGATTAACACTCGTCATATTCTCTACCAAAATGGAACATAGAAAAATATTTTCAAAAAGTAATACACATCCCTCATATCATAGTATACATAAAAAGATCAATATTAGAAGGGAAAGATGAAAATGGAGATCCACTGATACAAGATTACTCCCAGACATGAAATACTATGTGAATTATAATCATATATCCATTTAGTTTATCTCATGATTTTCATATATGTGTATGGATTACATTTCACAATTTAGATATGTTTATATATCATATGTTGTTAATATTTCCCTAACATGAAAAAATCATGTCAACATATTTCCCATACACATATATCATGATGCATCCATACTCACTTGATACTAAATTATACCACGACTAAAATATAATAAAATAGTAATATCACATAATATGAAAATCAACCATGGTTATATAAAAATCACAAATTTAAGAAGTGAACATCAATAACAAAGATATCATCCTTTGGAACATGGGGTTTCCACCACCCAAGGGTAATCTACTCCCATGTATGACCTCATTTCCAAGTTCTTACACATCGTAGTCTCCTATATACCATCAAAAAATATAAAAACTAATAGAAAATATATGATATTTGATACAATTTTGTAATTTACCTAGACCAGTTCTCCCTCATAATATTTAGAGGGTTTGTTACATAATCTCAAGTTGGAATCCCCATGTAGAAGAGATCGTCGACTAGTAGTGATGGTCCAAATAAAATAATGGGGAGACTATAAACTAGGGAACAAATTATCAATCACAATAGAGATAAGATAAATCAATCTAAATATAAAACATATGTATGTTAACAATGAATTAAAAAATTACAATACTAATAATATTCCATGTCATGAAATATTATATTTCAAACTAAATATTATGTAGAAATTAATATAAGTAAAAAACTAAAAATGGACTCCATAAGAAGGACCCTAAAAACCCTTAGTCTTGAACCTCGTTCTTTTTTTCATCTCCATGTTCCAATACCATCTAGTAAAGATGTCGACCAGGAACAAGGACCTTTCCATTTTTAATAAATTTATCCATGAAGTCTTCATGGATACCAAATGTAACCTGAAAAAGGTGTGACTAAAACTCAATAGGCATAATCCAATGACATCTTAAACAATAAATATGAAAAATAGTGAATGAATCCATTTGAAAAATGAAAGAATTAACTCAAAAACAAATACATGATATCAAAAAAACCCACTGACCACAATCCTTAGGGTTTATAACCATGGTCATCCAAACATGATTCAACATGATTCTATATGTATATTCCCCTTATAACATTTTCCATCATATAATTAATCAATCATACATATTGGTGTATTATATAACATAGGATGAATCGCCCATATTATTTTATTCCACAAAAAAATCATTCCCTCTGGAATCATGTAACCACGAATTATAGGGATCTATGGGAATTTTGATTCTAGATCCACTTACATATTTCTAGAGATCATGACTATTATAAGGCAAAAAGTAATCCTGTCATAAAAGACTCTATGATAATTCCTACACTATAAACCCAAACATGTCCCTTTGGTGAAATACCATTCCAGGAGAAAAAGTATCATAGTACCTAGTGTTAATTCCTATTCTAGGTCCAAATACATGCTAGATGGACAAAAAAATCTCTTTTAATTTCCATACAAGAGCTAATTTATTAATTCAAAATCAAATCAAAACAAGGGGCAATGAATTCAAATTTATCAAAATTTCAAAAAAGGATATCATATTCTATAATTGATACTTTTTTTAAATTACCAGTTATGAACAATTAAATTCCAATAATCAAAATTTAAAATTATTTTAGTAATCATAACAATTCCATATCATATATAAATTATGCCCAATTACCATTATCAACCAATTATATCCATATTCATTTATGCTATAAACTAATTATAGATATATTCCTATTAACCACATTCAAAAAACTGATTATTTATGATGTAGATAACCACAATTAACATGTTATTCCAATTCTAATGAAATTCATATTTAAAATAAGGTCTATATTTTTATTCAATCAACATTCCAACTTAGGGTCAAGGTTCGGCACACCATGTGGGTGGCTAGAAGACATAGTCCTCATTAAAAATGACCTATTATTCACAAAGGGGAATATGAGTATATAAATTTATAAATAATTAGTTTGTTTAGAATTAAAATAATTAATTTTATTGGTGTGACAATTTTATCACACAAATTCAAAATACTAGATGAACAAACCAAAAATTATGGATTTGTTTTAGAAAAGAGTTCCAATGCAACAAAAAATTTGTGTACCATGTTCTAGAAAAAAATACAATTTGAAACACCATGATCCCCTATAGGTGGTGATTAAAAACAACAATCTAGGTTTGGTGAAAAGGATTTAATAGAATGTTTAGATAAAATAATAAATTCTATGAATAACTCAACATTTTATATTATTTGGATTAAACTAGAAATCAATAAACCATTGAACAGTTTTAGAGAAGCCTCAAGAGCCTTGGAGAACCGTAAATATTTTTAAATGATGAGTTATTATTGAATTAGGTTTGTGTATTTAATGAAAATAAGATTCATGGTATAGAAAGTTTATTCATCCCCTCTTAAATTTAGACCACCCCGATGTGATTAGCAAGACGATGGGGTCCTCCTGTGAACCAATATGGTTTAAAACCCCACCAACTGGCCAAAGAGCCACCTGTAAGCTCATTGGGTATAGGGTCAACAAACTGTTTTTATTGGGGAATGAACCAACTAGTCAATAGTGTGGAAACATCTCCATTATATTAGAAAACATCTGGACTCAAGATTTATCAACATATTGAGTCCCCAAACACCATTGAAAACTTGTTTTATAATATGAACAAGGAATTTTATCAGGGATAATAATATATAACCAAACTCAAAGAGATTAAAATAAATACTTAAAGTGGTATTGACGTGTGAAAATATGATATATTACATAAAATTTATATTTAAACAAAGAAAAATTCATAAAATAGATGTTCATTTTCGATTTATGAAGATGATAATAATCCATAAAATTATAAAATAGATGTTCATTTTCTATTTATGATCAGGTCTAGGATTCCATAGAACAACTGTATCTATAAAATAAAATAAAAAGATATGAGAAGTAGAAAGGTGGATTATTATAGGAATATAAATTGAAGACTAAATAATATTTAATGATGAATTTTGTATGAATATCATGGATAATATGAGATCATATGGGAAATGATTCATAGAAGACTCATGAATTTAGGGAGAAGAAATAATGATTTGAATCAATGAAACCTTATTTAGGAAATAATTTTTATTCTATTTAAATATAAACAATTTTTTTAACCAAAGATATATAAAATATATGTCTATTGTTTAAAATTATTCTAGAATAGTATTTATCCCATAGAACACTTTACCTCGATATTAAAGACCATACATAATAAAATGAAATGTATAAAATTCAAAAAAAACATTTAATTTCTTCCCCAAACCTCATTGAATGTAAATAAATATTTATTTAAAAAAATATAACACATATTTACATAGTGTATAACATAATTCTCTACACCATTTAAAATTTAATTCCTAGAAATTTACTATTAATATCCTTGATCATAGATGAAATTAGTGTATTCATCCGATGTTGGGGAATTTTATACCCACATCATAAGAGAATAATTAAATTGATTAAAAAAATACAAACCAAATGGGTATAACTCACTCATAACACTTTTATATAATTATTTATGGTATATATTTATTATTCCACTAACAATTTATTGTCGTCAAATTTCAAATATTTTCAAATGATAATATAAGATGGATTAGGATGACTAAATTTCAAGAGGAGAGGTAGATCACATTATGAATAACTATAATGTTCATAGGAAATTATATAATGTATTCAAAAGTACCATATCTTTTAACATGATTAAAATATCTAAAAAACCTTATTATAATCTTACCTTTCTTCCCCAATCATCTATGACCAAGTCATGGAGAATATTTGAAAAACATCAAATCACGCATTAAAAATTCCAATGACCTCTGATACTGATTACTGTGGGTTTTCTATTGACCGAGAGATGTAAAATAAATTCAATTAAGAAACATTTTATCTATTATGTCATATATACTTATAGTACAACTAGAGAATATTCACTAATCCCAAACCAACATATTAGATCCTACAATTGATAACCTTTAATATCATCAAATGGAGATATATTAATCGACGATTGACATTTATTGTTATATGATAATTAAACCAATATCATATATGTATCCCAAAATTCCAAAAAATATAAAACACACAAACATAATTTATCATACATGATTTTAATATTCCACTTAATATATCCATCAATTTGAGGTTTATATGTTGTGATAAGATTTATTAGATTTCCTAGGGCCTCCGGAAGTCATTTACAATATAAGGATGTTCATCAGGGATATTAATTAGACGTGATCATTAAAGGATCTTAT
This sequence comes from Viscum album, assembly GCA_963277665.1. Taxonomy (NCBI): domain Eukaryota; kingdom Viridiplantae; phylum Streptophyta; class Magnoliopsida; order Santalales; family Viscaceae; genus Viscum; species Viscum album. The sequence continues at coordinate 1,495,396,064 of OY728142.1, forward strand.
GGAAGTGTAATGATCACCATAATATATAGAATACCAAAATAATTAAATATTATTCATTCATTAATTTAATCAAATTGGAATTTTTATCCTTTCTATGCTAACCCAAATCATAATCTTCATACATGTGGTATAAGTTATTCCAATGATATAATCAATGCAAATATTTTCACACATCTATTTATAAATGGATAATTAATAAAACATCATTAAATCTTATACATGATTTCCATTCACCTTCTAACATGTGAGGTATCAATAAATATAAAAAAAATAGTTACCTCATACCAGGTCATAAATAATAACATTTCATTTCATTATACATCATTATTTCACCTAGATAAGAAACCACCGTGAAATATGTGAAGGATTTATTATGACCTTCCATAGTAATGTAAAAACTATAGAGGAAATCATGAAACATACTACACCATCAAAACTATAATACAATTTAATAGTCATCCTTTGATAATTTTAAATTAATTTAATATAATGGAATTTAAAATTGAATGGCCACCAAAAAAATCAAGATGAGAAGGGGCAATAATTACATTTGATTAAATAATAAAATACTTATCCTATTTTACCATGAGATTGAAGTTAATAAAGAGAGACATTTAATTCCATCCATCACAAGATTATATTTATACTTGTAGTAGAAAATTATTTCTAGGACCATTGGAAACAAAATTAACTTTGTCGAGTGTTAGACGAGGTAAAAATAGATGTTTATAATATATTATACTTAATTACTCTATAAAATATTGATATCCTTCCATGAAAATATATATTTCAAACATTTATAGTAATCAAAAGCTATATATTTTTGATCCAATATGTATTGGTTCTAAGACTATTGCGTATGGATAATAACTACTAATTTAGGGTCATGTGTTATGTTTTTTTCTCATGTTGATATAGTTAGAGATAACCACATACCATAACCTAATCATTATACAAGAGCATAAATCCCAAATCTAAACATAAAGCATTAAAATACAACATATATCCTTATTAAAAACCTGGAAAACCCAGAATATAACTAAATTTCAATATTCACTTCAAATCTTAAAAAGATAACTAGAACAATAGACACCATATTAATTTTACCCCTTTACTATAAATATATGTAAAAGGCTATAGTTATTTTGAGAAATACATTAAATTTTTATAATAATAATATAAGACAACTAAGATTCATGGAATCTCAATAATATTAATTAATTTCTCAAAAGTAAAAAAAAACATATACATTTTAAAAATATACCTATATTCAATTATTAGAAACAACATACTTAAAGTGATCCTAAATAATCCATAATGTAATGGTCATATAATTATCATTATCCTTTTTGAACACTGTTAAAAATTTCATCCTTGAATGCCATGAAAAGAAAAATCAATATACCGATTGAAAATATGGTTTATAAGCACCATAAAAATTGTAACATAATTTTATAATCATCACAGAATCTCATGATATTTAAAATGATTTTAGCTACCCTATAATGTGGTCTTAAGAATATTCAATTCAATCACCTTTACCTCATGGTAAATTAATGAGTGTTTATTCCAAAAACACTAAAAAAATTTCTATTATTAAAATATGTCATTGATATAGGGATAAAGATTATTATTCTTCATGTTTACCAAATTAATAATTTGATGATATATATAATGGTTAAACTCGAAAAATATTTTGTTGCCCGAATGGCCCGAAAGCCACAATTTTTATTTAATTTAGATAACCACCCTTTAAAGGGATGAAGGGGAACCCTTAGAAGGCCTGTAGGCTCCTAGATTACATGGCCCATAGGCTTAGTAGATTAAATGACCCGAAGTTCCTGGACTGTACTTGCATGGGAAGATCATAATATTTCCTTGATAAAAGAATAAGAGTTTCCAATGGTGAGACACTAGTATTAATGAACCATTTTCCTTTTTAATAATCTAGATAAACATTGAAACCCATATTCTCCACATAACAAATATTATATTATGGTAAGACTATATATATATATATCATCTATATAAAAATTACAATTAATTATTTTGCATCCTAAACTAATAGAAACCAAGATAAATTATTAGTAAATGTCTTTGGAAATATACTACCACATTTAGAAGTATATTCCCCAAACTGCCTTCAGAAACATTTATATGTAGAGATTATAACCATCCTCATACTATTTCATGAAAATTCAAAACACGATGTCCATATCCAATTGACCAAGGATCCCATTCAACCTGAAGCAGATATTCATATACATTCTCATAAATGGGAGACACTTTTCTATGATAAAAATAAATATAGTTGTTATATTGGATCATCTAATTTACTCTAATAGTAATACTAAAATGGAACATACATTTTATAAGTGAATAACATTTATACTTAACATAAAGAATTATTATAAAATGTGAAATACATAATAATCATAGATCTCTATTTTATAGATTATTTGATATCCTCATCAAATAAAACATCATCTAACATATAAAATTTAATAGTTCCAACACATAAGTACTGATAAAAGAGAATGGGATATCTAGATAAAATTATACAAAACTCAATGATGATTCAATAATATTATAAGCTCTAACAATATAGTATTTCACTTTTGACTCAGATGGGTTTTTCTAAACTCTAAATAAGCCCCTAGATTTAGTTTTTGTTTGTGACTTCCTAATAAATTGTGTATTTCCCTTGATATAAAATTTCTCATGTGTTTATTCACTGACATCATTGTTATTATGATAATGAGATCCCACCAAAAAATAGGAATTCAACTTTATCATATACCCTTTTAGAGTAGATGAACTTGTTACACTCTTCCGTATAATGTTTATCCAGTAAAATATTTGAATATGGCCAAAATGGAAGTATAATAGAAAATAATTATAACTTCCTAGAAAAATGGATATAAATTATATTTCATAGTAAAATAATAACATTAAAAAGGTTATTCCTTGATACTAATAATTAAATAGACTAATATGGTCCCCTTGAGATTCCACTGCATCCCCATAAAAACTCATCAGGCTTCCCCTTTATCTTCATGAAGTTACCATCACTTATCGTATGAATATAATATGATACACCCAATGTAAATAAATTTTCCTAAAAAATATCTACAATGACATCATTATAAACTAAAATAGTATATGGTGGAAATTTAAACTATGATTATTTAGACCATGTATATGAGAAAAGACCCATTTTAAATTATTGATCCTTTATGCGTCCTTATTGAAAATATTTTGAATAAATTGAATATTATTAATGATCCTTATTTATTATTTCATAAATATCTAGTATCCTCACTAAATATATATTTACTACCAACCATTTCGAACAAAAAAGTTTTGAGTTTAGAATACTGATTAAACAATGAAATAATATTCTTACATGATAAATTATCATGAATTTTATCCTAGAAAACCTTATCCCAATACATTCAACTTGGTATTTCTAGCATTAATGTGGATCGATTTACCATTGTGTTCAAGGAATTATTAAAAAATTTAGATATTCTATTAACATTCACAATATATTTTTCAGATTCATATGGATGTGTATCATTACAATAATATTTAACAATATATTATTAAATTAAAAGTATATTTTCCTATTTTGTAATGGTCCATGATCAAGTTCGATGGCCGCAATTTAGATAATATGAAAACCCATCTTTATAAAAAAATCATTATTTGGATTATTATTTTGTATAAATTTATCCACTTCCATATCCCATTGATTCATTAGGAATCCACTAAGTGGATAAAAATATAAAATACACATAATATAGAAAATAAAAAACATATACTTTTATTTATTAATTATAAATTTCTCATAAGAACTAATCAATAAATAAAAACATTTTAATGAAAAATTAAAATAAAAACACATATTATCCATGAAGATAAATTTCACTACAGAGTGTCCCAAATTGTGTTTCTAAACATGTGACCTCTACTAGACCATCAAAATTTCGTAAATAATTATTTAAATTGTATATAATATCGAAACCATTAATAATAATCCTTGATTTTATTTATTTTTTCTATACCAAAGTTAATTTTTTTTAAAACGAATAAAATTTTTAAAAAACAAACTATCTTATAAATGAATGATAAAAAAACAGAATTGATATTTAATTAAATGAAATCCCATTTCAAATGATATTTTATCACAAAAAATTTTGTGAATAAACTTATTCAAAACTATTCCATTGATTTTTAGCATTCCAAACTCTTTTAAAACTTATTTTCAAAATAACGTAGTCAAAAAGGCCAATGAAACAATTTTTCAAAAAAAAAATTAAAGCCTCAAAATCGTTATTAATAAGATATCCTAACAGAATTTATAAATGGAATTAAAAATCATTAAATAATAGAAAAAAGATTCACTGAACGTCAAACATATCTATTTTTGAATTACATTTACTAATTATTAATAAAAAATATCTCTACTAAAAAATTTTATATTAAAATTTTTCGTATTAAATATTTAATATAAATTATTTATAAATTATGTTATATGAATCTATTGTTAAAAATACTAAGAAGTGTAAGAAACTATAAGAATAAATAGTTAGAATAAATTTAATTACTATGCATTTCATATATCGAGGAATTAATGATAGTAACTAATAATGGAACTAAAAAAAAGGCAATATCATGGGTGGGAATCAATAGTGGCTGATCAAATCTGAGTTACTAATACAAAATAAAAAATTTAACTAAAAATACCAACATAGTGTAAAAAAAATAAAACATAAATTATCACCACTTATATACTTCCAAATTGTATACAATCATCCACTATATTAATGTATATATTTTCCATTTCTAGCATCGAGGTAATACAGGTCTATATTGACACTATGTTTTGTATATTGGGTGTAATAAAAAATTACAGTAGTATGTCATCGACCATTATATACACACTATTTTAAAAAATAAAGCATGTAATTATACTTTTAAGGAAAATAGTTGGTAACATATTTATTTTATGAAATCTGGTTTCATTTAAATCAACATTATTTCATCCATTATTTTGAAAACAGAACATGTTTTTAATGTATAAAAAACCATCAGAATACATGAATAATAATATAATGATACTAAAATTAGATCACTTATCTCATATAAATAGGTATCATGGTATACTACTTATAGTGTAAAAGAATAATTCTAGAATCCATGTTCTCAACTAATAAATACATGCAAGCTACTTTCAAGAGTGTAATCCTAGACATATATGCTTTCCACTTACTAGAGTAAATTTTTAAACTCGTAGAGAATCACCACGATAGAATATAATAATATACAAGTTTAGATTTTCCAAAATTATATTAGCTTGATATTTTCAATAACGTATCCCCCCACGAAAGAGTTGAATCATGGAAAGAAAGAGTGGATCTTAGTTAAGGGTAATATTAACCTGACCTTATAATTGTAACAAGATAAAACAATTACTTCCCATATATTCCCTGGATGTTTATAAAAAAATTATTATCAATCAATAAACTATAATATTTTATAAAATTGCATAACAATTTTTAATATACTTCAACAAAATGTCCCATTTTAGACTAATATCATCCATTCATCACATTAAAATTTCACATTCATAGAAACCAAAATTATGGAGTAGAGAATAAATGGTTAAAATAAATTGAAATATATCCTTCTATTCAATCCCAAACATTGTTTTATAAACTAAATACATTTCTTAATATATGATAATTTTCATTAATAATTCTTAATAAAAATATTATGTGAAAATAATTTAATTATTTTATAATAAAAATTCAATGGACATTTTATCAGTCACTATGTTTGTAGGGAAATCATAAAAACTGAATTTATAAAATTTCATGGAAACAACCTTTTATGTAAAATGATAATTTATTATAAGAATATTTTTATTTGTCACCATAGAATAACAAATATTTACTTTTATGTTTATTTAAATTAAAACAGAAATGTAATTATGAAAATAGTTATAGAAATTATAATAAATGAAGATGAATATAACTACATTCCAATAATTGATGAAATTAGTAATAAATATTTTTAATAAATAAATAATGATAAAATAGATTCCCTAAAATAATATTTCAATAACTAATGTAATAAATCCTCTGATAAAACTTTCTTTGTAAAAACCTTATACTACCATAGCCAATACAATACAATATAAATAGAGAATAAGAAAACAGATGAAGAATCATGGACTATTTGAGGTATATTCCTTTAATAACCACCATTATTTAAGAAATAAAGATAAAAAAATAGTAATAAGAAAATTAATTGATAAATACAATGATTCTTATACCCATTTAAACTATAGGGTAAGGAAATAGAGTATATTGTCGTTAAAAATAAATTTTATAATTAATAAAAAACTAATTTTAAAGTGAAAACATGGATAGAAATAATTATTATATGGACCTTGTGTCTCACCATCAAGTCTATTTTAGAATCATTTTTTATTTACTATACTCTCCTTAATGATTCGGTAGACCATTTATCTGAATGATAAAACCTTTAAAATTCAAAAAAACATTATATTTCTAACACAAACCATGAGTAAATTGAAAAAAAAAATAATGTGAAAAAATTTATACCAGTGGAATCATGGGTTACATTGAGGGTAAAAATCTAATTAAGAGATGATATATATTTACATATATTATCTCAAATTGATAATGATTTTAGTTTAGTGTACACATGTGGGTGTGTGTGTGTGTGAAGTTGTTTGTTTATCATTTCTATGTGAAAATTTTTAATGATATATTTTATTTTATTTCTAGAGTATGTGAGTTAGAATTTGTGTGATATATATAATGAAAATAATTTTCATAATATAAATTTTGAGATGATATGATTAAAGTATTATTTGAAGAAAATCTGAGTTCCTAATGTGGACTTATTTGAAATTATTATTAATATTTATTATCTCCAACACCAAGACCACTCGCATAGTGCTATAATAAATGAATAGTGATTCATTGATAATATTGAGTGTGGTATATGTTAGTTATATTTGAAAAATATTCCAAAGAGTTTTTTTAAAGTGAGGAATATGTTTGAGAGAGTTTTTTTATCTCATAAGATGTTTTATTTTAAAAGTGGAAGGCTATTGGTTGAATAGATTGAAGTGATTTTTTTTAATTTTGGTGTTATTTTGTTAACGTATCAATCTAAAAAACAACTTCTTTAAATTTGTTTTTGTGCTTAAATTGCATTAATAATATATAAAATATTGTTTTAATGTGTTTTTGGGAAGTTTAGAATGTTGATAACATATTAGATACGTTTTTGCGAAAGTTGAAGTAATCAATCTTCAAATTTCATATATTACATCATGGTTTCCTCCAAGAGGTGATGATGATTATAATGGAAATCACTAAATACGTGTCATAATTAAATGATAATTCTATGATTTATATTTTTTTATGGACGTTTATTTGTGGTATTCCATTTCTATATAAGGGAATAAATTACATTCTATTGATTTGAGTTATATCTTAATGTAAAGGAAGAAACAAATCTTTTTGAGATTTTAGTTCTTGTGGGTAGTAATTTACTCATTGACTATAATGAATATTCATAGAGTAGCATATATGTAACCATAATCAGAATCTATTACAATCAAACACCTCTATGGAAGGCGTATGTATACAATTTTTTTTGTTTTTAATTTTCTAAAGGGAAAATTTTTTGTTTAGCAGGAACAATATAAAAAATAAATAAGAAAGAATAATCGACAACTAAATAACAAAAACCATATGTAAATTAAATTAAATGCTTAGTTTTATAATTACACATGTACAAGATTCCAAAAAATTTCATAGAAACCATTCATCATTAGATAATATTGAAAAAACATTACCCCATATTCACAATAAAGTCATGACATATTCTAAAATGTGACAAGTATAACCAATGTATACCATCAATGAAATGACTATTCCAAATACTAATACACATCAAATGTATAAAATATAGAGAACAAAAGGTAAATACTTATTATAACATGGGAAGAAATAATTTTTTTGATATCTCTATGATAATATTGGAAACAATTATGGTTGATTAAAATATTAAATTTTATAAATAGTTGGGAGAAACAACATGGTCACTAAATTTATTTCAAATTAATGGTGATTTTTTCAATTTTACTTATATATGGTGATAGTTTTCATATGTTTTAGTAGTGTGGACTTCTGTATTCTAGGCTTATCCATTAGTTGTTGATCCATAATGTATCTTTAATAATTTTGAAGTTATTAGGATGTTAATATTTATTGTGAACCTAATTTTTCTCAAATAACTATTATATCATTTTTTGTCTAATAAATATAATAAGAATAAATTTAATGATTTAAACCTTTAGTATCTTAGAGAAGTTAGGGTAATGCATCACTTGTACATCATAAAACAAATATTTTAATATTTCTTATTTATCCATCTAAAATCTCTCAAATTCTACTTACTACATGTAATAATAAAGAGATATTGATCTAATAAAGGGGTTAAATAAAACCCAGTAAGGGGAGGGATAACATAAATTGAATAATATACATGATTAAATTTCACATTGGTGCAACTAATGATTATCCTCAAATAAAAAACATGAAACTTTCATCATAAAAAATGAGTTAAACATTTTATAAAGGCTGGGAGTGTGTAAAATTCATAATAATAAAACCTCCTTACATGGTGGTAAAATACCACACAAAGTGGTGAAAAAAGTTAGAATTATATCCATTCATAACGTATGTGTATTAATTCTCACATTATAATTCTGAAAAATGATAGAATCATGTTTACATATAATACAGATAATATCATGAGATATATATAATTACTTGGTTAATTTAAATGCTATGAAATTCTAGGTCCACCCATCATCTTATAAAATTCTCGTAATCTTTTATTCCACATGTAAAGAAAACATATAACAATCATTGTAATGAAATAAACCCAAGTAAAGAAAATAATTTCATAAATGAACATTAAATAATACTTTCATGAATAACCTTTTGGGTTCCCAAATAAATAAGTTATGTCAACCTTTTTTATAAAGGGAATTTATATTTGGAGAAGAAACAACTCAGTAGGATTTAATGTGATGTTTTTGAAATTAATGTCTTTCAAAAATGATTTTTATATGCTTTAGAAAAAATTTACATATGTTAGAATGTTGAAAATATTAAAAAAGAGAATGGAGAGTATAAAAATATTTTAAGAACATGATAATAACAGACATACAAAAAATGTGAATGAATTTGTTACCTAAAATAGAGTTTAGATTTGAGATTCATATAACCTTTAATCTTGATTTATTTCATTTTTTCACCCATATATAATAAAAATTTATTTATGAAAATAATAGAAATAAGTGAATTTTGTTTATTTTTTATTCTTTTATCATTTATAATCAATGGATTCCATTATATAATTCCCTTTTTTAAAGGTGAAAAATTTTGATTTTAGATTTTTTTTAAAATATGGTGTCATGATTTGATTTAATGACCAATCTTAATTTATATTTAAAAATTAAAGAGATTAAATAAATAAAATTATAAATAAATATATTTATTTATTTATATAATATATGTAATTTATTTTAACCATTCGTATGGGTGGGGATAATTAAACAATTGGAAATATCACCATTGGGGGTTAACTAAACGTTAATCATACATTTTCCAAAGAGGTGGTGTGAGAAATATATTATGTAAGAAATATTTCACCGTTGGGAATATGTTTTTAAGTGATGTATGATTGGTTTTCCAAGAGAAGGGTGAGTGGTTATTTATAATTGAAAAAAGAGGTTTTTTATGGACCAAATATTTAATAATTTATTATATCAAATTTAAACCAGTCAATAGTGATATTGTTACATTAGAAAATATATTTGAATTAAATATCATGATTTTACGATGTTGAAACTTACTATAATATAACATTATTTTTTTAATGAAAAGGAAAAAATTATTTTAATAAAATACTTTAGAGATTGGAAAATATTTTTTATGTTTTATAAAATGGTTTATTTTATTTAAATGACCCATTTTTCGAATTAAATATGTGTTTATTCTAGATAAAATTGCTCGAATTTTTAATTTCATTATTATATCTTGAATGATGTAATTTAAATCATAGTGATTTGGAAAAATTTTATTTTTAAAATTCAAAAAAATGGAAGTATTTCAGTAAATTACCAAATAATTATCCGTATAAAATTGATACATTTTGATTTTCCAAAATATTTTCATCATATTAAAATAATTTTCTATCCAAGGTAATTCTTGTTTTTAATAAAAAAATATAGGTGATGACTGCTAAATGTGCATGAAAGGGGACCTTTTACATGAGTAGGGATGGAAATCTACATATTAGGGTGTGAAACCATTGTAAAAATTGGGGATGACCTGCCAACCTATTTTAGGTGATCACAACCACTATGGTCATACCATGACTGAGTGAGGGAGATGTAGGTGTGGACTTCACTACCTTTGAGAAAGATGTAAGTGAATAAGTGTGAGAGAATAATATTGTGAATGTTGGTTTATTGAGTTTTATGTAGTATCATGGAATTTGAATACATTTGAACATATTTATAACATGTTCCTTGGAACTACATTTTTTGGGAGTTTTCATGTGTCTTTAAATTATAATTTAACAAGTTTTTTTGAACATGTTATTTAAAACCCGCAATGTATTGGAGATTAATATAAATAATTTTAAAAGTATCATATAATAAATATACCATATATAATTATATTAATAAATATGATATATAATTTGAGTAAAAAATAATTTAATACTCACACATAATTTTTCATTAAAATTAATTTTACAAAATATATCAAATGTTACTATTTATTGTAATAGATAAAATAATATTGATAATATTATTAGCAATAGAGAGATAAATATTAGTAATAAAATTATCAAGAGATAAATCATTGATATGAATCTGTTGCTAAACAACACAGCCAACTTATGTATTATTGTTTGGTATTTTTATAATGAAAATATAACTATTTTAATTTTCATAATAAAAATTAGTGATTGGGTTTTTACCAACAATTTAGTGTCAAAAAAATATTTTTTGGAAAATTGATTTAGTTGTATAAAATGATCGTTATGTCCATGATGGAAAAAATAATAAATCTTATATTTTCATGGATACCTTGGGTTTGGTAGATAGTGGTTTTGTTGTGAACTACATTGAGTTGGCACACCATAATTTGTTAGGATGGTAAAGATAATATCTTAAGTTGATAAAACATATGGGGTTAATTTTATCGGGTAGCGAGTTTTCTATGTTTTTGTAATATAAAGTTAGAGTACTCACATTTGACTATGTCACACATTGAATATTAGTGTGTACTTATATTAGTTAATTAGTAGTGACAAACCATCCATTTACCGATATGGTAGTAGGGTTTTGATCCCCAAAACATATGAAAACATAGTTGCATGGGCCATGATACACACTTTTATGGTTCATGAGAACCCATTCGTGCACAATGCACCCACCAAGGGGGTCCCTAAGGTTTCTACACTCACCCATTTCCTAAATTTCTATCTAGGTGGTATTCATTGATTCCATAGCTCCCCATTCATAGACTGGATCCCATATGGATGAACATTGATCCCATATGTGGTATTGTGGGACTCCTAAAATTACTATTGTTGGTATCATGTTTTTTTAATGACCCACATATATTCTTAGTAAATAATTACTATGATTTTTCCATCTCATTCCCAATGCCATCAACTACATAACTATTTCACACATAATATAAAGGTCTTTTTTTCATGGCCATAAATTTCTATCATGTAAATAAGTATTATCATTATCCTACCCTTATCAAAAAAAATTAGGATAATAATTTTATTCATAGTATTCAAAACCATATTTGAATTCGTTGAATTTATTTATGAAATAAGTTTAGTTCCCATGCCTTATTGACCACTTAGAGGGAAGGGGTGAATAAGTGGTCTAATTTTATGAATTCCTTTTATTTTCAATACATCTTCTCAAACTTATTAAGGTTCTCAATCCACTAAATCTCTCCAAATTTGTATTAATAAAACAGAGATAGTAAAGGTAAAATATTTACACATTTTTAAAAAACCCTACTCCATGCTGCCACCATATATTCCTCCCAACCAGGTATTACTAACTATCAAAAATGTGATTTCAATTATCCATCTCTAATTGATATACCCTATTTTCATTCAACTCCAAAAAAAATACATCAACATCATTCATCTTCTACTGAAATATTTCATATGCTCTAGCTATAACCACAATAATCCTACTCCTTAATGAAACCAAAAGACTTCATCTACTCCAAGAATCAACCAAAATACTTCACCTTTGTTGATGTTTTGATCCAAAACAGGATAAACATTGATCTTCATATAAAATAGTATAAAATATGACTTTACCATGAAATATTTAGTTATCTTAAACAAAATCATAATTTTTTTTGACTTTCTCTATAATTCCAATCACATGTAATGACTAGTTACCTTAGTGCAATAGTGTTTTGGTTAATTATTCCATATAATGAAGTTATGACCTCACTCTGATGTATGAAAGTGGATAAAACAAATTCTTTGTTAAATTTTGGAACAATAATACATTCTCAATCAAAATCCACTTTTAATTACACTTCATTATTGTTTCAAGAGATTCTCATTTTTATAAATCCTAAAACACATTTTATCTTACTTTGATATTTTATGTAGTTTCTATATTATTTATGGGTATCTAAAATGTTATTTACATGTAAATAAATGAAAAAACTTTATACCATATTATCCACATAATTGAGATTGTCTATTTCTAAAACCAAACAGTTTTCACAATTATTGAGGATGTGACTATTGTTTGTCGCATAATTTCTTCTTCAAAAAGGATCAATAATCCAATTAATTATATTCTCCATGTGAGACTTCATGAATTGTTTTATGGGAGATCAAGATTACTAATGAAATTATGGAAAGTGTAGGTTCATAGTGCTTTTTTTGAATCCAAGAAGAATATGTTTGAGGAAATTATGCTCCGGAATTTATTCATGGAACATAGTTCATCCTGATGAAATTCATGTTTTATTTCCAAATTTTAAATTAATGTGGTATCCTTCTTTGTGAAAGCTAAATGATTTAGCGATACCATTCCCTTCTCACAATAAAAGTTAATGGAGATAGTCTATTTATTGATATCATACCAAAAAATCAATGACATAAACACATATGGGCCTCAATTAATTAATATTTATATTCAAGAAAACATTCTTTTATTTCCTCAATCTACGAGAATTATAATATTTAGAATATCTTCTAAATGTTTCATACCAATTATCTTTTAGAATCATTGAAATATTCAGTTCTTCTCAAATATATGAATAGAATAATGGAATATCCTCTTACACAAAACATATTTTCTCCCCATAGTGGAGTCCTCAAATGTATACCATTATTGAATGATAAAATTTTTTAATATCGAACACATCTATGTATCTCGATGACCTTCTGAAACATGATTTTCATTCAGTGGAATATTCATCTTTTTAAATAATTATATGTTTGAATGTTATAGATTTCATAAATGTAAATTCATTATCTCATCATTTTAGAATATCTGTCATTGAATATATATGATGATCTTGGTTTCGATCAACGATGGCATGGTCATCTAGTTTAGTGCACTGGATCTCAAATGAAGGTTGAGGAAAAAGCAATTGGGTTGGATTGAACAGACGACTCAGATCAAGCAGGTCAGGTGACTCCTGAAATGTATGTAACATTTTAAATATAATAGTAGAGACACTTTCTCACATCTCCCACATCATATATTAAGTTGGTCTAGGTTTTGTTTTATTTACAATGTTGGGACACAACACTCATGAGATGACTATGGGAGATTATCACCCATCACACCTTCACACACAAAGAACTTTCACCAATAGGGATTCTGTCCCAACCTATGTGCCTTCTGGGCATCATATTAATAGGAATTATACAAGGGATATCATGAACCAGCCAAGGATTTCATCCAACCCGAGACCCAGCCCGGTTTTTGGCGTAACCTAAAGGGCCTTACCAATACACACGGGTTAACAACTAGTGACAAGAATAAAATTAAATTCAAGTGGGAAAGACATAATGCCAAAGAATAACTTGGATCAAATAAATGAACTAAACTAGATGAGCATTGTAAAATAACCAACAACTAAGCACAAAATGGATAAAACAAATAGATTTAGTTACAACCGATAAACATGGAAGGAAACATAAAAAAAATAGAAAATGAATGAAACCAAATTATTCTGCTACCAACATTCTCTGTGTGGCCACAATATCACCACCATCACATGACTGAACCATCGCAAGAGATAGCTCAAACCAGATAACTCGAACTATAAACTAAACTTGTGAAATAACATGGGCCTACCAGTACCGAGTTGTACATGTAGGGTGTGAGCTATATATTTCAGTAGGAAATCACTAGAGAATACATGTGTTTTCTTTCTTAAAGACAGTCCATTAACACTAGTTTTAAATACAATTAAAAAAATAGTTTTTTCACCTTTTTAAAAAAAACATATCTTTCTCAGTTTAAATTCCATCACAGCACCTTCGATTTTCAAAATAATAGACCATATTATAACCAAAACCCAAACCGAATTATACTAGGGTTTTGGTGAAAATAAATAAGTAGAAAAAAAACTAGTGTAGAAGTATATGAAAAAGTAGATATACAAAGTAACCATGGGGATTCCTAGACATATTTAGAATAAACCAATCTATACTTAGTTTAGATCTACCTACCGGTGTATGGTGAAGCCCTTAAGTCAATAACAAACTATATTCCTAAACTGGCATCACTAATGGAACAACCCTCCTTGCTCATCAACAAATCCCAGAGGGTACCAACCTGTCTAATCATTGTTGGAAGGAAACCATCACTTAATCATCTAAAATATTCCTAGTAACCCATGGTAGTAGTAAAACTGTGTAAGTTGGAAGCCAACACACAAATGACTCATCTTAACTATCATCACTGATCTTGCCTACCCCAAACACAGACACCAATATATGGTAACCCATAAAGGGAAATACCTCCTTTATTGGGTCCCCATATACATATATATACACATATTCAATCATGTCACATCATCAAGGTAATAAATTACCTTTATTGTAACCAATGATTTTAAACTATTTCTAAAAACCTTCCTAGTTTCCATCTTAGCTTTTATATTCCCAAAAAACACAACCATTTCACAAATAACATAATATACCAACCAGGCCATAAATCATTTCAATTCCAAATATATTCAAAATAATTCTCTAAAAATTATTCTAAATACTATCAAATACCGTTATCATGTGTACAATGCAAAAGGGGCCTTTAACCCATTAAGAAACTAACAATGATCCAAAATTCCCAAAAATACACATTATAAAGAATAAATTCAATATCACATTCAATCCACATGAAATTCCAACACATTATTTAGAAATTGGAGAACCATTTTAGAAGGAAGGTAAAATAAGGGAGGAAGAAAATCATTTGGGAACCCAAGGTTCATGGAAACATCATTTTTTAGTATCATTTCCATGGGAATTCCCACCCATGTGTGTAACTAGTCCAACAATGTATGTTCCAAAATATAATGAAACACATGAATGATCAATAATAGCACCCAATTTTTTAGAAACACTACTTCCCTTTTAAAGAAACATAATTTCAACTTTACTAATAGTCATATAAAACCCGTGTAACATTTCTGAAACACATCATAAAAAACTATCATGCTATTAAGAGGCATATAAATAACATATAATGATACATTATTTTATTTCAAACAAGATAATAAGTAAAAAAATCCAAATAACACAATAAGGGCTCAATTTCATGTTTATAAATCAATAATCATTTTATCGATCAACTTATGTACATACATTTATAGAAATAATATAACAAACCATTGGAAATAGATTCTAATTAAATTCTTTCAAAAATGAGACACTATAATGAATTAGACATGATTATTATAAATATGAAAATAACATTTAAATATAAAAATTGAAAACAGTAAAGAACCGGTGGTTTTCATCAGAAAGGAAAAACATGGAAACACCTACCTTGGTGGTGTGCGAACACAATGAAACCATCATAGAGGAGATATCTAAGCCTCATAGACCAAACGAACACCCTAGAATCCAATTTAACATAAACCACACCATAACACTAACATATAGGGTTCATTTAATCAAAAACCAAGACAATAGAGGTAAAATAAATGAGATAGGGGGAAGAGGAGAAGAGGAAAATATGATAAAACAATGACATTTAGTGAGAAGTCAGTCAATAAAGTGGACCAAAATAATGAATAACGAAGGGGGGTTGCCTATGGTTGATATCCAAAATCAAAGTCTTCAAATGGGAAGTGTAATCACTCAAATCATATTTTTTAGCTGAAAATTTATTAAGGCTATAATGGGTGCATGGTTTTGCTATATGGTTTTGTAAACCGTGCATAAACCGTGTGAATGAAACCGGAAAACTTATGAAACATTAGAGGTTTAAGTTTCATGGTTTGGGAAAATTGTGCCCAAACCATGTGACCAGAAAAATTAGCCAAAAACACTTAAATGAAACTCCTAACCACCTGTTAATCCCACCAAATGACCATATAAATATTTAAACACAATTTAGAAACACCATAGGTGGAACAAACTCTTTACCATGAATCTTTCTCCAAATATCAGTCATGATAACCATGAATATGGGTTAAAGAAAAATGAAACCACTAGAAAAGAAAATTATGGTTGGGGTGTGAAAATTCTCCCCACCACAAAAACATTCTACCACCAGAAAGTCACCGAGTCAAAACTCAACCAAAACCCAAATCAGTGCCTGAAAAAAACAAGATGAAATATGATCCTTGAGGTGATTATTCACTCCAAAATTCACTCTATAGAGATTAAGAAGAAACCAAATAATAAGTATGAGGAGAAAACACAAGGGGGTTCTACCTAACACAAACACTTAGCTAAAACAAACAAAAATTTAAACCCCAAAGAACTCCCTTACCAAAACTAGAAACTAGGGTTTTAATATTTAAAATATATGGGCAGCATGCATGGTTTAGCCACATGGTTTATCAAACTGTGCATCAACCAAGAATAAGATACTATAAAGAATGGGAACCCCACACAGCTTGGTCGCACAGTTTCAAAACCATTCTACAACCATGCCAAACGCCTCTTTCCAAAAATGAGACCCAGCCACACCGTTAGTTGGGAAACACTCATAGTTTCCTCTAATCATTCACAAACCACGTATAGGAAACATATTCACCCAAAACAACATGAATATGACAAGTTAAAATGCGTCTCAACCCATGCTTCCATGTACAAGCTGGACACTACTTCCACCAAAAATGGAAACATCCAACATGAAGCGAACCCACAATACATAAATTATACAAAACTCATGAATCTCTAGATGATCAATATAAAATGATCAAAATTATATAGGCCAACACAAAGGAAATAAACACTCAAAGGAGGACAAAAAATTCAAAAGTCCACACTTAGATAGAATCAACCACATGGGTTATAATAAAATAAGTTTATAATTATTTATAGACAAATGGTGAACTTGAAAAAATAGAAAAAAAACTACAATAAGGAAATATTAAATGCCTCTCTACCATAATGGGAATCAAAAACTAAGAAAATGATTCACAAACCTCTGAAAAGTACTAGCTTTCCATGAGCTTCACAACGAGGCCTATGGTTGGAGCCCTGAGGACTGATGCATCCCTGCCTTACAGTAAGGTTACAATATCCATCGATCACAACCTCTTCTTCAGTTGATTCTTCCTATAAAACATTCATCCAAATATGGACCCTTAAACAACCCCAAAATAGCATGAACTATAATGACATCAAGATATCCAAATGATACAATGTCATGGTATACTCTTCAAGCCACAAAACTACCTCTAACGGACCTTGACCATCACAAAAAATAGGCAACCCTGAATAAAAATAAGAAAATTGGCATTAACCATAAGAAAATTTGGGGACCTTTCTTGGCATCATTTTCTGAACAACACAGATAACACAAACCTAAATCAATATCAAACTAGAGAAGAACCAAAAGTAGTACCTTGAACAAAAAACCATCTGAGAAGCCAAAAAAACACAAAAAAAAAACCAAAACATCTCTTTCAAAAAACAATTATTTCTTTTTAATTTTAAAACATTCTTCTTCCATAGACAATTCCCAAATACCAAAACCCCCATTTCAAGAATATCCCAATTTTTTAAATCATAATCTCATTCAAATCCATTTTAGAAATACCACACCCAAACATTGATTCCCAAAACCCCTCCCATGGAATCTTATGAACTATCACACATATGTCCATACATTTCCATTCATGCGTGTTGACTCACACTTCCCACACTTGAAAAAACACATGAAAACGTCAATAAGGAACACAAAGGGTCACACCCAATCCATATTCTCAAAACAAAAAAAAATCAATTTTAAAACCCACTTCACTAATTTCAAACCATTTGATGGAATGAATATCATTTTAAATCAATTTTCATTTAAAATACTGTTATATTTTCAACATATACATACACTGACTAGAAAAAAAATAAAACATAACCAATAATGAAGCACCAGAATGAGGAACTAGTGTCCATGCCGAACCCAACAACTTGGTTGTGGTTAATGGTCCATAAAAGGAACAATACTAAGTGGACCTTCAATCAGGAACATAGACTCTACATGGGATAATACTCCATGTTAGGCCAGAACAAGACACTAGATCACCTCCATTTTCATCCCTAAATACCAAAAAATTCAAAAGACTCAAATCCAAGACTACCCTTGGTCACTCGAGGTTCAGAATGAGAAAGAGTTTGTGACGCTCTTCCCACTCCTACCACCTATGTCCCAAAAATCTAAATGTCCAACTACTTGACACCCAAAATAAAAAAAATGGAATTCTATAATACAATTTTTTCTGGAACCATTATGGGATTTCATCTGAAAATACACCCAGCCTAGTCCACTGCATGTTCCAAAGGGAATTACCAATCCCCATGGTCTTGAAACTATTATCAAGCATCAAATGAAATCCAAATGGGAATGATTTTAGTCCAAAAAATTACCATGATCAAATAAATAAACTAAACTGACTAAGCATGTGTCCCTAACCAGCAACTAATCCTAAAATGAATATGAATAAATATATTTAGCTTCAAACAACAAACACGGATAAAAAAAATACAAAACAGAAACTAAACGAAACAAAATGAGTTTGCTACCAAAAATCTCCATGTGACCTGAAGTTCACCACCATATCATTGCTAAACCACTAGAAGATCCAACTCAAACCAGATAACCAGAACAAGAAAATAAACATGTAAAATAGAGTGGGGTTATCAGTAACGAGTGGTACAAGTAAATAATCATCTAGAAATCTCAATAGTCATTCACCAGAGAATTTATGGGATTCCTTTCTCGAAAAAAGTCCATTATCACTAGTTTGAAATAAAATTATAAAAATATGTTTTTAAATATTATTATCAAACATAGATTTCTCATTTTAATGTCTAACAAACTACCTTCCATTTTCAATAAAAATGTACATTTTATACGCAGAACCGAACCCAAATAATACTGGTGTTGTACTGAATATAAATTATGATAGTAAATAGAAAAATTATAATATAAGTATACAGATAAGATTATATAGAATGTAACCATGATATTTCCTGAAAATACCTAGAATGAACCTGGAAATACTTGGAACGGAACCAGCTGATGCTGTATAGTGAAGCCCCTAAGTAAATAACTGACTAACTTCCCTAACCTAGCCTCACCGGTGGCACAACCCTCCTTACCTGTCAATAACTCTAGGAGGGTAGAATCCCATCTAATAAAGGCTAGAAATCATGTATCACTAAATCATCTAAAATATGCCTAGAAACCTTTTATGGTAGTAAGACTAGGTAACCAGGAGGCCAACACATGCTGACTCATACTACTTGTTATCACTGCACTTTCCTCCCCCAAAGAGAGACAACAATATATGATAACCCATAAATGAAAATCCATCATATGGAGGATTCCCATATAAATATATATACACATATACAATAATGTCAAAACATCAAGGTGCCAACCGGGCCGCCATGTTAATTATGATTTCAAACCATTTCCCAAAACATAATATGTTCCCAACAAAAAATAGGTATTCCCCAAATACACAAACATTTCTAAAATACGAGAAGATACCAATCGGGCCTTACATCATTTAAATTTCATCTTCATTCATGAAATATCTCTAATCCATTTTGGAAATACTATCAAATATCATTCTCAAGTGTACAAATCCCAACGTGCCTTTAAACATTTAGAATCAAACCATGTTTCAAAATTCCCAATGGATGAAGTTTTAAAGAACACATTCAAAATCACATTATTATCACACGAAATTTAAACACATTGTTTAGAAATTAAAAAGTCATTTTATAATGAAGATAATATGAGGGAGAAGGTAAATCATTTAATAAAACAAGGTTCATAGATAATATCATTTTTATGTGTCATTTTAACATGAATTCCTAGTGATGTGTGAATCTAGTGAAACCCTAGAAGTGCCAACATCCCATGATACACTATTAATAACTATAAGAAAACCCAAAAAAAATTCATAAACACTACTTCAAATATCATCCAACAAAATTTCAACATTAATAATTATCAGTTCAAACATGTGGAATAATTCATAAACATTTCACCAAAAAACATCAAGACAGAAAGAGGCATTTAAATCACATACCATGCTCTATTTCTTGTTTCTACCAAGATAATTATTAAAGGAAAGTCCAAATCACAAATCAATGTCTCAATTTCTGGTTTAGAAAACAATATGCTTTTTATCAAACACCTTGTCTGCCATCATTTATTGGAATAAAAAAAGAATCCCTTGGAAATCCATTTTTATAAAATTATTTCAATAAGAAAAACTCCACAATGATCAATCCATGATTATTATATGGATTCAAATAACCTTTCCAAATAATAATTTAAGACTCTCATGCACTAATGTGTTGCATCAGAAAGTAAAAATTGGGAATCACCTCCCTTGGGGGTGTGTAAGCAAAATGAAACCTTTGGTGAGGACAAATATAAGCCTCACGGACCAACCACACACCCCAGAATCCAAAGAAACAAAAACCACACATCAAAAATAAAATCTAGGTTTTGTAGAAACAATAAAAAAATAAAAGATATAGGAAATAAATGAGAGAGGGAGAAGATGATAAGATAAAACCATGAAGAACCACTGTCCTTTGGTGAGAAATTTCCCTAAAAGTGGCCCAAAATGATAGAGAACAATATAGAGGGCTCCCTCAAGTCTATATCCAACACCAAAGGCCTAAAATGGGATGTGTAATAACTGAAATTATACTTTTAGGTTAAAATTAATTAATCCATTAATGGGATGTAAGGTTTTAATTCATAGTTTTTTAACCATGCACAAACCATGAAAATTCTACTAGAAAACCTATGCATCTTTGTAGGTCTATGTTGCATGGTTTGGGAAAATCGTCTTAAAACAGTGTGACCTGAAATCGTTTCAGGAAATACTTAAACGACACCTTAAATACTAGGGAAGCCCACCCAATGATCATCAAATGATTTAAACACTATTTAGAGACACCATGGGTGTCATAAACTCTCCAATATGCCACTTAATACCAATATCATTCATGATAAACATGAATAGAGCTAGAAGAGAACTAAATCCACTAAAGAAAGAATAATTTTCATAGAAACTCAACCCAAACATAAACCAAAATATCCAACAATGAGAAATAAAAAAATGAAAACTATGGTCGGGGTGTGACATGGGCTCACCTAAACTATGGGAGAACTATGCCTTCCACCAATCCTCTAGCACCCATGTGTTGGTATGATTTGGCTCCCATGGGTGTAGATGACCTAAGGGTCCCATCAAGCCTTATTCAAGATTCTTTTATGAATGATAGTGGTGTGGACGTTATTTTTTTTAGATAAGGCCACCACTTATCATAATATACATAGAGATATTTTATGAATTAAATAAAAGAGCAATCCTTTCTCAAATATATTCTGGAAAAATGAAAATAAAATTTTTATAGAAAACATAAAATGTTATTCTCTTCATGAAAATAATAATTTTCATGGTCTTACATTGTTGTATTAATTATTAATTTCATCATTTTCACATGTCTTTGGAAATTATGAATATATTAAAAAATGTTTATTATTTTTAATGGATGATTCCTAGAGAATGATATAATATTACAACAACTAAATCCATACAAATTTTCCTAGCATAACCATTTCATCCAAACTCACCAAAAACAAGATGAAACATAATTGAAAATCAATGAAACTATGGTACATATTATTGGATATATTCATTGACATCGCTTCTTCATGGTTTCATAAATTGTGACATTTTTTATACACCATTGACCCATGTCTTTGAACATAATTGAAATTCAACAACTGTTAGAGGTACATGGATAATTGGTCAAGAATGAATTCAAATTCTATCAGAAGAATCCATAATAATTCAATAAGGATCACTATATCGTCAAACATATGATACATCCATTGATCTTTTTATGGATGAATGTTTTCTTATGAATGGACTAATTTTAATGTTTATTTTCCAAACATGACGATATCTTCTGAGAATATTTTTTGTTAGTATTAAAATGCATCCATGATTCTTCAATCAATATTTTACCATCACGAACTATGTATCAACCAAATTCACATTTTTTCTTTGTTACAACTCTTCAATCTTTAATAAACATACTTTGGAACACCAATAGACTTCCAAGATACTCTTATTCTTCATGAAAAATTGACCTTAAGTGCTTTATAACTTACTTATTCATTGAGAAGGAATAAAGAAGAATAAAGTAGGATCTTCATTCTCTCACTTTGTATTTATTTTCAATCCCAAAAAAAATCAATGCCAATATGTTCATCATTTTAAAAATATGATTATATCCCTTTTATCATCTTTTTTTACTTAATATTTTTCATTTTCTTCACTCTTTATTAATAATAATTAAAAATTACCTAAGAGATGATGATATAATTTCTTTCATAAGAAATTTTCCAGAAATTCATCTATGCTCATTTTAATTTTTATGAACTAATATAGAAAAGAATATTTTCTTATTTTTATAACAATATTATACAATATCATTTCATAATATGAATCCAAATGAAAAAAAACACAAAATATTATTAATGGACTTTTCGAATATAATCTAGTCTATGAAAAATGAAAAATACTAATACTAAAATATCAAATTGAAAAAATTTACCCACATTGACAAATACATTAATAAAATTCTAGTACAAATAGAAGGATTTGATAACAGCCTTAGATGTTCTTGAAATATAATCTTTTTTTCATTGATTAAAATACCCATTTCATTATGAAGGAATCTAATTATTATTATAAAATATGAGAGATAATTATAAAATTCCTTCTTAATGACACCATATTCATGCCCTTTGTTGAAATTTCATATTTCAATGAGACAAATAATCTATGAATCTTCAACAACAATTTTCTACCCTTAAAGTGAAAAACTATTCAACATCATCATAATGTATAATCTCTTCAAATATATATCTAAAGATGTACCATTATTAAATTAAACCAAAACCTTATTCAATATGTGGGTTTTTTGGGTTGAATACTTATGCATCATCTTTATGGATGGTCATATTTAGTGGATGATCTATAGAATACCAACTTATGAGATAAATATTGAATGGGATCATCATCCCTTTTGTTTTCTATCTTTTAAATCATATTCTAAAAATACATCAAATATGGTTCTGCAACAAATTAGTGGTTGAGTACCAATTGAGAAAACATCGAGTGATGGTGTCTTCATAATATTTTTTCTATATTTTCATGCATGTTCACTATATTAGGTTCTACACTTGAGACAATTATTTACCTTTATTTCACTGCATTTTTTTTAAAATAAAATACACATGTGTTATATTTTTTAGGTGTAATTTCATGTTTCATTATGTTAATATATTAGTTGAAATAATTTTCTAAACCAATATATTCCATTATTCTTAATTTCTTATCTACTTCTCATATCTGATTTGGTATTTGGTAGCATGAATCATTTAATTTTTAAAATTTATTTATCTGAAATATGAAGTTTCTAGGTGAAACAATAGAACCATTGTGAGAAAATCAACCAAGAAGGTTTTTGTTGATTTTTTGGATTATTCACATTTTTTTACATGACATGAACACCTTGACCATTGACGATATTCCAAAAAATATTTACATAGAGGAAAATATTGAACCCAGATAAGATCATTGAATGTTAAATTTATAGTTAATTTATGTATGATTAGATGAAAAGGATACCTCATCTTACATACATTCAACTATATAGATGTTGATATTCTGATTTTTTTTCTTAATTACCTTCATCACATAGTAGTTACTCAATAATTGAATCCATATAGTGGTGATCCAAACATGGTACCTTGGTCTCTGAATTATTCTAATTTATTTTTGGATTATAGCATAGAAAATTTGACTTCGTGGGTTATGGTTCATAATCGCTTCACAATTCATTAGGTTCGATAGAATCCATCACATTTTGGAAAGGATGAGATGTCTAATTCAAGAGATAAGTCTATTATATTCAATTATTCTAAATTATATATTCATTATTTACCCTATATAATATACATAAACTTATATTTATAGAGTTAGGGATTTGGTAGTAATATTATCTTACTATATACCAACCCATAAATAAATTAATAATCTTAATCAAATTCCATGACATGCTATTATTTATATTGTAATTTTTAAATGGATTATGATATCTATCATAAAAAATGTGATTTATCTAGTTTGAATGTTCAAATTTGTCATTCGATGTTGTCATTGTTCGTTCATCCTTCGTGGAATTAATTAAATACAAGAATAAATATTAAATTAAATCTATTATTCATAAATATTAATTTTATTCACAATCAAATTGTTAAATATTTATGAAATATTGAAAATATTTTTTTATTGATAAAACATTAATTCAAGTATTAATTAGTGTTGTAAATAATATATTATCCATTCAATTAATTCAAATAGATTTTAATTGAGATCAGCAGAAACACATAGAGGGTTACCCTTTAGGATTCGTTCCCATTGGAATTTGGACGGATTTTTTGAACTTGAATATTAATATACAGAAATGAATAATGGAACCTAAGAGAAATAAATTAATGTCACGATATCGAAAACCACATACAAATACTCATAGAGTCATATAATTCCATTTTTACAATATGTCATGAAGTTGGTTTCACAAAAGTGTCATCTACATATGTGCTCAATACATGTCATGAATCACCCACAATTTAAGGTATGTAATTCTTTATTATTACCTTTTTATGTTTTAATGTATTTTTGTAATGTTTGGTATAGTTTTTGAGGGATTTAGAATGGTTTGGATCCTTTTCTAGGGGAGCCTGATTTGTGTAGGGTTTAGGGAAACCATGCGGGACCTCTAGTTAACCATGCATGTGGAGGTAGTGGGATTATCACAGTTTTGGAATGGAATTTCTAATAGTGTGAGGAAACCATACAGAGTCCCTATTGAGGTAGTATCATGAACATGGTTAACATGAGGTGTTTGAAATCATGTGAGCTAACTGTGATTAGCTTTAAAAGTGGGATTTTAATATTGGGACAAGTCATGATTATCCCAAAACTATTTCTCTATTCGGACACACAATCCCTTTTATGTATTTTTTGTTATCATGTTTTTTAGGGTCTCTCCCACTCATTTTGGAAGAAAATAAAAGGGTTTTCATGGTAGGGTTAATGTGATTATGTTCCGGTAAGCCTTCTATCTTAGTTCTTTCTTGGATTTCCTTAGATAAACATTTGTCCCTCTCTTAGGGTTTAGGGATTACTTATATCACATATAGATATAGGGTTTTTGTTTCCTAAAATGATGATATTTTTTCTTTTTTTTTGTTATTTAAAGGGATATAAGGCAATTTTGGTGGAGATTTCATATGGATTTAGGGTGAATATACAATTTGGTTGATTTTACTAAAACCTTAAAGTAGTTGGATTCACTCTCAACTCCATTTGGATAAAACTTGAATAATTGATTTAAATTAAATGATTTTTATTTATATTGATTATAAATATGATATGTAATTCTTTATTTACAATTATTTTGTGACTATTTGTTGATTTGAGATAAAATGGGTTATTACGATGAAATGCTATTTGTTGTTGGATTTTAAAATGTTGATTTTTAAATTGGGTTCTTCATATGGTCAAGGGAAATGGTGGTAAAAATGGGTTTCACAAAAAATGGTGTTTAATTGAAATATGAATTTTCTTGGATAAGGGATTAAGGTATTGATTGGTTTTGAAATAGTTTTTTCATATTGTTGTGGCTTTAGTGGGAGTTTATGAATGTTTGTTGGATTAGTCATTTTATGAATGTGTTGTCATGATGAGAAGTGGGTGGGATATACCACTATAAAAAGTGGTTGGTTAATGGATGGAAGGTCCTCCATCAAGGATAAGGGGGTGTGAAGTACCAGTAGACTGGAAAAAGAGAAATCGGGCTTGGATGGGAAGTGCTACCATTATTGATTATAGGGGTGGGTGTGTGAGACTCTATAGTTATGGTTTTTTTGTGGTTATTAAAGGTGGAAATTATTTTTATAATATGTGACGGTAAATGGATTATGGAGTGGTTGTTTGGTGTTACCTTATATTTAGTGGATTTGGGAGGAAAATGGCTTCGTAAGGGTGTGTTTCGATTGTTGGAAAATTTTTTCACTTTTTTATGTTTTATATAAAATGAAACATATAAATTTAATAATAATTTTGTCCTAGTGGAATGTGTAGGGAAGTAATTTTGTGAGAACATATTAAGTATTTATACTCACCCCCTAGATTCCCCCTTTGGTTCTTTTGCAGATATCATTTTCCAAGATGCTGTTAAGGGTAACAAATCACTCTTTACAAGTGATTCATCGTGATTTTTGGGCGGTGTTGTGGATGTTGGAGAATGGACTTTGGTGTGGAGTCATGGAGTGTTTCATGTTTTAATTTAGGTCTTATCATTGAGTCTTCTACTTAGTACTATGGTAATGGGTTTTTTGGGGGCTATTGAATTGATTTTGAAGAATTATTATGGAATAGTTTGGTTGTTTCGTGGTTATATATTGTTTGGGGTGTACTTTGTTGACATGCATCATTTCATAATGGTTGATTATTCCATGTTAGTTTGGTTGGTTTATTCTAATGAATGTTATTTCACAAATGTTCTTGAATACCTCATCATTTATTTCCAACCTTTGGCTCCTTGGGAATGTTATGTAAGGACAAGTAGCATTTCACTACCATCACAAACCACTATGGGAAGGGGTAAGATATTACAAGTTTTATCAGTTTGTTCGGTTCGTGACTTCAAAGTGAATGAAATTTGATTGGTCCTTTTTCATCAGTTTTCAGTCTTGGAGTTGGAATTTTTTTCATGGTTAATTCAATGATTTTATATTTTATAGAGGAATTTTATTGTCGGAATATGAAATGTATAACATAAGAGGATCTAAATAACCCTTTTATACTTAACATAATTTTACCATGGAGTTAGGTACATGGGTGTTTTGGAGACACTTATTGGCATTAGATATCTCAATATCATGGGAATAACCAATGAGATGATCATAAATTTCATGGTAGAAATGTCATCGTAGTAGGAATGAATATTTCAACAGCATGATGATTTATGTTTTGGTATGAATATTTTGATTGGTGAGAATTATTGATATTATTTTCAAATGAGCGGATTTGAAATGTGGATAGTTGTGGTATTTTTAAAATGGGTCAGTTTAAAATACATGATGGATTTTTCAAAATGCTACAACATGGGAGTTGTGAAATTTTTGAAATACTGGTTGTAATCGTTGATATTTAATTGAATTTGAAATTTTAACCCTTTTATCTCAAAGTGAATGATATTTATGGTTTTTTCAGTATTGATAGAAAAGGAACTGCGTAGACGTTGTAGAGACTAATCAGAGGAGAATTAAAAAAAAGTGGTTTCACCTTAGCCCCATTTGAATCAGAAGCTAGTGCAGAGTGTAATGAATGCATTCCATGACGTGGAAATTAAGAATAAACTAGAAGAGGAAAAGCATGTGAATCATGCAGTTCAGTTTCAAAAGCAAAATCAACTCGTATTTAGGGGTGACTTCAAACGGGAAAAGTTATAGGCATGGATGAATAGAATGAATAGGATAGTTGAATTGCTGAGAACACCAGCGGAGCTGAAAGTGAAGCTAGAAACATACATGTTCAATGATCATTCACTTCAATGGTGGTTGTTGGTGGTACATGCTAGATCTAACCAAGGGATGACATGGGAGGGTTTTGAAGAGTCTTTTAACAATAAATTATACCCACATATGTTCAAAATTCATCACACAACAGATTTCATTCATTTAAATAAATAGAACCTCTCAGTAATGAAATATGTAGCTATGTTTATTACCTTAGTTTACTTTGCACCCGAGGTGTCACATAGTAAATCATTGAAGGAATGTATTTCTGAAGGTGGCATGAGATAGTAAATTCATTCTAAAATAAATATGTAACGTATTTGTGATTACACAAAAATGGTGAATATTAAAACTATAGCTAAACATGATAACTTCGGGTCTACATGTGGGGGAAGTATTTTGGTACACATGGGGAACAATTAGAACTCTAACACTGGGACCAATAAAAAGAGGTACACATATTTGTTTGGTGGAAGAATGGAATAGAACATGATGGCACGATCGATGAATCTTTCTATGAAGCCTCAATATAAGCTAGGATGTCATCAGTGTGGCATTACATGCCACTTCAAGAGGTATTGTATGACACAACATCGATCATATCCTAATTTTAAGAAGATGTGGATTTTATGTGACATTTTCACAATACATTGAAGTCATCTGTTTGTGATACTCATCTGGGTTTAATAGTGTCTCAGAATTCAAAATGGTTGGGGTAGCATCATACCACTCATTAGTATATTTAATTTAGTAATGGTGATTCATAGAATATCAGGACTCATTAGAAGTGAAATAAAGAGAATAGTGTAGAAAGAAAGCAGTTGTTTGGAGATGAGCAGGTTGTGATAGATGATCATTCTGGACCATCCATGATGCAAGGTATGATTCTTTTAAATTCTACCTTGATGCATCCATTGTTTGATATGGTTTCTTTACATTCTTTTATTTCATCTCTTACTATTAGTTTGATGGGTTAAACTATGGAAATGATTCCTTTGGTATTACAACATAGAACTCCTATGGGTCAAAGAGTGTGTCGATCCTTCCTATGAATAATATGATGTATATTTGTGGATGGGGTTTTATTTACGTGGGATTTATCAGTGCTTGAGATGGATTATTATGATATAATCCTGAGAATGGATTAGTTGGAAATGATTAAGGACCACATCAACTATTATGCATGAACAATTAGTTTCACGATGAATGATGGTGTAAAACATCACTTTAGAGGGTAGAAGAAAGAAAAGTTGGGTAAAACATGACTATTGGAACCAGAATTTGGCATGATATCATATCAATTAGATGTTTTGTCAATGTCATTAATAGAAGGAGTTTAGCATAGTGTCTTTCCAATGGTTGTTGAATAGTTTATGGATGTATTTCCCAACAAATTCTCAGGGTTTCCACCCTTGAGAAAAGTGTAGTTTATGATTGATCACCCCGAGGGACCAGTCCTATATAAATTTCATCTTACTAGATGGAACCAACATAATTGAGGGAATTGAAAGTGTAGTTGGAGGAGTTATAAAACAAAGGGTTCATCTGGTCTAGTAAATCTTTGTGGGAAGTGCCGATGTTGTTTGTTAACAAGGAGGATGGAACTCTTCAGCTATGTGTTGATTATCATAAGCATATCAAAGTTACTATAAAGAATTGATATCCACTTCTTAACATTGAGGAAATGTTTGATCTGTTGATAGGAGCTTAGTGGTTCTCTAAGATTGACTTGGGATCAGTGTTATAAGGCCCCAGCCTTAAACCTTACTTAATCTTGAGTTATTACAAGATTACACATTGAGGATCTTTTCGGGATTAGAGTTTTAGAGAATTAGATCATAAAACATGCATTACATTCCACATATAAACAAAGTGGTTACATAAAGATAGTATCCGTCATTCCCATCAATGGAAACATATTTAAAATAAATTGTTTCTTGACACTTCCTTAACACTATCATCATATCATGTACCTTTCTCTTGACCTATGAAAAACATTTCAAAATAAAACTTGGGATGAGCATAAAAAGCTCAGTAAGGGATATAAAAAAATGGAAAGGAAACATGGGTACATATATACATAAGAATGAGATCATACTTTACCCATAAAACATATGTATTTTAACATACCTCATCAAATCATGAATAAATCATAGAAATCATAAGACAAAAAGGTAACTTGAGGAATTCATAACATCCTTACGTAGGGAGTAACCCTCTTGGTTACGTTTGGAATACCCATCACAGTATATTCCCTAAATATCTTCGGAGAAACCTTAATGTTTCACTCCTTCGTGTTACCCAATGATTTGTAGAGCTATATCGGGCTCACCTGCACTTAGTTTATCACGGAACCACCCGTCTTCATAATAATTCCCAAGAACCTCAACATAATCGTATCACATAAAAAATGTATAAAGGAAACATAACATTTACACCTTTCAATCACAAGATATAAATACAACACATTGATATAAAAACATTATGAATACCAATTTCAATACAAAAATAAAAGAAAATTAAATCATGATATTTATTTTTCTTAAAAAAAGGTATGGTTTGTAGAGGAACCCGAAACTCAAATAATGGTCACGGTGGCAGAGAAGTCATTGTCGCCGCATACATACGACAAACACATTCCCTTTGGTCATTTAGTAAACGCTTCGTATAAAAAATATTCCTTTTGGATAAATGAAAATGTCAAAGGGGTTTATACACCGTATAAAAGAAGGTTGTGTATAAAACAAAATATCCCTCAATGAAAGGAGATTGAGACGAAGTCCCATACCGTGGGACCGACTTGACTCGATCGTTCTTTAATTTCCTGAATAATAAACTTGAGTTAATTTCTACTTTCATAAGAACCTTTTTCAAGTTCATTATTCCTTTTATATCACTTATTACCATGTCATGAACACTATGTAATTATTTAAGTTAATAAAGGTCATTTTAACGATCATTGGTACTTGAGTAAAAAATAAACCCTTTATAATTACAAGTTTTTCATGTATCCATTATATCCAGAATTATAATAATTATGAATATATCATATATATCCAGTATATACACGGATTTATAATATTACATAATTATTTAGAGGCATGAAATGAAATGCACCGTTCATGGAGACGGTAAGCCGTACGTACGCATGAACGCTACTTTCATTTCTATTTAGTATTTTATAGAATGGAATCATAATGATATAAAGGTATATTATAATTCTAGTATAATATCATATATAATATCATAGTTCCATCCTTTATACGTCCCACATATGGTATTTAACAAATCAAATCACTTTGAGGGGGCGTTAGTCCGCACTTCCTTAAATGAAGATATCACGTTTACCCATAATGGAAACCATAAAGGTATGACCAAAAAGAAAAAAACAGAAGCTTAAGGAAAACATAAACATATTATATATCATATATAAATATAGGTACATCTTAATGGCAACCTTTGAATGTGTTAAAAGAATGTTGAACAATCATTGTTTCGGGAGGCATAAATTCACCATCCATGGAAACAATATGTTCGTTAACCATTAGATGTAGGTGTGTGTATGTTTAGCTCGAATACATATTATAACAACATCCAAGTATATTTAGTATACTGGATTTGTTACAAAAGAAAAGAATAAAAAGAGTTTAGGGGGTTGGAGAAGCAAAATAAAACAAAAGGACCCAAAAGAATACATTACCTTAAAATCGGGTAACTCTCTTTGGATTGAGATCAAAGGCTTCCTTGGGAAGACATCTGCCCAAAGTGAGGCTTCAAGGAGTAAGAGATGGAAGTGGAGAGACAAAATGGGTAGGGTTTGGCCGATCCAAAGGCTTTGGAAGTGTGGTTAAGGAGGTAGAGGTGAGGGCATTTTATAACAGGAGAGGAGGGGCACTCTTGGAAAGTAAAGATAAGTTACTTTATTTTAAAATGAGTTTCAGATTCAAAAGATCCCACATTGATATAATTATAGGATAAGGTTATAAGGGTTTGAAATACACTCATAAAATTGGTTTTGGCCATGTTTAGGTTTTATATTTTACATTAACTTTCCATTTTATTTAAATCGTTAAATAATGTGGTCATCGCTGCATCATCATGATGTCATAAATAATTTAATTTATTTAATGTCTAAAAATTATAAAAAAACTACTATGATGTAGTAAATATTTTTATCTTTTTAATGAATATTTATAGTCAAAAATATGACTTGTATAATGCCATATTAAAATTGTTTTAGTAACATAACTCATGTTTGTGTCATTTTTACTTTAACATTAAATAAAAAGTTATTTATGTCATTTCCCAACCAAAGTGGCTCCATGGGGTCCCCAAGTTGACCCATGGATTATCTTGGTCTTCCATGACACATACAATGAGGGTAGGCCATGTTTCAAGCTCATCTCATACTATTAAAACATTATTTTTACCTTAAACTACACTAATTTCCACTAATCGCGATTAAGAACTTAATAAGTTACTATTCACCAAAAAATTATTTTAATCCCATTGAACCACATTTTACTTCTTAATGACAACCATGTATGTCGGATTTTTGAAATTCAAAACACAATGATGGCCAAATTTCATTTAAACGGAAAAATCAGTTTTTATAAGTACCATTTAGTGGTTTCACTATTCATCAAAAATTGAAGTTTTTCAGAAAATTACCAAAAATTCACCCTAAGCTATATTTGATATTCAGAATTCAAAAATGATGTCTATTTTAAAAAATTCAAATAATATATGTTACATTAATTAATTTAATAATTAATTCCCAATGTCATGACAAATAGTTCGTTTTTTTGAAACAATATCTATGAAACGTTTGGCATTAGTTTATGACCAAATCCAAAGTGAAATTAATCCTAATGACCACCATTGGATTAAATGGTAAAATTATATTCAGATTACACTTTAAAACCATTTAAAAATATAATCTAACCATATAATTAAATTAAATGAAAAACCAATTTTGATGTAAAAGGCAGTATTTTTCACTATTCATTAAAAAAATGAACTTTATCGAAAAAATACCAAAAATTCATACAAAGTAAATTTGGATGTCCCAATCATAAAGAATATGTTTATTTTGACAAACATAGCTTATAGAATTTTCAAAATATATATTTAAAAATGGTTTTCCATCAAAAGGTAGTAAAACCATCTTTTAAAAATATTAGTGTATTCCATGCTTAAGATTGGATTTATTTTCATTTTAAGACTCTAAAACACTATCTAATTCATTAATAGGAATAGATAAAAATATCTATTATACATTACTTACTTGGGATGTTACATCCTTCCCCCCTTTAGAAAATTGTGTCCCCGCAATTTATTTACTTATCGAATAAATGGGGGTACTTATCCCTCATTGAATTTTCAGATTTTCATGTTGCGTCTTCCATCATGTGGTTTTTCCACAAATCCTTTAACTGCTTAATCACATTATTCCATAACACTTTCTCCCTGTGGTCAAGAATTTGGACCGGTTGTTCCTCATAAGATATGTTCTCTTCCAATTGAACTACCTCTGGACTCAAAACATGAGATGGATCTGGCATATACTTTCTCAACATCGAAACTTGAAAAACATTGTGTACCTGAGATAAACTCGGAGGTAAAGACACCTGGTATGCAACTGATCCAACTCTCTCCATAATTTCATATGTTCCAATAAACCTTGGACTCATCTTTCCTTTCTTACCAAATCTCATCACACTTTTCCAAGGAGAAACTTTGAGAAAAACATGACCACCTACCTCGAAAGATAGATCCTTCCTCCGGTTATCCGCATAACTCTTCTGCCTACTCTGAGCTATTCTCATGTGCTTCTGAATCAGATGAACTTTTTCTGCCATCTCTTCTACCAATTCAGGTCCCATCAAATTCCTTTCACCCACTTCATCCCAGAAAGATGGAGTTCGACACCGATTCCCATATAATGCCTGAAATGGTGCCATTTTTATACTGGAATGAAAACTAATATTATATGAAAATTCAACCAAAGAAAGATATTGGTCCCAACTTCCCTGATAATCCATAGAACAAGCTCGTAGCATATCCTCCAATGTCTGAATTGTTCGTTCTGACTGCCCATCTGATTGAGGATGAAAAGCTGTACTAAAATTTAATTCAATACCCAACGACTTTTGAAGGCCTTTCCAAAAGTTAGAAGTGATCCAGGGATCATGATCAGATACAATGGAGAGAGGAAATCCATGTAACCTGACTATCTTCTTAAGATACAAACGGTAAAGTTGATCTAGGGAAAACGTATATCGTATAGCAAAGAAATGAGCAGATTTAGTCAAGCGATCAACAATAACCCAGATTGCATTATTACCTCGAGATGTCTTCGGTAATCCCACAACAAAGTCCATGGATATATTCTCCCATTTCCACTCCGGCACTAGTAAAGGCTAAAGCATCCCTTTCGATAACTGCCGCTCTACTTTAACTGTTGACATGTCAAACACTTCACAGTAAAATTAGCAATATCTCTTTTCATTCCATCCCACCAGTAATACTCCCGCAGATCTCTGTACATCTTAGTACTTCCCGGATGAACTGAAAACGGAGAACTATGAGCTTCACATAACAACTCTCTCTTCAACTGTGAATCACAAGGCACACACAATCTCTTCCAAAATCTGAAAATGCAATCATTATAAATGTTGAATTCAGGCAACTTACCTTTCTGAACCAGCTCTACCTTTTCCTGCAACTCATTGTCTTGCTTCTGTGCTTGCTTAATTCTATCTGATAGAGATGATCTCACTGATACCTGAAACAAAACAGAATAACTTCCTGCACCCACAACTTCTATGACAAAGTTCATCAAATCCATAACCCAAGGATCACGTTCCAAACGCAACATTGCTAATAAAACATTACATTTTCGACACAAAGCATCATCCAATTTATTTGCTTTTCCCGGATGGTAATGAATTGTACAATCATAATCCTTGATTAATTCTATCCATCTCCTTTGTCTCATGTTCAATTCTTTCTGAGTGAATATATACTTTAAACTTTTGTGATCGGTATATGTTTCACACTTTACTCCATACAAATGATGCCTCCAAACTTTTAAAGCAAAAACCACAGCAGCTAATTCCAAATCATGTGTAGGGTAATTTACTTCATGAGTTTTCAACTGTCGTGAAGCATAAGAAATTACCTGATCATTCTGCATTAGGACGCAACCAAGTCCTTTCAATGAAGATTCAATGTATATAACAAACTCACCATTCTTGGAAGGTAGTGCCAAAACTAGAGCATTCACCAATATTCTTTTCAATTCTTGAAAACAAACATCACATTCTTTTTTCCAGATAAACTTAACACCCCTCCGAGTTAGCTTAGTCATTGGACTAGATAACCATGAAAATTTTCTAACAAACCTTCGGTAATAGCCTGCCAAACCAAGGAAGCTACGAATCTCTGTTACATTTGTGGGTCTTGGCCAGTCTTCCACAACTTT
This sequence comes from Viscum album, assembly GCA_963277665.1. Classification (NCBI taxonomy): domain Eukaryota; kingdom Viridiplantae; phylum Streptophyta; class Magnoliopsida; order Santalales; family Viscaceae; genus Viscum; species Viscum album. The sequence continues at coordinate 1,495,432,060 of OY728142.1, forward strand.
TGTTTTTGCAGGATCAACTATTATCCTATCTTTAGAAACAATGTGACAAAGGAAAGAAATTTTTTGCAACCAAAACTCACACATGCTGAAATTTCCATACAGTTTCTTTTCTTTTATGGTTTTCAAGATAACCCTTAAATGTCTTTCATGCTCCTCTTTACTTTTAGAAAACACCAAAATATCATTAATGAAAACCACCACAAACTTATCCAAGAACTAACGGAAAATTCTATTCATTAAGTCCATGAATATAGCAGGTGCATTGGTTACCCAAAAGGCATTACTACAAATTCATAATGGCCATATCTTGTAAGAAATGCAGTCTTCGGAACATCTGATTCCTTCACCTTCAGCTGATGGTACCCCAATCTCATGTCAATCTTTGAAAAATACTGAGCTCCCTGGAGCTGATACAACTTTATTTGATTGCCCGACATCTGCTGAAGTAGTTGGAAAGGATTTCACCACCCCTTTCTGCTTGTAGTCTAACTGCTTCCCACCACTCAAGCTCTTTTTCGGACACTCGTTGGCATAGTGACCCATCTCATTGCACTGATAACATTTCACTAACTTTAAATAAAATTTGGTCTTACCTTCATCTTGATCCTTTTCAGTGCAATCACGAGCCTTATGTCCCATCTTACCACATCGGTAGCACTTTCCAGAATTTAGAAGTCATTCCCCAGCATGCCTTTTGCCACATTTATCACAAACTAGAAACTTAGTTTTCTTACCATCATACTTTTTTGAAGAATTCTTACCTTTCTCTTGCCACATCGGTCTTTTCTTCTGTTGGTTGTTATAGAACACTTGATCATTGGAAAACTCCATTTCCACCTTCTCAGCACATCGAAAAATCTTTTCATAACTTTTAAACTCATGAGAAGCTAATGCCCTTCGATATTTTGGCTTTAATCCTGAGTAAAAACGATTGATTTTACTATCAAGGTCTCAGATAAAATTTGGAGCATACCTTGCCAATCGAGTGAACCTTTCTTCATAGGTAGCCACTGAGTCTTCCTCTTGCCTCAATTCCAAGAATTGCTTTTCCAACCTAAGTCGAACAGCCTTAGGAAAATACTTCTCAATAAACATACCTTTGAATTCATCCCAGTCAAGAGCATCAATATCATCGGCATCCCTGATATTTTTAACCATAGACCACCACTGATCTGCCTCACCCTCCAAACGGTAAATAGAAAGACTAACCTTTTGATTGTCTGAACACCCCATGACATCAAAAATCTTCTCCAGTGCTTTAATCCACCCTTCAGCTAGCACAAGGTCAGATGATCCTCTGAATGATGGGGGATGTTGCCTCATGAAATGTTCCACCACTGAAATGTTCTTTTGCGGTTGATCTGGCTGATCTCATGTATGGATACCACCACTATTTATTGCTTGAGTCAACTGCGCCATTACTGCAACAAACTATTCAGTTCCAATTCCGACCATCTCAGGATGCTGATTCGGAAGGTTATTTCCTTTTGTATGCCTTCCTATCACTACTTCCCTGTTTCCTCTGCAGAAAACCATTCTGAACAAACATGTCTTAGATGAAGCAACATGGTAATCTTAAAATTCTATATCATTTCAAAAAACAAATTTGGATTAACATTTAATAGAATTATAACTCTTAAAGTTATCTAAACCGACCTCTGATACCAACTGTAAGGCCCCAGCCTTAAAACTTACTTAATCTTGAGTTATTACAAGATTACACATTGAGGATCTTTTCGGGTTTAGAGTTTTATAGAATTAGATCATAAAACTTTCATTACATTCCACATATAAAAAAAGTGGTTACAAAAAGATTGTATTCATCATTCCCATCAATGGAAACATATTTAAAATAAAACATGGATTATTTCTTGAAACTTCCTTGACACTATCATCATATCATGTACCTTTCCCTTGTCCTGTGAAAAACATTTCAAAAAAAAACTTGGGATGAGCATAAAAAGCTCAGTAAGGGATATAAAAATATGGAAAGGAAACATGGGTACATATATACATAAGAATGAGATCATACTTTACCCATAAAACATAATCATTTGAACATACCTCATCAAATCATGAATAAATCATTGAAATCATAAGACATAAAGGTTACTTGAGGCATTCATAACATCCTTACGTAGGGAGTAACCCTCTTTGTTACGTTTGGAATACCCATCATAGTATATTCCCTAAATCTCTTCGGTGAAACCTTAACCTTTCACTCCTTCGCTTTACCCAATGCATTGGAGAGCTATATTAGGCTCACCCACCCTTAGTTTATCATGGAACCACCCGTCTTCATAATAATGCCCAGGAACCTCAACATAATTGTATCACATAAAACATGCATAAAGGAAACATAACATTTCCACCTTTCAATCACAAGATATCAGTACAACACATTGATATAAAAACATTATGAAAACAATTTTCAATACCAAAATATAATAAAATTAAAACATGGTATTTATTTTTCTTTTAAAAAAAGGTATGGCTTGTAGAGGAAGCCGAAACTCAAATAATTGTCACGGCGGCGGAGAAGTCATTGTCGCCGCATACGTACGACAAAAACATTCCCTTTTGTCATTTAGTAAATGCTTCGTATAAAAAAGATTCCTTCTGGATAAACGTAAAAGTCAAAGGGGTTTATACACCGTATAAAAGAAGGTTGTGTATAAAACAAAATATGCCTCAATGAAAGGAGATTGAGACGAAGTCCCATACCTCGGGTCTGACTTGACTCGATCGTTCTTTAATGACCTGAATAATAAACTTGAGTTAATTTCTACTTGCTTAAGAACCTTTTTAATGTCCATTTTTCCTTTTATATCACTTATTACCATGTCATGAACACTATGTAATTATTTAAGTTAATAATGGTCATTTTATCGATCATTGGTACTTCAGTAAAAAATAAACCCATTATAATTACAAGTTGGTCATGTATCCATTATATCCATAATTATAATCATTATGTATATTTCATATATATCTAGTATATACATGCATTTATAATATTACATAATCATTTAGAGGTATGAAATGAAATGCACCGTTCATGGAGACGGTAAGCCGTACGTACGCATGAACGCTACTTTCATTTCTATTTAGTATTTTATAGAATGGAATCATAATGATATAAAGGTATATTATAATTCTAGTATAATATCATATATAATATCATAGTTCCATCCTTTATACGTCCCACATATGGTATTTAACAAATCAAATCACTTTGAGGGGGCGTTAGTCCGCACTTCCTTAAATGAAGATATCGCGTTTACCCATAATGGAAACCATAAAGGTATGACCAAAAAGAAAAAAACATAATCTTAAGGAAAACATATTAATATTATATATCATATATAAATATATTGACATCTTAATGGCCACCTTTGAAGGTGTTAAAATATTGTTGAACAATCATCATTTCGGGAGGCATAAATTCACCATCCGCGGAAACAGTATGTTCGTTAACCATTAGATGTAGGTGTGTGTAAGTGTAGATAGAATCCATATTATAACAACATCCTAGTATATTGATGATACTGGATTTGTTAAAAAATAAAAGAATAAAAAGATTTTAGGGGGTTGGAGAAGCAAAATAAAACAAAAGGACTCAAAAGAAGACATTACCTTAAAATCAGGTAACTCCCTTTGGTTTGAGCTCAAAGGCTTCCTTGGGAAGAATTATTCCCAATGTGAGGCTTCAAGGAGATATAGAGAGAAGTGGAGAGACAAAATGGGAAGGGGTTGGCCGAGCCAAAGGCTTTGGATGTGTGGGTAAGGAGGTATAGGTGGGGGCCTTTTATAAGAGGAGAGGAGGGGCACTCTTGGAAAGTAAAGATAAGTTACTTTATTTTAAAATGAGTTTCGGATTCAAAAGGTCCCACATTGATATAATTTTCGGATAATGTGGTAAGGGTTCTAAATATAATCATCCAGTTGGTTTTGGTCATGTGTAGGTTTTAGAGTTTACATTAACATTCCATTTTATTTAAATCGTTAAATAATGAGGTCATCGCTGCATCATCATGATGTCATAAATAATTTAATTTATTTAATGTCTAAAAATTATAAAAAAAATACTATGATGTTGGAAATAGTTTTATATTTGTAATGAATATTTATAGTCAAAAACCTGACTTGTATAACCCCATATGAAAATTTTTTGAGTAACATAACTCATGTTTGTTTCATTTTTACTTTAAAATTAAATAAAAAGTTATTTATGTCATTTCCCAACCAATGTGGCTCCATGGGGTCCCCAAGTTGACCCATGGCTTGTATTGGTCGGCCATGACACATCCAATGAGGGTAGGACATGTTTCAAGCTCATCTCATACTATTAAAACATTATTTTTACCTTAAACTACACTAATTACCACTAATCGCGATTAATAACTTAATAAGTTACTATTCACCAAAAAATTATTTTAATCCCATTAAACGTCATTTTACTTCTTAATGACAACCATGTATATCTGATTTTTGAAATTCAAAATACAGTGATGGAAAAATTTCATTTAAACGGAAAAATCAGTTTTTATAAGTACCACTTAGTGGTTTCACTATTCATAAAAAATTGAAGTTTTTCAGAAAATTACCAAAAATTCACCCTAAGCTATATTTGATATTCCAAATTAAAAAATGATGTCTATTTTAAAAAATTCAAATCATATATGTTACATTAATTAATATAATAATTAAATCCTGCTGTCATGACAAATAGCAGGTTTTTTTGAAACAATATCTATGAAAAGTTTGGAATTAGTTTATGACTAATTCCAAAGTGAAATTAATCCTAATGACAACCATTGGATTAAATGGTAAAATTATATTCATATTAAAATTTAAGACCAATTAAAAATATAATCTAACCATATAATTAAATTAAATGAAAAAGCAGTTTTGATGTAAAATGCAGTACTTTTCACTATTCATTAAAAAATGAACTTTATCGAAAAAATACCAAAAAATCATACAAAGTAAATTTTGATGTCCCAATAATAAAGAATAAGTTTATTTTGACAAACATAGATTATAAAATTTTCAAAAGATAGATTTAAAAATGGTTTTCCATCAAAAGGCAGTAAAACAATCTTTTAAAAATATTACTGTATTCCATGCTTAAGATTAGATTTATTTTCATTTTAGGCCTCTAAAACACTATCTAATTCATTAATATTCATAGATAAAAATATCTATTATTCATTACTTACTTGGGATGTTACAAGTGTATCATCAGTTACAAGTGAGGAAGGAGGGTATTCTGAAAATAGATTTCAAAAGTAGATATGGCCATTATGAGTATGCGGTTATGCCCTTTGGTCTTATGAATGAACCAATTATATTTGTGGAATTGCAAAATAAGATATTTCAGAGATATCTGGATTCTTTTATATTTGTATTCATTGTTGATATACTGGTGTATTGAAGGAAAAAGGCGGAGAGAGAGAAACACATGGCGATAGTAATGGGGATCATGAGAGGTCATCAACTATACTGCAAGTGGTCAAAGTGAGAATGTTTGGATATAGGAGTTTTTTTTCTATGAAATGTAATTTAGGGGAAATGAGTTTTAGTCGATCCGAAAAGGATAGAGGTTGTTACCTCGTGCTAACCACTAAATAATATATTTGAAATACAGTGCTTCCTAGTTCTAGACATGTATTATAAACATTTTTTTCTGGACATGTAAATATTAGCTTCACTGATGAAATATTTGGCAAGGAATAATTTTCTATTTCAATGGTATAACCAGTGTCAGAAATCTTTTGAAGTGCTTAAGTGTCTCCATAGATCAGTGTGAATCATAGTTTTTTCAAAACTAGTGGAAGGGTACATTTTGTATTGTGATGCATAAAGATCAAGGATAGGCCGTGTTAAAATTCAAGGGGGTCATGTGGTTGCATATGGCCCATAAAAGTTGAGGGATTATGATAACAATGACCTAATTTATGATGTGGAGCTGGTGGATATGCTTTACACTTTGAAGATGTGGTATCATTATCTCTTCGTGAGAAAGTCCTAGTGTTTACTAATCATAAGTGTTTAAAGAAGATTTTCTCACAATTATATTTGAAGTTGAGGTAGAGGAGATGGATAAAGTATCTCTAAATTTACGATTTTGATATGATTTATAAAACATGTAAGGAAAATTTTGTGGTGGATGCATTAAGTTTGAATTCGTATGCTTAGGTGGTGAAAAGGCGTCAGATCAATGGTAGTTGAGGTCATTCATAATAGAAATTTGGTTATAATATGAGGACTGGGGTGACAGAGTGGTTTATTCTAGTCTCATTGGATTATGAATTAGTTGGTTTTTCTAAAGAGGCACATGTTTCTTATTCTGAGTGTATGGTTATGAGTTCTAAACTCAATGGTGGGGATAAAATTGAGTGTTGTGAATTGAATGGGCATTCAGTTTTGTATTGTCAAAATTAGATGATTGTACTAGGTGATTTTCTAGAGGAATTTCCTAGGGATTACCATCATTCCAGATGGCGTTTTCACCCTAGAATTCAAAAAATATATGTTCCATTGAATGACCAATTTTTCTGGGCTAATATAAAAATGATAGTGGTGATGGTTATTTCAAGATTATTGACATGTCAGTAAGCCTAGTTAATGAATTAGTGGCTGACATGTATGTTACAATATTTACCTATACCTATACGGAATTAGAAGTAAACTGTGGTGGATTTTGTTACAGGTCTCCCATGAATGGTTAGAAAGCATGATTCCATTTGTGTAAGTGTGGATTCACACAAAAATTCATCCCATTTCATCCATATTAATGAATATCAAATGGTAGAGGATGTATCAAAAATCACTATCTTTGATGTTTTATGGAGGCATGATGTTCTAGTTTCAATAGTTTCATATAGAGATCCAAGGTTCACATCTCATTTTTGGATATCCTTACACCAGGACCTTGGGAACCAGTTGATAATGTGCATGCTGTATCATTCCTAGATGGATGGGCAATCCAAGAGAATGATAAAAACTTTGGAAGATATGTTACTGGCTTGTGTAATGGATTTTGGTGGCTTGTGGGAGGACCACATTTCCTTACCTAAATTATCATATAAAAAAGTTATCTAGCATTGATACAAGAGGGTTTATTTGAATCCTTTTATGGACATTAGTGTCATCCTCCACTTTTTTGGGTGGAAATTGGTGAGACTTTGATGGTGGGATCGAGTTGTGCCCAACAGACTACAGAGAAGATCAAGTTGATCATTAATAGAATAGAAATGGATACAAATAGTCAAAAATCATATGCAGACCATCGTCGATGATCAATGTTGTTCAAGTTGGGTGATCATGTGTTTTTTATAATCTTTCTTAGGATTAGACATAATCTGTTTAGAAAGCTTGGAATGATATCGCGAAGGAATATTGAGCCTTTTGAGATATATGAGTGGGTTGGACAGGTGGAATATAGGTTGTCCTTGACATAGTGGTTCAGTGCAGTGAATAATGTTTTTAATATTTCTCAGTTGAATAGGGATCATCTGGATCTTGAAAATGTGATTCAGTGGGGTCATATTGAGCTAGATCTGGATGCATCCATGGTGCACGTGCCAGTGCTAATTTTGGATAGGCAAGAGAATGTATTTCACTATAAAATAATCAGTCTAGTTTGAGTTTTTTGGAACCATGGTTAGATTTAGGAGGAAACATGGGAGTGGGGAAAAGAGATGGTTGACCAATGGCCCGAGCTCTGTCAGCAAGGTGATGCTTCTATACTTTTTGAGGACGGAATCTCAAATGGTGTGGAAAACATAAAACCCATTGTTGGAGATATTTATCACTTTGTATTCCTTTTTATGTGGTTAAAGAGTTTGGGTAATGTTTCGGAATGTTTGGGAGGGATTTGGAATGGTTTGGAGGCTTATCTATGGGAGCACGATTTGAGCACGGTTTAGGGAAACCATGTAGGATCTCAATGTAACAATGAAAGTGGAGGAATTAGGCTTCACACAGTTTTTTCCCAATAGGTCTAACCCTACGAGAAAATTTTGTAGGGCCCCTGTTGAGTCATTAACATACACACCGTTAGCACACAGTTTTCCAAACTATGCAAGAAAACTGTTTCCTGCTTTAAAAGTGGGTTGTTTTTAAAATGAGACCACTATGGAACTACCCCAAACTACTCCTCCTTTATCCCATACAAACACTACCCTTTATTTTTTTGGTTCTAATGGTTTATAGTGGATCTCCCACTCATTTTGTAAGTTAATTGAAGGGTTTTAAATGTGTGATGATGGTGATTCTCTTCTGGTAAGCCTTCTCTCTTGGTTCTTTCATGTTTTTTCCTTAGATATACATATCTACCTCTCTTAGTTTACAAGGTATAGTTTATTGTCATGAAGATTTATGGTTTTGTTGAATAAATTGATGATATTTGGGATTGTTGATGTTAGGAAAAAATATCATTGTTTATTTTGGTGGAGATTTCACTTCCGTTTTTAGTGCAGTTGCATTTAGGTCGATTTCACCAATACCCTAAGGTATGTGGATTTTATCTAGACTAAATTTTTCTAGAACTAGAATGATATATTTAAATTAATTTATTTTTCTATATATTTTACGTTAATATGATGTTAAATTATTTATTTTAATTCATTTGGTGATGATTTCTGGATTTTGGGGAAAATGGGTTATTGCGGTGAAATGCTCTTTGTTATTGGATTTTAAAAAGTAGATTTTTAAATTGGGTTTCTAGTTTTGTTAATGTAAATGGATGTAAAAATGGGTTTCACCAAAAAGTGTGTTTTATATAAATATTAATTGGAATAGTTAATGGATTAAGGGATTTATTGGTTGTGAAATATTTGTTTGCATATTGTTGTTGGTTTAGTGGGTGTATATGCTTTTTTATTGGGCTAGGAAGTTAATGCATATGTTCTGATGATGAGAAGTGGATGGGAAGTACCACTATAAAAAGGGATGGATAGTGTATTGATGTTCCACCATCAAGGATAAGTGGGCGAGAAGTACCAACAGATTGGGGAAGGAATAAACTACCTGGAATGAGATGTGCCACCGTGATTGGTTATCGAGATGGGTATGTGAGACCCTATTGTTATGATTTTTGTGTGTGTGGTTAAGAAAGGTGGAACTTTTTGTGCTAATAATTTAGGGTAAATGGATTATGTCATGCTTGTTTGGTGATCCCATGTATTGTGTGGATTTGGGTGGAAAATGGTATGGTAAGGGTGTGTCTTGCTTGTCAAAACTTTATTGCACTATTTAATGATTTATATAAAATAATTTATATAAATTTTCTGACAGTTCTATCCTAGTGGTGTTTTTAGGGAAGTGATTTTATGAAAACATGCTGAGTATTTGTACACACCCCCTTCTTTGGCACATTGGTTCTTTTGGAGATGTCTTTTTTCAGGACACAAGTAAGGGTAAAGAATATCATTTTAAAAGTGCTTCATCGTGATGTTTTGGCGTTATTGTGGTGTTTGGAGAATGGAGTTTTGTGTGGAGCCACCTAGCATTTCATAGTTTCTTTTGGGTAATTTTGTTCATTTTTTCTATTAGTAAATTTATATTGGGATTTTGGTGGGCTATTGAATTGGTTTATAAGAATTTTTATAGAATAGTTTGGTTGTTTCTTGGAAAAATATTGTTTGGGGTGTAGTTTTTTTGATATACATCATGTATTTGTGGTTGTTTATGCCTTTTTTGGTTGGTTGGTTTATTCTATGGAAAAATCATTCCCCAATTTTTCATTAAAGCCCTCAACATTTATTTCTATGCTTTGGTGCCTTTGGAACATCGCCTAAGACTAAGTAGAATCTCAATGACATCATAATCCAATGGTGAAGGGACTGGATGTTACATGTCCTGACATAACCCACCGTGGCCCACCTAGCCAATGACATGGTAGTTGTGACACCCCAATCCAACCTCCAATTTTCCTGGGGAAGGATACCACTGTCGAGTAGACATATCACCCACATGGGAGGCATTAGCCTAACATACATTTAACGAACAAAAAACATGTCTCTAGATACCCATATATTGATAGAAGGTAAAATAAAACTTATATGAAATGAATGGATACATCTATAACCCATAATCAGTGTATGGATGTAGTGTTGGATGCCTAATAGCGAAATATATTCCCACAAAAACTAATAACAGGGTCCAACATGCTAATTATAAGGAGAATTCTATCAAATATAAGAACTATTCTAACCATGTTCAATCAAGATCACAATACTCTTCCTACTCATGGTCCCCCTAGTACTCCTTCAGTATTCCTGTCATCTGTATATGTCACGAAACATGAGGCCATAACCAATGCATGGGTGAGCATAGAAATACCGAGCATGGTATCCCAAAATCAGCTAATAGAAATCATCAAGACAAGTAATCTTTTTATCATAGTGATCTATCAATCAATAAATGAGACATAAAAATAATAAGATATACTAATAATATAAACCAATTCTCACCGGGATCTAAACCATACTGTTAACAACAAGATTTAACTTGAGGATTCAATGTATTGCTCTTCTAGGAGAACTCAAACCCAAATCCATTGTGTCACTGATGGTGATCATCTGAGAGGTCATTCTTGTTGGGACCCACCAAATAAGTAGTTGGTGGAACATAGAAGGTATATATTCCTATAAAAGGGAAAAAACATGGACCATTGGGGGACAATGATAACCGTAACTAGAATATCTTTTTAATTAGGGGATCATGCACCATTGTATGTTGGTCAAGATGATTCCTCAAAACCCACATAAGTAAGATGAAGAGATTATATAGGATACCAACTAATTATCAGAAAAGATATACCATAAACTCAATATAATATAGAAACTATATAGGGGATCCGAATCCCATGATCAGGATGTAATGCCACATTGTACACTCAATGTTATGATCCAAGGGTTCACATCCAACTAATACTAGTATATACTTAATAAATAGAGGCCCTCAACCTATCATGGAGAATGTAAATAGAGTATAATATGAGTTCACTATGTTTCGTCTCTATCATGGGTCTACATATGTGTTTTGGACTAAGTCTTTGTACTTCGAGTCATGCCCCTGACTTTGGTCATCAACTTGTATCAGGCGGTTTCTGAGTACCTAGTCATGTCTGAGTACTGGGCCATGCCAATGTACTCTAGTTATTTTTTTGTACTTGATTTTTTCTATTATTGTGAACCCCAATGGTAAAAATCAAATCTCTATGTATGGTTCACATGGTGTGTGATAATTTATATCATGCGTAAACCCCATCAACTGATGCAGTATCCATCACGACATGTGATCTTCAAACAACACTACCTATAATACATAATTTTCTAGAATGTTTAGAACCCTAGAACATTTATTCTTGTGGAACTACCTCTTTTATCCATCCATGAATAATACTCAAAAATAATCAATACGTGTTCAACCGATCTTGCGGTCACTAGTGGTTGTATTCCATCAACATCCACCATGTGGGAATAACCTCCCGTCAAACTAGTCCATCACTGCATTCCAAAATGTAAATAGTGTATATTAAATATGATATTGATCTAGCTCTGATCATCCATCATTTCCATTGCATCTTGATTTCTCCATCAATCATGGTCCCAATCCCACGAATTTGATCTGTTTTGACAATGATTGATCACATAAGGATCATCCCCCGGGTATTGGTCAAATTGGTGGATAATGGATATACGATTGATAGAAATGGAAATAATGGGGGAATAAATGGAAGAAATTAACAAGAGTATTTTTCCACATTCATTATTCAAGTTACTTTTGAATCAATTCTGTTATAATAATGAACAACGAACCAATATAAAATATTATGAATACCATAAAATCTCATGAAGATAAACCTAAACACAAAATAATGAAAGACCTATGAATGAATATTTGGATGGCTTTGATTCACAATATTTAGGGGATTAAAAATTGGGAAAAAATGAAAAACATTTAGCTACCATAGGTTTTGATCAATCACTAATGATGATTAGTCACGCGTCGATGTCGTTGGTGAGATCCCCAAGCATCGATTGGCACACAAATTTCTAATCCACAATCTATAATCATTACTCCAAGAATAATCCTCCATGGATCATGTCCCATCCCCTAATTTTATGACAATAACCCTAGGTTCATTCAATAATAGATATTTTATACAGAGAGGATTAGGCTGTTTCATTAAATTAAAAAATAAATAAATAAATAAATTTATTTTATTATTTTTACACATGGCTACACATTCAAAAACATCATTATGCAAAAATCAGTTATGTCCTGAGTAATTTAGAACATGAATTTTGGATTTAATTGTGGTATTAGATTTCAGATTCAAGACTCCTTTCTAGGTGTTTAATTAATTATTTTAGATAATCCATGTGTACATGATAAAATATATATAATATTTTTTTTGTAACAATATTATGCATTCTTCTTACTCATAATACCACTGTAACTCATCTCATATATTTGATAAAATTATTTTTAATATTCAAAATATTTATATGAAAAAATATATTCCTTTCGTTCTCCAAACCTCACTGATTTCCATCCAAAAAATAAAAAAGAATCCTAATAAAAATTTTGAGGGTAATAGGATCACATATCGGTCTCCCACTTCTATATATTCATTTAATAATAATCATATGTTGCTATCTAACATGCTCCAAATGAGTCTCTCACCAATGATGGATTTTGTCCTTCCGATCCTTGATCTCAATTAGGTACATTGAAACAGTAACACCATACTTGATGACTTTCTCTCTTGAATCAGTAACATGTTTCTATACAGCCACAAACATACTTTTTTGTGACACATGGAAGACATCATGTATCTATTCTAACTACATTGGTAGGGAAATGAGGTACGCCACCTGTACAACCTTATGCATTATCTAAAAATATCTAAAGATCCTTGAAAATAGATTTCCAACCAAAAAATTTGATTCAGTACACATTGATGTGAGACCTTAAAAAATATATTGCTTCCCTACTTAAACTACAATGTCTTATTTCATTAGTGGTAGATTACATATGATGAATCTATGAATTCTTTATTTTGTCTGGGATGATGTTCACCTTCTCTCTAATCATTCAAACCAACTATATCCCCAAGGGTTTTCATTCACATAGGTCTTTCAATCAGAGTAGTGTCATGAAGGGTCTTCCGTACAAGGACTCCAATGACACCATGCTGAGAGTGGAATGGTAGATAATGTTGTATAAAAACTATTGTAAGGGAAAGTGATCATCCATAATACATCCAAAGTCCATCATGAAATCCCACAACATGTCCTCAAAAATAGAATGGTATTCTTTGAATATAAATTATTAAAGGGGTGAAACACCATGTTCAACAGAAACTGATTCCCAAAGGCCTCCTATAATCCTCTCCATAATTGTGAAATTAACTAGGAATATAGTCTGAAACAATCCTCGATGGAACTCCATGAATCCAAACTATCTCCCTAACTTAAAGGAATCCCAATATCTTTACTGAACTCTACACTTGGATAGTAAGGAGGTGGGATGACTTGTTGAGTTGTTCTATATTCACCTAATGACATCATGTCATTATGATTTTTATGGTAGAATCCTCAAATATTATATAAATATATCATGCCACTTACACCTTGTTACCTCACATGGTTGGCCTAATCATGTTATAACCATGTTTTTTTATCCCCACCAGCTTTTAAGAGAGGCATCTTGGAAAAAAACCATCAATACACTTCTTCAACCCCAAACACTATAACAATCATTAAAATTTATAGTATATCTTCACCACATTAGGATACACTACCAAGGGGGATGTATGAAACTTCCTCAGAAATTCCTTAGAAAATTTCACTAATATATTCTTCTATACTCTAAAAAGTAAGATATTGTTCATACATTCAGGGAATCCATCAGGAGAACACCTAGTGGATATATAACAATGCATGTTCTCATACTCGGAATATATAATATGAGACTTCATAACAGTCCATAGAAGTTGTGGGGTTACAACCATTTATTAGAGGTAAAATCCACCATCCTCATCAACTATGTACTACAACAATGATGCTAAATGTATTGAATCCTTTTCCAATAACTCTGAACAATATCTATTACTGAATGAAACTTCGACCACATTCCCCTTCATGGGAGTATAGAATATCATGAATTCATAATCATGGAGGAACTATATCCATCACATATATATCATGTTAAGATATTTAAATGAGAAGATATAATTGAGAATCTTATGGTTAGAATAGATGTTAATCATTTAACCCATAATGTTGTGTCATCAAAATTATAGGGTGATTACTACTGTTTCTAGATCCTGATCATGGGTCATGTAGTTATACTCTTATGGTCTCAACTATCGGGACCCATAAAAAATCTCTGCCTACCTAGAATATGGAAATATCAAAGCCCTATACCTAAGGCATCACAGAACACTATATACTCAACATCCACATATGGAAACCTCAATATGAAAGTTCTCATCAACCTCTACCTTAACAACTAAAAATCTTACTGACACCTCTCTTTACAAACAAAAGGATGCCCCTTATGGGTAAAAGAAGTAATTAGTTCTTTTATCATGGATAAATAATGCATGATTATCTAGTATTACTCTACCAATCCATGTAATCTCCACACATCTATTATTTTCATAGGCAGCTCCCAATCTATCACTTCCTCAACCTTTTCTGTGTCCACTTCATCTACCACATATAAGATGACATGTCAGGGAAATTTTACCTCCTAAATCCAGCACAATCTCTTCAAGAAAATATTATATAGCTAGTGCTCTATAGGTATTTCTAGGACTATCTTCATGTGTATTTAGTGCTACACCTTGGATACAAAGTAAAATATGATTTCATCGATGAAAACCACCAAAAAGTTGTCTAAAAAGGCTAAATTATCTAGTTTATGAGTATCATGAATACTACTATGGTTTTTTCATGCTAAAAGGAACCACCTTGTACTCATAAAATATGTAGTGATGTTTTATTGATTCCCCTGATAATACCTCATATAGAACTCATAGATAGTTTTAGAATGACCTATGGTCAATCATTGAGAACCATCTCACCCCTCCCAACTGGTCAAAGGGGTCATAGTTCCTTGGTAGTGGATACTTATTCATTATGTTCACACAGTTCAGTTGATGATAATCTACACACAACCTCATTCCCCCATCCAACATCTTGGATAACAATATTGGGGAATACATCAATGAAACACATGTCTGATAAATCCATTCCTATGCATATCCATCAACCAAACCTTCTCCTCATGAAGATCCATAGTAGATATTTGATATGCTGGTGTAGATACAACGGAAATTACAAATTGAATGTCTATGTTGAAGTAGATCACTCATTATGGAGGTATGACTATAATATCTTCAATAAATACAACCTCATACTCCCCCATAAATTTAGGAAACTAAAATCCTATAACATATTATAATCCAAGGTTAATATTAGTTTATTGATGTATAATATGATATACCCTCCTAAAAATAAGCACATCTTTCTCTCTGGGAGTTTCGTTTTCACCCATGAAGTAAACCATATCCCATATCTATGTTCACACCACATCCTCCACCAGAAATAGTCAATATATGTATAAAATATGGATATCTAATCTATACCAAAGATAACATTTTAAGGCCTAATTAGTGTTAAAAAGATATTCTATAACAAGTTATCTCTTCTAACAGTCGGTTCAAACTATTTGATGAAGTGTTTCATAACTAAATCAACTATAGTCAGAGTATCCAATCATAAGGGTTGCGCCAGTGGACTATCTAGAAATTCAATGTCTTGAATTTGAGAAGTGAAAAAATGTGTTGCTCACACTGATATTCATCTTTATTAAAGATAATGTAGATAATACACATATCATACCACTAATAATCCCATGTACCTCTGGGTGATAGACCTATAAAGCATGCAGTTGTCCTCATCCCTGACCACTAGTTACCTAAGCCTAACACACACCACCTAGGTTTTGTGGTGGCTATAAGTCAAATTGTGTGCCATTTCCTACTACTCTCCCAACTCCTCTACCATTCCTTCCATCCTAAATAATTCCCTACCATTTCCTCCACCTCTGCCTATATGTCCCATAAAATGTCTCTCAGTATTTGAAAATCATGCTATAGTCATAGACCTATAGCCATGGTTTTCCAAAACCATGGATATAGGTATTTATATGAAGGCTTTAGACATGGTTTTTTCTAAATCATGACTATAGTTTATTTCATAAAAGTATATATCCATATTTTTTTAAACTATGGAAATAGCCTCAACCTATAGCTATGGTTTCCTAGGACCGTGGCTATAGGTTTCTCGCTACAGTGCATGGAAAAAATTTGCTGGGAAATGGCGATAAGATCTATAGCCAGAGTTCTGTATTCTATTATCATGGTTTATAATAATATATTTAACAATATATATATATATATATAAATGAAAAATTTTATCCACAATGTAGTGGTAGTCTACGGATTTAGGGTATTGTAGGTAAGAAGTTCGAACTCTGCTAGGATCTACTTTTTTAAATTTGTAGCCATGGTTTACCAGGGCTATATCCATGGTTTAAACCATGGAAATAGACCCTATATACATGGATTAAAACATGGATATACCCTATATCCATAGTTGACAACCAGGTAAGATATAGCCACTATTTCCAAAACCATGGTCGCATGATCTATTACCAAGGTTGAAACTATGGAAATAACCTCTTAAAACTGTGTCTATAGTTTTTTTATATACCCACACAAATAGGTTACATGGAAAGTCCAAAATATGGCTATAGATTATATCAAATTTTTTGACCTTTATAGCCACGCTTTTGGACTATGGATATAGACATATTATCTAGTAGTGTGTCTATCATCTATAATGGGGGACGAAAAATCCCATGAGAGATGTCCCAAACCATCGCTACAGAAACACCACCACACTCTCAACTAACTAAAACCATCATGTGAGTCCTAATATAAAAACCTTATATCCTCATATTGTCTTATAAAGTATATCACATGCTCGGATAACAATTTCTTCCATCAACTACTAGCTTCTATGGGCTCTTCTTATTTGTACTCACTTCTAGATCAAACTGTGCGCTACTATCAAGCTAGAAATATGAGTTTATCAATATCACAGTAAATAACCTTATCATAGGATGGAATTCATAGTTATATGAAACCAATTATTATTTCTCTACATCAGCCATTTTTGAAGGTTTGTTTGTGGAAGAACATATCATTAACTATATATAGATAATATCATAAGAGCCTAGTGATCCTTGAAGAATACTAAGACACAATCATTCTACCCTTATAATGATACATTAACTCATGGATATGAACTTCATGAAACATGACTATATAATAATCCATTCTAATGGGATTCAGGAACTCTTTCTAGGATTGAGTTGCATGATCATTGACTGAGTCACCAGAATCCACCATAACCCTATAAATCCCTGAATAAGACTCTCTTCTATGACCACTATCTGATTCGGAGTTTTCCTCGCATAGAGGAAAACATATGTGACTACCTTCATAAATTACTCACATACCTTTCAGTCTGGCTTTTCTCAAAACCTTGGAGACAACTACCTCAATAAATCATTAAGCACAAACAACCTATTCAAATCCTTTATAGGTACTGTTGGTGAAACCTTCTAATTAACGAGTGGTGTAAAGACTAGAAAACTACATAAAAGTACAGTATCCTAGAAATGAATATGTACTAAATCCTTTTCATTAGGTGGATTACCAACATAATATTAATGTGGAATACTAGTTGAATGTCATCCTAGATAAATCTAGAAATATAATCAAGAAATATCATAGTCAAAGAGTATATCTTAAATGATGACTCTAGTAGGTCATGGAAACCACAACCCCTTTCAATATAATACTTTTACCAATGATTTCCCAACTACCAGTGGCTACATGTACCAATTAAAAAATAAGGTTATCAGATAATTGGTGAATGGATACATTGGTGACCACACCTACACATGATTCCTTGGCCTAAAATGTTGACATAAAACACATAGGTACTATTCCCCTAGTTCCCAAAATAATCCACACAGCAGGATAATCTACAAGATCCCATCTTTAGATGAACACTACAATGATAAAACTTTATCATCACCCAACATACTTGTGTAAAACTAATATATTTTATGAATTTATTTCCAAATGAATATAATTTATTTGATATCTCGTGTTATATACAATTTTTAGATCTAAAGAAACATTATATAATATTAATATGATTATTTAAAAATGAATATTATATCAAATCCATTAAACATGGATATATGAATTGTAATAAATTAATTTTTAAATCTTTGTATAATAGTTTAATATAGAAAATCATATCTATTAAAAGTATTTAATTATGAGTAAGTGTTTATTTTCTTCTAAAAAACATTCTACTCAAATAAATTATTAATTTTCATGAAAAAATACTAAAATTATGTTTTTTATACGTTATGAAAATTTATTTGATTTTTTTAAAATATAAATTTTAAAATGATCCTTGAGTGACTTTTTTATGATTTTCTAAAAAGATTGTTTTTTGATGAATTTTATTAAAATATATATGTTATTTAAAATTGATTTTTTTAAAGGAATTTAAAATATAAAAATATTTTTCAATAATGGTTTAAAAGTAAATTATTTCATTTATATTATTATTGATCCAAATTATGTCATTGGATTCATTTTTATATTGAATTTTTATATAAAAACTTTTTATACATTTGGGATCTTTTCCATTAAAAACCATTTTTCATATGATCAACATGTTTTGTTTTAAGTTATATTTTTCTACATTTTTGAGATAAATTTTATGAGAAGGATTCAATTTCATTAATAATAAAAAATATTATTATTTAATTTGGAAAACTTATATCTTTTTTCATAATTAATAGTAAATACAACAAAAATTAATTGTCACAATTAATGCTAAAATGAGGTATTGTGTGTTACATGCACCTGGGTTAAAATTAATCTTCCTCTTATATAAAATTTTTATTTGATAATTTTAAATTATATTTATAATTCCTTGGTAAATATTATCTAATATGGATCATTTTTAGGATTAATGGATAAATCAACTGTCAAAAGTAATAAAAATCTATTTCCTGGGGTGAAAACTAAAATGTTAAATGTAAGTACACCTAAAGGGTAAATAATTGCACGTTTAAAAAATAATTTTATATGGTGGAGGTGTGTATTGAAAATATAATACCTCCATGTATTTAATTATTAATTATAGAGGCACATAGGGTGAGCATGACTTCCAATTATAGAATGGTTTTAGATATTTACAAAAATGTCACTCATCCTGGATTATAAAAGGGAACTTCATACCCTAACTTATTCACACCTATTCATCCATTATTATTGACCAAAACATTTATAAATCACTCTATAAAATCTTAATATGTGTTCTATATCCCATGGTCTTCCCAAAAGACTAACCTTATGGTTTTTATCAATAGATCCGACAGAGTTATTTCTAAGCGATGATAATTATCTTCACTATGCTCTTTCTTTTCACTTCTTCTCTTACAACATTCATGCAAGTATTAATAATTAAATTATAATAACATGATTATATTCCATATAATATTATATTATTATTTTTATGGAATAAACAATATCCTTATCCTCTCCCATCAAATGGGAAATAAAACTGTTGATCCTGTCTACGGTGGATTATTGCCTCACAAACTGATGTAATTCATTGTCCATCACCGGCTATCATGGATAGATACAATGATGGATTGAATAAAGTTTATATTATATTTATCACATAATTATAATTCAATAATTATAATATCACATATACACTTATTTTACATTATGTGGTAATAGTATAATGTCACTTGGGTGCACGGTGGACTGTCGCCTTGTGAATTGATGAGATTATTTTTCACTAACACATGTCTTTAAAGGAATTAAGAATATATTTAATTAATATATATTACATATTTGATATAATAATTATTATTTATAAGTGATATATTATTTATAAACATATTTCCATATATCTAGAAAATAGAAACAATTTTCATGTGTACATTTGGCCTACCAGCAAAATCAATGTTGTTATTCATTTTATGTCGCTAATTTTTATGAATTAATATATATATATATATATAATTAATATATATGATATTTATATAATGGTTACAATTTTAGATATTATATAACATGATCAATGTACAATGACTTAAACTATCTACCTAAAATATTCATAAAAGGAAAATCAATTATCACACAACATATTTATTTTAACAAAGAATGGTTAAAAAATTTGTGATAGAAGGGTATAAGTAAATCATATATTTCAAGATAAATTTTCTTATGGTTCTATAATATATTTATAATATACATATATTTATTATGAATTATGTTTGAATGTTTACAAAATATGTTGACACTTATGTTAAGGGATTTCTAATCTCTCTTTTATTCGTGGGAGTCATATACTATATTCACCACACCATTAATTTGGGTGGGGTATATACTATACCTTTCACATTTATATCCTGAATATACTTATTCTTATTATATTTAATTTTTTATTTTGCATTATTCTTTAATGGGTCGAAATATTGAAATATTACCGAAGTGGTAAGGGTTTTACGATTCAATCTCATTGTCCATCAGGATTGTATATGATTATACATATAATGATAGAATATAATGATATATCTATCAATAACATCATTTGGTTTCTTTTACCCTAGTTATTTAATGAAAATAAAATATTTTCATTCATTTTCTACTCTTCATGCTCTCAAGATTTTAAAAAAATGTTTTAAGGAAAATAGGATTTCTAACCCTCTTCAATTGAAATTATTTTTTCATCCATGTCCATGTATTCAGAGAAAAAATTATAGAATGTTTTTAATAATCTCCCAATAGTTTTTATAGTAATTTTTTCCCATATTATACTTTTTGTTATTTAAATGAGTCCTATTTTCTTTTTGTGAAGAAGGATCTTTTAACTATAAAAATATCAAAAAAAATATTTATTTATACGTCTATGACATGAACCTCATTTTCTACTACCATAAACACTCAATAAATTCATGTATCAATTTATAATTATTCAATAATATTTTAAAAAAAATTATTTCTAAAATATTTTGTGAATTTATAATTTTAAAAGGTTATTTTGAAAGTATAAAGTTGTTTTTACTCAATAAATTCCTCGAGTGATATTTTAAAATCATAATTAATATAAGATGATAACCTTTAATGTAAATTAAAATTTATTAGTGAAATTATAAATTTATATCATATTTATTCATTACCATGATGGGTTATGATTATGACAAAAATTTGTTCCTATAACAATTTACATTCCTGTGGGGTTTTCTATGATTTAATGTAGAAATTTTTAGAAAACCCATTTAATTTTCATGAGTTATGCTATGTTGAAATACTAATTAAATTTAATTAATTTATATTGGTTATGCTATGATGAAATATTTATTAAACACATTTATTTTCATGGATTCTGATATGATGAATGTTTTATGATCTTATGGCACACATATGTATGGTTTCACATAAGTGATGGTGGATACATTATAAACATCTATTCTGGATACATTATAACCAAGGATAGTGGTTCTTCTAAAATGAAGGATAGTGTACATGTAATAACCAAGGATATGTGGGAAATATATCCCGCTCCAATGAATTGGGTAATGACTTATACCTCATTAGATAAATAAATTATGCATGAACTTAACTTAATGTTCACATGTTTGCATGTGCACTTTCATTTCATGTATATAAGGTTATGAGAGGACATATTATTATGTCCTTAACTTAATTATTGATACTGTTTCAATTTATACATGTTCATAATGTTATAATTATATATTTATTCAAAATATAATGGTCTTATGTCAATGTTTTGTTCTAATTAGTTATTTTATTTGATTTTTTAGATTAATTTCATATAAACATCCATGATTTATTCCATGACTCAATTTGGTTATTTATGATATGAAGGATATGGATTTCAAATGTTATTCTTAGGTTATCACACCCTTATTCAAATGTTATGTTGATATCTCTCATTCTTATGCTTACTGAGAATCTATGATCACCATATCTCATCTTTCCATTCACTAGGTTATGATGAATTGTTTTTTGCATGGTATTTCTATGATTTATATATGTGGGGAAACCATTAGGGGTGATATTGAAGATATTTCATGAAATATGAATATTGGGTACTAGTATCCAAAGGTACCTAACCATTAGGATACTGGGAAATGTATTTGTGAAATGTATTGAATATTCATTTATTATTTATCTATGAAAATATTTTTTGATTTTAATAGATATTATAGAAATGGTTTACTTATCCATTATAAAATATGATGAGAAATAATTAGTGAGAACCTAAAGGATAATACTATGTATATGAGAATATCTTAAACTATGGTAAATAAATGTGAGTGTTTTTTGCAAGAAATTTCATACCATCTAGATAATACCAGTGGATATATCTCTTGAACATATGTACCTAAGCGTAATAACCTCAATATCACACATTTAGTGCGATAGAATCATCATCTGGTGCATGAAAATGGGCCTTACTGCACACCTAGTTTGACACTCATGAAGGATAATCATAGGTTAATTAACAATTTCCATAATAACCATTATGAAAAATTTGAATTGATGATGGCCAATGACGATCTAGGTTAAACCAAAGGTGTCCTATATTGAACAAATGATGTCATTATTTATATATAATATAATGGTTTATAAATCTTATTAATTATGGTTTATGGTTATGCTAACTATTTAGGTTATATAAAGGGATTGAAGGTTGAAAAATATGATGCAGTGGTGATCGATATTCTCAAATATTGAAGTATATTTTTAATGTATAGTTATATAAATTGAATTATATCCTAAAAATAATATAGGACTATTTATTATTATCCCCAATGAATGTGAAAATCTTAAATGACATGATGATTTCAATATAAGATTATGATTTATCCCCAATTGATTTTTGTGGAAATTTCTTCCTAGAAATCTCATTATTATCCCTCTAATTGAATTTGATTTTTTCTTAGGCTTGGAATTTTTTTCTCTGCAAAAATACAAAATCAATTTTAAAATAGAGGGATGTGACATTTGATGTTGCAAAAAAACCTTTGATCATCTATCAGTGCGATGTTAAATATTAAATCTGATGTAAATCACCTCTATTGTATGGTTTTGACTCCTATTCAAAAGATGATAATATCATATATGTATTGGGAGAAACACAACATCAATGATATGAATATTTTTTGGCAGTTTATGGATTTATTTATAAAAGGGTTTCCTTGTCTTCCATCAAATCAAGAAGTTGTATTCTCAATTGAACTAATAAACTATGCCACACCTATTTCAAAGACCCCTATAGAATGGTCATGAATGATTTGTAGGAACTGAAGAATAAATTCTTAGAGATCCTATAGAATTGATTCATTTGGGAGATTTTGTAAACATATGGTGAACCTATTTTATTTATTCTGATGAAAGATGGATCGATGTGACTCTACATTGATTATCCTGAACTAAACATGATCACAATTAAGAAAAATTCTCCTCTACCCAATAATGATGGCTTGTTTGATCAAAATTATGGAGATCAATTATATTTAAATATTGAAATTCGTTTCTGGAATTGTAAATTGGATATCATGAGGGTGGATATAACCCAGAAAAAATTCTATATAGGGTATAGAAACTATAAGTATATTTTTATTCCATTTGGTGTTTCTAATTACCCAAATAACATAATAGATTTAATGTATAGATTCTTTAGAAATTACCTTGATCAGTTTTTCGTAGTCTTTATACATTATAAACTAATATATTACAATAAGAATTATGACCATGAATATCACATAAGAATTGTACTAAAGGACATAAAGAAGAAAAAATATTTAAAAATTTACATTATGTGAATTTTTTCTATAAAAGGTTTCATTTTCGGCACATGTACATTCAAATGAGGGTATGTTAGTGGATCAATAAAAATAGTGGCTATTAAACAGTATCCTAGACTAACCAATCTAACTAGGTCATAATTATTTATTGGTTTGGATGGATATTGTAGAATGTTTGTGGAGAATGTCTCGGGATTATCTTATAAACTCACCAAGTAAACTCATAAGGGAGGAAGGTTGTACTCACTGGATGAATGTGAGGAAACATTCAACAAACTAAAGAGAATATTAGTCAGTAAACCTCATCTTATGTTAATCTATTTATGTGAAGTCTTTTTAAAATATAGTGATTTATCAAATAATGAATTAAGATGCATTGTCTTGAAAATGAAATTGTTAAAGCTTACGCCTCATTAAAATTTATGGTTTAGGAGTAAAATTTCCCAACTCTTGATTTAAGGTATTCTACAATAACTTCATCATTAAATATATAACCTGAATTTCATCTCTGAGAAAAGTGTGATATATATATAATTAAAAAACATAAGGAATATATTCACATATAAGGATTTGAAAATGTACTTAAGGATATGATTAGAATTGAATAAAGATATGAAATTGTAAATAAAATAGACCATGGGAAATAAAAAAAGTTGTTCGATGCTTTGTGTCAAAATGATCATGCCAACATATTTACTATGAGAATAAAAATGATCCAATATTTCTAGATTTAAAAAGTATGGATATAGAAATCCTAATGTAAGGGGATATATATTACCTTTCTTAAATGACATTTCAACCATCTATACTAGTGTAGATTAAAAGGGATCAAAGGAACATGTAAAGAAATAGAAGAATGTGAGAAATTATCTTATGTGTAAAATTTATTGTGATGTAATTGTAAGGATCATGAACCATGTACATATTCTATCTAAATTAGATCTCACGAAGGATATGTTATAAGACCCTCATAGTTTATTATTCTCTATTAACCTAGGAATAACACACACAAACACACACATATATGTATATGTATACAAAAGGCCATTTCGAGTGGGGTAACATGAGGAGAGATATCAATGAGATTATTTTATTTTTATTTTTATTTCAAATAGTGAATATTGTGAAAAAATCATCTAATGTGATTTTAAAACCATAACCCATAACAAAATGATGATGGGAAAAAATCAGTGTTGATTTTTTCATCGAACTCCCCAAATATTCCAAAGAAAAAAAATCTATATTGGTTGTAGTGGATCACATTAAAATTTCATCACACATCATATCTATTAGAGAATATTACACTTTTTTTCAACTTGTTATAATATACATTATGAATGTGGTAATGTTTTATGGAGTAACACATTCCATTGTATATGATCGGTATCGGAAGTTTACCTCATTGTTTTGGAAATGACTTTGTAAATATCTAGAAGTAGAGATGAGCTTTATCACAGGGTATAATATTTATATATATGCTATATATGATAGAATAATTATAACCATATAAGATATGATGAGATCTTGTTCAATGGATTTTAGTGGAGTTGGGGATTAACACCTTTTACTAGTTGAGTGTTCTGACAAAAATAGATTTTAGTCAATAATTTAGACAACTCATTATAAAATCATATATTTAATAAAGGGTATAATTAAATAAAATGGAATAAAGTTGGGAAATAAATATATTGGGGATTTATCTAGTAGAATAAATCGGCGAGAATGTCAGAGCCGTTCATCAACACAAAAGGGTGGCATATATTTGACTGAAAATCTATATTGATAATCATCAATTTGATATGAAATTTGATGTTCCCAAGAATGTGTTTCTTTGAATTTATCAATTAAATATATTTATTATATTTGTAAAGAAAAAAACTAATCACTAGGTATATCAGTCCATTTGAAATTCTTGATCATTTGAAACCATAGCTTCTTAATTGGAGTTTCCACCAAACAGCCCTCATGTTCAAGATGTGTTCAATGTGTCTCTCATTTGGAATTCTATACCAGATTCATCACATTTAACGAACTCAAAGGTCATCACACAATATAATGATATTTATTAGGAGGAAATACCGGTAGAGATTCTAGATCATTGAGTGAAATTTATTACAAAAAAAGACCACTAACCAGGTTAGTGCATTGTGGGGAAATAACCAATTTAAGGATGTTTTGGGGGAACATGAGTACGTAATGAGACAGAAGTATACTAAATTGTTTTTATCATGGTTATAGAATTTATAGGGATAAATTAATATTAATGGGGTTATAATATAACATATATATATTTTATGAAATATTTTCTTCAAAAAAATTAATTTCATTGACAGCTTCTGTTACATGATACACCTAGTTTTAACAACAAACAATATAAATTTACTATTATTATTTAAATTTGACCATTTTAATGTAGAAATTAAATTTGGACATATAAATATGAATTTCTAAAAAAAATTAACTATAATTGTTTTATATAAACAAACATATTTATTAAACATTACTTAATTTTGAGAAAAGCTAATGTATGGTTCAAAAATAAATTTTCCCCAAAAGATATTTTTATAATTTTTTGTTAAAAAATTGTGAAATTAATTTTTTTAATTTTAGATTTAGAAAACTCATTTGACAAAATATAATTAATTTTTTAATTCTAAATTTCAAAATTTTCTTTCAATTATTTTTTTTATAATTTTTTCTCGAATATATTAATTTTTTAATGAATAATTAAACTTTATTAATTTTATTTAAAATAAACCTTATCATTTTAAGCACACAAAAAGTTACATTTTGTTTTAAAACATATTAAAAGTAAAATTAATTCAATTACATAATTATTAACCCAATTAATATCATTGAAATTAATTTGAAAATCAATATTGATAAAAAAATTATTCTTTTAAGATATATTTCATTGTAAAACAATTTTTTGTAGTATCTAGAGGATTAATTTAAAATTATATTCTTCCACCAATGTTTGTTTAATTGTATTATATTTATTCCAAATTTTTTCTTATAATAATTAATATTATTTTATAATTTCAATGAAATTTTTGGTCATAGTGAATAATAAAGAAATTAAAAATTAATTATCATGATTAAGGTTAAAATGGGGTTTCCATGTTACAAGCACCTGTATTAAAATTAATTTTCCTCCTACATATGGTTTTTTAATGATAAATTTGAAATAAAATGTAGAATCAGTGGGTACAAATTTTCGAATAAATGTGATTTTATTTTTACAAATAAGGTATAAATATCCTACTTAAATTAATAAAAAAACTAGTTATTTTAGTGAACAATAAAATGGGTAAAACAACACTAATTGTTATTACATATTTAAAAAATATTTATTACCTTAAATTTCACATAACATAACTCCTATGATAGATAGGTATAGTTTCTTGTGAAATTAGGAACGTTACATGAAAAATTTATTAAAAAATATAATATCTTTACTGAAAACATCTTTTACATGACCACATGATTATTTTGTACTTAGCAATGAAATGGATAACCTGAGGACGTAAATAACAAATGGTGATCTATAAAGCCTAGTAAGGGAGTGAAGAAGGAATAACATGAAGAATATAGAAAATTTTAGACAAAATTCATACCAATGTAGAATAATAGAGACATGAACTTAAAGGTATGATATAACATGATCATCATAACATGGAAATGTTGCAAAAACATACAACATGATATTAGCACGAGCTAAGGATCACTACATGTGGATTAACATCAGTAAACCATCATTTAAATTTAAATATCATGATTAAACCCTCATTTTATATGAATTATAACGAGTAAAACCTCTTTGTACTTAGAGTATCATGATACTGAACATTACGCAATACATCAAAGTGCTATCAGGGTGCAACCTTTATAAACATTTCATTTCATGCATATGTGTGTCACATGGATCATGTAATATGGAATCATTCAGCGTTATATGTTATTACATGATTAAGGAATATGAAATAAATACATGAATGCAGAATTCAATATGTATACGTGCATAAAGGTGAATACCCCTGATAGAGAAATGGGTATGGTATTCACTACATGGTCATTTTGGCTTGGAAAACGGAGTTCAATTTCGGAAGCATAATGTCATCATATAGGAATTCATAAGTTGGGTTGATGAGAGAGAGAAAATGGTATATAATCATTCATACATGAAATATACATTAAGGGGATCATTCAACATTATATCCCAACATATGAAATCAAATTTACATGCATAATATGGGAGAAATACTTGAATGGAAATAAAAAGAGAGAAATCCCTTACAGAATTTTGGCATGGTAAATAGTGTACATAGAACGAATTAATGAGAGGAAAATTGTTATCACATCATCAAAAAATAATTAGTTTAGTATGGGGTATGTGAGAAATCAAACCCCAACATTTTTAATTGAAAATAAAAGTGTATTACAATATAATGAAACATTGACAAAAATGAGAAATGGGGGAATCCATTATAGAAATTCAGCATTGTAATGGGTGTACATAAGGGATCATAAAAGTGATAAATAAAAGTGAAATGGGATATCATAATTTATAAGTCAAATATCCAGTGAAAAGGATATTTAATAAAAAAAATCCCATGATAGTATTAAAAGAAATTAAAATACATAACTTTAAAATAATGCATCATAAAAGAGGAGGGTGGAAGATCCCTCAATTGGATATGTGATCCCAAAGTATTGTGAGATTCTTGCGAGAGGATTATTTAGATCATGGGACACCTCTGAGAACTCTATGGAGTATGGGGAAGAGGGTGGTCGAGTTCCAAATGGTTTTAGTGAATAGTAATGGTATATTGGTTGTGTTTATATAGGAAAGGATATGAAATTCTTGGTTATTTAGGTTTTTCACACTACACATTAAAATATTCAAAACCACAAACCATACCATAGTTTTTATAAATGTTTTCTGCCATAGGGTAGTAGTAAAAAAATATTTTATATGTAATAGGGGTGAACATATTAAAATATAAACATTTCTTATGTGGAGGTGAGTCACACTCTCAACGAAATCATTTTAAAATGATAAAATATTTTATAAGTATTGGAGGGTCTAATAAGGCATTATAAAATTAATAAATTAAAATAAAAAATAACCTTATTTTCTATTTAGAACATATATTTTCAAAATATACCTTTTATATTATTTTATTACATCACACTTGGGTTATTATGTTGTCAAAAACACAATATATATTTATACGATATTTAATTTTTACCCAAATATTTAATTTCCCCAGAAAATTATAAAAAATTTACTGTTGGATGATTTTGACATTCTTATTAAAAAATTAATATTAGTCTTATCAAAATAGTTTTCTAAATATATAAATTCCTAACTTTAAAATAAAAACCGTTATTTATTGAAAATTGACATGTTTTGAAAAAACAATTTCCAAACCGTAAAAAAAGATACATTTTTCATTATATAAAATATATTATTATTTATACATAAAAATAATTATATAATAATAATATTTTATTAAAATAAAATTTATTTCAAAAATTCATTAATTCATCAAAATAAATTTTTTTATTAAATTTTAATATAAAGAAAAAAACTATTTGTGTTTTAAACCCCATTTAAAATGTAAAAATAATAAAAGGAATGCATATTATTTATTTGATTAAAAAATAATACATATTGTCATAATTATATGGTCTTGTTACAAATCCCCATGTTACAACAGTATATGTCCTAAGAGTATAGTTGGGATTTTTTTCGGCTGTTTGGTGAAGATGGTTGGAGCTATGATCACGATTAGCTTGAACATCACCCATAAATGGTTTCTCTCATACTCATGTTATTTGATCATGTCTATAGATTGGTCTAGGTAAAATACCTGAAATTCTATCTCCCTCATATGATCCAATAAATGGGATTCAAAGGGAATGATCCCTCTGGTCGGGGCCATCACTTCTTTTGTCTGTGTCAAAAGATTTGTTAAAACCCTATATACCAGTCATGTGATCACTGTAAAATGAATATATTATCAATGGTAATGGTACATAACGGTCATTCATACCCACTAAAAAGTGAATGTGTTTTTTATATCCATAATACATTTAATGAAAGATAATTTTATTAATAAATGTTTGGGTTGTTGCAACATTTCCCCCATCGGAAATTTCTCCCTGGAAATTTCCATTTCCCACTCTACAAAAAAATGAGTATAAATCTACCTCATCAATTCCTCTAGTTCCCACATTTCTTCTTCAAACATGTAGATTCTCCACAACATTTTTACAAGGGGAATTTTCCTATTTCGTAGAGATTTTTCTCTATTATCAAATATGTTCACCAGCATCTCTTTATAGTAGAGTTCATTCTCTAATAGTACCATATCTGAATTGAGTACATGTGATTAGTCAAGTACATTATTTCTCCAAGAGTGATACGTTGAATACATAATGTACTTGAGACTTTTTTGGTGGGATTTATAGTTTATAGGACATGGATCTAATTCGATGAAGGATCTCAAATGAGATGATGTACCATGGACTAAGCTTTCCCTTCTTCCTGGAATCTCACAACTATCTTCAATGGTGATATTCGGAGGAAAACCATGTCCGCAACCTCAAACTATGGGTCTCGTCGACGGCTATCAGCATAACCCTTTTGTCGAATCTGAGCTTCATTGATATGCTCCTATAATGTTCTTAACATTCTCCCCCATTTCATAGATCATTTTTTGACCTTGATATTTTTTATTCCCAACTTCATTCCAACATGTTGGTGTTCTGCACCTCTTCCCATAAAGTCCTTCATAAGTATCCTTTTGGATGATCGAGTGTAAATTGTTATTGTAAGAGATCTCAAATAGATGAAGATATTGATCTCATCCTACTTTTAGTTTCATTGAGCAAACTATCAACATGTCCTTAAGTGTTTTTATATTCTGATTAGATTGGCCATCAGTTTAATCGTGATGATCTGTACTGATGTTCATCTCAGAATTAAGAGTGTGTTTGAGACTCTTCCAGAACATAGGTGTGAATATTGGATTTAGATAGGACACAATTGATAGTGGTACACATTTTAGACTTACCATATCATTGATTTATAACTATTCCAGTTGATTCAATGCGAAACCCTCTCAAATTTCAATGATGTGTATTGTATTTGTAAGACGATCCACAAAAACCAAGATAGCATTGTTTCATTTGGATGTCTTCAGATGTCCGATGAAAAAGTTCATGGTGATGTTTTTCCATTCCCATGTTGGTATGGGAAATGGTTTCATCATTCCCTTAGACAGAATCCTCTCAGTATTCACTTCCTGCTGTACTAGGAACATTGATGTATAATGAACTATCTTCTTTTTCATGTTATCCCACCAATAATGCTCTCGAAGATCTAAATACATCTGTGTGTTTCCTGGGTGAATGGGGAAATTCGAACAATGTCCATTATCCAAAAGTTCTTTCTTTATCTCAAGATTTGATGGAACCCATCATCTTGAACCAAATCTCACAATTCCTTATTCATTAATAGTAAACTCCAAGGATTTAAATTTTCTGATAGTTTCCACGTTCTTATGATTTCTCACATCATCATTTTAGCATCTTTTAAACTTTCCAAAAGATACAGTTGACCAATAATTATTGAAAGGATTGATTATATTCAATTATTTATGATTCACGTGTTCATATTCATCAAATCTTTGAATATTTTATCCTTTTCAATTACCATCAATGATAGAATCACCGGGTCCATTCTACTTAGGGAATCTTCCACCTTGTTTCCTTTACCTGTATTGTAATAGATTAAGCAGTCATAGTCATTGATTAGCTATAATAATATTCATTGGAATATGTTGATCTCTCTCTATGTTAATATATAAATGAGGATTTTGTGATCCATATATATTTCACACATATCCCCAAAGAGGTAATGTCACTAATTTTTTAAAATGAAGATTACTAAATCCAACTCCAGATCATGTATTGGATATTTTTTACCATGAACTAGAAATTTCCTTGAATCATATGAAATGGATTTCTCATTTTTCGTCAACACACAACCCATACCATTATTTGATGCATCTCAGAATAGCATGAAAAGTTCTCCACTTTTTGGTAGTGTGATAATGATCATTGTGATAAGGCTCAGTTTCAAATCGATTAAGCTCTCTTCTCATTTATCACTCCATGAAAAAATGACTCCATTTTGATTTATCTTAATAAGAGGTTTTGAAAATTGTGATAAATGTATCACAACTCGGTGATAATATCTAGAAAACCCAAGGAAGCTACAGAAATCCATCACAGATGTTGGCCACATCCATCCCTCAATTTCATTTATATTTGAGGGATCCATAGATATCCCATTGCATGTGATGATATAACCCTAGAATGATACTTCCTTGAACTAGAACTCACACATGTTGTACTTTTCATAGAGTCTCTCCTCTTTCAAGGTCTCCATTACAATGCTTATATACCCCTCTTGCTCCTCCTTTCTTTTGCAGTATATTAGAATATCATCTTTAAAGACAACCACAAATTTGACGAGGTAATCTATAAAGACATTATTCGTCAAGTCTATGTATATTTATAGATCATTAGTGGGTATGAAAGGCATTAATAGAAATTCAAAGTGCTTTTATCTTGTACTAAAAGCAGACTTGGTGATATCCTCCTTCTTCGACTTCACATGGTAATATCCCGACTGAAGATCCAACTCGGGGGAGTATTGTGCTCCACATAACTGATCAAACAAATCACCAATTCGTGGAAGAGTATAATTTTTATTTATCTTGATTTTATTGATCCCATGATAATAAATGTAATGGAGCATTGACCCATCCTTATTCTTGACGGAGAGGATTGGTGAACCCCATGGTGAAGCAATAGGGCTTATAAACCATTTATCCAAATTTTCTTGTAGTCGTTTCTTTAGCTCCGTAAGCTCTACAACAACCATTTTTTATGTAGTCATGGATATTGTTGATTCTCCACTTATAATATCAATCGACAATTCATTATCTATTTAAGGATGAATACCAGGTAATTCCTCAAGAAACACTTTATGGAATTTCCTCACAATTGGCATGTCATTGAGGATGGTTCTTTCTTTGTACTCAATCATCTAAGAAAGATACATGTGCTCATAGGGATGTAATGTCCACATTTTAAATTATGGTTCTAAAGAATATTCGTCCTCCTCCATTCACTTGTACAGAATCAGGGGTCTATTCGCCATATGGAGAGTGGTTTCCCTCTCAATGAAATTTATGTTGGATCTATATAGAGAAAGAAAATCCATGCCATGAATTTCATAAAATTCAACCAAATGGAGTATGAAGAGGTTATCTATGAAGTTAAATCCCCAAATTTTGATAGGGGAGGAGTTATATTCATGGGATGCAATAATTTCCCTATTTTCCATTCTCATAGACATCTCTACATCCATGATTTGTGGTAGTGTTTGGATTATTCTAAGAAAGTTTTGTGATATAAAAGAATATATAGAACCAAAATTAAAATATATTTTCACTCGTTATGAATGAATACAAGTGTAATAATCACCACATCATTGTTATGATTTTCTTCAATAGTAGTGATGGAAAAAAGATCATGCTGGCTGCCTTGGAGGTTGTCGGTGACCGCTGAAAACCCTTGTCTTAGGGAACTAGTTTGAAAAGTTCCCTTGTTCATTATAGTGGTATCAATGAACAATATGTTAGGGTTAAATAGATCGTTCATCTTTTATGTCACAACATTGGGGTTTTATTGTCGATTGTTAGTGGCCATGTTCTCTTCTATTCCACACTAAAAGCATCTCTTTGTCCCATTTAGAAAATTTTAATTGTGCTTCTTTCCACACGTTTAAAAAGTTGTGTGATGTAATATTTTACTACTATTAGATTTATCCATCGAAAATATATAATAAAAGTCCAATTTCCTCTTCTAATCCACAAGAAACCACTAATATTTTCCAATATTCATTTAGACTTTGAGGGAACATCAGAAAATTTCCACATAGCAATCAAAGTCACAGATCTCTAGTGATTCTGATAGGCTAGGTTTTATCCCACCAATCAAGAGGTCAGCCATTCATTTAGGGGTAATGAGAAAACTGAAGATATATCATGAAATCCTTATAAAGTCTACCATGTAATCTCTACTGGATTCGTCGTCGTTTTTTATGTGGTAAAGGAAGTAACTTTCAATATTAATTTGGATGGTGTAAGGAAATTATTTATTGAATTTGTTTCCTAAAATACTCCTATTCCAATGACTTGATCTCTTTCTCAGGCTTCATATTTTTGATCAATGTCCCCAATTGATTATCTTCACCCACCATATGATATGAATCTTGAATAACCTTCTCTTGTTCAGTACATTGAAAGATTGATAATATCTTTTCAATGGAGTTGATCCATTGTTCAATGATTGGGGGATCAAATGATCAATAGAAAGTAAATGGACTTTGTTTCATGAAGCACCCGATTATGGCTTGTTCATTCTTAGGGAGGGTTATATATTCTTTATGACCCATGTTTCTATTCCAAACATGAGTTAATTGAGACAGTATCATGACAATGTTTGTGATTCCTGCTCCCATCAGATTTGGCCTATCATTAGAACTATCATCACATAATCTACACAATGGTTGTTATCCCGAGTCCACCATCTTCAGGCCATTAACTAGAATGACCGGACAGTTATTGGTATGTTTATTAAAAATATAAAAGGTAACCCAATTTAAAAATGGGATTAAATATAAATTAACCTTTTTCCCTTAAATTAAAAATTTGTAGGCTTCAATCTATGTTATCCAAGTTCTTCTACATAGAATATAATTTTAGTGTTTTTATACCCTTAATAATGGTTTATACTAAGCTTATGAATTTACCGAAGAATATATCTCACAAGTGTTGAACCAACAGTAAATCAAGGCCCATTTTCATTAAATAGTTCCTGTTTGAATCTTTCTTAAAGTGGGGTTATCAGGTTTTACCCCTAGATACATTTGTGCTAGAGCTTCCTCCACTTGTTCATATCTAGATGGGGATGCATTTTCTAGTTAAAACAATTAATCTATACTCACCAAATTTTAGGTATGATGTTCTCATACATAGTATTATCCCTAAGGCTTTCACTTGGGGTTTCTAATCCTAATCACAAAAATCACTAAACCTATATTCTGATACAAACTATAACAACCCTGCATTTTTTTACATAATTAAACATGATTTATTACATAAACATGATCTTACAACAACTAAGAGGATAGATAAGTCTAGTGTATTAGAAAATTAGGAACATTAAATGAAAAATTAAGACATAAAATACTACATCATTATTGAAAACTTATTCTACAAGGACACATCATGTGTTCGTACTTAGCATTCAATGGGATAACCATATGAAATAAAAAATTGGTGAGCTATAAAGCCCAATAAGATAGTATATAAGTCATACCAGGAAGAATAAAGTACATGTTAGGAAATAGGAATATCAAGGGACTACAAGGGAAACATGAACATAAATTCATGATATAGAATGATTATTATAACATGGAAATGTGAAAATAACATACAACATGATATTAGCATGATCTTAGGCTCATTGGACGTAGATTGTCATGAGTGAACCCTCATTGCAATTGAATTAGCATGATTAAACCCTAATTTCACCTAAATTAGCATGAGTGAAACCTCATATCACATGACTTATCATGAAATTAAACATTACCCAATGTGTTGGAGCACAATTAGGGTGAACATTTATAAACATTTCATTTCATGCATAAGTGTGCCACATGGATCATATAATATTGAATCATTCAATATCATATGTTATTCCATGATAAAATAATGTGTAATAAATACATGAAAGTACCATTAAATTTATATATGTTCATAATGGTGAATACCCTTGATAGAAAATTGGGTATTTTATTCACTACATGATGATTTTGGATTGAAAAAACATGGTGCAATTTTGGCAGCATAAGGTCGTTATATTGGAATTAATTTGTTTGGTTCATGAGAGATAAATGGGTCTCTCATTATTTATACATGAAATGGATTGTAAGAGGGTCATGTAACATAATATACAAACATATGAAAAGTAAATTACATGCATAATATCATAGAAATACATGAATAGAAATAAGAAGAGAGAAATATATTACATAATTTCGTCATGGTAACAAGTGTACACAGAATGCATTAATGAGAGAGAGAGTGGTATCACATCATTAAAACATAAGAAGGGTAGTACGGGGGAGGTTCATAATCATAACCTAACGTTTTTAATATAATGTAAAATGGTTTTATACATAAAGAAACATGAATACAAATCAGAATACATGGAATCCCTTACGGAAATTCTGTATAGTAATGAGTGTACATAAGGGTTCTTTGGAGGGATAAATGAGATAGAAAGGTGATATAATAATTTAAAATTTAAATAGGAAGTAAATTGATATATAATAACATATCCCGACATAGTAATAAATGAAATTAAAAATACATAACATGAATCAAATTCATGATAAAAGAGAAGGGGGAAAGATCCCTTAATTGGATTTGGGATCCCAAAGGCATAAGAGAGAATTGGGAGAGGATTTTTGGGGGGTTAAGGGAATCTAGGAAGGACTGTAGGGGGTATAGGGTATAGATTGGTCTATCTTCAAATGGATTGAGTGAAGATGAATTGGATATTGGGAGGGTTTATATAGGAAAGGAGAGGAATTCTTCATTATTTTAGTTTTGGACACTACACATTTAAATTTTCAAAACCACAAACCAAACCATGGTTTAGAAAATGGTATCTTCCAAAAGGTAGTGGTATAAAATATTTTATTTTTCTATATTCTAAACATATTAAAATATTATGCTTGTGTATGTAGATGTGAGTCACACTTTCATGGAAATCATTATATAATGATAAACTATTTTATAAGTCTTAAAGGGTCCACTAATGAATTATTGAATTACTAAAAAATCTAAAATCACCATATTTTTAAGGTAACTCATATGTTGTCTGAACAACTCTTTTATAGTATTTTATTACCTCACTATTGGGAGATTATGATGTCATAAAACACATTATATATTTATACGGTATTTATTTTTATCCAAAAATTCGTTTTCCTTAAATAATTATGAAAAATTAACTATTGGATTATTTTGATATCCTCATTCTGAAAATAATATTCATTTAATCAAAATAGTTTTCAAAATATGTGAATTTCCTCTTTTAAAATAAAAACCACAATTTATTGAAAATTGACAGGTTTTGACAAAAAAAGGTTCCAAATCATAATAATTGATACATTTGACTTTATAAAAATTATATAATCATTTACATAAAATAAAATATAATAATGATATTTTTATTAAAAATATTATTTACTCCATAAATTCATTAATTCATCAAAATAAATTTAATAATTGATTTATAATATTAACTAAAAATTCTATTTGTGCTTTAAAAAGAATTTACAAAGTATCAACAATAAAATGAATATATATTATTAATTATATAAAAATATAATACACATAATCATAATGCTAGGGTCTTGTTACATATCCATTTATTACACCATCATTTTCCACAAGAGTATGGTGTGTGATGGTGGGGCTTTCTTGGGGCTATTCGTTTAACATGGTTAGGGTCGTGATCTCGATGAGCTTTCCCTTCTCCAATAAACGGTTTCGATCATGGTTAAGTCGTTCCATCTCAGAGTGGGATTGGTCTAGGAGAAATACCTGAAATTCTATATCCCTTAAAATATTTAATAAATGATATTCAAGGGGAATGATCCTATTGGTCGAGTCCATGACATTCTTTGTATGTGTCAAAAGTATTTGTTAAAACCCCATATACTTGTCATGTGATCAATTTTCAACGATTATATTATGAATGTTAATGATACATAATGGTCATTTTGACCTAATAAAAAAATTTAATCTGTTTTTTATATCCATACGACATTAGAAGAGGGGGAATTTTATTCATAAATGTAAAGGTTTATACAATGGTGAAATTAAAAAACACAAACGATAAGGAATAAAATGTAAAAAAATTATTTTTTTGTGTTTTAATTTTATATAGATCATATCTTCTATACATTACATTAATTATAAAATTTGTATTCCCTTATGTATAGAGTGACTTCCCATTATTAAATAGTTTTGGGTATTTACAAAAAAACCATGTCCTCAATTATAAGAGGGAGGATCCCTCTATCCCTTATTGAAACATCATAAGCCCTTTATATATGAAAAAATAAAGTGATATATCTCCAAAAAAATACTTATATTAATTGATGAGATACTGGTATTTCCAACATTCTAACCATTTTGTCCTTAATCAGAGGTCCAAAGAGAGTTTTTCTATGGGAAGGTAATTGTCTTCACTATGATCTTTCCTTTCACTTGTTCTATTAAAAAAATCATTCTTTTATTAATAATTCCATTATAATAACACATGTATATACCATACGCTAATATTTAATTATATTTATGGAATAACCTACATCCATATCATCTTCCTCTAAATGGGAAAAGGAAAATTCAATTATGTATATGGCAGACTACCACTTCGGGAACCGATGTAATTTATTTTCCATTACCTCATCCCAATGATCTATATAATGATTGATTTTAAATATTATTATTATATTTATGGCATAATTATAATTTTTTAATTATAATATAACATATATATTCTTTCTTTCCATCCTGAGGGGATTTGATAACGACACTCATGTGGATGGTGTACTACCGCCTCATGGTACGATGTTATTCGTTTTTCAGAAATGCTACACATTATAGGAAAAAAAGAGAAATTTAATAAATATATTTTTTATTTCTGAAATAATAATTAATCAATAATTCTTATACAATTTTTAACTTCCTTTCATTATATCCATCAATAAAATGGAAACATTGTTCATGCATATGTATGACCTATTATCTCCATGAACAATATAATTAATTTTATATATTTAATTTTTTTTGATTAATATAAATACATATATAATAAATCTATGTTATATTTATATAATGGATATAACACTGAATATTGGAAAACCAATATCAATGTACAAGTATCGAAACTACTAAACCAATGAATACATAAAAGAGGAAGCAATTATCACCCGAAACATTGATTTTAACAATGAAATTTCAATAAACATATGATCAAAGGTTATTAGTAAACTATATATGGAATGATAAATATGATTATGGTAATAAAATTGTATTATTATAATCCAAAATTTATTATAAATGTGATTCGAACATTTATAATTGAATTTAACACTTTAGGTAAGGTATTTATAGTCTCTCTTTTATTTGTGGGTGATATATACCATATTCACAACTCATTTCCTTTATTATATATATATACTGACTCATTGAAATTTTATATCATGAATGATGTTATTTTCATGAAATTTAATGTTTCAATTTATTGTATTCATTAATTTGGCTTATGAATCAAAATATACTAATGTGGTAAGGGTACTATGATACAATATCATTGATTATCTGTATTATTTGGGATTATTATTTTAATGATGAAATATTATAGGAAATATATAATGAAAATAATGAGTTTTCTTATAATCAATTTATTTCATGAAAATAAATATTTTTCTTTCATTCTCCTCTCTTTATGTACTCAAAAGTCAAAAATAATTTTGTATGGAAATTCGAATTTATTTATCTATTTGGTCAAAATCATTTTTATTCCATCTTATTGATTTATAAATATATTTTAAAGAAAGTTTTTAATATTATTTGAAGATTCATTAATGTTAATTTTCTCATGTTTGGATTTTTATATAATCATTTTAACAAAATAATCTTTTCTTTTTTTGGACAACATACTTTTTACTTGTAACAAATATATGAATGGAATCAGTGTTTTAACATGTATGGAATAAGAAATTTCATTTCTATTACCACTAAATGTTTTAAATATTAATTAATACATTTCCATTGTCATTTTCAAAGAAAATTATTTCCAATGAATTTTATGAAATTATATTTTTGAAAGTGATTTTCAAATTGGAAATGTTATTTTTCTGAAGATATGTTCCAATTGATAGTTCAAAATAATTTTTCATCTATGATGAGATCCTTGGATGTTTCATAATCTTTAATGGGAAAATTATTCAATATTAGTATCCTTATTCATTATGTGGATGGTTTATGATTATGAGGAATATATTTTCCTACAACTAATTACTTTTCTTTGGGATTTTCTATGATAAACTGATAAAATTATTCAAAACCAAATTATATTCTATGGGTTATGCAATGATGAAATATTTATGAAACCCATCTATTTTCTATGGGTTATTCTCTAGAGAAAGTTTTATAAATCACATTTCTATTAATGTGTTATGATATGTTGAGGATTTTATGATCATGTTCAACACACATTTTTTTTTTCAAATTATGTGATAATGGTTATGATATAAACAAGGATGATGGTTTTTCTCTAACAAAAGATGGAGGTTATTATAAAATCATGGATGGTGTTCATGTTATAACCATGTTTCAGTGGGAATTATATCTCCATCCAATGTATTAGGTAATTATTGATAACCCATGAAATTAATATTTATATGTTAACATGATTTCATGTTCAAAAGTAGATGTGTAAACCTAACTATCATTACCATAAGTGTATGTGAGGATGTGATTTCATGACCTTAAAAAAATACGTGAACCTTCGTCTATTCATAAATGTTAATAATGTTTTATATTTACCTGTATGCCAAAAATCTATGTAAAATTCCAATGTTATGTTCCCAAGGCTCATTTTCTTGGATTCTTATTTGTTTCATAACTTATAAAAGGCCATGATTTATTACTTTCCCATGTTTATTCCCAATGATATACATGGTATGACATTAAAGTGTAATTATAATGTTCTCATCCTATTTTTATCATGTTTTTTTTATGTTTCCTACATTTACCACTATTAAGTATCACATCACACAATTTATTAAGTGACCTTTCCCCTGGTTATGAATAAAATTTTTAGAGAGTGTATTTATATGAATTGTTCTAGGTGGGAGGATATTTATGTGGTAATGTGAAGATATTTCATGAAATAATAATATTGTGTATCTCATCTAGAAAAAAACTAAACATTTACAATGTTTATGCGTTAATTTGTTAAATGTATGGAATATTCATGTAATATTTTTGTACAAAAATCACGATTCATTATATCCAAGGCCCACCTAGAAAGTTGTAAGATGAGTTTGACAGACCATGATTGCCTCCAATAGGCTGACGTAAAGATATCAATGTCGAGTAGCCATATCACAATCAATGGAATCCTTACCCTAAGGTAGTACACATGCCCACATCTCCAAATACACACACAATTATAAAATTTAAAATACTACTGATACAAATTTCATACATACATATATATCATTTAATAATACTATAAAAATTACTATGACCATAAGGGACGAAATCAATCCCACCAATAATGATAAAATGGTTCAATATCCAAATTAGATGGGGACAACTGTCAAATGAAACATTAATTCCAACCATGGTCATTCAAGCTCTCTATGATTAACCACCTATAGGTCCTCCTTGTACTACTTCAAAAGGCCTATGATATGCATAAGACAAGACACATGCAAGAAAATCATATGAAAAAGTGACTATAACTATATCAAGTAAGACACCCTAAAATCATCAAACATAACGAATTTAGAGTGTTGTCAGCTCATCATCATGAAGATTTGTCTATTCGGAAATGCAACATAATAATATGAATATAACACATATATACGCTTAAAAAACACCGACTCCCAAAGATGTATCAAACATGTAATCAAACATAATATTCAAATTATGGTTTCAAGGAAATTCTTGGTTATGAAAACGCACTCCATGTTCCATGATGTCACTGTCGGTACTCATTCAAGAGGCCATGCGTGTCAGGTCCAACTGTATAAGTAATCGACCGTACTCAAAATATCCTGATTCATAGACATGGGATCAAACATAGGACCATTGGGGGACACTGATAACCCTAACAAGATTAACCCACTATGTCATGATCATAGGCCCAAGAAAGTTAGTCATGATGATTTCTCTAACCACACCAATGGAATATGAAAAATTAATGAAGGATCCCACCCTAATCACTTAAAGTTATGCTAAAAAATATGAATCAAAACCCATAGAGGGCATCAAAATCTTATGTTTGAGAAAAAATTCCATAGTGTAACCTCAATGGGATGAATAAAAGGATCACACCAAACTAATAAGGGTATATAATGTTGGTGCGAAGGGTTATAACCAACCCTGGAGAATGTACAAGGTGTGTTATAGATATACATTATCTGTCTTCCCTACCCCTTATATTCCAATGCACATCTCCCATGTCGGTGTTCTTTTGATCATGACATTATATGGGGTTGTTTCTTATGTACATAGTTGTGTTTGAATATCAGATTGTGCCCATGTACTACGATCATGTAATGAACCAAAATTTTATTAATGTAATTTTCATTATTATAATTATTTATATAGTATAAATAACATTAAATCACATAGACAACATAATTAAAACTTTAAAAATAAATATTTATTGAAGTAATTTTTATTTTTAGAAATTAAGGAACATATAAATATAGAATAGTAACTTGTATATTGGAATACTAATATAGTCATTCGGAATAGTAATATGGCCAAAAGAATAATAACATCACCGATGAAAGTATAAATAAAATGTGGGTATCTTATGAATGAAAATATAATATATTTATATAATGTAATATGTAAATAAATATTCAAATATGATAAATTAAGAATTAGTAATTTTTGAAATGTAATTTTTTATTCTCAGTTTTATAATTAAAATAATGATTTAAAATAAAATTTATTTTCTTGAAATAGATTAATAAATTAATATTTTCATTTCTTATGATTATAATATAAATTTATGAATCTTTAATTAATTTTTAAATTTTTATTAAATCTGCTATAATATTAAAATTGGGATTATTTTAATAATTGATGGTTTTATTTAAAAATAAAATTTCTAATAAATAGAAAAATATTTTCTAAAAATAGAGTCTATTTTTAATACTACATTTCAAAACATGGTTATATTGAATATTTTGGATTTTTCTAAAATAGTACAAATTTTAGTGAATAATGAAATATAGTAATTTTCAGAATTTATAAAATTCATAAATTATTCATTCATAGATAATGTATTGATGATGTAAGCCCATAATCTAGAAATATACATACATCATTAATATATTTATTCATCTGAATCAATACTATTCATATTCTCAAGAAAAAATAATAAACTAATGAATACAATAATCAGAAAATACCCCTCTCCTCCACTATAAATTCCACCCCTCACAACCTATTCGAATCACTCAAAAAATCCATGAAGCTTTTCAATGTTACAAAAAATTACTCTACCAATTATCTTCCCAAAATGATGGTCTATCTGATCTCATTAAAAGACCATTTCAATGTACAATAAGGATATTATCAAGGAGGCGACACTTAAGAGGTAAAACCATCTCTCTACCTCATTCAATTTTATTTATTTTTTATACATAACTTACCTATCCAATACAAAGTAACATGATAGCATTAGTATCAATTATATAATATTGTTTTTTATTTTAATTCTATATTCAACATCAAATCAAATATATTCCCCTTTTTTTCTATAAATTAAAACATCGTTTTTGTGCTGTCGATTCACAACCTTCATGGATGATGATTTTTTGTTTTCTAAAACCACATTTATTTCTGGACATAAAAACATTATAACCATTAAAATAGAATATTAAATTTACATTA
The DNA here is from genome assembly GCA_963277665.1 of Viscum album. Lineage (NCBI taxonomy): Eukaryota > Viridiplantae > Streptophyta > Magnoliopsida > Santalales > Viscaceae > Viscum > Viscum album. The sequence goes on from OY728142.1 coordinate 1,495,475,961, forward strand.
AATCATATTTATTGTTTTGGAACCATTATAAATATATAATATTAATTAATAAAACAAAACTAAAGTGTGTTGATAAAAAAACTTCAAAATAATATAAATGGTTTTCATTAACATTATTTCTAATGAATCATCCTCATATCATGATTGAAAAATGTTATATTAGATATTTTAAGCTTATGTATGTTCATTAATAACATATAATTTTAATTTTATATAACTTTTAAAATTTTAGATGATCTTTCATACATTAGTACAAGTGAACTAATCATGAAAACTAATTAAATGAAAACTCCAAAATGACAAAATTGAATCCTATAAGTCATAAAAAGGACATATATGAACATAATAAAATTATAATAAATAAAATAAATGTTGAATTTCATATGAATTAAGTAATTAGTTAATCTAATTTGATTATCCCTGATATTATGTTAAAGTGAAAAAAACATTCTGACATATGGTTTGAGTTTTCTCATCTCACTTTTATTTCTTTTATATTTGAATTACTCACCACTATTTATAGTGTGTGGTGAATGAATAATTAGATTGGATATAAAACATGATTAATTTATTTATCTTCATGTTATTAAATGTTCCATGTGATGACCATTAATTTTATGTTTCATAAGGTTTGACTGTATGCAATGTAGTAAGGGTTTCCTTCTGAACATCCATTTTTTCCTTTAGGTAGTGCTATCTCCCTATTTCCCCTAATGTAATTCATAAATCATATTATTTGTTTCTAATAATTGATTGGTTTATTTTACAAAAATAAATTATCTTCCCTAGTTTTTTTTATTTCATGTAGAACAAATGTTTTACAAGGTTCCCTTTTTAATTCATCATGACGTGTAACCTCAATTATGGGGAACTTCCCAATTTCTTACCCAATTTCACGAACACTGCATGATATATTTCTAGTAACCAATATTTCAAAAAAAAAAATTTATCATGAAAACTATCTTAGTTATTTGTTTTTATTTTGAAATCAATTATTACTTTTTCTGCTTTAATGAATCATTTATATTTTCCCTTGAACCACACTGAAGTTTCTCATTTCTAACATTTCATAAACACTTTTTTAACATATTGTCACTTAATTCTCCAAATTTTACTATTAATATTATTTTAATATTCCTAAAATATAATAACATTCGATTTTTTAAGACATAAATATTTAAAAATCTATTTTTTATGATAAATAAAAATTATTTTCAAAAATAACTCCTCATTCCAATGTAAAATGGTATTTCTCTCAAGAATTTTTGAATGATTTTTTGATAATATTTTCTTCTATTTAAACATGATGGATTGAATACTATTATTAATTTATATTGATCTATTATGTTATTGTATATAATATTTTATGGAATTTTTAAGGGTTTTTTTGACTTGGGATGTACTGTCTTCATACCATTCACCATAATACACTGTATAGTTTATGACTATATTTATTGATTGAGATATTTTTTTTCATATGATAGTTTTAAATATGAATTTATATGTTTTTTATGAATAAACACTTTAATATTATGAATGCATTGGAATTAGTATGTGATGTTTGGGACCCTCTATAGCCTCTTGATGCATCTCTAGGTCTCATGAGACAAACTAGATAGGGATTGTACTCATTTATGTATGGTGTCTTAGTTGATGCCACAAAAATATATTTATGATGTCCCATATTATGAATTCCTTCATTAAGTTACTTTTAATAAAAAAAAATACATGGGATTATTCAACAAGTATAATATCCATCATAATGTTTCATTTTCATGTAAATATTTATATGAAATTATTTATTAGGATATTATTCCTGTGATATTATGATCAATATTATATTTAAATAGATATTTTTTTATTTATTCAACTTTTGTTATTGTTTATGTTTATGATAGATTTTGTTTTATTTCATACACTTAATGAACTTCTGATATCACCTCTTTTCTTATGTTTCATTTTTCACCAGGATGATAAGATGTATATTAAAATTGCCATGAATGGATAAACTACATGAATACAGATGTTTCAAAAGAAGTTTCTACAATGTATTTCACTAAAAGTTGTAATGTATCAATTACATTTAAATATGGTTTTCAAAATATACTAAACTATTCTGTAACACCCCAAGCATCTATTATATTATTCTCATTGAATAATACAATAGCTTCTATTGTACGCAACATTGAGTTCTAGAAAACCACAACCAATCAATCTAGCAGTTATGAATAGTAATACCTACTTTTTGAAATTTTTAAAATGTAATTTTTCAAAACGGTATTTATTTTTTTATTTTGAATATCAAAATTAGTTTAGGTATAATTTTATTTATTTTTCTAAAAACATTCATTTTTTGATGAATAGTGAAAACGTTGTGTTATTAATAAAAACCGAATTTTTATTTAAATAATTATTTATTTTATTTAAATTTATTTTAAATAAAAATAGATACATAATACCTATTTTTTCCTAGTTTAAATAATTGGATTCATTTTATAATAATATTATATATATATATATATATATTCTATTTTATTGAACTATTTAATGCCTTTTACCCACCTTATAGGATCAGTTGTGAATTTGCATAAAATGTAATTTTACCGCTTCTATGAATGGAATTTTAAAAATCCAAGAGACACATTTGATATCCTTTTGTAAATTTTGGTTCTATTGGACGAAAATAATTTTTTTTTTCATATCGTATGTTTTGAATTTTATTTACAACGGTAAAAAGTGAATAGATGTTTTAAAGGTAAAAATGATATTATAATTACCCCAAAACATATCCAAATTCTATTGTATAAGATTATTTCGACAAAAATGAACCTTAGGAAAAAAATTATTCCATTTGATCCACATGGATTATATTATATTATTTATTATTATTTTATTTAAATAATAGTTTAAAGTGTAAAATTCAAATTTCAATGACTAAATAATTTTTAATATAGGTTTATAAATAAGATAACATTGACATTAAGTATTCAATATAAATATAAAAATATTTCCTACATAATTTTATTTTATTTATAATTTTTATACATTAAATAATTAAATTTATTTATGACATAATGATTATTCAATAACTAGCTAATTAATGAAAGATTAAATTAATTAATGTTATAAATAGGAAAATAAATGTAATTTGTGACTTCTGATGAATTCCACTAATTTTATAGGAAAATATTATATGTTAGGGTTTATTAAATATATTTTTTTTCTAAGTAATAACGTTGTTGTGACTTTCGCAAATACAAAATACAAAATAGTTTCAAAATTGACATAAAAGAGTTTAAAAAAAATACGATTTTATTAAATCATATAACAGTACTAAAATATATTGTTCGGACAAATGAAATAGATAAGGTAGATATGTCAATAATTAACCACTTGGGGTTCTCTTGTCTTTTTTTATTATGATTATTGACCATTTATCATAATAATACAAGAAGACATGATAAAAGTTAAATTATTTAACTAAGAGTTAAATCTAAAAGATAAGGTTAATATGTTGACCTTAACATTTCTAAAACCTATTGGTTGAGAGGATTTCGAACCACACCAACATTAGCCTCAATGTAAATCCATTTCAAACCACTATAAACCGAAAATTATTTTATAATAAAATAATATTTCAATCATTCTCTAAGGTGCCCCTCACCTATCATATAAAAGGGATCATCCACTTCTCTCAAATTTAAACACCCAAAACTATTTGTCCCATCAAACCCAAGATAAAATATCCTCCCAAATACCATCACATAAATCTGTAGGCCTTAAATTGATCCAAAAGAAAACCTAAGGATCCTTTTTGGTCAAATCAAAAGGAAGAACCCGAAGAAGAGGTAATTTCTTCGTCACCTCTTTCAAAGTTCTGTTCTTCTCCCACTTCCTCTTTCATTATTATTTCCATACTAAAATAATATATATAGTAACTTATGCATATTAAGATGTTATTATAAATAAGGTACAACCATATTTGTTATTCAATCCATAAGATTAATGAAAAAGTCACCATACATGTGTACGTACGACTTACCGTCTCCACGTAGTGGTGTAGATTTCATTTAATACCTTATTATTTGGATGGGTATAATAATGAGTATGACTGATGTAAATAATACATATAAAATTTTAATGATTATTTATATATATTATACCATCCAATTACATACTATTTCCCCATCAATAAAATGATATTTTCGCTCGTGCGTATGTGCTGATTACGATTTCCACGAATGCGATCAGATTCATTCCACATCATAACTATTCAAGAATAATTTAATTTTTTTAATTAAAAATAATGTTTAATAACATAATATCATTCATGATATTAATCCAATACATCATATCAATAACAAAAATGACTTACGTGACAATACTTATAAAAGAAAATTAACCAGTTCACACCCGAAACAATGATACCACTAAAATATTATTAACAATGTAATATTAGAAGATAATATATTATATCACATTTTTGTATGTGGCTCTTGTATAAATTAATAACAATTATTTAACTATTATAAATGAGGTTAATGTACCCTCTATTGAAAAAAAGTACAAGGTTAAGTGTTAATTTCACAATCTCTTTAATATCAGAGGTTGTTTATACGTAAGTATCTACTTTGACTTCATTAGCATACACATCTGAGTTTGTTAAAAATTATTTAAATACATTTTTACTATTCACTGTACTATGGGTTAAATTCATTTATACCCTCATTTGAATTTTTATAGTATCATTTGAAAGGAATCCTTCCATCTCTTTCCAAATAAGGTACTTTGTGACATTTTCGAATAGTTAAGGAAAGAATATTTTTTTTGTTATAAGGTGGGTGTGGCTATTTTCCACTATTATAACACCTTCATAGAATTCATTAAAATATAATTAGAATATTTTTAAATTAATTTTTTTATTTACTTTTAAATGTTTTCAAAATAGATAGACATAATTCACTCACATAGTTTTTGGATTGATTTCATCTCTCTCAACATCCATTGTTGGATTTTAAGTTTATTTGAAGCTGATTTATTATGATACAATCTTCCATAATGTTTTGAAGGTTCTGTGATATGTTTGATTCTAGATGTTCTATTATTATTCCATTCATGATTTATGGTTAGGGTATTGACATTTTGTAAGCTAGTTTTAAAGTGAATGTTTATATCATGTATCAACCTTTTCAAATGATAAATGTATTGGACATATTAAGTGACGGGTGGGGCCCACTATAGCCCCTCGATACATCGATAGGTCACAGGAGACCAACTAGTGTCTAAGAACGAGGCATTGACAAAATCTTATTTTTATTCATGGAAAGAGACCTTGACTACGTGGTTTTGATGTCTAGAATTATGCATTCCATCATTATGAAATTAGTTATTGATATTACATGTGATTATTTGACTACTAGAATATCTATGTGAATATGTAGATGGAATTATTTGATTTATATTTTCCATATTTTTATGAAGTTTATGTTTAAATGGCATGTATTTTTGTATTAAACATTTAGTTAATTTTTTGGGATTATTTATGAATTTTTCCGCTACATTTCTATCCTTACCGAGAATATAAGCTCACAAATTTCATATGTTTTATTTTTCCCAGTATGAGAAGATATATATTTTGAATGACCAGCAGGAATCGGTAAGGGATATGAGTGTGATGAAAGGATAAGAAATGTTTTTGTTTTTCACTTCCAAATGTACTGTAGAACTTATATATGTATCTTGTAATTCCGAGGCTATTAAACTAATCAGCATTTTTTGGGATTTGATCTCTCGTGATTATGCCAATGTTATGTAATAATGCACCGACTCTGGGAAACTAGGTGGGGAGTTATTGTTGGTATCATAAAAAGTTTAGTACAATCCATTGAAACTAGATTTAGAAAAACATTGATTAAAAAAATTATCTAAGATATACTATGAGGATTAATATAGAAGAAATTACAAAAATTTTGGTAATGTATAGATTTTGTAATTTTTCTACGAAATAAATCCCTATCTAGATATGAGTTAGTAGAGACGGTTTTTTCATAGATGTATCTAGGGGTAAAACAAAAAAACACTTCTTTGACCTAGACTCGAACAAGAACTTCTGCACGACAATATGCCTTGCTACACTCATGGTTATGACACTCCTAGAGGATATTATTGGGATAATTCACATTTTCTTTACAAGACATTATGAAGGATTTAGGAGTAAATACTTACAGAAATATTTTTTTTTATTATGATTATGGATTATATTCATAAACTATTCAATTTATGTTATGTATTTTACTGGTTTGGACTTTTGTGTTGTGATTCTTAATCAAACATATTGTATTCCACTGTTTAGAAATTGCACATAGTGAAACGAATAGAAGCCGTATCATTGCATGTAATCCATGTAGGGAATTTCCTCCTACATTAGATAATTATATTGGATCTAGTGATGCAACTAGGGATGAAAAACTTATATCAATTCTAGGACATGTCACTCAGATTATGAATATTAATCTTATGCTTATGGACCACAATGATCCACAATGCATAGATTCAATGTTAGATCGCTTCATAAGGCAGCAACCATAAACATTCAATAGGACTACAAATCCATTTATAGCTGAACAATGTATAAGTTCCTTAGAAAAAATATTTCATGGTTTGGGGAGTATCGAATAAGAAAAAGTTGTTATGGTAGTTTATCAACCACAGGAGATGTAAATCAATGGTGTTCATTAATTCAAAACACAGTGGAGGATGAAGAAGTATTAAATATTGAATTGAGGGAGTTTAAATATATTTTCATATAAAAAAACTTTCCTTGACAACATCTATAGGAATGGAAACACAATTTCTGACTCTGTGGAAATATGAGGATAAGAATGTTACAAAGTATGAGGCCAACATTACAACTTTAACAAGGCATGCTTCAGATTATATACGTAACCAATGAATTAATATTTATCGATTCATTAATGGGTTAAAACTATTTCCCCATCAAGAATTTGTCTTAAAATCATTCTCATCGTATGATGTTATAGTCTCATGTGCTATCAAGACAAAAAAGAATTTCTCCATGTCTTACGAAATTAATGAAAAGAAAGAGAAGAAGAGATCTTCTGAAAACTCTAGAATTTGAAATAAGGGAAATATGGGAAATGTTTAATTTCTATCCTATAGTAAATGTGGGAAGAACCAACATGGTACATGCCTAAAGGGAATGAGATTCTATTTCATGTGTGGAGAAAAAGGCCGCCAAGCTCATGATTTCTAGTTAAATGAAGATGCTATCAATTTTGAATGATATAGTGGTAAAGAATGGGATCATTAATGAAAATGAATTTCCAAAGCACCAATGATACTTACCTCCTAAAATGAAAAAGTAGAAATTCCATGCTTATGCGATCAAAACTACAGAGGTTAATGTTCCAAATGACTTGGTGGAAGGTAAATTAATTGTTTCTTCAAATTTATCCAATGCATTATTTGATTTTGGATCATCGTATTTTTCAAATCTTCCCATTTTTAGAAAGAAAATAGATATTTCCAATTTGCATTAACAAGGGAGTTGTTAGTCAAAACTCCTAATGGAAGAATCATTTCAACAAAGCTTTGTGAATCTATTACAATTATGGAATATAAATGTTCCTTATCTTTTGATCATATTGTCATACCCATCATTGAATTTGATATAATCCTAAGCGTTGATTGGAATTTAGACCATGAAAAGAAAATATATTGTAATAATAACGAGGTTACAATTTTTTATGATGATAAGGAATACATTATCTTTAGAGTAGAATCATCACCACAAGATTCTCATATACATCCACCCATAGTAGTTCTACTAAATTCAATTATTGGGGAGGAAGATAGTGAAATAACATTGGGTGAGGAAATGAATTTTCAAATAGAGGATATACCTATTGCGCAAGAATATGTTGATGGGTTTCTAGAGGATCTACCTAGACATCCTCCAGAATAAGAAATTGTGTTTTCCATTGACATAATTCTAGGTTCAATGTCTATATTGAAGTACTCTTATAGGAATTCCACTATGGAATTAGTGGAACAAAATAAAAAACTAAAGGAATTGAGTAATAAAGGTTTTATTTTCCATATTTTTTCTCCATGGGGTGCCCTTGTTATTTTTTTATGAAGAATGATAGATCTATGAGGTTGTGCATTGACTGCAGGGAGATCAATTCTTTGAGAATAAAGAATGAGTATCCCCTACCATGCATTGATTATTTATTTGATCAACTTCATGGAGCTCAATATTTTTCATAGATTGACCTTTGATCTTGATATCATCAGTTGTTCGTGAGGAATGAAGGTATTCTGAAGATGAAATTTCATACCAGGAATGGGTATTATGAGTTTATTGTAATTCCTTTTGGACTAACTAATGAACCATATGTTTTCTTGGATCTAATGAATAATTTTTTCAAGGAATGTCTTAATGAATTTTTAGCAGTATTTATTGATGATATTTTCGTATACTCTAAAATCTCTGAAGAACATGAAATACACTTCTGAGCTATTCTTAACATTCTTTGATGAAACGAATTATATGGTAAGTTTATCAACTGTGAATTATTGCATCCAGAGATTTATTTTCTTGGAAATATTGTATCAAAGGATGAAATCTATGTTGCTCCTTCCAATAAAAGTGAAATACAAGAATAACCATCAATGAAGATTATTATCGACATTTCATCAAGAATATTTATTGATTATTAGCAGGTTATTATCGACATTTCATCAAGAATATTTATTGATTGGCTGACCCATTTTCCAAGACCACACATAAAGTGGTTAAATTTTTATGGAAAAAAGAGTGTGATGAATGTTTTTATGAACTGAAGATAATATTAGACAATAATCTTATATAGATTATAACATCAGGGAATGATGGGTTTGTTATTTATAGTTATTCTTTAAGAATGGGATTGGTGGTGTCCTAATGTATAATGATAGAGTTATTTTCTATGCATCATGGTAGATAAAATTTCATGAAAAAACAATCCCACTCATGATCTTGAGTTAGAAACTATCAAATTTGATTTGAATATATAGAGACAATATATCTATGGTAAAAAATGTGAGATATTTTTAAATAATAAGAGTTTGATGAATATTTTCTCATAGAAATAACTCAACATGAAGAAAATATGATGGCTCTAACTACTAAAATATTATGATTGTACTATACACTACCACTCGAGGAAGTAAAATAAGATGGAAGATGCTTTGAGTAGAACGGATCATGATGTTTTGAACAATATGATAGTTGAAAGGGATACTATGTTCATAGATCTAGTAATGATGGATATGGGAATAATAATGGAAGGTGAAATGGAAATACATTTTCTAATGGTTGTAAAACCATCTTTACTAGAAAGGATTAAAAGTTCCCAGATTGATAATGAGGTGTTTCAAATGAAAATTAATGCTGTGAATGATGGGACATTGATTGACTTCATATATGAAGATTGAATTTTGAAATTTGGGAAGAGTCTCTGTGTTCCCAAGATACCTGATATAAAAAGGGAATTGTTGGATATTACTCATATCTCTGATTTCTCAATACACCGTTGTTACACTAAAATGTATAGAAATTTTGAGGAACATTTTTTGTGGGACTACATGAAGAGGGATATGGATGATTATTTGTCAATTTGTTTGTGTTTTCAATAATTGAAGGTTGGAGGACAACATCCTAGAGGATTCATGCTTCCTATTCTTATACTTGGGTGGAAATGGAATGATATTACGATGTACTTCTTCTTTGGTATACCAATGACTCTTAGAAGGAATAATGCAATATGGTTCATTGTAGATTGACTTACCAAGTCAGCTCATTTTTTTCTATAAGATAATATTTACCACTTGATGGTTTAGAAAGAATATATATTAATGATGTTGTAAGACATCATTTTTTACCTCTATCAATTGTTTCTGATTGTGATCATTGTTTTATATCATGATTCTAGAGAAGTCTTCAAAAATCCCTAAATAGTAAACTTCCTTTAAGAACTTCCTACCACCCTCAAACTGATGGACAATTAAAACTAACTATTAAAACCTGAGATGAAATGTTGAGATCTTACTCATTTGACTTTCAATGTACGGGGTATCAGAATTTACCTCTGGTAGAATTTTCCTATAACAATATATTTCATTCAAGCATTCAGTTGGCACAATATGAAGCGTTATATAGAAAGATATGTTTCAAAACAACTTTTTGGGATGATTTTGGTGAAAAAATCTCATATGCCCATAACATGTTGAGGAAACAATGAAAAAGGTGATGATTATCCCAACCCACATCATAACAGCTCAATGTAGGAAAAAGATCTATGCTGATAATCGAAGGAAGTATTTGGAATTTCAAGTAGGATATCATGTTTTCTTAAAGGTATCTCAATTAAAGGTTGTTATACAATTCGTTAAGAAGGGAAAAATAATTTCTATGTACATCAGATCTTTTGATATTCTAGAACGAATTGGAGTTGTAGCTTGCTATTTGGAAAGGCCGCCAAGTCTCTCCAAAGTTCCTGATGTGTTCCACATACCACTGTTGAGAAAATACATGCCTGACCCAATGAATGTACTCACCCATGAAGAATGATAAATGGAACATGATATATCTTATTGTAAAGATCCTATCAGTATTTTGGATACATGGGAACAAGTTTTAAGAAACTAGAAAAGTCATTTAGTAAAATTTCAATAGAGAAACTATAAAATAGAAGAGGAATCCTTGGAACCTGAGGAAATTAAGATGAAGAACCACAAAAATTGTTCTATACCATAATATTTTACAAATTTCTTGGATGAAATTATTTGATGTTGGGGATAATGTAACACTCCATGCTTCCACAACAAACTTCTCTTTGAATAATGAAATAGTTTGCGTTGTATGCAACTTCGAGTTCAAGATCACCACAACCAAATAAACTAGCTGTTATGAATATTAATATCCTCCTTTTGAAATTTTATTAATTTTATTTTTCAAAATGGACATTATTTTTTGATTGGAAATATCAAAATTATCTTAGGTTGAATTTTCGGTATTTTTCTGAAAACTTTCAATTTTGATGAATAGTGGAAAAACAATGCGTTATTGTTTAAACCAGACTTTTTATTTAAATAATTATTTATATTATTTAAATATATATTAAGTCTAAATAGTTACATAATACTTATATTAGTCCAATTTATTTCATTGGAGTAATTCTATAACAATAATATATATATATATAACATTATTTAACTGTTTAACGCATTTTACCCACCTTCTAGGCACATTTTTGAATTTCCATAAAATTAAAATTTTTTACTTCTGTGAATTGAATTTCAAAAATCTGAAAGACATGTATGATATCAGTAATTAAACTACGGTTCAATAGGATGACAATAATTATAGTGAATAGTAACTTTTGAATTTTATTCACCATTGTTAAAAGTAAATACGATGATTAAAGGTAAAAATGATATTATAATTAACACAACACTTGTCCAAATTATTTTGGAAAAGTTTATTTCGACCAAAATGAACCTTAGGACAAAAATATGATTATATTTGATCCACTTCTATTAGAATAAGATATTTATTATAATTTTATTTAAAGAATTGTTAAAAGTGTAAAATTCAGTTTTTAATTACTAAACCATTTTTAATATAAGGTTATACATAAGGTAAATTTGACTATAAGTTTTCATTAAAAAGAAAAAAATATTTCCTACATGATGGTATTTTATTTATAATAATTAGAAATTCAATAATTAAATTTATTTATGACATAATTATTAAACGAAAATTACCTTATTACTGAATGGTTAAAATAATTGATTATGTAAATATTAAAATAAATGTAAGATGATACTTTTGATGAATTACATATATTTTATATGTAAATATAAAATTTAAGGGTTGATTAAATTTATTTTTTTATATGTTATAAGGTTTTTATGACTTTCACAAAAAACAAATACAAAATACTGTCAAAATTTAAATAAATGAGTTTTTGAAACAAATAATATTTTATTAAATTATATAAATGGCGTAAAAATATAAGTATCATACAAAGGACATATATAAGGTTATATACATCAATAATTAACCATTTTGTTTTCACTTTTATTTTTATAGTATGATTATTAACCATTTATTATAATAATAAAAGAAGAAATTGTAAAAGGTATACTATTAAACTAAGAGATAAATCTAAAAGATAAGATAAATATGGTGATCTAATCTTATTTAAACCTATTTGCTGAATGGTTTTCAACCCATACCCATATTATCCTCAATATAAATCCATTTTGGGACATTATAAACCGAAAACAATTTTATAATCAAATAATATTTCAATATTTTCCTAAGGTGCCCTTCACGTCTTTTATAAAAGAGAACTTCCCCATCTCTCAAATTCACACAAGAAAAGACATTTAGATTGGCCAAAACCTTCTCAAATAACCTCCCAAATACCCTCAAATAAACCTATATGCTATAATCTCATCATAAAGACAACCTAGAGATCCTTTTTGTTCAAATCAAATGGAAAAACCCAAAGAAGAGGTAATTACTTCATCATCTCTTTCAATGTTCTTTTCTTCTTCCACTTCTTATTTCTTTGTTGTTTCCATAATAAAATAATAAATCTAGTACCTAATATATAATGAGATGTTATTATAAATATGGTACTACCATATTCATTATTCTATCCATCCTATGAATGAAAAATTCATCATATATGTGTGTGTGTGTACGACTTACCATCTCAACGTCGTGGTGTAATTTTTTATTCAACACTTCATTATATGGATGGGTATAATAATCAGTATAACTGATATAAATAATAAATTTAACATATTAATTATTCAATATATATAATATACTATCCAATTACATACGATTTCACCATCAATAGAAGGATATTGTCGCTCGTGCGTACGTACGGATTACTGTCTCCAAGAAGGCGATGAGATACATTCCCCATCGTAACCATTCGAGATTAATTTACATTTTATAATGAAAAATAATTTTTATGAACTTAATATCATTATGGATATGAATCAAATACATTGTATCCATAACAAACAAGACTCGCATAAGAAAACATATAATGGAAAATGAATTAGTTAACAATCGAAACAATGATACTACAGAAATATTATTAACAAAGAAATAATAAAAGATCATATATAATATCAAATTTTTGTATTTGGTTATTTTATAATTTAATAACAATGATTTAGCTATTACAATGGAGGTTAACATACCCCCGACTAAGGAAAAGCACAATGTAAGGGTTAATTTTACAATCTCTTTATTATCCAAGTTTGTTTATACATATGTATATACTAGACTTCTTTATCATCCAAATTTGTGTTTCATAAAAATTTATTTCAAATTTTTTTTACTATTTAATAGAAAACAGGATAACCTCATTGATACCCTTGTTTAACTTTTTATAAAATGGTTTTAATGGATTTTTTCTATCGCATCCCAAACTAGGGAATTTATATCCTTTTCGACAAAATAAGGAAAGATTGCTTTTTTAACTTATACAGTGCGTGCAACTATTTTTCGTCATTATAATACCTTAGAAGCTTATGTTACTATATTATAATTATATTTTTAAAATAAATGGATTTTTTACCTTTAAATAATTTCAAAATCAAAGGATATATTTCACTAAAATAGATTTTGGATTTATTTTATATATTTCATCATCCTTCATTGGATTTTACATTTGTATTAAGTTGATTTAATATGATAAAATATTCTATATTGTATTGAAGGTTTCTGTGATATTTTTGACTATAAATGTAATATTTTTATACCATTCATGGATTCTGGTTATTGTATTGACATTTTGTATGCTCGTTTTAATACGAATGTTAATATTAATTTTCAACCTTTTTACATGAGGAATGCATTGAATATAGTAAGAAAAAGGTGGGGCATGGTATATCCCCCAGTTGCATCGTTAGGTCTCAGGAGGAAAACTAGTGTCTTGGCAGAAGCCCTTGAAAACAATATTATTTGTAGTCTTGGCACGAGGCGTTGACTATGTGGTTATGAGGTCTGACATTATGCATTCCTTCATTTTGAAATTATCTATTGATATTACATATGATTATTCGACTAGTATAATATCAATGTGAATATAGAAATGTAAATATTTGATTTATATTTATCATATTATGCTAAATATTATGTTTAAATTGATTACATTTTAGTATTATACATTTACATACATGTTTATACTTATTTATGAATATTTCTACTATATTGTTATCCTTACTGAGAATCTGAGATCACCCCATTCTTATGTTTTATTTTTCCCAGTATGCAAAGACGTGTATTAGGATTGACCTATAGGAATAGGTTAAGGGATATGAGTTTGTTAAAAGGAGACACAATGTTGTATTGTTTCATTTCATAATGTAATGTAAAACTTATGTATGTATCTAGTACTTATAATGCTACTAAACTAATCTGTATTTCTTGTTTTGATACCTTGTGATAATTCCATTTTTATGTAATAATTCAACAACTCTGGGTATCTTGGGTTAGTGTGTTACATATTTGGTCTTTTAGGATGATACATCCATGTTAATTTTCAAAATGTAAAATTGTAATGTATAGAATCTGTGCTATGGGGGTTATGGCCTTTACTGGTCATGCTTGTATACCTAGATGTGTCTGATGTAGTGTACCCTAATGGAACAAAAATAGTCTCTTGGCACAGGACACATGATGTGTGACACATGTCATAAGTAATGTGATATTTTATTTCCATCATAAATCATAGTTCTCGTTTAGTGTCCCACAGGGTAAGTTTTATTCTTAACACACTGCATGTAATTTGGATTTTTTTATAATGTTTATAAAAATCACACATTTCTAGCCATTCCCATACTTCTCCCATCCAACCACCAATCTTGATAAAAAATTAAGGTTTGGGGATCAATTTATCTTTCCATCATCAATGATAGGATTCCAACCACATCCACTAATTGGGAATTAACTCCCATTGAACCAAACCAAATCATGACACAAAAATATAAACGGGGCATCCAAAATCCATTTCTAATCCACCTCTAATCATTCTCCATTTCCATCACACCTCTATCACTAAATTTATTTCAATCTCAAACCCATGGCCATGATTTTTTAGGCCAAATATCAATCGCAGAATGATTTTCCACTGGTTATTGGTCAAACCAACGAACAAAAGATATATTAGTGATGGATGTGTGAATAATGTGGGAACAAATGAACATGACCCAAAATACGAATGAAACTAAACCATTTTTTTCGTAAACCTCAAATGTTTTATATTGAAATGATGAATAAAGAACCAAAATGAAATAATATCAACTCCCCAAAATCATTGGAATATAAAGTTGAAACCATATTCATTATCGACCCGTGAATTAACCTATTGGTGTATTCGATTCGTTCTCATCATGGTATAAAAAAATGAAAATAAAATGATTCAAAAATACCTACCATGATTTTTATCAATTTCTAAAAAAAATAGTTAACACATCATTGTCATTGGTAAGATATGCAGGCCCCGATTAGAATATTTATTGAAAATCTACAATCTATTATTGTTCCTATAATAATGATCATCTATAAATTTTCTCACTATACCTATGTTTATGAAGCTATATTTAGAGAATTTTTATAAAAGATATTATATAATGAGAGGATTGGGTAACTAAAAAAATTATAAATTAATTTAATTAATTAACTCATGAATCCATGATAAAAAATGACCAATGCTGATAATTGTTATGTTTCATATAGGTTGAATCACAGATTCAGTATTTAATGGAATTCTTAGAATTCTGATTAAACAGTCCAAATGGGAGTTACTCAATTATTTTATATGAATTGTGAACTCGTGATGTAATATATTTAATATTTTCTTATACCACTACTGATCATCCCCAAAGCCTATATTTCCACACTAATCTAACACCTAGATCTGAAAATATTATCTAAAATATTTAAAATATTTAAAATGCACAAACATGATTGATGAAACATATATGTCATTTAATATCATAAACAAACACATCATTATAACATGAACATGGAATTTAAGGAGATGGTTTTATTACAATCAAATGGTTGAGATACCAAATCGATAAAGATAGAGGGGACTAGTCCTTAATCAACTTATCAGTTAATAAATGTCACTCATGGTGTAACCATTGTATCCAACATTAACATGAACTATTATCACATTTATTTATAAAATACATCCAAGTGCATGGGTCATAAAATTCCATAATGATAATCATAAAATCTATAGAATATTACACACACTCAAATATAAGAATATTTAATTGCATAAAAACATAAAAAATTACTAATATAGGGTCTATTCTTATAATCTACCATATTATAGATTATTATGTTTGAGATTCATGAGAATAATCATTTTCCACTTAAGAGGACTCACACCTGATAGTCTACATATTATGATACCCATCATATAATTTTATACAACCATTTAACTATATTTTAGAATATTTTAATAACATTTTGTGGTTCCCATTATTGTAGAGAGATACAATGACATTATCAATGTTACAAATAGTCTAATAAATATTACAATAAAGTCATGATAATAATGAACAATATGTAATAAAATGTTTTATTAATATTCTAATATTTTAATATATATGTAATCTAAAGTGAAAAGGGTTTGATCTAGAACACCAACTCCAACAAGATTCTACTTGGACAAGAGGCAAATGCCTATGATTCCCAATAATTTAGACCTTACATGAGATTATTTTTTCTTTTATGTTATGGATTTATTCATGGTGTCCTAAATGTTTTCTTCTGTGGATATTATACTCACAGCGACATCACTTATTTGATAAAAATCCCTCAAAAGATGATTCTTTTGATGTATGCACATTACCCACCAATGTGAAATTCGATACATAGCGAGAGCCACCACTATATTACTATCACAATACAGTGTTATAAGGTCTTCAATAATAGGTACCAAATATAGTTATTGGATTAAGTTTCATATCTAAACAGATTATTTAATTTCCTCAAAATCCAAAATATTGTCAAACTCGGGTGTAGAATCTGTGACCACCGCCTCCATCAAGTTATTCCATCCCACAAAACCTCTATTAAAATCTATGATGTAACACTTTTTTGATTTAATATAATATTAATTTATTTTGAAATTAGAATTTTCCTATACTCTAATGACTAGTTCCTCAACAACTCCAAGAATAGGAAATACATCCTTTGTTTCCCACATATGTTTAAGGATATTCTTAAATACCATTCAATTTTGGTCACTTTTGTCAGCATGATATTTTCCTAACAAATATAAGGTGTATGTGAAATCTAACATAGGACATATCGTAACAAACATTACTGACCTAATCAATGATTCATATGGAATCATTTCTATTATTTGTCTTTGATAATCTATCTGAGGAAACATTTTCCTTGAATTGTTAATGCCACAAGACATTGGAAACAATACCTTCTTGGATTTCTCTATAAAAAACCTATTTAGCACATTGTAAACATATATACCTTAATGTAGGAAGACTATTCCCTTATATCTATCATGATGGATCATGATACCTATAATATATACTAAAACTAACGAGTCCTTTATGTTGAATAATTTATTCTTCCAAGACATAAAAGACTATAATATTTTTATTTCATTCCAAATAATTAATATATAATTGAAATAAACTATTATTAAAATGAATGAACTCCCACTAAAACTATTATAGAAACATATATGACATGATGTATTATAATACCAAATTACATTATGGACTCATCAAAATGAATGTTCCATGACCAATATTCATACATTAATCTATAAATTAATGGTTTTAATTTTCATACATTTTTGGAATACTATAGAGTTATAAAGTGATCAGGTTGTGTCATATAGGCATATTTATAATGGTTAATATAATATAAAGAAATTTTGAAATATATTTTATAAATCTCCTAGACCTAGTAGTTTGTAATAGAAAATATAATTATAAAGGATTAATGTATAGTAATTGGTGAAAAGGTATCATTATAGTAAATTCATTAATGTTGTTTAAAAACTTCTGCATCTAGTCAAGCCTTATAGGTATTGAATCATTCATGAATTTATAGTTTCTTTATGAATAACCATTTATAACCATTGGGATTTATATCCAATGGAGGGTCTACTGAATCCTGGACATTGTTTTGGTACATGGAATCAATTTCAAAATTCCAATCTTAATTCCACATGGAATTGATTTCTTAAAGGATCATTATTATCAAAAAATAATGTGTCACTATCCTCCAAGATTATAAAACCATATAATTTTAGTTCTATATCTTAATTTTTATTCTTACATTGTATTTGTGTCTCTAGAAAATCTTCTATGAAGAATTCTAGAATATGATCTTATGCCAACTCTTAGGTTTCAGGATCCTACACTTCATATATGTCTATCTCGATCCCACTATCCTTTTTAGAGGTATGACTCTTCTTATTAAAAGTGGGACATCTTTCAACCACAACCATTTTATGCAAAGTGTTTTATAGGTAGTATCATCTCTTTTCCTTGGTGAATCCTATAAGGACACATATTTAACCTCAATAAGTAATTTTGTTACATGAGGAGGTTTAACAAACAGTTCACATCCCCAAATATGTATGTACAAAAAATGTCTCTTTCCACTCCACAAATAGTATGTGATACCATCTTCCTCTTTGGTGGGCATTAATATTATTATATACACTGCTTTTTATAATCATTTATCACCAAAAGGATAGTTTAATACCCACATGACGCATGATTGATCTTAATATATATAAAAATGTTGGGGTCCACTTTTCTCATACATCATTCCACTCGGGTTTATAAGGATTTGTGTGTTGATATATAATACGTAACTCCTATAAATAATAAATGATGAATTTATTAGGATATTATCCACTATGGTCCTAGTGGATTTTATTTGTCTTCTTACCAATATTTATTAATCAATATTTTTAATCATCCTTGAATCACTAAAAAGAACTATAATTATACCTCATCGAGTGGACAAATCCAAATACACTAGAATCATCAGTAAAAGTCATGATGTATGAGTACCCACCAATTTTTTCAATAGGAAAACGTTCACACACATAGTTATGAAATAATTCATGGAGATATTTATCCCTTAATCCTCTTCCACTAAATGGTGATTTTATCATTTTTCCATGTCATCATTAGTGACATACACCAAGTGGTTTTAGTTAAAATGAACTTAAATATACATATCGATATAATTTATTCAAAATCTTTTTATACATGTCCTAACTTGTGATTCCTATGTTGGTTGTGGTATAATTAAGGTAAGGTTGTTTTTATTATCGATTTATACTACTTATTTCATGTAATCAAACACATGTAGACTGTTATTTAAATGTCTCCTTCCAGAAAACATGATATTATTATAGAAATAGAAACATTTATTTATGAAATTGAAAATAAATCCATCAGTTCAGGTCTATAGAAATAAACAAATTTTTTAGTGATAGATGAAACACAAAAAAAATATTTTAAAACCCATGTCATATTAGTCGACAACATAATGTGGTAGTCATTAATAGACATTACAAAAATCCTAGGCTTTTTTGCTGCTCATAGATCTACCTCCCCTTGGTAAATCATTTTCAATCTACTTGGTTCCTATATTATAATGCATATTTGATCACCAAAATTCATATATATTACCACTTTTGTTAAAATAGATAAATTGGACATGATATTAAGAACACCTAAAGATTCACCATGATTATTTGGATGGGTGTAGTTTTTTTCTAGTGGAATTTATTACAATATGAAAAATTGATAGAATCATGATATCTCTCTTTCTGCTAGGTCTTTCCCTCCATGAAAGGGAATTGGGAAGAAGCATTGTGATTATATTTCTTTTCTTGGACTTTTGGTTTATTCATCATTATAACAGAAGTATTTTTTCCCTCTAATTATTATAAACTCATTGAAAAATATAAAAACAATATGGTAGATATTTCTCAAATGATATTCATATTAAAATTAAAAAAATGAGAATTTATGATGGAGTTATTCAACAATGATATCAATGCACAACTAACCAGGTATTATAAACCTCATAACCTCATGGTGCTCAATGTAGACAACAATTTTTACAATGTGAGGCTTATATAGAATGCCCTCCCATAGTATACTCTGAATTATTGGCTTGGATATCTTAAATCATTCATACATTTCTTTCTCCAAGTATAGATCATAGAGATACTTGAGCATTCTATAATCATCCATTTTTTCATAATACATTAATAGTTCACCTTCTATATATTGTAGCATAAAACATTGAACATCAAAAAAATGATTAAAATGTTTCTAATATTCAAGGATATATTTGTCACAAGCCTCCAAAAATATATTAGATAATTATGATTCAATTATTTAATCTTTCTGTTCACAATGTAGTACAACCCAAAGGCATATAAACAACTCTTGAAAGTTATTTCCAGTGATGAGATGGTATTTCCCCAATATTGAAAAATGAGATAGTGTATATTATGAACTTATCTTTTATTATAAAATTATAAAAGGGAGGATTGTTATAAAATATATTGATTTCAATTTATATTAGAAGTAATAATTAATATTTATTATTATTATGTATCCCATACTTTAATAAAGTCTCAATGACCATCACCATTGAACATGGAATGTCCCATCATTGTATAAAATTATAGCGGAAATGATAAATATTCCTTTTAACATAATATAGATTTATTCCATTAAAAATAAAATGAATTTATTTAGGAATATGTTCTTTTCCACTTATGGGATTACAATTTTATAATTTATATATTGGACACCCCAATCAGCAAATCATGATGGTGACCTCCTCAACACTTTCCTCAAATTTCTTATAGCACAAACACAAGTTGTTAAACTTAATATATATTTTGTTAAGTCAAACAATTATTTTAGTTAAGACATATCATTAATTAAAAAGTCACCTGATTTAGGTTGAATCAACATATTAACATTGGGTTTATCTTAATTCAATCAATGAAAGGCTTAATAAATTAATATTATGTTGAGATATTTTTTTTTAATTATGTGTAAATATATCTCATTTTACCATTTACATATCTTGTAAATATTAAGTGGACATTAATTATCTAATAAAATATTTTTTAGATATAACATTTACACAT
Source organism: Viscum album (assembly GCA_963277665.1). Lineage (NCBI taxonomy): Eukaryota > Viridiplantae > Streptophyta > Magnoliopsida > Santalales > Viscaceae > Viscum > Viscum album. The sequence continues at coordinate 1,495,497,239 of OY728142.1, forward strand.
AATCCATTTAAATAATTTCCATCACTACGTATTAGTGTACTTATTTATGTAATCATGGTATTTCATCCATAAAATAAATAATTCATAAGATAGAAATAAATAACTTAATAAATGTCCTATTCCTGAGGTTATATAATAGTTGATTTATTGAGTGAGAAATCAATCTACCTAATACCTTGTGGAATAACATCTTTTGTAGATCACGACATGAGTTTCGGCATTCTTCATGTCCATCTATGTATCACTTTATTTAAAATATTATTGGTGTCCTCTTTAACTACATTCATGTGACTTATGATTCTCCATCTATTACATGTTTTTAAAAATTCCACAGAGGTGAGGGGAATATATTTATTTTCAAGGTGAATTACATAAATAACAATGGACATGTAGATCCAATATAATAATGGACGGTAGATGACTCACATGACATAATATTTAATTTTATAATTAAAAATTTCAAAACTATGCAATAAATTAAATTAAACAAAAACAACGCATACATAGGTCTTGGTCAAGATAATGAATGGTCATAAACATGCAACTAATATAAAAAAATGTAAAACCATTTGAAATTAATATTTGAATTCATTGACATTTTAATGATGTTCTTATGGTTTTATTCTAATGCATGAATGTTACCTTCAAAAATATCAATTTCTAGATCTTTGTTTTTCATTTTTCAAAGAAATCATTCCTCTATATAAAACATGATTCCTCAAGATCCTTGATTCTTACAGTTTTGATATTAAATTGTTTGGTGAGATCAATAAAAGTCATCACCCATTATAACAATTCATTATATATCTTATAAGATTCACCTTCAAGATAACAGGTCTAATCTTGTAATGTCTTCCTCAAATCAATAAAATCATCATTATCTATGGAATGATCATAAAAACACTTATATTGTTCTTTTTTGGGAAATATTGAAAAAACATATTTGATACCTATTTATCAATATTTGAAGTAGTATTTTTTATTCTATATTTTTCAGTAGTTTTAACTATGATATCAACCTCTTCTGTTAAGGTATTTTCAATGAAATAGAAAACATATTGTTCTTTATTTTTACATAATAGTGTCTTATTATTAAATTTTCTCAAATCATTATTCCTTTTATTATTTTTATTTTTAAGTTAGTAAAATGTATGGATAAACCATTCCAAATAATAGGTAATTTGTTTATTTCTTTCTTATTATCATATGATGTTGAAACCATTACCACTTGGTATCATTTTACTACCACGGTGATTTTTTCCATCCCATTGCGATCGAGAATTCAGGTGGGACTTTTTAGTAGATTATCTTTGGTAGCATATAAGGATTACTTATGTTGACTAATTATATTTATTTCTAATCTTTTTATTTATTTGATTTACATATTATATTATCATTTATCCTTCCATTGGTTCATAATAAAATTGAATGTATTATTGTATATGGAGTTGACCATATCTATTTATTTCAATCATAAATGTTTCTCTTCCATGTCCAATTTTACATATCATTTAATAAATTTCCTTATCACTATGTATATGATTTTTTATATTTATTTTCCTTTGAAAATGAATTTATTTACAAATTTGTGAATGGAATATTTTTCAATTTTCGTCAAACAATTTTTTATCAAACGTTTTTGTTTAATTTTTTCTAAAAATATTCTAATCCAAGATCACATTTTTTCTAAACTAAACTTTATTCATATGTTCATTATTTTTTGAAAATATATTTTTTCATTTTATTATCATTTAAAATAAATAATTTTTACAAAGAAAACTATATTTATTCTTATATTCAAATGAATTTTTTAAAATATCTTAAATTTTTTCCATCTATATCAATATCAATTAATGATTTATATGCTCCACTAGGGATATGTTACACGTTTCCATCTAATTTATTTTTTTTGATGTATTATGATCATTTATTTTGACAATATTCTGGAAACTAGTTTATTTCTCACATGTTAATTATGCTACAATAGAATTAGGAAAGTGATCATGTTCATGTGATACCCATTTATATGGATTATCATTATACAGTGGTTAAGTATGATATAAACCTACAATGATTTGGATAATGATTTATATCTCATGACATAATGATGTTATGAATGGTTTTTATTATAATTGTCTTTTTTCTTAACTCTATATGTAGAATTTATTGTGTTTATATATTTTCACAACTATATTCATGGATATAATTATGTTTATATTTTTTTGAAAACACTATGAATTGTATTTATTTAATTTATATATTTTCAAAACTTTATGTGTGGTCCCAATTACATTTTGTTATGTTCATAACTCTATGTATGGACATAATTTTTTTACATTTGTTTACAATTTTATTATTATATATTATAATGTTTAAGGACCATTCTTATGTTATACCCCAAGGATTATGATTATTGTTCCATGTTTCCCTATTTTTATTCCATGGTATATGTTATGTTTTTTAATGATCCTTTTTATGTTTGATATCCCTATATCTTTAATAATAGAAACCTCTTACAATTCCATAATACATTTAATTTAAAATAACTCCCATGTTAAGGTTTTATTATATTATTGTGATCTATCCCCTTATTACTCATTGATATGTTTTACCATTACTGGTCATTTTAGCTCACCCCTTATGATTCCCATTTATATAAGAAATTATATTCATGAATATGTTTAGGGGGTGTCATATGGGGAGAATTTTTTACAATATATTTAAACAATAATATGTAATAAGGCATTTAGGTAGTAATATCAAAAGACACTAAAAATTTGGGTACTAGGATTATGTGTTTTATTTGTAAGATTTAATTTTTAAATTATAGAAATTATATAAAATATATACATGGTATACTCTGGGATTCTCAATTCGTATTAGAGTGTGGTCTTGTAATTTTTGGGGATAAGTTTATGGAAAATAAGAAGATAAAAAATAAAACAAACTAATGAGATTGCATTATCTTTTATTTTCATCAATAAATGTTTCTCCTCCATGACCATGTATTTCATATGATTTTAAAATTTTCATTTTCATTACTTCTATGATTTTTAAGGTCTTTTCTATTGACATTTACCTTTTCACAAAAGTGTGAGAGGAATCATTTTCAACGTTCTTTGCACTAATGTTTTATATTGATATTTTATTCATTTTCCTCTATAAATATTTCATTACATGTATGGATATTCTTTCCAAGTTAAAATTATTCACATGTTCATTATTTTTTAACGAAAATTATATTATTAAATTTTAAAAAAAATTGTTATGAAAAAGTAAAGGGTATTTCTTCTTATATTATAATGAAACTTCATAATTATCCTAATGTTTATTTTTCATATATATCAATATCCTTTATTGATTTTTCATGCTAAAATTTGGATATGATATACATTTACCATCCAATCTTTTTTTTTTGATGTCTTATAATCATTTCATGTGGAATTCATCAGGAAAAAAGTTTATTTATATCAATTTAATTCTGCTATAATGGAATTACGAATGATATCATGTTTGTGCAATACCCATATATATATATATTCATTATATAGAGTTTAGGATTGATATGTCCCTCTAATGAATTAATTAAGGATTTATATCTCATGAGAAAATGGTGTTACATTTGGTTTTGATTGTATATGTCTATGTTCATAAAATTATGTGTGGAATTAATTGTGTTTAGATGTGTTCACATCCCTATACATTGAACTAATTATGATTACATTTCTTTACAACCATATTCATGGATGTGATTTCATTTATAAATGTTCTCCACTATATTGGCGTTCCTCATTATATTTAGTTATGGTCATAACTCTATGCAAGGACCTAATTTGGTTTATCCATGTATACAATTTTATTACAATGTATTCATAATTTTTAAACACATTACTATGTTATAACCCAAGTCTTATGATTATTGTTTCATGTTTCCATATTCTTATTTGATGGTATATGTTATGTTTTCTTGGTGATCATTCTAAGGTTTTATGACCATCAATCATGGATAATAGAAAACTCATATGATTAAACGATATATTTAATTAGAAATGTCTCCCATATTTAATCATTCTTATATTATTATGATCTAATCCTTTATTACTCGTTGATATGTTTTACCTTTACTGAGAATTAAAGATCATCCCTTAAGGTATAAGTAGTTTCTCAGACACCATTCATATTAGAAAAAATTATTTTTCAAAGTATTTAAGCATAATCTACTTAGTATTTGTCAATTATGTGATAGGTTTTTTAAAATTACATTTAAAAATTATTTCACTAATGTATTATATTCTGAAAGAATGATTTTATTTATTTCCACATATGTTCAAAATATTTATGTTATAGATTTAAAATATCTAGAAACTATAAATGTGAAATGATTAAGTGTAAAAGATAACGATTCCTCGATCTGGAAACACTCCTAAGTCACTGTAATATGCATTCTCTTTTTAAACACAACCATAACCGGCTAGTATTAGATTAACAGATATTGTATTTCAAAGATAACTTATTCTATTATTCTTTCCATCTTGGAAATAAACACAATTATTCATTTAAATATAAAACAATACATCATATTCTAAATTCATAGAATATTTTACCTTGATCTTTTTTGACCAAATAAATTTTCTAGAGTTAGAAGTAAAAAAATAATTTTTTTAATTATAGATGAATTTACTAGATTTAAATGGGTTTTATTCTTAGATCGGGTCTTGAATTGTATTTATCAACTTTTCATGGAAATTAGAAAATTAAAATAAATAAATATTATTTTCCCTTGAAATTGAGAATGTTAGACAATTTTATAACAATGAATTTGATGACTTCTGTTATACTAAAGGTTATCATCACTCCTTTTACTCTCCTAGAACACCTAAAAAATAGTTTGTTTAAATGTAAAATATGAAACTCCTAGAAATTTAAATGACTCTCTATAATGAATTTTCCATTCCTCAATACTTTTTGGATGAGGCGGTCAATACTACATGTTTTATACTTAACAATGTCTATATAAGGCACATCTTAATAAAACCCCTTATGAAATCTATAAAGGTAAAATTGAAATTTTTTGATTATTTAGAATCCTCAGTTATTAATGATTAATCTATAATACCCTATAAAATTTAAGAATATTTGACACTAAATTTCATGAAGGAAATGTACTTGGGTATGTGAACTCCTGTAAATCCATCTGAGTCTTTAATAAGAGGAATATGACCCTAAAAGAGTTAGTTCACATAAAATTTGATACGAATAATACAAAATCAATTCCAAAAAATGATGATGATTTTGACCAACCTAGTCCAACAATTCATAGACCACAATTATATAATGAAATTGAAAATGATTTGGAATCAAAATCATATTCTATTCTCAATTATTGGAACCAATACAAAGACAATCCTCTTAAGAATGTTATCAAGGAATTACAATTTGAAACTAATACTAGAAGTTCAGTATTAATTGAGGTTGACAGTGAAGATTTATCTCTCAAATTAAATATCATTCCATTTATGAAATTTTAAATAATGTAAATTTGATAATTTCAATACCTGACGTGTTCAAAAAATTTCAAAGGAATAATATATGGAATCATATGGAATGTCCCAATAATAATACTATTAGTATTTAAATGTGGATTTTTCAAAAACAAACATTACAAAAAAGTAAATGATATATGTAAAAAAGCCTGAGGTATTTTAAAAGGATAAAATCAAGAATAAAGTTTTGATTAAAGTAACACCATTAAGTCAATTGATTGAAATCATTATATTTTAATCTTATTGGAATTCACCACACATTTTATGTTCAATTTTTTATTCATATAGATGTTAAAATTTATTTTCTAAAATATTTTATTTTTGAAAATTTTCATATGAACTAAACACGTGTATTTAAAAATAAGTAATTTCAATATACTATTTTCTACTTTACCAAAATCTATATGGATTAAATGAAGACCCTCAAACATGGTAATAGAGGTGAAAACATTTATTTTCTATAATTATTTCAAAATGGGAAAATATGATTTGGCCATTTTTCTCAAAACCTTTCCCATCATTTATTAATCATTTAAAATTATGTGGAAAATGTTCTTTTCATAAAAAAAAGGAAAATATTTAAATTGAATTTTCCAATATCATGAATAATTTTTTTGAAATGAGTTATATGATATACATTAACTCTTTCTTGATTTTCTAATTTCCCAAAATTCTAATGGGTCCCTTTTGAAAAAAATAAAATACACTAGTGAACTTTTATTGATATTGGCATGGATCATGACATATAAATTTGAACATGTATGAGTTCAAAATGTAAGAAAACATTGGATTATTCCTTCCAATTGGTTGAAAAAAATATTTATAGATGTGTGATTAGAAGTATACTTTAAAATAATATGGCCATTCTAGAAATTATATTCACTGTATGAAATTAGGATCATTTCAATCCAATCAAAGTAAATCTATTTTAAAATTCCTCGAAATAATTTTTTGTTATTTGAAAGTAACTAAAATACTTTGATTATTTTATCCTAAGGTAACATCTTTTGAACTTTCATAATTTTTAATTAATGATTTTCAAGTATGAAAACTGTATAGGAAAATTACAAGTAGAACCTGTTATCTACTATGAAAATACACATTATCTTGTAGTAGTAACGAGAAAAATTCTATTTCTATTTCTACACCTGAGGTGGAATACATAGTCGAAGATAGTTTTTTCACCCATGTTATATTGATGTAACATACACTATTGGAATTTGGGACAACATTTTACCCATTCATTATCAAGTATGAAAATACTAATGTGATCAGTATTTCTAAAAATTTTATCCTATACCATCTCACCAAGAATATTTACTAGAGATAACGTTATGAATGAAATAACTTTCTTGAAAGTGATATAATTATTGAATTTTTTTGCAAATACCTTCAAGTTGTGGATATATTTACACAAATCATACCCCTTGATCACTTTGACTTCATAAAATGAGTGTTGGGTATGATTAGATTATATTTATAAAGTCGTGATATTTTGTAGAGTTTGAGAAGTTTTATTAAAATAAATTTTTCGAGACCATTTTACAAAATGGACATTAAATTATTTTATTATCTTTTTATTCATAACATTTTCATACATTTAGAAAAGTAATGTGAGTATGATACTCCAAGAAAAACATTCATGTATGTATATGAACAAGTGGATGTTTTTCTGGAATAGATTATCCAAGGGATTTATCCTGAAACATTGTGATTGGGGTAGTTAACCCTTTTTTCATCCTAGTCATGGTGAGCCACCTTTTTCTAAACACCTAGTTTGACACTCCTCGGAAATTTTTTGTGCATTATTAATTAAATATATTCTGGATATTAATAATGAAAATGGTTTTTCAAAAAAAAATATAAGTCTTTCATTTCATTATTATTATTTTCCTTAATATATAAAATCCCTTTAAAATATCATGATACATTAATATGGCGGAGATAATCCTATTAAGACAGAAATGAAACTAGAAGAGACAATTTTCATTTCTAAATATTTTATACAAATCTAAAATTTTGTTTTTTATTTCAAAAAAAGTTATTTTATTATTTTTCATACCCTTATTTAATCTTTTAAACACTGTTTTAGAAAATATTTTTTTAAATCCTTCTATTAAAATATTTTAGGTTTTCAAAATATTTTCAAAATTTTAATTTTCATCTCTCTAGAAAGATCATTAATATTGATAAATGTAGATTTTATTTTTAACTCTTTATTATCCATACCCATGTATATCTTATTTTTGATAATCTCAAAGGATTATATGTTTTATCTTCCCTTCCCAAATACAAAAAGTTACATTTATGGTTTTATATCTTTAATCTTGTTTATTATTATTTTTATTCCAAGTGTTTCTATCATAAAAAGGGAGAGATAATTGTGATTATTACCATTTTTTTATTATAATGATTATATGAATTCCAGTCAGTTTAATTTTTACTATTTTACTAATTAAATTTATTATAAAATTATAATTTATATTAATTATTTTTATGTCATTTTATTTTATATTATTTTTTATATAATATAATATAATATAAGTTACATTATTTTATTTTTCAATTTAATTATATTTCATTTAAATTAATCTAATGTAATATTATTTTATTTTTGGTGGAAAACTAATTTTATAAGTATTATTGTTTAACATTACATGTGCTTAATCACACCCTTATGTAGTACTATAAGAAACCATAATGCAAGGCTTGAATTTACTCACTACCCATACATAACATTAGTTTAACTTTTTTTCATATCTATGTAACTCTTAAAAAAGTTTTTATTGGACCCTTACATGGTGCATGGTTTCACTTAATTACCTTTACACAAGTTACCTTTATAAAATATGCCCGTAGGCAAGTTACCTTTACATAGTGTATAATGTTCATCTATACCTGTACACAATTCATGTTACCATAATGCATGGTACTTTTTATTTAGTTTACCCTTATGATGTATATGTCATTTATTTTCCTCCTTTACGTAGTACAAAATATAACACTTAGATGAATATGGAAATATCTAGTTTCCTTTTTTTACGATTTGATTGGTATTTTGATTTACTGTATGCTAATAACAATTTTTTAAATTTTTATAATGGTTTTATAAATTCATATTAATTTTATAGAACCTATGAGATGTTTTTTTAATTTTTTGTAAACATGATTATTTTATGTTTAATTTTTTTCTTAATTATCAAATATTTTTTTATATGAAACTCAAATATTTTTTTTTATTGTACTTGTTTTTTTTGTTTTTAATATTTTAAAAATAATTTTTTTGACTAATGAATTTATTCAAACATATTTCAATATTTTTAATAAAATATACTGAAAGATCTATATTAACTCATTATAAAAAAAATGAAAGTTTATTTTTGAATTTTTATATGAGAAATTCTTGTGTATTCTTTTACTATTATTATTATAGAAATTTTTAAAACTTTATAATGAGAGTTTTTAAAATTAGTATTATTTTATCAATTTTCTCTAAATCCAAAAGATAGTTTTCTCGATGATTTACCTCTATCTTTGATAATTGTAAAGTAATAATATTATTATTATTCAGAATTTTATTTAAATAATTATTACAATGATTATGATTTGTTATTATTATTTAAAATGGGTTGATGTATAAGTAGAAATAATATTGGTTAAGATTTATGGAATGTGTAATTCAATGATTCAAAGTCATAAATTATTCAAGAAACATTATAAAGGAATTAAAGGCTATAAATAGAGACATTTTTTGGATTAATGAAAACAACACATTGATATATTTGAACTATCATACAATTTCCAATTTTCGATCTCACCCTTCATGCTCTTATAGATCTTTGTTTCTTCATCTATATCCTTCAAATAATGTGTTCAAAATTTTAATATAAATCTCAATACCTATAAACTATCATTGTCTACTTTTCATTGTCATATTCCTTGGGAGAATTGATACCAAGATAAAAATATCCACATCCATATATTATCTTATATTAATGGAGATCATTTCCATTAATGTAAGGGTCTAAGGTTTAACTATTTTTTTCTTTCAGAATACAAGGGACTATTCATTTCAAGTTTATAACTTCACCAGAAAAAATATAGATACAATTTTATCTAGTTAATTGATATAACATAAAAATAAATAAAATTATTTGGAATCTTGGATACAAATATAACTGAGGGATTGATACAGTAAATACCCATTGAGGTGGTAAACATAGGGGTATCTCGGATACTATTTACAAATTGTCCTACCAAATATCGTCTAATATTTATTTTTTTTTAAATTATTTTATTCAATATTTTAAATTATTTATTTCCTAATTATTCAATCCATCACACAAGATTAACGATTTTATTATTTAGATCATTATATTCTTCATTCTTCCAGTTTTATTATATTTAATTGTATTGTTTTTATTTCATACATTTATTTTTATAAATAAGTTTTTATAGATAAGATTATTTATATACATAATTTTTAAAGGGTAATTTAACCCCCATTTACATTTAATCTCATACCCCTGACCTACATGGGTTGATTTTTTGACCTTATCCCATAGTTTTAACTGTAATTAACATGTTTTATTTATTACTATGGTGATAAACTTTTTCCAAAATTACTATTCATTATTACTAAAAATGAAATTGAATTATTTACCAAATTAGAACCTATTGATTATAAATATGAAATACATTTTTCATGAATAAGTTTTTATAATTATCAATAATTTAATTTAATATAAGTATTAAAAACCTAAAAATAAAATTTATAGAAAAATACGTTTTTATGCATTTAAATGAACTTATACTAAAATCAAATATATTGTTGATTCCTATGGAATTAATTTTACATGATTAAAAATAATAATTTATTTTTTATTCAAAAACAAAATATAAAATATCATTAAAATTTTTAATTACATTATTTAAAGAAAATAAATATTATTTTCAACAAAATCAAGATTTTTCACTATTCACCCAAAAATTCTTTCATAAAAATTATATATTTTCAACATAAGATACTTTTATTGTGGAAATTTTAAAAGTAATTTCCATTTTTAAAATAAAATTTCTAAAAGTAGAAGAAGTTAATTCTAATGACTCACATATGAAATAAGTAAAATGATTTTTAGATGAATAATATTTTTAACGCATAAATTGAAATTATTATTTTTTACTAGTTATAAAAATTAGATGAATATTAAATTTATCGCTTGAATTAATTACATATATTAAGTAAAAGTTAACGTAAATATATTTGATATTGTTTTTATTTCTATTTATACCTTCCAAATCAATAATTAAGTATTAATAGTCTTTCTTAAATATTATTTCATGGTTCGTTTAAGCTCGGTGTAGCGTATAGTGTTCAATATGAAACATAATTTTCATTTAAAATAAATTAAAAAAAATAAAATCTTAGGGTATTACATTCTCCTTACATTGTATAAATTATTTCCTCCTAATTTTTCTTATTCTCTTAGAAAAATTTTATATCACAACATATTAATAAAATCAGGTATAGAATTATCATGAACATTAATTACTAGTTTATTACCAGAACAATTATTATGTTTGTACCATTATAAGAATAATACCTGAAAATGAGTCTCTAAAAATTATACTTGGTAGTTTATTGTTACTTTCCACATAAGACTCAATATATTTATATGAAATATTTTATATTTTGTGGAATACTTTTACCATTTGGATAAAAAATATGATAAACATTACTTACTTGATTTCATCACATTATATAATTAGTATTTCATTCATTGATATAAATAATCAAGATCATGATTAATTTTTCATCGATTACGAACTAAAATGAACTTTTAATAGACTATAATAATCATAAGTGATGAAAATTATTTATTTTGATCTAAAACTAGAAGGTTTATCACAAGATAAAATAACAATTAATTTGAAATAACCTTTATTAAAATATGTCTAGAAAATTATAATAGCAATTAATTATTAATTTCATGCTCATCAAATATTAATTATTAACATTTAATACCAAAATTAGAATAGTTTTGTCAGTTATTCATCCAAAAAATCCTATTTTTTATCCCTATATTTCTCTTATCCCCCAAATGTGTATATTACCTATTTACGTATTACCAAATAAACAAAAATAATTAGTGAACATTACCAATTATCACCTTATCATATCACATAATAACCATAAAGGTAATTTATACATTCATCAATAAATATCCTTAAAAATATCACACATTCATAAAAATAACTCTTTCGGGTGATTGAGACCATTCAACATATGATTCCAAAATTCACATTTTCTAAATATTCTTGGATGAAAATCATTATTTGAACATTCATTAGTTTTTTTCTCTTAATAATTATACCAAAATACCATTGATAAATACCACAACATCATAATCAAATATTCCACATTTTTACAATATGTATATTGAAATCAAATACTTAATTATTATATTCATCCATAAGAGATATTATTTAATTACATTTTATCTTAGAAAGATCAATAGATATTATATCCATGGATACCAGATTTCCAAAAAAACTACTTGAAATCAATATTTGAACACATTAAATTTCTCTTATAACACATTTTTCTATTAGAGATCGACTAATGATTTTCATGTATTTCATATACACATTATAATCCTTAGATTATCACAAGATATTATCAAAATATTCTATAAAAATAATCAGGGTAATACATGTCTTCTGTGGAATTGATTTAAATAATGCCCCATCTCCTTACCACTAAAGCATTTGACATTTGTATGTTTTCTATATCCTTTGTAATTATGAGTGTGATGGGATTTTTATCCAAAATTTTAACAAACTCTAATTACAGTTAATCTTTTACCAAAGTGATTCATTCCACAATAGTAACACATTAGATGTTGAATTTTTTTATCCATTTCCTTTATGACTTGAATTTTTGAAAAACACTATTTTTATCTTATCTCATGCATCAATAAGTTCAATTAGGTTATGTTTTTTTTTTCATACATGAGATATCAGTTCAGTCATAATTATATTATATTTCACTCTATATTATGTCATTTTTAACTTCAAACATGCAAGGATATTAATCATAAATTGATTTAGTTACCCAAATATGTTAATGATCATCTTTGCTTCAATAACTACTTCTTTGGCATGATTAGTAAGGTAATCTCCACAGTAACCACAAGTGTTGATTCTCTTTCTACATCAAGATTCATTCCCTCAACAATGTCACTCAATTAGCTATAAAAAATTCATTATGAATATTTATCCCTGGAATAAAAAATCACTAGATTCTTCTCAAAAAAATTATGGTATTATCACAGTGATTGTGTTTGCTATATTCTTATAAAATATTGTACTCAATGTTATTTCTAAAATTACATTAATAATAGCTATAACATCCCCAACTCATGTACCTAAGAGATGGTTCTTAGTTATTATATTGGCACAAGATACAAGGAGAGGAAAAATTTGGGATCTATTAGTTTATAAGTCTTGGAAAACTTCATATATACATGATTATTATATTACATTTTAAAAATTAAAACATATCATTGGAAACATTATTATATCCCTAAAGTCATTAAAATACCCTTCTCCATACCCTAGGGAAATGAAAACAAAAAAAGGGTGATCTCAAATGATCATCAAGAGTTATGTACATCGAATGGTTTCATGAGTAATTAAAGAATAATTAATACAAAAGAGTGTATAACAAAACCACATTACATTCGAACAAAAACAAGAGTTCTAAGTACATGCATGGGTAATTTCAACACATAAATAACATAGATAATTAAAATTGAATTTTCATTAAATGAAATAAATAAATCAATACGTTTATGATCTTACCATCAAGGCCTCAACTAAGATATCATGAATATTTTCATAAATGACTTATCTAAGACATTTTAATTTAATTGGTAGGTATAAAAATAACTTAATTATTATGACATGATTTTATAGCCTTAACCAATATATCATTAGAAATTTTTCTTCCTAATGAGAACAATTTATGCATAAAGAAGCAATTAATATAGGACCCCACCCATCATTTACCCATACAATTAATTTCTTTTATATTTTTTGATAAATAAATTTCATTAAAAAAATTCATTATAATTCAATAAATATTCATATTGAATCAGGAATATAGAATATTTTCATAGTTAATAAAATAATGTTCTTATTAAAATTCCATTAAATGATATCGTATATATAAATTCCATAATGTTAAGAAAACACAAAACTGTTGAAAATTATATTAAATACATCAATGAGATTGAAAACATGGACATAAAGTAGGAAAATAATGTTTAATATATGATGGAGAGTGATATATAACATAAAAAAATTGAATTGTCTAAAAAAAGGAATAATCCATAAACAAATAAATGATTATGGATGACAATAAATTCATCAAAAATGAATGTTTGGAATAATGAAAAATATTTTTAGAAATATAAAGGAAAATGGAAGTGAAATTTTATAAATAAATATCCTTAAATATTTTCTAACTTTTTTGTAAAAAGAATTTTATAAATCATTTAAAAAATTATTTTTATTCATTTAGAATATAATACCCTTTTATTCTAATAAAATTTTATATAAAAAATACAAATAAAATTATAAAAATATTTAACATGGAAATAAAAATGAAAGAATTCAAAATAATGTTCATTAAAAAAGAATGGTTATGATGGCAGGAAAATTCATTCATGTGATAAACAATAAAATAATGATTCCTTTCATACTTTTGGTAACAATTCCCAAACCACCTCATTTTAAAAATAGAGAATTTATTTTTAAACAATGTAAATAAATTCCAATATGGATAAAAGTGACATCCAATAATAATTTTAATTTAAAAAATAATATTCTTGTGGCTTTTAAAATAATCATGACATGGAAGCAAAAGAGTCATAATGGAAATTATAAAACATGATTTTTTTGAAGAAAATACATATCATGTAACTTGTTGGTGGTTGATCCAAAAAGAGAAGAAGTGGAAAATAAAAATATAAAACCCAATCATAACTATATAATAATAAAATATATGGGTTTTATGATATTTGGATTCTATAATTTTCCTTATAAAAATCTGAACATAAACAAACATGAAATAAAATGGGAATTTACGAAAAATACCTTACCTCAAGTCCAACATGCATTATATGAGATATTAAACTCATCTATAATAAATTTTTATTTATTATAAATATATAGAAGTTCTATATTCATACTTATCACACTATATATTATTCACTAATAATATTTTATTAGTTTTTAATTGACAATTATTTATCAAAATTATCTTTTGGGTGAAAACTAGTTCATTTACCATTAATGATTCCATTTAAGTGTTCCATTACATTCACATTGGTCATGGTTTCATCATTTTAGTAATATTAATAATGTAGTAATTATAATATTTATTCATTATATTAACTTTTATATCTAGAACTATAAGGAGGTGATGAAAAATGAATTATAGCACTTCTTTAAGGCTGTAGTCCGTGTGTACGAACGGATAATATTTTTACATTACATTGGAAGGAAAATAAGACGAATAAGGGTTTTGGAATTAACATAAAAAACTACAATACAAAAAATATTAGCATTATTATATCAAAATGATTAGTATATAATTGATGGTTTATGAAAAATAAATAAAATAGAAAAACATGGTTAAGAGTTATACCACTTCCTTAGAATCCTCCATTGAATTACACCTTAATACTTATTATGATCATATAAAAAAAATCTATGATGTGACTAAATAATCTAGTAAGGTATTTTTTTGGTATTTTTTGAGAAAATTGGATCTATTTTTTTGAATTAATGTGGAGAGGAGGTTCCCATTTATAAATGAGATGAGTGAAGACCTCTTAAATACATGAAATATTCATATATTATATGTATATAAATCATGTAAAATGGACCCCACATGAATTTTAATTGATTATAATGAGTATAAGGTCGTAATATAATCATCCAATAAATTTTAGACAATTTTATGTGTCATTTTAAACATTATGTTTTTTTTACCCTCTTTTTATCCATATTTAACTTAAATATTGTAATTTTTTCACTCATTATGAGTCATGAAGGTAATTTTAAAAATTAAAAGAAGCACATAAATGAAACAATTAATGATATTATTTACCATTTACCATTAATTTATGTCAATATAGACTTTTTAAATTTATATAATGATTTGAAAATAATTTTTAAGAATTAAATACCATTTATGGTCATTTGTTCGACAATTCACATATCTTGTTGTTAAATACATTAGTTAAATAGATATATAGATTATAAACAAATTAAATAGAAATTATACTTTATAAATATTCATTAAATTTATGATTAACCCTAATTAATCCAAAAAAATGTTTATTTTAATATTTTTAAAATCATTTCTTTGATTTTTCGACTTTTTCCGCAAGCACCACTCAGATTTATGTTAGTGTTCAAGGAAATTATACCATCTATAAAAAATAAAGATAAATTAATATAATAAAAATTATTTTTTATAAAAAAGATAACCATTTATATCCATATATATCTTCTTTTTATCCCTTTGAAAAAAATTATAGATATAAAAACATAGAGTGGCATTTTATAATAATTTATTACAAAAAATGATATAATGTTCATAATAAAAGAAATGTGGAACCAAAATGAAATATTTTTCAATTTAATGTTATTATTATCAAATTAATGACATAAAATGAATTAAAGTCAAGTATGGGGTTTATTTTAAAATCATTTCCCATAGTTTTAACATTACTTAACCTATTTTACCAATTACCATTGTGATAATAATTTTCAACCGTTACTATTATTTAATAATAAAAATGAAATTAAACAATTTAATAAACAACATAATTTTAAATATAAAAAAATCCATTATAAATATTAAATTATCTGAATTGGTTTAAATTAATTTAATATATGTACTCAAAATGAATCAATTATTTTTAGAAAATATGTTTTTTAAGAATAAAAATGTACTTATACGAAAATCAAATATAAGGTTTATTCCAATGTAATTAATTAGATTTTATATAATAAAAGGGCTAATATGATATATTAAAACCAAACCCAATATATCATGATATTTTTAATTACATTATTCTATGAAAAAAATGATTCTTTTAGCCAAAATCTGTATTTTTTCACAATTTACCCAAAAATCAATATTTTTAAAAAATTTAACAAAATCACATTACGATAATTTTCTCATGATTATTTATAATATGAATTTATTTTTTTCAAATAATTTTTCTAATATTTTCAAAAAATTAAATCTCATTATTTTCACTTAAAATAGATAAAATTAATTTATGGAAGAGAACTATTCGTAAAGCATTTGATGAATTAATCATATTTTTTTACTTATTTAAAAAAATAGATGAATGTTAATTTATTTATATAATTAATTAATTATATTAAGTAAAACCTATATAACATATAAATTTCATAAATTGTTTATTCTTATTCATACTCACCAACCAAATGGCTAGGTTATAACATTAATATTTGGTTATTATGTTGTTGTTCATTTATGATGAGTGTTGAATTTCATTTATGATATCAAGAGAAATTTTATTTTAAATGAAAATATAAACAAAAATATATAGATATTGCATTGGAATCTTGTCTCCTCCTAGATCCCTACGAAACATATCCGGCATAGGCATGTACCTAAAAAGGCTTTTTCTATGTGGACACCTAAAGCTAAATCAGTAAAGGTGCTAGAGTCATAATCACAGTAGTTATATATTTTCTTCAAATTTTTTATATGGGTAAGGGAGGTGGTGGAAGAGACCATTCCTTGGTCTAATTCATGGACACATCTAAACATTATTCCCTCTTTATGAACTCTTAGAATCCAGATGAGTACTTTAAAGAAACCATAGTCCAGACTATCTCATCAAAAACATTCTCCACAAACATCCCCAAAAAATATTCCTATAGGATTATAATATTGAGAGAGCTTGTAAATTCTTTATACCAAGTGATGAAGTTTATTAAATATTAATTATCCACATACATTCACATAGAGTGGTAGGTGACACTCATCTTGTGTTAGGTAGAGATAAAATAATAGTGGAATTACAATTAATGATTATCCCATCAGGTGATGGATATTATATGTAAATTAATATACTAGATACATGAATGTTCATCTAGTGTCTGAAAGAAGTTTCAGATCTTGTCTACCTCCAACTCCTTTTGGGTACCTAACATTGAGAAACATCAAGATAAAAATTGTGATGTTCTAATATTGGATTACCATGGTATTAATTGAAGAAAATTTTGGACTGCTCAAATATATTAGTGGGTGGAAATATTCCACCCATTCTTGGTCTAACTTCCTTTTATTTTTTATAGAATATCATTGCATCTTTTCGGACTCCACACAAGTTGTAAGGGAACTGATCTGCTCATTATAGAAGACATCATAATGTATTTCCCCATACCAAGAAGCTCACACATGATGCAATGTAGTCATGGTATTGTTTTGGGATGTCAATTTAATCAACTAAAGGGAGAGATTAACAGGATTTTAGGATTTTACTCATGTTAGTGGAGAACCCTTCCTTCATTTTGGTTTATCGGTAAAGGTTACTCGGTTTAAAAAACACTATAGATGGTGAAATAGTTTCATCTTAAACATTAGAATGGTCAAGACAGTATATCCTAAGAAACTTGACAATGAGTTGTCCAATAATCATGAGAAAATGGATTAAAGTGGCTATCTAAGCCTACAAAAATGTTGACTTAGTATTTATGAGTAAATTTGAAGGCTTGACCTCACCCCATCCTATAAAATCTGAATTAATTAAAGAATAATACTTTTTTATATTTATTAATATTTATGAATTACATATTCATTTTAATTTAAAATGGATACTATGTCTAATAGCATACATGACACACAACAATGTGATTATCTGAAATATTACATTGCACACAAGATGTAGTTATTCTTAAAAATAATATATTATTACAATTATTATATTAAATAGATGTTAACACATAGAAATTATATTAGAGGGAATGAACAGAACGAACTATATTGTGATAACATGTGTTTGAACTTTTTTATATTCATCGATAAATTTTAGAGGCCTAAAATTTTAATACATCCAATTTTATGCATAAAATACTATATATATTCTAAAAAGTAGTTTTAAAACCATTTAATGGGGAACCCTTTTCAAATCTAGTTCTTATCTCTTTTATATGTTATGTTTGAAAAAATAAACTTCTTCTTTGAAATCAGGACATAAAATTTTACTTTGGTTGAAGGTTGGGAATTTTTCTAATAAGATTTATTTTTTAATAAATATTGAAAGATAATGCATTTTAATTCAAAACTATTTTTTTCCTAATTTATTTGTATTTTTAGATTATCGTTTAATTTTTGTGAAATTTATTTATGTTAAATTTTTATAATTTAATCCAATGTTGGTCATTGGATGTAATTTTACAATGAATTTTTATATAAACACATGTTAATATTTCAATGGTTTTTACATTTTAAAACCCTATTTTCTCATTCCGACAATATGATTAATTTTAAATTTAATTATTCCACTTCTATGAATTGAATTTTCAAAAAAAAACATACATTGTTTTAATAATTATTAAAAATTTAGTTTAATATGATCAATTTTTTTTATGAATAGTAACTTTTGTATTTATTTACCATGGTTAAAGAGTAAATCAGTAAATAAGGTTTAAAATAATATTATAATTTTATAAAACTACCCTATAACTTGTGGTAATCTTATTGGATAAGATATAGAAAATTAATAAAACACTTGGAGTGAACATTTGGCCTTTAGAATCCACTATGGTGTGATTAAGACATTTATAGATTTTAATTTAATGTAAAGGAAAAATTATTATAAACATAGGTCTAATTATTAAAAAAAATTAATATGGGTTTATATAAGTGATATATTTTATAATAAAAAGTCTTTATAAATTAAAAATTATTAAATTAATCATTTTAATTTACATAAAATTTTTGTGCATTATATAATTAAATTTAATTATGAAACAACGATGATGTGATAATAGACTTATCAATGGAGGAATCAAATAAATGATATTAATATTATTAAAATAAATATAATTTTAAAAATATGATTCCATAAATGAATTTTTTGGATGAATGTGACAAGTTATTATTTATTTAATGAATTTTTTCTAAAGGAATCATGTTTTTATAAATTTTTTTAAAAAATGAAAGTGCGAATAGTTTCAAAATATACATAATTCATATCTTAAAATATGCAATAGTTTATTTAATTTAATAAAATTCTTAAAAATACAATATTCAACCAAATGGTTATTATAAGTCCAAATATGTCATAAATGACACTATTTTTGTATTTTTAAATGTTATGGTAATTATATTAACACACAATGTGTAAAATATATGATATCATGATAAGAATAAAAAGTTTAAAATAAAGTTAAACCAAAAAGATAAGGATCAATGTTTTTTTAAAAAACATGTCTAAATTTAATTTTAAGATTTTTATTCAATCCCAAATAATATTATTTTCAATATAGATAAATTATGGACTATTTGGAGGAAAAATTTAATTTATATTAATTTATATTAATTTAATATTTGAAATGATTCCATGGGTGCCCCACCCCTATCCTAAAAAAGGTACCCACTCTTCTCTGATACAAACAATTCTAAAGCCTTTGTAATTAGAAAATATCTTCATGAAACAATTAATTAAATATATATTATGTGATTGAGTCCATATTTTAGACATAACACACTTCTTTGAGGTTTCAAGGTGCTCTTCAAGGGTGATCAACCGAAAAAGAGGTGTCGTTTTTTTATGTATTTATATATTAATCCTTCCTTCACTAATTTAAAGTATCCTCCAACTAGTATAACATAATAAATCTAGTATCATAAGTATAATTATATGTTTTTATGTTAATATAATAACATAAATCCATCTCCACTTTAATAAAATGTGAAAGGAATTAATCATTTGTGCGTGCGTGTGAACTATCACCTCGTAGAACTGATCTAAATTCATTTTTCGTTACCGTCTATAAAGACTGGTTAAAATTATAGAATATGTGTTTATATATGATATTTATGAAAGATTTATCATTTTAAATAATAATATTTTAATTATGTTATTACTTTCCATGCACATTAAAATGATGATGTTGTTCATGTGTTCATGTGAACTTTCCCCTCCACGAAGAGGTGGGAATCATTTTTTTCACCACATAACATGTATGATGTATATTAGTATATTAAAATGAATATTTTGATTTTATTTTTATTTCTGTCATCCTATAAATATAAAGTAATAATTTCATTTTTACATAATGATTAATCAAAAATGGAATTGTTACTGATGCATATATACAACCTACCATATCCATAATTATAATGTTGTTCATTTTTCATACCTAAAATGAATGGTTTGATTTAAAAAGTATAATTGCAGTATAAAAGTTATTATTATGACATGAATTTATTTTTTGAGATGATGGAATTAGGTCCACAAGGACTATTGACATCATACTAAGTTTATTTTTGACTTATGTACAGAATATTGAAAAAATGATAGATATAAAATAAAATAATTATTTAATTTTTATAACAAGATAATAAGTAATATTGTAACACCCCATGATTCCACGTTACATTTCCCTTTGAATAATGAAATATCTTGCATTATACGAAACATTGAGATTCTAACACACCGCGTCCAATCAAACTAGCTGTTATGAATAGTAATACCCACTTCTTGAAATTTTATAAATTTTATTTTTAAAAATGGAATTTATTTTTGGATTTGGAATATGGAAATTAGCATAGGGTGAATTTTTGGTATTTGTCTGAAAACAGTCATTTTTTATGAATAGTGAAAAACACTTAGTTATTATTTAAAACCGACTTTTTATTTAAATAAATATTTATTTCATTTAAGTTTGTTTTAGGTCAAAATATATACATAATACCTATATAAGTTAATTTTAATTCATTGATGTCATTTTATAATGAGTTTATAAATAAAACTTTTTATCGAACTTTTTACCGTCTTTTACCCACCACCTAGGAGAATTTTGAAATTTGTATAAAACATAATTTTACCGCTTATGTGAGTTTAATTTCAAAAATCCAAGATACACGGCTGATATTAGTATGTAAAATTTTGTTCAATAAGATGAAAATAATTTTTGGTGAATAGTGACTTTTACTTTTATTTACCACGGTTAAAAGTAAATAGGGTAATTAAGGGTAAAAATGATATTATTATTACCCTAACACATGTCTTAATTCTATTGGATAAGTATAATTCGACCATAAACAACCTTAGGAATAATATATGAACCTCTTTGCTCCACATGGATTAGATTATGACATTTATTATTATTTTATTTAAAGAAGAGTAAAAAGAGTTAAATTCAATGTTTAATAAAAAAAAATTAATATAAAGTTACACACAATATAAATTTGACTATAAATATTAATTAGAAATATAAAATTATTTTTTATATAATGGTATTTTATTTCTTATTTTTAGACATTATATTATTAAATTTATTTATGACACAATGGTGATGCAGTAATTACAATATTAATGAATGATTAAAATAATTGATTTTATAAATATCCAAATATATATATAATTTGAGACTTTAAATGAATTAAACTAATTTTATAGGTTAATATGACATGTTAGGGTTGATTAAATATATTTATTTCAAAGTAATAAAGTTGACAGGACTTTAACAAAACTAAATTATTAAATAATGTCAAAATTGACATAAATGACTTTTTAAAACAAATACAATATTATTGGTTGATATAACAATCCTAAAATATAAGGTTCATCAAAAAGATTTATATAATGACAGTTGTATCATTAATGAACCCATTGGGGTTTTTTTTGAAGTTTATAGTATGTTTATTCTCCATATAATATAAAAATACAAAGAGACATGGTAAATGTCAATCTATTTAACTAAAAGTTAAAACTAAAAGATAAGATTAATATATTGACCCAAACCTGTATAAAGCCTATTGGTTGAAATGTTTTTGACCCAAACCCGCCTTAGCATTAAACTAATCCATTTTAGATCCATTTAAAATCGAAAATTATTTTATTATAAAATAATATTTCAATCTTTTCTTAAGGATCCCCTCACCCCACTTATAAATAGGTACTTACCTACTCTCAAATTAAAACCTTCAATGCCATTTGGATCGGCCAACCCCAACCCAAATATCCTCTAAACATTCCTCCCTTCATCATAGAGGCCTTAATTAATTCATAAATCCATCCTAAGGTTCCCGTTTGATCAGATAAAAAGGAAGAGCCGGAAAAAGAGGTCAATATTTCATCACATCTTTCAAGTTATTTTCTTCTTCCACTTCCACTTTTATTTTGTTTACATTATAAAATAATATCTATAGTTTATTATATATACTTTTATGTCATTATTAAAATTGGTACAACCATATCTATTATTATATCCATCCTATAAATGAAAAATTCATCGTACGTGCATACGTACGGATTACCATCTCCATGTCGTGGTGTATATTTTTATTCATGCACTTCATCATTTGGATGGGTATAATAATGAGTATAAATGATGTAAATAATAAATATAATATGATTATGATTCTTTATATATGACATACCATCCAGTTATATATGATTTTAATATGAAAATAATGATATTGTTGCTCGTGTGTACGTACGGATTATCGTCTGCACGAACGCGATGAGATCCCCATCGTATCCATTCAAGACTAATTTTCATTTGATGATTAAAAATAATGTTTAAAACTTAATATCATTCTGAATATGAGTAACATACATCCTATCCATAAAAAATATTACTTATGTAACCATTCATTTAAAGGAAAACGTATCAATCAACACCCAAAATGATGATACTGCTGAAATATCATTAACAAAAAAAAATTATAAGATCATATATGATATCATATTTTTGTATATAGTACTTGTAGAATTTAAAGTATATGAGTTAACTATTATACAGGAGATTAAAATACCCTCAAACATGGAAAAGTAAAAGGTAAGGGTTAATTTCACAATCTCTTAATTATCCGATATTTTTTTATGTAAAGTATCTACTCGGACCTCTTTATCATCCACATCCATGTTTCATAAAAATGTATTCCAAAACATTCTTAATATTTACTAGACTATGGGTTAAATTAATTTATTCCCTTGTTTGAATTTTTATAAAAAAATTTGAATGGAATATTTTTGTTGTTTTCCAAACAAGGTACCTTATGACCTTTTTGACAAAATTAAGGTAAGAATGTTTTTTTACTTATACAGCGGGTACATCTATTTTTTTCCCATATAACATCATCGAAGCTTCCCAAACATACATATAAGAGTATTTCAAAAATAAATTTTTTCTTTTATAATTATATGTGTTTTAAATTATTTCATAATAGAAAGCGATATTTCTATAATATATATTTTGATTTCATCTATGTCAACATCCCTTGACGGATTTTAAGCTTAATTGAAGTTGATTTATTATTCAAAACATCCATATTGTATTGAAGGTTTTGTGATATGTTCGACTGTGGATGTGTTATTTTTACACCATTGATTATTTATGGAGAAAGTATTGACATTTTATATGATAGTTTTAATACAAATGTTTATGTTATGTTTGAACATTTTCATATGAGTATTGCATTGGAATTAGTAAGGGATGGGTGGATCCCGCTATAACTCCTAGATGCATCGGTTGGTCTTATGAGAAAAACTAGTTTCCTAGCACAAGGCCTTGACAAAATCTTATTTTTAGTCATGTCACAAGGCCTTGACTATGTGGTTATAAAGTCTGGCTTTATAAATTCCATCATTATGAAAGTGGCTATTGATATTTCATGTGATTATTGGATTAGTAGAATATCCATGTGATTATGGTAATGGAATTATTTGATATTATCTTTTCCATATTATTTTGATGTTAACAGTTTAAAGGATTTTGTTCTAGTCTATGATTGCCTTAAATGTTTATGCTTATTTATGAAAGTTTTAGAAATATTGTTATCCTTACTGAGTATCAAAACTCACCCATTTCTATGTTTTATTTTTCCCAGAATGTGAAGAAGTATATTATGACTGAACTATAGGGATAGTATAAAGGATATGAGTTTTTCCTATGAAGATCACGTTTTTTTGTTTTTCATTTTATAATGTAATTTAAAACCTATTAATGTATCTATAATTTGAAAGGCTAATAAACTAATCAGTCATTCAAGACTTGATCCTTTGTGATCAAGCCAATGTTATTTAATAATGCACCCACTCTAGTTAGCTAGGGTCAGGGAATTAATGTTGGTATCAAAAGAAGTTTAGTACAAACATTGGAAGCTATATTTTGAAAAACACTGATTATTGCACATTATCCTAAGATAGGCTTTGAGTATTAGAATAGAAGAACATCCTGGAATTTTGGTATTGTAGAGATTTTGTGAGTTTTCTAAGAAATACATCCCTTTCTGGATACAAGTAGGTAGAGGTGGCTCTGGCACAGATGTACCAAGGGGTAAAACCCGAAAACAAAGCTTTGAGCTAGACTCGAACATGAACTGGTGCATCACAACGGACCTTGTTGTACTATTGGTTAGGAAAATCTTGGGGTATATACTTAGTATTACACTTATTTTCATTAAAAACATCATGAAAGGTTTATGAATATATAATTCCTCAAAAAAACATTTCTATGACTTTGGATTATATCCATAAACTGTTTTATTTATATTAACTATCTTTCAAGTTTGGAATTATGTATTGCGACTCATATTCTAATCTAGTGTATGTCGTTTTTAGAAACGGGGCCTAGTAGAAGGAATGGAAACTGTATCAATGCATGTAATCCATAGATATTTCCCTACTACTCAAGACAATTATAGTGGAGATAATGATGCAACTAGTGATGATATTCTTATCATCATACTGGGAAACCTCACTCAGGTTATGAATAATAACCTTACCCGTATAGAGAACTCTGATCCACAACATGGAGGATCAATGTTATACCGCTTCATGAGAAAACAATCACCAACATTCAATGTGAGTAAAAATACATTAGTATCTGAGAAATGGATAAATTTCTTAGTTAAAATATTTCACGCTTTGGGAGCAGTGAACAGAAAAAAGGTTTCCATGGTAGTTTATCACCTCACGGGAGATGGAAATCAATGAAGGTCATTAAGTGAAAAACATAAAGGACCTTGTTAAAGTATAAAATATGAAATGGAGGGAGTTTAAAGATGTTTTCATAAGAAAATACTTTCCTCATGAACATCTAGTGGATATGGAAAGACAATTTTTGAGTCTAAGGAAAATGGAGGATGAGAATGATGCAAAGTATGAGGTTAACTTTACATGGTTGGAAAGGCATGCAGTAGTTTATATATGTAACCTAAGGAGAAATAATAATTTATTATTTGATGGGTTTAAACCATTTCTTTGACAATAATTAGTCTGCTAATACTTCTGGCCATTCGAAGATGTTGTATCATGTGCTATCAAGATAGAAAAGTAATTCTCTATGTCTTACAACTTTATAGAAAAGTTAGAGAAGAAGAGATCTGATGAACACTCTGGAAATGGAATTAAGGGGAACAAGGGAAATGTTGAATATCTATCCTGTAGTAAATGTGGAAAGAAACACCCCGGTACATGCCTGAAGAGAATGAGAGTTTGTTATAGGTGTGGTGAAAAAGGCCACCAAGCTCTTAATTGCAAGGGGAAGAAAGAGGCTGTCAATGTTGAATGATAAAATTGTAGAGAAAGGGGTCATTATACAAATTAATGTCCAAAGCTCCAAGGAAAGTTACCTCAAAAAAGTCTAAGGGATTAAGCCCAAGATTATACTATCACTACTACTAAGATTGATACTCCGAAAGACATAGTATAAGGTAATTTAATGGTTTCCTCATGTTTAGAAAATTATTTAATTAATTCTGGATAATCGCATTGTTTTATATCATCCTAGTTTGCTAATAAAATTAGATATTTTCAATTTGACTTAACAAGGGATTTTTCAGTCAAAACACTTAAGGGATGTATCATTACAACAATGTTTTGTGAATCAATTTTCATTGGGGCATATAAATATTCTTTATCTGCTGATCTCATCATCATAACCATGATTGAATTTGATATAATCCTTGGAATGGATTGGCTATAAAACAATGATGAAAAAATATTTTTTAAGAAGAATGAGGTTACAATTCTCAATGATGATAAGGAGTACCTTATATTTTCAGTAAAAACATCACCAACTAATTCTTATCTAGATCCACCCCCAGTAGCTCAACTAAATTCATTTATCGGGGAGGAAGAGAATTAAATAATTGTGGGTGGGGAATGGAATACTGAAATAGAGGACTTACCTATTGTGCCAGAATATGTTGATATGTTTCCAGAATACTTACTTGTACATCTTCCAGAATGAGAAATTGTATTTTCCATTGATTTAATTCTTGGTTCAAGGCCCATATCGAAGACCCACTATAGAATGGCTATTGTAGAATTAGTGGAACTAAAGAAACAACTAGAGGATATGTGTAATAAGGTATTTATTCACCCTAGTGTTTCTCTATGGAAAGCCCCTATTCTTTTCTATTAAGAAGAATAAAGGATCAATGTGGTTGTGCATTGACCATAGGGAGATCAATGATATTACAATAAAGAACAAGTATCACCTACCTCACATTGATGATTTATTTGAACAACTTCATGGAGCTCAATATTTTTAAAAGATTTTCCTTTGATCATGATATCATTTGTTGTGTGTGAAAAAGGAATACATTCTGAAAACAGCATTTCAAACCAGGTATGGGCATTATGAGTTTATAGCAATGCCTTTTAGATTGACTAATGCACCCTCTGTCTTCATGGATCTAATGAATATAGATTCCAAGGAATATATTGATGTCTTTTTAGAGGTATTTATTGATGATATCTTGGTATACTGAAAAATCTACGAAGATCATAAAAAAACATGTGCATTATTCTAAAGACTCATAAAAGAAATGAAAAATATGGGAAATTTAGCAAGCATAAATTCTGGTTTTAGGAGATTTCTTTTATTGCCCATATTTTCTCTAATCATGGCATCACTACAGATCTTTCAAAACCACGCCAATCCAAGATTGGCCAGCACCAACTTGTATAACTGAGGTGTGTAGTTTTATTGGTTTAAAAGGTTATTATCAATGTTACGTCTAGAATATTTCCCGGTTAGAAAATCCATTAACAAAGCTCATACGTAAAGTGGTTCGGTTTTTTAGACAATAAAGTGTGAAGAATTTTTTGATGAAATGAAGAGAAGATTAGTCAATGCACCTATCTTGACTCTACCATAGGGAAATGATGGGTTTTTTATTTAAAGTGATGCATCAAAGAAAGGACATGGTTGTGTCCTTATGCTGAATTATACAGTCATAGAATATACATCACGGCAGCTAGAAATTTATTAGAAAAAACTATTAAACTCATGATCTTGAGTTAATAGCTGCAATATTTTTTTTGAATATATGAATAAATTATCTCTATGATGGAAAATGTGAGGTATATACCAACCACAAGAGTTTGATGTATATTTTCTCATATAAAGAAGTCAACACGAGGCAATGGAGATGGCTTCAACTACACAAGGATTATGATTACATAGTACACTTCCACCAGTGGATGGAAAATAAGGTGGTTGATGCTTTAAATAGAAATGATTTTCGAGTTTTGGAAAAGATGAGAGTTGAAAGGGATATTATTTTTATGGATCTTTTGAAAATAGATACGGGAATAATCATGGAAGGTGAAAAATTAATACATTTTCAAATGGTTGTCAAACCAACATTACTAGAAAGGTTAAAAAGTTCTCAGGCTAATGATGTGGAGTTTGAAAAAAAATAAATGCTATGAACGATGGGAGATTGAGTGACTTCATATATGAAGATGGAATTCTGAAATTTGTGAAGGGACACTGTGTTCCTAACATACATGATCTAAAAAGAAAATAGTTGGATGATGCTCATAGCTCCAATTTCTCTATACACCCTTGTAGCATTAAGATGTATTGAGATTTGAAGGAACATTTTTGGTGCGACAACATTAAGAGGGAGATTGATGATTTTGGGTCACGATGTATGGTTTGTAAATAACTGAAATCTGGAAGGCAACATCCTGGATTAGTCATGAAACCTCTTCCCATACCTGAGTGGAAATAGGATAATATTACGATGGGCTTTGTCATGGAGATACCAATGATAGCTTGAAGGAATGATGCAATATGGGTCATTGTTGATCGTCTTACCATGTCTGCACATTTTCTTGTGATAAGAGAAGATTTACCACTTGAACGTTTAGAAAGACTATATATTAAAGAAGTTGTAAGACTCCATGGTGTACCCTTATCAATTGTTTCTGATCATGATCTCAATTTTACATCAAGATTCTAGAAATGTCTTTAGAAAGCCCTGCATACTGAACATCGTTTCAACACTGCCTACCACCCTCAAAATGATGGACAATCAGAACTGACTATTCAAACCATTGAAGAGATGTTGAGATCATGCTCACTTGACTTTCAAGGTATGTGGGATCAATATTTACCTATGGTAAAATATTCCTATAATAATTTCTTCCATTAAAGTATTCAGATGGCACCATATGAAGCATTATATGGAAAGATATTTCGCACACCAACTTGTTGGGATGATGTGGGTGAAATAAAACTCGTAGGCCCAGATCTTTTTGAGGATATGATAGAAAAGGTGACGGTTATCCAAACCCACATCAAAATAGTAGAAAGTAGGCAGAAGAGCTATACAGATTACCGAAGGAAGGATTTGGAATTTTAGGTAGGAGATCATGTTTTCTTGAAGGTATCTCCATAGAAGGGAGTTATACGATTTGGTAAGAAGGGTAAACTAAGTCCTAGGTACATAAGACCTTTTGAAATTCTAGAATTAATTGGGGCAGTAGCTTACCTGTTGGAAATTCCGCCAAGTCTCTCCAAAGATCATGATGTGTTCCATGTATCACTCTTGAGAAAATACTTGCCTAACCCAATGCATGTACTCACCTATGAGGAAACTGAAATGGAACATGATCAGTCTTATTATAAATAGCCTGTCAAAATTCATGATACTAGAAACAAGTACTGAGAAAAAGGATGACTCGTCTAGTAAAAGTTCAATAGAGAAACCAAAATATGGATTAGGAAACAAAGAAACCTGAGGAACTTATGATGAAGAACCACTCGAATTATATTATATAGTAATATTATAGAAATTTCGTGGAAGAAATTATTTGAATGAGGGAATAATGTAACACCCCAAGCTTCCACAGTACGTTCCCTTTGAATAATTCAATAGCTTCAATTGAATGAAACATCGAGATTCTAACACACCGAGACCAATCAAACTAGCCGTTATGAATAGTAATTCCAGCATTTTGAAATTTTACAGATTTTACCTTTCAAAATGGACATCATTTTTGGATTATGAATATCGAACTTAGCCAAGGGTGATTTTTTGGTATTTTTTTGAAAACATTCAAATTTTGATTATTAGTGAAAAACACTGAGTTATTATTTAAAACCTACTTTTTTTAAATAATAATTTGTTTTATTAAAATTTATTTTATGTCAAAATAGATACATAATACCTATATATGTTCAATTTAATTCATTCGAGTCATTTTATAATCTGTTTAGATAAATAAAATTTTATCAAACTTCAAACCGTTTTTTACCCACCTCCTAGGAGCATTTCCAAATTTTTATAAAACATAAATTTATCACTTCTGTGAGTTGAATTTGAAAAATATGAGAGACACAGTTTATATCTATAAAGAAAATGTTGTTCATTAAGATGAGAATAATTATTTTTGAATGGTAACTTTTTTCTTTTATTTACCACGATTAAAAGTAAATAGGGTAATTAAGTGTAAAATGATATTATTATTACCCTAAAACATGGCCTCATTCTTTTAGATAAGTATAATTAGACCAAAAAAACCTTAGGATTAAAATATGAACATCTTTGGTCCACTTGGATTATATGAAGATATTTATTATTATTTTATTTAAATAAGAGTTAAAAGAGTGAAATTCAAAGTTTAATAACTAAACCATTTTTAATATAGGGTTAACAAATATATAAATTCGACTATAAATATTAATTAAGAAGCTAAAAATATTTCCTAGATTTTTATTTATTTATAATTTTTAGACATTAAATAATTAAATTTATTTAGGACACAATGATGATGGAGTAATTACCATATTAATGAAAGATTAAAATAATTGATATTATAAATATCTAAATAAATCTAATTTGAGACTTTTAATGAATTAAAATAATTTTATAGATTAATAAGACTTTTAGGGTTGATAAATTGTATTCAATTAGATGTAATGAAGTTGTTAGGACTTTAACAAAAATCAATTATTAAATAATGTCAAAATTGACAAAAATGGGTTTTTAAAAAAAATACAATATTATTGGTTGATATAATAATCCTAAAAATATATTATTTGGTAAAAAGTCTTATATAATGATATTTTTATCATTAATAAGACACTTGGGGTTCTCATAGAATATTATAGTATGTTTATTAACCATATAATATAAAAATACAAAGAGACATGGTAAATGCCAATTTATTTAACTACGAGTAAAAAGACAAGGTTAATATAGTGACCCCAACCTATCTAAAACCTATTTGTTGAGATGTTTTAGAACCATATACATATTATCATTTAAATAATTCATTTTTATCAATTATAAACCGAAAATAATTTTATTATAAAATAATATTTCATTCTTTTCCTAAGGTGCCCCTCACCCCTCTTATAAATGAGAACATACCCTTCTCTCAAATTCACACCATCAAATCCGTTTATCTCGACCAAACCCTTCCCAAAAATCCTTCCAAAAGTCCTCCTTTCATCCTAGAGGACTTAATTTAGTTAGAAAGCCAACCTATGGATCCATTTTTATCAAATCAAAAGGAAGAACCCGATGAAGCGGTAAATATTGCATCACCTCTTTCAAGTTATTTTCTTTATCCACTTCCCCTTTATTTTTTTATTAATTATAAAATAATAACACCATTGCCTTATATATAATTTGATGTTATTATAAAAATGGTGAAAATATATTCATTATTATATCCATCCTATAAATGAAAAAGTCACCATACATGCGTACGTACGGATTACCATCTCCACGTCGTGGTGTAGTTTGTTATTCAAACACTTCATCATTTGGGTGGGTATAAAAATGAGTATAAATGATTTAAATATAAATATAATATGATAATTATTATGTGTATATGAAATTACATCCAATTATATATGATTTTAATATCAAAAGAATGATATTCTTCCTCGTGCATACGTATCGATTACCATCTTCAAAAATCCGATTAGATTCATTCCACATCATATCCATTCAAGACTAATTTTCATTTTATGATTAAAATTAATGTTTAAAGGCATAATATCATTCTGAATATGAATAAGATACATCCAATCCATATTAAACATTACTTACATATCAAAGCATATTAAGGATAATGAATCAGTTAACACCCGAAATGATGACACTACTGAAATATCATTAACAAAGCAACATTATAAGATCATATATGATGTCATATTTATGCATATAGTTCTTGTATAATTTAATAACATTGATTTAACTATAATACGTGTTCTTAACATACCATTGACCAAGTAAAATTACATGGTAAGGGTTAATTTTACAATCTCATTATTATTCGAGATTGTTTTTACGTAAAGTATCTACTCGGACCTCATTATCATATAGATCCATGTTTATTAAAAATGCATTCCAAATTTTTTTTACTATTTACTAAATTCATTTATACCCTTGTTGGATATTTTATAAAATGGTTTGAAAAGAATCTTTCCGTCATTTTCCAAACAAGGTACCTTATGACATTTTCGATAAAATTATGGTATGAATGTGTTTTTAACATATATGGAGGGTGTGGCTATTTTATACCATTATAACATCGTCGAAGGTTCCCTTAAAAGATTATAAGTATATTTTCAATATAAATGTTTTCTTTTTTAATTATATGACCATTAAATGATTTCA
Source organism: Viscum album (assembly GCA_963277665.1). Lineage (NCBI taxonomy): Eukaryota > Viridiplantae > Streptophyta > Magnoliopsida > Santalales > Viscaceae > Viscum > Viscum album. Next base: position 1,495,530,005 of record OY728142.1, read on the forward strand.
AAATAGAAAGATTTATTTCTCTATTTTTTTTTGATATCATTAATGTCTACATAATTTTATGGATTTTAAGATTAATTGAAGTTGATTTATTATACCAAACTTCCATATTTTATTGAAGGATCTATGATATGTTTGACTGTGGATGTGTTATTTTCACAACATTCATGGTTTATTGAGAAATTATTGACATTTCGTATTCCAGTTTTAAAATGAATGTTTATGTTATGTTTGAACCTTTTCATATGAGGAACACATTGGACTTAGTAAGTGACAGGTGGAGCCCGCTATAGCTCCTCGAAGCATTGGTAGGTCACATGAGACAAACTAGTGTCTTGACACAAGGCTTGAAAAAAATTTATTTTTAGTCTTGGAACAAGGCCATGACTATGTGTTTATGAATTCTGAAATTATGCATTCAATCATTATGAAAGTGTCTATTGATATTGCATGTGATTATTCAACTAGTAGAATATCTATGTGAATAATTAAATGAAATTATTTGATTTTTTCTTTTCCATATTATTATTAAGTTCACGTTTAAAAGGATTTTGTTCTAGTCATACATTTTCATAAATTTTTATGCTTATTTATGAATGTTAATTCTATATTGTTATCCTTACATGGTTGGAAAATGACCCAAGGGTTGCAGGCGTGCTTCTTTTCCCAATAACTGAGGACCTGGGTGTGACTTGAGACCCATGGAAGGAGGGAAGACAGTGGCGGTGTATAGTGGTGGAACATCTTCCCGACATTAGATGGACACCGGATCAACAGTCAATGGTGGAGGACCCCACAACTTGGTGGCATTAGGTGGCAGATATGCTCGCCAGCTTGATGGCCACCGGCGGGCTCGATGGCTTGCGGCGGGCTCGACTAGACACGAAACGAAGCCACATCACATGTAAAGAAGCCATGTCAAACGACATAGCATTTCTTTCTAGTGAGAATGTAGCTAGATCCCATGGACATTGCCTTACGGTGGTTCACATAGCATCAAAGCGCTTTGAACATGGAATTCAGCCGCATTGACCCGGCCGGAATAGGGAACCCGCATCGTCTATACAGAAAAACTTGTCCACTCGACTGGAATAGGCTAGATCCGGTGGGAGGGATGGGAATTGCTGGGGATGGTCAAACCCGGCTGGTTGGGTCGGCCTGACCAGGTCAGGTAAGGTGGGACCCAGGATGGGTCGGCCCGACTGGGTCGGACCGGACCGACCTCTTTTTACAAAATTAGGCATAACTCTCAAACCGTGTGTCTGTTTGACGAGATGTTTTCCACATTGGGAATCTTGTGATAAGGGGGTAATTTTGAGATAATCTATGTGAATTTATATGAATGTATGTATACATACTGTTGGATCAAGGGATAGGTACTCTCGAAATGAGCGTGTTAAGGATGAAATCGTGCGGCTGGCTGTGAAGCTATATGATATACAAGGAAACATGTCTTACCTAGACTATGTGTATTATCTAGAATTAATGTTATATCAAGACTAAGTTGGTACTCCCACGTCCCGCTAGTATAAAAATCCTCTAGACTTTAATGAAACTCTATGTGTTACCTAAACTCTATGTGATACCAACACTCAGTGGGTTATCTACACTCCATTTGCTACCTACACACTAGGTGTTACCGACACTCTCTGTGTTACCAACACTCTACATGGTAATACTTGAGGGTATTATTGATTCTTAGGAAAATCTTACATATATAACATAAACCTATTCTTGGTTTGATTAGACTCTAGTGAGTCTCTTGATTTTACTTATTAGAGGTTACACTCTGTTTACCTATTAGGTATTCTACCTTGTTTATTTCTTAGTGACCTTCATTGTGGAATGCATTATGTGACTCATTTTGGTTGACATTGGATAATTAATTTGTGGATTGGGGTCCCTACTGATTATTTTTTTTCTCACCCCTAAATAGGCTTTGACCGCACATGTCATGTCTTGTACAGATGATCCACATATCTGCCGGAGTCCTTGGTGGTTGGAAAATAGGGGTTCTTCTGCGTGCCCCAAAGAATGAGGTAATCTTCATCATCATTTTGATAGCTTACTATGCCTACCCATTAGGTAAGATTTTTTACTGATTAGATCCATGATCCTGTACTTTTCTATTTCAGTTGGGATTGTATTCTGGCCCATTTACATGTTAGTTTGTACTGTTAAATTGAGTTGGTTTTCTTAGTGGTTTTCATAAATATTTACTTAGTGTTTCCAATTTGATTTCATTTTCGAGGATGGGTGTGTGTGTGTGCAGGTTTTATGGAAAATGACTCTCCTTTATGAGAACCACCTACTTTGTCCCAACTGGCAGCCCATAGCCTATGTTAGGAAATCTTGGTGTACTCACAGTATTGTCCCTGAGGGACTGTTCGTGAGAGAGTGGTATCATAGGGTGGTCAGTTTTAATTTTTTTGGGAAATAGTGTTAAAGGTATTGAGTTAGGATTTTAGGCCAGGGAACCCTGTATTGGCATAAAATAATTATGTATTCATATACGAGGACCTTGAATTCTGCATTCCGAATCAGTATATAAGAACTCTAGATTCTTGGGAAATTGATGGTTCGTAAATCATATTGGAATTTAGCATGTTCTCATTTCGTTCATTATTCAGATTCATCTCACCAGGTATACTTTATTGATCATGGAATATTTTGTTCTATTTCAGGATGTTTTCACATAGGAAGCCATCCAGGATTTTGGGGTGTGACAATTAGGATGTTTTATAGATCTATGAGGCATCAGTGTAGGGGACTTATCTAGAGATAGAACCACCTGGTAGTGTGATAGTGGTACTACAACTCAGAGAGAAGAATTTCTACCATTGTTACCAGTAGAGGTTGTGTGCTGGCTTAGTTTATTAAATAAGTTCAAGAGGTAGTTACCACTACAGTTCTTAGGTGATATAGATTTCCATTTTGCTAATGATTGGCTAGGGGTGGTTACACGAGTCTTCCTCTTAGTTGAGAAGCCTCCTGACCAGATGAAATTCTGATATGTTTAATTCATTCATATATATTAGAGTATTTTTATACATTAAATTTTGTATTCAAAAGATAATTCATTCCAATTTATGAGTGATTTTAGTTTTTTTTATCTATGGAAGTAAATGATGAATTTTTGTATAAGTGATGAATATTAAAACAAAAATACACTTCATGCTACGAGCAAAGAAAAGCGGTGCGACACCTTAATTTGGATGAGGAAGCAAAGATGGAAAATTTGTGAAAGATACTACACAATGTGTACTTCACTTACACTTCATGACTTCAATGGAGAAACATGACTCCACTAGAATAAGCCTTTATAAGAAAACATATCATGAATAAAAAGTACTTTATGTGCAACCTCATTAAACGATGTGAACCTTTTTGACACTAATTTTGGAGAATATTTTTTTCTAATGATCAAGAAAGTACACATCGTGAGTCCACAGTACACGACATGACAATGGTCAAATGTTGAATTAATTAATTTGATACGTGCAAGAGTCATGTGGAATTAATGGAAAAATGTATAATAATTTCATGTCATGTACTTCACATAAATTACATGTAGTGATTCAATGATTCAAATCAGTATATGAATATCAGTCATGTGGAAGAAAAATGTGGAATGTGGAAATGGACACATATCATGATTACATGACATGTACCTTCAGTACACGTCTTGACCAACCTCAGGCAGACCCCATTTAGTGCCTATAAATAGAGCCCTGCTCCACACAATTTGAGATCATCCATAGTTGGAGCACCATAAAGGGATGCCTGTAGAGAGTTTCACCACCCACTTCTCCATTTTCTATAGGATTTTTATTTTATTTACTTTTTCACACTCGTTCGTGGTTATCATGAGTGGGTGATATCATTCTGATGACACATGCACGATAAAGTGTGATTGAATGTAGAGTAATTTTATATTTTAATACAATTCATGTTGGGATTTCACATTTTATTTTCAATTCTCTCTTTTCTGGATTTCATCACGCATGACCATTATGAGGGGGTTCATGATTAGGATTAATATGTTTCTATCTTTGAGCAGGAACATTTCTTGAATTGAGAGTATACATTTGAATACTATGAAATCTATGTTCTAAACTATCACCATGACCATGGGGTTTGTCCTTCAGATATGATTAAATCAGGTTTCGGTTTCTCCATCCTTTACAACATGAAGTACCTAACAATGATAAAAGGAGTGTTAGGGATGAAGTGCGTTTATCCTGACCATTGAATTCGCTTGAACCTGATTCCACCAACATCATAACTATTAAATATTTATCTCAGACGTGGTCATATCATGATCTTGTAATCTTTGTTAGCCAGTGCCAATTTTATATTGTCTTCTCCCACCTTCTAAACAATCATATTCTTGATAGTTTATATTTTATGAAAAATTAGTTTAGTATTATCTTATTTAATTAATAATTATTCCAAATTTATCTATGTGGATTCTACCTTGTACATACATTTCTTATAATACCCTATAGTTTAGAGATTTTTCTACTCCCTGTAATAAATTACTAAATTTGGTAACTTGATAGGAATTAAAAATGCCTGCATGACTATCACAGTTCCAACCGCAAGCCTTCTTATGGGATCTTTGAGGAGATGGTGGAGCCTGTTGAATCAAATTCATGAAGAGGAAAAGATATCTTGGATAGACATTGATAACCTCTTTTGGGGGGATTTCTTTCAAGAGATGTTACGCTCTATGCGTTTATAGGTTCTAATGCACCTACAACTAGGCACCAATTTATTATCAGTTTACTTTGTGAGATTCACATCCCTTTCTCACTACTCTACTAATATTGTGAGAGACCCATTAATATGGGCTCATACATTCAATCCAGGTCTATTTTGGGAGATCAGGGCATTGATGATATCCCTTATCATCCCTACACAAGCTGGGGTGCTGTAGTGAGTTTTACTGGGGGAGATATTTCTACGGAGCATACACCAATAGTGGGAGCTACCACTAGGTGATATGTAAAAAAGTATTTGGTAGAGGGTAGCCAATAGATGATGAAGGGACTAATGTGGGTCAATCACACTAGGGGAAAATCCCAGGATACATGATCATTGGTGATTTCCTCCTAGGGCAGATCAAATCATCCAAAAGGCTGATTGTGCTACTCATGCGGTGGTCGAGGGCATTTTGCTAGAGATTCCCCGACCCATTGTATGACCGACTAATAGATGGTCAATAGACCACCATGGTAGTGGAATAGGTTCATTCTGGGTGGTATATTGGTTGGAATATGTTTTATTGGGTCAGGATGAGCTGTAAGATGTGGACGAACGTTTTAAGAACTACCACCACAACCCCCAGGTGTTCCAGCCCGAGCATTGGGAGCTCGTGGGCAGGGGTGAGGCTATCCCCAGGTGATGTATTCTTGCAATCTCTAGACAGTTGGGATTATTAGACGTATAATCTATGTCTTTTCCAACATAGCTGTAGTTTTAATAGACATTTGTCCCAGTAACTCATTTCTCACTATGACCCTTGTTTGAGTCACAAAAATTTTTGTAAAACCATTAACTCGATCCCTACACTTATAGAATCCAATGGGTGGAGATTTGATGATCACACAATGGTTAAAATAGTGCTCCATTATAGTAGCGAGTGAGAGTTTGGGTTGGGATCTCTTGATGACAGCGTCGAGAAATTATGGTGTTATTCTTGGTATGGACAGGTTATCCACAATTCATGCTCAAATCGAAATTTTTAGGCACACAGTGCGAAGTTCATATAGATATGGGACCATGTTTTCTTATGTTTTTGAAAGGAAGACACATAGAGCATATTATTTAATCGCATGTATGAGGGTGTTTCCAATCTGATGTCAATTGGCTAGCATGACCCTCGGTACAATGGATGAGATGAGTCCCCAGTTTCTTACAGTGGTGGACGAGTACAAAATTTTTTTCCAGAAGATGTCACAAGAATACCTCCTCATAAGGAGGTGGGATACTATATTGACATATAACCTAAGACAACACTGATATCTACAAGTCCACATTAGATGGATCTCGCAGAGCTTCATGACTCGAGGGTATACTTGAAGGACTTGCAAAATAAGGGCTTCGCAAGACCCATTTTTTCAACATGGGCAGCCGTATTATTTTTTACCAAGAAGAAATATAGGATCTTGATGTTATTTTTGGTATTTCGACACCTAAACTAGGTGACCATGAAGAACAAGTATCTTTTACTGATGATTGAAGATCTCTTCTATCTATTAAAGGGTCTGATATGGTTCTCAAAGATAGACCTAAGATTAGGCTATCACCAACTTCATATATAGCATGTGTACATCTCAAAGATGGATTTCAAATGATAGTATAGTCTCTATGAGTATTTAGTGAATCTGTTTTTAGGGCGAATTCCCCAACGGTGTTCATGGGACTCGTGAACGAGATCTTTCGGGCATACTTGGACTGGTTTTTAGTGGTCTTCATTGATGACAGACTAGTGTATTTAGCATCTTAGGAGGAGAACGTGATACCCATTGAGATGGTATTGGATTTACTATGAGAGAACCGACATTATGGGAATATCTCAAAGAGTCAGTTCTGGATTCAAGAGGTCCACTTTCTTTGACATGTTATATCAGAGGATAGAATTGCACTGGATCCAGCGAAGATTGAGGCAGTGCATTCTTGGGAGTCTCCGAAGACTGTTAGTAAGGTGTGTAGTTTTGTTGGAAAGGTTTGGTACTATCTGAGTATTGTACTATACTTCTATAGAGTATCATCACCCATGTCCTCTTTAAAAATGAAAGGGATATCCGTCATGTGGAAAAAAGGCTGTTTTTAGATCTTTCAACAGTTGGGACTGCATTTGATGATCTCTCTCATCTTGATATTTCTAGAGGATGGTATCGAGTACATGGTTCTCTTTGATGCATTATTTACTAGGCTTGGTTGTTTCCTGATACAGTAAAAAGTGGGTATTTCCTATAGTTCACAACAGTTTGGATCACAAGAGTCAAACTACACGACCCACAATATAGAGTGGGAAGTTGTAGACTTCACGTTTAATATGTGGCAAAAATGCCTTCTGAGAGAGTGATTTATCTTCTACTAAAAACAAAAATTCATAAAGCATATATTTTCTCAAAAGGATCTAAACATGAGACAAAAATGTTATCTAGAGTTACTCTAGGACTACAAATTAAAGATATTCTATTCTCTTAGGAATGGGAATGTGGTGGTAGATGGTCTTATCCAAAGATTGAGTTCATATCTACTGAATGAGGCCTCAGATCAGTTGGCCTAAATTCAGATATCCTTCATGGATGGAGATGAAGAAGCTCATCTCTAGTTGTTGAAAGTTACCCCTCTACTCTTATAGCATGTGTGGTAGGTATAGCTCAGAGATGTAATCTGGGAGAATACACATGCTCAGATGTCCATAGAGCATTCCTCTAATAAATAATCAAAAGGTGGGGAGCATGTAATCCTTTTCAGAGGATGCACAATTGTACAAATGATGTTATGGTAGGAGGTGTTGATGGAGTTTCATACATCCCCTTTGGTGGAACATCTATGTATTTAAAAGATGTACCAGGACCTCTATCATCAGTTTTTTTGGCTGCTGATGAAGAAGTTTGTGGCTAATTTTGTCTCCAGATGACTCACTTGTCAGCAAGTGAAGGTCGAGCACCATGTTCCAGTGGGTTTGACCCAACCCTTTGAGGATCCAGAGTGGACGTGGGATGGAATATCGATGGACATCATGATGGTACTACAATGTAAGTACAGTGGGAACGATACCATCTAGGATATTGTTGACCGACTCACCAAGTTAGTCAAATTCCTAGTGATTCAGGAACAGGGGTCAATAGATAGATTCAGATGCCTCTAAATATAAGAGATAGTTAGAATCCATAGAGTCTCATATATGATAGTCTCACATTCCAATGCATGATTTACATCCTGGTTGTGGAAGGTATTGCAGGAGGCATTTGGGACTCAATTGTGCTTGAGCACAACCTTCCACCCAAAGACAGAAGACCATAAGGAGTGGACTATTCAGGTACTAGAAGAAATTCTACATTCTTTCATCCTCAATTTTGGCCGCAGCTGATAGGATCATGAACCCCTGGTGGAGTTCATGTATAAAAATATCTACCAATCCACCATCGATATGGCTCCATTCGAGGTCTTATTTGGGTGACCCTACAGATCGATACATTGTAGAAAATAACATATAGTGTCATCACTCACGGTATTAGAGATAATACGTGACATTACAGAGAAGATTAAGGTTATGTGATAGTATTTTAAAACTACATAGATCCATCAAAAGCCTTTTGTCGATAGGTGAAAAAGGCCCTTGGAGTTTGAGAAGGGATATATATTGTTCCTTCGAGTGTCTCCTTGATGTGGGATACATAGATTTGGTTAGAGTGGAATTTTATCTCTAAGGTTCATCAAAACATTTCTGATACAGTGTAGAGTGGGCGAGGTGGCTTACATCTTTCTTCTACCTCTATAATTCGAGTGGGTGGATGAAATATTTCACATATCGCAACTGAGAAGATAAGTACAAAAAACATCACATGTAATAGATTTTGGAGAGCTGTACATTGACGATGGGGTGACATTCACAGAGTACCTCGGGGAGACTAATGATAGATATTATTGGACCTTCTATGGGTGAATGATAACTATATTGAGTAATAGTTCGAAGCATGGTAATCTCCAGGAGATCATGTTGGAGAGAGATTCTCAGATTTGTTCTCAGTATCCCTATTTTTTTGTGTAGCCCTTGTTTTGGCATTCAGGGACGTAAATCTGTAAGGTGGGGAGACTGTAATGCCTTGGATTTTCCATGTAATTCTTTTGAAATTATATGGTATTATTTTAAGAACTGGCACTAAGATGACATGTTATTTTGAGTCCCATAGTCTTTAGAATAAATGTAAGAACTATTTCTATGTTTATTAAAAATAGCACTCGTGTGTGGTTTTAGTAACTTTTTAACAATTTCTCGGATTTTAAATTTGAGGAAACCATTATGTTCAGAGTGACAGGTGTTACTTAGTTATGAACTTACATCAATTAGTGTGGTCTGACTATAGAATATATTTTTTGGATGTTTTAAAGAAGAGTTAAAAAATATAAAATGTTTATTTTAATTTTTGTTTAGCAATTCGTGATGATGAAACAATGCTGTGATGTAGCGAAAAATCCAATATTTCCATTCATAAATGAAATAGTGTGGTGATTTTTTTTCAAAGTGAAACATTAACTTTGAAATGTGTTAACACACTTCCTCTATTAATCAGGAGAAATGAACAGTGTTAACATTCACAACCTTTGAGATTTTCCACAGAACTTGAGGAAGCTCTCTCACCAGTGATTCCAAATGACTATTGCTGATGAACGATCAATTGTGGAAGATTGACGATTGGATTCGTAACATGAATTAGTGTATTGATGAATGACGAACACATAATCATGCTTTGTCATTGATATTTCCATTCCTCGATGTAGGGGTATATTGTTTTCATTAATTCTTTCATTATTCGTGTTTTAAACAATGAACATGAACCAACACATGAATAGGATGATCAATGGTTTGATCATTCTTTTGTGATGTTTAAAAATGTGGGATTAAAGGGAATAAATTAATAAATATTCTTTTGTTTCTCTTTAATATTTTCTGATGACATGAATAGACCATGGACAACATGAAAAAGGTCAAGGTCCATTATAAGGGTGTTCTTTGTCTTATCCACCTTCCTTGTTCATGCGTTAAACATCGGTGGACACTCGGGATCGTGGGGGGCTTTTTTGGGTGGTTCAATACACAGTCAAACCCCATGGGTGATGGAGAGAAGAATAAAAATCATGGTGATGAATAAAAAAATTGAAGGGTCACATGTGGACATCCATTTTGAAATACAGAGCATCGGGGTGTGACCGAAACCCCACGAAAGGATGGATGTCAGCGATGGAACATGGTGTCAATGGTAGTGGCATGTGCTGGCGTGCAGTGGTACGTCCTTCTAGTAGACGAAAGACGCTAGCTCGACGGCCGGTGGTGGAGGACCCCACGGCTCAGTGGTCATATGTGGTGGATAGGGAATCGAGCTCGAGGGCTGGTGGCGGGCTCGACTAAACACAATATGAAGCTGTGTCATGAGGTACTGGGAAGCAGTCCAACAGGACTACTATGGGACCCCGTAGCAATCATCACGGGGTGGTTCACATAGCGTGAAACTACATTGAAAGCGGTGGTCAACCATGTTGACTAGGTAGGGATGCGGCACCCACCACATCTAGGTGGGTGAACCGGCCCGCTCGAGCTGGCCTGGTTAGAGCCAACAGAGCTGCAACCTGAGGCAGGTCAGGTCGGGTCGGTCCGATCAGGTTAGACTAGACCTAGACCCCACATATCGCTTTTTATTAAAATGGGCATAACTCTCAAACCGTGTGTCTGTTTGACAAGACTTTTATTATGTTGGGACCCTACAATGAGGTGTTCCTTTCGAGATACTCTAAATTGGTTTCCCTGATATTTGGTGTACATCATGTTGGCTCGAGGTGTATGTTAGTGTGCTCAGGATAGAATCCTCTAGCTAGCAGTGAACAAGATTCTTTTTGATTATGTATACCAAGTGTTTTTCTTATACTATGTGTCTTATCTATACGTTGTGTATTATTAAGACTAAGATTGTACATGCCTTTACTACCAGGGTGTCGGTGCTCTAGTATTTGACGACACCCCTTGTGTTACCTACACTTGATGTATTACAAACACTCTGTGTGTTATCAACACTCTGGGTGTTACCTACACCCCGTCTATTATAGACACTCCATGTGTTACCTACACTCCTTTTGTTATCAATGCTATGCATGTTACAACTTAAGGGTTATGTGGATTATTATGACAATCATTTTTACATACCATTGACCTATTTTTTGTGTGATGTGACTCTAGTGACTCACTTGGTTGTACTTCATAGATCATATACATAATGTTTCTATTTGGTTGTCTTCCTTGTGTCTTTATTAATAAAATTCTTTGTGGTATACTTCGTGTGATTCCCTGTGGTCCACTTTTTGTCATAACTTTACAGTTTGGGGTCCATTTCGAGTATTATTTTACTCACCCCTACACGGGCTACGCCCGGACGTTCAGTCTCTTGTATAGATGATCAGCATCTTTGACGAAGTGAATCATGGGGAGGAGAAAGGGTGTTCTTCAGGGTGACCTGATGTATGTGGTATGATTCTGTGACATTCAGAAAACTTATGGTACATACCCTTCTTATATGGATTTCTACTGATTAAATCCCTGAGCGTGTACTTTTCTATTTCAGTTGGGCATGTAGTTTGGCCAACTTACTTTTCAGTTTCTATTGATACTCTGAGTGGTTTTTATAGTAGTTTCCATCTAGGTTTACTTAGTTTTTTTTAGTTTTTTTTACTTTTCTAGGGGATGTGCACTTGTTTGTAGGGTTTTCAAGAAAATGCATCCCCTTTTTGGTAAACTCTTACTTCGCCCTAGTCACCATCCCCTGGCCTATGGGAGGCGGGATTAAGATAGCCACGACACGGGCCCTGGGGGACGAGTCGTGGAAAATTTTAATATTAAGATACCAAATACAATTTGGTTCATAAATTACTAATTGGATGATGTTTTATTCATAGAAATCCATTGAATATTCATCCATCATCCTCAATAATATTAATAATTTATTTTCCATTATAATTTTAATAATCGTACGAAATTATTTATAAAAGAAAATATTCTAAATTTTTTCAGATACCATAGAGTCAATATCTCCTAAATCTATAGTTTTATTAACCATTTACATCCATTTATTAGCTTCAACATTAAAAAATTACATTATTAGATTTAAAATAAAAAATTTCCAACAAACCAAGACTTTAAATATATTTTCTAGATCTATAATCCATTCCTCATCTACTACTGATTCAGAATATCCATTGAATATTGGAGGGGGTTTTCTAAAAAAATCATCCACTGTTATGCTTTTACTTTATTACATATTTGATTTCTCCCTATCATGGATACCACCAAAGTCAATGTTAACTAATCCATAACAGTAAAAAACATTATAGTTCTAATTTGAACCATTCTAGGTTATGGATTTGGAAGGATATTATCCTCTTATTGTCTTCTAACCTCAGCTTTCATATTCCCTCTATAGGAATCCATTATGAACATACATAATTTAGATAAAGAATAATTTTAATCATTAAATTCAATTTCATTATAACCATGAATATCTTTCGGTTATTTACTTCAATTATCATAACCCCTAATATTATCTAAACCATTCAAATGATACCAACTTTTAGGACATATCCTCAAACAATCCGTAAATTTTATATTTATAAAATTATTTATTTTATTACATTTATAAATATATTCAATGTTTATGGTTTTAGATAACTATTTTATCACACTAAAGAATTATAATATTGTATCAAAAAGTGTACACATCTACTAATTATCCATTTTCCCATAATAGAAAATTTTACGAAATATAAAATTTTCTTTTCATTACATAACTTTACATTTTTTATATTGACCACATAATTATACCTAATCATCCTTAATCCAAAATGAAATGTATTTGAAAATTTGTAATGAGAAAAAATATCAGTAAAAGGCATATAAAAATAAATAATGAAACACTTTCGTCTATGAATACTCATAAATGCTTCCCTTTTTCAAAATAAAAATTTTGCTCAAAAAAAACATTTTCTTACCAAAAATATAAAATTTACTACCCAAAACTATTAATAAAAAAATTTATTATAATTATTAATGTAAAAGATAAAACTCATAAAAATTTATACGCAATCATAAAAATTAATGAAATATTTTTCTCAAGGTTATAAGTAGCATAATATTTCTATTAAACTTTTGTTGTTATCGTTCCTTGTGAAATCATAATATTTTAATAAAAAAATATATAAATAATTGTTAAATCCTATAGGTAAATTGGGGAATAATTTCCATGTTACACTTATAATCAATCATATAAATCTAATAATATACATGTTAAATTCAAATAATATCTTCAGAGAAAGATAATTGGTTAAATTCATCCCATTACCCAATGCAACGAACAACTATATCGTGGTCACCCATTAACAGGAGGCATATTAGACCCATTAATAATATAAAAAATTCATATGAACTATTAAATTATCATAACACATGAAATAATACATTTCTATAATTATACTCGTATAAAATCCATACAGACATATGAAAAACATTTTTAGATTTGGAAATATCCATTTTATTTTAAACCCATTTTAAAAATAAAAAAAGAAACATAAATACTATTTTTGTTTAAAAAAACACCAAAGTTTGAATAGGAAGTTAAACATCGAGTAATAGTTATGGTGGTGGGATAAACCATTGATTATGTATCCCTTAAAATTTAATATTAATTTTATCATTTTGTCAAAAAAATTATATAAAATTTGTATGTGATTAATTTTTAATTCCTTCAAAATAAAGACAAAAGTGACATAAAATTTAAATTATATTTAATTTATACATTTGTAAAATAATTTTAGGAATGTTTAAATGGAATAAAATGATTTATAAAATAAATATTTATAACATTTAAAATCAGATTTTTAGGTAAACTATCCCTTACATTTATTTTGAGTCACCCCATACGTTATTTATCATATTCAAAAAAAAATTAAGTTTATTATTTACTTTTTAAAAAATAACATTTATTATCCCTTTATTTTTAATTATTTTCATGTTATATTCAATTATTTAATCGAATAAGTTATCATCAAATGCTTGGATTATATTAAAATCATATGTAAAAAATGGATTCATTAGGTTGATTATGGTTATATTCATTATTGAGTCATATAATAAATAATAATCATTAAAAAATTATATTTTCTACATATTTATACTATTAATCCCAACCTTGAGATATGGTTATGGAAAATTAATTACATTACAACATGGAGATGTTAGTCGGTACATACTAATGTGTATCATTTCCATTTTCAATGAACATGATGGAAGAAGGTAGGTATGATTTTTTCTTTAAAGAATTATAATTATGGTATGAATATAAAATATATTAATTAAATATTTCATATTAATTATCCTTCAGATGTGGTAATGAAAAATGATACACATCACTTCATGGAGGTGGCAATCCACATTTATGCACAAGCAATGTTCTCATTTCCGATAGGTTGTAAAATGAGATAGATATTTTTTAACCATAACCATAACACAATTTTAGTATAAATAATATAATTGTGTTATTATTTCAATATGGTTAAACGTATTTTAGGGTGGTATAATATGAAATAAAATTAAAATAATCGGTTAAAAACAATACCCTTTCTTCAAAAAACCTATTTAGGATTATACCAAAATCCATCATAGGATTGTTTTATATCATAAAAAGGCATTTATGGTTGGTTGAGGAATGTTAGAAACACATTTGGGAAGGTATTGGTCAGTCTAGAGTGCTAAATTTGTTTGAGAAAAATATGAGAGGATATGACCTTTCATTATTGAGGGGAGTGACTCTCTTGCAATTACATAATGTATTAAATTACTATAAATTTATTTTCATTAAAAAGTTGATCTAAATGGACATATTTATAATATATGACTATTATTTGTAATATAATATAATATAATATAATATAATATTTACATTTTGAGGTGACATTTTCACCCTTATCTCTTGGTTTTACCCACCCGTTTACCCGTTCAACAATAACAAAAAAATCAATGTTTTTTTAATTTTTGGGGTCAGGATATTTACTATTAAATGAAATGTGACCCATAAATAGACCATTATTGATATTTTATATAATATTAAATTAAATTGATCAATGATATGGCTTTATGAAATTTAAATTATGTATTAAAAAATTGTTTCTTATTAACTTTCATTAATGTCATTTTCATTAGTGTGAACTTAAATTGACTTAAAAGTTATCAATAAAAAATTGAAAGAGAATATATACCTTTAAAACATAAATAATATGTTATATTTATCTGTAAAATTCATGTTATGCTATATATAACCAAAAAAAGTTAGATTTTTTTAAATCATTGACATGATCTTTCTACTGGCTGCACAAATACTTTGTCAGTATTGCTTAAGCATTTAAGGAAATTATTTCATTAATAAATATAAAAAAATAAATTAACATGATAAGACAACCATTTATATTTAAAATACATTTTTGAAACAAAAATAACCTCTTTTATATCAATGAAAAAAGTTTAGAGATATTAAAATAAAGAGAGTGCCATTTTGTTTTTTTAAAAGGTTTGGGTCGAAGCCTCATTTGTATTATTTAATGCAAAGCATAAACCACTTTTAACTTGGTAGAGGGAGACCCATTACATATCCCGAAGGCCCAGTGGTCATGTATCCCATTACATAGCCTGTAGGCACAAATTTTTGGCATAAGGCCCATTCTATGAATAGTAACCTGGCTGCTACAGTACCCACCACTGCTACTGTATCCTGTCGCCGCTTCAGTATCCTGCCACTGCTACAGTACCCATCGATCAACATTACCACCATTTCTACATTACCACTATAGTAATGCTACAGTACATGTGCCCCATGGGTTTTGAATCCCCATTTTTCATGTAGGATTAAAGGGTGCTTACCACTAAGCCAAACCCCCACTACTAGAGTGTCCCATTTTGTTTTTATTATTTATTTAAAATTATAATAAGGTCATTATCAAGGGACCTCAGTAATAAATTGGAAAATTTTCAAATCTCTAATGTTCATGCTAAACAAACTTATCCTCTAAAGTAAATACATGTTTCTGGGAGAGATTTAGGTCATATCACATTATTTGTAACAAAAATTAACTTATTTACCCTAACAGAGTTGATAGATACTTACTACGGTTACTATTCCTTATAAAAAAATTAAGTTAACATCATTACATAATAATTATTATTCTTATTCCAAATATATAATATATTTTTATAAAATTGAATTCATGGGATTCCCAAAATTTACTTTTATATTTATCTCGCAAAATGTGATGAAAATAAATTTTCCTTTAGAAAATGCCATTGAAGTATAAAAAATATTTTTATACAAAATATAATGGAAATAATTACTTAAATTCAATTTATTAGATAATAATTAATCTAAAAAACATATTAAATTTTAAAACTAACCCAAAATATAATCAGACTTTTTAAATATTTTAAAAGAATATACAATTTTCAATAAAAAACTATTTTTACTATTTATTCAAAAATATATCTTTTGAGAAAATTATAAAAAAAAATACTTCAATAATTTTGTCATAATTATTTAAAAAATGAAGTTAATTTTATAAAATTAAAATTCTATAATTTTTAAATCAATATATTATATAAAACCATATAATTTTTTATAACCCTGTTTGGTTAGAAATATATCTTTTTTCCTTTTCACTGATAAATTACGCAATATTATTATAATGTATATAAATATAAAATATAATTAAATAATATTAATAATATATATATAATATTTGTTTTAACATGACCTGATTTGTTACATCATTTCACAATACAACCTGAATCACCATAAATCCATAATAAGACCGCATATGCTTCAACAAGGTTAATCAATCTTTATTCCTCCAATAAATTATCATACAAGCCTTAATTTTATATTCTCCAAAATCAAATAATATTATGAATATTGTATAATTATTAATAAATAATTGTAATCACATAGTCAAGAAAATACATTTCAATCCCATATATTCCAATAATATGATTACCCTTTCATTCCCCTAAACCATAATTACCCCATAATCAATGATTTTTTTTCACCTTTTCGGTTACATGTTTCTTTAAAAATAATTACTAATAAAATTATTCCTAAATAAGATCACAATATATCCCGTATTAAACATATGGTTTACATATACTTCAATGATATATAAAAACATAATAAATGTTTCTCAATATATCAGTAGTCACTTTAAAATCCAAAAACATAATACCTCAAAACTGTATATATTTCTTTAAAAATATTGTTATCTATGATATTGTAAATCCAAAATGGTAACATCAACGTTTTAATTATACTTATATGATAACTTCTTAACCTATAAAGTTATCTAAACTATTATTTGATACCAATTTTGATATCCTGACACTCATACACCTATATCAAATTCTAATAAGTAATTCATTACATATTGGATTGATACCAAATGAAACAACCCAATTTTGACAATAAAAAATTAACATAATCCATATCCAACATTGATTCACCTATATACCCTAGAACCTTTAGGATTAGAGTTATAGAGAATGAGGAAAAACATTTACATAATAAAGCCCATATTTTTTCTCCGGAAATGTGTATTTTCCACACATGATACTCTTCTAGTAAAATATTATATAATATCAATCTTTATAACATGAGGAAAATGGGAACATAATAAAGGGTAGTATTAGATGCTCATTAAGGGTAAACATTGCTGATATCAATCATAAGATATCATAATATTATTATAACGGCATTATAAATTAATCAATTACATGTTATAAATATAAAATATTTTTATCCAGAAAATCATAGATCACAAAATAAAAAATAATTTCATAACTAAAAGAATGATTAATAATGGTTTTAAGAAAAAATACTCATTTAAGAGTAATAACATATGGATATAACATCATAAGAATATAAAATAAAAATACTTTTAATATATATATTAACAATTATATCAATGCATAATCTTGTGAGTGTAGATAGATTCTATCATACTAACACCACTAAATATGAAAATAGCTATTTAAAATCATGTCAATTCATAATTATATAAAATATATATTAATAATCATGTCCATAACTTTTATCATCATCTCATGATATCTATATATCACATTAAAAAATGCATCATAAAGATATAATGAGCCTCCCAACACATAATCTTAATCTATTCATATGCATGTCACAAGATCATGAAAACATTTATCATTTCATCATAGATTGGATTATGGAAAAGAAAACGTGGTTCATAAATATTTCATCAATATATTTAAAAACCAAAAAGGGAAATTATAAGGATGATATCATTAGATCATATCCCAAGTGACTCATAAGTAATATTGATATTTGTTTTCATATATGAAATTATCATTAAATGATTACTATTGAATTTCATAAGAAAATACCCAATTTAATTTTAAAATCATTTATTTAATATATAATAATTTCAAAAACATTAAGAAACAACTTTTCATTGAAAAGAAAAATGGATACCTATAATGGATGATTCATGGAAAATAATAGTCGTGAAAGTGAAAAAAATATTTGTGCAGTATACATTAAAATGTAATTCTATTCACACCATTGGTAAAACATAACTCATCCCTATGTATAAAAAGAATATACTTCTTTAAACATTTTATAGATAGTAAAATAGTCATAAAAATTTATTTAATCAATCAGTGAACAATAATAAATGAATTCTATTGAAAATATAGATATCAAATAAAAATATTTCTAATTAATGGGGAAATAAAGTTAACTTTTCATAAAAATATTTACTTAATCATTTTATGTACCATTTTAGTGGAAATGAAATCAAAAAAAATAAATCTTAATAAATAAGTAGAGTAGATTAAAAAATACGAGGTTTAAAGCACTAGAATCATATAATTCTCCTCAGAAAAAATTTAACATAGACAATCTCAAATGGAAATGCGATTGTATGAAGAACCCCTTACAGTATTGGTAACATTTGGTTTATAAACCACATTAGGGAAAAACGTCAAATGAAAAAATAAATACCATGATTTTAAATGGAATCATGATATAAAATGTCAAAGGGGAAGTATATCCACCATATTAAACTTAATAGATAAACAACATGAAACACAACTCAATGAAAAAATATTGAGACAAATAAAATTTAAAGTTTTTGTAATTTCTGAATGAAAAATTCAAAAAATAGAGAACATCATATGGATTTAGAAATCAATATAATTTTCATGAAAATAATAATAAAATAAATTCAGGGTAATCCTATAAACAACAGAAATGAAATAAGTAGTGAATACGGAATATGTCCCGTGTAAATAAAAGTGAGACAATAAACCCTTGCCTCAAGACCTATATTGCTTCATAATCATTGAAAATTATTATATAATATATCTATATATATTATAAATCCATTCAATAACTTTATTTCTATGATAATAACCAATTATACTTTATTAACAACTCTTCATTAAAAATTTTCTTCGGGTGTAATTTGGTTAATATTCCATGCATGTTTTTGTTCAATAGTTTTGGTCATTAAAACATAGTCATGTATTGATCATATATAGATTAAAAATAATTTCATAATTATCTTATTTATCAATTATATACCCTTTTATAATCATCCCAATTATATAATTATGGATAGTTTATTACATCACTTCGTGGAGATGGTAGTTTGTACATTCTCATTAGTGATGTTTTTAATTTTTTATTGATGGAACGAATAGAAGTTAAATAAAAATTCATATTTAAACAAAAGAAATTATATAATAAATATCATAAATATTAATTAAATATATTTTATTTACAAACTATATAAATAGGAAATAAAAAACAAGTCACATCGATTCGTTGTGGTGGTAGTCCATATATACACACAAATGATATTAAAATTTTAAATGGATGGGAAGGTAATAAAGTTGATGAAATTTTATAATTATAAATGAATAATTATTTCATAAATATCATATATAAAAATTAAATCTATCATTTAACCATACTTGTGAGGTGGTGAAGAAAACAGAAATACATCACTTTGTGGAGGTGGTAGTTCACATGTAAGCATGAGTCATGATTACATTTCACATAAGATGTAAAAGGAGATGAATATGGGTTATAACATAGAAATATTAACATCTAATTATAGTGGATAAATTTACATTATTATATCAACATGGTTATTTAATAAATGAAGGAGGTATAAGAAGAAATAAGATGAAAGAACTTGGTTAAGAAATATACATCTTATTTGGGAAACATCATTTTTCATACACATTAATCCGTCTAGGTTAGTATTTTAGTGAGAAAAATATAAAGCCCTAAACTTTAAACATTACAAAACCTTTTGTATTTATACTATAATTCACTTTATTTCTGTATTAGAGACCTTATAGGTTTATTGTCTTATAGAATAGGTTTATAAATCATACATAAGAAACCCACACATTAAAAAGTGGAAACATCCACTAAGTATCCATTTTTACCATAATATAAAAAGTTTAAAATGAACATTTTTTTTTCGGGAATAATATTATGAATTTTAAACACAAAATCTTCTCTGTTCATACCCATCATTAAACCTTGTGAAAACAATTTCAAAACATGGGGTGAGAAAAAAATCTCAATAAGTGATATAAAATAATGAATTTCACAAGTATTGTGAAAAACAAAAAAAAAACATATTTTGTTAACAATTTCACATTATTCTTTTAAAACACAAAATAAATCATATCCCCATGGATGACACACATTCTTCTCAAAGAAAACGTTTAAAACCCATAATAAGAAAATAAAAACCCTAGTAGGAATCATTGAGTATTATATTCATAAACTATGTTTAATCATTCCTGAAATTACTAGATCCCAAATAAATATATAATATAATCCTACCATATTAACTCCCTCCTTATTTCCATTGATGATAATAAACATTGCCGAATTCATTAGAGAGTAATATCGGGATAACTTGTCATGCAAACTATATCGGGCTCACCCAATATATAAGTTATATCAGGCCTATCCATCATGATCTATAATGAGCAAGTATCATATAATAAACATAGTAATATTAATCTTTCACCAATTCATCGTAATCCCTTTAAAAATAACTTTTGAACACATAATCATAGATCTTTATATTTTTACATAAAAATAAAGAGAAATACTACTTTTCTGAAAATAAAAGAAAGTAAAAAATAAAAAAAATTATGTAAATTATTTAATTTAAAAATTTACATGCTATCATTTAATCTTATATTTAATGTAATTAAAATTCATGATAATTATAATTTCATTCATGTTATAAAAGTTGAAACAATGATTATATTCACACTATGGGTAAAAAGTCTTTATTTAGAAAATGACATGAAGATTCCTTTTTAAAACATGTAAATAAAGTAAATGGTAGTTGAAAAAGAAATTTAATATAAATTTAAATTTAAATTATAAAATTATTGAATCATTTTAATTAAAATTTACAAATAATAAAAATATTTAAAACGAATACTTCAAAATAAGGTTTAATTAAAAAAACCCTTACCTTAAATATTGTTTAACAAAATATGTTATTTAAATCATTAATAAAAAAATTATATTCGTTATTTACATTATTAAGAAATATTTCCATTTAAAATAAATTATAATTATAAAATTCATGTCATTTATGACCATGTTTTATTTAGTTACTAAGTTTACATCTGATTTTTTGAAGATGATTAATTCATAATCCCAAAATAGATTTAGTAGGTTGACCATGGTCAAAGGGGTCATTATTACAAAAACTCTATAATCATAATAAAGAACATATTATAATTTTTATTCAATAAATATAATTTTATAAAAATCCCTGAAAGGAATACCAGAAAAATGAATAATATCACTTTTGGGATGTGGTAGTCCACACTTACGCATGAATGATGCTATCATTTTTAAATGTATATAAAGGTATGAAATTATATGATATTTGGTTATTAAAAAATGATAATTATTTCCTTAATATGATATATATTAACAAAATCCATCTTAATAACCATCCTTTTTTAGTGATGAAAAACAAAACACACCTCTTCATGGAGTTAGTAATCAATTTGTACACAGATGAAATGATTTCTCTTACCATAGGATGTAAAGAAGATGAAAAATGGTTTTAACACAGTCATAATAAAATTTCATTATTTGGAAGATACTTATGATTTAAATTCATCATAGTTAAGGATGATGGGGAAAATTTAAATGAAGAAATATTCTTGAAATAGGTTGGTTATGAATTATATCTTCTCCTTATATATCCTATTTTTCATACACATTAATCCTATAATTTTTGGTATTTAGGTATAAACATTATATAGGATTTCTGGTAAGGGATTCTGGGGAGTGATTTGGGTAGGTAGTGTCTGAAATAGAGTGATCAAAAGGTGTGAGGAAGATATGATAGGATGTTCCTTTTTATAAGTAGAGATGGACCCATGGAAGTATTTAATGTATTAAATTAATATAATTTAATTTTCATTTTCCAATGAATTTGAATTGAAATATTTATGATATATTATGTGTATGAGTCTTAATAATACCATAAAATGAAATGTATAATAGTTTAAGTTATGTTTTCATCATTATATCCTATTTTTAACAACCTTTAACCATTTTGATGATTATTGCAATATCAATGTTTTTTATCTCCAAAATAAATAAATTTACTATAAAATAAAAAGTAACACGTAATATAGATATTTTATTCATTATACACCACATCCCATTATCTTGTCCAAATTTTACATTTATATGAATTTGAAATCATTAAATAATATATTATTAAACATAATATATGATTAAAGTATTTTTTGGGACCACTACTGGAATTCTGACCATTCCTGATTCTTCTATACCAACGGTTTGTAAAAACCATTGGTATAGGTCTCCTTTCCCAACGGTTTGGCCAAACCATTGGGAAAGACCACATTGAGGTCACTTTTCCCAACGGTTTGCCAAAACTGTTGGGAAAGGGTATGGATTTCCCAACAATTTGGCCAAACCATTGTGAAAGGGTATGCCTTTTCCAACGGTTTGGCCAAACCATTTGTAAAAGTATACATTGAGGCCACTTTTCCCAGTAGGGGAAAGGGTGTACCTATCCCAACGGTTTGGCCAATCCAATGAGAAAAGTTTCCCATATATGAACGTTACTCCCAAACTCAAAGGACCTATACCAACAGTTGTAAAAACCATTGGTATCGACCAATACCAACAGTTTTGACAACCGTTGGTATAGGTCCTTTGAGATTTTATTGAATCTTCATACTGCGAACATTATATAAATAAAAATTTAAAATAAATATGATAATACATATATATATATATATATATTTATGAAATTATGTTCACAATAGTCATGTTAGGATAGTGGTTAGGTCGTTCGCTGATATATTAGAGGTATTCGTATCAAATCCCACTGAATGTTTTTTTGACATACAAATACCAACGGTTTTACGGAACTTTTGGTATAGATTTTGGAAAAACTTATACCAACGGTTCAACCAAACCGTTGGTATAGGTTAATGTAACTAACCAATCCCAATGATTCTATATAAACCATTGGGAAATCGTTTTCCCAACGGCTTACTTCCATACCGTTGGTAGAACCATTGGTATAAGATATACAAACGGTTCTGTAGCCTATCCCAACGGTTCTAAACCTTTGGGAAATATACTATTTCTAGTAGTGGGCTATTCGCATAGTTTAACATCAATTAAATGAATATAGTAGTGGAAGTTGAATTTAAAATTTTAAAAAATTAATAACTTTTGAAATTTATATAAAACAACATTGTAATAAAAAAATTCATACAAATTATATTACTTTTAATGTTTTTAAAAGTCATTTAATTGATTTTTATGTTACTTAAATATGCATTGTGTCAGTGTTACATAATAAATTAAGGTAATTATTTATTGAACTAAAAATAGAATAAATTACGAACACAAAAAAATTGATTAATATTTAATGAAAAAATTTAGAAGCAAACATATTCTCATTTATACCTTGGGAAAAAATATTATAGAAATTGAAACCAAGAGAGAGAAATTTTGTTTATATTTTTTAATTAAAATCATATTATGTTCATTATCAAATTAAAATGGAGATAAATTTACAATGTCATGAAAATTGGATGTAAATGGTCAAAAATAACTTATAAATTATTATAAATACATATTTTGGGATATTTTTATACATTATCTAAATTTTTAACCATGTTTTACCAATTTCACCCAAATCCTAATAAAAAATATTTAGTACAATTAAAATTGATAAATAAAAAAATAAATGGGAAATATTTACAAAATTTGAAGCTAAGAATTCATGATATTGAATAAATATTCAAATATTCAATTTCCATTAGTTTTTGAAATCAATTTTAAAGTAAAATTGTAAAATTCATGGAAAAATATATTTTAGAAAAATGTGATTTAATCCCAAAATGAAGTTATACTGAAATCTGGTATAATTATAAATTCCATGTAATTAATTAGATTATTTATAATTAAATGATACTTATGTTACTTTTAACACCCCAAGATTCCACAGTACGTTTACCTTTGAATAATGTTATAGCTTGCATTGCAGGCAACTTCGAGATTCTAACACACTACGACCAATCCAACTGGCCGATATGAATAGTAATACCCACTTCTTGAAATTTTATAAATTTTATCTTTCAAAATGGACTATATTTTTTGATTCAGAATTTTGAAATTAGCTTTGGGTGATTTTTTGGTATTTTTCTAAAAACATTCAATTTCTAATGAATAGTGGAAAACACTGAGTTATTGTTTAAAACTAAATTTTTATTAAATTAATTATTTCTTTTATTTATATTTATTTTAGGTTAAAATAGATACATAATAACTATATAATTTCAATGTAATTCATTGGAGTCATTTTATAAAGATTTTATATATATATAATTTTATCGAATTTTGTACTGACTTTTACCCACCTCCTAGGAGATTTTCAAATTTGTATAAAACATAATTTTACCACTTTTTTGAGTTGAATTTAAAAAAATCTGAGAGATGTGGTTGATATTAGTAAATAAAATTTATTTCAATAAGACGAAAATAATTTTTGTTAAATAGTAACATTTCACTTTTATTTACCACTGTTAAAAGTAGATAGAGTAATTAGGGTAAAAATGATATAATTATTACCCTAAAACCTGTCATAATTCTATTAAATAAATATATTTAGAATAGAAACAACACTAGGAATAATATGTGATCCTATTTGTTCTACTTGGATTAGATTAGTACATTTATTAATATTTTATTTAAAGAAGAGTTAGAAGAGTTAAATTTAATGTTTAATTATGAATCCATTTCTAATATAGGGTTACAGACAATATTAATTCAACAATAAATATTCATTATAAATATGAAATTATTTCCTACATAATTTTATTTTATTTAAAAAAAATTTATATTAAATAATTAAATTTATTTATTACACAATGATGATGTGGTAATTACCATTTTAATGAAAGATTAAAATAATTGATATTATAAATATCCAAATAAATCTAATATGAGACTTTTAATGAATTCCACTAATTTTATAGGTTAATATTACATGTTAGTGATGATTAAATTTATTTATTTATAGGTAATAACGTTTTTAAAAATATAACAAAAATCAATTGGTAAAAAATGTCAAAATTGACATAAATGAGTTTTTAAAACAAATACAATATTATTGGTTGATATAATAATCCTAAAAATATATGAATCATCCAAAAGACTTTTATAATGATAGGTGTTTCATTAATAAACCACATGTGGAACACTTTTATTTTTATAGTATGATTATTAACCATATAATATAATAAATCAAATAAAAAACGTAAATGTCAATCTATTACACTAAGAGTAAAATCTAATATATATGATTAATATAATGATACAAACCTATCTAAAACCTATTGTTTGACATATTTTAGACCAATACCAACTTTATACATTAAATAATTCACTTTGGAGACATTAGAAACCGAAAATTATTTTATTATAAAATAATATTTCTATATTTTCCTAAAGTGCCCCTCACCCCTCTTATAAATTGGCACTTCCCCTTATCTCTTATTAACACCTTCAACTATATTTCGCTCAGCAGAAACATACCCAAATATCCTCCCAACATTCCTCCCATAATCCTAAAGTCCTTCCTTTAGTCAGAAAGCCAACTGATAGAGCCCTTTTGATCAAATCAATATGAAGAACCCGAAGAAGTGGTAAATATTTCATCACATCTTTCATGTTCTTTTCTTCTTCCACTTCCACTTTTTTTTGTTACATTGTAAAATAATATCTATAGTTTATTCTATATAATTTGATGTTATTATTAAAAATGGTACAACCATATTCATTATTCTAACACTTAATCATTTGGATGGGTATAATAATGAGTATAAATGATGTAGATAATAAATATAACAAGATAATGATTCTGTATATATGATATACCATCCAATTATATTTGATTTTAATATCAAAAGAATGATATTATCGCCTCTGCGTATGTACGAATTACCGTCTCCACGAACACGATGAGATTCATTTCCCATCCTATCCATTCAAGACTAATTTTAGTTTGATGATTACAAAAAATGGGTACAGAAATAATATCATTCTGAATATGAATAAGATACATCCTATCCATATCAATAATTAGTTTCATAATAAATCTTATAAAGGAAAACCAATCACTTAACACCTTAAACAATGATAATGCTGAAATATCCTTAACAAAGAAATATTAGAAGATCATATATGATATCATATTTAGGTATATAGTTCTTTAACAATTTAATAACAATTATTTAGTTATTATATAGGAGGTTAACATACCCTCAACCAAGGAAAATTAATTCATATGGTTTAATTTCACAATCTCTTTATTATCAGAGAATTTTTTTTTCGTAAAATATCTACAGGGACCACTTTATAATCCAAATCAACGTTTCTTAAAAAATTATTCCAAAACATTTTTACTATTTACTAAACTATGGGTTAATGTCATTTATACCATTTTTTACTTTTTATAAAATAGTTTGAAATGAATCTTTCCATCATTTTCCAAACAAGGTACCTTATGACCTTTTCGAAAAAATTAAGGTAAGAATTTTTTTTAACTTATACGGAGGTTGAAGATATTTTCTGCCATTATAACATCATTGAAGCTTATCTCACAATATTAAAAGAATATTTTTAAAATAAATGTATTCATTCATAATTATATGACTTTTTAATGATTTCATAATAGAAAGATATATTTCTCTAATTTTTTTTGATTTCATCTAAGTCAAGATCCTTTGATGGATTTTAAGTTTAATTGAAGTTTATTTATTATAAAAAAATCCATATAGTATTGAAGGTTTTGTGATATGTTTGACTGTGGATGTGTTATTTTGAAACCATACTTGGTTTATGGAGAAATTATTGACATTTCATATGTTAGTTTTAATACGAATTTTTATGTTATGTTTGAACCTTTTCATATGAGGAATGCATTGGAATTATTAAGTGATAGGTGGAGCCATCTATAACTTCTCGATGCATCGGTATATCCCTTGAGACAAACTAGTGTCTTGGAAAAAGGCCTTGACAAAATCTTATTTGTAATCTTGGTACAAGGCCTTTACTATGTGGTTATGATGTCTGGTATTATGCATTCCATCATTATGAAAGTGGCTATTAATATTGCATGTGATTATACGACTAGTTGAATATCCATGTGAATAAGTAAATGGAATCATTTGATTTTATCCTCTCATATTATTCTGAACATCAAGTTTAAAAGTCTTTTGTTCTAGTCTTACATTGCCTTAAATGTTTATGCTTATTTATGAATGTTTCTGCTATATTTTTATCTTTACTGAGCATCTGAACTCACCCCTCTCTACGTTTTATTTTTCATAGGATGCGAAAAGTATATTATGACTAACCTATAGGGATAGTCTAAGGGATATGAGTGTGGCTTATGTAGACTATGTTGTTGTTTCTTTTCATTTTATAATGTAATGTAAAACTTATGATTGTATCTACCCTTTTTAAGGCTACTAAACTAATCAGTCTATCAAGACTTGACCTTTTGTGATCATTATAATGTTATGTAATAATGCACCGACTCTAGGTAACTAGGGTTGAGAGTTAAAGTTGGTATCATAGAATGTTTAGTGCAATCATTGGAAGGTAGATTTTGAAAAAAAATTATTAGAGCACATTAATCTAAGATATACATTGAGGATTGGTATAGAAGAACTTCCTAGAATTTAGGTATTGTAGAGATTTTTTGAGTTTACCAAGCAATACATCCATGTCTGGATAAGAGCAGGTAGAGGTGGCTCTGGCACAAATGTACCTAGTGGTAAAACCCGAAAACACCACTTTGAGCTAGACTCGAAAGTAAACTGGTGCATGAAAACAGGCCTTGCTGCACTCTTGGTCACGACAATCCTAGGGGATATGCTTAGGATAATCCAAATTTTATTTAAAAACCATTATGAATGGTTTATGAGTATATACATTCTCAAAGAAAACATTTTTATGATTATGGATTATATCCATAAACTGTTCAATTTATGTTAACTATTTTACATGTTTGGAATTATGAATTACAATTCATAAACTAATCTAATGTATTCCATTGTTTAGAAATAATGCCAAGTGGAATGAATGGAAACCTTAACAATATACAAAATCCATCTTGGGATTTACCTCCTACTCAAGATAATTATAGTGGAGCTGGTGAAGAAACTGGTGTTGATCATCTTGTCACCATACTGGGACTACTCACTTAGGTTATGAATAATAACCTTACCCATATGGTGCACCCTGATACATATCATCGAGGATAAATGTTAGACCTCTTCATTAGGCAAAAACCACCAACATTCAATAAGAGTACAAATCCATTAGTAGTAGAGCAATGGATATATTCATTACAGAATATATTTCACGCTTTGGGGAGTAGCGAAAGGGAAAAAGTTGACATGGAAGATTATCGCCTCACGGGAGATGAAGATAAATGGTGTTCATTGATTGAAAAAACAATGGAAGATGATGAATTATAAAATAATGAATGTAGGGAGTTTAAAGATATTTTCTTAGAAAAATACTTTCCTCATGACTGTCGAGCAGATATGGAAAGGTAATTTCTGAGTCTGGCGCAAACGGAGGATGAGAATGTCACAAAGTATAAGGCTAACATTACAAGGTTATGAAGGCATGCAGAAAATTATATATGTAACCCATGGAGTAAGATTGATCGATCCTTTGATGGGTTAAAAACATTTCTCCCACAGGCATTAGTATCACAATCTTTATTTTCATACAAATATATTTTATCATGTGTTATCAAGACAGAAAATGAATTATCTAAGTCTTGTGATGTTAAAGAAATGAAATAGAAGAATAGATCTGCTGAACACTCTGGAAATGGATATAAGGGAATAAGGTAAAAGTTTGATATCAATCCTACATTAAATGTGGGAAGAAACTCCCTGGTACATGCCTGTAGGGAATGGGGGTCTGTAATAAGTGTGGTGAAAAAGGCCACCAAGCTCATAACTGAAATCGGATGAAAGTGGTTATCAATGTTAAATTATACAATTCTATAGAAAGGGGGAATTATGAAAATTAATGTCCTAATATCCAAGAAAACATACCTCAAAAAAGGAAAATGAATCAAGGACAAGCTTATGTTATCAGTACTTCTAAGGTTGAATATTCGAACGACGTTGTGGCTTGTAATTTAATGGTTTCCTCAAGTTTATATAATGCTATATTTGATTCTAGATCATTGCATTGTTTCATATCATCCTAGTTTTCTATGAAAATAAGATATTTTCAAATTGACTTAACAATGGAGTTGTCGGTCAAAACACCCAAGTAGAGTATCATTGCAACAATTTTTTGTGAATCAGTTCCCACTATGTTATATAAATGTTCATTATTTTGTGATCTCATCATTATACCCATGATTGAATTTGATATAATCCTTGGTATGGATTGGATTTTGTACCATACTGCGAAAATCTATTGTAAAAAGAATGAGGTTACAATTCTCAATGATGATAAGAGGTACCTTATCTTTAGATAGGAAACATCACCACCTAATTCATATCTAGATCCACCCCCAGTACTAAACTAATTTCATTTATTAAGAAGGAAGACAATGAAATAACTATGGGTGATGAAATGAATGTAAAAAATAGAGGAAGTGCCTATTGTGCAATAATATGTTGATGTGTTTCTAGATGATTTACTTGGACGTCCTCCAGAATGAGAAATTGAGTTTTCCTTTGATTTAATTCCAGGTTCAAGGCCCATAACAAAGACCCCTTATAGAATGGACACTATAGAATCAGTGGAACTAAAGAAACAACTAAAGGAATTGAGTAATAATGGTTTTATTCAAACTATTATTTCTCCATGGGGAGCCCCTGTTCTTTTTTTTAAGAAGAATGATTATCTATGAGGTTGTGCATTGACTACAGGGAGAATAATTCTATTACAATAAAGAAAATGTACCCCTACCTCTCATTGATTATTTATTCTACCAACATCATGGAGCTCAATATTTTTCAAAGATTGACCTTCGATCTGGATATCATCAGTTGTTTGTGAAAAAGGAAGAAATTCTTAAAACAACATTTCGAACCAGGTACAAGCATTATGAGTTTATCGTAATGCCTTTTGGATTTACTAATGCACCCTTTTTCTTCATGGATAAAATGAATAGAGTTTTCACGAATATCTTGATTACATTGTAATGGTATTTATTGATTATAACATGGTATACTATAAAAGCTACTAATATCATTAAAATCACTTGTTCATAATTCTAATGACTCTTAGAAGAAATGAATTATATGGGAAATTTAGCGACTGTGAATTATAGAATTAGAAGATTTCTTTTCCTGGACATATTTTTTCTATGGATGGAATCTCTGTTGATCCTTCTAAGATCAAAGCTATGAAAGAATATCCCGCACAAGTGAGTATAACAGAGGTGCCCAGTTTTATTGGTTTCATAGGTTATTAGCAACCTTTCTTCTATAATTTTTCCCAGTTTCCTAACCCATTATCAAAGCTCACACATATAACAAATAATTTTTTTTTTAAAAAATAGTGTGATGAATGTTTTGAAGAACTAAAGAGAAGATTAGTCAATGATCCTATAATGACTCTACCATCGTGAAATGATGTGTTTGTTATTTATAGTGATAATTCAAAGAAAGTACTTGATTGTGTCCTTTTTCAAAATGATATTGTTATTGCCTTTGCACCACGACAACTAAAAATTCATGAGAATAACAATCTGACTCATGATCTTGAGTTAGTAACTATAATCATGGCATTGATGATATGGAGACATTATCTCTATGCTGAAAAAATGTGAGATATATACCGATCGAAACTGTTTGAAGTATATTTTCTTATAGAAATAATCCAACATGAGCCAAAGGAGATGGATTGAACTACTCGTGAATTATGATTTCACAATACACTACCACCCGGGGATGTAAAATAAGGTGGAAAATGTTTTGAGTAGAAAGGATCATGGAATTTTGAACAAGATGAGAGTTGAAAGGCATCCTATTTTCATGGATCCAGTGAAAATGGATATGGTAATAATCATGGAAGGTGAAACATTAATACATTTAAAAATGGTTTCCA
This sequence comes from Viscum album, assembly GCA_963277665.1. Taxonomy (NCBI): domain Eukaryota; kingdom Viridiplantae; phylum Streptophyta; class Magnoliopsida; order Santalales; family Viscaceae; genus Viscum; species Viscum album. The sequence goes on from OY728142.1 coordinate 1,495,561,549, forward strand.
AACCATCATTACTATAAAGGATAAAAAGTTCTCAGGCTGATGATGAGGAGTTTCTAATGAAAATTAATACTATGAATGATGTGAGATTGAGTGACTTCATATATGAATATTGAATTTCGAAATTTGTGAAGAGACTTTGTGTTCCTAACATACCTAATCTAAGAAGGGAATTGTTGGATTATGCTCATAGCTCCAATTTCCCTATACAACCTGGTCGCACTAAGATGTATAGAGATTTGAAGGAACATTTTTGGTGGGACAACATAAAGAGGGAGATTTCTGATTTTTTGTCACGATGTATGTTTTGTCAGCAAGTGAAATCTTGAGGCAAAAGCCTAGAGTAGTCAGGAAACCACTTCCCATACCTATGTGGAAATGGGATAATATTACGATGGACACTGTTTTGGGGCTACCAAAGATACCTAGAAGGAATGATGCAATATGGGTCATTGTTGATCGTCTTACCAAGTCCTCACATTTTCTTGAAATAAGTGAAGATTTACCACTTGAACATTTATAAAGACTACAAATTAATGATGTTATAATACTCCATGGTGTACCCTTATCAATTTTTTCTGACCGTGATCCCCATTTTACATCACGATTCTGGAAAAGTATTCAAAAATCCCTGGATACTGAACTTCGTTTGAACATTTCATACCACTCTCAAACTGATGGAAAATCAGAACGGTCTATTAAAACTTTAGAAGACATGATGCGATCATGCTCACTTGACTTTAAAGGTATGTGGGATCAATGATTACCTCTGGTAGAATTTTCCAATAACAATAGCTTCCATTCAGGTATTCAGGTGGCACCATATGAAGTGTTAGATGGAAAGAGATGTTACACACCACCATGTTGGGATGATGTTGGTGAATGAAAACTCATAGGCCCAGAACTTGTTGACGAAATGATGGAAAATGTGAAGGTTATCCAAACACACATCAAAACAAAAAAAAAGTAGGAAGAAGAGCTATGTTTATAACAGAAGGATGGAATTGGAATTTCAGTTAGGAGATCGTTTTTTCTTGAAGGTATCTCCATGGAAGGGAGTTATACGATTCAGTAAGAAGGGTAAACTAAGTCCCATGTACATCAGAACATTGAAATTCTAGAATGAATGGGGGCTTTATCTTACTAGTTGGCAATGCTGCCAAGTCTCTCCAAAGTTCATGATGTGTTCCACATATCACTTTTGAGAAAATACATTCCTCACCCAACGCATGTACTCACCTATGAGGAAATTAAACCAAAACCAGATCTGTATTATTGTAAAGAGCCTATCAAAAATCTTGATAACAGATAAAAATTACTGAGAAACCGGATGACTCGTCTGTTAAAAGTTCTATGGATAAACAATAATATGGAAGAGGAAATGTGGGAAACCGAGGAACTAATGATGAAGAACCACCCGAATCATTTTGTGCAGAAATATTATATAAATTTTGAGGATTAAATTACTTCAAGGAGGGAAGAATGTAACACCCTAAGCTACCACGATACTTTTCCCTTTGAATAATGCAATAGGTTTCATTGTACGCAACATCGAAATTCTAATACAGAACGACCAAACAAGCTAGCCATTATGAATAGTAATACCCAATTTTTGAAATTTAATAAATTTTATCTTTAAATATGGACTTCATTTTTATATTCGTTATATCGAAATTAGATTAGGGTGAAATTTTTTGTATTTTTCTGAAAACAGTCAATTTTTGATGAATAGTGAAAAACACTGGGTAATTGTTTAAAACTGAATTTTTTTTTAAATAATTATTTATTTTATTTAAATTTATTTTTTTCAAAAAAATTACATATTGTCTATCTATGTTGAATGTAATTTAATGGAGTATATTATAATGAGTTTAGATATATAAAATTTTATCGAACTTTTTACCGTCTTTTACCCACCTCCTAGAAGCATTTCCAAATTTGTATAAAACATAATTTTACTCCTACTCTGAGTTGAATTTCAAAAATCCAAGAGACAAGGTGGATATCAGTATGTAAAATGTGTTTCAACAAGATGAAAATAATTTTTGGTGAATTTTAACATTTTACTTTTATTTACCACAGTTAAATGTAATGAGGGTAATTAAGGGTAAAAATGATATTATTATTACCCTAAAACATGTGATAATTATATTGGATAAGTATTATTTGACCAAAAATCCATAAGATTAAAATATGAGCCTCTTTGGTCCACTTGGATTAGATTAGTACATTTATTAATATTTTATTTAAAGTATATTTAAAAGAGTTAAATTCAATGTTTAATAAATAAACCATTTTAGGGACACACACAATATAAATTAGACTATAAATATTCATTATAAAGATAAAAATATTTTCCACATAATTGTATTTTATTTATAATTTTTATAAATTAAATAATTAAATTTATTTATGACATAATTATAATGCTGTAATTACCAAATTAATGAAAGATTAAAATAATTGTTATTATAAATATCAAATAAAATCTAATTTGAGACTTTTAAGTAATTACATTAATTTTAAAGGTTATTTTGACATTTTAGGGTTCATTAAATGTATTTAGTTCTAAGTGATAATGTTTTTAGGACTTTAACAAATTTCAATTATTAAATAATGTCAAAATTGGCATAAATGAGTTTTTAAAACAAATAAAATATTATTGGTTGATAGAATAATCCAAAAAATATAAGGTTCATCAAAAAGACTTATATAATTATAGGTGTATAATTAATTATCCACTTGGGGTTCCCTTGGAATTTTATAGTATGTTTATGAACCATATATTATAAAAATACAAAGAGACATGGTAAATGTCAATCTATTTAACTAAAAGTTAAATCTAAAACATAAGGTCAATATAGTGACCCAAACCTATCAAAAACTTATCGGGTTGAAATTATTTCTTCCCATACCCACCTTATCCTTTAAATAATTCAATTAGGAGCCATTATAAATCGAAAATGAGTTTATTATAAAATAATATTTCAATATTTTCCTAAGGTGGCCCTCACCCATATTATAAATGGGAACTTACCCTTCTCTCAAATTCACACCTTCAATGCGATTTTTCTCAGCAACCCCCTACCCAAATATCCACCCAATAGTCTTCCCTTCAACCTAGAGGCCTTCCATTACTCAGAAAGCCATCATAAGGATCCCTTTTGATGAAATCTAAAGGAAGAACCCGATGAAGAGGTAAGTATTTCATCACCTCCTTCAAGTTCTTTTCTTCCTCAACATCATATTTCTTTATTGTTTACATTCTAAAATAATAACTCCATTATCTTTTATATACTTCTATGTTATTATAAAAATTGTACAACCATATTTGTTATTCTATCCATCCTATAGACGACAAAGTCACAATACGTGCGTACGTACGGATTACCATCTCCACGTCGTGGTGTAGTTTGTTATTCAAACACTTCATCATTTTAGATGGGTATAATAATGATTATAAATGAATTAAATAATAAATATAATATGATAATTATTATTTATATATGATATACCATCCAATTATATATGATTTTAGTATCAAAAGAATGATATTTTCACTCGTGCATACGTACGGATTACAGTCTCCACAAACACGGGAAGATTCATTCCCCATCGTATCCATTCAAGAATAATTTTAATTAAATGATTAAAAATAATTCATAAACACTTTATATCATTATGAATATGAAAAAGATACATTCTATCCATAATAAACATTACTTATGTAACAAATCATATAAAGGAAAACGAATAAGTTAACACTCGAGATGATGATACTACTGAAATATCATTAACAAATATATATTAGAAAATCATATATGATGCCATATTTATGAATATAATTATTGTATACTTTAATAACGATGATTTTTCTATTATACAGGAGGTTAACATACCCTCGACCAAGGAAATCTACAAGGTAAGGGTTAATTTCACAATCACTTTATTTTCTAACATTGTTTTTACATAAAGTATCTACGGGGAACACTTTATCATCCACATCCAAGTTTCATAAAAATGTATTCCAATATTTTTTACTATTTACTAGACTATGGTTTGAACTCATTTATAACCATGTTTGAATTTTCATAAAATGGTTGGAATGAAATCTTTCTATCATTTTCCAAACAAAGTACCTTATGACCTTTTCGACAAAATTATGATCAGAATGTTTTTCTAACTTATATGGCGTGTGTGGCTATTTTCTGCTGTTATAACATCATCAAAGATTACCTAATAAGATTATAATATCATTTTCAAAATAAATGTTTTCTTTTATAATTATATGACTTTTAAGTTATTTCAATATCGAAATAGATATTTCTCTAAAAAATGTTTTTATTTCATCTATGTCAACATCATTTGATAGATGTTAAGATTAATTGAAGTTGATTTATTATAGAAAAATTACATATATATTGAATGATTTCTGATATGTTTGACTGTGGATGTGTTATTTTCACACCATTAATATTTTATGGAGAATTTATTGTCATATTGTATGCTAGTTTTAATATGAATATTCTTGTTGTGTTTGAACATTTTCTTTTGAGGAATGCATTGGACTAAATGAGTGACGGGTGGAGCCCGTTATAGCTCCCTGATGCATCGATATGTCTCATGAGACCAACTAGTGTCTTGGAATAATTCCTTGATAAAATCTTATTTGTAGTCTTTCCAGAAGGTCTTGAATATGTGGTTATGAATTCTGGCATTACGCATTCCATCATTATGAAATTTTCTATTGATATTTCTTGTGATTATTCGACTAGTAGAATATCCATGTAAATAATTAAATGGAATTATTTGATTTTACCATTTCCATATTATTATAATAGTCATGTTTAAAAGGCTTTTTTTCTAGTCTTACATTGCCTTAAATGTTTATGATTATTTATAAACTTTTTCGCTCTATTGCTATCCTTACTGAGCATCTGAGATCACCCCTTTCTATGTTTAATTTTTCCCAGGATGCAAAAAATAATATTATGACTGACCTACAGGGATAGTGTAAGGGTTATGTGTGTGTCCTATGGATACTATGTTGTTGTTGTTTTTCATTTTATAATGTAATGTAAAACTTATGAATGTATCTATCATTTCCTAGGCAACTAAATTAATCGATCATTTGAGATTTGATGTTTTGTGATCGTGCCAATGTTATGTTATAATGAACCAACTATGGGAAACTAGGGTAAGAGTGTTACATTAATTTAGGATAAATTTAAAAACGTAATGTTACTTTCAAATTATTTTATTCAATGAAAATAAATTATAGTTCTACAAAAATTTCTATCTTTCAATATTCACATAAAAAACATAGTTTTAGAAAAATATCAAAAAATACTGATAAGATATTTCTGACTTAATAATTTCAATTATGAATTTTCGTTTTCGAAGTTAAAATTAAAAAATTAAAAAATTTTGTTTTTAAACAAAACGATATAATACATGAATGAAAATATAGTAAGAACAAAACTAATTTTTTATTATAAAATTATTTATTTTTATTGTAATGAATATAAATATTTGAAATAAAATTTATAAATATTAATATGAAATATAATGAATTTAATATTACAGGGTTTTTCATAATAAATGTGACAAACCATCCCAGGAGCCATATATTGGTTTCTCCGAGCTGGTTGGTCACATGACCTCAGGAATGCACCCCTATATGGAAAAGGATGAAAACTAGTTGTGAGGTCAAATATATAACATGGACAGACTCCCATAATTATAAAAGAAACACAATAATAAAAAATCAAAAATAATAAATAACTGATATAAAAAATAAATGGAATAATAAAATAACCAATACTGAGAAAAAATATCCAAAAAAAAGAAGTAGATATGTCGTTCCATATATGTGTCAAGTGTATAAGAAAACAAAAAAATATAGACACACTGAAAACTCACCAAGATATTCTTAACGTCGTCTTAGGTTCCCTCATACATGATCCATCCCAAACCAACCATCTAACATAGGGATATTTCCCTTATCCCATCCACCTAACATGATTTCTATTCAGGTACCGATCAATTTGCCTGAGTATGGTGTGAGTACAACTTATTACGACACCGCCAATGGTTCCTAAAACAATATCCAATATAAAAAATTTTATTCTGTTGTATAAAAAACAACGTAAAATCAAATAAGTAAACAACTTTCACAATTCATCATTCTTTAATTAATCACATAATTAATTGGGTTCATAGTAACCCCTAAACCATCAATACCTACTTCATACCCTAATGGATTTTTCAACATATATCACAGGGAATCAGAATTCACTATATTATGGTATTTTTTTATTAATTTAATTCAAATTCCACATCCAGGATACTTGGAATATCAGTCTAATGCCAATTTCAGGGGCCTATAACATCATGTCTATCACCCTATGGGTATTTGGAGCAGCGTTCCCTATCACACACCTCATTCTTATCACATATGGGTATTTGCAGTATCATTATCCATCTCATGCTCGTAAATCAATTAACTAATTGTTGTTAATTGGATAATTAGTCCTTCTCCCAAACCCGTTATCACATATATAAAAAATATCACATATATCTCAAATACCACTAATATCAAATTAATAATGATTATTAATCATTATCCCTCTTATAAAAAACATTCGTATTCACTTTAATCACCTAAAGTATTATTAAAAATTCACCATTAACCTAATTTTCAACATATAATTTCATAAACCCTTAACCCTTCATGGATAAAAAAACTATCAATTAATTCCCATTATTAATCAACTCATAACCCCATTAATGATCTAATTCCACAATCTTGATTTCCATGTATTTTATAATAACTTTTTTCACCAATTCCATAAACACGTTAATTAACTAACAAATTAATTAATTCAATTAATGATTCAATTTTTAAATAAGGAAAATTTAACTCCACAATAAGATAAACACAATTACAATTCAAGACTATGTGAATTGAAAATTAGACAACCTACCTCAAGATTGTTGACAGAATATTTCCAAACCGGATATCCCTAAATTGAAACAGAACCTTAAAGATCAAAACTGTGTTGAAGATATAGGAGCAAATCCAATAAAAATTAAAAAACGGATTAAGATCTATGAAAAAATAGATATAAAAAATCGTTAATAGAGGATAAAAAAATCAACTTCATCCAGAAACAGATATGGGAGAAAGATAAATCCAAATAGGGAAGAAATCACTTACCAACAGAGAGAGTGTAATTCTAATAGATAAACCATTTGTATATAACAGAGTTTGAGGAGGCTTGTTACCCTTATAGATGATTAAAAATTTGTAGGAATAAGTTTAGGGTTAATAAGGGTCAATTTTTGGTTAATAATATGGAGTTTTGTAATTTTTTATAAATTTTATGGGGAATTAAATCCCATGCACATGGTTTCCTAGGAAGGTCAATATGTTTGGCCAGATAGTCCACCCTAACCATACACCTCATCTTAGGGCTGCGTGTTTTCTACTAAGAGGACATAAAATTTTAAAAAATATATACTAACCATGAAATATCCCTCTACCTGGGATTGCGTAGTCTGATTGGGGTAGGGATGTGGTTTGGGAAAGCCATTCACAAACTATACACTTTATATTTATTCCAAAATTACAAAGTCTCACAAAAAACCTGAAAATACAAACACAAGTTATACAAAAAATAATGGAAAATATATCCTATAAATGAGCATGAGACATCTCTAAAAACGATATGGTTTTTATAATCTGCCCACATTATAACAGCTCATCCTTGAGTTATACTCTCAATCACCTCTTAGATCCCAACGTAAAAAGATCAGGCCACTACATCTTCATATCTACTTCTCTCTCCCATGTTCCCTTCTAAACATGTCCATATTTCTACAATAATCAAACAATAAAGTCATAATTTACCCATAAAACATTATCAATATGATCCATAACCTGAATCAGATGGTCCTCATAAGAAGAATCATCGCCAAGCTCAACATCATCAATATAGATCACATGAGAGGGTTAGGTGTGATACCATTGAAGTTGTCACACCTTAAAAAATATCATTCATAAAACTATAACACTGTGGGTGATCCAATTGGTATCCTACCATAATAATTCTATCCATAATCTCAAATGGTCCAATGTACTTGGGCTGCAACATGCCTTGTCTTAGTATCCTACAACGACCCAACCTTGGAATCATCCGATGGAAAACATAATCACCCACTAAAAACTCAATGATCCATCAAATTTGATCCACATAAAACTTCTACCTACATTGATCCATATACATATGTTTCTTAATCAATGAGACCAAATCTGATGTCTCTGACACAAGACTTGATTCTATCATTTCTGAATCACCTACATCAATCCAATATAGGATTATCAACATAGCATAGTATAAAGAGCTTCATATTGGGCCACTAAATAGTTCCCTAATAACTATTTTTATAATCCAAATCAACATGTTCTAGGTATTTCTCTCAAGACCCATCAAATTCTATGATTCTCACCCATAGCACATCTTACAAAACATGTATATTATGCTATGATTACACATATTTCTATGGGTGGAATGTTGTACTTTGAAATAACGGTATACCGTGCAATTAAGAAATCCTTTGTTGAAGTAGGAAGTGAAGCACAAGTCACATCCTGAAACTATTCTTTTTTGGTACCTTTTATAGATGAAATATTTTTTGGACATACAATTGTCCCAACTGATCCACTGAGAAAATATTCCAAATATCCATGAAATTCATTACATTCATTATTCTATCTATAATCTCCCAAACAAAATCATTCATTTGAGGGGTCCTTGGGAGAAACACCATGAAATCCATGGTATCATAGTCCCATTTCCATTGCGGAATGGGAAGTTATTTTGGTAAACCACTGGGTCATTGATTCTCAGCCTTCACTTGTTTACATGTGTAGCATCATGTCATGTACCATGTAATCTTCTTTTCATGCCAGACCACTAATACAATTGAAGTAGTTCTCAGTATATGTTTGTCAAAACTGGTTACCCCCCCCCCCACATCAAGGCATGATAATAATGCATTATCTCTTATCGCATACTCATAGGCACCACAACACAGTTCTTAATATATATGATCTCATCCTCATATATTGTCGAAATTAAATGGGTCTCTCCACCTTTAATTCTTTCTCTCAAAGATAGATACTCTATATCCTCACACTTTCTATCTCTGGTCTAACTCAAAAGTGAGTAATCCAATGATACTAATATGGGGGTCATCAGTAGTGGGACCTCCCAATCCAGAGCATGCATCTTTGTAGAAAAGTAATCATCTTCCACTCAAAATAAGATTCCTAAATAGCCTAAGCCTAAGTTTTTCTACATAAATTATGAACAACATGATTTCCGTTCATGGTTGTATATTCCATCTCAAAATAAAAAGTCTACATATAATCAACCCATCTCCACTATCAGAGATTCCAATCTCATTGGAAAAAGATATACCTTAAACTATTTTGATAGGAATACATAGATACATTTTCTCCCAATTGATAATACCATGACACTCCTAGGTATAAACAATTTTAGTTAACTTGAAGTCACGTATAATGTAGTTATATTCATGTGGCCCCATCTATCCTTACCCATATGCCATAAATCGATCTCCTTACAATAATAATTCTCCATGTCAAATCGCGAACACATCACAAAACATGACATACTCCTCCCCTAGCCTAGGTAAGATTAAGATTGGTGTAATAGTCAAGTGAGTTTTCAACTCTTATAAAGAATTATCACATGGCCCATACCATTAAAACTTAAATCCCTTCCTAGTAATTCCCAAAAGAGGTTCTCCAAATAGGTAAAATTCATGGAAAATCCTCTAATAATTACCCGCTAATCCTTACTAGCTTTAAATATCAAATAAAATCTTGGGTTGATCCCAAATAAACATTTAATGCACATTCTTTTAGTCCACTGACACACCATCATCAGATATCTGTGACGCATGAAATGTATATGTTTGATCAATAATGGAAACATAGATAGCTTGGCTTATAACAAATCCTCTCTCAATTTTATCAGGATGATGTAAAGATGTTGGGAATTATCATTACGAGTCTTGGGGTACAACTATATTTCATCCACACAAAAAATCAAAAGACTAATGCAAGTACATGTGGAAGAGTTGGCTCATCAAGGCCATAAGCCCTGCCATAGAATCCATCGGATGAAACAGAATCATGAAAATCTCATAATTTCCATACCTACTTCTAAAATCTATCTTCATTATATAGAAATGTCAAACTCTCGATGGATGATACCCTGATCCCAAGAAAATATTGGAGAACACACAATATCCCCTCAAATGTAAAAAGATATCATAGATTTCTAGAAGAGGATACCAATTTATCACTTTCATCCAATAAAACTTTTGGAAATCAATACATAAGCACAACTTTTTTTCCATTTTATAAAACAATATTAGTGAAACCCAAGGTGTCGTTCTTGAATAGATGAATACCTTATCTATTAACTCTTCTAGAAAATCATTATTCTCTTGAAGCTCTATTAATTCTATTATATATGGTGGAATGGAAATCAGATCAACTCCAAACATGAACACAATCTTAAACTCCACATACATCTTTGGTGTCATCCCCATAAAGGTCTTAGTAATCACATCCTAAAAATAGTCTACTAGAGTTGTAAAAAATACAACTTCAGACCATCATCATCCTGTAATAGACTTGCAAATACAACAGTTAGCCCATCAATTTCTAATGAGTTGGTGCAGCAAGGCTTTCCTGGGTATCCCACTCTCATTGATGATCATAATTATCACTCTTAGAAGACGTAAATTTCACTCCACTCAGTAAAAATTTATATTGTCTTGGTACTATTCCAACCAGTCCATAACCAAAATCAATTCTCAGGCTAAAATATCAATGACCTAAATATCCCAACTAAATTATACTCCTCAACCCCACGAGAACACAAATTACATAAGAATCGGTTTCTCGTCTATACTCTTAATGTGCCAGTCTTCATTACCCCAATAACAAACAATTCTATCAGACTCAAACAATGCACATGTTTTTTAGAAATAAATGAATGAGAGGCACTGATATCAAATAAGGAACTATATGAAATAAAATCTACAAGAACATCACCTATAAATGTCGATGGACCAACCTCTATATCCACAAGTTCAAGCTAAAATGCATGCAACTATCTCACCCCTCTTCAATGTGCAACTGTCTGAGTCCCCTGAGCTGCACTAATTAGCTGCTATGGGTGATCTTTCCCAAAAGTACCATTTCCAATTCCTCAAACACCATAGCTAATAGTACTCCAACATCTAGATTGTTATGGGGTAAAAGATCCCCTTCCAGAAATCTGATTCTACCTAGATCCTCTATCATCACCCATATGTCATGGGTTCATCCCAAACTGTTGTAGATCCCTCATGCTTTATTAATCATGGAAATCTATTAGTGGTCAGGGAAACTATCTATGAAGGTTACCTGACCTACCATATTGGTGGAAAATCACTTGAGTGAGGTCCTATATAACTAATTCCTCCTCTTGACCACTCTATTTACTATCTTTCTAGGTAAAATTCTTATAGTGGTAAATCATTCTCTCAGAGGACATGCCGATAAATCATCCAGATGAAAGCAAATGTCTTCCACTAGAAGCCTCGTTCAACTTCCCCTTAGATATAAGAGATTGATTTACCACCTTAGAAAACATCTTCAGCATAAAGATATTAACATTGTATTTGTATCCCATTTAAGCCCATATTGAAATAGACTCATCATAGTTTCATCATCCCCCACCAATGATGGAACAAAAAACTAAAAATTATTAAAGTGATCAATATAGTCTATCAAAAACATACTCTCCTATAATAGCATCAATAACTCATCTTCCCTCTCTTTCCTATGTATCTTAGGTTTAATGTTCGCCATGCAATTATACTAAAATATCTTCCAATGTATATTCTCCAAATGTCCATACTGAATCTAGATATCATAGAAACACGTCACTTGTCCATGTAACATATAAGTTGTCAATTTGACACTTTTCTCGGTATGAGTCTCCAAGTTGTCACGGGTCCTCTAAATAGACAAAATCTTGAACTCTACTTCCTCTGGTCCACCCTCTCGAGTAAAATTCATTGGGAGATACTACTAGAATACCCATGTTGAATCAAACATACTATTCAAAACCCACAATGAGTCTCTTTTTATAAATTACATAAGGTGAGAAAAATTCTCATGGAACTACTCCCTCAACCCCTCACTCAGAACATTCGGGCCCTCAGGTTCCACCATTGGAGGATCATTTCCAGCCATATCCTCTAGAAATCCTATCAACAAGTTCCCTCAAAGAGGATTATCTATACTATTCAAAAAACATATCATATGTCACATACCACATCATTTTCATATTTACATAATAGAGATTAAAATAATTCATAACAAGACATCACAAATACCTTTCCATACAGTAAAAAGTGAGGCATTGACACTACCAGTAACAATCCCTCTTCTAGGTTGATCCTAACATAGGGTAAAACTTTTTCATTTATCATGATATCCCATTAGATACACATTTTTACATCTCATTTACCACATTTAGAAACATTAAAAATGTATCAATTTCATATTAGGTGTCATTTTTAATTTAATTACACAAGTAAGGAAAATCATATTCATTTAAACAACATACCAAAATATTTCTTTTACTTTCATGTCTAAAATGATGCATGTTAGAATAATATATGTGTGTCTATAATTATATTGTCTTATAGAACTCTCATTACACACTAGGTTATAAATAAAATTCTCATATAACATTAACAACATCACCCAACAAGTGCATCACTCATTCTGAAATAAAATCTAACTATACCAACAACATCAATAAAAACAATCCCACCCTAGGTACTGGGGTTTTCCCCATTACATAGTTTAGTTACTCCCTTGAATGAGATCATGAAAAAGGACCAAGTCATCTTAGTATCCTATCTATGTTTCAAAAATATCAAGACAAAATTAAATAATATAAAACTCATTTCATACCGCCTAGTGATGTCTCGACTCGGGTTCCACATATCGGTACCCAGAGCTAGCTATTCACATGACTTCAGGTGAACCACCCTGTACGCTAGAGTCTTCAACTAGTAGTGATGGTAAAATATATAACAAGGGGAGACTATACCCTCATTATCAAATAAAGACAATGGTGATAATAAATAAACAATAACCATGTTATATAACTAATAACTTAAATAATACTATAACCAATACAGGGATATAATATCCAACAAAAGGAGTAGATATGTCCCTATATATAAGTGTCCATAGTTTAAATAAAACCCATAAATAAAGACACACTGACAACTCCCCATGTGGATCTTGAAATCACCTCATGTTCCCTCATCGATGCTCTATCCCAAATCATCTATCTAACATTGAGATATTTCCCTTATACTCTCCTTAAAACATGATGTCTACTCAGGTACCGATCATGCATCTCGACTAGATTGTGAGTAAAAATTAGTAGGCCACCACCAACAATGCATAAAACAATATCCAATCTATAAAAGTTCATTTAGTTGTATAAATTATAAATTATAACCAAAAAAATAATAGATTTCATAATTTATTATCCATAAATTAACCGTATAATTACCTAGGTTCACAATGACACTCAAACCATTAAAACCTACTTCAGACCATGCTTGACTCTGAACCACATATTATTGGTAAAAAAATTCATTATATCATGGGATTTATTTAATAATATAACTCCAATTACGTATCATTGTTATGTGGAACTATTGATCAATGCTAATTTCTTGGGCTTAGAACATCTTTTCAATCACTAGGTTGGTATTTTGAGCCTTAGTCTCTATCCCACGCCTCATTTTTATCACATATGGGTATTTGGAGTGTCATTATCTATCCCAAAATCATATATCAATCAATAAACTATGTATATTTGGAGAATAATTCCTTGTCCCACACTCATTAATACATATATCAATAATATCAAAAATATCATATATATCAAATTTATTAATATTAGTCATCATTAACTCTTTTATCAAAACAAACAAAATTCTACATTGTATTCTCATTTATTAATGTGAAAAATTTACCCTTAAAAAATTATAATCATTTAATTTCATAAAACATTAACACATAAAGGGTAATACAACCATCCCTTAGTTCTCATTATCAATCAAATCATAATCCCATGAAATCACTGATTCTATAATCATGATTTCCACCAATTTCATAATCACATTATTCAAATTATTCCAAAAAACATATTCATTAAAAAAACCAATTAAATAATTCAATTAAATATTAAATTTACAAATTTGAAAATTAAAATTCTATAATAACAAAAATGAAAGTGTAATTCAAGACCATTGGGATTGACATTTAGACCACCCACCACAAGATCGCTGACATGCAGTCACGGAACCAAAAATTCCCAAATTCAAATTGAACATTCAAGATCCTCATAGTGTATTAGATCTTGGACAAAAACCTAGAAACAAGATCAAAAAAATTAATATCCATTGAAACATAGATCTAAACCATCTCTAAATAAGGATAAATAAGTCATCTTTATTCTAAAAGACAGATGAGAGATTTGGAAATCTAAACGGGGATGAAATCAATTACCATTGGAGAGACAATCCTTTAAACAAATCATTGATTTTTATGAAGGGATTTCAATCAGGATTGTAACCCTTTGAGGAGCTTAAAAATTCATAGTATGCTTAGGGTGTATCTTAGTCAAATTGTGGTTAATATCGGGAGAGTATGGAATGTTTATAAAGTTTTTGGGGAATTAAATCTTCGGTGAATAGTACCTCTCCCTGGGTGGACTTTTTTCCAAACTATGTACCCTAACCATGCGCCTTATTATATGGGTATATAATTTCTATTAAGGGGGAATGTAGTTTGAATACTACTCCCCAACCATGAAATTGGTCTCCATTGGGGATTTCATGGTTTGTTGGGGGTAGGTGCATGGTTTGGGAAAACCATGCACCAATTTTGTACTGCCCCTTTTTAATTCTTAATTCCAACATTCCTAATGAAACCCACCGAAAAATACACAGAAAAGATATACCAAAATATGGTTAAAAGTGTACCTATAATTATGCATGATACATCTACAAAAAAGGTTTGTATCTTACAAAAATATCACTATGTCATGCGTAGGATGGTTAAGAATGAAGTTGTTAAGTGTTTTATCAAGGTAAATGGCACAAACTTTGTGAGTAATAATGGATTGATGGTTCTGTATTATAAGTGAGGGGAATAAAAAATTGCAAATATTAAGAACATTAAAATATAATAAATATCATATTAATTTCAAGGGTCACAAAATGGCGATACTTTTGATGTTTGGGTTTTTCAATATCAAATTCCCTATAACCAATAAAATTGGATAGGTTATTGATTTATTTTAAAATATATCTTTTTTAAACCTCTTTATTGACTAATTTTAACTTTTTCTGTATTAAAAATCTATTTAATCATTGAGGGATCAAAATTTAATTCTGATGTGGGAGGTTACTCAAAAATTTTACATGTGTGAAAAATTTTACCATTTCCCATTCAACATGTCCTCTTGAAAGTTTTATTTTTTATTTTTTTTATCATTTCATAAAATATAAATTAACCACAAATATCATTAAATCCATTTAGGTACTAGTCAAAATTTTTATTTTAAAGAAATAATGAATAATATATTTATAAGAAAATATATTTCACTAAAATTTAAACATTATTATTGAATATAAAATTTGAGTAAGATGATAATTCATCAAAAATATTATTTTTTATTTTTTTTAAAGTCAATAACATTGATTTTTATACTCTTTTCACAATAATTGTGTTACTGTTATGTAAGAATTTAAGGAAATAATACCATCACTAGAAATTAAATTTAAATTAAAATAACAAAAATAACTTATTTATGATAAAAATAATCTTCTTTATTAATTTAATAAATCATTTATCCAAAATAAAACATTTAATAAAAGAGAGTAGCATTTTTGTAAATGAATGTTATAATCAATTGATAGTGGAAATAAATTTTAACTTTTCTAATCAAGGATGGTTATGGTAAACAAACCCATATAATAAAATAAATACAAGTTTTAGGGATATTTTTGGTCCTCATGGCATAGTTTTAACTATGTTTTACACTTACCAAGGAAACATCATTTTTGAAAAAGTTACTATTAATAATGAAGAAAAATAAAAGGGATATATTTTCCAAAATATAAATTCATTATTGAAAATATTTAATAAAATTTTCACGATTAAATTTCTTGAATTCTACAATTAAATTATAATATAAATGAGTAAAATGAATCGAAATACAATTTTTTGAAAAATGTATTTTAAGCTAAATAATTAACTTCTACCAATATTAAACAAGATGATAATTCAAATTCAGTTATTTAGATTATATATAATTATAAGACAATTATGTTACATTATGTCCAAATATATACCATAAAGATATATTAAAATTATTTTTTGAAATAAAAAATGATAGTTTTTCTAAAATCATTATTTTTACTATTCACAAGAAAATCAATCTTTTCAGAAAAACAAAAAAGATCCCAAGTCTATTATGATTTGATTATTTTAAAAAATTATAACTATTTTTTCAAATAAAAATTATTAAATGGTAGAAATTAATTATAATATCCGCGCACAAAATGTATTCAAAACCATTTTTGAAGAAAATGTATTTTTGAAGCATAAAATGAATTTATTATAGTTACATGCATAATGAAAATAATTAAATGAATTTTAATTCATTAACATATGATATATAATATTTTTATTTCATTTTAATCATTTATCTATAGTGATTATTTTAATTTATTAATATAAAAAATAAATTATACACATAAAAAATGTTTTATGAAAATATCTCTTTCAAAATCAAATGATTTTATCTTCATTAAAAAAATAACTATTAACAAAAGAATAATTGATTATTCATTTTTTTAATGAAAAAATGTCAAAATATATTTCATAATATGGTTATTCTAATTCATACCCACCAAACCAATGGCTAATTAACAACGGCCATATATAAATAATAATATTTCTTTAGTATATCTTGATTTAATTTAGTTTGGATTTGGGTGTATCAAAACCTATCATATGCATTTAATCATTTAAATAGAAATATATTATAAAATATTGGGTAGTTATTGATAGAAATATGGAAATTTATAAGGCTGGTCTTGTGCATATTAGGTGATAAAACATGTACCTAAATCATATCAACCGCATCATAATGTTGAAATATAAAAATGAAAATTTCTATCTCACAACAAAAATCATAAGAGTTTCTCATGAAAGTGATTAT
This sequence comes from Viscum album, assembly GCA_963277665.1. NCBI lineage: Eukaryota > Viridiplantae > Streptophyta > Magnoliopsida > Santalales > Viscaceae > Viscum > Viscum album. Next base: position 1,495,578,957 of record OY728142.1, read on the forward strand.
AAATGAAAAAATTAATCAAAATATCTTCAAAAGACCTCTAATGTTATAAAATTAATATGGGATGTCTATTAATGGATATAGACGTCAATAATATATAAAAACTATGAAAATTGTGTAACTAAATATAAATGTTTTAAATAAAACACATGAAACGAAATTAGAAATAATTTGAACTAAAAATTTATAAAATATATTATAAAATATATACCTATAAAAAATATCGTGGATATTTTAATCATTTTAATAAATTTTAAAATATTCAAATATAAAAAATAAAAATAAAAATTGTTATTTTTGGATAGTTTGTTAAATATATTTCTTAGGTGAAACTTATAATAAAATTAAGACATAATAGAAATATAATTATGAAAACTAAGAAAATAAATAGAAATAAAAGAATCATTGGTTTCCCCATAGGACAACTTATTTTACAGCCTTTAGTCAGTATTTATAGAACAAATCCCCAATCTAAAGGAGTTTTTTTTTTTAATATTGAACCACCACATTTTGAATTCTCTAGAACCACCTAATAAAAACATAATCTTATGTATAAGAGGACATTTAGAAGAAAGTAATTGGGTCATGTGATGTAATATAACCTTTTAACTCCTAATATCCAATATATTGTATTAAAATTTCCACATGTTTTTAAATTTTCATAATTATATTATCATATTGGGGGGTAAACATGTAGTATAGGTATCCTCATTGAGTATATCATGTTCCCTAAAACTATTATCCTAATCACTTATAGATCCCCCTTACGTATTAGTTTTCAAATTAATATAATCCTTAAATAAGATTATGAAAACATTCATTACTACAAACTCAACATGTTAATGATCATGATCTTGAATTATACATGTCTGTAGTGGCAGTGGATCCACTCCTCTAGGGAGAATCAATAATCCTTATTTACTTTATAATTGTGTAATTGAATTAATATCTTGTTACATAAATATTTTTTTTATTATCTATTTATTTAAATTAAATCCTTGATTAAGAAGAGTCGCGTGTTACTCAATGAGTTAAAATATAAATTTTTTCCAATTCAATATCCCTTATGTCAATCCTATCGACAAATGATTCTAAAAAATGTGTAGTCTCATTTCATGTAAGCTCTACTTGTTCTTGAATACATTCTAGCCACATGATTGTGTCATCTATAGGTGTATCATCAGCTTCATATTTTTAATGATTCCTTCACTAAATCATACAAAAATTAACAAAGTTAAAACAAAATAATTATTTAATGTTATGGAGGGATTAATAATGAAAAAGAAATTAAAAAAAATAAAAACTTACAATTTAAAAAATCAAATGATATTCAATGAATTATATTAATTAAAGCGTCATTGATATTATTATGAATTATTAATGTTTTTATGTTAACAATTTTTCTATGGTTGTACTTTTTATTTTTTTCACTACACACATGTTAATCCATGATAATATATCTGTGGAATCAATTCTAATTTTGAGCACTGTGTTTTATAAATACTAGTACATAACATAGGAATTTTACTATAGGGAAAGGTTTTTGGATGAAAAATTGTAATGGATGAGTTTTATAATAAATTTAATAAAATATATGGGGTTGTGTTAAGTAAATTAGGATAAATGGGAGAATGTGAAGACTAAATATAGCCTAGTATTAAACTTATATGTTCATACTTAATATGTAGTGGATAATTTTATATGAGAGATAAATTTAAATAATTCACTCGACTTTTCCTACTATTTGTGAGGATAAAGTGGGATACCACTATTTTACACCTAATAAAGATCCTTTAATTCATTCCCAGGTCTCCCTAAAGAAGTCAGACGTCTCTATGAGGTTCCTAACAAGATCCCATAAAAATAATGAAGGCTTATGGTTTTATGATATTTATGTGATTCCACTCTCAAAGAGTTAATCTATATTTTCTAATCACCAATCCACATGGATGTACTTCTAGTATCAATGCATTATTCTTTAGTGAACAACTATTACATTCATTTTCTCACCACCACAAGGGACCTAATATTATTTTTCTATTATCTACAGGATTATGCATTACTATTAAGAGAGTTTATTATCATATAGAAACACTTATATTAGAAACAAATAAGGAAATCAATTAAAAACTAATCCATATTTCATACTAAATCAAGCTTCTGTCCCACCACAATCACGTACAGAAGTGTGATTATGTGATGATAAATCATAAAAAAACAAAAAAAAATATATATTACTCTTCCAACTTATTATTTATATTCCTATCTATGTTCTTATCATACTATTTAGGTCTTATGCTTTGCCAAAACATATTCTTAGATTTTGTGCTATATGCTATATCCAGTTCACTAGGTGGTCAGCCTCTTTCACTATTTGTGTTGGATTCCACTTATAATTAATCTAAAAGGATTACATCAAGATACTTTGGTGATCTATACACAATTTTTATGTAGCTAAAATAACTTAATCCTTGATCCTTACAAAAAAAATATGGTATCACTCATATCATCTTCTCTTGAGTCCTCTTAATTTGAATAAAATTTCCCATTCTCTCCCCACTATCTTAAATCACTCATTGTTGATCATTAGATGCATGATAAATATTTATTTATAAGAAAGATAGTTAAATAAAATCATTTTATTCAATGATTTCTAAATACACATTCTATATCTTCATCATGCTTTGAGTTGAAACTACTAACATGATGTAAGTGTTGATACATAAAAAATTAGTGGTGAATTATATTAATTTCTCCAATGATACTAATCGATTAGTATGAAAAAAATATTTTGAAGATAAATTTTATTCAAATGAATATAGAAAATTCCCAAAAAAAATTCCTCATTTTTATTGGGGTTATTTCATCTGAAATAAAGGTATACCAAAGAAATCGTGTTTTCATATCTAGAGAATTCGAAATCCATACATTTCTATTAATCATGTAATCTAATCATGAGGTGTTTCATTAGACATAATTTTTTTTTGTTTCTTCCCAAATCAATTTTATATTTCTTCTTATTTACTAATTAGGGGGAAGCATTCCTCATGGATTTTGTTATTTAGAAGAATCCATGATATCTATCCTCTTTTGGTCACATTCAAAAATCTAATCCATTATTGGATTGATGTAAAAAAATTCATCCTCTACTATCATGACCTTGATTTAAATTTCAAGTACCAATATCTTTTATATAAAATATTTATCTCCATTTTTTCAGTTTTAAAATTATTTAATAATCATGAGTATATTTCAAGTGTGTCAGTTTAATTGAAGTAAGCCACACCATGGACGGGGCATGTTGTATCATAGGGATGAACTCTCATTTGAGGTTGTGCCATAATGCAGGTGATCCATTCCATGGATTCACGGAATCAAGGGGACCAATTTTTACCTTAGGATCATGTAACCGGGTTAAACCCATAAGGATGCACCATTAAAAAATCATGTAAGAGATCCCACATTATAGCTAGTAGGGTTACGTCATGGTGGACCTCTACACCGATTTTTTATTTTGTAATTATACTATTTTACACCTTACTCATTTATACCCGTTTAAGCATATTATTCCATCATTTCTGAATCTCCCATGTCCCAGGCACCGATCCCCCCCATTCCCTTCCCTTTAGACTTGTTTTTTAGTGGGATATCACGCTGAATCTCTTAGAAATTAGCATGAAATTGATCTATTCCCTATCCCTTAGATCTTATCTCCATTTTTTCTTAAATATATATATATTCCATGTTCATGGATCCTAGGTCTCTTATACAATTTTTCTATAAGTGCGGGTTGTATTGATTTATGATAACAATTTCCATTCAAGCATTCAAATGTCCCTTTTTATGGTGATTCACTATGTTGATTATGCTTCAGGTAACACCCCATGAATTAAGATTCTTTTTCTCTATAAAACATTCAATGTGTTCAATAGATTATGATGAACGCAACACCAAATAAATTTAATAACTCTTTATTATAAAAAAGTGAATTATATTATGATAAAATTAAATGAAAATTAAATTTTAAAATTGAATAATTAATTATAATGAGTATTACAATACTTTTTAATATCTAAAAAAATGGTTTGTTTAAAAACATTGTTTTTATATTTCAGTATATATTTTTTCAATAATTTTTTATATTTTTAATTATATGAAACAGAAAGAATCTTTTAATTCAGTGTGTCAAACATTTATTAGGGTGAATTTTTTATACTTTTATGAAATGGTAGATTTTTAGTTGAATAGTGAAAAATATTATTTGTATAAATAATGTAACCTTTATGAAATTATTATAACATAAGTGATGTTATTTATATTATTATATTTAATCATGTATTCTATAGAGTAAATAATATTTCTAAAATGATATATGTATTTATATGGTTTAAATGCATGTTTTTTATATTTAGAGATGATTTTAAGAAATTTATAATGGAATCCACACATCGGGGATGATTTAGAGTAAAAATTATAAAAAACTGGTATAAAAGCAATAATAACACAACATGCACCTATTCAAGTGGCATGACTCAACCAAGATAATTATACACCAATGTCATGGACCTGAACCAACATGCATTGTAATTCACTGAAAACGTTTTTTATACCCATACTAGAAGTTTTTGGTGGATGAAAATGATGATTTACACCTTGTATAATGAAAAAATGTGATGTGCACTTCCACATACTGACCATTGAAATATTATTTTCAAAGGGTGTCATTGTTATCCATGTAATTTCTAGGAAAACATAGTAAATATGGCTGACTTGAGTACACACCATGTAATTTTTAGTATACACCATGTAATTAATTTTTATATGAATATTAAGGTAGGAATTTGAGTTTTAGGTTGGCTATCATGGGGGTGAGGGTGCTTCCAATTTCTTGACTTGATCCAACCTAAAATATATTAGACGTTTTAATTTATTTTTCCTTCTTTTATAGTTCTTCTGTTCTGTCACTCCATTTTCCTCATATATCCATAGTAGGGGTAGAGTACTAACTTAATCCTCTCATTAATAAAATTTCCATAAGAGGGTATGTTTTTATTTAGGTTGTAATTCGATATGAGTGTGTTGTAATTATAAATCTAATATATTTATTTGTATTGTGATATTTATTTCATAGACCCAATAATGAAATAATTTTGATTTACCAGTGGGTTTTTACTACACCACAAATGAAAATATTTGTGAAAACTTATGGAATTAAAGAGGTGATCTCATGAAAATTCAGTGAGCTCGACCCCACATTCATGATAGAGTTTTAAAAAAATGTTTTTAAAATTATTTATTATCAATTCAAGGTATTAATTTATTAAAATAATAGGTATTTTTTTATCTGACCAAGAAACAATAACATAATTGAATCCCCATGGAATGTTAATTTATAAATGAATTTATATAAATAATAATGAATTTTATAATTAACCCTTACCATAATATAAACCTCACAAGTGTATTTTCTAGTTTTATTATTTTTCTTAATATATCATTTGTTTTTCAAATACCTTAGTCACTCACATTCCCTCACAACCATTATATTGATAGATTAATTGATTGAAACTCTTATGCTTGTGACTACAATACCTTTTACTTTCTCCCAATGTGATCGACCCCTACTCCCACTAGCTACCCTATTAGAAGAGTGAACAATTTATAATTTTTATGCACCATATGATGAGGGTGGTCAAAATACGGGCCCCAATTTTTTATGACTAAAACCATGATATGTAGTGTGATTTTTTTGAGAAAAGTTTGGTTAGTTTATATTTTTTATTTTCATTTATTATCTATTTCTTGGGTACCCTAATATCACATCTGGATGATTGAGTATTCAATTGGAGATTTGTATTCTTCTCCAAGAGAGGATATTTATCTATTAAATCAAAGTTTTTCATACTTTTATCTTTAGGAATAGTATCCATACATGGATGATGATTTCTAATACAAGAAATACCTATTTACATTCAACACCTAACCCTCCTCTTCATTTTTAGAACTATTCTTAGATAACAATGAAAATTTATTATCAATAAATAAATCATTTTCTACTCACCAATTAGACCAAACCAAAAGGATTTATAGACATAGAAATATTGTAAACTAACTATAAATAATAATTACTAATACGGATGATTTGGGAGTGTGTGTAGTTGGATGTTCTCATTTTTTATCGACTAAGTTAGTATGTAATGATGTGGCCCCAACTTATTTTGAATTAAATTTTTCAGAAAATGGTTTTTAAAATACTCAAATTGAAAATGGGACATGTCATGTCATACTTGTAAAAAAAATGGTCAATTATTACCTTTTGAACCCTCTTATGATTAATTACCTACTCTAGAGGATTCATGTGATTATTTTAATGTTTTAATCATTTTTTAAAAAGAACCCAATGTGGTGAAGATGCACAGGACCTAACCAATACATAGTCCCTCCTTTAGAAATAATTAGTCATAGAGACATGTTATTATAGAAAACCACCCAAACCCCCTGAATTTCAAAGAAATATTTTGAAATTGAAGGGAGCCAAGAGCATGTAATGGTTTTCATAGGGGAATCCATATCCTCTTTCACATCATGGGTAGGTACTTTTACTCATGTTAAGAAAAAGTCCTAAAACAAAGGTTCTTTCTAGGAGGCAACCCAAAATCCCCTCTCTCTTATTTATGATTTAAATAGACACATAGTGTATAATTATTCTCTATATTCTATATAACTTTTTTGGGTTTTTTCCCACTCATAAGAAAACATTGTTGGATGTGAATTAAATAAAAATACACATTGTTTCTCCAAAATAAATAGTGTTTGATTCATTGAATAGTGTATATTATAATATTACATTTATAAAATGCAAATAATAATTTAGTAAATAAATAGTAACAAAGTATATGCCTCACATGTGAATATGGAATGGTCAATAGATGGTATCTATGGCATCGCTAGTTCGAATCCCTCCAAAACATCCTTTAGTACTGGAGTATTTATTTTATACTCATGTGTTTTAAATACTGTGTGTGTCTTTATTATATATACATAAAATAATTTCAAAATATAACAAATCTTGTTATAGGGTTTCATTAGCTGGTAGGGTTGTAACCCACGGTCTAAAAAAATTAGTTATGAGCACTTCTTGTTGACTGAATTCCATTATTTTTCTATAATATAAAATCACATGATGTGTTTTCATATAAATTAAATGTGTTATATATATATATATATAATTTCTATAAGAATTTTCAAACAAATTTAAAAATAAAAATACTCATAAAGGTATTGTTGGGGTGATGGGAAGAGTTATAACCTAGGGTCCAAAAGAGCTGGGTACGAATCCTAGCAACCCCCCTACATTTTTCAATTATCAAAAGTAAAAACATAATTCATGATTTTTTTCTTAAACTCTATTTTTACATAAGTATTTTATAAAACTATAGAAATAAAATTAATCCTTCAGTACTATAAACATCACTATAGTTTTTTAGGGTAAAAACATGGGTCAAATCAGTCACTGAATCAAACCATTCCCAAGCATTGGAATAATTACTATAATTCTGTATTTATATTTATGGAACTCATGATGTGTATTTTTTAGGGCACAATTTATATAAGTTTTTTTGTAAATGTTTTTTAAATATTTATAATTCTATATAATTATAAATAACTAATAAATAAAAATTATATTAAAAACCACATAATATAAATATATAAATAACTTATATATATATATATAAACACAATTGGTAGCCTGATACACAAGCCATATGACACAGATTTAAATTATCGGAACCCTAACGTGGGTAGTACCGCTAACCCCATCCTCATTGGGTTATGCCATAGATTCCACCCATCCACCACATTAGAATTTGTAGATACACGGATAGTTTTCACCCAAAATCACTATCATTTAATAATTGGATATAGGTATATAATTGTTCTAATCTTATTTCCTTATTTCCTATGATTTTTATGAAAATTTAGGATCTAAGTTGTGCTCAGATTAAATCCTTGTAGTAAATGGTCACACACAATGAACACATGGTGTGTCCTTTTGGTACATTACCATTCATTTTCATTACACTTAATTTTAGCAAACATGGAATGTGTGTTTGAAACACTTCATATACAAGTTCCTCTAACCTACTTAAGAGATGTCATGTGATAGATTATACATGAAATGAATTCCAATTTGAAAAAAAATCAATGTGTGTGTTTAGTACATGAAATGTACTACTTTATGGTAAAAACATGGAAAGTGTATGCATGTTTTCAGAGAACATGGGTTTCTACCCTTACAAATTAGACGCGGTGTACTCTTGAATCCATGTTGCGTACTTTGTAAATACTAATTTTATTCCTTTTTTATATTTTTCTTTTAATTTATTTTCTTTTTTTACCATTGAATTTATGGATGGAGGAGATCTTTCATAAGGGAAGAATCCCATGGTATTTCACTATGTATAGAATTCCACTTCACATAGTGGTAAAGTGGATATTTTAGATGATAATTCAATGGTATGCTTGCTAATTTCATAGCTACTAGCTTTGGTGATTTTGTATCCTCTTCTGCTACCAATTCCATCTTCTATACTTGCATACAGTCCTTTGGACATCGTGGAACCAGAACCACCAGATGTACTATCATTTAAGATATCCACCTCAGTATCAATAGAAAATCATTGAGGTGTTCCCATGGCCTGATGACCTTATCCCCAACCATGTCTTGTTTTGGATGATCATCATTCAACTGGTGACCAAAAATGATTCATTTTATGACGAATGATCAAGATTATCAGTAGGTTCATCAATAAAAGTATATTTGATTGATTGAGTCTCATGGAGGAGATTAGGTAGCCATTATGGAACACACACCTCATTATGGGTTTTCAGATTCTCCATTATATATATAGATATTTATTTTTGGAGTTCAACGCATCATTATATTTTGAGAAGATGACATATCTGGAGACACCAAGCGATAATGTGACACCAATATGTTTGTGATTAGGAATATTATTTTTTTTCACTTATGAACAAGGGGTTTTCCTGATCCTGTAGTTTATACCCACATCCACCTTCCCCACCAACTATTATTACCCTCAATCACCAAGAATTATCTATCAATGTTTGTGTGGGGTGAGAGCTTTATGGTCCGGATTTCTTGTACACTCATCAAACCACTCTTCTATTTCATCCTTAATTATTTTCGTTCCACAATTTTCCCATGCCATGATGACAAAGGATTTGTGTATCTCCACAACATGAAACTTGTCACCTTTATCATTAGACATAAATACCTTGACTTGCAATACATTACTACCTCATAATCCCATGTAATGTTTACAAGTCGACATGTTATCCTAATGGTTCGGTTTTATGCCACCCAATTGACACACCACATATTGGTTTTTTTGAGACCACTATCCACCATGATAACAAATATTCTCCAAAAAATATGGACTCTCTTTGTATTATTCATATGATAGTGGTACAAAAGTGGGGGATCACCTAAGTTCTCATTCAAGATCTCCCAACACCATTTGTGGTGATATATGATCCACCTACCCCCACTAGTTCTGCTGATCTGGTACCACCACCACCTCCACCTGTAGTCTCTCAATCTCTGTCCGTCCCCCTTCTTATATTGATCCGTAATATTCCACCATTCCGCCTATTATCTCATCCATAACCCTACATCCACCTATACCCTCATCTAATCCCCAATCCCCTCCTATATAAACACTATCGATCATCACCTTGATAGGATTAAAATTTTACTAGGAATTCAACATTAACACTTAGGCCATGAGATTATACTAGATCATATGCCTCAACCCATCATTAATCATTTAGCCCCGAGGGACCTATCACTATCCCCCACCACCAACATTGTTGTTATTTTCATTGATTAAATGGGAACCACTTACACTCATGGGGACTGTGATATTTTGTCTATGAAAACACATATTAAGAATTCCAAGTTGTAACAGTGCCCACTACAGATGCACTTTCCTAACCAGATCCCCTTGTTTTATACATTTCCTCTCTTAAGGCCACTGAGTGACTATTTGTACAAGAATAATTTTCACACACACACATACACATATATCTATGGTGGTTTTTTATATATTGATTTTCATTTATTTGGTATATTTTTTCATTACATTGAAATTCAGAGCTATTATCAATATTTTTTGGAATTCTTCTTTAAACATCTTCACTATTTTTATTTGAGTATTAGGTGAGTATTGTATTTATGACTATATTTTTTATCCTTATCCAGTTTAGTTCATTAACTACTCCATTAGTCTAGTAGGTTTTTGTGTTATTTCAAATCCTATTTTCCTCTTGGATTTCACATTGTGTACCAAGTGAGATATTAAGTGTGAGAAGAGTTATTCAACCTCACTGGTCATATTCCACTAACATAAACAAGGAGATATCATTAATTAGATGATATATTTTAAAATATTGGAAATTTTTTAGAAATTATAATTATATATAATAAATACATAAGTGGTGATTTGGAAATTTTAGAGTTTATTTTTAATTTTTAAATTATTTTAAAATGATTACTACTGTTTTTATTATTATTAATATTAATTCATAAAAGTTTTTATTTATTGGTCGATTTTTTAATCTCATTCCCAAGAGAAATTCTGAGCCTTTTAAAATATTCATTATTATACCATATATTAGAGATATTCTCAGGATATACCTAACTACTAGATATTACAATTTCTTATTATAAAAACATAATGATTTTGAATCACGTTAAAATTATTATGGAATTCAATTTTTTTCAACCCATTTTGAATTTGATACCAAATCTACATTATATATTTTGTGATATTCGTAGAAACTGTGAATTAACTAGATATGAAGACATGTCACCAGAATATTCATCATTTATACACTAATTAGTTTATTTTATTTCATTATTATTAACATTATGTTTTTATATGGAGTTTGGATATTCTGGGTAGATTTTAGTTAGATTCCATAAAAATAAATACAGGCGAGAGTTTCTCTTTTTCATCTTGGTGAAAGGGTTCAAAAACAACAATTACACGTGTTTCAAAGTGTCCCCTTAAAAAATTGAAAACATGAAAAATTAAAAAATTGAAAAGAGGAAAATATTCATTAATTGTACTCAAAATAGAGTTATAGACCCGTGTTGGCATGGGAAAAAATATAAATGATATCATTTAAGATATTATTAAAAGGATTCATTTTCATTCATAATTTCATTGAATATAATTTTTTATTTTTAAATTATATATTATTATGACCCAGTTATAATATAAATATACAATATATTATTTTTAGAATTCTTAAAAAACAACACAAACATACTCATAAAGACTGTATAAGTTTACTGCCTTTGGAAACTAGGATAAAATATTCTAACTCAATGAATGATCATCAATGTTTCCAACAATTATCTTCCACCTTATTAATCCTAATTAAAAACATACCTACATAACCTGTGAAAAGAAAACATTAGAAAGGGTGAGCTCTAATGCTCAGTAAGGGTAAATAAATGAATAGTTTAATAATACAATGAATATAAGGGTATGAGAATATGATAATTACATTTTAAGATCATACCATACATATCAAAGATCATAATCCTGAGATATGGCATAAATATCGACCGTTCATAAGAAATGAATAATAAAATAATTAAAAACATGAACCATTTGGGAATATCACAGGTATAATATATATGATTTGTGGAAAACACATAAACATGTAATATGTTTTCCTATAAGTCGAGGATTGTTTCCAAAAAACTTATCAGGGACCTTCAAGGGGACTACACCTACTAGGGGAGATACACCACCATCCCTAGTCACAATCCTTTCCTTATAAGGGATCATGTTTCCCCATATACCCATAGTGAACTAGGTTTCTTTATCTTCCCATATTGGATCATGTTTCTCTGTCTTCAAGCAGAATATTTTGAATCCCCATCTTCCCATAGTGGATCAGGTTTCCCCATATTCCCATAGTGTATCGAGTTTCCCCATCTTCCCAAGTGGATCAATCCCATCAACTTGAATCCCCTAATTATCTAATGAGATATAAATCTTTACACAATTCATTGGAGGGAGATATAGGTCCTACCCATCTCATAGTAAAATCAAATGTATTTTTGAAATAAAAAAATTATCTTATCATGACTCATAGAAAGATATGTGTTTTATAAACATCGTATAATAACCGATAAAATTAAATTGGTATCATAACCATTTAATCATATAACAACCTATGGAGAATATATAGGTTTCATAATAATTTCAACAAATCATAACTTTTGAAATGAAACAGGTTACATAAACATATAACTTGTAAAAGGGATCAGGTTTCATAAACATATAACTCATTAAAGAGAAATGAGTTTCATAAAAATCACATCATCAAATCATAAACCATTTAGAGAAATAATATGAATTGAACCTTTGGTTTATTTTTCAATAATGGAATTAGTAACACCAATGGATGTCGTATTAGAAGATAAATAATTCGGGAGTTTTTTTTAAAACACTCACGAGGAAATTATGCTTTCATCTTTAAAAAATTATTTTTAAAACAAAAATCATTTTGAAAACCATTTTCCTGAAAATAAACATTAAAATTTACAATTTAATCATTGAAAACATTTTGTAAACTTATTTCTTTGAAAAAAATTAAATAAATCATGAAAAAATTATGGAAAAAATTTCTTTAAGAAATTATAAAAAAATATTAAAAACATTATGAAATCTATTTCATTGAAAATACTTTGAAATATTATAAAGAAATATTTAAGACATTGTGAAAATATTTTTCCATGTATAATTATAAACAATGATTGAGAATGCTTTGAAAATAATTTTCCTTATAAACATATAAAAGAAAATTATAAATGTATGGAAAACTATATCATTTAAAATAATTTTAAAAATTATAAATAAATCAGGAAAAAAATTCAAAAAAGTTTTCCGGTTTATATAGATTAAAAATTTATAAATAATTCTTTAGAATATTTTGAGAAAAATCCTTGAAAAAGTCTAAAAGAATCAGGTATATTTTTTTTAAACTATTTAGTTGAAAATGATTTAAAAATTTATAAATAATTTTTTAAAATAGTTTGAAAACCATTTTCCATTAATATGTAAAATGAATCTTGAAAACGTTATTAGAAAACATGGATTTGAATGGAGAAATATTTTTAAATAAAGGAGAGATTATGTACGATTTTTCAAAAAACAATTCCTTATTTTTAATTAGTAACAAATAGTTAAAAATGTTACCACTACTATGATATAACATTAATAATATTATGGTATAAATATTCATGAGTTTTCATGATATATGGATCATAAGATTTCACTAATGGAAGCATAGTCATAAAAAATTTCAATAAATGTGGAGAATGTTTCAATAAACTCTTACAACCACGTAACATTGAATTATACACCCCATTTAAGAAAATTAAATAAAATAAAGCCTAGAATATTATAAAAATAATAATATTCATGAAATAATATTTAAAATGTACTATATACACCTCATAGAAAAATACAGGTACATAACACGCCATCTGTCTCAAAGAATGGAAATTCAGAAAAAAATAATTTACGAATTTGGTAAAATTTTAATCATAAACCCCATTAAAGAAATATCATAAAAAAGACATTAAAATAAACATAAATTTATGAAAATAAGTATAGATTATATATATGGTCAGTATAAACTCCATATATAATCAATATAAGGTGAACATGGCTTGAGTCTCAGGAAAAATAAATGTTAGATGTCAAAACCATTACCATAAGCCTTAAATTTCATTGTACTCATTCAAAATTCGTATATAATAAATTTAATTTTATTTTAAATGTTCCATATAACCAAATTATTATATATAGTTCCATATATGGATTTATATTACCCTTTTATTAACAATCCCATGTTATAGTTGTGTTTTGGGAAATACCTACTTTTTTCACATGTGTCCTAATTTATTATATTTTTGGCCCTCAAACTTATATAATGATTTATAGAATATAAAAAATGATATAAATATCATTAAAAGTTATTATATATGTATTTATAATAACCTATTAATCATATAAATGTGAAATGGAATACACCATTAATGAAGATGGTAAGCCATACGTACGCTTGAACGCTGTTTTCATTCAATTATCATATTTGAAAGGAAAAAAGTAAATAACATATATGTATATATTTAATAGTTACATTATAATTATTATTTCATATATACCATATATTATTAATAAACCAATTCTTAATGAATTCTTTATATAGTGTGAATGAATCACATCGCTTTGATGAGGCGATAGTCCACACTTACTCAAGCGATATTATCATATTAAAAAAATGTAAATCTAGTAGGTATGTGTTATATAATAATTCAAAAAGTGAAAAATACATCCTAAATATCATATATATCATATAAAAACATATTTTCTATCATAATTTACAATCGTGATTGGCAGTAATGGAAAAAAACTAAATTGTTTTGCGAGGAACTAGTTCACCATATACAAGAACGGTAAGTTCATTTCATATTAGATTGAGGTGTGCGTCAGTTTATGTAGGAAAATTAGAATAAAAACATCTCAGTATATTTAGGATACTTAGGTTATTATGTAAGAATTGAATAGGAATACTTGAGGGGGGTGGGGACTGAAAATAAAACAAAATATCTTGAGGACGGATTCCACATCTTCTTTGGGAAACTCCTTTTGGTTTTCCCCAAATGACATCCTTGGATGGATCCAAAGTGGCTTGAGAGGTGTGTGGAAGGGGAAGAGTAAATTCCTTTTTATTGTGTAGGATGTGTGACATTATTGTAAATAACAAAAGTTTATCCCTAATGGGAGGTCTCTCTTACCTCATGTGATTCAGAAATAGAATAATAATAGAGTAAAGTAATTTAATAGTCGATAAAAATATCCATAACAAAGAAAATTATCTTTATAGTTTTGTTTCCAAGTCTTTATATTTCCTTATATTTTCTTATTTAGTTTTATATTTAGGTAAATAATTTTCCAACAAATGTAATTTAACTATAAGACTAAATTAATGTGTGTTTCATTAGAAAATATTTACCCACTAAATTATAAATATTATATCAAATTTATAAATTAAATATATCAATTTTTGGAAGTTAATTTTAAAACAAGGGCATGTAACGCATAGATACAATGCATTAACCAGAACCATGCTAGTAATATTTATACTATTTAGGGGTCTATATACTTATTATAGAAGATAATTTTGTTCATTAATAGAATATATTTTATATTTATTTACACTTAGTATTTTTCATAATGAATGATTTCTATTAATTTTAAATATTTTAATAAAATATAATTTATATTAAAGTAACAAAAAAATAAATTTTAAGATTACTTATTTAATTTTTAATTGAAAAATAAAAAAATGGAATCCAAATATAATTAATTAAATTCATTGTAACATTATATATTCATCTAAAAAATAATGGAACACAATAATTTATTAAATGTACTTTACTTTTAATGTTTTTAGCATCATTTAGTTTATTTAATTATTTAAAAATAATCCTTGGGTTTGCATTTGTTAAGTGTTTAATGTAACTACTTCATGTCTAAAAATTAATTATACATAATTATGATAAAGAGGAATAATTCAAATTTTAAATGTATATTTATAAACCAAAATATATTGTTTTTTCCATATATCAATTTTTATAAATGATAATGGTAAGGAAAGTTTTTTTTATTTTTCCTTATTTAACTTTCAAAATAGAGAACTGTTAGAGAATAATATCAAAATAACTCATATAATTATATACATGAATCTATATAGTATAAATATAGTAATCCAATTGATTTTGGACTTTTTTTTCATTTTGGCCATCCAGTGTATGGTTTAGTCCCTTGTTATGTTAATTTTTCTCTTAATCGTTGTAATTAATTTTAATGAATTTCAGTAATATTTTATATAAAAAACTAATTTGACATTATTAGACATTATAAATTATGATGATACAAAATAATGATCCATTTTTATAAATTAAAATCAAATATGTGAAAAAAAAAATCAAAATTTAATTCCACAGATGGGACGACCCGACATAATTTTAATGTAAAAATTTTCAATAGTTTTGTAAGTTTTTATGTCCAATTTTAATGTGAAATTGATTAAAATGAACAGAATTTAATTTATTAATATATAATTAATCTAATTTAACTTTAAAAACTTCTGAAAACCTAATTTTACCTCATAAATAAATTGGACGAAATCAAATTTTTGAATTAAAAATCGGTATTATTCATTATTCATCAAAAAATTAAACATCAAAAAAATACCCAAAATTCACCATAATAAAATTTTTATGTTTTTATTTGAAAAATGAAGATTTATTTGTAAAAAAATAACTATAGTTTCAAAAATCAAATTTCAAATGTGATAACTATTAAAAGGAGGTAAAATTATTTTTTAAAAGAATACGTCTTTTTATTCATAATATTTGATTAATTTTAATCTTATACCTATAAAATATGTTGTATGAGTATAAAAAAACGATTTAATATAAATATTTAAATATTATTTATAAAATAATTATAAGTGTTTTATTTAATTTATTGAGATAAAATTGTGTTTGTACATAGAAAATTTATTTTCTTATAAAAGTAATTTCTTTATATTCATATAGTCTTTAAGTACACTTATTGAAAATGATAAACAAAAGATTAATTTTATATACATGTGTAAATAATATTTTCACAATTTATTTATTCTTATTCGTAACATAAATTCCAATGTTTAGGTGGTAGCTATTATAATGTTTTAATAATCATATTAATAGTATATTTGTAGTTTGATTAAAACTAATCCTTCTGTGTAATTATAGCCATCTATTGGACTTCATATTGTGTATAATACAGAAGAAATATATTTTCCCATGTAACAAAAGATAATATGTGTGTTCTGTGTAGTGCACGTGATCCAAACATAGGGATTTAACATATATATTGAAAATATATTCTCTGTTGTGTGAAATAAAATATTTCAAAAAGATTAAATTTATTTGAAAAAAATTCAAAAACATATCATTGTATTACATTCATACTTATTTTCTATATGTAGATTGTTTTTTCATATAATTACATACACACCCTTAGCCTCATATTCATGGAAATATTAATGAAGGACCTCATGATTATTTTTATTTATTTTCTGTGTAGATATTTAACTAACTTTCAAGACTATTTATAAATTTTATATAAATGAGACTATAAATAATTGTAATTATATAGTCTTATGGGATGATTGAATCATTCTATAGGTGAGGTAAATCATTAGTGGCATATTTATTTTTGAAAAGATGAAAATTTGTAATTAATGAGGATAAATGTATTGAATTAAAATATATATGTTCCATGAATATGATACTTTGATATTGAATAAATTTTTTGAATTTTGAAAAAAAAGATAATACTGTTATATTTATAAATATAGTTAATTTTTAGGTCCACAAACTTACATACCCTGAGTGTGGGGGTGAATCATGGTATGGTAGATTAATACAACTACCCCTATTGATCTTTGTTTAATGTTAGAAAAAACAATCTTCTCTCTCCATCTCATTGCATAATATGAACAAATATTTTACCAAGGACCAGACACCACAATTTTACTTGGTTCAACCTCAATATGCTACATCCAATGAGCATAAATTGGTGATGTGCCGATGCACCAAATCCATTAAAATTCACATTATGGTTTACAATGTTCTGAGCAGACTCACTGTCCCTCCTGGTTTAAAACCACACACAATTTGAAATCTCACAACTCTCTCAACTAATGTGTGCTCACTGATTCTTCAGAATATCCACTCACAGTTTAAATTCTTGTAGGTTCCTTCATTCTCACTAATTAATGTATCCTATACTATATATTGATGCTCTATTAATGTCCAATTTACCTTCACTGATGAAAACCATTGTACCTCAGTACAACTGGGTAACTCCAAATATTTCATGCCACCCATTCTATGTCATGTGGGAAACATTCCAATTTTTTCACGAAACACCCCATTCATGCATCTTCAGTATTAAGGAACTCAAATCTTAGGTGAAACATTCTTAGTTTGCATTGAACTCAAAATATTTAGCGCAACTCCGTTTTCTTTATATTATTACGCGATCCAGAGCTCAAATTCTCTCGAAGTGTTAAGATTCATTTAATGAAAGTGGTTACCAATTATTTATAATCATTGCCAACCCTTTCACAGAAGATTCATTTTGTCAGGTAATATTATATTATAGTGTGAAAAAACCCCTTTTGATGTCGCATTGGGAACACAAGATTCTTTCGCGTAAACTCATATTTCACGCAACACCGACTCTTTTGTGCACATCATGAATTTTATATTTGTCAACATTTTGATCTCGAAACATGCGTTGTCACAAGCATCCAAACAACCTTATATCTTGCGTGAAAAATCCATTTTCAAAAACATGTTTCCCCATCTTCCAATTCGGGGGCCCAAAATTTCCAAAAACATAGGAAAATGGCACCACCATAGATCTGTTATTTTTGTACTCCCTTAAAATTGTCCATTCCTTTGTCATCGTTCTTTTTTCAACATAGGTTGTCAACAATGTCTAAGTAACTCACAACATACCACAAAAAATCTATTGGTTAACAAACCCAATCACCTCAAAATTGTTCAATAATACCTTAAGGGATTTTTTTCCTTGCATTTTTTGAATGATTTACATTTAAAGAATTTGTTATTTTTAATTTGATATTTAGATTTTTGTTAAGGGTAAAAAATTAATAAGTGTTAGGGAGTTTGATGTGTCAGATATATGGATATTAATTCATGTATATTATTGAGTATAAAATATATCTTCACTGTATATATGTTTTTATGTGTATCAAATGATTTATTTCAGGGTTTTTGTATTATTGTTTTGAGTTTCTAGTGAAATTAAAACATCATGGATGATTCATAGTTAAAATTGAAAATACACGGTGTGTATGTAATAAGAACATGTCATGTACATATGAAAGATCCACAACTCGACCTACATGCATACATGACCAAGTCATATACTAGAACCAAAATGTTGTGTACACTTATTTTATAAGTGTTTAGTTGATATAAATATATATAGATTCTATATATGTCGATGAAATATACTATGTACATCCACCTACTGACCACAAATGCATATAATTCAATGTGTGTAATTGTTGGAAACCTACCAATAGGAAATAAAATTAGTATTCATTTGATTATTTGATTTTTAGATTTTAGTACATTCCATGTAATTAGTTTTCTTATAAATGTATAGTGTATCCATCATGTTTAAGGTTAGATATCCATGGCGTGAGGTGCGACCACTTTGTTGAATCGATCTTCCCCAAAATCGAGTAAGAGTTTTATCTTCCTTTTTCATTATTTTATAGTGTTTCTTTTCTCACCCTCTTCCTATCATATCCATGGTAGGGGTCAAGTTTCTAAACAATCCATGAACTGTTACCATGGTCATAACAGGTTATGTTCATTGTGTTGGGGTGGTAATGCAGTTATGGGTGTGTTATAATTGAATCTATAATTTCTTCATTTTTTCATTATATTTAATTCATATATCCTTTTATAAATTAATTCCAACTTACTAGTGGTGTTGTATCAGACCATGAATGACCCTAGTGAATAAAACATAAGGATTGATAGTGGGAAATCCCATGGCTATTGGGTGATCCATGTACTACATTATTTATCATATTATGATAAAAACACAGTTTTACGTGATTAATTAGCACAATAGGGAGTTAATTTATAAATGGAATAGTTATTTATTATCATACCATTAAAAAATAACATACTTGGATCCCCATGGTTTGTAATTTCATAATCGAATTTAAATATTGAAGAATTCGGTTTATAATTAACCTGGACCTAATTAGAAGTTTAACATGTGTTTTTTCTAGTTTTTTCCATCTTCTACTCTCATTTTCACCAAATTTTATTATATCTCACTTTACCACACCACTATACATTTGAGTGATTAATTTATAGACACTCACTGTTATGTGACTATACTGAAATTATCTTGATCACTATAGGATGACTGCTACTCCCCTTAACTACCCAATTTGAAGATTGATGGATTTATAATTATTCCGAACCTTATGATGGGTCGTTGAAAATTCCTTGAACCACATGGTTCTATAAAGGAAAAAGAATAGAAATAATCCATCATTTTATGAACTTATAATTTTGGAAAAAAATAATTGAATAATACTAAATCTATAGGATTGAAATATTATTGGGTATTCCAAAAAATATTTTTTTACCTTTTAAATAAATAGCTTTTCCTATTGAAACAAGAAGACGAGGGGATGAATCCCCGTAGTTATTTAAATACAATATTACTGAGCTTCTAACTTGGTGTATTTATAGATGATAACATATTATTAAATGGGAAGTCCTCCCAAATTTCTCGATCCCCTTCTCCCTCAAGGTGGAGAAACTCTTTGTGAGATAGTAGATTAGCAACAATATTTTCACTTCCCATTATATCAAAAAAATTTAAATCAAATTATTAGTGGATTAGAACCTATATAATCATATTTTGCTTCACATATTTCCTATTAATAACATATTTGAGAGCTACATGGTATGTGTAGATAAACAACTTAGAGAGTACTAAGTAAAATTGGAATCTATTAAATAAAAATATGATGGAAATGATTTCTTTTTCAATTATGGTGTAATTAAGATGAGATTCCTTTAAATAATGACTGGTATAATAGATTGGAAAATGGATATTATTAAACCACAATCCAAGGACTCCCCCCACAAAATAATCACTAGTATCATAAAATAATTCAAAATTGTTAATCTAGCCTAGGGAAATAATTATTGGGGATTCAACTAACCTCTATTTAATAGTAGAAATACCCATATACAAGATTCACCAAATTTATAAAGGGAATCCTTTGATATGAAAAAATTAAATGGTTGATAGATTTTTGAAAAATATCCCTCAAACCGATGATAAATTCTCATGTTCCCAAGAAATATTTAGACTACATGGATCGAAGTGGGGATAGATAGTTTGAAGATTACCTAAATATTTTGAGGGTTTAATTAAATTCCCCCTTTGGATATCTGGTTTTTTATGTCGACATTATGATTCACCATAAAATGAAACTTCTCCCAGATCAAGACCATATTTTTCTTATCAAACCTTCATAAAAAAGATTAAAATTCTTCCAGAATGCGTATCACTTTACATAGATGAATAAATCATTAATTAACACCTAAAAAATCTTCCCTACCAAATCATTGAAAATGGAAATCATAAGGCACTGAAATTTGGAAAGTGAATTACATATTCCAAAAACATGTGATGGTACAAAAATGTTTCATATATGAATATAAAGGTTCTTTTTACTAATATTATTTGGTGATTAAAATATAGTTATATAAAGAATAACAATCCAAAAATTAGTACAAATCAAACTCAACTTGTTATTCTAACATCTGATCCATAAATGGAAGTATAAAGTAGTATTTATATGAGGAATATTTTAACATAATATAATATACAGATACCATCCATATAATTATAGTACTCATAGGGATAATCTCATTATTATAATTAGAAACTAAAATGATCCCACAATTCTTAGGTACTACATTTAAAGGACTCATCCCAGAGATTCCAAATATTAGATAAATAATTTTGGCATCCAAGTGTTTAATAATCTTATTTTGGATAAATTATTTCATCAGACGGTTGATTATTTATTATGGTTAGAGATTTTAATTTTCTCTTTCTTCCAAAATTAATTTATGAGAGAAAATTATTATATTGAACCATTTAAAAAAACCATCCAATTGATGTCCAAAATCATTCTCTTTATAACTTATAAATGTCATGCTTATTATTTCTTCAAAAGAGAGAAATTTAAGATAGATGGAAATGTATATTTTTCTCTTAGTTATTTATACTTCAAGGATGATGGGAGAGGTTTCATTTCATGTTGGGGAGCCTTCAGAACTAAATACAAATTGGGATTAACCTTTTCACATTCCAACATTTTCAAGATTACTTATCACTTCCAATAATGGTTTCTTTGTCTGGAAACAAACCACACTTATTCAAAATATAAAATTATTAATCTTCCTCATTAATTTAGTCTTAACAATGTTTTGGGATGCCTGTATAAATGTCACATTATTCAAAATAATGTTCAATGGTAGAAACTATAATGAAATTTTAATATGATACAAAATAGGATTTCTTGACATCTTGGAATACATTGCAGGATATCATTTCATGACCCACATGAAAAATCATATCTCCTTGATGAACATAAATTAATAATTTACCAGTTTCTAGAAAGGTTCTTCAAATGTTCATTGGTACTTCAAAGTCTTCTTCCATGATGAAATTAATGAAATCAGATGACATTAAAAATTTTTTGATCATAACTAAACACCTTCCAAGAGTCTCTTAGGATTAATGTTTGATTTATTTTTAATTTGATGTGCGACATGAGTGGTTTTCATCTCCTCCAAACCTATATTCATGAAAATTATATATTGAATAAATTTATTCTAGGATAATATGTTTCAATGAATCATCCTGTATTAAAATTGGTCAATAGTACAAGGTATTAGAAAACATTTGGGATCTTGAAATTTTAGAAGTAGAGGATGTTTAACCATTACTAAAAATTACATAGTGATTGAATTAGTACAAATTATTCCATCATAATATTGTTACGAAAAATTCTTTTCATGAACTTTGTATACGTATACATTTGAGTCAATTCACTAGTGAAAATATTATTAATATGAAACTTCCAAAATACTTCAATAAAATTACCAAATTACTGGTCTAGCATCCATTTCTTCACACGATCCGTAAATGGAATAGGTGGGAAATATAGTTTCAAAAAATAATTGACATTGTTTTACACTAATTCCTTTACTTTTTAATTTACTTTTTCAAATGTAATAATATTAGGATTAGGAATTTATTTCACTAGTTGTGAGTATTCATCATTTTTACTTTCTCCCCTTCTATTTTCATATATGAGGTAGGTGGTAGAGTTATTTACCACTTCTAAAAGTCATAGAATTGGATTAATCTTAGGTTTTTTTCTCTCACTATTACAAAGAAAAAATATTAGGATTCCTTGATGAGAGTATTTTGGAAAGATAAAAAATCTATTTTCAAGGATTTAATTGGATACCTCTTGAATTTGGAATCTAGTTTCAATAGTGGAAATTAATTTAGAAATCATTTATTCAATTTTTGATGTTTTTTCTTATTATGGTTTTTTTTGAATCACTTACTATTATCATTTTTAACAAATAGATTGTTCTGGATGAGGTATTTGATACCCATATTATAGGTATATTCCTTGAAAATATGACCCCCTTATAGCCAACTTAGGTACATATTCTGATATTGAGTTTTTCTATACTATGGTTGTTTATGAGGTTGTGGCTGATGGTTTTTTTATAGTTATCCTCAACTAGAATTCGTATTTTTGTTCCAAGTGGGATTATAATATTGTGAAAATATTTTGGATGCATGGTTTTAAGATGCATAACACACATCAACTGTATGGATTTAATTAATTTTTCTCATACATTCACCCACAAACTGGTTTTCACTATATTATCTACAATATGGATGTTGATCTAATTGAAATTGAGAACTTGTATTAAGATTAAGCGCATCAATTTTCATTGACATTACATCTAATTGATATTTAAGAATCATATTGGAATTAATATTGTGAAATCATATTTTTTATTTTCCCATATCAAAATTCCATGGGGAGATATTTATCGATATATCTTTTACTAGATCAAACCATTTTTTAAAATATTTTTACATGATAGTCCATCCATTTGATGCATCCACTATATACATTGAGTTTTTTATGAGGCCTTAGAAAACATACAAAACAAGAATCTATAATAGTAGTCCACAGTGATGGGATTTTCTTAAAATGATTCATATAACGATTCAGAATCATGCCACCAGAATTTATGGATTTCAACCCTTTATGTCACCATTTTCGATGGAGGAAAGTATTTTTCCAAGAAATATTTATCCAAAGATTCCAATTTAATGATGTAGCATTCTAGTATCCCCTTGATCTAGTCGTTGGATTTATCTTTCAATGAAAAGGGAAAGGAAAAAATTATAAAATATTCTTTCAAAATATCTTTGTAATGAAATGTTTCACATATATCAAAGAAGATTTAAAGATGATGATTGGGACATTTTTTCAGCATTCCTCAAAAATGAATTGTATTTTTAATGAGAATAATGATAGAAATCGTAATCTCAATGTGACGTTCTCAAACTAATATATTAATAATTCCAGTATCAGCTCCATGAATTGATTATAGTCTATAGTTCATAAGAGTACGACATGGTTCCAATTGTTATTGAGGGGGTTTTGGAATAAATTTTCTTCTTATCTGGGAAATATGACCATTGATTTTGAGGTATGTAATATTTTAGATCTTATAGAAGTTATTAATACGTATGTTTTTACAAATAGGTAAAAAAATTGAAACATTGTTTATTGATGGTTTCCAAACACATACTCTATAAAAGGATCTAGTGGATGATGATTTTGTTCACCGTTAGTTATAGTATATTGGTTTTGATTTTCATCGAGTACAAACTAAAATACAATAATAAGGACAATCTTTGGGTCATCCATAATATATATATTCCACTGTAAACTCTTGAAAATATTTCATAAAGATAATAGTAAATCATTTTCACCATGTCAAAAATTTATTTTATGACAGTTGTTTTTAAAATAAACAATACATACTATAAAATGCATTTATCTAGAACATCTAACATAATTCAGTGTTGTTTCTCCGTATTTTTTTATTTCAATGGACCAAATTGAATATTTTCCCACTTCAAAATGAGTATAGTGTAGACATGGTATTCATACATGTGAAAAATAGGTTATTAGTGTATTTTTTTTTCTTGGTTAACTAATTAAATATTAAAATGAATTTAAAATAATTTCTTGATGGTTCTCCGAATTATTCATGTCACTACACTACCAACTAAGACCCTACATGGACCATTAGTATGTTGAGTGTAATATGCCAACCATACCTCCAATAGGCCCAAATATGGTGATTATAACAACATATTTATAATTCAAATTGGAGTCATTATTCTAAGGTACCAATATGCTTTCAGACAACTAGATCCATAAAACAATGATGTAATAATGGAATGAAACATCTAGAGTGTAATTTATACAATAAAAAACTCTATAAAATATATCAAAGTTAAAAAAAATTTAATGTTAATGTATAAATACAACCCCAACCAAAATTGAGGTACCAACACGTGAACAATAGGACAAAAGAATCACTAAAGAGAGCCCGACTCAAAGTCTATGAGGAGGAACACTGAACAATGACATCCCCTCCATGTACCGCTTTTCTCCAATGATACTGAGTTTGCTAAATTCACCACTGATCTTTTTATTATCTACATAGGACACGATACTTGTGGGTGAATCCCAGTTAAGGTTGATTATATAAATTCCATATATGTACCCCCAAAACATATAGGTAAGAAATACAAATAAATATTCATCCCAACCCATAAGGAAAGAGGGTTAATAAACCCAACATTACATATGCTCATAAAGAAAACTAAATTAAGAGTGAAAGGGGAAGTCTATCTTCACCACCAACTAAGAACAATGATATTTTTTCTTATAGATCCATATGTCCCATATCTAATTCGCAAAAACATGTTCAACTTAATTGAATCATAGTGATGGGCCCACTCCTCACTATTACTATCCAATGTAGAGAGAGTACTATATCTAGTAGGGGGCATGCTTCCCATTGGAGTTCGATTAAGAGGGAGTGCCACTCCATTGATTGAGAACGTAAACCCGTTATAATATTTCATAGTATTCAACATAACTATATAAGAGTATGGGGACATTCTCCATAGTACACTAGGGGAGTACCGAACCCAAAATCTCTCTGATTGTCAAATCCCATCACTTCTATAATCTGAGAAACAATGGAAGAAGTGACTCACTCATAATACCCCATATGATATCAATGATTAAAATAATTAGGATAACATCACGACCTAGGTTAAAAAATACTTAAGATAGGATACTCGATTGAAGAAATCTGAGTCATGAATAAAGAGACAAATAAGGTAGAACTTGGTAAATAATGTACATGGTCTGTACATATGGTAACAGGGTCTGAAAATTCACCTATCCACATGGGTGTGTCCCCTCATTGATATATCATGTATATCCATATGGATTTATTGAGTGTATCATACTGGGTAAATGGTGTGTTATTCTACTCAGAGACCTATGTTTTTGTTATAATAACATGGATCTGTTATTCATGTGCATCTGCTTGGCGTGTCCCTATGGGAACACAATGTGTAAACATACACATGGTTTTGTGTTTGTGCCTTCGACAAATGGATTGGTTTCCCAGGTAAATTCACATGGTCTGTGGGATGATTCACATGTCATGTTATATTTAACTCGGGCATAAACCCTATCCACCATGTGAAATCAATGTACACAACATGTGTTATTCTTGGATACATGGTGTGCAGTGGCATATTTAGTAGACATTGAAGTTCTTCCTTCACACGAATTAAGGAACCATTATTTCCGCCACCTTACTCTCTATTACAACCACATGAGATTGCCAAAAATTATGGGCTAATACTCTTATTGTGGACTCCTAGCCCCCAGTGGTTGGAAATCATAACTCTGATCTCCCATGGGGTAGCTATCATGCATCTCATTACCGTACAATGTACCAATTCATGATGCCATCACCCTCCTTAAAAACATGACTTGGTCTATATACAAAATTCCAATCTCTTATTATTCTATATACCCTATATAATTTTAGGTGTTCGATTGTACTTGAATCTGTCCCAATAATGTCAGAACATCCACTTCCTAGAAAACAATGATGAATGATTGTGGGAAAAACCCACGAACTATGTGACAAAATATACTTGGTTGGTGAGATCCAAAAAACACAAGTATATATTTTTGAAAAATGGTGTGGAATACAACCCCTAAATATATAAATATTTTAGTTCATGAACGCTAATTAAATTTGGGATTATGGGAAGAACTAGAATCCTAGGAAGGAACAATACAGATATAAAATCCATGTTTGAAAACTAATTAAAAGGTTGGAAACCCAAAAAATAGTGATCCCTAATCTCAATAATGGATCAATAATTAGTGAATAAACCATACTACAATAAGTAAGGTAATGTTCGTGATGCATTCATAGTTTGTCTCCTGATTATCATCGATCATCATCATCGATCCACATTCCCAAGATTCCAATTCCAATAATGCTCTCACAACATCAGATCTATTTTATGATGGTTATGTGGCTAACCCTGTAGATTGTTCATAACAACACATTTATAGATGAAGATCAGGTTTTGGACCATTTAATATATTAAATAATAAAAATATTAAATTTATTTAAATTACCTTCCAACAACCGCATTAAAATGAACACCTGATTCCAACCAACGTTATGTCACCCCCAGGGTAAACCTCCGGTCCCAAATACAACTGTAAACACAGATATCCTATCTAAGGGCCCAATAAATAGAAAAACTTTTATTCTAAAAAGATGGGTATAAATTCTTTATTTAATGTAAATATATATTTATATAACAATATAAAGGTATTGGGATGCCCAAAACACATTTCCATAATAACCATCAGGTGCCTTAAGACAGTTCCTCCATCATCAGTATCCAGGCCACCCCATTCAATAATGTAAAATTAGTAATCCACGTAACTTTTCAGTTGCGACACATTGAAGGAATTATGAACAAGATCAAATAATGGGGGTTGGTTCAAGTGGTAATAATCCTAACCAAACCTACATAATATTTTTATTGGTTTGATAATCCTTAGAGAGATATTGCTACCCAAAACAAATATCTTTAACCCTCGTCATGTAGAGACTCCAGGAAAACATGGTCACCATTATCTAACTCTAAAGGCCAATGAAGTTGGTCTATTTGATTTTTCCACTGAATATAAGCTAATCGCATATGCTTAAATATCACATGTACCTTCCCTACAATTTATTATACCGTTTTGGGACCAACAAGAGAAGTCTCTCCAATATCATTAATGAAAAAGGTTGATATTTGAGGTCACCCATATAGTGCCTAGGAAGGTTCCATACTAATAGTGGAGTTATTGATATTATTATATGATAAATATACTAATAAAAAATCATTCTTGGAACACTTGATAAAGTCCAAGATAGATTCTCATAACATATCTTCTAAAAATTGGATGGTCCGCTCAGTTTGGCCATCTATTTATGGGATAAATTTCATCATATTCATTAACTGAATCCCTAAATATTGTTTTACCCCCCTCCACAACCATTAAATGAACCAAGAATCATAGTTAGAGAAGATTATTTTGGGTACCCCATGATTATAGATAATCAAACACATGTAAAATTACCCCAAAATCTCAAATAAACAATGCTCCCTGATGAAGTGGATGTGTGCCGACATGGTAAGTCAGTCAAAATGCACCAATATAGCATCCCAGTCTCTTGTTTTATGTATAATTACTATCAAAAAAATAAATATATATTCAATAAAACTTATATTCAGGTATATCTGTTGGTTGATTCAAAACCAACTGGAACCTAGTGTCCAGAAATTACATACCAATATATGAGAATAAGAAAATAAGATTAGTGATTATACGCCTTAAGACATCCTACCAAAAGTACCACCAAAGGTATCTGTAAATATTTTTTTCACCCAGATGTACAGAAAAAGGGAGGTATGAATGTACCGCAAAACATCATCACACCACATATCTAAATCAACCATCTCTCTTTGGAAAAGGATGATTTTCTCCCATACTTTATAAAATCTAGCCAGTGCATCTCATGAGTATATATGGTCAAGTATAACCCCATATTGAGCAACCCCTACCAGAGTTTCTATCACACACTGAAGAAGTGAAGGAGTCACCACTATCAAATATAGTTAGTCTACACTCTTATCCTCTACTAGGTTTAATTACAATGAATCATACTACACAAAAAAATTCTCCCCCATGTCAGAATGAGAATTCATTCTAAGATAATATTCCACAGCATTTACCTTCCTTAGAGTGTAGACTATCTCAAATTCATGGTCTTACAGTAACTCCTACCAGTTCCTCTCTCTTGGGTTGATATCTCTCTGGGTGAAGACTTACCTGATACTATATTCTTCTGAGTATAGGACGAAACAATCGCCTAGAAGATAATTCCACCAAATCTTTAGGGTGAATCGCATTTATTCCAACAAAAATTAATTGGTTACATAGATCTTATAAAGGTGTCTTATCTACCTTGACCCTTATGTGATCACTAAAATTAACTAAATCCACATGAAACAGAGCTTTGCTTCGAAGGAATCAAAACACATTATTTACATAATGCACTCTAATAGCTATCTCAACACAGGATAACTAGTACAACTATACCTCAAATCATTTGAAGGACCGATAAAAATGACTAGTATATATAGATGGCCACCCTTTCCATTTCAAGGATGTCAAAGGAGCCATAATCTGGGGGAATTCTTCCATGAACATCTAATAGTACGCCACAAAACTGAGAAAACTCCAAACCTCCAAAATTCTCTTAGGTGGTTTC
Organism: Viscum album; assembly: GCA_963277665.1. Classification (NCBI taxonomy): domain Eukaryota; kingdom Viridiplantae; phylum Streptophyta; class Magnoliopsida; order Santalales; family Viscaceae; genus Viscum; species Viscum album. The sequence continues at coordinate 1,495,608,754 of OY728142.1, forward strand.
CATGAAAAAATTACATTAATATTCACAAAATCTACTACTAGTACATGATTAGAAATGAAATTCAATAAAATATGAACCTCTTGAATAAAAAAGTGACACTTCAAGTGCTTACCGTATAGATAGTTCTCCTAGAGCATGTCTAAGACCATCCTCAAATTCTATACATGCTCCTCAGACATAATGTAAATGTGAATGTCATCGATAAAGACAAATATGAATTAGTACAAGCATGGATATAAGATATGGTTCATAAGATCCATGAACACAATAAGGGAATTTTTCACAACAGAAGGAATCACCTGAAACTCATAGTTCCAATAACAATATAAAAATGCAATATTTAGAATCTCATCATAATGAAATATCAATTGGTGATAGCTAGACATAAATTAGATCTATGAAAACCAACTTTCACCTTTAAACTCATAAAATTTTTCATCAATCCTTAGTAACGGGTAATTATTCATGATCATTACCCGATTCAAGAAATAATTTTTAACACAATGTCTCAGATCTCATCTATGTTTTTTATGAAAACACATGATTTTCCTTGGGTGAAACACTGGTTATGATAAAAAAATTCTTGAAGGTCTTTAAAATGTATGTTATGCTCTCGAAGCTCAATATGGTACATTTGGTATGCTAAAGAATATATCAATGTGGTATCAGGGTGAACATTAGTGAATAAGACAATCTATTTCCCCAAGTTAAATCCCAACACATCTTTAGAAAATATTTCAATATAATCATCCAATACCTCTGAAATCCAGATGCTTGAAGATCCCATTGCACATAGGTCTAAACTCACCAACTAATGGGTGATAGGTTTCATCCTTATGCTCATTATCTCCACTGAATTATCCATAAAATCCCTTTCTATAATATGAAAAACATCATCCCATCATCACATAAGCATATAACATTCATGAAAGGACACTCTATCTATGTACACATTGTGGAAAATGAGTCCATATCGAGAATGACATCATATGGTTTCATCAAAATGAACAATTGGTCCCATGAGAAATAGTATCTACTCAGTGAAAACTCAAAAAAACTAGAATATGTGAGTTATATAAAAAACTCCCTTTAGGAACCTCAATCCATATCTTTCATTCCACATATTCTACTAGAAGCTCTATATCTCGAACAAGGGATACAAAGATAATGGAATAACTCTTACCTCTGTCTAAAATAACTGAAGCATGATTAGAGAAGAAAGGGATTATATCTCAAATCATAACATGACTATCTAGTTCATATATATTTATAGATTATAGCTATTGTCAACCTTGACCTCCAACTCCCAGATCCTAGAATGGGAATCCTCATGGTGGTTGTGGGAGTAACATTATACTCTACCAGAAAATCCTCTCTCTGAATCTCAACGTACTCTATTCTCACCGTCTACCTACAAGCCTCACTGAGTATGATTGGTAGATCCTTGATTAAATTGATTCTACTATCATGGAGGATGATGCATCGACTATACACCATCCATAGTATATTGGGTTGGGAAATCATGATCCATCAAACCCCACCCATTATAAGCATAGCATATTCTCTCTTTTCGATGACCTGGTCCCTTATAAAAACACACTATAGACCTCAGGGTATGACTCTGGGAAGGATTATGCCTACTACACCATGTCTGGGGAAACTAATGCCTGCTAGTTACTATAGAAATTGTAGCACCACAATATCTAATACCAGCTCCTTACTCTTGAAATACCTTATCTATATTGTTCATTGTAACTAGGTCCTACTATACATCTCCAATATTATTGGGAGTTCATATGGATACCACACAAGCTTAGATGTATATAAAATGGACCTTTACAAACATCTATGCATGGAATTATCTATCCTACACCACATCAATAGATTAAATTGTGAGGTGATTAAACTCATAGGAACAATCATAAACAAAAAATTCACCCACCTACATCTCATGTAGATCTAGAATATATATGAAGCATAGTATCGAAAAGAATTTCTCTTCAAGGAACAATAGTATGAGGTTTGACTATGAGATCATCATCCCATCATAGGTCTACATGATTAGACCACACTAACACACTTCCACTGTATTAATAAGACTTGTCGCAGGAACATCCATATGATATGATAGGGTCCAAACAAGTTAAAAAATATGGATCGTTACATAAATTCAATCTTCTGATCTTCGAGGGTACAACTCACCAAAAAACCAAATATGTATATGTAATTGAAACTTATGTAATGTTATAATCATGAAATCATCATCATCCCAGACAACTAAAGATACTGGCTTTAAAAATATATTCGATCATCTGCCTGGACCACAGGAGGGGGATCCATGCACTACCCATTGGTTGGAGGCATAAATCTATGCTCAAATAGGGAAAACACCTCATGAATTCACCCCTAAAATGAGGCATCATCACTCAAATATTTTTCATCATGACTCTGTATTGGTATCTTATCTTATTTTTATAATTTTTTAATCCTTAATGATAATATGATGTAACATGATTATATGTGAATATTTGGGGAGCTAACACTATAATAACATTAAATTAAAAAGATTCAATCCTTTATGATGTATGTACTATTGGATTCCCATCAATTAATTCCTTTACATACTGAGTCGATGAGTAGTTTTTTAGATTCTATATATATTGATACCTAAAATGACACACCATCACAAGGTTACATGGGTTAAAGGTTGAACTCAAGACACTCTGAAATAAATTCCTTGTATTCCTAAACCAAACCCCACAATAAGTATAAATCCAAAAGCTAACTCAAGGATAAAACACCACTAATACCACATTTTCATGACCCAACCCACCGGGACCCCTCTAGGTCTAGTAGTATTATAAGTGTGACACCCCCAATCCTTCCTCTAATAGTATTTAACTAGTGACTAGTGTTGAGTAGGCATATAACTAAAATGGGTGTGATTAACATAAATTACATTTACCCACACAGAAAACCAGCTTCATTGTACAATGTTGAGAATTAATAAAATACTAAATCCTATGGATTGTAATCAATTCATGAATCACCCACTAGTAAATACATGAGATTATATTAACATAATATGAATATAAAGGAAAAAATAAAAGGCCAAAAAAATAGAGGTCCCCACCTGACAACAACTAGAAAAAGAAAAAGATGAAAAGGTCTCGACTAATATTTTCCATGTCCGAAACTGAATACAGTCTTCACCTTTGAGATTTTATATTCTCCACTGATACTAGGTCAACGTAAGTCACCATCGATAAAACTATCTTTAATGTAAGACACAACACGTGGTGGATAATCCCATGTAGAGGGGAGTATATAATACCTAGTAGGATACCCAAAAAATAGAGATGTAATATAAATAAAGATTAAGGTCAACCCATAATTAATGTGAGTAAAGAATCCCAACATCTGATATAGTTATAAAGAAACACAAGTTAGGAGGGAAAGGGGATATCCATATTCAATTTTATCTAGGAATGATGATAATTTTTCTTTCATCTATAGTGGTCCCATATTTTGTTTCCTATAATCACATTACTCCTAACAATAATCAGATTGGAGTGTCCACTCGTTGCTTTTGCGACCCATAATAGCGAGATTACTACTCTAGTGGAGTACCCAATCTCCCCTGAAGCTCAATGATTTTGGAATATCACTATCTAGATAGAGTATCCACATAATTTTAGATATGGTATTTTAATAACCATTCTTATTTAAGAGTATGAGAAGCATATTTCCTAGTATTTCAAGTGAGTATCGATCCCTACATCTCACTTATGGTCAAAACTGATCGCTTCCATGGAACAAACATCACTCCAAGAAGAATACCATACATTATTAATCATGACATATATCTGATGATAAAATAAAGGATATCATCATGTCTTATATAGATAAATACTCAATATAGTCTACTCATGGGGACAATTTATGAGTCCCAAAGAAGGATATACACATGGTAGAAGTTGCTGGAAAAAGTACATGGCATTTTCACAAAGTCACACAACATGTTACTTTTGTTTAACACGTGGATGTTTAATCCCCTATACATGGATTGTAAAACCATGTTTTCCTACAGGGAATGTCCTTATAGGGACAACATTCTTCCCACTTACGTCCCTCATGATTTTCTATAATCATAGGACTCGACTAGCCCTGGGTCCACAAAACATATCCCCACAGGGACATGGAATGTATACATAAATAGGTTCCTAGGCATGTTAATTTGATACATGGATTGGATGAATGGGTAGATTCACATGGAATGTGGTCCAGGCCACATGGAATGTGTTATTTATCTCAAGTTGAAACCCTATCATCCCAATGAAGCTGGACTAAATTATTTCTATTCCTTTGAGATTCATGGTGTGTAGTAATGTTTTTAAAAAATAGTGAAGTGTATCCATCACATGGACACTAGACCCATTAATTACACCACCTTCATCACTTTTTCATCCACTTTAAATACAATAAATTAAATTCTAACCCATAGATCCCCACGTCACAACCTCTGATGGTGGGAAATCAGATCTATGAACTCTAATGGGGTAGTTGTCTTGCCTCTTATCCCTATATAGGGTCACGATCCATGGTTCAATCGCTAATCTCCCATGAAACACCTCAATACATTTAAAAAAACTTATCCCTTTTCATTTAATTTATTGTTCATGAATACATGGGTTCTATTATGCTCAAATCTAGCCCAGTAATGTCAAATCATGGGGCCTATGGCCAATGATGAAGAACACGAAGAAGAATAGTGGGAAAAGAAAAGGAACATATTAAAAACCACCATTGTCCAGTGTGACCATTTCCAATGAATACACATTTTAGACAAAATAAGGGTGTGAAATGTGTTCACATAAAATATAAATAAATAATTTTGAAACTCTAATTAAATCTAGGCTCATGTGAAGAATAAGAATTACATGAATGAAAAAGAAGATATAAAATCCATGTTGGGAAAAAAAGATCAAAGGGAAGAAATATATAATATAATGATCCATACCTCAAGAAAAAATAGATCATAGATTAATAACGTATCCACAAGTGATTAAGGTGATGCTCTTTTTTTTATTAATTATGTATCTCATGATTCTTCCTGATCATCGTTGTTGATCAACCTCCCCATAATGCCAATGCCAATGATGTTATAACTCATTCCTCTATAATCACACAAGGTTATATGGACAACCCTATAGATTAGTAATAAAAATATATTTATATAGGAATATTAGGATTTATGACATTTAATAATTTAAATAAATTAATTATGTAATATACGTAATGTACCTTCCAGTGGTCTTCTTCAACCGACCAGCCTATGCCAACCAAATTTATGTCGTATATAGGGTAAACCCAAGTCCTAAAAACTATTGCTGTCTTAGATATCCCATTAGAGGTCTTGATCAATTGGAAAAAAATTATTCTGAAAGATGTGTGTGCATCATTACTATTTTTAATATATTAATTCTAGGGTATTGTGATGCCAAGAACATAGATCCAAATCCAAGGAAAAATACAAATATATGCAAAGAAATATTTTAAATGAGTAAATGAAAAAAAACTGGATTTATTATATTTTTAGACCATATATGACAAAATTATATAGATTTCTAAATAATTTTTTCACATAAAATAGAATAAAAACAGAGAAACTTATTTTGATCATGATAATGGTATTTTTATTCATATTTTCAATGTAATCAACCCAAATCAAATTGATTAAATATATTAAATGTGTTCTTCCAAAATGGTTCCAATCATAATAAATTAGAAATATATAAAACCATTGAGCAGGAGGGAAATATTGATATAATTATATCATGATTTGGTTTTTCCAGTTAGTGTTGTATATGGAACACATGGTGTGATCCTATTGGGATCATTATACTCACATGCTACATACACTCATGAGAGTATGCCAAAAAAAAATTTATTGATATTGGAATGAAAAATTCTCTATTTGGAGGAGGCAAATTATACTGATCAGTTTCAATCAGGTTATATATGTGACATTGAGGTATTATGATGTCATATAACATGGTGATGAATAGCAGTTAACTTTGTTAAATTTCAGTTCATCATATGAATTTTGGTAATGTATTTCCTATTCAATTCACAACTCACCCAATTTTTCATTATTTAACTTACAATGAACATTGTATATTTTAGTTTTATTATAACATATTCTTTATATAATGATCTTGAACATTAATTAATATTTAGAAATAATTTATTACAAAGATTTATACTTAATGACACTCATAAGATTGAGAGGTCTGTTGTCATGGGAAATTAAGAACATTACATAAAAACATAAAACATGAAATACACCATATTTATTTAAAATTTCATGGACATGACCAAATCATTCCATCATACATAATTCTTCATGGGATAATATGAGGAAAAATATAAGGAAAGGGTGATATATAAGTCCCAGTAAGGGAGTAATCAATGGATAATGTGAATAATACAAAACATGTTAGGAAATAGGCATATCAACGGAGAAAAAAACAAACATGAAAATAGAGGCATGATATAACATGGTTATCATAACATTCAAATATGGAAAAAACATAAAACACTACATTGTTAACATAAAAAAATCTGGTAAACCCTTGTCTCAACAATGTGGAAAATGTCTTAACAGGGATCATGTAAAACCTCTTCCCAACGTGAAGTATCATGATACAAAAAATTACCCAATGCAGTAGAGTTATTTTAGGGTTCACCCTTCATAATCATTTCAATCTCAGGATTATGTGTTCCAAATAGATCATAAAACATGGATTCATTCGTCCTCAAAACTCTTTACATGATAAAGGAGTGTGGAATAAATACTTGTATGTATTCAATAAAAAGTTATATGTGTATAAAAGTGAATACCCTTGATAGAGGAATGAGTATGATATTCACTACACAACAATTTTGGAATGGAAATTCATGATGTAGTTTTTATAGCCTAACAGCGTGACATAAAAATGGTTGATGAGAGAGAAATTAGTCTCTCTTGAAATATGAATAAAATGGATAATAAGAGGGTTATATAGATACAACTACAAAATCATGAAATTTGGAAATAGAAGGCCTATCATAATAAATAAACTTTAAGAAAAATGAGAAATGAAATAACTCTTATGAAATTTTGGCATGGTAACAGGTGTACATGGGAGAGATTAATGCAAGTGAAAATGGTATCTCATTATTAAAAAATAAAAAGGGTTGTATGGGGGAGGATTTAAAACATACCCCATCATTTTTAATTGAAAACTTAAAATGTATATAAGCAAATAAGATTATGGAAAAAATTATAAAGGAAGGAAAGTGAGGATCCCTTACATGATAATGTGAAATAAAAAGCATGAATAGATGATTATTGAGATCTTAGATTGATCAGGAGGGATTCTAGAGATGTGAGGACAGTGTAGGAATATTCTATAAGGATTTTTATTAATGATATGTGGGGTCTTGGGTGGGTTTATATAGGAAATTAGAGGTGAATTATTTAATATTTCTGAAACATAGGTTTTGGAATCTATATAATTAAATATTCAAAACCAAATAACATCCCATGGATTTTTCCAAAGAGGATTGGAAAAAAATTATAAGGCCAACGGTTAAACATATTAAAATATTTTCCGTGTTTATGTGAATGTGAGTCACATTATTAAAAAATTAATTCAAAATCATTAATTTTTTTGTACATTTTGGAGGAATCAATAAGGCTTTTTTAAATAAGTAATGCTAATATAAATTCATATTATTTTAATGGTAAAACATTTATTTTCATAATAATACCAATTATAGTATTTATTACATCATTTTGGGGTCATTGTGATGTCATAAAACTCATATTTTATTTATATGATATTTATTTTTTAACCAAAAAGTGGCCTATCTCAGAAAATTATGAAAAAATCACCATCAGAAATTTTCTACATCCAGATTCCACAAATAATATTAATTTTATCTAAATAATTTTCAAAATATGTGAATTGTCACTTTTAAAATGAAAACCTACATTTATTGAAAATTCATGGCTTTTGAAAAAAAATTACTTTCACACCATAACAAAAATTAAATTTGACTTGATAAAAATTATATATTCGTTTAATAATAACAAAATTAAATTCAAAATAATAATTTAATAAAATATTAATTATATCCAAAATTTAATAATTTCCTAAACTAAATATTTTTATTAAAAAATTACTCTATCTCTTTTATCATATAAAAATATTACTCTTATTAAATTGATTTTCTAATAATTTATAGATCAGGAATTAATATAAAAATAATTTATAATAATTTTTTTATAAAATTACTAATAAAACCCGTTATTTAATATAATAATGTTTATATTTCTCGAATGTAACATTTTTTACATGAAGAATCAATTTATCAAATACAACAGTAAAAAAGACTATTCTGGTAAAGGAATTGATAGAATAATACATTTATTTATAAAATGGATATAAAAAAACATAAATAAAAATTTGTTACATAACCCCTTATAACACTTGCATAAGAAAAAAGGTTAAGGTGTGTGATGTTCACAGACTCTGGAGGTGGCTCTATATCATCACCTGGGTATTAATCTCTATTAAATTGAACTTATACTATAGGAAATTCTGTTAAATCATAACATGTTGAAGCCCATCTTGAGATTAGTCAAGAGAAATGCCTGGTGATTCAACATCCTTTCAACATAATTCCAAATGAGATTCGTATGACCCAAGTATGCTGAATGAGTCCATCATGTCCTTTTTTTGTGGGAAAAGGATGTTTTTAAACCTTATATATATATATATCAGATGAGTGATCATAGTTCAATATCTATATTATCAATAGTAATGATACTTATTGTTCATTTAATCCTAATAATAATAAAAAAGAGTTCATTTGTTTTCTATATCCATAAGACATTAAAATAATGGGAATTTTATTCATAAATGATCGGTTCATTACAACCTTTCCCATTAGGAAATTTCTCCCTCGAATTGTACTCTTCCCACACTAAAATAGATGAGCGTAACATTTCCTCATCAGTTTCTATGGTCCCCACGTAACTTCTAAAAACATGTGGTTTCTCTACAACAACTTTTTGTGGGATACCTTCTTATTTCGTAGAAATATTTCCTACAATCTACAATCTTCATCGGTTTTTATTCATAGTAGATGTCATTCTCCAATGGTACCACCTTCGGATTGAGTACATGTGAATGGTCAAGTATATACTTCCTCAAGAGTGATATATGGAATACATCATGTACATGAAATATGTTCGGTGGGAGTGTTAGTCGATATGAAACTACTATGATGCAATCAAATATCTAAAAAGGGCATAAATACCATGAACTATGCTTTACCTTCATCCCAAATATCATTACTCTCTTTCATTTTTATATGTGGTGGAAAATCAATATCTCCACCATCAATCTCTTGGTCTCGTTGATAGTTATCAGCAAGGATATTTTATCGACACATAGCAGATTTGATGTGCTATTGGATGGTCATAAACATCTCCATAATTTCATTGACCATTTCAGGACCTAGAAGTTTTTGAATCCCAAAATTCATCCCATCAAGTCAGCGTTGTACACCTCTTCCCATAAATGGAATCATAAGGAGCCATTTGGATGCTTGAGTGGAAACTGTTGTTGTAAGAGGACTGAACCAGTGGAAGATGTTGATCACATACACCTTTGAATTCCATTTAGAATTCTCTCAACATTTACTCATGTTGTTAGATAGTCTGGGTATATTGGCCATTAGTTAGAGGAGGATAAGCCATATAGAAGTTCAACTTATCATTTAGATACTATTGTAGACTTTTCCAGAACATAAATGTGAATCCAAGATCTCGATCAGATACAATCGATAGTGGTATTCCATGAAGCCTTACCACTTCTTTGATGTATATCCATTCCATTTCATCGAATAAAAAATCCTCTTGAATTGAGAGGATGTGTGAAGTCTTTATAGGACAATCCACAACATCCCAGATAGTATTATTTCCATTGGCTGTCTTTGGAAGTTTGGTGACAAAGTCCATTGTGGTGTTTTCCCATTTACATGTTGGTATGGGTAATGGTTTCGTCATTCCTTTAGTCTTTTCCTCCCAATAATTAGTTTTTTACAAACTAGTCACCTTGATATATATTCAGATATCTCATTCTTCATTTTATTGCACCAATTAGGCTCTCATAGATCCCGAAACATCTTTTTGTATACTGGGCGAATAGAAAAATTTGAACTATGTGCATAATCGGAAATTTATTTCTTTAAATTTGGATATTATGAATCACATAGTTTACACCCAATATTACAATTCCTTATTCATTAACATTGAACTCTGAGTATTTCCATTTTCTAATAGTTCCCATTTTCTTTTACACTCCCACATTATCATTTTGATCATCCTTTAACCTATATAAAAGAGATGGGTGATAAATCATTTGTTAAATGATTGATGATGTTCTATTTTTTATGATTTCCATATCCATGTTCATCAAATCTTTGATTATTGGATCCTTTTCAATTCTCATCAATGATTGAATCAGTGGGTCCCTTCTACATAGATCATCTCCCACCTCGTTCAATTTCCCAAGGTGGAAATGGATTGACATTCATTGTTTTTTATCAGCTATAAACATCTCTGTTGATGCATATTGAACTCTTTTTTGGTGAATATATACTTGAGGCTTTTTTGATCTGTATATATTTCAAAATTCTCCCCAAAAAGATATTGTCTCCAAAATTTCAAAGTGAATATCACTATATTAAACTCCAGATAAAGTGATGGATAGTTATGATCATGAACATTCAATTTCCATGAATCATTGAAAATGAATTTGTCATTTTTTATCAACACATATCCCATACCTTTCATCAATGAATTACTGAATACGATGAACATTTATCCACTTGTTGGTAGTTTGAGAACTATCGCAGTGGAAAGTTTCATTTTTTAACTCCGTGAAGAATTATTCACAATCATTATTCCAAGAAAACTTGACTCCCTTTTGGGTTATCTTGGTATGAAGGATTGAAAATCATGATAACTTTCTCAAAAATTAGTGATAATATCCAAAAAAAGATAAATTCTACAGATATCTATCACAGATATTGGCCTTGGCCATCCCCCAATTGCATTTTTCTTGTAGGGATATATAGATATTATATTTCTTATGATGATATGACCCATGAATTAGACTTCCATCAACCAAAAATCATACTTCTTATACTTTTCATAGAGATTTTCCTTTCTCAATGCCTCAATTACAGTGCATAGATACTCTTCATGCTCCTCCTTTAGTTTGTGAGTATATTAGAATATTATCTAGAAAGACTAAAATAAATTTTTTGAGGTTATATCTAAAGACTCTATTACTCAAGTCCATGAATATTATAGTGATATCTAAAGTACACATTATATATAGAGTCTTGGAAATTTATATATTTAATCAAAATTTCTATGTTCATAAAAATTATTTTATAGGCATTAGATAATAATGAATCCAATTTTACGTATTAAAAGACTATATTTTTCTAAAGGAAGTTATGCCACCTTATAATGGCACAATTATTTTAAAACAAATATTTGACCATTGTTAAAATTATTTTCAAAAAATAAACTTTCTTTTTAAAATTAAAAGTTTAAATTTATCTTTGGGTGAAATATTTTTATTTTCCTGAAAATATTTATTTTCTAGTGAATAAGAGAAAAATACCGATTTTTATAAAATATCATTTTCATTATATTAATAGTATCATTATGACTTCAATAGTAAAATCACCTATAAAATAATATATAAAATTTAGGTATCTTATAAATTGAAATATTGAATAATTATATCATAGTATAAGTAAATAAATGATTTATAAATTATTAATTAAGTATCGATATTTTTTATAAAACATAAATGTATATTTTAAATTTTCAAATTAAAATAATTATTTATAAGAAAATTTATTTTTTATAAAATTAATTAAATAGTTAATATTTTTTTATTATGATTTTATGATAATTTTATGATAACTTAATTAGTTTTTCAAAGTTTTATAAAATTTGTAATAATTTTAAAATTAGTATTTTCCAGGTAAATGATGATTTTAATTTAAAATATATTTATAATATTAAGAAAAATATTTTCATGAAATGGAGCCCGTTTTTTGATTCTACACATTGAAAAATTGTTACTACGATCTTTTTTCTAAAATAGTAGATTTTTTGTGAGCAGTGAAGTAAAATAATTTTTAAAATTTAATAAATACTATAATTATTGAGTCATAGATGATTTATGGATGATTTAAGTTCATAATATCTTAATATGAATAATTATATTAATATATTTATAGATTATTATAAAAAAATTGTTAGTCTTGAGAAAAAATAATAAACAAATGAATAAAACGATAAAAAAACACCCATTTCCAGCACTCTAAATACCACGACTCACCACATATTATCCTGACACCACCCAAGGATTTAATCATGTAAAATTTATAGAAAATACCTATCCCAATCCTCTACTACACATTATTTTATTTTTGGTCTCATCCAAATGTAAATGTCAATGTTCCTTAAGGGTGTTCTGACGGAGTAGAATTCAAGAGGTAAATTCGCCTTTTATTATTTTAATTTATTTTAAATTTATTTTATTTTCTAAAAATTCCCTCATATAAAAATTGACATGATAACTCTATTATATTTTATATACTTTAATTTTATTATGTCATTTTAAAACCCACAATCATGTCTCTTCCCATTTTATTTTTATTTTAAATATCAAAACACCATCTTTGTGTTTCTGATTTATCGCCATTAGAGACAACATGTTTCCATTTTTCATTTACACCTTAAATAATGGTCATAAAACAATTTTCATGGACAAATAATAATATAAAACATATATTACATATTATATTATGTTCTGGAACTAGTATATATTCATAATAATAATTAACAAAACAAAACTTGTTTGCAATGATTGAAAAACTACCCAAGCAATCTAAATTATTGTCACTAATTTCTTATCAAATGAATAATCCTCAACATAAATAAAAATAATAATTATATATGATTGTCACTAATTTCTTATCAAATGATTCATCCTCAACATAAAAAAAAAATATAACCATTTAATATTATTTAAGATCATTAATAAAATATAATTTTAATTCTAGACAACAAATTTCATTTTACGTGATATTCTATATGCATATATAAGTAAATCAATGATGAAAACCATGGAAACAAATGCCCCTAAATGATAAAGTGGTATTTTAAAACTGGTCAAAAAGTCCATAAATGAACATAATAAAATTATACTAAATAATATAAACTTATAAATGGATCTTAATTAATTAATTAATATATTTAATATGATAATCTGTGATAATATGATCACGAAAAGAGCACATTTAGATATAAGGTAAGGGTTTTCCCATCTCACCTTTAATTCAGTGAGATATAACTTATTCACCATTATTTATTGTGTGTGATGTATATATACTACCATTTGATATATAATATCATGAATATTTTTATTTTCATGGAATAAAATGATTCCATTTAGGATTATTAATTATATAGGACATACATTTTAACTACATGAAAAGTTATAAGGGTTTCTATCAGAACATCCATTTTACCTTCGAGTTACAATTTATTTATCTTTAACCTAATGTAATTATAATTTTTTATATATAATTATTATAAAAAAATTGAATATGTTCCAAAATAATTTATCCAGATTAGTTCATCCTTATTATATGGGTAAACATGTTTTATAAGGCTTCCTTTTAAATTCCTCTAGATATGCAAGCCTAATTAAAGTGAAATTCCCAATTTCTTACCTATTTTCAAGTGCATTCCATAATCTATTTCATGATATCAGGATTTTTATAAAATCAGAAAAATGATGATTTTTTTTAATTCTTGGTTTTATATAAACAATTTTGACTTTTTTACATTTTAAATACTTATTTATATTTTCCCCGTAAACCGCACTTAAGTAGACTATTTCTAAAGTTTATTAAAAAATATTTTTATATCTTTGAAATTAATTTCAACATCATTTATAACTCAAACATAATTTCATGGTCCATAACATTTTTTTTCCGGGATAATCATGTTTATAATATGATTTTATGAAAAATAAAAATGATTTTCCAAAAGAAATCTTCTTTTTACAGTGAAAGGATATTTCTCTAAAGAATTTATTTGTGATTTTATTCGAGTATTTTAATCTGTGGTTATGATTAAAATATTTCAATGTGGTATTGAACAATTATATATATATATATATATATATAACTTTTTTAATTGATTATTTGATATATAAATAATGAATTGGACTTATTAAGTGTTTGGTGGGGCCTCTTAAAGCCCCACAATGCATCGATAGGTCTCATGAGACATACTAGATTAGGTTTTGGTTGAGGCCTTACCCATTTATATATGATTATTGGTCATGTACTTTATTGTATGTTTGTGATTTTTGACCTTATGAATTACCTCATTATGATATTAGTAATTTATAGCCCATGTTATTATTGAACTAATAAAATATCCATGTTTAAGTTTCATTATCAAGTGATTATTTATATAGAATTATTTATTTAGATTTTATTACTACCATATTATGATCAAGATTTTGTTTTAATAAAATGTGTATTTAGTTATTTCTCTGAGTTATTGTTCATGATAAGTTTTTATATCATTTTCTTTATTGTTTACCCTTTTTTGCCTCTAAGCTCAGACAGTTAATATGTTTTATTTTTCAGCAGGATGTGATGATATATATTATTACTATCTTATAGGGATAATATAGAAGTTGATGTTTGTTTCCAATCGTGTTTTTCTTGTTTTTCCTTTCATGTTGTAATTTAAAACATATTTATATTTCGGGTATTCTAAAGCTACTAAAAAATTCATTCCTCTAGGATGTGACATATATGTTTATTATAAAAAAGTATCTAAGTGAGAAACTGACTCAATGCTACTGGGGTTGGTGTGATTATTGTTGTTATTAGAGAATGTTTAGTAGAATACTTGTAAATAAGTATTATAGAACATATAATAGGGAACATAACCCTATGATATATTTTCATGATAATCAAAGAAGAACATCCAATAATATTGGTAAGGTGTATATTATTTGAGTCTTCCTAGAAATACATCGATTCCAAGATACTATAAGTGGAAATGGTTCTATAACATACATACTTAGGGGTAACCACTCTAACAAGGTGATTCATGCCTAACTCGGGGTATCTTGGTAAATGATAATGCGCCTTACTGCACACCTAGTTTGACACTCCCAAGGGATATTCTTAGGATAATTCAAATTTTCATTAAAAATAATTGTGAAGGATTTAATAGTAAATATTTCCCCAAAAAACCATGTTTATGATTATGAGAGTAGCTATGTTTAATTTTATCATTTTTTAGTCATTTCACTTGTTTTGAGATTATAAATATGTTTTATAATGTTGTGATCCAATCTAGTGTATCAAATTGATCATAAATGGTGCCCAACCATAATAATGGGAACCACATCAATGAAAATAATTTAAATTGATAGAATTCATGTTTCATTAATAGGTTTAATCCTATATTTTTAAGGGAATTTATCTCCCAATTATTATCATCTTATGAGGTAATAATATCATGTTATAATAATATAGAGAAATATATTTCCATGTATTATGGATTTAAAGGGAAGTAAGAGAAGAAGAAGAAATATGGGAAAAAAGATAAAGGGAAGAAGGTAAATATTTATTTTCCTACATGTGATAATTTTGGATGGAAACACCTAAGTATAAACTTTAGAGGAAATGTATTTTTCATTATTTGTAGAGAAAAATTCTATTATTATCATTATATTATGAAATGGAAATAATTTTATAATGTTTAGTGCTTCGCCTATAAGAATATGGGACACAATAAAAATCAATGGCTTAAGAGTCAAAATAATATACATAAAAAGATTTTATTGGATCAGAGTAAAACATATCTTACAACTATATATTTAGAGTAATTATGAATATAATTTTTTTTAATTCAATTATTATGTTATTTTGGTTTTTTATCAGTAATTATTTGGTTATAAGAATCAAGAGATACATAAGTATTGTACTTCAGTTCTTCTTCTCTAATGAATTTGAAGCATGTGATGAATAACACTAGTAATCCAGGGAAGTGATTTAGTTGTAAGATGATCTTTTAGAAAACACATGAATTAGGAAAAATTACCCTAAATATTTGCATTATATTGAAATAATATAAAATATATTTTTATAAGATAGTATTGGTGACCATGAAGGTCATAAAGGATATGATTTTTTATGTTATACTAGAATTTTTAGTTGTTTGGATTTAATGACCACCTGATATTTTACTCTTGGAAGAACGCATGTTTACAGGATAATAAGGTATTCATATATTTGGAATGTGTGATTAATAGCTACATTATTTGGAGAATCTTATGTCATTGAGCTACATGGCTTGTGTAATGGATAAATTTAACAATTATAAATTATTATCTGTTGATAACAAATTATAACCTTATTAGATTCATTAATAATTTAAAAGATTAACAAATTATTTAAGGACCATATTATTCATTAAATGTTCTTCAAGTGTACAAATTCACTTCAAACATTCATTTACAGCTATGTGGAATGAAGTTAAAAATTGATCAAAGCCCAAAAAATGGATGAGATTATTCTTATTATATAGAAAGTAATCCCGAATGTTTGTTCTCTCAATTTAATATTTGAATATTAAAATGATATCTAAACTCTAGGAAAATTAATTTGGAGCAAAAACATTATATGTGTACATTTTTTTCTGAGAAATTAAAGGAATTTTAACAGATCACAAATATACGGCTTTGTGTGGTTAACATTCTAATTACCATGTTATCTATCACTCTACATTAGAAAATTATACCTAAAATATTCTCAATTGTCTATATTTTAACCTTAAACTAATTTTATCCTATATAAATACTTATTTTTGTAGAAACCACTGCATTTACCTTTTATTAAGAGGATATTTTATTAATCGTACATCAAATATAGGTTTCCTACAATGGAATTTTCAAGTTTCAACCTCTATTTTTATGTACAATTTCAAATATAAGGATGAAAATTATTGAATGAGAGGAGAATGTATCACCCAAATATTTAATACTATGTATCTTTTTAAATTTTATTTCTTAGAAATCACTTATTTCACACAACACCAAGCTTAATTGAAAAATGATATAAAAATAAATATCATTATATTAGAATGATATTTATAACCTAGCTGTTAAATTGAAATCAATTAATAATATTATTTAAATTATAAAATTATTATATTTAATTTAATTTTTTTACATTAATCAAAATTATATTTTAGGCATAGCATAATAATAAATCTAATTTTACACTTTTGAAGGATATATTTTTCTAAAGATATTTTTAGCACCTTCTAATGGTGCACTTGTTTTAAAACTAAATTTTTATATATTTAAACAATTAATTTCAATAAAAATTAACTTCATTTTTAAAACTCGAATTTGAAAATTAGCTTAGGGTGGAATATTTGTATTTTTCATAAATATTTATTTTCTAGTGACTATGTGAAAAATCGCTATTTTTATAAAACTTTCATTTCATTACATTAATAGTCTATTTGTGATTTTAATATCAAAATAACCTTTTAAAGTGTAAATAAAATATAAGAATATTATAAATGGTATTATGATATAATAATATCGTAATATAAGAAAATAAATGTTTTAGAAATTATTACATCGGTGTTGATATTTTTATAAAACATAAATGTTTACTTTCTATGTTATAATTAATATATTGATTTAAAATAAAATTTAATTTCATAAAATGCATTCAAAAATGAATATATTTCTAATATGATTATAAGATAATTTTATTATACCTTAAATATTTTTTCAAAGTGTTTTAAAATTGGTTATTATTTTAAAATTAGTATTTCCCAAGTTTATGATGATTTTAATATAATGTTAATTTTCTCATATTTAGATAATTATTTTCGTAAAATTGATTCCATTTTTTAATTATAAATATTGAAAAATACTTAGGTTAATTTTTGGGAATTTTCTAAAATAGTTTTATTTTTTGTGACTAGTGAAATACAATAATTTATCGTATTTAATAGATACATGAATTGTTGAGTCATAGATGATGTATAGAAAATGTATGATCCTGATATAGAAATATAATTATTTATTTCAAGATATTTAGTTATAATTATAAAACTATTCTTAGTATTATGACAAAATAATAAACAAATAAATAATATATTCAAAAAACACTCCTCTCCTCCACTATAAAAAAACACTCCTCATCATCTCTTCTACTCACCCCACAAAAACCCTGAATCTTGTCCAATGTTTTCCCAATAACTCTCTTGATCCTCTCCACCACATTCATGTTTTTATGGTATTAGTTAAAATTTCATTTCAGTGTTCATTAAGGAGGATCTCAATGAGAATAATCATAAAGGTAAAATCCCATTTCGTTCATTTAATTTTCATTCAATCTATTTTCTTTTATTATCATTACCTCACATCCCCTATTCAACGTCAAATGATAACTATAGTATCTTATATATAATTAAATTATATTATTTAAATGGAAAGTCCCCCATCAAGTCTCTTATCCTTTTCCTTTTATTTTGATGATGAAAACATCATTTGTGAGGAGATGATTTTCCGCCTTCATGGACGACATGATTCCATTTTTCAATTACACCAACAAGCCTGGTGATAAAAAGAAATTTATTGTTAAAAATACTATAATATAAGTATTAAATCTGATTGAGTTTTCTTGTACCAATATATACACAATATTAATTAATGAATACAATGTAGTAAGTGATGATTAAAACCCACCATAATAATATAAACTATTATCACTATGATCTTATCTAATGATTCATGATCACTCGAAATAAAAAAAATGAATTTTATAAACATTTAATATTTTTTAATATAATTAATAAAATATAATTTCAATTATTCACAACTATTTTCATTTTAAATGATCATCAATAAGTGTATGAAAGTAAATTGATCATGAATACCATGGAGACAAAGACTCTTGAATGATAAATTTTTATTTGATTAGTAATTAAAAAGGCCATAAATGAACATAATAAAATTATAATAAATAAAATAAAGGTATAAAATAATCTTAATTAATTAATTGATATATTTAATCTAATTATCTCAGAGATTATGATAAATTTTAGAACTCATTCAGACTTATGTTAAGGGTTTCCTCATCTCACCATTACAAATATGAGTCACACCTTATTCAACACTATTTATTCAATGTGGTGTACATATAATGACCTTGGATGTATTATATCATGAATATATTTATATTCAAGGAATTAAATGTTTCATTTGAGTATTATTAAAATTAAGGTGCATATGGGTTGACTGTTTTCAATGTGGTAAGGGTTTCTACCCGAACCTCCATTATTCATTTGGGGTACACTTTCTTTTTGATTTCCCCAATTTAATTCTTCTTTAATTTAATATAATTATTATACATAATATGAATATGTTAAAAAATCATTTATATAGATCATTTTATCTTTATTTTATTGTGAAATGTATGTTTTATATGATTTCCTTTTAAATTCATTCTGATAAGCAAGTCAGACTAAAGGGAACTCCACAATTTATTACCAATTATCATGTAACATCCACAATATATTTTAATATACCTTTATTTTTATAAAATCACTCTTTTTTTGTGAAAAAATATCTTTTTCTATTATTGTTTTTATATAAACAATTATGATGTTTTCCCATTTTAAGGACTCTTTTATATTATACCCTTCAACCACACTAATGTGGTACATTTCTATTGTTTTTTTAAAACACATTTTACATGTTTTAAATTCAGTTCAAAATAATTTATACCAAAAAAATAATATCATTTTTATTTACTTTTCTTTTCTAAGATATTTGTGTTTATAATATGATTTTATGACTAATAAAAATGACTATCCAAAATAAATGTTCTTTTTAAAGTAAAAACCACATTTCTCTCAAGAATTTATCAATGATTTTTTTAAATTAATTTAATCTTTGATTATGATTGAAATATTTAAAAGTTGAATGAAAAATTTTGCTTTAAATATATGTTTTTAAATTGTTTATTTCACATATGAGGAATGAATTTGAATTAGTAACTAACTGGAGAGGCTCGTTATAGCCACTCAATGCATAAGTATGTCTCATGAGATAAACTAAACTGGGTTTTGGTTGAGTCCTTAACCATTTATGTTGAATTCTTGTCCAATTCCTTGATGTTAAGATTATGGTTTACAAATTTATTCATTACTTCATTATGATATTAGTAATTGATAACCCATGAAATTATCCAACTAGTAGAATATTCATAGTTAAGTTTCATTCTCATGTGATAATTTAGATGGAATTATTTATTCTTCTGTTATTCCTACCATATTATACTCAAGATTTTGTTTTAATGGAATGTGTTTCTATTTATTAAATACAACTTATTTTTTATGTTTATTTTTGATATCTTTCACTATATTATTTACCCTTATTGAGCATCTAAGATCAACCCTTTATTATATTTTATTTTTTCACCACGATGTTAAGATATATATTATGAGTGACTTGTAGGGATAATCTATTATTTTATGGATATTTCAAATGGAGTTTCTTTGTTATTTTTCCTTATAACGTATAATGGAAAACTAATTTTTATATATGTTTTTTCAAAGCTACTAAATGATTTGGTCCTTTGGGATTCGACTTCATTATATAATATACTAATGTAATTAAGTAATGCACCAGCTCCGATCTTTTAGTTATGGGTCATTAATATTGGTATCAGATAATGTTTAATAGAAAACATGGAAACTTGATTTATGAAATGTTGATTAGTGACACATCTCTAGATAAATGTTTAGGATAATAATAGAATAAGATATTAAAATTTTAGTATGGTATAGATTATGTGAGTCCTATAAGCCATTTATCCTGGTTAGTATACTACATGTTTATGTGGTTCTCGAACAGATGGGCCTAGGGGTAACAGCTCTGGTATGGTACATCAGGTCTGACTCAATGTAACCTGATACATGAAAAGGGGACTGACTACGCACTGAGTTTGACACTCCTGAGAGATATTCATAGAATAATCCATATTTTCATTAAAAACTTTTATGAAAGATTTAATAGTAAATATGTCCCTAAAGAATACATGTTTAAGATAATGTGATTAGATACACAATTTTTTAATTTATGTTAACTATTTTACTCATTTTAGGATTATACATTATTTTTTATAATGTTATGATCTAATATATTGTATGCCAGTATTTAGAAATTATACCTAGAAGAATGAATGAGAACCACATTAATAAACTTAATCCAAAGAATAAGAATGATCATTTCATTGATGGGTTTAGTCCATTCTTTTAAAGGGAAGTAATCTCTCAAATATTCTCATCATATAAGGGAATAATATCATTATGTTATTCGATTGAGAATGAATTATACATGTCTTATAGCTTCAAATGGATTGTAGATAAGAATAGGAAATCTGGGAAAAAGATAGATAAAGGGAAGAAGGTAAAGAAGAATTTTCCCACATGTGATAATTGTGGAATAATACAACATGGAATATACATAAGAAGAAAAGTTGTATTATTTATGTGTGGAAAAAGGACCAAAATGAACAAGATTATAAGTAAAGGAAGGAATTTTTCAATGTTTATAGATTCAACTACAAGGATAGGTGACACAACACAAATCAATATCTTAAGTGTCAATGGAATATGCCCAAAAAGAGGATATTAGACAAGATCCAAGCTTATGCTTCTACCATAGATGAAGATTAATGATTAATATGATAGTACATGGATTCTTGAAATATTTTATGTGAGTATTTTACCAATAATTATTTTGTGAAAAAAATCATGAGATGTATAATAATTGTACTGGAGTACTTCTTCTTTATTTAATTTGAAGAATGTGATTAATAGAAATAGTAATCAAGATATTTGAATTTGTTTTAATTTTAACTTATTGAAAACACATTACTTGGGAAAAAACCCAAAATATTTTCTTTTATATTGAGTTAATTTTAAATAGATGTTTATATGATAATATTGGTGACAAATAAAGTGGTTGGTAATTTTATGGTTTATGTTATTCTGTAATTATTAGAGGATTAGATTTAAGGACAACTTGATATTCTCATCTTGGAAGCATGCGTTTTTAAAGAATATTAAGTTATTATTATATTTGGAATGTGGAATTAAGATCTAAATTATATATAGATAATTATGTTATGTTTATTTTGGAAATTTTGTGACCCTTCTTCTAAATTGTTCGTTGAATGTGGGAAGACATATTTTATACGATTATAAAGATTAGCTACTTGTGGAATGGATCAAGTTAAACTTTGGAAATTATTATTCATTGATAAAATATTCTACTATTTTTTGATCTAGTAAACATTTAAAATTTGAAGGAATTACTTAATGAAAATATTATTCATTATAAGTGCTTTAGGTTTGAAAAATCCATTTTTAACTTTCATTTCCAAGAGTGAGGGATGAAGTGAAAATATATTGAAGAACAACCAAAATATGGGATTATGTTTATTATATTGAAAATAATCGAGTAAGATTACTTTTTTGAAGTGCTTATCAGAAAATTAAATGAATCACTCAAATATAGGAAAAATAATTTGGATTTAAAAATTATATGTTTACTTTAATTTCTGAGATATCAAATATATTTTAACCTATTAAAAATTTATATCTTTTTTATGGTTAATCTTTAATCACCATATTATCTATCACTCTCCATCAGAACATGATGGTTATATTATTATTAAATGTCCATATTTTCACATAATACCAATTATTTCCAATTCAAATATCTATTTTTGTGGTAACCTTTTCATTTCCCTCTTATTAAGAAGATATTTTATTAATTATACTTCCAATGTGGGTTTCCCAAAAAGAAATTCGCAAGTATGAACCTATAATTTTTATGTACAATATCAAATAGTGAGGAAATAATTTATTGAAGGTGGGGAGAATTTAACACCACAATATTTAATGGTATGTATATTTTTAAATTTAATTTCTTCGAGAGCATATATTTCACACAACATTAAGATTAATCAAATAATTCTATACAATTAAAAATAATTAATTTAAATTAATAGTTATAACATAGATATTAAATTGCAATGTATGAATATTATTAACCAAATTAAAAAATTTATATATTTAATCAATTTTTTTTCATTCATCCAAATTATTTTGTTTGCATAAAATAACAATCAATCTTATTTTATGTATTAAAAAGATATATTTTATAAAGATAGTTTTACCACCTTTTAATTATGCACCGTTTAAAACAAAATTGAAATATTAAAAAATTATTTTGGACAAAATAACCATTATTTTAAATATAGTAATTACAAAATTAGTTTAGGTTATTATTTTTGTATTTTTCTAAAAATATTTATTTTCATGTGAATAAGTGAAAAATATTGTTTTCATAATACTATTATTTTCATTATATTTATAGTATATTTTTTATTTTAATATTAACCTCACAATTGAACACATAAATAAATATCTATGAATCTTATAAATGGTATTATGAAATAATTATATCATTGTATAAGTAAATAAATGTTTTAGAAATTATTAATTCAAGTGTTGTTATTTTTATAAAACATAAATTTTTATATTCATTTTTATAATTATGAAAATTATATAAAATAAATTTTATTTTCATAAAATTCATTCAAAATTTATCAATTTATTTTTTTATGATTTTATTATAATTTAATGTAACCTTAATTAATTTTTCAATGTGTTATAATTTTAAAATTGGTATTTTCCGTGTAAATGATGATTTTAATTTAAAAGTAAGCTACTCTTGATTAGAAAATTATTTTAATAAATTTGGTGTCAATTTTTTAATTCTAAATAATAAAACAATTATTGTTAATTATTGATATTTTTCTAAAATAGTTGAATTTTTTGTGAATAGTAAAATCCGGTAATTTATCCTATTTAAAAAATACATGTATTGTTGAGTCATATATGATGTATAGATGAATTAAGAACATAATATCGAGCGATAAATAATTATTTTAATATATTTAGTGACAATTCTAAAAATATTACAATTCCTCAGCCAAAATAATAAACAAAAAAATTAAATATTAAAAACACACCCCTATCCTTCACTATAAGTTCCACCGCACCACAACCTCTTTTCCTCACAGCACAAAAACCATGAATATTGTCTAATGTTTACACAATACCTCTCCCAAAACACTCCAACACCTTATTTTTTTCTAATATCACCCAAAATTCATTTTCAAATTTCGTTATAGAGGTTCTCAATGAGAAGAATTCCCGAGGTAAAATTCCTTTTCGTTCATTAAATTTTCATTTAATTTATTTTCATTTATTTTTATTACCTCACCTTCCCTATAAAAATTTAATTTATAAATCCAATATATTGTATATACTATAATGTAATCATTTTAATGTAAAATCCACCATCATGTCTCATCTTCTTTTCCTTTTATTTTAAAGAAGAAAACATCGTTCTTGAGGTGCCAATATATCGGGTTCTTGGAGGATGTGTTTATATATTTCAACTCCTCAATCAAGGCTTCAGAAAAATCCATTTTTATTTTTAAAACAAACTATAATATATGTATTACATCTTTCCTAATTTTCTATATCCCGTATATATATATTATATTAATTAATGAAACAAACGTAGTTTGTGATGATCGAAAAATCACCAAAATAATCTAAATTATTATCACAAACATCTTATCTACTAATTTATCTGCTCCCCAAACAAAAAATAAATAAATTATATGACCATTTAATATTATATAAGGTCATTAATAAAATATAATTTCAATTCTGTACAAACATTTCAATTTTGGACAATCATTCATATGTATATAAAAGTAAATTTATCATAAAAACTATGGAAACGAACGCTCCCAAATGATAATTTTTTATTTTATAACTCATAAAAAGCCCATAAAATGTTCATAAAATTATAATAAATAAAATAAATGTATAAATGTTATGTATTAATTAATTTAAAAAATTATATGATTATCTTGGACATTAAGATGAAGTGTTGAGCACATTATTACATAGGGTATGTGTATTCTCTTCTCATCTTTACTTCTATGAGATATTCCATATTCACCACTATTTATTATTTTTGGTGTATGTAAACAAAACTTTTGTGTATAATATCATGAATATAATTATATTTATATTATTAAATTATTTATTTTTTGCTTAATAATTTTGTGGGGAATATTGTTAGACAATTTTCAAATTTGTTTTGGTTTTTACCCAAACCTCAATTTTTCATTAATGATAAACTTTATTTCACTTCAGCGCAATATAATTCTTATTTATTTTTATATACTTATTATTCATAATTTTTAATATTTTCAAAACTAATATATCTATATTTTATCCTCTTTATTTTATAGAGAAATACATGTTTAATAATGTTTCCATTCAAATTTTGTTTGATAAGTGAGCCCGATTTAACGGTCTTACCCATTTCTTACCCATTTTAAAGTACCATACAAAATATATTTTAAAATACCATTATTTATATAAAGTATATCTTTTTTTATGAAAATATATATTTTTTTATTCTTGGGTTTTAGAAATAATAATATTTATTTCCATTTTAAAGGATCTTTTATATTATCCCCTTAAACCACACTGTACTGTCCCATTTCTAAAGTTTCTTAAGAAAATAATTTTACATGTTTTAAATACTATCCAAAATAATTTATAACTAAAACAAAATTTCATTTTTCATTCCCTTTTCTTTGATGGGATATTCATGTTTAAAAAATTATTTTATAAAATAATATAAATGGTTTCATAAAAGAACACTTCTTTTCAATGTAAAAGGTTCTTTCTATCAGGAATTTATCAATTATTTTATTAGATAATTTTTATCTATAATAATGATTCAAAATTTTCAAACTGGTATGGGAAAATTTTATTTAAATATATATTTTGGGATCAGTTATTTGATATATTTGGAAGGCATTAGACTTATTAAGTGATGGGCGTGTCCAGCTATAGCCCCTCGATGTATCGGTAGGACTCATGTGACTAATTATATAGTGTTTCATAATGTATTGACATGTACTGGCTTTATAATTAATGGTCAAATTTTTTATTTAAAAAAATTGGACCATAAGATTACTTAAAAAAATATTTTATTTATGGTCATCTCTAAAGAAATTTGATTTTATAATTGTAAAAGATAAAAAAAATAAACATCAAAAAAATATTTTAGATTCATTTTGGTTATAAAAGAAATAAATTATATTCAATTTTGAGAACAAGTGTTTAAGTTTAACTCGATTGATAGTAACAGTGGTGTTGAACATGATGAATATGGATATAAAATTATTGATTTGAAATATTTGTTTTTAAAGGGTTTTTAATTATCATGGTGATGCATGTGAAGTAGATGTTTTATGTTATTGGACCATCAAATGACCAATGGTATATTATTTATGAATGGATAATATTCATTTAGGTTATGATTATATTGATTATTTTGAGGTCTTTTGTGATATTACTTTTTCTATTAGACGATTACTTGAGGATAATTATTACTGTAATGTATACATGGTGCATGCTATCTGAAAATATCATGCAGACTAAATATGGTAAAAAAAATTCAATGTCTTAATTATTCAAATAAATATCCACATTTTAGTTTATTTTTTAAAATCATTGTATTGTAGAAATACTATAATATAACTTTGGTATATAAATAAATATATATAAATCATTTATATCATTTTGTATAGATTTTTTATTCATTAATTTCAATTATTTTTTTTAAGAATCCAGTCAGTTTTTATTGTTATTTTTTTGTAATAATAAATTTTAAATATTCACTATTCTTCTATAATATTATTTAATAAAATAGATATACTTTTATTTTTATTGTTAAAAATCAAAAAATTTACTTCTAATAGTCATTTAATTTAAATCCAATATAGTTACACACTATTATTTAAGCAGTATATATCTAATTAAATGATGGGAACGGAGGAAGTGCAACATCTACCACGGTATGTGTATGTATCTTCATATAAATATATATAACAATAAAAATATTTAATGAAATTAAACTTATTTTTTGTGAAATAATATTCAATGCTACCAATTATCATAATATCATGTAGACATCTTCTTCTCTAGAGAAGATGACACCAAAAGTTGGTAGATGTGGGAACACACATTTTCCAAAAAATTCACTTTCTCAGGTGAAGAAGATGAGCTTTCTAGTTGATTTCATTCATAACAATAGCCCAGTAGACCCAAATGTGATGAATTTTAGGAGTACTATAGCCAAAAAAGTTATTTAAATATTAGAATATTATATCTTGATCATAGGATCACTGATTACAAAATGAATGAAAAATTTTGGGAGTGTATATTGGTAAGATATCTAATTGATTTCTTTCAATGGTATAATGATTATATATTTCATATGACTAACATTTTATCTCTTCAATTAATTATGAAGTTTTACTTTCTTGACAAAAAATTAGTTAAGAATAAGGGGATATATTTTTCAGAAATGAGATGGAGAAATTTTAAAAAAAGTAAACATTAGTTTATTTTTTCAGGATGAAATTTAATGAAACTTGATTCCTCAATATGGGTTTTTAGATATAGAATTACGGAAGAAAATTTTCTCTATCTATAAGAGGATTATTTTAAAGTATAATTATAATTTTTTTATAAACAAAAATATTGTAATTATTTTTATCTATGTGATATATTATTAATTTATTATTATGTAATAGGTATCTAAGAGATATCATGTATCAATATAGACATAGAATTTATACCCTACAACTTTATCAGATAAACAGAATCTTTTACTATGGGAGCAAAAAATTCCTAAAAAGTTTAATAAATTACAATCTTATCCTAGTAGTGGCTCTAAAAAGGTTCAATTTGGTCCGCCATCCCCCCATATCATAATAAAAATGGAAATCGAAAGAAAAAAATAAGGATAAGTTTATTACTAATACATTGAAATATTAGATAATATGTTTGTAAGAAATTGATAATTAATTTATGTTAATATTTGAATTTTGTAATGTATATCTCTAATATAGAATTAAATATTTTATTTTATGATTTCCTTTAGGAGAAAATAGTGTAGGGGATTTTATCCTTGAGGGTAGTATGGAAAATATTATTACTATTTTAGCTAAGGAAGAACACATGGTACATATAAGAATACAAGAGGTGGATGTTTGTATTAGAAATGTTTTTGGACATACACATATGGAATAAAGAGAATAAAAATATATGGGGTATATGAATTCCTAAAATTATGATCATAAAGGGATAAATCATTTGATAGATGAGTGAATGAAATCGTATATACAATCTATGTTTATAGAAATAGAGATATTGACACAGCATGCACGACCCTCATTTACAGATCCTTTATATCCTCATTCATACTTGATTATGTACTGTGAGTTTCATTATAGGTATCCTAATTTACATATTATTGTGTACAAAATTATACATAATTAGGGAGATTATGTACATCACTAGATTACATAGTTAGATCAATTAAGAGTAATATTACACGGTAATATTTATCCAAATCTTTATGTTTTATTTCCCATTGAGGAAGTGTCCATGTTTGGATAATGGATAGGTTATTTTTTCACTCTGTCCAAAAATCATTTTTTATTAGTTAATATATGCGTCTTGTGTTGTTATCTCTTTTTTTATTTACTTTTGATTTGAAATTTCTTTTAAATTAATAATATATTTTCTTTATGTGGGTATATAATAAATAAAAATATTTATTGAAAAAGTAACAAATGTTTTTAGAATCATAACCTTTGGATACATCAAAATTTAATCAAGGGATAATAAAATTATTAGTGAATTCTTTTATTTTGGATATTTATATTTGTTTTTGATGACATCTATGATATATGGGATAGACTATATATATAGAATTTTTAAAAAGACTAAATATATGTTTTTATTAGTGATGATCTATTTGACCTATGTAGAAATTATTTTATATATAAGTAGATTTAAATTTAAATTTTCATATAATTATGTAACTATAACTTGGTGGTATTAAATGTTTTACTTATCTAAATATCCTCATGCGCAATATTTTCAAAAAATGTGAGAAATTATGTTTATGGTATTATCAATCTATAATATATTTCATTGGTTGGGTAATACTTTATGAAGACTGATAAATATAGATATATCAAAATTATTGAATTTTTTTTTTTTTCATTTCTAATGTCCCAATACCGAATTCCACTCAATAGTTCCTTGAGCTTGGTTATCCAAAGTGTGTCAAGCGTATCTCACAAAATAAAAGAGGATGCTAAATAGTAGTGAGGGCGTGGTTGAATAATTAGGGAGACTATTCCTTCTTTAACAATTTATATCATAGTGAAAGTCAATTTTACTCAATATAGGAAGTAAATCAACAAAATGGAAAATAGAAATTCAGCAAGACATGAATATATAAAAAATGCAGAACTATCTCATAAACAATGATAAAGATGATAGATTTATCTAGAAATAAACTAAATTTAACACATGAAAATTTAGTATAGTACAAGTCTTGAAAAATACCAAAAGGAAAAAAATGCCCAAGTTGCATCACAAGCATCTGCTTGAAATAATTCTCTCTTTCTCCATAAAAATGTTAAACAACATGTGTGAGGGTTCTACCCTTATTATTATTTACTACCATATTATCTGTTTAAGTCCCTAAGGGGGCCCGAACATAGTGTGAGATAACATCCCAGTAGGTAACCACCCATAATTCTACAGAATTCTACAACATAGGATGTGATATTCTCACAAGTTAATGTATCATGTAATGTATGTGTTAATTCCCAAGGTATATAAATATTGTAGCCAATTAAAACAAAACATCCTCTTAAGTCTCCTTATAATATGTGTTTTCCTCTAAAAAGGAATCTATATAAAATATAAAAATGCAACACGGCCTCACCGTACATCCGTCTGTATCCTATCTACATGGCCTTTTCCATTTAATGAAACCATCTAAAAATCCCCGACCATGACATATTACCAAACATGTCATATATCCCATGGTCCTACTGTGTAATGAAGTGTTAAACCCAAAGGGATAGATACAAGGTATAATGGCCTAAGGAATCCCCATTGAGTCCCAAGAGAATATGTACGGAAACATAGTGTAGCTACTAGTTGGGGTCCTAGGATCATGTGTACCAACATGTCCTACTCGTGTCCAAGAAAGTCGGATCCAAGGTTTTTCAAAGGCCGATACATCCCACTGAATCAAGTCCCCTAGAGTATACTCTATCAAAGTTTTCCACTACCACCTTCTATATCCATGGAGATCCATCCCCAGAATCTATAAAAATCATGCATTCATTCATACCATTTAATAGTTTTTTCTACCCAATCATATAACCAATTTCATTCAATTCCATATAATGAGTATACCCATTCATCCAATATATTTCATACAAAAAATTTCACATGATTAAACCCAATAATTTATTCAATTTATTTTAATCAAGTCACATAAATATAACAACTCATTTATCACTATTCATAGTTTAACATATTCCTTGGTTATACCAACCCATTTAATTAAATCCATTTAAGACATTTTTTACATCACATTTAACAAAACTAATTTGATCAATTCAATAATCATAAAATTAACGTTCAATATAATAAATTAGAGTAAATGAGGAAGACCATTACCTAATCATCCCATTCAACACATTTAATAATTAATTGGATTCCTATAATAAGGAAAACAAAAAATCAACCCCTTTGGTGGTTTAACACAGCATTTACATTGCATTTTTATAAATTGAACCCCATGGGTGACCATGGTTCATTCAATAGGTACTGTCACATCCCAATATAAACTATGGGAATCCCAAATATATCCAATTATATTTATTTCAAGTAACCCATTCAATATTGGGGTTGTGATAGAAATTGTGGTGGGTGGCATAACAACTGATCACCATATAAAGTAATAAATTCCGAAGGAAATGTATAGACCGCCAAACATAGATCAGATGTTGAGTGATCATCTAATATCAAGTCATAATTCATCCTAGTTCGGTAAAAATCTGAAGAATAAACGAAGAATGTGAAATTAGGGCATTTGAGCTTAAATCAAAATAGCGTGGTTGATAATAAGAAGAATCGAGATTGATTTAAAATTAATTTTGATCTTACAAATTCAGATCTATAGAGACAAACCATACTCAAATCGGAGATCATATGAAGAACTAGGATCAACTCATAATTTAGCCACCTAAGTAGAGCTCTCAATCTTTTCTTCTGATGTCTATAGAAGTGAAAACCTAATTTAGGTTTTATAAAATATTAAATTTTACAATAAAAATTATTTTAAAAAAACCAAAATGTATGTGCTTCATGGTTTAAATACACTATTTGGTAAACCGTGTGCCAACCATGGATGATTCCTGCAGGTGAAGGAGCACCCGCACGATTTCTTCACATGGTTTCACAAACCATGTGAAAACTATGCACTGATCCCCTATCAATGTCTGCAAAAACTACAAACATGATTTTATAGTTGTGAAAACCATTCCACATGGTTTGGATTAAATGTACGGACCATATAACCCTTATGTCCATCCTTGCACGATTTATTCAAACAATGCAGACTACCCAGCATGGTTTGAACTAATCGTGTGGCAAGCCATTTTCATCCCAAAACATGGTTATGGGCTTCGAACAAGCCACAAACACATCAAAAACACCCATGGTAAATTTGGGAACTCTCTTAAGGGCATATATAAGCAATAAATCTGAAAAATAGTGGATCCATACCTAATATGAAAACCCAAGTTCTTACAATCTTCCCCCTTATAGAAATTCAATATCAAATTTCTCTCTATAGGGTATTCAAGATTCATCTAAGAACATCTCTAGCCACTATGAATGTACATAGATGTCATGTCCCCAAGTCTCATCTTATAAATGGATGTTCTTATATAACAATAACACTAGAGGAACTGACCATCCTCATAGGACCATCATTCTCCTATCAACGATATGAATTGAATTCTACTCAAAGGATGAATCAGATTGAGGCTTAACCTCCCCATGATGAAATGAATGATATAGGTCTAAATGATAATAGTCCATCTGAAATATATCGAATACTTCATACATGGATCAGTACCTCTTATGTAACTGCAATTGATAGGCTACAAGACTAACTATTTCCAGAATCACGAATGACATGACATATCAGAGTTAAAGCTTAACTCTTCTTCTAATTCTCTCATGTCCTAGGATCGGTGAAACATGTAATAAAACTTGATCCCAACCTCATACTCTAGAGGTCATCTATGAAAATTTTTGTACGAATTATTTTGAAAATGTTTAGTATTCATCAGTTTCTAGATCTACTGGACCTTCTAAAAAGTATCCAACCTAAGCCATGATCCTGGTAAAGGTACCACACCTAACTCTAACTAGCATAAGGATGATTGTAATCTCCTTACATATAATCCCTCCTAAGGTTTCATCTATATAGTCACTTGATAACTATTTTTCTACAAAATCTCAACCTGGGGAATGTGCCTCTCCCAATAGCCCCCAAATTCTAGGACACATGGTTGCAACATTTCTTCTAGCACTTGTATCGTACACTCTTTCTAGCCATCAGTCCAAGGGTGGTATGTTGCTCTCAGAAGACCCTATGTTTAAAAAACCATCTGAAAACATAGTAAAAAATGCTATTTAATATGTTCTGACCTATCTAAAATTATAGTGAATATTACCCCATTAAGTCATACTATCTCTAAGATAAATAGCGTCCCAAAATCATCAACACTAAAGGTATCATTTATTGGAATTAAATGAGAAACCTACCTGAGACCTTCAAAAAAACACAATATTGTAACCTCATGGATATCTTGGTAAACCAGTCAAAAAACACATCATCACATCATCCCATTTCCACTTCAAAATATGTAACTACTATGAAATCTTGGCTCGTCACTGATATTATTCCTTCACCTGCTAATAGGTGGAACACCACATAAAAAAAACTAGCTACTTCAAACTTCATACACAACCACTAGTACTGATGGAGCTAGTCATGGTACATCTAGGTGACTCTCGGATACATTTCCCATGATGGGGCATGGAATTACCGAATCATATACTCACATATATCCACTAGAACCCTAACACATCCATGGATACACATGATGTCGTCCATGCCTACATTAAAACCAAAATGTGGATCCACAACATCTACTCTATCTCGTATGATTAGTTCTGTTGAATCTAATAGATTCCTCATCATAACATTATCATTTATGATAGAGTTCATAGCAAAGGATGAAAGATATTTCGACCCCTAACTTTTGTACACCTCCATGTGAATCTCATAGATGAAATTCATAATATTCCAATCACTACTGACCTACAAAACTAACTTTATCTCAACCCTTATAATTATTTCATCAGCTACTACATTGCCTTTACCATGCGTGTAGTCAATCTAAAAGTCTAAAGAATATAGGTACTCCACCCAACTTTGTTTCCTCCTATTCAGATCACACTATGTAAAAACATAATTGAGGCTTTTTTGGTCATTGTACAGCACAAAAAACTGTCCTATTAATTAATGTCTATAATATCATAATGTATGAACAACTATACATAACTTGAGTTCATTCCATTGGGTAGTTCCTCTCATGTGGCCTCAATTTCTAAGACCCATATTCAATGACTCTATCTTCCTACATTATCAAAAATCCAAGATCAATACCTGATGCATCACAACACACAGTGTAGGTCTTTCCATCCTCTAGAATTATCAACACAGGTGCTAATGTCAACCTTAATTTCATCTTCTTAATCGACGTCTCTCAAGAATATGACCATACAAAATTTACACCATTCATATTCAATCACATCAGTGGAGCTACTGAGAATGAGAATTATTGTATGAAACATGTGTAGAAACCATCTATCCCCATTAAAATCCATATGTCAAAAACATTCATGGGTTGTTTCAAGGAAACTACATCTCTCACCATCTCAAGATCCCTTGATACTACATTCTCTGATATGATGTGACCTTGGAATTTAATCTAATCCATCCAATAGTGGAACATTTTGAGATTACCATATAACTGATTCTCTCTTAGTGTATTCAATATATTCTAGAAAAAATTCATGGTTGTGTCAGTTGTGAGAATACACCAGGATATAATTCCCAGAATCAACCACAAAATAATTTAGGTAAAGATGGAACACTTGGTTCATCAAGTCCATGAACACAGCAGGAATGTTCGTGAGACTAAACGACATAACCTTATATTAGTATAGACCATACCTACTATGAAAGACTATAAGATGTATTTCTGTAGGTTAAACATAGGCTTGGTGATATCCTGACCTCAAATAAATATTCTTGACTACTCATTCACCTCGATGCAGATCAAACATGTTATCTATCTGTGGCAAGGTATATCAGTTTTTAACTATCATCTAGTTTAGTTTCCAATAATCCATGTATAGAATAATATTTTAGACCATATTTTTCAAAAAAAAGACCAAAAATCCCCAGGAAGAAGTACTCGGCTCTCTTTGGCATCCCATTCACCCTTTTGAATATACACTTCACTATTGGGTCATGTAAAAGTCCCCCTCTGATGGTAATAGTAAAAATAAACTTGATAAGCTACATGTTATTCCATCCCATGTATGATGTCAAACCCTTTCATATTGAGGACATGCAAACTCCAAAAAAAGTGACACCGACCAACCTTAAGGGGAAACTCTCTACATAGGTGGAAATATTCCATTCTATTTCCCATTGGAGTTTCTAGCATCAAAATTCACTCAGAATACAACAAAAAAACATATGTATTTTCACCAAATGTGTATATATAAATCTATGATATGGAACTATATCAAAAAGGTCATATTAAATAGTAGAAGATACTATGATCGTACATATAAAAATTGATGGTCTGATATACTGATCATCAAGGGTATGTTTTACAAAAAAGAACTAGCATGAACCTCATGCTTATGACACAACCTCACTACCTGGAGTAGGCCCACTTTGTTGTCTTATTGAAAATGATGTATAGCTGCCTATACCGCGACAACTACTACCACTTCTTGATCATCCAACACTGATCTTTGTCACTGCCTAACGTAGAGTTGAGGGACCTTCTTCTGAACAGGGTGTTAGAGCTGACCCCTACCACTCAAAACTAGGGGAAAGGTCCTGACAAAATACTACAAGTGGACCTTCTTACTTGAATCTTGACCCTCGACTTGGTCACAGCTAGATTTTCTATTCATATGGACATTACTTCCACACTGGTGAAAAAACACTAAGCTTCCCGTACTCACAGCATGATTGGAACTCATCTCGCAAGAATTCTCAAAATGACACTTCCATCCTGAATATTTAGAACTACTTGGTTGAGAAATAGAATGTTCATGTTCTAAATCTGAATCCTCCCTCAGGTTCTACTTTGAAATCATAGCATAATTTATAATGTTAGAAACAAAGTTCAATTTGAACAAATTGACCAGATATTTGATAGCATATTGGAGACCTTCTTTGAAGTGCCTCATTTTAGAAAGACCATCAGTAAGGTACATCAACACAAAAAAAAAATGAAACATTGTAGGGCATGATGAGTACTCTTTAACCATGTTCACACACTATAACAGATTCATAAACTCACTATCCTACTCTTCCCATAGTGTCTTGAGGTAAAGTAGTCATAGAAGAAGGTCTAGAAATCCATCTATTCCTTATCTTGTAGCCCGTCATACAAGTTCAGTACATCCCACTAGCACTTTACCTCAACATGTTGATTATATGTGGCGATAACGACCCTCCTCCCAAGATGCATCTCAAGATTCTTGAAGACAGCTAACTTGGTCTCCATCCCTCGCGTTACAACCTAATGAACACCATCACGCTAAATCATGGGAGGATGATATTTCTAGAACACCCATGTTAGAATATCCATAAACAAGGTAATATTTTATTCTCTCTGGATGTACTATATATAGTGAAATAAACCATCATGAAATTTTGTTCCTACACCTGTGTCTAAAATAAAAATGGGTTCTGAAATTTGCATTAAATTGGGGTACGCCTATAGCCCATGTCCCACCACTACTAGAGTGTGGTCACCGCCCACCTCCTAGAACACAACTTGAGCTCATCATGATAGTTTTCCTCTAAAATTCCTAATACACACCTCAGAAATGAATGAGTACGAGGCTCACAACTCAAAAGTGTAGGGTAGACAAAAATCTTCCCAAAACCAAGTCATAACCCTCAACCTGCTCCTAAATTTAGGACAGTAGAAGATTATTCACATCACAATTAGAATCACGGCCTCTATCCCACTCATATGATGGGTCTGTGTCATGATGCAGTTAATCATATAATGTTTTCATGTCATTTTCACTTGAATTATAATTAATTTCAACTTTTTTCATAATTCATTTTTTTAAGAGGTTAAAC
The DNA here is from genome assembly GCA_963277665.1 of Viscum album. NCBI lineage: Eukaryota > Viridiplantae > Streptophyta > Magnoliopsida > Santalales > Viscaceae > Viscum > Viscum album. The sequence goes on from OY728142.1 coordinate 1,495,645,488, forward strand.
CAATGATGGACCAATTCCTAATCCATGAGAGACAATAACACCTCATAAACCCAAAACATGGTCCCGGTTAAATCCATACATATCAAATTCACTAAAATAATTGAATTTCACCAGTACACCATTTTCATGTTTATAAGGGCCCATACAACTTAGGAACTGATAAACGATGTCACTCCTTTATCCACTACACAAAATCTATCACTAAAATAGATATTTCTATAACAACACCAATCATAGAAACATGAAATGATTAATGCATCCTAAAAGGCATGGAATAATTTATTTTATGTGATTTCTATCATGTTACAATATGATTCATGAGATAGAATACCCTCATATCATCAGGTTTCAAAAGAAACAGAACCAAAAATTGTATCAATAATAACAACATATATATTGTGTGTCACGCAACTATTAAATCCAATCAAATGTAATAGTCCAAATCATGAAAATAAAAATCCTATTCGAGTATATTTAGAATTCCCTTGTATGCAGTGTAACTACTCTTGGGAAAAACTTATTACCAAATTTAATTTCCTTCATATCCTTTCATATTGTCTCGAAATAGTATATCAAGCTAGAAAATCAATCCTATGATACCACTTGGTACCATACCAGACCTGAATTCCATTGTACAATGCCCCGTGTCTGGTAGGCCTCATGGCCTCCAGCACATCTCCCCAAACTTGAGAGGCTACCGACTAATAACAAGGACCTAGGTGATTCATTGGGTAGACTATTCCCTATTTACAAGAGTGTATCACAATGGTATTCAATCACATTCAATTGCAGAAGCAGATCAACAATTATATAATTAGAGGCTAAACAAGATAGGAATATATAACAAATCCAGAACTATCACATATACAATGAATCAGATGATACATGTTTCTAGAAAAAATCCCAAATAAGAACATTGATTTGCAGTACAGTGCAAGTATACAATAAGAAAAAAGGAAAAAATATCCCAGTAGCATCACAAGCCTCAAATTGGTCCCACCCTCTCATTACCCAAAACAATGATTAATAACATATGTTATGGAGCTTTCCCCTATTATCCCCTACAACCATATTATAAATTTGGGTCCTTAAAGATGCCCAAACAAGGTATGAGAAAACATCTTAGTAGGTAACCACCCAGAAGCCTATATAGTTGTACGCAACATGATGTGATATGATAATATGTATAATTAATCAGTAATGTAGTTGTGAATTTCTAAGGCATTTAACAACTGCAACCAAGTAATACCAAACAACCTCTCAATGCTCCATGCAACAAGTGTTATTTTTTAATAAGTAAACTGTAAGAAATATAAATGAGAAACATGATCTCGCAATACAACTATCCATATTCTATCCACATGGCCTTTCCATGTAATGAATCTATATTAAAAACCCATGACCTTTCTGTATAAACAAAATTTTCATATATACCATAGTCATGATTTATAATAATGTGTAGACCATGAAGGGTAGGTTATAAAGTTTAAAGGACCAATGAATCATCATTGTGTCCAAGGAGAATCTCGGTGGAAACTTTGTGTAGGCACTGGTTGGTGTCATAAGATCATGTATACCATCATGTCCTACATGAGTCTAAGAAATCCAGATCTAAGGGTTAGAAAATCCTAAGACATCGCATAGAATAAAGACCCTTGGAACATAATCTATCACTAGAGTCTACTAAAACATTCCAGATCCATGGAGATTTATGCATGGAATCTATACAATACATGAATTCATTCATACCATTCGACATTTCAATTTTATATGAGTATATGAACTCATATAATCAATATCACTAAATTCCATATAATGAGTATTCCCACTTATTTAATACATTTAATAAAAAAACGTCACAATATTATACCCAGTCATCTTTTCCATTTATTTTAATCTTGTCACATGGATATACCCACCCATTTATCACCAATTTCTATTAGACATGTCACATGTGTACACCCACCCATTTATCACCCTTCACTGTTTAACATATTCCATAGATATACCCACCCATTCAATTAAGTCTATTTAATATATTTAACACATCAAATATAACATAACTCATTTTATCAATTAAAAAAATACCATATTCAATTTAAATATATTAAATCAGTGTAAATGAGAAAACCCCCCTCCTAATTGTCCCATTAAACCCATTATACAATTAATTGGCATTCTATAATAAGTAAAACCCAAAACACACCCTTAGGTGGGTTAAAATGGCATTTACATAGCATTTTAATAATGTGAACCACATGGATGACCTTGGTATAGAAATAGGTACCAATGCATCAATACAAATCCTATGAGTAACCCTAAGAGGACTGATTACATCTTTCTAAATTAACCCATCCAAAATTGGGATTGCACTGGACTTTACGGTGGGAGGAGTAGTGGATGATAACTATAAAAATCACCAAATGATGAAAGAAAATAATAGTCCACCCATTTTAGCTCGGAAGAGGAGTTCTCATCTAGTATTAAGACCTAATTTGTCCTGGTTTGGTAGAAATTTAAATAATGTATAAAGAATTGGAATATAGGGCATATGATCATAAATAAAAATAGTATAGTCGATAGCTAGAGGAATCCAAAATAATTAAAAATGAATTTATATATTACCTATGTGTATCTAATGAGTAAAACCATTCTAGAATTAGATATCATAAAAAGAACCAAAATCAAATCCTATTTTTTCTACATAAGGAGAGCTGTCAAGATTTTCCTCTACTATGTATAGAAGCATAAACCTAATTTGTTTTTTCTAAAGGATTTAATTTTAAACTAAAAATTATTAAAAAAACCAAAAAAACCGGGGGTTGTAAGGTTTAAGCACATGATTTGGTAAACCCTGTGCCAAACATCCATGATTTTTTTTCCAAGGGGCACCGACATGGTTTCCTCACACAGTTTACTAACTCTATGAAAACCATTCGCTAAGCCTCTGATAAAGTCCTCAAAATCTACAGACCTAGCCTCATTCCCCTGCATCCCATTTCATACTGTTTGGAATAACATTGAAACCTATATAACCCCTATATTCATCCTCACATGGTTTAGTCAAACTATGTGGCATGTCCCCACATAGTTTGAAAGAACTATATTCCATGCCATTTTTATCCAAAAACCTAGTTTCATGATCCGAACAAGAACCAAACAACTCCAAAACACCCATGATCAAGGTGGCCACTCATGTAAGGCCATTTGTAAGAATTAAAACAAAAAATAATGGATACATTCCTTTTATGAAAAACCAGTTTTTTATTGGTTACATCCATTCCATAATAGGTAATAAGGCTTATAATTTATGTACCTGGCCTAAAATAAATCATAAATTGAATCTTTAGAAAATAACTCACTTTATTTAATTTTTAGGATTTTTTTCATGTTTAGAGTCTTATATAATTAGTTCATAACTATTACATAATAAAACCATACATGAAAAGTGAGAAAGTACCTATTAATATCCATTTTTTCCATTATAAAAAACATTATAATTTTAAAAAACTTTTATTTTTATGACATATCATCACAATTTTCATCTTGATCACATCCTTGTCCCAAATCATCCCTTAATAACTATGAATATTTTTTATAATTTGATATGATCATAAAAATCTCAGTAACGGACATATAAAAAAGAAATAAATAAATATGTTGGTCCATGATACATGTAAACATTTTCCTTTTTCATTATAAACATTATGCTAAAAATAACCATTTTATTAACCAATAAATCAACTTTATTGTGAAAATATGTTCATAAAAATTTTCAAAAAGAAATATATATAGAAAAATAAAACTAATAATGGTTTCTTTAAAATCATAGAAAATTGATATAAATTTTTTCAAAAGGTTATAAATTTCACCCTTAAGAAGTCCCATATACCTTACTTTAAACATAATCTCATTACTTTAACTTGTGAAATAATAATATTCTTGTAAAAACCCAATGAAATAATAGATATATAAGGTATGTAAGTGGGGAAATTATCGTTATAGAACTAATAAAAATAGAATGACCAATATGGTTAAATTCCAATATAATTCTCTAAATAACATAATCACAACCCAATGCAATGGAGGGCTATAATAGACCCACCCATCTTTGGTTTATAAAATGACCACCTATGCTTGGTTTATATTAGAACCACCCATCCTTGGTTTATAATAAAACTTACCTTAATTGATTTATAACAAAACCACCCATCATCATAAAAAATTTGAAGCACCATAATGTAATCTTCACACATGAAATCTTGTATTTCCCTCATCATGATCATTAAAATATTCTTTCACCAATAAGAAAAAAACACTATATATTGTAATATACCTTCAATTTATGAAAATTATTCTAAACACCATAAAAATGGATTAATGGATTCATTTGATTAAAAAATAATTCATTTCAAAGGAATCCAAATATCAAATAATGGTTATGGGTTTGAGAAAATCATTGACTCCATATATGTTAAAATAGAACATTCCATTTATCATTTTTCCCAATACTTCCCATGAAATTACATAAAAAAATTCCATTACTAACCTTTTAAAATGAATTAAAAAGTGAGAAAAATTCCATTGGAATTAATATTATTATAGATAAGTTCTTCCATAAAATAATTTTAATAATTTAGACATGGAATTAAAATATTAAGAAAATAAATCATGAAAAATCGTTTAAAATGGTGTTTTTATAGAAATGTGTCCCCCTACCATGATTTTGACTCATAAAATACATTATTTATATTAAAAAAATAACATTGTGTTACATAATTCATTTAATAATTACATTTTCCAATTTTATAGTTCCTTTTATTTTAATATCATGTTATAATCAATAACATGATTAATTAAGTACACACCCGATTTTTTAGTGGATATTCCCGTCCACTTATCCTTAGACGGTGGCCCTTCCGTCTACTATCCATCCCCTTTTTAAAGTGGTACTTCTATCAACTTACACACAACATCCCAACCCATAACGACCAAGCATATAACCCATCAAAGTCCCAACATCATCATGTAATAAACCAATTACATTACATGTCAATTCACTTCCATAAATCACCCATTTATTGAAAACCATTTTTCTATTCCAAACCCCATTTCAATAAAACAAAATTTTTATTGAAATCTATTTCCATCAATCATTTCACAAATCAATCATAACATTCCATTTTAAAATTCCCATTTTAAAATCCACAACAAGAACATTTCACCACAAAACCCCTTTTCCCAAAAACCCACAAATGGATTTCCAACCAAATTCGCATATCAACAAAAAATTAATTTTAATAACAACAAATTAATTGTAACATGGAACCACTAGTTCTAACCAAATAGTGTTTCTAGAGAAGCCACCTACCTTTAGGGTTCCTGAGAAAACGACCCACAGACAACCACACCTCCAATCTGGGGAACGCACCACTGAAACCTCACTAGATCACTTCCCCTAACATCTAAAAGACTTAATATTAACATCCAAGGAATACACAACCCTAGATCTATAAAAAAACTATAGATCTAGAAAAATAAGAAAGAGAGGGATGTAGATCTAGAGGAAAACACAAGGAAACCAAGAGGAGAGACTTGCCTAGGAGAAACCACCTTGAAACCCCTTCAAATCACTTCCAAAACGTGTGGGAGAGCCCCTCCGACCCCTGAGAACTGAAAATCCCGAGTGAGGATAGATTGGAAGAGAATTTGGAGAGGAATGTGTCAATCCCAAGTGAGCCCAGGTTTTACAACCCTATTTTATGTGGCCGCACGGTTAGCCCGCACGGTTTTTAAAACTGTGCGCTAACCGTGCAAACTCTACTACCTTGGGAGAAAGTGTCTGCATGGTTTCCTCTCATGGTTTGGAAAAATGTGCGCAGGCCCTGTGAAGCCTACTGTCTCCCCTGCATGATTTTCTAGAGAACCTGCATGGTTTCCACTAATCGTTCTCAAACCGTGGACCCCTTTAGAAGCCTCCAATCTCATCCAAAACCATTCCAAACTCTCCCAAACTCTTCCCGACTCATCTCATGCACTTTAAACACATAAAAATGCATAAACAAAGGCCACATACCTCAAACCGGTGGTGATAAATTCTCCCCACCATTGGACTTTTTATCCTCAAAAATTAGTGAACCCGCAATTTGCTGAAAGAACTTGGGCAATTGCTCAGCCATCTCTTTCTCCCGCTCGCTGGACTCTTCTTGAAACAGACCATGTTTCCACAATACATGAACAAAACCGATGCTTTTACCACGGACGACATTCGCTTGCCTACCCACAACCCGCACTAGCACGTGCACCAACGAAGCATCCGGTTCTAGCTCAACATGATCCCATCGAATCACATGGTCACGATCTGACTGATACTTTTTCAAATACTACACATGAAACACATTGTGCACCACACTGAACCTAGGTGGAAAATACAAATGATAAGACACCTCACAAACCCACTCAAGAATCTCAAAAAGCCCAATATACCTCGGAGATAACTTTCCCTCCTTCCCAAACAGATAATGTCCCAACCTAGGAGAGAGGCTCAAGAACACATGATCTCTCACCTTGAATGACAATGGTCATCAACGATGATCCGCATAAGATTTCTGATGACTTTGATCTGCCTCCATTCTCTTCCTGATCAACTTGATCTTCTCCGTCATATCTTGGACAAGGTTCGGTCCAACCATCGAGGAATCACCTGTTTCCACCCAACAAAGTGGAGAACTACATGGCCGCCCATACAATGCTTCAAATGGAGCCATCAATATGGATGCCTGAAAACTGTTATTGTACAAAAACTCAACCAACAACAAGTTCTCCTCCCACGATCCACCAAAATCAATGACAGAATCCTGCATCATATCCTCCAGAGTTTGTATCGTCCACTCATATTGACCATCCGTCTGAGGATGCTACGCCGTACTCATCGTCAACTGCATTCCAAGGTCTTGATGTAAGGATTTATAGAAACAAGATGTAAACCATGGATCTCTATCGGATACAATCTAAACTGGAACACCATGCCTCTTTACTACCTCATGGATATAGATTTTGGACATATCATCCATCGTATGAGATTAACGAATCGGAATGAAATGGGCCGACTTAATTAGCCAATCCACTATCACCCAAATGGAATCATGCTTTCTAACCGTTCTTGGGAGACCTATGACTAAATCCATCACTATATGTTCCCACTTACAGACAGGGATTGGTAATGACTACAACATTCATGCTGGCTTCTGATGCTCTACCTTGACCTGCTGACAAGTCAAGCATCTCGCAATGAACTCAGCCACTCTTCATTTCATATCAGCCCACCAGAACTGCGCTTCCAATGCTTTATTATTTTTTGAATTCCATGATTAATAGACCACATGGAATGATGATACGCCCTGAGAAATCCTCCTGACAAGAAACTGGTACAACCATCCAATTCGGGAAACACAAAACTGAATCTGTGTTCAGTTGTGAACCCTCAATGGTCTCCCCACCATTGAGTCTCGACCACATGGTCACACACTCAGAATCAGATATTTGTGTCTCTCTAACCAGGACAAAGAAGTCAAGATTCAATAAAACTGGAAATAACACCACTCTATCGCACTGGTCCTCACATTCCAACTGCATATTGGCTATAACCATAATCAACTGCCACTAGTCTGATGCCTGTTTCACCATCTATGTATATGATTTTCTACTTAATGAATCTACCACCAAATTTCCCTTACTTGGTGTGTACATTAAGTCAAAATCAAACATCTATAGATATTCCATCCATATCCTTTTCCTCAAGTTTAAATCCCTTTGTGAGAAAATGTGCTTCAAACTCTTATGATCTGTATATACCGTGAATTTCTCACCGAAGAGATAATGATGCAACACTTTCAAAGCGTAGAACACTGATACCAACTCCAAATCATGATTTGGGTAGTTCTTCTCATGAACCCTCAACTTCCATGAGCCATACAAAACCACATGATTCCCTTGCATGAGAATGCACCCCAACTCGGATCCTGATGCATCGCAATACACCACGTACCCTTTTCCTGATTTTGGAAAAACCAAGATTGGTGCTAATGTAAGACGACCCTTTAGCTCTTCGAAACACTGCTGACACTCTTCATTCCACTGGAATAGAACATTCTTTCTTGTCAATGCTATCATCAGCGATAATTAATGTGACAAATCACAAACAAAATGCCGATAATACCCTACTAGACTAAGGAAACTCTGTATCTCAAACACATTCTTTGGTGGTTGCCATTAGATAATGGCCTCTATAATTTCTGGATCAACTAAAACACCCCTTTCAGAAATCACGTGGCCAGGAAAATGAACTTCCTATATCCAAAAGTTACACTTTGACAATTTGGCATAGAGACGATGATCGCTCAGGATCCCCAGAAATGTCACCAAGTGGTGGTAATGCTCCACCCTGGTCTTTGAATACACTAGAATATCGTCCACAAATACCAGCACAAATGAATCTACATATATCTGAAATATCCAATTCATCAATGCCATAAACACTACTGGCGCATTCGTTAGACCAAAGGGCATAACCATATATTCATAATGGTCATATCTACTTCTGAAAGATGTTTTAGTAATATCCTCCTTCCTCACCCAAAATTAATGATATGATGACCTCAGGTAGATCTTGGAGAACCACTGGTCTCCCCTAAAATGGTCGAACAAATCATCAATTCATGGAAGTGGATATCTATTATTTATCGTAACTTGGTTAAGTATAAAATAATCAACCCAAAGCCTCAATGTTTCATCCTCTATTTTCACAAACAACACCGGCACTGCCCACAGAGACGTGCTAGGCCGGTTAAATCCTTTGCTTTCTAACTCCTGCAACTAGATTTTCAATTCCTGTAGTATAGTTGATGCCATCCGGTAAGACAGAAGTGAGATAGGACTGGTCCCTGGAAGGATATCAATCATAAACTCCACTTCTCTAACTGGAGGTAACCCAGATAATTCTTCAGGAAAAAAATCAATAAACTGATCCACCACTTCTGGAGGACACACTCTTCTCAACACCCTCAACTGATTCCAACGACAAAACCACCAACTGATATGATAACATACCCACTATCGGTGCCAACTAAATTGTTTCACCCTACCATTCATGCTTCAATCCTCTAATGAGATGTCTATTTCCATTGTGTGTTGTAAAAGACATTGTTCACGCATCACAATAGATGCGGGCCTTAAACACCACCGGCCAATCCATTCCCAAGATTAAATCATACCCATCCATCTCAGGCATTGATAAATTCTACACTATCTATACATCGCGCACAATGATACAACATTCTCTAAACAAGAAGGCTCGACAATCTCTTTGACACATATGAGTTTAAAGTTTCAAAACAGAGGGCATCATTTCTACCCTTAAACCTAGAAAATCTACCACACATGCAGCAATAAAAGAGTGGGAAACACCTGTATCAAACAACACTTCCATCAATGTAGAATTTAATAGAATAGTTCCTCGCATCGTGGATGGTCCCTACTGATAATCCATCACAACCTATTCAGATCCAAACACATGTTTGCTTGCCACACCTTTCTCTTTATTTAATTTCTGAGGTGTCATGGTACTCCAAGAATCACTGTGACCCACTTTACTCCGCTGAAAAGGGGTATGTTGCTGCCCCCATCCCGTCGAATCATACAAAGTCTACGATCCCTGAGGAGTGTCACATGCACCTGACCTTGGAGCACTCTGACGATAACGCTACAGATGCCCCATCTGCTTACAATTATGACATGATAGAGGTTGTGTCGTACAATCTTGCTTGATGTGGCTCGTCGAACCACATTGAAAAAAACCTGTCTTGTTCTGAGGCTTCGGAGGAAGATTTACCAATCCTGTCATCAGATTATATGCCATATTCCCACCATGGGAATAACTTTCCCTCTTCCTCTAGAACCCAGTGTTAGAGTTCCCACTATTCCCCATGGGTACCACCATGTTTCCTCCACCCAGAGCGCCCAACAAATCCCACTCAGCCACCAAGGCTCTATTAACCATCTCTGATTAATCATCTATACATAGCACCCCTGTCTTTGAATGGATTTATTTCCTTAACCCCACTTCAAAGATCCTTGACATCAACAATATCCTACCCGCCACTTCGGGTGAACACCGCACTAAGTTCGTGAACATATCTCCATACTCTGTCACAGACATAATCTCTTGCATCAAACTGAAGAAATCAGTTGTACACTGAATTATGAACGTATGTTGGTAGAATTGTATGTTAAACAATTCCTCAAATCCTTCCCACATAATACCCTGGTCCATCCCCACTTGAACTACCAACTCCCACCACTGAAGGGAATGATCTTCCAACATATACGTGTCCAACATCACTTTCATCTCTACCGGCATTCCTAAGAACTCAATGATCTTGTTCATTCTATTCAACCATACTTATGCCCTTTCTGGATGTGAATCACCCCTGAAGATGGGTTGATTATGCCTTTGAAACTGAACCGCATGATCTATATGCCTCATTTCATCTATTTTATTTCCACTTCCCATAGCTTGGAATGCATTCACTATACTTTTCAATAGCTGTTGGTTCACCTGAGGCTCAGGTGAAACCGTATTCTCAGCGTCCTCCTCCGGTTGGTCTCTACGACACCTACCCTATTCCATTTATATCAACATAAAACAAACAACCATGTGTCTCACTTTTGTAGACATCAAGAAGTCCCATTTCAAATCAAATTACACAGCACTATCACAACAAGACTTTCCACCAGTTCACATATTCCACATGTGACATGTTTCACCATTTTGAAAACCAAAACATTTTCAAAATACCAAATTTATTCAAATTACAGTTTCACACAACAACTATTTCTTAATTCAGCCCTTAGATCATTATACCCCAATTAAATATGCATCCTAGTGGGATGTCAGTTCTACCATGCTTGTCATGCTCATCTCATTAGCTACACCCATGACAATGAGATACCCAATGCCTATAAGTGTCTACAAAACCCTTATGTACCATACTCCCCGGTAACATGAATTTAAGCATAAAAGGTTTAGCTACATCATTTTATGCTATACATTCCAAGTTCCAACATTCCTACGCCTTGCTACCATCCTGACTCAAGGAATGAAACACAACAAATGTCAACACCTAACCTGAGAATCAACTCCAAAGGACCTAACAAACTGATACCACTTGTAACACCCTACCCCTTCCTCATTGTCTTGAGGATGCGGTGAGGGTTACTTGTCCTTAAGCGACATTCCCATGGTGCCAATGTCTAGAAATAAGTACCGAGGGCTCCATGAAAAAATTGGGGAATGATTTTCCTTTAAGACAAAACAACCAAACAATACACAACTATATGATCCTTATAAAAAAAACAACCAACCTCATACATTACCAAAGACAACCAGATAATCCATAATGATCATACATGTCATCACAACCCAAAAAAACAATATCAGAGTATTATGCAGAAGACCAAACAAGAACACACCACAAGCTATGGCACCACCATAGCTCCACACCAAGCTCCAAGCTCCAAGCTCCACCAAGACATCGCAGCGCACCACTAAAGAAGTTTGATGCCTTACCATTTCCCACTTCATGGTACACAACATCTACAAAGACACCATAGTGCCAAAGCAGGGGGAGAGTAATAAAAATCAGTAGGTTTTCCCCAAATGACTTCCCTAGACATGCCACTAGGATAAAACTGTTATCACATTTATATAAAGCAGATTATATAAGATAATCACAAGTGAAACCCATACCATGATCCAACATGCTTTTTCTAGTCCATATCTACCAAACCATTCAACCAAGGGAAAACCAAAAAAGAGGCCATAATCCATTTTAATATTTACACACTAGCACCGCAATTTCCAACTTACTAGCCATGCATAATAAACAATCATAACGATGGAGCTTACGTCCAACCCGTTTCATCCATTCACAACTAGTGGATCTTCCCATCCACTTATCCTTAGATGGTGTCCCATCTGTCCACTATCCATCCCCATTTTAAACTGGTACTTCTAGCCACTTCCACACAATATCCCAACCAATCACAACCAATCATATAGCTCGTCTCCCAACAACATAATGTAATCAACCAATTCCATTACATGTAAATTCACTTCCATAAATCACCCTTTGATTAAAAACCATTCATCCAAGCCAATCCCTAATTCAATAAAACAACAATTTTATTGAATACCACATCCATCAATCATTTCACAAATCAATCATTGAATTCCATTATAAAATTCCAATTTTAAAATCCACAACATGAATATTTTATCACAATACCCCTTTTCCCCAAAAACCCCCAAATGGATTTCCAACCAAATTCCAACATCAACACACAATTAATTTTAATCACAACAAATTAATTGTAACATGGAACCACTAGTTCTAACCAAGTGGTGTCGAGAGAGAATCCACCTACCTTTAGCGTTCCTGTGAAAATGGCCCACAAACAACCGCACCTCCAATCCAGTGAACACACCACCAAAACCTCTGTGGATCACTTCCCGTAACATCCACAAGACTTAATATTAACATACAAGGCAACGAAAACCCTAGATATACACAAAACATGTGTAGATATAGAATACCAATAAAGAGAGGGATGTAAATCTAGAGGAAGACACAAGGAATCTAAGAGGAGATACTTACCCGGGAGAAACCACCTTGAAACCCCTTCGATTTTCTTCAAAAACGTGTGGGAGATCCCCTATAACCCTTGAAAACATAAAATTCAGAGTGAGGCTCGAGTGGGAGAGAATTTGTAGAAGAATGGGGCAATCCCGAGTGAACCCAGGTTTTAAAACCCTATTTTATATTGTCGCACGATTAGACAGAACGGTTTGGAAAACCGTGCGCTAACTGTGCACACTCTACTACCATGGGAGCAAGGGTTTGCATGGTTTCCTCGCACAGTTTGGAAAACTGTGCGCAGGCCGTGCGAAGCCTACTGTCTCGACTGAACGGTTTCTTGGAGAACCAGCATGGTTTCCACTAACCATGCTCAAAACGTGCACCACTTTAAAAGCCTCCAAACTCATCCAAAACCATTCCAAACTCTCCCAACCTATTCCTAACTTATCTCATGCACTTTAAAACATAAAAATGCATAAACAATTTCCACATTCCTCAAGACTGGGGTGCTACATAATCACATTATATAATTATAATTATTTCAATAATAACATATATATATATATATATATATAAAATCCATATTTATAACCTTCCATGAGATATTTTTATTGAATATAAATTTCATCAGTTCGTGAGGTCGTAGTCTGCCATACACACGAATGATTGATTCAATTTTCATTTGATATTAGAAGCAGTTGGATATTGACTATGAAATTAAAATTATGACATATAATTATATATTAGATATGGATGTTATTATATTATTATTTATTAATAATTTTTAAATATGTAGTAAAAGAAATAAAACTATCACATTTGGTTAAAAGTTATACCTCTTAATTAGACAACATCCTTTGCTTTACACCTTAATCCATCTAAGGTTGTTATTTTTCCAATGTAATGAATCTAGACCATGAGTAGGAATTTTAGGATTGGATTTGGGTATATATTTTATGAAATAAAGTATTTTTAATTGTGTATTTTAGTGGTAAATGAGTGCCCTTTTATAAGTGAGGAGAGGGACAATCTTGGAATTATATAAAATATTAAATCAACATAAATTTGTAATCCTGAAAAAAATGGATTGAAATAGATATAATATGGATATAGTGTTCCTATAGGTAGAAATAATATTCATTAAATAAAATATGGATTTTTTGAGCTGAATTATATACCCTTAACTCTTTCTTTTACCCCATTTTATCCTTTTTGACAATTATAGTGATATTAAAAGGTTTTACTTTTTAGGGGTTAAGAAATTATATATAAAATTAAAATTGAACTATAAATAGACAATTGTTTCTATTTTATGCCATATATATTTCATTTTCTTAAGTATAGTTTTTTATTATTTTTAATCATTTATAAAAATATTGTTCATTATAAAATATCATTAGCATCAATTTTGGAAATACCCAAAATGTCATAATATAATATGTGTCTAACTCATGTAAAATGGTTCAAAAATGAAATATTTTAGAATATAAGGATTCTATGGTCTTGATATAATTAGAAATAATAATTTAACATATTTTTATATCATTTTAAACATTATATTTTGATTTAACCCTATGGTTAACCAATTTTTACCAAAACCATAACAATAAATATTTAATTTTTAAAGGGTTATAATTTTAATTAAGTGGTGAAAATTGGATCATAAATAGAAAAATTATTAAATTTTAAAACATTTATCATCTTAAATATCCTCTTTTAGAAATTTTATGATATTTATATTATTAAATAAAATATATTAAGCATAAAATACTATTACTTTCATTTAAAGAATTATTCATGTAATTTGACATTAAAAAAACATATTAATTAAAATAAAATAAAATTAACAATAAATTATAAATTATTATTTATCATAAACTTCATGTGAAACCATAATTATCCCAAAATTATTACTTTATATGATTTTAAAAACATTTATATTAATTTTTTTACTACTGTTATTAGCAAACTGTCAATGTTATGTAAGAATTTAAAGTAATAATACCATCAATAAAAATTAAAAATGACTTAACATGACAGATAAATTCTATTATCATTCATGTAACCATTTATAACTAAAACATAATTTACATTTATCACTTTTAAAAATACTATAGATATTACAAGTTAGAGAGTTTCATTTTTGAATTTATCATTTACTTAAATATTGTAATGGTCAAATTCAAAGATAAATATATCAAAAGGTTCTATATTATAATTTTGGATTATTATAGATGAAATAAAGTCCAAAAATAAAATTAAAGATAGTGTGTTAATGAATTTTAAGGTTTATGACATTAGTTTTAACTCTATTTAACCCATTATACATGTATCATGCTAACATAAATTTACTATGATTACTATTAATATTCATGAAAATTTAATTTCAACATATTAAATCGTATTAACTTTTTTGAATCCAAATAAAGATAATATTATATAAAATTCTGTTAAATTAATTTTCTTACATTAATTTAAAATTAAACCCATAAAATGCAATGAAAATAGTTCTTCATGAATTTTATTTATGTATATAATATTTTTAAATACCAACCTCATGTATAAAATTCATTCTAACAAAATAATTGGATTTTTTAGTGATAATGATCTAGATAAATTTTATAACCAATGAAAAGTTCAATTTTATTTGTAAATGCATTAATAGAAAATACAATTCTCAATATAAATATATATCATTAACTATTCATTTAAATATCAAACTTTATAGAAAATTATAAAAAAATATCTCTAAGATAATTTTGACATTATGATTTTAAAAATTATATAATTTCTATCAAATTAAATTATAAATGAAAAAAAATTAATTATAATATTTCCTCACAAAAATTAAAAAAATCATTCTGATGAAAACATATTTTGGATGCATAAAATAACATTATTGAAAATTTTGTACTTATTTAATAAGAATTAATAAATAAATTTTTATTGATTAATAACATTATAAATATTTCATAATGTGGTTAATAAAATTCATACCTTCCAATTTAATGTTTAGGTTATAACTATAACGTTTAAATATAGATATTTCATTTTTCATTTAATCTTGGTGTTCCCTACTTTATATGAAATCAAAGATAGTTTTCTTTAAAAATATCTAGATATTAAATTCTATCACAATTAAATAAATTTAATCATCTCAATTTGGACTTCATCATGGTAATGAAGGGTTTGACATTTTTAAAACCATTATTGAAATCCCACATAGTAAAATAGTTAGTAAAACTTCTTCTTGAAAAAGGGAATGGAAAATAAAATGTTTATCTAGAATAACACATAACTAGGTTTCCAAATTGAAGAAAATTTGCGGGTATAGTAAATAGGGAAATGGAAGAAAAATGTAATTGTCAAATAGTTATATAGAGTGACAAAACACAATGATCACAGTATTATTAAAGATCATAAAAAAGTTAATGACCACAAATATGTAAATAAATATGGTGTGAAAGATACAATCAATTCATAGAAAATGAATTTATTTGGATAAATTTTTATTTCAAGATACTTTTCTGTGAGTTGACTGATTTCTTTACCATCTAGACAAAGAACATAAGTAAATATACACACATGATAAGTTGAATTTGTTCCTTTAATCAATTTCCATCACAATATCATCCTTTTCACCAAACAATGAGTATTCTAGATGATTTTTTCATGCCTTAAGCACTAAAAAAATATAATGGATCACATAATCAACAAATGGAGAAAAAAATATCCATCATGCCTTTATATATTAAATAAAACTAAAATGTTTTGAATAAGGTAATAAAACACTCATTAATTAATAAACCTTCATATGAATTAATATAACATTAATCCATAAATCCTAAATAATGACACAAAATTTTTAACTTATAGCATTCATTGGATTACTGAGCATAAAATTATTCAAAATATTCATGTCCAAGTTGAATACCCAAAAATAATATGTATTTTATCACATATCCCACTGAGATTAATTTAAAATTAATCTCATATCAACATTCGTAACTCATAATTTCATATAATAAAAGTGTATATTAGCTAATTATATAATATCCAAAATATGATAATAACATCAATAAAAAACATGACTTGCCGTAAAGTGAAATAAAAATATTATTTGCCTTTAAAAACATAATGAAACCATTCCTCCTAAAATATAGACCCATCATATCAAGAAATACATCCATTTTCCTTAATAATATATGTTTCAATAAATAGTGTACAACTTCCCAAATAACATTATTCAATTAATCACCAAAACTCTAATCAATTACACGTTTCTCTATATGATAAAACATATTTTACAAAATTATAATAGCCCATAATTATCTCAATATTACAAATAAAATAAAAACTAATGTTAAAAATACCTTTATACTTATTTCAACAAAAAAGAACGTTATTATTCCATAAATAACTAATCTATATATTAAAATTAATGGGTAACATATACGTACAAAATTTTTCAAAACTCAATGAATTACCCCAATGTATTCCCATAAAGAAACTCAAAGGGATATCTATTCCATTTAAAATAGTATAAACCATAATATTATAATTCCATAATGGTATACAAAATATTAATTTTACCAATCATGAAAAAAAATAACCTATGAAGTCATACAAACCTATTATGTAACACCGACTCTATGGAATCAACCTAAAACAAACCATAAATTCAATATTTAGAAAATAATTCATGTTCATTCATTTTGAGGACCTTTTTAGGTTTATCATTTTGTAGAATTAGTTCATAATTATTACTAAATAAACCAAAATATTACAAGTGAGGAACATCCATTTATTTTATTCATTTCCAATAAAAAAACACTTCAAATATAATAAGTTTTATTTTCATGATATATCTTCACAATTTTTATCATGACATCATCATTTTCCCAAGTCATCCTTAAAACCTACGGCAATGAATTTTAAAAATTGGGATAAGAATGAATATTTTAGTAAGGGATAAATATAAAATAAATCAAGAAACCTATTATTCCCAAAATACTTATAGAAAATTCCCTTTTTCAAAAATACACTTTGTTCTCGAAAAAAAAATTATTACACCAAAAAACATGTTCTCTTCACTATGAATTTCATAAAACATTTTTTAAGAAATATTAATGGTAAAATAAAACTGATAAATATTTATTTCAAAACGAGATAAAATCATAAATACATTTTAAAAAATTTATACATTTTAACCTTAATAGGTAGCATATACATTCCTTTAAACATAATCTCATTTTCTTACCTTTTTAAATCATAATATTTGTATTAAAACCCAATGAAAGAATTGATAAATCTTGTAGATATCTTGGAAAATTATATTTACAGAACCCTTAAAAGTGTAAAAACCAATACAAACAAATTTTATCACCATTTTCCAGAGAACATAATCATTACCAAATGATGTCATGACTATAATAGACCCACACATCCTTTGTTTATAAAGTTACCACCCATCCTTAGTTTATAATGGAATCGTCAATCCTAGGTTTATAAATAAACCACCCATAAATGGTTCATAACATAACCAACCATCATCATAAAAAATTTCCAAGAACCATAACATAATTATAACACCTAAAAACTAATACTTCCATAATAATATTTATAAAAATATTCTTTTCACCTGTAATAAACCATTTCATGGTATTGAGATATCCATTCCATTTATTAAATTTCTTAAAAACACCATCACAAATGGGAATGAGGGTTTTTATTTATTGAAAACAATATATGTTTTAAAGTAATAAAAACATATAATTTTTTTATCATTGTGGGAAAACAGATTGATGTAGTGTACGTTAAAATAAAACATTTCTTTTTTCCATTTTTTTGGAAAACATTTTGTATAAATAATATAAAAATATTCCATTTAAAAATCATGTAACGAATGTAAAAAGTGACATAAAATTTCCTTTATAATTCATTTATTTATATATAAATACATAAATAAATTTATTCTAACAATATGGACAAGGAAAAAATATTTATAAAATAAATCATAAAAGTATTTAAAATGGGGTTTTTATACAAAGGTGTCGAATACATTGAGTCTAACTCAACACATACGTTATTTATCTACCTGAAAAAATAAAAACAGTTAATTTCATAATTTATTATAAACCTTATTCAATATTATTATTCTTTTTTTATTACCATGTCATAATCAATTTTTCAATCAATTAAGTTCACGTCATAAATTTTGATGATGTTAGGTTCATTTGTCTAAAATTAAATCGGTAGGTTTAATGTGGTCAAAGGGGTATTTATTCCATCATATATAGAATATTCTTCTTTATATAATTATAATTTTTATATAACAATTATTATTTTAAAACCAATCATGAAATAAGGATATGAAAATTGAACCATATTATAATCCTTGAGACGATAGATTGTACATACACATGAATAACGTTCCCATTTTTCGAAAAACCTGATATAAATAAGATAAGTATTATTTAATATTTCATATGATATTATTTAATTAAAATTAGTTATATATATATATATCATCCATTGATGTGGCTATGAAAAGAAAATTGGATTTCTTTATATAGGTGGTAATCAACACACACACGCGAAGAGTGTTATCTTTTTTCAATTAATTGAATGGTATAAAAATAAATGATATTATATATTCAAATAATTAAATAGATTCATTAATATAAAATATATATATATATATATATTAAATTCATTATTATAACCATCTATGTGAGGTGGTGATGGAAAAATATTATATCGGTTCATGAGGAGGGAGCCCCCTGTACACATGAATGATGATTCCATTTCCCATTTGATAAGAAAAGGATGTGAATATATGCTATTAAATTAAATTGAGAAAATATTATTATATTGGAATTTTATATGTCATTATATAATAAATTATTTATAATATTTTCAGGAGAAAAGAGAAGAAATAAAACTAAAATATTCGTTTAAAATGTATACCTCTTCTCCAGAAAACATCATATACATTACAAATTAATCTATATAACATTGGTATTACTCAAAAAATAAGTCCTCTAGAAGAAGTAAAGGGATATAATTATTGTTTGGGGGTAGATATTTTCTGAACTAATATTATTTTTATGTGTGTAATGGAAAGAAGAATGATTTCCCTTTTATATGTG
The DNA here is from genome assembly GCA_963277665.1 of Viscum album. Taxonomy (NCBI): domain Eukaryota; kingdom Viridiplantae; phylum Streptophyta; class Magnoliopsida; order Santalales; family Viscaceae; genus Viscum; species Viscum album. The sequence goes on from OY728142.1 coordinate 1,495,665,334, forward strand.
AGTGGAGGGGCACTCCTGAAATCAATTAAAGTATTAAACAAATAAAAATTAATTTCCATAGTAAAATAGATCCAAATTGATATAATTATAATGTATGATAAGTAAGGGTATATATAATTATCATGATATAAAATTTTGTCATTTTTAGGTGATATTTTCACACTTCTGTATTTGTTTTTAACGCCATGTGAACCATTTTTATAATTATTGTGATATTAATGTTTTTACACTTTAGGGGATAATAATGTTACAATAAATGAAGATAGGAAACATAAATTTACAATGTATGATATTATAAACCATATATCATACACTTTTATTTATATAAGTGTTTTTTATTTTTATCTTATATAGCAAAATATTGTTTATTATAAAATATCATTGAATTTATTTGAGGAAATGCATGAATATTATAATATAATAAATACATAACTCGTGTAAAACAGTAAAATAATTACACTAATTTGAATATAAGGATCATATAGATAAAATTTTATTACCAAATAAAATTTTGATATTTATTTATATCATTTTAAACATTATATTTTTTTAACCCATTTTTTAACCAATTGTAATTATAACCATGACAATGAATTTCAATATTAAAGGGATATAATTTCCATTACAGGGAGAAAATAGGATCATAAATGGAAAATAGATGTAATTTTAGACTATCTATCTTCTTAATTTCCCCCATTAATTTTTTTGTGATTGTAAAATAATTTAATAAAGCATAGTTAACATAAAATTATATTAATTTTATTTTAAGAACTATTCATGTAATTTGTATTTAAGAATATTTTAAAAGAAAAATTATTATAATATAATCAATTTCAAAACAAATAAAATATTACTATCCATCATAATATTCCTATTATAAAATAATTAATCAAAAAATATAACTTTTTATTATTTTAAAATCATTTACTCTAATTTTTCTATTCCTTTCACAAGCACCATGTCATCCTTGTATAAGGATTTTTGGTAAATATTATATTGATAAAAATTATAAATAAATTACCCTAAAAAAATTAATTTATACTTCAAATATACTTTTATAACTACAATTTTTTTATCCAAACTATGAAAATATTGTAATTGTTAAAATAGAGAGAGTAAGATTTTTGATATTATCATTTACATAAAAGTTAAAAATCTAATAATAAAACCGAAATTAAAAAGTCTTTTTTTAGAATTTTGGATGATTATAGACAAAAAATACTCCTATAATAAAATTTATCCAAGTGTTTTAATGAATTTTTTGCCTTATCACATTAGATTTAACCCTAATTAACCCATTTTCCCTTTACTGTGGTAAAACAAATATACTAAAGTTACAATTCAAATTGATTTATAAGTTTCTGATGATTTTTCACCCTATAAGGAAGACAACAAAAACAACCTTTTAGTATTATGTAATGTATATTTTATGACTTTTCTTAATTTGAATATTTTTTATCTAAATTTTTTATATGCATATTATCTATTTAAATAATGTTGGAGTAAATTTTGTATTGAGATATTATTTGAAAGATTCTATTTTTTCTAATATATTTATTGATACAAGGCTTCATACATTGTATTTAATAATATTTTTTAAAAATATTAACTAGTTTTCAATGATATGTTTCATAAAAATTATGTAAAAATAATCTTTATAAGTATGTTTTATCAACATTTCAACATTAGATTATAAATTACCCAATATTAAAACTCACCTGAAATTTCATTTGTTATAAAATCATAAAAGGACTTCAACATTTGATTTCATAATTACTAAAATTGAAAATATCTTAATATATATATTTATTTGAGATTTAATCTTTTGTTTTTATAATAATTAATATTGAAATGTCAATTTATATGCCACTTACTATAAAAAATAATATTCAAATTGACATTCAATGTTTAGTATTATAATGAACTACATTTAATGTTTGTCTATATTTATATTTATTAAAGATTTCAACATTGGGTTTTATAATGAATTATGTTAAATGATACTTCTGACATTTGTTTTTAATAACTAATGTTGAAACTACAATTTTCACAATGGTTATATTTTCATTCCATTTTAAGTTGTGTCAAAAATGAAAAAAATAAATGTTAAATGGGTAAATTTCTAATTGTGTTAACTTTTATGGGGATATCTTTCTCTAATTTTTAGCTTCATTTGGATATGTAACTCCATTCCCTTAATAAGTAAAGGCTAGTAATCATAGAATTGATATTTTCAGTTCTAAAAACATTATAAAAAATTAAATTTATCTTTACTTATCCCTAGTCATTAGTAGTCTCAACTTCCCTCCGTTAATTCCTTGTTCAATCATATACCTCATTCACCAATTCCTATCTCTGTTCCCACACAACCAACATTTTATTCATATATAGAGATAAATATTTTTTTCCTTAGTTTTTATGGGTTATTTTGGAGAATTATTTGGATATTATTCTTGTTTCTATAGTCTTTTAATCATAGAATTTATGTTGTTTTCAATTTACTTATTCAGAATCAATTACGTTTTAATTATTCTTACTATGAATTCTTTTCATTCCATCCCCTATTTAATAAAAATAAACATATTATGTCAATATTGGAACCTTAAATACTTTTATTTTGATTCAATCTGTTCCCTTATGAATTTCCATTCTTTTAGGTTTTGAAAATCACAAAAACATTTTCTTATAGAAAAGTATCTTTCTCTAAAAACAATTCTTTTAAGGAAACTATCTTTTTCTAAGAATGGTTTTTTCTTTACCAATGGTTTTAAATATTTTATCTAATATTTTCTCAAACCAGTTTTAACAAGATTTTTTATAATGAAAAATATATTATCCTTATCTAACATAGAACCTTACTGTTCCTTACAATAAATTTTTCCTAGAATTTTGACTTTGATTTCATATGAAATAAGACATCTATTTCATCTAAAATCATACTCTTATTTAATCTATATTCAGAATCCAATTTATTCTAAAATAAAACTCCGATTTATCCAGAAATCAAACATGGATTTTATAGAAATAAGAATCATATTTCTGTTGAAACCAGACACTGTTTTATCCTGAAATCATACTCCGATTTATACTGAAATCAAACTATGATGTCTTCTAAAATAAAAATCCAATTTATTCTCAAATTATATTCTGATATCATTAGAAATTATATTTCGAATTCATCAAAACTCTGATTCTGGATTTCACTATATTAAGAATCTAAATAAATTATTTTCTTATAGTTACCAAATTTTCATAAAGTATCGTTTCATTTTATTAAATCTTATTATTCATAAGTTTCATTATAATATTTTATTACATATTATTGTTTCATATGCCTGATAATGTTTCACTTGATTTCATACATGAAATGATTTCATACAAACTATTTTTAATTAACCATTAGCTGAGTGAATCATATACAGGTCCTTACGAAATTTACGGAAAAATATGACTGTTGGAGGAGGAAGACGATTGTTTGAATTTTCACCTATAAATACCAAGCCATTTGAATTATATGTTAAGAGTTAATATCTAAAATGATGTGATACTCTATGAGAGCTCCCCTCAAATATGCCTAGTGAAAATGTCTTTAATAACATTTTCATGTTGAGAATCTCTTTTTTAACCTACATAGTGTGATTCTGGTTACTGTTAATCAATCGAGGGCTTCTGGGGGTCGAAAGACAGAGGTCATGATCACCTAAGAGATCGTGGGCTTCTAGGGATAGCAAGATAGATACCGATATTCATAACAAGGGCTTACCCTAGTGTGGGTAATATAGAAGTTCTTGAATGTATGAATAAAGAGACCATTATTCAAGGCTGTTGGATACCCTTATCTTTATGTTTAATGATTTCTTATACCTGCCCAATTTTGTTACAAGTTTTAATTCTACTGCATTTTGATAATGTTTGGAAGTGTAACATTATTACACATTTTAATACTTCTATACTTTGTTAAATATGATTTTATACTCTTTAAGGTAAAATATTTCTCTAGGTAAACATGTCTTACATCTCTATATTTTATGAAAATTATTATCTTAGTCAAGAACTAAAGAGGGTTTCTAAATCCATCTTGTTTTAAATTTTCAAACATATATATTTCTATGGTTAAAAATGAATGTTTTAATTATATAATTCACCCCCTCATTTAACTGTGAAATCCACATATACATTTCAATCCTACAATTGGTATCAGAGGATGTCTCTGAAATTCTTATACTTAAAATTATGTTTTCTTTCTCAACATTTCATACTTAACATATCTTTTTCATGTTTTTCATAACGATTTTATTTTTAGAAACATTTACTACAAATCTTTTTTTGGGAGATATATGATTTATTTTCTTATAGAATGGTTGGAAAGAACATTGGTTCTATAGATAATCTAAATCCTACCAAACCCCCATTTTATGATTGAAATTATTATGAGTACTTGATGGATAGTATGAATACTTTTATTATCAATAATAGTATTGATAACTTTGTTATTTTAATGGGAGACTACAAGATTACAGACAAATAAATTATACAAATCACCAATCAATAAAAGTAAGAATACCCAATTAAATTTAATGTATGCAAAACAGTACTATATTTAATGACTAGATATATCTATAGCCATATTTTATCTTTTGAAGCTGCTAATTAAATCTGAATGAAATTAGAAGTTACACATTTTGTAACATCCAAGGTTATTGAAGCAAGAGAAGAAATGATTAGAGCTGAATGTCATAGTTTAATGTTTACAAATGAAGAACTTGTATGTAAATTTCAACAAAGGTTTATGAATATTATTAATAGCCTACAGTCTATGGTTGAAAATGGACTTGATGATGAGATTATTTTGGATAAGATAATATATATAATGCCAAATGAGTGGTAATCCAAAGGAACAGTGATTGATGAGAAAATTAAGGTTTCATACATAACTCATGATATGTTATTTGGGAATCTTCTATTACAAGGGATTAGAATAAATAGAGATGCATAGATTAATAAGAACAATAATGGTAATGAATGTGTATCATTCACTAGTACATCGAATCATATTAAATCCCAGACTCCTCAAATAGTTACAAGATCAAAATCCACATAATATGCTATTACACCTGATTCAAGTGATATTGATCATTTTGAGAAAGGAAATACTAATTTTTCATGAATAATGAAAAAGATTGTAGGAAATAAAAATTTCTTATACAGATACACGAAGAAATATAGGAAGGATAAGAAATATTTAGAAGTAACTTGTTAGGAATGCATGAGGTCAGACTATATTAGACCAGAATATCTTATTATCCAAAAGAAAGAATATAAGGATAAGATTTCAAAAAGAAATAAGAATAAGTTCAATAAGTATATGTAGAAGAAAATAATAAAATATAGTGAAACGCCATGTGCTAGCAGTGGTGATTCTTCTAATGAATATTCAGGTAGTGAATCTTCTGGACATAAGAATATGGGTCTTTTTTCCAAAATTCCTACTAAAAAATTAATTTTTCATGGCTAAGGTACACACATCTAAATATTTAAGAAATATTTTTTAAATTGAAAAATTCTCTCATGAAAATTATTATGAATCTTCAGATGAAGAATATTATTTAGAAAAATATAGTTATTTGCCTTATTTTGAAGAATTATCTGGGTTTTCAAAGTTTCTTGAGAATGAAAATTGATAGATAAATAAGAATTTTGATAAATAAATTTATAGAATCTAGATTGTAACAGAATAAAATTTAGATCTGTCAAAACATCTTTATCAGAATTTCCTTATTTTGATATTTTTTCCAAAAAACGTGAATAAGTAACTTTTGAGAATGAAAATTTTTTTAAGGATCTTGGTAATTTTATTTCTGGGAAAAGAATTTGATACTAAATCAAATTTTAAGACTAATAACTATTAGAATAAGAATTCATTCATCATACAAAAATATGAAATAATTTACTTAAAGAACCTTTTGTCAAATTTTACATCTAGAAAGAATGAATTTGATAAAATGTATTCACAACTATGTTCTCTAAGGAAAAAATCAAGGATTGGTTATTCTATTTCAAAACCAATTTTTAGTCACAAAAATTTCACTCCCCAAAGAGCTAAATTTTTGCACCAAGTTTCATATTGGTGGAAATTGGAAGAAAAACTATTATTTAAATAAAATCCAATCCTTAGGTTTTCATAAATCTTATGTTTATAAACAAATGTGGATACAAACGATATTAATTTCTATCAATTCCAGATCCCAAAAATTTTGGATTCTGAAAGTCTACTTATTTTATTTTCTGGAAACCAATGGATATTTGAACAAAAATGAATGGTATATAGAAAATGGATGTTCCTGGAACATGACTGGTAAAAAAACCTCTTTGAAAAAATTATTCACTGAATGGTGGAAAATTAATTTTCAGATATAATTCTCAAGAATAAATTGTTGGTATATGTAACATTGTTCTTCTTGGAAAATCATTAATTTCAAATATTTTATTTGTTAAGGGTCTTAAGAACAACCTTATAAGTATAATATAATTATCAGATCAAGGTTATCTTGTGGAAATTAGGAATTATAGATTCCGAGTACAAAATTCCAGGGAAGATTTTATTGTCTATGCCCATAGATATGAGAATGTTTACACACATAACATAGAAGAATTTAGGTTCCAAGACCTACCTTTCCTTTTCGTAATGTTAGATCAATATTTGTTATGTCATTGAAGACTAGGAAACTATATCCTTAAATTTTTTTGAAAACTCTCAAGGAAAAGACTTATTAAGGATCTAACAGATCATATATTTGATTCTTTAGAAGTATGTGATCCTAGTCTACATGGAAATGCAATATAAGTCAAGATTGATGGTAATTAGGGAAATGTCAACTACTGAAGCATTATATCTATTGTATATAGATATTTTCAGTCCCACACAAACTGGTAGTATTAGAGAAAATTCTATATATTTATTTTAGTTGATGTTTATACTATATTTATATGGGTCTATTTTCTAGAAAATAAATATGAAGAATTTTATTAAATTAAATATTTTTCATAATAGGTTATAAATGAAAAAAACTTTCCTTTGATAACTATTTGTAGTTATCTTGGAGAAGAATTTGGAAATTTAGACTTTGAAAAAAATTTATGTAATAAAGGCATTACTTATAACTTCTTAGCTCTAAGAACTCTTCAAAAAAATGGTGTTGTTGAAAGAAGAAACTAAATTTCTCAAGAGATAACTAGAACCTTTTGAGTGAATATTATATTTCCAAAAACTTTTTGGATGAAGATTTTATTACTACTTGATATACAATAAATTGTGTTTTGATTTAGACTTTTCATAACAAAACACCTTATGAGTTATGGACTGGTCGAAAACCTAAAATTTCTTAATTCAATGTATTTGGATGAAAATAATTAATCATGAATACTAAAGTGAACTTAAATAAATTAGCATGAAAATATGATGAAGTAAATTTCTTAGTTTATTCCACAACTTCTAATTCATATAGAGTTTTTTACAAAATATCTCGTACTGTTGATGAAATATTAGATGTCCAATTTAAGGAAACTGATCATTTTTTAAAAAACCCCAACCTACTACCTCAAATGACTTTTCAGAGAATAATTATCAGCATTTTAATGGGGATTCATTTAATAAGGAAAATACTCAAGAAAATATTTCTGAAGTATTTAACCTGGAATATTTTTTACCCTTTTTTAATGAATAGGTTTTACAAAACACAAAAAAGTTGTTTCTTATGAATCATCTTACTGATAGAGTTAATGGTTTTGTAAATCGACTTGTAAATACTAGAAGCTCATTAATAAATGATGTAGGACATCTAGAATTTCATTCCCAAATAGTACCTAAAAGCACTGATGATACTTTGGGAGTTGATTATTAGATTAAAGCTATGCAATATGAACTAAATGAATTTGAATGGAACAATGTTTGGACCTTGGTTGAAGGACCTAAAGCAACCATTGTAATTGGTTTTTTTTTAAAAAAAGGTAATGCTTTGGTCAAGGACCAAAGCACAAATTATTATTAAAAAAGACAAGAAAGTTACAAGAGTCTGAAATAGGGGATTTTTTTACAATCTCTATCAAAGAGTTCAAATAAATCAGCGGGAAGGGAGTCCATCCAAGTCATCTGCTGGTGAACTCCTTTATTGGCAAGAGCATCAGCGACAGAGTTCGCCTCACGGTAAGTATGGGTGGCGATAAAATCAATCTTGTGGAGCAAGGTAAGGCAGTTCATCCAACGAGAAGTGTGCTTCCAGGCCAGATGAGTGCTGCCATTCCAAATGGCATAAATGACGGTGGATGAATCACTCTCAATCCATAATTTCTTCCAGCCTCTTTGAAGAGCAAAATCAACAGCATGGATGACACCCAGCAGTTCTGCCTCCAGCGATGACGAGTGACCGCATCCAACAAAGAAACAGCCCTGGCACTGTCCAGCAGAATCTCCGAAAATAGCACCGCAACTGGCAGGACCTGGATTTCCTTTTGATGCACCATCAACATTTACTTTGATCCAACCCTGCAGAGGAGCCTGCCAGAAAACCTCGAAGGTGCGTTTGGGCTTTGGATAATTTCCAGGAACACGAAGACGACGAAGGATCTCAAAATCTCCAACTGAGTTGTTGCAACAATCTTTTTGAATAAAAGCAGCCTCTTGGATTGCCACAAGGATCCGAGATTTTCCTGAATTGAGGTTAAAAGAATGATTATTATGAATAAGATCATTTCTAACATACCAGATTTCATGAATGAGCTCCGCCACTGCCGCCAACCAGATGTTGTTGATCTGCAAAGAAAAATCAGATCTAGTGCAGTTTATTAGAAACATAGAAATAGAATCAGTAAAAGAGCATCTGAAATTGAAAAGATCAGAGACAAAATGCCATAATGCAGTGGCTGTCGCACAAGATAGGAAAAGATGATCCGCATCCTCCCTGTGTTGGTTACATAAGCGGCATTTAGAACAAAGATGGATCCCAAAATTTTGGAGAATAATATCAGTAGGCAATCTATTATGGGAAATACGCCATATAAGGGTAAGCCTGGAGGGTTTAATCCAAGGATTATTGAAATTACTTACCCAACTATAACTAGAATCAAAGTGATAGAAATTCTGCTTATAAAAGCCTTTGGAGTCTAGGACACCATTAGGGGCAAGTTCCCAAACCAAGAAATCACCATCGGGAGAGAAAGAATGATTATCAATGATTTCCATAATATTATCCGGGAGATCATGACGATGGAAATGAAGAACATCTTTTATAGATTGATTAGTGTTCACCAGAGTATGACTAGAAGGTAACAAAGTTATCAAGGGGTTATCATACCATTTACCACACCAAAAGTTAATATAAGAGTTAACACTAACCATCCATCTAGAATTTTCCATGATTTTATGATAAGAGTCCCTGATAGATGGCCAGATGGAAGAATTAATGAAATTGAGATTCCCTTTTAAAAGTTTAGAGAGAAATCTGTGATACAGAAAGTTAGTGGCTTTAGAAGGGGAGATAATAATATGCCAAGTAAGATGAGCTTGGAGAGCGTCATTGAAAAGCTTTAAATTTTTTATGCCAATCCCACCTTTATCAATAGGTCTACAACAAGAATTCCAAGGAATGGTGACAAGCTTCCTTTCAAGAAGACTTCCAGTCCAGATAAAATTTTTTATAAGGGTGTTAATTTTCTTGAAAATGCCAGCAGGCCATTTATAAATCATGAGGGAGTAAACCATTTTAGAAACAATGGTTGATTTGACCAAGCAAATTCTCCCCGCTATGGAAAGAGATTTCCCTTTCCAATTGGAGAGTTGTTTAGTAATCTGATCAATAACATTAGCAAAATAACTGACTTTGGGTCTTCCCCAGAAAATAGGAACACCTAAGTAGGTAAAGGGAATTCGACCTTCTTTAATACCTAGATAATTGGTGATATTATTTTTTCTACCGATAGGAAAATTTTTACCAAAAAAGATGAAAGATTTATTCCAAGAGATCACTTGACCGGAGACCTCCTCATAATGAGCAATGTCACCCTTAAGAGTCTGAATATTCTTTTGGTCCCCTTTTAAAAAAAGGATAATGTCATCAGCATATAAGAGATGAGTGGGGACATTAATATTTCTAGCGACCTGTATAGGTTTAAGCTTACTTTGATCAGCCATACTGCTGAGGAGTCTACTAAGATAATCCTCAGCAATGACAAAAAGGATAGCAGAAAAAGGGTCACCCTGTCGAACACCTTTAGAGCAGGTAAAGAACCCTCTAGGAGTGCCATTAATAAGGACAGAGATGTGAGCTGAAAGAAATAAGATCCTAATTCTGTTAATGAAAAGGTCTTGAAAACCAAATCTTTTTAGCACTTTAAAGATAAAGTTCCAATCAATAGTATCAAAAGCTTTTTTAATATCCAGTTTAATAGCCACACATCCGCCTCTATTTTTTTTATTTAAATTATTAAAGCATTCAGAGGCAAGGCAAATAAAATCTTGAATGGATCTACCTTTGATAAAACCAAACTGGTTCCAAGAAACAATTTTATTGCAAATAGGAGCAAGTCTATTTGCAATGATTTTAGTTATGATTTTGAAAATCGTGTTAATGAGAGCAATCAGTCTGAATTGATGGATCTCAGTTGCATTTTCCACCTTAGGAATCAAAGTTAAAAATTGCGCATTGATTCCATGTGGGAGAAGACCACAGGTGAAAAAGTTTTTAACAAGGTTACAAACATCAATGTGAATTATGTCCCAATGCTTTTGGAAAAAACCATTGTTAAATCCATCAGGGCCAGGAGCACTATCAGGATTGAGGCCAAAAACAGTGTCTTTGATTTCATGATCAAGAGGAATGCTCAAAAGCAGGTTGTTATCCTTATTATCCACCAATAAAGGAATAAGATCAAGATTAAGGTTAGTGATAGAATCAGGACCATTAAAGAGATTATAAAAGTAAGAAGTAACATGATCCGAGATGGCCTCTTCAGAATCAGTGATCACACCATCAATAGTAAGTTTAGAAAGAGGACTATTTATCTTTCGAATTCTTTGAAGATAATTGTAGAATTTGGTATTACGATCACCATCAGTGAGACATTTGGTCCTAAACATATTTTTACGCAAGTTATCTTTGAAAGTAAGCAAGGAGTTAAGTTTGACAGAGATATTCACTTCTAATTGAGGATCCAGAATAAAATCAGAGTTAGTGTTTTGTGATTGAAAACTACTAAGCTCTTTCTCAAGTGAGGAAATATCCAGATCAATTTGAGAAATAGAGGATTTACACCAACCTTTGAGGGCATGTTTAAGAGTTTTCAACTTATATAAACAGGCAAAAGGATCTTGTTGGTGTTTTATGGAATTCCAGATGTTTTGAATGAAAGCAACACAATCAGGATTCGAAGACCAAGCATTATTAAATTTAAAAGGAAAGACATATTTCTTTTCTTGTGTGAGAAGGCTAACAAGAATAGGATGATGATCGGAATTGAGCCTAGGGAGAGTAACACTAGAAATATTATCCCAGCTATTCAGAGATAAATGTGATAAAAATGGAGTCATTGTAAGAAATAAAGTGATTTAATTTTCTTAATGATATAATAAACAATAAGGAATATACTATGAAGAAACATATTCTACAGTATAAAAACATGAATAAATTCGAATTATCTTAGTATTTGTAGTATTCTATAATTTCAAAAAATTTAAAATGGATATGATGTATTATTTCTCTAATGGACATGTTCAAGATGATGTTTAAATTGAAAAAACTCATGGTTTTGAAGACAAAAAATATCTTGAACATGTTTCCAGACTAACCAATGCTTTATATGGACTTAAACAAGTCCCTAAATCCTAGTAATATAGACTTACAGGAATTTTATTAAAAAAATTATGTTAATTTAACAATAGATCCAAAACGTTTTAAAAATAAAGATAATAACCATGTTTTGATTGTTCAAATGTATATTTATGACATCATATTTATATCAACTCAGCAATCCTTAACTGATTCATTTGAGAGTCTTTTGAAATCTGAGTTTGAAATGAGTATTATGGGTGAGTTGACATATTTCTTGGATTAAAAATTTCTCAAAAACATGAAAGAAAATATATATCTCAACATTAGTATATTAAAAATATTCTTAAGAAACATTTATATGATAATACTAAATGTACAAGTAACCCAATATGTACATCAAACACTCTTGATCTTGAAGAAGCTGGGAAACCAAGAGATCAAACATCTTTTAATGGTATGATAGATTGTTTATTGTATATAATTGCTAGTCCTCAAGACTTATTTTTCACGATTAATATGTGAAAGATATCAATCTAATCCAAAATAATCTCATTTAAAATTAGGGAAAATAATTTTTTTCTATTAAAGGGAACCAAGGATTTAAGACATTTCTATTCTTTTGGAAATGATTTTGTTTAAAAAATATTTTCGAATGCTTACATTGGTGAATGTATATTGGATAGGAAAATTACCTTCATAATATTTTATTTATTAGGAGATTCATTATTTTCTCTTTCATGAAATAAAAAATAATCTGTTGCACATTCCACTATTGAAGCTGAATATATAGTAGTTGGAAGTTTTTGTGCTCAAGTGATGTTGAGGAAACTCACTCTCATAGACTATGGAAACAGTTTTACCAAAACAAGAATACTTTTTTATAATAGAAGTACCATTTACATAAGAAAAAAACCATGCACATAACTCTAGTTCAAATCATGTATACATTAGGAATCACTTTCTTAGATATCACACACTTAAAAAGGAAATATCATTATTCATATTTATCAGAATGTATTATTAACGTGATGACATATTTACAAAATCCATACCCTATGACATATTTTAATGAATTTAAAAAAGTTAGTAATGATAATAATAAAGTAATCATTCATGTTAATGTTTTGTTAAAACCTATCTCCTAACATTAAAATACCTCTCTTTATAGGAGGGTACATGTGTTTACTCTTTTATATATTTCCTTTTTAGAAAGAAATGAAAACATTTTTTTCTTTTCATGATAAAACTTTTTGGAACCTATGTTTAATAGGAGGAACCTTATAAATATTGAAAAATCCTTCTAATTAAATCAAAAGGTATGTTTCCTTACTTATATCATTATAATTGATTTTTTTGGTATTTTCAACCAAGTTTTATGAAAAACCTTATCAGATTCACTTTACATAAATCTAATTTTTCCATAAATCCTCAAATGAACAGAGCCTATAAATCATTCTTCATCGTTGATATCAATAGTTTAATCAGATCAAGAAAATATCAAAAATTGTATTGATTAGGTAATATGAAATATCTCCATATATCCTATATAAAGGCCCCTCTATCGATGTCCCTCATCAGTTATCTTAGTGATTATTCACTGAAGATCTTCCACTCTTCAATGTTTCTAATATTTTTCCCCCTTCTCTTCAGCTCTGAATATCTATGGAGGTTTCCTTTAAGTATATGATGTCATCCAACAAGGAAACCAAGGGTTGCATAATTTTTAGGGAATGGTTGGTGGACCCAAATTTCATTAAAAAATATGATTCCATGATTAAAAAAATCATAAAGAATAATGGATGGAAAATTATATACGTAGAAAAGGGGAATACTCAAGATCTGGTGCATCTTGGTCTTATTATAGAAATCTATGATATAGTCCAATTTTATGAACAATGAGTAAGAGAAATGTTTCCAATCAAATGTTTTGGAGAGAATTATTCATTGTCTTTCATCAAGGTCTCAAGTATTAGGGATATTCCTTATGATGAAGAAGTAGTATTTTTCTCTAACAAGTTGCCTGATGATGATGTTTATTTCAAGAAAGTTAAGTTTATTGATTTCCTTGGATGTAAATGAGTAATGTCATTGAAGATCGTTCATCTTTCAACCAATCATATATTTCTAGCTATCTAGATAAATGTCTTTCTAATTCTGAGGTAGTGAGGTAAGGATTATCTTAAGATATGTGATGTATTTGTGATGAATTTTTTGGTGAATGTATGGAAGAGGAACCTCATCAAATATATTATCTATACCATCAGTAATATTAAGAATGGTGCCATGTAATCTTAGATCATAATGTATCCTTTGATCTTGTCAATGATTATTGTACTATTCTTAGAATCATTCAAAATAAAATGCATCTCAGAGTCCATGATCTTGAAGATAATGTTGTTAAGTGATGATAACCTGAGAATAATGAAAATTAATTCCATATGTTAGTCATTCTATGAAATGGTAAATCAGAAGTCAGATTCAACAAATATTATCATTGAAAGGTATATAAAACAATAAGATAAGATCAAAACATTTCACATCAGTTATGATTATCATATGAGATCTTAATAGAGATAACTAATTGGTGTATGTAAGTGATAGATGTTCTTAAAATATAAAATTATTTAACTAATTCCGTAATGGATTATTTTGATAAGTCCAATTATAAGATAAAGGATCTCTGAAAAAGTTTTTGATAACAGATAATGCAAGAGCTAGCTAGAAATCAACAAGAAGATGAATATCAGATTAGGAATCTGAATTCAGTTTCTCTATATATAAAAAGTAAAAGGGAACATGAAATTAAAGAATAAATGGCTAAAAAGTTCCAAGAGCAATAAAAAGTGATACTGTCACATGGATAAATTCCTAACACTCAAAAAGAAAAGATCAATGATCTCGAGAAGAAAAATTAGTACTAGAATCAGTTGATCAAGAAGTTTAATGATGATCATAAATAATTGAAGGAACATGAAGATACCATTAAAAATCATATTCCAAATTATAAAAATAGTAATTAATGATTTGGTTTTAAACAATGATATTTTGTTTAATTTTGTTGTAAAAAAAATTCCATATTAACAAAATTTGTTATCTTTCCAATATTTTGTTTTGTGTATTCCTAACCTTTCAAGAACATTTTTTTTTCATTCCCTCCATTCCATTTTGAGAATCAAGTAAGAGAAAATAATGATCAAAATGAATATAAATTTATAGTAAGAGATTAAATAAGTGAGGGGAGATTAACTAAAGAATAAATTCTTAAGTAAGGAAGAATTATTTCTCTATGAATGTCAAGAATATAATCCTTTGTGATTTCATAACTTATGGGAGAGATATTCATATTCACCATGAATCAAAAATTATTAAAGAGATAATTATTTATTTTCTATTTAAAAATTAAAACACTAGTCTTTATATTATTTTATGAAAATTTATTTGTTCTTAATAAAAGGGAGATATTATTCCCCTATGAATATTCCATTCCGTTATGTTCGGAAAATCACAAGCATATTTTCTTAAGGAAAATTTTCTACCTATAGTAAAATTTCTATTACGGAATATTTTCCTTGTCTAAGAGTTATTTTTTCTTTACCTACGGTTTTAAATGTTTTATCTAGTAATTTTTCAAAAAATGTTTAAAAATATTTTTCTTAAAGAAACAAAATCGGATCCTAATCTAACATAAGATTATACAGTTTCTTAAAATCTGATTTCCTAGAATTGTGACTCTAATTTCTTCTGAAATCAAACTCAGATTTCTTCTGAAATGATACACTGATTTCTTCTAAAATAAGACTCATATTTCTCCTCAAATCAGACTCAGATTTCACCTGAAATCAAACACTGATTTCATATAAAATCAAACTATGATTTATTCCAAAATTAGACTTCGATTTCTTTTGCAATCATATATCAATTTCTTAAAAAACTAGACATCGATTTCTTCTGAAATCAGACTCTAATATCATCTGAAATAATATTTATATCGCATTAGAATTATTTTTTATAATTCATCAATACTAATACTCCAATTTCTAGTATATTAATAATCAAATTAAATTGTTTTCTTATTATAACCTAATTTCATTTTAGTATATATTCATCTTATTAGATCCTATTATGGTTCAATATTTTTATAATATTTTACCTATATATTATTCTTTTCTTACACATGAAAATGTCTCCCATGTTTTCTAACATGATACGATGTCGAAAAAACTATTTTTAATTAACTCTTGGTTATGTGGCACATGTATAGGTCCCTCCAAAATTTATGGAAAATTATGAATATTGGATGAGGAAGTCGACTATTTAGATTTTCGCCTATAAATACCCATCAATTTTAACAATCTTATAAGAGTTGAACTCTAGAATAAAATATACTCTACAAGATCTCTACAGAAATATTCATTTTGTAAATTTTATTAACAAATATTTCAGGTGGATAAAATCTTGTTCAACCTGTTAGTTTGATTCTGATTCCTGCTGATCAATCGAGGGGTATTGGGGATATGAAGACAGAGGTGTCAACCACCTTAGAGATTGAGGGCTTGCAGGGATATCAAGATAGATACCATTATTTGTATCGAGGTATTACACTTGTGTAGATAATATAGTCCTTCTTGAATTTATAAATCAAGGTTCCATTATCCATGGTTTTTGGATACCCTTATCTTTGGGTTAGAATATTTCGGATACTTTTCTTATTTTGTTACAATTATAAATTCCACTGCATTTTTTATGTATGGATTTGTAACATTATTACACATTCTTATAATTTTTTACTCTATTAATAAAGATTCTATATTATTTAAGGTGGAATATTGTGACTATGTTAACCTGTCTTAAGTTTCATTATTTTAAGAAAGATAGTTTCTCAGTCAATAACTAAATAGGGATTGTGAATAAATCTTGTTTATCTTTGAAAAACATAGATTTTATTAATGTAAAAAATGATTATTTTTTATCCTAAAATTCACCCCCTATTGTAATTGAGGAATATACATATACATTTCGATCCTACATTTTCATCTAGTTAAAACTAACCAATTCGTAAAACCCTTATTCTCTTCTTCATGAAATCATTCCATGTCATAATTTTAATTTAAAATACACTTTATTGGGTTAACACTTCCCTATATGGGAATATAATCCTTGTGCTTTTCATATACATGTGCATATGATAATATCTATGGATTACATCACCCTTATCATTACTTTCCTTTAATTTTGTAACCCCCATGATGTGTTATAAATCGTAAAAAATTAATGGATGACATGAATGGTTTTAGTTAATTAAACTTTCATGATAAATTAACTATTATGATTAGATTGATTAAAAATATATATAGATATTATAAGTTATTAAAACATTTTTTCATGGTTCTTAGTCATATTTATTTCCTAATTTTGTGATATTTTATGCAATAAGGAATCTTGGGAAGCGATATATGTCTATTACAATCTACATTGGAATCATATTATTAAACATCAACATGTCCTTAGTGAAAATATTCCATTTCCATCAACTATAATATGTGTTGTTAATTATGTTTTAAAGATGATTGGGTATCATATGACGTGATATTATTACATTGGAATTATTACTCATTCCCCAAAATTGATTATCATTGTTACAAAATGATTTAAAATTATCAAAAAATGAAATATATATATATATATAGATAGTGACCTAGTTTCATCTTTTTTTGTGACACCATTTACTTTGATTTTCATTCACTATGTCCACTAATATATAGTATCCATACATGATGATAGGAATCAAAATTAGTGACATAATATTATCACACTCTTGGTTTATTTCATAGGTTGGGACATGCTATTTTTTTATTCCATGATATATTATTTCTTAGTAAAAAAATTTTTTTTTATCATTAGATGACAATATATCTCTCTATGAAAAATACAGTTATCATAAATAACATATTATTTTTAATACTCATAAAGGCCAGATTTGATATCTACTTTCCATTTAAACATCAAAAAATAAATGTTCGACTATAGAAATTAAGGATAAAATAAATTAATAATATAAATAGGTATTTGCTTTCCAAATTAAAAAAATTCCAAAAAATAATTATTATAATAATGGTATATATTTAGATGATGTAAATAAATTTTTAAAATTTGTCACAATAAAATTAAAATGAATATTCACTCAGATTTTTTGTAACCATATTTTTTTATTTTTACCAACCATCCAAACCCCTAACAGCTTTTACAATTCATAAATTTTTTCATGCTTTGTCATTATAAATTTTATTTATTCTCTTGTAATATGAATATAATTTTCCAATAGAAAATGTTGATCATGAATTTTCTCAAGAGCTAATTTAGTTAATCGGTAATATCAAAACACCATCAACTAATTTTTTTATCTTCAATATTATAATCACTAGATCGTTATTGATTTATTATAGAAAAAATAGAATATTAGTAGTTTTTATGTAGTTTGTACATACTTATCCTTGAAGTAATTCTTCCTCTCCATGAATATTTTTAGTTATTAAACTTCTAATTTGAAAATATATTTAGCTTTTAATGAATTTACAGTGGTATTCATTAATGATGTTTTGGATGATTTTTTTCAATGAATTTATTATATTTAACTTTTTTTGAATACTTTCCTACAATATATTTTATTTTTCAATATCTTAAGTAGAGAAATGATAGCTTTCAATTAAATTTGACTTTTTTTATCTCTTTAGATTTCAAGGGATAAAACACATTTATTTATCTTCATATTCATTTGTATATTATTATATATATTCCTTCACTATATAATTAAAATTAATCTCTTTAGGAGTCTTATATATCTTATATGTACCCTCAATCATCATCTACCAATAGAAGACACATGTACTTTGAAAATAACCCAAATAAATAGTGACCAAGTCATTTTATATAATAAAAGATACATTATAATTAAAATATCAAGGAAATCGTTTTTTATAATTGAAATATTTTTAATAACATAACCAAGTCCATTCATTATCATTATAAATTCATATACTCAATTAAAAAATGTATCAAATATTATGTTTAAGTTATTTCCATGTCTTATAAGTAATTTTTGTTATACCATAAGTTTATATTTCTTAACCGTGGTGTATCCTCAACAGATATTAGATGTTTTATCTCATTGTTATTATATTTTATAAGATATAACATTTTCATTTGATATATCACTATTTATATAGTTAAGAACATAAACATAATCTTATAATTCCATATTAATATTTTTATGGAGAGAAGCACTCATAGTAAGTATGTAATAAACATAGATAAAAACCACATTTCTCATGGATCTGAGTTATTATATCATTCTAAATTTTAAGGATTGAAAATTGAGTCCACAAAATAAGGGAATTCATTATTTATTTATTGGGATATCTATGATGAAAATTGAATAATATAAGTTCCTGTATTTGTGAAATGTCTAAAGAGATAGTGAATTGGGTAAATGTACACTTTTTTACTTATTTGTTAATTTTATTCTTCTGAATATATATTATTTACACAGATATTAAAAATATAATTCTTATCTAAATTTATATGAAATTGAATCTATCAAATTAAGAATATAAAGGAAACATTCACACCAAATTTACTTGGTGCATATCTAATACAAATATTAATATAAGTAGTGTAGAGTGTTATCTAACTTCATTACAAGATCATTATACATCATATTCAATTACAAGGACTACTATATTGTATAAATGTTCCTATTAACCATTATCTAAATTCCAAAAGAATCAATATGATGAATTTAAATTTAAATCACTAAGACATCCTAGATAAATAAATATGAATTTTTGATGTAATAATTTCCAACACCATTGAAACATCTATTTACATATTAATAATAAACAAAAATATTAGTTTATATAAATTTGTCTCTACAAAATAGCCTTGGTGAATTAAATCTATTTTAAGGGGATCTTATTCTTTTATAGTTCCTTGACTCTTCAAAAATACTTAGTTAGTAAAACATCTCTATAAATTAAAAATTTATATTATTCTCTCTTTTTTATTCAAAATTTTTGGTTAGGAAATTGATTCTTTATTTTACCATTTTAATATATTCTAATATCATATACTAGTTATACATATTCTTTTTATATTTATATAATTTAATTTAACTTATTCTGATTCCAAAAACCAATACCCATGAGAAATAAAAAAATCCCACCCCTTGATACAATTTCTTTACATTGACTAATTTAAAAATTAAATATCTATTTAATCATAACCAATAGATATATATATATATATTTCAAAATTAACTATCATGAAATCCTTAGTGATTTCAAAAATTAATCATTCAAATAACCTTTAAGATATTAAAATTATGCTTAAAATGTGGCTTGAAAATCATATCAACAAGAACATTTATCTTCATATAATTTTCTACAAAATAACACTGTCAATTTAGTTTTAATTTAAAATTTATTTATAAATCCAATTTAACAAAAAGAATTATCTTCATTAACATATACTAATTCCAAAATGATGTTTTAAAACAGAATTTGTTGAATAATATATAATTTTACTCTATGCATCAATATTATTTCAATCACCTCTAATTCTTATTTATGAAATTATGTTTGGTAGTATTTTTAGTTTTAAACAAAAGTTATTATTTATTACATTTATTAATCAATGAATTAGTATTTTTATCAAATTTTACTAAATTAGTTTTGAAATTTTCTCAACATATCTATGTCACATAATATTTTCCATCAAAAGTACTACTCTATGCATTATTGCACCATAAAATTTGGTTATTATATCTCTACATTATAATACTCAAAATGTATTTTTAAATATTTAAAATATAAATTATGAATCACTACTTTCATTGAAAATTATCTCTAAAAACTAATTTCTTTAATTTATAAACCTTTATTATACAACATACATCTTCAAAATATCACTTTTTACAAGTAATTACTTCAACAAACAAATCCATCTATTTTGATGGATAATTATATAATCTCCTCATAAAAATGTCATTATAAATAGATATTATATCATTATAAAGGACGTTTTGATAACACATTTAATATCAACCATAGTTTAAGGTTAAAATTTTATCAAATAATATCATATATCAGGGATTTAATCACATGAAATTTAAATATAATTTTATAACAATTATTTTATTATGAAAATTTACTAATAACATAGATTTTAAAATATAAATATAAATTTCAGCAAAATAGGGAATTAAAATTTTGAATGAAATTAATTACCCATAATACTTTTTTATATAACAATTGAATGCAACAAGTAATTCATTTTTTAGAAATCATTTTCAATCTATGAAACAAAAACTAGTAGAAAACATATGCATACAATAAATAAATATTATAACACTGATTAAATGAGTAAAATAATAAGATAAATTTTTAAATATATTTATTTTGATGCACTTGAGTTTTCAATAGGTTCTATAAAATAACTAAAATATTAAATTAATTAAAATAAAATATAATAAAATTTCATAATATGTTTTATAAAAAAAATTGTTATTTTTTTATTAAAATAGCAATATTTATTTTATTAGTAGTTTCTGTACGTTTAAATTTTATATTTTATATTTCTGTTTTCTACTTTCATATTTAATAAATTTTTTAAATAAAAACATTCATTTTCTTAATTATTTTACAGTTTTTTAGAATATTTTTTTTGAGACATTCCATGATAATTATGGAAAAAATGATGAATGAAGTTTTTTTGATGGGTTCTAATTAAAATTATTAGAGCTAATGTGTAATATTTTAATATATCATAGTAAAATATCAAGTCATTTTTTCCTGATAGAAGTTATCTCTATTAAATTTTTCAGTTTTTAATATATAGTAAGAAAACATAAATAGTTATTTTAAAATGAGTTGATTATATTTTTTTCCCTTTCTATTTCTCTAAAACGGGTTGATTTTCCTTCCAAAATCATGAAAATTCGGTTTCATCTTGTAAAAAATGTAATTTTTAAATAAGATCAACCATAATGATTGTGGTTCAACCCCTACAGCACCCCACCCTCGATTCGGGGGGTGGGGGATTTCATACGGAATTGTAGAAGAACTATAGTAGTAGCAGGTCTATAGTAGTGATTGGTACACTATCATGTACTATAGGGGAAGTCAGAATTATATCAGCAGTAGGTATTATAGAGGTTGTATTCACAAAAGGGTCGTTTGGTCTAAAAAATACGCCTTTAGAGCAAGAAGAAAAGGCTTTTATACCACATGGCCTTCGTGATATCAAATTTTAATGGCTGAGCTTTGTTGGGGGTATATCATTAGTGGGCAGGGGGTATTGGAGCCATACGAGCCCAACGTTGATGTTTGTGTGACGTTGTTTCTATTATTTGTAACCCTATAAGAACTTATATATATATATATATTTAATCATTTTTTGTTTTTCATTTTGATTTTAAAATTTATAAATAATAATGATGAATATTATTACGAACAAAATATGTATTTATTTCTATTTAAAAACAATTTAAAATTTATTAAAAATTTAATAAAAATTTAATTCTGGAAAATTAAATAAAAAAATTCATAGATGTAAAATCAAAATCAATAAATTATCAAATAAAATTATTAAAAAACATATAAATAATAAAACAATCTTGACTCTAAATTCATTCATTCATGTAATTAATTCATTTTAACCACATCAGAATCTGAATACATAATAGTTTGGTAATAAAAATTATAATATTTCCAATCATTGTTAAATAATGAATTTTTTAATATGATATTACATCAGCATATATGAAAAATACAAGAACTAGTTATGTTACAAAACATCTAGTTCGAAATGACCACAACTATAGGCTATTTCCCAAAATAAATTCATTGTAGATTGATTGAATATTAACTACAGTAAAAACGTGACATATTGATGTTATAGAAAAGTAGAAAAATTAGATAAAAAATTAAATGAACCTAAATAAAATTTTGAATAATGGAAAATCATGAAAATATGTTGTCATATACAACTTCAAATTCATATAGTCGTTTTAACATCTTTTATAGAAAAAAATTCTAAAATGTGGATATTTTATAAATCTACAGGGCATGTTTCTTATAAATATAACTGAAACATAATATATGAAATATTTCAGTCTACTGAGAAATGTAAAACTTTGAGTCATGTGAATTCAAGAAATTTGAATAATTTAAAAGTTGTACAAATGGATCATCTTGTAATAGAACTTATTTGTGGAACATCAGTGAATTGTTAATGATTATAAAGACTTATCTATTGGTCAATATAAGAAAATATTACATATGAATATTTGAATTCCTTTGTTCTGATAGAGAAATGATGGTATTAAAATTCTCATGCATCGATAAATGTTATGTGTATCAATGACAAGAATTTAAAATTCATGTCTATAAATATTTAATGAATCATATTTTCCAGATATTATTTTTGGATACTTTATGGATTATTTTCTAGACTAGGCATAGAGATAGAGTCTGATTCCAAGGAACTATTTCCAGGAATAAATTTTTGAGATATATTAAAATTATTAAAGATTACTAATGAATCATTTTCCTAAAATGGTTGAATAAATTCTAAAGGTAGCTCGAATCAGAAATCACAGGGCACTGTTGAGTTCAGAACATCATTTTTACACTAGGAACTATATATTCCTAGAACCCATTGATAATTCAAATTGAGGAATAGTCGTGGATGAATGTTTAAAATAAAATAATTTATTAAAATAATTTTTTAAATTATTCACCTGACCAAATAACCTCTATATAAACAAACATGAGGAAAGTTTTCTAGGTTATCCACATATCTCTTAAAATCATTGGAGATCCATTACAGTGCGTTGGTGGAGATTCCATTGGAAGATGATGATTGGATCAAATATTGATGACTGGTGTGATATGGAATGAGAGGATCTCTCCGAAGATCACTGTAATACTCTTTACTTAATAATTGATTCATCTGAATAGATGTTGGATGTTTGTTTTGATTGGATTGTTTCCTCGTTTTCTATTTTTACGGAGAACACAAATCAATCGACCAACAGATTTATTCTCGGATGAATTTTCTTATGGATGAGTTATTCTTATAGATATTTTTAGTTTAAATGATTTGTGATTATATTTATTATCTTCTCAGTATTTATTATAATAGAAATTAATCATTGTAAAAATAAACATCGGTCATGGATTTTTTCTCATTAATTTTCCCTATTTTTTTATCCAATGATTCTATTTTTATTCTGGGTGTTCTTTAATATCTCATTATTTTACCAAAAATAACAAAGAATAAATAATTTCACAACCATTTCTTGTTGTAAAGATCCTATATCATATATCTATATTTGGTAGGGTGTGAGGATCATCTGAGGACTGTAGAGTCATACATATCTACCTGGATATGCAGACCCTAAATTTGAGAAGGGTGTGAAAATGATGATGGTAATCTAAAATGAGGATTTCTCAAAATATTTCAAAGGATAGATTCCAATGAGTGTCCACGATGAGATCCATTTGGAGTAGATCTATGATTACTATAAATATTTAGGCAAAAATCTTTGGTAGCAATGACATGACCATATACATAAGGAAGTATTGAGTTTTCTATTTAATCCTGAATAACATAGCATATACTTCAGTGTGGGGCCCTTATAGTGGAGACATGGGTTTCTGAGAAAGTTAAGGATGACATGACATATTACCCTTCTCTGATGGCACGATATGTACATCAAATGGTACATGGAAACGGGCTAGAGTACACAGGCTCTGTCATGTAGTGTACTCTTACACAGACAAATCTAGGAAGGGCATATACATGGGGTAAGTCAATTACCAGGACACGATAAATATTATATGGGAAGTAGTATGCCATGTTCCTTTACATAGACATGGGGAAAACTATTTAACATGAACTGGAACCCATGTTGAGGAGATAAAACACATACTATTACTATAAACCACGTTCTCAGTGGATTTTATCTTGGCTCTCTTGTCCTCTTTCTCTTGGACAAGTTTCATTATGGTTCATTCCCCATATAAATTCCCTGAGGGTCTGTGTGGAATAACCTCCAACACATAGTATTACAATCCCTCTCTCATTAATTCATGGATAGATTTATTGGAATATTTTGATGAGGACTAGAGTGAGATCCTCTATCATCTTCTTTCCCAATGTGATGTTTTTGGTATCATCATGACCAACAATACAAGGGTGATGAACCTATACTTAGTGTGTCATTCTAGATTTTTTTATCCCCCATTGATTCAGGTGTGATCCACATCTATGTATCATATTTATTTTAAAATCCCTCATATACTTCTACTAGTGTGACCCAAAGATAGGTACCTCTTAGATGGATGTCATCAGTGCTATTAGACTCAAGGAGTGTGTTATCTCAGATGAGTGCTATTTTTATTCTCAATATGGAATCCTAGTATGGAATTATAGTTATGAATTTATTTTTAGACTTTGTTTCATTGTTGAGTATATTAGGATATTTTTATTATAAGTGTAGTAGAAATATTTCTATGAAGAGCTAACTGTTATACATTTTTTTATATCTTTCATGGTTTTGGGGTGTCCTACTATGTATTGTTATACTTACCCCTTCTTTATATTTTCACACATGTGTCATTTCTAGTGCAGACATTTGACTGTTTGAAAAATCCCTAGACGGACTAGGATCATGGAGTTCTTAGTGAGACCAAATATACCGAGGTGTGTTCATGTGGTATCCTTAAAGTATCCCCCTTTTACTTCCATATTTGACTTTGTTTTACAATCGTTTTGGAGAGATTTTATTTGAAATTATCTACTTATAATTTACTCATTATCATATTTTATTTATGGGATATAAATAAATGAAAAAATGGTTGTTCAGTTTTATTAGATTTCATTATTAAATGAGCTTGGACATTTGTGTATGTGTACAAGTACTAACGGTAATGACTCCCATGTTTTGGATATTCCTAATCAGGTCCATTTACCATCCCTCGGCGTATTGGAGGTATTATTTGGGAGTTTCATCATGGTCCTCATTAGGATGGGTTGTGACAATGTGGTATCAGAGGAGTTAGTTCTACCGTAGGACTTGAGTCTGTAAGATTTGGTTGCTTAATCATTGAAAAATATATCAAGTTTGTATTTTATGATATGGAATATGGTGTTTTAATGGAGGATAATATATTCATACACCTGGACTCTAATCACAATCTTTTCAAATTGGTATAGGAGAGAACGTGTTGTAAGGAAAAAAATAGAACCTGCATTATATAGAAGTGGGTTGTAGTTTCTATGTCCATATCGAAGTTGAAACATATATATACTAATTTACCATGGTAAATATTGATTATTATAATATGAATTTATGATTTAATATTACAGGGAATTAGCACCATAATTATGAGGAAGATCCCCTTAGTGATTTGGCATCGATGCAAGGACTAGTTCTAGAGGTACTACCTCTAGTTTGTGCACTAGTTATACCACCACCATTAGATTTAATAGTAGTAACCTTAGTATGAGAGGATGAGGTGCATAGGTTGGGAGTGCTTCATGAATTTTGGTGATAAGGAACCATTAGTTTATGAGGGTGTCCTGCCCCACATGAGGTTGAGGACTGGTTTAAGGTGGTGACTCAAGTTTTTTGTCTGGTCTGGACACCAGCAGATCAGATGGTGGTTTTGGAGATGAAAATTATCAATGGATTGGTGGGACAATGGTGGGGGTTAGATACCTAGTATTATGATCATGTGACTCTAGAATGGTCATAGTTTTATTGAATTTTTTTAAAGATGTTATCTCCAGCTTTACTGAGGGATATACATGTCCAGGAACTTCTATAGCTCTAGAAAGGCAGCATAAATGTATCTGAGTATTCGTTGAGGTTTACCAACCTTTCTAGGTACTCGATTTATATGGAGTAATATCAGTTCCTTTGGTCTTGGAACTTCGATCTAGGACTATGTAGTGAAATTTAGTCCAGTGTTATACCACTATGATGACCTACCTATGTTGGGGTACTAGTTTGATCTTTGGTTATTGAGAGTTTCTTGGTTGACTAGACATAATCTATGGTTACCTCCAGTGTGAATGTAGGAGTAGTGACTTCAGAAGTAGGGAGATGAAATCAGTATCAGGTTCCTGGATATGAAATATGTTTTAGGAAGAGGTCCCAAGATATAGGTTTTTTGGTTTGGAGATCACATGATGTGTCTAATTATCCGAGTGATAGGTGGCACTACTCTTCTGGTGGATGGGGAAATCTTGCTTCAGATTGTCCGACCCACCGTACAACTGTTAGGTAGATAGTGGATGGGCCTCTTAGAATGATGTAGTAGAAAGATATTAATGGTCTCTATGGTGGAATATTGGGGGGACTAGGCACTGGGAGAGAGGCTATAGATGGAAGAAACTTTTAACTACTACCTTCACCACCCCATGGTGGGTGACACTAGGCTCCAAGAGTTGGAAGAAAGATGTCGGGGCAAGTGAAAGTGGTTGAGGTTAAAACCCAGAGGCTCCAATAATGATAAAAGGTATGATTTATGTATTTTATACCTTATATATAGTATTTATAGAAATATTTTCCTGTCATTTCAATCTTTAAACCTATCTAGATTGAGACTTCGATATCCTGGTTAAGCCCTTAGATTGACCTTTCATCTTAGAGACTGTTACTGGATATGACTTAGTGATCAGACACTCATACCAATAGTGGGACCTAAATCATGGAGGCAAGAGTTTCTATTTGTAACTCTTTGTATTATATATGAGTTCTTATAAATCTCTCTTTGGTATGGACTGGTTATCTATAGTTCATTCCCAAATTGACTAGTTCAGGTTGAGGATGCAGTGTGTCCATAATAATGGGACTAGGTTTTCTTTTGGGGGAAAAATAAATCATAGGAATCCCAATATATAATCATGCATATGATGGTGAAACCTATTACTCATTAGTTTGAAAATATTATCCTTTGTGTTGTGGATTTTATGAGTTTCTAGTTTCTTATAGTGGTGGTGAAGTATGGGGATGTCTTTTCTGAAGATAATGCAGGCGTATCTCTCCAACATCTGATAGACATATTTACTGATCTACACCCTGGGAAGACATTGATATCTATTCTAGCATATCATATGGATCCCATAGAGCTTCATGATCAGAGGATTTAGTTATTGGACATTTAGAGAAATAGATTTTTATAACTCAGTATTTCACCATGGGGAGACCCATTTTTCTTCACCAATAAAAAGGATGGAAGAATGAGGTTATACATGGACTACCAACACTATAATCGGGTGACTTTGAATTATAAGTATCCACATTCATGGATTGAAGGCATCTATGATCAGTTGATATGAGAATGATGGTTCTCAAGGATTTACCTCAAATTTGTATATCACCAGTTGCGAGAATGGGGTTGGGATATGCCTAAGATGACATTCATATGCTGCTACAATCACTATGAGTACTTGGTGATTCCCCTAAAATGGATGAAAACACATGAAATGTTAATGGGAATCATGAACTAGATATTTCATCCCTTGTTAGATATGTTCATTTTACTCTTCATTGATGATATACTTTTGTACTTGGTATGTGAGTAGGAGCACATGAGACACATGAAGAGGGCATTGGATGTACTCTGAGAGCACTAGGTTTAGGAGAATATCTCAACGTATTAGTTCTGGATATTGGAGGACTAATTTTTGGGGCACATTATCTCTGTAGATGGGGTGCAAGTGGAACCAACAATGGTCTAGGGAGCATTAGCTTGGGAGCCACCCAAGAGCGTAAAAGTGGTGCAAAAATTCATGTGGATTGGTACGCTATTATCATAGATTCATATATGACTTCTCTAGGATATCATTTCCAAGTAAAACATTGAATCAAATGGGGATATTTTTAGGGTAGAAAGAGAGGTTTGTGGGGGATATTTAGGATTTGATAAGTACATTGAAGAGCACTCCCATATTTTGATTTCTAATGGAGGGGGTCAAATGTGTAATGATATGAAATTCAGTAGAAACCAGACATGGTTGTTTTTTGATGAATTTTTAAGTGGTGATTTTATATAACTCGTGATAGTCGAGGCCACATTAGTAGGACTTTTCAACCTAAAATGTTATGTCATTAGCAGTATTCTTATCAATAAATATATGATGACACTACCTGATGGGCATTTGATTTATCGTCTATTAAGAAAATAAGAGTATCAAAAATATCTTCTCTCGGAGGGATCCCAACCTGAGATAGTGGTGATGGATAGATTTACTCTAAGATTATGACTTCAAGATTATATACTCACTTCAGAAGGGGAATGTTGAAGCAGAATATCTAAATAAGAGATCCTCATCATAGTTATTGTGTGTGGTATAAGTGAATTTGTTCTCATTGCAGTTATCCATTTTGGATTGAGATAGAGCTACTTTGCTCCATTCGATGGCTATCACATCTCCAATTAAGCATATAGTTTGAGAGATATAAATTAGGGGTATTTAATGTGAGACCCTATGTACTTTTATATCCACTGGATATACTCCTTAGAGATTTTATGTAGGTGGGGAGTATTTCATTCTATTCGTAAGACTCATGATGGTACAAGTAATGTGGAAGGAGGGAGTTCTATGAGAGTTTCTTACATATCCTTTGTTGATATGTACATGTATCAAAAATATGCACCATGAACTAAAATTTTAGTTTTTTTGGATATGGATGAAAAATATAATTTCAGTGTTTGTCTCACTAAGTCTTACTTGCCAGAAAGTGAAGGATAAGAAACATGTTCTAGCGGGTTTAGATCTTCACCTTTAGGTGCCAAAGTGGATGTAAAATGAGATATCCGTGGAATTAATGATTGATTACCATATACATGTGGGGGACATGATTCCATCAAGGTAATCATAAACTGACTCACCATGTCAGCTAACTTTTTATCTATCAGAGAGAATATTTTAGGAGAGATCTAGTGACACCTCTACATTCAAGAGATAGTTTAAATCCATGGAGTACCAGTGATAATAATTTTAATTATTGAAGATCAGTTCACATATCCATTATGTAAGATATTTTAGAATGATTTTTGGAATCAGTTACACTTTAGAATGTTGTTTTACTCCTAAAATGATGTCTAGACTAAGTAGACCATTCATTTTCAGTAGGACATTATATGATATTTCATGTTATACTTTTTTCATTATTTATATAATCATATTACACTAATAGAGTTTGTGCACTATAATAGTAATTATTCCACCATCACTATGGAACCATTTTATTCTTTGTGTTGTCTACCTTGCAGGTTATCACTTTGTTGGAGCAAACCAAGAGAGTCAGCACTCATGGGCCTCAAGTTGGTGTGAGATACCATAGATAAGGTTAAAATAATCTAGGAATGGATAAGGACTACATAGATATATCATAAGTCTTATGTAGATGGATGAATGTGGACTTTAGAGTTATAGGAAGGAGACCATGTGTTCATACAGGTTTCACCTCATTGTGGGCTATAGATATTTTGGTGGGGAAACTTGCTATCTTTGAGTTTCATCATCTCTTTACAGATAAAATGTAGAGGTGGTAAGGTGGGACACTCTTAACTCTTCCACCACATTTAGGATAGGTACACGTCATCTTCCACATGTCATAGTTGAGGAGGTATATGCATAACCAATCACACGTTATCGACTAGGCTGATCTGGACAGTGAGGATGGAGCTAATTTTTTTGGGTACCTGAGGGAGAACAAGGATCAGCATAAGAGTTTCCATCATGTGTGTTCAGTGGAATCACATGAATCTCCCTAAGAGGATCTGGGAGAGGGAGTCTCATATTTATTCTCAATACCCAATTCTCTTTTTGAATCCCTTATATTGGATTTTCAAGACATAAATCCCCAAGGTGACCATAATGTAACGACTCAATTTTTTAATGTATTGCTTTTGGATATTGTATGGATTATTTTCAAGACCAAGAGTAGAGAGGAAAAAAGATTCTAAGGCCTAGTGTTACCTAAATAAATGATGGAAATATATTAAACAGAATGGATATAAAATTTTCCTAAAAACAAGAACAAAATCTAAATGGGATCCCATATTAGAAATCCTAGGGATATTTTGGGTTACAAAAATGAGTTTTACCATATGTGTAATATAATACTTGAATTTTTTGGGTGTCTGTATTGAGGTGTTGTTGTAGGTAAATGTTTTAAACAAATAATTTGGTTTAAATATTTACCATACCAAATAACATCTATATTAACATGCTTTTGGAAAAATTTAGGGCAAGCAGGATAACCCTAAAAATCATAAGAGAACCATCAGAGAGTGTTGGAGGAGTTTTCGTTGGCGGATGATGACCAGATTGAAGATCAATGACTTTTCTGAGATGAAATCAGAGGATCTCACCAACAATCATAGTGAAAATCCTTTATACATCCATTATTGAAGAAAATAAATTTAATATTTTTGTTTTTATTGGGTTATTTCCAAGATCTCTACTTATAAAATTAATTTGAATCAATTATCTAATGGATTCATTCGCATAAGAGTGGTTTTTATATATGGGTTCTGTATGAGGATATTTTTAGGAGAAATGATATGTAATTATCTATTAATTGATCATTATAACAACAAAAAATCAAGGTTGACACAAACATAGACTGAGGTCCATTCCTCACGATTATTCATTGTGGGTTTCCCCTAATTCTTTGTTCATTGTGGGTGATCTTAATTATCCCATGGTTCATCCCAAATATTGTGGAATCATTCATTGCACATACATTTATTGGAATAACGATCCAATATCATAGATCTAGGATCTATATCAAGAGAGGATCATAAAATGACTATATTGGTTTGCAGATAAGACCATATTGAAGACCCCCTAATTTGATCAGCATGTGCGATTGGAGATGGGAACATACATCAGCCATTTCCTGAATAGTTTTGATGGGACGATTCTAGTGAGAAGCCATGGTTAGGCCCTACTGGAGGAGAAGCTTCAATAATGGTGAGATCAAGGATGAAATGCATGATAGCAGTGGCGGTGAAAGTGTAATCAAAAGGAAAAACCAAGGTTTTTAGAAAATACCATGCAACACACCCTTTACTTCAGAGATACACATTGTGGGGGGACCCTACAATGACATCTAGGGTTTCAAAATGAATTGAAGGATGACATAGAATGTTACCAATCCCTGATGGATTGGTGTGTATCTCAGAAGGTATACAAACACAGGTGGAATACATGGAATCAGACATATTGTGTACTCATATACAAGCATGACTAGGAAGGGTACGTACATAAGCTAGCTCTTCTACCATAACACTGGAAAATGTAAATGGGAATTATTATGACATGTACTATTACATGGACATGGGTACATGCCATTTAACATGGGTAGGAGCTTATGTTGAATGGATACAACATGAACTCCTACTATAATTTGTATAGTCTATCAATGTTGGAATAGAGCCCTTGTCTTCTTTATCTTGGACAGGTTTTGTTAGGGCATGTTCCCCATATCCATTCCCTAAGGGTTCATGTGGAATCACCTCCTACACAATGTACAACAATCCCATTAGCATGAATTCATGAATAGATTTGTTGGAATCATTCCATGATGCCCGGAGTGAGAATTTCTATCATCTTCTTACCATAGGTGGAGGTCCTGGTATCATCATAACTAACACTACATGGGCATTGATCCTCTACTTTGTGGTTTTTCTAGATTGATTTATTGGTGTCCCCCATAGACCTGGGATTAATCCTCATATGTGTATCAAATATCCTAAAACATCATGCACATTCTTATAATGGAGATACCCAAAGATCACTACCTCTCAGACAGACATCATCTGTGCGATCTTACTCATGGAGTGTGTTCTCATGGATGAGTGTTATGGGGAATATTTGATCTAGAATTCAAGTATGTAATTATAGTTATGAAATCATTTTTAGACTGTGTGTCTTTATTGAGTATATCTATACATTCTTGTTGTATGTTATATAGACACATACATGTGTAGAAATGAATGTTATAATTTTTTTATTCTTTATGGTTTTGAGGTGTCCTACATGGAATTTTTTTACTCACTCTTGCATAGGATTTACCCCTAAATGTCATATATTTTATATATTATATACTCGTACATCAAAACCTTTTGTCCCCACCTACCTCTGTAAAAGCATATTTCCCCACTTGTATCATAAATCCCCCAAGATTATTTCAAGAATCAAACAAAAGACTCTTTTTCTCCAATTGAATCCTATATTAATTGATGTATTGATACATAATATGAATAAAATTTAATGACAACACATATATCAATACACTTCTAAGATTGATTCACTCTATCATATCACTATCTCACATTAAATTGGACGTGATAACAAACTATAGTTGAATACAGATACACTAAAAAGGGGTATCTTGCTTCCATAGTTAATGGATCAAATAAAGAAGAAATATTGTGTTTATTTTTATGAGAGGACATTTTCAAACTCACTATAACATGAATATCTTTTTTAAAAAATATTTTTCTATGTTTTTATTTATTTATAATGTAATCTTTATTTTATACATCTTCTATGTGATCCTAGTATTTGGGTTTTAATTCAGCAATAAATTAGACATGTTTAATGTATTAGAAACATATTACAAGAGTAAATTGGATCCAGAAAGGTTTTGGAGAAATTTAAATTTTTATAAATATTAAATTTTTATGAAAAAGGTGATATAACATGTAATTCAAACACCAAGACACCAAAATAACTTAGCCGAGGCATTATTTTATTATGTTGGCATGATTACAAGGAATCATATTCTAAAGGATTGATTAGTGTATCAGTATTGGAATGGAAGATTACATACACGATACCTATAATACAATGGGAAAAAATGAAACATGATACATGATAAAATGAAATAAAATTCATCCTTGAAAGCTTACTCAATATTTTTCTATTCATAATATAGGGAAAGGAAACATAATGAGGTTGATCTCATTGTCTGATTAAGGGTATGTAAAGAGGAATCAATAATGAATCAATAAGAATAAATTTACATGGAGATGTAAATAACTAATAAAACGTTCCATAGAAATAACTAGATAAGGAAAATTCAATATGGAAAGTTAGTAAAAAGAAATACTTGACAAGAAATCATGAAACTAAAAATAGAATGAACAATTGATATGCTGATGAAAAATAACACGAATAATAACAATAATAACTGAAATATGTATGAAGGAAATTCTTAATCATTGGACGTCATATATATGGCACATGAGAACCAATAATGCCAATACATTTCACAAGATGTTTTTAAACTATGAATAAAAACCTATTAAATTTGGCTTACTTATTCATCTCAAAAAAACCTATTGATGCACCATGGAGCTATATAAATTCAGGGCCCCACATTAGTCATTACTAGTCCATAGAATTCCTCATAACAATTAATAAACATAAATAACATGTATTATAAAATATCCGTATGGAATAAATTATATGATTTCATCAATAATTACTCAGTACATGACTATTATAAATAAGGGTTGTTGATGTTGATCAATTGAAATACCCTTTAAATATCATTGTAATTTTCATGAGGAAGATAATCTTTAACCATTCCAATGTGTCACATACCACATTGTTGTATTTAAATAACAAATACCCATGAAGTTATTACATTAAATGAAACTTATAATATCACGAGAATAATTTTATTCATTGAATAACAATTCAAATGCTAGTATATACACTATATTAATGTGAATTGGTGCATAACAAAAATATGTATCAATGGAATGTAAATTGAAAAGAATTCCCTTACTTTGACCTTAAATTTTTTGTGTGGTATTTATATGCTTATATATTAGTTAGTTACAAGTTAATAACATTTAAAATAACCATAATCATGTTTATAATATCTTATATTAACTAATTACAATATTTTATTACTTGTTTTTTAACACTCTTTCACTATTTTAACTATTTCATGTGTTAATTTCCTAGTTTTCTCACATTTTTTTGACATATCATTTGTTGTTACTATTAAACAAATTAACATTTAACCCTATCTATAATTTGAAACGTGAAATAATTATCATATATATTCATTACATATGTATTTATAAATTTCTAAAATATTTGGATATAATAAATGAAGTGCACCATTCATGGAGGCGATAGGTCATATATACACGCGAGTGCTACTTTTATTTAATTATTGTATTAAAAGAATGAAATCTAAATGATAAATATGTATATAAAAATTACACTATCATATTTATGTTATATATGTTACATAGGTTTATTAACATTATCCTTAATACACTCTATGTTTATCGTGAAAGAATCACATCGCTTGAAGGAGGTAGTAGTCAACACTTCCACAGACAATGTTATCGTATTTAAAAAAAGATATGTATAATTTTATGAGTTATTAATGAATTAAAAAAGAATAATAACATTATAAATATCATATATATTATATATAAATATTTTTTCCATCATAATTACCACCATGAGAAGCAGTAATGGAAGAGCAGACAATCATCATTTCATGAGGCTGTAGTTCTCAATTCACTTAAACAATATGTTCATTACCTATTAGATGGGAGTTTTTGTATGATCAGGTAAAACATTATATAAAAAAATATCCTAGTATATTAATGATACTATTTTTTTATATAATCATAAAATAATATTTGTTTATTTGGCCTATAATGGAAATAAAACTAAATAGCTTAAGGAACGATGTTACCTATTAATTAGGTAACTTCTTTTGGAATGAAAATAAGGGATTCATTGGATAAATTTAATCATAATATGAGGCTTATAATAAAAGGGGAGGAATTTTATTGATCTATTTTTGTGTATATTGGTTAATCCAATGTGGTTTGAGTGGTTTGAGGAAGTGGGAGGTGAAGATGCCTTTTTATAATGTTAGTGGAGTGCCACACTTGTAAATTTTGGGAAAGGGAATTCCACCCACATATTTTCCATTAAAATTTGATAAAAAAGTAAAAAAAAGTATATAAAAGAAATTATAGGGTCTAAATATGTCCATAAAATGGATCTTGGACCAGTATATATGAATTTTTGGCCCTTAAGATTATGTTTTAGTCCCTTATTATGTATAATTTTACCTTAATCATTGTAATTAATTTTAATTCCATTCACTAATATTTTTATTAAATAAATAAGTTGAAAATATTAGAAATTAGACATTATTATGATTCCACATATGGATTCCATTTTTCTAATTTCTAATAAAATATGATATAGAAATTAATTTATATATAGTACGGTAGACGGGACAATAATGGGGGGTTTCAATGTAAGAACTTCTGAAATTTAGTAAAATTTTTATAGTAAATTTAATAGTGAAATTTGTTATAATAAAGTAAATTGAATTAATTTAAAAAAAGTTTACTTAATTAAACATTTAACCCAATTGAATATATAATATTGTTTTATATATAAATTAGAAAAATAATCAGTTTGTAACTACAATTTAGTAATTTTCAATATTCATTTGAAAAGTGAAACATCCCAGAAAATACCAAAAACATACCCTAAAATAATTTATTATTTCTATTGAAACATTATTTTTATTATGATATTTACAATCCATTAATGTTCCAGGATATTTACTTAAAATAGGGCTTCCATTAAAATATGGTAAAAATATCTTAAATAGAATATAATATTTTATGCATAAAATTGGATTTGTTTTTATCTTAAGACTATCCAAAATATTCGATGAATATGGAAAATATTTTATAGAATACACAATATATATATCACTTTAATATCATTCACAAATTAATAATTAATTTAATTTAATAGGGTAAAATAGCTTTTTGAGCATAAAAATAATAAAATTTTCTATTATATTCAATTGGTTTGCATATTCATTTATAAATAATTTGTAACCAATGAATTCATTTTATAATTATGTAAACTATATTATTTCATATTTGTTGTAATCATTTACAAAAATACTAATTTAATTGATTAATTATATTAAATAATATATTTATAATATATCTTCATTCTTTAAAACTCAGTCTTCTGTGCAACGCAAGCTATTTGAGGAGACTCGTTGTTGCGTGTGACATATGCTGACTGAGTATCATCTTCATTGCAATATATATCATGGATTTAATTTATTTTAAATAATAAATATAATTTAATGTATTTGGGTATTATATTTCCTTTACGAACATGGTGAGACATGTGATACATGTTATCAAATACAACGTTATTAAATTAGAATTTCTGGTTGTTACATTCTCCCCGCATTAATTAAATTTTTTCCTAGAAACATAAAATTCATCTTCGTAATATAGGGATTAAAAGTAAAATATAATTGAAAATTACACATCATGAATATGGTTAATAACACATTTGATTAACAATATAGACATGAAAGTACAATGGTAACAAAACTAGGTACCCTAGTAGGAGAACATAAGTGAGAAATGAAAATATGCATACAAATGAAAAATCTAACAATGAGGTTCTAATGGAGAGTTCTAGAGAAAATGGATAGGAGATAGATAATAATCACAATGGAATAAATCTGTAATGATCTATGTGGTCATTTGATTCATTGGAAACGAAGAAAATAAGTCAAAAATTTTGGTTTCAAGATCATTTTCTTAGATTTGAGGAATTATTTAACTCTCTAATAATATAAGTAAATATAATTAGTTGGGAATGTTATATAAGATCAATATTTTCCTTTGGTCATGCCATGAACTATTTTTCATTCACCTCATAGAATAATTTTCATCATATAGTGATGTAAAATATCAATTAAGAAAATCACATCCAATGTTTTTCTTAATCAATTTCATTAATTATCAATGTTTCCAAATGATTCTGATCGAACACTATAGAAATAACGTAATTGAATTTCCATGATAAACATACCCTTGGAATTTAATCAACATTATGCAGATCTAAT
Source organism: Viscum album (assembly GCA_963277665.1). Lineage (NCBI taxonomy): Eukaryota > Viridiplantae > Streptophyta > Magnoliopsida > Santalales > Viscaceae > Viscum > Viscum album. Next base: position 1,495,703,179 of record OY728142.1, read on the forward strand.
TTTTTACGTTCCTAACATGTGAATAAATTTATCAGTTATCCTATTGAAATATATTCATTACTTAAATCACTAAAAAACCTTATTTGAAACATGTATTCATCATTATTCCCTAAATAAGAAACATTTTATTTTATATATTACATAAACTAAAATTTTTTGTAATCTCAATCAATGATAGCATAGAACACTTGTTGGAAAGTCATTAATCAATCCCATGGTAGTCCACACTTGTAAAAATCAATCATTTCTTTATTAATATCACAACATTTGGAACATATTAAAGGTTGTATTTCCACCAATCATGTGTATTCTATAAATTTTAACTTTCTACTAAAAATATTTTCATCGTACCATTCAAAATATGTTCTCAAATCATTATTGAAAAATTATTTTAGTAAGATCCTAATATATATCATAATTTATATGATGAGAACATCATCAATGCCCAAATGGCCTGATGGCCTTTTTTTATTTTTATTATAGATAATATCCCTTCTAATGGTTAAAGGGGAACCCGTACATGACCCATAGGCCCAATCCACAAGGCCCAACATGACTTGTAATACATGACCTGAAGGCCTAGAGGTATATCATTCCCATACATGACCCATAGAACCAGCCCACTAGAACTACCCCTCCCCAGTTTTTTTGAATCATTGGTCACCTTTATCTTCCCACCAGCATTGCTAATCGGCTAGCATTGCCATGTACAAAGCTACACGGTGCCTGGTTCCGATTATGGCAGCCATACCCTCTCATTCTTCCAATCCAGTTAGCTTTGCTTCTGATTACTGCTATTGTTTCTCTGATCCTCTTCTAGGGCATGCTCTATGTGAACTGGGCTACTTCATGGTCTTCATTGGCCCAAAGGCCCTATGGCTCGAAGGCCTTTGATGGCCCAGAGGCCCTTGAGACCCGTAGGCCCAAACCGGTGGCACGAAGGCCCAAATCGAGTGAATAGTTCTAGCTACTACAGTACCGAATAGTACCGAACAATACCATCTATAGTAACTGCTACTGTAACTGCTATAGTAGCCCCGGAAATTTGCCTCCACCCAGTTTTGAAGCTAGGTCTCTTAGATGCCAAGTAGATTCCCCTACCACTCGGGTACGAGAACATCATCAATGAAATTCCATTAAAATATATTTATTAGATCCAAATAGAAATGTGAAATAATCATTCAACTTAATTAATGTCAATATAATATTCTTGAAATTGATCCCTTTTTTGTTCAGAGGTATATTCCCTTGATTCTTATAGAATTTATTTTTATAGTTACCCATTTACTTATAATTATAACATTGAATATCAGGTTTCCCTTATTTCATTTTCATTTTTCTTCCAGGTGATCTATCTTTATACACATATAAAGTACTCCAAATCCTTTCATGAATTTACCAGGTTGATTCTTTTAATAGTATCACATGTGAAAAAAAATCCTTTGTTCCCTTCATCTTATTTGACCCATTCCTATTTTCAGGGTGACCAAATGGCCTTATATATTCTGCATTTCCCTAGAATATATTGATTATAGAAAATTCTTCTCCATATTAACGGATTATAAATTTTTTTCATCATATGTTGAAAATTAATGGGAGATTAGTTCTCTTTAGAGACATGGATTATGAACATTGAGGAAATGATCAATCATACACTAAGTGTTCTGTATTGAGTCTGTAGTACACATAGAAAATCTAGTATAGGAAACTTTATAATCCATAAAAATTTCTTATTTGATTTTCTTTAAGATAATAAAATTTCTCTTTATATAAATTTTATGATCATTATGTAATTATTTATCAAATAATTAACCCATAAATGTTCACCATTCTATATATTTTATATCTTCTTCCTCTATAGTATTCTAGATTAAAGGCCACTATTGATCAGTATAACGTTGGAGTCAATAAACCACAGGAGTATCCTTTTCCATTTCACTTCATCCTAAGGATGTAATTATCTTCTCTGGAGAATTAGTCCATCTATCAGCTATAATTGGATTAGTATTCCAACTAAACGATGGGGTGTTCTGTCACCTAACGAATTCAAAATAGAAGATTATCTCTATGGAACATGTTTCTCCATCTGGGAAAGGTTATGTTTCATAATGTGATTAAGCTTCCCAAATATATCCATAAATTTCTCAGTTCCAATATGATGTGGCCTTAAAAACACATGTTTTTTCACATCTTTTTTATTAATTTTTATCAATTTAATTACTTATTTTAACACTATTTAATAAATAATGACACTTATGTAATTTTATCACTAAATTTATTAATCTATCAATTTTTATAGTTAATCGTGTACTTTAAACCTTAAAATAATTAATTTATTTCTTACGTTAATTTTATAGAATTTTAACTATTTATTAGGACTGTTGTTTTTTACTGTATAATTAATAATTTAACATTAAATAATTAATTAGTTTGATTTATTTCACTTTAAATACGTAGTCTTAATCTGACATTGCATTTTCTATGAATTAATTTAATTTAACATATTTAGTACATGTATTTTAATAATTCATTAATTAAAATAAATGATTATAGACCTACTTCAATCATTAAGTCTCTTTAAATTCTATTACATTAATTAAAATTTTGGTTTAATAATATAAAAATTATCTTTCTACATTGAATTAATATGATTTGATATTGTAACTGTTTAACTATGTCTTATAAATGTTTAAATTTTATGTTTAACTTTTAATAAGTTAGTTTATTTTTAAGTTTATTTTCAGTATAGTAACAATTTAAGTCATGAAAATAGATATTTTTAATAAACTAACTTAAGTTGATTGATTTTATAAATTTATTAAAGTTTACATTTTATTTAAGTCTTTAATTTTTTAATTCTGTTTTAGTTTTTATTAATTATTTTGTTCCTATTTTATTTATGTTTTTATTTAATTAATTATTCTACTTATTTTGTAGGTTCACGGTTTTAACACCGTCATGACGTCTCCTACTTCTGGATCCTCTCCTCACAGTCTCACCGTGATATCCAGTTCTTGGACGCACCACAACCCCATTCCTGTGGCACCGTGACCCTTGCAAACCGGTGCAACCGTGAATTATTGCCACCGTGACTTCTTGGCACAGTGACTCTTCTGTCATTGACTCACCGTGAAGCTCCTCACAGACGCACTGGCCTTTTCACTATGTCACCATGATCCCTTTTCACAGTGCTACCATGCCACACCTTATACTAACTCACCGTGACACCACACACCGTAACTCCATTTTATTATGATGTCTCACTGTTTATCCTCCCACCGTAACCCCAAGGACTCACCATATCCCAACCCTCTTTACACCTTCACAGTTCCACTGTGAACTTTACACCAGTTTCGTTCGCCGCAAGGAGAAGCCATCGCTGCACTTGTTGGATGCCAGTGGAGGAAGGATGGCCGACCTGCTGTGCGCACTTGATGGATGCCGATGGAAGGGAGGATCTGAAGCCGCCATTACTCCTACTGTGATGAAGACTGTCTCGCCGCGTTGAGCAGTGGAGTTCTCCGCTATGCTAGGTCAGGATAACATTGGCATCGCTGGGAGGAAGAACTCCACTGCATCGCTAGAGGAGTGGATGTGAGCCGATGTGTCGTAACCTGCACCTGTCAAAACGGAGTTGGTGTGCTGTGGAGCAAGGAGGATGAGAAGCTGAGGCATGTCATTGGAGTCAAGGAACCTGGCCACTGCTAGCCTGTTTGCATCACCGGAAATATTCAAAAACCCCTCCTCTTACTCCAAACTGGGGGAGTGAAATAGTTAAAAATATATACATAACAATAATATAATAAAAGTAAAAGTAATTAAATGATAAACTAATCAATTTAATATAATAAACCACTTAATAATATTTTTATAATATTTATATCATTAATAAATATATTTATTATTAAATATATTACAAGTCAACTAAATAAATTTTATAAATTTAAATATAAACCATTATAATTTAGAATATTGTTAATAGATATTTTTAGCACATTAATTTTAAAAGAATAAAATAAATTAATTAATATTAATATAATTTAATTAATCTAATTAAATTTATACTTTCTAATTACTTAATTATTAATTATAACTTAATAAATTCATTTAATTAAAGATTAAATAATTAATTAATAATCATAATAATAATTTTGAATTATCATTTAATTAATTTACGTTAGTTAAATTTTTAATAGATAATATAACTTTAAACTAAAAATTAACTCTTTTAATTTCATTGTGTATTTAGTTATATTTATGTTCCAACAGTGCAGGTTCATTCAAGGGATTAAAATATGTCAATATTCACTTTACTAACTCACCGAGAGTTAGTTACGAGGGAAATTCTAGTGCGACGTGCCTGTCGCGAAAAAATGCACGTGTGCGGTGGAACAAGAAAAGACGAATCAAAGTTGTTGGAAGCGAGCAGTGACATGAAGCAGATGATGGAGGATATAAAATAGAGAAACCAGCAGAATTCTAGATAAGGGAGTTTCATTCGAAAAATACACCAGACACAGGAGCAGAGCAGAGAACCTAAAGCGACTATCGGAGAGCCATTCCATGGAGACCCGAGGGCCTAGAGCAGGAGGAATTCATGCGAGCAGAGGGAGTTTTCATCCCCTGTTATTTTATAATTCTCTTCCTCTGTAATTGAATGTTTTTATAACATATATAGAATGAAATGTTAGGATAAATTCTTACAGTTCGGGGGGAAAATTTGAGTCTACTGGTTATCGTTCTTTTCTTTTCTCAATATCCTGTTAATGTGATCGGAATTGATCAGCGAGGTCGGTTCAGATTACATTCCATTTCAACGTACCACTTATGCTTAATCTAATATATTCACATTTATATGGTGAGTTTAAATGTGGATTGATTTTTTTGAACAATTAAATGGAAATAAAAAAGGCTACAGGACATACGGTGAGTTAGTTCTGGGTTCTTTTTCAAACTTGAATTCTTTTATGTTGGTTAATCTAAGGGTTCCAAACTCTGAAATTTGCCGGCTTGAGTGATTATCTCCTGGTGAGGGAAATAAATCACTCTATTTTAGTGGTATTATTTATAAACAATGTTGTGAGAAAGTATACCTTCAAAACTAGTAGATTTGATATACTCCTTGGATGTTTTTTCTTCTTTCTCCAGATTATTTACTTTTGAGTGCAATGTTTCTCCGTTTCTTGCTATTTTGAGCATTTTTCTTGATTTGATACAGTTTAGAACAAAAACATTAAAAATGTGTGGTTTCACTTTATAGTACATAAAAATATAAAAAAATTAAAAGATAAAAAAAATATAAATAGTGAAAATTAGAAAAACCACTCCGCTGCTGACAATAGTGGAGTTTTACATGTTTTTTTTACTTTAGTAGTGGAAAAATTAGTCTTCCCTATGGGTTCGACCCTACTTTCCACATATACTGTAGTTAGTAGGAATATAAATATTAAATATTAATCGGCTTCAATGACAGTTTAGGTTATGTTTTTGGCGCTGTTGTCGGGGAAGGCACGATCCATTGCTAAAAAGAAAAACATTTAAAAAACACAAATATATAATATCATAAAAAAATTGAAAATTTTGAAAACATTATAAAAAAAACTGTTACTTTTATTTCTGAGTTGTTACTATTAGAAACATTCTACCACTGTTTGTATGAGCACAAGAACATCTGATGTTAGATTAGATCCCCTAAACCCTGAATTAGATAAACACTTAGCCTCTTTAAGAAGAAAGAACAAAACTGAAATGGAAAACATGGATAATAGAGTCCCTGAGAATAATAACATTTGATATAACCATCCAGAACTCTTAGATGAACATGAACAGCATAGGATGATGGATTTATAACTCCCTTAAGTTTCATGCAACCCATAATCCATTAGATTAATTCCTAGAGCCAGAAAATATGAATTGAAACAGTCACATATTTCTATGCTATCTACATTCAATGGGCTCTCTAATGAGGACTCTCTGGCCTTCATTAGAGACTTCTAAAACACTGTGTAGTAACTACCACTTTTAGGACACACTGAGAATGATATAAGGATGTGATTTTTTCCCTTTTTCCTTAAAGGGAATTCGAGAAATTAGTTTTTAAGTTTAGATGAAAACATTTTTGAGAACTGGGATCAAGTTTACAACTCTATTATTATGAAAATTTATCCCAAGATATTGAGAGGAGAACTGAGAACTAAAATCACTAGTTTTTATCAAGAGGATGGAGAAGCTTTTCATGATGCTTGGTATAAATTTAAGGACCTGTTTAGGCAGTATCCTCATCATCAACTCCCATCACATCTCCTCATGGATACCTTTTATGAAGGGCTTTCCTCCTCTGGTCAAAACATGGTGGATCATGCTGCTGGGGGTAATTACAATGATAAGACAGATGAGGAGTTAAGAAAAAATTTCAATAATCTGGCACTAAATTCTCAACATAAGAATTCAATAAGGAACAGAGTCAATAGGAATGTTAATACTGGTTCAGGAGCCGATACTCAAAGTCAACTGGCTGAAATCACTAACCAACTTCAAACCATAATGTACCAGAATTCAAAACAAACTGTTAATCAGGTTGAGAACCAGAACCAGTATCAGTCACTTAGGTAATAGTGCACTAAATTTGGTATGTTTGGTAACTCTAAAAGTTTTTTTCCTAATGTTGATCTAACTACCCAACAACCTAATTTTTTAAAATTTGTCAATTATGGTTCTAGGATGACTCTAAAAGAAGATCCATTCTCAAATAATTACAATCAAGGCTATAAGAACCATCCAAATCTATCGTGGAAGGATCAAGGTATTATGAATCAACAAACTATCCCTAATTATCAGAACCACCCAAGACCAATCATTCAAAATCAACAAAGGGGTGAGACTTCAAATGTTCAAGGAAATAATGATAATCAAATGTCTTCTAAATTGGATCAGATCTTGAATAAAATAAATTCACAAGAGTAAAGGTACATGACTCAACTTAATAAATAGAAAAGTCAATATGTGTCTGACAAGATGAAAAATGATGTGAGAATGCAGAACATGGAAACACAGCTAGGACAATTATCTAGATATTTGACTTCTATGGATAATGGTAGAATTCCAAGTACCACTGAACTTAACCCTAGGGAGAATATTATGGCTGTTGTAACTAGAAGTGGTCTTAATACTCAAAATGATGCTGAAAAAACTATAAAAAATGCCCAAAATCAGAAACTGTTTGAATCTAGAAATGAATACCTGCTTTGTTCACAAGCTGAAAATTCACAAATTAATGTTGAAAATGATGAGAATCTGAATTTGTCTCCTAGAAATCAAGATGAAAATTGTTCTAAAAATCAAAATAATAAAGGAAAAGTAAAAGATATGGAAGAGGTACGGGACATTCTTACTATTCTGAAGAATTTTTCCCCACCCATCCCTTTCCCTGAGAATCTGAAACCACAAAGTAATACCAGGGATGAACTTCTTTAGTTCCTTGGTCTTTTGTCCAAGCTTCATGTGAACATCCCTTTTATCCAAGCATTAATTCAAATCCCATCATATTTGAAATCATTAAAGAATTTTCTTTCAAACAAAAAGACCTTAGAAGAATTTTCTACCTACAGCCTCACTGAAGAGTGTAGTGTTGTGATCCTAAAGAAAATCCCACCCAAATTGAAAGAACCATGTAGTTTTGTCATCCCTTGTACTATAGGAAATTCTGGTCAGCTGAACTGTCTGTGTGATCTAGGTGCTGGCATTAATCTGCTCCCATACTCACTGTTTCGACAGTTGAGGTTGAGTGATCTTCAACCCACCACAGTCATTCTGTAGTAAGTTGATATATCATTCACTCACCATGTGGGTCGAGTAGATGACTTACTAGTTGGATTTGGGAAATTGTTCTTACCTTCTGACTTTCTTGTTTTGGATATGGAGTGTGATCAAAAGGTACCTATCATCATAGGTAGTCCCTTCTTGGCCACAGGCGGAGCTATCATATATGTGTCTAAGTGTCAAATTATCTTCAAAATTGGTGAACAAGAAGAAGAGTTTAATGTGTTTAAAAATATTAAATATCCAACTTATTCTGAAAACTATTCAAAAATTGAGTCTCTTGAAGCTAAATGTTTTTATAAGAATTAACTTGAACTTATTGAAAAATCTGAAAATCATTCCTCTATTAAAGAAAACAATTGTGAAGCTGAAAATATTTGTGAATCTGTTTTGGAAGTTGAAAATTATGTTGTTATATCAAAACTGAAAAATCTTTCAGAACTGGACAACTTTCCAGTTTCTGCTCTAGGAGTGTCCCCTGTTTCTGAACATAAGAGTTTTATGAGAGAAATTGGGGTTATTTCTGTTAACACCAACACTTATGAACATTATGATGATATTAAGGGATAACTTTTATGACAACTTGATGATTCTTCTTTGATAAATCTGTTAAAATCTGATCTAGAATGTCTGGACAACATACTGCCCACCTTGGACAGTAGGACTGTTATCTCTGAATCTGAACGTGTAATTGAAAATATTTCATCTTTTAATACTCCTTACAAGAAATATGTTGATGATCTTGGACCAACCAGGACTAAGAGTCTTCCTTCAAGTGTAGAACCACCTGATCTTGAGTTGAATCCCATCCTTGCCCATCTTAAATATTCATTTTTAGGTGAGAACTCTACTTTGCCTGTAATAATCTCTGCTGAACTAAATGCAAACCAAGAAGAAAAATTGTTGGAAGTTTTGAAGAAGTTTAAATCTGCCATAGTCTGGACAATATCTGAAATTAAAGGAATTAGTCCTTCATTCTATATGGACAATATTTCTATGGAACCTGATCATAAGCCTGGGGTATAATGTCAAAGAAGATTAAATCCTAATATGAAAGAAGTTGTGAGAGAGGAAGTAATCAAGTTGTTGGACACTAGAATGATATATCACATCTTTGATAGTGCTTGGGTCACCCTTGTCCAGGTTGTCCCCATGAAGGGAGGTTTCACTGTGGTAAAAAATGAAAAGAATGAAGAATTCCTAGTTAGTAAAGACACAAAATGGAGAGTCTGTATTGATTATAGGAAGCTTAATGCAGCCACTAGGAAGGACCATTTTCCCATTCCCTTATTTTATCAAATGCATGAGAGGTTAGCTGGAAATGAATTTTTCTATTTTCTGGATGGGTATTCTGGTTACAACCAGATTCCTGTTGATCCAGAGGATCAAGAGAAGACCAATTTCACATGCCCCTTTGGAACATTTGCTTACTGGCGGATTCCCTTTGGGTTGTGTGGAGCTCCATCCACCTTTCAAAGGTGTATTATGGCTATCTTTTCATATATGATTGATAGAATCATTGAAGTGTCCATGGATGACTTTTCTATTGTGGGAAGTACTTTTGATACTTGTTTAGAAAATCTTGAGTTAATCTTAGAGATATGCATTAAAACCAACCTTCTGCTAAATTGGGAGAAATTCCAGTTCATGGTCACTGAGGGTATTGTACTTGGTCATAAAGTTCCTAAGAGAGGTTTGGAAGTTGATACTGCTAAGATTGAAGTTATTCAAAAACTCCCACCTCCTAGAAATGTTAATGGTGTTAGAAGTTTTCTAGTGCATGCCGGTTTCTACCAGAGGTTCATAAAGGATTTTTTTAAATCACAAAGCCCTTGTGTTCTTTACTGGTAAAGGATTCACCTTTCATATTTGATGAAAACTGTTTGAAATAATTTAATCTTCTTAAAGAGAACCTCACTACATCACCTATAATTACTGCACCTGATTGGAAATTACTTTTTGAGCTTATGTGTGATGCTAGTGACATGGCTGTAGGTGCTGTCCTTGGACAGAGGAAGGATAGGAAATTGCATGTGGTATACTATTCAAGTAGACTACTAGATGATGCTCAAAATAATTATACCACTACTAAAAAAGAGTTGTCAGCTGTTTTATTTTCTCTTGGGAAGTTTAGACAGTATCTGTTAGGCTCAAAATTCATCATTTTCACTAATCATTTTGCCTTAAAATACATGTTGTCTAAAAAGGAAAAAAACCCAGACTGATTAGATGAATTCTGTTATTACAAGAGTTCAACATATAGATTATTGTTAAACAAGGAGCTGAAAATTTAGTTGGTGATCACCTATCTAGGCATCCTATTACCCAATATGAATCTGAAAATCCTAGGCAGATTAACTCTTCCTTTCCTGATGATAAGTTTCTATCTGTGTCAGTCAGGCAATCTGCTTGGTTTGAAGATTTTTCCAACTTCCTTGCAGTAGGTTTCATTCCCAAAAATATGTCTAATAATCAAATAAATAAATTCATTTCTGAACTGAAATATTTTCTTTGGGATGACCCTCTACTGTTTAGGAGGTGTGCTGATGGTATTATTAGGAGATGTGTACCTGAGAAAGAGATGTTTCCTGTTATTGAATGTTTTCACTCTTCACCTTGGGGAGGTCACCGTGGGGGTGAGAGGAATGCTCAAAAAGTCCTACAGTCTGGTTTCTATTGGCCTACCCTCTTTAAGGATGCTAGGAGTTTTGTGGTTGGGTGTGATAGGTGTTAGAGACTCGGTAATGTGGGTAGGAAATAGGAGTTACCCCAAAAGGGTATTTTGGAGGTATAGATCTTCGATGTTTTGGGTTTAGATTTCATGGGTCCATTTCCATCATCTCATGGGAATGAGTATATTCTTGTTGTAATGGATTATGTATCTAAGTGGGTTGAGGCAGTAGCTCTTTCCAACAATCAATCAAATAGTGTAATAAAATTTGTGAAAAAGAATATCTTTACAAGATTTGGAGTCCGAAGATCTTTTATCACTGATAATGGAACACACTTTAAGAATTACAAGTTTTAGACTTTGATGGAAAAATATGGATGTGTTCACAAAACTGGAACACCTTATCATCCACAGTCCAGTGGACTGGTGGAAATTTCTAATAGAGAACTAAAACAAATTCTTGAGAAAACTATGTCAAACTCTAGAAAAGACTATTCTCTTTGACTGGATGAAGCTTTATGGGATTACAGAACTACTTTAAATACCCCAATAGGTATGTCTCCTTACAGGCTGTTGTTTGGGAAGTGTTGTCATTTACCTGTGGAGTTGCAACATAGGTCTTATTGGGCAGTTAAGGCTCTGAACTTTGACTTTAAGAGTGTGGATGAGAGGAGATTGATTGAGATGAGTGAACTAGATGATATTAGAAGAGAGATTTATGATAAATCAAGAATTTATAAATATAGGACTAGGATGTATCACTATTCTATCATTCAAACTAAGAAATTCAAACCTGGACCAAAGGTCCTCCTCTTTAATTCTAGACTTAAACTCTTTCCTGGAAAGATGAAGTCCAAGTGGTCTAGACCATTTACTATAGTGAGAGTTCTGAATAATGGAGCTGTTGAAATTTTTGGTGATGAAAATAAACCCATTTTGGTCAATGGGAAAAGATTGAAACTTTATTTTGAAAGGTAGCCAAAGGGATTAGTTGCCTTCACTGTTCATGAAAATTGTTCTTGAATAAAGTCTGGCGGGGGACTTTAAACCTAGCGCTGCATGGGAGGCAACCCATGGTCTTTTATTTTGTTAATATAAAAAAATTGTAATTAAATAAAGTCTAATTGAAGACTTTAAATTAAGTGCTTCATGGGAGGAACCCATGATCTTTCTTTGTGTTTACTTTTGTTCTGTTCTTATTTTACTTAGAATAAAGTGCAGCTTTCATTCTTATATTTGCTATGTCTCTGCTGGATACATGTCCCTGTTTTATATACTTTGTGTTTCTAGGAATGCTGCTGTTGTCATCTAAGGAGTGTAATTCCCATGGTCATTTTTGGACAAGATCTTAGTCAGGGAAGTTCATCAACATTTAAACATTTAGTTCTGCTCCTATTTTTTACTGCATAAAATTATGCTGCATGTTTTGATACTGAATTTTTTTTAAATTCTTCTTTTTAAAAAAATTCATGCACATATTGGTATGTAATTTTGCTGTATATCACTACTATGATTAAAAATTATGCATGTGCCTCTTGCTGAAAAGAACTGAATTGTATTGTTATTAAAACCATTTCATTGCATGAAATTAAGTGTGGGGGGGGGGGGTACATGCTGCTGGTATTTTGAATCTGATTATTCTTTAGGGTGTTTAGATTGTATTTTCTTACTGTTTAATTGAACATCCATTTGAATCATACTTTTCTAAACTTTCTTACACCCTATGAATTGTGCTTTCACACTTCTTATTCTTTGTTAATCTTTTATTGAAAATTTTACACTGGAAATGAATTTTAATGCATGTAATTGCTAACGAACCTGTTGATTATTTATTTATTTTGGAAAACAACATTTTTGAACTTCATTGAGACCCCTTGATACATGTCATCTATCTACTTAATTGAAAATCAAATTTGAACCTTTATTGAATAATTGTTCTTCTCCATATTTAGAAGTCAATTTTGGGGGCAAAGATGAGTTTTAAGTGTGGGGGAGGGGGTCAATTCTTGACTATTCTAAATTGTTCTTTAATGTAAGCCCATGAATTCCCAATAAAAAATCAAAAAATTTGTAAAAAATGGATAATTTTTTTCAAAATTTGTTCATAATTTTAGGCTTTACAATTTTTCTCAAATGAGTCTTGCCTAAGGACGATGCTTTGCTTATAGTTGAGAGTTTCTTTGACCCTGAAATTATTGAGTTTGGATGATTGCTGAGTGTTCTTGCTCAGTGGTTTGATGGAAATTTGGTTTAGGAACTACCTCTAGAATTGATATGGGTACCCTTTTATGGAACTATGAACATAGACTTGGAACTGGAAGTTTGATTATGATTCTAGGGACCTCATTCATTTTCTTTTAAATTATTAAAATTAGTTACTTTAATGAGCCAATGTAAATGAATTTTATATTAATATTTTGAAATTGGAGTAATCTGGGCATCTGGGATCCCACGGTGAGTCCCTAAGACCCTAGATACTGGGTGCGTTTCTATTAACTAAAAGCCCTCTATACACTCTAAATAAGTGCATTTCAAAGTGCTTAGAAAAATGATACATGGCTTGGAAAAATTAAATAAAGTGTCTAGGGTAAAAAATGAGCTCATTAAGGTGAGGGGAATGATGAACACCTGATTATGAAGGGGTCAATTTATTTATATGGAAATCATTTAGGTTGTATCAATAAGGTGATTCATAGAAAACTTATTTATTCTTGGACCCTAGATGAAAAAGTCAAAGTACAATGTTCCTCTGGATATGTTCTTAATTCCACCTAAATTTTACCTCTTGTCACTCTTGGATTTTGGACTTAAGTCTGGATTGTAGTTAATCACTATGTAATATCACAAATGAGGTATGACATCATTATTGTTTGATGATTCATAGTTTTCAAGACTACCAGTGAGAATTTGTTCTAGGAAAGATTCATATGAGCGATTCATTCTCAAAGCCTACTGGTATATTGTTTCCTCTGTTTTAAGTGTGGGACAGGTTATAGTTTAATTTAAATCATAAATAAAATTTACTTTTTAAAAAAAAATAAAATAAAACATGGTATTGTTTGAGGACAAAAAATGTTTAAGTGTGGGGGAATTTGATGTGGACTTAAAAACACATGTTTTGCCACATCTTTTTAATTAATTTTTATCAATTTAATTACTTATTTTAACACTTTTTAATAAATAATGACACTTATGTAATTTTAACACTAAATTTATTAATCTATCAATTTTTATAGTTATTCATGTACTTTAAACCTTAAAATAATTTATTTATTTCTTACTTTAATTTTATAGACTTTTAACTATTTATTAAGATTGATGTTTTTGTCTTCATAATTAATAATTTAACATTAAATAATTAATTATTTTGATTTATTTAACTTTAAATATGTAGTCTTAATCTGACATTTCATGTTCTATGAATTAATTCAACTTAACATATTTAGTAGATGTATTTTAATAATTCATTAATTAAAATAAATGATTATAGACCTACTTCAATCATTAAGTATCTTTAAATTCTATTACATTAATTAACATTTTGGTTTAATAATATAAATGTTATCTTTCTACATTGAATTAATATGATTTGATATTGTAACTATTTAACTATGTCTTATAAATGTTTATATTTTATGTTTAACTTTTAATAAGTTAGTTGATTTTTATGTTTATTTTCAGTATAGTAATAATTTAAGTCATGCGAATAGATATTTTTAATAAATTAACTTAATTTGATTGGTTTTATAAATTTATTAAAGTTTACATTTTATTTAAGTCTTTAATTGTTTAATTCTATTTTAGTTTTTATTATTTATTTTGTTCTTATTTTATTTAAGTTTTTATTTAATTAATTACTCTGCTTATTTTTCAGGTTCACGGCTTTCACACCGTCATGGTGTCTCCCGCTTCTGGTTCCTCTCCTCACGGTCTCACTGTTATATCCTGTTCTCGGATGCACCGTAACCCCATTCATGTGGCACCGTGACGCTTGCAAACCGGTGCAACCGTGAATTATTGCCACCGTGACTTCTTGGCACCGTGACTCTTCTGTCATTATCTCACCGTGAAGCTCCTCATGGATGCACCGGCCTATTCACTGTCTCACCGTGATCCCTTTTCACGGTGCTATCGTGCCACACCTTATACTGAATCACCGTGACACCACACACCGTAACTCCATTTTATTATGTTGTCTCACCGTTTATCCTCCCACCGTAACCCCAAGGACTCACTGTATCCCAAACCTCTTCACACCTTCACGGTTCCACTGTGAACATGCCACCAGTTTCATTCGCCGCAATGAGAAGCCATGGATGCACTTGTTGGATGCCAGTGGAGGAAGGATGGTCGACCTACTGTGCGCACTTGCTGGATGCCGATGGAAGGGAGGAGCCGATTCCGCCATTACGCCTACTGTGATGAAGACTGTCTCGCCACGTTGAGCAGTGGAGTTCACCGCTATGTTGGAGCAGGATAACGTTGGCATCTCTTGGGGGAAGAACTCCACTACGTCACTAGAGGAGTGGAAGTGAGCCGATGTGTGGTAGCATGCACCTGTCAAAACGAAGTTGGTGTGCTGTGCAGCAAGGAGGAGGAGAAGCTGAGGCGTGCCGCTGGAGTCAAGAAACCGGGCCGCCGCTAGCCTGTTTGTAGCACCAGAAATATCCAGAAACCCCTCCTCTTGCACCGAACTAGGTGAGTGAAATAGTTAAAAATATATATATAACAATAATATAATAAAAGTAAAATTAATTAAATGATAAACTAATCAATTTAATATAATAAACCACTTATTAATCATTTGTATAATATTTATATCATTAGTAAATAGATTTATTATTAAATAGATTACAATTCAACTAATAAAATTTTATAAATTTAAATATAACCAATTATAATTTAGAAAATTACTAATAGATTTTTTTTACACATTAATTTTAATAGAATAAAATAAATATATTTAATATTAATAAAATTTAAGTAATCTAATTAAATTTTTACTTTCTAATTAATTAATTATTAATTATAATATAATAAATTTATTTAATTAAATATTAAATAATTAATTAATAATTATAATAATAATTTTTAATTATCAATTAATTAATTTACATTAGTTAGCTTTTTAATAGATAATATAACTTTGAACTAAAAAATTACTCTTTTACTTTCTTTGCGTATTTAGTTATCTTTCTTTTCCAACAGTTCAGGTTCATTGAAGGGACTAAAATACGTCCAGATTCACTTAACTAACTCACTGGGATTTAGTTACGAGGGAAATTCTAGTGCGATGTGCCTGTCGCGAAAAAACGCACGTGTGCGGTGGAACAAGAAAAGACGAATCCAAGTTGTTGGAAGCGAGTAGTGACATGAAGTAGATGATGGAGGATATAAAACAGATCAAGCATCAGAATTCTAGAGAAGGGATTTCATTCGAAAAATACACCAGACACGGGAGCAGAGTGGAGAACCTGAAGCGACTCTCGGAGAACCATTCCTAGGAGACCCGAGGGCCTGGAGCAGGAGGAATTCATGCGAGCATAGGGAGTTTTCTTCCTCTGTTCTTTTATAATTCCCTTCCTCTATAATTGAATGTTTTCAGAACATGTAAAGAAAGAAATGTTATTCTAAATACTTTCAGTTCGGGGGGAAAATTGAGTCCACTGGTTATCGTTCTTTTCTTTTATCAATATCATGTTAATGTAATCAGAATTGATCGGTGAGGTCGGTTCTGATTACATTCCATTGCAATATAACACTTATGCATAATCTAAGATATTCACATTTATATGTTGAGTTTAAATGTGGATTGATTTTTTCGAAAAATTAAATGGAAATAAAAAAGGCTACATGACATACGGCGAGTTAGTTCTCTGTTCTTTTTCAAACTTGAATTTTTTTTAAGTTGGTTAATCTATGTGTGGTGAACTCCGAAATTGGCCATCTTGAGTGATTTTCTCCTGGAGAGGGAAATAAATCACTCCATTTCAGTGGTATTAGTTGTAAAAAATATTGTGAGAAAGTATCCCTTCAAAACCAGTAGATTTGATATACTCCCCGGATGTTTTTTTTTCTCCAGATTGTTTACTTTCCAGTGCACTATTTATCTGTTTCTTGCTATTTTGAGCATTTTTCTTGATTTGATACAGTTTAGAACAAAAAAATAAAAAATATGTGGTTTCACTTTATAGTACATAAAAATATAAAAAAATTAAAACATAAAAAAAATATAAAAAGTGAAAATTAGAAAAACCAATCCGCTGCTGACAATAGTGGACTTTTCCATGTTTTTTTTACTTTAGTAGTGGAAAAATTAGTCTTCCTTATGGGTTCGACCCTGCTTTCCACATATACTGTAGTTAGTAGGAATATAAATTTTAAACATTGACTAGCTTCAATGACAGTTTAGGTCACAATACTAGCTACATTGATATTCTCAATAGTGAAACCACAAAATTGACCAAGAGTTTTGAAATACTTATTTCTTCTAATTTCCATTTCTAGGAAATGAAAATTAGTAGATTATTAAATAAAATTATGATCATTATATTACTCTAAACATGGTGTATCACATTACACATATTTGTCGATCTTAAATATTATAATCATAAACTTTTGTTATTTTTGGGAATCCTTACATTTAAATATATCATAATGGTATATAATGAAATTACGAACTTCCCTAAGTGTATCCCCTAATATTTTCAAAATACGTGCGTGGTAAGACCAATTTTGATGTGCTAGGTTACATCGATTCAGACCCAACACAACTTGTCAGTGTTGTTACTCCTATGTACATCTATGCGAGAACCACATCCACCAATAGTATCTAGATAGGGAATTGTTTCTAATAATACAAAATTAATTTATACCTTGCAAAAATTATAGGATGTTCTTCAGTAATTATCCTTAAATTTTATATTAGGGTCATGTTCCTTAATCTATGTTTTCTAAATCTAATTTCCAAGGTTAATGGTAAAATTCACTCGATACCAACTGTAATTCCCTAAACCCAAAATTCCAGACCCGGTGCATTGTTTAATTAAATTATAATTATTAGAAGAAATTGAATCCCAAAGGACTGATAATTTTAGCAGTCTTGCAAATCTAGATTACATAAATGACACTCATAATACAATGTGAAAAGAATATAATAAATGATACATACTAAAATGAAATAAACAGCATACTTGAAAGCTTATTCAATGCTTTTGTTTTTCTAACATGGGGAAGGAAATCATAATAAATGGGAACTCAAATACTTGGTAAGGGTATTTCATACAGATGTAATAATGAATCAATTAGAATAAATTAACATGTCAAGGTGAATAACAATTAACACATTCCATTCAAATAACTAGATAAAAAATATATATATGGGATGGAATGAAACAAAAACACATTACACCAAATCAATAAACTGAGAGTATAATGAATCTATAGATACATCGACATAAAATCTTATAGATATTAAGAATATTTAGTGAAATATCTATGAAGGAAATTCTTAATTATTGGACATCATGTCTAACGTACATGAAAATATATTCTATAAAACATTTCAAAATATGGTTTTAAACTATGGATATAAAACATTTTAATTTTTCAGACTTATTTTTCTCATGATAACTTATCGTTGAACAAAGGGGCTATATAAAATTTGGGCCCCACCTATCATCACCAGTCCAAAGATTTCCTAAAATTAATTAAAATGTGCCTGATCAACTATCCATATCGAATAATGAATATTACTATACCAATAATTCCTCAGTAGATGAAAATTAATAACCAGGGTTATTGATGTATATGAATGGAAATACCGATGAACATACATTAAAATATTTTTTGAGGAAGATAGTCTTAAAACATTCTAATGTGTCCCATACCAATTTGAAGTATTTAAATCATAAATACCCAAGAATTAATAACACTAAATGAAAAATATAATATTATTAGAATATTTAGATTCATGATATAATAGCTCAATGTATATTATATACACTGTATAAAAGTGAAATGAAATATAACAATGAATAAGTCTCTATGGAATATAAATTGACACAAAATCTGTTATCTTAATATTACTTATGTTGTGTTGTCTTTATCCCATTGTATATTGGTTCAAAATATGTTTTTAACATACACCAAAACAATAATCAAGTTTATAATATCATATATTAACTTCTTACAATATTTTGTTACTAAACATTCATCAATCTTCCATTCTTTTAACTATCTTTGGGTGTTAGTTTCCTAGTTTTCTCAAGTATGTTTGGACTTGTAATGTCTTTGTACTATTACATAGATACTGATATCATCGACTAAATAATTTAATCCATGATTTAATTATAATATATATTTATTAAAAATGTTTTTAAAATTTTCCAAAATTTTGGATATAAGAATGAATGTTCACCATTCATGGAGATGGTAGGCTATACGTACCCTTTAACACTACTTCCATTTCATTGTTGTATTAACTGAATTAAAAGTAAATGATACATATGTATATTATAATTATAATATCATATTTATGTTATATATGTTACATAGTTTTCTTAAAATAAACTTTTATACATTCCATGTATAGCATTAATGAATCACAACGTTTTATAAAGGTTGTAGTTCACACTTCCACAAACAATGTAATCGTATTTACAGAAAAATGGAATGAATATATGTATGTGTTAAAAAATAACTAAATAAGTATATATAAATTATAAAATAATATATATCATATATGAATATAGTTTTAATCACAATGACCACCATGATAGGTGGTAAAGGAATAAAAAACAGTCATCATTTCGTGAGGCGGTAGTTCACCGTTCCTATAAACAGTATGTTTGTTACCCATTAGACGGGAGTGTTTGTATGTTTAAGTCAAAACATATTCAGAAGAACATAATGCATTATTTAAAACAAATTTTTTTAGATTTATGGAATAATAATTGTTTTGGGGTTGTTGAGTGGAAATAAAACTAAAGAACTTAAAGAAAGATGTAATCTCTTAATCGGTTAACACCTTTTGGTTTGAACCAGATGGATTTCGTGTATGTATTTATGACCAAGGGGAGACTTATAGAATGTTGATAGTTATTTTTTGGATATATTTGGATGGATATTTTTCTATTAAATGTATCATGATAGGTTTGACTATGTGGTAGGAGGGGAGGCTTTTCTTAGTGGAGGAGGAGTTTCAATCTAGTATATTTTGGGAAATGGAATCCCACCCACATATATCCAATTGAATGTGGAAAAAATAATGGAAAAAAGTTGATCCATGAGAGAATAGTTACTAAATTATTCCATAAAATGGATCTCGAAAAGTTTATATGTCATTTGGGCACTTAAGATTATTGTTTACTCCCTTATTATGCTTAATTTTACCTCAATCATTGTAATTGACTTTAATTACTTTCAATAAATTTTTCTGGAAAAAGAAATTAGTTTAACCTATTAGAAATTATAAATTATTCTGATTCCAAATATGTAATCTATTTTTAGTAATTCAAAAAACACAAGCGCCATAAATTAATATATATTTAATCTCAGAGACGGGATGACAATACGGTATATAAAACTAAAACTATTTGAATGTTTTCTAAGATTTTATACTCAATTTCAATGTGAAATTTTTTAAAATAAATAAAATTGGTTTAATTTTTATTAATTTTCTCTATTAAAAATTAAAACCAATTTTTAACTATAATTTAATCATATAAATAAATTTAATGTGAAATCAGTTTTGAACAAAAATTTAGTATTTTCAATATTTTTTTAAAAAAATGAAACATCATAAAAATATACCAAAAATTTCTCCAAAAACATTTATATGATTATATTTAAATTATGAGGTTTATATGGACATATATAATCTATAAAAATTCCAAAAATTTAATTTAAAATAGGTTCTTCTTTAAAAGAAATTATAAATGCCTTTTTAAAAATATTGTATTGTATGAATAAAATTGGTTTGTTTTCATATTATGCATATGAAACATTTTGAATGAAAATAAAAATATTTTATAGAATATATGATATAAATACCATATTAATATCACTAACTAATTTAAATTAATTTAATTTATTAGGGTAAAACAACTTTTTTCGCATAAAAATAATAATATTTTTCGTTATATTCAATCAGTTTCCATATTAATTTATAATTAATTTTTATCCAATGAATTCATTTTTTTTATCTGAAATCAATATATTTTCATATTTTATTAAACCATTTACATATATAATTATTTAATACCTAGGTTATATGAGATAATATTTTAATAATATATCGTCATTTTGTAAAACTCAGTCTTGTGTGCACCCTAAGCCATATGAAGAGAGTCATTGTTGTGTGCGATGTTCTCTAACTCAGTATCACATTCCTTTCCAGATATATCATGGATCTAATATATTTATAATAGTAAGCATTTTTTAATTTATCATGGATTTATATTCCCTAAAATTCTTGGTGAGGCATGTGATTAATTCTATAAAGTACAATGTTCTTAATTTAGAATTTCCTGGAGTTATATTTATGATATATGTCATATTATTGTATAAATTATGGTCTGGATAATGTGTTTTTCTTCTTGTACACTAGATCACATATTTATAATAATTATTATAATGTCTTGATCTTCTATTTATAACATGACTTATTCCAGAATTCCACATGTCCTAAGGTTTAGTCACTAAATACGAGTGGTTGTTTACAAAAACTGAATGATTCCTATCTAATAATGGGGATTGATATAACATAAAGAGGTATTAATGGATAACTTATTCAATAATAAATCATATAAAAATGTCTAATATCAAATAACTATCAATATATAAATATATATTTACATCCCATAAAGTCATGAAATACACCATTTACTGATAAAAATTTATAAAGGGTTGGGAATATACAAAAATATATTTAAATAAAAAAATATTTTAGAAAAACCCCTCAAAAATGTACCATATCTATTATTTTATACTATACCTATATATCCCATATCAATAGATCACAAACCATACTTTTTATCCATATGGTAATTTATCTTACCTCTTTCAAGTGGAATAATATATTCACAATTATGTGAATGGTTCCCAAAAGGTGTGACTATATTGACTTAGATGGATTTAACCGGTGAGCCATAGACATGTTCAATATGATTGACAAAAAATGATGTGTATATCTAAAATCCATGACAACTATCAAATTAATAATATTTAAAAATATAATAATCAATTAAAATTAGTATGCACTTACTAGGCCACCATGGCACTTGACCCTACTTAATTAAGCCTAAGCTCTACTAATCTAATAAAAAAGACATTTCATTTTGTTTTATCATCTTTCCCTTAGACCTCTTAGGTTATCATAATGATGTACACTAGCTTAGGATAATAATTTAGGGCAATATTCTCTCACTTGTAAGTACGAATGGATAGATTGATATGTGCATGAGTTCTTTTTTTCAAATAATCTAATAAAGATAACATAGATTTTTTGTGGTAACCATAACTTCCTCATAATCGAAGAGTGATAACATAATCACTTTAATATAACCTCCCCTATATTGAAATAAAATATTTATTGTCTACTTTGTGTGAGGTATCCTTATCTTTTCCATAAGGAATGAGGTATAGTGCATTCCATAACCTATAGAAGAATTCATTTCAGTGATTGTAACAATGTAATGTAATTAGAGATATAATGATATTTAATATATCAAATTTATTAATACATACTATTTCATTGTATATTCATATATCAATTTATATTCCATATCAAAGACAGATAATTATCAAAATAGTTGGAAAGTATAATTGTTAAAAATGAAGTTTCACCCCTCAATTGTATCAAAATTTTCAATAATGATCAAAGTTAGGATTTAAAATAAGAGTTAGCATATTTTATAATCAACATTGAAGTATAATTACTTGACAACTTCTAAACTACCAATAAAAAATATTTTAATCTAAATAAAACAATATCACCACCATAAACAACTAATAAGTAAACTAATTAGGATTATATTTTGTTTAAATCATATGTATATTTTTAAATTTATTAGATAAATAAAAGATTTTTAATCCATCTTTTTTTACCCTTCTTAAACTTAAAAGAGTGACCATATATTTAGATGGTCTAAAATATATTTTATCTTTACTATAATGAAAATATCTAGTTATAATGCGCTATATGAATTTATTCACTAAATTTGGACACCCAATCTATCCATTTCGGTCCCCTATATTGAAAATTCCTATTATAGGACTAATAAAAGACTACCTCAGTAGGATATGCTAAAATAATTATTTTCTAGAAAGTATTTTTTTCATAGTCACATTTAGTGATATAAATAAATTTTTAAACATTTTGATTCAAAATGTTTCTATTTAGGAACAATTTCTTCGCACACCCCTTATAGGAATAATGATTTACCAATTCATTAAGAAATTACCAAATTATTTTTTTGGTGGTAATAATATTTATTTTTGTCATCTTAAATTTTAAAAATTTATTTACTAATATTTTAATAGTTAGGATATCTATTTAGGCCCACTGTTTTTGGTTTATAATTCCCTTTTTGGTACACATACATTGAAAAACTATTAAATCTAAAAATATCTCATGTATCACTAGATCATCTTATCTATCGTAACATATGAGAATATTATACATAAAATCAAACTATCATTATTTAATTTTATAACCATATACAAAATTGAAAAAATGTGTTTTTAAAATCAAATGATATTCAACTAAATGAAATTGTAAAGGAAAAATCGACCCTTAACATAATATTTACACTAGGAACTCACAATAACTTATAGATTATTATTTTGACAACCGATGTGAATGTTACATGTAGAGGAAGAGAATTATGGAGGAGGGAAAAGAGAGGTGGAAATCCTACCATTCATGGATGAAATGTTGGGTCTTTCCCCTTATTTTTTAGATTAAAAAATTAATTTAAACACTAAAGGAAACAATAAACCATAATATATCCTCTCTAAAAATAACTCACCAAACTAATATATTTTTGATGAAATAATTGATGGAAAAAATATTTATGTAAGAAGAGAATGATAGAGGAGGGAAAATGGAGGAGATTACCCTATTATTTGTTCAAGTAATATGAGGTATCCCCTATCAATTTATCTATTAAAATATCAATAAATGTATAATATCTCGTTGTGAATAATTATAAATTCCATATTATATATACCTTTTAGATAACCTATGAAACCTGTCCCCTAAATTTAATAAATAATATTAATTCAGTCAATGAAATTGAATAAAAAAATTCAAAAAAACAAAAAAAACTTAAACATAAAGAAAAAACATCAAATTTTAATGAATCATAGTTAATATAAACATTCTCTTTATCAATCATAGTAACTATAATTTTCTAAATAACTTATAAAAAAATAATAGAAATTGAAGTAAATAAAAATAATATCCTAAAAATTAAGGTATTACAATCTACATACCATTGTGTTTATTTTCCTTAGGAAGAAACTTGGAGTATCTCCAATGTATCACTTTAAGAATAGAGATAATATTTTTTTATCATATCTACAAAAAACATTTTGAATCTCATGATATTATATTAGTAAATTAACAAAAAAACACTGATATAACCCATTTAAAAGCCCTTACAACATTCATTTAATTTTACATACATAAAATACTTCAAACTATAATTTACATAATATCATAACTTAGGTTTAATCTTTATTTATAACACTCCCTTAATTTGATATCAACATCCAAGTTCCCTATGATATAATTCTGACACATCTATGGAATTATTTTCATATTACCATATAAATATAAAAACATTCATAAATTCAATCATTTTACTTCCTAGAAAAATTTATCATCATTTCATATATGAATTCCACATTTTAAATTATCCCATGTGGTGTTTCAAATTATTAATACTCTCCAAATATTATGTACATTAACATAATAATATTCATCCCCTATTACTATAACCTATAAATTTTATATTTCATAATTGATTCCCTTTTAGCGACCTAAAATCTTCATATATAATAGTGTTTCCCCCTCTTAAATCGATCAAATGCCTTAGAGGTGTTGAAATACAATGGTATTCTTTTTAACTAATTTTTGATGAAAAGACCACGTACTTTATGGGTTCCACCATATAGTTGATATTTTCAATATTTAATCTCTTAAATCACAGAAAAACCTAAATAATTGCTAAAAATATGAAATTTTATCTCTCTAGGAATTTCTTATACTCCCACTAAAAATTCATAGAGTGTCTGGTAAGTTTCCATCACTAAATTTGATAGTAAATCATTCACGAAATTTCATACAATATATATGAAAAACACTATGTTATTATAAAACGAATTTTTTATTATATTATGAACTTATACATTATATTTACATACTATCATATTAGAAAAACTTTAAAAATAAAATTCATTTATATTATTCATGAAGAAAATTTTATTTTACTATGCTATATAGTCCCACATCACCAAGAATATTCAGAATGTTATATTTAACATTTTTCAATAGCTCAGGATATCATTGATTCCTAAAATAAAAAAATTATTTACCGAAATCAAAACACTGAAACTGAATTTCAACTAATGTAATTCTAACCAACACACTCAATTGTAGCGCATTATCCATTTTACCCCTGGTTATATTCCAAGATATCATTTGTAAAATGAAACTTCTGAAAACAAAATACAAAATTATATTGTGAATAATTTATAAAAATTTACCAAATGTAACTAACTAAATGCAAACTTATATACTTTACACGTTGATATAGATAACATCCATAGTCTAAATACCCATATTTTTATACCCTAAATAGTTAACATAGGATATAAAAAATTAAAGGCACATAGTAGTTAAATTATAAGATCCCACATTTATCCTATTACATCACATCCTAATACCCACAATTACAGTATTAAAAATATTAACAAATTTTTACATATCCTAAAATGAACGTTATATTACCTCGATATTTAATATACCATTAATCATCTTTTTATGTTTTCATTAATGTTCCATTTGTCACTATTGATTGGGCAGAAAAAGAACATATTCTAAATTTCCCCATGATTTAAAAAAATTCTCCCCACCACTAATAAATAAAATAATTCTTAGTTAAATATTAATTAGTTACTTTTAATTAATTAAATGTCTATCTTTTTTTATTATATAACGCAATCACAGGAACAATTAAATCATAGACTAATTATAGTGATTTTTATCAAATTAAGGTTCTAAAATCGTCACCTGAAAATCATCCTTATATATATATTGGAAAATAGTCAATGAATACAACATAATTATATAAATAAAAAGGAATCACATGTTATATTTTGTTTCAAATATATGTATCAATTTTCATTTATTTGTTTTTATACTTCAGTAAAAAAAATTACATCTATAATCTTTGTAGTATTTTAACCCATTTCCGAATTTTTATACGATATTTTATATTTAAATATGATTCATGGAATTATTATAATATTAATAACGAAATAATAAAATGATAAATGTTTCTTATTTAAACATTAATTTTTAATCTCTGATTTCTTCCACTTCAATCCTATACCATATAATTCTATATTTTAACCATTATTCTATATTCAAGAGAAACATATCATCCATGTGAAGATTATATAGTCACGATAATGAAAAAATAAAATATTTATCATGGTAAAATAATTAAATGACTAACATATATATATATATATATATATCTAGAAATAATGAGAGTTACTTTCTAATATATTAGAAACCAACATATTATTTTTTTTCCTTGACACTCAACCACATTTAATCCATTCTCCAACATGTTAACCAAAATTTATATTTCATTACTAGCAAGAATTATGTTAATAAACCATAGTTGATATTGAAATGAAAGAAATTCATGATGTTATATTCTAATAATATATAGAGAATTTTTAATTTTAAAAAAATTATATGCATTATAAAATATTCATTATCATTTTATAATTTTTCATCAATTCCATGTCTATTTCATGAATCATATTAAACTCTACAATTAAAATCAATACAATGTGATAATAAAAATTTATGTAAAATTGTATCACCCAAAATACCTTTTGTAATTCCATAACACTTTATTTCATAGTGACGTGCTTTTAAATTGTTCATGGTTCAATTTAAAAGGTGTGTTTATATTCTAACTGAAATCATAATTTATTTATATTACAAAACACTTTTCAAATATATTAAAAATAAATTCATATTCCATATAAAAAAATATTTTATAATCAATGAAAAACATAAAACATATATCAAACTATAGTTTATAATTATAAAATTATAAAGTCATCAAATAATTCAAAAAACAATTATTTTATTAAAACCAAAAAAACATTAGGAATATTTAAATAATTGATGATAAATTCGTAATGAAACATTTCCAACCATGGATCCATTAAAATAAAATAACAGACCCAAATTAGAAAACATACAAAATAGAATCCAATATTTAGTTACTAAAAATATAATATATTCTTGTACTATTATTATGTTTCTCAGGCTTATTATACAGCTTATTTCCATGATTAAAAAAATCCATTATCAATTAATGAAAAAAATATTCAAATTATATAAACAATGCTAGTTATAGTATTTTCCAAGGTTACATAAATTTCCAAAATAATTATACAGGTCAAACATATTTTATATCATACTTTTTAAGTGAAAAAAATCATATTCCCAATCAATAAATGTTCACAAATCATGAAATTATATAAAAAATTACATTAAAAACATTTTATAACATCTTTACATGAAAATAATTTTAGAGCACAATTAAAAATTCAATATGACTGTAGGAATTCTCCCTAATCATTGACTGTTTTCATGTATCCTATAATGATTCCATTCTATCTTTATAGATTGATTTTCCTACAAGTGATAATATAACCTCTAGAACCCCACATTTTCTTTATTTATAAAGGTTATAATAATGATAATATTTTGGGAATTGAATAGTCAAAATTAGTATTTTAATAAATTTTGAAGGATATAGGGTTTATGTGTGGTTTGGGAAACCAAGCGTAATAATCGTTTCTCATTATAATGTCAAAATACTGGGAGATTTAAGGTTACATAAGGGTTTTTGGTAACATGAAATGTAATTATACATCCATATAGGTTCACCTAGAACCAAAATTTTCATTTCTTAACTTATTTAGATCCTTTATAATTGATTTATAGAGCATTATAATGATATTTTTTACACATTATTATGGATAAATGATATATGAAATAGTTGTCAATAATTGTATTTTACATGTTTATAAAAAATATATGTTTTTGTTAAGTGTATAGTATTTTGGGGATTTATTATTATTTATAATAATTATACATTATAAGCTATTTGAGTAAATTTACTACTAAAAGAATAAAATTGTGAAATTTTTTGTAATTTTTTGATAAACCTATGGAAAGTGTTTAGTGGTACCTTTAAAATGTGTATATGTTTTATCAAGGGTTTATTATTACAATTCATTAGGAACTACATTACCTTAGAAGAAAAGATATGTTCAGTTATTAATGTTTTTAATTATTCAATACAGTTTTTCGAGAAAAAGTTCTATATTGAATGTGACACTATGTTGGGTATTTGTATATATAGATTCATGGTATATTTAAATAGAGTGGGTGAATTTTTTAGATCACTTGGAGAAGATCCACTTAGTGGTATCTATCATAATCCTACCAAGGAAACCCTTATTCTAGGCACCTGATCATTACCATGAAATTTCTTATAGGGAATTACATATCACCATGACCTATAAACCACTATTTCGAAATCAAGTATACCGCACTTGGGAATTATCATTCATAGTAAATAACTAAAAAAACCATGGTAAATCTACTAGAATACCATGATTGACTACTCTAAAAGTTAGAAGAACACATAATAGAAACAAATTATATAAAATTAATCGAAAACCAAACATAGAAAAAGATGATAACATCATAAAAATGAAACTAACTAAAATATATAAACTTAACCCAACATCATAAGAGGACATGTTAAAAATGTGAAAATCATATAAAAATAGACGGAAAAATGAAAATAATATAAGTGACTCGATATAGAAAAAATAGTCACCCAAAATAAAGCTAAAAATATAAAAACCTATC
Source organism: Viscum album (assembly GCA_963277665.1). Classification (NCBI taxonomy): domain Eukaryota; kingdom Viridiplantae; phylum Streptophyta; class Magnoliopsida; order Santalales; family Viscaceae; genus Viscum; species Viscum album. The sequence goes on from OY728142.1 coordinate 1,495,731,867, forward strand.
CCCATGATCTAGTGAGATGTCATCACTTTTTTCCACTAAGACTTGAGTCAGGAATCCAAGATTCACCCACCACATCCAAGATTGATCTTTCTAAACCTAAAATATGACACATGTGAGAGACAAATTCTGAGTATTTATAGAACGACCGTCCCTTAAAACATTACATAATCTTGAATTAAATGAATAATTCACATTGAGGATCTTTTTAGATTTAGAGTTTTAGAGAGTTAGTAAATAATTATTACATTTCATCTCAAAAATTTCAATGTACACACTTCTACTCAATTTGCATTTTTTCCTTAAAATAAAAACATTTTGAAAAAAGAGTCTTGTTCAGTTCCATGTTTTAGAAAGCATGACTTTTTCATGATCCCATCCTTGACCCTAGCCCAGTTAATGTGCTGTGAAAAACATTTCAAAAACAAGGGATTAGAACCAAAAACACAGTAAGGGATACAAAAATTAGGAAAACTTTTAGTTTTTTAAAATGATAAGTAAACCACGAATACCTTATCATAAGTAATTATTTTCACATTTATGAAGTATTCAATAATCCCCACTTAATAAAAGATCATTTCATACCCTTTTTTAACCAAAACATTACCATAAAACCCATATATAGAACATATATTATATAGATGTTACTTGGGACATAAACAAACATATATGGAATAAGAATATGGTGGAATTCCACACATATCACTGAATGGAATAGCCATACGTCCGACTTCCATACCCAATTCGTTGGAGGTTATAATGTAACGACCTATACTGGTTTATCACGGAACCACCCATCATTTGGTTTATCATGTAACCACCCTTGAAATGTCCACGTACCATTAGAAAATAATAACACATAAAATATTGAATTTCACTAATATAATTTCATTTGAAATAACAATAGATCATTTCAAGATATTAAAACAATAAATACTTATCAAAAACAATTTTCAATACAAAAATACGGAAAAACAGAATAAGAGGTTTATTTTATTTTGAAAACATTAAGGCTTATACATAAAGACAACTAATGATTATGGTGGATGAGAGGTCATTGTCACCGCAAACGTTAAAAACATTCCTTTTGAAATTTAGTAAAACACTTAATTTAAAAAGGATTACCATTGAATGAAATGAAAACATAAAGGTGTTTATATACTGTTTGAATGAATGTATTGTATAAAACAAAATTTTCCTTAGAGAATGGAGATTGAGACGAAGTCCCTTACCTCATGTCCAACATGAATTGATGTTATTTAATCTCTTTAATAGTAAACTAATGTGAATTTCTACTTTATTAAGAACCTTTTTCATGTATATTATTCCTTCAATATAACTTATTACCATGTTATAAACATTATGTAATTATTTATGTTAATAGTGGTCGTTTTGTTGATATTTAGTACTTGAGTCAAAAATGAACATCTTATAATTACAAGTTGTTCATGTGGTCCAAATTCCATTATCTCCAGAATGATATTCATGATTTATATATCATATATATCATATATATCTAGTATATATATGTATTTATAATAGTCCATAACATAAGAAGATAAGAAATTAAATACACCGTTCATGGGAACTGTAAGTCATATGTACGCATGAACGCTAATTTAATTTCTATTTAATATTTTAATGGGATGAAAAGATAATGATACATAGTTATATTATAATTAAATTATATTATAATATAAAATTTCCATAACTCCATCCTTTATACATTCCAGGTATGGTATGAATGAGTCATATCACTTCGAGGGGGCGGTAGTCCGCACTTCCTCAAATGAAATTATCGTGTTTACCCATAATGGAAACTATAAAGGTATTATATAAATGAAAAATAAACAAGAATAGAGACAATATAAATACAATATATATCCCATATAAATATAGTGTGACCATAATGGCTACCATGAGAGGCGGTAGTAGATAATTGAACAATCATCGTTTCGTGAGGTAGTAGTTCTTCTAAAGAAGCAGTATGTTCTTTACACATTATATAGATGTGTTTGTAAGTGAAGATTGAATATTTCTCATAAAACAACCTAGTATATTTACTATCCTACTTTTGTTATAAATTAAATGAATAAAAATTGTTTAGGGGGTTGGAGAAATAAAATAAAAGAAAAGAACTTAAAAGAAGACGTTATCTTTAAATTGGGTATCTCCCTTTTTTATAAACCAAAAGGTTAACATGAAGTGACTTATAACTAAGGTAAGGCTTCTAGGAGGAGGATAGGGATGTGGGGTGCTTATTTAGGCAATGTTTGGATGAGCCATGGGGCTTGAGTGGTGTGTGTAATGGGTTAGAAGTGGTGTCCTTTTATAAGGGGAGGAGGGGCGCTTTAGGGATGTTTGAAACAATTATTTTATTATAAACAAATCATCGGTTTCAAAAGGTCTAAAAATCATTAAAGTAGAAGCTAAAATGACTCATGTCCGAAGTAAAATCATACAATAATAATTTGATAGGATTTGGATATTGTTTTCTTATTTATAATATTTTTTATTTAAATCCTTCATTATTGAGATAAATAATTCATCATTATTTTTCCAAAATTAATTTTATTTTTTGTTGTCTAAAAATGAAAAAAAATACCATGATGTAGGAAATATTTTTATCTTAAAAATTAAAATTTATAGTCAATGATATAACTTATATAACACCATTTAAAAATTTATTTACTAAAAGATATTTTTTATGTCCTATTTTCCTTTACTTTAAGTTAATTAAAATAAAGTGTCATTATCACTCCCATGTGGCTCCATGGGGTCCCCAAATCGACCCAAAGATGCCCATGTTTAGATATGTATCAACAAATAGGATTAGGAAACATGTTTTGGTGATTTTATATTGTTATAATAATATTGTTTTACCCATATTTACCATATTTTCTCTTTAACCATGGTAAATGAAATATTTACTGAAGTAAATATTCAAAATGTCTAAAAACAAAAGATACTTATGTACACAATTTGGACCTCATAATTCCAAATATTGAATCCATTTTTCCAAATTCAAAACATAGAAGTGGAAAAAATTAATTTCAAATGAATTCCCGCTGTAAAAAAGGCGTGGTTTTAAGAAATAATAACTATCAAAAGATTGACACTTGTTTATGTTCAATTTCAAATTACAATTACTTATAATGAAAAAAATTAAATTAAATAGTAAAAAAATAATATAATTAAACTTTAAAACCAATTAAAATGATAATATAACCTTATAAATATATTATATTAAAAGGCTATTTTGAAATAAAATACTCTATTTTAAACTATTCATTAAAAATGAATTTTGTCAGAATAATACCACAATTTCATCAAAAGTAAATTTTGCTTTCTTGATTATGAAGAATAATTTTAATTTTTACAATAGAACAAATAAAAATGACCAAAAAAATATTTAATGATGGTTTTCCATTAAAATGGGGTAAATTGACCTTTTAAAGAATATTACAGTATTTGTGATTAAAATTGAATTCATTCACATTTTATGACTCTAAATTTTATTGGATAAATGTAAAAAAATTTAATAAATATGTATAATAATATTGTAATTAGTTCAATTCATTCCTTCCAATACAACAGCTAGGCATTAACTACTATTTAATATAATATTATTATACTATTAGTGTGCAATGTAAGATTTCAAAGATACATGTTGTTGCGTATCGAGTAAGAAATCGAACATAGCATCCTCTATAAAGTAAAATTAATATCTAATTCATAAATTATAATAAATATTAAAATATATTATTCTTTATTTACCTAGGATGTTACATCCTTCCCCCCTTTTGGAAATTTCATCGTCGCAATTTTTATTCACTTATCAAATAAGTGCGGGTATTTAATCCTCATAAAATTTTCAGATTCCCACTTTTCCTCTTCAACCATATGTTTTTCCCAAAACAATTACTTGATGAATTAACTTACATCAAAACAATTTCTCTCTTCAGTCAAGAATTTGAACTGGTTTTTCATTATAAGATATATTCGCTTCCAACATAACTACCCCTAGGCTCAAAACATGAGATGGATCTGGCATATATTTTCTCAACATTGAAACATGGAAAAAATTGTGTACCTGGGATAAACATGAAGATAAAGCCACTATCATGGCAACTAATCCATCCATATCCAGGATTTCATAGCGTCCAATGAACATCAGACTCAACATTACCTTCTTACCAAAACACATCACACATTTACATTAATAAACATTGAGAAAGACATGATCACCAACCTCGAAATAAAGATCCTTCCTCCGGTAATCCGCATAACTTTTCTACTTGCTCTGAGATATTCTCATGTGTTTACGAATAAACTGAACCTTTTCTTCAACCTCTTCTACCAATTCTAGTCCCATTAGTTTTATTTCACCTCCTTCCTCCCAAAAAGCTTGATTTTGAAATTACTTTCTATATAATTCCTCAAATGAAGACAACTGTATACAGGAATGAAAACTGTTATTATAATAAAATTCAACCAAAAAAGATGTTGGTCCCAAATTCCCCAGTAATCCATTGAGAAAGCACGTAACATATCCTCCAAGGTGTGAATTCTTTATTCTCACTTCCCATCGGACTGATGATGAAAAGTTATACTGAAATTAAATTCAGTACCCAATGACTTCTGAAGGCCTTTCCAAAAGTTAGAAATGATTCTCAAAGCTTGATCAGATACAATGGAGATGGGAACTCCATGCAACCTGAATATCTCCTTAACATACAACAAATATAGTTGATCTAGTGACATATTATCTTAAATAGGATGAAAATATTCATATTTCTCAACCAATCAACAATAACCCAGATTGCCTTATTACCTCGATATGTCTCTGGTAATCCCACAACAATGTCCATGGATATATTTTCCCATTTCCACTCTACCACCGGAATAGACTGAATCATCCCTTTCAGTAACTTCCACTCTCCTTTAACCCGCTAACAAGTCATACACTTCACAGTAAAATCAGAAAAACCTTTCTTTATTTTTTCCCACCAGTAATACTCTCAAAGATCTTTGTACAACTTAGTACTGCCATGATGAACGGAAAATAAAGAACTATGAGCTTCACATAACTACTCATTCATCAACTTTGAATCACAAGGCCCACATAATCATTTCCCAAACCTCAAAATGCAATCACTAGAAATGTTAAAATTAGGAAACTTACACTTCTGAACCAACTCAACCTTTTTCTACAAATCACTTTCTTCTTTCTGCGCTTTCTTAATTCTGTCTGATAAAAATGACTTCACGAACACTTGAAACAAATAAGTTGAATTTCCTTCACCAACAACATTTATTCCCATGTTCATCAAATTAAAATCCAAAGGATCTCATTCCAAATGTATCATGGTAAATATAGCATTACATTTTTGACTCAAAGCATTCAACACTTTATTTTCCTATCTCAGATGGTGAAGGATCGTGAAATCATAATCCTTGATTAATTCCAACCATCTCATATGTCTCATGACTAATTATTTTTGAGTGAATATATTCTTCAAACTTTTGTGGTCAGTATATATTTCACATTGTACTCCATACAGATGATGCCTCCAAATTTTGAAATAAAAAAACAACAAAAGCTAATTCCAAATAATTTATAGGGTAATTTAATTCCTGAGGTTTCAATTGACGTGAAGCATAAGAATTACCTAAACATTCTGCATAAGGACCCAACCAAGTTCTTTCAATGAAGCATCACTGTAGATAACAAACTCATCATTTCTAGAAGGTAGTTCCCAAACTGGAGCATTAACCAATCTTCTTTTCATTTCATGAAAACAATCATCACATTATTTTTTACAAATGATCTTAAATCCTTTTCGAGTAAAATTAATCATTAGACTAGATAACCATGAAATTTCATCAACAAACCTCCGGTAATAACCTGTTAAACCAAGAAAACTATGGATCTCAGTTATATTTGTGGGTCTTGGACATTCTTGATCAACTATTTTTAGTAGGATCAACAGTAATTCCATTTTTTGAAACAATGTGACCAATGAATGAAATTTTTTGTAACCAAAACTCACACTTTATGAATTTCCCATAAAGTTTCTGTTCATTTATGTTTTGAAAGAAAAACCTTAAATGGATTTCATGCTCTTTTTTAATTTTAGAATAAACCACAATATCATCATTGAACACAACCCCAAACCTAACCAAGAACTCATGGAAAATTCTATTCATAAGATCCCTGAATACAGCAAGTGCATTGGTTATCCTAAAAAGCATAACTAAAAATACAAAATGGATATATCCAGTATAAAACACAGTCTTCAGAATGTATTCATCCATTACTTTCAACTTATGGTACCCCGACCTCATGTTAATTTTCAAAAAAATACTGAGCACTTTGGATCGGATCAAACAAATCATCAATATGAGGCAAAAGATACTTGTTCTTAACAGTGATATTATTCAATTCTCTCTAATCAATGAGAAGTATCATTGAACCATATTACTTTTTAACAAAAATGATAGGAGAACCACATGGTGATGTGCTAGGTCAAATGATACCTGTATCTAATAACTATTAAAAGTCCTTCTTTAACTCAAAATGTTCAATTTGATCCATTCAATAAGGGGGTTATGAAATTGGCTTAGCCTCTGGAACTAAGTCAATAGTAGATTCAACTTCCCGATCAGGTATTATAAAAGGAAACACATTAGTAAATGCATCAAGATACTCATTTTCCACTGGAATATCATTAATCTGAAAAATTTCTTTGTTTTCAATAATATGTTCAAGGTAGTGTTCATTTCCATCTTTTTCTAGTTTCTCAGCTTCCTAATATGTTATAGAATGTAAGGGTTCATTCCTATACACAAAGTGAAATACTTTCTAAAAAGAAACATCTTTATCTCTGGAGTCAATATTAGCATGATATATAGGAATCCAATCCATACCCATATTATCATCAAACTCTAGTAGAGGAAAAACAATAAGGTTTGCAGGTATATTATTTCCGCAGAAAAGGACAAGAAGGTTCATATAATTTCTTTTTGTCTCAACAATTACTCCAAGTGTTTTTACAGTAAGTTCAGTATTCATATCCTGAAATGGAATTCCAAAATTAGTAGAAAACATCTCAGAAATGAAAGAATGTGTAGACCTTGAATAAAACTACATGTTGGCATAATCATAAAAATAAGTAATGTACCTGATACTACTTCATTCGATGGCCCAACATATGCTCAAGTAGTTGAAAAGGATTTCACCACCACTTTCTTCTTGCAGTTCGACGACATTCCCTCAGTTTAGTTCTTTGTTGGACACTCATTTTCAAAATGACCGATTTCATTACACTTAAAACTTCTTACCATTGGGTTTTTATTTCCTCCTTGATCATATTTCTTATAGTTATGAGCAATATGACCTAACTTACTACACCAGAGTTAGTTTCTAGACTTTGAAAAACAATCTCCTGGATGAGTTTTACCTTACATCTCACAAGATAGATATTTAATTTTCTTCCCTCCAGGCTTCATTGATGAGTTTTTTCCCTTGGCCGATCAACTAGTCCTCTTCTTTTGTTCGCTCTCATAGAACAATTAATCCTCAAAAAACTCAATTCCCACCTTCTCCACCCATCGAACAAGTTTTTCATAAATTTTGAACACATAAGAGGCTAATTCCCTGCGATATCGTGACTTCATTCTTGAGTAAAATTGATTTATCTTACTATCAATATCATGATTGAAATTTTTCTAATACCTTGCCAATCAAGTGATTTTTCCTTCATAAGAAGCCACTAAGTCATCCTCATTCCTTAATTACAAGAATTTGTTTTCTATCCTAATATTAACCACCTAAGAGAAATATTTCTCAAGAAACATACCTTTGGATTCATCCTAATAAAAGGATTCAAAATCCTCACTATCACTGATATTTTCACCATCGACCCCCACTAATCAGTTTCACCTTCAAAAAAGTAAATAGTAAGACTTACCTTTTGATGCTCTGAACACCCCCTGACCTCAAAAATCTTCTCCAGTGCATTAATCCACCCTTAAAATAGCATAGGCCCAGATGATCCTCTGAAAGATGGGGGGCGTTGCCTCGTTAAATGCTCCACTACTAACATGTTACTCTGTGCTTTTTCTATCTGATCTAATGCATGTATACCACCTCCATTTATATCATGAGTCAATTGTTCCATCACTGCAACAAATTGTTCAGTTCGGATTCCGACCATCTGAGGTTGCTAATTTAGAAGGATTCCTTCTTCTTGATTTCGTCCCATCATAGACGATCTGTTTCCTCTATAGAAAACCATTCTGAACACAATAATATCTTAGGTGAAGCAACATGTTAATATATAAATGCTATATCATTTCAATAATAACATATTCTAAAAATAATTTAACGATATTAATTTAACAATATCATAACTCCTAAAGTTGACTAAATTGACCTATGATACCAACTATGAAGACCCAGCCTTAAAATATTACATAATATTTAATTAATTTAATAATTCACATTGAGGATATTTTCAAGTTTAGTGTTTTAGAGATATAGGAGATAACTATTACATTTCATCTCAAAAATATAAAATATACAGTTCTACTCAGTTTCCATTTTTTTCATAAAATAGAAACTTTTTGAAAAAATAGTCAAGTCTAGTTCCATGTTTTAGACATCCTAAAATTTAAATGATCCCATCCTTGACCTTAATCCACTTTATTTCCTTCTAAAAACATTCCAAAAACATGGGTTGATTAAGAGAAGCTCAATAAGGGATATACAAATAAAAAACAGTTAGTTTTTTAAAACAAAACATAAACCATAAATACCTTATCATAATTAATACTTTCACCATTATGAAGTAGTTAAAACTATTCAGTGAGTAAACGATAATTTCATACCATTTTGTAACTAAAATATTACTATAAAAACCATATAATGAACATATAACATATATATGTAACTTTGGACATAAACATACATAGATAGAATGACAATACGGTCGACTTCCACCCATATCACTAAATGGAATAGACATACGACTGACTTCCATACCCAATGAATTGGAGGTTATAATTTAACCACCCGTCATGGTTTATCATGGCACTACCCATCATTTGGTTTATCATGTAACCACCCATCAAATGTCAAAGTACTATTATCAAATCATAACACATAAAATATTGCATTTCTCTAATAAAATTTCATTTTCAATCCCAAGAGATAATTTCAAGATGTTGATCTAATATATAAATTTCAAAAAATATTTTCAATACCAAAAATCCAAAAAATAGATTAAGGGGTTTCTTTTTCATTTTAAAAACATTAAGGCTTATAGAGAATGCCGAATAACGATTATGGCGGTGAAGAGATCATTGTCGCCACAAATGATAAAATCATTCCTTTTGATGTTTAGTAAAACACTTCGTAGGAAAATGATTCCATATGAATGAAATGAAATTTCAAAGTTGTTTATATATCGTATAAAATAAAGTCATGTATAAAACAAAATATGCCGCAATGAAAGGAGATTGAGACGAAGTCCCTTACCTCGTGTCCAACTAGACTCGATGTTCATTAATCTCATGAAAAATAAAATAAAGTTAATTTATACATTCTTAATTACCCTTTCAAGTTTATTATTCCATTTATATCACTTATTATGATTCTATAAACATTATGTAATCATTTAAGTTAATAGTGGTTGTTTTTTCGATATTTGTTACTTGAGTCAAAAATAAAATTCTTGTAATTACAAGTTTTTCATGTGGTCAAAATTACATTATCTTGATAATTATTTTCATGATTTAGATATCATATATATCGTATATATCTTTTATATGTATATATTTATAATAATACATAACATTTAGAGATATGAAATGAAACGCATCGTTCATGGAGATGGTAAGTCGTACGTACGCATGAACGCTACATTCATTTCAATATCATATTTTAATGGGATGAAAACATAATCATACATAGTTATATTATAATTCAAGTATAATATCATATATATTTCTATTAACTCCATCCTTTATACGTTCCATGTATGGTATGAACGAGTTATATCACTATGAGGGCCTGGTAGTCCGCATTCCTCAAATGAAATTATCATGTTTACCCATAATGGAAACCATAAAGGTATGACATAAATGAAAAATAAAAAATCATAGAAACAATAATGAATATAATATAAATCAAATATAAATATAGTGACATCATAATTGCATCCATTAGAGGCAGTTAGAGATTATTGAACAATCATCATTTCGTGAGGCAATAGTTTGTCATCCAGAAAAACATTATGTTCTATACCCAACAGATGGACGTGTGTGTAAGTGTAGTGAGAATATTTCTCATAACAATAACCTAGTATATTGATGATTCGGGTTATTTTAAAAAATAAATGAATAAAAAGAGTTTAGGGGGTTGGATATGTAAAATAAAATAAAAGAACTTAAAAGAAGAGGTTACCTTTAAATCTGGTATCTCCCTTGGGTTTGAAGAAAAATGTTTACTTGAAGTTACTTCTGCCTAAGGTAAGGATTCTAGGAGGAGGATAGGGATGTGGGGAGATTCAGAGGTTGGATGAGCCAAGGGGCTTGAGAGGTGTGAGGAATGGGTTAAAAGTGGTGTCCTTTTATAAGAAGGTGAAGGGGCTCTTTTGGAAAGTTTGAAACAATAATTTTATTATAAACATATATTTGGTTTCAAAAGGTCCAAAAATCATTAAAGTAGAAGATAATATGACTCATGTTCAAAATAAAATTATTCAATAATAATCAGATAGGTTTTGGATTTCGTTTTAGTTTTTATAATCTTATTTATTTAAATCATTCATTAATGAATTAAAAACTGAATCCTTATTGTGACTTAAATAATTTTCTTTTTTTGATGTCTAAATATTATAAAAAAATACCATGATGTAGGAAATATCATTAGATTTCAATTTCATGTTTATAGTTTAAGAGATAACTTATATAAACCCCATTTAAAAATATTTTTACTAAAAGATATTTGTTTATGACATTTTTGCCTCTACATTCAGTTAATTAAAAAAAAGTATTGTTATCACACCCATATAGCTCCATGCGGTCCCAAAATAGACCCAAGGATGCTCATGGTCATAAATTTATCAACCAATAGGATTAGTACAAATGTCATGGTAATTTTATATTATTATAATTATATTTCGAAACCCTTATTTACCATATTTACCCTTTAACCATTGTAATTAAAATATTTACAGAAGTAAACATTCATAATGTATAAAAATAAAAGGTACCTATTTACACAATTTGGACCTCCTGATTCTAAATATGGAATCAATTTTTCCAAATTCAAAACACATAAGTCACATAAATTAATATAATATTAATTCCCATTGTCAAAACAAAAGGCGTGTTTTTAAGAAATAATAACTATCAAAAGATTGACACTTATTTATGTCAAATTTCAATGTAAAATTACAACCAATGACCAACATTGTATTAAAAAGTAAAAAATTAATATAATTACACTTAAAAAAATTAAAATATAATCGATCCTTATAAATAAATTAGAATAAAAGGCAATATTGAATTAAAATACAGTATGTTTTACTTTCTATTAAAAATCAATTTATTTCAGAAAAATACCTAAGTATCATCCAAAGTAATTTTTGATGTCCCGATTCTCAAGAATAATTTTATTTAGTTGAATAGAACATATAAAAGTGACCAAAACTAGATTTAAATAGGTTTCACCAATAAAAGGAGGTAAATCAACCTTTTAAAGAATATTATATTATTTATGCATAAAATTGGATTCATTCACATTTTACGCCTCTAACGTTTGATAGATAAATGTAAAAACATTTTAAAAATATTTATAATCATATTTTAGATAGTTCTACTCATTCCCACCAATATAACATCTATTTGTTAACTACCATTTAAAATAATATTATTATATTATTAGTGTGCAATATAAGATTCGAAAGAAATTCATTGTTGCATATCGGGTATCCCATCGAACATAGAAACCACTTTAAATTAAAATTAATATTTAATTCACAAATATTAATAAATAGTAAAATATATTATTATTTAATTACCTGGGATGTTACAATTTATCCTCCCCACACCCGATGTGTTTCCTTTTAAAACAAAAACCACTTAATCCTATGTTTAAAAAAATTATATAAGTGTGATTGACCTCTAAATAATTTGTTATTTTATTCAAGGATAATCTCCCCTTATGGGATTAAAGGGAACACTTACATAGTCCGAAGTCCCTATGTACTAAACATCCTTTATATATTTATGTCCCGAAGGCCCTATGGAATGAAAACCCATTACATATACTAGAGGAAATATTTTATAGCCTGAATACCCATTTAATGAATATTAAATTATATGTTAAACACCACTACTATAGTTCCAATCATTTATATTATGCTAATGTTCATAAATAATACCTTCTATATTAACTTTTAATATTTAAAACTGATAGTTGTTAGGGAAAATGAATATAATGACAGAAACAATAATAAATAGAAACATAAAAAATTTATATTTAATTAGAATAGGTAAAAGAAAAATTAAAATCTTCATAGTGTAATCAAAGAACAGTGATCACAAGAACACATAGAATCTCAAAGTGATATCTAAAACAATATTTAAACAATATCTATTTGATAAGTGAACTTGATACGATCAAACAACCATAATGCTCGATCTTACCCTATCTATATTAACAAATGGTAAGACTACTAAAGATAGTAGAAAGATATAAAAGGGGACATTAAAAAGAGGATAATCATAAAATATTGTAGCATGTGTATTCAAACATCACATTAGATACACATAGTTCAACATAAAATATAATAAATATATATGAGTAATCAATAACATCCATATAATAGTATATATATATATATATATTACAGGTACATTTTAATCAAAACCCACTTATGAACAACATTCATTGAAATAACCAATTATTAATATAGAATAGATAAACCATACATTAACTCTCATACTAGGAAAAAAGGACACATGATTTAACATTTCATAAATTTCCCATAACATAAAAAGGGAATTATTAAGGGGTTTATTATTTTAAGAAATACCATTTATTGAATGTGACAACTGAGACTCATAACATCAATTGGGAAAATGAATTTATAAAAAGTAATTGAAATGAAATTATATAAAATTCATTAAATAATCCAGGGTTCACAAATCACATCAATAATTAAAAATAAAAAAACGAGTTACACCCTTTACTTCTTGTTAATCCTTTATGAAAACTTTTTTAAAGATTAAAAACATAATAAGATAAGAATAATACATTAATAATTAAAAATGAGCATCTGGAATAATTATTAAGATTCCTAGTAGTTTTAAACATTTTTTATATTTAAATAAAAAGTGGAAAACAACATTATGTTCTCTAAAATTTCAAGAGACTAAATTATTTTTAATAATATTTATATATATTTTAAATAATTCATTTATTAAACAAATCTTGAGATAGAAAATATCATTCAATATAAGTATTAATTTTAAAGGGTTAAGCATAGAGAAAATTTTCGATAGATTCATCCCTTACACCTAACATGATTCCCAACCACCTCAAGAAGGTAATGAGTCACTAATGAGACCAAGAGAAACTGTAAAATAATTAAAAAACCCATGTAAAATTATGAAACTTTTAACCCTATGTCATAAAAAGTTTTCTATGGAAATAGAATGAGTGGAATATAATGGGGAGTGGAGAGGAGGATGTCATGATAATATTATTTAAATAACTTGTCCTCAATCAATGGAAAAATACCATTAAAACACCATGTAGAAGAGGGGAGGTAATGGGGAGTGGATTCAACCATTGAATAAGTTCAGAATTAGGATAATGGGGGATTTAGAGGTTGATTACTAAGTATAGGTAGTTACATAATTTCATATATTTGTTTTTTTGTTTTAAAGCATGGTTTTTATAAACGATTTTCCAAATTGTGCACCAACCCTATTGGTGGAACTAAACACAATTATGAACACCAAACAATTTTCTCACATAGTCTAGGTAAAGCATGTGTCATTAGAAAAAATAACCACTAGCTTAAAACCATAGGATTTTCTTATATTCTTCATCATTTTCTTGAATTGTTCACTAATAGTATGACACCATCTCTTTTCCTTATTTTCATAATTTTCATATGAAGAACCCAAAAAATGGAAGTTAAGGGTAAAATAAAATATATGGATCTATTGAAAAAATGTAGGATTAGGAGAGAATTTTATTCCACAATAACATTTTTCCCCCTTATTATTCTATTTTAGTATGTTAATTCTATTAGAGAATGAGGCCCAACATCCTCATCAAAGACCCAATTAGAGGAAATAAGGTACCAAAATATTGAATAAGTCTTCTTCAAATAATTGACTGTCCTATATTCAATAAAAAAATTTAGCAAACTATAAATTACCAGTTTTAATTCATCCTAGATAATAGTTATGAATATCAAATGAAACAATAAAAAAATGTTAATATTTAGAAAATTCATATTAAATAAGAAATGGTTGATTCAATTAAATTAGATCTTGAAAATAATGAAATACCTCGATGCATGAAAGGTGTGATGGGAAAAATTGGTGAAACCTTCTGACCATTATTAATGAAATATTCAATAATGACCTGTGATCAAAATTTATCATTATCTCATTGGGATCATGTGGTTAGAAAAAAAATCATAATAATGGTCAATTACCAGATATCACTGTATCCTTATAAGATAGTGAATCACACACAATGTTAATTAAAATTATGATTTCATAGAAGGGATGCATATGGTGATCTCCCCATGGTATTATGAATTATTCATGAAACTAAAATCATAAACTCAACGGCTCTCAACAAAACCAACTAATTTATAAGAATTCATAATGGGAAAATTTTATATATTAAATGAACACATCATCGTATAAAAATCCACCAATGATACAATACATTCCCAAGCTGCAATAAAAAATTTCTAGTTTTTATAGAAAAATGAAATCATTAACATGTTAAATACACCCAAATTATGTTTTATCCAATAAAATATGATGATAAGATAAATTTGAACAATAAGATACATTCATCAACCAAGACCACCCAAAAATATTCACTATACAAATATCGTGTTTATTATGTTCAACCAGATAATCCTTTGATGAAATAGGTTTAGATCCACCTATATTTCAAGTTACAATTCAATAAAATATTTCTAATTAAACTGGATAGTTATAGGTATGAATTTTATTTGGGATATCCTAATATGAAGGATTCTTATTCCCTGGCTTTATGCACTAAGGAAACACTAGTGGATCACTTCTAAAAGAAAATGATGTGGATAATAAAGACTAAATTTTGATTCTACCGCCCCCATGATTATAATTAATATGATTCTCTTTTTCATTAATGGAGGATCCTCTTCTACCTTTGATAATTAAAGATGTGATAAAAAAAATATGATATTCTAATCAATCCATCCTCTGGTTTAATTTCCCCCTCCACCACTTCCTAATAAGCATCAAACCAAGAGAAGTAGTTTTTAATAATATATTTGATCATATCTATAAGTTAAAATTAAGATCCTTCAATCCATAATCCAAAACAAGGTCAGTAAGGTATAAAACAATCTAAAAAATTGATATTACTTCAAAAATGATAGAATAACATGAATTATAAAATATAATTCCTTACCCTTGGTGGGTTCACCAATTTAGGATTGTAAGGTTAGATAAAAAATTATTTTGAATAATCCCATGAAAGGACCACTTGTAGATCGGTCTGAATAATGGACTTTTAACACTTCTAAACTATAACTAGCAGATTTAGGGTTAAAATCAAGAGTTTAAGAGGATTAAGAAGCACAAGATGTATAACTATACTCTCATGCTTCTATAACAATATTGTCGTTTCCTGGGATTCTTGATACCTAAAGAAATTAGAATGGTTTATGATCTGATTTTTTTGAATATAATCCCAATGATGAAGCAGAATAGGAAGCTTACTAGGATCCATAAATGAATTGGATAAACCAATAATCTTATAAACACATTGATCAATCAATGGGAATTTTTTGTCAAGGACCACCCACATATCTCTAGAATGTATCTATATGGACTTTGTGTCGCAAACTCTAAAATAATAGTGAAAAAAAACATAATCAAGGAAGTTTCTATAATCCAAAAACATAAAAAAAATATTGGCCAATAATTAAAATTTCAATATATAATTAAATTCCCCCTTTTAAACCCAAATATCATATAAGATCTTCCTTTATTGGAACATTAATTTTCATTACTACCTCTACAATACCCTTTTTCCTTATTTTATGATCGAATAATGAAAGCCTTAATAATTTAAAATACGTTGAGAAATTTTTCAAATATGTTTTCAAACCCCGATGTGAAATATTGAAGTCATTTTAAAAACAATGTAAATAATTCAGGAAATAAATCTTTTCCTATATCTAAAACACTTGGAAAATATTCCCTAATTATATAAATTTCTACTTTAAACAAAAATAAATTTTTTTTATCTCAATTTCCTAATACATTTAACCATAATAACATTAATAACGCATATAAAATATCTCTTTACATCAAAAACTAATCACATTAATGATTAAATAAACTATAAATCCTCATGGATATAAATTTTCAAGAATATGAAAAATTTAGAAACAAAAAATGGTTTAGAAACATTCTCTAGAAAACCATGTGATAAGTACATGAGTTCTACTAGATTTTATATAAACTATTTTTCATGGTCTACCCCTGTTATTATATACTATGTATAATAAATGGTGTGACCTTTGATAAAAACCTAGATCCACATCAAATGAAACAACTTCTCAGAAATAAATTATAAAACCTCAATGAATAGTAAAAATACATAAATATGAAATAAAAATATTGGAAAAATAATCATGGATACATCCTAAACAATCTTATAAACTCAATAGTTTGATAAGAAAAGTGTTTCATATTCAATGATTCTCCTGTACACCTCATGTCCCAGTGGCCATAGCTCTTTCGTTTCATAACTCCCCAAATAACAACCATTATATGATACTATATTTTATAATCCAAACTTGTCCACCCCTATTACGAGAGCCTTAGATAAATAAGACATACCCCAAATGGTTTTATTTACCCCATATGCTCACAAATAGTCGTTGGGAATGAAGGATAAACCACTCGGGAAAGATTTCAACTAATTAGTAAATAAAAAGAAAGTGATATCCACATAATAACCTTTTTTAACCACTACATACATTACACGGTCACTTAAAAGAAATATGAAGTTACAGAATAAACTAAAATAAAAACAATTATCATCATGGTAACATGATATAAAATTAAAATATTTGTAATAAGTAATCAATATTCAACATCACAAGGTGAAAAAATTAAAAATATGGACTGTTATAGAATTAGATAAAAAATGGGAGTTGGTAAAGTGGATAGACATAAGAATAAATTTTTATCCTAAATAAATCCACTATTAAAAAAATCAGTATCCTTAAACAATTGATATGTCATCACTTTCCACCTCCAATATTCGAGTCTAGAATCCATGACTCATCTCCCACTTCTATTTAGAGTCTAGTTAAAACTGAAATATGATAGGCAAGAAAAAATATTCCATTTTTTATCCTCCAGATACCCCATGAATTTAATTTTTTAAATAAAACCCAATTTATTCTTGTTTAAAATATATTTAGAAAATCAAGCTTCTCATTTTTATTTGAAAAAATATAAAATAACTTTCCTTCAAATCCAAACTCTCAAATAAGGTTTTTTCTATTTTTATTTTAAAAAAATGAATTGGATCTTAATTTTTTTAATAAATGGAGATAATTTATCCTTTTGACAGAAAAAAAATAAATGGCTATAAGGGAAAATGAATATAATGAATGCATTTATAATAAACAAAATCATAATGAAGTCATAGTAGATTATTATAGGGAAAAGAAAAATCAAAATCAAAAAGATGCAATATAGCCTCCCTAATTCTCGGTCTTACCCAATCTAGTATAAATGATGTGAAACATCCCAAATTAGGGTGAAGACCCCACAAGGGTGCACTATCCAGTGTGTAATCATATACTAGTGAGGTATTTATATCCTGATACCACACTAGATAATATTAAATCCATATGATATTTATAAAATGGAGTTGACTAATAAAAAATTTCCATTGATAAGAATAAATATATATATATTAATATGGAAATTGCGACCTTCCCACACCTTCAAACACCCTTCATAAAGAAAACCCATTTTAAAAAAAATACACCACAAATAAAATCCCATTAATTGAAAACATCTCTTGTATATTAAAATTTAATAAATTAAATATAATAAAAAAGGTGCATGCTAAAAGGTATTATTAATTTCATAATGTCCTTTTTTTCAGTTGGTCCTCAAAATAACTATTATGAAAACCAATATAAAACATATATGAAAATAAAAGGTTCTTAATTTTTTTTAAATCATTCAAGGATCAAACATAAATTAATACATTAAAGATAACTCAAACCAAGAAAATATTTTACATTAAGGTAAACCAATAGTAAAAATAGTTTGTTGGCCATAAAATCATAGGATAATATAAATATATTGTAAAATCTAAACAAGAAATTACAACAATTATTAATGTGTATGGTTGATTTGAATGTAAATGAGGCGTAACAAATGGTAAAAACCAATTTATATTCAATAATATTTAAAGAGGCCAAATTATTCTATGCACAATATTTATATATATTTAAAATAATTCTGGTAATAAAAAAAGATGAATTGTAAAATATTAAGGATCGATATTTTAATTTTAAAGGGTAAATCATAGAGAAAGATTGTCTTATATTTATCACATTCACTGGTCGTTATTCCAAAACACCTTAATTACATAATGTGATCCTAATGAGAGGGTGTAAGACCATAAAATAAGGTAAAATTAAAAAAAAAGTGAAAATTGAAACATTTCTTTCATTAATAATTTTCAAGGGAAAGAATAAGGGATTAAAAAGAAGATAGGTAGATAAAGACTTTTATATAATATAAATTTAAGAAACCATCTTTAAAATATTGATAATTCCATTTAAATCAATGTATAAAATATGGGAGAGAAGTGGATTTGCCAAAATTTTATGAGGGAGTTTAGTTGAAGTAGAATTGGTGAGTTAAGGGTTAAATTTCTAGTGGAGTTTGTATAATAGTTTCACATTATAAAAGTTTGGACTTTTCAAATGGTTTCTGTAAACAATTTTACCAACCTTATTCATATTGGGAAGGTGAAACTAGATGCACCTAGTTTAGTCACATGGTTTGGTCATTATGTTTCGATAACCATGCACCTAACAAGAAAATATCCAATGACCTAAAACTATAGTTATTGTATGATTATCTCATGGTTACCTCTAATAGTCTGCCAATTGTGTGATATTCACTGTCCCTATACCCCGTATCAAATTTTTTGAAAAACAAAAAAAATGTAAGGAAAAAAATAAATAAATAAGGTAAATATTAGTTAAAATACATGTAATTAAGTAGATGTTCATATATTTTATGAATAATACATCCCAAGAATTTTGGTGACTGTATGACCTATAATTTTATCATTATAATATAAATAGTTAATATTTATATTTGAAATAAAATTTATAAATTTAAAAATTTTAATTACATAAAATGGGTATCATTTTTTAGTTCACAAGTTCAAAATTTTCTTTGGGGGACTTTAATATTTTCTTATAAACATATTTTTTTTGGGAAAATAGGGACAAATTTACAATTTTTTTTCGAAATATTCAATTTTTTTAAATAAAGTTATATTAAATTTCCATATCATTTTTATTTTTTTAATAAAAAAAATATCCCATTTATTAATAATAATAAAATATTTATATATGATTCAATATTATGTTTTATTTTGGAATAAGTTCATTTTAATGATTAAAAAAGATTTTTTTAAAAAGATTTTTTCATTTCATTTTACCAACTTATATTAAAAGTAATTGATAAAACTTATTCAAATTGAATCCTTAAAATGGATATAATATTTTTAATTAGGTGGTTCAAATTTGTTAGTGTTTTCAATTTTCATTTTTCATCATTATGAATATTAGCCATGGTAAAAATGTTGTCACGATTGTAATTGGGAAAAATTTGTTAATTAAGTTTAAAAGTTATTGATAAGGTCACAAAATATCATATTAATTATATTTGAGTGAGAGGATCTTGAAACCTATCACATTATATTTGAAATGTAATTTTTTATAATAAAACATAACTATGAGTAAAATACTTATAATATTTTAATGTTATGAATAATTACCTGTGTGCCACTCCCATCACATATAAAAGGGAACCTAATCTATTCACTTATTCAAAAATTATTTGTAAATTATTTCAGCCACGACCTGCCAAAATAAATTAATAACATCCTTCCCACATATTATAGGTCATGGTCTCACACAAATAAACACATTAAGGTTGCTTTTGGTGCAAGTCCAATGAGGTTTTCCAAAGAAGAGTAGTAACTCTCCACTGAGTTCTTATATATTTA
Organism: Viscum album; assembly: GCA_963277665.1. NCBI lineage: Eukaryota > Viridiplantae > Streptophyta > Magnoliopsida > Santalales > Viscaceae > Viscum > Viscum album. The sequence goes on from OY728142.1 coordinate 1,495,752,460, forward strand.
TTTCATCCTCTATATCCTCTAAATCAATCATAACAATGCTTATATAACATCATAATTACCTAAAATAAAAATATATTTTATTATTTTCATAGTAAAAATACTATTTATCCCAATTCTTAGCTTATGGAGAATGAAAATATCACTCTTATGTACGTGTGGACTACTACCTATACGAAGCGATGTATTTTTTATCATAACCACCACAAATGGATGGTTATAAAGATAACATTAATACATATATAATATTTCTTAAAATTATTATTATTATTATTATTAAAATATCATATATTTTATAGCTTCTTTACCTTCAATCAATTAAAAATGATAATGTCGATCATTCATTTGTGTGGACTACCACCTCTATAAAGAAATGTGATTCATTTTACATTTTTACCCAACATGATTTGTAATAAGGACCGATTTAATGAATTAATATGATATTTATAATATACTTTTAATTCCATAAAATTAAAAATTTATCTACATTATTTTTTTCATCTATTTGGAAAATGAAAATGCCTCTCATGCATATGTTCAAACTATCATCTCCAGGAAATAACGTACTTCATTTTTCAAGAATACATTTAATTGATGGTTCTAAATTAATATTTCATGTATAAACAAGACAATAATTAATTTATTATTATTATTTAGATAGTGATATCGTGACCATGGTGCAGGGTCAAAAACCTCAAATCAAAACTTGTGTAGAAAATGGAACGGTGAACACTCAAATATTGATTTTAACAAAAAATTATTAATAAATGTGTAAGGGGAGATTAGTATTGATTATTATATATTAATATAAATCCAAATATGGTTCTTATGTATATTTATCTTAACTATAAATTTTTTAATGAAGATATTATAGTTTTTCCGGTCAAGAGGAATTATGAGGTAATGGTTTATTCAACAATTTCGTTTTTATTAAGGATTTTTATGTTTAAATTAACATTTGGACAATTATATTCTTTTTCTCTCATAAACCAAACATAATTTCTTCACTTATATTCATTTTTTGGGATTCATGTATTTCAACTATTTTACCATTTTTTGTTACTTAGAACTATTGAATGATAGTAATTAAGAAAAATTTACCTTACTTCTCATTTTCTATCAAAAATAATTTTATTCAATTTAAAATTTTCTATTTTAATCAATGTATATTATTTTATATACATAATTTATTAATTATGATAATTTTAAGTTAACTTTTTAATTTTTATTAATTTTTTTCAATGAATTTTGTTTAACATTTTTCAAATAAGCCATTTTTTGACTTTTTATTAATGTGGGAAAAGGAATGTTTGAAATAATTTAACACATTAATCTATTTTTCCACCTTAAAAGGAATTAGTTTTATCAATTTTATTCTATAAGTTATTATATTTTTTAATATAAAATATTATTCTAATTAATATGGGATATTATAGTTTTAGAATGTAATAAAATGAAATTGATATTTCTCCATGCCTTAAAACAGACTTTATAATGTAATTATAAATGTAACTTCTCTATATATGAAAATAACTAATTTATTTTTATACCTAATTATTGGTAAATTTAAAACCAATATATTTTATAAGAATAACATTATATTCAATAGTGTATACGAAACACCAAAATGATATCAAATGACCCACAAAATATAAATATGTAAATATGACCATAATAACCTAGATACAAAATTAAAGGGTTTTAATAAGATTAATAATATAATGAAATATCTATATAAATGTCCTAATAAATATTTTTTTGGTTGATTGATAGGAATAAGCATTAAATTATTGGAAAAGTCAGTTTATGTTTCAAGAATACATTTCCCTCAAAAAAAGTTTTTATTTATTTTTGTGATAGGAAAAAAAATTAATATAGACCACTATTAGTTATGATATTTAATAAAATGGATATATTTTTTTAATTATCTGATTAAAATTATCTTCAGGTGAAATTGTTTGATTTTTCTAAAATGACTTGGTTTTCGATGAATAGTGAAAAAAGTATCGAATTTTTGTAAATCTATTATTTCATTCCATTAAATTAAGACTTTTAAATATCCTATTATATTTTTATTCAATATAAAACTGAAATTATGGCATCCCTCCTCTTTATTACATAACATTTCAATACATTTTACAAACAATGGATCTTTAAAGTCTAGTGTCTTTGAAATCATGAACATAATACATGAAAACAACATAAAAATTTATTATAAACCACTCGTAAGTCTTCATCATAGGTCAATCCTATGTAAAATTACTATATATCATATCTTAGAGACATAAATAAAAAAAAGGTTGATCAGAAGGCTTAGTAATGAAAACAAGTGAAAAATTTGACCCGGGATCTTGAGCAATATTAATAAGAAAATGATATAAATCATAAAGGCATGAGAAATAGAAGATTAAGAATATCATAATAAAATGAACATGAATAATAAATTGAATATGTGGATACAACATTTTATTTAAAAATTAATGAACATATCACCAGGTTTTATCCCAGAGGTGTTATTAAAATTACCAAGTTTATTCACCAAGGTATCGAAAAACATGTCATCTCTAAGGATTAGTTTTTTTACCCAATGAATAAGAGCTCTATCAGAACACACCCTTAATATGTCATTATTTACATGTGATCCACGTAGATCATAATAAAACATTTCAAAAATAACCCATAGAGAACAAAAGAAATGGGTTTCAATTCAAAATTGTGACATTTTAAAAGTTAAAAAATATATATCATTATGTCATTTATAACCCATGGAATGGGAGTGAGGGTTAGATTATTGTGACTTGGGTTTTTACCCTATCATACTTTGGAATTTTTTTATGAATAATTCCAGAGCTAGGCATGAAGACGACCTGCGATTCCGAGGCCCGGTGTGCCCGAAATTAATTTTATAGATATATTAATTATTTTTATACTATGCACATGGTAGGGGTAAGTTATCTCCAAAATGGTATCCTAGAATGGGAATATGAGGGAACGGTTGCATCCGAAGCATGCCTTTTACCCTAGGTGGGGTGTAAACATTGCGGGCGCAGGTCGGCTATGAGAAAAGGCACCAGGGGTGTTTTCGTAAATAAATGGAAAATTTTATTTATGAGTGTCGGCTCAAATAAATTTTGAAAGGAGTCTTGGATCAAACATCAGAGTCCGCTATTGCGTTTAGACTGTCGTGTTTACCCTAGTCGTGACATAATTTATTTAGTGACGGGTGTCGGGTCGATGGCGTGTTGGTGGGGAGGTAGGATGGAGTTTTTATTTAAAATAATAAAAGGAAATCAATCATCTTCTCGCCCAATTCCTCTCTGTGGAAAGTTAACATGCCTCCACCCTCCTCCGCTTATTCACTGAATCGAGCCCCGGACATCTATGTTTAGCGATGATCGTTAGCGGATTGAGCTTCAGGGCGTCATGGGCGTCGTTCTGCACCCGAAGCTTCAGGAATCCGCCAAATGGTAGGAATTTTGAGTTTTGATATCTCGGATCCTGTTTGGTTTGGTTTTTTCCATTTTGAGCATGCAGATGTGTAGATCTGGTCTCGGGGGGGGGGCACGCAGATGCCTTCAGATGCATGTTTAACCCCGTGGGGTGCCCCCGACGGCCCTCGGAAGGTCTGCCTGCGTGGCGGCGGGCCGTGGGACTCAGCCGGAACCGCCATACCGTTCCAGTCTAGCGCCAATCATAGGCAACCCACCGTGGTGGGGTCAGCCAGGCACGCGTGTGGGCTACGCCACACTGCAGTAGAGCAGACCCCCGGCCGGACCGGCTGGTTCAGGCCGGTACGGTCCTCTCTTGGACAGGGGGGTTTAAAACCACCGTCTCTAGCTCCCTAGAAATCCAAATTGTATGCATTCTACAGAGACGTGACCATGGTGTCGAGGGAAACCATTTCATGTGTTTTCAAGAGTTTTATGTTTTGGGATCGTGGCCCGAGATCTTGAAACTTCGAATAAAATGAAAATATTTCATTATTATTCGACTTTGAGCCGTTATATCTTTTACCCAGAGCATCCGATTGATGTTCCATCATAGGAATTGAGGCCCTGATGGTATGGCGGAGTTTTTTGTGGGTTTTTGGGTGTTGGGGCCGAGTTTGGGGTGCAGGCCCCACGAGTCTGGGATTGGGCATTTAAAGAGAAATGCAACATTCTCACGAGGAGTCTGATTTTGGAGGATTAATAGTCGATCATGTGTGTTTTCTCGAGTGGATCTCAATGGTGGAATCTGTTTGATGAGTTTACGGATCGAGGCGTATACCCCACACGAGCTCGCTTTAGTGAATAGTACCATTTTCACCGGGGGTCCATTTGAGATGAACGAGTAGTGGATCCTACGTGTTTTTCCAAGGGGATCATAGTGGTATGATCCACATGATGAGTTTTGGGATCTTTGTGTGGGCCCCACATGGGATAGCTATGGTGAATAGTTCCTTTTTTACCGGTTGTCTGTTTCGGGTGAGTAAACAGCTTGTCCTATGTGTTTATCCATGTGGATCGTGACGGTGGCCCTGGTATCGTCCTTGAAGGTGTATAGGGTGGTGTTGTGGAGGGTCGCTCGGGTTAGCGATGTTTGGACCAGCAGTGGTTGAGGGTACTCCATTGGTTAGTTCCTACGAGGATTCATGTGGAATCCCAACCTTAGTATAGGTTTTAGATCATCTTGATGGGAGGCTTAATCTGTTAGAGGTGTGGCATACCTCCGATGGGCCTAGAGCCAAATCCTCTAAATTCGTTTCCCTATATCGGGTTCTTGGTATTGATGTGACCGCTTATCCACAGGCAGTGACCCCCTATATAGTAAGTTAACCCTGAAGGGTTTGCGGCATCATCTAGAATATGATCCCCTCTGTAGTGGGAAGTGCTCAGTAGGGTTGTCGAATCATCTGGTATACGATCCCCTACTCATCATGATAATTATAGTAGAGTTGTGGTATTGTTGATTATACTATCCCCTATATAGTGCGTGGTTTCTGTAGGGTTGCAGCATCGTCAGTTCGATACCCTATAGTGTGAGATGTACCATATAGGGTTTTGGTAGTGTCATGACAATCGTGACATGGGTGACACTCCTCTATCTGAGTGATGTGTTTCTGTACGAATTCCAGATCGCGTTGTGGTATCCCCCAGCGGACACTAAGAGTGATCCTCTATCTCTTAGATCTACGAATGTCTGATCAGGTTGTGGTATCCCCCGGCAGACTCTGGGAGTGATTCCCAATTTGTGATATCATTCTATATAGGTGTTAGTTCTGGTATCCCCTAATGGACCCTGGGAGCGATCCCATGATCGAGGAGTTTGGTGTTTATATTGTTTCAGCGTGATTTCCTCAGTGACGATATCCGACAAACGTGATCTCTCAGGTGAGCGTTTGAGATGTTTGTGTGGGACCCGATGGAGTGTATCTCTCGGACGAGTGTCATCTGGGATGACGGTGATCATAGAGTCTGTTCTCCTAGATGTGAACAGTTTCTGGTGATGAGGACTATACCTCATGTGGCTTGGTGCGTGGGATGAGTATATCTAGATTGTTCATGGTGTGTGAATTGGAATACACCTGAGTTGAGCTGACTAGTCGTGTTTAGAGGAGGATGGTCATGAGATGGAGTTTCTCTCTCATCTGGGTTCCCTCTGGCTAGGATGAGCCGATTGTTGCCTTTCAGTTGCTGTCTTTTGTTTTGTGTTTTTTGGGATGCCTACAGATTATTGTTATACTCACCCCTGCACGGGCTTTTCCCATACATGTTTATGTCTCGTCCGAACCACAAAACTTTTGATTGAGTAATAGGAGGACTCAGGGTAGGTGGAGTTGAGTGAGCAGGACTGACCATTGAGTCTTATAAGAGCTGCGTCGAAGAGCTTCTCAGTGGTGCTTTTGGCAGCGTACCCCTTTTTACGATCAAGTTTGATGCTTTTGCGGCTTTCTTTTTGTGGGACCTATTTTTCCCTTTTGTACTTTTTCTATAATCCGGTTTGGGATAGATATATGCATGAATTTTCTTTTCAGTTTTATATATCACTACACTTTTGCTTGGAGGTGTATGTGGGTGCATGTGTGTAGGTACCTTTGGCTAATACCTCCCATGTGTGTGATAGCCTACTCGGCACTAGTCGCCAGCCCCTGGCATATTGGAGGCGGGCTTTGGGAGTGGCCAGTGGCAGCGACGACCGGGTCGGCCGACGCGGGTCGGCCTATGCTGGCCGTACCGGCCGGTTCAGGTAGGATCGACCCTCTCTTGGACATTAGGGTTATAGTACCCCATGTATTCTGCTCCCTGTAAATCCGAATTGTGCGCCATCTGTGGTGACACGACCCTGGCGATGAGGCAAACCCTTTAGTTCAGGTTTGAGAGTTTTATGTTTTGGGATAGTGTCCCGGGAGCTTGAAACGTCGAAAATAATATTACTCTTTTATTATTTGACTTCGTACCGTTGTATCTTCTACTCGGAGCATCTGATTGACGTTACATCAGAGAAGTTGAGGCCCTGATGGTATGACAGACTTTTCTTGTTGGTTTCTGGGTGCTGGGGCCGAGTTTGGGGTGCAGGCCCCATGAGGTCGGGTTTGTGCATTTACAAAGAAACACAAATTTTCTCACCAGGAGTCTGATTTTGGCAGATGAATAGCCGATCCTGTGTGTTTTTCATGAGCATCGCAATGGTGCGATCCGTTTGATGAGTTTTGGGATCGAGGCATGGGCCCCACCCGAGATAGCTTCGGTGAATAGTACATTTTTCACTGGGGGTCTGTTTGGGACGAACGATTAGAGGATCCCGTGTGTTTTTTCTAGGGTATCGCAGTGGTATAATCATCTTGTTGAGTTTAGGGATCATTGTGAGGGCCCTGCACAGGCTAGGTATGATGAATAGTGCCTTTTTCACCAGTTGTCCATTTCAGGCAAGTAAATAGCCTATCCGGCATGTTATTCCACGTGGATCACTATGGTGGCCTCGGTATCAGTGTTAGAGGTGTGCAGGGTGGTGTTGTGGTGGGTCACTCAGGTTAGTGAGGTTTGGACCAGCAGTGGTTGAGGGCACTCCCTTGGTTAGTTCCTATGAGGGTTCACGTGACATCACAAACCTAGTATACTTTTTTGATCCTCTCGATGGTATGTTTAATCTATTAGGGTTTTGGCATCCCTGCGGTGGGCCTGGAACGGGCTCCTCTAGCATCGTTTCCATAGATCGGGTTCTTAGTATCGTGGTGACCGCTTATCCACAGGCAGTGATCCCCTCTCTAGCAGGTTAACCCCGTAGGGTTTATGGCATCATCAGGAATATGATCCCCTTTGTAGTGGGACATGATCAATAGGGTTATCGTATCATCGGGTATACGATCCCTTACTCAGCATGAGGGTTATATTAGGGTTGCGGTATCATTTTTTATACAATCCCCAACATAGCGCGTGGTTTTTGTAGGGTTGCGGCATCGTCAGTTCGATCACCTACAGCTCGAGATGTACCAGATTGGGTTTGGGAATCGTCATGACAGTCATGAAACGGGTGATGATCCTCTATATGAGTGACATGTTTTTCTATGAATGCCAGATCAGGTTGTGGTATCCTCTAGTGGATCCTGGGAGTGATCCACTATCTGTTAGATCTACGAATGATAGATTGGGATGCGGTATCCCCCAGTGGACACTGAGAGTACTCCCCTATCAGTGAGATCTTCTTATACCAATGTGAGTTCTGGTATCCCCTATTAGACCATAGGTGTGATCACCTATCTGAGGATTTTGGTTTTTATGTTGTTTTAGTGAGGTTTCCTCAGTGACGATATCTGACAAGTGTGATCTCTCAGGTGAGCGTGTGAGATGTTTGTCTGGGACCCGATAGAGGGTATCTCTATGACGAGTGTATTCTGGGATGACGGTGATCATGGAGTGTGTTCTCCTAGTTGTGAATTGTTGCTGGTGATGAGGTTGTTACCTCATGTGGCATGGTGCGTGAGCTAAGTATATCTGGATTATTCATGGTGTATGTATGGGCATACACCTGAGCTGAGCTGACTAGTCATGTTTAGAAGAGGATGTTCATTAGATGGAGTTACTCTCTCATCTGGGTTCCCTCAGGCTGGGATGAGCAGACTGTTACCTTTCAGTTTCACTCTTTTTTTTGGTTTTTGGGGTGCTTACTGGGTATTGTTATACTCACCCCTGCACGGGCTTTTCCTTCACATGTTTGTGTCTTGTGCAGACCACATGCCTTTTGATGGAGTCCTAGGAGGACTCGGAGAAGGCGGAGCTAAGTGAGAAGGATTGAACATGGAGCCTTATCAGAGCCGTGTCGAAGTTCTTTCCAATGGTACTTTTTTAGCATACCCCTTTTTCCAAGCAGGTTGGATGCTTTTGTGGTTTTATTTTAGTGGGCCATGTTTTACCCTTTTGTACTTTTTATGTACTCTAGTTTGGGATAGATGTATACATGCATTTTCTTTTAAATTTTATATATCCTTGCACTGTTTCATGGAGGTGTATTTGTGTGTCTGTGTGTACAAGTACCTTAGGCTAATGCCTCCCATGTGTGTGATAGCCTACTTGGGGCTAGTCACCATCCCCTGACCTATTGGAGGTGGGCTTGGGGGGTCGCGGCTCGATCCCCATTGGGTCGGGTTATGACATATATGTATGTAAATTCTATAATCAAATAGATATTTTTTGGTATATTTATGAACACCTATAGAAACAAAATAGGTCTAGGTATTCAAATAAATAAAGAAATAGAGAAAGGGAGAGAAATTTTGTGGCAAACTTTCTGTAGCATAACGACTATATATCATGGTTTTAGAAAATAAAAAAAGAGAGCGGATAAGAGTCTCCCATACATAAATGAACCATTTTGAAGTAGAGGGACATAATAAAAAGAAATAATATCATGGTGTGGACATTTTAATGACACACCAAATGAAAAGTAAACTTGAAAGGAAAAAAGAAAGCACAATTTCTTTTAAGAAAATTCGGCATCATAACGGTGTCACATAAAAATTCAGAAAATCAATTGATGAGTGTAGAAATGGTCTCTCATCATTTGGAAATGAAATGGATAGTAGTAAATATATATAATAATAATACATATCATAATACAATGGAACTATAAGACATAATATAAAAAATTCAAGGCTTAAAAGAAGAGGGTGAAAGGTTCCCTAACCATGAAGAGTAACTTTGAAATCATGAAGGTCAGGACCTTGGGAGGCTTGAGGGAACCTTGGGAGGACTCCATGGGAGGTAAGGTGACCATAAATTAATTTATGAGGACGTTGGAATGAAATGAATGAGGTAAATGGCTTGGTATTTATTGTAAAAGTGATAGAATATATTTTTAATTTCCAAGGGACACCTCATCGGTGGTATTTGCAAAACCATGGGATTTCCCATGGTATTGGCCATGTGGGACACCTGATAGCATATATAACTATTTATAAGTCACCCAAATGTCTTAAATCATTATTACATCATTAATGATGTCATTAACCACCTTAAACTCAATACTATATTTTTACTATTCACCGAAAATTCAATTGTTTCAAAAAAATCCCAAAAATTCACCCAAACCAAATATTGATGCGATGAATTCAAAATTGAGATTCATTTTATGAAAATAATTTTCTAAATATTTTACATTTAATTCTAAATAAAATAATTATTTATTCAAGAAATAACAACTCTAAAACTATAACTCGTTTCTTAACTCCTTAATAAAGTAATCAAGGTACCATAAAATTATCATATAACCATAATTCAATAATGTAACAATTTATGATTACATTATATGAAAATACACTTCCATTTTAAATTATAAAATTAATAATTAAATTGTAAATAAAATATTTAGGAAATAAAAAATTCTAAAACTTATACTATGATCATTTTATCACTTTTATGATGTTAAAATTGTATTTATACATTCATGGGTGAAGTTTATATTTTTTGGCCAATTTACTGTTAATTACTATTCATTACAATTCATATGGGTAATTTACTATTCATACTTTACTAGCCATTGAAAATCAAATTGATATTATTAGAATCTAAAATTCTCGCTGATCACAACTATAGAAGACCATTTTTTTAAAATAATTTCACATTAATAATTATTTAAAAAATACAAAAATATTTTAAAATACCCCCTTTTTCCTAAATTCATCGATTATACATATCCAATATTATCAGGATATTTTAAATTCAAAAACATTTAAATAATAAGAAATAAAAATTTTATTTATATAAATGGATTACACAAAGAAGCTAAGGTCTCATTACATAGCCCCTTATAACACTAGCATAGGACCTAAGTGTAATGTGTGCTATGGTGATAGAATCTTAGGGTGGCTTGGACAACATTGCCTGAGTGGTTATTTCTATCAGCTTTAACTTCTACCTTAGGAAATTTTGTTCAAGATTCATATATAGAAGTTTGGATTGGGATTGGTCCAGACAAAAGCCCAGTGATGCTACCACCATCCCATGCTCCGAAAGATGGGATTTATATGGCCCGAGTCTACTGGATGAGGACATTCAATCTTCTTTCTGTAATAATTAACCAGGATAATTGTATTTATAAAATCACTATGATAATATTATAGTTTCAAATGGTCATATTGACCAACATTCATATAACAGTCAAAACTCAATGGTCTCATTTTAATTATACCCACTTCATTAAATAAAGAATACAGTTTGGTTGAGTATAAAATAAAATAACACACATATTTTAGAAACAAATATAATTAAAAGGTTCAGTTCGTTACATTCTTCCCCCCTTAATAAATCTCGTCCCTGAAATTATAACCTGTACCATAAGAAGAGAAAAGGTTTTGGTACTTATTTTTCAAAGACTCCTCTGGTTCCCACGTGGCTTCCCCACATTTTTGGTTCCCCCACAAAACCTTAACAAGGTGAGTAGTTTTTCTCCCTAGAACCTTGTCTCTACGATCCAAGATCTCCACCGGATGCTCTTCATAAGAGAGGTCATTTTCTAGTTGTACCACCTCTAGATTTAGAACATGTTAAGGGTCAGGTATGTACTTCCCCAAGAGGGATACGTGGATAAAATCATGAATGTGTGCTATATTTTGAGGAAGTGTAAGCTGATAGTCCACTGCTACTACACGATCAAGGATTTCATAGGGGCCAATGTACCTAGGGTCGAGCTTCCCATTCTTTCAAAATCTCATGAATCTATTCTAAGGTGAAACTTGAAGAAATAATTTGTCACAAACATCAAACTCTAAGTCCCTTCGACGGTTGGCAGTATAGCTATTTTTTCATCCCTTATCAGCCTTAATTTGTTGATGGATGGCAAGGACCTTTTCTGTCATATCTTACACAAGATCAGTCAAAAAAAGCATTCTCTCCTGAGCTTTATCCCAAAATTTAATAGTTCTACATCACTTCCCATATATAGCATCATAGGGTTCCATTTGAATTTTTGAGTGGAATATATTATTGCAAGATAACTCATCTAAAGGGAGTTGTTGATCCCATCCACCTTTAAATTCCATTTTTTCATTTTCTTAGCATGTCCTTGAGTGTTTGAATAGTCCTTTCAGATTGGTCATCAGTTTGGGGGTAATAAGACGTACTGAAATTCAATTCAGTGATCATATCTTGTTGAAGACTTCTCTATAATTTTGATGTGAACCATGGATCATGATCAGATATCATAGAAAGTCTAACTCCATGTAGCCTTACTACTTCCATCACGTAAATCCTAGAGAGCTGATCAAGAGTGAAATCTTCATGAATGGAGATAAAATGGGATGTCTTAGAGATATGGTCCACAATAAACCATAGAGAATTGTTTTATTTTGGACGTTCTCAGGAAACTAGTGAAAAAGTCCATAGTGATATTGTCCCACTTCCATGCTAGTATGGGTAGTGGTTGCAATACTCCTTTTGGAATTTGTCACCCTGTGTTTACTTACTGACATACGAGGAACCTTGAAATGTAGTGTTGAATCTCCCTAATCATATTATCCCACAAATAATGATCAATAAGGTCCCTATACATTTTCATGCTTCCAGGATGTATAGAGAATGTAAAGCTATGAGCTTCATCCATCATCACCTACATTATTTCTAGAATAGATGGAACCAAAGTCTTGTACGATGTTTTAGTACACCTTCTGGATCAGTATGGAACTCAAGAAACTTCCCATCCTTCATTGCCTCATACTTCTTCTGTAACAATGGATCTTATTTCATAGTTTTCATGATTTTCTCTAGTAATGATGGTTGAGATATAATTTTGGTTAGGGTTGATTATGACCCTTCCTTTATAGTACCCATGTCATGTTTTAATAGGTCATTGATCAGAGGATCTCATTTAATCCTCCTAATCGACCGAACAATTGGGTATTTCTTGCTTAATGCATCAATGACTTTGTTTTCTCTTCCAGGATGATAATGAATTGAACAATCATAGTTTTTGAGAAGTAACAACCATCTCCTTTGTCTCATGTTAAATTCATTTTTTTTTAAATAAAATTCAAACATTGATGGTCTTTGTATATATCACATTTCTCCACATAATGATAGTGCCTCTATATCGTCAGAGCAAAAACGACTGCAGCTATCTCCAGATCATGTTTATGATAGTATTGATCACGAGTCTTCAACTATCGAGATACATAAGCAATGACCTTGTCATTTTTCCTGAGGATTCACCCAAGCCATTTCACATATGCATCACTAAAAATAAATAATCCCTCTCTACTTGAGGGAAGAGTAAACACGGATGTAGTAAGTAATCTCTTCATTAGCTCTGGGAAACTTTGCTCAGACTTTTTTGTCCAGATGAACTTTACCCCTTTTCGAGTTAACTTTTTTAATGGATTAGAATGTCATGAAATGTTTTCCATAAACCTCATATAATATTCCACTAATCCAAGGAAACTACGAATCTCAATTATTATTTTAAGCCGAGGGCACTCCTCTACAACTGTTCTCTTTGTAGGGTCAACTATGATTCCTTCATTCGTCACAATTTTCCCCAAGAATGAAACATGTTGTAACCAGAAGTCACATTTACTGAACAATCCAAAAAGCCTCTCCTTCCGTTGAGTTTGAAAAATAACCCTCAGATGGTCCCCATGCTCCTCAAGACTTTTAGAATATAATAGAATATCATCAATAAAAACTACCACATATTTATCATGGTAGTCTTTAAAGACTCTATTCATCTCATCTATAAAAATAGAAGGTTCATTAGTTAGTCCAAAAGTATAACAACAAACTCATAATGTCCATATCTTGAACAGAAGGCAGTTTTTGGAATATCCTCTTTCCTCACCATCAATTGATGATAACTAGTTCAAAGATCAATCTTAGAGAATAATTGATCCCCATGAAGTTGGTCAAATAATTCATCAATTCTTTGAAAGGGGTATTTTTTACTTACTTTGATCCTGTTCAGTTCTATAAAATCAATGCATAACTGCATCGATCCATCCTTATTCTTCACATAGAGAATTGGTGATCCCCAAGAAGACACACTTTTTCAGTTAAACCCCTTCTCCAAAACATCTTGGAGTTGTTTCTTTAATTCATCCAGCTCCACATTTTCCATCCTATACAGGATCTTTGATATTGGATGAGATCGACATATGAGTTTAATAGAGAATTGTACCTCTCTTTTTGGGGGAGGTCCAGGAAACTCCTTAGAAAATACATCAATGTATTCCTGGACGATGGGGAAATTTTCTATCCTAAAACACTCATTTCCTTCTTCTTATTCACCGATTAATTACATAATGAAGGATATAGGAGGTTCTTTTAGACAAAGATCAGGTTGAGATATCTCTCCATGGAAGATAACTGTAGGTTTTTCATTCAAGACTACTGATATTTCCTTACTTGTGCATTTGATCTTAACATTATAATTTGATATCCAGTCCATCCCTGGTATAATGTCAAATTAAAGCATGGGATTGACTTCTAGATTTTCAATAAGAATTTTCTCACCAAATTAAATACTAGAGTTTCTAAACACTGATGATGCTTGGATAATCCCACTAGGATTCTTGAATGATAACTTTACTTTTAGCAAGTTGGGGGGTTGATTCCAAATTCATTGAAAACATTGAGAAAATAAAGGAATGCGTAGAACCAGAATCAAACAAAGTACTTGAGAGCATTGAGGGAACAAAAAGAGTAACTTATACCACATCATTTCAAGCTTCAACTTCAACTGTCCGGATATCAAAAGCACGATCTGGCTCCCTTGGCCTTTACTAAGGATGATTGTGGTTCCCCTCCACTGACCTTAGATTTGGACAGTGATTGGTAAAGTGCCCAAGCTGTCCACACATAAAGAACTAGACATCAGGTAGGGCCTACACTATTATCCCCTTGTCGTTAGTGTTTGGATGTGTAGGTTTCACCTAACTACAAAAATTCATTGGAATATGTCCATCTCTTCTACACTTGTTGCATTTCCCGCTCCTGAGCAGGTAGTTCCTTGAATGCTTCTTCACATATTTATTACATGTGGGACATTGGACTTGCTTGCTAACTATTCCCTAATCAAAGGTCCTCCCTAAGCTAGGCTCCATCAATCTATATTTTTTTTGATTTATGAGACCAATGTGTCTCAATAAACTCCAACTCGACATTCATTGAACTCCGAACGATCTCCTCATATCTATCATAGTATTGGTTGGCTAGATTCTTCCACATATGAGGTCTCAGTCTGCCGAATAATCTATCAACCATACCATTTGAATCCCTGAAAAAGATAGAGGTATCACATGAAAGCCTTGTGAAGTTCATCTCGTAGCCTCCCACGGATTCATTCTCCTTCTGCTTCAGCTCGAGAAAATCCTTCTCCATTCTTTTTAAAATTAATAGAGGGGAATACTTACTCATGAATATTTCTATGAACTCTTCCCACTCCATTGCTTCAACCTCCACTCTTTTCCTAGTTTTTTTAATTAGTTCCCACCACTGATCGGATTCTTCCTCTAAGTGATAGAAAACCAGGGTGACCTTATCTTTCTTTGAATAGCAGAGCATTGAAAATATCTTCTCTATGGAGCAGATCCACTGTTCAGAAACCAATGTGTCAGTCGATCCACTAAAGGTTGGTGGTCGTTGATGCATAAAGGACTCAACAGAATACTGTTCCCTTCATGGTGAGATCGGTCTCTCGGGTTGATTCAATTTATTTCCCATAACATAAGTCATTTGGTTTGTCATTTGCATGAATGTTTCCATTCCAGCTTGCATCAGAGGTCTGTCAACGCATGGTCCATTGTGGTCTCCATTTGCACGATTCCTCCTATATCCCACCATTTCTAAAAGAATAAAAACATATTGAGAAACTAATTTCATTTACAAATTTTTTAACAATAGAGGATTTTATCTCTTAAATTTTCATTAAACAATTACATTTCTCTATAAATCCTTCATAATGATTCAAAAAAATCTTATGATTAACCAATCATATCCCATGAGAGAGTCATAGCCAAGAGTGAATCAAGGCCCGTTTTCATTTACCATGATACCCCTGGTCACGCCTGAAACTATTTTTCATTGTTTTCAATCCTAGGTACCTCTGTGCTAGAGCCGCCTCTACCTACTCGTATCAGTATTGGGTTGTATTTTCTTGATAAACCACATACTCAATACTAACCAAAATACCAAGATGTTTTATTATATTTAAACTTTTATATAATATTATTCCTAATGTTTTCGTATCCTAATTTCCATAAATAACTAAACAATCCTTGGATAAAAACTATGTCATCCCGCCTTTTTATTACATAACTTTGCATTACATTTTACAAACAGAGGATCTTAAATGTCTAGTGTCTTGGAAATGAGGAACAAAATACATGAAAACAACATAAAAAATTATTATAAACCACTCATATAGATTCATCATAGGTTCATCCAATGTAAAATTACTTCATCTCATATATTGGAGACATACATCAAAGAAAGGGTGAGTAGAAGTCTCTGTAAGGAAAAAAAGTGAAACAGTTGACATGTGATCTTGAGCAATATTAATAAAAACATGATATAAATCATAAAGGCATGATAAATGGATGAATAAGATTATCATAATCAAAATAACATGAATCATATCTTGAATATGTGGCTACATCATTTCATTTAGACATTAATGAGCATATCACCAAGGTTTATCCTCGAGGTGTCTTAAAATTTCCAAGGTTATTCACCAAGGTATCATGAAACTTGTCATCTATAGAGATTAATTTATTTACCCAGTGCATTGGAGTGCTATCAGGGAACACCATTAATACGTCTTTATTTAAATTTGATCCACATAGATCATAATAAAAAAATTCAAAAATAACTCATAGAGAATAAAAGAAATAGGTTTCAATTCAAAATTGTGATGTTTTAAAAGTTAAAAAAAGATCATTATGTCATTTATAACCCACTTAAAGGGAGTTATGGTTATATGTATGTAAATTAAATAATCAAATATACCTATATTTTATATTTACGAACACACATAGAAACAAAATAGGTCTGGGTATTCACCTAAATAAAACAAGTGTGAAAGAGAGAGATATTTTGAGGTGAAATTTCTTCAGCATAACAACTATATATCTGGGTTTTAGAAAATAAAAAAAAAGGTAAATGGGTATCCCATCCATAAATGAACCATTTTGAAGTAGAGGTACATAATAAAATAAAATAATATCATGTTGTGGACATTTTATTAACACACCACATGAAAAAGAATCTTTAATCTAAAGAGAAAGCACAATTTCTTTTACGAAATTTCAGCAGCCTAACGACGTCACAAAAAAATCATAAAATCAACTGATTAGAGCGGAAAGGGACTCTCGTAATTTGTAAATGAAATGGATTGTAGTGAATATATATAATAATAAGACACCTCATAATAAAATGGATCTATAAGACATAACATAATGGAAGTCATTACTTAATATATGAGGGTGAAAGGTTCCCTTACCTTGAAGAGTAACTTTTATAGCTTGAAGGTCGAGACATTGGGAGGATTGAGAGAACATTGGGAGGACTAAATGGGAGGTAAGGAGACTAGAAATTCATTGACGAGTATTTTTGAATGAAATTAATGAAGGAAATGTCTTGGTATTTATAGTAAATTTGAGGGAATAAAGTGTGAATTTTAAAGGGGCACCTCACCAGTGGTATTTGCAAAACCACGGACATGTCCATGGTATTTTATCATGGTAATAACCACATGGGGTACCTCACAGAATATCTAACTATTAATATGTCTATTAGAAATCTTACATCATTATTACATCACTAATGATTTCATTAAACACCCGAAACTCAAAACTGCATTTTTACTATACACCAAAAATTCTATTCTTTCAGAAAATCCCAAAAATTAAACATAACCTAATATCAATGCTCTGAATTTAAAAATGAACTTCATTTTAAGAAAATAATTTTCCAAATATTTTTAATTTAATTTTTATATTAAATAATTATTTATTCAAAAAAACTCTAAAACTATAACTCGTTTTGTAACTCCTTAAGAAAGTAATCAAGGTCACATAAAATTATCCTATACACATAATAAAAAAAAGTAACAATTTAAGATTATATTTCATGAAAATATATTTCAATTTTAAATTATTAAATTAATTATAAAATTGTAAATAAAATATTTATGACATAAAAAAATACCAAAACTTATACTATGATCATTTTTCAATTTCTTGATGTTTAAATTTTATTTTTACATTTATGGGGGAAGTATCTATTTTTGGTCCAATTTACTATTCATTACTATTAATACGGGTATGTTACTATTCATACATTACTATTCAATAAAAATAATGTTGACCTTATTTGACTCTAAAATTCACACTGATAACAACTGTAGAAGACCATTTTTTGAAAATCATTTCACATTATTAATTATTTATAGAATAAAAAAATATTTTAAAAAACCCCATTTTTTCCTAAATTCATCAATAATACACATTATATATTTATCTAGATATTTTAAATTCACAATATTTTCCCTAATAAGAAATAAAAATTATATTTATATAAAAGGATTACACAATGTACCTAAGATCTCATTACATAACCCCTTATAACACCAACATATGACCTAAGTGTAAGGTGTTCCATGGTGATAGAATCTTGGGGAGCCTCAAACAACAATGCCTAAGTGGTGATTTCTTTCAGCATTAACTTCTCTCTTAGGTGATTCCATTCAAGCGTCATATGTTGAAGTTCGGCGTGGGCTTGGTCCAGATTGAAGCCCAGTGATGCTACATCCTTCCCAATCTCCGACATATGGGCTACATATGGCCCGAGTCTACTGGAAGAGGACATTTAATATTATTTATGTATTAGTTAACCAAGATAACCATATTTATAAAAACACAACCTTATGATTGTAGTTTCCAATGGTCATATTGACCAACTATCATATAATAGTCGAAACCCAATGACCTCTTTTAAATTATAACCACTTCATTATTTAAAGGATATAGTTTTGTTGAGTATATATTAAGATAACACACAATTCTTGGAAAAAATATAATTAAAAATTTCGTGTCATTACATAGATATGGTCAATTTTATTTATAATAATAAAATTAATTTAATTTTAATTAGTAATTTTCAAGAGTTTGGAATAAATATATTTCCACACTTAAAAATAATTTTTTTTCTAAACACTTTTTTAAGTGCATAACTTCATTCCATTTTAATTAATTTAAATTATCATTATTGGGGATTTATTAAAATAAATTGTATTTATTTTATATATATTTATGTTAATTTCAGTTCATATAATGAATATTACTAGTCATAAAGTTAATGTAATCTAATATTTTCTTTGTAAAATGTATTTTCATTAAAACCCAATTTTCATCGTGCCTTATGCGTTAAAATTTATATTAAAATTTTCCACTTATTTATATTGAATCCAGGAAAATATATTACATATTTTGATTTATTATGTCCAAATTTGGAAAATATATCCCTTTTAATTTTAATTATTATGAATAGTAATCAAAGTAAACTTCCGTTACCACTGTAAGGGTAAAATGAGTTCATTAATGTAAAAAATAATATGATATGGGATAAAAAATGAACATAACTCATTTCTATGTTTTATTTTATGATTATATTACATCCATAATAATGAAAATTTCTAATTTACAAATTTTTTTCCCATTCCTAAATGGTTTTGACATTTATATTATATTATATAAAGAAATGCAAAAAATATCACTTTCTTGGTTATAATTTCATTAATATTTAGTGAGAAGGTAGAATAAAACATATGTTAACTTATGAAAAAAATATTAAATATAAATTATTTTTTACCATGGTAAATTATATCTAATATTTTCTAATGAAATAATTTTCTTAAATTCTTATGCAATGCTCACATAATGTTTATTTAATTAATATAAAAATAAAATAAATAATTCTAAAATATTAATATATTTTGAATTAATTGTTCTATTTCATGGATTTTATAGATAAATTTACCCTATTATATAGGTGTTAATGAAATATATATTAATTAATTTTTTTATTTTTTTAAATACATATTAAATGAATAATTCCAAAAATTACATTAATTATATTTTATAATAGACAATATGTTATTAAATGATTTAAAATTCCTATAAACTTTACCTTTATAAAAGTGATTGGTATATGTTTTAAAATATTATCTATGGTCCATTTAGGGTCCAATATTACTTTTATATTAACTATCCAGATTCTTATGAGTAAAAATGGTGTTATCATTGAAAATGTCAAAAAGGGTTCATGTGGGTTAAAGCAATGATATATAGTTAAAAGCCTAATCTAAACATGTCAAAATATTGTTATAAAACATTATTTTTAACTTTAATCATCCTAAGATCTAAATATATAATTTTTTATCCCTTTTTCTTTGATAAATAATTTGTATTAATTTAATACATTTTGAAATTACAAAATAACCCCACCCATCTCATATAAAAGGACTCCACTCTCATCATTTATGAAAAAATCAAGAACCACTTGGCCCAAAAAATACCTACCAAAACACCTTTCAAAAAAACCATACAATTTTCTATAGGTATTATTTTGTACATAATTCCAACCTTAGAATGATTAATGTGTAAAGTAAGGTAGGTTGTCAGAAAAAGATGAAAAACTTTTAATGAAATGTTTATGTTTTATTTGTTCATTCGCCTCATTAAAATCATAATAAAACCTGATTAAATAATAACACCAGTATATTACATATATTGAGATTTTTTATGTTAATTTAATTCCCTATATTTATCCCCACTTTCACAAGTGGGAAATAAGACCATCTTCCGTGTGTACATTGAACTGCCCCCTCACAAACCGATATATATTGTTATCAATTACCACCACTCAAGTATGGTTGTAATGATATATTTAATGTTTGTATATGATATCAATTAAATAATTATCAATATTATACGATAATATATCATTTTTTTTCTTACCCTTCTTTCCATTAAAAAATGATAATGCATTTTGTGCATATATGTTGATTACTACCTGCATGAATTATAATTTTCCTTCTCATATCCATGTCGCATGGATGCAATATATAAGTGTATTAAAAAACAATTAATGATATTTATGATAAAATAATAATTATTTAAATCTAAAATAATATTCACCTCCCTTCCATTATGATCATTGAGAAATTAAAACTTTACCTATGCGTATGTATGACATGCCTTCCTGAAGATTGTAACATAGTTCATTTTTCTTAACCATATTTCATGGTTAGATTAAAAAGTAATTGATCTATAAAAAATATTATTTATTTTATTGTTATTATTATGAATATTATATAGTATTAAATACCTATGATTAACGTACTTGGATATTACATCATTTTAGATTAATATTCAGTACAACACAAAAATACATGCCCGAGGATAGAAAAAGTTTAGTGTCTTTAGAAACATGGAAACAAAATCTTCTATCCTAGTGAAATATCGTCACAATATCCCATAAATATCTCCATAATTAGTACATTTACCTAAAACTTATTATAATAACTTAGGGAAAGGAAACATAATAAAGGGGTGAGCTCTAATGCTCAGTAAGTGTAAATAAGGGAGACATGTAATCATAAATGTGAAAATAAAAGTATGAGATCATGATCATGAAAATAGAAGATCAACCCAAACATATTAAATATCATATACTTGTGTCTTGGAATAATGAATGGAGTTTTAAAATACATTAATCATAACAAAATAAAGAACATAATACTTAATAGAATAACATAAGAGTAAAACATGGAATTTGGAAAACACATAAGTATATAATAATGATTTATCTATTAGTCAAGGAATTTCTTAAAATCCCATCTTGGTGGGAAAATTCATTTACTAAACCGGGTTCACACATCATTCTATGCTTGTATTACTGAACTAAGATCACACCTTATTCCATCCATGAATTATTGAACTGAGTTCACTCATCATTCAATCCCTCTATTAGTAAACTATGTTCATTTCATGTTCCATACCTTTAATACTGATTTGTGTTCATTTCTAATTCTTAGCATGTCTATCACATGAGATATAAATATTTACCCAAATAATATGATAGATATATAGGTGTCAACTATATTATAATGAAATCAAATATACATGTGCCACCTAATCATATATTACCATATAAAAAACCCCTGAAATGAAATGGTTATTATAGACATTTAAACATATGATAAAATTGGTAAAAAGATACTAGTTACATAATTCTTTCATCAATATAATAATCTATAAATGATAAATGGATTTCATAATCTTATAAAAAATTATATAGAAACTGATGTAAAAAATTCCATGACCTTAAGCATAACCCATTTATAGAAGTAATATTAATGGAAAATTTAGTTAATTTCATAGAAGGGCATAAGTATAATCAACAGATGTCAACATAGATGGAAAATAATATTGAAATATGTTTCTAAAAAATTTCATTAGGAAAATATCATTTCGTCTATGAAAAAGGTTTTTAATACAAAAACTATTTGAAAATAATTTTAGTATAAAATACCTAGAAAACATATAAACAATAATTGAAATCATTTTGAGAATCTTCTTCCATTAAAATGTATAAAATAATATTTTAATATTTTAATAACAAATTTCTCTAAAAACCCTTCGAAAACATATAAAGAATGCTTGAAAATGTGTTGAAAGTAATTCCTTTTAAAATATAATGAAAATGTTTAAATAAGGATTGTAAACATTTTGAAAACACTTTTTCCTGAAAGCATGTAAAATAATCCTGAATTCATTTTTAAAACAACTTTTTGCGAAAACATATCAAATAATATTGAAAAATTTTTGAAATGAGTTTTCTAGGTTATTCCCTTTAAAAATAAATTTCTTAATAATTAACCATTAAACATGTAAAAATATTATTAAAAGGATTTATGGTGGATAAATCTTTAAATTTCATACGAGGTAAAAATAATATTCCTTTTTCAAGGTTGAATGGTTACAAAAAATTTCTCATTCAGAATGAGACAAGAATATTCCAATGAAAATAATGGTAAAATAAAAAAATTGTAAAAATCACTTTTACTGATCAGAGGATATTATTAGAGTATTCTAGGAAACCATTTTTTTAATATATGGGTTTAAATGAACACAAATTTCTGACTGAAAAGCAGGCAATGTCAGGAATTATTAAATAAAAACTTCCTTAGTTTTCTATTGTACCAAATATTAGATAGATGGTACCAATGCGTGAATATGTCATAAATAAACATATGAGAAGATAAATGAATAATTTTCTTGAGAGGTGGATCATAATACTTCATCAAAGGAAGCATAAACATAAATAATCTTGAAAATCAATAAGATTATCTCAATAAACTCTTATAAATTGGTAATTTAGAATCATACTCTCCATGTAAGAAAATAAAATTAATTTGAACTTAAAATAACATAAAAATAAGTAAACTCGTGATATACCTTGTAAAATAGAAGTATATACACCTCAAGAGTTAATTCCATTGTATAACAAAACATGAGTCGTAAAAGTGATAAATTGAGAAAAAACAATTTGACAATTTTGGTACCTTTTAAAACATAAACCTCATGAAAGAATGATCATAAAATGGATATATTTGTACACATAAATTTATGTATAAGATAAATAAAATATAAGTATGGGTAGTATATAAACACCGAAAAGGAAAGAGTGTTAAACATATAATTTGTCTCACAGAAAGAAAAAGTGAGATGAAAACCCCTTACCTTGTGTCTATACTCTCTTCGTACTCATTCAAACAACCAGTATAATAAATATAAATTTTTTATAAATATTTTAATGATCTATATTAATATATATATATATATATGGTTTAATTAATACCATACATTAATTTATTTTTAACAATCCTATGTTATGGCTTCAGTTCGGGTAATATTCAATTTATTCATTACATGTGTCTCAATTTGTTATATCATTAGTATTTATACATTATATAATGATTTAAATAATCTAAAACATGATATAAATATCATTAATATATATTATATTTGTATTATAATAATATATATAATATATCATTACGAAACGAATGACCCAAATCAAGGAGACGATATGTCGTATGTTTTCATGAACGTTATTTCCGTTTAATTGCCATGTTGAAAGAATGAAAGTAAAAGGAATTAATGTATATATATATTTATATATATATCATCATTTCATTAGATTAATGATATAATATATGTATTATTATTCACTAAAATGATTCCTAATATAATTTATGTAGTGTTTGAACGAATCATATCACTTTTTGGGGGCGGTAGTCCACACTACCTCCATCAAAATTATCATATTAATACAAAATAGAAAGTAAAAATATATGTATTGAAAACAGGAATACAGATGATTAAATACATAATAAATATAATATATTACATATATATATAGCTTCCATCATAATGTACACCATGATATGCGGTAAAGAAAAAATTGAACATTCGTTGTTTTGGGAGGTGGTAGTTCACACTACACATGAATAGTATGTTCATTATCAATTAGATAGAGGTGTGTGTAAGTGTAGGATGAAACCATAGAAAAAAATAAAATAGTATATTGAGTGTAATTTTTTTTATAAAATCATCGAAAAAATAAAGCAGAAGGTGTGGTGAAAGTAAATAAAATAAAGGACTTGAGAGAATACATCACCTCTTAATCAGGTAAGTCCTTTTGGTTTGTGCCAAAAGGATTCCTTGGATTGCCTTATACCCAAGGGATGGATAATAAGAGGAAGTAAGGATTTCGGGTAAGTGTATTGGATAGATCATTTCTTAACCTAAGAGGTTTTATAGGTGTGAGGATGTGGGAGAGGTGGTGGCCTTTTACGGAAGGAAATGGACTCACCTGTAATTTTTAAGAACAAATTAGGTGTACACATGTTAATACCTAAAAAAGGCCAAACCAAAGCAACAAATATCAATAATGGTTGGTTTATGGCCGAAATTTCTCCATAAAATGGTTTTTGGAAACTTTTATAGGCTATTTGGGACTCTAATATTATGGTTTAGTCCCTAATTAAGATTAATTTGACCTTAATCACTAAGATATATTATAATCACTTTTCCTAATATTTTTTGGCCAAAAATTAAGTTTGTCTTATTAGTCTCTAAATATAATACTGATTAAAATGGTTTATGTCATTTTTTTTGAATTTCAATTCACAAAATTGGAAAAATTAAGACTAATACTAATCTCTTAGACATGAAGAATTTACGGGTTATATGGTAGAAAGAAGTTCAAAATATAATTATGTTTTTTATTCAATTTAATGTTAAATATATTCAAAGGACACACATTTTATTAATAGATGTATAATTGATATAATTTTAACATAAATTTAATTTAAAATATTATTAACCATTAATAATTATTTAAATGAAAAAGAACTTTTTAACTAAAAAATAATATTTTTTCACTATTGATCAAAAGATGAAGTTTCTCAGAAAAATACCAAAAATTAACCCTAATATAATTACAGCATTATAAATTAAAAAAAAAATTATTTTATGAATTTAAATTTTTAAATGTTTCTAAAATTAATTTTATTATTAAAAATGGTTCATCGATTAGACGATATTTATAAACTTGAAATGAACTTTACCAAATTATATTTATTTCATTTCTAGAATCTTTTATTTCTATTAAAAATGATAAAAAAATATTGGAAAAGTAGTTATTAGTATTCATATCACTATTTCTAATGTCTTTTTTATACTTATATCATTTAAAAAATTATTATAAAATAATTGTTCATAAAAACTCGGTGTTGTGTGTAACGTACGCCAAGTCGGTGTTGCTTGTAGCACAGGACAACTTCATATTGTGTGTAGAGAAATCCATGTTGGTGATGTTTACAGTGCAATCCAAGTCTGTTCCATTTTAAAGGAATGATTGAATTTGTTTTTAATATATATATATATATATATATAACTCTTTCTAGTATCACGTCAATTGAAAAATTTCTTAAATAAAACATAACTTGAAAACAAAGTCAGAAAATCTCAGGGTGATAAATTCTACCCCACATAAAATGAATTCTTCCATCAAAATTTATATGCGTTATAAAAGGATTAAAAGTTAAAATTTTCATTCATATAAACCCAGATCACAAAAATGGATCTTAAAACTTCCATTTAAAAAGTAAGGTTTTCAATATAGTGGTTGACCAAGGTAACATATAACTAGGTTTCAATATAAGAGAACTTATGTGGAAAGTGAAAACATGGACATAGAAGAAAAAATTAACTATCATGTTTTGATGGATACTGATAGAAAAAAATATTAGGATAAAGTTAACAATCAGAAATCCATAAATCTGTGATTAACTAAGGGACCATTCAATTCATCAGAAATGTAGGTACTGGGATAAATTTTTTGGTTTCAAGATTCTTTTTCCAAAAGTTAAATAATTTTTATAAAAATATATACATCCATGATTTCAGGAAAACCACACCCTTTACTATTCTATAATCAACGTCACCCATTTCACCAAAAATGAAGGTTAATTTTTCATTCTTGAATGAGTAACAACTAAGGATATCAATGATATGTCATCCCATATCTATTCAGTAATCATCGACACCACATAAATTATAACAGTTTATCCAATATTATTAAGTCATCATTTTGAATAATAATACTTTAGTCTCTCAAAATTCACCTAAATATTAATCAAATATTTATAAAAATTCTTAAACTTATGACCATTATCAGAGTTTAAAATCAAAAACATTAGAAAGAGAGTCAAAAAATCCACTTGACATTGATACATCATATATCAAAAATTATATCTTGTTTGTCACATTCCAAACATGTGGATACCATCATTGCAAATTCTCTTAGAATAATTTCAAAATATTAATTAGGACAAATAATTTTTGAAAACATTAATTCTTCATTATTCTATACATTACTGGATATATTCTATAAATCAAAGAAGTTGTAAACTTCATCCGTTATATCATGAACTACTTGTAACCATTTCGTTAATTAGTTCAAAGTAAATCAATACCAACCAATTTAATTATTAATAACATTATTATCTTACGAGAAACAAAATATTAAGTGTCCCCTTCCAATAGTCAAAATATCACCTTTTAATTAAATCTATTTAGTAGTCCATTGAGAACATTCAACCTGAACTGGGAAATACTGAGAAAAAACATAATTTAGATAATTGTTGTAAATTTAATCATTCATATAACACAATTTTTTATTCCAAACAAATAAAAAAATTATTTATTCCACTTTATCCTTATGACATTATCAAGCCTGCCTCATCCTATTACAAAATACCTCTTCCATTAAAATATCATCGGTTATCTCTTCATCATATACAATGTAACCATTACACTCACCACCTTAATGGTTCCCTTCAAGATCTTTCATCATGGGTCATTGAGTTGCATAGTTACATGTACTAAACACTTAAAACTCATAACATTTGATGATTCCTTTGGGAGTCTATCATTATCATTTATTTTTTTAGCCATAGAGTTCATTTTTTCCTGGTAGTAACATTCTTTTTTTCCTTTTTTCCACAGTAAAAACATATTTTTGTTCCTATATGACATTAACTTTGGTGATTCTTTCCAAATTTCTGACATAAAGGAAACCGAAAAGTCTTTACTCTATAGTCATTATTACACCAACTATCAGAGAACTCCTTATTTATCTTCCTTGGTGAGTTCAATAGTTGTTTATGGTGCATGTTGTTAATCATGTCCGGTGAAAAATTATTAAGAATGATCACAAAATCTTTCACTATGCTGACCATCCCACTTGACAGTATATCAAAAAATCAACCATTAAATTCAGTATTAATCAATTACATTTTGGATTCATCCATTGACTAAATCAAAATCATAGAGTGATCCTTATTTATCATACTAGAAGACAACATATTCATGAAAATATTAACATTAAGGATGTATAAATCATGAAACCATTATTAGTATATGACACCCTAGGTTCACCCTAGGTTTTTCTTAGCCAACATCTTTTTAAATACAACATTATGGTTCATGAAGATTTTTTTAATTCCAAAAGCATATCCCCCAGGACTGTCAAACCTGTTTTGCAGTAAGAAACATTGTCTTGTAGCAAATTAACCCGAATCAGGCCTGAAACATCTTGTAGATGTTCCTAAATCTAGGCACATCTGTGCAGGAGCTATATTCGCATGTATTATCCATATAGGGATGTATTTATAGGAAACCACTCACTATATCCTTTAAAAATATTCATGGACATTTTCTTAAACATTGAATAATACTAATACTTATCCTTAGATAAATCACTAGACATATCCTTAGAAATATACCTTGGGATATCTCTAATTTTTTCTCATACTATATTCCAAATTTGGACTAACCCTTTCATTTGATACCATATATAGTAACCCAATCTTAGTATACATAGCTATTAAATCATTTTAGATGAATCTTTAGAACACTAAATAAATACATGCCTGAGGACCATAATAGTTTAGTGTCTTTATAAATTTAAAAACAAAATATTCTATCCTTGAAAAAGATCTTCAACATCTTCCATAATGATCTCTACATTTAGTATCTCTACTTAAAACCATTATTCACAACCTAGGGAAAGTAAATATAATAATGGGGTCAACTTAAATTCGTATTAAGGATAAATAAGGGGGATATGAAAGCATAATTTTGAGTATAAGGGTATGATAATATGGTCATAAAAAATATAAGATCATACCCTATATATCAAAGATCATAAACATGTATCATGGCATAAGGCATGGAAGTTCATAAGACATTAATAATAAAGAAACAAAGAACATAATCCATGAGAGAATAACATATTAATTAAACATGGAATTATGGAAAACATATTATAATATAATAATGATTTCCATAGTAGTAAAGGCATTACTGCCAATGCCATATTGGTGGAAAAATATCATTACTAAACTAGGTTAAATCCTCATTCTAACCCTGTATTACTAAATAGAGTTTTCTCATCATTTGGGCCATGTATTACTGAACTATGTTCACTCATCATTCTATCCCTGTATTACTAAATTGATTTTCTTTCATGTTACTACCCTATAATAACATACCAAGTTAATTTCTCATTCCATTAATATATATCTAAGGAGATATAAATCTTTACCCAATACGTTGGAGGGAGATATTGGTCACACCCATTTCATAATGAAATCATACATACATGTTTCACAAGATCATAAATAACCATATCATAACCCATAAAATTAAATGGGTATTATAATCAAGTAAACATATCATAACCTGTAGAAAAAAGATAATGGTTTCATAATAGTTTCATAAAAATCATAACCTATGGGAGAGAAACATATTTCATAAACATATAACCTGTGAAAATGATATATATTTCATAAATACAAATACATTAAGAATAACCCATTCATTGAAACAATACTAATGGAACCTTTAGATCATTTCTTATATGGGAATGAATATCACCAACATATTCCATCATAGGTAGAAAATATTTTTAATATATACTTATAAAATATT
Organism: Viscum album; assembly: GCA_963277665.1. NCBI lineage: Eukaryota > Viridiplantae > Streptophyta > Magnoliopsida > Santalales > Viscaceae > Viscum > Viscum album. The sequence goes on from OY728142.1 coordinate 1,495,781,543, forward strand.
ATTGAGTAAAGAATCATTTCATCTTAAAAATGAAATTTTTAATACATAAAATTATTTTAAAATCATTTTTATATAAAATAAAATGAAAATTTATAAAAAAAATACATGAACTCGTTCTATAAATATTTTTTATTGAAAACTTATAATATAAGAGTCAAAACATTTTAAAAACCTTTTTCTTTGAAAATTCATTGAAAATTTATAATGAAATATTTAAAATGATTTGAAAACAATTTCATTTAAACTAATATTAAAACTTTTAAATAATTCAGGTAAAATTTTCAAAACATATAAAATAATCTTAAAAAAATTTAATAACTATTCTAATTGAAAACATATAAATTAAGCCTGAAAACATTTTTAAATAAATTGTCCTTGAAAATTAATTTTATAAATATTTTCTTAAAAATTAATCTTTAATCGTGAAGATAAATCTTCTAAGGTTTGATGGTGGATAAATACATACATGTCGTATGAGGTAAAAATAATACTCCTTTATCAAGGTAAAAAAGTACCATGAAAGTCTACATTTAGAAACCAATAGGAAAATTACATTGAAAACATTTGTAAAAGAAAAAAGGGTTAAAATGTATTTTAATGATCATAATAATTAGTATAATTTTCATGGAAACCTTTTTTGGAAAACATGGTTTTAAGGGAACACATATTTGTGACCGAAGAAAGTGTAATGTCGGGATTTATTAAAAAAAAATTCATAGCTTTCATATGTATCAATGATCATAAAGAAGCTATGAAAACATTAATATATCTTGAATAACAATACAGTGAGAAATGTTATTAATTTACTTGACATATGGATCTTAATGTTTCATCAATGTAAGGATAAACATAAACAATCATGAAAAAAACAAGAATGTCTCAATAAAATATTATAATAGGGTATATTGGTACTATACTCTACATGTAAGAAAAGGGAATTAAATGAAACATAAAATGTCATTAAAATAAGTAAATTCATGATATATAATGTAAAATAGAAGTATATACTCCTTGAATGATAATTTAGTTGCATAACAAAACATGGGTCTTAATGATGGAAATTGTGACAAAATTTTTATTGATTTGGTATCTTTTAAAACCCAAACACCATGAAGGAAAGATAATAAAATGGATATGTGAATACACATAAAATTTTTTATAATATGGAGATAAGATAATCCTGGGAAGTACATACACCACAGAAAAGGAATGTTTGATGAACAAAATATGTTTCTCACATAAATAAAAAGTGAGATGAAATTCCCTTACCTTGTGTATTAGTTCTCGTTGAACTCATGAGATTCAATTGAATAATAAATATAAATTTATTATACGTATTTTACATAACCAAATTATTATGTATATGCTTTTATTATGATCATTTATTACCCACTTCTCTACAATCTTATGTTAAGGTTTCACTTTGGGTAATAATCATTTTTATCTTTGAAAGTATCTTAATTTGTTATATATTTAGTATTTATACATTATATGATGATTTAAAGAATTTAAACCATGATATAAATATCAGGTATATAAAATTAATGTGTGGAGACAGTAGGTTGTACGTACGCATCAGCACTATTTCCTTTTAATTGTCTTGATGAAAGAAAGAAAGTAAAATATATACATATATATATAATTATTAAAATTTTTTTTTTATGTCATACATGTATTATATATTACAGAAAACTATCATTAGTACAATCCATTTAGTTTATTAATGAGTCATATCGCTTTAAGGGGGCAGTAGTCAACAGTTCCACAAATGAAATTATCGTATTAACAAAAAATGGAAAGTAAGAAATATATGTGATATAAAAATTAATAAATAAACTAAATGAAAGAATAAATTTAATATATGACATATGTATACATATTTTCCATCATAATTTCATCCATGATTTTCCATATGAAAAAATTGAACAATCATCATTTTGTGATGTGGTAGTTCGTTATACACATAAACTGTATGTTCGTTATCCATTAGATGGAGGTGTGTGTATATGTAGGGTGAAATAATGACATAAAAATATGCTAGATTATTGAGGAAACAATAGTTTTATAAAATCATGGAAAAAAATAATTTGGGGGGTGGTGAAATAAAATAAAATTATTGAATGGAGTGAATACATGCCTCTTAATCGGGTAACTCCTTTTGGATTGTGCCAATAGGATTCCATGGATTTAATTATGTAAAAGGGAATGATTATAAAAGAAATTAAGGATTTATGGGGTTTTTATTAGGTAGATAATGGATGAAACTAATAGTTTTGAGAGGCGTGAGGATGTGGGAGAGTCGGTGGCCTTTTGTAGGGAACGAAAATGACTCCCTTATATTTTTTTAAAACAAGTTAGGTGTAAACATGTTATTGCCCTAAACAAGTCATAAAATACAAACCTAAATAAATAATAAAAGTTTTATTTCATAAATATTTCAATAAAATGGTTTTTTACAAGTTTATAGGTTATTTGGGTCCCCATTATTAATGTTTAGTCTCTAATTAGGCTTAATTTGACCTTAATCATTGGGATTAATTTTAATCACTTTTGTAATCTTCTTGGTCAAAAATTAATTTGATCTAATTAGAATATAAATATTACACTGCTTGCAATTTTGTATGTATATTTTTTGATATTAAATTCCTATAATAAAAAAAATTAAGATTAATACTAATCTCTTAGATGAGATGAAGTTACAGGTTTTTAAGGTTGAAATAAGTTAAAAAGTTTATTATGTTTTATTTGAAATTTCAAAGTGAAAATTGATTCTAATGAACTAAATCGTATTAATATATTTATAATCAATCTTATTTGACCTTAAAAAATTAAATTATTATTTAAAATTAATATTTATTTAAATGAAAATACATTATTTTATTACAAGTAGTATTTTTCACTATTCCCCAAAAATTGAAGTTTCTTAGAAAAATCGAAAAAATTCAACCAAAGATAATTTCACAAAAAAAAATACAAAAATGAATTTTAATTTATTGAATTATATTTTTAAATTTGTGTAAAATTAATTTAATTATTAAAATACTTTCATTCGATAAAATGATATTTTTAATCACAAAAAGGTCTATAATAAAAATAATATCTTTCATTATTAATATATATTATTTCTTTAAACCCAATATAAAAATTATTTGAAAAGTATTTATTATTTTTCATATCAATAATTTTAATAGCTAGATTATACTTATATGATTTAAAAATATATAATAAAATGATTCTTCATAGAAACTCGGTGATGTATGTAACGTATACCAAGTCAGCGTTGTTTGTAGCACAATCCTAGTTAGTATTATGTGTAGTGCAAGCCAAGTCAGTATTCTATGTAGCGCAAGACAAATAGGTTATTATTAAAATTGTTGATTGACTTAGTTTTTATATATATATATGAAAAAATATTTCAAGTGTCATGTGAAATTAAAAATATCCAAAATAAAAATTAATTCAAAAATATATATAAAAGTTTGTGGAGTTATAGTAACAGTTATATATTTTACCATAAAAAACAAACAAACTCATTTTGGAGATGTGAACCATATTTTATAAAAAACATATGACATGAACATAATTTTTTTAAATAAATATAACATGGTAATAATTAAAATAAATGTAATAATAGACAGTAAAATGTTTATTAGTCATGAAAATAATAAATATATGTTTTTTATTTTGGAATAAAAATAATGTTTATGACAAGTAGGACATTAGGTAAGGGATACTGTCTCAACTTTTTTTCATTGAGATATATATTAATGTTATTTATCTTAATTTAAATTATGTATTGCATATATTGATGTTTTAAATGTTATATCATGAATAATTCATAATTCATGCAATTTTAAGTGAAAATTCAAATTATTTTATCAAAAGGTATTTGAATCAAAAGTTGAAAAGTGGAATAGAATTTATAAATAAATTTCCAATCATTGAGTTATACTTCAACTTCATCAAATATATTATTCCTTCATTATATAAAAAATTACTTATAACTTGATTTTTTATTTCCAGTGGTTTTTTGGATATTTTTTATCAAACATAATCACCCATTGATTAATTATCACATCAATGATATGATCTTTTAAATGGTTATTTATCTAAAATTGTCTTATTTGGTACATATGTTATGATATACCACAATTTTATATTATATAGTGAATATCATAGATATTTGATATGATATATCATGATTTCCTCTATATTAATTCTATTTAATGTTTAATTTGAATTTATTTACTTCATTGCGGTTAGTATTCAAATGTTACCCAGGTGGAAAGGGCTTATTTCATATTCTCGTCTTTATATAAAATTATTTAATGTTTATGTGTCCATTGGGTGAATTATTTCATATTTATAAATAAAATATAATTTTTTGAATTATCTAATTTTTAATTTTAAAAATATAATTTTTCCTTTCACTTTCATCTTTTATGTACATAAGAGACAGAAAGAATGTTTTTAAATAAAATCAATTTTTTACGTAATTAGGAATATTTCTCTTCCATGTCTATCTTTCCCTTAAAATTTTTTAAATAATTTTTTTATTATACACCAATGATTTATTAAATATAAATTTTATTTTTTTAATTATTGGTTTATAAGTAATAATTTTTTAATTTTTCGAATGAGGTATATTTTTTATTTTTACCAAAAAAATGAAAGAAATAATTATTTCACCATACTCAGTGTGGAGGTAGTTTCTTTCTATCATGAATACTCAATTATTTGAATCTTAATTTACATGTTTCCATTAATATTTTCAAAGAAAGTGTTTTCCAAATATTGTGAAATTTATTATATTTTAAAATTAATTTTCAATGTGAGAAGAGTATTTTCCTAAAGATTTTTATTAATAACATTTTTATGGTATTTATATTAGTAAGTGAAAAATCATTTATTTTAAATATTCTTCATTGGGGATAATTTGTAATGATATTATATTTATTCTTTATTTGGATGTTTTATGATCATCTTGAGTGAGGAAATATTAACATTTCATATGTTAGTTTTTTAATTTGAATGTTTATGTTCATTATGTATTGAATTTTTATTCCTCGTTTCATATAATGAATTAATTTGATATAGTAATTAATGAGTGGGGCCCTCTATATCTGTTTTATGAATCCTTAAGTCTCATAAGACAAACTAGTTCATGTATTTGGCTCATGTCTTACCCATTTTTTAATATTTCTTTACATAAGGCATTAACATTAATTTTATGATGTTCAGAATTATGTATTCCAAAATTATGAGATTAGTTATTGATTCCCATTTGATTATTAGAATATTTTTGATATAAATTTCAAGGTTATGTGATTATTTTTATGGATTTATTTTTTCATCATTTATTCCATCCATATTCTTCTTCATGATAAATTTATTGATTATATGTCACATGTTTTAATTTATTTACTATTATATATTTATTAATCCTTATTTAATCATGGCATATTTGGTTATACATAACCTTTAATGTGAATATTATATTACCATTATTTTTTTGTTTTCCTTAGGATATAATGAATAATTCATTGAATGAGTTCAAGGATGAAAAATATTTACTCTCGATATGTTTTAGAATTCAATATCTAATGTAAAATGGAAAAAATATATGTATATAGTTTACCAATATTAATAATATATTTGGTCTTTCCTAATGTGATTATTTATATCTATTTCCAATATAATAATTTAGTCACCAACACTGGGTTATTAGGTTTGAGGTCTTTATCTTTGGTATTATAAAAGTTTAGTATAATCCTAGGGAACTCGTTTTATAAAAACATACATTAGGGAACATAACCATAAAGAAAACATAGAGGATATATTTAATTAAAGGATAACATATAAATGTTTTTATGGTAAATATTTTTCGGTTTTCATAGAAATACATACCTATATGTATACTAAAAGTGTATGTGGTTTTGGTACAAATTAAAATTGTGGTAATAACCATGAAAAGATAGTTATGTATATCTTAATCTTCATTGTAGTGAAGGGTTAAGTGCGTTCTTACTACACACCTAGTTTGACACTCTTTGGGTATATTCTTAGGTTAATTAAAATTTTATTTATAAACATTTATGATGAATGAGAGAATAAAACCTATGGTAACCTATAATATTCCATAGTTATATATGATAAAATTAAAGTGTCTTGGATTGATAAGACTAGGGATTATAATACGTTTAAAAGAATAAGAATTTTTTTATGGTTTTAAGTGATTAAATTTTAGATTATTATGATTATTTTAGGAGATATTTAAGATAATATAATCCTAGGGATTAATATGTGTTTTAGAGAAAGTTTTTTCAAGAAATAATTATTTGTATTTTATTAACATAATTTTAATGATATTAAAAATATTAAAGATTTATTTCATCTTTGATGTTAAGGTAATTGTGTGTTATTAAAATTACAGAACATATGACTTATCATATAGTTAACCATGGGATTGAACATTTATTTGGTTGCTATGTGATTAACATTATTTCCGAAGAATATAACTATATATTTAGGATCATTATATTATTGATTTAAATTGAAATAATTTTATATAAGAGTGAATTTTATTTGCAGAACAAAGGTTGAATTGTCTTTTAGAAGAATACATGATTTTAACATGGATTTATTGTGATTCATGTTATTTACAGAAATCATTAGAATATTTTAGATATTATATGATTGTGGAAAATTCCATTTTTGGTATATAACTAACTAATATTGATTGAAGTTAAAAATTAAATTAATCATCGAAGAATATATTATAAAATACTTTTATTTTTTCGGTTATGAACATGGTTGGGAATATGTTTAATAATTTCATGTTTATTTAGTTATCAAATTATCTATGTTGAACTTTTAGTATTACTTTTGATACTTTAGATATTAATGTTTTATTTATTCATATGAAGGTTTGTTAATTTTGGGTATTATCATGATATATAATAAAAATGATGGTTTTAAATAATTTCTAAGGATAAAAAGATTATATTTTCATCCTTTAATATGCTACGTGGTCAATTAGATGTTTATTTTAGTGCTTCATGAATGAAAATTTCTTCTAGAATACTCATTATTTAGAGAAAAAGATGAGATATTGGTGGAAATTGAATAATTGATAAAATTATATTTTACAATTAAGTATATTTCCCTAAAGATATTAGTCGATAAGATAAATTAATTTTTAAACTCTATAAAAGGATATAAAAGTAAAATTTTATCTTATTACCTTCATTTATGATGAATCGATGGTCATTTTCACACCTTATTGGTTTATAGTCATTTAAATTCTCTCGATCATTCACATTCTTATGATTAGTGATCTCTATCGATCAACATAATTATTTAGAAATAAATATTTGCCTTTATATCTATATTTTTCCTAATTTTGTAAAATGTTTTAATCGAGTTAGGTGTTATCTTAGATGACCCTCATATTTCACCTTCCATCTTTTATAGAGGAGGTTTTATTAAATATTTTTTGAATGATGCATTTTAAAAAAGATATTTTTATATGTAAAACCCTTGATTACCGAGATCAAGTAAAATTTTAGAGGATAAAGTTTATTAAATGAGGGTATAATGTGACACCCAATTATTTTTTAAATAATATCATTAGGTTCAATTGAGTATATAACACACAACATTAAGTTTAAACGAACCAATAAATATTAATATATAAACATGATAGTTATAACATATTTGATGAATTAGAGTGTAGAAATACAATTAACCAAAAAATGAAATATATGTTTTATGGACTATATAAAATAAATTTATTTATTGATTCATAGAAAATAATAATAATTTTTTTGTAAAGTCGTGTTTTGTTTCAAGAAAATGTTTCCTTTATAAATAATTTAATTACTTTTTGAGGGATTGTAATAAAATTAATTTATGCAAAATTCAGTAATTGTATTTTATTAAAATGATAATCATTTTTAAAAAAAAATTATCAATATTATCTTAGGGTTATATTTTGGAATTTTTATAAAATTGTAGTTTTTCATTTAATAAGGAAAATTATGCATTTTTATAAAATTTCCATTTCATTTCATTAAATCATGTAATGGAAATGTAACATTATATTAATTATTTGGTATTAAATTTACATTTTATTGATTTTATATATAGTTATATTCTTACTTTCAGTTGAATTATAAATTTACATGATTTTTGAAAAAAATCTATATTTGGCCATAAAAACACATTTTTTGGAAAACTGTTTCTAAGTGCATAAAATTGTTCTGTTTTAATTACTTATGACAAACCCTAATTAAGAATTATTTAAATGAAATTTATATATTATATTTAAATAAATATGAATAAAAATTCATATAATAAATATTAGTACTCATAGAGTTAATGTAATGTCATCTTTTCCAAGAAAATGCATTTTCCAGAAAAATTTCATTTTTTCGTATATTATAATTTTACATTTAAATTAACATCATAAATTTATATTAATTTAATCATGAAGAAATATATTACATATTTGGAATTAGGGTTTCCATGTTTTCTAAATATGACTCTTTTTATTTGAACTATCTATGTATAGTAATCGTAAAAAATTTGTGTACAAAAATAAAGGGAAAATTGGTTAATTAATATTAACAATATTATGATAAAGACTAAAAATTAATAATTAAACTAGACATAAATTTATTTGGTAAATATATATCTTTTATAATCATTTAAAATTATAATATATTCTCTTTTTTTCTATTTTTTCATGATTTTTACATTTATATTATATTATATAAACAAAAGAAAAAAATGCCACCTTCTTGATTTTAACTTCGATAATATCTTCTTATTGTGACAATGATATCATGTTTTAAAAAATAAATAATAATTTTATATAAAAATAATTTTTTTTATCATGGTTTTTTTTCTTTTTTAGTAATGATTTAAATACTTTAAATGATAACACAACGATGAAACCATATTTATTTACATAAAAGAAAATAAAATAAATGATTCTAACAATATTTAAATTAATATACTTTGAATGATTAATTATATTAATTTTTTTTAAATAAATACAACATATTATATATTCATGAATTAAATATATTTTAATTCCTTGATTATCATGTTTTTTTCAATGTCAAATTAAATAGATAGCCCCAAAATTGATATTAATGATAATATATAATAAATAATATTGTATAAATTGATTTAAAATTCTATAATATCATATAATTTATCATGAACCAACCCTGGTAAACCTCGAATTGGTCACCCAATACAATCTGTGATATAGCCCAAAGGGAATTCTTGATCCCCATTGGCTGAAAACTAGTGTTTAGAAACAACCTATAAAACCAAGGGAATGATTTCACCCAATAATAATTAATTAGACTAATCATAAAAAAGATAAATAAATCATCCCATAAATATATATATATATATATATATATATTATTTTATAAATATGGATAATACAACCAAAATAAAAAACATAACCAAACTGGACTGGATGACTACAACGTCTCCATGTGACCCTGAGGGTCTCTCTCTGATACCAAGAATAACTATCACCAACAAAGATCAGGACCATTATAAGACCTTCACAAGAATCTCAAAAGAAGAAGAGACTATATGTGTGAGTATTAAAAGTCAATAAGTATGTATAAAATAATCTATTCTCAATGAACATCATTTAAAATTAAATAAATATCAACCTCAAGTACAAAATATTATATTTAAAGTTAACTTTTTCCGGATTTTTTTATTTTAAAATAAACCATGACCCATTTTTCTTTTTCCATTCTAGAAACTAGGTTCATCTGTATTAAATAAACATTAACATTTTCAAGAGTAAAGTGATTATTTCACTTAAAAATGACGAAAGAGAGTATAAAAACATTTATTTTATTTTTTTCATAATCCTTTTGAATCCAACTCATCACTTAAGAAGAAAGACACCATGAATGAGAGAACTACAAAAATCACATAATAAGGGAAATGGAAATAAATATCTAAGAGAAACCATGTATCTCTATCATCCACTATAAGTATCTATCTTCCAACAGACATGGGAGAACCTAAGAGATCTTGAATAATCCAAAAAACAAGCATATATTAATTGTCCACTAAAGAATTCCATATAAAATGAAATCAAAATTTCCATAAATATTCCTAGCCACCCTAACTCGGGATAGACCAAGGAGTAAATCCCATATAAATATAAAAAATATATCCACACACTGTGGGAAACTAGATAGTGTGTAATCTAACTAGTGATGTAATCATTCTTAGAAAAATATCTCACTATCCCAGGTTGTTATTTCTCACATATAAAGTGGGTTAGCCAACTAATTCCTACTGATCATCAAATCACATACACATATATATTAGTTAACCCAACAGGCATCACCCGAATAATGTCAATGATCCCTCTATTTCCGTAAAACTAATAGATCACAAATGGTTCCATACCAAGGATTCCCCATCCTAAACAAGTTATTGGTCACAAGGATTCCATAGTTAGGACATCCCTCACATTCATATAAAGAGGGAAATAGAATCCTCCAAGGAGAGTTTTTAGGATTCAAATTTCACCAGTTTTATAAAAGTTCCAAACGGGCCTCAATATGATATCAAAAGGCCATTATTTATCAAAGAACAAAATCATCATTCCAAAAAGGTGAAAAAACAATGTTTATCTTTTCAAAAATCTTTTTAAAAATATCAATCATGTACTCACACCACATATGAAAAATAAAACCACTTTCATGAAATCTCATATCGGCCCACACACTCTTATCATATGTAATTCTATTTTCAAGAGCCAAAAAAATTATAAATTCATTTTTGGAACCCAAAACTACAAGTTAGATGTCAAAATATATTTTCAAATCCAATCCACGCATTAAATTTCACAAAATATCCACAAAATCCAACCAGTCATTACATCAAACAGTTTGTGTGAAATAATTCTCGAAAAAATGGCATTGATAAAAAAGGATAAATCACCACTTTTAATATCAAACAATTTATCAAAACATCACAAAATATTATTTGACACGTTTGGAAGGTGAAAAAAAGAAATAAATCAAATAATCATAAATTATAAGCACATGTGAAATTATAAACCTACCAAATCACTTGACAATTCAACAATGCATAGATGAAACCACACCACAACGATTCGAGAAGGAAATAAGATCCAAGAGGAACCCTAAAAAAATCCTTAATATAAATTAAGGCGAAACAAAAAACCTAAGTACAATTTACAATAGGATAAGATAATCTCAAGATAAACATAACGAAATAGGAAGAGAGAGATGAGATGAGGGGAAATATTTTGAGTATCTAACACGAGATCAAGAAAAACCACATATCTACCACCAAATAAGGGAGGAGAAGGCTTTAGAAAAAAATGGAGAGTTCCCTTACAGTCACACAAAACAAAGGAATGAGAAATGGGGTGGGCTGGTTGTTAAAATCCAAAGAGGGTAGATTAGGAATATCACACAATGTTTTGTTCTTGGAAACTCACATTGTTTGGTCATACGGTTTTCCAAAATATTCACCATCCATGCAGTAGCTACTTCCCATGAGGAGATCGACCACATTCCCAGTCTACATGCATTGACTTATTATGAGAAAATTTTGTGGTAAATTTGTCCAAAACCAACACTTTCCACATGATTACCTGTGTTGGGCCGCATGATTTTCCAAACTGTGCACCAAGTATGCACAAGATGATGCCAAGCCCAAAAATCAAAATTTTATCCAAGAACTCATAAAATATTGAAAAACCCTGGTGTTAAATATAAACAAATAAAAACTTCAAAATTTAACCCCCATCATACCCTTAACTCAAGAGAGAAACTGATATCTTCAAAAGAACTGGGATATATGATGAAAAAGAAAAATCAGGTGTAGAAATTCTCTAAACCATTAATGATTTCTACCCCATAAAGCCACATCATTTTTTAGCTGATCAATCAACAAGTAATGATTATTGAAAACAAAATATTCATCCTGTCGAACCAAAAACATCCCAACCGTATAAAAATAGATCTTACACCTCTTTCTCGAAACAAAACAACAAATCAAAACCACTTCTTGAGATTCTCCTGAAAATTAGAGCCATAACCTACAAAACTATACTTCTAATAGAACTATTTTTCACGCAAAAAATGCTCTACATTCTCACCAAAAGAATATTTATCTTAGAAATAAGTCAATTTAAAAATAAATTCACTCTTTTCATAGGATCATTCCTTAACATAAGTCATTGAATGCTGCGAGAAATGATCTCAGAGAAAATCTCCTTCCACAGGCTTCGATTTGACTGGTGGTGGAGCCCGAACGGGGTTATAGATAAAAAGTTATGGCCATTTGAATTTAGGATGCTGGGAATGGCCATCGAGAATGATTTTGGGGGAAATTATGGATTTTCACGTAAAAATGGAATGTTGCATGTAAAAATGGAATCTTGCGCATAAAAATGGAATCATGCTTGTAAAAATGGAATCTTGTGCTTAAAAATAGAACTTGAGTGTAAAAATGGAATTTGACGCACAAAATTTCTTTGCACGAAAAATTGGAATAGAATTTTATGTGCACCAGCATTCCAGGTTTTCCCTATAAGTACATGTAAACCCTCTTCTTCTAATGATCCCCTGGAGGTCAGATACTGCTCTAATGTGCATAAGTCTACATTTTCCATGCTAGCGCTCAAAACCATCAATCATGCAGGAAAAACATCACTTTTGCATGTAAAGGGTCTAGCATGACCAATTTTGCTCTTAAAGCAAAAATTTTGTGTGCAACCATGCCACTGTGCCCAATTTTTTTCACACCAGTGTTGCACTTGTCCAATTGAAAGCACACCATCCCTATTGCTCACAAACCCCTCATATGGCATGCAATTCCTTCTCTATTTGTCGCACATCTCCCTTCTTGCACACACATATCCCATATTTCATGCAAGCCTTCTCTATTGCATGCAATTCCTTTTTTATTGCATGCCATCATTCCCTATTCCAAGAAACCCTTCCCTATTGCATGAAATCCTTCCTTATTGCACGCAACCCATTCTATGTGTAGCCTATCTTACGTGCAACAGTTCCTATGCCAGCGCCCCATGGTCAATACCATGGGGGCTGCTCCCCCGCAACCCTACTTGGGCTTTGTGTCGGGCTGTGATCCTAGCCCTACGGGCTTGTCCCTTCGCTTCCGTCACTGACCCCCATGAAACATGAGGAGTCACACTATAAACTTTTCATGCCTGGACATCACCATTTACCATTGCTCCATTAGGCGCATCCACCATCCACCTATGGAAAACAACGATTTGAGATACTCCACCGCACACCATGAAACAACATGAGTCTACATCTTCAACTTGGTTCATTTCTCATGCGGTGAGTTGAGATTGCCATCATCAATTCCCCTAGTACCTTGAATCGAACCATTACTCAAGAAACTCATCAAAACCCCATCACCAGACTCCTATGCCAGGATCCACCAAAAAGGGTTGTCTTGCGTAAGTCCCAACACCATTCCTTGTTATGCGCCTTATACCTAATATTCCTCTCAATATGACTGTAAACTGCAATACTCTCTATGTGACAAACATAGGATGCCCCTTACTCTAAACAAGCGATTCATTATGCACCATGCAATAGATTCCAACAGTACTCTATACATGACTATAAACTGTAGTATGCCCTATCATTCAATAATATGATGCCTCTTGTTCCAAATAAGAGATTCCTTATTTGTTAAGTATATGATGCCTCATTCCATGGTTACAGTAGCGTAATTTCAAGATCATTTGAATCCATTCAAACATTTCATCACTCCACCTCATGCTTCGTGTGTCCTAAATTCGGATCTTCATCCTATTTTATTTCTTATGGGACCCCCTAACGGCCCAGTCCCATACCGCATAGTCTCACCTACCGTTCTAGGATAACACCCCTGAATTCCTTGGATGACACTTCAAGTCAGGTCTTGTGTTTCAAACATGTTCAACAGTTGACCCTCATTTTTTTGTCCCCATTTCATGCTAACACTATATTTATGATGTGTTTCGAACATGTTCAAAAGTTATCCTCCATAATCACACCACCCTCACCACATTCCAAATGTTGGGCATGTGATCCATAGTTTTCATCTCCCTTTGTTTGGACAGATTCCAATGCCCTTGGTGTTATCCCGCTAGTGCACTTGTGATTAGGTGTGGACCCAATTTTATGCCTCTACCCACACATGAGTTGGGATTCCCTCATGTCCATATATGAGAAAGTCATTATGGTAAGCTGCCTTATGTAAGCCTGATTCACCATTGCTGCTCCATAGCGGCACCTAGGCAACATCCATGCATAAGCCGCATTAACCATTTCCCCTCCTTAGTGGCACCAAGGCATGAAAACTGCTATTTCTTCTTCTCATAGCCACGCTAACATGGACCCCTCAATGGATCACTCTATAACACACCCTCACCATGGAATTGCTGATTCTTTCCCTTCCCTAAGGGCAAGTGGTTATCAGCTATGTAAGCCTTAGGGGTGTGGAGTAAACCCACCTCGTCTGACCTGCTGGACGTTGAACTTCCAAAAACCTTTGTCCTCAGCGTAAGGAGTTAAACTATGTCCCCGCCTCATGCATCGTACACAGGGAATTCCATCTCAGACATTCTATATGCCAACTCGTCTCCATGGGAGGGAGATCATTCCTTGCATGTAATGAGATCGTCATTATGGGAGTGGCATATTTCTGTCGGGAAAGGGCAGCCACCGTGGGGTAATCCCCCAACCTTTTTTGCAGGATTCAGCATCACTACTCCTTGTATTGTCATCCTAGAAAAAGACGAGAGAGGGAGGATGGGCACCAGAGCCCTCCTTTCTACAGTGCCAAATCCCTCTCCCTTTGGGCTTGGTCGCCACCCAGCTTCCACCCTATAGTATGTTTCAATCCATATCTCCTTTGGCCGCTAACCACTCTTAAGACCTTATTTCCATATTGGGCCGCTATCTACGTTTTTTCCCCACTCTACATTCCACAGACACACCTTTCACGAAGATATCGTCAGGTGTTTTCTGCCTCTTGTTTCTCCCAGAAAGCGTGACTCACATCGGCTTAGAGTAAGAAACAACCATAAAATCTTCTATGGGCCACCTTATAATGTAATCCCTAAAGAATTACCAAACTACATGGACATTGATCCATGCCATGGCAAGGTATGTAGGAATCCTCTATGAGGTTCAAGACAAAAACCCATTGCTTCTGACCACCTTCACGTCAGTTTACAAACAATTCCTGAACTGCATGGACATTGATCCATGCCAAGTCATGGTACGTAGGAAGGCTGAGGTTCAAGACCAACATACATTCATTCCAACCCCCTTCACGTTGGTTCACAAACACTTCCTGAACTACATGGATTTTGACCCTTTTCAAGGCTTGGTGCGTAGGATGCCTCCCTGAGGTCCAATCCCAACACCTATTGGTCTTGACCCCCTTCACTTCGGCTCACCATCACCATTCTGAACTACGTGGACTAGGATCCTTGCCAAGGAAAGGATCATTGGAAGCCTCCCTAAGGTTCAATCCCAACAAACATTGGTTCTAACTACCTTCATGTCGGTTCACAAACACTTTTCAAACTATGTGGACATTGATCTTTTCCCAAGAAAGTTACGTAGGAAGCCTCCCAGAGGTTCAA
This sequence comes from Viscum album, assembly GCA_963277665.1. Taxonomy (NCBI): domain Eukaryota; kingdom Viridiplantae; phylum Streptophyta; class Magnoliopsida; order Santalales; family Viscaceae; genus Viscum; species Viscum album. Next base: position 1,495,797,246 of record OY728142.1, read on the forward strand.
TCCCAACACCCATCAGTCCTGACAACTTCACATTGGTCCACCCCTGTCCTACATGACATTAAAATGCACACCCCTTTTTGTCCCGCATGACACAAAATTGTCCCATATCCGGTGGAATGTTATGGTAAACCCCATACAGTGGTAAGCTATTGTGATCCCCTACCCAACGGTAAGCCGTTTCAAAACTCACACAGTTCTAAGCCATTGTGATCCCCATTCAATGATAAGTTGTTCTCAACTCCAGTCATTGGTAAGTCATTGTCAACCTAAATCGTTGGTAATCCATCGGGTTCCCCAATCGACGGTATGCCATTATAGTCCTGTTTGTTGGGACCCACATCACTGGCCATCCCTCAAGCGTCAGACCAACCTCAGGCAACTAACCATGAATAATCCCTACTTTATCATCAGGTCGATGTCCTCTGCACACACCCCAATCTTATACCCCATCCTAAACTATGTGGACTTTGATTCCCTACTATGAGGATACGTAGAAAGTCTGTTGGAGGCTCAATCTCAACATCATTGTCGCCCTTGAGTCTACTCTATCTTGTTCTCTATCCACATCACTTAACCATCCATTATCCATCTTGGTTTTTACCCGGGCCGCCACATCCCGGTGACATCATGTCAATTTACCTCTTCACTACTCGTAGAAGCACCCTGGTAAGTAACAACACATTAGACCTAGAATCAGTGTTTCCTCTAGGGGTTTCACCCATTTGATCCACTCCAGTAAGTGTTATGATCAGTTTGATCTGTCTCCTCTAGATGTTAATCTCACAGCATACCCGGCGTTAAACATGGGAAGCTGATGAAAAAATTAGAGACATACCTATGCCAAATAATTCCCCATATTCAACATGGGATACCTTGAGATTCTGTTCCCTTGAGAAGCCCTATAATAAGGGTAAGAAGCCCAGACGCCCAAGTGATCCAGCATCCAGACACGCCAGTGATGTTCATCGTGACTACTCCCCTGATCCTAGTTTTTTGCCCTTACTGGACCCCATGGAATGTCCTGACAGAAGTAGTGTAATTAACTAGCATCCATGAAGATATGGAATTGGGAAGTGTTTCATGGAAAAAAATATTAATATATATGGGAGTCCCAAAAGGTAATGAATTCCGAGGAGGAATTGACAGAACGAAGAACCGACATCCCGTCATCCCATTTCGATTAATGAGAAAAAGCCCCTGAATAAGTGATGGATGCCGCCTGCCTTTGGAATGATGGAATTTGGGGAAACTATCAGTGTGTAATTTTCATCCTATAATAGATGGATGCGCGCTGTAACACCTCAACCCCAGTTACCCAGAGTCGGTGCATTATTACATAACATTGACATGATCACAAAAGATCATGTCTCGAAAGACCGATTAGTTTAATAGCCTTCGAATCACTAGATACATTCATATGTCTTACATTACATGATATAATAAATACTAAAACAACATATTGTCTCCATATACCACACTCATAACCCCTCAGAATATCCCTGCAGGTCAGTCATAAAATACTTCTTCACATCCTGGGAAAAATAACACATAGAAAGGGGTGATCTTAGATGCTCAGTAAGGATAACAATATAGAGGAAAATTTCATAAATAAGCATAAAAATTTAAGGAAACATATAAATAAAACAAAAGCCTTTTAAACATGAACTTCAACATAATATGGAAAAAATAAATGAAATAATTCAATTTACTTATTCACATGGAAATTATACTAGTCGAATAATCACATGAAATATCAATAACCACTTTTATAATGATGGAATGCATTATTCTAGACTATCATAACCATGTAGCCAAGACCTCGTGCTAAGAATAAAAATAATATATTGTCAAGGACTCATTCCAAGACACTAGTTTGTCTCATGAGACTTACCGATGCATCGAGGAGCTATAGCGGGCTCTACCCGTCACTTATATAGTCCAATTCATTCCCATATGAAAAGGTTTAAACATAACATAAACATTCGTATTAAAACTAGCATACAAAATGTCAATACTTTCTCCATTAACCATGAATGGTATAGAAATAACACATACACATTCAATCATATCACAAAACCTTCAATACAATACAAAAGTTTTGTATCATAATAAATCAACTTCAAATAAGCTTAAAATCCATCAAAGGATGTTGACATAGGTGAAATCAAAACTATTAGAGAGAAATATCCCTTTTTTTAAATCATTTAAAAGTCACATAATTATAAAATAAAACATTTACTTTGAAAATATTCTTATAATCTTGTAAGGGTTGCTTCAAAGATTTTACAACGATGGAAAATAGCCGCACCCGTTGTATAAGTTAAAAAAAATGACATTCTTACCTTAATATTCCGAAAATGTTAAAATGGTTCTTGTTTGGAAAATGACGTAATGATTCCTTTATAAAGAACTTATAAAAAGTCAAAAAAGGGTATAAATGACTTTAAGACATATTTTGTAAAAAATTAAGAATGTTTTGAAATACATTTTTAAGAAACATGGATGTGGATGATAAAGAGGTCCCAGTATATAATCACATATAAACAACCTCGAAAAATGATGAGATTGGGAAATAAACCCTTAACTTGTACTTTTACTTGGCCGAGGGTTGTTTAACTTCTTGTATAATAGTTAAATCATTGTTATGAATCATATACATAAATATGATATCATATATGATCTTTTAATATTACTTTGTTAATAATATTTTAGTATTATCGTTGTTTCAGGTGTAAACTTACTAATTTTATTTTATATGTTTTGTAACACAAGTCATGTTTGTTATAGAGGGGTTGTATATTATTTATATCCAGAATGATATCATGTACTTAAAAAAAATTTAATCATTAAATGAGAATTATAATTGAATGTATATGATGGGGAATGAATCTCATCGCGTTCGTGGAGACGGTTGTCCGTACGTATGCACGAGCGACAATATCACTCTTTTGGTATTTAAATAATATATAATTGGATAGTATATAATATATAAATAATAATTATTATGTTATATTTATTATTTACAAGAATTACATATCATTATTAGACCCATCCAAATAATAATGTTTTGAATAACAAATTTCACCACGACGTGGAGACGATAAACCGTACGCACACACGTATGGGGACAGGTCATTAAAAGGATGGATAGAATAATTAATATGGTGGTAACATATTAATAATAACATCAAATTATATAGAAGATACTATAGTAATTATTTTATAATGGTAATAACAAAGAAAAATGATGTTGAAGAAGAAATGAATTTGAAAAAGTGTGGTGAAAACATTACCTTTTCTTCGGGATCTTCCTTTTGATTTGATCAAAAGGGCTCCATAGGTTGGATTTCGGATCAAACTAAGGACTATAGGTTGAATTTAGGGAAGTTGAGAGGATATTTGGGTAGGTTTTGGGAGATCCAAGAGGCTTTGAAGTTGTGAATTAGATATAATTGGGAGTTCCCTTTTATAAGAGGGGTGAAGGGAAGCTTTGGAAAAGCTAGAAATATTATTTTATAATAAATTCATATTCGGTTTATAATGGCTAAAAAGTGGATTAATTAAAGTTTAAGGTGGGTATAGGTCAAAATAAATTCATCCAATATATTTTATACTGGTTTTTGTCACTATATTAACCTTATCATTTATATTTAACTCTAAGTTAAATAGTTTGACATTTATCATGTCTCTTTGTATTTTTATATTATAAGTTAATAAACATATTATAAACTTTATATAGAACCAAAAGTGGTTCATTAATGAAATACCTATCATCATATAACTCCTTTTTCAGAACCTTATATTTTTAGGAGTATTATATCAATTAATAATATAATATTTGTTTTAAAAACTCATTTATGTCAATTTTGACACTATTTAATAATTGATTTTTGTTAAAGTCATATAATCTTTATTCATTAAAAAAAATCATTTAAGAAATCCTAAGATTTCATATTAACCAATAACGTTTTTCTATGTCCTAAAAAGTTTTAAATTATATTTATTTTAACATTTATAGTACCAATTATTTGATTCTTTCATTAAAAAGGGAAATACTGCATCATTATTGTGTCATAAATATATTTAATTATTCTTTGTCTAAAAATTATAAATAAAATAACCTGATTTAGGAAATCTTTTTATCTTTCTAATTAATATTTATAGTCGAAAATATAACATATAGAACTCTATGTAAAATTTGTTTTTCTAAATGATATATGATTATGTCATTTTTGTATTTACTTTAACTTAATTAATATAAAGTATCAATATCACATACAAGTGGCTCCATGGGGTCCCAAAATCAACCCAAAGATGAACAAGGTCGGACATGAATAAAACAATAGGGTTAGGACATGTTTTAGGGTAATTTAATATTATTATAATTTTATTTTTTACCCTTATTTACCGGATCTACCCTTTAACCATTGTAAATAAAATATTTAATGAAGTAATTATTCAAAATGTCTAAAAATAAAAGTCACCTATTTAAACAATTTTAACCTCCTAATTATAAATATGGAATCAATTTTTCTATATTCAAAACCCAGAAGTGGTAGAAATTAATTTAAAATTTATTCCCGTTGTCGAATCAAAAAACCTGTTTTTAACAAATAATAAGTATCAAAAGATTGACACTTTCTTATGTTCAGTTTAAATATATAATTATGTCCAATGACAAACATTGGATTATATGGAAAAATTATAATCTAATTATACTTTAAAATCACCCAAATTCATAATTTATCACTATTAATTAATTTGATTAAAAAAGTTATTTTTAATTAAAATTTAGTAATTTTCAATATTCATCAAAATATGAAGGTTATCAAAAAAGTACCAAAATTTAACCCTAAGATAATTTCGATATTCTTAATCAAAAAAAGAATTATATTTTACCAAATTAAAAACATAAAAGTTTCATTTATTAATTTAAAATTAATTCCCACTGTCAAAACCAAAAGGCGTATTTTTAAGAAATAATAACTATCAAAAGTTTGACATTTGTTTATGTCCAATTTCAAAGTGAAATTACTCAAAATTACCATAATTGTATTAAATAGTAAAAATATAATCTATTTATACTTCCAAACCATTAAAATGTATAATTTAGAAATATCAATTATTTTGATTTAAAAATTTGTTTTCAGTTAAAATATAGTATTATTCACTATTCACCCAAATATGAAAGCAATCAGAAAAACACCAAAACTTTATCGAAACTAAATTAATATGTCCCAATTATAAAAAAGAATTTTATTTTTTCAAATTTAATATATAAAAGTCTAAAATATTGGATTTAAAAAGGCTTCTCCATTAAAAGGCGGTAAAATTGCTTTTTTTGAAAAATACTTCTTTTTTCTGAAAAAAAAATGTATTTGTTCTTACATTATGTCCAAGAAACTCATTTTATGGATTCAAAATGTATAAGGATTATATATAGTTCAATATTCAGTAAATAATATTCATAACATCTTTTGAACAGCTTATTTGGTAAGTCATGGTGCTCTAGAACTCGGTGTTGCATGTAGTGCAGGTTATTGAATTACTTTGAAAAAATAATGTACTATGACATCTTGGGGTGTTACATTATTCTCCCCTTAAATAAATTTCATCCTCGTAATTTGAAATTATTTTTCGAAAATAAAAGGTTGAAAATAGAAAATACCTTTTTGAAAACCCAATCGGAAATTAAGTTAATAAAATTTAGTCTTAATAGAGGAAAAGTGAAATAAAGGGTCACCACCGAATTATGATCTCGATTAGGAAAACATTGGTGGAAATTAGAGACATATAATTCGAGGAAAAACTCAAATATTTATAGGTAGTTATTGAGGTCATCAATCACAAACAAATGTAAAATTGAGGGCCTTAAATTCATCAATCTATGATGATTTAAAATACCATCAGTTCAACAAAACATATGGTATTAGGATAACACATTTTTTGTTTTAAGATCCCTTCAATAAAGTTAAAAAAATCAATTTCATCATAGAATAAGAGATGAATAAAATTATATACTTCATAAGTATAGTCCCATCCATTAACTAATTTCTACCACAAACTCATATTTCACTCTAAAAGATAATAAAATGTAAAAATAATATTTATTTATCCTATTTGTATAGGGTTAAAAAAATGAATTTATCATTCATCTACCAAAATATTTTTTTATAAAGACTACATTATTCAATTCAGGACATCACGTGTGCCAGTGGTAGGTGATACACCCTTGTCGCATTTTCGTTGCAGGTTCATGCCTCGTGGACTTGCCGGACGCGACGGGTTGTCGCCCGACCTCTGGGTTATCCTTTTATGGACATAAAAAAATAATCCCAAACTAGAATTATCTAAAATACTTCTGTCCAAACTCACAGTGAAAAATTTATAAGGAAGGTAAACACAATGAAGATCCTTTTTTCGTGTAATAACATGTGAATACCTTCATCATGTATTCTTTTAAAACATTGAATCATCCTGAATTACCATAAAACCTTATTGATTATATTCATGATCCTGTATTTCTTATAGAATACTGGATATACTACTTCTATCCAAAAATTTTGTGAACTCAAACAATGATGGAATATACAAATCATTAATCAGTTTCATGGTAATCAAGAATAAAAAATATAATTTGTCCAAATAAATAATGTATTATTCCAAAATCACTACCTCGGTATCAGAACCATATTATGGTTTATCTTTCTCTCAACCATATATTTTCTAAAAATTTAACCTGCTATTGAGTCACTTTTCATGGTTTCACACAATCTCAAGTCCTTAATGAAATAGTACTACAGTAAAATCCTTATATAGTCAATAATTATTTAACCAATACATCGTTGATACAACACTCAAATGACATAATTCTTTAATAACAACATAATAACTATAATCATTACTCCCTATATGTGGTAGTATCATAACTTGATTATTATCCAATAGCATCATTTGGGGCATACTCTGATGATTTTGACATTGGTTCGCGTAGTGTCCCAACTCATTGCAGATGAAGCGTTGTACATTTGAAACCTTTTTCTTACCGTTGCAGACACATACTTGGTTTCCTTTTTGCCACACTTATAACGAACTCTCATTCCCTTCAGGCAAGTTCTGGGGTGTTTCTTCCAATAGTTATCACATATGGGAAAATTCTTATTTTCCCTCTTCCCTATATCCACATTTCTATCTTCCATACTTTTCTTCTCTTTCATCCCTTCAAAGCTATAGGACTCAAATAATTCTTTACTTATCTTATTAACACATGATATTATTTCTTCATATTTTTACAATAAATGGAAGAATATTTACCTTCTAAATGTTGTCTTAATACCATTTAAGATATGATCTTTCTTACTCATTGGATCATGTGTATTGTTGAATATCACATTCCTTCTTCTGGGATCCATTTCTATACAATGTCATAAACTAGGTCAGTTTATAAATTGCAATGAATAATTCCAAACTTGTAAAATACCTAACATAAATTGAATGGTTTATGGATATAATCAATAATTATAAAGATGTTTTCATTGTGGATGTATATACCCATAAACCCTTCATAATGATTTGTAATGAATATGAGAATTATCTTAAGCATATCTCACGAGAGTGTCGTAACCAAGAGTACAGAAAAGCCTGTTTTCATGCACCAGTTCCCATTCGAGTCTATCTCAAAGCAGTGTTTTCAGGTTTTACCCCTACGTACATATGTGCTAGATCTGCCTCTACCTACTCGTATCCATACAAGGATGTATTACTCGGAAAAATCAAAAAATCTCAACAATACAAAAATTCTAGGAATTTCTTCTATACTAATCCTCAAGTCCATCTTAGGTCTGTGTTCTCTAATCAGAGTTTATCTAAATCTAGCTTCCATGGTTTGTACTAAACTTCCTCTTATACCAACTGTAATGCCCCAACCCTAGTTACCCAGAGTCGTTGTATTATTACATAACATTTTCATGATCACAAAAGATCAAGTCTCGAAAGACCGATTAGTTTAGTAGCCTTGGAATCACTAGATACATTCATATGTCTTACATTACATGATAAAATGAAAACTACAACAACATATTGTCTCAATAGACCACACTCATAACCCCTCAGACTATCCCTGTAGGTTAGTCATAAAATACTTCTTCACATCCTAGGAAAAATAAAACATAGAAAGGGGTGAGCTCAGATGCTCAGTAAGAATAACAATATTGAAAAAACATTCATAAATAAGTATAAACATTTAAGTAAACGTATAACTAAAACAAAATCCTTTTAAACTTGAACTTCAGTATTATATGGAAAAATAAATTAAATAATTCCATTTACCTATTCACATGGATATTCTAATAGTCGATTAATCACATGCAATATCAATAATCACTTTCATAATGATGGAATGCATAATTCCAGACTATCATAGCCACGTAGCCAAGGCCTTGTGCCAAGACTAAAAATAATATTTTATCAAGGCCTCGTGCCAAGACACTAGTTTGTCTCATGAGACCTACCGATGCATTGAGGAGATATAGCGGGCTCCAACTTTCACTTACTAATTCCAATGCATTTCCATATGAAAAGGTACAAACATACCATAAACATTCGTATTAAAACTAACATATGAAATGTCAATAATTTCTCTATAAAAAATGAATGGTATAAAATAACACATCCACAGTAAAACATATCACAAAACCTTCAATATAATACAAAAGTTTTGTATCATAATAAATCAACTTCAAATAAGCTTAAAATCCATCAAAGTAAGTTGATATGGATGAAATCAAAACTATTTGAGAGAAATATCTCTTTTTTTCAAAATCATTTAAAAGTCACATAATTATAAAATAAAACATTTACTTTCAAAATATTATTATAATCTTGTATGGGATTCTTCAAAGACATTACAACTGGGGAAAATAGCCGCACCCTCCGTATAATTTAAAAAACAACATTCTTATCTTAATTTGTCAAAAAGGTTAAAAAGGTCCTTGTTAGGAAAATGACGTAAAGATTCCTTTATGAACATCTTATAAAAAGTAAAATAAGTGTATAAATGACGTTAACCCATTTTTTTTAAAATAGTAAGAATGTTTTGAAATATATTTTTAAAAAACATGGACGTGGATGATAAAGAGGTCCCAATAGATAATTACGTATAAACAACCTCGGATAATGAAGAGATTGTAAAATAAACCCTTACCTTGTACTTTTCTTTGGTCGAGGGTAGGTTAACCTCTTTTATAATAGTTAAATCATTTTTATTAAATTCTACAAAAATCATATACATAAATATGATATCATGTATGATCTTTTAAAATTGATTTGTTAATAATATGTTAGTATTATCGTCGTTTCAGGTGTTAATTTACTCATTTTCTTTTATATGTTTTGTTACATAAGTCATGTTTGTCATGGATAGGTTGTATATTATTCATATCTATAATGATATCAAGTTCTTAAACATTATTTTTAATCATAAAATGAGAATTAGACTTGAATGGATATAATGGGGAATGAATCCCATCGCGTTCGTGAAGACGGTAGTCCGTACGTATGCAAGAGTGACAAAATCACTCTTTTGATATTAAAATAATATATAATTGGATATTATATAATATATAAAGAATAATTATCATGTTATATTTATTATTTACATTAATTACACATCATTATTATTCCCATCCAAATAGTAATGTTTTGAATAACAATTTCACCACGATGTGGATACGGTAAGCCGTACGTACGCACGTATGGTGACATTTCATTCAAAGGATGGATAAAATACTGAATATGGTTGTAATATATTTATAATAACATCAAAATATATATAATATACTCGATTTTGTATTTTAGAATGGTAATAACAAAGAAAGAAGATGTTTAAGAAGAAAGGAACTTGAAAGAGGGTGGTGAAAACATTACCTCTTCTTCGGGTTCTTCCTTTTGATTTGATCAAAAGGGGTCCTTAGGTTGGATTTATGATAAACCTAAGGCCTCTAGGTTGAATTGAGAAACTTTTATAGGATATTTGGGTAGGGGTTGGCCCAACCAAGAGTCTTTGAAGTTGTTAATTAGAGAGAAGGGGTGGGTGCCCTTTTATAAGAGGGGTGAGGGCCACCTTTGGAAAAGCTAGAAATATTATTTTATAATAAATTAATATTCAGAATATAATTGATTAAAAGTATATTATTTAATGTTTAAGGTGGGGATGGGTCGAAATATTTTCAACCAATATATTTTAGACAGGTTTGGGTCACTATATTAACCTTATCATTTATATTTAACTCTTAGTTAAATAGTTTGACATTTACCATGTCTCTTTGTGTTTTTTTATTATATAGTTAATAAACATACTATAAACATTCAAGAGAACCCCAACTGGTTCATAAATGAAATAAATATCATCATATAAGTCCTTTTTCCGAACCGAATATTTTTTATGAATATTAAATCAATTAATAATATAATATTTGTTTTAAAAACTCATTTTTGTCAATTTTGACACTATATAATAATTGATTTTTGTTAAAGTCTTAAAATATTTATTAGTCCTAAAAATCATTTATGCAATTCTAACATGTAATATTAACCAATAAAATTCTTCTATGTCATCAAAAATTTCAAATTATTTTTATTATAACATTTATAATACCAATTATTTGATTTTTTTCATTAATATGGAAAATACTGCATAATTATTGTGTCCTAAATATATTTAATTATTCAATGTCTAAAAATTATAAATAAAATACAATGATGTAGGAAATCATTTTAGCTTTCAATTATATATTTATAGTAGAAATGATAACATATATAACACTAAATAAAAATTGTTTTTCTAAATGATATATGCTTATGTCATTTTTTTTACTTTAACTTAATTAATATAAAGTGTAATTATCACTTACAAGTTGCTACATGGGGTCCTAAAATCGACCCAAATATTCCAATGGTCAGAAATGTATCAACCAATAGGGTTATCACACGTTTTAGGGTAATTTAGTATTATTATAATATTATTGTTTTCCCTTATTTTTGGGATTTACCCTTTAACCATGATAAATAAAATATTTACTGAAGTAATTATTCAAAATGTCTAAAAATAAAAGTTACCTATTTACAAAATTAGGATTGCCTGATTCTAAATATGGAATCCATTTTTTTAAATTCAAAACACAGAAGTGTGATAAATTAATTTAAAATTAATTCATGCTGTAGAAACAAAAAGCGTGTCTTTAACAAATAATAACAATCAAAAGATTGACACTTTCTTATGTCCAGTTTAAATATGAAATTATGTCCAATGAACAAAATTGGATTAAATGGTAAAATTATAATCTTATTATACTTTCAAATAAAAAAAATTCATAATTTATGACTATTAATTATTTCGATTAAAAATGTTATTTTTAATTAAAATTTATTAATTTTCACTATTCATCAAAATATGAAAGTTATTAGAAAAGTACCAAAATTTAACCCTAAGATAATTTAGATATTATGAATCCAAAAAAAATTATATTTTACCATATTCATAACATAAAAGTTTCATTTATTAATTTAAAATTAATTTCCGCTGTCAAAACCAAAAGGTGTTTTTTAAGAAATAATAACTATCAAAAGATTGACACTTGTTTATGTCCAATTTCAAAGTGAAATTACATAAAATGACCATAATTGGATTAAATGGTAAAAATATAATCTATTTATACTTCCAACCCATTAAAATTTATAATTTAACAATATAAATTATTTTTATTTAAAACTTTGTTTTCAGTAAAAATATAGTATTTTTCACTATTCACCTAAATATGAAAGTTATCAAAAAAACACCAAAAAATTATCGAAACTAAATTAAAATGTCCCAATTATAAAGAAGAAGTTTATTTTTTCAAATTGAATATATAAAAGTTTCAAATATTAGATTTAAAAAGGATTTTCCATTAAAAGGCGGTAAAATTGCAATTTTTGAAAAATACTTCTTTTATCTGAAAAAAATGTATTTGTTCTTAAATTATGTCTAAGAAACTCATAATATGGATTCTATAATTATAAGGATTATATATAGTTCAAAATTCAGTTAAAACTATTCATTACTGCTTTTGAACGACTTGTTTGGAAAGTCATGGTGTCCTAGAACTCGGTGTTGCGTGTATTGCAAGTTATTGAATTACTTTGAAGAAATAACGTACTATGAAATCGTGGGGTGTTACACGTGCAACCCGGTGAAAGCATCGGAAGCATCCAAATCAACCGAACTAACACCAAAACAGAACTAAAAAATATCACTAATAGGGGGAGTCATGAAAAGACACCCCACCCTTTGAAACAACCTATAATAGATTTCTCAGAGATGAGACATCAACGAGACCAATCTTGGGTCTCTCCACCATTAATAACTGAAAGGATTAAAAAACATTAAAAAATTCCCAAACATAAAAAAAACACTTCAACGGTGCAGGAAATGACCCCAATGATTGGAACAATGAAACCCAAACTGACAACTAACCCACGAATAATCAACCTAGATGGACACAATCACAAGACATGCCTGATTTACATGGGAGTTCCATGTAAGGAAAATTGACCATAATCATGCATGCAAGAAGGCACAATCACAGATATTGTGTGAGTGATATGTCTACCATTCCCTTTGCAATATGATAGTATTCACAATGATAGAGAAAACATAAATTAAATAAATTCACTACCACAATGAAACAGTGAAGGCCCATGAATAGAAAAACCACCAAGAACCCTAGGATTCCTAAATAAACTCCAAATTCACTCTAAGACCTTTTTCTGGAGCCTTCATGGTTTAATCATCCACTACGGTGCTGCAATAATGAGTTGGTACACAAATAAGGAACATCCGTCATCTGATAAGATTAATACAAAATCTATAATTTCTAAATTGATGAACACACTACCATAGAAAATTGGAGTTCATTGAATGACTCACAACATTCCATTACATTTCAAACAAAATATAATATTATTGGACCATCCTCCACAACAAAAGAACCCTTACAATATGTTAGACACTAACAACAAGAAAATTTAAATGGGTCCCCCAAATAGAATATCACTTCTGAAAATTGGATCCATGATGCTTTCTTTAGACACCCCGAAAAAACTACCGCAAGTGACCTAAGCATCCAAAATAATTGTAGGGCCTTGGAGCACTTTGACATGATGGATTCATGTGACATATCATCGCACATTGATAACACACCAGGACCTCATTCCAAGAAGAGGTATACAATAGGTCCCGAGGCCTTTTGATTCCACAACCAACACCAACAGCTTCGGTTCACTTCCTTGTTTCATTTCCTGAACTCCCATTACCACTCATATAGACAAGAAAAAGGTCGGATGCATTAAGAACTCCTACTAGCACAACAGCATTACATATATATTTCTCCACTATGTTAGTAAAAGTATTTAGGTTGAGCTATGACACCTTCTACAACATATTAGGATGAAGAACATACTCAAAATGCGAAGCCTTCATGGAATCATCTGTAATATACTCTTGGAGGTAAGGAACAAGGTCCACAAATGTATTCGAATACTGGTCCATTTACTTGATACAAACAACACAAAATCTTTCCCTTTTTAAAATCATTCATTTTAGATGATTACTAAGTGTAATGGAATCCATTAAGAACTCCCATGTAGCATCTTTACAAGGATTATTCCATGAAACTGACTTCGACCAATTCCATAGGGAACCTTCAACCATAAAGGTAGCAATATTTATTATCAATTATGTTTCCGACGCTTTCGATGGGGTGCGCGTGGCCATATGCTTGAGCATGACATGTGTGGAATTTATTACCCCGCATTCCCACTTTCCAAAGGCGGGTGAGATTCGCTCCTTCTTCAGGGACATTTTCTCCAGGATAGAAACAGGATGATGGGCTGTAGGTTCTTCCTTTCGTGGATTCTTCCTCAAAACTCGTCACCTAGTCTGGGTCTCCCTCAAAGATTTAATACGTTGTTCGTGAAACTCTTCCTAGCGCCATACTTTCTTGGACACCAGTTAATTACGTTGCTTCTGTCAGGACAGTCAAAAGGGTCCGGTTAGGGCAGCAACCTTCAGTTGGGGGAGTAGTCATGTTGAGAAACCATTTGCTTGTCTGGATGTTGGGGAATTGGCATGTTTATCTTTTGTCCCTTATTATAGGTCTTCTCGAGGGTGCGGAAGCCCGAGGCATCCCACATCGAGTGCGGGGAATCATTTTCCATAGGCATGTATCTGAGGTTTCCCTCAGCTTCCGGTGTTTAACATTGGGTATGACAGATGTTTAACATCCCGCAGAGAAGGATCAGGCTGATCAGAACACTATCTAGAGTGGATAAGATATGAAGAACCCCCCTTGAGGGATCACCGTTATGGGTGATATCATGTGGGTGGCTTACCGAGTACTGTGAAAAGGAATTAGGTGGCTTTCTCTCACCAGGATGTGGTGGCCCGGGTAAGAATTAGGATGGACAATGGTTTTGGTCTTGAGCCCCAAAGAGACTTCCTACGTACCATGCATTGATATGGATCAAATCCCTCGTAGATAGGGTATGGATGTCGGTGAACTGACATGAATGAGGACATTGGTCCAATGGGTGATGGGCTTGAACCTCAGGGAGGCTTCCTACATACCATGCCTTGACATGTATCAAAGTACACTTAGTTCGGGATAGGGGCCCGACACACTGACACGAAGGTGGTCAGGACCAATGGTTGGTGGGATTGAACATCATAGAGGTTTCCTACGCACCATGCCATGACATGGATCAAAGTTCTCGTAGTTCAGATGGTGTGGGGCTTACACTCTACATTGGCCAAGGTGTTTGTGATCTGATGTGAAGGAGGTCGAAATGACTGGGTGGTGGGATTACAACAGCCTACCGCTGGATTGGGATATAGTTTAACATCATGTGGGATGGGGGCATATCGGAGAACCAATGTGAATAAGGACTTTAGTCCACTGGGTGTTGGTCTTGAACCTCTTGTAGGCTTCCTATGTACCATGCCTTAGCACATATCAAAGTCCTTGTAGTTCAGAATGGGATATGGATGTCTGCGAACCGATGTGAAGATGAACCTTGGTCTGATGGATGGTGGGATTGAACCTCTGGGAGGCTTTCTACGTACCATTCCTTGACATGGATCAAAGTCCTCGTAGTTCAGGAAGGGTTTCGTCAGTGAACCGACGTGAAGGTGAACCCGGGGGTCCGCTGGTGGTGGGCTTGAACCTCATGGTGGCTTCCAACGTACCATGCCTTGACATGGATCAAAGTCCTCGTAGTTCAGGTGTGTAGTTTAACGTCATGTGAGATGGGGAATTTGGGGCTTACGCTCTGAGGAGGCCTAGGGTGTGTCATGGTTAGTGCTCACTCTAAGCTCAGAGGAGTCATGCTCAGTGTGAGAAACAAGAGGTTTCAGGGACCTGACAATGACGTCGTGAAAAATGAATCCGTGGAAAGAGAAGAGGGTATTATGCATTGGGTGGCCCATGGTGTTGGGGCATACTCCAGGATGGAGGCCCGGGGGTGAAAAATCGCAGCGGGAGAGGGAAAGGGTACCCCCTATGTCCATTTCCCCTCTTATTCCTTGGCACTGGGGATGTATTGATGTGCATGGGTTCCACCTCCCGCTAGAAAGGCTAGGGTTCTTATACGGAGGTGGATACCCTTCCCCATGGACAAAATCCACTCACAGAAGGAGGATATCATCCCTTATAGAGATAAATGGGCATGGATAATGTACAAGGAAGAGGAACCCCACGTGAGAGGCATAGGAAGATGTCACAGTTTAACATCTCATGTTGAGGATGAGGTTGCTTGTCAGTTTAACGTCCAATAGCTCGGATGAGGTGGGATTACTCCACACCCCTAGGAATTACATAACCGGTACCCTCTACTCCTTATATAAGGGAAGGTACTAGATATTCTGTGCTGAAGGGGGGTCGCAGAGCGAACCATCGAGGTGTCCACGTTAGCATGGATATGCAAAGAAGCAATATCCATTAGTGCGCCTATGAGAAGAAGCATTATGTGAAGCAAAACCATGGGCGGTATTGTCCAGGGGTCTTTGAAATCACATAGTGAAAACCTGGAGGGTTGCACGGGAAAATTAATTGCTAGGTAGAGTTGTCTATAGGTTGGGACCTTGTGGAGTTCGGTCACTCTGTGTGGTGTAGGGCACTTGCGAAGAGGTGTGCTTCGCGAAGTGGGGTGCCTTAGCCTTAGTATGGGGAAGAGTTATACATGGAAGGTGCTTTACGAAGTGGATGTGCATTCACGGAGCACAACCTCGTGGAGTAAAGGTGCCTCACGAAGCGAAGTGTCATGATGCAATGTACATGGAGAAGTATAGTGACCCAGCCTTGGCATGCAGATCATGTGTACGGGAAGGGTGTTTTGTGAAGCATAAATGCACTGTGATAACCCGGGTCCTCTTGGGGATCCGCTTCCTTCGAGAAGGTCCTTAGGATTTGTGAAGGGCATCCCACTCAGAAGAGGATATCAAAATGAGGCAAGGTGGAGGAATATCGTGGAAAAAAATACCTCGCGTAGCTCATGGTTCGCAGAGAAAAGGGTGCTTCATGATTTGGGAGCTGAGAAGTCGAAAGGTCAGATTGACCGTCTGTTGGGTTCGGGGGGAATCCGGTATTTATAGGCAAGAGTAACCAAGGAGAAGAGTTGACGTGGTGTGAAGAGGGATTTAGTTACTTCGCGGTGGGTTATGAGTGTCAAGGTAATTGGCGGAGCATAGCGCCTCCATTGCTTCACGGCGGGCTTGCAAACGTCAGGGGCGTTGGAACAGTGTAGAGGCTCCATTGCTTCGCGGTAGGCTCGCAAAAGTCCTGGGAATTTTCAGAGCGTACCACCTTTTTTTCTTCCCAGCGAGCTCGTGAACATATGGGGCTTTCGCGAAGCATACCGCCTCCTTTGCATCGCGACGACCACATTGCTTGGGGGGAATCCACATCGTGGCTTCTCAAGGCAGGCCGCAAGGCCTCTTTTTCTTCGTTCTTTTCATCCAACATTTTGGCACCAACAAATTCCCCCCTCATACTTGGAGCCGCGAATAGATCAAGGGTCAATGTCTGAGGGAAATCACCAAAATAATCAGTCATTTGCGGTGCTGACATGCGAAATGGGCGTGCATGGCGGACAGGGGTCACGCGGGCTGGACGAGCCACGAAGCTCCGCGAAGGCTGGACGCACCGCGAAGCTCCAAGGGCCACCGCATATAAACAGGGGGGCCGGACTATCTTTTTTCCTTTCTCTCTGTAAATTTTTCCTTCGGATCTCTTGATTCGTGAATCTCCATGTACTCTGTGACTACTCACCTCGAATCGAACTTCACGGAAAACCATGATTCATTGACTCCGTGACAGCGCGAAGAGAACGTGTGCTTGCATGCCTAGGACAGGCTCCGCGACATGGGTTTGCGAACAAGATCCGTGAATGAGCTCCGCGAACAAGCTTTGCAACCCGACCTGAAATTTTTCTGAGTTCTAAAACCCAATGGCCGATCACGAAGCTGCACTGGGGGTGCTTTTAGATGCTGCATGGAGGGATGAGATGGAAAATTATCTTGGCCTAGGAGAGTTGGTCTGTAGCCACTCGGACCATAATTCATCGATGGGACTTCTGTCGGAGAGCCAGATGAATTACCCATTCTGTATGAGACTTCCCTTGTATGGCTTCGGGCTGAGGTATGACATGTTCATTCTTGAGGCGAGTAGGGATTAACCGGCTTGCTGGTTTAGAAGCACGCCATGCCAGCACCAATGGTTTAGGGAAGCTGATAGTCATGTGCATGAGGACTTCATACCTGTCACCACCGACTGCCTGTAAAACCACCTGAACAATGTTGATGGGTAGACATTGCAGCCAGAGATGTCCCCTCCCATGTACCGCACAATACTGAAGGCATCCCTGAGGGATTCGAAGAAAGGGTGGTCTGATGAGTGGGACCTACGCCAGGGCATCAACTTCACAAACGACAGCCATGGGCCTAGTGTATAGGTGCATAATTTGAGGATTTCAGAGACGAGCTGAGGAGAGTGTGTTTGTACGAGGCGGTCAGGGCCCCCCAATTCCACATATATCAACTAAAACAGCTGATATCAGAGCTGTTGAGTATATGGTCATCCAGGACCAACACATTTCACCTGCACCATGGGGAGGTCGGCCTCAGTCTGTGGGATGTCCATCAGATTTCAGGGGTCATGATATTAGGGGGGAAATGTACGATGAGTTTCTCCCCATCATGAGTGTGCGGGAGGATCCAGAGCAGATGTCGCGGCTGGCGCTGGCACTGATGGGAATGGTCCCCGAAGAAGATAAAGAAGCTGTGAGGGATGTCCACTTTAAGAAGTGGTTCAAGCAGTTTCTAAACTTCCCGAAGGATCAAGAGTTTCCCCTGAGGCCTCGAACGTTCCCAAGGGGGTGCAACAGGGAAAGAAGAATTCGTATTGGTGGCTCTTGGAGGACATCCAATGGAAGACCTGGGGTTTCTGTGTCAACACCGAACAACAGCTGATAGTCAGACATGCAGCATTTATCGCGACCCTTATCTGTGGTTAGATCTTACCTGTGAGGGATAACAACATGGGGGTGTGGCCCAACTCATTCATCATGGCATCCATACTGGACACATGAGTTCAGGTCAATCTGGGGATCTTGATGCTCTCCTGATTATACAAGATGCTACGTCATTTTAGCAAGGGAAAGAAGTTGTCGAGGATATCCGGGCCCTCCATCTTCTTTATGGTTGGATGGCAGTGCAAATAAGGGTTTTGTATGAATATCATAACCCCATATCACCTTCGGGGTCAAACTTCTTCCCATCCATTCTGAAAGCTATCGGGAGCTTTCCATCCAAATTAATCGTACCATTGCTACTAAACCCGGTGTGGAAGGAGGACGAGTTTAATTTCCACCTGTTTCCATTGCCGACAGGGGTACTCAACGATGTCAGTCAAGGGATCAAAGAGCATCATGACTATCTCCTATACATAAGAGGTGGAGTCTTGGTGGAATAGGTGGACCGCGAGCCTCTTTGCGAGCCGTATACCCCACACTGGTTTGCATGGAAATTTTGGTGCCTGTTGCAGCTGACCCTGCAGTTCTACTGGGATGTTCGCCACGAGGAGCACCCGTGTGTGATGAGGTAATTGTGGATCATGTTCACACGGGAAGATGGGAAAATGGAAAATGCATTTCATGTGCCTACTGCAGCTATTGGACTTGTGAAGGAGTATGCCATAATCTGGGAGGCAGCTTATCTGGGGGAAATGATGAAGTATCCAACCATTCGAGCTGGTGATGGTGGGCCTCCCATATCCAGAGGTTTGGGTAGGATGGTGTCAAGGGCCTCTCGTATTGGTGGGGCTGCCATGGCGATGGGACCTACACCAGCTGAGTGTGAGGCAGCGGCGGCGGATCCAATAGCGGCATTAGACCCGGTGGTCCCAGGAGAGTAGAGCCTTCCAGAGGGGCGACCACTGAGGGGATTTCGTAGGATACCCACTCAGGATCCGGGGAAACTGTTGCACTATATCGACATGCTAGAGAATGTGGTTTTCCTAGAGGCCTGGGAAATTTGGGATGTCAACCGGCAATTCCTCAGCCCTGCTAATATGTGGGAACAACTGAACTGCCCTGGGATGGATTTACCAGGTATAGGCCTTGTCCAGGCTGGTTTTTTACTGTCCTTGGTGGAGGCGAAGCAATATCTAGATGAGCTGGAGGACTTTGTAAATTCCAGTGGTACCCTGTGTCCAATGACAGATTGGTTGAACGTACTGCTGGATCGGACGGTTCCCCCACAACTATCAGATGACGATCTAAGAGAGCACTTCCCCCTACCGGAAGAATGAGAAGAATCCCCTGGGGGGGAACGAGGCTGGTGGAGGGAGCCCGTTGTAGGAAAGCAAGGATGGCGATCAGGACTCGGGTCTTGATGATTTCGCGGATGCTCTTGTGGTAACATTCCAAGTTTCTTTCCTCAGGTTCTGCTCTCAGGCCATTATGGACTTCATACCAATGTCTAAACTACGCAAGAGGACCTTGTAAACATACCTCACTCTCGCCCCTTGGCGGGTGATGATGCAGGACCCTCAGAACCCGCACCTGTGGTCACGTCCAGTTCTGTGTCTAGCGGGGCTAGGACACCCGGGTTGGCCTCTCTAGAGTTTTCGGACCTTCCGACAATATACGGAGGGTCTTGCTTTGGGGTCCCATCAACATCGACTCATAAGCAATAACAAGAGTTAAATATCTGTAATTACTCTCCACTAAATTCATTACTGCCACATGTTGATCATGCAAACTGACGTCCATTCCCTTCTCTATTACGTACAGTTCTTCGATTGGCATGGGCTAATACGGCTAGGATGGTTGGGATTTCTGGCAGTGCCCCTCCTAGAGCCATGCCAGTAATTGTGGAGATAGTTACATAGCCCACCCATGCTACAGCTCCCCCCATCATTGGAGGGACCACCAGTGGGGTCGTGCCGGAGTTCATTGAGGTGGGGTCTGACGATGAGGATCTGTCGGTCGACCCAAGTCCCACAGCGTCTGATCCAACGCCAGCTGTCACACCTAATCCCACGCCAGATGTAGATCCCACTAAAGATTTATTGAGGGCATACCCCACATATGAGCCTTCCAACCATGTGGACTAGGACGAGATGGCCTCTGACGATGAGGACAATGATATAGTCCACCGCTGATCATGGAGGCTGATCGTACACTTTATTGAAAAGACCCCCAAGCATTATGGATGGATGAGATGGAAAAACTTCACTCATGACAGTGTGAACTATGTGTTGGGGAAGTAGATGCCCAGTTCCCTCATCTGCTCATCTGAGATCTCATGTCAGAGAAGATTTGGGAGTATGATAGTTGCCTCAGTGTGGGATGGTAGAAGAAGAAGGAAACGAACACCAAGAAACTCTAGGAGGATGAAAATTAAGTCCAACGGCTACAGATCTGGTAGAATGAGCACTCAACCTATCTTAATGCACAATCAGAGTAGATCATTCAATTTCAGGCCCAGTTGGTAGAGGCGGAAGTGCATCTAATGAAATATTCCAATGAAATGGCCTTCATTCAGGTCGACATAGAGCAGGACCAAACTGAGGCTGATGAATTGCACCCCATCGCTATTGAGGAGGAGCGAGAGTTGATCCAGCGGCAACAACTCCTGGATGCCACAAGTCGAAGGGTGTCTGAACTGCAACTTTATTTTGATAGGGTTAACCCCACCATGGGAGGAATAAACCCCTGAGTATTGTAAGATCACAAACTCTTAAATGTACTTTCATGTTTCGATTTATTTGATGTTGTAGCATCCATGAGTCTTGTTGTCGAGGTTGGATATATACACATCTATTATATTCGTGAAATGTATAGTGGTCAACCCCTAAGATTATGCGGGTTGAGCCCAATGTGAGAAACAAGGGGTGATCACCATGTTATTCCATCTGAACATAATGCGTCAACCAAGCTTCGGGTATCCTGGATTTAAGTAACCAATCTGGATCTTCTGGGAAGACATGGGAGAGGCCCGATCGGAGGATTAGGACCTTAGAACAATTGACAATCCGTTCATCCGATG
Source organism: Viscum album (assembly GCA_963277665.1). Taxonomy (NCBI): domain Eukaryota; kingdom Viridiplantae; phylum Streptophyta; class Magnoliopsida; order Santalales; family Viscaceae; genus Viscum; species Viscum album. Next base: position 1,495,818,886 of record OY728142.1, read on the forward strand.
TGCTCTGAAGCACGAGAGGGGTAACCCCAGGGGCGTTGGGATTAGTTCGAACATAGAGAAGTGGAAGGTGTGAATCATGATACCAAAAATTCAGAACACTATGGGGTGGGGTGGCATGAAAATAAAGGATAACTATTGACCATGTTTGAAACACAGTATCCTTGTTGCATTAGCCTGAAATAAGGATAACAAATGAGGGCTAACCATTGACCATGTTCGAAACATAGGTCCTAACTCAAAATGTTACCCATTAGTCTTCTGGAATGTTGGCCCACGACAATAGGAGGGCCATAGGCCGAGAATCCATACAGTTTGGGTGTTCCTCCAGAATTGAAATAGGACGAGGTTCTGACTAAGGGGGGAACACAAAGTGTGGAATGTGGAGTGAGGTTTTGATTGAACAGAATCCAACACCATTGAAGTTACGCCATCGTGGTGGTAGCACACCAATGGATGCATCGGTTTGATCATGGACCATTCCTTCTTTCAGATAGGACCTCTCTGGCGAGGGATCCATCACTTCCTAATGTCATCTTAGGGAGTCCCAGAATTTTTTGGGGTATAGCTCCAGTTACATGGTTCCTTGTGAGGGGTCAGGACATGGGCCAGAAATGGGGAGGAATGCGATTTTACATTCCCTAGGGCTGGACCCTAGGAGAAATACCAAGGTGTCTCTACATATCCCATAAGGATGGGAATCAATCCATGTGTAGTTATAGAAGCACAACATAGTTATAGACCAACACTAATAGGTGAAATCCTCTCTGGAAAAGTCTCTGGTGCATCCCATAATCAAATTGGGGTATTCTAATCTTGTTCAGGGTAGAACTGTAGTTTAGTGTCTTGCGTTGAGGAAATTCTTACAGTTCAACGTCATATGATAGGACGTTTGACGGGAAGTTCCCATAGAGCATGTGGTACAATAGCTATGAAACGAAAGTGAATGAGGACTTGGAGTCCAAATCACACCACGCATCCTCGGAGGAAACTCTTCTGGTCGAGGGACCTAGAGTGAGAATTATGCTGGGCCCGAAGCAGAGTGGTCGGGAATTCTTACGTACCCCATGAGGATGGAAATCATGCCATACATAGTTCTGGAAGCATAGTTTAACGTCATTACAGACAATGATAATCTTGGCCGCTTTGTTACATAGCCTACCAAAACTACTAAACCCACGTGACTCATGCCTGGTGTGGGAAACAAGAAGTAATGGTGGGACTTTCCTGACACAGGAAGGGGAATGTTAGGATGAAGGGATGCTCAGTGAACACCAGCCTAATGATGCAGACTCGTCCATGAAGAGATCCTAGACGCGCGAAGAGATAAAGTCAAGTATATTGGAATTCTACTTGAACATGGGGAAGTGGAAATGTGTGAATCATGATGCTCAAAATTCGGATCACAATGATGGCGGCGTGATGATGGAGGATAACTGTTGACCATTGCGGAAATGCAGCATCCATATCGCGTTAGCCTGGAATGGGGATGGAAAAATGAGGGTCGACTGTTGACCAAGTTCAACACACGGGACCTGTCGTAGATGTCGTCCAGAATCCTTAGGGGTGTTGGCCTGAAATAGTTGGAGAGCCCTTAGTCCCATCATCCATGGAGATCCCATAAGCCTAGAATCCAAGTCATCTGATGGTCCACTGGGATGTGGAAGAGGATGATGATCCAAATGGCGAGCTCATGAATCTTGGTCCTATAACGAGGGGAATGTCTCCATGAAAACTCCACACATCGGGCTCTTTGTCAAAACTCTCCTGAATAAATTAATAAATCGTATTAGATAGAGGTAGACGAGTCCCTTCCAATAGGTAGATCTGAGATGAGGGTCATAGAGTTCAGACCATGAATGGAAGGAAACACAGGAGGCATGTGGTGGGGTAATTACAAAAACTGGATGTGAATGGGAACTGGGTGTTCCGACCACCACCTATTCCCAAGGAGAGGTTTCAGGTCTAGGGACAAAAAAACTAGAGTTGAGCTGGGCCTGAAGCAAAGAGAAAAGGCATTTTTATGTACCCCATAGGGATTGGGATCAAGCCGCACATAGTTCTTGAAAGGGTCTTAGTTTAAGGTCTTAGAACACATACAATGAATGGGTAAGGAGAGCAGGAGACACATGGTAAGGTGGTTTCAAAACCCCACATAAATGAGGACATAAGCCCTAATTACCATGTGTTATCTGGGGAAGTTCTCGAGTCGAGGGACCGAACATGAAATTTAGGCTGGGCCCGTGGGGAAGTACCTGGGCGCTCCTACGTATCTGATGAGGATTAGAATCAAGCCATATGTAGTCCTTGATAGATCATTGTTTAAGGTCTTAGAGCACAGACCATGGGCATACCGAAGGACGTCGTATTGCAGATTTGTCCCCCTGATGCGCAAAGGTGCACTAAGGGATAGCTCCAAGAGTGTCAAGATTCTACCTAGACATGATGGGGTGGAACATAATGTGAGTCATGCAAACAACATTCAAGGATGAAGGGGCTGGTGTGATGATAAATGATTACTGCTGACCATGTTCACAACACAACATCCTGTCGAGTGTTCCTGAAATGGGGACAAACAAATGAGCATCCACTGCTGACCATGTTCGCAATGCGAGATTTGTATTAATTTGTTGTCTGAAACCCTCGGGGGTGTTTGAACTTAATGGTAAGAGAGCCCTTAAGCATAGTATCCATACTGTTCTTGGGGGTCTCTCCTGGTATGAAAGATAACGGTGGTCTGAATGAAGGGGAACACGAAGCTTGACATGTGGGAGGAACTTGCCTAAGTTGAATATGACACTCTTGTTCCTAGACCAGAGTACTCTTAACACTTGGGTGAACCACTAAAATGGGTCAAAGGACTCACCTTTAGGGTGGCCAAGAGATGGGGGATTCCCAAGAGAAGGGGGGCATGGTGCCAAAAACCATCTACCACACCTATATATCCCCCTCATGGAGAGGAACAGGCTAAGGGGCCTAAGTGACTGGGAGATTAGAAGATCTCTAAGAGATGTGGCTGGACCTGAAGACTAGACATCCCAGTGGTCCTACATATCCCATATGGATGGTAATCAAGACACATGTAGTTCTGGACAAGATCATAGTTTATGGTCTAAGAGATCAGACCAAGGAGGGGTGTAAACCATCCAAGTAAGTGAATACCTCGACCCGATCCCTAAGCCCACGTGAGTGAAACTCGGTGTGGGAAACAAGGGAGGAAGATTCCTATTGCATCATATGGAATGCACACCAAAGTGAAATCGGTGCGGAGCCCCTACTACGGCTCTGGTCCTCCTAACGTACAGATGTGCACTGAGGAACAGTACCAAGATTTTCGAAGTTCCACTTGGACATGATAAGGTGGAGAAGGATGTGAATCATGTAACTGACATTTGGGGGTTAAGGGGGATGGATTGACAATGGAAGATAACTTTTAACCATAACGGAAACTTAGAATCCATATCACATTATCTTGAAGTGGGAACCACAAATGAGCATCGACCGCGGACCATATTTTCAATGCAAGATTTGTATCAATTTTTGGTCTGCGACAGTCAGGGGAGTTGTCCCGTAATGGTAGGAGAACCCTTAGGCCTATAATCCATTCCACTTGCGGGTCCCTTTGGGTGTGAAAGGTGATGGAAGCCCTAATGAAGAGAAACACAAAGCCTGAAAAGCGGGTGAAAATATGTCTGAGTAGAGTCCAAGATTCCAGGTACTAAACCAGAGTACCCATGGGCTCATTGGTAAACCACTGAATAGGGTTGACGAAGGAATCTGGGAAGGAGACGGTTGGACAAGGGGCCAAGAAGAATTGGAGATTTCCGAGATATGGGGCTGGGCCTGATGTCTGGAAATTTGGGTGGTCCAACTTATCCCATAAGGATGGAAATCAAGCCACACGTAGTTCTCGAAGATACCCGGGGGCAGAATACCCTAACAGGGACGTGTACGACACGACGAATAACCCGACATGAATGAGTACATAATCCTTTACCACACCGCACAGTCCCATAAGAGAGAACATGGGCCAGGGGCCTGAAAAGGCTAAAGGGACTGATGCTAGTCCTCGGATAGGAAGGCCTGACCAGCTCGCAGTTTAACGTTCTATATAGAGGATGAGGGTGGGAGTAGGAGAACCCAAACAAGGGAGGTGTATGGAATGACTAATAACACGATGTGTATGAGGAAAAATTTCATACCATACCACACAACCCCATGAGAGAGAGAACATGGGCCAGGGGCCCAAAAAGGCCAAGGAGCCTTAGTCAGGAAGGCCTGACCAGCTTGCAGTTTAACGTCTTGTGGCTAGGATGAGGGAGGATAAGTTGTCTCATCCAGGGATGTGTATGACATTGAGAATAACCCGACGTGATGGAGGACATAATCCCACACCATACCGTACAATCCCATAAGAGAGAACTTGGGTTCGGGGTCCGAAATGACCAAGGGGCCTGAGGGTAGGAATTTATAAGAGGAAGTTCATCGTTGGAGAAACAATGGGGCAGAATGATCCATTATACTCGATGCTTGGGACATCTTGGGGTGACCTCAACGATCTAGGACAGCTGTTGACCATGTTCGAAACACAGCGTCCCTATAGTGACCTGAAATGGGTGTAACAAATGAGCATCGACCACTGACCATATTTGAAATGTAGGACTTGTATCGATTTGTTACTCGGCACCCTCGAGGGCGTTGGCCCGAAGTGGTAAGAGAGCCCTTAGTCCTAGAATCCATACCATTCAGGGGCCCCTTCGGATGGGGATGGTGATTGAATCCCATTGAAGGAGTGGGTGAATCATAGTTGTACCCATCTACGAAAGAGTTGAACATATCCAGGGAGGGGGACGTATAGCCGGATCGAGGCTAGATTGGAGGAAATTGGCAAAAATGATTTCACCCCAGCCATATGTCTTAACCTAGGGGGAAGATTCTGGCATTCGGGTTGGTCCAATAGACGAAATGTTTGGGCGTTCCTACGTACCCCATGAGGATGGGAATCAATCCATACGTAGTTCCTGAAGAACATGTAGTTTAACATCATGTGGTGAAGACGTGGGAGGATAGAAGAACAGGATTGGGGACATGGAATGACCATTATAATCCTCATATGAGTGGGTCTAGGGAAGCTTACTCCACATCATTCAAGGACACTCTGGGGAGACTATACCCAAGGCGGACAGTGAAAGAGAAGATCTCAAGGATGGGCACAAGATGGGCGTCTGAGCGTTCCTACATATCCCATGAGGATGGGAATCAAGACATATGTTGTTCTCAAGATTCATTTTGTCATCATGTAGGACGATGCACATTTTAAATTCATGCAGGACTGGACAATTTATGGTTATGTCGGATCTTCATGCAGTTTAGGGTCATACAGGACCATCCAGTTAAAGGTCGTGCAGGACCATACAGTTTAAGGTTGTGTAGGACCATACAGTTTAAGGTTGTGTCAGACTGTACAATTTAAGGTCGTTTCGGACCTTAATGGATCTAGAAAAGTATTTCTTTAGTAACATGGCATTTTTGGGAGGAGTTATGCGCTCACTATCCATGGACACAAAGGACTATGATCCATTAGAGTAAACCTTGTGAATGATGTAAGGTCCATCCCATTTGGGCTCCAACTTGGGTGGTTTTTTTCCAGGGATCACTGGAGCTCGGAAGGCCAACACTAGGATACCTTTCAAGAAATAGTGGAGATGAACCTTCATGTTGAAGGCTCTAGCTATCTTATTTTGATGACTTTCTAGATTGTACAGGGCACAGAGCCTACACTCGTCATGTGCATCCAATTCATCTAAACAGATTTCGGCCACCTTATCTGGTTCCTTCTAGTCATAGACTACAGTTCATAATGATGGCATCTGGATCTCGATGGGTAGGATGGACTCGGCCCCATACAATTGGGAATATGGAGTCACCTGGGTGGAATTGCGAGTCGTCGTCCGATAAGCCCAGAGGGCATTGGGGAGTTTTTCTGGCCAACTCTTCTTGTTCTGGACAACCATTTTCTGCAAAATGTTCGAGAGGGTTTTGTTGAATTCTTCGATCTATCCATTTTCATTCACGTGACAGTGAGTGGTATGATTCGAACGGATATTTTACCTAGCGTACAATTTATTAATCTCAGCTGCTCGGAAATTTGTGCCATTATCGGTGAGCACGATGTGAGGGACTCTGAATCGGTAGATGATGTTGGAGCTCACAAAATCGACAATGGATCGGGCCTTGACTTCCTTGAGTGGGACTACCTCTTCCCATTTGGAGAAGAAGTTTGTAGCGGTCAGGACGAACCTTCATTGGAGAGCTGTCACTGGTGGGTATGGTCCCACGACATTGAGCCCCCACACTGCAAAGGGCTAAGAGTACTTGGTGGAGTGGAGAGGTTCTGGAGGCTGATGCAGGAAATTAGAATAAACATGGCATGTGTGACATCTCTTGGGGAACTCGATACAATTGTGGATCATATAGGGCCATAAGTACCCTAGTCTCTGGATCTAATGGGAAAGCTTCGGCCCAGCCTAATGGGGTCCGCAAAAACTAGCATGAACCTCTTGCATGACCTGAGTAATCTCAACTCCTTGAATGAAATGGAGGATAACACCATCAAAACCATGATTATAGAGGATCTGCTCAAGACTAGGACCACTCTAGAGGGTAAACTATAGTGTTCGACATCGGATACATTCTTGCTCAGCCTGATCATCCTGGAGACAACCATTTTGGTGATACTCGACAAAAGGTTCTCTCATGTCAGTAGTCGTCTCAACCACTACATCTAAAGAACCTGGTGCTCCTGATGTAGAGGATCTGATGGTAAGATTTCTTACCCGCGGGCCTTCTTCATCCACTGAGATGATGGGGGAAATGACTCTCTGGTGTGCCACATGTATAATCAGATCATCCTGCTTGGGTTCTCCAAGTGACATAGCTAAACCGGCCAATGCGTCCGCTCGAACATTCTGTGATCAAGGGACATGGGTAACCTCTAGTCGAGAAGGGAACTAGGCCATTAGAAAGAGTTTGCAATCTAGCAATGGCACGAGATATGGCTTTCAGACAACATAGTCGCCATTGAACTTCTTGATGACTAGTTCAGAATCCCCTTTCATGTGAAAATGGGGCACATCGATCTCAAGGGCTAGTTTGAAGATAGTGATGAGAGACTGATACTCTACCTCGTTGTTGGTGCAGCCTTTTGACAACATGAATGAGTACGGAAGAACGGCTTACACCGGACGGATAAAGACGATACCCAGACCCACTCTGTTGAGCCTAGGATCATTGATCCTCCTTCTAGTGGGGCTCCGGGAGGCACCGTCGAAGTGAATTTTCCAACATGAGACAGTATTATCAACTGAGGGGATTGCCTCATTAAGAAAATCTAGGTCCAGGGATTTATCTATGGAGGTTGGATGGGCAGCTAAAAATTCTTCCAATTATTGCCTTTTTATATCCTTCTCGGGCACAAACCTGATGTCAAACTGTTGGAGAATTACCGCCCACCGTGCTAGTCTTCCAGTCAACATGGGGTGGTTCAAGATATACTTCTATGGTTCTACCCAAGAAACCAACTTAACCTCATTGTGTTGAAAGTAATGTCGCAATTTCTTTATGGAAAACGCGAGTACGTAGAAACTATTTTCGATGGGGGAGTATATGTTCTCCGTATCATAGAGCATGCAGATGAGGTAGTAAGGGTGGTTCCCTATCCCCTCACTGTTCTTATGGGCAAGCAGGGCACCGAGAGACCATTCCAAGGCAGTAAAATAAAGGACCAACGGGTTTCTGGAGGTGGGTGGCATCATGACTGGAGGCTGGAGAAAATACTGCTTGATTTCCTTGAAAGTGGTCTGGCACTCTTTGTCCCATTCATAGGCGTAGCCTTTCTTCATGAGCCGGGAAAAGGCTTTACTCTTTCCAGCCAGATTCGAAATGAATCGGCGTATGTAGGATAAGTGGCCTTGAAGACCATGAAGCTCCCAAATATTACTCAGGGGAGGCATCTGGCTGATGGCTTTGATCTTCATTGGGTCAATCTCAATGCCCCAATATCTGACAATGAAGCCGAGAAACTTCTCGGAGGTGACCCCAAAGGCACTCTTCAATGGGTTCATCTTCAATTGGCGGGAATGGAGGAAGCCGAATACTTTCTAATGGTCCTTGATATGGTCATATCTCTGATAATATTTGAACTCCAGATCTTCCACATCGCACTCCACCAATGTTCTGATAATTGGATTGAATATGCATTGCATGGCCCGCTGATAGGTGGCACCTGCATTTTTCAGGCCGAAGGGCATAACCTGGTAATTGAAAGTACCATTGGGGGTACTGAAAGTGGTGGAATACTCATATTTGGGGCCCATCCCTTTTTGGTTGTACTCGAAATTCCCATCCATAAAGGAGATGTCTTGGAACCTGACCGTAGCGTCAATCAACAATTCTGTCATAGGAAGGGGAAAATCGTCCTTCAGGCAGTGGCAATTGAGATTGCGAAAGTCAATACAGACACGGATCTGCCCGTTCTTTTTCCTAACTGGCACAATGTTGGCTAGACTCTTGGGGTATTGGACTTCCTTGATGAAGTTGGAATTGATGAGCTTGTCAACTTCGGCCTCAACCATATCACTGTGAGAGGGGTGCATCTTTCTGGGAGGCTTCTTGAACCCGCGATTGTTTGTCGGGAGACCAAGGCGGTGGACGGCTACCTGGGGATCTACTCCTGGAATCTCACTTTTACTCCAGGAAAACACATCACAGTGTTGTTTAAGGAAGTCCACATACCACTGATGCTACTCGAGGGACATGGCGGCACTAATCAATGTGGGCCTCGGATCTGCCTCGCTACCAAGGTTCACCTGTACCGGTTCGTTTACCATGGTAGAGACACCTTCTTCAAAGGCAGGGGATAATCCTCAAGATCCTCTTCTCCACTTCTGGATGGATCTTCAGCAGGGGGAGTCACTTCCGTTGCACTAGACACTGATGGGAAGCTGGTTCCGGCTTGAGTGATGGTGGTCAGCACATCAGGAGATTCATGTGCCGCTGAGACCATGGCGATGACGACAGTTGACCCAATCTCGTCTGGTCTTCCGCCCAGATGGACATGCTTGATGATGTCAAACCAATAGTGGTGTGTTTTCTTGATCCGGTTAATCCCATCCTGGGAAAATATACATGTATGACGTATTGCTATTGCCTTGGGGCGGACATCCCGATATCGTATGGGGGTATGAGGTTTAGGGGTCACCTGAGCCTGGTTGTTCTAGGAGTATGAGGTGATCCTTCGCCATCACATGGACCTGAGAATATTCCTTCCTCTCGTACCTAAAACAATAAAACACTTCCCCATTTCGGGGGTCATGGCCTCCAGTTGATGGATTGGGAAGACATAGGCATCATCCATACCTACACAGTGATCACTTGTGACCGGTGCGAGTTCAACCTCACTTTCCAGAATCTACTTATCATTTCAATTGTAATAGTCATCTTCCAGGTAAAGAGATTCACAAAAGGAAAAAGGAGATGCATCTCCTTGGAGCATTCCTACTAGACAATTATGGGAGTATTTGAGGCATTGGTGATACGACAAAGGGAATTCTGCATGCAGGTGGAGCCATGGCCTTCCCATCAATGCGTTGTATGCGGTGTCCAAGAAGACAACCATGAATTCAGTATTAGATACTAGGCCTCCGAACTGAGTCTTCAAATGGATCTTGCCGACCAAGTTATGATCGGTCCTACCGTATCCCTGGATTCATAAGGTTGGAGGGAGTTAAATCATCCTCAGACAACCCCAACTTCCGCAGTGTCCGAGTCGGGATTAAGTTAATCCCAGAACCCGTGTCAACAAGACAATGGTGGACCTCCAAGCCATTGAACTGACCAGTGATGTATAGTGGATGAATGTGCCCCTGTGTGGGAGGGTCTTCTACTTCACTAGAGAATGAGATAACTTCCTGGCATTCGACATTCTCAATTGTCTCAGCATGGAATGATATTACAGCTACTACCTTTATCTCAAACTGGCGGAGTCCTTTTAGAGCCTCGTTGAGCACCTTAACGATGTCTAATGAGAGGAGAAGAGCCTTGAGGATAGAAATCATCGTTAGGATGCTGTCAAGGTGGATCAAAACATCATACTTCCATGATAGGTGTGAACTTCTGCTTACATGTGGCCAATCAGTGATTGGAGGCATGACGGGCCGTGCCGACTCGACCGGTGGCTTGCCAGTGCTAGGCACACCTTGTTGCTCACTAGTTGAGGCATGAAGAGTAGCTACCGGATGAGGAACAAACAACTGAGATTTTCCTGTAGCGTAGAGAGAGTCTCTCTGGTAGATATGAAGTAGCTATGCCTAATCTAGTAGTACAAACTACGGTAGAGGTAGATCTAAAGACGCCAGATGAGGAGGTTGCACGTGGGGAGCTCTGTGTTGGGCCTACTATCTTGTCATAGTGGTGCGCACAGCTTGGTGGAAAGTGCTAGCTGACATGCCTTGATGGCGCATGTGGCCACGATTCTGCCGATGTTGACATCAGCTGGGGACTTTGTGGAGGTTCACATGGAATTCCCCCTCATCGGGAGTCATATAGTGATTTACCAACTCAATGGTATTCACCAAAGTTTACCCCTGACTATCGCTTGACGAATCATCCACCAATGGGAATATTCAGGGAAGGATCCCGATCTCTGGGGGCAGGAAGTAGCCGAGAGTGTGGGATGACAACGACATTGGTGGAGCGTGTTGCTTCTTCTTGTGTCGTCGATGCTTGCTCTTCTGGGAAGAGACCAGCTGATATGATGATGTAGAGGTGCTATTTGCAGCTTCTAAAGGCCCCGGATGATTCAGGTGTTCCTAGATAATACCATGGGTGTGTGCGACTGTGTTACGATCCATCCAGTCATCGTAATTCCGGGATTCATGGCTGGGAACCTGCAGCCACTCAACTTCATCGTCGCTACTGCTTTCTGACCTCACAAAGACACCCACCACATGTTCCGGGGCCGGACCTAGCTTGACTATGTTGTTATTGACCTGGTCTTGGAGCCATTCTTTAATCACATAGCACTTCTTGAGGGTGTTCCCCAGAATCCGATGATAGGGGCCGTAGTTGGGGAGATCTGTGAGATTCGCCTCTACCTGCCTTCTAGACTCATGTAAGCGCACAATCCCCTTCTCTAGAGCACTAAAAAAGTATCCGGTGATCTGATCCGCATTGAATGAGTAAGTCGGGTTTCTTTTCTCTAGATAGGGGGGCTCTGGGAGCCTAGCACTGATGAGGGGTCGGAGGAGCCTACAGAGGAGGCAGAACCTGATTATCTCACAGGGGTGGTAGTGGCACATTACGCGGGGGAGCCTGACGATTCTGAGGTGGTCGCTGCTAGGCAGTAGGTGGTGCCTAAGGCGGAGGGCCTCTGTGTGGTTGAGGAGCCGGTGCTACTGGCAGCAATTCTAGCTAACTGGGGGCTTATATCTGGGCCACCGCGGTGGGCTCACCTCTACCATCCCTCCTTTCTAGGATCACTGGGGGTAGCAGACACACCTGACTAGCCTGTTGCAGGGATTCCTCAAGGCGCTGGGCCTTATCTAAGAAGTTTTGGAACCCTCCATGGTAGTTCTGAGTGATCAGGGAAAGAACCAGTTTGTTTTTGACATTCTGCACGCACATTGTCAGTAATTGCTCTAGAGTCAGTGACATGTCAAGGGAGTATGTGATCCCCTTCCACCAGGCGATGAAGTCCGCAACACACTCGTCGGGACTCTGCTTGCACCTGGAGAGGTCGTCAATGTTGGTCTTTTATGTGGTGGAGCTAAAATGGAATAGGAATTTCCAGCGAAGATCCTCCCAACCGATCACTGATCCAATGGGGAGCTGGTTGTACCAGACAAACATAGGGTCTTCCAATGTCTGCACAAAAAATCAGAGTTTGGCGACTTCCTTTTGTGCTGGAGTCCCCAAAATGGGGCCACACCTGGAGGATAAGTGGTCCAGGTGTTGCAGTGGGTCCCTTGTTTTGTTAAAGGCCGAGAATGTGGGATTTCCATATCTTGGGGGTGCAGGCATATCATCCACCCACACTGGATACGACTTGACATCTGGTGGGACTGCCACCTTCCGCGTTTCCAATGCCTCAATGCAGGCGATGATTGCTGCCATTGGATCGTCTGGGAGGGTTTCCCTATCTTGATGGGGATCCCTAACCACGGGTGAATTACCAGGATCTTCGATACGGTAGATGGGTTTAGAGGCTCGTATAGCGGACGGTGGAATGGGCTGCGGGGCAGCTGTGGGAACCCAGGATGGATTCCTCTGATTGTTGCGCTGTTTAGGCGGGTTTGTCGAGACGTATCATGCCCTCTTTCCATGACTTCCGGCTTCAACCCTATTTGTGGGAGCAGTATGATCAGGGTTTCTTGGAGGCATCTCGCTTGGGGGAAGTTGTTCCTACCCCTGCTGCCACGGCCTAGGATTGCATTGTCGGGTCATCACTCTATAGCGCATTCAGCCAAGAGTTCATCGACTAGCCTCTCCTGATCAGAAAGTTACAGGCACAACTCGACCATCTCGGGGTCTTCCTCCATCTTCTACACTGAGGAGGATGGGTCAGAGTGCTTGACAGCTCCGACATGCTCTTTACCCTTTCTGGCATTCCGACTATGTACCAACGACTCAGTGGGTACAGGGAGACCTGGGAGGTTCATCTGCTGGCAGGTAATTCTCCTTGATGGGTCTATCAATGGTGGCACATCCCCAGGGGGTAAGTCTCCATAAATAAATTCCATGTCTTCTTCCATGTCTAGGATGTTGACCATGTGGACTGTGACCCTTCCTAGGGGAATGTCCTCAATATCATGTATCGAGTCATGTTTTCGTCGAATAGGGCTGAAGAGGAGGGAAACATACTTCTCCCAGCCATGGACTTGAACGTGGTGGGTAGCTTCCATGATGATTTTTCTATGTACCCTGAAACTATGGACACATTTTTGTTGGAGGGTCATCTGGCGACCTGGTGACTCAGGGCGCTGGGCCATGGGGAGTGCAGCCAAATCGACCAGACAACATTGTTCGCTGATTTCCAGAAAGTGCACTAGGCCCATGGGGTACACCACCCGATGATACCAAAGTCGAAAGTGCATCGCCCATAGGATTTGGAAGAAGCACTCGACATCCTCTAGGGTGAGGGATTCATATGCACAGAAGTTCGATGCTTCCATCGGCCAGAACTTCTCCGCGAAGTGATCGGCTGCAAGAATGTTCCAGAAGCTCTTGGGATAAGATTCAGGGTCTGGACCTATATTTATCCACTCGTCAACTGGAGGCAGCTGAGGAACTGGTAGTGGTACTGAGGCGGACCATTGAGACAGTAAACTGGGTGGCAGAGAATACGGAGAACGAGCCGATTGGCCGCCAAATTCTGGGCCACCCTCCAATGAGTTTCGTGATCTGACCACAATGTCACGATACGTCGGGTTGACAGCCACAACTTCTGGTGCAGGGATTGAGGTTACCGGCAATGGTTCACGCTGTTTCTCAACAACCATTGGCCCCCAAAATATATCTCCATGATCTCTGGTCTAGGTAGAGGGTGATTCTAGTGATGATGGTGGTGACTGCACTGTCGGAACCTCTGGGACTCCCAAAATTTCCTCCTCCTGGATGTACCTACGAAGAGTGGTGGGAATCTGGTGGATTTCACACTCTGGAAGGATGAGTCTGATATGCCTTGTTCATGCCCCATTCCTTGACACAGAGGACCGAGGGGAGGATTCTACCGCTGAGTCGCAATATGCTTCAGAATCCGAGAAATAGACCAGTTAAACCTCTGTATGATGCATTTGGGTATTCTTCTTGCGGTTGTGATGACCTGCCTTCATGCCCCAGGATGGCTCTTTGGGGAAGGGAAAATTCTCGCCACGAGGAGGTCCTTCGGCCGTACTATTGTTGGGGCGGGGAGTACATCCGCCTGAGTGGTCCAGGGTGCGATGAGAACCGGGGTAGAAGTTAAAGGGGACACAGGGATGACCTCCATGCTGGATGCTGGTACGGGTGGGTCCCCCGCTGGAACTGACGAGAACCGGAGTAGGACCTCCATGCCTGGTTCCCTTGGTGACGTCAGCGTGAGGCAGGTCCCCGTGCTGATCAGACCGAACACGGGTAGGACCTTTGTGTTGTGTGCTGGCGAAGTGAAGTTGATCTCCACCCCTCAGGTTAATAGGAAGAATAATACCTCTATCGTGTGCTATAATGAAGTGAGGAAGGTCCTCACATTGGAGAGTGACTGGATGTACAACTTTGCTACCCCATCGGTCCGTGGTAGGATGGATGGCTCCATACCCAGTGTAATGAGCGTGAGAGAGGCTCCCATATGAGGTGTTTCTACCACGGGGAAGGCCTTCATTTGGGTAGAAGGTGGCAAGGGGAATACCTCCAAGCCAGGCCTGGGAGTGGGAAAGGTACGCATATTCTGTGGTGGTTGCACAGGTAGGGCCCCATAGTGGGTGGCATTGCTACAGGTTAGTCCACGGTGGCCACTAACTATGCCTGTAACCAAGAGAGTCGACCCAGCCTGCTCGTGGGGTGGTTGGGGCCTCCATCCAAGTTGGGCATATAGCTTCCCATGCTTAGAATATGCAAGGGGTTGATGATGAATGTCGGCGGTGGTTTTTGCCATAGTATCCACTGACGTTGACGCCCCTCGATGGGTGTCGTCCTCAGCCTATGCCCGATACTAGCGTCGGGTCAGCCGGGCTGGTGCCGGTGGTGCATGTAGGTAGTCCACCTACTCTTCAGTTCGGGGAATCGGGGGGCGGCACTAGCGCGGCCTAGTGGGGGCCCTCGCTGTTATCCCTTGGGACGGAACTCTGGCCGAGCGTGCCCGAAAATCCCCTACCTTATCGGCGTAGGGCATGGAATCGTCGAGTCATTCTTGGGAGAAGCTCCTGAAATGGTTGATGATCAGAGTGGGGAGCAACAGCTCCCTTCGCAGCCCTCGGGGGCGACGTTGACGGCGAGGCACATACGCCTCTAAATTTAGGCGGGCCATGCCTTCATAGGGATGGCCCCTTTCTCCTCGTACATATGTAAAAGGTCATTGATTACCCTATTTGGATAATCTCTGATGGGGAGAGGGGGTGTGGGTGCCCAATATTCACAACAATCGAGGCCATCGTAGAAAAGGCAGAACCACACGGGGTTGCCGTGTTGAGATCACCCCTGCCCTCGCATCATTGGGCGGGAGGTGATCATGCTCCGAATGCAGCAGTTGGGCTCCTGAAGGTGGGGAGATCAGCTCATTAGTACTGACAGAAAAATTAATCAACACCCAGTGCCCCAGCGCCATTCCTCCTTCCATCGTCGGTAAGAGGGATCCACGCTGACAACGTCACAGACCGAGATTCCCAACGTCTTGACTACCCCAAATTATGGTGAGTTTTATGCCAAGACCGCTATTTTCTTGGTGGGACCCAGTGCTGGATATCTAGATCTGGTGACACGTCACTCTACTAATGACTCGAGATCTACTAATCTCCACATTGAGGAGAAGATCATCACATTGGGTTCAACATTTTTGTTTCCGACGCTTTCACCAGGGCACGTGCGTCCGTCTTCTTGATTGTGACAGGAACAACTTTTGTTACCCTGCATTCCCACTTTCCAAAGGCAGGTGACATTCTCTCCTTGTTCAGAGACATCTACTCCTTTATGGAAACGAGATGATGGGATGTAGGTTCTTCCTTTTGTATATTCCTCCTAGGAACTATTCACCTAGTTTGGGTCTCCCTCATAGACTTAATACGTTGTTTGTGAAACTCTTCCTAGCACCAAACTTTCATGGACACCAGTTAATTAAGATGCTTCTGTTGGGACATTCCAAGGCGTCCGGTCAGGACATCAACCTCTAGTTGGGGGAGTAGTAAAGTTGAGACACCACTGGCATTTCTGGACGTTGGGGAATTGGTGTGTCTGTCTTTTGTCCCTTATTAAAGGGCTTCTCAAGGGAACGAAAGCCTGAGGCATCCCACATAGAGTGTGGGGAATCATATTCCATAGGCATGTATCTGAGGTTTTCCTCAGCTTCTAGTGTTTAGCACTGGGTATGCAACAAGTTTATCGTCTCGTGGAGACAGATTGGGCAGATCAGAACACTAGCTAGAGTGGATCAGATTTAAGAACCCCCTTGAGGGATCACCGTTATGGGGGTTAGCATGTAGGCAGCTTACCGAGTACTGTAAAGGGGAATGAGGTGGCATGATCTCACCGGGATGTGGTGGCCCGGGTAAGAATCTGGATAGAAAATGGTTTTGGTCTTGATCCCCTAAGAGACATCCTACGTACCATGCCTTGACATGGATAAAAGCCCTCATAGTTCAGTTATGGATGCCGGTGAACAGACATGAATGAGGACCTTGGTCAAATGGGAGATGGGATTGAACCTCAGGGGGGCTTCCTATGTACCATTCCTTGACAGGGATCAATGTCCACATAGATCAGGTTAGGGGCCTGACACACCGACATGAAGGCGTTCGGGACCAATGGTTGGTGGGCTTGAACCTCAGAGAGGCATCCTACATACCATGCCGGGACATGGATCAATGTCCTCGTAGTTAAGATTATGTGGGTCTTACACTCTAAGCTGCCCAAGGAGCTGGTGAACCGACGTGAAAGAGGTCAGAACGACCGGGTGGTGGGATTGCAATAGCTTACTGCTGGATTGGGATACATTTTAACGTCATACGGGACCGGGACATATCAGCGAACCTACGAGAATAAGGTCTTTCTTCCACTGGGTGTTGGGATTGAACCACATGGAGGCTTCCGACATACCATGCCTTAGCATGGATCAAAGTCCTCGTAGTTCAGAATGGTATGTGGGTGTCGGCGAACTGGCGTGAAGATGAAACTTGGTCCGATGGATGGTTGGATTGAACCTCAGGGAGGATTTCTACATACCATTCCATGACGTTGATCAAATTACTCGTAGTTTGGGAATGGTTTCATCAGTGAACCGAGGTGAAGGTAAACCCATGGGTCCACTGGTGGTGGGCTTGAACCTCGCAGAGGCTTCCTTCATACCATACCATGACTTGGATCAAAATCGTCGTAGTTCGGGTGTGCAGTTTATTGTCATGCGAGATGGGGCATTTGAGGATTTTGCTCTGAGGCGGCCCAGGGTGTGTCATAGTCGGTGCTCACACTAGGATCATGGAGTCATGATCATTGTGAGATACAAGAGGCTACAGGTACCTGATGATCACATTGCGAAGGATGTGTCTGTGGGAAGCGAAGAGGGGATTATGCGTTGGGAAGCCCATGGTGCTGGGACTTACTCCAGGATTGAGGCCAGAGGGTGACAAAGTGAAGTGGGAGAGGGAAAGGGTACCCCCTTTGTTCATTTCCCCTCTTGGTCCTTGGCACCAGGGATGTATGGTGGTGCATGGGTGCCACAACCCACAAGAAAGGATAGGGGGATTATTCTGAGGTGTCTGCCCTTCCCTGTGGACTAACACCACTCACAGAAGGAGGATATCATATCCTGTGGAGAAAAAGGGGTGTGGAGATTGTCTAAGGTGGGGTAACCCCATGTGAGAGGCACGAGGCGATGTCATAGTTTATCGTCATGTGTTGAGGATGAGGGTGCTTGGCAGTTTATCGTCCTGCAGCTCTGACGATGTGGGATTACTCCGCACCCCTAGGACATACATAACTAGTAACCTATGCTCCTTGTAGGAGGTAAGGTACCTGCAATTCCATTCTGAAAGGGGGTCGAAAAGAAAACCATCAAGGGGTCCACGTTAGCATGGATATGCGAAGAATCAATAGCCATTAGCGTTCTTATATGAAGAATCATTCGTTGAAGCAATGCCATGGGCGGTATCATCCAGGGGACATTGAAATCACATCATTCGAGCCTGGAGGGTTGCATGGGAAAAAAAATTTGGGTAGAGGGGTCCATAGGTGGGGACCTTGTGGAGTTTGGTCGCTCGGGGTGGTGGAGGGAACTTGCGGAGAGGTGTGATTTGTGAAGTGGGGTGCTTTAGCCTTAGCATGGGGCAGAGGTGCACATGGAAGGTGCTTCACGAAGTAGAATTGCATTTGTGGAGCACATCCTCATGGAGAAAAGGTGCCTCATGAAGCGAACTATCATGAAGCAATGTGCTTCGCGAAGTATAGTGACCTAGCCTTGGCATGCGGATCACGTGTACGGGATGGGTGTTTCGTGAAGCATAAATGCTCTGCGACAACCCGAGTCCCATTGGGGATCCCCTTCCTTCGCGAAGGCATCCCTATCAGAAGATGGGATCAAAATGAGCCAAGGCGGAGGCATATCACGAACCAAAAATACCATGGGTAGCTCATGGTTTTCAGATTAAAGGGTGCTTCGCGATTTGGGAGATGAGAAGTTGAAAGTTCGGATTGTCCATCTGTTGGGATCTAGGGGAATCTGATATTTATAGGAAAAAGGTGCTGAGGAGAAGAGCTGATGCAGAGTGAATAGGGATTTGGTTTTTTCACGACGGGTCATGAGCTTCAAGGGCGTTGGCGGAGCGTAGCGCCTCCGTTGCTTCGTAGAGGGCTCATGAACGTTTGGGGCGTTGGCAAAGTGTAGTGCCTACGTTGCTTCGTGGTGGGATCGCAAACGTCAGGGGAGTTCGTGGAGTGTACTTCCTCCTTTTCTTCACATAGGGCTCACGAACGTCATGGGAGATTGCGGAGTGTACCGCCTCCTTTGCTTCATTGCGGCCGCGTTGCTTGGGGGGACTCTGTGCTGTGGCTTCGCGAGGCAAGTCACAGGGCCTCTTTTTCTTCGTTCTTTTCGCCCAACATTTTGGCTCCAATAAATGACTCTGGAAAATCAATAAGGATAAATATTATTTCAATTTTGTATATCCACTATTATTCTTTGATAGGATCTTATTGAAAAAAATTGGTGGAAGTTTCTTCCAAAACACAAGATCAAAATATCTTAGGATGATCAATTATAAAGCCAGATAATATGGAGCCTCAAATATCCACACCATGAGTTTCCATAAAATATATTTGTTGTAGAACAATTAGTAATAAGGGAAATATGAAATTTATCAAAATCTAATCACCAATAAGATTTTTCAAACTCATAAAACTGTATAAATAATACATACAAATCATAAAAATAATAATCAAAAAAACCACTAGACATTCAAAAACATCACAACTTATCTTCTTAAAAAATTCAAAAGAAAAAAAAATGATTGGTTACACAATCGCAAATGTTATTCCATAAAGTCTCTCTCACATGCACATTCAAGTGCCACCACAGAAACCCGTAAACTATTCCATACATGCACTCATCCACACCTTCATATATAACCATTCATGTGAGGACCCATGAGAATACCAATGTCTAAAAAATCATTTCATTTCAATTTTTACAAAACATTTAAAATTCCAAAAACAACCAAATAAAAAATAGTTTTCAACCTCCCACACTTCAATCTATTTTTTCATGCTCAAAAATTCATATCCATGGTTTTCTATCCAAAAAACCTTATCATCTCATTAAAATAATTTGATTAATACCTAATCCTTTTCATTTGAAACAATTTAAAAATTAACGTCCACTATCAAAATAAATTTCATAAACCCCATGTTTTAATTATAAAGATCTAATATAATTTAACCATATTTGTTTTTATAAATATTGTTTTTCCCACATCCAAAACAAGATCTCTAAAAATAATTTTTCAGTATCAAAGAAGACATAATGAAACTCACATGGTAAACTAGTTTCGATGGGTGACTTAGACACATGGTTAGCGTCCGTATTGCAAAAAAACCACCATCATAGAAAGAATTCTAGGACCATACCCCCATATCTACAAAGATTTCCAATCCCTAAGAGATCACAAGGACTACTATCTGAACTCCCTTTTCATATCCCAAATGGGAAAAAATCAAAAAAAACAAAAAAACAACAAAACAGGTCTTCCCATGGAAACCCAAGGATGAAAATTAGAAAGGTTTCTTGATGTCCACCCCATATCAACCTATTGAGTCCCAAAATTCCTACTCCATATAACCTGACATGTCCAAATAATAAAGGGATCTCTAAAAATAATGATCCTCTAAAGAGGAAACCAGATTTGATTTCATTTTTAAAATAACCAAAACAAGTCGACCCCAAATCAGTCACTCGAGCTGATCCACGACATGATCCAAATGGTGTTCTCGATCCCCATGGGATGGAAACTAATGTCGATCATCAACAATGTAAATATAGGGAATGATTTCACCCAATAATAATTAAATAAATAGAACAATAGAATGATAAATAGACAATCCAACATATATATAATCATCTTTTACAAATTGGTAAAATACAACCAACTAAACAACCAAACCCAACTAGACCTAACGAGTACAATTTATCCATTTGACCTAGAGGGTCTCTCTCAAATTCCAAGAATAACTATCACCCATGGTGATCAAGGCCAAGATGAAACATACAACACACGCTAAAAGAAATAATAAACTATAGGCTGGTGCATAAAAATTCCGTAGGTAAACCCAAACAAATATATTCCAAATGAACTTCCTTTAAATTGAATAAATATCAACCTGAAGTTTGAAATACAATATGAAATGTAATATTTTCAATCACATTACATTTAAAAATAAATCACGTCCCATTGAACATTTTCTATTCCAGAAACCATGTTCGTTTCCATTAAAGAATAATTAATTATTACATGCGGAATGTGATGCTTTCATTTCAAAGCTGCATAATAGAGTATAAATCACTTTTAGTTAAAAAATCAATCATAAACCTTTTAAATACAACTCATCACTTTCCAAGAAATACAACACACATGATAGAACTAAAATAATCACACAATAAAGAAATTATAAATAAACACACAAGAGAAACTAAGTATCTCAATCATCTATCATATGTATATATGTGCCAATAGACATGATAGAATCTAGGAGATCGTGAATAACATATGAAATGATAAAAATTGAGTCCCATCCAATGAGGCATGCATCACACAACAAAATCAAAAGCGCCTTAAATACTCCCGACCACCCATTTTTAGGATAGATTGATGGGTAAATCCAACAGCAATGATCCCAATAAATCCACCTTTTATGGGCCACTAGCTAGTGCATAATCTTCCTAACGAAACAATAATTATTAAAAAAATTCTCCCAATATGATTGGTTCTCATGTCTCACATATAAATGGTCTAATCCAATTGATTCCAACTAAGCATCGAATCACATACACATATAAATTGGTTAAAATAATAGGCATAACCTGAATCACCCCAAGGATCCATCTATTTCATTAAAAATAATAGATCACAATAGAATCTATACATAGGATCTCCCATTCCATACATGTGATTGTTCAAATAGATTCCACAATTAGGACATCCCACTATTCACATAAATAGGTGAATTGAATTTTCCAAGAAGAGTTTTCGTGATAAAAATTTCTCCACGTTCACAAAAGTATCAAATAGGGCTCAATATATTTTCAAAAATACCATTATATATCAAAGAACAAAATAATATTTCCAAAAAGGTGAAAACAATCCATTAATAATTTCAAAAATAACATTAAAAATAGCATTCAAGTACTCGCACCACAAATGGAAACTAAACCCATTTTCATCAATGTGCCAATCAGGCCACACACTGTTATCACATTCCATTCTATTTTAAAGATCCATAATCATTTATAAATTCATTTTAGGAAACCAAAAACACCCAATAGATTTCATAAACATGTTTTCAATTATAATTCATTCTTTAAATGTGATAAAATATCCACAAAAGGAAACTTAGCATTTCATCGAACACTTAGTGTCAATTAATTAATGAAAGAATGAAATTTACCAAAAAACAATGGATGAATCACCACTTTAAAAACAAAATAATTTTTTCCAAGATAAAACAACAATATTTTACAAGTATGTAAGGTTTGTAAAGTAAGAAACTAGTGAATATTAAATTATATAGGAAAGTGAAAAGGAAAACCTAACTCAATCGCTTGGCGCTTCAACAATGCACCCACAACACCACAATGAAAGGGTTTAAAATGGATAAAAGATCTAAGAGAAATCGTACCAAACCAAAATACCAAACATAAATTAATGGGAAACACAAACCGATGGTTGAAATGACAACAATATAAGAGAACCTCAAGAGAAAATGTAGAAAGAGGATGTGTGGAAATAGATTGGTGGATATACCTTGATGATCTAGACCAAAACGTTGAATAAACCCTATACCTAAATTAAAAGAGGTAGTATATGGATTTAGAAACAATGGAAATGTCCCCTTAGGTTTCTATGAACTATATGAAGGAGGAATTGGGTGGATTGGTGGTTAAAATCCCTAGAGGGTATTTAAGAATTTTAAAAATTTAAGTTATGGGTGACTAAAATGGTTTGGACGCACAGTTTCCCAAACTCTGTGAAAACTGTGTAATAGATAATACTTGAGAGGATATTAACCGCATAGCCATTCTATATAATTTTACTTACCATGTGCATACTGTGATTCAACTTATGTCTAAAACCTACACTAAATGCGTAGTTACCTGGGTTGGGTCGTACGATTTTCCAAAACACGTTCCAACAATGAACAAGATGCTTCCATGAAAAAAAATAAAAAAATTTCTCCAACAACTCTATAAAAAATTAAAAACCTTGGGGACAAAAATAAACAATGAAATACTTCAAAATTTATCCCCCTTCAGACTCGGAACTCGAGAGGGAAACTGAGAACCCTAAATGAATCGGGATTGAAGATGAAGAAATCAGGTGTGACATAATCATCCAAGTGAATTTGATGTGGTAAAAAAATATCTAACATGGTCTATTTATGGTCTAATACTCCTTTTAGAGTAACTGTCTTAAGTCATAAAGAGTAAAAAAAACTTATCAAGGTAATATTCAAAAAGTGTTAATATGGGTTAAAATAAAGATATAATGGTAAAAAATAACCTAAAATTGTCTAAATATTATTATTTGATATGATTTAAAACCATAATTATAATATAGTCTAAATATATAATTTTGGAACCATTTTTCTATGAGAAATAATTTATATTAATTTCAAAATTTAAGAAATTTTTAAAAGTGCCCCTCCCCACATTTATAAAAGGCCGCCCACTATTCTTTTTTCTTTACACTTTAAGAACCATTTTGTTCAGAAAAGACCTTTACAAATGAATTCCTAAAATATATCCCTTTTTTAAAGATGTATTATATTAGGTATAGTACCGAGATTATAGTGATTAAAGTACAATGAAATGTGGTTATCCTAAGAAGAGGAATAACTTTTAACTTAATATTCTAGTATTATTTCCTCTTTCACATCCTTAAAATCATATTAAAATGTTATAAAATAATAAAACATGTATCATAAATATAATTTGATATTTTTTTGTTAAGTTCATTACATATATACATTTCCTCTTTTATAATGTGGGAAATTAAACCATCGTTCATTTGTACGGTAGACAACCGCTTCACAAACTAACGTAAGCTATTTTCCAGCACCGCCTCTCATTGATAGTTTTTGTAATAAATTTATTATTTATATAATATATTAATAATAAATTTAGTTTTATTAAAATTTAATATATCATATAATTTTATAATGTTCTATCCACTGAAAAATGATAATGTCGTTTCTGTGTAAGTATGGATTACCACCTCCATGAAGTGATGTGGTTTGTTTTCATAGAAATGTCACATGGATACTATATATAAGTTTATATAATGTAAGGTTATTATATTTATGATATAATAATCATCATGGAAATATAAAATAACACATACCTTATTTCCATTGAGATCATTAAAAATGGAAATATTACTCTTTTGTAATTAAGACATATCGTCTCCCTGATTGTTTCATTTTTCATTTTTTCATAACCATATTTAATGGTTAGTTTTCGATGTATAATTAATTAATAATAATTATAATTATATAATTATTATAATTCTTATAATGATTTAACAATGACCACTTTTACCATAGTCGACCTAACACATGCACTTTGATCATCTCGACTGAATATTTTCAAAATATTTTACATTAAAATAATTAACTATGTAAATAAATATAAAATTATAATAAATATAATAAAATAAATAATAAAAATTAAAAAGGTTATTAATAAAGAAAATAATTATCCTAATTTTTTTTTAACGACAATAAAAAACATAAGTGATTTGTTAGACCTGAGGAAAGGGATTCTGTATTAAATCCCTTTCATTGAGACTTATTTTAATGTTTTGAATCAAATTAATTTTTATGGTGTATAAACATCCCTTTTAAATGTAATATCATGATTCATTCATGTAAAATATTGTTATCAACTTTCATGAAATTGCATTATCTTTATTTGTTTTCCCCTTTATTTGGGTGCATGTTAGGACTCCCAAGAATGAAGAGTAATTGCTTGGGAAAATGTCCCAATATTCATGTATGTATGTTTTTTAGTTAATAGAGTCTGGTTATAAACATGTTAATGGATTTTTAGGGTTATCCTCGAGTTCTTAAAATTCCAGAGTGGTTTTGGGGATCTCTGATAAAAACTTGAATTTTCACAATCTACATGGGAAATACATGGAGTGTATTGTGTTTACATGCTGTGTAATGGATATTGGAAAAAAGGAATGAGTCTGGTACACAACGTGAAAGTATTACATGCTTTTTATGTTTTCACATAATGTATTGATGAAAATAGAAATTTTAATAAAATAAATGTGATAGATTTTTCAGTATACTTGAGTTTCATGGATTACATGATGTGTAATGGTATAAAATTATAAGTATGTCTCATGGGATATTCTTTAATGGTTCTATATGAGTGGTTTTTGTATTTAATTCCAAGCATTTGTCTTCCCTCTTGACCTAGAGGCTCTAAATAGAAATTTTAAGGATCACCACTTCATCTAGATCACTTATTTTAGCGATTTATCTCGATTATAGTTGTGTTTCATATCTTTGGGTGAGAAATAATTTCTGGTTCTTCTTTTCCATTGATCATTCTTGTATTGTTTCATTGTGTTATTAGATATTTTTATCCATGATGATGATTATACTTGTTTCCTTATTTATCCATCATGTGATCTTCCTTCAGAGGCTAACCCTTATATTGGTTGCGGTGTATCATGTGTGTTACATTGAGGTATGTTGTGATATGCCCTCTTTACTGATCTTTTTGATAAATTAAATCAACTATGAAATGTGTTGTTTGACTCTATGGCCTCTATTGTCATCATCATGCTCTTCCTTGTTGGTGTATCCTGTTGCAGGCATGTGCGACCCTTGTTTTTAGGTTGGTGGTTTCATCTATAGCCTATGTTGGATGAACCCAATTTCTTTGGTCTTGATAAATTATTTTTTGAATAACATTATATGACTTAATGATATAATTTTTTACTGTGTGGAAATGGTTTTTTGATAAAAATGCGTTTCATCTTGTTTTGGTAAATTTAAATGGGGTTTTAAAGCACTATTAAATAGTATTACGAAATGATTTTGATCAAATGATTTGATAAATTGATTTTGGAACAAAGGGAGCACGAGAAACCATAGGTGATTCACTGGAAGGAGTAGTAGTAGTCCTTATCTATTCATACTATTTGGGGGTTTACTCATTGGTTGTTCTAATTCTCCCTAGGCATGTTGTCTAGGGGATTGATAGACACTATTTGGAGGTTGTCTTTTTGGGGTGTACATTTAATTCATAGATTAAAATCATATGTATAAGGGATTGATGTGAATGTGATTTTATATGTTGGGGGTATGAGTATCCTTGCTACCGTGACTTAGTTGGATCCTTGATCATGTTACTTGTGCATTTATTTGGCTGCTTTGATATTTTTTCTTTTATATTATATTTTTTTAACATGGAATTGATATGATATGTGATACATGCTTTAAATTCATATATGAAAAATTATTTCAAATTTTCATACCTTCTTTTGATGAAAATGTGGGGAAAAGGGAAATTAATTTATTCCCATGATTTTGATATAAAAAATATTAAACTATATATTATGCATGATTTATTTAATGTTGATATTTTTACAGATTATTGTAAAATGAAATTTTATAGAAAAACTAGGTGGGATCCTACTCAGCATATTAGCTTACACATTGCACACACCTTCAGTTGTGTGAACACAATAGCATGTATTCCAATTCAGGGAAAGAAAAGGTGCTATATTGAGGTGGTGATATTTTATATTAGCTATGTATGGGTATCTAGTTTTGAGATGGTAGGAGCTTGCCCACATAATCATATGGAATAATCAGTTTCTTTTCTTAGTTATCCATTGATGGATTCACTTTTTCATTAGGATTTTTTTCTAATTACTTTAGAGTTGAATAGTTTATATTATATCCTTTCAGATATGGAATATATGTATCTGTTTCATTTTTATGTGTTTATATATATTTATATATTTCATGTTGTTACTTCATTTCAGGAGAAATCGTTACCTCTTCTTTTTTCTAGATGATTGGGTACTAGCCATCAGGCCATGGGGTTCAGAAATTTCCTTAGGGTATGTGGAAATTTGATTCAGGTACCAATTTGAGAGGGTTTCTGGGTTTGGTTCATCGGATTTTGGTGTCATATGAGGTATTTACCCAAGAGTTCCAATCATTTGACATTTGGTAGACTAAAGATATGATTTTTTTTGAAATGATTGGTATGTTGTTTTGAGTGATTGGTCATCTCCTTTTGTGATTAGACTCATGTTACAATGGGATATTGGGATGTGTGATTTTTTAGTTCTAGATGTTAATCTTAATTTTTTTTATGGTTTTCCAATTTGAAGAGAGGAATTTCTATTGTTCGATCATTTCTTCTATCTTACTATCCAATAGTAAGATTCTGATACATTTTCAATTGGTTCTTATGGGGGTGAAGCGGATTCTTTTCAAGTAATCTAACTCTACATAAAAAAAATATTTTTACGGCTATAATGTAGGATTTTTATGATGTCGACCAAAATTTACCATAATTATAGAACACTATTTCTGAGGCACAACCAGGAGCTTTAAAAGATAGAGATCGATCAAATATGTTCTTGTGTGAGAAGAACCAAAATTTTAAATGTATGAATGAACCCCAAGAGGCATAGGTTTGGATGGTTAAGATCGATATGTTCTTTGAATTTCTAGATACCCCCAATAGTATCAAAGTGATGTGTACGGCTTTAAAACATAAGGGTCCTAGGAAGAGATTGTGGGATTCCATGGTATAGGCAGATAGGCAGGTGGGATTTAATAGGAATTGTTTTAGGACACTCTTCTTCCATGTGTTTTATCTAGAGTCTATAATGACGGTGAAGTCACTAGAGTTCACACCTTTATTGTAGGGAGAGATTTCGGTGTTGGGGTGCACTAATAAGTGTGAATAGTTGGTTCCTTTTTACCATAAGTGGTAAAAAATAATATTTTGATGTCTTTGAATTACCTATAGAATTTTAAATTGGATATCATTTCATAATTATTTATACAAAAATTGTCAACCTATATATAGATAATGATCCAATAGATGATGAATGAGTTGAATATATAAGATTGGGATGGTATTATTACTCTTCTCTTCTATCCAATATAGCTTCAATGGCATGTAGAGGAAGAATATGAAGTTGAACAATCATCATAGGAGTGGTGGGGGTGGTTCTACATAGCATCCCTCCTCTACACCTTTAGTTATAGATGGATGTGTACCTGTTACATTCTATCTGTTTGTAATGTCTATACACACCCAATGTTATAGTCATTCACCTACAAGGATGTGAAACAACTATGAGAGTTATAGTCATCTATAACATTTATGTCAGTATATATCGACTCCATATTATGTCAAAGGATCATTGGCTCCAAAATATACTCTTGAAATGTAAGATTCTTCAAAGACTATAGGTATTCATCCACCGACCTCAGGAGTGAAGAAATTTTATGTAGTATATGAATTACTGGTAAAGGTAGATTTATGTCTACTGATAGTGAGAGGCACCATCTATATTGCATCTTAATTATTGATTTATTTATTTGATATTGGTGCTTACCATTTTTTTATATCTATCCATTTTGTTTATATGATTAGAATTCTAACGAAGATCATGTCCTTTGTTTTTGATTTAGGGACACCTCTTGGAAGAAGAAATAACAGGGGTTTTATTTTCCTTCTTGTGTGCTATCGATTACGGATGCAGAGTTGGTTTGGAATTTCCTTATTCTCAATGTAGATCTATTTGACATAATAATCAGGATGGATTAAATTTTTTATTATCATTATTAGTTTTATATTTATCATTGGGTGTCTCATTTATAATGGGTTATGGGATCTTATGGGTGTTTCAGGCAGAGTGGGATTCAAGGTATGGCCATGCATCATCCCCCCGCCAAATTATAATGAGTTTTTATTCTACTATAGATGTTTATTTCAATGAAGTATCATTTATTTTTATGATCCCACTATTTTTGGGTCATTCCTAACATTTTCACAGATGAATTAGTCAGGATTCCTCCCAATAGGGAGGTAGAGTTTAAAATTTATCAAGTTCTAGGTCTGTAGTCTATTGTGGTACCTTCCTATCACATGGAACCAATATAGCGAAATGAGATCAAGGTTCAGTTATATGATCTGTTAGAAGAAGGTTTTATTTTCCCTATTTTATCACCTAAAGTAGTCCTAATATCTTTACCATGATGGACTACAGTTTACTTATATTTTGTGTGAATTATCAGAATTTGAACCAAGTGACGATTAATAATATGAATCCTTTTCCTCATATGGATGATTATTTTGATAAATTAAAGGTTGAAAATTGTTTTATGTATGTAGATATTTGGTCATATTATCATTATAACATATTTTTGGAGTCTAATATTCCAATGATAAAATTTTGATGTAGGTATTTCCATTTTTAATATATTATGATACCATTTGGTTTGACTAAAATTCTAGTAGTTTTATGGATTTTATTAGTCAAATATTTCATCCATATCTCGATGCTTTTTTGTACTGTTCATGGAGGATAATTTAGTTCATTATAGATATGAGCTAGAGCACATGAACCATTTGGATCTAGTTCTGGATATCCTGAGGAGTCACTATTTGTATGGAAAGATTTATGAATGTAATTTATAGATCCAATAATTGAAGTTATTGTGGCATGTGATTTCTATGCATGTATTATGAGTTGATCGTGAGAATGTGAAGGCTATTTTGTCTTTGGATGAGCCTCAAATTTTCATTTATATTGAAGGCATCCATGGCCTTACTGGATACTATCGACAGTTCATCATGGATTTTTCAATGATGGCATCACATTTTACTACCCATTCTAAGAAAGGGGTAAAATTCACATGGGATGAAAAATTACAGTTTTCTTTCAATCAGTTGAAACAAATTCTGACATCAGCTCCTTTTCTGATCTTATTTGTGTTTAGTAAATGGTATTGGGTTTTTTGTGCTTCTGTCTCTAGTTTAGTTTCCTTTCTACTCTAGGGTGATCATGTGGTGTCTTAAAGTTAGATTCATCATTGAAATTATGAGAATAATTACCCAACTCTTGATTTATATGTTGTCATAATTATGAATGAGATTAATTGTTGGAGGAAAAATCTGTTTTTGTATATGATTATGGCCTTTTAATCCCATAAGAGTATGAGGTATATCATTTTTTATAAAGAATTGAAATTTTCAAAGAGACGGTCAGAGGAATACCTTAAAAAATTTGACTTCGACACTACTAGTACCTTGTAGAAAGAAAATGTTTTTTCTTACAATCTTAAAAGTAATGTTTCATTTTAGGTTGTTTTGGAACCTCAGGAAGAGTGTAACCTTATTGGTATTTATTCTATGTTTCACCTAGATACCCAAGAGGATGTTTTTCATATGTATTTAAATAGTTTTTAGTTATCATAATATCTCCTTGAGTTTTTTTGGTAGATTCTCCATAAGAATAATGAGTTTTTCATAATTCAAGAAACTCTTTATGGAGGGAGATCATTTCTTGATGGTATCCCTATTAAAATGGAATTCATCATTTTAGGGATTGGTTTTTCATAGAATTTGTGAAGAAATTAGTTCATTTTTACTATTTGATTTATTCTTGTGCCATTCATATGGGAACTATTTAGATGTATTATGAAATGATTTGATCATTCTAGTGGATGAGTATAAATAATTACATTTCATATTAAATGTTTTACTATTATACCTACCAATAGATAAAGCTAGATCATCTAAAACCTTCTGGATTACTCCATCCTATTCTGGTGCTGTTTTGGAAATGGGATAAATTATCAATGTATTTTTTTTGGATTACTGTAGAATCTATAAGTTAGGAATGTAATTTTGGTGGTGATTGATTGGTTCAAAAAGTAACCTCGCATTTTTCTGATATGGGAAACATAAAAAGAAAAGGAATTGGGAAAGCTATATGTGTAAGAAATTATGAGGTAACATGGGGGGTTCATATACCATTATATCATATACATATTTGAAGATTACTTCAAGGTTTTAGTGGAGTATTTCATAAGTGAATTGAACTAATTTTAGGTTGATAAAATCATACCATCCAGAAAAATATGGTCTAACGGATGGCTCCATAGTGATCACATAGAATATTCTATATGGAAGTGTCATGTATTATGGTAATGATTGGATAACCTATTGGTACTACCTATGTTTTCATATAACAATAGTTATTACTAATCAATCAGAATGGATCCCTTTGAAGCCTTTTATAGTCACCAGTTTAGGTCACCACTTTGTTGGAAAGTGGTGTGAGAGGCCTCTTTGGAATGATCAGGGTTGGTTAAGGAGATGTCTGTGAGAATTCAAGATATACATAAGTGTCTGGTTACATATCATATTCAATAGAAATATTATGTAGATCAACAGCTTCACCCTTTTGATGTTTCCATAAGTGACTAGGTTTTCATGAATGTTTATCTTCTATTGGATCCCCATCGACATAGAAAATTGGTAGTGTTGGCTTTGAGATATGTGGGACCATTTGAGGTCACTAATTCTCTATGAAAGGGTGCTTATCAATTGACATTACCATATCAATTGATAAGAATCTATGATTTTTTCCACATATAAAAACTCAAGAAATACCATCCTCACTATAAGGCCCCAGCCTTAAACCTTACTTAATCTTGAGTTATTACAAGATTACACATTGAGGATCTTTTCGGGTTTAGAGTTTTAGAGAATTAGATCATAAAACTTGCATTACATTCCATATATAAACAAAGTTGTTACATAAAGATAGTATTCTTTTTTCCCATCAATGGAAAAATATTTAAAATAAAACATGGATTCATTCTTGAAACTTCCTTGACACTATCATCATATCATGTACCTTTCCCTTGACCTGTGAAAAACATTTCAAAAAAACATGGGATGAGCATAAAAACTTAGTATGGGTTATAAAAATATGGAAAGGAAACATAAGTTCATATATACATAAGAATGAAATCATACTTTACCCATAAAACATATGCACCTTAACATACCTCATCAAATCATGAATAAATCATAGAAATCATAAGACATAAAGGTAACTTGAGGCATTCATAACATTCCTACGTAGGGAGTAACCCTCTTGGTTACGTTTGGAATACCCATCACAGTATATTCCCTAAATCTCTTCGGAGAAACCATAACGTTTCACTCCTTCACGTTACCCAATGCATTGGAGAGCTATATATGGCTCACACGCCCTTAGTTTATCATGGAACCACCCGTCTTCATAATAATTACCAAGAACCTCAACATAATCGTATCACATAAAACATGCATAAAGGAAACATAACATTTCCACCTTTCAATCACAAGATATCAATACAACAAATTGATATAAAAACATTATGAAAATCATTTTCAATAACAAAATGAAAGAAAAGTAAAACATGGTATTTATTTTTCTTTTAAAAAAAGGTATGGCTTGTAGAGGAATCCAAAACTCAAATAATGGTCACGGTGGCGGAGAAGTCATTGTCGCCGCATACGTTTGACAAAAACATTCCCTTTTGTCGTTTTATTAAACGATTCGTATAAAAAATGATTCATTTTGGATAAAAGTAAATGTCAAAGGGGTTTATACACCATATAAAAGAAAGTTGTGTATAAAACAAAATATGCCTCAATGAAAGGAGATTGAGACGGAGTCCCATACCTCGGGTCTGACTTGACTCGGTCGTTCTTTAATCTCATGAATAATAAAATTGAGTTAATTTCTAATTGTTTAAGAACCTTTTTCAAGTTCATTATTAATTTTATATCACTTATTTCCATGTCATGAAAACTATGTAATTATTTAAGTTAATAACGGTCGTTTTAACGATTATTGGAACTTGAGTAAAAAATAAACCCTTTATAATTACAATTTGTTCATGAATACATTATATACAGAATTATAATCATGATTTATATATCATATATATCATATATATACAGTATATACATCCATTTATAATATTACATAATCATTTAGAGGTACGAAATGAAATGCACCGTTCATGGAGACGGTAAGTCGTACGTACACATGAACGCAACATTCATTTATATTTCGTATTTTATAGAATGGAATCATAATGATATAAAGGTATATAATAATGTCAGTGTAATATCATATACAATATCATAACTCCAACCTTTATACGTCCCACATATGGTATTTAACGAATCAAATCACTTTGAGGTGGCGGTAGTCCGCACTTCCTTAAATGAAGATATCGCGCTTACCCATAATGGAAACCATAAAGATATGCAAAAAATGAAAAATGCAGAAGCTTAAGGAAAACATAAACATATTATATATCATATATAAATATAGTGTAATCTTAATGTCCACCTTTTATGGTGTTAAAATAATGTTGAACAATCATTGTTTTGGGAGGCATAAATTCACCATCCACGGAAACAGTATGTTCTTTAACCATTAGATGTAGTTGTGTGTAATTGTAGCTCGAATCCTTCTTATAAAAACATCCTAGTATATTGGAGATACTGTAGTTGTTACAAAAGAAATGAATAAAATTAACATAGGGGGTTGGAGAAGCAAAATAAAACAAAAGGACTCAAGTGAAGACATTACCTTAAAATCGGGTAACTCCCTTTGGTTTGAGCTCAAAGGCTTCCTTGGGAAGACTTATGCCCATCTTGAGGCTTCAAAGAGTAAGGGAGGGATTTTTAGAGACAAAATGGGCAGATTTTGGCCGAGC
This sequence comes from Viscum album, assembly GCA_963277665.1. Classification (NCBI taxonomy): domain Eukaryota; kingdom Viridiplantae; phylum Streptophyta; class Magnoliopsida; order Santalales; family Viscaceae; genus Viscum; species Viscum album. The sequence goes on from OY728142.1 coordinate 1,495,852,165, forward strand.
AAAAGGCTTTTGAAGTGCGGGTAAAGAGGTAGAGGTGGGGGCCTTTTATAAGTGGAGAGGAGGGGCACTCTTGGAAAGTAATGAAAAGTTTCTTTATTTTAAAATACGTTTCAGATTAAAAAGGTCCCACATTGATATAATTCTAGTGTAAGGTGATAAGGGTTCTAAATATACCCATAAAATAGGTTTTGGACATGTGTAGGTCATATATTTTACATTATCTTTTCATTTTATTTAAGTCCTTTATTGATGAGGTAATCGCTGCATCATCATGATGTCATAAATAATTTAATATATTTAATTTCCAAAAATTATAAAAAAATATCATGATGAAGGAAATATTTTTAGCTTTCTAATGAATATTTATAGTCAAAACTCTGACTTGTATATCCCCATGTAAAAATTGTTTTAGTAAAACAGTTCATGTTTGTGTCATTTTTACTTTTACATTAAATAAAAAGTTATTTATGTCATTTCCCAACCGAAGTGGCTCCATGGGGTCCCCAAGTCGACCCATGGATTGTATTGGTTGGACATGACATATAAAATGAGGGTAGGACATGTTTCAAGCTCATCTCATATTATTAAAACATTATTTTTACCTTAAACTACACTAATTTTCTCTAGTCGCGATTACAAACATAAAAGTTACTATTAAACAAAAAATTATCTTAATCTCATTGAACCACGTTTTACTTCTTAATTAAAACCATGTATGTAGGATTTTTGAAAATCAAATCACAGAAGTGGAAATGTTTCATTTAAACGAAAAATCAGTTTCTTTAACTACCACTTAGTGGTTTCACTATTAATCAAAAATTGAAGTTTTTCAGAAAAATACCAAAACTTCACCCTAAGATATATTTAATATTCTGAATTAAAAATTTATGTCTATTTTAAAAAAATAAAATAATATAAGTTACATTAATAAATTTAATAATTAATTCCCGTTATCATGACAAATAGCGTGTTTTTATGAAACAATAAGTATCAAAAGATTGACACCAGTTTAAGTCCAATTTCAAAGTGAAATTGATTCCAATGACCACCATTGGATTAAATGGTAAAAATATATTTTAATTCCACTTCAAAACCAATTCAAAAGATAATATAATAATATAAATAAAATAGATTAAAAAGATGTTTTGAATTAAAATACATGATTTTCACTATTCATTAAAAATTGAACTTTATCGGAAAAATACAAAAAATTCACACAATGTAAATTTTGATGTCCCAATAATAAATAATAAGTTTATTTTGACAAAAATATCTTATAAAATTGTCAAAATATAGATTTAAAAATGATTTTCCATCAAAAGGCAGTAAAATAATCTTTTAAAAATATTAGTGTATTCCATGCTTCAGATTGGGTTTATTTTCATTTTAAGCCTCTAAAACACTATCTAATTTATTAATAGACATAGATAAAAATATATATTATTCATTACTTACTTGGGATGTTACATCCTTCCTCCCTTTAGAAAATTGCGTCCCCACAATTTATTTACTTTTCGAATAAATGGGGGTACTTATCCCTCATTGTATTTTCAGATTCCCATGTTGCATCCTCCATCATGTGGTTTTTCCACAAAACCTTTACCTGATTAATCACCTTATTCCGTAACACTTTCTCCATGTGGTCAACAATCTAGACCGGTTGTTCCTCTTATGATTGGTTCTCTTCCAACTGAACTATCTCTGGACTCAAAACACGAGATGGATCTAGCATGTACTTTCTCAGCATCGAAACATGAAAAACATTGTGTACATACGAAAAACTCGAAGGTAATGCCACTCTGTATGCAACTGATCCAACTCTCTATAGAATTTCATATGGTCCAATAAACCTTGGACTCATCTATCCTTTCTTACCAAATCACATCACACTTTTCCATGGATAAACCTTGAGAAAAACATGATCACCTACCTCAAAAGAGAGATACTTCCTCCTGTTGTCCGCATAACTCTTCTGCCTGCTCTGAGCTATTCTCATGTGTTTCTGTATCAGCTGAACCATTTCTTCCATCTCTTCTACCAATTCTGGTCCCATCAGCTTCCTTTCACCCACTTCATCCCAAAAAGCTGGAGTTCGACACCGCTTCCCATATAATTTCTCAAATGGTGCCATTTGTATACTAGAATGAAAACTGTTATTATAAGAAAACTCAACCAAAGAAAGATGTTGGTCCTAACTTCCCTGATAACCCATCGTACAAGTGCGTAGCATATCTTCCAAAGCCTGAACTGTTCATTCTGACTGCCCATCTGATTGAGGATGAAAAGCTGTACTAAAATTACATTCAGTACCCAATGACTTTTGAAGGCCCTTCCAAAATTTAGAAGTAATCCTGGGATCACGATCGGATACAATGGATAGAGGAACTCCATGCAACCTGACTATCTCTTTAAGGTACAATCTAGAAAGTTGATCTAGAGAGAAAGTATCTCGAATAGGAAGGAAGTGAGCAGATTTAGTCAAGCGATCAACAATAACCCAGATTGAATTATTACCTCAATATGTCTTCGGTAATCCCACAACAAAGTCCATAGATATATTCTCCCATTTCCACTCTAACACTGGTAAAGGCTGAAGAATCCCTTTCGGTAACTGTCGCTCTGCTGTAACCTGTTGACAAGTCAAACACTTCACAGTAAAATCAGAAATATCTCTTTTCATTCCATCCAACCAGTAATACTCCCGTAGATATTTGTACATCTTAGTACTGCCAGGCTGAACTGAAAACAGAGAACTGTGAGTTTCACATAACAACTCTCTCTTCAACTGTGAATCACAAGGCACACACAATCTCTTCTCAAATCTCAAAACGCAATCATTATCAATGTGGAATTCAGGAAACTTACATTTCTGAACCAGCTCTACCTTTTTCTGCAACTCACTTTCTTTCTTATGTGCTTGCTTGATTCTGTCTGATAGAGAAGATTTCACTAATACCTGAAATAAAATAGAAGGACATCCTGCACCAATAACTTCTTTTCCAAAGTTCATCAAATCCTTAACCAAAGGATCACATTCCAAACTCAACATTGTTAATAAAGCATTACTTTTTCTACTCAAAGCATCAGCCACTTTATTTTCTTTTCCCGGATGGTAATGAATTGTATAATCATAATCCTTGATTAATTGTAGCCATCTCCTTTGTCTCATGTTCAATTATTTCTGAGTGAATATATACATTAAACTTCTTGATCAGTATATATTTCACACTTTACTCCATACAAATGATGCCTCCAAATTTTTAAAGTAAAAACAAAAGCAGCTAATTCCAAATCATGTGTAGGGTAATTTACCTCATGAGTTTTCAACTATTGTGAAGCAAAATCAATTACCTGATCATTCTTCATTATGACACAACCAAGTCCTTTCAATGAAGCATCACTGTAGATAACAATGCCACCATTCCTAGAAGGAAGTGCCAAAACTGGAGCATTCACCAATCTTCTTTTCAATTCCTGAAAACAATCATCACATTCTTTTGTCCAGATAAACTTAACACCCTTCCGAGTTAGCTTAGTCATTGGACTAGATAACCGTGAAACATTTCTAACAAACTTTCGGTAATAGCCTACCATGCCAAGGAAGATACGAATCTCAGTTACATTTATGGGTCTTGTCCATTCTTCAACGACCTTTTTTTTGTAGGATCAACAGTTATCCCATCTTTAGAAACAATATGACCAAGGAAATAAATTTGTTGCAACCAAAACTCACACTTGATGAATTTCCCATACAATTTCTTTTCTTTTAAGGTTTTCAAAATAACCCTTAAATATATTTCAGGCTCCTATTTACTTTTAGAAAACACCAAAATATAATCAATGAAAACCACCAAAAACTTATCCAAGAACTCATGGAAAATTTTATTCATTATGTCCATGAATACAGCAGGTGAATTGGTTATCCCAAAAGGCATTACTTCAAATTCATAATGGCCATATCTTGTATGGAGCGCGGTCTTCGGAACATCTGCTTCCTTTACCTTCAGCTGATGGTACCCCGATCTCAGGTCAATCTTTGAAAAATACTGAGCACCCTCGAGCTGATAAAACAAATCATCGATATGTGGCAAAGGATATTTTTTCTTAATAGTGATGTTATTCAAGGCTATATAATGATTGCAAAGTCTCATAGAACCATCTTTCTTTTTAACAAATAAAATAGGAGCTCCCCATGGTGACATGCTAGGTCGGATGAAACCTTTCTCTAATAAATCTTGCAATTGCTCCTTCAACTCTAAAAGTTCAATTTGATCCATTCGATAAGGGGGTTTTGAAATTGGCTTAGCATCAGGAACTAAGTCAACAGTAAACTCAACTTCATAATTTGGTATTATTCCAGGAAAATCATCAGAAAAAACATCAGGATACTCATTTACCACTGGCACATCATTAATCTGAACAGTTCCTTTATTTTCAACGATGTGTGCAAGGTAACATTCATTTCCATCTTTTACAAGTTTCTCAGCCTCTTGATATGTTATCAACAGTAAGGGTTCATTCTTGTACACAAACTGAAAGTATTTCTGAAAAGAAACTTCTTTATCTCTACAGTCAGTCTTAGCATGGTAAATAGAGAGCCAATCCATACCCAGGATAACATCAAACTCTACTAGAGGTAGAACAATATGGTTTTCAAGTAGGTTCTTTCCACAGATAAGGATATGAAGATTCTTATAAATTCTTTTTTCCTCAACATTTCCCCCAGGTGTTTTTACAAAAAGTTCAGGAGTCATTTCTTGAGATGGTATTCCCATTTTACTAGAAAAGTTTTCAGAGATGAAAGAATGTGTAGACCCCAAATCAAACAACACACTGGAATAATCTGAAAAAACAAACAAAGTACCTGATACAACTTCATTTGATGGCCCGACATCTACTGAAGTAGTTGCAAAGGATTTCACCACCCCTTTCTGCTTGTAGTCTAACTACTTCCCATCACTCAAGATCTTTGTCGGACACTCATTTGTATAGTGACCCATCTCATTCCACTTAAAACATTCCACTAACTGTAAATCAAATTTGGTCTTACCATCACCTTGATCATTTTCAGTACAATCATGAGACTTATGTCCCATCTTACCACATCGGTAGCACTTTCCAGAAATCAGAAGATGTTCCCCAGCATGCCTTTTTCCACATTTATCACAAACTGGAAAATTAGATTTCTTACCATCATACTTTTTTATAGAATTATTCCCTTTCTCCTGCCACCTCAGTCTCTTCTTCTGCTGGTTGTTATAGAACACTTGATCATTGGAAAACTCCATTTCCACCTTCTCAGCACATCGAACAAGCTTTTCATAACTTTTAAACTCACAAGAATATAATTCCCTTCGATATTTTGGCTTTAATCCTGAGTAAAAATGATTGATTTTACTATCAAGGTCTCAGATAGAATTTGGAGAATACCTTGCCAATCGAGTGAACCTTTCTTCATAGGTAGCCACTGAGTCTTCCTCTTGACTAAATTCCAAGAATTTTTTTTCCATCCTAATTCAAACAGCCTTAGGAAAATACTTCTCAAGAAACATACCTTTGAATTCATCCTAGTCAAGAGCATCAATCTCATCAGCATCCCTGATATGATTACCCATCGACCACCACTGATCTGCTTCACCCTCCAAATGGTAAATAGCAAGACTAACCTTTTGATTGTCTGAACACCCCATGACGTCGAAAATCATCTCTAGTGCTTTAATCCACCCTTCAGCTAGAACAGGGTCAGATGTTCCTCTGAATGATGGGGGATGTTGCCTCATGAAATGTTCCACCACTGACATGTTCTTCTGTGGTTGATCTAGGTGATCTTGTGCAAGGATACCACCACCATTTATCGCTTGAGTCAACTACACCATTACTGCAACAAACTATTCAGTTCTAATTCCGACCATCTCAATATGCTGATTCGGAAGGTTATTTCCTCTTGTATTCCTTCCTAGCACTGCTTCATTGTTTCCTCTGCGGAAATCCATTCTGAACAAACATGTCTTAGACGAAGCAACATGGTAATCTTCAAATGCTATATCATTTCAAAAAAATATATTTTTAGATAATCATTTAATAGAATTATAACTCCTAAAGTTATCTAAACTGACCTCTGATACCAACTATAAGGCCCCAGCCTTAAACCTTACTTAATCTTGAGTTATTACAAGATTACACATTGAGGATATTTTCGGGTCTACAGTTTTAGATAATTAGATCATAAAACTTGTATTATATTCCACATATAAACAAAGTGGTTACATAAAGATAGTATTATTTTCTCCCATCAATGGAAACATATTTAAAATAAAACATGGATTCATTCTTGACACTTCATTGACATGATCATCATATCATGTACCTTTCCCTTGACCTGTGAAAAACATTTCAAAAAAACCTGGGATGAGCATAAAAAGCTCAGTATGGGTTATAAAAATATGGAAAGGAAACATAAGTTCATATATACATAAGAATGAAATCATACTTTACCCATAAAACATATTCACTTTAACATACCTCATCAAATCATGAATAAATCATAGAAATCATAAGACATAAAGGTAACTTGAGGCATTCATAACATTCTTACGTAGGGAGTAACCCTCTTGGTTACTTTTGGAATACCCATCACAGTATATTCCCTAAATCTCTTCGAATAAACCTTAACGTTTAACTCCTTCGTGTTACCCAATGCATTGGAGAGCTACATCAGGCTCACCTGCCCTTAGTTTATCACGGAACCACCCGTCTTCATAATAATGCCCAAGAACCTCAACATAATCGTATCACATAAAACATGCATAAAGGAAACATAACATTTCCACCATTCAATTACAAGATATCAATACAACACATCGATATGAAAACATTATGAATAGAATTTTCAATACCAAAATAAAAGAAAAGTAAAACATGGTATTTATTTTTCTTTTAAAAAAAGGTATGGCTTGTAGAGGAAGCTGAAACTCAAATAATGGTCACGGCGGTGGAGAAGTTGTTGTCACCGCATACGTACGACAAAAACATTCCCTTTTCTCATTTTGTTAAACGCTTCGTATAAAAAAAATATTCCTTTTGGATAAAAGTAAAATTCAAAGGGGTTTATATACCGTATAAAAGAAAGTTGTGTATAAAAAAAAATATTCCTCAATGAAAGGAGATTGAGACGAAGTCCCATACCTCGGGTCCGACATGACTCGGTCGTTCTTTAATATACTGAATAATAAACTTGAATTAATTTATACTTGTTGAATAACCTTTTTGAAGTTCATTATTCCTTTTATATCACTTATTTCCATGTCATGAACACTATTTAATTATTTATGTTAATAACGGTCGTTTTAACGATCATTGGTACTTGAGTCAAAAATAAACCCTTTATAATTACAATTTGTTCATGTATCCATTATATACAGAATTATAATCATGATGTATATATCATATATATCATATATATCCAGTATATACATGCATTTATAATATTACATAATCATTTAGAGGTAAGAAATGAAATGCACCATTCATGGAGACGGTAAGCCGTACGTACGCATGAACGCTACTTTCATTTCTAATTCATATTTTATAGAATGGAATCATAATGATATAAAGGTATATTATAATTCCAGAGTAATATAATATATAATATCATTACTCCAACCTTTATACGTCCCACATATGGTATTTAACGAATCAAATCAATTTGAGGGGGAGGTAGTCCGCACTCCCTTAAATGAAGATATCATGTTTACCCATAATGGAAACCAAAAAGGTATGCCCAAAATGAAAAATACAGAATCTTAAGGAAAACATAAACGTATTATATATCATATATAAATATATTTTCCTCTTAATGTCCACCTTTGAAGGTGTTAAAATAATGTTGAACAATTATCGTTTCAGGAGGTATAAATTCACCATCCACGGAAACAGTATGTTCTTTAACCATTAGATGTAGGTGTGTGTAAGTGTAGCTCTAATCCTTCTAATAAAAACATCCTAGTATATTTAATATACTTTATTTTTTATAAATGAAATGAATAAAATGAGTTTAGGGGGTTGGAGAAGCAAAACAAAAACAAAAGGACTCAAGTGAAGACATTACCTTAAAATCGGGTAACTTCCTTTGGTTTGAGCTCAAAGGCTTCCTTGGGAAGACTTCTGCCCAATGTGAGGCTTCAAGGAGTAAGATAGGGATGTGGAGAGACAAAATGGGAAGATGTTGGCCGAGCCAAAGGCTTTTGAAGTGTGGGTAAAGAGGTAGACGTGGGGGCCTTTTATAAGAGGAGAGGAGGGGCACTCTTGGAAAGTAATGAAATGTTACTTTATTTTAAAATGATTTTCGAATTAAAAAGGTCACACATTGATATCATTCAAGGATAATGTGATAAGGGTTCGATATATACCCATCCAATATGTTTTGGACATGTGTAGGTCATATATTTTACATTATCGTTTCATTTTATTTAACTCCTTTATTAATGAGGTAATCGCTGCATCATCATGATGTCATAAATAATTTAATATATTTAATGTCTAAAAATTATAAAAAAAATATCATGATGTAGGAAATCTTTTTATATTTCTAATAAATATTTATAGTCAAAATCAGACTTGTATAACCCCATGTAAAAATTGTTTTAGTAAAACATCTCATGTTTGTGTCATTTTTACGTTTACATTAAATAAAAAGTTATTTATGTCATTTCCAAACCAAAGTGGCTCCATGGGGTTCCCAAGTTGACCCATGGATTTTCTTGGTCGGCCATGACAAATCCAATGAGGGTAGGATATGTGTCCAGCTCATCTCATATTATTAAAATAATATTTTTACCTTAAACTACACTAATTACCTCTAATCGCGATTAAAAACATAAAAGTTACTATTCACCAAAAAATTATTTTAATATCATTAAACCAAATTTTAATTATTAATGACAACCATGTATGTCAAATTTTTGAAAATCAAATCACAGAAGTGGAAAAGTTTCATTTAAACGAAAAATCAGTTTCTTTAACTACCACATAGTGGTTTCACTATTAATCAAAAATTGAAGTTTTTCAAGAAAATTCCAAAAAGTCACCCTAAGATATATTTGATATTATGAATTAAAAAATGGTTTCTATTTTACAAAATTTAAATCATATAAGTTAAATTAATTAATTTAATAATTAATTCCTGCTGTCATGACAAATAACGTGTTTTTATGAAACAATTAGTATCAAAAGATTGACACCAGTTTAAGTCCAATTTCAAAGTGAAATTGATTACAATGACCACCATTGGATTAAATGGTAAAAATATATTCTAATTACACTTCAAAACCAATTCATTAGATAATCTAATCATATAAATAAATTAGATTAAAAAGAGGTTTTGAATTAAAATACAACATTTTCACTATTCATTAAAAAATGTACTTTATCGGAAAAATACCAAAAATTCACACAAAGTAAATTTTGATGACCCAATCATAAATAATAAGTTTATTTTGACAAATATAGCTTATAAAATTTTCAAAAGATCGATTTTAAAATGGTTTTCCATCAAAAGGTAGTAAAACAATCTTTTAAAAATATTAGTGTATTCAATGCTTAAGATTGGATTTATTTTCATTTTAAGCCTCTAAAAAATATCTAATTCATTAATAGACGTAGATAAAAAATATCTATTATTCATTACTTACTTGGGATGTTACACTCAACCCAATGAAGTTATGAACTGGGAAGAGATTGATTTAGAGTCAGATGTTTCTGTTTTGGAGTAGCTAGTGGAGATCGTTAACTCTCAAGAAAATGTAATCTTTAAAATTCATTAATGTTGGTTAGAATGTTATAGTGGAATAGATCATATTTTCACAAGACATAGGATCATGAAACATTGACAAAGAATTAATAGCCTCACCTATTTTCCGATCAACATTCTTACACATGACTTTGTAGACATGAAAATTCTTATAGTGGGGAGTTTCTAATGTTTTATAATCCATTTTTATGTAATTCCCTCATCTGTATTCATTTTACAATTTATTTTCATGCATCTTGGGACTTTTGATGATGGAGAGTAATTTTTTGAGAAAATAAAAATCTGTTTAGGGATGTATGTCAATTTACATTAATGGAGTTTGGTTATATATGAGTTAAATTATTTTTTGGGTTATCACCGAGATTGAAGAATTCCAACATGGTTTTGGATTTTTCTACAAAAAAGCATCTTTTTTATAGTCTATATGGGAAATATACATTATTTAATGTATTTACATGCAATGTATTAGCAACAGGAAAAAATCAATGAGTATGGTATAAAAGTTTAGTGGATTACATGCAGTATATTTTTTTTCAATCCATGTATTGGGGGATATAGGTTTTTTAATTAAAAAAAGTAATGGTTTTTTGGCATACATGAGCATGGAGGATTACGCGCCATGTAAGTCTCACAGGTTATTATTATATGGGACAATAAAAGTGATTTATTATTTCATTCATTGTATCCATCTTCCCTCTTGACCTATAGGATCTTAGGGGAGTTTTGAAGACCCCCACTCAGTCCCAATCACATTTTTTGTGATTTAGCTCCATTTTGGTTGGGTTGTATCTTTGTGGGTGAGTAAACCCTTCTGCTTCCTTATTACCATTGATAATGATAACACTATTATGTTTCCTTATTTCCAACATTGATCTATGAGGATAATTATTGTTGTTTCCTTCTAGGTTTGTTGTGTGATCCTCCTCTAAAGGATAACCCTCTTGTTAGTTGTGGTGTGGTATGGAATTTCCTTGGAGGTATGTTGTGGCCTTTCCACTTTAACATTAATTTTTATTAATTAAATAAAAAATTATATTTTTATATTGATTCTAGGGCCCCCAAGGTTGTTGGTATATTGTTAATTGTTGATAGAACCCATTACAGGCATGTGTGAACCATGTTTTGAGGTAGGTGGTTACATCTCTATCCAATTTGGATGAAATACATTTATCTGGTTTGGATAAGTTTTTTTATAAAATAATTGACATGATGGACTGAATTAAATTCTGTCTATGTTGAAATGGGTTTTTGATAAAATTTGGTTTCCCCTGGTTTTAGAAAATGAAAAGGGTTTTCAAATCATTGTGAAAATGGTTTTAATAATTAATTTTCAAAGCATGGTCTTGATAAAGTGGTTTCATGAATTGACATGGAAAATAGATCACATAGTAAGCATTGGGTACTTATGTGGTAAGAATAGTAAAAGTCATCTTCCATTTATACTATTAGGGGGTTCACTCTTGGGGTGTTCTCCTGCTCCATGTAAATGTTCTTATTGGAAATTCATAAACACTAATGGCACCTTCTCGTTATTGGTTGTTCCTCTATTACCTATATTGTACGAATATGTATAGGGGATTGATGCACATGAAATTATCTATATTTGGGGTATGACTTTCCCCGCTATCCAAGTAACACCCTAGGTAAATAAAGAATATTACATTTTTATATTTATCCATATTTTTCAATAAAGTATTAATACTACTTTAAAGGGAACACTATGCTTGATGGCGTACCCAATACGCAACAATGAGTTTCTTTGAAATCTCACATTACACTCTGATAATAAAATAATATTATTTTAAATGGTAGTTAACGCCTAGCCGTTGTAATGGCGGGAATGAATGGAACTAACTAAAAAAGGATTATATATGTTTGTCATATATTTTAACTTTTATACAATAAATGTTAGAGGCTTAAAATGAAAATGAATCCAATTTTAAGCATGAATATTCTAATATTCTTTAAAATGTTTATTAACCGCCATTGATGGAGAACCCTTTTTAAATATACTTTTGAAACTTTTATATGTTTTATTTGACAAAATAAAATCCTTCTTTAGAATCTGGAAATCAAAATTTACTTTGTGTAAATTTTTGTTATTTTTCTGATAAAGTTCATTTTTATTGAAAATGTTGCATTTTAATTCAAAACCTCTTTTTAATCTGATTTATTTATATGGATATATTATCTTTTTAATTTATATTAAAGTATATTTATAATATATTTTTACCATTTAATTAAATGTTGGTCATTGGAATTAATTTCTCTTTGAAATTGGACTTAAATTAGTGTCAATATTTAAATAGATATTGTTTCTTAAAAACACGCTATTTATTTTGACAGCGGGAATGAATTATTAAATTTATTAATGCAACTTATATTTTTTTATTTTTTTAAAATAGACTTCATTTTTGAATTCGGAATATCAAATATAGCTTAGGGTAAATTTTTGGAATTTTTCCGAAAAACGTCAATTTTTGATGAATAGTGAAACCACTAAGTGGTAGTTAAAGAAACTGATTTTTTGTTTAAATGAATCTTTACCTCTTATGTAATTTGAATTTCAAAAATACAACATTCATGTTTTTCATTAGGAAGTAAAATGTTGTTCAATGAGATTAAAATATTTTTTTGGTGAATAGTATCTTTTAAGTTTTATTAATCACGATTAAAGGTAATTAGTGTAATTTAAGGTAAAGATAATGTTACAATAATATGAAATGACTTTGACACATGTCATACCCTATTGGATGAGTCATGTCCGACCTAGACAATCCATGGGTCAACTTGGGGACCCCATGGAGCAACTTTGGTAGGAAAATGACATTAATAACTTTTTATTTAAAGTTAAAATTATAATGTCACAAACATGTATTATTTTTCTAATATAATTTTTACATGGGGTTATACAAGTTGTATTTTTGACTATAAATATTCATTAGAAAGCTAAAAATATTTCCTACATCATGATAGTTTTTTATAATTTTTATGCATTAAATAAATTAATTTATTTATGACACCGTGATGTTGCAGTGATTACCTCATAAATGAACAATTTAAATAAAATGAGAAGATAGGGTGAAATATAAGACTTAAACTTGTAACAAAACTATTGGATGGGTTGATTTAGAAACTTTATCACCATACCCTCGAAATATATCCTTTTGGGACCTTTAAAATCCGAAAATCATTTTATAATAAAGTAATATTTTATAACTTTCCAAGAGTGCCCCTCCTCTTCCTTTTAAAAGGACCTACATCTACCACCTTACCCAAAACTCTCAAGACTTTGGATTTGCCAAACCCTTCCCATTTCAGGTCTCCAAATACCTTTATTCATCATTGAAGCCTCACCTTTGGCAGAATTCTCTTCAAGAAACCCTTTTGGTTCAAAGCAAGAGGAGTTACATGATTTAAACGTAATGACTTCACATGTGTTATTTTGTTTTATTTTTCTTCTCCAAACCCATAAACTCTTTTTATTATTTTCTTTTGTAACAAAAAAACTATCTTCAATATAATAGGATGTTTTTATGTGAAGTATTCAGGCTAAAATTACACACACCTCCATCTATTGGTTAATGAAATACTGTTTATCTGGATGGAGAATTACTACCTCACGAAACGATGATTGGTCAATCTTCTCTTAACACCATTCATGGTGGACATTATGATGCCACTATATTTTATATATAATTTATATGGTATTTATGTTTTTCATATTCTTCTGTATTTTATATTTAAAACATACCTTTATGTTTTTCATGTTGTGCAAATGCGATAATTTCATACGAGGAAGTGTAGACTATCGCCCCCTCAAGTGATGTGACTCGTTCATGAATTACATGGAATGTATAAAGAATTAAATTAATGAACTTATGTGACCTATAAAACATATATATTATACTAGAATTATAATATATATTTCTCAATTATTTTTAATTCCATTAATATGTCAAAGAAATTAAAGTAGCATTCATGCGTACGTACGGCCTACCGTCTCCATGAACGGTGCATTTCATTTCTTTTTATCTCCAAATTTTAAGGATTAGTATAAAATGAATATGTACTGGATATATATGATATTAAAATTATTAATAATATTCTGGATATTATTTACTTATAACTACATGGACAATCATTTTCAAACAAGTTCATTTTTGACTCATGTTCCAAACATCGACAAAAATGTCTGATATGAACTCACATTATTAACCAATTATTATAACATTATAATATGTGATACGAACTGAATAATAATATTTAAAGGAGGAACTTAAGAAATTATAAATTTACCAAATCTTATTATTCAGTAATATAAATAAACGAATAAGAGAAGTCAGACATGAGGTAAGGGATCATACCTCTCTCTTTATTTTTAAGTACTCTTTTTATGTAACATAATTTAAGCTCCTATTTCTTATGTTGGGGGTGTTCTTTTATATTCCACCTGCTATAAATTTTATGTTAATATTATGAGAGAGCCTATTTTATCTCATCAATCCATTTTTGTAAGTTTTATGTGTCCCCGTTAGGCTGCCGAATTTTCATAAGGGGATTTTCATCTCACTTTTTATTCTCGTGAGATTCATGATACATTGGCCACTATTTCCTTTTGTGTGGTGTATGAACTGCCCATTATTTTACTATTTTTATAATATAATCTCATTTATGGGTAGTTACATCTTCATTGTATGACCCTTCTTTCATGGGGTGTACGTTTCGAAAGTTTCCCAAATCGGTAAGGGAACCTTTCACACTCCTCTTTTAAAAAGACTTATTTTGTTATGTATTTTAATTTACATATTTTTATTTTGGGATAGGTTCCTCTATATCCTTATTGATGTTAATTTTATGTCCATGTTATGAGATACCATTTTCTCTCTCATCAACTAATTTTATGAATTTTAAAGTGACGTCATTAGGCTGTCGAATTTTATCAAGGGAACTTTTTAACCCAATTTCGATTTCTTTGGGTTCAACATATAGTTATTGAATATGTCATACTTTGAATATATGTGAATGTCCTTTGATTGTTTTATAATTAATATACACTTATATTGGGTGTATTTATATTTTTCATACATAATTTTGAGATTGATTTATCCTTAATTTAAGGATACCTTCTTTATAAGGGATGTCATCTCATTTTACATTTCTATTGAGACTTCATTGTTGTTATGCAGCAATTCACTCTTATATGGTGTATATACTGTCGTTTAGAATATTATATCATGAATCCATTTATTCTAATGATATTATAAATTTCTGATTAAATGTTATTCCTCAATTATTGTATTCAAGTGTCTCTAATTTTGGTAAAACCCCTTTAACTAAAATATCACTTTAAATGTTTTAATGATTTGTTATTATTAACATCCATGTTTTCAAAATGGTTTTAAGGATTTATTTATATGGATATTAATGGTTTAAAATGATAAAATCTTCAAGTTGGTATGGGAAACTTTGATTCAAAAATCTCTTTATTAAATGTTTTAAATGGTTTTGAAAATGGTTTTTTTGAATGGATTCATTATTTCAATATCTTAAAATGTTATATTGTTATTGCAATGTGGAAATGTTGTATTTCCTTTATGATTAAGTTATATACTATGATTATGTTTTGTTTCATGGGAATTGTTTATGAAAATGGGTGGTTCCTTGATAAACTAAGGGCGGGTGAGCCCGATATAGCTATCCAATGCATTGGGTAATGCAAAGGGGTTAAACGCTAAGGTTTCTCCGAAGAGATTTAGGGAATATACTGTGATGGGTATTCCAAATGTAACCATGAGGGTTACTCCCTATGTAAGAATGTTATGAATGCCTCAAGATACCATTATGTGTTATGATTTATATGATTTATTCGTAAATCCTATGATTTCAGGATGTATGTTAAATTGCTTATGTTTTATGAGTAAAGTATGATTTCATTGATTCTTATGTATACATGGACTAATGTTTTCTTTCCATATTATTATACCCCTTACTGAGCTTTTTATGCTCATCCCATGTTTTTTTGAAATGTTTTTCACATGACATAAAGTTGAATAGGGTCATGGATGGGATCAAGGAAATGTCAGGCTGTCTGAAACAAGGAACTAGACATGACTCTTTTGTTTAAGAGTATTAATTTTGTGAAAAAAATGGAAGATGAGTAGATGTGTCTACATTGTAAACTTTGAGATTTAATAGTTATGTCCTTATTCTCTAAAACTCTAATCATAAGAAGATCCTCAATGTGAATTATTCATTTAATTCAATAATAAGTAATGTCTATGGTCGGGTCCTTATAGTTGGTATCAAAGGCCGGTTTAGAAAACATTAGAGGTTAGGGTATTCTTTAAGCATAAGTGATATTACCATAATGGCTAGGATTTCAGAAAGAGTCATAGTTTTTAGATAAAGTGAATGTGTTAGTATATCTTAGTGTTCATCTCCCTCATTAGTACATAATGATTTTGTTGATATACTCACACTGACATTTATGGTTTTAATAAATGGAAGGATCTAGCAGGAACCAAAGTGACAATGGGTTTGAAGGAAACCGTGGTGGTTCTCTGATTAAGAGACTGGATGAAATGGGGGATTCAATGAGAAATCTCGTGGTTATTCTAAACCAACTATTAGGAGTCATGATCAACCAATTGAACCTTGGTGAGTTCTCTAATGAATCATGTACGAGAGAAACAACACGACATGGAAGTTCAGGTAATAATTATAAAGGTAACCATTATGGTTTATACGATCCTTACTTTTGAGGTAATAATGGGTTACTATACGTTATGATAGAATATGAACGACATAAGATAAATTTGAGGTTAAATTATGCTATGGTTATTTTTGAAGATTTTATCACTTTTTGGGGAATGTTATAAAAATTATGTAGTTTTAGAAAAATGAAAACATGTAGACCGTGTGACAACCTGTCGCGTCTGATGAAGCTACGGGAATCGAACCCAAAACCAAAGTGAGACTGGTATTTATCGCCTACCACTGGACTACGTTAAGTCCCTGGTTAGTTTGACTAATTATTTTTAGTTAGATGATCTTGTGAATCTAGAATAAGTTTATTTTGGGTTATCTATGGAAATCATTAACCTATCATGAATGATATGTGATTAGGTTAATTACTTTTCAGTATGAGACATTAAGAGTAACTGATGTTATTTGGAGATAAATGTTAGGGTTTATCTTGGAAGACTATGTGATTAAATCCTTCAGAGATTTGGGTTTCAGTCTTAGTTTTGATTACATTGAAGAATTTTATGGATAGATGTTTATTGAATGGTCTTTGTTGAACTTTTGGTATTGTTTGAAAAATTTTGGAGATTAAGAATAGATTCTTTTTTTATAAAGGATTATCCTTTTTGGGTATTATCTGATCTCATACTAACCTTTTTGGTTTTAGTTTTATTTAAGGTCTAAAGACATGGGAAGTATATAGTTCTCTTTTGTGGATTAGGTGATTATCTTGAAGTTGATTATAGCTCTCTTAATGTGAACAAGTCATCCTAAATACTCGTCTTTTGGAGAAAATATGAGTTCGAGTAAGAAATCTAGTAAAAGTTGAAAGTAAACATGACAAGTAAGTATGTTTCCTTATGTTTTAGTTAAGATCATAAATAAATTCCTCAATGAAAAGTAACTTAAAACAAAAATGTTGTCTGTTAATTTTTCCTACTGGGGAATGAAATACCGTTTAACCCATCACAAGTTTGTGATTTTCATGTCGTTAACTTTATCCTAAACATGTTTTCTATCACTCTCCATCAAAAAATGACCCTTTGTTTTCTCCTCCATGTCCATGTTTTCCTACATGGAATCCTGGTATGGGTTAACTCGGGTGAACTTTGTACTTCTCTTTCTTTATTTTAAAGTGATAGTTTTACTGACTCTTCTTCCGATGTGGGATTTTCAATTATGTTTCGAAGCCCAATTTTAAAATTGCGAGGACGAAATTCTCAAAATGGGGGGGGGGAAGGATGTAACCCCCCAGGTAAATAAAGAATATTACATTTTTATATTTATCCATATTTGTGAATAATGTATTAATACTACTTTAAAGGGAATTCTATGCTTGATGGCGTACCCAATACGCAACAACAAGTTTCTTTGAAATCTCACATTGCACTCTAAGAATAAAATAATATTATTTTAAATGGTAGTTAACGCCTAGATGTTGTAATGGCGGGAATGAACGGAACTAACTAAAAAATGATTATATATGTTTGTCAAATATTTTTACTTTTATCCAATAAATGTTAGAGGCTTAAAATGCAAATGAATCCAATTTTAAGTATGAATCTTCTAATATTCTTTAAAAGGTTCATTAATCGCCTTTTGATGGAGAACCCTTTTTAAATATACTTTTGAAAATTTTATATGTTTTATTTGAAAAAAATAAAATCCTTCTTTAGAATCTGGACATCAAAATTTACTTTGTGTAAATTTTTTTATTTTTCCGATAAATATCATTTTTACTAAAAATGTTGCATTTTAATTAAAAACCTCCTTTTAATATTATTTATTTATATGGATATATTATCTTTTTAATTTAGCTTAAAGTGTATTTAGAATATATTTTTACTATTTAATACAATGGTGGTCATTGGAATTAATTTCACTTTGAAATTGGACTTACACTAGTGTCAATCTTTTAATAGATATTGTTTCTTAAAAACACGCTATTTGTTTTAACAGCGGGAATGAATTATTAAATTAATTAAGGAAACATAAATATTTTGAATTTTTTAAAATAGACATCATTTTTGAATTCATAATATCAAATATAGCTTAGGGTTAATTTTGTATTTTTCTGAAAAACATAATTTTTTGATGAATAGTGAAACCACTAAGTGGTAGTTAATGAAACTCATTTTTCGTTTAAATAAAACGTTACCACTTATATGATTTTATTTTCAAAAATCCGACATACATGGTTTTCATTAGTAAGTAAAATGGGGTTCAATGAGATTAAAATAATATTTTGGTGAATATTAACTTTAATGTTTTATTAATCGCGATTAAAGGTAATTAGTGTAATTTAAGGTAAAGATAATGTTACAATAATATGAAATGACCATGACACATGTCCTACCCTTATTTGATGATTCATGGCCGACCATGACAATCCATGGGTCATCTTGGGGACCCCATGGAGACACCTTTGTTGGAAAATGACATTCATAACTTTCTATTTAAAGTTAAAATTAAAATGTCAGAAACATGTATTGTTTTACTAAAACAATTTTTACATGGGGTTATAAAAGTCATATTTTTTACTATAAATATTAATTAGAAATATCAAAAGCTTTCATACATTATGATATTTGTTTTATAATTTTTATACATTAAATAAATTATTTTATTTATGACACTTTGATGATGTAGTGATTACCTCATAAATGAACGATTTAAATAAAATGAGAAGATAGGGTGAAATATAAGTCTAACACTTTTCAAAAACCTATTGGATGGGTATATTTAAAAACCTTATCACCATATACTCGAAATATATTTTTCTGGGACCTTTAAAATCCGAAAATCATTTTATAATAAAGTAACATTTTATAGCATTCCAAGAGTGCCCCTCCTCTTCTCTTATAAAAGGTCCCCACATCTACAACCTTACTCACACCTCTCAAGACTTTGGCTTGGCCAACCCCTGACCATTTCATCTCTCCACATCCCTCTATTCATCATTGAAGCCTGAACTTTGGAATAATTCTCTTCAAGAAACCCTTTTGGTTCAAACCCAGAGGAGTTGCCGGATTTAAAGGTAATATCTTCACTTGTGTTCTTTTGTTTTATTTTGCTTCTCCAAACACTAAACTCTTTTCATTCCTTTCTTTTGAAACAACACCAGTATCTAAAATATACTAGGATGTTGTTATGTGAATGATTCGAGATACAATTACACACACCACCATCTAATAGTTAAAGAACATACTGTTTCTGTGGATGGCGAATTACTGCCTCACGAAATGGTGATTTGTTCAATCTTCTCTTAACACCTTTCATGGTGGCCATTATGATGTCACTGAATTTTATATATGATATATATGGTATTTATGTTTTCCATATGCTTCTTTATTTTATATTTAAAACATACCTTTATGCTTTGCATGTTGTGAAAATGCGATAATTTCATACGAGGAAGTGTGGATTACAGCCCCCTCATGTGATGTGACTCATTCATGCAATACATGGAATGTATAAAAATGAAATTCATGAACTTATGTGACCTATAAAACATATATATTATAATGGAATTATAATATATATCTCTCATTTATTTTTAATTCCATTAATATGTCAATGAAATGAAAGTAGCGTTCATGCGTACATACGACCTACCGTCTCCCTGAACGATGCATTTCATTTATTTTTATCTCAAAATGTTATGGAATAGTATAAAATGAATATGTACGGGATATATATGATATTTAAATCATTAATACTATTCTGGAGATGATTTACTTATAACTACATGGACAATCATTTTCAAACAAGTTGATTTTTGACTCATGTACCAAACATCGACAAAAACATCTCATATGAACTCATATTATTAACCAATTATTATAGCATTATAATATGTGATACAAACTGAATAATAATCCATAAAGTATGAATTTAATAAATTATAAATTGACCAAAGCTTATTATTCAGGAATATAAAGAAACGAACAAGACAAGTCGAACTTGAGGTAAGGGATCCTACCTCTCACTTTATTTTTAAGTACTATTTTTATGTAACTTACTTTAAGCTCCACTTTCTTATGTTGGGGATGTTATTTTATATTACTCTAGCTATAAATTTTATGTTAATATGATGATATATCCTATTTTATCTCATCAATCCATTTTTTGAAGTTTTATGTGGTGCTGTTAGGCTGCCGAATTTTCATAAGGGAATTTTCATCTCACTTTTTATTCCTGTGAGATTCATGCTACATTGGACACTATTTCCTTTTGTGTGGTGTATGAACAGACCATTATTTTACTATTTGTATAATATACTCTCATTTATTGGTAGCTAAATCTTCATTGTACGACCCTTCTTTCATGGGGTGTACGATTCGAAAGTTGCCCAAATCGGTAAAGGAACCTTTCACACTCCTCTTTTTAAAAGACTTATTTTGTTATGTCTTTTAATTTACATATTTTTTGTTGGGATATATTCTTCTATATCCTTATTGATGTTAATTTTATGTCCAAATGATGAAATACCATTTTCTCTCTCATTAAATAATTTTATGAATTTTAAAGTGACGCAGTTAGGTTGTCGAATTTTACCAAGGAAACTTTTTAACCCAATTTCGATTTCTTTGGGTTTAACATGTAGTCATTGAATATGTCATACATTGAATATATGTGAATGACCTTTGATTGTTTTACCATTAATATCCACTTATATTGGGTGTATTTATATTTTTCACACATAATTTTTTGATTGATTTATCCTTAATTTAAGGATACATTCTTTATAAGGGATTTCATCCATTTTATATTTCTATTGAGACTTCATTGTTATTTTTCACAAATTCACTCTTATATGGTGTATATACTGTCTTTCAGAATATTATATCATGAATACATATATTCTCATGATATTATAAAATTCTTATTAAATGTTATTCCTCAATTATTGTATTCAAGTGTCTCTAATTTTGGTAAAAACCCCTTTAACTAAAATATCGCTTTAAATATTTTAATGATCTGTTCTTATTAATATCCATGTTTTCAAAATGGTTTTAAGGATTATTTCATATGGATATTAATGGTTTAAAATGAAAAAATATTCAAGGTGGTATGGGATACTTTGATTCAAAAATCTCTTTATTAAATGTTTTAAATGGTTTTGAAAATGGTTTTTTTGAATGGATTCATTATTTCAATGTCTTAAAATGTTATATTGTTATTTCAATGTGGAAATGTTATATTTCATTTATGCTTAAGTTATATTCTATGATTATGTTTTTTTCTTGGGAATTGTTTATGAAAATGGGTGGTTCCGTGATGAACTAAGGGCGGGTGAGCCCGATAAAGCTCTCCAAAGCATTGGGTAACGCGAAGGGGTTAAATGCTAAGGTTTCTCCGAAATGATTTAGGGAATATACTGTGATGGGTATTCCAAACGTAACCATGAAGGTTACTCCCTACGTAAGAATGTTATAAATTCCTCAAGTTACCTTTATGTCTTATGATTTCGATGAGTTATTCGTAAATCCTATGATTTCAAGAGGTATGTTAAATTTCTTATGTTTTATGAGTAAAGTATGATTTCTTTTTTTCTTATGTATACATGAACTAATGTTTTCTTTTCATATTGTTAGAACCCTTACTGATCTTTTTATTCTCATCCCATGTTTTTTTAAATGTTTTTCACATGACATAATGTTGAATAGGGTCAAGGATGAGATCAAGGAAATGTCAGGCTGTCATAAACAATGAACTAGACATGACTCTTTTGTTCAAGAGTTTTTATTTTGTGAAAAAAATGGAAGCTGGGTAGATGTGTCTACTTTGTAATCTTTGAGATGTAATAGTTATGTCCTAATTCTCTAAAATTCTAAACCTGAAAAGATCCTCAATGTGAATTATTCATTTATTTCAATAATAAGTAATGTTTAAGGTCGGGTCCTTATAATCTGGGCCTAGTGGGATCCTTGGTGTGATTTCACAAATACATTGATTTAGCTACCTGGTTTTTTGAATTATATTGTTCGAACCTCTAAGGATTCATTAATATATGTGATACATGCTTTTATTTAATAAATGTAAAAATATTAGAAAATTTATTATCATCCTTAGTTGGAAATGTGGAAAAAGGGGGAAATAAATGTTTTCCCATTATTTTAATAAAAAAACTGTAAAAATATATATCATTATTTTTTTCATTAATGTTGAGAAACGCCCTAATTATTATACATAGGAATTTTATAGAACACTTGGGTGGGAACCTACTGAGCCTATTAGTTCACACACTACAAACCTATTTACTGGTTCATATGCCTTTCTTTTCTTCGATGCTGGGAAATTTAAGTCACCATAGTCAATCAATGATGTTTTCTATTAGCTATGTCGAGGTAGATGGTGGTGAGATGGTGGGAGATTCCATATTCTATCACATGAATTAGTAAAATTCTTCTTTTATTTTTTCCTTGATGCATGGAATGGTGCTTTGGTATTTTTTTTCAGATTACGTTAGAATTGTATAAATTTGGTTATCTTATTTTAGATATAAAATATATGTATCTATTCAACTATTTCACTCTTTATAAATTTATTTATTCTAGATTGTTTATTTAGTTTTGGAGAAATCATTCCCTAGACATGTTTCTTGATGCCTAGGTACTAGGCACCAACAAAATGATATTAGGAATGACCTTAGGGTACACGGAAATTCAGGCCAAATACTTGTTTCAGAGGGTATCTAATTCGAGTTCATCACACATCATACACCATGGTATTTAATGTTACAATTATAGTTATTTCATCAATTGTGACTTGACTCAAAAGTTCCCATGTCGTAAAGAATTTTTGGATTTAATTTCCTATCATTAGGTTATATTTCTACATTCTTGAATTTGTTAGTCCATGTTTATGTGTGAAATGACATCTGATGGTATTATTTTGTATTTCCACTTTTTTTTAATTATGTTTTTTACACATAATAACTTCATTTATTAATTCTCACATTCATTATACGATCATTATAAGGGTTCTCTATCTAAAATTTTCTTCTTTGGGATATATATTATGTTATACACCTATATTCTTTAGTTTGATGTATATATTTCCACTTTAATATGATATATCAAGATTAAATTTATATTCATGGTATTTAATGCATCATTTGATGTTATATATTTTCGTGGGATTGTGATTCAAAAGGTTCCAAGGTGGTAAGGGTTTGTTTTATATTCTCATAATTATTCTATATTGTTTATGTTTAAGTATATATTGTGTGAATTATTTGATATTTATCTCTTAAGAAAACTTATTTTCTTATTATTTGGTTATTTATGAAAATTTTAGGTTTCCATTCATTTTCATCATTTAAGTACTCAAGATATCATGATAATATTTATAAAGAAAACCTATGTAATTTTAATATTTGGTCAAGAATACTTTTTCACATATCCAAACATTACATAAAATTTTATAATTTTTTTACTATTATTTAATGATTTTTTAATTAAATTTTTGATTTTTTTTAAAAAAATTACAGGGAATCTATTTTTTTAATTTTTTTAATGAGGTAATTTTGGAATTTTTACCAAAAATGTTAAATGAATATTTGTTTTAACATAATATGCATGATAATAATTTCATTCCATGATAATAGATAAATAATTTGAATAAACCTTTACAAGATTCCATGATTGTATTCAGGTAATTTTCTCTAATATTCTCGAAATTTATAGTTTATAAAATTGATTTTCAAAGTGAAAAGTTTTTTCCCTCAATATTTTTATATGAATTTTTTATGGAATTTCTAATATTCAGTGACAAAAAACTATTATTTTAATTTTTATACACATGGGATATATGTTAATGATATAATCCTTTTTCTTTCTTTGGATAGTCTATTATTCTGTTTTCTGGGGAAATATTAACATTTCATATTATATTTTTCAATAGTAATGTTTATTGTTATTATGTATTGAATTGTTTTTGTCCCCATTCATATGAAGAATTCATTGAACTTTGTATATTATGGGAAGTTCCTACTATATAACATGATTCAATGGTAGGTCTCATGATACAAACTAATTTCGGTATTTGGCCGAGTCCTTATCCATTTATGTAAGATGTGGTAATATGATTCCTTGATTGTAAGTTTACGATGTCTAATATTACACATTCCATAATTATGTGATTATTTATTAATGTCTATATGATTATTTTAATATTTATGATATCCTTGGATAAATTTAAATCTCATCTAATTATTTATATATAATTATATGATCATAATTTATTCCTTCAATATTATTCTTCATGTGTTATTTTTTGATTAAATGAAACATGTTCGATTTTATTTAACATTCCATATTCATGTTCCTCATTTAATCATGATATATTCTACTATACATAACCATTACTGAGAATTTAAGATCACATTTATTTTGTTTCCTTGCCTCCAGATATGAAGAATGAATTGTTTAATGATTCCAAGAATGCATGAATATTTACCCTAACAATGTTTTATATTTAATTTTATAATGTAAACTTGAATGTATATATATCATGTTCACTAAGAATACAAAACTGTTTAGTCCTTCAAAATGTGATTCCTTATATCTAGTGGAAATTTAATAAATCAACCACCAAATCTAGGCTACTATGGTCAGGGTCTCTATTATATACTCTAATGATACCATAAAACTTATTTTTCTATATGTATTATGATAAAATTGAAAAAAAAAATTACTATGGATAATTTGGAAATTTTATAGTCTATTTTTCAAATATAGATATTGATTTTGATTATGTATTCTATTTTTTATTCAATCTTCTCATATTATGAATGCATTGTACTTTTTATGTAAAAGGTGGGGCCAAATATTAGTGTTTTACCTCCATCTCCAATAGTTCTTTCATGATCATAATCAATCATTAATGTTTCTAATGTTCTAATTTGAGCGAATTTCAATTTCATATTTTGGACTTTTAGCCATGAATTTTATGAAATAAATGAATTTAATAAATTCTATTCAATGGAAACATGATAATATTGTGAAAGGATTAGAAAATTAATTTATCAAAAATTTTAGATCATGGAATAAAGTTGTAACATTATTCTAAGGCTACGGAATAATAAAATGGTGTATTTAGTTAATGTTTTAGAGTTGTTGGGTCAAAAAATATATTGGTAATTGTGTTGTTGTATGAAATTCATAGGCTAGCCAGATGATCCCAGGAGTTAGCTGGTAGGCTTGCTGAGGATCTCTTGGCACTACCCTATTCCACCAGATGGTTGGTGCTCCTCTAATACCTACCTAATGAACTTCATTTTGAAATTCCCTTCCCTGCATATTTTACAAGCAAGCGAGTTCTCTTCACTCTATAGATAGTGCTACCTACAACCCTTAGATTTTAACTAGAGCCTCACTATCTTAATTATGTGGCCTTCAATTGATGTTCCAAATTAATTCCATGATCTCAAATGATGATAAATGACTTTTCTAAGCCTTTAAAAATATCATCATATTTATTTTTAATAAAAACATTCATCTTCATTTATTTTATCAAATTCCTAACTAAATTTATATAATATGAGATTTAAATTCTCTCAAAGGATAATGTCATAAACCTAAAAGAGTTTTTTGGATCATGAAAAAACTATAATACTAGTTTGTAAACAAATATCCCCCTTTTTTATGATCACAAAAAATTAACATAAATATATATTTAAAGCATAAATAAATAGTGAATTATATAGTAATGTATTGAATATATCAATTTATATAAGATATCAAAACAATATATTTAATATTCTCACAAAGAAAACAAATAAAAAATGTCATATTTCATAGAATAGTATAACATTTAACTCTCCCTTCATGAAACAAATAATAAATAACAAATAAAACAATAAATTTCACCCCCTTTCAAAGAAATTTATCATCCTTTAAAATTTAATAATGTTCTCCCCATTTGTGATTATGAAAACAATAAAACCAGGTGAGGGAAGAAAAACATAAAAAGAAATTTAACAAAAAACTCTGGTTATTTTTTAAAGAAACTCAAAATATTGATTAAAAAGGAAGATCAATAGAAAATAAAAGACAGAAACATGAAAAAATAATAAGTAATAGTTGGAAAATATATTAAATTAAAAATCCTTGTTTAATAATATCATTTTATAGAGGGGATGTATTAAATGATTGGTTTCTCAAAAAATATTTATATGGTCAGGGGAATGAAAAAGAAAAATAGAAAACAAGGAAATTTAAATTAGGAAATTGGTACATACCATTTCCAAAACTCTCATTCCCTTAATGAGTGGTTTCTCCACCATTGAATTGTTAATAAGGTTAAAAATGTTCATTTGGTTGTTAGAAAAAACCTTGAAATAATTCTCCAATTTAAATTTAGAAAAATAAAATTCAAAAAGACATTGTTTGAGATACAAATATATATAAATTTATTAGACAGCATTATTCATCCTTTAAGAGAGATAAAAAACACATTTCATGAAATATATAGAGGATATACATAATTTCTCATATATATTTTGAAAACAACCTTAAAAATATTTCAATTAAAAATCATTAAACTATGTGAGATTGAAGTTTCAAATAAAATTTAATTTAAAATATTAAAATATTACAATTATAATAAAAACAATTTGTTTTAAAAAATATGAATTTGATGATTCAGAATAAGAGAATTTTTTAAAAATTTAATTTTAAAACAGAATTATCACTTAATAACAATTTTAAAATTAAAGAGATAATATTCCCCATCAAATGAATGCACAAGTGAGATATATGGATTATATCCATGAATGAAATAATTGAAAATAGTGAACAAAAAAATCAAGAATCTTAAGATTTTATTAAGAATGAGTAAATCACATAAAAAAGAATGATTTAAAACAAAATGATGTTAATTATATTACTCATGATTTCCATATTGAAATTAAATGTGATTAAATAATACCATTATTAATAATTCTTTAAGGAAATAAAAATTATCAAATACTAGAGGTTTACTAAAAATATCTATGATTTGATGGTCTTTCCTAGAAAATTCCATTATGATATCACCATTTAGAAGTCACTCTTAATAAATGGGTACTATGGTCAATGTGTTTAGTGAGATATTATTCAATAGGATTTTTAGTTATGTTTTTGGAACTAGTATTATATTATCTAAAAGGGATATGTTCATGTATAAACCCAAAGTCTAATAGAGTGTGCTTTATTTATATTATTTGAACTCAATAACTGCCATGAATTATATACTATGCTTCCTCTATAGAAAGGGAGACATATGTTTTCGCCTTTCTACTCTATGACATGAGTTATTTTACAAATAGGTATTAATTCACAATTTTACTTTTCTTATCTAGTTTCCATTCACAAAAATCAGTTCCAAAAAAACTATTTAATTTAAAAAAGTTATTTTGAGATTGAAAAACTAAGAATTTTAGGTCTAATTAAACAATAAAAAATAATTATAACATATTTGAGATTATATTCCTATGGATTTGATTGAAAAAAATCACAAATATAAAAATTAAACATAATGATATCCTAGGACACAGTATGATAATATTGAGTACAATTCATACTTCAGTAAAGACTATTGTTAACCAAATTACTGGTTTTATCCATGATTAGATTACAAGATTTAGTCATCGGTGTACCGATTTCATTATCTTGACCCATGTCGAATCATTTTAAAATTCATTTGTATATTTTTTGAAGTTTTAAAAAGTACCATCAATATTTAGATAAATCTAAAAATCAAGAAATAATTTGAGTTCACCCATAAATCTAATTTCTAATTCCGTTTTCATTAAATTTGAAAATATAAAATAAAGTGATTCATTTGTTGAGCTGAAAATCACATCAGTGATGCAAATTTAAACAAGTAAAAAATCATTTAATATAGTTTTTAGAAAAATATTTGAATTATATTTTCCCATTTTAAAACTATTTCACGAAAGAAAATTAGATAAAAATACATACCAATCTTGCAGGGATTATTTTAAACTATAAAGATATATAGTTTATCCTTAAACATGATTTATTAAATTAAAATAATCAAAACCAATGGATGTTTTAGAAAATAATTTTCCTTAATAAAACCATTTAAAAATTCACATTTCACATCCAGTTACTTTAGTTGAATATCTTGATCATAAGATAATTCTAAAAAGAATCTAATGGATTATACCTAACAAAAGGGTGAAATGTTTTCACTATAGTCGATTTTGTCTTCTTGGTTATGACATTTATCTACTATACATGACTTATTACTAGTGATATTACCATGACCATTGATCGTATTCCTAAAAACCCATTTATTGCCTATGATGAGATGGTAATTAGGTCTTTTCACTAGAGTCAACACACATAACTTCTATTGAAATAAATTTTATTATATTAAATGGAAAGGAAAAAATTTAATCATTAAGGGAATCATTAATATTTTTTGGTTACAAGTGAGAGATGAAGGAAATATGTTAAGCCTCATTTACGACCGATCTTCTAGTATGACTTCCTTCTTTTACATCTCAAATAATGTTTTCATGGTCATGGAGTATACATTTTTTTTAAAACCACTATATAAACTGTTAGAATGATATTCTCTTTCAAAAAATAATTATTTTCATTTGAAAGATCCATTTGAATTCAAAATAATACTTTTAACAAAATCATATTGATAAATAGATTTTGGAAAATTTTAGTAGTAATAAAACATGAATATATTCTTATATTTATTTGTCTATTTTAAAGACAAAATATTCCTTATTTGAGTTGGATTACCCATGAAATATACCTTCAATGTATTTTTAATAAAATTTTCCATGATTTTCTTTTGTGTTTAGAATAAAACACTTGCAGCCAAAAAAGTGTTAACAACCAACTTTGGGTTTTTTATTTTACAATGTGCAGAAGGGTCCATTTTGAGATAAGGTATTATGATGACATGACTAATGAAAATAATAATTATTTATATCCTAAACCCAAAATTATAGGGGCAATATAGATTACTTTAAAATAGTATGAGTGATTTATTGGATTGATGCCCATTATATCGGTGGCTGAGGAGATGAAAAAAATAAATATAGCCTTAAGAAGAGAATAAATCACTATATTTCATATTGTAAAAATCTCTTCCATGATCACATTGAATAGATATAATATGAAAAACTTTTTAATTTTATAAATTTATAGAAAACATGATTATCCCATTACAGGATTCACATTTATGAGAAAATAAATTATACAAAGCGAATCATATAAATTTGAAAACAATAAAAAAGTATATTCTTTACCTTAAACACATATAATTTGAGATGCCTCAAATAAATAAAGATAAATTAATTCATGAAATTTAGAATAATAAATTAATTTTTATATTTAAAATAATATTTTAGTTTCTAATCATATTGTAATTATTCACAATCCATGTTATCTATGAAATTAATTTTTTATAAATCTAATACGTGTTGATAAATGTTGAGTTTTAAAAGTGATTATGGGCTATAGTGAACTAGGAATCTATGTTATAGCCATGAATCAATAAATTATTTACTTAGTATTCTCACATTTTGTCAAGTGAAAATTTTCAAATTTATTATATAAGAATTTTAAAGATAATAAATTTAAATTAAATATTTTGTTGCTAGTTAAAAACATAGAAGAAGAAATTTTATATAAAAAAATAAAAACCACTATCCCATAAGAAAATAATTATTAAAAAACCATGATTTAATAATTTTACAAATAAACCGTTTTTGATATGGGTTGTGTTAGAAAAATTAATGGTACATTTAACTATTATCATTCTGTTATATTTATCATCAAAGGTGACTTGACCTCCTATTATTTTATTTATATGACTGAATTAAGAGAGGTCACTACACATGTATATTGAGTAACCGCTATATCAATACTATAGTTATTTTCATTATTTTCTCTGAGGAAATTATTCTTATAAAATCAAATGACTAAATGTTTTGGTACCAAAAAAATATGGGTCCATTAATATTATACTATAATGATTTAGTCATTCTAAGTAAATTATTGTTATATTTTCTAATTCAAATAATGGATGAAAGATGAATTGATTTTAGTCTCCAATATCTTTAATTCTTGAAACATGTCCATAAATTAAATTTTCAATTATTTTAAATTAATTAAAAAATATATATTGAGTGAAAACATTAATATAATTCTATTTCATAGGTTTTTTGAAAGTTATTTCATGAATTGAGAAAAAAAGAACAACGCATTATTTTCTATGTGGATGAGTTCCCAAACTTTTATTTAGATTATTTTCACCATGATTAAATTTTGAAACATATATTTTGAATTATATTAGTTTAGGCTCAATATTATTAACATCTAGTAGATTCATAATTTTCATGAATACTTATTCTTTTCCCGTGAGCTTTTATCTCTTCCCATTTAGAAGATGTTCTTTTTTACTATCCAATTTCTTTTATTTCGTATCATGTTCATATTATAATAAATAATATTCATGGAACCCATTTATTATGAATATCATGAGTATATTTTATGTCTTACTAAATAACTGAGCTTTTAAGATTAATAAGAGTTATAAGAGGAGGAATAATTAGGAGATGAAATGAAATGGGAGGGAATAGAAAGATAGAAAGATAACTTTATATCTATATAAAGTAATTCCATAAGGAACTTAACACTTAAGTCACTTGAAGATGTTGACGATGTAGATTTCATAAAGTCATCACATGCACTCTAGGATATAACTTTAATAGTGGTTTTAGCTCTTTTACTTTTATTAACCATATTTTTGTAGATGTGACACTCGAGATTGATGTGGCCCATTTTTCTTTCATTCATAGCATGTCACATCTTCTGATAATTTTTTTATTCACCTACTTGATTCTTTTTGAATAATTTGTTTTGAAGGATTTTTATATTTTATTGATGAGTTGATCAAATTATTCAACTTCACCTCAAAATGAATCATCATTTGTTGCAATGAAGGTGATTATTTTCTTTACATATTTGGATTTTTTGGGTTTCTTCTGTTTCTTCACATTATAGTAATTTCTTAAATATATTATATATCTAATAAGTTCATCAACAACCATTTTCATTAATTCCTAATCTTTATGTATTAATATGAAATTGGGTTCTCAAATTTTTTGTAGAAAAAAATGTCTTTTTTACGAATATTTATATAGAAACATCATATCCCAGAGACCTTCATCAGTGAATTCTTGGTATTCCCATATTTCATGGTCTATTTCACCTATAGAAACATGATTAATTTCATTTGTATTAAAACCACAATGTTGAGTGTTCCTGTATTTTACTTTAATCTGAATGGATTTGATATCATTAGTTTTCCACATGTCTTAGGGATATTCAGTAGGAATATATTCATATATAACAATTTTATATAAATGGATACCTATGATACTAATAAAAATTAACATGGGATTTTTTAAATAGGAATTATAATTTCCATCATGCCCACAATCTAGTCGGTGGGATCACCTGGATAGCTGGTTCCTTCGATCAGTCCAGTCAGTTATCTTAATTTCCGTAGACCTCATATCTATTAAACTCCCATTGACAATGATTAATTAATTGGGAGAATTATATAATATAACTAGACATTTTGAAGCCTATAAATAGGTATTATTTTTGTTTTAGATGATCTCATTCAACTAAACCGTTTAATGACATCACCTCAGTTATGAATCGGATTCTTGATCAATGTTTGGTTCTACCAAAGGTCATTATCAAGAAGATCATGTTAATGTTGTCTTAATAACCAAATCTAATTGTTCATCAATCTCAAACTATATCTTCATTCATAATCTATCTATCTCTCATCTAAATTGTAGAAGACTTTATGAATTATTAGGGAGAAGCATTATAAGTGGTTTAATGTAAGAAAACCTCCCCACTTCTCATCTCCTTCCACAACGGGTGCTCACTACTGAAAAAGTGATAGGTGGGTTCCTTAGATTATAATGAAGTTATAAAGGATTCATAAAATAGTAATTGTGGTGGATAATTTTTTTTATCACCAACAAGATCATGGGAGTAATCTTATAAGTCTCTAAAATTTATAGGTGGAGACATAGGGATTCATTCCATGGTATTTTAAAACTCCTTTATCAAACAATGTTTACTTCCTCTTTTAATTTATATTTTTCACCATTCATACTAGATACATATTATTTCATAAATTTCATATTTCTATTTTTGTTATGTATACTCACTTAATTTATATTTAAATTATTTCTATAATATGTGTCAAAAGTATCACTTTATCCCATCTATATTATTTAATTTTCAATATTCCTTTATCATTTAATTTTATTATTAAATGGTAAATTCACCCACCTCATAAAATATTAATTAACTAAAAATTAGATATCACCTTGATGCATCAGTAGGTATAATGAGATAAACTATATTGGGTATTGGTAATATGCCTTACCAATTTTTGTATGATGTCATGTCATGATGTCTTCAATGTAAGACTATAATATTTGACATTAGGCATTCTATTATTATGAATCGTATTGTTTTTTATCCGTGTGATTATTTATGTATTTATATTATACATTGATATAATACCCTTTCAGGATATTCATTATATAGAATATTTGATTATAGTTTTTCTCAATGATATTATTCATTTTTGTTTTTTATATGATAGATTATGTTGTAAAATTCCCCTTAATGGTGTATCAGAACACACTCTTTATTATGTTTTCTACATTATAGGGTACTAGGAAGTGGAATTTTAATGCTTTCAATGATCTAATAGAAGAAATTATAATGTTATCAAATTAATTTTATGTTTTATTTCATTTTTTGAATATAATGTAAGAATATTATAAATATATGTATTGTCCCAAGACTAAACAATTCTATATCATGTGATAGATTATATTGTATTTTATACCAATTTAGTATGGTAACAACCAACTCTGGTTTACTAGAGTCATCAGGATATAGTTTGTATCATATAAATTTTAGTAGAAACAATGTGAACTAGATCTTTAAGAAAAGAGAATAACATAATGTGATCATTATGATAATAAACTAATATATTAAAGAAACTATTCAAAAATATTATATATATATATATATATGAATTGTATATTATGAATCAATATTCACAATTTAATAAATAATCAACTATATTTCATTATTTAAAAATGAAGCATAGAAGAAGAAACAAAAACAATATCCACACTCATAACCATTGTTGGGATTTCCCTATAATCAAGTCAATAGTGTCAATGAATCTAGTATTGTATATGAGTAAAATAAAGCTATATTACATCTGTTGTGTTAGGTAATGAATATTTATCCATTCTGTATAGAGAAACCTTATAATCTCTATTTTGGTATAACTATAAAATCACCACTTTTTTATGTATGTTATGATTTTTGTTTCATAATATATTAGGTACTATTGTTTTTACTTTTAGACATGTTATATTTGTATGAAAAATGGGAAGTGAAAACATAAGGAATATGGGAACCAATTAGTAGTTTTAGAGCTACTCAGGTACAACTAGATAGCCAGCATAGAGCCATTAGCTATCCCATGGAGGTGGAAGAAACCTCGGATGAAACTATGTGATATTGTATATCCTTTATAGAGACTCCATCTAGAAGATGGCTAATTTAGAAACTTATGATTTTACTTGGTGTCACCAACCCACAAATTGGAAACCACTAGCCAACAACTTAGTGTTACTAGCTAGCTGGTGGTTCCTATATGGCTAGTCCATTAAGGGTGAACCAGTATTTTCACCAAAAAAATTCTTTTTTTATATCACCTTCCAATGTACCAACCCTCATTCATTGTGGAAGATCAGATGGTCTCACTTTTTGATAATTTATTCCACTCATTCTCTCTCCATCTCTCAAATACTAGATCGATCTGTCTGCTACCATGATGAACGATTCATCTATTATAGCCCAAATAATCTTATTACTCTAAAATATTCCATTGATGTATGATATGATTATAGAAATAAAATCATTTCATACATGGATATTACATATTTTTATATCAATTTTTAATATAATTTATAAATACATTAATGATGGCCATATTGTTTTAGTGTCTTTGGAAAAATTGATACATAAACAACTGCTTCAAAAAAGATCAGCATAGTCTCCTATATAGTTCCTGTTAACATGGATACGTCTTTGAAACATCCCACAAAAAACATTTTTTATAACATTTGGAATGGAATCATAAGAATGTTTGATCTAATATTCTCACTAAGGGAAAAATGGAATATCATAATGATCCTTAAACATAACATGGGCATAAGGGTATGCAAACAATTGCATTATATTTGAAAACAATACATTATATAACATATATCATAATTTTGAGTCATGGAATTAATATTGGCACTTCCTAAGAAAAAAATCGTAAGGTAATCAAAGTATATAATACTCAAGAGAAAAAAAATTTCATAAGACGCAGATTATTGGAATACACATGATTATATGATATTATTTTATTAATAGTCAAGGATCCTTATAAATAAAATCATAGTTCATTAGTTTCACTCCCCATTCAATGATAGTTGTCAAGGATAACTCCCAAGACTATCACAAGGGATAGAGTCCCTTAATGATCATGGTTTACTCCCCACAACAGACCTATTTCTCTCAAGAGATATCTATCTATACCCAATAAATTTTAGGGATATATAACTCTAGGAAAAAACAACATAATAAAATCATAAAGATGTATTCCACAAGATCATAAAACATTCATCATTTCATAACCCATGAAAAAATGGGGTTTATAAAAATTTCATCATCGAATAACCCATGGAAAATAAATGGGAAATATAAAAATGTTACCATGGCCAAACCCATGGAAAATAAATAGGATTTATAAACATTTCTCAATTAATCATTACATAACTCATCAAAAATTAATGAGGTTTATAAAAATATTTTAATCTAAATCATAAACAATATTGGTAAGGAATAGTGATGGTATAATTGGACCATATTTCTTGTATATATTTTATAACATCAATGGATGTCATCGTAGATGAAAAACTCATTTAAAATATCACTTGAAACATTTATTGAGGAAAATAACCTTTTCAAATTGAAATAAGTTATTTAAAATCTAAAAATTTCCAAAATATTAATGATAAATGATTCATTGAAAATAACCTTAGAACCATATAAATATATATTCAAATCATTGTTTAGTCATGATGATAGAAAATTTTGGTTATGTTATGTAAGTTAAAATAAAACATTCTAGTCATGCTTTTATTAAAATTTAAAAAAGTACCATGTTCATAACATGATAAGAAGATTACTTTTTAAAATCATTTGTAAAAAATTTAAGTCATGTTTAAAAATGACTTTAAACAATCATATAGAAATATTAAAAACATTCTTGACCACATTTTTAGAAAAACCATTATATGGAAGAAAAATGATTTTTGACTAAGGGGGTGATACAATAAATATTCTTAAAAAACATTTTTTAGGTATCCTAAGATCTCAATGAAGAGAAAGTGAAAATAAATCATATAATTTAAAGATATAAACATATGATAATAAAATTATTTAGTTTCATGAGAGGTATATTTTGAAATTTCAATATTAAAAACTTATTCATAAACAACCCTAATAAACAATGAGATTGTATCATAAAATCCTTATCACTTTGGTAATATTTAAATCCTAAACACCATTGACAATAATAACATTAAATGTACCTTTAATATGTTATACCGATATTTTATTACATAACTTTTCTTTACATAATAAAAATTTAACATATCAGAAGATATTTTGGGTTTAGTGTCTTGAATATTAAGAACATTAAACATGAAGACATAAAAAAATTATTCGAATACCATCATGAAAGGTTAATCCTATGTATGATTATTTCATCTATTAACTTGGAGACATTCATCAGAGGAAATGTTGAGCAGAAGGCCTAGTAAGGAAAACGAAGGAATCAGTTTACTTGTGAAATCTATAAGAACTTGATAAAAATGTAAATACATGAGAAATGGAAGTATCGGAATTTACTAATGAAAAGAACCTGAAACATAACTTTAATATGTGGATAAAACATTTCATTGAGACATTCATGAACATATCACCATAGTTTATCCCCATGGTGTTATAAAAACCTACCAAGGTTATTCACCAAGGTATCCTGAAAATTTTCATTTCTAGTAATTAAATTATTTACCCAATTCATTGCAGAACTATCAAGGAACACACTTAATATGCCTTTATATTCATGTTATCCACATATATAATAATCAATAATTTCATAAATAACCAAAATAGAATCAACTAAATGGGTTTTAGGTCAAAATCATGGCGTTTAAAAAGTACTTAAAAATAAGATCATTTTGTCATTTATAACCCATGGAATGGTAGTGAGGGTTATATGTATGTCAATCCCAGAATAAAATAGATCAATATTGTTTATTAATGAATACCCCTAGTAATAAAAAATAGATTTGGTTACCCATATAAATAATACAAGATAATTTCTTGAGAAAAAGAGAAATTTTGATATGAAAATTTTGTAGCATAACGGCTACATACCATCATATTAGAAAACAAAAAAAAAAGAGAGGGTACGGGGGTAACCCAAACATAAATAAATCATAATATAGTATAAAAGCATAATTACATGTAGATAAGAACATTTTATTGATATTTTAATGTCATAACACATGAAAAGTAAACTTGAAAGGAAAGAGAAGATGCGATTTTTTTACAAACAATTCGGCAGCCTAGCGGTGTCACTTAAAAATTCAAAAAATAAATTGATGTGAGCGGAAATGGTATCTAATCATTTTGACATGAAATGGAAAGTATTAAAGATATATAATTCAAATCCCCCACATAATTAAATGAAGCTATAATACATAACATAAAATAAGTCATGACTTAAAAGAGGAGGGTGAAAAATCCCCTTACCTTGAAGAGTAATTTTGAATTCATGAAGGTCGGGACCATGAGAGGCTTGAGAGAACATTGGGAGGATTAATTGGAATATATAAAGACAAGATATTCATGTAGAAGTATTTTGGAATGAAAAAAAATGAGGAAATTACTTGGTATTCATAGAAACAGTGAGGGAATAAATTATTAATTTCCAAGCGACACCTCATCGGTGGTATTTGCAAAACCATGGGCTTTACCATGGTATTTACTATGATATTTTACAGTGGTATTTTCCACTTGGGACACCTCATATAATATCTTACTACTCATAAGTCGACCAGAAATAATACATCATTATTAGATCACTATTGAGGTCATTAAACACCCGAAACTTAAAACGTTATTTTTACTATTCAACGAAAAATCAACTGTTTCAGAAAAATCACAAAAATTAAATATAACATAATATCAATGATATGAATTAAAAAATGAACTCCA
The DNA here is from genome assembly GCA_963277665.1 of Viscum album. NCBI lineage: Eukaryota > Viridiplantae > Streptophyta > Magnoliopsida > Santalales > Viscaceae > Viscum > Viscum album. The sequence continues at coordinate 1,495,890,151 of OY728142.1, forward strand.
TTTTATGAAAATAATTATCTAATTATTTTTAATTTAATTTTTAAATGAAATCATTATTTATTTCAAAAATACAACTTTAAAATTATAACTCATTTTGTAACACCATAAGAAAGTAATCAATGTCCAATAAAATTATTGTATAACCATAAGACAATAAAGTAACCATTTATGATTAAATTTTACGAAAATACATTTCTATTTTAAATTATTAAATTAATTATAAAATTTTAAATAAAATATTTATGATATAAAAAATACAAATACTTAAACTATGATTTTTTTCACTTTTGAGATGTCTAAAATGTATTGATACATTCCAGGGTGAAATTTCTATTTTTTTGCAAGATTTACTTTTCATTACTATTCAAATGGGTATGTAACTATTCATACTTTACTATTAACTATAAATTAAGTTGATATTATTAGACTCTAAATTTTACACTGAACACAACTGTAGAAGACCTTTTTATGAAATTCATTACACAAAAAAAGTTATCTAATAATAAAATATTTTTTACTATTAATAAAAAAACAAGGTTCATCAAATATTATTCATCAAATTGAATGTTCTTAGAAAATTTATAAATATTCATCCTAGGGTAATTTTGACATTTAGAATTCAAAAATGATGTTTATTTGACTATATTTATTGTCTAAGTATGATAAATTTGACTTTTAAATATTAAAATCCAAAGTTATTAAAAATAATATCTAATAGAAAAGGAATAGTAAAATTGAAAAGTGAAATTTGTAACATAAAACAAGTAAAATTATTTTATCATTTTAATTTAAATTTTTTTTAATCGTACTATTTAATTTAAATAATCATTATTCCATATACCTTTTTCTATAATAATTAGATCATTTTTGAAAACTAAAATTTCGGTTCAAAGTAATTTGATGTGCCTTTATTGTAAAACATAATAAAAATATGTTAGGAGAAAAGAGATCCATAAATAAAAGAAGTACATTTTTCAGGTCGTTACATTCTTCCCCCCTTAAAGAAATTGGATCCTCGTAATTTTCTCTTATTAAAAATATGTTACTATTATGAATATTATAATTATAAAATAATTTAATTTATTAAAAATCATACTTAAAACGAATATTATTCTTTTCTAAAAATTTAATTTTCTATAAATCCTTCATAATGATTCATAAAAGCTAATGATTAACCAAATATATCTCCTGGGAGTGTCATAACCAAGACTGCAGCAAGGCCTGTTATCATGTACCAGGATACCTTGGGTCAAGCCCAAAACTCATTGTCAGAGTTATCACTCCTAGGTTCCTCTATACTAGAGTAGCCTCTACCAGCTTGTATCCAGGCAGGGATGTATTTACTTGATAAACCAATTACTCAATACTCACCAAAATATGGGGAATTTTTTCTATATTTAAACTTTTCTATTGGGTTATTCCTAAAATTTATACATCCTAATTTCCAAAAATAATTAACAATGATTTGATACCAATTATAACATCCCTCCATTTTATCACATAAATTTTCTTTACATAATACAAATTTAACATATAGAAATATCTTTTGGGTTTAGTGTATAGAATTTAGGAACATAAAACATGAAAACATAAAAACAATTCTTCTACTCCACTCGTATGGCTTCATCATAGGTTAATCCTAAGTACAATTATTGTATCTAATAACCCGGATATATTACATCAAAGGAAATGGTGAGCAGAAGGCCCAGTAAGAAAAACAAGGGAATCAGCTTACTTGTGAAATCAATAAGAACTTGATAAAAACATAAAGACATGAGAAATGGAAGTATGGTCATTTAATAATGAAAATAACATGAAATATAACATGAATATGTGGCTATAACATTTCATTTAGAGACTCTCGCACATATCACCAAGGTTTATCCCCAAGGTGCCATAAAAAATTACAAAGGTTATTCACCAAGGTATCGTGAAACTTGTCATCTTTAGATATTAAATTATTTACCCAATGCATTGAAGCGCCATTAGGGTGAACCCATAATTTCTTGACTTTTCATGTGATCCACATAGATCATAACCAAACATTTCATAAATAACTTAAATAAAATCAAAGCAATGGGTTTCATGTCAAAATCGTGACGTTTAAAAATTATATAAAAATAAGATCATTATGTCATTTATAACCCATGGAAAGGGAGTGAGGGTTATATGTATTTTAATTCTAGAATCAAATAGATAAATTTTATGTATTTATGAATACCTCTAGAAATGATGTAACGTCCCAGTTCCAGGATCCACTGAACGAGTGCCCCGAACCCAGTTGGTCACATGACCGCAAGCGCATTTCCACAAACGCCAGAGGCTGCCGACTAGCAGCGAGGGACTAGGTCTGATAGTAGGGAAACTATGCCCTCATTTTTTTAAATGTAGCATAGCCAAAGAAGATAAATAACATAAAATAGCTGTAGAAGAAGTAAAACATACATAACTGAAATAAACAACTGTAGTAAAAGAGAACCAAAAGTTATACAGATAATGATGCAATATGTCTCTAATTCTATGAAAACAACCATAACATGTTACATATAAATACAATACGATACAAAAGAAAGTACATGTATAGAAGAACAAAACAGAATAGCCACCAAAATCATGATCCTGAGCTTGGTCTAATGCTCCCCTACACCCCAACAACACTCAAGTACCTGTTTAGAGACCCTTGCCATTATCCATACCTGTAGAAATGTAATCTGTTTGGGGCCGAAGACATGACCCCATACAGGGTGTGATAAATAAATCCCATTATGCACCCATCAAAGGTCAGTTCCCAAATATCAGGGAAAATGTGTAACAACAGGGTGCAGTAATAAATGCAAGTAACTAAGAAGTAATCAAAAGTAACTAACTTTACCTGTTTCATTTCCATTTTAATATTCATTTAGTTGTTCAATTTAATAACACTCAATGATCCTCAGAACAAATCCCTTGGGCTAATCAGTACCTTTCCCTCAGGCTAATATAACGATGCCCTTAGGCTTAGGGAATGGTACCCTCAGGCATATGAAATCTCTCCCTTAGGAATATCGAATATTTCCCTCAGGCACGAAAGCTACTTCCCTCAGGCATAAGAAATGTTTCCCTCAAACTAAATAACTACCGCCCTTTGGAAAAGAAAACAACGCCCTCGGGATAATGTAAAACAATTTCATCAGGCGCAAGTAACTGGGCCAAGCCCAACAGATAAGAATACAATCATATAAATTCATCTCAAGGAAATTTAAAGCATTCTCACTGTTAACATGGAAAACCCTCGGGTATCCGGGCCAAACAGATAAACAGAGGAACACACCCCAGGGGTGGTCCTAGATCCATGTAGTGATCCCAAACAATAGTTATACATGTTAATTTTACTACCTATGCAATTCTAGATATTTAATTATGCAAGGCATCATCCATACAACACCCCATTCATGGGCGCGTATCACAACGGTACACAAATTCACCGTAGAAGTTGGAAATAAACACTAGACCACCTACCTCGATCACCCCTGATCGGTATACATGAGTGATGCTCATAAAAAATCCCGAGAATGTCATAGATCTAAGGGAAAATAATTCTTGTTCAAACATAAATATCATTACCTCGAGAAATAATTGGTAAGAACTACGCAATGAGAAGGGAGGGATTACCCGTTCGGTTCCAACATGATCAAGAAAGTGGGATCAGATTCCTGATGCTCGATCAGGTGATCCTCTAAGGTTTATCCATCCCTCTCAACTTCTCTTCTAGTTCTAATCCTTACCTGTGAATAGGGGAGGCTACTTCCCATTTTATGTGAAAAAACAGACTACACGGTGTGTACTATTGGGTACACGTCGTGTTGTTTTCATTTTTAACTGTTCTTTCGGTGGCTTCTTGGCAGTGCGTCACTGTTCATCTGTCAACATGGCTACACAGCATGTATTCCAGAGTACCTAGTGTGTACTATCGCTCAGCTGGCCACCACCTTACTATTCACCAGCAGACTGACTACACGACGTGTAAATACAAACTACACGGTGTATAGTCGGTTTTTACACCTCTCATCACTAGCATGGATACACACCCTATGTAATCATCCCACATGGCAAAATTACACGATGTGTGAAAAATTACACAGCGTGTACCAACAAATTTTTTGCTTTTTACACCATTTTCCTTATTTTCTCAAAAACACTTAAGGAAAAGAGAAAAGAAGAAACTCATACCTCAATAATAAGAACCAGGTTCTTACAAACATCCCCCCTTAAAGAATTTTTTCCTCGAATTTCCCTTCTAAGGGTGGGAACGATAAATCTCAGAAGAACTCAGGCCACTGAGCACGTACATCGATCTCCCACTCCCAGGTTTCGTCCTGCACTCGACCACGCTTCCATTGTACCCGTACGAGAGGAACTGACTGGCCTCGGAGAACCTCTGTGCTCCTATCCACAATACGAATCAGATGCTCTTCAAAGGATGCATCTATAGGAAGCTAATAATCCTCTGGCTGAGAAACGTGAGATGGGTCTGAATGATAATGGTGTAACTGAGACACATGGAAGACGTCGAGCTTGGCCTGATTCTTCTATGGTAACTACAACCAATTGGAAATCGGCCTGACTCTCTCCAGAATCTCGAATGTCACCACATACCTCAGTGAATGTTTACCTTGTCTCTGGATCCACCTGTGTCTCAGCATCGTTGAGACACGCAAGAAAACCTGATCCCCGATCACAAACTCTAAGGGTCATCTACGGCGATCAGAATAAAATTTCTGACAAGACTGGGCAGTAGCCATCCGCTTCTGAATCAACTGGACCTACTCAGAAGCCTCCTGCATGAGACATGGTCCCAGTAAAGCTTCATCATTTGCCTCCATCCAGCACAAAGGTGATCAGCATGTCCTACCATATAAAGCCAAGTGAGGTTCCATCTCAATAGTTTCCTGAAAACTATTATTGTAGGAAAACTCGACTAGGGTTATATGCTTCTACTAAGATCCCCAAAAGTCCAGGACGCATACACGCAACATGCCCCCTAGAACCTGTATCGTACTCTCTGATAGGCCATCGGTCTAAGGGTGGTAATTGTGCTGAGAAACACCGTTGTACCCAGTTCCCTCTACAAACCCTATCACAAATGATACGTAAAACGGGCATCCCTATCTGAAACGATAGAACGAGGAACCCCATGAAGATTTGAAACCTCTCAAATATAATGCTTTCAGAGCTCGTTGACACCGAAGGTCTCCTTGATCAGAAAAAATTGAGCTACCTTCGTGAGTTTTTCCACAACAACCCAAACGACATCCTTTCCTCGAGGTGACCTCAGCAACCCAGTTATGTAGTCTATCGCGACATCATCCCATTTCAACTCTAGAATGGGTAACTACTGTAAATGTCTGGTTTGCTGCTAATGCTCCGCCTTCACCTGCTGACATGTGGAACATCTCGTATCAAAACCAGCGACTTCTCCCTTTATACCTGGCCACCAGTACTAAAATTTCAATTCATGGTACATATTGGTAACACAGGGATGAACTGCCCAAGATGAAGCATGAAACTCCCGCATAAACTGCTCACGTATATCCCCTGGAACCCACACTCATCCATGGAAACCCAGTACCTCATCATCGCATATCATCCACCAAGGATGAGGGTACTCACATGCCACTGACTCCCATAGAACTAGGCATTATAAATCATAAAGATGTCTCATCATCACTCTATCCACTAGGGTAAAAGTCACATCTAAAGATGAAATATAGGTTTTCCCCTGATTGTCATGCACTTCCAAATACATCTCAGAGAACAAAGCCATAAGCTTCCACTCACCACTAGCCTCATGAACCACCTGTGTCTGAGTCTTCCATCTCAGTGCATCAGCAACTACATTACCCTTACCAGGTGTATAGGCAAGCTCAAAATCGAAGGGCTGAAGGTATTCGACCCACCTTCGCTGCCTCAGATTCAAGTCACTCTAAGTAAGGATATACTTGAGACTTTTGTGGTCGGTGAAAACCAAAAAATGTTCTCAAAAGTAATAACGCCTCCAACATCATAAAACATGAACAACTTCATCCAACTCGAGGTCATGCATCAAGTAATTCCTCTCATGTGGCATCAACTACCGAGACCCATACACAACAACTCGATCGCCCTGCATCAACACTACTCGTAGCCCAATACCTGATGCATCACAGTTAATTGTATAGCTCTTCCCCTTCTCTGGGAGTATCAAGATTGGTGCTGATGTCAACCTTCCATTAAGCTCTTGAAAGGCTGTCTCACAAGCTTCTGACCAAACGAACTTCACACCCTTCTTAGTCAAACTCATAAACAGCACTGCTAAGCGGGAGAAGTAGTGTATAAAACGCCTTTAGTACCCATCCAGCACTAAGAAACTTCGTACTTCAAACACGTTCTTAGGATGCTCCCAAGAAACTACTGCTCTCACCTTTTCTGGTTCTACTACAACTCCTGCCTATGAGATGATATGACCCTGGAAGTGAATCGGGTGCATCCAAATGTGACACTTTGGGAGCTTAGCATATAGCCAATGCCCTCTCAATGTACTCAGCACAATCTAAAGATGGGTGGAATGGTCATGTTGACTGTGAGAGTACATCAAGATATTTTCCAAGAATACTACCACAAAAGAATCCAGATAAAGATGGAACACATGATTAATCAGATCCATGAAAACTGCTGTTGCGTTCGGGATTCTGAATGTCATAACCAAGTACTCATATAGACCATACCTACTCCTAAAGGCTGTGAGAGGTATATCAGATGGTCTAATGTGCAACCGATGATATCTGGATCTCAATTAAATCTTTAAGAACACTCGTGCACCTCGATGTTGATAAACAAAAGATTATCAATTTCTGGTAAGGGATATCGGTACTTAACCATAAACTGGTCCAGCTTCTGATAATCCGCATAGAGCTTGAGGGTACCATCCGTATTCTTTGCAAAAATGACTGGAGAACCCCAATGAGATGTTATGGGTCAGAAAAAACCTTTGAATTTAACTCCTATAACTGTCTTTTGATCTCCTGTAACTTAGGTGTAGCAATCCTATTAGGAGGAATGGATACCAGTTCCACTCATGGCACAAGCTCAATAGATAAATCCACCTCACAAATTGGAGGTAGACTTGATAATTCGTCTGGGAAGACATCCCTGAAACAGTCAACCTCTGGAGGGAAGTCCTTCTAAAAAGACCCCAAATCATCCAGATATAAACTCGTAATCTGGGCTGTGATTCCACCGTGCCCACGATGCTCTGGTCCAGCTCGACTCACCTGAACATCTCACTCACCTTTGTATAGAAACTCTCTGCCCTATGGTGACGTGAAACGCACACTGCGACAATAACAGTCTACAAAGGCTTGAAATGGAACCAACTAGTACATCTCTATAATGACATTATATATCGTCATCTCCAAGACATAAAGGTCCCAAAGGAAGTGACACCCACCAACCTCAAGGGGGAACTCCCTGCACTGATGCACACCCGCCATTTTAGTCCCCAACGGAGTTTCTAGCATCATAACATCAGAAAAAGAAGAAACACAGAGCCCAAGGATCTCCACAACAGGCACATATACAAAGCTATGTGTAGCACCCGTATCGAAAGGTACTGAAGGCATGATAGAAGCTACTATAATAGTACCTCTAATAGTAGAAGGTCTAGGATCCTACTCCTGTTGGGTCTGTGGCACTACATATGCCAGCCCAGTGTCGCGGCCCTATAATACTGCTTGGATACCCTGACTTGTCTTGCCCTACTGCCTTTGAGATCCTAGTGTCTGGATACCACAACCACGACCACCATCTCTTCCTGAATGCCAAGACGTATTCCAGTTTCTCGACTGGTAGGATTCTACTGGTCCTGCTCCCGCACGCGGAGTCTGCACAGAACCCCTCTCACTAGCCACTGGTAGAAACTCCCTGCAAAAGTGCTACATATGACCCATCTTTCCGCAAGCTCAGCATTCCACTTTCTCACATGGACATTGTGGTCTCTTTTTCCCCTCCTTACCACACTGGTAGCACCTTATTGGTCCACATTAAGCATTATTCTAGCTGGTACTTCCACTGTGAGAGATTTTTATCTATCTATTTCTATTACTAGTAGAAATAGTACCAGAAATAGGTGTTGAACCACCCTGGCCAACACCACTAGCATCCTGCAGGTTCTGCTCGGTAATTAGTTCCTGGTTCACAATAACATGTACAGTAGGAAACCTGAAAACATTCACTAGTGCGTGGATGTAATATCGAATACCATCCTCAAAGCGTCTAGCTCTAAACTACTCGTCACCCACCAGAACGGGTGGAAAACGCTAAAGCTTAGTGAAACTATCTGAATAATCCATCACTGACCTAGTGCCCTACTACAGATTCATGAACTCTTGAGCTCTATCTACCCTCAGTGTCTCTGGGAATAAGAAGTCATAGAATGTTGTCTGAAAATCTTCCCACGCTATGTCTCTGTGATGCTCTGACTGGGTGGTAACATCCCACCACCTCTTGGTAGAATCACACAGAATATAATTCGCGAGCTTGACCCTCCTCCCTGAATGCATTTCAAGATGCTCGAAAATAGTCTGCAATGAATCTAGCCAATACTCTGTAGCCTATGGTCTACCATCCTTTGAAAACATAGGCAGATGGTGCTGCTGGAAGATACGAGTCAGCTTAGCCATAGATGTGGCAGCCAGCGGTGCTCCCTGAAAGGTCTGCATGAACCGCATAAAGCCTTCATGGAACTTCCCATATGCGCCTATGTCTGGTATAATGGCTGGCACCACATCTGCCTCTATTAGAGGTACCACTATTATCCCATGTCCTACCATCTCTGTAGTATTATCGTTGCCGATCTCTTGGAGAACAATGCGTGGTCCTCTCGGCCGAATGACTCTACAAGGTCAAACGCAGAACTTAGATCAAAATTATCAAAGACCGAAAACATGGATATGGAGAAGGAAAATTTTCAAAATTTACAAAACATGACTACATGGCTTGTATAAATACTACACGACATGTTCTCACAAACATTCAAATGTCCATGTACTCTAGCTTAAACCAGTCGTGTGACACCACAAGCACACGACGTGCCTTCTAAATAGACGACTTGTACTTAACTCCTTCTTCCCATCCGGAGTCCTTCTACATAGCTAACTTTGAACCATACTACACGGTGTCTATGGAATCTACACGACGTGTATGGTTTAATTTTCAACTACCCATTTCGTTCGTGACACGACCGACTACTTGGCGGAAACCACGCGGCATGTTACACCCACACATGGCGTGTACACCACCCTATTTCCCAGCCACACGGCCAAGTCCACACGGTCTCCCATCGGTAAGGACTACAAGGCATGTCCCTCAGGTACACGGTGTGTTCAAGAAGATTTGTCACCAAAATGATTTTTTTAACTACAAAGTTGGGTCCCCATGTCATACTACACTGCGTGTTCCAAGGTGGACACGTCGTGTATGTCTCAAGGTCTCCTCCGTCCGTGTTGTTAGTTACACAGGCTGACTCTGGGTCAACACTACATGGTGTGTACAGCCGGTACACGATGTGTTTTATTCCCAAGCCTTTCCCTACCCCGTGTCCCCGTCTACACGGTCTATGAAAAGGGATGAGACTACAATGCGTGTACTGAGGGTACACGGCATGTACTCAAAAAGTATTCATTTCTTCCCGAACAGAAGAACACACGGCGTGTGTTCGAGGTACTCTATGGCGTGTATCCTAGGTTTTTCAGATAGTAAGCCTCAAATACTACTCTAGAACCCATAAAATACCGAAAAACAACACCTATGTGCCAAATTCTGATCCGTGAGGGCCCATACTCCCCGCGAATCATAGTTCGGCATCTTATACATGTTATAACCAAATAAACAAGTCAATGATTCACCAAATTCCAGTCATTGAGGTCCCATACTCCCCATAAACCAATGTTTGATGTCCATTCTATCAACAGGCTCCCACAAAAATACCCTATCACATTGCAAGTATTTATCAAACCAACTATCACAATATCATGCTTTTCTAGCACAACAACTATCCCAACAACATAAAATTTCTAATACACCTACATGGCATGGAACTATGCATGGAATGTGATTTCTAAAAAGTGCCTAAATGATGCATGAGAAAATATACCCTCATATCATTAGGTTGCAAAAAAATAGAACCCATGGATAACATATAAACATCACACCACAAGTTCGTCACCCAACGGTGAAAATAAAATCATCTTTAAAATTTTCAAAATTAGAATAATTACAAAAATACAAGGTAGACTTGATTTTCCCTATACAAGAGTTAGCTACTCCCGGGAACAACTTATTACCATCTACCATGTCCATCCTATCATTGACTAAGGATCCAATTAGTATGTCAAAGAAAATAACCCCACTGATACCACTTTGTAACGTCCATGTTCCGGGTGCCACTCAACGGGTTTCCCAAACCCGGTTGGTCGCATGACCTCAAATGCATTTCCCCAAAAGCCAGAGGTTTTTTACTACAGCGAGGGCCCAAGTCTGATAGTGGGGAAATTATGCCATCATCTGTAAAAGTATAGTGCAACGAAAAAAGATTAATAACAAACAACAGTAGTGGAAGAAGTAAAACATACATAACTGAAATAAAAAACTGCAGTAAAAGAGAACCAACAATTATATAGCTAATGATGCAACATGTCTCTTATTCTATGAAAACAGCCGGAACATGTTACGAAACAATACAACATGGTACAAAGGAAAGTACTGGTACAAAAGAACAAAATAGAACAGTCGACAGCATCACGAGCCTGAGCTCGGTCACATGATCCCATACACCTTAGCAGCACTCAAGTAATTGTATAGGGACCCTTTCCCTTATCCATACTTGTATAAATGTAATATGTTTGGGGTAGAAGACATTACCCCAAACAGGGTGTGAGAAATAAATCCCGTAAGCACCCACTAACGTTTTGTGCCCAACTATCAGTGAAAACATGCAACAAAAGTGTGTAGTAATAAATGCAATAAACTAAGAAGTACTCAAAAGTAACCATACTGGTTTCATTTTCATTTTAATATTCATTTAGCAGTTAACTTTAATAACATTCAATGATCCTCATAACTAATCCCTCAGGCTAATCAAAACCATGCCTTCAGGCTAATACAATGATGCCACCAGGCTTAACTAATGGTTCCCTCAGGCGTATGGAATCTCGCCCTCAGGAATACTGAATATTTCCCTTAGGCACGGAAGCTACTACAATCAGGCATAAGAAAAGTTGACCTCAGGATAAATAACTTCTACCCTCGGGTAAAGAAAACAACACCCTCAGGCTAAAGTAAAACACTGTCCTCAGGTGCATGTAACCCTACTGATCCCAACAAAAAATCAATAAATCATATAAATTCCTCTCAATGAAATTTAAAGAATTCTCAATGTAAACATGGCATAACCTCCGGTATCCGGGCCAAATGGCTAAACAGAGAAATGCACCCCAGCGGTGGTCCTAGATCCAAGCAGCGATCCCAAACAATAGTTATACATGTTCATTAAATAGCCTATGCAATTTTAAGTATATAATTAGGCAAGGCTTCATCTATACAACACCCCATTCATGGGAGTGTATCACAATGGTACAAAAATTCACCATAGTATAAGGAAATAAACACTAGACCACCTACCTAGATAACCCCTGATCGGTATACGTGAATTCACACTCCTCAAAACGCCCGAGAATGATGTAGATATGAGGTAAAATAATTCTCGTTCAAACGTAAATAACATTACCTTGGGATATAATTCATAATAACTATGCAAGGATAAGGGAGGTCTTACCCGTGTGGTTCCAACGTGATAGACGGAAGCGGGATCGGATTCCCGGTGCTCGATCGGTTGATCCTCCAAGGTTCGGTCATCCCTCCCGACTTCTCCCCTCGTTCTATGCCTTCCATATGAATAGGGGAGGTTACTGCCCATTTTAAGAAAAAAAAAACAGACTACACGGCGTGTACTATTGGGTACACGACGTGTAGTTTTCATTATTTAATTGTTCCCTCAGTGGCTTCTCGCAAGCGTGGCACTCTTCATCTATCGATATGGCTACATGACGTGTATTCATGAGTACACAGCGTGTACTGTCGCTTAGCTGGACACCACCTTACTATTCACATACCGACTGACTACACGGCGTGTAAATACAAATTACATGGTGTGTAGTCAGTTTTTACACCTTTCATCACCTGCATGGCTACACACCCTTTGTTCTCATCCCACACGTCCAAAGTACACGGCATGTGAAAAAGTACATGGTGTGTACCCACAAAATTTGTGAATTTTTCCCCATTTTCCTTATTTTCTCAAAAACACTTAAGGAAAATATAAAAGAAGAAACTCGTACCTCAAGAATAAGAACTTGGTTCTTACAAATGAAAATTTATTTGGGTACCAACATAAATAATACAAGATAATTTCTTGAGAAAAAGATATAGATTTTGAGACGAATATTCTGCAGCATAACGGCTACATAACATCATTTTAAAAAACATTAAAAAGAGAGTGTACAATGGTAACACACTATTAAATAACTTATAATATAGTACAAATTCATAATAACATGGAGATAATAACATGGTATGGATATTTTAATTTCGTACCACATGAATAGAAATCTTGAAATGAAATAGAAGATGTGATTTCATTTACAAAAAAATCAGTAGCCAAACGGCTTCACTTAAAAATTCAGAAAATTAATTGAGGAAAGGGTATCTCACCATTTGGATATAAAATGGAAATTATTAAATATATTGAATAACAATCCCCCACATAATATAATCGAACTATAAGACATAACATAAAGGAAGTCATGATTTAAAAGAAGAGGGTGAAAGGTTCCCTTACCTTGAAGAGTAACTTTGAAAGCATGAAGGTTGGGACCTTGGGTGGCTTGAGAGAACCTTGTGAGGATTCTATGGGAGGTATAAAGACAATAGCTTCATGGGGGAGGATTTTGGAATTAAAATAATGGAGGAATGGCTTGGAATTTATAGGAAACTTGAGGGAATAAATTATTAATTTCCAAGGGACACCTCATCGATGGTATTTTCCAAACCATTGGCTTTCCCATTGTACTTTCCCATGATATTGGACACTTGGGAAACCTCATAGAATATATTACTATTCATAAGTTGACCAGAAATATTACATCATTATTACATCACAAATGAGTTCATTAAACACCTGAAACTTAAAACTGTATTTTTACTCTTCACTGAAAAATCAATTGGTTTAGAAAAATACCCAAAATTCACTCTAACCTCATATCGATGCTCTGAATTCAAAGATGAACTCCATTTTTTGAAAATAATTTTCTAATTATTTTTTTTTATTTTTATATAAAATCATTATTTATTTCAAAAATATAATTTTAAAACTATAACTCATTCTGTAACACCTTATGAAAGTAATCAAGGTCCCATAAAATTATTTTATAACTATAAGACAATAATTTTACAATTTATGGTTAAATTTTATGAAAATACATTTCCATTTTAAATTATTAGGTTAATTATAAAATTGTAAATAAAATATTTATGACATACATAAATACCAAAAATTATACTATGATCGTTTTTTCGCGTTTAAGATGTATAAAATGTATATATACAATCATTGGTAAAGTTTATTTTTTTGGTAAATTTACTATTCATTACTATTCAAACAAGTATGTTACTATTCATACTTTACTATTCACTGAAAATTACGTTGATCTTATTAGACACTAAATTTCTTACTGAACCCAACTGTACAAGTCCTTCATTTGAAACTCATTTCACCAAAAAATTTATTTAATTATAAATATTTTTTTACAATTCATAAAAACACTATTAATCAAATACAATTAATCAAATTGAATTTTCTTAGAAAATATCTAAAAATTTATCCTTGATTAATTTTGACATTTGGAATTCAAAAATGATGTTTATTTGACTGTAATAATTATCTAAGTATGAGAAATATGACAATTAAATATGAAAATACATAGTTATTAAAAATATTAGTAGATAGAAAATGAATAGAGAAATTGAAAAGAAAAATTTATAGCATAAAAAAATTTAAATTAGTTTCTCATTTAAATTTAAAAACAAGTGTTTTTAAACATAATATTTAATTAAAATAATAATTTTTCCATAAACCGTAATTTATTATAATAATTAGATCATTTTTTAAAACTATAATTTGGGTCCAAAGAAATTTTCTTTTCTTTTATTGTAAAACATAATAAAAATTTATTAGGAGAAAAGAGATCCATAAATAAATGAAGTACATTTTTCGAGAAGTTACATTTAAATATTATTAAAAAAAGGTTATTAATGATATAAAATGTAAAATTGTTTTTATATATAACTTAAACAAGAATTGAGGGGTGAATCTTTCTTATGTCTCCCTGAAATAAAAGATATATTGGAAATCACTTACCTCATGACCGACTTGCTTCGAGGATGCTCAAAACTACAATATAATAATATTCAATTTATTATAATTATATACAATAATATATTACACACTTATAATATAATATATGATCATATTATATCATTTCAACACCCATTTATTAATAATTAAATATTATAATCATCAATTATGGGCGTTAACTATTTTATTTTTTGTGAAAATCTCTGTTTGATACTTGTGATCCTTGTATTTTGGTCATGGTAACATCATATTCATAATTTCAATTATTCTATAAATATAATATATATTCCTCATATATATAGTTGTTATTATTTATACTCATCTATAATATATTGGGATAGAAAAATTAATTTCACTGTTTATGGAGACAGTAGGCCATATGTGCACCTAAATACTGTTTTAAATTTTTGATTTATATAATAAATAAAGTGTAAATGATAAAATAACAATAAAAGTCTTTAATATTTTTTATATATAATATATATTCATTAAACATATTTTTGACACCATCCAAGTAAAAGGGAGATGAAAAAAAATGACATCACATCGTGGAGGTGGTAGTCCACACGTACGCTCAAGCAACATTATCTCTCTCCAACGTAATAGAAGATAAGAAGTTACATATGAAATTTGGAAAAAATAGAATAATTAAGTCATAAATATAATATTGAAACATTAAAAACACATTTACAATATTTCATTAATGATGGAGATGAAAAATAAATTACACCTCTATGTAGAGATGGTAAGTCGTATATACACACAAGTGATGTTTTAATTTAATGTTTGATGGAAAATAGGTATAAAATTGATATAATATAACAATTATACAATATATGTATATTTATTATAATGGATTCATTATTTTATTATGGTTCTAATACAGTTACTTTATGTATAAGAAGAAATAAATTTGAATGATTTGGAATAGATAATTACCTCTTTTCAATAGAATTCTATTAAATCTTTTTTTAGGGGGATAGTGTTGGTCTTATTAGAATAACAAATATCTATAACTTGTATAAGTATTATGATAAGATAAATGGTCATGTATTGGAATTTTTATATGACTCAAATTGGTTAAAATATAAGGGATAAAGGGGGTCATTTTATAAGGGAGGCAAATTACATAGGTTAAATTACAAAAGAAAATATTTAAATAAAATTAAGTCATTCTTAAGAAAAATGATTCCAAGTGGATAAATATTTAAAAACAGAATGAGGTAAAAATATCACCATACAATGAAATTTATAACGGTTTTTATGTCTTTTTAAACTATTCCTTTTGATTTAAACCCTTAGTTAACCAATTTTAATGTTAATCTTGGTAATGCCTTTTTAAATATCAAAGTTTTACAATTATAAATATATTATAAAAATTTGATTATAAATTGACATGGAATGAAATTTTTTTACCATATATTACACTCCATCTCCATTCTCAATATTTATTTAAATAATTCAACAAAATGATATTTTCAAAAAATAATGTTAATGTCATTTTGGACACTATTCAGCTAATCTAACTTTAATGATGTCAAAAAAATATGTAATTAAAATACAATCAATTAAAATTTCCATGATATGTAATATTTATATAAAAAATTAAATTTAACATAATAATTAACATAAATTTTATTACATTCAATATTTTTAAAATCTTTTATTTTATTTTTATATTAATTAAATAAATATCATTTCGTCGTTGCCCAAGCATCTAATGTAATTAATAAATTAATAAAAATTATATTTTAGTTTATATGATAAGAAATTGATTTCTATTTCAAATAAATATTTATAACATAAATTATTGTTTTTTGATATGTGTGTAAAAATTTTAAGGATATAAAAGTTATGTGAGGGAAATTCTTTTTCATTTTTTTCTTAAATTAATATTAGTTGCCATTTGAATGAAACATGACAACAAGAGGACATATATTTTAGTGATTGTTGTTAATGGATGAAATAATATCATAAAATTGGATAAATGTAACCATTAATTTCATTTTTAGTCCTTATTGTATTATTTTAAACCGTAATTATCATATTTAGCCTTTTTGAGGGGACAAATATTTACTAAGGTTATAATTCATAATGAAAATAATAATGAAAAACTATTTAAAAAATTTTATACTTAAAATTCTCAATATGGTATATATTTTTCATGATTCAATTCTCAGAAGAGGTAGATATTAATTTAAGATAAATACTTAGAACATAGCTAACACAACTTTTTAAAAAAAATCTTATTTATCTATAAATATATTTTATAAACATTTCAATAGTAAATTTGACTCCAATGTACATAATTAGATTATTAATAATAAAAAATAAAAATTTAACATTTATACCATTTTAGAATAAAATGGTACATTGTAAATTCTTGAATAGAAAATATAGTTTTCAATAAAAATCAGTATTTTAACTATTCACTTGAAAAACAAGAATGTAAAAAACACCCAAAATCTCAGACTAGGATAAATTTTACATGATGATTTCAAAAAATATTACTATTATTAAATAAAATATCTAAAATTTCAAAAAATATAATTATTATATTTATCATAAAATGGAAGAAACCCATTTTTTGAAGACAACATATTTTGAATAATAAAATGAATTAAAAAATAGTTCTTCATTCTTAATAATTTATTAATAATTTTTCATTTTGTTATCAATTATATATATACTTGATAATTTTTCTACTTCTATTCATGCCTTCTAATTCAAATACTATGTTATAATGGCCATAATTTAATAATATTTCATTCTTTTTTTAAGGTCGATGTTGTGTGTTGTAAAAGCTATAAAGGTTTTTATTTTTTTTAAATAATCTATGTGTGTTACATTATACCACAATTTAATAAATTCAATCCTAAAAATTTGAAAATATTCATGGTAATAAAGGGTTTTATAATTGAAAATACTTTTGTTGAAAACCAACATCGTTAATAGGTTTAATAAAACATCCTTTGGAAAAGTGGGAGATGAATATACAAAGGTCAAATAGAATAATAGAAAAATTGGTTTAAAAATAATATAACATCATTGGTTGGTAAAAATATGTACATGGTTGAAATGTAATGTCCATAGTTCTTCGATTATAACAAAGTGAATGATTTTGAGAAAATTAATAACCACTCAATCATAAACTAAATAGGTGAGAAAAAGACAATCAATTCATCAAAACATATGGCAATAAGTTGATATTTTATTACTTCGTGATCATTTTCATAGATTTAAGGAATTCATTTACTGTATAGACTAAGAAAAAATGGTAATATACTTACTAAAAAATTATAATTTCATCCAATTTTCAATATCAACTGAAACATTATCTTTTTCTAAACGATGAGTATTCATGATAGTTTTTTTAATCCTGAATTAATAAAATAGACATCAGAATCTACAAAATGATTTCATGATACTAATCCTATAATTAAATATACATCAAAACTGAATGGTTAGAAATTGGTAAGACAATATCCAAAAATTTTAAACCCTCATATTACGAATCAATTTATTTAACTAAAAGAACTTCTCAATAATAACAATTCCTTTTCTTAGATCATTTCATGAATAAACCAACATCCATAATAACCTAAACATTAAATATGTTTTTATCCTCAATTTTGATCTCATACCTTTCGTCATAAATTCCCATAAATTTAATTTCTTTATTCCAAAATAATATTTCATGTTGAATCACACATTAAACCTAAAGGATACATATACCTCAAACCGAATAACAATCACCCAAAATGTCATTAATCACCATGATAAATCATAATATAATATTGTAATTTATTGCAATTCACCAAAATATATTGTATGAAATTTATATAGTTAACTAAAAGTTAATCATTATCTTGACCAAAAATATCCTAAGAAATATTGCTTTTCCATGAATTATTTTTCAACCATTAGGTTTATCTATATCTCATTATCCAATTAACTTAACATCAACTCATATACTAATACATATATTTATTTAAGCCTCAAAAGAATATTCTTCCTAATATCTATTAAAAGATTAAATTCACCTCAAAATATTATCCCATGAACCATTAAATTGGTACTTTATTCCATAAAACATATAAACCCATGCGGGTATATATAACTTTTATGTTAACCTCACATTAAAAAATATATTATTCCCTCATTTATATTGTTTAAATAAAATCATATGTTTATAAATATAAATATAAAATGAAATTCATCAAAGAACCTAAAAAACTTTTTCATCAAATCACTATCTTTGTTCAAGGTTACCAATACTGTCCCATTTACCTCATCAATTTCAATCATCTCCTTATACTAATTAAACATCATCACCTTATCACTAAATTAATTTTCTTGGCTATTGGTACTATTCAATGTATGTGTTTAAATCCATAAAGAATTTTTCTTTAGAAAAATCATTAGATGTTTCATGATTATTATATCCAAAATATTATTAATATTATATTTCTACAACATTATTTAAATAAACACTTCAATCCTTTTACTTTAATAATTAACACCACATAGTTCCTTCTTTAATCCAGGATTAAACACTATGATCAGGCAATTGAATTATATAACTCTCATTTCCTCCACACATTAGATGTTATACTATAAATAATAACACATGTTGAATATCATATCCCTCCACTAAACTCTTCATTTTTTCTCCCAAATGACATGCTATATTCCCAGATTTTCTACATAGAAAACATCTTCCCATTCCATTCAGAAATTTTCCTGAGTGTGTATTCCAACATTCTTGATATGTATAAAGTTAAATCATCATTCCTTTGTGGTCTTCATGAATATCTATATTTCTTATGTTATTGGTTTTAGGAAACTCACCCAAGTTAATGTTGTTAATAATATAATGACATATTATATTAGGAATAATCAATAAAAAATTCATTATAGGTCCCATTTTATTTGGTTAATTATTAATAAAATCAGTCCATTATCAATCATTGTTAACAGGAGTACTCCAAGTTCCATCCACTGACTAAAATAAAAATTATAGTGTGGTTAGTAATAGTTATAGTATGAAATCGTATAAATCTAAAAAATAATTTATAGGATGTCTAAATGATGAACCCCTATATTCAATCTATGACACCTTCTTTTAACCAATAAAATCCTTGGTTATAATATTTTCAAATCCTTTTTAATGATTTATGTGTGTTATCCTAAGATTATACCTCAGATGTTTCAAACTAGGTGGGTAGTAAGGGAAATATCACTAGAACCCGAATGATGATTGATATATACTCAACCAACTCTTTTCAAGGCTATTAAAATTAGATGCATATGTTTGAAAATAATATATTTTTTTATTATATAGAAAGAGATTTAATACTTGGAAGATCACATAATCTATTCCTTACCAGAACAATATGATTTTATCCTATACATAGACCCATACCCATTGTTTTCACTAAATTTCTATACTTTTAATCTCCAATGATTGAAAAAACGTTCCTCTAACAGCAACTATAGAGACCAAATCTTTTCTTACATGGATATTACATCTTCTTAGATGAATATTCAATATACATTAGAAATGAATGTCTAAGAACAATAATGGTTTAGTACCTTTGGATACTTGGAAACATAAAACCTGAATCATGAAAGATCAATATCATCGCATACTTAGTTATTCGAAACTAGAATCATTATTAGAAATATAATACATATCCATTATTTATAGCCAAGGTAATGGAAACATAATAAAGTGTGAAATTATATTCTTAGTAAGGGTAAAAAAGGATGATATAATTGATCACTTCCTCATAATATGAACATAAGGGTATAATAAAAATATCATAACATTTGAAAACCATATCATGCTTATCATAGATCATAATCACAAGTCAAATAATATTGATTGTCAGTTGATAATATAGAATCATAATGAAATCATAGAACATAAGCCATGAGAGTGTAACACTCGCATAAGACATTGATTTTGGGTATAAAAATAATCATATAAAATAATTTCCCTAGTAGTCAAGGTTCAATCCCAAGACTATCATAGGGGATAGAGTCCCTTACGAAACTAGGATTACACCCCACTATATTATTATTTATCTCATTATATATTTATCTTTACCCTGAATTGGTAGTATATATAATTCTAGGCCAACCCATCAAATAATAAAAATCAAATTGTTGTTTTCCACATGATCATTAAAAAATTAATAAAATAATTACCGTTAAAAAATAAATGAGTTTCATAAGCATTTTATCATGGAAAAATTATTGGAAAAGAAATGGGTTTTTAAAATATTTAAATAAGTAATAACCCATGTAAATGAAATTATTCTCAAAAAAATTCATTGATTCATTGTAGAGAAATCCATGGAAAATGAACAAGGTTTATAAAAATAAATTCTTCATAACCACAAACCATCCGTATAAATAATAATTATGTTATAATTTGATCATATCCCTAGAAAATATTATGTAAAATTATAGGATGTCATCTTTGATGAAAAATTACCTTAAATGATAACATGAAATATTTCATTATTAAAAAAACCTTTAGACATTGAAATTAGTTATTTAAAATAATTTTTTTTAAATATAAAGGAATATTATTTCCTTGTAAATAAAAATAAAAACATATAATGTATTCTAAAAATCATTAGGCTATCAAGATGGTGGGAAATTAAATTTATACTATATACATTAAATGAAAACACTCCTTTCACACATTTATAAAATAGTCAAAAGCAGATCATTTAGAAGATAACCAAAATATCACTTTTTCAATTTTTTTTATTTACATATTTGGTAAAAATGTCTTTGTAAAATCATATATAAATATTAAAAACATTATTTAATTTATTCTAGAAAACATGAATAAGGTACAAAAATGATTATTGATTGAAGATAGGAATAATGTTGATTTTTATGAAAAACATTCTATCATTGTCTTAAGTTTAAAATGAGAGAAAAATGAAATGAAATATTATTATCTATAGATATAACTAAATGAAAATAATTTTTCATTAGTATATTTTGATTTATATTATGAAATTTCATAATCTAAAAATTAATCATAAACAATATAGTTAAAAAATGAGATTGTATCATAAAACCATTACCACTTTGGTTACATTTGAATCTTACTCATGATGAAATAATAACATAAAATGAAATTTTAAATAACATAAAATGATGTATATTCATTATATAACATGTAAAAGGAAAAATATATACACCACCCAAATGAAACAAATGATGAATATGGAAAATATCTCCCAAAAATAAAACTGACACTATAAATCACTTACCTCAAGTTTGACTTTATTCAAAGACACTCAAATTTTTGGATAATCAATTTAATATTAATATAATTATATAAAATAATAATTTAAATACTTAAAATATCATATATTTTCTACTTATAACAATTGAACAACAATTTATTAATAATTCTATATTAAAAACGTTGTTTTTTCGTGTCAACTGTTTCATTTTTCATGAGAATCTAGTTATGACAGTTCTAGTCCTTGTATTTTGATAATGGTCACATAATATCCATAATTTTAATAATGAAATAAATATAAAATATATTAATTATATATATATATATTCATCCATAAAATATGAAGA
Source organism: Viscum album (assembly GCA_963277665.1). Lineage (NCBI taxonomy): Eukaryota > Viridiplantae > Streptophyta > Magnoliopsida > Santalales > Viscaceae > Viscum > Viscum album. The sequence goes on from OY728142.1 coordinate 1,495,912,256, forward strand.
TAAAAAACAAAATACAACATTAATGGAGAGGGTCAGACGTACGTATGCATGAACATTGTTTTCACATTTCATTGGATGAAAAAAAGGAAAATAATAATTCACTTTTTTGGAATTATTATTATATTATATCTATCATATATATTCATTAAATCTATCATTATTACTATCTATGTAAAATGGAAATGAAAATCCAATCACATCGCTTTGTAGAGGTGGTAGTTCGCACGTACAGACAAGTGACATTATCATTTTCTAATAGATTATAAGGTAAGAAAATATATGTTATATTATATTTTAATAAGAATAATTATTCCATAAATATCATATATAAAATTTAAATCCACCACAATAACCTTCCCTTTGTGATGAACATGAAAAATTAATTAGAACATTACTTGGGGATGATAAGACGTATGTATGCATGACCGATGTTTTTGTTTTTCATAGGAAAAAATGGGGAAGAAAATAATTTTAATAGAATCATAATAATATTTAAGTATATTTATGAAACATTATTTATCTTCTTGTTATTTTTAAAATATATTTGGAGTATGTATCAGATGAAATAAATTTGATACATTCGGTAAACATGATTACCTCATCTTTGGTATAATTAAATTAAATATCCTATTAAGGGGATGGGGTTGTGTATTGGGAAATATTGAACCTATTGAGCTGGTATAAGGAAGTTTAGAAGAGAAATTAGTAGGTTCTGGTCATGATATATTTCTCAAGGAGGTGAAAATATAAGAGAGAAGTGGTAGACTTTAATAAGATAGGAAAATGACACTTTTAGTAATACTGAAAACATTATAATATAAATAAGTAATTATCTATCAAAATGATTCTCAAAAGACTTAAATTAAAATTAAAATATTCTATGGTCATAAAATCATCATGAAATGACATTTATATAGGCTTTGGGATCTTTTTAAACCTTATCTTTTTGTTTAACTCAATGGTGAACTAATTTTATGTTTAACCATCATAATGATTTTTTTAATATTAAATGGTAATAATTTTACTTATAAGGTAATAGTTGGAACATAAATAGTGAAAGAATGGCATGGTAGAACATATATATTAGAAAAAAATATCTATATCATTTTTTACCCTTTAAAAATGATGTAATAAATTATTATTTTCAAGAAATATCATTAATGTCATTATTGACACTATTCCTGTAATTTGACTTTATAGACATTAAGAAAGAGAAAAATTATAATTAAATCCTTTTAAACATCCATAATATGTCCTATTTATTTAAAATAACTATGGAACATAATAATTCACTTAAATTGATTTACTTTTACTGTGTTTAAATTTTTTTATTTTATTTCTCTAATAAATGAATACATATTGCATTGGTGTTGCATAAGCATTTAAGGTGATTATTAAATCATTAAATATTTGAAATAACTTAATTTCATAAAAAAAATTAATTTAAATTTCATATAATCATTTTTAACCTCTGTTATCTATATTTATACTTATGTAAAACATTTTGGGATATTAAGGTCATGAGTGTGATATTTTGTATTATTTCATTTCGTAAATTAATAAAACGGTGATTTTAAAAGAAAAATGCCACAAAGTGGCCATATATTCTAGTAATGCATGAAAATGGACAAACTAAACAAATAATATAGGATATATGAAAGGGTTATTATCATTTTTATTCCTTATCATATTATTTTTAACCATAATTACCCGATTATCCCTAATCCAGGAGACAAATATTTACAAAGGTTACTATTAATAATGTTAAAAAATAAAAGGGGTCTACTTAATTTTTTTTCAAAAATCCAAATTAAAAATAGTGGACCTATTTTTCAAGATTCATTTCCTAGAACTGTAAGATGTTAATTTAAGATAAAAACATAATTTGAAAAGAAATCTATTTTTTTAGAAAATTTTTATTTTAAGTATAAAAATATTTTTATATTAAATTCAACAATGAATTTGATTTCAATAAACTTTATTTGATTATTAATAATATCATAGAGATAATTTTAGTATGAATCCATTTTAAAACAAAATGGTTCTTTTTAAATAATTGAAACAATAATGTAGTTTTCAATAAAAATTAGTATTTTTACTATTAATCATAAAAATCATGCTATTACGAAAGATCTCAAAAATCCGTCCTATTCTAATTTTGATAAACTATTTTAAAAACATAAATTATTATTATTAAATAAAATTTCTAAATTTTCCAAAAAAAACTATTTATAGTAATTTCTCATAAAAATTGATAAGAAATGTGTTTTTAATGAAATGTATTTTAAAGAATAAATTATATTTTTCAAAAATAATGTTATTATTTCATAAGAATTCATTAATAATTATTATTTATTTATTAGGAAATTTAAATATATTTCATAACTCAGTTACTTTTATTCATAACATCCACTACAATGACTACATTAGAATGGTTATAGAGTGGTAATATTTCATGGTTTGTTTATACTCAGGGATTCTTATTGTATACAATAATTATAATAATATTATTTATTAAAATATTTGGGTGTTACAATGTTGTCCGGATCTTTGGATTCTATTGTGATCTAACAAATAATTTACTCAATTTTGAGAGATCATAATTTTATATATAAAGGATTAGAAACATTCCCTTTGATCAGATCGAGATCTATCATTGGTGGAAGCTATTGATGGGGAAGTGAATATAATTTTTTATCCTATCACCCAAATATTTTAGGATAACATTATAAAATTCATCTAGTAATGAATTAGGATTATTTCTAGGTATCCTTGGAATGCGGGTTTGGTCTGGTTGGTGAATAGGTATTATATGGGCATTGAGAAAAATCTTATTTATTGGTATCGACACGCCTAAGGTATAAATACCTTACTATATAATGTTATTAAAAATAGATTTTTGAAATGATTTTAATGTGAAAAGTTTCATAGAACGTGAGAATTACTATATGATATGACATGCTTAGCATGCGTGTGTATCCAGTGAGACCTATACTTGAATAATCTGTATTTAAGATCATTTATTGCTGTGAGAACATTTAAATGAAACATTTTACATATTCCTTTTGATGTTTTTCTTTATTTTGTTTGTCTCATAGTTGGTAATTTTCTTTTATTGGTCTTAAGATATCATGTTACTTAGGGGAAACCAGTTGACTCATTAAAGGGAGAGTATGTGTATAGGGATACCATCCTATGACTTTGAGATGGAATGGTGTTGAGGATTACGATATAGAATTACTTTTAAATAGTGACTTGAAATGTTTTTATGTAGATATATATGAGTGAGAATGTGCATTATACCAAGATGGTTGTACGAGTCGGGGTGTGATGATCATTGAGTAGACAGTCTGAGTTGTTGTTAGATGTTTTCTCTGTCGATGGTATGTTTCAGATATATACATGTAGAGTTGATGGGGGTTTGAAAATTATACATTGAGGGAGTTATTAAGTTACTATAGGTTCTAAGGGGACATACCATCATTTTAAGAGGACTACTGTGTGACGATGGATGGTTTGACGGTCCAGGTGACTACATCTTAAAGGTGTATCATAGATATCTCCTAAAGGGGTGTGAGTATTGTTCCATAATGGTGAAATATAGACTAAATAATGAAAAATTAGTGAGATGATCCATATATGAAATATTTTCATGAATTGAGACATTCAACTTTTAGTGGTGACTACTCATCTACCATCAAGTTGAAGTACATATGGTCGGGGCCCACAGTAGCTTGGTTAGTGCATGATGAAACCAAACATGACTGGTTTATATGTATTCCTATAACTTATGAATCATGGAAAAATCATTTTTATACATTTGAACATATTTTTAAGGATTCATTGGTGATTTTATTCTTGGTTTATACTCACACCCTATAATGGAATATCAGTACATGTATAAATATACTTATATGGGATCCACGGAAGGGCTAGGGAATAGTGGTAGGTAGTTTAAGTGATAAATCATATTGTTTTTATGAGTTAATGAGAAATAATTTAGATAGATTCCATGATGCATTTATTTCTTCCTAGTGACAATTTATTATAATTTGGTTTGAATTCCAGTTAAGGGGTCCTGGATTATTTTAATATTTTACAATCTTTATGAAATTGTTATAGTATTATGATATTATTTTAGTTACTAATATGTTATTAGGATGTTTTATTTATATCCTCTTAATTCGGGTGTATGGATATTATTACTGAGGGTATAGTCTCCCCATGAAACTATCCAGACCCTCACTGATAGTAAACAACATATTATATATGGAGAGGCATAAATGAGGTAATGTAGCACTTTGTCCTAGAAGAGATTATTATGATTAGTGTATTAAAAATTGTTATCAAATGATTTTTTTCATTTACATTTATTCTTTCATATATTTAGGATCATGGAAGAAATGAATTAGGCTATTTAGAACTCATGTTGGGGAGTTTCATGAGGGCATTGACAACTCATGTGTAATAGATCTCCGAGTTATCAGTGATGGGATTACTACTGTAGTTATAGATTTTCGACTTCATGGAAATATTGAGTATACTTTTTTTGTTATAGTTTACAGGACTTCTGTATGATCATTCTTCATGAATAGGATTATATGATATCATGTGATATATATATTTTTCTTTCTATTCCAGGTAGTTTATTTTTTTAAATGTTATTATATGTTCCTTTTTTATGATATACTATACTAACATTTAGATAATTTGAACATGACCACGCATGTGATTATATATACATGAATGTTAATAACATGAAATTATGGAAGATGATTTATAGAACTTGGTTATCATTATGAAGGTTAATCCTTATAATTAGGGGTAACCTATTAAGATAGGTTTTTATATATAAATAAATTGTGTGTGCCGATAAAATTCCTGAGTTGATATAATAATTAAGATAATATAAGTGTTATCATTTTTCATTCATAATTACAGATAATTCCACCTAAAAGACATCTTATTGGATCTTCGACAAAAGTTGGTCAGAATACACCCGCTAGGGAGGATTATATGGTTGCACCAATATATAGATAGAAAGATTCTATAGATCATGATCATATACTTACACCATTGTTTTGGGATACATAACTTTTAAAACAATGGGTCTTTATCCTAGTGCATGTTCAAGATGAATGATTTTCCTGGAAAATGATTGATTTCACATGATACTTCCATCATGAATATCCCATATCCTTATAAGACATAAGATTCCCACATGTTTTTGAGTCCTAGACTGAATTCACCATGGGAATCATTGATCTAGGAGGACCCTAAATAATCTATTGGTAAAGATGGTTGTTTTAATTCTTTAGGGACCCTTCACAATGTGGTGGGGTGTTATAACCTTGGAATGAATATATAAATGTCTTACATGGGAGACCATTGAGGATATTTTATTTGTGTAGTTTTTCCTAGATATACTAAATCTGGATCATGATCAAGAGCTTGTATGGAATAAGTATGGATTGTTGTTGGTGTCTGCTTACTCTTCACATTTCAAGGAATTTCTTCACCTTTCCCATCACTAGGCATAGAATGAGGAAAAGACACCGCAAATATTAGATATCAAACATTTTCTGGAACAATGGTGACAAGATATGAGTTTCAACCAGATGAATTATGTGGTGGTGTTTGACATGTCCTTAATTTTCTAGAAGGTTCTGGAGGAGGATAATGTTGTAGGACTTCTTTCAACCTTCATTGGTCTGATGGGGAGGGGGTATATAGTGATGTTAATGTAGTCACATCAATCAATAGGAAGAGTAAGGTAGAGGATATGAACTAGGGAAATAAGTAGGTTGAGTAAACTAGGGAATCATTTGTTCCCTATATGAAAGGGAATTATAAAAGATACTCTAACTATGGGCTGAGGGGTCATTTATCTATTCTTGGGGAGAGCCGATGAGGGAGTGTAACCTATGTGGAAAAATGATTTATCTATAGTGTTATTATTCTAATGTGATTCATTTTGAAACCGGGATAATGATTTGGGGTGATGGTCATGTTCTTCAGTATCATATTTAGACTCCACAAACCTTGAGGATCTAATTGAGTCAATCACCATAGGGGAAAGTCTTTGGTTTAGGAATATAAGATATATTAAGTAGAATATGATCTAGTTAATGGATGATTAGTAACATCAACTATGAGGGGTATGGTCTTTTTTACCTCTATGATTTCGTCTTTATCTTTGATACATGGGCTTATGATTCTTTTATATATTCTAACACTTTTTATCTATATTATTCCATAAAGTTATATTTTCAGTTGTTATATCTTGACACACTCTTGGAGAATAAATTAATAATCTCCATTGATGTCTAGAATGTATTTTATTTTTTTTCAATGGACATATATAGAATTTCATGATTCCTTATATGACTAGTTTTGATGTGATCATTGGTATGAACTCGATGACAGGTTATGAAGCTCTAATCAATTTCAATGGGAGAGTGTATACTATAAAATGATTATTGGAAATAAGTTTGTTCTTCCAAGATAATGTGATGTTGGAGTCGGAATAATGGGTTCTGAACTGAGTTAGATTTGGAATATCATAGTGTAGGTAGAATTTGTGGCTCATGTAGTAGATTATGAAGTATATTCCTCCTCTTTTCCTCCTATAGTGGACCCATAACATGAAGTCTCCATGATGAATTCATAAGGATTACCTCCAATAAAAGAATAGATATTGCGATTTTACTCATGATAAGGGATTAACCTATATTGATTCCTTCATACTTGACAATTTAAATGACCTATAAGTGTTGAAGAAACAAATCATGGATTCTGAGGTGAAGAGATTTATCAGACCGAGCACATGTCCATATGGTGAGATTTAGTTGTTAAAAAAGAGGGAAGTCATAGTCTTTAGTTGTTTGGGGACTATAGTAAGATGGACGAGGTTAATAAAAAAATATATAACCATTTTTGAGGATTGATGTTTTTTATTAGTTATAGGATGATTTAAGATTCTATAATATTGATATTTGATCATGATACCACCAGCTTTGTGTAAGAGAGGATGATATTTATAAGACAACTTTTAAGAGTATATATAGTCTATATATGTATATTTACATGCTATTTGGGTTAAAAAACTCACCAGTGGTGTTGATGGATCTTCTGACCATTATCATCCATCCATATCATAACTCCTTCATTGTGTTATTTGTAAATGTTATCCTCATATACTAATAGGTCTTGGAGATTCATGCTAGACACATAGAGATTGTGTTCAGTTGACGTCAAATAAATTGGATCTTTTCCAATATCATAATGTGACACTTCTAAATATAGGTGGTATGTTTTTCTATACACAGAATCCCTTATGTGTGAATTTATATAGACCTATACAATGTAGAGTCTGTAATATTTTGGTATTCTATAGAAATGTGTTCAAGATTAGAAACTTCCTTGGTTTATAGGGGTACATATGAGTGTTCATTCTATTATTCTCCCATATGTTATCAAATATGAATTGTCTTACCAAGAAGGGGATGATGTTTTAATGGACTAATTATTGTTAAGGGGCCTACAAAGAGATAAATTGAATATTGTTGTTGACTACCATCTTCATATTTTTAAATAAGAGGATTGGATACAAAATGAAATTGCTCAGGTGTTGGTTTAGGAGATTTAATGATAGATGTGGATCATGTAGTAGGTTATGTTTCATGTTATCTATGACCCAATGGGTGGAACTACACTACAAATGAGTTCAAGTTGGTAGTTATGGTCTTTATTTGGAAGTGGTGGTGCTATTATATATTTGGTTAAAAACATTACATATATACATAATATAAGATCTTGCATTACATATTTTCTTAGTTGGGATTGAATCTAAAGTTGTGGTTTTTGGTGAAGTATCTATAAAAATATTATTGTTTCACATTTATTATGCTCTAGGTAATGGGAATGTTGTTGTAGATTATCTTGGTAGGAAATTACAAAAACTAAGAGACAAACCATTAGAAAAGGAATAGTGGTTTATGAGCTTAATGGTTGAATGGTTTGTAGATATATATAATGATTGATGTGTGATGGAATGTTTAGACTTATTTACCAAGTCTCTTTTAGTGGATTTATTGATGATTAACCATGAGTCTAACTTGGAATGCATAGTAATATGTGAAAATTTATCGAGAAGTATCTCCGTTTTGAGATGGTTGACAAATAATGATAATGTGATCTATGATAATATAAGAGTCCTAGTCCCATAATACATTGTGGAATATTTGATCAGACCATTCTTCTAAGTAGAATGTTCTATCATGTTCAATGAAGATGTATATTAATAACATGAAATGCTTCTGGTGGTTAGAATTTAGAGTGACATCATGTCATTGGTCTCTTATTACCTAATTAATAAAAGGATCAAGGTGGGGAAATAAGGACTAGGATTATTACTTAAAAAAACATACCTTGACAATTTTTAAATATGAGGATGTGATAATGGAATTTGTGATGGGGTTTCCCAGGTCCTTGAGAAATTGACATGTTGTATGGTGATAGTTGATCGGCAGATGAAGGTGACCCATTTCAGGACAATATAATTCACTCACTCATTATATGAGTTAGAAAAGTTTTATTTAAATAATATTTTATGAATGTATGAAGTTCTATAAATTATCATATCTGATAGGGGAATGATTTTTACTTCAGAATCTTTGAATGTCTTGTAGAAGGCCATGGGGACTTAATTAATGTTGTGTATGACTTATCATCCACAGAATGAATGATTCTTGGAGGGGATGATCCAGATCATCCAGGATACGCATCAATATTGTTTTCTGAATTTTAGTAGAGTATGGGATGATCATTTTTAAATATCAAAGTTTGTGGAAAATAATATTTTTCATGTTCCCATTCTGATTAAATAATTTGAGGATATTTATGATTAATCATTATTTTCCCCGCTATGTTGGAATGTTGTGGGTGAGGTAGCTATAATTGGATTGAGTATGGTGAAAGATTCGTCATATAGGGAGTAGTGTCTTAGGAAGTTTCTGGTTACTAATCACATTAGATAATTATTAATTCATGAGTAAAGGATATTACCATTTATGTTTTCTATTTGTTACTAGGTTTTCCTTTGGGTGCCACCTCGGTTGGGGCATTATTATTTACGTAGGGAATTAAAGCAGGAACCATAGTTTTATAGACTATTTGAGATCATTAGGGATATAAAAATAGTATATAATTGAATGGATCGTACACCATGAAATCGTGTTATGAATATTGATTTCCTTTTCTATCAACATGAGATGTATGATATTTATTCTATGCTTGTGATTGATAATGAGGATGTTGAGTTGGAACGTTATGCACCATTTGTGGAGCGATCATTTCATATTGTGAAACAAAGTAAGAAAATGATTAGATGTAATATGGTACCAATAGTTAAAGTTATATGGAACCATGGATGGATCCAAGAAGATACATGAGAGTGAGAGTCAAATTTTCATTTTAAATGTACCGATCTTTTTATTCATAAATGAAGAGACACTTCTCGAGAAAGAGAAGCATTAAGATGTGGAGATTTTTAACATACTAAAATTTTAAATGTTGGCTATTTATTTGTTTTTAGAATATCTTGATGACTCATATTCATAGTTTTAGTAATGTTTCAATTTTCTAGAAACCTTTTAGTCAAAAAATAATGAAATCAGGCTCCAACTAGTAATAATGGAACTATTATGGTGCCATGGGCTAGTCAGTTTAGAGCTATTGGCCAGCTAGAATAGGTGTAAAATTCTTAGAATTATCTTACATTCCACTGGGAATATAATATAAGGACACTATTCTACCAGTGGTAGATATAATACCCCATGATTCTACTTTTAGACACTAGGCCACCGGTGGAGTGAGCTACCATTCAGTGAGGGACACTAACTCTCTTGTGGTACCCATACGTGAAAGTAATTAAGGTTGACCCCCCATTTTCACTTCAAATACCCATTTTTATATCTTCCCCATATGGATGAAACCTCATTATTTGTTGAAGACATAAATGAAGAGCTTTTGAAAAAAAAATTCCTTTCATTATCCTCTCTTCGATGCATGATTCATATATGGATCTATTGAATTCTATGAGGGAAGAGTTACTTTTTATAGCCCAAATAACCTTCTTCTAAAATTGTACATAGTTATAATATATATTATCAATATATATGGGTCAAAACATGATCTAGTATATATTGCATGGACATTTTATTTATCTAAATAAGATATATGTGATTGGAAATCTCACAATTGATTAGATTGAGGTTTATCATTGGAAACAACTCTCATCACATAAGTTAATATAGTAATTATCCCATGTTAATTTAACATTAGAGAATCTTATTCAAAAATTTATCTGGTAATAAATTGTGATAATATCTTGATAACTTTAGGATGTGGGATTTATTTGGTATGTGTGTGATCAGGAATTGGTTGTTGACAATTGACAAATCTCACATATTACCATCAACCCACATGATGTACGAAGTCCTTACCCTAAAGAAAAATTGTATATATGTGTGTTTCCTAGGTGAAATATTTTTTATTGATGTGCATATTGTTGAGTGAATAAGGTTTCCTTATGAATTTTACATTCGTTTATGTTTTTAAAATCACAAACACTATATCTTTAGGAAAAGTTCATTTTCCATAAGTTTCATCTTGAAAAGGAAAATTTTCCTTCTCTAAGGAAATTTATCCTTACCTTGTTTCCATTGTTCAAATTTTTAGTCTCTCTAAATATAAATCTTTTTATTCTTAAGTGTAATTTTTTTCACATATAAAACCATGGAATTCTAAAAATATACAGATATAGAGTATTCTGTTTTCAGGATCTAAATTCAGGTTCCTAATTCTCTGAAATTTTGAATATGAAATCTCTGAAATTCAGATTCTAAATTCTCTTAAATTATGAATCCAAATTCTCCGAAATTCGGAATTTGAATTCCTCCAAATTCCGACACCAAATTCCTCAGAATTTTGAGTCCGAAATCCTCATAATTCAGACTCCGAATTCCTCAGATTGTAGACTCTGAATTCCTTGAAAAATAGAATCTGTATATCCTTATAACACAGACTCTGAAGGCTTACTCGCTTAGACTCTGAATTCTATTTTTCTTTAGACACCAAAAAAATTGAATTTGGTGGAAAAAACATATTTTTATTTACTCTTGTTTTAGCTATAAAATGATTTTTTCTATTCTTTTAATAACAAACCATTGATTGAGTGACACGTGTACAGGACCCTCTGAAATTTAAAGAAAAATATGACTGTTGGAAGAGGGAACCGACCGTTGAAGATGTGAATATAAATTGGAGATCATGTCAACGATCTCATAACAACTGATTGTTCTATGAATCTATAGATTACATGCCACAAAATTTATTTCTATAGAGAGACTCTCATGATTTCTGCATATTGAAAATCTTGTTCAGAATTGCTTCGTGTGGCTCCGAATGTAGCTGAGTACATTCGAGGGATTTTGGGGATAGGAAGACAGAGGTGCTGACTACCTTGAAGTTTGAGGGCTTGCAGGAATAGAAATATAGTCTCTGATATTCATATCAAGGGATTACCCTACTCTGGGTAAGGCAGAACTTCTTGAATGTTTAAATCGAGGGAACTTTATCCAAGGTTGTTGGACACCCTACACTTTAGGTTATAAAGATTTCATACTTGTTACTAGTATTATTTCAATTTTGTTTTCCACTACATTTTGACTAATAAGGAATGTATAACTATATTATAATTTCTTATTCTTGTACTCTGATTAGTAAGATTATATATTCTTTGAAGTATAATCTTTTTCCTTGTAATCTTTTATTACGTTTCTTTTCTGTAACCATATATCTGGAATAAAACAAGTTTGTAGAGCAAATGGGTCTTTTGAATTTACCTTGTTTAACTTTGTTTAACATTACCATCTTTAAAATTTCCAATTTTTTAAGAATATAATTCACCCCCTCTATTTTATACTAAGCATCGACATCATAATTTCGATCCAACAATTGGTATCAGAGGAGGTCTCTGAAATAATTATATTCATATATAAGTTTTCTTCCTCATGTTTTCATTGTTCTATATTTTCCTTACTTACGATATTTTTATACTTGTTTAGAGACTTTTACTACTAACAAAGTTTGTGTGGGAAGATTTTACTTTGAGATGGTTGGAGTGAATGTTGATTCTATTGTCAATATCAATCCTACAAGACCAACTACTTTTTACGGTAATGATTATGAATATTGGAGAGATCATATGAAAAATTTTGTTATTAACACTGGAGTGGACAACTTTGTTATTATTACTGGATATTACATGATTCATGATAAGGAATTTAGAAATTTTACAAATCATGCAAAGTCATAATATCAACAAAACTATAAGGTACAAAATTATGTGCTTTGTTACATGGCCAAGAATATATATAGCCAGATTTCTTCTTGTGAAGATGCAAATTTTATATGGAGGAAGCTTTAAGTTACTCATTTTGGTACATCAAAAGTTATTGAAACTAGAAGAGCTATATGTAGAGCTAATTATCATGGTTTTTTATTTCCTTATGGAGAACCTATATGTAAGGTACAATAGAGATTCATGTCTATTTTCAACAGCTTATAATCCAAGGGTGAAAAGGGTTTATATGATAAGGAACTTGGGGAAAAGATTATAGACATCATGCCTAATGAGTGGGAATCAAAGAGAACAACTATTAATGAGAATAGAAAAGTCTCACAGATTACTCTTGATGAGATTTTTGGAACTCTTCTTCAACATGAGACTATAATAAAAATAGATGCTGATAATGATAAGAGGAATAATGGGAATGGAATTGTTTCTTTTAAAACTATTTCAAATCATATGAAATCCAAGACTCCTGAGAGAGTAACAACATCTAAATCAAAGAAGGTTACTATTTTATCTGAATCTAGTGAATGTAAACATTCTGAGAATGAACTAGCTAATCTTTCTCGAAGGATGAACAAGATAGTTGGGAATAAATACTTTCATTATAGATATAAGCAGAATGAAATAAAGGATAAGGAAGACTCTAAAGTAACTTGTTATGAATTCAATGAAGCTAGACATATAATTCCAGATTTTCCTATGCTTAATAGAAAATATAGAAAGGAAAACTATTCTAAACAGAATATAAAGATGTACTAAAAAGATAAAGATTAGAAGGTTTTTAAATATAATGACCCATGGAATGCCAGTGGTGGAGACTCTTCTTATGAATCCTCAGTATATGAATCTTCAGGACAGAAGAATCTTTCTTTACTTGCCAAGAAACCTATTGAAAATAAGGGTTTAATGGAAAATGTACAAAATTCTGAATCCATAACCAATGTATACTTGAATGCTAATTATAGTTAGAGTAAATATTACAAATCTTTATATGAAGAATATTCTTCTGATAAAGATAATATTTTACGTACCTATGAAGAAGTGTGAAGGTTTGCTAAGCTCCTTGAGAATGAAAATTCTAATGTCAAGAAAAATCACGATAAAGAAATATCTAGGATATCTATTCTTACTAAGGATTAATGAGATCTTTTAAAATATCTTGATAAGAAAACCCTTAATTTTGAAAGTATTTCAAAAAACCTTAAGGAAGTTAATTGAGATAAGGATAAACATTCTAAGGATCTATAAAAAGTAATTTCTAAGAAATTTTTTTTAGCCTAACTCTTGTTCTAAATAAAATGTTTTTGAGGATAATAACTTATTTATTAGACTAAATTCAGAAATATTTTCCTAGGGGAAGTGTTTTTCACCCTTTAACTTAGGTATTGGGAATTTTGATAAGATGTATTCTTAAATTCTACCTTTATGTAATAATTCTAGTTTTGGTTTTACTAATTCAAAACCAATTTTTAGTGATAATTATTTTGTTCCTCAAAGTGCTCCGTTCTGCACTAAGTGTCAGTGTGGTGGGAATTGGGAAATTTTTTTTCCTTAAACAAAACTAAGTCATTAGGATTTCATAAATCATATTTTTTAATGAAAATGTGGATTCCTAAAATTTTTCTTTCTGATGTTTCTGGATCCAATAATGTTTGGTTTCTAAAAGTATAACTCTTTTATTTTAAACAAACTAAAGATAGTACCAATAGAAATACATAGTCCCCTTATAGTGGATGTTCCCAACATATGACCTATAATAAAAACATCTTTGAAAAGATTATCAAGATAAAAGAAGGAAAAGTAACTTTCATAGATAATGCTAAGGGAGAAATAATTGGTATATGTAACATTGTTCTTCTTGAAAAAACATTTATTTCAAATGTTTTAATTGTTAAGTGTCTTAAGGACAACCTCATTAGCATAATTCTATTATGTGATGAAGGTTACCTTGTGAATTTTATGAATGAAAATTTCTTAGTACACAATTCTAAGGAAGACTTTATTCTGTCTACCAATATGAAAGAGAATGTTTACACACTAAACATAGAAGACCTTAGAATACAATATCTACCTTTCCATAGTGCAATGTATGGACATTCTTGTTTGGTTCATAGAAGGTTAGTACACTACAACCTTAGGAAACTATGAAAACTCTCTAAGAAAAGACTATTTAAGGATCTACGAAAGCATAGATTTGATTATTCAAAAGTTTGTGATCCTTCTCAATATGGTAAAAAATATAAATCATGTTTTAAATCAGTTGTTAAAGTCTCAACTACAAATGAATTACTATTAGTGCATATGGATATTTTTATTCCAACACAAACTAGAAGCATTGGAAGCAAATATTATGTATTTGTTTTAGTTGATGATTACACTAAATTTACGTAGGTCTATTTTCTAACAACGAAAACTGAATCTTTTTCTTACTTCAAAACATTTAGAGCCCAAGTAAAAATGAGAAAAACCTTCCTTTGATAACTATTTATATATATCATGGATATGAATTTCAAAATTATGATTTAGAAACTTTTTTATTTAGAAAACACATTACTCATAACTTCTCAGCACCATGAACCCCTCAAAAAATGATATTGTTCAAAGAAGAAATAGAATTTTTCAAGAGATAACAAGAACCATATTGAGTGAATATTTGGTAGAAAAACATTTTTGTGTTGAAGCAGTAATTACTTCTTTCTATAATATAAATCTTTTTTTATTAGACCTTTTCTTAATAAAGCTCGTTAAGAGATATGGAATGGTATAAAACATTGAATTTCCTACTTAGACTACTCAAAAAAAATTCTCACCAAAATCTGATGAAGGAATTTTCTTGGCTACTCCACAACTTCTAAGTCTTATTGAATTTTCAATAAAAATACATGTACTATTGAAGAAATAGTACAAGTCAATTTTGATGAAAATTGATCCTTTTGTTTTTAAACAACCTGAACCTATATCTTCAAATGTGTTTTCAAAAAAATGATTTTCAACCCTTTTTAGAAGATCCTTCTGATAAGAAAAATGTTCAAGAAGGTATTTCTAAAACATTTACCCCAAAATATTTCTTACCCTACATTGATGAATAGGTTTTACAAAATCCAAATCTATTTTTTCTTATGAATAATCATAGTGATATTATCATAAGTGAAGTAAATCAACCTGTAAGGACTAGATGTTCCTTAAGAAATGAAGTAGAACATCCAGCATTCCATTCCCAATTAGAACCAAAAATCACTGATGAAGCTTTATGTGATTATGATTGGATAAAATCTATAGAAGATGAGATAAATGAATTCGAAAGGAATAAAGTCTGGAACATGGTTGAAAGACCTAAAGAAACTTCTATTATTAGAGTAAAATGGGTCTTCAAAAATAAATGTGATGAAAATGGAATCATAGTAAGAAATAAAGCTTGATTGGTTGCCAATGGCTATAATCAACAAGAAGGAAGAGAATATGAAGAAACTTATGATCTATTATCTAGAAATGAATATATTCATATTCTATGTGCCTTTGTAGAATTCATCAATGTTAAACTTTTTCAAATGGATGTTAAATGTGCTATCCTTAATGGTTTTGTTCAAGAGGAATCTTTTGTTGAACAAATTCCCAGTTTTGAAGATACAAAACAACCTAAACATGTTTTCAAACATACCAAAGCATTGTATAGAATCAAAAAAGCCCCTAGAGCATTGTATTATAGGCTTATAAGATTTATTCTTCCAAAAATTATGTTAAGTGAAATGCTGATCCAACCCATTTTATAAAAAAAGATAAGAAAAATGTTTTGATTGTTGAAATTTATGTTGATTACATTATATTTGGGTCAACTCAGCAATAATTAATTGATTCCTTTGCAGATCTAATGAAATATGAGTTTGAAATGAGTATGATGGGTGAGTTAACATTTTTCCATGGGTTTCAAATTTCTTAAAAAACCAGAATGAATCTATATATCCCAACATAAGTATATTAAATATTTTCATAAAAATTATGGATATGGAAAAACTATGAGTATAATTACTCCCATTGGTACCTCAAAATCACTTGATCTTGATTAATCTGGGAAACCAGTATATCAGACATCTTTTAGAGGTATGATAGGAAGTCTACATTACTTGACTGCTAGTCATGCAGACATAATGTTTTCATTATTATTATGTGCATGATATCAATCTAATATTAAATAATCTCATTTAAAGGTACTGAAAAGGATTTTTCGCTACTTAAATGGAACCATGGATTTAGGACTCTTTTATACTTCTAGAAATGATTTTGGTTTAAAAAGTATTTTGGATGCTGACTTTGGTGGTTGTAGAATGGATAAAAATAGTACATCTATAATTGTTCATTTCTTAAGAGATTCATTAGTTTCTTGGTCATGCAGAAAGCAACACTCAGTAGCACTTTCCGCTACTGAAGCCGAATATGTAGTAGCTGGAAGTTGTTGTGCTCAAGTATTGTGGATGCAACATACACTCACAGACTATGGTATGAGTTTTACAAAAACAAAAATATTGTGTGAAAATACTAGATCCATTTCCTTAAGTAAAAACCTTTCACATCACTCTTGTGAAAAACACATAGTTATTAGACATCACTGTCTTAGAATTCTAACAAAAAAGGAGATATCATTCTTCAATTTATCAAAATGCAAGATAAAATTGCTGATATTTTCACAAAATCATTACCATCTGATCGATTTGAATACATAAAAATGAAGTTTGGAATGATAATCGTAAGGTGATCTTCCTTATTAACTTATTGTTGAAACCTATCTCATTACAGTGAGAAAATCATTTTTATAAGGGGAGTACATTTCCTTTTTAGTTAAACTAATTTTTTATTCGTAATCATATTTTCTAAAAAAATTTGTAATAAAAATATTTATAGTTAAAATTTTCGTTGATAGAATTTTCATAGTTAAAATTTTTATATTTAAAATTTTTATATTGGAGATTTTCATACAAAAAATTTTCATAATAAAAATTTTCGTAGTTAAACTTTTCGAAGATAAAAATTTCATTGTTAAAATTTTCTAAGTTAAAATTTTTCCATAATCAAAATTTCGGAATATAATGTTCTCCCAGAACAATTTTTCATATTACAAATAATCATTTTGATAATATGAAAGGTAAGTTTCCTTTTCTATGTTTTTGTAATCATTTTTTACATTTTGGAATTCTCTTTTTGTTTTTGAAATTTTTAGATACACTTTTCCTTAATTACATATTTTATTCCTAAAAACCTCAAAAGATCAGAATCTATCAAAATCCTTCTTCGGCTATCATCTCAACTGTCAGATCTTGTCAAGATGCTTTCAACTGTTGGATCAATCATGGAAGCTGAACCGTCACTTCGATTTCCTATATAAAGTCCCCCAAATGGTTTTCCCACATCGAAACTCAAGCCTTCTCATGCTGGAGCTCTGCCCCTCCAACATAATCTCATTATAGATCTTCAATGTTTCCTTAGATCTTAATGTTTGCTGACGTTTCGTCTCAAAAATAAATGTTGTATATAAAGGAAATCTTGGAATAGACTATTTATAGAGAAATGTTGGTTAATCTAAATTTCATTACTAAGTATAATTCTGTTATCTCTAGGAATATAAAGTTGAATGGGTGGGACAATGTTTGCATATCGAAACTGAAATCACAGGATCCGGTGTATCTGGAGTTACTGGATGAATTCTACCAGGTAGTAATCTTTTTCAATAAAGGTTTAATGGATGAGTTTTATTTCAAAAGATAAGGAAAGACGTATTCCCTTTCTTATAACATAGAATCAAATCTGATAAAAATTACTTATGAGGGAGAAGTTGAGTTTTTCTCTCACAAGATACCTAATAAAATATGATCCATTGGAAAAAAAAGGTTTTAGATTTTCATGGTCTTGAGGATATTAAGATTCCAAAAATTACTTATCTCTCTAAAAATCTTTTTATTCTTCAGTTATGGGTTCAAGGTTTTCTAATTCCGAGAATTGGGGACAAGGATACCCTGATAAAAAGAAATATGTATTTTATGGATTTCCTATTGAATCTTAGAAAGATAAACCTTATGAATCATATATTCTTTATGATTATGAATATAAGGGATGAAAATCTGAAGGATGAGTTTATTATGTATCTGGCCATTGTTTCAAAACTCATTGTTCTTTGTCTTCAGTCTTTAAAGATCCCCTACTATTCTAAGACGTGGAATTATAAGGTGATGCTTTTGAGTGATGATACTCTGAGGAGGAAGAAAATTGGCTTTAATAGTCACTCTTGAGAATTTCATAATTTTTCATATGATGAAATTTAAACTTTTTCAATGAACTCAGAAGTCACTGAATCTTCTAATAAGGGAGGAAGAATGAAGAAGGTGAAGGAACCAGAAGAGAAGGAAAAAACTTCAGAGGATAAGGAAACTCAATCCGCACCTCCAAATTCCTAGAAGAAAAAAGCATATCCTGATGATGTAGTGGCTATGTGGAGAGAATATAATCAACATAAGAAGGATGGGGAACCTAGGTTTGTCCTTGACCCTATTGAGGAAAAAACATTGAAGGAAACAACTGCTAAGAATCGTGAAATGTAGCAAAAATAAAAGAAGAAAAAGTAGAAGTTGTCTAAAGATGAGATAGTGAAATCCCTTCTAAAGGATACGGAGAAAGAATCTGAGAATATTCAGGTACCAGAGTCATTTCATCAAGAACCACTTCTTGAGTCTCTAGGAAATTATTTTGTAATTCTAGAAAAACAACGATAAGAAGTAGTTGGAGAAGAAGAAGTAGAAGAAGAGGAAGAAGAAGGTAGTGGTGACTCTGAAGATGTATTAATGCTGATAGAGGAATATCATAAGAAGTAAAGTCCTTCTAAAAAGTTAGCATTAATAACCTTTCAAGATGAATCATCAAATATTGATACTCTTGGGAGCAATTATGATAAGGGTGAAGATAAAGTGAATAAACTCTCTGGGGAAGAAAGCATCAATAAAGATTTCATTCATCCAGAGAATGGTGTGGCAGGAGCTGAGAAGGAAAAAATTGATGAAGGACAAAATTTTCAGCTATCTAATAGTGAACATGAATCTCTTGATCAAGATTAATTCATTCAAAAAGGAGGATAAGGGAAAATTTGTGGTAGTTGATACACCTAGCAAGGTTGTGGTAACGAAGAATGAAGTTGGTGGTTCATCGGAGAGGAAGACCGTTGAAATAAAATAAGAACCCCCACCAAGAAAAGTCTCGGATTTAGAATCGTCCTCTCTCAGACATGAATTTGTAGTTTAGACTTTGAAAATGTTTATTTGGAGTATTCCATTATTCCCCAATATAGACTCGAGATTCCAGATGCTTTAGCACTCGTTAAATAAAAAATCGGATTTAGTATCAATGGTGATGGCTAAGTGTGTCAAACTCAAGGTAGACTTCAATACTATTCTTAATTAGCTATGATGCTCATAAAAGATCATGCAATAATAAGATTTTCTAGTTAAGGAATACAGTTGAAGAGATGAGAATCCTTGATGAATTAAAATAATGTGTCAAAGATTCTTTTGACACAGAATATGTGAAGATCAAGGATCTTACCAATAATTTTGAGGAAAAGTTAACTCTGAAACATACATCTCCGAAGCATGAAGTGGAATATCTGAATGGGAAATTAAATTCAGTTTCTTAGAGTTATAAGAGAGAAAGGGATCTCAGAATTGAGATAGAAGAGATGTTTTTTAAGCAGGAAAAAGTTTTTAAGGGACTGGAATAATCTCTTAAGGCTCTGGAAAAAAAATCAAAGCCTTAGAAAATAAAACAAAATATCTAGATCAGCTTCTCAAATGTGTAAAAGAGGAGCACAAGGAACTCAAGAAGCTCAAAACAATAGTGATAAAGCTGATGCCGAAGGAGAAGGAAGGATAATTTCATTCTAAATATAAACTTTTGTTGTATTTCCTTGTTGTACAAAATAATTCAATCCTAATGAAATTCTTTTCGCTATTCATATTTTTATGGCTGTTTAGTACTAATATTTTAGGTACCAAAATTTTCTCTCCATTGCATGTATTTATTTTCGAAAATCACAAAGGGGGAGATAGGAATTTCAAAAAAGAATACTTCGTAAAGAAGAAATTTTCCTTAAGTAAGGGGGAGTTCATCTAAGTGGGAGTTTTCATCATGAAGATTTCCATATGCATGAAAATGAAAAATCTCATACAGAAAATTCAGAATACGTTCCTTAGGATTTCCAAGGCCTAAGGGGGAGTTAGTCATATTAAATTTGATTTATAAGTAATGGTATATAAGTTTTATTTTCATGTCCATAAAATTTATAAGTACTTATATTATTTTTCTTAAGGATGTTTTTTCTTTCCAAAATAGGGTGAGATTATTGAGTCAATAAGGTTTTTTATGACTTTTTAAATCCTTTATGTATTGAGAATCACAAACACTATATATTAAGGAAAATTTCATTTTCCAGAAGTTTCATCTTGATAAGGAAAATTTTCCTTCTCTAAGGAAATTTATCCTTCCCCTGTTATCATTGTTCATATTTTTAGTCTGTCTAAATATAACACTTTTTATTCTTATTTGTAATATTGTATTTCACATCTAAAAACATGGAATTATATAAATACTTAGATATAATGTGTGATATTTTTGGGATCCGAATTCATGTTCTGAATTCTCTAAAATTCAGAATCTGAATTCTCTATAATTCAGATTCAAAATTTCTCTAAAGTTCAGACTCCGAATTCTCTAAAATTCGGACTCTGAATTACTCGAAATTCAGACTCCGAATTACTCATAATTCTGACTCTGAATTCCTTGAAAAATATAATCTGTATATCCTTGTAACATAGACTCCGAAGGCTTACTCGCTTAGACTCCTAAATCTATTTTTTCATTGGACTCCGTAAAATTAAATTTGGTTGTGAAACCATATTTTTACTCACTCTTGTTTTAGTTATAAAATGATGTCGTGCATTCAATTACTAAAAAACTATTTTTTGAGTAACATGTGTATAGGCCCCTTTGAAATTCAAGGAATAATATGACCATTGGATGGGGGAGCCGACTATTGAAGATGTGCCTATAAATAGGATCTCATTTGAACAAGCTCAAAACAACTGACTGTTCTATGACTCTATAGATTACATGTAGCTAAAGTGACTTCTAGAGAGAGACTCTCGTGCTTTGTGCATACTAATCATATTGTTCAGAATTTCTTCATGCGACTCCAAATGTTGTTGAGTACAGTCGAGGGATTCTGGGGATAGGAAGACAAAGGTACTAACTACCTTTAAGTTCGAGGGCTTGAGGGGATAGCAAGACAAACTTTGATATTTGTATCAAGGGTTTACCCTGGTGTGGGTAAGACAAACTTTCTTGTAAGTATAAATAAAGGGACCTTTATCCATGGTTGTTGGATACCCAACTCTTTATGTTAAAAAGATTTCATACTTGTTACTTGTATTATTTCAAGTTTGTTTTTTGCTGCATTTTTATTGATAATGAAAGCATAACTATCATATAATTTCCTATACTTTTACTCTGATTAGTAATATTCTATAAGCTTTTATGCAGAATCTTCATCCTTTAAAACATTTCTAAAGTTTCATTTTTGGAACCATATATCATGAATCAAGAATACTTATATAACTGAGAGGTCTTTTGAATTTACCTTGTTTAAAATTGTTAAATATTAACCTCTTTAAAAGTTCCCAAGTAATTTTTTAATGTATACAATTCACCCTTCTATTTTATATTGATAATCTACATCATTATTTAGATCCTACACATATGGGTTTCTGATACTTATTTTGGGAAACTTAACTTGATACAATGCAATTTTACCATTTTGTGGTGTTCCATGTTTCAGATGCTTCATAACTTGTGGAAACATTACTAATGGTGTTAGGATAACACGTTTCTCTAGGAAAACTAGTTTAATACATAGAGGGAAATGAGGGGTATTTGGATAAAAATTGGTGACTCTGATATATAATGATTGTAAGTGTTTTTATATTCCATTACTTATCAATGGTGAATAGACATACAAAGAGGTATATATCCACGAGTTGAAATGTGGTGCACACCGAGCCAATGGTACAATTCAAAGTGATATGTATACTGTGATGATTGTATGTGTCAGATTTGTACAAGTTGAGGTGATGTTGGAATTAAAATTTTACAATTATATGTTTCGCAATGTTGGATAGGCTCCTAGTGGACATAACATTATGTGATGTGGAAAACATTATGATTATGGCTGGTTGGATGAGCCAAGTGACTACTCATTAATGGTTAACCATGAATACATCTTTATGTTGATCGAGGAATGCCCCATAACAGTGAAAAAAGAAAATAGACTGATAGCTTAGTGAGATGATACACATGTAAATGTTTGGCTTTATCTGATCCATGTGACTACCAATAATGGATAATATTCTAACATAGTATGCAAGAATGTATGGTCATAATTTGTTATAGCATATTTTTTGCATGATGTATGTTGACGCTAAAAAAAGACCGTAACTCTCGGAGGAAGTTTTGAAATGACGAAGCGAAGTCATATTCGGAATCAGAGGCCCGATTCAGAGGCCCGGGATGTGGTGCATGAAATAAAGGAGGATCCTTGTGAAAAATTGTTCTGCGTGTGTAGAATCACCGGGTTTCGCGAAATTGAGCCGATGTGGCGTGCAATCCTTGCGTGCCCCGGTTCTGCGCGGCGAGTTTTTGCGCGTCGGTTGCGCTCAGCGCGAAGAATTTCTCATGCTGCCTGGATTCCGCACCGGAGGTCTCCTATAAATAGAAGGTGACACCGAATGGTTTGGGGGTTGAGGAATCTGAAGAGACTCTCGTGTGTGCAATCCGGCTCCCCCCGCGTGCAAGATGACTTCCACGTAAAACCCTCATTTCGCGCAACCTTGTCCCGGGGTTCGCCATTGTGCGCAACTCCAACGGCTTCAGGGAATATGCCCCCTTCCCCGGGTACCAGTCTTGCGTTCAATCCGTGTCTCGTGCGCGCAATGCCCTGCCGTTTGCACAAAACCCTCCACGTAATTCCCTCTCCGAGTGCATTTCCCTTGCTCCAATTGCACGCCATCCCGGAGTTTTGCACGCAATCCTTCCCTTTTGCGCGCAAAGCGGAGGACCCCTTACCTTGACGCCCGTTGGCTACCCCTGCACAGGCACCTGATGTCTCCCCTTCCGGGTATGCGTACCATGCGTCGTTTTCTCAAACGGCCTTCAATTCTCCTGCGAAGTAACCTCAAGGTCCCTTGGGCCATGTTTCCCGTTGCGTTTCTTTGCCTTATACTTCTCCGCATAGGCACGCTAACGGCTATTGCTTGTTCGCATAGCCACACTAACGTGGACCCCACGGTGGTTTTCCCTACAGACCCCCTTCACCATGGCCTTGCCGATGCCTTCCCTCCCACGAGGGGTAGAGGGCATTGGGCATGTAAGCCCTAGCGGTATGGAGAAAACCCACCTCGTCCAAGCTGTATGACGTTAAACTGCTAAGCACCTCATCCTTAACACAAGACGTTAAACTATGGTCTGACCCCGTTCTTCGCACATAGGGTCCCCCCAGCTCAAACATTCTTTACGCCCACTCATCTCCACGGGAAAGGACTCTTCCTCACATGGAATGAGATCCTCCTTGTCGGAGTGGCGTTTGTCCACGGGGGAAGGGACGCCTCAGAGCGTAAGCTCCTAGGCTTTCTTGCAGATGATTGCACCCATGCATCTCTGTACATCCCCCCTGCCAAGGCCAGTGGAGTCTTTTTCCCACTGCGCTTTGTCGCACCACGGGCCTCCACCCTGGAATAAGCCCTGGAACCAAGGGCCGCTAACCATGCGTAATCCCCTGTTTCTACTTTGGGCCGCTCAACGCGTAAGCCCCATTCCGCTCCTCACCGACGCACCCTTCGCGACATGATCGTCTGGTCCCTACTGCCTCTTGTTTCCCACACAGAGCATGACTAACGTGGTCTTAGAGCGCGCATCGACCATGAAATCCTCCTATGGGCCGCCCCAGGGCGTAAGCCCCATCCCAGCGAACTAGGTGGACTTTGATCCGTGCTAACGCATGGTACGTAGGAAGCCTCCACGAGGTTCAAGCCCACCACTCGGTCGTCCCGACCTCTCCATGTCGGTTCTATGACCACCTTAGGCCGCCTCAGAGCGTAAGCCGCAAACCACCCATCACACATGATGTTAAACTATACTCCGTCCCACATGACGTTAAACTGTATTCCGTCTCGCATGACGTTAAACTGTATCCCCCCTCTTGGGCCGTCTCAGAACATAAGCCTCGTGTCTCACTCCACCACCCATCCTGATCTTTACCTGGGCCGCCACATCCCGGTGAGGTCATGCCACCCCATCCCACTCCATGAAACTAGGGAAGCCGCCCACGTGTTGGCCCCAACATTGGTGTCCCCACCTAGGGATCCTTCAACCCGATCTGTCTCTGCAAGACGTTAAACTCGCGACATACCCCGTGTTAAACATGGGAAGATAAGGAAAAACTCAGATGGTACACATTCCCTGCGTTCGATGTGGGATGCCTCGGGCTTATGCGCCCTCAAGAAGCCCTGTGATGAGGGACCAAAGACAGACATGTCGACGACGCCCCTACGCGACCATTCTCCTCACCGAAGGTTGCTACCCCGACAAGACCTCTTGGAGCGTCTTGATGGAAGCAGCATAATTAACTGGTGTCTATGTAGATTTGGCACCGGGAATGAGCTTCACGAACCCGTCTTAAATCTATTAGGGAGACCCGGACAAGGTAATGATCTCCGAGGAGGAATCCATGGAGGGAAGAACTGACATCCCATCATCCCGGTTTCGATCAAGGAGAAGACGTCCCTGAACAAGGAACGGATGATACCCGCCTTTGGAAAGCGGGAATGCGGGGCAACAAACAGCACGTCCTCCTCCACAGACGGATGCACGCGCCCTGGTGAAAGCGTCGGAAACAAAAAATGGTGAACTCGACGTGAAGCTCTTCTCCTCAACACGGGGAATGGTTGCCGTTGGGGCGTCGGATCCACAAAAATGGTGAACCCAACGTGATGCTCTTCTCCTCAACACGGTGAATGATAGCCGTTGGGGTGTCGGATCCACAAAAATGGTGAACCTGACGTGAAGCTCTTCTCCTCAACACAAGGAATGGTAGCCGTTGGGGTGTCGGATCCACAAAAAATGGTGAACCCGACGTGAATCTCTTCTTCTCAGTACAAGGAATGGTAGCCGTTGTGGCGTCGGATCCACAAAAATGGTGAACCCGACGTGAAGCTCTTCTCCTCAACACGGGGAATGGTAGCCGTTGGGGCATCGGAAAGAATAGCATGTCACCAGGTTCGGGTAACCCTCACCGGGACATGAACCTGCCAAGGGTTGAGGCCGTCAGGATGTTGACTACTCCGTTCTGTGACTTAGTCAACACGGATCCCTTTCACCGACCATGCAAGACGGAATGACGCTGGGCCTTGGTTGTTGATCTCATTTCCTATTGATACTAATGGGTTCATCTCCCTGTTTCCAGAAATCAGATCACTGCATTTGGGGATCGATCGCCACCTGCCCATTGGCGCAGGGGCAGGGGTAGTACCGATGCAGCTACCCCGCGCGGTCCCACCTATTCCACGGTCACTCCGACTTCGACCGTTGTACCAGCCGGGCGTGTGCGCCCCCTCTCCCAGGCAGAAATCATCCAGCAGAGGGTGATCAATAACCTGGTTCATAGGTATGACGAGGAAGGGGTCATCCCCACCAGGGGCATGGCCCGCTTGGATCTAGAGGCGGCCGCACCTCACGACCATCGCTTCCCTCGAGGGCCGCGCAGGGAGCCGCTGCTCCCCATGCCGACGTTCAACCGCTTCGAGAGCCTATCCCCCGAGCGCTTTGACACATCCCTCCCCTACGCCAATGAGGTGGAGGATGTCTGGGTCCACCTGATCAGAGATTCATCCTAGGGGTTAACGGCAAGAACCCCCGCCAGGCTGCATCGACACCGCCGCCTGACTCCCCAAGCCGAGGAGCAGGAAATCTTCATGCTCGTGTCGCCGTTTCCGGCCCATCTGACTCGACGCCAGCGTCGGGCGCGAGCGGGAGATAATGCCCATCCTGGGGCACCAGCATCAACAACCATTGTGGCCTGAGCCACTGGTGACTCCTGTTACCAGATCCCCACACACCTTGAGCAGGGGCAGCCGCGTGCCCGACTGGGATCAAAACCCCGACTGCCCTACAGGCAAGTTGGGTCGAATATCCCGGTCACGGACACTAGCAATGGCCACTACAGACCAATCCGCGGTAGTGCCGCTCACCATGAAGGCTCATGTCGTGCCACCGATCTTGGAAGCTGAAAGCTTCTTCGCGACGTCTATGCTCCGGGTATGACCCCTTCTAGTGCCCACTGCATGGGGTATGAGGTCACTCCCCCTACTGTTGGCTGTAAGCATGGAGCCATTATGTATCCAGTCGCTCACTCACCTGGAGGTCCACCCCATGTCCCTTTCGACATCTGTCTCGGTGCCCCTCGCACCCCGGCCTTCAGTCCCCTCTGCCCCAGCTCTACGGTGGCCGGGGGACCCCATGAAGGAAATTGTTCTTACCCTGAGGAGCTACCCAGGGGTAGGAAGGCCGGGCGTCGTCGCCATAGGAAGAATGTCAGGGGAGTCCGGACGGAAATCAGACCAGTCCGTTTCTCGGATTCTGAGGCAGAGTACGACTCGACGACGGAACCTTCCCCCCAACTGGGGACGCGACGCGTCAGTCTCATACTCCCCGAATGAGAGATCTGTATGATTCCTTCCTGCCTTCGAAGGTATATCTAGGAGGACGAGGACTTGGCGTATCGCCAGGGGACAGGCCCGCAGTTTCCACTGGCCTCCTCGGAAGCACCTCCCGCCCCTGTTGGGGAGGGTGAGGAGCCTTTCTGGGGATCGACGGAAGAATCGCGAAGAGATACACCATCGGAAAGCACCGATTCTGTGACAGGAGGCCCATTCTCCGGCCCATCCTATCGCGACGCGGAAGCCAGTGCACTGCAACCCCTGGAGGATGACCCGGGGATCAGCGGGCAATCGGCCTGTTCACCGTATTCCCCGCCGGCCAGCCCACCGCCCCGACATCCTGCCTTGGTGCCATTGCCAATTCCCCGACATTCCTCAGTGGATGAGCAGGGGAGGAAAGTTCCGGGCCCTGAACCGGAGCCATGGAGCTTATGGACCATTCTTGCAGCAGGCCACTTCCCTGAGATGTTTTGGCCGATTGAGGAATCGGATTTTTATGTGCCAGAGTCGCTCACCCCGGGAGAGTTTGAATGCCTCCGCCAAATTCATTGGGTGACTCACTCCCGCCTCCACCATCAACTAGCACCTTATCCCGGGAGCCAAGCGCATCTCGAGGAGATTGGTGAGTAGTGCCGCCGGGTCGACCTAGCAGCACTCCCCGCGGTCTGGCACCCCGAGTCGCTGGACCACCACGAGGCCCTTCAGCGATAATGCGTCCAGTGTTTCCACGTACTCTGCAGAGTTATTGAGGAGGCCAGCCCCCACGCGCACATCCGCGGGTGGGAACAGTACGCTTCTCTCATCTTCTGTGTGATCTGCCAACAGCCCGATCCACTGGGCGGCCCTGAGGGAGCATCACCAAGGGCAGTGGAAGTCAACATGACTGACCTTTCATATGAGGGAAACATTGTGGAGCCCCTCGACGGGGACTCACCCCCCGAGGAAAGCCAGCTACTGGACCCAGCTGGGAGGATTAATCACCAACAGAGGAGCCTCCTAGGTCTTCCTGTACCCACGAAGGCACTGGCGCCGGGCCGAAACATCGGCAAGGGTAAAGAGCCTGCCAGGTCTGTCAAACTCACCGACCCGTCTGCCTCAGTGCAGAAGGTAGTGGATGACCTCGAGAAGGCGACGCTGTGCAAACAGCTAGCCGAGCAAAAGGGGCTAGTTGATGAGCTCCTTGCCGAGTGCATTGCAGAGCGGCGGCCTGACTACAGCAACCCTGGACTAGGACAACAGGGGCAGGAGCATCTACCCTTTGCGGAGATCCCCCCGGGCAACCGTGACTGTGTTTTGTTCACCGATAGGGGAGACACTAGAGCCCATGGCAAGAGGGCGCGTTATGTTTCGCCGAACCCTCCCGCGCGGCGATACAGCCTCGAGGACCTTGCTTGGTTTCCTCCCGCCGCTCTGAGAGTCACTCCGCCAGCTGCCCCACGAGACGCTGAGTGCGACTATCGTATTGAGGAGCCTGGAAATGCTCTTGTGGTTAGAGATCCCCGTCAGGACAGGAATCCTCATTTGGATGATCTGATGGAAGTACTCATCGCTCGCTTGGAGGCCCTAGAAACTCGACAGGTGGCAATCCCACTGGCTGGAAAGCCGTAACCCGCATGGGTGGATGACATGGAAGCCCCGCCGGGATTTGGGAACCCCACTTTTTTCCCCTTTAACGGGACCG
Organism: Viscum album; assembly: GCA_963277665.1. NCBI lineage: Eukaryota > Viridiplantae > Streptophyta > Magnoliopsida > Santalales > Viscaceae > Viscum > Viscum album. The sequence continues at coordinate 1,495,941,153 of OY728142.1, forward strand.
AAGACCCACCAAAACACTTGTCCCACTTCAACTTGAGGTGCGGGTCTATGTTAGGGACTCCGGTGCAGAAGGAGGCTTCCAAGCACCGATGCTTTGTCCAGACATTGGAAGGACCAACATTCATCTGATACAGCCAGCTCCCTATTGGATCTGTGACTAGCTAGGAAGACCTTCGCCAGAAATTCCTCTACCAGTTTAGTTCCACAACCCATAAGATGAACATTGCAGACCTCTTTAAGTGCAAGCAAAGGCCCGACAAGCGAGTCGCGAATTTCGTCGCCCGATGGAAGGGGATCACGTACTCCCTTGACATGCTGCTGACTCAGGAGCAATTACTGACGATGTGTGTAGGGAACGTCAGGGCAGAGTTGGTTCCTTCCCTGATCACGCAGAAGTACCCTGGATGGTTCTCGGAGTTCTCGGACAAGGCTCAGCACCTCGAAGAAGCCCTACAACAGGCCAGTCAGGCGCGCCCGCTGCCTCCTGTAATATCTACAAGGAGAGCCGCCAGAGTTGAGCCCGATGCTGTGGCACAGATAGAGGCCCCTAGACAGCTAGAGTTGCTGCCAGTGAGGTCAGCTCAGAAGGCTCATAGGGGTCCACCCCCATAGCCTCCGGCCCAGCAGCGACCGCCTCAAAATCGGCAGGTGCCTCCGCGTAACGCACCACCACCACCTAGGAGAGGTAATCCAGCTCCGCCTCCTCGGCCTGCTCCTCCGGCCCCTGGCCATGGTCATCCCCCGAGATTCCCCTTTCCAGACAGAAGGAATCAGGCTTACTCGTTTTGCGAGGCCCAGGTCCTCGGTTATTTCTGTAGCGCCTTGGAGAAGAGGATCGTGCGACTGCCTGAGTGCCAGAAGCCAGAAGAGGCATGTCTCACAGATCACCCTAACTACTGCCCTTATCACCAGATCCTGGGACACACCATCCAGCAATGCTATGTGTTCAAGGACTGGCTCCAAGACCAGATTGACAACAAAATAGTCAGGTTGGGCCCAGCCCCGGAACAGGTGGCAGGTGTCTTCATGGGATCAGATGGAAGTAGTGACAACAGGGATGGGTGGGAACAGGTTTACGACCATGGGTCCCGGAAGTATAATGACTGGATGTCCCATGGGACGGTCTCTCGTGCCCATGGCATCATTCGTGCCCGCCTGGATCAGCCAGATCCCTCAGAGTCTGCGAGCGCCGCTTTGGCATCTTCGTCCCATCCTACTTCTTCCCAAAAGAGCAGGTGGCGGCGTAAGAAGAAAGAACGCGCGCTGCCATTGCCATCATCTTCTCACACACTTAGCGATTTCATGCCCCCAGAAATGGGGATCCCTTCGAGACCCATTCTGGTAGTGGATGACACCTCGAGTGAGAGCCCATGGTACGCTTCGGTTAACACCGTAGAGTTGTTAAATCCCTTTTTGGCTCCCGACAATGAGGAGCGCCAGGTGGACCTCCCCAAGAGCCTGGGGTATGCTTCGGTTAACACCGTAGAGTTGTTAAATCCCTTTTTGGCTCCTGATGATGAGGAGCGCAAGGTGGACCTCCCTGAGAGCCCGTGGTACGCTTCGGTTAACACCGTAGAGTTGGTAAATCCCTTTTTGGCTCCCGACGATGAGGAGCGCCTGGTGGACCTCCCCAATGTCCACAGTCATCGCCAACGTCACCGGAGCCATGGCTACATGAATCGCTGGGGCACGGCAGTCGTCACCTCCAGTCAGGTCGTGCACACTACCGAGACTAGGCATCCGACCCGATATAGAGAGCAGTACTCACGACTCCCTCACCCGATGACAACATGTTCGCTTCCACCACCATTTGTGTTACTGGATCCGGAGGAACCGCCTTGCCTGCGTCGCAACCAGCCCAGCACTGCCACTGGCCGACTATGGCCTCCCGGTCCTAGTGTGACGGCCACCTCCCGGGCATCAGCTGGTGAACAGCGGGACATGCCTAGTACCAGTCAGTCACCGGTCCCGCCAACAGGGCCTGTCATGCCCCCAATCGCAGAGCGACCTCCTGTAAGCAGAAGCTCGTGTTTGGCGCGAAAGTATGATATCCTAAAGCATCTGTCCGGCATTCCGGAAAGGCTTTCCATTCTTGAGGCCCTTCGCCTGGCGTCTGAAATGCGTGAGGTACTCGCTAAGGCTCTAAGGAGCCCCCTCCAGTTTGAAGCAGAGGTCGCGGCTGCAGAAGCCTTCTACACTATGGTGATTGAGGACGCCGAATTTCAGGTAGTTATATCATTCTTCGGTGAAGATGAAGACTCTCCCATACAGGGGCACATTCGCCCGTTGTACATCACCGGCCAGTTCAATGGCGTGGAGATCTGTCACTGTCTTGTCGACACGGGTTCTGGGATTAACTTGATCCCAACTCAGACACTGCGAAAACTGGGGTTGTTTGAGGATGATTTAACTCTCTCCGACATCAGAATCCAGGGGCATGATAGGACTGAGAAAACTCCACTCGGCAAGATTCGTCTGAAGACACAGTTCGGTGGCTTAATTGCCAATACTGAATTCATGGTTGTCTCTTAGGACACTGCCTACAACGCATTGATGGGTAGGTCGTGGGTCCATCTTCACACAGAGGTTCCCTCATCATACCATCAGTTCCTCAAATACTCTCGTAAGGGTCGAGTAGGTGTACTCCAAGGAGATGCATCTCTGTTTGCCTCTTATGAAGCTCATTACTTGGATGCTAACTATTACAAGAGCAAGGACAATAAAATCCTGGCAGGTGAGGTTGACCCCACCGCTGTCGCGAGTGATCCCTGGGCAGGTTTGGATGATGCATATGTCTTCCCGATCCATCAGTTGGAGGCCACAACTCCCGATATGCGAGAGTACTTTGTTGTCTCGGGTACCAGAGGAATGCATATTTCCGGGTCTAAGAGATGGCAAAAAATCACCTCGTACCCTTACACCAACCAGGCTCAGGTGATCCCCGAGCCTCCTACTCCTGTACGGTATCGGGACGTTGGGCTCATGGCAACGGCAGTACGTCATACATGTCTATTTCGCCAAGCCAGGATCGACTGGCTCAAGCCAACGCCTCACCACTGATTTGATGTCGTAATGCATGGCCCCTTGGGCCGCAGGTCGGATGGGATTGGGTCAACCACCTTCATTGCCATGGTCTCTGCGGTGCATGAGTATCCCGTCGTGACGACCTCTGCCGCCCAAGCCGGTGCCAGCTCCCCATCAGGGCCGAGCAACCCTGAAACGGCTCCCCCCGTGGACGATCCTTCCCCAAGAGGAGAAGAATACATGGAAGATTCTCTTCCTGCCTTTGAAGAGGGCGTCTCCGCCAAGGTTGAAGAGCTAGTACCAGTGAACCTCGGTAGTGAGGCGGACCCGCGACCTACCTTGGTCAGCGCTGCTATGCCTCCCGAGGAATGGAAACAGTACATAGACTCCCTCCGACAGCACCGTGATGTGTTTGCCTGGAGTTATGAAGAGATGCTGGGACTAGATCCCCAGGTATCCATCTACCGCCTGGGCCTCCCAGCAAACCATGGTGGGTTCAAGCAACCTCCCAGAAAAATGCACCCCTTTCATGGTGCCATGGTTGAGGCCGAAGTTGATAAGCTCATTAAGGCCAGCTTCATCAAGGAAGTCCAGTACCCTGGGTGGCTAGCCAACATTGTGCCTGTCAGGAATTAGAACGGGCAGATCAGGGGCTGCATCGACTTCAGCGATCTTAATCGCCATTGTCTGAATGATGACATTCCCCTTCCCGTGATAAAGTTGTTGATCGACACAATGGCTGGGTTCCAAGCCCTCTCCTTCATGGATGGGTACTCCGGGTACAACCAGATCTAGATGGCCCCCGAGGATGAATATTTCACTGCCTTCAAGGCCCCCCAGGGCACTTTCTGCTATCGGGTTATGCCCTTCGGCCTGAAGAACGCGGGTGCCACCTATCAACGGGCTATGCACCGCATATTCAAGCGGATCCTCGGGACGCTGGTGGAGTGCTACGTAGATGACCTGGTGGTTAAATCCCGTTAGCGTCGGGACCATCTGAAAGACCTTGATTAAGTGTTCAGTTTTCTCCATTCCTGCCACTTGAAGATGAACCCGTTGAAGTGTGCCTTTGGGGTCACCTCCAGAAAGTTTCTTGGCTTCATCGTCAGGTATTGAGGTATCGAGATCGACCCCGAGAAGATCAAGGCCATCAGTCAGATGCATCCCCCAAATAATATTCGAGAGCTTCGAGGCCTCCAAAGCCACTTAGCCTATATACGCCGATTCATTGGGAATCTGGCCGGCAAGTGTAAGCCCTTTTATCAGCTCATGAAGAAAGGCACCGCCTATGGGTGGGATGAAGAGTGTCAGACCTCTTTTGAGGAAATCAACCAGTATCTACTTCATCCTCCAGTCCTAATGCCACCCATCCCCGGAAAGTTGCTGGTCCTTTACGTGACCACCCTAGAGCGGTCCCTTGGCACCCTTCTCGCCCAGAAGAACAACGAGGGAACAGATAATAGCCTATACTACCTCAGCCGCATGCTCCTCAATGTGGAAATTAGATATTCTCCCATCGAGAAGAGCTGCCTGGCGATCGTATTCGCCGTACAGAAACTGCGGCACTACTTGCCGCACCATGAGGTACAGCTGGTCTCTCGGGTAGACCCGTTGAAATACATCCTGAGCCGGCCTATGTTGACCGGCCGATTGGAACGCTTGGCAGTAATCCTCCAGCAGTTCGACATTAGGTTTGTACCTCAGAAGGCCGTCAAAGGATAGGCGTTGGCAGACTTCTTAGCTTCCCACCCAACCTCTGCGGACCGGCCACTGGATTTGGGCTTTCCTGATGAGGCAATCCTCTCAGTCGATCACGCCACCCCATGCTGGCAGATTCACTTTGATGGCGCCTCCCGAAGCCCTACCGGTAGAAGGCTCAACGATCCTAGGCTTAACAAAGTGGGCATGGGTATCGTCTTCATCACCCTGGAGCAAGCCGTTCTGCCATATTCTTTCTTGTTTTCAGAAGGCTGCACCAACAATGAGGCAGAATATCATGCCTTCATCACTGGCCTCGAGTTGACTATGGAGGCTAAGGTACCCCACCTGTATGTAAAAGGGGACTCAGAGCTATTCATCAAGCAGGTTAACGATGACTACGCTATCAGGAAGCCGGAACTCATGTCGTTGCTGGAGTTCACCCTCCATCTAATGGCTACGTCCCCCTCCCAACCTGATGTCGTTCACGTTCCCCGGTCGCAGAACAGTCGAGCAGATGGTTTGGCCAACCTGGCCGCATCACTCACGGAGCCCGAACAGGATGACCTAATCATCCACGTGGCACACCGAAGATTCATTGCTCCTGCTATCCCAGAGGACGATCGTGGCCCACGAGTGAACCATCTCACCGCTGGTTCCCCTGCGTCAGGACCCCCTCGGTCTTCAGGCGTGGTGATCGTGACAGTTACTGACAGGAGGACACCCTTGGTTGAATATCTCCGGCACGAAAATTTTCCGATGGACCGAGCAGATCGGTAACGAATCCGACGCCGCGCACCGCAGTTCACCCTTCAGAGCGGTCCCATCCGTGAGCAGCTCCTTTACAGGTGTGGGTTTGACGGTGTTCTCCTCCGTTGTCTTAAAGGAGTGGAGATCCCACAGGTCATTCAGGAGGTGAACGCTGGTTCCTATGGCGCCCACCAGGCCGGGTTGAAGTTGTCCCATCAGATTCGGAGACTGGGATACTTCTGGCCCTCCATGATCCACGACTACATCGAGTACGCCAAGGGGTGTCATGCGTGCCAAGTTCATGCTAACTTTGTGCATCAGCCACCATATCCTCTCCATACTACCAATTATTCTAGGCCCTTTGCAGTCTAGGGGTGGGATGTTGTAGGGCCTTACCCACCGGCGACGGCCCGCCAGTGCCGATTCATCTTAACCGCCACATATTTCTTCTCAAAGTGGGCAGAGGCATCCCCGCTCAGGGAAGTCAAGGCTGGTTCTATCGCCGACTTCGTGAGCTCCAATATCATTCATCGGTTTGGAATACCTCACTCTATCCTCACAGATAACAGAACCAACTTTCGAGTAGCAGAGGAGAAGAGATTGTACGTCAAGTACAACATTCTCTCTAACCACACCTCCCACTATCATGCACAGGTGAATGAAAAGGTTGAGGCGTTTAACAAAACCCTCTCTAACATTATGCAAATAATGGTTGTTCAGAACAAGAAAAGTTGTCCGGACAAGCTCTCCAACACCCTCTGGGCTTATAGGATGACGACTCACAATTCCACCCAGCTGACTCTGTATTCCCTGATATACGGAGCTGAGGTCGTCCTTCCCATCGAGGTCCAGCTGCCCTCATTGCGCACGGCGGTCTACGACCAGCAAGCACCGAACAGAGTTGCCGAGATCTATCTAGCCGAACTAGAAGCGCTGGACGGAAGTAGGCTTCGCGCTTTACATGACATGGAAAGGCATCAGAGCAGGATGGATCAAGCTTTCAATAAGAAGGTTTGCCTCCGCTCCTTCCTGCATGGTGACTTGGTGCTGGCTCTTAGAGAACCAATGATTCCCGGCAAGAAACCACCCAAGTTGGAGCCCAAGTGGGAGGGGCCTTTTGTTGTCCACAAGGTGTATCCCAATGGTGCGTACTCCCTGGTGACTATGGATGGTGAGTGTATCACTCCTCCCACAAATGCCAGGTTCCTCAAGAAGTACTTTTCCTAACTTGTTGTTGGTCTTGCATGACCTTAAAATGTATGGTCCTGCATGACCTTAAACTGTATGGTCCAGCACGACCTTAAACTACACTTCGCCCAACATCTGGGCTTCATGGTCTGAGTTCTAAGACCTAAAACTATGATCCTCATGGTCCGAGTTCTAAGACCTAAAACTAAGATCCTCATGGTCTGAGTTCTAATACCTAAAACTAAGATCCTCATGGTCCGATCTCTAAGTCCTAAAACTAAGATCCTCATGGTCCGAGTTCTAAGACCTAAAACTAAGATCCTCATGGTCCGAGTTCAAAGACCTAAAACTACGATCCTCATGGTCCAAGTTCTAACACCTAAAACTAAGATCCTCATGGTCAGAGTTCTAGGACATAAAACTAAGATCCTCAAGGTCCGAGTTCTAAGACCTAAAACTAAGATCCTCATGGTCTGAGTTGTAATACCTAAAAATAAGATCCTCATGGTCTGAGCTCTAAGACCTAAAACTAAGATCCTCATGGTCCGAGTTCAAAGACCTAAAACTACGATCCTCATGGTCCAAGTTCTATGACCTAAAACTAAGATCCTCATGGTCCGAGTTCTAGGACATAAAACTAAGATCCTCAAGGTCCGAGTTCTAAGACCTAAAACTAAGATCCTCATGGTCTGAGTTGTAAGACCTAAAAATAAGATCCTCATGGTCCGAGCTCTAAGACCTAAAATAAGATCCTCATGGTCCGAGCTCTAAGACCTAAAACTAAGATACTCATGGTCCGAGTTCTAAGACCTAAAACTAAGATCCTCATGGTCCGAGTTCTAGGACATAAAACTAAGATCCTCATGGTCTGAGTTCTAAGACCTAAAACTAAGACCCTCATGGTCTGAGCTCTAAGACCTAAAACTAAGATCCTTATGGTCCGAGTTCTGTGACCTAAAACTAAGATCTGTATTCTGTCCCGCATGACATTAAACTATATTTCGTCTCGCATGACGTTAAACTGTATGTCGTCCAACATGACATTAAAATGTGTTTCTAGAACTACGTGTGGCTTGATTCTCATCCTAATGAGATATGTAGGACCGCCCGGAAACATTGTCTTGGGTCCATCCTCCGGGATTACTGAACCCCGTCCTTCCTTATTGTCGGCCCCTCGGCCCGACTCCATGGGAAGTGGTGTAATCGGAACATCTACCCCGAGCAGGTCCGGGATGCCCCATGATAATAATGGGAAGCGGCAGTTCTCTCGCCAGAGAGGTCCTGCCTGGAAATTGGGACAACCGTGATCAGATCAGTGTTTCCGCTTAATGCGCCTTCGGCATGGTGGTGCAATTTCAGGAGTGTTGGACTGTGTTCGAACAAACCACCACTCCACCTTCCATGCTTTGCATCCCCCTTATTCAGATCCTCATTTCCTTTCATTTTTGACGGGACCCCCTAACAGTATGAATGCTCGACCTATGGTCTGCCTACTATCTTGGGCCAATGTTCCGAAGAACTGTTCATGTTTAACCGGACCCCCTAACAGTATGGATGACAGACCTATGGTCCGGCTATTGTCCTGGGCCAACGTTCTGGGAAACTGACCGACGATATTTGAGTTAGGCCCCGTGTTGCGAACATGGTCAGCGGTCAGCCCTCGTTTATTGTCCCCATTCCAGGCCAACATGATATGGATGTTGTGTTTCCGCAACGGTTGACAGTTATCCTCCATCGTTGTGCCGCATTGTGTTCCGAATTTGGGCAGCTTGATTCAACCTTCCCCTTCATCCCCTTGTGTTCAGATGGATTTCAATGCCCACGACATCGCCTCGCTCGTGTGCTAGAGCACATTGATGAGTCGACACATCAATCGGCCCGGGGTCTCCTCAGATGTCCAGGCCCAATTTTGGACACCTGGAGCTTGGTCAATGCCCCACAGTTGAACAAAATGATGGTACGATCATCTTCTGCTTCATGCGTTGGGCACGACCCACAGGAGCCTAGGGATGAGTTGTTATTCGTTTCGAAACTTTGGTTGAGTGCATTAAACCAAGGGTATGAATGAGTAGATTTGGCCATATATTGGATTGAGATGATGATCAATACAAGCAGAAAGTTCATGAGATGGCCAAAACAAGCCCTTAGGGATCAGCGTGCTGAAGAAATCTTTTCAGCGCTACTACCCTCTGGCTGGTAGCCTCCAGGACCGCTTCTCACTCCTTGAAGACTCTCTCCTCGTCGGCCACCATAGAGCACAGCTTGCTAGCCCTAGAATGTGCCTCGCCAGCTCGGTTTGAAGTACGGTCATCTGGTGACTCGCCTCCACCAGTTGTATCTGCGCGTCAGCCAGATGGGCCGTCAGTTGCTCCACGAGCTCAGAGCATATTGCGATAAAGTCCTCCTTATCCGCCGCCTGCCCTTCAAGGTGTCGGGCTTCCTACTTGGCCTTAATCAGTTCTTGAGCACTCGTTGATCCTTCCCGGCACTGGGAAATGTCGGTGCGCCGGCTTCTCTCGCGTATCATCTCGGCCATGTAGTCACAGACCTTCAGATGAAGGCGCTGAGCGTCAGCCCCTCCGACACACAGGAAGCGCATCCAGGTCTGAAGTGATCCCATTCTCCTCATCCAATCTGGCTGGGGCTACCTGAGGAAGCGCTGGATACACTTCATCCCTTTGTGACGTGTCATCCGGCTCTCCTCGGCAGCCTCTGAGTCCGAGTCATCTATCTCCTCAGGGTCAGCGGGTCGGTATATGGGAAAGACCGCTAGCAGATCGGTGGTAGGATCCGCCCTAGGGGTGTCTTCGTGAGAAAAAAAATCCTCGACGTCCGCGCGACCTTCTCTCGCCCCAGCGGCAATGATGCCTTCACCAGCTTCCAACCTCGTTTCAGGAACAGTGTCGTTGATGTCCGTCACCCCCTGTTCATCAATTTTCAGGGCCCACTCAGTGCAGAGAGCATGTTCTGAGCGAGGTGGTATGTTCGTCGTTGGTCCACTCGTGGATGGCCCGGGCTTCGCAGCCTGACGTGCCTCCAGTGTTCAGATCACTGCGCATGGAATACGTTGGTCAGACGGGGTCTTTTGACACCAAGCACCAGTAGTGAAGTGTGAGACATACAGGAATCCAGAGCGTTGGTCCCCAGTGTTTTGGCCGCTGCAGGAGCCTCCATAATGGGAGACCCCTCTACACTGGTTAATTCAATGATGGGTGTCGGATCCCCATCATGTCCCACTGATTCCTCTCCTCCCTCCACTGGTGGTGACGCTCATCCAACGCTCAGCTGCTTCTGAGTAGGATGGGGAAGTGAGTTAGTAGTTGGAAATTAGAATGGATGGATGAGGGAAATGAATGAAGATAGAGACAAACCTCGAGAATCTTGGTTATGTCGAGATCAGAGTCGGAAATCTAGCCTCTCTCTCGGAGACTCCCTTGGTAGGTCTCCCCTTGCGATCCCTCACCTTCGGGCTCCTCTTCTTCGTCTTCTACCTCAACTTCGTCCTCTCCGGTTTCCTCCTCCCCCTCCATCTCCTCGTCACTATCGCCTTCTTCTGGTGGTATTGCTTCCGGATGATGTTCCTGGCCGAGCATCACATTCACTAGGAAAGGTGGCTCTGCACGCCGCCCCCTTTGGCATGCGTATACATCCATGGCCATCAGATAAGCATGCCGCCGATGGAAGTTTACTCGGTCGGTAATTCGAATGAGCCTGACCTCTGGCAGTTGGATCCCGTTTTGCATTATCTTCGGCCAAATGGCTTCGACGCTCAGCAATTGCGGTAGGGTCATCCAGACCGACCACAGTGCTGGGAGAATTGTGTCTTGGGAAGGTTCGTGAAGATATCTTATTTGCTCCCTGGGTAGTTCCCTGGAAGCCTAATGTGACCCCCTTGCGGGTAACAAGGACTTGACAGCACCATGGGATGTTCCCACTGCCGAATTCCTGGCCTACACAGGCCTTGCTGCCTGACGCGTCCCTGGTTCCCCCCTTCTGACGGCTCTGTGCCTTCTTTCTCATCACCCGGTTTCCGCGCGAGTAACTTCGAGTTGCCGGACACACTTGCGTAATAGCCCCTCAGGGTACGCAATGGTCCAGTGTTCAGTGTACTTGATGCTAGGCCGGCATCGACCCCGGTGGGAGGAAGAGTAATGACATCACCAGAGCCGAGGGTGGTAAACATCAACTACATCTGGCGTAGAACGCTTGGATTCTTTCCTTCCAAACAGCTGTGAATACCTTCTTCGACATTCGTTGGAGGCACCCGAACTGCCTGGAGAATCGGGATGGCACGTAAGGCTCGCATATCACCTTCCCGTCGATCCGAGCCACGGGCACCCCTCCCCGAATGCTCTGGAAGTATTCCTGCTGTTCTAGAGAGCCTCGCCCGTTGTCCACCATTTGCCCGACTGGGGTGGTAAAAGGGCTGAAGTTGAAGTTTTCATGTTTGCCGATGCGGATCATCATGCCCTCCTCATTGAGCGTCAGTGGAACCACCCCTGCGATGTTTATCAAGGACGGTCGCAAGCGATTACCCGGAGGATGGACGGCGTTTGGGAAAGTATACCCACCAAGATGAGCCGCCACCCAGCCATGGAAGATCTGGAAGGGACCACATACTCTCCAAGGCGACCCCCCGCATGAGATGTGCCCTAGGATGGTATATAGCTTGGCAAGCATGGGGACGCCCATGTTGAACCGTTTGTTGGTGGCCATGGATCCCGCCATCACCAAAGTCGTTGGATGGACGCCCATCCTCGCGTCCCGCACCGGCAGGAGCCACCCACTCAAGAAGGTGGCAAGGAACCTGGCATACCGGACATTCGGGTCTTGGGCCTCAATGACGCGGTAGCCCCATGATTGGTATTGCCCCGCCTCCAGGGTCTTTCAGTATGACCCGTCCTTTCTCCTCTGAGTCACGGTTGGGAACCGTTTTCCTCCTCCCGGCATCTTGACGGCGGGATACTTCTCAAGGAACAGGTTGAACCATCCCTTGTAGGCAATGTCCTTCAGGAAGTCCTTGACCCCCAGCCTCTCCTTGTCCAGCTGCAGCAGGTTCCACGTCAGCATAGGCGTCCGTGACCTGTCTCCCCATGTGTTCTTTGGAGGAATGAACTCGTCGTATTGGTAACCCTCCAGTGGGATACCTCTGATTCACTGAACGTCCCAGAGACTGATGCCGACTTCCCCATGATGAAGGTGGAACATGTTGGTGTCAGGAGACCACCGGGTGAATAGCTCCGGTTCAAGTTCAGGCCGGCGGTGGAAATGGAACTGCGATGTCCATACCGCCTCGAACAGGCCGATATACTGTAGTTCGTCCCCGAACTTCTCATAGGTATGGCGAACCCAGAATTCCCAGACCCATTCGCTGGTGAATTTTGCCCTCGACCACAGGTCCCAATCCTTCAGCCAGCCCTTCGTGTCATCCGTGACGCTCTGACGGAATGTGCTCGCGTAGAGGGCCAGAGAATCCTCTGCCATAGGCTCGTCCCTGGTAATGGTCCTAGTCCTAGGTTTCAGAATGTAAACATCCATATGTCTAGTTTCCCTGGAAGGATGGCCGTTGTTGGTGATGTTGTAGCGAGGAAGTTCGTCCTCCCGAGTCACCCAAGACTGTGGCGTGTCCACTTCGAAGCCCGGCAGTGGCACCTCTTCCAGGATTCCAAAATTCTAGAGCGGGAGGTTTTCAGACAAGGGATACGTCTTCTGAGATGGAGTAAGCAGATTGAACAAGGTCAGATTGTTGGAGACAATCACTTTGGCGCCGTAAACCTCCTCGTTCGCCGCCATTTCTGTCATACGGGCAGCGGCTTCCCCCTCATAAACTCGGATTGAAGCCATCTCGACTCTTTCGGGACTTGGGTGAAATCTAGATGCAGGGCGCGGAATCGGAGAGTTCAGCACGAAATCTAAAGGAGTTGCGCGAAATCTTGGAGATGAGCGCGCAATCGGCACGCGAAGCGTGGAAAATCCTGAACAGGCGCGAAATCCCAACCAAATTTCGGATGGAATTCCGTGCTGCCAGTGCGGTATTACGCGCAGCCGCAGAAGCGATTTCGCGCACGAGAGCGATGAGCTTATCGCATGGAAAAGGCAGAAGTAAGGATTTGGGACCCAGCGCCCCTTTTTATAGGTGAGGCCCGGGTTCCACGCTGTGCGGAAAGAGAATACCACGCGCGTCCATAGACTTTGCGCGCCTCATCCGAATTGTGCGCGCACCTGGACTAGGAGGCTCAGCACTTCGGCGTTTCGGAGTTTCCCTTGGAATCCGATCGTTGCGACCTCTTGCCGATCCAATTCCAAGGGGGGACATTTTTTGACATCGAAAAAAGACCGTAACTCTCGGAGGAAGTTTCGAAATGACGAAGTGAAGTCATATTCGGAATCAGAGGCCCGATACGGAGGCCCGGGATGTGGTGCACGAAATAAAGGAGGATCCACGTAAAAAATTGTTCTACGCGCGTAGAATCACTGGGTTTCGCGAAATTGATCCGATGTGCCGCGCAATCCTTGCGCTCCCCAGTTCTGCGCGGTATGATTTTGCGCACCGGCTTCACTCAGCACGAAGAATTTCGTGCGCCGCTTGGATTCCGCACCGGAGGTTGCCTATAAATAGAAGGTGACCCCGAACGGTTTAGGGGTTGAGGAATCTGAAGTGACTCCCGTGCACGCAATCTAGCTCCACCCGCGCGCAAGATGAATTCCAGGTAAAACCCTCATTTCTCCCAACCTTTCCCCGGGGTTCGCCTTTGCGCGCAACTCCATCGGCTTCAGTGAATTTTCCCCCTTCCCCGGGTACCAGTCTTGCACGCAATCCGTGTCTCGTGCGCACAATGCCTTGCCGTGTGTGCAAAACCCTGCCCGTAATTCCCTCTCTGCGTGCAATTCCCTTGCTCCAATTGCGCGCCATCCCGGAGTTTTGCGCGCAAACCTTCCCTTTTGCGCGCAAATCCTAGGACCCCTTATCTTGACGCCCCTTGGCTGCCCCCTGCAACGGCACCTGATGTCTCCCCTGCTGGGCATGCGCGCCATGTTTTGTTTTTCCATACGGACTTCCAGGCTCGTGCGAAGTAACCTCAAGGTCCCTTGGGCCATGTTTCCCATTGCGTTGCATTGCCTTATGCTTCTCTGAATAGGCACGCTAATGGATATTGCTTCTTCGCATAGCCACGCTAATGTGGACCCCCCGGTGGTTTTCCCTGCGACCCCCCTTCACCATGGCCTTGCCGATGCCTTCCCTCCCATGAGGGGTAGAGGGCGTTGGGCATGTAAGCCCTAGGGGTGTGGAGCAAACCCACCTCTTCCAAGCAGTAGGATGTTAAACTACTAAGCACCTCGTCCTTAACAGAAGACATTAAACTATGGTCCGACCCCGTGCTTCGAACGCAGGGTCCCCCCAGCTCGGATATTCTTTACGCCCACTCATCTCCATGAGAATGGACTCTTCCTCACATGGAATGAGATCCTCCTTGTCGGATTGGAGTTTGTCCGCGGGGGATGGGCTGCCTTAGAGAGTAATCCCCTAGCCTTTATTGAGGATGATTGCACCCATGCATCTCTGTACTTCTCCCTGCCAAGGCCGGTGGAGTTCTTTTCCCACTGTGCTTTGTCGCACCATGGGCCTCCACCCTGGAGTAAGACCCAGCACCAAGGGCCGCTAACCACACGTAAGACCTTGTTTCCTCTTTGGGCCGCTCAACGCGTAAGCCCCATTCCGCTTCTCACGGACGCACCCTTCACGACATGATCGTCTGGTCCCTGATGCCTCTTGTTTCCCACACAGAGCATGACTAATGTGGGCTTAGAGCGCACATCGACCATGACATCCTCCTATGGGCCGCCCCAGGGTGTAAGCCCCATCCCAGCGAACTACGTGGACTTTGATGGGTGCTAACGCACAGTACGTAGGAAGCCTCCACGAGGTTCAGGCCCACTACCCGGTCGTCCCGACCACTCCATGTCGGTTCTCTGACCACCTTAGGCAGCCTCAGAGCATAAGCCCCAAACCACCCATCCCGCATGACGTTAAACTGTACTCCATCCCGCATGACGTTAAACTATATTCCGTATTACATGACGTTAAATTGTATCCCCCCTCTTGGGCCGTCTCAGAACGTAAGCCCCATGTCTCACTCCACCACCCATCCTGATCTTTACCTGGGCCGCCACATCCCGATGAGGTCATGCCACCCCATCCCACTCCATGAAACCAGGGAAGTCGCCCACATGCTGGCCCCAACATCGGTGTCCCCCCCTGGGGATCCTTCAACCCGATCCGTCTCCGCAAGATGTTAAACTCGCGACATACCCCGTGTTAAACATGGGAAGCTGAGGAAAACCTCAGATGGTACACATTCCCTGCATTCGATGTGGGATTCCTCGGGCTTCTGCGCCCTCGAGAAGCCTTGTGATGAGGGACCAAAGACATACATGCCGACGACGCCCCTACGTGACCATTCTTCTCACCAAAGGTTGCTGCCCCGACAAGACCCCTTGGAGCGTCTTGACGGAATCAGTGTAATTAACTGGAATCCATGTAGATATGGCATCGGGAATAAGCTTCACGAACCCGTCTTAAATCTATGAGGGAGACCTGGACTAGGTAATGAGCTCCGAGGAGGAATCCACGGAGGGAAGAACCGACATCCCATCATCCCGGTTTCGATCAAGGAGCAGACGTCCCTGAACAAGGAACAGACGTCGCCCGCCTTTGGAAAGCGGGAATGCGGGGCAACAAGCAGTGCGTCCTCCTCCACAGACGGATGCGCGCGCCCCGTCGAAAGCGTCGGAAACAATTTATAAACAGTTTATTTGTTACTAATTGTGAATAAACTTTATTTATCATGAAATAAAACGTTATATAGATTTGAACTTGTGTTTAAGGATGCATTGGTGACATTCTACAAGGTTTATACTCACACCCTATATATGAATCTTAGAATGCATGTAGACTTAATGATCAGCGACACATGGTAGTGAAAGGGTCTTGTAGTAGGTAGATAAGGATATAGAGCTTAGTGATCAGACATGTTACTAGGAAGGACTCCACATATATGCCAAAATTTCATTATTCTTTTCTTATTTATTTTTCTAATACATTGGTCTGATCAAACTCATTGGGGTCTTTTATTATTTTTATATTGTATGACATGGACAACATTTCAATAGTGTAATGATATTTTTACAATAATGGATACAATTTTATGATGATTTATTTATTTATTTTTGATTCTAGTGTATGGTCATTATTACCTATGGTATAGTCTCTACATGACACTATCAGACCCTCACCTATAGTTAGATGCTTCTTGCATATGGGTGGGTGTATATGCAGTGTTGTAGCCCTTCAGCCAAGAAGTAGTGATTCAACATAGGTTCTTACCAAAAAAATGTTCAAATTCTTCATTCAACAAAATCCTCTATCATTAAATAGGAATACTAATCCATTTTTAACTGATAAATGTATAAAGTACCTAGTGAAGATATTTCTCACTTTTTTATGTAGATAAAGGGGAATGTTTTCATTTTAGTTTTTTATCTAAAGGGAGATGTTGATTAAGGGTGGTCATTGATCTAGAACACTAAAGAGTCAGAGGAGGCAGAGAGTATGAAAAATAATAATTATATGGATATATTATTCAAAAAACATTCCATATTAGAAAAGAGAATACATGAAAAGTAAATTCATCAATCTTAGGTAAAAATATGTTTCAATGTCTGTTTAATATACATTTGTATTTCAAGCATAAAAACTCTTGTTGTAGATTATGTACATAATCCAAGATATATTAATGATCACTTCATTAAAGCGATAAACTATATAATCTTAATGGAATTAGTCTATCACACCATTTTAGTATACAAGTTAATACATAAAATCCCATAAATAAATAGAAATAATTCTACTAGTATTATATGATCCAGAGAAATTAGTAAAATAAACAAGGGGATGCAAAAACTTTAAAAATAAATACAACAAAAGGGAAGAAGTAAAGGGTGGAGAGTGATTAGGGATCAATATTAGTGTATGATTTATATTATAATTACACATATATAACTCTTTCTTCTCCTCTCTAGGATAGCAATGAGTCACAAAACCCCCAAAAATTTATGATCATCGTTTTTCAATGAAATTAATGAATACAATTTTTTTGAAGTTAGATTATGCTCAAAAGTTTATTGGGTGTCATCCAGGATAGATGTTAGTCTCTTCATACAAATATCATTTCATGTAGTATATTCTCTTTTCTCCTCACTAGGATTGTAATGAGGTAAAAACCCCTTATAAATTTGATATTGGAATTTTTACAAAGATAAGGATCGAATTTAGATTTTTCTACCTGATGATATATCGTGAAGAAATACGAATGGACGTGATGATCAGAAAGGGTCTAGTGGAGGATAAATAAAAAATACTTGTTTTATTATTCACAAGAATGATGAGTGGGTTCTTTAGTGATGTAGTGGGAGACTCCTCAAGTGATGGGTAGATATAGTCAAAGGAGACGCATAAGGGTGGAATCCATTAGGTGGACCAAATTAGGAGATCATGTATTCCCTCTATAAAATTTAATTATATAATAAAATATAAATATTTAGAGTGGGATAATTTTAATAGATATTATGGAAATCTAGGGAAATAGTTTAATCAGTGTGATAATATAGGTAATCTATGACATTAGTATTCTAAAGTGATGTTTTTGGAATATATGAGGATGGGTAGGGGTGAAGGCCATGATGTTCAGTAGCAGATTTAGACTCCACAGAACATGGTGACCAAGGAATGTCATGTTCTATAGGGGTAGGGTTGTGGTTCTAAAGTAGGAAAGATATATGGATTGGACTAGGTTCTAGACAATGGTGAAGAATTACATTCGACTGTGGGAGGTATGTTGATTATTAACTTTATGATTTCATCTATATTTTTAATACGAGATATTCTCATTCCTTTATATCATCTTATGTTGTTAAAGGATGTGATTTTTCTATCAAGTTATCTCCCATGTTGTTATCTCTAGACACACACTTGGGTTTGAAATTGGATCCTTTCCACAAATGCACAAAATGTCATATAGTAGTTGATGGCTATATAAATCTATAGTATTTAATGATTCATGAGATGATTAGTTAAAATTTTATCTTTATTAAGGAATGGATGACTAATAATCAAGATCCATTTGATTTCTATAGAATAAATTTTTCCATTACGTCACATAAGGGAGATAAGTCGATTCTATGTATTGAATGGGACATTATAGAAGGATTAATGGATCCAATCATATGTCAATTTGGGGATATCACCACATAGGTATTAGGAATGGTTCATGTGTAGGATTAGGTGGTAACTCCTTCATCTTTTCCTCCTATAGTGAACCTATATCATGATGTCTTCCTTGATGATTTATTTTTTATTACCAATGATTGGGGAATATATTTTCAGAATTAACCAATTGCATGGGAAATTCTTATATTGATTCCCCTATATCTAATTGTGACTAATGAGTTGAATGTGATGAAGGTTCTGATTGAGGATTTCATGGTGAAGGGCTTTATCAGACCAATAACATCTCACAATGGTGCTTCAGTTTTGTTCACAAAGAAGATAAATGGAAAATTTTAGTTATGTGCGGACTATAGTAATATGAACTATGGTAGCTTGAAAAATAGATACCATTTTTATAGAATCAATGACTTGTTTGATCGGTAAAAATGATCCCAATTTTTCTCCCAGATATATATACGATAAGGTTTTCACCAGATTTGGGCAAGAGTGGGGGATATTTATAAGACCCTTTTTAGGAGTAGATACAATCTATATTAGAATACTTTAACACAATTTAGGTTGAGAAATTATTTATTGGTTTTTATGGATCTCATGAAGATTATCATTAATCCAAATGTTGTCACATTCGTTATGGTGTACATTCATGGTATCCACATATACACATAGATCATGGAGATGAATGATAGATACCTAGAGATTGTATTGAATATACCTTGCTCACATAGAATTTATCCCAGTCTCTCAAATTATCACTTCTTTGTCTAGTATTTATGTTTTATTGTCAATGTGTTCTCTTAGGTGGTAATTTCTATAGACTAGGATATGGTAGAGGTTGTCAAATCATTGAATTACCTTGAAATAAATTGAAGATCAGAAGTTTCCATGAAATTTTGGGAAATTATCTAAGATTATTCATAATTCTCACACATTTAAGAACATATTATTATGATTAACAAGAAGGGGTGAATTTTGATATAATTAATAAGTGTGAAAAAGCCTTATTAGATATAAAGTTGAGATTAGTGACAACTATGTTCTTGATGTTTCCAAAGTATGGTATTAGATATATGGTTCACTAAAATTCCTTAAGTATTTATTTAGGATATATGATGATGTATATAGATCAAGTAAAAGATTTTTTATCTCTCTATCTATGAAAACATGAGTCAAACTACCCTACACTTGACTTGAATTTCATAGTTTTGTTCCATTCTCTGAAGTGTTTGCACCATTATATCTTTGGTGTGAGATTTTCAGTATATATAGACCACAAAGACTTCAGTTATATATTTTATCAATGATAATTTAATGTTAAAAAGTGTTTTTGGTAGATTATCTACAATGATTTTATTTTTATATGAATTTTTTTCACTAGGGAAAGGTAATGATGTTTTTAGATTCTCAGAGCTATAAAATAATGGAGCTCATAGAGAGACCATTAGAGGATGAATGAAATTTATAGAGATTGATGGATGAATGATCGATGGATTCATCTAAGGGAATATATGCTATTGAATTTTCTCCCTTTTTTCCATCAACATTGTGGGACTTGGTGAAGGCCAACTGGGAGTCAGATTTTGAATTCTTAGTAATGGAGGAATGATTAATGGGAAGTGACTAAACTCTATAATGGTTTATGTATATTTAAAACATGATCTATGTTTATAATAGAGTTATATTAAAATATTATTTAAGGGAAAAATTTATGTGGGAATCCATACATCTTAGGAAATTTTTCTACATGTTTTCATGAAGTTGTATCATGATATTAGGTGACACTTTTGGTGGCTATAAATGAAGAGAGTAATCAAATGATTCATCTCAAATTTTCTAATCTATAAAATAATCAAAGTAAAAAATATATGACTAAGAGGACTACTTTAGCCACTTCTTATTCCAAATTATATGTTGGGTGAGGTGAAATTGGAAATCCTGAAGTGGTTTCCTTGGACCTTGGTAACTAAAGATGTTTTATTGGTGATATTTGATTGGCTGATAAAAGTGAAATAATTATTTCATATCCAAGAGAGTCACTCATTAAATGATTTGAAATAGAATTTTTGGGATATTTTATGATATAATGGAGCAACTTTTATGGTTGTATAATATATAGATACATGTTTAATTTTAAGGCTTTGGAAGGGATTGTAAAAAGCTATGAGTGTATAGTTAAATTTGGGTACAATGTATCATCCACAGTCCAATGGATAGTCAGAGAGGATGATCTTGATCTTGGGGGTTAAAATCCAATAAATAATCTCGAGATTTCTTTTGGACATGGAATTATAATAAACCCATGATGTAGTTTTGATATAATAAAATATATATTATTCAATTATGATGGCACAATTTCATGCCCTTTTTGGTCGACTGTGATGATCATTTCTATGTTCCCGTGAGGTAGTTGAAGAAGTTTTCATTGGTCCTAATATAGAACAAGAGAATGTTGAGAGGATTAAAGTTATAAGAAAATAGTTTCTTTCTAATAAGATAATTCAAAAATAAAATTATTTTTGAAGGGTATGTCTATTGGAATTTTTGTGGGCAACCATGTTTTCTTGTGGGTGTCACCTTGGTTTGGGAATCATCATTTACATAGGTAAGTGAAGTTGGATCCATGGATCCTAGGACCATTTAATGTCATATGGTGTATTGAAAAAATGGATTATTGAATGGATATTACTTCGTTTTTTGCACGTATCTTAGATTTGGAGGCATGATCCCAATACTATGCATGTGAAAAACAATAAAAATAGTTATTTGAAACACAGTGTAACTTTTCTTGAGTAGCTAGTTTAGATTGTGGAATGAAGTATGAAAGTGTTGATGTGTAATTTGTTAACACATGTTAACATATTTTGGTATTATAAATGGATCCAAATAGATGTTTTGGAATGAGAGTTATATGTTTTGGTGCAATGACCTTATCTATTTGTGAAGACATCTGGAGACACTTCTCAATCGTGCCAAGTTGTTATAGGGGGATATTTATAACGTCCTAAAATTTTAAAGTTACACTATGAAATAATTTTTATAATATCTTGGTGAATTATTCTCTTATTTTGAGACATTTTATATGTGTTTAGAAACTAGAAAGTGAAAATATAAGGAAAGTGGGAACCAACCAGTAACATCAAATCTTTTAGGGTACCATCATCTAACTAGTATAGAGCCACTAGCAAGGTAGTGGAGTTGACAGAGGCCTATGAAACGGGGTTCCACTAGCTAACTATTACAAATCCATCGTCAATATGGATACTAAGGAAGTAACCAAGGATTCTTACTTTAGGAACCATTTCATCAGTTGGAGACCACCAACTGACCGGTGATTCTAGTGACCAGACAGTGAGGGATACTGACTCACTTTTGGGGCCTATATATTCTTCTCTTCAAGGGATATGTCTTATTTCTCCATGAATACATCTTTTTATATCTCCCACAAATTGATAGATCCTCCATGGACATTTATGAAAGTATGGAATCCCTTTAATTGAATTTTATCATATCCTTATCCTCTATTTGATTATTGAATCCTTGATCCATCTATCAATTTCCATGAGGTATGAATCATTCTTTTTAGTGAAAATATTATTCTCTTGAAATTGTACATATATCTATGATATTTCATCTACTTTGTTGTATCATTATGTGGTTTATGAAATAATTATTAGTTCTTTGATAGATTAGCATCAGATCTTGAGGATTGATAACCTCCCCTTTTATCAGACAGAGATCTATTCTCAGAAGTATCCCTAAATGAGTATGTTTATATATTTCTAATCCCATGTCAGATTACAATTTGTGAATATCATTCTAAAATTCCATTGGTGATGAATTTGGATCATCTTTATGTATGCTTGGGATGTGAGTTTGATCATGTTGGTGCATAGGCATGATTTGGGTATCATCAATTGACAAATCTCAACTATTGGAATTGATCCACCTAAGGTAGGAATTCCATAACACATATGGATATTTTATATAGTCATTTTACATGTTTTTATTATGTATACATGTTTAACTCATGATAATTGTTTTGTCATATGACATACATGGTGTGTTTTTATTTGTGTCTTGTGATTCATGAGCTTAATTTATATAAATATGGGTGTATGTATTGGAGTGAGAACCATTAATTGATAAATTTTATGTATTAATTGATATATTATTACATTTTTTGGACTTTATATAAAATTTGGAAGCATTCCATTTTTTGTGATGATAATAAGATTCATAGGGTTGACTAGTTTAGACCTTAGAGGGAGAGCATGGGCATAGGACTACTAACTAATGGATTTGATATGGAATTGTGGTGAGTTATGGGATATGTAATTTTTTATAGATTGTGATTATACATTAATAGTGTTATATATCGTTGTTTCTTAATGTTGTTCACAACATTATAATAGTACTAATCATGATGTGATAATCATTGATCCAATGGTATAAGTTGGAGAAAGATGTATGTTGTGCTGATGGTATGAGTCATATTTTGAAACATTGATCCAATGGGTAATTGAGAATATATATTGATCTGATTTTTAATATTCTATAGGTACCCAATGCATATACCATCGTTGAAATATGATAACAATGTGACTATGGATGGTTTCATGTACTGAGTTACAACTCCGTAAATGCGGAACCAAGCTATCTATTAATAGAAACATAAGATTACTTCACAAAGGTGTCACTAATACAATAGAATAAAATAAAAGTGTGTTTATTCATATGTGAAATATTTACATGATCTATGAATTATGAAAACTTATTGTGAAAACTCTTGTAGCATGGATCTGATGAAGCTTTGGTTGGGGTTTGTCGAAGCTTTGTTAGCACCTAATGCACCAATACATGGATGTTTTTTTGTGAGAATTAAAATTATTTATTAGGGAATAAAATTTATCTAAATGTGAAATACTATTTATAGATTTATTTATTTCATCTTTACAGGTTAATACTAACACATTACATGATAATATCCATGAGCATATAAACTTCCTGATCAATTATCTTGGGAAGGGAAAGGTACCAATAGCTGGTAGACAACAATTTGTAACTTGGTGTTCAAAGTCTGTACTGGTATTGACTTTAGATAGTTTTCATAATGTATTTATTTATTTCATGTCTTTTACTTATCGTTTAGTTTGGCCTTCCACATAGGGGGTCTTGGTTATTCTTATATTTCATAACAAGGATGAAATTGTTATAGAATTATGATATTGTTACAGTTACCATTAATCTATTTGGATGGATTATATATATTTTTTATTTTGGTCTATAGATATCATTACCATGGTTATAGTCTCTTTGAGAAGATTTTCAGTCCCTTTCTTCTAGTCGGTTGTCTTTTCCATATAGGGAGGCATGCATTAGGTCATGTATCACATCATCGTGAACCCAATTAATCAACCTGGGGTGTTATAACAAAATTTTAAGCCTATCCATGTGATAAAAACATAAGTAATTTATTGGGACTACTAAACAATTAGTATACAAGAAATGGATCGTGTCCCTTTAGAAGTCATTTATCTCCCTGGGAAGTAGGAATAGGGATAAATCCATCACAGAAGATTATCTTCTAAAGGGAGATGTTGATAAATAATGTTCAATGATACACAACTCTAATAAATTTTACAAGATAAAGATCGTGGAATAGAAGAATTTAAAAGTGATATTATTTGGAATATACATTCTTCATGAGAATCAAGATAATGTAGAATGTAAATTCCTTAATATAAGGTAAAAGTAAGATGAAAATGCTACTAAATGTGAATCTAAATTTACATGGTGGTAAACACCTGTGGCGGATTATGTATATAATACAAGATGTAGGATTGATAACTTATTTAATGATCCAAAACCTAGCCTTTTAAAATAATTAGTATCTAAAACCATTTAATCATATGAATATATAATATCATGCTCTATCATGATAGGTAAATAATTCTCCAAGCCATATGTTTTCTAGGAAAATAATGAAAATAAGGGGGTGTTTGAGATCATTGTAGAAGTAAATAAAACAAAAGGAAGAATGGAAGGGTTTATTTGTCATCTTGTAATAGTTATATAATAAAAAACAGTGGATAATTCATGAAGTTAATGGGAGTTTTCACAATATTTTGGGAGAAAAACAATCAAAATATTGATTTCAAGGGAAATAAAAATGATTTCAATGTCAAATTCATTAATTTTATATTGATGGGATAATATTTAGACAAATGACCAAATATCTAATGTAATTTAACTCAAAATTTCCTAAGGGAGAGATGATAATATTATATGATCACCGAAGGATATTTTGAAGTCACAAATGAAGTTAAAACATATATTTTGATCATAAACTAAAAGTTATTTAATGATATATTGGATTATAGATATACACACTCTTTTATATACTATATCTTTATGTGATCATTAAATCATCCATAGATACTCAATGTAAATTGTATTCTATAAATACACATAATGGGAATCTTATTGAAATAATGATACATCAACCAGTCTTTATTCAGATGAATTGATATTCTATAATTAAAAAGTTGATTATCAAACCTATAATTTACTTTGAAATAATACACTTTATGGGTTGAATGTTTAATTATAAAAAAAGAATTTAATTTCAATTAAATGTGATTACTATTTATTAATGGTGGTAAATATTATTTTTTCTCTAAGGGAGAAACATTATTATCTAAATCTTTTTTATATATTCCTCGAGTAACACACCGTAGTGAAATTATGGGGGAATAAGACATGAAAATAATATCATTGAATAGGGAAAATAACCTAATGATATTGCATATGCCTACTTTAAAGGAATTAATTGATTTATTTCTAGTGTAATTACTAAGGCATATAAATGAGTGTGATGTGTGGTTTTCTATCGAACTCTTACTTGATGAAAGAAATATATCAAAGAATCAATACAAAATTACACTAGTGGAATTGGTATAGTTGAAGAGTCAGTTGTAAGAATTTTGTTATAAAGGGGGTATACTAAATAGTGTTTCAATTTTGGTAGAACCTATCCTTTTTTGAAAAATAATTATGGGTCTATGATATAGTGCATCAATTATTAAGATATCAATGACATCACTATAGAGAATAAGTATCATTTTACAGAAATTGATAGCTTATTTTATCAACATCAAGGATATAAATATTTTTGAAATAACAATATTTTATTTGATGATAATTAATTAATGGTGATGAAGGATGATATATTAATTATGAAATTTTTTATGTGGATGGTACATTATGTGTTTATGGTAATACCCTACCGATAGACTATACACCATCTATTTTCATGGATTTGATGAGTAGAGTATTGAAGAAATATTTTGAAAATATATTTATTGTATTCATTAATTATATAATGGTATTCTATAAAAACCAAGATGTGTATGAGATTCATTTGTGAATAATTCATGAGACTCTAAGAGAAGAGAAATTATATGGTAAATTTAGTAAGATTGAATTTTGGATCTCAGAAGTTTCTTTTCTTGTACCCATTATCTCCAAAGATGGAATATATATTGTTCCTTCAATGCTAATGGTAGGTAAATTATGACCTATAATGACTAATATAACAAAGATAAATAGTTTCCCTCGATTATTAGGTTACTATGAGTGTCTTGTTTAAAATTTTACCAGATTAGCCAACCCATTTACCAATTTGACACGTAAAAGGGTAAAATTCACATCATCAAGGTAATGGGAGGAATGTTTTGAAGAACTGAAGGGGATATTTTTTAATTTCCATACATTAATTTTATCAATATGGAAGGAAGTTTTAGTAATATATAGAGATAAATTAAAGAATGGACAAGGGTTTTTTCTTTATGTAGAATGCCATATTAGTTTTGTATTGATCAATATAATTGAAGATCTATGAATAGGACTATATAACTCATGATATTGGATTGGTAGATTAAATAATTACCTTGAATATATTGAAGCACTATATCTATACCAAAATATGTGATATATATATCGAAAAAAATTAAGTACATATTCTCTTTATAATAACTCTACACAAGGAAAAGGAGATGTTTAAAAAAATGCAAGGAATTTGATTTCTCAATACACGACCACCCTTGGAAGAAAAATAAGGTCGATGAGGCATTGATTATGATGGACTATGGAGTTTTGACTATGATTATTTTTTACATGGATCCTATATTTCGGTATTTGATAAATTTAGATATGGTATTTTTTAAGAAAGGTTGAAAATCATTCCTTTTCTAGGAAATTTACCACCCATATTTAAAAGAAAAGATAGAGATGTACAAATATGATGATTAGGATTTAAAACTTAATATTTTAGTAGTGAATGTTGGTAAATATAAATATTTCAAATATAATGATTGAGTTATGAATTTTGGGAAGATTTTATGTGTTACATCCATACTGAAGCTGAAAAGGGAGTTACAAAATGAAGCGTAAAGATTAATTTTCTCTATACACCATGGTAGAAAATAATATCAAAAGGGATTTAAGAGGAAATTTTTAGATTGATGGTATGATGTGGGAAACTATGGAAAATAAATCCAAATTATTTGTGGTAAAATAAGTAAATATTTAAAGACAATATTCTAATGGATTCATGCAACCTATACCTTGAACAATATAGAAATGGGACAATGTTATCATGGTCATTGTTATCAGACATTAATGTATTCATAGGAAGAATTATGTTATACCTGTCATTATTTATCACTTTACAAAGTTTGAATATTTACTAACATCAAGGGAAAATATACCCATTTAGAGCCTTTCCCTACTCAATATTAATGAATTTGTAAGACTTAGAAGTGTGACTCTATCAATTGTATCCAATTTTGAATGTCTGTTTTCATCTTGTTTTTAGAGGATTTGTTAGAAGGCTCTCAATAATTAGATATGGTAAATATGTGCCTATCATCCACAATATGATGGAAATTATGAAAGGACCATACCAACACTAGAATACATGTTAATATTTGATATTAAAAATAATATTAATCTATAAAAAAGTAGGAAAAAGAGATATGGTTATCACTGAAGGAAGGATCTCAGAATTTAAAATGTGAATAATGATTTATTAATGGTGTATCATTGGAATGATGTTATATGATTTTGTAGAAATGGTAATTTAATCCCTATGAACATTGTTTCTTTTTCATATTTTTTGGATAATTATATGTGTGGCTTACTGATTGGTTATGCCTCCAACTTCTATAGAGTACATGATGTCTCCCAAATTTCTTCATTGAGGATATAAATACCTGATCCAACACATGTACACACCTATTATGGATTGATGATGAAACCTAACTTATATTATAATTAATATATTATTCAAATTATTGACAATAGAGAGTAAGTGTTTGGGAATCAAAAAACAGGACTAGTTAATGTTCATCTGGGAAATCAAACATTTGAGGAGGAATATTGGGAGTCTGAAGATGCTATGTAGATGAATTACAAGCATTTGATTAAAAAATAAAAATAATAAAAAAATATCATGGTATTATTTAGGTTTGTAAAAATGTAACACATCGCATGGTCCTATAGCATGTAAACATTATATCCCTTAAATTTTTATTAATGCACATTAAATTACATTATAATTATAATAGAAACATGTAAAATTTATAAATGTATGAAAAATGAATAAATAAAATTGATATCATTTTTAAGGTCATATGGATAAATTTATCATAGGATAATTTATTATATTTTTTTAGAATAGCTGGTTTTTACATGATTATTGAAAATGCATTTTTTGAAAAATTGGCATTTATTTTCATTAAATAAAGTAATTTAAAAGTATAAATAATTTTTTTAAATAACTGAATATAAATTTAATTAAATATAATATAATTAAATATATAGGAATTAATATAATATTTTATTTTAGTATAATTTTAGTTATATGGTTAAATACATTTTTTCTAAAAAAATTATTTATCAATGTGTTTTCTCACTTACATTACATTAATTTATGAAATTTCACTAAATTAAATATTAAAAAATGGATTTTATATTTGGAATCATGACTTTAAGATTTAGTAATGAGTAAAAGATCATATTTGTTTGTTAGGAATGGTATCCATGGTAAAAATGATGTCAGCATTATAAATGTGTATAAAAGGTTAATTTTGATAAGGCTATAAAATATAATATTAAATAATATTGTATGAGGTTATATTAACCCTTTTAAAATTATATTCAAAATTTATTTATTTTATTTCCACTCAACTATGAGTAATACATCTAAAATAATTAAATGTTTTGAATTATTACAAGTGTGCCACTCCCCTCACATATAAAGGGAAATCTCCTTTCCTCACTAATTCGCAATATTTGAAAATTATATCTCAGTGAATCATGAAATAATTACATCATAACATCATTTCCCATTACCTCTATGCCATCTTACTACAGAAATACCATCCTAACAGGGACTAAGGTGTAATCCAAATGAGGTATTCCAAAGAAGAGGCATAACTATTAATCGATTGTTATCAAATTCATTATTATTATACCTCCTTAAAACATATAATAACTGTGATGATATAATAAAAAAATTATATAATATTATGAAATTTTATTTTTTTATTCTATACCCCTTTTTTAATCACCTTTTACATCCTATGAGATATAAAAACATTTCTTGTGCGTCTGTATGGACTACCACACCCACAAAGCTATGTATTTAATTTTTCATCACTACCTCAAATGAATGGTTATAATTTTATAGTTAATTAATATATAATATTATTATAAAATTATTATGATTCAATAAAGATATGATATTATCTACCTTCTTACCCTTCAATGCATTGCAAAATGATAATGCCGTACATGCGTATGTGTGGACAACCAACTCCATGAAGCGATGTTATTCATTTTCCATTATCGCCCTACATGAATGGTTATTGGTATAGATTTAAAATTTAAATATGATATTCTTAATATGATTATGATTATATAAAACTACAAATTTATCTAATTTATTTCCTTTTAATCCTTTAGAAAAATGAAAATGTCATGCATGTATGCATATGGACTACCATCTCTGTGAAACAATGTATTTTATTATTCATGAATTTTTTTAATGGATGTTTCAAAAAGTATATTTAACGTATAAACATGACAATTAAAAAAAATTATGATTTTTTATATGATTAAACCATATACAAGGTGTAAGTATAGAAACATTCTAACTAATTCCCTCAAGGAAAATGGAACAGTTAATGACAAAATATTAATTTTAACAAAATTTTTTAATAAATGGGAAATAAGAAATTATTAATGTATAGTAAATAGTAAATATAAATCCAAATATCATACTAATATATATCGATAATTTTTATTAATTTATTATATTGGATATTATAGCATTTTTGACCTAGAAAATGTATGAGGTAAGGGTTTATTCTTCAATATCCTTTTTATTTAGGACAATTTATGTTTAAATTTATTTTAGGGTAATTATATAATATTTTTCATATAAAACATATAATTGTATTATAATATTTATATTTCATGGGTTTTCTAGTAGTATATACATTTTACCTCATTTTTGTAGTCAAAACCACAAAATGTATGTTTTAAGAAAAATTTTCCCTACTACTCCATTTTTATTCATGAAAATTTCACTTTTGTATACATATTATTTACATTATAGTAAGTATGTTAATTTATATATTTATATGATTTATTGTTGTCAATTTTAATTAATTTTTTCTTTTTTAGTTAACATTTCAAAAATAATAATTTTTATATTTCTTTACAAGTAATATTCTACTTTTTAGGAAAATGGGGAAATAATTTTTTTATGTTTACCACATGACTATATTTTTTCACCATCATATTAATCAATAATTATTAATATTTCTCTGTAATTATAGGGATTTCTATAAAAATATTATTAATATTATTCTAGGAATGTTTTTCTTAAAATGTTTTAAAAAAAATTTTATTTCTCATTTTTTCCATAACGATATTCTGATTTTTTTAATTAATGGTTTCTTAGATGATAAAATCTATTAAATATAATTATAATTAAATGGGGATACAAAATAATGATAACATTAACCATATTTTTTAAATATATTTTATGATTATATTGTTCTATCCATTGAATGGGGAAAATGATAAATTTTTTTGTTAGTTTTCATATAAGGATATTTAAGCTGATTATGTATTATATTTTTTATTCACCCATTTTATATATTAAATGCATTGGAATTAGAAAATTATGGTTGGGTACACAATATTGGATATCCCTTAAATGCATCAGTAGGTCTGATGAGATAAAACTGCTTGTGTATTTGGCATATGCCTTTCCTGTTTGTATATAATGTCTTTGACAAGGCCTTGTTAGTAATATTTTGATATCTAAAATTATGAATTTTATCATTATGAAACAAATTATTTATTATCTATGTGATTATTTATGTGTATATGTCAATCATGGATATATTCCGCTTTTAAGATATTAGTTATATTCCACATTTGAGTATAGTTTATCCCTACCACATTATTCATATTTTATTTATTTTATGATATGTACTATTATAAACCAACCCTTTTTGATCATATATGATCATGCTTTATTATGGTTCCATTTCCACATTTCACCAACAAGATAACTTTGAATTATTTTTTGGATATAATATAATAAATAATAAATTCATCATTGAAATTTTATTTTCAATTTCATGTTTTTGAATAAAATTTGGGAATCATGTAAGTATATAGCCTTTTATGACTAAAAATTCATCTGAAGTCTTGGGTTGTGGTATATTTTATTTTATAGTAATGTAATAAATCACCCACCAACTCTAGGTTTCTTATGTTAGGTTATTACAGTGTAGGCCTGGGTGTGTTAATTTCTACAATCTAAGGGGAGGCTAACATTAAAGAATTTTCTTTATCCAAGAAGGATACGAAATATGGGACTATAATATGGTATTTTTTATTAAATGTTCTATTATTGTATTTACATTACTCTAATGTAAGGGAAGATTGTTATACATTCCTCTAAGACCACCCTTGTTGCATCTCCTCGTTTTTTATTAATAAATATGACATGTATATTTTTTTGTCCCAATACCAGGACCTTATGGGATTATTATTATTATTATTATTATTATTATTATTATTATTATTATTATTATTATTATTATTATTATTATGTGTTCCAACCTATAATTGGTTGGTATAGTCTATTTCTACACATCAAAGAGGTATAGTGTTAAATCCCAAAAAAACCCTAATTTTGGGGGATTTTCTATTGGGCATTACAGTTGTATTATAAAACTGTAGTAGCATGGTACTATAGAAGGTCTTATATAGATGTAATAACTGAGTACTATAATTCGTACTTCAAAAATAAAGGACTACATAATATAGTGTATTGTAATAGGTAGTACTATTAATCCATGTGAGCCTTTGGGCCACCTTATAAAGCCTTCATGAAAAAGGATCAATCATCTTCATTATAAATCAGGGACATTAGACAATTAAATAAATTTTAATAGTCCTAGTGGGTGCATACCAATCCTTATGGAAATGGATAAATCTTAACCAACTTGAGTTCATTGGTTCATTGAATGATTGTTGTTTTTAAACCCCTCTATATAAATAAATATTATTATTGTTATTGTTATTATGATTATTATTTTGTTATATTTTCAGTTGTTATTGCTATAGTTATAATATTATTATTATAATTTCTGTGAAATAATTAATCATTACATCATTTCTCCCTATGGGGGGGGGGAAGTTAAGAGACATGTTGGGAGGGGTAGAACCCTAGTCACCTACTCGTTTCCTCATGACTGACAATGGTAGATCCTCATGGTATGACTCTAGGTGTTATTTTATCTCCCTTTTCTCTTTAATTATATATTCTACTCATTCTTATTCTCATATCTCAATCTAGGTCCCATTGATTGTAATGTTTTTCCATTTCATGGAAGAACTCTTGATTCTTATGGGGGATTGATCATTGATGGTGTTAAAATTACTTTCTTAACCTCGATTCTTCCTCCTTTAGTGAAGGGGTTAGTGTTGCGATTATTTTTTTGTAGTTGAGTATTTGAAATTATTTTTATTCGACATGTACATTATTATTTTGGATTATAATTGATTCTATTACAAATTTATTACCTATATAAATTATTATATATGAGTTTATAAATATTATCCAACATATTTTTTAATTTTTAATAAGACATAAAGGTGATTTTAGGGCATTTCAATGGTTTATTTCTAAAAATATATTTTATGCACACAAGATGTTTGAAAAAATTTATTTGATATTATTTTTGAGTCCAAATGATTTTATAAATGAGGTTTTGAATTACTTTTTATTTTCTTTATAATAAATATCAATAGATTTTATGTTATACATTTTAAAAGAATGATTTTATTAAATAAATATTTTTTATCAAATTC
The DNA here is from genome assembly GCA_963277665.1 of Viscum album. Lineage (NCBI taxonomy): Eukaryota > Viridiplantae > Streptophyta > Magnoliopsida > Santalales > Viscaceae > Viscum > Viscum album. The sequence goes on from OY728142.1 coordinate 1,495,973,553, forward strand.
CATGAATATTTTTTATTAAAATTATTTTTTGTGTTGTTTGAGAGATTTTTTATTCATATAAAAGGACCCTTAATGGTTTTACATTTTGTTATTTTTTAAATATGAAATTTTTGAATGTTTTAACTTATTAATAATTCTGTGATGTTTTGGTGACCCATGATTTCTTATTGAATTTATAATTTTATCAAAAATCAATGTGTATTATTAATATGACATAAAGGTTATTTTAGTGTATTTAAAAGGAATATTTCTAAAAAAATATTTTTGTCACCTGAGATGTTTGAAAACATTTATTTGATATTTATTTTAAGTCTAAGTCATTTTATAACATAGTTTTTGAATGAATTATTTTATATATGAATTGTCATTTGATTTTATGTTATACATTTTTTAATATTTATTTTTTGAAATAAAGGTGTTTGATGAAATTACATTTTAAATTTTTTTATTTAAATGAATTTATATGTAGTTTGAGACATTTTTTATTCTTATAAAAGGGGCCTTCATGATTTTTACATTATTTTGTTTTTAAAATGATATTTTATAATTTTTTACCTTATTATTAATTATGAGTTGTTGTGGTAAATGAAGATTTCATAAATAAATATTACATTCATATAGATGAATATTCAAAAAATTATTACAACACTACATTCCCAAAATCCCAAAAGGTTGATTATACTTAGAGACTAGACACATAAAAATATTATTTTGGAAAAATATAAACTTTATCTTATAATCTTCTTCTCACATTGTACCCTTATTCATATCCCCTATTTAAAACCATTTTTCATAACCAAGGGAAAGGAAACTGGAGATAAGGTGATCTAAGATACTCAATAGGGATAAACTAGGGAGATATCAATAAATGATCATAAGAATGCGTAATATAAACATAATGGTATAATACCATGATCTAAACATGACACGTCCATAACTAATAATTCATATATCTAAAACATGAGTTATGGAATAAAAAATTATCATTTCAAAATACATGTTTCATAAGAGTGAGTTATCATAAAAAATCAATCATGAACCATATGTTCAAATCACAATCATAAAAAAATTTCATTAAGGAATGGAACCATCATATAAATACAAAAAAATTATTTTTCATGGATAAAAACCATAACATTAAAATCATAGATGATCATTCATAAAAAAAACATTTCTTAACAAATAAAGGTCAAATATCACCACATGTTTTCTATATCATAGTGGAATAGACATCCCTACATGTTCCCCATAATGGATTGATCACATCAAGTCATTTTCTATAAATAATCTGTATAAATAATTAGTATGATAAAACATGATCATATCTTCTATAAATAATAAGTAACATCAAAGGATTTTACCCTAAATGATTATTATTTAAAATATCACTATAATATTTCTTAAAGAGAAATACCTATTAATTTTAAAACCAATTATAGAAAAATTTGAAAATATTCTAGAAATAATTTTCATTGAAAATATCTATGTAAACATATAATGTAATACTCAAATAATTTAACAGCCATGACAGAGATAAATTTTATTCATATCATAATTGTTAAAACAAATATCATATTCACCACTCTTTTAAAATTTTCTTTATTCATAAAAAATGATCATATTATTTTAAAACATTTTATTATAATTAATAAATGGCTAAAAAAAATTTAAAAAATCATTGGATAGTGGTAAAAAACATTTTTTAAAATATTTTAGAAAACATGGGTATAAAAGAAAAAAGTTTTTTTATCCAAATGATACGAAATAAGGTTATCTTTTCTTAAAAACACTTTATGAATCACATTAAGTACCAAAGAGAGGAAATTTTACTAAATGTTAAAATTTATACAAATAGTCAGAGGATAAGTTAATTAAGTGGTTCTATTAAGTAAGGGTTTTATAAATTACTCAATGTAAATACATTCATAAATAATAAATATTAAAATAGGATTGAAACATCATTCCATTATGTAATGTCCCATATTGATTCATTCATGTTTGAACCTAATATATAATAATTATTTTTTATAATTATTTTACATAACTATTCTCATATATATATATTACATTATGAATTATGTACTTATAAGATCTCATCACCATATTAGGAAAAATTATTTATTAAAATTACTCTTCCGGGTGATAACTCTTGCATTTTTCATGTATTTTTTTATCAATCCCAATCCTTGTAATTTGATCATGGTTATATCATCTAAAAAATGTTAATAATTTAATATTTATTTTTTTAATCCTTATATAAACCTTTAAAACTATTAATATATAGTGGGGATGAAAAAGAAATTGCATCGCTTCGTGGAGAAAGTAGTTTACAAATATGAATGAGTGATGATTCCATTTTTTAATTGATGGAATGAAATCAATTTAAATAATAATTAAATTTTAAATTAATAATGTCATAAAAAAATATTCATTAAATTCTTCATTACAACAACTAATGTTAAGTAGTAATGAAAAAAACACATTGTTTTGTGGAGGTGGTAGTTCACATGTAAAGATGAGGGATACTTTCATTTCCGATTTGATGGAAAGTATCTGAATAATGTGTTTCTACCTCATCATTATTAATATTATTATATTTTTTATACTTATATAACTATTTAATATTATATATAATAATTTTAGAATAGGTAAATGTGAAAATAAAATTAAAATCACTTGACTGAGAGTTATACCTCTTTATTGAAAAATCACCTTTTGAATAGACCTTTAGCCTTGAAAAATTCGTATTTTGGGAAGAGAAATCTCTAGAATTTTAGGGATAAATATATTATGATATTATAGTAGGTATTTTTTAGACATAAGTCTCAAACATTGTGAATAAGGGATTAGGGAAGGTATTTTTTTACAAGTGAGGCTAGGGAAACCCTTAGAATTACAAAAAGTACTAAATTAATATAAATTAATATTCATGTTCAATTGTATGAGATTTGTTTTATTTATAATTTAGAATTATTATAATTCTGAATTATCTCATTAAATAATATTTATACAAGTTTATCTAATTTTTAAACCTTATCTCTATGTTTTAGTCCTCCAATATCCTCTTTCACAATTCATGTGATATTTTTGTTGTTAACTATATAAGTGCCAGTAATAATACTATAAACTAAAATGTGACACTGGATTGTAAAATTAAAGATATTCTCAACAAAATATTTTTAATTTCCTTGAATATAATATTTTTATGAATTTTATTTCATTATATAAATAACTATTTACCATAATATACCATTAATGTCATTTCAAGATTATTCACAATCTTTGAATTTAATGAACAAATGATTGAAATTGAATTCAAATAATTTTTTTATATCATCAATATTAATTTTTACTTATCTAAAAAATTAATGTGATTTAATAATTCATAAAATTTTATTTATTTTAATCTTTTAAAAATTATATAGTTTAATTTTCTATTAATTGAATAAATATTATGTCGGTACTGTGTATGAATTTAAAGCAATTCCCCTATCATTAAAAATTAAAAAAAATTATAATGTTATAAAATAATTTCTTATTTCAAATAAAAATTTATAACCATCCTTAAACTCATTTTATCATTATGAAAAAATTATAATGATATTAAATCCAAGAGAGTGAAATTTTGTATTTATCCTTTTATTAAACTAATATAATGTTCATATTCAAAGAAAAATGATACCAATTTACCATATTTAAGAAACTTTTGTGATCATGGATGAAACAAACTCATTAAATAGTATAAAGGCATGTTTTAGAGAAATTTCAAAGCCTTATCCCAAAGTTTTAACCATCTTTTACACATTCCACCCTTAAGGAAGTGAAAAATATTTACCAAATTTCCTATTCATAATGACCAAAACATAAAAGGGACATATTTACCAAATTTGACCCTAATGATTCCAAATTTTGAATCCTTTTTTAAATATTCAATTTTTATAAGTATAATAAATCTATTTTAAAACCAGCATGCACAAATTAATGAAAACCATTTAAAAAAATTAATTATATAACTGGATATATTCATATCCCACACCTAAAAACCATTATATTAATTTTAATATATTTTATTGAATATAAAATACGTAAATTTAATTAAAATAATTCATCAATTGTATATAATATAATTTATTACAATATTAAAACATTATGTGTATAAAAACAGTTTTTTAGAAAATCAACTATTTTACTATCAAATGATTCTATTTTCATTTATAATCAATTGAGAACCAATAAATTATTCTTATACAAGATTAAAACAAAACAATTTGTAATTTAGTTAGTTCTATTCATACCCACTAATCTATAGCTATGTGATAATGGCCATATTAAATAATAATATTTTAGATGTATATCATGATTCATTTATCTTCACTGTTTCATGCAAAGAAATATATAAAATAAATTAATGCTATTTACAAAGACATATATTATAAAATTTAAGGTTATTAAATTATATCCCCATATAAAAATTTCAAATTTTAAATTATCTCACTCCAATGTAAATTGATTAGGATACTTATGCCTTATCACATCCTTCGTTTCCCACAAAGAATCCCCTAATTTATAAACTCCATAGAAAAAATTGTTTAGTGAAGTGGTCATGATTGGTAGAACATTTTTTCTAGAATATAGAATAAAAAATGTCTGTTCCTCATAAGATGTAACTTTCCCTAGTGGTTCAACCTATTAGTTTATTACATGCGATGTATTGGGTATATACATCATCAGGAGAGATAAATGAAACACGTTGTGAACTGAAGAGATATTTTGTAGAGGCTATAGATGATAATCTACCATCCCCATGTCATCAATAATCTCAAAGGGATATAATATATGTGGATCATATTTCTCTTATTTCCAAATCTCACAAACCTTATTCTAATGAGATATTCTTAGGAATACATTTTCACCAACTTCAAACCCTGGATCTCACCATTGATTTGAAATAAAGAATTTCTATAGACTTTGATATTAACTTATGTATTTTTTAATGGATATAACTTTTTATAACCTTTCCTAATCTAGATCAAGTCCCAATATTTTTATTTCACTAATTTTATCCCATCACATTAGAGTTTCGAACTACCATCCATAGAGGGATTTATAATAATCCATTTGAATTCTTGATTGAAAGAAAATACTATATGAAAATATAACTATAGAATGGTGTTGATCACAACCACCATTAAAATCTTGATAACATGATATAAATATTTATTCTTTGGATTTAATTATGTTTGTAGATTTATCAACTATATAATGATGATATTATGTATTAACCCACAAATATATATCCATATCCCGTTTAAGACTTCTCTTGAACAGCATTGTAATCCTTGGATCCTGAGTATAAATATTTGAGAGTGTTACTCTATGAAATCTCACAATATCCTTAATTTTTATCAAGGAATATGGATAAATAGATAAGCATTTTCTTATTGAAACTAAGGGTTATGACTTCATAAGGATGTTAAAGATAATCCAAATAACATTTCACCATAAACATGTTTTGGAGTGTATGAAAATAAAATCCATGGTAATGTTTTACTATTTCCATTCTTGTACGTGTAATGGTGTTATAATTACATTATAATTTTATCTCTTTGAATTAAATTGCTAACATATCATAAATCAAGATTCATACTCTATGATATTTTTTTCTTAATGTCCAACTAGAATTTTTTTTATATCTGGATATATATTTATAATTTTAGAGTAATAATGAATAATGAACTATGAGCATCATGCAATAGCTTGTTATTCAGATTTGGTATTATTGAAAAACATAAGTGGTTTATAAACCTCATAATTCTGTCACATGAATGGATGAACTTAAGAATATTACTCACATACTTCGAGAGATTCACATCCCCTTTTCATTCCTCTTTAACCCTCAAATTGATGTATGGTTTGACATTCGTATGATAAATATAGTATGTTTCCAATTTTTTCATAATTTATGGTTAGATATTCTACCATACGATAAGTATTATATCAATTTAAATATTTATAATGGCCAGACAAACAAAGCCCTTCCAACTCAGAACATTATCTACCTTATTCTCCTTCATAGGGTGGTAATGTATTGAGTAGTCATCATATTTAATCAGGTATAACCATTTTCTCTAAAATATTATCTACTCTTTCTATGTGAATATATAATTTTACATATAATGACATTTATAAACATCACAACATTCATTATAAATATAATTTTTCTATTAATTCAGTGAAATAATAATCACGACCTTCCCAAAATTATGATTCAGGTAATTTTACTCATTTTTTATTAGAGAGATGCATATTATATCACCATATCATTCTCTATGTTGGAGAATCCTAGTACCATATTTGACGAATCACTAAATATCACCAACACTTATCTACTATAGGGAAATGTATGTTTATGTTCACTAAGAAACATTCTTTTCATCTCTTTCAAAGTTTCCTCACATTTATTGGTCCAATGGACCTTGGATAACTTCTAAGATAAATTGGTTATTATATTAGATAACCAGGAAGAATCCCTAAAAAATAACTAATAGTATCCATACATCCCAAGAATATTATAGATCTCAATTATCATTTTTAGTCTAGTGCATTGTCTAAAAACTTTTATCATTGAAAGTTCCCATGATATACACTCACTTGTGATTATATGACCATGGAATGAAATTTTCTATTGCCACATTTTAGACATGGTAAATTATGCATACAACTTATCCTTTCTCAAGGTCTTCAGTACAATCCAAAAATGTTCTCCATTCTCTTCATTTATCTTCAAATATATAACAATATAATCATTAATGACCACGACAATTTTATCATGGTAATCTCTAAAGATTATATTCATTAAATCCATTATGATATCTACTTAATCTGCATGTCCAAATTTCATATCTAAAAATTCATTACACCAGTACCTCATACAGAACACTATATTGGGTATACCATCATTATTGTCCCACAATTTATGATATCCACAATGAAGTTAAATATTTTAAAATTATTTATATCTTAGTAATTAATAAAAAATCATTGATATGATCTAGAGTATTCTTGTTATTGATAATTATTTTTTTAGGTTCTCAATAATCAATAAAAACACATTGAACCAAATTTATACATGGAAAAATAATAGGAGTACCCAAGGGTGAGAACATGAGTACATTAATCAATTTTATATAAATTATTTTAGTTTTTTCTTTAATTATAGAATCTCAATCAGGTCAATTATATTCGGTTTATTTTAAATAGGTTTGACACCATGAATGTCTTCTATTTAGAACTGAACTTCCTATTTTGGTGGAAGACTATGAGACTATTTAAGAAAAGAATAACTCTCAGATAATAGGAATATCCTCAATGTTGATTTTCTCCCCAAAAAATTGAGATAAAAACCATTGATGGATAGGAATTAAGACCACTAAGATAGAGGTAATTTACATTGGTTTTCTGTATTCATCCTCACACTGATAAAAAACAATAGGTTCATTCAGAATATGAAAATAGACTTCCAATTAAAGAAAATTGATATGGTTTCAATATAAATTTAGCCAATCCATTCCTAGAATCACAAAAAAATCAACTATAAGGTGAATCAAATTATTTTCAAGAAGCATATTCCCAATAAACATCAATCTGTGAGAAGCAATAAAATTGAGTTTTGATCATCAATCCATTATTAATTTTCACCACCAACACAACATTAAATATTTTAGGAGGTAATGTGATACATTTAAAAGATTCTATATATTTAATATAGTTTTTAGATTCATAATAATAGTTGATATTAGTTATTCTATAGAAGAGGATGAGATTACCTTTAATGATTAAATTCTCATAACCTACTTTGGCAGTCATGATCGCATGAGATTTTAGTTTACCTTTGTGATTAAGAGGTTGTTGATTCCAATCCGGATCATAAACATTCTAATTCATTAATTATTTGGTATAATTTCCTAAATCCTTTCTTTAAAAAAATTCAATGTGGATGGTGAATTATTTGTTTCCTTCATTTCCTCCATTGTATCTATCAATGTATTCATCACCTTATGACATTCATGATCCTTATGACCCACCCATATACATTTAATGAACCACCTCGTTCCATCTATGAAATTCCATTGATTTTTATTCCTACATTTATAACATCTTGGATATTAAAAATTCATTCCAACAACTGATTTATTTGAGTTTTTATGAGACTACATATTTATTTTCTTATAAGTACCATGTTAATGACGGAAATATCCAATTTACATTTTTAGCTTGAGATCACATCAAATGAATTATTCATAGATACTACAGTCTCTTATAACTAATGCCTTTCAGGGAATTAATTTATGTCACCAAATAATTGAACAATATTTATTTCAGGGATGATGATTAAAACAGAAGAATACCTAAAAAGTCATGTAAAAGTTACCTCATATGTGCCAATGGATTCATCATCCTTATGGTTAATCTTAAAGAATTACTTTTATATTTTTGTATGTTGAATAAAATGGAAGTACATAGTGAAAAATACTTCTAAAAAACCTCCCATTCTCAGGATTTAATATCATCCTCTTAGATAGTATTTTAAATATGATTCAACCATTTATTTCTTCCCCTCCCAAATAATGAAATTTTTTGAAATATTTTTCATCTTTTGAGGAATGTATAACAAAAATTATTTCTCCAATGGTATTAATCCATAAATAATCCACTAGTGGATCAGAAGACCTAAAACCAAGATGGTTGGTTACTCATGAAAAACTCAATAATATATTATTCCCTATTTTTTTTGGAATATCATTATGATTCATGGCCTAATAAATATTTCTAGCCTTAAAATAATATTTTTTATTCTATATCCGATAACATTCAGTTTCTTTAGAGTATAATCATTTCATTTTAGAAACATTCATTGTTAGAATGATTCATTCAGATTCTAGTAATTTAATAAAACAAAAAGGCATATTGTAATAATTATTCTACAATAATCCGAGTGAGATATCATGTAATCATGAAATATAATACATATGATATATAGATCATGAATATTTATTTTCAATCTATGAAACCTTAGGTATAACCTAGGTTATCCATGATCATTATATATTAAAATCCATCATACTGGTTCATAAAGGAACTCTAAATTAACTCAACCATATCCCCCAAGAGTTTATATCCAGGTGTGTGGTCTAAGTACCACTCAACATGCACTAATGATGATTGAGTTAATACACAATATACCATTTTAGATTTATTACCCATAGGTGTATCTGTGGCACAACAATATGCACTTTCTATTATGGATATTGAGATTTATTTTATTTTAAAAGAATTGTTTGTTTATTTAAATAAAATATTATTTTCTACTACACATAGACATATCCCTAGTGCATTCGCTAGTATTATTGAATCCTAATCTCTAAATATAACTATAATATGCTATGATACCAACTAGGGTGACCCCATAATTTCATACATAAATTTTACATCCATTTCAAGGAATACTCAAAACATCTAATAATGTTAGCAGCCCCAATACCATGAATGTTTAGTGTACCATGAGACAATGTACATAAATACCTTTTTTTATGTACATCCATTATCATCTCTAATAAAGTTCTCCTCTCGTTATAAACTTCTTGAAAAAACTAATATAATAACATTCATAGAACCTGGGTAAATACAAAATAAGAAAGGCTGAGCTTAAATTCTCACTATGGGTAAGTGAGAGATGTCCATAAATCATCATATGCAACAATATTATATGGATAATGTTTTGAGATCATGATTATAACATAAAAATTAATAACCAATATATAATAGATCATAAACACGAGCCATTTCATAAATATTTTTCAATTCAAAATACATTAATAATAAGAGTTAGGTTTATTTATAAGTCAATCCTGGATCCTAAGTTCAAATGATAATCCTAAAAACATTATAAGAGTATTCACTATCATATAAATTCAAGCAATATCTTCTCTCAATGTTTACTACCATAGAAATCATATCATTGTTAATCATGCATCAAAACATATTTCCCATATCATGATGGAATAGAAAAAACACCTTATTTCCCATATCAATTTGGATCATGTATCCCTACAGGTATCATATAGTGGATTTAGAGAATCAATTCGTTTCACATAATTTAATCCTGAGATGTTATAATTTACCAAATGAATTAGTGTGATTTAATGAAACCACCCATCACATAATGAAATTTATTCATGTGTCTTCCATAATATCATAAAAATTATTCATTTCATCACAGAATAACCTAGGGAAAGAAATAGGTTTCATAAAAATTTCTTTATGACATAATAACATAACCTATAAGAAATTAATGTATTTTGTAAACATCTCATCATAATAAGAATAGATATACATGATAATGATTCTAGATGATATTAATGGATCATATCATATTAAATATATATACCCAAAAGTATCAGGATATAGGAAAACCTTTTCTGAATTTTTATAGAAAAATATTATATTACGAAAGAAGATATTAAAAATTTGATTTAAAAATATGGGTATGATAATCTACGTGAGAGTATGCCACAACGAAACCAGAACAATAATCAAGTAACACAAATGACTAGCTTGAATCGGCCACCATATTTTCCTTCATAGGATGAGAATTAGAAACTCGATTTTCCTCCTTATAGACATGAGTAACATCATGAGAAATAGAGTTTGCAAGATGTAGTCAACCAATCAAGGATGTCTGCATTCTCTATTAGACATTCCTAGAGTGGCCTTTGAGAATTTTTAGAGCAAGAGATGAGTATGAATCTTGCCACCTAACATTCCAAAAATAGTAGAAATAATAACTGATATCCTTGATCATATTACACAACTCAACATTAATTTCATATATATTCCCATTAAAGAGAAAGAATAATCCCTTAACAAGAACTCAAGTGGTGAAAAAGATACCACCACAACCTAAAGAATCGGGTGAACTTCAAACTACCTCATCAATGTTGACTTTTAACAACCCTCGGATTAGGGGAATCCATATAATGTGTCTAGAAACTATTATTTGCTTCACCCTATCATAAACCCCAAGTGATACCAAAATAACCATATCAGAAAAATCATTATTCACTGACCTGATTTGGATTTTGAAAGCAAGCTTGATCCCCTGATGAATAAAAGAGACCCCAACAAGAAAATAACATTCATGATTATTGAATACCAAATAATTCCTTTCTATCTATGTGTATTAGAGGACACTCACCATAGCATCTACCATAAGAAAATGAATATTCCCACTACATGACATGATATATATGGATAAAATAAGAACCACATGTCTCTAAACATTCAATATACAAGAAAATAAATTATGTACCTAATTCCATAAATATATAGTGAAGATACAAAAATAAAAAAATATGAATAGTGACTCATTATAATGAAAATTGAAGTAACGGGTAGGGGAAACTTATAACCCTCTACGCTGAATTAACCATTAAATAGGTAAGCACTTCTTAAAATATTTCTAAATTAGAAGCATATATGCTGGAGCGAAAAATGGGTTCATAAATACTAAAACCCAAGAAAAAAAACTGATTTAGGTAGCACACTGATACTTATAGAAATCCATACCGCTCAAACTACTGTCCTGGTTAGGTGTCCATACCAAAATATCATGGTCAAAATTAACATAACCGAATAATTACATTGTGAGATGAGTATGAGGAAGATCACACATATTATAATTAAACTATAACTTATTAATTGTATAATTTCTCAGAAGTAGAGAAATATCAACATCATTAATGATAGTTTCAGAATTCCAATGAGTGATCCATCAAATCATCTATGACTTCTTACAAACCACCTATTTTGAACAGTCCATAATATCACAATTGGCATACTTAACAGATGTCCAAGTAGATGAGGCTACATACTTGAAAATCCATTACGCATTTTAAAAAAAATCAGGTGTAAAGGAACTCCAATGAATAACTAGATGTGAAAAATATCCCCTGTGTTAATTTTTTTATCAAAGTTTAATTGATAATATTATGATCTTCAACTCTCAATTCCACCATATTCATAGGTCTGACACACTCTTTCTAGTAAACCATGACCAACAACCTTTCTTAAATAAAACCTATCCATATAAAATTTTAAATCATTCTTTGGAACTCCTTAATGAGGTATCTAGGCCTTCTATACAATGATAAAGAACATAAAAATTGAGGTGATCACAGTGTTGACAAAGAAAATTCTCCCTGCCAATGAAATAGTATTCCCCTTCAATGTTTCCAAATTATCAAAAAAATTCAATGAAATATTTTCCATGAAAAATATTTTCACCTTACCCAAAAAAAGGTAAAATACATGATAAATAAATAAAAAGGATATTCTATTCACACCAAGACTTTGGGCCACCCCGTTATTTATATAAATATTCACTCAATTTCCAAACATAATTTATGAATTTATTTAGCTAATAAATTTACCCTAATGTATTATATAATTTCCAAAAATTATTTTGATAAAATAAATTGTAACTTTTTCATCCTTCTCAAGAACGATAATATCATCCACATAAATCAGACATGAGGTTGAAAAGAAATATCTCCCAAGCCTCATTTTTTTATAAAGACCAACATTAAGCAGATCAATAAATCAACACCTATGTAATCCTTAACTATGGAAATGATAATCATAGATAAATGGTCTCCCTGCATGACCCCTCTAGAGTAGTGAATGAAACCCAATAGGGATCCATTTAAAGGATGAAGAGCCTGAGAGTTTTAAGAATAGAACAAATCAAATTAATAAATCTCTAGAAAAATCCATACATTTTAGGGAAGGTAAAAATTATGTTCCATTTTATTATGTCAAAGGATTTAGAAATATATATCATCCGGGAATATTACCTTATTTTATATTTTTCTTAATAATATTCACACACACTAAAATAGTGTGTAAATAGTTTTAAATGTTCTTAAGAGGGAAAAACCTGAGCGAATTTGTAGAAATAAATCACATGGAAATCTCACACATTATGTGCATCCTTATTTTTCTACTCACCTTTGGTATAGAATTTCCAATAGCAATAGGCTTAAAGTCCATAATATCAAGAGAATCATCTTTCATTACAATAAATGCAATATAATTAGAGTTCACACCATAGGGAGTAACTTTTTTAATAAATAATTTTCTCACTACATTAATTACCTTAGGATGAAAAATGTACCAATAGAACATGAATAATTTGTTTGTGAATCCATCATCACAAGTAGAACTATCCATATTTAATGGAAAATGATTATATTGAATTTATTTTTGATTAGGAGCCTCAACATACCTTTTATTCAGGAATTGATCAAATCCTGGTTCAATTAATTTGAACATTTTTTGAGTGTTTTACGCTACATTATCAGAGTAACTATCCAAAAAATAACTTGTCACAAACTTTGAAATTTCATTCTCAGATTTAAATAAACACCCATATATTTTAGGGGATGTAAGACTTATTATTACCTTGTATCCATGTAAATGATATGAAATAATAAACCGTTCCAATCCCCCTATTTAAGACACCGGGTGATGAATTGGTAACAAAAAATATTTTCCTTAATAGTCAATAGACCATCTTATTTAGACATGGCTCGGATCTCCTCCTAAGAGGTAACATCTTGAAATATGTTTATTTTCTGACAATGAACCCTATGAGATTAAGCCTCCTTGATAACAAATTAAAGATTGTAAATGTAAGATTTACTGTATTATTTATGAATGGACATAAAATTCTTCAACTTCCTGACAAGAAATAACAAAGGGCTTCTCAAAGAATACAAATTTTCAAGTATCCAAAATAATTTTTCTTCAACCAGGCACAATAAGCCATGTATTGTTAACCATGAAAGGTAAGGGAGATGAAATTGATTTTTTGACACAAAGATCAAACAATAGAAGGTTATGAATAGAATGCAACTTATAAGAGTGAGATGAGATAAGTAAATTACACCATTCCTCTCATCAACCTGCAAAATAAAACTATATAATTTTTTGGTCTGCCTCCTATTTATAGAATACATTCTCAATGTATAATAATCTATATCGATGGAGACATAAACCATTCCATATCTATTAATGAAAGAATATAATTCATTGGCTGATGATCTACAAAAATTTCTTTCTATTTTTTTCTGGTCTCAAAACAACATTAAAATCACCTAGTAAAATCCAACGGTGACACATACTATTTGAGATAGATTATGGATTACTCCAAAGATCTCTTTGCCTTTTATAAATATTGAAATCATAGACAAAGGTCATAGAAATAAAAATATCATTCATACCAATGTAAATAGTCACAGATTGGGGTTAATTATAGTAGGAATTTATATTGAAATTGTTATGCTAAAGAACGCACCCGGACTCTATAGAACCATCAAAATAATTAATAGTAAAAATGGAATGGCCTAATTGATTCCACATTAATTCATTCCAATTATCATATTTCATTATCAGATCAACAATACCAATATGTAGAGATTTTTTTCATAATAAAGTGCCTAAGGGATTTCATTATGGGTGAATTTTTAAGAGTTTGGTAGTTCCAGAAGAGGACATTTATTGCATTAGAGATCTAATTCTAGTACTAGGTTAATTATGGATTTTTGTCCTTCCTTGATCAAGAATCAACAGTTCCTTAATCCTTTCACCATTCTATTCCACTTCATCAGAAGTGGGAATACCAATTATATTTCTTGTAGATGAGGATGATTCCTCATCTCCTTCATCCCAATGTTCATCACATTAATAATTATACCTTTTGTCTAATTAAACTTTATTCATATTGAAAATTTCATGTGGATTCCACCTTGATGTTTCTGATGATGGAACCTCTGAAAATGAATCACTGGTGTGATGAATATCTAAATAAATACCAAAATCATTAGTCAATGAGTAGTCTGAAGAAGGAATAACATAGTCCAAGGATAGACCGTCTTCTTATAGATCTATAAGAGGAACAGGAGTCTTCTTGGATGGAGAACAATGAATCTCTATTTTATCATAATGACCATAATCCTAGATAATGCCCTAAACATGAGCCTGCTGGGGTTCCATATCATAAGAAGGATGGGAAAACTACTCAAGTAATGATTTTGTGTCCATATCAATGGGAATGGCTCCTTAAATTAAATGAAAACTAGAAACCAGGTCATTAACATGATTAGAATGAACAACTTACACATCACCAATATTCACCAAATAATCAGCATTATGGGAAACAACTAAATCATCGGAGCAATCGAGGACTAAATTGAATAACTCCATTTATTTTATTGGCCTTATTTCCATCCCAATGTGAAGGATATAGAGTCTTAGCATTGGATGTACTAGGTTTGGAGACCTTAAAACTAGGTAAATTAGTCAAATACTTCTCATTCATTCTCTATTAGTTTGCATAATCATTCCCCATGATATGGAAAAAATTAAAAAATTAGTTTATGTTGCAATCATAGATCACATGCCTGAAGAATTGTAAATTCAGACAGAGTCATGGCTTTATCTCATTTAAAATTTTCAAATTAACACTTTCATCACTGGTGGTTAAAAAAAATTCTTCAACTAGTGATTTAGATGTATCATCCTCAACAAGGATCCTTGCATAATTACTGAAACATGGATTATCCATCTGCCAATCCAATCTTATATGATTTCAAATAGAAGAAGAAAAATCCCAAAGGATTCACGGGTGTCATTAAATCCAATTTAGTTTGAATACTTGGATCCAAACATGAGAATGTTTATTATTTACATTGATGGGATTTAAATATTGATCCCATTATTGAATCTGAGGAAAGATAGATTCCATTGAAACCAAACATATTCTCCATGCACACCTTTTTCATTCATCTGAGGAAAATACAATATAATAAAACCTCTAAACATTTCATTCATCTTCTAATCATAAAAACCACATATCCTAGTAATCATACGGATGTTTTCATAGAATTTATAAGGCTTCTCCCCTTTTGAAAAAAAACTCACATAAGAATTAGGTACTTACGCAGAATCCAACACTTTTTCAAAGCATCATAATAGTCAAACCCATGCTCAATTAAATTCTTCTTGATAAATCTTCCCAGAGGAGGAAAATGAAAATCCAAGAAAGAACTATTCATTATATCCTTTATAGAATCAAAACAATCCATCTTGGAACGATATCGTTTAAAATGAGAAATATCCAATCTATTTTATTTATTTTTCACATAGAGAGTAAAGTGATCCTTGTGACCCATAATATCAGAGTAATCATCAATCAGACCATCCTCAGTTTTCTTCCCTCGATCATCCTTCTTCATAGAAGGAACCTGTTTTCCCGATCTAGGGTTTTTTTCAATCTCCCCACATTACAACGCCATCTCCATCAGCCATATATAACATAAAAAGATATTTACATAGATAAAAATACCTTTAAAAAATAATTGGAGTATTTCATATGTAAAATAAAACTTTTATTTTAAAACCAATTATCTATAAATTTACAAAATGTAATAGAAAATATATTCATTGAAAAGTACCATGTTAAATTTCAAAGGAATTTTAGAATCATTGAGTGGAATAGATGGTGATAAATTCTATTCATTCTATAATCATTAAAACAAATATTTCATTCACTTATTTTTTAACAAGTAACTTATTCATAAAATTAATTCAGGATTCATTTGAAAAAAAATTATAAAAATTTAATCATGGATAAATAAAAATATAAAATATAATTTCATAATTGTGAAACTTATTATTGAAAACATATGAGAAAAAATGGATATCGAATAAAACTTTTATTTGGCTAGATGATGATAAATTAGGTAGAAATTGTTTAAAAAAAATTCTGAAACATTTTATGCACCAAATATATGAAAATGGTACAATAACATAAAGATTACCAAAATAAATGTAGAAGAATTAAATTAAAGGGGTTCATCAAATAAGGGTTATATAATTTAAATAATATAAATTCAAGTATAAACAATAACTATTAAAATAGGATTAAAAGAAAAAATACCATACCATAAGTCTCATATTATAGAGTTCCTCTTCAAAACTTTTAACAGCCCAGTCCATCCAATGATCATGAAATTGCCCACTTTTCTCCTAACATGCACAATTTTTCCTTCCCAAGGATCATACACTTAGGAAACCAGCATGAAAATCCCTCTTTATGGGCCAAAAATTTTGTTTAAGAATCTTTATCTAGATTTGAGTAATAATTTCAATATAGTATAGTATAAATATACATTTGTATTTCATAAAAACAATCTTATCCTTTTTTGTTCCATGAACATTTTTTCCTTCATCTCTTAGAATAGGTTGCATCATGTGGTGACATTAAACTCTAAATACTCATATAATGATAAACTTAAAACCTTTCATAATTGGTTTAAATTTATAAAAGACCATGATACAACAATTTATAATCATTCCTATATCTACCCATGTTATATCCATGTACACAAGATCCATGGAAATACTCATTTTGTTTACAAATCCATGATCCATCCCACTCAATTCATCTTATACCTTGTTTTCTACTAATCAACATGAAGCATACCTAAATTTTCACATTCCGAACATGTGAATATCATCGTATGGTATCCACTTTAAATATTCTAATAACTCAAATTACCATATAACCTTATTGGTAACATGTACTCATTATTAAACATTCTTTTGGATATATTTTGTACATCAATAAATGTTGTAAACTCCATCATTAATAGCATCGACCACTTGTAGACAAGTCAATAATCAGTTTTGAGGTAGTGAGTACTTATACAAAATAATCTTTTCTTTATCATAATCTTAAACATTAGGAAAATATTTAGGGTTGTCTATCCCTTATCCATATACTTTCCCATGTTATTGATTTTCTACATAGTCACTAATCCTTGGTACAATTCATCATACAACCCAAAATTCTTAATTAAATTGTAATATAGTACAATACTCATATATTCCATAATTCATATAACCAGTACGTTACAAATGAAATATTCAAATAACATGATTCGTGATGAGTAATATTAATCATTCCACTTGATATGTGGCAGTATCGTGACTTTATCACTATCTAGTAACATCAATTGGGGCATATTTATTTTGACACATGGGACATTTATTTGCATAGTGTCCCATTTCCTTACAGTTTAAGAACTGTACAACGAAAACCATTTTCTTACCCTTACAATCATAGAAATTGGGGCCTTTTATCCACACATGTAACATACTCTTTTTCTTTTTAAGCAGTCTTTGAGGTTTTTCATTCCACAAGTACCACATGTTGGAAAACAACACTTTTATTCTTCTCATTATCCATTCATTTCTCTATCTCTATCTTCTCATCTTTGTTCTCATAAAATCCATAAGGCTCAAATAATTCATTATATACCTTGTTAAAACATGATATTATCTCTTCATATGATGAATATATTTTTGAGACTATATTTATTTGAAATAAGGACTTAAAACAATAAGAGATATGATCCTCATTACTCTTTGCATCATGTAAATTAATGATTTTCTCATTCCTTCTATTAGGAACCATTTCTATTCATCTCTATAAACTAAATAAGTTCAAAAAATTATGAACTCTATATAAGCATAAACATGGTATAGTTCATAACAATAATTTATGAATCACAAATCCTAGAACCATATATTGTGGATACTATAGGTTCAAAAATACTTCATAATGGATTTCAATGAAAATGTGAATTATCCTAATAATATCCTACATGAGTGTCGAACCAGGTGTGCAGTATGGCCCCTTGTCTTGTACTAGGTTACCACAGGTCAAGCTCAAAACACCTTGTCAGAGTTGTTACACCTCGATACATCTACGTCAAAACCACATCCACTTGTAGTATCCAGACATGGATTTATTTTCTAAGAATATACAAATAATATAATCCTTACAAATATACTTGGATGTTATTATATATTTATTGTCAATTATATCTATTGGGTTTTTTCTCTAATCAACATTTTCTAAATCCAGCTTCGAAATGTTATACTAAAATTCATCTCATACTAGTTGATACACCCCTAATCCAGATGCCCTGAGTTCGTGCAATATTTCATTACAATTTCATGATTACAAGGAAGTTGTATCCTGAATGCCGAAATAGATTTGTAGTTTTGAAAAACTAGAGAGATACATAGGTCCAAAATTACAACATGAGATAAAAAAATAAAATATATGTTTTATTGTGAACTTCCAAAACTCTATCTTTATCCATGAAATTCATTCATAATACATCTATCGGTATCCTGGGGAAAATAAAGAATATGAAAAGGGGTATGCTCATATTATCAATAAGTATAAACTATACATCAAATGATATCATAAACATAAGGGTGACTAACTAAAAACAAAGGTAATTAAAAATAAACTTGTACATACTATAGTAGGAATAAGAGATGAATAAATAATTCCATAACAAAACATAATCATGTGAATTCTACTAGTTGAATAACCATGTACACTTTCAAATACTAGCTTCCTAATGAAGAAATTAATAATTTCGGGCATCATAACAATACCGTAAGGGCCTCATGTCAATACCTTAAATAATCATGATGTTAATGCCTCCTACGAAGACCGTAGTTTGTCTCATGAGACCTACCAATGAACTGAGGGGATATAGAGGGCCCACCCAATACCTCCTAAGTCCAAATAATTTTTCATATGAATGTGGATCAATATAAAAAATACATATACTTATTAAAACTAACATATGAAATATTAATAACATTCCCCGGTCATTAAACATAAACACTAACCATTCAGAGTAATATGGTGAATAGTTTCAAGATAACACATTCATTGTCAAACTAATCATAAACCATTCTGTCACGACCCGTCCCCCGGGGGCCATGTTGTGACAAACCCCAAGCCCGCCTTCCATAGTCTAGGATCTAGCAACTAGGACCAAAGGCATATTCACTAAAACCGGGAAGGCATTGCCTTTATAACCTATAAACACACACCACCAATCAGACAATAAGATACCAACACAAGTCAACTATTTAGAAAATAGAGTGTTGAAAGTAAAAAGGGGTCGGAAAAAAAGACCAACAATAATAGTACAAGTACAACTGAAATACAATAGAATTGATGAAAAAGAAAGGCAGCTATTGGGTCATTCTCTGGGTTCCAACCTGAATGGTAGGTATAGATCACCTCCTCAGCACTCCACATCCACCCATCTCCTCTGTGTACCGAAACTCCATATGATCCACCTTCTGGCACTATCTAGTCCTAGTATTCTTAGTCTCAGTCAGTGATGTCTGTCGTTTGCATCCAAAACAACAAGGTGTTGGCATATCTTGTGCAAGTTTGAGTATAATGATACTGATTAGGGACCCTGAGACCCTCATGGTCTCACAAAACCCACCAAGGATAAACCAAAAAGTATGAAAACAACATATAACACTACTTAGGTATATGATCATACATATACATATGTTATCATGTAATCCATCTAAATCATGAATGAACACAATGGTTCTGACATAGATCACAACCAGTATATAACATAGGTACAGTAGTATAGATGATTAGTTATAAATAATGAATCATCTTACTCCATTAAGAGGCACTGATGCTGACTTCTATATAATCGCTGGGAGCACTCTTCTCATCACATACTACTACTGGGTTTCGAAACTAGTCTTGCTCATCTCCGAGAGAGTCTTCTCTCCAAGCCACTAGTCGATTCTCTCAATACCACTATGTCAAAACAAGAAGTATCTCAAAGTATTGACACGTTATAAGGGTCTCAACGCAACAGATGGTGCATCAATCGGACGCCCTGTCTGTGAGTTATTATCGTTTTAGCCCCAGGGGCCCAGTTGGATTCATGCTCGATCCAACCTGACCATACCCCAACTTAATTCAAATCTCAGTTGGCGTATATTTAAAGGGACCGTCTCACTCCAAGGTAGCCATTTCTGCTGACGGTTCATCAAATTGACGTCTGATGCCTATGTTATGGCCAAAAGAATGTAAATGGGTCGTAGTGGGCCCGGGTCCGGCCCAACCCGGTCGAACCGACCCGGCCCGCTGGGTCCGGCCTGACAGGCTGCGAGGGGCCGCGAATTGCCACCGGGGGCCACGAGGCCGTGAAGGGTCACCAAGTGTGCCTCGAGGATGGGAGGCCATAGAGTGGCTCGGCCGGGGCAGTTCGGCTGGAAGGGTGGTGGCGGCTCGGACGGTGGCTTAGCCCAGATGGCAGTGGTAGAGGCTTTGGTGGCCACTCGACCTGGATGGTGGTGAAGGCTATTCCTAGATGAAAAAAGATGCTCGGATGGTGGTCACGTATCAGAAGATAGTGGTGGATCGAAATGCGGGGGTGGCTCAGCCTGGACGGTAGTGGCGGCTCATCCTGGATGACGGTCGCGGCACGGACGGTGGTATTGGGCCACAGTCGGCATGGCGGGGCCGCGGTTTCGGTGCTGTGGGGCGGTGCGGTGAGCCGCGGGGTGGCTCGGCCGGGGTGGCACAGTAAGGCCATAGGTGGTGGAGTGCCTCAGGGCACGGAGGCCATGGGCAGCAGCTCCAGTGCATTCGTCACCTTCGTCCATTGCGAAAACACACCAAAGAAGCAGAATGGCGGAGGGGTCGGGCAATGTTTGTTTGGCCCACACCCTCCGCATTGGAGCGGTAGCAAGCAGCTCAACAACAATAGGATTCAAGAATGAAAAACTCTTCAATTTAATATGAATCATGGATCAACACGTTTTGGTTGATCCGTGTTCTCCATGATTTCCAAGAATGAGAAAATTAAATGAGAGAATTAAATAATTTAATAATAAACGCTACCATGGATTTTTCATTGACTTTGGAGTGAGAAGAAGTTGAAGTTGTTGATTTTTTTCTTGTCCACCACACGCATCCAATCTTGGGATTGTGTTTCGGTTCTTCGTAATCGAAGACGTTCCCCGTTGAAGGGTGTCATGAGGAAGAATTCGAAGGCGGATTTTTTCATTACAAGAGCATTCTTTGTGGACAAATTGTAATCCTCCAAGGGTTATCCTCTCACAATTCCACCCAAAAATTAAAGAGGTGCATATCTAATTAACGTACGAAGAAATTATGTTGGGACACTCTCACAAGTTGGAAAAATTAATGTGGTGCATTGGAATAATTAATGTGGGGGAAGCTCAAGAGTCTCATCGACATTAAAGATGGGATTGAGAGGTTTCTCCAACATTAAGAGGGGTCGGGTGGTCCCCACCTCTAGGAATTCAAAAAATTGGGGTTTTATGATCGGGTTGTCCCCACCACCATAACCAACACATGGGAGGTTTCAAGAATAAATATAAAATGTAAAAAAATATAATTTTTTTTATTTTCCCATGAAAAGCCTAAAAATATATCATTCACTCTCGACCTACTACAATCGAGGTGAATATCTCCTTATGTGAATACCAGTGCAACGATTTCAACGGTGCCCTAATATTTTAATTCCGAGCAATGGTTCAAAAGTTAGAAAAACATGCTCGCACTTTTACTGAATGTACTTGAAATAATGTTCAGAAATTCATTTCGAGCACTCTGGGCCTTAGAATCACATGCGGTCAATTTTTGCGGACTCTTAAAATTCTCATTTATTTAAAAAAAATTACATATAATTTCCAGGTCTTTACATTATCCCAACCTCAGGGCTTTGCGTCCCAATAAGCCACAACTCAAAACTAGGAAAACAAGTGGGGTATTGAGTATGAATTTGAGCCTCCCGCTCCCATGTTCTCTCTTGGAGTTTCCCATGATGCCAGTGAATACGCACCAGAAGTATCAATAATCCATGAAAGACCCGCTCCTATCGATCCTCAATCTCTACTGGAACCTCCGTAAAAGTATCACCATCATCGATGTCCAACTCACCATGGTCGATGATGTAAGAAAATTCGTACATGTATCTCCTCAACTGGGATACGTGGAAGACGTCTTGAAACTGGTGCAACTGAGGTGGAATAACTAATAGTTATTCCACCTCTCCAAATCTACTGAGGACCTGGAAGGGTCCAATGAATCTCGGATATTACTTTCTGCCTTGGACAAATCTCTGTAAACCTCGTCGGGGTGTGACCCATAGAAAGACATATTCTCCATCCTCGAACTCCAGAGGTCTCTGTATTATGTCGGCATAAGACTTCTGCCTGCTATGTTTTGTCTTCATCTACTCCTAGATGATCTACTCCCTCTCTGTGGTAGCTCGTACCATCTCTGGTCCCACTAGTGCTTACTCCCATGGGTCAGTCAAACACATAGGTGACCTACAAGGCCGCTCGTACAATGAAAAAAAGGTTCTATCACAATGGTGGAGTGATAGATTTTGTTGTATGCATACTCCACCAAAGTTAAGTGATCCTCCCAATTGTAACCGAAGTTGAGGACACAAGCACGTAGAATGTCCTCCATGGTCTAAATGGTTTTCTTAGTCTAACCATCCATCTGAGGAAGGAAGGCGGTGCTCAAACAAAGATGCATCCCAAAATCCTCCAACAAACCCTTCCATAGTAGGGAAATAAACAACACATCCTGATCAGAGACAATTGTCGAGGGTACTCCATGTAACCACACAATCTCCTACACATAGAGGCATCCCAAGTTCTCTATTGTAGCATGTTCTCTATTCGGTAGGAAGTGGGATGACTTGGTAATTTGATCGATGATCACCCAAATCGAGTCATGAACCCTATATGTACGTGGAATTACTGTCACGAAGTCCATGGATATCCCATCCCACTTCCACTATGGGACCTCTAAAGGTGGAACCAAGCCTACTGGTACCTAATGTCGTGCCTTCACTTGCTGACAAGTGAGGCACCGAGAAATAAACACTGCTACTGCTTCATTCATTCTGGACACCAGTGCTATCGTCAGAGATCCTAGTACATCTTCACCACTCTTGGATGTACCGCTAGAGGGGATGTGTGTAACTCCCCCAACACTTCCCCCGGAAGTGACACTAATACCATGGTTCGTCCTATGAAAAGTATGATGTTCTCCCCACCATCAGAAAATCAATCTAGTGCTTGTCCTGTGGATATCTGAGCACGTCGTGTCTCCCAGTTTGTGTTCCCATGCAGTGCCTCCCTGACTCACTGATGAAGTGGGGGAGTGACTGTAAGAGACTAAAGAAAAGATGCTCCATCCTGATCCACCAAGGATATCTACAAGGCAGCCGGCTTCTCTGATGCCTCACGAAGAAGATGTATACCAGATCCTCTGCTGAGTTCATCTTATACAACGTTCCCCTTCCCAAGAGTATATACTCTATCAAAGTCATATTCCTGGTGGAACTCGAGCCAACATCGATGTCTCTGATTCAGGTCCTTCTGAGAGAGGATATACATGAGACTCTTGTGATCCGAGTAGACTGTAAAGCGTTCGTCCATCAGATATTGTCACCACATCTTCATGGTGAATTCCACTGTTGATAACTCCAGGTCATGGGTAGCATATGTATTCTCATGTTGTATCATCTTTCGAGAACCATATGCGATAACTGCTTTCTTCTGCATCAGGAAACATCCGTGTCTAGTCCCTAATGTTTCACAGTAGACTACATAACCTACGCCTTCCTCTGGAAGCCTCAATATGGGGGCACTAGTCAGCCTCTTCCTCAACTCTTGAAAACTCTTCTGGAATATCTCCAACAACAAGAACGGTTTCCCCTTCTTTGGAAACGCTGAATGTTGTACTAAAACTCTATAGAAATATGGCACAAATCTTTAGTAGTAACCGGCCAAACCCAGGAAACTCTGTACCTCCATCACACTCTTGGGTGGCTCCCAAAAAAGTACAACCTCAATCTTCACTTGATCTAATGAAACTCCAACCTCTGATATGACATGTACAAGAAAGTGAACCTATCGAATCCAGAACTAGAAATTCGAGATCATACCATAATGATGGTGCTCTTAGATTGTGACAAGTACGACCTGCAAATGATAAGCATGCTCCTCCTCAGTATCCAAGTAGATCAGAATGTCATCGATGGAGATTAATACAAAGCGATCAAGGTATGGATGAATGATCATGTTTATGAGTCCCATGAACACTACTGGATAGTTGGTTATACATAATGGCATTAACAAGAACTTGTAATGGTCATACTGACATTTGAATGTCATCTTTTGCACATCTTTGTCTCACACTCTGAGTTGGTGATAGCCTGATCTGAGGTCTATCATAGAGAACCACCGTGCTCTCTTCAGCTAATCAAAGAGGTTGTTAATCCTCAGGGGTGGGTACATGTTCTTTACAGCCACCTAGTTCAGGCACCGATAGTCAACACAAAGGCTCATGCTCCCATACACCTTCTTGGCGAACAGAATCGGGGCTACCCATGGGGAAACACTGGGTTGGATAAACCCTTTCCTCTGTAAGTACTCTAGCTGTACCTGTAGCTCACGAAGCTACGTTGGATCCATCTGATACACTGGTGAAGATATCAGTGTCATCCCATGATACAGTTAAATATAAAATTCAACCTCTCTATAAAGAGGTAGACCTGAAACATCATCTGGGAAAACATTCGTGTACTGGTCCACCACTATAAGATAATTTGGACACTCCACACCATCCGATACGAGGTTAAGGCTAGCCAACTAATGTGTAATTAGATGAAACCTCATTTTGGTAAGTATACCATGTGCAGAAAAGGCTCCCTTCTCACCAGTGAAGGTAAACCGGGTCCCATCCTTGCGGACACAGTACACTTTGTGCCAAATACAATCTATCAAAGCATGGACTGTAGATAACAAGTCCATACCCAAGATGAAATCGTAAGGACTCGACGCTGCTACTAGGAGATCCCAGCCAAATCTCTCGCATCCTAGAGTAAGCTCGCACTGCTGACACTAGGGCGTAATCATTGAATATGCTCCCGTAGGAGTCTCTATCCATAACGATCTTTCCAACAGCTCCATCAGAATCTCTGAGATCCGAACAAGGGCAGTTGCAATAAAAGAATGACTGGAACCTATGTCTATAAGAACTGAATCTATGGTGGAGTAGATAAATATTGTTCTTTGTATCATCTCTAGAGCACCAAGATTGTAATCGTCACCTACCTAGAACCGAGCTCTTCCCTGACCACCTGCTCCTTGTAGTTTGGGTGGACCTCCTGGTGGTGGTGGTGATAACATATCGAATCATCTCCCACCGCATGTTGGATGACCAGATCCTCTGTGACATCTGACTTCTCCTTGTGGACCTCCTCCATCAAACCTCTATCTCTGCTTGGGAGTTCCCTCGACCATATGCTAATCATCTGTATGGTGGGTCGGACAGTCACGAGCCATGTGACCTTGCCTGCCACAGGTGTAACACTGCCCGCTAATGGTATGACTGGATCCACCTCGGGTTCACCACACAACCAATCCTGAGTCATGCTGTCATCCACCTATAGGTCTGGTCTTCTTGGGCATCTGCAACAACTGCTAGCTACCTGTTGCAGAAGAATCCTATATGTGACCACTAGTGGTGGATGTCGCTATTGGAGACTACTCAGCAAGGAAACTATCCACTAGTAGGGCCCTCTCTAACACCCCCTCCTGTATCGGGATGCTGAGTGAGATCATCGAAGCCCTGATCTCTCATCTGAGCCCCTGCTCGAAGGTCTGGGCCTTGCGGAATTGGTCTCATACCATATTTGTGGAGTAGCATGAGAGGTCAGTGAACCTTGATGAGTACTGAGTTGTAGTCATGTTTCCCTACTTTAGATGAATTTGCTTCTATATGTGCACTGTGCAAAGAGTCCCTAGGACAAACTCTTCTCTAAACAGGCTCTCGAAGCCTTCCCAAAGAAGTGTCACCTCATCAAAAACATAGAGCATCAAGCTCCACCATCTGCCTGCTGGTGCCTGTAGAAGTCTAGCAGCACGGATCACCATGAGATAGTTCGGGGACCCTACCAGTCGGAAGACTCTCACCACAGCCTCCAGTCAATCCTCAGCCGCCTATGGGTCCATCCTTCCCCTAAACCAGGGTGGCCTCTAGCACTGTAACTCATGCAACGCACTCAAGCAGAATGCATTGTCTACTACTGGGGCTGGTGGCAGTGGTGCCCAAACAGGGAACGGTTCCGTGGGTGACTCTGCTGGTGCCACTGCTGAAAAAGGGCCCAGCACCGAGGCCTCATCGCTCGGTGGGCTATCAGTGTGTACAACTCTCAAAACCCTAGGATGTTGTCTTCGTGGAGGCATCTTGAAAATAAATAGATGTTCCACTATAAAAAAGTTACACCTGGTGAGTTGACTTAAGAGATCAAAAAGAAAACTATTGATAACACACACACAATCAGTGTTTTTGTGCACTGAGTCAGAAATCATAAGTCAGGGTCCTGGTGTATGGATATATCGGCCGCCGTACCAACATTGAATTTCCTAAACAGATAACCAAACTCACTACAGTTAACAATATTTCCATTAAAAATAAATATTAAATTCTTATGTTCTGCGGTAGAACCGACTCCTATAATACCAATTTTTCACGACCTGTCCACCGGAGCCCGTACTATGACTAACCCCAAGCCCTCCTTCCATAGGCCATAGGCTAGAGACTAGCACAAAAGTCGTATTCCCTAAAACTTGGAAGGATTTTCTTTTATAACCTATAATAACACGCAAAAAATCACATAGCCAGATACAAACACCGGTCAACTATATAGAAAATAGAGTGCTAAAAGTAAAAAGGGCCCAGAATACAAGCCCAACAGTAATAATACAAGGAAAACTGAAATACAATAAAACTGAATTAAAAGAAAGGTAGATATTGGGTCATCCTCCATGTTCCTACCTGAATGTTTGGTACAGATCACCTCATCAGCACTTCACATCCACTCGTCTCCTCTGCATATCGACATGTCGTATGGTCCACCTCCGGGCACCGTCCAGTTCTGGTATTCTCATCCTCAATCAGCGATGTCCGTTGTCTGAAACCATCACAACAAGGTGCGGGAATAGCCCATGAATGGGTGAGTATAACGATACACATTAGGGACCCATAGACCCTCTACGTCTCACAAAATCCACCATCGATATACCAGAAAGTATGAAACAATTGAATACCCTACTTAGGTTTATGCCCATACATGTACATATGTTATCAAGTAATCCATCTAAATCATGAAGGAACCCAGTGGTTTTGACTCATCTCACACCATTTATATACCTTATGTTTGGTAGTAGAGATTATTATTTATAACTACTAAATCATCTTACTCCGTTAAGAGGATCTGATGCTGACCTATATAGAATCGCTAGGAGCTCTCTTCTCATCACATCCAACTACCAGGTTTCCGCACTAAGCTTGCTCATCTCCGAGAGTGTTCACTACCCAAGCCACTAGTCGATTATCCAACTACCATGATTTCCCAATATTTATTATCTCACATGTCTGTCATGTCATAGGGGTCTCAACACAATAGAAGGCGCGTCAATCAGATGCCCGTTCTGTGAGTTAAAATCCTTTTAGTCTCAGGGACCCGGTTGTATTTGTGATCGATACAACTTTACCATACCCCAACGTAATCCAAATCTCTTTTGGGGTATACTTAATGGGACTGTCTCTCTCCAAGGTACCCAGCGCCACTGACGGTTTGTCAAATGGACATCCGGTGCCAAAGTTATGGACAATATAATGTAAATGGGTCATAGTGGGCCCGGGTCCGGTCTGACCCGCCAGGCCGCCAGGCTCGTTGGGTTCGACCTCGCCCACTGGGTGGCCCAGTCTACTGGATCTGGTCCGGCAGTCCTCAAGGGGTCACAGAGGGCCGTGAGTGGCCGCGAGGCCACTGAGGGTCTCGAAGGTTGCCGCGAGGGAATGAGGTCGTAGAGCGGCTCGACCGGGGCAGTTTGGCCGGAATAGCGGCGGTGGATATGATGGAGGCGGTGGCTCAGAAGGTGGAGGAGGCTCGGCCCAGATGGCTGCAGTGGCTTGGCCTGGATGGCGGCATCGGCTTGGATGACAGAAGAGGCTCGGACAAAGGAAGTTGCGACGGATCAGCCCAGATAGTGGCCGCTCGAGTAGCGGCTCGGCCCAGACGGTGGAGAAGGCTCATCTCGGACAGTGGCAGCAGCTCGTATAGCTGCTGCGGGCCGCTGGCGGCGTGGTGGGACCACAGCGGCGACGCGGTGGGGGTTGCGGTGTCAGTGCCATGGGGAGGCACGACGGACCATGGGGCGGCTCGGCCGGGGCGGTGCTACAAGGCCACGTGTGGTGGAGCGCCTCAAGGCGCAGAGGCCACAGGTGGCAACATCTCTTCCTTCACCTCCTTCATCCATTTCTAAGAACACTCCAATAAATCAAAATGGCGGAGGGGTTGGGCCCTAATTTTTTGGCCCACACCCTCCACGTTAGAGTGGTAGCAAGGGTTCTCCTCTCACAATTCCTCCCAAAAATAAATGATGTGCCAATATAATTAACTTAAGAAGAAATTATGTTTGAAGACTCTCACAAGTTGGTAAAATTAATTTTGTGTGTTCGCATAATTAATGACGAGGAAGCTCAAGAGGATCCTCTACAGTAAAGAGGTTGTTGAGAGGTTTATCCTACATTAAAAGGGGTCAGGGGGTCCCCACCTCTAGGAATTTAAAAATTGGGGGGTTTATGCTCTGGTGGTCTCCACCACCATACCCCACACATGGGATGTTTCAATAATAAAAATAAAATTTTAAAAAATATTATTTTTTTATTTTCCCATGAAAATCCCAAAAATCTATCTTTCACCCTCAACCTACTACGGTCAAGGTGAAGGTATCCTTAAGAGAATACTGGTGTTGCGTGTTCAACGGTGCCCTCAGATTTAAATTCCAAGCACTGGTTCAAAATTTACAAAAACCCGCTCGTACGTTTACTGAACGTATGACAAAAAAAGTTCAGAAATTCCCTACGGGCACTCCGGGCCTCGGAATCACACGTCGTCAATTTTGGCGGACTCGTAAAATCCCCATTTAATTAAAAAAAGAATTTAAACAAAAAAATCCAGGTCTTTACACATTCAGTAAAACATTATGGGTGATATCATAGAAGATAAACCTCAATGAAGTAAAATATCCATGAAATGATGTTGACAAATATGAAGACAACTTCAAATGAGACCATTGAAAAATCATTGAGTAAATAATCTTTAAACATTACAAAGTGTCCCATACCACCTTGAAATATTCAAATAATAATCCTGTGGAATATAATAAGAATAAGGAGACTCATGCTATGATATAACAAATGGAATTAAATACACTAAAGAATGAAATAAGTTCTAAATAGGACATATATCTCATAAAAGTTAATGTGAGATGAGAAAATTATTTTTTACAGTGGAAAGAAGAGTTCTTTTGGAAAATAATTTGTATTTATCATGAAATTAGATTGTAAACAAGTAAAATAAATAAATGGATGTTCATGGAAATTATATTTGAGGATTAAATAACATATTTTTGAGGTGAAATATTTTAAAATAGTTATTAAATAAGCCTTAGAAATAAAATATTTTAGCGTGGTTTAAGGAAAATATTAATGGATTTTTAAGCGGAGTGGCATGTTTGATTTCATAAAACCAGAAGTGAACAAAAATATAATTTTCATGAAAAAATGTGTTATTTTAGAAGTATTTATATGGATTAAAACATATTATAGAGTGAACATCAAAATATGTAGTAATTCAATAAGTTCCATGAATTGGGCATTCATTTCAAAACAATGTTTTTAAAAGAATATTTTTGAACATTTAACTCTGAATTAAATAAAGTTGGATTATGATTTGTTCACCTATATATATAATTAATAAATAATTTTTTATGAGTATAAATTAATTAATAGTACTTTTATTTAGGTGTGTAGTTAATAAGAGCAATCCGAATGAAAATGGTGTTTCTCGTAGAAAATAATTAATACATTATAATAAATTGAATCGTATGACCCAAAATTAATAATAATCAATTGATAAATGGAATAACATGAAAATAAATAGATTAATGATATAAAACATAAATTGGTTGTATACATACACTATACATAGGTATTAGTATTGAATATGGTATATCTCACAAAAATGGATGTGAGATGATGAAAACATGACTTTAACCTCGAAGGTGTTCTCCAGTTGATATTAATGGCCTGAATAATAAAATTGAGGTCCATTTATTAATAAATCTAAAACCTCATCTTCATTTAATTTATTTATTATAACCATATTATGTTTATCCATGGTCTTTCTGTGGGTTATGAGGTTCAATTTCATAGTTCGTGTATGTTTGTTTCATGATTGGTATACATATATACATGAACATAAAATCATGTAAAATGAGAATTGTTGTCCAGAAATGATGTTATAAGATACTAGTGATAAACCATAAGGTCACATATTTCTAAATTTAATTTGTTTACATATAGTGAAGATGAATCATTATCTAAATTATTTAATGATAATTGTTTGGGTTAATTAGCAGTTTTTGACCACAATGAACTCATTTTTCCTTATAAATATAAACCATGTGTACATTAAATATTATATAAACATATATGAGACATAATACATATTTTATAGTCTTGTTCAATCATAATAATATTTTCATTTCTATAATTGAAAATAGTAATATAAATTAAAAACCCTTCGTCCTTGAATGGGGTAAATTACCACATCTTGGATGATGTTTTCTAATGATAGCATAAATTAAATGTAAAGGAGATATGATGATAAATTATTCCATAATCAAAAAAAATTAAACTACATATAATGTAATTAAGTTTTCCAAAAAATTGGGAGAGGATATATTTGGATAGAAAAGAAAAAAAGGAACTTGAAAAGAAAGTAAAATAATTGAAAAGAGGAGTTTACCTCTTTAATTAATCCCCATTGAAAGCCTCTTTAAGGGAGAGGATTTGGTAATTTAATGAGACTAAATGCTTTTTGAAGTGGATAAGGTTATTGGGAGGATATTTTGTCAGAATTTAGACAAGGAATAAGGCTTGAGATGATTAATGTGAAGAGGTAAGGAGGGGTGGTATTTATAGTGGAGGAGAGTAGGATATTCTCATTATTTTAGTCATTAGTTTAATATGTTTTCTCAAGAATATGAATAGTATCGATTCATACTACTAGAATTAGTAATATGTGCACGTGAGTCCAAAAAAAGGGTGCATTCATCAGACTTACATCACCTATGACTCTATAAACCATATATTTAGCATTTATCATAAATTATAATATTTTACTATTAATAAAAAATTTATGTATTTTGGAAAAATCCCTAAAATTCCCCCTAATCATTTTTTGACATTTAAAATAAAAAATG
This sequence comes from Viscum album, assembly GCA_963277665.1. Taxonomy (NCBI): domain Eukaryota; kingdom Viridiplantae; phylum Streptophyta; class Magnoliopsida; order Santalales; family Viscaceae; genus Viscum; species Viscum album. The sequence continues at coordinate 1,496,005,914 of OY728142.1, forward strand.
GAATCCATTTTATCCGTATAATTTTTTAACTATGTGAAATTTAATTTTTATATAAAATCATTATTTACTTGAAAAATAAAGATTTTATATTTAACACTGCTTTTATAATATATTAAAAAATTAACTATGGTCTCATAAAAGTACCTTAAGATCATAGGATAATAAAATATTTATTTCGGAACCACTTTTATGGAAATTGAATAATTTATAAATTTAAATTTTTAATTAAATATTTATCACTAACAAAAATATGAATAAATAATTAATAATTTATAAAATATTTAACTTCATTTACAAGGTTCTTAATTATTATTTATACTTACATGGTTGATGAAACTATTAATAAGGTTATATTACTATTCATAAGGGTAAGTTACTATTTATAAGGGTGGGTTATTATTCATATGGGTAGGTTACTATTCACCAAAAAATATTTTTGTTCTATCAGACTCAAAAAATCAACCTAAATGCAACCGTGAATTTCATATTTTCGAAATTAAAATCTCAAAAGAGAAAAAAAATTGATTATTGGATTTTTATAAAAAAGTATTTTTTAAATACATAGGGTTTCATGCATTCAATATTAAATTTATTTGAAAGTACTTAGGGTTTTACCGAACATTTAGATGTCTCGCTAATGTGATAAAGTAACTGAATAATATTTAATATATTTTTTTTATTAAAAAATTTATGTATCTCTCAAATAGGGTGTAATATGGTAAATCTAAGACCACCTATGGGTCTAGAATGAGTGGTGTACCCTAAATATGGTTTAACATTTGTATGCATCGGGTTTTTTGATTAATCGCTCTCAAAAAATACTTTTTATTTTAATTAATTATTTATTCTAGATTTTAAAGAATCAAACATTATTTTCTCAAAAATCGTGCGTTGTACGAGAAGTCTGAGAGAACAAATTGGTCTAAAATGGGTGGTTTACCCTAGACGAGGTATAATTATTATACGCAATGGGCTTATTAGTAAGTTTACAAATTAATATTGTTTTATTTAATTAATTAATTAAATCAAATAACTGATAAAACAATGGTCACTGTTCATCTTCTTTCTTCTATGGTGTTATGCCATTTTTGACTAACCAAAGCTTGTGGAACCTTCATTGGTGGACAATTTTATCTACAATATACATTGAAACGTCTCTTAAGGATTAAATATATCACTCTCCCAACATGAACGAGATGAAACAGACATTAAATGAAGATTTTAATTTTTTGTTTTATTTTGATGTCAAACTGTTCAAGACCACTTCATAAACAAACCATTCATTGTGGATTGGGCCAGATCTGGTCATTTGTAACCACCTTCATTTGTTCTTTGGGTGTGACTATCTTCATCTTCTTCATCCTATAGACCCAATGTGCGACCCCTTGTGCCCGATTTTCTTTGTGCACCTCAACCTACTATGCACAACTAGGTTCTCCTTATTTTTAATTTTTTTAAATTTCTCTTATTATCCATATTTATGTTCCTTTACAATAATTCTTTAAAAAAATGATATTAAAAAATGAGAAAAAGGTGTATGTTTTAATAAATTATAATCCTATTTTTTAAATAATATTTTCGTTGATTTTTAGAAGTAATTATCAAAGAATGATTTGATAAAATAATATTTTAAAAATTATCATTTTTTATTCCTTTTGAAATAATATCAAATAAAAATATACATTAATACTATGGAATTATTAAAAAATAATTATATTGGATATTAACATAATATATTTATCAGCAGATAATGTGCATTTTTAGGGTATTATTCTATTCTTCTTTTCCACTTGAAGAAGGCATTAATATTCAATTACATTTTAGATATTGATTAGATTGTCATGTCGTTAGTGTAATTATATCTTTCTTTATAAGAGGATGGTGTGTATCAATTATTTTTCATAGAAAATTATGTACTTCAGCAGTTTTTTATTAAATAAAGTATTATTTTTTATTTAATTTCACCTTTGATAATCGTCAGAATAACACACCATTAGTGACATTGAATTCATATTGTGTGTTCATAATATTTGAGGTAGGTGGTATGAAATCCAATTCAATATTTTCATTTTGTTATGCTTATGAAATTGTAAAAATATCATGGAATAATTAATAATTGAATTTTTATTTTATATTTATTTAATTGATTGTGTAAATTAATTCATATGTGTGATTTTGAAATTGGTAATATAATTGGTCTGTTTCAATAATTTTTTGATAAATTAATTAAAATGATTTTGTGATGATAGACTTAGGTAATTAGTTTTTGAATTAATTAACGGTCATGATGTGATTAATTAATTTGCATTTTGTGAATAATTTGTTTTGAATTAAATAATGGAATGGATTAATTATATTATAAACTAAATAATAGATGAAACATTAGGTGTTAGACATCACATTATTCACCGGTGATATTGTTGTTAGACAGGGTTCTCTTCGCTAAAAAAATAAAAACATGAATGTGATTTTATGTGTTAGAAATCGTGTTGTTCAACAAAGAGATTAGGTGTTCGACATTTCATAATACCCAAATAATATAAATATATGAATGGGATTTTGGTTATTAGGAATTGAGTTCTTCACCAGTGATATTAGGTTCTAGACATGGCGTTCTACACCAATAATATAAATATGAATGATTTTTGGATTGAATAAGAGACATAGATTAAACCAGAGTCTATGTAGTTAAATAATGAATATTAAAGAATGTGACAACCCATTTATTTAGGCATTATATATATAGTTACTATTCGAATACTTATTCTGGCTATGAGTCGAAGTGGGTATCGTCATCAGGTTTCCCTTAGGAACTTAGATAGGATGTTGTTTAATTATTCAATTCTATTATTTCTATAATATACCTCCACAGTATTATTTATATAGCATTTTCATGGTTTACCTAGACACCGGTGGTCCTAGACTCCGGATATTTATATCTCACACCCTATTTGGGATGTTATTGCACTGGGGTACCCAAGTAGACTTTCTTGTTCTCAGTACCTTGGAAATTTCTATTTTTGTTTGATATACCTGTTTGTTAGGAGCAAAGGACCAACTGGAAGCTTGGGATGATCATGGAGATTACCCATGGGGATTGAGTTTTTTATATGTTTTTTTTAAAATATTTAAAACATGATTTTTTGTTTAAATCAATCAGATATTTTTCACCATGAAATTCTCGAGATTTATAAACTAGTGTTGGCCATTTTTTTATTAATTTGATATTAAAATTTTCTTCTACTATTGTGATTATTGCTTTATATTTGCTTTCGTTGTCGACATATATTTATATTTTGTTATACTACTAAAAAACATTACTATAAGGTTATATTATTCATACTAACGATAATTACACCCACACTACTATTCGGTAGCTTTCAGTGTACGAGGAGGCATGCTAGAGGTCATGTGGTAACCGGTCCGGCTACCGGTTCGATGGTAAGCTTGGTCGGGTGGTTACAAATTTCCCGTATAATAAGTATATATTTACTATACATATATTACAAAACCATATAAATATATATCATACCATATATTATTTTCTTATAATATCTTATAAACCATTTTTTAACATTTATTTATTAAAATCTCGATTCTATGTGTAAACTCCTATGTTTATCATGAATGATTTTGCTTTCATGTCCCAATCCTTATTCTTTGAGAATTATAACATCATCTTTATAATTTTAATCATGTCCTGATTATAATATTTAATCATTTTATACTATTTTATAACTATTCATATAAATAAGTGATGAAAATCAGTTACATCACTTCGTGGAGATGGTAGTTTGTACATATACATGAGTGATTTTTCCATTTTTCAAAAGTTTAATTGGATAAATGTTAAATAATAATTTAAAATTAAATTAACATAATAATTTCATAGATAAGAAATATGTTCCTTAAATATATCATTATAATAATCAATTTTATATTGTGATGAAAAAATGCATCCCTTCATAAAGGTGGCAGTCCACAAGTACACATAAGTGATACTTTCACTTCCGATTTGATTCAAAGTAGTCGAATAATGGTTGTTCCATCATCATAATAATACTTAATTATATGTAAAATTATAAATTCCATATTTCTGAATGGATACAATATATTTTGACGAAATAAAATAAGAAATAAAATTGAAAGTACTCAGTGGAGAGTTATACCACTTCATTGAGAAACCTCTTTTAGCTTGCAGATTATGCCTTTAGAAGAAGGTATTTTAGAAAGGCCAAAATCTATAGGGTGTGGGGAAGGAATATATGAATATATTAGGGTAAAAATTTAATAATATCTTACTCTGAAACATTTTGTATAAGGTAGTATATAATTTTCCTTTTATAAGTGATTAGAGGGGAACCCTTGGAATAACTTATTATATTGAAATAATGTAAATTAATTTGAATCCTAAAGTGTCTCAAAATTACTATATATTAACAATAAGAGAATGATAAGTCGAAAATAAACTCATAAAATATTATTTAAAAAAGATTTGATTATTTTTAAAGACTTATATCTTAATTTTAACAAATTTTAGACCCTTTTAAAATTACCATGATATTAAGGTTATTTATTCCATAAGGGTGAAGAATGTTTCAATAAGAGGTCTAGTGACCCCTAAGTTATAATACCCATAGATTTTAAAAGAGTAAAATCATATTATATAGCGTTTATGACATGAAACAACAATATTAGAAGAGAATATAAAACCATGATAATTTAACATATATATTTATTTTTAAATAAATGAAATATCAGTGAATGCTTGTGACGCACTGAACACCAGGTTTAGATGAACAACAATAATCTATTAAAATATTATTATTTAAGTATAACAATTATAAAATAGATATTATGTTGTCGAGTATGGATAATAATAACTAAATTATTAAAATTATATATTTGTCCCATGTATAAAAGAAATCAATTATTGTAGATTTATTTGAAATAAAATAAGTACCATTTAAAAGAGAAATAAATGTTTTCTAAAAAACATTATTTTCTATAATGCAGTTTATTCAGGCATGTCCCACATAATTTGAAATTAATTATTTAAAATTTTATAACATTTAATTTAGAAAATAAAAAAATTTAAAATCTACATGTAAAAAGTATATTTCTTTATATTTTTTATTATTTTTGAAAAGATTTATTTTTTGGTAAATTGTTTAAAATAATGGATTTTATTGAAAACTAACATTCATTTTTAATTATTTAAAAAGAATAATTATTTTATAATTTGGTTTTAAAGTAAAACTACTTCAATTATATTAAAATTCCACTAATTTAGTTCATTAGAAGCAATTTCATATTGGTTTTGGATATTAAAATATTCTGTACTTATGTGAATGTTCTCGTTGGAAATGAACTTTTTTGTCACGTTTGCATGAGTAATTATAAATTAGATTTTTAAGATTATGTGAATTTTAATTAGAAAAATATATACCATATTTGGAATTAGAATAATTTATTTTATAAAATATGTTGAAATTAATTTTTTACCATTTTGAATAATAAAAACAATAAAAATTAATTACCCCGTTTAATGTAAAAATAGGTTTACTTGGGGTTAAACTAAAAAGATAAAGGTTTAAAGGACCTATAAAATTATAAAAAATTTATGGACCTAATTTTATATTATAACCTATATGGTTCTATAATGATTTATATTTTAGGATTTTTCAATGTTAAAAAAATATATTTAATTGATTATTTTCAAAAATACTATGTGTGTCGTCTCCCAACATATAAAAGGCCACCCCTCTCCTCCATTCTTCACACTACCAATTCTATTTGCTAATAATAATACCTATACAAAAATATTCCTTATGCAACTCACCACATACTAGATTCCTATAAAAGATAATAAATCAATTCTATGATGGATTTATGTTAAAACTAATGAGTTTTCTCTAAGAAGTAATATTTTTTACAATGCATTTTCATTTTTTTCTTATTATCGATCATTATAATATGTTTAAAAAATTTAAAAAATTTAAAAAGTATCAACTGTATACTAATATTTTATAATGTTAATGTAATAACCTATATGTATTTCCTCTTCTATCAAATGGGAATTTAAATCAACAATCGTGTGTACTGCACGCTATCACCTCACGAACTGGTGTAGTTCTTTTCCATAACCACATTTTAATGATTTATATAATGATTGATTTAACATATTTATATGATATTTATGAAATTATTATAGTTTTTGAATTATAATATCCCACATAACATCTTACTTAACATTTTTTGGATGATACGATAACGTCTCTCAAGAGTACGAAAAACTACCACCTTGTGGAGAGATATGATTCATTTCTCACATATGCTTTTTTATGGAAGGTTTTAAAGATAAATTTAATGAATATATGTGATATATGTAACCTCAAAATACATCTTTAAATATAATATCACATATAACTTTTTACCTTTATCTCTATTTGAAAACAACATTGTTTCATGTGTGTATGTGTGGATTACCACCTCTAAATTGCATTGTGAAATGTTTTTAATTTTATTTTACATGGATTATCATAAGGATGGATTTTATTGATATACATTATATATATAAAATTATAATTACATTTTAAAATTTTAATTAATATTTATTTTCCATTAATTTTATCCGATGATTAAAATGCAGAAAACTTTCACGTGTTCGTACAACCTACCGTCTTTATGAATAGTGTAATCAATTTTCAATCTCTAGCTTTAATAGGTTATTTTAAATAACGATCTATTTAATATAAGTTATATTAATAACATTTATAAAATTCCATAGATGTTTTAACCTTGATAATATAAAATTTTCTAGATTTAATGAACAAAAATTTATATTAATAACAAAGTAATTATCACCCAAAATCGCGATTTTAACTAATTTTTCAATAAAAAAGTGATAAAAGACTATATGTCAATCACATATAGAATGATATATATGAGTATGGTTATTTTATATATTTATAATAATGCTATATTTTTTATATTGAAGCTTCAGACACTGGAATGTGAGAAAACCCTAACTTGGATACCCTCTCAAACTGGTTCCAAACCCAAGTTTTCACGAACCTGATGGGAATTCATGATACCCATGGGCTCATGACTAGCACCCAAGCAACAAATAAAAACCAGTGGGAATAATTTCTCCTAACCTAAAGCAATAATATTAAATTTATATATATATAAGATAAAAATCAGAGGAAATTAATTTATACCATGATTGGAAGAAGACAACATAAAAAATACAACTCAAAATAAGTCAAAACATCACAAGTACAAGTCAAACATCATAGGACTACCAAAATTGAAAAACTGACTACTCCATGTGATATTTTGTTCAACCTCCCACAATCTCACCATGAGCTACCTATATAAATATAGAAGAAACCATATTTCCTCACTATAGAGCCTTACCTATCCCAGCATTGAAAGACATATAGATCTCTACACACCACTAAAGGGGGTATAGCATGTAAGCTAACATGCTTAGTAGGATCCCAGCCAGGTGTTGAGTAAAAATAACCTATAAAATAATCTAAGAATGTTAAAATATAAATCAAATAAGGCCTAATATAAATTTTAGAAATTTTTAAATCATAATAATTGAAAATAATTTCCTTTCCCCTTATTCCTCATTTCCCATTACTATAGGTAATTTAGGTTCAAAAAAATTTACAAATTTTAAATCAAACCATCTATCACATATCATATTAAAACCATAAAAGTAAAATATAAACAATACTAGAAAAAATCATCCAAATAATAGGTAATATCACATGAAAAAACATACTAGGTTAAGATAGCCAGGATAGTCATACCCTAAACATAGACAATCACACACAGATCATGTCCCTAGAGACAGGTATTGAAAATAGGTAGTAGAGGAACACTATGTAAAGTGAGTCTACCAGTATTTTCTATCAAGTATCTAGAATAATATTCCTAGTAAGTAGGATAATATCTCATGATTGAACCCTATGAAAATATAAAAAAATGAGGCATATTACTACTTATTCAACCTAAGTACCCAAGCCCTGTGATGTGCTCTATTTTGGAAATCAATTCATTAAGTCATTTTATCAAAACCATTCTTTAAACCCCATTTTGAAAAAAAAATCACATTTCTTGGAATTTATTTTCATTTAAAAAAAATAGGTAAAAACATTCTTTTTCCAAATATTCTTTTCCATACACAAAAATAAAATCACTTAATCATTCCATTTCATATAAAAATATTTTTATCAAAACCATAGAAATTTAGTTCACCAACATAGACTATAGATAAAACCACCTACCTCAAGCTTGGGTTGAAGACGCCCGCAATGGGATCCACGTGCATGGAAGAAAATAATAATGAAAACATCAGATATATAATAATTCCCTACATATCATAGTTGATTCAATTTAGCAAAAGGTTCAGTGAATAATAGGTAATAACCCACCCGTCAAGAAACTCGCATGCCACACCACAACCCAAAAATGTTTATCCACCAGAGAATGATCACACAAAAAATCCATGATAACTTAAGGAGAATCATCATCAAAGATCAACATATCCAATAAATTAATAAAATAGTACTACTGATATCCAAGATTATAAAATAACTGAAGGATTATTCTCATGGAGTGATGTAACCATACTACAACAGAGATCCATCACTAAATAGAATGATTTAGATGGAGCGTAGGTACCTAAAACATCCCTAAGAGACTCTAGGTTAATAGAAAAAAGTATATGGATTAATGAAATAACGAATCATCTGTTATCACCCTAATAACCACCACCTGGGAGGGTTATACGGTATGTAACCCCTTTATATGATGTGTAATCTATGAAGCACACATACACTGAAAAACAATTTCCAAATTACAAATAATATCTATTTTACTAATAAAATATGTGAACTAAATATATGGGGTGTAATCTATTCATAATGTGAACTAGACTCTCATATTCTACCTAAGAGACATTACATTTTATGTAATCCCATTGCACAGTGTGTTTTGTTTCTACAAAGGTGGTGCCTTGGTCAAATTAACAAAAAATACTTTTTTATTGAAAAAATAATTACATGAGTCTAAATTACAGGATTCTTTTAAAATATCTATCATAAAGGGGTAGTAAATCAATAGGGAGGTCATCAAACATGGTGGTGACATGGTTGACTCCCATATCTTCCAAACCATCCGCAGCCGTGTTCACTTCATGAAAGGCATGCATAATAATATATATTAAGTCCATGAGAAAATGAAGACGGCCCATCTATCATGTTGTAAGAGGCCACACGAGGTGCATAACACCATTGAAAATAGATTGAATGATGGTAGTTGAGTAACATTCAATCCTGATGTTGTTCCAACTGTGTTTCTTGGCGAAGGAGATAACATAGATCATGCTCATTATTTTAGCCTCTAGAGATTAGGATATTCCACAAGTGCCATATAAACATAAAATAATCTTCCTAGAGTAATTTATAAAAATACCGCTGCAACTCAATGGTCCTGAGTTTCATTATATGCAACATCGTCATTAAATTTAATCCATCCTAGGAACATAGCTTTCAAAAACACTTCAAAAGTTCATCTACAGTGAGAATAAATACCGTTAACCCCAATATGATGTTGAATCCAAAAGTCAATCACTGTGTTGTTGCCAAATTCCTTTTAAATTGAAGTAGCTTCTTGAATGGAAATAAAGATCCACATATGACCTTCATTTACATTATGTGACTAGTGGATATGAATAATAGCATTCCTATAATCCATAGTACATGAAGAAGTTCAGAAACAATATTTAAGAAAAGTCTATTGATTTGCTGAGAGGCTACAAGATCTACATAACATTGAAGATCAGAGTTGGTTGAGTCCTAATGTAACCATATGCACTAAAACATATAAAGCACATAATTCCCCAAATCAGTAGTAGTTAAAAAGAAATAAAATTATGTTTAATTTCTTCACAATGTGGGTTACAAATACAACATTTAGAGAAAAGATGAATCCCAAAAGACTGATGACAAGTGTCAACGAGAATCCTCTTGTGATAAAGACACCAAATCAAATTGAATCTCAATCATTTTAACCATAATTAATCAAAAATTTTAATCCAACAAAAATAATTTTCAGAATTAATAAATCCATGATTTTAAAAAGTTTTCTTGTCTAGAATGTAATTATGAGCATGATCCCAAATTAAAAAACTTTTAGTGCTGGAAAAAGGGTAGCTGTCAATGACATAATTGACGTCAATAGTGAAGAAAATGTTTTTTACGTCGGTTACTTTTTTACATCGGTTTTTGGCCGACGATATTACAGGATATGTAATAAATATTATTTTTTACGTCGATTATTTTAAAATCGACATAAAAAATAAATCTGAAGAGTTTTTCACGTTGGATCCTAAAAAACTAACATGAAAAATGCATCATAGTGGTGAATTATTACATAATTTTTAAAATAGATGATGTTGTATATCATTTATTAAGTCTATTATCTAATAACCAAATTAATAAATTGTTCATCCTTATAATTTTTTTATAGGTTATAAAAAACGGCATGAAAAACATTATCATAATGTCGGTTATGATAAAAATTGACTTGATAAACGCATATGCGAAGTTGTATTTCATGTCAGTTATTTTTATTTGACTTGAACACCAATATACTACATCGGTTTTTAAATAATTGATGTAAAAACAATTCCCATTCATTTATTACATCAGTTATTTTATAGCTGACAAAAACACCTGTATGTGAAGCATTTTTCATGTTGGTTATCATTTGACCGATGTGAAAAAATATATACTACATCGGTTATTTAATAACCGATGTAAAAAACTATCTCATTGAATTTATTATGTCGGTTACAAAATAACCGACATAAAAACCAATTTTTTTTAAAAAAATTGGTCAACCATTATTATTCTCTCACAAAGAAGACCTGAACAAAGCAGATAACAGACTAAAACCCAACTATAATACATACCAGAAAAAAAACAAAACTATACCAAAACAAGAAAAACCAATGAAAAATTAAACATTCAAATAAATAACAATAAAAACAGAAAATGTCAACTAAAAAATTCCAAAAAACCATGGACAACCCCCACCCCTAGACACCCCCATACCCCATAGACACCCTCCCACCCCCAGGACACCCCCCCCCCCACCCCAACCCGCATCCCCTGGAGACCACCTTACCCACTGGACACCACCCCACCCAACTGGACAACCCCCTGGACACCCTAGCACCCCCTTGGACACCCCCAGCCCCCTGGACAGACCCCCACCCCTAGACACCCAACCCTCGGATACCCACACCCCCCTGGATAGCCCCCCACCACCTAGACACCCCACCACCACCCTGGACACCTTCCTTGACATCCCAACCCCTTTGGACATCCCCCTCCCTTGGAAACCCCCACCCACTGGATAGCCCCCACCACCATGGACACCCTCCCACCCCCTGGATAGCCCCCACCGCTGGATAGTTCCCCACCCCATGGACAACCACCCACTCCCCTAGACAGCCCCCACCCCAATGGGCAGGTCCTCATCCCCTTGGTCATCCACCCACTGCCGGACCACCCCCCCCACCCCACACCACCAACCCCCTAGACATACCCCACCCCCTGGACCGGCCCCCACACCATGTACACCCGCCCACCCCCTAGATAGACCCCACCTCTTGGACACCCCCGCTAGACAGCCCCCACCCCCACCCCTCGACATCCCCACACTCCTGGACAGACCCCACCCCCTAAACACCCCCACACTAAACACCCCCACCCTTGGACACCCACCCTCCCCCTGGATAGTCCCAACCCCCTCAGACATCCTCTCAACCCCCAGGACATCCTACATCCCTTGAAAAGGCCCCCACCCCAGGAAACCTCCCCCCCCCCCACCACCTTGGTCGCCCCAAGACCTCCCTCCCACCCCCTAGAAAACCTCCACCCCCTACACACCACCCCAACCCACTGGACATTCCCCACCCCCGGAACTGATCCCCACCCCTAGATACCCTCTCATCCCCCTGGATAGCCCCACCACCCTGGATAGGCCCCCACCACCCTAGACACCTCTGACCCCCTGGACGATCCCCCTTAGATAGGTCCCCACGTTCATGAACATACTCCACCCATGGACACCCCTCCCCCATGGACAACCCCCACCCCATGGATTGTCCCCCTCCCCTTGGGCATCCTCCCATCCCTTGGAAAGCCCCCACCCCTTGGACAACCCCCACTCCCCTGGACATTCCCCACCCCCTTGGATGGCCCCACCCCTAGAGATCCCCCCACCCCCTGGACACCCCCACCACCTGGACACCCCCACCCCCTGGACAACCCCCCTTCCCATGGACTCCCCACACACCTAGAACCCCCCCATCCCTAGACAGCCCCACCCCCTGGACAGCCCTCCACCCCCAGGACAGACCCCACCACCCTATCCACCCCCACCCCCTGGACACCCTCCCACCCCCTGGACTGCCCCCACCCCCTGGACAAGCCCCCCACCCCTAGAAGGCCCCCACCACATTGAACATCCTCCCACTCCCTAGACATCCCCCACCCCCTGAACATGCACTCACCCCCTTGGATAGGCCCCCACCACCCTGGTCACCCCACCTGGACCACCCTCCCACACCCTTGATATCCCCCACACCCCAGACACCACCCCATCACACTGGAAAACCCCCACCCCCTAGATTGGCCCCCACCCCTGAACTCCCCCACCCCTAGACAACCTCCCACCCCCTGGATAGCCCCCACCCCCTAGACCTTCCCCCACCCCTTTGGACATCCTCCCACCCCACTAGGCAGTCCCCCCTCCCCCCACCCCTTGGACACTATCCCACCCCCCTACATCCTTGGACACCCTCCCACCCCCTAAACAACACCCCCACCCCCCATGGACAGCCCCCACCCCTAGACACCCCCGCCACCTTGATATCCCCCACCCCCTAGGCACCCCCTAACCCTTAGAAACCCCCACCCCCTAGACACCCCCCATGAAAATATTACTATGCTCTGCCAATGTATAAAACAAGCAGAAATATAACCTGAAGTAGACCAAAACCAGACCAGAATCCATACCAGGAAAACATCATAACTAATCATAAATAAGAATAAGTAGAGAAAAATAAAAAATCCACATATATAACATTCAAAAAAATTGTTTCAACTAAAAAAATCAGTCCAAAAAAAATAACTACAAAATATAGAATTATAATTACAATATTCAAATTTCATTTTTTAGTATGAACAAACTGAAATCCAATCAAACCTGTAAAATAATTTGACCATTCAACTTGTATATCATTGAACTCTTAAGAACTATAGGGTTGAGGGTCATAAAATATCTATAAATTAAAAGGATTGTAGTTAGCATGTATAATGAATAAATCAAATTGAATATTATGGAAATTTTTATATGGAAATCATACCATGACAAACTTCACTAGTGGTCTAGTTGTAATTATTTCATTCATAAATCCTAACATATAATATGTCTATTCAATAACACCTTGTTTTTCAGGAAAATTCTATTTAATTGATTTTCAATTGAAAATATCATTTTTATGTAATACATCGAAAAGTACATATTATAAATGGATATTTACCATTAATGTAACATATGTGATCATGAAACTCTTTTTCTTTTTGTTTTTTTGAAAGTAGACCCATCCCCTGTTATAAAATAATACAAATGGGATAAATTTAAAATCCATTATAATATAAACTATTAAGTAAATGAAACTCACTTTTCCAACGTATTCTTAAATCATCCCCACATATCGCTATGGACAGAGCATATCCAAAAAAGTGTTTTCTCCCTTGGATAAAAAACACATAACATCCCATGATGACTGATATAAAAGAAAATTTATGGTTAGTGGTTTTTTATGATAAAAGATAATGAAACTTTTCCAAATATATGTTTCATAACTCTCACAAAAAGGCTTCGTCGAACACTACGTGATTATATTATGTTCAAATCGTTCAGAAATATAAAGTGTTCTTTGTTACTCATCCAAAGCATGTGCTTCAAGGGAAATAAAATGTGGGTCCATGTATCTATATACATATGTCCGCTCATTCTTCTCACACAAGTTATAAATATACCTAATACAAAATAGATATAAGTATACATTTTTAATGAATATAAATCAGGGAAAGTTGTTAATATTTCATGGAAAAAATATACAACACATTGATACCCAACATATCTCCACTAACAAGCTCTGATATATCATTTTATACAATTCCCACATTTATTTCACTTCCACAAACATTAGAATCCATTTGAAACTTGTAATGATCAGCCAAAAAATTTGAATATCTTGACAATCTATCAAGACATCTAGAATCTGTATCTGATGTCATTGAATTTTTTTTGTCTATAATGATTTTATCTTTATTTTAAGTATTCCTATAAAAACAAATAGAAAAATATATTATTTTTAAAATGTTAAAAAAACTTTAATAAAAAATAAAATAAAAGATATAACATACACACCTCTATGTTAATTTGTTGCAGAAGTCAGGATAGCCAAAATAAAAAGTGGCCAATACTATGTTAGACTGTCATAACCACATCTATATGTAATGGTACTCGAGCTCATATTTCTATAATATCTTGTACAGTGACCCTATTATGATCAACCTCTAACTATTTATGATAATCTGTATCTACTGTACAATATAACAGCCTATGTGCGACTATATGATGGTGAGGATTATAAACATACAACTCACAATAAGTAGGAAGTTGTGGCGGATATGTATGATAAAAAATAGGGTCCACAGGCTGATGTGGGGAGTGGGAGCTAGTGGTGGAGGTGGAGGATAAGTAATGGGGTCTGTAGGGGGAGGTGGAGGAGTGGGAGCTGTAGTCTGAAATTTTCTTTGCATATATGAAAACATTGAGAGTATCGATACGCTAATCTTTTCCTCCATAGTTGTACTAATATTATTAACTTAATCCTCCAAAGATTCTATTTTTTTATAAACACCCTCAGGAGAAGTAGTTGATGAATGTGGCAATACTTTTCAAACTTATACTCCCATCGGATATCCTCATACACGAACAGGGTGTTTGGGGTTTCCCAATGTTGTAGATAAAATATCATTCCACCAAGCAGTTGTAAATACCCTATATAAGCGCTTATCCTAAAGAGATTCCCATATTAATTAATTGAACGATTCTATAATTATTTAAATTATATAAATAATATAATTAACTTAAATAAATAAAATAAATATCTTACAATCCTCTAAACTATGATTCTCAATTCTTCTAAAAGATATTACCCATTTTTCCTGTCCAAGATCACTTCCATTTTTCATATTTAGATTGAGTGTATGGATGGGATACCTCTCTAGAGATTGAATACTCAGCTCTCAGTTTTTTGTAATTTTTCAACCATCATTCACGATTCCAATAATGTATACCCTCCCCGAGATAAAATATGAGGGTATACATTTTTATATTAGATATCCTGATGATATTTTCTAGTTTTTTGTAATTTTACAATATTAAAATAATTAACAAAACATTAATAAAATCATTTATATAATAAGGATTATAAAAGTTTACATTTCCCTTACCAAAAAATAATCAATTTTTCTACATTCAAAAAATTGTATCCATGTGTATTCATATATTAATTCATATATATGACCTGGATTTTTATAATTCCTATAACCAAAAATGAAATCACATGTGAGTGTTTATTTGAAATCCATCCATCTCCTTATAGCCATCAATAAAAATTTCCTCTGGAATCCTCAAGTGTTAGTAATATCACATGCCATATTTTTTAGAAGAGGTAAAAAATATTATACAAGAAAAATTTAATGATTAGTCAAACAATTGCTAAAGATCTTACAAAAATATTTTTCCACAACTGAGATATTATCGATTTGTCCACACTTCTCCAATCATCATACAAGATGCTTATTTCTCTTTTACCATGAGTTGATACAAAACTCTTAAAATATTTTCCATTTGGACCTCTAGGTATATCAACGTCATCAAACTCAATGAGTATTATCTGGTCCTGGAAACAGGCAAGTGGTAATTTTGGTAAACATGTGTAGCCATGTTTACCAACTCCTGAACTCTTCTTTGTCATTATGGGAACACATGAGGAAGATTGGGGAACATCAAGAGGAGCATTTGAATGTTCCTCCCTAGTGTTTTGATCATGATTATTATCTCCAGGATCATGTGGTTGATCAACTGATTGATCAGTCATTATCCTTCAAATCAAAAAAGAAAGCATTAGTTCAAAAATATTCAAATTCAGATATCACAATACTAATGTAATCAATAAATGGAAAACTGAAATAATTTTCATAATAATAATCATGGTAAATATTGTAATCATGTTAAATAATGGTAATGATTGTAAACATGTTAAACATGGATGATTAATTTTTATTCACCAAAAACAACAAATATATAAGTTATGTAAAGGTAAACTATGGTAAACTATGGTAAACAATGGTAATCATGGTAAACATGGTAAACATGGTCAATATGTTATGCATGTTAAACAGTGTTAAAGATTGTAAACATGGTAAACATGGTAGTGTAATTGTCAATTTACAAAAACAAAAAATATATAATTTATGTAATGGTAAACTATGGTATGCTATGTAAAACTACGGTAACCATGGTAAACATGGAAAATATGGTAAGCATGTCAAACAATTGTAAAGATGGTAAACAGGGTAAACATGAATGTGTAATTTTCATTCAATAAAAAAAAATATATAAGTTATGTAAAGGTAAACTATGGTAAACTGTGGTAAACTATGGTAAACTATGGTAAACATGGTATATATGGTTCACATGTTAAGAAATGGTAAATATGGTAAACATGGTAAACATTATAGTGTAATTTTTGTTCAAAAAAATCAATAAATATATTAGTTATGTGAAGGTAAACTATGGTAAACTATATTAAGAATGGTAAACATGGTAAATATAGTAAGCATGTTAAACAATGGAAATGATGGTAAACATGGTAAACATGGTAGTGTAATTGTCATTCAAAAAAATCAATAAATATATAAGTTATGTAAAGCTAAACTATGGTAATCTATGGTAAACATGGTAAACATGGTAAAATTGGTAAACATGGTAATATAATTTTCATTCAAAAAAATCAATAGATATATAAGTTATGTAATGGTAAACATGATAAACTAAACTAAACAAAAGTAAAATAAACAAAAATTTATAACATTTTATGAAATTAATATATGTAAACAAAAAATAAATATATGATACCAATAATATTAGGAGTTTACAAATTGATTGTTTTCCCAAATTCTTTAATCATGTTCATTCTTTATGGCGCAAAACAGGTCTTCAACAAGCTCATCATTATTTTCTTCTAATATTTTCATAGAAGTAGGGAACTCACATAAATCAACATCTTCATCAAGTTGATCACCACCAACATATTGTTTTTCCCTTGTAAAACAGCATACCACTTCATATAATTTTGATAATCTACATAAAAAATCTATTTTTCATGTGTTGACATTATAAAAGAACATGATGTGTCTTCCAATCTATCTATATTAACAACTTTCATTCCAAATTTATCATTTCTAACACTACTGTTACTGATAATTCATTTGCTGTTAAAATTAGGTACATTAATTTTAAAGTAATCATCCTCCCATATTTTTTCAATGACTCCAAAATATTCACTTCATTTAGAAATAGGTTTTTTTTCTTTATAACACAAAAAATGCATTGATTCTACAATCCTCAATACACCACTATTCTAAACTGCACTTCTATTGTAATGAGATTTCGTATGAAAGGTATATCCATTAATTTCATTCCTGGACAATATTATCAAAATTAATCTTAGACCACCCAATAACCATATTAATTTCTCTGATACATATGATCTACCAAGAAGTTTCTTTTTAAACCATGTAAATTTTTTTGTTGTGATCATTCAAAATCCATATTTCTTTCTTATTTGGATGACATTGTTTCAACTCATTAATATGCAATGTGATATACGATTGAACATCATCTACGTTATTTAAGATGTATAATTCTACCTTCTTCATCTATTCATTTTACAATGATTTAACTTTCAATCCATGAATTCCCTATCTATCATTATTAACTTGTTCATTGTGAAATGGAGGCAAACCTATGTGCTCTACCACAGCAAAGTATCTTGTACATAACTCCACTACCTCCTCATAAATATACTTTTCAATAATGGAGGCTTCATGTAGATATGGATTCATAACATAACCATTGAATATTTTCAAATAACATTCAAAATGATACATCTAATAAAGATATACATTTCCACAATGATTTATTTCTCTTACTATATGTACCATTAAATGCACCATTATTTCAAAAAATGGTGGAAAATAAATTTCCAATTGACAAAATATAGAAATTTCATCCTTTTACATAATGTTCAAAGCATTCACATAAATAAACTTATTACAAAATAAATTAAAAAAAATAACACAACTTCATTATAGTCTTTCTAACACGGATGGGAAATATTCCATGCAATAAAACTGGTAGAAGTTGTTTCATCATGACCTGAAAATAATGATATTTCATACCTATGATCTTCAAATCCTTCAACATTTGATGAATAAACATGAGGTACTTTGATATCATGAAGACATTAACAAATACTAAATTTCTTCCTCTTGTATAATGTATGACAAGTCGTGGGAAGAAATGTTTGTCTTTCATTCGGAGTGGGAGCTAACTCCAAACATATTCCAATTGCTACTATGTCTAATCTTGCATTCAACCAACCATTCATATCTTCTTTAAAATCTATCAATGTTCCAATAAAATTGTTACAGATATTCTTCTTCATGTTCATTACAACAATATTATGTTTCACTTCATGATATCTACAATATGGTAGCTCAAAAAATAATTAACTTTTCTTCCAAATATGTCCATCATTACCAGATTTATGTGTCTTTCCGAATCAAACATCAAGGTTTTTCACCCTATAAAAATACTCATCATGGGAGAAAGGTTTTGGAGAAATATAAAATTTTTGTGATCCATTGAATTCCTTTTTTAGTCTTCTATAATAGTGATCCATAGACAAAACCTTTTGATGAATCATGCATAATTATTTCCTCCCATTATGCAATTGACAATATTAAGTCTATTTTTCGGAAATTGGAAATGATTTATGCCCCGTAACACTGTATCCAGAAAAAATATAAAAAACTATAGGATTCCATTTATAGTGAACATAATCACTACATGCAGATGAAAATATTCCATTTTATAAGATTCATACACCCTAATAACATGCTCCCAAAAATGTTTCAAGTCATCAATCAATGGTGACAAGAACACATCAATAACATTTTTGGGTTTTTTAGACCAAATATCAATATAATCAAGATGATATATTTTCTATTCATATAAACATCAGAAGAGAGTTTTTAAATTACCAATTAAACAAGATATGAACTATGTGTGCTACTGAGGGTTCGATATGGATTCATTCCATCTGTGCAGAACCCTAGTCTAATATTTCTAATTTAATTTTCAAATGTAGGATACTTCTGATCAATTTTCTTCCATTGTAAACAAACATAAGGAAGACATATTTTTCCATCACATATCTACTCAACATCAGGCCACGATAACCTTTTTGCATCATTTGAATTAGCAAATAAACCTTTCAAATGTTGAATTATAGGAAGATATCAAAATACATTAGTAGGGATATCTATAATCTCTACATAATCCTATGATTTTTCTTTCAACTTATACCGTGATGTCCCACCTTTAGGTCACTCTGAAAAAAATCCATATTCCTTCCTATATATCATATATTCATTTGGACATGCATGGATTTTTGTGTATCCCAATCCCATCGGGCATAATATTTTCCTGGCCTTATAATGTGAATCTGGAATATCATAGTCTTTTGGAAGAATGAGTATAATGAATTATAGAATCTCTGTAAAACATTTTTCACTACAACTATGTTTTTCCATCAGGTTAATCAATCTTAACACCGTAGACAATACAGTAAATTCCATAAAATGAGGATACAATGGTTTTTCAGTATCACCATACAACCGCAGAACATTTGGTTCTATATCAATTTCTATGGTTGCAATATCACAAATCATTTCTTCCATTAAATTGGAGTTACCATATTGCAAATCATCATCATCAATAGATCTGGCATTCAGTTTAGTTTCACCATGCCAAATCCAAGGGACGTAACTCAGTTTAAAACCATGAAATATTAGATGATATTTGATCTCTCTACTTTTCAACTTCTTCATATTGAAACATTTTAAGCAATGACAGAAAAAATGTTACTATTGGAAACATTTTTTATTGAAAATTCACAAAAGGAATCAACACCTTCCTTATATTAATTATTCATTAGATGTGCTGTAATCCAACTTGGATGCATTATTAACTATAAAAAATATCAAAATAATACAACTGGTTAAGATAAGAAAATTTTATATTTATATGAAAAATATCATAATTTGAATTTAAAATAATTTTGAAATATAAAAAAATACATAAATATTTTAAAAAGATAAGAATGAAAATGAAACTATTGGGATATATATATATCTATTGTACATGAACTATTGGAATACATGTTTTCCGGAATATAATCTATTCTAACAGTTTCATGGAAACCGTCAGAAAATTTTTATAGCAACGGTTCATGAACCATTTGAATACACACTCTAGTATATAATCTATTGCTATAGGGGGTAGGGTAGTCTAGGGGGTGGGGGTAGTCTAGGGGGTTGGGGTGTTCATGGGGGTTGGGGTGCCTAAGGGTATGAAGGGGGTTGTCCAGGGGGTGGGGGTGTCCATGGGGGTGGTGGTGTTCATGGGGATATCCAAGGGGGGTGGGGGTGTCTAGGGGGTGTCCACGGGGGTGGGGGTGGTGTCCAAGGGGTTGAGGAGAATATCTAAGGGGTAGGGGTAATACGTTAGGTTTCTGGGGGGGGTGTAGTCCAACGGTGTGGCGGTGTCTAGGGGGTGTCTAAGGTGGTGGGGATGGTGTCTAGGGGATGAGGGGGCTATCCGAGGGGGTTGGGGTGTCCGAGGGGGTATAGGGGTTGAGGAGGCTATCAAACCCCTACCCCCAGTGGATAGCCCCGACCACCTAGACCGCCCCACCCCCATGGACAGCCCCTACCCCCCAGATAGCCCCCCAACCCCACACCATAGACACCCCCACCCTCCTAGACACCCTCCCACCCTCCTCAACACCTCTACTCCCCTGGACACCCCCATCCCCCTGGACACCCCCTACGCACTTGGATTGCCCCATCACCCCCTAAAAACCCCCTAGATAGCCCTCGAACACCACCCCCACCCCCTTGGATACCCCTATACACCCCAACCCCGTGGAAAGCCCCCTCACCCACTGAAAACTACCCCATCCGCTTAGACACCTCTGGACACCCCCACTGCCCTGGAAAAGCCCCACCCCGCATAGAAAAACCCACCACCATGGACCCCCCACCCCCACTCCCTTGGACACCCCTACCTCCTTGGATATCCCCCACCCCCTGGACACCACCCCCACCCCCTTGGAAACCCCTGGACAACCCGACCCCCTTGGATAGCCCCCACCCCCTAGACACTTCACCCCCCCCTGGACTACCCCCCCCCCCCCCCCATGATAGCCCCCACACCCCAGGACACCCCCATCCCCCAGAACACCCCCACCCCCATGAACAACCCCCCCTGAAAAGCCCCCCCGGACAACCCCAAACCCCTGGAAACCACCTACCCCCATGGACAACCCCTCACCCACCTAGACACCCCCACCCCTGGACACCCCTACCCCGTTGAAAAGCCCCCCCCCCCCCTGGACACCACCCCACCCTATTTGACACCCCCTAGACACCATCACAACTTGGAAAGCCCCCACCCCTTGGACAGCCCCCACCACTAGACCCTCTCACCCCCGACCCCCTTGGATAGATCCCTCATCCCCTAAACACCCCCACCCCTCTTGGACACCCCCTAGACACCACCACCCCCCTTGGACGACCCCCACCTTCTAGACAGTACCCCACACCCTAGACACTCCCTGGACACCCTCTCACCCCTAGACACCACCGACCCCTCACACATGGACCCCACCACCACCCCTGGACACCCCTACACCCTTGGACGGCCCCCTCACCCCCCTAGACACCACCCCACCCCTTGGACACCCTAACCCCATGGAAAGCCCTCTCACCCCACGGAAACCCCCCATGGACAGCTGTATACACCCCCACCCACTTGGAGAGCCCCCCCTCCCCCCACCTCTTGGACATACCTGCAACCCCCCATGGACAGCCCCCACACAGACACATGAAAGTACACACACACCGACATGATATAACACACAAAAATCGTAAAAATTCTTTATATCACTTCCATAGTTTATTTTACCAGAAAATAATATAGCATGGTATTAAATAAATCTATGACATTTACCATGATACAATAACAATGATAGAAAAATAAATCTCAAAACATATGTTAAAGGCATTGCAAAAAATAAAAAATGAAACCAAGGTATCTAAGGATTAAATTAGTGTTGCGAGTCGACTAGATAGATCTGGTGATAATAGTATGATGAATGATATTGGAAAAATGAGGTTGGAGGGCACAACATCGAAGAGTCTGTTGAGTCAATAAGGTTTTCCTTATGACTTCTCCATTCCTTCTTGTTTTGAAAATCACAAACACCTTATCTTAAGGAAAATTGCTTTTATAAGGAAAATTGCTTTTATAAGGAAAAATGCTTTCTTAAGAAAAATAGCTTTTATAAGAAAAATTATCCTTACATATATTCTTCCATATTTTTCTTAAGTATAAGTTTCGGATTCATTTTCTCGGAATCATTGAAACTTTGATATAAAGAATGTTGTTTTAGGGTTCGGATTCTGGACAAGAACTATAAGGAAGTTTCATTCCGAATTCCGGATATGAACTCTGACTAAGTTCTATTCCAGATTCAGGATACGAATTCTGAAGAAGAATTCTCATTACGAATTCTAATGAAGAAATCCCATTCCAAATTCTCATTACGAATTCTGAAGAATAATTCTCATTACGAATTCCAATGAATAATTCCCATTACGAATTCTAATGAAGAAATCTCATTCCGAATTCCCATTACGAATTCTGATGACAAATTCTCATTACGAATTCTGATGATGAATTCTCATTACGATTTCTGATGAAGAATTCCTATTCCGAATTCTCATTCCGAATTCACCTATTAAACAGAATCTGATTATCATTGTTTTATACACTCTGAATTTATTCACTCCGAACTTTCACTCCGAAGTTTTCATTCCGAACCTTTATGTTAGAGTTTAAAACGATGTTGTACATTCTGTTACACTTGTTTTGTTATAAAACGATGTCGTCTGTTTTGTTATAAACTAACCGTTGTCTAAGTGACACGTGTACAGGTCCCTCCGATCTTTAAGGAAAATATGACCGTTGGAGAAGGAGCCGACCTTACCTATAAATAGGATCTCATTTGAAAGAGCTCGTGGCTGTTGGAAAAACGACTGAGTTTTGTACCTGCATGCTGTTGAAGTGAATTCTAGAGAGAGAGGCTCTTATTAACTCTCAAAGCTTCATGCGACTCCGAATGTTGGTGATTACATTCGAGGGCTTCCGGGGATAGGAAGACAGAGGTGCCAACTACCTTAATGTTCGAGGGCTTCCTTGCCGAGGAGGACAGAGGTTGCCAACTACCTTGAAGTTGAGGGCTTGCGGGGATAGCAAGACAGAGACTCCGATCTTCGTATCGAGGGCTTACCCTGGTGTGGGTAAGACAGACTTGCTTGAAAGTATAAATCAAGGGACCTTTATCCAAGGTTGTTGGATACCCTTCTCTTTGGGTTAAAAGACTATTATCTTGTTACTAGTAGTTTTACTACTTGTTTTTATTCCGCTGCAATTTGTATCTTAAGGAAAGTATAACTTTCTTATACTTCCTTACTTACTCTGATTCATTTAGATTCTATACGCTTTAAGGTAGAATCTCATATTGTAACTTTTGTTATGTTTCAAATTCCGGAACCATATTTCCGGAACCTACTTTTGGAATCCCTTTCCAAGTTTAGTTCGGTGTTAGAGGTGTTGTGAATTTTCTTAGTTTAACTTTGTTAAACTTAGCCCTTTCCTTTTCTTAAGGAAACTTTAGTTATTCATAACTAACTTTAAAGGTTCCAAAGTAATTTTTAAAGTATAAAATTCACCCACCCCCCTCTTGTATATTGAGCATCTCATATTATATTTCGATCCTACAATTGGTATCAGAGGTTGGAAACCTCTTACTCTATACCATTCTTACATTTGGTATCAGAGCAGGTTACTGAAATACTTGTACTCACATACAAGTATTTCTTGCTCACTTTATCATTCCGAACTTTGTCATACTGATTTATCCATTATGAACTTTTCTCATTCCGAACTTTGTGATTACGATTCTGAGCTACTAACAAGTTTGTGTGCAAAGTTATCTTTAGTATGGCTGGAATTAATGTTGGATCTATTGACAATCTGAATCCTACAAGACCACCTATATTTGATGTTAATGATTATGAATACTGGAGAGATCGTATGAAGACATTTTTTATCAATACTGGAGTAGACAACTTTGTCATGCTTACTGGTGATTATAAAATTCCTGGCAAGGAAGTCAGAACCTTTACTAACCAGGAAAAGCAAGAATATCAACTCAACTATAAGGTACGCAATACTTTACTATGTTCAATGACCAGAAATATATATAGCCAAATCTCTTCTTGTGAAGCAGCTAACTGTATATGGAAGAAGATAGAGGTTACACACTTTGGGACTTCTAAGGTGATTGAGACTAGAAGAGCTATGCTTAGAGCTGAATATCATGGCTTCAATTTTCCTTATGGAGAACCTATCTGTAAAGTTCAACAAAGATTTATGACTATTGTCAACAGTCTACAATCTATGGGAGAGAACGGTTTAGATGATGAAGCTCTTGTGGACAAGATAATTGATATTATGCCCAATGAGTGGGAATCCAAGAGAACAGCTATAGATGAGAACAGGAAGGACACTCAAATTACTCTTGATGAATTATTTGGAACTCTTCTACAACATGAAACAAGAATGAAGAGAGATGCTGACAACATCAAGAAAAAGAATGGAAATGGTACTGTTGCTTTTACTACAACTTTGAATCAGATGAAAGCTAAGACTCCTGAGAGAGTAACCAGATCCAAATCTAAGAAAGTCATTTTCCAATCCGAATCTAGTGAGAGTGAAGTCTCAGAAAATGGATTAGCCAATCTTGCTCGAAGGATGAACAAGATAGCTGGACAGAGAAACTTTCAATCCAAGTATAAGAAAAAGGACAGGAAAGATAATAAAGATGGAGAAGTAACTTGTTATGAATGCAAAAGAGCTGGACATATTAGACTAGATTGCCCTATGCTCAAAAAGAAAGAAAGGAAGGAAAGACATTCAGACAGAAACAGGAAGAAGTATTATAAAGCTAAAGCTAAGAAAGTTCTGAAAGCTAATGACACCTGGAGTGCCAGTGGTGGTGACTCTTCATATGAATATTCTGATTATGAATCTTCAGGACAGATGAATCTTGGTCTTATAGCCAAATTGCCTATTGATAATCATTGTCTTATGGCTAAGGTAGGAAATGATGAATCATTGACCAATGTTTCTTTAAATTCTAATGATAGTAAGTATTATAACTCTTCTGATGAAGAATCATCTTCTGATGAGGAAAATACTTTACCTACTTATGAAGAAGTCTCTAGGTTTTCTGAACTTCTTGAGATTGAGAATTCCAAACTCAATAAGAAACTTGATAAGGAAAACTTTAGGAATTCTATTCTTACTAATGAGATATCATATCTTTCTAAAGATCTTGATAAGAAAAATGCTGATTTTGAAAATATTTCAAAAAATATTGTGGAAGTGAGTTCTGAGAAGAATAAACTTTCTAAAGAATTAGAAAAAGTAATTTCTAATAAAAATATTTTCGAGCCTAACTCTAGTTCTAAAACTAATAATTTTGAGGATAAAAACATGGTTGTAAAACTCAAGTCCGAAATTTTTTCCTCAGAGACGTGTTTATCAATCTTTACCCATGGTAAAGAAAATTTTGATATGATGTATTCCCAAATATGATCTTTAAGAAATAAATCCGGATTTGGTTATACCCATGCAAAACCAGTTTTCAGTAACAATTATTTTGTTCCTCAAAGTGCCCCATTTTGTACCAAGTGTCAATGTGGTGGTCACTGGGAAAAGAATTGTTCCTTAAATAAAACCCAATCCATAGGTTTTCATAATGCTTATTTTTCTAAGAAAATATGGGTTCCTAAAAATTTGTTGTCTGGAAATATGGGATCCAAGCAAGTTTGGATTCCGAAAATCTAACTTTGTTCTTAATTTCAGGAAAATAAAGAAAGTTCCAACAACAATATATG
Source organism: Viscum album (assembly GCA_963277665.1). Lineage (NCBI taxonomy): Eukaryota > Viridiplantae > Streptophyta > Magnoliopsida > Santalales > Viscaceae > Viscum > Viscum album. The sequence continues at coordinate 1,496,032,460 of OY728142.1, forward strand.
GTACATGGATAGTGGATGTTCCCGGCACATGACTGGTAACAAAAGTTTTTTCGAAAAGGTTATCAAAACGAAAGGAGGAAAGGTAACTTTCGGAGACAATGCTAAGGGAGAGATTGTTGGTATTGGTAATATTGTTCTTTTAGGTAAAACCTTGATTTCAAATGTTCTTTTTGTTAATGGTCTTAAGCACAACCTCATTAGCATAAGTCAGTTATGTGATGAAGGTTACCTTGTGAATTTTAGGAATGATAAGTGTTTAGTTCACAATTCCAAGGAAGAATTTATTCTCTCAGCCAATAGGCAAGAGAATGTTTACACCTTAAATTTAGAAGACCTAAGAATCCAAGATTTACCTTGCCTAAGTGCAATGGAAGATCACTCTTGGTTATGGCATAGAAGATTAGGACACTGTAACCTTAGAAACCTATGTAAACTCTCTAAGAAGATACTTGTTAAGGATCTACCGGAGCTTAGATTTGATTCTTCTAAAGTTTGTGATCCTTGTCAATATGGCAAGCAACATAAATCTAGTTTTAAGTCAATCGGTGAAGTCTCAACAACCGATGCATTACAGTTGGTGCACATGGATCTTTTTGGTCCAACACAAACTGGAAGTATTGGAGGCAAATACTATGTGTTTGTTCAAGTTGATGATTACACTAGATTTACTTGGGTCTATTTTCTAGAAAAGAAATCTGAAGCTTTTTTCTATTTCAAAAGTTTTAGAGATCAAGTTAAAAATGAGAAAAACCTTCCATTGAAAACTATTCATAGTGATCATGGAGGAGAATTTCAAAATTCTGATTTTGAAACTTTTTGTAGTAAGAAAGGTATTACTCACAATTTTTCAGCACCTAGAACTCCTCAACAGAATGGTGTAGTTGAAAGAAGAAATAGAATTCTTCAAGAGATAACTAGAACCATGTTGAGTGAATATTCTATTTCTAGACATTTTTGGGCTGAAGTTGTAAGTAATGCTTGTTATACTATAAATCGAGTTTTGATTAGACCTTTTCTTAATAAAACTCCTTATGAGTTATGAAATGGTAGAAAACCTAGACTTTCCTACTTCAAGGTTTTTGGTTGCAAAGTATTCATTTTGAATACTAAAGATAACTTACATAAATTCTCACCAAAATCTGATGAAGGGATTTTCTTAGGTTATTCCACAACCTCTATGGATTATAGAGTTTTTAATAAAAATACTTGCACTGTTGAGGAAACAGTACATGTAAAATTTGATGAGTCAGATCCTTTTGTTTTCAAACCATCCCAACTTACATCTTCGGATGTGTTTTCAAAAACTGATTGTCAACCTTTGATAGAAGAACCTTCTGATAAGGAAATTGTTCTAGAAGATACTTCTGAAACATTTACCCCAGAAGACTTTCTACCCTATGTTGATGAACAGGTTTTACAAAACCCAAATCAGGTGTTTCTTAAGAATCATCCCAGTGATAGTATCATTGGTGATGTAAATCAACCGGTAAGGACTAGAAGTTACTTAAGAAATGAAGTAGAACATCTAGAATTTCTTTCCCAACTAGAGCCTAAAAGAACAGATGAAGCTTTAGGTGATGATGATTGGATCAAAGCAATGCAAGATGAACTAAATGAATTCGAAAGGAATCAAGTCTGGACCTTTGTTGAAAGACCTAAGGAAACTTCTGTTATTGGAGTAAAATGGGTTTTCAGAAATAAATGTGATGAAAATTGAGTCATTGTTAGAAATAAATCTAGACTTGTTGATAAAGGCTATAATCAGCAAGAAGGAATAGACTATGAAGAAACCTATGCTCCAGTAGCTAGACTTGAATCTATCCGTATTCTACTTTCTTTTGCACCATTATTTAATTTCAAACTATATCAAATGGATGTGAAATGTGCTTTTCTTAACGGTTATGTTCAAGAGGAAGTTTTTGTTGAACAACCTCCTGGCTTTGAAGATACAAAACATCCAGATCATGTTTTTAGACTTACCAAAGCTTTGTATGGCCTTAAACAAGCCCCACGAGCATGGTATGATAGACTAACTGGATTTTTGCTTCAAAATAACTATGTTAAGGGAAATGCAGATCCAACCATTTTTATAAAGAAAGATAAGAAAAAAATTTTGATTGTTCAAATTTATGTTGATGACATTATATTTGGTTCAACTCAGCAATCTTTGACTGACTCTTTTGCTAGTCTAATGAAATCTGAGTTTGAAATGAGTGTGATGGGTGAGTTAACATTTTTCCTTGGTTTTCAAATTTCTCAAAAACCAGAAGGAACTTACATATCTCAACATAAGTATATTAAAGATCTTCTTAAAAAGTATGGTTATGACAACACTAAGAGTATAAGTACTCCCATCGGTACCTCAAACTCTTTAGATCTTGATGAAGCTGGGAAACCAGTAGATCAAACATCTTTTAGAGGTATGATAGGAAGTATACTTTACTTAACAGCTAGTCGACCATAATTAATGTTTTCAGTATGCTTATGTGCAAGATATCAATCCAATCCTAAGGAATCTCACTTAAAGGCAGTAAAAAGAATTTTTCGCTACCTTAAGGGAACCATGGATCTAGGATTATTTTATACATCTGGAAATGATTTTGTTATAAAAAGCTTTTCTGATGCTGACTTTGGTGGATGTAGAATGGATAGAAAAAGTACATCCGGAACTTGTCATTTATTAGGAGATTCATTAGTTTCTTGGTCCTGCAAGAAGAAACATTCTGTAGCAATCTCCACTGCTGAAGCTGAATATGTAGCAGCTGGAAGTTGTTGTGCACAAGTGTTGTGGATGCAACAGACACTCACAGACTATGGCTTGAGTTTTACCAAAACTCAAATTTTGTGTGATAACACAAGCTCCATTGCCCTCAGTAAGAACCCTGCACAACACTCCCGTGAAAAACACATAGATATTAGGCATCACTTTCTTAGGGATCACACACTTAAAAGAGAGATATTATTTTTCAGTTTATCGGAACGCAAGATTAACTTGCTGATATTTTCACAAAATCTTTTCCTTATGATAGATTTGAATATATTAAACAGAAGTTAGGAATGATAACCGTATGGTAATCTTCCTTAATTAACTTTCTGTTGAAAAAGTCTCCTTACAGTAATAAACTCCTTTTCATAGGGGAAGTACATTTGATTGTGTGTTTGAAAAAGTTTTTCAAAATTTTATTTCAAACTTTTCGGAACAAAGATTTCCGGAATGAAACTTCCGGAACTACAATTTTCCAGAATGGATATTTTTTCACAGAATACTTCTGGAATGGAAGTATTCGTATTGAAAATTTCTGGAATGGACAACTTTCGTACTGGTACTTTCATAACCAGATTTTCGTACCAAATATTTTTTTTGTGTTTACTTTTTCATAATTACTTTTTCGTATTGAGTTTTTCGTATTTATTTTTTCGTATTTACTTTTTCATATTTTCTTTTTTGTATTGAGTTTTTCGTATTAATTTTTTCGTATTGAATTTTTCGTAGTCATCTTTATATTACACATTATGAATAACTTTCCTAAGCTAATCCGAAAGGTATGATTTCCTTACTCAGGTTTTTACTTGCTGGCATTTTCTTTATGTTTTCGGATTTTATATTTCTTAATTCTTTGTTTTAATAAAACCTCAAAAAGATTGGATTCGAGTTTTCAACCGTCAGATCTAATCGCAGCTCATTCCAACCGTTATATCAACTTTGGAATGTGAACCGTCATCTCGTTGCCTATATAAAGGGGACCTAATTTCTAGTCCCACATCGGTTTCAAGCTTTCGGGTGCTGAAGCTCTGCCCCTCTGATTTAAGGCCGTTCCGAATTTCAGTCTTCTCCGTTCCGAACTTCCCAGAGAACTTCTAATCTGAATGTCTGCAGAGTTAGCATCTCAAGAAATGTCTTCAACCAAGCCTATATCTCAGTGGTTAATTTACAGAGAAAGGTTAGTTCATCCGACTTTCTTCAGCAACTACGATTCTATCATCTCAAAGAACATCAAGTTGAATGGCTGGGAGGATGTTGCGGTATCTAAAACCGGGAATCAAGATGAAGTATATTCTTATTTGCTTGTCGAATTTTATGAATCTGTTTCTTTCTTTAAGGAAGATGATAGAGAGAAGTTTTCTTTCAAATTGTATGGAAAGACATATAAACTTACTTACACCAAGACTGCAAGCTTGGTAGGGTTAAGTTATGAAGGTGAAGCTGAGTTTATTTCTCACGTATTGCCAGACTCTATGGGTATTTTCAACAAGGAAAAGGCCTTAGAAACTCTCGGATTGGCTGATGACAAGGCTCCGAAGATTGCAACTCTACCAACAAACTTCCGGATTCTAGAATTATGGGTTCAAGGACTTATCGTACTGAGAAAAGGTGATAAAGATAGCTTGAAGAAGAGTGAGATATATATCTTAGATTTCCTGATAAATCTAAGGAAGTTTAACCTAATGAAGCATATTCTTCTTAATATTGAGAATTTGAAGAAGGGGAATCTGAGAGCTCAGATTATTATGTATCCAGCAATCCTCTCCATGTTGATTGTCAGGTGTTTTGAGTCTTTCAAAGAGGCTTGCAAATCTAAGACGAGAGTTTGCAAGATAATGCTGCTTAGTGATGGCACGCTTAAAATAATGAATATAGCTTTTGAAAAGAAGTCTGGAAAGTTTATTGATCTACCTCCTCAAGAAGAAGTAGCACCGAAATCTGTTGATCCGGAATCATCCAAGCCATTAAGGAAGAGAAAGCTGAAAGAAGTGGAAGAACAAGGAGAAAATCCCATGTATAAGGAAGTCCACTCCGCACCTCCAAAGCCTAAGAAGAAGAAGACCTATCCTGATGAGGTTGTTACAAAGTGGAGAGCTGACAAAGAGAAGATGAAAGAAGGGGATCCGCAGTTCGGATTGAACCCTTCAGAGGCTAAAGCTTTGAAGGAGAAAACTCCTGATGAGCTTGAGAAACAAGCTAAGGAAAAGAAGCTTAAGAAGAAAATTTTATAAGCTGAGGCAGTCCAAGCGTTGTTGAAGTTCAATGAAATGGTTTCAGCAACAATTCCAGTTCCGAGATCTTTCTCCCTGGAATCTCTACCTGAGACTCCAGGAAGAAATCTCGTTGCTCCGGAACAAGCTGTTGCTACTAATACTGATCAAGTAGAGCAAGTGGAGGAAATAGAGCAAGTGGAACAAGTAGAAGAAGCTGCTGAAGGAAGTAGTGAGACAGGAGATGTGCTAAAACAAGTAGATGAGTATAAGGGAACTTCTTCGGAACACTTATCACTCCGGACTTCAGAAGCTCAATCTTCAAAGTTAGTTACTCCTGAATTGGAAGAAGAGAAAGGAGAAGAAGAAGTTGCCTATCATGGAGAAGAAGAAAAACTTTTACATGATATTGCTCAGATGAAAAATGTAGAGGTTGGTGTTCAGGATGTTGCTGATGAGGAAGATATTTTCGTTCAAGTTTCTGAAAGTGAGAAGAGAACTCCGGAACAGGATTCAATTCCAAAAAAAAGATAAGGGGAAACAAATTTTTGCTAATACTCCGAGTTCAGAAAAGAAAATGAGAATGGAAGCTGGTAGTTCTTCTAAGAGGAAGTTGAAGCTTATTGAGGAAGAAAATTCTCCGAGCAAGATTTCAGATTCGGAGTCATCTTCGTTGGGGCATGATTTTGTTGTTCAGTCTTTGAAGAAGTTGGTGGGAACCATTCCGACCTTCTCAAGTATTGATTCACGATGCCAGATGCTCCAACATGCGTTGAATCTGAAAACAGACTCAGTATCCATGGTTATGGATAAGTGTGTTGAGATTGAAGCCCAGTTCAAAAACTTCTTTATTGGTTACGAAGCCCATAAAAGATCTTGCAAGAGGATGACAAGCTGGTCTAAGAAGACTGTGGAAGAGATGAGGCTTTTCGATGAGTTTCAAGATAATGTTAAGGATGCCTTTGAAACCGAGGACAAGAAGTTTAATGAGCTGAATGCATCCTTTGAAGAAAAGTTGACAGAGGAAAAGAACTTCCGGATCCAAGAAGTGAGGGATCTGAATGGGAAGTTGAATTCTGTTTCTCAGAATTGGAAATTTGAAAGGGATCATCGGATCGATTTTGAAGTAAGGATGAAGGATCAGGAAGAAAATATCCAAGCTCAGGAAGAAAAACTGAAGGCTCAGGAAGAAAAAATTGACGCTCAGTCTGCAAGAATAGTCGCCTTAGAGAAGCAAGCAGAAGAAGATCATAAAGACTTAAAGAAGATCAAGACGATTCTTAAGGGGATCATGTCGAAGGAGAAAGATCCGAAATAACCCAATCCGACCTTTTTGTTGTAATTCTTTTGTTGCTGACATTTCAAATCTAATGAGAATTGTGCTTGTTGTTTCTATTGTTGTCATTACTAATCTTTCAGGTACTTTGTTTTTTTTTTCATTCCCTCCAATTCTTTTTGAAAATCACAAAGGGGAGAAGGAAAAGATTCTTAAGAAAAAGAGGAATTCTAATAAGAGTTTATCAAAGGGGGAGAAAGAAAAAATATCCAAGAAAAAGGAACTCTAATTAGAGTTTGTTTAAGGGGGAGTTTTTCTTAAAGAAGACCTTCTTATGAAATATCACTCCGGAAATATGAATACGATCCTTAGAGTTTCAAAGCCTAAAGGGGAGTTAGTCGTATTCATCTATATCCTTAAAACAAGGGAGATAAGCATTAATATGTTTCTTTCTTCTTAGAATTTTTTGTTTTTCGTAAGGATGTTCGTGCTTTCCAAAAAGGGGGAGATTGTTGAGTCAATAAGGTTTTCCTTATGACTTTTCCATTCCTTCTTGTTTTGAAAATCACAAACACCTTATCTTAAGGAAAATTGCTTTTATAAGGAAAATTGCTTTTATAAGGAAAAATGATTTCTTAAGAAAAATCGCTTTTATAAGAAAAATTATCCTTACATATATTCTTCCATATTTTTCTTAAGTATATGTTTCGGATTCATTTTCTCGGAATCATTGAAACTTTGATATAAAGTATGCTTTTTAGGGTTCGGATTCTGGACAAGAACTATAAGGAAGTTTCATTCCGAATTCCGGATATGAACTCTGACTAAGTTCTATTCCAGATTCAGGATACGAATTCTGAAGAAGAATTCTCATTACGAATTCTAATGAAGAAATCCCATTCCGAATTCTCATTACGAATTCTGAAGAAGAATTCTCATTACGAATTCCAATGATGAATTCCCATTACAAATTCTAATGAAGAAATCTCATTCTGAATTCCCATTACGAATTCTGATGACAAATCTCATTACGAATTCTGATGATGAATTCTCATTACGATTTCTGATGACGAATTCCTATTCCGAATTCTCATTCCGAATTCACCTATTAAATAGAATCTGATTATCATTGTTTTATACACTATGAATTTATTCACTCCGAACTTTCACTCCGAAGTTTTCATTCCGAACCTTTATGTTAGAGTTTAAAACGATGTCGTACATTCTGTTACACTTGTTTTGTTATAAAATGATGTCGTCTGTTTTGTTATAAACTAACCGTTGTCTAAGTGACACGTGTACAGGTCCCTCCGATCTTTAAGGAAAGCATGACCGTTGGATAAGGAGCCGACCTTAACTATAAATAGGAGCTTATTTGAAAGAGCTCGTGGCTGTTGGAAAAAACGACTGAGTTTTGTACCTACATGCTGTTGAAGTGAATTCTAGAGAGAGAGGCTCTTATTAACTCTCAAAGCTTCGTCGACTCCGAATGTTGGTGATTACATTCGAGGGCTTCCGGGGATAGGAAGACAGAGGTGCCGACTACCTTAAAGTTCGAGGGCTTCCTTGCTGAGGAGGACAGAGGGTGCCAACTACCTTGAAGTTGAGGGCTTGCGGGGATAGCAAGACAGAGACTCCGATCTTCGTATTGAGGGCTTACCCTGGTGTGGGTAAGACAGACTTGCTTGAAAGTATAAATCAAGGGACCTTTATCCAAGGTTGTTGGATACCCTTCTCTTTGGGTTAAAAGACTATTATCTTGTTACTAGTAGTTTTACTACTTGTTTTTATTCCGCTGCAATTTGTATCTTAAGGAAAGTATAACTTTCTTATACTTCCTTACTTAATCTGATTAATTTAGATTCTATACGCTTTAAGGTAGAATCTCATATTGTATCTTTTGTTAAGTTTCAAATTCCGGAACCATATTTCCGGAACCTACTTTTGGAATCTCTTTCCAAGTTTAGTTCGGTGTTAGAGGTGTTGTGAATTTACTTAGTTTAACTTTGTTAAACTTAGCCCTTTCCTTTTCTTAAGGAAACTTTAGTTATTCATAACTAACTTTAAAGGTTCCAAAGTAATTTTTAAAGTATACAATTCACCCCCCCCCCCTCTTGTATATTGATCATCTCATATTATATTTCGATCCTACAGAATCCTCTCTAGGTTTTCTGCTCGACAGAGACGAGTGGTAGGATGCCCAATCGAATAAAGAAGAATGACTGAATACGAGGTGAGAGTAATCATTTAAAAACATTATCATGTCAATTATTCAATAACCTACATGATAAAATGTTTTTTATTTTTATAATGTTGTTTATGTAATAACCTATGTAGAAAATCATTTATCACATCAGTTATAAAATAACAGATTTGATATATGGCATTTTATCAGGTCAGTTAGTTTATAAAAGACGTGATAAAGCGCCTAGATGAAATCTCTCAAGTCGTTTATAAAATAATTGACATGATAAACCAGTTTTCCATCTTTTCATGTCTGTTATATAGAACTGACAATAAAAATGCTGATGTGATGTTTTTTTGTACTAGTGCATTGTCAGGAAAATTATTATTATGAGATCTAACAACACCATTGGCAGTATAGTTAGTGTGATCATGTAGTTGAATAGGGGAAATCATAGATAGGAGAGGAGAACCCATTGATTTTCAATCCAAAAATACGTGGAATAGTCTCATATTACCATCCTTCTAGAGTTAGAAAAGATATTGGAAAAAGATTTCGTAATGGATGTCCAAATGGAAGATCTCATGTAATTCAAATTTCCCTTCTTCATTTTGTCAAGAAATCTGCTTTTAAGGGAAGAAATAGAGTCAAGGTTTATTATGAATGAGGTTCCATGTGAGTGTGGCTTATGGGGAATCATTAATGTGATTGATATTTTTTCTACTGAGACCACCCTTTTACAAAGGTTTTCAACAAGTATACCAAATAATAGTCACCAGTTTCCTTTCAATTGTTATTCTACTCCAAAAAAGATTTCTTATTGCCACATTAATTCATTTATGAAGACCAGTTGGAAATTTATAAATCATAAAATAGTAGAAAATTTTACAAACAATCATTGATTTGAAAAGGAAAATCCTTCCAGCCATAGATATGGAATTGACTTTCCCCAATGAAACATGGTGGTGGATTTGATCAACAGTTTTTGAAAAGTAACATGGTTTTGGTCTATCCCAAAAAATGGGAACCCCAATATAGGTGAAGGTAATAGATCCTTATTTAATACCTAAATCTGCAATAATATTGGATTTTCTATTACCAGAAATCCTATTCCCAAATAAGGTAAAGGATTTTTACCAATTATTGATTTGACCTGAAATCTCTTCATACTTTGAGGGGGAACATTTGAGATTTTTAATATTCTATTTATCCCCCTGTAAAAAGGGTGACATTATATTAATATAATATGTGTGTGGGAACATTTGAATTCCTAGAAGCCTTAATCTGCTTAAGATTATTTTTCTCAACAAGGTGAGTGATCAATCTGCTTAAGTAATCTTCCAGAATCAAAGAATGAATGGAATAGAGAGGGTAACCTTGTCTGACACCTTGGGTGCATTAAAAATAACCCTTATGAGATCCATTAATAATGATGGATATACTGGCCGAGTTGAAAACTGTTTTAATTATACTGATAAAGGAATCGGTAAACACAAAGATCTGATGGACCTTGAAAATAAAACATCAATCCATTATATCGAAGGCCTTCTAGCTATTAAGTAAATGGGAATATTTCCACCCCTATAAGTTCTATTTAATATGTTAGTACATTTAGAGGAATGAAAAATACAATCTAGAATGGACCGGCCTTAATCAATTCTAAATCGGTTCCTTTAAAAAAAATTATTGATAATAGTAGAAAGTCTATTGCCATTAATATTGGTGAGGATTTAAAAAAGGGTATTGCTGTGAGAAATGGTTCTGAATTTTTGAATTTATACGACATTATCCACATTGGGGGTCAAGAAGAGAAACTTGGAATTCAACCCATGAGAGAGAAAACCATTAGAAATTGAAGTCCTAACTATCCTATAAACATCAGATTGAATGACATCCCAAAATTGATGATAAAATAAATTATTGAAACCATCAGGTCTTGGTGCACTGTCATGATTTAAAATAATGACAGTGTCTCTGATCCCATGATCAAGAGGGATTCTAGTAAGAAAAGATTTATCCTCATCAATTACCACAACAGGGATGACATCATGTACAAGGTCGCTGTTAGTGGTAGATCCAATGAAGATATTTTAAAAATAATATATTAAGTGATTGGAAATGCTAATCTCAACATCAAAGAGGTTTTCCCCATCTCTAAGTAAGGCAAGTGGTCTATCATATTTCTTAATTCATTGAAGGGAGTTGTAGAATTTCGTATTTATTTCTCCATTTTTGAACTATTTGGTTTTTATTTTTTTACATTTTATCCTTAATGATGTGAAATGATACAAGTCTCATATTAATATTGATTTCATGTTGTGGATCAATGACAAAATTAGTGCTAGTAGGGGTGTTTCGAAGTTGGGTAGGTTCTTCATCCAAATAGAAAATGTCTTTATCAATTTGTTTGTATATGGTAATACACCATCCTTTAAGGATCTATTTGAGATTTTTTAATTTAGTGGTATAAGAAAAAAATCATTGCAATGATTCCTGGAAGACCAAGAATGTGTAATAATGTTAACACAATCAGGTTTAAGAGACCAAGTGTTGTTAAATCATAAATGAAGAACATATTTCTGGTGTCTGATAGATTTATTGACCAGGATATGATAATGGTCATAATTATGTATAGGGAGGTTTATGATAGAAATTTTGTCCCACATATCCAATGCTATATCATTTTTGAAAGCTCTGTCGAATTTTCTAGCCACCAACATGTTATAGTGTCTTTTGTACCACGTATACGTGGAACTAGTAAGGATAATTTCAACAAGGTTATTATCCTTAATAGAATATTTAAACTCCCTTGAAGATATAGTGGAGTGATATAGTCCCATTTTTTATCTTGGGGAAAGGATAACATTAAACTCAATAAACACAAACCATGGGTCATAAAAACAATTTCCTAAGTATGAAAGGTCATTCCAAATATGTCTCGTTTTTTGGTATCTATTAATAGAATAGATAAAAGAAAATTAAATATGTGACTGGTTAATAGTAAAATATCAAGTGAAATCCTCCTCCAAAATATGGAAATTATTTATATTCTAAAGAGTATAGTGAGTAATGATCCAAAGGGTTTCAATGGATTAACCATTTTTAAAAGCACCTAAGATATTTTATCTAGACTAAAAATAGATTAGAAAATGAGATGATAAAGACATCATAGATTCATCAATTGAAAAAACATTTTGGCGATGGGTATTAATAAATATTTTTAAAACAGTAAGAGTGTTAGAGTTCACAACACCATAAAAATATCAAAAAAATCATTAGATCCTATTTTTTGGGTTGCAACCCCCCATTTCTCTCATTCCCTGAACCCTTCCTCCTAGAAGATCTTCTAGGATCATTTTTCAAGGTTGGATAAGACTTCTTACCCTAATTACTCCTAGTAGAAATAAGAGAAATGTTATAAGTATATGTATTAGCCTCAATATTTAATGAATACTACAATATAGCTCCTAAGGGAGAATCCAATTGTTCGTTATTTAAGATATTCAAAGGGCACTCAATCTAAAATGTAGGAAATTCTTTGAAAGCAACAGAAATGTCTGGAATTGAAGTTACACTACTAGAAAAACTGGTATTTGTGACGGGTCATTTGCGACGGGATCCCGTTGCAAATGGCCTTTTGCGACAGGGGCCCATCGCAAATCGCCCGTTGCAGAAAACGTCGTCGCAACAACAATTATTTGCGACAGGCCCGTTGCTAAAGATATTATTTGCGATGGGGATCCTTCCTGTCACAAATATTACTCCGTATATTTGTAAAAACGTTTAAAATAGTAATTGTGACGGGGCCCATGGCAAAACTATTTGCGACGGGCCCCGTCGCAAATACGTGTTGCGACGGGCCCCGTCGCAATTACTATTTTTAAAAAAAATAAAAAACTGTTATTAAATTATTTTAATGACTAGAATAATAATACTATTTGTGATGGGCATAGTATCCTGTCGCAAATACTATAAAAAAATAAAAAAAAATTATTAATAAATTATTTTAATTAATATAACAATAATCCAATTGTAATTCAAAAATAAAATATTATAAAATATTACGAAATGATTTTAATTAATATAATAATAGAATTATAATTCAAAAATAAAAATAATAAATTATTAATAAATTATTTTAATTAATATAATAATAGAATTATAATTCAAAAATATAAAATAAGAGAATACTAATAAATTATTTAATTAATATAATAATATTATAATTATAATTCATAAATAAAAAAAATATTAATAAGTTATTTTAATTAATATAAAAATAGTAGAATTATTTTACATTCAAATATTAAAATAAATCAAATAGTACAAAAAAATATAATTAAATTATAATATTATAAAATTTTAATATATATATATAATTTAATATTATAAAATATAAATAATATTATTATTCATATTAATATTGTTATTTCAAAATATAATATTGTTAATATTTTATAATGAGACAGAAACTTTGAATAGAAAAAAAATTCATATTTTGATTTAACAAACTTTATAACATAAAAAAACTATAATCTGAAGGAGGGGGGCGGGGGGGATCTGCAGATGCTGGTGGAGGAAACTTCATCCCTAAAGCATTAGTGAGTCGGCGCATGTACTCCATCTGCTCCTGGTGCTTCTGCTGCCACCGACTCATCTGCTCCTCGTACAGCTGTTGTTGGCGTCGACGCTCCTCCTCATGCTGCTGCTGCTGCTGACGCATCTGCTCCTGCTCCTGTCGGAGACTCTCTATCAGTGCAGTCTGAGATCGCAACTGATCTTCATACTGTGTAGCAGAAGAAGATGCACGAGATCCTCTCGAGCTAGACGCCGACATCGCAGCACTACCATAATAATCTCCGGGAGTCAGTCGAGAGATAATACCAACTACCCGGCCCTTCTTGAAAGCATACTGGGTGGCCTGCATCCATGCCGCCTTATCAAAATGACAGCCAGTGGTCTGATCTGATGACTCGGCCTGACTCTCAGGCCGGATCTGTGACGTTGCGGCCTCATATGTCTCCTGTAGTTGCAATTTAAAATTAAAATTGTGAATATATTATATGCAGTTAATTTTCAAACTTGAAAAAATAATAATAATGACCACGATGTGATGCTGACGATCACCTATGAGCTCCCCAGTAGTAGGATCACTATACATCCTCTGATATACGACGTACTCTGTAATATCGGGGTTCTCGACAGCCTATAAGAATAAAAAATAAACTGTTAATATTTATAGTTATATAAAATGTTTATAAATAATGTACGTACTAGATGCTGTCTATGAGTACTGAAAGAACGACTCCCAGCTCGATGAGTCACCTCCTGTCTCCCCCGATTCTGCCTCCCCACCGATGATCTCCACTAAAAGACACCACTCAACCAGTGCGCACATAATCCATCCCATACATGGGATGAAATGTACTCTGGTCGGTGTTCTCTACATGACTCGTCAAAATCTGACACTCCTTCTTTCTTGGTGGCAGCCTTTCTTAAATTGTGCAAGAACTGACGAAAGCGATCACACATGGCCACCTCCCATTCCTTGTGGATGGCGTCACGCATGATATCCTCGATCAGATACCATAAACCCTACAAATAAATCAAAATATCATGTTAGAAATGAAATAATTTTCAAAATAAAAATTATTTATTTACGCACGTACCAACCAATGGCCGAACATGGCCTGCTGCACATCAATGAGAATCTGCTCCCATATGGTCCATGGCTGAGAGAAATAGTTGGGAAAAATAGCGCTGCCCTGTCTGACTGCTATATGTGGAAAACTGTAAAAATAATAAACATTTATTATGTGAATAGATTAATGAAATCTTAGTCAAATCCACAGATTATCACACAAGTTATCACACCTCCGTGTGTGTGGATCAAACCCAAGACGTGGACGTCGCTCGAGGACGAGGTCAGGAATCATCAATCGTACAAGACCGAGCCCCCTCCGCGTACTCCCTGGAGTGCCTGCAGGATGAGGGTCATCTGCCAGCATCTCATCCGCATCAAAAGGAAGGTCAGCATCCGATAACTCACAAAATGTGGCGTCTTCCATTTGAAACAGAAAATGTTAATGTTGTTAGCTAATAATTGATAATTACTATTATATATATATATATATTATGATTGTATATAACTACCCTGGAATTCTATCAGTGTTCATCTTCATCATCATCTTCATATATGTCAATGTCATCTTCATATTCCTCCTCAACATCATCGATATCCATTTGAGTTTCAGTTGCTTCATCTCTTACCATTTCAAATTCATATGTGACATCATTAACATCATCATCATCACCGACTCTTAAATGTGGGGTGTCGTCATCGATACTCATGTGTCATTGTAAAAAGATTGATTTTGAGTACTCTCTTGAAAAACATCAATTCTTTTCACATCCGTGAAAGCACATTCACTTTGACTAAACTTATTGTCTCGAATTTGGATTTTTATTACACTCCACCAATCAGTCAAGTCTCTTGATGTAGCACAGTACTTGGCGTAATAAACTTGATGTGCCTATTGATCCAATAAGAATGGTTCATTTACTGCGAGAACAATTTTACATTTAATATCGATGATTCCATGAGTCGGATGAACACGCACGCCTCTCTCTGTATCCAACCACCGATATTTGAACATGGTTATGTAATGTTGTCCAAGATAACAGAGTTCAATGATTTCATCAAGTATGCCATAAAAGTCAACTTCATTTTCTCGATGATGAGATCCTCTCAAGCTAACTCCACTATTCATTGTTTTTTTCGATTCTGCATATGCATGTGTGTGAAATCGAAATCCATTCACCACATATGCATTATAAGTTTTAACAAGTTTGGAAGGTGGGTTACTCAATATACACAGCCGTTTGTCAATTTTATCAGAATTTCGAGACACCTGAAATTTTTTGAAATAATTATCAATATAGTAAACTATACATTGAATGAGTTTCTAAAAGATAAAGAATTTATGTTATCAGTTTTTGAAACCCCTGAGAGAAATTTTTTAGTCGGCGTTCTTCGAGAGAAGCTTCGGTAATTTGTGGAATTTGTTTCTTGATATGATTATAATACAACCTATAAAAACCAAAGTTATTTACTGTAACATAAAGATAGAATAAGTGATATAAACACTTATAGAAAAACTGGTTTCATCTCTTCATAGTTGAGAAGAACATACGTATGAGCTCTGTGATGTTCATCATCCGAAAGCCAGCGTTCATAAACTCCACCAAAACCACGCTCTAGCTGGTTGAAAAAAGATAATTGATTGTCGATTTCATCAATATTCCTCTCTTTCTGTCCCATTAGGCTGTTTTTTGGAGGATACTCCGATTCAAAATAATGGGAGCAGAAAAAAGATATTTCCTCTTGGAAATAAGCTTCTGTAATAGATCCTTCAACATATGCTTTGTTACGTACTTTTCTTTTCAATTTTTTCATGCATATTTCAAATGGGTACATCCATCGAAACTATAGTGGACCTCCACATTTGGCTTCATATGGAAAATGTAACATCAAATGTTCCATTGAGTCGAAGAAAGGCAGCGGAAATATTTTTTCTAGTTTACATATAATTACAACAACATCTTCTTCAAGTTTGCATAGAGCATCAGAATCTGCTGTAGCCGCACAAATTTCCTGAAAAAAATGAGACATGTCTATTATGGAATCCCAAATCACAGAATTCAACAGACCTCTTAATCCAATGGGTAGAAGTATTTCCATTATAACATGACAATCATGACTTTGTAATCCAGTAATATGACCATTCTTTACACATCTACCCAAATTGGAAGCACAACCATCTGGAAGTCTCAAATATGCAATCCACTGACAAAATAAGAAACGATTTTCTTTAGACAGTGTATAAGATGCTTTTGGTTTCAGTAACCTTTCCGTTCTGACATTCTCAAACAGTTCTAGTTCTGGACGCCTACAAATTTGGGCAAGATCTAAACGTGCATTTACATTGTCTTTGCTATTTCCTGGCGTATCCAAAACTGTATGAAACAAATTATCAAAACAGTCCCTCTTAATATGCATGACATCTAACATGTGTCGGACCAACAAATCAGACCAATATGGAATATCCCAAAATATGCTATGTTTAATCCAACTGTGTTCTTTTCCAAAAACAGAAAGTTTCTGTTGGTTTATTGTGGGACCAAAAGTTATGGGAGGTAATGAAAATACAACTAATATTAACTCCTAACCTGATAGCATTTTTGGAGGTCCATCCCTTTCAACTGTTCCTTTTCTGAAATGAGATCTGTTTCTGTGAAAAGGATGATCAGCTGGAAGAAATCTGCGATGATAGTCAAAATAACAAGGTTTCTTTCCATGAATGAGCATAAATGATTTGTTCTCTCCCATACAGTAAGGACAAGATTTCTGACCATGTGTACTCTATCCAGATAACATCCCATAAGCTGGGAAGTCACTAATTGTCCACATCAATGCTGCTCTCAGTATGAAATTCTGCTTCGTTGCAACATCATATGTACTGACACCAGTACTCCACAATAAACATAATTCATCAATCAATGCTTTCAAATAAACATCAATATTTTTATTCGGATGTCCTGGAATTAGTAATTTCAAAAAGATATATGGCTCCTTCATCAACATCCGTGGAGGTAAATTGTACGGAGTTAAAAAAACAGGCCAACATGAATATTGACTACCATAAGATCCGAACGGACAGAAACTATCAGTGGAAAGGCCCAGTCGAACATTTCTAGCTTCTAAAGAAAAGGTTGGATGCACTCTATCAAAATGTTTCCATGAATCAGCATCGGCTGGATGATTCAAGCTTTTATCGGTTGAAATATTCTCTTTATGCCATGACATCATTGTCGCTGTATTCTTAGACATGAATAAACGCTGAACTCTGGATGTAAGCGGAAAATATCTCAACTGTTTTACAAGAATCAAACCAGACTTCCCATGTTGTCCTTCTTTATATCTCAGTTGCCCACATGTGGGACAACTATCCAACGACTCATTTTTCGCAGAATATAATATGCAGTCATTTGAACATGCATAAATCTTCTGACAATTAAGTCCCATATTTCGAACCAGCCTCTTACTCTCATAGTAATTTGCAGGCAAAACATTTCCTTCGGGTAACAGTGTTTTAAGCAAAGAAAATAACTGGTCAAAACAGGTGTTTGAAATTCCGTTATCTGATTTGATAGCCATAAATTTTGCAACGGCTTCTAATTTTCTCATTTTGCAATTAGGATATAATGCATCCTCATCAGACCTCAACAACTCATAAAATTCAGACGGTGCCAACTCAGGATTTGAAGCTATATCAGCCGAAGTTTCTGTATGTTGAACCGATGAGCCTTCAACATCATGTACTTAATCTTTAAACCGGGATGGATCCGGAATCAAGTTGGTTTCACCTGCTCTGGAACTGCGTTCACCGTGTTGGTACCAAAAAACATAATCTGGTTGAAACCCAAAATGTAAGAGATGTCCCCCCACTTTGTCAAATGTGTCAAACATTATCAATGCACATTTTCTACAAGGGAATTTTATTTTTCCTTCTGAAAGAAATTCTAGATTTGATGCCGCAAATGATAAAAAAGTATCCACACCCTCTACATATACTGAATTTAAACCAAAACCGTTTGGATTTCTATGTTGATTTATCCATATGCGGTCACCTAATAATGATTGTTGACGACCTCCTTGTTCCATATTTTTCTATAAAATATTAAAGCATTACTGGTTTTGAATAATTTGTTAGAAAAAACACTCAAGCAAGGATAATTATAAGGTTTACATCATACATGACTGACGCAAAATTTTTATTGAGATAGACGTAAAAATTGACCCTTTAAGAATTGAATATGTTGAGAATAAAGAAAAACCTCTTACAAATATTGATAATTTTAATATAATATAAATTTTTTATTATTTTCATAGTACTAATATTATTTTTTCATAAATATAAATTACGTAATAATAACATTATTGCATTATTAGTATATTTTATTATTAATATTAAAATAATATAATTTTCTATATTATATACACTTCTCCTTTCATCTGTGTGTTTTCTGTCTCCACATACAAATATTACATGTGGAGACAGAAAACACACAGATGAAAGGAGAATTGTATATAATATAAAAAATTATATTATTTTAATATTAATAATAAAATATACTAATAACGTAATAATTTTATTATTCCTAATTATTGGAAATTATTCCTAATTATTGGTAATTCTTACTAATTATTGATAATTATTACTAATTATTGGTAATCGTTACGAATCATTACTAATTATTAGTGATTATTCCTAATTATTGGTAATTATTCCTAATTATTGGTAATTATTTCTAATTATTGGTAATTATTCCTACTTATTGGTAATTATTTCTAATTATTGGTAATTATTCCTAATTATTGGTAATTATTGGTAATTATTGGTAATTATTCCTAATTATTGGTAATTATTCCAAATTATTGGTAATTATTCCAAATTATTGGTAATTATTCATAATTGTTGGTAATTATTGGTAATTATTCCAAATTATTGGTAATTATTCATATAATTACCAATAATTGGGAATAATTACCAATATTTAGAAATAATAACATTATTAGGATATTTTATTATTAATATTAAAATAATATAATTTTCTATATTATATACAATTCTCCGTTCATCTGTGTGATTTCTGTCTCCACATACAAATATTACATGTGGAGACAGAAAACACACAGATGAAAGGACAATTGTATATAATATAAAAAATTATATTATTTTAATATTAATAATAAAATATACTAATAATGTAATAATGTTATTATTCCTAATTATTGGTAATTATTCTTAATTATTGGTATTTCTTACTAATTATTGATAATTATTACTAATTATTGGTAATCGTTACGAATCATTACTAATTATTGGTAATTATTCCTAATTATTGGTAATTATTTCTAATTATTGGTAATTATTTCTAATTATTGGTAATTATTCCTAATTATTGGTAATTATTCCTAATTATTAGTAATTATTCCTAATTATTGTTAATTATTGGTAATTATTGTTAATTATTGATAATTATTATTAATTATTACTAATTATTGATAATTATTACTAATTATTGGTAATTATTACTAATTATTACTAATTATTACTAATTATTGGTAATTATTACTAATTATTACTAATTATTGGTAATTATTATTAATTATTACAAATTAGTGGTAATTATTGGTAATTATTACTAATTATTACCAATTATTTCTAATTATTGGTAATTATTGGTACTTATTGGTAATTATTACTAATTATGGATAATTATCGGTAATTATTACTAATTATGGATAATTATTGGTAATTATTTCTAATTAATGGCAGTTATTGGTAATTATTTCTAATTATTACTAATTATTGGTAATTATTACTAATTATTGGTAATTATTACTAATTATTGGTAATTATTACTAATTATTGGTAATTATTACTAATTATTGGTAATTATTACTAATTATTACTAATTATTACTAATTATTACTAATTATTACTAATTATTGGTAATTATTACAAATTATTAATAATTATTGGTAATTATTATTAATTATTACTAATTATTGGTAATTATTTCTAATTATTGGTAATTATTCCTAATTATTTGTAATTATTCCTAATTATTGGTAATTATTGGTAATTGTTGATGATTATTGATAATTATTATTAATTATTATTAATTATTGATAATTATTACTAATTATTGGTAATTATTACTAATTCATACTAATTATTAGTAATTATTACTAATTATTGGTAATTATTACTAATTATTGGTAATTATTACTAATTATTACTAATTATTGGTAATTATTGGTACTTATTGGTAATTGTTACGAATTTTGGATAATTATCAGTAATTAGTACTAATTATGGATAATTATGGATAATTATTGGTAATTATTTATAACTAATGGTAATTATTGGTAATTATTTCTAATTATTACTAATTATTGGTAATTATTAGTAATTATTGGTAATTATTACTAATTATTGGTAATTAATACTAATTATTGGTAATTATTACTAATTATTGGTAATTATTACTAATTATTACTAATTATTGGTAATTATTATTAATTATTACTAATTAGTGGTAATTATTGGTAATTATTACTAATTAGTGGTAATTATTGGTAATTATTACCAATTATTACTAATTATAGATAATTATTGGTAATTATTGGTAATTATTACTAATTATAGATAATTATCGGTAATTATTACTAATTATGGATAATTATTGGTAATTATTACCAATTATTGGTAATTATTACTGATTATTACTAATTATTGGTAATTATTACAAGATATGGATAATTATTGTTAATTAGTAAATTATTACTAATTATAGATAATTATTGGTAATTATTGGTAATTATTACTAGTTATGGATAATTATTGGTATTTATTACTAATTATGAATAATTATTGGTAATTATTACTAATTATGGATAATTATTGGTAATTATTACTAATTATGGATAATTATTGGTAATTATTGGTAATTATTACTAATTATTGATAATTATGGGTAAGTATTACTAATTATTGATAATTATTTGTAATTATTACTAATTATTGGTAATTATTACTAATTATTGCTAATTATTGGTAATTATTATTAATTATTACTAATTATTAGTAATTATTTGTAATTATTAGTAATTATTACTAATTATTATAATTATTGGTAATTATTACTAATTATTACTATTTACTACTAAATATTGGTAACTATTGGAAATTATTACTAATTATTGTTAATTATTAGTTATTATTACTAATTATTACAAATTATGGGTAATTATTGAAAATTATTACCAATTATTGGTAATTATTACTAATTATTACTAATTATTGGTAATTATTAGTAATTATTAGTAATTGTTACTAATTATTACTAATTATTGGTAATTATTGGTAATTATTACTAATTATTCCTAATTATTGGTATTTATTACTAATTATAAGCATTTATTCTTAATTATTGAAAATTATTACTAATTATTCCTAATTATCATTAACTATGAACAATGAATACAAATAATTTAAATTTGTTAAGTAACAAAACAATGTATACATAATTAAATTACAACTAATTAAAAATAATTGAAACTAATAAAAACTTTAAAATAAATATTAAATTAAAATAAACATAAATACCTTTAAAATTGATTTGAGGTTGATCGTTGAGCGTTGTTGAAAACATCAATATCAACTCCGAAAAAAAAGTAAACTTAAGAAACGCTGAACTCTAAAAATAGAGTTTTGAGAGAAGGAGAAGATGGAGTTTGATAATGAATGAAAAAAACGGATGGGGGTGGTATTTATAGGTTAGATTATTTGCGACGGGACTATTTGTGACGGGATACGCCTCGCAAATAGTATTATTTGTGACGGGTACCGTCGCAAATACCTCGACCCTCATTTATTACGGTCAGCGGTTAAATAGTTATTTGCGACGGGTACCGTCGCAAATAATAACCTGCCGACATACTATTTGCGACTGGGGTATATTCCCATCGCAAATAGCTATTACCGCCGCCGGTTATTTGCGACGGGCGTATATTCTTGTCGCAAATAGCTATTATCACCGCCGGTTATTTGTGACGGGTGGCAACCGCCCATCGCAAATAACTTTCCTGCGATTTGGCGCGCAAAGCGCGCCAATCCATTTGCGATGGGGAAAGCTAACCCGTCGCAAATACCTTCTTATTTGCTACGGGAAAATTCTCCAATCCAAATAAGTTTCTAACGGAACTATTTGCGATGGGATTTATCCCCGTCGCAAATAACCCGTCGCAAAAGCCCATTTTTCCCGTTGTGTGAAGTGAATGGATTCCTCGCAATTAGTGGAATGTCTATCACTACCATAATGTGAAATATAATTAATGGGGTTGAACTTCACCTCATGAGAAGTAGGAATATTGTCCTATTCAGTAAGAATAGTGGGCTGAAGCTCCAAATTGTAAACATTTATAGTGTTTTCATCCTTAAATTGCAAGGAAGAATGGGTTATATAGACCTCAAAAAGAGTACTATCACTAGGACCCCCTCTCCCATTAGCTATGTGATGTGGGAGACCAGAATACCGGTCACACAGATCACTATCAGAGAGAACACATACATTGGTTTTGTCCTTACTATGGCCAAAAGGTGTGTTTGAAGAGTTTGGGGACTACTTGGATGAGTTAGAAGCCTTCATTTTTGACTCAGTCAACATAGGTTCTGGCTCATGTTGAGACTGTTTAATGATCTCCATAACAAAAGATTCTAATTTCTCAACAAAATAGTGTTCTTTAGTTGCATGATCATCTACCTCAACTAATTCTGCCTAATATTTCCCCACATCAACCCCAATGAGATTCAAAGTCTTTTATTTTTTCACCCATTTTTCATTTTTATTCTTGGAGGGATCTGGTTTATCAAGGGTAGGTCCTTTTTCCGTCTTTTTGTTTCTTATTTCATCCAATTGAGAGTTAATTTTTTGGGTGAATTCTATCTTCATCATTCTACAGTTTAAAATAGAATACCCTATAATCTTAAAATGTCTCAAAATGGGGGATCACGTGCATTTTAAATTATAACTTCTGGTCTATATTCATTGACATTGAAGGTGATACTCTACTAGATCTTAGATTCTAAATTAACTTCTATCATAACTCTAGAAAAGAGGCATATCTAACCATTCAATGTCCAATGATCAATCAAAAGTGTTGTGCCTATACAATAGGATATTTAATTTAAAATATTCAGGTGATGAATATTCCAATTAAGACCATGAAATCTAACCCATATCTTGGCTGTAATGTTTCTAGGGGTGTGCAGATTGAATGCATAATCCTAATAAAAAATACATTGTAGACTAGGTTATAGTTGAGTATTTCCAATCTTCCAAACTCGATCTAAATCATCATAGAAGGTAAGAAGTATATAAAACTATCCCTTTCATATAAGTATGATCTTCTAGTTAGAATAAACACACCAATGAGATATGAGATGTTTATGATCATAGTAATACTAGGGTTTATAACTTTTTATGTAATAGATTCATCCCATAACCGAGAACATTCAAATTTGGGGTCTTTGTTAAAGATTTTCAGAATCGTCTGGGACTGAAAACCGTCCATTATTCTACTTTTTCACAAAGATGGTTTCAAATATGATATCATGAGAATATCCATGCCTTTTAGAACCTCTTGGAAGGAAATTCCTTTGTATTTTTCAATCATGGCATGAGTGGTATTAGCTTCTTCAGGGGGTTTTACAACTTTGTTTCTAGAGGCTTAGGATAAAAAACATGCTCCCATTTAAGGTTGAAGGATTCCTTGACTCAATCTATCTAGCATTGAGAGGAACAACCATTTCTGATAACTCAATATTAAGGGTTTGCAAGCTGGGATTTCATCAAGTCGCTTAAGGAGAAACCCCACATTTTTTTCACTAAACATCCCAATGATGTTTTATTGTAGGGTGTTCTTGCATGATTTGTATTTCTTTGAAAGACTAGAAAATTTCAGTATTCCCAAAAAAAACCCAAAAACCCATTGATTTTCTCTAAACATGGGAAGAACCCTTGTATTTACAATAATAAATTCATTCCCAAACTAAATTAATTCAATCAGATATACATCCCTGAACATTAGGTCATTTGGCCAACAAACACTCTTTATCCTCAAGAGTCCAAAGATGCACCCAAATAACGAGGGAAAAAGTAATGATAAGGGAATTAATTGAAATATGGTAATGTGATGTTTAAAACACCCTAACATATGACATCTCCATAGGAATTCATGTCGAATAATGAACATTAAAATATAGGTGAGAAAATTGCTCCCACTTTAGAGACTCATGCCCCCAAATCATATGAGAATATGATCTGTAACTCCATAACACTATAATCAAAGGAATTGAGTTTCCAAAAAATACATTAACATGTGATTAAATGATATCCATTGGTTTTTCTACAATAGAAACATTGGATCTAACTAAATCTCTTCCCATATTAGAACACAAGAGGTATCAGGATGATATTTCCTAAGGTGTGATATAAGGAAAGACATTAATTCCAATCAACTGAACTATAAATTCCAACCTATTGGAAACCTTAACAAGACACTAAGTAACCTCAAATGATTCAAAATATCTCATAGAATCTTTTTCCCCTTTTATTATCCAATAGTGACCCAACTGAGGTGAAACATTTAAAAAACTTTGGTCACTTATAGAAAACTCCAAATAACGATGATGTTAACCCTCATAATATTTCGATTGACTCTATATAGTAACAATACACTAATGTATATCCTAAATACTCTATTAAATCTCTTGAATAGTAATATGTCCTACTAAAGATGCTTCACCAACCTCTTCCCAACAAAGAGGGGACATGTATGTGAGTCCATATAGTACCTTGAAAAGATCCATTCTCATCGATGACTAATAACTATTTTTATAAGAAAACTCCATGTAAGATCTCAGTTCTTGTTTTAGAGGTACTGGATTCTTCTTTTCATTTTCCTTATGTGATTTTGAGAAAATATGGAAAATGGGGAAAAATCCTAAATTTTGGAACTACACGCCGTGTACTTTATCCACACGTCGTGTACTTTTGGCTGTGTTGGGATGAGTACACGGGGCATGTAGCCTTGTCGGCGACGAGGGGTGTAGGAACTGACTACACACCATGTAGTGGTACATTACACGCCGTGTACTCAGTAGGAAGGCTTGAAAAGTAAGGACGTGGAGTCGCCGCCAGCTGGGCGGCAGTACACGCCGTGTACTCAGGAGTACATGGCGTGTACTCTTGGAGGCAGGTGAACGGTGATGGTGCCGACTTTTAAACAGTTAAATGAAGGGAGTACACACCGTGTACTTGGAAGTACACACCGTGTACTTTTTTTTTTGTCTTAAAATAGGCAGTAGCCTCCTCATTTGGCAGAGGAGGCGCTTGAGCCATTTTGGAGCCAAGGAGGACGGTCGGACCTTTGAAGATCTTCCGGGTGTTCGTCTGGAATCTGATTCGGTTTCGGACGATCTCTTTGGAACCGCACAAGTAAACCCTTCCTTCTCCTGGTACTGTTCTTGCCAATTATTCTCCCAACATATGTTATTTACGTTTTAATGGGTTTTGTTCTTCGTCAGATCTACGCCGTTCTTGGGCGTTTCTAGAGCCGGCGTTCGGGAATAGCGTTCGTTGGCGTATAAGGTAGGTGGCTTGGTGTTTATTTTCCAACTGTCGTGTGTTTTTGTGCGTTTTCATGCCACGAACCCATGTTGGGGTGTCGTGTGGCTGAGGTCGTTGCTATATTTAATGCCTATAATTGCATAGGTGATTAAATTGTGATAATAAATTGCTGTTTAGGATCATTACTTGGATCCAGGACCATCCCGAGGGGTGTGTTATTCTGTTTAGCCGTCTGGCTAGGATAACCTAGGGTATTCCTTAAATGTAGTAACTGTAGAATTGTATTTAGAGGAATTTCTTGTTTACTACATTTTGATATGTTCTTCATGGCCCGGTTACCAGTTTATCCTGAGGGCGTTGTTGTGATTAGCCTGAGGGCGTGACTGTTTTAGCCCGAGGGCTGTCATTATTCCACCTGAGGGCAACCTTTCGTGCCTGAGGGCTTGACTTCTATGCCTGAGGGCGACACTTTGTATGCCAGAGGGCGAGAATTTCTATTACGCCTGAGGGCAATACCTGCAGGTTAGATTCTGTATGGCCTGAGGGGAAGCCTGAGGGCGTGGTTACTATTTTAGCCTGAGGGCACGGTTCTGGTTAGCCTGAGGGCTTGGTGCTGTTGAGCACAAAAATAGTACTAAATTAAATGAATTAAATAAATAATAAAATGGAAATTTAACTATTAAGTTAGTTACTTTTGAGTACTGCTTAGTTATTTCATTTTACTACCACACACTTGTTGCATGTTTTACACACAGTTGAGCACGGGCCTTTGGTGGGTGCCTACTGAGATATATTTCTCACACCCTGTTTGGGTCATTCTTTTCGGCCGAAACATATTACGTTGCTGCAGGTGTAGATAAGGGAAAGAGTCCCTATACAGGTACTTGACTATTGCTGAGGAGTAGGAGGTCATGGAACCGAGCCTAGGCTCGCGATGCCGCTACTAGCTGTTTGCTTGCTTTGTTGTACTCTATTTTCTACTGTACCATATTGATGTATAACATGTTCTGGTTGTTTTCTTAGAATTTGAACATGTAGCATCATCACTTATATATTGTTGGTTATATCCACTGCTGTAGTTATTTCAGTTGTGTATGTTTACTACTTCCGCTGTTGTTGTATGTTTATTTTGGTATTCCTCTACGCTACACTTTGACAAATGAGGTCATTGTTTCCCCACTATCAGACCTGGGCCCTCGCTGCTAGTCGGCAGCCGCTGGCATTTGGGGAAATGCGCTTGAGGTCACGTGGCGAACCGGGCTCGGGGCACCCGTTTCCTGGCACACCGGGCCGGGACGTTACAAAGTGGTATCTAAGGATTTTTCCTTTCTTTGACTTACTATTTGGAGCCGTAGTCAGGGATAGGACAGAACGGTAATTGGTAATAAGCTGTGCCCAGGCGTAGCTAACCCGTGTATAGGGAAAAGCCAGTCTACCTCATATTTTTCATTCTTTGGATTTGAAAAATTTTACGGTTGATATGTTATCAACGCTGGGTGACGCTTTTGGATTGTGCTGGTTATATTTTATATGTGGGTTCTATTTAGTTGCAACCCGATGAGATGAGGGTATGCCATCTCATGAATCATATAGGCACATGCTATATATCACATGCCATGCATAGTTTCCATGCCATGTAGGTGCATTAGAAATTCGCATGCTGTTGTGATAGTTTTTGTGCTAATAAATCATGTTGTTGTGATAGCTACGTGATAAATACCTGCCTTGTGATATGGTATTTTAGTTGAGCTTGTTTATAGAATGGACTCCAAACTTTGGGTTTTTGGGGAGTATGGGCCCCCATTGACCGGAATTTGGTGGGTCATTGACTGATTGTTGGTTATAACACATATAAGATGTCAAACTTTGATTTGTGGGGAGTATGGGCCCCCACAGGTCAGAATTTGACACTTAGGTGTTGTTTTCAGTATTTTTTGGGTTCTGGAGAAGTTTCTGAGGCATACTCTCTGGAAAACCCAGAATACACTCCGTGTAGGACCTCATACACGCTGTGTGTGTTCTTCTGTTCGGGAAGAAAAAAATAACTTTTTAAGTATACGCCGTGTACCTGGAGTACACACCATGTAGTCTCTTCCCATGTCACAAACCGTGTGGGCGGCGACACGGGGTAGGGAAGGGATTGGGTAAAACACGCAGTGTAAGTTTGTGCACACCGTGTGGTGTGGAGCCAGAGTCCGGCCATGTAACTAACAACACGGGTCGATGAACTCCTTGACAGAACATGCCATGTCAATGATGCACATGCCGTGTAGTGTGACCTGGGGACTCGGCCGTGTAACTAACAACACAGGCCAGTGTCACCTCCTTTTAAACATGTCGTGTACCTATGGGACATGCCGTGTAGTCTTGTCTGAGGACAGACCATGTGGACTTAGCCGTGTGGCTGGGAAACGGGTTGTTGTACACGCTGTGTACGGGTGTAACACGCCGTGTAGTGTTAAGAAGAGTAGTCGGCCGTGTCACAGACGACACAATCAGTTATAAAATAATACCGCACATGTCGTGTAGATATTATACACGTCGTGTAGTTCTGTTGAACGGAAGCCATGTGGCTTATCCATGTAGAAGGATCCGGGCAGGGGAAAGGAAGTCAAGTACACGCCGTGTAGTCAATGTTCATGCTGTTTAGTCTTGTGTTGCACAATTTTGAAAGCCTTCATCCTGTTGTTACTTTGTGGTTCCTTCTCTTTTCGGTCATAATAATCTTGAATCTGAAGCTTTCTTTTGACCTTGTAGAGTTATGCCACCTAGACGTCTGATAGTTGTTCTCTAGGAGAGCGGCAACGATTATACTCTGGAGATAGTGGGCCATGGGCTACCAGTTGATCCACCAGCAGAGCCAGATGTGGTACCAGCTTTTATATCGGACACAGGCGTGGAGGCGCAGTTCTGTCAAGGCTTATTGCGGTTCATTCAGACCTTTTAGAGAGAACCGCAGGATGCCACATCTATGGCCGAGCTGGCGTGTATTTTTAAGCAACATCATCTGCCTACGTTATCAGAGGATGGTGGACCACATGCTGCAGATTCTTGGCTAGGATAGATGCAGACTATTTTCAAGCATCTTGAGACGCCTCCAGGGCGGAGGGTCAAGCTCGTGACTTACATGCTGCCTGATTCTGCCAAGAGGTGGTGGGATGTTACCACCCAGTCATAGAATCACAAGGACATGGCATAGGAGGATTTTCATACAGTCTTCTATTAATTCTTCTTTCCCGGGATGTTGAGGGAAGATAGAGCTCGAGAGTTCATGAATCCGCAGTAGGGTTCTATGTCGGTGATGGACTATTCTGCTCATTTTATTGAGCTTCAGCTCTTTTCACCCGTTCTCGTGCGTGATGAGACGCTGAGAGCCATACGTTTTGAGGATGGTCTTCAGTATGACATCCGAGCACTAGTGAATGTTTTCAAGCTGCCTACTTTACACGCGATTGTGAATCAGGTGTTGATTACAGAGGGGAACCTGTGAGAATCTAGTGGTGTGGGCCAGGGCGGTTCAGCACCAGTTACTGGTACTATTTCTGCTGGCCAGAGTAAGAGACAGATGGACTTCTCTCAGGGCGGCAGTACTAGCCAGGCAGCTTCTTCAGGTGGCCCGATCAGGTGCTACCAGTGTGGCAGAGAGGGGCACAAGAGGCCGCAGTGTCCTCGAGACCCAGTGGAGTGCCGAGATTGCGGCAAGATGGGTCATCTGCAGCGCTTTTGCAGGGCGTATCCACCAGTGGCTAGTGAGAGGGGTTATTGTAGACTCCGCGTGCGGGAGCAGGATCAGTGGCTTCTTACTTGTCGGGGAACTGTAATATGTCAGGGCGTGCAGGTAGAGATGGTGGCTGTGGCCGTGGTATCCAGACACCCGAATCTCAGAGGCAACAGGGTGGGACAGCTCAGGGTAGCCAGGCTGTGTCGCAGGGCCGCGACACTGGACAGGCATATGCAGTGCAACAGACCCAGCAGGAGAAGGATCTCGGAACATCAACAGTCAAAGGTACTATTATAGTAGCTTATGTCTTGTCTTCAGTGCTTTTTGATACGGGTGCTACACATAGTTTTATATTAGTACCCATTGTGGAGAGCCTTGGGATCGGTGTTTCTACTTCTTCTGCTATCTTGACGCTAGACACTCCGTTGGGGACTAGGACGGTTGGTGTGCTTCAGTGCAAGGAGTTCCCCCTTGAGGTTGGTCGGTTTCACTTCTTTTGGTACCTCTATGTCCTGGAGATGACAAGTTATGACGTCATTCTCAGGATGGACTGGTTGGTTCCCTTTCAAGCCATTGTAGACTGCTATCGTCGTAGGGTGCGTTCCACGTCACTAGAGGGCGAGGAGTTTCTATACAAGGGCGAGGGGGATGTTCAGGAAAGTCGAGGTGGACCAGAGCATCATGGTCAAGGTGGAGTCACAGCCCAGATTGCGAGCTTATATCTGGATAACCAGGGGACTTGTCAGACAGATTTCCCTCCAGTTATCGATCGTTTTAGGGATGTCTTCCCGGACGACATTTCAGGTCTACCTCTGGTGCGTGAGGTGGATTTCTCTATCGAGCTTGTGCCAGGAGAAGAACCGGTGTCCATTCGTCCTTATAGGATGGCCACGCCTGGGTTACAGGAGCTCAAGAGGCAGTTATAGGAGTTACAGGAAAATGGTTTTATCCAACCCAGTACATCTCTTTGGGGTTCTCCGGTCCTTTTTGTGAAGAAGGCGGATGGTACCCTTAGACTTTGTGTGGATTATCGGAATCTGAACTAGTTGACGGTTAAGAACCAATATCCCTTTCCGAGGATAGATGATCTATTTTATTAGCTTTGTCGAGCATGAGTGTTCTCGAAGATTGACTTGAGATCCGGATATCATCAGCTGCGTGTTATACCATCTGATATTTTCAGGGGCAGGTATGGTCTATATGAGTATACGGTTATGCCGTTCGGATTGAAGAACACGCCAGTAGTTTTCATGGCTCTGATGAATGGTGTGTTCCATGCTTATCTTGATTCGTTTTGGTAGTATTCGTGGATGAAATCTTGGTGTAATCTCACACTCGATACGACCATGCCACCCGTCTTGGGATTGTATTGAGTACACTGAGAGAGCATCAGCTATATGCTAAGCTATCAAAGTGCCACTTTTGGATGGACTAGATTCACTTCCTGGGTCACATTATCTTAGAGGCAGGAGTTGTAGTATTCTCAGAGAAGGTGAGAGCAGTAGTTTCATGGGAGCAGCCCAAGAACATGTTTGAGATACGAAGTTTCTTGGGGATGACTAGTTACAACAGACGTTTCATACAGGACTTCTCCCACTTAGCAGCACCGTTGACAGGTTTGACTAAGAAGGGTGTGAAGTTCATTTGGTCAGAAACTTGTGAGACAGCTTTCCAGGACATGAAGTGAAGGCTGACATCAGCACCAATCCTGATACTCCCAGAGTAGGGGAAGAGCTATACAGTTTACTGTGATGCGTCAGGGATTGGGCTGGGAGCCGTTTTGATGCAGGGCGACCGAGTTGTGGTGTGTGGGACTCGGCAGTTGAGGCCACATGAGAGGAATTACCTGACGCATGATCTGCAGTTGGCTGCAGTTGTGCATGCGTTGCGCTGTTGGAGACATTACCTGTTGGGAGAGCATTTTGTGGTTTTCACCAACCACAAAAGCCTCAAGTATATCTTTACTCAACGTGACCTGAATCTGAGGCAGAGAAGGTGGGTCGAGTACCTACAGTACTTCAATTTTGAGCTTGCTTATACACCTGGTAAATGTAATGCAGTAGCCGATGCACTGAGCAGGAAGACTCAGATACAGGCAGTGCAGGAGGCCAGTGGTGAGTGGAAGCTTATGGCTTTGTTCTCTGAGATGCATCTGGAGGTGCATGAAAGTCAGGGGCAGACTTATCATTCCTTTTTAGCTGTGACTTCTACCCTCCTGGATAGAGATAGGATGAGGCAGCTATCGGTTTCAGAAGGCCTAGTTCTACGGGAGTCAGTGGAAAGTGAGGACCCTCCTCCCGGTTGGACGATAGGAAATGACGAGGTTTTGTGTTTCCATGGACGTGTATGGGTTCCAGGGGATATACGTGAGGATCTGATGTGGGGGTTTCATGCTTCAACTTGGGGAGTTCATCTTGGGGTTACCAAGATGTACCGAGACTTGAGACATCAGTAATGGTGGCCGGGTATGAAGAGAGAGATAGCTGGTTATGTTACGAGGTGTTCTACCTGTCAGCAGGTGAAGTCAGAGCATTAGAGACCAGCTGGGCTGTTACAGCAGTTTCCCATTCTGGAATGGAAATGGGATGATGTCGCGATGGTTTTCGTGACAGGATTGCCAAGTTCACCTCATGCAATGACGCCGTGTGGGTTGTTGTGCACAGACTTACGAAGGTAGCTCACTTCTTGTCGATCAAGGAGACCTTTGCTGTGAACGATCTTAGAAGGATGTATATCTGAGTGATCGTACGTCTACATGGGGTCCCTCATTCTATCTTTTTAGATAGGGATGCCTTTTTCACGTCTCATTTATGGCATATTTTTCGGAGGGCGCTAGGTACACAGGTGCTTCTAAGCACATCATACCACCCTCAGATAGATGTCCAGTAAGAGAGGACGATACAGGTTCTAGAGGACATGCTTCGCGCATGCGTCCTAGACTTTGGGGGATCTTGGGAGAAGCATATACCCTATGTCGAGTTTTCCTATAACAATAGTTTTCATGAAACTATTGATATGGAACCATATGAGGCTTTATATGGTAGGCCATTCCGATCACCTTTGTGCTGGTTAGAGGCAGGTGAGGCAGCCTTACTGGGACCATAGCTCGTGCAGGAGACATCTGAGCAGGTCCAGTTCATTCGGAAGGGGATGGCTACCGCGCAGTCTCGTCAGAAGTCTCATGCTGATCGCCGCAGATGACCTTTGGATTTCGTGGTTGTGGATCAGGTTTTCTTGCGTGTTTTGACGAGGCTGGGACAAAAACGGATCAGGATATAGGGTAAGATTTCACCGAGGTTTGTGGGACCATTTGAGATTCTGGAGAGAGTCGGGCTGGTTGCCTATCGGTTGTATTTACTGCAGCAGTACTGAGAAATGCACGACGTCTTCCACGTGTCTCAGTTGCATCTCTACCATTCAGACCCGTGTCACACCTTTCAGCTAGAGGAGGTTGAGCTTCAGCATGATGCGTCCTTTGAGGAGCATCTGATCCGTATTGTTGACAGGAGCACGAAGGTTCTCCGAGGCCAGTCAGTTCCTCTCGTACGGGTTCTATGGCAGCATGGGCGAGTGGAGGACTAGACCTGGGAGTGGGAGGCCGACGTACATGCTTAGTGGCCAGAGCTGTTCTGAGATTTCTCTTCGCCACCCTTGAAAGGGAAATTCGGGGACGAATTGCTATAAGGGGGGAAGTTTGTAAGAACCCAGTTCTTGTTTTAGAGGTATGGGCTTCTTATTTTCCTTTTCCTTAAGTGATTTTGAGAAAATATGGAAAATGGGGAAAAATCCTAAATTTTGGAACTACATGTCGTGTACTTTATCCACATGTCGTGTACTTTTGGCCGTGTTTGGATGAGTACATGGGGCGTGTAGCCTTGTCAGCGACGAGGGGTGTAGAAACCGACTACACACTGTGTAGTGGTACCTTACACGCCTTTTAGTCAGTCGGAAGGCTTGAAAAGTATGGAGGTGGAGTCAGCGCCTACTGGGCGGCAGTACATGACGTGTACTCAGGAGTACATGCGGTGTACTCTTGACGGTAGGTGAACAGTGCCGGTGCCACCTTTTGAACAGTTAAATGAAGGGAGTACACGTCGTGTACTTGGAAGTACACACCGTGTACTTTGTTTTTTAGGCTTAAAACTGGCAGTAGCCTCCTCATTTGGCAGAGGAGGCACTTGAGCCGTTTTGGAGCCAAGGAGGACGACCGAACCTTTGAATATCTGCTAAGTGTTCGTCTGGAATCCGATTCGGCTTCGGACGATCTCATTGGAACCGCACGGGTAAGTCGTTCCTTCTACTGGTACTGTTCTTGCCAATTATTTTCCCAAGGTAAGTTATTTATGTTTGAATGGGTTTTGTTCTTCGTCAGATCTACACCATTCTTGGGCGTTTCTAGAGCCGACGTTCGGGAATAGCGTTCGTTGGCATATAAGGTAGGTGCCTTGGTGTTTATTTTCCAACTATCGTGTGTTTTTGTGCGTTTTCGTGCCACGATCCCATGTTCGAGTGTCGTGTGGATGAGGACGTTGCTATATTTAATGCCTAGAATTTCATAGGTGATTAAATTGTGATAATAAAATGTTGTTTGGGATCGTTTCTTGGATCTAGGACCATCCCAAGGGGTGTGTTCCTCTGTTTAGCCATTTGGCCAGGATACCCGAGGGTATGCCTTAAATGCAGTAACTGTAGAATTTCCTTTAGAGGAATTGCTTGTTTACTACATTTTGATATGTTGGGCGTGGCCCGGTTACTTGTTTAGCCTGAGGGTGTTGTTTTGATTAGCCTGAAGGCATGGCTATTTTAGCCCGAGGGCTCTCGTTATTCCGCCTGAGGGAAACATTTCATGCATGAGGGCTTGACTTCTATGCCTGAGGGAGACACTTCGTATGACTGAGGGTGAGAATTTTTATTATGCCTGAGGGAAATACCTGTGGTTTGGATTCTGTATGGCCTGGGGGCAAGCCTGAGGGCATGGTTACTATTTTAACCTGAGGGCACGGTTCTGGTTAGCCTGAGGGCTTTGTGCTGTTGAGCACAAAAATGGTACTAAATTAATGGAATTAAATGAATAATAAAATGGGAATTTAACTGTTAAGTTAGTTACTTTTGAGTACTACTTAGTTATTGCATTTTACTACTGCACACTTGTTGCATGTTTTACACACAGTTGAGCACGGGCCTTTGGTGGGTGCCTACTGAGATATATTTCTCACACCCTGTTTGGGTCACGCTTTTCGGCCCAAACAGATTACGTTGCTGCAGGTCTAGATAGGGGCAAGAGTCTCTATACAGGTACTTGACTGCTGCTGAGGAGTAGGAGGGCGTGGGACCGAGGCTAGGATCGCGATGCCGCTACTAGCTGTTTGCTTGCTTTGCTGTACTCTGTTTTTTGCTGTACTGTATTGATGTATAACATGTTCTGTCTGTTTTCTTAGAATTTGAGCATGTAGCATCATCACTTATATACTGTTGGTTATATCCACTGCTGTAGTTATTTCAATTGTGCATGTTTACTGCTTCCGCTGTTATTGTATGTTTATTTTGGTATTCTTCTGTGCTACACTTTGACAAATGAGGGCATAGTTTCCCCACTATCAGACCTAGGCCCTCTCTACTAGTCGGAAGCCTCTAGCATTTGGGGAAATGCGCTTGAGGTCATGTGGCGAACCGGGCTCGGGGCACCCGTTGCATGGCACCAGGGGCCGGGACGTTACACTCCATCATTTATAGATGAATATTTTATGATCTATCTAAATCCAAGACTTTTTCATTAAGAATATCCTCTAGGATCTGAATAGAACACTTTTTCTGAAAATATTTTTGCATATGGTATGTTGTACACATCATGTTCTAAGTTCTAATAAACTTTGGGTACTTCTCTAGAACCTCAAAGTAAACCTAAAATTCTTTTCAAAAAAACGGGAAAAAGGAACCCCACATAACCTCACACTATTATACACACACATGTTATCAATATCATTAACTTTTTTCACATCTCTAACCTCAATGAAATGATATGAATTTTTCAATAAATAAATCACCACCCAGATAGAATTCCACCCTTGGAAAGTCTGTGGTAATGTAATAATAAATTATGAGGAATCCTTCTATCATTTCCAAACTAAAAATAGATGATACTTTTGTAAATTAAATTGTTTCAGAGGATATACCATTATTTTATTTCTAGTGTAATAGTTAAACACATGATCTTCAATGCCACGCTTCATATCTGATGACAAAAAATTTCATCACAGGTCATAATACATAATTTTTACTTCATTAATAAAAAAACCATGAAGAACAATAAAATTCAAAAAAACTTGGCTCCTCGATAATGCGGAGATGAAAAAATGATCCAAAAAATTTACAATACTATATGGTGAGAGAGAACAACAGAAATGGTCTCCTAACAATAATGGATTTCTTGAATTCCTCTAAACTCATCATCATGTTACTGAAACTATAGAAGAAAATCATGGGGAGATAATGATAAATAAATATAGGTGATAACCATAACTAAAATATCCTCCTGAGGATCTACATAAAACTAATTGAATAATCCCATTTGTTTCTACTATTCCTTCTATTTCAAAACATTCCATGATGGTAAGTTCCTGCTAAGTGGGTTTTTAACAAATTCCCCTTCCCCAAGGTGTAAGTGATGCTGAAGTCACACATATTAAAGTATTCCTCCCATTTTCATTGCATAATATTAAATTATATTTGAGAAAAGATATATTTTATACTCTTATTGTCAAATTAGACTGTGTACTTATCCCCAATAAGATAGTTCCACCAACACTGAAGCTCATGCATAATCACAACATGCTTTAAATCAAGACTGGGGTAAATTTTTTCAAGTGGTCTAAGATGATGAGAGCCAATAGCCCCCCCATGATAATAATCCATAATAATGAAACACAATACCTCATCAGAAGCATTAAAAAAACTCCTTACACCTTACTTAGCTCAATTAAGATCAGATGTGGCTTCATCTCATCGGAAGAACACTCTCACTTTTCATCCCATAAGAATTTTACCCCATTCTCAGAAAGAATAGTCAATGGTAACACAAACATTTCGAAATCCTTGAAGAACAAAACGTAAAATCCACTATGACCAAGGAACCACCAAATCTACAATACATCATGTTGTTCTTCAAATTATAATACTGTCTTCATCTTCTTTGGATCAACTTATTAGTCATGATAAAAAAATAATACTCCCCAAGAACATCACTTCTTATATCTGGAAACTATGTTTCAAAATATTTTAATAAAAATGGTGACTCTGAAATATTTTTAGAATAGAAACCTAATTCTTGTTTTTATCATGATCAAATCATGAATAATCAAAAATATCACCCAAAAATGCTATTAAAAATTGTTTAGATACTCATGGAATATCTTATTCACCAAATCTAGGAAAACAACAGGCTATTTAGTTGAACTAAATAACATAAAAAGATATTTATAATGGTAATGCCTACTGGAAAAATACATGTTCAGTATATCAATCTCCCAAGCTCTGATCTGATTATAACGCAAATGAAGATAAATCTTAACAAATAACTTTTACATCTTTAACTAATCAACCAAATCATTCACATGAAGAAAATGATTCTTATTCTTATCTTTCACATTGATAAACTTGTAATAATCCACAAAAAATAAAATCAAACCATTTACCTTATTATTAAAGAGTAGTGAGGCTAGCCCTAGTGAAAATATAGGGTGTACAAAACCATTTTACAATATTTCTTCCAGGTGAATTATGATCACTTTTATCTTCTTTTATTCCATATGAAATGAGTGTATAGAAAAAGGTTACGTACCTCAAGTCAGGAAAATAAATAAATGTACCTACCTATCTAGAGGAAAGATGAAAAAATCCAATAGGAAAATGCTAAGAAAATCCCAAAAAACAATGGGAAGATCAACAAAAGAAAATTCCATCAGATCCAACTACTATAGTAGAAAAAAATATTAACCTCTAGGTGGGAAGGTCATGCCCGATCAGTCCTCGAATCACACTCTCACTAAAAGACCCATGATATACCATTGGGAATGTTAAGTGAGACACACCATATAATGACCCACACTTTACATACATTGTTAATACTTCAAAATTGAAGCGTACTTATTACATCATATAACAAAACCACTAAAGGACCGTATAGGTATAATGTTCTTTAGAAACTGGGAAACATAAACAACTAGTTCATAAATCATCTACACTGTCTCCCATTTATTTCATCATATATATAGTCCCTTTTGGCATATCTTACTTAATAACCTTCTTCCTAACCTGGGGAAAGAAAACATACAAAAGGGTGAGATCAAATTCTCAGTAAGGGTAAACAAATGAAATATCAATCACATCATATTCATAAGAACATAACTTTTGGTAATCTTAACCTGCAAAAGAGAGCATAATTTCATGACATGGGATAAATCATAGTAGTGAAATGGAATCCCAATAATCATAACGTAAAACATGAAACTTTGTGGCATACACACATAATCATATAGAATCATTTCTTATTAGTCAAGACTCATTGCCAAGACTATCTTAGTGGACAAAGTCCATTTCTGAACCGAGTTCACTCCTCGTTTCAGTCCTGTTTCACTGAACCGGTATAACCTGCCATTGCAACCATGTCTATCTCATTAGATATAAAATCTTTACCCAATGAATTGGAGATATATATAGGTCCCACCCATCTCATAATGATACCATTCTTATGTGTGCCACAAAATCATAAACCATACATCATATCATAAACCATGTAATAAAAATGGGATTCTTAAACATCGTGACATCATAAAAAAATTCATATAGGATAAAGGAATTCATAAAAATAATTCCATCACAGCATAATAAAATCAATGTTATAATAGGGATAGAAACAGAACCCTATATTGTCTTAGATGGAAAATAATTTTGATAAAACACTTTAACTCCATTCTTGAGGAAAATATCCTTTCTACTTCAAAAACACTTTTCCTTTCTTAACATGTCATACAAATATAAAATAAAAGAAGTTGATTAAAAATACACATTAAAACTTATAAGGGAAGATTCTTGGAAATAATGTTTTAAAAATCCATTCATGTTGTATAAGTTAAAAGAAAACATTCTTCTCGTACTTTTTTCGGAAAAGTCAAAAAATATCTCGTACGAAAAACAAAAAAAGATTCCTTTCATATCTTTTACCAAAAACTCACCAAAGGGTAAAATTGAATTTAAAAAATTGTAGAAGGATGGAAATAATATTACATATTGAGGAAACATGTATGTGGATGATAAAATATACCCCAGTAAATACCAAAGTATAAACAATCTCGAACAAAAAATGAGACTGTGATATTTCCCTTACCTTAGGCCCGTTTTGCTTCGTAAGTGTCCGAAACTCCTGTATAATGATTTATATATGGTTATTGACTTATTCTCGAATAATAATTATTTTTATGATATCATATATGGTCATTTTCTTAGCTTCTTAGTAATATTTCATTGCTACTTGTTATTCGGGTGTTTATAACTTTTTGTTCTTATGCGTGTTTTGTCCAATAAATTCTTATTATTATATTTAGGTTATAGATACCTCATTAACAGAATTTTATTATTGTAATATATATCATATTCATTAATTCAATTCATTTATATAATCATTATGAAATGAAGATCATTTAGAACGAGTCGCATCACATCGTGGAGACGGTATTCCGTACGTACGCACGAGTGATGATATCGTTCCTATGATCGTGGAATTATATTGGAGTGTATGTATACTATTTCAGAATCAGTAACACTTTATAATAGTCATATGTATTCATTATTTACACCATTATACCCATCTAAGTAAGGTGGTGGTGGAAAATAGATTACACCACGGCGTGGAGACGGTATTTCATACGTACGCACGCGCGATGATTTCTTTTTCCGTAGGATGGATAGATGGTGAAATAGGGTTTTTTCATACTTATAATAACATATCAGTATATGAGTGATACTAATGTTATTACTTCATAATGAAACAACTAAAGAAGAAGAAGTGGAAGAAGAAATAAAGATGAAAGAATCGGTAACAGACATTACCTCTTCTTTGAAGTGCTTCTTTGAGACCTTCTTTTAGGGCACTAAAATTGGTCTTTGAAGAAGACCAGGACCTCTAGGATGTCTCTAGGGAAGTGGAGAGGAGGAATTGGCAGGGGTTGGCCGAGATTGAAGGCTCAAAGTGGTGTGAGGAAGAGGGGGAGGAGGTTCCCTTTTATAAGGGAGGAGAGGGGCACCTTTGGGAAAACTAAAAATATTATTTTATTATAAAGTCATGTTCGATTTTAAATAGATCCAAATTGATATATTTCGAAGATAAGGTGGATATGGGTCGAAATCATCTCATAAAATAGAATTTAGACAAGTTTAGGTTCCTATTTTAACCTTATAATCCACTATATCTACTAAACCTGGCTTCCTCCAGCATTATGTGTCACCACCGCATCGATCCACGTCACCCAAATCAAACTATACTTCCCCATTATACCCCTCATCCTCGCGCATCAACTCCAATTCCTATCGCCTCCTCCCGTATACGCACCTCCCATTCTCGATTAGGTTTTTCCATCTCCCGAATACCGCCCTCTCCTCCTCTATTCCGTCTCCATCCTCGACCCATGCGCGACTCCTTCGTCGTTGATCCTCAACACCGATGCTCCATTCCACTCATCTACTCCCCCGTACAAACTCTCGATTCGTTGCGTCCTACGGTACGTCCTCTATTTCGTTAAACTATTCTGCAATCTTCACATCTGTTCTCACAAATCTTCCACCTGTAAAACGTAGTTTCCAATCACGATCTCCTCCTCCTGCCTACCGTAACCAACTACCAAATTGACGATAGTTAGATTCATTGGAGTTCTTTCCGAAAACTCTACTCATCTGCACGATTCACTGATTTTTTTCCCACCTCAAAACTTCAACATACCTGCTACATCTATACTGCAAAATCTACATACCAACTATATGATTTCAGTTCATTATTACTACTACTATGGATGGTTTTTTTATCTCCAGGTTTGTCATTCTTGAATAAGCTTTAGCCGCAACAAACCTGTACAGCTCCGGCTTATACCTTCTGCAGTCTCCAGGTCTACTGATTTTTCATTGCCCAGTCGCGCATATATAAGGTCTGCTCTACCCAATCTTCCATTCCTAAACAAAGTCTACTATGTAAACATGGTCTTTTGTTTAGACTGTCTGAATCTAGATCCTTTATGTTGATTGTCAAAATTATTTGTCTACTTTTTAATCTTTAACTCATATGACCTATTTACTCGATCTCTCTGTAATCAACTCTTTCAGTCCACGTGATTCAGCTCTAAGGTTTTCATTCAGCAGTTACCAGGACTACTGATTATCCACAGCCTGATCGCCCAAACATTAGGTGTGAGATGCTAAATGTTTTTATCTCCACTTAATACATTTATCTTCAATGTCTCTTATTTTAATTAAATTATTTTAGGGGACATTACTGATTTTTTAGCATGTGTCCAATGGATTAATTTTCAGTTTCAGAATGTTAGATTCCTAACAAGTGTGTTGCATTTATTTTGTACCTAAAATGGGGTGATGGGACATAGAAAAGAGCTTCTGTGATTTATGAGGTATTGAAATAATTGATCATTTACCTATCTGGTACATCTATTTTCATGTTTTAGGAATTACTATTCCATGAAATCAATTTTTAACCTCTAGCATATGGGAAATCAGAAGGTGCGGCATCACAATTTCATATGTTGGGATCCCCTACTGCGACAAAAACATTCAGGTACCCTATCCCATTTCCAGAACATCTGTATGAATGTTTTTGAAGAAGACTTCACATTACACGTTGTATAAGAGGAAGATTCCATATTACAGATTTTTAAAGCATATTGGATACAGTTATTGGATCAGGTAAATGTTTTTACACTATATATTTGTCATCCACTAAGTTTTATTAATCAATTTGACAATATATTTTTCTCTTAAATCTTTCCATAACTTCTAATATTTGATTATGTATAGGATTTGTAATAAGATTTTACTGTTCATACTACTCATTCCATATGGTTTACTACACCTTTTCATAATATTTATCTCTGTTCATTTAGTGTTACTATTACTAGTATTCCTACATTATGTCTCTGATAAAGACTGCTGATCAATATGTTAATATTGATAATGAAAAAATCTTTAACAAATTCTGGCACCCTGTCCCAATAACAGAGCATCGTAATGATTGTTTTTGAAGCAGACTACACATTATACGTTATATAAGAGAAAGATTCTGTATTACAGATTATTGAATCATATTGCATACAGTTATTGGATCAGGTAAATGTTTTTACACTATATATTTGTCATCCAATAAGTTTTATTGCTCAATTTGACAATATATTTTTCT
Source organism: Viscum album (assembly GCA_963277665.1). Classification (NCBI taxonomy): domain Eukaryota; kingdom Viridiplantae; phylum Streptophyta; class Magnoliopsida; order Santalales; family Viscaceae; genus Viscum; species Viscum album. The sequence continues at coordinate 1,496,074,329 of OY728142.1, forward strand.
CTTAAATCTTGCCATAACTTCTAATCTTTGATTATGTATAGGATCTGTAATAAGATTTTACAGTTGATACTACTCATTATGTATGGTTCACTACTCCTTTTTATAATATTTATCTCTGTTCATTTAGTCTTGCTATTACTTGTATTCCTTCATTATGTCTATGATAACGACTAATGCTCAATATGTTAATATTGTTAATGAAAAAATCTTTAACAAATTCTGGTACCCTGTCCCAATAACAGAGCATCGTAATGATTGTTTTTGAAGAAGACTACACATTACACATTATATAAGGAGATTCCATAATACATATTATTGAATCAGATTTGAAACAGTTATTGGATCATGTAAATGTTATTACACTTTATACTTTCCATCCTGTAAGTTTAATTACTTAATTTTGCAATACATTATCCTCATAATTATTTCCATAACTTCTATTCTTTGACAACGTATTGGATCTGGAATAATTTTATACAGTTGATACTACTAATTATGTATGGTTTACTATATCTACTAAACCAGGCTTCCTCCAGTATTACGTGTCACCACCGCAGCGATCCACGTCACCCAAATCAAACTCTACTTCCCCATTATACCCCTCATCCACGCGCACCAACTCCAATTCCTATTGCCTCCTCCTGTATACGCACCGCCCATTCTCGATTAGGTTTTCCCAGCTCTTGAATACCACCCTATCCTCCCCTATTCTGTCTCCATCCTCGACCCATGCGCGACTCCTTCGCCGTCGATCCTCAACACCGGTGCTCCATTACACTCATCTACTCCCCCGTACAAACTCTCTATTCGTCGCGTCCTACGGTACGTCCTCTATTCCGTTAAACTATTCTGCAATCTTCACATCTGTTCCCACAAATCGTCCACCTGTAAAATGTAGTTTCCAATCACGATCTCCTTCTCCTGCCTATTGTAACCAACTACCAAATCGGCGTCAACAAGATTCATTGGAGTTCTTTCTGAAAACTCTACTCATCTGCGCGATTCACTGATTTTTTTTCCACCTCGAAACTTCTACATACCTACTACATCTATACTGCAAAATATACATACCAGATATATGATTTCAGTTCATTATTATTACTACCACAGATGGTTTTTTTATCTCCAGGTTTGTCATTCTCGAATAAGCTTTAGCCGCAACAAACATGTACAGCTCCGGCTTTTACCTTCTGTTGTCTCCAGGTCTACTGATTTTTCATTGCCTGAACGCGCAAATATAAGGTCTGCGCTACTCAATCTTCCATTCTTAAACAATGTCTACTATGTAAAGATGATCTTTTGTTTACATTGTCTGAATCTAGCTCCTTTATGTTGATTTTCAAAATTATTTGTCTACTTTTTATTCTTTAACTCATACGACCTATTTACTCGAGCACTCTGTAATCAACCCTTTCAGTCCACATGATTCAGCTCTAAGGTTTTCATTCAGCAGTTACCAGGACTACTAATTATCCACAGCCTGATCGCCCAAACATTAGGCGTGCGCTGCAAAATGTTTTTATCTCCACTTAATAAATTTATCTTCACTGTCGCTTATTTTAATTAAATTATTTGAGGGGACATTACTGATTTTTTAACACGTGTCCAATGGATTAATTTTCAGTTTCACAATGTTAGATGCCTAACAAGTGTGTTGCATTTATTGTGTACATAAAAGGGGGTGACGGGACACAGAAAGGAGCTTCTGTGATTTATGAGGTATTGAAATAATTGACCATTTACCTATCTGGTACATCTATTTTCATGTTTTAGGAATTACTATTACATGAAATAAATTTTTAACCACTAGAATATGGGAAATCAGAAGGTGCGTCATCACAATTTCATATGTTGGGATCCCCTACTGCGACAAAAACATTCAGGTACCCTATCCCATTTCCAGAACATCTGTATGAATGTTTTTGAAGCAGACTTCACACTACACGTTGTATAAGAGGAAGATTCTACATTACATATTTTGAAGCATTTTGGATACAGTTATTGGATCAGGTAAATGTTTTTACACTATATATTTGTCATCAACTAAGTTTTATTGCTCAATTTGAAAATATATTTTTCTCTTAAATCTTTCCATAACTTCTAATCTTTGATTATGTATAGGATCTGTAATAAGATTTTACAGTTCATTCTACTCATTCTGTATGGTTTACTACTCCTTTTCATAATATTTATCTCTGTTCATTTAGTGTTGATATTACTAGTATTCCTACATTTTGTCTCTGATAAAGGCTGCTGATCAATATGTTAATATTGATAATGAAAAAATCTTTAACAAATTCTGGTACCCTATCCCAATAACAGAGCATCGTAATGATTGTTTTTGAAGCAGACTACACATTATACGTTATATAAGAGAAATATTCCATATTACAGATTATTGAATCATATTGGATACAGTTATTGGATCAGGTAAATGTTTTTACACTATATATTTGTCATCCACTAAGTTTTATTTCTCAATTTGACAATATATTTTTCTCTTAAATCTTGCCATAACGTCTAATCTTTGATTATGTATAGGATCTGTAATAAGATTTTACAGTTGATACTACTCATTCTGTATGGTTTACTACTCCTTTTCATAATATTTATCTCTATTCATTTAGTCTTTCAATTACATGTATTCCTTCATTTTGTCTCTGATAAAGACCGATGCTCAATATGTTAATATTGATAATGAAAAAATATTTTACAAATTCTGGTACCCTATCCCAATAACAGAGCATCGTAATGATTGTTTTTGAAGAAGACTACACATTACACATTATATAATGAGATTCCATAATACAGATTATTGAATCAGATTTAAAACAGTTATTGGATCAGGTAAATGTTTTTACACTTTATACTTTCCATCCTGTAAGTTTAATTGCTCAATTTTGCAATACATTATCCTCATAATTATTTCCATAACTTATATTCTTTGATAACGTATTGGATCTGGAATACTTTTATACAGTTGATACTACTCATTATGTATGGTTTACTACTCCTTTTCATAATATTTATCTCTGTTAACTTCGTCTTGCTATTACTTATAATCCTTCATCATGCCTCTGATAAAGAGTGACGATCAATATGTTAATATACACTATATTTACTAAATCTGGGTTCCTCCTTCCTTATGTGTCACCACCACAACAACCCACGTCACCCTAATCAATTTCTCCTTCCCCATTATACCCCCACATCCTCGCGCTCGACCTCTTACAACTTTCGCCTCTGCCTGTATACACACCTCCCCGAATTGATTAGGGTTCTGTAGTCATCGAATACCTCCCTCTACTCCCGTATTCTATCTCCATCCTCGACCCAGGCGCGACTCCTTCGTCGTCGAATCTCACCACCGGTGCTCCATTCCGCTCATCTCCTCCCGCATACTGAGGTGGGATTCATCGCATGCTACTTTCCGTGCTCTATTCCGTTCAACATTTTTGCAATCTTCTCATCTCATTCCACAAATCGTCCACCTTTACATCATGGTTTCCAAACACGAACTTGAAATCCTCCTCGGGCTTACCGTCACCCACTTCCGAAGCTGCGTCAATAAGTTTCAAGGGAGGTCCTTTCAAAGTCACTAATCTTCTGTGCGGTTCACTGATTTTTTTCCATTTACATCACATACATGCTACATCTATATTGCAAATTCTAACAGGGTGATTCGTTTATTTACATAACAGCTTCACTGAAGTCCTCTTCGTAAACCTAGAAATACGAGATTGGGGTCAGATCCAATCTTGGGTGGACCTTCAAATGCTGATGGCTTATCTTTATAAATTAGGTTTTTTGTTGCTTGAATTATATCTTCTTCAATGGAAACAAGGTTTCTAGATACATGTTCTTAGGTTTCAATATCAATTTTGGTTTCGATTACAATTTTGGGTGGTCCTATGAACGTACGGAGCTCATCGTCAAACTGGAAGCACTGTGCATATGATATAATGATTCTTACCAATGCATAACATCATATAATGACTCTTAATTCAAGTTATCTATATGATTGCAGTTGATTATTATTACTAATACTGATGGTTTTTTGATCTCCAAGTTTGTCATTCTCGCATATGGTTTAGCCGCAACAAACCAGTACAGATCCATCACCACTATTTATATATCAAATTATCCCTCACTTCACGCATCATCTTTTACATGTTTCTAGTGAATATACTAAGGCTATATCTGTTACAACCCTGCATCATCTGTCATCTTCTTCTTTCGGCATGTAGGTTCTTTCATTGCTCAACTATCTCTGCATATATTTGCTGGAGGTAATAATATGTAATGACATTTTTTTTCTTCCCATGATTAAATGTTTGTTAAATATAAATCATTATGAGTAAACGGTTTGAATGGTGGAAAATGAGTTCCTTATATTTTGTTTGCACCTTATCCTACATACCCTCTCCCTGTCTGTTTCTCATTTACTTCCAGAAAATCTCAACTGAGATCAGAATAGCAGTTTGTAAGTTTCTTATCCTTTTAATGACTTCTTTTCTTTATTGGTTATAAATAAAATCTATTTCATTTTTTATTTAACTCAATTTATATGAATTTTTCAGGCTGAAATGCAATAGAGTGCTTCACGACAGGTGTGTTATCTCCCTGTTTATATGAAATTTTTGATTAGCCGAAATACATTTTCAATATGGTCTTCATTCTTATTTCGAAAACATTTTTCTCCATTTCTAACTTCTTAGAGCATCTCAACATTCTATGATAACCCACTTCAGCATGCATCACACACATGCCATCAAACAGCGATATTTATAATCGCTATTTTGTATTAATCCACTATATTTACTAATCCTGGGTGTAACTAGGATGACGTGTCTTCTCCATAACTCACATGTATGCTTTGCATATTATAAGATGCATTTCCAAACATCTATCCTATCCACAGTAGACTGAAAAAAAGGCAGATTCCATTTGATTTTTCACAGGTTGTTTTCCCATTGACATTCATATATGTCTGTATGTACTTTTATTTTCTGCTGCTCTGAAAATAGTGTCTCATATACTTAGATGATTTTTGTTACAGTATTTGTAAATTAATTCCAACAACTTCTCCCTTGATGATGTTGATAATTGGTTATTGAAGACTAGATGTTCTATGATTGATCGCACCAACCTGAGTTCTATTCACTGGATGTTGATCATCATTGGTTATTCTACCATGGATATTTAATTTCTCTATTTGTCCCGAAATAGTTTTTTTCGTATGATTAAGCATGTGTTTTAATTGTTTATGTTGAATTCATTATAATAGAATATTTTTTTTGATTTGGTTTGTCTTTTCAACTGACAATATCATTGTATTTTTTATAAATAGTTGCAATGACACTTTTTTTTGTATTTAGGATGTTTTTCTTTATAGACAAGAGAACATGTGTTGTATTTCAGTTCATTAAGTTCATATACAAAACATATATTATGTTTTGATTCTTATTGTTTCAAAATGAAAATTACTTTTAATTTAAATTTAGTAGTTAACTTTATTTGTTAATGATGTTGTTTACATCTTCATTGGTTGATTTTAAACTGAAGATTCTATTTTTATTTATGATTAATAGTTAAATTTTTATAAATCATCAATTAACCTCTTTGACATCATTTAATATTGTAAATAATTATATTAATTAGATTTTATAAAGTTAAATTAACTGCATCCTCTTAGATTAATACATATTTGGAATGGTTTCATTTCATAATATAATATATATAATTTTGAAGTTGAACATATATCTAATGTAATATATTAGGTTTTTAAGGATCTGCTTGACATCTTTGAAATCATTTAATACTAGAACCACATTTTTCATTTTTATTATATACAACTAAATTGACTACATATTGGATAAATAAATATTTGGATTGAAATCCATTGATATATTGATCTTTTTCTATTTTGATGATCAACATAAGGGTAAGGTTATATACTTCATTTCTAAGGCTACATAAAAAAATTTCATCCCCACAAGCTACTATTATATCTATATTGTTTGTCTATTTGAGGTATATCTTCATTACACCCAAGTTGCCGAGTTATAGAGGAGCTCTTCTGCACCTAAGGTAGGTTCACTTTTCTTCACTGGTTTCGAAATAATATTTACATTGGTTTTGTATTTCACGTTCTTGATTGACAACTGATATTTAGAGGCAAGAGCAGGTAATGCTTTTTACAAAGCGTTAATTTATTTTTCATTTTGGTGTATTTGGCTATGTAGATCTATGTTTATGGAAATGTTTTAATCTCATATATGAATGAATATTTGAATGTGTTTGGTGTCATGATTCAATAATTTTATTTGAATTTTGGTTATTTAGGTATGGTCTACGAGAGAAATTTTCTTTCCTGATGTTCTGTTTCACCATGTATTTGTTTTCCCATAATCACATAAATGTTTTGTTCTGTAAACTTCATTTGATTTTCATGTTCATGTTTGACCTTCATATAATCAATGTATCTCCAGGTTTCTTTATACAATAATTATTTATTTTTCATTTTTGTTTTTTTGGCTCTGTAACTCTGTCTTCATGAAAATGTTATTTGTATTTGGGTTTCAGGTACGAGATTCCAGAGATCATAGCTTTCCTTAAGGTATGTTTCACAAACTTTATAGTTTCCCCACATTCACATACATGTTATGTTTGGTGTCCTGGGTGTTTCTTAGGTGGATGTAGACTTAATTTTCAGGTTCACGTTTAACCTTCAATTAATCAAAGCATCTCCAGGTTTCTTTATCAGGACACACTAGGTAATGTTATAAAGAGTTGTTGTTGTTATACAACTCACAATTTTTTTAATAAACCCTCACGTTTAAATATTTTTGCTATACTTTCTTTCAAATTATATATTTAATTTTGACATTCATAATTGCATGATAGCACCACTTTGATTATGAATGAAATAAATAATGTCATTTTTATAGAAGAGTCGCTATAACAAGACACCGTTGAAGACACCAATTAGTATACTTACTTTAAATTTGCTATTTTATTTCCCTATTTAACCATATGATCTGGAGATATTTTAGATGATTACAATACATGTGTTTCTTCTATATGTCGTCAACTATATTGTAAATTTGATAATGGGGAGCAATAACTTTTTGGTAACGTACTGGTAATCCTTTTCGGTATTTTTGTAGGTTTAATCTTTGCAGTATTTTTTCATTGTTGATAAGTTGTGTCATATGATTTTATGTTTTGTTCCCTCAGTCCAAATTGCTTACAGTTTATTTGTCTCTATTCAGTTTCACTTTATTTAATTCTCTTAGTATATTCATTGTTAAATTTAATTGTCTATACTACATAGGTGTATCCATATTTATATGTCTTCTAACAGATCATTTTCATAGGATATGCAGTTTTCAATGTGTTTTCAAAAATATCATAGATCCAAACATTCCATAATTTGTTTACAGTGTTAAATGTATTTTGCTTATTCAAAGTTATATGACCTTAATCAGTGTGTGCGCATCTTCATTTTATTCATTGCAGTGATGGATAATATGAAGCATAATAGCTTAGACCGATACTGATTTTGATACTTATTCAATGTGGTCAGTAACTAATACTCTAATGTGTTTTTGAGGACCAGTTTTGAGTTTAAAAAAGGTGGATGTAGTTATGATCCTTTCAGTTCTGATGTTTCTGTTACTAATCATCAATGAATTTTGTTATCAACATCAAATTTGTGTCGAATCTGAATACAGGTGACCAACGTGGTTCATCAGTACTGCTTGAACTATAATGGGGTGATGAATTTCATCTAGTAGTTGACATGTTTCCCTTCATAACTGAAATTATATTTTCATGTATTTTTTAAGTAATGGATCATTTTCAACTGAATCAATTTGAAGCAGATTTCATTTTGAAGTAAATTTCATATTGAAATAGATTTTATTAGGTTGGACACTCAACAGGTTTCAATGTACTCTAGAACTTTTATGGAGCAGATTTCAAATTCAAGGTTTCTGAAGCAGGATTTTCAAGCAGATTACATATTGAATCTTTTCATAAACTCTTCATTTTATTAAGAAGGTTCTTCAAACAAATGTTTATATTTCAGTAATTTTGAATGACGATTTTCAGGTTTATTATCCCATAGTTCATTTATCACATTCTTCTAATAACTAAATTATTCTTCATAAAGATTATTACATTCATCACATAATTGTTTTTGTTCTATTTTTTACTTATATTACAAACATTGTTTGTGGATGGCAGGGAAACTAAGTTCTTCATAATGATCATCATTCTTCATAATGATCATTATTCTTCATAATGATCATCATTCTTCATAATGATCATTATTCTTCATAATGATCATCATTCTTCATAATGATCATTATTCTTCATAATGATCATCATTCTTCATAATGATCATTATTCTTCATAATGATCATCATTCTTCATAATGATCATTATTCTTCATAATGATCATCATTCTTCATAATGATCATCATTCTTCATACTGATCATTATTCTTCATAATTATCATTATTCTTCATCATGATTATTACATTCATCAAGCATGGAGTTCAAGCAATGAAACGGACATTGGAGTGCCTCCTGACCACAGACATGAAAAGCATCTTGATGTTACATAGGAGAATCATAAATTAGCCACATTGGATGCCACTCATGTGTCAAGTATTCATGCGACTGCAGGTAAATGATCAAAAATGAAAAAAAGAGTATATATTACACTTAGGGTAATCAATTTTTAAAAAATAACTGCATTTGTTCTATTTCTAAAAAAACACTAACACACAAATTCTAGAAGAAAACCACTTAAAAAGTGGTAGTCAATCACTTCTTTGAGAAATCTACAAAGCTCTTTATAGAAGCACTAATCACGAGTGATAAATAATTTATCCATTTGACATAACTTACTGATAATTTATTTATATCATCACTTCTGATAATAAATTGAAAAAAAACATAAAAAGGTGTCTTCAAATAGGGACTAAGCAGATTACATTACGAGCTGTCTAACAGAGGCAACTGTTTGGCCACACTTGATAAAAACTGCTTATATCTCTTGACACCTATGATAAGAATATTGAAATAATAAGTGTTTATTTTGTTTCTTAAAAAAACTTTACAAAGTATGGCCATGGAAAGATTTGTCCATTCTTGATATTCATGCTAAAGAATTGTGTTGTCGTTCATGCTGTTATTGCAAGAACCTTTTAATGTAGTTTTAAATCTGTGTGAATAAGGATAGATCATACATTTTAATTTTTTCCTCTATAGCTATGATTTGAAACTTCATTCCTCTCAACACTTGTCTTTCTTGGAGGCACTACGGAACTGGAACTGAAATTTCCCACCCCAGCGAAGAATGAAACTACTTAAAAAAAAGACAGATAAAATGTTTATTTGATGAAGTTGTCTTGATTCTTAAAATGTATGTGACCATAGCCTCTTGATGTAGCCTCTTATATATATCGAATGCTGCTAATTTTGGCTTGCTTATTTTATGGTTTAAATTTCTACATTAATATTAGACTGGGGGGATGGTATTCTCATATTGGACATGTTTGTTACTCAGAATTATTTGGAATGAACTGTTATAGAAAGTAATGGGGAAGATTTTTATTTAAACACCACTCATGAAGCCTGGAAAGCTTGTCAAATCCCTATGGTCCCATGTGGTTTTTCATGCCTTTGCTTCCATGTGAGTTTTTCATCATCCTCCTTGCATATCAGTTAGATGTGACTATTTCCAAACATTAACATTTCAGATGCCTCATCAGATATCATATCTCTCTTCCACAATTAGAAATCAAAGGCTGCCGTATAGTTAAACATGGAGGAAACTGCACAGCATCAGAGATCATATCTGTCTTCCAAAATGAGTGTGGTGGGCCTTCCAGTTTTCCTCCAAACAAATCTTTAAACAAGATATTCCTTATAAATATGTTTTATTTCTCAATTTTCAAGTGTTTAATGAGTGTATATATACCATTTCCTCCCACTTTCAAATAGTTCCTTGATGTGATATAAATTATCATTACTATGGTAATGTATTTCCTCTTTCCATGATAAAAAATGAAATTTCACTGTGAACTTCTCGACCCAATATACAATAAAAAAATAATTCATACTGTAACTGTTGTATTTTCCTATGAAGATTATTCATATCCCTCCCCTTGAATTATTTATTTTCTGTGCCAACTATAATTATTATTAACACTAATTTGAATCAACCATTTTAATCTCTTTTTCATTCTTGTACTTAAATTATTCCAAATATAATTTTTTCAGCCTTAGTGAATTCACTAAATTATTCGTATATTATGATGTCTCAAAAACCTCCATTCTATAATTATTTATCACTCTCTTTTTCCAACTATTTTAATGGTTTATCCATATTATATTTAATTCTATTTCAATATTATGCACAACTTATTTGAGATTAAAAATATATTTAATTTTCTTCAACCTTTTACGAATGTTGCTCTTATTAAAATATAGCTATTAATACATATGACCGTGCGTCGCACGGGCGAGTACTAGTTTATATTTAACATTAAGTTAAATAAGTTTACTTTTTCCGTGTCTTCTTGTGTTCTTATACTATAAGGTTAATAAACTTACTATAAGAAGCCAAACGATCCAATGTTGTTTATTATTAATATATATAACCTTATCTAAGTCATTTGGCTGAACATTAGATTTTTAGGGATAAAATAACAATTACAAATATAATATTTGTTTTAAAAACTATTTTATGTCAATTTTGACACTATTTAGTAATTGATTTTTGTAAAAATCATAACAGAATTATTAGTTCGAAAAAAGTTAATTAAATCAATACTAACATGTCATATTAACCTATAAAATAATTGGAATTCATAAAAAGTCACAAATTACATTTATTTTGGTGTTTATAACATTAATTATGTCAATATTTCATTAATAAGATATTTACTGCATCATCTTTGTGTCAAAAATAAATTAAATTATTTAATGTCTAAAAATTACAAATAGAATACCATAATGTATTAAATCTTTTTAGATTTCTAATGAATATTTATAGTCGAATTTATCTTATGAGGACACCATATTAAAAATTATTTACTGATTATACATTGATTTTAACTATTTTAACCCTTTTTTAAATAAATTAATAATAAATGTCCAAATCTTATCCAAGTGGGCCTAAATGGTCATATTTTATTCCTAAGTTTGTTTTTGGTCAAATTACACTTATCCAATAGAATTAGGATATGCGTTAGTGTAATAATAATATCATCTTTACCCTTAATTACCTTATTTACTTTTAACCGTGTTAAAAAAAAGTAAAAAGTTACTATTTACCAAAAATTATTTTCATCTCATTGAACCACATTTTAGTCCTTGATATTAACCGTGTCTCTCAGATTTTCAAAATTCCACTCATAGAAGCGGTAAAATTAAGTTTTATGAAAAAATCAGTTTTTTAACTACCACTTAGTGGATTCACTATTTATCAAAAATTGAATGTTTTCAGAAAAATACCAAAATTTCACCCTAAGATAATTTCGATATTCCGAATCCAAAAATGAAGTCCATTTTGAAAAATAAAATTTATAAAATTTCAAAAAGTGGTTATTACTATTCATAATGGCTATTTTTAATAATATTTTAATATCATATCATTGTTTAGTGAAACTCGGTATTACGTACGACGCAAGCTATCGAGGAAGGTAGTGATTTCGTGTAAAGAAAGCCAAGAAAGTGTTGTGTAGAAAAAGATTCCTTTTATGATTTATATAACATAAAAGTCTCGGGTGTTACATTCTACCCCCCTTAAAATGAATTTCACCCTCGAAATTCGTCACTTTGTAACAAACAAATGAGGATACCTCTCCCTCATCATATCCTCAAGCTCCCATGTAGCTTCTTCTAATTGGTGGTTCCTCCATAAAACTTTCACCAATCGAGTGGTCTTGTTTCATAGGACTTTTTCTCTGCGATCCAGAATCTCTATCGGTTGTTCTTCATAAGAAAGATCTTGCTCCAGCGGTACAACTTCTGAGCTGAGTACATGTGAAGGATCAGTTATGTACTTTCTCAGGAGAGATACATGGAACACATCGTGAACTTGAGAGAGATTCGGTGGAAGCGCCAATCGGTAAGATACCTTCCCAACACGATCCAGTATTTCGAAAGGACCGATATATCTAGGGCTCAACTTCCCCTTCTTTCCAAATCTCATAACCCTCTTCCAGGGAGATATTCATATGAACATTTTATCACCCACTTCAAAATATAGGTATTTTCTTCGGTTGTCGGTATAACTTTTTTTTCGACTCTGAGCTGCTCTTATGTGTTGTTGAATAGATCTGACCTTTTCCCCCATTTCATCAACGAGATCAGGTCCTAATAGCTTTCTTTCCCCAACTTCATCCTAGCAGGTTGAAGTCCTGCATTTCTTTCCATAGAGAGCTTCATAAGGAGCCATCTGAATACTGGAGTGAAATATATTATTATAAGAAAATTCCACCAAAGGTAGGTGTTGATCCCAACCACCTTTGAAATCCATAGAGAAAGCTCTCAACATATCTTCTAGGGTTTGAATTTTTCTCTCAGACTGACCGTCTGTCTGAGGATGATAAGCAGTGCTGAAACTCAACTCTGTATCTGGAGTATGCTGAAGACTTCGCCAGAACTTCGAGGTAAATCTCGGATCCCGATCGGATATAATAGAAAGTGGTACTCCATGCAATATTACTACTTCCTTTACTTATATCCTGGAAAGCTGATCCAGATAAAAATCATCTCTAATAGCAATGAAGTGTGCAGACTTTGTAAGACGATCGACTATGACCCAGATAACATTATTTCCTTTGTATTTTTTAGGAAGTCCTATGACAAAGTCCATAGTGATGTTTTCCCATTTCCATTCGGGTATGGGTAATGGTTGTAACATCCCCTTAGACTTCTGTCTCCCAGCTTTAACTTGGTGACAAACCAAGCATCGAGAGACAAATTCCGCAACATCTCTTTTCATGCCATCCCACCAGAAGTTGTCTTCCAGGTCCCTATACATCTTCGTGCTTCCAAGATGAATAGAGAATGAAGAACTATGAGCCTCATCCAGCAGCTCCTTCTTTAATTCGGGGATGGGAGGAACACAAACCCGATTCCTGAACTTTATTATCCCATCACAATCAAGGTTTAATTCAGGAACATTTCTCACCTTCTTTTGTAACTCGACATCTTCTTTCATTGCCTCTTTTATTTTCACATGTATAGATGGTTGAACATTCATTTGAGAAAGATAAGATTTTACCCTTTATAATTCCAAGATCCTTCGTTTGTAAATCCATAAATATTGGATCTTTTTTTATCCTCATCATGGATAAACTAGCATGGTCTTGTTGACTTAATGCATTTGCCACCTTGTTAGATTTCCCAGGGTGGCAATGGATTGAGCAGTCGTAATCCTTAATCAGATCCAACCATCTTCTTTGACACATATTCAGCTCCATTTCTGTGAAAATATACTTTAATCCTTTATGATCAGTATAAATATCACACCTTTCACCATAAAGGTAATGCCTCCAAATATTTAATGCAAATATTACAACATCTAACTCCAAATCATGTGTTGGGTAATTTTGCTCATGGATTTTCAACTGTCGTTAGGCATAAGCTATCATGGTATCATTTTGCATAAGAACACACCCCAATACCTTCTTGGAGGCATCACTATAGATCACAAACCTTTCTCTACTACAAGGTAGGGTGAGCACAGGTGCACTGGATAACCTTCTTTTTAAATCCTTGAAATTCTCTTCACATTCTTCAGTCCAGACAAACTTAACTCCTTTCCGAGTCAACTTGGTGAGTGGATTAGATAATCGTGAAAAATCTTTCATAAAACTTCGATAATATCCAGCCAAACCAAGAATACTTCGGATCTCAGTTACTATTGTTGGTCTCAACCATCTTTCGATAACCTCTGTTTTTTCTGAATCCATAGATATCCCCTCTTTTGAGATTATGTGACCCAAAAATGCAAATTTTTGAAGCCAAAATTCACACTTGGTAAATTTGGAATAAATCTTATCCTTTCTCAGGGTCTTCAATATAATTATCAAGTGATCATCATGTTCTTCCTTGCTCTTTGAATAGACAAGAATATCATCTATAAAGACTACCACAAATTGATCAAGATAGTCTCTAAAGACACTATTCATCAGATCCATGAAGATAATAGGGGCATTAGAAAGACCAAATGGCATCACTATAAATTCATAGTGTCCATACCTTGTACAGAAATCCATCTTTGGTATATCCTCCCTTTTGACCCTTAATTGATGATACCCTGAACGAAGATCAATCTTGGAAAAGTATTGATCTCCTCGTAGTTGGTCAAATAAATCTACAATGCGTGGGAGAGGATATTTTTTTTTGATAATGATCTTGTTAAGTTCTCGATAATCAATGCAGAGTCTCATTGATCCATCTCTCTTCTTAACAAATAGAACAGGTGCTCCCCAAGGTGATGCACTAGGGCGTATGAATCCCTAATCAATATTCTATTGGAGTTGCTTCTTCAATTCCTGCAACTCAATTGGGAACATTCTATAAGGTTTCTTTGAAATAGGCAAAGCACCCGGTATGAGTTCTATTGAGAACTCAACTTCACGATTTGGTGGAAGTCCCGGTAATTCCTCCGGAAAGACATCATCAAACTCCCGTACAATGTGCAAATTCTTAATTGTGAGTTTCTCACCAACCATTTGAGATACATAACATTCATTTAGTGGAATCAAGAACCATAAGATGGAAGAAATTCCCACTGGAAGGTTATGTTCATCCTTGCATTGATAGATGATCATAGATTGATCTGGAATATGAAATGTGACTTCACTTCTTTGGAAATTGATATGAGCTCCATATAATGAAATCCAATCCATGCCAAGAATCACATCAAATTCCACTATAGGAAGGATCACAAGATGTGCAGGAATCACTTTCCCACAAACTTCGATCGGAGAAGAATTATAAACTTTTGATGCGACTGTTGTGCCATTGGGTGTTGTCACAGCTAACACAACATCTAGTTGTTGAGGTAATACGGTGATACCCTTAGAAAATTCTTCAGAAATAAAATAGTGGGTGGATCCATAATCAAATAAAACATTTTCTACTTTAGAGTGGATGGTAAGTTTACCTTTCAACACATCGTTATCGTACTCCACATCACTGATAGAAATTGCATGTGACTTTCCTTTATCTTTATCCTTAAGAGATTTTTGACGTCGACCATCATCATCAACCCTTGGATTAGGTCATTTATTGGCATAATGTCCCATATCCTTGCACTTGAAACATTGAAGAGTAGTAGGTTTATTCTGTGTATCCCTTCATTTGTTTTCATCATAAGACATCTTCGTCCCATCACCACGACATTCAAATGCCCGATGACCTTCCTTTCCACATTTGAAACATTTACTTGTCCCATTAAGACAACTCCCTCCATGTTTCTTTCCACACTTTGAGCATAAGGGAACGCTCATCTTCTTTTCACTGTGCTCTTTAGATTTTCCTTTGAATTCCATTTTCCTCTTCTTATCAAACCCATATGACTGATGGGTTACTCCAATCTCCATCTCGACTTTGAGAGCACATCGAATGATTTCCTCGTAGCTATTGAAGTCCCTTATGGCTAACGCCCTTCGAGGACTTGGTTTTAATCCACTAAAGAATCGATCGATCTTACTCTCAGGTTGGATAATAATACCATAATCGTACCTTGAAAGTCTTGTAAAATTTGCTTCATAGGTACGAACAGATTCATCATCCTTTTGATTTAGTTCAAGAAACTCTTTCTCCATCTTTGTTCAGAGAATACGAGGGAAGTACTTATTGAAAAATAAGTTCTTGAACTCATCCCATTCCATGGACTCAATTTCATCCCTTTGACTCATATTCTTAATAATATTCCACCATTGATCAGCATCTACTTCCAAATGATACACTGCTAGGATGACTTTATCATGTTTAGAACATTGAAGAACTGAAAATATCTTTTCAGTAGTACTAATCCATTGTTCAACAACTAATGGATCAGTAGACCCACTGAAAGAAGGGGGAAACTACCTCATGAAGGATTCAACAGAATGTTGCTCCTTCCTTTGCTCATTTGGAAGTCATGCATGATTCATAGCTTGAGAAAGTTGTGTGAGCATGGCTAAAATATTTTTCATTCCAGATCCCATAACGTTTGGTTGCTCAGGGGGACAATCATTGCATTGCCCGTCGCATTCCGCATTAACACGGTTCCTTCGGGTTCAAGCCATTCACTAAATCCAAGGTAGAATAGTGTGAGAAACACTAATTATAATAGGAAAACCACATAATCAAGAATAAAATTTCACACTTAAGGTCTTATCCTAGGTTATTCATGGCCATTTCTAAAACACTAATATTGTGTTCTATGCTTAGACTTATCCTTATGGTTCTTATTAAGGCTTTTACATCCTAGTTTATAAAGGTTGACTATACCTTTCCTCTGATACCAACTATAATGACCCATACTTTACATACATTGTTAATATTTCAAAATTGAAGCGTAATTATTATATCATATAACAAAACCACGAAAGGACCGTATAGGTATAGTTTCTTTAGAAACTGGGAAACATAAACAACTGGTTCAAAAAGCGTCTACACAGTCTCCCATTTATTTCATCATATCTATAGTCCCTTTTGGCATATCTTACTTAATAACCTTCTTCCTGACCTGGGGAAAGAAAACATACAAAAGGGTGAGCTCAAATTCTCAGTAAGGGTAAACAAAAGAAATATCAATCACATCATATTCATAAGAACATAACTTTTGGAAATCTTAACCTGCAAAAGAGAGCATAATTTCATGACATGGGATAAATCATAGTAGTGAAATGGAATCCCAATAATCATAACATAAAACATAAAATTTTGTGGCATACACACATAATCATAGAGAATCATTTCTAATTAGTCAAGACTCAGTACCAAGACTATCTTAGTGGACAACGTCCATTTCTGAACCAAGTTCACTCCTTGTTTTAGTCTGGTTTCAATGAACTGGTATAACCTACCGTTCCATCCATGTCTATCTCATGAGATATAAATATTTACCCAATGCATTGGAGGGAGATATAGGTCCCACCCATCTCATAATGATACCATTCTTATGTGTTCCACAAAATCATAAACCATACATCATAGCATAAACCATGTAATAAAAATGGGATTCTTAAACATCGTGACATCATAAAAAAATTCATATAGGATAAAGGAATTCATAAAAATAATTCCATCAAAACATAATAAAATCAATGTTATAATAGGGATAAAAAGACAACCCTATATTGACTTAGATGGAAAATAATTTTGATAAAACACTTGAACTCCATTCATGAGGAAAATATCCTTTCTACTTCAAAAACACTTTTCCTTTCTTAACATGTCATACAATTATAAACAAAAAGAAGTTGATTAAAATAAACTTTAAAACTTATAAGGTAAGCTTCTTGGAAATAATGTTTTAAAAATCCATTCATGTTGTATAAGTTAAAATAAAACATTCTTCTCATACTTTTGTCGGAAATGTCAAAAAATATCTCGTACGAAAAACGAAAAAAGATTCCTTTCATATCTTTTACCAAAAACTCACCAAAGGGTAAAATTGAATTTAAAAAATTGTAGGTGGATGGAAATAATATTACATATTGAGGAAACATGGATGTGGATGATAAAATATACCCCAGTAAATACCAAAGTATAAACAATCCCGTACAAAAAATGAGATTGTGATCTTTCCCTTACCTTAGGTCCATTTTGCTTCGTAAGTGTCCGAACCTCCTTTATAACGATTTATATAATGTTATTGACTTATTCCAGAATAATAATTATTTTTATGATATCATATATGGTCATTTTCTTAGCTTCTTAGTAATATTTCATTGCTACTTGTTATTCTGGTATTTATAACTTTTTGTTCTTATGCGTGTTTTGTCGAATAAATTCTTATTCTTATATTTAGGTTATAGATACCTCATTTCCAGAATGGTATTAGTGTAATATATATCATATTAATTCATTCAATTCATTTATATAATCATTATGAAATGAAGATCATGTAGAATGAGTCGCATCACATCATGGAGATGGTATTCCGTATGTACGCACGAGTGATGATATCTTTCCTATGATCATGGAATTGTATTAGAGTTTATGTATACTAGTTAAGAATCAGTATCACTTTGCAATAGTCATATATAGTCATTATTTACACCATTATATCAATCCAAGTAAGGTGGTGATGGAAAATAGATTACACCACGGCGTGGAGACGGTATTCCGTATGTACGCACGCACGGTGATTTCTTTTTCCGTAGGATGGATAGATGGTGAAATAGGTTTGTTTCATACTTATAATAACATATCAATATATGAGTGATATGGATGTTATTACTTCATAAAGAAACAACTAAATAAGAAGAAGTGGAATAAGAAATAAAGATGAAAGAATTGGTAATGGACATTACCTCTTCTTTGAAGTGCTTCTTTGAGACCATATTTTAGGGCACTAAAATTGGTCTTTGAAGAAGACCAGGACCTCTAGGATGTCTCTAGGGAAGTGGAGAGGAGGAATTGGCAGGGTTTGGCCGAGCTTGGAGGCTCAAAGTGATGTGAGGAAGAGGGGGATGAGGTGCCCTTTTATAAGGGAGGAGAGGGGCACCTTTAGGAAAACAAAAATTATTATTTTATTATAAAATAAAGTTAGATTTTAAATAGCTCCAAATTGATATATTTTGAAGATAAGGTGGGGATGGGTCTAAATACTTTCATCCAATAGAATTTAGACATGTTTAGGTTCCTATTTTAACCTTATCATTTAGATTTAACATTAAGTTAAATAAGTTTACTTTTACCGTGTCTTCTTGTGTTCTTATACTATAAGGTTAATAAACATACTATAAGGAGCCAAACTAACCACAAGATGTTTATTATTAATATATATAACCTTATCTAATTCATTTTTCCGAACCTTAGATTTTTAGGAATAAAATAACAATTACTAAAATAATATTTGTTTTAAAAACTATTTTATGTCAATTTTGTCACTATTTAGTAATTTATTCTTGTGAAACTTATAACAGAATTATTAGTTCGAACTAAGTTAATTAAATCAATACTAACATGTCATATTAACCTATAAAATTAGTTGAATTTATTAAAAGTCTCAAATTACATTTATTTTGGTGTTTATAACATTAATGATGTCAATATTTCATTAATAAGATAATTACTGCGTCATCTTTGTGTCATAAATAAATTAAATTATTTAATGTCTAAAAATTACAAATAAAATACCATTATGTAGTAAATCTTTTTAGCTTTCTAATGAATATTTATAGTCGAATTTATCTTTTGTATACCCCATATTAAAAATTATTTACTTATTAAACATTGATTTTAACTATTTTAGCCCTTCTTTAAATAAATTAATAATAAATGTCCTAATCTAATCCAAGTGGGCCTAAATAGTCATATTTTATTCTTAAGTTTGTTTTTGGTCGAATTACACTTATCCAATAGAATTAGGACATGTGTTAGGGTAATAATAATACCATCTTTACCCTTAATTACCCTATTTACTTTTAACTATGGTAAAAAAAGTAAAAAGTTACTATTCACCAAAAATTATTTTCATCTCATTGAACCACATTTTAGTCCTTGATATTAACCGTGTCTCTCGGATTTTCGAAATTCCACTCACAAAAGCAGTAAAATTATGTTTTATGAAAAATTCAGTTTTTTTAACTACCACTTAGTGGTTTCACTATTCATCAAAAATTGAAAGTTTTCAGAAAAATACCACAATTTCACCCTAGGCTAATTTCAATATTCTGAATCCAAAAATGAAGTCCATTTTGAAAAATAAAATTTATAAAATTTCAAAAAGAGGTTATTACTATTCATAACGGCTAGTTTTAATAATATTTTAATAGCATATCGTTGTTTAGTGAAACTCGGTATTGCGTACGACGCAAGCTATCGAGGAAGGTCACGATTTCGTGTAATGCAAGCCAAGAAAGTGTTGTGTAGAAAAAGATTCCTGTGATGATTTATATAACATAAAAGTCTCGGGTGTTACACACCAACTAGAAAGATCAAAATCCACATGATGATTAATCACCCAATTAGTCCCAATGATGAGGTCAGTATCTTCCATATCAATAATATCAAAATCCTAGAATAAATTCATATCAGTTATTGATAGTGTTCAAAAAATACACAAAAACCCCTACTATTTCCTCTTCCCAAGAGGTTCCTATATCAAATTAAAAATGGAAATGAGATCAGTGTGAAGATTAAGAATATCATAAAAATGACATGATAGAAATGAGTGAGAAGAATGAGCACCATATAATGAAATAGCTACTAATTATGTAATAAACATGGAACCTCTTAATATCATTGGAAAAAAATCATAATCAATCAAAAACATATCTAATTCATAAATGTGATTCAATCATGAGGCATGTGGTTGGATCCATATAGTATATGTAGCATCTAACTATTCCACAGTGTACATTGGATCTAATGATTTGTTATCATAAAGAGGAGTAGACATAGAATGACAGAAATGTTTTATATTTCCATAACATCCACAATATTTTAACATCTTTAAAGGTGAAAGATACAAATTATATGTGTATCCAACCTTTAAACACTTCAATCTGGTTAGGGGAACACTACCAGCTATAAATGATGGTGAAGATGATTCCTTCTTCCGAGAACAACCACCACTACTCTTGTGATGATCTTATCGCTTCAAAATTTTCTCTTAAGTGACACTGAAGCTTCAACGGGGTGGAAGAGAAGGGGAATAATAAAAAAAATTCCTTTCATATTCAAATAAATCAATATTTCTATTTCTACCATCTTCATATATTTCAAAATAATTATCATAAATACCTATGAACACATATCTGGTTGAAAACCCTATAGGTACTTTTGATATTTCAGGTGGTTATTCTTTACTACTTCAAGAGAAATAAGAACTATATTAGAAAAATGATTTTTTCATTAAATCACCAAAAAATCCATTATACAAATAAAAGAAATTTAAATAATTCTATCCCATCAGTGACTTAGGAAGAAAAATAACAGAAAAAAATACCAAAACCCTTTCAGTCCCAGTACATGTGTCTATCTTCCTGTATCATGGAATCCAAATATTTCATTCTAGTACCCTCACACCTGAAAACCATTAAATTCACCTTGAAACTCCCATTTGAATCTTTAAAATCAATTATCTTATATATCTTTTCTAACTAGTATTTCCCCTATTGAGGTTCATTCATACATTTAAAGGATATTGTTTTCTTATAGAACACTCATGATCAATTCATATTTCCCTTAGTTACTCCTGAATGTACCTCGAAATAGTGTTTTGTGCTTGAGGTACATTTTTTCGACTAAAAACTTATATTTATGATATTCTAAATATGATTTTATCAATAAGAATATTTCCTTGAGGGTCATAAAATTAACCTTACAATGGCACCCATGGAAGAGATCTCAAATCCATACAACTACACACCAAAATATATAAAATTATTAGACAATTGAATGATATCAGTTGAAAAAAGATAACCATAAAGAAAAAATATTAATATAAAGAAATAAAAATAGGAGAAACATATCCAAATATCCCTTGGTAACTCAAGTCTTGTTATGAAAAGTGCTATCCCGGAACACATCCCAACTTACCTCTCATGTTCCTATAATCCAATCTCTAGTCTACCAAACATCCAAAGACAAAAAAACATGAGGATAGTCCTCCTCTAATACCATACTATAGTTAATGAGACTCAAATACCCTCTTGAATTGGTACCTGACCCAAACTGTCATGTAATTGAAGGGAATTCTTGATCCCCATGGGCTAGTGACTAGAACCTAGAAAACAAACAAGAACCATAGGGAAAGATTTAACCCAAATTGAATCAAATAATTGTGTGTGTTTATATATATAACAAAGATAAATTGTAAAATAAATAAATGTTTTTTATAAATTAAAGAAGAAACTAGAAATGAGACAAGTATAAATAAGTAATAACATCCCAAGTAAAATTCCAACATCAATGGACTACCGAAATAAAAAAATTACTACTCCATGAGAGAGTGTGGGATACCGCCCACCATCTCACAAGGTGTTACCATGATAAAGCTGATAGAAACCTCACTGTCTATCTATAAAACCTTTCTTTTCTGTGAATCAAAAGACATAAAGTGTTCTATATGCAACTGAAGGGGTGCATATGGTGTGAGATAACAAGCTAAATAAGATCCTAACCAAGTGTTCCATAATCGTTCTCTGTACATTAATCTGAACATGATAGAATTTAAAGAGAAAATGGAATGATATATAGTTTGGCAGTTCTTATATCTAAATCAAGGAAATTAATTTACAATCAACTTTTTGCAGGTTTAAAAATAATGAAGGTAAAACAGTTTCAAATCATTTCAAATCTATCAAAGAAGTATATGTATCACGTATGATATCGACTAAAAAGTAGTAAAACTTAACATCACAAGCCAAAATTATCCAAATAACATGTATCATTACATGAAGTATCACTCTAGTTATGGATATCTCGGACACATGTACCCCCAGTATATATAATCATGTATGAATAAATACATTATACACATGCAAATAATCTAGGCAGTAGAGGGACACCGCATAAAGTGAACTTCCAAATACTTTTTATCAAGTCCCATAACAATAGGCATAGGGAACTGGATAACAACCCACAAGTGACCCCCCAAATAGTATCAACAGATGAGTCATATTTTTACTCCTTCTTCCTAAGTACTCAAGGATTCATATGTATTATATTTTCAAAACAAATTAACCAATCCATTTCAACAAAACCATGATTTAATGTTAAATTAAAACTATTTAACAATTAATTGAAAACACCGTTTTTATTTACCAAAACTAGGGGAAAACATATTTTATCCGAAAACATCTTATACACGCACACATAAAATAAGTTGATCATGCCATTTTTTAAATAAACTATTTAGAAAATATAGACCAATGCAGTTAAATGACATAAGATATAGATAGAAACACCTACCTCAAACTCAAGTTTCACATAGCCGTAATGTGATCCTCCAACAAGGAAGAACACAACAACAGCAACAGAGGCCTTAGAATAAATCCACATAACATAGAATTGATTCAATTTTAAAAACGAGTCAGAGAATCATAGGAAACAAACCATACCTTATGGAACTCAAAATCCACACCAAAACAAACACAAAATTTAGCCTCCAAAGAAATATCACATAGTATATATGAAAAGTTTAAAAATGATTCATCATCATAGATCAACAGATCCAAAAAAAACAACAAAATGGTGAAAATGCGATCAAATTAAATGAAGAAACTATAGTATTGATCAAATCAAGAGATAAACCCCAATCACAATGGATATCAATCATTGAATGAAGTGATTCAGATTGAACATATGTCACCAAAATTACCAATGAGTTCTTCTAGGTAAAGTTACAAAATGCCATGGATATATGAAATATAGAATAATCAATGAAACACCCTAAAAAACACCACTCAAGTGAATTACATCACATATAACACCTTTATACATTTTTTAATCCAAAAATCCCATATATATCAAACAAAACCACTAATTATTTTATTAAAAATCATACTTTTACAATTACATGGCATGAACCAAATATGCAGTGAGTAATCCTTCCAAGTTGTTTACCAAACTCATGGATTCTACCCCGTAGACATTACATCACAGTTAATCCCATTACACGACATGTATTTCTTCTACAGAATGTGAACATTCTATTTATAATTGAAATAACCAAACCACAATTGACATTCTCTAAATATAATTAGTACCACTCCATTGATGATGAAACATTTATAAATAGACTTCATTAATTAAAAAAATATGTATCTCATAACTTTAGTTCATTTTCATGAGTAAGATTTTTTTATACTTAGGATTCCCAAGATACTCCCAAATAAAGAAGAAAATGAATAAAGAGAATTTAATTACTTGGAAGTGGTTAACAATATGTTATAAAAAAGATGTTACACCTGAGGTTAGGGTTTCGTGTCTTATTTTTACCTATGTGAAACATAATCCATAATCACCATGTATTCTTTTTTCTGGTGTATATACTAACCCTTTTGAATTTTATTAATGAACTTATTTATATTCATGGTAATTATAGTTTCATTTGAAGTTATTTATTATACATGGATTATGATTCAAAAGTTACCAAGTGGTAAGGATTTGTTTCACGATCTCATCATTGTTCAGGATTGTTTGTGTCTACATATCAAATTAGGGAATTGTTTTCTATTAATATCTTAAAACTATTTTTTTCCATACCCTATGGTTATCAATGAACTTTTTAATGTAATACTTCAATTCTTTCACCCATTGGTACATAATATTATATATAAATTTGTTTAAGATAATCTTACATTATTTTTCCCTCATATCAAAGATACCTTTTCATTAAAATCAGTGTTTTCTAAATTTTTTTTATCATTATCAAAATTATTTATTAAATAATTGTTTACCTATTTTGACTATTCAATTTTTTTCTAAAAGGATTCTTCATTCCTTTTTCAAAACAAAGCCTATTTTCATTTTACTGTAAAAGTTAAATTAATATTTGTTTTAATGTGTATAGCATGAAAAAAATTTCCACCATCAGGAAAACAATATGTTTTATGGATTACATTCCCATTTTTTCAAAGTTAATTTAAAATAAAATTATTTTCAATATATTTTGGGGGATTTTTTTAAAAAATATTTTCAAAGGGGAAAGGTTGTTTTTTTCAAAAATGTTTTCACTGAAAATTTTATGTTACTTATATTCATCATTTATATCAACACGTTATTGTACATATAATACACTGGGTATCGTTTTATTTATATAATACTTATTATATATTGGGATGGTTTATGATTAGTTTGATTTAGTATTTATAATTTTATTACCATTCACTATATTAATCTAGATGGTTAATGATTATATTTATTTGATTAGAGAATGTATTAAAATTTAAAATGTTAGTTTTAAAATATGAATGTTTATGTTGATTATGTTTCACCAATTTCATATGAGGAATGAATTGGACATAGTTACCGATGGGTGGGGACTAGTTATAGATATCTGATTGATGCATCTATGGGTCACATCAGTAAAATTAGATGACCAAATGAGACGACTGTCTACTAAAATATATAAACTATCTTGTGGAAGGACTTTATAGTTTCAGATGTTTTACATTATGAATTCCCAAATTACGAGATTAGTTATTGATGTCCATGTGATTATTTAATTAGTTATATATCTATTGATAAGATATAATATCATGTGATTATTTATATGGATTTATTTGATCATCATTTATTTCTTCCATATTAATCATAATTTACTGATTAAATGTAATGTGTTTTACGTATTAACATTCCTAATTTAGTGTGATTAATATTTCATGATATATTAAATTGTACCATTAAATTAACCGAACATCTAAGATCATCATTTTTTATGATTTATTATTCCTATGATACCCCAAAGTGTTTTGTGATTGATATGTAGGGATAAAAAATGAGGAATAATGGAATTTTCAAAAAAATAAATTTCTAAATGTCAATTTCTATCCTTCAAGATGTTATTACTTATATATTATTCCAATTAAATAATATAGGCACCAACTTCAGCTTAATTGTGTTAGGGTCGTTATAGTGGGTATCAAATTGTAACACCCCGCCCTACCTCATTGGCTTGAAGAGGCAGGGAGGGATTCTTGGCCTTAATCGACGTTCCCAAGATTTCAAAGGCTGGAAATAAGTGTCGGGGGCTTCAAGATTATGTTGGGGAATGATTTTCCCTTAAGAAAAAAAAAACAAAACCATCCACAAATAGCCACTATATGATGCATGTCAATTCAATTACCCAACCATGCATTCCCAAAAGATAACCAAGTTGTTCCACCACACAACTCAAATCCAATACAACCATACATGTACACACAACATCACAATACATGCGGAAAACTATTAAATAGCCACTATGAGCCATGACACCCCCACAACTCTACACCAAACTCCAAGATCCACACTGCACAAAGACATCACAATGCACTACTAAAGGAGGGAGATGCCTCACCTTTTCCCACATCACGGTACACAACATCTGCAAAGACACCACAAAGACAAAGTAGGGGCTGAGAACTAAAACTCAGAAGTATTTCCCCAAATGACTTCCCTACACATGCCACTAGGATAAACCCATTATCACATTTATATAAAATAGTTTATATAAAATAAATCACAAGTGCAACCATTTTCATAAGCCAAACATGCCCTTACTAAGACATCACATCCAAACTAAGAAACCAAGGGAAAGCCAACCAAATATGCCACAAGACATCAAATTATTTACACATTATCACAACAACTACCATAATTCAAATAAATGCACAACAAACAACTAAACAACCAAACGGTGGAGCTTCCGTCCAACCCGTTCACCCATTTACACCAAGCAGCACTTCTCGTCCACTTACCATTGATGGTGGCCCTTCCATCCACTATCTATCACTTTTTTATAGTGGTACTTCTCCACACTCCCACACAACATCCAAAAAAACCAAGCCAATCATATAACCCACCATGGACACAACCACATGCAATCCACCAATTCCATTGCATATCAATCCACTTCAATAAATCACCCATTTATTGAAAACCATTTCCCATGCCAAATCCTTTTTCAATAGAACATCCTTTTTATTGAAAACCATTTCCATCAATCATTTTCACAAATAAACCATAGCATCCCATTTTAAAAGCTCCATTTTAAAATCCACAACAAAAGCATTTCACCACAAAAACCTCTTTTTCCCAAAATCCCCAATGGATTTTCAACCCACTTTGCACATCAAAAAACAATTAATTTTAATCAAAAAATAAATTGTAACATGGAACCACTAGTTCTAACCAAGTGGAGTCGATAGAAAAGCCACCTACCTTTAGGTTTCCCTAGAAAATGACCCACAAACAACCGCCCCTCCAATCTGACGAATGCACCACTGAAACCTCTCTAGATCACCTCCCCTAACATCCAAAAGCCTTAATATTAACATCCAAGGCCACCAGAAAACTAGATCTACACACAAAAAGTGTATATCTAGAAAACCAAGAAAGAGAGGGATGTAAATCTAGATGAAAACACAAGTAAACCAAGAGGAGAGACTCACCCGGGAGAAACAACCTTGAATCCTCCTTGACACCCCTTCGAATTACTTCCAAAACGTATGGGAGAGCCCCTCCAACCCTTGAGAACTGAGAATAATGAGTGAGGCTCGAGTGAGAGGAAGATTGGAGTGAAATGAGGCAATCCAGAGTGAGCTCGGAACATATAACCCTAACTTTAAGTGGCCGCACAGTTAGCCCACACGGTTTAGAAAACCGTGTGCTAACTCTGCGCATGACACTGCCTCGAGAGCTAGGGCCTGCATAGTTTCCTCGCACGGTTTCGAAATCCATGCATAGTCCATGCGACACCTACTGTCTTGAGAACAAGGGTCCGCACAGTTTCTTGGGGAATCCAGATGGTTTCCACTGACCATGCTCAAACTGGGAACCCCTTTAAAAGCCTAAAAAAACATCCAAAACCATTCCAAAATCTCCCAACCTCTTCCCAACCCATCCCATGCACTTTAAACCCATAAAAATGCATAAAAATGCCACATACCACAAACCAGGGGTGTTACATTCTCCCCACCATTGGACTTTCCGTCCTCAGATAGTAGTGAACCCGCCCTTTGCCGAAAGAGCTCGGGCCACTGCTGGACCATCTCTTTCTCCCACTCCCAAGTCTCCTCTTAAATCTGAACATTTTTCTACAAAACACGAACTAAACCAATTATTTTACCACACAAGACTTTATCTTTCCTATACACAACCTAAACTAGCACATGCACCAACGAAGCATCTGGTTCTAGCTAAACATGATCCCATCCAATCACATGGTCATGATTCGGCTGCTACTTTTTCAGCTGTGAGACATGAAACACATTGTGCACCGCACTAAACTGTGGTGGAAAAGACAAACAATAAGCCACCTCACAAACCCACTCAAGAACCTCAAAAGGTCCAATATACATCAGAGATATCTTTCACTAATTCATAAACCGATGATGTCCCAACCTAGGAGAGATCCTCAAGAACACATGATCACTCACCTGGAATGACAATGGTCATCGATGATGATCCGCATATGATTTCTGATGACTCTGAGCCGTCTCCATTCTCATCCTGATAAACTTGATCTTCTCCGTAGTCTCCTGGACAAGACTCGGTCTAACCATCGAAGACTCACCAATTTCCACCCAACATAGTGGGGAACAACATGGCCGCCCATAAAATTATTCAAACGGATCCATCTGCATGGATGATTGATAACTAATATTGTACGAGAAATCAACCAACAACATGTGCTCCTCCCATGAGCCACCAAAATCCATGACACAAGCCCGCAACATATCATCCAGAGCTTGTATCATCCTCTCGGATTGACCATCCATCTATGGATGATACACCGTACTCATCGTCAACTGTGTTCCAAGGGCTTACTGTTAGGATTTCAAAAAACAAGATGTAAATCTCAGATCTCTGTCTGGTACAATCGAAACAGGAACACCATTCCTCTTTACCACCTCCCAGATATAGATTTTGGATAGATCCTCCACCATATGATATTCACAAATCAGGATGAAATGGGCCGACTTTGTTAGTTGATCCATTATCACCCAAATGATATCGTGCTTATTTACCATTATTAAGAGACCTGTGACAGAATCCATGGCTATATGCTCCCAATTCCAAATAGGGATTGGTAAATTTTGCAACATTCATGCTGGCCTCTGATGATCTGCCTTGACTTGCTGACAAGTCAAGCATCTCGAAACAAACTTTCCCACACTTCTTTTCATACCAGCCCACCATAACTACGCCTTCAGTGCTTTATAAATTTCCTGAATTCTAGGATGAATAGACCACTTGGAATGATGATACACTCTAATAAGGTCTTCTTAACAAGCAACTAGTACAACCATCTGATTCCAAAAACACAAAACTGAATCTCCATTCAATTTCCAACCCTCAATGGTCTCCCCACAATTGAGTCTCAACCCCACTGTCACACAATCATAATCAGATATCTGTGTCTCTCTAACCAGGCCAACCAAGTCAGGTATCAACAAAACTGGAAAGAAGACCGCTCTATCACCCTAGTCCTCACATTAAAACTGCATATCATCTATAACTGACATCAACTGCCACTGGTCTGATGCCTGTTTCACCACCTGAGCATATGATTTTCAACTTCATGCATCCACCACCGAATTTCCCTAACCCTGTGTGTACATCAAGTCAAAATCAAACATCTGTAGATATTCCATCCTTCTAATTTTCCTCTAGTTCAAATCCCTTTGTGATAATTTTTTTTTCAAGATCTTATGTTCTGTATATACCGTGAATTTCTCACCGAAGAGATAATGATGCCACACTTTCAAAGCATAGACCACTGCTTCCATCTCCAAATCATGAGTTGGGTAGTTCTTCTAATGCACTCTAAACTATCATGAGCCTTATGCAACCACATGATTCCCTTTGCATGAGAACCTACCCCAGCCCTGATCCCGATGCATCAAAATACACCACGTACCCTTTTCATGATTCTGTCAAAACCAAGATTGGTGCTGATGTAAGACGACCCTGTAGCTCTTCCAAACACTGATGACGCTGTTCATTCCACTGGATTGGAACATTCATTCTTGTCAAAGCTATCATTGGTGAATCCAAACATGAAAAATCACGAACAAAACGCCGATAATACCCACCTAGACCATGAAAACTCCATATCTGAAACACATTCTTTGGCAGTTTCCACGAGATAACAACCTCTATCTTTTCTAGATCCACTGAAAAACAACTTTCAGAAATCACGTGGCCAAAAAAATGAACTTCCTATATCCAAAAGTCAACCTTTGACAATTTGGCATACAACTGATGATCCCTCAAGATCCCCAGCATTGTCGCCAAGTGTGGCTCATGCTCAACCCTTGTCTTTGAATACAGCAGAATATCCTCGACAAACACCACCACAAATGAATCAAAAATATCTCTGAAATATATGATTCATCAATGCCATAAACACCACAGGCGCATTCGTTAGACCAAAGAGCATAACCACATATTCATAATGGTCATATCTACTTCTGAAAGTTGTCTTATAAATATCATCCTTCCTCACCCGCAATTGATGATATCCCTACCTCAGGTCGATCTTGGAGAACCATTGGGCTCCCCTCAACAGGTCAAAAAATAATCAATTAATGGATGTGGATATCTATTCTTCATCATAACTTGGTTAAGTCTACGATAATCAACAAATAGCCTCAAGGTTCCACCCACCTTTTTCAAAAACAACACCGGCGCTTCCCACGGAGACGTTCTAGGCCAGATAAACCCTTTGTTTTCTAACTCTTCCAACTGGATTATCAATTCCTCAAATTCAACTGGTGCCATCCGATAAGACGGAAGTGATATAGGACTAGTCTCCAGAAGGAGATCAATCGTAAACTCCATTTCTCTTATGGAAGGAAACCCAGATAATTCCTCAAGAAAAATATCCATGAACTGATCCACCACTGCTAGAGGAACACTATGCTCAACACCCTATAACAATTCCAATGACAACACCGCCAACTGGTACGATAACGTATCCACTGCTGGTGGCAACAAACCTATTGCACCATCCCTTTCATGATTTTCTCCTCTAAAGAGATGTCTAACGCCTTCGTGTGTCATAAAAGCCACTATCTGTGCATCACAGTCGATGTGGGCCTTGAAAGCCACTAGATAATCCATTCCCAGGATTACATCATATTCATCAATCTCAATCATTGAGATTTTCCACACTATCTCAACCGTTCCCACAATGATAAAACATTCTCTACACAAGAAGGCTCGACACTCTCTTCGACCCAGAGGAGTTTGAAGTTTCAAAACCGAGGGCATCATTTCTACCCTTAAACCTCACAAATCAACCACACGTGAAACAATAAAAGAGTGTGAAGCACTCGTATCAAACAACACTTTCATCAAGGTAGAATTTAAAAGAATTATACCACGCACCATGGGTGGTCTCGACTGATCATCCACCATAACCTATTCAACTCGAATCACATGTTTGTTTTCTAAACTCTTCTCTTTATTTCTTTGTTGAGGCGTTGTGGTATTCTTAGAATCACCATGACCTAATTTACTCTACTGACGAGGGGTACGCTACTGCCCCTATCCCGTCAAATCATATGACATCTGCGATCCCGGAGGATTGTCACGTGCACCAGACCTTAGTGCATTCTGAAAATAATGCTGCAGATACCCCATCTGCTTACAATTATGACATTTTTGAGGTTGTAACGTACAATCTATCTTGATGTGGCTCGTCGAACTACACTGAAAACATCCCAAAATGCTCCGGGGATTCAGAGGAAGATTTACTAATCCTGCCATTGGATTATATGCCATATTCCTACCCTGGTAATAAGTGTCCCTCCTTCACTTGAACCCATTTTTAGAGTTCCCAGTATTCCCCATCGGTACCACCATGCTTCCCCCACCTGGAGCGCCTAATAGATCCTGCTCAGCCATCGAGGCTCTATTCACCATCTTTGTGAAATCATCTATACACAACACCGCTATCTTTGAACAGATTTCTTTCCCTGACCCCACTTCAAATATCATTCCCTTCAATGACGTGCTACCCACCAGATCAGATGAAAAACACACTAAGTTCATGAACATAGTTTCATACTCTGTCACAGACATCATCTCTTGCTTCAAACTGAAGAAATGAGTCGTACGCTGAATTTTTAACGTATGAGGGTAGAATTGTTTGTTAAAAAATTCCTCAAAACCTTTAAAAATCATACCCTGATCCGTCCTTACTTGGTCTACCAACTCCCACCACAGAATGGCATGATATTCCAATATATGCGTGGCCAACATCGCTTTCAGCTCTATCGGCGTTCTCAAGAACTCAAAGATCTTGTTCATTCTATTCAACCACGCTTCTTCCCTTTCCAGCTCTGAATCACCCCTGAATATGGGTGGATTCTTCTTTTGAAACTGAACCGCTTGATCCACATGCCTTGGTTCATCCACTCTATTTCAACATACCATAGCTTAGAAAGCTTGCACTATACTTTTCACTAGCTGCTGGTTCACATGAGGCTCAGGTGGAACCACATCCTCAGCAGCCTCTTCCAGTTGGTCTCTACGACGCCTACCTGGTGCCATTTCTATCAAAAGAAAACAAACAACAATTAGACTCACTTCCGTAGACATCATTAAATCCCATTTAAAATACATTACACAACACTATCACAACAAGGCTTTCCAACAGTTCATATTTTTTCACATGTGCCATGTTTACCCATTTTGAAAACCAAACCATTTTAAAAATACCTATTTATTCACATTACAAATTCACATATTCATATCACATCATAAATAATTATACCGCAATGAAATATAAATCCTAGAGGGAAGTAATTTCTACCATTCATGTCATGATCATCTCATTGGAGACACCCATAACAATGAGATATCCAATGCCTATATGTGTCTACAAAACACTTACGTACCCAACTCCCAAGTAACTTGAATTTCAGAATAAAAGTGTTAGCTACGTCCTTTTATGCTATACATTCCATTTTCCGACATTCCTACGCCTTTCTAGCATCCCAACTCAAGGAGTATACCACAACAAATGTCAACACCAAATTTGAGAATCAAATCCAAAGGATTGAACAAACTAATACCACTTGTAACACCCCGCCCCTACCTCATTGGCTTGAAGAAGTGGTGAGGGATACATGGCCTTAAGAGACTTTCCCAAGATTCCAAAGACTGGAAATAAATGTCTAGGGCTTCAAGATCAAGTTGGGGAACAATTTTACCTTAAGACAAAAACAACAAAACAATCCACAAACAGCCACTATATGATGCATGTAAATTTAATTACCCAACAATGGATTCCCAAATGACAATCGAGTTGTTCCACAACACAACTCAAAACCAATACAACCAGACATGTCAACACAACATCATAGTACAAGAGGAAAACTAAACAACAACCACTATGAGCCATGCCACCACCACAGCTCCACACCAAGCTCCAAGCTCCACGCTCCACCAAGAAATCACAATGCACCACTAAATGAGGGAGTTGCCTCACCTTTTCCCACATCACGGTATAGAACTTCTACGAAGACACCACAATGCCAAAGTAGGGGGTGAGTACTAAAACTAAATATGATTTCCCCAAATTACATCGCTACACACTCCACTAGGATAAAACCATTAGCACATTTATATAAAACAGTTTATACAAAATAAATTATAAGTGCAACCATTTTCATAAGCCAAACATACCCTTACCAAGCCATCACACCCAACCCATGCAACCAATGGAATGCCAACGAAACATTCCATAAGCCATCTAATAATTTACACGTTAGCGCAACAACTTATATCTTTCAAAGAAATGCACAAAAAACTACCAAACTACCAAATAACTAAACAACCATACAACTAAATGGTGGAGCTTTCGTCTAACTCGTTGATCCATTTACACACAGAAGCACTTCCCTTCCTATTACCATTGATGGTGGCCCTTCCATCCACTATCCATCCCCTTTTTACAGTTGTACTTCTCGACATTTCCACACAACATCCAAAACAAGCCAAGACAAGCATTTAACACCCCAAGGACACAACCACATGCAATCCACCAAATCCATTTCATATCAATCCACTTAAATAAATATCCCATTTATTGAAAATCACTTTCCATGCAAAACCCGATTTCAATAAAAAAACCATTTTATTGAAAAATGTTTCCATCAATCATTTTCACAAATCAACCATAGCATCTCATTTTAAAATATCCATTTTAAAATCCACAACAAAAAATTTCACCACAAAACCCTCTTTTTCCCAAAATCCCTAATGGATTTTCTACCCACTTTTCACATAAAAACACAATTAATTTTAATCAACAAATTAACTGTAACATGGAACCACTAGTTCGAACCATGTGGAGTCAAGATAGAAGCCACCTACCTTTAGGGTTCCCTAGAAAACGACCACAAACAACCACACCACCAATCCGGCGAACGCACCACCGAAACCTCTCACGATCACCTCCCCTAACATCTACAAGCCTTAATATTAACATCCAAGGCAACCAAACCTGTAGATCTACACAAAAAAAGTGTAGATCTAGAAAACTAATAAAGAGAGGGATGTAGATCTAGTGGAAAACACAAGGAAATCAAGAGGAGATACTTACCCAGGAGAAACCACCTTGAAACCCCATAGATTCGCTTCCAAAACATGTGGGAGAGCCCCTCCATCCCTTGAGAACCAAAAATCCCGAGTGAGGCTCGAGTGGGACAAAGATTTGAGTGAAATGAAGCAATCCCTAGTGAGCTCGGAACTTATAACCCTAAATTTTAGTTTCCCCACGGTTAGCCCGCACAGTTTGGAAAACCCTGTGCTAACCGTGCGCACGCCACTGCCTCGAGAGTCAGGGTCCGCACAGTTTCCTCGTGTAGATTGAAAAACCATTCGCAGGCCGTGCAAGGCCTACTGTCTCAAGAAAATGGGTCCAAACAGTTTCCTTGGGAATCCGCACGGTTTCAACTAACCGGGCTCAAATCGTACACCCCTTTAAAAGCCTCAAAACTCATCCAAAACCATTCAAAACTCTCCCAACCTCTTCCCAAATCATCCCATGCACTTTAAACACATAAAAATTCATAAACAAAGGCCACTTACCTCAAGACAAGGGTTTTACACAATGTAAATTTAGTAAAATCCTTGGGAACTAGATTTAGGCAAACATATATTAGGGAACATAACCCTACGATGGAAACTAAGGATATGTATAAATGATTACCTAATGTTAGGTAAGATAGTGATTATCTGGTTTTCCTAGAAATAAATCCTTATATGGATACTACCAGTGAAGGTGGTTCTGGCATAGAAATACCTAGGCATAATAACCTAAAAAAAGGTAAGTCAGTCTTGACTCAAGCATTACCCAGTACAAAAGAACAATACATATTACACACCTGATTTGAATCATCTAGTGGGTTTTCTTAAGATAATTTAAATTTTATATAAAAATGATTATGATGTATTTTAAAATATATTCTGATTTTGAAACATTTCCAATAAAACCAGGTTTATGATTATGGTATTAATTATTCATCAATTTTTCAATTTATGTTATGCCATTAATAAGTATTGGGATTATAAAATATGTTTCATAGTGTTATAATATAATCTAGGGTCTTCCATTGATTAGAAATGGAAGGTAGTTGATGAAATGGGAGCCCTATCATTACATGTAGCCCATGTAATGATTCACATATAGGAAAGATAATAATGATGGAGTTAGAGCTCTAGCTGGAACTGAAGATTAAAAACCATATTTGGGTAGTTGAATTAGGTTATGAACAATAACATTTACTATATGAAGCAGCCAGCTGTCCACCTCATAGTGTAATAGTGTTAGGATACTTTATACATCAACAAACTTTATCGTTTAATGGGACTACAAATCTATTATATTTGAAAAATTTAAAAAATATTTAAAGAATATATTTCTCACTTTGGGAAGTAATTTAAGGGATAATGTATTCATGATATTTTATCATATCTCGAGATTTGTGTACAATGGTGGTAATTGATTCTAAAGAATAAGGATGGAGGAGAAATATAAAACATATAATTGAAGGATTTTAATGAACTATTTTTGGAAAAGTATTTTCTTAATGAGAAATAAGTGGATATGAAGAGATAATTCTTGAGTCTTGGAGAAATGGAAGATTAAAATGTAGAAAAGTATGAATCCATCATTAAATGTTAAGAGTGACATGTTAAGGGTTATTTATGTAATCCAAATAGTAATATTGAATATTTATTTGATTGGTTAAAATCAATCCTTCAATGGGAATTAGTCTCCCAAATATTCCCATTATATGAGGATATAGTATCCTATGTTATCACTATAAGAAAATTAATTCTCTAGATATTATGGATTTAAAGGAAATAAATATAAGAAGATCATGGTATAGAAAAATATTAATAACGGGAATAAGGGAAAAAGGCTCTGGCCACATGTGTCAATTATGGAAATAATCTTCTTGGTCCTTACATAGAGCGAATGGGAGATCGCTATTATTTTTGAGATAAATACCACCATTCCCATGATTTTAAGGTAAATAAAGATGTTTTAAATATTAAATTATATTAATATAAAAATATGGGGAACCACATAAAATAATTTCACATTCATCAACAAAATATACCCAAGAAGAAGCTATGTAATCAAGGTTAGGTTTATGCTATGGATATATCTGAAGTGGAATGATTAAAGTGTTAGTGTTTTCATTCATGGAATATGTTTTAAATTGTTATATTAATGATATTTTCATTACAATAATAATAAAATTTATATTGATCATACTCTAATATATTTCTTATAGAATTTGAGATAATATGTTTAATGGTAACAAAGAAAAAAAATGATTCAATGAAAAGCTAAACCTCTTTGAAAACCCCTAATTAAGGGAGGGTAACCATTAATGTGTACCTTAT
Organism: Viscum album; assembly: GCA_963277665.1. Lineage (NCBI taxonomy): Eukaryota > Viridiplantae > Streptophyta > Magnoliopsida > Santalales > Viscaceae > Viscum > Viscum album. Next base: position 1,496,111,166 of record OY728142.1, read on the forward strand.
GTTGAGATAATAATTATATATTTATGAGATAGTGTTTGTGATCATTAAATTGAGTAGAGTTTTGATGTTTTATGTCATCTTTTTTATAGTTTACTAAAGGTATTGATGTATTGAATATTATCAACAATATGGGTTTTTTATATTTAGAAGCATGAATGTTTTCATTATGACTTTATAGTGATCATGGTATCCATATATTGGGAACGTGACTTTAATAGAAACATTATATTTTATAGATAATATAATGTTTATTTAGTGACCTTCCTTTTAAATTTATAGACATTGAATTTGGTCAGATATATTTTGGGTTAGTATTATGGTTAAAAAATTAAGAAATAGAATAAGTTAAATTTTTAGATTCAATATTGAGGTATTATATAATATTTTAATATATTGGAGAACATTTAATCCCCATTTATTTTCTAGAAAATACAATAAGAATAGTTTGTTTCTATTTTATGAATGTTATGATTGGATAAAATTTAATTTTAAGGCTACAAGAATAACAAATCATCATTTATATTCTTTTATTAGAGTAACAAATGATGTAAAAAAATGTTAAAATTTTTATTAAAAAGTTATTATGTAATTATATTTTCTGGATTATCTATCACAATAATAAAATAATTCCACAACATTAGACAAACTATTTTGAAAAAAAAGTTCTTTATTAATTTCATATCTGATGAATCAAATTTCCTTTTACCTCATCACATATTTAATATTTTTAGGTGTGTAACATTCTATTAAACACTCAATTTCTTGTAATAAAAGATATATATCACTCAAAAATTATTTACAGTTTTCTTCCATGACCATATCATCACTTCCCACAAATGTTCTCTTACTCAGAAACAAAGTTATATCTTATTATAAACAAACTTTTTACATACCTTTCCCTATTATCAATAAGATTTTTAGTTAATCATTTTATGATATGTTTTTCCAACAATGGAATTTTCCAATGTAAAAAACATAATTTTTTAGATCAATTTTAAATTGTGTGGATGTAATTTAATTGTGGGGGATAAAATAAAACACCCATATATTTTACAAGAAGAACATCATGCCCAATAACATGTATGAAAATAAAAATAGATACTATAATAGAATATAACACCGGAATAATTTATGATATATTTAATTTTAAATAAATTCAATATCATATATATCTTTTGATGCACAGATCATCAGGTTAAAAAAAGAAATACTCTATTAAAATATGATTATTTGAACATTACTAAAATTACCTAGCCATTATGTTGGTGGGTATTAATATTAATAAGTAAATAGTAAAAATTTAATGGTGTACTATGGTATAAAATAAATTAAATGGTAATATATTGATTATAAATAAAATAAGAAATGTTTGAAATAGAAGGAGGCATAATATAAAAAACTATATTGTTCTAAAATGTGGTTTATTCACACTTGGAACACATAAGACAAAATTAATTTTTACTACTATTATAAAAATTAATTTATAATATAATCTTAATTTCCTAAATCTACATGTAAATGTTATCTTTGTGAGATGTATTTATAAATAGTAAAAATATCTCTTTTTTTTAAACCAAAATTTCATTTTAATTATTCAGAAAGGTAAGGTATCTTTTAAATTGGTTTTAAAGTAATATTTGTTAAATTATATTAAAATTTAACCAATTTATGTAATTTTAATGAATTTCATATTGAATTTTAACCTTAAAACATTTAATACTTATGAGAATTTTTTCTTTGGAAAACTAATTTTTCATCGCGTTCGCGGGTTTAATTTAAAATTGGATTATATCACTTAGGTGAATTAAATTTGAAAAAATGGATTCAATATTGGTAATTAGAATAATATATATTTTATAATAATCTAAAATTGTTATTTTTTGATTTATTAATAGTAATAACCATAAAACATAATTACCAAAGTTATGGTATTATTGGTTTTCTATGGGTAAACTAAAAAGATAAGGGTTTAAATAATCTAAAAAAAATTTTGAAACCAATTTTGGGGATATGTGTCCACCTTATAACCTCTATGGTTATATAATTATCCATTTTGAAGACTTTTATCATGATAAAAAAATATTTTGATTAATTATTTTTAGAAATATCAAGTGTGTCTCTTCCCACAATTACAAAAATCCATCCCCTCTCCTCCCCTCTTCGGACTCCCAAATCCATTTGATTCAACCAATACATGAAAAATATATTATTTATATCAATCAATAATAATTTTTCATAATAATTTATTCTGTTTGGACATGTTTAGTGTATAAATCATCAAATCATAGAGTCCATGTATAGATCATAAATTCAATCTAGGAAGGATTTATGTTAAAATTGAAGAGGTTTCTCCATGAAAAGGTGAAATTGTTAACTATACGTTTTCATTTATCAACTTATAAATTATTATAATATTTTAAAAATATATCAAAATAAAAAAAAAATCTATATACTAAGATATTATAATTTTAATTAAATAACATATACCCTTCTCCACCTCCATCAAATGGAAATTGAAACTATTGATTATGTGTACTATGAAATACTACCTTGCGAACCGATCTAGTTTCTTTACCATCACCGACATTCAAACACGGATATATTGATGGACTTAACATATGTAAATAATATTTATGAAATTATTATACTTATATAACTATAATATCACATCTTCCTTCTTAATTTCCATTTGTTGGGGTATACAATTATGTTGCTCGTGTGCACGACATACTATTACTTCACAAAGCAATGTGATTCATTTCTATCCAACGCTTTACATGTATGTTTCTATGAAAGAATTAAAAAAATATATGGTATATATATTACCTTAAAATACTTCTATAAATAAAATATCACATATAAATTTTTTACCTTACAAACCATTGGAAAAATAATAATGTGTCTCTTGCTTATGTGTGGACTACCGCCTCCACATAATGATGAATTTTTTTTCATTTTATTTTTACATAGATGGAAATAAGGATGGATTATTTAAAACAAATGATATATATAAAATAATAAGTATTATTTAATGGTTAATTAATAATTATTTTTCTTTCTTTCCATCTATCGAGAAAAATGTAAATAAAATTCATGTCTATGTATGGTCTATCGTCTATACGAATGGTGTAATCGATTTTCTATATGTAATATTAATAGATAAAACTAAATAAATATATAATGAATATATATGATATTTATATCATGGGTAATATTATTTAAATTATTTAACCATGATAAATTTAAAAGGACTATAATTAATGAACTAAAACATACATAGAAATCGATTCAATTATGAAGAAATCGCATTTTTTAAAAAAAGTTGTCGATAAATGGGTGATAAATGAATATATGTAAATAATATATGGGTTGATATTCATGTTTTTAGTTAATTAATATATTTATTTTAAATTTATGTTTATTATACAAGTGGTCCAGACACATATAAATGATGTTTAACCTAAGGTAAGGGTCTCTTATATCACATTTACCTCTGTGATATATACACCATATTCACCAATTCTTTATTTATGTGGTGTATATACCACCCTTTTTTTATATCATTAATATTTTTATTTTAATAGTATATAACGTTTCATTTAATTTTATTTCATTCATGGTGATTATGATTTAAATGTTACCTAGTGGTAAGGTTTTAATTCTCAATCGTATCATCATTCAGGATTTTTTAAGTGTATATCTACATTGGGTCTATTATTTTGTATTTGGATCATAAATCCTATATATTATCATTAAATATGGTTATTGACGAATTATATCATGTAATATTACATCTTTCCCACTCTTTGGTTTATAAAATGATTAATAAAAACGTTTTTAAGAAAATCTGGCTGTATTTTTCTCATCGGTCGAAACTTATTTTAGTTAAAAATAAATTTTTTCTAAAAAAATTGAATTTTTTTAAAAAATTATCAATGATTTATTACTTTCATTTTTAGTCATTTTTATTTTTTAAAAATTTTATATATACAATCACGTCGTTTTCAAAACAAGGACCTTTTGGATTTTACTAAAATGTACAATGAGTCTTTATATTAACATCTACGATATAATAACAACATTTCACCATCCTGACCAAACATTATTTTATAGTTTATTTTAAAAATTTTAAAAGGTTATTTTAAAATAAAAACATATTTAATTTTTTTAATTTCTATTTTAATATTTTTTTGAAATTAAAAATGTTATTTCCCCCAAAAAAATTTTAATTACAATTTGTATAAATATTCTATTGATTAATGATATCAAAAATTTATTTTAATTTTGACCTAATGAGGATATTTCTTATTGATATAGTATTTATTATTTAATTGGATGGTTTATTATCATTTTGAGTGAATCTGTAATTTTATTACTATTCACGATATTTCTCTAGAAGGTTTGTGATTATGTTTATTTGATTGGGATAATTATTAACATTTCCTATGTTATATTTCAAATACAATTGTTTTTGTTTATTATAATTAATCCATTTTATATAAGGATTTCATTTGACATAGTTTGTGATGGGTGGGAACAACTAGAGATATCTCATCAACTAGAGATTAATCACTTGGCCAAATTAAATGGGTTTATACCCACAAAAGTATATAATCTTGTAAAAGGGAATGAGAGTTTCATAAGTTTTAATTTATTCATCCCTTCATTATGAGATCATTTATTGATTTCAAAGTTAATATTCAAGTAGTAAGAATACCCATGGATAATTCCATTATCAGTGATTAGTTTCATGGATTTATTAATTAATCATTTATTTAAGCCATATTGTTATTAGTTTATAGATTAAAATGATTCTATAGTTATTTACCATTACATACAGATTATGATTATTTCTTCATGATAGCTTCCACTATATTCTCACCCTTATTGAGAATATATGAACACCCATTTCCTATATATTTTTCATAGGATACCAATAATTTTTTTATGCAGGGCTACGCTGTGAGGAATAATGGTGTTCACAACGAAAAAACCTTTATTATTTTATGTTATAAATTTTAATTTAAATTTAATGTATGTATCTAGTTTACCTATATTACAAAATGGTTAGGTCCGTTAGGATTTGATTCCATGTATATTATACCAATGAAATAAAGTAGTCATCGGCTCTGAGTTCCTAGAGTCTGGGTTGTAACATATGTGGGAAATGTTCTATATTCTCTACCATATCTCATTCACCAGGAGAAAGATAAGATTATTAGGAATTTTAATTTATTTAATACAATTTTATTTAACATAAGATAAAACTAAATTCCTTTTTAAGACTATTCTCAATGATTGAATTTGAATACAAAATTATTAAAATGGGATTTAAAAAAACAAATTAAATTTCACTACTGTGTTATATTTATATAAAAAATTAGTGGAACACAATAATTTCCCTAAATTATATTAGTTTTAATATTTTTAAACTATTTTATTTTATTTTTCTATTACTTGAAAAAATACCATGTCAGTATTGAGTAAGCATTTAAGGTAATTATTCTATCACTTAAAATTAAATAATTAATCACCATGAAAAAAATATTTATATTTCAAAATAACATTTATAATCAAAATTATCACATTTTTCTCTTTATGAAAAAATAATAAATATATTAATGTCAATAGAGTGACTTTTTTCCTTAACCATTTTATTTAAATACTATAATGGTCATAATAGAAAAATGGTTCCAAGTTTCAATATTTTTTTTGAAATTTTACATGTACATTAGAACTAAAATATTATAATAGGATAACGGAAATCTGTATAGACATTTTAAAGCCTTATCCAAATGTTTAAACCCTGTTTTACATATTTTACTCTTATTGAGGTGACTAATGATTTCCAAGGTTACTATTAATTTTGGAAAAAAATAATGGGGAACTATTTACTAAATATGATCATCCTAATTCAAAATTTATAATCCATTTTTAAAGATTCAGTTTCTATTTATTTCTAAAATTCATTTTAAAAAGGAACACATAACACAGTTAAATCTGTTTTTAGAAAAAATTCATTTTTAAACAAAACACTTGATTTATTTTTATCTCATGCCTAAAAAACCATTTTATTGATGTCAAAACATTTATAAATATATATAATATATAAATTTCATTAAAATAATTCATAATCAATTATTGATTTGATATTTAAATATAAAATAAAATTTGGTGCATAAAAATAGTTTTTTCATAAAAATATATCTTTTACTTTCAAATGACTATATTATCATTTTTAATCAATTTTTTACAAATGAATTTATTTGGTACAGGACTAAACCATATTTTGTCGAAATTTAGTTAGTCTTATTCATACCCACCAATCCAATATCTAGTTGATAACATCCACATTAAATAGTTTTATTTAAATATTATATCATTGTTCATTTAACATCAGTTTTTCATATATAGAATGTTTTCAAAGAAATTAAATTTATTTAAAGAGATATATATCATAAAATCATTAGTTATTACATATTATATTTTGAATATACTTATTTTTTAGTTGATAATTAATTTACATTTTTATATGTTTTATTATGATACTGAATTGATAATGGGGCCATTGTTTGGTATGTGTTAGTAGTACGACATGAGGATTTAATTATCTATGAATACGATTGGTACCTTTATGTAGAGGTAATTTTTATACACAGGATGATTTAGTATCTATATAAGAAATTAGGGATGAGTTCTAGACTAGTTGATATTTCATACTAGCAAGTACACCCTAGTGTACTTCAAGACCTAGCCAAGATATTTTCATATGGTGATACCAATGATGGTATTTCAAGGTTTCTTTCTATTTGGATAATTGTATTGGATTGTAGGTAGATCCACATATATCAAGGTCATGAATTGTATCAAAATACTCATGGTTGTTATACAATATTTTACTTTATTTTAGGGTATGATTTACATGGTGCTATATGTTTTTATGTCATTATTGAATTATTGTTTACTTATTTCTAATGATTATTTTAAATGTAGAAATGGTTTTCTTTAAAAATAAATGAATCATGGAAATTTATTCTTAGTAAAAAAAATGTAATGTATTTTATCAACATTATTTCAAACTATATTTCTTATATTTTATTCTAAAATAATTTTCATTGATTCATGGAAGTATCCTACTGTGCATTTAAACATAGATTATATATATACCTTTCCATGTATATAGTTCTATATTATTTACATCTATTTTACATGCATGATCACTGATCCAATTATTATGAAGGAAACATTATCTCAATTATGGAGTAATATTGGTGAAAAAATATTAAAAACCATGTGTCAAATGGAGAGAGATATAGTTTTCTATTTTGAATTTTATATTCAAATACATTGTCTTTATTTAAGTGATTTTTAATGAATGTTTTATCTTATATTCTTTGTGAGGGTCTGTTGATTAATTTATTTAGTCCACACTCTAATTCATTAAATTTTATGTATAAAATTTAAATTAATACCTTTTATTAATTTATGATACCCTTTCCATTTATGATATCCTAGAGAGATCAAGAACATGCATTTGGTACGTGTCTTGCTAGTTTTATTATGATGGCTAGGCATTAAGATTTGAATGTTACACCATATAATCATGAGAATAATGATAAATAAATAATATGGTACTAACAATCACCAATATATAATAATAGTGAAAGCATAGACTTTTAAAAAAATGTGTAAAAATATATAAAATTTTCTTATCATGTATTTGATACATCATATATTGATATAATCATTATATGGTTAATTTTTATGAAAACAATAACTCATAATATTAAAATAATAGATCCAAAACTCCTCCAAAAATTTCCCCAGTAATTCCTTCTTAACTTTCTACCATATAACATTTCTTTCTTTGTTCATCCCAACTTTTCAGTCATAAGTTTGTTTTATTTAATTAAGGCATATCATATAAATTTTGTGAATATATTTGAAATGTAGATATAAGGTGGGGGTATAAATACTTAGTAGGATTTAATAAACTATGTTAAAAAATAGCACATATTTTTAAATTGAAATAAATTACAAATATTAAATGATATAAATAAATTATAAAAATTAAATTATAAAAATTTTATAATATATTCAAGATGTCATGTAATTACTAGGTTACAATGGAACTTGATCCCACCTAAATTGAACTTAGATAAAATGATTACATAAACAAAATACATTTCATGAAATAACACTCCCTTAAACTTTGACCTCAAAAAAATCATAACATTTACCTCTACTTGATAAAAAAATTATGAGGTATCCTGCACTTTCTAAGAATTGTAAATGGAATGAAAAATATTTATATGTTAAATCCTCTTTCCCATAATTTTATAGTGATATCATAATATTTATAAGGTAACTGGCTATTTTTTCATAAGAAAAAGGGTTATAATAATATGTATGATATAACCTATTATTTCATGTAATTCTAGAGGGATAGTGTAATTTGTGTGATATAACATCAAAATTTTCATAATACAAGTGGGATAGCACATTCCAGCACTGTTATGAAAATAAATTTTAGATATCCCAACACTATCGTGTTCACATAATAAATTTAATCCTAATATGAGGTGTAATGTTTCATCAATATATATTTTTCCACACTATATTCAAGGAAACAATTATGATATATTTAGAAAAATATATTTGTAAATAAAGAAGTATAATCACATATCCATATCATTGATTTCACACTGTGATCAAATAATGGGTTTATAATAATAGTTATCATATTATATAATTAACAAGGTAGTGATATCAACTCACAACTACTGACAAAATTATAACACATCATATAATCCAAATTAAATATTATCATCGCTCAAATCGAAAAAAAATCTATTAAGTATCATCGCATTAGATTTAACACACATAGATGTTCAGCTTTGTGTAGATAAATTCAAGATAATTATATCATTCATTAGTTTCCCGCCCTATGGTAAAGGACCACATCCTCATATTTCCCAATAATTATTCATGAAACCATAGAATGATAATCTCACTCATAACAATAAATATTAATTTATTCATTATATTCTGGATACATGGATTTCCCATTTAGGTCCCCTATATTAAAAATTCACTCATTATGAATAATTATTTTCTATTATGCTGGGTTATTCAAAAAATATAATTATTTGATATAATTATTCATAATAGACATATTACACTACATAAATTGATAAATAATTAATGAATAATATAAATATATGTTTATATATAATTTCATAAAAAATTAACTTATAGATTAAATAATTTATTACCTCATTGAGTGATCTAAAAACAAATCTTACTTGATTAGAATGTTCATTTCATTCATATAATTCAATAAAAATTTATTTATAAATATATGGACACTCAGGTTATAAATTTAGATCCTATATTCTTGATTTTCAATAATTACAGATATACGAGGATTCAAAACATCAATTGAATCACAAAATATTTTAGAGGAAAACTAAAATGAACTATTTGGAATCACTAATTAAAAGATAATATTTTGAATCACACTATTTAAAGAGATTTCATGAATTATACCCAAAACCACCAAATGAATGTTTCAAGAAAAAAAATATACAATCGTATAAAATAGAAAAATGATTATTGAATTTAATTTCTCATAGCACTATGAACTCATTAATTTCAATTAATTATTGATAAGAAAATTGATTGAGGAATTATATAGTGAATAAGAAAAACAAGGAGCCAAAAAATGGATGAGACCAACCTTTTATGTGTGCATGACATAATGTGTTTTCCCAACTCATTTTATCTTTTAAAATTTATATATTTTATATTTGGGATTCAATTACAACAAAAAAACACACACAAACCCACCAATCCTTATTCAAGGTGTCTCATTACCCCCCATAAATCATGAAATCCTAGAATATTAAAATTACCATTGAAGGACAACAATATGAGGACCATAAGACCAGGATGTAAATGAGTCATAAGGACATGATGGGTCAGAATGATTGGACCCTTGATCAGTATCGATCCAAATTTCACCTGCACCTACTCCTGTTTATCATGCTTTCTTTTTTGCCTTGTGCTACACCCCCACCATCAGGAAATGGTTTCACTCTACTTCCATAGTGCTCACTTCAAGGGATAAAGACATCATATCTTTTATTAATTTCACCCCCTCCATAAAGTGGGGGTCATTATCTCATTAATGGTCCCCATATAGGGGATTCCATCTTCATTAGTGACTGTATCTTTCCACCTCATCACCTACACAACACACCTTCTGTCAAGAAAGGGTTACCATCACACTGTAAGACCTCTAGTCAAGGACTCACCTATATTCATCACCCAAAATCACTAAACCACCCACATATTATACCTTAACCAACATCTCACACCATCACACAACCCTCACCATTAATAAAGGGTCACAAGAAGCACATCCTTCACCTGTAGGAACGAGCTCAAACATTGATGGAGTCATTTCATGCTATACCACAATTACTTCCCAATTTAATTAGATATACAATATATGGAATGATAGCTTGGAATTGAATTTCAACCACCCATATACAACACAAGGTGTTCCAGCACTTGGTTATAACCCCTTTTTCATTTAACATTAATAACAACAACACCAAAAAATAATAAAAATTACAATAACAAAAACAAAAAAAACAAAGACAATAACAATAAGGAGAAAAATATTAAAAAAACAAAACAAAAAACAAAAAGTATAATAACCCAAATAATAATTATCACACCACATTAAATATAGTAATAAACCAACATTAAAGGATACTTTAAAGAAAATCCACTATTTAACACCCCCCATATATAATAAATGATTTTAATTCAATCCATTCAATTCATTAACTGTATGCCCATTGAAAATAAAAAAAATATAACAACTTATTTATTAATGGAATGAAATGAACATAATCATTTTAATTACACAAAATCACCATTAATTTATTTATAAATTCTGAAAAAACATTTCCCATGAATTAAATAAAAACCAAGTAATATTATTTTGTGTAATATATGGGTGTAAGTCGCCATGTTTTGTCACTCGACCTAGCTTTCCAAAACAGCCAAAACATGTTCATGATCACTATGTCCTAGATGAAAGCACCATGATATTAATAGATAAATATCTAAAATGATTTTATCTAAAGAATACTATTAAACATCATAATAATTTATCATAATAATCTTGTATGACCCATTAAGAAAGTATATTCCCATTGTAAAAAATAAATAGTTTTCAAATATAGAAAAAAATAACTTAGTAAAACTCATCATTGATAACCAAATTAATCATAAATATCATAAGAAAAGGGATAATAAAGAAATAAATATCATAATCACAATGATCCAAACTATAGTCTTTGTCAAAGTGGTTGATAAAAACATCCAAAATCATTACCAAGGTCCCAAAATACTTTACATGATCCAAAAAACTCATAACAAATTATCACCACCATTATTAAAGGTTATAGAATATCAAGACCCACCAAGATACATGGAAATCATTACATTAACTATATCCTACATAACCATGTTTGTATATTCCCAATGGGTATATAAAGGGTATGTGGAAAAGCCTAATATATTATCAAGTAACTTCCTATAACATCACCTCATAACATAGCCATACAGACTATGACATTGTGCTACCTTTCCCAACCCATATATTAAATAACCTCTTAGGATAATGGTGTGACGTTCCATTTCCACGGCATGGATGATGCATCCTGATTCTTCACAGAATAGAGCCTCCCAATCAAGAAAAAATAGTAGGTCTTAATCGGTAGCCTCCATGATGTAGAGTCATACTACATGGCATAGACCCACACATAGTATCTCTACTATGGTGAAAATCCACTCTCTATGATGTGGACACTCCTCCTAAGAAAAAATAGACAAAAAACCACTCTGAAAAAATATGAGTCACTATTCCATGAGACCTATGCCGTGACCGGAAACCCTATAGATCCATATTGAAGGCCTCCAAAAATCACCCAAACACATAAAAATCCAATAACCTCAAAATTTAAATTATTTAACTAAAATAAAGGATTTAAATATATCTGTGTAACCTGAAGGGTGTCCCAAATCCACACTAGTATGTGACTTTCTTCATAATAACATTTTTCATGGATCAGTATTGAAAAACAAGTATGGTCATTACCATATTCCCCAATATTCGCTCTCTGTATTCTCATAGATGTATTGACCACACATACATAACACACAAACTAAATGCCCAAGTAGACCTGTCTTGACACGCGACTGATCGCACCATTTGGCGCAATGGTGTACCATGAATCTTTATATATTTCATTCCTCCCTGTAGGAGTCTAAAGAAGGACTATAATTAAATCTATAAAAACGATATTCAATTTTCATATTGGAATAAGAATAGTTTTCCACAACCTAATTTGTCTCTGATGCTTTTATTTGATTCTCTAGATAGTGAGGAATCACTATAGAAAATAGTTATGTGCATGTTTCATCCTAGGACATTAATATTGTGATTGAAGATCGCAGTATATCTTGGAACCTCCAGGTGAACTTCAAAACTGCAGTGGTTCCCAACATCAATCGTATAATTTCTCAAAGATGAGGGAATAATGTAAAATCATTATATTTTAGAATATATTTTCGCATAAATAATCATTCCATTGATATATTATTTGAAATGAAAAACCAAACTAAAATGTGTCATTTTATATTATATTGGTATTATTAAGGAATATTTGTGAATAATAAATTATATAGAAAATAAAAATATTCTAATCAATTAATATTTTATATAAATAGGGTTAAGAACACAAAATGTTAAAAGGGGAATTTTTTAATAAAATATTTTTCTTTATAAATTTTATTTTAATTTAAAAGATAAATTTATAAATTTTATAATTTTAATTTGAAACAATTAACATGATTTTTAGATTAATAAATTCAATATTGTATTATGTTTATTTTTTGTGACTTTGCTATGTGAATAGTGAAAAATATTACTTTTACCAAAATTGTAAATTTTATGATGTTAGAATTATACAAGAAATATGTAGAAATTTATCAAAAAATTTAATTAATAATATATTAATTATAGTGTAAAAACATATAGGTTAAATATTATTTTTAATATTTGAAACCTATTTTCGAATTTTTATAAATTAGTAACATTTTATTCAAATTTTAAAAAGTATTTATTCTTTTATTTTATTTAATTATTTTTATAAAAAAATAAATTTTGGAATTTTAAAAAATATAATTTTAATTTATTTTATAATAAACCAATTTATGTTGTTTAAATTTATAACATTGAAAGTTTTAAACAATAATTAAATGTTAATCTAAAAATCTCACTTTTGAAAAAAAATATGATAAATACAATAATTATTAAATTAAATTTTCTAAACCATAGATATTTTATTAGAAAAATAAATATTTTCATAATATAAATCATCATTTTAAAATTAAAAAATCTTTCCAATTTAAATTTTGGTCATAAAAATTAAATACCATGGATAAAAACTAGTTACTACTCTACCAACCTAAATGGTAAAATGGGTTAAACAAACAGATACAAGACACAGCTTCTTAAAAACATGTTTTTGATTTAGTAGTTGAGGTTTAAATAAACCACTAATTATCTAAAATAATTATGTTTCATTTTGGGTTCTTCTTGATTTGTGAAACATGTTCTCTCTTTATATTAAGATGATATATTTACTATAATGTCATTATCATAATTTAGAAGGGGGCCTATCACCACCCCTTCATGAATATTCTAATTTTTGGTTTCAAAATGAAAATAAACCCTTTTAAATTCTTCAGGAATCATTTTAAACTTCCTTTAGATTCTGGAAATTTGAATTTAACATAGTCCCTTTATTTCCAAGTATTTATTCAAGGGAAAATTCAATTTCTGAATATGAGTACTAATCATTCCATAATTTATTTTATTTTATAACGTACTTTTAGAAATATAATTTTCTAATTCATATATAATTCTATTAGTATTGTTTTTATATTTAATGTTATTTTTCTATGGTGACAATTATTAACCATCTTTCACTTTTTCAATTAAGAAAAACGACAACATCATTCATGTAGGCTACATCATCTATAAAGTAACATATCTCATTTTACATCTAGTTTTTATTTAATTTATTAAACATTTTCAAAATAAAATTAAAAATTTTAAAATATATAAGTAATATAATAATAATTATTTTATATTGATAATATTCATAAATAAACTAATTTTATATCCATACACTTTCATTAATTTTGGTATGTTCAAGCTTTGGGTCTGTCTAACAAATTAATTGAATAATTCTATAAAATAATATTATTGATTACTATTATAACTAAATTTATAATAATTTGTTATATAAATAAGTAAATAATGATTTTATTTTGGTTTTGGAATGGTATTATTAATATTAAACTAATAAATTTTGACTCCATCATTTGTTTGTTAAAAATGACTCAAAAATGCTCATCCCTGATTTCATCCTTAAAGATCATAACCAAAAAATATCATAGAAGTAAATTATAACATTATAAATAATACTAATTCATCAAATACATTTTATTTAATGATCTAAGAGTGATGAAATTTTCTATCAAAAAAAGAACAACTTCTCAATTATGGAATTAGTTCAAAAATGATCAAGATAACTCACACTTGATATTCAAAATAGATGATATGTAAATAATATACTTTTGGAGAATAATTAAAAATTATATTTATAAAATTTCATAGATACAAAAGAGTATATGAAATAGTTTTTTGAGATATTTAATTTATTATATTGGGATTTGAAGCACTTTACAGGAAGTTAATAATTAAGGTATGGTGTTTTCCTTAATGAACTTCTTTTCTATAGTAATAATGTTTCCTTAAGGACTAAATTTATTCTAATATTGTTTTAATATAATATATAATTTTATAATAATTTTTTCTTCCTTATTTTATAGTTAATTACATTTATGAACTTCTTTATTCATAAAAATTTATGGTGTTGCGAATAATTCCTATTATTAACGAATAACCCATTTTTCTTCCATATAAATGTTTAATATTCCCATAGATGTTATTCTATTATTGTATGAAAATATATTTATTATTTATATAATGTTATTTTAATATTTATCAATAATAATTTTCAAATAAATTATTTATAACTATATTTATGATGTGGGTTTAAATAAAGGTATTTTTAACATATTATAAATATTTCCCTTTCATGTTTTTGTTTTTATTTACCCCTCCACATTTCCTGTATAATTTTCTTTTCATTTCATGACTCCATTATTTGGATTTCATTTAAAGTGTTGTTTTAAACATATTATTAAGTTACATTATTGAAAATTATTTTTGAAAGTGATTCAAAATTTCTCCTCTATATGACTATGTTAAGAAGAATTTTATAAAAGATTATTTCAAGGGTTTCACTTCCATTTTCTTATTTAATGATCTAACCGCTATGGAGTTATTTTTTAAGAATTACTTATTAAATTATTTAATGAAATATTATTTGGTGGTGAATAAAATTTGGTTATTGACCAATTTACTTTTGATATCATATAATGTGATACCATTTAGAAATTATATGAAACCCATTTTATTCACATTGTATTTCACCTTACATTATACGATTGAGATCTTATAGAAGACATATGTTTGGATGCCGAATAATGGGGCCACGTTTCACCCTCCAATGCATTGGTAAATGTTTTATATCTCATGAGATAATGTATTGTGGGATTTCTACGATTTTCTCAAAAATGAAAGGGAGATCCTTCTAGGATTATGAACACAATATAGAGGGAGGACCTTCTTAGATATGGTCAAGATATAAGGGTTCCTTGTGATTATTATTTTTTCTAAAATTATTTTTTATGATCTATATTAAGGGAATGTTACAGTTCCATGCCATATGATTATGATTATGACCCATGTATCATATTTATTATTTCTTTGTTTTGAACTTTTTTAAATGGTATATATATATTCATTTTAGATTTTATTTTAACATATCGTGATTTATGAAAAAATTATTATTTTTCATTTTTTTTAAAACATATCTTTAATCATGTTTTATAATATTCTTATTATCTAACCCGTTGATTACATATTTATAATGTTTTCCCTTATGGAGTGATTAATCACACCATTTTAATTATGTTTCCATTCCTAAGGATATAAAGATGATTATAAGTCATCAGAGGTTTAAAAGGGAGTCAAGAGTGGTTTAATTATCAAAGAATGATACAAAATTATATAAAAAAATTTAATTATGTGGCTATTCCTCAAAGTCACTAAAACTTCTATTCATTTGATTTTTAGATTACTTATGTGTTGTAATGTTTATGTAATAGAAATTACATAAAATAAATATTTGTTGATCTTGTGTTAATATAGTTTTTATCAAATAATGATTTAGTTAATTTTGAGGATTGTTTTAATTCTTTTTATGGAGTATAAGTGTAGTGAAAAAAATATAAGATAACTATTATAGATTTGTTTTTGAGAGGATAATCACCTTAAAAATATCTGGTTTAGTATCTACAAAATATGTTCTCAGAGTATAGTGAGTTGACCTAATAGAGTACAAATGAGTAATGACTATCAAGGGATATTTTTTAGTTAATCAAATTACAATTAAAAACCATTATGATTGATTTAAGAACATCATTTTGGTAGTATAGGGAACCATGTAGAAAACTTATTAGGGAAAACCAAGGTTAAACTGAATGAGTGATAGATTGATCCAATTAAATATTAGTTAAAACGAAATTATAAAAGGTTGAAAGGAAGGTATCATTAGGGAAGATAGATTGGATTAGAGTTTTCATTTTCAAATGACCGTTTACCCAAATTTGATTGGAAATTATCATAATAATTGTGTTCGCCATATTTGGTTGAAAATAAGAGCGTGATAATGAATCATAGAAGGTATGCCCCAATGAACTCTTAAAGAAGAATATTTGGGATAAACACATTCCTAGTCATACCATGTATAATATAACGACACATACTTTACATAAATTGTTAATACATTAAAATTTAAGCACACTTATTACAATATATGACAAAACCACAAAGGACCGTATAGGTATAGTGTCTTTAGAAACTGGGAAACATAAACAACTGGTTCATAAATCTTCTATAGTGTCTCCCATTTATTTCATCATATCTAGGGTCCCTCTTAGCATATTCTACTTAATATCCATCTTCCTGACCTGGGGAAAAAAAACATAAAAGTGTGAGCTCAAATGCTCAGCAAGGGCAAATAAAGGAAATAAAAATCATATCATATCTTTTTGAAAATCATAACCTGCAAAAGAGATCATAATATCTTAACATGGAATAAATCATAGAAGTGAAAATGAGATACCCATAATCATAACTTAAAACTTGAAACTTTGTGGCATGCACACATAATCATGGAAAATCATTTCTTGTTAGTCATGACTCGTTGCCAAGACTATCTTAGCGGACAAAGTCCAATTCTGAACCGAGTTCACTCCTCGTTTTAGTCCTGTATCACTGAACCGAAATAACTTTCTGTTCCAGCCATGTCTATCTCATGGATATATATCTTTACCCAATGCATTGGAGGGAGATATAGGTCCCACCCATCTTATAATGAATCCTTTCTTATGTGTGACACATAATCATAAATTATACATCATCGCATAACACATGTAACAAAAATGGGATTATTGAAACATCATGACATCATAAAACAAATCATATAAGGTAAATGACTTCATAAAAATAATTCCCTAACAACATAATCAAATCAATGTAATAATAGGGATAAAAACAGAACCGTTTATTATCTTAGATGGAAAATAATTTTGATAAAACACTTGAACTCCATTCTTGAGGAAAATATCCTTTCTTCTTCAAAAACACTTTTCTTTTCTTAACATGTCATACAATTATAAACTAAAATAAGTTGATTAAAAATAAACTTGAAAACTTGTAAAGGAAGCTTCTTGGAAATAATGTTTTAAAAATCCATTCATGCCGTATAATTTAAAAAAACATTCTTCTCGTACTTTTGTCGGAAAAGTCAAAAAGTACCTCGTACAAAAAACGACAAAAGATTCCTTTCATATCTTTTACTAAAAACTCACCAAAGGGTAAAATAGGTTTTAAACAATTGTAGGTGGATGTAAATAATATTAAATATTAAGAGAACATGGATGTGGATGATAAAATACACCCCAGTAAATACCAACGTATAAGCAATCTCGGATAAAAATGAGATTGTGATATTTCCCCATACCTTAGGTCCGACTTGCATTTTAAGTGTCCGAACCTCCGGTAAAATGATTTAAATAATGTTATTGACTTATTCTAGAATCATACTTATTTTTATGATATCATATATGGTCATATTCTTAGCTTCTTAGTAGTAATATTTCATTGCTACTTGTTATTCGGGTGTTTATAGCTTTTTGTTCTTATGTGTGTTTTGTCGAATAAATTCTTATTCATATCTTTAGGTTATAGATACCTCATTTACAGAATGGTATTAGTGTAGTATATATCATATTCATTCATTCAATTCATTTATATAATCATTATGAAATGAAGATCATGTAGAACGAGTCGCATCACATCGTGGAGACGGTATTCCGTACGTACGCACGAGTGATGATATCGTTCCTATGATCGTGGAATTGTATTGGAGTATATATATATTATTTCAATATAAATATTACTTTATAATAATCATAAATAGTTACTCATTACACCATTATACCCATCCTTGTAAGGTGATGGTGGAAAATAGATTACACCACGGCGTGGAGACGGTATTCCGTACGTACGCACGCGCGGTGATTTCATTTTTCTGTAGGATGGATAGAAGGTGAATTAGGGTTATTTCATATTTATAATAACATATCAGTATGTATGTAATACTTATGTTATTACTTTATCATGAAACAACTAAAGAATAAGAAGTTGAAGAAGAAAGAAATTGAAAAGATCGGTAATGGATATTACCTCTTCTTTGGAACGCCTCTTTGAATCCTCCACTTAGGGAACTAAGATTGGTCTTTGAAGAATACCAGGACCTCTAGGATTATTCTAGGGAAGTGGAGAATGGATTTTGGCAGTGTTTGGACGATCTTGAGTGCTCAAATTGGTGTGAGGAGGAGGGGAAGGAGGTGCCCTTTTATAAGGGAGGAGAGGGGCACCTTAAAAATATCTCAAAATAATATTTTATATTAAAGTCAAAATCGGTTTATAATGGTTCCAAAGGGTCTTATTTCGAAGATAAAGTGGGGATGGGTCGAAATACTATCAAACAATAGGATTTAGACAAGTTTAGGTTATTATTTTAACCTTATCAATTATATTTAACTCTAAGTTAAATAATTTAACTTTTACCGTGTCTTTTTGTTTTCTTACACTATATGGTTAATACACTTACTATAACATGCCAAACGAACCCCAAATTGTTTATTATTAATATATATATCCTTATCTAAGTCATTTGGCCAAACCTTAGATTTTTTGGAATAAAATAACAATTAATAATATAATATTTTATTTAAAAACAATTTTGTGTCAATTTTGACACTATTTGATATATGATTTTTGTGAAAGTCATAACAGAATTATATGTTCGAACCAAGTTGATTAAATCAACACTAATATATCATAGTAACCTATAAAATTAGTGTAATTTATAAAAAGTCTCAAATTACATATATTTTGGTGTTTATAACATCAATTATGTCAATATTTCATTAATAAGATAATTACTGCATCATCATTGTGTCATAAATAAATTAAATTATTTAATGTCTAAAAATTATAAATAAAATACCATTATGTAGGAAATCTTTTTATATTTCTAATGAATATTTATAGTCGAATTTATCTTATGTATAACCCCATATTAAACATGATTTACTTATTAAACATTGATTTTAACTATTTTAACCCTTCTTTAAATAAATTAATAATAAATGTCCTAATCTAATCCAAGTGGGCCTAAATGGTCATATTTTATTCCTAAGTTTGTTTTTGGTCGAATTAAACTTATACAACAGAATTATGACATCTGTTAGGGTAATAGTAATATCATATTTACCCTTAGTTACCCTATTTACTATTAACCGCGGTAAAAAAAGTAAAAAGTTACTATTCACCAAAAAATTATTTTTATCTCATTGAACCACATTTTACTTACTGATATCAACCGTGTCTGTCAGAGTTTCGAAATTCCATTCCCAGAAGCAGTAAAATTAAGTTTTATGCAAAATTCAGTTTTTAACCTACCACTTAGTGGTTTCACTATTCATCAAAAATTGAACGTTTTCAGAAAAATACCCAAATTTCACCCTAGGATAATTTCGGTATTCCGAATCCAAAAATGATTTCCATTTTGAAAAATAAAATTTCTAAAATTTCTAAAAGTGGTTATTACTATTCATAATGGCTAGTTTTAATAATATTTTAATAGTATATCGTTGTTTAGTGAAACTCAGTATTGCGTACGACGCAAGCTATCGAGGAAGGTCGCGATTGCGTGTAAAGTAAGCCAAGATAGTATGTAGTGAATGATTCCTTTGATGATATATAAAAACAAAATATTACTCATAAAAATCACGGGTGTTACATTCTACCCCCCTTAAAAAGAATTTCACCCTCGAAATTCGTCACTTTGTAACAAACAGATGAGGATACTTCTCCCTCATCATATCCTCAAGCTCCCATGTATCATCTTCAAGTTGGTGGACCCTCCATAAAACTTTCACCAATCGAGTGGTCTTGTTTGGTAGGATATTTTCACTACGATCCAGAATCTCTATCGGTTGTTCTTCATAAGAATGATCTTGCTCCAGCGGTACAGCTTCTGAGCTGAGTACATGTGAATGATCAGGTATGTACTTTCTCAGGAGAGATATATGGAACACGTCGTGAACTTGAGAGAGATTCGGTGGAAGCGACAATCGGTAAGATACCTTTCCAACACGATCCAGTATTTCGAAAGGACCGATAT
This sequence comes from Viscum album, assembly GCA_963277665.1. NCBI lineage: Eukaryota > Viridiplantae > Streptophyta > Magnoliopsida > Santalales > Viscaceae > Viscum > Viscum album. The sequence goes on from OY728142.1 coordinate 1,496,132,201, forward strand.
ATCTAGGGCTCAACTTCCCCTTCTTTCCAAATCTCATAACCTTCTTCTAGGGAGATTTTCGTAAGAACACTTTATCACCCACTTCAAACTCTAGGTCTTTTATTCGGTTGTCGACATAACTTTTCTATCGACTCTGAGCTGCTCTTATGTGTTGTTGAATAGATCTGACATTTTCTTCCATTTTATCAACAAGATCATGTCCTAATAGCTTTCTTTCCCCAACTTTATCCCAGCAAGTAGGAGTCCTGCATTTCTTTCCATAGAGAGTTTCATAAGGAGCCATCTGAATACTGGAGTGAAAGCTATTATTATAAGAAAATTCCACCAAAGGTAGGTGTTGATCCCAACCTCCTTTGGAATCCATAGAGCATGCTCTCAACATATCTTCTAGGGTTTGAATTGTTCTCTCAGACTGACCGTCTGTCTGAGGATGATAAGCAGTGCTGAAACTCAACTCTGTATCCAGAGTATGCTGAAGACTTCGTCAGAACTTCGAGGTAAATCTAGGATCCCGATCAGATATAATTGAAAGTTGTACTCCATGCAATCTTACCACATCCTTTACATATATCCTGGAAAGCTGATCTAGAGAGAAATCCTCTCTAATATCAATGAAGTGTGCAGACTTTGTAAGACGATCAACTATGACCCAGATAGCATTATTGCCTTTGGATGTTTTAGGAAGTCCTGTGACAAAGTCCATAGTGATGTTTTCCCATTTCCATTCGGGTATGGGTAATGGTTGTAACATCCCCTTAGACTTCTGTCTCTCAGCTTTAACTTGTTGACAAACCAAGCATCGAGAGACATATTTAGTAACATCTATTTTCATTCCATCCCACCAGAAGTACTCTTTCAGGTCCCTATACATCTTCGTGCTTCCAGGATGAATAGAGAATGAAGAACTATGAGCCTCATCCAGCAGCTCCTTCTTTAATTCGGAAATGGGAGGAACACAAACCCAATTCCTGAACTTTATTATCCCATCACAATCAACGTTGAATTCAGGAACATTTCTCACCTTCTTTTGTAACTCGACATCTTCTTTCTATGCCTCTTTAATCTTCACATGTATAGATGGTTGAACATTCATTTGAGAAAGATAAGATTTTTCCCCTTCCATTATAATTCCAAGATCCATCCTTTGTAAATCCATAAATATTGGATCTTTTGTGATCCTCATCATGGATAAACTAGCATGGTCTTGTCGACTTAATGCATCTGCCACCTTGTTTGCTTTCCCAGGGTGGTAATGGATTGAGCAGTCATAATCCTTAATCAGCTCCAACCATCTTCTTTGACGCATATTCATCTCCTTTTGTGTGAAAATATACTATAAACTTTTATGATCAGTATAAATTTCACACCTTTCACCATAAAGGTAATGCCTCCAAATCTTTAATGCAAATATTACCGCAGCTAACTCCAAATCATGTGTTGGGTAATTTTTCTCATGCATTTTCAACTGTCGTGAGGCATAAGCTATCACCATATCATTTTGCATTAGAACACACCCCAATCCCTTCTTGGATGCATCACTATAGATCAAAAACCTTTCTCCACTACAAGGCAGTGTGAGCACAGGTGCACTGGATAACCTTCTTTTCAACTCCTTGAAATTCTCTTCACATTCCTCTGTCCAAACAAACTTAACTCCTTTCCGAGTCAACTTGGTGAGTGGATTAGATAATCGTGAAAAATCTTTTACAAAATGTCGATAATATCCAGCCAAACCAATAAAACTTCGGATCTCAGTTACTTTTGTTGGTCTTGACCATCTTTCGATAACCTCTGTTTTTGCTGGATCCACAGATATCCCCTCTTTTGAGATTATGTGACCCAAAAATGAAACTTTTTGATGCCAAAATTCACACTTGGTAAATTTGGAATAAAGCTTCTCCCTTCTCAGGGTCTTCAATATAATTCTCAAGTGATCTTCATGCACTTATTTTCTCTTTGAATAGACAAGAATATTGTCTATAAATACTACCACAAATTGATCAAGATAGTCTCTAAAGACTCCATTCATTAGATCCATGAAGATAGCAGGGGAATTAGTAAGAACAAATGACATCACTATAAATTCATAGTGTCCATACCTTGTACGGAAAGCCGTCTTTGGTATATCCTCCATTTTGACCCTTAATTGATGATACCCTGAACAGAGATCAATCTTGGAAAAGTATTGAGCTCTGTGTAGTTGGTCAAATAAGTCATCAATGCGTGGGAGAGGATATTTGTTCTTGATAGTGATCTTGTTAAGATCTCGATAATCAATGCAGAGTCTCATTGATCCATCTTTCTTCTTAACAAATAGAACAGGTGCTCCCCAAGGTGACGCACTAGGGCATATGAATCCCTTATCAAGATTCTCTTGGATTTTCTTATTTAATTCCTGCAACTCAATTGGGGCCATTCTATAAGGTGGATTTTAAATAGGAAAAGCACCCGGTATGAGTTCTATTGAAAACTCAACTTCACGATTTGGTGGAAGACCCGGTAATTCCTCCGGAAAGACATCATCAAAATCCCGTACGATGGGCATATTCTTAATCGCGAGTTTCTCACCAACCATTTGAGATAAATAACCTTCATTTAGTGGAATCAGGACCCATAAGATGGAAGGAATTTCCACTGGAAGGTTATATTCATCCTTTCATCGATAGACGATCGTAGATTGATCTGGAATATGAAATGTGACTTCCCTTCTTTGGCAATTGATATGATCTCCATGTAGATAAATCCAATCCATGCCAAGAATCACATCAAATTCCACTATAGGAAGGATCACAAGATTTTCAGGAAGCACTTTCCCAAAAACTTCAATCGGAGAAGAATTATAAACTTTTGATGCGACTGTTGTGCCATTATGTGTTGTCATAGCTAACTCAACATCTAATTGTTGAGGTAATATGGTGATACCCTTAGAAAATTCTTTATAAATAAAAGAGTGGGTGGATCCAGAATCAAATAAAACATTTGATACTTTAGAGTGGATGGTAAGTGTACCTTTCACCACATCGTTATCGTACTCCACATCGCTGATAGAAATTGCATGTGACTTTCCTTTGTCTTTAGCATTAAGATTTTGTTGACGTCGACCATCTTCATCAACCCTTGGATTTGGGCATTGATTGGCATAATGCCTCATCTCCTTGCACTTGAAACATTGAAGTGTAGTAGGTTCATTCTGTGTATCCCTTCCTTTGTTTGCATCATTAGACATCTTCTTCCCATTATCACGGAATTCAAATGCCCTATGACCTTCCTTTCCATATTTGAAACATTTACTTGTCCCTTTAAGACAACTCACTCCATGTTTCTTTCCACACTTTGAGCATAAGGGAAAGCTCATCTTCTTTTCAGTGTGCTCTTTAGATTTTCCTTTGAATTCCATCTTCCTCTTCTTATCAAACCCATTTGACTGATGGGTTACTCCAATCTCCATCTCGACTTTGAGAGCACATCGAACGATTTCCTCGTAGCTATTGAAGTCCCTTATGGCTAACTCCCTTCAATGACTTGGTTTTAAGCCACTAAAGAATCGATCGATCTTAGTCCCAGGTTGGATAATAATACCAGAAGCGTACCTTGCAAGTCTTGTAAAATTTGCTTCATAGGTACCAACAGATTCATAATCCCTTTGCTTCAGTTCAAGAAACTCTTTCTCCATCTTTGTTCAGAGAATATGAGGGAAGTACTTATTGAAAAATAAGTTCTTGAACTCGTCCCATTCCATAGACTCAATTTCATCCCTTTGCCTCGTATTCTTAATAAGATTCCACCATTGATCAGCATCTCCTTCCAAACGATACACTGCTAGGATGACTTTATCATGTTCAGAACATTGAAGGACTGAAAATATCTTTTCAGTAGTACTAATTTATTTTTCACCAACTAATGGATCAGTTGACCCGCTGAAAGAAGGTGGACGCTGTCTCATGAAGGATTCAACAGAATGTTGCTCCTTCATTTGCTCGTTTGGAAATCCTGCATGATTCATAGCTTGAGAAAGTTGTGTGAGCATGGCTACAAGATTTTGCATTTCATCTCCCATAACGTTTGGTTGCTCAGGGGGAAAATCATTGCATTGCCCGTCGCATTCCGTATTAACACGGTTCCTTCGGGTTCCAGCCATTGACTAAAACCAAGAAGAATAGTGTGAGCAACACTAATTATAATAGGAAAACCACATAATTCAAGAATAAAATTTTCATGCTTAAGGTCTTATCCTAGGTTATTCATGGCCATTTCTAAAACACTAAGATTGTGTTCTATTCTTAGACTTATCCTTAGGGTACTTACTAAGGCTTTCAAATCCTAGTTTCCAAAGGTTGACTATATCTTTTCTATGATACCAACTATAACGACACATAATTTACATACATTATTAATACTTTAAAATTGAAGCACACTTATTACAACATATGACAAAACCACAAAGGATCGTATAGGTATAGGGTCTTTAGAAACTGAGAAACATAAACAACTGGTTCATAAATCATCTACAGTGTCTCCAATTTATTTCATCATATCTAGGGTCCCTTTTAGCATATTCTACTTAATATCCATCTTCCTGACCTGGGGAAAAGAAAACATAAAAGGGTGAGCTCAAATGCTCAGGAAGGGAAAATAAAGGAAATAAAAATCATATCATATCTTTTTGAAAATATTAACCTGCAAAAGAGATCATAATATCTTAACATGGAATAAATCATAGAAGTGAAAATGAGATCCCCATAATCATAACATAAAACATGAAACTTTGTGGCATGCACACATAATCATGGAAAATCATTTCTTGTTAGTCTTGACTCATTTCCAAGACTATCTTAGCAGACAAAGTCCATTTCTGAACCGAGATCACTCCTCGTTTCAGTCCTGTATCACTGAACCGAAATAACCTTCTGTTCCAGCCATGTCTATCTCATGAGATATAAATCTTTATCCAATGCATTGGAGGGATATATAGGTCCCACCCATCTTATAATGAATCCTTTCTTATGTGTGCCACATAATCATAAATCATACATCATCGCATAACACATGTAACAAAAATAGGATTCTTGAAACATCATGACATCATAAAACAAATCATATAAGGTAAATGACTTCATAAAAATAATTCCCTCACAACATAATCAAATCAATGTAATAATAGGGATAAAAACAGAACCGTTTATTATCTTAGATGGAAAATAATTTTGATAAAACACTTGAACTCCATTCTTGAGGAAAATATCCTTTCTTCTTCAAAAACACTTTTCTTTTCTTAACATGTCATACAATTATAAACTAAAAGAAGTTGATTAAAAATAAACATAAAAACCTGTAATGGAATCATCTTGGAAATAATGTTTTAAAAATCCATTCATGCCGTATAAGTTAAAAAAACATTCTTCTCATACTTTTGTCAGAAAAGTCAAAAAATACCTCGTACGAAAAACGACAAAAGATTCCTTTCATATATTTTACTAAAAACTCACAAAAGGGTAAAATATGTTTTAAACAATTGTAGGTGGATGGAAATAATATTAAATATTAAGAGAACATGAATGTGGATGATAAAATACACCCCAGTAAATACCAACGTATAAGCAATCTCAGATAAAAATGAGATTGTGATATTTCCCCTTACCTTAGGTATGACATGATTTGTAAGTGTCTGAACCTCCTCTATAATGATTTAAATAATGTTATTGACTTATTCTAGAATCATACGTATTTTTATGATATCATATATGGTCATATTCTTAGCTTCTTAGTAGTAATATTTCATTGCTACTTGTTATTCGGGTGTTTATAACTTTTTGTTCTTATGCGTGTTTTGTCGAATAAATTCTTATTCTTATCTTTAGGTTATAGATACCTCATTTCCAGAATGGTATTAGTGTATTATATATCATATTCATTCATTCAATTCATTTATATAATCATTATGAAATGAAGATCATGTAGAACGAGTCGCATCACATCGTGGAGACGGTATTCCGTACGTACGCACGAGTGATGATATCGTTCCTATGATCGTGGAATTGTATTGGAGTATATATATATTATTTCAGTATCAATATTACTTTATAATAATCATAAATAGTTACTCATTACACCATTATACCCATCCTTGTTAGGTGATGGTGGAAAATAGATTACACCACGGCGTGGAGACGGTATTTCGTACGTACGCACGCGCGGTGATTTCATTTTTCCGTAGGATGGATAGAAGGTGAATTAGGGTTGTTTCATATTTATAATAACATATCAGTACGTAATTAATACTGATTTTATTACTTTATCATGAAACAACTAATGAAGAAGAAGTTGAAGAAGAAAGAAATTGAAAAGATCGGTAATGGATATTACCTCTTCTTTGTAACGCCTCTTTGAATCCTCCACTTAGGGAACTAAGATTGGTATTTGAAGAATACCAGGACCTCTAGGATTATTCTAGGGAAGTTTAGAAGGGATTTTGGCAGGGTTTGGCCGAGCTTGAGTGCTCAAATTGGTGTGAGGAGGAGGGAAAGGAGGTGCCCTTTTATAAGGGAGGAGAGGGGCACCTTAGGAATATCTCAAAATATTATTTTATATTAAAGGCAAAATCGGTTTATAATGATTCCAAAGGGTCTTATTTCGAAGCTAATGTGGGGATGGGTCGAAGTACTATCAACCAATAGGATTTAGACAAGTTTAGGTTATTATTGTAACCTTATCAATTAGATTTAACTCTAAGTTAAATAATTTAACTTTTACCGTGTCTTTTTGTTTTCTTACACTATATGGTTAATACACTTACTATAACATGCCAAACGAACCCCAAATTGTTTATTATTAATATATATATCCGTATCTAAGTCATTTGGCCGAACCTTATATTTTTAGGAATAAAATAACAATTAATAATATAATATTTGATTTAAAAACTATTTTGTCTCAATTTTGACACTATTTGATATATGATTTTTGTTAAAGTCATAATAGAATTATATGTTGAAAACATGTTGATTAAATCAACACTAATATATAATAGTAACCTAGAAAATTAGTGGAATTTATAAAAAGTCTCAAATTACATTTATTTTGGTGTTTATAACATCAATTATGTCAATATTTCATTAATAAGATAATTACTCCATCATCATTGTGTCATAAATAAATTAAATTATTTAATGTCTAAAAATTATAAATAAAATACCATTATGTAGGAAATATTTTTATCTTTCTAATAAATATTTATAGTCGAATTTATCCTATGTATAACCCCATATTAAAAATGATTTACTTATTAAACTTTGATTTTAACTATTTTAACCCTTCTTTAAATAAATTAATAATAAATGTCCTAATCTAATCCAAGTGGGCCTAAATGGTCATATTTTATTCCTAAGTTTGTTTTTGGTTGAATTAAACTTATCCAATAGAATTATTACATGTGTTAGGGTAATAGTAATATCATATTTACCCTTAGTTACCATATTTACTATTAACAGCGGTAAAAAAAGTAAAAAGTTACTATTCACCAAAAAATTATTTTTATCTCATTGAACCACATTTTACCTACTGATATCAACCGTGTCTATCAGATTTTCGAAAATCCATTCACAGAAGCGGTAAAATTATGTTTTATGCAAAATTCAGTTTTTAACCTACCACTTAGTGGTTTCACTATTCATCAAAAATTAAACGTTTTCAGAAAAATACCAAAATTTCACCCTAGGCTAATTTCGGTATTCCGAATCCATAAATGAAGTCCATTTTGAAAAATAAAATTTATAAAATTTCAAAAAGTGGTTATTACTATTCATAACGGCTAGTTTTAATATTATTTTAATAGTATATCGTTGTTTAGTGAAACTCAGTATTGCGTACGACGCAAGCTATCGAGGACGGTCGCGATTGCATGTAAAGTAAGCCAAGCTAGTTTGTAGTGAATGATTCCTTTGATGATATATAAAAACCAAATATTACTCATAAAAATCATGGGTGTTACATATAATGAGGATGATATATCAGTAAATTATATATCTTTTGTATATTATGGATATCATAGTTACTTAATTTACTAGATGATAATTAATATTATATTAATTCAATGTATTTAATGGTGTTTAATGTTACACCCTGATATTTTAGAATATATTTTCCATCAAATTTATATTGTCTCAATAGGTTATTACCCACATAACAACAATATAAAACAATAAATGATATATTATAAGAATATTAATAAAAAAATTTATGAATAATATAACCTCTACTAAATAAAAATATTTTAATCAATAATAAATTCTTACAAAACATGTTTATGAATTCATATAGTTTCAAAAGGGAATTTACAATAAAAATAGTTTTTATCTATATATTTAATTTTTATTTAAAATATTAATTTATAAATTTTTTAATTTGAATAAATTAAATTATTTTATATATTAGTTATTTAAATAATTTCATAGTATGATTTTTGTGATTTTTCTGAAATATTTTATTTATAATAAAATAATGAAAAAAATTGTTTCTAGAAAAATTGTAAATTTTATAAATTTTTCACAACATAAGAAAAATATAGAAATATAATAATTTTTATAATTAATCAACGACGAATTTAAGGGTTAAAATTATTAATTTTAAATATTATACTAAAATTAGAAAATATATTATTATTTTGTAGAACTTACGTAACTTTTTTTTACAAAACAAAGACATTTCCAAGATTTCTTTTTTAATTAATCATTTTTTGGGTAAAATTTTTGTTTGGATTTCCATGAAAGAGACAAAATTTTTAATTGTTTTAAAATCATCAATATTATGTAATGTAAAATAATAATATTGATATTTTTATAGACAAATATATTTTAATCTTACAAACACACTTTCTAAAATCTATTTTTACGCATCATGTGGGTTAACTATAAAATTAACTTTTCTAACCTAGAATTATTTTATTTAATAATTTTTTTTTTGTTTCTTAAATCAAAATATTCAAAATATTAATTAATTAAAATATTAATTTAGGTCATTAAAATTAAATACCATGGTTAAAAACTAGTTACCACAGTAGAATCCAAAAGGATACTATGGATTTACCAAAGGAGTAAAAGAAAAATTAAGTTAAAAATATTATAATAATTCATTGGTTGAGGTGTGGATCAAGAAAATATCTCTAATATGACATTATCAAATTTTAATTCTTCTTGATGTGTGAAACATGTTATCTCATTATATTAAGATTCAATATTTATAAAATTTTCATTATCACCAATATAAAAGGGGCATCCACCCAACCCTTAAATTCCACTTTAAATTTAGGTTTCCACTTGAAACTATACCATTTTAACTTCCTTTCGAATCATTTTTCACTTCTTTAAGATTTTCATGAATAGAAGTTATACAAAGACCTCAATTTACACATAGACCACCAAGGGAAAACTGAAGTTCTCAACGGGAGTACCATTTTTTCTGAATTTGTATTTTTTATATAATAATTTTACAAACACAATTTTCCAATTCATATTTAATGAAATCAATATTTTTTTCATACTAAATAATATTATGTTGCTGTTTTAATAATTAATCCCCTTTTCCTTTTTCAATTATGAATAATAAAAGCATTATTTCTGTATTTGTGTGGGAAACTGCCTCCATGAAGTATTGTATCTCATATTTCATCCAGTTTATTTATTATTTATTAAAAAATATTAAAAATGATTAAAAAACAAGATAATTTCATTATTATTCTATAAAAAAGATATTATTTCAAAATGAAATACTTTAATAATCATACTCATGCATTAATTATGATATGTTCAAGTTTGGGTCTATCTAAACACCTAGTTGAACAATACTATGGGTGGATATGAGAATTTAGTTATTGATAATATATTAAATAAAAATGTAAATGATTACATTTTATTTCGTTAATGGTATCATTGATATCAAAACTCATTAAATAAAATTACAATATCTATCTTTAAAAATCATCGAACAATTATCAAAACCAATTTAATCATTAAGGATTGTAAAGAAAAATCTTGTACAAAAAAATAATAACATAATAAATAATTATAAATCATAAATTATTGTACCTTTATTCATTTAAAAATGCTGAAATTTTTGATAATAATGATGAAGAGCGATGCTATTACGGAAGTAGTAAAAAATAATCAATTATAATCAAACTTTATATTGAATATAGATAATAAAAAACTACCAATATTTATATATAAATAAAAATAATGATTGTAAAATTCTATTTTTATCAATATGAAACTAAATTTGGTTATTTTGTTCTTTATTTTTTTTTAAAATTGTTACAACCACTTTAGTCGAAGTCATGAATTATAGTAAGGGGTTTTCTTGACTAAACTTATTTTCTTGTTTCATCATGATTCATTATTAACTATGGTCATTTAAATATGGATTTATTTTGATATATTATAATATTATAATTCTTATCCACCGTATTTTATATGGAATTATATTTGTGAACATCTTTCTTTATAAAATATCATCTTGTTTAGAATAATTCACTTTTTTCTCTAAAAGTGATCTTTTTTAAAAAAAAATTTACTCCTCTTACTAATGATCAATTATTATTATTTGGAGAAAAATGTTTTATTTATTTTTAGTAATATTAAAATTTAAATTTACATCATTTAAAATGAATCATTTAATATCGTATTTATTATTTGGGATTCAAGAATGGCATCTTCATCATATTAAAAATATTTCTCTTATAATTTCTTGTTTTTATCTTCAATTCCATGTTTATTGTATAAAATATTTATATCCTTTAGAAGAGTCCATTGTTTTAATTAATTATATAGTTATGTTATAAATAAATATCCATTTAACATTAGGAAAATTAATTTAGAAAGTGTTTCCAAAATTTATCTCTATATTGAAAATTTTAAAAATATTTTATAAAATCTAATTTTCATGGTTTTTCTTTATTTTTTCTCCTACAAGATAAAATTTCTATTGAGTTATTCTTGAATCAAATTATAAATTATTTGATAAAAAATTAGATATGGGATATTGAAATTTAGGTGTCAACTAATCTTTTTTTAATATCATGTTATGTGATATCATTTGAAAATGATAAGAAATCCATTTTATTCCAATAGATTTTCATGACGCGTTGAATGATCGATATCTTATAGAAAACGAATTTATGAATAATGATGATTGGGTTCATATATCACACTATAATAAATTTCATAATGTTTTATATCTCATGAGATAATGTAGTGGGGGCCTTCATATATATGCTAAAAAATTAAAGGGCAAGCCTTCTTGGATTACACTCAAATTATAAAAGGTGGTCCTTCTTGGATATTCTCATTGTATTATGACACATTTTTCTAATTTTTGTTCCCATGTTATTTTTTTTGTTATATATCATGGGCATGTAACATATCCATGACATATAAATGTGGTTATTTCCCATGGATCATGTTTGTTATCTCATTATTACCCACACTTTTTCCATTATATATGTATGATCATTTGAGATTGAATGTTCTCCTATCGTGATTTACATAAAAAATTTATTGTTCCATGTTAATTTTAAAAACAAATTCCTCCCAAATGATGATTTTTATATTCTAATTTTCTAACCCTTTATTGACGTACTATTAAGTGTTTCACTTAATGATAATTTGAGAAAACCCATTTTTTATATTTCTATTCAACAGGATGTCATGATGATTATGAATTATGAGAGTTATATAAGAGAGTCTAATGTGGATTAATTATGGGGGAATGTTCACAAATATTATGGAATAGTTTTTTATGCCGCTAGTTCTCAAAGGCATGAAACCTTCCTTTTATAGGATTGTATAATTATTTATGAATTTTATGTTTTATCGTATTTAAATAATTTCATTAAAAAAAATATGTTCATCTTGGGATACTATTATAAACATAAATATTTCTAAAATAGAAAAATGTATTGATACACTCTGAATAATATCTCGATATCTTCACACTATTTATGGTTCAACATATATATTATGATTTATAATCCACATCCTTCAGGTGAAGACCCTGGTCCTAGTATCCTAGAGATAGAGGTTACATTATTATGTATATACTAGACAAAGGTGATCACATCCCAGAGGACCAAATAATTTTACTATCATAGGAAACTAGATACATACTTTAATATGAATTTAAATTTGAAAACATATTATAAAACATTGTATGTTATTATAGAACCTAGTTATTACCTCTATCATATCCTTTAATATCAATAATAATACACTTTTATGAATCCTTTAGAAAGGAGACAAAAGAATAGTGTTATATAAGATTCTTGGTAAGGGTTTGTGTATAACAAAAGCTAAAATGGAATAAATAAGTCACGAATAATATGTAAATAAATAATGATGATTAAATAATGCCATAAAATTAATCTCATGCTATTGAGAGTTATCCTTGTATATCATAACTATTAAAATAATCAAATTGAAATCAATAACTTATTCCATAATGACGGAAATCATATTTATAGACATATTAATCTTACAATTAATGTCTTCTTCCAAAATATATATATATATGGGTAAGGCCTTGAAAAAATAACCAACCTTTTTTGTCTCAGGATACCTATTGTTGAATCAAGGGACTATGTAATTTTAATGCACACATATCCCTTAATAATTATAATTAATTCATCATATGAATAAACAATACACCTTAATAAGCTTCCATAAAAACAATAACTATCTATATTATAAGAAATAACATACAAAATGTCAATAATTTCTCTAGTTAAAATGATCATAAACCATCTAAATTAATATTTTGGATGGTATCATTATTTTATACCCTAAATAAATCATAACAATCAATAAACTATTTTTACTTATACAAAAGTACTTAAACATGACCACTGAAAAATTTATTGATTAAAATGCCCTTCTCACGTTGAAATCACTAATTTAATATTTAAAAATTTCAGAAATAATAAGAAAAAATATTATTTAAAAATAAAAATAAATTTTTTAATGTATTATTAAAATAATTGGACATTCATGATGGTAGGAATTTTTTTTAATTCCATGTACATTAAGACAAATATTCCTTTCACATTTTTCATAAAAAGTCAATGAACCTAATTGAAAAACGACAAGAAGATTCATATTACCCCATTTAAAAAATAAAAAAATGGGTGAAAATATATTTAATAAATAATATTATAATATAAAAATCATTATTTTATACATTTTAATGAAAATATGGACATATAAGATAAATATTTTTGATTGAGTAGAAAAACAATGTCAAATTTCCTTAAAAAATTTATTTCAGTATCTCGACTATTTATGGAGATGAAAATTAAAACAAATAATTTAATTAAATGACCATATTATAAGAAAATATAATAGTTTTAGTATATAAAGATCAAATAAGTTCCCATGAATATACTTAAACATAATAAATTTTGTATAATGATGATATTGTGAAATAAACCTTAACCTCAATCCCAAATTCTATCATTTGTGTTTGAAACTAATATAATATATATATATATATAATACATAAATTATAGAACCATAATAATATATATAATACTATATATGATTTACTTATAACCATTTATCACCCATTTATTAACAATTCTCTATTAAAATCACTATTCTGGGTGATAACTACTTCATTTTTCATTTATGTTTTGATTTGGTTGTTTTCTTCCATATAAATTGATCATGAATCAATAATCACCAGAATTTCAGACATGATATAAATATTATATATATATATATATATATGTATATATATTAAATCTTCCATAAAAAGTTGATTTAAAAAATTAGTTAAACCATTTATGGGGATGGTAGGTCGTATATAACCATGAATGATGTTTTAAGATTTTAAAAGATTGAATAAAATAAATTTAAATAATATATAAATATTTTTAGAATCATTATTATATCATATAACTCATATATATTTAATAAATATATCTTTATTACCTCATATGAAAATCATAAATGAAAAATGAATAAAATTGATTCGTGGAGGTTGTGGTCTGCACATATGCACAAGCGATGTTAATGTCTTTGAATAGAAGAGAAGGTAAGAAGTTAGATACGAAATTATAATTACTAATGCATAATAATTTTAATAAATATAATGTATAAACATAAAAATGGTCAAAATACCCATACCATAATGATAGTGGTGAAAAATGAATTTAATTTCGAAGTGGAGGTGGTTGTCCACATGTACGTAAGAGTGACACATTCACCACCCATTTAATGGAAAATATGATGGGTAATATTGGTTTCCTAATCAAAATTATATTTTTTAAATTTATTATATGGAATATATTATCTAATTACAAATTCTATATATTTATAAATGGTTAAATAAGAAGTAAAAATAAAATGATTGGTTAAGGTGATTAACTCTTCCCTGAAATTGCTCTATTAGATCTTTTATTAAAGACCATATGGTTTGAGTTTTTGGAATACCAAAACATCTATAATATTTATAATTATTTTTAAATTATAATTCCAATTTTTATTAATCTATATGGTTCAAGTTTTTGTTAGGAAATAAGACATGGGGTGTCTTTTTATAAGGTAGAGAAATAGAATACTTATAATTACAAAAAAAATATAATTAAGTTATTGTGAATAAAAATTCATCCAAATAGAAATATATTTTAATAAAAATTAAATGATCAAAATATAATCATTTTATAAAATTAGATTGATTTTTATTTCATTTTAAACATTATATTTCATTTTAACACATTGGTCAACCAATTTTATCCATAACTATTGTAATAAAATTTTAATATTTAAGGTTTATAATTTTACATAAAAGGAAAAAAATATATTCTAAATTTATAAGGGATGTAATTTGGACTATTTATTATCCCTCATGTTTTAGTTTAAGTTTTTTATGATTTTTAAATTATTTAGAAAAATATTTTTTCCCAAAATATCAACAATTTAATTATTGAAGACAATAAAATCATTTGACTTGAAATACATAAATAAAAATATGTAAATTGAATATATTTTTTAACAAATAAATAATATGTAATATATATATGATAAATATTAACATAATAATTCATACAAATTTTATTACTTCTTATATTTTTAATATATTTTATTTTATTTTTCTATTAAATGAATAAATATTATATTGGAATTGTGTACGATCTAAAGATAATTATTAAATCAATAAAAATTATAAAAAAGTTACCATTAAAAAATTTATTCATATTTAAAATAATCATTTAAAAACAGGATTATCAACATCTTTTCCCTATAATGAAAATATACAGTTATTAAAGTCAAGAGAGTGTAACTTTTTATCTAAACATTCCATAAAATAAAATACAGATCGTAATCCAAGATAAATGGAATAAAGTATACATATTTTTTATAAATATACGTGAATGGTAAAACTAGACTCATCTAACTGGATAATAGTATGTTGTAGAGGAAATTTAAAGCCTTGCACCAATGTTTTATTTCTGTTTTACATGTTTCATCATTAAAAAAGTGACAAATATTTACTATGGTTACTATTAATAATGAAAAAATAGGCCTATTTAAAAAATTAGATAGTCAGACCTACAAATATGGAATTAATTTTTAAATATTCTATTTCTATAATTGAAAGAATTAAATTATTAAATAATAGCGAAAAATTTGACAAAAAATAGTTTTTTTCAAAAAAATACATTTTTAATCGTAAAACATGATTTATTCATATCCCATGCCTAGAAAAAATATTAAATAAAGATTAAAATATATATTTAAGATATAATATATTAATTTCATCAAAATCAATCACCATTAGTGATCAATTTTATTTATCAAAATAAAAACACAATTTTCACATAAAAATAGTTTATTCAGAAAAAAATATTTTTAATTTTAAAATGATTTTATTTTTTAATAATAAATATATAGTAATTTAATTTGGTTTAATCATGTGTAAAAGATAAAATATTAAAAATTTATATATTAATATTCATACCTTCCAATTTAGAAAATATTTTATAATGATATACTATATTGCGGTTCATTTACACTCCGATTACTTGTATCATAAGCTATCATAATAAATTATATGGAGAGAAATATATCATAAAATATCAGGGTGTTACATTATAAACCTCTTAACATTAATTTATAATTTAAAATTATTTCAAACTAATTATAAAAAAAAGAGGATAACTTTTTTTTATTAAAACATTGGGTTCCCAAGTAGTGTCTTTGAATTTTTTATTCCTCCAGTGAACATTAATCAGGTGAGTAATTTTTTAAGTAGAAAATTATTTCTATGATACAAAATATCTA
The DNA here is from genome assembly GCA_963277665.1 of Viscum album. Lineage (NCBI taxonomy): Eukaryota > Viridiplantae > Streptophyta > Magnoliopsida > Santalales > Viscaceae > Viscum > Viscum album. The sequence continues at coordinate 1,496,148,526 of OY728142.1, forward strand.
CTCATTGTTATTTATAAGAATAATAAGTCTATATTGGTACAACCTCTATTCTATCTACTTGTGAATGATTATTAATTTACATCCATATGATAGATACATAGAACACATTGTGAATATAATAGATTTTTAGTGGATGCACCAACAGATAAGACACAATCCTTACATGAACAAGAATAATAAAGGGGATAATATAGATATGGATTAATTCTCACTTATTTCAAAATATCATAATATTATTCCATGTTTAAATCCATTAGAAAACTTTCTGAAAAGTTAGAAACTCCAAAATTCACCTATGATTATGAGCATAAGTTTTTGTTCAACTCTTTATAGTCTTGATGTGATGATGAATGGATCTAAATTTCTCTTCCATTTTCACAAATATCTCATGTCCTAATAAAATTATCTCCCAAAATTTATCTTATAATTCTGGATTTCAACATTCCATTATAAAGAGGGATTCATAATGATCTATATGAATAGTCAATTGAAAGCTATTATTGTAAGAAAATCACACAAAAAGAAGGTGTTGATCTCTGCCACCTTTGAAATCCAAATATAAAATTATAAAATTTATTCTAATGTTTTAACGGTCCTCTTAGACTACCCATCAATCCAAGGATGATAATAAGTAATGAACCCAACATGAAATCTAGATCATTCTGAATACCTTATCAAAACATCGAGGTAAGACTTAGATCCCGATAAGATGTAGTAGAATATGGAAATCATTGTTAAAATACCACTTCCCTAATGTATACAATGTCAAGATGACCAAGAGAGAAATATTATCTCATATAAATAACGTGTGATTAATTTTTAGGAAATTTAATATAACCCAAATACCATTATGAACTTTTGGACTTTGGGGGAGTCCGACAAAAAAATCACTACTGATTTTTTCACATTACCATTTTGGTGTGGGTAACTGTTGTAACATACCCTTCTATTTTTATTTCTAAAAATTAACATTATAATTTAACATGAACCCTAATACATACTCTACAATATGTCATTTCATTTTATCGCACTTCAAATACTATTTTAGATCCGTTCACATCTTCATACATTCAGTATTAATAGATAATGATGAACCATGAGCTTTATACAATAGTTCCTTCTTCAAGTACTATATTGATGGGACACCTACACAGTTTCTAAACCTTATCATTCCATGAAAATCATGTTTGAAATTAAAAACATTTATTACATTGTTTCACATTTTTATATCTTATTTATGTGCCTATTTAATCCTATCATAGATGTATGGTTGATAAATAATATATGAAAGATAATATATTTCCCCTTTCATGATGATTTTAAGATCCATCCTTTTAAAATCCATAAATACTGGTTGTCTATTAATCCGCATCATATAAAACTATTCCAAGCCTCCATAACTCAGTGCAATGACCCACTTCTTTCCCTTCCCAAGGTGGTAATACATTAGGAAATCATAATCATTGAACAAATCCAACCATGTTATCTGGAACATATTTAATTATTTTTTAAATATATAATTTAATATTTTTCAAACATTATTTATATCACACCATTCATCATAAAAAAATTCTAGTATATCTTCAATTAAAAATTACCACTATGAACTCCAATTCATGAGTTAGGTAATTTAAATCATTAACATTTAATTATTGTGAGGAATAGTTTATCACCACAACATTTTCAGGTAGATGAAACCTTATCCATTATTTGATACATCACTATATATGCGAACCCTACTTGTAACACCCCTGGAAAAGTGATACATAAAAATAATAATTAATACTACCCATGCCAACAAGGAGAACATATATTTTCCGGAGGCTACCTGATTAGAAATCAATAGTTAAGAGTTATTATCATGGAAAAGTGGGTAGGATCGGTGACCTCCTTAAATGTTTCATAGGGCGAAGTGATTGATGAGAAATGACACTCAGAGGATATGTGTCGGCCTGTGGGTATATTCAATAGTATGATAAGTGAGCGTGATGGGTAAAGTAACACATTATGTTGTACTACAAAGGAAACCAAGGTATTAAAAAAGACCCATAGGGATAGATGACTATATTCATGGATTGGGGAATGTCGGTAGAAAGAAAATAGAATCAAAGACAATAAAATAACAACCATATCCTGATTTCCACTAAACATGGTTCCCTGGTCTAGGTCACCACATGTCCTCGAGCATGCCTCCGCATATGCTAGAGGTTTATGACTAGTATTCAGGGTCTATGGTAATATATAGGAAGACTATACCCTATTTATCAGAGTAATCAAAAAACAGATTAAAAACAAAAATATAGGATATAATATAACCAATAACAAATCATCACAAATTCATTTCCCAAAACTAGGTAAAAGACCACAGTTAAATAGTACACTTTCTTTTTAATGTCATACAATTCCTTGTGTAAGGAAATCCCAAAATAAAGGGAAAACGAAGAATCCAGAAAATGGGACCTGACTCTATGTCTGGTCCCTTATCCATGAATATCTGATTCCTGACTCAACCATCTAACACAATTACATTTCCCTTGTCCTAACATGCAACAATGAATTCTTTTCAGGTATTCAATAGTGGTATGATTATGTTTTGAGTACAATTTAGTTGGGAACAGTCAATAGTGTCTAAAAAATATCCAGTCTTAGCAGATTGTGTATGTGATTGGAAATGATAAATGATATTTAAATGAGATTAATTGGGTTTCATTAGTTAAAAAAGTTCACAATATCCACATTAATCATTTTTTAAATGGGATATGTGTTTTAATCAAATATACTTCACCCAATTCTAGATACATAACAAATTTATAATGATAAGTATCATGTTCCATACATTACTAGGGAAAAAATTTAAAAAAAAAACATAAAACATACCTCAAAGCCTCAGTTTAGGTAGTCTTATCACAAGAACTATTAGGATCATGGAGCCTTAGTCTGAGTCTCTAACTCATACATTAATGGATGTGGGGCTTAGAGCCTCAGTATAACCCAACTCATGGGTATAAATACTGAATTGAAATACCGCACACATACCTCCAATCAATGTTCACATGATTCTTTAATCATTTCACATATATACCATTTCAAAAAAATAGTAATTAAATACAAAAACCATTAAAATTTTATAGTTTTTTCAACACATAAATCATATTCATGTCTTAACCCATTAAAAAATTTACCATTTACAATTCATAACAAGTTAACACATTAACATTATACAAAATTACCCCTTAGGCCAAGATATCAATTAACAAAAATTTACATCATTTCCATTTCACAAGACCTGTTAACAAATGGAACAAAAAACACATAGATTTTATTTTTTAAAATCCATGTAAACATGATAAAAAAAATGATCACATGTTTTATCATATAGACCCTTAAAATTCAAATTCACTTACCCAAACCCATGTTCATGAATACGGAACGACCCATGGGTTGAATATTTCATGGTATAGTCATTCGAAATGCATCCCATATGGATCATGATGGGCTCAATTCATCATTTACCCAACTAATATATTATTTCTCACAATGGGAATAAAAATCCTAAAATGAAAGAACCAATATCACATCCATATAAATATAATCCAACCATAATACAGTTGAATATAACTTTTAGACCACAACCTCAGTTTCAAAGGCAACTGCATGCTCAACCATAGCCTTTGATTCATATTTGATCACCCTTGGATTCCCCAACCTATGATTGGCTCGAAAAAATGGTTTTCTGTCTTCAAAATATGTTCAAAAACTAAAAAAGACTTGATCATAATAAATATGGTTGATTAGTGTTAAACTAACCTAGAGAATCCATTCTCAATTAACATTCCTTCATATAGATTATAAACAAGGGAGATCGATCCATGGGATGTTTAGGGTTATTTGGATTATCATTAGGGATGTTGGAGGAATAGTAGAGGAGAATCCTAAGTTAGAAAACATAATTATTGAGACGGAAATATGAAAATAACCCACTTCTATAGGGGCACATGGTTATGTTTCACGGTTGGTCAAACCAGACAGAACTGTGCACCACCCTCTGTCTAAGAGGGGGTGAGGTTTCATGGTCTATTTTAAAGCCTACACAGTTTGAAAAACCATGCTATGAATGTGTTGGATGTATCTATCCCAAATCACATGGTTTTCCTCCCATTTCATTGTTTCATTAAACCATGCTCCTGCCCTTTAGGAATTCATGGTTAGGAAACACAGTTCTTTCTAACTATGCACCAGTAGTAAACCATTCTTTAGATGGACACTTTTCTTCCACTTTCATGTCTCGAACCCCCAAAACACCCCCCGAGACTCCCCAAAAACGTGGGATACATTACATTAGCCAATTTAAAAGGACTTAAACCAAAACATAAATAAGAACATACCTCACAATAATTCTATGATCATGAAACATCTCCACCTTATAATAGATCATCCTTTATCTAATATCCAAAGCATGATTCAGTTATCGAGGTAAATAGATTGGGCCACTAGGCCCTCATATCCATCTCCCTCTCCCATCATTCGTCCTGAACACTACCAAGCTACATTCACCCTCAATCCAATGGCACCATCTTACCTCACAACAATGTTTCCTTGTGATCCACTATATGAACCAAATTCTCCTTGAAGGATGCATCAGCCTCAATCTCTACATCATCAACATCAATCACAAGATATGGTTCCAGGTGATATCACTGAAGTGGTAACACATGAAAAAAATTATGAATTCTCCTATACTAATGTGGATGATCCAATTACTAAACCATCAGTCCAATCATCTCTACAATCTCAATTTCTCCAAAGTACCTAGGTGCCAACTTACCCTATTTCTGAATCCGATTGTGACCCAACCTTGGAGACACTTGAAGGAACATGCAGTATCCCACCATAAACTCAAGAGGTCATTAACACCAATAAACATAAGAATTATTACTACTCTGATACATAACCATAAATTTTCAAATAAAATAAACCCATTATGACATCTCCTACACGAGACTTTGTCCGTTCATCTCTGATTCCCCAGCCTCCATCCAACATTACAATGATTTACATGAAATACTATAGAGAACATCATATGGTTCAATTTGAATCAACAGCAAATATCTATTGTTATTTGAAAACCCAAAATTTACCAGGTTCTTCTCCCCGGATCCCCTAAAATCTAAAACATATTCCCTCAACATGTCCCCTAGCACATAAATTGTATCCTCTAATTTCTCATCTATCTGTGGGTGTAAAATGGTACAAAAAACACCTATTTACAAACATCCTTATGTAACTCTTTCCAAAAGCAGGAAGTAAAATGTGGATGAATATCTGAAATTATAATATGTGGACCCCATAAATCCATAGTATCTCTTGAATATACATATTACCCAACTGGTCTATGATGAAGGTTTCTCAAATTAGTAAAAAATGTTCTCCCATGGTTGATTGATCCTCAACTACCCAGATCACATCATTATTTTGAGGCATCATTAGAAGACCCACCACGAAATCCATCATCACGTCATCCCATTTCCATTCCAAAATTGGAAAATGTTATAACCAACCACCCAATCTTTGATGCTCATCCTTCATCTATAGACTGGTATAACACTATATTACGAAACCTACAACCACTTTCTTAATCCTTGGAAAAAAATAAATTATACAAAGATGATGATACATTTTCATTAAAATAGGATGTGCTGCCCACTTTGAAAAATGAAAATCATGTGTCAACTCTTCTCACATACTAGTATGAAGGACCAGATGGCCACATACAAAAATAATCTCTTTATAGAGAAAATTCAAACCAGAAGGTGACTCCCCCCATAAATATTTTACCGTAGGGAAAAATTGTTTTGATCCTCATAATTCCTATCCTTGATCGATCACCGAATTTTGAACACAACTGCAAAAAATGCAATGGTCACCTGCCCTAGTTAATTCTGATCCTCTTGACTCATGTCTACAAAAAAATTCCATCATCCTGCCCTCATAAATTGATCCCTAAACCACAATATTTTTATCTTTATGACTCAATGAACCTATGAAACTATTTCTTTTTCATAGTGTTTGACCCAACTCAAAATTAAATAACTACATATAATCCACCCACCTTCGCTGTCATATATTTAAGTCATTCTTTGAAAATATGTAATTAAGGATTTTATAATTGGTATAAACAATAAAACACTCTCCTAAAAATTTAATCTTCCAGAATTTTAAAACATAAACCATAACATAAAAATCAAGATCATGTGTAGAGTGATTTTTTTTCATGATTCCTCAACTGTTTTGACCTATACACCACAACTTGATTATCCTGCATCAACACTACCGCAAGGCCAATACAAATAAAAAATCAAAAAACATGGCATACTCTTACCTGGCTTAGGTAGAATCTAAATAGTTGTGTTTTTTAACCTCTTAATTTACTCTTGTAAATCATCCTAAAATTACCCATTACATTCAAACGTTATTACCTTCTTTAGAAAACCTATGACTGGTGATGCCAAATAAAAATCTTAATTTATGAAACTTCGATAATAGCCATCCAATCCCATAAAACTTCAGATAGAATTTTTTTTCGGTCTGATCCCAATATTAAAAAATATTCACTTTATCTATGTACATATAAGAACTTTTGTTGAGATTATATGACCCAATAAATGTATCATGTCAATCTAGAAATTTCACTTAGAGAGCTTTTCATATAGCCGATTCTATCTTAGTTTTCATAAGATTATGTTAATATGTTTGACATTATCATCACGAGTCTCAAAGTAAACTAAGATTTCATCCACAAATACAATTATAAATTGATCTATATAAAGGAGAAATCATCAGTTCACCAGGTACATCAACATCACAGGGGTATTGGTCAATCCAAACAAAATCACAATAAAATCATAAAAACCATTCCTACATCTGAATGTAGCTTTTGGAATATCATAATGTCTCATCCTAATATGATGATATCCTATTCAAAAATCAATATTTAATAACAAAGAAGAACCTCTGAACTAGTAAAAAAGAACATCAATTCCTTGAAGAGGATATCGATTAATTTACTTCAACTAATTCAACTTACGATAATCAACAGACAACTATAAAAAAATGTCAACCCTATTGGGAAACAAAATTGGAGATCTAAAAGGTGAAAAAATCAGATGAATAAACCCCTTATTATCTATTTCTTCTATCTGAGTTTTTTTAATGTAGTTATTCTAGTCACATTATATGTGGTGGAATAGAAACTAGTTTTACACACGGGTGAAACTCTATCATGAAATAAACATCACTCTTATGTGGAACCCATGAGATGTCATCTGAAAACACATCCTAAAACTAATCTTCCATTTAGTTGATGAAAATTTTATCTACTCCACCACCATGAATAAGAAGACAAGACAATTGGTTTATTATTCCACCCAACTCCTGATAGACTGGCCTAGCATGGCTTGCTCAGATATCCCAGTCCCCACGGTGGACACAAGTATTATCTTATATTGAATTGAACATTACTATATAGTGATAACATTAAATATAATCATGTTATAACCATATCTAATCCATCCCCAACATCATATCAAAACATAAAATTTAGAACACAAAAAATCACAACAGAAAAGGGTACCCAGCAACCTCATGGGAACACTCCTTATATTGATATATATTTTCTTCTTATAACCCTAATAGTGTTTAAATCGACATAACCATTAACATATTCTTCACCCCAAGGTCCATAACACTAACAAAATGTGAAGATATAAAGGAATTCATGGATCAAGAATAAAACAATGTACTATGAAGAATGTAATCTATAGGAATAAAACCTCAAACTGTTGACGATACAGCCTCACCATCTCTATGTTCTGGATTAACTACATGAAGCTAACTTTCCCATCTATCATGGGTTTATTCTGAGTTCATGGTGTTGTACTACCCTGTTGATATTCACACTCTCATATTAGAGTATGAAGTTTTCCTCTTTAACCAGTATGACCAGTAGAAAAATAACTACCTACCTCATATGGGGTAAACAACCCCATACCGACACTCTACGTCAGCCTCAATCCTCCATTAGATCCCAAATATCGAGGGTTATTATATAATCGATGTACATGAACCTCCCTACCTCTTTCTCAAAACTTAACTGGTGGTTAGGGTATCTAACCATGCATGTTTCCTAGCCTTCCACAATGATAAAAAAACACATTGGAACCCAATAATAGGCTGATCATCTTCCCTAACTACTCTTCACACCAGTATTTTGGCGAATAATCTCAAAATGATTCATGTAACAATCAAAAGTATCACTACTAGATCATTCAAATGGAACCACATGTCAACAACTAGAAGTCCCTTTTAAGTTACCATCTGAAATAAGGGCCTAATCCACCACCTCAAAAAACCTATTCAAATGAAATATTTTCACTTGGGACTTGATCTCATGTTAATTACATCCTATAAATTCATCATTATATTTTCCTCGTCCACTACCAATGCGGGAACAAAGCATTTAATTTCAAAGGATAATCCAATATAATCAATCAATAACATACTCCTCTGGGTCAACTCATCATGTCCACAAACGTCTCCTATCTCAAGGTATATATATTGAAATTTTGTAGAAATTTTTCCTAGAAATCATTCAACATTATACGATCAACCAACATATTTTTACCAGAATATCGGACCATTTATTTTCTAGTCTCAACAAAAGATAAGCTACCATATTGACTCCCTTCTCAAGAAATATCACTCATTGATCCAAAATCATCTGGATGGAATATATTTAGAACTATACTACCTAAGGCTCACCCTATCTAAAGAAACATTGGGGGGTTCTGCAACAGAATGTATCATGTCAGATCAAACATACTCAGCATGACCCTCTATGGGTCATATTCCATCATCTTTATAAAATGAGAAAATTTATCATTAAACTTATCCTCAACTTGATTACCCTAGAACTATGGGGTTTCATGCTCCACTACTAGTGTATTGTTTTCAGTGATATCATCTTTTCACTAAACCATCACACATCATTATGGTGGAATCAGTTTATAATTCCAAAAAACATCTCAGAACACATAACATAAAACTACCATAATTATAACAAATTGAAGCACTATACTAGTCATAAAAAACACATTTCCCATACACTATCTTAATGGATATTGTAAAATCTCTATAAATACCCTCAACCATCCCTACAATGGGTAATGGTCAGGCTAGATAAACAAACTCACATAGTCACAACCATTTATTAGACACCTTATTTATACACTTACACTTTTACAACACAAATCATTCTTATTTAGGAACCATTATATATTTTTATCTCATGGACACCAGATTTTATCCCATTTATGAATCAACATAAGGAAATATTCCTTAATCATTTGGTTACATTTTTCCCATTTACCATGTTGTATCATCTTTACTATACTCTTTTTCATTCAAATATCAAGGAATGAGATGACATTATATCCCTTAATTCCTACATTTATTTGCCTTGTGCGTCTACTATGGTATATTTTATGTATATCATTAGGTGAATAAAATGATTCGTCTATGAAAAAACTCAAGGAATTTTTTACATGATCTAAAATAATATAAAATAGTCACATCAAACAACAAGTGGATCACCTAATGTTAAAATATCATTAAACCGTAAAAAATCACATCAATATTAAAAAATACCACCCTAGGTACATGGGTTATCCCACATACGTGGGTAATATACTCCCATGAATATGATCATTTAAAAGGAATGAAATATCATAATTAATCATAAATTATCTCCAAATAACAAGACAACAAAAAGGAAAACTGCCCTGATACCACTTTCTAACATCTACAGCTCGATTGACACTATACTCAGTTTCCCTAGCAGGGTCGTCCCATGACCTCGATCATTCATCCTTGTATGCTAGAGGCTATCCACTAGTAGCAGGGTCTAATATAATACATGGGGTTACTATACTATCTTTATCAGATTAAGATACAAAAGATGACCCAATGAAATAAAGTAAACAATATTACAAATAACCGAGAATCAAAAATCCATTCCCCATAACTGGTTATAAGCCCACAACCAGATAGTAAACATGCTATGTCATTTCATAAAATTCCAAGTTCAAGGAAATAGAAAACAAAATAAAAAGGGATGAATCCTCAAAATGGGTCTCCACTTCATGTTTAGATCCTCATATATTTACATCCCATTCCTGAATAAACCATCAAGCATAAGGCCCTTTCCCTTGTCCTGACCAACAACAATGATGTCTGCTTGGTTACCCAATGGTGGCACGATCCAGGTGTGATTACAACTCATTGATCCACAAGTAACAATTCCAAAAAAATATTCAGTCATAATGGATAGTGTATTTCATTTAAAATGAAAAATTATATAAAGAATATATTAACTAGCTGCCATTAGCTAACAAGGTTCACATGAGCCACTTTTATCATTTATTCTATGGGTTAATCCTTTTCATCAAATACACTTTACCCAGTTCATGTAACTTAAATAATGAATAAGGGAAAATATAATTTTCTCTACATCACCTGTAAAAACATTTCACAAAATAATACATAACACTTACCTCAGTGCATCGGTCTAGGTAGTCTCATCACATGAAACCATTAGGGTAAAAGACACTTAATACAACTCCCAAAACCATGCATTAATGGGGGTGTCTAGATCCTCAGCCTAACTCAACTCATTGTAGTATATCCCCATGTCTAATACCCAACACCTACCACCAATAATTACGATCATGCATCTTTAATAATTTACCACATATACTATTTCACAAACTATACTCATTGAATTCACCAACCATTCATATTTCCCATTACATTCAATACAAATATAATCTTGATTCCTTAACCCATTAACACATTTACCTTTTAAAACTCATAACATTTTAATAAATTAACATTATGAAAAATCAACATTATTCCATGTAATCAATAATGCACAATTTATATCAATTTCATATCAAAATTAACTTTAAAAAATGAAACAAAAAACTCATAGGTTTGTATTCATAAAACTAGTGTTAACATTATAAAAGAAACTATCAAATGTTTTATCTTGTAGACCATTCAAATTCTCATTCCCATTCCCTAACCAATGTCTACAAATATGACACATCCCATGGGTGGCCTCATTCCTAGTCTAGTCATCCTCAATGCATCACACAAGGATCACGAGGGGTTCAATTCATCATTTAACCAACAAATTTATCATTTTCCACTATGGACTTAAAAATCATAACAATAAAGAAACAATAACATAACCACATACACATAAACAAACCTCAATACTATCAGATATATCATGTACACCACCTACATCAATACCAAAGACAACATCATGATCATCCTTAGTCATTGATTCAAATTAAAGAACCATTCGAATCCTCATCCTAATACACCTTGGAAAAAGAGGTTTTTAGGGATTTGGATAATGAATAAAAGCTACAAAAGCCTTAATTTGAAAAAAGGATGGAGGATTCGTATTAGACTCACCCATGTATTTGATTCCACTCAAACTATGCTACAAACAGATTAGAAATGAGGGAGATTTATATAAGGGATGTTTAGAGTGATTAGGTTCATAACTCGGGTGGTTGGAAGAATTATAGAAGAGAATAAAAAGTTATAACACTTAATACCTGAGAATGAAAAAGGGTAAACCCTCAATGTTAAAGTTTTTTATGGTTTGGAAGCATGGTTGGCCAAACTGCGTGCTACCGGTGAGCCACCCTCTATCAAATATGGGGCCAAGTCGCATGGTCTCCCAGGGAGCCTGCATGGTTTTATGAACAAGTCTATGAACACGTGGGATGGATCTATACAATCCAACATGTGAAGAACTCCCATATATGAAGGTTACATTATGAAATTCACCCTTTCTTCAAGAATGTACTGTTAGGGTGTACGGTTCCTACTAATTATGCGCCAACCATGATACCTTCACTAGATGGCCACTTTTCCTCCCATTTAATGTTTTGACCCCCTATAAAAGCACCAATTATCCCCATAAACTAAAGATACACTTCATTATCCAATTTAAAGGTTCATAAACAAAAACATTAATAGGAACATACCACACTAGATGTTTTGGATCTGATAAATACCCTGCCTGATGTTCCTCAGAACTTACTGAGATTTATGATTGGGTCCATACTGAGGGAATTATTCAACAAATGAATGGATTGTGAGAACAAACAAGAAAAATTATAATTAAAATTTATAAATGATACTATCCATGTAAAAAGGTGAATATTTTTTTTCATTAGTTTACCTGATTATAACTTCACAATTGAGATTGATTTTCTTGGATTAGTGGATAGTATGGGTATCCTCATAGGATGTTTCCCAGGGTTTTTGTGAGGAAAAATAAATCTAAAAGAACATATATTTTCATATGGGGATATTCCTTAGTTATTTAAGTGACCCTAATGGGTAATAACTTATTGGCATTTGGGAAGAGGCATTACATGAGACCCATGGGGTTAGATAACCAGCTTAATCGACTGAGGATGGATAATTTGTGACACTACTCCACTACAAGGTTCTGGAAACATAGGACCACTAACCAACCCTCTATTTAGTACATTTAATTTATCTTCACATTCATCTATCCATAATAATTTATCCCCCATTAGTGTCTACATGGTGAGTCGATAAGGTCATTTGGAAAATCACTCACAAAACATCTATAATATCCATAAAATTTAATGAAACTATGGATATCGATTACCATGGTTAGTCTAGAAAAATTCCCAATGACATCCATATATGAAGTATGAAATGATATATCATCACTTGAAATTAATTAATCCAATAATGATAATTTATGAATTTGAGAATCACACTTCATAAATTTTTCATACAACATCTCCTTCCTTAGGTTCTTCTTCACAAGTCTCAAATGGAATTTTATAAATTCATAATGATCATACCTCTTATGGAAGGTCTTCTTAGGTATATCCTCCTTGTTAATCACTAAAAGATGATATATATATTGAATATCAATATTATAAAATTATCAATCTCCTTATAAGGGATTAAAAAGGTAATCTATATAGGGTAGAGTATAATTTTTCTTAATAGTGATTTTGTTAAGTTCATAAGAATAAATGAAAATATACGTTGGAAAATATTAATTCATAGTGAAAAGAATTGGTGCACCCCAAAAATAAGAATAAAGAATAATGAATCTATTATCTATATTATCCTATATTTTCTTCATTAATTTCGACAAATTCATTTGGGTCATTCTATATGTAGACTTTAATATAGTTGTATCACTATGTATGAGTTCTATTGAAAACTCAATATCATTATATAGGTGAATACTAAGAATGTTTTTATGAAACACATTAATATTATTGTGAACAACATGATAATTTTTAATATTTAGTTTATCCCATGATATTTGAAATATATATTCCCCACGAATATTTAGTAAAACCCTTATTATCGAAGTAATTTTCAATGGGCATTCAAGTTCAACCTTACACAGATAGATAATTTCAGGTTGATTCAAAATAAAATATGTTACTTCCCTTCAAATCCAATCGATATGGGCTCTAAATTTAGAGATCCATTCCATATAAAAAATTTCATCAAATTCATCTAGAGTAGTAATAACATATTTTGTAAGAAAAAAATCTCAAAAACATCGATCTAAGATGATATATAGGTTTGAGATCTACTCATCCTACCATTAGGTTTTTTCACCACCAACTCAACATCTAATCATTAAAAAGATGATGTGATAACATTAAAGATTATTTAGATACCAAAGAGTGTGTAGAACCAAAATAAATTAAAATATTTTCAATCCAAGGGTGAATGAAAAGTGTATTGTTCACTATATTTCTAGGTACTTTCACATAGACTATAGTAATTTCATAATCTTATCCTTCTCCCCTTGTCTTCTTTTTTATACTCACTTGACATTTAGGTTATTTGGTTAGAATAGATCCCAATATCTATATAGTTAAAACCCTATATTTTTAAAGCTTCTACATTACCCAAGAATTCATGATAATTATGTCTTTTTCTCCACATATGAAGAAAAAACATTTTCTATTTAATTATGGAACAATGTGTTTCCTTCAAAAAGTATCACATGTTTAAAAATTACTCATTCTCTTCTTCCCCTTATACATTATTTTTTTCTATTGTAATATTCTTCTCGTATTTTACTTATAAGCCATAATATATGGATAGTTTTTCTCTATCTTGATGGAACAATAAACTATATCTTCAAATGATGGGAATTTTTTATAGAGTAATTCTATTATAACGATTAGATTAAGAAAATATATGAAATAACCAAAATTTATCTTTGGATTAGATATAGATTATGAAACATGTTGTGATAGTCTAGTAATATTTTCTTTGTACATAGTCATTTTGTCCTCTTCCTATTGAATTATAATCTATAATATTCACCTTATATTCACTCATTATTTTCTAGGAAAACATTTTCCCAGTAATATTATGTTAAAATACTTCCACTATATACTATATATTTACTTTTCATCCTTAGTTGTTTTAATTATTGACAACCATTTATCCACATACCTCATTTGATGATAAATTTCCCTGAAAACTTTTCCCATTTCATTAATTCCTAGAGTGAGAAATATATTTTATAAGGAAATTATATATTTCTCAGTAAACAATTGATTTGTGGTTCTATTCAATGATGGATGTTTTTCGATAATAAATGGTCTAACATAGTCACACTATTTCAAAGATTATTATTATGGTCTTTATTATTAAGGTTATTGGTCATAACCTAAGTCATATTCCTCAATATATTTATAATTTGTTCAGTTATAGCTGAAGATCATACTCTATATTCCTTATCTAACATAGGAGGGAAATCACAATATAGTTTACGTGCATTTATATGGTTTCCATTCCTTTCACTTTTCATCTTTTCTAGAAAATAGAAAAAACTATTTTTGATCATAATATTAGAAATCATATTGTATAATTTCAAAAATAATGAAATACTTATCATAAATTGAAAATTTTATGTACAGATAATCTGAGAATTATAATCTTGGGTTTTTTGAGAATATTTTAAAATCATAAAGGTATTTTGAATTATTCATAATGTTTTTTAAAGGAAATTTAAATTATCTCATGAATATCCCCAGTGAATATTAAACCATGTGTGATGTAAGGGAAAAATAATTGTTCACCAGAATGATAGTCCTGATATACACAACCAACTATTTGTGGGTTATTATCCATATACGCATCAGTTCCAAAACCACATCCACATATAGTATCTAGAGATGGATTTATTACTATGGAACTCACATAATATATTCTTTAACAAAAATTTATGATGTTATATTATACATACACTTATCAAAAAATACAATCATAGGGTTTTGTTCTGTTATGGATTTTTTCATAATTCTAGTTCACAATGTTTCTTCTAAACATACCCTGATAGCAACTATTAAGACCCTAATCCTAGTAGCTAGGAGTTATTAGTCACATTTTTACATTGGTACTATATATAAGTTATCACATACAAATGGGAAAATATTTTAGTATTCTTGGGAAACTACACACATATTTATATATGAGATTCAATTTGAAAACAAAAAATGAAACATAGTATTTTATTAGAGAGAATATTTATTCCCTATATCATATCCTTTAATACAAATCATAATACACTTCCTATCAAAATGGATAAATGAAATGAAAGAAATGAGTGATCTCAGATTCTTCATAAGGGTATTCATACAATGGAACCAAACGTAGAATAAATTTGGCATGAATATTTTTGAAGGAATAAATGACAATCAAATAATTCCATATAAATTATAAAATAATATTGGAACATATCAATGAATATAATAACTATTAAAATAATCACATTAAAATAAGTACCTGATTTCATAATTATGGAATTCAAAATTTCAAACACCTTAAATATACCATCGATGCCTCAGTTCAATACATCTACATAAATGGTTAAGGCCTCAACCAAATACCCATCATATTTTATCTACTAGGACCAACTAATTAATCATGGGAATATTTAATTCTAGGTCCCACTTATTACATAATATATTTAATGCAGTCATCATATGATTAAAAACTACAACTTGATCAACATGTCTTAAAATAAATAACTATCTATGTTATAAGAACTATTATAAAGAATGTCAACAATTTCTCTTTTCAAAATGATCATAAAACATCTTAATAATGATTTTGGACATTATGAATATACTACATATTCAATTAATTATAAGATTCAACAATTTATGATCACTTATATGAAAATACATAAAAAGGATCACAGAAATATTTTTTGAGGAAAACACCCTTTCATATGGAAATAGAAAATTTAAAATATACAAATTTCCCAAATATAAAGAATAAATATTTATTTTAAAATAAAAATTGAAAATTATAAATGAATCTTCAATTAATTGGGTGGTAAGGAAGGTGAGAACTTCAATTCCTGAATTTTATGTTAAAGCAATATTCTTTTCACATTATTGGTAAAAATTCAATGTGCCTCATTCGTGAAATTAAAAGAAAAACATTTTAAATTTTTTTATAAAATAAAAAATGGTTAAAAATTTCATTAATAATTAATTTATAAAATATTAAAAACATTATTTTCGAAATTTTAAGGAAAATATGTAAAGGGAATAAAACGATTCTCAAATAACTAGAAAAACCTGATTGGTTATCATTGTAAATAATATTTCATAATATTCATTACATAAAGAGTGGAAAATGAAAGAAAAAAATGAAAACATAACAACTTATTACTGAAGAATAAAATTTATTGTTATTAAGATGGAATGAAAAATGACACCCCACCCCAATAGAGACATAAACTAGAACAATCTAGAATAATGATAAGATGGTGAAATAAACCCTTACCTCATCTCTAACTTCTACTCTCTATGTAAAAACCTCCTAAAAAATAAATATGTATTTATTATAAATATATTATAAAATATAATAATATACAAATTATCCTATATAATTTACTTATAACCATTCATTTATTTTTTATTAAAAATATGGTATTAAAATAATTTTTCCATGTGAAAAATGCTTCATATATAATGTATATATTGGTTTGATAATTTTTCATTATACTTATATCATGGTTAAATCATATATATAATTTCAATCATCATATAAATTATACATGTATTCATTATATGAATATATATATATATATATAATCATCTATAAAATGTAGAGACAATGGAATTTCCACCATTCATTGAGATTGTTGGTTTTATGTAAGCATAAATGTTGTTTACACATTTCTACAGATGGGAAGAAAGTAATTTAAGTAATATTTCACCATTTTAGAATCATTTTTATATCTAATAAATCATATATATTTATTAAATATATCTTTATTACTATCCATGTTAAGTGGAAATTAAAAATGAATTACATCACTTCGTTGAGGGGGTAGTGTACATGTATGCATGAAAGATGTTATCATTTTCTAATACATTATAAGGTAAAAAAAGATATGATATTAAAATTCCAAAAGAATAATAATTCGATAAATATTATTTTTAAAAATTGAAACCATCATACTAACCATCATTGAAATATGGTGATGAAAAAAGAATTTTTTTTTAATGTGGATGTGGCAGTCCACACGTATGCATGAGCGATACTTTCAAATACAATTTTATTTAAAATTGGTTGTTAAATGGTTTTTTGATGAACATAATAAAATTATTTTGTATTTAGGGTACTAAATTTTTTATTTAATGATAATTAACTAATGTTTTATCGACATAAATGAATACGTAAAAGTAAATTGATCGATGAATGAGATTACTAATTCAATGAATTAAATCCTTTATATCTCCTCTTAAGAACCATATGTTAGTCCTTTTTGGGAAGAAAATTACCTCTAGATTGTGTAAAATGATTTTTTTAAGATAAATTTTATGGTTTGGTCAATCAAGATGTCTAAAAGTTGTGTAAAGAAAATAGATAGAGGATGTTCTTTTATTATGTTGGGAATAGATACCCAAGGAATTATAAAAACTATTAAAATATAAATAATTATTTATCAATAAAATTCCCCAATATGGATATATATTAAATAAAATATATTATAACATCAAATTATAATTCTAAAATTAAATTTAGACATCTTTTTGTGTCATTTTAAAACTTATCTTTTAGTTTAACCACTTAGTTAACCAATTTTCTTCTCAACCATGGTAATGACATTTCAATGTTAGTGGGTTATAATTTTACATATAAGGTAACAATTAGATCATAAATGGTATAAAGACTAATTTTTTACCCACTTATTTTTCCCCATTTCCTAGTTAAATATTTTTATGGTATTGAATATTTTTATAAAATATTTTTTTCATAAAATATATATAATGTCAATTTGACACTATTAATTCAATTTGACAAAAAGACATTCATAAAAAGGTGCTATTGAAATAAATAGATCGTAAAAATACCTAATATTATATATTTATCTAAAAAAATTGTATCACTTTAATTCCTTTAAATTATATTACTTTTAATATTTTTAACATAATTTATTCTATTTTTCTATTAATTGATTTATTCATGTATCATCTTTGCGTAAAAAGTCATGGTAATTATTTAATTACTAAAAATTTTAAATAAATTAGGATGATAAAAAATGAATTAATATTTCAAATAATAATTTATAAGAGACCTTATCCTTTTTTTATCCTTATAATAATAATTTATACTTATTAAATTCAAGAGAGTGACATTTTATATTTATCATTTTATTAAAATAATATTAGGGTGAAAATAAAATAAAAATGGAATCTAATGTCTATATTTTCAATTTTTGGATGACTATTTTTGATCTCCACTACTACAGTATTATAAATTCAAATTTTAGTGTAATTTTAATTATTTAACACAATGTTTTAACCCTATTTTAGACGTTTTACCCTTACAGTTGTCAATTTTTTTAAACAAGGTTAGTATTCATAATAACGAAAATAAAATATAAAAATTTACTAAATTTAATCCTCTTTATTCCGAATATGGAATTAATTTATAATGATCTAGTTTCTATAAGTGGAAAAAATAATTTTAATATAATCACCCAAAACACAATGAAAATAAGTTTTTAGAAAAATGATTTTTAATCATAAAACTAGATTTATTCAAATCCAATGCCTGGGAAAAATATTATATAAATATAAAAACATTATATTGAATTTATAATATATAAATGTCATTAAAATAATTTAACAATAGTGATAAATTTAATTTATTTAGATAAAAATACCTATCATACCTAAAAATAGTTTGTTTAGAGAAACATATATTTTACTTTTACAGGATTTTATTTTTATTTATAATTAATTTATAACCAATGAATTAATATTATGCATGTGGAAACCATTTATTTTTTATAATTTTTTTAATTATATTCATACCAACCAATTTAATACCATGTTTATAACGGTATACTGTATTGCAGTTCACTTAGACTCGGAGTTTCGTGTATCTCAAGCTATTGAAAAAAAAATTATATAGAGATAAATATATCAAAAAATATTATGGTGTTACACTTATAAATCATTATACCATCATTTTTGAAAGGAATATCATACATTACATCCAAAAACACTTAATCATCATCCTTTTTCACACATAGACATTGCTATGAAAACTAACCCATCAAGCACCATTCATCCTCTAATTCCATCACTACTTGTGATGGTAATTTCATCCTCAAATAAATGGCCTCCACAATCCCCTCTTCAATGTTGTATTATATATAAAAATAAAACTTATGGAGAACTCCCTCAATGTCTTCACTAAATATTTTAGTCCATGTAAGTGGAAATAAATTTCAATACTAAGGAATCATAACATATTGTAAATTACTTCTAGAAAATATAGTGCCTTCATTTTTTCATGTCATGAATCACAAATGTTAACTCTATGTCATGAGTGGATTAATTATTTGAAAAATAATATAGTTTGAAAGATCCATAAGACAATTAATATTCACCTTGAATCAAAAAACACCCAATTCATCCACTCTAGGATTTAGAATGCATAGTATAAACCAATCCAGACTAAGGAAGGGCTAGAACAAGAGATGAAATCAGCCTAGCTTTCAATTCCTCAAATTACCTATATTATTTCTCATTATAATTGATCTTAATCCCCTATGAAGTCAAATATATAAGGGTTCAATCCATCCTAGATATTTCCTAAACAAAATACATATAATACTTTCTAGACATAAAAATATTTTTACCTCAATTACATTTTTAAGGTTCTCATAGTATATCACTACTTTTATTTTTTTTAGAATATATTGTCATTCCTTCCATAGATAACACATGTCTAAAAATATCAATTCCTAGATCCAAAACATAAATTTTTTCAGAATCTCATAATGGTGGATCCACTTTAGTACCCCTAAAATAATTTCTAGATGATCATAAGTATCATAATTCATCAAGTATTTTTCCAAGATATCAGTCAAAAACACCACAAAAAAAGAGTCAATGTTGTGGTGAAAAAAGTTTTTTATCAAAGACATAAAAACTATTTTAAAATTACTAAGGTCATATAGTATAACTAAATACTAATTATGCCTACTCCTACTCCTAAAGTGGTCTCAGTAATAATATCTTCTTCCACCCTCAAATGATGGTATCCTAGTCTTAAATAAATTTTAGAAAACCGTTCATTTTCGATGATATAATCATATATATCTTCAATTTGTGGTAATTTTTATTTATTATTTATGGTCACATGGTCGATTTTCTCTTAAATGGTGAAAATTTTGAGGCTACTATTTACCATATTTTCCAAGAGAACTATTGTTTTCCAAAGAATCACACTCAGTTGAATATATCTCTTTTTTTAAAACAATTTTAGTTGAACATTCAATTACATTGGATTATTGGGTGTTATTTTCTATAAAATATTGAAAATGGTTATCATTCTAAAGAGTATTTTATTATATAACAATACCTCATGCTAGGACTAAAACCAAGAAAAATCATATATAATTACCACGGGATTTCTGTCTTCCACCATAAGAATCTGACCACCTGGACATGGTTTAATATTTTTGAAGGGAAAATTTTTAAACTTGGAGCAGATCAATCTAAAATCCAAAAAAAATTTCATTCACTCCATTTCCTGGGATCACAACCAACCCTGAAGAGATGGATATTTATATCAGAGGATAAGAACTAAACTCTAAAATGTTAATAGTCAATATAATATTTAAAACAAATAATCAAATACAAGATAATAATGAGATAACAAATTTTAGGTTATGAAACAAGAAATACTAGACAATCAAGAAATAAGAAACATTTTACTAATAAACTAGAAACATGAAGCATTCATACATATTCATTAAAATTATAGTGTACAAATACTATATAAATAGAATCATCACTGATCAAAATCACAAAGTATTAATAAATATTTATGAAATTAAATAATGGGTTGTCATTTTATTGAACAATTCCACTTCCATAAAAGAAGTAATAAATATCATACCTCTCACAGGGAGTATCCTAGCATCAGAATCATTTTAAACATGTTCAAATGCATGCATATATCAATAGTTACCCCCATTCTATGCCTTATTAGAGATATGAGACTAAATTTTAGTAGAATAATGGGATACAACACCCATAGACACACTAGAGAAACCCTAAGATCCTTGGGTGAAAGAAATCCCCAATCAACTACCTTATTGAATACATCTACAGAAGAGATTAAGATGGAATGGATACCCACACTAGTGGAATGTCTTATCCTATACTTGGTATTTGGGATTAATTTATACATCTTTACCATATTGAAAATTATTTACTTTTCTGTGTCTAGATTATTCCACTAGAACTAAATTTTATCAATAATGAGTGATTATTCGACCATTTCAATGGAACAACTTCTAATTCCTCTTCTAGATGGACAAAGATGTTTGGCAACGACTAATTTACTACGGTAACTTGCATGTCTATCCAATCCCACTATATCATCATACACTATTATATCTTTTTCAAAAACATACTCAAATGTCAGTAAGTATAAAAGAATGAGTTTCAAATTGATCTAAGCATTCAACCCCATTTCAAAGAAATCAGTCATGATATAATTATTTACAGTGAAATTATGTGACATATGAACTAGATTTATAAAAGTAATTGAATACTCAATTAAAAAATAACTCCCCTACTCTAGGGTCGTAAAATTTCTTGATTTCCCCACCATCAACATATCTATGTAAAATTTATAATTAGACACATATTTGGCATAGACTAGGTGAGGTCCTCATGCAACATAGCTTGAACAAAATATTATAACTATTTCATATTAGGACTACCTATAATATAGGTGGAGAATCCAATATTATAAGTCTTTATGGTCTTAAAAAAATGGAATATATAGAAAACATTTTTCATCCACTTATTTATATCTTGAGGCTCGTTATCACCATGAATTACTAGAGGATTTTTCTTAGTAAACCCATAATCATGATCATCCTTTAATTATTTATCTCTTCCACCCGTGGAGACTAAATAATAGATAGTCTGAATAAATTACTTAATGACATTTGGGACTATTAGAGGGTAAACCAATAATAATTTCTTCATATATCCATCTCTTAAATTCCTTAGTACCATTTTGAGAGGAATAATCTATAAATCATAAAAAATCAAACTGAATTATTACCAAATTTTAATTCTAAAATCATCAATTAAATCAAAAAAATGAACCCTGTTTCCTATAAATTAGACATAAAAATAATCTTTTTAGTTCCATATACCAATGTGGTAAAAAAATAGAAATATAATAATTTAATCCTTATGAATGTTTAATAAGAATGGGATATAAAACAATGATCCAGTCATGAATGTAATATTGGATAGTTTTTATACATTGTTTTATGACTACGAGAGTGTTTTCTAGACCATTCACCTAAATAGTGCACCTTTGGTTTCCTTCCCTATTTCACCGTAAAACCTAAAATTTCAAAAATCGACACATTGTTTCGTATTGGATCCAGTTATCATTAGTATAAACATAAAATATCATCCAAAATATTTTAAAATCAAGCTCAGTTATAATACACATTTCCGTACAACCGGTTGTAACTCATGGTCTGGTAGGAATATGATTGGACTAAGAACTTCCATGTACATACCTATCAATCCTCAATGATTTAATATCCATTATAAAATAATTAATATAAAAACAAGTGGGTTTTTTTATAAAAATTTTTAATCGAAATGTCTATGTCAATATATTACCTCACCCAACCCGGTACACAATAAATATTGAAATACATTCCGGATTGTCACTAGCCAGTGACAAGAACAAGGGTATTAAAAGATAAACATTGGGAATGATTTCACCATCAAATCCAAATAACCATCTCACTGATTCATTCATGAAATTCTATATGAGATATCCTTAAATTGGATTTAGTTTCTAGTAAATAAATAGTTTCAAAATATAGAAACAAAAAACTGAGAACAATATAGTAATCCTATCAAAATAACTCATAAACATCATACCATAAATGTAAATAATGTAATAAACATCTAATTAATCAATTTTTAAAAATAGGGTTAGAGTTGAATAGGTCTATAAAAACATCCAAAACATAATTGTTAATCTCAAAATACATTACATGATCCAAACACCTCATGACTCGCAATCACAATCACCATTGAAAAATGATGAATATCATGAGGATCCACCAAACTGCATTACAATTATTCCTTTACATATATACTACAAAACCATGTCAATATATGCCACATGGGTATATGTATGGTATAAGTAAAAATACCATAAATACACCATTATGAAATTATATAATATCTTTTACAATACAAACCATTTGTTCTTGTTTAAAATCAATATTTAAATTTTCTTCATATAATTAATTTCATTAAAACACATTGGGTTTTTTACAATAATACAAGTATTATAAAAAATATTAATAATGAATTTATAGAAAGAAAACAAGTGAAACATAACATGATTAACTCAAATATCAAAATAATTCAAATTTAAATAAATAGAAACACCCCTAAAATAATATTATAAATATATTATGGGATTGAACATATGGGATTAAGTAATGTAGGACTTTTATTATGAACACAAACAATATAAAAAACCAAGAAATTTAGAGTTCTCACTCAATATAATTGCGGTCAATATCTACCATGTCACCTCACTCAGTATAATAGGGACACTATCTCTAGCTGACAGATAATCGAAACTGGGCTACACATTAATCCATGTCACCATCCTACCCATGCTTCCCATGTGCATGAAATCATAAAACACACATATATAAAATACTTATAAAATTATAAACATGAAATCATAAAATCTAAATTTTATTTATCTTTAAACCACCAATTAAATATGCTTTTTCAATCAAATATTTATTTAGAAAATTTCATCAAACACAAGGTGTGATCAAAACTATGTCACTTAAAAACCTATGAGAACATAATTGTTAACCAATACATTCCATAAATAAAATGAAATATTAACCAACATCCTTCAAAGTCATAATCAAATCATCATAGCTAAATACGAATGAATTAAAACCAAGAACAATAGGTATTCAAATAAAAATAAAAATTAAGTAGTTTCACCTTTCTCAAATTCAATAGAAATTCATCTACATCATTTAAACTCAAAATAATAAGGAAAGAGTGATCCTTAAAAAACATAACAATGAAAAACATTATTTTGAAACCAACCCCAAACACTATGTTTACACCCTATAGGTGGCTAGTGTTGCAAACTGGCCTGGGTACCCCGGTAACCCGATAACCAAGATGACACCGACATGGCCCGAAGGGCATTTCTAAACACCACAGGTCAGAGACTAGTTCCTAGAATCATAAAAAATCCACATGGGATATAATTTTATACAAAAATTGTGTAATACAGATAAAAGGTTAATTATTAATACACATAAAAATCCATAGGGATTGTTGAACAATATTTCAAACATGTAAACAACCTAACGTAATATAGGGAAATATCGGAAAATTGTATTAATACCCATGTTTTGACAGACTCAGCGCCCCAATCCCAATGATAAATAGCTACTACCACCTCTAAGTGGATCCTACACAATCTTTATCCTCTAAAAAGTTAATCTAAAAACACCAAAAGGAACATGTAAGGTGTAATCTGAATGCTATGTTATGTCTAACTAAGGATTTCATATTTAGATGCCAACATTTAATTAACCAAATATAAAATTCAATTTCAAATAAACAAGTACCTATGTTCAAAAGATTAATTAATAAAATTCACTCTTTACATTTTGACTGAATACTGTAAAAAATGGATTAATAAAAATTATATATAAAACAATTTATCTAAATTCATATGGCATGTGTAAAATACTTTACAAAAAACAATGCCATATATATCATAACAATCACAAGAAAGCTATATTTACATATTCCAAAATGAATTATTGTTCAAGGATATAGAATCTTACCCACATGAAGGTGAACATGACAATATTTTCATACATATTTGCCTTTGACCCTGTCTGAAGAGGACTCATCACTATCCTATCAGGGATGTGACCTTCTGCACTAGGTTTTGTTTTCGTTGTAAATAAACAAAAATGGTGGTATCACAATAACTCATTAACTACCTAGGAAATCATGTTCCCTAAAAAACAATTGATGGGAAATTTATTTAATAATTATTATAATACAATTCATCACATTCTCCAATTTATAAAATGAAAATTTATATTTAAAAAACAATATAAGGGTTTTTAGTCAAAACATGCATTTTTCTAAGAAAAAACCTACGGGTTTCTATAAAAACCAATTTAACCATTTTTCAAAAATATAAATTGAAATATATTTCATCGAATTAATTCCATGATTTAAATTTTACAAATTTTCATAATTTCAAAAAGAATGCACAATTGTGCGAAATTGAGGGTTTTTCCTAATTTCATGCCAAATCAAATCCCCATATACTAATTAAATTTAGTTTTATTTTTATAAAAGTAATTTAAATAAATTTAATTTAAATAAAATAAATGAATTTTAATCAATAAATTTATGGTTACTCAAGTTGGCCAATCAAATGGGAACAACTTACCTTTTTAACACAAAAACCACAAGAGAACCTACCAATAATAATAAAGGCATAAAAGATCGAGGAACTCAACCTAGAAATAAAATAAAGTTTTGATGCATTAATCTCAGGATGATATATCAATATCCAAATAAATAATGTGAAATATATAAATATGTAGTGATACTACTTATCTATAAGGTCACACAGCAACCACACCAATGATCAATCGTTTATTGAAATGACCCAAAAGGGTTATAGGGATCCAAAATTACCTAGGGATTGATATTAGATCAAGATAAAAGAATTATGAAGAGAAGGAAGTATAAATTTCAGATGATCCACTTTCATAGAACTAGCTCTTGGGACTTTACATGATGTTTAACCAAATTACGAATTGTGTAATTGAAAAGTCCCATAAATGATAAAAAAACATCTCCTTTTATTAGAAACATATTTATTACCATTTTAGAATTTACCCATTGTATAAAAATTTTATGAAGTGTTTAAATCCCTATTAGGATGTAGAACCGACATGGTTTATACTAAAAAATTCTACAAATCTCGAATGTCACCTTTATAGGTGTCCTCCAAATACCTTCTCATCCCTACATAGAAAACAGATAATAAAAACCATTAAAATGGTTAAAATGTAATTACTATAAAGGTAACATGATGTTATAACATCCCCACTATAGAAACATTCAATCCAAAAAAATCCTTTCAAGAATATTCCATGTTGAAAAGGTGAGGCCACTACTCTCCCATCTGTTTCTTATTCTCCCATATCTTGTGAGAATATAGACATATATGCAATAGTAATTGAACAAAAGGAATATTTCTACCCTTAATTACCAAAATTTCAGAATCAACAATCCTAACTTCCCGTTTAGTCATAGATAAATTCGGGTGAATGTAAAGATCATTCCAACTCAAAACATAAGAAAGATAAGATAAATACCTTTGTCGTGGCGATACATTGATCACAATTTGTATCAATGTTATCTATGGTGGGATTTGTAATCAGTAATCATTATCCCCCTCCATATAAACAACCTAAAAAGGCCCCAAAAAAAGATTTGTGACTTTCCCTTACCATTCAAGACATTAATGAACCAACTGAGGTGAATCTTTCAGAAACCCCTGACCACCAACTGAAAATTACAACGGTCTGCGATGAAGATTAGCAGAAGACTTATACTATCTCAAAGCCATCAACATTATCTAATGAATCAAATGAAACATTTATGTCATCTCTTGAACCAAGCTTGGTCCAACTAAGTAACTTTAATTTATCTTCACATAAATAAATGGAGATCTAGATGGACAAATATATATGTTCTTGAATGGATCCAGTCAGATTGTTGACTAGTAAATTATATTATAAGAAAACTCAACAAGCCCAAATGATCATTATTCGATCCAAAAAAATAGAGAATATATGAGAGGATCATGTGATCAAGAATCTATATAGCTCTTTATGTGTGGTCATTTGACATCGGATGGTAAGTCCTGCTCAAACCAACCATAGATCACAAAGCCTCTGGACAGCGTCTATAAAAAAAGAAGTTAACTAAGGATCCTTATAAAAAACTATATTTTATGGAATTCAATGAAATCAAAAAATCATCTTCAAGAAGATATTTTCAAACTCCTCAATATTGATTATATCTCATGTGGGTATAGAGAGACATGATTTCCATATCACAATATTTATTCTATGAGTACAGGGAAACAAAACCACAATGTCCATAGAGATCCCATCCCACTATCAAGAAGGAACAGAATATGGATGAAGAAAACCTAAAGGTTTTTTGTTGTCAACCATCACCAATTGTAGTGTATCATAATGATGGATGAAATTAGCAATAACCCATCTCATAACTGGACACCAGAATCTATGTTGCATTTCATAGAACATATTCATGTTTTAGGGGTGCAATTCCCATTGGAAGTTATGGAAATTCCTTATCACAGCATTCCTTACAGCTAAAATCACAACATAGCAATTATGACTTCATAGTATTCACTCAGTATAGAATGACCAGTAATGTATAGACTTTCCACCATAAATGGAGTCTCTAATTCTATTGAACTCATCATCAAGATGATGTTATTGATGTATAATCATAATAATAGATGATATAATCTGAGAAATTGTCATGGAAACCTCATTCCTTGATTCATGGACTCCAATATGCAACTGTACAAAGAGGTTCATAAAGTTACACTCTTCTGATGATTCTTTCATGGACTGGGTTTGATGTTTTCTACTCAAAGCATTTGTGAAGGCATTCCTTTTCTCTGGGTTATAGGTGATGTCAAAGTCGAAAGATTGTAGGAATTCCACCCAAAGACTCTATCAGAGATTCAAATATTTTGGTGAGAATATATAACTCAATCTCTTATGGTTAGAGAACCTGGTAAACCTTTCTATGAATTGGTAATTCTATTAAATCTTATGCACATGAATCATAGTTGAAATATCACTGTCATGGGTCGGAAAATTCATCTCATGTGGACTATGATGACGAAATAGATAAGCTATTCCATGATCCCCATGTATAATAAAGAAACCAATCATTGAACCAAATGCATCAATGAAGTCTGCATAACCCAGCTCATCCTCTGGGAGATTTGACACTGGTGCAACAGTCAAAATTTGGTTTAGATCCGCAAAATAATTCTGAAATTTTCCATACCATAAAAAAATTTCTCCCTTCTGAGTTAGAGTAGTCATCGAAAAATCCAACTGTAACGTCCCATATTCTTTAACCAGGTTAAAATATGAATGGTTTTGAACCTTTTTGTTTACTACATGTTTTGGGTTTAAAACCCAAGATTCAAAAACAAGTTCCAGGAGTTTGGATCATTTAAACTATTGATAAAGGGATTAGGAAGAGGTTCGAGGATTTTACCTGATGGTAGGATGGGTTTTGGGAGAACAGGACAAGGCCATGATGTTCACATGAGATGCGCATATTTAGTTAAATTGTACGGGTTAGCTGAGCATAATATTGCAGGTGTCCATTAGTGGACACACAGTCATTATAGAGTATTTCAGATTGTGAAAGAAAACCATACGGTCTATCTGGTATTGAGTTTCAGGTTAAATTAATTTAATTAAATCCATGGTTGAAATAAAATTATCTAAATGACTTTTTGGGGTTTTATTAATTAAATTAAAGATGATACATTTTAATTAAATGATCCCGATATGGATAAGTTATTAAATTTAATTGAGATGAAAACACATAAATTTATTTTAAATGATGATGATTTGGGGACTTTATTTATTTTAATTGAAATGAGTGTAATTTAATTTATTTAATTGTAAATGGGGATTTTGGGTTATCAATGAATGAAAATATTAAATGGTAAAATTTAAATGATTTGTAAATGAGAAATGGGGTTTCCTTTAATTAATATAATGGTAAAGAGGAATTGAGTTAATTAATTTAAAATTAAAGATTTATTTAATAACATTAAATTATATGAATATTTTAATTAGTCATTGTGAAATGTGGGATTATTATTTAATTAATTTGGGGTTGAGATAATTTAACTAAATAATGTTTATGATTTGGAGTTTTTTATTTAATTAAATTGTGTTCATATAATTTAATTAAATAACATGAATTGGAGAAATTATTTAATTAAATTTAGTTGGAATGAATTTAATTAAATGATTATTAATGTTTTATCGGGGTTTTTTAATTAAATTATGTTGATTTAATTTAATTAAATAATAATGAGTTAGAAAATTTATTTAATTAAATTCATTTTCAAAGTAATTTATTTAAATTATGTTTTAAATATGGAGTTGGGGTCTAATCTAATAAAATTCAAGGTTAAGAAGAATTTAATTATTTGATAAAAAATAGTGGTTTTAGTTAAATTATATTCAAGGAATTTAATTAAATAATGATATGTTATTGAATTTATTTAAATAAATTCATCAGAGAAAAATTTAATTAAATGATGTGTTAAATGTGGAGTTAGGGTTTATCTAATTAAATTCATGGTTAAGATAAATTGAATTATTTGATGAAAAATGGAGGTTTTATTTAATTAAATTGTATTGACAGAAAATATTTAAATAATGATGTGTTGGGGAATTTATTAAATTAAATTCATTTTAGAATAATTTAATTAAATTATGTGTAATTTTTGAGTTTTAGGTTTTATCAAAGAATATTTTTATTAAATGATAATAATAATCAAAATAAAGTTTATTATTATGGCAGTTTTATTTAATTAAATTGAGTTAAATGGAATCTAATTAAATTATTTGAAATGAATGTTTTATTTCATCAAATTCATGGTTCATAAAATTATAATTAATTAATGCGAAACAAGTGTTTTAATTTTATTAAATTGAATCTTGAGAAAATTTAATTAAATAGAAGGAGCTGGAGAATTCATTTATTTTAAATTTGGTTGAGGTTTATTTAGTTAAATAATGTGTAAATGGGTGTTTGAATCTTATCAAAGGGATATAATATAAAATGATAATAATAATAATTTGATGGTTATTATTATTATTATTCTATTAATTATTGTTTTTTAAATTAGAATTTTAATTTATTTAATGGAGAAAATAAGGGGGAGGTGAACCTCACCCTCCACCTATATGGGGATTGACTCACCCATGGTGTAGCACCCATGGGTGGTACACCAACCTCCTCTCTAGGTCCCTCTTTAGAAAATTACTCCTCCCGAAGACTTCACATATATTTTATATCTTGTGAAGGTAAGTCCTTCTCCACATTTTTCATTCTTTGCTTCATCCATCTCAGCTCTCCTTCACCCGGTATTTGGTGGGCCGAAACCCTATGTTTGGTATTAACCTATATTTCATGTTTCTTCTAATCCTAGGTGGTGCAGAAGATATCTTGGGACCCGTTAGGGTATATTTTGTCAACTCCATCCAAATTCATGGTGGTTCGGTTTGAATTACGTCACCACCATCATTTTTATGAATGGTTATAAACCCATTGATTGATTATGCACCATTTAAATTAGATCTTTATAGTTTATTTGGGATTTGTTGAATTAATTATATGTGTGTTGGTCTTTGCCACACTAATTATGTCTGCCAGTTATCATTGGAGGGTTATTCGACAAATTACTAGTACACAGCCACAATAATTTGGAAGTGTGTGTGTGTGTGCACATTACTGGTTGAGTTAGAAAGCATTGTCCTAACTGATTCCTTGTGGTAGGGTCCTCAACATTTCCTAATTAATAAGAAACAATATTTTTTTAAACTACTATTGATATGTTTGTTTAACTTGCTGATATGTAATTTTCTATTGCTTCCCTGACATGTTGACTCACTTGGGATAAGTGGTAATTATGTGTATTGGGTGAGATAATTTGTAATAATTAATTATGAATTATTTATATTCCTTGATGTTTTCATTTAGATAATTAATAGGGGGATTTATTATGATATCGTGAATTGGATAAATCAAGATAATTAATTTTGGAATTAATTATAAACCTTGAAAATTGAAAATGATATAATTTAATTGTGAATTAATTATGTGCATTTACAGTAATGTTTTGAATAATTAATTGTGGAAATTAATTAGGGAAATATGAGATTTATAATGGAATAATTATTTTTGATTTAATTATGTGCTTTATTTTGTAATATAGATAATTAATCTGGGGATTTATAATGAGATGTGGAATTTGTTATATTGAGATAGTTAATGGTGGATTAATTATGTGCCTTGATGTTTGATTAATATAATTAATTGTTAAATTAATTATGAAAATTTAAGATTTTTATTGGATAATTAATTGTTGAGAATTAATAATGGAATGATATTTGTGTTAATATATTAATTAATTGATGAAATAATTAACGGAATTGTGGACATAATTAATTGTGGGGTTACCTAATAGATTTGATGTCTTTCACTAATCATTGGATTAGTAAGGGAATGAATGTGGAAAATTCTTGAAGAATTTATTATTGAGCATGGTTGATTAAATATTAATTAAATTAATGAATGATGCTATACAATGTGTTCTAGACGATTTTAGAATTTAGGACTTAGACATGGTATTCCTTCCCAATAGTTATCTATGTGCTTAGATTTAAGGTGTTAGACATGGAGATCTATATCGATTGAGATTTGGGGTGTTAGACATAGCGTTCTTCACCAATGAGATTAAGTGTTAGACATGGCGTTCTACACCAATATTTTAAATATATGAATGGAATTTTTGGGTGTTAGACACGGTGTTCTTCGCTGATGAGACAAGGTTCAAGACATGGCGTTCTACACCAATAATATATTATATAGATGAATTATGAATGGAATAATATATGTGGATGAAACCCAAGTTAAATGTGATTAAATATTGAATGGTTGTGAAGGATTAGAATTTAGTCATGAGACAAAGTTAGTATTGTGGTACACAAAATCCTGGGAACCTTGGAGATAGTAAATATTTCAATAGATAATAATTGGTAAAGTGTTTAAAGTTATTTATTCTTGATAAATATTCTTGTATTATTCTTGTGAAGAATCATATTCCAACTATTATCCTATGTAGGTATCGTTGTCAGGTGTCCCATTGGAACATGAATGGGTTGTGGGTTATTTATTAAGTTAGGTTATTTTATTATTATATCTACACATTGTTATTCTATATTTCATTTTCTAGATTGAGCTAGAAAACTGGTGGTCTTGGCCTACTGAGATGTATATCTCACACCATGTTCAGGCTACCAGTGTAATGGTGTACTCGATTATTCCTTGTTTGCTGGATTGTGGACCTTTTCTGGTGACTGTTACTTGTACATGAGATTTAAGAGGAAAGGGCCGAATAAGCTCATGGGATGCTCCTAGATATCACACTTAGGGTTTTTAGTCCTTTCTTTATTTCTTTATTGGAAATAAAAACATGATATTTTGTCTACTAATTTATGATATGTACCACCATGACATGAATTCATTGTATAAATTGGTTTTGTCCATTTTAGTTATTCAGATGATTATTGTTTTACATCTTCTTTCATTGTGCACACTGAATATGAGAGTATAGTCTCACCACTAACTATAAATAGACCCTCATTGCTAGTAGACAACCTTTAATATATGGGGAGACAGTCTTGAGGTGATATGGAGACCAGTTTAGCTACCGGTTTGAGGGTAATTCAGTTCGGGACACTACACGAACATTGATAAGTCTTTAACGAACCAACAATAATAACTAGATAATCCTATGAGGCTTTGAATCTTGAAAACATTTCATTATTTTTTCCATTTCATAATTAAGTTCACCTTTTTAAGATATACTAAAATATAACATTTCAAACCCATGTGTCCCATGATATTTCTTCTTGAATCCGAAAATCACATTTTTAATGCTTGGAATAATGTTGGTGGGTTCTCAAAAATTCTAGAAATGATTTTAGAACATAGACTTAATCCTCCTATAACTTATAGTAAATGACGATATCATCTATAAAGAATACAAAAATTGTATCAAGATACTTCTGGAAAATTCTATTCATAAAATCTATAAAGACATCATGATCATTGGTTAGACCAAAAGGCATGAAAATGTACTCATAATGGTGGTACCTGATCTGAAAGGCAGTTTTTTGAATGTCAGATTCTTTTATTCTCAACTGATGGTAACCAAATAGAATATCAATCTTTGAGAAACAATTCGTTCTATTAAACTAATCAAACATATCATCAATTCATGGAAATATATACTTGTTATTTATCATAAATCTATTTATATTTCAGTAGTCAACATAATGTAAAATGAAACCATTATAATTTTTAGCAAATTGAACCTTCCCTTCCTAGGGGAACCACTAGAGAATATAAATCCTTTGTCAGGAAGATAATCTTACTAAGTCTTCAACTCTTTAATTTCATATGGTTCCATGTGATAAAAGTAGTAAATACTAGTTGAGTATTAATGAAAAAATCAATAGAAATCTCTACCTCCCTTATATGTGGAAAACTATATAAGTAACAAGGAAACACACTCGGAAACAAAATTAAAACTATAGGGAAATAACCACACAAATAATCTCACTACATATCAAAAGAAAATAATGATATTACTATCCCCAACTCTATATAAGAAGGTCCATCTCTGTTGGAGTTGGTCGTCTAGAACCAACTACTTTGTACTTTATTCATTAAATAAAAGTCTTATCACATCTTGATTGTTCTTCTGCGTGACATGTCATGTGATAATGTCCTAAGGATAGCTGTTGCATTAAAGGGTCGTAGCGGATCACTGCTATGATGAGAACCTGAAAGTTCCATAACACTGTTCTTGAATGTATATTCTATGGACGGATGATATTATTTAAGGGACAAAAATAATACAGGCCATTAGGGGTGACGACTCATAAAACTTTGAGGCAACTTCTCATGGTGTGCGCCCTTGGTAATATCCAGGAGGATATTATGAGAACGAGACCCGCCAGTAGGAAATCAACATTTCATAGTGTCATTGGATGTTCCTATCTACGGACGTGTGTATTGATCCTTAGACTTTAAGATTATTATTAAAGGGTATTACAACTCGCGCACTTAGATGTATTCACGAAAACTGTGACGACACACTGTTCGCAGCGAGGTAGGATATGTTGGGTGCGTCACGAGTAATACCGCATTAATAGATAATGCGAGAAAGGATTTTTCCCTTCCGTTCCATAACGGAAGTAGATATCTTAGGCCCTTTGATGGAATTGATATAGCCTAAATAAATCCATGGCCATGGTAATGTATGGGCAAGTTCAATTCTGAGAATTCAATGAAAGAATAATCAAGCACATGGGTTTATGGCACTAGCATGCAACCCGCTTGATTGGAGATATTGAGACAAAGGGATTATATTACACGGTAAGAATTCGTAGGAGGTGACACGTCATTGCGGCGTTAACTTCTTTCTCTATGGGTGCCTTGGCGTGTTGCTAGACGCTAACCTTGGACTTTAGGTAGGCTCAGCGTAATTCCACTGAGAAAGAGGCCTAGAGGATCACACACTAAGTGTGTCCATGTATCTCAGTTGAATATTAATTAAACAAGTTAAATAAATATTATTCCCGACTGTGGTTTAATAATTATTTAAGGATGTCTGATCGCATTTATTTTGACACTAGTTATTCGAGAGAATATACCGTGGATAAAATAATATATTTATTAGCGAGTAATGAAGTTACATTTATTTAAGAAATAAATAGTCATTACTCAAGGTCTAATAAATGTGGTGGAGAAAAATGGAAAATAAAATTACACGCCGTGTATATTAAATATACACACTGTTTAGTTTTATGGAAAACAAGTACATGCCATGTATTAATTATTACATGCCGTGTAGTATTTCCAATTGGGATTTTGAGGATTTAATATTGTTTTATTAAATGATATTTATTATAATCAGCGTGGGCGCATGTCATGGAATTAATAATTCGAAATGGTGGTTTTCAATAAGAGTTAATGAAATAAATAAAATGTGTAACACATTTATTTATTGTCATAACTCTATTAACCTCAAACATAATTATAAATATCCTCGCAACCCCAACATTTTTTGTGAGCCATTGTTGTTAACAACGGATTTGGAAATACTCTCAAGCCAAGAGAGAATTCCCTTTCCACCAAGAACGCCCTCAAGTTATGAGAGCAAGATCCTCCACCGGATCAAGGTGGTCGAAGGCGGACATCGCAAGCGAAGGTTCTTCTACGCTAGCACCCGGAGATCTCTTTGGCGACGTCCGGAGAAACGTGACACACGTGTGGATCACCTCTAGAGGAATCCTACACATGGATTATACGACGCAACGACAGATCACCGAATCGTGACCGGACACATCAACGAAGAAATAATATCAATGAGGTAATTCTTATGCATTAATTAAATTAATTACAATCAACATATGATGATCCTCCTCAAGGGTTTCGGGACTCATCTTTTCTTTTCGTTCTTCGTTCTATTCTGAAGATTCGGCATTTTATATCGTGACAGATCTCGGATTGAACATTGTTTAACGAAAAATTAAGTTGGGAAAACCCACCAACGTGCTTCCGCTGCGCCCGGAACCTACAAGTGGTATCAGAGGGAGGTTATATCGTTGGTTATAATTATTTAGTTTTTTGTTGGTGATTTATGCATTTAATAATTTAGTTATATCAATTCATGTTTAATCGTTATGGAAATCTGAATATTGAGATCTGTTCTTCCTCTCTCGTTTCTCATTCACCTCACAGAAACAAATTTTTCATTTAATTTTGATTAAAATAAAATAGAGGAACTCATCCAGAGGAGCCAAATGTTTCTGGCCATATAACACCAGAATACACGGCGTGTATTCGAAAGTACACACCGTGTAGTCTAGGTTCAATGCATTGACTGATCTGCCAAATCAGGCCATGTATTGAATTATTTCTAAGAATTTAAGACACCGTGTGTTGACTAGAAACAGGTGGCACACGGTTTCCGGAATACATGCTGTGTGGTCTAATGAACACGGTGTGTAGTCCCTTCAGGTTAGGGTTGGGTCGTGTACTCCGTACATAGCCTGCCCGACTGGAAACCATGTAACGTGGAAACTACACGGCGTGTGTCCCACTGTACACATCGTGTACTCCGAAAATTTCCGAAGTACATTAACACGCCCTATCCCTGGGCGTGTACTTCGGATGGACGGTGAAGAAAAAGTAAACTCCATATAGTCGGAACTACACGCCGTGTACTCACCCAAATTACGCAGATTTATTAAAATTTATTATTATATTATAAAAACCCTTGAGATGTGTACCATGGTGCAGGCGTAAAGCTGAGGCACAACACGTGATAGGTGTTTTATATATATGTGTTTAATTTAACATCTACGTAATAAATGGGAATTCTCCGGGTTTCCTCCAAGGTACAAGTTGTGTACAAGGATAATTTTAAATGAATTTATTTGTTTGAAATTATGATGGATGAGAATCTCCAGGAAATTTAGAAAAGGTATTTCAGATAAAGGATTGATTAATTAAAGATAATTAATTGATTCAACCGTGATTTATCTTAAACAAGAACGAGTAAATAATTGAATGCTAGTTTTATTTATGCGTAAATATCGTTGCATGTATGGATGATCATGAGCTAGACTGAGACCTTTTTATGTGAATGGTTTCTTTTAATTTATTTATTTAAATTAAATTTGTTGGCCTATGAGCCATATTCTCCTTAATATGTAGGGCATGCACGCCCAAGGATTCTTTTATGTAAAAACACCTTTTTCCCCTCACCTGCGTGTGAGATAAATGCATATGTAATTAATGGAGCTCCCAAGCTAGTGGAGGCGGCTCAAGTCAGGAGCCAAGATGAAACCAATCCAAGGAGATATAAAGGTGGACAGGTGGAAAGCTGTAAACACGAACCCGAAAGGTTCAAGGTGTTTCTCCCCTAGGTCTTGGGTTAGTTTATCAACCGCTAGACAAACTAACCAATAGAAAAGCTCATGATCATACAATTTATTTTATTTCTGTCAGTTTCATGGTTTATTTATTGTGGGTGTGTTGTCACGATCACACAATTAATGAATTAAACGAGCATGAAAGATGGAACTAAAACAAAATTTTCTTATACGTAAATATTATCTTAGACATGGTTAATCACTTAAGTATATCCCACTTAATATTAACAAGAATGTAATCAAAGATAATAAAATGGAAATTTACGTATAAGGATAAAATCCCTCAAAATAAATATTAAGTCGGCATAGCCATCCATAATCTTGGATAGAATCGATCCATAGTTCAAAGTGCTTGACCAACCCTATTTGGGGTGCTTTTAATTATCGGGGAATTCTAATTTAAGGTTTTGGGTTGACTTGACTTGGTTCGCATCAAGGGTTGACTGCCATAGCAGGACTTGGTGTGACCAAGAGGCAAAGGTTGAGGAAATCCAAAAAGGATTTCAGGATTGGGGAGTCCACTCAGTGGATCAAGGAACTGTGAGTTAATGCAGTTGGAATTTGGAATGCCTACATAAAACCCTTCAAGTTTCTTGACCAACCCTAGTTGGGGTAATGCAAAGGGCAATATGGATCCTTGCCACTAGAATATTAACACAATAGAATATTCTGAAGTCAATGGTGAGGGCTATTGGATTTCGATAAAATAGTGGGAGACTAATAAGTATTAATTTATTTATTTGTCTCAATTTTTATAATAATGTACTAAACCTTTTCTCATCTTAAATTGTAGAAACCGCAAGAAAATGACATCAAACATATCATTGCACACCATAATCGAAAAAGAAAACCTTCTCACCAGCACCAATTCCCAAGAGTGGCAGAGGCGTTTACGTGTTGTCCTTCACCACGAAAGGAAATTATATGTGCTGGAAGAGCCTATTCCAGTTGCGCCTGGGAAAGAGGCTAGTGATGAGGAATTATCTCTATACATGAAACACATGGATGATACCACAGATGTCTAGTGTTTCAGGCTATCAGCCATGTCTAATGAGCTTTTAAAGCAACATGAAAACATGGATGCATATAGCATGATGTCTCACCATAAAGATCTCTACCAAGAGAAGGAGAGACAGGAGAGGTATGAGATCTCCAATGCTTTGTTTACCACGAAGCTTGGAGATTCTGCGCCAGCTGGGCCTCATGTGGTCAAGCTTATTGGATACATTGAACGCTTGGACATATTAGGGATTAAATTCCCAGATGAGTTGCGTACAGATCTCATCCTATCATCATTTCCCAAGACCCTCTCTAGCTTCATTTTCAACTATAACATGAGCGGCAATGAGAAGACTCTATCAGAGCTTCTGACCTTGATTCTCCAGGTAGATAAGGACATGGGGCGTGACAAACCCGCGATCCTTATGGTTGACAAGAAAAGGAAGGAAAAGGAAAAGGGGTCAAAGACTTATAAACGGTCTGAAGCCCCCGAGCACCGTCCCTCCAAGAAGGGGACGATCTAGAGGTAGGGCAAGGAATGGGAAGCAGTGTGTTTTGCATGTGGAAAGCAGGGCCACTGGAAGAGGAACTACACCCAAAAGCATGGGGACGCTAAAGGTGCGTTTGTTATCGAGTGTAATCTTTCTATTTCTACACATTGGGTATTAGATACAGCTTGTGGGGCTCACATCTATATTCAAATGCAGGAACCAAGTAGATTTATAAAGATCACCAGAGGAGAGGTGGATCTTCGAGCTGCCAATGGCGCAAGGCTGGCTGCGTTGGTTATTGGCGACTATCACCTCTCATTGCCAACTGGCATGATTTTGGTTTTAAAAAACTGTTATTTTATGCCTAGTGTTACCAAGAACATAATTTTTGTATCTTGTTTGGATATAGATGGATTTATTTTCAAGTTTGGAAATAAGGGTTGTCTCTTTTATAAGAACAACGTATGTTATGGTATGGCACATTTGAATAATGGTTTGTATGTATTAAATTACGAAAACCAAGTGTTGGGAATCGATAACGAAACAAACTCACATGACTCATACATCACCCAGTTATGGCATCACCGCCTTGGTCATGTGAACGAGAAGCGCTTGACAAAGCTCTGCCAAGATGGATATTTAGACTCTAATGAGCTAAAAACACTTGATAGATGTCACACTTGTTTACAAGGAAAAATAACCAAGCCGCCTTTTGGTGGACAAGGAGAAAGGGCCACAGAGCTTCTAGGATTGGTACACACAGATGTGTGTGGACCATTTCCAGTAGAAGCTAGAGGTGGATATTCTTACTTTATTACTTTTACTGAAGATTTGAGTAGATATGGCTATGTCTACTTAATGGGGTATAAGTCAGAGTCCTTAGAGAAATTTAATGAATTCAAGAATGAAGTAGAGAATCAACTTGGTAAGAAGATAAAGAAGCTTCGATCGGATCAAGTTGGAGAATATCTGAACCAAGAGTTCATCGATCTTCTACGGGAGTCTGGGATTCTATCTCAGCTCACTCCTCCTTATACACCACAGTGGAATGGTGTTAGTGAAAGGAGGAACCGCACCTTGTTGGAAATGGTGAGGTCGATGATGAGTCATGCGGATCTTCCATTATCCTTTTGGGGATATGCATTACAAACTGCAACATACACATTAAAACGAGTACCAACTAAGGAGGCAAATGGAATTCCATCCGAGTTATGGAATGGAAGGAAACCCACTTTGTCGCACACACGTGTATGGGGATGTGAGGCATTTGTTAAGGCCTTCTCAGGCAACAAACTAGCACCCCGGGGAACGAAGTGTATCTTTATAGGATATACCAAGGAAACAACAGGATATTACCTATATAACCGCAAGAAAAGAAAGTGACTATTTCCAGACAAGCCGTCTTTCTTGAGAGGGAGAAAATCCTCAAGAAGGATAGTGGGAGCATGATTGACTTCGACGAAGTTGATGCTCAAGATACACAAGAGTTGGTATAGGAACAATTTCCACATGTCCTCGTGGAAGAGGTTCTAGAAACACAAGTACTGCGTAGGAGCTCAAGAGAGGTAAGGGAACCAGAGAGATTTGGCTTCCTAGTCACCGAGGATGGTGAATCATTATTGTTGGACAATGATGAACCTCTCTCCTACAAGGAAGCAGTAGAAATCTCAGAAGCTGCAAGATGGCTAGAAGCTATATATTCTGAGATGGATTCCATGTATCAGAACCAAGTTTGGGTTCTGGTCGATGATCCAGTTGATGTAAAGCCTTTTGGATGCAAATGGGTATTGAAAAGAAAGCCGGATATGGAAGGTCAAGTTAGCACCTATAAAGTAAGGCTAGTGGCCAAAGGATTCATACAACGTCAAGGAATTGACTATGATGAAACCTTCTCGCCAGTTGCCATGTTTAAATCCATAAGAATCATACTTTCCAGAGCAGCTTACCATGACTACGAGATTTGGAAGATGGATGTCAAAACAGCATTACTTAATGGGAACCTTCAGGAAGATGTCTATATGACACAACCAGAAGCGTTTGTGATACTAGGTGAAGCCAAATGGGTTTTCAAGTTGTAGAAATCCATTTATGGATTAATGAAAGCATCCAGGTCATGGAACATTCAATTTGATGAAGCCATAAAGGAATTTGGTTTCATTAAGAACAAATGCGATCCATGTGTTTATAATAGGTTTAATGGGAATGCGGTCGTCATCCTAGTGGTATATGTTGATGACATATTTCTTATTGGAAACGACATACCAGCCTTACAGTCAGTTAAGGACTGGTTGAACAAGTGTTTCTCCATGAAGGACATAGGAGAAGCAGCCTACATTCTAGGGATCAAGATCATTCGTGATAGATCCAAGAGGCTACTTGGACTATGTCAGGGTACACACATTGACCAGATACTAAAGAGATTTAGTATGGAAAAATCCATGAGGGGATTGGTTCCAGTGTCACATGGCCTACATCTTTCTAAGAAAATGTGTCCCCAGACACAACAGGAGAAAGATATGATGAGCAAGATACCATACGCTTCGGCTATAAGATCCATCATGTATGCCATGTTATGTACCAGGCTTGATGTTGCCTATGCATTGAGCATGGTAGGCAGATATCAAGAAGATCCAGGAGAACAGCATTGGACTGCTGTTAAGACTATCGTTAAGTATCTGATAAGAACTAATGATATGTTCCTGGTGTATGGAGGAGACGAGGAGCTTGTCATCAGAGGGTATGCTGATGCTGGTTTTCAAACAGATCAGAATGATCTGAAGTCGCAATCTGGATATGTTTTCTGTCTCAATGGAGGAGTTGTG
Source organism: Viscum album (assembly GCA_963277665.1). Lineage (NCBI taxonomy): Eukaryota > Viridiplantae > Streptophyta > Magnoliopsida > Santalales > Viscaceae > Viscum > Viscum album. The sequence goes on from OY728142.1 coordinate 1,496,190,483, forward strand.
AGCTGGAAGAGTTCAAAGAAGACGGTTGTCTCCGATTCTATAGCTGAGTCTGAGTATATAGCAGCTTCTGATGCATCCAAAGAATCCATTTGGATTCGGAACATTGTCCAGGAGCTTGATGTGGTGCCTAGCATTAAAGATCCCATTACATTGTATTGTGATAATACTGCAGTGGTGGATCTTGCAAAAGAACCAAGGTCACATCAACGGACAAAGTACATACTCCGTTAGTATCACATCTTGAGGGATTTCTATCAAAGGGGTGAAGTTGCAGTGAGCAGAGTGTCCACGGAAGAGAACGTGGAAGACCCCATGACTAAAGGCATATCTCAGCAGAAGCATGAATATCATGTGAGAGCTAGCGGGTTAAAGGTTGTTAGCAGTTGGCTCTAGTCCAAGTGGGAGTCTGTTGGAGTTGGTGGTCTAGAACCAACTACTTTGTACATTATTCATTAAATAAAAGCCTTATCACATCTTGATTATTCTTCTGCGTGACATGTCATGTGATAATGTCCTAAGGATAGTTGTTGCATTAATGGGTCGTAGCAGATCCCTACTATGATGAGAACCCGAAAGTTCCATAACACTGTTCTTGAATGTATGTTCTATGGCCGGATGATATTATTTGAGGGACACAAATAATACAGGTCATTAGGGGTGAGGACTCATAAAACATTGAGGCACCTTCTCATGGTGTGAGCCCTTGGTAATATCCAGGAGGATATTATGAGAACAAGACCCGCCAGTAGGAAATCCACATTTCATAGTGTCATTGGATGTTCCTATCTACAGATGTGTGTATTGATCCTTAGACTTTATGATTATTATTGATAGGTATTACAACTCGCGCACTTAGATGTATTGACGAAAACTGTGATGAAACACTGTTCGCAGCGAGGTAGGATACGTTGGGTGCGTCGCGAGTAATACCGCATTAATAGATAATGTGAGAAAGGATTTGTCCCTTCCGTTCCATAACAGAAGTAGATAACTCAGTCCCTTTGATGGAATTGATATAGCCTAAATAAATCCATGGCCATGGTAAGGTATGGGAAAGTTCAATTTCGGGAAGTCAAAGAAAGAGTAATCAAGAACATGGGTTGATGGAACTAGCATGCAACCCACTTGATTGGAGATATCGAGACAAATGGATTATATTACACTGTAAGCGTTCGTAGGAGGTGACACATCATTGCGATGTTAAATTCTTTCTCTATGGGTTCCCTGGCGTGTTGCTAGACGCTAACCTTGGACTTTAGGCAGGCTCAGCCTAATTCCACTGAGAAAGAGGCCTAGAGGGTCACACACTAAGTGTGTCCATGTATCTCAGTTAAATGTTAATTTAACAAGTTAAATAAATATTATTCCCAACTATGGTTTAATATTTATTTAAGGATGTCCGATCACATTTATTTTGACACTAGTTATTCGAGAGAATATACTGTGGATAATATAATATATTTATTAGCGGGTAATGCAGTTACATTTATTTAAGAAATAAATAGTCATTACTCAAGGTCTAATAAATTTGGTGGAGAAAAATGGAAAATAAAAGTACACGTTGTGTATATTACATATACACGCTGTGTAGTTTTATGGAAAACAAGTACACGCCGTGTATTAATTATTACACGCCGTGTAGTTTTTCCAATTGGGATTTTGAGGATTTAATATTGTTTTATTAAATGATATTTATTATAATCAGTGTGGGCGCATGTCAAGGAATTAATAATTCGACATGGGGGTTTTCAATAAGAGTTAATGAAATAAATAAAATGCATAATACGTTTATTTATTGTCATAACTCTATTAACCTCAAACCTGATTATAAATATCCTCGCAACCCCAACATTTTTTGTGAGCCATTGTTGTGCACAACGGATTTGGAAATACTCTCAAGCCAAGAGAGAATTCCATTTCCACCAAGAACGCCCTCAAGTTACGAGAGCAAGATCCTCAACCGGATCAAGGCGGTCGAAGACGGACATCGCAAGAGAAGATTCTTCCGCGCTAGCACCCGGAGATCTCTTCGGCGACGTCCGGAGATACGTGACACACATGTGGATCACCGCTAGAGGAATCCTACACTTGGATTCTACGACGCAACAACGGATCACCGAATCGTGACCGGACACATCAACAAAGAAATAATTCTAACGAGGTAATTCTTACGCATTAATTAAATTAATTACAATCAACATATGATGATACTCCTCAAGGGTTCCGGGACTCATCTTTTCTTTTAATTCTTCTTTCTATTCCGAAGATTCATCATTTTATATCGTGACAGATCTCGGATTGAACATTGTTTAACGAAAAATTATGTTGGGAAAACCAACCAACGCGCTTCCGCTGCGCCTGGAACCTACAATCTCTACTCAACTTCGAGTTACATTATTTAGAAAAGATCTGACATACACCAACGGTTGTAGTAAATTATACCGATAAAAGATAGAAATTAGTACAGATATTTTTTGAAATGATCCAATAAATTTCTAATATGATGTCAAGAAGTTTCATGTTGATAGTGAGAAAATCCCAAGCTAGGTAAACAACTAATACATAGTAAGCACAAGTGGGACTACAAAGACCCTATTCTCTATTCGTTCTGAGGGGTGTAGTGATATCCACTACACATGATAAAATATTCTAAGGAATTTATGGTATTTTAACAATACTAGTTGAAATAAATGAATGAGATGTACCAGTATCATATAAAGAAGTAACTAATGATGAAGCTATAGTGATTGTACCTCTTATAGTCACTGAACCTGTATATGCTTCCTTTAAAGAATTTTCCACTGTGTAAGGGAGATTTGAATCAGATCCCTATGGCTCGAGCCCATTTCCTATGATGAATTTGATTGAACCACAATTTTGTTAGGCACTAATGATCATATTCCATTACATGGAGGGGGAAAAATGAAAAAGATTATTTTGGTTGCTTGAGAATTCACATGAACCACAAATTTTGATTGCGTTAGTCCAAAATCGCTTATAATTCCCTAGCATTTCACACTAATAGAAAATTAAAGGGCTTCTTATAGGAACTACTATAGTTTTATAAAAAAACTACTCTCTATAACCACCATGAGAATGATCATTCTTCCTTATTTCCTTTAGTGAAATTCACACTTCCACTAGGAGAAAAAGGTACTCTCATCAACCATGACTTTCCATACATGTCAGTTTTAACCATCAATGATCATTCTATAACATTAATATAAGAAGTAATATTTAGAAATAAAACTAGATAATGAATATCAAATGGAAGTCCCATATCGAACCACTGGCACATCATTTTCTAATTTGATATTACAACTATCAAAAACTGAGCTAAATTACTAAAATGATATTCATAATCTGTCGTTGTTTTATTTTCTTTCTCATTTGTGAATAACTCTATATCCTTGGACAAAACCCTTGACTATGGATATAAATAATTGGTGAAAATATCCATGAATTCTTACCACTCTAATCCATCATGCTTCTTCTCTATCACCATCATGCCCCACCATCTCCTGATAGGTCCCTCTAGTATAACGGTGGAACACTTAACCTTTATTTAAACATGTGTTTTTAGGAACTCAGAAAAAAATTAAATCCTACACAACCATTCCTTAGATTATTGATGATCATTGGTGCCTTTGAATAGTGGTGTATTATAGAAAAGTAACTCTTGGGAAAAATTCTGAAATACTTTCCATTGAGGTTACTCCAATGGACCCTAAATAAGAATGGGTGGTGGTGCCTATACCAGATCATAGAAAGTATACAAAATCACCTAAACTAGACATGGGTCCATAGGTGGATTTTCTTACTGTGGTTCAGAAGAAACTTCCTCATGGATTCGATTCACACATCTTCATGGAGGTATGATGATACACAACATCATCTAAAATCATTAAAGACATCAAATTAACACTCAAATAGAAAAAAGTGAAATTAATCCCAAAATATAAATAGAAATGATTTGGATTTCAATATATCGAAATCAGAAACAGGGAGAAGACTAGAACTTATTCTCAAGATGTCATTCCAAAACTATACCTGGTGACCTAAGGTTCATTACAGTGAGGGATGGACAGACACTCAATCACAATTACCAACTATGTCCTGAAAAGATTACACAATTACATACTGACATCAAGATAAGAAGCTCAACCTATACCTTTGATACCACTTTTTCTTAAACCAAACCAGCTACCTTAGTTACCTTATAAGCAAGTCGACACTAACATGGCCCGAAGGGAATTCCAAATCCCCACAGTTTGGAGAATATCACTTGGCATCATACAAAATGAGTGTGGGAATGAAATTTCCACAAACACTATAAAAGAAAGATAAACATGTCAATATGCGTATAAAGAAAACTCAAAATAGTGTAGTGTACCAGAAATTATGATGTTAAATAACCCAATTCACTAATGAAATCTTAAAGAAAAAAATGATAAAAACCCCATGTTCTTGTAGACTCAAATCCCCAAGGACAAGGATCAACAACTAAAACCAACTCCAAGTAGTACCTTACCCTTGCTCGAACATGAAATAAGATAAAATTCAATAACCCAAAGGAATAGTTCGGGTATCTGTTAAAAACCCAGTATGGCATCACTAAGGATTCCATAATAATATGCCAACTTTTAATTAGGCAAATAATGTTTTCAATTTTTAGTAAACTCGTATGCTATGTCAAAATATTCCTTAAAAAATCATGCTTTACGTTTCAACTGATGGAAATACATTTAAAAATGGCTTAATAAATATTTTATATAATAATGTTTTATTAATTCACAAGGCATGTGTTAAATAGTTTATAAAAAACAACGGCACATATATTAAAACAATAACAAGAATGAAACATGGTCATATGACATAAGGTATGATACTTATAAACTATGGGAACTCATACACATGAATTTGATCATGGCTATATGTGTACACATATTTACCATTGACACATGCCAAAGAGGACTCATCACCATGTCACTAGGGAAATTATCTACAGCAATATGTTTTGTATCATTTGTAAAGATCCAAAGAGTACTATCCCAATAACTCACTCACTACCTAGTCATGAATTTGGTCTAATAAAAATAATTGATGGGAAGTTTATTTTATCACTTCATATCATCCCATTCTCTCATTTTAAATATTCCAATTTCCATTTTAAAACAAACACATGAGTTTCTAATCGAAATATACCTTTTCTAAGATAAAACAATTGGGTTTCTATCAAAACCATTTTAATAAATTTTTCACAAATAAAACATGAAATAAATTTCACCAAATTAATTAAAAAAATTAAATTCAACAATTTAAATTATACAACATTCCATCAATTTTACAAACATACCCCAATTCAATGGAATTGGGGGTATTTCTCAATTTTCTTGTGAAATCAAATCCAAATATCCCAATTTAAATTAACTAGTTCTTTTATATATCAGTTGAAATCATGTTTAATAATTTGAATTTAAATCAAATAAAATTAAATTAAATTATTGAATTTAGGAAAATAAAATTGGATAATAAAAACAGAACCACCAACATTGTTCACAGAAATGAAATTCTTATAACAATACCCGCTAATAAGAATCATTTAATAGAAGATCTAGGAAGTAAAACTAGAAAAACATTAATCAACATGGAGTTTAGATCCATTAATATAAAGATAATCTATCAAAATCAAAGGAGGTAAATAAAAATTAATAGAGATACATGGAGACTACCTACTTGGAAGGTCACACCGCAACCAAAAAAATGATCATTTACTGAATGAAATGACATTACAGGGTTAGAGGGATCCAAAATCTCATGGGGATGGATCTTAGGTTGAGAGTGGGGAATTATGGAGAGGAGGAAATATAAATTTCATCTAATTCAAAAATTTATAACCAAATCTATGGACTTTATACAAATTTTAACCCAATTAAACATTGTATAATTTATGAGTCCCATGAACAATGAAAACCCCATCACCTTTTATTAAAAATTGAATCATTATCATTTTAGAATTTAAATGTTGGGAAACCATAATACATGACCAGTAAACCCCTAGTTGTTTACAGAACTAGAAGGGTTTATACTGAAAAAAACCAAAAATTATTTGACAACACCATTATAGGTATCCTCCCAATTGCTTCTTGGCCCAACCCAGACGACTAAAAAGGAAAACCATGATAAGGGAAAAAAATTACTGATATAAAGGTAATGGGATATTAAAACATTGGTTTCCATACCTAATGTAAATTAATAGATAATAACATACATGTAACGATGAAGAATAATCCATAAGAAAATATTCCATACTTTTACATAATTTGAAAAAACTAAAGGGATGTCACCATGGGTTCAAGGAGGAGTATGGTTTAATACCCTAATATTTTATGGTATGAATAATTTCAATAAATTAGATAGCCTATATTTCATGAATCACTTGATTTCTATGAAACATAACATTATTGGAGAATGTTATAACTCATCCTTTAAACATAAATTTTCCACTTCTATGTTTTGAGTTTGAAAAATTGTCATATACTATTGTGATCAGTAAGGTATTTAGAGACTGATATAACCAACTTGTTTTTTCCATGAATATTAACATACCCTTATGAAGAGTAATATTAATAGTAATATGACCATTATAAATACTAACCCAAATCATTATTTTATTCTCTTAGGGTTATATGGTAACGAGGGGTTGATTAATTTTTCAAGGTGTTAAAAGAACGAGTCATAGTTTTAAAATTTCTATTTTTGAATAAATTTTGATTTTATTCAAAAATTAAATTAAAAATATGTATAAAATTATTTTCAAAAAATGGATTTCATTTTTTAATTATACACATCAATAAATGGTTAGGGTTAAATTTTGGGTTTTTTCTAAAATAATTGAATTTTCCATGAATAGTAAAAAATACAGTTTTGAGTTTTCAATTGTTTAATAAAATCATAATGATGTAATAATTAATATAAAAGGCTGGTATAATTCTTTATAGTAAAATATGACATTAGTTGTCCCAATTGGAAAAACACATGGGAAAATACCATGGTAATGCCCTTGGTTTTTCAAAAATCCCCAATGAGGTGTCCCTTTTAATTAATAAAAAACTCCTTCTCATTTACTATGAACCCCCACTCACCCCCTTCATTTTAGTTCATTTAAAACTCATTATCCATGAATATCAGGTAGTTTTTACTCCATACCAGTCCTCCTATGGTGTTTTAAAACCCCAAGGTCCCAACCATCATGTTTTCAGAGTTACTCTACAAGGTAAGAGAATCAACCACCCTTCTCTTTTCTTAAAGATTTCATAATATGTTTTATGTTTTATTTTCAAGGTGATTATGTTGGGATAAGTCATTAAATATTCACCATTATGTCCGTATTATTTATTACTAATGATAGATCCCCCTTTATCTCATCATACTATTTTATGAATTTTTATGTGACACCGTTTGGCTCTCAAATGTTCGTGAGGGATTTTTTCAATTTTTTTGAGTTCTTTTATTTTATTTTTCTTTCCTCATTTCACCTCATCCAAATTCAATGATAATTAAATTACCTTAAATGAACTATAATTTCATTACTATAATTTAATATTTCATCATCATCTCTCTTTCCCCCTCCTCTTAAACTAAAAATGAAAACGCTGTCTGAGACGTGATAATTTTTCACATTCAAGGAAAAGTGGTTCTCAATTTCTATTAATATCTTCAAGTCTAGTAATCATATAGTTTTAATGGTTGAACCAGATCATAATATATTATTTTTAAAATATTAAATGTTCTTGAATCCTTACACACTCATAATATACAATAATAATAATAAACAAGTTCATTATGAACAAAACTGCCATGTTAATCCAAACATTTTTAATTAACTTTTAACAAATCATCATCATGGTATATTACCCAAATTAATTATAAAATCATTTATATATCTTTAATGTCCTTAATAAGATATATTAACAATTCTGGATGTTTTACCACACATCAACTGGACTTTCATTCAATAATTCAAGTAAATCGATCATGAAAACAAAGGATGAAATTGCTTCCATAACAATAAAATTGAAACTCATAACCAATCATAAGGATTTGAATGAACTCAAAAAGGTTTTAATAAATCATTTTCATATATAAAAGGTTATTTAATTAGTAATTAATGAACATATTTTTATTATTCATGTCATTATAATAGTCTAAGAACACACTCGAGCATAAGATAAGGGGTTTCTCATCACAAATTCATTTCTCTAAGATTTCCAGTGATCAGCACTTATTTCTTTTATGTGGAGTATGTGTACTTCCATTTGACATATAATATCACGATTATACTTATATTAATGGTATTAAATGATTCATTTTATGGTTATTATGTTTTTTTCATATGATTTAATTGATTATAATATGGTAATGGACATTGTATCAATTCTCAATTTCATTGTTAACTTCTTTGTGTTGTTCATCTTATATTTCTTATGTGGTGCATCTACTTCCCATTTGAGATCAATTTTCATTTTAAATTGTAAATATATTATATATCCATATTATTTTTTCATGGATATGAGTATTTTCTTAAGTCGTATACACTTTTACAGACAGTGTTAATTTGAATGTTGATTTCACTACGGAAATATTAATGAATCGGTATCCTCTACTATATAAATATATTGATAAGGAAGAATGTACATTTATTAAATACATGTATAGAGAATTATTTTTACTTTAAATGGGTTTTATGGACCACTATATCTCGTCGATGCATCGACAGGTCTCATGAGACAAATCAGTTAGTGATAATCCCTTCGAGTTTGTTTCTAAAAATTAGACGGGTTTCTACCCACAAATTAAACCATTTCGATGGTATTTTAGTATCATGTGTTATATAAATATAATCCAATTAATAATCTTATCTCTTTATTCATTTTTATTTATTGTTATCCATGATGTTTTCACTATATCAAAATCTACAGATGTTGTTTCCTACCCAGTCTATTAATGGCGTGTGTTTTCCATTTATTCACCATGCCATATTTATTATTTCAAATTGTTCATGATTTAATTAATAATGATTTATGCTTATACTATATGTAATCCCTAATGGATATTTCATCCCACCCCTTTCATATGTTATCCTTCAAGAGGTTATGAAGAGGATACTATTTATTGAGTTCACATGGTTGTTGTTTATTAGTTTTTTGTTGTGTATTTTATTTTGTTACCTCTACCAATTTAATTTGAGTAAAATTTATGTAGTTTTTTCTTCAAAACTTCTATACATATCATTTATTATGTATTTATTTCATTTTAATAATTTCAATGTAATATGTAATGCACCAGATCCAGTCTAGAGGGGTTGGGGTGTTATCGTTCGTATCAATGGAAGTTTAGTTGAAACCGTGGGAACTAGATTTTGAAAACATAGTTTAGGGAACATAACCCTTGGATGGAATTAGAGGATAAGAATGGAAGAACCAAAAACATCTATTTTTTAGTTAATTATACATGAAAAATTTCGAGGATGAAATTTCCGAAGGTGGGAGTAATTTAACACCAAAATATTTTTTATATTATGAATAATTTCAATTCATTAGATAAACTATATTGTATGAAGAACACAGTCTATGTGAAACAAAAATTTATAGGATAAAGTTATATCCTATCCATTAAATATAAATTTCCCACTTCTATGTTTTGAGTTTCAAAAAATGGTCGTCAACGGTTGTGATCAATAAGTCCATTGTAGTATGATAGAACCAACATTTTTTGATGAATAATAACATACCCTTATAAATAGTAATATGACACTTATAAATAGTAATCTATATAATTATTTTATTTTCTTACGGTTATATGGTAATGATATATTGATTAATTATTAATGGTTTTTAAAAAAGAGTTATAGATTTAAAAAATTTATTTTTGAATAAAATATGATTCTATTTAAAAATTAAATTAAAAATGTATAGAAGATTATTTTCCAAAAATGGAGTTTGTTTTTGAATTCTAAACGTTAAAAATGGTTAGAAAGGTTTTTTATTATTTTTCTAAAAAACATGAATTTATTGTTAATAGTAAAATACAGTTTTGAGTTTTTTGTAGTTTAATGACATCATAATGCTGTAGTAATTAATATAAAAGGATGGTGGGCCTCTGTAAAGTAAAATATGACATGTGGTGTCCCAAGTGACTAAAACCATTGGAAAATACCATGGGTAAGCCCATGGTTTTGTGGAAACCACTATTGGGGTGTCCATTTTAAATAATAAAAACCCCTCTCTCATTTATTATAAATACCCACTCACCCCTTCGTTTTCATTCATTCCAAACTCATTATCCTAGAATATCCAGTATTTTTACCTACCTAGTAAACCTACCAATGTTTTATAAAATCCCCAAGGTCCTAACCTTCATGTTTTGTTAGTTACTCGACAAGGTATGGGAATCAACCATCCTTCTCTTTTCTTAAAGCTTTCATTTTATGCTTTCTCTTTTAATTGAAATTAGATAATGATGGGATATGTATTTACATATTACAATTTCATCGTATATTATTTAATAGTGATGAGGGACCACCTTTCTCTCATCAAACTATTTTATGAATTTTTACATGACGTCGTTAGGCCGTCGAATTTTCGTAAGGGATTTCTCAATTTTTCTTTTATTTTGAGTCCCTCAATTTTATTTTTCTTTCCTAATTTTCCATAATCCAAATGATATTAAAGTTATAGTACTTTAAATGTCTTGTAATTTTATTATGATATTGTAATATTTCATCATCATCTCCTTTTCCCCACTCCTCTTATACTAAAAATGAAAACATCGTCTAAGATGTGTTAATATATTACATTTAAGGATGGCGAGATCTCAATTTCTATTAATATCTTAAATAATCTTCATAATGAAATTTTAATTCTTTTACAAGATCATAATATATGTATTATTCTTTATTAAATGTTTTGGAATCCTTACACACTCATAATATAAAGAAATAATACAAAACAAGTTCATTATGAACAAAACCGCTAAGTTAATCCAAACATTTGTAATTAAATTTTAATTAATAATCATCATGGTATATAACCCAAAAAAATTATAAGATCATTTATAAATATTAAATTCCATTAATAAGATATATTAAAAATTCTAGATGTTTAACTACTGATAATACGGACTTCGATTACTGAATATATGTAAACTGATCATGAAAACCATGGAACAAAATTCTTCGAAACAAATAAAATTGAACCTCATAACCAATAAATATGTTATGATGGATATCAAAAAGGTTTTAATAAATCATTTTCATATATAATATGTTTAGTAATTATTAATTAATTAACCTTATTTGATTATTTTGGTCATTAAAACAATCAGGTAACACACTCGAGCATATGGTAAGGGGTTTCTCATGTCACTTTCATTTCTGTGAGATTTCCATTGATCGCCACTTATTTCATGTATGTGTTTTATGTGTTCTTCCATTTGTCATATATTTCATGATTCTATTTATATTCAGGGTATTCAATGATTCACTTGATTGTTATTATGTTTTGGTCAAATGATTCAATTGATTACAACATGGTAAGTGACTTTGTCTCAATTTCCATTTCATTGAGACCTTCTTGGTACTGTGAAACTATTCTTTCTTATGTGGTGTATCTACTTCATATTTGTGATAATTTCTCATTTTAAATTTTAAATATATTATATATCCACGTTTTGGTTTCATGGATATGAGTATTTTCTTAAGCCGAATATAGTTTTACATATAGTGTTATTTGGAATGTTGTTTTAACTATGGAAATATTGATAAATATGTATCCTATAATCTATATGGATATTCATGAGGAAGATTGTACATTTATTAAATCTATGTTTAAATAATGTTTTGGACATTCAGAAAATGGTGGGGCCTGCTATAGTCCCTCGATGAACTGACAGTTCTCTTGACACAAATCAGATGGTGACAAACCTTTCATGTTTGTTTCCAAACATTATATGGGTTTCTACCCACAGACTTAACCCGTTTTGATAGTATTTTGGTATCATGTGCCAGATACATGAAGTCCAATTAATAAGAATATATCTTTATTAATTTTCATTTATATCTATCCATGAGTTTTTCAATTTGAAAAAATATATTGATGAAGTTTAATACTCAGTATATTAAGGGTGTGTGTTTTCCATTTACTCACAACACCATATTGATTATGTCAAATTGTTTGTGATTCATTTGTTTTAAATTATGACTTTGTCTATATGTAATCATTACTTAGAATTTAAACTCACCCCTTTCATTTGTTAGCCTTCAGTAGGTTATGAATAGAATACTTATTATTATGTTATCGTGGTTGCAGTTTATTAGTTTTTGTTATGTATTGTATTTTATTACCATTCCCAATGTAATTTGAGTTACATCTAGGTATCTGTTTTTTCGAAACTACTAAATTAATCATTCCTTCATTATTTCATTCAATTTAATCATTCCAATATAATAAGTAATGCACCAGCTCCAGTCTAGAGGGGTTGGGGTGTTACATAAGGAACAATGGATAGTGATCGTACTTTGTGAAAATAGATAGAAAATAATGGTTTAAGTGTTTAAAATTTTAAAGGCGAAAATTTGAAAATTTTCAATTTTAATCATCCTATGACAATACCCCCAACATTTTTATAGGCAGAATGATGTAGAGATACCTCTCCCAACATATCTATTCAATTTAATTTATTGAGTTTTGTGTATATTTCTTTTTCTATCACCCTCATGACATGTCATAAGGCTTTGGGGTATGGAGCCTCCCAATCAGGAAGAAACAACTTGCATTATATGCCAGGCCTACATAGTGTGGATTCCTCCTTCGTAGAATATCCCAACTCACAATACCTTCTCTATTGTGTAAATCCACACACCACAGTGTGTCCAATCCTCTTGCACAAAATATTGGAAAACAATCTCTATAAAAAATAGAGCTTCTACATCTTGAGCCATAGGACATGGTTTGGAATTTGATAGTTCATACATTCAAGCCTCTAAATTTGACACAAACCCCTCAAAAATAATAAAATCCAATATTTAAAATACAAAACTAAAATATACAATTTTACTAATAGCTAATGAGTTAGAGGGTGTCACACATTTTCTAAAATAGGGGGTGTTACACCAATATTGTATATTTTATTGACGATATACTTTTGTCGGGTTTTGAAAGAATGAGTACTATATCAAAATAGGTATATGGTAATGTCACTCGATGTGATACTATTTAAACTCATTATTATAGTTTTATTTTAATGTCTCATTTAATATATTTTATCCTATGATATAAAAATTTACATCATTGCCAATATTTTAGTCTTTGATAATTTAAATTGTAATATTATAATATGAGATATATGTTACCACAAGATGTAATATAAGTTTCTATGATATAGGATATTTAGATGACCAAGCTATTGATATAGATAAATATATTTTATCTTTAGAAGTGATACAAGTTACCTTTTTCCTGATAAAATATAAAAATTTATTTATTAAAAAAAATTCATTAAAGTGATCGTTCACGGTTATTTTTAATTCAAATGAAATTAGATCATATCAAAAAGATATATATTTAAAATATGGGAATTTTTTACAATGTTTTTATACATCATGAATAAAATAAGAATTATTCTTTTATTTTATCATTTTTTTAATATATATATTCAAAAATATGAAATTTAGATATTGTGAATTTAACAACCCATACCTTCTATACATAGATATCACATATTTTTATATGAATATTTAATAAATTTTATGCACACACACTTGAGGAAAATATAGGATTACTGTCTTTAGATACTTGATGGACAATAATATAATTTGATGAATGATATTCAACATCACCCCAAAGGAACTCACTATTTATTTATATTCATAGTCTTACCCAGCATAATAATTTCGTTACAAACTATGGAAACAAAACATAATAAATGATAGTCTCATAAGCTTATTAAGGGTAATAATAGAATATATAAACCAATGATCATATTAATGAACAAAAAACACAATGTTATGAGATTATGAATATAACTTACAAATTTGATACCCAATATATAATGGATTATAAACATGATTTGTAGCATAAAACAATATCATTTCAAAATACATGAACCATAATTATGTGAAATATTAATAAATAAATCATAAACCATAAGTTTATTCCATATATTTTTGAGATAATCATAAATATAGAAACCAGTTCATATATCAAGGTTAACTATCGAGACCATCAAATCATAATGGTTCAGGGATCAATACATGTTTACCATTTCATAATGGATCATGTATCATCAAGTGTTTCTCATTGAATAATGGATCATTCATTATCACATGTTTCTTATATTATATCAATTATATAATCCTATTTCCTACAGTGGATCAAGCACATTGGCTTGTTTTACATCATTATCTCATGTGATATAAATTATTACCCAATGTATTGAAGATAGATATAAGTCCCACCAATCAGATATTTGAAGAATTATTTTTCCAAAATATCGTAAAATATTTATAATATCATAACCCATGAAAATGATATGGGTTTTATAAACATGTCATCATAGCATAAGATGAGGAAAATAAATTTGTTTCTTAAACATTTCATTAATTCGTCATATCATAACCACTTGAAAAAGAAAGTCTTTCATAAAGATATTTTCATCATAAGAAACCAAATAAACAATCCATATAAATAACAATTATAATACCATTGGATTATATCCCCAATAAAACATTATAAACACCAAAGATTGTTCACTTTGATGAAAATAACTCTCTTAATAGGTCATTATAATGTTTTGAAGAATGTATCCTTTTAATATGAAATAACTACATTAAAATATAAAAATTTCATAATTAGTAAGGAAAAAATTTACTTTGAATATAATATTGAAAAAATTTAATGTAATCTTCTAATAATTGAGTTGTTATGATGGTTGAAAATCTATTTCATTTCGTACAGGTAAAATAATATCTCATTCACATTTTTGGATGAAAATTTAAAAGAACATTATTCAGAAAATAACAAGATGGTTACATTAATTTTTTTAACAATCCATGAATGGGTAATAATTAAATTAAATATCATAGAAAACCATCATTAAAAACATTATCAAAAAAATATGGATTTGGAATAAATATGATTTTTAACTGAAGGGATAAATAATGTTGATTTTATTTAAAAACATTATTTTGAACTATTGAGTACATTAAGAGTGAAAAATGAAAAGAACTTATGTAATTTTTTCAAATAAACTGACGAGAATAAAATTCCTGAGTTTATTAAGAGATATATCATAATATTTCATATAAAAAAACTTAATCATTAACAATATAGATAAAAAATCAGATTATAACATAAAAACTTTTACCACTTTGGTATATTTTTAATTATAAGACGCAAAAATAAATGAAAATTAAATTAATATGATATACCATAATTTCATGATTATTATCATAAAAGTTATTCCTAGTATGTATAAACCCCACACAATAGAAATAATTTTCATATATGGAATATGTCCCACCTAAATTAAAGTGAGATGAAAGTCCATTACATGATTGGTAACGTTTGAATCCTAAGCCACATAAATAAATAAGAATAAATGAAATATTAAATTTATTGAGAATAAATAAATTCATGATATAACATGTAAAATTGTATGTATATACACATCATAAAAGAATATGTGTGCATAGACTAATGTATTTCTCAATGTACACAATTTTAGACAAAGTCTTATACCTTTGTTTTTGCTTCCTTCGTTCTCATTCAAAACTATTGTTTAATAAATATAAGTTTATTATAAATTTATTCCAAAAAATAATAATATATATCATACCTATATATTATTTACTTATTACCCTTTAATACCAATTTATTAAAAATTATTTTTTAAAATCTAGGTTCGGTTAATAACTATTTCCTTTTTTATGTATATTTTGGTTTGGTATTTTTGATACTTTTACTTTTATAATTTTAAAATAATATCCATAATTCTAACCATGATATAAATATAATATATATACATTATATATTTATTTATATTCATCTATAAAATTTAAAGATAGGAAAATTAATGAAGCCATTCATGGAGATAATTTGTCATACGTAAGCATGAACCCTTCTTAAATTTTCACAATGGAATAAATGGAAATAAGGTAAATAATATATCAAAATTATAGAGTAATTATTATTTCATATATATCACATATATTCATTAAATTTATACTTATTTTCATCAATGTGAAGCATAGGTAAAAAAAAATCACATCACTTTGCGAGGATGCAATATACTGTAGACACTTGTGATGTTATCACATTCCAATAGAATGGAAAGTAATAAGATATATGTGATGTTATAATCTTGTTATTATAAGTATTTAATAAATATTATAAAAATATGTTAAATTCATCATTATATATTGATGTGATAGTTGGTGATGCAAAATTAACTACGTCATTTTGCGATTCAATAGTTCAACATACACGTGATAAATTATTTCATTTCCCAATAGATGTAAGAGAATATAGATATAGGTTATTCCAAAAACATAATAAAATATCAGAATATTATAGATGTTTGTTTTATTAAATTTTAATTATTAGGAGTTGAATGAGGTGGTAAGAGAGTATATAAAAAATAAATAGTTTAGAGAAGATAGTTATGTTCACTTATAAAAATATTGTTTCGATGTCTTATAAATAACTATAGCATTGGTTTTATTGAGATGAAAATAATTTTTGAATGTGGAAAAAAAATTTAAGGAGATATTTTGGATTTTTTGGTCAATTAAAATGGCCTAGGATTTGTGAATAAGTGATGGGAGGATGTTCCCTTTTATAATTGAGGAGGAGTGGGGTTTTTTATAATTACCTGAAACTATTCAATAATGGGAAGTATATCTCAACCAATGTGACAAAAAATTGATAAATAAAGGATTTATTGAAATATATGGTACATAAATAATAATACAACAAAAGAAAATGATTTAAAAATTTTATTCTTTATACTTTGAGTTTACTTACTTTTACCATTTCAGTTTTCACCACCATAACTAGTTTTAATTTATTTACCTAGGTGATTTGTTTCTTAAAACTGACAAAAAAGATCAATAATAGATAATATTGACCCAATGATTCTAAATATTTGTTATAAATTATAAAATAATAATACTATTCATGAGGAAAAATAATTTTAACATAGGAGCACATAATACGTAAAACCTCGTTTTAATCTTAATCATATTAATTTATTTTTATTTCCATTATTAATCATTATGAATGAAATTTATGATTAAACTATTATATATTAATAATTATTATTATTAAAAATTATTAATTTATTTTTCCATATTCAATTCATATAAATTATAATATTTAATTTAAATTAAAACTTACAGACGTGAAAAAGTATCCATTTTCCAATGAAAACCTATTCATTAAAAGAAAAATATTTAATATAATAAATAAATATAAGATTATTTAAAAATTAAAAAAATTATTATTAATAATGTTATTTAACAAATTTAATTTTTAAAATCATTT
Source organism: Viscum album (assembly GCA_963277665.1). Taxonomy (NCBI): domain Eukaryota; kingdom Viridiplantae; phylum Streptophyta; class Magnoliopsida; order Santalales; family Viscaceae; genus Viscum; species Viscum album. The sequence continues at coordinate 1,496,208,083 of OY728142.1, forward strand.
TAAGATAAAATTTATTTATATAAATAATTTAAATGAAAAAGAAATGTTCCAATAAAAATTTTTATTTTTCTGTATTCATGGAAAAATTACTCATTTTAGAAAATTCTCAAAAATAATATATGGTAATTTTTAAATTATTATTTAAAAAATGGATGTAATTATTTCAAAGAGTTGAGTTTTAAAAAATAATTGTGTAAAATAGGATGAAACCATTTTTTAGAAAATAACAGATTTTTTTAAAAAAATTGCTATATTATTATCCCATGCTTTGAAAAATTTATGATGACTGATAAAACAATTTATTGAAGATATAATATATAAAAATAATTTAAAATTTTCACTAATACTGACTAATTTAATTTATTTAGATAAAAATATATTGATCACATAAAAAATGTTTTTCAGAAAAACATTTCATTAACTTCCAAATTATTTTGATCTTTATTTCCTATGAACTAAAGATATATGATTTTTTCGAATTTAAAAATGATATAATTTTCATGATATAGTTATTAATATTATTAACTACCAATATTTTAGATTTGTTATAAAATATATGTTAAGATTTTAATATTAATAGAATATTTCTGTTTATTAAAACTTGATGTTGAATATAATTGAAGGTATCAAACACAATAAATTTATATTAAAAAAAATCATAAAATATTTTGGTTTTATATTATAAACCCTAAAATAAATTACATCATTCTATTTTTAACTTGTTCTCGATGATCAAGGGTTTGAAATGTGAGACTTGTTTTATATAAAAACCTCATTGTTAATGGGTTAATAAAAATTCATCTTGATAAGAGGTAAAATGCAAGTACCAAGTCATATATTATCACACATTACTAATATTCCAAATAGGAAAAAAAATAGTTTTATGTGACAATATAGAATTGGATGAAAATTAATTCCCATAAATAATTGATCATGAGAATTTAAATTAACATGAGACAATTAATGAAAAAAAAATCATAAACCAAACTGGTGAGAAGTATAACACCAAATCATCAGATGTTAATGTAATTGGATAATTGTTTTTCCCAAGATAATTTTCCTATAGTTACTAATTTTCCGGAGTAAAATATACTAATTCAATTCCAAAAGAATAATATAATCCTTTGGTTTTTTTTTTATAAATTTCCACTTAATATCTTGCTCTGTGAAATAATGATGAGTATTCAAACTTAATAGAATAAAGTCAAAATTTAAAGGATCATAAAATCTATAAAATATTGATAATATATTCCTTCTATCTCTAGTTATCAGCAATACCAAAATGGATAGCACAAGTTATCCAATATGGATAATTCTTTATATGAATAAATAATACATAAATCTCTATAACCCCATTCAATTTTCAACTTAAACTATTCCATAAATTTTTAATCTTAATAACCTTCTAAAATATAAAAATTTAGGAATAAATTTAATAAATTTACAAAATCAATTTAGCATTAATCCACCTAATATCAGAAAATATATCTAAATTTTCACATACCAAATAGATGAATAAGAGGGTTATATACTCCCCTTAAAATGGTAATAAGAAAAATTACCACAAAACCTCATTTAAAATATACACACTTCCTAATTACACAAATAAATGAAATATTATTGAATATATTCCACAAATCAAAAAATGTTGTTAAATCCAACAATGACAACATAAACCACTTTTTAAAAAATCCATAATCATATCCAAGGTCATAAATTATATTAAATTTACTTTATCCATATCCATAATCTCTTTATCCCAACTAAACATCATTATCTAAATATCAGGAACATATGAAAGGTTATTTTTACCTAAATCACGTGTCTTCCAAAAGATACCACCTTTCTTTTAATTTATTATTCTATGTCATAATTACCATTGAAAATATTCTTTAAAATTCATATTGAAAAACATATAAACCCATTCCTATTATATTTAAGGATTCATATACCATAATTAATTAACTCTAATACATAAACACTGCAATTACTCCTCTAAATTCTGAAACTACAAACTTGGTTTCACTATCTTATTATTTACCACCTATTTCCTTTCATAAGTCATTTTTATTCTATTCATCATCAAAAGAAAATACTTTACTCATATAACCCTATTGATCTTATTCTAGAATATTACCCTTTGGACGTAGACTTGAATAATGATCATACTTTTTTACATTTGATACATTCAACCATTAATGATTCCATAAGGAAACCACTATTATCATCCATTGCATTAACTGAACTTTTCATTTTTCCTTGGAAGTAACTTACTCTATACCTTTCCCCTCCATATATAAAACTTCTTATCATTATCTTGAGACATTCCATAGATGTATTCTTTCAATATTATTGATATATTGTTAACTAATCTTCTTTACTTTGTGGTCTCCACCCCTCGATATCTCATATAACTCTATCATTATCTTAATTGGTGATTTTTAGAGATTTTGAAGGTGCATCTTGTTTATCATATATCATGATAACTGATTAGAAATAATCTCAATATTTTTTACTCAAGTCATAATCCTATTTGGTTTCTCATTAAAACATTGTCTATCACATTCAATGTTAACCAAATTCTTTCTGGTTCTCACCATTGAATAAAACCAAAAGAATAGTATGAACACAAATATTATAGTGATAATCCACATAATTGTGAGAATTCATTTCTCATATATCTAAATCATTACACTTATTTTTAATTACAACATATGTTTAACCTAGGCCATCCATGATCATCATTTGTTCAAATCCTTCATGATGGTTCATAATGAGTTATTGAACATATTTAGAATATCCTATGGGAGTGTCAAAAAAAGTTTTTAGAAAAAACCACTATTGTAAACTATCTATCAATTGCATCCATTTCAATGCTCCCTTATTATAGTTATTACACATATGTAAAACCTTTCAAGAGCCACATACACTTTTAGTATCAATACAATGATGTAATTTGTTGGAAACGTTTCTCTATATCCTTTAAAAAAATTATTAGAATTTTTCCTAAACATAGACTTGTCGTTATACTTTTATATAGATTTATTTTTGGGCATCATACTAATTATTTCTCATCATAGTTTCCAATGGTTAGATAATATTTTTACTCTAATTTAAAGTATATTGTCCCAAGATTGTGTACATAGATATCATATCTTTTAAGATAAATATTAAATACATTTCACAAATAAATGCATGAGGGATATATCGATTAATTACTATAGAGACCAGATACACATTCCCCTTATTTCATGAAATATCTTCAATGTAACCCTTAAATATATCCCAATTTAGTATTATTTAAATACATATCCTACTTAAAAATTTATACATAACCTGGGGAAATGAAACAAAAGAAAGGGTGAGTTTAGATTCTCAATATGTTTAAAACTAGAATAAATCAAATGATGATCATATGAAAAAAATAGAAGAATAACAGTATGATATTTTTAAAATAACTTACAAAATTCATAAACAATATTTAATGGATCGTAAACATGATCCATGGAATAAAAAATTGTCATTTAAAAATAAATAATCCATAAGAGTGAGAAATCATCATAAATCAATCATGAACTCTATGTTTATCCAATATAATCATGGATCCATTTTAAATAATGAAACCATTTTATATATCACGGTCATGTACAGGGATCATAAAATTTTAAATGATCAACAATAAACACATGTATACCATATAATAATAGATCACACATTATTATGAGTTTCCCATTTCATAATAAAATATTAAAAATCACCAATTTATATAGTGGATCGAGCACATCAACCCATTTCCCATATCATATCGAGTATATCTCCATGTTTCCCATCATTATCACATGAGATATAAATCATTACATAATGCATTAGTGGTAGGTATTGGTCCCAACAATTATATAATTTATAAATATTTGTGTCAAACGATCATAAAACCATAATAATATCATAACCCATGAAAATTAAATAGATTTTATAAATCTCCCATTACAGAATAACATGGGGAAAAGAAATGGGTTTCAACAAAATTTCATCATTTCATAAAATTAAATCCCATTGAAATTGAATGTGTTTCAAAAAAATATTTTCATCATAATAATAATTGTAAATCATCCAAAAAAATTATATAAAAGGCACCATGAATCATACCCGTAGGAAAACATAAGAATCACTGAAGGAATTTGTCATTATTGAATTGAAATTCATTTAAAGATCATTAAAAAACGTGATGAAAATATAATTTTCCTTTAAAATTATTTTTTTAAAATATAAAAATTTCCAATATATTTAGATACTGATTTTATATGAAAATTTACATGAAAACCATTAAATTAGTTTTAAAAAAATGCAGTGGTCCTGATGGTGGAAAATATAATTCATATCATACATGTTAAAATAAATATTTCATTGACATTTTTATAAGAAAATTCAAAAAGTTCATTGTTTAGATTATTATAAGATGATTCCTTTTTTGGTAAAAATATAACCATGGTTTAAAATGATTTCAAAAAAATATAGTAACACATTATCAGAAACATTTGTAGAAAATATGGATTTGGAGGAAAACGGATTTTCAACCGATGTGAGAAATAATGTCGATTTACATTGAAAAAACTGTTTAAACATTTGAATACATAAATAGAAGAAAAATAAATTAAGAAATTTAATTTAAATAAATTATCATTAGATTATAAAATTCATGAGTTTATTGAGATATATATATATATATCCCAATATTTCATTATTGGAAAATTAATCATCAACAACCCCTGTAAACAATGAGATTGAAATATAAAACCTTTTTACCACTTTGTTATCAACTAAATCGTAATACCCATGAAGAAATTAAAATTATATGGATAAGAATATCATATAATTTCCTGGTAATAATTATAATATTTATTCAGATGAAAAATATATACCACACAAAATTAATAAGTGGTGTATAATCTTGTTTCTTGTAGAAATTAATGTGAGATAAAAATCCCCTACATGCTTTGGTAACATTTGAATCATAAACCCCATGAAATAATAAAATTAATTGAATAATTAAATATCATGAGAAAAAATAAATTAATGATATAACAAGTAAAAGGTGATGTATATATATATCATTAAAAATATAGGTTCATAACAAATCATATGTCCCAAAAAAGACACTTTGAGATAAATTCCCTTACCTTTAGCTATGACATCCTTTATAATCATTAAAACCTAATATAAAATATGTGTGTGTGTGTTTTTTATAAATATATTCCAAAAAATTATTAATATATATTATACCATAATTGATTTACCCGTGACATTTGGTTAGATGTTTTTTAATAATTCCGAATTTAAATCATGTTTTAGGTAATAACGACTTCTTTTTTAATATATGTTTTAGTTTGTTATTTTTCGTAATTTTATATTGATCAGGGTTAAATTATATTTAAAATTATTAAAATGATATAAATATCATATATCTTTGTTATTTATTTATTTAGAGTCATTCATAAAATTTAATGATAGGAAAATGAATTATACCATTCATGGAGAGAGTAGGTTGTAGATACGTATGAATGTTACTTCCATTTTGTTAAATGATGTAATGAATGTTATGTAAATATTATATTTTCCTTAAATAGTCATTATAATTTCATATATATCACATATATTAATTAAATTTTGTTCTATTAACGTTTTTGAAAGGCATCTGTGAAAAAAAAATCACATCAATTCATGAGGAGGTAGTTTTTTATTCACACGAGCGACGTTATCGTATTCCCATATAATGGAAAGTAAGATGGTATATGTGATATTGTAATTTTATAAGTATAATTTTTTTTTCATAAATATAATATAGATATGTTAAATATATCATTGTATATATCCATGAGAGGTGGCGATGGAAGATGAATTACATCGATTTGTGAGGCAGTAGTCTACAACAATTTCATTTTCATTTGATGCTAGAGGAGATGGATAAAGGTTATTCAATAAACATAATAACAACTATGTATATGGTAGATAATAATGTTATTATATTTGGATTTATTAGGTTATTAAGGAATGTTTTAAGAGAAGAATTGAAAAGAAATAACTTAGTTATGACAAATTCTTTTGCTAAGAAAAAAAATCATTTGGATCTCTTTTTAAGAACCATAAGATTTTTATTTTTCGATGAAAAAATGATATAAAATGTGGATAATCATTTTTGAGAGATTTATATTACGGTTTTGTTCAAACCAATTGTCTTAATAGGTGTGAATAAGTGAGGGGAGGAAGTTCCCTTCTATAATAGAGATGGAGAGGCATTTTTGTAAATACTCAAAAAAATTGAATAATGGGAAGTCACTTTCACCCCATGTTCCCCAAAAATTTATAAATAAATTATTTGAGGAAATACATCTTCAATAAAATCCTCTACCAAAAAAACATGTTTTAATTGTTTAATTGTTTATCCTTTATGTTTACTTTTATCGTTTTAGTTTTCACCATGGTAATGTGTTTTTTATTTATTTACCTATGAGATTTATCCCTTTACCATAAAAATAAAAATTCTATTATTGTATAATATGGACCCAATAATTATTAATATTAATTCAAATGTATCAAATAATAATCCTATATATGAGTAAAATTAATTTTAACATAAATTCATATAATATGAAATACCCCATTTTAATCTAAACCGCAAAAATTAATTTTTATTGTCTTTATTATTAACTTGAATAAAATTTAAATTAATCCTATTGTATAATATTTTTTATTTTTTATAAAAAAATTAATCTATTTTTTCAAATTCAATTCACAAAATTAGAATAATTTTGTTTAAAATAAATCCCATAGATGTCATAAAGATGTAGTTTTCCAAAGAAGAAAACCTCATAAATATGAAATGTGTTAATGTCAAAAAATAAAATAAAATTGATTAAAATTACCTATATTTTATTATTAATTAAATAATTTTTCTAATTTTACTTTTAAACCCATTTAAATTTAAAATTATCTTTGTAAATATTTTAAATAAAAATGAAGTTTCCAAAAAAGCTTGTATTCTTCATCATTCATCAGTAAATTAATAATTTCCTAAAAATATAAAAATTTCACTCTAAGATAATTTTAAAAATATTATTTCTCATGTAAATTTTTTTTCTTAAATTTGTGAATTTTTTTTTAAATTAATGGCATATAATGTTATGGGTTCATTTTTTAGAAAACAATTCATTTCTTTAACATAAAACTTGATTTATTATTATTCCATTATTAGAAAAATATTAAATGAATGATAAAACATTTTATTCAATATATAATATATAAATCTCATTAAAATTATTCACCAATAGTAAGTAATTAAATATATTTACATAAAAAACATCATGAGCATTGAAACAGTTTTTTAGAAAAACATTCATTTTACTTCAAAATGATTTTTATCTTCAATACAAATTAATTACAAAAAGTAATTTATTTTATGAATGTGAAAACCATATAACATTAATTAATTTTTTACACTATTCATACAAACCAATTTAATAGATAGGTTATAGTGGGTCGGTTTAAATAATAATATTAAATGTATATTATGGTTTGTTAAATCTTGAGGTTTCATGTAACAAAAATGATCCATGAAATTAAATTTATTTAAAAAAATACTGAAGAGTTGAAGTGAATATTTGTAAACAATATATTAAATTATTTTTTATATGTTTTATATCATATATTTCAAGATTTTCATGTATGGTGTTTAATAATATTTAATTTATTTCATCAAAAATTTATATTTTTTTATAATTATAAAATAATGTTATATCAAACTAATATTTGGTACTTGAATTTAAAATTACTGATTATATTTACATTGAATATTGAGTAATTTTCTTTTAAAGGTGAAACTTTTAGTAAGACTTATCATTATACGAAGGGTTTATAACCTATTTAGAAGTATTCAGTTTTTCTATTCTTCAAACCATAATTATCTTGGGTTGAATTTTTTTCCTTGGATTTTAATCCATTACAAAAGTGGATTATCATATAATATTTTAATGATACTAAAATATATATTTTTTGAATAATATAGTGAAATTTTATTGGGAATTTATAATATAAATTGTTGGTTATATAATATATGAACATTAACATGACTAAAACATTATATTCTTACTAAAGGCATGACATGCATAAATTTAATCATTTTAATCACGCACATATATATATTTCATGTAATTAATGTAAAAATGGAGAGATATTTATAATAACTCAAAATAGAAAATCTTTAACTTCATTATAATGAAATAACTCATTGAGACCTTGATCATCCAAATGGGATAGTGACAAAATATTTGGTTACTCATTGACTATATTTTTCAAATTATGAAAATTATGGGTGAAAATAATAGGATTGGATGTTTGTATCCAAATTAATATTTGGGATATTCTTGCTAATGTAACTGAAATAATATTATGTACATCAAGAAATATATTTGATATAATTAATTATTTTAATTTTTCATATATTTTTTCACTCAACTATCTAAGAGATATATAACATATAAGGGATATTATTTTCTACCAAAATACCTATTCGATGAGAAAAATACTAAATCAGACTCAAATAATAGTGAAATTCTAAATCATAAACAACTAATATATAAGATATATTGGGTCATAATTTTAAAGTTAGAATGATCAATAAAATCTATTATTATACTTGTTCTATAAATATATCCTTATTTTGAATGGAATTAAACAAAAATTTCATGTAACTAAGATCAATTTGAGATTTTGTTTGTTAAATTATAAATATGTACTATAACTTGATATGTGTTTTTATTTTTCAATTAATGTTCCATTATTAGAAAGATATATGTGTTATAATTTTGACACATGTGTATTATATATTGGTTTTGTATTATATGTTTTTATAAAATTATATGTTCTGAAAAATAATAGAGAATTGGTTAAGGTATAAGAGTATATGATTATAAGAAATGAAGTAAGGGTTATTTCATTGAGAGGGGAAACATTTAATCTGTATTTATGTTGGGAATTTTTATTAGAATCAAAAAATTGTAATTATGTTTTATCCATAAATATAAATTCATTTTTTTATTTTTTATTTTGACAATAATTCAGTATCTATCTTGATTAAAAATAATAATTATATATACATGAATAAATGGAGTTTTTCATTAGAAATATGATTTATGTTTTATATATCTATGATTATTATAAAACAATTTATGACATTCAATACAATAAGATCAAAGTCAGTGAATCTTACACTATATATAATGTCACCATAAAAATTTGAATTATGAATGTATCCAAATAATCCCTTATGATATATTATTAAAATAAATTGGTTATAGGTAATTTGATACTTATAAATGTTTTTTATTAGGAAAGATGATCAAATATACTTTATTCCAAAAAAATAGAAATATAAAATGAAACATTTGAATTACTACATATTAATATATGTTTTTTAATGAATAAACAAGTTAGGGATGGTTTTTTCACTTAGGTACATTGAACGATAAATTTTATCAGTATGGTAATGTGTTTATAATGAAATGACTATTTGAAACAATTTAAATATTGATGATATTAAAAAAATTAAGATTAATATATTATTAGGCAAGAGAATTGAAATACATAAATTAGATCTTTGTAAGGAAATGTTCAGCTAAGAGTTTATTGATAGTCTATGAAATTATCAAACTCTTTTAAAAAATAACTCCTCTTAATACACCATAGTGTTATGTTTATCTTAATAGATGAATTGTACCCTGTTAGACTTTTTTTGATCAAAGATAAGTTAATGTTGAAATTTTCAATCTATTTTGGGGTTATACTCTTAATATTATTAATCTCTTATTTAACTTAATTCCAAATCTGTCAATTATAGGGTTTCCACATAAAATTTAGACTATAAATTGAACCAACATTTATTTTATGAGAAATTGATGTTGTAAATACTATTTGAAGCATATGATTTCATATAAACATGGGCCTCATTCTAATAAATGTATATTTTTTAGGTATCCAAAGGGAAAAGTTATATTATTTTTATAATCATGTTGAATATTAATTATTTTTATTAAACTAATATATTTTTTGAGAAAATATATTTTTCTATAGGAATTACTTATACCGTAATGTTCCCTAGAAAATATTTACAACAGAACTATGAAAATGGGGTTGAATATGGGTGTATCTAATTTTAAATTTCCAAAACATAATTTCCTTAGAATGAGTCAAATTTTATAGATCCCATAAAAACATATTCCAAATATCATAAAATAAATATATGGGAAATAACACACATAAAGAAATAGTAATTCTAATAGTATTATATCATTGTTTGCAAAATTATTTTTTCATTGTTTATGGAGATGTCCATGAAATGAATTTTCATGATCATATCATAAAGTGATTAAAATATTTATCATTTCCCATTATAGGTTTTATTCCTAAATAATTATTGTAATCCTTTATTAAGAAAAAATATTTTCGTCATAGTTGGGAAGATATTTTTTATTATTTATGATTCTATAGTATCAATGATCATCTTTTCTTCTTAATATTGTTCTAAAATTAAAATATTAGTAAAAATTGATCACTAAATTCTTCATAAATAATATATCCAATGCATAAAATATAATATTATTGAATATTATCACACAATATATCTAAAATGAAATAATAAATGTTTTCTATCCATAATTAAATAGATTATGAAACTTCAACTTCTTTAATTTCTTTTAATATTATACCTCTATTTCAATAGATAATTATATTTTAACTCCTTGATTAATATGATCTAATTTGAATCAAAACACAGGAATGAAATTTTATAATATTATATATAGGCCATGTACATTATGGATATTTTTATTTTTATAATATTATATATACTACATATTAAGGCTTTATAAATGCTGTTGACTTTATTATGCCACTGCATGGGGAGGAATCATTGGTGTTTATTGTGGACACAGATTTCCCCTATCAAAGGTTTGGATCAAAATATAGACACCAATATAGATATTATGTGTTTTTATAACTAGTATATATTTGGGAGAAGTTATATATTTATCTAGGTATTTATAAGGTGGTAAAGTTCCCAAATAAATACTAATAGTGACACTGTGTGGTTGAATATTAAATCTGTGTAATATCGAAAAGTAACATTGAGTGTAGATCCGAATACATAGCTAGTACCCTCCTCACCATCCATCTGACGTAAACTCCTGGTGAAACAGTTTGTGAGGTGTATGTAATAAATCATCAGAGTACACAACGTGTATAGTGGACCAAAAGTTGTTTACAGTCCATGTTAAACAATCAACAGCTAGGAAGGCCATGTATGGGATACAAAACTTGACCTTAACCCAAAGGGACTACACGCCATGTCCAGTGGACCACAAGGTGTGTAGTCCGGCTAACCGTGGGCCAGTCTGTCTTGGTCAACATATAATGTAAGAATTTACTACATTGAGTGTCATTATGGAACACGAATTGAGTAATTTCAGAATTACTCCTGATGTGATGAACACAAATACACTGTGTGGGATTCATATTACACATCATGTATGGAAGTTTACATGGTGTGTAACTCTGAATTCATATCATGTAATATCTTGTTACATGGAGAGAATCGACGACACCTCTTATTGAGATCCTCAATTTAATTTTAAACAAAACATTATTTGTTTCTATTAGATCTGTGAGAAATGATAAATGAGGAAAATATCTCGTAATTTAGATTACAAGAATGAATAAACCTGAATTGACAAATAAATTATTAAATCACAAATTATCAATTAATTATATATATAATTATAAACAAAAATATGCCTGCTCCGATATGACTTGGAGGTTCTGGGCACATCAGAAGTGCGGGATTGGTGGTTTCCAACTTTGATTTTTTCCATATTTAATGAAATAATTGGGATCAACATGCTGATGAATTCCAATAAACACAGAATTGAATCAGGGATTAATAAAAAGGAAGAGAAATACTGAAAAAATAGAGATATGTCCATTATGTTTAGTTTATAATTAATTGAAATTAAATTAAATAATTACCACAAAGGAGATTCTTTCTTGGTTGATGTGTTCGACCCTAGATATGTAGGGTGAATTCATTGTATTATAGAGAACAAGGGTATATATACTCTAGCAGTGATCCACACATGCTTTATGAATCTTTGGACACCTCCGAAGGAGAGTCCTGGTGAAAGCATTAAAGATCCGTACACTTGCATCGTCTACCTTCGATCCACTTGAGAACCACATCCAACGAATTATCCTTAATCCTATGGAGGAGGACCTATCTCATTCTTGAGAATGTTCTTGGAGAAGAAATAACCCTCTAGGATCGAGATAAATTCTCCAAATTTTTATGCACAACACCATTTGATAGCTTGTGGGGTTTCTCTTTAGATAATTAAAGAATACTTTAATTGAGAATTTAATTCACCAAATAATTATTAAATAATATTCATAGGAGACTTAATTATTTTATTAACCAAGTGAAACCATCACACCAATATTTGTTTTATATTAATTATCTTATTATTTTTATTGGGTATCAGATAGTTTGGGTTGTGGCCCGACTTTAAATTTCTAAGCTCTTATTTAGAAACGAATGTTTCTCCCTTGGTTGTGTCTAGAGCACCACGGTCGATGTCGTGCGACCTCACTTGGGTCACCACTCGACCTCTCCCAGTTCACTTCACATCCTTCCCAATGTTTAACTAATGATATAAGATGAATTAATAATGGTTTTAAAAATAATAATAACATTAATATCACTTGAGAATATTATTATTATTTTAATGGATAATAATTTAATTGAGAGTGTTATTCTTATTAATAGAATTTTAGTAAGTTTATAATTGTATAGTTTATTATTTAGATTGTTATGTTTGTTATTACCTTATTATTATTATTATTATCATTACCATTTTTGTAACTGGATATAATTATTTTCCATTTACTTTTATTATTATTATCATTAATATTTTTATTTTAGTTTTCCACTACTATTATTATCATTACTTTTAATATTATTTTTTTATTTTGTTTTTTTATAGGGTTTTTTTCCCACCCTTCTCCTTCCCTCATCCATTCACACGCCCCTCTCTGTGGTACCCTTCTATTCCACACCCTTCTCTCCCTGGTACACTGCCGTGCTGCACCCCCGTCTCCCTGGTACCCCGCCTCCCTCCACCCCCCTCTCCCTGGTACCCCGCCGGAGTAGTCGTCACTCGACCGACCACCTCGCACCTCCACCCATTATTCTCTAACTATTCCCAGAAGACAATCTTTCACGCCACACCTTGGTCCAGCTGCCATACGTCCCCTACTCTCACTCAGTCTTCCATCATTGCACCCTTTCCCTCTCTGATGCACAACACCTCCCACTCATATTTCTGTCGTACCTCCGCCCGATCGACTGGAAACATGTTGTGACGGACAAACTGCACCATCCCAAGCCTTCCACTTTCAACTTACCCCTTCCCCAAACACCCTTCCGCACATTTTTGTCCTTCCGTGTGCACTGTACCCCTTCTGATAGGTCCCTCCCCTCTTTTCATTGAGTTTTGTTTTGAATGTTTTTTTTCAATAGGTACGGTGTCCATTATAAGGTCTGTTCTTGTTTCATAGTGGTCCTTTATTAGGGTTCTAATTTTAATTTTATGGTTTGTGTTCCTGAATTAATGTCCATGCTTGGCTCCTTATGATGAAAACGGCGAGTGATTGAAGTTTCACACTGGAATTTGAAAATTTCACACAAATTTTTAGTCTTTTTTTTCAACCGAGGTAGGTGGTTCCATATCTAATCATTATTTAATAAATAAATTTGCATTTTTAATTTTTTTAATATGTTATTTAATTATTTTTTGTAGAGTGAAGTTATTTTTCATTGGAGTTTGATTCGCATTGAAATTGTTAGTATCATGTTCATGTACGTGTGTGTTTTCTATTGTAAACTTTTATCTAGTCAGTTGTTAATGATTTTTAAATTATGTTGTTAGCTTATTGACTTGTGCTTGTGGTGAATATTGTATTTTTGACATGACATCGTGTGCATTTAGCTATAAAAGATTGGTTTTTTGGGTTTAGTGGTTAACGCCAAGCCATTTCTTTTAAATTGTTTTATAAGATTTTATTTTTGGTTTGTTAAATTTTGTGGTTTATGCAATTGTGTTTTTCATATGGTTTAATGTTTTTCCATCATACTATTTGGGTGGTGCAGGTCAAACTTTAAAATATTATTTTAGTGTGTTTGATATGTGAATGTTTTTGAATTTATAAATGGTTACTTTCGTTTGTGTAAAGACAAGTGACACCCATTTTCTATTGCATTATAATTTTATTTATTGTTTACTTAATTATGAAAATGGTGTGAAACGTGTTTGAAAAATTATTTAGTGTGTGACTTATTTCAAAATGGTGTTTACGTGCCTATGTGGTGGTTTGTATAGTGACGAGTGTCTTTTAAATTGTGTAGATGGTTTAATTGAGTACCTAAGCAATGCAGAATATGTTTTGAAATGAATTTGGAGTGCGTATGGTTTTAAAAGCGGATTTAGGTGTACAAATTGTGATTTTGTGTTTGTAAGTACCATGTTTGGCTTTAATGCATTATTTTGACGTGTGAAATGAACTTGAAACTTGTTTGAGCTGAAACTAGGAAGCTAGGGTAGCTAGAAGGGTGGACTAGACTAGTGGGCTAGAGTTCTGGACGTGACTCGAACCGGTTTCACCGAATAGACTGAAGATTGAAAAAATAACTAAAAATATGATTTTATGAGGGTTGTGGCCTTCTAATCCATGTTTTTCTGGGGGTCTTGGCCTTCTAATCCATGTTTACTGAGTTTTTTGGACTTCTAATCCACGTTTCACCAAGACACGAAGATCTAGGGGCCGAAGCTTGCTAACTCCAATGAGGCCTCTCCCATATTTGGTTCTCATTGGTTACTTTACACTTGTTAGAGCGACACACTGGTTATTTTAAAATGTGCGTGTGTGTGTTTTAATTTAATTTTTTGTATTTGAAACTATTTTATTTAATTCTGTTTTCTTTTAAACTATTCAAGTATTTATTTCTTTTCTTCAATTAATATTGTAAATGTATTTTTCATTTAATAATTATGCATGGAACCTTTTTATTGGGTAACGTCCTATTGGGACCTTGGACCACACCCTACATACACCTTTGGGTGTATGTATACCATTTTCTCTATGTATTCTAGGTTGAGGAATCATGCTCAGCGATGGGGTTTTGGTCATTGATGGTCTTCTCATGCTGGTTGGTTGTTGGTGGAATGAGGATGTTGCCCCTTTATTATTTCTTAAAGGTTTGAGTTAGAGTTAGTTTCTTTTGTTGTCGTTTACTCTGGGATGTTCTATCAAGTTGTAAACTTTTAAATCTATTTTTTGTTTATGGGTGTGTCTGGTCGTCACTTCACAGTTTCATTTTATTTTACTTATCATTGGTTCTGTGATTTCTATTTCTGGTTATTCGTTCCCATGTGTAATGTTTTGATAGCCAGGCACTTGTTCTAGCCCATGGGGAATGGGAATGCCCTTAGGGCCATGTCGCGGACTAGGTCAGGCGTCAGGTCGGATGGCGACCCAGCCCGATTTGTGACAAAACCCTCCATTTAAAATAATAATGTCAATGTTATTATTTTTTGACATGTTCTTAATTGCAAGTTACAATTAAATATGACTTTCTGGAAATAGCATTTAATATTATTATTTATCACTGGACTCAAAAAATGTTCCACTAATACTCCTCAGTATTTATCAAGCCTTGAATAATGACTTTTTATTTATTAAATAAATATAACTCCATTATTATCCGATAAACAAATAAATATTATATTAACAAAAAATAGAAAAATAAATATTTATTAAATATTCTATCTATAAAATATTCTCTCGATTACATAGAGACAAAATAAATGCATTCAGATATACATGAATAATTATTAAAACTCAATCGAGAATATTTTTTATCATACTTATTACAGAATAAATTATGTAAATTAGATTACGAATACACTTAGTTTGTGAGCCTCTAGGCCTCTTTATTAGTGGAATTAGGTGAACCTGCCCAAAATAAAATTTTAGCATCTAGAAACATGCCAAGGCAAACAAATAGAATGAATTTAATACATCATTGACATGTAACCTCATAATAATTTTTAACAAGTATTACAATCCCTTTTCCTCAATATCTCCAATCAAGCGGGTTTCATGCACCTGTCAGCAACCCATGTGCTTGATTTATCATTATTTGATATCCTGAAAATTGAAATTTCATATTGAACAACGTGGACATGGATTTATTTGGGATATATCATTATCATCAATGGGATTGAGATATCATCTTTTGTAATTGAACAGAAAGGAAAACGTTTTCTCTCATTATTCATTAATTCAGTATTACTCGTGACATATTTAATATTTCATACCTCAACAAAAAAATATGTCATAATATTTATCATGAATATATCTAAGTTTGTAATTCTTAAAACCCATTAATAATAATTTTAAAGTCTAAGGACCAATACACACATCCGTAGAGCGGAACAACCAATGAAACTTATAAATGTGGACTTCTTACTGGTGGGTCTCATTCTCATAATATCCTCCTAGAAATTACCAAGGGAATACACCATGAGAAGGTTTATAAAAGTATTTTGAGTCTCTACCCTTGATAGTATTTATCATTTGTCTCCCTTCAAATTATATCATCCCGTTACAGAACATTTGTTCAATAATAGTGTTATGGAACTTATCATTCTTATCATATTAGGGATCCGGTTTGACCTTATAGTGCGAAAGCTACTCTTAGGAAAATATCACAAAAATATCATGCTGAAGATCAATCATGATGTGATAATGATTTTGTGAATATCCATATAATGAATATATGTTTATCATAAACTATAAATGATGTTTGTTCTAGGGAACCAACTCAAATATTAATAACCAATTTTCTTTAACTCCCCTTCTAAGGTATTCTCTATATGCTTTATCCCATTACTCATCATGTTGTGTGTTCCATGTGTCCCATGTTGTAGTTCCTATACATGCATGATATTTTCAAAAATTTTGAATTCCTCTTTTGCACATGATAGAAATATTTTTTCAAAAACTCTCTAGGAGAGAAGTTTATCAGGCATAACCCCCCTCCCACAATATAAGATTTATAATACCTTGAGATTTTAATATATAATTTACTTTTAAATAATACTATGATTAATAGATAATTTTACACGTGAAAATAAACTAAAATGACTCATGAAATATTATAATAAAACTTTAGTGAATGTAAAGATACTAATAAATTTTTATAATTACATTTTTTTGATTGAGGAATTGTAATGATTATAAAATTATTAATTATTGTGAAATGATTAAAATAATTCAACGGTAAAGAGGGGTATTTATAAAAAAATTGGTTTCCAAATATTATTTATTTTAATAAGATGACCTCTTTTAAAAGACTTCAATGTATGAATTAATAAATTGACACCCAATTAATTATTAATTTATTTTAAATATGATTAAGAATAATAGATGATTTAAAAAGTCATTTTTTAATAATTAATGTTTTTATTTAAAATTAATTTTTTCATTTAAAAGAAAAAATAATAAATTTTATAATTTTAATATTATAAAATGATATTTATTATTTCTCTTGAAAAAAATTCTTTGGCTACATTTTCTGGATGTTTTTGAAAAGGTTAATATTTATATTAATCGTCAAAATTTTCATTTTTACAAATAACATTACATTTATTACATTATCATGATACAAGAATAACATAAAATTTTATAAATACCATTAGATAGACCAGAATATATGATTAAGGATAATAATAAAACATTTTAAAATACTTTTTATTTAATTTGGAAACCCATGTATGGCATTTTAAATCTTATGTGATGTTTTAATATACCAAGAGATCTTTTTTTATCCTATTGATTAATTAATTAATTAAAATGTGACATTAAATTTTAGATTATCTTTAATTTATATAAATATATATTTTTATTCATGATATAATTAATTTTATGGGAATAGTTTCTATACATGATCACATAAATTCATTTTTATACTAAAAAAGGGATTTTTATAAAAATTGTTTTTTATTATTACTGGCTTACTTGTATTAAAATTAAATTTTATCCTCTTTATAAATTGAATATTTTATAATTAATTCCTCATTTGGAATCAAAATATTCAAATTTTTAAATAATTTTCTGTTCACTATTTGTTGAAGTGTATATTTCTATAGTAAAATTTTATCTCCACAATAAGAGTTAAAGTGGTTAACTATGGGTTAAAAAGATATCAAGAATAATCTATGAATAAAAGTTTTATGTTTTTTTGGATGGATTTTGACCTTAAATTATACTATATTCAATACATTTTTCATTTTGTGTCACATTTAATGAAAATGACATTATATTATATTAAATTTTTGAGTAGTTACAAAATTTTCACCCTTCTCATTTTTAAAATGGAACCTCCTCTCAGTACTTTTACATGCACCTTGAGACCATTATCATAATAAATATATTCCCTTTTACCCTCTTACCACCCATATTCAATACTTATTGGTTCTGGGCTTCCAAAAATACCCATCCAAAAATCCTTAATGTGTTATATAAAAATTATCCAAGGAAGAGGTATATATTCATACAGATCTTTTTCAAGATTCATTTTCTTAAAACACCTCATAATATTCTTTAACCTTTTAAAAATAGTAAAATAAATATATTTACTATAGTGTAATGTTTTTACCTTACATGTATAACTTTATTCTATTTCATTTCCATGTAATAGAAAATAAAAATATCATGCATGTGTGTGTACGAACTACTGCCTCTATGAAGCAATGTATGTAAGTAATCACCAATTCCTCTAATTGATTGTTATATAGTTGTTTTTAATGAATATATATGAAATATATGATAATAATATTATTATAGATAGACAAAATAATATATAATTACCTTTCCTCATATCTTTTGGAAAATATAAACATCACTTGTGTATATATATGTACTACCGCCTATACGAAGCAATGCAATTAATTTTTTAACCCACATAATATGGATGATTATATTTATAAATATTGAATAAATATGATATTTAGTATATAGTTATGTTATTTAATAGATAAATCATTATATAATTTCATTCCATTCCCTCTATTTAAAATAAAAATGCTCCTCATGCATACCTGCAAAATACCTCGTCATTGAGGGTTGTCTATAATTTTTCTTAACTTCTTTACATGGATAGTTATAAAATTTAATTTAATGTATAAATGTGATATATGATTCCTTATTTAAATTATTAATATTCTAAAACTATGAACAAGTAGAAAATACTATGACTACCAGATCATATATGCATGAGTAATAAAATAATTAACAGTTAAATAAAAGATTTTAACAAATAATTGGAAGTATATGGGTAAAATTAAGTTATGAATAAATGAAATAGAAAATGATAGTTTTCAATTTAGATTATATTTATGTGAATAAAAAATAAAAATTTATTAAATAGGATTTCAAAATTCGCCAGACCATGTGTGAATCCAAAGTGATGGATTCATATCTCAATATTCTTTCTTCTAGACAAGAATTGAATAAATCCACAATTTCCATCATATAATGTATATTATACATATTTTTAATATCATATCATTATTCATCAATTAATCATGTTAATTAAACATCAATTTTAAATTATATCTTTCATGATGTTTTTATTTCAGTGTTACAATATCTATATGGGTTTATTGTATAATCATAATATTTATGGGGGTTTTGTAAATTTAAATTATCATTGGGTAAATTTTATATTTATTCTATTAAACCCTATATGTTTTCTTTTAATTTGGAATAATTTTCAAAAATTATGTCAACTTTTCATTTCTTTGGTACTCAGAACCACATAGAGAATGTTTATCAAAAGACTAGGCCTTAAATCATTACCTAATCATGAGTTCTAATA
This sequence comes from Viscum album, assembly GCA_963277665.1. Lineage (NCBI taxonomy): Eukaryota > Viridiplantae > Streptophyta > Magnoliopsida > Santalales > Viscaceae > Viscum > Viscum album. Next base: position 1,496,228,121 of record OY728142.1, read on the forward strand.
CAAGATTTCACATTCATGTATATTTATGATCTTTTAAAGTTTATAATTTTATATAACTACATAATACCACATACATAACAAAACCATATTATATAATGTGAAAAACCTTGTTAATCTTCCATTTTTTCATAATAAAAAACATTAAAATAGAAAATGAATTTGTTTTTATGAAAAATATTCATAACATTCAAGTTGACTTAATATTTTTTCTTACTTATCCTTAAAACCTATGAAAATAATTTTAAATAAGGGATAAACTAAAAAAATTAATAAAAAACATAAAAATAATAATGAATTATGATAGTCATATTATATTCATGGGTTAATAAAAGAGTTTTCCCCTTGACATACTAATATTTACGCTAAAAAAATAATTTACATTTTTATTTAATTATATTTATTTCACAAATATGTTCATAAAACAATTTATAATAAGACAAAAAATAGAAATCATAATCATGAGGTTTTCATAGAAAATAACAGAATCCCTGAAATAAATTTTCAAATGAAAAATAATATTTTCCCTCGAAGATTATAATCAAAACTTAACAAAAATCATTATAATACCTTTTAAAATCAATTGATTTCCATGAAAACAAATTTTAAATGAAAAAATTAGTGTAGGTTCTTTAGGATAACATCTACATTGAAACCATACAGAACCATTAAAATTTTAATAAACATACAAATGAATTTAAAATAATTATGTAGATATTATTATCATTATCCAATTAATTAAAGAGTTATAATGGGGCTCACCCGTTGTATATGTTATAAGGGCTTAGCCATCCATCCAAAGTAATAATGGGCTCAACCTATTGAATAAGTTACATCTACCTCAGCCGTTTTCATAAAAATTTTCCTAGGTCTATATCATGAATAAACTATTTTAATGTTTCACCACATCAATATAAAACCATTGAAAAAATCTTTTGAACCAATAGTAAAACACTTTTTGATAACAAAATAACCGTTTCATTTTTAAAATCTAATTTTAAAACTAAAAATCCTAGAAAAAATGATAATATTACATTTATTTGAAGAGAAAATGGAAGATTATAAATGAATCCCAAAATTATGTAATAGGTATTGTGGGAGAAAATTCATTTTCACCATATCCATAAAAATATAACATTCCTTTTTATTTTGTAAAGAATACCAAAATGATACCTATAAACTGTGTAAAAGTATTTCTTTTGAAATTTTTTTAATGAAAGTAAAGATAAAGTTAATATATAAATTATAATTAATTTATGTACATAAAAATTTATCCATAAAATAAATTTAAAAACACTGAAATGGAAAAATATTTTTAAAATAAATTATTAAAATAATTAAAATGTAGTTTTTAATGTAATGTGTCCCTTACGAAAAACCTTAAAATGAATCTTTTTTAAATTATTTTTAAGAAGGTAAATTATGGTAAAACAATTCCATTGAAAACCAATGTGGCGTAAATAATAATTTTCTTTAAATATTTAAAGGAATGTGTATATGAAAGATAATTAATTTTATTAAATACATTAAATGTGTATTTTTAAACCAAAGTCCCCATACATTGAGTCTAACTCAACATATTTGTTCATTATCTTCTTCTTCTTCAAAAAACAGATTAACCTTTACACCAAAATAAATCCTAGGATTGATTTATGACCAATAATAGACATCTAGTACATGGTTAGGGTCATCGAGAAGGGATTTGGGTAGGTCCTGGCCAAACTAAAAGGTTTTTGAATTGTGAATGAAAGAGGAGGGGAGGTTTCCTTTTATAAGAGAGGGTAGGGGCACTCCAGGAATTTAATAATGCATTCAAATAATATAAACTAATTTGAATATTGATATTCTATTAAATTTATAATAATAAACAAAAATATTATTTTGAGGGAAAATCCATTAATCTGACAAAATAGGGGCATTTTGGTTGTTGTTTTCACACTTATATTTTTTTAACCTATTTTAACCCCTTTATAAATTGCCACAGTATTATAGTTTTTACTCTTTAGTGGTCAATAAAGTTACTATAAAATAGAAGAACCATAAATTTAACATTATTTATATTACCAACTATATACTAATTATTTTGTTGTGTATAATATTTATAAGAATTTTAAATCTTTTTATAAATATTTTTGTATTATAAAATATCATTAATGTCATTTTTGACACTATTCATATAATTTGACTTTAAAAACATCAATAAAATTATGTAATTCAAATATATAACATAAAATATTTTCTGACATGTTATATTTATCTAATCAGTTTGTGGAATAAAATAATTTATTGAAATTATATTACGTTTGATATTTATAATTAATTTATTTTATATTCCATTTAATTAAATAATTACATTATCGGTGTTGCATAAGTATTTAAGTTAATTATTTCATCACTAAAATATAGAATTAAATTATCATGTTAAAAAATTTATTTATATATTAAATAACCATTTTGAACTAAACGTACCATTTTTTCATTTTATAATAGTTAATGATAACAAAAAAGGAGATAAAATCTTCTTATTTTCTTTACATAATGTATTTAATGTTCTTAATCATTAACATATGGAAAAAGGTGGTATATTCATATATTTTATTATTATTAATGAAAGGTACTCCTCTAATAAAATTAAAGAATTTTTTAGGACCACTTTTTAGTCTTTATCATTTTTTTAGCATTAATTATCCTATTTTAAATTTAACATGTCGAATAATATTTTCTATGGTTATAATTCATAATAAACAAAAATATAATGTTCCTATTTCAAAAATTACAACCAAATGATTATGAAAATGGGACATATATTTCATTATTCAAAATCATTATTTATTCATTATTTACATAAATATCAAACTATTCAGAAAAATGTAAAAATTTTAGTATAAGATAAATTTGATGTGCTGATTTAAAAAATATTATTATTTTTATAAAATAAAATTTATAATTATTTCAAAAATTAATTATAACATTTTCACACTAGAATCAATAATTACCATTTTTATGAAATCATATTCTTCAATAATAAAATGACTTCAATAAAATTTGAGTGACTATTTTAAAAAAATTATGAATACATTTATATTGATAAAGTAATTTATATATATTACATTGATCTATTAATACTATTCATTTACACCAATTTAATAGTTATGTTATAATGCACATATTTTTAAAAATAATATTTTGGGGTTGTTTTAAGCTCAAAATTGTGTACCTTGTATAATATCAAACATATTATTTCTTATAAAATGTTGCAGTGCTAAATTATACACCCTTTAATAAATTTGTACCTCAAAATTTGAATTTGATCTCATAAATCAAGGTTTTGACATTCTAAAATATATTTATTGAAAACCAAATTTTAAAAAGGATTAATAAAACATTTTCTAGAAAAAAGGAAAAATAAAAACAAAGGCCATATAGAAAAAACACATGATTAGGATTTCAAATTGGATAATATTAATGTAAAGTTAAAATGTGGACGTGGAGGATAAAATCAATGTCCAAATTATAATTTTTATTGATCAAGACTATTTATTATAAGAAATTGAATGATCGTGATAATGTCAAAAACTACAAAACCATAAACCAAGGAGGGGTAAAAAATATCATCGAATTATCACAAAAGAGGGTTATAGGATAACATTTCTTCTTCAAGTATATATTATTAATGTTGAGAAATCCACTAAATATACTAAAGCTGGGTTCTTCTTAGCTGATGTGTCACCCATTAAAGCCTCCACGCCCCCCATTTCACTAATTCCATTCCCATTATACCCCCCAAAATATCGTGTCCCCCTCCAAATATTGTCCCGCTCCACGACTCCCGCCTAGGGTTCCTGCTCCCCCCGAATACCCCCTCCCCAAATCCCCTCTCTCGCTCCCATATTCGAATCCCCACTGTAGCTGTGACTCCGCCTCCGTGACTCCGCCTCCACGGCTCCGCCTCCAGGACTCTGCCTCTGTGTCTGCGCCTCCGCCTCCGTGAGATCCACCTGCGGCACCTCCGTCTTCGACAGTTCGTATTTTCCATTGGATTCATGTCCTGCTCGCGCATCCTCTCCTTTCGATCTAGGGTTCCATCACACTAAAGTCGTCGTGTTCCATTGCCTGAAACTCTTTTTACCCCTCCTTCCCTCATCCAGATTCTGTTTCCTCAGATTCTCATCCCGCTTGCACAACATTCCCTATCAACCTACACTTCCTGATGATCCCTGTAGTCGTGTTCGACCAAATCCCAGTTCCCCTCCACCCCTCCTCAGTGATCATGGTCCACCTAGATGTCCTCGACAGGAGGCCTGGGAAAATGGTATAGTATTTAGGTGATGTAGTTTTCACTCCACCATTGAAGTTTATACTACATTGTATAAAGGAAAATGTAGAGAATAAGGTGAATGCATTTCATGATTATTATTTCGAGACCTTCAATCACTAATTTTCATATTTTTAATCGGATTCGTAGTGTGCAGATTGAATTACTAATTTACATCATAAATTTATCCCTGTTTCTCCTTCCATACTTATGTGTTATTTTTTTTCCATAAATTTTTTGAAAGTTAAATTTCATCTATAAACTTCTCTAAATGGTCACCTACAATTTAGGATCACTCCTCACTTTGTTTGGAAACATTCTTTAGGAAGATGTAATATTGATCCACCTTTGGAATTGAATGACTATTGAAGTATTTAACAAACCCAGATCAAAAAATTAGACAATCAATCAGCCCCTGTATATTCATTCTGACAGAAAAAATTATTAAAACCACCATTAATAGTTTATTTATAATGTTTATGTAACAGTGTTTGTGTCTCACAGTATAGGATGTGACCGCGATAAACTATATCACAGATGGGGTAATACTATTGCTGAGATAGATGATGGATGATCCTCTATTTACCAACTAAATGTGTTATATAATACTTTTCTATGTCGGCTTTTTTATTTTCTGAGATGTCATTTTAATCCATCTTTTAACGTTTCCTTACATTGTTTTATTTTTATAGGATCCTGTTAGTATAATTATGGTGGATCAGGCCCATGAAAGATCTCTTATAAAGATTACTTATTGGGAATCCTGAAAAAGGTAATTTTTTTAGTAAGACAAATCTATGTGAAATATTTCAAGAAACCAAAAATTTCATTTCTATCCTTTTTTAAGTTATCATCATAAATCTAGATCCAACATTATCAACCAAAAACATCAACTCATTATCTCATCATCTACAATGTAAGAAAAATCAATGACTTCTTTTTTCAGAGGATATTTTTTCTTTCAAGGACTAAATGGGATATAGTTTATCCTTTCTTTTTGTGGGGTGGGTGTTTCTGTTCAATCAGGTTGATCACACCTATTTTATTTAATGAAAATTAACATAAATCATCAAGGAGTGGATGCCCTAGACCTTGGATTTAGGGATAAACCTGGTATCTTATCTGCTGGTAGATTATACATTTTACACGCTGGATGATTTTCATGCATCACGTTTTTCATGATGGACGGTTTTCATGACTTTCTGGATGGTTTTCATGAATGAAATTTTTTTATCAGTTTTTTTCTAGATGTTTTATCATTAAGCTGGATGTTACTCATTATGGAGTATGAAATTGGTGGAGTTTTTTGATACTGCATGTTTTAATGTAGATTATTTATTGGGACCCCTGAAAAAGGTAATTTTTTTTTGTAAGATCAATCTATGTGAAATTTTTCAAGAAACCAAACATTTCATGTGTTTAATTTGTTAAGTTATCATCATAAATCTAGATCCAAAATTATCAACCAAAACATCAACTCATTATCTCATCAGCTGAAATGTAAGAAAAATCAATGTCCTCTTTTTTTCATAGGATGTTTTGTTTCAAGGACTAATATGTGATATAGTTTATCCTTTATTTTTGTGGGGTGGGTGTTTCTTTTCAATCAGGTTGATCACACCTATTTCCTTTATTGAAAATTAGCATATATCATCTAGGAATGGATTCCCTAGACCTTGGATTCAGGGATGAACCTGTTATATTATCTGCTGGTAGATTATAAATTTTACACGCCGGATGATTTTCATACATCACGTTTTTCATGTTGGACGGTTATCATGTCATGCTGGACGGTTTTCATGAATGACATTATTTTATCAGTTTTTTTTCTTGATGTTTTATCATTAAGTTGGATGTAACTCATTATGGAATATGAAAATGGTGGAGGTTTTTCATACTGCATGATTTAATGCAGGTTGTTTAGTTTCTGTTACTCATGGTAGACGCAATTAATAATTGGGTGTTCTGTTCTACATTTGTATTTTCAAGTACATGACCTGTTTTCTTGGTGGACGTTACCCATTTAGTGACATTTCTTTCCCTTCTTCCTCAACGTTCCCGTGGCGTGACTGTGGCTACGTTTTCTCTTCTACAGAGGCGTTGGAAACCTCTTCAACTTGGACGACACAACCTTTCTCTTCGGGGTTGGCCTACTCCCGCCTAACTCCATCATTCAGATAGGGCTTCTTCGGGTAGCATGAAGCTGGTTCCATGGTCGAGTTCTTGTTTTCGTGACTAAGGGTTTCAACATTGTCCACTGTGGGTTTGTTAGGTAGTCGGTTTTGGTCTCCGGGGATGTTTTGGATGGCGGCGAAGGGACATGGGATCTGGTTTGTGATGGGGTCATTTTCCGGCGTTCTATGGTGATTGGGTTGCTGATGATTTGGTATTGCTTCTTGGTTCTTATTCTGTGCCTTCGTTTGATTTGGGATGTGTCTCTTTGGTGGGGTTTCTGTATTTTTTGGTTTATTTCGGTTGTGGGGTATGGATTTGGTTGGTCGCTTTTGTTGGAATGCTATGCCTTTTGGATCGGGTTCTGCTGTGGAATTATTGCTCGCGATTCATTCTGACTTTTGGGTTGGCTTATTTCTCTGGATTTGCCGCTCGTGGTCGATTTTGAATGGTTTGGGTCTTGATATTCTTCTCTGTTGAGTTGTTCTGCGGGGTGATAGAGGATAGAAGGACCTGGAATTGTTGTGGGATGTTTGGCCTACAACAATTTGGATCCATGATTGTTCTTTTGAGGAGGGAAAGTCAATCGTAGGTCCTATCTAGGTGTTTTTGAAATTTTTTTGAATGCAGGGAAATGGTGGAGTGGCTGGATGAATCTGTTGAATCAGTGAAATGGAATTTTGCCATTGTGAAATTTTGGCTATCTGTTGGTTTGAGGTTTTGGCTTGATGCATCTGTCTCACAAGGGGTTGTTCCAGATGGGGTTTTGAGCAACAGTTTTCTCCTGGTTTTTGCCTCGGATTTGAATGTTTGAGAGGGTATGGATTTTCCATCGGTACTAGGCCTGTTCATTCATGCACGAGACAGCTTGCCGGCAGCGAGGAGCAGGAGGAAGCTTTTTTATCGTCTTTGATGCTGGGTTGGGGCTCTTCTGTGATGGTGTGGTGTTGTTTAGCTTAAAAATTTTGTTCCCTGGCTATATGTTGTTTTTGTCGTGAAGTCTGGTTTCTCCCTTTTTCCTCAAAAGTGTTTTAATAATAAAAAATTTAATTTTCAATCAATATGCAAATTAAAGACACTCGCTTTTTAGTTTAATTATTTTCTTGTCATGTAGATGATACTCTTGTAATTTTTATTTCATTTGTCATCTGTTCATTGTAGTTAAACTAATTTAGGACTGACTTCTAGATTTTGGTTTTGGGTATGTAGAAGGCGAAATTTAAATAACACCTCTAGCCAGACATCCTATGGATCAAACCTCTGGGCACCTCCAATGACAATTTTTTTCAGGATTCTATAGCTAAGGTAGGATATCTATCTTCTTCAAACCACAACATATGTAATTTATTTCTTGGATATATCTTCTCTTCGAAGGACATGTTTGTTCATAAGATGCATCCAGGGTCTTCTTGTGTTGTATTCAAAACAGGTTTTTAGGTAGTTTGTACTATTTTCCACGATCCTGTAAACCCATAGTTGATGTGTTTCTAGTGAGTATGTTATGTTCACTAATATCTCATGGTTGTCACTACTTTGGGAAAATATATTAATGTTTTCATATAATGATTCAGACATATTTTAATATATTAAATGATAAGTCACATTAAACAGTTACAATGATTTCACGATTTTATTGGATTACTACATTACCTGAATATTATACTTTTCAGTTCAATAAGATTCCAATACAGTACCCAGTAAACCTTCAACATTTTAGTCAACAGTATCTATAATTTCAATATCCTATTTTATACCTTAAATTCCTACAGTTTTTATTAGTACGAATCAGTAGTACACTGAAACTGTGATGCTTACTGTTGAGGGGAGCATATCTAATGCCCTAGTCTGTCAAAAACCACAATATTTGTTTAACATTGCATGTCTGAGTGAAGAAAATTCCTTTAAAGATGTGATCATAAATAGTATTACTGACATGAATAAGGTGTTATTTTACTATTTAGTAACATTTTTTTTGTTTTCTGGTCAAGAAAGCAGCTGGACAGCAACTCACGCACCTATTGTAGATCAAATAATTTAGTTATTGAAAGAAGAAACATGCATCTAGGTTTGTTTTCTTAGTTTGTTTTCAATATATTTGACGGTTTCAACCTACCTCTTTATATTGTATACAAGACATTTCCTATTTAATTTAATGTGCAGGTATCTCTAAAAGTCATTAAATGTGCAGGTTTTATGTCACTGTTATCCAAGATTTGAATTACTCATCTCTACAATGGACCTTTGAGAGACTATGTAGGTAAATATCTCCTTTGTTGGTGCACTTCATTACCGATTTTGTATTATTTAAGAACATATTTGCAGATAATAGAACATGTGTTCTGGACCCCCCACCCACATGCAATTCAAAATCTTGCTATCAATACATTGACATATTCTTGTATGGAATTATTTTAGTGTGTCAGATTTAATCAATCCCATGAAAAATTCATTGTTAATAGGTAAAATAGGAACTAAATTAATGAATACACGCTAATGTGTTTATTTTCTTGAGTTTTGATTTGATCATGTCCATTTCTATTATAAGATATATTTCTGTTTTGAACTAATATCTTTTATTTTCTCATCATTTATGTGCATGTGAATGGGGTGCATACCTGGATGTTGTGGTTTCTACTATGAAGACCACATCCACTAGTGGACCGAGGTTGACCTATAGGAACTGTCCCTCTATTGACATTTTAGCTACAACACATGTTTGGGGTTATAAACCCAAAAATTATTATCCCTTTCATTTAATTTTATTTCCTTCACTTAATTTTCTACATAATAACAATTTTTTTCTCTTTTATGGGCTAGACTAAATCTGGACAGCACCTCAAACAGATTTTATGGATTGATTCATACTGTTGATATAAACTGAAACAAACAACCAGGTTCTTGTTATTTCTCTGTTTTCAATGTATTAGATGGATGCCACCTTGCTCTTTAAAGTATATGCGAGCCATTGCCCATTAATTGTGCAGGTTTCTCTAAAACACATTTAATGTGCATGTATAAGGTCACTGTTATCCAATATGTGATTTAAGGATCATCCTAATGGATATTTTGGAGACTATTTAGGTAAATATCTCCTTGGTCGGTTCACTCAAATACTGTTTTTGTTCCATTATATAAAACTAATCAATACTCTTATTACACTTCACATTTATAATAACTGCTTCCATACAATTTTGTCTAAATTTTTAATTAAAGTGCTGGGTTTTAACTATTTTGTTAAATGGTTTTCTTCTAGATAAGGTTCCCAATAATATTGGACATGGGTCGTGGTGTCTGCATGGTTGGCAGTGGCTGATCGCAAGCACCGTCCACCAAAACGATGTATGGAAGTTTCCTGAAACTTCCCATTCATTGAATTGTTTTTATTTCATTTTTTTCAAATTTCATAGTTTTATTATTACAAACCATTTCTAATATATGATTTATCTATCACTAATCATTTTAGTGCCCTCATTACAGTTATTCTGATCGAAATTGTAAATAGATTCAATTTTTCATCAAAATTTAAAAAACCATATACTTGCACTATATTGTTTTATCTTTGTCAACTATTTGAATTGTGTCTTCATATTCTTTGCACTCCTATTCCATTATCCTACACCATTACTTTATACTTAAAATTTATTCAATATGACTATTTCTTCTCAAAATTTCTAAATACTAGTCTCTTTTTTGGTATTGCACTTTTAGATCTGTAACATTTTATATGTTATAGGAAATAATGTTCTGTGAGTTCATTGTGCTTCAACTCTTAACATATAGGAAATCAGGAGCGGTCTAAAAATTGAAGTTATTGGGATCCACAACAACATCGACAAAGATATTCTAGTACCCTATTACATCATGTATTACAGTTTCTTATTGCATCAACATTCTTCATTTTCAATCCATTTCATATATAAATTATGTTACATGTTATTATTTTTCTTTGCTTTTCATAATTATAGGTTTGATACACGAACAATGGTCATGGGTTTTGGGATGATGTAACTCCATAAAAACTATCACATTTCCTGTCACGAATTTTTTTTCTATCCTCTACATATTCGAAGATGGTGGTTTGTTGATGCGGCATTCCGGTGACTTTTGAGTTTTTTTCTAGCAAAATTTTGAGTTATTATAATCACATGATATTTGTTTTATTCAGTATTCTATCTCAATAAATTAATCCATATTGTTCCTTATTTTCCATAATATGTACCACTCAATTATTGTTTTAAACATTTCCAATTATAATATGATTTATTATGTTACAAAATTGGTATTCCATTATATATAATATGAATTTTTATAGTGTTTTGCAAATGCACGGGCGGAGTATTATTTAATTACATTCTAGACTAAGAATTTAAAAATTATTCTCACTTAGAAAGTATAATTTTATCTTCAATCAATTTCTACCAAAATATCACTTTTTCTCCAAACAATAATTATGTAAGATGAATTTTTCATGCATGAAGCACTAAAATGAACATCTAATGGATCACATAATCCAAAAAAAGATTAAAATATATTCATCATTTCTATATACATTAACAAAAATCATAATGTTTATCACAAGTTATATAAATCACAAAATGAATAAACTATTATATGAATAAATAATAAATTTACCACTAAAATTCAAAAATATCACTATTGGTTTAATGTAGATCATTCCATAAGTATATATTATTTAATTATTCAAAAAAATATGACTAATATAGGAACCCAAAGATTATAATGATTTGATCACATATTCTTCTAAGATAAAATTATCATTTATATCTAAATATTTTCAATCCCTCATAAAGCCTCATACCAACATATATATGAAAATTCTAGAAAATATCCATGATATAAAAATTATTTCAATAAATAACCAGAATCACCATAAAGATACATTAAAATGAAAATTATTTAAAAATATAATTTATCCTTTATTTCGTAAATAAAATCACATATTATCTTAAAATATTTCCATATATATTAATCATAAACGGTTCCAAAAATAGTGATCTTCTGAAAATAATATTTAACCTAATCACCAAAAATATATTCAACACCATGTTTATCTATGTGATAAAATATATGTTCCCAAAATCAATAAAAATAACTACTTTTAATGTCATTTACATAATGTCATACCATGTTTAGCACCATTAATTATTGGGTTGAAGGCCCAAAACCTTTCTATTAGTTAAATTTTTTCCTTTTTAATAAAACAATATTAATATAATTCATAAAATATTCCCAAAAAAATTTATAAACATACTACAAAAAACCCTAATCATCAATGATTATATAAACACCAAAGTCTATCTATACCCTTAAACTTATTTCCACAAAAATAAAACATAATTCTTCATCAAATAACTTTTTTTTCATTTTAATAATAATGGTTACATATACATAAAACATTTAAAAAACTCAAAAAATGAATCCAAAATTACTCCCATCACATAAAACATCAAAAAAGTTGTAATTATTTTAGACGTATGATCATCTTTAAATCTACTATAACTCTTTAAACCCAATATGTTAAAACCATAATCATTCAATGCTCTTTAAAATTTGTTAACATTTTTTCCATCTTCTTCCATAATACTTTCTTACAAAAAAATCAATCATGTATTATGATTCAACAATATAAAAATAAAATCAAAGATATAATACCTACTTTTTATAAGTTATTTCTATATTCCTAATCATCAACTATAATGACATCATCCATTGATAAACATTTATCTGTATATTTTTTCTGATCTCATTCTAAATATTTCCCCCTTGGAAGTATTGGTGCATAATTCTCATACTCCGCACATTTAAAACATTAAATTGATACATTGAAAAGAAATTTATTCCCATTCATGTAATTAACTAACCACTTTATTTTTCTAAGGAATATTATTATCTATTCCCACCTTTACAACAAATTAAACATCTTGTCATTCTTATAATATATTTTCTTGGGTAATTATTACCACATTCTTGAATCATATACCATTAAATATTTTTACCTTTATGATCGTTATCACTGTAACTTCCACACAGATTCATTTATATCTTATTTCATGGTTTAAGAAACTCACCTCTCCTTAGTTTATCAGTCATAACTCAATATATCTAGTTATTCATAACTATAACATTTTAATTACATCAAATATTCCATTTAGTTTCTCATAAAAACACCACCACATTTTCCTTCACATAAATCTTTAATTTGGTTCATTCAGGATCCAACCATTTTCTATAAATTGGATAGAGTGAGTATAGGAAATAAACAATAATAAATTATCTTATGTGAAGGATAAATAATAATATATCCTTAACAATTTCATCCTCAATTCAACTTTTTCTATTTATAAAAAATATCCATAATTATCCCTAACATGATAGCCATTGTGGTTGTAGAAGAAATTTAACTTCTACTCAAACTATATTTAAGAATAAAAAACTATATTAACCATTACTCTGATACCAAATGTAATAAATAAACCTTAAATTATTACATAATCATGAGTTTATAGACAAAAAATAACTTTTTGAGTTTTTAGGATCATTTCATGCTAAAAATTTACAGAATTAGGTTACAACTCTTACAATACATAACCATGTTATAATAATTGGACATTTATAATTTGTATCTATTTTCCCACAATGTAAAACATTCAATAATAAGCATGATTTCTTTTCATAATAAATCTTCACAACTTTCATCTTGAATTCTTTTTTGTTCTTACCAATTCTCAAACCTTGTGGATTTTTTTTAAAACATATAATGAGCACAAAATACTCCGTAATGGAAATAACAAGAAAAAATAAACTTATTAGTCATATTATAATTTATATGTCATAGAATAGATTTTTCTTTAACATAATAATCATTGGGATAAAAATATCAATTAATTACTCATGAAATCATCTGACCTAGGAAAAGTTTTTATAAAACCCTTTGTAAAAAAGTTTAAAGTAAATTCATAATTATGAGAGTTCTTAGAATACATTAAAACCCATGAAAATATATTTCTTAAAAAATCTTTTTTATGAATAAAAATATATTCCATTAAAAAATATCATTAGCTTACCTTTTGAAATAATGTTATATATATGAAAACTCATTAGCAAGCCTAGTGATGTTTTTTAGGTGCTATGGTACATCATTTTTATTGAACCCTTACATAACCCTTAATGTAACATCCCAAGTAAGTAATGAGTAATAGATATTTTTATCTATGTCTATTAATGAATTAGATAGTGTTTTAGAGGCTTAAAATGAAAAAAATCCAATCTTAAGCATGGAATACATTAATATTTTTAAAAGATTGTTTTACTGCCTTTTGATGGAAAACCATTTTTAAATCTATCTTTTGACAATTTTATTCCTATGTTTGTCATAATAAACTTATTCTTTTTTATTGGGACATCAAAATTTACTTTTTGTGAATTTTTTGTATTTTTCAGACAATGATCATTTTTTAATGAATAGTGAAAAATACTTCATTTTACATCAAAACTGCTTTTTAATATAATTTATTTATATGATTAGATTATCTTTTGAATTGGTTTTGAAGTGAATTTAGAATATATTTTTACCATTTAATACAATGGTGGTCATTGGAATCAATTTCACTTTGAAATTGGACTTAAACTGGTGTTAATCTTTTGATACTTATTGTTTCATAAAAACACGCTATTTGTCACGAAAACGGGAATTAATTATTAAATTAATTAATTTGACTTATATGTTTTGAATTTTGTAAATTAGACTTCATTTTTGAATTCGGAATATCAAATACAGCTTAGGGTGAATTTTTGGTATTTTTTGAAAAACTTCAATTTTTGATGAATAGTGAAACCACTAAGTGGTACTTATAAAAACTGATTTTTCGTTTAAATGAAATTTTACCGCTTCTGTGTTTTGAATTTCAAAAATCCGACATACATGGTTGTAATTAAGAAGTAAAATGTGGTTCAATGAGTTTCAAATTATTTTTTGGTGAACAGTAACTCTTATGTTCTTAATCGCGATTAGTGGTGATTAGTGTAGTTTAAGGTAAAAATAATGTTTTAATAATACGAGATGAGCTTGAAACATGTCCTACCATCATTGGATGTGTCATGTCCGACCCATAAAATCCATGGGTCAACTTGGGGACCCCATGGAGCCACTTTGGTAGGGAAATGACATAAATAATTTTTTATTTAATGTTAAAGTAAAAATGACACAAACATGAGAAGTTTTACTAAAAAAATTATTACATGGGGTTATAAAGATCCAATTTTTGATTATAAATAGTAATTGGAAAGATAAAAATATTTCCTACATCATAGTATTTTCTTTATTATTTTTAGACTTTAAATTAATTAAATTATATATGACATCATGATGATGCATCGATGAACTCATTATTTAACGATTTAAATAAAATGGAATGATAATGTAAAATCTAAGACCTAAACATAGCCAAAACCTATTGGATGTGTGGATTTCGAGCCCTTATCACCTTATCCTCGAAACACATCAATGTGGGACACCTTAAATCCGAATACCATTTTAAAATAAAGTGACTTTTCATTACCTTCCAAGAGTGCCCCTCCTCTCCTCTTGTAAAAGGCCCCCACATCTACCTCCTTACCCACACTCCCAAAGCCTTTGGCTCGGAAAACACCTACCCATTTTGGCTCTCCACATACCTCTATTACTCCTTGAATCCTCACTTTGGGCAGAAGTCTTCCCAAGGAAGCCTTTGAGCTCAAATCTAAGAAAGTTACCCGATTTTAAGGTAATGTCTTCTTTTGAGTCCTTTTGTTTGATTTTGCTTCTCCAACCCCCTAAAAACTTTTTATTATTTTCTTTTGTAACAACTACAGTATCCTCAATATACTAGTATGTTGTTATAAGAAGGATTCGAGCTACACTTACACACACCTACATCTAATGGTTAAAAGACATATTGTTTCCGTGGATGGTGAATTTATGTCTCCCAAAACGATGATTGTTCAACATTATTTTAACACCGTCAAAGGTGGCCATTACGATGTCACTATATTTATATATGATATATAATATGGTTATGTTTTCCTTAAGCTTCTGTATTTTTCATTTTGGGCATACCTTTATGGTTTCCATTATTGGTAAACGAGATATCTTCATTTAAGGAAGTGCGGACTACCGCCCCCTTAAAGTGAATTGATTTGTTAAATACCATATGTGGGACATATTAAGGATGGAACTATGATATTATATATTATATTATACTGGAATTATAATATAACTTTATATAATTATGATTCCATTCTATAAAATACGAAATAGAAATGAAAGTAGCGTTCATGCGTACGTACGGCTTACCGTCTCCATGAACGGTGCATTTAATTTCTTACCTCTAAATGATTATGTAATATTGTAAATGAATGTATATACTGGATATATATGATATATAAATAATGATTATAATTCTGGATATAATAGATACATGAACAACATGTAATTATAAAGGGTTTATTTTTGACTCAAGTACCAATGATCGTTAAAAAGACTATTATTAACTTAAGTAATTACATAGTGTTCATGACATGGTAATAAGTGATATGAAAGGAATAATGAACTTGGAAAAGGTTCTTAAACAGGTAGAAATTAACTCAAGTTTATTATTCAAGAGATTAAATAATGACCAAGTCATGTCGGACCCGAGGTATGGGACTTTGTATCAATCTCCTTTCATTGAGGCATATTTTTTTTATACACAACCGTATTTTATACGATGTATAAACCCCTTTTACTTTTACGTTTATTCAAAAGCAATCTTTTTTATACGAAGCGTTTACTAAACAACAAAAGGGAATGTTTTTTGTCGTACGTATGCAGCGACAATGACATCTCTGCCGCCGTGACCATTATTTGAGTTTTGGCTTCCTCTACAAGCCATACATTTTTTTAAAAGAAAAATAAATACCATGTTTTACTTTTCTTTTATTTTGGTATTGAAAATGGTTTTCATAATTTTTTTATATCAATGTGTTGTATTGATATCTTGTGATTGAAAGGTGGAAATGTTATGTTTCCTTTATGCATGTTTTATGTGATACGATTATGTTGAGGTTCTTGGGCATTATTGTGAAGACGGGTGGTTCCGTGATAAACTAAGGGCAGGTGAGCCTGATATAGCTCTCTAATGCATTGGGTAACACGAAGGAGTGAAACATTAAGGTTTCTCCGAAGAGATTTAGGGAATATACTGTGATGGGTATTCCAAACGTAACCAAGAGGGTTACTCCCTACGTAAGAATGTTATGAATGCCTCAAGTTACCTTTATGTATTATGATTTCTATGATTTATTCATGATTTGATGAGGTATGTTAAATTTCTTATGTTTTATGGGTAAAGTATGATTTCATTCTTATTTATATATGTACCCATGTTTCCTTTCCGTATTTTTATATCCCTTACTGAGCTTTTTATGTTCATCCCAAGTTTTTTTGAAATGTTTTTCACAGGTCAAGGGAAAGGTACATGATATGATGATAATGTCAAGGAAGTGTCAAGAAAGAATCCATGTTTTATTTTTAATATGTTTCCATTGATGGGAATGAAGAATATTATCTTTATGTAACCACTTTGTTTATATGTGTAATGTAATGGAAGTTTTATGATCTAATTCTCTAAAAATCTAAACCCGAAAAGATCCTCAATGTGTAATCTTGTAATAACTCAAGATTAAGAAAGGTTTAAGGAACGAGCCTAATAGTTGGTATCAGAGGTCAGTTTAGATAACCTTAGGAGTTAGAATTATATTAAATGATTATCCAAAAATATATTTTTTATTGTCAAATTGATGTGATATAGTATTTGAAGATTACCATGTTGCTTCATCTAAGACATGTTTCTTCAGAATGGTTTTCCGCAGAGGAAACAGGGAAGTAGTGATAGGAAGGCATGCAGAAGGAAATAACCTTCTGAATCGGCATCCTAAGATGGTCGAAATTGGAACTGAACAATTTGTTTCAGTAATGGTGCAGTTGACCCAAGCGATAAATGGTGGTGGTATCCATGCACGAGATCAGCTAGATCAACTGTAGAGGAACATGTTAGTGGGGGAACATTTCATGAGGCAACATCCCCCATCATTCATAGGACCCTCTGACCCTGTTCTAGCTGAAGGGTGGATTAAACCACTGGAGAAGATTTTTGATGTCATGGGGTGTTCAGAAAATCAAAAGGTTAGTCCTGCTATTTATCATTTGGAGGGTGAAGCAGATCAGTGGTGGTCGATGGTTAAAAATATTCGGGATGCTGATGATATTGATGCTCTCGACTGGGACGAATTCAAAGGTATGTTTCTTGAGAGGTATTTTCTTAAGGCTGTTCGACTTAGGACGGAAAATCAATTCTTTGAATTGAGGCAAGAGGAAGACTCGGTGGCTGCCTATGAAGAAAGGTTCACTCGATTGGAAAGGTATGCTCCAAATTTTATCCGAGACCTTGATAGTAAAATCAATCATTTTTACTCAGGATTAAAGAAAAAATATCAAAGGGCATTAGCTTCTCGTGAGTTTAAATGTTATGAAAAGCTTGATCGATGTGTTGAGAAGGTGGAAATGGTGTTTGCCGATGATCAAGTGTTCTATAACAACCAACAGAAGAAGAGACCGAGGTGGAAGAAGAAAGGTAAGAATTCTTTAAAAAAAAGTCTGATGGTAAGAAAACTAAGTTTCCAGTTTGTGATAAATGTGGCAAAAGGCATGCTGGGGAATGACTTCTGAATTTTGGAAAGTGCTACCGATGTGGCAAGACGGGACATAAGGCTTGTGATTGCACTGAAAAAGATCAAGGTGAAGGTAAGACCAAATTTGATTTACAGTTAGTGAAATGTTTTAAGTGCAATTAGATGGGTCACTATGAAAACAAGTGTCCGATAAAGAGCTTGGGTGATGGGAAGCAGTTAGACTACAAGAAAAAAGGGGTGGTGAAATCCTTTGCAACTAGAAGATGTCGGGCCATCAAATGAAGTTGTATCAGGTACTTTGTTTGTTTTTTCAGATTATGCCAGTGTGTTGTTTGATTCGGTGTCTACACATTCTTTCATCTCTAAAACCTTTTCCAGTAAAATGGGAATACCATCTCAAGAAATGACTCATGAACATTTGGTAAAAACACCTGGGGGAAATGTTGAGGCAAAAAGAATTTATAAGAATCTTCCTATCCTTATCTATGGAAAGAACCTACTTGCAAACCTTATTGTTCTACCTCTAGTAGAGTTTGATGTTATCTTGGGTATGGATTGGCTCTCTATTTACCATGCTAAGATTGACTGTAGAGCTAAAGAAGTTTATTTTCAGAAAGACTTTCAGTTTGTATATAAGAATGAACCCTTACTGTTGATAACTTATCAAGAGGCCGAGAAACTTGTAAAAGATGGAAATGAATGTTACCTTGAACACATCGTTGAAAATAAAGGAACTGTTCAGATTAATGATTTTCCAGTGGTAAATGAGTATCATGATGTTTTTCATGATGAGTTGCCTGGAATAATACCAGATCGAGAAGTTGAGTTTACTGTTGACTTAGTTCCTGATGCTAAGCCAATTTCAAAACCCCCTTATCGAATGGCTCAAATTAATGTTTTAGAGTTGAAGGAGAAATTGCAATATTTATTAGAGAAAGGTTTCATTAGACCTAGAACATCACCATGGGGAGCTCCTGTTTTATTTGTTAAAAAGAAAGATGGTTCAATGAGACTTTTCATTGATTATAGATCCTTGAATAACATCACTATTAAGAACAAATATCCTTTGCCTCATATCGATGATTTGTTTGATTAGCTCCAGGGAGCTCAGTATTTTTCAAAGATTGACTTGAGATCAGGGTACCATCAGCTGAAGGTAAAGGAAGCAGATGTTCCGAAGACCGCGTTCCGTACAAGATATGGCCATTATGAATTTGTAGTAATGCCTTTTGGGCTAACCAATGCACCTGCTGTATTCATGGACTTAATGAATAGAATTTTCCATGAGTTCTTGGATAAGTTTGTGGTGGGTTTCATTGATGATATTTTGGTGATTTCTAAAAGTAAATAAGAGCATGAAAGACATTTAAGGGTTATCTTCCAAACCTTAAAAGAAAAGAAATTGTATGGAAATTTTAGAAAGTGTGAGTTTTGGTTGCAACAAATTTCTTTCCTTGGTCATATTGTTTCTAAAGATGGGATAACAATTGATCCTACAAAAAAAAGGTTGTTTATGAATGGCCAAGACCCACAAATGTAACTGAGATTCGTAGCTTCCTTAGTTTGGAAGGATATTACCAAAGGTTTTTAGAAATTTTTCACGGTTATCTAGTCCAATGACTAAGATAACTCAAAAGGGTGTTATGTTTATCTGGACAAAAGAATTTGATGATTTTTTTCAGGAATTGAACAGAAGATTGGTGAATTCTCCAGTTTTGGCACTACCTTCTAGGAATGGTGAGTTTGTTATCTACAGTGATGCTTCATTGAAAGGACTTGGTTGCATCCTAATGCAGAATGATCAAGTAATTGCTTATGCTTCATGACAGTTGAAAACTCATGAGGTAAATTACCCCACACATGATTTGGAATTAGATGCTATTGTTTTCGCTTTAAAAATTTGGAAGCATCATTTTTATGGGGTAAATTGTGAAATATATATTGATCACAAAAGTTTAAAGTATATATTCACTCAGAAAGAGTTAAACATGAGACAAAGGAGATGGATGGAATTAATTAAAGATTATGATTGTACAATTAATTACCATCCGGGAAAAGAAAATAAAGTGCCTGATGCTTTGAGTTGAAAAATTAATGCTTCATTAGAAATGTTGTGTTTGGAACGTGATCCTTTGGTTAAGGATTTGATGAACTTTGGCATAGAAGTTGTTGGGGAAGGAAGTTCTTCTATTTTGTTTCAGGTATCAGTGAGATCATCTCTATCAGATAGAATCAAGCAAGCCCAGAAGCAAGACAGTGAGTTGTAGAAAAATGTAGAGCTGGTTCAGAAAGATACATTTTTAGAATTCAACATTGATAATGATTGCGTTTTGAGATTTGGGAAGAGATTGTGTGTGATTTGTGATTCGCAGTTGAAGAGAGAGTTGTTATGTGAAGCTCATAGTTCTCCGTTTTCAGTTCATCCTGGAAGTACTAAGATGTATAGAGATCTGTGGGAGTATTTCTGGTGGGATGGAATGAAAAGAGATATTGCTGATTTTACTTTGAAGTGTTTGACTTGTCAGCAGGTTAAAGCAGAGCAGCAGTTACCGAAAGGGATGCTTCAGCCTTTACCAGTGCCAAAGTGGAAATAGGATAATATATACATGGACTTTGTTATGGTATTACCGTAGAAATCTCGAGGTAATATTGAAATCTGGGTTATTGTTGATTGGTTGACTAAATCTTCTCATTTCCTTGCTATACGAGATACTTTTTTCCAAGATCAACTTTCCCATTTGTATCTTAAGTAGATATTCAGGTTATATGGAGTTCCCCTCTCCATTATATCTGATCGTGATCCCAGTTTCACTTCTAACTTTTGGAAAGGCCTTCAGAAGTCGTTGGGTACTGAATTAATTTTTAGTATAGCTTTTCATCCTCAATCAGATGGGCAGTCAGAACGAACAATTCAGACATTGGAGGATATGCTACGTTCTTGCTCTATGGATTATCAGGGAAGCTGGGGCCAACATCTTTCTTTGGTTGAATTTTCATATAATAACAATTTTCATTCCAGTATACAGATGACACCATTTTAGGCATTATATGGGTAGCGGAGTCGAACTCCATTATTCTGGGATGAAGTGGGTGAAAGGAAGTTGATGGGACCAGAATTGGTAGAAGAGATCGTAGAAAAAGTTTAGCTGATTCAGAAACACATGAGAACAGCTCAGAGTAGGCAGAAGAGTTTTGCAGAAAACAGGAGGAAGGATCTATCTTTTGATGTAGGTGATCATGTTTTTTCAAAGTCTCACCATGGAAATGTGTGATGACATTTGGTATGAAAGGAAAGCTGAGTCCGTGGTTCATTGAAACATATGAAATTCTGGAGAGAGTTGGATCAGTTGCATACTGGGTGGCTTTACCTCCAAGTTTATCTCAGGTACACAATGTTTTTCATGTTTCGATGTTGAGAAAGTATATGCCAGATCCATCTCATGTTTTGAGTCCAGAGGTAGTTCAGCTGGAAGAGAACCTATATTTTGAGGAACAACCGGTCCAGATTCTTGACCACAAGTAGCAAGTGTTACGGAATAAGGTGATTAATCAGGTAAAGGTTTTGTGGAAAAACCACATGATGGAAGAGGCAACATGGGAATCTGAAAATGCAATGAGGGATAAGTACCCCCCTTTATTCGATAAGTAAAGAAATTGTGGGGACGCAATTTTCTAAAGTGGGGAAGGATGTAAAATCCCAAGTAAGTAATGAGTAATAGATATTTTTATCTATTTCTATTAATGAATTAGATAGTGTTTTAGAGGCCTAAAATGAAAATAAATCCAATCTTAAGAATGGAATACACTAATATTTTTAAAATATTGTTTTAATGCCTTTTGATGGAAACCCATTTTTAAATCTATCTTTTGACAATTTTATAATCTATGTTTGTCAAAATAAACTTATTCTTTATGATTGGGACATCAAAATTTACTTTGTGTGAATTTTTGGTATTTTTCAGACAATGTTCATTTTTTAATGAATAGTGATAAATACTGCATTTTACATCAAAACTGCTTTTTAATCTAATTTATTTATATGATTAAATTATCTTTTTAATTGTTTTTGAAGTGAAATTAGAATATATTTTTACCATTTAATCCAATGGTGGTCATTGGAATCAATTTCACTTTGAAATTGGACTTAAACTGGTGTCAATATTTTGATACATATTGTTTCATAAAAACACGCTATTTGTCACAACAGCGGGAATTAATTATTAAATTAATTAATGTGACTTATATGTTTTGAATTTTGTAAAATAGACTTCATTTTTGAATTCATAATATCAAATATAGCTTAGGGTAAATTTTTTGTATTTTTCTGAAAAACTTCAATTTTTGATGAATAGTGAAACCACTAAGTGGTACTTATAAAAACTGATTTTTCGTTTAAATGAAATTTTACCACTTCTGTGTTTTGAATTTCAAAAATCTGACATACATGGTTGTCATTAATATGTAAAATGTGGTTCAATGAGATTAAAATAATTTTTTGGTGAATAGTAACTCTTAAGTTCTTAATCGCGATTAGTGGTAATTAGTGTAGTTTAAGGTAAAAATAATGTTTTAATAATATGAGATGAGCATGACACATGTCCTACCATCATTGGATGTGTCATGGCCGACCAAGAAAATACATGGGTCAACTTGGGGACCTCATGGATCCACTTTGTTTGGGAAATTACATAAATAATTTTTTATTTAATGTTAAAGTAAAAATGAAACAAACATGAAATGTTTTACTAAAACAATTTTTACATGGGGTTATAAAGATCAGATTTTTTATTATAAATAGTAATTGTAAATATAAAAAGATTTACTAAATTATAGTATTTGTTTTATAATTTTTAAACTTTAAATAAATTAAATTATTCCTGACATCATGATGATGCAGTGATGACCTCATTATTTAACGATTTAAATAAAATGGAATGATAATGTAAAATCTAAGACCTACACATGGACAAAACCTATTGAATGGTTTTATTTCTAACCCTTATCACATTATACTCGAAACAAATCAATGTGAGACCTCTTAAATCTGAATACCATTTTAAAATAAAGTGACATTTCTTTACTTTCCAATAGTGCCTCTCCTCTCCTCTTATAAAAGGCCCCCACCTCTACCTCCTTACTCACACTCCCAAAGCCTTTGGCTCGGACTACCCCTTCCCATTTTTTCTCTCCACATCCCTCTATTACTCCTTGAATCCTCACATTGAGCAGAAGTCTTCCAAAGGAATCCCTTGATCTCAAATCTAAGAGAGTTACCCGATTTTAAGGTAATGTCTTCTTTTAAGTCCTTTTGTTTGATTTTGCTTCTCCAACCCCCTAAACATGTTTTATTATTTTATTTTGTAACAAATACAGTATCCTAAATATACTAGTATGTTTTTATAAGAAGGATTCGATCTACACTTACACACACCTACATCTAATGTTTAGAGGACATACTATTTCCGTGGAAGGTGAATTTATGCCTCCCGAAACGATGATTGTTCAACATTATTTTAACACCTTAAAAGGTGGACATTAAGATTTAACTATATTTATATATGATATATAATATGTTTATGTTTAACTTAAACTTCTGTATTTTTCATTTTGGTCATACCTTTATGGTTTCCATTATGGGTAAACGCGATGTCTTCATTTAAGGAAGTGTGGACTACAGCCCCCTCAAAGTGATTTGATTCGTTAAATACCATATGTGGGACGTATAAATGATGGAACTATGATATTATATATGATATTATACTGGAATAATAATATACCTTTATATCATTATGATTCCATTATATAAAATACGAAATAGAAATGAAAGTAGCGTTCATGCGTACGTACGGCTTACCGTCTCCATGAACGGTGCATTTCATTTATTACCTCTAAATGATAATGTAATATTGTAAATGCATGTATATACTAGATATATATGATATATATATATATATAATGATTATAATTCTAGAAATATTGGATACATGAACAACATGTAATTATAAAGGGATTATTTTTTTCTCAAGTACCAATGATCGTTAAAACGACCGTTATTAACTTAAATAATTACATGGTGTTCATGACATGACAATAAGTGATATAAAAAAAATAATGAACTTGAAAAAGGTTCTTAAAAAGGTATAAATTAACTAAAGTTTATTATTCAGGAGATTAAGGAATGACCGAGTCAAGTCGGACCCGAGGTATAGGACTTCGTCTCAATCTCCTTTCATTGAGGCATATTTTGTTTTATACACAACGTTATTTTATATGGTGTATAAACCCCTTTGAATTTTATTTTTATTCAAAAGTAATATTTTTTATACGAAGCGTTTACTAAACGACAAAAGGGAATGTTTTTTGTCATATGTATGCGCCGACAATGACTTCTCCGCCGCCGTGACCATTATTTGAGTTTCGGCTTCCTCTACAAGCCATACCTTTGTTTTAAAAGAAAAATAAATACCATGTTTTACTTTTCTTTTATTTTGTATTGAAAATGGTTTTCATAATGTTTTTATATCAATGTGTTGTATTGATATCTTGTGATTGAAAGGTGGAAATGTTATGTTTCCTTTATGCATGTTTTATGTGATACGATTATGTTGAGGTTCTTGGGAATTATTATGAAGACGGGTGGTTCTGTGATAAACTAAGGGTGGTGAGACCAATATAGCTCTCCCATGCATTGGGTAACGCGAAGGAGTGAAACATTAAGGTTTCTCCGAAGAGATTTAGGGAATATACTGTGATGGGTATTCCAAACGTAACCAAGAGGGTTACTCCCTACGTAAGAATGTTATGAATCCCTCAAGTTACCTTTATGTCTTATGATTTCTATGATTTACTCATGATTTGATGAGGTATGTTAAAGTGATTATGTTTTATGGGTAAAGTATGATTTCATTCTTATGTATATATGTACCCATGTTTCCTTTCCGTATTTTTATATCCCTTACTGAGCTTTTTATGCTCATCCCAAGTTTTTTTTTGAAATCTTATTCACAGGTCAAGGGAAAGGTACATGATATGATGATAATGTCAAGGAAGTGTCAAGAAACATTCCATGTTTTATTTTAAATATGTTTCCATTTATGGGAAAGAAGAATACTATCTTCATGTAACCACTTTGTTTATATGTGGAATGTAATGCATGTTTTATGATCTAATTCTCTAAAACTCTAAACCCAAAAAGATCCTCAATGTGTAATCTTGTAATAACTCAATATTAAGTAAGGTTTAAGGCTGGGGCCTTATACTTACAATGGGAATAACCATGCCGCCAACTTACAATATAATTCTCTATAGAAAATAATAATTATCTAATGCATTGGAGTTCTATAATGGGTATCATCCATCATAAAAGCTGTATTCGGCTCTCCCACTCATCATGAGCTATAATGGGACTCATCCTATTCTATAAATTGTATCGGGGTCTCTCGTTATCATAAATAATGTCCAATACTATATCATTAATATTAATTTGAATATTTAACCTTATCATTGTATAACCATTAAAAATAAGTTTTGAACACATATGTAAATATATTTTTTATATCTAAATACCCATTATATTTTGAAATCCCATTTTCAAATATAAAATTCCGATAACAAAAGGGAAAGAGGATTTTTCTGTGAAGAAAACATAGAGGCTTATAAAAAAATCAAAAAATCTATTAACAGATAGGGCTGTGGAAAATTTCATGTCATGTTATATGATGAAATAAAATTTTCATTCTATATTTCATAATGAAATTGAAAACCTTCCATCTAAAATATATAAAAATATATAATTTTAAAAACTTTTAATTCATTTAAAAAGTGATATAAAAATAGATGAATAATATATAGAAAATAAATATTTTAAATATTTTAAATGAGTTTTTTAATGTAAAGTGTCACTTCTGAAAAACCATAAAAATATTTCTTTTCAAAACATTATAGAGAATGTTTATTTTAGTAAAAAAATTACTTTTGGAAACCATTGAAACATAAATATGAAATTTCACGAAATATTTAAAAGAATAGGAATATAAAATAAAAGTAGTTTTAAGGGAAACATTAAAATATTATTTTTAAAAGAATGATATTATCCTTGATTCGTACTCGTCATGTATGTTATTTATCTTTTTCTTCATCAGACAACTGTATAATTATTACAACAGAAGAATTACCATGTTAGTTTTTTGATCAAATAATGACATCTACAATATTGGGAGGGATATAAGTTTGATATTTGGCCATTTATTGTTTAAAAAAGTTAATCGGATAAAAAAGATGAGAGTATGATCCCTTTTATTAGATAGAGGAGGAACACTCCTAGAATTTGTTAAAGTATTAAATTAATATAAATTAATTTTCAAATAAAAATGGATCCAAATTTATTATAATTTTATATAAGATGAGTTTGATTTTAAATCTTGTAATCCAATAACAATAGGACATGTTTAAGTGATGTTTTCACCCTTATCTTTTTATTTTACACCGTTTAATACATTTGGTTAATTTCTATGGTGTTAATGTTTTTGTCCCTTAGGTTCCATGAAATATACAGTAAAAAGAATAATGAACCATAAACGGACCATGGATAATATTATCAACTATATCTAATTTACATGGATGAAAATAATATTTTCATGAATATAAAATCATTTAATAAAAAATAATTATTATAAAAATCATTGATGTTAATTTTGACACAATTATCTAAATTTGGCATTAAAAACATAAAAAAGGAATTAGAATATTTTCCTTTAGACAATTCATAAATGTTATATATATCTAAAACATATGTGGGAAATAATAATTTAATCAGATTATATTAATTGTAATATTTTTAAAATAATTTATTTCATTATTTTTTTAATTAATAATTAATAACTTGCTATTGTAGAGGAATTTAAGGTATTTATTTTATCACTAATATTTAGAAATAAATTACCATTTCAAAAAAAATATTTATCTTTTTAATAACCATTTATAACTGAAGATAACATCCTATTATACATTTTTCAAAAATTTAACGATAATAGAACAATGAAATTGACATTTTTTCTTTTCCTTACATATATTATTGTAAAAACATTATCAAGGCCATATGAAAAAATGTTATATATGAAAATATTAGATGAATATGGATAAAATATAATCATAAAATAAAATTACATCATGTTTTTGGATTAATTTATTTATATTAAATTATATTCTCCTTAATTTACCCATTTTAACTTTACCATGGTAGTAAATATTTACTAATATTACTATTCATAATGTATAAAAAATATAAATATTTACCAATTTTGGAAAACCATAATTTAAATATGGAATCCATTTTTCAATATTCAAAATATAGCAGTGGATGAATTTAATTTAATTTTAAATAGAAAAAAGTGACGAAATATAGTTTTTTCAGAAAAATGCCTTCTTGAATAAATATATTTTATCTTTAATTTAAGTATAAAATTAATTCCAAGGAATATATTTTGAATATATATAATGAAAATTAATTACTGAAAAATTTAAAATAATATAAAATTTATTATGATTTCGTAATCACTTTAAAGGAGAATAAAGTTTCAATAAAAATAAGTATTTTTTCACTATTCATTGAAAAATCAAACTTTATTAGAAAAATACAAATTATTTTCCATAAGAAATATTTTATATGATGAGTTAAAAAATATATTATTTTTAACAAATAATATTTTAGAATGTTCTAGAGTTTAATTATAATATTTTCTTACATAAAAACTATAATAACCATTTTTGAAGAAAACACAATTTTAAAGAATAATCTGACTTGACTATAATATGAGTGAATAATTACTAATAATTTATCAAAAAATTTATATTGATTATATTCTTCAAATATATTTAACAAATCATGAAATAATATTTATATATTTTAATTTATATGATGGTCATATTTAAATTATAATATTTTTTTGTTTATTTAAGATCAGTGTTTTGTATCTTGTATGCTATCAAACATAGTCCTTCATATAAATTCTTCGTGTCTTATAGTTTATAAAAAAATTATAATCTATTTATTGTTTTGGGTTAGTATGCTTTCTCTTCTATATCGAAATTCATTGTCTTATTTCAAATAATAGGTTTTCAATTCAAAATTGACTTCTTATAGTCATTTTTTAATAAATTATACAATCTATTTTGACTTTTAGAATGAATATTTTAATAATTTTTGAACAAGAAAGTTTTTAATTTCTTTATATTATTATGGAATGAATCGTGACATGAGTATATTTTCCCACCATCATGGTCATTCATTATTATTTATATACTTTTCATGGTTTTTATGGGTTTTCAAAAGTATTATATTTTTCCATTTTTTGGTAAATTATCAAAAGGAACATTTTATTTTCTTTTTACTTTATTATATGAATTAAATTACACTTATATTTGTTTTATCTTATACTCCACAATTGATTAATTACGTGTCATTTATTTTCAAGATTTTATTATTGTAAATTATTTTATTAATAATGTTTTAATATTATTCTTTCTTTATCATGAAAATATATTTGAAGGATACTTTAATCTTCATTTTTGAAAATATTCTATATA
The DNA here is from genome assembly GCA_963277665.1 of Viscum album. Classification (NCBI taxonomy): domain Eukaryota; kingdom Viridiplantae; phylum Streptophyta; class Magnoliopsida; order Santalales; family Viscaceae; genus Viscum; species Viscum album. The sequence goes on from OY728142.1 coordinate 1,496,256,916, forward strand.
TGTTTTTAGGATTTTTTTTAAAAATATTTCTTCTACTTTCATTTCTACCCTAAAAAAGGCTTGAATTCACTTCAAATCCTTCATTTCTGGTAAATTCATGGTCTTTTTTGTCCATGTTATTTATTATCATTGTTGTATTCTAAATCATTTCTATTGTTGACTTAAATGCATAGTCATTACTCTATATGAGGTTAAAACTCTATTTCACATAAATCAGATTGTGAATCATTTTCATGAAATGAAGACCATTTATTGAATAAAGATTCATTTTAAATACATATAATTTTAATTCGATATTAATTATTATTAACTTTTATGTATTTTTGTTGATGTAATGGTGAATATTGACATTGTACTTACATGACTCAATATGGATATTTTTTAATTATCAATGAAAATTGATTATGTATTTTATTTTTATTAATTTTTTTCTTATGATAAATCTATTAGACAAAGTATGTTATTTACGGGGGTTGATATTATATTGAAACTTCATTTATCGGTAGGCCTTATGAGTCAAATTTCCCTGGTTATTTGGAATATTCCATTCCTGTTTATTTATGATTTCTTTGAATGAGGAATTGGTAGTAAGATTATGATGTTATACATTATACACTCTATATTTTAGAAACTAGTTATTATTTTTGATATAATAACTTATTTTATTATGTTTACCAAGGAAAATAATTCATTCTAATGTTGAAAGTTAAATGGAATGTTTAATTATTACATACTCCTAATACAAATGTCCTTCATTTTTTAATTTTTGATAACTTCAATCATATGCCTCCCTTATAAAGAATCTAAGCTCACATTTCTTTTTGTTTTCATTTCCCTAGGTTACAAAGAGTAATATATATGACTTATCTAAATGGTTATCTTGTGTAGAGAATTTTGGAGGATATGTTTAAGAAACGTTATAGAATAAGAAAATATAGTTATATTGGGAAAAATGGCCATTGGGAGAAAATGATCTGGTTAATTTAGGTAATAATATTATATTATTATCTAAAGATATAAACAAAAAAAGATATTGGCTATGTATGTATCTCAGTAATTTGTGTAATATTGTATTCTTGTATGGTGAAAATTGGGTAAATTCAGTCAATATCAACGCCAATATGTAAATAGTATGTTTTCAACATGGGATCTTGGTGTAAAAATATAGGATATTATAGTTTGTATCCATGTAGTGTTTAAATACATTTAAAAGTATTTATATAACTATTTGAAGATATTTTAAATGTTTTGGATACTATCATGAGTAAATCAGGTTATGTTTTACGATAAAATTAAAGTTGTGGACAAGCATTTTAGGTCTAACATGAACGTATTTTAATATAATTAATGAGATTATGGGAGATGATTAAATTATAAATAACTCTTTCAGTTTATATGTGAGTAATTTGTTAAGGGATCATTTGTTGTTTGGAGATTATGATTATTAAAAATTAGTAAAAATTGTAGGGATAAGTATATATAAATTAAAAAATCTTATATTTTTGGTAATGTAAAGTGTGTGTGGTTTACTAGAAATAATATCCCATTTTTGTTATAAACAAGTGGATGAAGGATATAGAATAGATACACTTATGAGTAATAACCCTAAAAAGGATACTTAAGTATTAGCTAAATCATTAATCGGTGCACAAAAAGTGGTCATCATTTCACCCTTCGATTCACACTCATGATGGATATTCATTGGTTAATTCACATATACTAAAAGAACCATTATGATGTATTTGATTAAGTTTTTATAGACTTTATGTTGTAGTAATTATAGTTGATGGGGACAATCACGTAATTTATTTTTGGGAATATATAATAAAAAAGTGTGTATAACCAAATTGATTAATGATTAGTTTGATGTCAAGGTGATTTAGGTTATTTTTGGGGGATTTATATATTTCTAGAAACATATAGAAAAAAAATTATACTAATTTTAAAGATTATTGAGACTCAAAAATTTCTATGATAATGTTTATCTTGATTTTTGTATGTATATGTGATTTAATATTTCTGATTTTTATGTTTTATATTTCTTTAAGCATATTTTTGAATAGTTTTTGGATTAATTATTTATATAATGGTTTTAGTTAAATAATTGGTATTATTGTTGGAGATTCAAATATTTATCTAATATTTATTAATATAAAGGTTTACCCCTGTTTCAGTTGGGTATTTTCATTACTTATGATAACCATTTTCTGTTTTAATAAATTAATATATACTTAATTTATAACATGTAATCTGTTTTATGGATCATATAATAAGTTAAAAGTTAATTTTAGTGACAAATGTTGGGAATATTTATTATGGTTATTTATTATTTCTAATATGAGATGGAAAATGGATGGAATACTACTTAAACCACAACCCAATGATGGAATATTTTTTATGAGATGTAGATAAGTTAAGTATGTATATTTATCATATTCTTTATCTTGATGGTGTAATATTTTCTCAACTAATGAAATTGAATAATAAATCTATAGAGTCTATAAAGAACCAACATGGGGTTCCTTCTAACCCAACTCTCAAATTGGTCTACCTTATGGACCGAAGTGCATTTTTGATCCCCATTGGATAAAAACTAGTTCATTGGGATAATTGACCAAACTAATGATATGATTTAACCGACAAATAACAATATAAATATAACTTTGGTGGAAATAAAATCAACAAACATTCAATTTGATATAAAGGGAAGAGAACATCCAAATATGTCAAAAAAACCTCAACAGAAGACTCAAAGATGAAGATGAATCCCAACCTACTTCAATTATACTTTACATGATCTAAGATCACTATCCAACCCTACATTTATTCCCGAAGATCAATAGAGATCCAAACCACCAAGAATAGACTTGATTTTTTAGAATTAAACAATATTCTAAATAACCTAGTATGTCACCATAAAATACTGAATCAAAGACATTTCCTTCATATATACCTTATATATTCTAGTTACAACTATAATAAATAAATAAAATTCATCCAAAATTATTAACAATAATAAATCACAACACATAAAAATTATTTTTCAATTCTATTTCTAGGAGTTTTTATTAAAGGAAAACAATCATTAGGAAAAAAATTCTCCATCCAATACCACATGCACCAACTACCATTATATATTCCCACTTTAAAACCATTGCATAAACAACCATTTTTGAAATAAAAATATCAAACTCAAAATTGGTTTCGAATTTTTAGATGGTTTTCCAAAACATCTTTAGAAATAATTATATCATCAAAACTAGGAACACCATCCCAAAAAAAAATTAAATCCCAGTCACACTCAGAGTTTTAAAAAATGCACACACACCATTAAATTTAAACATTTCCAAAACACATTAGAAAATAAATTCATCCATTTTAAATAACCCACACTTCTAATAAAATTTATAAAATATTTTTAATTTACTTTTAAATAAATCTTTTTTTACTTATTTAGAAACTTTTTACAACAATTTTTATTACAAATTTGGAAATTAAACCACATAAAGAAGGAAGGAAGAACACATTTAGGCATCACTACATCAATTTACGCAAGGACTAATAATATTAACAATGGATCCAAACAATAAATCAAGAAACAGGGAGGATACAATAGATATAGAAGATAAATCCCTTAAATCATCTAAAACATGGTCCAAGTTCCATGTGAATCACCTATAGTATCTATTAATAAAAGATCCTAAATTGGAAACAAGGAACCTAGTTCAGGAATATTAAACATCTAATCATCCATGGAAGTCCCATCAAATCAGCTAGAAAAAATTACTCTAGAACACCTTCATCCATATGATCAAGGAAGATAACTTCCCTGTAATTATTTCATCCATAGGATAGAAAAAAGATAATGTCCTTAGAACACCTTTATTTATGGGATCAAAGGAGAAATTATAAAATATGTCTCTACCACCCATTTTATTCGAACCATATTTATGTAAACAGTATATACATCATTGTCAACCCATTTCCTCGACTAGTGTTTTACCTCACATAGTTAATCTATTATACCCTAGAACTCCCATGATGAGTGAAATGGACTTTAGGAAAACAAACAATCACTTAGGAAAAATAAAAAAAATTAAAATCCCACAGGACTCACCATCCATAACATCATAAAGATTTATCCCCATTTATATCAAAAAAACAAGAATCACCTAAAACTGCATCAATAATAAATATTCATTCATTAAATCACAATCCACCATGGGGATACAATATTAACAAGGTTCTAAAGAGGGTTTCAAACCATTTATCAAAAATAATTCATTATAAAATTACAAATAAGATATATTTTTTAAGACATGCTTGGAATGATAAGATGATTCAATTTTAAAAAAATTCTTCTTAATCTACTCTTGTGAAAAAATTATGAAAACACCATTGAAAGAAAATAAAAATATCACTTCCCATTAAAACTTCCTTTGAAAATATTCAAAAGCACAAATTTGTTTAAAAACATAATTCAAATTAGATTACACAAAACTTTAAAGATAACCAAATAGTTTTTTCATTTCTAAATCATTAATATCCTTAAACATTTAATATAAAGGACTAAAAATGTTATAAATTATTTTACATTAAACCACATAATGGTTAACAAACCCCTTTTTTAAGAAATAAACTATTATTAATGATTTTAATACTTTCAAAATACCCACACACATGGTTTTAAATTCAACAAATATAAGAACTCATTTAAAAACCTCAAGCTATTTCTCTTTGACAATATTAAAAACCAAAATCATTCTTTGAAATCCATCTAAGTATTTTTAAAATAACGTTACATAGAATTACATCAAATGATAATGTTTAAAATCACATTAAATCACCTTGGTACTGCATGAGTAATACATATATAAATAATTTAATTGAAAACCCATTTTGAAAAAACTAAGCAATTAAATTCATGTAATAGAAGAGGTAAAAAAAAGAAAAACCTAACCTGTTTCAATGGTGATCGTGCCAGAAACTGTCATATATGATGGAGAACACTCCTTAAAGCTGAGATATTCTCTCAAAACCTCCTAAATGTGAAAGGACCCATTATTCAGACCAAAACATCGCAAATACTGGACAAAATAGATATTAGGGTTCATGGGATGAATGATAAGTCAAGGTAAAAAAATAATAAAAGACAATTGGAGGGTCATATGTACTTACCATGAAGAAAACCACTGGAATCGTGGTGGAATATCATAAAAAATATGTAGAATGAAGATACTATGAGTGGGGTACCAAATATATTTGAGTGATATGGGGAGAAAATAGAGTATAAGAGGCATCAAATAAAAGAGGAGAAAATTGGAATTCACACTTTTAATGAATATAGGAAGTCCACATAGTTTTCTATACCCTATTCCAACCATGACCATGATATTACGTACCCATAATCCACTCACACAGTAAAACTGAAGACACTGTATAGTTTAACCAACCATCCTCTAATCATTATAGATGACATTATCATATTACTAAGATAGTACAGTAACTTATCAAATGGTTTACCAAATCATGTTCAAGCCATGTCCTCCAACCTAAACTCAACAAAGGACCCACATGATTTCTCCTATGAATTTCCTAGCTTGAACTCAACTGCACCAACCATTCTGAAAAACCATTCCCATAACAAAATTAATAGAAAAAATGATATGTTATGGAACTCATATGGATTCCTATAATCAATCCATAAAAATTGTTCATAATAACAAAAATTCCATATTTTCATTGTTTTAGGATAAAACTCCCCAGAAGCGTAAAACTACCTTCAAAATCACAAACTAAAACAAAATAAACACTATAATGGCACGGTAGGTGACCCAATTCTACCCATAATCAACTATATACTACTAAAGAGGCTTATAAATAATTAATGGACAACTGAAGATGAATTATGACATGAAACCGAAATGAAAAATGTTGGGTACTTGAAAAACTGTATAAGTCCTAAAACCTCAGAAAAATAATCAAGAAAAACTAATGAAACATCGATTAAGAGAATCCCTAAATTGGAGAAGACTAGGCATTAGTATCCCCACTATTTAGAATTGATGAAAAAAAGTGGAATAAATGATATACTCTTACAAAGGAAAATAGGAAAACACTGAGAATTCATAATCACATAATATCAAATGAGAACTTACAAAAATATACATGTTGGGACCAACCAAAAGAAACTGCTGAAAAAAATAGGATAAAACTAATATATGAAACATAAAAATGAATTAATAAACAATGCAACCAATTTTGGAATCAGAATAAGTATCTCAAAATAGAAGGTTATGAAATGACATGAATCTAACCTAATGGTCAATACTAGTACGCATGGTTGTTTATATCCAAATAAATAGAATAATGATCCATGATAATTCTAAGAAAGAGTATAACCTGATGGAATCCAGTGTCTAACTAAGATAAAATAATACTCCTTTATGTATCAATGCATATACCCTAGGTACTATAAATGTCCATAAAAACAATAAAACAAATTGTCCAGAGATCTACTTCACACAATGGAATCAACATAAAATAAGGTATAAACATTTCCCAAAAGGACCACATCTCATATTGGGAAACCAAAGAACTGCCCATGAAAACCCTAGGCCATGTCTTCCTCAAGAAAAAAATTCACTAAACTCAACAAGAATAAAATCATAAATAGTATTTTATACAAAATAGGCACAACCAAACACCACAATGTTTCACCCAAGGATAGAAACTCTTCCATATAACCCCAAATATTTACAAGCTAGACCTAGGTAATATTCAAAACAAGAACTCACACGAGGGTCTCTAAGAGAATCTAAATCTCTCTAGTATAACATATAAACTAATAATCATAGCCTAGAATAAATATGAGGCACATAAAATGAAAGGGAAACCAACACATCCTAATCTATCCAGAGTTAGGGAAATATTAAGAAAAATGAGGGATGACTTCTCATACAAACACTCTAATTCCACACTAGATCATTCTGGGAGAATTACATTAAACAATGTTGTACATAGAAACATATACATTCATTTTCCTAAATAATGAAAAACAATCCCAAAATACCATTTTAAAAGACAAGGAACCATTAAAATTAAGAATTACTTCTCTAAAAAAACAATTATAAACCATTTTTCAATTCAAAAAACAATCACTAGCTTGGCATGGTAAATTTAGAAAGGTTACAAAACTAATTTCAAATAAACCATCAACTTGTTTTAAAAGGAAAACCACAATGAGGTTTCACAATAAAATAAACACCTTCCATTTTAAATAGTATCAAATTTCTTACCCCTTTTATAAACACATGACAGGGGTAAAAACCAAAAAATTCCACAAAACCAATTTGGAAATCAATGAAAACCATTAAAATATGGAAACAAAATTTCATAGTGAATTTTCACTTTATTAGGTAAAATAAATCACATGTAAATAATTTTTGAAATTTCAAAATGACCTCAACCAATTGAAAAAATTTCCTAACAGAAAACACATTTTATAAAAATTTATTAAAGAATTATTTTAAATCCAAAAAATTTTCATCGTGAAATTTATTTTTCACACACACATATAAAATTTCATATAAAAATAAAAATTTACTAATATAAGTCATAACACATGCATTAAAAGAAACTTTAATGAAATTATTCTGATATATCTCAAGTACAACCATGAATCGTTTCTCCTTGCACAAAAATATTAGGAAATCCAACGTTCAAAAGGTCTAAATAGAAAATAAATCCGTATGCAGAATTTTGAATGGATAGGAAACATGGTTATCATCTATTTTTAAATCATTAATTAATCTCTCAAATGTTTTGGGAATCCAATTTTTGGATTCCATATGGGTTTTCAGACCCCACGTTCCAACCTTAAACTTCAATTACCATTTCCATCTCTATCACAAACATCAAACCTAGTCCCCCAAAGAAACTAAATCCATTCTATTGACGATTAAAAAGAACTATTTTAGGAATAAAACCATCCCCCAAGAATTTCATTAAATGTAAAACCAAAATCATATAATAAATCACAACTATACATAAAGACTCAAGGCATAGGGCGAGAATGAGATTGTGACACTCTCCCCACACCTACCTCCTGAGTATGGACAACCTTATCTCTAAAAAACACCAAAACAATAAAGAAGGAATTAAAAAACTTAATACCCACTAATAACTTAGGTTATGATACAAATTTCAAACAATGTAACCTTAGGTGATATCTTACATGACTCCAAAACTTGTCCTGCAAAATGCCTATGTGTGTTCCCAATACTCCGGTGCAGGAAACTAGTACTAGAGAATCATATAATGAACCTTGGGATTAATTTCACCCTAAAATAATATATATAAACAAAATGTGTAAATAAAACTAATAAAACTCCAACTAGTGATAAATAGAATAGAACACCCAAACGGGATATAATAACACAAGTACAAAAATATTAGAAACCGATATACCTAATCTATAGAATAACTACAGTGGGTCAAACGAACCATATAAAAATTCAAATAAAAAATAAAAACAAAACTAGCTGCAATGAGTATCTACATGACCTACAATCACCATCCAACCATAGATTTATCCTAAGAAGTTAATAGAGATATAGGCCAGCTAGAATGGACCTGAACTCATAAAATTTAAGTGTGAGATAAACATCCCAATAAGTCACCAAAACATTCCAAATCTATTAGTCTCTTTCTTATGAATCCTAAAAATTACAGTTTCAAATAAAATATAAAAATAAAATATTTCAATAAGGCTATATAAAAATTATTCAAAACCCATCAAAAGTATGATACGACTTTTTTTGAGGATTTCTCATTAATTGAAAATAATGGATCAGAAATATATTTTCCCCGATCAACACTTCCTGGAAGAACTCAATTTTAAATTCCCACTTTAAAACCATTACATAAACTCTCATTTTGAAAAATAAAATTCAAAATTACTATAGGTTTTTAATTTTCACAGGGTCTTCCAAAATGAAATAAAAAACCAATATTTTTTATAAAACATTATATATCAGCCCAAATGATTTTTTCAAAATCCACTCACACTTTGACTTTAAAAAATAATCAACATGCACATTTACATTATAACATTTTCAAAGCTCTTTAGAAAGTAACTTTTAAAATTTTAATGAACACACCCTTTCAAACCTATTTAAAATATTTTTTCAATATACTTTAAAATCACACTATTTTTTCAATCATTAAAAAATTTCATAATAATTTTTCAAAAATCTGAAAAGTAAGCCACATAAATAAGGAAGGAATCACACGGTTTGGCATCACTATGTCCAGTCACATATTAATTAAAAAAACAAGAATATATGTTCTAAACAATAATATGATAAATAAGGAGGATTAAATTGATAAATAAGATAAATCCTCTAACTAAAACAAAATGTATCCAAGTATGATGGGAATTATCTCTAGGATATAGTATTAAAATGACCTATAGTAGTGACAAGGTGCCTAGGTTGAAACTACTAAACTTGTCCACGTACCCAGAAGTACTTCCAACCAACCTGATGGTAAATTTCTCTGAAACACCGTCATCCACATGATCAAGTAAAGTGTCATCCATGTAATTATTTCGACTATGAGATCGAAAAACAAAATGTCCATATAATCCCTTATTTCGTCTCATATATGAAGACTCACTTGTATTATTCATTATAATAAGAGATTTTAAAAACATTAAAGAGAGTTTCCATGAATAAAACCTCTTGAATCTAGGGATAATATAACAAAAAATAAATGGAGAAAGGTGGAGACTCCTGAGTGGGAGGATCCGTGTTTGTATGAAAAAGGGGGATAAAGGGATTTATGCATCAAAAAATAGAGAAGTAAAACTTAAATTTTTTACTTTTAATGAATATATGTATACTAAAATGTTTGGTCTCATGGTTAGTCAGACCATGAACCATCCATGTGTATGCCATTGTCTAGCCAAAAACCACTCACACAGTTTACCTAGAGACACCGAACGGTTTGAGAAATCATGCTCTAATCATTTCAAATGGCTCAATGAAATTATAGAGCTGATCTATACACTTTTTTTATTTTTTACCAAACCATACATAATTCATGCACCATAACCTAGACTCATTGAAGGAAAATAAAGAATTATCATAGGTCTCACATGGTTTTAACTCAATCGTGCACCACCCATGCTGAAAAACCATTCATTGAACAAAATGAATTGAAAAATAGTAGAATAGGGGAACTTTTATAGTTTCCTCTAAATCATTCATCCAAACTATACACTGTAGTAAAACATCAAATATTTCTATGTTTCATATTGAAACTCCATGTAAAATTAAAAAACTTCCAAAATCATTAAAAAAAAATAAAATCAACACCACTGTGATATAGTGTGTGTCACAAGTCATATGTGGATAATAGTACACATTTATCAACGTATTCTATTTGAAGCACATTCAAAAAATTTTATAGTTAGAATGATATACCCATGGTTTTTGAAATATTTAATTATAAAACACTTGGTTTCCTAGTAGTGTATTATCAATTAATTATCATGATACAATATACATTATATATTATTAATATGACATGATACACTCATTTTTATAAGAATAAATTTAAAATTTATAAATTTAAATTTATTTAAAAAGGAGAATGTAACACTATGATATTTAAGTATTCAATTCTACATTAAATAATAAATTGTATGATAGCTTTCATTACAAACAATATCTACCTAAAACGAGTCACAACATATCATAATAACTCATTATAAAATAAAAAGATAAAAATAAATTATGATAATTACATTGTATTATTTTGTTTTCACAAATCTAATTTAATTACTATAAACTAAATAAATAAGGTAATATGATTAAAATCATTCAATGTTAAAATAAGTGTTTTTCAAAGAATTATTTTTAAAATTATTTATATTTTAATAAATTTATGACATTAGTATTCCTTAAAAGTATGATGTAAAAAATTAATACTCAATTGATTATAAATTCATATGAAATAAAATCTATAACACTTGATGTCTAAGAACATAAATTTTCTATAAAAGTTGTATTCCTTAAATAATGTTTTTAAAGAATTAATAGATCAAATTTTATACTTTTAATTTGATGAAATGAACATCATTTTTTGATTCATCGGGTTAAAAAAATACGGTGATTTTTTTTGAATTTTTCAAAGAACATGATTTTTAGGTGAATAGTAAAACATACCTTTTAACAAATAACATAAAATATATGACATCATAATGATATAAGAATGAAATAAATGTTTATGAAAATATTTTTATAGTAAAAATATATGTTTTAGAAAAATGGTAAATAAATTTAAGATATTACATTGAATTTTGTAACTCATGTATGACATTTTAAATAAAAAGTGATGGGTTATTATAATAAAAGACCAATGTTTTGACCATTTTTATTTAAATAACTAATGAAATGGTTAAATTATTTTTTATTTTTTTTCAGAGTCACATAAATACAGTTGTTTATTCCTAATCCTATTAATTTTCAGACAATCAATTATATGCATGATTTTGGGGTAAATTCAATTTTATGCTTAAAAAGCCATTTTTCAAAAAAACTCTTTCTATTGATTTTTTAATAATTATGTTTAATTTAATTTTTAACACCACAATAAATTTAATCTTGTAAAATATATTTCATATTTGGAATCAAAATATTATAATTATTTTGTATGTTTAATTATTTTAGTTGTAATTACAATCAACTTTGGAAAATATTTTATTACCACAATAAGGATTAAAAGGGTTCATGACAGGGTACAACTGAGAGATAAGACAAAAACATATCTCTAAATTATGTCTAAATTTGATTGGATGATTATATTTCAACTTTAAATGATACTATAATAAAAAATCCATTTTTTCAGTTTCCAATGAAAATGACTTTATAATATTTTATAGTTTATAGTATTTATAAAAGTGTCTCCCCTTGCACTTTTAAAAGGAGACCTCCTGTACCCATTTCTACACACACATTGAACCCATTATATATTCCAAAATCTACATAAATACATTCTTAGAATCCTTATTTAGGACATATAGTCTCGTTTCTTCCCAAAATATTCATCTAATAAGCCTTAATGTGCCTCTAATGGGGATTATCCAAGTTAGATGTACATGTTCCTATTGAGAATTTTCAAGTTTCATTCTTATTGATGCTCTTTTCAATATTCTATAATCATATTAACATAATGAAATAAATATATTTACTATAAATAAATAATTTTATCTTATTTTTACAACCATTATATATCTCCTTTACGTATAATGGAAAATGAAAACATCACTCATGTGTATGTGGGTACTACCGCCTCTATGAAATAACGTTTTTAATTTTCCATCACCACCCATCATAGATGGTAATATAGAAGGGTTTATAAGATATATATGTATATATATAATATTTATGGAATAATTATTATTCCATAAAAATATGATATTATCAAATACCCTTCCCTCCCATCCATTGGAAATGGAAACTTTACTCGTGTGTAAGTGCGGACTACAAATTCCACAAAGCGATGTAATTAATTTTTCATCACTGCCTCACATACCATGCTATATAGATGGAATTAATGAATAAATAAGATATTTATGACATAATTAATATTTTTAATGACAAGTCATTATATATCTTATTTTCATTCCATCTATTGAAAAATGAAAACATCAATCATACATATACGAAGACTCTACCTCAATGAACAATAAATTTCATTTTTCATAATCACCATACATGCATGGTTATAATAAATGTATCAGGGCATGAAGTGAAAGACATTGGGATGGGGATTTATAATTGTTCATCATCTTAGAAACATTACTTCATCATCTTCAGTGATACGGGCCCTAATATAGGTCATAGTATCTCATGTGAATTTAATATTCACAATAATTAAAAGAACACATACCTCATTTCAATTGGTGGCACATTCAATTATCGGTCATCACCAAAGATAACTTCCTAATGTATCTATGACCATTCCCCTAAGGATCATCCTATCATTACATAATAATCAATGTAGACACTGGTCATTGAATTCAGGGTGCTAACACATAGATCCCATGATTCCGTAAGCATCACAACAATCATCATGATCTCATCCCTTCAATACATGAAGGATATTGATGATCGAAGTCATGAATGTGAGATCTCCTTATATTAGATGTGAGAGGAGGAGAGAGGACATCTAAATCTCTTTGAATGAATTCCATCATGGAAGTGATATCTTATCTACAGATATAGTGGGACATAAAATACTCAGAAAAGATTCTGCAACCCTCGTATATCCAACACCCACTAAATAAGAAAAAATGACTCGTTATGATGTATTAAAAAAATTATATATATCATTTATATTTTATAACATACTTATAATATATAATAATATGTTACATGATAAAATTAATCCATTATCTCAAATCATAATTCTAGTATACTAAATGAACATTTTATATTAAAATAATATTCACTCCTTTAATATTTTTCATATATTTACATAAAAACATCTAAATAATTTTTGTAAATAATTTACTATGAATAATAATATATTCAAATAATAATGAAGTTATTTATCCATGGATGATAATTAATACTTGGATAACAGTCAGACCCTGGTGGTGGGACCTACTATGTCATATACACTTATTTAGCAGAATAGGTAAGACTCTTGAATATGCTACTTTGTGTGACCCTATAAGAGATTATCGTCATTGTAGTGAATACCATTAAAAAACCATGATGGGATTATAGAATCCCCTCATTTAACATAGATAAGAGATAAAGAATAGCCATAACAAGGACAACCATCTAAAACATGCATTGTGTAATATAATCTATTTTTTTTCAGGATCTCATAAAGTTGGATGCACAACTCATGTCATCATCAATTTTGGCATTATTATGTATTGAAATAACTTGAAGGATTTTCATTTACTACCATGGAAATGGATTTAAGAAGGTATTATCATCTTGATGAACAATACCTGTGATATAACTTCCTTAACTAAAAAGAGAAAACCATTACCTTGATCAGTCATCCAATGTTATACCACCAATGATTCACCCAAAAAAGATACATTAACATGAGTTCGATGTCATTTTTTTCCATTCGTCAAATTATGTGATAAAATTCCATACATTTATAATGATCTTATTTAGGATATCAACAAATATGTTCATAGATAAGAACAACCAATGACACCTAAAACATGTGGTGTTTCTATTAGTGGGTATATCCTCATGATCTCATCATTTAGATATCACTAACTAACATTTTCATGAAAATAAGCCTCAATTCTTATGATCCGGTTGAACTCGATGTTCTCACAACATCTATGTTCTATCAGTATGATGTATCTAAATAATCTGACATAACATTAATATTAATTTCATATTATCTCATGTTTTTCGTTATATCATGGGAATTGCAATAACATTTTGATACAACATTTAATCTGTAAAAATTTCTATAAAAATAGTGGATGAATAAGATTCAATTCTATTATATTAATATAAAAACATGTATATATCAAATTGTATACATGTAACAACATACATAATTTGAGTCTTGGGAGCCCACTTTCTACACTCCCACTTAAACTGAGGACAACTTCTAACATATCTGAACCCACTAGCTCTCACATTAGAATCCCGATTCTTCCATGATATGGATTTAGTTATGTGGTATTACACATTATCCATTTTTGGATACTCTTTCTACTTTGAATTCACATATCTATGTCAAATTCCTCAATAGCTGAAACTATTAAAGTATTTTCTTTGTCCTATGGTCTGACCTACAATCGTTCGAAAACTCCACTACTATATTAATATCACAATAAACTGGAATACAATATACACTACTAGTATAATGCCCAATTTCTGGGAAAAAGATACATATAAAACCACCTTATTATCTCCATCAAAATTCTCTATATACTTGGATTATACTGTATAGTGGGTGACTATACGTTTCTTTGAGCTTCTCCAGCTCACTACGCTACGATTTAGGAAAATGACTGACCATGACTATGATTTTATATCATCATGATATATCTGGAAAATAGAATCAGTGTATCCTCTCACTACTAGTACTTCATCTTCCCCAAACACCATGAGAATATCCTTGAAATGCCTAAATTGGTTCCAGATAGTTTTTACTGCATCCCAATATAGCTCTCCTAGCATTAAATATTCCCACAATTCTTTATGTAAAGGAAACATAATACCTAATATATGGAATGGAATCCATGATATCTCCCACTACCAAGAGATAATGTGTCATGACCCCCTCCCACCAAAGATTCCCCTCTTATACTGACAATGGTGAAAGGGAGATAATGACCCCCAAGTCCCACCTCCAGTAGGCCCAGGAGTGGCGACTAGCACCAAGGGTATGAGTTTTCACAATTATGAGAGGCATTACCCATTCTATTAATTAAGATCAGGAAATAGAATGAGTCAAACACAAAAAGAAAAAGGAACAAGTAAATGAAAATAAACCCAAAACCAAGCCCATATACATGTTTTATACAATACTGAAACAAAAGTACAAGTACAAGAAAAGCTCCAAAGCATGATTCCATGAAAGGAAAGAAAAAACGAAAACCAGTAAAACTCCAACGCCCAACTAGCACGGTCCCACATAGTCCCTGAAATCCTCTGGAAAACCTGAAAGTAAACGTAGGGTGAGCATACAATTATACTTATTAGGGAAACCAAAAGCTCTCGTGCATAGGTGGGGAGATATCCTAATGCCCCGTGAGAAAACAGAAGGAACCAAAGCCTAGAAATCAATCTATCCACCCAACCTTACAAGCCAATATCACCAAATATCACAAGTGAATAGAGTAGTATAGTAATATTATCAAATTATGGGTACCCCGCACCACCTTCCCAATAAATACTACTCAAGCCCTCATGCGTAATGCCCTGATGGTTCCCCCTCTTCCTGAGCTAGTGCCGCAACCTGGCCATACAAAGCTCGAGCTAGTGCCGCAACATGGCCATACAAAGCTCATAGTATCCTGCCGGCAAACAATCCTTGGCGATAACCACATCTCATCCCACATTCCGCCGGCACTCAATCCTTGGCCATAACCACATCTCATCCCGAAGACACCTGGGAACATATCACATCCTCATCCTGAGGACTATTGGGAAACATATGTCATTACCTGCCCGAAGGATCTTGGGCTATAGAACCAGGAAGAGGGAGCACAGGGAAGAACAGTAACCATCCATCCTTTGGATGTTTGGGAATCTCACACCCCCCCCCTTCCCATGGCTGTTCGTCATGTGGTTCTCAACATGGTTGGGGTGCATAAAAAACATAGAACATATAGATTTACATAAATATATCAACCACTCAGTCCATGCTAAGGCTTCTACACAAAATATCTGAGCACATGCCTCGACAATGCTACCACAAAAGTATGCACGCAATGAACAGACCCAAACCCCATTAAGCTTTTCATGTTTCAATAGTTTTAGTTTATCAGTTCCTTTACTACCGAGCAACTAACAACAACCAAACCAGATCAAAAGTTCATAAAAATATTCCTACAAACCACAAATAACTTTAGGGAAAACACAAGAAACACATAACCATTTTCTTTTATCAACAATAATTTCCATTGATTTTCCATATTTAATCAACTACCATGCCCCACAGTTCATTAGTTAACTCTTCCACTTTTATTTATATGAAGAACCCATCCCTCCAGCCCTACTACCAACCACCACAACCACAAATACATTAGATACAATACCCGTACCACATCATTTTCCCTTCGATACCATTCACCACAACTCCGCTACCCATCACAACCCTATGATAAACGCCAACCCACAACCAAGCCAACCGCAGCCCCGCTGCTCACCCATTCCACAACAACCCACAAAACACCCCTTCACATAATTAAACCCAACCAGCACCCACAAAATTCATTCTTTCATTTAATTTAATCGGGTGATCATACAAGGGTTCTAGGTATTAATTTAATCATCCAACATTACACGATTAACCAATTTCCACATTTTATGAATTCCAACCATGAATCAATCTAGAAAAACAAGGAAAAATCTAATGGAGCAAGAAAAGTCCCCCAAAGACCGTGATTTTTAGTAGGCATAATCCCATTCAATTCACAGCATAATCAAAGGAGAAGCATTGATGGAAAGAAAACAACAATACCAACAAAAATCTTCCCAAACCCATTCTTTAAATATTTATTATCATTATTTACCGGTTCTACAATATCTCATAAAACAAGAGGATACCCACCCATGCATGATGCACAATATTGAGAGGGAGACAAAGGTAATATCCATACCACAAAGGTTTTTGACGAAACCACGACCGTCGAATAACGCTCAAGAAACCGGGTGGATTCTCCACGAATCCTCCTTAGATATCCTCTCCTAACACAACCAAGACCAAATATCATCATATGCGACATCCAAACACTTATATCTACCCATAACAGGTGTAGATATATGAAACTGAGAGAAGAGGGGGAGTAGATCTAAGTAGATCTAGGGAATCAAGCATGAACGATCACATACCTCAAGAACTCAGCTTCAATTTGCCAAGAAAATCCTCCAAATCACCTCCAAAATTATTGGGAGATGTTCTTCTACCTCTATGGAAGGGTAATCCCAATTTATAGCTTCTTTGGAGATTAAAAGAACAATTTAGCAGCAAAAGAGTTCAGATCCACAATTTTAGGATCTAACTTTATGTGCCCGCACGGTTAGTCCACACAGTTTAACAAACAGTGTGCTAACCGTGCGTTATCTTCTACCTCGACAAACACTCCTCGCATGGTTAGTCCACACGGTTAGCCAAACCATTCACTAACCATACGTTAGCCACTGCCTCCAACACCAACCTTGCACGGTTTGGACACATGTTTTAGCCAAATAGTGCGCCAATCGGGCAAAAGCTATAGCACTTTAGCTTTCCTTAAAAGTCCACCCAAATGCACTCCCAAGTAACCATGACCTCCCGACACACATCCAACACCAAATTTCACAACGGAAGAGATCAGATAGGTCCGAACCATTATATCAGATACCTCTCAAAACATTATCGTCCTCGAGAATCCAAAAACAAACTAAATAAAGAAGAGGGGTCATAACAACTCCCCCTTGAAAGATACCTCTCAGGGGAAAAACTCCTTGTTACCAAGGAGCTCCCCCTTCTCCATCTATCTCCTGAAAAACAACAATCATACCACTCCTTTCCCTTGTGAAACCAAAAAAATCAATAGAATAAATCATCTGGTCATGTGGGTGACGGGTTTCCCTTCGTCCATATTAAGATACAATCCACTTTGGGTGGCACTGACTCGCCTGCACAATTTTAGGCGGATCCACATTAATGCGTCTTAACTAGGGATCAGGTCCTCCCCTCCCCACATCTCGGGACACTTCACACAAATCCAGAGAATAGGAAAACAACAGATTACATAATTAGAAAAGTAAATCATTCCATCAACCAAGTACAAGAAAAACATAACAAAACTTAAAACAGCTCTGGGTACTGGGCATGCGTCTGCGTCTCTCGTTCCTAGGTACTTTACTCAATCCCACCATGTCTCCACAACACATTAACTAAAGGAATGGTTCATTCACAAAGCACTATCTCTCCATAACCATCTATCATCACTAGTCGCTTCATGAACGTTGCATCGTTCCTGATATCTAGCTCTCCCCAGTCAAGGACCTGCGAATTGTCGTGAGGATACCGACGGAGCTGGGACACATGGTAGAAATCATGCACCCTCTGTAGCTGTGGTGGAAACACCAGCTAATGACTTACCTCGTTAACTCGTTGTATCACTTCGAATAGTCTGAAAAACCTGGGGGAAAGCTTACTCCCTCTGCTCAACCTCCACTGCCCAGGCTGGGGGGAGACCTTCAGGAATACGTGGTCCTCGACCTCAAACTCCAAGGGTCTCCTCCTATTATCGGCGTATGATTTCTGACAGTCTTGAGCTACCTTCATCCTCTATCATATAATTTGAAGGTTCTCTATTGTGCTCTACGCCACCTTCGGTCCAATAACGCATACTTCTCTGACCTCTATCCAGCATACAGGTGAGCGGCACGACCTCCCGTACAAAGATTAGAAAGGAGCCATACCAATGGTAGAGTGATATCTATTTTGGAAAGAGAACTCTATCTGAGGAAATTGATGTAACCATGATCCTCAAAGGTCCATAACACATGCTCGTAGCATATCTTCCAAATTTCAGATGGTGCGCTCTATCTTCCCATCTGTCTGGGAATGGAAAGTAGTGCTAAGGCGTAGCTGGGTGACAAAATCATGCTGCAATCCTCTCCAGACTTGTGAGGTAAACCGTGCGTCCATATCCAAGCCTATGAATCATGTAACTCCATGAAAATTCACCACCTCATCCACATACATTCGTACTAAGGCATCCTATGCACTCGACTCCATGATCGCCAGGAACATAGCAGATTTTTTCAACAGGTCCACCACCACCCAAATGGAGTCCCAACCTCCTTAAAAATTGGGTGGCCCTGTGACAAAATCCATCGAGATGCCATCCCAGTTCCACTCGGGGACATTTAAAGGATGAAACAAACCTCCTGGAACACGATGTTTATCCTTCACCTACTGACACACTTGGCACTTGGCCATGAACTCTGCCACCGCCTGCTTTACCTCGGGCCACCAAAACTATCTCCTCATACCCTGCTACATCTTGGAAACTCCCAGGTGTACCTCTAGGGGTGAGTGTTGGAACTCACCAATAACCCGCTCTTGCATCATCTCTAGACCAAACATCTTCTCTCAGAAAATCATCCAATTATGACCATCCACTGTCCACCCTTCCGGGGCATCGCCTTGGGTAACCCATTCATGCATCACTTCACTTTCTGAGTCTCCCCACTAGGACTCCTCCACCTACTGTAGTAGAGAAGATGGCACTTTTATCTAACACAGTAAACCTCTACCACCATCCATCCTTGCATCCTAGTGTAGGGCATCCAACTCCTCCATTGCCTTCCAATCATCTTCTGACTCTCGAAACATATCCTTCTGCAACTTCCTGCTCAAGGAATCGGTCACCACATTCCCTTTTCCTAATGTGTAGGAAATTAAAAAGTCATATTCATGAAGGAACTCCTTCCACATTCACTACCATATGTTCAGGACCCGTTGGAAGAAGATATACTTCAATATTTTGTGATCCATGAAGACCACAAAGTGCTCCCCGATGAGATAATGTCACCACAACTTTAGCACGAAAACGACCTCCGTAATCTCCAGATCATGGGTGGAATAATTACACTCATGAGGATATAACTGCCTAGAACCATAATATATCACCCCTTTCCACTACATCAACACACATCCGAGGCCTTACCCTGAAGCATCACAGAAAACCTCATACATCGCCCCTCCTTCGGGAAATCTTAGTACTGGGGCACTAACCAACTTCTCCTTTAAATAATTGAAGGATTCCTCACACTACTCATCCAACACAAAATATCAATCCTTCTTTGTAAAGGCTATCAAAGGTGCTTCAACTCGAAAGAAGTTGGGTATGATCCTATGGTAGTAACCTGCCAGTCCTAGGAAACTACGAACCTCTGCCACGTTCTTAGGTGATACCCAAGAAAAAACCACCTCGACCTTCAATGGGTCCACCTCTATTCCCTACTCGAACACCACGTGCCCAAGGAAGTGCAATTCTTGCATCCAAACATGCACTTGGACAACTTCCCATAGAGTTGGTGCAGTCGGAGGACCGCTCAAACTGTTCTCTGGTGCTCAGAGTGATCCTCCTCTGATCTTGAGTAGATCAGAATGTCGTTAATAAACACACCTAAGAACCTATCTAGGTATTCCCAGGAGACAGAATTTATGAGTCCCATGAACATAGCTAGTGCATTTGAAACACCGAACAACATGACTAAAAACTCAAAGTGCCCATACCTACATCTGAAGGAAGTCTTTGAGATTTTTCCATCCTTCACACTCAAATGGTGATATCTAGGCCATAAATCGATCTTAGAGAACCAACCTTCTCCCTTCAGCTGGTCAAAGAGATCATTTATCCTTGGGAGTGGGTAACAGTTCTTGACTGTTACCTAATTCAGTCTCTGGTACTCTATGCATAGCCTGAGACCACCATCTATCGTCTTTGCGAAAAAGATAGGATCACCCCAAGGTAATGCACTTGGACTAAAAAAACCCTTCTTCATCAGATCACCAATCTGAATCTGAAACTCCCACAACTCAGAAGGTTCCATTTGGTAGGGAGCCATCGAAATCGGATGGGCACCAGGTTGCAAGTCTATCCTGAACTCAACATCATGTCGAGGGGGTAGGGTCACTACCTCTTCAGGGAAGACATCCATAAACTCACAGATGATCCTTGGGACTTCCACCATTTTTGTATTCACCGACTCAACTGACAGTTCATATAACAAGTAAATGAGGGGATCCACTTGCCGGTTGCCTTCCTGGTAACCCCGCTCGCCGATGAAAGTCACACGTTGACCGCCCATGTTTGAAAACACAACCCTTCATTGGAAACAATCGATGACATCACACAATGAGTATAGTCATTCGATGCCTATAATGACATCATATGGCTACATTTGTAGTAAAAGGAGATCTCCACTAGATTGGTGGGGCCCCAACATCAACCTACATCCCCAGAAAATACGAGATAGGCTGGTTTGACCTCCAACTGGCGTACTCAAAACCAGGGGTTCAGAAAGCATCTCTATGTCTAGGCCCAAGACATAGGCTAGAATGGGTGAAAAAGGAGTGTGAATCTCTTTAATCAAACAAGGCATAAAAAGGGTACTAAAAACGATAATCATACCTCGAACAAATTTTGGCCCTGATGGTACTATTGCCTCTATGGCATACATCTTCCCATGACCAGTTCCTCTGCCTCTAGGATGTCGGCCACCCCCCCCCCCTGACCACGCCCTGTTCGAGGTCCCTATGGAGCGCACTGAGGTCAGCCTCCTCCTACAACATCTTCCCTCAGAGGAGCGGGAGCTCGCTGCCCCCGCTGCTGCTGCTGGAAGGGTCTGGCTGGAAACTATTATGGTTGAGGCGGGTGTTGTACTGGTCCACCTCCACTGTACTATACTCGGTCTGGGAACTGGTTCTGAAGGTGCCCACGGTTTCCAAAGATGAAACACCTCGGTCCCGGGATCGATGGAAAAGGGCGAGGACCAGGAGATCGGAACTGAAACTATTGAGGCCTTCTCCCTACTGGTCGGAACCTATAGGGTCCTGATACTGGAGGCCTACTGCTGACACCATTCCCCTTTGATGAACCCAACTGGATTCATTCTCGCGACACACCTCCCAGCATGTGCATCCTTTCCACCACTCCAGCCTTCTTCTGGACCACCAAGTATGTCTATAGGGTGAAGGGAGTAACAACATACTGAAGAGAAGGACGAAGTGCCTCCTCCAAACGTCTCGCTCGAGAATCCTCATTCAGAAACAAGTTGAGAGCAAAGTGAAATAGATCCTTGAACTTGATCCCCAACTCCCCCACTAACATACTCCCCTACTAGAGGGAGAGTAGTTCTTGCCTCTTCTCAGCCTTCATCGTGGAAGAGAGGAATTTCGCCTGGAACTCCTTCTTGAAGTCATTCTGCGTGACCTCAACCTCCCTCTTCTACCCAATATAATGCATCCACCACTGACATGCTGCTCCAAACATCTGGCTCACAACCAGAGGAAACCAGTACTTCGTAGGATCCTGGATCATGCTAAAATCTATCACCAACTCTATTATCCCTCTCTCTATCTCCATGTCTAAGATGTTTCCCTCGTACTTCCCGAGAGTCTGCCGCTGAATGACTTGAAGCGTCTTCTTCCACTGATCGTCCTCCTCCTCTCGGTCATCCTTATATTGATCATCCAAGTCAACCTCCTAGGCCTCAATCTCCCTCACTACTCATGGTCGTCTCCTAGGTTCCATCGCTGCAAGGTAAACAAGGAATGCCTAAGCCCGAGTAGTTTAGAATACTGATCTTAAATTATCTTAGACTTATTATTCATTTTAAATCCCCAAAATTCCCTAGAAACACAAGAACACAAGTCATTATGATTCATGTACCTTTTGTAGGGTTTCAACCCTGCAATCAGTGTGGCCTCACTTAGTCGTTCGGTAGGTCCAGAGTCCTTGCATTGGAACAGAGGGGGCCCTAAAATCTCATGTCCTAGCCGGTCTTACCTAGGCTATTTCACGCTCCAAGATCACCCGACACTGTTTCTCTACCATACCATGCAATCCTCACTGTTCCTAACTCTAGACTACATCCTATCTCTCAACCCCCATCCTCTGATACCATTCTGTCATGATCCCCTCCCACCAAAGATGCCCCTCCAGAGCTGGAAATGGTGAAAGGGAGATAATGACCCCCGAGTTCTGCCTCTAGTAGGCCCTGGAGTGGCGACTAGCACTAAGGGTATGAGTGTTCAGAATTATGGGAGGAATTACCATTTTATTAATTAAGATCGGGAAATAGGATGAGTCAAACACAAAAAGAAAAAGGATTAATTAAATGAAAATAATCCCAAAACCAATCCCATATGCATGTTTTATACAATATTGAAACAAAAGTACAAGTACTAGAAATGCTCCAAAGCATGATACCAAGAAAGGAAAGAAAAAACTGGACCTAGAAAAACTCCCACGGCCAACTAGAAAGGTCCCACATGGTCCCTAAAGTCCTCCTGAAAACCTGAAAGTAAACGTAGGGTGAGCATACAAGTATACTCAGTAGGGAAACCTAAATCTCTCGTGCACTGGTGGGGATACATCCTAATGCCCTGTGAGAAAACAGAAAGAACCAAAGCCTAGCAAGGAATATATCCACCCAACCTTACAAGCCACACTCACCAAATATCGCAAGTCAATAGAGTAGTATAGTAATATTATCAATGTATGGGTACCCTGCACCACCTTCCCACTGAATACTGCTCAAGCCCTCATGCCTAACGCTCTGATGATTCCCACTCTTGCTGAGCTAGTACCGAAACTTGGCTATATGAAGCCTGATCTTGTGCCTTAACCTGGCCATACGAAGCTCATAGTATCTCGCAGACACACAATCCTCGACTATAACCACATCTCATCCCGCATTCCACCGGCACTCAATCCTCGGCCATAACCACATCTCATCCCAAAGACACCTGGGAACATATCACATCCTCATCCTGAAGACTCTTGGGAAACATCTGTTGTATCATGCCCAAAGGATCTTGGGCTATATAACCTAGAAGAGGGAGCACATGGAAGAACAATAACCTTCCATCCTTTGGATGTTTGGCTATATCACCCCCCGTCCCACGGGTGTTCGACACATGGTGGTCAACATGGGTGGGGTGCGTAAAGAAACATAAAACGTACAGATTTATATAATTATATCAACCACTTAGCCCATCCTAAGGCTTATACATAGAAGATCTGAGAACATGCCTCGACACTGCTACCATGAATGTATGCACAAAATGAACAACCCCAAACCCCATTAAGCTTTTCATGTTTCAACAGTTTTAGTTTATCAGTTCCTTAACTACCGAGCAACTAAAAACAACCAAACCAGATCAAACATTCATAAAAAATATCCCATCCAACCACAAATAAGGTTATGGAAAACACAAGTAACACAAAACCATTTCCTTCTATCAGCCAATCAATTCCATTGATTTTTCGTATTTAATCAACTAACATGCATCACAGTTCAGTAGTTAACTCTTCCACTTTTATTCATAAGCACAACCCATCCCTGCAGCCCCGCTGCCATGCTCCACAACCACAAACACCTCGGAAACAATACTCATACCACATCATTATCCCTTCGATACCATTCACTGAAGCTCTGCTGCCCATCAAAACCCTATGATACATGCAAACCCACAAACAAGAAAATCGTAGCCCTACTACTCACCTGATCCACAACAACCCATGAAACACCCATTCACATAATTAAACCCAACCAGCACCCACAAAATTCATTCTTTAATTTAATTTAATCGAGTGATCATACAGCGGTTCCAGGTATTCATTTAATCATCCAACTCTACAAGATTAACCAAATTCCACATTCTATAAATTCCATCCATGAAACAATCCAGAAAAACAAGGAAACATCTAATGGCGCAAGAAAAGGACCCCAAAAGCCATGATTTTTAGTTCGCATAATCCCATTCAATTCATAAAATAATCAAAGGAGAAGATTTGTTGGAAATAAAATAACAATACCAACAAAAATATCCCCAAACCCATTATTTAACCAGTTATTATCTTTATTTACCGGTTCAATCATATCTCATAAAACAAGAGGATACCCACACTACATGATGAACAAAAGTTAGAGAGAGATAAAGGTAAGAACCCGACCTCAAAGGTTTTTGACGATACCATGATGGTCGAAGAACGATCAAGAAACCAGGTTGATTCTCCTCGAATCCTCCTTAGATATCCTCTCATAACACAACCAAGACCAATGATCATCATATTCGACATCCACACGCTTATATCTACCCATAACGGGCGTAGATCTTATAAACCGAGGGAAAAGGAGTAGTAGATGTAAGTAGATCTAGGAAATCAAGCAAGAACGATCACATACCTCAAGAAACCGGCATCGATTCACCAAGAAATGCCTCTGGGTCACCTCCAAAATGCTTGTAACAGGTTCTTATACCTCTAAGGTAGGGTAATCCCAAGTTATGGCTGCTTAGGGGCTTAAAAGAACCATTTAGAGGCAAAAGAGTTCAGATCCACAATTTTTGGATCTTACTTTAAGTGCCTGCACGGTTAGTCCGCACAGTTTAAAAAACTGTGCCCTAATCGTGTGTTAGCTTCTGCATTTCCAAACGCTCCTCGCACGGTTAGTTCATATGGTTAGCCAAAACGTGCACTAACCGTGCGTTAGCCACTGCCTCCAACACCAACCTGGCACTGTTTGGCCGCACGGTTTAGCGAAACCATGCGAACGCTGTGGGCCTTTAGCATTCCTTAAAAGTCCACTGAAACGCACCCCCAAATCACCTTGACCTCCCAGCACACCTCCAGCACCACATTTCGCAATGGAATGGACTGGAGAGGTCCGAGCCATTACAGAATGATGTTTGGTTATTTTTTCAATATACTCTCGTGTTTTTGTGAAAAGTTTCTTGGAGATATTTATAACATGTGAAATTGTAAAAAACCTCTTTTGGATTGTTATGTACTATACCATTGGAGTAACTTGTAAACATATTTACTTTGACATAGTACCTACAAAATCTAAGATCTATCTTACTAGATATTGATCCGAAGAATATATACTTTTTTGATTAAGTCTTTCTTGGAGAAGCATTCATTTAAACAATTCATAACTGATTGTAAGACTTTTACATAATTTCCCATAATTAATATGTCATCAACATATAATAAAAGGAAAAATATTATATTCCCATTAGACTTATTATAAAAACATGTCGCACTTTCATTTTTGACCAAACCAAATTCTATTTTGGCCTCATCAAAATGAACATTCAATGATCATGATAACTTATTTGACCCATAAATGGATATTTATATCTTGAAAAATTTATTGCAATTATTTGACAAAAAAACCATTGGGTTTAGAAATATAGCCATCTTTAACCAACTTACCATTTAAAAAAGAAGCTTTTACATCAATCTTACAAATCTCATAATCATGGAACGCTATTTTTGAACAATATTCCATTTAGAAAAGAAGTGTTTACAAATTTAAATAATGTTTAATTCAATTAATGTAATCTTCTTATTTTAATATTCATTTAGTAATAGTATTAAAACATATTTTGGATCATTTTGATGACAAAAACGAACTTGATCCGTAATTATTTTATGAAATAGTAAATATTGTTAGGGAGGACAATATTATTTTAAATATTCTATAGTTTGATGTTTTAATTGTTATGGATTCACAATAAGAAATATATGATGATGTACATTTTGATATAAATTTTCATATACATACATATGGATAAATATTTTGGTCATAATGTTATATTTCAATTTCATGCAATTTATAGCCATAAATTGGGTGATATAGATACTATGGATAATTTTCTTGATTCTATTCATATAATAAAATAGTATAGAACTCCACATGAAACATAATAATGAATAAATAGTTTTCAATAGAAACAATTTCAATTATTTATAGTTAAACTTGAAAAATTTATCGGGGAACATGAGTAAGCCAAAACCACAGGTGCTATAATCGATATTAATTCAATGAGTCAATAATTTTATACAAATTCATTTCATATGGTAATTTTTTTTATTTGTTGTTTGGATTATACTCAGTGGTATGTTGATGATATATCTGGGTAGTTTGAAGTGTATCCTCAAGAATAACCTCCTCTAATTCTTATTTTTTATAAATTTATGATTGTAAAATAGAATATACAACATATATGTTATTATATATATCATATTCATATTTATGCACTGGTTATAAATTATGGTATTTTGGGAAGAGACTTTGTGAAGAAGGCCAGTGATTAGATTGAGCCTTTGAAACTTATTTCCTCAACACCAGAGGTTTTAGTTCATTATATCCATATTAACACTAATGAACATTAATAATAAGATTTTATAGACTCTTAAAATCATATGTATTAATTTTAATATTATTTTACCATAAAATTTTTATTTTAATATGTGATTCAATATTTGGTAAATATATTGAAAATGTTATAAACGTTGAGAAGAATAAGTATACTACTGAAATCATAATTATGGGTTAATTAATATTATATAGAGTTTAAAATAAGACAAATTTACTTCATGGGAATACTCAATAGATTATAAAAGAATTTAATGATATAATATCTTGATTCTATTCAAGGATATACATATATATATATATATAATTTGTCTATCATAATAATCTAGGTGTTCAGAATGCTAAATGTTACCCATAATTTTAATATTTGGGTAAATCTAATTAAATTGGGAAATAGTTTGATGTTATTAATATTTTTAATTACTTATTATATACCCCCTTTACTAATTTTATATGAAATGTGCATAATTTGTTTGAAATATTAATGTTCTAATACTAAGTATAATTTTTGAGCATTTTTTGAAGTAGTCCAATTGAGTCAGTTTACTTTATTATTAATAACACTCACCCTACTAATTAAAATTGTGTGTTTATTGTTTTTTAGGATTCCTAATTCAATATAAAACATTTCATTAGAAGGGATCATGGGCCAATTCTGTAATTTGAAGGATCACATTTACCACCCAAGATGACCTACCAAATCTGTGATGAAACTGGACTAGCCATGAAGATTTTATTTTTGGGCTTAATCGGGAAGTCCAAATTCTTTTATTCTCCTCCAAAGAGATGGGGATGATTAAATGAGTATTGGATAAAAATTTCAAGGCCCAACCCTGAGAAAAAGAGGCCCAAATGAAGCATTGTAATCCAGCACACCATTCTGGTCGGAAATTAAAATCAGAATAGTATTCATGACATATCTAATGATTTAAGGATAGAATCAAGCTGATATTTTGCATTGTGAAAGATGAGATATAGTCGGCCTACTTTGTTGAAGAAATAATTCGGTTTTAAAGGAATCTTCCTATTCACAATCCCTTTCACATTTTGGAAATAAATAAGATTGGATTGAAATGGATAGATTAAATTTTTTTAATAAACAAGACAAAACATTGGTTACATAGGTCCAAATGACTCCAACTTTTTATAGAGGCCGTCCAACATTATTATATACAACTTTGAAGAAGTAGAGTTCTTTTGATTCGGCTGTCTGAATAGCCTAATGGGATATTCAAGTGGAGGGACAAATTGGGAAAGAAAACAATACACTCCTTGGGTTATAAATACTCTCCCCTTCTCTCCTTGAGAAGGGTTGGCATGTCAGAAGAGAAGAGAATCAATTGGAACGACCAAAGCCTTTCCAAAGTCTTGGGAGGACCCGCCATAATCAAATTTTCACTTGATATCTGTTTCCTCATCTCTTTGATATCACTCTGTTTTGTGTTTTTCTTTGTTTGTAAACTTGTAAGTTTGTATTTTGTAATTCTGTTTTAAGGAAAATTAATTCTTAAATATCTTTTATTCTCATACAAATTCTGTAGTTTCATATTAATGTTCTTAAAATATTTTATATTAATTTGAATCCACTTCCCTTATTCTGAGTCCTCATTCAATCGAAAATCCATTTTTAATTATTATCATTGTTCGTGTGTGTGTGTGTTCGACGTACCACTCTTTTCTAATCCCTTTGTTTTTATTCTATTCTTAATTTATCATCATAATTATTATAACCATACTATTAAACACCCAAATGGATGAGTAAATATCTCATTGGGGTGATTCAAAATTTAGGGATGTTAAGTGATTGAGATTATTTTCTCGATGAGTATTCGTTAATTTAACATTGTGTGTGTTGGACTTAATATGTCATGGATTAATGATATATTTTGTTTAAAATGTGGTTTCTAGGGATTATTGGAAACATAAATACACTACCATAAACAATTACTAATTTATATTAGAATCCTAGTTATGTTAAGGCTTGGATTAAAGCTTTAACACTTAATAATTCTAATCGACGTCAACTTGAGAAGTGGGTGTTAATTTAAATGCAATATAAAGCAAAGATCAAGGATATGACAAGCTTAACTCCCTAATAATGAACTTACCCCAATCATTATCATTTTGTTAAATCAATTATAGTCAATCAATTATTTCAATTAATCTCTACAATCAAACCCCCCCTAATCAAAATATAATCAACTAAAAACAAACGACTATTACAAAGTATCATCGCCGAGGATTCGACCCGAGTGCTGCTATACACATTAGAAGAGCACCGGAACCTTGACTGGTCAATAGGAGACAATCAGTCGTGCTTTTCAAATGGCATAATTTTCCAGGTATGGTTCTTTAAGTATTCATTAGTTTCTGGTTATTGTAAAAAAATAAAAGAACAAAATTAAAAAAAATTGAAAAAAAAAACACATAGAAAAAACCGTCTTCTCATAAAAATCATAAAATGTAAAAATAAAAAGAAAAACCCATATTCCTCATTCTTCCAAAATCTATATGAATGTTTCATAGCCTTCCAAACAATCCCTCAAATTTTTTTGACCCTGAAATTTAGCGAACACTTTGCCAACTTAGGAGGAACATAAGAGATAATAAAATAATTCAAGAACCAGTCCTCGTCCAACTAATTGAATTAGATATGGATAATCCTAGGGAACAAACACTTAAAGAAATTTCTACCCCTGGTATGAATTACCACCCTCTTGGTATTCAATATCCAAATAAAGAAGCTGACATTGAACACAAATCGAGTTTGATTCATCTTCTCCGTCATTTCCACGGGCTAGCCTGTGAGGATCTAAATCTCTACCTTAAAGAGTTTCAAGTAGTGTGCTCTACCATGAATACTCAAGGGGTTTCTGAGGAACAAATCAAACATTGAGAATTCCCTTTCTCCCTAGCTGACACTACTATGTCATGGAATTTCTACCTACCTCTTGGTTCTATAACCACATGGAATGGTATGAAGTGACTCTTCTTAGAGAAACTATTTCTTGCTTATCGTACTGCTTCTATCCGAAAGGAAATAAGTGGTATCCGTCAGTTCCCAAGTGAATCACCCCATGATTGATGAGAGAGGTTCAAAAATATTTTTACAACCTTCCCACACCACCAAATCCCTAACCAATTCTTGATTCAATACATCTATGAGGGGTTATTGGCAACGGAGAGAACTCTCATTGATGCTGCAAGTGGTGGTTCTCTTGTTGATAAAACTCATGCAGCAGTAAGAGATCTCATAAGTAACATGGCTGAAAACACACAACAATTCCATAATCGAGCACATACTCAAGTAAAACAAGCCCAAGATAATCAATCAATCGAGCCGATCAAGATGACTGAGTGGATAAGTGAACATATAGGTCTTGTGGGACAACTAGATATGGCTACCAAATCCCCAACCTCATCTTCTCTGCAATCTATGTTTCTTGGACCTATCAAGAACTGTAGAATCTGCAACTCTCCATCTCATCCAACTGTCACATTTCCACAACTTCAAAAGGATCAATCTGACTCATCTGGAACAACGGAGCTCAATGCAGCATATACTCATCATAACACCAACCCTCATCTATCAGGTCAGTTTGTTAGAAACTTCCACCAACCTCACTCTGAGCCCTTATCTTCTTCCTATAACCAGGGCCTGAGGTATGGTAATCCCATCTCTCTTCCCCCTCAATTCCCTCCTCAAAACCCAAACTAGTTTCAATATGGTCAAGGCATTGGTAACTTCCAAAAACCATATCCTTTTATTACTCAACCTCAAAAGAATAATCCTCCTCGTAGATTCCATTATCGTAGTGAGAATTTCCAATTCCAAAACCAATACAATCTCTTTACCAAAAACCAAAATCTAGGTAATCACAATCCAGGACAAGCCTCTTCTTCAAAGAAACCATGGGAATGTGCAGTGGAATATCTTGCCTCCTTCACCCATTCCAGCCTCAAGAACATTGAAACCCAAATTGGTCAACTTGCATCCCACCTTAGTCAGAAGCAACCATAAAATTATTCCCAACTTCTAGTTCAATCATTACCCATCCTCAAGGGTAATGTAAGTGAAATTGAACTTAGATTGGGAAAGAAAATTGATATGCCTCAAGATAAGTCCTTCAACCCTCATTTGAATGTTGGCCTAGAAACTGAAAAGAAAAATAAACTTGAAAAAGAACCTGAATCAATTCCCTCACCTCCTTCTATTCCACATGGGAACCTAATTCCTTTTCCTCAATCCATTTCTAATCCAAAGAAGTCCTTTGAACCTGATCCTAAAATGATTGACATGTTTAGACATGTTGAAGTCAACATTCCCCTCTTAGATTCCATAAAACAAATTCTTAAGTATGCCAAGTTTCTTAAAGAGTTGTGTACCCACATGAGGAATCTCAGGATGTTCAAAAATGTTTCAACCCAGTATTCTATTCCCATAATGTGCAATGATCCATGGACCTTTACAGTCCCATGCCAAATTGGAAGTACTAACTTTGATTATGCACTCACAGACATAGGAGCCTCAATTAATGTCATGCCCAAATCCATATTATCCAACCGTGGTCTAGGTCCCTTACATCCAATGGCTGTTGTCATTAAATTGTCCAATCAAAGCAAAACTAGTTCTGAGGGAATAATTGAGGATATCCTTTCCCGAGTCAATGATCTTATCTTCCTGCTGATTTCTATGTCCTTGACATTGAAGGTGAGATGAACTATTCTCAATCTCCCCTAATTCCAGGAATACCATTCCTTATGACTGTGAGAACAAAGATTGATGTCCATTCAGGAATCTTATCTATGGAATTCGGTGACCAACAGGTCAAGTTCAACACCATGCGATACCCATCTGAGGATCAATCTGCATTCTTAATCCATGCTTTTGAGGACACTTCAAAGAGTCAATCAAACTCCAATACACCATGTTCTTCAAGTTCTAATTACAAATGATCTTGTGAAATCTGCACCATGATTAAAAAATTCATAAAAGGTGATGTTGATGTCGACCTTTCATTCATAGAATCTATAAATTTAGAGGATCTTGAAAACTCTCTTGAATCCCACATCATTTCTGATCTCTACAGCTCCACGATGGACAATATTAAGGAAAATGAATCTGAAGCAACTGAAGTCCCTTCCTCCATTCCTGAGTTTTCTAACCCACAAATAAATGATGAGACTGATCTGAAACCACTTCTTAAACACCTAAAATATTCATTCCTTTTCCATGACCACTCATATCCAGTCATTATCTCTTCTTTACTTCCCAAAACTGAGGAGTCCAAACATGTTCAGGTGTTAGAGGAAAACAAAAAGGCCTTAGTTTGGACCCTAGATGATGTACCAGGAATCAACCCTGCTCTTTGAATGAATCACATCCATCTTGGGGAATCATCAAAACCAATTAGACAGCCTCAAATAAGACTCAATCCACTCATCCTTGAGGTAGTTAGGGAAGAGATCACCAATCTTCTTCAAGTTGGTATTATCTACCAAATTTCTGATAGTGAATGGGTTTGTCCAATTCAAGTTGTACCTAAGAATGGTGGGATAAATATTGTCACAAATGAACACAGAGAGGTAGTCACAACTCAAGTAGAGAAAAAATGGCGTGTGTGCATAGACTATAGGAAATTGAATGTTGAAATAAGAAAAGATCACTACCCCCTTCCATTCCTTGATCAAATGCTGGAAATATTAACCGATAAGTCACACTATTTCGTTCTTGATGGATACACTGCCTACTTCCAAATCCCAATCGCACCTCAAGACTAAGAAAAGACTACTTTCATAGGACCCTTTGGAACTTATGCATATAGAAGAATGCCTTTTGGACTTTGTAATGGTCCTGCAACATTCCAGAGGTGTATAATGAGTATATTTTCCGAATTCATTGAACACTACATGGAAGTATTCATGGAAGACTTCACCATTTATGGTGAGTCATTTAAATCTTGTTTGTATTCACTCTCTTTAGTACGCAAAAAGTGTTTCAAGTGTAACCTTGTGTTAAATTTTGTAAAATTTCACTTCATGGTTGCAAATGGGTTGTTCTAGGGAACATAGTTTCAAAATTTGGTATTGAAGTTGATCCTGCCAAAATTGAAGTGATCCAATCACTTCTTGAACCCACTTCTGTTAGAGACATCTGTTCATTCCTTGGTCATGCCGGTTTCTATCGGAGATTCATCCATAACATCAGTAAAATTTCCCTCCCACTCACTCGGTTACTCCAAAATGATGTCACTTTACATTTCTATGAGTTTTGCAAGATATCCTTCATTGAACTCCAAACTTCTCTCACATCTGCCCCGATAATCCAACCCCCAGATTTTTCCTTACCCTTTGAATTGATGTGTGATGCTTCTGATAGAGCTGTTGGGGCTGTTCTTGGTCAAAGAAGAGAAACAATTCCTCATTTTGTATATTATGCCTAAAAAACATTGGATGAAACTCAATATCACTACACATTCACTAGAAAAAAACATTTAATAGTTGTTTTTGCATTAGATAAATTCTGACCCTATCTCTTAGGTGCCAAAATATTCTTCTTCATAGACCATTCTTCTGTAAAGTAATTACTCAAGAAAAGTGATTCCAAACCGAGTCTAATAAGATGGATCCTAATGCTCCAAGTATTTGACCATGAAATAAAAGATAGACTAGGAAAAGAAAACCCTCTGGATAATCACTTGAGTAGAATTTCTAATTCTTCTCACTTTGAAATCATCGATCTTGAATTCCCCACTAAGCACCTTTCATATTTCACTCCAAAAATACCATGGTATGCCCCGATTGTAAATTACTTGGTTTCTGGTGTTTTTCCTAAAACATTTTCTATAGAACACAAAATGAAGTTGAAAAGTGATTCAAAATACCATTTTTTGGAAGAAAATAGACTTTGGAAAACTGGGGATAACATGGTAATTAGAAGATGTGTCAATGGAAATGAACATTCATCCATATTAGAATTCGGTCACTAACTTCCCAGAGGTGGCCACTTTGGACCACAAAGGACCTCCTGAAAGGTCCTAGACTTTGGATTCTTCTGGCCTTCACTCTTCAAGGACTCGCATGAGTTCTGTCAATCATGTCCCACATGCCAAAAGTTTGGCACAATTTCAAAGAGAAATGAAATTCCCTATAATCCTTTAATTTTATGTGAGGTCTTCGATGTTTGGGGTATCAATTTCATGGGAACCTTTCCCCCTTCCAATGGATTATCATACATCCTTCTTGCAGTTGATTATGTTTCTAGGTGGTTCAAGGCCAAACCCACTAGAAAGAATGATTGAAATACTTTTAGTGAGTTTCTAAAGACACACATCTTTCATAGATTTGGCACACCTTGTGCCTTGATCAGTGACTTAGGAACCCATTTTTGTAATAGAACCATGGAATATCTTTTGAAAAAGAATGGGTTTTTATATAAAAAATCATGTGCATATCACCCCAAAACAAATAGAATGGATTAACTTTCTAATAGAGAAGTGAAAAGAGTGTTTGAGAGAATTGTAAAACCCACCAGAAAAGACAGGCTTGAAAGTCTTGGTGAAGCACTTTGGGATTATTGAAATGCCTATAAAACACCCATTGGGATGTCTACTATTAGGCTCATTTTTGGTAAATCATGTCATTTCCCAGTCGAAATCCAACATAAGTCATTTTGGGAAGTGAAAATATGTAATTTTGATTTTGAAAAATCTTGTGAAGAAATATTGTTGAAATTGGCTGAACTAGATGAGCTTCTTCTTGATTATTATGATAATTATAATCTATACAACGAAAAATCCAAAGAACTCCATGATAAACACATCCTAAGAATGGTATTTCATGAAGGTGAAACGGTAATTCTCTTCAATTTTGGATTTTGGCTTCACCCAGGTAAGCTTAATTCTCATTGGGAATGTCCTTTTTTTATTACTAATGTTTACCCATTTGGTGAAATAAAAGTCCAAGACCCCTCTTCCAAAAGGACATTCACGGTTAATGGACATATGTTAAAGTATCATCATGAGAGGACGCACAATATTGGATCAACATCTACTTCCATCAGATCCCCAAATTCGGCATTTGACCCACCACTGGATGGAGATGGAAACCCACCAAATCCAAACCAGGGGAACCTCTTTCCCTTTAACTCCCTCTCTCTCTTCCTCCCTCTACCTCTTTCTTCTTCTTCCTCTTTCTTTCATTTTTTTTCCATTTTCTTTTTCAAACACTTTATTTTTCTCATTCTATTTTGTGTGGGTATGTATTTTAAATATCACTAAAAAAACTAAAAAAATGTAAAACAAAAACCAAAAGAGTCGTACTTAATCACCATCAATTTTCAAATGTTTTTCCATCCTTTTTAGAGAGTTAAAAGAAATGTTTTCATCTCAATATTTTTTATTTACATCATGAATTTGGATAATGAATTTTGTGTCAAAACCAACACATTTTTAATGCTCAATTGTTAATTTGGAAAATGATTTTCCCCAACTGTTAGAACCAAGATTTAATTTCATGCCAAGGCCACCTATGGCCATCTTTTCAAAATATGTGTTTTCAACTCCATTTATGAGTCTTGAGTTTGTAGACCTTTGAGCTTAACTTCCTACCTTAGTGTGCATTAATATGATAGAGGAATTTTCTGAACCACATGAGAATCACAATATCCAAATAGCCAACCATTTCTATTACATTAATCCTCCTTTTGAAAGCCCATTTGAGCATATTAAAACCTTTTCATTGATAGCCACATTACAAGCCCAATACCTTTTCCCACACAATAACAACATTTATTTTCATTTTATAATTTTGTTTTTGAAATTTAAGTGAGGGGGGAATTGATTTCATTTTTTGGGTACCCTATTATTGATTTTAAATGAGTTATCATCTACTTGAGGGTAAGAATCCATTTTAGTGTGTGGGAGAGGTTGTCATTTAGTTAGTTTTGGGGAATATAATGTACTTACATTTATGTATTTTTTTAAATGTTATTGACAAGTGTTCAAAAAAATCAAATATGTTGAAATTGAAAAAAATTGAAAAAATTGGTTGTGTCTTGGGTAGGTCAAAAATCACCCTTTCTCAACATTTGATCTAGTTATAACTATTACAATTAGTTTCGTGAGGAGATAAAACATGGGTTGGGATATGAGTGTGATATCTTTTTCAAGGACAACTTTCGAAAAAACAAAGAAAAAAAGGAAAAGAAAAAAAACTGGCATTATATTGGGAGAAGTTCTATTTTTTTTAAAATTTTCCATCTTCTCATTCCTTAATATTTTAATCATCTATAGTGTCTTTCTTCACACAATCATTCCCTTGTAAATATGTGTTTTCATTTCCTTCCATGTTTTATTTCAGAAAAATGTGCATTGATTTTTATAAGTTGGTGTTTTAACCATCTTTATCTCTCTCTTGGCCATTATATTCCTACCATCACATAGCCACAGAAAACCCCCTTAAAAAGACCTCTTGATTCCTGTGCACTTTGGATAGGGATTAGAAGCTGAGAGCTCTTTTCAAACTCTATGATTTTCAATTTTGATTGGTGAAATAGTGAACCTCCACAAATGAATTTTATCATCTTCAGAGGTGTGACTTTTGAGTGTCCACATTTTCCATTTCTAAATTAGAGATTGAAAAATGAATTAGTTTTGGATCATTGTTTCTACAAAAACTTGTGGTGTAATTCAAAATGGATGAGTGAAATAGTCTAATCCTCCCCTGATTGGAGAAAACAATATTTTAATATTTGTTGATGAGTGAAAATGATTTTGTCATGTTTTTATATTTGTTGTACCTGAGAACATGCACAAAACTAAGTGTGGGTGGGTTGATGTTATTAATATTTTCATGACTTATTATATACCCCCATTACTTATTTTATATGAAATGTGCATAATTTGTGTGGAATATTAATGTATTAATACTAAGTATAATTTTTGAGGATTTTAAGAAGTATTTCAATTGAGTCAGTTTACTATTTTATTAATATATCTCACCATACTGATTCAAATTGTGCGGTTATTATTTTTTAGGATTCCTAATTAAATATAAAACATTTCATTAGAAGGGATCATGGGCCAATTCTTCCATTTGAAGGATCACATTTACCTCACAAAATGACCTACCGAATCTGTGAAAAAACTAGACCAGCCATGAAGATTTAATTGCTGGGCTCAATCAGGAATTCCAAAAAAATTTCTCCTCCCATGTTCGGGGGATAATTAAATGAGTATTGGATAAAAATTTAAAGACCCAAATCTAAGAAAAAGGGGTCCAAATGAAGTTTTTATATTCATCCCACCATTCTGGCCGAGAATTAAAATCAGTATAGTATTCATAGAATATATAATGATGTAAGAATCAAATAGAGGTGAGTTTTGCAGTGTTAAAGAAGAGATATAGGTGGCCGACTTTGTTAAATAAAGAATTGTGTTTTGAAGGCATATTCCTATTGGAAATCCCCTTCACATTTTGTACATCAAAAAGATTGGATTGAAATGGACAGATTAATTTTGTTTAATCAACTGGACATAACTTTGGATAAATAGGTCCAAATGGCTCAAACATTTGATATAGGTATGAAAAAGTTATTATATAAAACTTTTAAGAAGGATATTTCCCTTGATTCGACAGTCTGAATAGCATACATGGCGATGAAAGTGGAGGGTCAGATTGGGAATGCATACAGTTCACTTTTTGTGTTATAAATACTCTCCCCTTCTCTCCATGAGAGGGGTTGGGATTTCAGAAGTGAGGAGAATCAAATTTCATGACAAAATCCTTGAAAAAGGATTGGGAGGACCTGAAATAATAAATTTTTCACTTGATATACCTTTCCTCCCCTCTTTTATTTCACTCGCTTTTGTGTTTTTCTTCGTTTGTAAACTTGTAAGTTTGTATTTTGTAATTCTGTTTTAATGCAAATTTTTTCTTCAATATCTCTTATTCTCTTACACCTTAGGAAGTTTAATATTAATTTTCTAAAAATAGTATAAATTTAGATGAATCCCCTTCCCTTTTTCTGCTACCTCAATCAATCAAAAATCAGTTTTTAATTATTATCATTGTTTTTGTGTGTGTGTTCGACATACCACTCTTTTCAAATCCCTTTTTTTCTTCTATTATTAATTTATCATCATAATTATTATCACCAGACTATTAAAATCCCAAATTTATGAGTAAATATCACATTGGGGTGAGTCAAAATTTAGGGATGTTAAGAGATTGAGAGTATTTTCTCGATGAGTATTCGTTAATTTAATATTGTGTTTTGTTGGACTAAATACGTAATGGATTAATGAAATATTTTGTTTAACATGTGGTTTATATGGATTATTGGAACCATTAATACACTAAAATAAACAATTACGGATTGATATTATAATCCTAGTTAAGTTAAGGTTTGGATTAAAGCTTTAACACTTACGAAATCTAATCGACGTCAACTTGTGAAGTGGGTGTTAATTTAAATGCAATATAAAAAAATTCTCTAGGATATCACAAGCTTAACTCCCTAATAATGAACTCACCCAAATCTTTATGAATTTGTTAAATCAATTATAGTCAATCAATAATTTCAATTAAACTCTAAAAACAAACCCCCTAATCATAATACAATCGTCTAAAAACAAATTACTATTACAAATTATCATCACTGAGGATTCGACCCGAGTGCTGCTATACACATTTGCAGAGCACTGGAACCTTGACCTGTAGATAGGAGACAATTAACCGTGCTTTTCAGAGGTCCTGAAATATTTTTTGGATATATTTAACGTCTTTGAAATATTAATTGTGGAAATCATGGGTATATTTCAAAATTTCCATGATATATTTGACACAATTTTTTTGATAAATTAAGAAATACCATTTTCCTTATTTTACTTCTTAATATCCACCTAAATAGATAAAAGGTAGAGGTAAATGTCAATATTTTGGTTTTAATTTTTATTATTGAACAAAAAATTAGTTGTACCTACATTGTTTCTTTATTTTTTTCTATTCATATTTTTGATTAATCTAATTATTGATGTAAGTTGAAGTGTGTACCATTTATTTGTATTTTATTTATTATCAATGATAAAAAAATAATTTAATGAATATTTAATTGAAAAAATAATGTATTCACCTTGTGTTAGTATTTATTTATTATAAAAGGATGATGACGATGTCAATATTTTGAGGATGGGATATTGATGTATGCTCATGAAAAAGATTTTTATGTTTATTTTTATTTGATTAAATAGATTCTAGAAATGATAAATATGTTATATGAATGAACATATAAAAAAATATTATACATTTTATAGGAATTGATTAATAGATTTGATATTTGAAGAAATGTTTTATGATTTATGAAACATGATCTCTTAATATAGAGACCATGGGTTGATGAATAGGATTATTAAATGCATCCATTTTTGAATGTTTCAAAGTGTAATGTCCCACCCCTAACTCATTGGACTGAGAAGGTGGTGAGATTCTACATAGAATTAGGAGATGTTCGGAAGGCGAAAAAAGGTAGCAATTAATGCTGAAGGCTCTAAGAACAAGTGGGGAATGATTCTACCTTATAATAAAAGCAATCAAACAAATGATTCATAACCAACCAAACTATATGATGCATGTCAACAAGGATTACAACTCAACAAAACCAAAAAACCAATACTACTAAACCATAAGAATCCATAAATAGAGTATCTAGAAAAAGACTACAAAACCAAAACCCCAAAAGCTATGAAACAATTCCATAGCTCCAACTCAAACTCCATTCTCTAAGAATCGAAAAACCATCCAAGCATCACGATGAACCAATAGAAAATTGAGATGCCTTACCCTTACTAGTGTCCTAGAAAATTACACCTAAAAAAGAAAAAATGTAGAAAATAAGGGGGTGAATACAAATACTCAGTAGGTTTTCCCCAAATGACTTCGCTACACATTCCACTAAGAGAGTACCATTAGCACATTTATATAAAATAGTTTATATAAAACATCTTGTAGTGAAAAATTTGCCAACAATCCACACACCCTTACCAAGCCACTTCTATCCAAATCCCCACAATACAATGGAAAATCCAACAAACAAGACATGATCCATTTACCATCACACATTAACATAAAAATTCCATCTTTACTAGCCACAATCATGATCAAAACAAAACCCTAATGTTTTTCACACACACCTTGGTGTAACAATCATGGTGGAACTTCTTATCCGAGGCCATTTTCTACTTTCCCAATTTGTTTTAACTTCTAAACAACTTATCTTTGATGGTGTATCTTTAATCCACTATCCATACCTTTATTATAGTGGTATTTTCCACCACTTCTCATCATCCCAACAAAACAGCAATTGTTCATGCCAATAAACAAGATTATAGCACACTAAGGCCAAAAAACTATGCAAACAACTATTTCATAACCTAAAAACACCTTATAACTTCATCCATGACACAATACATTTCAATAA
The DNA here is from genome assembly GCA_963277665.1 of Viscum album. Lineage (NCBI taxonomy): Eukaryota > Viridiplantae > Streptophyta > Magnoliopsida > Santalales > Viscaceae > Viscum > Viscum album. The sequence goes on from OY728142.1 coordinate 1,496,298,070, forward strand.
AGAAACCAAATACTTATTGAAAACAATTTCCACAAACATTTTCATAAATCCACCAAAGAAACCCATTTAAAAATAAACATTTAAAAATTTAACCACAAGGAACCTTTCGCCGCAATGACCCATTTTCCCCAAAATCCATAATTTATCACACAATAAATTTCCAACAATATTTTGAAATCATTATAATATTTAATTTCTAAAAAACCCAATAAATTGAAAACTATGATTCTAGTTCTATCAAAATGGAGGCGAGAGAGAGAATCCACATAACTTATGGTTCTAGTGAAATCGACCCACCGTACAATCGCACACCGAATCCATGATCAAACTCTATAAAACTACCTTAGATCCCCTTACCTATCATCAACAAGCCCAAATAATACCACATTACGAAACAAAAACCCTAGATCAACATTCAATAGGTGTAGATCTAGAAAACCGGGAGAAGGGAGAACTATATATAAGGAACACCAAGAGATAACGAAGAGTGGTGTCTTATTGGAAGAGAATTACCTTCACATTACATTTAAACCCCTTCGAATAACTTCTAGATTGAGTGGAAGAGCACCTATAACCCTTAAGAACAAAAAATCCAGAGTGAGGCTCAAGTGGTAGGAAGAATGGATGGTTTAGGGAAAATCCCAACCAATCCTAGATTTAAAGACCCTATTTTTTCTGTGCATGGTTAGCTCGCACAGTTAAGAAAATCGTGTGCTAACTGTGCACGTGCTACTACCTCGAATGGAATTTTTCATGGTCTCCTCGCACGGTTGGGCAAACTGTGAGAAAACCGTGAAAAGGATTATTATTTCATCCATCATGATTACCTGGGTATTTTTCATGGTCTCCCCTAACAATGCTCAAACTGTGTTCCTTTTAAAAGGATTCCAAACATTTAAAAAATCATCCCAAACTCTCCCAAACATTACCCAAAAACATTAAACACATAAAAAGTCATATACATGAGTCACATACCTCCCGTCGGGGGTCCTAAATTCTCTCCACCAATGGACTTTACTTCCTCAGAAACGAGTTAACCATCGCTTTGCCAAAATAGGTCAGGCCATTGCTCGTCCATTTCATTCTCTTGTTCCCATGTGTCCTGACAAATTTTACCATGAGACAACAAAACATGATCTAGACAGATTCATTTACCATGAATGAATTTTCCTTTCCTATAAAAAATCCACACTGGCACGTACACCAAGGAACATCCAGCTCTAGATCAACATGATCCCATCGTATCACATGGTTAGGATCCATATGACACTTCTTGAACTGAGTAATATTGAATACACTGTGCACTACACTAAAACATGGTGGAAAATCCAACCGGTAAACCACCTCTCCAACCCACTTATGTATCTCAAAAATCCCAATATACCTTGGAGATAACATACCCTATTTTCTAGACCGATGATGTCCCAATTTCATAGAGATTGTCAAAAAATGGTCATCCACTTCAAATGACAACGGTCATCAAAGATGATCCAAATACGACTTCAGAAAACATTGATCCATATCTATTATCTTCTAGATCAAATTGATCTTCTCCATTATCCCTTAGATAAGGCTCATCTCAACCATCAAAGTCTCACCTGTTTCCACCCATCAAAGTGGAGAACGACACATATTCCCATACAATGCTTCAAAAGGAGGCATACGTATTGAGGAATAATAACTAATATTATATGATAACTCCACCAATAGAATTTACTCCTCCCATGATCCACCAAAATATATCCATAATTCTATAACATATATTAAAACGTTTGTATCATTATCTTGGATTTCCCATCCAGCTGAGGATGGTACACCATAATCATAATCAACTGAGTCCCAATGTATTTCTACAAGGACTTCCAAAAATAAGATGTGAACCTCAAATCTCTATCTGATATAATAAAAACTGCTATATCATACCTCTTTACCACTTCAGATATAGATTTTGGATATATCCTCCACCACATGTGATTCATGAATAGTGATAAAATATGGTTACTTTGTAAGCCGATCCACTATCTCCCATATGTAATTGTGCTTTCTGACCATTCATGGAAGACCTATAACAAAATCCATCACTATCGTTTCCCACTTCCAGACAAAGATAGGTAAAGATTACAATATACCTACTGGTAGTTGATGCTCTTCCTTGACTTCCTGACAAGTTAAGAATATTGATAAAAACTCACCCACATTATTTTTCATATTATCCCACTAAAAATGGGATTTCAATCACTTATATATTTTTTGAATTAAATGATGGAAAAACAATATGGAATTATGATACGCCCTAATAATTTCCTTCTGAAAAGACACCGGTAAAACCATCTAATTCTGAGAACACAAAACAAATTTCCCATTTAGTTCCCATCCCTAAGTGGTCTCCCCACTGTTGAGTTTCAACCTCATCACCATACACTTGGGATCAGATTCCTATGCCTCTTTAAACAAACCAAAAAATTAGGAAGTAATGATACTATAAATAAAACCAACCTATCACCCCATTCCTCTCATTCTAACTGCATGTCATCTAGGACCGATATTTACTTCCACTAATCTGATGTCTATTTCACCACCAGATCATACCAATTACTAATTAATGGATCATCCATTGGATTTCCTTTACCCAGTGTATACATCTAGTTAAAATAAAACATATGGAGATACTATATCCATATTCTTTTACCCAAGTTCAAATCTATTTGTGAGAAATTATGCGTTAAATTATTATGATTAGTAAACTTTGTGAATTTCTCATCAAAGAGATTGCGACACCACATTTTTAAAGCATCCACCACTATCACCAACTCCAAATCATATGTTGGGTAGTTATTATAATGAAACGTCAACTTTTTTGAGCCATACACAACCACATGATCATATTTCCTGAGGACACCCCCCAACACTGATCTCGATGTGCCACAATACACCATGTACCCTTTTACTAGTTTTGGCAGAACTAGGATTGGGGTTGATATAAGATGAACCTTAATATCTTCAAATGATTTATTAAACTTTTCTTTACATTGAAATAGAACATTATTCCTTGTAAAAGCTATCTTTTGTGAGGAAAATCATGATAAATCTTGAAAATAACACCGAAAATACCCATCTTGACTAAGGAAGCTCTGTATATTGAAAACATTCATTCACGGTTGCTATGAAATAATAGACTCAATTTTTTTTGGATAAACTGAAACACACTTCTCAGAAATAACATGGTCAATAAAATGAACCTCTTGTATCAAAAAATCATACTCTGACAATTTGGAATACAAGTGATGATCTCTCAAGATCCCCAACACCATTGTCATGTGTTTCTCATGCTCTACCCTTATACCATAATATGCCAATATATCATTGACACATACCACTAAAAAATAATCCAGATATCTCTAAAATATATGATTCATCAATGCCATAAAAACCATTGTGGAATTCATGAGACCAAAGGGCATAACCACGTACTCAAAATGACTATATTTAATTCTGAAGGATGTTTTCAAAATATCGTTCTTCCTCACTTGAAATTGATGATATCCTAACTGAAAGTCAATCTTGGGGAACCACTGAGATCCCCATAATCAATTGAACAAGAAACAGTGTGTGGATGTGGATATCAGTTCTTTAACATAACATGGTTTAGCATCTGACAATCAATACACAATCGTAGAGTTCTATCCACTTTTTTAATAAATATGATTGGAACTACCCACAAAAATGTGTTAGGACAGATGAACCATTTTTTTAACTCATGCAACTACACTTTCAATTCCATCAATTCTATTGGTTCCATCCAGTAAGAGGGATGTCAGATAGAGATGGTCCTTGGAAGAAGATCAATCATGAACTCCACATATTTCATGGGTGGAAACCCGAAGAATTAATTGAAAAATGAATACATAAAGTTATCAAAAACCACTATAAAAACATTCTTCTCAACTCCTTCCATTGATTCCAATGACAATGACACCAAATGATATGAGATCATGCCAACTACTGGTGCAAATAAGGCTATTTCACCTTGATTTTCCTTCTTTGTTCCTCTAAAGAGATTTTCGACAACATAAACCATCGTGAAACTTACTATTTATGAATAATAGTTTATGTGGGCCTTAAACATTGAAAACCAATTCATTACCCGAATTATATCATAAGAATCCATCAAAAGCACTATGAAATCTCAAATCAACTCATCCCCATCAAAAACTATAAAACATTCTCTACACAGAAAGGCTTGACGCTCTCTTTGACCTAGAGGTGTTTGATGTTTTAAAATAGAAGGCATCATTTACATAGTTAAATCTAGAAAATAAACAATACAAGATAAAATTAATGAATGGGAAGCTCTCATATCAAACAATACCTGCATTAGGGTAGAATTTAAAAGAAACATACCTCACACCATGGATGGTCCTAACTAATCATCCATCAAAACCAACTCAGCTCCAAACAGATTCTTTCTTTCCATACTTTGGTCATTATTTCCCTACTAAGGAGTTATGGAATTCTTTGAATAACCATGATTAACATGACTATGATGGTGAGGAGTATGAATATTTCCCCATCCTATCAAGGAATGGGATGCTTGCAACCACTGAGGAGTGTCACAAACACCCGACCTCAGAGCATTATGAAGATACTGTAAAATATGGTCTCCTAGAACCAACTGGTTTTACTTTTATTACATGGATATTTAATATATTATTACATACTATTCATTTTTCTACATAACTATGATGTAATAATTTCCTATGGCATTTTTTGTATTGATAAGGTCATGGTAGTTCCCCGCATGGATCAGAACCTTGAAATTCTATGACAATATTATTAAATATAGTTCTGCAGTTGGATGACATACTATTATGGGAGACATATCATGTAGACTATCATGTGTTACTACTTGTAAGCATATAAGGCTTACTCTCTTGAAGTTCGCACTTGGTAATCTCCCAGATATGAGATTATGAGAACATACCCGCTAGTAGAAATTCTACATGTTTTAGTGTCATCAGATATTTCTATTTTCAAGAATATGTAATGATACTTAGACTTTAGTATTATCATTAACATGTGTCATGACTCGCACACTTTGATTTAATGACATAAACCATCATGCATATAGTTGGCGGGAAGTAGAGTACGTTGGGTGCATCATGATTGGCATGTTATTAATGGATAAGTTGAGGAAGGATTTTTCCTTACATTTAAGGAAGTCGATATCTCATCCCTTTGATTGAAATAGAACCATTGTGCAAAATTCCATGGCCATGGTGTAAGGATGAGTTTATTTATGGTAGTCAAAGAATGACGTGTCAAGCATAGAAGTTTATGACACTATCATGAAACCTTCTTGATGAGATATTGTGACAAAGGAATTATATTGCACAGTGAGAGTTCGTATGTGGATGTTGTTGTTGCGGCATTACATTCTTTCTCATGGGTACCTTGATCCATTTCAAGATAGTACTCTTGGACTTTAGGTGAACCCGCCTAATGCCAACGTGAAACAATCCTATAGGGTCACACACTATGTGTTTTTTGTGGTCCTAGTTAAATTATATTTTAATTCAATTAGTATAATAAATATTATTCTCAAGACCGTGGAATAATTTTAATCATGTTAAAATGATCACATAAATTAAATAAAATTTATTTATTTATTTTATTTAACATTTAATAAATATTTATTTACTAGTCTATAAATGAAATATTTATTTAAGAGAACAAATTATTTATATATTTAAGAGAATAAATTATTTATTTATTTATTCATGTGTTTAATAAATGGAAGTGGAGTTCGAGTGGACCATGATCAGTCTGGTAGTAAAATAATTATTTACAAGATGGTAAATAATTATTTAACTAGTAGTCACAAATTAAAATAACACTGCTATTATTTTGTGTCATGGAATTTTATTTATAATTCTGTTTTATGAAAGTTGGTGCACCATAAATAATGACTTGGTATTATTATTAAATGCATGGGTTTTATATAAGTTCATGAATGTATTTAATTTTTCCTATACAATTAAATATTGTAACTGAAATTCCATTTATATAAATAGACAAGTACACCTATTGTTCTAGACACCACACTATATTCCTTGTGAATTGAGAATTGCTGAGCCAAACAATTTTTCTCTCAAATCCTCTTCTCTCCACTATCAAGAATGAGAGTCGTTCTTCAAATCTAAAGAATAAGCGATCAAGAACGATCGAAAAAAGACTCTCGCTTCACCATGCTAGCACCCAGAGAATAAGCGGTGTCAATTGGAGGCCATGAAAGAACATATGGATCACTGCTAGAGGGATTATATTTTGGATCCTTACAAGCACAATGAAATAATCTAGAAGGGTCATTCAGGACGATCAACATCATTGTAACACCCTGACCCCAGTTACCTAGAGTCGGTGCATTATTGTGTAACATTGGCATGATCACAAAGATCAAGTCTTGAAATACCGATTAGTTTAGTAGCCTTGAAACACTAGATAAATTCATAAGTTTTACATTACATCATAAAGTAATACAAAACTAAAACAACATATTGTCTTCATATCCCCTCATATTATCCCTTCAGGTCGTTCATAAAATACTTATTCACATCTTCAAAAAATTAAAACATTGAATGGGGTGAGCTCAGATGCTCAGTAAGGATAACAATATAGCGGAAGCTGTCATAAATAAACATAAACATTTAAGGCAATGTATAACTAAACAAAAGCCTTTTAAACATGAACTTCAACATAATATGGAAAAAGTTAAATGAAATAATTCTATTTAATTATTCACATGGTTATTCTACTAGTCGAATAATCGCATGCAATATCAATAACCACTTTCATAATGATGGAATGCATAATACCATAAAATCATAACCATGTAGCCAAAGCCTCGTGCCAAGACTAGAAATAAAATTTTGTCAAGGCCTCGTGCTAAGACACTAGTTTGTCTCATGAGACCTGCCGATGGGTCGAGGAGCTATAGCCGGCTCCACCCGTCACTTATTATGTCCAATGCATTCCTCATATGAACAGGTTTAAACATACCATAAACCATAACATAATCGTATCACATAAAACATGCATAAAGGAAACATAGAATTTCCACATTTCAATAAAATTATATCAATACAACACATTGATATAATAAAAACATTATCAAAACAATTTTCAAGACCAATATAAAAGAAAATTAAAACTTGGTATTTATTTTTCATTTAAAAAAATTTATGGCTTATAGAGGAAGCTGAAACACAAATAATAGTCACGGCGGCAGAGAAGTAATTGTCGCCGCATATGTACGACAAAAAAAAGGTTCCATTTTGTCGTTTGGTAAAATTCTTCGTATAAAAAGGATTCCTTTTGAAGAAACGTAAAAGTCAAAGGGGTTTATACACCGTATAAAAGAATGTTGTGTATAAAACAAAATATGCCTCAATGAAAGGATATTGAGACTAAGTCCCTTACAAAGATCATTATTTTTAAATAAAATAGTTCTATTATGTCTATTCACAATAATTACACATAGAGAAATTACAAATACAATATATTACATAATAATATCATGACATAATTTGAAAGTAGGAGATTAACCCAAAGAACGGAAATTGGGTTAAGAAGTTCTCTTACCTCATGTCCGACTTGACTTGATCGTTATTTAATCTCCTGAATAATAAAATAGAGTTAATTTATACTTGCTTAATAACCTTATTCAAGTTCATTATTCCTTTTATATCTCTTATTACCATGTTATGAACATTATGTAATTATTTAAGTTAATAACGGTCGTTTTGTCGATATTTGGCACTTGAGTCAAAAATAAACTTCTTATAATTACAAGTTTTTTATGTGGTAGAGTATCCATTATCTCCAGAATTATATTCATGATGTAGATATCATATATATCATATATATCCAGTATATATATTCATTCATAATATTACATAACATTTAGAGGTAAAAATGAAATGCACCATTCATGGAGACGGTAAGTCGTACGTATGCATGAACACTACTTTCATTTCTATTTCATATTTTATGGAATGGAATAAAAATGATATAATGGTATATTATAATTCCAGTGTAATATAATTTATAATATCATTTACCCCATCCTTTATACATCCCACATATGGCATTAACGATTCAAATTACTTTGAGGGGGCAGTAGTCCGCACTTCCTAAAATGAATTTATCCCGTTTACCCATAATGGAAATCATAAAGGTATGCCATAAATGAGAAATAAAGAAGAATAAGGAAAACATAGACAAAATATTTATCATATATAAATATAGTTACATCTTAATGGCCACCATGAGAGGTGTTAATAGAAGATTGAACAATCATCGTTTCGTGAGGCAGAAATTCGCCAACCACAGAAACAGTATGTTTTTTAACCATTAGACGAAGGTGTGTGTAAGTGTAAATCAAATAATTCACATAACAACATCCTAGTATATTTAGGATACTGTTGTTGTTACAAAATAAAGGAATAAAAAGACTTTAAGGGTTTGGAAAAGCAAAATAAAACAAAATAACATAAGAGAAGACATTACCATAAAATCAGGTAACTCTTTTTGATTTGAGCCAAAGGCTTCCTTGGGAAGAATTATGCCCAAAGTGAGGCTTCTAGGAGTAAGAGAGGGATTTTGAGAGAGTATTTGGGCAGATTTTGTCCGAGCCAAATGGATTTAAAGTGTGAATAAGGTGGTAGTGGTGGGGGCCTTTTATAAGAGGAGAAGTGTGGCACTCTTGGAAACTCGTGAAATGTTACGTTATTATGAAATGTTTTTCTGATTTTAAAGGTCCCAAAATGATATGTTTAGAGGATAATGTGATAAGGGTTCGAAATATACTCATCCAGTAGGTTTTTGACAAGTTTAAGTATTTTATTTTACATTATCTTTCCATTTTATTAAAATTGTTAATTAATGAGGTAATCGCTGCATCATCATGGTGTCATAATAACATTAATTTATTTAACGTCTAAAAATTATATAAAAACTGTCGTGATGTAGGAAATCTTTTTAGCTTTCCAATGAATATTTATAGTCGAAAAGTTAAATTATAGAACCCCATTTAATAATTGTTTTAGTAAAACAACACATGTTTGTGACAATTTTATTTTTACTTTAAATAAAATGTTTTTAATGTCATTTTCTTGCCCAAGTGGCTCCATATGGTCACCAAGTTGACCCATGGATTTTCATGGTCGGCCATGAGTCATCAAATAAGGGTTGTACAAATGTAAATATATTTTCATATTTTTATAATATCATTTTTACCATAAATTTTACTAATTACCTTTAATCGCGATTAATAAAACATAAAAGTTACTATTCACCAAAAAATTATTTTAATCCCATTGAACCAATTTTTTCTTCCTAATAACAACCATGTATGTTGGATTTTTGAAAATCAAATCACAGAAGTGGTAATGTTTCATTTACACAAAAAATTAGTTTTTTAAACTTCCACTTAGTGGTTTCACTATTCATCAAAAATTGATGTTTTTGAAAAAAATACCAAAAATTTACCCTAAGCTATATTTGATATTCCTAATTAAAAAATGATGTCTATTTTACAAAATTAAAAAAATATAAGTTGATTTAATTAATTTAATAATTAATTCCCATTGTCACAACAAATAGCGTGTTTTTAAGATGCAATATATATCAAATGATTGACAATTGTTTATGTCCAATTTCAAAGTAAAATTAATTCTAATTACCACCATTGGATAAAATGGTAAAAATATATTTTAATTATACTTTAAAAATACTCAATAGTGTAATTTATCACTATAAATTATATTTATTAAAAAAGTTGTTTTTAAGTATTTTTTCTATTCATAGAAAATTGGATGTTCTCAAAAAATTACAAAAAAATCAACTTAGGATATTTTCGATATTCCGAATACAAAAATGAAGTCCATTTTGAGATATAAAATTTATATTTTTTCAAAAATTGGGTATTAATATTCATAACTGCTACTTTGATTGGTCGCGGTGTGTTAGAATCTCGAACTTGCATACAATGCAAGATATTTCAATATTGAAAGAGAAGTGTATAGTGAAGGCTTAGGGTGTTACATTCTCCCCTCCTTCAATAAATTGCATCCTCGCAATTTGAAAATGTTCTTCGAAAATAAAAGGATGAAAATAGAAAATACCTTACTGGAAAACCCACATCGGAAATAGGATAATAAAAATATAACATTAAAAGAAATAAAGATAAGTACAAAGGTCACTCGAGATAGCCTATACTAGGATTCTATGACAATATGGATATGGAGGAAAAAAACCATCAAGGTTTGATTGAGAGTTGTAGAAAATAGGATTAGGAGAAATTTAACCACAAGAAAATCACAAACTTGTGATTGGTTAAACGGTCATTGAATCCCCAGTTGGAAAAGTTAACTGACACTGTTTTTGTTTTAAGTTACCTTTCATAAAGTTGAGGAAATTATTTAGGAGATTTACTAAGAACGTAAGTAAATATACTTACTTGTCATGTACACTTTCATTCTTTAATAAATTTTTACCACAAAACCATCTTTCACTCCAAATGGTAACAGAACTCAAAAATATTCTATTTATCCTAATTGTATAAGGTTCCAAATATTAACACATACCATTTAGATTATTAAAACTATTTTTTAATAACCAAGGAATTCCCGTAGGCTAGTGGTAGGTAATAAAGTCATGTCGCACTATGGTTGTGGGTTCGATTCCTACATCTTTGTCCGACGCGACGGGTTATCCCCCAACCTGCAGGTTGTCCTTTTCCTAAAACTATAGTATTATAATATTCCAAAAATAATCTTCATAAATTTTTTAACCTTAAACAATACTATAAAAAGTTAAACTTAATCCATTCCAACCATTATAGTTATCCAAAATACCTCCGTCCAGACTTTCTATAAAAGGTCTCTAAATTCCAAAATCAATTGTGTCATCAGATTCGTCAAACAAAGTAAAGTTTCTCTTATTGTCACATATAAAAATATGATTACCTTCATCATATTAAAACATTAATGAAAAAAAAGTACTGCAGTACAATCCTTATATATATCACATTATTCTTATAACCAGAATATAATCCTTGAGTCCAAAAGCACGAACAAATTAATTAGTCCACTTCAAATATAGTAACAGAATAATATTGGCATTGATCCCTTGGCCTTTTCTGAGGTAAGTTTCCCTGACGCTTAGGAAATTCATTTGCATAATGCCCCATTTCCCTACAATTGTAGCATTCAACATTGATAGCCTCTTTCATTCCCTTGAAATCACGAGCCTGGTGCTCCACATTTATAATAAACTCCCATTCCTTTTTGGCATGTACCAGGGTGATTCTTCCCAAAATTATCACATAATGGAAAATCCTTAATTCCCTTTTTCCCTTTATCTATCTATTGTTCCACCGTTCTCTTCTTCTCTTCCTTTACTTTATTGTCATAAGATTTAGAAAATTTCTTTTCTGTCTTGATAGCACATGAGACAATATCTTCATACGACAAGAAGTTTTGTGAGACTAATGCTCTATGGTGAAATGGTTTTAACCCATCAAAGAAATGATCAATCTTACTTCTTGGGTTATGTATATAATCTGGAGCATGCCTTTCTAACCATGTAAAGTTAGCCTCATATTTTGCGACATTCTCATCCTCCTTCTGCCTCATACTCAGAAATTGCCTTTCCATATCTTATCGATGGTCATGTGGAAACTATTTTTCTAAGAAAATTTACTTAAACTCCACCCATTCCATAATTTATACTTCTTCATCTTCCTTTGTGTTTTTAATCAGCGACCACCATTGATCAGAATCTCCAGTGAGGCAGTAAACTGCAATGTCAACCTTCTCCCTTTCACTACTCTCCAAGGCGTGGAATATTTCCTCTAAGGAGTTAATCCATTGCTCAGCTACTAATGTATTTGTAACCTTGTTAAATGTTGGTGGTTGTTTCCTCATGAAGCGGTTTAACATTGATCCTCCACATTGCGGATCAGGGTGCTCCATACGAGTATGGTTATTATTCATAACCTGAGTGAGTTGTCCCAGTATGGTGATAAGTTGATCAACACCAGTTGTATCTTCTGCTCCATTATAATTTTCTTGAGCAGGAGGTAAATCCCTACATGGAGTGTGTGCATTGATATAGTTTCCATTCTTCCCACTAGGTTCCATTTCTAAACAATTTCATAAACTAGATTAGTTTAAGAATCACAATACATAATTCCAATCATGCAAAACACTTAACATAAATTGAACTATTGATGGATATAATCCATAATCATAAAAATGTTTTCTTTGAGGAATTATATACTCGTAAACCCTTTGTAATGGTTTGTAAAGAAAATGAGAATTATCCTAAGCATATCCCCCAAGAGTGTCATAACCAAGAGTGCAGCAAGGCCTGTTTTCATGTACCAATTCTCGTTCGAGTCTAGATCAATGCAGTGTTTTCGGGTTTTACCCCTAGGTACATCTATTCCAGAGCTGCCTCTACCTGCTCGTATCCAGACAGGGATGTATTTCTCGAAAAACTCACAAAATATCTATAATACCAAAATTATAGGAATTTCTTCTATACTAATCCTCAAATTCATTCTTAGGGCTATGTGCTCTAATCAGAGTTTATCTAAATCTAGCTTCCAAGGTTAGTACTAAACTGCCTATGATACCAACTGTAGCACCCCTACCCTAGTTACCCAGATTCGGTGCATTATTGCGTAACATTGGCATGATCACAAAGATCATGTCTCGAAAGACCTATTAGTTTAGTAGCCTTAAAACACTATACACATTCATAAGTTTTACATTACATCATAAAGTAATACAAAAATACTACAACATCTTGTATTCATATCCCCCCATATTATCCCTTCAGGTCATTCATAAAATTATTCTTCACATCCTGGAAAAAATAAAACATTGAAATGGGTGAGCTCAGATGCTCACTAAGGATAACAAAATAGCAGAAGCTTTCATAAATAAACATAAACATTTACGGAAATCTATAACTAAACAAAATCCTTTTAAACACGAACATCAGCATAATATGGAAAAAGTAAAATGAAATAATTCCATTTACTTATTCACATGTTTATTCTACTGGTCGAATAATCACATGAAATATCAATAACTACTTCCATAATGATGGAATGCATAATGCCAGACTGTCATAACCACGTAGCCAAAGCCTCGTGCCAAGAATACAAATAAGATTTTGTCAAGGCCTCGTGCCAAGACCCAAGTTTGTCTCATGAGACATACTGATGCATCGAGGAGCTATAGCGGGATCCACCCGTCACTTATTAAGTCCAATGCATTCCTCATATGAACATGTTTAAATATATCATAAACCATATCATAATCATATCACATAAAACATGCATAAAGGAAACATAAAATTTCCACATTTCAATCACAAGATATCAATACAACAGATTTATATAATAAAAAAATTATCAAAACCATTTTCAAGACCAAAATAAAAGAAAATTAAAACTTAGTATTTATTTTTCATTTAAAAAAAATTTGTGGCTTATAGAAGAAGCTGAAACTCAAATAATAGTCACGACGGCGGAGAAGACATTGCCGTCGCATACGTACGAAAAAAAAATCCCTTTTGTCATTTAGTAAAATGCTTCATATAAAAAATATTCCTTTTGAATAAATGAAAATGTCGAAGGGGTTTATACACCGTATAAAAAAAGTTGTGTATAAAACAAAATATGCCTCAATGAAAGGATATTGAGACGGAGTCCCTTACAAAGATCATTATTTTTAAATAAAATAGATCTATTATGTTTATTAACTATAAGTACACATGGATAAGGTACAAATACAATATAGGACATAATAATATCATGACATAATTTGAAAGTATGAGATTAACCCACAGAACGGAAATTGGGTTAAGAAGTTCCCTTACCTCATTTCCGACTTGACTCGATCATTCTTTAATCTAATGAATAATAAACCAAAGTTAATATCTACTTTCTTAATAACCCTTTTCAGGTTCATTATTCCTTTTCTATCCCTTATTACCATGGTATGAACATTATGTAATTATTTAAGTTAATAACGGTCGTTTTGTCGATCTTTGGCACTTGAGTCAAAAATAAACTTCTTATAATTACGAGTTGTTTATGTGATAGAATATCCATTATCTCCAGAATTATATTCATGATGTAGATATAATATATATCATATATATATAGTATATAAATTCATTCATAATATTACGTAACATTTAGAGGTAAGAAATGAAATGCACCGTTCCAGGAGATGGTAAGCCGTACGTACGCATGAACGCTACTTTCATTTCTATTTTGTATTAAATGGAATGAAATCATAATGATATAAAGGTATATTATAATTCCAGTATAATATCATATATAATATCATTTTCTCCATACTGTATAAATCCCACATATGGCATTAATGATTCAAATCACACTGAGGGTGCAGTAGTCCGCACTTCATAAAATGAAATTATCGTGTTTACCCAGAATGGAAATCATAAAGTTATGCCATAAATTAGAAATAAAGAAGAATAAAAAAACATAAACATAATATATATCATATATAAATATAGTAACATCTTAATTTCCACCATGAGAGGTGTTAAAAGAAGATTGAACAATCATTGTTTCGTGAGGCAGAAATTCGCCAACCACAGAAACAATATGTTCTTTAACCATTAGAAAAAGGTGTGTGTAAGTTTAAATACAATACTTCTCATAAAAAAATCCTAGTAAATTTAATATACTGGTTTTGTTACAAAATAAAGGAATAAAAAGAGTTTATGGGGTTAGAGAAGCAAAATAAAACAAAATAACATAAGAGAAGACATTACCTTAAAATCGGTTAACTCTTTTGGATTTGAGCCAAAGGATTCCTTAGGAAGAATTATGCCCAAAGTGAGGCTTCTAGGAGTAAGATAGGGAAGTTTAGAGAGTATTTGGGAAGATTTTGGCTGATCCAAATTACTTGATGGTGTGAATAAGGTGGTAGTGGTGGGGTCCTTTTATAAGAGGAGAAGAGGGGCACTCTTGGAAACTCATGAAATGTTATATTATTATGAAATTATTTTCAGATTTTAAAGGTCCAAAAATTATATATTTCTAGTATAAGGTGATAAGTGTTCTAAATATACTCATACAATAGGTTTTTGACAAGTTTATGTATTATATTTTACATTATCCTACCATTTTATTAAATTCGTTAATTAATGAGGTAATCGATGCATCATCATGGTGTCATAAAAACATTAATTTATATAATGTCTAAAAATTATATAAAAAATATCATGATGTAAGAAATATTTTTAGTCTTATAATGAATATTTATAGTCAAAAAGTTAACTTATATAACCCTATGTAATAATTGTTTTAGTAAAATGACACATGTTTGTGACAATTTTATTTTTACTTTAAATAAAAAGTTCTTAATGTCATTTTCTTACCCAAGTGGCTCCATGGGGTCCCCAAGTTGACCCATGGATTTTCTTGGTCGTCCATGACTCATCCAATAAGGGTAGGAAATGTATAAAGGTATTTTAATATTTTTATAATATCATTTTTACCTTAAATTTCACTAATTACCTTTAATCGCAATTAATAAAACTTAAAAGTTACTATTCACCAAAAAATTATTTTAATCTCATTGAACCAATTTTTTCTTCCTAATGACAACCATGTATGTCAGATTTTTTAAAATAAAATCATAGATGTGGTAATGTTTCATTTACACGAAAAATTAGTTTTTTAAACTACCACTTAGTGGTTTCACTATTCATCAAAAATTGAACTTCTTCAGAAAAATACCAAAAATTCACCCTAATCTATATTTGATATTCCTAATTAAAAAATGATTTCTATTTTAAAAAATTCAAAACCTATAAGTTGATTTAATTAATTTAATATTTAATTCCCACTGTCACAACAAATAGAGTGTTTTTAAGATGCAATATATATCAAAAGATTGACAATTGTTTATGTCCAATTTCAAAGTGAAATTAATTCTAATGACCACCATTGGATAAAATGGAAAAAATATATTCTAATTATACTTTAAAACCACTATATAGTATAATTTATCACAACAAATTATTTTGATTAAAAAATTTGTTTTAAGTATTTTCTCTATTCATAAAAAAGGAAGTTCTCAGAAAATTACCAAAAATTCAACATAGGATAATTTCAATATTTTGAATACAAAAATGAAGTCCGTTTTGAAATATAAAATTTATATTATTTAAAAAAGTGGGTATTACTATTCATAACTGCTACTTTGATTGGTCATGGTGTGTTAGAATCTCAAACTTGCGTACAGTGCAAGCTATTTCATTATTGAAAGAGAAGCGTATCGTGAATGCTTGGGGTGTCACAATAATCAACAAAGAAAAATACCAAAGATACATGTATTATTTTTTTATGAATTTAATTAAATTAATTATAAACATGATGTATAATATCCTCTCAAAAGGTTTCATGCATCTTTCATCTTTATGTAAATCTTTGATTATATTCTATGGAGACTGGCATTCATCAATGTATTGATCCTGGAATAATCATTGATCATGTTAAAAATCAAAGTTGGGTGTCATCCCAACCATGGTTCCACTACGAATGGAACCTTCAAGTGGTATGAGTGGGGATACATCATAGTTTATAATTATTTGAATATTTCATTGTTGACTTACACATTTAATAATTTTGTTGTTTCAATTCAAGTTAATAGTTCTGTAAATCTATATCTCAAGATCTATTCCTCCTCTTTTGTTTCTCTTCCACCATATAGAAATGTTATTTTCTTTTATTTTTGATAAAATATAAAAGAGGATCTCATCCCAGGGTGCCAAAGATTTATGGCCATACTACACCAGAACACATAGCGTGTATTTGGTAGTACATGCATTGTAGTCAAGATTCAATGCATCAGACTGGTTCGCCAAATGAAGATGTGTGTTGGAGTTTTTCTATGTCATAAATGACTCCATGTGTTTACCAAGAACATGTGGCACACAGTTTCCGGATTACACGCCGTTTGGACCAAATGGACACTGTGTGTAATCCCTTGGGGTTAGGGTTGGACCATGGATATAAGGCCCCAGCCTTAAACCTTACTTAATCTTGAGTTATTACAAGATTACACATTGAGGATCTTTTCGGGTTTAGAGTTTTAGAGAATTAGATCATAAAACTTGCATTACATTCCACATATAAACAAAGTGGTTACATAAAGATAGTATTCTTTATTCCCATCAATGGAAACACATTTAAAATAAAACATGGATTATATCTTGACACATCCTTGACTCTATCATCTTATCATGTACCTTTCCCTTGACCTGTGAAAAACATTTCAAAAACTTGGGATGAGCATAAAAACTCAGTATGGGTTATAAAAACATGGAAAGGAAACATGAGTTCATATATACATAAGAATGAAATCATACTTTACCCATAAAACATAGGCACTTTAACATACCTCATAAAATCATGAATAAATCATAGAAATCATAATACATAAAGGTAACTTGAGGCATTCATAACATTCTTACGTAGGGAGTAACCCTCTTGGTTACGTTTGGAATACCCATCACAGTATATTCCCTAAAATCTCTTCGGAGAAACCTTAACGTTTCACTCCTTCGCGTTACCCAATGCATTGGAGAGCTATATCGGGCTCACCCGCCCTTAGTTTATCACGGAACCACCCGTCTTCATAATAATGCCCAAGAACCATAACATAATCATATCACATAAAACATGCATAAAGGAAACATAAAATTTCCATATTTCAATCATGAGATATCAATACAACACATTGATATATAAAACATTACGAAAACCATTTTCGATACCAAAATAAAAGAAAAGTAAAACATGGTATTTATTTTTCTTTTACAGAGAAGGTATGACATGTAGAGGAAGCCGAAACTCAAATAACGGTCATGACGGCGGAGAAGTCGTTGTCGCCGCATACGTACGACAAAAACATTCCCTTTTGTCGTTTAGTAAATGCTTCGTATAAAAAATATTCCTTTTGAATAAACGTAAAAGTCAAAGAGGTTTATACGCCTTATAAAAGAAAGTTGTGTATAAAATAAAATATGCCTCAATGAAAGGAGATTGAGACGAAGTCCCATACCTCGTATCCGACTTGACCCGACCGTTCTTTAATCTCCTGAATAATAAACTTGAGTTAATCTCTACTTTCTTATGAATCTTTTTCAAGTTCATTATTCCTTTTATACCATGTTATGAACTACATGTAATCAGTTAAGTTAATAATGTTCATTTTGTCGGTATTTGGTTCTTAAGTCAAAAATAGACTTCTTACACTTACATGTTGTTAATTTGGTCAAAGTTTCATTATATCCAGAATGTTATTCATGATTTAGATATCATATATGTCATATATATCTAGTACATACATTCATTTATAATATTACATAATCATTTAGAGGTAAGAAATGAAATGCACCGTTCATGGAGACGGTAAACCGTACGTACGCATGAACGCTACTTCTATTTCTATTTCATATTTTCTGGAATGGAATCATAATTATATAAGAGTATATTATAATTCCAGTATAATAACATATATAATATCATTAACTTTATCCTTTACACATCCCACATATGGTATTAACGAATCAAATCACTTTCAGGGGGCGGTAGTCCGCACTTCCTAAAATGAAGATATCGTGTTTACCCATAATGGAAACCATAAAGGTAAGCCAAAAATGAAAAAAACAGAAGCTTAAGGAAAACATAAACATATTATATATCATATATAAAAATAGTGACATCATAATGGCCACCTTTGAAGGTGTTAAATGAGTGTTGAACAATCATCGTTTCGGCAGGCAGAATTTCGCCATCCACGGAAACCGTATGTTCTTTAACCATTTGATGTAGTTTTGTGAGAGTGTAGCTCAAATAAATCTTATAACAACATCCTAGTATATTGAAGATACTGGTGTTGTTACAAAAGAAGTAAATAAAAAGAGTTTAGGGGGTTGGAGAAGCAAAATAAAACAAATGAACATGAGAGAATGAATTACCTTTAAAAGTGTAACTCCTTTTGATTTGAGTCTAAAGGCTTCCTTTGAAGTGATTCTGCCCAAAGGGAATACTCTAGGATGAGTTGAGGGATGTGGAGAGAGTAAATGGGCAGGGGTTGGCCGAGCCAAAGGCTTGAGGAGTGTGTGAAATGAGGTAGAGGTGGGGGCCTTTTATAAGAGGAGAGGAGGGGCACTTTTGGAAAGTAAAGAAACATTACTTTATTTGAAAATGTGTTTCGGTTTTAAAAGGTCCCACATTGATATAATTCGTGGATAAGGTGATAGGGGTTCGAAATCCACTCTTCCAATTTGTTTTGGCCATGTGTAGGTTTTAGATTTTTCATTATCATTCCATTTTATTTAAATCGTCTAATAATGATGTCATCGCTGCATCATTATTATGTCATAAATAATTTAATTTATTTAATGTCTAAAAATTATAAAACAAATACTATGATATAGGAAATCTTTTTAGATTTCCAATGACTATTTATAATCAAAATTTGGACTTGTATAACCCCACTTAAAAATTGTTTTCGTAAAACATATTATGTTTGTGTCATTTTCACTTTAACATTAAATAAAAAGTAATTTCTGTCATTTCCCAACAAATGTGGATCCATGGGGTCCTGAAGTTGACCCATGGAATGTCATGGTCGGCCATGAAACAACCAATGAGGTTGGGACAAGTGTCTAGGTCATTTAATATTATTAAAGCCTTATTTAGACCTTAAACTACCCTAATTACCACTAATCGCGATTAAGAACTTAATAAGTTACTATTCACCAAAAAAATTATTTTAATCTCATTGAACCACATTTTACTTCTTAATGACAACCATGTATGTCGGATTTTCAAAATTCAATACACATTAGTGGTAAACATTCATTTAACTGAAAAATCAGTTTGCTTGATTACCACTTAGTGGTTTCACTATTCATCAAAAATTGAAGTTTTTCAGAAAATTACCAAAAATTCACCCTAAGATATATTTGATATTCCGAATTCAAAAATGAAGTCCATTTTAAAAAATTCAAATAATATAAGTCACGTTAATTAATTCAATAATTAATTCCCGCTGCCAGAGCAAATAGCGTGTTTTTATAAAACAATAAGTATCAAAAGATTGACATCAGTTTAAGTCTAATTTCAAAGTGAAATTGATTCCAATGACCAACATTGGATAAAATGGTAAAAATATATTCTAATTTCACTTCAAAAGCAATTCAAAACATAATCTAATCATATAAATAAATTAGATTAAAAAGAATTTTTGATGTAAAATGCAGTATTTTTCACTATTCATTAAAAAATGAATATTGTCAGAAAAATACCAAAAATTCACACAAGGTAAATTTTGATGTCCCAATCATAAAGGATAAGTTTATTTTGAAAAATATAGTTTATAAAATTGTCAAAATATAGATTCAAAAATGGTTTTCCATCAAAAGGCAGTAAAACAATCTTTCAAGAATATTAGTTTATTCCATGTATAAGATTGTATTTATTTTCATTTTAAGCCTCTAAAACACTATCTTAATCATTAATAGACATGGATAAAAATATATATTATTCATTACTTACTTGGGATGTTACATCCTTCCCCCCTTTAGAAAATTGCGTCCCCGCAATTTATTTACTTATCAAATAAATGAG
Organism: Viscum album; assembly: GCA_963277665.1. Lineage (NCBI taxonomy): Eukaryota > Viridiplantae > Streptophyta > Magnoliopsida > Santalales > Viscaceae > Viscum > Viscum album. The sequence continues at coordinate 1,496,318,822 of OY728142.1, forward strand.
GGTACTTATCCCTCATTGCATTCTCGGATTCCCATGTTGCCTCTTCAATCATGTGGTTTTTTCACAAAACCTTTACCTGGTGAATCACCTTATTCCATAACACTTGCTCCCTGTAGTCAAGAATCTGGACCGGTTGTTGCTCATAAGATAGGTTCTCTTCCAGCTGAACTACCTCTGGACTCAAAACATGAGATGGATCTGGCATATACTTTCTCAACATCGAAACGTGAAAAACATTGTGTACCTGAGATAAACTCAGAGGTAAAGCCACTCGGTATGCAACTGATCCAACTCTTTCCAGAATTTCGTATGGTCCAATGAACCTTGGACTCAACTTTCCTTTCTTACCAAATCTCTTCACACTTTTCCAAGGAGAAACCTTGAGAAAAACATGATCACCTACCTCGAAAGATAGATCCTTCCTCCGGTTATCCGCATAACTCTTCTGCCTGCTCTGAGCTGTTCTCATGTGTTTCTAAATCAGCTGAACTTTTTCTGCCATCTCTTCTACCAATTCTGGTCCCATCAACTTCCTTTCACCCACTTCATCCCAGAAAGCTGGAGTTCGACACCGCTTCCCATATAATGCCTGAAATGGTGCCATCTGTATACTGGAATGAAAACTGTTATTATATGAAAACTCAACCAAAGAAAGATGTTGGTCCCAACTTCCCTGATAATCCATAGAACAAGCTCGTAGCATATCCTCCAATGTCTGAATTGTTCGTTCTGACTGCCCATCTGATTGAGGATGAAAAGCTGTACTAAAATTTAACTCAGTACCCAAAGACTTCTGAAGGCCCTTCCAAAAGTCAGAAGTAAACCTGGGATCACGATCCGATACAATGGAGAGAGGAACTCCATGTAACCTGACTATCTCTTTAAGATACAAACGGGAAAGTTGATCAAGAGAGAAAGCATCTCGTATAGCAAGGAAATGAGCAGATTTGGTCAAGTGATCAACAATAACCCAGATTGCATTATTACCTCGAGATTTCTTCGGTAATCCAACAACAAAGTCCATGGATATATTCTCCCATTTCCACTCTGGTACTGGTAAAGGATGAAGCATCCCTTTCGGTAACTTCCGCTCTACATTAACCTGCTGACAAGTCAAACACTTCACAGTAAAATCAGCAATGTCTCTTTTCATTCCATCCCACCAGTAATACTCCCGCAGATCTCTATACATCTTAGTACTGCCCGGATGAACTGAAAACGGAGAACTATGAGCTTCACATAACAACTCTCTCTTCAACTGTGAATCACAAGGCACACACAATCTCTTCCCAAATCTCAAAACGCAATCATTATCAATGTTTAATTCAGGCAACTGACCTTTCTGAACCAGCTCTACCCTTTTCTGCAACTCACTGTCTTGCTTCTGTTCTTGCTTGATTCTATCTGATAGAGATGATCTCACTGATACCTGAAACAAAACAGAAGGACTTCCTGCACCAACAACTTCTATGCCAAAGTTCATCAAATCATTAACCAAAGGATCACGTTCCAAACGCAACATTGTTAATGAAGCATTACTTTTTCGACTCAAAGCATCAGCCACTTTATTTGCTTTTCCCGGATGGTAATGAATTGTACAATCATAATCTTTGATTAATTCCAGCCATCTCCTTTGTCTCATGTTTAACTCTTTCTGAGTGAATATATACTTTAAACTTTTGTGATCGGTATATATTTTACACTTTACTCCATACAAATGATGCCTCCAAATTTTTAAAGCAAAAACAACAACAGCTAATTCTAAATCATGTGTAGGGTAATTTACCTCATGAGTTTTCAACTGTCGTGAAGCATAAGCAATTACCTGATCATTCTGCATTAGGACGCAACCAAGTCCTTTCAATGAAGCATCACTGTATATAACAAACTCACCATTCCTGGAAGGTAGTGCCAAAACTGGAGCATTCACCAATCTTCTTTTCAATTCCTGAAAACAATCATCACATTCTTTTGTCCAGATAAACTTAACACCCTTCCGTGTTAGCTTAGTCATTGGACTAGATAACCGTGAAAAATTTCTAACAAACCTTCGGTAATAGCCCGCCAAACCAAGGAAGCTACGAATCTCGGTTACATTTGTGGGTCTTGGCCAGTCTTCCACAACTTTTGTTTTTGCGGGATCAACAGTTATTCCATCTTTAGAAACAATGTGACTAAGGAATGAAATTTGTTGCAACCAAAACTCACACTTTCTGAATTTCCCATACAGTTTGTTTTCTTTTAAGGTTTGCAAGATAACCCTTAAATGTTTTTCATGCTCCTATTTACTTTTAGAAAACACCAAAATATCATCAATGAAAACCACCACAAACTTATCCAAGAACTCATGGAAAATTCTATTCATTAAGTCCATGAATACAGCAGGTGCATTGGTCAGCCCAAAAGGCATTACTACAAATTCATAATGGCCATATCTCGTACGGAACGCGGTCTTCGGAATATCTGCCTCCTTTACCTTCAGCTGATGGTACCCCGATCTCAAGTCAATCTTTGAAAAAACTGATCTCCCTGTAGCTGATCAAACAAATCATCGATATGAGGCAAAGGATATTTGTTCTTAACAGTGATATTATTCAAGGCTCTATAATCAATGCAAAGTCTCATAGAACCATCTTTCTTTTTAACAAATAAAATAGGGGCACCCCATGGTGATGTGCTAGGTCTAATGAAACCTTTCTCTAATAAATCTTGCAATTGCTCCTTCAACTCTAAAAGTTCAATTTGTGCCATTCGATAAGGGGGTTTTGAAATTGGCTTAGCATCAGGAACTAAGTCAACAGTAAACTCAACTTCCCGATCTGGTATTATTCTAGGAAACTCATCAGGAAAAACATCAGGATACTCATTTACCACTGGCACATCATTAATCTGAACAGTTCCTTTATTTTCAACGATGTGTGCAAGGTAACATTCATTTCCATCTTTTACAAGTTTCTCGGCCTCTTGATATGTTATCAAAAGTAAGGGTTCATTCTTGTAAACAAACTGAATGTCTTTCTGAAAAGAAACTTCTTTAGCTCTACAGTCAATCTTAGCATGGTAAATAGAGAGCCAATCCATACCCAGGATAACATCAAACTCTACTAGAGGTAGAACAATAAGGTTTTCAAGTAGGTTCTTTCCACAAATAAGGATAGGAAGATTCTTATAAATTCTTTTTGCCTTGACATTTCCCACAGGTGTTTTTACCAAAAGTTCAGGAGTCATTTCTTGAGATGGTATTCCCATTTTACTAGAAAAGGTTTCAGAGATGAAAGAATGTGTAGACCCCGAATCAAACAACACACTGGCATAATCCGAAAAAACAAACAAAGTACCTGATACGACTTCATTTGATGGACCGACATCTGCTGAAGTAGTTGCAAAGGATTTCACCACCCCTTTCTACTTGTAGTCTAACTGCTTCCCATCACTCAAGCTCCTTGTCGGACACTCGTTTGCATAGTGACCCATCTCATTGCACTTATAACATTTCACTAACTGTAAGTCAAATTTGTTCTTACCTTCACCTTGATCCTTTTCAGTGAAATCACGAGCCTTATGTCCCATCTTACCACATCGGTAGCACTTCCCAGAATTCAGAAGACATTCCCCAGCATTCCTTTTTCCAAATTTATCACAAACTGGAAACTTAGTTCTCTTACCATCAGACTATTTTGAAGAATTCTTACCTTTCTCCTGCCACCTCGGTCTCTTCTTCTACTGGTTTTTATAGAAAACTTGGTCATCGGAAAACTCCATTTCCACCTTCTCAGCACATCGAACAAGCTTTTCATAACTTTTAAACTCACGAGAAGCTAATGCCCTTCGATATTTTGGCTTTAATCCTGAGTAAAAACGATTTATTTTACTATCAAGGTCCTGGATAAAATTTGGAGCATACCTTTCCAATCGAGTGAACCTTTCTTCATAGGCAGCCACTGAGTCTTCCTCTTGCCTCAATTCCAAGAATTTCTTTTCCATCCTAAGTCGAACAGCCTTAGGAAAATACTTCTCAAGAAACATACCTTTGAATTCAACCCAGTCAAGAGCATCAATCTCATCGGCATCCCTGATATTTTTAACCATAGACCACCACTGATCTGCTTCACCCTCCAAACAGTAAATAGCAAGACTAACCTTTTGATTGTCTGAACACCCCATGACATCAAAAATCTTCTACAGTGCTTTAATCCACCCTTCAGCTAGCACAGGGTCATATGATCCTCTGAATGATGGTGGATGTTGCCTCATGAAATGTTCCACCACTGACATGTTCCGCTGCGGTTGTTCTGGCTGATCTCGTGCATGGATACCACCGCTATTTATCGCTTGAGTCAACTGCGCCATTACTGCAACAAACTGTTCAGTTCCAATTCCGACCATTTATGGATGCTGATTCAGAAGGTTATTTCCTTCTGTATGCCTTCCTACCACTGCTTCCCTGTTTCCTCTGCGGAAAACCATTCTGAACAAACATGTGTTAGATGAAGCAACATGGTAATCTTTAAATGCTATATCATTTCAAAAAAAATATTTTTGGATAATCATTTAATAGAATTATAACTCCTAAAGTTATCTAAACCGACCTTTGATACCAACTATAAGGCCCCAGCCTTAAACCTTACTTAATCTTGAGTTATTACAAGATTACACATTGAGGATCTTTTCGGGTTTAGAGTTTTAGAGAATTAGATCATAAAACTTGCATTACATTCCACATATAAACAAAGTGGTTACATAAAGATAGTATTCTTCATTCCCATCAATGGAAACACATTTAAAATAAAACATGGATTATTTCTTGACACATCCTTGACTCTATCATCTTATCATGTACCTTTCCCTTGACCTGTGAAAAACATTTCAAAAACGTGGGATGAGCATAAAAACTCAGTATGGGTTATAAAAACATGGAAAGGAAACATGAGTTCATATATACATAAGAATGAAATCATACTTTACCCATAAAACATAGGCACTTTAACATACCTCATAAAATCATGAATAAATCATAGAAATCATAATACGTAAAGGTAACTTGAGGCATTCATAACATTCTTACGTAGGGAGTAACCCTCTTGGTTACGTTTGGAATACCCATCACAATATATTCCGTAAAATCTATTCGGAGAAACCTTAACTTTTCACTCCTTCGCGTTACCCAATGCATTGGAGAGCTATATCGGGCTCACCCGCCCTTAGTTTATCACGGAACCACCCGTCTTCATAATAATGCCCAAGAACCATAACATAATCATATCACATAAAACATGAATAAAGGAAACATAAAATTTCCATATTTCAATCATGAGATATCAATACAACACATTGATATATAAAACATTATGAAAACCATTTTCGATACCAAAATAAAAGAAAAGTAAAACATGGTATTTATTTTTCTTTTAAAGAGAAGGTATGGCTTGTAGAGGAAGTCGAAACTCAAATAACGGTCATGACAGCGGAGAAGTCGTTGTCGCCGCATACGTACGACAAAAACATTCCCTTTTGTCGTTTAGTAAACGCTTCGTATAAAAAATATTCCTTTTGAATAAACGTAAAAGTCAAAGAGGTTTATAAACCGTATAAAAGAAAGTTGTGTATAAAATAAAATATGCCTCAACGAAAGGAGATTGAGACGAAGTCCCATACCTCGTATCCGACTTGACCCGACCGTTCTTTAATCTCCTGAATAATAAACTTGAGTTAATCTCTACTTTCTTATGAATATTTTTCAAGTTCATTATTCCTTTTATACCATGTTATGAACATCATGTAATCAGTTAAGTTAATAATGTTCATTTTGTCGGTATTTGGTTCTTAAGTCAAAAATAGACTTCTTACACTTACATGTTGTTAATTTGGTCAAAGTTTCATTATATCCAGAATGGTATTCATAATTTAGATATCATATATGTCATATATATCTAGTACATACATTCATTTATAATATTACATAATCATTTAGAGGTAAGAAATGAAATGCACCGTTCATGGAGACGGTAAGCCGTACGTACGCATGAACGCTACTTCCATTTATATTTCATATTTTCTGGAATGGAATCATAATGATATAAGAGTATATTATAATTCCAGTATAATAACATATATAATATAATTAACTTTATCCTTTACACATCCCACATATGGTATTAACGAATCAAATCACTTTCAGGGGGCGGTAGTCCACACTTCCTAAAATGAAGATATCGTGTTTACCCATAATGGAAACCATAAAGGTATCAAAAAAATGAAAAAAACAGAAGCTTAAGGAAAACATAAACATATTATATATCATATATAAAAATAGTGACCTCATAATGGCCACCTTTGAATGTGTTAAATGAGTGTTGAACAATCATCGTTTTGGCAGGCAGAATTTCGCCATCCACGGAAACTGTATGTTCTTTAACCATTTGATGTAGTTTTGTGAGAGTGTAGCTCAAATAAATCTTATAAAAACATACTAGTATATTGAAGATACTGGTGTTGTTACAAAAGAAGTAAATAAAAATAGTTTAGGGGGTTGGAGAAGAAAAATAAAAAAAATGAACATGAGAGAATGAATTACCTTTAAAAGTGTAACTCCTTTTGATTTGAGTCTAAAGGCTTCCTTTGAAAGGATTATGCCCAAAGGGAATACTATAGGATGAGGAGAGGGATGTGGAGAGAGTAAATGGGTAGGGGTTGGCCGAGCCAAAGGCTTGAGGAGTGTGTGAAATGAGGTAGAGGTTGGGGCCTTTTATAAGAGGAGAGGAGGGGCACTTTTGGAAAGTAAAGAAACATTACTTTATTTGAAAATGTGATTCGGTTTTAAAAGGTCCCACATTGATATAATTTGTGGATAAGGTGATAAGGGTTCGAAATCCACTCTTACAATTGGTTTTGGCCATGTTTAGGTTTTATATCTTTCATTATCATTCCATTTTATTTAAATCGTCAAATAATGATGTCATCACTGCATCATTATTATGTCATAAATAATTTAATTTATTTAATGTCTAAAAATTATAAAACAAATACTATGATATAGGAAATCTTTTTAGCTTTCCAATTACTATTTATAATCAAAATTTGGACTTGTATAACCCCACTTAAATATTGCTTTCGTAAAACATATTATGTTTGTGTCATTTTCACTTTAACATTAAATAAAAAGTAATTTATGTCATTTCCCAACAAAAGTGGATCCATGGGGTCCCCAAGTTGACCCATGTCATGTCATGGTCGGCCATGACACAAACAATGAGGTTGGGACATGTTTCTAGTTCATTTCATATTATTAAAGCCTTATTTAGACCTTAAACTACCCTAATTACCACTAATCGCGATTAAGAACTTAATATGTTACTATTCACCAAAAAAATTATTTTAATCTCATTGAACCACATTTTACTTCTTAATGACAACCATGTAAATCGGATTTTCAAAATTCAATACACATTAGTGGTAAACATTCATTTAACTGAAAAATCAGTTTGCTTGATTACCATTAGTGGTTTCACTATTCATCAAAAATTGAAGTTTTTCAGAAAATTACCAAAAATTCACCCTAAGCTATATTTGATATTCTGAATTCAAAAATGAAGTCCATTTTACAAAATTCAAATAATATAAGTCACATTAATTAATTCAATAATTAATTCCCGCTGCCAGAGCAAATAGCGTGTTTTTACAAAACAATAAGTATCAAAAGATTGACACCAGTTTAAGTCTAATTTAAAATTGAAATTGATTCCAATGACCACCATTGGATAAAATGGTAAAAATATATTCTAATTTCACTTAAAAATCAATTCAAAACATAATCTAATCATATAAATAAATTAGATTAAAAAGCAGTTTTGATGTAAAATGCAGTATTTTTCACTATTCATTAAAAAATGAATATTGTCAGAAAAATACCAAAAATTCACACAAGGTAAATTTTGATGTCCCAATCATAAAGGATAAGTTTATTTTGAAAAAAATAGTTTATAAAATTGTCAAAATATAGATTCAAAAATGGTTTTCCATCAAAAGGTAGTAAAACAATCTTTCAAGAATATTAGTTTATTCCATGAATAAGATTGTATTTATTTTCATTTTAAGCCTCTAAAACACTATCTTAATCATTAATAGACATGGATAAAAATATCTATTATTCATTACTTACATGGGATGTTACAATGGACCCCATACACGACTTGACCGACTGGTGACCATGTAACGAAGAACTACATGGAATGTGTCCAACTAGACACACCATGTATTATGATGATTTATGAAGTACACTCACACACGATTTCCCATGGTGTGTACTTCAGATGGAAGGTGAAAAATAGTACATGTCGTGTAGTTGGAACAACACATCATGTAATCATCCTGTTGGGAAAAAATCCCTCAAGATATCATTGAAGAATTTTTGAGGTGATTGTGTTTGTTGACAATGTGGGCATCTGAGTAGTTATTATTGACAAAGCAAAACGATGACATACAACTTTGTTGACAAAGAGGATTTCATGGTGGAATGTCGAGTTCAAGAGATGAGTTCAACGATCCATTTTTGATTCAAGAACTTCGATAAAAGGAATGGATTATCTGGAGGCGGTACAAAAGAACAGATACAAGGTGGCGTCGTTTTCTAGTGTTTGCCAAATTTTAGGGCCTGAAAATCGGCAAATGAAGAAAAGTGTTTTTGGCAAAGGGACTTGCCTGCCGAGGACTTGGATTATAGGAAACTTGTGCGCCATATGTTTTTCAAGATCAGAAGATCAAAATATGGCAAAGTAAAGAGGTTCGAGCAAGTTTGGGAGTTGGTCGCGCAAGTGTCTAAAATGACAGGGGACTTGCGCGCCGAAACTGGGTCGTGTAGGTGACTTGCGCGCCGTCGCGCAGGGTGGTCAAATTACCTATAAATACTGGACCACCCCTCCTAATTCTTCAACTGATTTCAACACTTTGAGAAATCAGAGCTCCCGTCATGCAGGTGTGGTGGTCGCGTAAGTGGTGGGTGTGGTCGTGCAGGTGGGACTTGCGCGCCAGAGGTTGAAGTTGTGCGCCGGTGTTAGAAGTTGCGCGCCAGTTGGCAGTTGCACGCCAATATTGGTTTCGGCGTAAAAGGAATAGAGTCGCGCAAGTTTGGAGTTGAGGAAGCTTGTGTCGCGCAAGTTTTTGAGGAGGACTTGCGCGCCTGTTGTGACTTGTGCGCCGAGATTGACTTACACGCCAAGTAAGGTTTTGTTCCAGCAGTGATTTTCAGACTGCGTGGAAGCTGGAAGTTTGCCCGATACGTTCGGTGAAAAGAGATATTCATCTTCGAGTGAAAGTTGTACTTCAACAGAGCATCTACACACAGAGGAAGATGCATTCATTCATTAAAAATGAAGAGACCTACAAGTCTATAAACTGTGAGTGGATTCCTTCCAAGAGCAGTGAGCTTAGGAAGAGGAAGAAGGTGATCCTCTCCACCGACAGTGAGCCAGAGAGAGAGGAACATGGAGTGACCCTTAGGAAAGTAGTGAGCTGACCCTAAACTTGTAAAGGCAGGGAGACTGGGCATAGAAGTGATCTAGCCCGAACATTATAATCCACAGCTAGTGAAGTTTAGTGGAATTTGGTACGAACAGGCAACTTGTCGGCGTATGCTCCTTGGACGTAGCCCTTAGTGGTGAACCAAGTAAAAATCTGTGTGTCTTCCTTCTTACTTCCCTGCATTGCATTCAAAGAATCATCATCAGGTAAAGGAGACAAGTGATCACATTAACCACACAAATGGAAACAAACTGACCCTTGTAACAAAGAGGTCAAGATCAGTGGGGCAGAAAGAACTTTGAAAAAGAATATCCATACCCTGATTCACCCCCCCTCTCCAGGTATATAGGCCCCTATTGGTCCTATCAATTGGCATCAGAGGGAAGGTTTCTTTTATTAGATTTGTTTTCTTCGACTTGGTATAGTCGATCTGTGTGGTTGAAGATACAATTTTCTCTTATCTCAATCTGCCATCGGAAAAGGAAAAGCATCAAAGAAGAATCAGAAGTTAGGTAATTTCCCTCAGTGTGGAAGTGTTTTTGGAAAAGGTGTGATTCAACTAAAATAATCAAACATCTTACTGATGGATGTTCTGGATAAATATGATAAGGAAAAGATTGATTCACTCAATCATGATGTTGGAATGAGTAAAGTACATTTGAATCAGAGTGATGCCAAAACAGTAGAAGAAATTGAAGGAATAATAGATATGCGAGCTGAGTTAGAGGCTTCTCTTGACGAGATAGATGTTTGGAGAGAAAAAACAAAGAAATCCAACAATGTTGTTCACGATGCCAAACTCTATATGCAGCAGCAGGAAGAAGAGAAGTCTGAGTTGATGGAAGAAATTGAGAAACTCAAGTTATCAACACAAGAGAACTCAGAATCGGTTAGTGAGTATAAGATTAAGATTGAAGAACAGAAAAGGGAGATCGATGGATTGAATAAGAAAGTGAAAGATCAATTCAAAAGCATCGAAAAACCTAATATTCCAAGTGACGTTGGAAACAATGAAGAATCCAAATCTAAAGATATCCTGATCAAGGGATTGGAGATTGAGGTCAATAATCTAAAAGGCTTAAATCAAAGGCTTATTGATATAGTAACTGACCTAACAGAGAAGAATTATTCACATGCTGAAGAGCTGTAGAAGATGGCTAGAATGAATGGAAAACAAAAGGCTGGTGATTATGAAGAGAGTCAAAAGTCAGATGATGCATAGATTCTTAAAGCCAGAAATAATGATCTAGCAGCACAATTGTTTGCAGAAATTCAGAAGAATCAAAGGCTACAACAAGAGAATGTGTGTTGTTCTGACTCTGTCGCTCAAGAAAAATTGAAGGTAAAGGAGAAAAATGACATGGTTGATAAGTTGAAGCATGAACTGGAAGATGAGGTGAGTAGAGGGAAGCTTCTCAAGGAAGAACTTGATGTCTAACTTGAATCAAGGGATATGAAGATTCAAAAGTTGGTAGAAGAGCTAGAGTCAGTCATACAAGAAATATAGAAGTCTAAATCCAATGATAAGCCCAAGTTGAAGGATTCACTGCACTTGCTATTTGATCATCCTTCGACTGGTGATGATGAAATGAAATGAAAATTTGCTATTTCTGAAAAGAGGCAGGGACAAAATTTCTCAGCACAAAGACCATACAGTTTGGGAAAAACTGGTATTGGGTTTGATGAATCCCCTTCCGTTCATGATAGAAAGAGAGCTGCGAACAGTTCCATATGTGAATGAAATCCTATAGGTGCTGGAGGTAGGCCTAAGAGAACAGTTACAAAAAGTATTGGTGACATGTGTTATTTCTGTAGGATTCATGGCCACACATCAATCTTCTGTCCAGATGCTCTAGAATACATTTCAAGCTGTGAAAATATGAACATTCATAAATCTGAGAATAAGAATAAGCGTCATGAAAAATCAGAGAGAATAGTCTCTCAGAGGAAAGTATTCATAAGATGCTATTACTGTTGAAGAATGGGACACACCATGAATATGTGTCAGGAAGCTCAAGAGCTCAATGTTGGGGGAAGAACTCAAGCTGCATCAACATCTTGGCTAAGAGATGAGGAAATGAGGTATGCCTTTAATGAAAGTTGTTTCATATGTTCTAATCATGGGCATTTGGCAAGACATTTCAGCAAGAAGAAGGAAGGAAAGCAAAATGAACTCCAAAGGAGATTCTCAACTCCAGTGGTGTCTAATGAGAAATCATACACTGGGAGAGAAAGTGGTATGTTGAAGAATAAGGTTAGGGTTCCTGGAGAATCACAAGGAGCTGAAAAAAAGTGTATCAGTCACACTCACAACCTCTCTCTAAGAATGAACATGAAAAAATATGGAAGAAAAAGGGAGGAAACACTAAAGCTGTGAATAAAAAGAGTTCACATTCAATGGAGGACTTACCGCCAGTGAAAAAGAGTGTGGTGATTCAGACATCTGATAAAAGGTAGATAAATAAATAATGCGTTGAAAAATTTACAAGTCTTGTGCCACGGAGAGGACTGGAAGAAAAAGGAAAATCCCTGAAATGGAGGAAGAAGCAAGGGAATATGACAAGCAAGGAGATTCCTGCTCAAAGAAATAATCAAGGAAATGGAATTTCGATGGAACATCAAAGACAGAAATGTGTACTAGTGGGTTTAAACCCTAAATGGTGAGAAAGGCCAAGCCTGCAGAATTTACATATCAGAAAACGGCTCAGCATGTGGGTAATGAATGCTTAGTCATGTGGCCAGAGCATTTAAAGTTGGCTAGACAGCTAGAAGAAGCAAGGAAGGAGTGTGATTCTCTTCATGAAAGAATCAAAGGGTTGACCCATCAGGATCAACCACAATCTTCATCTTGAGGAGTCCAGAACAACCCCCTCTCCCTATGTATATAAATTCTATTAACTGATGATCCGTGTGTTTCAGGTTTTAGGAGATACAATCCAAGGGGAAGTGGCATCTAAGGATGCGAAGTGGAGAAGTGATATTCTCTAGAGTTTAAATTGATTCTAATCCGGTACTAGAGTTGAAAAAGAAAGGGATCAACAAAGCACAATAGAATGTGATTGTGTTATTAACTTTGTCTCTTGTTTCCTACACCGAGTTCTAACTCAGTAGGCTTAGAGATTTGGTTAATGGCTCGATACTGAGTGCCAGATTAGTATAAATGGTGCACGTAGAGAATAATGGTTATGGGTATCTACCATTGGGACTAATAGATAGAAGTGTTTTGTAACACAGGGGGAGCATTTAATAACAAAATCAGATGCCAGATCCATCAAGGAAATAATCGGATGAACCATCTCAGGTGTTGTCTATTGAGATAAGATGTACTGTGGGAGAAGCAGCAATGATCAATCATTTCATGATTATTTATTTTGATCTAACATTATGTTGTCAGCTGACTATTTTCAGGATACAATGAAGCTGCTGAAAGGAATGATTCCACTGAACAATGAAACAGTGAGAAATTTTCTGATAAACGTGATGAGGAGGAAAGAAACAAAGGGGGAGCATAAGTGACTAATGCTGATTTAGAAAAGAAAAATCCTCATCTGCACAATAGTCAAAGAGATGAGCTGAAATTGACATGCAGAATATCATTGGTGATTTGTCAGCTCTAGCTCAGACAAGGAGAATGGAATCACTACACATAACATCTTTTATATCCCAGGTTGAGCTGAAATGCTTTTCTGATGCAGCTAGAAATGAAAACTGGGTTAAAGCTATGAATGCAGAGCTTGATCAGATTGAGAAGAACCAGATGTGGGAGATTGTTTCGAGGCCATCAGACAATAATGTCATCAGGACTAAATGGGTCTATTAAGACAAGATGAATGAATATGGAACATTGATTTGGAACAAAGCATGGCTGATGTGCAAAGGAGACTCCCAGATAGAGGGAATATACGGTGATGAGACTTTTGTCCCGATTGCAAGGCAGAAGACAATCAGATTATTCCTAGACATTGCAGGGCAACGAAAGTTCAAAGAGTTCCAGATGGATGTAAAATTGCATTTATAAATGGGTTTCTGGAAGAAGAGGTGTATATTGAGCAGCCAGATGGTTTTCTCATTCATGAGAATGAGAAAAAAGTTTACAGGCTGAAGAAGGTGTTATATGGGCTGAAACAAGCACCAAGAGCATTGTACTGAAGGCTATATCAGTATTTGAAGAATCTTGGTTTTCAGCGTTACACAAGGCAGGAATGACACATTCATTTCTCAATCCAAATATTCCAAGGATGCTTTGGAATGATTTGGAATGGAAAATTCCAAGGAGATGAAAAATCCGGTTTCTACCCGGATGAAATCATCAAAAGATGACAGTGGCAGGGCATTTAATCTCACTGAAAACAGGCAGATTATCAGCAGTTTTCTGTACATGACCGCACCAAAGCCTGATATTGTTTTTGCCACATGCCAAGCAGAGAGATATAAGAGTAATCCGAAGGAAATCCATATGCTTTCAGTGAAAATAATACTTCGGTATATCTAGGGAATAGTGGATTTCGGCTTGAAATATACTGACAAATATCAGACAGAGTTATTGGGATATACTGATGCAGACTAGACCGGTTCAGCAGATGATAGAAAATCAACGTCAGATGGTGCATTCTATCATGGTGGATTGTGTATTTCTTGGCTAAGAAAGAAGCAAGATTGCATTTCATTGAGCACTGCAGAAGCTGATTATATTGCGGCCATTCAAGCATGCACACAATTATTGTCGATGAAGTAGCAGCTTGAAGATATGGGAGTTTAAGTGAAGTATCCGATCGGAATCTAGTTTGATAACTCAAGTGCTATAAATCTTAGCAAAAATCCCGTCCATCATTCACGGACAAAGAGCATTGAGATAAAGTATCATTTTATCCAGGAGAAAGTTGATCAGGGAATCGTGAAGTTGGAGTACGTGCCTACAGAACTACAAGTTGCAGACATTATGACAAAGGCCTTACCCAAGGAAGTGTATGAGAGACATCGACTGGCTCTGGGAGTTCAGTCAACTCGCCACACTTGAAATAGTGTGGATGTGCCCCCCCCCCTCTCCTCGAGGTATGATGTGTTTTCCCTAATATACTGATATGTGTTCTCTACTATGTCACAGACTACAAAGGAGTGTCCTTTGGGTTCATTGACAAAGGGGGAGAAAAGTGTTTGTTAAATGAGGAGAAAATAGTGATTTTTCAAGGGGGAGACAGTGCGGAGATTTGATAAATCATAATTGATACGGGGAGAAGCTGATAGGTGGAGCAGCTAGAAAGGCGGAGAAATGAGAAAGGGGGAGTGTATTAAATCTGACGATGCTAGAAGTGATCGATCAAAGAATAGATATCACGACAGGTGAGGATCGTGATAAAATCATAAGAGTAGTGTTGGACAGTGGTAAGAATATTTCCAAACCAAACACTGGTCTTCCAACAAGCCCATCAACAATTGGTATCAGTTTAGTACACATTGGTATCAGTTTGGTGTCAACAGTGGATGTCAGAGATAAAGTGATTCATTGATAAACTTCCCATTTACTCTTGTTTCTCACGTCGAGCATTGCTCATGTGGTCTTAGAGTATGTGTTGAGTGAATCCTTGATCGCTATCATAATCTCATTGAGGCGAATGGAGGCTGAATAATCAACGACGTATCTTTGTTTTGGAAGAGTTGTCAACAAACCCAAAGGGGGAGATTTTTGGGCAAACATCCCTCAAGGTATCATTGAATCATTTTTGAGGTGATTGTGTTTGTTGACAAAGTGGGAATCTAAGTAGTTACTGTTGAAAAAGAAAAACGATGACATACCACTTTGTTGACAAAGAGGATTTAATGGTGGAATGTCGAGTTCAAGAGCTGAGTTCAACGATCCATGATTGATTCAAGAACTTCGATAAAAGGAATGGATTATCTGGAGGCGGTAAAAAAGAACAGATACAAGGTGGCGCTATTTTCCAGTGTTTGCCAAATTTTAGGGGCTGAAAATCAGCAAATGAAGAAAAGTGTTTTTGGCAAAGGGACTTGCACGCCGAGGACTTGGAGTATAGGAAACTTGCGCGCCATATGTTTTTCAAGATCAGAAGATCAAAATATGGCAAAGTAAAGAGGTTCGCACAAGTTTGGGAGTTGGCCGCGCAAGTGTCTAAAATGACAGGGGACTTGCACGCCGAAACTGGGTCGCGCATGCGACTTGCGCACCGTCGCGCAGGGTGGTCAAATTGCCTATAAATACTAGACCACCCCTCCTCATTCTTCAATGGAGTTCAACTCTTTGAGAAATCAGAGCTCCCGTCGCACAGGTGTGGTGGTCGCGCAAGTAGTGTGTGGGGTCGCGCAGGTGGGTCTTGCGCGCCAGAGGTTGAAGTTGTGCGCCAGTGTTAGAAGTCGCGTGCCGGTTGTCAGTTGCATGCCAATATTGGTTTGGGCGTAAAAGGAATAGAGTCGCGCAAGTTTGGATTTGAGGAAGCTTGTGTCGCACAAGTGTCTGAGGAGGACATGCGCGTCCGTTGTGACTTGCACGCAGATACTTGCGCGCCGAGATTGACTTGTGCGCCAAGTAAGGTTTTGTTCCGGTAGTGATTTTCGGACTTCATGGAAGCTAGAAGTTTTTTTGATACCATCGGTGCAAAGAGATATTCATCTTCGGGTGAAAGTTGTACTTCAACAGAGCATCTACACACAGAGGAAGATGCATTCATTCATGAAAATGAAGAGACCTACGGGTCTATAAACTGTGAGTTGATTTCTTCCAAGAGCAGTGAGCTTAAGAAGAGGAAGAAGGCGATCCTCTCCACCGGCAGTGAGCCAGAGAGAGAGAAACGGGGAGTGACCCTTGGGAAAGTAGTGAGCTGACCCTAAACTTGTAAAGGCAGTGAGCCTGGGCATAGAAGTGATCTAGCCCGAACATTGTAATCCACAGCTAGTGAAGTTTAGTGGAATTTGGTACGAACCGGCAACCTGTTGTCATATGCTCCTTGGACGTAGCCCTTAGCGGTGAACCAAGTAAAAATCTTTGTGTCTGCCTTCTTACTTCCCTGCATTGCATTAAAAGCATCATCATCAGGTAAAGGAGAAAAGTGATCACAGTAACCACACAAATGCAAACAATGTGACCCTTGTAACAGAGAAGTCATGATCCAGTGGGGCAGAAAGAACTTTGAAAAAGAATATCCATACCCTGATTCACCCCCCTCTCAGGGTATATAGGGCCCTATTGGTCCTAACAATTGGCATCAGAGGGAAGGGTTCTTTTATCAGATTTGTTTTCTTCGACTTGGTATAGTCGATCTGTGTGGTTGAAGATACAATTTTCTCTTCTCTCAATATTCCATGGGAAAAGGCAAAGCATCAAAGAAGAATTAGAAGTCAGGTAATTTCCCTCAGTGTGGAAGTGTTTTTGGAAAAATTGTGATTCAACTAAAAGAATCAAACAGCTTACTGATGGAAGGTCTGGATAAATATGATAGGAAAAAGATTGATTCACTCAATCATGATGTTGGAATGAGTAAAGTACATTTGAATTAGAGTGATGCTGAAACAGTAGAAGAAATTGAAGGAATAATAGATATGAGAGATGATTTAGAGGCTGCTCTTGAGGAGATAGATGTTTTGAGAGCAAAAACAAAAAACTCCAACAAAGTTGTTCACGATGCCAAACTCTATATGCATCAGCAGGAAGAAGAGAAGTCTGAGTTGATGGACGAAATTGAGAAACTCAAGTTATCAACACGAGAGAACTCAGAATCGGTTAGTGAGTATAAGATTAAGATTGAAGAACAGAAAAGGGAGATCGATGTATTGAATAAGAAAGTGAAAGATCAATTCAAAAGCATCAAAAAACCTAATATTCCAAGTGACGTTGGAAACAATGAAGAAGCCAAATCTAAAGATATCCGGATCAAGGGATTGGAGATTGAGGTCAACAAGCTAAAAGGCTTAAATCAAAGGCTTTTTGATATAGTAACTGACCTAACAGAGAAGAATGATTCACATGCTGAAGAGCTGCAGAAGATGGCTAGAATAAAAGGAAAACAAAAGGCTGGTGATTATGAAGAGAGTCAAAAGTTAGATGAAGCACAGATTCTTAAAGCCAGAAATAATGATCTAGAAGCACAGTTGTCTGCAGAAATTCAGAATAATCAAAGGCTACAACAAGAGAATCGGTGTTGCTCTGACTCTGTCGCTCAAGAAAAATTGAAGGTAAAGGAGAAAAATGACATGGTTGGTAAGTTGAAGCATGAACTTAAAGATGAGGTGGGTAGAGGGAAGCTTCTCAAGGAAGAACTTGATGTCCAACTTGAATCAAGGGATATGAAGATTCAAAAGTTGGTAGAAGAGCTAGAATCAGTCATGTAGGAAATAGAGAAGTCTAAATCCAAAGATAAGCCCAAGTTTAAGGATGCACTGCACTTGTTATTTGATCATCCTTCGACTAGTGATGATGAAATGAAAAGAAAATTTTCTATTTCTGAAAAGAGGCAGGGACAAATTTTCTCAGCACAAAGACCATACAGTTTGGGAAAAACTGGTGTTGGGTTTGATGAATCCCCTTCCGTTCATGATAGAAATAGAGCTACAAACAGTTCCATATGTGAAAGAAAACCTATAGGTGCTGGAGGTAGGCCTAAGAGGACAATTACAAAAAGTATTGGTGACATGTGTTATTTCTGTGGGATTCATGGTCACACATCAAGCTTCTGTCCGGATGCTCTAGAATACATTTCAAGCTGTGAAAATATGAACTTTCATAAATCTGAGAATAAGAAGAAGCGTCATGAAAAATCAGAGAGAATAGTCTCTCAGAGGAAAGCATTCATA
The DNA here is from genome assembly GCA_963277665.1 of Viscum album. NCBI lineage: Eukaryota > Viridiplantae > Streptophyta > Magnoliopsida > Santalales > Viscaceae > Viscum > Viscum album. Next base: position 1,496,337,140 of record OY728142.1, read on the forward strand.
AGATGCTATTACTATTGAAGAATGGGACACACCATGAATATGTGTTAGGAAGCTCAAGAGCTCAATGTTGGGGGAAGAACTCAAGCTGCATCAACACCTTGGCTAAGAGATGATGAAATGAGGTATGCCTTTAATGGAAGTTGTTTCATATGTTCTAATCATGGTCATTTGGAAAGACATTGTAGCAAGAAGAAGACAGGAAAGAAAAAGGAACTCCAAAGGAGATTCTCAACTCCAATGGTGTCTAATGAGAAATCATACACTAGGAGAGAAAGTGGTATGTTGAAGAATAATGTTAGGGTTCCTGGAAAATCACAAGGATCTAAACAAAAAGTGTATCATTCACACTCACAACCGCTCTCTAAGAATGAACATGAAAAAATATAGAAGAAAAAGGGAGGAAACACTACAGCTGTGAATAAGAAGAGTGCACATTCAATGGAGGACTTACCACCAGTGAAAAAGAGTGTGGTGATTCAGAAATCTGATAAAAGGCAGATAAATAAAGAATTCGTTGAAAATTTTACAAGTCTTGTGCCATGGAGAGGATTGGAAGAAAAAGGAAAATCCCTGCAATGGTGGAAGAAGCAAGGGAAGATGACAAGCAAGGAGATTCCTACTCAGAGAAATAATCAAGGAAAATGGAATTTCGGTGGAACATCAAAGACAGAAATGTGTACTAGTGGGTTTAAACCCCAAATGGTGAGAAATTCCAAGCCTACAGAATTTACATATCAGAAAAACGGCTCAGCATGTGGTTAATGAATGCTTAGTCATATGGCCAGAGCAGCTAAAGTTGGCTAGACAGCTAGAAGTATCAAGGAAAGAGTGTGATTCTCTTCATGAAAGAATCAAAGGGTTGACCCATCAGGATCAACCACAATCCTCATCTTGAGGAGTCCAGAACAACCCCCTCTCCCTATGTATATAAATGCTATTAACTGATGATCTGTGTGTTTCAGGTTATAGGAGATACAATCCCGGGGGAAGTGGCATCTAAGGATGCGAAGTGGAGAAGTGATATTCTCTAGAGTTTAAATTGATTCAAATCAGGTACTAGAGTTGAAAAAGAAAGGGATCAACAAAGCACAATAGAATGTCATTATGTTAGTAACTTTGTCTCTTGTTTCCTACACCGAGTTCTAACTCCGTAGGCTTAGAGATTTGGTTAATGGCTCGATGCTGAGTTCCAGATTAGTATAAATGGTGCACGTGGAGAAGAATGGTTATGGGTCTGTACCGTTGGGACTAACAGATACAAGTGTTTTTTAACACAGGGGAAGCATTTAATAACAAAATCAGATGCCAGATCCATCAAGTAAATAATCGGATGACCCATCTCAGGCGTTGTCTATTGAGATAAGACGTACTGTGGGAGAAGCAGCAATGATCAAGCATTTCATGATTATTTATTTTGATCTAACATTATGGTATCAGCTGACTATTTTTAGGATACCAAGAAGCTGCTGAAAGGAATGATTCCACTGAACAATGAAACAGTGAGAAATTTTCTGATAAACGTGATGAGAAGGAAAGAAACAAAGGGGGAGCATAAGTGAATAATGCTGATTTAGAAAAGAAAAATCCTCATTTGCACAATAGTCAAAGAGATGAGCTGAAATTGACATGCAGAATATCATTGGTGATTTATTAGCTCTAGCTCAGACAAGGAGAATGGAATCACTACAGAAAACATCTTTTATATCCCAGGTTGAGCTGAAATGCTTTTCTGATGCAGCTAGAAATGAAAAATGGGTTCAAGCTATGAATGAAGAGCTTGATCAGATTGAGATGAACCAGATGTGGGAGATTGTTTCGAGGCCATTAGACAATAATGTCATCATTACTAAATGGGTCTATTAAGACAAGATGAATGTATATGGCACATTGATTCAGAACAAAGCACGACTGATGTGCAAATGAGACTCCCAGATAGAGGGAATAGATGGTGATGAGACTTTTTCCACGATTCCAAGGTAGGAGACAATCAGATTATTCCTAGACATTGTAGGGCAAATAAATTTCAAAGAGTTCCAGATGGATGTAAAGACTGCATTTCTAAATGGGTTTATGGAAGAAGAGGTGTATATTGAGAAGCCAGATGGTTTTCTCATTCATGAGAATGAGAACAATTTTTGCAGGCTGATGAAGGTGTTATATGGGCTGAAACAAGCACCAAGAGCATTGTACTGAAGGTTATATCAGTATTTGAAGAATCTTGGTTTTCAGTGTTACACAAGGCAGGAATGACACATTCATTTCTCAATCCAAATATGCCAACGATTCTTTGGAATGATTTGGAATGGAAAATTCCAAGGAGATGAAGACTCCGGTTTCTACCTGGATGAAATCATCAAAAGATGACAGTGGCAGGGCAGTTAATCTCACTGAAAACAGGCAGATTATTAGCAGTTTTCTGTACATGACCGCACCAAAGCCTGATATAGTTTTTGCCACATGCCAAGCAGAGAGATATAAGAGTAATCCCAAGGAAATCCATATGCTTGCAGTGAAAAGAATACTTCGGTATATCCAGGGCATAGTGGATTTCGGCTTGACATATACTGACAAATCTCAGACAGAGTTATTGGGATATACTGATTCAGACTGGGCCGGTTCAGCAGATGATAGAAAATCAACGTCAGGTGGTGCATTCTATATTGTTGGATTGTGTATTTCTTGGCTAAGAAAGAAGAACAATTGCATTTCATTGAGCACCGAAGAAGCTGAGTATATTGCGGCTATTCAAGCATGCACACAATTATTGTCGATGAAGCAACAGCTTGAAGATATGGGATTTGAAGTGATGTCTCCGATCAGAATCCAGTGTGATAACTCAAGTGCTATAAATCTTAGCACAAATCCCATCCATCATTCACGGACAAAGAACATTGAGATAAAGTATCATTTTATTCAGGAGAAAGTTGATTAGGGAATCGTGAAGTTGGAGTACGTGCCTACAGAACTACAAGTTGTAGACATTATGACAAAGGCCTTACCCAAGGAAGTGTTTGAGAGACATTGACTGGCTCTGGGAGTTCAGTCAACTCCCCGCACTTGAAATAGTGTGGATGTGCCCCCCCTCTCCCCGAGGTATGATGTTTTTTCCCTAATATGCTGATATGTGTTCTCTACAATGTCACAAACTACAAAGGAGTGTCCTTTGGGTTCGTTGACAAAGGGGGAGAAAAGTTTTTGTTAAAGGAGGAGAAAATAGTGATTGTTCAAGGGGGAGACAGTGCGGAGATTTGATAAATCATAATTGATATGGGGAGAAGCTGATAGGTGGAGCAGCTAGAAAGGGGGGGAAATGAGAAAGGGGGAGTGTATTAAATCTGACAATGCTAGAAGTGATCGATCAAAGAATAGATATCACGACAGCTGAGGATTGTGATAAAAGCAGAAGAGTGGTGTTGGACAGTGGTAAGAATATTTCCAAACCATACACTGGACTTCCAACAAGTCCATCAACAATTGGTATCAGTTTAGTACACATTGGTATCAGTTTGGTGTCAACAGTGGATGTCAGAGATAAAGTGATTCATTTATGAACTTATCATTTACTCTTGTTTCTCACGCCGAGCATTGATCATGTGGGCTTAGAGTATGTGTTTAGTAAATCCTTGATCGCTATCAGAATCGCATTGAGGTGAATGGAGGCTGAAGAATCAACGACGTATCTTTGTTTTGGAAGAGTTGTCAACAAACCCAAAGGGGGAGATTGTTGGGAAAAAATACCTAAAGGTATCATTGAAGCATTTTTGAGGTGATTGTGTTTGTTGAAAAAGTGGGCATCTGAGTAGTTATAGTTGACAAAGAAAAACGATGACATACAACTTTGTTGACAAAGAGGATTTAATGGTGGAATGTCGAGTTCAAAAGCTGAGTTCAACGATCCAAGTTTGATTCTAGAACTTCGATAAAAGGAATGGATTATCTGGAGGCGGTACAAAAGAATAGATACAAGGTGGCGCCGTTTTCCAGTGTTTGCCAAATTTTAGGGCCTGAAAATATGCAAATGAAGAAAAGTGTTTTTGACAATGGGACTTGCGCGCCGAGGACTTGGAGTATAGGAAACATGCGCGCCATATGTTTTTCAAGATCAGAAGATCAAAATATGGCAAAGTAAAGAGGTTCTCACAAGTTTGGGAGTTGGTCGCGCAAGTGTCTAAAATGACAGGGGACTTGCGCGCCGAAACTGGGTCACACTGGTGACTTGCGCGTCGTCGCGCAGGGTGGTCAAATTTCCTATAAATACTGGACCACCCCTCCACATTCTTCAACAGAGTTCAACACTTTGAGAAATCAGAGCTCCCGTCGTGCAGGTGTGGTGGTCATGCAAGTGGTGTGTGTGGTCGCGCAGGTGGGACCTGCGCGCCAGAGGTTGAAGTTGTGCGCCGGTGTTAGAAGTTGCGCGCCGGTTGGCAGTTGCACACCAATATTGGTTTGGGCGTAAAAGTAATAGAGTCACGCAAGTTTGGAGTTGAGGAAGCTTGTGTCGCGCAAGTGTCTAAGGAGGAATTGCGCGCCCATTGTGACTTGTGCGCCGATACTTGCGCACCGAGATTGACTTGCGCGCCAAGAAAGGTTTTGTTCTAGTAGTGATTTTCGGACTGCGTGGAAGCTGGAGGTTTTCCCGATACCTTCAGTGCAAAGAGATATTCATCTTCGGGTGAAAGTTGTACTTCAATAGAGCATCTACACACAGAGGAAGATGCATTCATTCATGAAAATGAAGAGACCTACAGGTCTATAAACTATGAGTGGATTCTTTCCAAGAGCAGTGAGCTTAGGAAGAGGAAGAAGGTGATCCTCTCCATCGATAGTGAGCCAGAGAGAGAGAAACAGGGAGTGACACTTTGGAAAGCAGTGAGCTGACCTTAAACTTGTAAAGGCAGTGAGCCTGGGCATAGAAGTGATCTAGCCCAAACATTGTAATCCACAGCTAGTGAAGTTTAGTGGAATTTGGTACGAACCGGCAACTTGTCGGCGTATGCTCCTTAGACGTAGCCCTTAGCGGTGAACCAAGTAAAAATCTTTGTGTCTGCCTTCTTACTTCCCTGCATTTCATTCAAAGCATCATCATCAGGTAAAGGAGACAAGTGATCATAGTAACCACACAAATGCAAACAAAGTGACCCTTGTAACAAAGAGGTCAAGATCTAGTGGGGCAAAAAGAACATTGAAAAAGAATATCCATACCCTGATTCACCCCCCCCCCCTCTCAGGGTATATAGGCCCCTATTGGTCCTAACACATCCAAATTAAATAGATTTATTAAAATTTATTATTATATTATACAAACCCTTGAGACGTGTACCATTGTGCGCGCGTAAAGATGAGGCACACCACTTGATAGGTGTTTTATATTTATGGGTTTAATTTAAAATCTATGTAATTTTCATTTATACTCTTTGGGTATTTATGAACAGGGATTTAGTGGGTTTCCTCCAAGGTACATGTTACATAAAAAGATAATTTTAAAAGAATTAATTTGTTTAAAATTATTATGGATGAGAATCTCAAGGAAATTCGGAAAAGGATTACAGAAAAAAAAGATCGATTAATTAAAGACGATAAGTAATTGATTCGATCATGATATATCTTAAAAAAGAACGATTAAAGTATTTAATTCTAGTTTTATTTATGAGTAAATATCATTGCATGTATGTATGAACATGAGATAGAAAAAGACCTTTGTATGTTGTTGGTTTATTTTAATTTATTTATTGGAATTAAATTTTTTGTCATGTGATCTTTCTCTTTATTAATATGTAGGGCCTACGTGCCCAAGGTTTGTTTTATGTAAAACCCACATTTACCCCTAACCTAAATGTAAGTTAAAAAATGGAATATGTAATGGATGGAACTCCCAATCTAGTGTATGCGGTTAAAGATTGAGACAAGATGAAAACAATCCTGGAGATACAGAGGTGGACAGGTGGAAGCTGTAATCACGAACTGAAAAGGTTCAAGGTGTTTCTCCCCGAGGTATGGGTCAGTTTATCAACCCCTAGATAACAAAACCATTATAAAATCTCAGGATAATGCCATTTACATTATTTTATTTTTTTCATTTTCATGTTTTATCATTATGGATGTGTTTTTACGATCAAATAAACAATAAATTAAAAAATCATGAAATATAGAACTAAAATAAACTAGGCTTATGCATAGATATTATCAAGACGTGGTTAATCACTTAAGTAAGTTCCAATTAATATTAACAAGAATGTGATAATAATAAATTCACTCATAAGAGATAAAAATCCCTTAACTAAAATATTAAGTTAGACCAAGTCTTCTATTACTTGATTAAGGGAAAAAATCAATAACAATATATGTTTGAGGAACCATTGTTAGTGCACATACTTTTATACAAGAATCCCTTGTGAAAGGTTTCAGGTTGAATTAACCATAATACATCAAAAGTAGTACCCCTTTCTAGACTTGGTGTAATATTGGAGGCAAGAGTTGAAGAAATCGAAAGTCATGATTTTAGGATTGGGGAGTCCCCTGAACAGATCAAGGAGATACAAGCTCGCTGTTGGCAATGACCTGCCTACCTAAATACCTTCTAATAGCTTGACCAACCCTTTTTGGGTTTATGCAAAGGGGAATATGGATATTTTCCACTATAATGTCATGGAAACTGGACATTCTAAGTTCAATGGTTAGGACCATTGGGACCTGATAAAATAGTGGGAGACTTAATAAAATTTATTATTTCTCATAAAATGTAATCAAGAAAGTACTAATTATCTACTCTTTTAATTGTAGAATAAAAATGAAAAGCTCTTCAACCACACTATCCCTGCGATCAATATTTGATAATGACAACATCCTCACTAGCAGTAACTTCCTTAATGGTTTAGATGCCTTCGGGTTATCCTACGCCATGAAAGGATGTCTTACGTGTTGGAGTAAGCATTACCAGATCTGCCTGCCAATGAGGTGAGTGATAATGATTTCCGGGTCAATGAGAAACATACGAGCGATGCATTTGACATTTAAGGTTTTATATTATCATCAATTTTTAGTGATCTCATGAAGACTCATGAAAAAATATATTCTTATAGCATGCTAGAGCACCTCTATGGTCTTTACCAGGAGAGAGTCAGACAAGAAAGGGTTGAGATCTCTAGGGAACTCTTCAAGAGTAAGCATAGAGAAAGTTCCCTAGCTGGGCCTCATTTAGTCATGATCATTGGCTACATTGGGTTCCTAGAGGTTCTAGGGTTTAAACTCCCCAAAGAACTGGGAACTAATCTCATTCTTGCATAAGTCCCTCAAAGATTCTCTAACTTTGTTTTCAATTTTTATATGAACATCCCTGAGAAGTATCTATCTGATCTTATTATCCTCATTCACCAAGTGGAAAAAGATATGAAGTGCAAAAATCCTTCTATATTTATTGTGAATAATAGAAAAGGAAAGGCTAAGAGATTAAAGACCATAACAACTTCATGACCTTCCAATAAAATAACGTTAAAAGGGGAGGAAAAGGAACATGAGGATGTTTGTTTCGCATGAGGAAAGAAGGGCCACTGGAAGAAGAACTACACCCAGCCTAAGAAGAAAGGGGAAGCTTCAGGTGCATTTTTATTGGAATGAAATATATCTTTTTATACAAATTGGGTTTTAGATACATCTTGTGGTGATCAAAAATGTATCCAAATATATAAACCCAGTAGATTCAGAAAGATTTATCGAGGGGAGGTAGATCTAAGAGCATCCAATGGAGCCAGACTTGCTGCTTTAGCTGTTGGGGACTACCACCTCATGTTGCCAACTGGGATGATCTTGGTGTTAAAGGGTTGTTTTTATGTTCCTTATATGACCAAAAACAAAATTTATGTATTTAGACTAGATATAGATGGATTTTTTTCAAGTTTGGAAATGAATGTTGCTTATTTTATAAAGATATATTTTTTTTGGTAGGGAACATTTATACAATGGTCTTTATGTGTTAGATTAAACAAACCAAGTAATGGAAATCAATGACAAAGATACTTCACATGACTCATATCACACACAACTATGGCATCACCAACTAGGTCATGTGAATGAGAAAAACCTGACAATGTTACATAAAGATGGATATTTATATTCTTTTTAACTAATACCACTTGACATTTGACATGCGTGTTTACAAGGAAAAATGGCCAAAGCTCCATTTGGTGGAAAAGGTGAAAAGTATAAAGAACTTCTTGTATTGGTTCATACCGATGTTTGTGGACCATTTCCAGTTGAAGAAAGGGGTGGTTACTCTTACATGATAACTTTTACAGATGATTTTAGTAGAAATGGATATATCCACTTAATGAGGTATAAGTCAAATTCTTTTGATATGTTCAAGGAATACATGAATGATATTGAGAACCACCTTGGTAAGAAGACTAATAAACTCCACTCAGACCGAGGTGGGGAATATCATAATCAAGACTACATTTATTACTTATTAGAGTTTGTGATCATATCCCAACTCACTCCTTACACACCTCAATGGAATGGTGTAAGAAAAAGGATGAACAATACCTTGTTGGAAATGGTGAGATCATTGACGAGTCTTGAAAGTCTTCCATTATCCTTTTTAGGGTATACATTAGAAACAGTTGCACACATACTAAACCAAGTACCAAATGAATTGGTAAATGGTATTCCATATGAGTTCTATAGTGGAAGAAAATCCATTTTATCAAATTTACATGTGTGGGGTAGCGAAGCGTTTGTTAAGGCTACTTTAGGTAACAAACTCACACCCCGAGCCACAAAGTTTTTATTTATAAGATACCCCAAGGAAACTAGGGGATATTGCTTATACAACCACATACACAATAAGGTTATAGTGGAAAGAAATTCCATATTCCAGGACAAGGAGAACATATCCAAAAGAGATAGTGGGAGAAAGATAGACTTCAATGAGGTTTAGGCTCACAGTACATAAGAGTTGGTACAAGAAAAGATTCCACAAATCCCCATGGAAGAAGAATCTGTTCTAGAGACATAAGTACTACATAGGAGTACAGGAGTGGTTAGAGAACCTAAACAGTACAATTTTCTAGTTACTGATGATGGTGACTCATTACTAGTTGATAATAATGATCCTCTAACCTACAAAGAAGAAGTAAGTGGCATAGAGGTTTCCTAGTGGATAGAATCCATGAATTCTGAAATGGATTCCATGTACAAAACCAAGTTGCGATTTTGGTAGATACTCTAGTTGATGTAAAGCCAGTTGGTTGAAAATCGGTATTCAAGAATAAACTAGACATGGATGTATAAGTCAGTACCTGTAAGGAATGACTGGTTTCAAAAGGGTTTAAACATCGTCAAAGAATTGACTACGATGAAACCTTATAACCAGTTACAATACTGAAATCCATTAGAATTATACTTTCCATTATGGCTTACCATGAAAATGAGATTTTGTAAATGGATGTCCCAACATCATTCCTTAATAAGAACCTTCTAGAAGATGTCTACATGACACAACCTGAAGGGTTTTTGACTCCAAATGATGAAAATAAGGTATGCCAGTTGCAAAAATCCATTTATAGATTAAATCAAGCATCTAGGTCATAGTACATTCATTTTAATGAAGCCACAAAAGAATTTGGTATAATCAATAATGAATTTGATCCTAGTGTCTAAAAATAGTTTAGTGGGATGCATTCATTTTTCTAATATTATATGTTGATGACATATTACTTATTGGAAACTTGATACTAGTCTTAAAGTATGTTAAGGAATGGTTGAATCAATGTCTCTCCATGAAGGACTTGGGAGATGTAGTGTATATTACTTTGATCAACATCCATTGTGATCGATCCGAAAGATTTATGGTCATAAGTCAAAGTATATACATTTATATGATACTGAAGAGATTCAGTGTAGAACAATCCAAGAGAGGATTTTTTCCAGCATCACATTAAATTCATCTTTCCATGAAAATGTTTCCTTAGACACTTGAGGAAATAAAGATAATATCAAGGACCCCATACACATCAATGACTAGGTCAGTCATGTATTACATGCTATGTACTAGGTTGGATGTCTCCTACACATTGAGTGTGGGAGGTATATATCAAGATGACCCAGGTGACCACCATTGGATGGTAGCCTAGACTATCCTAAATTATCTGAGGCATACTAAGGATATGTTCTTGGTTTATTGAGGATATGAGTAACTAGTAATTAGAGAATATGCGTATTCCAGTTTCCAGACTGATCAAGATGACATGAAGTCACAAACGGAATACATATTCACTTTGAATGTGGGTGTAGTGAGCTGGAAGAGCTCAAAGAAGAGTGTGGTCATAGATTCTATAGTAGAGTCTGAGTATATCACAGCTTCTGAGGCAGCTAAATATGCAGTTTGATGTGAAGATTCATCTAGGAGCTATATGTGATACCTAACAGTAATGATCCCATCACACTGTACTTTGATAATACTACAACTATGGATCTTGCAAAAGATACAAGGTCACATCAGCGAATGAAGCACATAATTCAGAAGTATCATATGTTGAAGGATTTTTCTCAGAGTGGTGAAGTTGCAGTGAGTACTATTTCCATGGAAGACAACGTGGTAGACACCTTGACTAAATCCTTCACTCAACAGAAACATGATCATCATGTGAGGTCTAGAAAACTGAAAGGCGTGGGCACATGGCTCTAGTCCACAATGGATTTTGTAAGAGTTGGTTTCCTAGAACTAAATGGTTTTACTTTGGTTACATGGATATTTACTTTATAATTACATATTGTTCATTGTTCTACATGACTATGATGTAATAATGTCATAGAGTATTTGTTGCATTGATATGGTCATGGAAGTTCCCTGCTATTATGAGAACCTTGAAATGCAATAAAAATATTTTTAAATATTGTTCTCTTGTTGGATGATGTACTGTGATGGGACAAATAGTATGCATACCATCATGTGGAAGTAATCAGAAGCTAACGAGACTTCCTCTAATTAATTTTTCACTTGGTAATCTCTAAGATAAGAGATTATATGAACAGACCCTCTAGTAGAAATTCCAAATGTTTTAGTTTCAACGGATATTTCTATCTGAGAGCATGTGTAATAATCCTTAGACATAAATATTATCATTAATATGTGTCATGACTTGCGCACTTTTAATTACTAACGAAAAGCATAATGTAGATAGTTGGTGGGAAGTAGGGTACGTTGGGTGCATCACGAGTGGCATGTTATTAATGGATAGTTCGAGGAAGGATTTGTCCCTTCCATTTAAGGAAGACGATATCTCTGCACTTTTATTGAAATAGAACCGTCGCATTAAATTCCATGGCCATGGTGTAATGATGAGTTTATTTCAGGTAGTCAAAAAATGACGTACCAAACATAAAATTAGATGACACTGTGACGAAACCTGCTGGATGAGATATTGTGACAAAGGAATTATATTACACTAAGAGACTTCATATGTGCATGCCATTTTTGTGACTTTACATTCTTTCTATTAGGTTCCATGACTCGTTTCAAAATAGTACTCTTAGACTTTAGGAAATCCCACCTAATTCCAACGACAAATAATTCTAGAGGGTCACACACTAAGTGTTTTTGGTGGCCTCGATTAAATTCAATTTGAATTTAATTAATGAAATAAATATTATTCTCAAGACCATCGAAAATTTTTATTTAAGATAAAATGATCTCATAAATAAAATAAAATTTATTTATTTATTTTATTTAATATTTAATAGATATTTATTTACTAGATTGTAAATAAAATATTTATTTAAGAGAATAAATTATTTATTTATTTATTCAGGTGTTCAATAAATGGGAGTGGAGTTCGAGCGGACCAAGTTGATTCTGGTAGTAATATAATTATTTTCTAGATGGTAAATAATTATTTAACTTCTTGTGAAAAATTAAAATAATGCTGCTATTATTTTGTGACGCATAATTTTATTTATAATTCCATTTTGGGAAATTTGGCACACCATAAATAATGACACGATATTATTATTAAATGCATGAGTTTTCTCTAAGTTCATGAATGTATTTTTTTTTGTTATGCAATTAAATATTGTAACTGAAATTCCATGTATATTAATAGAAAAGTACGCATATTATTCTTGACACCACACCACATGACTGGTTAATTGATAATTGATGATCCAAACAATTTCTCTCTAAAATTATCTTCTCTCCCCTCTTAAAAACTAAAGAGGTTCTTCAAGGCCAAAGAACATGTGATCAAGACAGACCGACACAGGACCCTCACTTTGCCTCGCTAGCACCTGGAGAACGAGCAGTGACGATCGGAGGCTATCAAGTCATGTGGGGATCACTGCTTGAGGCATGCTAGTTTGGATCCTTACAAGAAAAAAAGAGATAAACTGGAAGGCTCATTCTAGATTATCAACATCATAAATGATGAAAAATACCAAATATCCAGGTATTATTTTTCTTTATGAAATTAATTAAATTAATTATAAACATGATGTGAAATATCCTCTCTAAAAGTTTCATGCCTCTTTATTATTTATCTAAATCTTTTATTATATTCCGTGTAGACTGGAATTCATCACCATATTGATCTCAGAATAATTATTGATCATGCTAAAAATTAAATTTTAGTGTCATACCAACCACACTCCCGTTACGCCCGGAACCTTCAAATACCACTAAAGATGCCCCATCTTCTTATAGTTATTATTTTCTCAAGGTTGTTTCATAAAATCCCACTAGATGTGGCCTATATAACAACACTGAAAATATCCCGAATTACCTGTGCATAACAACATGCTTCCCCCTCCTGTAGCCCTTGAAATATCCATTTATACAACTATTTATCTATTAAACATTTCCATATAATAACATATACACAACACCATTATTTTAGAATGGATTTTCAACCTCAACCCAACTTCATAAATACATGCCTTCAATGATTCGATACCAACCACATTGGGTGAAAAAATGTACTAATTTCACAAAATTAGCTAAATATTCCATTACTGAGAGGTTCCATTGCTTCAGCCTAAGAAAATATTTTGTGTGTGGAATTCTAAATGTATGAGGATATAATTTTTTATTAAACCATTCCTAAAAACCCTCCCATGTCGTGACTTGGTCTTCTGAAGCTTGGACCACCAAATCCCACCATTGATGGGAATGATCTTCCAAAATATATATTACTAGCTTCACATTTAATTATATCAGTGTTCCCTAGAATTAATATATCAAATTTATTCTTTTCACCTGCACTTATTCCTTTTTCATCTTCAAATAACCTCTAAAGATGGGTGGATTGTATTTTTGAAACAAAACCACATGATCCAAATTATTTGGATAATCTACTTTTTTTCCACTTTCAAAAGCTTGGAAAGCTTCCACTATACTCTACACTAGCTATTGGTTCACCTGGGGCACATGTGCAACCATATTTTCAATAGCCTCTTTTAGTTGGTCTCTATGATTCTTACCTGATTCCATTTCTATCAAGACAAAAACCACCATAAGTATTACTCCCTTAAAAATAAAATGCATACAATTTCAAATTAAATTACATCACAGCTATCAAAACTAGGATTTCCTTATGTTCCCATTTTCCATGTTGCACATTTTTTGAAAAAACAAATCCACCATGTTTTGGAAAACGTCCCATTTTTAAAATACCACAACCTATCCACATTTCAAATCCACACAATTGAAAATAATTTCCATTTTTTCACTAATACATATATTCATATCACAACATAATCATTATGCATAATGAAATATGCATCACAGTGGGAATTCATTTCTACCATGCTTTCCATGCTCATCTGATTGGCTATACCCAGGATAATGAGATTTCCAATTCCTATAAGTGTCTCCAAAACACTTATGTACCCAAATCCCTTGTAACATGATGTTAAACATAAAAGGGTTAGATACAACCTTTTATTCTACACATTTCATGTTCTAAAAATCGTAAGCCTTTATATCATCCCATGTTGAAAAATATTCCAAGAACTAATTCCAGTAATAAGATTGAGAACTGACGGGAATGAACCAACAATATAGAAGCTATGGACCGAACAAACTGATACCACTAGTAATGTCTCACCACTACCTCATTGGCTTGAGAAGGCGGTGAGATGCTACTTGGTCCTAGGGGATTTTCCGAAGGTGCCAAAGGCTACAAATTAATGTTGAGGGATTCAAGAAAATTTGGGGAACAATTTTACCTTAAAATGAATGAATACAACCAAATGATTCATAACCAACCATACTACATGATGCATGTCAATGGGGTTTACAACTCAACAAAACCAAAATAAAAATATGACCAAACCACAATAATCCATAAATAGAGTACCAATCATAAGACTACAAAACCAAAAAAAATATGACACAATTCCACAGCTCCGAGACAAACTCCATGCTCCAAGAACCACAAAACCATCCCGGAATTAGATAAACCACTAGTAAAATGAGATTCTTTGCACTTATGTGTGTCCTTGAAAATGATATCTACAAAATCAAAAAAGTTCCAATGAAGTGGGCGAGTAAAAATAATAAATAGGTTTTCCACCAATGACATCCCTAAAAACACCACTAAGATAGAACACTTAGCACATTTATATAAAATAGTTTATAAAAACATAAATTAGTGCAATAATAACAAAATATCCACACACCCTTGCGAATCCACTAATACCCAATTCCTCAGAATATAAAAGAAAATCAAAAAAATAAAACATGTTCGTTTAACCATCACACATTAGCACACCAATTCCTTTTTTCTTAGCCACATGCATGATCAAAACATAGCCCTAATTTTTCTTACACACACCCTAGTGTAACAATCACTGTGGAACTTCCTGTGTGAGGCCGTTATCTACTTTCCCAATTTTATGGTACTTTCTCGCCATTTATCCTTGATTGTGGATCTTTTATCCACTATACATCCCCTTTTTATAGTGGTATTTACCACCCATTTCCCATCAAACAAACACAACGTCAAATCTTTATGACAATAATCATGAATGTGGCACCCCAAGGCCACAACACTATACAAACAACTATTTCTTTACCAAACAAGCCCTAATATCATCATTCATGCCACAATGCATTTAAATAATGTAACCACATTTTTATTGGAAACCATTTCCATAACCATTTTCATAAATCCACCTATGAAACTAATTCTAAAATCAACATTTCATATTTAACCACAAAGAAACTTTCATCGTAATGCCTCATTTTCCCCAAAATCCATAATTTATCACAAAATGAATTTACTGAAATACTATCACATCATAATAAAAATTAGTTGAAAACAAAAACAATTAATTGAATACAAGGCTTCTAGTTCTATCAAAATAATGTCGAGAGAGAACCCCCTACCATAGAATTCTGGGGAAATCGACTCATCGCACAACCAAATACCGAATCTAGGTGAATCTCCACAAAACTGCCTAAGATCACCATACATATCATCAAAAAGCCCAATTATTACCACTTTAGGAAAAAAACCTAGATCTACAAGAAACGAATGTAGATATAGAAAACTAAGGGAGATGGAGAACTAGATCTAAGGAAAACCAGGAGAGAACCAAGAGTAGAGACTTACCGAAAGAGAATCACCTTCACTGTACCTTCAAAAACATTCAAAACACTTCAATAATGAGTGTAAGAGCTCCTCTAAACCTAGAGATCCAAAAATAAAGATTAGGTCTCAAGTGGGAGGAAAAATGGAGGGTTTAGGGAAAA
Organism: Viscum album; assembly: GCA_963277665.1. NCBI lineage: Eukaryota > Viridiplantae > Streptophyta > Magnoliopsida > Santalales > Viscaceae > Viscum > Viscum album. The sequence continues at coordinate 1,496,352,882 of OY728142.1, forward strand.
TCCTAACCAATCTTGGATTCTAAAAACCCTATTTTTTCATTGAACAATTATCTCACAGTGTTAGGTAAACATTGCGCTAAACGTGTGCATGCTAATACCTCAAAGAGAATTTGTCATGGCCTCCTCACATGGTTAGAAAATCCATGAACAAACTATATAAAGTCCCACTATCTCATGTTTCACATTTACCTAAGGAATATGCCTGGTTTTTTTAACTGTGGGTAAACCATGAACCATTTAAAAGTATTCCAAACATTTGAAAAACCTTTTCTGAAATCTCCAAAACATTACCGAAATCTCTAAACAAATTAACAGGCATAAAAACGGGTTACATTCTTCAAAAAATGAGTGATACACAATGATTCATTACGTGAAACTATTATTTCAATGTATGAGTAAAGAACCGAGATAACAAGTGAAATATATTTAATACATATTTACGATGGTGATTGATTTAAAAAAGATATATTAAAGGATGTTTTTAATATATGATGATTGGGAATGATTTATAAAATTTATTTTATTGATATATATGTAGTTGTAATTAATATATTGATTTTTAATATCAATATCAAAATATTGAATTCAATATAATATTATAGTTGTTATTGAAATTGTTTTGAGAGATTCATGTAAATATCTATATATTTATGAAATATTGATTAATATTTTTTGAACACTACATTCCATATAATAAAATATTGAAAATATTATTTAAAAATGTTTATACAGCCATTTACATTGAGTATGATTACTCTATAAAATATATAATTTTTTAATATTAGATTTAATGTATTAAAATATGTATGACATGGAAATTAATGATAGATTCTATGTGTGAGATTCTGTCATGACCCCATCCCCACAGAGTGTACCCCTCCTGGGATGACAATGTGAGAAGGGAGATAATGACCCCCAAGTCCCACCTCCAGTAGGCCCTGGTTTGACGACTAGCACCAGGGGCATAGTAAACACACAAATGGGAGGCATTAACCTCTAAGAGAACACATTCATAAGAGAGAGATATGATAGAAACCAACCATCTCCATCTCAGAACTGAAATATAAAAGAAACCCATGTGCACATATTTAATTCCATGCAAAATTACCACAACTGAAAGGGGAAAAACTGCAAGTACCCAAAAGAAAGTAAAAATGCTGCAACCACTAGCCCGAATAGCTCCTGCAACCCTAAGCTAGTAAACAACAGCCTGACCTCCAACCTGCTCAAAGTGACCTGAAAAATAGTTTGTATATACATAGGTTGAGTATAAAAGTATACTTAGTAGGATCCTCCCAGAAGCCTCTCATGTAAAAGTAAATAAACCATGCTAAAGCACAGTGAACAACAAGTGAAACTACCTCATCGACTAAACAGGTATACTATGTTCCCAACCTCACCATGGCTACTCTGACCAAGTAATTCATACAAGAATATATCATATAATAAAGAATATCAAGGGTACCCCCGCTACTACTTCCCCATTGGTTTTCCGCTTTTCCCCAACATCGCACGTCCTATGAATCTGTCTCCAAAAAGGATTGCCCGCAGACACCTGGGAGAAGCACCACAACATTCACCTCATTCAAAAAAATCACCACATCCACATAATAAAAGTAACCAGGTAGTTTCTGGGATCCACGAAATCCATCATAACATGTATCATAGATCATGTATGATACCTCAAGCCCTTACAAACCATACACCATGTAAGGATCCTCAAGCCATCACATCCTATACACATTACACCTACAGTAGTCCATAGAATACTATATCCAGAATATATGTGTTTGAATAACAACAAGCCATTACAACCCTCTACACATATACGGGGAAAACTAACTGTTGTGCCTACTAGCACAATTAACTACCAAGAGAAGAGAATGAGGCCAAAGGGGGTAGTCATCCATTCATCCTCCCACCTGAATGTGGGGAAAACACCCTTAGGGATCATAATCCCTAGGGTGTCAGTTTCCATTATTGACAGGGTGGAGTAGATTATAGAAACACAAAAGTATAGGATATATTATATCTCACCACCACACTATGGGCATAACCTAGTCTTAGACAAAACTGCAGCTAACGTCTCTCACACTCTGAGCTACTACTTCTATGAATAGGTATCCTATAACCATACAACCATTTAAAGAGTATTATAAGATTACTTCATTCCCTTTTATTAGTTTCACTTTATGTAAATTAATTCTTTAAACATTAATTAACCATGAACAATTCGACATTAAATCTCATTAGCATCACACCCAAAGTCAACTGTTCCTTCAAAATTACAACCACATCATTATGTTCCAACAAACTCCAAACACATGGGTTTACACCATTTATTAAATTATTCATTATATAATCACTTTACCACATTCCCAGGCAATATAGAAAAAATTATATGCTACTAAACACAAGGGGGGTGAGCACAGTGAGTAGATGTACTACTCGTAGAGTGTTTTCCGCTTATAGAAAAGCATATACCCATCCTTCCTTGAGAAGAAAAACACAAAAAGAACATGGCATAACCCGTGTCTCTTTGCCTCTTTCAGATGAAGGATTAGTAAGACCAGCTGCCTTGAGTAGTGGGGAAAAGTAAAGCAGATAAACAACCAAAAGAATCAGCAAGCTTCCAACAATCACATCCATTCCATTCCAACATCCCTAGTGTCCTCCCCGACACCCACATGCATAAACTGATGCATCTTGCCACTCTAGGAGTCATCTACAACCACAACCAAAAGGCCTCCATGCCCCCACATTTCACAACCCCCATCCAGGATCACATCACAACACAAGAATCAAGAAAAAAACATCACATCAACTGGTCTATTGTCCCTTTAACAATCAAGAGGGTAACTCAGAACCCTTCAAGGAATTATCAAATAATCAGTTATTTAATCCATATTGAATTAACATATTTATTAATCATAGGATCCAAAATTTGTGAGGCATAATTAGTAAGTTATTCCAAATAATTAAACATGCTAACTGCACCAATTTCATTAACATCAAATGAAAATAAGAAGAACTAGATTCATTAACATGATACTTTATCCATAGCCAACAATTGTCAATTACTTCAAGTTTACATTCTTTACAAATTATCATTAAGAACTAACAACTAATCAAAGAAAGTATAAATATCCCACTTATTTATAAAAACAATGGGAAATAACATACGATCAATATCAATTTATTTATTTGTTTCAAATATTTATTATGTCAATTCCATTTTGGTCCAGTGCGACAAAACATGATAACAATACAATTGCACATAAAAGAAAAGAGTAGAAATGAATCCTCTACCTCAAACCATTCTTGATGTTTTTTATCCACACAACGGGTCACGATCCTCCTCTCACGACAACTACATCCACCCGAGGATTCCATTGTACGACCATACCAACAAAACCCCAAGAAAACCCCCTTTAGAATTATGGATATTACATGATATAATATGGAAAGGAAAAATAGGAGAAGATGATCCCCAAAAGAACGACGATAAAACATACCTTATATCAAAGATTGATCGATGCAGATAGGTTGCATCAAAACAGAGTGGAACCAATCTGAGGACTAAATTTTGATGGTGAAAATACTATAGGAAGGAATGAAAGGTTCTAGAATCTCATAGCCAAGAAAAAATAGGAAGAACAAGGGCGGAAGATATCTTGTCCCTTTTGAAGATTTAATTGGGCGATGGTTTAAGATACGCTTAATTCCCCATTAAAAGTAGATCGCATTAACCCACATGGTTTGACCATGTAAAAATATCCAATTCCATTAATATAGGATTTATGGCCTTTGAATCGGCCTTAATTTTCCTTAAAATAAGGTTTCAAATGTATTTTATGTCAATGGAAACGTCAAAGGATAGAAACTATAAAAAGCTGGAAACACTGTTCACAAACTCAAAATTTGGAAAAGGAAAAACACTGTTCCAGAACCACACCATTAGAACCTCACCGTTCTGGAAACAATTTACACCTACCTTTACTATACACCTACCTTTAGAGGTTACCGATAGACCTCACTATTCTAGATACACTGTACACCTAATGTTACTGGACAACTGTCGTTACTGTACACATACCGTCAGAGGTTACCGATAGACCTCGCCGTTATAGGAACATTGTACACCTACTATTACTATACACCTATAGTTACTGTGGATAATTCTTAGATGAGTACTTAAAAAATAATTTCTAAGTGCTTCATAGATGATAGTTGTTCATAAATCACATAAGGTGAGTTTTGTCAAATAGAACGATTAATATTCTAAAAATATAATTTATAAAAATATTATTAGATGTATAGGGATGATTATTATAATGATTGGAAAATAGGAATGGTAAATTTGGGAAAAGATATGATTAAATTTGTGGGTTTTAAATTAGTGTAAAAATAAAGAAAATATCAGAATATATTTTCCTAGATTAAATAATAAAGATAAGGAATCTAAAATGCGATCAAATAAAAACCGAAAAAATGTTTTTAAAGCTACAACAATCAATTTAAATGATAGTGATGTTTTTTATTTTGATGGTAGTGATTCAAAAATTGATGATAACAAAAAGATAACTACTTTTTAGGTTAATATCCCTCAGAATGTGAAATTATACACATAAAATTTAAATACTCATTCACATGTGAAATTTTGTTTGTATTAGAGTTAATATTTTACTTAGAATGATGAGGATAAAGTCTCAACATCATATGATGATTTGATAATTTATATAATGGATGTTTAGGATACTTACTAGATACTTTTTAAAAATTATATTTAAGCTAATGATACGAATAATACGACTAATATTGAGGTATCCAAACTAAGTTACAATCTGAGTATCAAGACAATTTCTATTACAAGGTAATTTAATCATTCTATTAATGTTTTTAAAACTAAATCTAAAGTGGATAGTTTTAAGAATATATTATATTACATTATTTCAAGATGGATGACTTTTTAAAATAATATATGTTAGTTAAAACCCCTCTAAACAACTTCTAAGGTTGGATATAAATCTATCAAAAAGAGTCCCTTCTAGAAAAATAATTTTTTACTAAAATGTGAAACTTTTTTCATGAATTTTTAGAGAGGAGGATACTCGAAGAATCATTAATCATTGAATAATTTTTAATCCTTCAAAACATATAGAGATTATATTTTATAATAACTTATCTCTATTCAACATCATAGTGCTAGGAAGATGTGGATTTTTATGGTTTTATTTTTCATAATTTCATTTCATATATAAGATTTGGTGTCAAATTCTAAAGTTTTATTTTAGTAAAAAAATAATTTCTAATAGCTATAAATATTAGTACTCATTTCACTTATATATGAATGAATTACTATTAAGTATAATTTTCTTCCTCTAAAATAATAATTTTTTACTCTTATTTATAAATTTCTTACTCTTATATATGAATCCCTGCATTTGTAGGAGTATTTTTATTTTTTTCTCACATTGCTAGATTATTTTCATATTTTTTTCTATTAAAAAAGGGAGTTATTTCTTATAATTATATATAGTAATATTTTATAATTTCTGATAGATTATAAAAAATATAATTGGTGGTTTTAGTATATATCCTAGATCCATCTTCATTAGAATAATATCATTCATCTGTATTAGAAGTAAACATCTAAATGGTTATTTATTTTTTAAATATCAGGATTATTTTTTAAAGGATGGTTATTTATTTTATTTAAACATTAATTTTATTTCTTATATGTTGTAAGTAACACCCTAATACTTTATTATTCATTTCCTTTTCAATTAATTCAATCTCTTAAATATCTTAAGACGCACACAACATAATATTTAAACAAAACACAATGTTCTATATTATTTAAACATGACCATTGGAATGTAACCATCAAGGTTTATGGAATGAATAATACTAAATATAATATAAAAATTAAGTTTATATATATTTTATTAATAAAATAAGAATCATTTGAACCGATAAGAAATTTTTTATGAAAAAATATGATTTTTTCAAAGAAAACGGTTTCATCACTTCTTGTGATGTTATGTTAAAATTAATTTTTGACACCATTATAAAATTTAATAGATAAAATGAATTTAATTTTTTAATTCATAATATAAAAATTATTCTTGGATGAATTTTTTTGATTTTCTAGAAAAGTTTTTTTATGAGTTGTTGAAAGAACTATTTTTATTGAAAACATTGTATTTATTTATATAAATAAAAAGTTAAATTATATTTTAAAACTTTTTAAAGAAAAATTAGTTTATTTATATTATTATAAATACAATTTAGGCTATTTGAATCAATTTCATATTGATTTTTTATATTAAAACCTTATATACTTATGAGAAATTTTTCTCCATGAACCCTCGTTTTCGTCACGTATATGGGTGTAATTTTAAATTGGATTCTACCAATTATGTGAATATAATTTGGAAAAATAGATCCTATATTTCTAATAATAATAATTTAAATTAACTAATAAGTTGAACTTAATTTTTTACCATTATTAATAGTAAAAGCAATAAAAATTAATTATTGCAGTTAAGGTAAAAATTGATTTATCGGGGGTGGGGTAGGTTAAAATAAACATTTAAGGGTTACAATGACCTAAAAACATTTACAACACCAATTTTATTGACATATTTCAACTTTATCACCTCTAAGGATCTATAATGACCCATTTTTGGGGCGTTTATCATTATAAATTGGTGAATGTAGTTGATTATTTTAAAAAATTATATTTATGTCCTCTTCACCACTTATAAAAGGTTACCCTCTCTACTACTCTATTCACACATAAAAAGACATTTTTTCAAATAAATACCCAAATAAATTCATTAATCCAATAAAAATATCCTAGATCCCATATTTTTGTTGGATATCTAACTTAGGATGTAATTTTTGAAAACCTAAAGAAGTTATTCCAAGAAGAGGTAATGTTCTTAAATGGGATTTTTTTCTTCTTCTTCCACCAACTTAAAATATTATAAAAAAATTATTATATTGTAACCAAGGTATATAAAATAAAATTATATGTTATTATTTTCATATCATGACCTATATAATTCTCCTCTTCCTTCAAATGGGAAACAAAACAACCTATCTTGTGTACGACGGACAATCGCCTCGTGAACCGATGTAATTCGTTTTCCATCACCAACTTTCAAGGATGGATATAATGATTGATTTAAAACATGTATATTATATTTTTTATATTTTTATAATTCTTTAATTTTAATATCACATGAACCTAATTACATCCCATTCCATTTAAAATACTATTACGTCACTTGTGTGTGTGGAGAACTACTGCCTCACAGAGTGATTTAATTCATTTTTCACTTATTCTTTATATGAAATATAGTAAGGATAATTTTAATTAATATATATGATATAGATTAAATGATTAAAATTATTTAAAATTAATATATCATAATGTTATTTAACATTTTATGCATTAATTGAATGATATAATCTCTTGTGTGTGAGTATGACCCACTATCTTCACGAAGAGATGTGATTCATTTTCCATAAAAAAATTTAAGAATGGATCTAATAATTTATATACAAAGATATTATTGTATTTATTAAATTATTATAATTATAGAGATGATTTATCAATATCCTTTTTATAAGTACCATAAAATATCCTGAAAAAACATGCATGAGAAAACAGGACAATAAACACCTGAAAGAAAGAAAATAATGAAGTATTATTAACAAAAGGGTGGTAAAATGTTATAATAGGACAAAATGTGATAATATAAATATGAGTATAGTTATAGTGTAAATTTATAACCTGAATTAAACCATTATTCATGAGGTTAAAACATGTTCAAGTAAAGTAAATCATGAGGTAATGGATTTCGTCTCAATTTCCATTTCATTGAGACACATTTTTTAATATAAACATATTCTATTTTATATGCTGTGTATACTAGCCATTTGATTCATTTAACAAGACTTACAATTTATTCATGATTATTAATGTTTCATTTCATGTTTATTATTTAAGGGGTTATAATTTCAACGTTACGAAAGATGTAATAATTACTGAATAATCTCACTTTCTTTTGTGATTGTTTACATTCTCTTAAAAAATCAATTTATTGTGAATGATTTCCATTGGAAATTAAATTTATATTAAATATCCATATTCTTCCATTATAGATATGATTATTAACTAATTTTTATACCATTTTTCATAGAGTTTTTACTTTTTTTATTAACTGGTGGAATGTTGATAAATATATACATTTTATGCATTAGGGATATTTGATGATAATTAATATAGATTAATGAATTATTTCAATTATTTGATATATAAGGAATGCTTTGGACATGCAGTTATGGGTGACACTTGGTTATAGATATACCCTCAATCCATTGGAAGATCTCATGAGACACATGATTTATCCAATTTAGATTGGGTTTTACACATAGTTTTAAACCTTATTATGAAAGGTCTTAATAGTAGAAGTATCGTGATGCTTGATATCTCGAAATTTAATAATTAGGAAATTCCTCCATTGATAATTTATTTATTTATAATTATTATTATATATCATAATTTTTCATTGACATTATCTATGAATGTATTTCATTCTTAGTTTATTCATTAAATGGAATGGGTGTTAAGTTAGTAACGTTTCTATATTGATTAAGCCTTATTTCATGATCATATTATTGATTAAATAACATGAGTTTCATTTATTTATCTTTTCATGCTAAATATTCTTATTGATTCAGGATATATATTTTTTATGTAACCCTTACTTAGAATATAATCTCACCCATATTTTTTTCCCTTTTATAAGGTTATGAAGATGAATCTTTTGAATGAGTTTCCTGGATGTTGGTAATTTTATTTTGTTAAGTTTTATTTTAATTTATCAATGTACAATTGGAATCATGTATGTATTTGTTTCTGTAAAATTACTTCACTAATTTTAACATTGTAATTTGACCCCTTTATATCTATTACAGTGTAATAAAGTAGGCTTTACTATGGGTTACAAGATTTGAGATCGATACAATTTTAATAAAAATAATTTTAGTAGAATCATTTGGAATTAGATTAAAGAAAGAACAGATTAGGGGAAAAAACATTGTGATATAATTTAAGGATAAGTATATAAGAACATCCAACAGTTTTGGTGATGAAGATATTATAGTTTTCCCAATTTATTTCCATTTATGGATACTATAAGTAGATGTTGTTTTGGAAGAAACGTACCTAGGAAAAATAGTTCTGAAAAAAGAACTTCAGACTAAACTCGGTCATTACAAGGTTTATGACAATGATCCTTATTGCACATCTATTTTAACTCTCTGATTGGATATGAATAGGATAATTCATGTTTTATTTATGAATAATAATGATGTATTTGAAAGTAAATATAACCCCAAAGAATTCAAGCTTAGGATTATGATATTAACAACGAATAAATTTTTAATTTATGTAAAGTGTTATTATATCTATAATTACACATTTGGATTTAAAATTAACAATTTTATGAGCTAATTTAGAATATGAAATTATTCATAAATGATGACTGGAACGAATAACGGTATCAATACTCATGGATAATGTAGATATTTCCCTTATAAGTAATCCAAAACAACTAGTATTGGGAATGATAAAATCATGGAAACATTAGTGTATATAAATAATGTTCTGAAAAATTACCTTATCCAAATGGAGAATCCTATTCCAAAACTTGATTCCCGTATACTGGATCACATCATGTGACATAATCCCCTATCATTTGGTGGGACTACTATCGATTGATAGGTAAAAAATATATTATATATCTTGAGAAGATATTTATGTCCACGTAATGTGATTAGAAGGAAAAGGTTAAAATTACAGTGTATTGTATCCAATGATATGCTAATAAATGGTGGCCATTAATCTATAATACTAGGGAGTAAGAGAAAATGGAACACATGCCATAGAAATATTTTAAGTGGGAATTCTTAAAAAAATATTTTCTTCATGAGAAATAACCTAAAATGAAAATAAAGTTTCCTATGTTAAATAAAATGGAAGAATAAAGTTTTTATAATATGGGGACACCTTTTCTAGGTTATACAGGTATGATATTCATTATATAAACACCATAGAGTGCAAGATTGAACAGTTATTTTAAGAGACTAATACATGTTTTTGAAGGGATCTGGTCTCTCAAAAAGTTTCATCATATGATAAAATAGTTTTATGTGCCATAAAAATAGAGAAATAATTATCAAGATCCTATATTTTATAGTGATAGAACGAATTTAATTTTTAAAATTAGAATAATGAAAAATGAAAGGTGTCAAAGATAAATAATAAAATGTTGTAATTTCTATATTGTGAGAACTGTGGAAATAATCATTCTAGTAAATGATTAAAGGTCTTGAGAGTTTTTTATAATAGAAAAGATAAGGGTAATGAGGATAAATAATGAATTAGAATGAAATAAAACACTTATTTTCAGTGTTTTAACAATAGGTAGATGGGTAATTATGAAACAAATGCCCCAAGCCTCAAGGGAATCTACTATAGAAGAAGGAAAGGGGAGAATGTCAACATTTTTCAATCCCTATAAATTAGATATATGTAAAAAATGATGTGGTGAATGTAATTTAATCATACATCTAAATTTATAAAATTAATTATTTTATTTTAGATCCACACGTTATTTTATGTCTTTAATATTTTCCAATAGAATCATATATAACCCTATCACTTTAAGAAGATATTTGTTAGTCAAAACTCTTTACGGAAGTATCACTGCAATAAGGATTTGTAAAAATGTCCCCATTATTACATATGAAAATGATTTATTTCATGAAATTGTTATCATACCTATGTTTCAATTCAATGTAATATTTTGTGTGGTATGACTTTCAAAATATTATGAAAATATTTATCATTATAAGAATCAAATTATGATTCAAGATGAAGATGTATAATTTCGTATCATTAGAGTAGGGAAATCATAATTGAATTCATGTCTAGATCCATCCTAATAAAATAAATAAATGATATTATTGTGGAATAATTTAACATTTTATAATTTACTATTTATTTCATTTTAAATAAATTAAATCTCTTTAATATCTTGTGATTCATGCAACACTGTGTTTACAAAAAACACAATAATATATTAAACTATTATTTAAAAATAACTAGTATAAAATAGTTGTTAAATTAGAAGATATCAATGGGACTAAATAAAATATAAAAATATATATATTAAACATACTCATCCTTTATATATTTATTTGAAATAAAGTTATTTTCATTTGAATGTAATAGTAATTTTCTATAAAAAATGGTTTTTTCAATGAAAAAGGATTCGACGCTTCTTGAAAGGTTATGATAAAATTACTTTTTGAAAATTTTATAAAATATAATTTATAAAATTAAATAATTTTTTTGAGAAACATATAAATATTATATTAGGGTTAATTTTTGATTTTCATATAAAAAATCATTTTTGATGAATAGTGAATAATAATTCTTATTTAAAAACTATATTTTAATTTGAATTATATATAAGGTTAAATTATATTATAAATTGATATTATTGAAAATAATGTCAATAATATTACAATAAGTACAATTTAGGTCATCGGAATAAATTTCATATTGTGTTTCGATATGAAACTCTTCTTAACTTATGAAAAGTTTCTTCTTGAAAACCCGCTTTCTCATCGTGTGGTTGGGTTTTATTTTAAGTGTATTTTTTCCACTATTGTGAATTGAATTTGTAAAATTTTATTCAACATATTTAATCATAATAATTTATATTTTATAATAATTTCATCTTTATTTTTACCATAATGAATAGTGAAAACTATAGTAATTAATTACCACAGTTAATGTAAAATGGGTTTACCAGGTGTTAAAATAAAATGACAATGGTTTAAATGAATCAAAATATTATATATGAGATATTGTATAGAAATATTTTTACATTATAATATATATTTATCTATGATACTCTATTTTTTAACCTTTTGTGGGGAAATCATGGGTTAGTATTTTTCTTTTCAAAAATTTCAACTATGTTACTTACCTCAATTATATAAGGCTTCCCCTATCCTCTCTTATTAACACCTTCTAAAAAATATTTGTCTACAAAATACCAATCCAATTTTCAAATAAAATTATATCCCCTCATACTAGATTCACGTTTTTTTTCATAAATCCAGTTTATGAATACATTAGGTATAATCCTTAAGAGGTGGTCTAAGAAGATGTCAAATTCATAACGATGTGTGTTTGTTATATTTATACATCAAAATCCTTGAAATATTTTTCATTTATTATTATATAATAAAAAATATGTATAAAATATAATTATATGTCATTATTTTAGTATCATGACCTGTATAAATATCCTCTTTTGTAATATTAGAAATGATATTGTCACTTGTGTGTACAGTGGACAATCGTCCAGCAAACCTATGTGGCACAGTTTCCATTAAAACCTCTAATTTTTTGGTACAATGATGAATATAAATTATATATATGATTTATATAACATAATTATAAATTTTTAGTCATTATATAAAATATTACTTTTTTACTCTCTATTCTGTTTGGGATACAATATCGTCGCTCGTGTGTATGAAGAACTACCACCACGTGAAGTGATGTGATTCACTTTTCAGTAAAAAATACATCGAAGGTAATAAGGATAAAATTAATGAATATATGTGATATACATGACATAATTATTATATTCATGGCATATTTTTAATTATTAATAGTTAATATATCATTTTATTTCTTATCTTTTCACTCACTGAAAGATGATAACGTTGTTCATGTAGGTGTAGAATACTACCTTCATGCAGCGACGCGACTTTATTTTCATACGTAAACCAAATGGATGATATATATAAGTATATTTAAATAAAAACATGTTATTTATTATATTTTAATAATTCAATAAAGAGGAAATATTACTTACATTCTTTCCATAATGATCATTGAAAAATGGAAATGTTACTCATACGTATGTATGGCATGTCATATTCATGATCATAACGTACATCATTTATGAAAACCATATTTCATTATTGGTCTCAAAATTTAAAAAAATGTATAAAAATTATAATTATTTTATGATTATTTTTATATAAATTTTGAAATAAGGGCCTCTTAGAACAATATTCAACCTACAGAAGTCATTCGGGGAATATAATGTAAATTTCACTGAAACTACCAACATAAACATAATTGATTAAGAAATTTTATATAACAGGGTATTAAGTGAACTAGACTGAATAATAAAAATCAAAATTTTTCTTAAGAAAGTAAATTATTAATACAATTTTATTATTTAAGAAGATAAATAATGTTTGTGAATGGCCAGTCTCAAGGTAAGAAAGTTCATCTGAATTTACCTTTATTGAGGAATATTATAATTTTATTCAGATAATTTATTTTATATGGTTTATATAAATTCCCATTTATATGTAATATCATGATTCCTTAATAATTATTCATATTTTATGTCTAAATTTAAATTATTTCATCTAAGAGGATTTATCTGGAAAATTACCATGAGGTAATTGTTATTAAACAATCTCACATTATATTATGATTTATTATTTTATCCTGAATATATCACTTATTTTTGATAAATTTTCAATGGAAAATAAATTTATCATAAATATCCATATTATTTTATTATATATATTTTTATTTACTAAACTATATACAATTTTTATAGGCTATGTTAACTTTGAATAATATTTTATTAATTGAGGAAATATTGATAAATCCTTATCTATTACTCAATACAGATATTTGATGATAAGGCATACCAATTCATGAATTAAATACATTATTCTATATTTAAGTAATTTTTTTTACATGTAGTGATTATTGGGGAACAAAATTATATTGCCTCATAATGCATCGACAAGTCTCATGAGACAAATCAGTTGGCCAAATTTAGTAGGTTTCTATCTTTAGTTTTAAACTATCTTATAAAAGGTCTTGGTGGTAGAGGTATCATGTTCCTATGAACATGAAACCCACTAATTAATAATTATCTTCATTGATAATTCAGTTATTATTATCCATGATATTTTATTAGTTATATTATCTTTGGATTCATTTCATTCTCAGATTATTTATTAAATGACACGAGTCTTCAGTTCGTTATCTTACCATGTTGATTATTCCCTATATTATAATGATAGTCAAGTCATTTAAATTTAATGTGTGTATAATATTTTACCTTCCCATATAAGTTATGATTATTTATTTAGGATATATATTTTTTTACTTTAATCTTTCTGATAAATTGATATCACCCTTATTTTGTTTCCATTCCCTGGAATTTGAAGAAGAATTCTTGGAATGAGTTCAAGGATTCAAATTTTTTTCCATTTCTATGATTTTTATTTTATTTACCAATATAAAATGGATATCAAGTATATAACCAGTTCATAAAATCTACAAAATTTATTGTTCCTTTAGGATTTGACCCCTTATGTCTATGAGAATGTAATAAAGATGGAACTGACTCTAGTAACCTAGAGTCATTGTCGATACAGTTGGTATCAGAGGATATTTAGTAGAAGAATTAGGAACTAGATTAAGTAAAACATAGATGAGAAAACATAAACCTAGTATATAATTTTAGGATAAGTATATAAAAATTATCTTAAATTATTGGTAAGGAAGAGATTATGTGTTTTTTCTTGGAAATACATCCCTACTTAGATAATACGCGTGGATGTGGCATTGTAAAATAGATACCTTGGGGTAAAAACTATTTGAAAGTAACATTTGGATTGATCTAATCACCATATGGATCACGAAGTATTTGAAAATAAAGATAAATAAAAAATTTTATATTATTGACATTTTCTTAGGATAAATCGCATTTCTAGGAAAATTTTCATTTTTAGAATAATCACTAATTACTGATGAACATTTTCATCATTTTTTGGATAAATCACATTTTCTGAGAAATACATCCCTTTCTATGCGCCTAGTTTAACAATTTCTAGAGATATGCTTAGTATAATTCACATTTTCTTTTCAAACCATTATGATAGATTTGAAAATAAAGATATAGCCAAGGAAACCATATTAATGGGGCATGGATTACCAATGCATACTTTTTTTAATAAATTTTATATATTATAACCTATTTATAATTATTAATTATAATTTAAAATTTATAATTATATGTGCTAGTCCAATATATTACATTGTTTTGTAAGGGAACATAGAAGGGAGAAGGGTATCAATACATGTGGCTAAGGTAGAGGTTTTCCTGTCATGGAAGTCAATTTAGATGGTATTGAAACTGAGATGATTATGGATATATTAGAGAAGATTAATAATGTTATGAAATGTGAACTTTCATGGATGGAGAAACATATTACACAACCTGATTCTCATATTTAAATTTCTTCATGTAATAAAATCTCTCATCATTTGGTTAGACTACTAATCCAACGGAAACTAATAATGGATTATGTTTCTTCAGAAGATATTTTTGGGCCTAGGATGAGATTAAAATTAAAGGTCTAAACTTTCAATGTATTTTATATAAAACAAATTTGATCAATTGTGGTCATTAATCCAAAATACATGGATGAAGATGAATTAAATCTTATGGAATATAAATATTTTATGGACACATTCTACAAAAAATATTTCCCTCCTAAGAAGAGAATTTAAATTAAGTGAAATTTCATCTTCTTAAATCATAAGGAATAATATAAGGTTTTTTTGTATAAATCTATCCTTATAGGGTTATACAGGTATTCGGTAGATTACATATGCAACATACAGTGCATGATTGACCATTTCTTTGATGGTCTAAATCCATTTCATCAAAGGGAACTAGTCTAAATTTTTTTCATATATTGAAATAGTTTTATGTTCCATAAAAATGGAGAATAATTATCTTGATCCTAAAAATCCAATGGGAAACATGAAAAAAATATTTCAAATGGGAAACATGAAAAGGGGAATGTGTTGGAAAATAATAAGAGAACAAATCAATTTCCACCTTCTTAGAACTATAGATTGAATAACGATGGTAAATGATTTAAGGGATTATAAGTTTATTATATGTTGGTAGACAAGAATCACTTATATCATGAATGAAAGGGTAATATCAAAATCAATGATTTATAGTGCCTTAGTTTCAATAAAATGGGGGATTATTGTCACTAATTATCTGATCATCAAGGGAATATACCATAGAAGATACCAAGGAGAGAAGGATAATCTTGTGCAACCACTAAAACTATGTTGGAAGTACCAAATTATTTTTTGGATGGTACTATAACAATGGATTAAAATTTAGATAATTATTTATTTCATTTTTTATCATCAGAATCTTTTATATCTTCTATGTTTTCTATGAAAATTAGATATTTCTCTATTTCTTTAAGAAGAACATTTTTAGTTAAAAATCCTAGTGTATGTCTCTATGTAATAAGGATGTGTCATGAAGTCCCCATTGTTACACATTAATAAGATTTATTTTATGAAAAACATATCATAACTATGGTTGAATTTGAGATAATCCTTATAGTGGAATGGATTTACAAATATTACACAAAAATTAATGTAATAAGAATAAAATTAAAATTCATGAAAAAGATTTTAATTATTTACCTTTATATTAGAGACATCTTCATCTGATAAATGTGTACTTCCTCCCCTAGTAGCTTTAATTAATTTTATTATAAAGTAATATGAACAAAAAAACAATGTATGGTGAAATTAATCTTAAAATTGAGGATGTACCTATTGTACACGGATAAATTTACGTATTTATTGAGGAATTACATAGACATCCACCAAAGCATATTTTTTTTTTGTTTTTATTTGATTTAATAATTAATGAAAGACCAATATAAAATACTCCCTATAGAATGACCACTGCGTAATTAGTTTATATTAAAAAATAATTAGTGGAGTTGTGTGATAAAGGATTTATTTTCCCTAGTGTTTACCCATGAGGATCCACTATTCTCTTCACTAAAAAAAGATGGATCAATGAGTTTATTCATTGATTAGAGGAAAATAATTGAAATTATGATAATGAAATATAATTCTATGCCTCAAATTGGTGACTTATTTGATCAACTTCATGAAGCCTAATATTTTTCAATGATTGAACTTCATTTTTGGTATCATCAATTTCGATTAAAGACGGAAGAAAAACCAAATATATATTTTCAAATACGGGATGAACATTAAGAGTTTAAATTATTTCAATTTAGATTAACTAACCCACCCTATATTTTTATATATTTAATGAATATAATATTTAAGGACTATAGTAATGATTTTTTTAGTATTCATTGATAATATCATTTTGCATTATAAAAGCTATATGAGGAATGAGATTCACAATAAAATTATTCTTAGGACTTTTATAAGTAAATAGTTTGTAAGAACCTGGATTTTTCTAAATAGGTCTCAGGATTGTTTGGAATTAAACATTTTCCTTATTTTGAGTAATTTTTTAGGTTAGTTCTTTGGGTGTTTTGGTGAAAATTTATAAATTTTTGAGGAAGAGGGAAAGTGCCTTGCCGGCATATGGTTTTAAAAAACCATGCACCCTAGCCTGGTAAACTGTGCAACCCCTCACAAAGAATAATTTCTTGGATGGTGTATGGTTTGATAAATGATGCACTATAATAGTATAAACTCTACACCCTCAAATAAGAGGTGTACAATTAATGTATATGGTTTGGAAAAACATGTTCCCCTTCCTCAGAAACTAAGTGTGACTTTTTAATTGACAACAATATTCATTTTTAAAAAACCCAAACACTCATTTTAACCGCTAATCAACCCCAACTCCTCCCTAAGAAAATTATATCATTTGGGAGTCTCCTAGTTGAATTAATAGGGATACCAACCTCTATTATTCATGATTCAAAGTTTGAATAAAATATCTTCACTATTTTCAGTAAGTGATCTTAATCTCGCGTGGTTTCCTTTTTCTCTCTAGTCTCACCCTCATCTCTTAGAGGGAATTTATCCTTTTTTTCCTTGATCTAGATGATGATTTTTAGGATCTAGATCTATTATTTTTTTATATAGATCTAGGATTATTGTATCATGATTATTTTGATTTTTGGTTTAGGTTTCTATTCTAGATCTCATTCTTCATCATTGTCCCTCTAAAATTGGGCATTTCTATTGGTGAGCGTTTATCATCAATCTTGAGGTACGTACCCTATTATTCAAATATGAAATTCTTGATTTAAACTTCATGTATGTAATTTTATAATTTCTATTAGATTATTATAAGTTGAGTTTCTTAAATTGAATTAATTATTTTTTCAACTTAATTGATTAAGGGGTTTTGAAATTTGGGATATTTGAATTGGGTATTGGAATAATTAATTGCCGAATTAATTATGGAATATTGTGATTGTAAATTTCATAATCAATTGTTGAATTAATTATAGGGATATTGGTATTTTCAAATTGGATTAATTATTTATCGAATAAATTAAAGGAGGTTTTCATGGTTATACAATTCTAGATGTGATTAATTAATTTTTGAATTAATTAATGTAATTGATGGGTCTAATTAATTTGTGAATTAAGTTATGGGATTGACATGATTTTAAATATTTAATTAATTAATGGGATGATGTGAATATGAAATTTTTAAATGGGATTAATAAATCTCTGAATTAATTAATGTGATATTGTTGTACATTTTATATATATGATTGATTGATATATGAGTGTAGGAAACTTATTGATGGTCAAAATACTCATATGTGATTTATTGAGAAATGAGTGTGGGATATGGAATGACACTCCAAATACCCATGAGGTCTTATCCATGACATTATGGAACACGAGACATGCTTGAAAATTTCATGGGATGGTGACTAATGCACTAAATAACCATGACATGTTAGATTGGGACTGATGGTCCTAATTCTCAAGAGGCACTAGACATGACTATCTACGGACAAAATATTGTAATTTGACTATAATACCAATTAAGAATAATATATATTCAAATTAAATGGATAATGAAGTCAAATTTGTTATAATTAATTGTGAATTGAACATGTGATACGGTCCTGACTCAAGAACGATCTGAATTATGTATTTTGGTTCAGGTGTCCTTAGGAACATTGAGGTATATGTGGTTATGTAATGGATAATTGAATAAATGTAAATTGTTTACATTTTCCCTTTTGTATTATTCTTTATTCAACTGCATACACTGTATTTAAAGGATTTATTTTAGATGTTGTTGGTGGTGTTCTACTGAGTTTTACTCACACCCTAATTGGGCTTCCAGATCAGTACCCGAATAGACTTCATGTTTTCAGGAAAAGATAATAGAAAACTTCCTGTGTAAGATGGCTGATTTGGGATGGAGCATGGATGATGGAACTAGACATGGTTCAAAACCCACTTGGGAGTTTTTAGTGTCTTTAATTTTGAGTTTTCATTTTCAAACATAGAACATACATTTCCATGGAATATGTACTATTCAATTTTGATATTGTATTTCTAGTTTTTGTCATCTCATGATATTGGTATTTTATGATTATGATATATTGTATGTTATTTATTTATTTATTATTTTACACTTTTTTATTAATTTTATAAAGATGGTATAGTTTCCCCATGAACAATATAATACCCTCGAAGCTAGTCGGTAGCCTCTAACATAAGGGGAGGCATGCTAGAGGTCAATAATATTCCTTCTTAGGGAACCTATGTGTGGAACCCGATTTGGGATGTTACAAAGTGGTTCCAAATAACAGTTTTATTTTTTTATTTTATATTATTATTTTGGAATGGTAGATAGTAGAGTATGAAGAGTCATGCTTGTTTATGAGCCTGTTCATGAGATTATCTAACCCAAGTATGATGGAAAGCCCAAGTAACCATAGTGGGATGATTATTATTGGTATATGTTATTACACTTGAATGTTATTTCACCCTGCATGACACACATGTTGTGTGATGTGAAAAATTATTTTTGAAATTTTCTGAGATTTGAGTCATGACCAGGTATGGCACAATAGTTGAGTATGCATGAATCATTATTGGAACTCAGGATTATTTTGTGACATGAATCATTCTAGGAACACCTAGAAAAATGGGTTTTCGTTAAGTTATAGAACATGAATTGGATTTCATTTATTATGTGTTTTAATTGAAAAATGTTCCTAACTTGAACATAAAAATAGTAAATGATTAAAAATATGGATAAGTGGTTGTCTTGTGAGAAAATTTAATATGTAGAATGTATTTACATTTTTTAACCATAACCTAGATATAGGATGGTCAAAGGTAGTGATAGCACCTCATTTTTTAGAGCATGGTGGGGTTTGGGGAAAAGAGTTATTTTGTCTTATTGTGATTTTTTCTTACATAAATGTGATAAATAAGAGTTATGTTGCCTAATACCTAAGTTATGAATTGTAGGGATATGCCTCCATAATGATGCTTATTAAGAGGATGATAGGAGTACATGGCTGGATATGCTCAACTATTAGTTGAAACTGTCACACTAGTAGTCTTGACTGAGTAATTCAGATAGTAGTTCCAAGAGTATTTTTCATGGATAATGAAATTCATGTAAATAGACAAAAGGCGAGTTTTGAAAATCTTGTATTATCTGACGAGGTAGTTACAATTGTATCACCCTTAGGCTTTCACCGAAGAGGGTGGACTTCAGGTAGAGAAGTTATCAATTGTGTCTATCTAGACCACACATGACAATCTGGAGACTCATATTGTGAAGGGTAATATTGGATTATTATATGTAAGGGGGTCAATGAAATCATTGGTGGGACATCCAAACTCAGAGTGGATATCTCGATAATATGGAATGGTTGTAATTTCAAGAGATGTTCTTAGAGAATTTATATTTTTAGTTTTTTTGGTAGGAGAGAAAAACTGAGTTCACACGACTGACTTTAGGTAGCATGTATGTGATGGACTACTCTAGATGCTTTATTGATTTTCAATTCTTTGTTCCTACGCTGGAAGGGGATGTGGCTAATATAATAAAGTGGTTTTAGGATGGGATTAAATGTGAGATTATGTACCTAGAGAATATATTCCAACTAAATAATTTTTCATAAGTTGTGAATTTGGATCTCATATTTGGGGGAACCTGAATGAGGCTTCCTGTGGAAGACATATGGATCTATATGGACTATTAGGAGGAATGAATTTCTTGAGCATGAAGTGTCTCTATAAAAACACTAGCCCAAGAAATTGGAACAATAGTACCTAGATAGAGGGACCAATTACTCAAGATATTACTTGAGTGATCTTTCACCACTGTGGTATATTGTTTCACTTTTATAAATATTGTCCTTGACCATCAGTATTATAAGGACCCAAAATTAAATTGTATATAATATCTTTAATTCAACTAGAATACACTTATTATGTTCCAAAAAATATTTTCAATTTAGAGTTTTAGAGAATTAGAACATAATAAATTTCAATACACAAGAATACAAAGTGGACATTACTAACAAATTATACATTTATTTCATAATACAAATGTTTTTATCAAAACAAGAGTTCTTTTCATTAAATGTTTTCTCAACGTTCATCTTGGATTCTTCTTTTATATTAAAAATCATTAAACCTTGGGAAATAAATTTTAAAGCATGGGATGAGGAGAGAAAAAGCTCAGTAAGGGATATAAAATAAAAATGAGACACTATTCCATAAATTATTATAAAATAATATATCATTATTATAATATATACTTCTCACCCTTAAAGTAACATATACATACATTGTAAAAACATGAAGTTTTGATAAAACATAGTAAAAATAAATAAAACCATATAGGTAACATGGGGAATTACATACATAATATTGTAACCCTAGTGGCTACCATATTATTTGTTACCCTCATGGATACCTTAAAACATAACCCTCATGACTACCTTATGATGTAACCCTCAAAGCTACCATATGGTGTAACTAATATAGTTGCACGTGAGTAACCATTACGGTTGAAATACAAAATAAAAATACTTAATGAATTGGATGGAGATATAGGTATCACCCTTCATTATAAAATTTTTCTAAGAACTAGAACATAATAATAAAACAATAATACTATCATAAAAACATACCTTTTTAATTTTTTTAAAATATACATTTAAAAGATGATTTTCAAAGAGAACTCCCATACCTGAGATTTTTATTACTTAAAACTTATTCAAAACTATTATATAATGGTTTAAATAGTGTTATGAATTTATTAAATAAATATAATAATTATTATAATATATTATATGACCGTTTTATATCAACATTCCTCCCATTTATTGATTATATTTTGTTATTTTTATTGTTTAGGGTGCATTCTTTCTATGGTTTCCATGGTCGGTTTGCTACAAATTTCCTAGTCGAAAGGAATAAAAACTCTAGAAGTGGAAAGAAATGGTATTAATATATTTAAATAATTTTTAAATTATAACATATATTATTATTTTATCTTATATGACGATGAATCATTAGAGAAAATATTAATGAAAATGATTTAGTTTTTTTTGGCAGTTTTTATGACCATGAAGATCTCAAATCATTTTATTTAATATCATATTTATATGTTTGTTAAAAAAAATATAACTTATAATATTTATTATAAAATATTATTTATCCTTAATAATGGTTTTATGACTAGCCTTGAATGTGGAAATGTAAAATGAAAGTGTATCGTCCATGATGGGGGCAAATTGACACATCAGATAAGATGTTATCATTTTTAGAATAAAAGGGAGAGGAGAAGGAGTTTGATGATGAAATTTTACATCAACATGATATAATTATATTATATATAATATTATAGGGGTTTTATTCCACTTAGATATGGGGAGGTGAGGAGATAATCATAAAATAATATAAATTGAAAAGAAAATAAAAGAAAATGAATGCGGATTTCACCTCTTGAATTCTTCTCCTTGAGAACCATCATAACACACTTGTTTTTGGACTTTTGGTGAGACTAGTAGGTCTTGGAAGTGGGAAAGATTCTTAACAGTGTCAGTGATTTTAAATTAAGCAATCTACCAGGCTTTGAGGTGTGAGGAGAATAGGTGGTGAGGGATTTTTTTTATAGTGGGGGAAATGAGTGTTTTTTAATTTTTTTTATTAATTAATTTATTATTTTGGCTCAAGACTATGAATAGTTTGAAAATTATCAATAGAAATATTATAATGATTAAATATAGTTCGATATGACGGTCTTAAAGTTTCTATAAATAATCCATAACATAATAATTCATGTAATTAGCTTATTTTGTAAATTACCGTATTTCACTATTAATAAAAAATTTATGTATTTTGGAAAAATATCAAAGATAAAGCCTAAATTTTTTTGACATGTAGAATTAAAAAATGATCTCCATTTTATGAAAATAATTTTATAAATGTGGTACATTTATTTTTTAATTGATTCCATAATTTATTCAAAAAATACCAAATTTGAAACTATAAATGACATTATAACACTTTGAAAAATTAATTAAGGTCTCATAAAATTATCTTATTATCATAATAAAATATAATATTAATTTAATAATATATTTTATGAAAGTTTATTTTTTTAAATAATTATATTAATTATAAAATTGAAAATAACCATTTATTTTTTAAAAAATACGAACCCTTAATTTATCATTTTCAAAACACTTATTTACTTATTTCGTGAAATAAATATATCATATTTTTACTTATAAGATACATAAATTTTATTTAAATTTTAATTTTGGAGGTTAATATTCTATTATTTTGGTTTTCTTAATTTTTATAAATACTACTTATTTCATTATACATTTATAATGAATTTAACTATTTAATATTAGAATAAAAAAATTATTTTATAAGTATATGGGTTCTTAATTTATCTCAATGTCTAAAAATTGCACCCTATCAATTTTTTTATTCAATTATTAAATAATTGAGGATACAATTTCATCAAAGCATTTTCATATTCTCGTGAGGCTTCTTCTACTATATGTCTTCTCTACAAAACCTCAACCCGGTGAATTACATTATTTTTCAATACTTTATCTCTTTGATCAAGAATCTGAATAGGATTTTCTTCATAAGAAAGTTTCTCTTCTAGAAGAACTACTTATGGCCCCAAAACATGAGATGAATCTATCACATATTTTCCCAACATCTAAATTTGAAAAACATTGTGCACCTAAGATAAAATTGGAGAAAAAGCTACTTGATAGGAAAATGGTCCAACTTTCTCTATGATTTAATATGTTCCAATGAACTATGGACTTATATTTACATTATTTACAAAATACATCTCAATTTTCCATGGAGAAACATTGGTAAATACATGATAACCTATATCAAGAGAAAGGTCCTTCCACCATTTATATGCATAATTTTTCTGCCAACTTTGAGTTGTCCCTATATGTTACTATATCATCATTACATTCTTAGAATCTTGTAATACTAATTCTGGTCCCATAAAAATCATTTTTTCAACTTTACCCCAAAATTATATAGTTTGAAACAGCTTTCCAAAAAATTCCACAAAAGGTTCCATCTGTATACTGGAATTAAAATGATTATTATAAGAAAAATAAACAAAAGAAAGATAGTATTCCGAACTTCCTGGGTAATTCATTGAAGAAGCTTGAATCATATCCTTCAATTCTTGAATAGTTTGCGCTGACTATCCATAAAATTGAGGAGGGAAAGTTGTGGAAACATTTAATTAAGTTCCAAAAAACATGTGCAGGATTTTCTAAAATATAAAAGTGAACCTGGGATCATGATCAGATACAATGGAGAGAGGAAGTCCATGTAACCTAACTATCCCTTTAAGGTACTATTGAGAAAGCTGATCTAAAAGAATAATATCTCAAATACACAAATAAAATTTATATTTATTCAATCGATCAATAATAACACAAATCAAATTATTACATTGAGAATTATTTGGTAGCCCCACCATAAAGTCCATTGATATAATATCCCATTTCCACTCTATCACTAAAAAATGCGGAAGAATCCCCTTTGGTATATGTATCTCTACTTTAACATGTTGAAAAGTCAAACATTTCGCATTAAAATTAGAAATATCTCTTTATCATTTCATCCCACTAGTAATACTCCCTAAGGTCCTTGTACATCGTAGTGCTTCTATGATGAACTGAAAATGGAGAACTATTATCTACCCTTAATAACTCTTTATTCAAATATGAATCACAAGGCACACATAATATATTTCCAAATCTAAAAACACAATCTTTATTGATCTTATATTTTGGAAACATGCCATTTTTTTACCAATTCTATCTTTTTATGTATCTAACAGTCTTCCTTCTACACTTTCTTAATTCTACATGAGAGAGAACACTACACTAACACCTGAAACAAAACAGAGTAATTTCCTACACCAATAAATTCCATACCAAAATTCATTAAATCATTATCCAAGGGGTAATGTTCTAGACATAACATGGTTAATGTAACCAGATGTTTTCGACTCATGGAATCGACCACTTTGATTGATTTTCCCTGATGGTAATTGATTGTGTAATCATAATCATTTATCAGTTCCAACCATCTTCTCTACCTCATGTTGAATTCCTTCTCGGTAAATATATAATTCAAACTTTATGGTCAGTATATATGTCACATTTGGATCTATATAAATGATGAAACAAAATTTTTATAGGAAAAATGACAGTTAATTTAAATTAATGGGTAGGATAATTTATCTCAAGAGTTTTTAGTTATCTTAAAGCATATGAAATTATCTGATCAGTATACATTAGAACACAACAAAGTCATTTCAAGGATAAATTACTATAGATGACAGGGTCTCTATTTCTAGAAGACATGGACAAAATTTGAGCTTTCTCCAATTACCTATTTAGTTCCTAAAAACAAACACCAAATTCTTTAGGCTAAATAAATTTAACCCCTTTTTGTGTTAAAAAAGATACCAGACCAGATTAACAATTATAGTTCTTAAAAAATAATTGATAATAGCCTTCTAATCTATGATAAATTTGAATATCAATAACATTTTTAGGTCTTGGAAATTTATGAACCACTTTTTTTAGAGGGATCAACTATTATTCCATCCATATTAATAATGTTCCCAAGAAAAAAAATATGTTGTAACCAAAAATATAATCTTCAAATTTCCCATATAACTTATTTTATTTAAGTGTTTTCATAATAGTCCTACATTTTTTTCATTATATTGATAACTTTTTGAAAATATCATAATATAATCAATAAAAATAGAAAAAATATTATCCATAATATTCATGGAAGATTCAATTCATAAGATCCATAAATACAACAAGGGGATTTTTCAAACCAAAGGTCATAATAACAAACTGATAATGTCCATATCTAGTTCAGAATGATGTTTTTGGAATTTCATCCACATTCACTTTTCAATGATGATACCCTAATCACAATCAAATATTATAAAAATAACGAGCCCCTATAGTTAATCAAACAAGTCATTGATTAGAGGCAATGCATTTTTATTTTTAATATTAATTATATTCAGTGACCTATAATGAATGAAAATCCTCATGGAACCATCATTATTTTTAATAAAAAAAATAATATCACCCCATGGTGAAGTTCTATGTTGAATAAAACCTTTATCCAGAAACTCCTGCAATTACTTTTTAAGTTCATGATGTTCCACTTGATCCATTCGATAAGGGAGGTTTGAAATTAGATTAGCATTAGGAAATAATACAATAGTAAATTAAACTTCCCAATCAGGTATTACACAAGGAAACTTATTAGAAAAAACATGCCAATATTCATTTACCGTTGGAACATCATTAATCTGAAAATTTCCCTTGTTTTCAAAAATATGCATAAGATAAATTTTATATTAATATTTTAATAGTTTCTCATATTTCTGATATATTATCAATGGTATGAATTCCTTATTTTGTGGAAACATAAAATATTTTTGAAAATAAATTCTTTTGGTCTAAAATCATTCATACGATGATAAAAATAAATCCATTCCATACCCAGAATAAAATCAAACTCGAATAAGGATATGAAAACATGATTATTAGGAAATTCATTTTCACATAAAACAACATAAAGATTATTATAGTGTTGTATTTCCTTAATATTCCTCCTTGTGTATTAACTAAAATCTCTTGTTTCGTTTTTTTGGTGAAATTTCCAATTTTCAAAAAACTCTTCAGAAATAAAGGAATATGTAGACCCCATATCCAAAAAGACATTAGAAAAATCAGAGAACACAAAAAAGTTACCCAATACGACTACATTGGATGGCCCATCCTCTTTTGTGGTAGTCAAAGTGGATTTCACTACACCTTTATGCTTATAATCTGATTTATTTCCATCATTCATATCATTATTTGGGTATGTATTTTTATAATGACCCAAATCACTATATTTAAAACAATTTATAGTTTTCTTATCGGAATTAAACATACCATCACTAAGATCTTTTTTATTTTAATCTTGGTCCATATATACAAACATACCACATCAGAAACACTTCTTGAAGTTGTTAAGTAATTCCTAGGATGCTTCATACCACACTTCACACAAAATGTAAACTAAATTATCTTACCTTTATATTTCATTAATTCAATTTTACCCATATCTTTCCATCTATACCTCTTTGTCTTCTTACTGTAAAATCACATGTAATCATCAAAAATCTCTATCTATACCCTATGAAAAAACAAAACATTTTTTCATAACTTTTGAATTCATGGGAGGCCAAATTCCTTCGATATATTTGACTCAATATTTAGTAAAAATGGTTGATTTTATTAGCAGGATCCTGAATAATATTTTGATCATACCTTACTAATCGGGTGATTTTTTCTTCATACACAACCACTGGATATTCCTACATTTTTTTAATTCATGGAATTTGTTTTCCATCAAAATTCAAACCACCTCACGAAAATATTTTTCAAAGAAAATATTCTTAAATTCAAACCATTTCAAGGAATAAGTCTCATTTATATCTTTGATATTCTTGACCATTGAACAACACTGGTCGACTTCCCCTTTTAAACTGAAAATAAAAAGATTAATGTTTTGATTATCTAAAAACCCCATGACAAAAAAAATATTTTCACGGGATTTAATTCACCCTTCATCTGCCACTAGGTTGGAAGATATACTAAAAGTAGGAGGGTGATCTCCCATAAAATTCACCATTATCATCATGCTCTATTGTTGTAGCTCTAGATGTTATCTTTCCTGGATAATGCCACTATTTATGTCATATGTCAACTAATCCATCACTATCAAAAACTTCTTGGTTTCAATTCCCACCATTATGGGTTGTATATTCAGAAATATATCATCCTATCGGTTCGTTCCTACTTTCTCTTCCATGTTTTTTCTATGGGAAACCATTCTGTATATCCATATCTTAGATAAATATTTATGGTAATATTCAAATTCTATATCATTTTAATTTTCCATATTTTCCATGTATTATTTTTTAAAATTGTATATGGAATTAATTTGAGACCAGGAGTTGAGACGGTGTGCGATTCTGAGGCCTAGTGTGCCTAGAAAAATTGTTTAAAATATATTAAATATATTAAATAGCACGTATGAGAATTTTTCCTAAAAAATTGTAATAACATCTAAACAGGTGACAAGATCAGAAATATTAGGGCACTCTCGTGTTAAGAGAAGTGACTTTACCTTAGGCGAGGCCTAGAATCATTCATTACGGGTCACCTGTGAAAGTTAGTTTTTGGACATTTTAATGAATAAAATAATTTAATGATTTATTTTATTTTAAAATTACATAATGACATAGTGACACATTTTCTATTTTAAATTAGTATCTTGGTAAGTGACCCATGTTTAGAATCCATAACCCTGGAGAAAGCCCTAGGATGTTTGGAGAGGAACCATGGAGAAATAAAAAGAGTTTGTAAAACCCAAATTCCAACCTATAAACAAATATGTACTAGGACTCAAGCTCAAATATTTCAGAACACATCACCTTGTATAAACTCACAAAGCTCTATCTCGTCCTAGTACTCCATGGACTCTATAAAACGTCATTAATCGTCATAAGACACAACACATGTAGGAAAATTCCATGCATGTGTGAGTATAACAATACTAAGTAGGACACCCCAAAACAACAAAGCAATACACGATGGAAAGATATAGTCAGCTCTACATAAGTATATGTATACAACATATAACAAGGATAAATAGATATACTCAAACAAGACATGTTTTCCAGAGTTAAGTTAAAAATACCACATACCCCCACTAGGGATCCAGTCTGATGATTCCATAAAGCACTCATCTATGAGAATGCACTCCTGAGTCTGATATCACTAATTATGTCCATCTGAGAAGTATTGTTCATCATAAACTATCATTAGAGAGATACAATAATAGATTTGAAGAGATATATGATACATAAAATGAGGATCCAAACCATGTCCATGGGGTGATACCAACAACTACATCTGGAATAACCTCCTAAGTAGAAGATTGACGCCCGATAAAGATGGTCACCTCTATACCCATAAATCAACCTTGGGAATAAATTATGAATAATGGTTTCCTCAATGGGCCTCTTGGGGGATTTCAAAAACTCTATATAGAAAGTCTTGTTGAAGGGATCATACTTCAGTGTGTAGGAAATGATACACACCAACATTTAGATAAGTGATCAAGGGAACATACCCTAACGAAACATGTCCAAGATATGGTGGAAAAAAGTGATCTAGGACATGTAGAAGTAGATATATGGGGTGTAGTAGTATCACACACTGTGTCACTTGACCTTGGGTACTACCCATGTACAACAGCTAGTGTCAAAAAACAAAATTTCATGTAGAAAAGGTATACAAAGAATGTAAAATGGATTACATCTCATGTTTGATCATTTGTAGTCCTACAGTGTTCCATGGTCATGTGTCGGTACATGAAGTAAACCCATTTCTAGCAACCTGTGTACCAGTACATGGGGTAGACCATGTAGTCGGTCTCGGTCTGGTCGTGTGGTGGAGTACATTATGCTTACGCCCCCCTATGTTCATATATTCTTTGTGGTACATGCTGAGTCTCAGGGAAGGGTCCACACACCATGTGATAAATGCCATATGACAGGTGCCACTTTAAGGATCCCTGAAATGCAAGGTTCCACTTAACGAGGACTACACGATGTGTATCATGGAATACACACCATGTTCATCATGATTTTATAAATCAAATTTCTTCCTCTACACACCTTGTATGATCCTCTGGTTTTCATTTTGTTTTTCTATTCATCCTAAAAGGTAAGAGCCAAGGTTTCCTCATCATCATAGCCCTAAATAGGTGAGTTTTTTAGGCTTTAATAAGCACCTAAATCTTATTTTGATCACCTGCATAAAGAACACTCAAAGAAAAATATCTCTAGAAATACTTCAATCCATCCATCACCATCCCCATCTCACCTCTACTAGGTAGTCCTGATGCTAGATCTACATTTTCGGATCATTGCACCGTGAATCTAAGGTTCAACGATCATTTGTTCATATCCCGTCAACAATGAAGAACGTGCATGAAAAAGGGAGATGAGAAATTCACATTTAACAAAACACGGTCATGGTTCATTTCAGCATCTATCCATTCTTTTAATAATGTTCAACATGATAAACAAAACAAAAATCATAAAAATCCTCAAATCATTGTCGTAATCAACCTATCCCAAAAGAATGATCAAACCATGGGCCAACCGGTTTGTGAGTTAATTCGCGTTCATCGTTGATTCTAAAAATGGGAAAGAATGAATTAAAATCAAAACACCCTACCTCGAGGTTGGATCTTTCATTTTAGAGGATTCTTTGCCAATATATATCCATCATTAAGGACCTCGATTTACTATTCATCATCATTTGTCAAGATATTTCTCCAAGGATCCTCTCCCAAGCTCCTAGGGATTTCTCCAGGTTTATGAATTCTATCCCCGGGTCCCTTTCTAAAATGCTAATTTAAAATAGAAAAAGATTCACTACATCACAGATTAATGTTAAAATAATATAAATCATTAATTTATTTTATTCTTTGAAACTTCCAAAAAACTAATTTTCACATCCAACCGACACCGACCGATGTCAGGCCTCGTGTAAGGTAAAGTCATGGATCTTAACGTAATGGTACCCTCAGAGTTTTGAACCATGAATATGTTTAGAGGTTATTACATTTTTTATAAAAAATGATCATGCGTTCTATTTTATATATTTAAAACTTTTATTTTGGGAACATCAGGCCTCAGAATTGTATGTCGTCTCAGTTCTTGGTCTCGAATTAATTCCATATAATATTTAAAATTTATACACTGAAAATACGTGGAATTACATTTTCCACAACCTAGGGTTTTACATCCCTAAAAACCAAAAAAATGATACTAAAAAAGTTGTGGGTACTACGCACAAATATGATCCTCCCACTCCCATGTTCTCTCTTGAATATTCTCATACTGCCACAGGAAATGCACCATGGTAATCTCTTTCCTATGAAGAATCATTTTCTATTGATCATAAATTTGTACTTTTTACTCTATAAAAGTTGATCCATCCTCAATATCTAGCCCACCCCAGTGGATGATGTGTGATGGGTCATGTATGTACATTATCAGCTGAGACACGTGGAAGACATCATGTACCCAATGAAATATGGATAGTATATATAGGTGGTACACCACCTCTCTAACTCTATGTTGTATCTTTAAAGTGTTGATGATCCTCCGAGATAACTTGTGGCCCCATCCAAATCCTTACAACCCATGTCAAGGTGAGACCCAAATAAACACAGGGTCTTTTTCCTCAAACTCTAAGGCCTGTATCTTTTTTCGACATATGAATTGTACCAGCACATTTCATTCTTCATCCAATCCTAGATGATCTGCATATTCTCATTGGTACCCTAGAGTAACTCTAGGACCATAAGTTTTGAATCTTCTGGGTCATTCCAAAAATGTGGTGACCTGTAGGGTTTCTTGTACAGGTCCTTGAATGGTTCCATACCAATAGTGTGGTGGTAGATATTATTGTATGAAAACTCTACCATTGGTAGGTGATCCTACCCACTACAACCAAAGTCTTACATGAAATCTCGCAAGATTCCCTCTATAACTATAATGGTCCTCGCCATTTGGCCATCTTTATGAAGATTAGACATTGTGATTAAGAGAAACTGAGTCCGAAAATCCCCATACAATTCCTTCTATGACTAGGATGTGAAATGAGCATCACGATTAGAAACAATCGTCAATGGTACTTCATGAAGTCGAACTGTATCTTACATGTAGTGTTGTCACTTGATCTATACCAAACTCTACTCCCAAATGGCTAGGAAGTGGGCTGACCAGGTGATTCAGTCAATGATCGCCTAGATGGAATCATGTCCTATGGACATACATGGTAAACATGTCATGAAGTTCATCAATATACCATACCAAATTCATTCTGGCACCTCAAGGGGTTGAATAGGACTCTCTAGAACTTAGTGCTTAGCCTTCACCTACTAGTACATATGGCATCGAGAAACAAACTCTTCCACTACCTTCTTCATTCTTGGCCACTGGAACTAACGTCGAAGCTCCAAATCCATCTTCACCACACCTAGGTGTACCACTAAATGGATGGTATAAAACTCCCCCATTTTTAATATCCATTTGTAGCATGTCCTATGGATATCTAAGCAAGTAGAGCCTCTCAATTAATATCTTGAGGTTGTGAGTTGTTGACTCACTATGAGAGTGTAGGGGTAATTACCAATTATTTAAGGTACGCTCCACCATCTCCATCCATAGAGGATAATTTTAATGAGTCCAACTACTCTTATTCCTTTTCCAACAACTGAAAACTCAATCTCCAGTTGAGAAAGTCTTCCACCACATTCCCCTTTCCAGGAGTATAGACAATCTCAAAGTCATAATACTAAAGGAAATATATCCACCATCTCTATATCATTTTCATATTCTTTTAATAGAATATATACATGATACTTTTTTGAGAAGAGTAGATGATAAATATCTCACACATTAGGTAGTGTCTTCATATCTTTAATGTGAAGACTACCACTACCAACTCAAGATCATGGGTCACATAATTATTCTCATGTTGTCTAAAATAAAATGAACCACATTTAATCATATATTTCCTATACATTAGAGAAACCCACTTCTGGTCCCTGATGCATCATAGTTCACTATGTAACACCCCAAGCTTCCACAGTACACTTCTCTTTAAATAATACAGTAGTGTGTGTTGTACGCAACTTCGAGTTCTAACACACACCACAACCAATCAAAATAGCCGTTATGAATATTAATACCCACATTTTGAAATTTAATAAATTTTATCTTTCAAAATGGACTTCATTTTTGGATTCGGATTATCGAAATTAGCTTAGGGTGGAGTTTTGGTATTTTTCTAGAAAACATTCAATTTTTTATGAATAGTGAAAATACACTAAGTTATAGTTTAAAACCGATTTTTTATTTAAATAATTATTTATTGTATTTAAATTTAATTAAGGTCAAAATAGATACATAATACCAATATAATTTCAATTAAAATCATTAGAGTTAGTTTAGAATAATTTTAGATATATAAAAATTTTATCTAACATTTCAACGTATTTTACCCACCTCCTAGGATAATTTGGAAATTCACATAAAACATAATTTTACCGCTTATGTGAGTGGAATTTTGAAAATCTGAGAGCCACGGTTAATATCAAGGAGTAAAATATGGTTCAATGAGATGAATATAAGTTTTAGTGAATAGTAACATTTTACTTTTATTTACCACGGTTAAAAGTAAAAAGGGTAATTAAGGGTAAAAATGATATTAATATTCCCCTAAAAAAATTTCTAATTCTATTGGACAAGTGTAGATCGACTGAAAACTACCATAGGAATAAAAAATTATCATTTAGGTCCACCTGGATTGGATTAGGACATCTATTATTATTTAATTCAATGATAAGTTAAAATAGTTAAAATAAAAGTTTAATAAATAAAACATTTTTAATATAAAGTTATACATAAGATAAATTAGATTATAAATATTAATTAAAAAGATAAAAATATTTCCTACATAATTGTATTTTATTTATAATTTTTAGACATTAAATAATTAAATATATTTATGACACAATGGTGATGCAGTAATTACCTAATTAATGAAATATTAAAATAATTGATATTATAAATATCAAAATAAATGTAATTTGAGACTTTTTATGAATTCCACTAATTTTATAGATTAATATGACATATTAGGATTGGTTTTAAAAAAAATTTAAGTAATAATGATGTTATAAAATTATCAAAAACATAATACCCAATAGTGTCAAAATTGGCATAAAAGAGTTGTTTTTTAAAAATATTATATTATTAATTGATATTCTATTCCTAAAAATCTATGGATCGGAAAAAGGACATATATCATGATATGTGTATCATTAATAGACCACTAGGGGGTCTCTTGGAAGTATATAGTATGTTTATTAACCATATAATATAAAAATACAAAGTGACATGGTAAATGTCAAACTAATTAACTAAGAGTTAAAACTAAACGATAAGGTTAATATAGTGACCCAAACCTATCTAAAATCTATTGGATGAATGGATTTAGACCCATACCCACCTTAAACATTGAATAATACACTTTGGAGCCATTATAAACCGAATATGAATTTATTATAAATTAATACATTATGTTTTTTCTAAAGAGCCCCTCCTCCTCCTTATAAAAGGACACCACTTATAACCATTTATTTATACCTTCAAAGCCATTCGGTTCAGAAAAAATCTGCCCCAATACCCTCTGGAATATCCTACATTGATCCTAGAGGCCTTTATTTAGTCAGAAAGCCAACCTAGGGAGCCCTTTTGATCAAATCAAAAGGAAGAACCCGAAGAAGAGGTAATGTTTTCACCACACCCTTTCAAGTTCATTTCTTCTTCAACTTCTTCTTTCTTTGTTATTTAAATTCTAAAATAATAACTCTAATATCTTCTATATAATTTTATTTTATTATAAATATGGTATAACCATATTCAGTATTCTATCCATCCTTTGAATGACATGTCACCATACGTGCGTAAGTACGGCCTACCACCTCCAAGTCGTGGTGTAATTGTTATTCAATACATTATTATTTGTATGTGTATAATAATGATGTTTAATTCATGTAAATAATAATTATAACATGATAATGATTCTATATATATAATATACCATCCAATTATATTTTATTTTAAAATCAAATGAATGATATTGTCGCTCGTGCATAGGTACAGATTACCGTCTCCACGAACGCGATGAGATTCATTCCCCATCGTATCTATTCAAAACTAAATTTTATTTGATGATTAAAAATAATTTTTAGATACATGATATAATTCTATATATGAATAATATACATCCCATCCATAACAAATATGCCTCACATAACAAATAATATAAATAAAAAATAATCTGTTAACACCCGAAACGATGATAATACTAAGATATTATTAACAAATCAATGTTAAAAGATCATATATGATATCATAATAATGTAGACGATTCTTGTAAAATATAATAATAATTATTTCACCATTATATAGGAGGTTAACCTACCCCCAACCATGGAAAAGTACAATTTAAGGGTTTATTTCACAATATCTTCATTATCCGAGGTTGTTTATACATATTATCTACCGGGTCCTCTTTATTATCCACATCCATGTTTCTTACCAATATATTTCATAAAATCATTACTATTTTATAGAATATGTGTTAAAGTAATTTATACCCTTGTTTGACTTTTTATAAGATGTTTATAAAGGAATATTTCTATCGTTTTCCAAACAAGGTCCTTTTTCACCATTTCGAAAAAATGAAGGTAAGAATGTTTTTTTAACATATACAGAGGGTGCCGATATTTTCAACCATTATAAACTTGTCAAAGCATGCATTACAAGCTTATAAGAATATTTTAAAAGTAAATGTTTTATTTTATAATTATGTGACTCTTAAATGATTTCAAAATAGAAAGAGATATTTCTCTAAATAGAGTTTTGATTTCATCTATGTCAACATCCTTTGATAGATTTTAAGTTTATTTGGAGTTGATTTATTATGATAAAAAAAATCCATATTGTATTGCAGGATTTGTGATATGTTTGACTGTGGATGTGATATTTTTATACCATTCATAATTTATGGTTAATGTATTGACATTTAGTATGCTAGTTTTAATACGAATGTTTATGATATGTTTAAACATTTTCATATGAGGAATGTATTGGACTTAGTAAGTGACGGGTGGATCCTGCTATAGCTCCTTGATGCATCGGTAGGTCTCATGAGACAACTATGTGTGGAATTTTTCAAGGCCCTTCCCCAATTTGATTTATTTTTTTGGCTGAGGCTTTAATAAATTTTATATGTCTTGGCCGATGCCTTGACAAAATGTTTCAGAATTCCGGCATTATTAATTCCCTCATTATGGAAATAATATTGATGGTTCATGTGGTCATTCGACTAGTAGAATACCCATGATTATGATTTATTATGGAATTATTTACTCAGCTTAGATTCTTTCCATAAAATTATTCATGTTTATTATTGGTAAAGGCATGTGGTTTCAATTATTTACCATGGTTAATATTTATGTCATTTTCCACGGTATTACATACCCTTACTGAGAATTTGAGCTCACCCCATTCTTATGTTTCATTTTCCCAGGATATGAAGAAGTTAGTTATGAGGGACTTGAAGGCATAATCTAGGAGGCTTGGATGTTTCTAATGAAATATATTTGTTTTGTATTTATCTTCAAGATGTAAAGTTGAACTTATGTATGAATCTTATTTCCAATAATACTAAACTGATCGGTCTTTTGAGACATGATTTCCTTGTGATCATACCAATATTATGTAATAATGCACCGACACTGGGTAACTAGGGTCGGGGCATTACAGTTGGTATCAGAGGAACATTTGTACAATCCTTGGAAACTAGATTTAGATAAACTCTGATTAGAGCACATAGACTTAAGATAGACTTTGAGGATTAGTATATAATAACTTCCTAAAATTTTGGTATTGTAGAGATTTTGTGAGTTTTCCGACCATTACATCCCTGTCTGGATACGGGCAGGTAGAGGAGGCTCCGGCACAGATGTACCTAGGGGTAAAACCTGAAAACACCGCTTTGAACTAGACTCGAATGGAAACTGGTGCACGACAATGGGCCTTGCTGCACTCTTGGTTTCGACACTCTCGAAGGATATGCTTAGGATAATTCTCATTTTCTTTACAAACCATTATGAAGGGTTTATTATTATATATTTCCTCAAAGAAAACATTTTTATGATTATGGATTATATCCATAAACTGTTCCATATTATGTTAAGTGTTTTAGAAGTTTGGATTTATGTATTTTGATTCATAATCTAATATAGTTTATTCCATTGTTTAGAAATGGCGCCTAGTGGAAGAAATGGAAAACTGTATCAATGCACGCACTCCATGTAAGGATTTCCCTCCTTCTCAATATAATTATAAAGGATCTGGTGATGAAACTAGTGTTGATCAGCTAATCACCATACTGGGATAACTCACTCAGGTTATGAATAATAACCTTACCCGTATTGAGAACCCTGATCCACAGTGTGGAGTGTCAATGTTAGATAACTTCATGAGGAAACAACCACCAACATTCAATGGGAATACAAATCCCTTAGTAGCTGAGCAATGGATAAATTATTTAGAGAAAGTATTCCATGCCTTGGGGAGTAGTGAAATGGAAAAAGTTATCATGGAAGTTTACCGCCTCACTGGAGATGCTAATCAATGGTGGTCATTGATTCAAAACATGAAGAAAGATGATGAAGTATCAAATATGGAATGGAGGGAGTTCAAAGATCTGTTTTTAGAAAAACACTTTTCTCGTGACCATTGAGCAGATATGGAAAGACAATTTCTGAGTGTGAGACAAAAGGAGGATGAGAATGTCATAAAGTATTAGGCCAACTTTACATGGTTATCAAGGTATGTTGTAGATTATATAAGTAACCCAAGAATTAAGATTGATCATTTCTTTGATGGGTTAAAACTGTTTCTCCATCGAGCATTGGTCTCACAATCCTTCCTAACATATAAAGATATTGTCTCATGTGCTATCAAGACAAAAAAACGAATTCTCTAAGTCTTATGACTTTAAATCAAAGAAATAGAAGAAGAGATCTGTTGAACACTCTTGGAAAGAAAATACGGAAACATGGAAGAAGGGAAGGATTGAATTTCCACCTTGTGATAATTATAGAAGGAAGCACCCTAGTGCCTGTCTAAAAGGAAAATTAGTATGCTACAAGTGTGGACAGAAATTCCATCTAGCTGATGATTGTAAAGGAAAGAAAGACGCTACCAATGTTCAATGATACAATTGTAGGGAGATGGGAAATTATTCAAATGAATGTCCAAAGAGCCAGGGAAACATATCTCAGAAAAGGCCTAGGGACCAAGGCCAAGCTTATACAATCACTACTGCTAATGTTGAATCCTCAAAAGACGTGGTGGAAGGTAATTTAATGGTTTCCTCAATTTTAGAAAATGCTTTATTTGATTCTGGATCATCGCATTTTTTCATATCTTCCTAGTTTTCTAAGAAAATTAGATATTTTCAATATTATTTAACAAGGTAGTTGTCAGTCAAAACTCTTAAGGGAAGTATCATTGCAATAATGTTTTGTGAATCAGTCCCCATTATAGCACATAAATGTTTGTTATCTTCATATATCATCGTCATACCTATGATTGAATTTGATATAATCCTCGGTATGGATTGGATTTCGGACCATGATTCAAAAATTTATTTTAAGTAGAATGAGGTTACTATTTTTGATGATGATGATAAGGAACACATTATCATTAGAGTGGAATCATCACCAGCTAATTCATACCTAGATCCGCCCCCAATAGCTCATCTAAATTCAGTTATCAGGGAGGAAGAGAATCAAATAACTGTGGGTGAGGAACAGAATGTTAAAATAGAGGATGTCCCTATTGTAAGAGAATATGTTGATTTGTTTTTGGAAGATTTACCTGGATATCCTCCAGAATAAGAAATTGAGTCTTCCATTGGTATAATTCCTGTATCAAGGCCTATATCGATGACCCCTTATAGAATGCCCACTGTGGAATTAGTTGAACTAAATAAACAACTAGAGAAATTGACTAGTAAGGGATTTAATCGCCCTAGTGTTTATATATGGGGAGCCCCTGTCCTTTTCGTTAAGAAGAAAGATGGATCTATGAGCTTATGTATCGACTACAGGGAAATCAATGCTATAATAATAATGAACATGTATCCCCTACCTCACATTGATGATTTATTTGATCAACTGCATAGAGCTCAATACTTTTCAAAGATTGAACTTCGATCTGGATACCATTAGTTGTGTGTGAATAAGGAAGGCATTACAAAGACATCATTTCGAACTTGGTACTGGCATTACAAGTTTATAATAATGCCTTTTGGATTAACTATCGCAGCCTCTGTATTCATGGATCTAATGAATAGAGTTTTCAAGGAATATCTTGATGATTTTGTGGGGGTATTTATTGATGATATCTTGGTATACTCCAAAATCTACGAGAATCATGAAAATCACTTGGGCATTATCCTAAAGACTCTTAGAAGACATGATTTATATTGGAATTTTAAAAATTTTGAATTCTGGCTTCAGGAGATTTCTTTTCTTGGCCATATTGTCTCTAAGGATGGAATCTCTGTTGATCCTTCTAAGACAAGAGCAATCCAAGAATGTCCTGCACTGATGAGTATAAACGAGGTATGCTGTTTTATTGGCTTAGCAGGTTATTATCGTCATTTCGTCTAGAACTTTGCTCGACTGGCTAACCCATTAACAAAGATCACACGTAAAGGGGTTAAATTTGTTTGGAAAAAAGATTGTGATGAATGTTTTGAAGAACTGAAGGGAAGATTATTCAATGCTCGTATATTTACTCTACCATCAGGGAATGATGCTTTTGTTATTTATAGTGATTCATCGAAGAAAGTACTTGGTTGTGTCATTATGCATAATGATAGAGTTATTGCTTATGCATCACGACAACTGAAAATTCATGAGCAAAACTAGCCTACTCATGATCTCGAGTTATCTTCTGTAATATTTTCTTTGAAGATATGGAGACATTATCTCTATGGTGAAAAATGTGAGATTTATACTGATGAAAAGATTTTGAAGTATATTTTCTCACTGAAAGAACTCAATATGAGGCAAAGGAGATATCTTGAACTACTCAAGGATTATGATTGTACGATACACTACCACTCAAGGAAGGAAAATAAGGTGGCATATGGTTTGAGTAGAAAATATCATGGAGTTTTGAACATGATGATAATTGAAAGAGATCCTATTTTCATAGATCTAGTGAAGATGGATATGGGAATTACCATGAAAGGTGAAACATCGATACTTTTTAAAATGGTTGACAAACCATATTTACTAGAATGGATAAAGAGTTAACAGATCAGTGATGAGGAGTTTCAAAAGAATATTAAAGCTGTGAATGATGGGATATTGAGAGACGTTGTGTATGAAGAAGGAATTTTGAAATTTTGGAAGAGACATTCTATTCCTGAAATACCTAATCTAAAAAGGGAATTGTTAGATGATGCTCATAGCTCAAATTTCTCTATACCCCCTAGGAACACCAAAATGTATAGATATTTGAACGAATAGTTTTGGTGGGACAACATGAAGTGGGAGATTTCTGATTTTGTATAAAGATGTATGGTTTTTCAACAAGTGAAAGCT
Source organism: Viscum album (assembly GCA_963277665.1). Taxonomy (NCBI): domain Eukaryota; kingdom Viridiplantae; phylum Streptophyta; class Magnoliopsida; order Santalales; family Viscaceae; genus Viscum; species Viscum album. Next base: position 1,496,393,770 of record OY728142.1, read on the forward strand.
AGAAGGCAACAGCCTAGAGGATTCATGCAACCTCTTCCCATACCGGAGTGGAAATGGGATAATATTATGATGAACTTTTTCATGGGGCTACCAAAGACTCCTAGAAGGAACGATGCAATATGGGTTATTGTTGATTGTCTTACCATGTCAGCACATTTTCTTGATATAAGAGAGGATCTACCACTTGAACGTCTAGGAAGACTATATATTAAGGAAGTTGTGATACTTCATGGAGTACCCCTATCGAATGTTTTTTATTGTGATCCCCGTTTCAATTCAAGATTCTGGAAAAGTCTTCAGAAGGCCTTGGATACTGAACATCGTTTGAGCACTGCCTACCACCCTCAAATAGATGGACAATAATAACGGACTATTCAAACCTTAGAGGACATTTTGAGATCATGCTCACTTGACTTTCTGGGTATGTGGGATCAATATTTACCTCTGGTGGAATTTTCGTATAACAATAGCTTTTATTCATGTATTCATATGGCACCATATGAAGATTTATATGAAAAGAGATGTCTCACGCCAACCAGTTGGGATGAAGTTGGTGAAAGAAAACTCGTAGTCCCATAACTGGTGGAAGAAATGATGGAAAAGGTGAAGGTAATACAAAACCACATCAAAGAAGCTCAATGTAGGTAGAAGATCTATGTTGATAACCGAAGGAAGGATTTGGAATTTCAGGTAGGAGATAATGTTTTCATGAAGGTATCTCCATGGAAGGGAGATATAAATTTTGGTAAGAAGGGTAAATTAAGTCCTAGGTACATCGGACCATTCGAAATTATAGAACGAATTGGGGATGTAGCTTACCATTTGGCAATGCCACCAAGTCTCTCCAAAGATCATGATGTGTTCCACATATCACTGTTGAGAAAATACATGCCTGACCCAACGCATGTAATAACTTATGGGAAATTAGAACTGGAACCTGATCTGTATTATTGTGAAGAGTCTGTCAGGATTCTTGATACAATAGAACAAGTTCTAAGGAACCAGACGACTCGTCTGGTAAATGTTCTATGGAGAAACCATAAGATAGAAGATGTAATGTGGGAAACCGAGGAACTTATGATGAAGAACCACACAATTATTTTCATGCGGTAGTAATATAGAAATTTCGAGGATGAAATTATTTGTAGGAGGGGAGAATGTAACGCCCCAAGCTTCCACGACATGCTTCTCTTTGAATAATACAGTAGCGTGTGTTGTACGCAACTTCGAGTTCTAACATACACCACATCCAATCGAACTAGCTGTTACGAATAGTAATACCCGCATTTTTAATTTTTATAAATTTTATCTTTCAAAATGGACTCCATTTATGGGTTCAGAATATCAAAATTAGCTTAGGTTGAAATTTTGGTATTTTTCTGAAAACATTCAATTTTTGATGAATAGTGAAAAAACACTAAGTTATAGTTTAAAACCAATTTGTTATTTCATTAATTATTTATTTTAATTATATTTATTTAAGGTCAAAATAGATGAATAATACTTATATATGTTCAATGCAATTCATTGGTGTTAGATTAGAATAATTGTTTATATATAAAAATTTTATTGAACTTTTCATCGTCTTTTACCCACCTCCTAGGAGAATTTGGAAATTCACATAAAACAAAATTTTACCGCTTCTGTGAGTGGAATTATAAAAATCATAGAGACACGGTTAATATCAAAGAGTAAAATTTGGTTCAATGAGATGAAAATAATTTTTGGTGAATCGTAACTTTTTACTTTTATTTACCACGATTAAAATTAAATAGGGTAATTAAGGGTAACAATGATATTAATATATCCCTAACACATGTCCTAATTAAATTGGAAAAGTATAGATCGACCAAAAACAACCTTAGGAATAAAATATTATCATTTAGGTACACTTGGATTAGATTAGGACATTTATTATTATTTAATTCAAAGAAGAGTTAAAAGAGTTAAAATCAATGTTGAATAACTAAATTTTTTTTAATATAGGGTTATACATAAGATAAATTCCATTTTTAATTTTCATTAGAAATATAAAAAATATTTCCTACATAATGGTATTTTATTTATAATTTTTAGTCCTTAAATAATTTAATTTATTTATGACACAATGGTGATGCAGTAATGACCTAATTAATGAAATATTAAAATAATTGTTATTATAAAAATCAAAATAAATGTAATTTGAGACTTTTTTTGAATTCCACTAATTTTATAGTTTAATCTGACATATCAGGATTGGTTATATAAATTTTTTTTGAAGTAATAATGATGTTATGAAATTATCAAAAACAAAATTCACAAAAGTGTCAAAATTGACATAAAAGTTTTTTTTTAAAAAATATTATATTATTAATTGATATTCTATTTCTAAAAATCTAATGTTTGGCCAAAGGACTTATATCATTATATTTTTATCATTAATGTACCACTTTTGGGTCTCATGGAAGTATATAGTATGTTTATTAACCATATAATATAAAAATACAATGTGACATGGTAAATGTCAAATTAATTAACTAAGAGTTAAAACTAAAAGATAAGGTTAATATAGTGATCCAAACCTATCTAAAATCTATTGGATGTAATAATTTCGGCCCATACCCACCTTAGTATTTGAATAATCCACTTTGGAGCAATTAGAAATATAATATGAATTTATTATATATTAATTCTTTATGTTTTTCTTAAAGAGCCCCTCCTCCTCCTTATAAAAGGACACCACTTCTAACCAATTCATCATACCTTTAAAGCCCTTTGGTTCGGGGAAAATCTTCCCAAATACCCTCTCAAATATCCTCCCTTAAACGTAGAGGCCTACCTTTAGTCAGGAAACCAATCTAAGGATCCCTTTTGATCAAATCAAAAGGAAGAACCCAAAGAAGAGGTAATGTTTTCACCACCCTCTTCCAAGTTCCTTTCTTCTTCAACATCTTCATTATTTGTTATTTACATTACAAAATAATAACTCCAATATCTTCTATATATTTCTATGTTATTACAAATATGGTATAGCCATATTCAGTATTCTATCCATCCTTTGAATGACATGTCACCATACGTGCGTACGTACGGCCTACCGTCTCCACTTCGTGGTGTAATTGTAATTCAATACATTATTATTTGGATGGGTATAGTAATTGTTTTTAATTAATGTAAATAATAAATATAGAATGATAATTATTTCGTATATATTATATACCATCCAATTATATATTATTTTAATTTCAAAATAATGATATTGTCGCTCATGCGTACGTACGGATTACCGTCTCCACGAATGCGATGATATTCATTCCCCATCGTATCCATTCAAAAATAACTTTTATTTGATGATTAAAAAAATTATAGACATGATATAATTCTGGATATGAATAATATACATCCCGTCCATAACAAATATGGCTCACATAACAAATAATATAAGAAAAAACGAATCCGTTAACACCCGAAACAATGATTAATTTAAGATATTATTAACAAATCAATGTTAAAAGGTCATATATGGTATCATATTAACATATATGATTATTTTATAATTTAATAACAATTATTTCACCATTATACAGGACTTTAACCTACCCTCAACCAAGGAAAAGTACAAGGTAAGGGTTTATTTCACAATCACTTCATTATCCATCGTTTTTATACATAATTATCTATTGCGACTTCTTTATCATCCACATCCATATTTCTTAAAAATGTACTTCAAAAAATTCTTAATATTTTACAGAATATTGGCGAAAGTCATTTATACCATTTTTTGACTTTTTATAATATGTTTATAAAGGAATCTTTCCGTCGTTTTCCAAATAAGGTCCTTTTTAACCTTTTTGACAAAATTACGGTAAGAATGTTTTTTTAACTTATACGATGGGTGCGACTATTTTCTACCGTTATAAACTCATCAAAGCTTCCCTTATAATCTTATAATAATATTTTCAAAGTAAAGGTTTTATTTTATAATTATGTGACTCTTAAATTATTTCAAAATAGAAAGAGATATTTCTCAAAAAAGAGTTTTGATTTCATCTATGTCAACATCCTTTGATGGATTTTAAGTTTATTTGGAGTTATTTTATTATTATAAAAAACTTTCATTTTGTATTGAAGGTTTTGTGATTTGTTTGATTATAGATGTTCTATTTTTATACCATTCAAAATTTATGGTTAAAGTATTGACATTTCACAAGATAGTTTTAATACGAATGTTTATGATTTGTTTAAACCTTTTTATATGTGAAATGTATTGGACTTAGTGAGTTATGGGTGGAGCCCGCTATAGCTCCTCAATGTATCTGTAAGTCTCATGAGACAACTAGAAGTGGAATAGGCCTAGGCCCTTTCCCAATTTGATTTATGGTTTTGGCCGAGGCCTTAATCATTTTTAGACATCCTGGCCGAGGCATTGAAAAATGTTTCAGAATGTCCAGCATTATACATTCCCTCTTTATGGAAATAATATTGATGGTTCATGTGGTCACTAAACTAGTAGAATACCCATGATTATAATTTACTATGGAATTATTTACTCCGCTCAGATTCTATCCATAAAAGTATTCATGTTTATTATTGGTAAATGCATTTGGTTTCAATTATTTACCATGCTTAATATTTATGCCATTTTCTACTATATTACTTACCGTTACTGAGCATTTGAGATCACCCCGTTCTTATGTTTCATTTTCCCAGGATATGATGAAGTTAGTTATGAGTGACCTGCAGGCATAATCTTGGCGGCCTAGATGTTTCTAATGAAATATATTTGTGTTGTATTTCTCTTCAAGCTGTAAAGTTGAACTTATGTATGAATCTTGCTTCCAATAATACTAAACTGATTGGTCTATTGAGACATTATTTCCTTGTGATCATGCCAATATTATGTAATAATGCACCAACTCTGGGTAAATAGGGCCAGGTTGTTACACAATATATACTCGACACCCCCTTCGATGATCTTCAGATTGGGGTGCTCGTCAAACTCTACCTCAACTACATAAAATCATGCATACACTTATCCTTGCACATGAATTTCTACCCCATTTGGGTCAACACATTCATCAGTTATGATATCCTTGAGAAATTAGGGATGAATATCTAGTTATATCCTCTATGCCCAAGGAAGCTCTGTACCCTTGTAATTATCTAAGGTAGATCCCAAGCTATCAGTGCCTCCACCTTGTATGTGTCCAATACCACTCCATATGTAGTGATAAAGAGTCTCATAAAGTGGACTACCTAAAACAATATCTATCATTTCTAGAGCTTCCCATAAAGCTGGTTCCCTCATAGTATGTCTATAACCATTCATAAGTGTCCTACATTCTCCTCCTCGGATGTCGAGTACACAATGATATCACCGATGAAGACCACCACGAACCAGTCTATGTAAGGCTGGAAGACCCAGTTCATGAGTCCCATGAACACTATTGATGAGTCCATCATGCCAAAGTTAATCACCGTATACTCATAATGAACATAGAGACATTTGAAAGCTATCTTCGGTACATCTTCATCTCGTATTGGCTTCTCGGGATAAACTAATATCAGGCCAACCTTTGAGAACCATCATGCCCCCCTCAACTAATCAAAATGGTCATCGATCCTCAGTAGTGGATATTTGTTCATTACCATCACATGGTTCAAGCACTTATAATCCACACAAAACCTCAATCTCTCGTATGCCTTTTTGGTATACAAAACTAGGGATGCTTGGTGTGAAACATTGGTTCCCATGAAGCCCTTCCACTTCAAATCCTTCAATTTTACCCTCATATCGCAATGTTCTATGGGATAAATATGATATAATGTTGAGGATATTAGTACCTTACTAGGTATTAAGTCAATGAAGATGTGTATTTCCCAGTGAGGAGGTAATCCTGGAACATCTTCAGCGACGATGTCCTCATACTCCGCTAGTACTACTAGGAACTTATAACTCATAACATCTGCTATAACGGGGGTCAGGATAGCCATTTGTTGAGTAATAGGATATACCCTCCTATTAATGAGTCCATCCTATTCTTCCTAGGTTCCCTTTTCACAAAAAATGGAAAACCTCATTCCATCACTATGGACACACCACACCCTTCACCTAAAAGAGTCAATCTGAGCATAGATTGAAGATAAACATTCGATTCCAAGAATGATGTCATAAGGCCTTGGTGCTGAAACAGAGAGGTTCCAATATAAACTATCATCTCTAAGGGTAAAGTCACAATATTGGAAAAGATGTGTGATCATCGAGTCTCCACTTGTAGGTGTCTCCAAGCATTAGGGTCAAGCCAACTGTTATATTAGAATATGAAGGTCTCAAACAAGATACATGGAAAGAAAGGAATGACTAGAACCTATTTTTATCTGTACGATAGCTAGAGAAGAAAATACATAGATCATACCTCAAATAATACATGGAGATCATAGGTCATAAGTCTCGACTGCATGCAACTATCCCCACCCCCTTCCTCCATCTCCTTAAACCCAACACAAACCACTTGGGGGCGGTGGTGGTAACAAGTCGAAATAGAAACCACCTCCCACTTCACTCCCATCTCCTCTACCACATTATCTACGCTATAGATCTACCTTCTCCCACCTCTTCCTCTACCTTGTTGGTATATCCACTCTCTCCATATTAGCATCACGAAGGGTTGGATAATCTTGAGCGATATGTCCACTGCTACCACTTGAGTAGAATATCCTCTCTCTATGATGAATAGATCCACCATTAAACCTTGAAATATAAATACTATATCCTAGGAACTCATCTTGAAATGTCTCCCATGTCTGGATCCCTCAAAATGATGTCGACTCCCAACTGCAAAGGTCTCTACACCTACCTATCCACTTTTGACTATCGTTGGATTCCTCTACTAGGACATGAATCTCTCAACCACCAAATCATTCTCAAGAACCCCAGAAATAGTATGAATACTCAGAGATATAATAATGGATCAGATGTCTCTATAAAAACCTCTCTATAAGGTCTGAGCCTCGATGTACTGATCCCTGACCATACCAGTAGTGTACCTGCAGAGGTTGGTAAATATCTAAGAATAATCAGCTACTATCACACTACCATGCGGGAGCTGAAGAAGATACAATATATCCACATCGCTATGAATAAATGGTGAAAACACTTATCTAAAGAGGATCTAAAATATATCATTGAGAGTCTCATCTCACATTGATTCTGGATATCCAAACTCAACCATTGTCTTGATAAGCCCTAGAGAATGCTCACCTCCAAGATAACCATCCGATTAGCTAGTGTGCTGACTAGATGGAAAACATAGGTCACCACCTCAAGATAGTCCTTAGCCACATGAGGTTCGATCATTCCTTAGAACCTAAGGGGTCTCTATCTCTAAAACTCATGGATCGTGCTCAGCCTGTGCTCCTCACCTACTAGTACTGTAGGTACCGTGGGTCGTTCCACAGGTTGTAGTGTAGCGAGTGAAGAATCTGGAGGTACCATATGGGAAAATAGTCCTTGTACTAAAGCCTCGTCACTAAGGGCATCATCCTCATGTTTGAGATGTTGAATCATACATGGTATTCATCACAGAGGAATCCTACAAGGAAATAAGTTGTACCATGGTCAATGATTATATTTGGATAGATGTCTCAAGAAGGATATGGAAACCCAAAACCATTCCAATATGATGCATGTACCTTTGTTTTCCCTACGACAATTTTTTTCATTCACTGAGTCAAAAAAAGGTTATCAGAGTCTTGGTGCATGGATATGTCGACTGCTACACCAACACCAGAGTCCCTAGACTAATATATGAACTCAAAATACTTAGCATTATTTCCCCAAACCAAAATAATAGAATCTCTATCTAAAGGAATTCCAACCACCAAATGGGGCCCATGCTGTGACTCCCCAAGCCCCCCTTCAATATGCTAGGGGATGGTTACTAGCACTGAGTATGCTTATCACTAAAACGGGAGGAATTTCCTATGTACACTCACACACACACACATCTCCTATCCCAAAATGATAAAATATAATAAAACACTAACAATGTAAATTCATGCATACCACTATCCCAACCAACAGAGTACGATAGAAGTAAAGAATGTAAAGAAAACTGGTCCGGAATACAAGACCACAAAAAGGGTCTGTAAACTAAATATTGAAACCTATAAACAAATAGGTACTAGGACTGCTACTCAAATCCATAGGAATACTTCATCCTGTATGAAATCACAAAGCTCTATCTAGTCTAGTTCTTCCTTGGAATCTGTGAAAATATTGCTCATTTGTTCAAGGAATAACATGTGTGGGAAAAGACCATGCAAGTGTGAGTATAACAATAATAAGTAGGACACCCTGAAACCACAAAGCTACACAAAAAAGGAAAGATACATTCATCTGTACACAAGTATATGTATATAACATATAATAAGGATATACATATATACTCAAACAAGATATGTAGTCTATAGGTAAGTCACAACTTCTGCATACCACAACTAGCGATCCAGTCTAAAGATTCCACGAAGCAGTCATCCGGGAGAATGCACTACTAAGTTTTATAGCACTGATGATATCCATCCAATAAGTACTATTCATCCAAAACCATCATGATAAGTAGATACAATAATATATATAAAGAGAGATATGATACATTAGATGAGGATCACATCCAGGTCCATGGGGTGATACAAAAAACTACATCTCGAATAAGCCTCTAATTAAGGGATTAATTCCTAGAAAATTTGGTCACATCTATTTGCAGAACTATACCTAGGGCAAGGAGAATGAATAGAGGATCCCTCATTGGGCCTCTCGGGGGATTACAACAACTCTATCTAAAAATTCCAACTGAAGGGATCATTATCCGATTTGTAGGAAATGATACACACAAACCCTGATGGAAATGATAAAGGGCACAAACCCTAATGAAACTTTTCCAATATGTAGTGGAAAAGGGATCCAATCCATGAATAAAGGGTTACACAACATGTAGTAGGATCACATGTCGTGTCTCTTTACCATGGGTACAGCCCATATACAATAACATGTGTTAGGTAATATGTCATGTAAAAAAGGTATGCACAACATGTAGAAAGGATAATAATCCAGGTTTTTCCATGTAGAGTCTGCCTGTATTCCTCATATATGTTCCAATACATGGTGTCAACATTTGTTCGACTGCACATGTACTAATACATGGGGTAGCCCATGTAGCTAGTCTGGGTCTGGCAATGTGGTGATGTATGTGTTGTGCCCTCCACCCTGAGTTCGTGTATCCCATAAGTTACATGTCGAGTCTCAAGGAAGGTTCCACATGATCTATGATAGATTTCACTTACCGTGTGATATTTTAAAGCTCCCTAAAACCCTATCCACCACTCAGTAGGGACCATATAGTGTGTACCCTAGAATATATGTTGTTTTCATCGTGATTTTCCAGAATCATAGTTCTTCTTTTACATGACTTTTCTGATCCACTGGTTCTCAATATGTTATTGAATTCATCCCTAAACTAAAGATCCAAGGTCACCTCATCATCATAACACTTAATCGATGACTTTTGGGCCTTCAATCGGCTCTGAAATCTGATTCTAATAACTCACATGAAGAATGATTGAAGAATGAAATATATTAAAATACATTGATTCTCCTATCTCCATCACTGTCAAACCTCCTCTAGGTTGTCCTAATATCGAATCTACATTCTCACATTGTTGCACCATGATTCAAAGGTGCAATGATTATCCATTCATATCCCTCAAAGAATGAGGAATATGCTAGAAAAAGGGTGAAGAAAATTCAAATATAAAAAACCTAAGGAACAAAACTACAAAATTTCAAATTGAATCCTAGATTTGTTCTCATATGAAAAATCAACAAGTTAAACAAAACAACAATCATAATCCTCCTCAAATCAATCATGCAATCAACCCATCCTTCATGAATGATCAAACCGTGGGTCATCCTATTCATGGATCAATAAGCCTTCATCATTGATCCTAATAATGGGAAAGAAGGAATTGAAAACAAAATTCCCTACCTATAGGTTGGATCGTTCGTTTTCGAGGATCCTTTGTCGATAGAAATATTTCAAGAATGATATCAATCCATTGTTCGTCATCACTCGTTGAGATATTTCTCAAATGTTTCTATCTAGAGATCCTAGGTATTTCTTTAGGGTTATGAATTATAACCCTTGTTACCTTCAAAATATACTAATTTAATACAAAAACACATCAATAAATTGATAATTAATTTTAAAATAAAATAAATCTTTAATTTATTTTATTGTTTTAGACATCCAAAAACTAATTTTCAAAGCCTACCCATGCCAGCCGATGATAGGCTTCACCTAAGGTAAAGTCACTCATATGGACATAATGATTCCCTAATATTTATGATTTGGGAACCCGTTTAGCATATTTTCTGAATTATTAGGATAATCCCTAATTCTATTTGATATATTTAATATATTTCAATCATTTATTCTGAGAAAACTGGGTCTCATAATCCCACACCGTCTCAGCTCTTTGTATCAAATTAATTCCATATAATATTTTAAAAATAATACATGTATAATCTAGGAAATTACATTGTCCCCACCTTAGGGATTTACATCCTCGAATAGAAAAAAAGGCTAATAAAAAATATGCGTGTACTATGTAGGAATATAAGCCTTCCGCTCCCATGTTCTCTCTTAAGGATTCTTGTAATTCTACTGGACACACACCAAGGGATTATCCCATCCACGAATGATCCTCTCCTGCTGATACTCAATCTCCACTAGGTACTCTGAAAAACATGCTCCATCCTCAATTTCCATCTCACCCCAGTCAATGATAGGTGATGTGGCATGTACATACCTCCTCAACTATGACACATGGAGGATTTCATGTAACCGGTGTAAGTACGGGGGGTAGAGCTAGGTGGTATAACACCTCACTAACACCAAGTAGTATATGAAAATGGCTAATGAACATTGGAGATAACTTTCTAGCCCATTATAATATCCACAACCCACATCAAGGTGAGACCCAAAGGAACACATGGTCTCTTTCCTCGAACCCCAATGACATCTGTCTCCTATCAGCGTACAATTTTCCAGCTCAAAGCAGTCTATATATTCTGAGAGATTATCTATACCTTCTTAGTGGTATCTCGCCCCAACAATGGACCCATATATGTATACTCTCATGAGTCAGTTCGACAATGTGGTGACCTGAAGGCTCTCCCATACAGAACCCTGAATTGATCCATACCAATGCTGGAGTGGTAGCTATTGTTGCACTCAAACTCCACCAATGGTAGGTGATCCCCCAATCTATAACAAAAATATAACATTAAATTTCACATAAATGACTGATTTTAATGTTTTTTCATTTAATTTCTATTATTTCTTTCTTTTCAGGGGTTTCCTAGGAGTTTTTGGAGAAAAGTGTGGTTACTTCAAGATTTCGGCTAAAAAGTGAGCCCATTTGTTGATTTAAAAAAATATTTTATTTCTTTTATATCTCATTAATTTTTATCATTTTTTGGTCATTACACCTCTCACTAGATCCAAAAAACTCTAGGAGAGCACCGCATGTTCCATTTTCCCTCTTTGGAGTGCATTTTCATCATGGATTACGGTGAATTTCTTCGAGGTTTCTCAAATCGTTTATATTAAAAAATGATATTTTTTTGTTTCATAAATCATTATTTTTTTACTATTTTTACATCATTTTAGTCCCCACTCTACCTTTTCAACCTTATTAAAAACTAAATTTAAATTTTGGTATCTTTTATATTCCAATATTGGTGAATTTGGGGCGATTTCGTCAAAGTTTCCCAATTAAGTGAATTCCTCTCTTGTTCCTTACATTTCCATATGGTTTCTCATCCTTCCATTATTTATTGATTATATATTCTACACTAGTAATGAAAAAAATAGCGTTTTATTATAACATTATTTTTAATGGGGGATTTTTTCTTCAATGGATGTTCTTTATAGATTTAGGGTTTATAAACCCTCAGATGGTTATATCGGGTGTGCGTTTTCATTCCGCCATAGATTTGAGGAAGGTTTCTCATTGCACATGTCCTTTTTCTTTAATATTAATCTTATTCATGGTATTTTACCCCTTTAAAAATTAATATTATTATTTTATAAGCCTGAAATAACTCTATTTGGTGTGTAAGGTGGTGTTTATTCCTTGTTTTGTGAAAAGTAGTGTTGTTTTATTATAAGAGTACACAAAAATTTATTGTTTAAATGTTATGTTATTTTTGACACTCGGATTATGATTTTTAGAACATTTATTTAAAATATAAATAATTTTTTGGCATGAAAATTTTATTTTATAACCTTTTTAGTGTTAAATGTAATTGGATTCATTAAATGTTGCATGCCATGTTTTCGAGAAAGTGCACGATTAAATTTTTTGTGCTCAAGGGGATACAAAATGATTACATTGGATTATTAAAAATATTTACATCATGTGAATCAATGTTTTTGGGTTATTTATGTGGGTTAAAATCTGGTTTTGGGTTTTATAATTAAATGAGTATGGGTTTTTAGGGTGTTTTGGCATGTGTTCCTGATAAATGGCCCGTTTGGAATCTCTGTAGAAATGGATGAGATTTGAATGTGTAACAAAAAAATTTAATGGGGATTATGTAAATGGTTTGTTGCTACCAATGGTGTTTTAAAACTCTTTATGAATATTGAAATTTGTTCTTTGGATAAATTTTATTTTTTTGGAGAATTCTTAAAGGACCGTTTGGATTTTTTGTTATAAAACTGGTTTTCATCTAAATTCCATGTTGTATCACTAGGGTCATTTTATGATTCATAAAATTGATTTATTAAATGGTTTTCAGGATGTAAAATATGATTTGATATGTTATTTGTGAGTTTTTTTCCTTAAAGGAGAATTTTCAAATAGATTTTATGTTCAAAACCTTGTTATACATCTTGAAAATTTTTTATGAAAATTTGAAGTGGTTTATTGACCTGTGAAAAAGAAATGAAACTTGGTGGAGGGATTTTTGGTTCATGTATGATTTAGAAATGAAATTTTAATGTGAAATGTTTATTTGATAACATGTTGAACTTTATTGATCACAAAGAGGGAAACTCAGGAATCCTGGTGGAAGGACGTGTACTATTATGTTAGTGATCAGGAGTGGTTTCGTTCCTATTTCATGTCAAATATTTGAAGATGAAAACACTAAATAAACAATAGTGATGATGTTGGAGACCATTAGGTTATGAGTATTTCTCCCTACTAGCATCTTGTGTATGTGAACATATATCTATTATGGTTACTTTTCATAGAGATACGACATACTTGGGGCCCACAGCTAGCTAGAGCCTAGAGATGTTCTCATGACTTGTGCACATTAGTTATTTTTCACTTACAGTCAGCATAATATGTGTTTGGTGGGTAAATTCAGTAGCATGTGTGTTATATTTAAAAGTGTACATTCTTTAATGTATCCTTCTTGAAAACTGTTTTCATTTTGAATTTTCATCTCTTTGAATTTAGTTACAAGTATTTCCTATTTATGAAAACATGAAAGCATTTTATTTTTTAATGTTTGTAGCATGAAATATTGTCTGGGAAAAATAATTTTAAATATTTTATTTCAAACATGAAATTTATGTTTCTTTTCTTAAATTAATTGCATTTAGAATAGAATATTGGGCTACCCTACTGAGTTTTAATAGTCACTCCTATAGTCTTATTTTGATTTTTATCTCTTGTGAAGGTTTCAACATGAGTTCAATTTCCTTGGGAGATTTCTAGGTGATGTGTTGGAGATTGTCCAGAAGGGTTACATGGGGTCATTTTGTATCAGGTTTTTTTGTTGACTTGTCTGGTTCAATTATACTTTTAATTTCATGTACAATTAATGTTTAGTTAAACTTTTATATAAATGTATGATGGGCTGTATGTTTATTTCTGATACTTACTTATTGTCTGTATTTAGGTATAAATGTTCCCTTTTCAATCTAAATGATTCCCTCGATGCTTTTATACATCCCTAGAGGATCGAGAATGCCTCTTGGGACATTTCATGGAGTTGCTTGGGTAACCAGTTCAGGGTTGACCCAGACTAGTTAGTGAAAAAATGGTATCAGAGCAGGTCATCTCTTAGTGAACCATGTTTTTAGAGCACCCTTATTATTCGAGGGATATCATGGTAGATGGAGTAATATTATTGAAACATGATGTTAGGTTCTAGAATAAAATTAAAAACTATTGCTCATTTTGATTGTTATATGTCTATGGGATGTCCGATTTTATTAGTTTCTTTTGATCTTTGGGATTGTTTGGTGATTGGTATATGACAAGGGGAGTTGGACTAATGGCCTCTACGATCTCGCATGGCCTGGAAATCCATGTGAATCATGGGCATGGTCATAAGAAGTCACTCCATGTTCTTGGCATGTTTGACATATGGTCTCCAACAATACGGCCAACTCACGCACTGATAGTAGTTTCCTTATGTGGGTCTCTTAGACCTTCCATGAATTCTAAATTTTTTTTGAAAATCCTACTGTGAGAATTGGGGAAATTGGTTTTCATGGAATGGGTGGATTTTAAAAAGTGTAATTTTGGTTTTAAATTCTTAATATAAGAATGGTTTTGGGAATTTTTGGTTTTTCTGAAACAAAATTTGGGGAGAAAGTGGATATAATTTAACGAGGATGAATTTTCATAATCTAATTTTATGGTTTGCTCAAATAAATTTTTTTGAAAGAATGATTTATTTTAAAGAGATTCTGAAAAAAAATTCAATGGGATGTTTTGGGATTTTGAAAAGTGTTTTAATATTATAAATTGGGTTTTGGAATTAGTTTTTAATTCTTGGTGTTTTCTGAAAAGGTTTTTTGGCTTTTGTCGCTGTCAGATTAGGAAAAAGGACCATGACAAATTTTTTAATTGTGAAAAGGTTTTTTGGAATATCATGTTTTTTTGGATGTTTTACTAAATGAAATTTTATTGGTTTTAAATGAAATAGTTCTTGAAAATGTCTGGGTTTTTGAGATTCTGAAAATATTTTGAATAAAGGGGTTGTATTTTGATGGAGAACTCGGGGGGTTTCTTTTTTAGTCATGGTAAAAGAGTTTGTGGTGTGGAAATATGAAAATTATTTTTTACTTGGTAGTAAGTGTGTCTATGTAAGATACTTGATTTTTGAAATTGATTGGATGTTTTGTATTTTAAAATTAGGATGTTAGTTTTATCTATAGGTGTTTTCTTGGGTTCTCACAAGCATATTTCTATAAGGATATATTGATGGATGCTTGATATGGAATAGTGTTTTGGTTCCTAGGGTGGAATGGGAATTTGAATGAGAGTGATACTAGATAAAACACCATTGGTGAAAGTGAAAATCCACCAAGTTAGTTCATTTTTTAAAAGTTTTTTAAGTAGAAAATTTGTTGTGTATTTGTAAACTGGTTTCTTTTGTGGTTTTCTTTTTAATGATTTAGAAGTGTAGTTTGTTTGGTATGAATTCTCATGTTCTAGAAGTGAAACTCATAGTGAGTCTTAAGATGGTATCTTGTTGGTTGCTCAATTTTGGAGAATTGTTCAGTGGGTTTTTGATAATATGATGAATGTTGTGACGTGGCCATATATAGTTCTCCATTGGAAAGACTTCCAGTTGAGCAGCCTAAGGATTTGTTTCAAGAATTAAATCCGCCTCTTTATATAACGACTCAACTCATTTTATGGAATATAGAGATATTTGGGATTTATTTAAAGTGTTTCCCTATTGTTATAATTTGTTTGGATATAGATTTTGGGTTCAGTTATGTTTATTTTTTCACCATATTCCGTATCCATTCTAATCCTCACTCCAAGTGATAGGAAATGGTTCTATGTATTTATGAGTTCCTGTTTAGATAAAGGTGTGTTGTTGAGAAAGTTAGTTTAGTGGTGGTGTTGTGATCCTTATCTCATGGCTACAGTGCAATAGATGATTCAAACATTAGGGCTCCGTCCATAGGCCTCATAGTGAAGCTTTTCACGTAGTTAGAAAATCACCAGAGGTGTGGGGAACCCGACTAATATTTTTCCTTCACTGTTGTGGTAAGGCATTTTATATGTTTTTTATTGTGGTTTCTTATCACTATAAGTTTCCTATTTTCTCAAATAGTGTGTTGGAATTACCCCTAAAATATTTTATATGGTTATTCCTTCTGAGATGTGGGTTTCTGATCAATTTCTATGTGTGGACCTCCAATGTGAATCAGGTTCGGTCTTGCTTTTACCTTTTCATAGGTGGAGAGTGTTTCCTGGTTCCTCTATTTATTTTTGGGTTTTAGTGTCCAACGATTGGGTCCCCGTCCCTCCCTACCCCAAGTGGTGGGGGGTTGATCCACACAGAAAGTGTTGTCCCAGTTCTTTTCCCCTCTATTTGAGAATGGGTGTTTTAAATTTTCTGGTTGTAACCCTCTTAAAATGGTGTTGTAGGTTGTTGTGGGAGAGTTTTCGTCAGACCAGGTGGTTGAGAACTGATTCTAGTTCATGTTTAATTGTTTTTTGTTCATTTATATTTGGTATCAAATGGTGGGGAGACTCATTGAGTCTCTAAAAGATCTTTACTTTACATGTTTTTTTATATGGTAGTAGTGATTTTATAGTGGGGATCTTGTTCCTCACCCCCTAAGTCATTGGATTTCATGAGTGCACTTTTGTTTGTTGATCGTTTGGTTCTTTTGGATAATGAAAAACAATATATTTCCTATCTTGTTTGTCAAGGTGGAGGATTTATCTTTCCCTTGATTCTATGGAAGTTGTTGTGATTTGGTTTTTTATTGGTTAGAGGCTTAAGTTATGTTGATGGTGGATGATATTTCCCTGGCTTGAGAGGTTGGAATGTGTTGATAAGAAATCCAGAGGTGTTGATCTTTCAGCAAGAAAGTGCTATGACTTTTTAGGGGTGAAACATTTTTATGGTTTGGGGAATTTTCACATCCATGAATCATTTTAAAGTTATATTTAATGTACATTATATTCTTGTTTTTTTGCAGGGGTTTTCTTGGAATTATTGGGGGAAAAGGGTAGTTACTTCAAGATTTGTTCCAAACATTGAGCCCATTTCTAGATTTAAAAAGTTAATTTATTTTTTTATATCACATTAATCTTTTATCATTTTTCGACCATTCCACCTCCCATTCGAGAGCACAAACCCTAGGCGCACCCCCATGTTCTATTTTAGCTCTTTAGAGAGCATCTTCAATGTGAATTAGGGTGAATTTCCTCAAGGTTTCTCAAATCGTCATGGATTGAAAAGAGAATTTATTTCTCCCATAAATCATTAAATTTTTATTCTTTCCCCCATTTAAGTCCCCACATGACCTCCTAATCCTTATTCGAACCTAAATTTCAATTTTGGCTAGTGGGAGATTCAACTATTAGTGTATTTGGGGCGATTTCTTCAATGTTTATCAAGTAAATTCTTCTCTTATTCTTTCTATTTCCTTTGCGTTTCTCCTCCTTCCTACTCCGACTTTCATTATTTATTGGTTCTATTTTCTCCACTATTCATGGAAGACGTATGGTTCTATTATACCATGATTTTTTATTGGGGGTTTTTTGGGTATGGTCTTCATTGGTTTAGGTTTTATAAACCCTGAGATTGTGATATCGGGTGCGCGTTCCCATTATTACAAGTATTTAAGGTAGGTTTCCCATTGAAAATTTAATTATTATTTAATATTCATTTTTTTCATTGTATTTGATCCCTCTAAACATTCTAATTACACTTTATAAGCCTTAAATAACATTATTTGGTGTATAAGGTGGTGTTTATGACTTGTTTTGTGAAAAGTAGTGTTGTTTTGTTATAAGAGTGCACATTAATGTTTGTTTAAATGTTATATTATATTTCACACATGGTTTTTGATGTTTATAAACAGGTTTATCAATTTAAATAAAATCATTTAATGAAAAATTTACTGTAGAACCTTTTTAGTGTTAAATATAATTGGTTTCATTAAATATTGTGTGCCACGTTTTCAGGAAAGTGCCCAGTTGGATTTTGTGTGCTCAAGGTGATATAAAATGATTATTTTGGCTAATGAAAAATATTGGATTCATGTGAATCAATGTTTTTGGGTTCCTTATATGGGTTCCAATTTTGTTTTAGTTTTTATAATGAAATGAGTATTGGTTTTTAGGGTGTTTAGGCATGTGTCCTTGATAAATAGACCATTTGGAATCTCTATAGAAATGGATGGGTTTTGAATGTGTAATATAAAATTTTAAGGGGGTTATGTAAATTTTTTGTTTTTTAAAATGGTGTCTTTACACATCTTTATAAATAGTGGAATTATTTCTTTTGATAAATGTTGTTTTTGTGAAGACTGCTTAAAAGTCTTGTTTGGCATTTTTCTTATAAATCTAATATTCTTGTGTATTACATGTTGCATCATTGGGGTTATTTTATGATTCCTAAAATTAATTTATTAAAAAATTTTGGGGCTGAAAAATCTTCATTGATATGTTATTGGTGGGTGTTTGCCCTTAAAAGATCATGTTTAAGTGGATATTATGTGCAAAGCCTTGTTATACTTCTTGAAATTGTTTTACAAATATTTTAAGTTGTTTATTGACCCGTGAAGTTTATGTGAAACATGGTTTAGGGATGTTTAGTTCATTTATGATTCTTAAATAAAATTTTCATTTTCAATGTGTATGTGATAACATGTGGAACTTGATTGAGCACAAAGAGGGAAACCCATGTATCTAGTTGGGTGGACATGTAATAATATGCTAGTGATCTGGAGCTATTTCATCCGTGTTTCACATAGAATGTTTTATGATGGAAATACTAACTAAACTATGATGGCGATGTTGGGGACTACTAGTTCAGGGGTATTGTTCCCTACCAGTGGTTCGTGCATGAGAACATATATATGTTATGGTTACTTTTCCCTGAGATATGAGCTGTCTGGGGCCCACTACAAGCTAGTGCCTAGGGATGTTCCCGTGACTTGTGCTCATTGTGTATTGTGTACTCAAATTATTTATATAGTGTTTTTGGTTGGAAAATTCCATAGCATGTGTGTTCTGTTTAAAATATTTCATTCTTTAAACAAGCCTTCTGGGAAACTGTTTTCATTTTGAAGTTGCATCTCTTTGAAATTGGATACTAGAATTTCCTATTTATCAAAAATTGCAATTATTTTATTTTGTAATTTCTGTATCATGGAACCTTGTTTAGAAAAGAAATTATATATTTTATTTCAATCTTTAAATTGATGTTTCTTTTATTTTAAGGTAAGTGCATTGGGAAAAGAATATTAGAATAACCTACTATGTTTTAATACTCATGCCTACAGTATTCTATTATTTTTATCCCATGTGTAGGTTTCAGCTTGAGTTTTATCACCTTGGGTGACATCTGATCGATGTGTTGGAGAGTGAATAGTGGGGTTACATGGAGTTAATTGGTTTTCAGATTTCCTCGGTTGAGTTTTCTATTTCAGTTTTAATTTCTGTTTCATGTACAATTAATGTTAACATTATCTTTTACATAAATGTATGTTTGGATTCCCGTTTCTTTCTATTTATTAGTTATTATTTATATTTTGTTGAAAAATTTCCCTTTTCACTCTAATTAATGCCCTTAGTTCTTGTCATCATCCATGTAATATCGATAATGCCTCTCTGGACATTCCGTGGAGTGGTTTGGGTTACCGGTTCAAGGTCAACCTGGACTGGTTCTTGACATGTAATCTCATAACTTGTCCTCTAGAACCTAAATGGTCCTCTCCGTCTAGCCATCTATCTGGGGATGAAATATTGTTCCCAAGAGAAACTGACTCCAAAATGCCTCTTATAATCTCTTCCATAACTAGGTTGTGAAATGATCATCATGATCAAAGACTATTATCAAGGGAACTCCATGGAGTCTAACTATCTCTTACACGTAGAGGTATCCCAAGCTCTCTAGTGAACTCTTCTTCTGAATTTCTGATAAGTGGGCCAACATGGTGAGTATATCAATGATCACCTAAATGGTATCATGCCCCCAAGACGTATGTGGAAACCTAGATATGAACTCCCTCGATATCCCATCACAATTCCACTCTAGAACCATAAGTGGTTGAGTCAAACCCTTTGGAACATGGTGCCCAACCTTCACTTACTGACATGTGAGTCATCTAGAAATGAACTCCACCACTACCTTCTTCATCCCCAAACCCCAAAACCACTGTCAATGGTCTTGGTACATTTCACTACACCACGATGTACCGGAAAAGGGATTGTATGTAACTCCATCAATACCTCATACCATAACATCACCAGTACCACTGTGAATTCTCTAAAAAGAATGATTTCCAACCTACATTTAGAATATCCATAACGGGCATACCCTATAGACATCTGAGAACATGAATCCTCACAGTCGGTATCTCAGAGATGTTCCCCCTGAATCGGTGTAATACTAGAGGGTTTAAAACCATCAATTACAGGTATGTTGTTCCACATCCATCCACAAAGGGTACCTGTAATGAGTCCAACTTCTCAAATTCCATGTTTAGTATTTGCAAACTTGATATACCACTGAGAACATATGCCACCACGTTCCCCTTCCTAGGAGTATATAAAATCTAAATTTCATTGTCCTGGAGGAATTCTAGACATCACATCTATCTCAAGTTTAAATATTTCTAAGAGAATTTATACTTGATACTCTTATAGTCAGAGTAGATGATAAACTACCTTCCCATAAGGTAGTGTCACCAAATATTCAATTCGAATACTACCACTACCAACTCAAGATCATGGGCTTTATAGTTCAACTTTTATGGTCTATACTAGTTTGAACCATAAGAAATCACTATTTTTCCCTGAATCAAGACACAGCCAAGCCAGGTTCTTTTTGAATCATTGAACACCACATACTCGACACCCACTTGTAGAAACATCAATATGGGAGTGCTCATCAATCTCTATCTCATCTAAAAAAACTCTCTTGTAACTTCTACATCCACAAAAAAGGTTTCCCTTTTCATGTAAAATATTCAAAGGGTGTTGCAACTATGAAAAAATTGGGAATAATCCTTTGTTATAACTCAGCCAAACCATGGAAACTCTACACCTTAGTAACACTCTTGGATAGTTCCTGAGCAAGAATTTGCTCTAAATTTGTTGTATCTACTACCACTCCAACCTATAAAATGATGTTTCCTAGAAAATGGGCTTCTTGAATCCATAACTGAAACTCTTAGATCTTCCCATAAAGCTGGTACTCTCAAAGTATATCGAGGAATATCCTCAAGTGTCTCACATTCCCCTCCTCGAATGATGAGTACACTAGGATGTCACCAATGAAGACCACCATGAATTGGTCTAAGTAAGGATTTAATATCCTGTTCATGAGTCCCATGAAAACTAATGGGGAGTTAATCATTCCCAAAGACATAACCATGTACTATTTGTGGCCATAACGATATCTGAATGTTGACTTCGGTATATCTGTATCCCGTACTCAAAGCTAGTGATAGCCAGATATTATGTCTATCTTTAAGAGTCACCAAGCCGCTTTCAACTAATCAAATAAGTCATCGATAATTGTTAGTGGATACTTATTCTTCATTGTCACTGATTACATGAACCAAAAGTATAAACGTAACCTTGATCTCTTATCTACCTTCTTGGAAAATAAAATTGGGCCTACCCAAGGTGAAACACTTGGTCTCACGAATCCCTTTCTCTACAATTGCTCCAAATGTACCCTTAATTCAAGAATGCTCTGCAAGATCCATACAATATGTAGGTGTAGATATCAATGTATTCATTAGGTATAGATCAATGAATAAGTCTAACTCACTATTGAGAGGTTATGCTAGAATATCCTCAGAAAACACCTCCTTGTATTCCTCAACCACTACAGGAAACCGGGGACTCATATCTTCCACTGCACTATGGGTCAGGCTAGCCAACTTATGTATGATCAGATATAACCTCCTATGTGTGAGTCCATCCCAAACATCTTGGGTTTCAGTTTGGCCAAAAAAGGAAAACGTGGTACCATCACTACAGATACACCCTACTCAACAAATAAAATAGTTATTCTAAGCATGGATTGAGAATAACTAGTCCATACCAAGAATGATGTCGTAAGGCCTAGACCCTATTACCAATGGTTCCCAACAAAAACTCTTTCCTCCAAGAGTTAATTAACACTATTTTAACTAGTGTGTGATCATAGAACCCCCTCCCATAAGAGACTCTAAGCATAGGGGTCGAGTCAACGGTTCCACTAGAATCTGTGAGTCTCGAAGAAGGGTCATTGTAAGAAACGAATGTCTGAAACATGTGTATATAAAAAATTAAATATAAAGTGTAAAGTATAGAGATCATACCATTAATCATCCATGGAGCCTAAGGAACATAATCCTCCATTACCTGGAGATGGTCCTGTCCCTATCCACTAGCTCCTTGAGCCTGTTGTGAACCATGTAGGGGTGGTGGTTATAATACATCAAACCTCAGTCCACCAGCTTCTATGATGCTTGTTACCCTACCACATCTAAATACCTATGGACCACCCTGATACTTCCTTTTACTCTATCTCGGTGGTCCCTTGACCATCTCTGAATGAATTGTTTGATGGGTCGGGCAATCTCGATCCATATGTCCCCAACCGCAGCACGAGTAACCCATATTCTCTTTCAGCTAACTCACTCTTACCTAGGAGCCCCACACTGCTGATCCATTGTCCGGGGGTCATCTCCAAGATTTCCTAACCTGCTTGGTTCCCTACGACTACTTTCAAATACCTACTGTCGGAGACCCGGTTACCTGGTTCTCAGTAGCAGCTGCCACTACCGGTGTCTTCTCTGCAATAAATATCATTACTAGTACAGTTCTCTATAGTACTCTATCATATGTAGGAATTATAAGGGATATCATGGATTCCATAATCTCTATGAGTAATCCTTGAATAATGGTTTATGACATGAAGAGTTGGTCTCATATCATATTTGTGGTGTATCGAGAAAGATAAGTAAATCTCACCGAGTACTCCACCACTGTCTGACTGCCCTACTATAGATGCAGGAACTCATATATATGTATTGAGTGTTACCTAACTGGAAGGAAATCCAATATGAAGGAATTCTTAAAGATTTTCCAAAATAGAGTCACCCCATCATGTCGCTGGGTCACTAATCTCCATCATCACCCTTATGAGCCTTGAAAAAGACTTGTGGCTATGATTTCCATCTGGTTGGATGGCATCCTCACAAGGAAAAAGAAATTTTTAACTGACTCTAGTCAATCCTCATCTACCTAGCCGTCTATATAACCCTCAAAACTAAGAGGAATCTACCCCAGGAACTCATGAAATGCACTCGTATTGTGTGAATCCTAAACTAGTAGTACTGGTAGTAACTACTACTCAACGGGTGGTGGTATCTCTAGTAAACCACCCATAGGTTCTATCTACTATAAATGCCCTTGTACTGATGCCTCGTCACATGGAGAATCATCCTCATGATCAAACAATGGAATCCTGACTGGGTATATATATGGAGGAATATTTATATAGAATAATATGTACCATAGTCAATATATTATACCTGGTGATCTGACTTAATAAGGACATGAGAACACACCCAAATCCTATATGATTCATTTACCATTGTTTTCCCGGCAACCATTGTTTTCATGTACTGAGTTGAAAAGTAGAATTTAGAGTCTTAGTGTATGGATACATTGGCCACCATATCAACCCCAGATTTCGTGGCCTAAAATCCGAATAAAAAACACTCAACACTATTTCCCCAAACCAACCTCATAGACTCTCGATTCATAAATAGAACTGACCTCTTATGATACCACTCTATTGTCACCCGTCCCAATGGTGCCCATGCCTTGACTCCCCAACCCCTCCTTCAATAGGATAGGGTCTAGTGATTAGCACAGAGTATAGATATAACTAACATGGGAGGAATTTCCTATGTACATGTACACACGCATAGATCTCCAATCCCAAAAAATTAAAATGTAAAAAAAACAATAAGAAATTAAATAAATGCATACCACTATCCTGATCAAAAGAAGTAAATTAAGTAAAGGAAACTGGGAAAGAATATAAGAGAACCAATAGATTCTATAAACTACAATGTCTATCTTAGAAACAAATAGGAAATGGGATAGCTACTCAATGACGTAAGAATACCTTTGCCTATCTAAACCCACAAAGCTTCGTCTTGTCATTGTCCTCCCTAGAATTTATAAAAAGGATTCTCATATGCACAAGACATAACATGTGTGGAAAATATGATTTAGGGGTGACTATAACAATACTATGTAGGGAACCTTGAAACCAAAAATAAATACACAAAGGAATGATACAGTCATCTCTACCCAAGTATATTTCTACATCATATAATAATGATATCTATATTTACTCAAACAAGACATGTATTGAAGAGGTAAGTCACAACCACCGCATACCACCACTAGGTATCTACTATGAATATTATATTAAAAACTCATCTGGAAGAACAACAACACCCCAAGATTTCATAGTATGTTATTTCTTCAAAGCAATTCATTATCTTGCACTACCCACAACACCGAGTTCAACCGCACCACGACTTACCAAACTAACCGTTCAAAAGTGGTTATGAATAGTATTAAGTGAATTTTGAACTTTATATAATCCTTATAATTTTATAATCCATATTATGAGTTTCTTAGACATAATGTGAAAACAAATTCATTTTTTAGATAAAAGAAGTATCTTTTAAAAAATGCACTTTTACCGCCTTTTAATTGTAAACCATTTTTAAATCCAATATTTGAACCTATTATATATTAAATTTGAAAAAATAAACTTCTTCTTTAGAATCAGGACATATGAATTTAGTTTCAATAAATTTTTGGTGTTTTTCTGATGACTTTTATATTTGGGTGAATAGTGAAAAATACTATATTTTAACTGAAGACAACTTTTTTAATCAAAAAAAATTATAATGTTAAATTATACATTTCAATGTCTTGGAATTATAAATAGATTTTATTTTTACTATTTAATTCAATGCTTGTAATTTTATGTAATTTTACTTTGAAATTAGACATCAACAAGTGTTAATCTTATGATAGCAATTATTTCTTAAAAATACGCCTTTCGTTTTTTACAACGGGAATTAATTTTAAATTAATAAATGCAACTTCTATGTTTTTAATTTGGTAAAATAAACTTCATTTTTGAATTCTGAATATCAAAATTATCTTAGGGTGAATTTTTGGTATTTTTATAAAAACATTCAATTTTTGATGAATAGTGGAAAACATTGAGTTATTCTTTTAAACCGAATTTTTATTTAAATAATTCTTTATTTTATTTAAATTTATTTTAGGTCAGAATAAATATATAATACCTATATAAATTCAATGTAATTTATTGGAGTCATTTTATAATAAGTTTAGATATATAGAATTTTTATTGAACTTCTTACCGTATTTTACCCACCTCCTAGGAGCATTTGCAAATTTACATAAAACTTAATGTTAAAACTTTTGTGAGTTTAATTTAAAAAATCTGAGAGACATGGTTGATATAAGTAAATAAAATTTGGTTCAATAAGAAGAGAATAATTTTTGATGAATAGTACCTTTTTACTTTTATTTACCACGGTTAAAATTAAATAGGGTAATTAAGGTTAAAAATGATATTATTATTATTACCCTAACACATGTCATAATTATATTGTATAAGTTTAATTCGACCAGAAACAAAATTAGGAATAAAATATGATCCTTTATGTCCACTTGGATTGGATTAGGACATTTATTATTATTTAGTTCAAAGAAAAGTTAAAAGAATTAAAATCAAAGTTTAATAACTAAAACATTTTTAATATAGGGATATACAAAAGATAAATTCGACTATAAATATTCATTAGAAATATAAAAATATTTCCTACATAATGGAATTTTATTTAAAATTGTTAAACATTATATAATTAAATTTATTTATGACACAATGATGATGCAGTAATTACCATATTAATGAATGATTAAAATAATTGACATTATAAATATCCAAATAAATGTAATTTGAAAATTTTTATAAATTACAATAATTTTATATGTTATTATCAAATTTTAGTGTTTTTTAGATAATTTTTTTTAAGTAATCATGCTGTTATGATTTTAGCAAAAAAAGAAATACCAAATAGTGTCAAAATTGACATAAAATAGTTTTTAAAACAAATATTATATTATTAATTGATATAATAGTCCTAAATATATAAGGATCGGCCAAAATACTTATATAGTAATATATATGACATTAAAGAACCAATTTGGGTTTGATTTGAATTTTATAGTATGTTAATTAACCATATAATATAAGAATACAAAGAGACATGGTAAATGTCGAACTATTTAAGTAAGAGTTGAATCTAAAAGTTAAGGTTAATGTGGTAACCTAAACATATCTAAAACATATTGGAAGAGTTTTGTTTGACCAATACCCACCATATACTTTAAATAATTCATTTTTGAGCCATTAGAAACCTAAAATTAATTTATTATAAAATATTATTTTATGTTTTTTGTAAGGTGCCCCTCACCCCTCTTATAAAAGGGCACTTCCCCTTCTCTCAGATTCACACCCCCAAATCCATTTGTCTCGGCCAAACCATATCCAAAAGTCCTCCCAACTATCCTACAATCATTATAGATGCCTTTATTTGGTCATAAATCCAACTTTATGAGCCCTTTTGATCAAATCAAAAGGAAGAACCTGAAGAAGAGGTAATGATTTCACCACCCTCTTTCTAGTTCTCTTATTCTTCCACTTACTCTTTCATTGTTGTTTCCATTATAAAATAAAAAATCCAGTATCTTATATATACTTTTATTTTATTATAAATATGGAACAACTATATTAATTATTCTATCCATCTTATGAATGATAATGTCACCATGTGTGCATAGATACGACTTACCGTCTCCATGCCGTGGTGTAATTTTTTATTCAACACTATGTTATTTGGATGGATATAATGATTAGTAATTTGTATATAAATAATTAAAATAACATGATCATGTCTCTGTAAAATTAATATACCATCCAATTCCACACTTTTAAGGAAATGATATTTTTGCTCATGCGTACGTACGGATTACCGTCTCCACGACACAATGAGATTCATTTCCATGTTCACCATTCATCGATGATTATAAAAATATATATTCCTAACATGTATGTAATATATGACATAATAATGGTACTAGTGATATAAATATTTATATTTATTTATTTATTTATGTACTTACATATATTTTATTCACTTACTTCTGTTCAATAAGATATGAAAACAGAAACAACGTTTATGCATACGTTCGACCTACCGTCTCAATAAATGGTGTTTTCCATTTCATATATCTATTTGTTATAAATATTTATATTATAAATATATATGATATATTAATCAAGGATTATATTCTGGAATTATATAAATCATGACCTGAATGATACGGTCAAGAATAACAAGTTAAAATATGTACGATAAAGATAGTGATTATTAACAGAAATGTTAATTTAACATGAAAATCATTATTAAATGGGCAATATAAATTCATAAGTGAATACTGTATGATATAATAAATATTAATATGGTCTTGGTTTAATCTAATAACTTACAATGGTCATTACACAGCAGTGTAAACTTACCCTCAGCCAAAGGAAAGTGCAAGGTAAGGGGTTTCTTATCTCACTTTTAATTTCGTCATATTTCTATTGTTCATCACTTATTTATTGCATGTGGTGTATTCAGTACTAACATTTGATATATATTATCATGATTCTCTTTATATTCATGATAATTTTTTATTCATTTTGTGGTTATTGATTATTTTTCATATGACTCGATTGATTACAATGAGGTAAGGGTTATTTCCTCAATCTCATTATTATCTGAGATTGGTCATGTGTAAGTATTTTCTGGGACATACCTATCATAGATACCCATATATTATAAAAATGATTTCAAAAGGAATATTGTAAAGTTTTATGGGAGGTTCTATATAACTAGATCATCATTGTAAAGGTTTTAAATATTTATCTTTTTAATCTCTTTTAATTAATGTCCGTGTTTTCAAAATGATTTTAAGGATTTATTTATATCGACATGAATGCTTTGAAATGATAATTATTTGAAAAAGTTTGAAAGTGTTATGTGAAAATTTGATTCAAAAATCCCTTTTAAATGACTACCTTTATAAATTGTGATAATTTTAAACGATTTCATTGTAAAGGGGTATTTCTCTCAAAGTATTTTACTGATCATTTTCATCTATGTCAACATCCTTTATTGGATTTTAAGATTATTTGAAGTTAGTTTATTATGATACAAATCATTCATATTGTATTGAATGTTTTGTGATGTTTGACTTTGGATGTGTTATTTTTATACCATTCATGTTTTATGGGTAAAGTATTGAAATTTTGTATTCTAGTTTTAATACGAATGTTCATGTTATATTTAAACCTTTTCTTATAAAGAATGTATTGGACTAGTATGTTACGGGTTGGGGACTGGTAAAAGTATGCCCTCCAGGTTGGGGTCCGGTTACAAAAGTCCCTCTAGGTTGGAGTCCGGTAACAGAGGCTCTCAGGGTTGGAGTCCAGTTATAGAGGCTCCCCGTGATGGAGTCCATTTACAGAGGCTCCCCGAGTTTGGGTTTGGTTAAGTTAGCCCATAGGTCCTAGGACGAGGCCATGACACAAAATTTAACATCCGTTATTATACATTCCCTCATTATGAAATTAGTTATTACATGTGATTATTAGACTAGTATAATATCCATGTGATTGTTTATATTGTGATGTTTGATTTATTTTTTCCATATTATGTTCAAGATTATGTTTAAAAAGGCTGTTGTTTTTATTACACATCTTTCCTTAAAAGTTTATAGCTTCCGCTATATTATTTACCCTTACTGAGAATCTAAGTTCACCCCTTTCTTATTTTTTATTTTCCTAGGATCCAAAGAATTGTTTTATGTTTGAGATGCATTGTCATGCTAAGGGAGAAATGGAGTTCTCAAAAGATTATTGTTTTTTGTGTTGTATTTTATAAAGTGTAATGTATCGTCCATGTATGTAATCTATTATCCAAGACTACTAAACTGACAAGTATTTCGGGACTTGATTCCGTGTAATCATGCAAATTTATTAAAATAATTCACCGGCTCTAGGTAACTGGGGTAAGGGCATTAGAGTTGGTATCAGAGGAAGTTTCGCAATAACCTTGGAAACTATATTTAGATAAACTCTGATTAGAGTACATTACCCTGAGATAGAATTTGATGATTATTATAGACGAACTTCCATGATATTTGGTAATGTAGAGATTTTGTGAGTTTTACAAGAAATACATCTCTGTCTGGATACAAGCAGGTAGAGACGGCTCTGGCAAAGATGTACCTAGGGGTAAAATCCAAAAACACTACTTTGAGCTAGACTTAAGTGCGAACTGGTGCACGACAACGGGCCTTTCTGCACTCTTGGTTACGAAACTTCTAGGGGATATTCTTATTTTCATTACAAACTATTAGTAAGGGTATATGAGTATATACTTCCTCAATGATTTTTTTTATGATTATGGATTATATGCATAAATTGTTTAATTTATGTTAACTATTTTACAAGTATGGAATTATGAATTTCGAATCATAAACTGACATGGTGTATGCCATTTTTTAGAAATGGCGCCTGATATAAGGAATGAGAACTCAAACAATACGTATGATCCAAAGAGTAAGAAGGATCATATCGTTCATTGTATTAAGCCAACATTTAGAAGGGAAAAAGTATCCCACGTATTCTCAACATATAACGAAATAAAATCATGTGTTAATAAGATAAGTAATGAGTTCTCTGAGTCCTATGTCTTTGAAGGGAAGGAAGAGAAGAAAAGGATGGTAGAGAGAAATATGAATAAAGGGAAGAAGGGAAAAAAGGATTTCTCCCATATGTGATAATTGTGGAAATAATCACCTTTGGAAATTCTTGAATGGAACGTGAGTTTGTTATGAGTGTGGAGAAAAAGGACACCATGTACGTGATTGTAAGGATAAGAAAAATGTTTCATGTGTATAATTCTTCATCTGTAAGGAGTTGGGTCACCACCCAAATCAATGTCTACATCATCAGATTATACCCCAAATGATACTATTGGATAATAACAAAGTTATGATTCAACCAAAGATAAAGAGGAATGATTGGATTTAATATGTTGTTATTAAAGTATTGTTTCATTTGATTGTTGTATTAATTATATACATGTTAAAATAATTGTTGAGTATATAAGGATTGTACCGCGGTACTATTTTATTGAGGATTTAAGATTATATGGTTCTATGAAAAGTGACATAATTTCAAGCTGAACATTTTGGAAAATACATGGTTGAAGGAAAGTTAATCCTTAATATGGTCCTGATAATGAGGTAGTGATTTTGGAATACGAGATGGTTGATTTGGATAAATTATATTGGATATTCTTGAATTCCTTGAAACTAATTAATGATTTGTATATTCCATCATTGTTGGAGTTTACAACATTTTTGGATAGAAGGAGTACATCCAGTATTCTATAAAAAATAATGGAGCATGAATGTAATAAATAATGTTTTATGGTAATTCAGTATGTTGTAGTGTTTTACAAGAATACATGATGAAGGTGTTCACAGGTTATTACCTGGAAAAAAGGATCTTCATTATGTTTAACTTCCTTTTAAATTTTGGACTATGAGTTTGAATAGAAATATTTTGGATATGGTTAAAGGTTGGAATGGATTATGTTTGAAACTAGATACTATTATTAATGTTATTTTTTTGGATTTTTATAAAAATTACAACACACATACCGTGTGACAACTCATCGCGTCAGACAAAGCTACGAGAATCGAACCCACAACCATAGTGTGATTGGGATTTATCTCCTACCATTGGACTACATGAAGTCCTTGGATTGTATAATGTAGATTATTTTTTAAAGGGTCTGATAGGTGAATTATAAATTCATTTTTTTAACCCTATACAAATAGGATAAATAGAATATATTTTTCAAGTTATATTATCTTTTAGAGTGAAAGATGAGTTTGTGGTAGAAAATAGTTAAAGGATGGAACTCTACTTGTCATGTATATATATATATATATTTATTCTCCTATTCTATGTAGAAATTAATTCTTAAACATCCAGTAAGAGATATTTGAACTAAAAAGGTGTTATCCGAATACCTTATGTTTTGTTCGACCGATGATATTTTAAATCATCATAGATTGATGGCTTTGAGGCCCTCAATTCTACAATTGTTTGTGACTGATGACCTCAATCACTCCCTATAAATATTTATGTTTTTCCTCTAGTTATGTGTCTATAATTTCCACCAATGTTCTCCTAATTGATATCATAATTTTGTGGTGAATTTTTCATTCCCCTTTTCCTCTTATTAAGACTAAATTTTATTATCCTAATTACCGATGTGGGTTTTACCACAAAGGTATTTTCTATTTTAAACATTTTATTTTTGAAGTACCATTTCAAATTGCGAGGACGCAATTTATTGAAGGATGGAATAATGTAACACCCCATGATTTCATAGTAAGTTATTTCTTTAAAGTAATTCAATAACTTTCACTACACGCAACACCGAGTTCAATCGCACCACGACATACCATACTAACCTTTCAAAAGAGGTTATGAATAGTATTAAGTGAATTTTGAACTTTATATAATCCATATTATTTTAGATTCCATATTATGAGTTTCATAGACATAATGTGAGAACAAATTCATTTTTTAGATTAAAGAAGTATCTTTCAAAAAATATACTTTTACCGCCTTGTAATGGTGAACCCTTTTTAAATCCATTATTTGAAACTTTTATATATTCAATTTTACAAAATAAAATTCTTCTTTAGAATCAGGACATATTAATTTAGTTTCAATAATTTTTTGGTATTTTTCTGATAACTTTCATATATGGGTGAATAGTGAAAAATACTATATTTTAACTAAAAAGAACTTTTTTAATCAAATTAATTTATAGTGTTAAATTATACATTTTAATGGTTTGGAAGTATAAATAGATTATATTTTTACGATTTAATCCAATGATGGTCATTGTATGTAATTTCACTTTGATTTTTTAACATAATCAAGTGTCAATCTTTTGATAGTTATTATTTCTTAAAACTATGCCTTTTGGTTTTGTCAACAACAATTAATTTTAAATTAATTAATAAAACTTCTATATATTAATTTTGGTAATATAGAATTCATTTCTGAATTCAAAATTTCAAATTATCTTAGGCTGAATTTTTGGTATTTTTCTGAAAACATTCAATTTTTTGATGAATAATGAAAAACACCGAGTTATTGTTTAAAACAGAATTTTTATTTAAATAATTATTTATTTTATTTAAATTTAGTTAAGGTCAATATAAATACATAATACATATATAAGTTCTATTTAATTAATTGGAGTCATTTTATAATAATTTTAGATATATATAAACTTTATTGAACTTTTTACCGTTTTTTACCCACCTCCTAGGAGCATTTGAAAATTTACATAAAACAGAATTTTACTGCTTCTATGAGTAAAATTTAAAAAATCCTAGAGACACGACTGATATTAGTAAGTAAAATGTGGTTTAATAAGATGAAAATAATTTTTGGTGAATAGTATATTTTTTCTTTTATTTAACGCGGTTAAAAGTAAATTGAGTAATTAAGGGTAAAAATGACATTATTCTTACCAAAACACATGTCTTAATTCTATTAGATAAGTGTAATTCGACCAAAAAAACATTATGAATAAAATATTATCCTTTAGGTCCACTTGTATTAGATTAGGACATTTATTGTTATTTAATTCAATGAAAAGATAAAAGAGTTAAAATCGATGTTTAATAACTAAAACATTTTTAATATAGGGTTATACCTAAGATAAATTAGACTATAAATATTCATTATAAATATAAAAAGAATTCATACATAATGGTATTTTATTTATAATTTTTACACATTAAATAATTAAATTTATTTATGACACAATGATGATACAGTAATTACTATATTAATGAATGATTAACATAATTGACATTATAAATATCCAAATAAATGTAATTTGAAACTTTTTATACATTACACTAATTTTTTAAGTTATTATGACATGTTAGGGTTGGTTAGAACAATTTATTTGAAGTAATCATGTTGTTATGATTTTAACAAAAAAATACCAAATAGTGTCAAAATTGACATAAAATAGTTTTTAAAACAAATATTATACTATTAATCGATATAATAGTCCTAAAAATCTATTTTTTTTGGAAAACAATACTTATATAATAATATATATGACATTAATGAACCAATTGGGTTTATATTGGAATTTTATAGTATGTTTATTAACCATATAATATAAGATTAAAAAGAGACATGGTAAATGTCAAACTATTTAACTAAGAGTTAAATCTAAATGTTAAGGTCAATATGGTGACCTAAACCTGTCTAAAACCTATTGGATTAGTGGTTTTCGACCCATATCCAGCTTAGCCTTTAAATAATTTATTTTTGAGACATTAGAAACAAAAATAATTTTATTATAAAATAATATTTTAACTTTTTCCTAAGGTGCCCCGCACCCCTCTTATAAAAGTCACTTCCCCTTCTCTCAAATTCACACCTACAAAGCCATTTTTATTGGGACAAAACTTCCCAAATATCTTCCCAACTATCCAACAATCATCATATAGGCCTTTCCTTGGTCATAAATTTAACCTAGGGATCGCTTTTGATCAAATCAAAAGGAAGAACCTGAAGAAGAGGTAATGATTTCACCACCCTCTTTCAAGTTCTCTTATTCTTGAACTTACTCTTTCTTTGTTATTTCCATTCTAAAATACTAACTCTAGTATATTTTATATAATGGGATGTTTTTATAAATATGTCACAACTATATTCATTATTATATCCATCTTATGAATGATAATGTCACCATGCGTGCATACGTACAACTTACCATCTCTACGCCGTGGTGTAATTTGTTATTCAACACTATGTTATTTGGATGGATATAATGATGAGTAATATATATATAAATAATGAAAATAACATGATAATGTCTCTATAAAACTAATGTACCATAAAATTCCTCACCTTTATGAAAATGATATTTTTGTTCATGCGTACGTACGGATTACCATCTCTACGACGTGATGAGATTCATTTCTACGTTCACTATCCATCGATGATTATAGAAATATATATTACTAATATGTATGTAATATATTAAATAATAATTCTACTAGAGATATATCTATATATATGTGTATTTATTTACATACATATATCTTATTCACTTACTTCCATTCAATATGATATGAAAACAGAAACATCGTTTATGAGTACGTACAGCCTACCGTCTCCATAAACGGTGTTTTCCATTTCATATGTCTATCTATTATAAATATTTATATTCTAAATATATATGATATATAAATCAAGTTTTATATTATGGAAGTATTTAAATCATTACCTAAATTATACGGTCAGGAATAACAAGTTAAAATATGTACGATAAAGAAAGCTATTATTACCTGAAATGTTTATTTAACATGATAATCATTATTAAATTGCTAGTATAAAGTCATAAATGAATCATGTATGATATAATAAATATGGATATGTTCTTTGTATAATATAATAACATACAATGGTCATTATACAAGATCTTAAAATTACCCTCGACAAAAGGAAAGTGCAAGGTAAGAGGTTTCTTATCTCACTTTTAATTCTGTGAAATTTCCGTTGTTCACCACTTATTTATTGCATGTGGTGTATTGTGTACTGCCATTTGATATATATTACCATGATTATCTTAATTTTTAAGATATTTTGTGATTCATTTGGTGGTTATTGACTTTTTTTCATATGACTCGATTTATTACAACGAGGTAAGGGTCGTTTCCTCAATATCATTATTATCCGAGATTGTTCATGTGTAAGTATTTTCTGGGAAATACTAATCATAGATACCCGTATTTTATAAAAATTATTTCAAAAAGAATATTTTAAGGTTTTATGGGAGGTTCTATTTTACTAGATCATGATTTTAAATGATTTAAATATATATCTTTCTAAACCCTTTTAATTAATGTCCATGTTTTCAAAGTGATTTTAAGGATTTATTTATATGGACATGAATGTTTTAAAATGACAATTCTATTAAAACATTTCAAAGTGGTATGGGACACATTGATTCAAAGATCCCTTTTAAATGACTACCATTATTAATTGTTATAATTTTAAACAATTTCCTAGAAAAGAGGTATTTCTCTCAAAGCATTTTACTGATCATTTTCATATATGTCAACATCCTTTAATGGATTTTATGCTTGTTTGATGTTAATTTATTATGATACAAATTGTCCATATTTTATTGAATGTTTTGTGATATTTTTGACTATGGATTTTTTATATTTATTCCATTCATGGATTATGGATAAATTATTGACATTTTGTATTCTAGCTTTAACAAGAATGTTTATGTAATATTTGAAACGTTTCTTATGATGAATTTATTGGACTAGTATGTTTTAGGTTGAGGACCGATAGAAGTGAGCCCTCTGGGTTGGGTTCTGGTTACAGCAGACCCTCTGGGTCGGAGTCCAGTTACAGAGGCTCTCCGGGTCGGAGTCCAGTTACGGAGGCTTTCTGGGATGGAGTCTGGTTACAGAGGCTCTCCGAGTTTCGGTCTGGTTATAGTTAGCCCACAGGTCCTCGCATGATTCCATAACACAAAAATTAAAGTAATGTACTATAAATTCCCTCTCTATGAAATTAGTTATTACATGTAATTATTTGACTAGTAGAATATCCATGTGCTTGTTATATGGTGATATTTGATTTATTTTTTCTACATTATGTTCAAGATTATGTTTAAAAAGGTTTTTGTTTTTATTACACTTCTTTCCTGAAAATATTATAGTTTCAGTTAAATTATTTACCCTTACTAAGTATCTGATCTCACCCCTTTCTTATGTTTAATTTTCCCAGGATCCCAAGAAGTGTTTTATGTTTGAGATGAAGGGTTAAGATAAGGGAGTAATGGTATTCTCAAAGTATTTTTTTGTGTTGTATGTTAGAAAGTGTAATGTAACATCCATATATGTAATCTATTTTCCAAGACTGCTAAACGAATCGGTCTTTCGGGACTTTATTCATTGTAATCATGTGAATGTATTAAAACAATGTAGTGGCTCTGGGTAACTGGGGTCAGGGCATTACAAGAATGCACTCCTAAGTCTTATGGCATTGATTATTTGTGTCTGAGAAGTATTTTTCACCAAAAACTATCATGAGATAGAGATATACAATGATAGATCTGATGAGAGATATGATATATCAGATGAGGATCATAGCCAGGGCCATGGGGTAATACAAAAAACACCATATGGAATAACCTACTATGTAGAGTATCAATTCCTGGTAAATTTGGCCATGTATATACCTATAACTCTACCTAGGGCGTGAAAAAGAAATAGAGGATTCCTCCCCTGGCCTCTAAGGGGATTCCAACAACTCTATTCAAGAAGTCCTTCTAAAGGTATCATACTCTGATGTATAGGAAATGATACACACAAACCTCTAGGGAAATGACCGTGGAAACAAACCCTAATAAAAATTGTAAAAGATACAGTGTAAAGGGGTATACACCATGTATAAAGGGATACATGGCATATAGTAAGATCAGACGTCGTGCCCCTTGACCTCAGGTACTGCCCATGTAAAACAACTTGTGTCAGGAAACATGTCATGTAGAAAAGGTATACAGGATATGTAGAAAGGATTAGACATTGTGTCCATCAATGAAGAATTTTATTGTGTTCCCCGACCATGTGATGATACACAACGTCAACCCGTTTCATCCTTCCCATGTACGAGTACATGGGGTATTTCATGTAGATGGTCTAGGTTTGGTCATGCGGGGAACTACATGTCGTCTACTTCACCCCATGGCTGTGTATCCCCTGAGATACACGTCAAGCCTCGAGGAGGCATCCACATAATGTGTGATAGATGCCACACACAATGTGACTCTTTATGGATCCTTGAAACTGTATCCACAACTCAGTGGGGCCAACACAGTTTGTATCATAGAATTCATTTGGTTTTCATCACGATTTTCCATATTTGTATTTTTTTCTCCATGCACCTTGGTTGATCCCCCAGTTCTCGATTCATTTCTCTATTCATCCCGAAACTAAAGATCCAATGTTGTTTCATCATCATATCACCGAATTGGTGAGTTTCGATCCTTCAATCGGCTATAAAATCTAATTATGATCACCTTCATGAAGAAAGATTGGAGAATGATATCTAACAAACTACATTGATCTATCCATCACTATCACCAACACACGCCCTCGAGGTCATACCAATGTCGGACCAGCAATATCCGATCATTTTTTCATGAATCTAAGGTTGAACAATCATCCGTACATGTCCCATGATGAATGAAGGATGTGTGTGATAGAGGGGGAAGAAAATTCACACAGAACAAAATTGAGGAATGAACCTCAACCATTGTTCATTGAGGCCTCGATCTGTTCCCTTAAGAATGATCAACAAGATAAACAAAACAACAATCATAATCATCTCCAAAATAAATCCCACGATCATCACATCTTATAAGAATGATTGAATAATGGTCCAACCTGTAAATCTGTTGATCCACATATATCATTGATCAAAAAAATGAAAGAATGAATTGAAATCACAATGCACTACATTGAGGTTAGATCATTCATTGTCAAGGATTATTTGCTTATAGAGATCTGTCAAGAATGATCTCAATCCACTGTTCATCATTGCTCGTCGTGATATTTTTCCAAGTTTCCTCACCATAGATCCTAGGGATTTCACATGGGTTATGAATTCTAACCCTGTGTCCCTATCCAAGATGCTAATTCAAAATATAAAATGCATCTCCACATCACTAAATAATGTAAAAATAAAATAAATCTTTAATATATTTTATTCATTAAAACATACAAAAACTAACATTCACAACTGACATGTGCCAACTGATGTTAAGACTCACCTAATGTAAAGTCGTTTCTCTGAACGTAATGGAGCACTAAGATTTTTGATCTATGTAGCTATTTATATGTTATTCCTATTTTTTAGGAAAACTGCTAATGTGAGATATTTAAAATATTTAATATATTTCAAAAAGTTATTTTGGTCACACCAGGCCTCATAATCACATGCAGTCTCAGCACCTGGTCTCGAATTAATTCCATATAATATTTTAAAAAATAATACAATGGAAATTCATGACATTAAAATCAATTCAAATTAACCATAGAGTAAAAACAATTTATAATATTCTTTTAAAATCTTACTAACCCAAAAATTTATCTTAACCATTCTATGATTCTGACTATAATAACAAGACCTTAAACATTACATAATCAAGTTAATTCAAAAAGAATACACTTATTACATTAAAAAATATTTTTTTAAATTAGATTTTTAGATAATTAGGACATAATACATGTCAATCCACAACCATAAAAGGAGGAAAAACTAGAAAAGTATCCATTTCTTCCATAATAATTATTTTTATAAAACATGATTTCTTTTCATTAATTTTTTCTATTATGTTCATCTTGGCTATTTATTTTCTCAAAATAATAAATAAACCCTATGAAAAACATTTTAAAACATGGGATGAGCACAAAAAAATATTAGTAAGGGACATAAAAGAGAATATAACCATTTTTTTGTGAATTTTTATAAACAAATGAAATAATTTTCACATTATATAATTCCCAACATTAATGTGTCATATACTTACTTTGTGAAATCATGATTGTAGGGTCCTGAAAAATCCGCAAAGATGAATGAGAATTACACTTAATTTGAGGAAGGATTCTACCTAATTTCCCTTAGAGGATCGGGTAAAAACATGAAAATACTCAAAAATTGACAAAGGACTGACCGGTCCACATATCGTTTCAACATTGATGGTACGTGGCAGGTTTAGCAAGCCACCCCCTCCATAGACTAGCATCGTCCACAAAATGGAGTCGAGAACCCCTTTGTGGGCGCGGAGTAGGGCAAACACCAGGCCGGTCCACTGTCACAAACCGCCCCCACCACGAACCGCGCCAACCGGCCCACGCCACAAACTCTATTGTTTGCAGAACAGAGGCAGATCCCTGCTCAGCCGCAAAGCACCCCTCAAACCGACTTGGTTCATGGGTGAGGTGCATTCAATGCCCCCTGTGAGTTGCAGATTGACCAAGTCATCCGTAAATTGGGTTTTCGGTCATGGGCCTCTGCAAAATGTGTCGCATGACCACAGATACACCCCTTTCCTCCCCTCTATAAAAGGACGTCGAGGGGGAGAAGAATGGGATCGATCGAATTCGGGTAGAGGGATTCAGATATTGGGGGATCAATTGATCGGACTCCATCGGTGAGAAGGTTTGGAGATCGACTTCTGAAGGAAGGATTTCAGAGGAAGGAGCTTTGTTTTTCGATCCGATGCACCGTGTAGCACCCTACGACGTGGGTGATGCCCTGACCGGAGAACCCCCAACTGGTGACGCCCCTGACCACCACTGCGCATGAGGACTCCACCGAGTACCAACCCGGTACATGGGCCAAACCCGAAGCCACATACCGCCCTGGTACGCAGGATGCCTATCAGTCCGCATACCACCCTAGTATGCAGATGACCTCTCAAACCATGTAGCACCCCCCCCCCACTACATGAGGGTGCCACCCCTTATTCACCCTTTTGTCCCACCATCTCCTTTGGTGTTCCCATTCCCCTACCTATATAAAACCCTTCCAATTCGATTCGATCCTCCGCAATCCCTTCTCTGGCCTATTCACTAGCCCCGAGCCAAGGCCTCTACTGAATCCATCGGACCCGTATGATGAAACCTTCAGGCACATCAGTGCGCTAATTTGAGTTCACATACCCACGGTAGGCGAGGAGAAAGGGGTTTCCCTGACCCTTGAGCAGATTCCCGAAGAATTCATGGGTTCACATTCCCATAGTTGTGCAGGTTCCGAGCTCAGGAGTCCCCTTTGGGAGTCTCCTCTTACCAGGATCGAGGGATCCGGCTTGCGTTTCCTTTTGAAAAATTAAATAAAATCCCATAATATTATCTTATAATCCCAAGATAATAAAATAATAACTTATGTATATATTTTATGAATTAAAATTTTATTTTAAATCATTATATTATTTATAAAATTATAAATTGGAATTTATGTCTTAAAAAATTACCAAAACATAATTTATGATTTTGAAAACATTTCATTACTTTTTCCATGATATAAATTTATCAAATTATCACTTACAAGATACTTAAATTTTATTTAAACTTTCATTGTTTATGAAACTATTATATTAGTATAGATTCCATAATTTCTATAAAAATATTATATCATTATACATTTAAAATTAATATAACTATTTAAATCCCAAATGAATATAAATTATTTTATAAGTACCTAGTTCATTATAGATAGAGTGTCGAGCATGCAGTAAGATAGGTCTTTTATAGAGGTTATATAGGAATCAATGATAAATGAGTGGTGATGGAGTATCTAAGAAGCACTAGAGTATGAGAAGGGGATCGTCTACCCCATATCAGACTGGTTGATGGAGTTTTACTAGGCATGGTGGTAGAGGTAGTGGATGCCATACTTCTAGGAAAGAGTGATAATATTAGCAGAGTGGTTTAGCTAAAGGGATTTAGACCGCATCACTAGGAAGAGGGGCAATATAGTTAAATTCCATTCAGACTACTCTTGGGGGTAGTGAGGATGGTCTGTCAATTGTAAGATGTACTATTCTTGTAGCTTCTACTTTATATAGTACCTTATTTGATATTGGTACCAATCATTCCTTTTTTGGGAACAAATTGTGAATGGTTTGAGCCTTATAGTGGAGTTTATGAGTGTGGTGTTGAAAATAGATACACATTTTGAAGCATAGTTGAGGGACATCTATTTGTGTAATGGGTGTTCACTCAAGGTTGGGGAGTACCATTTTCTTTTGGATATTTATCTTCTTGACATGTTAGGATTTGACCTAATTTGGGGTATGGACTGTTTAGTAGCTTACCGGGCCCACATTGTTTTTGTTTCTACATGACGGTGAATTTTACATGTCTTGAGGGTGACAATTTAATACATTGAAGAGAATTGGATATCATGTTAGGCTGTGTAGGGCCAGTCCATCAGCAACTGGGGGAGTGATCATGTAGAAATTCACTATTTATTTCTACCATTACACCATTGTGATTAATATATTTTGTATCATAAATTAAAATTTTAATAACTAATTTCACTTCATTTTTTGTTCAATTATTTTTTATTAATAATTTTTAAAATGGGAAATTTCACTTTTTTGGATGATTTATTTGTAGGTGGAGGTGATTTGGGGGGTGTAAGATGTAATTAATGAAAAATGGGCTCAAATATGTAAGATTAAAAGAACACCAGTGGACTTATATAGACACTGTAGTTGATCCATGTGTTTAATTTGGTTTAAATTTTGTGAGATGATCCATAATTAATAGTGATACAACTATTTAGAAGACACCAAAACCCATATAGTCGATTAAATAGCCCAAACGAACTAATCTATATAAGCCACCAAATCTTAATAAAGTCAAAAGTGGTGTTCTATGTTTCATCCATATCTCAAGATTTCAACCTCCTAATAATTCCAAATTTTCGGTGGTAATAGTAAATATTATTGAAAACAACTTTTCTGTTTTCTCAAAATATAGATAATACATTATTGAAGTAAAAAAACATAGGAAATTTGGGTTTACAAAATATATGTACCCAAAACATCCTTCCACTTTGCCTATAAATTAGAACCTTGGGTACCCCATTTGTAAATTTGACTAGGAGGAATGGTTCTACTATTTTCCTCAAAAAGTCCCCTAATCCCTTTAGAGGTTCTGGATCTCCATATCCTCATAGAGAGATATGATATGAAGTTGGAGTTCCACACGTGCTTCCACCTCCTCTCGATGGTGGGGTAAACCGAGGGAGATCATTATGAGGGAGATGCACACTTGAAGATGGAGTACCGATGCATTATTATCTACATGTTTGATTTATTGTTTTGGTTTTTAATAGTTATTTTCGATGTATCATATCTTTTTTGATGAATTTAGTTGAAACACTTTTTATTTAATGACCGATCAATGTTTAATTTTAAGTGTGAGGCTTGTGTTGTTTCTATTGGACAACATAAGAATCATCTTCATTCCTAGATATTTTATATTTCAAAGTTACATGACAATATTTAAATCCTTATAATGGTATGTAACATAATTACATGATTTTTATGTCATGGTTTAGTCTTTTTTTCATTGTTTTAAGGCTTCTGGGTACCCAAGATATTGGCAAACTCTTAACCAAATGATTACACCAAAACATAATAATCAATTAAGAATAATGAATTTTCAAGTATTTTATTAACTTATAAATGGTCACATACTTATCATTTATATTTCTGAATCCACATTTTTCTTCTTTTAAATTCATAAAATTATGTCATTTTATTATTAAAACTATTTTCAAAACCACCCCCTCTTTTAGTAATTATTATTAAAAATACACACTATAAAATTCCAAATATCCTTGAGAGACAATAGAGGGAATTAACAAGTCATAAATCAACTTTAAAAACATTATCTATTTGATGTGTCATGACAACACATTCAAATTTTTGCACTGTTTCTATTGAGCTCTTTTGTCTTTAGTTATCATTTTTTTAAAAGTATTTTAAATTTTTCAATTATTTTTTCTCATATATTCTTCCTTTATTTTTTAAATTTATTTATAAAATATTATATTTATATGTACTTTTTTTATGGAGAAATCTTTATTAAGGTAACTACTTCAATTTGAACACGAATCATAGAGTATCTTGTGTCATCAACACAAATAAGTACCAAACAATTCCTTGAAGGAGGACACACAAAACAACAACACTATTCTTGATACTCATTCTTATTATTATTCTGAAACCCATGTTTAAACTGAAAAATAAACTTTTATAACATTACTAAAAATAACATAAAATTAAAAGAACCTACATCGCCTTAGGTTGATACCCCCCACTTATATTTTAATGAAAGGTGAAGAACCAATCATTGAACTGAAATACGAATTTATTTATATATTACCAAGATTTCATGGTATCGAGGGAGAATAAAAACATAATAATTTAAAATAATTTCATACTATATGTTAAACATTAAAATCTTTTAATGTATCTGAAGAACATTTTGAGCATAGGGAATTCCCATTCCCTTTATAAGACACTGTAAATAATTTTTTATAATATGTTAATTACCCAGAAATAGGTTGTGAGGACATGAAATGTCTTTTTTCATGAAAAATAATTCCCAGGCTGTCAAACTGAAACAATATGGAAAAATATTTTTTGAAAAAGACAATTTTAGGGTAACAAACCTCATGAATAATGGGAAATATTTAAAAGAATTTGTTCAATTTGCGCACACCACAAAATAAGTGATCAAGTTTTAATACAATATTTTTATGAATGATTAATTCCTATGGATTGAAACATGATTAATGTTGTTGTAGGTGGTGCACAAGTTAACAAAACCCCAATCACTACAAGGACACTCATTTAGTACATGGCACAAAACTCCCAAAAATTTGGTTCAATGCCAAGTGTACCTGTTTAAGGTGTCCATGAGGTGAAAAGAACTAAATTAAAGAAGAAGGTATACATGACTATTTAAGAGGTGAGAACCATTCTTATAAAAATTTCTCTTTCCAAAGGGATATCCAAATCTCCTCCTCCAATCTATTGTGGTATATTTTATTCTGACACCCACTATTCTGAACAATGCCCTAAATTGAGAGAAACACGTGAGAGTTATGAGGCCATCCTTCCAGGCCACCCCTACAACTAACCATTTAGGAAAGAACTATATTATTTTTCCAACCTTGTGTTGAAAGGAAACTATTCCTATAGGTGATCAGGGTATTCAAACCAACCTCAATAACCACGAAACCAACCAGGGAATAATAGTCATCCACCACCA
Source organism: Viscum album (assembly GCA_963277665.1). Taxonomy (NCBI): domain Eukaryota; kingdom Viridiplantae; phylum Streptophyta; class Magnoliopsida; order Santalales; family Viscaceae; genus Viscum; species Viscum album. Next base: position 1,496,437,921 of record OY728142.1, read on the forward strand.
CCTTGACATCCTCAACCAACCTAAATTATTTTCCAAAACCCTCTCCAAATCCTAAGCCTACCATATAAAACATGAGGAAACAAATGACTAAAAATATTTTCCAATTCTAATAGACCACCCACACATGCATACAAGACCTAAAAACCCAATTAGGCCAACTTTCCAACTAGATGGGGGAAATCCAATGTCATTGGTTGGGTAAACTAACCTCTCAAGAACTTTTCAACCCTATGGGTAAGGGAAATGTCAATTCCATCACACTTAGAAGTGAAAAATATTTAGAAAAAAAATAACTCCTCTATTAGAGTCATCCCATATTGAGGAAACTACCATCCCATCCACTGAAAATGATCTAGGAGAATAAAATACTTATCCTGAGAAAAATACCACTAAAGGGAATATTGTGTTTATTTATGATCCATATAGACCAAAAATTATTCTATTGTTTCCCTTAAGGTCCCAGAAAACAAGAAAACAAGAAGAAACTAATCATTATAAAGAAATCTTGGAAACTTTCAGAAAAGTGCAGGTTAAGATCTCATTGATCAATGTCGTGAAGGAAATTCCACAGTAACCACAATTTCTCAAGGTTATTTGTACACACTGAAAGAGACTTTAGGGTGATGAAAATTTGATTTTGGGGAGGAACGTCTCATTATTGATAGATCCATCACTTCCCACCAAATTAAAATATCCTTGAACATTATCGATTTCATGCACCATAGGGGAGCATTTTTTTTACAATTATATTCTTGATTTTGGGGTTTCAATAAATGTGATGCCTCACTATATTTACTATTCATTTTAAGTCATATAATTGAATCCCGAAATATTTTTTGTTCAACTAGAAAACTGGAGTACCACACAACTCACTTTAGTGTTTGATAATGTTCTGTTGAGGGTACAAAATTTGATTTTCCACCTAATTTTAATGAGTTTAATGTCGAATATGATAGGATTAATGGTCCCAACCCGATTATATTTGGGATTAATTTTATGAAAATCTCCAAAAATATAATTAAATTCCACAATATTAAATTATCCTAGGAGTTTAGTGGTGAAATTTTCCACTTCAACATCCTTGATTCTATGAAGCACCCCTCGTAAAAAAAATTCCTTACATTCATTTAATTTTATAGATATACTCCCATCCCCTAAAAAACTTATTTTATTTCCCCAAATACCCTTATTGAGTTTACATATTTAAAGGAATTAATTGGTAAAGAATTATGCATTGAATGTTCTACTGGTATAAATTTTTATTAACCATCTTTTTTAATTAATGATTTCATGAGCACCAAATATACCATGACCATCGATGATATTTATGATCTTATAAAAGATAATTCCCCATTTGAGGATGTTTACAAAGAGATGTTAAAAGAGATCAGTGACCTCTTACATTCACAATAACTCCCATCAATGCAAAATCCACCTGAATTTTAGCTCAAACCACTACCTAAAAATTTGAAATATGCATATCTTCTAAATCGAAACAAGATTCAAATAATCATTACTAGTTTACTCCCTCTAGAGCATGAATTGCAACTGCTTGAGATTCTGAGGGTGTATAAATACGATTTCGGATGGACATTTTTTTGACATTCATGGTATTAGTCCATCAATTTACACACACCATATATTGTTAAATGATGAGGCTAAACCATTTAGCCAATCACAACATCAATTGAAACCAAACCTCCTAGATGTTTTTTTAAAATAGGTAACAAAATTATTTGCTACTGGACTTATATTCTCCATTTTGACAACTAATGGGTTTGTACAGTGCAAGTGGTTTCTAAAAAATAGGTATATAAGAGATAGAAAATGAAAACAATGAATAGGTTCCAACCCATGGGTGGAATAGTTGTCGTGTCTGCATAGACTATCAACGACTGATCCAACGTATTAGGAAGGAACATTTACATTTGTTGTTCATTGATCATTTTCTAGATTTTTTATCAGGGAAGTCCCATTTATGTTTTCTTTATAGGTATCTAGGATAGTTTTAAATCCATATTTCCACAGAGGATGAGGAAAATACAACCTTCAATTACCCCTTTAACACATTTTCATATAAGATGATGACATTTGGTCTTTGCAATGCTCCATGTTATTTCTAGCGATGCTTGGTTTGTATTTTTTTTGGATTACCTTGAGAATTTCATGTAAGCATTCATAAATGACTCCACTATATATGTTTTCTCTCTTGATCGGTGTTTGAGTATTATTGGTTATGTATTACGTTTATATATTGAAAAGAATCTCATATTAAATTATGAGAAATAAAATTTTAGGGTTTGACAAGGTATAGTACTTGGACATTTAATTTTCCGGAATGGTATCCAAGTAGATAAATCCAATGTGGATGTCATTTCATCCCTACCTTTCCCAAAAAATATAGAGACCCAAAGCTTGACGCACATGGAAATTACATTACATTTGCAGAATACTTAGTACATAACAAAAACAGACACACAAGGACCGTAATAGTTTAGTGTCTTTGGGGAACTCGGAATATAATCTTCTAATTGTGGTGAAAGATATTCAACATCTCCCATAAAGACCTTCCCCATTTTTTTCCTACCTAAAACCATTCATTATATACTGGGGAAAATAAAACATAAAAGGGGTGAGCTCAAATGTTCACTAAGGGTAAGCATAGAGAACATAAAACAATCATTAGACATTTGAATGTAAAAAAACATGAGCATAAAATCTAAACATCAAAATCATGAGCAATGACAAAAATCATGGCAGTACGTAAGGCATAGATCATGAAGCAACATTAATCATGATAAATTAGCATGGGAATAAAACATGTAATTGTGGAAACTATTAATAACATGATATGACTTCCATATTAGCCAAGGCATGCTTCCAAGACCATCTTTGTGGACAATGTCCCTTTCTGAATTGAGTTCACTCCTCGTTCCAGTCTGGTAATACTGAACCGGTTTAACTTGCTGTTCCAGCGATTTCTATCTCATGAGATATAAATATTTACCCAATTCATTGGAAGGAGATATAGGTCCCACCCATCTCATAATGAAATCATTCTTACTTGTGCCACAAAATAAACATACATCATTCATAATAACCCAGCGAATAAAATGGGTTTCATAAAAATCATCCCATCATCACAAAATCCACATAAAAGTAATGGATATCATTTCATAATAATAAAAGTTAAACCATTTGAATCATAGAGACATTATACTTGAAACATACACATATGAAATAATGTCATCTTATATAAAAATATGGTATTGATAAAACACTTGAAATGAATTCGTGAGGAAAATAACCTTTTTCATCAAAATCAATTTACTTTCACAAAAATTCATGCAATTTTGAAAGAAAAATACATTGTTGGAAATATTAATGAAATCTTTTGGTGGAATATTCATGAAAATAAGGCTTTATAAAACCGTAAAAATCCATTCGTGCCGTATACGTTAAAAAACATTCTTCTCGTACTTTTGCCGGAAAAGTCAAAAACTACCTCGTAACGTAAACAAAAGAATGATTCCTTACATACCATGTAGTAAAAATAAAATGGTTAAAAAAGGAATTTAATCATACATGAAAACACTTTTATAAAACATGTACATGGGTGATAGAAATAACCCCAGTAAATACTTTCAAATAAGCAATCTCGGATAAAAATGAGATTTCCAAAATTATCCCTTACCTTAGGTCCGATATGCTTCATACGTAACCGAACCTCCTTTATAATGATTTAAATAATGTCATTGAATTATTAAAGAATCATATTCATTGATATGATATCATATATGTTTCACTTATGACTTTATATTACCCGTTCGTTTGTAAATTCCATGTTAAAGCAGCGTTTTGGGTAAAATCATTTCATTTATCGTATGTGTTTAGACTTGTCGTTCTTGATACTATTACTTATATCCTGATTTAAATAATTCCAGAATGTAAACCATGACTTATATATAATATATATTCATCATATACATATATATTATAGACCGATAAATGGAATGAAATACACCGTTCATGGAGACGGTAGGTCGTACGTACGCATGAACGTTGTATTCGTTTCCTTATTGAATTGAATGATACTAAATAGATGACATAAATATATATATACATAAATCCAATATAATTATTATTTCATATATTTCATTATTATTCATTATATAAACTTTATGATCACTCATCTATGGTTAACATGGAGAGTGAATCTCATCGCGTCATGGAGACGGTAGTCCGTACTTACGCACGAGCGATGATATCATTCCCATAATTACTGAATAGAATTTGAGGGGATGGTATAATATATCATGATAATTATGATTATATAATAAAAATATATAGTTATTCTTTACACCATTATACCCATCCATGTAAGGTGTTGGTGGAAAAACAGATTTCACCACGGCGTGGAGACGGTATTCCGTACGTACGCATGCGTGGTGATTTCGTTTTCCATAGGATGGATAGATGGTGAAATAGGGTTGTTTCATACTTATAATAACATATCAGTATATGATTTATACTTATTTTATTACATCATAATGAAACAACTAAAGAAGAATATGTGGAAGAAGAAATAAAGTTGAAAGAATCGGTAATGGACATTACCTCTTCTTTGAAGCGCCACTTTGAGACCTCCTCTTAGGGCACTAAAATTGGTCTTTGAAGAAGACCAGAACCTCTAGGATGTTTCTATGAAAGTATAGAAAAGAATTTGGAAGGGTTTGGCCGAGATTTAAGGCTCAAAGTGTTGTGAGGAAGAGAGGGAGGAGGTGCCCTTTTATAATGGAGGAGAGGGGAACCTTTGAAAAACTTAAAATATTATTTTATTATAAAGTCATATTCGGTTTTTAATAGCTCAAAATTGATTTATTTAGAATCTAATGTGCGTATGGGTCGAAATAATCTCATCCAATATAATTTAAAAAAATTTAGGTTTCTATTTTAACCTTATCATTTAGATTTAACCTTAAGTTAAATAATTTTACGTTTACCGTGTCTTCTTGTTTTCCTACAATATAAGGTTAATAAACTTACTATAAAAAGTCAATATTACCCCAATTTGTTTATTATTAATATATATAACCTTATCTAAGTCATTTTTCCGAACCTTAGATTTTTATGAATAAAATAACAATTAATAATCTAATAATTGTTTTTAAAACTATTTTATGTCAATTTTGACACTATTTGGTAATTGATTTTTGTCAAACTCATAAAAGAATTCTTAGTTCTACAAATGTTAATTAAATCAATACTAACATGTCATATTAACCTATAAAATTATTGGAATTAATAAAAAGTCTCAACATACATTTATTTGGGTATTTATAACATCAATTATGTCAATATTTCATTAATAGGATAATTATTGCATCATATTTGTGTCATAAATAAATTAAATTATTTAATGTGTAAAAATTATAAATAAAATACCATTATGTAAGAAATCCTCTTAGCTTTCTAATTAATATTTATAGTCGAATTTATCGTATGTATAACCCTAGACAAAAAATGATTTACTTATTAAACTTTGATTATAACTATTTTAACCCTTCTTTAAATAAATTAACATTAAATGTCCTAATCAAATCCAAGTGGGCCTAAATGGTCATATTTTATTCCAAAGGTTGTTTTTGGTCGAATTACACTTGTCCAATAGAATTAGGACATTTGTTAGGGTAATAATAATATCATTTTTACCCTTAATTACCCTATTTACTTTTAACCGTGGTAAAAAAAGTAAAAAAGTTACTATTCACCAATAATTATTTTCATCTCATTGGACCACATTTTAGTCCTTGATATTCACCGAGTCTCTCGGATTTTCTAAATTCCACTCACAGAAGCGGAAAAATTAAATTTTATGTGAATTTTCAAATTCTCCTAGGAGGTTGGTAAAAGACGGTGAAAAGTTCAATAAAATTCTATATATATATAAAATTATTATAAAATGACTCCAATGAATTAAATTGAACTTATATAGGTATTATGTATCAATTTTGACCTAAAATAAATTTAAATAAAATAAATAATTATTTAAATAAAAAGTCGGTTTTTGAATAGTAACCCAATGTTTTCACTATTCATCAAAAATTGAAAGTTTTCAGAAAAATTCCAAAAATTCACCCTAGGCTAATTTCGATATTCTAAATCCAAAAATGATGTCCATTTTTAAAGATAAAATTTATAAAATTTTAAAAAGTGGGTATTACTATTCATAAAAGCTAGTTTATATAACATATCGTTCTTTAGCGAAACTCGGTATTACGTACAACACACGCTATCGTGGAAGGTCGTGATTGCGTTTAATGCAAGCCAAGTCAAGGATGCATATTGTGCAAGCTCATTTTGGTGTAGCATAGAACATAAGACATTAATGAAATTAAAAAGAAATTTTTTTATAAAATCTCGGGGTGTTACATTCTACGCCCCTTACAATGAATTTCGCCCTCGAAATTCATCGGGGTTATAAATGGTTTACTACTCAAAAGTTTCTTTAATAGAAACCCAAATCGTAAAAAAGAATACTAAAACTTAATTTTAAAAACTAAAGTATTAAATGTAACGATTACCCAAAGAAACTCATCAATGGGTTTCCATATAGGAGAACATAGGTGAAAATAATATGGAAGAAAAATCTAACCATCAAGTTCTGATGGAGAGTGGTAGAGAACATGGATACAAAAGTGTTATAAATAACAAAGTCATAGATTTGTGATGATCTAAGGTACCATCTGATTCATCGGATATAAGGGCACTAGGACAACATTTTTGGTTTTCAAGCTCATTTCCCTAAAGTTGATGAAATTGGAATTAGAAGAAATACGTTTGTGATTTTGGTATAGTCTCACCGTTGGTTGTTCTTTGGACAATTTCCACTTCATCTCTTAATGGAATGAAGTTGAATTTTTCATTCCTGAAGTGTTAGGAGATCATGTGATAGAATGATGGGTCATTCCATCTGTCTCAAACAAAATGTTATAAAAGTTATCGAAAATACATAAGTCCATCTATAGTGATATTAATCATATATGGTTCCTAAAATGGACTTAAACATCATATATCATACTTCTTAATATAATAAAACTAGTTTCTACTAAACATGGACTTCTTGTAGGCCATTGGTAGGCGATAAAGGCCAGTCGCACATCGGTTGTGGGTTTGATTCCCACAGCCTTGTCTGACTCGATGGGATGTCGCCCATCCTGCAGGTTGTCCTTTTTCTAAGACTACATTACTATAACATCCCATCAATAATATCGAAAAAACTTTTATCCTTAAACAATAATAACTTATGTCCAACCTAATCCATTACAATCTTTAGTCTTATCCATAATACTGCAGTCCACTCTCATATTAGTGTGAAAACGATTACCAGATATTTCATATAACAAGCATGTTAATACCATCGTTGATCCCCATATATCATATGATATGTCTTGTTGGTCACATTCCAAACATTCGAAGGCCTTAATCATGTATTCTCTTGAAAAATGAATACCCATTGAATCTTAGTGAAACAATTAGTGCTGTCAAATGTTAACTCTTTCCACATACCAAAACCCCAAAATTCTATATACTAAAACCATGATGTAACTATTTCCTTATATCAGTCATGAGCTCATGAATACTATCAAACATTTCATTTTCTCTTTATCCCTTCATTATGCGCATATCATTTTTATTCCAAAAATATCTCAATCACTTTCCATGGTTACCTGTACCATAAAATTATTGAAAACCACAATAGACCAATATATAAATATTACAATATTCCACGATACTATATAAAACATTTTTTTGGAATCCCATTACATAAACAATTAATTATTCCAACACATTGTTTTCATATTCAACATCACCAATAGTGATCGCATGTGACTTCCCTTTGTCCTTTCCCTTAAGTGGTTTCTCATGTCGATCATCACTAACCCTTGGATTAGGGTATTTATTACCATAATTCCCCATTTCCTTGAACTTGAAGCATTTAAGTGTTGGTGGTGCGTTTTTTGTAGTCTTTTCATTATTCACATCATTAGCAACCCTTTTTCCATTACTTCGACACTCAGCTGCTTGATGACCTTCTTTTCCACACATAAAACATTTTCTAGTCCCTTTAAGACAATATCCACCATGCTTCTTTCCACACTTTGAGCATAAGGAAACATTCATCTCTTTTTCACCATTATTCTGAGATTTCTCCATGAACTCCATCTTTTGTTTCTTGTCAAAACCATGAGATGGATAAGTAACACAAACTTCCATTTCTACCTTGATAGCACAACACACAATTTCTTCATAGCTACTGAAGTATCCTATAGCTAATGTCCTTCGAAGATTTGGTTTTAAGACACTGAAGAATCGATCAACATTAATTTTAGGTTGGATGATAAATCCATATGCATACATTGAAAGACTTGTAAAATTCTCTTCGTATACACCAACAGATTCATCATCCTTTTGCTTTAGTTCAAAAAACTCCTTCTACATCTTGTTTCGAAGAATACGAGGGAAGTAATAATTGAAAAATAAGTTCTTGAACTCGTCCCATTCCATGGACTCAATTTAATCTCTGGGCCTCGTATTCTTGATAATATTACACAATTGATCAGCTTCACCTTCCAAATGATATACTGCTAAGATGACTGTATCATGTTTAGAACATTGAAGAATAGAAAATATCTTTTCAGTGGTATTGATCCATTGTTCAGAAACAAGTGGATCAGAAGACCCACTAAAAGAGGGTGGATGTTTCCTCATGAATGAATCAATAGAATATTGTTCCCTTATCTGCTCATTTGGAAGTCTAGAATGAATCATAGCTTTTGTAAGTATAGTAATAAGATTTTTCACTCCATATACCATAACAATTGTTTTTTCAGGAGGACAATCATTGTATTTTCCATTGCATTGATCAACACAGTTCCTTTGGATTCCAGCCATCATCTTAAAACCCAAAAAGAATAGTGTGAGAGGCAAAAATCATGCTAGAGAAAACATCATAATAAAGGGGGAGTACCATCAATATCTAACATCTTAGGTTTAATTATAATATTGTTACTGTAATTCTAGTACTATAACCTATACTTATACTTAACCTTAGGGACATCCCTAGACATACCTTATAAATATCTCTAGGGATCTCACTAAAGTTCTCACATCCTACCTTCCAAAGGTTGACTAATCCTTTCCTCTGATACCAACTATAGTGACCCAAATCTTGACGTACATGGACATTACATTACTTTTGAGGAATACTTAGTACATAACAAAAACAGAAACACAACGAACGTAATAGTTTAGTGTCTTTGGAAACTCGGAATATAGTCTTCTATTCGTGGTAAAAGATCTTCAACATCTCCCATAAAGATCTTCCCCTTTTTTTCTTACCTAAAACCTTTCTTTATATCCTGGGGAAAAGAAAACATAAAATGGGTGATCTCAAATGCTCAGTAAGGGTAAGCATAGAAAACATAAAACAACCCTTTGACATTTGAATGTAAAAAAACATGAGCATAAAATCTAAACATCAAAATCTTGAGCAATGACATAAAACATGGCAGTACATAAGGCATAGATCATGAAGAAACATTAATCATGATAAATTAGCATGGGAATAAAACATGTAATTTTGGAAACCATTAATCATATGATATGATTTCCATAGTATCCAAGGCATTGCTTCCAAGACCATCTTAGTGGACAAAGTCCCTTTCTGAATCGAGTTCACTCCTTGTTCCAGTCCTGTATTACTGAACCGGTTTAAATTTCCGTTCAAGACATGTATATCTCATGAGATATAAATCTTTACCCAATTCTTTGGAGGGAGACAAAGGTCCCACCCATCTCATAATGAAATCATTCTTACTTGTGCCACAAAATAAACATACATCATTCATAATACCCCAACGAATAAAATGGGTTTCATAAACATCATCCCATCATCACATAATCCAAATAAAAGTAATGGATATCATTTCATAATAATAAAAGTGAAACCATGTAAAAAATAGAGACATTATAATTGAAACATACACATATGAAATTATTTCATCTTAGATGGAAAAATGGTTTTGATAGAATAATTGAAATGAATTCTTAAGGAAAATATCCTTTCTTCTTAAAAATCAATTTCTTTTCACAAAAAGTCATGAGAATTTGAAAGAAATATAATTTGTTGGAAATAGTCATGAAATATTTTGGAGGAAGCTTCATGAAAATAAGGCTTTATAAAACCGTAAATATCCTTTCATGCCGTATAAGTTAAATAAACATTCTTCTCATACTTTTGCCGGAAAAGTAAAAAAGGTACATCGTAACGTAAAAAAAAGAACGATTCCTTACATAACATGTTGTAAAATTCAAAAATGGTTAAAAAGGACTTTAAAAATAAATTAAAACACTTTTATAAAACCTATACATCGGTGATAGAAATAACCCCAGTAAATACTTACGAATAAGAAATCTCGGATAAAAATGAGATTTCCAAAATTATCCCTTACCTTAGGTCCGATATGATTCGTACGTAACCAAACCTCTTGTATAATGATTTAAATAATGTCATTGACTTATTACAGAATCATATTCATTGATATGATATCATATATGTTTCACTTATGACTTTCCATTACCTGTTCTTTTGTAAATTCCATGTTAAAGCAGCGTTTTGGGTAAAATCATTTCATTTATCGTATGTGTTTCGACTTGTCGTTCTTGATATTATTACTTATATGCTGATTTAAAAAATTCCAGAATGTAAAAAATGACTTATATATAATACATATTCATCATATACATATATATATTATATATCGATAAAAGGAATGAAATACATTGTTCATGGAGACGGTAGGCCGTACATACGCATGAACGTTTTTTTAGTTTCCTTATTGAATTGAATGATAATAAATAGATGACATGCATATACATATACATAAATACAGTAGAATTATTATTTCATATATTTCATTATTATTCATTATATAAACTTTATGATCATTCATGTATGGTTAACATGGAGAATGAATCTCATCGCGTCGTGGAGACGGTAGTCTGTACGTACGCACGAGCGATGATATCGTTCTCATAATTATTGAATAGAATTGGAGTGGATGGTATAATATATCAGAATAAGTATGATGTTATAATAACCATATATAGTTATTCATTACACCATTATACCCATCCATGTAAGGTGTTGGTGGAAAAACAGATTTCACCACGGCGTGGAGACGGTATTCCGTACGTATGCACACGTAGTGATTTCGATTTCCGTAGGATGGAAAGATTGTGAAATAGTTTTTTTCCATACATATAATAACATATCAGTATATTATTTATACTGATGTTATTACATCATAATTAAACAAATAAAGAATAAGAAGTTGAAGAAGAAATAAAGTTGAAAAAATCGGTAACAGACATTACCTCTTCTTTGAAGCGCCTCTTTGAGACCTCCTCTTAGGGAACTAAAATTTGTCTTTGAAGAAGAAACGAACCCCTAGGATGTTTCTATGGAAGTAGAGAAGATAATTTGGTAAGGTTTTTCCAGTATTGAAGGCTCAAATTGGTGTGAGGAAGAGAGGGAGGAGGTGCCCTTTTATAAGGGAGGAGAGGGGCACCTTTGGAAAAACTAAATATATTGTTTTATTATAAAGTCATATTCGATTTTTAATAGCTCAAAATTGATTTATTTCGAAGATTATGCGGGGATGGGTCGAAATAATCTTATCTAATATAATTTAGACAAGTTTAGGTTTTTATTTTAACCTTATCATTTAGATTTAACCTTAAGTTAAATAATTTTACTTTTACCGTGTCTTCTTGTTTTCTTATACTATAAGGTTAATCAACATACTATAAAAAGACAAAAGAACCCCTAGTTGTTTATTATTAATATATATAACCTTATATAATTCATTTTTCTGAACCATATATTTTTAGGAATAAAATAGCAATTAATAATATAATATTTGTTTTAAATACTATTTTATGTCAATTTTGACACTATTTGGAAATTGATTTTTGTGAAAATCATAACAGAATGATTAGTTCAAAAAAAGTTAATTAAATCAATACTAACATGTCATATTAACCTATAAAATTAGTGGAATTCATAAAAAGCCTCAGATTACATTTATTTGGTTATTTATAACATCAATTATGTTAATATTTAATTAATAAGATAATTACTGCATCATCTTTGTGTCATAAATAAATTAAATTATTAAATATATAAAAATTATAAATAAAATACAATATTGTAGGAAATATTTTTCACTTTATAATGATTATTTATATTCGAATTTATCTTATGTATAACCCTATATTAGAAATTATTTACTTATTAAACTCTGATTTTAACTATTTTAACCCTTCTTTAAATAAATTAATATTAAATGTCCTAATATAATCCAAGAAGGCCAAAATGGTCATATTTTATTCCTAAGGTTGTTTTCGGTCGAATTACACTTTTCCAATAGAATTATGACATTTATTAGGGTAATCATAATATCATTTATACCCTTAATTACCCTATTTACTTTTAACCGTGGTAAAAAAAGTAAAAATATACTATTCACAAAAAATTATTTTCATCTCACTGAACCAAATTTTAGTCCTTGATATTAACCGTGTCTCTCGGATTTTCGAAATTCCACTCACAGAAGCGGTAAAATTATGTTTTAGGTGAATTTTCAAATTCTCCTAGGAGGTGGGTAAAAGATGGTGAAAAGTTCAATTAAATTTTTTATATATCAAAAATTATTATAAAATGACTCCAAAGACATAAATTGAACTTATATAGGTACTATGTATCAATTTTCACCTAAAATAAATTTAAATAAAATAAATAATTATTTAAATAAAAAGTCTGTTTTTGAATAGTAACCCAGTGTTTTCACTATTCATCAAAAATTGAATGTTTTCAGAAAAATACAAAAAATTCACCGTAGGATAATTTCGATATTCTGAATCCAAAAATATTGTCCATTTTGAAAGGTAAAATTTATAAAATTTCTAAAAGTGGGTATTACTATTCATAACGGCTAGTTTATATAACATATCATTGTTTAGCGAAACTCGGTATTTCGTACAACACACGCTATCGTGGAAGGTCGTGATTGCGTGTAATGCAAGACAAGTCAGGGATGCAAGTTGTGCAAGCTCATTTTAGTGTGGCGTATAACACAAGACATTAATGAAATTAAAAAGAATATTTTTTATAAAATATCGAGGTGTTACAAAAAATGTGTAGGATGTGCAGTCATTCATATGTCATTCTTGTTTTTTTCATCATTTCATTAATAAATTTAGTAATATTTCACGCCCCCTCTCTTGATTATCATAAAAGAAAAAAATGATAAACATTACCAAGAAGCTTTTAATAAATTGAAATAGAGACTCACATCCCTCCCAGTAATCCAACCACCTTAGAGGGATTTACTATTTGAGCTTATATGTGATTCTTCTAACTATGGATTTACGGTAGTCTTATCACAATAAGTTGATCGATTCCCCCCTTTCACGGCCTATGCCTCATTCACCCTGGACACTACTCAAGGAAAGTACACCATAATTGGAAAATAATTCCTTCCTGTTGTGTTTTTCTTGGATAAATTTTATTCATACCTTTTAGGGTCCAAAGACATTAAGTTCTCATATAAAACAACCCTCTAGTATCCACTTAAGAAATCAGAATCCAAACCACATATCATTCATTGTATTATCATCCTTCACGAATTTAATATAGAAATTAGAGATAAAAATGGAGTATAGAATGTGGTGACTAAATATATCAGATGGATTGTCATATACTCAGACATTGACTCACCCCACTAAAATCCTATAAATGAAATATTTTATGATGAGAAATTGTACTGCATTCATTTCGAAATTCATTAATAGGTTGAAATTGGAAATTATTTGGCAGCATCATTCTTTCATTATTATTTCACTAAAAAGAAACTTGATTCTCTAAAACATGAGGCTCATTGGTACATTTTTTGGATGACCCATACCTCTAGCGCACACATAGAGATTAAGTCCTCGGGAATTTCCTTCTCTATAGTGAGATTCAGTCTATCTATAGGTTATACCACACACTTTATTGTGGGGGACACTTTGATCACCAACAGATAGCTTGCAAGGTCCTCAATTTTTGTCTCTTTTGGACAACATTATTTCATAATGCCCATGATTTCTATAAATGTTGTCCTCATTGTCAAATAATGGGGAATGTATCTAATGGAAATGAATTTATAAACAAACCATTCTATTTTATATCATTTTTTGATGTTTGGGAAATTTAATTTATGAGGAAACACCCCAATTTTAATGGAATCTTTAAGTTATTCAGGTAGCCGATTACATGTAAAATTGGGTAGTGTCTTGATCCAAAAGGATAGATAATTCAAAGAATGTTTCGGAATTTTTGCGCATTAAAAATTTTAATAGGTTTTGATTACCTAGGTTTTTCATCAATGACCATGTTTATCATTTCTGTAACCGAACAATACAATCACCTTTGTGCCAGTATTGGTTCAGGCATCGAGTGCCTACTTCATATCACCCATAGACCAATGGTCAATATGAGGTGTCTAATTGAGAGGTAAAATAGATTCTTGAAAACATGGTTCCACCCAATATAAAATATTGGAGTCTTAGACTGAATGATTCATTATGGTCTTTCCATACTACCTTTAAAATTCAAATTTGGATTGTCACCCTTTCATCTTGTGTTTGGAATGAGTTGTCACCTCCTTGTTGAGATAGAGCACTTGGCTTACATGGACATTAAACAATGAAATTATAATATTTATGGTTCAGTAGATCAAAGGAAGATGCAAATTTAGAAGCTAGAAAAAATGTGTTAGGGTTATTATGAGAAATACTATTTCTATAAAGAGAAAACCAAGGGTTCCCACAACTACCTCATCCTTCATCATCAATTCTATATTAGGAACATGGTAACCCATTTTAATGAAATTATAAAGTTGCATTCATGTAATCTTTGTTCCCACTGGTTTAGACTATACAAAGTTACTAATATTTATCTATTTGGTGTTATTTAGGTTCAAAATTAATAAAACAATCATCTCTGTCTATGGGAAGTGGTTGAGGCATATTCATGAAGCCATTATGGAGTCCCTGATAGAGGAAATCCATGTTAAGGAAGGAACCTACAGACAACACCCAACATGTTTTATCGTTCCTTCCCACAATAAATTTTATTATAGTGAGAACGCAACATACACAAGGTGTGGTTGGTGGGGGTGGGTGGAAATAATACAGAGTTATTTAATAATTTTCATCATCTTTCTTCTTTTTCTCATTTTGTATTACTGGATAGTATTGTTACCTTTCCCCCTTCCTCGCACACTTTTATTACAGAATGTTGATTTATGATTCTTACATTATCATGGAAAATGATACCCACTTAATCATGAACGTTTTTTAAAATGATTGAGGAATTTACCTATTTCATGTGGTTTTAACACATAAAAAAATTTAACAATGAAAAAATGTTTTTAGCATGAATTTATCATTGAGGTGTGAATTTTTCTAGAAAATTGGTTTCTTTTTTATGATATAAATGGTTGTATAATTTTAAATACTTTTTGAATAATGTTACTCGTTATGTGAGTAATTTATGGGAAAATTGTGACACTAAATATCTTTACATATCATCTCACCCAACCATGAAGTGTAAATTTTCATTACTCAATATATATGAAATAGAAGTCAGATTAATATTTATCAACTTACCAAAATGTTTTTTTCCATAATTTCATTCCTTATCCAATATTTTTTATTACAATACTTGATTGATGTATGGTTATGTATGTGTTATAAAACTGTTGTATTCCCTAAAAAAATTAATAAAAAACACAAAAACATGGGTTCTGTCTTAGGATGGTCAGAAATCACTCTTCCTTGACCTTTGATCTTGTTATATGTATTAAAATTTGTTTTCTGGGGAGATCAAAAAAGGTTTGAGTGATGAGTGTGAGATTTATTTGAAGTTCAAATTTTGATAATAATAATAATAATAATAATAATAAATGATGGGTGTGATTAAAATTACAACATACGAGAATATCTAGGTCAAGAGATTAAGGTTTGACTTATAGGAATGCTTAATTGAGTGGGTCTTAAAATATTATTTCATTGCATGTAGGGAATGTTCGATTGATAGAATCATTTAATAAGGATTTTTTTAGATTACCTATATTTATTGGATAGAAATTAGAAATAATTACATAAATTTAATTGAACAAAAAATTTGGGAGAATTAGTGACATGGTTTACTACATATTTATTTTCTCATATTGATATCTTGTATCTCTTAGAATGTTATTCTGATATAATTTAGAAGACATCTTTTTCCATGATCACTGATAATAACACCTTAGTTTGATTTTTTCTTTGATCACATTGCTACCAAGAATTAAACCTTCACTGAATGTCAAATCTTAATGAAGTTTAAAATATATCCATGCATAATTTTTTAAAATATGACTTTTCTCCCGTGTGAAAATGCATAGGTGTGGGGTGTGATCGAGTAGCGATTCACTATTAATTTCTACCCTTATTCCACTACGATAAATTGATTTTGTGTCATAGATTAAAAATTTAATAACTAATCAGAAATCACTTTTGATTCAATTAATTTTTTTTAATAACTGTTAAAATTGGTAATTTCACTTTTTAAAAGATTTGATTGAAGGTTCAGGTGATTTGGAGGTCCAAATATAAATTAAAAGAAAAATGGGCCAAAATTTTCAAGATTCCAAGAACAATAGTGGACTCAAATGAACAAATCAGCTAATCCAAGAGTTAAATTGTGTTAAAATTCGGTGAGATGAAACATTATTATTTGGGGTTAAACTCTTATAATGACACCAAAGAAGCATTTTTCCATTAACGGTCCCAAATGAACTAATCTTTCTAAGCCATAGTATCTTCCTGAAGTCAAAAGCAGTGTTCCATGTTTTGTCCATATATTGAGATATAGACCTCCAAATAATACAATTTTTTTTGGAGATATTAATGTGGTGGGGGAAAAATATTGATGTTTTCTCCAAATTGAGATAATACTTTATGGATATAAAAAAAAATGGGCCAAGTGGTTTTAAAAAATCATTTTTCTTGAAACCACCTTCAAAATTGACTATGAATTGGCACCTTGGTAAGATCATTTATAATTTTGACAATATGAAAAGGTTATACTAGTTTGGAATCCAAGAGTATTCCCCAAGTCCCTTTTGAGGTTCTGGAGCTCTCTGTCCTCATCGGGAGAGTTGAGATGAAGTCGGAGTTCTACATTAGCTCCTCCTCCTCTCGATAGTAGGGTAAATGGTAGGTGACCATTTCACAGGAGATACACACATAAAGAGGGAGTTATTAAAAATAATTAAATAATATTTTCATGTTTTTTTTTGGGTTTTAATTGTTCTTTTAGATCTATCTTAACTTTTTGGAATCATTTAATTTAAACCCTTTCTATTTCATAACTGATCTGTGTATAATTTTAAGCATGTCGGTTGTGTTGTTTCGATTAGACAACATAAGAATCACATTCTTTCATAAATACTTGATATTTCAATATTCCTCAAGAAAATTTGAATAATGATAAGGGTTTTTAGTTTGACTACATGATCGTTATGTCATGGTTTAGTTTTATTTTCATTGTTTTAAAGGCTTATGGGTACCCGATATCATTGTTAACCCTGAATAAAATGATTACACCAAAAAATAATAATCAATTAAGAACAAGGATATTTTCATGTGGGGTAGTAAAATAGAAATTATCACATAGTTATCATATATTTTTCAACAATTGTTTTCAACTATTAAACACTTATAATTATGTCATTTTATTTTTAAAAGTTTTTTCAAAACCACCCCCTTTTTTAGTACTTATTTTTATAAATACACAATATAAAATACCAATGATCCTTGAGATATGACATATGGTCTTCTCTAGTTATTAAATAAACCTTAAAAGATAATTAATCTGACTTTTAAATACAACAAATTCCGGGAGATCCCTGCCCAGGTTTCTAGTTTGTTTATAGATAATGGTGGTGCTATGAAGGAGGTGTTTCCAACCTTAGTGGTCAAATTTTGAGATGTGTATCTTGAAGAAATCTTAGGGTTTCTACATAATATAGATATGGAATTAACATTGAGCTTATCCTTAGATATGATTCGGTTTCTATTCCACTATATATAATGGAACCAATATATATTCAAGAGATAATACTCAACTAGAAGAGTTGATGGATAAGGGGTTTATTTTCCCAAGTACATAACCTTGGGGTTCTATAGTTTTGTTTTCTTAGTGGGTAGACAGAACTCTTTTTTATGTGTTAATAAATGGAAGTTAAACCAGATTACTATGAAGAACCAAACTTCTCTTCCATGTATTAACTATCAATTCGACCAGTTTAGAGGAGATTGTGTTTTCCCCAAATTGACTTGTGATTAGGGTATCGTCAGTTTAGATTTTGACCTTATAATACACCATTAATTATTTAAGAAGTAGTTATGGCCTAAATGAGTTTATTTTAATTTCATTTGGTTTGATGAAAACACCAAAATTGTTTATGTAATTGATGAACAGAGTCTCGAATCTGAATCCAGATCATTTGTTATTTTGTTTGTGGATGAAATCTTGGTGTACTCAATGACTCATGATTATTATACCAAAACTCTTCACATCATACTAATAAAATTCTAACTACATCAAATATATTCCAATATATTTAAGTTTCAGTTTTGGATTGATTGGGTACATTTATTAGGTTATATTATCTCGGTGGATGGTGTGTTCATAGACCCAGTAAAGGTATAAGTAGTTGTTTTTTGGGATTAGAACAATTTTTTTAATATCCATATCATTGTGGGATTTTATAGATATTATTAACGGCATATCCATGACTTCTTACCCTTGGCAGCACCACTTTTTTTCTTGAAAAAAGGGATAATGTTTGACTTGTTGGAAGCTTGTGAGAATGCCTTCCAGGATCTGAAGAAGTGTTTGACATCGGCACCAATCATGATCCTACTAGAGTCAGGTGAGGAGTGTATGATGTTTTTTGAGGCTTCTGGGATCCGACATAATGAATTGTGGATTTAGAGAGATCTTTTTGTGGCGTATGGGTCTCGGAAGTTGAGATTCCATATGAATGGAAATATTATAAACACGACCTCAAGTTAGATACAGTTGTTTATAATTTGAAATTTTTTCATCATTCTATGTCGGGGAAACATTTCAGTATATACTAATCATAAGATCTTAACGTATATCTTTTCACAGCAAGACTTGGATCTCCAGTAGGAGAGATGGGTTGAGTATAGGATGTCACTTGACATTGCTGTAGAATATAATCTTAGGAAGGGAAATAGTGTTGGTGACTATTTAAGTAATAAATCCAAAACATAGGTGTTTTAGGAGTCCAGTATAGTTTGGAAGATGATAAATTTTCTATTTGAGATACATGTTGTAGTTTGGGAGAGTCTAGAGAAGATTATGCTCATATAAGTTACAATGGAATCAACACTCATGAGCTGGATCAAGGATATGTATTATGATTATCCATGATATTTGGCCTTGGTGGAAAGCCTTGAAGGTGGAGAGTCACATTCCAATTGTATAATAGATTATGATACAACCATATATTTAAATAATTTGGTTTTTTTCCTTGAAGTATGTGGGAGGAGATAATGTGTGTGTTTTATGCCTCGAAGTGGGTGGTGCATCTAGGTGTGGACAATATTTACAATAAACTACGAAGGAATTTTTGGTTTCAGGTATATAAAAGGAGATAACAGGGTTTGTGACACAATAATACACCTACCAATAGGTTAATGCAGAGAATCAATAAATGGGTGGTTTGTATAGCCATTTCCCATTTTGGAATGTAAGTGGGATGTCGTTACTATGTACATTGTGGTGGGTCTCTCGAGAACTCCTTGAAAGAAAGTTGTTGATTGGGTTATTGTGGACCGTTTGAAAAGTGTATCACATTTCTTACTGGTGTGGGTTAATTTATATGTCGATTAGTTGGCAGAATTGTATCCTTGGGATATATTCTATATAGATGGAGTTCCACTGAGTATTGTTTCAGACCATGGCTCATTTTTTACTTCTCCCTTCTAATAGAGATTGAAAAGGGTTATTGGTACATAGGTCTTATTGATTACGAGTTTCCTCCCATAGATATATGGGATGTTTAATTATACTATTTAGGTTCTTAAGTAAATTATATGGGAATGTGTCATAGATACTGGTATATGTTTGGAGAATCACCTTTCTTTGGTGGATTACACCTATAACAATAGTCATTAGGAAGCTATTCAGATTTCACTATATGAGGCTCTCTATGGTAGGCCATTTATTTCAACTCTATACTAGATAGAGGTAGGTGAGTTAAAGTTGTTTTTATGGAGTCTTATAAAAGGGAAGTTGAAAAAGGTTCTATAGATTCAGAACTATATATCTATGACTCAGAGTAGATAGAAGTTGTATGCAGATGTATACTGACGACCCCTAGAGTTTGGAGAGGGTGTTCATGTATTCCTTAGGTTGGTGCCAATATTGAGTAACTATAGGATACAGAGGTAGATCAAGTTGGATGCTCATTTTTTGGACCATTTGAGGTTGTGGAGAGAATTAGTCTGGTGGCATACAGATTGGCTATTCCAAAGAGATACAGTGGTATGAAAGATGTTTTCCAAGTGTTACAATTTTAGTGGTATCACCCTGACCCTTATCATGTGATTTATGTACATGACTTTGAGATTGATATAGATGTGTCCTTTTAAGAGAATCCAATACATACATTGGATTGTAGTGATAATGTTTTGTGGGTAAAGACCATGCATATAGTTCGTTTATTATGAAAACAAGTTCGTGTTCATAAAGAAACATGGGAGAGAGAAGCGGATACGAGGGATTAATGGAATGATATTTTTATCTAGAAATCTTATAAATTCATGATATTTCATATCAAGGATGAGATATTATAAGGTGGGGAGATTGTAAGATCCCTACTTTTTCTGGATAAGTCTTCAGCTTTTTTAGGTACTCTTTTTCCTTGTTTTGAGTAAATTTTGTTTGGGTTAGTTCTTTGAGATTTTTGGGTGAAATTTGAGAAATTTGGGAGAAAGGAAAGTGCATGGCTAGAACATGGTTGTCCCATCCATGAAACCTAATAGGAAAAACCTTTCACTACCTGAGAAGAGGCATATTATTAATTTCACTGTTTTTTAAACAAAACACCCCTGTGCCAGAAATGATGCATGAATTTTTTATTAACTTGAAAATTTATTTTAAAAATACAATAACCCGCATTTTTAAAACAAAGTTACCCGAAATTGTCCCTAGAAAAATTATCTCCTTATTGGAGGCTCTTGGATGAGTTCATAGAGCTCACAACCTTTGTTCATCCCAATTCAGTGTCTAGATCGAAGATCTTCACTCCTCCCAATAAGAGATCATAGTCCCGTGTGGTTTCTTTTTTCACTCCTCTGTCTCCCATATATTTTGGATGGAAATTATCCTATATTTTTTTGGATTTAGATATAGTTTTATAGGAAATAGATCTAGGATTGATGGATCTAGATATATGATTATTGGATCTTGATTTTTTTGATTTCGTATTTCGGATTCAGTTCTAGATCACGTTATTTAACGTT
Source organism: Viscum album (assembly GCA_963277665.1). Lineage (NCBI taxonomy): Eukaryota > Viridiplantae > Streptophyta > Magnoliopsida > Santalales > Viscaceae > Viscum > Viscum album. The sequence continues at coordinate 1,496,459,635 of OY728142.1, forward strand.
GTTCTACCAAAAAATGATGATTTTTATTGGCGATCATTTATCATCAATCTTGAGGTATGTGGTATATTATTAAAATCTAAAATTATTGATTTTAGTTGATTATATGTAATTATTTAATTTCTATTTTATTATTATCAATTGAGAATATTAAATTAAATTAATTAATTGTGTAAATTAATTAATAAATGGATTGTGAAATTTGGGATATTGGGATTGTGAATTGAAAAAATTAATTGTAGAATTAATTATGGGATATTGGGATTGTTAATTTCCTAATTAATATTTGAATTAATTATGGGGATATTGGGACTATTAAATTATATTAATTAATTTTTGAATTAATTAAATGATATTTTTGTGATTGTAGAATTCATGATGAGATTAATTAATTGTTGAATAAATTATTGGTTTCAATTAGACCAATTAATTGGTGAATTAGTTGAAGGGATTTAAATGCTTAATTAATTGATGAATTAATTAATGGAATGATGTGAATATGCAATTTTTAATCGGGATTAATTAATTTTTAAATTAAATATTGTGATTTTTGTGTACATGTGATACATTTGATTGATTGATATATGAGTGTGGTACCCCGATTGATTCTAAAAATACCCATATTTGATTGATTGATAAACAATTTTGGGATATAAAATGATGCTCTAGATACCCACAGGTTCCTAGAAATGACATTCTATAAACCGATAAATGCATGAATATTTTATGGGATAGGGACTGATTCTCAAATACCTATAAGGTGTGAGAAAGGTAGTGATGCTCCAAATACTCACAGGCTGATAAAAATGAGGATCTATGCCAAAAATGATTACATTGGACTATAGTTCCAATTCACAATAATATAAATTGAAATGAAATGGTTAATGAAATACCATTTATTTAAATTGAATTGTGAATTAAACATGTAATATGATTTAGACAATTATAAAGGGGTGAAGAAGGTATTATGTTTTGGGTGTGCTTGGGAACCCAGTGGTTTTTGCGGTTGAATAAAGGACAATTGAACAAATTTAAAATTTTTACTTCATTGAATACATTTTATTCTTTAAAAAACTGTATACACTATATTGATTTTATTTTTTTTAGAAATTGTTGGGGGAGTCCTATTGAGTTATAATCATACCCAGATTGATATTCGTGATTTATACACATATTTGCATTATGTTTTCATGATAGGATAAGGGAAAAGGACCTATGTTATATGGTTTATTTGGTATGGATCATGGATGAGGGAACCAAACATGTTTTGGGACCCACATGGGAGTTGTTATTGTCTTTAATTTTAAGTTTTCAATTTGATAGTTGGAACATACTTTGATGTGGAATATCTACTTTTCAGTAATTATATTGTATTTATAGTTTTTTCATCTTGGTATACTATTATTTTCTTATTATTCTATATTATTGGTAATTGGTTATTTATTTTCTGTGGGTGCCTTACTCTAATAAAGAGGGTATAGTCTCCCCATGATTTATATAAGACCTTTTCTACTAGTCGCTAGCCTCTAGCATACATGGAGCCATGTTTGAGGTCTTGTAGATGTATGGATCGGGGAACCTGTGTGTGGAACCCGGTTTGAGATGTTACATAGTTATATGGTAAATTTTGTAAATGTGATTTCTGGTTTTGAGAAGTTTCTTTTCTTGGACATATTTTTTTAAAGTATGAAATCTTTGTTGATCCTATGAAGAAAAATTCATTCAAAGAATGACCTAAATCAATAAAGATAACTGATGTACATAGCTTAATTGGTTTTTAGGTTACTATTAACGATCAATTTGAAATGTTTCCCAATTGGATAATATTAACCAAGATTACATGATAAGTTGTTATGTATTTTGAAAAATAAAGGAGACGAATGTTTTGATGAATAAAAGACGAGATCAATCAATGCTTTATTTTGGATCTAACATTTGTAAGTGATTGGTTTCTAATATAAAGTGATATATCGAAGAAGGAAATTAGTTTTTTCCAAATGAAAAATGATAATATTATTGTATATGCATCAAGGAAATTAAAGACTCGTGAATATCCAACCCATGCTCTTGATTTGGTAGCTGTTATATTTTCTTTGAAGATATTTGGAAATTATCTCTATTGTAAATTATTTGAGAAATACATGGACTATAAAATCCTAATATACATATTTTAAATGATTGTACATTATAATACCTAATTTGTGAATATTTTGTTCAAAATTTTAGAACGATATTATGTGTTCAATCTATACCAAATCTTAAAAGGGAATTGTTATATGAAACTCCTAGATCAAATTAATCTACACACCCTGGTAGAATAATGATGTATGGGTATTTGAGGGATAATTTTTAGTGGGATAACATATAGGAGGAAATTAATAATTATGAGTCTAGATGTTTTGGTTTTCAACAAGTTAAAGCTACTAGACAACATCTTAGAGGATTCATGAAAACTCTTCCTTTTTATTAGAAGAAATGGAATGACATTGCTAGGGGGTTTGTCACAGGACTACCAAAGACTCTGATAAAGAATGATGAAATATGGGTTATCATTGATTTACTAACCAAATATGTATATGAACTCTCTATAATAGAATATTTTCATCTTCATCACATTTTAATGCTCTATATTAATGAATTTAGAACAACTATTTTGATCTTGTCTGGTCTCGATCACCATTTTACAGTGAAATTATGGAATTGTCTCTAGAAGGATAATAATATAGAGATTCATTTAAGAACTTCCTAGAATCCTCATACCAACGGATAGTACAAAAGGACAGTTCAAACAATAGAAAACATATTTAGTTTATACTCAGTTGACTTTCAAGGTATGAGGGTTAAGTATTTAAATTTTGTAGAGGTTTCCTAAAACAATAATTTTCATTAAATTATTCAAATTGTGATGAAAGAACCATCACATAGAATGGGACATATGATGTTGTTGATTTGTGTATATATTTTCATACAAACTATTGAGTATCAAAACATGTTTTCATCAAATATATATATTTTTTGAGATAAAATTATTTGATTTGATGATCATGATGATATTTAGGTATTTTCCAACCCAATACACAAGTTAAGGAAAGATCAGAACCAAAATTCATATATACATGGTGTGTACTTCTTACACACATCGTGTACTATTACCTCGACACAGGGATTGACCAGACCAAGTACAGGCCCATGTTTTCGACCAATATTCACATGTTGTGCACTTCACATTCCCTGTTGTGTCCTCCCTCCTAGAAGTTGTTGGTGGATGATGTTGATAAGTACATTCCATGTGGGGCGGTGCTACATGCCATGTACTTGCACAAAATTACCACTGACACCTCTAAATTCAATGTTGGCATGGAAAATCGCATACCGGTGGCGGGCGAGGAACCATGTCAAGTTGACTTGGTTACATGATATGTACTTTATGGTACTCACCATGTAGTTTTAAGAAAAATAAATAGGAGGGTAGAATTTCCAAATTTGGGGACTAAAGGAAAAGATAACTAGAAACAGAAAATGGAAGAATAAATGAGAGAGAAGAAGAGAGAGAAAGAGAAAGAGAGAAGAGAAGTGAGGCGGTGCTTCCTCTCTTCCTTCCCGATGACCTTCAATCTGATGATGCTGTGATTTTTTATTTAGGTATTAAGATTTTGTTAGTTATTAGATACACCATGTATAGCTAAATTCCCCATGTGTTGGGGATATGGATGATTATGGTTTGTTGTTAATCAAATATCTTATTTTTGTTTTTATTATTCATATATCTCTCATAATCCCTCAAAATTTCTTACAAAGTATAACTGGAAACCCCATATCAGATCATGAATGTAATTTTCAGGAATGTTTAGAGGGATTACAACAAAATAGACCCATGATAATTGGGTGAATTTATAATCAAAAAATGACATGTAATTAATAAAATTAATAGGAATCAAATTCCAGACCAAGGAATTGGTCTCTAATTATTCAAATGAAAAATAACAGATCAAGAGGGTTCCATTATGTTCGAAACCTAGATATGTTATTTATTATGAACAATAAAACATGGGAAGAAAATATATTTATTAATAACCTTAAAAAATCCACAACCCTAATATATTTATCCCATTTATCATCCAAATCAATTTTATGTTCTTTTATCTTTAAATAAATTCATCAAGAAAGAGAAGAATCAGTTGTTTTTCTTGGAAACATAAAATATCGACATTAAGTTGTGTTTATATTTACCTAATTCAGTACAAAATATAAAAACATAATTCTATTACTCTCTCTCCATGTGGATTGATGCCATACTTTTACTATACTTTTAATAAGCTTAGGTATCTCAATTTGGGCTACAAACTTAACACTTTTGATAAAACGACACCAAATTATGGTGTCATTGCTGGGGAAAAAGTTAACAGTGTTTTATAACATCATGTTTGTAATAATTAAAGTGAATATAAAAATAAAAAATTATAAAAAAATTATGTTCATAATCTCATTTTTAATTATTATATTAGTCTTCCTCTTTTATTCTTGGTGTATTATTTCTAGTTGTGTAGGATTACTAGGGAATGAGTGAAAAAATCACTAGCTCAAAGAGCACCAAGTTACCATTCATCCTTATGTTTGATTCGAAGATGGAAGAAATGATCTTGAGGCGACGTTGGGTACTTATGTGTGGCCACAAAACAAATACCCCCATGGTAATCATAGAAGAATGAGACCTCATTTCTATCTAAGGATTTTGATATAAGTTCATACCTGAGGACAATCAAAACCAAAAACTAGCTGCTGAGGATGAGCAGATCTAACTTTCACCAAAAAACATCATGGAGTTCATGCAACGAAACCAGAAAAGACAACCAGATCAATTTGTTTTAGGTTATGGACCACATTAACCCCAATAGTACCATCCAATATATTGGATTCTATACATGCAGCCATGACATGGTTCTTATTATTCTCTTGAGCAGAAATTTGGGCCACCACCTCCTCAAGAACAACTTCCCACACTGTACCCTTATGGAGTACACCCTTCCTTCTATCGAAGGGGAATATACAGGGATTGTTAGACCTTTAGTGCAAGCCCAACCCATTTAGATCAATCTAGCCATCATGCATCTCATTCAAAAAATGGTCCAGTTTGGAGGTGTACCCAATAAATTCCCCAATGCTCATCTCTCCAGTTTACTGTAGATTTTTGACACCTTTCGTTACCATGGGGTGTCTAAGATTTCATTCACCTTCACTTATTCCCCTTATACTTAAGGGATAAAATTAAGTATTGTTTTAAAGTAATACCTCAACATTCCATCATCATCTAGGAGGCATTAGAATATGAGTTTTTATCCAATTATTTCCTACCCTCCAAGACTGTGACATTGCGGAATGAAATTCACAATTTTCAGTAATATGACTCAGAGTCTTTATATGAGTCATGAGAGATTTTAAATGAAATTATAAAAAATTTCCCTCATCCTGGCCTTAAATTTTGGATTCAATTCCAAACTTTCTATGGTAGTTTTATGAAAAACACCAAATCAGCGGGAGATGTAGTTGTAGGAGGAATGGTGATGAGGAAATCCCCATAGGAATTCTTAAAATTTCTAGAATATATGCCAAAAAATATATTCCAATGGAATTCATAGTGGCGTAAGAAAAATAGGGGCCTTTATAACATTAATTAAACTAAGATTCTTTCTTACTAGTATGATGTTGTGTTGAAAACTATTTAAGAGTTGAATATGAAAAACACATCTCCAGTTAAAGAGTTAAATCACCCTACATGTAGTGAATGTGGTGACAATCAAGCCATGGGTGAATTCCTAATGAAAAGTGTCAGTACATTAAAAAAATAGTTGAACTATGTTTAATATAATAGAGGGGAAAACATATACCTTCAATACCAAAACCTGTCTTGGAAAGATAACACAAACACAAGACGGGGGCAGCAATAAAAAAATTCTCATCCCCACCCCCAAAGGCCAGCCGGTTATGGTCAACAGAAATACCAAAAACTATATCTCAAACAGTAATAACAGGGATCCAAACAACAAATAGGTTATAAAATCCCTAAACCATTATAACCACCTCAATAGCCACAACCTCAACTAGATGTGCATCATATTCAGTAGGAACACCCATCAAAGATAGAATAAATGATGATAAAATTCATAACAACTGTTGGGACACAATTTCATAATTAAGAGGAATATATTAAAGACTTGAGAATCAAATTGGGAAGCTTTATAAAAAACTCTCTTCAAGGAAACCTATCACATTATGAGATAACACTGAGGGGAACCCATAGGAGGAGGCCAATGCTATCACTTTATGAAGTGGGAAAGATCTACCCTAGAAAATAACTACAAATCAAGTTGAAAATCCACCTCCATATACACACATTTAGAATAATGAAACTGAGATCCTGGAGTCCCTTTAAACATAAGGACTATCAAAAGAGAAGGAGGCTGCACATGGTAAGGGAAAAGAGGTTTTCAAACCTTATGAACCCACCTTACCTTTTCCCACGCAAATGAACCAGAGGAAGATGGATCAACAATTTTCCAAATTTATGGAGGTATTCTGGAAACTTCACATTAACATTCCTTTTTTAGGGGAATTAACTCAAATTCAAAGATATTAGAAGTTCATGAAGGAAATCCTCTAAAACAAGAGGAAGATGGAGGATTTGGGAACCATTCCTCTAACTAAGGAATGCCCAGTGGTGGTACAACACTTTCTTCCTCCCAAACTCCATGATCTATGAAGTTTTATAATCCCTTGCACCATCAGATCTTATGTGTTTGGGAATTCCCTTTGTGAGTTGGGGGTTAGTGTCAATGTTATACCTTATAGAGTCTCTAAGAATATGGGGACGAATGATATACAACCTATTTAGTGTCACTGTAGATATCAAATCATTTCATTAAATATCCTAAACGGCTACGTGAGGATGTTCTTGTGAAAGTGGGAAGGATGATTCTTACAACTGATTTTCTCATACTCAGAAGAAGATCATGAGGAACCTCTTATTCTGGGAAGAACCTTCTTGGCTACTAGGAATGTTTTGAATGATGGTCACTAAGGTGAATTGATCTTCTGAGTAGGAGATGAAAATGTATCCTACAACATCCTCAAAGTTGTTAAAAAGTTATCACTAATCGAAATTGTGGACTGTTATCTTTTGACTATAGTTTCCAATCACTTTGGACACATGAAAGAAGACATGAGATGTTATTATATCCTCTATGAACCACTAATCAAGAACATATAGACTGATTATGAACCATATGATCTATAATTCATCATAGGACATGGTGTTCATTATTGGTAGCGTACAATTATTCCAAATATTCTAGAGTGATATAAGGTAGAACCAACTGTTCCTTCATTTTTAAATCCCCAAAACATGAATAGAATCCCCTCCCATATTATTAAAAATATTGGTATTTGGTAGATAAAAACAAACTACTAGTTATACTCAATAAATATCTCTATAAATAGTAGTAACATGAACTTATACATGTTATAAATAGATTAAAACAAGTTATTGGGTGGATGTAATGACCAAATGTTTTTAATGGAAATTCCATTCTTATAAATATGTGATAAAATCAAATAATAATGAACTAATAAGTGACAGGTGACATTTAAACAGAAGTTTTTCATTTCTGTTTTTGGAATTTTGAAAATCTGACAACACAGTTATGTTCAAGAGGTGTTTTGGAGTCTGATAAGAAAAACTTAATTTTTTTGGTGAATAGTAACCTAACCTAATAAATAGTAACATACACTTATGAATATAGATATACTCTAATGAATATAAACCTCACCTATGATAGTATAAAAGTAATATTCATGTTGGAAGTACAATATAGTTATGTTCTAGAATGAGTTATTTCATGTTTTAAATATGGTTCTTGATAATAAATTTTGATTTTAATTAAATATTAAATTAATCATATTTAGAAAAATAATTTTGAAAAATGGACTTCATTTTTGGATTATACACATCGAAAAATGGTTAGGATGAATTTTTTGAGATTTTTTTGAAATACTTGAAATCTTGATGAATAGTAAAATACGGTAATTTACCGTATATATACATTATAAGCTAAATAAACTATTCCTAGCATCATGGATGATGTCACCACCCATGGTTCGAATTAACATGTCCCATTTAATGTTATATTTCAAGGAATACTTACTATTCTTTGTCTTGTGATGAAATAATAAATTAAGGATTATAATATCATGAAATCCCTCCTCTCCTCCACTATAAAACCCCCCTTTCACTCCCCCTTCTCTCCACTCCTCTCAAGCTCCAAGACATCCCTAAATTATGCCCAAATATCTCCCCAAGGTCATCCCCCACGTCCAAAAGCTCTCAGCCTCCTAAAAATAACAAAACCTATCCTCTTAAGAGGTTCTCAAATGAGGAAGTCTCAAAAGGAAAATTCCTCTTCCCAAATTTCTTCTTTTCTTTTAAGTACGTTTCTTTTTTATTTATTTCCTCACCTCCCTTCACCAAAATAGTATGATAAATCTCGTAGCGTACATGTACTGGAATGTTTTCATGCTAGTTTTATATTTCATTATCTTCTCTCCTTTCCCCGCCCTTTTATTTTAATGAAATGAAAGCACCGTTTGAGATGTTCTAATTTAGCACATTCAAGGACAACGGTTTATTAATTTCTATTATTATCTTTAATTATGGTCATGAAACCATTTTCGTTATGGTCGAACCAGATTATTATATATGTAATATATCCTATTTTTGGTTCTGTAATCCTTTGATACAAATGGAATTAAGTTATAAATCAAAACACATTCTTTGTAATCAAACCCACCAAATAACAAAAACGGTTATAACTAAGGTTATATATGTAATAATTAAACATCACTCTAAGTAACCTAATTAAAACTAAAACCATGTAATCTCCGGGATATGAACTAAATAATATGACTTCAATTATGGACAACCACTTTCATCTTTCATATATTCCAAGCATGAATATAAGTGAATCGATATTTTAAAGCCAAGTAAACAAACCATCCCGAACAAAGAAATTGAACCTTGTAACTAATCAAAAATGATTTGAATAAACTAAAAAGGGTTACAATAAATAAATTTAATATATAATAGGTTATGGAATTATTAATTAATAAGACTAATTTTTTTATTCAGGTCATTAATAACAAGTGGAGAACACCAATGGATTTAAGGTAAGGCATCCTCCCCTTTTAACTCTTAATCAAGATTCTTCCATATTCTATATTTTTTTGTGTAATACCAAGTGGTGGGGTATGTTTATAAACCTTCCCCATACTTTCATAATGTTTTATAAGTTAATATAAATCCATTTCCTCTCTCATCAAGTCCTCTTAGTTACACCTGACACCATGCCGGTAAAATCGTAACGAATTCTACCCAAACCTTCTTTGTTCTTTTGGGATTCCTTATCCTTCATTCAAAATGGTGTTATCATATATATTTATGTGAATATTATGAATTATGGATAGATGTAAAAGATTATAATATCAATACCCATTCATCACTTTTTTTTGGGATATACATGTTTTTGAATGATTCCCTCCTTAGAACATTCCAATAAGCAAACCTGTTTTAAGGGGACTTCCCTAATTTTTACCCAAATTTCAAGTACACTCTATCCTCTGTTTTAAGAATCCATTGTCTTAAAAAATCAGTATTTTTTTATGAAAACCTTCTTGGTTTAATTCTGGTTTTATATAAAAGAATGTCCTCATTTATATTTGGAAATCTCTAGAGTGTTTCCCTTAAAACCGCAAAACAATGTTTTAATGCTAATGTTTCTAAAATAAATTTCTAATATGTTGTCAATTTTAATTGACACCAATTACCATTTTATATGCTGATTTATACCTATGAATGTCCATGTATGTTCTAATCCTTTCATTTCATGGACACTTTCATGATACACCCATTGGATATGTTTTATGTCATGATTGTGGTACCCAATTCTTTCCATGGGTACCCTTATGTTTGTGTATGATTGATTATGTATGATTGTATATGTGGTAAGAATATTTATGTGGAAATAATATTCATGAAAATGTTGAGATGGGTGCACCCAGATAGAACATCAATGCATTGGGTAAGGATAAGTCTCGTGATATGTGATGTGAAATGGGATTGGCGGTTAGCCTTGACCCGTACTAAAATGGGAAACCGGATTGGCGGTTAGCCTTGAACTATACTAAAGATATGATTTGTGATTATGACAAATTTATATGATTCAATGCTTATATTATCCCATGCTTATATTAAATGATTTCATATATTTCATGCTTTGGATATCATTATGTCATGCCTCTTAACTCATGTGCTTGAGATGTATCCTTATGTTCATTCCCTTATTGGGCATTTTTAGCTCATCCCTTTGTTCATGTGTTCCCCAGGGTACCCTATGAAGATGTAAGGGCTAAAAGGAAGTTAGGATCTCATTATGTAGATTAAATAATGAAGTTTCTTTTATCCCCATGTTTTATGTTATATGTACCTAGTCTTCCAAGACACTAGACTCAATGATCCTTGGCTTGTACTCTAATGATTAATTATGCTTAAAATAATGAATTGTTATATGTAAAATTCTTGGGTCACTATAGTTGGTATCAGAGGATTTTCTAGTTATTTTTGGAGATTAGGAATAGAGAACCTTAGTGAGAACCTTAAGGATGAGAATATTTATAAGAAAACAGTCCTAAATTCCTAAATTTTTGTGAGTATAGTGTAAGTGGTTTATCAAGAAAATACATCTCTATCTAGATACGAGCAGGTAGATGAGGATCTACCCCAAATGTATCTAGGGGTAAAACCCAAAAACACAGATTTGATCGAGACTCGAATGGGAACCGGTGCACGATAACGGGCCTTACTACACTCTTAGTTACAACACTCATGGGGGATATGCTTCGTTAGATTCATGAGCTTAGTACAAACCATTATTAAGGGACAAAAAAGCCCATAAGAATATAATTTAATAAATAGTTCGAGGATATCCTAGATTTTAACCTATGGAATCGCAAGATATGATGTACTTCTTCTTCATAAGTTTATCCTTTAATGTTAAAAGATTCCTTTTTATGTTCAATAGATAAGTATTCAAGACTTCTAATTATACATTAATTTTCTTAATTAATGGTGAAAAATAGAAGAACACGTTCCAAAAACCAATGTGATAGGCAATGTGATGATTTCCCTAATGACATACCTGATGTGAAGGAAGCGGGCGCTCAAAACATCATGGCAGTACTTGCTCTGCTAGCTCGAGTTATGAATAATAACTTGAATCAGGTAGAACGTCCCCCTCCTCCAAGGAAATAGCTTGTTACTATAGAATCCTTCATGCGGAAAAGGCCTCCCATGTTTAGTGGGTCTTCTGATCCCCTCCTAGTAGAGCACTGGATTAACTCCATTGAAAATATTTTCTCTGTCCTCCAGTGCTCAGAAGAAGAGAATGTTGCACTAGCAGTGTAACACCCGATATTTTTATGAGAAATATTTTATTTTTATGTTATAGACATCATAAAAGGAATATTTCAATATATACAACACTATCTTTTCTTTCTTTACATGAAATCATGACCTTCCTCGATAGCTTGTGTTGTACCCAATACCGAGTTTCACTAAACAACGATATGGTATTAAAATATTATTAACAATAGCGGTAATGAATTATAATACCGACTGTTGGAAATTTTATAAATTTTATCATTCAAAATAGACATAATTTTTGAATTCAGAATATCGAAATTATCCTAGGGTGAATTTTCAGTATTTTTCTGAAAATATTTAATTTTTGATGAATAGTGAAAACACTATGTTACTATTTAAAAACTGACTTTTTATTTAAATATTTATTTATTTTATTTAAATTTATTTTAGATAAAAATTTATACATAAAACCTATATAAGTTCAAAGTAATTAATTGGAGTCATTTTATAATAATTTTAGGTATATAAAAATTTAATTGAACTTTTCACCGTCTTTTACCCACCTCCTAAGAGAGTTTGAAAATTTACATAAAACTTAATTTTACTACTTCTATGAGTGGAATTTTGAAAATACCAGAGACATAGTTAATATTAAGGAGTAAAATGTGGTTCAATAAGATAAAAATAATTTTTGGTGAATAGTAACTTTTTACTTTTATTTACCACGGTTAAAAGTAAATAGTGTAATTAAAGGTAAAAATGGTATTATTATTACCCTAACACATGTCTTAATTTTATTGGAAAAGTTTAATTCAACAAAAAACAACCTTATCAATAAAATATTACCATTTAGGTCCTCTTGGATTAGATTAGGATATTTATTATTATTTTATTTAAAGAAGAGTTAAAAAGTTAAAACCAAAGTTTAATAACTAAAACATTTTTAATATAGGGTTATACATAACATAATTTATACTATAAATATTTATTAGAAAGATAAAAATATTTTCTAAATAATGGTATTTTATTTATAATTTTTAGTCATTAAATAATATAATTTATTTATGACGCAATGATGATGCAGTAATTACCTCATTAATGAAATATTAATATAATTGATATTATAAATACCCTAATAAATTTATTTTGAGATTTTTATGAATTAAACTCATTTTAAAGGTTAATATGACATGTTAGATTTATTTAAGTAAATTTTTTTGAACTAATCGTGCTGTTATAATTTTTAAAAAAAAATCAAATACCAAATAGTGTCAAAAAGTGACATAAAATAGTTTTTTAAAAAAAATATTTTATTATTAATTGTTATTTTATTACAAAAAATATAAGGATTGGCCAAATGAATCAGTTAAGGTTTTATATATTAATAATGAACAACTTGGGGTTCGTTTGGATTTTTATAGTAAGTTTATTAACCATATATTGTAGGAAAACAAGAAGACGCGGTAAAAGTTAAATTATTTAACTTAGAGTTAAATCTAAATGATAAGGTTAAAATAGTAACCTAAACTTTTCTAAAAGATATTGGTTAATAGTATTTAGACCCATAACCACCTTATCTTAGAACTAAATCAATTTGGACCTATTAAAAACCGAATATGACTTTAGAATAAACTAATATTTTAAGTTTTTCCTAAGGTGCCCCTATCCTCCCTTATAAAAGGGCACCTCCTCCCTCTCCTCCTCACACCACATTGAGACTTCTTGTTCGAAAAAACCCTACCCATTTCCCTTATCTACTTCCCTAGAAAAACCCTATAGGTCTTTGTCTCCTTCAAATACCATCTTTAGTGCCCTGAGAAGAGGTTAAGAAGAGGCGCTTCAAAGAATAGGTAATGTCTGTTACCGATTCTTTAAACTTTATTTGTTCTTATACTTCTTCTTCATTAGTTGTTTCATTATGAATTAATAACATAAGTATCAATAATATAATGATATGTTATTATAAATATGAAACAACCCTATTTCACCTTCTATCCATCCTACGTAAAATGAAATCACTGCGCGTGCATACGTACAGAATGTCGTCTCCACGCCGTGGTGTAAACTGTTTTCCACCACCACCTTACTTGGATGGGTATAATGGTGTAAAGAATAACTATATATGATTATTGTAATGTTATATTTATTCTGAAATAGTATAAATACACTTCAATACAATTCTATGATCATGGGAACGATATCATCGCTCGTGTGTACGTACGGCCTACCGCATCCACGATGTGATGCGACTCATTCTACATGATCTTCATTGAATAATGATTATATAAATGAATTTAATGAATAAATATGATATATATTACACTAATAAAAATCTGTAAATGATGTTTCTACAACCTAAAATTAATAATAATAATTTATTCAACAAAACACGCATAAGAACAAAAAAAGAAATAAACACCCGAATAACAAGTAACAATAAAATATTACTAATAAGAATATAAGAATATGACCAAATATGATTCCATAACAAGGAGTACGATTACAGAATAAGTCAATAACATTATTTAAATCATTATATTGGAGGTTCAAACACGTATGAAGCAAATCCAACCTAAGGTAAGGGAAAATCTCACAATCTTATTTTTATTCGAGATTATTTATAATTCAGAATTTACTGGGGAATATTTATCATCCACATCCATGATTCCTCAATATGTAATATTATTTCCATCCACCTAAAAATTTTTAAATCCAATTTTACCTATTGGTGAGTTTTTATTAAAAGATATGAAATGAATCTTTTGTCGTTTTTAGTACGAGGTACTTTTTGACTTTTGTAGCCAAAGTACGAGAAGAATGTTTTTTTAACTTATACAGAATGAATGGATTTATAGAACATTATTTCAATGAAGCTTCCTTTACAATTTTTCATGTTTATTTTTAATCAACTTATTTTAGTTTAAAATTTTATGACATGTTATGAAAGGAAAAATATTTTTGAAGTAGAAAGGATATTTTCGACAATAATGGAGTTCAAGTGTTTTATCAAAATTATTTTCCATATAAGATAATATGGGGATTGGTTTCTATCCCTAGTTTTTACATTGATTTGATTATGTTATGATGGAATTAATTTTATGATGTCCTTTTATCTTATATGGATTATGTTATGATGGCATGATGTTTAAGAATTCCATTTTTATTACATGGGTTATGCTATGATTTATGATTTTGTGGCACACATAAGAATGGTATCATTATGAGATGGGTGGGACCTATTTCTCCTTCTAATTCATTTGGTAAAGATTTATATCTCATGAGATATACATGGATGGAATGGAAGGTTAATCTAGTTCAGTGATACAGGACTGAAACAAGGAGTGAACTTGGTTCAGAAATGGACTTTCTCCGCTAAGATAGTCTTGGAAATAAGTCTTGACTACTAAGAAATGATTCTCTAGGATTATGTGTGTATTCCAAAATGTTTCATGTTTTAATTTATGATTATTGGGATAACATTTCACTACTATGACTTATTCCGTGTTATGAAATTATGATCTCTTTTGCAGGTTAAGATTTCTAAAATGATATGTTCTTTCAAATATGATGTGATTCATATTTCTTTTGTTTACCCTTACTGAGCATTTGAGCTCACCCTTTAGTATTTTTTCTTTTCCCCAGGTCAGGAAGAAGGATATTAAGTAAGATATTCCAAAAGGGACACTAGATATGATAAAATAAAAGGGAGACAATGTAGATGATTTATGAACCAGTTGTTTACATTTCCCAGTTTCTAAAGACACTATACCTATACAGTCCTTTCATGGTTTTGTTATATGTTTTAATAAGTGTACTTTAATTTTAAAGTATTAACAATGTTTATAAAGTATGAGTCATTATAGTTGGTATCAGAGGAAAGGTATAGTCAACATTTGGAAACTAGGATCTGAAAGACTTAGTAAGAACCCTAAGGATAAGTTTAAGCATAGAACACAATCTTAGTGTTTTAGAAATGGCCATGAACAACCTATGATAAGACCTTATGTGTGAAATTTTATTCTTTATTATGTGGTTTTCCTATTATAATTTGTGTTTCTCACACTATTCTTCTTGGTTTGAGTCAATGGCTGGAACCCAAAGGAACTGTGTTAATGAGGAATGCAATGGGAAATGAAATGATTGTCCCCCTGATCAACCAAACGTTATGGGAGTGGGAATGAAAAATCTTGTAGCCATGCTCACACAAATTTCTCTAGATATGAATCATAGAGGACTTCCAAACGAGCAATGGAAGGAGCAATATCTGTTGAATCCTTCATGAGGCAGCGTCCACCCTCATTCAGAGGGTCTACTGATCCATTAGTTGTTGAACAATATATCAGTACTACTGAAAAGATATTTTCAACTCTTCAATGTTCTGAAAATGATAAATTCATTTTAGCAGTATATCGTTTGGAAGGTGAAGATGATCAATGGTGGAATCTTATCAAGAATATGAGGCCAAGAGATGAAATTGAGTCCATGGAATGGGATGAGTTCAATAACTTATTTTTCAATATGTACTTTCCTCGTATTCTTCGAACAAATAAGGAGAAGGATTTTCTTGAACTGAAGCAAAAGGATGATAAATCAATTTTTACCTATGAAGCAAATTTTATAAGACATGCAAGGTACGCTTCTGGGATTTTTATCCAACCTGAGAGTAAGATCAATCGATTCTTTAGTGGCTTAAAACCAAGACTTTGAAGGGCGTTAGCAATAAGGGACTTCAATAGCTACGAGGAAATCGTTCTATTTGATCTCAAAGTTGAGATGGAGATTGGATTAACCCATAAGTCATATGCATTTGCTAAGAAGAGGAAAATGGAATTAAAAGGGATATCTAAAGACCACACTGAAAAAAAGATGAGTTTTCCCTTATGCTCAAAGTGTGGAAAGAACATGGAGGGAGTTGTCTTAAAGGTACAATTAAATGTTTCAAATGTGTAAAGGAAGTTCATCGGGCATTTGAATGCCGCAATGATGGGAAGAAGATGTCTAGTGATGCAAACAATGAAAAGGCTACACAGAGTGCACTTCCTACACTTCAATGTTACAATTGCAAGGAAATCGGGCATTATGCTAATCAATGCCCTAATCTAAGGGTTGTTTATGATGATCGACATCAATAAACTCTTAAGTATAAAGACAATGGAAAGTCACATGAAATTTATATCAGCGATGTGGAGTATGATAAAAAAGTGGTGAAAGGTACAATTACCATCCACTCTAAAGTAGAAAATGTTTTATTTGAATCTGGATCCACCCACTCTTTTATTTCTGAAGAATTTTCTAAGGGTATCACTATATTACCTCAACAATTAGTTGTGAGTTAGCTGTGACAACCCTTAATGCCACAACCGGTACATCAAAAGTTTTCAATTCTTCTCATATTGAAGTTTGTGGGAAAGTGCTTCCTACAAATATTGTGATCCTTCCTATAGTGTAATTTGATGTGATTCTTGGAATGGATTGTCTTTTTTTATATAGATCTCATATCAATTACCAATGAAGGGAAGTCACATTTAATATTCTAGGTCAATCTATGATCTTATATCGATGCAAGGATGAACATAACATTCCAGTGGAAATTTATTCCATCTTATGGGTCTTGATTCCACTAAATGAAGGTTATTTATCTCAAATGGTTGGAGAGGAACTCACTATTAGGAATATTCCCATTGTACGGGAGTTTTATGATGTCTTTCCGGATGAATTTCCTGGTCTTCCACCAAATCGTGGAGTTGTGTTTTTAATAGAACTTGTACCGGGTGCTTTTCCTATTTCAAAGACACCTTATAGAATGGACCTAATTGAGTTGCAGGAATTGAAGAAGCAACTCCAAGAGAATCTTGATAAGGGATTCATATGCTCTAGTGCATCACCTTGGGGAGCACCTGTTTTGTTTGTTAAGAAGAAAGATGGATCAATGAGACTCTGCATTGATTATCAAGAACTTAACAAGATCACTATCAAGAACAAATATCCTCTCCCACGCATTGATTACTTATTTGACCAACTACGTGGAGCTCAATATTTTTCCAAGATTGATCTTCGTTTATGTTATCATCAATTAATGGTCAAAAGGGAGGATATACCAAAGATGGCTTTCCGTATAAGGTATGGACACTATGAATTTATAGTGATGCCATTTGGTCTTACTAATGCCCCTGCTATCTTCATGGGTCTAATGAATAGAGTCTTTAGAGACTATCTTGATCTGTTTGTGGTAGTATTTATAGACGATATTCTTGTCTATTCAAAGAGAAAGGAAGAACATGAAGATCACATGAGAATTGTATTAAATACCCTGATAAAGGATAAGATTTATTTAAAATTTACCAAGTGTGAATTTTGGCTTCAAAAAGTTTCATTTTTTGGTCACATAATCTCAAAGGAGGGGATATCTATTGATCCAGCAAAAAAGAGGTTACCGAAAGATGGTCGAGACCAACCACAGTAACTGAGATCTGAAGTTTTCTTGGTTTGTCTGGATATTATCGACGTTTTGTGAATGATTTTTCACTATTATCTAATCCACTCACCAGGTTGACTCAAAAAGGAGTTATGTTCATGTGGACGGAGGAATGTGAAGAGAATTTCAAGGATTGAAAAGAAGGTTATCCAGTGCACCTGTGCTCACACTGCCTTGTAGTGGAGAAAGGTTTGTGATCTACAGTGATGCATCCAAGAAGGGGTTGGGGTGTGTTCTCATGAAAAATGATATGGTGACAGCTTATGCCTCACGACAGTTGAAAATCCATGAGAAAAATTACCCAACTCATGATTTGGAGTTAGCTGTAGTAATATTTGCAGTAATGATTTGGAGGCATTATCTTTATGGAGAATGGTGGGATATTTATAATGATCATAAAATTTTAAAGTATATTTTCACCCAAAAGGATCTGAATATGTGCCAAAGAAGATAGTTGGAGCTGATTAAGGATTACAAATGCTCAATTCATTACCACCATGGGAATGCAAACAAGGTGGTAGATGCATTAAGTAAATAAGACCATGCTAGCTTATCCCTTATGGGGATCACAAAAGATCCAATATTTCTAGATTTACAAACGATGGATTTTGGAATTATAATGGAAGGGGAAAAATATTATCTTTCTCAAATTAATGTTCAACCATCTATATATACAAAGATAAAAGAGGCACATAAAGAAGATGTAGAGTTACAAAAGAAGGTAATAAATGTTCCTGAATTCTACATTGATTGTGATGGGATAATAAGGTTCAGAAATCAGGTTTGTGTTCCTCCCATCCGAGATTTAAAGGAGCTGCTGGATGAGGCTCAAAGTTCATCATTCTGTATTCATCCTGGAAGCACGAAGATGTATAGGGACATAAAATAGTACTTATGGTGGGAAGGCACTAAAAGAGATGTTGCTGAATATGTCTCTCGATGCTTGGTTTGTCAGTAAGTTAATGCTGAGAGATAGAAGTCTAAGGGGATGTTACAACCATTACCAATACCCGAATGGAAATGGAAAAACATCACTATGGACTTTTTCAATGTACTTTCTAAAAAATCCAAAATAAATAATGATATCTGGGTCATATTTGGTCGTCTTACGAAGTCGGCACACTTCATTGCTATTAGATAATATTTCTCTCTTGATCAGCTTGCCAGGATATACGTGAAGGAAGTGGTAAGATTGCATGGAGTACCACTTTCCATTATATCTGATCGGGATCTGAGGTTTACCTCAATGTTTTGGCGAATTCTTCAGCATAATCTGGATACATAGTTGAGTTTGTGTACTACTTATCATCCTCAGACAGACGGTCAGTCTGAGAGGACAATTCAAACTCTAGAAGATATGTTGAGAGATTTCTCTATGGATTTCAAATGGGGTTGGGATCAACACCTACCGTTGGTGGAATTTTCTTATAATAATATCTTTCACTCTAGTATTTAGATGGCTCCTTATGAATCTTTCTATGGAAATAAATGCCGAACTCCAACTTTTTGGGATGATGTTGGGGAAAGAAAGTTGTTAGGACCTGATCTTTTTGATGAGATGACAGAAAAGATCCGATCTATACAAAAACACATAAGAGCTGCTCAGATTCGACAAAAATATTTTGTCGATAACTGAAGAAAAGACCTAAAGTGTGAAGTGGGTGAAAAAGTGTTCTTAAAAATATCTCCTTGGAAAAGAGTGATGAGATTTGGAAATAAGGAAAAAGGTGAGCCCTAGGTATATCGGTCTTTTCGAAATACTGGATCATCTTGGAAAGGTAGCTTACCGATTGGTGCTTCCACTGAATCTCTCTCAAGTTCATGATGTGTTCCATGTATCTCTCCTGAGAAAGTACATACCCGATCCTTCACATGTACTCAACTCAGAAGTTGTACCGCTAGAGCAAGACTTTCTTATGAAGAACCGCCGATAGAAATTCTTGTTCGTATCGAAAAATTCCTACGTAACACGACCACTCACTTGGTGAACGTTTTATGGAGGACCCAACAATTAGAATAATCTACATGGGAGCTTGAGGATATGATGAGGGAAAGGTATCTTCATCTGTTTGTTAAAAAGTGACGAATTTCAAGGGAGAAATTCATTTTAAGGGGGGTAGAATGTAACACCCGATATTTTTATAAGAAATATTTTGTTTTTATGTTATATACATCATCAAAGAATATTTCACTACACACAACACTAGCTTGACTTTCTTCACACGCAATCATGACCTTCCTTGATAGCTTGCATTGTATGCAATACTGTGTTTCAGTAAAAAACGATATGCTATTAAAATATTATTAAAATTGGCCGTTATGAATAGAAATACCCACTTTTTGAAATTGTATAAATTTTATCTTTCAAAATGGACTTCATTTTTGAATTCGGAATATCAAAATTATCCTAGGGTGAATTTTTGGTATTTTTCTGAAAACTTTCATTTTTTGTGGAATAGTGAAAACACTGGGTTACTATTTAAAAACCGAATTTTAATTTAAATAATTGTTTATTTTATTTAAATTTATTTTAGGTCAAAATTGATACATAATACCTATATAAATTAAAAGTAATTAATTGGAGTCGTTTTATAATAATTTTAGATATATAAAAATTTTATTTAACTTTTCACCGTCTTTTACCCAACCTCCCATGAAAGTTTGAAAATTTACATAAAACATAATTTTACCACTTCTATGAGTGGAATTTCTAAAATTCAAGAGACGCGGTTAATATCAAGGCGTAAATGTGGTTCAATAAGATAAAAATAATTTTTGGTGAATAGTAACTTTTTACTTTTATTTACCACGGTTAAAAGTAAATAGGGTAATTAAGGGTAAAAATGGTATTATTATTACCCTAATACATGTCCTAATTCTATTGTATAAGTTTAATTCGACCGAAAACAACCTTAGGAATAAAATATGACCATTTAGGTCCACTTGTATTAGATTAGGACATTTATTATTATTTTATTTAAAGAAGAGTTAAAAAAGTTAAAAGGATAGTTTAATAACTAAATTTTTTTCATATAGGGTTATACATAAGATAATTTCAACTATAAATCTTAATTAGAAAGAGAAAAAGATTTCCTACATAATGGTATTTTATTTATAATATTTAGACATTATAAATTTTAATTTATTTATGACACAATGATAATGCAGTAATTACCTTATTAATGAAATATTAACATAATTGATATTATAAATACCCAAATAAATGTTATTGGATAATTTTTATGAATTAAACTAATTTTATAGGTTAATATGACATGTTATTATTGATTTAATTAACTTTGTTTGAACTAATCATGTTGTTATAATTTTTTAAAAAATCAAATACCAAATAGTGTCAAAAAGGGCCATAAAATAGTTTTTAGAAGAAATATTATATTATTAATTGTTATTTTATTCCTAAAAATCTATGGATCGGCAAAATGACTTAGATAAGGTTATATATATTAATAATGAAAAACTTGGGGTTCGTTTGGATTTTTATATTAAGTTTATTAACCATATATTGTAAGAAAACAAGAAGACACGGTAAAAGTTAAATTATTTAACATAGAGTTAAATCTAAATGATAAGGTTAAAATAGTAACCTAAACATTTAAAAAATCTATTAGTTAGGATTATTTCGAACCATCCGCACCTTATCTTTGAAATAAATCAATTTTGGAGCTACTAAAAACCGAATATGACTTTATAATAAAATAATGTTTTATGTTTTTCCTAAGGTGCCCCTCTCCTCCCTTACAAAAGGGAACCTCCTCCCTCTCCTCCTCACACCACTTTGAGCTTTTAAGCTCGTCCAAACCCTACCCATTTCCCTTCTCAACTTCCCTAGAAACATTATATCGGTCTTGGTATTCTTCAAATACCATCTTTAGTTCCCTAAGCAGAGGTTATGAAGAGGCACTTCAAAGAAGAGGTAATGTCCGTTACCGATTCTTTCAACTTTATTTCTTCTTCTACTTCTTCTTCATTTGTTGTTTCATTATGAATTAATAACATCAGTATCAAAAATATACTGATATGTTATTATAAATATGAAACAACCCTATTTCACCTTCTATCCAACCCATGGAAAATTTAATCATTGCGCGTGCGTATGTACGGAATACCATCTCCACGCCATGGTGTAATCTGTTTTCCACCACCACCTTAATTTTATGGGTATAATGGTGTAAAGAATAACTATATATGATTATTGTAAAGTGATATTGATTCTGAAATAGTATACATACACTTAAATACAATTCCATTATCAAGGGAATGATATCCTCACTCGTGCGTACAAACGGTCTACCGTCTCCACGATGTGTTGCGACTCGTTCTACATGATCTTCATTGAATAATGATTATATAAATGAATTTAATGAAAAAATATGATATATATTACAGTACAACCATTTTGGAAATGAGTTATCTATAACCTAAAAAGTATAATAAGAATTTATTTGACAAAACACGCATAAGAACAAAAAAAGCAATAAACACCCGAATAACAAGTAGCAATGAAATATTACTAATAAGAAGCTAAGAATATGACAATATATGATATCATAACAATGAGTACGATTTTGGAATAAGTCAATAACATTATTTAAATCATTATACAGGAGGTTCGGTCACGTACGAAGCAAATTGGACCTAAGGTAAGGGAAAATCTAACAATCTCATTTTTATCCGAGATTGTTTATACATCAGAATTTACTGGGGCATATTTATCATCCAAATCCATGTTTCCTCAATATGTAATATTATTTCCATCCACCTACAATTGTTTAAATCCAATTTTACCCATTGGTGAGTTTTTAGTAAAATATATGAATTGAATCTTTTTTTGTTTTTAGTACAAGGTACTTTTTGACTTTTCCATCCAAAGTACGAGAATAATGTTTTTTAAATTTATACGGAATGAATAGATTTGTAGAACATTATTTCAATGAATCTTCCTTAAAAAATTTTCACATTTATTTTTAATAAACTTATTTTAGTTTAAAATTGTATGACATGTTGAGAAAGGAAAAATGTTTTTAAAGTAGAAATGATATTTTCCTCAAGAATGGAGTTCAAGTGTTTTATCACAATTATTTTCCATATAAGATAATACGGGGTTCTGTTTCTATCCATATTTTTTCATTGATTTGATTATGTTATTATGGAATTAATTTTATGATGTCCTTTTCTCTTATATTGATTATGTTATGATGGCATGATTTTTAAGAATCCCATTTTTTTTACATGTGTTGTGATACGATTTATGATTTTGTGTCACACATAAGAATGGTATAATTATGAGATGGGTGGGACCTATATATCCCTCCAATTAATTGGCTAAATATTTATATCTCATGATATAGACATGGCTGGAATGGTAGGTTAATCCAGTTCAGTGATACATGACTGAAACGATAAGTGAACTCAGTTCAGAAATGGACTTTGTCTACTAAGATAGTCTTGAAAATAAGTCTTGAATACTAAGAAACACTGTGATTATATGTTTATGCCACAAAGTTTCATGTTTTAATTTATGATTATTGGGATTACATTTCACTACTATGATTTATCCCATGTTATGAAATTATGATCTCTTTTGAAGGTTATGATTTCCAAAAATGATATGTTCTTAGGAATATTATGTGATTGATATTTCCTTTTTTTACCCTTATTGAGAATTTTGGATCACCGTTTTGTATGTTTTCTTTTCCCCAGGTTAGGAAGAAGGATATTAAGTAAGATATGCTAAAAGGGCCTCTAGATATGATAAAATAAAAGGGAGATAGTGTAGATGATTTATGAACCAGTTGTTTATGTTTCTAAGTTTCTAAAGACATTATACCTATACGGTACTTTCATGGTTTTGTTATATGTTGTAATAAGTGTACTTCAATTTTGAATAAATAAAAATGTATGTAAAGTATGGTTCATTTTTAGCAGTTTATCATTTTAATGGGGAATCTTATCAGTGGTGGACACTGATCAAGAATAAAAAGTCCCAAGAGGAAATTTATTCCATAGAATGGGAGGAATTCAAGAGGATGTTTTTCAACAAATATTCCCCTAAAACCCTCTATCTCAAGATGGAAATAGAGTTCCTTGGACTCAAGAAGAAGGAAGATGAGTCCATCGGGGCATATAAACCAAACTTTACAAGGCTTGCATGGTACGCCTCTGGATTTTTCCTGAACACCGAATGCAAGGTGGATAGGTTCTTTAGTGGACTAAAGCCGAGTCTATAAAAAGTGTTGTAAATTTGAGACTTCGATAGATATGAAGAGATTGTCCGTTGTTCCCTCAAGGTTGAAATGGAGATGGGATACTCTCAGTGGTATCATGGTCCTAGTGTCAAGAAGTGGAAAATGGAGAACAACATGTGTGGTTCATCAAAAAAATCTCAAGATGCAAAAAAGCCTCACATTCCCCTTTGAAAAAATTGTGGGAAGAAGCATCTTGGTGATAGTCTCAAGGGAACCATGAATTGCTTCAAATGCGGAAAGTTTGGTCATATGTCCAAGAACTGGTGACGGGATATGAAAAATCCCGCTACTGTTGAATAATAAAGTAAGGTTCAGATCAACACTCAGCCTACAGTGTATTGTTATAACTGCAAGGAGCTTGGGCATTATGTGAACAATTTCCCTAAGACAAGGGTTGTCGAAGGCAATCAGCAACAGCCTCCAAGGAATCAAGGAAGGGATTATGCTATCACTACTGCTGAGGTAGAGCTGGAAAACGATGTGGTGACAGATACACTAGTTATTCATTCAAGAATAGTGAACATACTATTTGATTCTGGTTCTACACATTCTTTCATATCTTGCATGTTTAGTAGAACTATTCAAACACCACCTCAAAATTTATAGTAAAAGTTATCTATGAGAACAGCGAATAGGGAAATCGTTGCATCCATGGTTTATAACTCTTCCCCAGTTAATGTTTGTGGACTGAACCTCCCAAATAATCTTTTCAAACATTAATTGGTAGAGTTTGACGCTATCTTATTCATGGATTTTCTGTCTTTATACAAAGCCAATATCGACTGCCGAGAAATAGAGATAACTTTTCACATCCCGAAGCATCCTCCGATTTTTTTAAAGTGAAAGGAGGGAGATGAATCTACTTTTGAATCTTCATCTCATGTTTGGATATTTCTTCCTTATGATCATGCATATCTAGCTCAAATGATTTCGATGATGGAGAGAATCATGCTTGAAGAAATGCCCATCGTGAGGAATTACACTGATGTATTCCATGAAGAGTTGTCTGGTCTTCCCCCTAACTGAGAGGTTGATTTCTCAATTGAACTTATCCCTGGATCTCTGCCAATCTCAAATAATCCTTAATGAATGGCCTCCTTAGAGCTAGAAGAGCTGAAGAAGAAGTTACAGGAGATTATGAAGAAGGGTTTTATACACACGAGTGCTTCACCGTGGGGTGATCTAGTCCACTTCATCAAGAAGAAGGATGGATCAATGCACCTATGCATTGATTATTGTGAACTCAATAAAATCACTATAAATAAAAAGTATCCTCTTCCATGGATAGATGAATTGTTCGATCAGCATCATGGGGCCAGTTATTTCTCTAAGGTGGACCTTCGGTCAGGATATCACTAAGTAAAGATGAGGAAGGAAGATATTCCCAAGACTACTTTTCGAATGAGGTATGGACACTGTGAGTTCATAGTGATGCCCTTTGGACTAACAAATTCTCCAAAAAATTTCATAGATTTAATGGATAGAGTCTTTAAATATTACCTCGAAAAATTTGTGGTGGTCTTTATAGATGATATTCTGATATACTCGAAGTGCAAAGAGAAATATGGGGTGCATTTGGAAACTATGTTAAAGACTTTGAGAAGGGAGAAGCTGTATGAAAATTTTAGTAAATGTGAGTTCTAGATGGAGGAAGTATCATTCTTGGGGCATGTTATCACTAGGAAAGGGATATCTGTGTACCCTTCCAAGATGAAGGCAATTGAAGAGTGGCCGAGGCCAACTTCTGTAATAGAGATCCATATATTTTTAGGTCTAGTTAAGTATTATCTAAAATTCGTGAAGAACTTTTAACGATTGTAAAACCCAATGACCAAGCTAACACGGAAGGGAGTAACGTTCATCTGGACACAAGAATGTGAAGGCTGTTCCAAGGAGTTGAAAAAGAGGCTTATCACTACACCGGTACTCACAATCCATTAAAGTGGAAAAATCATTGTGGTGTATAGTGATACTTTTAAGAAAGTATTAGGATGTGTGCTAATGAAAATTGATAAAGTTATAGCCTATTTCTTAAGGAATCTGAACATCCATGAGAAATCTATCCAACACATGATCTGGAGTTGGAGGCTGTGATCTTTGCGTTGAAAATCTAGCAGCATTATCTCTGTTGGGAAAGATGTGAGATATATACTGAGCACAAGAGTCTCAAATATATATTCATGCAGATATAACTTAATATGCACCATCAAAGATGGATAGATATCATCAAGGATTATGACTGCTCAATCCACTACCATCCTGGTAAGGCAAAGAAGGTGGAAGATGCTCTATGTAGAAAGGATCCTCCATCATTATCAATGATGACAATTGAAAGGGATCTGATCTTCATAGATTTGTAAAGGATGGACATGGGAATAATTAAGGGAGGAACATCATCAATCCTTTCTCAAAATGATTGCACAACCATCCCTCATGAAGAGAATAATTTTTTCTCAAC
Organism: Viscum album; assembly: GCA_963277665.1. Lineage (NCBI taxonomy): Eukaryota > Viridiplantae > Streptophyta > Magnoliopsida > Santalales > Viscaceae > Viscum > Viscum album. The sequence goes on from OY728142.1 coordinate 1,496,486,298, forward strand.
GAATGGATGTGGAAATTCAGAAAAGGGTGGAATCTATTAAAAAGGGAAATCCTCTGATTTCAAAATTGATGAGGAAGGAGTTGTATGATTTGGGACATGATTATATGTACCATCTGATCCAGAGATAAAGAAGGATCTATTGAATTATGCACATATTTCGACCTTTTCTAACCATCCTAGGAGTACCAAAATTTACCGTGATCTCCGAGAACACTTTTGGTGGGATATCATGAATAAGGATATTGCGGAATATATATCAAGGTGCTTGATATGTTAGCAAGTTAAAGACGAGTGACAAAAGTCCAAAGGTATGATTCGACCATTTCCTATACCCATATGGAAATGGTAAAATGTTACTATGGACTTTTCCATGGGTACCCGAAGGCGTCGAAGGGAAATAATGTGATATGGGTTGTGGTTGACCGACTCACCAAGAAATCCCATTTCATCGTTATTCGGGAAGATCTCCCTCTTGAACAACTTGAAAAGTTATAAGTGAAGGAAGTGGTGAGACTTCACTGTGTTCCACTCTCATATGTCTTTGATCATGATCGAAGGTTCAGATCTAAATTATGGAGGAGTCTTCAACATGGTTTTAGTACTGAATTAAATTTCATCATGGCCTATCACCCCCAAACTAATGGCCAATCTAAAAGGGATATTCAGACACTTGAAGATATTCTTAGAGCATACTCTATAGAATTAAAAGGTGTATGGTATCAGCATCTCTCATTTTTTGAGTTCTCATACAGCAATATATTCCACTCGAGTATTCAGATGGCTCTATATTAAGCTCTATATGGAAAGTGATGTAGAACTCCAACCTATTGGGATGAATTTGGAGAAAGAAAGATACTTGGACCCGATCTTGTTCAAGAGATGATAGAGAAGGCTCAAGTCATCCAGAAACACATCAAATATGCTCAAAGTCAGCAAAAGAGCTATGCTGACAACCGTCGAAGGGACTTGGAGTTCGACGTTGGAGATAACATCTTCCTTTGAATATCTCCATGGAAGAGGGTCATGAAATTTGGGAAGAAAGGGAAGATAATCCCAATGTATATTGGCCCCTTTGAGATCATTGAACACATAGGAGTCATGGACTATCTATTAGAACTTCCATCGAATATGGCTTGAGTTCATGATGTTTTCCACGTATCACTCTTGAGGAAGTACATACCTGATCCCTCACATGTACTAAACACAGAGGTGATGTAGCTGGAAGATGATCTCTCCTATGAGGAGCAGCCAGTAATGAATCTAGATCGGATAGATAAGGTTCTACAGAACAAGACAACCCATCTTGTCAAAGTGTTGTGGAGGCTCCACACGTTTGAGGAAGTAACATTGGAACTGGATGAAGCAATGAAGGAAAGGTACCCACATCTATTTTTGGCCTACAATGTAAAATGAAATTTTGAGGGCGAAATTTCTCAAGGGGGGAAGAATGCAATGACCTAATAATTTTAATGGAAATTAATTTCTTATAAATATGCCATAAAACCACATAATAATGAACTACTAAGTGATAAGTGACCTTTAAACATAAGTTTGTCACTTCTTTGTTTGGAATTTTGAAAATATGACATACACGATTGTGTTCAAGAGGTTTGTTGGAGTTCCATAAGAAAACATAATTTTTTTTTGAATAGCAACCTACCCTAATGAATAGTAACATACCTGTATGAATAGTGATATACCCTAATGAATAGAAACCTCACCTATGATAGTATAAAAATAATATTCATATTGGAAGTACAATATACCAATGTTTTAGAATGAGTTAATTCGTGTTTTAAATCTGGTTATTGATAATAAATTATGATTTTAATTAAATATTAAAATAATCATATTTAGAAAATTATTTTTGAAAAATGGAATTTATTTTTGGACTCTACACATTGAAAAATGGTTAGGGTGAATTTTTGAGATTTTTCTGAAATACTTGAAATTTTGATGAATAGTAAAATACGGTAATTTACCGTATATATACATTATAAGCTAAATAAACTATTCCTAGCATCATGGATGATGTAACCAGCCATGGTTAGAAATCACATGACCCATTTCATATTCCTGGTCATGGAATACTTAATATTATTTGTCTTTTGAAGAAATAATAAATTAATGATTATGATATCATGAAATCCCTCCTCTCCACCACTATAAAACCCCCCTTTACTCCCCCTTCACTCCACTCCTCTCAAGCACAAAGACATCTATAATTTCTGCCTAAATCTCTCCCCAAGGTCCTACCCCACTTCCAAAATATCTCATACTCCTCAAAATATCAAAATCTGTCCCCTTAAGAGGTTCTCGAAAGAGGAATTCTCAAGAGGTAAATTCCTCTTCCCAAATTTATTCTTTTCTTTTAAGTACTTTTCTTTTTTAACTCTTTCCCCACCTCCCTTCAACAAAATAGTATGATAAATCCAGTAGCATAAATGTAATTTAATGTATTCTTGCTAGTGGTATATTTCATTATCTTCTCTCTTTTCCCCACCCTTTTATTTGAAAGAAATGAAAGCACCGTTTGAGATGTGCTAATTTAGCACATTCAAGGATGACAGTTTATCAATTTCTATTATTATCATTAATTCAGGTCACAAAACCACTTGTGTTATGGTTGAACCAGATTATTATATATGAAATATATCATATTTTTGGTTCTGTAATATTTTTGTACATATGGAATTAATTTATAAATCAAAACATGTTCATTGTAATCCAACCCACCGAATAACAAAAACTGTTATCACTACGGTTATATATGTAATAATTCAACATCACTATAAGTAACCTAATTAAAACTAAAACCATGAAATATCTTGGATATTAACTAAAGAATATAACTTCAATTCTGGACAACCACTTTCATCTTGCATATAATCCAAACTTGAATATAAGTGAACTGATCTTTTAAAGCCAAGTAAGCAAACGAGCCCGAACAATGAAATTGAACTTTTAACTAATCCAAAAGGCATTGAATGAACTAAAAAGGGTTATAATAATTAAATTGAATATGGAATAGGTTTTGGAATTATTAATTAATTAGACTAATTTTTTTATTCACGTCATTAATATCAAGTGGAGAACACCAATGGATTTAAGGTATGGGATCCTCCCCTTTTCACTCTTAATCAAAATTGTTCCCTATGCTATGATGTTTTTGTAATACCAAGTTATGGGGTATGTTTATACTCCTTTTAAATACTTCCCTATTGTTTTATAACTGATGAAAACCCCCTTATTTCTCTCTCATCATGTCCTCTTAGGTACACCCGACACCATGCTGGTAAAATTGTAATGAATTCTACCCAAACCTTCTTCATTCTTTCAGGTTGTCGTATATTTCTTTAAAAATGGTGTTATCATATCTATTTATGTGAATATTATTAATTCTGGATTGTTTTAAATGATTCTGATATCAAGAAACTTTCATCACTTTATATTAGGGATATACATGTTTTTGAAAGATTCCCTCCTTAGAACTTTCCAATATGCAAACCTCTTTTAAGGGGACTTCTCTAATTTTTACCCAAATTTCAAGTTAACTATATCCTCTGTTTTAAGACCCCATTGTCTTAAAAAAATCAGTACTTTTATTATGAAAACCTTATTTGTTCAATTCTGGTTTTATATAAAATAATTTCTTCTTTTCTCTTTGAAAATCTCTAGACTGTTTTCCTTAAAACCGCACAAAATGTTTTTAATGAAAATGTTTCTAAAATAAATTTCTAATATTTTGTAACTTATATTTTACACCACTTATCATGTTATATTCTGATTTTACCCTATTAATGTCCATGTATGTTCTACTATTTTTCTTTCATGGACAATTTCATGATACACCCATTGGATATGTTTTACATCATGACTGTGGTACCCAATTATTTCCATGGGTACCTTTATGTTTGTGTATGGTTGATTATGTATGATTGTATGTGTGGTAAGAATATTTATGTGGCAAGAATATTCATGAAAATGTTGAGATGGGTGTGCCCATATAGTGGTCCAATGCATTGGTTAAGGATAAGTCGCATGATATGTGATGTGAAACGGGATTGGAGGTTAGCCTTGACCCGTACTAAAATGGGAAATGGGATTGGTGGTTAGCCTTGACCCGTACTAAAGATATGTTTTATGATTCATCCACATTTATGTGATTCCATGCTTATATTATCCCATGCATATATTAAATTATTTCATAAGTTTCATGCTTTGGATATCATTATGTGATGCCTCTTAACTCATGTGCTTGAGATGTATCCTTATGTTCGTTCCCTTACTGGGCATTTTTAGCTCATCCCTTTGTTCATGTGTCCCCCAGGGTACCCTATGCAGATGTAAGGGATCAAAGGAAGTTAGGAGACCATTATGACGATTAAATAAAGATGTGTTTTTTATCCCCATGTTTTATGTTATTTATACCCAGTCATCCAAGACACTAGACTTAACAATCCTAGGCTTGTAGTTTTATTATTAATTATTCTTAAATTAATGAAATGTTATATGTAAAAGGCTCGGGTCGCTATAGTGGAAAACTGATGATCTTAAAGGGATCGGTCTATCCATTTGCACTTATAAGGTGCTACATGAAGAGGGAGCCAAGCCCTCTTGCAACCTAAATGATGGATAAATTCTTCAGTGAAGGTGGTCATGAACGAATAAGTGATGAAGCTATTATATGCGGGAATGATCTACCATATCTTTGACAACACATGAGTGGGTCATTTACAAGTGGTTTCCCAAAGGGTTGTATCTCCATAATTACCAATGATAAAAATGAAATCATCCCAACATGAATAGTAACATGGGGAGAGTGAGTGTTGGCTATTGAAAACTTAACAATGACACATGGAAAGATCACTTCACACTTCCTTTAATGGATCAGATGTTGGAGAAATTGGAAAGAAACAAATTATTTTCTTTTGCATGGTTATTCTAGATTTATCCAAATATATATTATCCATGAAGACTAAGAAAATATCACTTTCCCATGACAATATTGATCTTTTTTTTATTTAATAATGTCTTTTGGCATTTAAAATGCTCCAACAACCATCCAACAGTGCTTGTTAGAAATATTACATGACATGGTAGATAAAATCTTGGAAGTATTTATGGTTGATTTTTTAGTCTATGGAAAATCATTCAATACCTTTTTGGGAAATATGGAATTGGTCCTAGAATTGTTGGAAAACACCAATATGATTCTAAACTGGTAAAAATGTCACTTTATATGGAAAAATTCTATCATCATAGGCTAAAAATTTTCCATCAAAGGAATCAAAGTTATCCCCACAAATATTAAAGTCATATCACAATTACCCATTCAAAATTCTATCTGAGAAAACTGTTTTTTTTTCTTGGGAATGTAGGTTTTTATAGAAGATTCATTCATGAATTTTTAAAGATAGCTCAATCACAAACCAAAATACTTTCAAAATATGTTATCTTTAATCTTGGGAAAAAATGAACCATAGCCTTTCAGATTTTGAAGAATGAATTTTTTGATGATCCTATCATGATTGGCCCAAACTAGGAGAAACAATTTGAAATCATATGTGACACAAGTGATTATGTTATGGGAGAAGTGAAATAACAATGTATTGATCATATCTTTAGAGCTATCTACTATGAATGTAGATCCCTGAATAAAGAAAAAATTAACAACACTCTCACCCAGAAGGAAATGCTAGAAGTAGTATTTTCATTCCTTAGGTTCCTCTCTTATTTGTTTCTATCAAAAGTTTTTGTTTATAATGACCATGCAGCGCTCGAAATTTATTTGACCAAGAAGGATGCGAAAAAAGGTCTTATCTGTTGGGTGCCTCTTCTCCATGAGTTTGACTTGGAAATACGTGACTACAAGGGTAATGAAAACTCCATCATTGATCATCTCTCACGTATTTCATTTCCTCATTTGGAAAGAGAGGATCATAGGGAAATGAAGGAGGACTTCTCAGATGAGCATCTTTTCTCTGATGATGACACTCCTCACCCATGGTATGCTGACATCGCTAATTACATAGTTACATGAGTCGCTCATCCCGATCTTAAATTCCAACAAAGGAAATTATTTTTGTCTGAAGTAAAGTGATATTTAGGGGAAGACCCCATGATATTCTGATCATGTGGATATGGTGTGATTCTTTGTTGAATCATGAAATAAGAAATTACTAGAATTATATACTTTTTTCATTATTTCTCAGTTGGGGACCATAACGGACCAGACCGAACGGTCATGAAAATTATTTAATCTAGATATTTTTGTCCCACAATGCACAAAGATGCCTGGTATTTTTTGGTACACTGTGTTAGGTGTCCATGAACAGGTAATATGGGGTGTCGAGCTGAAGTACCTCAACATACCGTCCTTGAGTTCGAGATCTTCAACGTATGGGGAATTAATTTCATTTTCCCCTTTCCCCATAACATGGAAAATCCTTGTGTGGATTATGTATCCAAATGGGTTGAGGCTGCTAGAAAGACACACAACAAAACAAAAGGTCATCATTGCCTTCTTGAAAAAGAAAATTTTCACTTGGTTCAACGTTCCATGGGTTCTGATAAGTGATATAGGGAAACATATTGAAAATTCATTGATATATAATGTCCGCATGAAGTATAGAGTGATGTATAAAAAAGGACACCTTATAATTCCTAATCCAGTGGTCAAGTGGAAGTATCAAAAAGAGAACTATGTTAAATCCTAGAGAAGTCTATTAGATCCTCAAGGATGGACTGGTCCAAGAAGCTCGATGATGCATTATGGTCATACTAGACTACCATCAAGACACCTTTTGGTATGTCCCCATTCTGTTTAATCAAAGGAAAGCCATTTCATTTACCAGTGAAACTCGAGAACAAAGCTTATTGGGCTATGAAGTGATTGAATTAAAATCAAAAGCCTATAGAAGAGAAACAAAAGTTTAAACTAACAGAGATCGATGAAATTCGGTGGGAGGCATAAGATATTTCCAAGCTATATAAAGAAAAGAAAAATAAGGTCCATGAAGACAAGATCTCTCGAAATTCATTCTAGCCTAGTGATGAGGTACTATTGTTTAACTCTCATTTGAGAATACTTCGAAGAAAATTGAAGTCTCGTTGGTCAGGACATTTCCGAGTGATCAAGGTCTTCCACCACGGTACAATGGAAGTATCTGGAGCAGATGGTCAATCATTAAAGGTGAATGAGAAACATCAAAAATACTATATTCACTTGGAGTACATGGTGGGTACAATCACATCCATTCAATTCGGTTGGCAAGAGGCTCAGGTATGGTTGATCCATAGACCTAAAATAAAGGTGCTTCTTGGGAGGCAACCTAGGTACTACATGATGTATCACCTTTTCACAAGGTGTGTACTTTTCTTTTACATGTATATTATAATAAAACCAGTAGTATAAGTATATATTAATTATAGGAATAAATATGAATGATTCTTATGACGTTGTTAAGGTCACCAAAATGTATCTGAGCCATCATCGGTTAGAATCACTATATACTTACCTTCGGTACAAGGGTCATCCTTTTAGAACCTTTATTTAATTAAATGGCGTGTGAGGTATTTTTCAAAACGAAATAATAGTTTTTTTAGTAAAAAAACCATAATGAGGATGTATCGACTGGACAAGGTAGTAAACCAGATCCAAAAATCCCGGGATTGAATCATAAAAACAAGACAAATTCCATCATTTTTCATATTAATTAAACCTCAAAGTGTGATTTTCAATATAATTCTTGTATTCCATGATTTAATTAATAATTTAAACTATTTGAAAAATAATAAAATACATGTGGGTTAGTTTGGATGACTAGAAGAGTCTTCGTCCTGGATTCAAAAGACCCGGGTTCGAACTCAGCTAATCTCCCTTCTTCTTCCCTTTCATTCAAATTAAAAACACACACCGTGAGTTTTCTTTATCCCGTGTAGAAACAATCCTATAATTTAATTATTAAATGTAAATAAAACAAAAAATATATAACCTTCACTCCAGTGGTTGTGGTCTTGCATTTGGAATGGCTGGTTGTCGGTTCTAATCAATCCCCAAGCACGAGACCAAAGGCTGTAGTTCTCCTTTTCAAATTTTAGAAAACACTCCATGCCGTACTTGGATACACTACATGTATAGGTTTTATTTCTATTTATATTATTTTTTTATAAATAATTGTATTGTAAATAAAAATATTATATTTATAGTTATTAAAAAAACAATGAAAAAACAAAAAAATATACAAGGTGTGTACAATTTATGACACACCATGTAGTTTGGGTATAAGGGCTCAGAACCTACCCAGATAGAGACCATGTCATGCACATGTCCCTCCATGTTTTCTTCTCTCGCACAATGCCTCTCCACCTCCCTCAACTCAATCCCCCATTTTTCTTCAATTTCTTCCTTGATTTCTCCTGTATTTCCATCCTCAGTCCAACTATGCCCTTTGCACTCCTTTTTTCATGGTTTTAGTCCCATTTAAGTTGATTTAGGATCATCTGAACATTTGGATTGCACACATAGTACGTGAGGTGAGTGAAGAACACACACCTCTGTATAGTACCACATAATACCATTTTCATAAATTTCAATATACATGGCATGTATGTTCGGTACACACTATATCTTGTGCCTTATCTTACCCCTTAAGGTCTAGACTGTGTCCTATGGCACGTGGCCCCTTCCCATATCTTTGAACATTGTCTGTATGTTCAGTATAAAATGTGTCCCCCATCCCTTCAGAGCAATCAGTGTGGAAGGAGTACGTGTATGGCTAGGTATGTTTATCAATATGGCATGTACAGCCTCCACACAACATGTCTTTTTTCCTATCCTCTACCAAGGGAATTCCGTGTCATGGAAGTTACAGAAGATAAACCCCGTGTTCATACATAGGGTGTGTACGATCTATGACATGTCATGTATAGGACACATGCCTATCCTTTTGCTACTCGGTGTGTCTATCTAGAGTACACAGGATCTTTTTGGCTCACACTACATGTTGTGTACCCTTGATCCACACACACTGTATATTTGTTTCTCTACATTCTCACTTTTTTTCTTCTTTTTATTACTCTTATTTTTCATATTTTTTCTTATTTATTTAACCTATGTAATATGAATATCCCATGAGTGGGAAGTGGCCCCCTTCTGCTACTGAGCGTGAGAGGCCGCTTTGTAGTTGGATCTGTCTTCTACACTATGAGAGGCACATATTCGATTTTCAATTTTTCCAACCCCCTACATTAGAATCTCTACCTCATCATATCTCGGCACCACCATTAGCGATATCCTCCAGTCCGACCGATTTCATGACCCCCACTCCTGCCACAGCTGATATCCCTATGGAATCTACCCAACCATCCATCATCAATAAGAGATTAGGTTCCACAAATCCTTCTTCTAGCTCAATACCTTTAGAGTTGAGCACTTCTTCAGTTCCCCCCTTGAGCCTTCTCTTAATTCAGTTGCTCCACCTCAAGTGACCTCTCCTGACCCAACCATGTCAGAAGCTGCTGCCCCACCTCAGCCTTCTCTCTCTATAGCCCGACCTCACCTGCATCGCTACCTAATTTTTGCTGAGGGCATACCAATTGTAGACCGATTATAGATTTTTTTGGGTGGATGGTACAGATGAGAGGCGACTTTATCAATGTCATCATTCCACAATATCTAGTCATTTGAGAAGAGATTGATGAGTTCCTTGGCCATTTGCATCTCCTTGAGAAACTCCAGGTCAGCACTACAAAATATATAGATTTATTTTTTGATTTTATTGATAACTTTGAGTTCAATGGGCCTTCCTGCCACCAGACACCCATCGATACATCCACCCCAGCACAATTTTATCTAGGAAGCCACCAATTTTCGATAAATATGGATGAGTTTGGAAAAGGGTGATGCTTCTACCCCAATCCATCCACCCCCTTTCTGTCTCCATCCTCACCCAACCTGAGCAGTATGACCTCATTGCTATGTGGTGAGATATTTCTAGGCTGAAAAAAGGTACACCCCAACATCCTAGAAGAGCACGATCATCATTTCCCCTCTCCTTTTTTCCCCAATCATTGAATCAGTGCCATTCTATTTCCCCTCAATGAGGATATGGGTGTTGTGTCCATGGAAGACATAGAGATTATCAACTATATTTTCTTAGGCGATTACCCTAACCACCCATATCTTTCTACCTCCTATTTCCATTCCATGATCTATGGCCGTTAGGGAAACCTTAACGATGACTTATTTATCACCAAATTGTCCCACTACCTAGGTGTTTTTTAGACTTATATCCCTCAAGGTCCTTTAGGATTTCCTTAGTGTCTTGACTTCCTCATGTTCATTCGCATGCTAATTGTCAATCTTAGGAGTGATGGATATATTCCTATGAAGGATGCCCCAGATCCAGCAGGGGTGATAAATGACATAGTATCTCTCGATGGTGTTACTGATCCTATCCCACCCTATCAACTAGATGATTCCCCTTCACCACCCTAGCCCACTTTTCCAGTCACCCATCTTCTTTCACCATTCCTTCTTCTAATGTGCCCCCCATATCCTCACCTCCAACCGCAATCTTGGCTGATCTCCCCATCACACTCCGCTTGGCTACGATGGAACACAGTCGGGACTACCTTACACACCAAAAGACTACCCTCCTATAGTACCAAAATCGGCTTGAGTAGATGTTGAAACATCTCCTTTAGCATCATAACCTTCAGTTACCCTCAACCCTACTCCTCCTTCAGCTAATCCGCCTTCTGTAGCACCACCCTTGGTGACGGCCCTGGCCATTGATTTAGTTCTCCACTCTATTTTTGGCCCAGATTCTACCCCTTCTACTAGCCCCTAGGATGTTCTGGTGGAGTCTCCCATGCTAAGTGGTGGTCTTATTTATCCACCTCCTACACCACCTCATGCCGCGATAGTTGTTCCGGCTACACCTTCCATTCTGATCATAGAGCCAGTGCCTCCAGTTTCTATTACGGCTGATCCTCCTATAGCGGATCCCCCTGTTGTCGATGATGCCTCTTCTGAGGCCACACCATGACTATTATTTTTGGAACATCTGTTTCATTTATATATATATATATATCACATTTTTAATAAGAATATGATATGATGATTTTTATCTCTACATATTTTTTCCTTTTCCTAATCAGTCACAGGTACCCCAGCATGTTTCTTGACACTTATATTTTCCCATTTCTGTTGACTCACCATGAGGGGAGTATTATTTCATAGTTTCATTTTCATTTTTCCATTGTATTTACTTATTTCACTATTTCCCCTCATCCTGACTACCCATGTGTCTCACATCCTATCCAATTCCTTAATGTTGTACTTTGGGGACTATGTTACATATTTAGTGTGGGGGAGGGTCTCTGACTACACTAGTATTTACCCCTTGAACTGATATAGGAGACATAATTAATTGTAATGTTTTTTAAGATCTGAATTTTTTGATTAATTATAATTTTAAATAATAAAGATGTAAAAGGGAATTTTAAAATATATATGAATATTTTAAATTTCAATGTATTTTTATAAGATTGCTGGTATAGTTTTATTCTGGTTTTAATGTCTTGGAAATTTATATTTGTTATACTAATCATTTGTACTCATGTCATGACCTGATTGAATATTTATTTTTTCATCATTCCCGAGAGGTATTCTATGCCTTTTGACATATTCCTTATTATACAATATTTCTTGAATGTTTCTTGGGATATGTATAACTACCATAACTGGAAAGTATTTCTCTTCAAAATAAGAAGATTTTGAATCACATTAAAATTATTGAGGCATTTTATTGATTTTTATCCCGTTTTACCTTGTGACCTACCCTACATCCGATCTTCATAAAGCTCATAGAAACAATGAACTGCCTTGATAAAAAGACACATTACAAGCATATTTTCCCTTCATATACTAAATTCATTCATAATTTTGCATGATTATTCATTTCACCTTAGATATTTATTTTTTTCGATTCATGGTATATTTTGGTGAGTAACCATGAGTTTAAATGTGGGGGAGTGTTCCAGTTGTTCATTTGGGCAGAAGGATTCCAAAACCACTATTCATTGTATTCTTAATGGTTTATGTTATGTTAATATATATATTAAAAACATTAAAAAGAGGTACAAGATTCATATTTCACACATTTTTTATAGTTTTTGGACACATGTTGCTAAGGGAATATCACGATGATGATACACTTTGAGAGATTTTGATTGTGGATGCATTTTTATTGAGATCTATTTCTAAATATCACATATTATTGATTAAAAATTGATCCTCCTTCTTCAATACTATAAGATTTCTTTTCTCTCATCATTACCTATTAACCCTTAGTTTTAGAATCATTTGAACCTTATTGAAATCCATTATGAATTTTGTGATTTTACTTCTAAATTAGAGAATGAGAACACTTGAAAGCCTATGGATTGAATTTGTATACATAATATTGAGCATAAATTAGATTAAATGACCTTGATTGATAGGTGTGGTTCTTTTTGATGAGGTAAATCATCAAGTGGAATGTTTATTTATAAAAAATTAAACAATTAACATGAAATATAATGCAAATATTTAATTGGATTATATAAGAGGCATGTTTAAAATATATTTGGAATTGAAATATTTTTTATCCTTTTAAAATCCTCTGCTGTGGATATATTATTTAAAATTATAATTAGTTCAATTCTTACCCTTTTAGAGTATGGGTTCTATTGATTGATGTTGAGATTCATCTTGAGTAAAAGAAATTGTCTACATGTGGGAGAATTTAATGTTCCAATTTTTTTTATATATTTTCATACATTCTATTGAGTACCAGAAGATGTTATCAATGAATATATGTTGTTTTTGAGATAAAATTATTTTATTCAGTGATCATGATGATTTTCAGGTATTTTCCATCCTCAAACACAAATTGGGGAAAGATCATAACGAAAATTTATATATACACGGTGTTTACTTCTTACACGTGTCGTGTACTATTACCTCGTCACATGGATCGACTAGACAGAGTACATTCCCATGTTGCCGAACAAGATTCAAATGCCTTGTAATTCAAATTACATGCCATGTACTCCATTATAGAAGCAGTTGGTGGATGATTTGGGTATGTATGATCCTTTTGGGGTGGCTCTACACGATGTGTACTTGCTCCTACCGACCACCTATGCCTCTAAAGTCACGGTTCGAACAGAAGATCACCTACCCACAATAGAAGAAGAACCAAGTCAAGTTAACTTGGTTACACATATTGTACTTTATGGTACATGACATGTAGTTTTAAAAACTATAAATAAGAGGGAAGAATTTCCAAATTTAGGGATTGAAGGAGAGGATAACTATATACATCAAATGTAAGAAGGAAAGAGAGGGAAGAAGAGAGAGAAATAAAAAGAGGGAAGAGAAGATAAGAGGTGATTCCATTATTCCTTCCAGAAAACCATCAATCTGAAGTGGTTGTGATTTTTTATTATAGTTTTAACAGTCTGTTAGTTATTAGCTACTCCATGTGTAGCTAAATCCCCCATGTGTTGGGGCTATAGACGAGTATTGTTTTTATTAATAAACTGTCTTATTGTGTTTTTATTAGTCATATATCCTTCATAATCCCTTATATTTTCTTACTATATATCACTGGAAACCCCCTATCAGACCAAGAATGGAATTTCTAGGGATCTTTAGGGGATTATTACAATGTAAACCCATGACCATTGGGTTCCCTTATCATCTAAAAATGTCCTGCCATTAATAAAATTAATAAGAATCAAATTACAGACCAAAGAATTGTTGTCTATTGATTCAAAAAAAACATACAAGGTCATGGGGGTTCCGTGATGCTCAAAACACAAAGATATGAGTTATTATTAACAACACAACATGATAAGAAAATTTATTTATTAATAACTTTAAAAATTCAATATCCCTGACAAATTCTTCCCATTTATTAACCAAATTAATTTTATGTTTTTCCTTATCTTTAAATAAATTCATCATGAAATAGAAGAATCAAATAATTTTTCTTTGAAACAAACCATATATAATATAAATTCATTTAATCATCACCTAATTAAGTACATAGTAGAAAAATATAATAAAATTACTCTCTCTCCAAGTGGATAGATCTTATACTTTCACTATACTAGTAATAATTTTGGTTTAAAATTTGGGCTGCCAAACATAACACTTTGGATAAAATGACACCATCATCATAGTCAACTCTTTTGGTATAAAGGTTGTTAAAGGAAACAAAGATTCATAGAACATGATAAAGATACAACCACAAATGTAATCCCAATTTAGGCTCACATTAAATTATCTCCAATTATGAAAAATAGTTATGCTGATAATCAGAGGGAAGATTTAGAATTCTATGTGGGAGATCATGTTTTCAAGAAATTATCTCCATGGAAGGGTTTTAAAAGGTTAAGTAAGAAGGGAAATTCTATCCAAAGGTACATAAGACCCTTTAAAATTCATTAAATAATTGGGGTTGTTTCATATTATTTTTCAATTGCACCATGTCTCTCAAAAGTTCATGATGTGTTCCATATATTATTGTTAAGGAAGTACATGCCAGACCCAACACACATTATCACATCTTCTTAAAAATAATTAGAATATAATCTATCTTACAATGAAAAATACATCCATATTCATGATACTAGTGATCAATTATTGAGAAATTAGATCACTCATCTCATAATGTTACTTTGAAGAAATCACAATATGGAGGAAGATACTTGGGAACCATAGGATGTTATAATGAAAAATGACCCTAATCTATTTTAAAGTTTATATCAATGAAATTTTGAGGGTGAATGTTTTGTATGATATAATGAAATAAAACCATGCGAATTTAAAATTTAATTCCTTTTAAATAAATTAAATCTATTATATAGCTTATGATTCATGCTACACTGGGTTTAAACAAAACACAATACTCTATTAAAATATTATTTAAACATGATTATTATAAATAGATATTAAATTGGTAGGTATTAATGGTGATAAATTAATTCTTTAAAATATATATTTTACACATGGTCAATGGTTATCTATTTATTATAAATAAAAATAAGAATGATTTGAATGTAAAATAAATATTTTTGGAAAAACAATTGTCTTTCTATGAAAAATGTTTCGATGCTTCATGTGATCTTATGATAAAATGAATTTTCCATTTTTTGGTAACATTATATAATAAAATTATATTAATGTCTAAAATAACCATATCAAAATTATCTTAGGGAGATTTTTTTTGGATATTTCTAAAAGGTTGTCTTTTTTTATGAATAGTGAAAATACATTTTCTTTATTTGAAAACATCCTTTTCATTTAAACTATTTATGAGGATAGATAATATTATATATTTTATTTATAGAAAATATTTTCTAATTGCATAATAATAAATAAAATTTGGGACATTGGAATAAATTTCATACTGAATTTTTATACTAAAACCTTACATAATTATCAGAAGTTTCTTCTCAAAAACCCACGTTTTCGTCGCGTCTATGGGTTTTGTTTTAAATTTAATTATTCAAATAATATGACGTTTATTTTTTAAAAATGATTCCTTTTTTTGAATAAAAATAATTTTTAAGTTATAATATGGTAAAAGCAACTTTTGGCTGTAATGAATAATGTAAATAGTTAAAATTAATCACCATAGTTGTAGTAAAAATTGGTCTACCCGAGGGATAGACTAAAAATATATGGATTAATATAACCTAATAACTAATATAAATATATTTTATGGATATATTTAGACATTATATGTTCTTATTCTTGATAATAACCCTTTTTCAACACTTATTTAATTTAAGAAATGTG
The DNA here is from genome assembly GCA_963277665.1 of Viscum album. Classification (NCBI taxonomy): domain Eukaryota; kingdom Viridiplantae; phylum Streptophyta; class Magnoliopsida; order Santalales; family Viscaceae; genus Viscum; species Viscum album. The sequence goes on from OY728142.1 coordinate 1,496,502,157, forward strand.
GGTACATGTTTTTGTTTTTAAAAGTAACAAGTGTGCCACTCGCCTCACTTATAAAAGGCCACAAACTATCTTCTCTTATAAACACCGTCAAACCAATTTGTATAATCAAATACCTACCTAAATATCTTCCAAAATTCAATTCCCTAATCATATAATCCTTTTTCTATTTAGAAATCTATTTTAGGAGTACTTTAGTTATACTCTTAAAGAGGTGGTCCAAGAAGATGAAAAATTCCAAACTATGTGTGTTTGTTATATTTGATCTCCCACCACCTTAACATATTATCAAATTTTTTGTTATATAAAAATATATACATATCCCATATACATAAATTTTATTATACTAATTTAATTTCCTAAATCTATCTCTTATTTCCTCAAATGGGAGACAAAAGCATTGTTCATGTGTATATCTAACTATCATCTCATGAACTGATGTGACACGTTTTACATTAACACATCTCACAATTGGTTATGATGATTGATATAAAATATATTAATGATATTTATTAAATAATTATACCTATTTACTCATTATATCTTATTTACCTCATTACTTTTAATTTCATAGGGGATGTGATATCGTCACTCGTGTGTTTGGCGGACTATCACCTCGTGAAGCAATGTTATTCATTTTCCCTAGAACATTATATGGAAGTCAATGAGGAAAAAATTAATAAGTAAATGTGATATAAATAAAATAATTATGATATTTATGATATATGTATCATTAATAAAAGATAATATATCCTTTTATTTCTTATATTTTCATTCATTGGAAGATGAGAACGTTATTCAGGTACATGTGGACTACCACCTTCCAAAAGTTATGCGACTCTATATTCATAACCAAACCACATATATGATATATATATACAAGTATATTTAATGAAATAATATGGTACTTATCATATTATAATCATTATTTAATGATATAATATTACTTACAGCCTTTTCATAATGATCATTGAAAAATGAAAATGTTACACACACATACCTACGACCAACCGTCTCTATGATGGTAACATACAAAATTTATAAAAAAACATTCATGATTGGTGTTAAAATTATAATTTATATATTAAAATTAAAATTCATTCATTAATATTATTCCTTATTTTTTTAAATAATGAATTTATATACCAATAGTCAACCCACTAAAGACATTTTTGACCCATTAGTCAAAAATCATTGAAATAGCTAAAGTAAACATTCATGATAATGTAACTATATATAACATGGTTATAAGTGAAATAAAATTAATAATAAACATGAATAACTTTATTAATAATTTAAACAATTAAAATAATTTTTTTATATTGGAAAATAAATTGCATACATGATGAGTCATAATCAAGGTATAGAACTTCATCTTAACTTCCACTTATTGAAGCATATTGTAATGGTATACACCTAATTTATTTTATATGGAGAATATACTTCCACATTGAAATTTAATAAAATTATTCCTTAGTAATTCATTGTAATTTAGATTTTAATTTTTTATTATTTCATCCAAATGTTATTTAATTGATAATTAAAGTGTGGTGAAAGTTATTTTATAATCTTACATTCTTTTATGATCGTTAACTTTGTCTCGAAACAATCACTTTCATGTGAACATTTTTCATTAGAAATTAAATATATATTAAATTTCCATATTATTTAATGATGTATATAATTATCTCTTAATCCATGTATAATTTTTATATATGGTTTTCTTCTTTGAAAATTATCTGATAAATTAGAGAAATATTGATCAATGCTCATCCTTTACTAAATATAAATATTTGATGATAAGAAATATTGATTCATGAATTAAATTTACTATTTGATATATATGAAGTGATCTGTATATAAATTTATTTTTGGGACCTGTAATTATATGGCCCCTCATTGTATTGATCGGCCTCGTGAGAAAAACCACTTGGCAAATTGGAATGGATCTCTACATAAAGTTTAAAACCATATTGTGAAATATATTGTTGTATAGTTATCGTGTACCTATGAACATGATGTAAATTGATTAAAAATATTATTCATTAAGAATTCTTTTATTATTATCCGTGATAGTTTGAAAATGACATTATCTAATGACACATTTAATTCCAAATTTATTGATTAAATGGAATGTGTTTTCAGATATATACCTTTCCATATATATTATTCCTGATCTTATTATGATATTGAAGTTATATAAATGTAGTTGGTGTTTAGTTATATACCATTATATGTTTATTATACTAATTTAATCATGATATATTCCACTATACTTAACCCTTACTTATCATTTGATCTCACCGTTATTCTTTTTCCTTCCTTTGGATATGAATAAAAATTATTTCAATGAGTTCAAGGATGCCATTTTTTCCATTTCTATGATTTTTATTTCATTTAACTATTTAATACTAGTATGATATATACACCTAGTTCTCTAAAACTGGTAAAATGGTTGGTTCTTTAGTATTTTACCGCTTGAATTCATGATATTGTAATATAGAAGGCACCAACTCTGGGTTACTAGAGTCAGGGTCATTACAAAGAATAAAAAAATTATTTTTTATGGAAATGGTAATAATAAAATTGAGGATGTACCTATTTTATAAGAATGAATTGATGTATTTCTTAAGGAATTACCATGATATCCACTAGAGTGTGAAGTTGATATTTCTATTGATTTAATCCTCATTTCATGACTAATATCAAAGACTCCTTAAAAAATGGACACTGTGAAAATAATGGATCTGGAGAAACCACTAGAGGTGCTATGTGGAATGGGATCTATTCTCTATAGTGTTTCACCTTAGGGAGCCCCAGTTCTCATTTTTTTAGATTAAATGTAGTCCCATGAGGTTTTTCGTGGAGTATTGGGAAATCAACGTCATTATGATAAAGAAAAACTACCATCTTCCTTGTATTGGGGACTAATTCGATCAACTTCATGGAGATTAAAATTTTTCAAATATTGAACTTTTTCTGGGTATCATCAATTGAGAGTATATATATTATTCTGAAGAAATAATTCTAAATAATTTATGGAAATTATGAGTTTATAGTTATCCCATTTGGAATGATGATTCTTCCCTCTGTTTTTATGGATCTAATGAATAGAATATTAAATTAATATATTGATGATTATTTTTAGTATTCTTTTAATGATATATTGGTGTATTATAAAATCATTAAAGACAATTATAATTAATTGTCTATCATTCTTGAGACTCATAGAATTAATGAGTTATATGGGAAATTTATTTTGTGTGATTTTTGGCTTTAAGATGTTTATTTTCTTGGCCATATTGTCTCTAAAGATAGAATCTCAGTTGATCTTATAAAAAAAAATATATTAATAGAATTTTCTAAAATAACTAACAAAATTGATATTCATAGTTTTATTATTCTGGTAGGTCACTATTGATGATTCATTCAAAATTTTTCCAGATTGGCTAACCCATTAACAAATCTTACAAAGTGGTTTAGTTTGATTGGAAAAAGGAATGTGAATATGTTTTGATAAAAAAGGTGGAGATTATACTATGATATTCTATTGAATCTACCATCAATAAATTATGATTTTATGATATATATTGATGCATCTAAGATGGGACTTGGTTGGGTCATAATGAAAAATAATAATGTTATTTCATATGCATAAAGGAAATTGAATACTCATGAACCGAACTATAAAACCCATGATATTTAATTGGAAGTTTTAATCAATGCTGTGAAGAAACAAAGAAATTATCTCAATATTGATATTTGTTATATATAACTTTAATATGAAAGCATAAAATTCATATTTCTACAGAAAGAGGTCAATATGATCCCAATGCGATGTATTGAGCTACTCAATGGTTATGATTTCTTGATACACTACCACCCATGGAAGGAAAATAATACGATGGATGTATTGAGTTGGAAATATCATGGAGTTATGATCCAGTTGAGGATGGAGAGGGATCCTATGTTTATGGATTTGGTAAAGATATATATAGGAATTATTAAGGAAGAAGATACATCACTCCTTTTTCAAATTATTGTGGAACCATATTTATTATAAAAGATAAACTTTTTTCAATCTGATGATGACAAAATTAAAATAAAAACAAAATATATGGATGATGATAAATTAGAAGACATCATTTGAAAAGTTAGTGTTCAGATATTTGGTAAGTGATTATTTTTTCCATATATAATTGATTTAAAATGGAATTTTTGGATGATGCTTATATATCAACTTTATTTATATGCCCCGGGAGCCCTAATATGTAAAGAAATTTAATGAAATTTTTTGTGTGAGATAAAATAAAGCAAGAAATTATATACCATGTGGCAAGATAATTGGTTTTTAAAAAGGTCAAGTCTAAGATATATCATCCTAGAGGAGTCATCTAGGCTCTTCATATTTCTATATATAAAAGGGATGACACTAATAAGTACTTTTTCATAGGACTATGAAAGACTCCAAATAGGAATGGAGATATATGTGCTATCAATGATCTCCTAACCAAATTATCACATTTCATCATTATAAGAGATTATTTACCACATGATAATTTTATATGGATTTATATTAATGAAGTTATAAGACGTTATGGCGAACCTATTTCAATTGGGAATAATAATATTCCCCATTTTATTTTGAAATTATGGAAGTGTTTTCAGAAGGAACTTGATATTGAGATTCATTTGAGCACAACCTTCCATCCATAAACTATTGGAAAGTACAAAAGGACAATTTAAACAATATAAAACATTTTTAGGTCATTCTAAAATTATTTTCAAGGTACATGGGATCATTATTTACCTTTTTACGATTTTTCTATAACAATAGTTTCCATTCAAGTATTCAAATGGCGTTGTGTGAAGAATTAAATGCAAAAGATGTTGTAATATAAATTTTTGGAATGAAATTAGTGAAATGAAACTTGTAGTCCAATAACTTTTTTAAGAGACAATAACATATAAAAATATTATTTTGGATTAAAGTAATGCAGTTTGAAGCATGAAAAAGAGTTATGATGATAGTTGGAGGAAATATTTCGAATCCCAATTAGGAGATAATATTTTATTGAGAGTGTCTCCATGGAAGTGTGTCTTAAGGTTTCATAAGAATTTGAAAATAATTTCTAGATGAATTATAACCTTTGAAATTTTCTAAAAGATTGTACTTATGGATTATCAGTAGGAAATACCACTAAGTGTCTCAAAAGTACATGATGTATTCCATATATCCTTGTTATGGAAGTACATTCTAGAGCCAACCCATGTTCTCAACTATAATTTAATTTAATTGGAACCTAATATATCATACTATAAAAAATTAAACTATATATTTGATAATATAGTGTATGTATTTAGGAATCTGACAATTTGACCATTAATGGTACTTTGTAGAAATCATAAAATTGGAGGAAGAAACAAGGAAAATGGATGATGTTATGAATAAGAACTACCCCAATCTATTTATAATGTAATAACTATGAAATTTATTAGAATAATTTTTAATCTGAGGGAGGAATGTTACACCAAGATACTTTATGGTATATTTACTTTTAAATAAACTATATCTTTTCGATAACATACGTTGCTTGAAACACCTGGTCTAAATGGAACATGATACTCTATATTATTTAATCATGAATATTATAACATATCTATTAATTTGGAGGGCATTAATAAAACTTACTAAATTATGAAAATAATGGCTACCTTTTGATTATATATAAAACAAGAATCATTTGAAAATAAATTTAATGATATCTAAAAAAAATATTTTTTATTGAAAATAGTATTTTCAATTATTATTCACTTATAATAAAATTATATTTTGAAAATTAAACAATTTTTTTTATAAAATGAACTTCATTTTTTAAATAATCATATAGAAATTAAATTATGATTAATTTTTGTAAATTTATATAAAATTATCATTTTCATTGAATAATGAAAAATAATGCTTTTTATTAAGAACTACCTTTTTTTAAATCAATTATAAATTTAAAATATATTTAATTTTAAAAGAAAAATTAACACCATTATATTAAAATAAATAAATTTCATTTTAGTTTAATAATTTTCATATGGAATTTTTATATTAAAACCTTCTATATTTATGATAAATTTCTCTTTGGAAATCCAATTTTTCGTCGCTTCTGTGTATATAATTTAAATCATATTCTCCCAATTATGATAACTGAATTTGGAAAAATAGATCCCATATTTGGAGTCATAATAATTTATATTATCTAATAATTTAAACATAATTTTTGGCCATTATGAATAGTAAAAGGTGAAAAATTTAATTACTATGGTTATAGTAAATAATTATTTACCAGTGTATAAACTAAAAAGATAATGGTTAAAATGACATAAAATATTTTCAAACACAATTTTTATGGACATATTTAGAATTGAACAACTATAATGGTCTATAATGGCCCATTGTTTATTTTATTTTTTTGGATAAAACAAGGATGTAATTGATACTTTTAAAAACTTACATGTCTGTCCTCTCCTCCACTTATAAAAGGCCATGCCCTATCCTCCCCTATTCACACTTCCAAAGACAATTGTTTTAGAATATTCCTTACAAAATAATTTTATTAATCCACTCAATACATCCTAGATTGCTTCCTTAGTTCAAAAATAAAACCAAGGAACTCATTTGGTGCAAGCCTAAATATGTTTTCTAAATAAAAGGTAATGTTCATAAATAAGAATTATTATTTTTATTCATTTTACATATAATTAAAATATTAATAAAAAATTATTATATAATCATCCCAATATATTAAATATTATGAGATGTTACTATATTAGTGTTATGACCTATATCCATCTTCTCTTCCATCAAATGGGAAATGAAGTTATTGATCATGTGTACGACAGACTACAACCATGCGAACCCATTTAATTTATTTCCCATTACCAAATTTCAAGGATGGATATAATGATAAATTTTAAAAATATCTATGATATTAATGATGATATTATACCTCTAGAATTATAAAATCTCATATACCTTATTATGTTCCATTCCGTTTAAAATATGATAACGTTACTCATGTGTGCATCAAACTACCACCTCGCGAAGTGATGTGATTCATTTTTCACTTACACATTACATGGAATGTAAAAAGGATACATTAAATGAATATATGTTATATATATTATGTGATATAAATTATTTTAAATTAATATATTATACACTTCCATATTCTTTCACCCATTATGGGAATGAGATCATCAGTAATGCGTACGTACGACTAACTTCTCAATGAAGCGATGTGATTCATTTTCCATGAAAAACATTTATAAACAGTTATAATAATATATATATTGATTAAATATTATATTTATAAAATTATTATAATTATGGATATGATTTATTTATATAATATTTATATGATGAAAAACATTCATGAAAAAACATGCATGAGAAAACTATTTAGTCAACACTCAACAAAATGAAAATTATGATATATTATTAAAAATCGATGGTAAAATGTTATAATTGGATCAAAAAATTATAATAAAAATATTATTAATGTTATATTATAAATAAATAATAGTCCTAAAACTATCATACATTAGGTTAAATCACATTCAACTAAAGTAATCACAGGGTAATGAACTTCATCTCCATTTCTATTTCATTCAGACATATTAGTTAATATGCATATATTCAATTTCATATGGTGTATATACTTCCAAATTGATGTATTTAACATGAATAAAAATGTATTCATGATTATTAATATTTAATTTCTAGTTTATTATTTAAGGGGTTATAATTGAAAAGTTACATAAGAGGTAAAAATTCTTGTACAATCTCACTTTTTTTGTTATTATCAACTTTATCCTGAAAAAATCACTTTATTGTAATAATTTTTCATAGAAATTAAATTTAGATTAAATATAAATTTATTTATGATTGATATTATTTTTTCCTAAACCTTATCCAATTTTTACATATGGTTTTTACTTTGAATGTTATTTGATTAAGTGAGGAAATATTAATAAATCCATATCCTTTACTCAATAGAGATATTTTATGATAAGTCATATATTTAATGAATTAAATAAATTATATGATATGTGATGAATGATTTATACATGAATTTACAGGTGGATTCCTGTAATATATATCCCCTCAATTCCTCAACATGTCTGAGGAGTCAAATTAGTTGGCCAATTCATAGGGGTTTTTACATGGATTTTTATACTATCTTGTAAAAGGTATTGACAGTAGAGGTATCATGAAACCTAAAACCATTACTCCTAATAATTAATCATTTAATATAATTAAAATTCATTTATTATTATTATCTATGGTATTTTTACATTGATATTACCTCTAGATTCATTTCATTCTCAGTTTGTTAACAAAATGGTATGGGTGTTCTGTAAATTATAGTTATATATAGATTATTCGTTATTTAATGCTCAATTTATTATTTAAATTTTATTTTTGTAGTAATTTTCATTACTACAATAAATATTATTGTTGAATCATGATATATTCATCTATACATAACCCTTACATAGCATTTGAGAAAACCCTTATTTTTTTCCTTTCCCTAGGTTATGTAGATGAATTCATTGAATGATTTCCAAGGATTCCATGAATTTTATTTTGTTATGTTTTATTTTATTTATGAATGTAAACTGGTTATATTGTATGTATTTGGTTCTCAGAAACTAATAAAATAATCATCCCTTTGAGATTAAACAAGTTTTTATTCAGGCCAATTTAATAAATTACGAACCGATTATGGGTTATTGGGGTAAGAGTATATAAACACTAAGTAACTGAATTTAATTTTAAAAATTTATAATTTACTATTTCCTAAGATTTGGTTTCACCATGTTTCTTGGGAATAACGTTTGATGGTCTGACTATTTTGATATCAATTTTTGATGCATGGTTCTATATAAAGGATAGTCGATCCTAATTACTTTTATTTGTTTATTACAAAGTGAAATTTCTTTTAAATCTTTTCTTGAATTAATATGAATTAATTGAAAATCAAAATGGAATCCTCTGGTGATATTTATACACAATATATTGTTCCTATAAGATTGATAAATGTTGATTTTAATTGTAAACATGAATAATCACTACAAAATGTTATTCTATTTCAACGCAGGGAGCTAATTACTCTTCTCCTAAATAAATTTAAAAGGTTTTATTTCCATATTTTCATGATGTTTTATTCATATTCTAATTTTAATGAGTTTTATGGTGAGAATAGGATAAATTTCATTGTAAAATAACTTGTGTTTTACTAAATTTTGAATGAGTCTACTACAACTCCTGGTCTACCACTAGGATCTGAATAATTATTTAACGTTTATAAACATACAAATGTTTTGAAAACATTAAATAAGGAAAATAAAGTTTTAATTTATTTTGGATTAATATGAAAGTTCACATGATGACACAGTTGGATCCATAATAATGTATAATATTTAATTGTATTCACGTATTTATACTTATAAGAAAGGAAGATAAAGATAATATAAACATTTTGGATGTACGTATCATTTAATTTACCTATATAATATATTTTTAATATAATTAAGTTTATATGGGATTAAATTCAATAAATTTTCATAGGAATTATTAAGTTGACTATACGTCCATATTAAATAAAAACTATTCAAATTATAGCTAGCTCTTTAGATAAATAAGGATTTAATGACTTCATAACACATGAGAGAGTGAAAGAGAAAAAATTAAATATTGAAATCATTACAAAAAGGTTATTGGTATATTATTCTATTGAAATTAATTTTTATTAAATAGGAATGGAATTTTAGCATCTATTAAATGAAAATAAATTTTATATGAGTAAGAAGTTACAAAAAAAAAAGAAAGCGGTTTGAAGAACCTATGGTTTCTAATACTTCTAAACAGAAGAAGGAAAGAGATTAGAAAATACTGATTAAATGGATGAGAGAATTACTAGTAAGAATGAAAATTAGATTAAAAGAAAAGATGATAAATTTAGATTAAAAATAGAGATCATAAGTAAATCGAATTTATTTTTCATTTTTATAGAAGAGGATGTTATGTTTCTTTAAGAAGAAGTAAAATAGAAGGAAGAATTAAAAAATTAACGAATTTGAAAGTGTATAAATCCATGGATACTAAAAATAAGTGATTATTACATAGGATGATTAAGAGTAATAGGTAAATGTAAGAAATAAATTAAATTTTTTTTGTTTATCTCATAGGAAAAAAAGGATCAAAAAAAATATAGAAGGTATTATTCAATCACTATATAAATATATTTTTCTTATGCCTATAGAGAAACATAAAATATATAGCAAACCAGTTGAGGGAACATTATATGTTACTTTGAATAAATATACACAACATGAGGCTTTAAAATCAGCATATTCTTATATATATAATCTTATTATTCATTCGAATCAAAAAGTTATTCAAAATATGTGACTTAGAAGACCAATCCATATACTTAGGTAAATGTTGAGAAATTGAAAATTTATAAATTGAAAGTACATACTAATAATGTGACAACCGGGTCCCCATGACAGCACAGCCACCCCGCCTTAACATGGTCGTCGGGTCCTGGCCTACCAGGTACCCCCAGTTGCCCCCGTAGACACGTGGGGCCCAACCTAGGGTCCACCCACATTCCCGAACGGGTCATTTGACTAATGATAGTCCCCACAGGACAACACATGTCCTTTCCAACGTTCTTTTGTCCTCACTCACACACCCTGAGAAACGTCCCAGGAGGTCACCCATCCTGATCACTACTCCAGGCCAAGCATGCTTAGCTGTGGAGTTCTAATCAGACAGGCTCCCGAAAAGGAAGGTGCACCTTGTTGACTTGAGTCATATCATTTAGTCATTTAACACTTTATCATTTTGGGATGTTACAAATAATATAAAATTATTTAAGCTAATAAAATACTATAAAAAGATTAATATATCAGGAGAAAAATGTAAAGTATCTGAAAAAAGGAGAAAATTTATAATTAGATAAAATTTATGGTATTTTAAATAGAAAACTTGAGAATCAAACCTATCAAGAAAATAAAATGGAAGATATAGATACGAATTCAAAATCTAATAATGTTTCAAGAATATATATTAATGAAATTTGAAGGATGAATCGTATTAAAGATCATTTATCTTTATTGATGAATAATATGAATAAATTATTTCATTTAATATAAATTTTTTATAATATGAAATCTATGATGATTATTTTTCATGATATAATTATAGAAATTAAAATTATAATTATAAATTAAATATTAGATCCAAAATTGGATTTAAATAATTATATGTTTAACTATAAAGATTAGTGTCAACAATAATTTAAAAAATTTAGTTAAATAGTAAAGTATATTATAGAATCGGACAATGATATTTTCTACCTCCAAGACCATAATATTTATTAGGGAAAATAACTATGTAAATTTAAAATATTATCAAAAGAATAAGGGGAAATTGAACATTATTGAATAAATTATCATCAAATATCCCATGAAACAATAAATTCTATATTTATTTTTGTTAATTTCTTTGAAAGTTTAATTATGAATAAATTTATTTTTTAAAAATTTATATCTCTTATTATAAGATAACTTTTTATTTATCAAATTTTTTTCTTTTATAAAATAATATTGTGGGGGAGATTGCAGAAATAATACTATGGTAATGTTTCCTTTTTTATTTATAGGTAGAATATCTTTTATTGACATGTAATTTTCAATAAAGAAGAATTTAATTTCACAAATCATAATCATGGGGAGTATGTTTTTAATAACATTCAAGTATTTTATTCTTTTTCATTTCAGTAAATATTATCTTTTCTTATGTGACATATGGTTATGGAAATTTTTAATATTGTTGGGTAATTTAATAAAGGACTTATTCTATACTTTTTTAAAATCACATTACAATTCATATTTCATTAATGTTAACATTAAATTATTTTAATTTTAGATTTTGTAGATAAAAATTATTGTTCAAAAGTCTCAGAGATACAACACTAATACAAAATAGTTTCTAGAGCTTTATTAAGTCACCTAAATTACATCAAATTAATATTAAACTGGAATCTTTTTATTTTTCTACTACCATCTTAAAATAGATCAATGATTACCATTGGGAGTTAGTTAGAAAAAATTTTTTAAATGGAGAGAAAATAAATAAGGATCTAAAGATAGAAATATACAATAATACAAAGGTGATCTATCTTATATTGGAAGTTGATTACATTTTAGAAATTTACTAGCTCATAGATTATATAGTTTCTATTTGTTTGGGTTTTTAGTTTGTTTTTAGATATTCTATACATGATTTTTTACATTAAAGAATTTCAATATTTATCCTTTATAAATTTTCCTTCTAATTCTACCTGAATGAGAGGATTTTACAAATAGGAATCTCTTTTAATTCAAACTATTAGTTTAAAAAGTTTTGAGAAGGACTTGTAGCTGCTCAGGTTTATTGAAAAAGAGATCAATGATTGAGTTTTCAGTGATAACATTTTTTGAAGAAATCCATCTTTGAGATTTTATCTTTAAATATATTAGATCGATGATTTTTTATAACAATGTAACATATAACTATTATATTTTATTATTTATCTTACAACTAATTTTTCATTAAAGTGAAAATTATATATGATTGGATATGGTTATACATTGAATATTATAATTTAATCTAATTTACCTACTTTAATCTATAATTATAGGTATTGTTTTCATTCTATATTGTTATGATTATTATTTTAATTCTTTTTTTATTTAATTGTTAAATTTCAAGTGACTCAATTTCCACCAAATTTTTCCTTTTCATTGTTTTTTTACAATTATTTATTTGTAATTTATAATTTTTGGAAAAATAATTATCTTAAGTGGGATAAATTTTTATATTTATTTGAACATTAATTCGACACATACTTGAAGATTATTCATATAGTAAACCACAATAAAATACAAGAATGAAAGAGACTATGGTGAACACTATTGAATATAATAGACAAAAAATAGATTTTGAAGATTTTCCTAATATATATAATATTCTATTATGGTATATTTAAAATTATATCTGGGTGAAGAGTAAGACATTGTTATAGGGAAATGAATATGGTATGAAAATATTACATATCATACTTCAAGATAATAGTGATATTCGATTATTACTAAAGAATGTGTTGGTGTTGGTTCTCTAAAACAGAATGAATTTGTATATTAGATTACTAAATTATAAATAAATTTCTTGTTATAATGATTATTCATCATTATAATTTTAATGTGATAATGTCCTTCGAGTATTTTCTACATTAAAAGGTTATATATGTTTCCCCACTCTAAAGAGAACCACAAGATTCATTGATAACATTTTTAAATAAGTCATCTAGTTTGGATACATCAGAATAATGAGACACAAATTATGTTTGACTATCATGTACTAGATGCTAATAAGTAATTGAGATATCTTCCGTTGAATTTTTCACATGTTGATCTTTATATAGAGAGGTCATGATAATATTCTCTCTAATAATAATTCTACATGATTGATGTGTTATTGGATATTCTCAAAAACAAACATGTGTAATTGAATCTATACATGATATTTCTATTAATGTGTATCTGGAATGACATATTTGGATATATGTATAATAAACATGATATAATATTATTGAAGAGAGGTAGCATTCATTTCATGAATCATAAGTGATATGTCATTAATTAAATCATTCATCAAAAGGATATCTCCCTTTAATGTCAATATAATAAGATATCTCTATACCAAGTATTGAAATGTATTTTTCTTAGACAATACATATACATGTTAGTTTATAGAAGACTTTATTTAGGAATGTCAAAAAATATAAATGCTTCGAATTTGGTTATGAAAAATTTGCATCCTTCTTGATGTGACATTTGAATATGAAATTATTATATTTCATAATATAATTTTAAAGATGGTTCATACGGTTTCTATATAACCTTCATTATCTATGGGTGACTTGACATGATGCAGGACTATTGACACTACTTAGAAAGATAAAAAGACTATGAAGTTGGAACCCAAAAATTTCATAATATCAAGGAAAAGATCAAAGAACTAAAAGGTATACCAAATTTCAGAGGACCAATGTGGCATACCTGCACGACAGACCTACGTGAAAGATCTTTGCGTCCAGATACTTTCAGAACACCTACAAAGAAGAACTATGTGGAAGGGATACGAGACCAACCTAAGCAGACAAATTTCTTTTGAAAACCCCCTTTGCCTATAAATAGAACCCTTAGGCTCCCCATTTGACGACTGAAAAGGTTGAATGACTTCTTGAATCTTCCATACCATAGCGCCTTTGTACATATCCCTCAAATTGTCTTAGTTAGCTCTCTAAAAACACAATATGAAAGAGAATTAGATGGGATAAGTCTATTATGAAAGTCATTCATAGTTTTAAGATTACATTGACTTGGTTCCCCTATGTTACGAATTTTTCTTCAGTCATTGATAAGGCGTATGAGGAACACCTACATTGCACACCAATGCGGAACACATACATGGGGTTCTTACACGGCACACCAACGCAGGGTAGCTACACTGCATAGCTGCGCATAGGGCCTATGCATGATATTGTAAACCCTATTCAAATCCACCCATGGTAGGGTGTTTCCTTTCATAGTTCCCTTATCGGAAAGGGGCTAAGTTGAAGCCTCCACCAAAACCTCTTGACATATCCAGCCACTAGGAAAGACACATTAGCGTGCCTGTTATTTGGGTTTGTATATCAATAGTCCGAGGTTTTCCACATTAATTTTTTAATGGGGTTAGGATTCATGGAAGGTCTATGGTTTTGTATAGCCAATGTCACATGGACCTTTCTCCCATGAACAATGTTGGGGAGATCTCAATCTGAAGGATTAGGGTTTTGGTTCTGTCCTACCCTTTTGGTCTCTAATACTTTGAGCCTCTAGTTCCCATTAAAGAGCATGGGAGTCAAACTTTTTTTTCCATTCATGAAAATGAGATGTCTCCCTTCTCTCATAGGACCCATAAGGGCACTCACACTGAGGTAAGTACCTGATATTTTAAGGGTTGATCCGCATGACCCACAATGGCATCCCATATTAAAGGGATAATTGCTTCGCGCCCTCTTCGACAGTCACCTCTACCTCATCCACCCTAGATGTTATAGACTTGTGCTCTTCTATCAGTGGAGGAGGAAAAGTGTGCATGTACCTTTGTGGAATCTCTTAAATCCTCTTGTTTCTCACACTAAGAATGACACACATGGGTTAAATGATTTTTCATGAATACAACATTTTTACAAACACCTAATCTTAAACTATGATAACTCTAATTCCCACCCTAATTGTGATACGCTGAAAGCCTTCCTAAGGCCCGAGCTCCATATCATTTCATCCATAAATGGGAATCCTCTTTAGGATTAAGCCCAAATAAAACCACCCAACAACTTATGTGTACTTTTCAAAAATAAATCCCAAAATCATATCTCTCAAAGGATTATACTCTCTCATGAGACTCATAGAACTACGTGGGTTTGATTCCCATCCAAATAGGATACGTATGAAGCCACTATGAGGTTCAAACTCAACACTTAAAATAAACCATGTTTTTCATAGGTTATATTCCCATCAGTTTCTACTCAAACATGGAAATCCATATACTTTCAATGTTCCTTGGGCTTCTTAGACATAATTCCCACACCAAACCTTGACTATGCACCTTTTTATTAGATGTCATTACCACAAGAAATTAAATTTTATTGATAGTTCCTTAACACATGATCATAAAAGGATTGATGTGACCCATTGAGTGGAACCGAACAATGATAGTACGGATTCCTTTCACAAGGATATGTAGGTTGCCCATTTATTATTATGATCCCAATATCTAAACAAAACATCGTTTCCCTAGATGAAAATTAATTCCAGAGTGCCCCACTGAGTGTCCTAAAAACCATTATCGTCATAATGATGGTTAAAATAATCTCTAAATTTTATTTGAGAGGATACCATTATTAGAGAACCTCGAACACATAGAAATTCATCCATTAATGAAGAACGTAGAATACATACAGATGATTCCAAATTACACACATGAAAATAATTTATTGAAAATTAAAAGGGAAACCTATGTTATACTTTGTAAGTTAAAAAGGATTCATAAACATATCTCTATACTATAAGAGAGTCTCTAAGTAGTCAATAATTCCCCCCCAAGGCTGTGATGAGTCCAACCACCCATCATTTCGACCAATGCATGTTTCTATGTATCGTAAGTTCAAACTCAGCGAACACATTCCTTTGAAAGTAGGTCAATTTGAATAAAGAACCATTTAATGTTTCCTGTTCCATAATTAAATCCAATGGAACCACCTAGAAGTAGTGATTCCAAACCAAAACACATGTTCTATGGGACAACAAAATAGGGACACTAATCCTGGACTTTATCCATATTCACATAATTCCATAGATAAAGGGGCATGGAGGGTTATACACTAAGTGTATCTAAAATCCCATTAAATTATATTAAATTTAATTTAAAAATAAATTTATTCATAATGTGAGGAATAATATTTATTAATGTAAATGAAAAATGAATATATTCAGTCAAAAAAATTGATTTTAGAATATGGGAACGAGATATTATCTCTTATTTTTTATTCTCAAAGTAATAAATAAATATATATTTATTCACCAGTTTATTGAATTGATTAATATAAATATTTATTTACTTACATTAAAATAAATATTTATTCATAGGTTTAATTAATATAATATTTATTTACTTATCAAATGAATGGTATTTATTTGAGTAAGTATTTTATTATTCAAGGTTCAACAAAATCAATATGGGATAAATGGGAGAGGTTAAAAACCCAATGAAAATGAAAAATGAATTTAATATAATTTAAATAAATATTAATTTGTTTAGTTAAATAGTTATATTAAATAATAAATTTTAAAGAAAATAATTATAATAATGTTATTATTTTACATGGGATATGAAATAGGTTTAAATAAAATAATAAGGGTATATCTGTAATTATATATATATTTTAAGTATAAGTATCTAAAAATATATATAAAAAATTTACATCTGTGTATTTTTTGACCAAACGAGAAATTTATAAATAATTCATTCAAACCATAAAGTGAATAACCTCCCTAACACCAACATAAAAATAGATAGAGAATAATAGATATTTCTTTGATCAACAGGGAATGGAATAAAGCACTAGATTATTCTATGGTAGCACATAAAGCCTCATGAATGTCGTTTATATATTTGTGGGGGCACATGTCGTTATATATAGAAGATTCCTCACTTGGATTCTCCACCACAATGATAACCGCACATGAGAGGAATTAAAAATTGAATATGTAAGTTATCAAATTAGAGGTAATTTTTATTTAAATTAATTATAAATTTAATATTAATGACCCTATAATTGGGATTATGAGTTTTGTTTTCCATGTTCTATATATTTCATCCATTGACATTAATGGAAAAAACGACCAACCGTGTACTGATTTTGTTCTGCCCTAGATCGTTCAGATTTTATATTGGTCTCATTCAAAATTTTAATTATTTATAATTTATTTGATCAATTTTAAAAATATGTTTGTTAGTTTCCATATATACATTTTCATTGTAAATATATGTTTTGATGTACCAATTTTGTTTGAGTTTGTATAGATAATAAATGGGAATGAAACACATGACGAACACTTAAATATTTCATCTAGAGGTGCCAATGTATCATGATGCATTATACAATTACATATATTGTAATGGTAAATTACACACCCCATACCGATGGGATACTCACAAAAAGGTAAAACTACATAAATATTGGATCATTGTGAGAATCAATACATGGGGTCATTAAGTGCTGCACACTAACCAACAACATGAATCAATGTTTGATAGGGACTACACATCAAGACACTACACACGATTATGCATGCCACATAATATTTGATGATTCATGTGGTTATCACACAGTATCATTACATGTCTTGTAATTATTTCCAATCAAGTGGTGTAGCATGACATGTACTACATGGAATGTAACTAGAATATACACATAGATTAACAAATTTCAACTCATGGAATGTACACTCAGTCTTATTCTTATCATGTTACATGGGTCAACACATCGTGTTTTAAATACCATGTCAATTCTACAACTACACAATGTGTGAAGGTCATTGTACATTCCATGAACTTCATAATCATTACCAATGATACACACCACATATATTTATGACATACTGTGTATTTATTCCCAAAAAATACTTTCTAGTTTAAACCATAGAAATACATGATATATATATATCACAACATGTTTTATTGGTTTAAAAACCATATATTAACACCATACATAAGATGTATCATACATAATAAATTTCAAATGATACATGAGTGATTGTCTACACAGTCTATGTTTTAATGTTTTTGAATTGGTATATTTATTATTATATAGATGATATACAAAACTTTTCATAAACATTAGAAGACATGTACATAAAAAAATTAAATTTAAAATAAATTTATTTATTGTTATAAAGGATTTAATTCTAATGTCTCAGGTATTTCTACACAACATACTAAGATAAATAATTAATTAATTAATAAGCTTATTATTAAATGAAATCAATAGTAAATGCAATTTTATTTGCGTGTTATGATTGATCATGATATTGACTATCCTAGGTATGAGTTGTATTTACCTATTTATTTAATTTTATTATATAGTTTTATTTGATAACTTATTATTAAATTAATTATGATGATAAATGCATCATAGAAAAATTAGGGAGTTAATGCTTGTTAAGGGTTCCCTCATCCCATGGAAAATAGGTGGATATTATTAGTCCCCCTTTAACCATTTTTAAAGGGTGTATTTAGAAAAATACAAAAAATATCATATAGGATGATCTATGATTAAATTCTATGTGATTTATTATGTACATGACTACATGTACAAGGTCTATGTTTTATAATCTTTAGTCCCTAGTACCCCTCCACCACATGTGAGTAAATATGTGTAAAGGATGGACTTGAAAACTAAAGGAGATGGTTGGAAACTATGTCATGGATCCAAAAAAGGATATATATAGAATAATAGGAAAATGGTGAAACTCAAGTGCATTTTAGACCTAATTATTTCTACCGTAGGGTCAAGGTAGGTTTATCACCACTTGATAAACCAACCAGTTCATAAAATATCATGATCATAATATATATGTATTTTAACATTTATATGAATGTTTATTTATTTATTTATGAGTGTCATTTATTAATTAGATTTTTATTCAATTGTTGTAACTTAATGGAAATAAGATAGAAATAATGATGATATAAAATATACTAATTGGAATGAGATACACTTTACGTTCATTGTTAATTAAATATTTAAGATATCACATAAAGTAATTGACTAGTATTGAAAGAAACAAAATAACTTATACTAGTATGCATGAAAATTATTTTATTATACATTGTTAATTAACCATGTATGTTCCACATAATATTAAAATTTTGGTAAATAATAAAATATAGAAAATTAAATAATTAGTTAGATAAAATCCAATGATAAAAATTTCAATTCATAAAATTCTTTCCATAAATTGAGTTAGAATGAAACCATAATTGAACGCATTGGTTTGGTCCTCTTCCAAGAATATTAAATTATATGAGAGTTCTAATAAAATTCATGAGTTTACATAACCAAGTTATCATAAAGAGTTTTTTTTTTCTCATGAAACATGGTGTTACTCGGAAGCAAGACTTGATAAAATATGGGTATATGAATTTAGTATTTCGGAGTCCACTCAATAGATCAATGCATGATAATTTAATGAATTCGGAAAGAAAATCCTACAAAAACACCTTTGAATTATTTTATATGGCCTTTTTTGAGTTATTTAAAGAGAAATAAAGAATTTTATCAGTAGAATATTAGAGAAAATAAATTTTCTGAATCCAATGATAGGGGTTTTGGGATTTTATAATATGATTTGATAATAAATGAATAATTTAAAAAAATAATAACCAATATTTAAGGAAAATTACTAAAACATAAATTATTTATTATAGAAAATTCCTTATAAAAACATTTAATCTATAACAACTTTTCTAGGAAATGATAATGTATTCACCTCCCCTAATTTTAAAGAGTGGTATAGATTCATATTTGTTTAAATACTGTTGTAAAAAATGTTATATTTGTTGGAGACCTATATTACTAATCAATAACCTCACGAAGAAAGTGAGGGTGAAAAGGTTGAATACAAGAGGCACAAGAAGAATGGTTATGATATTTACTACATCATGTTACCAACCATGTCTGTAAAGATGAAGATAAAAGCTAATAACATGGATGTATACACCATGGTATCTCACCTTCACAAACATAAAAGGGAGAAAGTGAGGAAAATGATAAATGAGATTGTCACTACAATATATAAGTATAAAATATTATATTGATACCTAGCTAGGAATGAAAAACTCTCGTTGATGATGTCTATTGATTAGTTAGATGATTAGACATTCCATATGGATTATAAATTATCCATTAATCTCATATTATCATCCTCAACACAAATATTCTGCATTTTCATTAAGAACTATTAAAGCAATTGTATGGAGAAGCTGATCTATAATATTTTTACTATGGTTTTCTAAGTTGATAAGGATTGATGGGAACATGGTTCCTCACCCCTTATAGTGAATTAGGATTAGGAAAAGGTTAAAAATTATTTGATACATTCAAACTCAATGCTTAATTTGAAAATTATATCAAACAAATAAAAGGTTCATGGGGAGATCAACGAATAAGAGACTATTTGATTCAAATGTGGTGAGAAGTGTCACATCAACAGGAATTGTAATTAATTAGTGATAAATAAAGTAAAAGATTTTACATTGAGTGTATTTATCGTTTTATGTAGTATTTATATTACACATTATAGTAATTAAACACAATATGTGTCTCATATACTTTTTTACTAATATAAGAACCAAGGAAGATCAAAAATATTATTGGAATTATGGTAATCTATCAAGTAGCTAATTGAGTTGGAATCTCATGTCTATTAAGTGAAGACTACAAATTTTGATTTCCAAGTGGATAGATTATCATAAAACTGTTGTTTTATATTGTATGTTTACAATACATTTAACTAAGTGACTATTTATTTGAACTTATGAGATATTATTTCATGTTTGAAATGAGTTTTCTTATGGTATGTAATACTTAATTAATACATTAAATATTCTTAAATAATAAGTACCCAATATCAGTAATAAATGATTTATATAAGATATAGGACACAAATAATACCCATTTGTGAAAAGATAATTCATTATCATGTAAATCTATATTTTAATAATAAGGTTATACCTTGAATAGCATCTAGAATACTCCAAGCTATAACCCTTAAAGATTACATAGTTTTTTATATATTTTTTTAATGACTAGAAACATATATTAAATTAATGATGATTAATAAATAAAGTTTTTATAAATAGATTGACAAGATACATGTGAATTATAATAAATAGAAGTTATAGGTAAAATCATTAAAATCATGATACTTTATTAAAATATTTTAGGAATACAAAGTAAAGTGAGGATTTTCATGATAAAAATAAGATATTATTTAGGTAGGTTATCTAGATAAAATATTTACTAAGTATATATTGATTATTTAAATATATAGTGATGAAATACATATACTCACATTTCATTATATATATCATAGTGATTATGTTAGTAAAAAGAGGATATATGATAAATCTTATAAGAATTTCATGTCCTCATTTACTCCTTTTTCGATATATTTCACAAATAGCAGTTTGTAACACTTGAACATAGGCCAACTATAATAAGAAATTGAAATCATATAAGTTTTAATATGAAAAAAATCAATTATGTCATAGAATCATGTGTTTTGATGATATCCATCTGTTAAACTCAAATTTCACCCATAAACTTGCATTAATAAAACACAATGTCCATCATAGTTAATTATTATAAAATACTAAGGATATAATTACACTTAATATAGTGAATTATTATTCAGGTGAATGATCATATTTCTATAAGAGAGAAAAAATTTCTATTCGATATAGTGGGAGAATGATAGAATTCAAGAAAGGAAAGACTCTAAATGCGCATGATCTCATAAAAGAACATAAACTCAACACGAGTAGTGGGAGGAGTTATTCCAAATATATATAATACATAGCAAATATAAAACCAAATAATTATTATTTTATAATCACTATTTTAGGAGACATATTATTCATTCAGAATAATAAAAATTTATCTTATAAGGAAGTAGTAAATAACTATAAGCTGAAGTTGGCAAGTTGGTATGAGATAAAAAATAGATCCCACTTACCAAAATATGACTCATTATTTTGGTTGTTCCTCTTGTTAATGAACTTTACCTTGGTGGGAAGCAAATAATAATATATACATGAATGAAAATTTAAATTCTTATAAGGAATTATTCATTTCTAAATATTTCAATCTACGTATAGTCATAAAATAAGAGAAAACATTTCTATGAAATTACTATACTAAAATACATTTTAATTTTTTATATCATAGAAATTTGTTCCGATTGTCAAATTTAGAAAATGAATGTTATAATATTTTTTAAAATAAAATTTTTAGAGGATTTCTATATGAAACAACCAGAAGGTTTTGTAAATCTAAAGGATTCAAAAATTGGGTACAATTTGTATAGATCATTTTTTTGGATAAATCAGTCATAAAGATCATAAAATATTATTTTTGATGAATACATAAGAAATTTTAGATTTATTAGAAATTAATATAATCATTATATTTATATGAGGTTTGTGGAAGTACAATGTTTTTCTATGTAAAATATATTAATAATATATAGAAAATAAATATTAATCATTAAACTATTTACAACTAAGTTTAATTTATATTTCTATAAGAATGACTTGATGTGTGAACCGTGTTTTAGGGAACAAGATATATAAATAAAGACATATAGGTTTTCTTAGAATAAGTCATAGTATATAAATTCCAAAAGTATTGAATAATACAAGTAGGTACAATTCAAGATTTAATTATTACCTATGAAACATGAAATAAATCTCTCGAGGATGATATTTCCCAACACAAGAGGTGATTAAGATCACGAATAACAAATTATATGACTCAAAAATTAGATCTATCTTTAAATCTAGGATATTTACTAAAAAGTTTAATATTTATTATGAATAATGAATTTTGACCAAATATCAAAAATATCCAGGAGAACAGTATATGATAACAGCTAGAGCTATACAATCATACATGAGAAAGTAAAAGGGTACATTCCTAGAAAATGAATAATTATGAATGGAATTTAGAAAGGGTATATTAAAATAATCATACTTTAGATCAACTTGATCTTATATCACAGTAAAGGTAAGTAAATAATCAACGGAATCTTTTTTAATATAGTGATATAAATATCTATAATACATATTATGTTATAGATTTTGATACAACTAATGATATAGTAAACAAATACACAATGATTATTTCCAAAATTTTTAATTTTAACAAGATAATAAGGTATTATAAAAATTTATTTTGTTAATCCTATGATCAAGGTACTAAATAAGATGTCATGTTTAGGATAGAGGACCAAATGTACATACTTAGTAATCTCACCTCTTATGAGTTTTCATGAATAAGAAAAGTAGTAGTAAGAAGAGTATCCATTGAAAAACATGATATTCCCAGTAACTAATACCTAGCCTTAACAGAATAATTATTATCATGTGAGTGATAATGAGTTGAGAAATATTTGAAATTGACATTAGTTAAAGATGGATTCTATTGGAGTTAGTACCCTAAAACAAATTGACTCAATTTTTTTGATTAACAGAATATAAAATATATCATATCACAAAACATTTGTTCTTATATGTAATTTCAATGTGATATTTTTCTTAGAGTATTAAAAACATTAAAAGGTTATAGAATTTTCTTACTATAATTAGAACTTAGAGATACTGTGATGATATTGTTAAATAAGTAATATTTCCTAGATATAGAAATATTATATGACGCATATGATGTTTGGATATTAGGTTCTATGTGATCATAAGACATTGAGAATTATTATCGTGGAGTTCTTATTTGGTGATCTCCAAGTTGGTTGGTCATAAGGAAAAACCAACTAATAAAAATTCCATATGTTTTATGAATCATTGTATATTTTTATTTGTGAGTGTGTATATTGGTCCATAGATATGAAATTAATATTAATGTGAAACATGAATCATGTACATTGATGTATGTATGAAACCCATGATGACATATTCTTAGGGCGATGTAGAATAAGTTGGGTGCATAAAAAGTAATATGAGACTATTTGAATCAGATAAGAAAGGATTTTTCATTCCCTATTTATATAATAATATATAATTTTATCATTGGTTGAAATAAAAATTAAAAATGATATCCATGTATATATTAATTTATATATGAGTAGATTTTAGGAAGTTAAATAAAGGAAAATCAATCATATAGGGATAAGACACAAGTATTTATCCATCATGATGATATATCTTATGATAAAGATATTATATTACACAATAGTTTTTTAGGGATGTTTTTGTTGTTTTTAGATAAATTATTCTCTCTCTAGGAACGATGAAATGTTTTAGATGATAATATTAATCATTTGGTATGTTCATCTAATGCCATTAAGAAAGGGTCCTAAAGGGTCAAATACCAAAGTTATCCAAAATATCATTAAATTAAAATAGATTTCATATTAAGAATAAATTTATTAAGGTATTTTACAATAATATTTATTTAAGTAAATGTTGAATGTGTAAATTCAAACATGTGATATTAGAGTCTAAAATATATGGACTGATTATTATCCCATGTTTAATTATTCCCAAGGTAATAAATTTTTTTATTTTTTATCTAGTTTAGTGAATTAATTATTATAAATATTTATTTAATAATTTTTATATTAATATAATTATTTATTCAAGAGTTTATTAAACTAATGATTTATTTATTTATCAAAAAAATAATATTTATTTAATTAAATATTTTATTCTTCAAGGTTCTCTAAATTGTATGGGAGGATAAATGAGTCATGTTAATGACTTAATGGAAATGATATATTTATTTAATATAATTTAATTAAATATTAATTTATTTATATATAAAATGATATTAGATATTATAAACCATGTAAATAATAATAATAACAATAACTGAAATGGGGTATTACATAGGTTAAATAAACTAATAAGGGATTGTGTGTAATTAATAATTATTAAACCCAAAGTATATATTGAAAAATATATAGCAATACCACGTATTGAGTTATTTACACAATAGATACACATTTTATAAATCACTTAATCCCTAGAGAGAATTTCTTCCCACTCAAGAACATAGAGATAACAATAGATATTATTGTAATAAAAAATGAATGGAATAAAGTTCTATATTATACCCAATTATCACCAAAATTTTCAAGACACCATACCATTATTAATTTAAAACCCTTGGATACATTTTGAGGTGTATTTTATTGGATACTACACTATAAAAACCATATGTTATTGGAAATGTAATTTGATCATGATTGTTATCAAGTTAGAGGTATTTCTTGGTTAAATTAATTACGAATTAAACATGAATTATCATCAAAAGGATATTATATGGTAAGATCATCATTTTATTTTTAATTAATCAATTGATATCAATGAAACAAATTTGGAACATTTCCAATGCTTATGTTACACCCTACATCCTTCCGAAAGTGTGGGAGGACCAAATAATATTTGGAGACAAAAACATATTATAGTATAGATAATAGAATTAGTATATGTTTTAAAATATTTTATGATTATTTTAAATCTTATGAAAATGTGTAATTCAAATCAATATAATTATGTGACATTGTTTGATGATAGTAAAATATATAAATATTTTTGTTCTCTGTATATGTGTATTTGTTTTGTTTTTTATATATGAATTAGATGGAATATTATAGGTTCAAAAATCTATAAAAAAAAGAGATTATAAATAATTAAAATTTACAATTGTTAAAGGATGATTTTTATATTAATTTTATGAAATGATATGAATAATATATCAATGATTCACCCCAACCTCAATGAACCGTCCATGCCCTTAAAAGTGATATAATATCCACAATATCCTTCATTCACCACTAAGTAATTATATTTTTATTAAAAAAGAAAAATAGGTCAAAAGAAAACAATGAAAGGTAGAAAGAAAACCAGAAAAAAGAACAGAAATTAGAGGAATCCAGGAACTCCTTAATTGATCAATATGTTTTGAGTGTTTTGAATGATATAAATTGTAATTTTTTTATTAATCATATTTATTTTTTTGAATGTTTTTTTTATTATTAGTGTTTTTATTATTATTTAATATAAAAGTAGAAATAGTTTTTCTAAAATTATTATTATTTCTCTAAAATATTATATAACTCATAATAGATATAATCAATAAGATTAATCTGAAAATTATTTTATTTATAAATATTAATTTTATTTTATTTCATGAATAAATTTAGAAGTAATTTCTGATTCATTTTTTGATTCTCTAATTCATACTAATTATTTTTTTAGTATCAATAACTAGTTAGAAATTGTCCAAAATTATTTATTTACCATTTTTAGAGTATGATATTACTTTTTTATCTATATTCATCTTTATTTATATTATTAATTTCGATTTATTATGTCCTATAATTCAATGAATATGAATTACCAAGGAATTAGAAAATTAAACAAAATTTTCTTTATATGAAATATTGGTGAGAAAAAATTTATTTAAAAATTCTTTACTTATGGTTTTGAATATTTAATTTAATATGTATTTATAATTTTGAAGAATATAATAGATTAAAATATGAAGAGATCTAGTGAAAATGATAATTGTAAGAAAAAAATGGTTTCACTTGTGGAAGATGATTATGAATTTTCAACTAAATATGTTGATAACTCATTTATAGGTTATTAAAAAAATGATCGAGAGGAATAAAAAGTTTATATTTTTGAGATAAATAAAGCATATATTAAATATTGTATAATTTATAATTGTTATATTAAGTGAGACTTAATGAAACTCAAAAAAATTATAAATTCCAGAAAGTTGTTTAAATAAATTTCATTATAAATGGGAATGTAATATGAAAATTGTTAATCATTTTAATGTGATATTTTTTGAGGAATGAAATATTAATTAATTTAAAAAATTAAAATGTTATGTTAATAAAAATAGGGTAGATTTTGAAAATTTAAAGAAGTTTATATTTTTAAATATAAAATATGTTAATGTTTTATTAGAGATCCAATCGTTGAAGGATAATAAATCTAGTGAATTTGAGAAGAATAAATTATTAGCAGATGTAAAAAATTGATATTAAAGGAATAAATTAAAAATATATATAATTATTTAATGTATAATATGAAAAAAAATAAAAATAAAAAGTCTTTGAATAACATGTTTAAGTATTTAAAATATCATTGAAATATTTTAGTATAGTTAACAATGATTAACCTAAGTAATGTTTTTATAGGATCAATGAGAATGATGAGCAACCATAAGAAATCATCAGATTAAAATATGATCAAAAA
This sequence comes from Viscum album, assembly GCA_963277665.1. Taxonomy (NCBI): domain Eukaryota; kingdom Viridiplantae; phylum Streptophyta; class Magnoliopsida; order Santalales; family Viscaceae; genus Viscum; species Viscum album. The sequence goes on from OY728142.1 coordinate 1,496,529,878, forward strand.
CATCATATTATTATTATTAATGATAAATTTTAATAAAAACTCTAGACTATTTAAGTTGAAAATTAATTTCTAAATTTGAAGTGTGTTCAGATTGAAATGAAAATAAAATACACGGGAGGATATAATTTAGAGGAAAAAAGTAAGAGAAATTAATTTTACCTTATCAAGGCTTCAAAAAATATAGAGGAATTTAATTACAACTACAAAACCATAATTTATTAATAACGTATACCTTATTTTGGAAAAATATTCAACACATATGAAACAGAGAAACTTTTTTAACATTATAATATTATGAACTTCTTGTAACTAATTTTTTCATGTTAGAATTGTTGAAAATCAACATTTCTAATAAATGGTGAAAATTTTTAGGGAAATTATATTGGAATATAATTTAAGTCTTTGACATTAATGAATAAATATGAATATGGTTATCAAATATTTAAACCATACATGGAGAAGGATGTATGTAACAAACTAGGATTTTAGTATGTGTTCTTCATTAATACCATGAATTCGATAACATTTAATAATGAAACGCCAAACTAAAATGAATAAAGATATATTTCATTGAGATAAAATTTTAAAATTAAAGAGAAACATTTATACATTATGATAATGAGATATGAAACATAATTTCGAAAATTACAAGAGGAATAAAACAACAAGTAAATAAAAATGATCTTGAACATGAAATCTATGTTCTCATGGTTTACATTAAAGCTAATACCCCAACATTAAAAGAATATAAATAAATAAAAACATTATAAATTTATAAAAAATTTCGATATAAATGTAAATGAATAGTATGAATGAATTTAGTGATGAATATAAGGCTATATATAAGAATGAAATATAACACCTCTATATATGGTTATTCAACATAGGTTTGTTTGAAATGTGGTTATTAGAAATATCATCAATTGATATATAGTTGTTGGGTATGCATATATCTAATTGGTATAGTAGGTTTTTTCAAATTTTAGTATCAAATAGAAAATAATATAATTGAAAAATAATGAATAAAGAAACAAAGAGATAATATTTAATTAAAAAAATTTATTGTAAAAATATATTTTTATTTGTTACATATTATTATTATTATTAGTATTGGATTGATTTTATTTATTTATAAAATTATAATAAGGATTGATTTACCGATTTGTTGATAAAAATTAATATTTATAAGACAAATAAATAAATTTAAGGGGATATGGTTAAAATCATTTATTGTTTAAAGGGGATTTTTTTTAAAAGGACTATTTGCAATGTTTTAGGAAATTTTAAATTAATGAGTTAAATTAATCAGTTTTAACTAATTAATCTAATGTAATATTAAAATTTAATAAAAAACAGTAATGGGTATTTATCTATTAATCAATATGAAAAAATCTTAAGAACATTTAATTTTTGAAAAGTAATTTTTCTAAAAAAATATTCCTTTACTATATCATGTTTTCATTTAAATTTAAATTTTCATAAATTTAGAAATTTAATTAGATTAAATGGATTCCAAAATTTTAAAAATAATGAAAAAATTAGATTAGATTTTGAATCTCATTTTTAGGAATAAATATATATTTCAAAGGAAAAAATTGAGCTATCATGGTAAATGTAAAATTATATAACATTGGGTAAAACTAAGTGTTAAAGAATTAGTATATCATAAACAAATATCTATTATATTTTTATTGGTAAATGATAGTACCACGTGCATTATTTTATACCACTTATCCAATTTCCATGTAAAATACATTACTTATAAATTAAGGAATGATTATTTGTTATAATTACACAAAAATATCACTTCTAAAATGACTCCTAATCTACCCCTCAAGGACCAAAAAATTCCATCGATTCTATTTTCAATATCTAACCATTTTACTCTAAAAAATTATCTTTATGAGTTTTTTAGCCTTGGGATCCAATAAGTATTCCAAAAACCTTTATTCCAAAGGATCTTGTTTTGAGAAGGAGAGAATTCATCAATGTGACATGTTCTTTACCATATTTTTCAGTTACCTATTCATGTAAACTATTTATAATAACATCTTAAAATATAATGATATTATATTAACATTATTCTAATTAATTTTTTTTAAAAATTTCATAACTCTATACAATTACTCATCCATTAGTATAACATGCGTATGTTGGGGTCTGTTTAGCCTCTTATATTAATGATGATATAATAAATTCATAATTTTCAACAAAAAGAAATATCATGATATTAATATTGCTAATATGTGATATATAAGATTAATTTATGGTGTTAATATTTTTTGGAAGGATGAGACTAAACAGTTACATCTAGGAGAAAAATATCATGATATTTTAGTAAACAAAGAATGAAATACTAAACAAAGAAGAAGATGGGGAAAACATATGATAATTACCTAATCTAGTAATTAAAACAATAGGAATAAATATCACAATATGATATATAATTTTTATACTCATATCCATAATCATTATCAATTTTTCACTCTAACTTTGAACTACATTTATTTAAGATCCTATGTATCTCTTACTTTTTTTCATTCCTTCTTTGGAATTAGCTTATATTTTGATGCCTTGGTGGATGTTATGGTTTAAAAAATACTTTTTAGGTTGGATTACTCCTTTATTATACTTAATTTTTAAGGAATAGGAGTGTATCCTTCAAATTAATGGATATTTTTCTTTCTATTTGTAATAACATCCTTAAAAGAGGCATGTCTACCACTACATGAATCATTGAGGGGACTATTTCCCTTGTTCAATGAATGGATAATTCAATGGTCCTTATCATTTTTATTTTTATATATGTCTCTCCACATACTAGAAATTTCTTAGGAGTTGAATTTTTTTTGAAAATTTTGATAGTAGTTTGTATTTTATAAAAAGTTTGGTTTTTTTATGCCACCTTCCTATGGAGTCTATCCTAGAGAATCAGTTTACTCTTAATGAACTATTCCAACATGACCAAAAATATAAGGTTGTATAAGAAGGAAATATTAAACCATACACTAAACATTCTAATGAGTAGTCTTTCAGATAGACTGAAACTCCTTACCAAGTGGTTGACTCTCAATGCCCTCTTAATGAGCAGAACAATGGTCCGGAACCAATTGAAAATTCAATTCCATTCTAGCACCCAAAGCTGAATCTCTTTCACCTAATTCTGCATCACGTACATTCCTTTTTAGTTCCAATCAATTAGAGGACGAATAATATACATGATCAGAAGTAGTGGCTAACCTATCTCCAACCTTACCATTTCATAGTACTTCATCACGCCTACTACCCTTACCTCTTATCATGGAGATAATTTTTTTTTCTTTTTTATGGAGAATATAGTATATATCACCTCCCTTTGACAATTCTATTTTATTTTCCTAATCATATTTCATCCATCAAAAAAATTAGTAATCATCCAATTTTTGATTTTGAGATCAATATTATCAATATAACACAAAAGAAATATTTTTTTTATTATGTGTAAAAGAATAATTTACCTAAATAAGTATCCATAAAAAGTATCCAAACCTAGCCTCCTTGGTAGTAATAACCTTATTGATGGGTACACCAATCACTGAATGGATATAAAACGTGATCCATGGGTGCCAAAGGCTCTAGTTTAAACAAAATAAATGAATCTAGAATTTTATTTTTGTTATTTCTAACATTGAATGTTTAAATTTATACCTCCAATCATGGATAGAAAACATACATGGTCTTAAATGAGTTGAAAAAAACCACATGCTCTCATTTTTTGTCCTCAGACTGGAGGATGATATTCTAATAGCCTTATAAAATTGGAATGATTCTTAATTATTCGAATCCACAGGTTCTTGTAAGTTAGTGAAAAGATTATCCATTCTCTATGGTTTCGAACATAAAGGCAAGACAACCCTCGTGGTGATAGAAAACATACAAAGATTCATCAAGTCTATAATTATTTTCTGATTTTCATTAATGTGAGCCATTAATCCCCTTATATTTATTAGATTTGAGACCCCTTCTTTGAGAGTGTAAACAATTCATTGATTTTAACTATCTTTAATCCTAACCCTATTCAATGGTGAAGTGAATCAAGAAAATTCTCCCTTGATGATCCCACCATTAGAGTAGGTCCAATGATAGTTCCCCTTTCATGATGTTGGATTTATAGGTCTCATGGGAATTTAATGAAATCTTTAAACACTATCCACTTAGAACACCATGAGATAACCATAGGCAATCAACCCCGACCACCATCATTCTTTTGGAAGGGTGACTGGAAATAAAAATAATGGTCTAAAAAAAATAACTCATTATTATCTATAAATTACATAAAAAATGTTTGTTATATATTCAATTTTTGAAAACCATACCATTACCATTAATAAAATGAACATAGGAATAAATAAGTCAGTGAATAAATATTATTTTTATATCTTTAATAGTATTGTAATTATGAATTTATTATCGAATAACAAGGATCAACATCTCTATTATGAAACATGTATGGAATAATAAAAATTATTAACATCTGATGATGAAAATAAACAATAACCAACCAATATTTGTATAATAAATGATTATAAATAAATATTAAATAATTTAATACATATTGGAAATTTTATAAAAAAATTATTATTAGGGTTATTTTTATTTTACAAAAGTTTAATGTGCTTTCATGGTTGTTGAGAGTAAAGTTAAGGGTTTCTCATCTAAATTCTCCTTTCTATGAGATATACACCATAATCACCATCTATCATCTTATATGTGGTGTATATACTACCTATGGACTTGTATCAGCATAATTTTATTTAAATTAAATTGATTTACAATTCAATTTATGGTCTTTTGTTTCAAGATTTTTTGATTCAATTGTTACCAAAACCTTATGGTTTTTTACTTTAATCTCACTTTGAATCTCATATTTTTCTTGACTAAATTCCTATATGGGAATGTAAAATTTTACTTCTCTCTAAAAACCTTATATATTATTTTATTATATGGTTTTTTGGGATTAAACATCTTCATGCGTTCTTATATCCCTATGGAACACAATTTGACAGAAATGATGTTTATATGTGGATCTGATCATACCTCTTCTTTTTTGGTTGAGAATAATTCTCTTATATTTCTATATACACTAATTTTTTATAGAAATAAATATTTATAATACAATGATATCTTATGGTCATTTTATATTGTTCATTAAATTCAATGAAAAATAATACAAGGTTTATTTTTTAACTTTGTTCATATAGATCATTCTATTATCTTTCAACTTCTTTAAAAAAGTGTAAATGAAGTCTTTTTTAACATTTGAAAAACGAATTTTCTTTCTATCGTCATAATTTTTATTAAATAATTTTACTCTAATAGTTCTAATGATTTTCAAAAAGTAATTTATATCCCCATTTTTCAATAAATTAATATTTTTAAAATTAAATTTATCAAAAGAAAATTATTTTTTAATTTTTCCATTCTATTTAGTAATGTTATTATAAAAGATTATTTCATATATGTAAAAATACTTTATGTATTCTTATTTTTCACTAAGGATATGATTTAATAATACCATTAAATTTATTTCTCTTGATGTATTAACATAATATCTTATAAATTGTTTTATGAAAAACAATTATTTCTCACAGTTTAATCAATCTATGATGGGATTATAAATGTTTTCATGTTCAAATTACGAACATATATATGTTTTATCATTAAATTATGGGGGCTATGACATACACCCCCAATTATTTGGAATATGTTTTATATCTCATTAGATAAGGTTCTGGTACATGGGTGGTTAGACCAATCCCAAAAGAATATGGCACATAGGTGGTTGGTCCAAGACCAAAAGGTAATTATATATGGGTTGGTCTCCCAAGTCCAAAAGGTACTTGAGTGGTTAGAACAAGATTAATATATATTGGAAATTTAGTTGGCCTAGTCAATTATGAGGTGAATGTATCAGTGGTTAACCTTTATGTTATTTTTTTATGGTATGTTTCGTGCCTATTGAATGTTCACATATTATTGAATTATGTTTCCCCACCCATTAGACTAATGTTATATGAAATAAGAATTATTTCATGATTTATGATTTATGATCTATTTTTTAATAGGTATGATTCTATGTTTTTATGTTCATATACATTGATTGTTTTCTCACAATCACATTTTCATCTTATGCTCACTTATTGTTTGCGATTGTTATCTCATATATTTACCCTTACTGAATATCTAAACTCACCCTTTTAATATGTTTCCATTTCCATGTTAATTGATATATATTATATTTCAATAAGAAAATTATTTGCAGAGAATGTTATGGGAAATATTGAAGAATGATTTTAAAATAATAAGATCAGGTAACTAATTTGGAATGAAAATAATCTTATTGATCTTGTAGTGTGATTTAATATGTGATGTAAAAAATTATTCATGAATATAGATGTAATATGTGTGTGTGTTATTATTGGGTCACCTCAGTTGGAATTACAGTGTGGTTCACTCATTTTTTTGGGATTAATTTATAATGAATAAGCGGACAAAACCTAAAATAACCAATGATTAACCAAAGGTGATGCATGATTAACATAATGTTACATAGATTTAACAATCATTTTTATAACATAAAACATATTCAGATTTATTTAATTTATAATATGATTAAATACAATGATTATTATTGATACCCATTCTAATTTCTTTATTTTTAGTTAGGCATTTAAGAAAAAATCATGATATCTAGGTGCTGATAGGTACACTAAATATTGAAAACATCTAATTTTATTCAAAATCTATGAAGTCTATAAAATCATGAAAAGTATATAAGACATTGTGTTCAAATTATCAACCACTAGATATTAATCTATTAGTTTAAATTCTTCGTGGTTTTATGATTTCTTCCCAACTCTATAACTATTATTGTTTTGAAGTTTGTAGCAATGTACTTCATAAAAATTTTATTGTTATACTTTTTTATGAATTTTATATGATTTTTAGAATGGAATGGATCTATCTACATAGAAACCATATTAATTGTTGGGATATGAAAGTTATATTTAATATCCAAAATAAACCTAATATTGTTTATTAGTAAAATTATGACTATGAGCTCCCTATGGAAATTACTTACATTATGTGGGTGTTAATTATTAATCATGAGGAGTATTTGGCTCAATTACTAATGGAAAACTCAATATTTAAGATATGTTTATTATTCAAGAATACTTAAATTTATTACTAGAATATGTTCTTAGACTTTCCCCATATTATGAGGTTGATTTTTCAATAGAACTTTTACATAGTGCTATGATTTTATTAAAGTCTATTTATAAAATATACCTAATTATATTGGAGTACTTAAAGAAGAAAATCAAATAGAATATTATAAGGTTTTCATATTCCCATGTGATTCAACATGAAGTGAATAAGACCAATTTATTTAGAGCACAGATAGATCAATGCGTCTTTATATTGATTATCATAAACATAATAAGATCGAGATCATGAACAAGTATCATATTCCCATTTTCAATGACTTATTCAATAAAATATAAGGGTATAAATACATATAAAATATTTACATTAGATTTTTATATCATCAATTAAGGATGAAAATTGAATATATAACAATGAAAACCATTTCTACATGTTATGGACACTATGAATTCTTAGTGATTCCCTTTAATATTTATTGTTATTATGGATCTGATGAATTGATTCATTACATATTAACTCAATGAATTTATTATAGTCATTATAGATTAAATTATTATATATTTCAAGATCAAGGAGAATAATTAATATCATTTTATGAATGTTCTAAAGACCATTAGAATAGAGAAACAATATTACAGATTCAAAAATCATGATTTTTTCCAACCAAATGTATCATTCATGTGTCATATAGTCACAAAAGGAGTATATATATAGACCATTAAAATATGTAAATTAATGGAAAATTTCCCACACCAACCACTATAACAAATATATATTTTTTTCATAGATTGGATGGATACTATCCTCATATTTTGAAAAATTTCGCATGACTTTCAAATCTGTTGACCAAGTTAACTCAAAATAGAGTCATGTTTATCTAAACAGATGAATCAGAATACAATTTCCCAGATATCTTGATATGGTTGGTCAATAAACATAAAATCACACTACCCTATTGTATATAATGGTTTTTGATATAAATATATGCATCAAAGAAGGCATTGGGATGTGTTCTAATGCGAAATGACATGGTGGTAGCTTATGCGTCACATAAAATGAATTATGGTGGTAACAATTACCCAACTCATGATATGGAGTTTTCAATAGTAATTTTTTAAATTAATATATTTATTCATTATATATTTGGTGAAAATTTTGATATATATATATATATAACAATCAAAATATCTTAAAGTATATATTCAAAAATAAGGAGGTGACCAAAAACCAAAAGGGGTGATTTGAGTGGACCAAAGACTATGGAATTATAATATATTATAGCCATATGAAGAAAACTATAGTGGATGACTCAATGTAAAGGATGTATAAGAATAAATTATCCATTTTTAGGATTTAAAGGGATAAAATACTCATAGATTCTAAAATTATGGTCTATGAAATAACATGGGTAGAGAAGAAATATTATCCTTTCAAAATGACTACTCAACAATCCATCCATATGAAGATCATGGAGGTAGATAAGGAGTATATATTTAAATATAAGAAGGTAAGGAAAATTATAGAGATCAAATTTAACAATGGAAGTATTATAATATTTTCGAAATTAATATGTGTCTATTAATTACTAGAATAAAAAAATAAGCTATTAGATGATGCACATAGCTCATCATTCCCTATAAATCCTAGACGTTTGAATATCAATAGAGATCTAAATTAAAACTTCTAGTTGGTTAATATGAATAGGTATATTGAATGATATATGACTTTATTTTTGGTATTCCAACTAGTTAAGGTAGAATTAATGATGCCTAAGGAGTTGATTCCACCATTACCCATAACAATTTATAAATGAAAAAAATTATTGTTTAATCCATCATAAGACATCCTAATACATTTAAAGGTCATAATAACAATTCTTTTTTATTTATCACCATATGATGTTTTCACATTTCATGTCTAATTGATAAAAGTTCTCACTCTATCACCTTTCCAAGATATACATAAAGGACATGGTAAGGATTATTGGAGTTCCAATTTCCAATATACTTGATTCATATATGGGGTTTACCTTGAATTTATAGGTAAGTATTCAAAATTAATTTTTCAAAGAGACAATATTTACTATTTAATACCCTATTTAGAATGATGATCTGTATAAAATTACCATTTAAACCTTAGATGGTATTTTGAGATCATATTCAATGTATTTCAAAGGAGAGTGGGATTAATACATTCCCCTAAAAGAATTCCCATATAACAATAGTTTAAATAATATCATTTAAACTGAATTATATGAGGCTCTTTGTGGAATGATTTTCAGAAATCCAACATTTTGGAATGATGTTTAATAGCTTAAGGTGTTGAGACATCAATCCGGAGTTTAGTTAAAACTATATAAAATCTTAATAAGTAACTTCTTTTCATATTCATACATTTGATTTTTTCACCCACACCAATTTAATTTAATTAAAATATAATTCTTCTCAATATTATATTATTATTTTTTCTTTTAAAGTTATATTATAAGAAATATCCATCATTGAAATTTATTTTCCTAATTGAATTGTAACTTTTTATTTTTATGAAAATAGTGAAAATATATTTTTCAAAATATTTTAAACACTTTGCTACCATTTTTCTTATCTATATAAAAATGATCTATCTATTTTGAATCAATTATATTGAATATACTCTAATTTCTCTCTGGATAAAATTATTTTTGGAGGTTAAATTTTGTTATCAATTAATCAATCTCTTAATGCTATCACATGTGATTCCATTTTTGTTATAAAAACTATTTTATTCTATAGATTTGTAATCATATAATATATTACTGATTTCATCTGGAAAAAATATGTATATATAATAATTATATAATGGATGGAGTATTATATATTTCAGTGCCGCATTAGTTTAATTTTACTATATCATGAGATAATGGTGTTATTGTATGGGTGTGATTGGGTTTTCTCACAACATGATTCATGGATATGATTGGGTTTGTTCCAAAATAAATGTGTTAGAATTATTGGGTGTTATCAAAAAATGAAGTGTGGATATGATTGTGATTATTCACAATTTAATAAATGGGATAGATTGTGTTTTCTCACAACATGATTCATGGATATGATTGGGTTTGTTCCTAAATAAATGTGTTTGAATTATTGGGTGTTATCAAAAAATGAAGTGTGGATATGATTGTGATTATTCAAAATTTAGTAAATGGGATGGATTGGGTTTTTTTCATAATCTTATGATTTCCTATGCTTATTATAATAAAAATTTATATGTTATATGCCTATGTTATGCCATAGGGATCATGATTATTGTCTCTTGTTTATTCACTCTTATGTCATGTTATATTTTTTATCATTTGATGTCATATATCCTTATATAATTATTTTATAGAAAGATATTATGGTTTCGTAATAATTTTAATTTGATATTTCTCTCAGACTCATGTTTTCTCACATTCTTATGATCTATCACTTTATGAATCATTGATATGTTCTCTCTTTTTGAATATATGTGTGCATCATTACTTTATTTTCCATTTCCCCGAGTAATTATATACAAGAATAAGTCTAGAAGGAATTTATATATATATATATATATATATATATATATATATTGGATATGTTTAAGAATTTATTCTGAATAATATAATTATTTAAGTCATCCCCAAAGACACTAAACCATTGGATTTTGAGATTATACAATTATTTTACCTAGGTAATTATTAAATTATAGAAATGATGTATATATATATAATGTTTTTGTTTTCTCAATTGAACATAGAAGTCACACCATAATACCATGATCTCTATTATGAGTAGAAATAGTTTAAACTATTTGATTATAGAGATAAATTAATAAGAAACAAGAACCCTCACCCAGTTGAAGTTCTATGAAAAAATCATAATTTTGGGGAAGAAAATTGGTTGTAATGAACAATATCAGGGTTACTAGACATAAAACCTGACCATGGATTCCACTGGGATTGAATGGAATTCCTAATACAAAAAGTATGGAAACTAGTTCATGGGAATCAATGAAAGTACCATTAGGGATAGTTTTACCATTATATTAGAGTTAATACCCACAAAATATCCATTATAAAAAGTCTTTCATGGAATTTCCATATGTTGGACATCTGTGTAGCATTAATAAACACAAGAAAAATAAATAATCAATCCAAATGACTCGTAACCAACTATACTAATTCAAACCATTTTCATGAATAAGAGACAAAATTCATAACAAATACAACTTAATTTCATAAGTAAACTAAAGTGGATATAGAATAAAACATAAAATAGGCCAATATAGATGATACAAAATCCCATAAAAAAGAATTTCCAACATCACTTGATATACTCCTTTAAAACTTAGGTTTCTCACAACATCCCCTCACACCCAACAATGAATAATCAAGAGATTTAAAATCTAAAGAAAAAACTTAAAACTTGTGCACAAAGTATGAGATTCATACACACTCACCCATGAATATTTATATACGGTGTAAGGTAACCAGCATTTAAGGATATTACCAAGGAATCTATTCAATTTATTTCATAAATTAAATCAAAAATTCAAATTTTAAATATAATTGGAAAAATAATTTTTTTAAACATAAGAAAATTAAAACCCATATGAAATCAAAGAAGACTTTATAAATATTTCCAATTTTCATTTCAATAAAACCAATCACTTTGAAAGAGATCCCTTTTCCTAAACCTTCATTAAACAAAAAACTATTTTAATACCACTTTGAAAACTCAAAATGTGATACGTTAACTCAACATAGTTTCTAAAAATTTCATTGATACCCATTAAAAAATCAAAATGGGTAAAGTATACCGCAAGATAGGAACCACATGTTAAGATATAAATTATGAAAGTAAACAAGATAAGTGTTATAAAAGAAATAAAATCAAGGAGGAATAAAATTGGGAATATGATAAAAGTCTCTAACATAAAGTATAAAACAGGGAATATGTGTCATGGGATCTACCATAGGTCATAATGGGAGTTTCTCCGAACAATAGTTAACACAAAAAAGAAAAAAAACTAACATGCATTGAGTTCAACCAAATACACAAGCCCCATGACATGCCTGCACCAAAATCAAAGAGATAAATCCAATAGCCATGCTTATAGCATATAACTAGTGGAAACTAGTTAGTCTTCATGATATGTAGTTTAACATGAATCTAAATCTCATAATTATCTTCTTTAGTTCCCATAACGAACACAATGTATAGGTGAGTGAAAGAAGATATATGTGGTCAATAGTTGAGGAATAATCAGTAACTCTCCCTCACCTATAAAATCATCACATAGAACAACCACCTTCAATATAATACATCTATCACATAAAAATATGCATCCCATAATTAGGTGAAATTAAAAGGTTAAATCAATGAGCATTTATCACAATATAAACTATTCATCTTATAAATTGACAAACAAACCATTTTTATCACACACACCATTTTAATTTCAAAACAACCCTCTCCAAAACATGGATTTAATCCTTTAAAAATTCAAATAAGGATAAATTATTATCATTTCAATCAAACCTAATTTGAAGGGTGATAGATGAATTTTTACGAGGGGCTTGGCATGACCAAACCACCATTTCAAAGAAAAATTTTAATTTCATATGTGTAATCCTTTTATTCAAAGAAAAAAAGTTCATGACAATGTTTTAGGAAAATCACATATACATATAACCTATATCTATACGTTTATAAAAAGGTAATTTTTTAAAACTCTCGAATAAATGGTATTTAAAAAATGAGCAATTTCATAGAAACACCTACCTTGATGAAGTAATAATCAAGACAGAATGTGTCACCTTCAATGGAGGCCACTGAAATAATTATGCAAAACCATCATATTATTTTTTATAGACCAAAATAAATTTTTAAAACTTCCATAAAACTAGATCCTATCATAAATAGGTATTAAGGGTTCTTGGATAAAGGGAAACCTCAAATAAATCAACAAGTAAGTAAATGAGAAGATAATAGAGGAAGAAGAAGAGATATTTACTATTAAAAGTATTCAAATATATTTAAAATAGTCTATGATAAAATAGGGTAGAATGGAAAATCTCTCCCTTGAGCTCCTGGGTGTTTAAAGAACAAAATTAAAGGGGGTATGTGATAAATTCCTTTAAAATCAATAGGGTACATTGGAAATTTTACAAAAAATATATAAATTTGGGTAAACTGAATGGTTTTGTTACATGGTTAGAGATAAATATGAACCAGCCATGAAGTTGTACCATTATGCACTAGACCAGTTCAAACAATTCTTAATCAACCTCGTATTGTTATAGAAGCAATGTAGATCCCATGAAAAACTCCACATTCACAAGAAAAGCACCCCTCACATGGGTTTCACATAATTACTCCAAACCATGAAGGTTAAACATGAACAACTCAGAAAAATTTTAAATATTCAAATTTAAAGCCAAAAAATCACCAATACTCAAGAAAATAGAAATATAATATAAAATAATACAAAATAATCGATTACAATGAATGTGACTCCTAAAATTTCTCCCTCAATGCTACATTTCTACTCATGAAAGTCTTTGAGTGAAATTTTTATAAATCATAAAATTGAAATCCTCGAACTCCAACCAAGAGGTGGGTGGATCAGGGAACGATTTTTAAAATGAAACAAGTAATGGGAAATTAATAATCATAATCTAACTATGAAAGTGCCCCTCTAAAATCCTCAAATGGCCAACTATTCATCTAAGTTTCCTTGATGTCCCCAAGAATAGATAAAATAGAACCCTGGATATATATATCCTAAAAGTAAAGGATAATGAAAAAAGACCAATCAAGGTCTCCCCATCATTTATACCTTTTTTTCTATTGTATAACTAAAAGAAACCATTGAGATAAAAATACTCGAAAAATATTATCAAACATAAAATCAAACCTATTATAAATAAATAATCACTTGAAACCTAATATAAATGAAGATAACCCTATAAAGGATAAAAAATATTATTGAGTTCTATCCTTGAGCTATAACACACAAGAATAATCAAGGGTCAGAAATCAGATCACCAACTCATCATGAATCTTTAAAAGTCTAATCCAAGAACCATAAATTGAATTATCATAACAAGTGAGTCACCCACCCATGTTACAGAAAATATTCTTTCAAGTAATTTAACCATGTTAAACTAGTAGAAACCTTATATTTTAACACAACTAGCCATCATAAACCCACACATAATAAAGAATATACACCCAAAACGATAGAGTATCCTTGAAAAAAACATTCATTACCATTCATAGAATAAAATTCAACTAGAATCCAAAAATATCATCTTGTCATAAAATCATCAAAAAAAAGTCCCAAAAAATCCATCATTCATAAATAGATCATCCCTATGAAATCTTTGGATAACCCAATATATAATTTTTTTAAAGATAACCTAAATGTCCAAAATAGTGGTAGTTCCTTGGATCTTTAAGAGATAAATGCTTAGAGTTCCATGGATCCCCACACTAGAAGCATAATTGTGGTTTATTATTTCTACAATGAGGGACATTCACTTTCAATTCAGTTTCATCCCACATCTACTCCATACATTTCAGGATATCTTTATTTCTATCTAATAGAACCATGAAATCACCCAACACTATTTTCTAGGACTAGTGTTGTTCTAATCGAATAATGTCCCCAAATACCACATTCAAAGATGTTTTTACAGACCCTATTAAAAATAAACCAAGGTATATGTGAAGACAAACTTATTATAAATGAAATATTATACTCTAAGACAACTTTATCTAAATATCAGACACCAAATATAAGAAGTGATCAACATACTCACTCACTGTTATTTTATCCAAATAATTTTTCAGAAAACACAAGAGACATATCTCTATATTTATGAAGACATGTTAGAACCACTTGATAAAAATCATCTTTAATAACTCCTAATACATACCATTAGTTAGCTAAGAAGTACCATAGACTCCCTTCATATTTGGCTAGGTCCAGTAAATAAATCCATGATAAGTCTCAACCATGAATCTTCATGTTATCAAAGAGAATTGAGGAATCCCTAAATCCTTTACACCATTCCACCACTTCAACCAAACCATGATCATTTTTGGGATATGTTTAATTATAATTCAAGAAGTTCAAATGAAGATATTAGAGTTGATAATGTTCTGATTCCACCACTATATTAAAATTTTTGGTAGATTATGGAACTGAAGGAACTATGATCAAGTGATGAGAGGATTTAAAAATAGGGTCATAGATGAAACAATTTCATCTAAATTCTTCCCCAACCATTATTGTATTCATACTATAATTGAATAAATGTATGAATATCATCATTTCATTCCTCAAAACATAAATAAAAAAAATCTATCAATACTATGAAACATATAAAAAAACACAATTCACTAAAACAAAACCCATCATTTTTATACTATTAAAAGCAACATTTTATTTATGAAATTTCAAATTCCAAAAAATGAATTTTTGAAATAGGCACCACCACGTAATGTGGTTGAAAAAATACAACTCTTACTCAAAGACAACAAAAAATTATGAAAAAATTATTACTATGTTTGAAAACAAAATGAGACCATATAAAAATTAACAACTCATTTAAAACCATTTTTGAATTAATTTTATTAATTTCCAAGAGAAATCATGGAAACCCTATTTTACTTTCAAATTTTTTTATAGAAAACCTAATAAAAACATAATAAAACATTCTGTGAATAAAATAATTAATTTTATACCGGCCTAATAAAGGAAATTTTAAAATTTATCATTTTATAAAATTCCCCATTTTCTAAAAAACTATAATTAATAATTAACCATAAAAAATCTCTCAATCCATAATAATTAAATTAAAACCACATTAAAACCATATTAAAATAACTTTTTATATAATTTTTAATAAGTTAAATACAATATGGGAGCAATTTGAAACCAATAGGATTCAAGAAAACTAAAATGGGGAAGAAACATGGGTTTACATTGTTTGGATACTTGTTTAGAATATATTTTTCTCTCCATGATATATCCTCTATAAAAGTTACATTTTAAAATAACATGAGGACCAAACAATTGGAAATACCATACAAGACAAATATATAACTCATATAATCCTTTATTTTCACCATGAAACCGAGTAGAGATGCACAAAATCACTGGAATACTCAATAAAGTTCAAAATATCATCCTTCAATATTGAAATACTTGTAAAACAACAACAAAACACACTAATAAAAAATAAACAATATAAATACCCTTGGAAACATGAGGTTTGGGATGAGAAATAGATCACAATACTCTCCCCACCCTTACCTATTAAGTCTTGATTCATGTAATATCCTTTCTTCCGTCAAACATCCCAAATAGAAAGTGTGTTATTAAATAATTTAGTAACATTTTCATTAACATAGGATCTAATACCATTTTTAATGAACAAACCTCTAGTGACCTAGCCCGGACCCGACTCTATTCTATATTAAGCATGAGGGGAATTCGTAATCACTACAGGATGTAAACTAGTGCCGAATAATCAAGAAAAATCCTTTTAGAATGCTTTCATTCTCACATCAGATTTAATACACATGATATATCCTTTATCCAAAGTTTATCATGAACAATCCATACCATGGATGTCAATTCAACATCAGTAAACATAATAAAAATAAATAACTTTTCCAAACGAGTCAATAAATACTATAATAATTCAATAAATGTTCATGAAGATGGGAAAAATCCCAAATAAATAATTATAAATTAAATATATAAAATTTATTGTAAGAATAATTAAACATACACTTGGATGAGTTAGTCAATATAATATAGAAGACCAAAAAAATAAGAACTAACATCATTAGATATCTTCAATACAAACTATGGTTACTCACCACATCCATAATAACCCATAAGTTACAAAGAAATTGATGACTAATCTAATGGAAAAACTATGAATCTCTATATGAAGTTTGAGTTTCACACACAGACATAAATGCATATGTTGGGTGTGAGCTAACAGTCATATTAATATTTCATTAATAAATATTGTAAATTTATTTTAAAAAATAATAATTTCTAGTTATAAATTAAATTAGAAAATATTTTTTAAAACATTGTAACATGAACAGAAATACAAAACCCATTACTATTTTATAAAATATTCTTTTTTTATTCACTGAATTGAAAGAAATCACATTATATTTTTTTCCTTAATCAGAGACTTAATTAACCAATGAATCCCTTTTAAAACCACTATCAAAACTGAAAATGAGTGAATTTAATTCAAAATTTATTATAAAAATTTATTTTAAAACCATTTTAAAGAAATAAAACCAAACAAATAGGTTAAATAATATGATAAGGTAGTCCCCACATATCTAGAGATAAATAATGAAAGTAAACTAAATAAGGGTGAAATAAACAATGTAATCAAGGGGGAATACAATCATGTAGTTGATAATAATTCCAATCATAAAACATCAATCTTGGAATATGTGTCATGGGATTTAAATTTTGGCCTAATGTTAGATGGACCTGCTAATAATTAATAAAACATAGACTAATAACTGACATTCATTGATTCACTCCTTACACACAAACAACCATACTTACTTATTCCAAACTCACCAAGAAAAACCTTATATCTAGGGTTGTAACTTATAACTAATGGATACAAATAGTGTTTATACTAACTAATATAGTATGAATCTAGATATCTCACTTTACAACTCGGGTTCCCATGATAAAAAAAGTATAGGTGAGGGAACAATCATACCATGTTAAATTAATGAGGCACTAGTAATAAATATCCTTTACCTCTAACTCTATCTCATAGAACATACACCCTTCTATGTCATACATCCATCCTAGAAAAATAAACAACACACCAATGGGTGAATTGAGAAGTGGGAATTAGTGGGTATATATCAGGAAATAAATTATTGTTCTTAAAAGTTAAAAACAATCTTTTAAGGTCACACGCACCATTTAATTCAAAAAAACCATTAAATTTTTTTTGACTTTATCCTTTGGTAATTTAAATAAGGATAAAAAATTTCAATTCTATCAAACTTACATATAAGGGATGTAGATTCATTTTTAGAAGAGTCTTGGAATTCCTAAATCTTTATTAAAATAATATTTTAAATTCATAAGTAGAACTATTTAATGCTAAGACAAATGTTTATGGAAAATATTTAGAAAGACCACATAAATATCACATGCAGCCATATTTTCATAAAACGTTAATTTACAAAGCTCAAGGAAAAATTAAATTTATAAAATAAGCAACTATATTGAAACGCATAACTCAAGGAAACATAAATCAAAGTGGAATGTTTCTCTTTTGAGGGTGAAATTTTTAATATGCAAGGAAATGTCCTCTAAAATTACTAAGAGACCAAAATCCTAGGAGAGAACTACTGTAAACCGAAAATCAATCTATTTTCATGATTTTTGGGTTTTGAGAGAAAGTGAAATTAAATAGAAATAGAATATAGAGGAATATATAAGAGACCATAGGAAGAAGAATGGAGTATTACCTTAAAAACCACTAAAAATCTAGATAAATGAGGCCAAGATCAAATAGGGATTAATGGAAATATTTACATCATGTTTTTGAGATTCATGGAAATGAAATAGTAGGGGATAAGAGATAAATCCCCTTAAAATGAATGGGGGTACCTTGGTAATTTCTGAAAAAATACAAAATGGTTGAAGATCATGGTTTGTATGAACAATTATGGATAACTATGCACCAACTATGAATTAATTTAGTTACACACCTAACAAGATCATATGATTCCTGGGAATCCTCACATAGTTGGAAGAACCATTCAGATCCCATGTCAAAATACACCTTCATCAGAATAGTACACGTCACACAGTTACATGTAACCATGTCGGTTAACCATGAAACACATAATAAATTTAAAAATAATAAAACTTCAAGACTTAAAATTCATTTAAACTCACAGAAACGAAAAATAAAATAAAATAATACCAAATGACCAAATACAGTAACACTTGAGTGTTATAGTGGGAACCTAATGATGCAATGTGGTAGAATTAACCTCGTTAATTTTTATTTGAGTAATGAAATTTCATGGGATAAATTCTATTAAGGGGGATATAATGTAACACCATATGATTTTATTATGTATTTATAGTTAATACTATGAATTTGATAGCTTGTAATAGATTCACCATTGAACAAAAATAAACCATAATGTTTTTATTATGGTAAAATACTATAATGAAATATAAAAATTACTATATTATGATATTGCAATATGGAACATAATTAGTGAGATTACAGTGGGAATAATACCACAAGTAAATAAAATGACCATAGACATGAAATCCTTGTCCTTGTTGTTTTTATTGAATATTATACCACTAATTATAACTATGTAAAAAATGAAAATAATTATAAATATAATATTCAGGTCGAAATACATTTAAATGAATGAGGTAAATTATTTTTGTTAGGAATGTATGTGAATATATAGCAATGAAATACTATCATTATATATGTGGTCGTTAGAAATATGGATGTTGAAAATATGGTATTTTTAAATGTTATTGTTCGATTTAATGTCATTGAGTATCATGTACCTAATAACTATATTAAATTTGTGTAATGTTTATGAAAAATTGAAAATAAAATTATTCAAAAATAATATCTAAATAAATAATATGATAATATATAATTAAAATATTCTATATAATATTTATGTAATATTTAATGGTTATTATTATTATTATTAATTAATGAATTCACTAATTTTTAAAATTCAAAGAATAGTTCTAATACCCATTTTGGGTAAAATATATTTTTCAGAAGATAATTATTTAAATTCATGGGGATGTGATTAATATAATAATGTTGAAAATGGATATTTTTTAAATAACCATTTTTAATATGATGTGTATTTTTACATTAACAAATTAAATTTATAACATTTACATGATGAATCTAAAAAAATAATTTAGTGTTTAAATAATATTTATTAAAACTTAATCATATAGTGATTCATTTTAAATAAGATTAAATACATGTAATGTTGTAAAATTCATTTTTATAATGAAACATTTTTTTCAATATTATTTATTTCATTTAAATTTTAAATTTCAAATATTTTTAAATTTATTTAGATAAAAATGTGTCAAAATTTGTAATAATTCTTTTTAAAATTAGTTAAGAAGAATAATTTCAGTTTTATATATTAAAATAATTGAGTAAAGTAATAATTTGGTAAAAACTATAATAGAAAAATGAGGTTAAAAGGGTTAAACTATGCAGAAATGAATTAAAATATCAACAAACCATATCTATAAATTTTTTTACTAGGGGATAAATGACCTATATATCTTATTTTCAACTTCAGGTCCACTTTCCATGTAAAAATACATTCATTAATGGTTAAAGAATGAGAATTTATAAAAAATCCACTTAATGATCTCTTATAAAAAGGAACGTTGTTAGAACGATACCGAATCACTCTGTGACTCCAGTTATCTATTGAATATCTACCCACTATACCTATAATTTTTCCTTATTATATGTATTGAAGAATCTAGTTCCAAGAAGGAATCTTAATTCGTTTTTAAGGAACTTGTTTCAAGAAAGAGAGAATTCATCAAAGTAGGTACCTTGTTCTTCTTTGTATTTATCAGTTACATTTTCTTACACACTATTTATAATTTCATTCTAGACTATAATTATATTATATTAATATGTTTATTCTTACATGAAAATGATAATACTATTATATTATAAGGCCCTAGCCATAAACAATACATAATATTTAGTTTTATAAAATAATTTTAAATTCTTTCACTTTGAGAAGCTGTTTTGGTTTACATTTTTAGAGGATTATGTCATAAATAATATATAAAAAATTATATCAAATAGCAAAAACATATGAACAATATCTAATATTCCCACTATATAAAAATGTTAATACACAAAATGACTTCATTAAATTAAAACTCCTCCCAAATTTCTATATGGCCTCTTATAATCCCTTACCCATCATTAAATCCTATAAAAACATTTAAAACATGGTATGGTCAGTAAGGGATACAAAAATAAATATAATTTTAGTCCAGTTAAAAACATTAAAACTTGAGAAAACCCCTTTCTTTAAAACATAACATTTTACCTATAAAGGGAAATATCATTACTGAACAAAGTTCATTTATTTAACCTTTTGAAAACAAATAATTTCCTTGAAAACTCATTAAAAAGAATAGAAAATTCGTCCAATTACCTTGGGAAATATTCTCATAGTTCTCTAAAACCCTTATAGAGCCCTTAGAGATTGTAATAACCATATGGAAAACTACCAATTAAATTTTATGGAGAACATAATCACTACCCAAATCATTGGAGTGCAATCTAGATACAACCATCATTTAAGCCATAACAGGATAAATCAGTGGAATCTGATCACACCCATCATATATAATATCAAATAACCACAATATGAATAAAAAAATTTATCATCCCAAAAACTCATTTAATCTCATATGAAAATCACCTTTAGAAATTAAAATACCATTTTATTTGAAAATCCCATTATTATTACAAAATATAACATTATTTTATTTAAAACCATCATCAATAAAAAGATTCCAAAAAAAGTTAAATAAGGGTTTTTATTGAATAAAACATGTAATATTGAAAAGGAATCTATAAATATAACCAAATTCATGGTGACAGGAAATGTCATTTTTCTCTTTCTTTAAAAATGAATCATTTAATTTTTCGTTTGTCAAAACCTTTGTCTTAAAAAACGTAATTTGATTCATTTTTTAAAACCATTTAAATATTATAAAAGAGAAATAAAATTAACTTTGTAAAAAAATTATACATAAAACATTTCATAAAAACATTTTAAAAACATGTACATGGAAGAGAAAGAGATTTTGGGGGGGAAACACAAAAGGTGAATTTTCAAAGAAATGTCCCTTATCACTTGGGAAACACATAAATAATAATCCCTATTAAATATTAACATTAAAAAACATTAAATACCATTAAATAGAGAAATTAATGACATATAATTTCAGATGGGATTTATATACAACTTATAAAATAATAATGGTGGATACCATAAAAAAATGCCTCAATGAAAGAAGATTAAGATGAAGACCCTTTCCTTGAGTTCCAATTGTCATGGGTGTCATTATATTATGGAATAATAAACTTATGAATATTAATTTGTTGAGAAACGTTATCAAGTTTATTATTATGTTAATCTGAATTATTACCAATTTATATATAATCACATAATCAATTATGTTTACATTAGATATTTTGACCATATTTATCTTCTATGTCAAAAAACGGAATTGGTAGGTCGACAACGGTCAAGAGGGTCATTATATATATATATATAATAATAATAATGATATAATTATTATTTTTAAAATTATAGTTTTAAAATAAATTATGAAATATGGTTATGAAGAAAAGAAAAGTTATTATAAAGGAGATGGTTGGTCAAACGTACATAAGAGTAAAATTTCCATTTTTCCAATGATCATTATGGAAGTAATGTTAGTAAAATTTATATTTCATGAATAATAATTACATCAGAAATACAATATTTTTTAGTTACATATAATAATATATAAAATTATTGTGATGAGGGGATGAAAAAATAATCACATCTCTTTGAGGAGGCGGTAGCCCACACATCCACGAACTATGTTATCACTTTCTCAGTGTGTGAAATGGTAAGAAGAAAATGAAATATTATATTTACAGAACGATAATTATTTCATTAAAATAAAAATTTCCATGTATATCAAATATATTAATTATATTTTAACTTATTACCTTCCATTGAACATGTTAGTGAAAACTACTTCACATCACATTGGGAGGCAGTAGTCTGCCGTACACATGAGCGACATTATCATATACCCTATGGTATGGAATGTAAAAAGGGTGTGTATGATATATTATATCAAGAGGTATAATTATGCTATAAATTTGATAAATATATTTTATAAATAGTATTTTCATCATTATTCCCAACCATGAGAGGAGGTAATAGAAAAATTAACTACATCATTTCATGAGGCGATAGTCCCCCATAAACACGAATGATGATTTAATAATCCATTTGATGGAAGTGTGTGGGTTTAGGTCATAACCATAACATAAAACATCTCAATGTATCTAGGATACACAGTTTATTATATAATAATGGTATATTAAGGATTTAAGTGGGTGGGCAGTAACTAAAACAGAAACTCTCATTGATGAACATTACCTCTTCTTTGAGGATCCCCTTTTGGTTTGCACCAAAGGCCTTACAAGTATGGATTTGACACCAATTTAAGGCCTCAAGAATAAGAGTAGTTATTTGGATAAGTTATTTTGGGAGGTATTGTACTATACAAATGGCTTTATTGGTGTGAAGAGAGGAGTAGAGTGGGTGACCTTTTATAAAGTAGGTGAGTGAAATCTTAATTTTTTTTCGAAAGAGTGAACTCCACCAACATTATTTCCATTAACATTAGATTAAATAATACATATATTTCGATTATACAACATATACGGTCGAAATATTTCCATAAAATGGGTTCTTGACAACTTTCTTGGTCATTTTCCCACAAAAGATTCACATTTAGACTCTTAGTAATGTCATATTTAGCTTAATCATTGTGATTAAATTAAATATTTTTCACTAATAAAATTGGTCAAAAATTATATTGACCTAATTAAAAATTATAAATTATGATGAATATAAATATTTTATCGATTTATCCAAATTCAATTCACATTAGTGGAAAATTTTATTTTAATATTTATCCCGTATTCGCGGCGAGACAACAGATTTATTAAAGAGTAATTTTTTTAGAAATAGATGATTATATATTGACTCTATGACTAATAATGACCGGTTTATGAAAATAAAATAAAATTTGATAATATATATTCTATAAATTTAATTGAAATAATTCCACATTATTGATTATTTTAATTAATTAAAAGGTTAAACAATATGCATTTTAAAATAGTTTTTTGAAGAACCCGTCTTTAAACCCAACAAAATATATATTAAAAACCAATATAATGATTATTAAAATGTAATTAAGTGGATTAAATATAAATAATTAATACCCTTGTTACATTAAAACATATTCAAAACATATTAAAAATTTTAAATTACTTAATTTACTAAAATAAATGATTTGTTTTTACCAAAATTAGTATTTTTCAATATTCAATGAAAAATAAATATTTTCTAAAAAATAACAAAATTTCGATCAAAGTAAATTTTTATATTATGATTTTAAAAAAAATTTAATTTTATCAAATTAACATTAAAAAAATTAAATTAGTATTTTAAATAAAATATTATATGAAAAGTGTTTAATTTTAATAATTTCGTTATTTATTAAAAATTACTTGATATTTTTAAAACTAATATAACTATCTAATTAATATAAATTATTATGTAAATTGATTTACTCTATCATTACTTAGGTGTTTATATCCTTTCCCCATTTTAGAAATCACATCCTCACAATTGTTTTCACCTTTCATGTTTATGGATATATCATTCCATCATTTCATTTTCAGAATCCCATGTAAACTCTTCAACCATATAATTTTTCAATAAAAACATAACCAAGATAATCATTGTATTCCATAAAAATATCTCAGTAAAGAAATGAAATTGAACACTATTTTCTTTATAATAATTTTCTCTTCTAACTGAACTACTTCATGTATTAAAACATGAGATGAATTTGTCACATATTTCCTTAACATTGAAAAATTAAATACATTGTGTACTAGAGATGAACCTAGAGGTAAATCCACTCGATAAAAACATATCCAAATTTCTCTTGGATTTTATATTTTCCAATGAACTATGGACTTATCTTCCCTTTTTAACCAAATAAAATCACAAATTTCTGTTGAGAATATTTTAGAAATACATGATCACCTACCTCTAAAGAGAGATATTTCCTATGGTTCTCTGGATAACTTTTATTCCTTATCTGAGATTTTATCATATTTTTCTAAATAAACCTAAACCTTCTCAACCATTTCCCATACTAACCATGGTCCAATAAACTTAGTTTATCGTATATCATACCAAATATCTATTGTCTCAAATGCATTTCAATATAATTCTCAAATGGTTTCATATGTGTACTGGAATAAAATGTTAATATACAAAAACTCAACGAAATAAATATATTGATCCCAAATTCACTAGTAATCCATTGAGAATTAACGAAGAATTTTTTCCATGGTTTTAGTTATCTACACATATTATCCAAAAAATTGGGGATGACATGTTATACTGAAATTTAATTCATTACCCAATGAATTTTGAGGTCATTTCCAAAAATTTTATATAAACATAGGATAACAATATAATATAGTATAGAGAAGAAATCCATATAACCAAATAATAACATTTATGTACAGTCATGAAATCTTATGAAAAGGCATCGTATCATAGATGGGGAAGAAATTTAAAGATTTATTAAATCGATCTTTAATAACCCAAGATGTGTTATTACCTTGTGAAGTATTTGCATATCATACCACAAAATACATTGATATATTCACCCATTTCCTCTCGAAAACTAGAAATGTTTTCAAAATCCCCTTTAAGAATTTTAATTACACATTAACATGACAATAAGTAAAACACATTATGGTAAATTCATAAATATCTCATTCTATTCCATCATTCCTATATTACTCATGAAGGTCTCTATACATCTTAGTGCCTCTTGAATAAACATTAAATAGAAAACTATGGGCTTTATTTTATAAATATTTCCTCAACTATGAATCACATGGCATAGATAATATTTTTCCACATCATAAATCATCATGTTCATCAATTTTAAAATCAGGTAACATATCCTTTTAATGGATTCTACCTTTTCATGTAATGATTTATCCTCCTTCTGAGTTCTCATAATTTTTTCTGAAAATGCAGACTATAATGAAACCAGAAAAAACTAGAGGATGTCCCAATACCCAAACATTCTAGTCTAAAATTAATCAAATAATTAACTAAATGTAACATTCAAAACATAACATGGTCAATGTAACATTAATTTTTTGACTCCAAGCATCAACTAATTTTTTCCTTTTCTGGGATGGTAATGAATCATGTGATCACAATCCTTGATTAGTTATATCCATATTATCTATATCATGATCAATTATTTCTGAGTGAATATATTCATCACTTTTTTTTGAGTATATATTTCACACATCACTCTATATAAATGATGCTTCCAAATTTTTAAAGCAAAAACAATAGAAGATAATTCCAAATCATATGTAGGATAATTCAACTCACGAGGTTTTAGATATTGTGATGAATATAAAATTAGCTAATTATTCTTTATTAATAAAAAACAACATCCTTTTAATATTGCATCATTGTAGCTGTAAAATTCCCAAATTCTAGCAGGTAGGGAAAAACTAGGGCATTCTTGAATCTTCTTTTGAGTTCCTAAAAACAATCATTACATTGCTATTTCAAGATGAACATAACATTTTATTGAGTTAAAAAAGTTTGTGGGCTAGAAAAATCAAGAATTGTTTCACCAATATACCAGTAGTATCCCACTAATCCACAAAGACTATAAATCTCTAAGATATATGTGGGTATTATACATAATTCAAAAACATTTGTTTTAGAAGGATTAACATTTATTCTATCTTTAGAAACAATATAAACCAAGAATTAAATTTTTTGCATCCAAAATGCACACATTATAAACGTCCCATATAGTTTCTTTTTATTTATGATTTTTTGAAAACACTTAGGTTTATTTCATGACACTCATTACATGTAGAATATACAAAAATTTCATCAATAAAAAATAATCACAAACATATCTAATAACCCATGAAATATTCTACTCACAAGGTTCATATATATTAAAGGTGAATTAGCTAACCCAAATAGAATAACTACAAATTCATAGTTCCCATATTTATTCCAAAATTAATTATTTGTAATTTATTCTTTCTTTACATTCAACTAATGGAACCCTTACATTAGTAAAACAGTTGGAAACAATCTTTTCCCTAGATCAGATAAAATAAATCATCAATATGAGGAAAATGATTTTTTTTTCTTAATTGGGATGTTATTCAATGATTTGTAATCAATGGAAATTCTTAGTGAACCATATTTATTTTTAAGGATCAAATCCAGAACACCCTTTGGTGAAGTAATAGGTCAAATGAAACATTTTTCAAATAACACTTAAAATTTCTTTTTCAATTATAAAAGATCTAGTTGATACATTCCATAAGTTGGTTTAGAAATACGATAAGCATCCGATACTATGTAAATATTAAAATCAAACTATTGATCTGAAAAAACACTAAGAAAATATTATAGAAAAACATCCATGCATTCATTTACTACTTACATGTCACTAATTTGAATAGATTACTTATTTTCACCTATAAGATCTATGTAACATTCAATGCCATCTGTAATCAATTTCTAAGCTTTTTGATATGTTATCAAAGGCATTAAATAATTAAACACAACTTTATTAGCACTACAATCTATCATATCCTGATACACTAAAATTCAATACGTACCATAAATGCTATAAACTCTACTAATCACAGTTCAAAATTTTTTTAAGAAATTCCATCCCACTGATAATTATACGAAGATTTTTATAATTCTTCATTACTCTAATACTTCCACCTGGAGTTATAGCTAAAATTTATATCTTCATTTCATGAGGTGATACTAATAATTTAATTTCTAATTTCATATAAATGAAATAATATAATGAACCATAGTAAAATGGGGTTTTGAAATAATTTTAATACACAAGTAACATACTAATCACCACTTCATTTGATGTCCCAACACCAACTATAATGTTAGAAAATGTCCTCACCACACCCCTATATTTCTGATCATAAAGATTTCTATCCTATACAACTAACTTTGAACACACATTTTTAAAATTACCTAACTCAATTCTACTATAACATTTATCATTGGATGGATATTAGTTACCCCATTATTTGATTCTTTAGGATTCTTTACATTGCATTCACATGTCATATGGCCAAACTTTCTACATCGGTAACACTTCCCTGACTTTAGAATACATTATACAGGGTTCATTTTTACCACACTTACCACAATATGAGAACATAAATTTATTACCTCCATATTTCATTGATGTATTTTTCCCTATCTATTTCTATCATAAAAACTTCTTACTTTAATCATCACGATGAAGATAAGAGATAGAAAACTTCATCTTAATATTTTCTACATAACTAACAACTTTCTCAAATATTTTAAATAAGTATGATTTAAAATATCTTCGTATATTTGTTTTTAGTCCAAAGTAAAACCTGTTAATTATATTATTCATGTCTTCAATAAAATATGACACATACCAAGACAATCTTTTGAATTTTTCATCACATTCAACTACATAATCGTCACATTTATCCTCAATTATATGAAATTTTTCCATTTGATTCAAAAAACCATAGGGAAATATTTCATAAGAAAAATTTCCTCAAAAATTTCGCATAATATAGTGTCATTATCATTTATCCCTTTCTTATTCTTAACCAATGATATCCATTGATCGAATTCACCATCAAAATGATAAATGATAAGAGTTACCTTTTAATGTTCTGACCATCCCATTAAATCAAATATGTTTTCCCGAAAATTGATTCATCCTTATACAATCATGAAGTCAGATGATCTACTGAAATATGGGAGATATTTTATCAGGAAATTCTCCACAATAGACATGTTCCATCATGGTATATCATGTTCTACTCTATAATGGATACCACCACCATTTATGGATTCTGTATACTGATCCATCACTACAAAAAACAATATCCTCTAATTCCAACCATCATGGGATGCTGATTTGGAAGGATATATTCCTCTCAGTTCCTTCCTATTATAGATTAACTATTTACTTTATGGAAAACCATTCTGAATATACATAGTTTTGATGAAGCTACATGGTAATATTCAAATAATAAAATATTTTCATTATCTTTTCTGGTTTATAGATTTATAGAATTATGTCATAACACAAATATAACAAAACTATTTAATATAAAGTGGAAACATTCAATAATAATCTATTTTCTAACCATATATAACTTTTAAAAATAAAAATGATTTATTTTCATAAAAACTCTTCATGACTTTCAACTTGAACTCTTCAAATTCCTTAACCATCCATAAATCAAAAGAAAAAAATTTAAAAACATGGGATAACAAAAAAGACCATTAAGAGATAAAAAATAAAGAAACCATTATTCTATTGAAAAATAATAAAACTCATGAAAATTCATTATTTAAAACAAAACATTTTACCCATATAATGAAATATAATTCCTTCAAAGGGATATTTATCATTACTTTTGAAAACAAATGATTTCCCTGAAAAATAATTAGAAATAACAAAAAATTAATGTATGTACATTTGATCATCATCCATAGAAACATTATATATTGGAATAACCATATTACTGACATCTAATATTATTCTATATAAAAAAATCATTATTCGAAGCATTAGAGCAGTATATGGGTGCACCCATCATTTAAACTAAAACGGGTTCACCTAGCATTGTTTGGGTTCACCCATAAAAGATAGTGTTCAAAAACCAGAACATGAATAACAAATTTATTCATTTAAAAAAACATTTAACACCGAATGAAAATCAATTTTTTATATGAAAATGCATTTTTCTTTCTAACTCCTATTTTCAATACAGAATACCATTTTTTTTGTAAAAATAATTTTCAATACCAAAATAACAAAAAAAGTGATAAAGGTATTTTCATTTAAGAAAACATATAAGGATTTAAATGAATCTAGACATAAAATAAATGTAGTGATAATAGGAATGTTTTTTTTTCACGGTAATTTAAAAATAAAATATTTATTTTTTTATTTGTTAAAATGTTTTATTTAAAAGTCATAAAAAGATTCAATTTGAAAACCATTAAGATAAATTAAAATATAATTTAAATGAAATTAATAAATATTTTATTTCCATATAAATTTTATTATAATTTTTTTTATAAACATGTAAATAGAAGAGAAATAGAGTTTGGAGGAAAAACACTAAAAGAGCTATTTTCAAAAGAAAATTTGTCTTATCACTTGGGAAACATATAAATCATAAGTCTCATGAATGATTAATAAAAAAATTAAATAAAATTATAATAGTGTACTTAATTATATATCCTATAAAATGGGATTTATATAAACCTTATAAAATAATAAAGGTGCATAACTTCGAGAAATGCCTCAATGAAAGGAAATTGAGACGTAGTCCCTTACCTTGAGTCTGAATTATAAAGTTCATCCTTATCATAAATATTAATAGAAATATGCTAATTATTTAATTTATTGATAACCTTTTTTATTTTTATTATCAATTTTACTTCACCAATTAAAAATTTATATAAAATCCCTTAATCAATTTAGTTTACATCGAACATTTCAACCATATTTGGATTATGTGTCAAAAAAGACTTTGGTAGGTCAACTATGGTCAAAAGGGTTCATATTTAAACATATATAGAATAATAATGATGATATAATTATCATATTTATAAATCAATTATACTTTTAAAACAAAATATTAATGATGGTTATAAATATTTAACTAATGATATGATCATGGAGACGGTAGGTCGTACGTACTCATGAGTAATATTTCCATTTTTACAATGATAATTAAGGAACGATGTTAAATAAAATTTATCATTAAAGAATTATAATTAAATAATAAATAACACATTTATTATTTCCACACACACACACATATATATATATCATTATTGTGATGTGGTTATAAATAAAATAATCACATCACTTTGAGGAGGTGGTAATCCACACATCTACGAACGACGTTATCACATTTCCAGTGTGTGAAATTGTTAGGGGAAAATGATATATTATATTTAAAAAAGATAATTATGTAATTAATATCATAATTATTTCCTTTATATAATATTTATTCATTATATTTATCCTTATTACCTTCCATGTAACACGTTTGGGAAAACGCTTCATATTGCTTCGCGAGGTGGTAGTTCACCGTAAAATGAGTTACCTTATCGTATCCCCTATGGTATGGAATGTAAAAGGGTGTATATGATATATTTATTAAAAATGTATAAATATGTTATAAATATCATAAATATTATATATAAATACTATGTACATCATTATTTCCTACCACATGAGGTGGTAATGGAAAAAAGAACAACATCGTTTCTCGAAATAGTAAACCATTGTACACACGAAAGATTATTTCATAACCCATTTAGTTTAAGTGTGTGTGGTTATTGGTTAAACCCATATAATAATAAAATATATTATTATTTATAATATTTATTTTATTATATAATCGTGAAATACAAATAATTTATTGGGGTGGAGTGGAAAATAAAACAGAAACGCCTCTTAGAGAATGTTACATCTTTTTTAGGTATCTTCTTTTGTTTTCCACCATATGAATTTCTTGGTTGAATTTATTCCAAAGATAAATTTATATTATGAGATTATCGAAGTTTAAATGTGATTTGGGTAGATATTTTATGGTACATTGGTATTGATATTTTTAGAGAGATGAGGAGGGGGTGTCCTTTTATAAGGGAGGTGAGTGGCACTCTTATAAGTTACTGAAAAATAAACATCCACCCATGATTTTTCCATGGAAGGTGGAATTAATAATGAAAAAAAACTATATAATAGAAGTTATAAGGTCAAAATATATACATAAAATGCGTTCTTTAAATGTTTCTAGGTCATTCGGACCCTTATGATTAAAGTTTAGTCACTTAGAAAATTCATTTTTATGACAATTACAATGATTAATTTTAATTGTTTTTTATATTCACTTTTCTCAAAATTTATATTGTAATTATTATAATTTATAAATTATTATGATTAAAAATATTGAATATATTTTTCAAAATTCAATTCACATAAGTGAAAATTTTTAATTTAATATTTTTTTCACAGCCATGGTGAGACAACGAGTTTTTTAAATGAGTATTTTTTTAAAAGTTGATTCTTTATTAACTATATTACTAAAACTAAATTTATTAAAACAATATAATATTTTATTTTACATATTATATAAATTTAATTTAAAAAATTCCTCATTATGGGTTATATTAATTAATTATCAAGTGGAAGCATTATTCATTTTAAAATAGTTTTTTGAAAAATAATCTTTGAACCCAAAAACAAACTTATATTAAAAAAATGAAAAGTTAATTTGAAATTAATTTAGTACATTAATTATTAAAAAATAAAAATTAGGTTATTTTGAAACATATTCAAAATATAATGAGGATTTTAAATTAATTTATTTATTCTAAGATATTATTTTTTTACAAAAAATCGGTATATTCAGTTTTCGTTGAAAAATAAATATTTCTTTAAAAATACAAATATTTCACAAAAAGTAAATTTTGATAGTATATTTTTAAAAAATAAATTAATATACCAAATATAAATTCTAAAATTTAGAAATTATTATTTTAGATAAATCATTATATGAAAAGTGTTTAATTAAGACAATTTCCATTTTGATTAAAAATTACCTAATATTTTTATAACAAATATAACATTGTAATTCATATAAATAATTAGAGAATATAATTTAATCTATCATTACATGGGTTGTTAAAAATATAACTATATTATCTTACTCATTCCTTAGTACATCATGTTCTTATTTGGGAAAGTTCAATTACTTAAACAATGCAATACTAAAATCATGGTTGCCAACATGAAAGTGTATCAAGAAATTAATATTATTGATATATAAAATTTAAAATTTATTTATGTTAATAATATTTCAATTTAAATATTACATGAAATATTAATTATCATTTCAATGTAACTTGTTGTTATTGGTAGATTTCCATAAACATGTGAACCATGGATTCCATTCTCATGAACCATACGAATTCCCGCCATAAAATGATCTTGAAACTACATAAATAATTGAAAAAATAATAATTTACTACCTTTAATAATATTTTATTTATGAACTTGTTATAAAATAATAAGGATCTATATTTCCAACAGGAAACATGTATAAATCAATTAAAATTAAAAATATTTGATTATGAAAATAAATAATAACTAACTAATATATATGTAATGAATTATGATAATTCAATAGTATAAAATGTAATATATATGAATAGGGTAATTTTTTATGTGATTAACTTGGTTTTATTTATTATACATATGGTTAAATCACTTTTTTGAATGTTGGATGCAAAGGAAATTATTTCTCATCTCAACATTCCTTTAATTGAGATATGTCTCGTAACCACTGACTATCTTTTTTGTGTAGGGTATATACTTCCCATGTATTTTTACCATATGTTTCATAAAATTAAATTGATTTAAAATTATATATAATGTTTTATATTTCAAGGTATTTTTATTCACAAAATTACCAAATTTATATGGGTTTTCTCCTACCAATGGCACATTGAATTCGATACTATTTGTGATTAAATTTTCATCTATTTAAATTTAATGTTTTTTGTATATAATATTATACATTTTACCATCCTATTTCTATTTATGGGGGTTATATGTATTTTTATCTTCTAGTAACCCTTCTGTTTACAATTCAACTAAAATTATGTTCGTATGTGAAGCTTCCTTTATCTATCATTTTTTGGTTGGAAATATTTCCACTTAACATCTATATTAATTTCATATTTATAGAAGTATTTCTCTATTATTATGATTTATTATTTTTATTTAATATTTTCCATTAATTTTTTTACAATATTATTAATGTAATATTTTTATCATTTTTTACACAGGTTATTTTTATTATCTTTGACCTTAATTAAAATAGTGGGAAAAGGGTATTTTTTAAAATGTTTTCCATAGTAATTAACATCCTTTAAATATTAATTGGTTTTCTTTAAGAAAATTCTTATCTTGGTTTTTAGGGGTTTTAATGTAATGTCAATTCCCATTATTTTATAAATTATTTTTTTAAATAAATTTTATTAATAGGAATGGATATTTCTCCTTATTTTTAAATATATTTTAGTAACTCTATTATAAATGTGTATTTCATCTACGTTACAATCCACTAATGTCTCTTATACATCATTATGCATATGATATAATGATTCCATCAACCTTTTTTATGGACCCTGATAATATATTTTGGAAGTTTTCATGAAACCCATTTATTTCTCATGGGTTGGTGAACATATGATGAGATTATAGATTTTTTTTTATAATAAAGTTAATATAATATGTCTGGTTTATTATTATATGATGGTTGGGATAGATATTACCCACTAATTTAAAGTGTAATGTTTTATATCACGTGATACAAGGTCATTGTACCAGGTGGTAAGCCCATGCCCGGAAGATGATGGTACATGGGTGGTCCACCAGATCCCAAAAGGTTGTATTACAAATATCATGATCCCAATCTGAGAAAAGTTATATTAGTGGTTATCCCAATCCCTTTATATTATAAACATATCACTATCCTAGTCTATTATGTTATGAAGGGATTTTTGGTTAACCATGATGCATGTTCTATTCACATATTCATGTCATGTTTATATGTTATGCATCATGACATTATCATGTTCACATATTACTGACTCATATTTCCATTATCCCAAGACTCATGTTACTTAGAAAAAATGGATTTCATGCTTTTTTATTTAGGATCAATGTTTTATGGGTTTGATTATCTTATGATATGTTATTGTATTTTGATTTTGTTCTTACACACACACATTAATCTTTTTCTCACTTATGATATACAATTTTATCTCTTCTGTTTACCCTTAAAAAGAATCAGAGGTCAAATTTATTGTGTTTTAATTCTCCTTGTATTTGAGAAGAATGTTATATATGATATTTCTAGAAAGATATAATGTATCAGATTTTTTTTAATATTATATAAAAATTGTAAAATAAGAATACCATGTATTTAATCTCTAAATACACTAAACCTCTAGGTTATGGAGTGAGATTAAATGTGATATGTAATTAATATTAATATATGATAATGTAATATATATCTATATTATTCTTGTGTCACCATAATGTATGAAAAGTAAATACATGTAGTTGGTATAATAATGGTAAATTTTGAAAATTTATGTTTAATGCATATTTTAATAGAGAGTATAAGGAATAATATTTAATTGCGGAACATGAATTGGTGATTTATGGATTATATCTCATCATTATAGAATCCCTAACGAGGTATTTGTTTAATATGGATTATTTATGCATTAAAAGAAGTGAGTTTTTTATTGATTTTTTTTGGTAAAATCTAGAAGACAGTTTTTTAGTAAAATGTATATTATGCAATACAACATTAGCAAATTTCTATTTATTAGGGGGAAAGGCCACCAAAAATCTTGGAGGTCTAAAATAATGATGCCCTAGTACATCATGCCTAACAAGATAAATGAACCTTGGGGGTGGGAACATGTTATAGTGAAATTTTTGTATGGTATATCTTAAGTAGTACATGAGACCAAGAAATAAACGTCCATATTCCCTTTCTACCATGTGTGAGTCATATCCAAGAAATTGGTGAAGAATCTTTTTCCTCTTCATACCAAATATGTGATAGCCCATGAGGGAAAAATCTACCTATTTGATGGACCTATGAATAATCAAAAAAACTTTTTCCACCCCATCTAGTAAAAAATCCTGTTAGAGATAGTTAAAGATTATTTATCAAATAAAATACTTCATCATGAAGAGTATCACACTATCCAAATAGAGAGCTAAAAAAATGACAAACCCTGTCAGGTTCTCAACAACCACTCCACCACTAATACTATCCTAAGTGTATTATTCTATAATAATGATATGCCATTTTTTTATCATATTAAGAGGGTATATCATATTGGTAGGAATTTTTGTGATCTTTATTTTTGGAATAATTTATATAAAATATCTATATTAAATGGTATGGTCAAAATTATCAAATCAAATATCATGGATTATTGAAAAATAAATTTTTTCTCATGGTTTAGAGGATTTTTTAGTCATAGTTTATTTAACTAAATAAAATATGTGTTATTCAAGAATGAAATTCCATTTTCATTTTCCAGGGTTCTAGAAATATATTTGACAAAAATGATATCGTGACCTATCCCACGGGGCCTAGATGTGACTACCCCAATCCACCCTTCCATAGGCCAGGGGTGGGTGACTAGCACATGAAGGCTTTCCCCAAAAGGGAATCCATTGCCTTAGATATCTATACACAATAAAATAGTAAATTGGAGTAAACAGCCAAAAAAAGTATGTATAACCACAAGATTAATGCACAACAATAAGTACAACTATAAACTTAAAACCATGGCCCAAAATACAATCCCTATAAACTGAAAGGGAAGTAAAAAGCAACCACATCTTTCCTGGAGCTCCACCGGGAGGGTAGTAGTTGTACGTCTAAAGTTGAAGAAGAGGATCTCAACTGCCCCCGTCATACCAAGCTCCACACAGTCCCGAACTTCCAAAGTTCATCTTTGAGAATCAGTAGTCTTCACCAGACACACACTTGCAGGCGAAGCCCGTGCAGGGGGTGAGTATAACAATACCCAGTAGGGGACCTTGAGACCCCTGAAGGTCTCTCAATAACACAAAAAAGAAATCATCACATAAAAATACGACAAAGTTATATCACAAGAATGATCTAAATCATGAAGAACAATGTAAAAGACTCAACTCAAAGCAGGTATAGAACTCGAGATCGAGAATAAAGATGATTAGACTTAAGCTATATCATTTTACACCATTACAAATTTCCAAAACTGAAACATAAAGAAGTTTTTCCACTATCGATCCAGACAAGGTCATATTTCACTGTCCCACGACAGGACGTTCTAGGGCTGGTCCACATCAAGTCACGCACTTCTGATCCACACAGGGTCGCTAGAATGTTGATCCTCACAGGGTCTCTATGATTATGATCCAAATATGGTCGCTATGATTTTGATCCACATAGGTTTTTTATGATGATGATCCACACAGGGTCGTTTTGATACTGATACACATAGGGTCACTCTGATGTTGATACAGACAGGGTTGGTTTGATGCTGATCCACATAGGGTCTCCATGATGTTGATCCACACAAGTTTTCTAGTACAAAGATATGGATGATTAGTTTTACATCTAGATCATCCCACTCCATATTTTTTGATGTTGACCCACATTGGTTGCTCTTCTTCTTCATGTCATAGCCAGTCACTAGATTTCCACTCACAACATTTTTTATTTCGGGAGAACTTCACCTCAATCCATTGTTTGTATTTCAACTGGAATGAAGTCCTTCAAAAGTCATACCCAAGGGACCACCCCGTCATAGGGGTCCCAACGTGACCAATGACACATCGATCGGAATCCCGGTCTACGAGATATGAGAACTTTTATAAAAATGGCCTAGTTGGATTCAAGTATGATCCAACCCATGTCACATGTAAAACTCTTTCATAACTCACTTAGTGTATCTTTAAATGACCGCCTTCTCATAGGATTCCTTATGCCATAGATGGCGCGTCGATTGGATGCCCAGTTTATTAGTTACAAACTTTTTCATGAGTTGGGGGTGTTCGCACCTCAGTCCCGCCTGGATCAGTCGGGCTCACTAGAATATTCCAATGGAACCACTTCCAAAAAGGGGGTCCCAACTCCACAGATAGTGTGTTGAACGAACACTCAGTTCTTCAGTTACCGGCATTTCTTTATTCGGGGTCCGGTTGGGTCGAGGCCCGGTCCCACTCAGTCGAGCCGGTCCGACGCAATGGGTCCCAGTTTCTACCTGACCCCACCCAGGTCCGGCCCATTAACGGTCTTCCTGGTTCCACTGGGTCTAGCCCATCGGAGTCGGCCCGACTTATTCACGGGCTCGGGCCATGGTTTTTCCCCGCTCGTTGGGTGGGGCTCAGCCCACCCACACTGGTCCACTAGGCCACAGGTCCAGCCCAACCCGTGTTTGGCCCGATCCTCTAGTAGGTCGACAACCTTCTCCACAGGCCCCACGGTTGTGGGTATGTATCACCTAGATATTGGGGAACTACCCCTCCAAATGAAACGGTCATCCGTTTGGATGACCGGCTTCCACCAATGCGGCGCAGCACGAGGCCCTACCAGACCCTCCTGTCGTGGCCTGCTAGTCGCAGCTATTGCCTTCAGCAGGGCCTGCAGGCACTGCCCCATTCCCATGTGGCCAACTCAGGCTGACCTCCATTGACCACCGCAGAATGCGACATCACGCCACTTCCCCACCACTTGTGGCTGGTTGCCACAGGCCCTCTTCGGCTACTGTCGGCTGCCATCAGCATGGTGTGCCGACTGTTCTTCTTGCTGGCCATCAGACATGCTATGGGGGTCTATTCTTTGTGTTGTCTGTGCCTACGACTCTTCCATGATATTTCCATCATATCATGACCCGCTATTTCGCATTTTCGTCGAGCTGAAAATTGTTCCTCGAAGATCATATCAATAAAAAAGAAATTGAGGGTTTGGGCCTTGTTCATTTGGCCTACGCCCTCTGCATTACATGATAACAAATGGGATAGAATTTAATTAATCAAATACAACATCAAAATAAACCCCCTACCTCAAATATTGTTGGTGACCACTACGGATGGTGGTACATCCACATTCTAGATTTGTTGGTGGGAGGAGTGTCCTTGTTGGATGGATTCATCGGCGTTGGTCGATACTGTATCATTGTCTCCCGATCTTCCATCCTCCATTGGTGGATGATGTGGCAGTACATTTCCAGAGTTACCCTACCTGGTGAAGTCGTGTCAAAACTCATCCCATAGACTCATATATATCGGAGGGGAAAAGGGTGAGTAACACACAAAAGAATTTAATGAGGTTAATTAAAAGAGTAATTAATGAAACTCATTTAATTTACAATGGTGTGGTTACACAATCTGTGAGTCATGCAACTTAATAGCTTGACATGTGTCGATCCCGCTAATGCCTCTCATCCATTGGAGAAAAGAAAGATAAAATAACAATAAAATTTTTATTTTATTATTCATTACAAGGTCCAAAAAACTAACGTCTTCCCTAAAAAAACTATAGTCAAACTGAAGCCTCTCTTAGGATAATCCAAGCTCTATGGATTCAATGGTGCTATCAGATTTTCAATTCGAGCAACAAGTCAAAAGATAGAAAATGATGCTCTCTTGTCTACCAAACGTACATGAAAAAAGTTAAGAAATTTATTAAAAGTCACCCTCAACCCGTGCCCGTCGAGGTTAGGCTCCTACTAAGGGGAACATTCCCTCATGATCTCAACGGTACTCTCAAATTTGCAATCTGAGTTACCATTTAGAATTTAAGGATTTTACAATAAAATAACTATCACTTAATTATTTTATTTATGGCCGAAAACTAACTTCCACTAGTGGCCCGCACCAACCAATTTTAGTATCAGGCTAAGGAAAGTGCACACTCATGAGTTCATTGTGGTCTCATATTTTTAATCTATGTCACCGTTCGTGGGTTATAAGTATTTTAAAAATAAAATTATTTTATCATATTAAAGGTTATGCCATTTTTGGGTTTTCCCACTTGAGGTTTGTGCTGACTAAACTTAATTCATACCTAGGGTAAACCCACTATCCTAAATTCAATAGTGCCCTCATATTTCTAATATAGGCACTGATTTAATAGTTATTACTCTTTTTCAAGAAAACCACTCACACGCGCTATTTTAAACTTGACATTTTTTGACGTATCATTATGGGCACTCCGGGTCTCATAATTATAAACCGTCAGATTTTGTGGCCTCCAAATAATTCCATATAATAAAAATATTATACTGAAATTCTGGGACATTACATTCTCCCCACCTTAGGGCTTTACGACCCCAAAATCCAAAACAAGTCAAACCAAACAAAAGAGGGTACTGAGCACGAATCTGAGCCTCCCACTCCCATGTGCTCTCTTGGAGGTTCCCGTGCTACCACCAAACTCACACCAGAGGGATCCACCATCCTTGAAGGTATCACTCATGTAGATCCTCTATCTCCACTGGGAACTCCATAAATGTATCCTCATCATCAATCTCTATCTCTCCATGGTTGACGATGTGAGATGGGTCATGCACGTATCTTTTCATCTAGGATATGTGAAAGACATTGTGCGCCCTCTCCAACTACGGTGGAAGTGCCATGCGGTATGCCACCTTTCCAGTCCCCCAAAGTATATGGATTGTTCTGATAAACCTTAGTGATAGTTTTCCACCTAGGAAAAAACATTTTAGTCCATATCGAGGGGAGTCTCCCATGAATACGGGGTCCCCATCCTTGAACTCAAGTTGTCTCTGTTGCCTATCAACAAAGGACTTCTATTAGCTCTGAGTAGTATTCATCTACTCTCGGATGACATGAACCATCTCTCATAGTGCCACTGGTACAACTGTACATCCTCTGAAAAGGATAGCATTCTCCCTACCTTCAGAATATCCATTATGTGCATGGCCTCAAGATATCTAAGCACACGTAGTCTCGAAGAAGTTGTCTCCAATTTGTGCCTCCCTAACTCGCTGAAGGGGATAAAGGGAATCTACCATCGATTGGAGGTAGATTTTCTCACCTCTATCCATATAGGATATCTTAAGAGAGGCTAACCGATCTGCATACTCGTTCAATAGCTACGATCTCGGTCTCTGGCTAAGTGCATCTTCCACTACGTTCCCCTTCCCAAGAGTATAGACTATCTCATGTCATAGTCCTTGAGGAACTCTAGCCAATGTTGTTGTCTCAGATTTAGATCATTCTATGTGAAGATATATTTTAGACTCTTGTGGTTTGAGTAAATAATGAACCACTCACCCATCAAGTAGTGTCTCCACGTCTTTAGTGAAAAAACTAATGTTGCTAACTCCAAGTCGTGAGTCACATATTTCTTATCCTGAGGCCTCAGATATTGTGAACCATAAGCAATAATTTCATCACCCTGTACTAAGAAGCAACCGAGTCTAGTCCATGATGCATCAAAGTAAAACACGATATTAGTGTCTCCTCCGAAAACCTCAGGATGGGAGCACTAGTCAAGATCTTCCTTAGCCGTTGAATGGTCTGATCGCATGTCTCTGACCATAGGAAGTGTTTCCCCTTATTCGTCAAGGCAGTCATAGGTGATGATATTCTGTAGAAAACAAGTATGAAACTCTGATAGTTTCATGCTAATACAAGGAATCTCTGCACCTCAGTAACACTCTTGGGTGGCTCCCAAGAATGTACTACTTCGTTCTTTACTAGATCCACTATAACTCTAGCCTATAATATTACATGTACCAAGAAGGGGATGTTTCATATCCAGAACTCACACTTCGAGAGCTTTCGATATAACTAGTGCTCCCAGAGTGTGTCCAAAACTACCTTCAAGTGTACAATGTGCTCTTCCTCGGACACTGAGTACACTAAGATGTCATCGATGAGGACCACTACAAACCAGTCTAATCAGGTCTAAAAGATCCTATCCATGAGACCCATGAACACTATAGGGGCGTTCATCACGCCGAACATCATCACTAGTTATTTATAATGTCTGTACCGACATATGAAGGCCGTATTTGGGATGTCCTCATCCCATACATGAAGCGGGTTGTAGCCATATCATAGGTCTATCTTTGAGAAATGCATAGATCCTTCCAAAAGATGAAAAAATCATCAATCCTCAGCAGAGGATACTTGTTCTTCATGGCCACTGGGTTTAGGCACTAGAAGTCCACGCATATCCTTAAACTTATGTCTTCCATATTGGAAAACAACACATGGGATGCCCATGGAGAAACATTGGGACATAAAAATACCTCCCTCTGTATTTCCTCCAACTATACCCTCAGCTCCCTAATCTCCACAGGGGCCATCCGATAAGCTGGTGTAGATATCAATGTTGTTCTTGGGTAGAAGTCAATACGGAAGTCTTCCTCTCTATGAGGAGGAGTTCATGGGACATCTTCTTGAAAGATGTCATCATACTCATCCACCATCATTGGGAACTGTAGAATCATCTCATCCACCATGTTGAAGGTCATACAATCTAGCTAATAGGTAGTCGGTTGCACCCTCCAGAGCACAAGTCCATCCCGTGCTGCTCCTTTTTCCTTCTCATTAATAAAGAAAAAATGGCCTCTATCTCGGCGTGCACATCAAACTGTACGTCTCAATAAGTCAATATGTGTGTGAACTGCTGATAGTCATTCCCTTCCTAGAATTACGTTGTAAGGATTCACGCCACTACTAGAAGATATCATCTGAGAGTCTCTCCTCCAAGAGTAAGATCACACTGTAGGAACCTGTGTACGATCACGGAATCTCCTACCGTAGGAGCATCCAAATGAAAAGGTCAAGATGAAATATAAGTAGGAATCTCATATTCCTAAACTAGGTCAATGACAAGGAAAGAACTGATAGAACCTATGTTGATAATAACTACTGCTAAAGTAGACAATATGCATATTTTACCTCGTATCATTTCAGAGATGTCAGAATCATGAGCCTCTATTGCCTGTAGATGGGCATGTCCCCATCCATCTGCTCCCTGAGCTCTTGGGGGACCACCTGGGGGTGGTGGTGATGTGTTTGGAGACCACGACCACCTCCCACTGCACGTCCAGATCCCCTGCCTCCTCTGCTGCCTGACTGATGCTCATACTCCTACGACTACCGTTGCCTCTGTGGCCCCTCCACCATCTTCCGATCATTCATGCAGGGAGTTGGAGAATCACATGCTTTGTGACCCTGTCCCCTGTTGGAAAAAAATCATGCCTTGCTAGTGGCTCTCTCGGCATCTCAAGATATGCACCTCTGACCCTATTTCCCAGGGTCACCCTCTGAAAGGTCTAGCCCCCTTGGACATCTACGTCGTCTGTCTACTACTAGCTGTAGAGGAATCTACTACATGCAGTCTGGTAGGGTCTCTCATTGTCGGTGCCTGATCGGCAAGGAGGCTCTCCTTCAGCAAATCACACTCTATCACACCATCCTACATCAGAATGTTGAAAGAAACTGTCATAGCTCTAATCTCTCATCAGAGACCCTCCTCAAAGGAATTGATCCCTAATGTATGGGTCGTGTACCATGTCGGTGGAGTATTGGTAGAGTTCAGTAAAACATGGAATCTACTGAGCAACAGTCTGGCTACCCTGCTGGAGATACAAAAACTCCTGAATAGGCATAGATCATAGTGTCACTACCACAAACTCTACCCTGAAAAGGCTCTAAATATCCAGATAGGTGAGGGTCATCACCTCATGAACCTAGAGCATCGAGCACCACCATCATCCTACCGATCCCAGAATAAGTCTAGCGGCCAAGATCCCCATATGCTTGACTGGTGTCTCTACTAAATGAAAGACCCATGGAAATGCCTCAAGTCAGTCATAGGATGCCTAGGGGTCTGTATTGCCTCAAAACGTCAGATACCTCTACCTCTAGAACACATGCACCCTGATTAGTTGGTGTGAATGATCCAATGGTCGCATCTTCTTCTCAACAGGTTGTTGTGGTGCTTGTACACCACCTGAAGGCACCATCACTTTGAGTGGTCCTTGAACCGATGCCTCGTCGCTCAGCAGGCTACTGTCACGATCTCTAACCAAAATCCTGGTTGGCTGTTCTCATGGATGAATACTATATAAAACAGATGTGGCACGATCAATATGTTATACATGGTGAGATGAATCAATAAATAATAAGAAAACATTTCAAAACACATGAAACTCGTGTTTTTGTGTACCAAGTCAGAAAATATAATTTAGAGTCCTGGGGTATGGATATGTCAGCTGCTGCACCAACACTGGACTCCCTGAATTGAAAACCAAACTCAAGACACTTAACACTATTTCTCCATTGAAAACATAAAATCTTTGTTCTTCTTGTAGATCTGAACGCCCCTCTGATACCACTTTTTCATGACTCGTCCCACGGGGCCCAGACATGACTACCCAAATCCCTCCTTCTATAGGCCTGAGGTTGGCAACTAGCACCTGATGTCTTTTCTCGAATAGGGAAGGAATTGACATAGATATCTTTACACGCTAAAAAGGGAAACTTAAGTAAACAACCAAAAAAAGTATGTATGACCACAAGAGTAAGGTAAAACCACATGTACAACTATAAACATAAAATAGTGGTTCATAATACAAGCCCTAGAAACTGAAAAGAAAGTAAACAGCTGCTACGTCTTCCTTGGAGCTCCACCTAGAGGGTAGTTGGTGTA
This sequence comes from Viscum album, assembly GCA_963277665.1. Taxonomy (NCBI): domain Eukaryota; kingdom Viridiplantae; phylum Streptophyta; class Magnoliopsida; order Santalales; family Viscaceae; genus Viscum; species Viscum album. The sequence continues at coordinate 1,496,574,420 of OY728142.1, forward strand.
TGTCTAGAGTTGAAGAAGATGATCTTGACTGCTCCCATCACACCAAGCTTCACCACGTCATGAACCTCCAAAGTCTACCTTGGTGCATCAGCAGTTTATACCAAACACACACTTCCAAGTGGAGCACGTGTAGGGGGTGATTATAGAAATACCCATCATGGGACCCTTAGACCCCTAAAGGTCTCTTAGTAATCCGAAAAAAAAATATTACATGAAAATACCAAATGTTAATAGCACAAGAATGATCTAAATCATTAATAACAAATCTAAAGACTAAACTCAAACTAGGTATACAACTTGAGATCTGAAATAAAGAAGATTATACTTATGCTATATCATTTTATTTCATTAGGATGTTCTACAACTGAACTATGAAGAAGTTGTTCCATTGTCAATCCAAATAGGGTCCTATGTCACTGTTCCGTGACGAGCCACTCCAAGGCTGGTCCTTGTCGGGTCATGCACTGTTGATCCACATAGGGTCACTAGAATGTTGATCCACAGATTGTCTCTATTATGCCGATCCACACAAGCTCGCTTTGATGTTGATCCACACAGGGTCGCTATGATGCTAATCCACACATGGTCTCTATGATGATGATCCACATAGGGTTGATATGATGCTGATTCACATAGGTTCACTAGTACAGAGGTATGGAGGATTATTAATACAGCTAGATCATCCCACTATAGATTTCTGATGTTGACCCACATTGGTCGCTCTTCTTCTTCATGTCACAACCAGCCACTGGATTCCCGTTACTAACACGTTTGATTCGGGGAGAACCTCTCGTCAAGCCAGGATTCTTATTTCATCTACTACAATGTCCCACAAAAGTCATAGCCAATAAACCTCCCCATCATAGGTGTCCCAACGTGACAGACGGCATGTTGATCAAACTCATGGTCTGTGAGATATGGGCACTTTTATAAAAAGGCCCCAGTTGGATTCATGTCTGATCTAACCTAGGTCACATGTAAAACTCCATAAAAATTTACTTATAGTATCTCTAAAGGATCTCCTAATCACTAGGGTCCTTATTCCACAGATGGCACATTGATCGGACGTCTGGTCTGTTAGTTAAACCCCTTTCCCTTAAACGGGGGTGTCCGTACCTCGGTCTGGACTGACTCGGTTAGGCCCGCTAGAATATACAAAAGGGGCCGATTCCCAGAAGGGTTAACAACTACACCAATGGCGTGTCAAGTAGACACCTAGTTCATCAGTTATGAGAATTTATTTCTTTGGGGGTCTCTTGGGTCATGCCCCGGTCCGGGTCGGTTAGGTCGGTTCGATCCAATGGGTCACGGGGTCTACCTGACCCCGCTCAGGTCCGGCTTGTTAAGTGTCGGCCCTATTTCACTTGGATTGGCCCGTTAGGGTCGGACCGATTGGTTTTTGGGCCCGAGCAGCTGTTGGTCTGGCCCACCAGGTGGGGGTCAACCCACCCACGCTGGCCCGCTCGGTCGCGGGTCCGGCCCTACCCGCATCCGGCCCGCTCAGCCAGAAGGTCGAAAACCTTCTTAGCTGGCCACATGGTTGTGGGGTTGTTTCGTCCAACTGGTGGGGCACTTCCCCACCACATGAAACAGTCTGCCATTTGGCTGACCAGCTTCTACCAACGCGGCGCATCATGGGGCAGCGCTGCACCCTCCTACCGCATCCTGCTAGTTGCGACTTATATCTTCGGTAGTGCCTACGGGTTCCACCCCATCCATGTAATGCAGTATCAGGTCGTCTCCCTTTTTCCACCAAATATCGTGATGGTGCACCTCTTCCCCACATTCCGTGGCTAGTTTCTATGGGCCTTCTTCAGCTACTGCCATCCACCGTTGATAGGGCGTGCCAACGGTTCTTCTTGCGGGCAACCATCCATGTTCTGATTGTCCATTATTTGTTCCATATGTTCCTACATATCTTCCGGTATACCTCCGTCATAACTTGACCTACTATATCATGTTTTAGTCGAGTAGGAAATTGTTCCCTGACGTTCATATCGTGAACAAAGTGGTGGAGGGTCCATGCCTTATTCGTTTGGCTCGTGCCCTCTACATTACATGATAGGAAGTGGGAGAGAATTTAATTAATGAAAGGAAACTTCAAAAAAAAATCCCCAACCATGAAGATTATTGGTGACCACTGTGGATGGTAGTACTTCCACGTTCAAGGGTATGCAGTGGGAAGAGCATCCTCGTTGGATGGAGTCATCAGCAGTCGACGATCCCAGATCGTTACCGACCAAGCTTCCATCCTTCATTAGTGGATGGTGTTGTGATAATTTTCTAGTGTTTCCCCACATGGTGAAGCCATTTCAGAACACATCCCTGAGCCTCATATATATAATATGGGAAAATGGTGAGTAAAGCATGAATGACTTTAATGTGGTTCATTAAATGAGTAATTATTGAACCTCATTTAATTCAATACAGCAAGGTTACGCAATCAGTGACTCAATCCACTTATTGGATTGACATTTTTCAGTCCCACAAACTCCGCTCATCCATTGGAGAAAAGAACGAAAAAGTAACAATAATTTTTTTATTTTATTATTCATTAAAATTGTCCAAAAACTAACCTGTTCTCCCAACAAACTGTGGTTGAAGTGTCGCCTCCCTTAAGTAAATCCTGGTGCTATGGATTCAACAGTGCTCTTAGATTTTCGATCCAAAGAACGAGTCAAAAGAAATAAAATTACACACGCGCCTTTATTGAACTTATCAGAAAAAAATATTAGAAAATTCTTAAAATTAACCCTCGACCCACGACGGTCTAGGTTAGACTCTGCATAATGTGAAAATTCCCTCATGAGCTCAATGGTACTCTCATATATTCAATTTGAGTTACCATTTAGAATTTAAAGATTTTAAAATAAAATAATTTTCACCGAATAATTTTATTTACAGCCAAAAACTAACATCCACTAGTGGCCTGCGTTGGAAAATGTTAGTATCAGCCTAAGGAAAATACACCCTTAGTTGTTCAGTAGTGGTCTCATATTTTTAATCTGTGTCACCGTTTGTGAGTTATAATATTTTGAAAAGGATAGCATGATACCACCTTCAATGGTGGTCTCAGATTTTGAGAAGGTGATGGTCATCCAAGAGCGGATGAAGACTCCATCACCCTGCATCCGGACACAACTGAGTATGGTCCCTGCTGCATCATAGTAAACCATGAGGTCATTGCCCTCCTCTGGAAACATCAAGATGCGGGCGCTGGTCAAGCTCTCCCTCAGCTATTGAAAGTTCTATTGGCGTGTCTCTGACCATAAGAAGGGTTTCCCGTTCTTCGTCAAGGAAATCATAGGTGTTGCTACTCTGGAGAAAATGGGTACGAACCACCGATAGTAGCCTGCTAATCTAAGGATGCTCCGCACCTCATCAACACTTTTGGGTGGCTCTCAAGAAAGTATTACCTCAATCTTTGATGGATCCAATACAACTCCAGCCTTTGAGATGATGTGTTCCATGAAGTGGACCTTCTGTATCCAGAACTCAAACTTTGAGATCTTCCTTATAATTGGTGCTCCCGAATTGTGTCTAGAACTACCCACAAGTGCACAACATGCTCTTCATCAAACACTGAGTACACTAAGATTCTGTCGATGAAGACCAATACAACGTAGTCTAAGAAGGTCTGAAATATCCTATTCATGAGACCCATGAACACTACAGGGGAATTCGTCATGCCGAATGACATCACTAGGTATAAATAATATCTGTACTGACATCTGAAGGTCGTCTTCAGAATGTCCTCATCCCGTACATGAAGCTGGTGATAGAATGACCTTAAGACTTTATTCAAGAACCATTTCACTCCTTTCAACAGATCAACTGATCATCAATCCTTAGTATAGGATAGTTCTTTACACTCACATGGTTTAGGTGCCGAAAGTCCACGCATATCCTCAAAATTGTGTCTGCCTTCTTGGAAAAAAACACTTGGGATGACCAAGGAGAAACACCGGGCCTTAATAATCCATTCCTCTATATGTAATTAGACTATACCCTCATAATCTAAAGCTCCATAGGGTATATCCGATAATCTGGTGTAGATTTCAGTGTTTTCTCAAGGAACATGTCAATACGGAAGTCTACCACACTGTGAGGAGGTAGTCCTGGGACATCTTCTGGATTGATTTCCTCACACTCGTGCACCATCACTAGGAACTATGGACTTATCTCATCCACCGTGTTGAAGGTCATGCAAGCCATCTGGTATGTAATCATCTAAACCGTCCTGAGGGCAAGTTCATTTCATGCTTATCAATTTTTCTTCTCATCAACAAATGATAACTGGCCAACATCTCTGCACGTACATCACAACGTACGTCTCAAGTAGTCAATCGATGCATGAACTGCCGATAGCTAGTCCATGAATAGAATGACGTTTTAGGTCTTCAACGTCGCTACTAGAAGATTCCATCTAAAACTCTCTCATCTTAGAGTATGATCACACTATCGGCACTTGTTTGTAACTGTTGAATCTCCTCAGGTAGGAGCAACTAAATGCAAATGTCGAGGTAAAAGCTCAGTCAGAATCTCAGAGTCCAAAAATAAGTCCGCGATAAGGAATGAATTGATAGCACCTGTGTCGATAAGCACTGATGCTAAAGTAGAGATGATACATATCATAACTCATCTCATCTCAGGGACTTCAGGAATATGAGCATGTACTGCCTGTAGATGGGCATGTCTGAATCCACCTGCTCCCTGAGCTCGTGGTGGACCACCCGGGGGTGGTGGTGGTAGTGTATGGAGACCCCGACCACCACCCGTAGCACGTCCACCTCCCCTACCCCATCTTCCACCTAGATGATTCTCATACTCTTACTACTTCCACTACCTCGTTGGCCCCTCCACCATATGCTAATCATCCATATGGGGAGTAAGATAGTCACATGATCAGTGACCATGTCCCCCACAGGAAAAACAAATCATGCCTCACTAGTGGCTCACTCGGCCTATCGAGCCATGCACCTCTGACCCTGCATCCTAAGGTATCTCTCTGGGAGGTCTAGCCAGCTTGGGCTTCTAGGTCGTCTGTCTACTGCCATTTGGATATGAATCTTCTACCTGTCGTCTGGTATGGGCTTTCACTGTCAGTCCTTGCTCAGCAATAAATTTCTCCATCAGAAAAGCTTACTCAAGCACCCCAAACTGCGTTGGAATACTAAGGGTAACTGTTGTAGTACTGATCTATTATCAGATACCATGCTTAACGGTCTGGGACCTAAAATAAGGGACTCATACCTTGTGTTTTGATTATTGGGAAAGGTTAGTAAAACACACCGAGTACTGAACCAAAATCTTCATGCACTACTGTTGATGTAGAAACTTATGAATACACATATAGCACAGTGTTGATGGCACGAAATCCACCATGAAAAGTCTCTCAATGTCATTCCATGTCAGGGTCGTCATCTCATGCACCTGGAGCATCGATCTGCACCATCATCTTGCCGATCCTGGAAGAAGGCTAGCAGCCAAGATCGCCATCTGCTCGGTGGGTGAATTTACGAAACAAAAGACCCAAGAAACTACCTCAAGACTATCCTATAATTCCTGGGGGTCCGTCTCAACTCGAAACCTCAAAGTCCTATACCTTTGGAACTCATGCAACATGCTCATCCAACATGCATGATCCACTGGTAGCATCTACTACTCGACGGGTGGTGGTGCTACTAGTACACCACCCGAAGGCACCATCACTATCAGTGGTCCTTAAAACGATGCCTTGTCACATGGAGGGCCACTATCATGATCTCTGACTAGAATACTGACTGGATGTCTTCGTGGAGGAATCATGTACGAACAAGATGTTCCACGGTCAAAAATTTATACCTATAAATATGACACAAGAAGGATCATGAAAAATTTTCAAAACATATGCAACTAGTGTTTTGTGTACCATGTTGGAAAATACAATTCACAGTCCTAGTGTATGGATATTTCAGCCACTGCACCAACACTAGACTCCCTGAACTAAAACCCGAACTCAAAACTGTTAACACTATTACTCCATTTAAAACATAAACTCCTAGTTCTTTTGGTATAACCGACTGCCCCTCTAATACCACTTTGTCATGACCCATCCCACGGGGCCCGGGTGTGACTACCCGAAGCCCGCCTTCCATAGGCCAAGGGTTGGTGACTAGCACTTAAAGGATAGTCCTGAATAGGGAAGGAATTAACATAGAGCTCTATACACACTAAAAAGGGAAAGTAAAGTAAAAAACCAACAAAATTAGGTATAACCACTAGAGTAAGGTACAACCACAAGTACAACATTAAACTGAAAATAGTGGGATGGAATACAATCCCTAGAAAATGAAAATAAAGTAAACAGCTCCCGCATCTTCCCTAGTACTCCATCTAGAGGTTAGTAGCTATAAGTTTGAAGATGAAGAAGAGGATCTCGACTGGTCCCATCGCACCAATTATACCATGTCCCGAACCTCCAAAGTCTAACTCAGAGTGTCAGTATTCTGCACCAGCCACACACATGTGGGTAGATCCCATGTAGGGGCTGAATATAACAATACCCAATAGGGGACCCCGAGACCCCTGAAGGTCTCTTAGTAATCAACAAAGGAAAACATCACACAAAAATACCACAAAGGTAATAGAACAAGAATGATCTATATCATTAATCACAAATTAAAAGACTCAACTGAATCCGGGAATACAACTTAGTATTGGGAATAAATATGATTAGACTTAAGCTATATCATTTTATTCCATTAGGATGTTCCACAACCGAACCACGAAGAAGTTGTTCAATTTTCAATCCACATAGGGTCGTATTTAACTATTCCATGACGGTCCGCTCTATGTCTGGTCCTTGTTAGGTCACACACTGCTGATCTACATAGGGTTTCTAGAATGGAGATCCACAAAGGGTGACTATGATTCTGATCCACACATAATCTTTATGATTCAGATCCACATAGGGTCGCTATGATGGTCATCCACACAGGGTCGCTATGATGCTGATCCACAAAGGGTGGCTATGTTTTTTATTCAAACATAGTCAATATGATTCTTCTTGACATAGTGTTTCTAGTACAGATGTAGGGATGATTAGTCGTATAACAAGATCATCCAACTCTAGATTTTCTAATGCTGACCCACATTGGTCGCTCTTTTTCTTAATGTCATAGCCAACCACTAGATTCCCACTAACAACAAGATTGATTATGGGAGAACCACACTTCAAGACATCGGTCGTTTTTCAACTGGTACGAAGTCCTGCAAAATGCATACCCCAGGGACCACACCATCATAGGGGTCCAAACGTGACAGACGACACGTCGATCGGATGCCCGGTCTGTGAGATATTGGGAACTTTTATAAAAAAGGACCAGCGTGATTCAAGTCTGATCTAACCCAGGTCGCATGTGAAACTCTTTCAAAACACACATAGAGTATCTCCAAAGGGATGGCTTGTTACTAGGGTCCTTATTCCATAGACAACGCATTGATCGAATTCCCACTCTGTTAGTTACACCCCTTTTTGTGAAATAGTGGTGTTCAAACCTTGGTATGACCTATCGTGGTAGGACCCATCAAAATATTCCAAAGGGACCACATCCCAAAAGGGGTCCCAATGCCACTGACGACGTGTGGAACAGACACCTGGTTCGTCAGTTAGGAGCGTTTCATTATTCGGGGGCTGGTTGGGTATGGGCCATGTCTGACTCGGTCAGGCCGGTCTGACGCAATGGGTCCCGGGGTCTACATGACCCCACCTGGGTCTAGCCCATTAATGGTCGGCTGAGTTCCACTGAGTCTGCCCCATCGGGGTTGTCCCAGCTCATGTCTGACCCGGTCGGCCAGAACGCAGACCCCCTTCTCTGCTAGCCCCGCGGTTGCAGGGACATTTTGCCCATCTGGTAGGGCGCTTTCCCACCGCATGAAATGGTTGGCCATTTTGGCCTAACGACTTATGCAAATGAGGCATGCCGCGGGGCTGCGCCGCCCCCCTTCTATTGCGGAATACTGGTCGCGTCTGATGTTATCGGCAGTGCCTGCGGGCGCCGCCCCTTTTCCGCACAGCCGGCTCGAGCCGGCCACCTTTGGCCACCACGGCATGCGATGGTGCTCTGCATCCCCACCTCCCACATTTGGTTTCCTCAAGGCTTCTACGGCTCCATCTGGCCATCTTCAGCATGGCCCGCTGACGGTTCTTCTCGCAAGAAACCAGACGTGTTCCAGTTGTCTATTCATGGTGCCATCTGCGCCTAGAGCTCTTCCGGGATACCGCCATCATAGTGTGACCCACTATTTCATGTTGCTGTCGAGTTGGAAATTGTTCCTCGATGTTCACGTAAATAATGAAAATGCGGAGGGTCCAAGCCTTGTTCCTTTGGCCCACGCCCTCCGTATTGTGTGATAACAAGAAAGAGAGAATTTAATTCATTAAAGATATCTTCCAAATAAACCCCCTACCTCGAAGATTGTTGGTGACCTCTGCAGACGGTGGTACTTCCACGTTTGAGGGTATGTGGTGGGAGGTAGAGTCCTCATTTGATGGAGTAATCAATGTTCGTCGATCCTAGATCATTGTCGCCCGAGCTTTTTTCCTCTATCGGTAGATGGTGTCACGATACTTTTCTAGAGTTTCCCCACGTGGTGAAGTAATGTCAAAACATATCCATGAGCCTCATATATATAGGAGAGGAAAAGGGTGGGTAACACATGAGAGAATTTAATGAGGTTCATTAAATGCGTAATTAATGATCCTCATTTAATTCGCAATGGTGCGGTTACATAATCAGTGAGTATAGCCACATAATGGATTGACATGTGCTGATCCCACCAATGTCGCTCATCCATTGGAGAAAAGAAAGAAAAAACAACAATAAAAGTGTAACTTTATTATTCTTTAAAAAGGTCCAAAAAAACTTCTTCTCCTGAAAAACTGCGGTCGATATGAATCCTTCCTTATGTGAATCCCGGTGCTGTGGATTCAACGGTGCTCTCAGATTTTTGATCTGAGCAACAAGTCAAAAGATTGAAAATGATGCCCCAAAATTTACTGAACAACCTTGAATTTTTTTTTATAAAATTATTAACAATCTCCCTCGACCCATGCCGGTCGAGGTTAGGCTTTACCTAAGGGGAACATGCCCTCACGAGCTCAACGGTACTCTCAGATTTTCAATCTGAGTTGTTGTTTAAAAGTTAAGAATTTTTAAATAAAATAATTGTCACTTATTTATTTTATATATGGCCAAAAAATAACTTCCACTACTGGCCCTCACCGACCAATTTTAGTATCATCCTAGGGAAAGCATACCCTCACGAGTTTAGTAGTGGTCTCAAATTTTTAATCTAAGTCCCTGTTCATGTGTTATATTGTTTTGAAAAATAAAATTATTTTATTTTATTTACTGTTATGACATTTTCAGGTTTTCCCAATAGAGGCATGTGTCGACTGAACATAAGTCACACCTAGGGAGAACCCTCCAACATAAACACAATGGTGCCCTTAGATTTCGGATCTAGGAATCTGTTTAAGAGTTATTTCTCTTTTTCAGGAAAACCACTCATGCACGCTACTTTAAAATTAACAATTTTCGACGGATCAATACGGGCACTCTAGGCCTAGAAATTATGCATTAACATGTTTTTTTGTCTCGAAATAATTCCATATAATAAAAAATCTATAGGGAATATTTGGTACATTTCAAATGAAATGGGTAATTATTCATGTTTGATGGTTGATCTTTGATTATGGTATTAATGTATTATTGAAAATGTAGAGATAAGATGACCACTTTGTAGTGCATGGTATGTTTCACAACGGTAGTTTTCAAAATAACTATCCACCAATGGGATATTGGATTACTAATATTTTGAATATTTTTTGTATGAAAAAAGTGTTGTGTGATTTTAGTGATTTAAAATGTTTTGGTGTGTTTTTAAGATATATCTTTTTGAGTAGGGAAGGATCAAAACACATTATGTTTTAATGAATATTTCATGATGAACTGATCAAGATAAGAATGTTAAATATTAAAATATCCAAACGTCATAAAACTGACATTTAGAAATCTTGTTCACAAATTCATTGTTTTGAAAAAATTTAACCACACTATGGTGGATGTATAATATGCAATAGCATATGACGATATTCATATCTTGAATATATAGTTTTTATTCAAGAATAAATAGATATGGTTCAAGATATTGGATAATTATTTGACTTATATGGATGAATTGGTCACATGTAAATGTGTTTGGAACATTGAATGATCAAGGTAGATAGAGAAAATATTTATTAATCTCAACCATTAGGGTTTATCATTTGGGAAACATTATGTATTCTATTTTGGTGAAAATAAATAACATAAATAATGATGTTAATGAATCTATTTTATAGATCATAGAAGTTATTTTAGTAGATTTTACTTGTTACATATAGTTCATGAGTTAGAATAGTCATTGTTACGGTTTATCATTGATTACACATGAATTGTAGAATTGAGAAGAAGGTTGTGCACATCAAACAAAATTCTATAAATGTGAAAGTAACCACATCATGTTCATTGATGGGGTATTTTTTTTATAGTATTTTTTTGATGTGAATAAAATCAAATTATTTATCAAGGTATTGATCACACTATACATGAGGATAAATTATTCAATAAGGTGTAATTTATTGGAGCATCAAATTGGGAATTTTATAATACAAAGGAGATCAGAATCATATACTGATTAATGAGACCATAATGTCTGTAAATTGAGGAAGCCTTCCTTGAAGCAATTAATATAGAATAAAGAATATGGATTCATCATTGGATGTGTATTAATATTTTCTTTAATTTTATATAAGGATATTATACCTTATAATGATGTTACTATAACATAAACATTATATACACTATAATAGGGTGTTTATAGTTTATTTTGGTATATCAACACTATCACGAACCACCTTCACCAAGATGAAATAAGGGACATCAAGTTGTCAAACCCTTCCTTCTTCAAGTTGAAGGAGAGATAATTACCCCCAAGACCCGCCTTTAATAGGTCCCAGAGTGGCGACTGGCACCAAGGGTATAGAATCACACACAAGATGGAAGGCATTACCCTTTTATTTAATAGAACCAGGATATAAGATAGTAAATCTCGTCAACACCAAAATTGGGGGTAAAAGTAAAGCCAAAGAAAACCATTCCCATATGCATGTTAAAAAAGTAAATGCCAAAAAGTACAAGGAGACTACAATGTTAAGGTACCAAATAAATAAAAATAGCAACTGCACCTGTCCCAACATACGAGATAGTACAGCTCTACATGGTCCCTGAAGTCCTCCTGGAAACCTAAAAGCAGTTTTATATACGTAGTGTGAGCATACAATTATACTTAGTAGGGAAAACCGAAGACTCTCATGCAAAAGTGGGGAGGCATTCTAATGACTTGTGGGAAAGGAGATAACTAAATCACCTAGCAAGGAAAACTATCCACTCAAGCCCCACCAAGGAACGCTCCCCAAATATAGCATGTCAAGTAATGTACAGTAATAGCACATCGATATTTGGGTACCATGCGCCACTTTCCCACTGGTTATTGAAGTCATCCTATGCATCGAACCTCTCCCACCATTCTCACTTCAGTCCCACTTCCACTCCCCACCCGCACACACCTAGGCCATCACTACCCTATATCCCGCCTGCAAACACCTAGGCCACAACAACCACCCGTAACCACGCCCGCAAACACCTGGGCCAGAACAACTACTTCCATGCTCAAATATACTTAGGGACTCATCCCGAAGACTCTTGGGAAATAACCTACCTACACACACCTAGGCCAACCACCACAACTAGCCTGCCCAGGGAATCATGGGCTATAATGGACCTCAGGCCGTCACAGCCTGCACGAAGAGTCTTGGGCTATTCAGGAAAGGGAGAAAAAAAGGAGCTAATAACTAACCACTAAGAGGAGTGTTGGGAAAAACACCCTCCCCCATTAAATAGGGGTGGTCGGAACTAACTGAAAAACGTGGTTGGGTCATGAATAAGAAACATAAGAACTACAACTATATGTATAGGTAACAAGTACTCATCCCAAACTAGGGTTTCCAAAGACAACCTAAGCACAAACACCCTTGTTACTGTTCATTCATAAGAAACACCTAACCCACGACCATGTCACCACTCATCCCGGAAAACAATTCCCCATTGATCCCATTATTTTTTTCATGTTCAAGTGATCCCATTTAAGTAAATTATGCACCAATGAGAAACTAACAGGCATAACCATAATCCATAGAAAGAGAAACACCCAAACAATAATTTAAGCATTCACACCCGGTTCTCTTGTAAAGTCACAACAACAAAGGGATACATGAGATACCTCAAAGTACTTGAACCAAACCAAGACTCGAGATACATCCCCACACAGCTTCATATTCACAACCATCAACCGTTGCACAACAGATAATCCCATAAGCCTCAAACAGAACAATACACCTACTGCCGAAACAGAGTAGGGAAACTTCTAGGTTCAAGCACATCATTCATTAGGTTCTTCTTTCTGTTGGTTAACTAGGGTGACCATACAAGGATTGATGTTCACTGGGTATCCATTTAACCATCCGAGTTTATGTGATTAACCAATTTCCATGTTACATTTTTTTAATAATCACAGAAGACAAGGGTTTATTAGTGCGCAATAAAAGACCACCAATGTCCATGATTTTCAGTGAGAATAATCCCATACTGTTCACAACATATAGAAATATAAAAGATTACATCAGAATTGTCAAACGCACCCCATAATTCTTTAACAGTCTATTTATTATCTTTGTTAAGGTTTGGTTTCATCCAGTCCAACAGAAACAGTAGCGTACAAACCCATCGTGATGCACAGTAAGGAGAGACGAAGGAAAAACCCTACCTGGTTGATAAAATATCGATGTTCTTCTCCATACACCAAGAACTGGGGATGCGCAACATGCAGGGGAGGAACGTCGGGGACCCCAAGGGTGAGCAGAAAGGCTCCAGTGCAGGCACACCACTTGCCTTGGGAAGTGGAACTCCAAATGCACAGAGAAGAAAATGAGACTATCCAAGAGGAAGAAGAATGAAAGAAATAATTCCGTACGATATAAATATGAGAACTATTTGTTACAAGATATGGAAATTTTAATAGCATTAAAGTCAGATCATTATTCCCCACGCAGTTGGGCAGTTACGCATGATGGAATTAATTGTCATTTAACAATTCTCCTCAGAGGGGTGGTCATAACATCTATGTGTTAAATAGTTTTATTTTATCATAAGGAAACCTGTAACATGGGTGGATCTGTAAGGTACGAAGAATGGAGTGACACTGAGGAAAAACCACATGTTTTTTGTCATTCAGGGTTGCCCGATTCTTGGGGGATTTTAGATATTATTGATGGGATTTAAATAGATTGAAATAGGGAATTAAACCATATCTATATTAAAATATATGTAGCGGGAGTGGAAAGGTCAGGAACTGGAAGGTGAGGACATGGTGCCACCGTTATAGTGCCACCCTCACAATGACACCATCATGGTGCCACCCCTATAGTGTCACCCTTATAGTGCCAATGTCACCGGTGCCACCGTGACTAGTGTCTGACCGTCACAGTGCCACTGTCCCTGGTTCCACCGTCACTGGTGCCACCGTCATGGTGTCACCATGACCAGTGCCACCATTATAGTGCCACTGCGACCGGTGTGTGACTGTGACTAGTGCCATCGCTTTGGTGGAGCTATGTTTTGGAAAAGTAATGGACTAGGTGGGTCTGGTCCATTACAAAAACAACATTTTGTGAATTATCCTTGTATATATCCAAGTGTGGGTAAACTAAAAAATATACTTGGGTTCTTCTATTGTTTAATTTTTATAATACTTTAACACTTAGGAAGGATGTGTTTAATGGTGTGATTTTTTGAAATTAGTTCCTACTAACATTATAAACATATCTAATGAACATGTGATGGTTAAAGGGAAATAATTTTAATCAGTTAGAACCCTAATTCACACCCATTATAGGGTGCCTTATGTAATAATCCATTCTGTACTGTTTCATTAATTTTTAATTTTGGGTAGTTGGTGTAATTAATAAGAGGATATATGAAGGTTTTATGGGGTTAGAAGTCATAATTATATTATATTTTTTTTCTCGGTGTGAAGTGTGTTTTATACTTTAATGGTTGTTCATTCATATAATCTAGTGATTCATATATTTATGTTTTTAAAGGGAATTATTTTCCAATTTAAGTAATGGGATGAATGAATTATTGTAAATGTGAATGAATTAATCAAAATTTGAATGAATTTTAGGATGATGCACCATAATTCTATTAGATGTTCTTCAGGTGTTTACTTTAAGCAATTCAAGAGATGAATAAATTTTATGGCTTTAATTTTTGGGCCTCATGAATATTCACTCTGTGAATCAATGTTTCGTATTGTGGATGTGTCTAGTTCCTACATGTCTATAAATTATGGATATCTAAAAATTTATTTCATTAAATTTAGTATTTGGGTGAACCATAGGTTATTTTAAAGGATACTAAACCCCCTTACTCAAGATTTGATCTTGGATTTTGACGATTAATCTTTGGAAATTCACAGTGATTCCATCCTCATTCCCATTATATTTATCATATATCTCCTTTAGGAATATCTATGTGGTGATATGGTACATATCAGGGAATGTATGGGTTTATATGATCCTTTTTCATTGTTACAGTTGATCCATAGATTCCACATGTATATGTATTATTAAAAATTTTATGCTTCACCATGATTGTCAAAGTGATTCTGAAATATTCATTAAGGTGGGGGATCCTTGTTCCCTCCCTCTTTATGTGAATCTGTGGGGATTCCATTATTTTATCTTCTTTTAGGTGCATAGTCCATTTTATCATACGAATATATTTAATTTTGTTAATCTTAAATTTAATGGGAAGGGGAATATTTTCATGATTTTACTACTTTTATGATATTTTTTATTTGATTATTCTTATTTACTAACATTGCTTAAAATCATGGTTGTTGGGATACTTGTTTGTATTTTACATATGATTATGAAACCCTAGTTTTATGAATTGAATTATATCTCACAAAATAAAAGGTTAATAACTAATATATGGATAATGAATTTGTTACCTATGCAAATATGGAATTTTGTGATAATTACCATGCTAAATAATAATGTAATATAATGAAATCTATTTTTATTGAACTTAAAATGTGGTGGTGTCAATTATAGAATTTGATTCTATGTTTTGGTGTCATTTTTTATCTTATGTGGTATGTGGGAACCTCATGGGATTCTTTTACTAGTGATGGTGGTGACTAGGTACGATGCAGAATGTATTAGTATGTGATGTAATGGTTAGTTGGCATGAGATGTGATGTGGGTTGATATGAGGTGATTAGATTATGGATTTCACAGTGATATAGTTGTGTTGAATTGATAAATTTCCATATTTTGTTTTGTGGTGATGGTTGATGTGGGATGGATGAGCTGTTATGTGTGGTGGTTTTGTGGTAACCTGGTTGTTAGGGCCAATAGGGGCCTATATACCCTGAGAGGGGGGGTGAATCAGGGTTTGGGAATTCTTTTTCAAAGTTCTTACTGCCCCAATGGATCTTGACCTCTCTATTATAAGGGTCAATTTGTTTGCTCTGATTAAATTGTGTTGATCACTTCTTTTTATCTTTACCTGATTTGTATGCTTAAAATGCAATAGAGGGAAGCAACCAGGTAGACACAATGATTTTTACTTGGTTCACCCTCACTGGGCTACGTCCAAGGAGCATACGCCGACATGTTGTCGTGCGTACCAAATCCCTCTAATCTTCATAAGGCGTGGATAAAAAGTTTTGGATAGAGAACTTCTATTCCCAGGCTCACTGCCTACACAAGGTTTAGGTTCAGCTCACTGCTTTCCCAAGGGTCACTCCCTTTTTCTCTCTCTCTGGCTCACTGCTGGTGGAGAGGATCACCTACTTCCTCTTCATAAGCTCACTGCTCTGTGAAGGGAATCCAATCACAGTTTATAGACCAGTAGGTCTCTTCATTTCCATTAAGGAATGAATCTTTCTCTTTATATAGATGCTCTGTAGAAGTTCAACTTTCACCCGTAGATGAATACCCCTTTTCCAGTATCCACTTGGAAAACACCTTTGGAAAGTACCTTCGCAAATCACCCTACATCGCGAAGCTCCCAATTTCGCGAAGCTCAAACAAGCCTTCGCGAAACTCATTCCTTTTCGCGAAGCACTCTCGTGAAGCACTACCGCGAAGATCAAGCTGTCGCAAAGCAACGTCCATCGCGAAGCTGACTAAGCCAACGCGGAGCTCGCAGGGTTTGCGGAGCTATAATAGCCGCCGCGAAGCTCCACTTTTGTAAAGCACACTGGCTCCGCGAACCACGTTTGCAAATCGAGAGCAAAGTATTTTCTCTAAAAATTCTCTCCACTTCTCTCGAGGGGGTCGGCCTCTATTTAGAGGTGATTCCACCGACCCTCAGCCCTTCCGCGTGAAGTCAACACCACGTCATCTCAAATCGTGAAGCTCCAAAGTTTCAGCCAGAATTTTGTCCAAATCGCGAAGCACCATGGAAATTTTCCATTCGCGGAGCTTGACATAGTCTCGAAGAATCACCGTGAACATACCTTCGTGCCTTTTCTGCGAAGCTCCCTCGCAAATCCCTTCACCGCCACGATGCACTTCATTCTATGTCGTTCGCGAAGCTTGACGTAATCGCAAAGACTCACCGCCTCCATTCTTCTGGTCTTCACGATTTCCAAACCATGAATACTATCTTCGTGAAATTCATGCCTTTGCCATATTAAATTATGATCTTCGTGGAAATCCTATTTTCGCGATGCTCACCAAATTCCAAATTTTGGACCCCAAAAATTTGGCAAACACTGGGAAACAGCGCCACCTTGTACTGCTCTTTTGTACCGCCTCCAAATCGTCCTTTCCTTTGTCATAGTTCTTTGTCAACATGGAATGTCAACAACTTCTCGGGAACTCGACAATTCTCCATGGAAACCTGCTTTGTCAATAAACACAATCAACCCAAAAATACTACAATGTTACCTTGAGGGATTTTTTCCCAACACCGGTTAACCACAAAATGATATTAAAATGATAAAAATGAAATTAAATGGTTTATAATTAAATATATGATCTTGGTGAAATTCTCGTTTGTTAATTGGATTAAATTAATTGATTGATAAATACATGGTATATGTTAATGTTAAAGTAATGGATTAGTAAATTATATTTAGTCAAAACTCACTAATTTTGGAAATGGTGGAAACTATAATTAATTGTGGAATTGTGAGGCTATGTGTGGTGGTTATGTGGTGTGATGAATCTAATCATATGTGTAGCTGCCAGTTCATAGAGTATTATAGTTAAATTGATGTTAACATTAGGTTGGGCATTGTGTGTCATCTATCTACATTGTATTTTAATGTTATCTTTATATGCACCTCACCCGAGTAGAGTAATATTAGTAACACCCAATGTTTTAATGTTCCTGATGTTTTCCCCAACATTTAGGATGGTTGTGATTATGATGGATGGATACCCCCTATTGCTTTTGTTTCCGTTAGAAATAGAGATGGTGATGGTGGGTTAGTGTTGGAGATCATGCAATGATGACATGTTAGTGTTAGAGATCACCCAGTGATGATGGGTTTTTGTTGGAGATTAACCATTAATGACATGTTGGTGATGGATATCATCCATTGATGATGAGTATAATATATGTTGTTAGGTTTTTTCATAGTAGGAGGAGGGTATGAGGTTGATTTCCTTCACATTCATGATACCCAACTACTTTGATGATGTAGATGAAGTTGTGATGTGATGGTGACTAATTATAGCCGAAGATGTTAGACCTTGTGAGGTTGGGGTAGGTAGAGATGTGTCCCAAATTACATAAAATATTGATAAATATATAATGATACATATGTGGATGGTACATAAGAACATAAAATTTGACATTAGGGTGTGAGAAGAAAATCAATGGGGAAATAGTTTCAGGGATCCTTTGGATTATATTATTTGGATAGTTTATTAAAACTTTGGATGTGTTATTTATTAAATATTCTATAGTGAGGTTGGTTTTGTTTAGTTTACCTGTCTAGGTGGATGTGGGTTCTCCTATTTATTCATTTGTGAATTATTATTCTCTTTCCACATGTGTATGAGGGACCTTGGGTATGATCCTACAAAGTATACATGTTATGGACACCCTACAAAGGTATTGTTGAAATAGTGGGTGCCCTAGGCCCAACTATTCAGTGCTTTTGATTTCCATGTCATGTATACAATATGTTATTAATGATTTCATCATACCATTAAGGTGTAGACTTTTATGCGTCCACTATTGAAATGGTAATGTCCAAAGATTAATTATCGTATAAAAAAGTTATAACAGTTCCCGGGCTATAATGAGAACCTCTAGATACTATGACATTAATCTTAAATATATGTTCTATAGTCTAGATAAATCTTACTGATTGGACACAATAGATGTTTGACTATTAGGTGTTGGGGGATCATAAGCATTGAGACTTCTTATCATGAATTTCACACTTGGTGATCTCTAGTTGTGAGTTCATGAGGATTGACCCGCCAATAGGAACACCACAAGTTTTTGGTGTCATGGGATGTTCCTATATACGATCATGTGTAATGGTCTCCTGACTTGAGATCATTACCAATGTATGTCACTTGATTACGTACATTTATGCAAGATGAAAACCATGGGGATGAAGTCGTGGCGAGGTAGTTTTTGTCGGGTGTGTCGTTGGTGGCATGGCATTGGTTGAATGGTCCAGAAAGGATTTTTTGCTTCCGGGTTATGGATGTAATATATCTCAGGCCATGTTGATATGGATGACAGTACCATTATAAGACCATGGCCATGACATCCAAGGGTAAAACCATCCAGTTAAATCAACAAACTATAAATAAATAAAATGGCGATGACACGTGAGTTCGTCCTGCTTTATGAGATATTACAGACAAAGAGATTATATTACACAGTGCATGTTCGTAGGTTGGTTGTCGCTGCTATGACAATACTTATTTCTTTAGGGGCCATGATGTGTTGCTAGATCCTGCTCTTGGTCAGTGAAAACTATTCACAGCTGTCGAAATAACGGCCTAGAGGGTCACACACAATAGTGTATTCAAGAATCTTCCCTATTCAGTTGAAAAAGAGTTTTGGACATGCCGGGGCCCACCACAGGGGTCCAGGATTTGTCCAAAGTCAAATGATCACCAACGAAATAAATAAATTCATATTATTCGATTTTAGAATAATGAGTATTTAATTTATTTATTAAATGTATTTACGAGTTTTAAGTAAATTCATGAAAAAATATTAATTGATAAATATTAAATTATTCAAGGTTCAATTAACATTTATGGGAGCGACGAGTCGTGTTAATGACTTAATTATTATCATGTATATATTTTAATATAGTACAAGTAAATGATAATAATATTTATGGCTCAGTTTAGTAGTCATAAAATTTCATTGATAGTGCGTTAATTATTCAGGGTCGGTGAGGTGATACTGAGTATTTTAATTGAGAACTATAAATAGAAGAGGAGGGGAATTTTCCAAACACTATTCATGGGCCTTCTCTCTTTTATTCTCTCTCCCATGATCTAGAGAGAGATTCTCTGGATCCAAGGAGCTCAGATGGATCTCTCTCTCGGGAATAACTAGCGATGTGATGCGGTGGTCATTGGAGCATTGAATGCATCATCTCAAATCCACGCTAGCACCCAGATTACACTGAATGGTGCTCCTGTGGATTCCTTGAAGTGCGTGTGTACGATCTAGAGGACCCCAGGTCAGCCTCACTCCCGCCTCATACCCTGGACAGTAGGTCCACGCGCCGACCACATCACCTCCCTCCTGTGGAGCCAACCCAAACCAGGTGGTGAGGCCACTTCAGACACCGCTCGTCCCTATTGCATGCACCACATGCAGACCAGGGCCACCGCGCTTCACCTGTAGCACCCTCTGGCACATGGCCCCTTGCACCCCAGGCCATTCTCGCTGGATCCACGGTTCTTCTCCACCATGTTATCCAAGCCCAGCTTCTGGCCACCTCGTCCGATGGTCTTCCCGCGGAGCAGGCTCCCTCACCCGTGGTAGGCCAGCACCAAGGCGGCCAGCAGTGACCATCCACACCACATCCGGGGCTGCTCAGTGCCCAGGCCGCAGTACCATCCTCTCCACCCTTGGCCTTTGTCCTCCGCCCTACAAGAGCCAGTGGCGGCCATGCGGGCCAGCTCCCCTCTGCTCTTGGCAAGCCGCCTTCGGCCAGCACCTCGAACCCAACGAGAGAAGAACCCCACTGAGGTCAGGATCTCCTCTAGTGAGGAACTATTTTGGTGCTCCACACTGCTAGACCGACACCGAAATGGGAATTCACGGGTCTAATAAGCCTTAATTGGGCTTGGGTGGACTTGCTTGGCCCTGTTAAACCCCGCACGAGGTCAGCTCAGCCCGGAATGGGCCTGTGCAGGTTCGCCCCGACCCTCCATAGGCCCTGCCCAAGGTTTATGGGGCTCGGGTATTTTATTTTAATCAAAAATTAATTAAAACAATTAATTTAAATACAGTTGATAATTAAATTAATTATATATTAATTTTAGGATTATGTGGTGAAATTAATTAATTGGGAGATTAATTAAATTAATTAATTAATTTAATTTTTAGTTTTTAAAATGAAATTAATTATTCGGGACCGAAAGACGTTAGAATTGAATTAAAAACAAGAGAGACGTTTTTAATTTGATTAAATTCCCCCATAATTTATTTAATGCAAGTTTAATTTTATTCTGCCTTTAGTTTATATATACACGAGTCAAAGCGTATAGTAGTCATGAGCCTTGGACTGACCAATGTATGTTTGGTGTTTATTTATTTAATTATTTATTTAATTATTTCATGGGATTTTGTAATAATTATTTTAAATAAAAAGGAGACCTGCGTGTCGTCTCAGAGTCATTATATGTATAAGGGTATGAACGCCCATTCTCAGAGTTGTATATTTATACCCAAAGACGCCCTCACCTGCATGCATGTACAATTGTATAATGACGAGACGACTAGTGATGCATTTTGAGCCAAGTGACAGCGACACACCAGACAGGAGTTGGATGCATTGGATGAGCATACATTCCTATTCAAGTTTCAAGACACACAACTAAAGGTATTTACCCTTAGGGTTTTGGTTGGTCTTTTATTCATTCAACGGATCAACCAATATTACTGGTTCATGATCAGGTGTTCATTTTATTCCTGCATGGTTTATTAATTTTTTGCATGTGTAATTTATTGCGTGACCACATAGTGTAATAACAAACAAGCATGCAAGATAAAATGAACATGTGACACGATGAAATTTCTATTTCTTGATGGTCAGATATGAGTGAGATCACATAGTACATGATTATAAAAATAAAAAAGTATTTCTTTCGTCAGATTAAAAATAATAAAACCCTCAATGAATATTAAGTCTAAACAGCCTTTCGTCATTCAAATTTGGAGAAAACCATCTATTTGAGGTTCCCGCTATTCCTTAGCTGAAGGTGCCTCTTACTAATGTGGAGTCCTTATAAGAATGATGGGTCGACCTAAATAAAGTTATAGTAAGGATTATTCATAGCTAACTTGCCATCATTTTAGATGCAAGCATTGTGTAAATCAAATTTTGACTTTAAGAAGCTGGAACTTTACTCAACAGATCAAGGAACTACTAGTTAAAGTGGTCGGCAAGCCAAAAGCCTACCTAAAACCCTCCATGTAGTGGCATACCCTTAGCTTGTAGACTATGAGGCGTGGTTACAGGATCCTTTCCACTAGAATAATCAAGTGATAGAGTATTCCTATTCTAGAACAGAGGGTTCCTAGAATACGATAAAATAGTGGGAGACATTAAATGATTTAAGTAATTAATAAAAATGTCTAAACTGGTAATCCAGATAAAAGGAACTCATCTGGTAAAATTTATTTTTTTAGAAAAATGGAAAGCTATACCAAAAGATTAAAACTGCAATATTATAATGGAAAAAGTAAATTTATGCACTGACACGAGTATCCATGAATAGTACATGCGTGTGTGCATAGTACTATGATATAGGAAACTCAAGGTGTCAGTGTCCCCAACATTGTTAAACTACCTCAAGAAGCATGGGTGAAAATTTCTTACAAGAGACTAATGTACAAAGCATATGACAGTTATATAATTATGCTTTCATCAAACATCTAGTGTCAGTTGCGGTCATTACACTAGGACATAGATGATATAACATAAATTCTCATCTCCAAGAAGTCTGCAAAGAGAAATCAAAGAAATGAAATTAATAAAGAGAAGTTTACATAGGCATGTGTAAATTTAAAGATTAATCATCATCATTAAATATCATTTTCACCACATTACTGAAGTCTCATTTTGAGTTACAAAATGAACTTGTATTGAGTAAACGCTTCATTACCTATATTTTTAAGGTTCTCCAAGTGAATAAGAATAAAAGAAAATTAATCTCTAATTCTTATGGCGGATATATTGAAAGAAAATGTGGAATGGTCAAAGGAATTTAATGCCAAGGACATATTCGTAACATCTATCAATTAATAAGGTATTAACAGTGGTTATTTGCATTGCATATTATAAAATAATACTACAGATGTTTAAAAAAATAAACTAATTTAATGAAGAAAGTTTACACTTCTACATCATGAATATTCATCAATTTAATGTTTCCATTTACTAATTGGGTATTAAATACAATATGCTGGTAACATATTTGTATTATAATACGATAAACAAGTTATTATAGAAACCTTACTAGAAGTCGGGTGTATTCTCCAAATAGGATGTGAAAGGGTGATACCAAGGCTAGTGGTGAGGAGAACATGACTTCTTAATTGCCAAGAAAAATATATGTGTTGAACTATTGTTGATTATAACCCCAAACATTAATCTAATGTGTCCTTGGACGCATGGAGACATTCTTTTTGTTTCTGGAATGAAAGTTGTTTTTGATAAAATCAATCACTAGTTCAGTAATACATGAATCATAGGCAATTAGTGATGAATATAAATTAAGGAATTATACCTAGTTGTGAAAGGATAAGTATTTTTCAAGTAATACTGAAAATGGACATCAAGAATAGACGAAGTATGGTATTTTGGATAAGCACAACTAAATACTTTTGGTATTATCGATGTCTTTAGTTTAGACAAAGGATCCTTTAAAAATAAATGTGTGTCACAAAGATTTTAGAAATAGTTCAACGTGAAAGTGTGAACTATTACAATTATATGCTTGAGGTATATGTACTTCATAAGATTATTTTAAGTAATCAAGAAATATCAAAGTGAATTATTTGCATGGTCAGGAGATATGAGTTGATTCGGGTTGGGATACTGAATAATATCTGGACCAAGCATTCATCAATCACGATAATGTAGCATGAAGCAATTCCTAAATACACATTACCTTATCGATATCATCACATCGATGTTAATGGGGAGGATTAATGATCATTTATTATATATCAACATTGATCAATAAACATATAGCGTGGATCAATTCTTAAATGCATATGTTATACATCAAAATTTTGATTTATGTAATGTCAATTTTGGAACTAGTAGAAACTTGCATTATATTTCATGAAATGCTTTTCAAATAATAGCAATATCCCACAACCATATGCCAACTATAATGAAAAATGGATATCATACGAGTCATAGTATGATGTAAACACATTATGTCATAAGAACATATGTTTGGATGCAAAGAGTTTGTTAGGACATAAACAAACTTGCATCCAGACAAACACATTGTGCATTTAGTGTAATAATCCTAATAGTTGTTTAGGATGTTACATAAATCCCAAAGATAGAAGAGATGGTAGTCATGAAATATAATACACTTCTATATAAGGGTGCACGTCACTATTAGAGATAGTGGGAGCTATATTGACTTGTGTTTAGTCAATTCTCAAAATACACAAGTAGTTGGCATAGGATCTAGTTCCACAAGCGCATGTGGAACAATGTATCTTCCGGAGACACATACTGTGTAGGGAGGATAAAACCATGGTGATGGTTTTTATATTCACCACATTTGGTGATCTATTATTCAATGTGAAAAATATTTCCTACAATTAATCAGTATATGGAAATTAGCTAAAATTGATAAGACCAACTAAAATTCAATTAATGGATTCCATGTACAAAGTGAAAAGGGGATATTATTTTGAATACTGTGGTGGGAATTCAAGTGAGTTGATATATGGATGGTACAACTGTAGTACCAATATGGCTCGATTGGTTTCACCAACTTTTTATGCCTAAATCCATTAGAATTTTACTTATCATAGCTAATATCTATGATCAATGTATTTAGCATTGGATGTCATGACCACCAATTGTGGACGGTGTCTATACGACACAACCAGAAAGGGACGATCACATCACAGAATGCTAATAAAGGTTTCAAGTTACTGAAATCCGATTTAGGATTAAAGTAAGCAACATGATCATAGTATATACATTTAAAACAAATGTTTTCCATGTGTCTACGAGTGGTTAGTGGGAGCGCTATGGTTTTCTAATAAGAAATATGTTCAGTAACTTATGGAAA
The DNA here is from genome assembly GCA_963277665.1 of Viscum album. Classification (NCBI taxonomy): domain Eukaryota; kingdom Viridiplantae; phylum Streptophyta; class Magnoliopsida; order Santalales; family Viscaceae; genus Viscum; species Viscum album. The sequence continues at coordinate 1,496,599,123 of OY728142.1, forward strand.
ACACACATTGGTCTCATAGTTATTTAAGACCAAAATGAAATTTACTCTCCAATTATTGACTTAAAGTAGCAACCTATTTTCTAGGGAACATGATCTACTAAGGTATATCTATTGGTTTCTTGGTCCTACTCAATTGTACATATAGTGACATTGTATAGAAAAATACATGTTGGAACAATTCAAGAGATGAAATGTTGCCTATGTCACAGGGCATAATCTCTCCATGTTGACATGTCTGTGATATGGGAAGAGATAAATGCAGTGAGTTGAAATACATATGTCAGAGCGATGGATCAATCATGTATGCCATGATATGTATAAGAACTGATGTTTCTAAGGAATATTTTACAAATGAAAAATATCAGTTATATCCAGGAGCACTACAAGAGATGTATTAAGAACTATCTAATTGTACTTCAGCATGTAGAAAAGATATGTTTCTAGTAAGTGGAGAATAAATGACACTAGTTTTGGGGGATATGAACTAGTCTTCCATTGATCAATGTTATCTAGTTTTACAGTTTGGCTAAAGGCGATGAGCGAGTCAAGCTCATATCAGCTTGTGGTGGCCATACCTACAAGACCGAGTACATTGCAGATTCTATGATATCTAAAAATAAGGTAAATGAAATGATTTTTTCTAGTTCTTGGACTCGCACCTGGTGAGAAAAGTATTATCATAATGTAGATTATGATATACTTACTATCCAATATGTGATGTTATCACAGCAGACAAAAAGGTATATACTCAGGATACCATCTCTTGAGAAGTTTTACTCAATGAGATAAGGTCGCAATATCAGAATAGCCATGTGGCAGAACTACGGTGAACCTAGTAGATAAATCCATTAACTCAGCAAAAACATGATGTTTATCATGTGGGTAGTAAACAAGTTTGGTTAACAAGTTGGCTCTAGTGCAAGTGGGAGTGTTAAAATAGTGGGTGCCCTAGATCCAACTATTCAGTGCTTTTGATTACCATATCGTGTATAAAATAAGCTATTCATGAGGCCATCTTACCATTATAGTGTATACTTTTCTACGTCCACTATTGAAATGGTAATTTCAAAAGATTAATTGTCGTATTGAAAGGTTATAGCAGTTCCCTTGCTATAATGAGAACCTCTAAATACTATGACATTAATCTTAAATATATGTTCTATAGTCTAGATACATCTTAATGATTGGAAATAGTAGATGTTTTACTATTAGGTTTCGGGGACTCATAAACATTGATGTTCCTATCTACGATCATGTGTAATGGTCTCCTAACATGAGATCATTAACAATTTATGTCACTTTATTAGGTACTTTCATGTAAGATGAAAACCATGGCGATGAAGTCGTGGCAAGGTAGTTTGTGTCGGATAAGTTGTTAGTATCATGGCATTGGTTGACTTGTCAATAAAGGATTTGTCGCTTCTGGGTTATGGAAGTAATATATCTCAGGCCATGTTGATATGGATGAAAGTACCTTTATAAGACCATGGACATGGAAGTCATGGGTAAATCCATCCAGTTAAATCAACAAACTATAAAGCAAGAAAAGGGAGATGACACAGGAGTGCGTCCTACTTTATGAGATATTATAGACAAAGTGATTATATTACACAGTGCGTGTTCGTAGGTTGGTTGTCACTGCTGTGATAATCTTTATTTCTTCAACGGAAATGATGGGTTTCTAGATCCCACTATTGGTTAGTAAATACTTTTCACAACTATCGAAATAAGGGCCTAGAGGGTCACACACAATACCATATTCAAGAATCTTCCCTATTCAGTTGAATAGGAGTTTTGGACATGGTGGGCCCTGCCACAGGGGTTCGTAATTTGTCCAAAGTTAAATGATCACCAATTCAATATATAAATTCATATTATTTAAGTTTAGAATAATGTGTATTGAATTCATTTATTAAATGTATTTACAAGTTTTAAGTAAATACATGAAAAAAATATTAATTGACGAATATTAAATTATTCAAGGTTCAATTAAAATGTTTCGGACTGACGAGTTAGGTTAATGACTTAATTATTATCATGTAATATATTTTAATATATTACAAGTAAATGATAATAATATTTATGTCTCAGTTCAGTATTCATAAAATGTCATTGATGGTGCATTAAGTATTCGGGACCAGCAAGGGGATATCGGGTATTTTAATTGAGCACTATAAATAGAAGAGGAGGGGCATTTTCCAAATACTATTAATGGAGCTTCTCTCTCCATTTCTCTCTCCCATGATCAAGAGAGAGATTCTATGGATCCAAGGTGCTTGGATGGAGATTTCTCTTGGGCATTTCTAGCAATGTGATGTGGTGGTCGTTGGAGCGTCGAAGGAATCATCACAAATCCACAAAAGAACCCGGATTACGATGAATGGTGCTCCCACAGATTCCTTGAAGTGCGTGTGGATGATCTAGAGGTATTCGACTTCAAGTTCTTCAAGGAGCGATCGAGAACTACGAGAAGACATCGTGCATGTCTTTGGATTTAATCCAGGTATTTTATGGTTTAATTTTGTGATTAAAACTCTTCACATGAGATCCTCAGATTTAATCGGGCTCCTCTGCACCAACATCGACAAGTTTACGTCGACCGTCGGTGGAATCTTTTTTAAAATACACCAGTTTGGGGCTTCTAATGTATGCCTGGTTCCAGAAGATATAAACTCTTTTTTAGTATTCCAGTATGATTTTTGGGTTTAGGATGGACATTACTAGATTTGAAGTTGGGTATGTTATTTATTCCCTACTGTTGGACTTGTCCTTTGTGTATTTACAAAGAGACTATATTTAATATTTTTTGACATTATTCAGGCATTATGGGTTGATTTTGAAATTATTTTATATTATTTGATGGAGTTTTGTGTGTGTTTAATTTCTCATATATCATAATACCTGTTATAATATTGAGGGTATGACCTTTCATATGTGATAGTTGTATAACCTCAGTGTTTTTCTCCAGCTCAGGTCCTAATGAATGTGGGACTCATGTAGTCTTTATCTCTCTTCCTTTATTCCCATAATATGAGGGTTACCTAATAAAGGAGGTGGTCATTACTGAGTAGTATCAAAGGTTTTGGTTGAGAGATATGATGGGGTTCGGAGTCAGGAACAATGAAGAATTCATGGGTTGGTAGGGTAATAGAACTGTATGATGTTGGGATTGACATATGATGCAGATACTGGCTACGACATGATTTTTTATCAACCACCCCCCCCCCCCCCCCCCCCGTGGTTCATTGCAAGGACCCTGAGTATAGTGAACAACCAATTGAGGTAGTGCTATTTATAAGATTGATATCAAGGAAATATATATGAATCATTATTGTGTTCATTTGTATCTGAATTGGGTGTTTTAGAAAAAAATAGAGAAATTTATTAAATAAACCATGATAATATTCCATGATCTTAGGATTAGATTTTCTCCTTTATTTTTCAAGAATTTATTATAGTCATCATCTACATACCTATCAGGTAGGAGAGGTTCTATATGGTATTCTAGTTGATCATTTGATGATTAACTAGATGGAGGATGGGTCATAATGGTGATATTTTCATGAAATCATATAGTGGATCATGGGAATGTATTACGGGAGTGTGTTCAATATTGAGGTAGAGAATTTATTTAAATATCTTGAGATCACTTTCATTATGATTCAATCTCGATCTTTGTTTTGGGTGTCATTTGTAGTTATCCAAATATAGGGAGCTATGTGTCTATGGTGGATGTAGTATCTTGGTGATTAGAAGAAGGCATATGTTTCATAGTCAGACATTTAGATGGATCATTGTTCGTAATTTTTTTCATTGGTGATAATGGAGGCTATGAGTCATGAACTAATCTCTCATAATTTGCGGAGACATAGTTTCTGGGATATTTCGTTAATGTTTTGGGACAACATATATTTTTCTCTTGAGTTCTTTGTAGATGAGGATTCTAAAGTGTGGAATATAGACAAGGTGTTTCACCAAGTGATTATATATGTTGTCACCTCTTTTAAACTTCCTACATATTATATAGTATACAAAATAGGAGGTGTGTATTGAGTGGATGAATTTTATGGTGGTGACACTTTGGAGGGTGGATATAAGGGAATAATTAGAGCATTTTTTTGGGAACTTGATTGAGGATTTCATGGAATTTATGTTTCTGACCGATTGTGTAGAAATTTTCACATCATTCTAGGGACGGTGGATCCCAAGAATCTATTGGGGGTTTTCATTTTTATAGATATTTTTTTGGGGGTATTGGTAATAAATAGCCTTATAGTTTGAATTATTATGATGGTCAATATTAGATAGTAGTTTTTCCCCATTTCAATAACACCTATAGTAGTTTCATCTGATTCAGTATTAGCTATTGGGGATGCCTATGTTTGTTTAGTAGTCAAAGTTTTAATTTATTTATCAGCATAAGAAAAATGAGGTTGACATAGAGAAACCATGAAATTGTTACCTTTCTCAAAAAAATAGACTGGAGAATATTCATGGAGGCTATTTGTAGAGTTAAATAGGTTCTAGGTATGGGAAAATTCATGCAATGGAGGTGTCGACACCTATAGAGATAGAGGTTCTCTGATATAGGATTAGATTTTCATCTACCCTATTTTATAACTTGTTTTATTTGGGAACCTCACATTCCTTTTGTTTATTCTTGCTTTTTTGTTCCTTATTACTATATTTAGGGATACTTCTATGGTACCAAGTGTTATCCAAACTAGTTGGGGGGGCGGTTACGATGCTTTAGTTGATGTGTCTTGGGTATGTAGAATGATGATGGGCATCACCAATCAGTGGCAGATTTCATCATAAAAAATAAAACAATATAATATTAACTTTAGTATTTATTCATAGTACTCTATGTGTGTAATCATTGATTTTTTCTAGTGGAGTCTTTTATTTTTTTAATGTGTATGTCTAGTGAGAGGTTTTTGTAAGTGAGAGGAGTTATTATATGTGATATAGAGAATTTGATCATATTCTATATTTGTTGGTAGAGCCATCCCTGGAAGCCTAAGGGGGATGTCCCTAGGGTTTTAGATGAGTTTATTCATGTGTTCCAAAAAGAGGTTTTGGCCATGACCCCTTGATATGAATTAGATTTTGGGATAGAATTTTAACTGAGCTTGTCTCTAATTTCAATGGACCCCTATCTAATAGAACCTATAGAAATACATGAGTTGAGGCTACAGATTTATGGTATTATGTTGAGGGGTTTCATCTAAACCAATGTAACTCCTTAGAGTTTTCTAGTGTTATTCCCCAAAAATTATAGTGATTGTATGAGGCTGTGTGTAGACTAATTGGTGTCGAATTAGGTGATACTAAAATATTTTATCCTCCTTCAATGAATTGATGATTTCTTCAAATAGTTAGGGGGATATATTTGGTTTTTGAAGATTAATTTGTGGTATGGATATCATCATATGGAAAGGGAATTTACCTTGATATGGTGGGTGGATGAATCATTATGATGAGACTCAGAGATAGAGGTGATTCATGACCAAGTTGTCCATGGTAATAATCTAGATGGATGGTCATGGGATGACTAAAACTGGATTCTATTTCTTGGTTGATTAGTTTTTCCATTTGTGACACATGAATAACTTATCGATGAGTTTCCTAGACCAAAATTAGTTGTATATCGTGATGTGTCTAAGATATATCATGGATTGAGGTGGTAGATTTGGTGGAGATGAATTAGGATATCAGTGGAATAGTATGTTGATTAGTGTGTAGTTTTCCAGCAGGTGAAACATCATGTTTCTAGTGGGTTATTATAGATTTTGGATGTCTCTTAGTGGAAGTGGTAGGAGATTCTTATGGATTTCAACATCGTGTTACACCAGGATCATGTAGGATATGATTATTTTTTGGTTATTATGGACTGATGGATGATGTCAGTTAATTTTCTATGGATTTATGAATCAAGTCTAAATTATTTTTTGAGAAGGATGTATGTAGAATATGTGTCTAAGATTCACGAGGTAATGATGACCATCATATATTATCATGATTTTCATTTTACCTCTTTGGTATTTATAGTATTATAGAATTACTTTAGATCCTAGTTTCACATTCTCACTACTTTTAATATTTATAAAAATGGGAAAATGGAGTGGACCATCTAGACATTGGAGGATACATTTCAAGATTGCAACATGGATTTTGGAATATCATGCATATAAAAAACTACCTATGACTGAGTTTACCTAGAGTAATGGCTATTACTTTCCCATTAACATGGTGAAATTTTCGTTGTTGTATGGTTTGACATGTCATTGTTCATTTTTTTGGACCAAGGTTGGGGAGTCAATGGTAAAAGGTCTAAATGTTTGTTAGAGTATGAAAAAGAAGACATAGATGATTATAAAGTGATTGATGGTGGCGAGGGACCTTCATAAGGCCTATGTAGATTTTAGTTAGAGAATCTAGGAGATTCATGTATAAGACGTTATGTTCTTGAGGATATACTTTCATATGGGGAATCATATTTTTGGTATAGTGAGTAAGTTTCTACAAATTTTATCAGAACATTTTATCTATTGGAAATAATTGGTGAGCCTGATTATCATTAAATGTTTCCACCATGAATTTATAAGATCTATAAAATTTTCCATGTGTCACAGCTCCATCAATATCTCCATAATGACAACCGTATCATTAGTTGGAGGGTGTTTTATTTTGAATATGAGAAAATATTTTTGTAGATAATATTAGAGATATAGAATCATCAAGAGAAGGTTCTTAATAGATAAACCATTTCCTTGGTTCATGTGTGGTAGAGTCACAATATCTTGGAAGAGAGTACTCGGGAGTGTGAGATATAGATTCACATGTAGTACCCTGAGTTTTTAGTATTTATTTGTTTTATTTTCATTGATGATGTAATGATTGGATTATTACAAATCTATGTTATGTGCCTTACCCTTTATAGTGGTTTGTGTTTTGACATAAAGTATATGAAGAGGGGAAATCCCCTACCAAATAAAGATGTGTTATAATTAGGACTCGTTTTTAAATAGTACATGAGATTTAGTTACACAAAATTTAGGTAATATGTTGATATTGAGGTTGGGATCACCTGATTTTTATTATTTATAAAGTGTTGTGTGGTGGATATGGTAGTTTTTTTCTTGGGATATATAGTGGTTGAAATGGTAAGGAAAATGGTAGTGTGAAATGGAGATGGTTGGTGGTTTCTATGATATGGTGTATTGTTGTGAGTTATGGAGAGTGTTGATGTGGCCATGTGGGAGTATTTGGTGGATTATTTGTCTTGGATTAGTGTTCTCGGCCAATGATAGTGTTTGAGGTTTGATGAGATCCTAGAATGATATCACATAGGATGGTTGTTCTGACACATACATTTTATTTTTCTAGTTTTGTTTTGATTTTGGGGATGACAAAAATTTGAGAGGCTTATAATTTAATGGTTTGTTCCTTCTCATCCAATTAATTTGATGTTTTGAGTATTTATAAGAACTTATGGGATGATCATGTAATATTTGATGGGGTTCAAGTTTCGAATTATGCTATAGAGTGTTTTTCATGGTTATAATCTATGCTCTGGATGTGAATGGTTGTTTATGGCTTGAAATTTGATGATTCACATCTTGATTTTTGGAAATGGAATTTTGTGCCTCATTAATTAAGTATGTTGAATAATAATTACTTTTGTGAATAATTTTAGTGATTAGGTTCAATAAAGTTCAGTGCATGTTCATAGAGTTTTTACATATAGAGATTCGTGGGATTAATTGATTTCATTGAATGAATTAGTGGTCCTCATGAAAATTCATGGTGTGTATCTATTCTTCACACTATGAATGTGTTGAGTTCCATAAAATCTATAAATTTGGAGCTCTCCTAATTTATTTTATGCCTATTTTCATTTGTGTGAATAGTAGAAATTTTTGGAGGATCTTCCAACACCCTTTCTTTATACTTGATCCCTAGCTTTGTAAGGTTTATATTTGGAAATCCTTAGTGAATATATGACCTATATCATTTAATTTAACCAATTCATCATTTTAGGAATTCTCAACAGTGATTTTGTTTTGATAGGTCATATTTGAGATACATTTTAGGTGATACTTTGATGCAGTTCAAGTTGATCTTGGGTTTCCTTTTGTGGTTGTGGTCTTCGGATTGTTTATCCATCACATTGTTTTGTGTGATGATTATGAAATATCCTTTGTGGTAAGGGATCCTGGTTCTACCTATCTTTATTGGCATGTTAGGGGATTTTATGATTTTAACTTCTTTTGGGTGGATAGTATGGGTCATCATAAGATGATAATTAGTATTATAAATCTTAAATTCAATGGGAACATGAGTATTTTTTTCATTTTACTACTTTTGTGATATTTTATATCTAACTAATCTTGCTTTCTAATGTTTCTACAAATAATAACAACCGGTTACCTTGTTTGTGTTGTAGTTTTTATGACCATGAACCCCTTATTGTTTTGATTAATTACACTCACCATAAATAAAAGTTTAAGAAATTATATACATATAATGAATTGGTGCCCATGTAAGTCTATAATTTTTTGATAATACCCTTAATAAGTAACTAATTAATATAGTGAAATAACATTTTGGAATCTAAAATTTGGTGTTTTAGAAGTTGTAATTTAATTTTACGTGTTTAGATTCTTGATATTTTGTCTTGTGTGGTGTGTGGGAACCTTATGGGGAGGGGTTATAGTTGATGGTGGTGACCCAGTTTGATGCAGAATGTTTTGTGTAGTGAAGTGATGGTTGGTTGGACTGGTATGTGATGTGGGATGATGTGTGGTGGCTGGTTTGTGGTTATTATGGTGATATGGTTGGTTTTTCAAAATGGATTGAAAAATATTCTATTGTGGAAATGATTGATGTGGGATAGATGAGCTATTATGTGGAGTGGATTAGTTAGTTTCCCAATTAGTTATGGAATGAAAGTGAAATGATGAAACTGAAATTACATGGGATGGAATTAAATATAATAATATTATTAAATTATTTTGTGGTAAATGGTTTATATTACTTTAATGCTAAATTAGTGGGATATGTTAAATTTAAATGAAATAGATTAATAAATAGGAGTTATTGAAAACTCATTAATTATAAAAATTTTATAACATGTAATTGAAAGTAGAATTGCGAGGATATTTATGTTGTTTGTGTGGTTTGATGAATTTAGTTGCGGCAGTGGTTGGTTTAGATATCTTCATGTGCAGTGGTAGTGTTTTAGAGTACTCTACTATAGTTGATGTTAATACATTGGTTGGGTATTGTGTGGTTTCCAACTAATTTTTAATTTCATGTTATTTTCTATGAGCCCCACCTAAGTTGGGTACTATTACAAATTCCCAAACAATTTTAGGGTGTAGCTGTTTTATCTAACATCCTGACAGGTGGTGATTTAGATGTCTAGCAACCGCAACTTAATTTCTCTTCCATTAACAATAGTATCGATGTTGTATGGTTGTTGTTGGAGGTCACTAAGTGAATATGGGTTGGTTTTGGGGATTACCTAGTGATGAAAAACTAGTGTTTTATATCACCCAGTAATAATGGGTTGTGTTTGAGATATCCCAATGAATATGGGAATGAGATATATGGTGGCGGTACTGTGTGGTAGTATGAAGAAATGTGGTTGGTTTCCTTGACATTTATGATAATATACTTCCCAGATTATGTGGATGATGTTATTATTTGATGGTTATTGGTGCTATCACCAAATGTTATAACTTTTGAAGCTGGGGTGGGTATGGATGTTTCCTAGCGCACATCATAGTTTGATGGATATGTCATGAGATTTTTTAGAAGGGATATGATCACTAGATGTTTGATATTTGGGTGTGAGAGTGGAAAATGAGTAGGGAATCAGTTGTGAGGTGACTTTACTATATATTCTTGTGATACAATGATACTAATTTGATTGTTTAATTTGGTTAGTGTTCTATGGTAAGGTTGGAATTGGTTAGTTAGCATTTTTGGGTTCAAGTTTGTTTTTTTGGTTATTCAATGGTAAATTAGTATTGTCTTTTCACATGTTCACAAGAGACTTTTGGTACGATACTACTATGTATTCACATTATTCTCCCCTATTTACATATAAATTATTTTTTAGGTTTGTAGGAGTATTTGGCGGACTGAAATGGGAATTAGTATCTTGGAAATCAGAGCACCTATTGTGGAACTATCATAGGACTTTTCCATCAAGTATTTACTGGGATAATTTAATTTATATTTTTTGATATTGTTAATTCATTATGGGATAGTTTTGTTTCACTTTTACATTATATTATAGATTTTTATAGTGCTTTATCTATCAGGTCTCCTAATCATGGTTATAATATTGAGAGAAACTCCTTTCATATGTGAAATGTTTATCCACTTAGTCCTACATTATTGGAAGAGGCCTATTGGAGGTATGAATTAGGGGATCATTATCTCTATTCCTTCATTAAAGGCCCAGGAGGGGTACCTTTGTAGGGAAGGGGCCAAGACACCTTAGTGCTCACTTATTAAAATATGGGTCCCTATAAGTGGTCTCAGATACCAAATGTTCTAATTTGGATTTCATTCAATCACATATAATCTAAGAGTTTGTTACATGTGTTGATTAATTTTTAAAATTTCATTTTATATAGATTTAATTTTAAATCCAAGAAGATGGAGATTATTTTATATGTATACACTCATAGAAGTTATTTTTTCAATTTATACAATATGATACAAATTTGAAAATATACAACAAAAGAGTTCATCATGAAAATCCATAGTGTATATTGGTTGGTGCCATAACTAATTTGGTATTCAAGAAAACCTCTCATTTTATCTATATTTTAATATATGGGAGAATTTATAATTTTATTATTGAGTAACCCTAAAATAATATTGTTATATTAAATTTCCTAAATAAAATGATATCAAATATGGTAATACTGATTTATTAATGAGAAAATATAAATAAACATTCTTTATGACTATGGTAAGAAGACGTGGAATAATAATTTGGTCACTTTGATGAAGGGCCATCCAATTGAGGTTATTTATTCTATTTTTCATGATTTATCTTATACATACACTATTTTTGAATTTTTTTATAAATATGGAAATCTAGGATATATTGTCTAGTGTAAAAAGGATAGTGTTTTTTCTAATGAAAAATTGAAAATACATCAGTTTATAAGTTAATGGTATTATTTAATTTCAATAATGGATATATCTAATCCATATAGATTTTTTTTTCAACATGATGTTCGTAAACAACATTCCTATGACTTTAAAGAACAAATGGTTAAAGAGGTGGTACTCCAATCTAGTTTTATCCATTTGAAGAAACCTATTAAAAATAGTATATAATGAGGAAAATAATCTTGTTCTATAGTGGATGAGATAACTTCTAAATTAAAGGAGATGAATTTTATAATAAAAAATATATAAGTGATGTTATATTCCTTAAATGGAATATAAAAATCATAGATCCCTTTTATATATCTCTAAAAAGTGACGTTAATAAAAATGAAAATATGGAATCTATTAATAAAAGGGATATTTTTGGAAAATAAAAAATTAAAAGTCTTATAAGGTAGATGGGAATGAAGTTGTAAATCCATGGAATATTAAGATTCACTATGGATAGGTGTTTAGAAGATAATGATACAAATAATAAAAAATTGAACTGTTATAATAGCTCAACCTATACAAAGATACAAGAGGAATACTTTTTTAGGTGATGTTTTATTTTTTCAATCCATGGTTATATGGAAGTATATTATATCCTGAAATGTGATGAATGTGTTAATATAAAAGTTACCATTTACATATCAAGAAGAGGAATGTATATAAATACGATAAAAATATTCCATTAAAATATTTATAACAGTAGATGGATGAAAATTTTTATAGTAATTAAGTGTGAATCCTATAATAATGAAAAAATAATTTAAACAAAAATCATTAAACGAAATGAAATAATAATTTTGGATATGTAATATAACTTTTATTATCAATAAAAGAAGTTTTTATTCATAAATTAGGACCCACAAAGGTTAAATAAAATTTAGGTACTCTTAATTTCAATTTTATAGGAAATGATAAAGTCATGCCTAATTGGTTTAAAGAATTCAACTATAATGAATGAGAGGATGAAAATGTAATTTTTCTTACATCATGAAGGAATCATGGAGATGGATAAAATAATTATTTGTCAAATAAATTTGAGTAAGTGCGAAGAATCTAATATTGTAATTTTAAGATAAACAAAAGATGATGGAAAATTCAAATTCAAATATCATATATATTTTTTATAAAATTGGTATCACTAAAAGGAGATCCACAAATAATGAATTGATGTTCATTGAATGAAAATTTTTAGTTCATCATGGAAAACAACATTCATCTACTTAATGATGATTAAAAATCACCCCTCTCATCGTGTATTTAATTTTCATTACTATTTATAGTGTGATATAGGTTTAAGTGAGAGATACAATCCATATGGTATTTATATTTAATGGAATGATGTATTTAAAAATAATTATTGAGTCAAAGGAGGTTTTAATTGGTAAATCAATAATTTAAAGTTTTATCAAGGCCATATATATATATTTATTTAAAAATGATGTGGGAGTGATTAATATAACAACTGAATCATTAATACACCTTAATTCATGATTTATTAAATAAAGATACACTTAATACAACCCCAATAGATAATTATGACTTGTTTATATAGATAATTAGGTACATATAATAAAAACAGGAAACATAAATATAAAGAAAAAATATAAAACTCCATAACATTCCCTTAAAATTCCATGATCTTCTAAAACATCATGGGATGACCTAGGGGTGTACATAAGTAAGGGGTGGGATATAACATCCAGTAAGGTAATAATAAAATTTAACATAATAAAAGTAATATATGTGAATTAATAGGCATATCAAGGTAACATAAGTGGGATTATAATTATAAACACGAACATTGAATCATGATATAAGATGATAATGTAAATACGCCATGGGAATGCCGAAACAACATAATATATGACAACATAATCATATGTCAAGTATACATAGAATGAAATCATAACAAATCAAGATTATAATAACCTATGATTCACTATACAGAGAATATCATGAGATAGAAATATTACCCAATTTATAGGGGGTTTATAATTCTAGGACCATGAGTCCCATTCAAATCATGTACATACATAATTGTTCCGCATAGATCATACAACATAAACACCCCTTTCATAAATTTTAATAACATGATTAAGTATTATGGGTTAGATAAATATATTTAACCAATAAATGGAATATATTTTAAATAAGTTGAATACCATTGAGTAGAAATGGGTATGGGTATTTACTATGAAAATATTTGGCATGGAGAATCACATAATAATTTTGGCAGCATAATGGGTCTATATAATTGTTTTTAGAAGGGGTAAATGAGGTTAAAAGGGGGTATCTACTGTTGAAATAGTCGGTGCCCTAGACCCAACTATGCAGTAATTTTGATTACTATATCATGTATATAGTTAGATATTCATGATGATATCTTACCATTATAGTGCAGACTTTTCTGCGTCCACTATAATAATGGTAATGTCCAAAGGTTAATTGTCATTTTAAGAGGTTGTAGCAGATCCCAGGCTATAATGAGAACCACGAGATACAATGGAATTGATCTTAAATATATGTTCTATAGTCTAGATACATCTTACTGACTGGACACATTAGATGTCCGACTATTAGGTGATGGGGGCTCATAAGCATTGAGACTTCTTCTCATGAAGTTATCACATGGTGATCTCTAGTAGTGAGATCATGAATAAATTCCCGCCAATAGGAACACCACAAGTTTTGGGTGTCATTGGTTATTCCTATATATGTACATGTATATTGGTCTCCTGACTTGAGACCATTACCAATGTATATCATTTAATTACATACTTGGATGCAAGGTGAAAACCATGGCAGTAATTTCATGGCGAGGTAGTTTTTGTCGGGTGCGTCATTAGTGGTATGAAGTTGGTTGAATGTTCAAGAAAGGATTTGTCGCTTCTAGGTTTATGAAGTTCTATATCTCAGGCCTGGTTGATCCGGAAGGTGCTTCCTTCATAAGTCTTTGGCCAAAGAAGTAGAAAGGAAAATCCATCCGGATAGATCAACAAATAATAAAGCAAGATAAGGATGATGACACAAGAGTGCAGCCTACTTTATGAGATATCAAATTACAAAGAGACTATAGTACATAGTCAGTGTTCGTAGGATGGTAGTTGTCTCAATGACTATCCTTATCTCTTTAGGGGCCATGACGGGTTGCTAGACCCCACTCTTGGTCTATGAATTGTATTCACTACTATTGAGATAAGGGTCTAGAGGGTCACACAAAACAACGTATCCATGAATACACAACTATTCAATTGAATAAGGATATGGACATAGTGGGACCTGCCACAGGGTCTGAGCGTTGTCCATGTTTTCGATCACCAAATAAATTAAATAAATTAATTAATATTCAAGTTACGAATATTTGGGATTGAATTTATTTAATGTATTTACGAGTTTAGTAAATACGAGAAAATATTAATCGAACTAATTTTATTTTAATATTCATGGTTCGTTTAATATTAAGAGGGACAACGAGTCGCGTTAAAAGTCTCGGTTTTATCATGTAATATATTTTAGATATATTAAAAGTATGTTATAAAATATTAAATAATATTGGAATAGTTTCTTCTATTGAAATTATTTAATTAGTGAACGTTGGTATTAACGGGGGTCGGGGAACCCTACCGAGTATTTATCAACGTCTCGATAAATATGAGAGGAGGCTCTCTCTCTTGAGTGTGCAGATCACTATTCATTAATTTATGGAACGAATGATGAAATCCACTCTCTCCTCCGGCTCTATAGAGAGAGAAGCTCTCGATCCAAGATGCTCGGATCGTGGTCTCTCTTCTACATCGAATGCTTTTCGATGCGGTGATCGTCAAGACGTCGAAAGCATCATCGGATCGCCGTGCTAGTACCTGGAGTTTGACGATCGATGTTCCTGTGGATTTTTAGAGCACGTGTGGACGATCTAGAGGGATCCTTCTTTGGATCCTTCAAGCGATGATCGCCATCAACTAGCAGCAGTCGACCTCACCTTCTGATATGAAACATGTATGTTTTTAATTTTAATTTTTTGCTCTTAATAGTCTACACGGGATCCTTGGACCTCTCCGGGGCTCGTTTCATCGGCGAGGACAAGTTCCGTCATCCTGTCGACGAAAAATTTAAAATCCCCTGCCCATCGGCTTCCGCTGCACACCCCAGAAACCTAACATCTACTTACATGGAGATTATAAGTGAAGTAAAGTTATGTTTAAAAACATATTAAAATATTAATTTTTTTTAAAAAATGGGTCTTAGTACAAAGAAATTATTTAAAATAAAGAAGAAGAGGATAGACTCCCTTACCTTGAGAAGGATATTCAAAAATCTTGTGAGGATATTATTAATAGATTGGGAACAACTTAGGAGGGATATATAAAGGTAATTTCAGATTAAATTCATGATAAAACGGTTTTTATGGATTAAGAATGGGATTTTTAGTGGGTTTTTATTTAAAAAGTGACAATATATCTTTATTAATATCCAATCATTGGTTTTGGACTTTATATGATAAATTAATGAATCCCACAAACCATCCAATGTGTTTTCCCACATTTTCTATGAAATATGAAAGATTATAATTATTTTATAATTACAATAACCAAAATAATTTAAATAATTCACTTACTGATATATAAGTGAGTCATTTTTAAGAATAATTTTTTTTAAAACCATAAAATATAATATAGGTTTTGGAGGATTCATTAAGGGTTTATAAAATTAATAAAATTACATGAAAGATAAATTATATTAAATGGGGAACATAATTTTCATCATATATACTCTTTATGGAATTTATTACAGAACAATTAGGATTTTATGATGTTATAATACATACCGTATAATTATACCATATTTAATTATTACCTAAAAATTTGAATATATGAGAATGTTTTGAAAAATTCAATGTTTGATATTTTTGTCATGGTAATTTAAAAAATAATATTTATTTTATGAATGTAATTATCTAAATTTGAGAAAATATACTTTTAAATTAAAAATTCCCATTTATTCAAAATACATGCCTTTACAATAATAGTTTTCTGAACCATAAAAAAATCATTTTAATTAACGTAATTATGTTAAAATTCATATTTAATAAAAATTATTTAATAATAATAATCTATTTAAAAATAATTTTATTTAAAAAAATTACGATTTCATCAAACATAGTGTATTTATTGTAACTACATACTTGTGAAAAATATAATATTTTTGTTTCATCAGATAAAAATATAATTATTATCAACCTTTTTATTTAATCATTATAATTTAACAATAAAAGATAAATAAAATAAAAAATTTATAAAAAAAATATAGACATTAATACTATTAGGGTCTAAATATATTGCTATTTGTTACACTAGTGAATGTCAAAAGGGTAACATGTGTGATGATAATATTTTCCTAGTGTGGTTCAATGAACATAGTTTACGCCAGGATCTCGATGATTTTGAGTTTATAACATATATGGTTTCAATCATGATTTAGTTGTTGAATCTCAGATTACGCTTAGTTCTGGAAAAATCCCAATGATGTTATTTCCCTTGGAAGATCTAATAAATAGGATTCATAGGGTATGCTCTTACTGGTCTTGCACATCACATACTTTATTAGTATTATTTTTATTTATCATAACCCTTAATATATACTAATTATATGACGGCTATAAAATATCTATATTATCAATGGTTATGCTGATTTAAGGTATTTTGAAACAGACAAGATATATCTTATAATAGTTCAAAATAACTATAGTATGTTCATGTGTTTTATTTTAATTCATTAAATGACAAGGAATTTATTAAATTTAAAAGGGGGGTTTCATTTATATAATTTTGGGTCATTTCATTTGTTTCTGACGCTTTTGTCGGGGCGCGCATCTGTCCGTGGAGAAATACACTGATCTGTTTCCCCACATTCCCGCTTTCCAAAGTCCAAAGGCATTTGTTGCTTATTCAGAGACATTTTATCATTGACCGAAATAGGATGATGGGATGCCAATTTCTATTTCCATGCATTCATCCTCTTAATTCATCTCCTATTATGGGTGTCCCATAAAGATTAAGACATTGTTTGTGAAACTCTTTCTAGTGCCATGTCTTCCTGAAAACCGGTTTATTACGCTACTTCTGTCTTGACATTCCAAGGGGTCAGGTCAGGGTAGAAACCTTCAATCCATGGAGAATTCACATTGGACATCGCTGGTGTGTCTGGATTCTATAACACCAATGTGTCTGGGATTCTTCTTCTTATGATAGTTCTTATTGATGGCACGGAAGACTGAGGCATCCCACATCCACTGCAGAGAATTATATTCCATAGGCATGTTTTTGAGGTTTTCCTTATCTTCTAATGTTAGCATTTTGTATGTCATAAGTTTAACGTCTAGAGGGTATGGATTGGACTAATCAGAACACTGATAAGAGTGGATCTAATAGGTGAAACCCTAGGAGGGAACACTGATGCTGGGGAGAACACTTGATTAGTCACCTGATTGCTACTAAGAGCAATGAGTAAGTAGGTGACATGGTCTCCCTAGGATGTCACGGCCTGGGTAAGCATTGATATGGATATGTATGTTTGAGAGTGGAAAAATAATGTGATGCAACTGACGTGAGGTTGATAGTGGCGTCATGATGGATCCTCATAGAGACCTCCTATGTATCCTTATGGTGGTGAATCAAATTCCTTGTAGTCTGGGATGGGGTTATAGAATCCATGTGTACACATAGAACCATGACATGATGATATATTGGGGCTTACATGTGGTTATAATATTGGGTTGGCCTACCGCTCTGGGGGACTAGAGATGTCGGTCCCAATAAAGGGGAATACAATGGCATACCATCGATTGTGGACTATGATGACATACTGTCGGTTGAGGTTCTAATGGTTGACCACTAGTTGGTGTTACATCGTCTTACCGATGGTTGGGTCTCGAATGGCTTACAGCTAGTTGGAGTTAAAATAACTTACCTCTTGTTCGGGTTCTAATAGCTTACCGCTGGTTGGGGTTACAATGGATTACCACTGGTTGGGGTTCCAACGGCTTACCCCTTGTTGGGGTTCCAACATCTTACTGCTCTTTGGGGTCCCAATGGATTACTGCTTGTTGGGGTTGCAATGTCTTATTGCTACTTTCAGTTTTAACGACATAGAACTGGTTAGAGGCTGAACCTCAGGGAGGCTTCCTACGTACCCTGTCCAAGGGACAACGATCAAAGCCCACGTAGTTTGGCAGCATACAGTTTAATGTCATGTGGATGAAATGGGGCGTACAGTTTAATGTCATGCAATATGAGGGTGGATTGACATGGAGTGGTCAGGACTGATGGGTGTTGGGCTTGAACCTCAGGGAGGCTTCCTACATACATTTCTTAGGGGACAAGGATAAAGGTCCATGTAGTTTGGGATAAGGTATACCGTTTAAATTCATGCGCGAGGAAGGTGAACTGACATGAAGGGGTTTGGAAAAGTATGTATTGGGCTTGAACCTTAGGGAGGCTTCTTACTTACCATGACTAGGAGATAAGGATCAAATTCCATGTTGTTCAGGATTAAGGATAGAGTTTAACATTATGCACAATAAAGGTGAACGGACGTGAAGTTTTTGGGAAAAGTAAGTGTTGGGAATAAACCATAGGGAGGCTTCCTACCTACCTTTCATTGAATACATGGATTAAAGTTCACTTATTTCGGGATGAGGGATACAGTTTAATGGAATTTAGTATAAAGGTGAACCAATGTGAATGGGTTGGGACAAGTAGGTGTTGGTCTTGAACCTTAGGGAGTTTTTCTAAGTACCTTGCATAGGTGACAGGGATCAACAACCACATATATCATCATGGTTTGGGGAATAGACACTAAAATGTCCCAGGAAGGATTCCATGGTCAATGGTTACTCTATGACCATGTGAGTCTTTCTCAGTGAGATAGACAAGAGGTATAAAAGACCTAAAAAGCACGTCACGAAAGGTGTATCCACAGAAAGTGGAGTGGGGATTACAGGTGGTTCGCAACCCAAAGAAGAAACATGGGCTTATGCATGGTAAGCAGTCCAAAGAGGAGACAAGGGATTTTTCATTGTTAGCGGCCAAGGGAGATGGATATTGGGACTTAATCAATGATAGAGGTCAGATGGAGATGAATCCTAGAGGGGGAGGGATGGGGTAATGAAGGCCCCAGTGCCTATATGTCCCCTAGTCTTTGGCACGGAATAAGAGTGGAGGAGAAGGGATACTACCTCCTGCATGAAAGGCTAGGGGATTATACCAAGTTGGTTTTCCTTTCCCACGGAAAGAAATCACTCCATCAAAGATGATCTCATTCTATGTGAGGAAGATCTCACTCTCGTGGAGACGAGCGGGCATTGAGAATGTCTGAGTTGGGCACCTAGTGTATAATGAATGGGCTGAGGATATAGTTTAGCAACATGTGCTAGGTATGATGGTTCTTGGTAGTTTAGAAACCAACATCTCAGACGAGGTGGGTTCACACCACACCCCTATGACTTACATATCTGATACCCACCCACCCTTGGGGAATGGAAGCCATCAGTAATGTCGTGGTGAGGTGGTGTTGTGGAGTGACCCATTGAGGGGATAACATTAGAGTGGCTATGAAAAGAATCAATAATCATTAGAATGCATATGTAAAGAAGCATAAGGCTAAGAAACACAATGTAATGCAATGCCCAAGGGACCTTAAAATCACTTCGTATGAACCTAGAGGGGCATACAGGAGAAGGGTTTGTGAAGAAAATTGGTTCACTGGAAAGGACCATGTGAAGATCTGGTGCTCCATGTAGTGGAGGGACTCTACGAAGGGGTATGCTTGGTGAAGTGGGGTGTCCTAGACTCGGCATAGTGTATAAATTCATAAGATGACTAATTAATGAATTAGAAATGCTTTCATTGAGTAGAACTTTATGAAGAGAGGGTAACATAAATTGTATAGAACTTCAAAGCCATGTGCTTTGTGAAACATAGTGACTTTGCCTTAGCATGTGGTTCACATGTGTATGCAGGGTACTTCACAAAGCACGAGTGCTTCACAAAGACCCAAGTCCCTTAGGTATCTCCCTCCTTCACGATAGCCCATGGCCTCCACGAAGGGAATCACTACCGGAAGAGGGGTTGTATTTGATCCAAGGGAAAAGTACTTCTCAATGCTCAAGTACCTTGAAGATACCATTTTCTCGAAGTTTCGCAGAGTAGAAAGTGATTCTCAATTTTAGAGCTAAGAAAGTGAATGGTCGGGGTATCTATACTTTAGGCTTCAGGGAGTCTTGTCATTATAGGCGAGGGGCAGTGCGAAGCACGAAAATATCAGTGAGAATCCATGTGGTTCTCTATCATTGGTCGTGGATTGGATCAATATTGTTGTAACTGCGGAGTTGACCATCATCCCCTCCTCGATGTGGATCCCTCCTTGGTTCCCACTATTGAACTTGTGGAGGCTACCGTTAAGTTCCAAGGGATCACAGAGGCTGATCTCCTTCCCTCTGCTATGCAAAGATTCTGGTCAATTACATCATAACAGAAAATACCCCCACCTATTTTACTCTATGGAGGCCACAGAGGGGGATTCGGCTTTGCATCAGCCATGGTACTGGGGGGCTCCGTGAATGGGCTACGCGAGGCTACCCATTTGGCACTTGGTTTCCTATTTTCTTCCTTTACCTCCATATGAATATTTTGGCACAAAAAAATGCACCCCCTCAGACTTGGTACCGAGGAGAAAATGAGGCTCTAAGTCTGAGGTTAAAACACTCAAATTTTAGACCAATCGAATAGCCATATCTCAAATCTCTTTCACGATGCAGAGAGGCAACACACGGGTTGAGGGCACCGCGATGCTGGATATAACCGGACACACCATGAAGAAAAGGGGGTTGTCTCCTATTAATAGGGGAGGCTAAACCCTCTTTTTTTAAATTTATCGTATTCAAGTTCTATGTTATTTTTATCTCTATTCGTGAAGCTCCACGCACTCTGCGATTTCTCTTTGTGAATAATGCCTTTCAACTCTAAGGCGCACAACGAGTCTTTCAACTATATGACTGTGCATTCCGTAGCTTGTGTCTGCGAGGTCTCGGGAAGGGATATGTGACCTGTTGCTGAAAATGATCACTGTGAACTACCTCTTGAAATGAGCTCTGCGATCTAGAAAATAATCAAATACATTTAATACTGAATGGATCACTATGAAGATACTAGTGTTTTCCTTGAGGATGCTACCCGGAGGGATGATATGGCCGGTTACATGGGTATCAAGGAGTATGTACGAAGCCATTCAGACCACGAGTCCTTAGTGGAGATGTTTTTGGTGATTCAGAAGAACTACCCTCTATGAAAATGGCTTCCACTATATGGCTTCGATCTAAGGGAAGAAATTCTCCTTCCCGAAGAGAGCAAAGATGAGCTGGCCGATTGAGTCAAGAGTATGTCGTGCCATCACCAGTGCCTCATGGCAGCAGACGGTTATACATGGGAGGATTGCAAAATCCACAATGTTGACTGTTTGTATGACCATGTTAACAACATTAATCGGAAGACATTGCAGATAGTGGTACCCCCAGTATATCACACCATTATGAAGGTGCCCTTAGAGAACTGGGAGAAGGGGTGGACTGATGAGTGGGATTTGTGCCAGGACGAAAACTTCACAAATGAAATGGCATGGGATTAATTGTTATGTGCCTTTTGTGAGGATTTCTAGGAGGAAATATGGCAAGTGAGAATATATAAGGTGATCTGGGCTTCCCAATTCCACATCTACTATCCAATTTAGCTAATGTCAGATTTGTTGAGTAGGTGGTCATCTCGGACCAACACTTTCCACTTTCACCATGGGGAGGTTGGAATCAGTTTTTGGGACCTACACCAAATCTCAAGGGTTCTGATTTTGGGGGTGATGTATGATGACTTCCTCCACACCACGAATACTTGGGAGGACCCGGAGAAAATTCTACTCATGGAAAAGGCATTGATGGACTTGTTCCCAGAGGAGGATAAGCAGTCATTAAGTAATTTACACTTTAAGTGGTGGTTTAGTCGGTTCCAGAATTCACCTATAGATGAGAAGTTTATGGTGAGGTCTCCAAACTACCTGAATGTGGTTCAATGCATCAAGGAGCACTCCTACTGGTGACTGTTGGAAGATAGACAGTGGAATACATGGGGATTTAGTATTAGTACTGAGAAACAACTGAGGGTTAGGTTGGATGCATTCATCTCAACGCTTATCTTTGGCTGGATTCTTCCTGTAAGGGACCCAAATATGGGCGTGCAACCAAGAACATTCATCATGGTGTATAAATTGGAAATAGTGGAGCAGGTCATACTTGGGATCGTGATGCTCTCCAAGTTGTATAAGCTTTTCTGGCATATCATCTAAGGAATGAATCCACACAGGGTATGCGAGAAATTCCATATTCTATATGGGTAGATAACAGTGCATATTAACGGCGTATATGAATACCAGATCCCCATTTCCTCTCCAGAATCGGACATCTGACTAGCTATTCTGAACATGGCGGGGAGTTTTCTAAACAACTTGACCTTACCAATGGTGCTAAACTGGGTCTAAAAGGCATATGAGTTCAACTTCCATATATTCCCACTACCAACAGGTGTGTTCACTAATGATGGCTAGGGGATAGAGGAAAATATGTCCTACCTATTGGACTTTTGCGGTGGAGTCCTGGTGGTGTGGGTTGACCGTGAGCCTCTTTTAAGCCATAGACACCACACTATTTCACAAGGCACTTCCGATTCATTTAGAGGATCACCTTGCAGGTCTACTTGGGATTGGGCCACAAGGATTACCAATGTATGATGAGGCAGATGTGGCTCATGTTCACACGGGATGATGGAAAGATGTGGAATGATCTTCCTCTACCCACATCTATTTATGGGATGGTTAAGGAATATGCCAAGAGTTGAAAGGCAACCTACCAGGGGTAGATTCTAAAGTAGCAGACTATCTGTGCTAGGGACGGGGTCCCCCTCAAACTCAAGGTTGGGGCCAGATGGAGGCAAGAACGTCCCATGGAGGCAGGGTTGTACTGGTAGTGAGAGCCACACCAATAAAGAGGCAGGTGAAAGTGGTGGAATCGGAAGTCCCAAAAGAGAAATATTATTCATAGGAAAGACCTCCCAAGGGGTTTTGTAAGATACCCACCCAGGCTCCGGGGAAGCGACTTCGCCATATAGGCATGCCTTAGAACACTGTCTTCCCAGAGGCATGGGACATCTGGGAAGTCAATAGAAAATTCCTAAACCCTTCCCAGATGTGGAATCATCTGAACCAACATGGGATGTATTTTCATTGGATCGGTCCTATCAGGTATGACTTTACAATATCCTAGGTGGAGGGGGAGCTGTTCAATGACAGGATGGAAGAATTTCTGTACTACCGGGGTGCTCTGTGTCCAATGAAGGACCGAGTGAAGGAGTTTATCGACCAAATGACCCCTCCACGGCTGTAGGCCACCAAATTTATGGAGTTTTTTCCTCTATAGAAAGACTCAGACGAGTCCTCCTGGGGGAAGGAGGCTGGTGGAGGGAGCCTTATGGAGGAGGGTGAGGTCGGAAATTCTGACCCCGAGTTGGGAGAGTTTCCATAGGCTCTTGAGGTAAAACCCAAAATCACTCCCATGTAATCTTCATACAAGTTATTTAGAACTTCCCAACTAACAAATGACATGTGGAGGAGGACTTCATATGCAAGACCCTCTCTTGTGGGATAATATATAAAACTGTATGGGCTTCTAGATTAATGCCCATGAAAATGGTGATTACTGCGCTTTATGGGGCTGCAACACCCATGGAGTTCCCCTAGAGTCTTCAGAATTCCCAGACATATATGTGGGGCCACGTTTTGGGGTTCTGATGACAAAAACTCCAGCACGAGACTGACTATTTTTCCTTTATAAGTCACCTTTATGAAATTTGTAACTATTTTTCATTGATTAGGTTAACTGAGGTCCGTGCAATTTTTGTATGCACAATTCATCAAATGGAATGGTCCACATTGGCGAGGATGGTTAGAGCCTATAGAGCTACCTTCCCAAGGGGAATGCCAGTGCTTGTAGAATCAGATGCCCGTTATGACCAATCTGTAATGCTCCCGACTATGGGTGGGATCGTTAGTAGGATAGAACCTGAAGTCATCAAGGTGGAATCTGATGATGGGATCAATTGGATGACATGGGTCATTACCTACCTGATCATAAACCAGTTGAAGACCCTTATGAAGAGTTCCTAGTGGTGTTCCCTTCATATGAACATGCTGAACCCACAGAAAGGGACGACACAACCTCTGATGAAGAGGATAGTAAAATCATCTTCCACCTATCATAGAATCTGATCACGTGCTTCTTCGAGGAGACCCCTCTAGCACAATGGATAGACCAAAATGAGAGGCTTCATTCGTGGCTGTGTTAACTATGCATTATGGGATTGGATTCCCAGCATCCTCATATGATCAACCGAGACTTCACAGCGGAGACAATTTAGGAGCATGATCGTGGCCTTGGTGTATGTTGGCACTGGAGGAAATTAGTGAACATAAAGAGGCTCTAGGAGGCTAAAATGAGATTCAATGGTTGGGGGGCATGATTGGATGAGTATTATACTTTTCTCAATGTGAAATCGGGGCTCATATCTCGGCTGAAGGCCTAGATATACGAGGACAAAGAACAAATGAAGAAAGTCTCTAAAGAGATGACCACTATCTGAGATGGTGAGGATCAGGCCTGGATCGAGGCTGATGAACTATGCCCCATTGCCACCAAGGAGGTGTGGGAGACAAACAGGTGACAAAAGATCATGGGCACCACAATCTAGCGGGTGGTAGAGCCAGGGCACACTATCGAAGAGGCCAACCCATCCATGGGTACTATAATGTGTGTAAAATTACAACCATACTTTCATGATTTTCTGGTTTATTCTAGATTCATTTCTGAGTTCCATTATTTGTTTCAGTTTACTGCATGTCCATCAAATTTGTGAAATACTTAGCGATCAATCCCTATGATCATGTGGGACAGTCCTGATATGAGAAACAAGGGATGACCACATCGTTATTCCATCTTAATATTAATTTTTCAACCAATATTTGGTCCTCCATGGTTTGAACAACCGATCCAGATTTCTGAGAAAAAAAGAGAGTCCATACTAGAGAATGAAGCTATTAGAATAGTAAAATTTCCATTTTCCAAATGTGCTCTAGTGTACTAGCTGGGTAACCCCATGGGCATTAGAATCAATCCAAACATAGGGGAGTGGAATGTGTTAATCATAATTCAAACAATTTGGAACACTGTAGGAGTGGCATGACAATGAAGGATAACTATTCATCGTGTTCAAAACACATCATCCCTATTGTGTTAGCCTGATATGGGGGTTACAAATGAGGGATGACCATTGACCATTTTCAAAACAGGGTTCCTGAATCAAAATATCATCCTTTAATCTTCCATAACATTATCCCAGGATAGTTTGCGACCCATAGGTTGAACATATGTATCGGTAGGGGGTTCTTTCAGGCATGAAAGGGGACGAGGGTCCAAATTAAGGGTACACAAAGCGTAGAGGGTGGAGTGAAATATTTTTTCGAATAGAGTCCAACCCTCATGAAATTATGATATAATGGTGGAAACACATTAGGTGGGTTCATCAGTCTGATCAGGGATCATACCTAATTCTAGACATGACCTCTCTAGTGTGGACCTGGAATGATTTGTAGTTTTATATCATATAGATTCAGATGATGAATGGAATAGTTTAATGTCATATGACTAGGACGTTGCATGTAGTCTTAAGGTCATACATTATGGAAGGAAATTTGTAGTTTAATGTCATGTTGCATAGACTTTAGGCTTCTAGTTTATGGTCATAGAGACTGGACAATAATCAAGGATGAGGGTCCACAAGGGTTAATCACCTTGGGGCTGGGCCTGAGGGGAAATGCCTAGGCATCTCTATGTATCCCATAAGGAGGATAATCAAGACCATTGTAGTTCCTGAAAATAGTGTGGTTAAATACCAATGATGCCAGGGGAAATCCTCTCTAGTGACGAAGCGAACACATCCAATAATTATCATGGGGCATCTTGAACTTGTTCAGGGTAGAACTAGATTTTAAAGTCATGTGTTGAAGACATGGTTACCCAGAATTGAAATGCGTGGTGTGGTACATATTTCAATGTGAATAGTGATAGTAAAAGCTCATATCACACCATTTAACCTCAGGGAAAATTATCGGTCAAGAGGCTTATAATGGTGAAATTTTGTCTGGACCTAAGAAAAATTGTATAGGCATTCATATGTACCCCATTAAGATGGAAATCAATCCATATGTAGTTCTATATAATGTCGATTGAATATTAGATTTAAGGTCTTAGAACCTAGACCATAGATGTAAAGGAGGGAGGGAGGCACATGGTGCGGTAATTGAAAAACCTGATGTGATCATGAAAAGTAGGAGCCCATATCACACCATGTTCTCCCTAGGTATATTTTAGGTTGAGGTAGTGAAAATGAATGTTGAGATGGGCCCGAGGAAAAGTTCTTGGGGATTCCTACGTACCCCATTTTGATGGGCATCATACGACACATAGTTCTATAAGAGATATGGTAGGGTACCAATGATAGGGATAATACTTTCATTTAGGTTTAGTCCACACACCAAAAAAAGCCGAATTTGATAGATCTTGTTTGTTCTTTATGATAGACGAGAGTTTTTTTGAAGAAAAAAACCTAGGACAAAGAATATAGGTGTTACTATAGGAATCATGCCATATGTAGTCCTTAGAAAATGGAATGGAGGAGAACTGATACCAAACATTATGTCCCCTCGAGAGAGGACATCACAACCCGGTGTCATTTTTCATCGTGTGTCTAGGATGATAATTTCATATTTTAGGGCCGTATGATAGGTCCAACCCCGGAATTTTGACATCTTGAAGTAAAGACATAATATTTTAAAGTTATTTGGGACTAGGAAACATTGTTTACTGTTATATTTCTTGGAAACATACAAAAGAAATGATGTTTTAGAGGGGACTGTCCATGGCGTGATAAGGCATACCCAACATGAATGAGGATGAGATACACACCAAACCATGCACAATTTTGGGGAAGAAACCTCTAGAAAAGGGGCTATATAAGGTCAAAGAATATGGGCCTGGACCCATGGATGAAACATCTAGGTGTTCCTACTTATCACATGAGGATATTAATAAATCCATACGTAGTTATGAGAGTTCAGTTTAACATCATACAGGACAAGAGGCAGGAAAGACTTTCTCTTAGAAAAGTATTACATGGTGTAGATATTATAAAACTAACTTGAATGAGAACTCAAAGTAAACAAACACCACGCCATGAAACCCTATGAGATTTGGGGGACAAAGGGACATACTTAAAAGATAAATAGTCGAACCTCTTCTGGACTTGAAGATGAATTCTCTGGGCATTCCTACGTATCCCATGAGGATGGGAATCAATCCATACATAGTTCTGAAAGTAAAGTTTAATGTCATACAGGAAAAGATTCATAGAGATATTAGTTTAATGTTTTATATCTCATACCATGAGAAGTAAACCCCTTACAAATGAGCATAAACCTTGACGAAATCTCGAAGCCCATGTGATTTGTTCTCAATGTGGAAAATAAGGGAGGAGAAGGTCTTTGTGACATGTATAATACAGGAAAAAAGGAAAATGGTGTGGATCCTCAATTGATGCCACATCATGGATTTTTTCTCATAATGCACAAATGTGCACTGAGGGATAGAACCAAGAGTGTTGAAATTCCACATGGACATGATGGAGTGAAAAAGGATGTGAATCATGTAACCAGTAGTTAGGTCTTCATGGTGGCAGTGTGACGATGGAGGATAAATTATGACCATGTTTCAAACACAACATTGATATCATGTGACCTGAAATGTGAACAAGAAAATGAGCATCGAACACTGACCATATTCTCAATGTGGGACATGTATCAAATTTTCATCCAAATTCCTTGGGGACGTTGGCCCAAGATGGTAGGAGAGCCATAGGGCCTAGAATCTATTCCATTCGGTGGTCCTTTCCGATGTGAAAGTCAATGAAATCCCAAATATTAGGGAACATGAAAAATGAAATTGGGCGATAACATGTCTATGTAGAATTCAACACTCTCGGTCTGGAACTAGAGTGCTTCTGGGCACACTGGTGAACTTTCAAAGAGACTCAAGGGGCCCAATTCAAGAGGAGTTGGCCTGAATAGATGAGCGTAGAATATGGGGAGGATTATCTCTCTTGTGGGGGAGGTACATGGCGTAGCTGTTGCAAACCCAACATGAATGAGGACATGATCCCATACCACAACACATACATCCTCCTAAGGAACTCAGGAAAGGGTGCCAAGATGATGAGGTTTCTAGGAAGTAAAGTTGGACCCAAAGAATAAATGTCTAAGTGGTCCTACGTATCCCATGATGATGGGAATCAAGCCACACATAGTTCTGGAAGGTGTTGTGTAGTTTTACGTAATGTTTAAAGGAAAAAGGATGAATTATGGATGTCTCAAGGGGATATGTGTAGTGTTGAAAAAATAGACCGATGTGAATGAGTATGTAATCTCATATCACACCACACAATCCCAAATGATAACTTGGTTTAGTGGGCTAAAAAGCTTGAGGGTCCTTAGATGAGAAGTACCAGCTAGTTTTCAGTTTAACATCATGTTGTGTGGATGATGAATGTTCTAATTTTATGGTCATAGGGAATATACCATTGATACATGAACCTTTATGTGGTTATTTCATTACCAAAGCTCTTAAGACCATGTGAGAAATGCTCAGTGTGGTAAACAATGAATAAGATCAGGAACTGCCTAACATATAAGGGTATGAAAATAAGGGAAGGGGATCAGGCAGGGTTGACCCTAACCAGACCAACACTCATGCCCGAGGTAGACTGATATTTGATGGGATAACAGGACAAAATGAACCACTTCACCAAATATTTGGGACATACAAGGGTGTTTCTAACAATGGAGGATGGCTATTGACTATGTTATGAATGCAGCATCCACATCATGTGACCTGAAATGAGAAAAATAAATGAGCATCGACCACCGAGCATATTTGAAACACAAGACTTATTTTAAATTGTTGTTCAATAACCTCAAGGACATCGGCCTGAAATGGTAAGAGAGACCTAGGACCGAGCATCCATGTTGTTCGGGGATCCTTTTGGATGTGAAAGATGATGAAGAACCAAATAAATGGGATGTGTGAGGCATGAATAATGTCATGCTGTTTAACATCATGCGAAAAGGAGAAAGAGGAAGAGATCTACAAAGAGGGGAATGCATGGTGTGGTCATGAGAACTCGATGTTAATGAAGGAAAATTCTTTCACCACACGATTTGTTTTGACCCAAAGAGAGATATTGATGTTTGGTTCTGGGCCTACTGACTAAATGTCTGGGTGTTCCTACACATCCAATGAGAATCAAGACATACATAGTTCTGAAAGGGGTATGTAGTATAACATCAAGTGGTGATGTCGTGGGAGGATAGAAGAATGTGGAGGGGAACCTGGTGCGATCATCATAACCCCAACATGAGTGGGGACAAAAAATTCTATTCTACACCACGTCGATCTTCAAAGATAACTACACCTAGGGGGATAGTCAAATATAATAATTTAGGGGTCGGACTCTAAGACAAAGAATCTGAGCATTCCTACATATCCCATGAGGATGGGAATCAAGGAATACTTATTTCTGAAATGGCCATGCAGTTTAACATCAAGCAGTGAGGACATGGAGAGATCCTAGTTTATGGTCATAGAGCTCAAACCATAACGATATATCTATTGCTCTCAGTTTAACATCATGCAGGATGGATGCTGAGTAGTTTTACATCCTTCATCTTTGACGGATCACACAGTTATCATCAAGTTTAAGATGATATAGTTTACGCATATGTAGGACCGGTTTACTTAGGTAATGTTTTTCTTGGGGAATTTGACATTGGTGGGAGGAGTTATATGCTCACCATACACAGTAACTAGAGAGTATGTACCGTTGGGGTAAACCATGTGAATTATTTAAGGTATTTCCCATTTGGGGTCCAGGTTGGGTGGTTTCCTACTGAGTATCATCAGCGTTCTCAGATCCAACACCTTGTTACCTTGAATGAAAGAGAGGAGGTGAAATTTCTCATGGAAAGATCTAACTATCTTGTTCTGATGGCTTTCTTGATTGTGCATGGAACAAATCCTTTTCTTATCGAGCAATTCCAATTCATCCAAATGAACTTCAGTTGCATTATCTGCTTGTTTCTGTTTGTATATAGTCATGTGTAATGAAGGCAACTGAATCTCAATGATAATAAAACCTCCCTTCTATACACCAGAGAGTTTGGGGTCACCTGGGTAGAATTACAATTCGTCGTCCAATAATCCCAAAGGGGATTGGGGAGTTTTTTAGGAAAACTCTTCTTGTTCTAAACAACCATATTCTTGTAGAATGTTAGATGTGGTTTTTTTGAATTCCTCGATCTTCCAATTTTTCTGCACGTGATTTAGGGATGTATGGTTATAATGGATGTTGTACATGGTATACAATTTCTTTAACTTGGCTCCATAGATGTTGGTACAGTTGTTAGTGAGGAAGACTTGAGGGAATCCAAATCAGTATATGACATTGGAGATCTGAAATTCAATGATATAAAGGGATGTGACCTTCTTGAGTGGAACTCCCTCTACCCACATGGAATTGAAATCCTTAGCAGCCAGGATGAACCTGCACTATCGAGCCCTCACTGGTGGATATGGTCCCACGACATGGACTCCCCAGATCATAAAGGGCCAAGAGTACATGGTAGTGTGGGGAGGCTTCGGTGTCTAATGATCAAAATTAGCATGGATTTTTCATGAATGGAACATTTTGAGAAAACTAAATATAGTCACGGATCATGGAGGGACAAATATACCCCAATCTCTTGATTTGGTGAGATAGTTTTGGTTCGGTCTGATGAGCCTCGTAGGAACCGGAATGAACCTCCTACTTGAATTGAGAAATCTCACCTCCTAGAATGTAATGGAGTAGTACTCTATCAAACCTGCATTTTTAGAGGATCATCTAAAGACTAGGGCCACTCAGGAGGGTAAAATTCAATGCATGGCATCAAGTTCACTAACGCTTGGTTCTATTTGCTAGGAGATTTTTTTGATGAATGTACTCGATAAAGGGGGTCCTCTACTTGTTATTACCCTCCTGTACTATGATAGGGGGATCTGGGGTTCCTAATGAGGAGGCACCAGGGGTATGGTGGCTTTCTTACAGGCTATCAATGTCATTCAGAGTAACACAGGTGATGACTCGTTGGTGTGCCACATGGACTCTCAAATAATCCAGATTAGGATCTACAAGAAATGTTGATTGGTTGGTAAAGGTATCAGATCAACTATTTTGGGATCGAGGGATAAGGGGACCTTTTGGTTGAGAAGGTAATTAATCCATCAACTGGTGGGTATGTTCCAATAGTGGTACGATATCTGGCTTCCTGACGACATAGTCACCGTTGATCTTCTTGAGGACTTGTTCTGAGTCCCCTATCACATGAAAGTGGGGAACATAAATCTCAAGAGACATCTTGTGGAAAATAATGAGAGCCTAGTACTCTACCTCATTGTAGGTACAAGCTTTGGACAACAAAAATTTATATGGAATAATAGCTTGTGTGGGTGCGATGAAGACAATACCCAGGCCCACCCTATTGAGTCTGGGGTCATTGATTCTTCTGCCGATATGTCTTCAAGAAGTGCCATCAAACTTTATTTTCCAACACTGAATGGCATGCTCTACCGAGAGGATTGCCTCATCTAGAAAATGAAGTTCTAGTGACTGGTCTGTGGGAGCTGTATGGGAAGCAAGGAAGTCGACGAATGATTTCCCCTTAATAGCCTTATGGGTGACAAACCTAATTTTGAACTTCTAGAGGATCACTTCCCATTGAGCTAGACGTTCTGTCAACATGGGTTGGTTTAGGATGCACTTCAACGGATCCACATGGGACACTAGCCATATCTCATGGTGTTGTAAGTAATGTGGAAATTTTTTCACTGCGGATACTAGCGCAAGGAAGATTTTCTCGATGGAGGAGTATCTGGTCTCTGTATCAAGGAGCATACGGATGAGGT
Source organism: Viscum album (assembly GCA_963277665.1). NCBI lineage: Eukaryota > Viridiplantae > Streptophyta > Magnoliopsida > Santalales > Viscaceae > Viscum > Viscum album. Next base: position 1,496,631,512 of record OY728142.1, read on the forward strand.
AGTAGAGACTGTTCTACATTCCATCATTGTTATTTTGGGCCAGAAGGAAAGAAATTGATCTTTCCGGGGAGGTCACATAAAGGACCAACAACTTTCCAAAAACGGGTGGCATCATTATCATAGGTTATAACAAGTACATCTTGATTTCCTCAAAAGTAGTCTTACATTTATTATCTCTCTGATAGACAATTACTTTCTTCAAGAGATGAGAAAAGGGATTACACTTTTTGGCCAAATTTTCAATGAATCAGATTATGTAGTCCAAGTGGCCTTGAAAGCCTCAAAGCACCTGAATTTTTCTCAGTGGAGACATCTGACTGATGGAATTAATCTTATCTTGATCAATTTCAATGCCTCTATATCTAAAAACGAAGCAGAACAACTTTTCAGAGGGGACCCACGAAGGCACACTTCAATGGGTTCATCTTCATATTGTGAGAATGAATGAAGCCGAACACTTTCTTAGGGTCTTTTATATGGTCCTGAAACTGATGATATTTTAATAGCAGATCATCCATGTAGCATTCCACCAATTTCCCAATATTGTCTTAAATATGAGATGCATGGCACACTGATAGGTGGAACCTGCATTCTTTAGACTGAAAGGAATTACCTTGTAGCATAACGTACCTTTTGGTTCCCTAAAGGCTGTAGAATATTCATCCTCGAGGGCCATTGAATTTGGTTATACCCAGAATACCCATATATAAAAGAGAGAGCCTGAAACCCATAAGTAGTGTCAATCAAAATTTCCATCAAAGGAAGTTGAAAACCATCCTTCAAACAGTGGTGGTTGAGATCCCAAAAGTCGATGCAGACTCTGATATGTCTGTTCTTTTTCCTGACGGGCACAATGTCAGCTAACAATTAGGGGTACTGGACCCCCTTCACGAAGTTGGATCTAATGATCTTATCATCCTTAGCCTCTATTGTGGCCCCATGAGACAGGCACATCATTCTATAAGGCTATTAGAACCCATGATGGTTAGTTTGAAGACTGAGGTGGTGGATAGAGACATGAGGATCTACTCCTGACATCACATTATAACACTAGGAAAACACATCATGATGTTTCTTTAGGATGTCCACGTACTGTTGTTGCTCTTCATCAGGCATAGAGGCACTAATCAATGTGGGCTTTGAATCCGTCTCGCTGCTGAGGTTCACCTATAAAAATTCATCGACCATGGTGGAGACACCTTCTTCGAAAGATGGAGGAGTATCCAACAAATCTTATTCTTCACTCATGGAGGATGGATCCTCAGTGGGAGGTGATTCCTATGAATCAGCAGATCCTAAGGGGAATCTGGTGTCGGCCTGAGGAGAGGTGGACCCCAAATCAGGGAGATTTTATACTGCCGAAAACATAACAATGAAGGTTTTTCATCTGATCCCATATGGTCTTCGGCCCAAGGGGCCACACTTGATGATATCAAACGAATATTGGTGCATCCTCTTGAGCCGATTTATCCTAGCCCATTAAAACAAGCAAGTATGACGTATTGTTGTTTCCATGGGGTTGACATCCCAACACATTATAAGAGTAGGGGGATCTGGGATCACTCAAGCTTGATTTGTATAAGAATATGAGGTAATCATCCGGTGTCTCTTATAATTGGGAATGAAATTCCCCCTCATTCCAAAAAACAACATATCATTTCCCTAGATTTGGGGTCGTATCCTCCAAATGGTGGATCAAAGAAATGTAGACATCATCCGGGTCTATCCACGGGTCGCTTGCAGCCATAGTGTGTTCAACTTCATTAGTATATATCTTCTTGTCTTCATCTTTTAATAGTCAAAATCTAGGTATCGGGCTTCACAAGAGGCAAAGGGAGATGCATCACCTTAGAGTAATCCTACTCAACCATTAAAGGAGTACTTAAGTCACTAGGGATATGATGAAGGGGGCTCTACATGCAGGTGAAGCCATGGCCTACCCATCAACGCATTGTAGGAGGTGTCCTGGGAGACAACCATGAACTTGGTGATGGATACCATGCCACCAAATTGGGACTTCAGGTGGATCTTGCTACTAGTGTATGTTTCGTTCTGTCATAACCTATAATTTTCATGTCGAAAGGGACTCAGATCATCCTTGGAAAACCCCAATTTTCAAAGTGTCTAGGTCATGATTAGGTTGATCCTAGAGACTGTGTCGACAAGAAATTGATAAAACCCCATTCCATTGATGTGGCTGGTGATGTATAGTGGGAGGAGGTTCCCCTGTATGGTAGAGCCTTCATCTTCTCTAGAGAAAGAGATAATGGCCTGACATTCAGCATGCACGATTGCCTCATCATGGAAGGATTCTGTGGATGCTAGCTCCATCTAAAACTAAAGGGGGATTCTTAAAGCCTCAATGAGGGCTTCATGGGTATCCACTGACAGGTAGAGAGACTCGTAGTAATGATTGAGTGATTCATAAGTATATCATACTTTCATGCCAAGTGTGACCTTCTACTTACAAGAGTTCGTTCGATGGTATGGGGTATGACGGAACCTTATGGCTGAACTGGTGGCTGAATGGTGCTGGGAATGTCCCACTTCTCTCTATTAGAATCTTGTGGAGCAACCACCCGATGAGGAATTGACGAATGAGGCTGATACACAATGAAACATGGTTGATCGTAGCACGACTGTGGAGGTTCTTCCTGAACATGTAACACAAAGGGTGATGAAGGCTGACCTGATGATACCAGATGAGGAAGCTGTGTATGTGGAGCTATGTTATGGGCCTATTGTTTTTTTGGTGGAATGCACATATTTTTTGGAATTATTTAACAGGTCATTCGGACGAAACATATATCCATGGCTTCATCGACGCTGGTGACAACTATGGACGTTCGATTGATCTATCTGGCGCTCCACCTCGTCTAGAATCTTGTATGGGTTTACCAACTCCACGGTGTTAACCGAAGTGTTACATTGATTGTCACATGAATAATCCTCCTCCCCCAGAAAGATTCTAGGGCTAACCTTCATCTATGGGTGCATGAAGTCGCCGAGAGTATGAGATAATGATGGCATCAGTGAGGGACTTTGTATCCCCTTGTGTCGTTGATGCTTGCTCTTCTGGTAATAGGGAGGTTGAGACGTCGACGCAGATGTAGTGGCCATGGGTGACGCGATATCTTCTAATGTCTAAGGTAGATCCATACATGCGTGGATAATACCATGGACATGGTCTACTTCCTTTCGAGCCATCCAGTCATCATATTTTTGAGACCCGCGGTTAGGAACCTGATACCACTCACCCTCACTGTCATTGCCTCTATCTAGATTCATGAATACACATGTCACCTGTGCCAGAGCTGGGCCTAACCAATGTATGTTGTTATTATCCTAGTCTTTAAGCTAGTATTTAAACTCATATCACTATTTGAGTGTGTGACCTATGATCCGGTGATAGGGTAGTAGTTGGGGAAATCAGAGAGATCCGCCTATACGGGCCTCCTGCATTCAAGAAACCATAGAATTACTTGTTCCAAGGAACTTCAGAAATAACTGAGGACTGAAGACTCATTAAATTAGTAGGTCCGGTTTCTCTTGTCTGGTAAGGGGATATGGGATCCAGGCCCTTACGAGGGGCTGATGGAGCCCATTGAGGAGGTGGAACTTGGAAATCTTCCCTAGTTGGAGGTGGCACATTACGCGGGGGAGCCTGCCGATTATAAGGGGGGTGATGTTGGGATGGAGGATGTGCCTGAAGTGGTAGGCCTCTGCATGGATGTGGAGGTGGATCCACTGGTAAAAACTCTAGTTTCCTGGGGGCTTCTATTTTGGCCATCGTAGTGGGCTCAGACTTAGTGACCCATCTCATGGGAACTATAGGAGGAAACAAACATGCCTTATTGGCCTTTTAAAAGGATTCCTCTAGACTCTAGGCCTTATTAGAGATATCCCGGAATCCCCCGGGGTAATTATGAGAAATGAGAGAGGGGAATAGTTCATTTTTGAAATTCCCCACACACAATTTTAAGAGCTATTCCCGAGTCAGCGACATATCCAAGGAGTAGGTGAAGCCTTTCCACCAGGAGATAAATCCCATAATGCACTCGTCAGGCCTCTGCTTTCACTTGAAGAAGTTTGCAATACTCGTCTTTAGGATGGTAGAGCTGAACTGGTAATGAAACTGTCAATGGAGATCTTCCCAACCGGTGACCGACCTAATAGGGAGCTGGTTGTGCCAGACAAATACAGGTCCTTCCGATGTTTATTAAAACCACCGGAGTTGGGAAGCCTCTTGCTATGCCAGAGTTCCTAGGATAGGTCCATACTTTGAGATTAAATGGGAAAAATTCTTTACTGGATTTCCCATCCCATTAAAAGTTGAAATGACGGGGTTTCTGAAACCCAGCGATGTTGGCATATCATCCACCCATGCTAGATATTGATTACCATCAGGCGACATGTCCACCTATCGAGTCTCCAAAGCCTCAATATGGGAAATGAGTGCTTCCATTGGATCATCTGGGCAGGGGTTCCCATCATGACGGGGATCCCTAACCACCAATGCATCGGTAGGTTCTTCAACATGATAAGCAGGCCCAACGAATCGTGGTGCGGCTGGTGGGATGACATCCAGAGCGGCTGGGGGAACCTAAGCTGGGTCTTGAGAATTACTAGGCCGCACAGGTCTATTTGGTGACAAATATCAAACCCCCGTTCCATCATCTCTTTCTTCAAACCTATCTATGTGATTGGTATGGTCAGGGTCACCTAGAGGCAACTTTCCTTGGGAATTTTACCTTCCCCTACTACCCCTATTGCCCTGAACGAGGATCATCGTAGTTTGGTCTCCTCTCTGCAATGCATTCAGCAGGGCGTTCATTGACAATATTTTTCTGCTCCAAGATTTATTGATTCAATGCGAACATTTCAGGATCATATTCCATCTTCTACACTAATCTAGATAGGTCAGAAGGTTTGACGACCACAAGATTCTCTTTGACCAAAAAGGGAATCTGGCTAAAGACTAATGACACGGTTGGCACGAGAAGATCGATTATATTTGTCTACTGGTTAGTATTCCTTACCAGTGGATCCAATAGGTGTGGCACTCCCCTAGGGGGTATGATCTCTTCAACAATCTATAGCTCATTCACTCAATCTGATAGGTCGGCCATGTTAACCATGAATCTACCTGGGGGGCATGTTTTCAATATCTCCTAGAAAGTCCGGATGGTGCCAGATAGAATAGAAATGGAGGGTGGTTTACATCCCCTAACCACAGAACTGAACATGGGTGGGGGGAATCCTCCATTATAATTATGTGGAGAACTATAAATATATGAACACATCATTGTTGTAGGGTCCTATAGAGACTGCGCGACTGAGAGCTTTGGGCCATAGGGAGTGCATCCAAGTAGACCATGCTACATTGCATATCAATATCGTCAAAATGATCAAGACTCTTGGGGTTATCCACTCACTGATAATGGAGAAAGAAGTGAGTAGTCCAGATGGTTTGGTGAAAACATGTGACTTCCTCCTGGGTCAGGGATTCCAGCGCACTGAAGTGAATGTTTGCGATTGGCCAAAACATCTATTGGAAATGATCTATTGAAAGCATTTCCTACAAAATCCCCAGACCAGATTCATGATCCAAGCCTTGGTTTTTCCACTCCTCAACTTGGGGCAGCTACGGGACCGGTAACAACACCAAATAAGACCGATGAGATGGTATACTGGTCGGTGGAGAATACGATGAAAGAGATGACAAGCCGCCACATCTTTGGTGGTCTTATGATGAATGCAATGACAGAGCCAACACATAGTAGTAAGATAGATTGGATACCACATTTTTTAGTGCATGGGCTCAAATTAATGGTGGTGGGACATGTTTCTGGTCATCCTCCATTGGTCCCTAGAATAACTCTCCATGATCTCTGGTCGAGGCAGAGAGTGATTCTGGTGATGAAAGGGGGGATTGCATGGCTAGGACTTTAAAAAATGAAAAATATTTCCCCTCCTATATATATCTTCAGAGGGAGGAGGTAATCTAATGGACCTCACATTCTAGAAGGATGAGGATGATATGCCTTGTTTCTACCCCGACCCTTGACATAGAGGATTGAGGTTATGGTTCCATTGATGAATCACATTACGCCATAGAATTTGAGAAGCATATAAGCTTAACCATGTTCTGAAACATCTCATAATTCTTCATATTTCATCGTCGAACCGCCCTCCTACACCGGGGTGTCTATTCATTACAGGTTAGGTGTTTGGATCGAGGTGGAGCTTTAGTTGAATTGATGTTGGGGAAGAGACGACTTCTTCCTGGGTGAGATTGGGTGTGAGGAGAACCTTGGAAAATGTCAAAGGGGACATGAGGGGGACCCCCCATGTCCACTGGATGGCATGCAGATGGAATTCCCAAAAGAAGTTCTATAGAAGGCAGGACCTCTGTTGGAGCTATTAAGAGCATGGGAAGGGCCTCCATGCTTGTTTCTTTTGGTAGCGTCGGTATGAGGAGGGTCCTTGTACTGGTCGATTTGAACATGGGTACGACCTCCGTGTTGGGTGCAAATGATGTGAGGAACACCTCCACTTCTCTGACTGTTGGGATGAGGTGGACCTTCTTTGGTTGCTGTAAGGACATGGGGAATACCCACATGCTAACAGTTGACCGGACATGTATCATCTACACATCGGTGACCTATGACTGGAGTAACGACTCTATACATGAGGTCATAGGTGCGGAAGAGGTTTCCATACTGGGTGTCAAAATAGTGGGGATGAACTTTTCTTAGATTGATTGTGGAATGGGTAGGACCTTCACACTGATCTTGGTAGTGGGACATTCATGTGCTTTCATTTGTGGTGAGACGGGGAGGACCTCCGTTCTGGATGTCGATGTCGCGGTTCATCCCAAAACGGATGCAACCTTTTTTGCTGACCAGGAGAGTCATCCCAACCTACTGGTGGGGACGTTGGGGCTTTGATACAAGACAAGAATATATATTCCCCTACTCAGTATGAATGGAATATTGATGGTTTGTGTCAGTAGTGTCACCGGCCACATGATCCGTTAATGATGATGCCCCCTGGAGGGCGTCCTCTTCCGCTTGCACCCGATGCTGGTGTGCGGTTAACCAAACTTGGGTCATTGGTGTAGGTGCATAAATCACCTAATCCTAATCCTATAGGCTTTGCTGGAGGTGATGACACATCATGGTGGGTGTTCTCCTTGGTGTCCTTTGGGATAAGATTACAACTACGATGCCATGGACTTCCCTCACCACATTAGCGTAGGAGAGGGAGTCATTGAGGCGTTCTAGGGAGAGGCTCCTGGAAGAATTGTAGTTCAGAGTTGGAGCAGTTTCTCCTTGCACGACCCTTGGGGGTGGCGGTGAGAGTGAGAAATAGTAGGTTATATGTCATATCAGTCCATATCCTCGGTTGGTATAATCCCCACTTCGTCATATCATTGGACAAGGTGGTTAATCACATTTATCTGAATGAATTCAGATAGAGAGATTGGGAATGGCTGACCAGTAGATGTGGCTGTGGAGGTTCCCATGAGAGAGATGGGGCCACGTAGTATTGATGTGTTGACGTTTTCCTAGCCCATGTGTTGGAGGGTGTGAAGTGATGGGTTTCCTTCCATAGTAGCTTGGGTCCTGAAAAGCATGGAGATTGAACCATTAGTGTTGAGATGGAAGGAAAGCGACATCCGACCCCCTAGCACCATTCCTTCTTCCATGGTTGGTATCAAGGATCCATACTGACAACATCGCATGCCGGTATGTCTAACGTTCAACAGACCCAATTTCTGGTGAGTTTCACGACATGAACACTATTTTCTTGGAGTGACATGATGTCATCTAGCTTGATTTAGTGACATGCTAATCCGATTATGACTCAAACACTTCTAACATCCGTGTTGATGAATATATTTTCATTTTGGGTTCACCATTCATATTTATAATGGTTTCAACAGGGTTCACATCTGAATGTGAAGGAACGTGATGATTTGTTTCCCCGCATTCATGATTTTTGAAGGTTGGTGACATCAGTTTCTTATTTACAAACATTTTATCGTTGATATAAATGAGATGATGGGATTTCAATTTCACTTTCCATGGATTACTCCTCAAAATTCATTGCATAGTCCAAGTCTCCCTTAAAATTTAAGATGTTGTTCGTGAAACTCTTCCAAAGACCATGTATTTATGGATGCTAGTTAATTAAGTTACTTCTGTCTGGACCTTCCAAGAGGTCAAGTCAATATAGTAACCTTCGATCAGGAGAGTAGTCATGTTGGACATCGCTGGTGTGTCTGGACACTAGAACATTAATGTGTTTGGGTTTATTTTCTTTTTGATAGAGATTATCGAGGAAACGGAATCCCGAGGAATCCCACATCGAGTGAGGGGAATTATATTTCATATGCATGTCTCTGAGTTTTTCCCCATCTTCCCATGTTTATCAAAAGTTATTTTGTGAGTTTAACATCTAGCAAGGATGGATCAGACTAATCTGAACACTAATAAGAGTGGATCAAGTGGGTGCAACCCCAGGAGGGAACACTAATGTTGTATCTAACGCATGGTTAGATACCCAATTGCTGATAGGAGCAGTGAGATAGTGGGTGAAATGATATCTCTAGGATGTGGCAGCCCGGGTAAGAATTAGGATGTATATGGATGGTGGAGAGTGGATGGAGAATGAGATGGAACCCACGTGAGGATGACTATGATGTCAGGATTGAGCCTCAAAGAGACCTCCTACGTATCCCAGTGGTGGGGAATCAAAGTCCACATAGTTCGGGATGACTGTATAGAATTGGGGTGTACACATTGGAGAACAACCCAATGATATACTGGGGATTACACATGGTTATCGGCTCAGGTTGGTCTGATGCCCGGGGGTGGACCAGAGATGTGGGTCCAAACAAAGGGGACTGCAATGACTTACTTTCGATTGAAGACTACGATGACTAACCACTGGTTGGGGTTCCAGCAACTTACCTCTAGTTGGGGTTAGAACGACTTACTACTGTTTGGGGTTCCAACGGCTTACCGCTGGTTTCGGTTCCATCAATTTATTGCTGCTTAAGGTTACAAAAGATTACCCTAGGTTGGGGTTCCAATGGCTTGCTGCTGGTTGGGGTTCCAACAGCTTACCACTGGTTGGGGTTCCAGTGAATTACTACTAGTTGGAGTTCCAACAACTTACCAATAATTGGGGTTCCAATAGCTTATAACTAGTTGGGGTTCCAACGGCTTACAGCTGGTAGGGGTTCCATCGGATTACCACTGGTTGGAAGCCGAATCTATGGGAGGTATCCTACGTTCCCGGTCTAGGGGACAAGGATCTAAGCCCACATAGTTTGTATGAATACAGTCTAACATCATGTAGGATAAACGGGGGGCATATAGTTTAACATCATGCATTATGAGGGTTTACCGATGTGGGGTGGTCAGGAATGATGGGTGATGGGCTTGAACATCAAGGAGGCTTTCTATGTACCTTTCCTATGGGACAAGGATTAAAATATATGTAGTTAGGGATGAGGAATAGTGATTAATGTCATGCGGGATGAAGTTTAACCGACATTAAGGGGTCGGGACAAGAAGGTGCTGGGCTTGAAGCTTAAGGAGGCTTCCTACATACCTTTCTGAAGAGACAAGAATCAATGTCCATATAGTTCGGGATGAGGGATACAGTTTTACATCATGCTGGACGAAGGTGAACTGAAGTGAATTGGTTGGGGAATGTAAGTGTTGGGATTGAACCTCAGGGTGAATTCTTACATACCATTACAAGGAGATAAGGATCCAAGTCCACATTATTACTCGATGAGGGATACCGTTTGACGTCATGCGAGACGAAAGTGAACCGACGTGAAGAGACAAGGATAAGTAGGTGTTGGGTTTGAAACTCAGGGAGGATTCCTATGTACCTTTACTAGGAGACAAGGATAAAAGTCCATGAAGTTAGGTATGGTTTGGGGATTATAGGCTATGGTGGTCTAGGAAGGATGCCATGGTCAAATCTTACTCTAAGCCTAGATGATTCATGTTGGGTGTGAGAAAAAAAGACAGCAAGGACCTCATGATCACATCAAGAAAGTTGTGTCCATAGAAAGTTGAGTGGGGATTACATGTGGTTAGGAGCCCAAAAAGGAAACATGGTATTATGATTGGTTAGCATCCCAAAGAGGAGACAATGGGTTATGCGTGGTTAAAGGCGCTAGGAGATGGATACTGGGACTTACTCAAGGATGGAGGCCTAATGAACAAAAATCCCATAGAAAGAGGGATGGGGTAACAAAGGTCTAGGTGCCCATCTCTCCTCTAGTCTTTCAAAGGGAAGAAGTGAGGAGGAGTAGGGATGCTACCTCTTTCATGAAAGGCTAGGGGATTACACAAAGATGGTTTCCCTTCCCTACGGACATACTTCACTCTATCAAAGAGAATCCCATTCCATGTGAGTAAGATCTCACTCCTATGGATATGAGCTGGCATAGAGAATGTCCGAGGTGGGGCAACCCGGGTATAATTCATGGGGCGAGGCCACCTTTTAATTTCATGTGCTGAGGATGATGTTTCTTGGGAGTTTAACGTCCTACCGCTCGGACAAGGTAGGTTCACTCTGCAACCCTAAGACTTACATAACTGATACCCACCCTCCCTTAGTGAAGGGAAGGCATCAACGCTGCTGTGGTGAGTCGTTCTTATTGAGTGAACCATTGAGGGGATCAGGTTTTCATGGTTATGGAAAGAATAAATAGGCCTTAGCGTGCCTATGGTATTAAGAATAAGTCTAAGAAACCTAATGTAAAGCACCGCTCAAGGGACCTTGAATTGACATTGTATGAACCTTGAGGGGCGTGTTACAGAAGGTTTTGTGAAGAAAATGGGTTCACAGGAAAGGACCATGTGATACTCTAGTGCTCCACAGAGTGAAGGGACTCTGGGAAGGGGTATGCATTGTGATGTGGGGTGTCCTTGCATAGGAATAGGGTATAGATTTTTACGAAGGTAATTATAGAAGTAGAAAGTCATTTGCAGAGTAGGACATCACTGAGTGAGGGTACCTTGAAAAGAATAGGACTGCAAATCAATGCTCTTAACGAAACATAGTTACCTCGCCTTAGCATTTGGTTCACATGAGTATGGGTTGTACTTTTCTAAGCATGAGTGCTTTTCGAAGACCCGAGTCCCATTATGTTACGACTTGATGTTTTTCAATGGAAATTCCCTTCTTATGATTTTGTCATAAAATCACATGAAAACTCATCATAATTAACTACTATGTTCTAAGTGACCTTTAAACATAAGTTTATCACTTCTGTATTATGAATTTTGAAAATCTGACACACACGGTTGTGTTCAAGATGATTTTTGGAGTCTAATAAAACAAAAATTATTTTTGGTGAATATTAACCTACCCTTATGAATAGTAACATACCCTTATGAATAGTGATATACCCTAATTAATAGTAACCTTACCTATGATAGTATAAAAATAATATTCAGGTGAAAGTATGATGTACCTATATTTTAGAATAAGTAAATAAATGTTTTAATTTTTTTAGTAATAAACCATGATTTTAATTAAATATTACATTAATCATATTTAGAAAATTAATTTTTAAAAACGGACTTCATTTTTGGATTTTTCAGGTCAATAAATGGTTTAAGTAAATTATTGGGATTTTTCTGAAATACATGAATTTTTGATGAATAGTGAAATACTGTAATTTACAAAAATAAGCTAAATAAGCTAATTATAAGGTCATGTGTGAAGTTATGCTGATGTAATACCACTTGGTTCGGTATCACATGTTACAATTACTATTATTGGTCATTCAAGACTCACTATTCCTTGTCTTAGGGAAAATTAATAAACTAATGAATTTTATATTAAGGAAACCCCTCTCCCCTCCACTATAAAAACCACCCTTCACACCCTCATTTCCTCACACCTCTCAAGCTCCAAGACATCTCTAAACTCTACCCAAACATCTTCCCTAGCCCCTCTCACACGTTCAATAGATGCTGGTCTCATCAAAAAACCACGCCTAGCTTCTTTAAGGAGAATCTCAAGAGGAGGATTTAAGAGGTAATTTCACTCCCTCTTCTCCTTTAATTTCCTTTCATGTTCAAGTTCATTTCTTGATCTCTCCACACCTATCTTCATCCAAATGGTATTTTAACTCCATTATTATAAATATAATAGAATTTTATGATGATAATGGGATATTATATCATCAATCCCCCTTTCCCCCATCCTTTTATTTTATTAAAGAGAACGTTGTTCGTGAGGTGTTAATTTATCACCTTCAAAAATAACTTGCTTTCTTCTTCCATTTCTACCTTCAGATCTGGTCATGAAACCATTTTTTGGTTGAAATAGAATTTTTTTATATGTATTATTTCCTATTTAATGTTCTGGAAATAACTTATGTCCATATTACTAAGTGATAAATTAAATCAAGTTCGTTGTGATTGAAAAACCGCCCAAATTAACCCAAATAATCATCATTTAATTCTTATCTAATGATTCATCCACATGGATATAATATGATTCATTATAAGATAATTAAATATCATGTAATATCATTAATAAAATGTAATATCACTTCTGAATGTTTACCCATGTTCTACCAAAACATCAATTTTAGAATACAAGTGAACCACTCAAGAAAACCATAAAAACAAACATTCCCGAATATTGTTTTTAAACTCTATAACTCATCCAAAGGCACATAAAATCACTTAATGAAACCATAATGAACCATATTAATGTAAAAAAGGTTCTCAATTTCTAATTAATGAATATAATTTCAATATACAGTACATTAAATAGAAGGAAGCATTCCGATATAAGGTAAGGGGAAAATCTCAAACCCAATTTTCTTTCTTCGGGTTCTACCTCTTTCACTCAAATTTGTTATGGTCACTTCTTAAAAATCATTTGTTCATCATTAGCCTACCTTTTCTGGGATATACATGTTTTATAATGATGTTTATGTCAATCAAAATGTTTTCCAAAATAACACTTCTTTTAAGAAATCAACTTTTACCTCTCATTCATGGTTGATGGTTCTTATATCATGTATGATGTTCCCTCTTTCTTTTGGGAACCAAATGCTTATGAATGTATTCATATGAGATGAAACCCATTCCTTAAGATGGGTTAGTAATGTTCATTATTTATATATGTTCTATGTGGCATGCATGATAATGATAATATTATGAGGTGACAGGTGCGCCCAGAATTATATAGCGCAATATGAATGTTTGAATGTGACGGGTGCGCCTAGAATTATACAGCGCTCCAATGCATTGGGTAAAGTGATGAATCTCATGAGTAAACGTGAAATGATGTGTGTACAAGATGCTATCATGGTTCAAAAGTATGTGAGATAGTTAACTACTAATATATGATGTTTCATTTTTATGCATTGCCACATTTCAAGTCTTTTATTTATGCTCCTCTCATGTTCATGATCTTTTTCCTATGTCATGATTATTCTCACCCCATGCTATATTATTCTTATCTATCCTTTTACTGGGATTTTAGAACTCCTATTTTTTTTTATATACTCATGTGGATACATGTACTAAATAGAGGAAAAGTTCAAATAAGAATCTAGAGAAGAAGAAATTAAATAAATTTTTATGATTGATGTTGTAATTGTTATGTATAGTCATAGTTTTCCCAAGAAAAAAAACCTTTAGATTCTATATGTGTCATACTATTATGTTGTTTATCTTTAAAATTATTTAATAGTAATGTAAGAAAAGGCAAGGTCACTATACATTAGAAATCTCCCTCTTTCGCGATAGCTTGTGAGTTCCACAAAGGGCATCCCTACTGGAAGAGTGGTTGTACTTAAGAAAAAGGAAATGTACTTAGGGATGCTCAAGTAACTTGAATAGAACATTTTTCTTGAGGTTTCATAGAGTAGAGTGTTCTTAGTGATTTGATAGATGAGAAGGAGAATGGTCAGGGTATTTTTCCTTTAGACTCGAGGGGAGTCTGATATTTATAGAAGAGGGGTGGCACAAAGATTGGACAGATCGGTTCGAAACCACGTGCCACTCCATGATAAACTGTAGATTGCGTCAAGTTTTTTGTAATCATGGAGTCAACCGTCATCCCCTACTCAGCACAAATCCATCCTTGGCTCCCTTTGAAGCACTCAGGGAGGCTTCCATCAAGTTCAACGGGATTGCATAGTTCGATCTGGTTACCTCCACGATGTGAAGCTTCCAGTAAATTGTGTCATAACCACGAAGCCTCCCACGTCTTTTACTCTGCGGTGACTGAAGATGGGGATTCAGCTATGCGTTGACCGTGGTGCTAAGGGGCTCCACAAATGGGCTTTGAGAGATTGCCCATTTGTAAAATTGGTTTATCTTTTGTTCCTTTTCTTCTGTACATACATTTTAGTGCCAACAACATTATTCCGCTCGTAATAAATTATTCCCTCTAAATTTCATTCATAAACTAAAAGAGATGAGGGTACTTCTATTTCGTTTCTTATTATGGTTCCCATGTTTCTTCCAAAAAATTGTGGTTCCTCCACAACAATTTGACCATGTTATTTTTTTTTCTTTGTAGAACCATGTCTCGACAATATAAGACCATCACCAGTTTATCCTCATGTGAAATATCATCCTTCAATTGGGATACCTCTAGATTCAGAAAATGTGAGTGGTCTCATATGTACATCCTCAAGAAGGATACATGGAACACATAATATACATGAAATGTGTTATCTTAGAGTGATAGTTGATAAGACAAAACTGTTATATAATCAAGGATCATTAAAGGATCTATATATCTTGGATTATGCTTTACCTTTATTACAAATTTCTTGAATTTATTCCACCATGATATACAAAGGAAGATTTCATATTCAACCTCAAACTCAATGTATCATCGACAACTATCTATATATATTTTCTATTGACATTGTGTGGGTTTCATATGACACTGAATAGATTAAGCATTGTCTTTCATCTCTCAGATTATATAGGGTCCCATTATTTTCCACTCTGAATCATTTTCCCACCATGTTGGAGTCAAACACCCCTTCCCATAAAGAGCCTCATAAGGTGAAATTTTAATATTAGAATTGAAATGGTTTTAATATTTTAACTCTACTAGGGGAAAGTGTTGATCCTAAAATATTTTTAAATCGAATTAATATGATCTTAGTATAACCTATAGAGTATAAATGGTTCTTTAATATTTACAATTAATATGAGGCTGATAAGAAATGATGAATCTCATTTAGGTATCTCATGATTGATACATGATTCTATAAAACCCTTTGGAAAACATTATATCTCAATTAGATAATATATATAGTTGAAATACATGTAGTCTCATGAGTTCCCTTATATATATATATGTTCTAGAATGTTGGTGAAGAGATAAAAATTCATTGTTAAAAATGAAATGCACTAAATGTTTCTGGAAATCAAAAGCCACCATGTTGGTATTATTTATTTTAGGTGTCCTGGGGAATCCAATGATGAAATCCATGGTTATTTTTTTACCATTTAAATACTGGTATAGGTAATGGTTTCATCATACCCTTGGTCTTTTTTCATTCAACTTTTAATTTTTGTCATACCATGTATCAAGATACAGATTATGCTGTCTCCCTCTTCATGTTATCCCACCGAATGTTTTTCTTCAAATCTCTATACATCATAGAGATTACGGAATGAAGAGAAAATAGGATATATCTATATCATAAAAAAGTTCCATATTTAGTTATAGTTTTCATTGGACACATATCCAAGTTCTATAACATATAACTCTATCTTTAGAAAAGTTTATATCTGGATTATTCACTACCTTTTTTCTATAGCACAACATCTTTTTTTGGACCCCCTCGATCCTCTCTAGAATGCATGGTTGAGGAGTTATTTCAGAAAGGTATGATAACGATCATTTTATAATTCCAAGGGACATATTTTGTATGTCCAAGAATAAGGGATCCCATAAAATCCCCATCATGGATAGTGTTCCATGATCCTTTCTTCTCAGATCATCTTACAATTTGTTCAAATTCTTAGGATGATAATGAATTGAAAAATCATAATTTTTTATCATCTATAAACACCTTTGTTAGCACATATTGATCTCAGTTTTTGTTAATATATACATGAGGAATTTATGATTTGTGTATTTTTCACAATTATCCCTATAGAGAAATTGTTTCCAAATTTTCCATGTGAAGATCACTATATATAATTCAAGATACTCTGTTGGGTAGTTCTCCTCAAGGATCATTAATTTTTGGGAGGCATTGGTTATCAATTCATTATCATTCATGATTAATAATTATTAGGTAAATGATTTTAGATCATTAATCCTTCCCCAAATAGTGGGTAAATTGAGAAAAAGTTGTTTATTATCCTCTTCTTCATCTCTTTAAATATTTCTTCACATTTATCATTCTAAAAAAACATCACCCCCTTCTAATTTATATTGGTTAGTGGGAAATAAAATCGCAATAATTTACTCACAAATAGATGATAGTAACCAACTAATCCTAGGATACTATTTAATTTTGTCAGAAAGGTGGTTCTGGGCCTTCCTTAAATTTCCACTATTTTAAAGGATCAATATGCATCTCTTTTCCTGTGAAAACATCACCCAATAATGTTACATTCTCCAGCTAAAACTCCCATTAATTGTACTTTTCATACAAATTTTATTTTCATATGTTCATAAATATAAATTTAAAATTCTTATCAATTTCCTCTATTCTATTTGAGTATAAAATAATATTATATATAAAGACTACCAAACATTTTTTGAGGTCGTCCCTGAATACTCTATTCATAAAGTCTGTAATGATTAAGAATTAGTGAGTCTAAATAGAATCACTATGAACTCATAGTTCCCATACCTCGTATGAAAATAAGTAATGGGAATATCCTCCTTATTCATAGTTAATTGATAATATAAACTCCAAAAATATAACTTATAGATCTATTGGGACCCATATAGTTAATAGAATAAGGCATAAATCCATGGAAGTGGATACTTGTTCTTTATCAAGATCTTGTTGAGATCAGAATAATAAATTAAGGAGTATAGTTTTGCATCATTATTTTGGTTGAATAGTAACATTTCACACCAAGGTGAAGCACTTGAGAAAATAAACCATTTATCCATATTATTCAAAAGATTATTCTTTCCACTCTCAAAGTTCAATAAATGGGAATTATATATGGACTCTTGGATATTTAAAAATATTTTAGTATAGTTTTGATCAAGTAATAAATATCTTGGAATGATGGAAGACTAGAAAATTCATTACAGAACACATATATGAATTCACTTACAATGGGTTTTTCATCATGAATGATATTCTCCATAGTCTCAATCATTTGATCTATACATTCTTACGTGAAAGGCAATAATATCCAAGCAGGAGATGATGATGCAATAAGAGATTCATCCTTATACATGTAATTTTATAGAATCATTATGTGATTTGTGATAGGGAGGGTGATTTCATTATCTTATTAGGTTATGTGGTATCTCTTAAAGGAAATCTAATCCATTCCCAGAATAATATCAAATTCAGCTAAAGGTAGTATCAAAATTTTTCCTATGAAATTCAACCTGCAAATTTTACAAGTATAGGAATTATATATGTAGAATGTAATAATTTCCCAATTTTCCTTTTTCATCTAATATTAAACTACCTTGTTTTTTATTGGTGGTTGAATAGTTCCACTAATATTGCATGATATGAGGGAATATGTAGAACCATAGTAAATATAGAAATTTTAGGTTCATGAATGGATGATAAACCTTTTACATTTTTATTTTGGTTCAAATCAAATACTACATCCAAAATAGACTTAGGGATGAGAATTTTAGAACTACTGATCACATGAAAGGGAAACTATGAAAATTGAATGGATAACTCATCAATGACATATATTCCATAAACTATAAGTTTTTATGTTTCCATATAAGTTATATTTGACGTATTTTATAATAAAAAATATTGTAATAATTATTTTCCCCTTAATAATGGTTTATAATTAGAGTTTGAATTTACTAGGGAATATACCATGGGAGTTTCAGTCCAATTGTATAAAAGGTCTCTTTTTTATACACGAGGTCTTGATCGATTCCAGCTCAATGTGCCCTTTTGGTGTTATTACCCGTAGGTACAGCTGTGAAAATGCCACATCAAATTTTAGTAGACAAACATGTATTTATTTTATTGTAGACTAGATACTCCATGCATCAAAAACATTTACAGATCTTTTACTATGTTTAGTCATAACCCAAGGGATTTAACTAGAGTTTTCTGTTCATAATTCCAAAAAATAACAAGACTTTGATCTGATACCAACTATGATAACCCTTAACTTTAATAGACATTAATTAATGAGTTATTACATATTGAAAAACTTAATTCAAAACCATAAGATTATGTGTCCTAATTTCTTTGAGTAATTAGTTATATATACTATAAAATTGAAATAGGAATACAAAGACACATACTAAAACTCCATAACATGCCCTAAAATTTCTTTTATATTCTAAAACAACATGGGATGATCTATGGAAGTGCATAAGAATGGGGTGAGATATAAATCCAAAAACGGGAACAATCAAAATATAGCATGATGAATGTATTAAAACGGAGTGAACATGCATATCAAGGTAACATAATAGGGGTTAGAATCATAAACATGAACATTGAATCATGATATTATAGGAAAATGTAATGGAAATGTAGTAATGAGGGAACAACATAAAACCTGATATCATAAGAATAAGTTATGAATAAATTCCAAGACATCATAACATAACATGGTTTTTATAAACATAAATTTGTTATATATAGAATATAATGAGAGAAAACTATTTCCAATTTTAATATAGGGATTTAAAATATTGGTCCCACACGTCACATTCATATCTTGTACGTGCATAAGTGTTCCACATAGATCATACAACATAAAAATTTATATCATAACTTTAAATTCCATGATTAATGATTGTGGTTAACAAAAATGGAATTCTAACGTCAATGGAATATAGGTATATATTTGTGAATACCATTGACTATAGGTGGGGAAGGGTATTGACTATGTAAGTGTTTGGTATGGTAAATCACATGATTATTTTTCTAGTATAATAGGTGTATATAAAATCTTATAGAAGGGGTAAATGAGGGTGAAAATAGATATCTCATTACAAGGAAATCAAAATTATATTAAATTTATGTTTAAAAACACATTAAAACATGGAATAGTGTTAATAAAAATGTTATTAATATAAAGAAAGTACTAGAAATAAAAAGAAGAAAAGAGAGACTATTACATTGTGAGCATGTTTCTAAAATCATGGGAGGAGTTTTCTAAGATCCTGGGGACAAAATGGGATGTCTTTAGAGATGGACGGGTAGATTCAAATCATGATCCAAAGGTTTTAAATGAATATAAATGGAATTTTGGGTTTGTTTGTAAAGAAAAATAGTGGATAATTCTTTAACCATTAGTAAAACAAGGTTTTGGACTCTCTGTGAGAAATTAATCCAAACTAAAAAACTTTGACATGGTTTCTAAAAAATAAGAGTGTATTTTATTATTATATATTAATAATAACCTAAATTATTTAAATAACAGCTTTTGTGATTTTAAAGTGATTCATTTTTAAAAATAATTTTATTTTAAAACAACAAAATATTATATCGGTTTTGGAGGATTCATTATGGATTTGGGCAATTAATCAAGTAATATAAAAACATTATTTTAAAGGGAAAAAATAATTTTTGATAGGGATACTATTTATTATATTTATTATATCACTTTTTATCTTTTATGATGTCATAATAAATATTGTATAATTATATTTTATTCAACCTTTGATGAAAAATTTGATTATCTTAGATAATTATGAAAATTTCCCCATTATATAATTTTTACATGGTGATATCAAAATTAATATTTAATTTATCAAAATAATTCTGTAAATAATAAAATTTACACTTTTAAATCATAAATCACCATTTATTGAAAATAATTGTTTTTTATAATAAAAATTTTCTGACCCACATAAAATTACATTTGAATTACAAAAATTATATTATCAGTTAATTTTAATAAATATTATATAAAAATTATTTATTTTCAAAAAATTATTGAATTTAGCAAAATGAGTGTCTTGGTGGAAACTATATATTTCCCAAAAATAAATTTTTTTTCTCATAACATAAAAATATAATATTTATCAAAATTATTTTTTAATCATTGCAATGTAATAATAATGTATAAATATAATCATTAATTTATAAAAAAAATATACCAATTAGTTATGTACTTTATACATAGCCCCTTATTACACTGCTGAATGTCTTAACGGTAAAATGTGTGATGGTGATATTTTCATGGGGTTGGTAAATAATAATGGTTTTGGTCATGATCTCACTCAGCTTGATATTCATCCATAAATGATTTTCGTCATCCATTAGTAGTTGAATCTCAACTTGGCCTTGGAAAAGATAAAAACCCAGTGATGTTATCTCCCTCAGAAGCTCCAATAATTGGGTATCATAAGGGACGATCCTACTGCGCAACGACCTCAATTCCATTACCTATTTCATTTGGATTTATCAAAATACTTAATATATACTAATCATATGATCATTTTTTAGTAACTATATTATTATTAGTTATATTGATTAATGGTATTTTAAATCTTGTAGGATATAAATTATATTGGTCTAAAACTACCAAATTAAGTACATGTTGTTTCTATAAATATATTACTTGATAAGGGATTTATTAATTGAAAAATAGAGTTTAATGTATAAAATTTTGGGGTGTTATAATTAACATGGTATCAATATTAATCTAGAAATAAATTACTGTCAATTAATATAAATAATAATTCAGTGGAGGAATAAAATAATTTATATCTAGAATATACCTAGTTTTTTATATTTTTGACGAAAGAGAAGAATAATCTTGTCACTTTCATATATGGATGTAAGTGATTAGAAAACAAATATTTATGTTTTAACTTATACTATGTTTACGTACTCAAATTTTTATCTTAGTAAGATTAGAGAATTTTTTGATAACTATTTGTGAGGTGTTAAGTTCACTATATGAAAATATATGGAAGGAATAGTTGATATTAAATATTTATAATATTCTTATTAAAAATTTAACAATTGAAAGAAACAGTTTCAGATCCCATTGTAACACAACAATCAGATTGAAAATTTATATAATAGAAAGTGTAAAAGAGATCTTAAAAATCAATCTTATATGTGGTTGAATGATATAAAGAGCTAGAAAAGTGGTAACCAGAACCTTACTAAGAAAAGAGTAAATAAAATGAGTTCGTATAAGAGAAATTAGTTTTTTATGTCCATGAAAATGGGATGTTTTAGTGGAAACATATATTCACTTGGAAATAATCTAGACATTCAATTCCCTTTCAATGGTAAAGATAAAAATTATCAGAAAAATTAATGAAGATGACCTTAGTATTTTATTGACATTGGGGATAGAATTCTATACATCCAAATTCTTACTAGAGTCTTGGATTGAACGTTATAGTGGAATAAAAATTTATTTAATTATTTAATATGATTAAATAAAGGATGAATTGTAAAAAAATTCATGTAGGGGGGGGGGATTTTAAAGGAAGTGGTTATATATTGGAATTTTTATAATCAATTTTGATATTAATTGGAAGAAATTTATAGAAAATATATTTTGATGATTAAGGAAGTCATGAATATTTTTTAAGGGAGATTAATATGGCTCTCTTACATGGACACCATTTATGATAAATGATAAATGATATATGAAAATGGTGAAATTAAATGACTATGATTTTTTTCACTGTTTCATGGTTCTCATAACAATGTCATGGTGAATGTAAATTATTATGGAAATGATGATGAAAATTCTTAATGATATATAGTTTTCTTAGAGAGTGATAGATAAGTCTCTCTTTTTTTACGGTACACTAATGAGGTAATATTGATTATTATGGATTATTAGGTCATTAAATGATGTGTTAGATATATTGAAGAAATTTTTTGAATAATGTATACTATTTTGTTAAGGTGTAATATATTAAATAACGAGGATCTATTATTTCTTATTATATCATAGCATAAGGAGTTCATCATTGCGGTTGGTATTTTTTTAATTTTTTTGAGGAATATTTTGGAGCAATCCCAATACAATATAGGATTCTCAAAATCACTATTTCATTTCATGGATTACAGAAAAATGAATTTTTATCTATCATTTTATGGAATGATTGAATATAGTTTGTTTAGTTAATTGGAAAATGGATTGATCATTATGTACTCAGTATTTTCATTATTTGGGGATACTTATATAGAATAAATCACTCTATAATTGAGTTATCCATGGTTTTTTGTGGATCATTGTTCTGGGTATTCACATATTATTATAAATTTGGTAGATAATGTTGGAAACAATATAGTGAGGTTAATGTTTTACATTTAATGTTTTTAAAATCATTGACCAAAATAGGATAGAGGATTAAAATTATTAATAATATTATTTTTAATAAAAAGGTGAAGCGTAGTCCTTATAATAAGAATGGTTTAGGGTTTTTCATTGGGATGATATCTTGATGTAGAGAAGGATCAAAACATTCCATGGTTTAATGAAAACTACATCATGGTGTGATCTAGATAAGAAAGTTCAAATATAGAATCAACCAAAACTCTTCTTATACTATGATATGGAAGAAATAGTTTTTAAAATATATGTTTTGAGAAAACACAATTTTTACTTTATTGGGGTAAAAAAATTTTGGTATATTTGGATCCAAATATATTTGAGAATCAATTTTTATTAAATAATAGGAATATATGGCATAAGAGATGAGTCATTGAATCTTCCTAAATAGACAAATTAGATCACACTTAAATGTGTATGAAACATGGAATGACATAGAGTATGGAGGTAAAATATATTAATCTCAACCATTAATTGAAATGTTTGAGTTTCAAAAGACTTCATAGATTTAGATGTGAAAGAACAAGAGAATAGTGAGAATAAAATTGAAGGATTTTGTTTTTAGAGTAGAAGATGTATATTGATAAATATTATGTGATACATTTAGTTCAAGAGTGATAAATTTATTTATTTATGGAGTTTAATTGGTTTTATGTGAATTTTTACTAGAGAATAATTATTTACACACCAAATACAATTCATTTTATAAGGAATGGATCTCATATGTTTGAATAAAAGATGGATTTTTATGATGTTTTTTATAGTGCATTGATTCAAATTACTTATCATAGAGTTGATCATATATGGATTGATGATTAAGGAGGAAACATAGTGGGATTCACTACAACATAAAATTTATATTTTAATGATAAAAAGTGGATTAATACCCTATAATGGGTGAATAGACTATTATGCCTATAAAAAAAGGAATTATTTCTTAAATAAGTTCATACATAAGGAATGAGATCATGTGATCCATGGGATAGAAGTGAACATTTCTTATTTAATTAAAAGGGAATTACACATTTTTGTGGAGTGACTATATCCAAAACGCTTGATCAACAAAATCTATGTGTTAGTAGTGTATTTTTATATACTACCACATCACTATGTATATAATTATTGTCTGTATTCTATTGTCGGTAAACTAAGTAAAATACATCATCCAGTATTTGTTTTCTATATATTTTTTTCACATTTTTTTGGATGCACATGAGGGAGATAAATATCAAAATTATTTCTTTCTAATATGTAATCAAGATCCAATGAATGGGAGAGGGTTGGAGAGAAAGAGTTTTAATTGATCATCACCATAATTCATAGGTTTTGTTGTATGACACATATTAAATTAGTGGAAAAGTATGAAATAGAATAAAGGTTTTATGATGTATAATATGGAGGGAAAATAAATTCACAGTGAAGATTAAATAAAAATATATAAACGTTTTAGTGATTTCTTAAATTTGATCAAATGAAAAGATAAGATATATATGTGAAAAATGTTGGATGAATGACCACCCAATAATTTTTTTGTTATGGAACAATGTATTTTGTCAAAATTATTTATCATATGAAACCCTTAGTACATGATTCAAATGATGAAACATAGAAATGTAGTTTAATTACAAATTCATCTTAGATAAAAATATAATGTCTACATATAAAATTATTTAAATTTTTATTAATAAATAAATTTAATAAAATTGAAGAAGATGATTAAGAAATTAATGATGGTAAGTGTAACATACATAGCTTGTTATCTGGTATAATTGGTTCCCCATGTTGATCTTCTATATGGCCTTAGGCACACCTCCCCACTTGCCAAAAGCTGACGACTAGTACTGAGGGTCTAATAGATAATATTGGGAGACTATATCCTCTTTATTATAGTAACCCGTAATAGAATAAATATGAAATAAAGTAAAACATTCAGATGATAAATAAGAGAAACATATTCATTTCCCTTTACAGGGTGTAACCCACAGCCAAATAGTAAAAATTATATGCCATGTCATATAATTCAAAGTGTAGAAAAAACCCAAAATAGAGAAAATATGAACCCCCACCCCCAAAATGATTCCCAAATACCTGTATGAATCCCACATACATGAAAATCACATGCCCAAATCATCTATCTAGCATTAGTCATTTTCCCTAGTCTTGACCTAAAAATAAGAAGTCTGTTCGGGTACCTAATGATAGCCAGAGAGGGGTGAAATTAAAACATAGTAGGCCACCACCAATGGTGTATACAATCTATATCGTCTAAATAGATTTTGTATACAGAAACATAATAAACAATAAGGTAGAAAACAACTAAACTGGGTGCCATTAATTAACAAAGTTCACATTAGCCACATTCATATTTTATTCCATGGGTTAATAATTTTCATTAAATACAATTCAGCCTATATTGGTTAAATAAATTACGCATAAGGGGAGATAATAAAGTTATACACATCACTAGGGAAAACATGAAAAAAAAATTACAATTAACATGGATCCTCAGTCCATGTAGTCACATTATATGCATCTATTTGGGTCACAGAGCTTTAGTTTGACTCCCTAAACCATGCATTATAAGGGTGGGGTTTAGATACTTACTCTAACCTTACCCAAGGTCATAGTTCCTCAAGTAAAACACCCCACATATCACTAATCCATGTGAAAATGCATCTTTAATCATTCAATACATATACCATTACATCTATAACTAACTGAATGCATTTACTATTTACAAACCATGGTTTATTCAACACATATACCATTTTAATACTTCATCCAATTTAACACATTTACCATACACATTATTTAACCCATATAGCACCTATAAAGCTTATAATTCATATCACATTTACAATTAAACCATTTACACACCTTAACCCATTATCACACATGTGATTCACAACGTATCACTTTAACGAATTTACATTATACCAACACCCCCTTATTCAATGTTATCAACCAACAACAATTATAATCAATTCCATTTGATAATACATGAAAACAAACTAAATACAATTATCATTGGCTTTCCTTAATATACCAATATTCAAATTCTAATCATAAATGTCACAGGTTCTATCCCATAACCCTTGTCAATTTCATCTTTAATTACCGGAACCCATATTCATAAAGCAGCACACCCCATGGGTTACCATTAAACCAGCCCAATAAACCTCAATGATTCTCATGGGGTTCATGAGGGGTTCAATTCATCATTTAATATACCCATTCATCATTTCTATCATGGAAACCCAAATTATTATTATAAAAACACAAGAATATAACCACATACAAAAAAAGTTAACTGCAAGACTGTGAGATAGAACATGTAGAAAACCTACCTTAAATTCAAAGAAAAATGAATTCTTTACCTTAGCTTTAGATTCAAAAACAACCTCCTTTAAATCCCCATATAAGAAAATGATGTAAAAATATGGTTTTGAGTATCAAAAGAATAATTATGATTCTAAAAACCCTAATCTAGAAAAGGAAGGAAAAAAATTATTAGAATCACCTGATGATTTTATACAAACCCAATGATGCTCCAAATAGATTACAAATGAGGGATATCGATCCTTTGGAAGTATAGGAAGGTTTGGATTGTCACTATTTATTCTAGAGAATAAATAGGGAGGAAATTTAAGTACAGAAACATAAATCCCAAGGGTAAAATTTTCGAAATCCAAAGTTTTTAATGGGGTGCACAATTTGGCTGCGTGGTTGGAAAAACCATGGGATAATCGTGCACCACCATTTGTTTGAGAGGGCCCCCAGATGCTTAGATTCCATGAGAGAACACATGGTTTAGAAAAACTTAGGGTGACAATGTAGGATGGGTCTGCACAATCCCACATGGTTTTTCCTCCCCCCATTAATATTTTCTTAAACTGTGAGGTCTACCTCTTGGAAGGAATGGTCGGGGAACATATTTGCTAATAAATATTCACCAACCATGCAACATGCATTGGATGGTCACTTCCTCCCCAATTTCATGTCCAAAAACCCCAGAACACTCCTTATACTAATCATACACCAAATAATCATTTGATTAACAAAAATAAAGAGACATAAACCAAAAATCAAAAAATGATATACCTCAAAGGAAGTCTGAGGTCTTACAACCTCCCCATGTTATAACATCTCTTCCTCGAGATACACTCAGAAGATCCAATGAGCTTCCAAAGTAAATAGATCGAGCCAATGGGCCCATATATCCATATCCTTCTTCAAATTCTTTTCATAAAAATTTCCATTTATTAATAAAAATCAAACCCAAGGTAAAAATATTCCCTATAAAACTTTGAAATGGTACTGAAAAATACAAACCGGTTGCTCCACAAAGGATGCATCATACTCAAGATCAATGTCATCAAAATATATCACATGAGATAGGTTAGGGTGATACTACCGAATCTGTGACACATTAAAATAATCAATAATTCCACTATACTTATATGGAATTTCAATTCGTGATACCACTAGTCTTATCATGTCCACAATCTCAAAGGACCCCTCAAATCTAGTTGTCAACATACCCTGTTCCAAAATCCGAAGGTGACCCAACCATGGAGACACTTGACGAAACACATGAGCACCCACAACAAACTCCAGAGGTCAAAGATGTTGATCAGAATAAAACTTATTCTTACTGTGAGATGTATCCATACATTTCTAATTAAACTATACCTACTCAAAAGATTCATGCATGAGACATGGGCCCAAAAACTCTAATTCCCCAACATCCATCCAACACAACTCAGATAAACACACATTACCAAAGTGTGTCTATCATGGTTTTATCTAAATCATCTCTTGGTAATAGTTAGTGTAGGTAAACACATAAAACAATAATTACATTTCTGAAAATCCACCAAAATAATATATGCATTCCCCCAACCTATCCTCCAGCACCAGAATAGTGCACTCTAACTGTCTATCCACCTATTGGTGAAAAAGGAGTACTAAAAAACACTTGGGGGTACCAAATTTTTTTTATAAACCCATAAAAAATAAAGATATTAAACATATATCATGATCTAATACTATAGTATATGGAACCTATGCAACCATACTATCTCTCAAATTTACTACTCCCCCAACTGGTCAATAATGAAGGTCTCTTGAATTATAAAGGAGTTTTAAACCTTGGTCAACTAATCTAGAAATTCACATATTATATAATTATTAGGAGGATTATTTAGAATACCTATCACAAAAACCATTATTATTTCATCCCACTTCAATTATGGAAGGAGGAGCATATTTTGAAAAAACACATTCACTAATGCTCATCCTTCACCTGATGATAGGTGTAACATTGCATCACAAAACATCCTTCATCCTTATCCAACAATACTCTATAAGATGATCAAAATAAATTTTGGTCAAACCATAATGAACTACCCACATTGAATCATGAAAGGCATGCATCAGATCTTCCCACATATATGTAGGCACAATAACACTACCACAAAGAAAAATAATCTGATCATCATCAATAGTCCTATTGGAAGGTGCCTCAACACCTTCAAGAGTTTACCTCAATGTCATACACTCCAGATCCTTCTACCACATGTCCTTGATCTGGGACTAAATAGCAGACTCAACTTCCAAGGATGCAAGGGTAATATGTCATTTCCCATCCCAAACATCTAGGAGAATCTCAGCCAAAAAATCCATCATCCACCATTCATAACTAGATTATTGAATCACATTATTTTCATATTTGAAAATATACACTTCTATAAAATTATATCACTTTATTAGATGTTACAACCTGTCAAAATCAAAGGAATACATGTATTCAAACCATCTACAATATAAATGATTCAAATAATTGTAGGATAAGAATTACTCAAGGATGTTATGATTGTTGAACACAACAATCCTTTCTCCGAAAAAGTTATTATTCCAACACATTAAAGAATAAACCATCAAAACCAACTCATTATCAGAAATTCTTGAGGCCTCAACTATTGTGACACATATGACACCACCTGATCACCATAAATCAATACTGCCCTGAGGCTAAAACTTGATGCATCAAAAAACATTCTATAATTCTTACCCAATTCATGTACAATTAAAATCTGTGTGGTAGTTTACCCCGTATTTAACTCTTATAATAAATTATCACATTCCCCATACCATTAAAACTTGACAACCATCATATTCAGGACCAAAAGAGGTGTTTTCAACTGGAAAATTCTTTGATGAACCTTTTGTAATAAGCTTTTAAACCCAAAAATATTCAGATATCAAAATCATTATTAGCATGCTCCCAAGATCCAACTACCTTCACTCTCTCTAATCCAATAACATTCATTCCTAATAGATTATTTGACCAAATAAATGTACCTTCTCAATACCAAAATGAAACTTAGATAGCTTGGTGTATAGATTATGTTCTCTTAGTGTACTCTGGATAATGTCAAGATGTTCGGAATAACCATCATGAGAATTATAGTGCATCAACACATCATCCTTAAAAATGACTACAAATTGATCTAGGTATGGGTGAATGATTTAGTTGTTTATGGAAATAAACATTGCTAGTCTATTGGTCAACCCAAATGGAATAAAAAAAACTCATAGAACCCATACCCTCTCTTAAAATCAATATGAGGTATTTGAAAATTACTGACCCTTAGATGAGGATACCCAAATCTCAAATAAATATTGTACAACATATAATAACACCTATTTTGGTCAAAAAGATCGTTTATTCATGGAAGAGGGTATTAATTCTTAACCATTATTCGATTAAGTTTCCTATATTTAATACAAAACTGCAATGATCTGTCTCCCTTATTAGAAAACAAAACTTGAGAATCCCAAAGTGATGTAATTGGACGAGTTGACCATTTCTTTTAGAATTCATTCAACAGAGTTCTAAGTTCCAAATGCCCGAACTGTACCATTAAATATGGTGGGATAGAAACAGGTTCTTCTCTAGACAACAACTCAATCAAGAACTCAACATCTATTTTGGGCGGCAGCCCTGTGAAGTCATTTGGAAACACATCCTGAATCTGATCCACCATAGGATGAAAGATGAGATAATATACATATCCATCTTCAAGAATAAGAAATGAAACTTATTCTATGATCTCACTAAACTACTAAAAAATTTTCCTAGCCTGGCCTGCTTGGATATCCCACTCTCCATAGTGAACATAATATTCCACCTCACGGGATGTGAATGTTACCATATGGTGGTAACATTGAATATTTTCCTTATACAAAACAATCTAATCCATCCCCATTATCAAATCAAAACATGAAATCTTGATCATACACTAGTCCTAAAGTACGTACCATCCAACAACTTCAAGGATACACTCCCCACATTTCTGGATATTCATTGATTGAACCTCTAATGGTTTGTCAATCAACATAACCCCAAAAGGAGTTTCCAATTATAAACCTAACACATTAAAAAACATATTAGATATGAATGACTGTGAGGTACTTGTATAAAATAAAGTACTAGAAAACACGGAAGCTACAATAAACATTACTCTAACTTTAGATGGTCCAACCTATCCATCTATTGGTGTAGGATAAACTACACAACGATGACTTATTTCTCTACCATGAGATCTGGTTTTAGTTCTTGGTGACGCACTACCTTGTTGATAAGGACACCCTTTCCCAAGAGCACCATGTTAACCACCCTGATTGGTGAAGGCAAAGGAACTTCAATTCCTTGCCTGATATAGGGTTGTTGACCCCATACCTGCACTCTAGACCAGCCTCGATCCTCCATAAATTCCCATCTTATGAGGGTTCCTATATAATCTCTACACATTCCCCATTATATTGTATGGTTGGTACTATATTGTTGGTCTAGGGTATTGATCCTTCATGTGTCCCACCCTTCCACATTTATAGAAAATACCTGGTTACCACCATGAGAGGCTAGTCCTATTCTATGTCTACTCTATCCACCACCACCCCAATTAAATACCTTGAAATGATGTTTCCTAATATCAGAATCCACACCACTGAATTTCCCAACTGGAAACACATGTTCACCAATGTAAGAATCCTTGAGGTTCCCTTCTGAAATAAGGTTATAATAAAACACCACAAAAAAATTAATTGAATAAATTTCACCTAGGAATTGATCTCATGTCTAATACCATCTTTACAACACCTTATCATAATAGTGTCATCCCATCCCAACACTGGAACCAAGAGTTAGAAGTTAGTGAAGTGTCCCTCATAGTCCATCAATGTCACAGTCCCCTGAGTCAACCTCATAATCACCAAAACCTTCTCCCGGCTCAAGGCCTCCATATATAAATATTCCAGAAAAATTTCCTGGAAGTATTTCCATAGTATTTTATCATCCTTCTAGTTTCGAACAAGAATATTCTACAATCACTTTGTCGGTCTTCATGACATCTAAGCCTCCAACATGACTATCTTCTTGGAAAGGGTATATATGTTTTCCAGAATCATCTAGATGGAATCTACCCAGAACATGAATTTTTTTGTTCCATTATCTCCATAAAATTTTTTAGGGTTCTAAAGCTAGAACTCTCTATTCATGTTGTACATACTCAGCACCACCCACCTGAGGTCGAATTCCATAATCAATACAAAATGATAAAAGTTATCATAGAACTGATCCTACCCAATACTACCTGGTTCCGATAGGGTTTCTTTTTCTGTTACTAGAAGATATTTTTTGGAAATGTCCCTAGGTCTCCCAACCGGTACACCTCTTCATGGTGGCATCCATCTACAATGTCAAACACGTATCTCAAAATAGAGAACACAACTCTCCGAATGTTTTCACCAAAAAATGAACTCTAATATCCATAACTTTCATATTCCCCATACACTAAACTAATGGATATAGTCACATCTATATCACTACCCTCAACCATCCTAACCACTGGTCATGGTCAACATTGGGTAAACCAACTAACATAGTCACAACCATTCATTAGGAAACCTTTTTAATAATTTTACTTTTAAAACATAAATATTACTTTTAAGGAAACCTTTTATCATTCTAACTCATAAAAAAACTTTAAACCATTATGACTCTTCATTAGGCACTACCCTTTAACTATTACATTAAATTCTTTCCATTTAACCATTTGCTTAATCTTTCTCAGACACCATTTCTTTCACAACTCAACGAAAAATAAAAAACATTATCCCTCACATCCCATATATCCTTTATCATCTGTTCCTACCATGATTCATGTCATACATATCACTAGGTGCATAAAATAATACATGTATTCCCAATATTATACCGTTTCATATATGTGAAAAATATCACAATATAGTCACATCACACAACTAGTGCATCACCAAATGGAGAAATACCATTGAATCATAAAAACAAACATGAAAACATTAATTCCACACTAGAAACATGTGTTTTCCCCATACATGGGTTGGATACTCCATTGTTTGAGCGCATTACCAAGCCTTGAAAAATCCAAGTCTCTCATCTACCATCCCCAAATAACAAGAAAAGCGAAAGACCATTCCCTAATGCCACTTTGTAATATTTCTGGCCATGTATCCACTATAACCAGTGCCCCAATATGGGTCTTCACAAGACCCTCATATTTTACATGAAATTGAATAGTATCAAGGGGGTAATAGAGCACTTGGGTATATTGTACTTGTCACACCTGAGATTTTATTTAAATATCTAATTTTAGTTAATTTATGGGTCTCAGTTTTTTTAAGGAACTGATTCTAAAAGTTCTAAATTTTATAGATAATTTTATTTTTGTTTTTGGTATAACATTTTCCACTTGGGTTTCCTTTATTTTTTTTGTGAAAATGGGAGTTTTAGGGTTAACAGAAGGAGGAGCATAGTTGGTAAATGGTTTGTAAAACCTTGTGCCCTTGCCCAGGTAACCGTGAGGCCATGTAGTGTTTTGGATAGTAGCTAAATGCATGGTTAGAATATTGTTTGTAAACCATGTGGGATAAAAATGAGGCCTATTCCCCTTAGCCGGTGAGGGCCCACATTTCTTGTATGGTTTGGTTAACTATGCAAGAAAACCATGTAACTTGTCCATGCAATTTAAAATATGAAAATTCCATTTGTGTCATCTCGGGTAGTCCCAAAATCGTTCCTTTCTCACCCTATTCGATATATCCAACCATAAGTTCCTCCACATCCTTTTTTATTCCCACATGGTCTCCCTATATTTTTTGGATCTGGTGTTGATTCATCATAAAAACATAAACTAAGTGATTTCTCCATTGGTTTCTCCTTTTTTTAGGGTTTCTCTTCCTCTTTATTTGGGGTTTTTTTGAATGGTTATTTGAACTCGAGTGAGGTTAGATATAGTGATTTTGGAGATGATAATGAAGGGTGTTTCTTGATCTTTTATTATTAAAGCCTTTTGGAGGTGTGGTGGTGGTTTCTCAACAATTTTCCAAATGTTTCAAATTGTGAGGTAGATGGTTTCATATTATAACATTTTATATGATTTTATATGCTTGTTTAGTTAATTATATGGTCTCTATGATTTATTTGTGTGGTTAAAAAGATTTTTTTGAAGTTTTTGACTTGAATATTTGGTGGAAATTAATTTTACAATGTAAATTGGATATTTTTTGTGTTTTTTTATTGTGGTGATCCGTAGAGAATTTCAGGGTATTTTTGAAAGATTTGAAGTGTGTTTTCAAAGGAATGTTAGTTGAAAATCTCTTTGAAAGCGATTTTTTAAAAATAAATGGGTTTTAATGGAATTTTGGATTCATTTTGTCCACTATTAATATGAAATAAGAATTTTTAAATGATGAATGCATGTATTAAGGAAATTGGGTTTATGTGTGTTTTTGAAAGGGGCTTGATTAGTAGAAATGATTGAATGAAATATGTTTTTTCTTGTAATTTTTTTAAATGGATTTAAAGAAATGTTTAAGTGGTGTGAAAAAGTATTTTCAAATAGTTTTGGTGTGGGTAAAATGGAAAGTAGTCTGTTTAAAGAGAATTTTAGTTTCCATGTGATG
The DNA here is from genome assembly GCA_963277665.1 of Viscum album. NCBI lineage: Eukaryota > Viridiplantae > Streptophyta > Magnoliopsida > Santalales > Viscaceae > Viscum > Viscum album. The sequence goes on from OY728142.1 coordinate 1,496,665,048, forward strand.
GTTTTAAAGCATTTTTTCTCTCTGTGTTTATAATGCTTGGAATATGTATGTGAATGTAATGAATTTTGTGGCTCGAGAAATGATAAATTGAGAACAAATGGAATATTGGGTACCTAGGTGGGAACATAAGAACTAGTATGCAAGTGATTTAGAAGTGGAACACCCATAATCATCTAGTAGACTGATACTAGTTAACTCGAAAGTAAAAAATCCCATATTCACTTATTGTGATTGATGATTACAAAAATAAATAAACTATTATGATGATTATATACAACTAGGATCATGGTTTCTTCCCTCCTAGTGTCTCATGCATGATAAAACTGTTAATTGTGGTTGTTATACCACTTTTCAACAAGGTATGGGGTTTTTAGAGTTTCACATATACTTGCTACACTTGTGGATTTACCCATGGTATTCTATTATGACATGACGCCTATGTAATAAGGTTTAATAAATCGGCATACGGTAGAACTTGTGTATAAATTATTTCATGAAATCTTATTGGAAAGGGTTTTTTCTTTAAAAAGTGATTTTATTTTAAAATGGTTTCCTTAAAATGTTACTTTAGAATTGGTGCAAATGTTTTAAAGTAAATGATAATGTAAAATTTTCTTTTGATGTTGTATCATGTAATATATTATTTTTGGTGGCATTTTAAATGGATTTGGATCACACCCTACACAAAAATTTTGGTGTTTGTAGTCTAGGTTATTTTTTACCCATTTAATGTTAATATGTGTTATGGTATTGTTGGTGGATCTGGTTCTTAGTATTCCTCATCATGCAGGTGCTGGGGTTAGGGGATGGGGGATGTTTATTCTCTTATCTCAAGAATATTTTTGGAATAGTTTTGGTTCTTTTACTATTGTCCCACTCTTTTGATTTTGTTTAAAAGTAATACCCTTGAATCTGAATGTTGATATGTTTTTTTGGTTATATTTATCCAAAATTGTTTATTATTGTTGGTTGTTATGATTAATAAATTGGTTAAATAATTCTCAATGAATTTTAATGATACCCAGGAACTAGTTTCCAACACATGGGGATCGAGAATAACCATAAGTCCATGCCCCTGACTGGGTTGGGTGTCGGGTTGGATGTCACTTTTCCTTGGTTCCTGAAAAAATGTTATTAAATGTGGTTACGCTATTTTTCGATCATGTTATTTGGGGAATATTATGGATAGAAAAGATCTAGTACCATCGAGGTGTTAGGTTCTGGTTGTGAGTAGGATTCATTTCTAGTACACATTCTGATAGAATCTGTGTCACCATAGAGAGTCTGGTTATATTTGATTTACTTGGTTTTTGTGATTGTTTAGTGTTTTGGAAATGAAAACGGAGTGTGGAATATGGTCTATGAGATCTCGCAGGGCCTGGAAATCCATTTAGAGCTAGGGAAATGGTCCAAGAATACACTCTGTAAAAGTGGAGAGATTGGAAGATGGCTGAATACCATATGACTGAGTCACCCAATAACACTAGTGTTCCATCATAAATTTTCTTTTGTATTCTTGGGTTCTGAATTTGTTTTAATAAAACCCTTTTATGTAAATTATTAAAATTGGGTTCTAAATTAGAATGGTTTAGTTTGGGAAAGATGGACAATGAGTTTTTTGAATGATTTTGAAAGAATATTAAGAAAATCTTGTTTTCATAAAAATATTTTTGGGTAATGTTGGAATGAGTTTATTGAGAATTAAGTACTTGTATTCAAAACTTGGAGTTTATCAAAATTAGTTATTTTTATGTTAGAATTTATTTTTAAAAGGGTTTTGTAAATTTGATTCAAATATGAAGAAATGAGATCAAAACAAATGATTTTAATGGAGACAGATATTTTGTGCTATTGAAAATATTTTTAAATTGGATGAATTATATTTTTTAATTGAATTCATGAAGTTTTATTTTTGGAAAAGATGAAACGATTTGATGTGTGAGATTTGAACATGAATTTTGAAGTAAATGTTGATTGAGTATTTGAGATGTTTTATGAATTTTGAAATGGGAAGTGAATTGAAAATTATAAAGTCGTGTTGAATGTTTTCTCTTAGGATTTTTTGACATTTTGTACTCCCTTAAGTTACCACATGAATGGATATGTGTGGAAAAGTGAATGAGTTTGTAGTTTGGCATGAGAATATACAAGTGGTAGGATACATGGAATACCATTGGTGAGTGTGAAACCCACCATGATCGGTCTCTTTTCAAAAATGATTTTAAAGATAAGATATGATGTTTTAAAAACTAGTTGTTGTGTGGTGTTTCTCCTTGTGATTTGATAATTTTGTATGCGATTTTTTTTTGAGTTTGAGAACTCTTTTTATTTTAATTGTATTTAAAATTTAAATTCGAATTGATGAATTAATCATGAAATAATGGTTACTGGGTTCTTTTGAGAAATGTTTTTGGAAGTCCTGGAGTGGGATCCTTTGGTGTGTTTGGTGTTTTTTTGTGGTATGCTTTCATCGATGGATTACTTTGGCTACATTCTCGGCATCTTTCTGGGATAATTTATTACCCCACAATATTATATGGTTATTAGATGTGTGTCTATGAGGGGTTCACCATGTGAAAACACTCCTGTTTATCAATCCAAAGACATTCTTCATGAGTTTCAAAAGGTGAATCATCCACTCCTTCGTTTTCCTATGTCGTTAAAGGTGAAGATACTACCTTTATGTCTGATGGTGTAAAAGTTTCATTTGACAACTTTTTTATTGTGGCGTGGCATATGGTTCATGTTGAAGCTGTGTTAAGAAGGAGTGCATGAGGCACCCCATTTTCCTCCAATCTATGGAAGCACCAAACGGAGTGTTTCTAACGAGATGGGGAATAATCATAATGTTTTTGGTGTTATAAGAAGTATTTAAAATTTCTCTTGATTTTAACAAGCCCCATTTGGGAATGTGATTGTATTGAACTGTTAGTGTACAAAACAAAGTTAAAAGGACCTATGATGTTCTAATAATCCAAACACCTGTCATGCTTGTGGACACCCAGGTCACTTGCAACAGTTTTATCGGGATGTTCTTGGGAAGCATTGTGGAGATAGGTCCACCTCTATAAAAAATACACCTATCAATTTAAAAGAGTAGTGTGATATTTGGGGATCAGTTTAAATACCCTTCATATGTGTTCATCCTCATTTGTAATAGTTTTTTCAAGTGGTGTTTCTAATTTGTCTCAAGATGTAATAGTTGGATTGTGACTCTTTGGATAACTTATTTTTTTATGGATGTGTGTTTATATTTAGGGAATCATTTATTTATCTATTCTAAATGCAGGTATATTCTATGTGTTCATTATTCCTATTATTTATTTTAAGGAGGAAGAATGACGATGTGTATGTGTTCCATGAATACATTTCCCAATGAAGTGCCTTGTTCAAGAGAAGTTACTCCCATGGTGTGTTGTGGTCCTTTGGATCTTCACAGAGTGTTGTGTAGTCACTCGTGGAACCAAAGTAAGGAGTTTGGATTAGGGGTCTTTAGATCCTGGATGTGAGTTAGGAGATTCTTGGAACATCTAGGATCTGTCCATAGGCCTATGAGTAATGGTGTCACACATTCAAGAAACTACCGAGGGTGTGGGAAAACTTGACAGAGCTTTTGAATCCACCATTTGGGTGTGGTTAATTTAAGGGTTCTTTATAAGGGTTTCCTTGTTGCTGTATGTTTCTCTTTGATGCATATTTTTTTGGTTTTAGATTTTTTTAATTGCAGTGGTTGATATTTCTATATACAGATCTTCGTTTGGTTTTCATTTTGTGAAAAAACATTTGGTTCTATTCATTTTCGTTTTTTACTCATATGACGATGCTCACATCCCATGGGGTTAATAAACTGTAAGGTTTTTTTTCTTGGTTTGGAGTTTTTTTAGACCCCTTACAGTGGGAGTTTCTTCTATGATGGGTTTCCCTCGATTTTTTTGTGTCATTGGACCTACGATTTTTGTTATTTTAAATGGTAGGAAGATCCACCCTGTATCTCATTGTAGTTTCTTCTACTTCAAGTCAGTTTTAGTTGAGTATTAATGGTAGAGAGACCCATCATGGATATCAATGAGATTTTCTTATAATAAATCGGTGCTAGTTAATTTCTAATGGTGGGGAGTCTGTTCAGGCATCCCTACATTGGTGACATGGTTTTTTCTATAGTGTTTTTTGGAATTGAAATGTTTTTTCTAGATGTGGAATCTGTTGGCTACAATTTTTGTATAATGTTTTTTAATCAATGGATTTCAATGATAATCAACATGAAGAATGAAAATTTCCTTGGTGAAATGAAGAATGAAATTCAGATGATTGATGAACTGATCCAAAGTGTTCTTTGGAAGAAGTAAAAGAAAGGGGGAAAATGGTGTGAGGAGGCTTGGAATTGCAAGGTGGCCATGCATAGGTTTTGAGATAGAATGTGGACATTAATTTCAATGCATTCATAGTTTTCTACCATGTATTTTTATAAGCCTTACCTAAAAAATAGGGCCAGACCACTAGCCAACCAACAATCATCAACTCGAGGCTCATGACATACAATAGGGGTCGACCGAACCCACGAGGAAGCCAGCTTGACCATCCTGTTGGAGGCGCATGGGGAATGTATAATCCCCAGGGTATGCATTGTGGGTTTTAAGAGCCCGTCTGAGGAGGAAGAGTGGGCCCTAGGATTATGCCTGAGGAGAACCAATGCGGGGCAGCACCAGAGGGGGGAGAGAAGTAATCTGGCTCTAAGGCCATGCAGATTGATAGATAAAATACAGCTCTTCCACATCTCGGTTTTGATGTGGGAGGAATATTATAATGAACAATATAATCTATGTCGTCCATCGGATCCCAAACACGATCTTAGTCGTACATCACATCCCATGTCCAGTGATATAATCTGAGTCTTTCATTTTTCTCACGCCACGTATGATTCATTCAGTGTCATCTGATCTCCTCCACCGAGGTTGTATTCATCCTCCAAACACCCGAATGCACCTGCGAACCAATGCATGATCCAAACGAGGATATCACCACTCCAGGAAATGATTGATCTTAGTTGAAGCCCACAATAATCATCTATATGCTATGAATACATGCATGCAATTACACTTTCTTTCATGCAAATTAAATGAAGAAGAAGTGATCAGTCAAGGCAAGCGAAGGTGCCAAGGCCAAGTGGATTTTTGAAGGTATTCAAAAAGTGATACATTCCATATTGAATACATTATCAATCAGTAAGAAAGACATGAGTTTGAAAAAGTAAACACCCACGATATGCAACATATATCCATGCATGTTTGAAGAAATTAATGAATTGAAGATCTCTGTTATTCTAGGAAGAATCCTGAAGAGTGTATCATGGGGATTTTGGACATGGAAAAGATATGATACATACTAATAAAAAGAGACCAACCGATTCGAGAAGTGGTTTATGCTCCCAAGGTCTTGGGGGATGCTATTTTGAGAAATAGAGTCTCTCCGATCTTCCCATTCAAATGGGGAAAGCAAGATCCGTGAACCATTCTAGGCTCACGAAGAGTTAATTGTGAACCACTCTAGTTCCACGAATAGAAGGAGTTCTGTGTACCTCTTAGGTTATCGAATAAAGGAACTACATACCACTTTGGAACGCGAGGCATAAGAGGCACAAACCATTCTTGGTTCATGAAGAGAGTTTCCACGAACCATTCTAAGTTCATGAGGAAACTGTACTATGAACCATTCCGGTTCTGTGAAAAGGGGGTCCCATGAACCAACTATATTTTGAGAAAGGGGAGAACTACACACCACATGGTATGTGAAGGAAGAAATGAGGTGTCCATGAACTTTTGTAAAGGAAGTCTCCCTAGGACAGAGTGTCTATACTGAAACCTTGTAATCCACAACTAATTAAGAATAGTGGAATTAGGTACAATATACAATTATTCAGCGTATGCTCCTTGGACGTAGCCCTTATTGGTGAACCCAGTAAATGTTCTATGTTGTCCTTCTACAGGTGAATGGATTAATTACTGCATATTTCTATCATATTGGTTTAATTAAGTTCCTACCAATGTGGGAACAAGATCCAATAAATGGAATAAAATGGTGATAGCCTGATTCACCCCCCTCTTAGGGTGACCTTGGGTCTTTCAATTGGTATTAGTGGAAAAAATTTTACATATGTTGGATACTATTCCATATTTCCATTTAAAAGAGCATTTGAATTTTCTTTCCTGAGTCAACAATGATGATCAATGTTGATAAAAGTTTAGTTATATTTGAGAGTAATTCTATACCCAACATGAACATGATGAATAGGAAAAAGAAAGAGAATAATCATTTGAAGTAGTCTCTCAGGTCCAAAAAAGATGCAATGTATGGTTATCTATGACCTTACAATAATGATGAAATATCATGCTTGGGAAGTAAATATCATGTGGCTCAGGTTTCTACCAGAAAAAATGAAGACACTTCTATATCATTTTTAGGTGATCATGAGAAATTAAGAACCTATCTACATGATATTACTAAATAAAGAGTTTCTTCTATTTGTAGAATATTTCAATGTATGCAGGCTGGGATCACATGACTGGGAAGGGAAGCTGATAATATGGAGGAATTATTGGTAAAGAATGTTTTAGAATGTTATAATATCTATAGATGAATTGAAGAATTTGAATAAAAATAGGTAATAAAAAATAATATAGAAGAAAAGATCCATGATTTTAAATATGAGATGAAAAATATCATTGAATTAAAGGTTCTAAATTTGGAAGAAGCTTCCAAGAAATTCAAGGAACATGGCTTTTTGTTACAAACAAAAGTCATGTTGCATGAAGATGGGGTTACAATATTTAAAAATTCTTGTGATGATAAGATTATCCTAATTGAAGATCAGAAGATAATCCTTAATATGAAATGACTAAAATTGGATTCCCAATTGATCAATCTTGAGAAGACACATATTGAGACCTCACAAATAATTAAATAGTTGATTCAAGTACCCAAATCTCATTAGAGGATTATAAAGATCAAATACATCCAACATGTGACATGAATATTATGCCAACTCATGATTATTTATATCAAGAAATAGTGTGTGTTGCTATTCAATGATCTCTAAAGGATTGTAAATCCATTGATCAATCACAAGTAGCTGATAATGTGAAGGTTTCATCCATACCAAATTGTAATATTTTTTCTAAATATGTTTCTACTAAAAATGCAGGTTATAATAATATTCTAAACAAGTATGGATGAGGAATGGTGAGGAGAAGAAACCTACCAACATGGATAGGGTGGATAGGAATAAGAATATGGAATATGGTTCCCTAGTTAGAGAACAAAACATTAAGAAGAAGGCCCAACATCTTCAAACAGAAAATTTCAAGAAGACAAGATTTTGAGGTCAATGTTGGTGCTACAAAAGTTTTGGGAATTGTGCACTATATTGTTGGTACAATTCTCTAGATGAAAATGTATAGAAAAACACTATGTCAAAAGGGGGAAAATCAAAGAAGAAAAAGAAACATCAACAGATCTAGAAACATCTGTATACCTCAAACATATTTGGAATGCTAGAAAACATCAGTGATGTATGAAATGGGAGTGGTCACAAGAAAAAAAAATTATTATCTCAACAAATTTCTAGAGCTGATAAGAACTGTAGATCAATGAGGACAACTAATAAAGAAGAAGCTACCTTGGTAAGAAATCATAAGACTATTGTAGAAGAAAAGTCTCTCAAGAAGACTCTATAAAGGAAAGGTGATAAGTCCTTGGATTCAAAATCATATAAGGTGAAGAGTGTTAAATCCAAAAGTATTCCTAAAAATGATGACACTCTTAAGATTCCATGTGGAAAATCCAAACTTACTATAATTTTTCCCAGAGGCATACTGGTTATCTGTCCTAAAGATTTGGAATGAATGTGAATGAAAGAAGATTCACAGGCTATGGATAGAGCAATATGAAATAAGATGTTTCCACATAAAGATAGAGAAGTCATGTGTGTGAGGTTCAATAAGGCTGGTCACACTGTAAAGAATTGCAGTACATTTATTCCAGACCAAGAATAATTCCTCGAAAATATGAAAGTTTCACTAGGAGATTCTAGTTCTTTTAATGAATACTCATAGATAAAGAGAAGGAAGAAATATTGATATCCACACAACCAATGTCAGAACTGATGATCAAATGTGAAATTGTGAGGAGTGGAGAAAATATAGCTTCTTGGTTGAGAAAATCATCTCAGCCTTCTGGCTCATATTGAAGAAGCAAGGAGGATCCAACTTATTCCCTTTAAACATTGTGTATTGTACCAATTTTAGACAAAATTGAATGTGAAGTAAGCACTCAGGGGGAGAAATTGTGTAGTGTTCCATTGCGCAAGACACACATAATTAAGATAACAGAGTTACTATTTCAAGTAAGTATCATCCTCTGTTGGTATCAAATTCAATTACTCTGAAAATTTTCTGGAGATCATGTCAATGAAAATGATATGACATTTTTCAATCTCTCATCCTTAGTTACTAAAAATAAAAAATATTGTACAAAGGGGGAATAACTAAATAAATTAGTGAAATAATAAAATTTGAAAGTCCATTGAAGAAACTTACATGAGTTCCTATCACAATGAGGTATCTTGATTAGGGGATAATGGGAAACATTTTTATCTAGATCAAATTCTCTTGTTTTCTACATCGAGAATTTCTTACATAGAATTAGAGAGAAATTATTAATATAACAATTACTTATGTATGTACTAATACCCTATCTACTGTAAAAATTGAATTTCATTTAAATAAGGGGGAGATAAAGTGAAATTAAATTTGAAAAGTGAAAGGGAGGGAAAATATGGAAGACTCTCATTTTTGCTTTGACATGCTCATTTTAGAGAACATTGTAGTATTGACAACAAACCCAAAGGGGGAGATTGTTGGGAAAACATTGTGTATGAAGCTTGTATTTTTTTTCAATGGGTGTCAATGGATGTCAATGATGATTGAAATGAAGAAAAGAACTCTCCTAGGTGAAATTAGGAATGGAATTCTGATGACTGATGCACTGATCCTAACTGTTTTTTTGGAAAAAGTAAAAGAAAATGAGAAGAAGAGGGTTTCTGGATGTTTGGAATTCCAAGGTGTCTATGCATAGATTTTGATCTTGAATGTGGCTATACATTTAAATACATACTGAGATTTCTTCTAAGTATTTTTATAAGCCTGGCCAAAAAATATGTCGAGCCCACTAGCCTGCCAACCAGCCTCAACTCGAGGCTCATGCGGGACCACAGGGGTTGACCATTTCTATTGGGAAGCCAAGTTAGCCAGCTCACAGGAGGCACATAAGGGTTGTGTATAAGCCCTAGAGTATGCATAGTGGGTGTTAAGAGTGTGCTCAGGGAGGCAGAGTGGGTTCTAGGAGCGCGCCTGTGGAGAACCGATGTAGGGAAGCACTGTAGTGGAGAGAGAAGTAATATGGATCTAAGGCCACGTAGATTGATTAATAAACTAGAAATCTTTGGTGTCTCCGTTTCAAAGTGGGATGAAGATTTTAATGAACTATCTAATCTATGTTGTCCTTTGGATCCCATGCACAATCTCGGCCACACATTGTATCCTATTCCAATGATATAATTTGAGCCGTTCATTTTCTCCACACCACATATGATTCAACTAGCGTAGTCCGATCTCCTCCATTGAGGTTTCCTTTATCCTCCAAAAACCTGCATGCACCCATGAACCAATGCTCAATCCAAACAATGTTCTCACCACTCCAAGAATTTCTTTAGCTCAGTTCAATCCCACAATGATCATCTTGATGCTATTAACACATGAATTCCATTACATTTTTCATACCTACAAATGAAATGAAGAACAAGTGATTGGATGTGGAAAACAAAGTTCCCAAGGGGATGTGGATTCATGTTGGGATTCAAAAATCGATACATTCCATATTGAATAAATGAACGATCAATGAGAAGGCCCAATGTTTTAAAAAAAACCATCCAATATATGTGGTATATCTCCATGTGGGTTTGAAGATATTAAAGAACCGAAATCATGGTTATTCAGTGCAAGATATTGAAGAGCATATCGTGTGGATTTTGGATGTAGAAAAGATCTGATATCTACGTATAAAAACAGACCCACCAATTCGAGAAGAGGTTATTTATCCCAAGTTTTTGATGGATCCTTTTTTGAGAAAAAGAGTCCCTCTGATCATCCAGTTCGCAAGGGGTAAGAAAGAACCATGAACCGATCTAGGTTCATGAAGAGTAAAATGCAAACCACTCTAGTTCCATGAAGAGAAGGAGTTTCTCATACCTCCTGGGTTCACAAAGCAATGAGCTCCATACATATTTGGTATGCGAGTCATGAGAGCCATGAACTATTCTTGGTTTGCGAAGAGAGTTACTACAAACCATTCTAGGTTCGTGAGAAACCAGTACCACGTACTGTTCAGGTTCTATGATGAGGAGGTCCCATAAACAAACTCTATTTCGTTGAAGTGGAGAACTATGTACCACATGGTATGTGAATGAGGTCCACACATCTTTTGTGAAGGAAGCCCACAAATCCAACATGCAAGGAGGGTCCGCAAATCCCATAGGTTCTTGGAGAAGATAAGTACACTTGTGTCTAAGAGAGCTCTATACCCTTGGTGTGTAAGAGGAGAACAAGTACACCATGCCATACCGAAATGCACACATTGATGTTTGAATAAAATCACATACTTATAAATATAAAAAAATCAATGTGGATAGTGTGTGTTGAGGAAGGGAGAAGGAAGATTGTGCGTGGTGATGGGAAGTTAGTGCAATAATTCTAATGCATGATTTGAATAAGAACACAATTAAATCCCAAGAATATCTAAATCAAGATATAATAAAATGAGAAAGGAGGCGACATTTCCTATTAAAAGAACCATATCCATTTGCGCCTTCATACAAGAAATTAGAAGAGGAAGTGAAAACATTTATGCATACACATGAATACATGAATACATTGAAGAGAAGCATCCTAAACTAAGGGAGCACATGTGTAAATAAGTGAAGAGTAACAGAATATCTAAATTGTCACATGAATGGTCACATGAACACATGGAAGAATAAGGGTTGACTCTGATGTTTCCTAGTGATCCATTTTTAGTGTTTGAATAATCACAAAAGAATTTGTGATTATTGCCAAGAAGAAAAATATGTCTTAGTACATCAAGTTGTTGAACTAGAAAAGAGATTAAATGTTAAAGAAAATCAACTCTAGACCTCAATGAAAGAAAAGTATCATGATGAAAATGAGACATGGACTTTAATTCCTATAAATTTATGGGATCTTCACATCCATAAACTGATTGTGACTTCACCTAGGGCAGTGAGAGAGGGAGAGTCAATGGGAGTGATATGAGGGAAGTAGTAAGTTGTCCCTGAACTTTTGTAAAGGCAGTGTGTTTGGGACAGAGTGAATGTACCCAAACCTTGTAATCCACAGCTAGTGAAAAATAGTGGAATTAGGTACAATCCGAAATTTTTCAGCATATGCTCCATAGACGTAGCCCTTAGTGGTGGACCAGGTAATAGTGTTGGGTTGTACTTCTCCATGTGAATGTTTTAATTAATGCATATATACATCATACAAGTTTAATTATATCCCTACAAACATGGTAACAAGATCCAATGAACATGAGAAAAAATTGACACCCACATTCACCCCCACCTCAGGGTGACCTAGGGTCCTTCCGAATCTGATTTATGAATTTTACTTCTATGTGATTGTGGAGATTTTGGATTAGGTCTGATGGTCTTTCATAAAGAAAGTTTGTAGAACTTGTGGCTTGAGTTTTTCAGTTGTTTTTTTGAAGTGGTCGGGGTTTTTTGTTTTTTTTTGGTAAGAGATATGAGTTTCTTTTTGTAAATTTTTAGGTGTTATTGGCTTATGAGTTCGTGTTTTATTGTTGTGAGATTTCCTCTTCTATTTATCAATTAACTGGAGGAGTTATGCTTTTCTAGGGGTAGAACTAATTTGGTGGTGAGTCAATTATTTCCTCTCAAGTTAAATATTATTAATATATATTGCTTTTCATAGTGTTCTTGCTTACTTCTAATTCGATGTTTATTGGGAATCTCCTTGAGATATGAAGAAGTATGGGTTTTGTTTTCAGATCAATCCTTGTTGGGGATTTTGGGGGTGGTAAGCGTTATAGTGTGGAGAATTTTCACAGCTTGGTTTTTGTTTAATTCTTGGTTTTTGGTTCATTTATGGGTCTCAATTTTGGTATTGAGAACTGGGTGTGATGGGTCTAATTTTTTGTGGTAATTATTTATTTATTTTTGTTCATTAATTTTCCTCTTTGTTTTTCCCTTATTTTTTGTTGAAAAAGGGTGTCTTAGTGTTAATAGCTGGTGGCACATTGTTGTCGCACTGTTTATAAAACTTTTCCCAATTACCCAGGTAATTGGAAGGCCATATAGTATTTTTGGATCATGGGTAACCACATGGTTATAACATGATTGGTAAATCATACGATCTACCCTTGTATCATGTTACTCTTGCTCAGTGATTGGTGCATAGGTGAGGCATGGCATTGTAAACCATGTGGGAATACCATGAAACTTCCCATGGTCATTAAAAATTTGAAAATTTATAATGTTTCCCCTTAGTTTTTAGCCCATAATCCTCCATTTCTCACCATATTAATTCTCTCAAACCCTAGACACCTCCCCTTACTCATCGTAGCTCCCTTGGTCTCCCTTATTTTGGTGTATTTGGTGTTGAATCATAAACTAAACATCAATTAATTGATTTCTCCAATAGTTTATACTTCTTTTCTAGGGTTTCTCTTCCCCCTTCTCTGTGGTTTTGTTTTACAGTAGGTATTTGACTGAGAGTGGGGATTTGATCTTGTGATTTTGGGGAGGATAGTTATGGATGTTAGAAGAAATTTCCATTTTAGGGTCTTATGGTTGTGAGGTTGCAGTTTCACTCCAATTTTTAGGAAGTATCCAAGTGTGAGGTAGGATGTTCTATAATCTATCATTTTTAGATGATTTGATATTGTTTCTTGGTTAAATATATGGTCTCTATTATTTATTTGTGTGATTAGAAAATGTATTTTAGGAGTTTTTTTACATTTTTATGTGATGTAAATTAATTTTACAAATGAAAATGGTTATGTTTTGTGTTTTCCTTATTGTGGTAATTCAAGGAAGAATTTTGATGGACTGTTTGAAAGGTGAAAAGTTTGTTTTAAAAGTAATTATAGGTGAGAATATTTCTAAAAGTTATTTGTTTTCAAATACAATGGATTTTTAGAGAATGATGGATTCTTGTTATTCACTCTTAATATGAAATATGAATTATTTAAATGATAAAAACATGTTTTTATTGGAATTATATTTATTTTTGTTTTTGAAAGGGGAGTGATCTATGGAAATGATTGAATGGTTTACATGTTTTTATTGTAATTTTTTCAAAAGGGTTTCATGAATTTTTTTGAGGGTGGAAAATGTATTTTCAAATAGTTTTGATGTGTGTAAAATGGAAATTGTTTTGTTTATGGAGAATAGAAGTTTTATTGTGATGGTTTATGAAAGAGTCATCTTCATAGCGTTGTTGTAATGCTTGGCATGTGTATGTGAATGTGATCAATCACATTACTTATGAAATGAGAAATTGATCACAAAGGGAATCTTGAGTACAGATGTGGGAAAACAATAACTAGTATGCTAATGATTCGAAAGTGGTAAGCCTAGATTCTTATAGTTGATTAAACCTAGTTGACTCGGTAGTGTAAAATCATGTATTCACATGACATGATTGATTATTAAAACAGAAACTAAACATTGAAGATGATATGAGACCACTAGGGCTTTGGGATGTTCCCTACTAGTGGATTGTGCATGAGAAGCCTTTTGATTGTGGTTTCTATACAACTTTTCACTAAGGTATGAAGTTTTTAGAGTTCCACTTGTATTAGTTACCCTTAATGATTTGTACATGGTGCTCTCATATGACCTGACACCTATGTGATAAGGTTATATCCATCAGCATATGTTAGAAATTATTTATACATTATTTCAAGAAAGATTATATAAAATAGGTGTTTTCTTTAAAAATTGATTTCCTTTAAAATGTTTTCTTAGAAATTTTGAAAACGTTTTAATAAAAATTAGCAAGTTCATTTGTCTTTTAATTTTATAGGATGAAATATCTTCTTTTTGATGCCATACTACTAGGATTTAGTTGACACCATATGTACACCACTAGGTGTATGTAGTCTTTGTTAATTTTTATATAGGTAAAGGCAAGATGGGTCATGGTAATGTTGGTGGATCCAGTTGCAAGAGTTTCTCATTTTGTAGGTGCAGGTGGCGGTGGATTGAGGATGTTTCCCCTCATGTCGCATAGAGGTTTTATAATAGTTGTTGTTCTATTATATATGTATCACTCTTGATTTTTTTAAATTGAAAACCATGAATCTAAAATTCATTATGTCTCATTTGGTTATATTTATCCATTGTTTTTTATTATTTTTGATTATTAAGATTATATAAATTGATGAAATATTTCCTAAAGAATTTTATTGATACCCAGTAACTAGTTTCTAGCCCGTGGAGATCAAGAATCCCCTTTAGGAAATGCCACATATTGGGTCATGGGATGGGTAATATGGTAGTTCAGATTGGTTTGTGAAGATAACCTATTTATCAAATTAATACAAAATAGAATAAATATGAAATAAAGGAAAATTATTATAGGAAAAATAATTATCACATATACATTTCCAAAGACAGGGTAAAACCCACAACCAAATAGTAAAAATTCCATGTAATGTCATACAATGCCTTGTGTTGGAAAACTCAAAATAATGAACAGATAAAAAATCCACAAAATAAGACGCAACACCATGTTTGGAAACCCCATCCATGTACATCACATGCCCAAATCAACCTACTAGAATATGGCCTTTTCCTTTTTCCTAACAGAAATCAAAGAGGCCATCTCAAGTAACCAATGGAGGCCTATGAAAAGTGTTATTACAACTCAATAGGCCACTACTAACAGTGTCTACAAAAAAAACTAGTTGAAACTGATAGTGTATGAAGATGTATAATGAACAACAATGTGAAAAAATACTAATCTGAATTCTTTTAATTAAACAAATTCACATTATCCACATTCATCATTTATTCTATAGGTTAATCATTTTCATTAAATACACTTTTTCCTATTCTAGTCATATAAAATATAAATAAGGAGAGGTAATCAAGTTCCTTACATCACTAGGGAAAAAATAACACAACAATACATAAAACATTCCTTGGATTAACAGTATAGGTAGTCAATCACTTGAATATGTTAGGGGTATAAAGCCACAATATCCCAAACACGTGCATTATATGATTAGGGTTTAGAGACTCAGTTTGAGATGAACCATTGGAGTAGATCCTCATGTCAAATACCCCATGTACCACTAAGCCATCTGAACATGCTTATTTAATAACTTAACACATATACCATTACAACCATATATCATTGAACTCAATTACTATTCATCAACCATGGTTCATTCGACACATAACCCATTTTTATACTTTAACCCATTTAACATGTTTATCATACACATGAATTAACCAGTGTAGTACCTGTACCATTTAAAATTTATATCACATTAACACTTATACCACTTATGTTCCATAACCAATTATCACACATTACATTTACAAAATATCATATTAAATCATTTACATTATTCCAACACCCCATTATGACATGTTATCAACTAACCAAAATGTTCTTCAATTCCATTTCACAATCCATCTTAACAACCCAAATAAAATTCTAATTGGTTTCTCTTCATATTCCCATGTTAACATGCTAAGACATACCATCATATGTTCTATCTCATAACCAATTTAAATTTCATTTTTAATAAACCAAACTCATGTTCATGAAGTGGAACACCCCATGGGTGACCCTTAACCAACCCTAATCAACCTCAATGCATATCATTGGTGTTATGAGGGGTTCAATTCAACATTAAACCGAAAATTCATCATTTCGGTCATGGAAACAAAAACAGATAGAAAGTCAACATAAGAACAAAACCACATACACATAAATATAAGCACAAGTATATGGGATATAACTTGTAAACCATGTAACTCGATTTCATAGACAAATGAATGATTAACCTAAGCCTTTGATTCGAAAACAACCACATTTGAAGCCTCAACCTATAAATCACTAGAAAAAATTGTTTTAGAGATTCATAAGAATGAAAATGATTCCACAAAACCTAATTTATGAATGGAAATAATTATTTTGTTAGAATAACCCACAACATCGATCCACACCCAAAGGTGTTCCAAATAGATTAGAAAAGAGGGAGATAGATCCTTGGGATTTTTAGGAGGGTTTTTCTCATCAAACCTATAGCTAATGAATAAATAAAGGGAAAATTTAGGTGAATAAACCTATAGGTAGAGGGGTAAAAAATGTAAAATACAAAATTTATAATGGGTTGAATGGATTTGCGGCATGGTTGTTTAAACTATGTGCCAACTGTGTGCCACCCTCTATCTAATATGGGCCAGGACACATGACTTCCTGGGGAGACCGCGTTGTTTAAAAAATCATTGGTTAACCATGTAGGATGGTTCTGTCCAAGCCCACATGGTTTGGCCTTCCCAATTTCATGATTTCATAAACCATTTTCCCCACCTCCAAAAGGACACATTTACGACTAATAGTGATCCAACTATGAAACATCTACTGGATGGTATCTTTCTCATTTCATTCATGTCCTAAACCCTCAGAACACCCCTGAGATGCCTCAAATTTCCATTAACGAATTTCATTAACAAAAATAAAGACACTTAAACCAAAAAATAAATAAGGATGTACCTAAAATGATTTTTTTTATCTTACTGTAATGACTATAGTGATATAGGATAGATTACAATGTGTTGGAAAAAAGGATATATTATAAGAAAATTTTCTTTTAGCAGTTAGTATCGAAAATAGGGTTGTTGTGGTCATATAGGAAAATTTTTATTGTTTGGTATAAATTATTAATATAATATAGAATAATAAGAATGTATATGTTTAGTATGTGTCTTCGAATAAAGAATATTCCTATTTAATAAAAACATCTCAACTCAAAACCATGTTTATATATAATTTTAACATATTAAATAAATATTTTGAAATATGTGATCAAAAGAATCATACAATAGATAATTTTATTATCTTATACCAAAATTTAGATAATAATTTAAATCTTTTTGAAACAAATGAATAGATTTGGATTGATGGATAATTTCAGATGAAGTAGGATGATTGGAAAGGAAAAGGCAATTTTGAATGGAATAAGGTAGATAACAAGAAAGAAATTTGTTTTAATTATTAGTTTTAACATATGTTATTTCATTATAAAAAATATCATCGAACATATGATCGAAAAAAATATATATTCAATATTAGATAATTTTTTTAGAAGATTTTTTTTTTAATTTTAAATATTTAAATTCGATGATTAGTTATAAAAATGAAAATGATTATATAAAAATTGAAAATGGTGATAAGGTTTAATAATGTAAAACATTAAATTGTGATATAGTCTAGGATACATGTGAAATATATTTTATAAAAATAATTTAATTTTAATTAAGTAGTTTTTTACAATAAATTGGTAAGATGAATATTATTGAAAAGATAATGAATTCTTACGTGGTATAAAGTTAATTATGAAATAAAACTATTGGTTTTGTATGGTAACTCAACCTTCTACTTCCATGTAAATAAATATGTAATGAACTCTATAGTTTAGGAAAGATACTTCTAGATTGATGTTAACAGATTTAATGGGATTCTATAAATCAAATTGGCATAAGTGAAATTGGATATCATTTATAGGTTTACATATGATATTTATTTATAAGTTATTTTTATGTTCTAATTTGTTTTGTGGAATTTTTTATGGTACTATGTTATAAAGAGATAATTAATAATTTTATTCCAAAAAAATTATATGAAATTATAATTTATCGTTTTTATAAGATATTAGTGGAGTGTACTTTAAAAATATGTAATAGTTAATAATAAAAATTGAATTGTTTTTCCCTCATATTTTAATGATGGGTATATCTAGAGTGTACATAGAGATGATACTAATGAATATCCATTTTATATTATAAAATTTACATACTAAATATTATTTAGTGAATGAGTTATGGAATAAAATGTAGCGAAATAAGTTTTTTGGTCATTTTCCATCATTTTTTTTGGTTGTGTTGTAAACTGTGAAAAATGAAATACCAATCAAAGGAGAAAATTAAAACATTTACAGGAGTTTATTTAAATATTTTAATTTAAATAATTTGATTTTAAAATTGTTATACTATTCTAATTCATATTTTTGTATTTTTAAGAATTTCCTTATTGGGTTTATTGTGACCCCTTATAAAAATGGAAATCATACTCTTAAATGATTACACCATAACTAATTACTGAAAAAATAACTAAGTGAAATAAGTTTTTTTGTTTAAAATTTCCAATTCAAAATTCCAAAAACTAAAATACATTTATTTATGCCTCTCCCTAGGAAGAAAAGAAATTTTAAAACATGAAACTACTAGGAAAACATTATTTACTTTCATGGAATCTAACAATACATTCTCATTCCTCAATCAGAACACCAGTCACATTGCATGTGGTGTCCTTGGACTATCACTTACATCATGAGTAGATGTAGAATCATTATTCATAGTGGTATGAGGATTTATCAAACCTTGATGAAGGATAATATTATTCTTGACTTCCTCACCTCGCAATACACTGTTAGTAGTCATTGTACTATCTTTTCCCCTACAAAATCCCTCTACTTCCGTATGTTTCCCTATATATGGATGATTCTTTGGGGCTGCATTATTAAAGACCTCCTAAAATTTGTTAGCCTTTGGGCCTATTGCAATTAAAATTTCATAATATTGGATATACATTTCATAGTGTCTATATAAATGAATGATTAATCAATTTCACCTCATATCACCATTTATACTACTACTATATATCAATGAGAAAATCATCATTACAAAAACCACATACACACAAATCCAGGAATAACATTCCTAGGTTTTTGTTAATATTGTTAAGGTACCTAGTAAAAAAAACTTTGGATCCATTCCCAATAAATGTAAAATCATCAAAATAAATTAACATAGGAAGAAATGAATGAATATGACCAAATATATTAGATAAAAGGATTCTCTTACAAAATTAAATATAAAGAGAATTGTAATTTTAATTCACCAGAAAAAGATTTCTAAAGCACCATTAATGTCGAGGAGAGAAGTAAACACAAAAAAATTGTTTTCATCACACATGAAGAAACAACCAAATCAACTTCACTAGACCATCCATATAAAAATAGAAAAAACCAAAAAAAAATGAAACCAAAAATGGATCATCCCTGTGAAGGGAAACACAAATAGGGGGAAGGGATCTGGTAAGGGAAAATGTAGTACAAGGAATACTAAGAGTGGATTGAGAGGATAAGAAGTAAAACACTATATTAACCTCTATATAATACTAATAAAGCCTGATACAACCTTGAATAAGGCTTCTACATCTGCTCGTGATGTAGGTAATAGACCAAGATAACCACATGCAAGGTGACTACTGTTCTAATAGAGGTATAAGAATTAATTATTAGATTCCATGAAAGGAAATCCAGTTTTTAGTAGTTTAATGTTTCAATTTTTTTCAATAGAAAGAAGCATATTTCTCTAGATTTTAATTTTTTGGTATTTTGGATTTAAAATTTTAAACTCAAAATACTTATTCCACTTAGTTATTTTTTGGTAGTTAGTTGGGGTGTAATCAATTAATAGGAGGTTATCCATTTATATAGGGGTTCATAGTAAAACCAATAAGTAAATTCATAAAAATATAAGAATATTAATTGGAGAAGGATAACCATTTTAAAATCATGTTATTTAAAATCAAATACCTAAATAAACTCTCCATAATTTTATTTTATTTTTCTCTTTATATTTGTATTTAAATTTTCCCATATAACAACGTAAAATATAAAGGATGGAAAATGACCCCAAAACTTATTTCACTAATTTTAATTCCAGAACTCATTCACTATATCTATTGAATACAAAATTAATATTATGAAAAGACCAAACCACTCACATCACATTACCTCTAACATAGAGTAGAACCCCACATCACCACACTAAAGAAAAAACTAAGACCTAAAATAAATAATGAAATATTAGGTCATTTATCTTAGATTATCATTGAACACTAAACAGACACATCCCAAAAACTCAATTAAATATTACAACACCATATCAAAATGGGTAATAATGAAATATATCTAATAGTTTGAGAATATTTTGTTGAAAATGTTACCTTGAAAGCGAGGCATGACCATAAAGAAATAATATGAAGTACCTAACCAACCTGAAGAAACATAATCAATAGAAAAAGTCACCCAAACAAACTTAAACCCATCACAAACCCAATCCATTTCTAACACCATTTCACTAGACTATGTTATGGTATAGTGAAATGGTATTGTAAAATTGAGAGAGAGATGAGTTGAATATTAACCATCGTTGAAGAGAAGTACTCCCAACACCAAGATGGTGGACCGAATGATGACCACCAGTATATACCAAAATATCATAAACATATTCAAATAGGTCCAATAATGGGTTTTAGTAATATTATTATTGAATAAATAGAAACTAAATATGTGAATGAAATCTCAAAAATGGGGAAACCAAGAGAATAGATGAGGAAGAAGAAAAATAATCAAGAGTGGGAGTGGGAAGTTGGGAGAAGCAGTAAATGAACTAGATATGAAGATGTAAAATATAAACCCTATGATATGTAAACACCATGAGATAGGGTAAGATATGAGAGTGTCTCTCCATCCATCCTTGAGTTTAGCATGGTTCTCTAAAGGGTTTGTTTTTCAAGAATTACCAATTTTAGAGTTGTGGCATCCTTATGGTGGTTGATTGAATAAGCCTAAGAAATGTCCTAAAAAATAAATATTTATATATATAAAGACTTAAGTGATTTAAAAATCTAATAGAAGTGTTTTAAGTGCCTCAAATGCATTCATATTATATTTATTTTCAATCACTGTAGATAAAATATAATAAAAAATTAACTATAAAGGTTTAAGAATCCAATTTGTGTTGATGATTTATTTTTTTCAAAAATGAATATGATTCTAATGCTTTAATGATGTTAAATTGATGCAATCTCATGAATATAAGTTTGAATAAAAGTCATATTTGGTTTAATCGAGGAAGAATGTGGTAAATATGTTTTTTTTTTCATGATCAGATCAATATCAATTATATTTATTTGAGGCATTTATTGATAGAGTTATGATTTGAAGAAATGTTATTTGAGTAAAGGATAATATTATCTTGATAAGTAGATCAATTATGGATTAATAAGATAGATGTATTCAACTATTTAGATTACATGAACTACTAATTAGTTACATATAATTATTCTGAGGATGAATAAAGAACTATAATAGTTGGTGTATTATAATGAAAATATATTAATGGAAATAATATATTTAATAAATAAATATTAATGGATATTTTAAATATATGATATTTGAGATTGATTTATCGAATATTTTTATTTAGATAAGTATGATTAAGTTGATTATAATAATGTCTATATAATATTAAATTCAAAATATTGATGTTTGTGTAAGACTAATTTTATATTTGATCTAGTAAATTGATATAAAAGTACATATTATTAGAGTTACAAGAGACTAATCCATTTTTCTTTAATATATTTGGAAAAATACATTTTTTTATTTTATTATTTTTAGGTTTTTGTGTCTATTGAACAAATTTTTTACAAAGATCTACTGTGTTTAGTAATAAAAAATGTTGACATATATCTAGAATAGCGAAGACCTTGAGGAAGGTAGAGTTTTTTCATAATTTTCTTCCAAATTTATAGGTATGATTTTGGTAAAAAAATCAATGATGTTTCTAAAATATTTTTGTAAAGTATTACTTTGAAAAATATAAAAGATATAATTATCACATTGGAAGTTAATTATATTGTATAGATTATACATGAGACCATGTTGAGACTAGTGAATTAATTTTTTTTTAATTTTTCTAGTTTTCATAGAAAAATATGATCACAGAGTATATACATGACAAAAAAGTGATTTAATGAGAGTGATGAATCATATGTGGGAGAATGTTAGTGTTTCAGAGGTGGTTGTCAAGAGTATGAACTTAGAGAGGATATGTAGTATATGAAGGGGAGTTCATGGAAGGGTTAAATAATAATTTTGCAGTTAGAGGATCTTTTGGGATTTATTTTCTAAATAAGGACCCCTAATCATTTCCTTAATGAGAAAATAAGATTACTAAGTGGATCATCATTGGATAATTTTTCTATGTCAGAAAATAGTTTTCAAAGAAAGGGACGTTTGTGGTGTAGTCCACAATGTTCTATATGATAAGGGAGCGAATGAAGTACAAGTTTTTTGCAAAGGGATTATAGTTCATTATGGAATTTTAGTTCTTCATAGTGGATAAAATCACAAATCACACAGAGTTCACATATCAAATAAAATTTAAGAAGGAGTTCAATATATGGTGAACATTGTTTAATTAAGAAAGTATGTGTAAGAGTAGTTCCTAAAGAATAATTGTTTACATATAGATTTTCTATGAAGAAAATCATACATGGTAATGTGAGTTCCATTTCTCAAATGAAATAAGAGCTTCATATCACAGCCATTTTTATATGAAGAAAATATGAGTCGATATAGATCATCAGAATATCCTTCTTATGGAGTAGTACATTCACTTTAGTTGAGAAGAAAATGTGATATCAAGTATTATTAGTGGAAAACCATGAGGGAAGATTATTCCACTACAAACATTGAAACAATAGTTCAATTAATAACTCTATAATATTGGAACATTGCCTTTGTATGATGATTATATTAGCATGGTAATGGTAAAACAAGTAAATTTATTGTGTCTTGTATATGATTTCATTTCAATCTATACATATCTATAAGAATAATTGAGATAATATTTTTGTTTAATATTGAAACATGATCAAATGGTGAATTATTTTAATCCAAAATAATTTTCATCACCCCCACTCAGGGTATTTAAATTATTAAACCCAATAATAGGTATCACATATAATTCTTAATGTCAATGAATATCTCTCAATAGAATACATTATAGCAATCAATCATAAAGGGATTTCAATCATGAAGGGAAATAATTTCCAAATTTTGAATAATTAGATGAAGCACTATTTACAATCCATAGGAATAGATATATATATATTATAATCATATGATTTTGGTCAACATATATTTTTTCTCTAGTATAATAAAACTATATTGTATTGGATGATTAAAACAATGGTATAAATTCATTTAGAGAAGCACTATCCAATAAATTCTACAAAAAAGTGATTTAGTTTAACTCCTCACATACCATGTGGGAAAAGTTAATTAACAGCTATGAAGGTGGTAGAAAATCCCAAAAATAAAAATTTTAAATGTTATAGAAAAAGATTAAAAACATGAGGATCCACACAAATAAATCTTTTGATATATTATTTGGTTGAGTGATTATAATTACATAAGAAATGCATGGAATTGGAGAAAACCTCGATGAGTTAATGATCATCATGAACATCCATAGATAGTTTTTACCATGGATAAATGTGAATATCTCTTTCGTTTATGATATGGACCCAATGATCTTATTTTTTATGGTATATATAATACTCATTTTATATAAAAAATTAGAAATTATAATAAACATGATGTGGAAAATGGGGCGTCTACTAAGGTAGAATTATAGTTGAGAATAAATATTACCATAATGGATTACCAAGAGGAATAATATATGGATACAGTGAGGTTATTCAATTCCTCAAATACTAAAATAGGAGTGAAAAGTTTAAAGTAAAAATTCCACTCTCTTTCTTTTTCTGTGGAATGGTTAGACATCTTGTAGTAATGTATCCCAATAAGCCCCATGATGATGAAATTCCCATGATGAAATATTAATTCAATTTTAATGGAAATAGAAGTAAAAAATATGACTTGTTCAAGAAATATATATTTATTTTATTATAGGAAAATAATTTATAATAAATATATAAGGAATAAATTAAAAACTATAAATCCCATAGTGAATATTCATTGTTGGATAATGTATGTAGTTACTACACAATGAAAGAGAGTAATGATGATGGATATGAAATGGATGTCGAATTTAATCTTCATGATGAGTTAGAGCCTAAAAAAGAAATAGATTTTTAGAGAGAAAAAACGATTGAATACAAAAAAATGGTCCATGATATAAAATTCTATTCAAGGAAACATGTTTGGTAGATGTCTGAGTAGATATAAAATAGTGAAAATAATAAATCTATAAATATAGAAAACTCAAAGAATGTTATTGAATATAATCTGTAATTTGTGGAACAAACTCAAGTTATTAATGGGTTGAAAGATACATTGAATAAATGGGTCAAATATATTGAAGAGTTTGAGGATATTTTAACATTATTTGATTAAAAAATGTAGTATCAATATTGAATCTTGAATAACTGTATGATATCAAGAAAAAAGAGAGTATATATGATCGAAAATGTGAAATTAGAGCATAATGGTCCAATAAAACCTGTAATGAATTTCCATGAGAAGAAAAAGACACATTATACCAATAAAGGAAGTGTGGGGATTGATCAGAAATAGAATGTAGTAATGGATAAGATATGCTAAAAGCACCCACCTTGATGTTGAAAGGTTATTCGGGTATGAATCCAAATTATAAAATTTATAAAAATGATTACAAAATTAGTATTGTAGAGAATTCAATATAATACACCTCATTTTAGTTGATATTATTGTGGAAATATTGAACATTCTAAAAATTTCTGTTCCATAACAAAAATGTACCAAAGGTCTCAAAAGTAGAAAGGAAATCTAGTTAAAGATTAACACCCTTGATATTTTATTGGTGGTCTCTATTTTTGGTGTGCAGTGTTTGGACATTTGGCCAGATTTCCCTCACTAAATATTTAGAGGAATGTTCATCTGAAGACCCAAAATAGGAAGATGGATAAGCTTATGGAATCATCATGTATGTTGAAATTTAAAAATTATTTTAAACTTTTTAACATGATGTTGGTCAATTATATTATGAAGAGGATCAAGAATGTTAAGCAACACCTAATGTAAGGTTGATTACGTGCATCAGAAAGAAAATAATCGAGTAGTCAATGGTTATAGGGATTTCCCTAGAAGCATTAGATTAGGCTAGTGTACATATCAATGATAGTGATATCAATTCCCATATGATGTGAAATAAGGATAATGTCATAGATATAAATCATGAAAAGTAATGTTTTTTTATATTTTAAAAATATGATATACCGTAGATTATATTCTTTTGTAAGGCCATGTTTAGAAGTAAATATTTCAGGAACATAAATTTCTTGGTTTTTAAAGGTCTCATTTATAACATTTTAATTGTTATATAATTGCATCACTTTGGGAATTTAGTGAACATTAAGAGAATACATGTTATTAAAAGGGAATTTTTTTTGTAGTTTTAATATAGGGTACGTGCAGAAATATGAATCTATATCTTTTTAGTGATGAATAAGATATGTGATTTCTACCCAAGTAAGAAGAAAATAGGTTGTATCATAAATGTTTTATCCATTTGAGCCAACAATCCGTTGAATATTTGTTGAAACTGAAACAAATTGAATATATCTCTAATGTTTCATGTAAAAAACTCATATGTATAATGATTTTCAAAATTAAAACATAATTTAAATACATATAGTAAAAAAGAACAGAAGTCAATGAGGGTTCTTGAACTGGTTAATGTTGATGTGTGTGGTCCTATTTCACCATGATCCATTTATGGGAAGATATAATAAATTATTTTCAGTTATTATTACTATAGAATGACATGGAAGATTGTCACATTCACAAATATAAGTTACATAGTTTAATTACTCAATATTGGAGGAAGGATGAGAAGATACTCGAGAAAAAAATTCTTAAATTCTTGACAAATAATGAGAAAAAGTTTAAAAACATCAAGGTGGAGGATTATCTCAAGTTTCAGATAAGGAACTAATTCTCAGTAGTAATAATGCATCAAAAAAAACGTGGTTTATTGGAGAAACAAGATCATAAATAACATGTCGATAATGATTCTTATTACGAAAGTTAAACCAATTTATTTTGGAAAAAATGGTATTAACAATGATTTACATTTATAAAAGATATATTTTTTGTATGGTGGAAGAAAAGTGTTGAAACCCAATGATTTGGTGTAATATTTTTTGAAAATATTGGTTAGTGCTGAATTAAGTTGTTTTTTGAAAAATAGAGCAAAAAGAGTATGAGTAATTTTCAAAGCTACTAATGAGAATTCATCCCTAGGATTTAGACTAAACCATAGAACCATAGGATATTCCATGGTAATGAATTTTTTAACACAGTCATTCGATAGTATCATTGGTTTCACTAAAAATAATATTTGATAAGAGAAAAATAATCTTGTTAATGGCTAGGTCTATCTATGTAGACAACAACCATGGAGGATATCGACCAATCCCAAAGATAACCCCAAGTAAGGTGATTGTTTTTTACTGACCCAAATGGGTTGGTACAAGTGTGTTTATATTTGTGTGTAAAATGGTAATGTATCACATCAAATGGAAATACCATGGTAATGTCATTGTGGCATGGGTTGGTACCATGATATTTTCAAGGAATGTGGATAATGTGTCCCTATTGATATATCAGTGGAATTTTAGTGGAAGGTTTGATATGGGACAACAACAGAATCATGATACACCACATGACCAGATTTAGTAAACTTGAATGAAAATGTTAATGGGATTACACTAGGATACAATAGTTTTATATAGGTAAAATATACGTTTCACTAGGTTTGTAAAGGTTAACATGAAGATACAGGAGAGTCATCTGGGATCTAAATTTAGGTAAATGAATTTAAATAATTGTGTACATTATATAAATGTGGGTTATATTATATGGATTTTGTGGGGGTATTAATATAAGGGTAGATCCCAAATTTCAACAATATAGGTGATTATTTTCATAAGATTCATCTCACACCATGTTGACTTGTGTAAATCCAAAGATGTATTTTTGTAAAAGAGAAAAATGACTAATCATTAGGTACCAATTCATAGTGTTATAATACAACCACGTTACAAATAAAATTTCCACAATGAAGAAACCCCTTACAATGTAGAGGGTGTTATTCTATAATATAACATGGTTTGTATTTATCAATTACTATAGGATATTGTAACATAGTTCACAATTATTAATTGATCGTCAATTAGGTGATCAAATAAGTTTTCGGAGAACATGATGTTATAATGGGTAAGTTATAAGGATGTTATTTTGCACTAGATTTTTGAATTCAGTCAATATGAGGATATTCTATAGGGAATAATTCCTAAAAAATTTATAATTATGTTCACAGTCTATGCAATACTAGAATTTCCTACACTATAGTAAAGGTACAAAAAAATGACTATATCATAGATGTTGGGGAAACATCATAGTTATGTAGTTTTCCAAAAACCTGTAATTTCAATAAGGTAGACATTGATAAATATTTTAGGGCTATATATTTAATTTAAGGAAACTAAATAGAAACAATATATATGTGGGGAACTTGGTGAAATATCTAGAAGATATGAGAAAATATTATTAATCTGAACCATTATATTAAGGTCCACTTGTTTATAAAAATTCCTTTAGTATTTATGGAAATATGATGGGATCTATATAGAGAAATATTGATAAATAAATTTTCATATTGAAGAAGTCTTTATATTTCACATAAGATAAATAATAGAGAAGATTTTTTTTGGTCCTTGAAGTCATTGTCAATCCCAGACTATTGAAATAATATTATTTTATTATTTTATCTCATTTAGAAACTTTTTGTGAGGAGTGGGTAGATCCCGAGTTAAATTTCAACGCGTTAGTGGTAAAAGAATATTTTGGGCTTAGCAGCATTCAACACATGGCCAGGTTATAATCGAAGCCATGCAGCGTCGCCAGGTCACCAAACGGTCTACTAGGAATTCAAAAAAATTTGCATATCATGATTAAGAAATTAATTAATTAATTAATTAACATGGTGGACAATAAAATGAGAAAAAAATAAAAAAATATAAATAAACGATTTTAAGAATTTTAAAAATGATAATATTTTTATAATGAATAGTATTATTATTATTATGTTTATTATTATAATGTTTATTATTATTATTATCTTTATTATCCTTATTTTTAGTATCATTATTGTTATTTTTATTATCATCAATTACATTATAATTATTATTATTATGAGTTAATTAGAGATTGGATAAAATAAGGAATCCAAATTTCCTCCCCACATATCCAGGATGCGTGACCAACCTCACCACATGTAACCCTACCCTACGTCGCCCCCTCCCCTCCTCCCACCCAATATGCATGCTACCCTCTCCCTCATGGATAGCCGAACTCATGCCACTCTTCCATCCCTTGACCAGTCAACATGATGCCTGAAACCTCATCCCTCTCCCACTTCACACCGCCCTACACCTCCCCCCTTTGTTCCTGTTATGGTCATCACCAAATCTCCCTCTTGTAGGAATATCTCCGAAGTGCCACCGTATTCCCCTTGCACCATGACGTGCGACCTCCGGTGTTACCTCCATGATAGTTCAACCACTCTAGGTAGGTCTCTCATCATTTTCATTGAGTTTTTGGTTTTCCAGCTGGTATGACATTCATTTTAGGGTTCGATCATGAATCATTTTTTGTTTGAATTGTTGGATTTGTGTTTTTTTGGTTTGTTTGTGGTTCGTATTAGGAGTCGTTTTAGATTCACACATGATTTGGGAATTTCTACATCGAGGAATGTGGTTCTATGTTTAAATATTATTTTTTGAATTAATTTTATTATTTAATTAATTTTTTATGCTACTTAATTATTACTTTTGGTTCAAATTTGGTTTTCCTCAAGTTTATCATGGGTTTTATTTGTTTTCTAGCATGTTCATATGGTATGGGTGGGTTTTTGGTGCAAAATTATATTTATTCAATTGTTTGGGTTTTAATAAATTATGTAGTTAATTTTTAATCTTTTAGAGTGATGTGAATTTTGTTTTTGATGTGTTTTTCTGTCTGTTTGTTAAAAAAAACTATTTTGTGTGGGTTTAGTGGGTAAAGTCAAGTGATTTGTTCTTAATTTTTCTTATAAAACTTTATTTATGGATTTTTTTTATGAATTGAATGAAGGTGTTATATAAATGGATTAAGGGTTTTATCAATCTATTTATATAGATAAGGTCACATATAAAAAATTTAGTGCATATGATGTTTAAAGATGTTGTTGGTGTAAAAATGGTGACATTAGTGTGTGTAAAATCATGATTTTTTCCTTGTAATTGTTTATTAAATATTCCTGTGTAATTTTTTAACCATTTATGTGGTCACTTTTTAAATATGCAGTTGGTTTTTTTGATAGTGTAAATGATATAATTTTAGTTTTAAAAGGTTTTTGGCATGCCTATTATTTTAAGGTTGAATTTTTGTGTGCAAGTGTGGTATGGGTTATAGGGAGCACCTCTTTTTATTTTTTATTTAAATGTTACATGTGACATGGACTTGGAACCTCTTGATCCCAAATGGGAAGCCCAAGGACTAGGTGGGAGGACTATGACTAGTGTTCAAGTGATAAAAAAGCGGTATCATCTTAATTTCACTTAGCTAGATTGATGATTACAATGCAAACTAACCTTTGGGAAGATTATTGGAGACAAGTAGGTTATGAGTGTATTCCCTACTAGTGGATTGTTCATGAGAACAAATGTTGTTGTGGTTCCCATTAAACTTTTTCCCAAGATTCAATGTTCTAGGGTCCCACTTTTTGCCAGTACCTTTAAAGAATATCCCATATTTGGTGATCCTTGTTTACTTTATGCTCAACATTGGAATATAGTGTAACATTTGGGTTTTCTTAAAGGAAACTGTGTCTCTTTAATTTATGTCATTTTCATTGATGTTTTTTATTGAAACTATTTCATTAAAATTTCCCAAGAATTGGTTTCCATTAATTTATTAAACTCAGAAATATATTTTTCATAAAAAATTTATGAATGGAATATTATATCTATGGCATCCTTCTAGGATTTTGGATCACACCCTACATACACCCTTGGGTGTATTTATATCTTGTTACTTGTGTATTCTAGGTTGAGGCATCAGTCTTAGCGATAATTTTTGGGGTTGTTAGTGGTTTTTCTCGTGTAGGTTGGTGTTGGTGGATAGGGGATATGGCACTTCATGTCGCACAGAGGGTTGGATGGGAGTTTTCGTTTTCCATTTTTTTGTAGTTTCTGTTGGGTTTTTGGTTTATGTTGTAAACATTAAATCTGATCATTGTTTAGGGGCCTATTTGGTTGTCTATTTGTAGTTTTATTTTATTTACCTTATTACTTGTTTTGTGTTCATTATTTTAGGTAAATCCTTCCTATATTTGGTTTTTCATACCTGGGAACTTGTGCCAGCCTATGGGGAACTCGAATGCCCTTCGGGCCTTACTACAGACCGGGATGGGTGTTGGGTTGCATGGAGACCTGACATGGTTTGCGAAAAAATGGTATTAGAGCATGTTTTCTCTTTTGGGTCATTTTTTTGGGATAGAGTTAGGATATAACGGAGCTAGGATTGTCAAAACTCAATGTTCTTGGAATGAGTAAGGTTCTTGGCCATCACACCTTGTGGAAGGACTCATGTAACCTGGGTAAGTCGTATTTCATTTGATTCCCTTAGTCCTTGTGGTTTTTCCTTGTTTGGTGGAAATAAAATGGGAGTTGGACTAATGGTATCCGTGATATTATAGGGCATAGAAAGCCATTTGGAGTGGGGGGAATTAACAACGAACACTATCTATGATTGTGGTGAGATTGTTGTATGGATTCCAACTATACATCCAAAAAACTCATCAGTATTTTTTCCCTCTTGCATTGTCTTTTGCCTCCTTGGGTTTTGAAAACTAATAAAAAACCATTTTTTTAAAAATTAATGAAATTTATAATTATTAATGGATATGGTTTGATTTTTAAAGGGGTGGAATGTGGGTTTCCAGAACTGTTTTCAATGATGTTTTATAAAGGTGAATTTTCATGAAACAATCATTATAAGAAATGAAATTGAAATTTTAAAAATAAAACATATAGATTTTCAAACACTGTGGTTTGGGAAACAAGGGTGTTTTTAAATTGGGTCATAAAATTCTATTTTAAATGGAATCTATTAAAACAATGAAAAGAGTTTTTTAATGGGATGAAATGTTTTGGAATTGATGTGTAATTCATGGAAATGAATTTTTTATTGTATGATTGGTGTTTTTCTAAAAGGAATTTTGAAATTTAATATCAGTTTTATTTGAAGATTCGACAGTTTTTAGAAGTGGTTTTTATTACCTTTGTTATTTTCATGGGTGACTATATGGACATGTTATGCGTGAAAGGTGAATTGGTGCTTGGTTGGCACAAGAACATGCGTGTGTAATTCCCATGTGGAATCATTGGTTAATGTGCATCCCACTATCCTAGTTTTAATTTTGGAAGTGTTTATAAAGAAATGTTTGATTGTTTGATGATCTATAGTTGTGTGATATGTATTTTTCAGTTTTGGGAATCTTGTAGTGGGGTGTTTTGAATTTTTAAAACCACTTTTGTTGGAACGAGGATTAGTGTTGTGTTTGTTCGGTAAGATGGGATAAAGTGTTGGTTATTGGTTCCTTTTGAGAGGTTTTCCAAAAGTTATTTGAAGTGGTTTTTCTCATGCATCAAGTGTTTTATCAAGGTATGATTGATTAGTGGACCAATTTTATTGGGTCATTTTTCTTTCTTCTTTCCTAGTGTATGCGCCCATAAAGATTTTATACGTGATTGACACGAGACCACAGATAGTTCACCATCGGGCAATCCTTCAATTGATAGAATTTAGGACTCTCGTCATGGATTTTAGAATTGAGCCCACATCCCGTTTTTATAATTAAGTGGACCATCTCATTGTGGGAGAGAAGATGTAATAGGGGTCGAATGAAACAAGGGTTTCCTTGAGTCTTTTCATGGTCAAACGTGAGTTTGAAAATGCTAGTTCTGGGGATCCTTCCTAGAATCTGTGAGGGAAATTCCAGTTGATAAAGGTGAGTAGTATGGAGTGGGTACTGTTGGATGTTGTCTTTAAGGGCCTTTGGGTCTTTCATTGGTCTCATCTAATAGGGAATTCATGTTGCACCGCTAGTGTTGCATGTGAGTCCATAAAAGGATTATATGGACATTTGTAGGAATCACGTTCCTTTTAAGACTCGGTTTAAATTCAACTTTAGTATAATGTTTCTTTAAAATGGAATGGTCATGTTCGGTGACATTTGGTGGTGTTTTACTCTTGTTCAGTTATAAGGGATAAGGTTTTAAAACATTCCAAGGGACGATGTATTGAAATAAGTGTATTTTGTTTTGGGAAATTTTGAATACCACTATTTTATAGGAAGTCATATTTTATGTGTCATTCCTCTTGATGTTTCTATTTCATAGTAACTAGGGTTGATGTTCATTCACCATCATAGATTTCATGCTAATGAATATTCTACGTCAGGATAAGTGGATGGTGGGGTGTGTTGTGCCTGATGGTGTTGCCTCAATTATTGTATGGTTGCTTGTGGCACTAGAAAAAAGAGTTTTGTTTAGAGGTTTAATGGGAATATATGATGAAGAAGATGATCCAATCATTATAGTTCCATCCATAGATCTCAGAGTGGTGATTGTTCATAGTTAGGAACCTCTCGGGGTTGTAAGGGACCTTAGTCCAGTCTCTGTATTCAATTTGAAAAATAAATATAGTTTATGTATTGTGTAGATGTCTCGTTCCGAGTGGCCTCATTCGATGAAAAGAGATGTGGGGACCATGATTCTTTATTGCATGACACACAGGTGGAAGAGTTCCTCATTGGTTATAAGGATGTGTTGTTTTCTTGATTTCTTACATCTTGGTTCTTTCAACTTTTCAAATGTGAGTTTCTATGTAGTTTCCTATATAGGGCCAACCTTGCAAATAGGTATTAGCTTTTCGGATCATCTAAGGATGGTAATGAACATGGGAGTGGTGAACTGTGTAATGTCTTTTGTTTGATTCAGATTTTCTTTTGGAAGTTCCCAAATGGTGGGCGATTTAGTCTATATAGGAAGTTCTTATGATGGTCCATGATGTACATTCTGAGCCGACACATGTTAAGTAGTTAAGATAGTTGGTTCTTATAATGAAGATACCCATCATTGGTCTCACTTAATTCCCTAGTAGTAAACTAATTTTAGTCCATTTGAATGATTGGGAGTCCGTTTGGGCCTCTGTATGTTGGTCTACCAGCCTCATCTCGATTATTGGTTGGTTTTAGATAGTAGGTAGCCAGTCTGGGCCTCCCTGTAGTATGTTCCCAACAGTATCGTTGAATCATGGAAAGGGGTTTATTCCTTGGGACGTGGTTTGGTATTTTTCGCTTGTTTTAGGAAAGTGGTGTGGGTTCTGCTTGGCAGTGTTAGAGGTGTTTTAACTTAAGAAGATGGATTGTACACAGTGGGAAATATATTTTCCTTTCATTTATCAACTAGAGTTGTTTGAACTCATGGGGGGAGGGTGGATAAAAATGGGGAGTTTATTTCATTCCCCTATATTCATTATATACGTCTATTATTTTATTGATAGTTTTATAACCTTTTCATTTTTGTTGTTTTTCGAGAATCTCCTTGGACAGGTAAGGGGGAATCCACTTCTACATTGGGATTATTCTTTGTTGTGGATTTTTGGGGGAAAAATATTTATGGTGGGGATAATTGTCCCACACAAACTTTTGAAATAACATTATTTCATTATTTTAATCACATTTGAAACTTTTTATCATGGTTTGGGATGAGCCCAATTGGTTTTTTTGTGTTTTGGTGGCAAATGAATGTTTTGGGCTTCATAACGTATATCACACAGGAAGGGCATAGTCGAACCCATGCGACTTTTCCAGGTCACCGTGTGTCCTGCTTGATATTTAGAAAAAATATATATATCATAATTAATTTATTAATTAATTAACATGGTGGATAAAAAAATGAGAAGAAAATAAAATTAAAAAATTAAAAAAATAAAAAATATTTAAAGAATAATAATAATGATAATATTATTATCATGAATATTATTATTATAATTAAGTTCATTATTATAATGTTTATTATTATTATTATCTTTATTGTCCTTATTATTATTATTGTTATTATTTTTATCTTTAATTATAATAATAATAAAATTATTATTATTATGAGTTAGTTTGGGTTTTGGAAAAAATAAGGAAACCAACTTTCCTCCCCTCTTACACAGGATGCACGACCCACATCTCATCCTATAACCCTACACCACATCCCCCTCCCTTCCTCCTACCCATGATGTGTGTTGCCCTCTCCCTCTTATCCAGTTGACCTCACACTGCTCCTTCTCCCCTTTTTGAAGTCACCATTGCACCCCAACCCTCCTCCTAATCCCATATCACGCCGCCATACACCTCTCCCCTTGGCTGATCCAATGGCTAGCACCCCATCTCTCTCTAGCTAGACCCTCTCTAGCATACTACCCGTGTCCCCTTGCATCATGACCTGCGACCTCTGGTGTTACCTCCTTTCGTGAAAAACCCCTCATGGTAGGTCTCTCCTATTTTCCATTGAGTTTTTTGTTTTCTAGAAGTTATGTTGTTCATTTTTGAGTTTTATCTTGAATCATTTTTTGTTCAAATTATTGGATTAGGGTACTTTTCAGTTTTCTTGTGGCGCATATTTGGTGTGGTAAAAGATTCAAAAAAGAATGGGAATTTTTACCCTAAGGTAGGTGGTTTCAAATTTAAATATTATTTAATGGATTAACATTCTAATTTAAATAATTTATGAGGTAATTTAATTTTTTTGTGAATTTGGTTTTCAATATATTTATCATGTGTTGGATTTTTTCGGCAGTGCGTTATTATGGTATAGGTGCATTTTTTTTCTGAAAACTTATATTTAGTCAGTAGTTAGTGTTTTAAAAAATTATGCAGTATGTTTTTAATCTTTTTGAATGGTGTGAATTGTGTTTTTGACGTGCTGTTTTGTGTTTTTAGTTATAAACAAAGGTTTTGTGTGGTTTTAGTTGGAAATTTAAAATGTGTCTTATAGACTTTTTTTATGGTTTTTTGAATTTTATGAATGGTGTGAAGGTGTTCTATAAATGTACTAAGGGTGTTATCGAACTGTTTATATGGAGAATTTCACATATTAATTTTTTTTTGAGTGCACATGATGTTAAAACATGTTTTGGGTGTATAAATTGTGAATTTAGTGTGTGTAATGTCATTAATTTCTCCTTGTATTTTTTTAATAAATTTTGTAGTTCATTTTAAATCCTGGAAGTGGTATATTTTTAACAATGTAGTTTGTTTATTTGACTTTATAAATGATGCAGATTATGTTTTGAAATTTTTTTGGTGTGCATATTTTTTCAATGTGGAATTTGTGTGTCCAAGTGTGGTAATGGGTATAGGTATCACCTCATTTGTATTTTATTTGAATATGACATGTGAGAAGGACTTGGAACCTCTTGAGCACAAATGGGAAGCTCGAGGATTTGGTTAGCGGAATAGGACCGGTGTGCTAGTGATAAAAAAGTTGCATCCTCAATGTTTTACTTACCGGGATTGACGATTACAATGATAAATAATATTTGGGATGATGGTTAGAGACCACTAGGTTATGGGTGTGTT
Organism: Viscum album; assembly: GCA_963277665.1. Classification (NCBI taxonomy): domain Eukaryota; kingdom Viridiplantae; phylum Streptophyta; class Magnoliopsida; order Santalales; family Viscaceae; genus Viscum; species Viscum album. Next base: position 1,496,700,974 of record OY728142.1, read on the forward strand.
CCCTACTAGGGGATCATTCATGAGAACACTTGTTTTTTTGGTTATTATACCACTTTTCAATGAGACACAATGTTCTAGTGTCCCATTTTTGCTATTTCCTTTAGGGACTCTTTCATATTTGGGTCTCCTAGTTTACTTTACTCTCACCATCGGTATACAGTGTAACATTTGTGTTTTCTTTAATGTTATGTGTGTGACATTAATTTAATTCATTTTTTAAAGTTGTTTTTTTAAACTATTTATTTTAAATTGATCAAGATTTTGGTTCCATTAATTTATTAAAATTGAAGATGTATTTTCCATTTAATATTTATGGATGGAATATTTTCTTGGTTTCATCTGTATAGTCTCTTGGCTCACATCCCACATATTTCCTTGGGTGTATGTAGATCATTTTCCTTGTGTATTCTAGGATGGGGCATCAGGCTTAGCAAATATGGTTCGGGTTGGTAGTGTTTTTTCTCATGGAAGTTGGTGTTATTGTCTTGGGGATGTGGTACCCCATGTCGCACAGAGGTTTGAGTGGGATTTTCAGTTTCCTTTATTGTATATTTCATTGTGTTTTTGTTTCATGTTGTGAACATTAAATCTTATCATATTTAAGGTTATGTTTGGTTGTATATTTTTAGTTTTAATTCATTTACATTATTAGTTGTTTTGTGTTTATTATTTTGGGTAAATCATTCACACATTTAGTTTTTTATACATAGGACCTTGTGCTAGCTTGTGAGGATTGGGAATGCCCTTTGTGCATTGCCACAGACTGGGTCAGGCACCGGGTCAGATGGTGACCTGACCTAGTTTATGATAATCATTTCAAAATAATTATAAAGAGAAGACGAAGAAGAAGATATCACTATAGTTTAGTGAAAATATGGAATTTATAGTTGATTATAGAGAGTGCACGATTTTTTTTTCATAATTTTTCATAGAAATTTAATTATTATTTATGTGACATACACAAAAAACTCAAAAATAGAAATAGGAGATTAATGTAACCCATATCAATATTTTTTTTTATCTTCAACAATGTGTGACTCTATTGAAAAATTACCCTATACACACAGTTTGATATCATGTGTATAGCCCTTAAAACAATGATTATAGGTTATACCCATAGTTTCAAGGATTTGTGGCCAACCTAGGCCTCAGTATAACATTAAGATATACCCATAGTTTTGGGAACCATGGGAATGGGTCCACTCCATAGTGCCATTATCCTGTAACAAATGATTGCAAAAACATGGGTATAACATTGAAAAAATATATGTTTGTGATATTCGATCCCTAGACTGCCCCTTTACTCTTTTGACACCATACCACTACCCTATTTAGTATATTAGTATATAAATATTTATTTACTCATATATATTTTATAAATCATGGCTATTTTTATAAAACCATGGGAATAGGTGTTCCCACTAAAAACCTATTTTCCCACTATGTTGTTGGAAATCTATACCCGCAATTTATGGAAAGTGCGGGTATAGGTCTTAAAAAAAACTAATATTCCAATGTTTTACAAATACTATGAGTATAGGCATAGAAAAACAAACCTATACCCACACTTTTTCCTAAAATGTGGGTATAGGAACCCATACTATACCTTTACCCACGATTTTGAGAAAACCATGGGTATAGGGCCATTTTCTAGTAGAGTAATATTATTCTTGTCATATGTTCCAAATTTTATTTCCCAAAAATGTAGTAAATAAAGGAGGTAAGTGATCCCTAGTAGATATAAATTCACCATAAAACTTTGGAAGTGTAGTGATACCAGGAAGTATTGACCTAAAAATCAAGTAGTGATATTTAATGATTTGATGCATCAACACAATATTAACTGCATGATCCTTAGATAATCTCATAGTAATGAACCAATTAAAAATACCTGTGTCTTATGTGATTTATATTTTTTATATCACTTTCATGAAATAGACTATTAAGTTATTTTAAAAAACAAAATTAATTTTTGGTATAGGGATGTTTATGTTAACTGGAAATCAGATAATAATTAATAAGAATAGAAAAATAATGTGTAACTTATTTGTAAGAGGGATGAACTGAATTGGGAAGTTAAAGTTAGAAGAAAAAAGATATTAAATTGATATATCTTCTGCAGTCTAATTCACCCCCTCTCATTTTATTTCTCACTTAAGACCATTGAGGTACCTGTAATTGATATTAGATCATTGTTTTGTTTTTAATTATAATTTAACTATTATATAATTTTAATTTTTTAGAGTAATAGAATCCATGGTGATTGATTTTTTTAAATGAAATCATTTCAAGGAGTTTAATAAGGAGTTCATTGAATATTTGGAAGAAAAAAAATTGAATTATCTATGAAGTGTTGTTGGATTGAATTGTTTAGTTAAGAAGAAATGGATTTATTTTTGAAGTTCACAAATGGAATTTGGAAATTTGATTCTTGTGCAATTAATGAGTTAAAGGAATCATTAAAGTAAGATATTTTCATGATGACATCTGACTAAAATTTTTCAGATGATATATGGATAATGACGGAATATTACTTTGGAAATGAACAAAAACCACATGAAAATTGAATTATGTTTAAAGGAACAACAATGCATCAAATTTTTTGTGAAATTATATATTTTGGAATTGTTTTTGGAAAGAACTAATTTATTTTTGGTGTAATCTGGCATCGTATAAAAGAAAGGTATGGGAAATTCATATACTGAATATATTCATTCATTTAATTATGTGAAAGGAATCAGTGAATAATATGATAGGGTAATTTATGTTGGGAAAATTGATGACGAGGATTTTATAAGGAAGAAATATATGTAATATATCCACCTATCAAAGGATCAATGGTTCAATGTAAAAAAATTAATGTTTAAAGTCGATAATGATTCTCATGATATTCAGATCAATGTACTTGGAATATAATTTGAAATGCTAAAAATTATAAACCAATGGCTTATTAAAGTGTTAATATCATTGATGGGGATGAATGATTCACATATAGGTGAATTTGATGTCCGGGATTCCAAATTTGAAAAACTCAAAGCTAATGTCAGGGAAGTGAATCTAAAATCAAATAGGGTCACAGTTTTAAAATAATGAAAAATTAATTTTTTTTCTCATTTGATAGAAGTATTTGAGTTGAGGAAAAGTCTATACAAATAATATGTATTTATTAGATAATCTATTGATCAATGGAATAAGAATATATATGAGTAAATTAATATAAAAAACTGGCTCATATCTGAGATAATGAAATTTATTATAGGATGGTAATAAAGAGGGAATTAAATCCACAACATGAATCAAGAAGTAAAAATATTTAGAAATAAAAATATAATTTTATATCATACGCAAATCTATTTGACAAAATAGGTAAGCCTATATTAAAATATAATCAAGATTTTTTGTTTTATTACCATGTTATAGTTGACGATGAAGAAATAGAGAATTATTATATCCCAGATGAAAATAATGAAAGGTTTATCATATCACAAAGACTTGAATCATTGTGAAAACCATGTTTTGAATTTAATGTAACTCCTTCAATGATTGATAAGAAAATATTCCTAAAAAATCCCAAGATTATGGAAAATATATAATGTTATTGAAATAGATCTAAAAGTTTTCCAACATAAGGTAATATAAACTTGATGAACCTTATAATATGGTAAGGAAATTTATGATATTTATTTGGGATTAATTGTCAAATTTCATGTTTTTTCTAAAGATTTAGAGTACATTACGTAATGTGAATCTACTAGAATTTTTTTACTCACTATGTAATCATTAAAGATAGAAAATATTTCCAAGGATACATGAAGAAGACTCATATATTGAGTGTAATGTAAGAAGAAGCTAAAAGTTATAACTTTACTAAATATCTTATGAAGATATTAGAAAAGAGTTCGAAATTAAAGAGTTCAAATATTGATTAAACTGAAAATACATATGTGACCTCATGTAATAAAGAAAATGTGGTTATTTAATAAGGGAAAAATTATTACAAGGGTAATCAAATAAGAAGTTTAGTTTGGATAAATAAATTAAACCTGATGTGGAAAAAAATCCTCGATATAAGGAAGAAACAATTTGCATCAGGGGTGTAAAAAAGATAATAATCCCATAAAAGTATAAAAGAGTTTAGATTCTATAAAAATAATATTAGTTAAAAAACACACTCTAATATAAAGGGAAACCTATAAAATGGTGGTATATAGTGACTCCTAATCCTATTAAACTTAAGGAATGTGGAAGGAATCTCTCTCCCCACACATGTTAATTTATTTTAACTATTTTAAGCTGTAAAGTCTTAGAGATAAAAGATCCATGGGGTAGAAGTTCATGAAAAGACCATGAAATTAATATAAAAGTATATATGGGTTAAGGATATAAATTGAATGTATCATGAAATTTTTAATGTATTTTATGTTTATTTTGGCATCATAGATAAAACTACATGTAATGTTGAAGTTTCTTGAAAATTATGATAATGAAACTAAATATATTAGATTTGTTTGAGTACATGAAAGAATATCTATTAAATCTATTATTTTAGGAAGACTTTTACCAGAAACAACTAAAATTAGGAAAATACATTAGTTAATCCTGACCACTAAATAAGAAAAAATACTGGGAATAGTTATATGTCACGAATCAGGTCGGGTAGTCATCTGGCTAAACACCTAACCACAACCAATGGTAAGGCCCGAAAGGCATTCCTGGTGCTCCTGGTCTAGCGACTAGTGCTTGGAATAAAATATGTCATGATGTAAATTGATTATCCCAAAAAAACTATGATCATATAACCAACATAGATCCTTTAGTGAAAACTAATAACAACTGGATCTCAAAAAATACATAAGGAAAATCCGATAAAACTGAAATAGAACCAAAACAAAATTTAAAAAAACCACAACCAAACTAAAACCCAACTCGATCTCCATGTTAACTCCTAGTAACCACCATCCACAAACCGTCCTTCTCTATATGTAATCAAAGAAAAAACCCAAACCTATAAAATACTATAGTTCTATTGACATCGAGTGGAACAAATATGGTTTGACCATAAGAAGATCAGTTGTTAAGTACTATAGAATCAATAAATTTCCTTTCTTGAAATATTCTAATGACACTTTTTTAATAATACATAGAGAAAATTGTGTTTTAAGTTTTCAAAATCCAAACAAATCTTACTAGGGAAATCTAATTTTCAAACAGTACACACCACTTCCCATTCTAAAACTGGTTTTCATTTTACAACCGAACTCCCAAAAATAAAACCAAATGGAAACCCAGAGAAGATGTGAAAAGGGTTCCATAATGAAAATAAAATGAAATATAATAGGCATAAAAAAATTGGATGGGTTGATAAACATGCTTAGTGGAAAAAACCTAAAAATATAGATAAACAAACATGGTATTTTTAAAAAAAATCTAAAGATGAAATCCTTGTACATAATCAGTTCAGACTCCCATAATTATGTATGGTGTTTCTCCAATGTCAATAACCACCTAGCTACTCAAAATATAAAATCCATTTTAATGACCTACCTAGCCTCTCATCATGTCCAGGGGGTACCAACCCATCTAATTGGGGTCGATAATAAACTGTTAGTTGACCCTCTATATGAAATCTTGAAATTCCAGGATAATATTAGGCAGTGAATGGGGAGTTACTCGCCTGCCAGGTTTAAACTAATAACCCACAATAACCATTTATTTCTAGTGAAAACACCAACACCAACTATGTGATGTCCATATCCCCAAATGTTCCACTATATAGGTTCTCATCACACATCAAGTCACACACAAGTGCTAACCAGGCCTTCAAATCATTGAAGTACAGAACCACTTTCCAAATCAATAAAAAATACATGTTGTCCCATTATGTTTTTCCCAAAACTAAATTCATTTCCACGAACAATACTCAATCCATGGTGAAAACATACCCTAGACTCAAAGGTGGTAAAAAGGACTTTATGTCATTTTGGCAACTAAGACACATAAAAAAATTCCAAATGCACCATGTCTTAGAAAAATCATTTTAAATCACCTTTAATTTCATTTGAAACACCATGAAAAATTATAGAGTCCAAGGAAACCTTTCTAAGAACAATAGGGTTCTTGAAAGACCATTTTATATGAGGAGGATAAAAAGAAAAAAAGGAATGGGAGAAAATATTTAAAAAAAACATGGTTTATGAGGGGTATTCTCTATAAAAACTCTTTAGCATTTGTGATCCTATACAAATGTTCAACTCATGCACATATGGAATTCCCACATCTAATGACACAATAGTTTAATCCATAATAAAAAAATCATTTTAAAAACACAATGATAATTTCGTCCAATTATAAGGGTCCATATAAAAATACTAAACCATAATAATCAACTAAAACCACACACAAAAACCTCATCTCTTAAACAAAAAAATTACCAAAAACACAACTATGGATAATAACAATCCAAAATACTCTATTTTAAATTAAAAATTATAAGTGTAATTTCATAGAACACCTTGAACACATATTTATATATATGGAAATAGATAAAAACCCACTCAAAAACCCATTTCCAGTAAAATTCCAACATGAAAAAACAAAAACAATTGATACTAACACATAAAAAAAGAATATCACATATTGAAATCAACTATGAAACCTCATGCAATTAATGGAATTATCCATAAAAGAGAAATAATGGAAACACTTAACTTCACAATGTACGAATGTAGTTAATCCTCATGGAATAAAATAAATCATCCTAAGAGATAATATATATACCATAACATCAAATAAATTAGACTACACATAAACCATATCTTCTAGAGTTCGGTCAAGAGAGAACAAACTGAAGGGAACATAAGAAACTAGATGGTAAGAATATGAGGAGGATAAAATATACCAAGAAACAAATAATACTCACCTTAAATGATTTTAAGGAGCACTAATGGAGGAGTAGCAACCATGTGATGGGGGTTTGGGATCCCCTTCATGCACAATAAAATGAACAAGGGGGAGGGGAAACATGAAATGGGTTTTAAATAGATGAGGGAAAACTTGTAATTTCCTATTTTATAAAAACTAGGGAAGTCACAAGGTTATGCCTCAATTTTATCTAAACTGTGTGAAACCTACGAAAAACCAACTACAAAAGAGGGAAATCCCACTTGTTTTGGCTAAATAGTTTGGGAAACTATGCACCAAATATGTGATTTGTCTAGGTCAAATTTTATACCTACTTACATGTTATCCACATAGTTTCTCTTAATTTTTTGTAAGATGTGAACCATGCCTATAGAAGAAAAAAATTATGAATGGTCACTCCTTGAACTTTCATGGGTTTTTCTAAATTGTGCTCAACAAATTCTAGGAAATAGTGAAAGAAAAAATGAACTGGAAAGGACCATACCTACAATAGGCCACATAGTTAACCCCAGAATTATTCTCACAAACCGTGAATAGGTCCAAAACACACCAAAAACATCTAAAACTGAAAAAGTCTCATTGGAAACTCAACCTAAACATCAACCAAAATAACCAATGCCTAGAAAATAATAAAATAAAAGAAAAATCATTGTTAGTGTATGATATTACATGACTAAATTGCATCTTTAATTATTTTTATTATAAAAATAATACAATCATTTTACTATTTTCAATATATTAAAATATATAATCTAGGAAATTTCATTCATGATATGTGATGTTGTCAGGGTGGGAAGTATCTATGTTTTTTTGCTTCAAGTGATGATGTAGAAATTCATGTTAATTCATGATGAATTTTCAATAGTTTCTTAACCTCATCAATGAAAGAGATAACTTATAAGAGTTTAAATGATATTGATGTAAAGTGGAATTACCAATTTATAATTTCCAAATGGTTTTAATTAATTATTCAAGTGGATTATCTATGATAATTTTTGACTTCATTATTATTTACTAATGTCATGTGCGATGATTTAAAGAGATCACTGGTAATGTAGTGAAGTGAAATATTTAAGATGATATGGTATCATTATTATTAATGAGGTACATGTAATTCTTTATAGAGGTTTACTTAAAATCTTGTTTACTTAACCAAGATTTGGCTCAATAGTCGTAGAGGTTTTGCTAACAACCCAAATGATATGTGGTAAATGCACCCATTTGATGTAATTGAGTTAATGAAATTGTCATCGTGTTTGGGTTAGGGATTCATTCTTGTAATGGATATTGTAATATAAAATTTGTATAATTAGTGATAAAAAGGTTCTTCGAGCCAAGGAATGCAGTTTTTTTTGAAAAAGGGAGAACATAAATAGGAAATTTTCACTATTTTTTAAGGTGGGATAGAATACCAAGAAGAAGACCAATTATTTTCATAATAAAGGATACTAAGAAAATAATTTGAAAAGGGGGAGAATAAATGGTATGTTTTTACACTGATAAAGTTGGATTTTATTCCAATGGAACTCAAATATTGGTGGGGATTTATTTTTAATATTGGGGATGATGTTGTCTCTTTGGATTTCATTGATAAAGGGGGAGGAATAAATTATATTATCAATTAAATCCAATGTGGGAAATTATCAGAACCCTATGAGTTGGTTTTAGATTTATTGATAATATAAGTGGATGATGGAATAATATTATTGGTTTACAAATGGAGTGCATGGATCATGGATAATGTTGAGATCATCCAATTATAATATATTTACATGATAGAGAATAGATATAGATAAATAAGTTACCCCTTGGTGTGGAAGGTTTCATACCATTTATCCATAAAATTGTTAGTTATAACACTACGATGATTGGATAAAATAAAGCATAACAATTCAAAGGCTAGCTCCATCCAAGTAGACAATGATCATAGTGGTTTCAGACAGTGATTAATGATATCCTTAGCTAAGGTAGTTGTTTAGGATAACACCATCTCTAGTCGACACTTGTATGTGTGTGTGTGAAGGTTGAAAACTATAATGTTGGGAAGCACCATAGTAAGTCATTGTGGGATGAGTTGGTACCATGATAATAATTTGGAATGTTTATATTTCATACCTTTTTAAATAATAAAGACTTTTTAGAAGAAATTATTTTTTGGAAAAAATAGACGGTTCTTGATAAAATGCAAGACTTTTGGTCATTCCCTAGAATATAAATGTGCTAGCAATAATTCTTTGTTAAAATAACTTTTTATAGGTAAAATGTAATTTAATTTGGTATGTAAAGGTTATATATTAAGGAACACAATAATCATATGGACTATAAATCAAGGTTAATGGATGTGGAGAATATATTACACCATATATTTGTGGGATACATTTCAAGGGTTATGTGAGGGTTTTCGCATAGGGGTAGATCCCAACCTGTGTCAATGTAGACGATGATTTTTTAAGGGTAATATCACACCAAGGAGACATGAATGTGGTAAAGATGTATTTTTATAAATGTATATAACATTCAATTTTTATAAATCACATCATAGTGGTATGTTGATTTCGTGGTGTATAAGAAATTTTCATACTCAACAAACTCTTTACAAAGTAGAGGGTGTTATTATTGTATAGAAAATATTTTATATTTCTACAAGTCTATATGATATTGTTTTGTAATTCAATAGTATTAGAAAATAGTAAATTAGGTTATTAATGAATTTTTAGGTGATCATGAAAATATCATGTGTGAGTTATGAAGAGTTATATATGTGGGATTTGTGTATTTCTTTAATATAAGGCTATTCAATAGGAAATAAATCCGCGCCATAATATTTTAATGGGATCACATTCTAAACCATGATGGAATTTTCTACACTCTGGCGAAGGAATGGGGGAAGATAACTATAACATAGAAGAATTTACAACATAATAGTTATTTAGTTTTATAGAAAACTTATAAATCTAATAATGAAGTTTTTCTCTAGATATTAGGGTTTGATATATAATGTTATGTAACTAAATTGAAACACATAATTTGCGGGACACCTATAGAAATATCAAAATGATAATAGGATGGTGGATTAATACAAACCTAAGAATAATGGCCACATGTTTATGATGTTTCCCATAGAAGATCTAGAAATATTAGAGGATCTTAATAGGGATATATTTGAGATCTAAATTTTAGATAAAATATGAATAGGTGTTGTGTAGAAAATAAATATAGATAATGGTGTTTATCACTCATTTTACGTATTTTAAAATAATAATAAGAAGAATAAGAGATTAATTCAATGCGCTGATGAATTGAAATTCCATTTCTATACTTGATAGTAAAAGATGGTGGTTCTATTACCACTCATAGAAAGTATAATATTATCCTGGTTATTTCAAAAGTAGGACCATGAATGATAAACAGGATATCAAAGGTACCTATCTATATATTTTTGTGGATTAATAATAATTGGTGATATTTTTCTTATCCCATCATCCAACATTTATTTCCCTTTAATGTAGTGAGTAAAGAAGGTAAAATTGAGGGAAATGATCTATTTGGTATATAAAACTATATTATTCATTTGAAAGGGAAGTGAACCCAGTAATGAGTTACCCAGAAAACATGAATTTATCTTCAATGATTCTCTCCATTGAAACATTATCGGTCGCATGTGGTGAACCAACTAACATATATGTGTCTTATATTGTTTTTATTATTTATATCTATTTAATGATAGAAACAATTAATTATTACAAAGAATCAATAACTAATATTTGGTATATATAATTTCATGTTAATTATTAATTAGATCAACTTTGAGAGAAAGAGAAAAATAGTGTGATCATTATTTGTAAGTTTTCAAGATATGGATTCAGATGTGTGGTGTAAATGAAGAAGTGTTAAAATTTAAATATGTTCCATATCTTGATTAAAAAACCCTGTTTGGTTATTTATCACTTAATAACCTTAAGTAACCTATAAATATAAACTACCTTAGCGTTGGTATTGAAATAATCAGATGTTAATGTACTTTTGAATCCTTGGAAGTGAATTCTTCATTATCAACAAGGAAAATAATATGATGTTTATGTACTACAGAGATAAAAAAAATTAATTGGATGCATAGGCTATATACAAGAATATAAATGCATTAACATAAAGATAGTAATGGTTATTTAATGATATGATATCACTGTTGATGAGAATGAAAAAAAAAATCAGATACATAGTGAGAATATTCAGGATGATAGCGATGAAGAGTTGAGTAGCTCATGTGTTGTGTATGGGCTGGAGGAAAACATTAATAATGGAACTAATGATGAGATAAATAAATTTATTGTTCATTTTCATAGATAATGAAATGTATATTTGAAATTTATGAGAATAATATCAAAGGTTACCAAACAGAACCATCAGAGAAGAGGAGAACAAAGTCTCTAAAATAGACATCTCTCTCATATCTGGTTGATCCAAAGTGTATTGAAGAATCTTCTTGGGTGGGAATTCGGTTAGGTGATGAATTAAGTACATGACTAAATTGAGATGAATAATATATGTTAGATTTTCTGATTCCATTAGATAAGAAATTTTTCAAAACCAAATAGGTTTTTGATAAAATTTTGAAACCAGGCTATACAGTTCTTTAAAAAAATCATGACGTATGAATAAATGGAACTCCATGATAGAAGGAATAAATTTATATGAAACTTTTTCAATGCTTTAAATAATGGATAAAATTCAAGTATTTATAACCATATAAGTATAAATGTTATTTAATGTCTTTTCAAAGGATGTAAAATTATCATTTTTGAATGGAAAATCGGGTTAAGAGGGTTACATCAAAAAAATGATGCTTTTATCATTTATAAATATGAGAACAAAGTTTATTGACTAAATATTAAACATAATGGATTGAAGTAGGAATGAATGGTATTCATGACTTGATCAATATTTAAATAATCTCAGTTTCCAGCATGGTGTAGTTCATTACAATCCTTAGGTTAACAATTAGAGTGATAAAAGGATGATGGTTCCAATATATATTCAAGACATAATATTTTTTGTGTTGAAGAAAACATATGCCAAATAGTATATATGATTTATGAATTGTTAGTTCAAGATGACGATGATTATCAAATTTACATTCTTCCTCGGTTTATTAATAGTGCATGAAAGGAATTTTTCTTTTTTATATGTAAAAAAATATTCCAAGGAAGTTCCAAGAAGATTTTTAATAGAGGATTACTATGGTTATAAGAAAGATGATTGTACTTGGATGAAATTTTAAATGGATGAAAATGAAAAAAATTTCTACATAATAAAATGAATGTAGAAAATTTGGTGGTTTCTATACATAATAGTAAAATTACGTCATATTTTATTTTCTACATATCATGTGGCATAACATCAAAGTGGTTCCAAATTAAACTACATTGTAGTTGTGAAAAAATAGTTCGATATATAAAAATCACCATGGATTTGAATTTTTATTATAATTGAACATTATAATAGGATTTTCTGGGATATACAAAAATGTATTTGTATGGTTCAATATATTATGGAAATTTATCATCAGGTGGAGAATTTTATTTTGGTGTTTTATTATTTCATGTTTGAGAAAGAAAAAAAACTGCATTTCTATAAGCACTACAAAAGTAAAATATATTGTGACCACTCAAGTTTTCCATTATTATTATTGATGTAAAAATATCTTGAAGCCATGGGAGATGAAGTGAAATATCCGATCAAAAATAACTATTAAAATTCTGTTTCTAACAATCATAAAAAAATTCGTCCATCACTGATGGAGAAGCAAATTGAAATCAAATATCACCTTATAGAGAAAAATGTGGAATATGAGTTAGTGAATATAAAATAAGTTCCTATATAACCTTAGGTCACAAACATCATGAAAAATGGCTTAACAAAAGAATCATTTTATAGGTATCAACTTGATCATGGATTATAATATACATCCCTCATATAATGAATATGGATGTAGGACCCCCACTTCTAGAGGTATGTTTTCATATTATGTATGAACTAATCAATTTTTTTGACACATAATAGCACAAAGTAATATCCATTGGGACTTCTAAAAAATATAGAGAAGTAATTTTATTAAAAATGTGAGGTGGTGAGATTCTCAATAATGAAAAGGGGGAGAGTAATGTGACACCTTGAGATTTTAGAATATATTTATCTTTAATAAATTAATTTTTTCAACATTCGGGGATGCACAGGTCACAAAAATTAAGTTAATAATGACATAGGATAAATATAAAATGAAATAAATGAATATATATTTAAATTAAATTGGTAACCAAATTTTTTAAAAAAGATATAAGGATACTTAAGTATATACTATTTATCATAAAGAAACTATTCTGAACTTCTTCGCTGGATTATGAATTTTTAAAATATAAAAATTTTGACAAAAAATATCAAAAAAAAATTATTTCTAAAATTCATCGAAGAAAAAATAGTATCATTTAAATAAATTCATGAAATAGTTGAGATATTATAAGGATTATTAGTCTAGAAATTCATTGTTAAAAAAGAAATGTTTTGTTCACAATTTTTAAATTATATATGTATTATTTTATAGATAATTTATTATATTTTGAGTATTAAACATATCGAAAAGTTTTATTTTTATGTGCATAAAAATTAATTATCATTTCTAATTTTTTATTAATTTTCTAGAAATAAATATAAAATCATTTTAAGGTAAAATCAATTCTTTTTCATAAAATAGTATTTATAGACATAGTGTATTATATATTAATAAATTAACTTAATCACCCTTAATGAATGGTTTTAATAAAATTTATTGATAATATTTCAATCAAATTAATTAAAATTTATATAATTATTGTTACTAGGAAATGAATTAAAATATATTCATTTTTTGTTTAAAATACAATTTTGTTTTCGAAAATTTTTATTCGCACATTTTGTTTGTGGATTTTTGAATTAATTTATGCCATATATAAGAATTGAATCCTATTAAATGGATTATATATTTTGAGTTAAAATAATCAATATTAGTTAATATGGAGTATTGATTATTGTGTCATCAAAACACTAGAAGGGGGTGAATCATGTTTCACATTTTACCAAGTTTCATTTTTTTTGAATGATTACCCTTATACTTGATAACCTATTCTAGTTAACATGCACTAGTTAATATATATAGATATTTTAACACTTTTTAGACAAATAACATAGTACATAAATCATAATATTAAAGTTAATAGCCACAAAGTTTTTTACAATGTTTGAATCCTCTATGAAAAACTACTCCTTTCCATGATCATAACTTGTTGAATCATATATTTTATTATCAATTTATAATTAAAATGATAAAAATTAATGTTATAATATGAAAAATTAGGGTATGTCTCCTCAATATCCTTTTTCTTTCATCTCACAACTCAGTCCCTCAAAAGGGTTGTTGGCGTTGTGTATGATGGAACCACCATATTCAATGACCCTTCCTCGAAGATTCAAAAATGTCTTTAACTACTAGGATATTATCAATAAAACAACATGAATATTGACCTTTTTCTCGAATCTATCTCAGTATGATTTGAGAATCACATTGGATATTCCGTAATCTGTCGTAACACCCCAAGATTTTAAGAGATAGTTTATTTTTCTACATTGATTGATGTCTTGTGTTGTACATTAAACCAATATTATCTTGTGATATATGAAACACCATACTAGTTTGTAGTATATAGAAAACTATTCTTTCTTAGCATTACAGGCAAGAGATACCTTCCTCAATAGCTTGCATTGTATGCTATAATGAGTTTCACTAAACAATGATATTTTGAAAAAATAATTATTATGAGATATAAACTAGGTGTTATGAATAGTATTAATAACATTTTGAATTTTATATACCATCAACATCCATATTATGAATTTTATAGACATGAAATAAGAACAGGTTCATTTTTTTGGAAAAAATAAGTATTAAAAAAATGTAGTTTTTCCACTATTTAATAGAACACCGATTTTAAATTTAGTTTTTAAAACTTTTATATATTTTATTTTAAAAAATAAACATCTTATTTGGAATAGGAACATAGAAATTAACTTTTTTAAAATTTTTGGTATTTTTCTGATAAAATTCATATTGTGATGATTAGTGAAAATAATACAACATTTTAATTCAAAACATCCTTTTCATCTAATTTATTTATAGTGTTTGAATATACTATTAATTCATTTTAAAGAATAATTAGACTATAGTTTTATCATCTAATCAATGTTTGGTCATTTGAAGTAATTTCACTTTTAAATTGAATATAAACACATGTCAATATTTTGATATTTATTACTTCTTAAAAATGTGATTTTTTGTTTTGACAATGGGAATTAATTTTAAATTAATTACTGAAACTTATTGTGTTTTGAATTTGGAAAAAATTGATTCCATATTTTTAATCATAAGTTTCAAATTATGTAAATAATTACCTTTTATTTTTGGACATTCTGAATAGAAACTTGAATAATTATTTTATTTTCCATGGTTAAAGGGTAAATCATGTAAACAAGGGTAAAAAATAATATTATAATAATATTAATCTACCCTAACACATGTATGAATTCTATTGGATGAGATATTTCCAACAATGATATTATTTGGGTCGATTTTTGGACCCTATAGATCCACATGGATGTGAAAATAATATATTATAAGAATTAATTTAAAGAAAAAAAATATAACATAAACAAGTATTTTTTACTAATTTTTTTATATGGGGTTATCTAAGTGATAAATTAGACTATAAATAGTCATTATAAATCTAAATTGAATTCCAAAATTATTGTATTTTATTTATTAATTTTATACACCAAAAAAATTAATTTATGAGACAATGATCATGTTTTTATTACCTAATTAATGAATAATTTGTATAAATGAGACTATAAAAATTAAAATAATTTTTTTTTGAAACTTTTTATGCCATCCAATAATTTTATGGTTGATTATAACTTGTTATCTTTTAATTAATGAAGTCATTACGAAATAATAAATTTTTTATGGATTTTAAAAAAGACATGATATGAATAGTATAAAAATTGACATGAATCAGTTTCTAAAACAAATACTATTTTATTAAATGATATAATTGTTCTAAATACATTAAATTCATCCAAATGACTTAAATAATGTTGAATATGTCATTAAGGAATCACTTTTGGTTCCATTTTCATTTTTCAAAAAATTATTTTAACCATATAGTATGAATATACAAGAAGACATGGTAAGAGTTTAATTAGTTAACTAAGGGTAAACGCTAAATGATAAGGTTAAAATTGAGACCTAAACTTTTATAAAACATATTGGGTGATAGGATATCAAAAAATAATCATCTTATCTTAGAGTTAAATGAGTTGTGTAATTTTTTAAATATAAAATAATTTTATAATAAAATAATATTTAAATACATTCCTAATGTGCCGCTTCTCCTCTCTTATAAAAAGGTATCTCCTCCGACATTTACTCACACCTCAACACCAGCCCCTAGAAAATTCTCCTATTAAAAATATTAGTTAACTTTTGGATATCCTGGTTTTCCAAAAAGTCCATCCTTAGTGTCCCTAAGAAGAGATCCAATGGAAGTCCAAGAAAGAATAGGTAATTTCTTTAGCAATTCAATTTAATTTATTTTATACTTATACTTTTCTTTCTATGTTTATTCCATAATAAAGTAATACATATAGTATATTATTCATTATGAGATGTTATTATAGTTATGGTACAACCTTATACCTCATTTTTTCTATCCTAGGATTAACAATATCACCATGGGTGCATACGTACGATTTACCATCTCCACGCCATGGTATAAATTGTTTTTGAAAAATAATTTATTAATATGGGTATAATGATGAGTATAATAAAATTAAACTATCAATATTACATGATAATTATTATTTATAATTAATATACCATCCAATTACATACTATTTGACTATCAAGAGAATGATAAAACTTTTCATGCATACATACGGCATAGAGTCTCCATGACGCATAGAGATTCATTCTCCATGTTAACAATTAAATAATGATTATAAAAATTATAAGATGAGTAAAAATAATAAATATGAACATAATTAAATGAATAAAATACATCCTATTCATAACAAACATAACTTACATGGGAAATCATGTATTGGAAAACGAAGTAGTTTACACCCGAAAAATTGGTAATATTGAAACACAATTAACAAAATGATATAATTGAATCATATATTATATAATAAATATTGATATGGTCCTGATATAATTTAATAAATTTATTAAACCATTATAAATGAGTTTAAAACACCATCAACTAATAAAAAGTATAAGGTAATGGATTATTTTGTCATAATTTTATTTCTCTGGGACAAATGCCTTATACACCATCTAATTATTTTGTGTGATGATTATGTTACTCATGAATTTTATTATAAGTATTATTATAAAGGTTTTTATATTTACATATGAATATAATTTAATTTATTTTAGGACGTATAAAATTGTACGGATAATAAATTGGTAAGGGATAATTTTGTAAACTCATTTTATCGGAGATTGTTTATACGTAAGTATTTAATAGTGATATATTTGGCATCCATCTCCATTTTTTATAAAATGTTTTCATTAAATTTTTAATATTATTATATTTATATTTAATTTCATATTTATCCATTTTTTTATTTTACTAAATGGTATGGAAGGAATCATTCTTTTGATTACCATACGTTGTACTTTTTTTCTTTCCTAACAAAAGTATAAGGAGAATGTTTTTTAACTTATAAGGTATGAATGAATTTTTATTTTTTCAGGAAACCTTATTTTAATGAATCTTCCTATACATTGTTTCAATTTTATTTTCATCAAAAAAAATTTCTTTTAAAATTTCATGGCATTTTGAGAAGAGAAAATGTTTTTGGAAAAGAAAAGATATTTTCCCCAATAATTAAGTTCAAGTGTTTTATCAAAATTATATTTCATCTATGATGAAATAGGGTAATGTCTATATCAATATAATTAAATATATTTTATTGTGTTTATGATGGATTTATTTTAATTAATTCCATTTGTCTTATATAGATTATGTTATGATTACATTATGTTTAAGAGTCTAAATTTATTTAATGGTTTATGCTATAAGGAATGATTTATGTTTTTTTGGAACATGTAATAATGATTTATTTATGAGATTTGTGGGACCTACATATCCCTCCAATGAATTTGGTAAATATTTATATCTCACGAGATAGACATGACTAGAAAAATAAGTAAATCTTGTTTAGTATTACATGGATCGAATGAAATGTAATCTCAATTCAGTAATGGACTTTTTCCACTATAATGGTATTGGATTCATTTAATTGGATACTATAGAAATAATATTATGTGGTTATTTTTTTCCAAAATACCATGTTTTGTGCCCATGTTGTCCTATCATGATAACAGTTTCTTTATGATTTATGCCTTAAGTATTTCCATGAATTTTTTCTTGACTCATGATTTATATGTTTAAACTTTTTGTTTATATTTTTTACATTCAAATGTTTATGGTTTGTTTTCTATTCTCCATGATTACCCTTACTAAGAATTTGAGCTAACTTTTTTATGTTTTCTTTTACATAGGATATAATGAAATGTTTTAGGTAGGAATATAGAAGGGGAAGATCTTTATGGGTGATGTTGAAGATATCTCACCATGTTAGAAGATTATGTTTAATGTTTCTCAAGACACTAAACCAATATGGTATTTGGGAACATATTATTGTAATGTGTTAAGTATTTTGAAAAATAATTGAGATATCCATATACGTCAATCTTTGGTCAATATAGTCGGTATCAAAGTGAAGATTTAGTCAACCATTAGAAACTAGGATGCAAAAACTTTAGTGACATCCCAAGAGATATTTATTACAATATGTCTAGGGATTCTCTAAGGATACGTATAGGTTACAAACCTAGTTTTTGTGATAATAATGAAAACACTAGGGTTAATCCGAAGATATCATAGATTGAAATATTATATGTAACATACCTTAAATATGTCTTTATAATCTCTGATATGCATTTCTACCACTTTTCTTTCTAATCATAGTAAATATCTAGAACTACATAGAACATAGATAAATAGTGAATGTTTCAGATGTGGAAATGATGGTAATTACAAATATCGATTTCCTATATGGAAATATCATGAACATAATCTGGAAGATGGTACGAGTATTTGTCATACTATTAAGGATAAAGAGATTTTAATTGTCATGTGAAAGGTATGTGATGTTCTTCCAGTATTTTTTACATTAAAAACATGAATATTCTTATTGATAAACCTTAATTCATGATTCATATATTAGGAAATAAAAAGATGATGGATCCTAAGTGATGTTTTAATAATAAAGATGGAATATTGAGGTGTAAATGTTTTGGAATTCAATGATTATGTTATATGAATCATGAAATATATTAATGTTTTTAGTATATGTTTTTCATTAAGTATTGGAACGGATATGTTGTATAGTTATAAGGATCCAAAAAAGAGATTGAAGGGTAAGATGATATACTTAAAGAACCCATGATTAAGGGAATGAGAACCCTTAACGTTTCTCGTAAATTAAGATAATGATTTTTGAATAAAGATATGTTTGATTTGAATAAGAAAATTAGATGATGATAGTTTCTTGGAAAATAATTGTGGAGTTATTGAAAAGAGGGTTATGATTTCATGGATGAAGTATAAAACTGTTTGGGAGTTAAGGAATATATATAACAAGTTTTGGAATTATGAAACATGCATGCTTTCAATAAACATATATAGTAATTTATGTTATTACCATAACTCAATATAATTCATGAGGAAGTCATTCATGTTTTTTTACAGTGGCCAACAATATATATCTTAAATGGGATAAAAGATGGTATTCACATTATAGTTATATGTACATTCATTAATTGTTTGTTTTTTTACTGTGACATTGGAAAGAATTATTTTGGATAAGCCTAATGGTTGGAATGGATTATGTTGGACATCAAATAGTATTGCTTGAGGCTATTTTTTAATATTATTTCTGGAATGTTATAACAGTACAATTTTAGAAAAATACAACCCACATGATGGGTGACAACCCGTCGCATTGGACAAGGATGTGGGAATCAAATCCACAACTGGAGTTCAACATGCCTTTAACACCAACCGCTGGCCTACAGGAAGTCCCCGGTCAATATATTTAGTTTTATTTTATTTAAGTGGTATTATAGATTATGTGTAAGTCTATTTTTGGAACTATATACGATTAATCTCACCATAGATGGACTTATGCATATTTGATAACCTGTTCTAACCTTTTTTAGAAAGATGGAATAATCTATCATTCTATAGAATGATCTTATAACACTTCAAAAATGAATAATTCAACTTCATTTAATTAAAAAAAATATGATGTTGAAATTGTTCAGGGAAGGATCAATGGTACTGAAATCAAGTAAGTAATTCTTCTCATGCAAAAATTTATTCAATATTTAGAAAAGTATCTGGATAAAAAAAACGTTATACCAGAACCTTATTATCTAATGAATCAAATGATCCTTTAAATTATCACATATTTATTTCTTTTTGGTAGTAAAATTTCTCCAAACATTGTTCTCTATCACTATCCATCAGAAAAATATTGTTAGATTTCTCTTCCATATCCTTGTTTTCACTACCCACTTCTGTTCTTCTATGTGGAAACCCAGTGATGAGTTACATCAGGTAACCATTATGTTCCAGAAATTCCATTTTAAAATGGTGTTTTAGTATCCATTTTTATGAAGTGGGATTCTATGAATGAAAGTTTCTTGTAGTAATCCTTTTATAACCCCAATTAATTTAATGGGAGAAATTACTTTTAAGGTGGGTAAAATGTAACACCTAAATATTTTATGAGATAGATTTTTTATTTTATTTTATGTATTATTTTTTACTATACAAATAAATTATCTTGTTCTATATGAAACACCCTACTATATTGTAGTAAACACGACACTATTCTTGGAAAGCATTACATAGAACAGTGACCTTCCTTGATAGCTTCTGCTTTAAGCCGTACCAAGATTCACTATATAATGATATATTGTAAAATAATAATTATGGGATATAAACTAGCCATTATAAATATTATTAATGAAAATTTTAATTTCAAATATCCTTAACATTCATCTTATGTATTTTCGAGACTTAATATAAGAACAAGTTCAATGTTTTAAAGATAAAAGAATTATTTTTCCAAAAAATGCAGTTTCTTTGCCTTTTGATGGCGCACCCTTTTTAAATTTAGTTTTTAACACTTTTATATAATTTATTTGACAAAATAAACTTCTTATTAGGAATTGGAACATAAAATTTTACTTTTGTTGATTTTTTGGTATTGGTCTGATAAAATTCAGATTTTATTGAATAGTGAATAAATACTACATTTTAATTCCAAAATGCCTTTTCATATAAATTATTTATATTGTTAGATTTTAATTTAATTTGGTTTTAAAGTATAATTGGATTATATTTTTATAATTTAATCCAATTTTTGTCATTATATGAAATTTCAATTTTAAATTGAATATATACACATGCCAATCTTTTGATAGTTCTTACATCTAAAAAAATTACATTTTGGTTTTGACAATATGAATTAATATTAAATTAATTTCTAAAAATTCTATGTTTTGGAATTTAAAAAAACTGATTCCATATTTGGAATTATAATGTTATGGTTTTTTAAAATTTTTACTGTTTATTTTTTGACATTATGAATAGTAACTTCAGTAATTATTTTATTTACCTTGGTTAAAGGGTAAATCTTGTAAATAAGGGGAAAACTAATATTATAATAATATTAAACTACCCTAACACATGTTCTAATACTATTGTATGAGATATTTCCAACCATGGGAATCCATGGGTCGATTTTGGAACATCATGGATCCACATGGATTTGAAAATGACATTTTACAAGAATTAATATAAAGAAAAGGGAAATATAACATAAACATAAATATTTTACTAAAAAATTATATGGTGTTGTATAAGTGATATTTTTGACTATAAATAGTAATTATAAATCTCAAAATATTTCTTATATTAATGTATTTTATTTAAAAATTTTATACATCAAATATATCAATTTATGTATGACACAATGATGATGTAGTGATTACCTAATTAATGAATGATTTAAATAAATGAGATTGTACATATTAAAATAAATTTAATTTTGAAACATTTTATTCAAATCAAAAACATTTATGGATTAATATGACTTTATATATTTGAATTAAGGATGTTATTTTGAAATAATCACGTTTTTAAGGATTTTTAATAAAGTCATTATTTGAATAGTATAAAAATTGTCCGAAATTATTTTTTAAAACAAATATTATTTTTTTAAATGATATAACAGTACTAAAATCTATGATTCTAAAAAATTAATTATATAAGGTTAAAAATTTCATTAATAAACAACTTTAGTTTTTATTGTAATTTTATAGTAACTATATTTACCATATAGTATGAATATACAAGAAGACATGGTAAGATTTAAATTAGTTAACTAAGGGTTAAAGCTAAATGATCAAGTCAAATATGAGACTTAATCTCGTCTAAAAACTATTTTTTGAGAGTATTTAGAACAATAGTAGTCTTATATTCTAATAAAATTAGTTTTGGACCTATTGAAAATGGAAATCATTTTATAATAAAATAAAATTTTAATAGCTTCATAAAGTGTCCCTTTTTCTCTCTTATAAAAAGGCATCTCCTCCCACATTTCATCACACCACCTTGTTCCCTATATATCTCCCAAAAACTACCCAATTCTCCTACAAAAATTCTTAGTTAACTTATTGATTTCTGGGTTTTCCAAAAGGTCAATCCCTAGTGTCCCTAAGAAGAGATCCAAACGAAGTCCAACAAAGAAGAAGTAATTGATTTGCCGATTCAATTCAATTTCATTTCGTCATATACTTCCTATTTCTATTTTGATTTCATAATAAAGTAATAAATACAGTATATTATACATCCATAGATTTTTTTAATTATTTTAAAACCTTATAACTACTTTTATCCTTATAATGAATAATAATATCACCATGTGTGCGTACGTACAGCTTACCGTCTCCACATAATGGTGTAAATTGTTATTCAAAAATACATTATTAGGATGGATTTACTGATGTGTGTAATGTATTGAAATAATTAATTTAACATGATATTTATTATTTATAATTAATATAAAATTCAATTACATACCATTTAACCATAAAGGGAATGATATCGTTGCTCGTGTGTATGTACGACCTACCATATCAACAACACGGTGAGATTCGTTCTCCACATTAACAATTCAAGATTGACTATAAAAATTATCTGATGAGTGAAAATAAAAATTATAAACTTAATTTCATTAATTAAATACATCCTATTCAAAACAGACATGACTTACACAGAAAATTAGGAATGGGAAAATGAAGCAGTTAACACCTGAAAAAATGGTAATAGAGAAAATTTTTTAACAAATGATATAAATGGATAATATAAGATATCATAAATATTTATATAGTCCTGGTATAATTTAACAAAATCATTTAAAAGTTATTCATATGGTGACCACACCCTCGAATAATGAAAAGTACAAGGTAAGGGATTATTTTGTCTCACTTTTATTTCTCTCAGAGATATGCATTATACACCATCTAATTATTTTGTGTGATGTTTATGTTAACCAATAATGTATTTATTATTAATATTATCAAGGTTATTTTTTTTAAATAATCACATATTTTATTTCATTTTATGTGGCATATGATTTTACTGATTATAAATTGGTAATGGATAATTTTTCAATCTCATTTTTATCCGAGATTGTTTTTATGTATGTATTTACTGGGGATATAATTATCATCCATGTCCGTGTTTTCAAAAAAATTTATCATAAAATTTTTAATATTATACTATGTATTTTTAAAGTCCTTTTTATCCATTTTTGACTTTTACTACATTGTATGGAAGTAATCATTCTTTTTATTACCATACGAGGAACTTTTTGACTTTTCTGGAAAAAGTATGAGGAGAATGTTTTTTTATCTCATACAACATGAATTAATTTTTATGGTTTCATGACACCTTATTTAAATTAAGATTACTATACATTTTTTCAATTTTATTTTCAACATATTTTTTTTAAATTTTGTGGAACATTGAGAAGAGAAAATGTTTTTGAAAAATAAATGATATTTTCTTCAAGAAATAAGTTCAAGTATTTTATCAAAATTATTTCCCATATAAGATGACATAGGGTAATGTTTATATCCATATTATTACTTTGATTTGATTGTGTTTATTCTGGAATTATTTTAATGAAATACATTTACCTTATATGAATTATTTTATGATGACATGATGTTTAAGAATACCATTTTATGTCTTGGGTTATGCTATGATGAAAGATTTATGTTTTAGGGGTGAATGTAAGAATGATTTCATTATAAAATGGGTTAGACCTATTTCTCCCTTGAATTCATTGGTTAAATATTTATTTCTCATAAGATAGATATTAATGGAATGATAGGTAAATCTGGTTATTTAATACATGGCTAGAATAGCAGGTAAACCCAGTTCAGTAATGGACATTTTACACTGTAATGGTCTTGGCAGTAATGCCATGTCTACTATGGAAATAATATTATGTGATTATTTGTCTACCAAAATTTCATGTTTCATGCCAATTCTCTTCTATAATGATTAATTTTCGTTTATGATCTATATGTTACGTACTGCCGAGATTTATTTTATAAATGATGATTTTTATGTTTAAATATAATATTTATGTTTTTTACGTTCAAATGTTTATGGTTTGTATTATGTTCTTAATGTTTAACCTTAATGAGAATTTTAGCTCACCCTTTTTATGTTTCTTTTTCCCCATGATATAAAGAATAGTTTGAGGTTGTAATGGAAAAGGGGTAGATCTTTAAAGGATATTCTGAAGATCTCTCAACATGTTAGAAGACTATGTTCTGAGTTTCCAAATACACTATAATAATATGGTCTTTGGACATATATTTTTGTAATGTATTAGGTATTCTATAAAAGAAATAAAAGGTCTATGTACATCATTCTTGGGTTTCTATACATGGTATCAGAGTGAAGGTTTAGTCAACCTTTGAAAACTCTGATACAAAAAACTTTAGTGAGATCTGTAGAGATATTTCTAAGGATATGTCTAGGGAGGTCCTAAGGATATGTAAAGTATATGTTATAAGCCATTGCTTTTGTGATAATCATGAATAACCTAGGGTTAAACCGATGATATCATAGATTGAAATATTATAATTAATTTACCTTACCTATGTGTTTCTAATATCTGATATGTATTTCTCACACTTTTCTTTCTAATCATAATAAATATCCAAAACTACATAGAAAATAATTAACTAGTGAATGTCTTAGCTGTATAAATTATGGGAATTATGAATATCAATTTCCTAAGTGGAAATATAATGAATATAATCATGATGTTGGTTTGAGTATTGGTCATAATTCTGAATATAAAGAGATTGTAAATGACTTGTGAAAGGAATGTGATTTTCATCAAGTATTTTTTACATTGAACCTATGAATCTAGATGTTCATAAACCTTAAAACATGATTCATATATTATGAAATATAAGGATGATGGATCCTGATTAATGGTATAAGAATAATTCTAGATGATTTAGTTGTATTTGTTTTGGAATTTAATGATTATGTTATATGAATCATGAAATATATAAGTTTTTTTAGTATAATTTTTTCATTATGTATTGGAAAGGATATGTTGAATATTTCTATAGAGGAAAAAAGTGATTTAAGGGTAAGGTGATATACTTGGGGAACACATGATTAAGGGAAAGATAACCCTTAATGTGACTCATATGTTAGGATAATGATTTTTGGATAATGATATGTTGTATTTGAATAAGGAAATTGGATGATACTAGATTCATGGGAACAAATTATGTAGTTTTTGACAAGAGGGTTATGATATCATTTATGAAGTATACAACTTTTTGGGAGTTAATGAATATACCCAATACGTTTTGGAATAATAAAACATGTATGTTTTCAATAAGGATATATGGTAATTTAGGTTATTTCCATGACATAAGAGAATGCATGATGAAGTCATTCAAATGTCTGGAATGTGAGCAACAAGATATATCTTTTAGGGGATAAATGATGATATTTAAATACTTGTTATATAACCTTTTTTCTAATTGTTTTTTTACTCTGAGATTGGATAGAATTATTTTTGATAATCCTAATGGATGGAATAGATTATGTTGGACATCAGATAGTATTTTGTATGGATAATTTTTTAATATTATTTCTAGAATGCTATAAAATTATAGTTTTAGAAAAAGCACAACCTGTAGGACATGCAACAACCCATCACGTCGAATAGGGCTGCGAGAATCAAACCCACAACTGAAGTTCGAGAAGTTTTTATCACCTACCATCTCGCTATGAGAAGTCCCTGATTAGAATAATTTTATTTTATTTTATTTAAGTGGTATGTTAGATTATTTATAAGTATATTTTTGGAACTATATACGATTAATCTCTCCATAAATGGACTTATGCATATTGGATAACCTATTATGACCTTTTTAAGACAAATGGAATGACCTATCATTTATCGCATGATCTGATAACACTTAAAGAATGAAACATTAAACTTCATTTATTTAAATAAGAGATGAATTTAAAACTGTTTAGGGAACAATCAACATTACTGAAATCTAGTAAGTATTTCTTCTCATAAGAAAAATTATTCTATATTAGGAAAATGATATTGAAAACCAAAAATTTCATCCTAGTACCTTATTATCCGATGAATTAGATGATCCCTTAAATCATCATAGAGTTATGGATTTCTGGTATTTAAATCTCTCTAAACATTATTCTCTATCACTATCCATTAGAGCACGATGGTTTGATTTTTATTCTATATCCATGTTTTTACTTCCCACTTTTGTTCTCCTATGTGGAAACACAATGACGAGTTACATCGAGTAGCCATTATGTTTCTAATAATAATTTTTAAAATGTAGTTTTAGTATCCCTTTTTTATAATGTGGTTTTACATGAATTAAATATTAATGTAAAAATCCATTAATAACCCTTAACTAATTTCGAGGATGAAATTCATTTTAAAGGGGGTAGAATATAACACACTGTGATTTTATGAGATAGATTATTTTAAACATTATTTAATGTATTGTGTTTTATGATACACCAATATTAGCTTTTACTATGCACAATACCATATTAGCTTACAGAATACACAACACTACTGTTGACTTGTGTTCCATGCAAGAGAGACATTCATCGATAGCTTGCGTTGTATGCCATACAGAGTTTCACTAAACAAAGCTATATTGTAAAAATAATTATTTTGGGATATATACTAGAAGTTATGAATACTATTAACACCATTTTTAATTTTATATAACATTAACGTTCTTTTTATGTATTTTCTAGACATTATATAAAAACAAGTTCATTTTTTTAGATAAAAGAATTATTTTTCAAAAAATGTCATTTTGCAGCCTTTTGATAGCGCCCCGACAATAAATTTAGTTATAAAAATTTTATATATTATATTTAACAAAATAAACTTCTTCTTTATAAGGGGAATATAAAAATATATGTCTTTTTAATTTTTTTTATTTTTCTGATAAAATTCAAATTTTGATGAATAGTGAAAAAATACTGCATTTTAATTCAAAAATACCTTTTCATATAATTTATTTAACATATTAGATTGTACATTTAATAAGTTTTAAAGTATTATTAGATTATATTTTTATCATTTAATATATATTTTTTCATTGGATTTTAATTTATCTTTCTAAATTGGACATAAACACATGTCAGTCATTTTATAGTTATTACTTCTTAAAACCCCGCTTTTTGATTTTGACAACAAAATTTAATTTAAAATTAATTAATGAAACTTATTTCTTTTGAATTTGGAAAAATGGATTCCATATTTCAAATCATAATGTTCAATGTGTGTTAATATGTACCTTTTATTTTTGGTCATTATGAAAGGTAACTTCTATAATTATTTTACATACCATGGTTAAAGGGTAAATATGGTAAATAAGGGTAAAAAATAATATTACCATATTATTAAACTACCCTAACACGTGTTATAATCCTATTTTATGAGATATTTCACACCATGGGAATTTTTGGGTCTACATAGGGACCCCATAGATTTACTTGGATAGGAAAATGACATTTTATAAGAATTTATTTAATCAAAAGAAAAATATAACATAAACATCTATCTTTTACTAAAACAATTCTTTATGGGGTTATATAAGTGATGTATTTGACTCTAAATTGTTATTATAATGAAAAAAATATTTCCTACATTATGATAATTTATTTATAATTTTTTATATCAAATAATTATATCTATTTATGACATAATGATTATGCAGTGATAACCTTATTAGTGAATGAGGTAAATAAATGAGATTATAAATATTAAAATAAATTTATTTTAAAAGTTTTTATTCAATAAAATAATATTATTCCTGAATATTATTTCTTATATATGAATTAATGATTTTTTTTTCTAAAGAATAATGTTTTTCCATATTTTTAAAAAAGTCATCATTTGAATAGTATAAAAATTGAAATAAATGATTTTTCAAAACTAATACTATTTTATTAAATGATTTAATACTAATAAAAATATATGATTTTACCAAATGAATTATATAATATTTAAAATGTAATTAATGAACCACTTGAGGTTCAATTGGAATTTTATAACAACTATATTAACCATATAGTATGAATATAAAATAAAACATGGTAAGAGATAAAATAATTAAATAAGGGTTAATTATATAAGATAAGGTTAAATTTGAGACCTACACTTTTATAAAACCAAATGGTTGGAATTATTTAGAAAATAGTAATCTTATATTCTAATTAAATTAGTATTTTACCTTTTAAACTGAAAATAATTTTATAATAAAATAATATTTCAATACATTCATAAAATCCACTTTTCTGCTGTAATAAAAAGGCATCTCAACCCACACCTTCTCAGCCGAACTTGATCCTTCTAGATCAAAAAAACCATGAAAAATTATTCTATAAACAATCTTAGTTAACTCATGGAGGTCCTGGTTTTCCAAAAAGTTCATCCCTAGTGTCCCTAATAAGATATCCGAAGGAAGTCCAACGAAGAAGAAGAAATTACTTTACCAATTCAAGTCAATTTCTTTTCTTATTATACTTCCTCTTTATATGTTTATTCCATAATAAAGTAATAAATCCAGTATATTATGCAATATTATATGTTATTATAATTATTTAATGACATTATACCACATTTTATCCATCCTATGAATAATAATATCACAATGTATGAGTACATACAACTTACCGTCTCCGCGCCAGGGTAAATTGTTATTCAAAAATACTTATCAGTATGGGTATGATGATGAGTATAATGGATTTCAATATTTAATATAACATGATAATTATTATTTATATTTAATATACAATCTAATTACATAACATTTGACCATCAAGAGAATGATATCGTCATTTGTGTCTACGTACGACCTACTATCTCCACAATGTTGTGAGATTCGTTCTCCACATTAAAAATTAAAAAATGACTATAAAATTTATATGATGAGTGAAAATAATATTTATGAACTTAATTTATTGAATAAGATAAATCCTATTCAAAACAAACATAACATACACAACAAAATAGGAATGGGAAAAGGAAGTAGTTAACACACAAAATAATGGAAATATTGGAATACAATTTAAAAAAATGATACAATATGATCATATATGATATCAGAAATATGGATATGTTCTGGGTATAATTTAATAAAAAAATTTAACTATTATATAGGATGTGAACACACCCTTGCCTAATGAAAAGTAAAAGGTAAGGAATTATTTTGTATCACTAATATTTATATGAGACATATGCATTATACACCATCTATGTCTTTTGTGTGATGTTTATGTTACCCATGAATGTTATTATTATTATTGTTATGAAGTTTTTTATATTTAAATATTCTCATAATCATCATTATTTTATGAGGAAAATAATTTTTGTGATTATAAATTAGTAAGGGATAATTTTTCAATATCATTTTTATCCATGATTGTTTATACGTAATTATTTACTAGGGATATATTTATCATTTAAGTCCATGATTTCTAAAAATGTTATCATAAAATTTTTACTATTGTTCTATATATGTTTAAGGTCCTTTTTACCCTTTTCTGACTTTTACAAATGCTATGGAAGGAATATTTTTTTCGATTACGATATGGGGAAATTTTTAACTTTTCCAGAAAAAGTACAAGGAGAATGTTTTTTTAACTTATAAGGGATGAATGAATTTTACAGTTTCATGCTACCTTATTTTCATGAAGCTTCCTCTATATAGTTTCAGGTTTATTTTCATAAAAATTATTTTGTTTTAATATTCTATTTCATTTTGTAAAGAGAAAATGTTTTTGAAAATGAAAGGATATTTTCCTCAAGAATTATGTTCAAGTGTTTTATCAAAATTATATTCCATTTATGATGACATAGGGTTATTTTTTATCCCTATTATTACTTTGATTTGATTTTTTGATGATGGAATTATTTTCATGAAGTCCATTTATCTTATATGGATTATGTTATGATGAAATGACATTTAAGAATCCCATTTTATTTCATGGGTTATATAAAAATGAATGATTTATTTTTTCATGGAACATGTATGAATGATTTTATTAGGAGATTGATGGGACCAATATCTCACATCAATTCATTTGGTAAAGATTTATATCTCATGAGATATACATGACTGGAATGAAAAGTAAATCCAGTTCAGTAATACATGGATGAAATGACATGTAAACTTGGATTAGTAATGGAATTTCTCCACTATGATGGTCTTGGAAGAAATACCTTTGAAACTAGAGAAGTAATACTATGTTCTTATTTGTTTTCCCTGATTCAATGTTTTATCCCAATTCTATTCTATCATGGTTAATGTTCCTTTATGATTTATGCCTTATGTATTGCCAAGATTTATTTCAGGACTCCAGATTTTGATGTTTAAAATTTATGGTCAAGTTATTACATTAAAATTTTTATAGTTTGTTTTATGTTGTCCATGTTTACCCTTACTGAGAATTTTAGTTCACCCTTTTTATGTTTTCTATTCCCAGGATATAAATAATTGTTTTTGGTAGTAAAAAAGGTAAAGATCATTTAGAGATATATTGAAGATCTCTAATCAAGTTAGAAGATTTTATTCCGAGTTTCCAAAGACACTAAACTAGTACTACCTTTGGGCATTTATTTTTGTAATAGATGAAGTATTCTGCAAATGAAATGAAAAGTCCATGTACCTCATGCTTGGGTCGTTATAGTTGGTATCAGAACAATGGTTTAGTCAACCTTTGGAAACTATGATGAAAAAACATTAGTGAGATCCCTATAGATATCTCTAAGTATATGTCTAGGGATTCCCTATGGATAAGTAATATATAGGTTAAAAACCTATGGATTTTTGTGGTAATCATGACTAACCTAGGGTTAAATTGAAGATATCATAGATTGAAATATTATAAGTAATATACCTTAGTTATGTGTTTATAATCTATAATATGTATTTCTCACTCTTTGATTTCTAATCATAGTAAAGAGTTAGAACTACATTAAACATGGTTAATCATTTAATGTTTCAGATGTGGGAAATATAATAATTATGAAGATCGATTTCTTAAGAAGAAATATCAAAAAAAGAATAATGAAAACGGTATGAGTATTGGAAATTATAATTAAGATAAAGAGATTGTAAACGAAATGTGAAAGTTATGTGATGTTCTTCCAGTATTGTTTACATTAATCATACGAATCTTGAGGTTGAGAATCCTTAAAAAATGATTCATATTTTAGGAAATACAATGATGGTGGATCCTGCGTAATGGTTTAAGAATAAAGCTGGATGATTGAGGTTTATATATTTTAGAACTCAAATATTATGCTATATTAATCAGGAAATATATAAGTGTTTTCAATAAATGTTTTTCATTAATTATTTAAAATGATATGTTGATTAATTCTAAGGATCCAAAAAGTGATTTAAGGTTAAGGTGATATACTTAGAGAACACATGATTAAGGGAAGGATAACCATTAATGTTTCATGTATGTTAAGATAATGATGTTTGGATTATGTTATGTTGAATTTCAATAAGAAAATTAGTTAATGCTAGTTTCTTGAGAAATAAATATGGAGTTGTTTACCAGAGGGTTATGATATCATGGATGATATATACAACTTTTTGAGAGTTATGTAATATATCCAATATGTTTTGGAACAAGGATACATCCATGTTTTCAATAATGATATATGGTTATTTATGGTATTACCATGACTTAATATAATGAAAGATGAAGTCATTAAAATGTTTGTAATGTGACTAAATAGATATATCTTATAGTGTATAAATGATGGTATTCATATTCT
Organism: Viscum album; assembly: GCA_963277665.1. Classification (NCBI taxonomy): domain Eukaryota; kingdom Viridiplantae; phylum Streptophyta; class Magnoliopsida; order Santalales; family Viscaceae; genus Viscum; species Viscum album. The sequence continues at coordinate 1,496,733,521 of OY728142.1, forward strand.
TGTTATATGACCTTTCTAGTAATAGTTTATTTGTACTCTGAGATTGGACAAATGTATTTTGGATAAGAATAATGGTTGGAATTGATTATCATGTTTATCAAATGGTATTTTTTATGGATAAAAATTCTTTTAATTTTATTTCTGGAATGTTATAATAGTATTTTTTTAAAGGACAACCCACATGATGGGTGACCACCCGTCGCATCAGATAAGGCTATGAGAATTGAACATCGAATCAAAGTGTGATAGGACATTATCACCTAACACTGGACTACAGAAAGACCCTGGTTAGTATAAATTAGTTTTGTTTTATTTATGAAGTATGATAGATGATGTATAAGTCCCATTTTTGGAACCATATTCGATTAATTTCACAATAAATGGACTTATAAGAATTTTATAACCAGTTCTAACGTTTTTGAGACAGATGGAATGACATATCGTTCTATCGAATGATTTGGTAACACTATAAGAATGAAAAATTAAATATAATTTATGTAAATAAGAGATGAATTTTAAATTTTCAAGGAACAATCAATGGTACTAAAATGAGGTAAGTATTTCTTCTCATGCAAAAAATTCTTTAACTTTAAGAAAATAATATTGAAAACCAAAAATGTTATCCTAGTACCTTATTATCCGATGAATCAGGTAGTCCCATAAATCAACTCAAATTTATGACTTTCTAGTAGTTAACTTTCTCCAAACCTTATTTTCTATCACTATTCATCAGAACAGGATGGCTATATTTATCTTCCATATCGATATTTTTACATCCCACTTCTGTTCTCCTATGTGGAAAGCCAGGGGTGAGTTACATCGAGTAACAATTGTTTTTATAACATTAATTTTTAAAATTATGTTTTATTCTCCCTTTTAACTCTGTGGGTTTCCATGAATGAAACATTCAAGTAGTAATCCTTTTATAACCTTGACGAATTTCGAGGGTGTAATTAATTAAAAGGGTGTAGAATTTAACAACACGAGATTTTATGAGATATATTCTTTTTCAAATTCTTGTATGTATTGTTTTTATGCTAAAAAATTATTATCTATATATATACCCAACACTGTATTAAATTTCATTATACGCAACATTATTCTTGTCTTTCGTTACACCCAAGAGCAACCTTTCTCGACAGCTTACATTGTACCCCATACCAAGTTTCCCTAAACAATGATATATTGTAAACTTAATTATTGTGGGATATAAAATAGCAATTATGAATTCTCTTAACCACATTTTTAATTTTCTATATCATTAACCTTCATATTATGTGTTTTCTAGACATGATATAAGGACAATTTCTGTTTTTTGGATACAATTTTTTTTTAAAAAATGCAGTTTTGCCTCCTTTTGATGGAGTACCTTTTTTAATGTTAGTTTTTAACACTTTTATTTATTATATTTGACAATTTAACTTTTTCTATGAAAGAGGAACATAAAAATTTACTTTAGTGGATTTTTTTGTATTTTTTTGATAAAATTCATATCTTAATGAATTGTGATAAAATATTTCATTTTAATTCAAAACTGTTATTTCATGTAATTAATTTAAAATGTTAGATTGTACTTTTAATTCGTTTTAAAGTATAATTGGATTATATTTTTATCATTTAATTAAATTTTGTTTATTTCAAGTAGTTTCACTTTTAAATTGGAAATGAACACATGTCAAATTTTTTATAGTTATTATTTCTTAAAAACCTTCTTTTTGGTTTTCACAAAATGAATTGATTTTAAATAAATTTCAGAAATTTATATGTTTTAAATTTAGAAAAATTGATTCCATATTTGGAAACAAGATATTGAAATTGTTTAAATAGTTACCTTTAAATTTTGGAAATTATTAATAGTAACATCAGTAATTATTTTATTTACCATAATTAAAGGGTAAATATGGTAAATTTGGGTACAAAAAAATATTATTATAATATTAAACTACCCTACAACATTTTATATATCTATTTTATGAGATATTGCCAACCATGGAAATCCTGGAGTCGATTTTGGGACCCTATCTATCCACATGGATGAGAAAATGATAGTTTTTAAGATTTAAATTAATGAAAAGGAAAATATAACATAAACATATATATTTTATTAAAAAAACATTTTATATGGATTTATATACGTGATCACTTAGACGATAAATATTCATTATAAAGATAAACGTATTTACTACAACATCATATTTTATTTATAATTTTTATACACCAAATAAATAAATTTATTTATAAGACAATGATGATGTAGTGATTACCTTATTAAAGAATGATTCAAATAAATGAGTGTATATATTTTAAAATAATTTTATTTTGAAACTTTTTATGGCATACAAGAATTTTGTGAATGATTATTACTTGTTATATTTTAACTAATGATGTTTTTTTTGAAATATTCATGTTGTTATGAGTTTTAAAAAAAATTCATGATATGAATAGTAAAAAAACCGACATAAATGAGTTTTTAAAACAAATATTAATTTATTAAATTATATAATAGTCTTAAAAATAAAATATTAGGCCAAATGACATTTATAATTTTGAAAATTTCATTAATGAAACACATGAGGATCTATTGGAATTTTATAGTAACTATATTTACCATATTGTATAAATATACAACAAAACATGGTAAGAGTTAAATTAGTTAACTAAGGGAAAATTCTAAAATATAAGGCTATATTTGGGACCTAAAATTTTCTAAAACATATTGTCTGAGTTAACTTCAAAAAATACAAATATTATATTTGAATTACATTATTTTTTGACCTTTTGAAACAGAAAATTATTTAATAATAAAATAATATTTCAACACCTTCCTAAAGTGACCCTTCTCATCTTTTATAAATAGGCATCTCCTCCCACATTTCATCCCACCACCATGAGCCTTCGATGTTGACCAAACCTACCCAATTCTCCTATAAAAACTCTTAGTTAACTTCTTGAGTTCTTTGTTTTCTAGTGTTTCAATCCTTAGTGTCCCTAAGAAGATATCAAAAGGAATTCCATTGAAGAAGAGGTAATTACTTTACCAATTCAATTCAATTTATTTTCTTCTTATACATACACCTTCTATGTTTATTCCATAATAAAGTTATAAATCATGTATACTCTACATACTGATATGTTATTTTAATTATGGGACAAACTTATACCATCATTAATTTATCCTACGAATAACAATATCGCTAAGTGTGCGTCCGTACGGCTTACCGTGTCCATGCCATGGCCTAAATTTTTATTAAAAAAATAAATTATTTGGATAGGTATAATGATTATTATAATGAATATAAATAATTAATATAACATGATAATGATTCTTTATAATTAATATATTTAATGATATACCATTTAACCATCAAGAGAGTTATATTGTCGCTCGTGCGTACGTACGACCTACTGTCTCCACGACGCGGTGAGACTCGTTATCCACATTAACAATTCAAGAATGAATATAAAATTTATATGATGAGTGAAAATAATAATTATTAACGTAATTTATTGAATACAATACATATTATACACAACAAATATGACTTACACCACAAAATAAGAATGGGAAAATGATGTAGTTACCCCCTAAAAAATGGTAATACTGAAATAAAATTAACAAAATGATATAATAACATCTTATATGATGTCATAAATACTGACACGGTCCTGGTATAATTTAATTACATTATTTAACCATTATAAAAGAGGTTAAAACACCCCCCCCCCCGACTAATGGAAATTAAATGGTATGGGATTATTTTGGCTCACTTTTATTTCTCTGGGACATATACCTTATACACCATCTAATTATTTTGTGTCATTTTTATGTTACCCATGATTGTTTTTATTATTATTATTATTATTGTGAAGGTTATTATATTTACATATTTATATATTGACTTAATTTTCATTATTTTTTGAGTCATATGATTGTACAGATTATAAATTGGTAACGATAATTTTACAATCTCATTTTTATCTGAGGGTGTTTATGCATAAGTATTTACTGTGGATATATTTATCATCCATTTTAATTTTTTCTATAAATGTTATCATAAAATGTTTACTATTATTTTATGTATTTTTAATTTCCTTTTTACCCATTTTGTCTTTTTCTGTACAGTATGGAAAGTGTCTTTCTTTTGGTTACTATACGATGTACTTTTTGGCTTTTCCGGAAAAAGTACATGGAGAATGTTTTTTAAAAAAATATGTCATTAATAAAATTTTATGATTTCATGACACATTATTTCCATGATTCTTACTATAAATGGTTTCATGTTTATTTTCAAAAGAATTCTTTTCTTTCAAAATTCATTGGCATTTTGAGAAGTGAAAATGTTTTTGAAAAATAAAGCATATTTTCCTCAAGAATTAAGTTCAAGTGTTTTATCAAAATAATTTTCCATCTAAGATGACATAGGGTTATATTTATATCCATATTATTAATTTTATTTTATTGTGTTTATGATGGAATTATTTTTATGATGTCCATTTATCTAATATTCATTATGTTATGATAACACGATGTTTAGGAATCCCATTTTATTTCATGAGTTATTCTATGATTAATGATTTATATTTTTGTGGAATATGTAAGAATGATTTAATTATGAGATTGGTGGGATCTATATCTACCTCCAATTCATTGGGTAATGATTTATATCTGAGGAGATAAACATGACTTTCAAGACAAGTAAATATGGTTCAATAATATATGGTTGTAATGAAAAGTAAACCCGGTTAAGTAATGGACTTTGTACACTATGATGGTCTAGGAAGAAATGCCTTGGCTACTGTAGAAATCATATTATGTGCATATTTGTTTTCCACACTTACATGTTTTATGGAAATTTTATTATATCATGGTTAATGTTTCTTTATGATCTTTGCCTTATGTACTGCAAATATTTACTTCACGAATCTTGATTTTGATGATTAAAAATTATGTTCATGTTTTTTACATTCAAATGTTTATGTTTTGTTTTATATTCTCCATGTTCTCCCATACTAATAATTTTAACTCACCCATTTTATTTTTTTGTTTCCCCTGGATATAAACAATGGTTTTAGATATGAAATCAAAAGGGGAAGATATTTATAAGAGATGTTGAAGATCTCTCACCATGTAATAAGATTATGTTATGAGTTTCCAAAGACACTAAACTAATATAGTATTTGGGAATATAGTTGTGAAATTTTTAATTATTCTTCAAAATAAATTAAATTTCCATGTACGCCAATCTTTTGTCTCTATATCTGTGATTGTTTATAGAGTCCCCAACCCTCATAGACTAGATCCAATTTCTACATTATTACATTGGCATAAGATACAATGAATAATATCCTAAAGGACTGGATAGTTTTGTAGACTTGGTAAACTAGAAACATAGATCATTTCCATATTACATTTGAAAACTCAAATTAACACAAAATGTTTCTCAATAATATCATTATGACATCAATAATATCCTTTCATATCATTCATAGTATACTTCATAGATTCATGGGTAAGGAAAAAATAGTCATGATCTTAAATACATAATAAGTGTTACAAATGACATAAACAATAACGAGTCAATAAGAATAATAAAAATAGAAAGGTTAATAACTAAAAAAACATACCATTTAAATTACTTGAATATCATATAAGATAAGTCATAATCAATATGGAAATTTAAATAATTGAGCACACATTCCATTCAAACAAATTGATTATCATGATAGGATAAGTCATAATCAATATGTAATGGTAAATAACTGAAAATGCATTCCAGTGAAATAAATAGATGAGAATGAAATGAATTTAGAGATAATAAATTGTAAAAATAAGCATGGATAATGATAATAACTATATAATAAATGATGGAAATTATTATTTATTAGATGTCATGCCTTGGGAATGTGAAACCTCCACCATCAAGATTGATCCTCAAGATAGTTTAAAACTACTTGGTAAAAACCCATATAATTTTAGTAACCATTTTGTCTCATAAGACCAATCAATGCATCAAGGGACTATAAATAACTAGACCCCACCCATGTCAGAATTTCTAAAGCATTTCTTATATATATAATAATCGATTTAATTAACGAATAATGTTTCTTATCATCAAATATATATAATGATAAAGAAATATAGATTTATTAATATTTCCCAAGATTAAAAAGTAAATATCAATATAGAACACCATATGTAGAAATTTTATTTAGTTTGGGAAAACATATCCATGATAAATAATTTAGATATTTTGAAGAAATTTAATGTCCTACGATCATAGGTATGTGAATATTTAAAAAGAAAGTTAATGATTATAAAATTGAATCAATAAAATAAATTTAAATACTTTTCTTGGTAAAAATGATAATAAAAAATCCATATAAATAATAAATATAAATTCATTCCATCATATACTAATAGGAGTAAGAATTAATGGTTTTTAGCATTGATGGATATAAATTCCATAAAAGATCATTAAAATTATTCTTTAGGAAAATATCCTTATCATTTTCAAAATAACTTCTTAAAACTGAAAGTTCAAAAAATTGTATGAAAAAAATCTTCCATGAAAAAGACCATTGAATATTATTGTGGAAGTTTTAAAACATGTAATGGTCATAATGTTAGGAAATTATGTACATGTAATGTAGGTTGAAAAAATGATTCGTTTAATTTTTTTGGTAAACTTGAAACAAGACATGTTTTGAAAATCACACGAGTATTAATTGAAATTTTTTTAAAAAATAACGAACAAGTAAATAATTATTTAATAAATAATTTTAAAAACCATGAAAATTTGTTTTGTAATTATATTTATAAAAAATGTTTTTGAATTAAAAAATTATTTACGATCGAATAGAGAAACAACGTCAGATTTTATTAAAACATTTTTTGAATAATTTTAATTACCAATGAGTGAAAAAATGATAATATTAATTAAAAAATTTCATGATTTACAACAGAATAAAGAAAATTAAAGGATTTAATAAACAATTAAAAAATAATTTTTTCACTAAGAATTCAATTACAATCATTCTTGTTTAAAATGAAATCATTAATTAAACCCATGAAAAGTTCATAGCATTGAAGTGGGAATTAAGAAATAAATAAATTATGTGTATCAAATATTAATACTCATTAAACAAGTCTAATTAAAACATAACTGGATCCTAATCCATTACAGACATAATCTTAGAATATCAAAGACAACAAAGATATAATATAACCCATGGAAAAGAAATTGAATTATGAAAGTCCTAAACACTTGGTAAAGTTTAAGTAAAATACCCTTAGACTGTATAACATAAATTGAAATGTGAAAGACCATAAATTAATAAGAAACCATGATATTACTTTTCAATTTAGAAATATATACACTATATAAAAGTAATTAGGTTCATGAAATTACAATATGCCTCAATGATGATAAATGGTGATGAAATCCCTCACCCAATGCTTCATTTTGGTTGAACACGATTTAATATAATTTATAGTGGTTTTAAAAATGGTATTAACATACATCAATTATAATTTTAATAATAATAATGAATGATTTTTTTTGAGAAATGAAGTATATATTGATCATGAAAAAATAATTACATTGATTCATGAATGTGGTAGTCCACATGTACACGGACAATGATATCATCTTTTAGTGAGTGAAAAGGTAATAAATAAAATGATACATTTTCATTTAAAAAAGTTAAAAATGTCATGAATATAATAATTATTTATTTTATATATATGATTTATTAATTAAATTTATCCTTATTGTCTTTAATGTAAATCATTTGTGAATAAATAATCACATTGCTTCATAAGGCGATAGTATTTCATTCACTTGAGCAACGTCGTCATATCATAAAATTTATAGAAAGTAAAAAAGATATATATGATATAATAAATAAATATGTTTAATATCTTTATAAATATAATATATATACATTATATTCACCATCATAACCTACCATGAGAGGTGGTAATGGAAAAATAATTAACATCATTTTGCGTGGTAGTAGTCCAATATACACATGAATAATGTTTTCATAACCCATTTATGGATTTTGGTATCATTTTAATTATTTAAATTAACATTAAAACATTTCTTCATATGAAAAATACTCATTTTTATTAAATCAGGATGGTTTAAAAATAATTGATGTTGGTAGAAGAAAAAAATAAAATAAAAACACTTGTTGAAAAATGTTACCTCTTCTTTGGGTAACTTCCTTAGGCTTGCCAGAACATCCTTATAAAGTTATATTTATTACCAAAAGAATAGTTCTATGTTGATATGAAGTTATTTTTGAATTTAATTGGGGAGGTATTTCATGAACTAAATGTTTTTGAAGATGTGAAGTGGATATGAGAGGGGGTAACCTTTTAAATGTGAGTTGAGTGGAACACTTGTAATTTTTGAAAAGAAAAAGGTTTATACAATTTTTCACATGAAAGCGTGTCCAAGATAAATTATTATTTAGGATTAAACATTATAGGGTTGAAATATCACTATAAAATTTGATTTAATAAATTTTTAGGTTAGTTTAACTCTTAAAATTTTATTTTAACTCTTGGTAAATCCATTCCGACATTAATAACAGTAAATAATTTTGTTCATCAATTTTTACTATTAATATTGGTAAAAAATTATATTGATGTTATTAGATACTATAAATTATTATTATCCAAAATATATAATAAATTTTTAAAAATTGCATACAAAGGATTGGCATAATTTAATTTAAACTAATCCAACCGACACAACAAGAATTAAGGTTTTAATAGGGAAAATATTCAAAAGTTTAAGAACATTTTATTTCGAAATTAGATATGGGGATAATTAAAATAAATTAAATTGGATTATTTTATATATAATTGAACTATTTTTATTATAGAAAAAATTTATCATATAATATAAATTTATAAGTAATTTAAATGAAATTGAAATTATCAATTAAAATTCACTAATTTTCACAATTCATCTAAAAATAATATATTTCAGAAAAATGTAAAAAAATATCACAAAGATAATTTTTATATTATCATTTCTAAAATTAAGTTCATTTTATAAAAAATAATTCTAGTAGTGGTAAAACTTAATTTTAAAATATGTTTGTGAAGTTAAACTAAACCTTTTTTTCATAAAATATAGTTTTTTTAAAAACATTTCATTTATTTTAAACAATCCTTATTTTATTTATAATCAAAAAGTAACCATAATTTTTATAATTTAGTTAGTAATATTAATAAAAATAAAATTAATATCAATGTTTTAATAGTAAATTATATTTCATTGTTTTATACTTGAGTTTGTGTGTTCCACAAACAATCAAAGGGATTAAATTTAAATATATCTATTTCAGGGGTTGTTTAAGCTCGATGTTGCATTCCAAATATGCTATAAAATATAGTGTTCTTATTTTATAATTTGGGGGTGTTACATTCTATCCACCAAAAATAAATTGTTTCATCTCAATTTAAACATTATCTCGCTAATCAAGGGTTTGATATTTTGAAATACCATTGTTGAAAAACCACACATCATAAAAAGAGTTTATAAAACATCCTCTTAATAAGAGATATAGGGAATATGAAGGTCATAAAGAATAAAATAATACAATGTTTCCAAGTATAATAAACTTGGTGGATTTTAATGATATAGAAATGGAAGGAATTCATAAATAATATTAGATGTTGATATTGGTTATTAATAACAAGAAATTGAATACTAAATGGAAATTTAAGCCACTCAAAACCATAGATATTTGATGATTTAAAAGAAAGTATATTTAATATAAATGAATGTAATTGGATAATTTTTTTTCAAGATCCTTTCTATAAGGATGACAAATTATTTTACATTCTATGTATATATAGAAATACACTTACTTGATATGTTTTTTTCATAAGAATAATTTCATCGTTAGGTAGTGCTTCGATCATTATCCAATTCATCAATTACTCAAATAAATGATTTTAAAAAATGTTTATTTAAATTAGGAAGCACAAAAATTCACTTTTAATGGATTGTAATATCAATAAATAGTGAAAAACCTGTTCATGTGTCATTAAGTATTTTATAAAACTGATATGGTTAGAAAAAGTTATCTAAGATAATACATTAATCAATAAAAATCAACAGTAACACCACTAATTAAATATTAATATCTATCCAAAAAATCATTTAACTAAAAAATTGACATATCAACCATGAAATAAAGTAGGCCAATGGAAGGTGAAAAACCCTTACTATTCTTAAATTCTGGGTTCAAGATCTCTGGCTTTAGTGGACATCATATGTTGTAACCCGTCATGTCGGTTTTATTATTTATAAACCTGTATTAATATAATTCCATTAATGTTCCCAAAAAACGTGGTGGATAACCTTGAAATAAATATAATAATTAAATAACTATTTTAGTAAGAAATTTAATACAACTTATGTTTTCAAAAGTATTTATAATATTATATGACTATAATTACAATCTTATTAAATATCATATAAGATCTAATGGTTATCAATACATTTAATCATATGTTCATAAAATAAAAAGGTTTTATTCATCAAGTAACTTATTCACTAAAACATATACTAATCCAATGGGATATATTACCATAAATTTATCCCAAAATTTCCTTATTCATTATCGTCTCCCATCACATAATATGTAAAATGGTGTTTTAGAAATTAAAATTTTGATCAATTTAAAAATCATAAACGCATAATGCTATTAATATCTCTTAATTTAATGAATACAAGTATTCTTATGAAATTTTACATAATATATACATGTTTCATGATTTTTACAACCAAAATCCTATTGGTAAAAGAATTAAGAAATTTAATTATTTATTCCCAATACATAAATGTTATATCCATTTTATTTCAATATAATTCATTCATTGATCTATGTTTTAACATTTAGTGGAGTTAATTCATTCAGATAACTCCCATGCTCACCATATTCATGACAACGAACTATAAATGGATCCTTAGGATGATATTTATTTTCTTCCATCATAGTCTTAATTTTTCCTCAGAAATCCCTTCTTTTATTCGGTTACATTCCACAAGTAAATCATTTTACCATTCCAATGAGACACCTTATTTTCAATCTACCAAACCTTAGGATTAACTAGGTAATTCATTATCACTATCTATTCAAATACTCATTAATGGTTAGTAAATAAAATGTAAATTATCCTAAGAATATCCCTTAGGGGTGTCAAATAAGGTGTATAGTTAGGACCATTATCATGCACCAGGTGACGATATGGACAAACAAATGTTCTATTTTTTAGAGTTATTATCCCTAATTACATCTATTATATAACCAAATACAATTTTAATATTTTTAATTGGTTTTATTTTTAGGGAAAACCCATATAATCTATTTATTACCATAACAATAATATGTTCTTCTATATCAATTATCAGAGTATATCATAGTGTTGTGCTTACTAATATCATTTTCTAAAATCTAGTTACCAAGGCTTCTAGAAAGACCCCCTATGATACCAACTATAGTGACCCAAACCACAGTACACTAGATTTGGTGTCTACTTTATTATTTTGTCATTATATACAAGGAATCTCACCCAAAATGACAAAATAGATTCATAGTCTTAGTAAATAGTTAAATACATGATTCCCAAATTACATTTGAAAACACCAATTACAACATAATTTTTTTGAGAATACAATTATTCCCTCTAGAATATATATTTATATCATTCATAGTACAATTCGTGGATTTTTGGGAAAAAGAAAAAAATCGGCATGATCACAAATGATCTGTATGGTTTGCGTATAATGGAATCTATCATGAGTCAATAAGAATTATCAATGTGGAAAGGTAACTAACTGAACACACATTCCATTTAAAAAACAAGACTATCATGATAAGAAAAGGTATAATAAAAATGGAAAACTAAATAAACAATCACTCATTCCATTTAAACAACTTGACTATCATGATAAGATAAGACAAAATTAATATAGAAAGGTAAATAACTAACAAAACATTCTAATAAATCAGTAACTGAGATTAAAATCCATCCAAATATAATATCATAGTTAAAATATCATATATATTGATAATAAATATATTCTAAATGAATGTTATTCTTAATTATTGGAAGTTATGTATCAGGTACATGATTCCTCTAGTATCAAGAACTATCTACGAGAGAATCTAACACTATTGGGAAAAAATCCATCTGATTTGGAGAACTAGTTTGTCTAAAGATACATATCGATACATTGAGATTTTATCTATAATAGTACCCCACATATGTTATAAGGTCAAAATAATTCCTCGTATATCAAATAATTGATTTAATTTATAAACGATGTATCTTATCATCAAATATGCATATTGAGTAAAGAATACAAATTTATTAATTTTTTCCCAAATAAATAAATAACTTGTAAGAACATGGATCTTCTTTTTAGGTATGTTTTTCCTTTTTCTAGAATTTTTGATAAAAGAGGAGTTTTGGGAAATTTTTTAACTACACACCATGTACATTATGAGTACACGCTATATACTTCATTGCCATAGAAGGCTGTGTGCTGGCCATGTCATGGCCACACATATGGTTGTGTTGGGTGATTCGAAGGCTTCTTAAAGAGGAGTATAGAAAAGGAGAGTACACACATTGTACTTTCTTTTTTTCGTTAAACGCATAGGGGTCGCGTCTGATGGATAGAAACCACTTATTTTAGGTTTTGTTCATCTGAGAGCGTCGGGCATCTGTGGATCTTCAAAAAACCCCTAATCCTTCTTCTGTCCTCTAAATCGAACTCTGTTGGTTGTGTTGGAATCGCATCGGTGAGTTCTCTCTTCTTCTAGAGCATTGATTTCCAATTCCTCCTCTTTTTCAAGTTATCATGGGTTGAACATTTTAATAATTTCCATATATCTACAATGTTCAAATGAGATTGAATCATCGTGGTTTATGTATATTGATCTCTTAACCCGGAGGTAGGTGGTTTGTACCTTTATATATAATTTCTTTGAGATTTATGTGAAAATTTTCCCAATACCCTTGAATGGGGTATTGCAAAATTACCATTTTACCTCTATTGATTTTCTACTTTGCTTATATGCATAAGTAGAGGTTATTTATTGTGAATAGGGTATTTTTCTGTGCTTTGGATGTATTGTCCATTCATGTTTTTCCTGTCTGTGACCGTTTGGTCTATTTTTTCCAATTTGGCCTTTTCTCGTTGCCATTCCTAGTATTTTAGGATGGCATGACTTTTTTTGCCATGCTATTATGTTGTAGACTACTAGCCAATTAGTTCTGCAGTTATACATTGTCTGTTACGCGATGTTATACATGCTGATTTACATAGGACTGTGAGAACCTAGTGTAATAGACCATAAAGTGAATTGACGTTGAAGGCTTCTCTACAGTTTCTTTATAATTATACGATGCGAGACCACTGGGGGAATTGACGATGAGTTCTTCCCTAGAAATTCTTTAGTTCCTTAACATAGGCCACAAGGAGAATTGACATTGAATTCTTCCCCAGAGTGCCTTTAGTACGATACGAGACTATAGTTGGAATTGATGGTAATTCCTTCTTCAGATAGTCTATACATTAGCTGAGAGAGAGGGGCGAGACTATGTGTGCTTCCCAGAGGGTTTCTAGTATCTGTTATGTAGGGAAAAATGGGATAGGTTGTGAGTACTTTCTAGAAGGTTACCTATTTGTTCTTATCTGCTTTTATTAACTATTGCTTGATATTTAGACTGTGTATTGTTTACTACTAAGTACTTCATATTTACTGCGTTCTATACTTACCTGCCATATATATTCCTTAACTATTAGATAGAGATATTGTGGTGGTTGCCTACTGGGATTCGTCTTACACCATGTGTGGGCCATTCTTTTGCACCCAAACAGACTATGTTGTTGTGGGTATAGATAAGAGAAAGCGCCCTTCTACTTCAAGTAATTCATTGCATTAGATCTGGAGAGAATGGGATTAAGCTTAGGCTTGCGATGCTGAGGATTTTTTTATCTGTTTTCATTTTTTACTTGGGATTAGTACTGTATTCATCATTGTGACTTGTTTGGAATCCTTCCTAGACACATATGTATCATGCACCATTTATGTATATATATGCTCCAGTTGTTTCTTTATCTCAGTCTTCTATTGTTTACTGTTGTTGGATATTTAATGCTTCCGCTATTGTATATTTGTTTCTCTTCAGCTATGTTACTCTGCCAATGAGGTCATAGTTTCCCCATTATCACACCCAAGTCCCTCGCTGCTATTCGATAGCCTCTAGCGTTCGGGGAAATACTCTTGAGGCCATGTGACCAACCGGGTACGGGGTGCCTCTGGGTGGCTCCCAGAACAGGGATGTTTCAAAGTGGTATTAGAGGTATTTTTCACATTGATTTACTATTTAGAGCCTTTATCCAGGGATAGTATAGAATAGGTACATGGTAATAAGTTGTTCCCAGGAGTAGCTAACCCGTGTATAGGGAAAAACCAATATACCTCATTTAATTACAATTTTTTCTTGTTTTGTTATTATTACAGTTGATTTGATTTCACCTTGAGTGATTCAAATTTTTTGTGTTGTTACCATTGATGTTATTGAGGTTCTATTTCTGTCACATCCCGATGTGATGAGGGTATGCCATCTCATGCATCATATAGGAACTTGATATAAATCACATGTCATGAATTCGTACCATGTAATCTAGTATGCATTATCAATTGCATTTTGTAGTGATAGATGTTGTGTAGAATATGCATGCTATTGCGATAGATTCCATGAAAAAATATCTGCGTCTTGTTATAACATTGATTTTGTAAGGTTGTACCTGAATAAATGCCAAACATTGGTTCTTGAGGTGTTATGGGCCCTCATGGGCCGAAATTTGGTGGATCATTAACTTTTTTTCCTTGTTTATAACTTGTTTAAGATTCCAAAATTTGATTTTCGGGGAGTATGGGCCCTCACGGATGGTAATTGGGCACTTTCAGAGTTCTTTTCAGTGTTTTCTGGGCTCCAGAGTAGTTTTTGAGGCTTATTGTCCAGAAAAACCCAGAATACATGCCTTGTAGTTTTGACTACATGCCATGTGTTCTTCTGTTCTGGAAGAAATATATTTTCTTAATTACACGCCTTTTACATTATGTACATGCCATGTAGTCTCTAACTGTGTCACCGACCATGTAAGAAGAGACACGGGATGGAGAAAGGCTAGTAGGAACACTCTATGTACTAGTTGTGCACGTCGTGTAGTGTAATCCTAGGAACCTGGCCCTGTAGCTGACAACATGGGTCAGTGTAGTCTCTTCCTATACATGTCGTGTCAGGTTTGATCACGTTGTGTAGTCTGACCCAGGTACCCGGCCGTGTCACGAACAACACAGGTCGATGTTATCCTCTTCCGTACACGCCGTGTCCATCTGGAACATTCCGTGTAGTCTTAGCTGAGTAGTCGGCCATGTATCTAACAACACGGTCGGTTGGGACTTCATATTACACACCGTGTCCATCTGGAACATGCCATGTAGTGTGACCTGGGTACACAGGTCGTGTCACTAACAACATAGGACAGGTGAAGCTTGCCCAGAACATGTCATGTCTACCTTGAACATGCTGTGTAGTCTTGTCATAGGAGAGCCATGTGGCTTAACCATGTAGAAGGAACCAAATAGGGGAAGAGGATTCAAGTACACGCCGTGTGTTTGGAGGACACATCGTGTGTTTCGGGTGTTACATGACCTATTATGGAAAAAGTACACATCCATGTAAATGACTTGGTTGAACACAACGTGTAGGAATTATACACGCCATGTAGTCAAGTTTTTTAAAACATGAATGCTTTCTTACTCTTGTTCCGTTCTTATGATCCTTCTTTTTCAGTACTTGATAATTTATATCTAAGGTGTGTGATTGAGCTTTTTGATTCACAGCACCAAGATGTCCTCCAGTTGTACGCTAGTTTCCAGGCGGTGATCAGACGTCGGATATAGCTGATCAGAGACTTCTCGTATATCCTCTTATCATGCCAGTCGTGGCACCAGCCGTTATACCTCACATAAGAGCCAATTCCCAGTTCATAGATGGGTTTATGAGGATGATTCAGACCATACAGGTTTCTCCACCTTCTGCCACATCTATGGAAGACTTGACATGGCTTTTCAAGCAGCATCATCCTCCCACCTTCTCAGGGGAAAGAGGACAGCAGACTGCAGAGTCATTGATAGAAGCCATGCTGATGATCTTTGAGCATCAGGAGATGCCACTATAGAGTAGGGTCAATATCACTACCTATATGCTATGAGACCCCACCAAGAGGTGGTGGGACGTGATCTCACAGGCGGGTCATCAGCAGGTTATGGCTTGGGAGGAGTTCCAGTGCATCTTCTCTGACTAATTTTATCCAGAGACCCTGAGGGCCAACCGAGCCCAAGAGTTTATGAGTCAAGAGCATGGTACACTTTCTTTCATGGAGTATTCCTCATGCTTTACCGAGCTTTAGCATTTCACACCCCTCTAGAGTGTAGATGGGTTGTTCTTGGCAAGGATGTTTGAGGATGGTATCAGAAGGGATATCTGCTCACGGGTGAATATCTTCAGGTTGACTACCATTGCTTATATTTTCAACCAGGAACTGATTGAGGAGTGAAATATGATAGATCCTGGAGCTAAGATCCAAGGCGGTTCTGCTTCCAGAGTTAGTGCTTCACCAGCTAACAGCAGGAAGCACCGTAAGGAGTTTACGCATGGTGATTTGAGGCAGCGAGACACATCTTCAGGTAGCCACGTGGTATGCTACCTGTGTGAATGGGATGGGCATATGAGGCCGCAATTCCAGAGAGAACTAGTGGAGTGTCTATCTTGTGTCAAGATGGGTAACCTTCATCACTTCTCTTAGGTTTTATCACCAGTAGCGGGTGACATGAGTTCGTTTATCCATGACTTTTTGTTCAGGAGCAGCGCCACCAGTTTCTCACCAGGCTGGGAACTGGAGTTCTTCTGGCCAGTCGGCCTGAGGTGGAGGTCGAGGGAGTGTTGTTTAGTCACCAGTCTTTTAGCGATAGTAGGGTATATTAGCATAGAGTGGCCTGGTAGGGTCACATGGCCGTCATACAGGTCATGATTTTGTAGTGGAGTAGACCCAGCCTGAGCAGGATCCCGGACCCTCTAGAGTTCGAGGTACGATCATTGTAGCTTCAGTTTTATCCTCTTCTATTTTCGATATAGGGGATTTCTATATAATTATATCTTTTACGGTTGTTTAGAGCCTTGGTCTCTGCATCTTTTTCTCTACCGATACATTGACTCTAGACACACCATTGGGGACTAGGACGGCGAGTTTACGTCAGTGTAAGGAGTTCCCTCTAAAGGTGGCTGGGTATCACTTTCTATGGGATCTCTATATCCTAGAGATGACATTAAATGATTTAATTCTTGAAATGGACTGGATAGTTACTTTACCCGAAGTCGTTGACTTCTATCACCACATGGTGAGTTTCGTATCACCAGAGGGTGGATATTTTTTAATCACAAGGGAGAGTGGGATGTCCATGTGTGAAAAGTGGGTCCAGAGCATCATGGGTTGGGAGAAGATACAACATACATTTTCTAGACATTATCTGGATGACCAGGGGGACTCACTGTTAGACTTTCCTCCAGTGGTGGATCTTCTCAGGGATGTCTTTCCAGAAGAATTTTCAGGTTTTCCTCCAGAGTGTGAGGTAGCATTTTCTGTTGAGCTTTTTTCAAGGGTGGCACTGGTGTCCATTCCTCCATATTGGATGGCTACACCAAAGTTACAGGAGCTCAAGAAATTGTTGGAGGAATTGTAGGCCAAGGGTTTCATCCGACCCATTACTTCTCCTTGGGGTTAGCCTGTTCTTTTTATGAAAAAGGCAGATGGTACTCTTAGGATATGTGTGGATTATCAAAAGTTTAACTAGTTGACAGTCAAGAACCGATATCCCTTGAAGAGGATTGATGATCTCTTTGATCTTCTTCGAGGAGCCTAGGTGTTCTCGAAGATTGACCTGAGATCCGGTTATCATCATTTGTGCGCTAGACCATCAGATATACCTCTTACAGCCTTCAAGAGGAGGTATGGTCTATATGAGTATATAGTTATGTCATTCGGTCTCATGAACGTGCCTGTAGTATTCATGGAACTATTGTATCAAGTGTTCCATCCATACTAGGATTCCTTTGTGGTTGTTTTCATGGATGATATCTTTGTGTACTCTCACACTAGACACGACCATGATACCCATATTGTGATCTATTTTATTACACTGAGGGAGCATTAGTTATATGATAAGCTCTCAAAATTCCACTTTTGGATGGACCAGATTCACTTCTTGGGTCACTATATTTCAGAGACAAGAGTGTTAGTAGACCCAGAGAATGTGAGATTAGTAGTTTCTTTGGAGAATCCGAAGAACTTATTTGCGTCGTGGAGTATTCTAGGGCTTGCTGGATACTATAGAAATTTCATCCAGGACTTTTCATGCTTAGCAGCACCACTAACAGGTCTGAATAAGAAGGGGGTGAAGTTCTTATGGTCAGATTCTTGTGAGTCATCCTTTCAAGAGATGAAAGGGAGGTTGACTTCAGCACTGATACTAGAATTTCCAAAGCAAGGAAAGAGCTATATTGTTTATTGTTATGCTTTAGGTATCAGGCTGGGAGTTCTGCTTATGCAGAGTGATAGAGTCGTTGCGTATGGGTCTCAACTGTTGAGGCCACCTGAGTGGAATTACCCGACGCAAGATCTGGAGTTGGAAGTTGTTGTACATGCCCTATGCTACTGGAGACATTATATTCTGGGAGATCACTTTGTGGTTTTCACTGACCACAAGAGTCTCAAGTACATATTCACTCAACATGATATGAATTTAAGACAGTGAAGGTGGGTTGAGTACCTTTAGTCTTTTGACTCTGAGCTTGCCAACACACCGGGGAATGGAAACACAGTGGCAGATACGTTGAGAAGGAGGACTCAAATACAGGAATTTTGGGAGGCCATCAGTTAGTGGAAGCATATGGCTCTGTTCTCTAAGAGGAATTTGGAGGTCCACAATAGACAAGGGTAGACATTTCTGTCTTCTGTAGTTGTTACCTCTACCCTTCTTGATCGAGTGAGGATAAGGAAGCTATCAGACTCAGCAGGCCCCATCCCGCGGGAGAGTGTGTCAAGAGAGGACCATCTTCCTATATGGAAAGTAGGCGAGGATGATATCTTTCATTTCGAGGGGCGTGTATAGGTGCCAGAAGATATACTCGAGGATATGATGTAGGATTTTTATTTCTCTATTTTGTAAGATCATCCCGGTGTCACCAAGATGTATCACCATCTTCACCACTTGTATTGGTGACCAGGTAGGAAGAGAGATGTTGCTGGTTCCTTCATGAGATGTTCTATTTGTCAGTAGGTGAAGGCAGAACATCAGCGACCATTAGATCTTTTACAGCAGTTACCCATTCCTGAGTGGAAGTGGAACTACGTCGCGATGGACTTCGTGACAGAGTTGCCGAGATCACCTCATGGGAATGATGTTGTATGGGTCATCATTGACAGACTTATGAAGGTCTCTCACTTCATGCCGGTCAAGGATACTTTCAATGTTGATGTGATGGGCGGTTGTACATCTGAGAGATTGTATGTCTGCATGGAGTTACACACTCCATTGTTTCAGACAGGGATGCACATTTTACTTCTCGGGTCTAGAAGATGATTCAGAAGGCTTTGGGTACACAGGTACTTTTGAGTATGTCATACCATTCCCAGACATATTGTCAGTCTGAGCGTACGATTCAGGTGCTTGAGGAGATGCTCCAAGCATGCATTTTGGACTTTGGAGGTTCTTGGGAGAAAAATATACCTCTTGTGGAGTTCTCCTACAACAATAGTTTTCAAGAAACTATTCTGATGTCACCTTATGAGGATTTGTATGGTAGGCTATTCTGATCACCCTTATTATGGCTGGAGGCAGGGGAGGAAGCTTTTCTGGGACCTCATATTTTTTAGGAGAAAACAGAGAAGATATAGTTGATTCGGAAGAGGATGAATACTGCACAGTCTTGACAAAATTTGTATGCTGATCATCTGAGATGACCTCTGGAGTTTTAGGTCGGGATCAGGTTTTCCTACATGTCACACTGAGGTTAGGACACAAAAGGATTAGGAGACATGGTAATATTTCACCGATGTACGTCAGACCGTTTGAGGTGTTGGAGAGAGTTGGTCCAGTTGGATATTTGTGGTAGTTACCTCATAGGTATCAGGATATGCATGAAATTTTTAACATTTCTCAGCTCTGACGTTACATTCCAGACCCGCCTCATGTCCTTCAACTCGAGGAGGTTGAGCATGATGTGGATGCATCGTTCGAGGAGCATCCAATCCGGATTGTTGATCGCAATACAAAGGTTCTTGATTAAGCTCACATTTTCATATATTTTATACTGTAAATCATTATTTATAATCCCACCATAGTGTTATTGAATGACTAATTGTCACGTTTTTAGGTTTTAGTGTTACTTTGAGCCTAAATGTGAAAAATGACTAATTCTGTATTTTTGACAGATTTTTACATCAAGGGTATTTTGGTCATTTCATGAATAATATATTTCCAAATTACCCGATTCAAATTTTCTTAGAATAATTTTTTTATTTCCTCCAATTTTTTCTTCTGGACTAGGAGCTGATTCGGCCATCTAAAGGGCCTAACAATTCATTAAAGTTGGACATTTTTTCGGGCGGACAGCATGTACCCACCCAATATAACGGAACCCCATCTCGGAATACACATATTTAAAGGATGTGTTTCCACCTAGGATACTACGAGGACAGATAGGTAAATCTCTAAAATAAATTTGGGGGATTTTGGAGGTCATTAAGGAGGCCAGTGAATGACATTGTTGTGGAGGAACCTTCCTGGAAGCGTCATCCAGAAACAGAAACCGAGAATGAAAAATTCATAACTCCTCCATCCGTTTTCCAAATTAGCTGAAATTTTGTGGGGAAACAGAGAGTAGATTTATGCACAACATTCAGAAAGGGTGGAACGCTTGAAGATTTCATTTATGGGGTCTACAGCGTGCAAAATTTAAGGTGTCAAATTCTGTCTATAAAAGGAGTCTCTCACCTCCTTCCCAAAGCATCACATTCTCCATCCATTCCTTCATGGCACCAAGGAGGACATCTCCACCGAGAGAGGCTCGCTACAAATCTTCCCCATTTCATTTATTTTTGTTATTTTTGTTTTAGTTTTCATTTGTAATTTAGATTTCTAATAAAATTCATGCATTGTTTTTATTTTTGTGTCCACCCATCCTCCCTGTTTTCTTCTTCATATATTCTCCTTTTCTTCTGTTATTTTTCTCATATTCTCCACCGTGACCTCTTACCCTCAAATATGAGGGGTTAACCCGAGACGTGGAACGGGGGAGGTATGTGGGAATTTCAATTATTTTGTGCTTAAATTCCTATGTTTTATTAAGTTTGTGATGAGTAAGAGTGATGTGCACAGGTGTGGCGATCGTCCACCACGACACTGATCTCAAACTCATTTCTATTATTTTATTAAATATTTTCCCTCCATTATACTGGATACAATCTCTTCATACGATGGAGTTGAAAAATTTAGTGGTTGAAATTGCATATGATGGAGCCAGGTCTTGGAAGATGTCTCACTCTCGATCGAGGTGTGCCATCATCCTTGATAATAGGATGAGGTGAAGTTAAGTTGGCTAAACGCATTCCATATTTCACACCAATAAATAAAATAATATTAACTCATGAATGAGATCTCATAATTGAATTATCAAACTTAATTTAAATACAAAGAAGGAAAATGAAGGAACCCACAAACCAACCCATAAAGGCTAAGTTCTTTCTTTATTAATTGCATTTTTCCATTCCAAGTTAGTTTTATCTTTTATTTTAATTGTATTCCATTACTAGATTAAATAAAAACAACCAAAATTAATTAGTTTAGATAAATATATTAAGTATGTAAATGATTGAGAAAGATCCTCAAGTGGGATGACCCTGGTCAGCTTCAATGCTGCACTAGGGAAAATTAAATTGCTTTCACCACACCCTACGACAGGCATGCGTCAAAACTAGCGCCGTTTCTAGGGAGCTAATCGGTTTTTTACCTTAATTTTTCTAATTTTAAATTTTATATTGTTTCCATTTTTTTTTTTAAAAAAAAAACTTTCTCCATGATGCATTCAAATTCAAATTATTCTGCAGGGAACAATTACTCAGAGATGCTGGAGGAAGAAATAGACTATACTGAGGAGTCCCTCCAACGAAGATTTGATGCCCTGATAATAATGTTCGATTAGGTGGAAAGAGGCATAAAAACATGGATCTCACTGAATGAATTGATTTCCATGGTCAATGAACTCCAAGTTGATTTAAAAAGATTCAAGGCCAAAAAGGAAATGCCACTGGTCTTCCCATATTTCAATGAAAACAGCCATGACGTTGAAGCCAAACTTGAGGTGGAGGAGCCTGACTACTTACCTCTATCCAGAAACAATCAACTACAAGAGGCGCTTTCAAATCAAGAAGATATTCAAACTGAACCAACTCAGGGAGATGATACATTCTTGAACTCAAATTATTTTAATTTTGTTGAAACGAATTTGAGTATAACTCCCAATTGTTTTGAATTTTCAGAATCAGATGACTAATATTTTGCCCTAGAGGATGAAGAGACAAAAGAAGATGCACCTATTGAGGAACCCCTGGAGCTCCCAGATGTTATGGAATATCTACTGGAGGAGCCCCATAAAGAGATCTAGGTAGATGAGTCTAAGAAAACTTGTCAAGAGGCTTCTCTTCATGTAGCCCCCATGAAGCCAACAATCGAAGATAAGAAGGTTACACAAGTTGCAACCAAGGAAGTGGATGGTCCATACTTCATCCTACCCCCACCATGCAAGCTATACTTCATTGTGAAGTGGGAGGATATGGTGTACTCTATCCATGGATCATCCCTTAAGAAAAATGATGAAGCACAAGCTGGGAAAAGCCACATGTGGTGGTTCAAATCAAAGAAACTTCATCCTCCATCAGACTTTGGATAACAGCTAGTACTGCCATCTGGAGGCAGTAAAATATTCCAGGTCCCACTTGGGGGATCATACCAATATTTATCATTACATGCTTTCTAGTAATTTAAATTTTATATTCAGTATTAGGAAATAGTCTTGCATGTGGCTCCCTCCCTCTTTTCATTTTGAGATTAAATGAAATAATCCTTGTGATTAATTGAGTAATTTTTCTTTTTTAGGATCATGAAGCTAGAAGGAAGCCCCTAGAATTAGAGGAAGAGGACTGAATCATTATTTCAAATGGAGTAAACTTTTTACGATTATCATTTAATATTTTTTCATTTTTTGGTCCAAAACATATTTTGAGCTTTAATGAATATTCTTTTCACTTATCATACATCAATTTATTTTGAAAGAGTTGAAATGGTTTTTGAAATAATGGATTTTAAATGATTGTTGATATGAATTCTTTTCCCTTGAAATGGATTTTAAAAACAGTTTAATGAATTTGACTGATTTTTGAAATCCTTGCCCATGAAGCACTGGCTCAAAATATTTTTCCTATCATGTGAAGTATTCTAAACAACTTTTACCTATTCTTCCTAATACCCACACTTTCTTGAGGGAAACATGACATTTGTGTGAGAACCAGAATTTGTGAATAATTATCTTTTTAAGCTTTGGATTTCATGGAATGTATTTAAAATTATTAAGGCATCTCTTTTTCTAGCCACATTTTATCTTGAGACCCACCTTTACATTTATCCTTCGTAATCCCTTAGATTCCATGAATTGCCTTATAGGTTTAAGCCACATTATAAGCCAATTTTTCCTTACCTACCCGCACTTTTAGTATTTTTGCATGGTTATTTCAAGATTGAGTATGGGGGAAGGGCCGTTCGTGTGCGTTCATTGGGATGTGTATCATTTATGGGTGGTGTGAGGTGTGTGTAAATACTTTGGGCATTGGACAATAATAGAATTGGGCATGTGTTGTTATTTCATTGTGCTTTATTTATTTCATCAATTTATCCTTGAAAAAAAGAAAAGAAAAAAATTAGATGGGCTTGAATTCATCATTGTAAATTATTTATGACTCATCTCCCCCCCAAAAACAAAGGTCATGAATTGTCATTGATTAATTATTTAATCTCATCCTCCATGAAAAAAAAGAAAATAATGTTGTGCCTTTCTGGAGCACTGAAAAAAGGAGAACATAGACGGTATCATTCA
Organism: Viscum album; assembly: GCA_963277665.1. Taxonomy (NCBI): domain Eukaryota; kingdom Viridiplantae; phylum Streptophyta; class Magnoliopsida; order Santalales; family Viscaceae; genus Viscum; species Viscum album. The sequence continues at coordinate 1,496,757,837 of OY728142.1, forward strand.
TTATAATAACTTCTTGGCTCATGTACCATATCATTAAAAGGGTGGTGGTGTTGTGTTTAACATTTGAAAGTGGGATTTGGTGAGGAATTTCTTATGTTTTCACTTGATTTAATCATGCATTGCACTTAAAAGTCCAACCTCCTCTTTCTAGCCTGGAACTTTTTTTTCAATAATTTTCCCACCAACCCTAAGCCATAGAATTATTAGAACAATTAATTAAAGTCCTCATGATAGAATTAATTTTCATGTTTCACGCTGTGGAGAAATGATAATTTTCACAAACCTGTGGTGATACATACAATTTCCAAGTATGAGCATAACTCTAGAATCAATATCTCTTGAGTGAAGAGTGACATAAAATTCAATGTAAGGTAAGTTGTGATTGGGCCATTGATTGATTTATGAGGTTGAACAAATTTTAATGATTGAAATGAAAATGAGATAGAATTATTATTCATATATGAGACATGATGGAATTCTATTTTGGATAAGATCATTGATATTTTCTCATTTTCGATTATTGTGTGGATTTTGATTGGGATGTTAGATGATTGCCGAAGAGTGCAATGTTTAAGTGTTAAGGAGTGATGAAGCTCACAGTTTCAAATATTTTATACTTTAAATCATTTTTGATAATCCCACCATAGTGTTATTGAATGGGTAATTTTCACATTTTTAGGTTTTAGTGTTTCTTTGAGCCTAAATGTGAAAAATGGCTAATTCTGTATTTTTGACAGATTTTTACATCAAGGGTATTTTGGTAATTTCATGAAATATATAATTCCAAATTTTATGATTAATTTTTTTTAGAATCCTTATTTTATTTCCTCTACTTTTGTATTTTGGACCTGGAGGTGATTCAGCCATCTAAAGGGTCTAACAATTCATTGAAGTTGGACATTTTTCTAGGCGGACACTGTGGACCCACCCACCATAATGGAACCCCATCTCGGCATGCACATATCTAAATGACGTGTTTCCACCTAGAATACCATGAGGACATATACGGCCATCTCTAAAATAAATTTGGGGGATGTTGGAGGTCATTAAAGAGGCCAGTGAATGACATTTGTTTGGAGGAAACTTCCAGGAAGCTTCATCCAGAAACAGAAACCGAGAATGAAAAATTCATAACTCCTCCATCTGGTTTCCAAAGTATCTGAAATTTTGAGGGGAAACAGAAACGCTATTTATACTCAACATTAATGAAGGGTTGAACGCATGAAGAGGTCATTTATGGGGACTAAAATGCGCAAACGTTCGGGGGTTAAATTCTGCCTATAAAAGGAGGACTCACCTCCTTCCCAAAGCATCCAATTCTCCATCCATTCCCTTCAAGGCACCAAGGAGGAGATCTCCACCGGGGGAGGTCGGCCACAAATCTTCCCCATTTCATTTATTTTCTTTATTTTTGTTTTAGTTTTCATTTGTAATTTAGATTTATAATAAAATTCATGTATTATTTTTATTTTTGTGTCCAACCATCCTCCCTGTCTTCTTCTTCCTATTTTATCCTTTTCATCTTTTATTCCTCTCATATTCTCCACTATGACCTCTTACCCTCAAATATGAGGGGTTATCCCGAGACTTGTCTCGGGGGAGGTATGTGGAAATTCAAATTATTTGTGCTTAAATTGCTATGTTTTATTATGTTTGTGATGAGTAAGATTGATGTGCACGGGTGTGGCGATCGTCCACCACGTCACTAATCTCAAACTCATTTCTATTATTATATTAAATATTTTCCCTCCCTTCTATTGGATACAAGCTCTTCATACGATGGAGTTGAGCCATTCAGTGGTTGAAATGGCATAAGATGGAGCCAGGTCTTGGAAGATGTCACACTCTCGATCGAGGTGTGCCATCAACCTTGATTATAGGAGGAGGTGAAGTTAATATTGCTAAACACATGAAGATTTCACACCAATAAATAAAAGAATAGTAATTCATGAATTAGATCTCATAATTGAATTATCAAACTTAATTTAAATATAAATAAGGAGAATGATGGAACCCACAAACCACCCCATAATGGACAAGTTCGTTCTTCATTAATGGCATTTTTCCATTGCATGTTAGTTTTATCTTTTATTTTAATTGTATTCCATTACTAGATTAAATAAAAATAACCAAAAATAATTAGTTTAGTTAAATAGATTAAGTAATTAAACGATTGAGAAAGCTCCTCAAGTGAGATGACCCTGGTCAGCTTCTATGTTGCACTAGGAAAAATTAAATTGCTTTTACCACGCCCTACGACAGGCGTGCGTCAAAACTGGCACCGTTGCGGGGAGCTAATCGGTTGTTTACATTAATTTTTCTAGTTTCAAATTTTAGATTGTTTCCATTTTTAAAAAAAATAAAAAAAACATTTTCCATGAAGAATTCAAATTCAAATTATTCTATATGGAACAATTACTCACAGATGCAGGAGGAAGAAATAAACTATACTGAGGAGGCCCTCCAACGAAGAGCTGATGCCCTGATAATAATGTTCAAGTAGGTGGAAAGAGGCATAACAACATGGATCTCACCGGATGATTTGATGGCCACGGTCAATGAACTACAAGTTGACTTAAAAAGATTCAAGGCCCAGAAGGAAGTGCCACTGGTCTTCCCAGATTTCACTGAAAACCTCCATGAAGTTGAATCCAAACTTGAGCTGGAGGAGTCTGACTACCTACCTCCATCGAGCAATAATCAACTACAAGAGGCACTTTCAAATCAAGAAGAAATTCAAGCTGAACCAACTCAGGGAGATGATCAATTATTGAACTCAAATTATTTTAATTTTATTGAAACGAATTTGAGTATAACTCGCAATTGTTTTAAATTTTCAGAATCAGATGAATCCTATTATGCCCTGGAGGATGAAGAGACAAAAGAATATGATCCTATTGAGGAACCCCTAGAGCTCCTAGAAGTCATGAAATATCTACTGTAGGATCCCCATAAAGAGATCCAGGTAGCTGAACCTATGAAAATCAGTCAAGAGGCTTCACTTAATACTGCCCCCATGAAGCCAGCACTGGAAGATAAGAAGGTTTCACAAGATTCAACCAAGGAAGAGGATGGTCCATACTTCATCCTACCCCCACCATGCAAGCTATACTTCATTTTGAAGGGAGAGGATATGGTATACTCTATGCATGGATCATACCTTAAGAACAATGATGAAGCACAAGGTGGGAAAAGCCACATGTGGTGGTTCAAATCAAAGAAACATCATCCTCCATCAGACTTTGGATAATTGCTGGTAGTGCCCTCTGGAGGTAGTAAAAGATTCCAGGTCCCACTTGGGGGATCATATCAAGATTTATCTTTACATGCTTTCTAGTAATTTAAATTTCAAATTCAGTATTAGGAAATAGTATAGCATGTGGCCCCCTCCCACTTTTCATTTCGAGCTTAAATGAAATGATCCTTGTGATTAATTGAGTAATTTTTCTTTTTTAGGATCATGACGCCAGAAGGATGCCCTGATAATTAGAGGAAGAGGACCAAATCATTATTTCAAAATGGAGTTAACTTTTTATGATTACCATTTAATCTCCTTTCATTGTTTTGGTCCAAAACATATTTTGAGGTTTAATGAATATTCATTTCACTTTTCATACATCAATTGATTTTGAAAGAGTTGAAATGGGTTTTGAAATATTAGATTTTAAATTATTGTTGATATGAATTCTTTTCCCTTGAAATGGATTTTCAAGCATTTTAATGATTTGGACTGATTTTTACATTCCTTTACCATGAAACACTGACTCAAAATATTATTCCAATCCCATGAGGTATTCTAAACCACATTTACATATTCTTCCTAATGCCCACACTTTCTTGAGGGAAACATGAATTTTTTGTGAGAACCAGAATTTGTGAATAATTAACTTTTGAAGGTTTGGATTTCATGGAATATATTTAAAATGATTTAGGCATATTTTTTGCTATCCACATTTTATCTAGATACCCACCTTTACATTTATCTTTTATAATCCATTAGATTCCTTGAATTTCCTTATAGGTTTAAGCCACATTACAAGCCAATTGTTCCTTACCTACCTGCACATTCAGTATTTTTTCATGTATATTTCAAGTTCGAGTGTGGGGGAAGGTCCGTTCATGTGCGTTTATTGGGATGTGTATAATTTATGTGTGGTGTGAGGTGTGTGTCAATACATTGGGCATTGGACAATAAGAGAATTGGGCATGTGTCGTTATTTCATTATGCTTTATTTGTTTCATCCATTTCTCCTTCAAAAAAAGAAAAGAAAAAAAGGAGATGGGCTTGAATTCCTCATTGTACATTCATAAAGACCCATGTCCCTCCCAAAAATCAATGTCATGAATTGTCATTCATTCATTATTTCAGCTCATCCTCCCTGAATAAAAAATGAAAATAAAGCGGTTCCTTTCTAGAGCTTTGAAAAAAAAGAAAACATAGAATATATCATTCATTATAATAACTTCTTGGCTCATGTACCATATCATTAAATTGGTTTTGGTGTTGTGTTTCACATTTTCAAGTGGTATTGAATGAGGAATTTCCTGTTTTTTCACTTGATTTAGTCATGCATTGCACTTAAAATTCCAACCTTCACTTTCTATCCTATAACTTTTTTTTCAATATTTTTCCCACCAACCCTAAGACACAGAATCATTTGAACCATTAATTTAAGACCTCATTATTGAATTAATTTTCATGTTTCACGCTATGGAGAAATGATAATTTTCATAAACCTATGGTGATACATGTGATTTCCAAGTATGAGAATAACTCTAGAATCAATTTCTCTTGAGTGAAGAGTGACATAAAATTCAATGTGAGGTAGGTTGTGATTGGGCCATGGATTGATTTATGAGTTTGAACAAATTTTAATTATTGAAATGAAAATGAGATATAATTATTATTCATATATGAGACATGATGGAATTCTATTTTGGATAAGATCATGGATATTTTCTCATTTTTGTTTGTTGTGTGGATTTTGATTTTGATGTTAGAAGATTGCCCAAGAGTGTAATGTTTAAGTGTGGGAGAGTGATGAAGCTCACATTTTCATATATTTTTTACTGTAAATCTTTTTTTATAATCCCACTATAGTGTTATTGAATGGTTAATTGTCACGTTTTTAGGTTTTAGTGTTACTTTGCGCCTAAATGTGAAAAATGACTAATTCTGGATTTTTGACAGATTTTTATGTCAATGGGTATTTTTTTCATTTCCTGAAAAATATAATTCCAAATTTTTTTATTCAAATTTTTTTAGAATACTTATCTTATTCCCTCCACTTTTTTCTTCTATACTAGGAGCTGATTCGGCCATATAAAGGGTCTAAAAAGTCATTGAAGTTGAATATTTTTCCGGGCGGACAACATGGACCCACCCACTGTAACGGAACAACATCTCGGCCAACACATATCTAAATGATGTGTCACCACCTGGGATACCACGATAACAGATAGGGACATCTCTAAAATAATTTTGGGGGTCTTTGGAGGTCATTAAGGAGGATAGTGAATGACATACTTTTGGTGGAACCGTCCTGGAAGCTTCGTCCAGAAACAAAAACCAAGAATGAAAAATTCATAACTCCTCAATCCGATTTCCAAATTAGCTGACATTTTGAGGAGAAACAGGAAAACGATTTATACACAACATTCATGAAGGGCGGAACACGTGAAGAAATCATTTATGGGGTCTACAACGTGCAAAATTTCGGGGGTCGAATTATGCCTATAAAAGGAGGCCCTCACCTCCTTCCCAAAGCATCCCATTCTCCATCTATTCCTTCAAGGCACCAAAGAGGAGATATCCACTGAGGGAGGCTGGCCACAAATCTTCCCCATTTCATTTATTTTATTTATTTTTGTTTTAGTTTTCATTTTTAATTTATATTTCTAATAAAATTCATGCATTGTTTTTATTTTTTATCCACCCATTCTCCCTATTTTCTTCTTCATCTTTTCTCCTTTTCTTCTTTTATTCTTCTCATATTCTCTACCATGACCTCTTACCCTCAAATATGAGGGGTTAACCCGATACTTGGCCCGGGGGAGGTATGTGGAAATTTCAATTATTTTGTGCTTAAATTCCTATGTTTTATTAAGTTTGTAATGAGTAAGAGTGATGTGCACAGGTGTGGCGATCGTCCACCATGACACTGATCTCAAACTCATTTCTATTCTTTTATTAAATATTTTCCCTCCCTTATACTGGATACAGGCTCTTTATACAATGGTGTTGAGCCATTCAGTGGTTGAAATGGCATACGATGGAGCCATGTCTTGGAATATGCCACGCTCTCTATCAAGGTGTGTCATCAACCTTGATTATAGGAGGAGGTGAAGTTAAGATTGCTAAACACATTCAAGATTTCACACCAATAAATAAAAGAATAGTAATTCATGATTGAGATTTCATAACTGAATTATCAAACTTAATTTAAATACAAAGAAGGAGAATGATATAACCCAAAAACCAACCCATAAAGGCCATGTTATTTCTTTATTAATTTAATTTTTCCATTGTATGTTAGTTTTATCTTTTATTTTAATTGTATTCCATTACTAGATTAAATAAAAACAACCATAAATAATTAGTTTAGTAAAATATATTATGTATGTAAATGATTGAGAAAGCTCCTCATGTGAGACAACCCTGGTCAGCTTCTATGATACACTAGGAAAAATTAAATTGCTTTTTCCATGCCCTACGACAGGCGTGCATCAGTTTTCCAAGGCCGGTATGTTCCTCTAGTACGTGTTCTATTGCAGCACGTGGGAGTGCAGGATGAGACTTAGTAGAGGGAGGCCGATGTATGATAGCAGTGGGTGGAACTGTTCAGGCTTTCTTCTTCTACACCATGCTAAGGAAATTCGAGGACAAATTTCATTAATGGGGGAAGTTTGTTAGAACTCAGATCATTTTTTCAAGTATGTTTTTCCTTTTTCTGGAGTTTTTGAGAAAAAAAGAGTTTCTGGAAATTTTTGAAGTACACGCCGTGTACATTATGAGTACACTCTGTGTACTTCGTTTCTATAGAATCCCGTGTGCTGGCCATGTCAAGGTGACACACATGATTGCGTGGGGTGATGTAGAGGCCGCTTAAGGCGGAGTACAGAAATGGTGAGTACACGCAGTGTACTCCAAAAGTATACACTGAATACTTTTTTTCATTAAACACATTTTGGTCATGTCTGATGGACATAAACCACTTCTTTTCGGTTTTTGTTCATCCGAGAGCATTGAGCATCCATGGATCTTCGATGAACCCCCGAGCCTCCATCTGTCCTCCGAATCGAACTCTATCCATTGCGTTGGAATCACATCAGTGAGTTATCTCTTTCTCTAGATCTTCTTTTTCTAATTACTCCTCTTTTCAAAGTTATCATGGGTAGAACATTTTATGCATTTTTGTAGATCTATGACTTTCTAAGGAGATTCAAGCCTCGTGGTTCAAGTATATTGAAATCTTAACCCTGAGGTATTTGGTTTGTACCTTTATGTATAAATACTATGATTTTTATGTGCAAATATACCCAATACCCTTTAACGGGTATTGCGCTTTTAATGTTTTAGCTTTATTGTTTTCCTGCTTTTCTTGTATGCCAGATTAGAGGTTATTGTTTGTGAATAGGGTATTTCTCTATGATTTGGATGAATTTCCCTGGCATGTTTTTCTGGTTTTTGATTGTTTGGTCTAGTTTTTCCTGTTAGGCATTTTCCAGTTGTGATGCCTAGTATTGTAGGATGGTTTGAATTTTGTTCGAACATGCTATTATACTGTAGAACGATAGCCAAGTAGTTCTTGAGAATACTTTGGCCATTACACAATGATATACTTGCTGATTTACATAGGGCTGTGAGAACCTAGTGTAATAGAATATAGATAAAATTGACGTTGAGGGCTTCTCTAGAGTGTCTTTATATTTATAAGATGTGAGAACACATGGGGAATTGACGTTGAGTGCTTCCCCAGAGTGTCTATAGTTTCTCGACGTTGTCCATAGGGGGAATTGGCAATGAGTTCTTCCATAGAGTGCCTTTAGTATGATACAAGACTATAGGGTTAATTGAAGGTGAGTTCTTCCTCAGAGAGTCTATACTTTTTCTATACCAGAGGGGTGAGACTATGTGTGCTCTCTACAGGGTTGCTAGTATCTGTTAGGCAGGACCAGCTGGTATTCACTGTGAGTACTTCCCAGAGGGTTACCTGTTTTTGCTTATCTGCTTTGATTACCTGTTGCTTGTTATTTGTACTATGGATTGTTTACTGCTAACTACTTTCCATTTACTACTTTCTGTACTTACCTGCCATATATATTCACTGATTGTTAGGTATAAATCTTATGGTGGTTTCCTACCGGGATTCGTCTCACACCCTGTTTGGTCCATGCCTTTGGGCCCAAACAGACTATTTTGTTGTAGGTATAGATAAGGGAAAGCTCTTCTCTACAGCAGGTACATGATTGCACTGGAACTGGAGAGCATGGGACCAAGCTGAGGCTTGCAATGCTATGGAGTTTTTTATCTGTTTTCCTTTTGTACTTGGGTTTAGTACTACATTCATCATTGTGGCTTGTTTGTATGATTTCCTAGACACATATGTATCATGCATCATTTATTTACATGTATGCTCCAGTTGTTTCTTTATCTCTTTCTTCTACTGTTTACTATTGTTGGATATTTACTGCTTCCGCTATTGTATATTTGTTTCTCTTTCACTGTTTTACTCTGCCAATGAGGTCATAGTTTCCCCATTATCACATTCAAGGCCCTCACTACTAGTCAAAATACTCTGGCATTTGAGGAAATGCGCTTGAGGCCATGTGACCAACCGGGTACGGGGCACCTCTGGGTGGCTCCTGGAACTTGACATTACATAACTTTTAATGTAAAACACAAAATATATAATCGATATATGATTTAATAAATAAATATATCCATGATAAAAAATATATATATTAAGGAAAATTTAATGTTCATTGATCACATGCATGTGAATATTTCATGTGAAAGATTATTACAACAAAAATGAATCATGAATGTGAATTTCAATACATCCCTTAATAAACATGATCACAAAGAATCCATAGATAGAATGAGGATAGTATCAATCCAACACATAAAAATTGGAGTAAATTTAAAGGGGTTTTTTTAATTAATGAATAAAAAGTCAATAAATATATATTTAAAAACATTCTTGGGTAAAATATCCTTTTCATTTTGAAAATCACTTTTTAAGACTAAAAGATCCCATTTTTTTTTGAAAAAACCATTCTTTTAAAATAAAATTTAATAATTATAGAATTTTTAAAAAAAAATCAGTTTTCTTTATGGTTTTAAATTTTATAATTGTTGAGTATGTTAAAAAAATATTCCTTTAATTTTTTTTTGTAAAATCAATATTTTACTTGTTTCAAATAAGACATTGAGATTCCATTTAAAAAATTAAAAGTTAATGTGGATAAAAATCTATTTACTAAATCATTTGTAAAATGGTTAAAAATATAAGGACCCAATCATAAAACATCACATAATACATAATTTTTGGCAATAACATACATTATTACATATTAAGAATATTTTTAGGTTAAATATTTTAACGGAATAGGATATCTTATATACATAACATACCACATTAATACAAATAGGATACTACTAAAAGCAGTATGCCTTTTTTCACAATAAAAAACATTAAAACATAAAACATGATTTCATTGAAAACACTCCATATCAAACATTAGGACTCCATTATTAATCTTACACTTAATTATATTATGTGATTTTATTTAAAAACTTGGGATGAGTTTATAACTCAGTAAGGGATATAAAGAAATTAATTTTTATTCAAGTGATAACACAAAATCCAATAAAACCGATAATAAAAATAACAAAAATGCATAGAAACATCATGTAGTTTCCATGGTACATATTTACCATATCTATATTATAATAAACCTTACAAATGGAATAACCATTTGTTCAAATTCTACCTCTGGAGAACCAAATTAATTAGAGAGCTATAATGGGTATCATCTGTCATATCTTGAGCTATAATGGGATCAACCCAACATATCTTTAGCTATAATGGACTCAACCCAACATAAATAATGTCCATGTAAAATATCATGGTAATAAAGTATCTTGAAATCCATAGAAACTTCACCTTCCTTATATGTATAAAAAACAATCCTTTTAAAATATATATTATTGGTGTTTAAAAGGATTTTAAAAGGAAAGTCCGTTAAAATATAATTGGAGTGAGAATTAATAGAATGGAATGGATATGTGTATACAATGTAAATTCACATAGTGAATAATAATATAAGAAAAAATTCATCACAATAATAATTTTAATACCACATAATTAATAAAGCATAAGGATAACCCATAGAATGGAAATTGGATTAAGAATTTCCTTACCTCGGGTTATTCTTACTTCAAAAGTGTTTAATCCTCATTATAGAGTAAGATATGAGTGTTAGGAACTTGGAGGATTGAGGAAACATTAGGAGGCATAATAGGAAGGTAATAATACCAAAGATTCATTGAAGAGGAATTGGGAATTAATGGAATGAATGAATGGGTTGGAATTTATAGAAAAAGTGAGGGAATATTTTATTACTTTATATGGGACAACTCATTAGTGGTATTTCCAAAACCATGGCCCTGACCATGGTATTTGTCCATGGTACTAACCACATGGGAAAACAAATAACATATTTTATTTTACAAAAGTCGACTAGAATTATTACTTCACTATTACATCATTAATGATTTCATTAAACACAACGAAACTCATAACTGTATTTTTACTATTCACCAAAAATTCAACTCTTTCAGAAAAATCCCAATAATTCACCGAAACCTTTTTTCAATTTTTATAATTAAAAAATGAAATCCATTTTTTAAAAATAATTTTCTCAATATAATTAATTTAATATTTAAAAAATTTATAATTCATTCAAAATAAAACAATTTTAAATTTAAAACTCATTTTTTAACACCTTGAAAAATTAATAAACATATCATTATATAATAAACATAAGAAAATAAACTAATACTAAAATTTATTATTCATTAGGGTCATATTACTATCCATATTACTACTCAAAAGGGTATGTTAATATTCACTAAAAAATCAAGTTGGTTCCATTAGACTCCAAATAAATTACCAATCACAATTTTTGATGATCGTTTTTTGAAATTAAAAACATAGAAGCTGTAAAATAATGTTAAAAGGATAGTTATAAATATCTACTTAAAACCACATTTCATGCATTCCAATTTATATTTATAAAACTATGAGGTGTTATGGTATCCCCACCTTTCATAAATTTCATCCTCGCAATTTAATATACTTATTACACAAATGAGGGTACCTCTACCTCAAATCATTTTCAGATTCCCATGTCGCTTCTTCAACCATGTGGTTTCTCCTAAAAACTATTACCTGGACAATTAGCTTATTCTGAAATATCTATTCACTTCGATCAAGAATATTAACCAGTTTCTCTTCAATTGAAAGGTTCTCTTCCAGGTGAACTACTTCTGGGCTCACAAAATTAGATGAATTCGAAACAAACATTCTCAACATCGAAACATGAAAAACATTATGTACCCATGAAAAAATCAGAGGCAAAGCTAATCGGTATACAACAATTCCAACTTTCTCTAAGATCTCAAAAGGACAGATGGACCACAAACTTAGCTTTATTTTCTTACCAAAACGCATCACATTTTTCTGATGAATGTTTTCAATGAAAATATGGCCACCTAAATCTAAAGAGAAGTATTTCCTTCTTTTATCTATTTAACTTTTATACTGGCTCAAATCTATCTACATATGCTTCTAGATCATACTTACCATCTCATCCACTTCCTCTACTAGTTCGGGTTCCATCAACTTTCCTTCCCCAACATCAACTCAAAAATATGGTGTTCGACATTGTTTCCCATAAAATTCCTTTAAAGGATCCATCATTATACTGGAAGGAAAAATTTTATTTCAAGAAAACTTAACTGAAGAAAGATGTTGATCCCAAAATCCTTTGTATTCAATTAAATAAACTCGATGCATATCCTCTAATGACTGAATCTTTTGTTCTGACTACCCATGTAATTCAGGATGAAAAGCTGTACAAAAATTTAATTCTTTTCCCAACAACTTCTAAAGGCCATTCCATACATTATAAGTAAACATGTGATCCCGATCAGAAAAAATGGAAAGAGGAACTTCATGTGACCTAAAAATATCTTTGAGGTATAGTTGAAAAAGTAGATCCAATGATATTGAATTTTGTATAGAATTAAAATGTGCATATTTTTTAGCTAGTCAACAATAACCCAAGTAACATTGTTACCAAGAGAATTCTTAGGTAGTCCGACCATGATATCCATCGATATATTCTCCTATTTCCACTCCAGCAATGAAAAATAATGAATCAACCCCTTCAGTAATTGCCGCTCTACTTTAACCTGTTGACATGTCAAAAATTTCACAGCAATCTCTGCAATATCCCTTTTTATTCCATCCCACCAGTAATACTCCTAATAGTATCTATAAATCCTTGTACATCTAGGATGATCATAAAATGGAGAACTATGATCTTCACAAAACAAATCATTCTTCAAAAAGGAATCACAAGGCACTCACAACCATTTCCCAAATCATAAAACCCAATTTTTATCAAGGTTAAATTCTTGAAACATACCCATTTTATCAAATTCTACCTTTTTTCATAGCTCATGGTCTTCCTTATATGATCTCTATATTTTATTTGCTAATGATGACTGTATAGAAACTTGAAAGAAAATAGATGTATTCCAAAAACTAAAAAATTATAAGAAAAAATTCATCAAATCATTAATAAATGGATCATGTTTCAAATGTAACATGGTTAATGATGCATGGTGATTTGGACTCATGGAATCCACCAATTTGGTTACTTTTCCTTGATAGTAATTGATTGTGAAATCATAATCTTTTATCGGTTTAATCCATCTTCTCTGCCTCATTTTTAATTCCTTTTATGTGAATATATAATTCATCCTTTTATAGTTAGTATATATTTGACATTTGGCTCTGTATAAATGGTGACAAAAAAATTTCAATGCAAAAAACTATAACTGCAAATTCCAAATAATGTGTGGGACAATTTAACTCATAATGTTTTAGTTTTCATAAAGGATAAGAAATTAACTAATCATTCTGCATCAGAACACAACTAAGTCCCTTCAATGAATCATCACTGTAGATGTCAAACTCACTATTTCAGGAAAGTAAGCCCAAAACTGGGGTATTCACCAATATATTCTTCTATTCTTAAAAAACATCACATTATTCTCTCCAATCTAATTTAATCCCTTTTTTAACTTAGTTACAGGGATCGATAATAGTGCAATGTTTTTGGAAAACCGTAAGTAATTACATACTAATCCCAGAAAACTATAAATCTCTATAACATTTGTTGATATTGGCCATTTATATACCACTTTTTATTGGTAGAATCAACTGTTACTCAATCCTTATTTACAATGAGACTATGAAAAGAAATATATTGCAACCAAGAAGCATAATTTTGTAATTTTCCATATAGTTTCTTTTTATTTATGTTTTAAAAAAACCCTTAGATGTTTTTCATGATCCTCTTTACTTCTAGAATATACCATAATTTCATAAATAAAAAAAACCAAAAAAATATCCAAGAACTCCTGAAATATTCAATTAATAAGATCCATAAATATTGTAGGCACATTAGTTAACCTAAAAGGCATAACTAAAAATTTTAAATGACCATATCCAGTATGAAACACAGTCTTTGGGATGAATTCATCCTTTACTTTCAACTGATTTTACCCTAACCTTAGGTCAAACATCATAAAATATTGTGCTCCTTATAGCTGATATAAAAATCCTCAATATTAGGAAAATGATACATGTTTTTAATAGTAATGTTATTCAAGGATATATAATCAATGAAAAGTCTCATAGAACCATATTTATACATAACAAATTTGAAAATATCACCCCATGGTGAAGTGCTAGGTTGGATCAAGCCTTTATCTAATAATTACAACAAATTATATTTTTTAATTCTATATGTTCCATTTGAGAGATTTGATAAGGGGGTTTAGAAATTAGATTAGCATCAGGAACTAAGTCAATAGTAAACTCAACCTTTCAATTAGGAATAACACTAGGAAAACATCAGAAAAAACATTCAGGTATTCATTTTCCACTGGTACATCATTAATTAAGATATTTCCCTTATCTTCAAAAATATGATCAAGAGAACATTCATTTATATCCTTTATCAGTTTCATAGTTTCTTAATATTTTATTAATGTTATGGGTCCATTCTTGCACACAAACTAATGTTTTTTTTGAAACAACTTCTTTTTCTCAACAATATATCATATCATGATAAAAAAAAAGTCCATTCCCAAAGTAACATCAAATAATACTAGTAAAAAACAATAAGGTTTTTATGTAAACTCTCTCCACATATAAGGATAGACATATTCATATAATTTCGCTTTTCCATAATATTTCTTGCATGTGTTTTTACCATGAGATTCGGTTTCATTTCATGAGGTTGAATTCCAAATTTTTCTAAAAATTTCTTAGTAATGATAGAATGTGTAGACCCTGCATTAAACAAGAGATTTTCAAAATTTGTAAAAACATTCAATGTACCTAATACCACGTCATTTAATGACTAAACATATACTAAAGTGGTTTCAAATGATTTTACCAGACCTGTATGCTTCCCATCTTACCGATTCCCTACTTGAGTGACTAGATTCAGAAAAACATTAGCAAAATGAACCAATTCATTACAGTTATGTAATCTCACCATAAGATTCTCATTAAAATTAGGATCATTTTCCTCCCACTCATGAGACATTTTTCCAAAATTTCCACATTAATAGAATTTCCTTGAATTTACAAGACCTTCACTAGGATTATTTTTACCCCGCATTACACAAAAATGGAAATTGATTTTCTTCCCTCCAGATTTCATTGATGAATTCTTACCCAACTCAAGACAACCAGACCTCTTCTTATTTTTTTCATCACGAGGAATATACGTTTTAGAAAAATCTATCTCTACTTTTTCATTTCAACGAACAAGTTTCTCATAGCTTTTAAACTCTCGTAAATCCAAACCTCTTGGAAAAAATGGTTTCAAACCAGGGTAAAATTTATTAATTTTACTATCAAAATCCTGAGTAAAATCGGGTATGTTCTTGGATAGTCTTATAAAATTGTCTTCATATGTTGCCACAGAATAAGCATCTTTCATCTTCAGTTCCAATAATTGTTTCACCATTCTAAGTCAAATTGTTTTGGGAGAATATTTATCCAGAAAAAACACTTAAAATCGTCATATTTCATACAGTGAAGATCATCGCTTTCTCTCTTATTCATAACTAGATACCACCATTGATCGACTTCACTTTTAAAATGACAAATGGATAGTATTACCTTTTGATGTTTCGAACATCCCATGACATCAAATATCTTTTCTAGATTATTGATCCATCAATCAGATACCGCTGCATCTGTAGTTCCCCTGAATTCTTGAGGATGTTACCTCATAAAATGCTCCACAAAACACATATTTTTTCATGATAGATCATGTTCCTCGCTATCATGGATACCACCCACGTTTTTTTATTGAGTCAACTGATCCATTATTTTCACAAAATGCTTGGTTTCATTTCCCACCATTCCAAGCTATAGATTCGTACAAACATCTACCTCTTGGTGCCTTCCTACTTCAGCTTCCATGTTTATTATGTGGAAAACCATTCTGAACCGACAAAACGTAGACAAAGCAACATGGTAATCCTTAAATTCTATACTGTTTCAAATTTACATAGAGTATAACCGTTTATGGTATTATTTTAACATAATCCTAACCACTAAAGTTATATAATATATCCTCTAGTAGAAACTATAAGGATATGTACTTAAAACGTTAGATAATCCTGAATTTTAGAAAAGAACAGACATTATTAAACATTGAGGATATTTTCAAGTATAGAGTTTTAAAAAATTATGATATCTTACATAAATAACATACAACATTCATAAAAAGAGAATACTACTAAAAACAGTATCCATTGTTTTCAGAATATAAAACATTTTAACTTAAAACATGATTTCATTGACAACACTTCATATAAAACATCTTGACTCCCTTATTTGTCTTCCCCATATTTATATCATGTGAAAAAAAATTAAAATCTTGCGATGAGTATAAAACTCAGAAAGGGATATAAAGAAAAAAATAATTAATCAAGTTATAACATAAAAACCTAAAAACCATTAATCATTAAAACCTATATGAATAGGAACATCATTTAGTTGCCTTGGGATATATTTACCATATCACTCTTTCTATCACTATTAGACACGGAATAAATATTTTGTAAAATTACACCTCCAGAGCACCCAATGAATTGGAGAGATATAATAGTGCTCACCCATCATATCTTGAGCTATAATGTGATCAACCTAACATATGTTGAGCTATAATAGGCTCAACTCAACATATGTTGATCTATAATGGGCTCAACCTAACATAAATAATTTCCATGGAACAAATGATGGTAATAATGTATCTTGAAATCAGTAGAAACTAGTCATTCCCTATATATATATAACAATCCTTTTGAAATTTATTAAAGAGAGTTCTAAAAGGATTTTTAAAAGAAAGTCCCTTAAAATATATGTGGACTGAGAATGAACAGATTGGAATTGATATGTGTATAGACTGTAAATTAACATTGTGAAACATAATATAAAACAAAATTAATCAAACCAATAACCTTAATAACACATAATGAATAAATAATAAGGTTTACCCAATGAATGGAAATTGTGTTCAGAATTTCCTTACCATGGGTTCTTCTTACTTCAAATGTGTTTAAAACACCTTGTAGAGTAACTCTTACGACATGATGGTTGGGACCTTGGGGGATTTAGGAAATCATGGGAGGACTACTAGGGAGGTAAGAAAATGAGATCAACATTGAGGAGGAACTGGGAATGAATGGAATGAAGGAATGGGTTAGTATTTATTTCAAAAGTGAGGGAATATTTTATTACTTTCTAAGGGACACCCTATTAGTGGTATCTGAAAAATCATTGGATATCCCATGGTATTTTCCACATGGGACAGCTCATAAAATATTTTACTGTAAATAAGTCTACCAGAATTAATACATCATTATTACATCATTTTTGATTTCATTAAACACACCAAAACTCAATACTGTATTTTTACTATTCACTAAAAATTCAACTATTTTAGAAAAATCCAGAAAATTAACCCTAACCATTTTCGGATGTATATAATTCAAAAATGAACTCCATTTTTTGAAAATAATTTTCTACTTATTATTAATTTAATCTTTAAATGAAATCATAATTTATTCAATAATAACAATTTTAAATCTATAACTCACTTTTTAACACCTTGAAAAATTAATCAATAACTCATTATCTTATAACCATAAGAAAATAAAACAATAATAAAATTTATCATTCATTAGAGTCATATTATTATTAATATTACTAGTCATAAGGGTAGGTTTATATTCACTAAAATATCATGTTGGTTCCATTAGACTCCAAATAACTTACTGATCTCAATTTTAGGTAACTGTTTTTTGAAATTCGAAACATATAAGTTATAAAATGATGTTTAAAGGCTAGTTATAAATATCTAATTAAAAAATGTTTCAGGAATTTAAATTTATTTTTCGAAAAACGTGGGGAATTAAAAAAACAATTTTTTTATAAATTTTTTTTTTTTAAAATGTGATTTTTTTACCAATGGTAGTAATGAATTTAGATTTTGCTAAAAACCATCATAATAAATTTAAGTTTTATAGAGTGGGAAAATGGTTTTATTAGTTGAAAAAAGTTCACGAATAACTATAGGAAAATATAATGAAATTTTTTATTCAACAATGATCAAATAATTTCCTTCAATGTAAATTTGAGTATAAATAATCCCAATAAAAATGTGATTTTTAAGTAAACCCATGAAAACCTTATAACGTTTATGTGAAGACCCAGACCCCCCTTGGTCCCTTCCTTTGCCAAAAATCCGGTTTCCTTGCGGGGGTACCGATCGGTGAGACCGATCGGTGACACCGATCGGTGAGACCGATCGGTGAGACCGATCGGTGAGACCGATCGGTGAGACCGATCGGGGAGACCGATCGGTGTGACCGATCGGCGAGACCGATCGGTGACACCGATCGGTGAGACCGATCGCTGAGACCGATCGGTGGCACCGATCGGTGAGACCGATCGGTGGCACCGATCGGTGAGACCGATCGGCGAGACCGATCGGTGACACCGATCGGTCTCACCGATCGGTGTCACCGATCGGTGAGACCGATCGGTGAGACCGATCGGTGAGACCGATCGGTGAGACCGATCGGCGAGACCGATCGGTGACACCGATCGGTGAGACCGATCGGCGAGACCGATCGGTGACACCGATCGGTGACACCGATCGGTGACACCGATCGGTGAGACCGGCCCTGCCAAGTTGTTCCAGTAATGTTCCTTTTTCGCAAATAGGGTTTTAAACCCTATTCTTCCTTGCTAAAAATATCTTGGAAATCCGAAACGCGCGCAAAGGTCTTAATTAAATGCTTCATTAATTCATGGGTCAGTTAAAACCACCCAGCGCCATTAATGATGAGTCAAGCCACGTGGTCAACCCACGACTCCCTCGTCTTCCGTGGTTTTGTGTTTTCATCTCAACCGTCCCCAGCCCTTATAATTAAGGGTTAGGCCGTGGTTTTCCCCCTTCTTCGATCGTGACTCTTCTGGTGCATCGGGACCGCCGCGTCGTTATCCGTAAAGTTCCGCGCCCCCGGCCTAAACGTCGATCATCCATCAACAAGTAGGGAATTTCTCTCGTCTCTCACTTTTGTGTATCATGCGGGGTGGGCGTTACTTTTGTTCCTATCAAATTGGTTGAACCAAACCCTAATGAAGATACTAAACGAAGTTCTAAAGAAAGAAGGGGAAGGGGTTGTGATCGTTGTTTATGCTTTATCTTGTGATCATCCCTTTTGTTGTACTGGTCTATGTTTTCTGAAAATTGAGGCCGTTGGTGGTCGTGTGTGTGCACTTGAATCCCCTCGTGATGTTTTAAATGGGTTGCTGAAATTGTGAACTCCTGCTGTGAAATTGGTTAATCACGTATACCCGGCTGAATAATTTGAAAGCACCAGGATCAACCCTTCTGTGATAACTAACGGATAGAACACATGGAATTTTTTTGAAATCATGGAGTGTGTTAAGTCGTTTAAATCTGAAAATCCCTGACTCGTGTTGGTAGTGGTTGTTGGTTGTTTTCCCTTCGGGCCGTTTGCTGGAAATGTGGGAGGGGATGGGATCCCCCGTTCTTTTTATACTCTCGGCGGCTGTGTGAATTTGGGGGATGGGATCTCCTGTTGGCATGGTTTCAGTGGTTGTGGGTTTTTATCACAAACTGGGGAGAGATCCTCTGTTGGCAGAACCGGGTGTGGGTGTTTTGGTTGATCTATGCTTGACGTTTTCCTTGGTTATGCTTATGGTAGTTGCCCAGTAGTGCTTAAAATTAATTGAACAATTGACTGAACGTGAAACAAGAATGGGACAAATGGTTTTGTGGGCAAGGGTCGCGAATTGTGACTCGGGCGTTGTGGTATTGTGTCCTGTAGGTTGGCTAGGAAAACCTAAGTTTTGGGTGAGTGTTTGTTACCTATATCTATACTTGTAGCTTTGTGTTTCTTATTCGCGCCCCACCCAAGTTGAGCACTTAGTGCCGAACACCCCCATTTATGGGGGAAGGGTGTTTTTCCCAACACTATACTTAGTGGCTGGTTATTAGCTCCTTTTCTGCTCCCTTTCCCGGATAGCCCAAGTACCTTCGGGCAGGCTGTGATGGCCTGAAGTCCATTATTAGCCCAAGAACCATCGGGCAGGGTGTTGTTGTGGTTGGCCAGGTGTGTGCGGCAGGTGGTTTCCCAAGTGTCTTCGGGATGAGGCCCAGGTGTTTTTCGGGCGTGGTAGTGGATTCTTTAGCCCAGGTGTCTTCGGGCGTAGCGGTGGTTGTTCTGGCCTAGGTGTTTGCAGGCATGGTTACTTGTGACAGTTGAGGCCCAGGTGTGTGCGGGCGGGATTTGGCAGTGGGACTGCGTGTGGTTGTGGCCCAGGTGTGTGCGGGCGGGATTTGGCAGTGGGACTGCGTGTGGTTGTGGCCCAGGTGTGTGCGGGCGGGTGTGGCAGTGGGACTGCGGTGAGAATGGCGGGATTGGTCTGATGCGTAGGATGTCTCAATAACCAGTGGGAAAGTGGCGCGGGGTACCCAAACATCGATGTGCTCTTATATATATATTACTTGACTTGCGTTATTTGGGGAGCGAACCTTGGTGAGGCTTGGGATGGATAGTTGCCTTGTTAGGTGTTTGGTTTACTCTTTCTCACGGGACTTTAGTACGTTCCCCCACTTGTGCACGAGAGTCTTGGTTTTCCCTACTGAGTGTACTTGTATGCTCACCCTACGTTTACTTTCAGGTTTCCAGGAGGACTACCAGGGCTGCGCGGGACCCTATTAGTCGGACAGTTGGAGTTGTCGCTGTTGTCGTACCTTTGTTTTCTTTTGGTATTGTACTTGAGAGCTTCTTTTTCTTTTGTACTTGTACTTTGTTGTAAACTGTTTAAACATACATGTGGGAATGGTTTACTTTTGGCTTTACTTTTCTTTCTATCTTGGTGTTGTTGGGTTTTCTCCTCCTTATCTTTCGATCCTATAAAATAAAAAGGGCAATGCCTTCCATTTGTGAGAACTTCCTATACCCTTGGTGCTAGTCGCCACTCCGGGACCTATTGAAGGCGGGTTTCGGGGGTCATTATCTCTCCTTCAACTCGAAGAAGGAAGGGCCTGGCAACCTGCTGACCCTTCCCTCCTTTTGGTGAAGGCGGGTCGTGACAGAATGGTATCAGAGCGAGGTTGAGAGATAGGACGGAGTCTGGAGTTAGGCACAGTGAGGATTTCATGGGATGGTAAGGCAACAGCGTTGGGTGACCGTGGTGCGTGAAATAGGCCAGGGAGGACCGGCTAGGACACGGGATTTTAGGGCCCCCCGTGATCCGATGCAAGGACTCTGGACCTACCGAACGACCAAGTGAAGCCACACTGATTGCAGGGTAGAGACCCTAGGAAAGGTACATGCATCATAAATGACTTGTGTTCTTGTGTTTCTGGGATGTCTTGGGAAATTAAGAATAAATTAAATCTTAATAAGTTTTGAGAACGGTTTTCTTTGCACTACTGGGCTTAGGTATTCCTTGGTTACCTTGCAGCTATGGCACCTGGAAGGCGACCACGTGTGGTACAGGCGATCGAGACTCCTGAGACTACCTTGGCCAATCAGCAGAGAGCTGATCGGGAGGAAGAGGACGACCGGTGGCAGAAGACTCTTCGAGCCTTTCAGCGACAGGCCCTCGAGAAATATGAGGGCAGCACCTCCGACATGAAGACGGAAGGCTGGCTGGAGGAGCTAGTCATAGCCTTCGGCCTGATTCGGGCCCCGACAGAGTATTGGGTTCCTCTGGCTGTTAGCCAGATGCGAGGAGCGTCACGTCAATGGTGGATGCTTCACCTGGGGAGTAGGAAAGAGTCTGAGGTTGCTTGGGCGGAATTCGAGAAGGAGTTCCGGGCGGAGTTTCTCTCCTCGACAATGAAGGCGGAGAAGAGACAGGAGCTACTCTCCCTCCAACAGGGGAGCATGTCCGTGAGGGAACTTGGAATCAAGTTCAAGGACCTCCTGCGTTTTGCTCCAGACCTCTTTCCCGATGAGGATTCTCGGGCAAGACGTTTGGAGGAGGCGCTCCGACCCTCCCTCCAGTATGCTGTTACTCCCTTTACCCTTCCGACATACTTAGAGGTTCAGAAGAAGGCCGAAGTGGTGGAAAGGATGCACACTCTAGGCGGACTGTCACGAGAAGGGATCCAGCTGGGACCATCGAAGGGGAAGGCCGTCAGCACCAGGCCCCCAGCATCGGGACCCTCCAGGTTCCGACCCGCAGGGAGCAGGCCGCAGCAGTTTCAGTTTCGATCCCCTGGCCCACGTTCTTTCCCTTCGGGCTCGGGACCACGGTGCTTCATCTGCGGGAGCCCTGGGCATCTTCGGAGTCAGTGCCCCGATCGGGTGCAGTACAGCAGTGGCAGTCATCCCCAGCATCCGCCACAGCAGCAGCAGTTCCCAGCCAGACCCTTCCAGCAGCAGCAGCAGGGACAGCGAGCTCCCGCTCCTCCGCAGACAGACATAGGAGGGGGAGGCCGACCTCAGGGCGCTCCCCAGGGACCTCGACCAGGGCGTGGTCGGGGAGGTGGCCGACAGCCGAGGGGTAGGGGAGCTGGGCGTGGACAGTTACACGCCGCAGAAGCAACAGTTCCAGCAGGGCCAGAGGTTGTTCGAGGTACGATCAGTGTGTTTAGCACTCTTGCTTATGCTTTGTTCGATACCGGAGCTTCGCACTCCTTTGTTGCACCCAGTCTAGCCCGCGCCTTGGGTCTAGATGCCGAGAGACTTCCAGTGCCCCTGGTGTTGAGCACACCAGTTGGAGGTCAGATCGACTTGCTGTTCATTTGTCGGGGATGTAGACTGATGTTGGGGCCACATCAGTCGGTTAAGGACCTCCTTCTGCTACAGATTCGGCCGTACGATGTCATCCTAGGCATCGACTGGCTATTTTCTGTGTGCGCCGTCATCGACTGTTTCCAAAGGAGGGTGGTGTTCTCCGGTTTGGACGGCCAGCGTGTTACTTTCACCGGCGAGCGGAGCTGTCCGAAGGGAAACAGGAGGGAGGAACCTCTCCTCTCCTTGTTGACCGAACTGACGATAGAATCAACAGATGCGGAAATGGTGGAAGTACCAGAGATCGTTCGTGAATTTATGGACGTCTTTCCTGAGGAGGTGACGACTCTACCCCCTCGACGTGAAATCGAGTTCGGGATAGACCTGCAGCCCGGCTCTCGACCAATCTCGATGGCTCCTTACCGGATGGCACCTTCGGAGCTACGGGAGTTGCGGATACAGATTGACGATCTGATGAAGAGGGGTTATGTTCGTCCAAGTGCATCACCGTGGGGTGCCCCAGTCTTGTTTGCGAAGAAGGCAGATGGTGGCCTCAGGTTATGCATTGATTACAGGAGGCTGAATCAGGTAACAATCAAGAACCGCTACCCTCTTCCGAGGATAGATGATCTTTTCGACCAGCTGAAGGGGGCAGGATGGTTCTCGAAGATCGACCTGCGATCCGGGTACCACCAGCTGAGGGTGAAGGATAGCGACGTCCCGAAGACGGCGTTCAGGTGCAGGTATGGGCACTTCGAGTTCGTGGTCATGCCCTTTGGTGTTACGAACGCCCCGGCCGTGTTCATGGGGCTTATGAACTCCATCTTTCGGGAGTACCTGGATCGGTTTGTGGTGGTGTTCATCGACGATATCCTGATCTATTCAAAGTCAGAAGAGGACCATGCAGAGCACCTGAGGACAGTTTTGGAGGTCCTACGACAGCACCAGCTCTATGGGAAGTTGTCAAAGTGCAAGTTCTGGGCGCGAGGAGTGCACTTCCTTGGACATGTAGTGTCTGAGCAGGGAGTAGCAGTCGACCCATCAAAGGTTGAGGCAATTGTTTCTTGGGCAGCACCCAAGAATGTGGCGGAAGTTCGGAGTTTCCTTGGACTGGCAGGCTACTACCGGAGATTCGTACCCAACTTCTCCCGGGTAGCAGCCCCTTTGACGGCTTTGACCAAGAAGGACCAAGTTTTCATGTGGAGCGAGCAATGTGAGTCGTCCTTCAGCTACCTAAAAGAAAAACTGGTTAGTGCCCCAGTGTTGAGGTTTCCAGAAGAAGGGATGGCCTATGAGGTATTCTGTGATGCTTCAGGACAGGGCCTGGGGTGCGTATTGATGCAGCGACAAGGGGTGATCTCTTACGGGTCCAGGCAGCTACGCCCCCATGAGCGGAATTATGCCACCCATGACCTGGAGCTTGCAGCGGTGGTGTTCGCATTAAAGCTGTGGCGACATTACCTTTTTGGGGAGCGCTTTGTGGTCTTCACCGACCACAAAAGCTTGCGCTATATCTTCTCCCAGCGTGACTTGAACTTGCGACAGCGGAGGTGGGTCGAGTTTCTCCAGGACTACGACTTTGAGATCTCATACACTGAAGGTAAGGGAAACGTTGTGGCTGATGCCCTGAGCAGGAAGCCGCATCAGGAGGTGGTTCGGGAATCTGCTGATGCTTGGAAGGCAATGGGGGAGTTGGCTGCCTTGCACTTGGATGCAAGGGTGGAAGGTACTAGAGGTTGTTTGTTTCAGATGACGGTACAGTCCTCCTTGTTGCAGCAAGTGGAAGAGTCTCAGTGGGGAGATCCTGAGGTGGAAGTGTTGCGGGATCGTGTCGATCAGGGGAACGCCCCGGAAGGATGGTCGGAGGACAGCCGACATCGGATGCTCTTTCATCGGAGGTTGTTTGTTCCAGAGGTAATGCGTGATGAAGTCCTTCATGAGTTCCATAGCTCAGCCTTGGCGGTACATCCGGGTGTTTCGAAAATGTACCGAGGCCTGAGGGGACAGTTTTGGTGGCCCGGGGTGAAACGGGCAGTGGCAGAGTTCGTGGCTAAATGCCTGGTGTGTCAGCAGGTGAAGGCTGAACACCGTGTTCCTGGTGGTCTGTTGCATCCTCTAGATGTTCCCGAGTGGAAGTGGGACGACATCTCAATGGACTTCGTCACGGGACTACCCAGAGCTCAGGGCGGGCATGATGCTATCTGGGTAGTGGTGGATCGATTGACAAAATCTGCTCACTTCTTGGCTATCAAGGAGTCGGGACCCGTGAGTACCTTAGCACAGAGGTACGTGGATGAGGTGGTGCGTTTGCATGGAGTTCCGAAAACGATCGTCTCGGATCGGGACACTCGATTCACCTCACGAGTCTGGAAGGGATTACAGCATGCTTTTGGCACCCAACTACGCCTTAGCACTGCTTTTCACCCTCAGACTGATGGGCAGACAGAGCGGACTATCCAGACTTTGGAGGACATGCTGCGAGCATGTGTTCTGGATTTCGGAGGATCATGGGTACGACACTTGCCTTTAGTAGAGTTTTCCTACAACAACAGTTTTCACTCTACTATCGGCATGGCTCCTTTTGAGGCTTTGTATGGAAGACCATGTCGTTCACCCTTATGCTGGGCAGAGGTTGGTGAGACTGGTACTCTTGGACCAGAAGTAGTGCAGAGCACCACGGAGAAAGTCCAGCTAGTGCGGGAGAGGATGAAAGCAGCTCAGGATCGGCAGAAATCTTATGCTGATCGTCGGAGGAGGCCCCTGAAGTTCGAGGTGGGAGATCATGTGTTTTTGAAGGTTTCCCCTCGACGGGGGCAGCGGAGGTTCGGAAAGGGGAGTAAGCTCTCCCCTAGGTTCATCGGACCTTTCGAGGTGCTGAGGCGAGTTGGCGAGGTGGCATATCAGCTGGCCCTACCACCTCAGTTAGAGAGGGTCCATGACGTCTTCCATGTCTCCCAGCTTCGTCAGTACTTACATGATGACTCTCATGTCATCAACTGGGGAGAGCTAGACGTGGGAGGAGACGCGACCTTCGAGGAACGGCCAGTCAGAATCGAGGATCGCAAGGAGAAAGTGCTCCGTGGACGAACCGTCGGCCTGGTTCGTGTGTTGTGGAGACATGGCGGCCTCGAAGAGAGTACGTGGGAGAGGGAAGCACAGATGCGTGCCCAATACCCCGAGTTGTTCTGAGTTTTGAACCCTTGGTGCCTGTTGTGACAGAACGTTTGACCTTTTTGGCTATGAAATGTGCTAGGTTCCTTTCCTCTGATTTTGTGTGGGAAGCCCCGGTTGAAGGGAAGGGGAAACCCGACCCCTAATCAGGACACATTAAGGTGGATGCGATTAAACCCGTGCGGGCGAGTCAGTGCCGCCCAAAGCGGATAATATCTTGACATGGGGGAGGGGAACTCCCCAAACCCACATGACCGGGCGGTTTGGCGTGATATGATGCTTGGTTCTTGACAGGGGGTATTTTCAATTAGCGGGGGTCCACTCCTAAGAGGTATCTTCGAAGATGGTTGTTCGGATCCTCTCTTTCCTTCTAGTTTGTTTTGATTCTCGGGGACGAGAATCGTTTAAGAGGTATCTGATGTGAAGACCCAGACCCCCCTTGGTCCCTTCCTTTGCCAAAAATCCGGTTTCCTTGCCCGATCGGTGAGACCGATCGGTGAGACCGATCGGTGAGACCGATCGGTGGCACCGATCGGTGAGACCGATCGGCGAGACCGATCGGTGACACCTATCGGTGAGACCGATCGGTGAGACCGATCGGTGACACCGATCGGTGGCACCGATCGGTGAGACCGATCGGGGAGACCGATCGGTGAGACCGATCGGCGAGACCGATCGGTGACACCGATCGGTGAGACCGGCCCTGCCAAGTTGTTCCAGTAATGTTCCTTTTTCGCAAATAGGGTTTTAAACCCTATTCTTCCTTGCTAAAAATATCTTGGAAATCCGAAACGCGCGCAAAGGTCTTAATTAAATGCTTCATTAATTCATGGGTCAGTTAAAACCACCCAGCGCCATTAATGATGAGTCAAGCCACGTGGTCAACCCACGACTCCCTCGTCTTCCGTGGTTTTGTGTTTTCATCTCAACCGTCCCCAGCCCTTATAATTAAGGGTTAGGCCGTGGTTTTCCCCCTTCTTCGATCGTGACTCTTCTGGTGCATCGGGACCGCCGCGTCGTTATCCGTAAAGTTCCGCGCCCCCGGCCTAAACGTCGATCATCCATCAACAAGTAGGGAATTTCTCTCGTCTCTCACTTTTGTGTATCATGCGGGGTGGGTGTTACTTTTGTTCCTATCAAATTGGTTGAACCAAACCCTAATGAAGATACTAAACGAAGTTCTAAAGAAAGAAGGGGAAGGGGTTGTGATCGTTGTTTATGCTTTATCTTGTGATCATCCCTTTCGTTGTACTGGTCTATGTTTTCTGAAAATTGAGGCCGTTGGTGGTCGTGTGTGTGCACTTGAATCCCCTCGTGATGTTTTAAATGGGTTGCTGAAATTGTGAACTCCTGCTGTGAAATTGGTTAATCACGTATACCCGGCTGAATAATTTGAAAGCACCAGGATCAACCCTTCTGTGATAACTAACGGATAGAACACATGGATTTTTTTTGAAATCATGGAGTGTGTTAAGTCGTTTAAATCTGAAAATCCCTGACTCGTGTTGGTAGTGGTTGTTGGTTGTTTTCCCTTCGGGCCGTTTGCTGGAAATGTGGGAGGGGATGGGATCCCCCGTTCTTTTTATACTCTCGGCGGCTGTGTGAATTTGGGGGATGGGATCTCCTGTTGGCATGGTTTCAGTGGTTGTGGGTTTTTATCACAAACTGGGGAGAGATCCTCTGTTGGCAGAACCGGGTGTGGGTGTTTTGGTTGATCTATGCTTGACGTTTTCCTTGGTTATGCTTATGGTAGTTGCCCAGTAGTGCTTAAAATTAATTGAACAATTGACTGAACGTGAAACAAGAATGGGACAAATGGTTTTGTGGGCAAGGGTCGCGAATTGTGACTCGGGCGTTGTGGTATTGTGTCCTGTAGGTTGGCTAGGAAAACCTAAGTTTTGGGTGAGTGTTTGTTACCTATATCTATACTTGTAGCTTTGTGTTTCTTATTCGCGCCCCACCCAAGTTGAGCACTTAGTGCCGAACACCCCCATTTATGGGGGAAGGGTGTTTTTCCCAACACTATACTTAGTGGCTGGTTATTAGCTCCTTTTCTGCTCCCTTTCCCGGATAGCCCAAGTACCTTCGGGCAGGCTGTGATGGCCTGAAGTCCATTATTAGCCCAAGAACCATCGGGCAGGGTGTTGTGGTGGTTGGCCAGGTGTGTGCGGCAGGTGGTTTCCCAAGTGTCTTCGGGATGAGGCCCAGGTGTTTTTCGGGCGTGGTAGTGGATTCTTTAGCCCAGGTGTCTTCGGGCGTAGCGGTGGTTGTTCTGGCCTAGGTGTTTGCAGGCATGGTTACTTGTGACAGTTGAGGCCCAGGTGTGTGCGGGCGGGATTTGGCAGTGGGACTGCGTGTGGTTGTGGCCCAGGTGTGTGCGGGCGGGATTTGGCAGTGGGACTGCGTGTGGTTGTGGCCCAGGTGTGTGCGGGCGGGTGTGGCAGTGGGACTGCGGTGAGAATGGCGGGATTGGTCTGATGCGTAGGATGTCTCAATAACCAGTGGGAAAGTGGCGCGGGGTACCCAAACATCGATGTGCTCTTATATATATATTACTTGAATTGCGTTATTTGGGGAGCGAACCTTGGTGAGGCTTGGGATGGATAGTTGCCTTGTTAGGTGTTTGGTTTACTCTTTCTCACGGGACTTTAGTACGTTCCCCCACTTGTGCACGAGAGTCTTGGTTTTCCCTACTGAGTGTACTTGTATGCTCACCCTACGTTTACTTTCAGGTTTCCAGGAGGACTACCAGGGCTGCGCGGGACCCTATTAGTCGGACAGTTGGAGTTGTCGCTGTTGTCGTACCTTTGTTTTCTTTTGGTATTGTACTTGAGAGCTTCTTTTTCTTTTGTACTTGTACTTTGTTGTAAACTGTTTAAACATACATGTGGGAATGGTTTACTTTTGGCTTTACTTTTCTTCCTATCTTGGTGTTGTTGGGTTTTCTCCTCCTTATCTTTCGATCCTATAAAATAAAAAGGGTAATGCCTTCCATTTGTGAGAACTTCCTATACCCTTGGTGCTAGTCGCCACTCCGGGACCTATTGAAGGCGGGTTTCGGGGGTCATTATCTCTCCTTCAACTCGAAGAAGGAAGGGCCTGGCAACCTGCTGACCCTTCCCTCCTTTTGGTGAAGGCGGGTCGTGACAGTTTAAGTGTGAATTAATCAATTAATTGATCGTTTGTATCAATTTTATATCCACATAAAATAGGCTTAAATAAAATAGATTATATTCCGAAGTCATTACACACATAAACTTGAAATTTCAAAGACAATAAAGAAGTAATATAACATAATGAAAATAAATTGGGTTATGGAATTCATTAACACTTGTAATTTTTTTTAAATAACATTAAATGAAATAATTAAAATTAAAATTTAAAATACCATCAATTATTGAGGAATATTGATTTTACATTTCATGGGGGTATTATATACACTATATATAAGAAATTGGGTTTCTAACATTACAATAAGCCTCAATGATGAGAATTTGAGATGAAGTTCCTTACAAAATCCTTCTTTCTGGGTGAACATGTTTTAAATACATATATAGTAGTTTTAAAAAAGTTATTGACTATGAAAAGAACCATATTAATATTTGTAATATCATATACGATCCGTTTATGGAATCTTATCACCCATTCATTAATTCTCTTTCATTATTTTCATTGTCATGGTTGTGAGTTGCCCTGTTTTCTCATCCATGTTTTTTCATTGATGTTCATGTTCCTGTTTATGTTACATAGTTAATTAATATATAGAATAATAATCATGAAATAATTATAACATTAATAAATCAATTATACTTGTAGGACTCTCCCTGAAAGTTGTTTTGTAAAATGAATTGTGTTACGATCATGGAAATGGTAGGTCGTACCTACGCATGAATAATATTTTCATTTTTCAAAAATCATTATGGAAAGGATAAAAGTAATATTTTAAATTTACACAAATATAATAATATTAAGTTTAACATATTATTTCATTAAAATTACTTATACATATTATCCATGTGGTGTGTTGATGAAAAGAGAGTCACATTTCTTAGTGAAGGTGGTTGTCTACATGTACATGAACGATGTTATCAACTTTTGATGAGTTACAAGGTAATAGATAGGATTATATATTATATTTTACTAATGAAAATTTTGTAATTAATTTTACAATTATGTTATTTATTGAAAATATATTCATTAAATTTATTATTTTTTTCTTCCATTTAATGTGTTAGTGAAAAAAATAATAATAATGCTTCATGAGGTGGTAGTTCTCCATACACATGAGAAATATTATCATATCCCCTATAGAATGGTAAGTAAAAAAATTATTTATTATATACTGAATAAATATGTATAATTATGTTACAAATGTCATTTATATACCTTATATCCAACATCAAAACCAATCATGAGAGGTGGTAATAGAATAATAAATGACATCGGTTCAAGAGGTGGTAGTCCACTGTACACATGAATGATGATTTTGTAACCCATTTAATGAATGTGGGGATAGATGTAGGTCCTGAAATCAACATAAATATATATATTTATATGCAAGATACAAATTTTATTATTTCATGATGATGTAATATGAATTTATGGATGTGTAGGAATAAATAAAATAAAAAACTCTCATTGATAAAAATTACATCTTCCCCAGGTAACATCCTTACGCTTCAAATAAAATCCTTCTATGTATAGATTTATAATAGAAAAATGAAATCTATGATAAGAGGTGGTATGTTTGGAAGCTATTTGGCTATTTATTTGATAAAATAAAAGTGTTTGAATGTGTGAATTGGAGAAAGGTTTGTGTGTTCTTTTGTATGTTTGGTGAATGGTACACTTGTAATTTTTTAAAATAAAAACATGTACCCATGATTTACACATAACACAGGAACTTGAATTAAGTATTTTCTAGGATTAGAAATTATAGGGCCAATATATTTCAATAAAAAGTAATTTATAAAAGTTTCTAAGTAATTTCAACCCTTATATTTTTGTTTAACCCCTAAATATCCATTTCTACATTAATTATGGAAAATAACGTTTACTCTATTTACTATAAATTATGGGAAAAATTTAATCTTAAATTATAAATAAATATATATTGTAAATATTAAATATATTGAATTACCAACTTAATAATTCAATATTCACTACATAATCAAGAGTGTGATGCATGTGCCACCGTTTTTAAAAATTTATTCAACCATTTTTCTAGAGTGTTATGATTTCTCTCGATCAGCATTTCTAGATATGTCAGGGATTGGACCATCCATTCCATGTCCTCCATCATTGGAAACTTCTCATATGGATAATGGGATTTCTATTCCATTTAGTTTTTCTTTGGTTCCATCACTATCCTTCAAGGAAGATATCTATAGGGAAGTGTCTCCTCAACATCAAGGGGATTCTTCCTTTCTAGTTATTCTCCTTGAAAAAGTTTATTTCCTTAAAGTATTATGTAGAGTGATAGAAGTACGATCCTTTTATTTTCTTGAGGTTTTGGCATACAAAAAGTGGACTCTCTTTCCTAGATTGGGTTTTGACAAGCCTCCGCAAGCTATTTTTAGGAGTTCGTGAATTCATGGAACCTGGAGTTCCCAACTAGGGTTTCACTACTGAATCAGAGGGAATTCTATATAGTATTGTATTTTGGTGTGGATTTCATGAAAGCCTAGTGAAATTGTCCTAGAACTATAGGGATTCAAATATTTTACCTGTAATGATGGTAGATATAAGTCCACTTGGGTTGAGATCCCTCATGTGTGGTGTTGTGGGTTTTTATTCCAAGGCTCCCTTTATCATTCTAGAACTCCTTCATATTCCTTGGGATTAGTGAATCTTTTGTAATTTTTATTTTTTATGATGACTATAATCTTTGTATGAAGGATGTTTTGGTGGAAAAACCATTTGTTGATGTGGCCCTAGCCCATACTCTTATGGATAGAATTCCTCTACTTGTGGATGGAATGTTTGATTGGCTACAACCCCTTATTTATCTCTCACAACCTGGTTACTGTTCAACATGTCATATTCAAGGGAACTCATTTCTTCTATATCATAAGATCCATATGTTTTGTACAAGTCTATGTGAGGGGAGTTCATCCATTCTTGATAATCCATTGAAGCACTTGGATTCTAGCATGACCATATTGGTGAGATCAGATTCGGGTGAGACATCCAGTGGAAATGAGTTGGTTGAATCTCCTCCATTGACTAGCAATGGCTCATATGGTCAAGAGGATTATATTACTAATGTCGTTGGTATTACATTCATGGAAATGACCCCATATAGGAATTTTTCTCTCATCCTTGGCTATTTCCATGAATCAAGTCCCCTAAAGACATTGTCACCTCCCTCCTCACTTGGTAGTAGTGTATTATTGCTTGCTCATGCTACACCATCTCACTCTAAATCTCTATAATCTCCATCGGATGATCATGAAATCAGTATCCCTTTGGAGTTTACTCAACATCATCATAGGTTTTATTATTGTGTGAATTATTCCTCTGTTATTATTATGTGTTATTCCCCTATCTCATTCAGCATCGAGTATCAATAAAAAAGGATATTAAATGGATCTTGGATTTTCCGGTAGTGAATCCTCTATCGCTTCTCTCTAGGATGGGCACTAGATCTCAATCCAAGCTCAATGTTGGTCTCTATTATTCTCAAGTTATGTGAGTCTAATGAGCTAGGGAAAAATGATATGGGTTTCTACTTGATTATTTCATTCATCATGTAGAATGCTCACATTATGGGTGACTAAGTTAAGTTATATTTAATTTCCAATGAAATTATTAACAATTCAATCTCATTTAATTCTTTCCTGGAGCCCAAAAAAATTCCTCTACGATCTATTATTTTTCACACAGAATATGGGCGGGCCACTACATTCATTCATCCCTCATATCCAACATATTTTTATTGGAACAACTATATATCATCAGGTCTTATCACAACATTGGATCAATTTATAATAACCAAAATAACTTCATGAGTTCAACTACATTCTTATAATTTTTATATGCTAAATGAGAGTCACATGCAAGAGAATATTTATAGAATTACCTTATCTCCTTTTATATAGGGGTAACCTATGGATTGAGGGTGGTGATATAAACATCGTGGAAGATCATTATGATAAAAAATGAGTTAGTTCCTTTCCTCGGAGGTCTAGAGCTGATTTTTGGGCCTTAATGGACAATAGTAGTTTTTTTGAAGACAGTTATGTGGGAAACCAGTTCAAATGTTGCAATAATCATAGGGGAGCCAATTGAACATAGTGTATCCCTGACTAATGACTTATGAACAGTTAGGAAATATCATTTTATCATAACATTAAGGGTACTCATCTGATTAGGGAATTGTATGATCACTTCCATATTCAGATTTTTTTGGCGCCTAGGGAAATGAGTGGTACTCATTTCATTTACTCCAAATTATAGATGAAGTAACCTAACTCTTACCAAATGTAGTGGGAGTTGTGGAGTAGGAATATATATGGAAACACTTGTAAAACCATCCATAATAAATATAAATTCCTCAGGGATGATTTTCATGAATGGATAAAGGACCCCCACCCCGCCCTTAGCCACCAATATGGAAGCGATCAATTAGAAAATTGTACAAATTGAATATAACCTAGAGGATGAGTAAAATAAACTTCCATTCGATGAAATCACTAGAAGAAGTAATATCTTGCATGATATTCTACAAAAATAGAAATTATTAGAATATGAACAGCTAATAACTAAATAGATTAGTGAAGGGGATCGCAACACATGCTACTTACATGCATGCATTAAGGAAAAATAGTGTATAAGTAGAAAAAAAATATTATTTTAGAAGATGGAATGTACATGGATAATTAGGAATTTGTATAACATATGGAACATTCTCATTTTAGATATCTTCTTGTTGGTCCCAACAACAACATGTAAGTTGGTTGTCCGAGGGGTCACACTTAACTCTTTGATGAAAATTTGTGCATCATTTTAGCATTTAAAAAAATAGTCTATTGAGGATACCATGGATGAAAGGGAGATCCATGAATTAGTTTAAAAACATAATAATGAATGTGATCCTAGGATATATGAGATTACAGGCTTTTTCTACAGGCATTTTGGGATATGATTAAGAGTTATCAAGTATAAGAAGTTAAATATTACTTCCTAAGTGGAAACCATTATTAGGTTTTTGGTTCCATAGTGTTGTTGATACATTCAAAGGTTAAGGAGACAAAATACTAATATTAACACAAGAATATTTTTATTTTTTTATTTTTCTTACAAGGTGCTAGAAAGCATCCTTTATAAAAAGGTTTTAGTTCAACTTCCGGATTGGATTTCTAAATAACCGCATAGATTCATTATGTGGTGGACAATCTAGGGGCCATTGTACATGCATGATATGCCATGAATAATATAAACTAGAAGACATTTTCAATGTATCAATCAAGGTAGATATGAAAAAATCCTATGATAAGCATTAATTGTAATTTATTATCAATATATTGAGCTAAATAGGCTTCTCTTGGTGGATATATGATCTCTTGTTCCATTGTTTTATCTCGTAATGGATTTCTAACTACTTTATGGATAAAAAATAAAAAATTTAAGGAATCTAAACATTTTTTTCAAGGAGAACGACTTTCTCCCAACCTCCACGTTCTTACCCAGGATTCTCTTAGTCACTATATTAATAAATGAATTAGGGTGGGAAGCTTCTTTCTTTATCGAGCCTGGAAACATTCTAGTACCATTTATTATCTCATGTTTGCTAAAGAAACTATCTTTTCTTCAGTCTTAGTAATAGATCTATCTGGGGGATAAATTTCATTCTAGAAGAATACTACAAATTGAGTGGAAACTTAGAGAATCATGATAAGAGAAGAATCTATATATTTAATAAATTTCGAAAAAGTATGTTATGGCCTTGGATATCATCCAAAAATTGCAAAGAAGGACCTTTCTAATTGATAACTTGGGTTCAAT
Source organism: Viscum album (assembly GCA_963277665.1). Classification (NCBI taxonomy): domain Eukaryota; kingdom Viridiplantae; phylum Streptophyta; class Magnoliopsida; order Santalales; family Viscaceae; genus Viscum; species Viscum album. The sequence continues at coordinate 1,496,792,680 of OY728142.1, forward strand.
ATTCTCCTTGAAGAATACTTTTATTCAGTAATTTGATAATCTTTCTAATAGAATTTTGGGATGAATCATGAATTGAACAAATATATTCTTTTATTTTTGAGGAAGAATTAATTTTTCTAACAACGTACTCTCTTACATCCCAATGATTATTATTTATAAACTAAACGTTCCCAAAACAATTTTTCAATTGGATGTAGAACATCATGGATTATTTCTTATGGGATGCATATTTAGAGGGAAGGCATCACTAGGAGTCTTGGTCCAGGATGAAGAGACTTTTGTATGAGGGTTGTGTTAATATGAAGTGTGTTTCTAGGGATATATAAGGATTGAATGTCAAATAAGAATGTAAATTGATTGAGGGTTGGAAACATTGAGGAAGGTATATATGGGACATGTATGTTGATGACACTGGCATGCAGAAAGGAAGAGGTTCCAATATTGGGATAATGATACAAACTCCCATTTAAAACCAACAATGTTACTCTCACTAGATTGTGGTAAGGGGGTATAAACTTTTGGTGGAATAATTGGATAATTGAAATAATTTATTTTCCTAGTTTCTCTATACTAGCTATTTATTTTTGGAAATATAATGATCAGATGAGTTTCATTTATGTCATTCAAGATGATAGTAAGTGGAATTTCTTTGACAACATTGTGTAGAACTTAGAGCCAGACCAATGTTTCTTTATAGGAATCTTCTTAGTTGTCTTCTCCATTAAATATTTTCACATAATGTAGATAACATCGAATGTTCATAATTACTATGATAAGAGTTATGTTGAAATGACGTCCAAGTGAATGTCAATTTCCTGGTGTGGAGGATTAGGAACCACATACTTCCAACAAAAGATTACATGAAGCAAATGGGGGTCATCATGGCCTCAATGTGTTTCTGTTGTATGGAGAAGCATTCTGAAAAATATAATCACCTATTCATCGAAGGAATTTGGGAAACCATAGTGTGGTGCTCGTTTAATGGGTTCAGGGGCATGCCATCTCATGAATATCCAAATAAATCCTTTATGAATTTTTGGGTCTAGTGAGTAGGTAACAGTCTAGAAAAGATGCCAAGTACCCTTGTCCTCATAGTGGGATTCTTGATTATTTTGAAATTAATGATCAAATTTTATCTGATGGGGGAAACTTATCCTTATATTGGGATTCTTGTTTATTTTTAAATTAAAGATAAAATCCTATAAGATGGTGGAAAATGAAACGATAATAGGTGTCTGTCTAAATATTTGGACCACCTTGCTCAACCTGGTTCTTCTATGTATGTACTATACTGATGCACCCTCTTTAAGATCATTTTGGGACAGCATCCCTGCATCCAAAAATGCATGCGATGCCGAGGGGTAATGTATCTTTTTCCTCCATCTCCACTCAGGATTAAAAATTAATAATGATTGATCATGTTTTATGGGATATATTTGGGGTGTTGTTTTAGCTCATAATTGATGGGTTTATTTGGTTTTGGACTTCTCAATACATTTTGGATGCGATGGATCCCTCCAAGCAGAGGTTCAAGAGATGCTCACATGACTGATTTTCTACAGGAAGAAAAATATTCAGCCCCGGGAATTCAAAATTTATTTACACACTATTTAAAATTCTATTATTAGTATTAATACTAAACCATAATCAATTACATACAATTTTCATAGGTTAAAGGTTCTTGTTCTCAACGACACATAGGTTCTGTAAACGTGAATTTAAGGGATTATAGTTGCTAAATATATGGCATCCATGGTGAACCACGATGAGTAGATTACCTTTTTTGAGGCTGAAATCCTATCTTTGTGAGGTATTAAATATTTTCATAATAGACACCCTTTTTATCCACTACATAAGACCTCCATTATCCCTTTATTCATTCCTTTGGAACATTATTTATTGCCTTTTGTCGCGTTGTTTATTTTTTGGGATGTTCTTGTACATATTTTAGATTTTTCAAATATTAAGTTTAATTATGGAAATATTCCATATATGAAATATATTTGTCAAAACTTATTTACATAATTGGAAAAAAAACAATTTAAATATAATCCTGTGGATGTGATGAAGAATAAGGTTTTCATATTGAAAATATTCAAAAGTATACATATTTTTTATATCCAAATTCAATAAAATTATGATTCTAATGACCAAAACTGGATTAATTGATATATAATAGAATTAATTTAATTATAAAACCAATTTAAAATATAACTTAACATTACCAACAATTTTACTAAAAATAAATTTTTCAACAAATATTCAATATTTTTTTCAACACATCAAAAAATTAAATATTTCATAAAAATATAAAAAAAATTACCCAATATAACTTTTAATAATAATTTCAAAAATCAAGTAAATTTTATTAAATATATTTTATAAAAGTAATATAAAATAATTTTAAATTATGTGTTCAAGGTGTGATTAAAGAATATTTTTGAAAAAAATACCTTTTTTTCAAAAGCCTTACATTTATTTTCAATGATTCATTTTTTATTTCTGATTAATAGGTATGAATAGTATTCCTAATTTAGGTTGTAGTATTAATACAATCCAATTTAATAGTTGTGTTATAATTATATAATACTTTATAGTTCATTTAGACTTTGGGTTATGTGTTTCAAAAGAAATCAAATAAATTACATTTAAAGAAATGTATTTCATGGGTTATTTAAGCTCATTGTTGTTTGTGGCATATTTTATAAAATAAATCATTATTATTTAGATTTTTAGGTTTTTGATGTCTTAGTATAAATAATTAACACAAAAAGATATCATCCTATTCCTCTTTCACCTTTTCATATCTTATTTTCATTTTTTGATATATAACAAATATTCAAGTGATAATAGTATCAGGATCACCTTCACTGATTGGATGGTATATCATTAGAATTTCTTTACTACTGTTTGGTTTCTTAATTATCAATATCCTATTTTTTTCTTATGAATGCATATATATATATATATATTCACATAATTAATATGAATAATATTTCCATAATAATTATAGAAACCACATGATATGTGGTAATAAGATTTTATCCGTTTAAAATATATTATAATTCATTTGAATTATCATTTAAAATTATAATAAAGGTATTCCATTAAAAAATTCATAATTCATGACTAAATTATTCATGCATGATAATGAATTATTGAATCTCACTTTCCAATGACATTTCATTAAAAATTATCTTTTAAATCAGTACACGTCATGGGATTTTATGCTTTATATGATATACATATATCAGCTTATCTTCTCCACTGATCAAATAAATTTTAATATATCCCATATTGTTAATCATTCAATGTCATCTAAATAATCTCTTTATATGATTTATAAATAACCCAATAATCATTAATTTTAATTCTAACTCCTTGTTATTTTACATGTCTCGTTATGACATGTATGAAATATTTTCTATTTATGATTCATGCATAGTTTGATGCATGAATTAATTACTTACACAATGGTTTTTTATAAAATATGAACTCAAGATATTCTTGAAATATTACATGTAGTGTTCCCATAATAAGAATGATTTCATGCATAATCTTCAAATGAGGCTCGTTCTCAGTAGCACATCATAACATGAGCTCATTTTAGTTATATTATTTTAGGAAATTCATTATCATATCACATGAATGAAAGTGTAATTGAATGAATTCCACAAAATCTAGAACTAATATCGTGAATGTGAGATATATGTTAGTAATATAATTATCACAATAATTAACTACACTAACTTTAGATATAATATTTTTCATAAATCCATGAATGCATAAGATCTCCTCTCACAAGAAAAACTCATATGTGGGAGATCACATTATTTCAATTTGATCCCTTCTTTTGAAGAATGTACACTTATAACGGATCATATATTTGTCTCTAAAACTTGACACTATAAAAATTATTTTTCACATCTCAAAGTTTTTTCTAATATATTTTCTGTTATTTAAAATTTAAATGAATCCTCATTCAATATTGTGAAATCAAGATCAACTGAAATAGAATCATGGATAAAAGCCTTTTAATGTACTTATGAAATGAATAATACAACAAAGATTATAAAACCCAAGGTAAATATTAATTCCAACAATGATGAAACTTCTAGTGAATATGGGATTTTATTTCTAGTTGGTCCTATCTTAATATAGATGATCTCAACATTTCATGGTCAATCAATACCAATGAGGTAAGATAAATCTATCTTTTCCTCATCTAGTACGTTCACCTCGACTCTTGATAGGTATAGATCATGGTAGATAAAATTTATAACAGTACATCCATAAAATGTGTCTCTCATGGATGGTTCATATACATTTTCTATAATGTCTAGTATTTAAAGGTATGACCAATGAGCTCAAATCATATAATTTATTGAACTCATCACATACGACAGGTCTTGTTCATATGATTAGTTGGAATCATGCACGGTCTACCATGACTCTCATAATTGATAATATATAACATCTGTGTTGATATCATTACAATAAATCCAGTACATCTTATAGTAGGTAATATATTCAAAAGTCATACTAGAAACATTCTACTAACCCGTATAAGTATTTTTGAGCTACACACATTGTCAGATGATAACCTAATCACAAACAAGAATCTAACATTATTACAAAATCATAGGGATGTTTTCTGACACATGAAAATCCATCCTAAGACAGGTTAAAGATAATACAACATGATATAATTGTTCCATAATTAATAAGGGATATTAAATCCACCAAAAAACCATGTTTAAATCATAATAGAACATGTGTAAATAATGAATAGTGTTTCACATGTGAAATCCCGCATCAAACATAACACAACTATGTGATCACTTAGTAATCCAATAATATTTTTATTACTATCAATGATGCACTATCTATCTTCATTTGCTATAATACACAAAGACCCATGTCTCATAGGTCATTCCATCCCACATTACACATTTTCACTCTTGTTTGTGTGGCTAAAAACACCCATGTCTGACCATTCATGGGCTTTCCAACTTATTCATCTTTGTGGTCATCCTATAGTCAACCTAGTATCATAGAAAATTGGTTGAGTTATATTTCTACATGTAACACGTAGATATTTTATGAAATATGTTTTCAAAAAAAATTAAATATCTATGATAGATTGGGTTACACATAACATCAAGTATAAACGAACCACGATATTCTTTTATAATATTATGATTTAATGTTACAGTTTTAAACTAAAAGTAAATTTTTTTGGTATGAGTAGGACTAAAATAATTATGAAAATTATATGATTTACGCATTAATAAACCAAATTCATTCGTTATAAATTGATTAGAAATGAAAATACAAATTATTTAAACATAAAAGAAATGTTTCTCCGAAAAAAACTACTTATATGCACTTAATGTGTTTTTATCTTAATAAATTAAATTAAAAACTATTATTGATTTATTTTTATTAAATTTCTATATTAAATATTCAATCAATTTTTTTCATTAATATAAATTTTGTCTAAGATAGGGATAAGAATAAATCCAGTTTTATGCATTAGAACTATATTTTTCTAAAATGTTGTTCCATCACCCATTGATTTTAAAATTCATTTTTAAAAAATTTAGACACTTTTTTTGAAAAAATTAAATAATTGTTTAAATTAATATTTCAAAATTATGTTATGGTAAATATATGATAACTTTCTGAAAATATTAATTATTTGATAAATAGTGAAAAGTACTTATATTTAATAAATTCACTCTTTTTGTTTAAAGAATTTAAAAAGATAGATATTTTTTAATGATTTCAAAATAAAATTAGATAAATTATTTTTTTATTAACCCAATTTATGTATTATTTATAAATTTTATAAGGAATTTTCATAAAATTTTTTTACATTTGAAATCTATTTCTTTGGAAAACTATTTTTTCATCATATCTGCGAGATTAATTTTAAATTAATATTTACAACTAATATGAATTGAATTTGTAAAAATGGATTAAATATTTATAATAAAAATAATTTAAATTATATAATTAATTTAAATTATAATTTTCTCATAATGAATAATAATAATAATAAAATTTAATTATCATGGTTAAGGATAAAATAGTTTTACTAGGATGTTAAACTAAAAAGATATGGGTTAAAATGTTCTAAATACTTTTCCAATTCATATTTTTTTGAAACATTTATATTTTATATCATATAAGTATTGATAATGAGATATGTTTGAGGAATTATTCATGTTTAATACATGGTTATAAGGTTTTCTTTACGAAAATTTCAAGTGTTTCCTCTCTCCTCTTAACCAAAGAGAACCCCATATCTGCTCATATTCACACATATAAATCCTTTTTGTTCCATAAATACCAAACACAATACCTTAATTAATAATATATATATATCATATAGGAGTTATTTTTATTATGAAACCCTTATAATAAGTCTTTCCTAAGAGGTTGTCCGAAGAAGAGAAATCGTTCTTTAACGAGGATTTTTATTTTCTTTCTTCTACCACCTCCTTCAAATATTATTTAAATGTGATGATATAATATAGTCATTATATGACATATAATTATATGTTATTATGTTAATTTTATGACATATATCCCTCTCCTCCTCCATAAAATTGGACACAAAACCATCAATAATGTGTTTGATAAACCAATGCCTCGCGATCCAATATAATTCGTCTTCCCGCCCCACTTCTCACAATTGGGGAAAATTATGGATTTAATTTTTTATTTAATATTTATAAAATATTTAAACTATTTTATTTATAATATCATATCTAACTTCTTATCTTTTGATTTCTTGTAAAACGATAACATCTCTCTTGCGTAAGTGTGGACTATCGCCTCCACGAAGTGATGTGATTAGTTTTTCATTTTATTTTGAAATGGATGCTAATAAGGGTAGATTTTATGAATATATATTATATTTATGATACAAAAATTATTATTTAAATGTTATATGTAATTTAACATTCTTCCATATCATTTTTTGAGAAAATAGATACAATATTTAGGCGTTTTTATGTCTAACTATCTTCATGAATGGTATAGTTTATTTTCTGTATCGAACTTTTATAAATTACACTAAATAAATATATAATGAATACATATTATATTTTTATTAGGATTATATTTCTATAGATTATAAAATAATTATCAATGTATATTGTCTAAAACAATTAAACAATAACATATATGAAAAACTAAGTAGTTATCACCCGGGACAATGATTTCAATAATGAATTTCTATCGAATCGGTTGTAAAAGTTTATAAGTAAATCATATTTGGAATGATATATATATATATGAGTATTTATCCATAATATATGTATAATAAATATATATTTACTAGACAGGATGTTCAAGTGTGTACAATGAAAATCAAGACTCACGGTAATGTATTTTTTGTCTCTTTTATTTATGTGAGACATATGCCATATTCATCAATTTTTTCTTTTGTGTGGAATATATAATACCCATGAATGTAATTTATTATTATTCTTATGAATCATATAGGGATTATAATATCCTTTTAACATTATTTATTTTTATGTTCTTATGGTTGAAATATTACCAAAGTTAACCAATTTTGTGATTTAATTTCATTGTTTATAAAGATTGTTTATGATTTTGATTTCAACGGTGAAATGTTTCGATCTGTATCTCAAGAAACCCATGAATTTGTTTATCCTTTGGTTATTTTTTATTAATAATTTTTTTCCTTTAATTTTTCTCTCAATAATAACTATAGAGATAGAAAAACAATTTAATTAAAATACACTTTTCCCCCTCTTAGGTCAAAAATATTTTATCTTTAATGTCCATGTTTACAAAAAAGGTTTAAATAATATTTTTACTATTCTACAATAATTTTCTAAATTCATTTATTCCCCTAATTAATTTTTTTAACAATGGATTAATATTTTTCTTCATGATATTTTTTGAAATAATATAATTTTTACTTTTTAGAAAAAACATGAACAGAATCATTTTTTTAAAGTATATGAATTGAATGGTTTTTTTCCATCATGACCGGTCAATGATTTAAAGATTACAGTAAATGTTTCCATGGTTATATTCAAAGGATATTTTTTCAATATTTAGGAAAATTATATATTTTAAATAACTTATTTCAAAATGGAAAGGATATTTTCCTCAATAATGTATTAATAATATTTTTAAAGAATTTCTATCCATCAAAGAAAAAGAAATTTGGTGTAGCTGATGTTTTTCTGGGGATATGATCCAATGGTACCATAATCATTATTTATGATTCTTTTTTAGGATTATAACTATAAAATTATTATGAAACCCATTTATTTTCCATGGGGTATGCTAATATGGATTGATGTAAAGTTTATGAAACCTCATTTTGTTGAGCTGTTTATTATAGGATGATATGTTGAATGAGTTTTTTTAGCACACATATGTATAATATTATTTACCTAAAGGGTGGGTCCCCAATAAACTAAGGATGGGTAATTATATTATAAACTAAGGATGTGTGATCATGTTATAACTCTCAAATTCCTTAGGTAAAAATGGATAACTCACAAGTTAATTATGATATCAATGTACATTATTTCATGTTCTCAATGTTTTGTGTGGACCTGGTTTTATGTCAATAAGCTTATGTATGGACCTGGTTTCATGTCCCTTAGATAATGTGTGGAATTTCATTCATGTGAATAAGGTGATGTGTGTACCTAGTTTCATCTCTATATGGATATGAATCTATAATGTTTCAAGTCCATAGTTTTATTTGAGTTCATGATTAGATGTCATTAACATAATGAGTAAACCAGTTTATTTTTATACATTATAAAAATGATATTAGTTTACATATTTTCCACATTCCTATTTATTTTATATTCTCTAATGGAATATGTTCATCGATGTCCTCTATGAGTCATGTCTTTGGAACTGAATAGAATTGCTCCATGACATAGGGTTAAGATCTATGTTATGAGGGGTATGAGTTTTTAATGTTATGCTAATTTCGCATACCCTTATATTCATATTATGTTTAAATGATTAATGATATCTCCCTTTATTACCCTTACTGAGCATTTATGATAATCATTTCATCTGTTTCCTTCTCCTAGGCCATGAATAAAGGTTTTATGTAGAATATTTATAAGGATAATATTTTTATGGGAGATGGTGGAGATATTTCATGAAATAAGAAGATTGTGTATCTAGTCTCTAAATACACGAAACCTTTATACTCCTTAAAGAATTATTTTTTAAATTTATTAAATATTTATCTAAAAATATGTAATATTTATATATATGAATCATGGTTTATAATTTTTTGTATCGGAGAAGGTTTTAGTAAATATTTATAGACTAGAGATATATAAATTTAGTAAGAGTCTTCAGGATAAGTCAATGTACTGGAAAATGTTCTATAATTTTCATGAATAATAGAGTGAGTGGTTTTTATGAAATAACATTTTATATGCATAATTCTTGTGGTTGTGTATATTTCATAGTTTTACCATTGTTTAATAAATTCAATAATGGAAAATTATAATTTGACTCAACCATCACCTATTGTAAAAAAATGTGCCTTCTTCACACCTTGTTGGTCACACTCATAGTAAATGTATTTAAAATTCCAAAACCCTTTATAATCCATCCTAATTTATTTGAATATATATTAGGCATGAATCAACAATGTTAAACAAAAGGTTTTATAAATTTAAAATAAGGTTTCATGATTTTGACATCTTATAAATTATTTTGAATGATTATATGGCTTCCCACTATAATTATTGTTTCTTACACTATGGTCTTTAGATTCAATCAATGACTATAACTCAAAGTATTCATGCGAACAACGAATGTGATGTCCAATGAAATGATTATACCCATCAGAAACCAAATGTATTAGAATTTAGGATGCATTGTTTTATCATAATGCTCAATCAACTCTCTGAAGTTATAAGTGGTAACATTGGTTTTGTTGAACTTATGAATTTACCACGGAGGGAGAAAATGCCATTAAATCTTTTATAAATCAACTTCCACCATATTATAATGGTACAATTGATCCACTAGTTTCTTAATAAATGTATCAATTTAGTGGAAAAAATATTTTATGTTCTTTAATTATTAGACCATGAAAAAGTTTTTGTAGTTATTTATCATTGGAAAGGAAAACAAGATCAATGGTGGAACATATTTAGAATATATATAAAAGGTAATAAATTGTTTCTATGTAATCTAGTGATTTTAAGTGGATATTTTTCAATAAATACTTGATTTATATTTTATTTAAATACAGTTTGGAAGGAATTCCTTGAGCTTTAGTAGAATGATGATGAATCTATTGGTTCCCATGAGGAAGATTTTACAAGACTTGCATGGTATGATTATGGTTTAATAATAATCCCTAAATGTAAATTTGATTGATTCTTTAGTTACTTGAATCAAAATATTTAAATGGTATTTTCCATAAAGTTTTTTTGAAGAAATGAAGAAATTATTTAATGTACACTGAAAGTGGAAACAGATGATAGAAAATCACCATGGTTCTGGTCATATGAAAGGGAAGATGGAGATTCATGGAAGATCCAGTGGCATATAATAATGTCCACTGAAAGTGGAAACATATGATAGAATATCACCGTGGTTCTGGTTATATGAAAGGGAAGATAGAGATTCATGGAATATCCAGTGGCATATCACATGGTGGAAGAAAATGTTTTAACCTCTTATTTTCCAGAAATGCGGGATGTAACAATCATTTGAATAAAAAAGGGGGAAAATATGATTCATATGTGGGAAACCTGGACATAATGAAATGAACTATAGAAGTAATGTGAAGAACCCATCCAATGAAAGGAATAATTATAGGGTTCAATATAATATACCACACACACAAAAATTATTTAAATTAAATATGTTTTTAAATTTTGTAAATTAATTCTAAAATATAAGGGATAATTAGGATAACAATACAAAAAAAACTATGGTGGAAACGGAAAAATGGAAATTTTATTCAATCCCAATAGCTGAAGTGAATCATGAAAATTATGGGACACTTTTCATCCACTCCAATGTTAGTAATTTCATGTTAGTTTTTTTATAATGTATCCATATTAAAATATTATTTTTTATCTATTAGTGGGATTGATGTGATTTAAATAATTGATTATATCTCTATAAAAATATACAAGAATAATTATATCAAATTTTATATTTTGAATCAACATATGATCTTTTATCAGTGCAAGGATGAACCTGATATTCTAATTGAATTGTTATTTCTATATAATATTGGATAAAATTAAAGGAATAATGAGATAATTATTATTTTGGTGAATAACTAATTTTATTTTGAAAAATGATTAGGGAATATACATTTTAGTGATATAATTTATGAGTGATTAAAATTATTTCAAGATAATTATTATTTTTATCATTGAAAGATGTGAGATCAAATAATTGCAATCTTTTGGATTCAATTTTGGTAAGACATATATTATAGGTTCCTTGAGGTTAACTATTTATGAAATGGGTTATATTGATCTTTGGGTGTTATTGTTGATTTTTTAGGGCTTATTGTTTTGTATTAAATTTTAATTAACTAGTGCTAACCATTTTGGTTTTTCTTAATATTTAGAGATATACTAATGGAATTTTCACTCTTTTATAGATATTATGATCTAAAGAATGTTAATTTTAGTGATTTAGGAATAAAAATTTTAACTTGGATATTTATTTATTAGAAATTAATGAATTATAACCAAAGGATGAAAGTGTGATTATGATATAGTAAGAAATCAAGTATGTATAGTTTCTCATATTCAATATCGTGATTGTAAAATAATACTCCAAATTTTTTAAATTGATAATAAAATATAAATTTTACACATTTAAATTCATTTTTATGAATCAATGTTCTTTTCACCCATCAAAAAAATTGGTCTCTTCATGGTGGTTTACTTTCTCATTAAAATGTTCTCAATCACTCTATATTATTTGTTGGGAATTAGTTTTTTACTCTATGTGAATATTTTTTATTACCATTAATGTTATCGAATTTTGTAACCTAGTTTTGTGTTGTTCTAGATAACCTTCTTAATTATCTTTACCACTTCTAAATAGAGTGTTTTATTAAACCATTTTATGTGGGTTTTACACAAAGAAATTTTCTAAATGTAAATCACATAATTACCAAGAAAAATTTTAAATTAAAAGGAATGAATTTACTAAAAGGGAATAATGTAACAACATTTGATTTTATGAAATATGTTTTCAAATAAATTTAATTTATTTGAAAGATTGCATTGCACAAAACACTATGTTTAAAAAACCATGATATATTATTACAATATTATCATTTAACGTGACAATTATAAACATGTTGTAAAATTTGGGAGTATGAATAATAAAAACGTTATTATAAAAAGTATATAGTTTACACATGAATAATATATATTAATTGGTTATCAATTTATTATAAATGAAAACAAAAACCATTAAATGTTCGGAAAAAATGTGATTTGATATTAATAAAATATATTATACACTATTAATAAATATTATAATATAAATTATATATTATATATTCAATAAATGTTTTTATTTATTTAATATATTTTCAATGTAGTAGATAGGAAAAAATCCAGTTGTATGCTTAAAACTATATTTTTCTAAAAAGTGGTTCTATCATGAACATATTTAAAAATAAATTTTTAACAAATTTAAACAAATTATTTTAATAAATTAACATAATTTTATAAATTATAATTAAGAAACTATCATTGGGTGAATTTTTGTTTTTTTTTCTGGAAATATTATTTTTTCAATGAATAGTGAAATCTACAACTTTTACTTAAAAAATTTATTTTCATATAATGAATTTAAAAAGATACATATAATTTTTAAATGGTTTAAAAATAAAATTATGTTGTTATATTATTATTAATACAATTTAATTCATTCAAATAAATTTTATGTTTAAATATTTTATTAAATTTGTTTATTTTTTTGAAACATTTTTATTTGGAAAACGATTTGTTCATCACATACACATGTGTAATTTTATATTAAATTATACCGATTCTATGAATTGAATTTTTAAAGATAGATTATATATTTTTAATAAGAATGATTAATATTATATAGTATGATCCTTTTAATTTATGATCATAAATAATATTAAAAATTTATTAACTCTTTATCGCGGTAAACATTAAAACGATTTTACAATGAGACTAAAATAATAATATAAGGGTTCAAAAGACCTAAAAACATGTAAAATTAATATTTAATGACTATATTTGGAACTTATCTCTTATAAGTATTGATAATTAACCATTGTTTCCATGTTTCATGTGTCAAATTAGGGGTATGACTATTTATTTCCCAAAGTTCCAAGTGTGTCCTCTCCCCCACTTATAAAAGGGAATTCCTTCCCCTATTATCTTCACCAGTCCAAATGTGTTTTTCATCCAATACCAAAAGAAATTCCTTAAATAATCCCCTAAAAATTATATATATCTTAGAATTATTATTAGGTCATCCTAATTAATATTTTTGGTCAAACAAAAGGAGGTTGTCAGAAGTGGATGTATTATTCATTACTGAGTGGTTTTGTTTTATTTATACTTCAAATTCATTTAAATATTATTAAAATATGATTATATAATAAAATTATTGTTTTAAATTTAATTATATTTTATTATTTCAATTTAATAAACTATATCCAAATTACCCTGTATCAAATGGGAATGGAAATTTTCTATTATGTGTATGATGGACTATCGCAATGTGAAACGATGTAATTTATTTTCCTTAAATGCATCTCATGGCTAGAGATAATGATATATTTAAGGTTTATATATAATTTATATGTATTATTTATACTTCTGAAATTATAATATCACATATACATTCTTACTTTACAATCTTTTTGAAAATGATAATGCCGCTCGTGCGTACATGTGTACTACCGCCTCCACGAAGCGATGTGCCTCATTTTTTATTTTATTTGGACATATATGGTAATAGTGATGTATTTATGAATATATATTATATATATATAATAAAAATTATTCTTTAAAGGTGATATAATATTTACCCTTCTTTTGTTCCATCTATCCAAAAAATGGAAACAACATTTATGCGTACGTACAGACTACCATTCCATGATTGGTGTAATTCATTTTATAAAAATATATATTGTGGATTTAACTAAAATAATATATAATAAATTTATATGATATTTATATCATGATTAACTTATAGAATATTATGTAATCTTGATAAAAGTACAAGTAAACCAAGACATACAGAAAAATGAAGCAATTATCACCGAAAATGGTTGTTTCTTTAAAATATTATTAATAAACATGTGGTAAATGGTTATAAGTAAATAATATAATGTATGATATATATGTATATGGTTATAAAATATATGTATAATAAATTTATATTTATTAAATAGGATTTTTTAATTTGTATGAATAAATTAGAGACTTGGGGTAAGACATTTTCGCCTCACTTTTATTTCTATAACACACATACAATATTCACCACATGTATATTTTGTGGGGCGTATATACATCCCATTAATGAATTCTTTGATAATTAATATTAATTTTATGGGTATTTAAATTTCCATATAAGGATCATTATTTCATGAGGTTTAAGAATCAAAAATAACCAAAGTGGTAAGGGTTTTATTATATAATGTCATTATTTATCAAGATTGTTTTATATTATGCTTACAATGATAAAATATTTTAATAAATCTCCTAAAAACCCTAATAATTTTATTATCATATTCTTATCTCTATGCAATACAAATTTTCCTGTCATTTTCCTTTGTTTAATAACTAAATATACTAGAAGATTATTTTATGTTAAATCGACTTTATCTCACTCTTGAATTTAAAATACTATCTCTTCAATGTCCATATTTCACAAAATATAATGTGTTAATATTTTGTAAAGTTTTTTTAAATTTATTTTCAACATTGTATTTATTTTACAAAATGACTTCAAATTATTATTATTTCCATTTTCCAAAAAAAGTAACTTTTGATTTTTTATTGAAGATGTGAAAGGAATATTTTCATTAACATGTATGACATGATTGAAATTTTCCATTATTATGGCCACTCAATGATATAATGATCCACTTAAAATTTTTTGAGTATGTTTAAAAAAACAATTTCATTAATATTTAGAAAATTTTAATATTTTAAATAGTTAATTTAAAAATAGAAATTATATTTTCCTCAAAAAATGTTTTAATGAAATTTTTATTGAATCTATATTCATCAAAGACAAAAAAAACCGCAATGTTTAATATGATTTACTGAGGATATGATCCAATGGTATCATCATTATTCACTATCCAGATGTTTTATGATTATAATGACGAAATTTTTATAAAAACCATTTATTTTTCTTGGGATATGCTAACATGGACTGATGAAATATTTATGAAACCATATTTCTTTACATGGGTTATGATATGAGGATATGAAGATTGATTATGTGTCACACATATGTATGGTATCTTTCTATGATCGGTGGATCCATTAGAAATTGAGGATAGTTTTTTTTCTATATACTAGGGATGGGTGATCTTGTTATAGATCTTAAATGTAATTGGTAAAATTGGATATCTCATGAATTAATTATTTTATATTTGAACATGATATGAGGTTCATAATGTTATATTTGGAACTAGTTTCGTGTATATATAGTTATGTGTGGACATAGTTTCATATAAAAAAAATTATGTGTGGACTTGGTTTCATGTCAAAAAAGCTATATGTAGACCTATGTTTTTGTTTATAAGGTTATGTGTGGAAATGGTTTCATGTCTATATGTTTATTCAAGGGGCTGATTTTATGCCCTTAAATTATTGTGTGGATGTATTTCTATATATAAAAGTTCACAATGTTATAAGCTTATGTTTTTTTTCCACGTTCATATTTCTATGTTTTGATCTCATGGATTATGTTCCTTTATTTCCATTATGATTCATGTCTTATGAAATGCCAACATTTATTCCATGGATTAGTATTATCATTTATGTAATGTGGGGTTCGATATTTTATTGATAAGCTCATGATATCATAACCTTATGTTCATGTTATGGTTAAGTGATGAATGATTTTTCTCTTTCATACCATTACTGAGTATCTGAGCTCACACTTTTCTATGTTTCCTTTCTTCAAGTCATGAAGAATAGTTTTAAGTATTTTATTTTTAGGATAGGATATTAATGCGAGATATTTAATATAACTAATTTTATAAGAATAATATCTATCCAGTCTTCAAAGACACTAAACCTTTAATGTCCTTACACATGTATATGTGAAATGTATTGAATATTCATTAAAATGGTATAATATTTATGCATTACTAGACTAGGTCATTATAATATGGGTAGTAGATGGAGACACAATGATTTTAAGTAAAATCCATAAAAAGTATTAACCAAAAATTCTAAAAATAGGTAGCCTCACTGAAAATAATTCATCATAAAAATATATGATAAATATAATTTTTTATTCTAATAATTTATTAAAATAAATTAAAAACACATGCACCTCTAATTCATAAATTTTAACTCATTATAACTACTTATAAATTCTATTCCAATTCATTAAAATAATAATTCTTCATCTATCATGTTCTAAAACTATTTATTACATAGAAGTTGAAAATTTTTATTTGTGGACAATAATTTTTTTTTCAAAATAAAATTAACATATGTGTTACACATTAATTACAACACAAAAATTCAAATACATCACATGATTCTATGTACATAACACTTATTAATCTTATTTATTAATATTTCCAAATTACTACCTTTTTTTCTTTTTAAATTTTGGATGGAAGCATCCCTTTAAATATAATAATGAAAACATCACTTATAGAAAAAAACTAAAATATTTTCTTGGTAAATTTATTCTACCAAAATTAATTTCTTTTCAATAAATTTATATCATTTAATTAATATTCAATTTAATTTCATTCCCCTCTTATTGAAAATTAATTCAAAGAACAACTAAGGGATAAATCTCTCTAACATATTTTTTATTCTATTTTTGAGAAATCATTTACCCAATAGAAATTATTATCTCTATTTAAATATAGATTACACATTTGGTGAACATATTGAAATATGAATAGATTTAAATTATTCCTTCTAATTAATCCTTTATTTTTTCAACTATATGTCTATGTTCACTAAACTAGTGTAGAAAAGAAGAGATACTTCCCTATGAAATCAATATTGTCTATAAAAAATGATATGAAATAAAAAAAGTTAAATATACATTAAGGGGTAGCAGAAATATATTTTTCAATAAATATATATAACATTCGCATCATAAAAAACAAATCATAAATTCAATATACAAGGAAATCAGCTCCCTCTTTTCCTTATATTTCCCATCATTCATGACTCCCCCATAATAAATACATTTTATATACTCAAAAATAGGTTGAAAAATTTTATTGACATGTAAAAGTATTCAATTTTATAAAGTATTTAAAAAAATTCATATTCATACTAAAAAGTTATTTTTTTATAGTATCACTAAATGTTTTATCCCCCTTACGTTATGAATTTACATTAATCATCACAGTTGTGAGAATACCATGTGATAGAAATTCTCTTACTCTACGCTAGTGAAATATTAATCAACTCCCCCTTCATTTAATATGAATTAATTCTCTACCAGTTAGTACATATAAAAATAAAAGTGTTTTAGGAGGGGAAATTACATTTCACTTTATTAAAAGAAGTAGGGATAAGATTCTAATATCCACCAAATGACTTTCTTAAAATATCTAAAACATAGTGGAATCCAAGATTATTATCTCTTTAACTATGATGTTTTAAATTTTATGGGGTACTGTGGTTTAATTTACAACTTATATCAATAATTTTTTAGTATTGGATGGTTTTTAATTTCCAATAAATCACTATCATCCAATACTGCCTCACAGTTGGCGTAAATATTTATATGCACATCTTCATTTTTAAGATAGAGGGTCATTCCATTTTCTGAATTATACCTAACATGCTTAAACATTTAACACAATATATTTAGTAGATATATTTGGTCATCTTCCAAAAAATACATCTAATTAATTTTGAGTTTTTGTTTTTGTTAGCTAAGATGATTCCCTTTGTATTTTACATATTCTTGAGCTGATTTTAGTTTATTTGTAGTTTCCAATTATTTCAAAAACACTATCAAACATTATTTCTGTATATACCATGATTTTTTTGGATTTTTAACATGGATAACTATCATTTTTTATGTTACCTTTCTTGGGATACTCTTTCACCTATTCGTTTAGGATGTAAAAAATCAATCCAATAACCTTATCCCTCTCTTTAATTAATTATAACTTCTTTTTCTCGATTCCTTTTATATTTTTCCAATATTATTTACGATGATCCATAGTGTGGTATATTTTTCCATATTATTAGAACACCTTTCAAAATGAATATAAATCCTCTATAATTCTATTATTGGACTACATGGGAGTGTTTTCTCAACATTTTAATTCAATTTAGTACATATCTTTACATACTTCCCAGGTCAATCCTCATTCCATCTTATAATTATTTATTCTTCTATTTTCATCTCTTCTTCTTATCAGCTGAATATAAACTATTTTGGATTGTAACATATAAACATACTATATAATTATGTTAAATACATTATAAATAATCATAAAAATTATCTAATAAAACATATTTGTTCTTATTGGATAGATTTATTTTTTTGGGAACATTTCATTAAAATATATCTTCTTCTCCCTCAAGATCTACTACCCCAAAATTGTGGGCTTTTATAATGTCATTTGATTTCCATGATATTCTAATATTTAAAGGACTTATGTCTAAACTCCCATCACTACCAAAAGTGACGGAAAATGCCTTCACTTTTTTCTTATATTTTAGTTTTGTATAGATTTAAAATCTCAAAGTAAAAGTGTTTTATATTTCATTAATTTATCATTATTTTGGTAATTGATTTTATTGAACATGAATGTATACACTCTTTATGATTTAGTGGATTTCATGGAATTCTTATCCATCTATTTTCTACGTTTTTATTTTAGAACCTCTAAGTAAAAATAAGGAAATATTAGTGAAACTTTAATTAATGGGACAATGAGTTATGTTTTTCATAGATATTAATGTAGATTATCCTCTAGATTATCCTAAGAACTATTTTAATTCAGTCTTATTTTTTTTAGGAATAATATTTTCATTGATTGTTTTTTTGGTATTTCATTTCATTTCTTGTTCGTGGGTTTTTTTCCCTTGCATTGGTTCTATATTTCTTAATATTAAATCATGTTAAATACAACCCATTTTAAAATGATATTTTTCACTCTCAAATGATCTAAACCCATATTAATAATATTTATTTAACTTTTAAATAAGGCCACCTGGAATTTTCCTTAACTCTTGTAGAGTGCTATCAATTTTCCTTATTCTCATTACATTAACCTCTAACTAAAAATCTTTGACATTTAGAGAGGTTTATATAAGTTTTGAAATACATGGATTTCTTCTCCAAGATATATTTCGACTATTTAATTCTCATAATCAATTATTTTCATCATTTCTTGAATAATGAAATTTTTTTCACTATAGATTGTCACTGATTATTCCTTTGAATCTATGTGATTCATGAGACCATTGCACTTTTATAAATTTAAACTAACAAAATATTTCATTTTATAATTATATTCTTTTATATGTGAATTATGAACAACAATTCCTTCAAAAAAATCTAGTATAAATAAAATCACCTCGACCATAAAATTCTCAAAATAATTATAAAATTTAAAGTAAAATAGTTAAGTATTTTTAATAAGATCAACTTCTTTACACTCCCAATAGCTATAAGTTTCTTCTTTTAAATCTTGAAATTCAACTAATTTGATAGAGTAACTATTTACACCATGATCATAATCATTTGTTGGTTGATCATTTTTATATATTTTCTTTAATTTCTTTATCTTATTATTTTTCCGATTATTTATATTTACATTGAAACGTGTCCCTCTATTGTAATGGGGATGAATTTTTATTTATTCATCTATAGTACTTCAACATATTCATGAAATATACACTTTATATGAACCATTAAAATAAATAGGGAAATAAAATATATCAAATTAGACAAAAATTTGGATTAGCTCTGATCCCATGGGTATTATAAAGTAGATTTTGTAGATATCTAAGATGGGTGGTGAATTATGTGTCACCTTTTAACAAGTTTCCTTTTGTTTTGATTTATCCAATCTTATTATTCAATTATGTACTCGTTAAAAGTTATGGATTTATTAATGATTTTTTGACACCCAACATAGTATGAAATGTAGAATAAGAAAATAAAAATAAGTCAATATTATTTACAATTCTCTAATCCTCTTAGAAAAAATACCATGTACCATGATTGGATATTTTCTAGTTATATATTTTATTATCACAAGATTATTATTGTGACCATGAGTGTAGTTATAAACTTCTTTTTCACTATCTCATAGAACTAAATCCTTTTGTCCAAAAGAAATAATTTTTTATATTTGAACTACTAGATTCAAAGATACTTTAATTAATCTTCAAAAATTTCTTCAACTACTAGGATATGATCATTAAAACTTCGTAGACATTATCCATGTTTTCCACTCAGTCTCACAATGATTTGGAATCAAAGTATATCTTCAATATTCTATGAGTCTTGATGCATGTGATGACTGAAAAAAATCATCTTCTGGTACATCTATCACACTTTCTATTCTTTTTCCCTATCATTGATACCTATAAATTATTTATGTGAAAACATTATTAGGTTATCCTTCTTCAACTTGATATAATATATTTATTATTACATTAGTATAGAATAGTTTCTAAATTATATAAATCCATAAATATTTTTCCTCCCACATGTAAAAATATTTTTGTAATTATTTGGAAGAATACTTCCATTAAAAATTATGGACACTATTCAATTTTTAGCAGTTATATTTTATCCTTTTAAAACTCATTTGAATGATCTTTCAAAACTACAACCATATACTTTAAGTAAAATCAACATACTATTCATCTCATTTATTTCCATATGATATTGGAATTATTGAATCCCACATTCCATAGAAACTCCTATAAAAATATAATTTTATATCCTCACTCATCTCATGATTTAAAACTCTAGACTATATAAAAATTTTATCTCATCTTATACAATGATCGGATGGATTTTAAAATCACCATTTATTCTCACTTCTCATTCAACCTCATAAAAATAATATCTTTATATGGTTCATGAAAACCCCATCCTCATTAATTTAAATTATAACTTTTCATTAATTTCATCAACTCATTTAGACCTATATGCAATATGTTATCTTCATTATTCTTTCATGGTTTGATTCATAAAATAATTTCAAATGATATTTCTATTTTATATAGCATGAATTCATACTGTTCATGCAATATATTACATAGTGTTCATATAAAAACATGATTTCCTAAATGATATTCATATGAGTATTGGTCTCAGTACGAAATCAAGACATTATATTTGAATATTGATCTTATTTCAACAAACTTGTTATCATATATCATGCATGAAAGTAGAACAACATGAATCCCATATAATCTTGAACAAATATCATATATTCAAGATATCTCTTAGAAAGGGATAAACGTATTAAATCACTACACCAATATAAGACACTATGTTATTTATGATTCCTCATATTCATATGATATCCTCCCACAAAACAAACTCATACATGGAAGATCACCTTATGTAGAGATGATCCACTCATTTGAATCAAGTAAAATTTGAACTCTCCAAATGTGTATCTATGAGAAAATCTCCCTAAAATATTATTTTTCATGCATTCAAGTAATTTTGGTCTATTTTTTATTTTTAAAAATATAGTTGTAGCTTCATTTAATGCTGATATATCAAGATCAAATCAAATGGATTCATGGTAGAAAACCATAAATTTACTGAGTTAACTAAAAAATAAAAATAACATTGTGATAATCATGGGTGATCTAAATTTTTACCATGATAAAACATGGGTTCTATTTGGGTATATATGTTGTTGTTTGGAAATTTATTCGTACGACTGATATAAAAATTTTATGGTCTATTTATACCAAAGAAATATATTTAATCTAGTGTTTCTTTATGATTTAGTTTCACCTCAACTCATTATTGGTCCAAATAAATGTATAACACATTACTCATTTTTTATCCATCTACTATGTTTCTCATGGTCGGTTCAACAACAATGTCCCTCACAATTAACTATTAATTTCATGGTCGATGAACTCACTTTATAAGATCAGTTTTAGTCATCACATATGTTAGGTACTATTTATTTGGTTAGTTGGAATCATGAAAAGTATATAATTTATCTTAGGGTTGGTCTCACAATAGTTAATCATAGTGTTTTTATGAAAATTATAAGGCGCATAGTTTAGGAAATTTTTTCTGCTAATGCATATAATCATTTCCTAGATTACAATTATCCCATTTGATCAATATCATCATGAACATGATCTTTTCATAATCACTATCACTTGATAATGTTCCAGGCTGCTTATAGAACTCTCTATTGAGTGATTAAAGTAAATCTAGTATCGATTAGTGATGTTTTAATCAAACAGTGATATTAATCTCATCACATACAATTCATTTAAAATAATGTGGTAAAAGAGTTAAAAAATTATAAGTTTTTCCTTAAAAATATCAAATTAAATGCTTCATCACTATGATATTTCTTAACATGACTTTTCACTTATCAAACCTCTCAGTGATTAATTCTAGGTATGTTCTGAGTAAACTACACACATATGGCCCATGAGTTTCACCTTCCTAGGTTGACCCATTTCTACTTATATATGTGTTTCTATGTATTCAAATTCCATCCACTACACAGGCCTTCCACATTAATCCAACATACACCAACCAATGGTCAACCAATTCATGTTCTCTATTTTTTGATTCTGGGTCCATTATTTGGACAATGAGAATTATATTTTTAGAAAACTGCATAAAAATATTTATTTTTTTATCAAAAATAAAATCCTTCTTAAATACCAATGCATTATTCAATATTATCAATAAATAATTTTTTAATATTGGAATTTAAAAATATATATTCCACACTCTTCATCCTTGATTAATCAATTCTATTTCATTGTAACACCATAAAATATTTTTAAAAATAATTAAAGGATTACTCTTCAAGTATCCAGTTATCAAAATATTAATTGGAAAGAACCTCCAAATTTTTTCTGTTTTAAAACAATGTTAATTATTTAAATACCCTTATCAGAAGTATAATTAATTTATAACAACTAAACAATCATCACCCATCACATTAAACTATGTTTCCAACCTTTACAAATCTATCTATGTAATATCTTCAAGATACAACCTAAAAATTCATTTACAATATAGGATGGTGGAAAACTCAAAATAATGTATTAGCAACTAAAATTACTAATAAAATGAAATATTTTCCTGGGAAATTAGATTTTCAACTTATCTTTTATCCATATTGAATAATTATCATTGCAAAAATCTTCACCCAGTGGTAAGGGTTAAAGGGGTTAATGAATGGTTTAAAATTTTTGAAAAGGATTTAAATCACTCTAAAACATATAAAAATTTAATTATTTGAGTGTATTTTGACCATACATTATCCTATATTTGAAATATGAATGAATTGGATCCACTTTCAAAAAGTATGAAATTTACTACATTTTAATGTTATTATTAATTAAAAGGGTGGAACTTCCCTCATTTATAAACATACAACCCCTCTTCTAACTTGTTGAAATACATTGATAACTCTATATTATAAAATAACTTCTTATTTATCCTCCCAAATAATCTCCCTACATCCTATTATTATAGGTCTCAAAAAAATACAATCTTACGAAGGCTTTAGGTGTAAAACAAAGGATTATACTCAAGGAAGAGTTAATAATCTTAACTCATTTCATTCAAGTTTATTTCATCTTCCACCGGCATAAAATATATTTTATACATCATAATATTATGAAAATATATATTTAATATATTAATTGTTTTTGGTAATGGTATAACCATTTTTTATCTCATTTCTATCCAAAGGAAAATGATGGAATCACTCATGATTACATACATAATACATCCTCCATGATGCAATGTATTTCATTTTTCTTTACCATCTCTCATATATTTTTATATTTTATGTATTTAATTAATATATATGATGTATATGATATAATTATGATTATGGAGGTATAAAATGATATCTAATTTCCTTTCATTTTCGCCATTAAAAAAATAATACATCATTCATGTGTATGTGGGAAGTACCACCTCCAATAATGATGTATTATATTTTTCATCACGACCTTTTATAGTTGGTTATAAAGTTTTTTAAAGAATAAAAAAGGTATTTATTAAAGTATTATGAGAATGGATAGGTTGAAATCATGATAATGGTTTAAGGACTAGAACGATTAGACTAAAATATTTATAAAAAATATAATAGTTAATACCCAAATATTAATTTTATTGAATAATTTTTAATAAATGGATAATTGAAATTTATAAAGAATATATATTTAATAATATAGGTATATTTTTCATATTTATAATATATATATATATATATATATATTTAATATAAATGTGTTTAGATCATATACGAATCAACTAAGGACTTGAAGAAATTGTTTATGTTGCAATATCATTTTGAATTAGGATTGGTCGTGTTTAAATCTCTATTGGGAAAATTTTATAATCTACCTCTATTAAAAAACATATAATTTATTTTCTTATAAATATTTATAGTGTTTCTAGAAATTATTTACATTTACCCTCACCTGGGTAGTCAAAATATTGAAATATTTTTTTTAATAATTTCCAACCTTATTTCTACTTTTAAGTAAAGAATATTTTTCTTCCATGTATATATTCTTTAAAAACATTCTGGAATGTTATATTAAAATCTATAATGATAGTTTAATATAATTTTCAATCATATTTTACTTTCTTTTTGAATTTAAAATAATATATTTTTACAATTTTTTTAATATGGGTTATATTTTACTTCTTATAAAAGCATGGAAAGAATCATTTTTTACCATTAACAAAATGAATGGATTTTCACATCATCATCACAATTTTTTAATATCAATTTAAAATTATATATGATTTAGAAAGAATATAGAATTGCCATTTTTGGTGATTTTTTGTTTTTTAAAAAATACAAAATGAAGAAAATGATTAATTTTATATTTTGAAAAGTATTTAAAATGAATTTATGTATGTATTTATTGTCAATATAAAATACATTAAGGAATAAAATTCTTTACTAGGGATATACTATAATTATACCATCCATTTTATTTCTCAATGTGGAATATAATGATGATGATGATTGTTTACAAATTATTTCTTTCCCATGTGGTAATTATGCTATGTTGAAATGATAAATGTTTTCATGATCTTATATCACATATTTTCATGGTTTTCATTATGATATGTGTGGTCCTAGAATCATATATGCCTCTATTAATTTGGGTATATATATATATATATCTGCAAATCCATTTTTATCATTCAAAAATCACTTTATAGTTAAGTGGTTACCTCACATTTAACGAGATTCATCCCAAACCACCACCCAAAATTCAAAATAAAAAATCATGATACATAAAAAGGTCACTGAAACCACATTTCCCAAATACTGATACATAATAACAACCTATCCAAAATATTAAATATTAAATTAAAAATATCCATGAAACCCATCACCTTGGGTAATTAAATCTCTAGCGGTTGGCATCTTTGTGTCATTCCCTTGATGACCCCAACATATGATATTTGATTGATGTTTCCTACGTTTTACATTAATAATCATAAGATCTCACCCTTTCGTATTTCTCAATATTCTGTTGGAAACAAAGAAAGGCATTTAGAATGATATTATTAAGAATGTTACTATGTGAGAAGAAATTTTTGGGAGATATTGAATATCTTTTATGAAATAAGTTAATTATATAATATATATATAAGGAACTAGGAAATTATCATTCTAGGGAATGAATTATTTTTCAATATATTGATTTTTCATCTAAAATAAATTAATATGACTATATGTTATGCTTAATTAACATTAGTTGGTATTAAAGTAGGGTTTACTTATTTTTGGTTATTATGTTGTATATAATGAGAGTGTATAAACTATGAAAAAATATATTAAATCATAGGTATATAGTATTAACATAATGTGTTAATGGTTGCTAATATGGTGTTATTATTTAGGAAATATTTGGAATGTTTTTTTATTAATATATTATTTATTACTCTAAATAATTGTTATTTACACTCAAGCTAAATTATTTATTTTAGTATTGAATGGAAGATATAACTATGAAGTTGGGGTGATGGTAGGTATACTCAATATTGAAAATATATTATTTGATCGAATCTCTAGGCATTAATTCATATATTTAGAGGTATGTATGCCTATTAATTCATTACCTAAATGATTAAATATTTAATTATTGATGAAAAATCCTAATATTATGATGAAAACATCTCATATATATAACTCCTAATCGATATATGTTTGTGAGAATAAGCATCCTATAAATGTTTTTATTCTCCATATATCTTAATTTGATGGGATTTTTGGCATGGATTTGATCACTTTAGAATAAACTATATCAATTTTAAATGAATAGAAGTCCCATTTTATATTATAAATCAACTTATGATTATATAACAGCCCAAGGATGAACATGAACTTCTAATAAAAATTATTTCCATTAAATGGGTCATACTACCTAATCATGTTTTTTATTTCTCTCAAACGGTTATGGATAAACCCAATATTGAAGATATGACTATTTTATAATAATATGGTGATATATTTATTCAATAGTTTCATAGACATTCCACGAATCATGTAGTTGAGTGTCCAATAAAACTCATAAAGGCTACTATTAATTTTTTAAATATAACACACAAAATATACCAAATTGAGTTAAATGAATTGAATAAGAAAATCCTGGATAATCTAGAAAAGGGATTTGTATACCATATTTTTTCACAATTTTAGGTCCAAATTATTTTCATTAAAAATTAATATAGGTCAATGTATCATTACAATGATTTTTGAGAACATCAAAAGACTACTATCAAGAAAAAGTATCATCTACCCTATACTGATGAATTTTTTCTTAAACAACAAGGATATAAATACTTCTCAAACATAAAAAATATATATAGATGTCATTATTAAAGTGTAAAAAGGATGATATAACCAAGAAAAACATATATAAATAGTATAAGCACTATGGATTTATATTGATTCCATATTGACTTACCAATTCCCCTTTTTTCTACATGGATCTACTAAATATATTCATCCGATATTAGATTGATAAATTTTGGGTAGTATTTATAAATGAAATTATTATATATTCTAGAGAATATAAGATCATGATGATCATTTTTATATTATGTTTAACTTCATGAGAAATGTGATTTTAAATTAAAATTTTATCAAGTGTGAAATATAT
This sequence comes from Viscum album, assembly GCA_963277665.1. Lineage (NCBI taxonomy): Eukaryota > Viridiplantae > Streptophyta > Magnoliopsida > Santalales > Viscaceae > Viscum > Viscum album. The sequence continues at coordinate 1,496,820,300 of OY728142.1, forward strand.
GTACAAAATGTATCTTTCTTATGTCATATAATTATAATAGAGAGTATATAGATGGGTCCTTAAAAGAAAAATGATATTGATAATTAGCCAAGAACAATCCTAGGGATTTAGTTCCTTAGTTTTCTATGAACTATCAGATAGTATAAATGATTTTTTGAGAAATTTTACATGGTTTTTATGTCCACTAATCAAGTTGACATTGAAGGGATCTAAGTTCATTTGGACTGCTAAATGTATACAAAATTTCATGGAATAGAAGAAAATGCTGGTTAGTTTCCCTCTGCCTAAAATACCGTATAGTGGATAGGGGTTTTTTACCATTAGTGATGCATCAATGATTTTATTAGGATGTGTTATCTAGTATAACGAAGTGGTGGTAGTGCATTCCTCATGTAAATTAGAGGTTTATGAGTAAAACTACCTGAAAAATGATTAGGAGATTATGTTGGAAAATATTTTATTATAATTTATAGGAATTATATTTATTGTAAAATGTTTGATATATGTAATAATCATAAAATTGTGAAGTATATATTCATACAAAAAAAGTTGAATATGTATAAAAACTGATTTTTTTATTGATTAAAGATTATGACAAATTAATACATTATGTACCAACTAAAAATTATTTACCAAGTCTAGGATGAGGTGATACCTAACCTCATGCACACCTCCCTTCATACAATATGGTGTTTAATAGTTTTAAGGGATTAAGTGGAATCATGGGGAGACAATTCCTTTAGTAATATATAATCAATAATGTAAACTACAATATAAACAATAACAAGAGTAACAACGAAATACAAATTTATAAACAATACCAATAATAAAATACCATGGAATAATTGATGGAATAAAATTCAAATAAATAAATAAATGTGATATTAACATTTGATAAATGTATATATGAATGAACAAAAATAAAATAAATAAAAGATGAATCACTACCATATACTAGAGTTTGTTCTAGAATTTCCTTGAACAACTTGATACTCTAGAATAATTATTATATGATGGGCCACTACCCTCATATAAATCTTGGAAAAAATATACTATATAGGTACCAAGATTTATGTGTAGTATATGGGTATTAAAAAATGTAGTAAACCATAAATTTTTCACTAACATAAGCATAAATATATTTAAAAGTGTATGAAATGAAATCTAGTAAATGAATAAATAAAAAATCACGTGTCAAGTCATCATGCTCTAACAAAGATTCCATATACCCTGATTCAACCTACTTTAATTCCATTATGAAAGGAATATAATCATCAGAAATTGCATTAAATAGGTTATTCGATATTCTCCTCACAATGGATCAATAGCTTTATACAATAATCATGTATCCATGTTCCACCTTTATGTAACAATTACATTCATTAATTTAAAGACTCGACATGATGTCAACATCAGACCTAATTCATGGCTCTAAGGTAATCTATTTTTCCACATTTCAAACCAATATCCTACTTTAGGGAAATCTGCATTCAAAAATGTCAACCCCATATCAATATCTATGGAAATCCACATTTAGAAATGTCAACCCGACATCTTGATTTGGGTAAATCCACAGTATCATATGTCATGTATGAAGGTAAAATCACATCCTTTTTGACCACAATAATTACAATCCACATCTAAGGGGAAAATTAGTCAAGTTAGACTAACCTGGGAGCTAGAAACAATCCATTGAGAAATAATACATGCATCTAGAAACTATCCATGATATAGTTAGTAGTAAGCATTTCATATCATGAAATTCTTCATGAAACACTCACACACAACCTCATTCAAATAATATTATGAAAGGGTCTCCCAGACCACACAGACACACACACCCATATGAAAATCATATCTAGAAAGGGTATCATTATCCACACACACACACATTGGAATAATATCATGCAAGGGTCTTATAGACAATACAACCACATGCATGTGAGAATAATATCATGTAAGATTCTCACATTCCATAGAAAACACACGCAAAAGTGAATCATATAAAGTATGGGTCTCATGGGCCACACACGCATGCACATGAAAATATAGGAATATAAATTTATGTAATGGAAATAAAATGGTAAGGACTCTATATAATAAATGAATTGTTCATGAATGTAATAATCACCACTATATTTAGTCCCATTACATAATTACCTAAAACCAATACAAATTCATCAAAATAGATTTATATAATCATTATCCATGAATAAGAATATGATGACGTAAAGAGTCCAATTATACATACCCTATGAGAACCAACATCATCAATAGATCTATATTCGATTAAGCAGGAGAGAGTGTTATTTAATATATATGATATATGATCCTTCAATGATCTAAGAATTATTTATTATATCACATATGAATCCATATATCTGGCCATAACATCCTAGATATATGATAAATCCCAAGAGAGAGGGGATTATTCTAGCACAGATTAATCTTACTAAATGGAAGTCAATAGATCAATTGGATATTTAAATGATAAATGATATAGCATAAGGGATATAATTTCACTAATAGAGATCCTCACTATTTATTTTGGTCAAATGTGGGTTGATATAGGGGAGTGAGATACCATATAGGGGGTTTATAATTAAATTTTAGGGTCAATCTCACTTTATAACCTATCTTAGATCAACTAGATGGCCATTTTATGCCCTCTGGTGGTCCGGTAGATCCCAGATGATCCTAGGGATACTTCCTCTACCACTGGAAGTCCAGTCAAACTTCCCCAATTATCTAGTGGAACCTAGGTGGTTCTTGCTATTTTCCCGCCTTCACTATCATCATAATGATACAAAACATGATTTCTGTTGGCGTGATATAACAACACCAATGTTTCTTTTTGGTACTGTACCTCCTTGATAATTCAATCCCAAGTCCCAAACAGTTATAAAACATCTAAAAATTTTAAAAAAATATAACTAAGATATGAAAACATGAATAAAAATGTTTACATAAATATGAGGATGTTACAACTTACCTACTTTAATAGGTGAACAAGGTGGATAATGTATTCAGTCAAAAAGACAATTCTAGTTTTTCTAAGATAAGGATTCAAAAATATTCAATAATTATGGATTTAAAATAATAAAACTTCAAAGCATAAGGAAATGTATAAAATCATACATTTTTAGATGATTATTTCAAATATATTTCCATGTGAGTATTGAATTGTAAAAAAGTAGGATATGAAACATCAAATGAATGTACATATTATTCTAATGTTAAACCCTAAACATGGAAGATTGATAAAGTTCATTAATTAGATATGTATCCCTTCAATACCCGAAATAAAGAAGAATCTATTAGATTAAGCATATAGATTATCATTATCTATCCATCTTATAGGGTCAAATATTTCATTATATCTCAAAGAGAATTTAAAATGGGATAAATAAACAATGATAATGAAAATTATATTCTATGATTCCTATAATATTAGAATTTTAAAGATGGGTTGAAGATGGAAAATGGTATGATAGAAAATTTTACTATATCTAATAGAAATGGGAAAAATCACTACTAATTTCCTCATAGGAATCCCAAACACATCTAAATTCCATAATTTTATTTAGGTAATATTCTATCACTTTATGAAGTCCCCACAATTCAATGATATCATAGAATATTTCTCAAGTGAATTTTTTTTCAAGAATATACATTAATGAAGTGGAAATGTTCCATGGAGTACCACTCTAAATTGGCATTGATAAATATTAAAGGTTAACCTCGATTTTATGTAAAAGCCTCCAACATTCATTGAATTTGGTGTTGAAATTTTTTCACTTTATATCAACATTTTATGGATGTTCAGTTTAAGAGAACTATAAAAATCCAAAAAGATATGTAGTGATCTTAATCTATGGATTTCAAAAGAGGTTGAGATCAATACCTTCTTATTTTTGAAATTTTTTATACTAATATATTATAATTGAGTATTCATATGACTCCTAACGAATCACTATATAGAAGGAAGTGGAGAAATACCACATTCTAGGAAAATGTTATAGAAAAAAAATATTTTAGACTGTATCAAGATGAGGAAATTGTAGAGAGATATATTACCATTAAAAACACATCAGGTCGGCTCAGAGTTGATAAAAGAGTAATGTTGATAACAATCGATGGGATATGGATTTTGAAGTTGGACCAAATGTATTCTTTTATATATCTCTTTGGAATAATTTTATGGTATTCATAAATAAATAGAAGAATATCCCTAGATATATTAGTCCCTGTTAGTTTATTGATCATATCTAGAAGCTAGATTATCATTTTGTTCTTTCACCAAACCCATATTGAGTTCACGATGTGTTATATGTATCTCTTTAGTGGAAGTAAAAACATATTACATATTATGCACTTAAATCATAGGTCATACCACTATATAATTATTTTTCTGAAAATAAATAATTGGTAAAAATAGTGTATTGAGGATAAAAAGTGATATCTTATAAGACAACTCAATTGGTCAATGTTTTCTATAAAACCCATAAATATGGAGAATCTACCAAGAAACCTCATGATGTAATGATATATAAACTTCTTTATTTGTTACCATCAAAGTAACTAAAATTTTATATCTGAATTTTTATAAGGGGTATAATATAACCTCGTGATTTTTTTAAATATATTAGTCTTTCATCAAAAGAATGTCTTCCATAGCTTCTGATACAAAAAACATCGAAAATAAGTGAATAAAAAATTATTAAAAATATAAAATAAAAGAAACTAGTAAATAGAATAATGGAATTTAAAAATAAATTATTTTCAGGAAGACTCAATGTCACTTAAGGATGTACTATTGATCCAAGAGAAACTAATGTGCACAGATATATTGAATTATGTATTTCTTTAAAAATTTAATAATATTTGATGAATGGAAAAATAAAACTTATTTATGGAGTTAATTTAATAAATAATTGTATCACATAATGAAATTCCTGAAAACGTTAATAAAAGTTAAATAATGTAAGTCTATTAATTATTGTCCAAATAGATATGTTTTGTTAACAAAAAAATGTTTTTATTATATATTTTTTATATAGAAGTAAATTTATTTTATTTTGTTTATAAAAAATAAGGGAACATATTTTTTACACAATTATAAAAATTAATATTTATTCATATATTTTTTATCAATGACTTTGATAAAATGATAAAATCATTTGAAGGTAAAATAGTTATTTTTTCAGAGAATAGTTTTTGTGTATGTAATGTGTTTTATCTTGATAAAATACATTAATAAAAATACATGAATTATTGAAAACAATTTTATGGATAATATATTAAATAATCTAAATTAATATTCTGATAATAATTAATACTACGAAAAGAAATAAAATAAAATATTTTTTATTCTTAAAAATTCATTTTTAACAATGTTATTACCTGTTTTGTGCATGGATATTAGAATTAATTTCTTCCACCTATAAGATTTAAACCATGAAAAATGATTAAAAATATCGAATTATCATTATAAATAATTTTTAATAAGATCAAACTAAATTTTAACCCTATGTAATAGTTGGATTGGTAAAACTCTTATCCCCACAATACGATTTAAAAGGGTTAATGAGGGGTCCATTCTGACAGATAAAACATAAAAAATATATAAATATTTTAAAAATATAATTGGTTGAGGGTTTTAAAAATTTATATAATCCCATACTTAAAATTATACAAAAATGTATCATACTTATTAGAGTACGACATTTAATATATTTAAGGGTTGTTAATATTTATAGGGGTTCCACTCCCATCACTTATAAAGGGTAGATTACACTTTTTACTTCTCCACACACTCTGAGAATTATATATTAGTAAATACCTACTCAAACATGTTATCATATTTCCTCCCCATATCCTAGATTTTTTGGTCTCACTAAAAGACCATCCTATGGAGGCTTCAGGGGTAAGGAAAAGGATTATACTGAATCAAGAGTAAATCATCATAAACTAGTTATTTGAATTTTATTTATTATTTATAAAAATTAAAATATATTTTATCCAACCTAATATAATGATATATAAATATTTACTATACTAAAATGGTTTTTAATTGTAAATCTACTTTCTATATCCATTTCATCTAGTGGAAAATGGGAGCATATCCCATGCGTACGTGCAAATTGATGTTTTTCAGTTTTCATTACTGCTTATGATAAATGGTTATGTTGATATATTTAATGAATATATATGAAATTTATGATATAAATATGATTATGAAAATATATAATAGTGTATACCATTGTTTTCTTTCCCCCTTATAAAATAAAAATATTATGCATGAATACGTACAAACTACCACCTCCCTGAATGATGAATTTCAATTTTTAAAAATATAATATGGATAGTTATAAAAGTTTATTTAATGAAAAATTATGAAATTTATTAAATTATTTTATTTAAATAGATAATAAAACCATGAAAAAGGTAAAAACCTAGAATCATCGAACTGAATCATGCATGGAAATAGAATAGTTAACACCCAAAATTTGATTTTAATAATGAATAGTTAAAATAGTAATTAAAAATTTTTAAAATATATATTTAATAACTTAAGTAAGATTATATATATTTTATATAATTAAAAAAATTATATTTATTATAAATGAGGTTATTTAATATACTTAGAATGTTGGGACTTAAGGTAAGGTTATATGTTGTATTTATTAATCAGGATTCTTTATATGTAAATATCTATTTGAAAAATTATAGACTATTGTCTCTTAAATCACATATAATATCTTATATATTTTTTATTTTTAATGGTTTAAAGTAATACTTCCATTTTTACCATATTTTGAATATAAAATTCTAAAAGATTGTTTTTAAGCAAGGGTGGCCTTATTTATTATTTTTATGTGAGGAATATTTTTCATCCATTTAAAGAATATTAAAAGTTTTCAAGAATATTATTTCATACTATATAAATATTATGTAATTTAATTTTCAACTATATTTGAATTTATTTTTAAAGATTTTTTAATTAATATTTATAATGTTTTCCTTGTGAGTTATATTTTTCACTTTACCAAAGTGTGATGTTTTTTAATGTTTATCAAATGATTATTTTTTCCCAACATCATTGATGTTATTTTTATAATAAAAAAAATTCAATTTTCTATAATATTTAAAATAAAATAAAATTCCCATTATTATATTTTTTTCATTAAAATTTACTAAAAGAAGAAGAACTTTCTTCATGTTTTTAATGCTTCTTTAAAATTCCTTTATAAGAGTAATTTTCACTATGAAAACATCATTTAAGTAATCCTTTACTTCGCTTGGGATATGATACAATGATTCTATAAATTTTATTTCTCTATATGGCTTATAATGATTATTTTTTTGTATTATTTCATGAAACACTTTTCTTTACAATGTGTTAATTAATCTCTGAAGAAATAATGAATTTTTTTTTTGATCTTATGGCACACATAGGTATGGTTTTTATTATAGGATGGGTGGGCCAAAAATTATACATACCTACAATTAATTAGTTAAATATTTATTTCTCATGAGATTACAGAAAAGGGAATCAAGAGTGAACCTAATCCAATGTCGGGCTCCATCCAATTATAAGTGAAAAAGGAATTCTGAGTGAACCCAATCCACTATGGGGAATATTTTACTATGTTATGATGGTTTTGGTATTAAGACTTGAATAATGAAATTATTTTCTATAATTGTGATTATTTTTCTCTCTTATATTATGTTCTTATACATATGGTTTGGTTTCATTTCTCCTAATTGATTATTAATGATTTTGAACTCTTATGACTCATGTCTTTTGTTATGAAAATGTTTTATATCATGACCTATGGTTTATGATCTATGAATGATTAGATATGAATTTTTTTAAGTTATTTTTTCTCATATTAATTTATGTTCATCTTATCCTAACTTATAATATTCTATTTATATCACTCATGTTTTCCATTTCAAGGAATAACTGGTCTCCCTTTCTTATTTTTTTAATTTACCCTAGTTATGAAGAAAGGTACTGAGTAGAATATGTATAAGAAGGGTATTATATAAGAAGAAATTTATTGGAAATGTTGAAGTTATTTCATTAATTAATTGGATTATGTATCTAATCACAAAAGACACTAAACCATTATAGTTTCAAGGGTTTAATTATTATATAATATGTTTTTCATTCATTTAAAATAATGGAAAATTTATGTACGTTATACTTGGGTCAAATCAGTAAAGTTGAACGAGAGGGATTAAGGATATTCTAGGATTAAAAAATCTGGGGATTATAAAGATTATATGTCAATAAATGAAAAACATGGATGTATGATCGTTATGTTCTTGATGAAAATAGTTACAATATGGGGTTTTTATAAGAGTCTCCAGGAATTAGTGTGATTCATATTTTCTTATTTGGAATTATTCAACTAATGGTATTGATAAATAAATGATTCATTGATTAAATCTTCTAGGTACACTTGTTTTTTCACACATCTATATACTTTTTTAGGCTTATAGAACATGTGGAGTAAGTATTTGATCAATATTTTCCATCACACAGTGCAACTTATGTTTGAAGAAGTAAGTGACCATGATTTTATCAACAATACATTTCAAGAAGATTGAGTGTTTTAAAAAACCCAAAGGGGGTTATTATTGATTAAATACACAATTTTTTGATTAAAGATTTTTTGAGTTGTTGTGTTTGTTAAAAAATCCATTGAAAAAGTTATAGTGTATCTGTTGTCAAATAATGTAGAAATAAATCTATATAATAGAAGATCATAAAGAAGGTGGGGTTGATCCCTAGTGATTTCCAAATTTATCATTATATTTGTTAGGGAAAATCAAAGATATTTCTTGAAGGTTTTTTTGGATTTTTTCTTAGAAAATGGAAAAGGGACAATTTTCACATGTATGTGTTTAGAAACCATATAGCATAAACATGATATTACCTAGTAAAATCACTGAAGGAAAATTATCTATGTTATCCAGTTTATGTTGCAAGTATGTGGCCACATCATAAGTATGTGATGAAAAAAAGAATTTTTTATAGCACTAAATAATTATATTAGATAAAGTAATTGATTTAGAGTAGGAATTAAGGTGTAATAACCCTGAATAGATTCATTGAATGATCATTAAATGAAGGAGTTGTGCTATGTGAAGCTGTATAAGAGATATAATATGATAATTTGAGTTTGGAAAGGGGTTAAAAAATAAATTCATGGTTAATTAGATTTTTGGTTTATTCTTCCAATATAAAGACCATAATAATATTATTTATTAGGGAAGGAAACATAACAATAATATCATAAATGTATAATTCAGTAAAGTAAGAATGTATTTTATAGAGTACATAATATTTGTGGAGTATTTTGTGAACTGAAAGTTTCATAGGGAGTTTGTAAATAATTAGTGGTTCCGGAAAGGAGCACAATTTTTAAAGTGAATTTAGTTTAAAAAAGAGTTGTATCTCACTAATAATAAGAATTTTTTGTATCACATTATGTTTACGAAGGATTAAAATATGTGTTGAATAGTGTTTCATGAGGTTACTATGTGGAGGAGAAGTTTATGAAGGATAAGTGTTCTAGAAATGGATTTTAGGTAATGAAAATCATACACGGTAAAGTTGGTTTCATATAATGAATTAAAGATGATATTAATGTCACACCAATTCTTATGTTAACCAAATCAAAGATGATACATATCATCAGAAGAGTCTTTTTTAGGATAAGCTCACTCACATCAGTTGAGATGATAGTTTTTTATCAGGTGTGATTAGCTATAAACCGTGAGTGATCATGAGTCTTATCATAATAATGTAATATTAGAGTTCTTTATAAATTATAGTAAATCAGAATAATTTCTTTGAATTATTTTTAGATTAACTTTTTTGGGGTGCACCGAGTGATATTTTTTTCTCGTGCATGATTTTACTTTCGCCTTTATATTTCCATGATAATAAGATAGGCGATAGTTTATTTAATGAAGAAACATGGCCAAAAGTATGAATATTTTTAATTTTACATAACCTTATTCCCCCCTCTTAGGGTTTTTAACGTAGTGGGTCTAGTATAATACCTTCTGATATTTAATATGATATTAAAAAGATTTTGTATGAATGAGTGCAAGGTTAGTCACATTTATTAAGATTAAAAATATTATTTATGATGCAATATGATTTTTTATTTTTTTATAAAGTTAGTGTAAGATTTAATTTCTTTTTTAAAAATAGGTATTAATGTTACTAAATCAAATATTTATGAAGCTCTGTGTGATTGAACCAAGATATGAACAATAATTAATATAATTATTTGAACAATTTTCAGATTTTACTAATTCTCAAGGATCTTTGTAGAATTAATGTACACGATATTTTTTGAGAAAAAATCCATTTATTTTATAGAATAATCTACTATATATTTATATTATTAATATTCAAGATGATTATGTGATAGATGAACGTTGAATGCATATATTGGAATAATTTTTCCAATGTTTGGTACAAATAATTTTAGTAACATGGGACATGTGGACAACATGAATTCCATAATACCTAAAGAATGTGTGTTGTTATAAGATTTTATTAATTTTGTTAATATAGAATAATTCCACTAAAATTTGAGATATTCTGGATTTACCTCTCTATGCATGTATTATAGGATGATAATTGAAAAATATTTAAGGATTGATCTCATGAACAGGATAAATCAAGAAAAAAAATGATGTTTAGTTGGATGAGTTATTCATGGTGATTTTATATATGTTTGATAGAATAATATATGAAAATTAGGTCTAAAAGAAGTGTATATCAAGGATATAGTTAAAAAATAGTTAATTTATATGTGTATGTTATTATAACTAGTTATGAATTGGTGTGAAATGGAAAAGGGAACTAGATGAGAGAAACAAACTGTAAAGATCTCTATTTAATATAAATTAAGAATTTGAATAATTGATATATGAAGGTAATATTTTTGGAGATAATATTTAGTTATATAGTATCTAAAATTTTCATTGAGAGAGGAATTATAAATCTTTATATTACTTATAATATGTAATATGTAGATTATATTTCTCACATAATGATATCAATGATATTACATCATAAATGACAAAAGTACATGAGTTCCAATGTCTTTTGGGAGAAAAAATCAATTTCAATCAAATATAGATAATCTATTATTGTAAGTAAATCTTTGATGAAGACTATAAGTCATTTTTAAATGATTAATTCCAATCACAACAAGGAAGTATCAACTTGTGATGAGTGCCAAACCTTGTAAATCCTAGTGCACTATTTTCATGTTTTCTTATTATGATTTTTATTTGAATATTTCAAATGGGGTAATTTATATTCAAGAATTGAGAAAAATAAATTTATATTATAAATTATTCACTCAAACATGTTCCAAAATACAATTTTGAGTGAAATAATAACTCAATTTATGAAAAAAGTGTTAATTTTATTCACATCCATATCAATGAACTTTTACAACCTTTACATAAGTGATTCTTGTAAATTTATTTAATAAAAAGTAATTGTTCTAGGTATATTTATTAATTTTTACTTCTTTCCCAAATATATTAAATTATTTTAATCATTTATTCATAAATTTTTTATGTAACATTTTATAATTATTTTATAATATTTATCATGATTTATTGTAATAAATTTCTATAATTATTTTTAATTATGGATAAATATTTATTTCCTTACTCATACATATTTATTTAATGAACTTTAGATTATTATTTTGGTGAAATATATTCTTAAAATATTTATGGATATATGAAATAATCTATTCTCTTCCCTTCATGACATTTTTTAGAAATTTGTTTTAGGTTTATAATGGAGCATAAACAAATTTTATGTACATAGATCTATTATTCATTACTACAATGATCATATTGATTTATAATTCATCAAATAGTTTTTCTCCAAAACATTGACAAGAATAGTGAAACATGAGTATCTGTGTATCAAGTATTCAATTTTATATACATTTATCAATGAATTTTTAAGGTATAAAATATATTAATTCATCCAAATGATAATATTTTACTAAACTTCTATTAAATGATAAGGTATGTTGAATGTAACCTATACCATTATTTTTTATTTTCAGTTCTTACTAAATATTAATGTTCAAATTATAGAATATATAGGGTGTTTAATTTGATAATATAAGTGGAATTATATTTTAGTATGGGTATGTTTTATATATTATAATGCATTTGAAATATTTTAGAATAACTTTAATGTATGAAATGATGAATTGATTAATTTACCTTTCTCCAATATCAATATTCCTCATGTAGGATTAGAGATAATTTATTATTATCTATTTGATATTATTTTTTATAACCATTGGTTTATAATTGGAAATATATAGTTACTTTTAATTTGGTATTAATTTTAAATAAGTATTACTGATTCTGAATTCAATGAATTGAGGATGAGGTGGTATGGGACTCCTTGAACTTTACATGCTCACATTTAGATTAATAGCTGGGGGGTAATGGTTGAAACCCATATAGAAGGAGAAAGATTCTTATAGAATGGGGATTATTGGATAAAATAAATAAAGGATCAGAGTATTTACAAAGAGGATTATAGTGAGTTAAGATATGTTATATGCTAAAATATCATTATGATTTTTATGGATTTATGAAATTTTAATATAAATACAAAGGGAGAGATTAAACTACCCTTTAATTTAAATGGGATATATTATATGTACCCATGCATTTCATTTGTCGTTTTTCTTTAAAACATTTTTCAATAGTCACATGCATATGTTGTAGATTTAGAATATAGAGAGTCATTTAATGAAATATCGATAAGGGGTGACTGGAGACTTGTGAATGAGAAGGATAAAGTCTAAAAGAAAACATTAATAAAAAATTGGTTTCTTAGGTATGAAAGAGTTAAATTAATTATTAAAAGTCTATATAATAATTGAATGATTTTTTTGAACTATATATATTGATGAGTTTAGATATATAAATCGAAGGTATTATTGAAATATAGTTTGAACATTCTATATAACTGTTAAAATTAGATTCATTAGAGTTATTAGAGTAATGGGTAATAGTGAAATTGAATTTTCTATTTATATATAATATTGAATTAATGATTTGTAATTGTGAGATTGATGTTTTTTTATTTTAAATTATTTGCATATGATGACCTATAAGGAAAATTTTATTATGATGAGAACTGTGTAATAGTTCCAATATTTTTATGTGACAATCAAAAATAATATTATAAAAGTTGTTTCAGTGTTAAAACATGTGATTTATTATTTTCTTTTGTTCAAAATACTGAATGTATATTAATATTTTTTAAAGATTATTTAAATTATTAATTAATTTATATTTGATAAGAAATTAAAATTAAATGGAAATTGATATCATAAATATTTGTCAAGAATTGTTGCTGATAAAATATCTCTGATTTTTAAAGATATATTTTATGAATACATGAATGATATAAGTGAGTTAATGTTAAAAATTAATTATTCATAAATTCACATCCTAAGATTTGGGTAATCCTAATTTTTATCAAGTAATAACCTATACATGTACACTTGGAACTTTTTTTAAAAATAATCATTACACAATATCATTGATACAAACTGATGTGACCCAATTTTAACCATCCATAACTACCAAATCAAATAAATTATTGAGACACTTATATTCCTAAGGCCTATTTTGGTTTATAGTTTTAGATAAGTAGGAAAAAATTACTTAACATGACCCATGAAATTCTCCACAAATAGAAATTGTTTCAACTATACCAATATTTTCTTCTTCCATAATAATTATCCAACATGAACCAAAAAATTCTCCACACATGATACCAATATTTATATATCATATAAATTAATCTTCTTAATAACATGGGGTAATGAAAAAATAAAAAGCGTGAGTATGGATTCTCAGGGGGGGAAACATATGGGAAATGCTATCATAGAATAAAAAATACATCACTAATATGGGAGGAGTAAATAATAATGAAACATGAAATTATAATTGAAATGGGGGCATGAATTATTTACATGGATAAAATAACAATGTTAATGATCACATTGAGAAAATATTGAATTCAAAATGATGGAGTGTATAAGTCCAAACATTATAATCATATCACTATAGTCTAATTCCATTGAATAGTTCATAAAAGTCAAGGTATACAATAAATACCAAATCTAGTTTGTCTAATAGAACCTTATGGTTCATCAAGGGGATGTCTAATATTGGAACCCACCCTTCACTTACTTTTTACAATACATTAATCATATGAAATAAATTAATAAAAATAAAATACATAATAAACATTCTTAGATAATTCAAAAAAATACATATTAAATCAAATAAATGAAATTTAAATATTCCCCAATTCATAAACCACCCGCCTTAGCACAAAATAATCATTCATATGAAAATAGTTAAATAAATATTATTAATGCTTCCCCAGTTAATAAATGAGTTATCTTACATGGTAAGAACACACAAAACTGATATATATAAAATAATGTATATACACCATATAGAGTAATGGGTATACAACTAGGTAAATGATATAAATGTTATAGAATAAATAATTGATAATAAATAATATAGACATGTAAATGACTATAAATTTATCATAATCAAATTATTTTCTGTAAAGTAAATTATTTCTAATGATATAGAGGAAAATAGATCTAAAGCATTAAAAAGAACTGTATTAAAATCTCTATAGCATAGTCATAAGAATGTAGATAAAAGTAAATTTCAAAAATAATTCCATTATATGTCAAAAATAATTTTAAAACATAAATTTCAAAATAAATATACAATAATGGAATCATAAAAACAAACTACACTTTTATAAGAAAATTTTTAGTGGAAGATTCAAATATACATTAGTGGAATAAACTCTATATTCAAAACATTTTAAAAAATAATATTCATTATTTATAAATATTCCAATATTAATTTGAATATATAATACATTGGAAGAAAAATAAAAAAATACAAGAAAATATAGCTAATTAATAATGGTCATGATAGTGAGAAATGTTGTTCATATGGAAATCATTTAAAAATATACTCTTTTCACACATTTTTCAGTGAAATTCAGAAAAAAATTATTCTGAAAAAATTCTGATAATCAATTTAAACTTCTAAATAAAATATAAAAATTTAGATAAATTTAAATTAAGAAATAATTTAAGTATATAAAACTAATTTCTTGAAACAAACTATATAAAAATGATATGGAAGAGAAATATTCCCGACCAAAAAGAAGAAATATGGTGGAATTTTGTTATAAACATTCCATCAAAGGTTTTGAGTAACAATATATGGAAAATGGAATTAATACTTTAAAATACCACAAATAACCAATAGAAATTAAAATATATTGGTTTAAGATATAAATTATAAATAATTATTCTATTTTAAATATAAATATAAACAATCGTGATAAAAAGTGATATTGTACAAAAAAACCATACATATTTTATAAAACATGAATTAAAAACTCTTGAAAGATTTAAGTTGAAAAGTAATGTTAATTAACATCATTAAATATTCAAGAAAAATATAATATTTCAAGGAGTTATCATATACATATAAAAATATAAATTTGTATATAATTTAAATCATATCCTGAAGAAGGATGTTTAAGATGAAAAATCATTAACTTTGATTTCTATTTGGTCAGACACTCTCTAACACTTTATATATTAAATTTATATATTTATTATTAATTTATATACGATCCATATTTATATCTGTATTTTTGGATATCACTTATTTATTTTTTTTCTTTTACCCAAATATTCACAATTCTTTGATAAAATCAACTATTTAGAAGCTAACTGTTATATTTCTCAAGCATGTTTTGATCTGGGGTTCTAGTACTTGATCATTTATCATGGTTTAATCACATACATAATGTCAATAATGTAATATATATCATATTTAAACACTAAATTTACTATTATATGTTGAATTTTTTTTTCCTTTAACTAAATTATGTATGTACTTTGATTACCATTACATGTATATTATTTGATATATAAATGATTTTATCTTAGTATAGTAATTTTGATACATATGAATTTTCTATATTTATTGTAATGTTATTATAATACATGAGGTAACAGATGGTTATATTATTTTTAGGCTATAATATAAAACTTGAGATACTATTACATATATCATACTATTATGTTCTACAGTTGAGATATATAATAATGAAGGGACATTGAAGATGTGAGAGCATCAGTTGATGGAAGGCCATATGAATTAAGTCTTCTTCTCATAAATTTTACACTTGGTGATCTCAAGAATATTAGATCATGAGTATTTCACTACCAATTACATGACCACATGCTTCTGGTGTCAAGGGTTGTTTCTATCTGTGAACATGTTTATAGGTACCTAGGAATGAGATAAAAAATGTGTGACATTTGATCTCATACATTAATGAAAATAAAGGTACTAGAAATTAAATTCATAGTGACATATAATTTTTTTATTGTTTCTTTGGTGGTATGAAATAGGTTGAATTATCATGATAGAATTTATATCTTTTGAGTTGAGGAAGTGAAATCTTGGTTCTAGTTGATTGGGATCTTAGAACCTTTATAAATATATTTCCATGTATGTCGAAGGCAAATATATCTATTCAGATCAAAAAATATTAAAGAATGTATATATGATGACATAGGCTATGAATCCCACATTATAAGATATCATGAGTAAAAGATATTATGTTACACAATGCATGTTCATAGGATGGTTTTTGTTATTATTATTATTCATCATTTATTTTGGAGCCTTTATGAGTCACTAAACTCATCTCCTAGTCTGTTAGTGGTATTCACTATTATCGAGTTATGGACCTAGAGGGTCACACACAACAGAATATTCATGATTGTTCCATATTTTAGTGAATAGGATTATAGGAAATTGTTCCCCCACCATTATTCCATGAGTGTTGCCCAATTGTTAATGATAAACAATGAATAAATAAATTCATTATTACTCAAGTATAGAATAAAAAGGTTGAATTTATTTATTAAAAGTATGTAAAAGTATTTAATTAAATTCATGGAAAAATATTATACGAATGAATATTCATTTAATATTCAAGTTTTGTTTAATATTGATGGAATGATGGGTCAAGATAATAGATTTGTTTTACCATTTATTATGTTAATGATATATTTCAAGTACTCGATAAAATATAAGGGATCTATATGACACAGTCAATTATTCATAATGATTCATTTATTTCTTATTTAGTTAGAATTGGATATATGGGGTCTATGGAACCCTTTAAGGGTATTTGATGTCCAGTTATATAAGTAGAGAATATATTTTTTCCCTTGAAAGAATTCATTCCAATATATTGAGGGCTCCCCTATAAATTTCTAGAATATAATATATAGAAATATCCCATCCAATATTTTTTTGTTCGATATCCTTTATGGGTCGAAGGGTCACAATCATAGTGATCATCGTGACATCAAAGGAATCATTAAAGATCCACCCTAGCACTTTTAATTCAATGATTAGTGTATGTGTGGAATCTTAAAGAATGTGTGGATGATTTATAGTGGTTCAAACTCAGATCCATCAATCAATTCTTATTGGAGACAACCGACATGTGAACACACCACTGATTAAAATGAGGTATTTATTTTTATATTTTTTTGGCAATTTAAATTAACATGAAATCCTCAGAACTATATGAAGGGTCAAATCATCAGATATGATGAAGTTACATTATTCTAAAGAAGAAAATTTTTAAATATATATCCCACCAGCTTCTACTTCATTCCTTCATACTTAAAATGGTATCAAAGTGATCATGTAAATTTCCTAATCCATGGAAAAATTAATTTTCATGAAATTAGGTCGATGGATTTAATTTAATCCTAATGGAATATATTGTACATCAATCCAATTTTGGATTGAAAATCTATATTAATCTAAATGTTTTAATTTTATAAAAAATGCAGCTGTTTAAGGTTAATAGTGATGTAAAATTCTTATATATATTTTTTGTATTATAATTTTGAGGTGAGTTTCGATGAACCAATTATTTCATCCAAGTATTGAGTAGAATTCGATGACATTAATAGTATTGGCCAATGATTAATTAATTCCATTGATGGAATTGATCAATTTCCCAACAAATAATTTTTGATATCCATTTTTTCCTTATAACCATTGAAAAAAATAAATATAACAATAACAATTTAACAAATAAGAAATAGGCTATACAAAAATAGGAAGAATACCCAAAATGGGAAGTAATAGGTTGGTTGGAAGTCAAAAATCCAAAAAAATAAAAGGTAAAACTAAATTTTAATATTTATGTGTGTGTGTGTGGGGGGGGGGGGGTTATAGTGACCTCATATTAGAAATAAGAAAAAAACTAATATGAGATTCCTATGGAAGCTATAGTTTTGTACGTCTCCCCCTCTACCACTATCTCATCATTGCCTACCCTCATTAATTATTACCCATAGTCTATAGCTCCAAGAGTTGGACCGATGTGCCACCCAACCACCCATCATCACCCCACCCCACTACTGCTCTCTAGCCACTACCTCACTTGGTCATGACCTCAACATACCTTATCTGGTGTCACTACCACCACCTACCCCCTACAACAACATACACCATTGTCGTCGCATCTTCCAATTATTGTGGTCTTTTCCATCACCTCGGTCTCCACCCATGGCCCCTGTTTCTACCCTGAGCTGCTGCATCCCTCCCTATCGTAGTTCCCTTTAGTCTAGTTATATGAAACTGAAGTACCCCTAGTTTTTATTTGATTATGTCTAGGTCCATCCATGCTCTTATATATCCCATTTGACTTGACCAACCCTGTAATATGTATCGGAGGGTCGTCCCATCTTAGAATGGGATAGGGCGGGTCTACCTAACCCATAACAGCCCTGTACGGGGCTCCGCTGACCTGAAATGGGACTGCATGAGTTTGGATCGACCTGTAATGGACAAGGTTGACTTATGGGACCTAATAAATTTTAAATATATCAAAATTAATTTATTATTATTTTAATTTTAAAATTAAAAATAATATTATTATTGAAAAATTAATTTAATTCCTAAATTTAATTGAACTAACTTTTAGGATAAATAATAAGAAAATATATTAATTAAATTAATTTATTTAATTTATTTATTATCCCTCAAATTTAATTTTATTGAAATTGAAATCTATCATGCATTTATTTTATATATTGACTGTTCATGACTAGTGAACATCCTCTTTCATTTATGGTTTTAATTATTTATATATTTATTACAACTTTATGATATGTGTGTAATAATTATTCATTTATTAACAATACATGCATCATATCTTTTTATTCAATTTGTTTATGGGCATACACTTACACTCATATCTATATGTATATTTGGCATCCTAAGAATCCCTTGCATATCTATAAGTGAAATCAGATTATTTATGATGACACTATAAGATATATACCACTCCAAGACAAAATGGTATTCAATATTGTAACGTCCCATTTCCGGAAGCCACCCAGAGACTCCCCATACCCGGTTGGACACATAGCCTCAAGCGCATTTCTTCAGAATGTCGGAGGCTACCGACTAGTAGCAAGGGCTTGAGGTGTGATCGCGTGGAAATTATGCCCTCATTGGAATAGTAACACAATGTAAGAAAAAACCAATAGAAATAGATGAAACAGTGATAATTTCATACAACAATAACAACAGAAGACTAAAGGAAATAAATAGTTGGAGCACATATATAATGATTCCTGATACATATGTCTAGGAAATTATCCAAACATGTCATAATGATGAAATACAATACTAAACCAATGTACAAGGAAACAACAAACAACTCCTTATAATAACAAGCCTTATTTTGGTCCCATTCTCTCCAGCTCTAATGTAGTCAGGCACCTGAAGTAGAATGGTGCTAGACCTTATCTATACCTGCAACTATATAATTTGTTTGGGCACAAAATCATGGCCCAAATAGGGTGTGAGATGAAATCCTGGTAGTTAACCACAAAGCGATCTGTGCCTAACAGCATGTGACTATATATGGTAGTCAATAAGGAAGTAAAAGATTTAAACAAGGAAGTACTCAATAGTTAACATTTCTACAGTTTCAAAGAATTCAAAAACCACATATAAAGTAAGTAGATAAAAACAAAAAGGTAACCCTCTAGGATGTACTTACAGCCTAATCACCTCTGGTCCTACCTAGAAAACACAATCAACCCTCTAAGTAGTACTCACTATCCAACGCCTCTGGTTCAGCTTTAGTATAGACTATCTGGAGAAAAACTCCCATCAATTCCCCCTATAGTCTCGTATCAGTAACTAAAAGGCACTCTTGGAAAGCACTTACGTCTCATCACCCTTGTGGCCTGCGTCGAAGAACTATAGACACTCTGAGGAAGTGCTTACTTCAATCCCCCCTGTGGTCTTACATCATAACAATAAAAATAGACACTTTGGGGAAGCCCTTGCATCCATTATCCCTATGGTCTACAACACCAGGTTCTCACGACCCTGTGTAAGACAAAAAAGCATATCAATGAAAATCGGCCAAAGTAAAACTCAAGATCTACTTGGCTGACCAGTCTACAACATAACAAAAAGACGAATAATAATCACTCCATCCTAAAAATACTAGGAAAGGAAAGTAAACAGCATCTTAACAGGAAAACCTGGACAAAACGGTCAAAACAAGAAAACATGGGAAAAACATCCATAACATATCAATATTAACCCTATTCAAAAACAATTTACCAATATCCAAACAAACAAGGCATAACAATTATAAAAATAGGGTTAATACCATAAACATGCAATACTTGGTTCATGGTTATTGGGAACGTTTGCACATAAAAGTCAAAGACTATTTATGGAATGGCACAAACCACATACCTCTATGTTGTAAGATCATTATACATGAACCTCCAGCCTTGAATCTCCTATAAAAACCATAAATCTACAAAAACATCCAAACTAGTCAACCCAATATAACTCTTGAAAGAGGAGAAATCTGAAGAAGCTGTTCAAGAAGAAGAGATAAATCATTGAGGCAATTCCAACAAAACCGATAGAGTTTGATTCAGAGAATGGAAACTTGATCGGGGGCTTGGTGAAGATCTGCATTGTACGAATGCTCTCAGATGAACTAGGTTGAGAAGAAGATAATTATATCCATCATACGTGACCCAGATACATTTATTGAAAAAAGTACATGGCGTGTACTTTATAAGTACACGGCATGTACTTTCCTTTACCAGACCCTGCATTAGGTAGTCTCCAGGTCAGCACACATGGCCGTGTGCATAGCCTTGACATGGAAAACACCTGGGTACATGTGGTAACCATGTAAATGGCGTGTACTTATAAAGTACATAGTGTGTACTTATGAAATTTCAAGAAAACTCATCTTTTTTCTCAAAAACACCAGAAAAAGGAAAACATACCTGAAATTAAGATTCAATTTCTTAAAAACTTCCCCCCATAAAGAAATTTGTCCCTGAATTTCCCATTCAAGGTGTCATAGAAGAATAATCCTTGAACAACTCTAGACACTATGATCATACATTGTCTCCCTTTCCCAAGTCTCATCTTGTGGTCACCTGTGCTTCCGTAGCACTCATACCAGAGGAACAAACCGTCCACAAAGAATCATCGTATTACGACCAATAATCTGGATAGGATGATTTTTAAATGAGGTGTCCACCTCAAACTCAACCTCTTTGGGTTGAAGAACATGATACGGGTCATAGAAGTAACATCGAAGCTGAGAAACATGAAAGACGTCAGGAATAGTCTGATACCTCTAGGTAACAGTAGTCGATAGGAAACCGGACCGACTCTCTCCAAAATATCAAATGGACCGACATACCTCGGTGAATACATACCCTGTCTTCTAATCCTATTGTCCCTAACCTCTATGTGACACACAGAAAAACCTGGTCCCTGATCTCGAACGCTACAGGTCATCTCCGCTGATCAGTATAAAACATCTGTTGAGACTGTTCAGTAGCCATCCTCTTCTGAATCAACTGTATCTGCTCTGTAGTCTCCTAGAAAAGACGATGTCCCAGCATAGTTGCCTCTCATGTATCTATCCAACATAAGGGTGATTAGAAAGTCCTACCATATAAGTCCTCATAAGGTGTCATCTGAATAGTTTATTGAAAACTATTGTTGTAGGAAAACTCTACATGAGGTATGTGCTTCTCCTAAGAACCTCCAAAATCAAGGATGCATGCTCACATCATATCCTCAAGCATTTGAATCGTATACTCAGACTGGCCATCTATCTGAGGGTGGTATGTTGTACTCAAAAGTTTCTATGTACCCAAAGCCTTCTATAGGCCCTACCAGACCCAATAAGTAAGACGAGAATCCATGTATGAAACAATGGAGTGTGGAAATCCATGTGGATGTACTATCTCATGGATGTACAACCATCCCATCTCATCAACACTGATGGTCTCCTTGATCAGCAAGAAGTGATAATCCTTCACGAGGTTGTCAATGACAACCCATACAACATCATTCCCTCAAGGCGACCTTGGTAAACTAGTAACGAAATCCATCGTGACATAATTCCACTTCCACTGGGGAATGTGTAACTACTGCAAATTCCCCTCTAGTCTCTAATGCTCCACCTTCACCTACTGACCGGTAGAACACCTCATGATGAATCCAGCAACATCATTCTTTATACCTAGTCACCAATACTGATGATGTAGATCACGATGCATCTTAGTGACACTAGGATGAACTGGGAAAACTATGGAATGAAATTCCTATATCAACTCCACATGTATGTATATTGACAACCATACAAGACCCTGGAAATGCAAGATCTCATCCTCGCCTATAGTCCATCCAAGAATAGGGTCCCCTCCGGACACGTTCTCATTTAGGACTAGGACTTCCGAATCTAATAGCTACATCATTTGCACTCGGTCAAGAAGAGTAGATGTAACATCTACAGAAGAAAGAAACATCTTCCCCTCTCTATCATGCACTACCAAATGCATCTCAGATAGGAGTGCCATAAGGTGCCACTCACTGCTGGACTCCTGATCTCCCTGTATATGAGTCCTCCTACTCTGCGCATCAGCCACAAAGTTACCTTTTCAAGGCGTGTAGGCAAGCTCAATGTCAAAATAATAAAGATATCCCACCCACCTCCCCAATCTTAAATTCAGCTCATGCTGAGTTAAGATAAACTTGAGACTTTTGTGGTTGGTGAGAACAACAAAATGCTTTCCCAAAAGATAATGTCTTCAACAACATAAGGCATGAACAATTACTGACAACTCAATATTATGCATCGGGTAATTTATCTCATGTGGCCTCAACTGCTAAGACCCATACGTAACGACTTATTCTCCCTACATAATCACTGCTCCCAGCTTGATACCTGAAGCATCACAATATACAATGTAGTTCTTTCCCAGAGCTGGCAATACTAGTATCAATGCTGATTTCAACCTCACTTACAACTTTTGAAAGGATAACTCACAAGAATATGTCCACATATACTTCACACCCTTCTTAGTCAGGCTAGTTAGTGGCACTAATAAGAATGAAAACTCTTGTATGAAATTTTTGTAGTATTCAGCCAACCCTAGAAAACATCTTGCCTCAAAAATTTTCTTTTTCTGCACCCAAGAAACTACAACTCTCAATTTCTCCAAGTCTACCGATACTCTTGACTCTGAGATAACATGACCCAAGAAGTGAATTTGGTCCATCCAAAAGTGGCACATTGAGAGTTTATCACCTAACTACTGCTCTCTCAGTATACTTAAAACAATCTCAAGATGGGTAGCATGGTCATGTCGATTGAGATAGTACACTGAGATATCATCCAAGAAAACCACCTCAAAAGAATCCAAGTATGGATGGAACAGTCGGTTCATTAGTTTCATGAAAATAGAAGGCACATTCGTGAGACCGAATATCATAACCACATACTCGTAAAGACCATAACTGTTTTGTAAAGATGTAAGAGGTATATCAGATGGCCTAATGTGAAACTGATGATAACTAGATCTGAAGTCAATCTTCGAGAACACCGAGGCTCCTCGAAGCTGATCAAAGAGATCATCAATACTAGGAAAAGGATATTGGTTCTTAACCATCAACTAGTTTATCTTCCAATAATCCACACAGATCCTAAGGGTACCATCTACATTCTTCACAAACAGGATAGCCGAACCCCAAGGAGAAGTACTAGGTCAGATGAAACCCTTTTCCTGCAACTTCTCCAACTACTTCTTGAGCTCTTCTATCTCTCATGTGGCCATCTTATAAGGATGAATGTACAACAGTGCCACTCCTAGAAGGAGATCAATAGAAAAGTATACCACTCGCTTCAGAGGCAAACTAGAAAATTCCTCTAGAGATACATCTCTAAAATGATCCACCACTAGAGGAAAGTCCATCTGTTAAGTCCCCTAGTCATTAAGGTATAGAATAGAAATCAAGGCTATAACACCTCTTAGACCTTTTTTCTCGGGTCCTGCTCTACTTGGATGGACATCTCATTCTCCCTTATGAAGAAACAATCTTCCCTCTGATTATGTGAAACTCACCCTACAATGATCACAATCGACAATAGCCTAGAAGGGAACTAAACAACCCATTCTGAGAATGACATCAGACCCTGTCATCTCAAGGATATAGAGGTACCAAAAGAAGTGACACCCAAAAACCTTAAGAGGGTACTCGTTACACTAATGTATAGTAGTCTATCTTGTCCCCAAAAAAGTTTCCAATGTCAAGATATCAGTAGAAGAAAAGATACAGAGCCCAAGGATCTCCACAATAGCAACAGATATAAAGCTATGGAAAGCCCCAGTATCGAAAAGAGTAGTATCTAAAACTGAGGGAACTAGAATAGTACCTTGAACAGTAGAGGGCCCAAGATCTTGCTCCTGTTGGGTCTAATCCACTGAAAAATTATGACCAGCACTGCGACCCTATGACCCTGCAAGACCACTCTAAGAAGATCAACCTTGTTGTCACTGAATGCCCGGTGACTGACTACCATGACAACGACCTCCACCTCAGCCTGATCATCCGGAAGAACTCCAGTTCCTAGACTGATGAGAAACTGGTGGCACTTCTCATAAACGAGGAGTAATAGAAGAACCCCTGTCACTAGCTGCTAGTTAGTAGATCTGACAGAACCACTGAATATGTCCCATCTAGCCGCAAGATCGGCATTCCACTGGATCTCTCGGGCAATGTGGCCTCGTATTCTCATTCTTCCCACATTGGTAGAACACCACTTGGATACCATAGAAAGTGTATCTACTTCTTGGATCACCATGTGAAGAACCCATGCTACACTTCCTGCAGTCAGTAGAAGGGATACTAACTCCGGATGTCAAACCACCCTAGACCACAACTCCAGAATCCCTCAGATTATGCTATGTGATCCATGCCTGGTTGACGATAGAAGTGATAGATGTCAACCTGAAGATATTAACCTGAGATTGGATGTCGTGCCTCAGACCATCCCCAAACTTCCTTACCATGAATAACTCATTACCTCACAGGATGGGCATAAAGCATTGCAGCTCAGTGAAACGAGAAGAATACTCCATGACATAGAGAGTACCTTGTTCCAGACTCATGGACTCTCGGGCTCGATTGGCCCTCAATTTATTTGGGTATTAGTAGTCGTAGAAGGCACGCTGGAACTCATCCCATGCCATGACCTGCTAGTGTCCCGCCTATGAGATCACATCGCACTATCTCTTGGAGGAATCCCGAAGCATGTAGGTAGGGAGATTCACCCTCCTCTATAGAGGTGTCTCCAGATTCTCAAAGATCGAAATCATGGAATCTAACCATGACACTGAAGCCTGAGGTCCTCCATCCCCTATAAAGGTGGGAGGATGTTGCTGCTGGAAAACCCGTGTCAGCCCTGCCATAGATGAGGAAGGATGTGGTACTACATGGAAGGTCTGCATGAACCTCATAAATCCTTCTCAAAACTGTGCATCAGCACCTGTGTCTGGAATGATGGTTGGTGCCAAGATCGACACAAATGGAGGATCTTATAGAAGTACTTGATCAGCCATGTTGAGTGCCTGATCACTACCTAGAAATTGGCGTACAACCATAGGTTGTCTCGGTGGCATGACTCTGCAAGATCAAACACACACCTTTTATCAGGATTATGAAGGACTGAAAACTGGAAGGGTAAGACGAGAATAAGTGGAAGAGAGCATTCTTGTCTTACCAAACATAGATACACAGTGTGTATACACAACTACAAGAAAAATTCCCTAAAAAATTTCACATGTGCGTGTACTTATGACAAAACAAGTCGTGTAACACCCACAAACACATAGCGAGTTTTCCTAACACATAGTGTGTAATTGAATCCTCTTCCCCTGCCTGAGTCCTTCTACATGACTAAGCTACATGATTCTCCTAGAACAAGACTTAATGGCGTGTTTATGCCAGAAATGGAATGTACTAGACGAGCTTCACCGACCCATGTTGTTAGTGACACGACCAGATACAAGGCTCACACTACATGGCATGTTCCAGATGGACACATCATGTATTTTTTTATGTTTTTACCTATTTGTGTCGTTAGTCACATAGGTAGACACATGGTCTAAACACACGGTGGGTTTTTCTGATACACGGCGTGTCCATAAAGAAAATTTCCTAACCCTGTGTCTATGCCCACACGGCCAGCGACATAGTTATAGACTACACAATGTGTACTTAAGAATAATAGTTTCTTCCTAAACAGAAGAACACATGGCATGTATTCAAAACTACATGGCGTGTATTCTTGGTTTCTCCTGACAGTAAGCCATAGAAACTACTCCGAAAGTCCAGAATACACCGAAATGAACATTAATGGGCCAAATTATGATACGTGAGGGCCCATACTCCCCGCGAATCAATGTTGGAATCTCTTACAAGTCATATACAAGAACAAACAAGTCAATGATCCACCAAATTCTAATCCATGAGGGCCCATAATACCCCGAGAACCAAAGTATGCTATCCACTCAAACAAAACCTTACACAAATCAATACCCTATCAAACAACAGATACAATATCAACGCATTTATCACCATAACATTCATATATAGCACAAAATATATCACAACAACATGCAATCTATAATGCACCATAAATGGAATAGCCAAAATGCATGACATGTGATTTCTAGAAAGTGCCTATATGATGCATGGGATTTCATACCATCTTCTCAATGGGTTTCAAGAAGAAATATAAACTCATTGATGTCAAAAATAACAATAAAAAACATGTGAATCACTCAAGGAGAAATCAAATAAACTATAATAATTGAAAAAACAAAAAAATTGAAATAATGAGGTAGATAGAATTTACCCTATACACGAGTTAGCTAATCCTGGTCACAAATTATCACCAAGTACCTATTTCATCCTATCCCTATATATAGGCTCCAAACAGTAAGTAAATAATAAAAGAACCCCTTTAATACCACTTTGTAATGTACCTGTTTCGGAAGCTGCCCAGAGACGCCCCGTGCCCGGTTGGTCACATGGCCTCGAGCGCATTTCCCCGAATGCCAGAGGTTGTCGACTAGCAGTGAGGGCCTTGGGTGTGATCAGGGGAAACCTATGACCTCATTGGCAGAGTAACATATTTAAAGTAAAAAAATAGCAATAGCTGAAGCAGTGATAATGTCAAACAACATTAACAGTGGAAGACTGAAGGAAATAAACAGTTGGAGAACATATAGAATGTAGTATGATACATATGCCTAGGAAAGCATCCAAACACGTCAAAATGATGAAATAATGTTCTAAACCAACGTACAAGGAAACAATAAACAACTCCTCAGCATCGCAAGCCTCAGATTGGTCCTATACTCTCCAGTTCCAAAGCAGTGAAGCACCTGAAGTAGAAGGGTGTTTTCCCTTATCTATACCTGCAACAATATAATCTGTTTGGGCCCAAAAGCATGGACAAAACAATGTGTGAGACTAAATACTAGTAAGAAACCCCCAAGAGTTTTGAGCTTAATAGTCAATGAATATATATGATAGTCAATAAACTAGTAGAAGTAGTACACAAGGAAGTACTCAACAGTAAACATTCCTACAGTTTCAAAGCATTCAAAAACCAAAAATTAAGTAAGAATATAAACACAAACAGGTAATCCTCTATGATGTACTCACATCCTAATCCCCTCAAGTTCTACCCAGCAAACACAAGCAACCCTCTACATTGTACTCACCGTCTAACCCCTCTAGTTCATCTTAAGTATAAACTCTCCGGGGAAGCAGTCCCGTCAATTCCCCCTATAGTCACATATCTGTAACTGAAATGCACTCTATGGAAGAACTTACATATCATTTCCTTTATTTCCTATATAAAAGAACAATAGACACTCTAAGGAAGAACTTACATCAATTCCCCCTATAGTCCAACATCGTAACAATAAAAACAGACACTCTAGAGAAGCCCTTAAGTCCAGACTCCTTATGGTCCACTACACCAGGTTCTAATGGCCCTATATAAGTCAAAAAAGCATAGAAATTCCAAGTGGCCAAAATAAACCTCAAAACTACTATGCTAACCTATCTACAGCATAACCGAAAGGTATATAATAATAACTCCATCCTAACAATACTAGGCAAGGAAAGTAAACAGCAGCCTAATAGGCAATGCTAGACCAGACGGTCAAAACAAGAAAACATGGGAAAAACATCCATAACATATCAAGATTAACCCTATTCACAAACAATTAACCTCTATCCCAACAAAAAAGGCATAATAGTCATAACAATGGGGTTAAAACCATAAACACACAACACCCTATTAATGGGTATTGGGAATTTTCCACATAAAACTCAAAGACTATCTATGGAAGGGCACAAACCACCTACCTCGATGTTGTAGGATCATTATACGTGAACCTGAAGACTTGAATCTCCTAATAACACCGTAAATCTACAAAAATTCCAAATTTTTCAACCCACGATAACTCATGAAAGAGGTGTAATCAGAAGAAGGTGTTCAAGAAGAATATATAACCCACCAATGTGATTCCAACGTAACTGACATAGTTGAATTTGGAGAACGGACACTCGATCGGGGGTTCGGCAAAGACATGTGCCGCACAGATGCTCTTTGACGAACTAGGTCGAGAAGAAGGGAATTATTTCTGTCAGACGAGACCCTGGTATGTTTAATGAAAAAAAGTACACAGTGTGTACATTTGAATTACAAGGCATGTAATTGCCTTTATCGGCCCCCACATTTGGCAGTCTCTAGGTCACCACACATGGTCGTGTGCATAGCTGTGAAACGACCATCACCCGGCTACCTGCAGTAACCAAGTATATGGTGTGTACTTATAAAGTACACAGCGTGTACTTAAGAAATTTTGAGAAAACACCTCTTTTCCTAAAAAATACCAGAAAAAGGAATACATACCTAAAAGGAAGATTCGGGATCCTACCCATACGAGATATGGAAACATCGGACCAAGGGTGAGATATGGTACGAGTCAAAAATTGACTCAGGAATGACACCTTAAAGTCGCAGTTGATACATTGAGTGGTCCACATCTTATAGAAAAAACAAAAATATGATATTTTAAAATGAATAATGATGTGATGAATGTATTCTATTAACACATTTTCACTTGTGATCATGAAAATATAGTATAAACATATTTAATAGAAATTGATTACTTTCACTGAAAATTTTAAAAACCCCACAAATAAATATTAAGCTGCGAATGTATTCTGTCACTCAAATTTGAACAAATTTAGTTGTAGAAGGTGTTAATCACCTAAAGATGATGGTGTCTATTACATTTAAGGTGTTTTTCGGAGAGTGATGGGTTGACATAAATTAAGTTGGAAGTAAAGGAGTGTCCAATGATATCGTGATACAAATTATGATACAAATCATAGAGGGAATCAATATTATTATTCAGATAAGTCGGAACATTACTTTACATTTCAAGGACCAATAGTTAAATGTGGTCAGTCGGTCTTCTGCCTACCAATAAACTCTCTATATAGTGGTGTAGCCAAATATTGTTTATGATGATGAGTGGTATCAATGATCATTTCCACTAGAATACTTGAGCGATATAGTATTTTGAATCTAGTAGTGAGGGATACCAGATTTTGACAATATAGTGGGATACATTTAATGATTTACTTGATTAATAAATAATGTCTCAAAGGTAATAACGATAAATAAAAAACATCAAAATTTTCTTTTTATAGAAAAAAATAGAAATCAACAACACCATCAGTTTATTATCATTGTTATAATCTTTGATAAATAAAACTTCATGATCTCCCATATCCTATTGGAGTGGTAAAGGATCATAAGCATAGTATTTTCTGAGAAAGGGTGCTTAATGTACTAGATTTCTCCCTTTTTATAGAATATCTACAAGGAGAAATGAAGGAATATAAATAAAAGTATAAAATGTTAGTATATGATTAAATAGATGTACAATGTATCATGTTTTTATCTATGTATAGTCAATTATTAAAAATACATGAGGATGAAGATGCCAACAAGATGTTAACTCATCACTAGTAGTTATATCAATAGAGATCTAGAAAATTATGTTATAAGATATCTGGAGCACTATATTGGTACAGGGTTTGATAAGAGAATAAGTAAGTACCTCATGTACTAGAGATGATTGTGTACAATAAGAAACTTGAATCCCTTGGGTTCTAGCTAAACCAAGAACTAGAAACTGATCACACTCAGGACTCTTTACCACTATTTTTTTGAATTTTATTTTTAATTGAAATATGAATGACATGATAAAGTCAATCCCAGATATTTTGGATTTATTTTTCCAATATGTTAGAGATATGAATAATACCAATTATTCAGTCCTTATAGTAAAGAAAAGGGGATGGAAAGACTATGTGGAAAAAGGATATGTCCAAGTCAAATAAAACAAATCCCAATAATTACAAAAATAAAATTTTTTGGATGTAAGAAAATAGAAATGAGGTTGACTTCTTTTCCTGTGGCAAGAATGGCCACTGGAAGAATAATTACAAAGCTACGAAGAAGAAGAAATGCGAAGCTTCTAATTCAAGTATTTTTGTCACTGATGGAAATATATCTTAATATAAAAGTTAGGTATTGGATAATGAATTTGATTTTCATATTTTTATTAATATTAAGTAACCATGTATATTTAAGAATATTGAAAAGGGAGAGTTATATCATTGAGCTTAAAATGGTGTGACTCTAGCTGCCTTGGTAGTGGGAGATTATCATATGAATTAACCTAGTGGTTTTGTTCATATATTGAATAATTGTAATTATGTTTCTTTAGTCACCAATAAAATAATATCAGTGTAAATTTTTGACAAAATGGGATTTTATATCAAATTTAGAAAAAAAATTACCTATTTTATAAATATATCATGTGTTATGGTAGGACCCAATTTTATAAAGGATTGTCTATAATTGAACTTAAAAACATTTTAATGGAAATAAATGAAAAAACTAGCAACCATGACTCTTAAAATACCCACCCATGTAAATTTAGGCTTGTTCATGTAGATGATAATATTTTATAAAAATTATATAATTAATGGAATTTAGACTCATCTAAGTTAAAAAATCCAAAATGTCTTTCGTCTATGTTTATAGGGTAAAATGACCGAAGCACCCATCTATATGACAGGTGTAAAAGCAACTACATTACTATAACAAATTCATACATATATATGAGGTCCATTTAGTGTAGAAAAAGTTTTGGGTTTTTATACTTCATTATATTTAATAATGACAATAGTAGGTATTCATATATCTACTTAATGATTTAGAAGTCATATTACTTTAATATGTTTATAGAATATTGGAAAGAAGTAGAAAACAATATTGTTGAGAAGATTAAGGCACTCAGGTGAGTCTAAAGTGGAGAATATATTAAAAAATATTTCATTGATCCCTTAAAAGAGTTTCAGATAATATACCAACTCACTCCTCCTTATACACCATCGTGGAATGTTGTTAGTGGAAGGGGGAACCATACCTTGATTGACATGGTAAAATCAAATATTAGGTAGGGAAATATTTCATTGTCCATTTTGGGATACAAGTTGTATACAACTTCATATACCTTTAACAGAGTAAAAAATAATGTGACAGATGGGATTCCATATGAGTTTTAGTATAGAAATAACCCTAATCATTCATGAATACATGTATGGGGATGTGAGGATTTTTTAAAGACTGTACCAAATGAAAAATTCTCATCATTAATCACAAAGTGAATTTTTATAGTTTATCCTAAAGAAACCAAAGGATGTTACCTATATAAAAATTCATATAGGAGTGTGATTATTTCAATCAATTCATGTTTTTAGATAAGTAAACTTTTTCCAATTGAAATGATAGGACTAAGATTATCTTCCATAACTATGATTCCTTAAATTCATAAGATTTTATATAGGAATAATCAACATAAGAGATAGTAGGAGATGTAGAAGTTAATATGCCACAAGTAATATGTTGTTCTAGATGAGAGGTTATAAAACCAAAGTACGATTGTTTTATTATATCTCTATCTAGTGATAAATTAATCCAAGATATTGATGATAATCTAACCTAAAATTAATTAGTTAAGGAAAAGTATGATTCTAAATGGAATGAATCCATCTATTCTGAGATGGAGTACATGTAAAAAAATCATGACTGGATTTTGGTAGACCCTCCAACTGATGTAAAAATCATGGGATGCACAAGGGTACCCAATACACAGTGGACATGAATGGTATATTAAATACCTATAAGGCATAACTGATAGTTAAGTGTTTCATGAAACATCAAGTCATAACTATCATGAAACACTCTCACCAGTATCAATACTAAAATCCATCTGAATATTATATACAACAAAATCCTTCCATGATAATGAGATTTGTAAGATTGATGTAAACACTTCTTTTATAAATGGTAAGTTGGTTAAGGATGTCTATATTACTCAACCCAATGGTTTTTTTGTCAAATAATTGCAATAAATTTTTCAAGATATAAATATCCATTTATGGGTCAAATAAGTTATCACGATCATTGAATGTTCATTTTGATGAGGCCAAAATAGAATTTGGTTTGGTCAAAAATTAAAGTGGGACATTTTTTCTATAATACAACTAATGGGAATGTAATATTTTTCCTTGTATTATATGTTGATGACATATTAATTATGGTAAATGATGTAAAAGTCTTACAATCAGTTATGAATTGTTTAAATGAATGCTTCTCCAAGAAAGACTTATTCAAAACAGTATATATTCTTGGGATCAATATCTAGTAAGATAGATCTTAGAGTCTGTAGGTACTATGTCAGAGTAAATATGTTTACAAGTTACTCTAATGGTATATTACATAACAAACCAATAGAGGTTTTTTACAATGTCACATGTTATAAATATCTCCAAGAAAAGTTTCACAAAAAGACAAGAGTATATTGAAAGAATAACCAAACTTCATTATTTAATGACCCGAACCTCTCCAGTCCATTCCTTTGTGAAATGTGGTACTGGAGTTGTGTCGGGAGATCAAGGTGACTTGGGGGTGCGTTTCAGTGGACTTTTAAGGAATTCTGAAGGGGAATAGATTTCCCATGGTTTGGCTAAACCGTGCGGCAAAACTATGAAAGGGTGATGTTGGAGGAAGTGGCTAATGCACGGTTAGTGCACAGTTTGGCTAACTGTGCGGACTAACCGTGCGAGGAGTGTTTGGCGAGGCAGAAACTAATGCACGGTTAGCGCACGGTTTGTTAAACTGTGCGGACTAACCATGCCGGAACATAAAGTAAGATCCAAAAATTGTGGATCTGACCTATTTTGCCTCTAAATTTTTATTTGAAGCCCCTAAGCGGCCATAACTCGGGATTACCCTACCTTGGAGGTAGAGGAACCTGTCCCAATCATTTTGGAGGCGACCCGGAGGCATTTCTGGGTGAATTGAAGCCGGTTTCTTGAGGTATGTGATCGTTCTTGCTTGATTTCCTAGATATACTTACATATACTCATCCTTTTCTCTCAGTTTCATAGATCTACACCCGTTATGGGTATATCTAAGTATGTGGATGTCGAATATGATGATCTTTGTTCCTGGTTGTGTTATGAGATGATATCTAAGGAGGATTTCTGGAGAATCGACCTGGTTTCTTGAGTGTTCTTTGACCATCATGGTTTTGACAAAAACCATTGATGTAGGGATCTTACCTTCGTCTCTCCCTAAATTTTGTGCATCATGCGTGGTGGGTATCTTCTTGTTTTATGAGATACGGTTGAACCGGTAAATAAAGATAATAACTGGTTAAAGAATGGGTTTGGGGAGATTTTTGTTGGTATTGTTGTTTTATTTCCATCAAATCTTCTCCTTTAATTATGTTGTGAATTGAATGGGATTATGCCTTCTAAAATTCATGGTTGTCGGGGTCCTTTGCTTTCTCTATTAGATGTTTCCTTGTTTTTATGGATTTGTTCGTGGATGGAATTCATAGAATGTGGAAATTTTTTAATCTTGTAAAGTTGGATGATTAAATGAATACTTGGAACCGTTGTATGATCACCCGATTAAATTAAATGAAAGAATGAATTTTGTGGGTTCTAGTTGGGTTTAATTATGTGAAGGGGTGTTTCATGGGTTTTTGTGGAACGAGTGAGTAGCGGGGCTATGATTATCTTGGTTGTGGTTTTTCATGTATCATAGGGTTATGATGGGCAGCAGAGCTGCGGTGAATGGTATCGAAGGGATAATGATGCGGTAAGAATATTGTTTCCGAGGTGTTGTGGTTGTGGAGCATGGCAGCAGGGCTTCAGGGATGGGTTGTGCATATGAATAAAATTGGAAGAGTTAACTAATAAAATGTGATGCATGGTAGTTGATTAAATATGGGACATCAATGGAATTGATTGGCTGATAAAAGAAAATAGTTTTGTGTTTCTTGTGTTTTCCCTAACCTTATTTGTGGTTGGAAGAGATATTTTTTATAAACGTTTGATCTGGTTTTGTTGTTGCTAGTTTCTAGGTAGTTATGGAACTGATAAACAAAAACAGTTGAAACATGAAAAGCTTAATGGGGTTTGGGACTGTTCATTGTGTGCATACTTTCATGGTAGTAGTGTCGAGGCATGAGCTCAGATCTTCTATGTAGAATCCTTAGGATGGGCTGAGTGGATGATATAATTATATAAATCTATACGTTTTATGTTTCCTTATGCACCCCACCCATGTTGACCACCACGTGACGAACACCCGTGGGACGGGGGGTGATATAGCCAAACAACCAAAGGATGGCTGGTTACTGTTCTTCCCTGTGCTCCCTCTTCCAGGTTCTATAGCCCAAGAATCTTTGTGCACGTTACAATAGATGTTTCCTAAGAGTCTTCGGGATGAGGATGCGATATGTTCCGATGTGTCTTCAGGATGCGATGTGGTTGTGGATGAGGATTGAGTGCTGGTGGAATGTGGGATGATATGTGGTTATAGTCGAGGATTGTGTGCCGGCGGGATACTATGAGCTTCGTATGGCTAGGTTGAGGCACTAATTCGAGCTTCGTATGACCAGGTTGCGGCACTAGCTCAGGAAGAGGGGGAAGCATCAGAGTGTTAGGCATGAGCGCTTGAGTAGTATTCAGTGGGAAGGTGGTGTGTGGTACCCATACGTTGATAATATTACTATACTACTCTATTGACATGTGATATTTGGTGAGTGTGGCTTGTAAGGTTGGGTGTATATATTCCTTTCTAGGCTTTGGTTCCTTCTGTTTTCTCACTGGTCATTATGATGTATCCCCACCTATGCACGAGAGATTTAGGTTTCCCTACTAAGTATACTTGTATGATCACTCTATGTTTACTTTCAGGATTTTAGGAGGACTTTAGGGACCGTGTGGGACCTTAATAGTTGGGTGTTGGAGTTTTTTTAGTTGCAGTTTTTTCTTTCCTTTCTCATTATCGTGCTTTGGAGCATTTCTTGTACTTTTACTTCAGTTTCAATATTGTATAAAACATGCATATGGGATTGGTTTGTGTTTATTTTCATTTAATTGTTCCTTTTTCTTTTTGTGATTGACTCATCCTATTTCCTGATCTTAATTAATAAAATGGTAATGCCTCCCATAATTGTGAAAACTCATACCCTTGGTGCTAGTCACCACTCTGGGGCCTACTGGAGGCGGGACTCGGGGGTCATTATCTCCCTTTCACCATTTCCAGCTCAAGAGGGGCATCTTTGGTGGGAGGGTGTCATGAGATAATGGTATCAGAGGATGGGGGTTGAGATATATAATGTATTCTAGAGTTAGGCACATTGAGAATTTCATGGGATGGTAGGAAAATAGTGGCAGGTGATCTTGGAGCGTGAAATAGTCCAAGGAAGACCGGCTAGAACATGAAATTTTAGGGTCCCCTGTATTCTAATTCAAGGACTATGTACATACCGAACGACCAAGTGAGGCCACACTGATTGCAAGGTTGAGACCCTAGGAAAAGTACATGCATCATAATGACTTGTGTTCTTGTGTTTCTGGGGCATTTTGGGGATTCAAAATGAATAATAAGTCTATGAAAATTTAAGAACAATATTCTACACTACTTGGGATTAGGCATTCCTTTTTTACCTTGCAGTTATGGAACCTGGGAGATGACCACGAGTAGTGAGGGAGATCGAGGCCTAAGAGGATGACTTGGCTGATCAATATAGGGATGACCTAGAGGAGGAGGACGATCAGTGGAAGAAGATTCTTCAATATTTTTAGTGGAAGACTCTAGGGAAGTACGAGGGAAGCATCTCAGACATAGAGACAGAGAGCTTGATAGTGGTGATGGTGATAGCTTTCAGCATGATCCGGGATCCTACAGAGTAATGGTTTTCTCTGGTTGTGGGCCAGATGCGTGGAGCATCGTGTCAGTGGCGGACACATTATCTTGGTGAGAAGAGGTAGGTTGAGGTCACGTGGACTGACTTCGAGAAGGAGTTCTGGGAGAAATTCATATCTTCCACGATGATGACTGAGAATAGGTAGGAAATAATCTCCCTCCAGTAGGGGAGTATGTCTGTGTGGGAGTTGGGGATCAAGTTCAAGAATCTCTTTCACTTTTCTCTCAACCTCTTTCCAGATGAGGAGTCTCAGGTGAGACGTTTGGAGGAGGCACTTCGGCCTTCTCTCCAGTGTGCTATTACT
Organism: Viscum album; assembly: GCA_963277665.1. Lineage (NCBI taxonomy): Eukaryota > Viridiplantae > Streptophyta > Magnoliopsida > Santalales > Viscaceae > Viscum > Viscum album. The sequence goes on from OY728142.1 coordinate 1,496,857,590, forward strand.
CCCTTCACCCTACCGACATACTTGGTGGTCCAGAAGAAGGCTGATGTGGTGGAAAGGATTCACTCACTGGGAGGTGTGTCGCGAGAATGAATCCAGTTGGGCTCGTCAAAGGGGGAATTCATCAGCAGCAGGCCTCCAGCATCAGGGCCATCTAGGTTCCGACTAGTAGGGAGCAGGCCTCAGTAGTTTCAATTCCAATCTCCCAGTCCTCGCCCTTCTCCTTTGAGCCTGGGACCGAGGTGTTTCATTTTTGGCATCCATGGGAACCTTCAGAACCAGTGCTCGGACCGAGTATAGTACTGTCGAGGTGGACCGGTATAGCACTCACCTCAGCCATAGCAGTTTCTTGCCAGACCCTTCCAGCAGCAGCAGCAGGGGCAGTGAGCTCCCGATCCTCTGAGGGAAGATGTTACAGGAGGAGGAAGACCTCAGGGAGCTCCTCAGGGACCTCGACCAGGGCATGGTCGGGGGGGGGGGGGGGGGGGTGGCCGACAACCGAGAGGCAGAGGAACTGGGCATGGGTAGATGCACGCCACATAGGCAGTAGTTCTAGTATGTCTAGAAGTCGTTCGAGGTATGATTAGCTTGTTTAGTACCCATGCTTATAACTTGTTTGATTCAAGAGCTTCACACTCCTTAGTTTCACCCATTCTAGCCTATGTCTTGGGCCTAGACATAGAGACGCTTTCCGTACCCCTGGTTTTGAGTACGCCAGTCGGAGGTCATACCAGCTTGTCTCGTGTTTTCCAGGGATGTAGGTTGATGTTGGGGCGACACCAATTTAGTGTAGATCTCCTTTTACTTCAAATGTAGCCATACGACGTCATTGTAGGCATCGACTGGCTTTACTCAGTGTGTTCCGTCATCGATTGTTTCCTAAGAAGGGTTGGGTTTTCAGACTTGGGCAGTCAACGTGTGACTTTCATCGGTGAGTAGGGTTACCAGGAAGGCAACCGGCAAGTAGAGTCCCTACTTCCCTTGTTATATGAAATGTCAGTTGATTCAAAGAATACAAAAATGGTGGAAGTCCCAGGGATCATCGGTGTGTTTATGGATGTCTTCCCAAAAGTGGTGGTGACCCTACCCCCTCGACGTGATGTTGAGTTCAGGATAGACTTGCAACCTGGAGCCCATCTGATTTATATGGATCCCTACAGGATGTCACCTTCTGTGTTTTGGTATTTTCGGATTCAGATTGACGATTTGATGAAGAAGAGTTTTTTTCAACCAAGTGCGTTACCTAGGGGTGATCCTGTCTTGTTCGCAAAGACGGAAGATGGTGGTGTCAGGCTGTGCATAAAATACCAGAGATTGAATTAGGTAACATTCAAGAACCGTTACCCCCTCCCGAGGATAGACGATCTCTTTGACTAGCTGAAGGGAGCAGGTTGGTTCTTTAAGATTGATCTGCAGTCCAGATATCACCAGTTGAGGTTGAAGGGGGGTGACATCTCAAAGACTGCCTTCAGATGTAGGTATGGGCACTTTGAGTTTTTATTCATGTTTTTCAGTGTTACAAATGCACCAGCTGTGTTCATGGGACTCGTGAAATCTGTCTCCTAGGAATACCTGGATTGGTTCGTAGTTTTGTTTATTGACGACATTATGATCTACTCAAGATCAGACGAGGATCACTCTGAGCACCTGAGAATAGTTTTAGCGGTCCTCCATCTACACCAACTCCATGGGAAGTTGTCCAAGTGGAAGATTTGGATGCAAGAAGTGCACTTCCTTGGGAACGTGTTGTCCGAGCATGGAATAGTGGTGGACCCATCAAAGGTCGAGGCAGTTTTTTCTTGGGCAGAACCCAAGAATGTGGAAGAGGTTCGTAGATTCCATGGACTGGCTGGTTAATACTAGAGGATGATACCCAACTTCTTTCAAGTTGAAGAACCTTTGATTGCCTTGAAAAAGAAGGATTGAGATTTTTTGTGGGATTAGTAGTGTGAGGAATCCTTCAATTATCTAAAGGACAAGTAGGTTAGTGCCCCAGCAATAATATTTTCAGAAGAAGGGGCGACGTATGAGGTGTTCTTTGATGCTTCAGGGTAAGGCCTTGGATGTGTGTTGATGCAGCAGCAAGGGGTGATCTCTTATGGGTCTAAGCAGTTACATCCTCATGAGTGTAATTATTCCACCCATGATCTAGAGCTTGCTACGGTTGTTTTCGCACTAAAGTTGTGGCGACATTATCTCATCGGGGAGCGCTTTGTGGTCTTCACAGATCACAAAAGATTGAAGTATATCTTCTCCCAGCGGGACCTGAACTTAAGGTAGCAAAGGTGGATGGAGTTTCTTCAAGAATATGAATTCTAAATTTCTGACACCTTAGGAAAAGGGAATGTGGTGGTCGATTCCTTGAGCAGGAAGTTGCATAAGGATACCTTTCGAGAGTCAAAAGATTCTTGGTAGGCAATGGAGGAGTTGGGTGCCCTGCACCTGGATACAAGGATGGATAGTGGTAGATGTTTCTTGTATCAGATAAAAGTGTAGTCTTCTCTACTATAGAAGGTGGAGGAGTCCCAGTGGGGAGACTCAGAAAGTAAAGTGATGCGTGAATGGGTTTCCCAAGGCGATGCCCCGGAAGGGTGGACATAGGATGGTCAGAATCAGATGCTTTTCCGGGGGAAGATGTTTGTTCTAGAGATGATGCAAGAGCAGGTTCTTGGTGAGTTCTACCACTCAACCATAGTGGTATACCCGAGAGTTTCCAAGATGTACCAGGGTCTGAGGAGATAGTTTTGGTGGCCCGGGGTAAAGCGGGCGGTGGCAGAGTTCATGGCCAAGTGCCTAGTGTGTCAGCAGGTGCAGGATGAACACTGTGTTCTAGGCAGTTTGTTGCATCCTCTAGATGTCCCTGAGTGAAACTGGGATGACATATTGATGTATTTCGTCACAGGGCCACCCAATTTTCAAGTATTCTATGATGCCATCTGGGTGGTGGTGGACCGGATGATGAAATTAGCTATTTTTATGGCGATCATGGATTCGGGTGCAAAGGATGCCTTAGCACGGAGGTATGTGGACGAGGTGGTGCAGTTTCATGGAGTTCCAAGATTCATAGACTCAGATAGGGATGCACGTTTTACCTCACGATTATGGAGAGGATTGCAGCATGATTTTGGCACCCAGCTACGCCTTAGCACTGCTTTCCATTCCCAGCCAGATGGGCAGACAGAGCACACCATCCAGACATTGGAAGATATGCTATGAACATGTGTTATTGAAATTTGAGGATCATGGTTACAACACTTTCCTCAGATAGATTTCTCTTACCACAATAGATATCACTCTACCATTGGCATGGCTCCTTTCGAAGCTTTGTATGGGAGGCTGTGCCGCTCACCCATATGTTGGACAGAGGTTAGAGAAGTAGGTGTTCTTGGCCCGGAGGTGGTGTAGAGCACGACGGAGAAACTTCAACTTATATGAGAGAGGATGAAGGTAGCTCAGAAACATCATAAATCATACACCTATAATAGTAGGAGACCCTTGGAGTTTGAGGTCGAGGACCACATATTCCTGAAGGTCTCCCCCCGGCGTGGGTAGTGGAGGTTTGAAAGAGGGAGTAAGCTTTCCCCCATGTTTTTCGGACTATTTGAAGCGCTGTAATGGGTCGGTGAGGTAGATTATCAGCTGGCATTGCCACCACAACTAAAAATGGGGCATGATTTCTTCCATCTATCCCAGCTCCGTCGGTATCTGCATAATGATTCACACGTCCTTGACTAGGGATATCTCGATATCAGGAACGATGCAAAGTTCGTGGAGCGACCAGTGATGATAGATGGTCGTGAAGAGACTGTGCTTCATGGACAAACCATTCCTTTGGTCCGTGTGTTGTGGAGACACAGTGGGATTGAGGAAAGTACCTAGGAATGAGAGACGTAGATGCACACCCAGTACCCAGAGTTGTTTTATGTTTTGTTCTATTTTTCTTGTAATTGGTTGATGGAACGCTTTACTTTTATAATTATGTAATCTACTATTTTCTTTTTCTATGGATGTGTGTGAATTGTCACAAGATGTGGGGAGGGGAGGATCTGATCCCTAGTTAATACACATTAAAGTGGATGCGCCTAAACCCATGCAGGTGAGTCAGTACCGCCCAAAGCGGATAGTATCTTAACATGGAGGAAGGTAAAAACCTCACCCACATGACCGGACGGTTTAGTTTTTTGATTTTCTTGGTTTCATGGGGGATATGAGTAGTATGATTGTTATTGTTCAGGATATAGATGGAGGAAGGGGAGCTCCTTGGTAACAAGGAGTTTTTCCCCTGAGAGGTATCTTTCGAGGAGGAGTTGTTCTGACCCCTCTCCTTTATTTAGTAGGATTTTGGAATTCTCGATGATGATAATGTTTTGAGAGTTATCTGATGTAATGGGTTGGACCTATCTAGTCTATTACTTTGTGAAATATGGTGTTCGAGGTGTGTCGGGAGGTTATGGTGACTTGAGGGTGCATTTGGATGGACTTTTAAGGAAAGCTAATGGGGAATAGCTTTTGCACGATTGGCACACTGTTTGGCTAAACCGTGCGGCTAAACCGTGCAAGGATGGTGTTGGAGGCAGTGGCTAACACATGGTTAGAGCACTGTTTGTCTAACCGTGAGGACTAACCATGTGATGAGTGTTTGGTGAGGCAGAAGCTAACGTACGGTTAGCACACTTTTTGTTAAACAATGTGGACTAATCGTGCTGGCACATAAAGTTAGATCCTAAAATTGAGGATCTGAACTCTTTTGCCTCTAAATTGTTCGTTTAATCCCCTAAGAGGCTATAACATATGATTACCCTTATTTGGAGTTATAAGAACCTCTCCCAAGCATTTTGGAGGTGATCCAAAGGCTTTTCTTGGAGAATTGAAGCTGGTTTCTTGAGGTATGTGATCATTCATGCTTGATTCCCTAGATCTACTTAGATCTACTCCCCGTCTTCTCTCTTTTCCATAGATCTACACCCATTATGGGTAGATATAAGAATGTGTATGTCGAATATGATGAGATTTGGTCTTGGTTGTGTTAGGAGAGGATATCTATGGAGGATTCATGGAGAATCAACTCGGTTTCTTGATCGTTCTTCGACCGTCATGGTTTTTTCAAGAACCTTTGCGGTAGGGATATTACCTTCATCTCCCTCCCCATTTTGTGCATCATGCGGGGTGGGTATCCTATTGTTTTATGAGATATGGTTGAACCAGTAAATAATGATAATAACTAGTTAAAGAACGGGTTTGGGGATATTTTTGTTGGTATTGTAGTTTTCTTTCTATCAATGATTCTCCTTTGATTATGTTGTGAATTGAATGGGATTATGTCTACTGAAAATCACGGTCGTTGGGGGCCTTTGCTTGAGCCATTAGATGTGTCTTTGTTTTTCTAGATTGTTTCATGGATGGAATTCAAAAAATGTGAAAATTGGTTAATCATGTAAAGTTGGATGATTAAATGAATACCTGGAACCCTTGTATGATCACCCGATTAAATTAAATGAAAGAATGAATTTTGTGGGTGCAGGTTGGGTTTAATTATGTGAAGGGTTGTTTTGTGGTTTGTTGTGGAATGGGTGAGTAGTGGGGCTGTGGTTGTCTTGGTTGTGGGTTGGCATGTATCATAGGGTTGTGATGGGCAGCGGAGCTGTGGTGAATGGTATCAGAGAGAAAATGATGTGGTACGGGTATTTTTTCTGATGTATTTGTGGTTGTGGTGGATGGAAGTAGGGCTGAAGGGATGGGTTGTGCATATGAATAAAATTGGAAGAGTTAACTAATGAACTGTGGGGCATGGTAGTTGATTAAATATGGAAAATCAATGGAATTTATTGGCTGAAAAAAGAAAATGGTTTTGTGTTTCTTGTGTTTTCCCTAACCTTATTTGTGCTTGGCAGGGATATGTTTTATGAACGTTTGATCTATTTTGGTTTTTGTTAGTTTCTCGGTAGTAAAGGAACTGATAAACTAAAACTTTTCAAACATGAAAATCTTAATGGGGTTTGGTGTTGTTCATTGTGTGCATACTTTTTGTGTTAGTAGTGTCAAGGCAAGTGCTCAGATCTTTTGTGTAGAAGCATTAGCATGGACTGAGTGGTTGATATATTTATATAAATTTGTATGTTTTATGTTTCATTACGCACCCCAACCATGTTAAGCACCACGTTTCGAACACCTATGGGACGGGTGGTGAGATTCCCAAACATCTAAAGGATGGATGGTTACTGTTCTTCCCTGTGCTCCCTCTTCCAGGTTCTATAGCCCAAGATCCTTCGGGCAAGTAACAAAAGATGTTTCCCAAGAGTCGTCAGGATGAGGATGTGATATGTTCCCAGGTGTATTCAGGATGAGATGTGGTTATGGCCGAGGATTTAGTGCTAGAGGAATGTGGGATGAGATGTGGTTATAGCCAAGTATTATTTGCTGATGGGATACTGTGAGCTTCGTATGGCTAGGTTGTGGCACTAGCTCAAGCTTTGTATGGCCAGGATGCAGAACTAGCATAGGAAGAGGGGGAAGCATCAGAGAATTAGGCGTGGGGGATTGAGTAGTATTCATTTGGAAGGGGGTGCGGGGTACCCATACATTGATAATATTACTATACTACTCTATTCACTTGCGATATTTGGTGACTGTGGCTTGTAAGGTTGGGTGGATAGATTCTTTTCTAGGCATTGGTTCCTTCTGTTTTCTCACGAGGCATTAAGATGTCTCCCCACATATCAACGAGAGCTTTAGGTTTCCCTACTGAGTATAATTGTATTCTCACCCTACGTTTACTTTCAGGTTTTCTTGAGGACTTCAGGGACTGTGCGGGACCTTTCTAGTGGGGCGTTGGAGTTTTTTTGGTTGCATTTTTTGCTTTCCTTTCTTAGTATCGTGCTATGGAACTTTTCTTGTACTTGTACTTTTGTTTCAGTATTGTATAAAATATGCATATGGGCTTGGTTTTGGGTTTATTTTCATTTACTTGTTCCTTTTTCTTTTGTTGTTTGACTCATCCTATTTCCCGATCTTAATTAATAAGAAGGGTAATGCCTCCCATAATTGTGAAAAATCATACCCTTGGTGCTAGTTGCCACTCCGGGGCCTACTGGAGGAGGGACTTGGGGGTCATTATCTCCCTTTCACCATTTTCAGCTTAATAGGGGAATCATTGGTGGGAGGGGGTCGTGAAACATTATCTCTTGGTAGTGGGAGAAATCATGGATTCCATGCTATACACTATGTATTATGTTTCCTTTACATAAAGCATGGTGGGAATATTTAATGCTAGGAGAGCTATATTGTGAAGCTGTAAAAACTATCTTGAACCAATTTAGGTATTCCAAGGATATTCTCTTGGTGTTTGGGGATGATGATGTACTAGTAGGGATAGGATACACTGATTCTATTTTCCAAATATATCATGATGATATAAAATCATAGTCATGGTCAGTTATTTTCCTAAACGGTGGCTTAGTGAGCTGGAGAAGCTCAATGAAACGTATAGTCACCAACTCTACAGTATAATCCAAGTATATAGAGAATTTTTATGGAGATAAGAAGGTGGTTATACATGTATATTTTTCTCATAAATTGGGGTTTATACATGTAGTGTATACCGTATTCAAGTTTATTATGATATTAATATAGTAGTGGAGCTTTCAAAGGATTGTAGGTCAGACCATATAACAAATAAAATACTTTGATAGTTTCAACTATTGAGTAATTTGACATAGATATGTGAATTCAAAGTAGAAAGAGTATCCAAAAATGGATAATGTGTAATACCACCTAACTAAATCCATATCATGGAAGAATCATGATTCTAATGTGAGAGATAGTGTGTTGAGATATGTTAGAAGTTGTCCTCAGTTTAAGTGGGAGTGTAGAAAGTGGGCTCCCAAGACTCAAATTATGTATTTTTTTAAATGTATACAATTTGATAAATACATGTTTCTTTCTTACTAGAATAGAATTGAATCTTATTCATCCACTATTTTTATAGAAATTTGTATAGATTAAATGTTGTATCAAAATGTTATTGCAATTCCCATGATATAATGAAAAACTTGAGATAATATGAAATTATATTAATGTTATGTCAGATTATCTAGATACATCATACTGACAGAGCACAGATGTTGTGAGAACATCGGGTTCTACTGGATCATAAGAATTGAGGCTTATTCTTATGAAAAATTTAGTTGGTGATATCTAAAATATGAGATCATGAGGGTATACCCACTAATAGAAACACCACATGTTTCAGGTGTCATTAGTTGTTCTTATCTATGAACATGTGTGCTTGTATCCTAAATATGATCATTATAAATGTATGGAATTTGATCACATAATTTGGTGAATGGAGAAAACAATGACATCGAAGTCATGTTGATGTATCTTTTTTGGGTGAATCATTGGTGGTATGTCATTGGATGACTGATCAAGGTAAAGGTTTTCTCTTTTTAGTTAAGGAAGTTATATCATAGGTATTGTTCATCAAGATGGTAATACCTTCTTAAATCCATGTCCATGGTAGTAAAGGAAAATCCTTCAAGTTATTTCAATACAAAATAAAGCCAAAATTGATGATGACATGAGTTGTGCATCCGACTTTATGAGATACTGAAAAAAATTGATTATATTACGTAATGCATGTTTTAGATTGTTGTCCTTGTTATGTCTATTCTTTATCTATTTTTTATAGTCCATGAATGGATTCCATAATCCCATCATGGTTTTTGAATGGTATTCACTACAGTGAAGATAATATCATATAGGGTCACACAGAGTATCATATTCAAGAGTCTTACCTATTCTGTTGAATAAGTGTATATGACATGGTAGGTCCCACCACCAGGGTCTGACTATTATCCAAGTATTAATGATCATCCATGGATAAATATCTTCATTATTATTTGAATATATTATTATTCAGAGTAAATTATTTACAAAAGTTATTTACAAGTTTTTATGTAAATATATGAAAAAATATTATATGAGTGAATATTATTTTAATATAAAATGTTCATTTAGTATGCTAGAATTATGATTTGAGTTAATGAATTACTTTTATCATGTAACATACTATTATATATTATATGTATGTTATAAAATATAAATGATATATATAATGTATTTAATACATCATAACGAGTCATTTTTTTCTTATTTAGTGGGTGGTGGATATAAGAGGGTTGGGGAACCTTTTCTGAGAATTTTATGTCCCACTATATCAGCAGATAAGATATAATTTCCATGAAGGAATTCATTAAAATGGATTTAGATGTCCTCTCTCCTCCTCTCACATCTAAGAGAATAAGATCTCACATTCATGGATTCTATCATCAATATCCTTCACATATTGAAGGGATGAGATCATGATGATTGTTGTGATGTTTACGGAATCATGGGATTTCTGTGTTAGCACCCCTAATTCAATGATCAGTGTCTATATTGATTATTGAGTAATGATAGGATGATCCTTGGTAGAATGGTCATAGATACATCAGGAAATGATCTTTGGTGATGACTGATAATTGAACGTTCCACCAATTCAAATGAGGTATGTGTTCTTTTAATTATTGTGAATATTAAATTCACATGAGATACTATGACCTATATTAGGGCTTGTATCACCGAATATGATGAAGTTATGTTGCTAAGATGATAAACAATTATAAATCCCCATCCCAATGTATTTCACGTCATGCCCTGATACCTTTATTATAACCATGCATGTATGTTGATTATGAAAAATGAAATCTATTGTTCATTGAGGTGGAGTCTTCGCTTATGTATGACTGATGTTTTAATTTTTCAATACATGGATTGAAAATATGAAATATAATGACTTATCTTTAAAAATATTAATTATGTCATAAATATCTTATTTATTCATTAATTCCATATATATAGAATGGTATGTGAGGTAGTGATGAAAAATTAATTGCATTGCTTTGTGGAATTGGTAGTCTGCAGTTACACACGAGTAACGTTTACATTTCAAATGGATGGGAGGGAAGGGTATTTGATAATATCATATATTTATGGAATAATAATTATTCCATAAATATTATATATATACATATATATCTTATAAACCCATCTATATTACCATTTATCATGGGTGGTGATGAAAAATTAAAAACATCATTTCATAGAGGCGCTAGTAAGCACATACACATGAGTGATGTTTTCATTTTCCATTATATGTAAAGGAGATATATAATGGTTGTAAAAATAAGATAAAATTATTTATTTATAGTAAATATATTTATTTCATTATGTTAATATGATTATATAATATTTAAAAGAGCATTAAGAAGAATGAAACTTGAAAATTCTAAATAGGAACATGTACATTCTACATGGAAAATCTCCATTAGAAGCACATTAATGCTTATCAGATGAATATTTCGGGAATAAAAGAGACGATATGTCATAAAAAGGATTATAAGAATGTATTTATGTATATTTTGGAATATATATTGTGTTCAATGTGTGTGGATAAATGGGGACAGGAGGTCTCCTTTTCAAAGTGCGATGGGAGACACCTTAATAAATACTCTAAACTATAAAATATTATAATTTCATTTTTATGGAAAACAGAAAAAAAGGATTTTTTTATTATAGTATTATTTAAGGTTGAAATATAATCAACCAATAAAATTTAGACATAATTCAGAGATATGTTTTTGTCTTATCTCTCATTTGTAACCTGTCATGAACCCTTTTAATCCTTATTGTGGTAATAAAATATTTTCCAAAGTTGATAGTAATTATGACTAAAAAAATGAGACATACAAATTAATTCTAATATTTTGATTCCAAATATGAAATATATTTTACAAGATTAAATTTATTTAGGTGTTAAAAATTAATTTAAACATAATTATTAAAAAATCAATAGAAATAGTTTTTTTGAAAAATTACTTTTTAAGCATAAAATTGAATTTACCCCAAAATCATGTATATAATTGATTATCTGAAAATTAATAGGATTAGGAATAATAAATTGTAGTTATGTGACTCTGAAAAAACATAAAAAATAATTTAACCATTTCATTACTTATTTAAATAAAAATGGTAAAAACAATGTTCTTTTATTATAATAACCCATCACTTTTTATTTAAAATGTCATACATGAGTTACAAAATTTAATGTCATATCTTAAAATGTTTTACCATTTTCCAAAAACATATATTTTTTACTATAAAAATGTTTTCATAAACATGTATTTCATTCTTATATCATTATGATTTCATAGATTTTATGTTATTTGTTAAAAGGTATGTTTTACTATTCACCTAAAAACCATGTTCTTTGAAAAATTCAAAAAACAATCACCCTAATTGTTTTGACCTGATGAATCAAAAAATGATATTCATTTCATCAAATGAAAATTATAAAATTTTATCTATTAAATATTTAAAAAAATTATATAAGGGAAACAACTTTTATAGAACAATTATGTTCTTAAAAATCAAGTATTATAAATATTATTTCATATGAATTTATAATCAATTGAGTATTAATTTTTTACTTCATACTTTTCAGGAATTCTATTGTCCTAAATTTATTAAAATGTAAATCATTTTAAAAATAATTCATTGAAAACACTTATTTTAACATTGAATGATTTTAATCATATTACATTATTTATTTAGTTTATATTAATTAAATTAAATTTGTGAAAACTAAATAATACAATGTAATTATCATAGTTTATTTTTATATTTTTATTTTCTAATGAGTTATTATGATATGTTTTGACTCGTTTAAGTTAGATATTGTTTGTAATTTAAGCTATCATACAATGTATTATTTAATGCATAATTGCATACTTAAATATCATAGTGTTACATTATCCTTTTTTAAATAAATTTAAATTTAGAAATTTAAAATTTATTCTTAGAAAACTGAGTGTATCATATAATATTAATAATATATAATTTATACTGTATCATGATCATTAATTTATAAGACACTACTATGAAACCAAGTTTTTTATAATTAAATTTTTTAAAAACGATGGGTATATCATTATAACTATAAAAAAATTTGAATGTGCTTCCAATAGAATATGTTGATAAATGTGTACTATTTTCCACATATGACTTGTGACACACACTATATCATAGTGGTGTTGATTTTATTTTTTTTAATGATTTTGGTATTTTTTTAATTTTCCATGGAGTTTCAACATGAAACATAGAAATCTTTGATGTTTTACTAAAGTGTATAGTTTGGATGAATGATTTAGAGGAAACAATACAAGTTCCCCTATTCTACTATTTTTCTATTCATTTTGTTCTATGAATGGTTTTTCATCATGGGTGGTGCACGATTGAGTTAAAACCATGTGAGACCTATGATAAACCTTTATTTTCATTCAATGAGTATTGGTTATGGTGCAGGACTTATGCATGATTTGGTAAACAATACAAAAAGTGTATAGATCAGCTCTATAATTTCACTGAGCCATTTAAAATGAGTAGAGCATGATTTCTCAAACCGTTCAGTGTCTTCAGGTAAACTGTGTGAGTGGTTTTTGGCTAGACAATGGCATACACATGGTTGGTTCATGGTCTGACTAACCATGTGACCAAACATTATAGTCTACATAGATTCATTAAAAGTAAAAAATTTAAGTTTTCCTTCTCAATATTTTGATGCATAAACCCCTATATCCCCCCTTTTTCATAAAAACTCAGATCCTCCCACTCGGGAGTCTCCACCTTTATCCATTCATTTTTTGTCATATTATCCATAGATTCAACTAGTTTTATTCATGGAAACTCTCTTTAACGTTATTAATATCTTCTATTCTAATGAATAATGTATGTGTGTATTCATATATGAGAAGAAATAAGGGATTATATGGACATTTTTTCGATCTCAAAGTCAATGGAATTACATAGAGGACACTTTACTTGATCATGTGGATGGTGTTGTTTCAATGAAATTTACCATCAGGTTGGTTGGAAGTACTTCTGCATATGTGGAAAAGATCAGTAGTTTCAACCTAGGCACCTTGTCACTACTATATGTCATTTTAATACTATATCCTAGAGATAATTCTCATCATGCATGGATACATTTTGTTTTGGTTAGAGGATTTATCTTATGTATCAATTTAATCCTCCTTATTTCTCATATTATTGTTTAGAACCTATATTCTTGTTTTTTAATTGATATGTGACTGGACATAGTGATTCCAAACCGTGTGATTCCTTCCTTCATTATGTGGCTTACTTTTCAGATTTTTGAAAAATTATTGTGAAATTTTTTAATGAATGAAAAAAAGTGTGATTTTAAAGTATATTGAAACAATATTTTATACGGGTTTGGAAGGGTGTGTTCATTAAAATTTTAAAAGTTAATTTCTAAAGAGATTTGAAAATGTTATAATATTAATGTGTGTGTTGATTATTTTTGAAACTCAGAGTGTGAGTGCATTTTGAAAAAATCATTTGGGCCGATATGCAAAGTTTTATAGAAATCTTGGTTTTTTCATGTTGTTTTGGATAACCCTATGAAAATTAAAAACCTACAGTAATTTTGAATTTTATTATTCAAAATGGGATTTTATGTAATGGTTTTAAAGTTGGAATTTAAAATTGTGTTTTTCCAGGAGGTTTTGATCGGGGAAAATATATTTCTGATCCATTCTTTTCAATTAATGATAAATCATCAAAAAAGAGTCTTAGCATACTTTTGATGTGTTTTGAATAGTTTTTGTAAAGCCTTATTGAAATATTTTATTTTTATATTTTATTTCAAACAGTAATTTTTAGGATTCATAAGAAAGAGACTATTATATTCAGAACGTTGTGGTGACTTATTGGGATGTTTATCTCACACTTAAATTTTACGAGTTCAGGTCCATTCTAGTTGGCCTATATCTCTATTGACTGCCTAGGATAAATCTATGGTTGGATGGTGATGGTAGGTCATGTAGATACTCATTGCAGCTAGTTTTTTTATTTTTTATTTGAATTTTTATATGGTTCGTTTGACCCACATTAGTTATTCTCTAGATTATGTATATTTGTTTCTAATATTTTTGTACTTACGTTTTTATATCATGTTTCAGTGTTCTATTCTATTTATCTCTAGTTGGAGTTTTATTGGTTTTATTTACACATTTGGTTTATTTATATTATTTTAGAGTGAAATTAATCCCAATGTTCATTATATGATTCTCTTGTACTAGTTTCCTACCTATGAGGATTGGGACCACACTCAGGCATTTTACAGGACAAGTTTAGGAGTCATGTAAGATATCAGATAAGGTTACTTTGTTTGAAATTTGTATAATAACCTAAGTTATTAGTGGGTATTATGTTTTTCAATACCTTCTTGATTGTTTTGGTTTTTTTAGAGATAAGTCTGTCCATACTCAGGAGGTAGGTGTGGGGATCGTGTCACAAGCTCATTCTCGCCCTAGGCCTTGAGTTTTTATGTATAGTTAGGATTTATTATATGATTTTGGTTTTCCATTTAATGGAATTATTGGGTTATATATTTATTCCTAAAGTAGTTCTTTTTAATGGTCAATAGAATTGATTTAGTTTCTTTAGGGGACTAGGTTTGATTTTTGTGATAGAGATGGAAATGGTAATTGAAGTTTAAGGTTGGAATGTGGGGTCTGAAAACCCATATGGAATCCAAAAATTGGATTCCCAAAACATTTTAGAGACTAATTAATTATTAAAAAATATATGATAACCATGTTTCCTATCCATTCAGAATTCTTCATCCGGATTTATTTTTTATTTAGACATTTTGAACGTTGGATATCATAATATTTTTGTGCAAGGGGAAACGATTCATGGTTGTACTTGAGATATATCAGAATAATTTCATTAAATTTTCTTTTAATTATTGTATTATGACTTATATTAGTAAATTTTTATTTTTATATGAAATTTTATATGTGTTTGTGAAAAATAAATTTCACAAGGAAATTTTTTTGGATTTAAAATAATTCTTTAAGAATTTTTTATAAAATGAGTTTTCTTTAAAGAAATTTTTTGTATTGGTTTAGATCATTTTGAAATTTCAAAAATGATTTACATGTGATTTATTTTACCTAATAAAGTTTAAATGCACTATGAAATACTTTTTCATATATTAAGGGTTTTCATTGATTTCAAAATTGGTTTTGTGGAATTTTTTGGTTTTTACCCCTGCCATGTGATTATAAAAGGGGTAAGATATTTGAAACTATTTCAAATGGAAAGTGTTTATTTTATTGTGAAACTTGATTGTGGTTTTGATTTTAAAACAATTTGATGGTTGATTTGAAATTAGTTTTAAAACCTTTCTAAATTTACCATGTAAAGTTAGTGATTTTTTTTTGAATTTAAAAATGGTTTTTATTTGTTTTTTAGAGAAATAATTCGTAATTTTAATGGTTACTTGTCTTTTAAAATGGTATTTTGGGATGGTTTTTCATGATTTAGGAAGAGGAATATCTAAGTTTCTATGTACAACATTTTTTAATGTAATTCTACCAGAATGATCTAGTGTAGAAGTAGAGTGTTTGTATGAGATTCCATCCCTAATTTTTCTTAATATTTCCCTAATTGTGGATAGAGTAGGATGTGTTGGTTTCCCTTTCGTTGTATGTGCCTCATAATTATTCTAGGATATGAGACTTAGTTTATACATTATACTAGAGATATTTAGATTCTCTTAGAGACCCTCGTGTGAGTTCTTGTTTTGAATATTACCTCGGTCTTGCGTGTAAATATTTGGGGTTTTATGGAAGAGTTTCCATCCTTGGGTGAAACATTCTGGTGTTTGGTTGTGCCAATTTTGTATAAAATACTATTTATGATTTTATTCTTGTTGAGTTTAGTGAATATTTTTTTTAAGGAAGACATGGCATAGGGTTTTCATGGGAGATTATTTGGTTTCCCAATATGAGATGCGGTCCTTTTGGGAAATGTTTATGCCTTATTTTTTGTTCATTCCATTGTGTGAAGTAAATTTCAGGACAATTTGTTTTATTGTTTTTCTGGACATTTATAGGACCTAGGGTATATGCATTGATACCTAAAGGAGTGTTATTTTATATTAGTTAGATACTGGATTCCATCAGTTTATACTCTTTATTAGAATTATCATGGATCATTATTCCATTTATTTAGATATAAACAACCATGCATACTAGTTTTGACCATTAGGTTAGATTCATGTCATTTCATAATTAAAACTGCCTTCTGTTTTGAGATACTTATTCTAATTCCAAAAATTGGTTGCTTTGTTTATTAATTCATTGTGATGTTTCTTATATTAGTTTTACCCTTTTGGTTTTTCAGCAGTTGCTTTTGGTTGGTCCCAACATATATATTTTTTTAAGTTCTCATTTGATATTACATGATTATGAATTATCAGTGTTTTCCTATTTTTCTATGTAATAGTCTATCATTTATTCCAATTTTTTTCCTCAATTCTAAATACTAGGGAGACTAATATCTTGTATTCATCTGTATAGGGATTCTCTTGATCGGGGTTTGATTAGTTTTTCTTGAGGATATTTTTGATGTTTTAGGACTTATACAGTTTTTCAAGGACCCAACATTTTTCATTTCAGTTTCATGTTATAATTCATCTTCAGTTGTCCATTAATTTTTTATAATCCTATTTAGTAGTATATAGTTTATTATGGGGAGAATTGGGTCACCTACCATGCCATTATGGTGTTTATTTTTTTTACTTTATGATTTTGAAGGTAGTTTTACTCTTCTGGGGAGTTTTATCCTAAAACGATGAAAATATTGAATTTTTATTATTACGAACAGTTTTTATGCATTGATTATAAGAATCCATATGAGTTCCATAACATATCATTTTTTCTATTAATTTTGTTATGGGAATGGTTTTTCAGTATGGTTGGTGCAGTTGAGTTCAAACTAAGAAATTAATAAGAGAAATCATGTGGTTCCTTTGATGAGTTTAGGTTAGAGGAGATGTCTTGAACATGATTTGGTAAACCATTTGATAAGTTTTTATACTATCTTAGTAATATGATAATGTAATCTATAATGATTAGAGAATGGTTGGTTAAACTATACAGTGTCTTCAGTTGTACCGTGTGAGTGGTTTATTGGTACGTAATATCATGGTCATGGTTGGAATAGGGTATAGAAAACTATGTGGCCTTACCATATTTATTAAAAGTGTGAATTCCAATTTTCTACTCTTTTATTTGATGCCTCTTATACTCTATTTTCTCCCCCTCTCACTCAAATGGATTTGGAACCCCACTCAGAGTCCCTTCATTCTACTTATTTTTTATGATATTCTACCATGATTCTAGTGGTTTTCTTCATGGTAAGTCCATATAACCCTCAACGTGTCTTTTATTATTTTTTCCCTCGACTTATAATTCATCCCATGAACCCTAATATCTATTTTGTCCAATATATGGGATGTGTTGGTCTGAATAATGGGTCATTTCACATTTGGGAGGTTTTGAGGGAATATCTCGGCTTGAAGGAGTGTTCTTCATCATATGTGACAATTTCTGGCACGATCACCATTGAAACAAGTTAGGTTTTTCTTTTTTGAACTCTTCTATTACATGAATTTAATTGTTTAGTTTTTTAAAAATGGATTTTCAATTAAATTATATATATATGTATGGCTCATGTAGTACCAAGGTGATTTAAAGTGATTTTAAAAATTATCATTGGATTTAATTCCATGTAACATTATTTTAAAAATACTTAGATGGATTTCAAAGAATGATTTTGGTTTTTAATAGTTTCAAAGAGAAATATCTTGAGGTTTTTAAATTTGTTCTTATATATGTTGAATTTAAAACAATGTGTCTGGGTATTTTGAAAGTATTAAAATCATTTATAATAGTTTATTTCTTAAAAAAGGGGTTTGTT
Organism: Viscum album; assembly: GCA_963277665.1. Lineage (NCBI taxonomy): Eukaryota > Viridiplantae > Streptophyta > Magnoliopsida > Santalales > Viscaceae > Viscum > Viscum album. The sequence continues at coordinate 1,496,875,476 of OY728142.1, forward strand.
AACCCTTATGTGATTTTATTGAAAAAAATTTATAACTTTTTAGTCATTTATATTAAATTTTTAAGGATATTAATGATTTAGAAATGATAAAACGTGTTTGCTTATCTTTAAAATGTTGTCTAATATAATGTGAATTATGTTTTTAAACAATTTAGTGCCTTTGAATATTTTCAAAGGAAGTTTAAATGGTAAGTGTGATTTTATATTGACTTTCAATGGTGTTTTCATAAATTTTTCTCAAGATTAGATTAAGAATAATTTTTTAAAAATTGAATCATCTTATCATTCCAAGCATGTCTTAAAAAATATTTCTTATTTGTAATTTTATAAAGAATTATTTTTGATAAATGGTGTGAAACCATCTTTAGAACCTTGTCAATATTGTATCCCCGTGGTGGATTGTGATTCCATGAATGGATATTTATTATTGATGCAGTTTTATGTGATTATTGTTTTTTGATATAAATGGGTATAAATCTTTATGAGGTTATGGATGGTGAGGCCTGTGGGATTTTAATTTTTTTATTTTTTCTAAGTGATTGTGTGTTTTCCTAAAATCCATTTCACTCATCATTAGAGTTCTAGGGGTATAATAGATTAACTAAGTGAGCTAAAACACTAGTTGAAGAAATGGGCTGACAATGATGTTTATAGTGTTTACATAAATATGGTTAGAATAAAATGAGTGGTAGAGACATATTATATAATTTCTCCTTTTATCCCTTCAATAAAGGTGTTCTAAGGATATTATTTTTTTTATATCCTATGGATGAAATGATTACAGGGAAGATATCTTCCTTGATCAGATGGATGAAGGTGTTCTAGAGTAATTTTTTCTAGCTGATTCAATGGAACTTCCATGGATGATTAAAGGTTTAATAGTCTTGAACTAGGTTCCTTGTTTCCAATTTAGGATATTTTATTAATAGATACTAGAGGTGATTCAAACGGAAGTTGGATCATTTTTAAGATTATTTAATGTATTTATCTTTTATATCGATTGTATCCTCCCTGTTTCTTGAATTATTTTTTGGAACCATTGTTAATGTTATTAATCCTTGCGTAAATTGACATAGTGATTCCTAACTGTGTTCCTCCTTCCTTCTTTATGTGGTTGAATTTCCAAATTTGTAATAAAAAATATTGTAAAAAGTTTATAAATAAGTAAAAATGGATATATTTAAAAGTACATTCAAAATATTTTATAAATTGTATTAGACGTGTGGGTTATTTAAAATGGAAGAAGTTATTTTCTAATGTGTTTTGGAAAGGATTTAATTTAATGGTGTGTGTTCATTTTTTAAAACTCTGAGTGTGACTGGGATTTAAAAAATGTTTTTGGGATGGTGTTCCTAGTGTTACTGATATAATTATTTCCAAATATATTTTCGAAAACCATCTAAAAATTCAAAACCAGTTTTGAGTTTGATATTTTTATTTCAAAAATGGGTGTTTATGTAATGGTTTTAAAGTGGGAATATATAATGGTATTTGGTCCATGTGGTATTGGATGGTGAATTTTTTTCCTAATGACTATTTTCATTTAATAAAAACTCATAGAAAGATAATTGAAAAATAACTTTTATGTGTTGTGCTTTATTATTGTAAATAATTTTGGATGAACTTTATTTATTTATTATAGTTGAAACTAGAATATATAGGTTATATATGAAGGAAATTTCTTTGATACAGCATGTTATGGTGACATACTAGGTTATTTAGAATATTCTTCTATTCTACAATTTCAAGTCTATTCTAGGTGGTTTGTATCTCTATTGATCTTTATGAAAAAATGTAGGGTTGGATAGTGATCGTAGATCATCCAAAGTATCATTGATGTAGGTTTGGATTCAGATTCATCTTTGAGTTTTTGTATGTGATGTTTGGACCACTTTATATTATGATCTAGATTATGTATATATGTTTCAACCAGTCTTCTTTTAATGTTTTTTTGACATATTTGGATGATCTCTTCCCTTTATATCCAATTGGATGTTTGTTGATTTTATTTCCACCAATATTATATTTATATTGTTATTTTTAGGTGAAATCATATCATTAGTTTGGTCAATTATCCCAAAGAACTAGTTTCTATCCGATGGGGATCAATAATTCACTTCGGTCCATAAGGTAGACTAAATTGAGGGTTGGGATAGATGGAACCCCAGGTTGGTTCTTTATAGACTCTATAGATTTATTATTCAATTTCTTTAGTTGAGCAAATATTAAACCATCAAGATAAATAATCTGATAAATATACATACTTAATTTATCTACATTTCATAAGAAATATTCCATCCTTGGGTTGTTGTTTAAGTAGTATTCCATCCATTATTCATCTCAAATTCGAAATAATAAATAACCATAATAAATTTTCCCAATATTTGGCACTAAAATTAACTTTTAACTTATTATATGATCCATAAAATGGATGACATATTATTCCTTAAGTATCTATTCATTTATTAAAATAAAAAATGGTTATCATAAGTAATGAAAATACCCAACTGAATAGGGGTAAACCTTTAAATTAATAAATATTAGATTAGTATTTGAATCTCTAACAATAAAGCCAATTGTTTAAATAAAACCATTATATAAATAAATAATCCAAAAACTATTCAAAAATATACTTAAATAAATTTAAAACCTAAAAATCAGAAATATTAAATCACATATACATACAAAAATCAACATAAACTTTATCATAGAAATTTTTGAGTCTTAATAATCATTTAAATTATTCTAAATTTTTTATTCTATATGTTTCTAGAAATATATAAATCCCCCAAAAATAACTTAAATCACCTTGACATCAAACTAATAATTAATCCCTAAGGTTGTACATACTTTTTTATTATATATTCATAAAAATAAATTACCTCATTTTCCTCATCAACTATAATTAATCCAACATAAAGTCTATAAAAACTTAATCATATACATTATAATGGTTCTTTTAGTCTAAGTGAATTAACCAATGAATATCCCTCAAGAGTGTGAATAGAAGGGTGAAATGATGAAAACTTTTTGTGCACCGATTAATGAATTAGAAAATACCTAAGTATACTTTTTAGGGTCATTACTCATAGGTGTATCTATTCCATAGCCTGCATCCACTTGTTTGTAAAAAATGGGATATTATTTCTAGTAAACCACACACTCTTTACTTTACCAAAAATATAAGATGTTTTAATTTATATAGACTTCTCCCTACGATTTTTACTAATTTTTAATAATCATAATCTCCAGAAAAAATTGATCCCGTAACAAATTACTCACATAGAAACTGAAAGAGTTTTTTATAATTTAATCATCTCCAATAATCTCATTAATTTTTTTAAAATACATTCATGTTAGACCTCAAAAGTGTGTCTACAACTTTAATTTTATGGTAAAACATAACCTTATTTACTCATGATAGTATCCAAAACATTTAAAATATCTTCCAATAATAACATAAATACTTTTAAATGTATTTAAACATTACATGGATACAAACTATAATAACCTAGATTTGTACACCAAGATCACATGTTGAAAACATACTCTTTACATATAGGATTTGATATCGACTGAATCTACCCAATTTTCACCATACAAGACTACAATATTACACAAATTACTGAGATACATACATATTCAATAGTTTTTTTGTTTAGATCTTTAGATAATAGGAAAATAGTATTACCTAAAATAACCAGATCATTTTCTCCTAATGGTCATTTATCCCACTATACCTATATTTTCTTATTCTATAACATGTATTAAACATATCCCCCAAAACTCTCTACACATGATAACATTTTAGATAAATCATATATATTACTCTTAGTAACCTAGGGAAATGAAAACAAAATAAATGTGAGCTTAGATTCTTTATAAGAGAAGCATATGATTGAATTTATCAAAAAATAAAAAATGAAGGACATTTATATTAGGAGTATGTAATAATTAAACATTCCATTTAACTTTCAACATGAGAATGAATTATTTTCCAAGGTAAGCATAATAACATAAGTGATTATATCAAAAATAATAACTAGTTTCTTAAAGATAGAGTGCATAATGTATAAAATCATAATCTTAATACCAACGCCTCATTTAAAGAAATCATAAATAAATAGGAATGGAATATTCCAAATAACCATAGAAATTTGACTCATAAGGCCTACCGATAAATGAAGTTTCAACATAATATCAACCCCCGTAAATAACATACTTTGTCTAATAGATTTATCATAAGAAAAAAAATTAATAAAAATACAATACATAATCAATTTTCATTGATAATCAATAAATATCCATATTGATTCAAGTAAGTACAATGTCAATATTCACCAATACATCAACAAAAATACTTAGCAGTTATTAATATCGAATTAAAATTATATGTATTTAAAATGAATCCTTATTCAATAAATGGAATTCCTTTCATGAAAATGACTCTCAATCTGATTTATCTAAAATAGAGTTTTTACCTCATATAGTGTAATGAGCATACATTTAAGTCGATAATAGAAATGACTCAGAATACAACAATGATAATAAAGAACATAGACATAAAGAAGGCCATCAATCTACCAGAAATGAAGGATTTGAAGTGAATTCAAGTCTTTTTTAGGTTAGAAAGGAAACTAGAAGAAATATTTTTAAAAAAATATCCTAAAAAATTATATAGAATAGTTTCAAAAATGAAGATTAAAGTATCCTTCAAATATATTATCATGATGACGAATGAATAATATTTAAACATTATTCATAAAATAATTTACAATAATAAAATGTTGAAAATAAATGACACATAATTAATAAATTCGGGACTATAAGATAAAACAAATATAAGTGTAATTAAATTCATATTCGAAACTAAAAATAAAATAAAAAAGTACCTTTTGATAATTTACCAAAAAATGGGAATATATAATACTTTTGAAAACCCATAAAAACCATGAAATGAATTGAATAATTATGAATGACCATGATGGTTGGAAAATATATTCATGTCAGTATTCATTCCATGATACTATAAAGAAATTAAAAAATTACATGTTCAAAAATTATTAAAATATTCCTTTTTAAAAGTCAAAATAGATTGTATAATTTATTAAAAATTGACTATAAGAATTCAATTAGGAATTGAAAACCTATTTTTTGAAATAAGATAATGAATGTTGATATGGAAGAGAAAGCTTACTTACCCAAAATGATAAATAGATTTTAATTTTCTAAAAAACTATAAGACATGAAGATTTTATATGAAAGACTATGTTTGATAGCATACAAGATACAAAACACTGTTCTTAAATAAACCAAAAAAAATATTATATTTTAAATATGACTATTATTTAAATTAAAATATATAAAAATTATTTCTTACTTTATTACATATATTTAAAGACTATAATCAATATAATTTTTTTGATTAATTATTAGTAAGTATTTACTCAAATTATAGTAAATTCATTTTATTCTTTAAAAATGTATTTTCTTAAAAAATGGTTATTATAGTTTTTATGTAATAAAATATTATAATTAAACTCTAGAACATTCAATAATATTAATTGATAAAAATAATATAATTTTTTAATTCTTCATATAAAATATATCTTATAGAAAATAATTTGTATTTTTCTAAAAAATTTTGATTTTTCAATGAATAGTGAAAAAATAATTATTTTTATTGAAACTTTATTATCTTTTAAAGTGATTACGAATCATATTATATTATACGTTATTTTAAAAAATTTCGTAATTCATTTTCATTATATATATTCCAAATATAGTACATGGAATTAATTTTATACTTAAATTAAGGATAAAATACATTTATTCAAGAAGAAATTTTTCTGAAAAAACTGTATTTATTCACTTTTTTCTATTTAAAATTAAATTAAATTCATCCATTGCTATGTTTTTAATATTGAAAAATTGATTCCATATTTCAATTATGGTTGTACAAAATTGGTAAATATTTCTATTTTTTATACATTATGAATAGTAATATTAGTAAATATTTACTACCATGGTAAAGTTAAAATGGGTAAATTAAGGAGAATATATTTTGATATAAAAACATTAATCAAAAAACATGAAGTAATTTTATTTTATGATTATATTTTATCCATATTCATCTAATATTTTCATATATAACCTTTTTCCATATAGAAATGATAATGTTTTTACAATAATATATGTAAGGAAAAGAAAAAAAATGTCATTTTCTTTGTTCTATTATCGTTAAATTTTTGAAAAATGTATAAAAAGATGTTATCTTCAGTTATAAATGATTATTGAAAAGATAAATAATTTTTTTAAAATTATAATTTATTTCTAAATTTTAGTGATAAAATAAATACCTTAAATTTTTCTATAATAGCGAGTTATTAATTATTAATTAAAAGAAGAATAAAATAAATGATTTTAAAAATATTACAAGTAATATAATCTGATTAAATTATTATTTCCCACATATTTTTTAGATATATATAAAATTTATGAATTTTCTAAAGGCATGTATTCTAATTCCATGTTTTTTTATGTTTTTAATGTCAAATTTAGATAATTGTGTCAAAATTAACATCAATGATTTTTATAATAATTATTTTTTATTAAATGATATAATATTCATGAAAATATTATGTTCCTCCATGTTAATTAGATATAGTTGATAATATTATCGATGGTCCATTTATGGTTCTATATTTTTTTACTGTATCTTTCATAGATCCTAAGGAGCAAAAACATTAACACTATAAAAACTAACCAAATGTATTAAACGGTGTAAAATAAAAAGACAAGGTTGAAAACATCAGTTAAACTTGTCTTATTGTTATTAGATTACGAGATTTAAAGTCAGAATCATCTTATATAAAAATATAATAAATTTGGATCCATTTTTATTTGAAAATTAATTTATATTTATTTAATACATTAAAAAACTCTAGGAGTGGTCCCCCTCTCTCCAATAAAAGGGAACATACTCTCGTCGTTTTTTATCTATTTAATTTTTTTTAACAAAAACTTTCCAAATATCTAACTTATAACCCTCCCAATATTGTAGATTCCATTATTTGATCAAAAAACATACATGGTAATGCTTTTGTTGTAATACTTATATGGTTGTCTGATGAAGAGGAAGATAAATAACATACATTATGAGTAATACTCAAGGATAATATCGTTGTTTTAAAAATCATATTTCAATGTTTCCCTTAAAACTACTTTTCTTTTATATTACTATTCTTTAAATGTTTCGTGAAATTTCTTAGTTATGTTTCAACGGTTTCCAAAGTAAATTTTTTACTATAATAAACATTCTCTATAATGTTTTAAAATGAAATATTTTTACGGTTTTTCATAAGTGACACTTTACATTAAAAAAACTCATTTAAAATATTTAAAATATTTATTTTCTATATATTTTTCATACATTTTTATATTTTTATAATTATATTATATATTTATTTTATAGACATAAATGAATTATAAAGGACATTTTATATCACTTTTTACTTTAATTAAAAGGTTTTAGAAAGATATATTTTTATATATTTTAGATGGAAGGTTTTTAATTTAATTATGAAATATAGAATGAAAATTTTATTTTATCATATACCATGACATAAAATTTTCCATGGCCCTGTCTTTTAATCAATTTTTTTATTTTTTTTAAAAGCTTCCATGTTTTCTTCAAGAAAAAATCCTCTTTCCCTTTTGTTCTCGGAATTTTATATTTGAAAATGGGATTTTAAAATATAATGGGTATTTAAATATAAAAAATATATTTACATATGTGTTAAAAACATATTTTTAATGTTTATAAAATGATAAGGTCAAATATTCAAAAAAATATTAATGATACAGTATTGGACATTATTTATGATAACGAGAGACCCCGATAAAATTTATAAAATGGGATGAGTCCCATTATAGCACATGATGAGTGGGAGAGTCGGATACAACTTTTATGGTTTATGATACCCATTATAGCACCCCAATTAATTGGATAATTATTATTTTCTCTAGAGAATTATATTTTAAGTTGACAGCATGGTTATTTACATTATAAGGGTTATGTAAGGGTTCTATAAAAACGATGTACCATAGCACCTAAAAGACTTCACTGGGCTTGCTAATGAGTTTTCATATATATAACTTTATTTCAAAAGGTAAGATAATGATATTTTTTAAAGGAATATAATTTTTTGATAAAACATATTTTTTTAATAAATATATTTTATGGGTTCTCATGTATTCTAAAAACTCTCAAAATTATGAATTTACATTAATCTTTTTTATAAAGGGTTTTATAAAAAAATTCCTAGGTTAGATGATTTCATGAGTAATTAAATGATATATTTATCCCAATGATTATTATGTTAGAGAAAAATCTATTCTATGATATATAACTTATAATATGACTAATAGGTTTATTTATTCTTGTTATTTCCATTACGGAGTATTTTGTGCTCATTACATGTTTCAAAGAAAATCCACAAGGTTTGATGATTGGTATGAACAAAAACTAATTCAAGATGAAAGTTTTGAAGATTTATTATGAAAATAAAGCATGCTTATTATATAATGTTTTACATTGTGGGAAAATAGATACTAATTATAAATGTCCAATTATTATAACATGGTTTTGTACTGTAAGAGTTGTAACCTAATTCTGTAAATTTTAAGCATGAAATGATCCTAAAAACTCAAAAAAGTGAATTTTTGTCTATAAACTCATGATTATGTAATAATTTAAGGTTTATTTTTTATAGTTGTTATCACAGTAATGGTTAAGATAGTTTTATATTTTTAAATATAGTTTTAGTATAAGATAAATTTATTCTATAACCACAATGGCTGTCATGATAGGGATAATTGTGGATATTTTTTATAAACATAAAAAGTTGAATTAAGGATGACATTGTTATGAATATATTATTATTTATCCTCCACACAAAATAATTTTTTATTTTTTATTTCATATACTCACACTATCCAATTTTTAGAAAATGGTTGGATCCAGAATGAACCAAACTAATAATTTATGTGAAGGAAAATATGGTGGTGTTTTTATGAGAAACTAAATGGAGTATTTGATGTAATTAAAATCTTATAGTTATGAATAACTAGATATATTGAGTTATGACTAATAAAATAAGGATAGGTGAGTTTCTTAAACCATGAAATAAGATATAAATGAATATCTGTGGAAGTTACGGTGATAAAGATCATAAAGGTAAAAATATTTAATGGTATATGATTCAAGAATGTGGGAATAATTACCCAAGAAAATGTATTATAAGAATGAAAATATGTTTAACATGTTGTAAAGGTGGGTATAAATAATAATATTCCTTATAAAAATAAATTGGTTAGTTAATTACATGAATGGTAATAAATTTCATTGTAATGTATCAATTAAATGTTTTAAATGTGGGGAGTATGGGAATTTTGCTCCAATATTTCCGAGAGGGAAATATCTAGAATGAGATCAGAAAACTGTACAGATAAAGTTTTATAAATTACTGATATCATTATAGTTGATGATTAGGAATCTAAAAATAACTTTTAAAAAGTATGTATTATATCTTTTATTCTATTTTTATATTGTTGAATCATAATACATGATTGATTTTTTTTGTAAGAAAGTTTTATGGAAGAAGATGGAAAAAATGTTAACAGATTGTAAAGAGCATTCAATGATTATGCTTTTAACATATTGGGTTTAAAGTGTTATAGTAGATTTGAAGATGATCATGCCTTTAAAATAATTAAAACTTTTTTTGATGTTTTATGTGATGAGAGTAATTTTGGATACATTTTTTGAGTTTTGTAAATATTTTATGTATATGTAACCATTATTATTAAAATGTGAAAAAGTTATTTGATGAATAATTATGTTTTATTTTTGTGGAAATAAGTTTAAGGGTATAGATAGACTTTAGTGTTTATATAATCATTTATGGTTAGGGTTTTTTTGAGTATGTTTTTCAAATTTTTTGGGAATATTTTAAGAATTATATTAATATTGTTTTATTAAAAAGAAAAAAAATTAACAAATAGAAAGGTCATGGGGCTTCAACCAAAAAATATAGGGTGCCAAACATGGTATGACATTATGTAAATGTCTTGAAAATAGTGATTATTGTTGATTTTGGGAACATATATTTTATCACATAGATAAACATGGTGTTGAATATATTTTTGGTTATTAGGTTAAATATTATTTTCAGAAGTTTACTATTTTTGGAACCGTTTATGATTAATATATATGGAAATATTTTAAAATAATATGTGATTTTATTTATGAAATTAAGGAGAAATTATATTATTAAATAATTTTCATTTTAATGTATCTTTATGGTGATATAGGTTATTTATTGAAATAATTTGTATATCATGGATATTTTTTAGCATTTTCATATATATGTTGGTATGAGGCTTTATGATGGATTGAAAATATTTAGAGATAAATGAAAAATTTATCTTGGAAGAATATGTAATCAAATCATTATAATCCTTGGGTTCCCATATCAGTCATATCTTTTTGAATAATTACAGAATATATACTTATGGAATTATCTACATTAAAACAATAGTGATATTGTTGAATTTTGGAGGTAAATTTATTATTTATTCATATAATAGTTTATTCATTTTGTGATTTATATAACTTGTGATAAAAATTATGATTTTTGTTAATGTATATAGAAATGATGAATATATTTTAATCTTTGTTTTGGATTATGTGATCCATTAGATGTTCATTTTAGTGCTTCATGCATGAAAAATTCATCTTATATAATTATTTTTTGGAGAAAAAGCGATATTTTGGTAGAAATTGATTGAATATAAAATTATACTTTTTAAGTAAGAATAATTTTTTATATTCTTATTCTAGAATGTAATTAATTTCTCAACTTTAAGAATATAAACTTGAAGAAGAAATGTTATCCTATAACCCTTTTTTTTATGAATCAATGATATTTTTTACCCCTCCTTGGTTTATGGTTTTGTAGTGTTTGACATTATCATGATCATTCAATTTCTTATAATAAATAGTTGTGATAAAAAAATTATAATTTGGACATTGATTTTATCTTCCACGTCCACATTTTCACTTTACATTAATATTATCCAATTTGAAATCCTAGTCATGTGTTTTTCTATATGGCCTTCGTTTTTATTTTTCCTTTTTTCTAGAAAATGTTTTATTAAACCTTTTTAAAATGTGGTTTTCAATAATGATATTTTAGAATGTAAAAACCTTTATTTATGAGATCAAATTAAAATTTGGAGGAACAAATTTATTAAAGGGTGTATAATTTAGCACCGCATCATTTTATAAGAAATATTGTGTTTGATATCATACAAGGTACACAATTTCGAGCTTAAAAGAACCCCAAAATCTTATTATTAAAAATATGTGCATTATAACATAACTATTAAATTGGTGAAAATGAATAGGATTAACACATCTATTTAATATATATAAATTTCCTTATCAATATAAATGTATTCATAATTTTTTTTAAATAGTCACTCAAATTTTATTGAAGTCATTTTATTCTTGTAGAATATGCTTTCATAAAAATTGTAATTATTGATTCTAGTGAGAAAATGTTATAATAAATTTTTGAAACAATTATAAATTTTATTTTATAAAAATAAAAACATTTTTTAAATCGGCACATCAAATTAATCTTGTATTAAAATTTTTACATTTTTCTGAATAGTTTGATATTTATGTAAATAATGAATACATACTAATTTTGAATAATCAAATATGTGTCCCATTTTCATAATAATTTGGATGTAATATTTTAAATAGGAAAATTATATTTTTTTAATTATGAATTATAGCCATAGTAAATATTATTCGACATGGTAAAGGTAAAGTAGGATAATTAATGCTAAAAAAATTTCATAAAGACTAATAAGTGGTCCTAAAAAATTATTTAATTTTATTAGAGGAGTTAATTTCATTAACAATCATATAATATTTTAATATATCACCTTTTTTTCATATGTTAATGATTAGGAACATTAAATATATTATTTAAATAAAATATGAAGATTTTGCCTCCTTTTTTATTATTATTAAATTTTATACAATGAAAAAATGGTATGTTTAGTTCAAAATGGTCATTTGATATATAAATAATTTTTTTTAACATTATAATTTAATTCTATTGTTTATTGATGAAATAATTAACTTAAATACTTATGCAACACCGATAATGTAATTATTTAATTAAACAGAAAATAAAACAAATTAATTATAAATATCAAACGTAAAATAATTTGAATAAATTATTTTATTCCACAAATTTCTTAGATAAATATAACATGTCAGGAAATTTTTTATGGTATATATTTTAATTGCATAATTTTATTGATTTTTGTAAAGTCAAATTATATGAATAGTGTCAAAACTGACATTAATGATAATTTTTAATATAAAAAGATTTATAAAAAGATTTAAATTTGTTATAAATATTATACTCAAACAAATAATTAGTATATAGTTGGTAATATCAATAATGTTAAATTTTTGGTTTTTCCATTTTATAGTAACTTTATTGACCACTATAGAGTAAAAACTATAATACTGTGTTAATTTATAAAGGGGTTTAAATAGGTTAAAAAAATATAAGTGTGAAAACAACAACCAAAACGTCCCTATTTTGTTATATTAATGTATTTTCCTTCAAACTCATATTTTATTTTATTATTATAAATTTAATAGAATCTCAATATTCAAATTAATTTATATTAATTGAATACATTATTATGTTCCTAGAGTTCCCCTACCCTCTCTTATAAAAGGCATCCTCCCCTCCTCTTTCCTTCACACTTCTAAAACCTTTTAGTTTGTCCAGGACCTACCCAAATCCCTTCTTGATGACCCTAACCATGTACTAGATGACTATTATTGGTCATAAATCAATCCTAGGATATATTTTGGTGTAAAGGTTAATCAGTTGTCTGAAGAAGAAGAAGATAATGAACCAACATGTGGAGTTAGACTCAATGTATGGGGACTTTGTTTTAAAAATACACATTTAATATATTTAATAAAAATTATTTTCTTTCATGTACATATTCCTTTAAATGTTTAAAGAAAATTATTATTTATGCCACATTGGTTTTCGATGGAATTTGTTTTACCATAATTGACCTTCTTAAATATATTTTAAAAAAGAATCATTTTAAGGTTTTTCGTAAGGGACACATTACATAAAAAAATACATTTTAATTATTTTAATAATTTATTTTCAAAATATTATTCCATGTCAGTGTTTTTAAATTTATTTTATGGATATATTTTTATGTGCATAAATTAATTATAATTTATATTTTATCTTTATCTTTACTTTCATTAAAAAAATTCAAAAGAAATATTTTTACACAGTTTATAAGTAACATTTTGACATTATTTACAAAATAAAAAGGAATGTTATATTTTTATGGATATGGTGAAAATTACTTTTCTCCCAAAATAACTATTACATAATTTTTGGATTCATTTATAAACTTCCATTTTTTATTCAAATAAATGTAATGTTATCATTTTTTTCTTGGTTTTTAGTTTTGAAAATAGATTTTAAAAAAGAAAAGGTTATTTTTTTATCAAATAGTGTTTTAATATTGGTTCAAAAGATTTTTCCAATGCTTTTATATTGAAGTGGCGCAACATTAAAATAGTTTATTCATGATATAGTCCTAGGAAAATTTTTATGACAATGGCTAAGGAAGATATAACTTATTCAATAGGTTGAGCCCATTATAGCTTTGGATGGATGGCTAAGCCCAATACAACTTATAAAATGGGTGAGCCCCATTATAACTCTTCAATTAACATGATAATGATTATAATATCTACATAATTATTTTAAATTCATTTGTTTGTTTATTCAAATTTTAATGGTTCAGTATGGTTTCAATGTAGATGATATCCTAAAGAACCTACATTGATTTTTTCAATTTAAAATTTGTTTTTATGGAAATAAATTGATTTGAAAAGGTATGATAATTATTTTTTTTAATGTTTGATTGTAATATTCACGGTAAAAGATTATTTTTTATATGAAAATTTATTTCAGGGATTCTGTTGTTTTCTATGAAAACATCATGATTATGATTTCTACTTTTTTTTCTTATTATAAATTGTTTTATGAACATATTTGGGATGTAAATATAATTAAATGAGAATGTAAATTATTTTTGAGCTTAAATATTAGTATGTTAATGAAAAAATTCTTTTATTAACCAATGAATATAATATGACTAGCATAATTCATTATTATTTTTATGTTTTTACTAATATTTTTGGTTTTATCCGTTGATTAATGTAACACCCCTGGTAAATAAAGAATATGACATTTTCATATTTATCCATATTTGTGAATAAAATATTAATATGACTTTAAAGGGGACGCTATGCTCGATGGCGTACCCAACACGCAACAACGAGTTTCTTGGGAATCTTACGTTGCACTCTAATAATAAAATAATATTATTTTAAATGGTAGTTAACATGTAGCCGTTGTAATGGCAGGAAAGGATAGAAATAACTAAAATATGATTATATATGTTCTTAAATATTTTTACATTTATTCAATAAAAGATAAAGGCTTAAAATACGGAAAGAATTCAATTTTAGGCGTATATGCCCTAGTTTTCACTAAAGGTTCACTTATCACCTTTTGATGGAGAACCGTCATTAAATATAGTTTTGTTCACTCTTAGACATTCTTTTGGACCAAATAAAACTCTTATTAAGAATCGGGACATCAAAATTTACTTTGTGTAAATTTTTGGTATATTTCCGATAATGTTCATTTTTTTAATGAATAGTGTAAAATGTTGTATTTTAATTCAAAACCACTTTTTAATCTAATTTATTTATATGAATAGATTATATTTTGAATTGGTTTTAAAGTTAAATTAGAAAATATTTTTACCATTAAATCCAATAGTGGTCGTTGGAATCAATTTCACTTTGAAATCAGACTTAAACTAGTGTCAATCTTTTGATACTTATTGTTTCATAAAACACGCTATTTGTCATGACAGCGGGAATTAATTATTAAATTAATTAATGTGAATTATATGTTTTGAATTTTTTAAAACGGACTTCATTTTTGAATTCAGAATATCAAATATAGCTTAGGGTGAATTTTTGGGATTTTTCTGAAAAACATCAATTTTTGATGAATAGTGAAACCACTAAGTGGTACTTATAAAAACTGATTTTCCGTTTAAATGAAATATTTCCATCATTGTGTTTTGATTTTCAAAAATCCGACATACATGGTTGTCATTAAGAAGTAAAATGTGGTTCAATGAGATTAAAATAATTTTTTGGTGAATAGTAACTTATTAAGTTTTTAATCGTGATTAGTGGTAATTAGTGTAGTTTAAGGTAAAAATAATGCTTTAATAAAATGAGATGAGCTTGACACATGTCTTACCCTCATTGGTTGTATCATGGCCGACCAAGACAAGCCATGGGTCATCTTGGAGACCCCATGGATCCACTTTGGTTGGGAAATGACATAAATAACATTTTATTTATTGTAAATGTAAAATTGACACAAACATGATATGTTTTACTAAAACAATGTTTAAGTGGGGTTATACAAGTCATATTTTTGATTATAAATTTTCATTGGAAAGATAAAAAGATTTTATACATCATAGTATTTTTTTATAATTTTTAGACATTAAATATATTAAATTATTTATGACATAATAATGATGTAGCGATGACATCATTATTTGACGATTTAAATAAAATGGAAAGATAATGTAAAATCTATGAACTACACATGTATAAAACATATTGTATGAGTGGACTTCGAAGCCTTATCACCTTATCCACGAATTATATCAATGTGGGACCTTTTGAAACTGAAACACATTTTCAAATAAAGTAATATTTCTTTACTTTCCAAAAGTGCCCCTCCTCTCCTCTTATAAAAGGCCCCCATCTCTACCTCATTTAACACACTCCTAAAGCCTTTGGCTCGGCCAACACCTGCCCATTTACTCTCTCCACATCCCTATCCTCATTTTAGAGGATTCCATTTGGGCAGAATCCTTTCAAAGGAAGCCTTTAGGCTCAAATCAAAAGGAGTTACACTTTTAAAGGTAGTTCACTCTCTCATGTTCATTTGTTTTATTTTTCTTCTCCAACACCCTAAACTCTTTTTATTTACTTATTTTGTAACAACACTAGTATATTCAATATACTAGGATGTTGTTATAATATTTATTCGAGCTACACTCTCACACAACTACATCAAATGGTAAAAGAACATACGGTTTCCGTGGATGGTGAAATTCTGCCTCCTGAAACGATGATTGTTCAATACTCATTTAACACCTTAAAAGGTGGACATTATGATGTCACTATTTTTATATATGATATATAATATGTTTATGTTTTATTTATTCTTCTGTATTTTTCATTTTTGTATTACCTTTATGGCTTCCATTATGGGTATACGCGATATCTTCATTTAAGGAAGTGCGGACTACCGCCCCCTCAAAGTGATTTGATTCGTTAAATACCATATGTGGGATGTATAAAGGATGGAAATATGATATTATATATGATATTATAATGGAATTATAATCTACCTTTATATCATTATTATTCCATTCTATAAAATACGAAATAGAAATGAAAGTAGCATTCATGCGTACGTACGGCTTACCGTCTCCATGAACGGTGCATTTCATTTCTTACCTCTAAACGATTATGTAATGTTATAAATGCATGCATGTACTGGATATATATGAAATATATGATATCTACATAATGAATACAATTCTGTATATAATAAACATTTGGCCACACGAACAACATGTAATTGTAAGAAATCCACTTTCGACTTAAGAACCAAATATTGGCAAAACAAATATTATTAACATAAATGATTACATAATGTTTATGACATGGTAATAAGTGGTATAAAAGTAATAATGAACTTGAAAAAGGTTCTTAAGGAATTAGAAATTAACTCAAGTTTATTATTCAGGAGATTAAAGAACGATCGAGTCAAGTCGGACCCGAGGTAAGGGACCCTACTCCTCTCTTTCTTTTTAAGAGCACACTTTTATGTCATTCCTTTTAAAGCTCATATTTCTTGTTATTGGGATGATATTTTATATTACACTTACTGTAATTTTTATGTTCATGTGATTAGAGACCCTATTCTCTCTCATCAATCCATTTTGGAAGTTTTGATTGGCGCCGTTAGGCTGCCGAACATTCGTAAGAGATCTAACCTCTCTCTTTCTTTTTTAGTACTCTCCTTTATGTCACTTCTTTTAAACTCTTCATTGAAATGTTGGTGGATTTTCTTTTATATTCCACTTGCTGTAAATTCTATTGTAATATGATGGGATACTCTATTTGATCTCATCAATCCATATTCGTAAGTTTTATGTGGCGCCGTTAGGCTGCCGAGTTTTCGTAATAGATTTTTTCATCTCACTTTTATTCCCGTGAGATTTATGCTACATTTGCCACAAATTACATTGAGTGGTGTATGTACTGCACATTATTCTACTCTTTGTGTAATATAATTTCGTTTATGAGTATTTACATCAATGACCTATTGTCTTTCTTTCATGGGGTGTATGTTTTGAAAGATACCCAAGTCGGCAAGGGAACCTTTCACCCTCCTCTTTTTTAAAAGACTCCTTTTATTGGGTCTTTTAATTTACATATTTTTATTTTGGGATATGTTCTCATACATCCTTATTGATGTAAATTTTATGTCCAAGTGATGAGATACACCTTTTATCTCTCATCAACTCATTTTGATGTGATGCCGTTAGGCTGTCAAGGGAACTTTTTAACCCAATTTCGATTTCATTGGGTTCAACTTGTAGCCATTGAATATGTCATCCATTGAATATGTGTGAATGAACATTTATTGTTTTACACTTAATATCCACTTATATTGGGTGTATATATATTTTTCACACATATTTTTGAGATTTATTTGTCCTTAATTTAAGGATACCTTCTTTATAAGGGATTTCATCACATTTGACATTTCTATTGAGGGTTCATTGTTGTTATGCACCAATTCACTCTTATATGGTGTATATACTGTCCTTTGGAGTATTATATCATGAATCCTTTTATTCTCATGATATTATAAAGTTCTGACTAAATGTTATTCTTCAATTATTGTATTCAAGTGTCTCTAATTTTGGTAAAACCCCTTTAACCAAAGTATCGTTTTAAATGTTTTAATTATTTGTTCTTATTAATATCCATGTTTTAAAAATGGTTTTAAAGATTTATTTATTTGGATATTAATGGTTTAAAATGTTAAAAGCTTCAAGGTGGTATGGGACACTTTGATTCAAAAATCTCTTTATTAAATGTTTTAAATGGTTTTGGAAATGGTTTCTTTTTGAATGGATTCATTATTTCAATATCCTAAAATGTTATATTGTGATTGAAATGTGGAAATGTTATGTTTCCTTTATTCATGTTTATGTGATACGATTATGTTATGGTTCTTGGGAATTGTTATGAAGAACGGGTGGTTCCGTGATAAACTAAGGGCGGGTGAGCCCGATATAGCTCTCTAATGCATTGGGTAACGCGAACGAGTGAAACGTTAAGGTTTCTCCGAAGAGATTTAGGGAATATACTGTGATGGGTATTCCAAACATAACCAAGAGGGTTAATCCCTACGTAAGAATGTTATGAATGCCTCAAGTTACCTTTATGTCTTATGTTTTCTATGATTTATTCATGATTTGATATGCCTATGTTTTATGGGTAAAGTATGATTTCATTATTATGAATATATGAACTCATGTTTCCTTTGCATATTTTTATAACCCTTACTGAGCTTTTTATGCTCATCCCAAGTTTTTGAAATGCTTTTCACAGGTCAAGGGAAAGGTACATGATGTGACGATAGTGTCAAGGATGTGTCAAGAAAGAATCTGTGTTTTATTTTAAATATGTTTCCATTGATGGGAAGAATGAATATTGTCTTTTATGTAACCACCTTGTTTAAATGTGGAATGTAATGAAAGTTTCATGATCTAATTCTCTAAAACTCTAAACCTGAAAAGATCCTCAATGTGTAATCTTGTAATAACTCAAGTTTAAGTAAGGTTTAAGGCTAGGGCCTTATAGTTGGTATCAAAGGTCGGTTTAGATAACTTTAGAGGTTAGGGAACTCTTTAAGCATAATTGACAATTACCATAATGGTTAGGATTTAAGAAAGAGTCTTGGTTTAGATAAAGTGAATGAGTATGTATATCTTATTGTCTATCTTACTCATTAGTACATGATGGTTTTGTTGATATACTCACACTAACCTTTTTGGTTTTAGTAAATGGCTGGATCTAGCAGGCACCAAAGTAACAGTGGATGTGAAGGAAACTGTGACAGTTTTTTGAGCAAACAACTGAATGATATGGGAGCTTCAATGAGAACTCTTTTGATTATCCTCAACCAACTATCTGGAGTCATGATTGACCACCTAAACCTTGGAGATTTCTCTAAGGCATCATATATGCAAGAAACAAATCCCTACGGAAGTACAGGTAATAATCATAAAGGTAAGTGTGTTCAAAAACCTATGTGTCAAAGATGTGGAAAAAAACACATAGGAAAATGTTTCAAAGGGACAGAAATATGCTATAGATGTGGAAATGAAGGTCATAAGGCAAGAACCTGTCATGGAAAAAGGAAGCATCCAGTTGACTCGAGGAAAGGGAAAGAAGTTCTTTCTGAGGGATCAATTGAATGTTTTAAATGTGGTGTGCATGGTCATTATGCAAACACATGTCCTATGAAGAAGTTTCGTGAATGGGGTCACCAAGAGCGTACCAATATTCGTTTACCAATACCTAATGCCATTCCGATTGAGGATGAAGAAACTGACAATGACCAATCAAAGGTATGTACTATTTCATGACTATTGTTTTCTTATTTTGGAATCTTAGGATATGATTCATGATTTTGTTTTTAGGAAAGAGGTATTTAGGAATAAGTTGGAAAGGAATGGATAATGGATCATGAAGAATGTTGAATGAGTAAGATGTCAACATATAAGGGCTTCAGGAGTTAGGGTGAAATTCTTAAGAGTATTAAGTCTCTTTTGATGATGGGGTTACATTATAAGACTTTTTATATTATGTGTAACCCTGATGATTAATATAGGAAAATTTTATTCAAGTAATAGCTATCTTTTCTTTTGTGGACATAGTTATAAAGAACCATTTGGGTTTATATGATCCTTACTTTTGAGGTAATTATGGGTTACCATATGTTATGAGTGAAGTGAAAGGCATGAGTTAAAATTGAGGTTAAATTATGTTATGGTTATTTTTGATGATTTTATCCCTTTTGGGGTAATGATTTTAGAATTATATAGTTTTGGAAAAAGGACAACACGCAGACCGTGTGACAACCCGTCGCGTCGGACAATGCTGCGGGAATCGAACCCACAACCAAAGTGTGACTGGTATTTATCGCCTACCACTGGACTACGTAAAGTCCCTGGTTAGTTTGACTGATTCATTTTAGTTATATGGTTTTATGAATTAATAGTAAGTTGATTTTGGAGGATATGTGATTAGGATAATTACTTTTCAATGTGAGACTTTAGGAGAAACTGATGCTGTTTGGAGATAAATGTTACGATTTAACATGGAAGACTATGTGACTAAATCCTTCAAATATTTGGGTTTCAATATTATATTGGTTTACTTTGAAGAATTTTATGGACAAATTGTTTATCGGATGGTCCTCGTTGAACTTTGGGTTTTGTTGGACAAATTTTGGAGATTAAGAATAGATTTTCTTTTTATAAGGGGTTATCCTTTTTTGGATTATCTGATCTTGTACTAACCTTTTTGGTTTTGGTTTTGGTTAAAGCCTGAATACATGGGATGTATATAGTTCTCTTTTGGGGATTAGGTGATTCTCTTGAAGTTGATTATAGTACTCTTAATGCGAACAAGTCTCCCCAAATACTCGTCTTTTGGAAAAAATACGAGTTTGACTAAGGAATCTAGTAAAAGTTGAAAGTCAACATGATAAGTGATTATGCTTTCTTATGAATAAATTCCTCAATAAAAAGTAACTTAAAACAAAAATTTTGTCTATTAACTTTTCCTACTGGGGAACTCAACACCGTTTAACCCATCACAAGTTTGTGATTTTCTTATTGTTAACTTTCTCCTAAACATGTTTTCTATCACTCTCCATCGGAACATGACCCTATGTTTTCTCCTCCATGTCCATATTTTCATACTTAGAATCCTAGTATGGGTTAACTCGGGTGACCTCTGTGCTTATCTTTCATTATTTTAAAGTGATTGTTTTACCGACTCTTGTTCCGATGTGGGACGTTCAAGGATGTTTCCAAGCGCAATTTTAAAATTGCGAGGACGCAATTCCCAAAAGGGGGGAAGGATGTAACACCCCAGGTAAATAAGGAATATGACATTTTCATATTTATCCATATTTGTGAATAAAATATTAATATGACTTTAAAGGGGACGCTATGCTCGATGGCGTACCCAACACGCAACAACGAGTTTCTTGGGAATCTTACGTTGCACTCTAATAATAAAATAATATTATTTTAAATGGTAGTTAACATGTAGCCATTGTAATGGAGGGAATGGATAGAAATAAATAAAATATGATTATATATGTTCTTAAATATTTTTACATTTATACAATAAAAGATAAAGGCTTAAAATATGGAAAGAATTCAATTTTAGGCGTATATGCCCTAGTTTTCACTAAAGGTTCACTTATCACCTTTTGATGGAGAACCGTCATTAAATATAGTTTTGTTCACTCTTAAACATTCTTTTGGACCAAATAAAACTCTTATTAAGAATCGGGACATCAAAATTTACTTTGTGTAAATTTTTGGTATCTTTCTGATAAAGTTCATTTTTTTAATGAATAGTTTAAAATGTTGTGTTTTAATTCAAAACCACTTTTTAATCTAATTTATTTATATGATTAGATTATATTTTGAATTGGTTTTAAAGTTAAATTAGAAAATATTTTTACCATTAAATCCAAGAGTGGTCGTTGGAATCAATTTCACTTTGAAAGCAGACTTAAACTAGTGTCAATCTTTTGATACTTATTGTTTCATAAAACACGCTATTTGTCATGACAGCGGGAATTAATTATTAAATTAATTAATGTGACTTATATGTTTTGAATTTTGTAAAACGGACTTCATTTTTGAATTCAGAATATCAAATATAGCTTAGGGTGAATTTTTGGGATTTTTCTGAAAAACATCAATTTTTGATGAATAGTGAAACCACTAAGTGGTACTTATAAAAACTGATTTTCCGTTTAAATGAAATTTTGCCATCATTGTGTTTTGATTTTCAAAAATCCGACATACATGGTTGTCATTAAGAAGTAAAATGTGGTTCAATGAGATTAAAATAATTTTTTGGTGAATAGTAACTTATTAAGTTTTTAATCGCGATTAGTGGTAATTAGTGTAGTTTAAGGTAAAAATATTGCTTTAATAAAATTAGATGAGATTGACAGATGTCTTACCCTCATTGGTTGTATAATGACCGACCAAGACAAGCCATGGGTCAACTTCGGGACCCCATGGATCCACTTTGGTTGGGAAATGACATAAATAACATTTTATTTAATGTAAAAGTAAAATTGACACAAACATGATATGTTTTACTAAAACACTTTTTAAGTGGGGTTATACAAGTAATATTTTTGATTATAAATATTCATTGGAAAGCTAAAAATATTTTCTACATCATAGTATTTTTTTTATAATTTTTAGACATTAAATAAATTAAATTATTTATGACATAATAATGATGCAGCGATGACATCATTATTTGACGATTTAAATAAAATGGAAAGATAATGTAAAATCTATGAACTAAACATGTCCAAAACTTATTGGATGAGTGTATTTCGAAGCCTTACCACCTTATCCACTAATTATATCAATTTGGGACCTTTTGAAACCAAAACACATTTTCAAATAAAGTAATATTTCTTTACTTTCCAAAAGTGCCCCTCCTCTCCTCTTATAAAAGGCCCCCACCTCTACCTCATTTAACACACTCCTCAGGCCTTTGGCTCGGCCAACCCCTGCCCATTTAATCTCTATACATCCCTCTCCTCATCCTAGAGGATTCCTTTTGGGCAGAATCCTTTCAAAGGATGCCTTTAGGCTCAAATCAAAAGGAGTTACACGTTTAAAGGTAGTTCACTCTCTCATGTTCATTTGTTTTATTTTGCTTCTCCAACCCCCTAAACTCTTTTTATTTACTTCTTTTGTAACAACACCAGTATCTTCAATATACTAGGATGTTGTTATAAGATTTATTCGAGCTACACTCTTACACAACTACATAAAATGGTTAAAGAACATACGGTTTCCGTGGATGGTGAAATTCTGCCTCCCGAAACGATGATTGTTCAATACTCATTTAACACCTTCAAAGGTGGCCATTATGATGTCAATATTTTTATATATGATATATAATATGTTTATGTTTTATTTATTATTCTGTATTTTTCATTTTTGTCTTACCTTTATGGCTTCCATTATGGGTATACGCGATATCTTCATTTAAGGAAGTGCGGACTACCGCCCCCTCAAAGTGATTTGATTCGTTAAATACCATATGTGGGATGTATAAAGGATGGAAATATGATATTATATATTATATTATACTGTAATTATAATATACCTTTATATCATTATTATTCCATTATATAAAATACGAAATAGAAATGAAAGTAGCGTTCATGCGTACGTACGGCTTACCGTCTCCATGAACGGTGCATTTCATTTATTACCACTAAACGATTATGTAATGTTATAAATGCATTCATGTACTGGATATATATGACATATATGATATCTACATAATGAATTAAATTATGGATATAATAAACATTTGTCCACACGAACAACATGTAATTGTAAGAAGTCCACTTTCGACTTAAGAACCAAATATCGGCAAAACAAATATTATTAACTTAAATGATTACATAATGTTTATGACATGGTAATAAGTGGTATAAAAGTAATAATGAACTTCAAAAAGGTTCTTAAGGAATTAGAAATTTACTCAAGTTTATTATTCAGGAGATTAAAGACGATCGAGTCAAGTCGGACCTGAGGTAAGGGACCCTACTCCTCTCTTTCTTTTTAAGAGCACAATTTTATGTCATTCCTTTTAAAGCTCATATTTCTTGTTATTGGGATGATATTTTATATTACACTTACTCTAATTTTTATGTTCATGTGATGAGAGACCCTATTCTCTCTCATCAATCCATTTTGGAAGTTTTGAGTGGTACCGTTAGGCTGCCGAACTTTCGTAAGAGATCTAACCTCTCTCTTTCTTTTTTAGTACTCTCCTTTATGTCACTTCTTTTAAACTCCTCCTTGCAATGTTGGGGGATTTTGTTTTATATTAAACATTCTGTAAATTCTATTGTAATATAATGGGATACTCTATTTGATCTCATCAATCCATATTCGGAAGTTTTATGTGGCGCCGTTAGGCTGCCGAGTTTTCGTAAGGGATTTTTTCATCTCACTTTTATTCCCGTGAGATTTATGCTACATTTGCCACAAATTCCATTGAGTGGTGTATGTACTGCCCATTATTATACTCTTTGTGTAATATAATTTCGTTTATGAGTATTTACATCAATGACCTATTGTCTTTCTTTCATGGGGTGTATGTTTTGAAAGATACCCAAGTCAGTAAGAGAACCTTTCACCCTCCTCTTTTTTAAAAGACTTCTTTTATTGGGTCTTTGAATTTACATATTTTTATGTTGGGATATGTTCTCATACATCCTTATTGATGTAAATTTTATGTCCAAGTGATGAGATACACTTTTTATCTCTCATCAACTCATTTTGATGTGATGTCATTAGGCTGTTAAGGGAACTTTTTAACCCAATTTCGATTTCTTTGGGTTCAACTTGTAGTCATTGAATATGTCATCCATTGAATATGTGTGAATGACCTTTTATTGTTTTACACTTAATATCCACTTATATTGGGTGTATATATATTTTTCACACATATTTTTGAGATTTATTTGTCCTTAATTTAAGGATACCTTCTTTTAAGGGATTTCATCACATTTGACATTTCTATTGAGGGTTCATTGTTGTTATGCACCAATTTACTCTTATATGGTGTATATACTGTCCTTTGGAGTATTATATCATGAATCCTTTTATTCTCATGATATTATAAAGTTATTAATAAATGTTATTCCTCGATTATTGTATTCAAGTGTCTCTAATTTTGGTAACACCCCTTTATCCAAAATATCGTTTTAAATGTTTTAATTATTTGTTCTTATTAATATCCATGTTTTCAAAATGGTTTTAAGGATTTATTTATATGGATATTAATGGTTTAAAATTTTAAAATATTCAAGGTGGTATGGGACACTTTGATTCAAAAATCTCTTTATTAAATGTTTTAAATGGTTTTGGAAATGGTTTCTTTTTGAATGGATTCATTATTTCAATATCCTAAAATGTTATATTGTGATTGAAATGTGGAAATGTTATGTTTCCTTTATTCATGTTTATGTGATACGATTATGTTATAGTTCTTGGGAATTGTAATGAAGAACGGGTGGTTCCGTGATAAACTAATGGCGGGTGAGCCCGATATAGCTCTCCAATGCATTGGGTAACGCGAAGGAGTGAAACGTTAAGGTTTCTCCGAAGAGATTTAGGGAATATACTGTGATGGGTATTCCAAACGTAACCAAGAGGGTTACTCCCTACGTAAGAATGTTATGAATGCCTCAAGTTACCTTTATGTATTATGTTCTCTATGATTTATTCATGATTTGATATGCCTATGTTTTATGGGTAAAGTATGATTTCATTATTATGAATATATGAACTCATGTTTCCTTTCCATATTTTTATAACCCTTACTGAGTTTTTTATGCTCATCCCTTGTTTTTGAAATGCTTTTCACAGGTCAAGGGAAAGGTACATGATGTGACGATAGTGTCAAGGATGTGTCAAGAAAGAATCCATGTTTTATTTTAAATAGGTTTCCATTAATGGGAAGAATGAATATTGTCTTTTATGTAACCACCTTGTTTAACTGTGGAATGTAATGCAAGTTTCATGATCTAATTCTCTAAAACTCTAAACCTGAAAAGATCCTCAATGTGTAATCTTGTAATAACTCAAGTTTAAGTAAGGTTTAAGGCTGGGGCCTTATAATTTAAATGATTTTCATAGGTTTTATGGATAAGTAAGAACAAATATTAATTCAACTTGAATGTTATGAATATTTTTCATGAAAACAAATTCAGTTTCTATTTTAATGTTTTTTATTATGAAAAAATGGATAATTAACAAGGTTTTCCACATTATATAATATAGTTTTATTATAAATGTGGTATTACATAATTATATAAAATTATAAACTTTAAAAGATCATAAAAATACATGAATGTAAAATATTGTATCAAAACTCAAGATTATGTAATGATTTAAGGCCTAGTCCTTTGATAAACATTCTCTAAGTGGTTCTGAGTACCAAAGAGATGAAAATTTGACATAATTTTTGAAAATTATTCCAAATTAAAAGAAAAAATATAGGGTTTAGTAGAAGAAATATAAAATTTACCCAATGATAATTTAAATTTACGAAACCCCCATAAATATTAAGATTATACAATAAACCCATATAGATTTTGAAACACTGGAATAAAAACATCATGAAGATATAAATTAAAATTGAATTTTAATTAACATGATTAATGGCTGAATAATGATATGATATTAAAAATATGTATAATATACATTATATGATGGAAATTGTGGAATTATTTAATTCATGTCTAGAAGAAGGAAGTTTTGAGATATGAATCCATCACTTTGGATTCCCACATGGTCTCACGCATTTTGAAAGCCTATTTAATATATTTATATTTTTTATTCACATAAATATAATATAAATTGAAAAGTATCATTTTTTATTTCTTTTATTCATAACTTAATTTTACACATGTACTTCCAATTATTTGTTAAAATCTTTTATTTAACTGTTAATTATTTTATTACTCATTCATATTTGATCTGGTAGTCATAGTATTTTCTACTTTTTCATACTTTTAGAATATTAATAATTGAAATCAGGAGTCATATATCACATTTATACATTAAATGAAATTTTATAACTATCCATGTAAGGAAGTTCAGAAAAATGATAGATAACCCTCAATGACGAGGTATTTTGTAGGTATGCATGAGAAGCATTTTTATTTTAAATAGAGGGAATGGAATGAAATTATATAATGATTTATCTTTAAAATAACTTAATTATATACTAAATATCATATTTATTCAATATTTATAAATATAATAATCCATATTATGTGGGGTTAAAAATTAATTGCATCGCTTCGTGTAGGCGATAGTACGCATGTATACACAAGTAATTTTTATATTTTCCAAAATATAGGAGGAAAGGTAATTATTTATTATTTTTTCTATCTAGAATAATATTATTATCATATATTTCATATATATTCATTAAAAACAACTATATAACAATAAATTAGAGGTATTGGAGATTACTTATATATATTGCTTCAGGGAGGCAGCAGTTCGTACACCCACATGTGTGATATTTTTATTTTCCATTACATGGAAAGAAGATAGAATAAAGTTATACATGTAAGGTAAAAACATTACACTATAGTAAATATATTTATGTAACTATTTTTAAAAGGTTAAAGAATATTATGAGGTGTTTTAAGAAAATTAATCTTGAAAAATATCTGTAAGAATATATACCTTTTCCTTGGAATTTTTCTATATAACACATTAAGGATTCTTGGATGGGTACTTTTGGAAGCCCAGAACCTATAAGTATTGAATAAGGGTGTTAAGAGGGTAAAGGGGTAGATATTTATTAAGATAATAGGCTCAAGGTGCGTGTAAAAGTGCTGAGAGGAGGTACCATTTTAAAAATGAGAAGGGTGACAATTTTGTAACTACTCAAAAATTTAATATAATATAATGTCATTTTCATTGAATGTGGAACAAAATGAAAATTGTATTTAATATAGTATAATTTAAGGTAAAAATCCATCCAAAAAAACATAAAACTTTTATTCATAGATTATTCTTGATATATTTGATTAACCCATAGTTAACCCCTTTAACTCTTATTGTGGTGATAAAATTGTACTATATAAATATACAATTCAACAAATAGTGAACAGAATATTATTTAAAAATTAGAATATTTTGATTCCAAATGAGGAATTAATTATAAAATATTAAATTTCTAAAGGGTATAAAATTTAATTTTAATTCAAGTAAATCAGTCATAATAAAAAACCATTTTTAGAAAAATGTTTTTTCAGTATAAAAAGGAATTTATGTGATCATGTATAGAATGTATTCCCATAAAATTAATTAGATCATGAATAAAAATATAGATTTATATAACTTAAATAAAATCTAAAATTGACTGTCACATTTTAATTAATTAAGTAATGTGTAGGATAAAAAAAGATCTCTTAGTATATTAAAACATCACATAGGATTTAAAATACCATACATGGGTTTCCAAATTAAATAAAAAGTATTTTAAAATGTTTTATTATTATCCTTAATCATATATTCTGGTCTATCTAATGGTATTTATAAAATTTTATGTTATTCTTGTATCATGATAATGTCATAAATGTAATGCTATTTGTAAAAATGAAAATTTTGATGATTAACATAAATATTAACCTTTTAAAAACATCTATAAAATTTAGCCAAAGAATTTTTTTTCAAGAGGAATAATAAAGTTCATTTTATAAGATTAAAATTATAAAATTTATTAATTTTTCTTTTAAATGAAAATATTAATTTTAAATAAAAACATTATTTATATAAAAATGACTTTAAATCTTCTATTATTATCAATCTTATTTAAATTAAATTAATAATTAATTGGGTGTCAATTTATTAGTTCATACATAGAAGTCTTTTTAAAGAGGTCAACTTATTAAAACAAAAAATATTTGGAAACCAATTTTTTTATAAATACCCCTCTTTACCATTGAATTATTTTAATCATTTCAAAATAATTAATTATTTTATAATCATTAAAATTCATCAATAAAAAAAATGTAATTATGAAAATTTATTAGTATCTTTACATTCACTAAAGTTTTTTTATAATATTTCATGAATCATTTTAGTTTATTGTCACGTGTAGAATTAACTATTGATCATAGTATTATATAAAAGTAAATTATATATTAAAATCTCGAGGTATTATAAATCCTATATTGTGGGAGGGGGGTTACGCTCGATAAACTCCTCTCATAGAGGGTTTTTGAAAAAATATTTCTATCATGTTCAAGAGAAGAATTCAAGAATTTTTAAAATATCATACATGTATAAGAACTAAAATATGGGACACATGGAACACACAACATAATGAGTAATGGGATAAAGCATATAGGGAATACCTTTGATGGGGAGTTGAAGAAAAATGTTTATTAATATTTGAGTTGGTACCCAAGAAACAACATCATTTATACTTTATGATAAACATATATTCATTAGATTTATATTCATAAAATTTTTATCATATCATGATTGTTCATCAGCATGATATTTTTGTGATAATTTCCTAAGAGTTGCTTTCACACTATAAGGTTAATGTGGATCCCTAATATGATAAGAACTGAGAAGTTCCATAACACTATTCTTGAACATATGTTCTGTAAAGGGATAATATAATTTTATGGGACACAAATGATAAATACTATCAAGGGTAGAGACTCAAAATACTTCTAGCAACCTTCTCATGGTGTATTCCCTTGGTAATTTCTAGGAGGATATTATGAGAATGAGACCCACCAGAAGGAAGTCCACATTTATAAGTTTCATTGGTTGTTACGCTCTACGGATGTGTGTATTGGTCCTTAGACTTTAAAATTATTATTAATGGGTTTTAGGAATTACAAACTTAGATATATTAGTGATAAATATTATGACATATGTTTCTGTTGAGGTAGGAAATATTGGCTATGTCACGAGTAATACTGAATTAATGAATAATGAGAGAAAATGTTTCCCTTTATGTTCCATAACAAAAGATGATATCTCAATCCCTTTGATGATAATGATATATCCAAAATAAATCCATGTCCATGTTGTTCTATATGCAAGTTCGATTTTCAGGATATCAAATAATGATTAATCAAGCACATGGGTTGATGAAAGTTGCATGAAACCCACTTGATTGGAGATATTGAGGAAAAGGGATTCTAATACTTGTTAAACATTATTACGAGGTTACATGTCATTGATGTATTAAATTCCTTCTATTTGTGTGCCTTGGCATGTTGCTAGATGCTAAACTTTTACTTTGGGAAGGTTTCCCTAATTCCACTAAGAAAGAGGCCTAGAGGCTCATAAACTAAGTGTATCCGGAATCTAATTTAAATAAATTATTCTTTAATAAGTATAATAAAAATTATTCTCGATTGAGTTTTAATAAATATTCATGTATATCTGAATGCATTTATTTTGTCTCTAGGTAATCGAGAGAATATTTTACAGATATAATATTTAATAAATTTTTTTTTCTATTTTTTTGTTAATATAATATTTATTTTTTTATCGGATAATAATGCAGTTATATTTATTAAATAAATAAAAAGTCATTATTCAAGTCTTGATAAATACTGAGGAGTATTAGTGGACCATGTTTTGAGTCTAGTGAGAAATAATAATATTAAATACTATTTCCATAAAGTAATATTTAATTGTAACATGCAATTAAGAACATGTCAAAAAAATAATAACATTGACATTATTATTTTAAATGGAGGGTTTCTGTCACAAACCGGGTTGGGTCGCCATCCGACCCGACACCTGACCCAGTCCACGACATGGCCCTAAGGGAGTTCCCATTCCCCATGGGCTAGCACAAGTGCCTGGATATCAAAATATTACACATGGGAACGATTAACCTGAAATAGAAAACACAGAACCACTGATAAGTAATATAAAATGAAACAGTGAACTGGCGACCAAACAGACCCATAAACTAAAAATAGATTTAAAGGTTTACAACTTGGTCAAAAATCCAAAAGTCAATGACAACAAAAGAAACTAACTCTAACTCAAGACTTTAAGAAACAATAGAGGGGAAACATCCTCATGCCACAAACAACAAACCTGCACGAGAAGACCATCAATGACCAAAACCCCATCGCTGAACATGATGCCTCAACCTGGAATACATAGAAAACAGGTTCTACATACACCCAAAGGTGTATGTAGGGTGTGGTCCAAGGGCCCAATAGGACGTCGCCCAATAAAAAGGTTCAATGCATAATTATTAAATGAAAAATACATTAACTGTATTAATTGAAGAAAAGATATAAATACTTGAACAGTTTATAAGAATATCAAATTAAAGAAATTAGTTTCAATTGCAAGAAATTAAATTATAATACACACACACTCACTTTTTAAAATAGCCAGTGTGTCACGCTGACGAGCGTAAAGTAACCAATGAGAACCAAATATGGGAGAGGCCTCATGGGAGTTAGCTAGCATGGGCCCCTAGATCTTCGTGTCTTGGTGAAACGTGGATTAGAAGGCCAAAACACTCATTAAACATGGATTAGAAGGCAAAGACCCTCATAAAAACAAGTCTTAGAAGGCCACAACCCTCAAAAAAGCATATGTTTAGTTAGTGTTGCAATCGTCAGTCTATCCGGTGAAACCGAGTCGAGTCACCTCCAGAACTCTAGCCCCCTAGTCTAGTCCACCCTCCTAGCTACCCGAGCTTCCCAGTTTGTGCTTAAATAAGTTTCAAGTTCATTTCACATGTCACAATAAATCATAAAATCCAAACAGGGTACTTACAAAAACAAAATAACAATTTATACACCTAAATCTGCTTTTAAAACCATACACACACCAAAATATTTTCAAAACATAATCTGTATTGCTTAGATACTCAATTAAACTGTCTGTACAATTTAAAAGACACTTGTCACTAAAAATCCACCACATAGGCACGTAAACACCATTTTGAAATATGGCACACACTAAATAATTTTTTAAACACGTTTCACACCATTTTCATAATTAAGTAAACAATAAATAAAATTATAATGAAAGAGAAAATGGGTGTCACTTGTCTTTGGACAAACTAAAGTAACCATTTATAAATTCAAACACATTCACATATGACACACACTAAAATAAAATTTTAAAGTGTGACCTGCACCACCCAAATATTTTTATGGAAAAACATTACACCATATGAAAATCACAATTGCATAAACCACATAATTTAACAAGCCAAAAAATAAAATCTTATAAAACAATTTAAAATAAATGGCTTGGCATTAACCACTAAACCCAAACAAACCAATCATTTATAGCTAAACGCACATGACATCATGTCAAAAATACAAATTTCACCACATGCACAAGTTAATAAGCTAACAACATAATTTAAAAATCATTAACAACTGACTAGATAAAAGTTTACAATAGAAAATACACACGTACATAAACATGATACTAACAATTTCAATGAAAATCAAACTCCAATAAAAATTCACTTCACTCTAAAAATAATAATTATATAACATGTTAAAAAAATTAAAATTGAAAATTAATTTATCAAATAATTATTAGATATGGAACCACCTACCTCTGTTGAAAAAAAACACTAGAAAATTGTTGTGAAATTCCAATGTCAAACTTCAATCACCCGCCATTTTCATCATAAGGAGCCAAGAGCGGACATTAATTCAAGAACTCAAACCATAAAATTGAAATTAGAAACCTCAAAAAAGGACCCCTATGAAACAAGAACAAACCTTATAATGGACACCGTACCCGTTGAAAAAAAAACAGTCAAAACAAAACTCAAATAAAAGAGGGGAGGGACCTATCAGAAGGCGTACGATGCATGAGGAAGGAAAGAAAGGTGCTAAAGGGTGTTTGGGGAAGGGTTACATTTCATGTGGTAGGCCTGGGATAGTGCAGGTTGTCCGTCACAACATTTTCCCTGCCGATCCGGCGGAGGTACGACAGAAATCTGAGTGAGAGGTGTTGTGCATCATAGAGGGAAAGGGTGAAATGATGGAAGGCTGAGCAAGAGTAGGGGAGGTCTGGAAGCTGGACCAAGGTGTGGCATGATGAATTGTCTTCTGGTAATAGGTAGATAATAATGTGGGGGAGGTGCGAGGTGGTCAGACGGGTGACGATTGCTCTGGCTGGGTACTGGGGAGAGGGGGGAGGAGGGCGGCGGGGTACCAGGGAGATGGGGGTGCAGCACGGCAGGGTACCGGGGAGAGAAGGGTGTGGCACGGTACCATAGAGAGGGGCATGTGACTGGCTGAGGGAAAGACAAGGGTGGGATAAAACCCCTATAAAAAACAAAATAAAACAAAATAATATTAAAACTAATGATAATAATAGTATTGGTAAACTAAAATAAAAATAGTAATGATAATAATAATAAATGTAAATGGAAAATAATAATATCCAGTTACAACAATGGTAATGATAATAAAAATAATAATAATAATAATAATAAGGTAATAACAAACTTAATAATCTAAATAATAAACTATACAATTATAAACTTACTAAAATGCTATTAATAAGAATAAAACTCTTAATTAAATTATTATCCAATAAAATAATAATAATATTATCAAGTGATATTAATGTTATTATTATTATTAAAAACATTCTTAATTCATCTTATTTCATTAGTTGAACTTTGGGAAGGATGTGCGGTGAACTGGGAGAGGTTGAGCGGTGACCCAGGCGAGGCCGCACAGCTTCGACCGCGGTGTTCTTGACACAACCAAGGGAGAAACATTCATTTCTAAATAAGAGATTATAAATTTTAAGTCGGGCCACAACCCGAACTATCTGATACCCAATAAAAATAATATGATAATTAATATAAAACAAATATGGGTGTGATAGTTTCACTTGGTTAATAAAATAATTAAGGCTCCTATGAATATTATTTAATAATTATTTGGTGAATTAAATTCTCAATTAAATTATTCTTCAATTATCTAAATAAAAAACCCAAAATATATCAAATGGTGTTGTGCACATAAATTTGGAGAATTTATCTCGATCCTAGAGGGTTCCTTCTTCTCCAAAAACATTCTCAAGAATGATATAGGTCCTCCTCCATAGGATTAAGGATAATTATTTGGAATTGGTTCTCAAGGGGGTCTAAGGAAGATGATGCAAGTGTAAGGATATTTAATGCTTGCACCAGGACTCTCCTTTGGAGGTGTCCAAATATTCATAGAGCATGTGTGGATCACTACTAGGGGATATGTACCCTTGGTCTTTATAATACAATGAAGTCACCCTACATATCTAGGGTCGAGCACATCAACCAAGAAAGAATTTCGTTTGTGGTAATTCTTTAATTTAATTTCAATTAATTATAAACTAAATATATTGCTCATATCTCTATTTGTTCAGGGTCTCCCTTCCTTTTTATTAATCCTTGATTCAATTCTGTGGATATTAGCGTTCATCAGCATGTCGATCCAAATTTTTACATTAAATATGGAAAAAATCAAAGTTGGAAACCCCCAATCCCGCACTTCTGTTATGCCCAGAACCTCCATGTCGTATCGGAGAAGGAATATTTTTTGTTATAATTATATAAATAATTCATTTATGATCTATGATTTAATAATTAATTTGTCAATTCAGGATTATTCATTCTTGTAATCTGATTTCCGAGATCTTTTCCTCCTTTATCTTTTCTCACAGATCTAATAGAAACAAATAATGTTTTGTTTAAAATTAAATTGAGGATCTTAGTAAGTGGTACCGACGATTCTCTCCATTTAACAAGATATTACATGCTATGAATTCAGACTTACACACTGCGTAATCTTCCATACATGATGTGTAATATGTATCACACACAATGTATTTGGGTTCATCACATCAGGAGTAATTATGAAATTACTCAATTTGTGTTCCATAATGACACTCACTGTAGTAAATTCTTACATCACATGTTGACTAGGACAAACTGGCCCATAGTTATCCAGACTGCACACCTTGTGGTCCACTGGACATGGCGTGTAGTCCCTTTGGTTCAGGGTCAAGTTGTGTATCCCATACACGGACTTCCTGGCTGCTGATTGTTTAACATGGAGTGTACACAACTTTTGGTCAACTTTACACATTGTGTACTCTGATGATTTATTACATACACCTCACACATTGTTTCACCAGGAGTTTACTTCAGATGGATGGTGAGGAGGGTACTAACATTGTAATTCGATCTACACTCCATTTTATTTTTCTAGATTAAACAGATTTAATATTTATTATTATATCATGTAACCCTTGAGACATTTACCTTCATGTGGATGTAAATCTGGGACACAACATGTGATAGGTGTTTAATATAAATATATATAAATGTTTAAATAACATTTTTGTAATGTTCAAAGATCTAGACATAATGTATGAGTTGTATTACAATTATAATTCTACATGCATGCTACATGTCAAAACAAATAAAGAGTATTCATTTAAAATAAATGTGGGTAGTTATGGATGAGTATTCACCGGGACGAGTCAAAGGTAGAAGTTATGTACAAAGTTAATTTTAAATGAATTTATTAATTAGTTAAATATTTTAATGGGTGAGAATATCAAGGAAAATAAGAAAAAGTTATAAGGTAAAAGGATTGTTTAATTTCAGTTAATAATTAAATGATTCAAATAAAAATTATATTAAATAAGAACGATTTTTTAAAACCATAAAAATTAAAGGAAATGCTTTTCTTAATTTTCTTGGGAATTATAGAAGAGTGCAGTTTCTGATGGCACCTAATTCCGAGGCCCGGTGTGCCCGAAATATTTTTCTGAAGTTTATCTCTGGTACGTTCAGTGAACGAATGAGCGGGTTTTTCTAACTTTTGAACCAGTTCTTGGAATCGGATTCTGAGGGCACCATTAAAATCACAGCGCCGGTAATTTCTTAGAAAAACCTTTTCCGGAGTTGCGTTATCTCGGGTGTGTTTTTTTAAATTTTCGGGTTAAGTAAATGAATAAAATAAATTGGTCGCACCATTTATTTTATTTAAGTTGTTAAACAAAGTTAAGGGGTTAAAGTGGG
This sequence comes from Viscum album, assembly GCA_963277665.1. NCBI lineage: Eukaryota > Viridiplantae > Streptophyta > Magnoliopsida > Santalales > Viscaceae > Viscum > Viscum album. The sequence goes on from OY728142.1 coordinate 1,496,911,726, forward strand.
ACCCACAATATCCTAAACCACTAGGTAGGATATTTGCAAGGTGGGGCCCACACGAGCCACACATTTTTTTCAACCCCCTCCTTTAATTGAGAAACACACCCGCACCCCCTTTTTAATGAAGTCAACCCATGCGTTTCATCTAGTTAATAAACGCCTCATTAATTTGGGCGGTTAAATAATTGCAATTAATTCATTGAATTGATGGTTTCTTTTTAAAATTCAAATGTTGGATTGTGCATTAATAAAATAAGACAACTCTTATTTTATTAGGGGTTGGTTGTGCAAGAGGGTTTGGGGATAATTCTCTCAAGTCTTGAAGTTCTTCCTCCTCGACGAAGAATGCGAAGAATGTGAAGAACGTCGGATCCTCGGAGATCGACGATGCGGCGCTTCTTCCATGATGTTCCTTCTCCGCAACGCGACGATCCTCCTTCCGCGACGCCTTCTTCCACGACGGTTAATTCCACGATGAATCCTCTCTCATTGAATTCGACGAGGTAGGGATTTATTTTAATTCTTGTTCATTAATTCTTACGCTTCCTTTCTTCATTTCTATTGGACCCTCCTGATACTGCAATAACAGGAATGGGTCGGACTTCACAAACACGGCTGACCCTCCACTCCCCTTTGGTTGTTTGATGTTGTTTGTGGCACAAACAAGGCAACGCAGTGCTGAAGAACCGCACAGAAATATTAAAGAAATAGGGAGAAGCGGTGTCGTCGCGCCCCGCCGTTGAAGATGAGCCAAAGACGCGGCACGGTCATGCCACGCCGGAGAACTAAAAAAGCGTTGCGGCCGGAGTAGGGCCACAGCGGAGGGGCGCGGCGTCCTCGGGCCGCGCCGGACGGACCAAGGCCGCGGCCGAGCGGGGAGACCAGCGGCTGGTTTCGGGCTGCCGGCGTCGGAGGAGGGGGGACCGGCCAGCACCGGTCCCATGGCGGCAGCAGCTGGCCGGCCAGAGCGACCTGATCGGTTAGGGGCAAACCGGGGGTTCATAACCCCCGGTCGGCTAGCAGGTGCGGCCTCCCACATGGGGGCCACAGGTTCTCAATGCGGGGGGCAGGTCCCCCCACCCCTTCACTGCTCGTATGTTATGGCTGAGCCGCCCGGGCACTGGCCGCGCCAGCCAAGCCGGGCAGTGCCAAAGCGGGCCGGACCCGGACCCGGTTCGGGCCGACCCTGGGGGTGTCGGGCTGGGTCGGACCAGGCCCGAACCCCCTAATACCGAACTTCTTTCGGTTTTCTGCCCATAACATGGGCTGCATACCTCCGATCGACGCACCGTCAGCTACGATGCAATCCATGGATCGAGACAGTCATTTCAGTATATTACACTCAAGGTTTCAGAGTACTTTGGGTTCGGCCGGGTTGGTTCGTACGCGTAACTAACCGGGCCCTCGGAGTGGAAAGGCTTACAACTTGAGCTCCGGACATCCGATTGACATGTCGTCGACCTTGTTGGTTTTCTGTTAGTGAGACAAACCTTTTGGCTTACTACGCTCGAGGTTTGGATGCAGTTGGAGTACGGTCGGGTTGGTTTTGACTTAAAATCCAACTGGGCCCCTGTGATGAAAAGGCCAATAACTCTCAGACCGGGCGTCCGATTGACGCTACGTCTGTGACGTTGAGTTCCTGTTGACGATACAGAACTTTTGGATACATCAACTCCAGACTATGTGTCAGTTGATGTATAATCCCCTTGGCTCATGGGGCGGACCGTCCCGAACGAGCTTGCTGTGTGCAGAAACCCTAGACCTGGCTGCGACTACGAAGACAATGAAGACTGTGCAGAAATCCTCCGTGGATTCGACAGCGACGACTACATCACTCAGCGATCCTACATGGATCAGTGCTGCCGATCATGTGTGGGTCAGATCCTGTGTGGGTCAGCGCTCAGTGGTCCTATGTGGGCCAGTTCCCACAGATCCTGTGTGGGTCTGATCTTGTGTGGGTCATTGCGGGGGTTAGTTACCTATAAATCTTGTGTGGGTCAGATCCTTTGTGGGTCATTGCGGGGTTTTGTACCTATCGATCCATTGTGGGTCTGACGGCTTAGATTAATTAGTGGCCATATCTGATCATCCCTATCGTTATACAAAGAAGTATACATGTGTGAGTTGTATCTTGACTTTCAATCCTTATCTTCTATATGATTGACTTGATATCCTAAATGGATTACGTTATGCTTTCCTATGTGGATTGGGTTATGGTTTTCTTGTGTGGACTGGGTTGTACTTGAGCTCGGATGTTGGAGCCGAATGAGAATTGATGACTTAGGTATATGTATGGTCATATACCTAAGTAGTGCCGGAAGTTACTTCGTGTTTGTATCTTTCCTTTGTGGATTACCCTTTGTGGATTCTGGGAGACCTTCGGGGGTCTCGGGTTACGTAATGAGTAGCTTCTACTCACCCCTACACGGGCCATACCCGCACTATGTTGTGTTGGCTGTAGACGATGGACATCGCTGATTGTGGATGAGGCACGAAAAGCATGTTGGTACCCGGAGGTGGATCACTGGGCGGGGCGTACACGGAGCGGGCGGCTGGACAAGAGGAGTTGTGGAGGCTATCTGTACCCACCCTTTAGGTGGGACTTCCAGTGGATGGCTCGAGGCTTCGACTTTACTTTCAGTTGTTGTTTTACCTTTCCAGTTGTACTTTACTTTCAGTTTGGGTTTGTATTCTGGCCCACTTACTTTTTCATCACTTACTGTTGTACCCAGTTTTACTTAGTGTTTACTTCTTCTTGCTTGCTCTGTGGTGTTTTTTTACTATACAAAGGCAATGCCTTCCCTTTTTTATCAGGAATTATTCCTTGGTGCTAGTCGCCAGCCCCTGTCCTATGGAAGGCGGCCTTGGGGTAGTCACGACACGGGCCCCGAGGACGGGTCATGAAAAATTGGTATCAGAGGAGTTCGGTTCTACCGCAGAAATCAGGACTTTGATGTTTCTCTATGTGAAGCAACAGTGTTAATAGTATTGAGTGTGGTTATCAGTCCAAGGAGTCCAGTGTTGGTGCAGCGGTCAACGTATCTGTACACCAGGACCCTAACTTTTGATTTCCGACTTAATGCACGAAAACATTGATTGCATATGTGTTACTAGTTTACTTTGTGATTACTTTGTTTCAGATCACCAGGTATACAGTTTGACCATGGAGAACTTGTTTCCTTTTCAGGATAGCCCCACGACGGAAGCCATCTAGGGTTCCAAGCGTTGTACGTGACGACAGCCCACCGAGCGACGAGGCCTCGGTACCGGGCCCTTTGACAGCAGAGGCACCGATGGTACCTCTACCCACTGATCCACCGATGCTACCGGCCCTAACTACTGACAATGCATGTCACCTTAGTCCACTACACAAGTTTCAGCGCCAGCGAACACCCAGGTTCTGCGGGGAGACGGACCCTCAGGCAGCCGAGGATTGGGTGGAGGCAGTTGTATGGGTTTTCATTTTAGTGAGGACACCAGCAGACCTCATGGTGATCCTCGTAGCGAGCCTCATTCACGCGGAAGTAGGCAGATAGAGGAGATTGATGCTCCAGGTGCAAGATGAGACATCTCTCCTCTAGACAGACTTTGAGAGCCTCTTCTGCTCGGAGTTCGTCCCAGCCACCCTCTGTGCGGTGCGCATCCAGGAGCTTCTACAGCTGTGGCAAGGCAGCTTGACGGTCGTCCAGTACCCGGTGAGATTTACTGATCTCTCGCGCTACTCGACAGACATGGTACGAGACCCATTCTTTCTGGCCCGGACCATTGAGCAGGGATTGAGTCATGAGATCATGGCATCTCTAATCTCCCTCAGAATTCCAACACAGGCAGGACTACTGGAGCGAGCCCTTCTCATCGAGAGCTTCCTTGCTGAGCCAAATTTAGCAGCGAGACCTACTGCAGGATGGCACGTAGTTGATTCTTCTGCAGCAGGCAGTCGACAGATGACTCATGGGTCCAGGTAGACCAGACCCTCAGGCAGACGACCTCAGGACACTGACTCAGCAGTGCGGGGAACACAACGCGGAGCCAGTCTTTCGAGAGACAGACAGTGCTACGCATGCGGCGGGCAGGGCCACATGGCTCGTGACTACCCGACCCGCCATTCCGAGGAGCAGCAGACGGTTGAGGGGCCACCCAGGCAAAGGCATAGGGTCGACCGTGGCGGTCTGCAGGGGGTAGGAGGATGAGGCAAAGGAGTTGGCCGAGAAGCAGGTGGTGGGCGGCGCTTTGAGGCTCTTCCACCACCACCACCAGAAGTTACACCCCCGACCACAGGGAGATGGCGGGCAGAGACTGGCACAACTTCAGGCAGTGGAGGCCTACGACCACGGCACGCCTGAGATGATTCGAGGTACTATCTGTGTCTATTCCACCCTTGATGCAGTTCTTATATACACAGGAGAGAGTCATTCTTTCATAGCCACTGACCTTGTTCGGAGCTCGGAGATTCTGACGGAGCCTTTGGCTCGATCCTTATGGCTAGAGACTCCTACGGGAGCAGACTTGACGATTACGCACTAGGGCCGGCAGTGTGAGCTTACTCTAAGAGGCGATAGCTTCAGCTGGTATATTCTTGTAGCGGCGTCGAGGCCTTACGACGTCATCTTGGGAATAGATTGGTTATCTACAGTCGATGCTTAGATTGACTATATTAGGTGCATGGTGCGGTGTGTACACACCGACGGGAGCAGGTTCACCTTCACCGGAGATAAGGGAGCCCTCGCAGCATAGGATGGACTCTCGCAGAGGAGAGGACAGCCCATCACTCATCAGTTGGCTAGCCTCATCCTTGGATCAGTGTACATGTGGAGTCCTAGTTTTCTTATAGTGGTGGATCAGTATGCGGATGTTTTCCCCGATGACGTTCCAAGACTACCTCTTCATAGAGAGGCAGACTTTTATATTGATTTTTACCCCAATACAGCCCTGATATCCACCCTAGAATATCGGATGGCTCCCTCCGAGCTTCGAGAGCTACGGGTACAGTTTGAGGACTTTCAGGGCACGGGATTCATCAGACCTAGTGTTTCACCCTTGGCTTCCCTGATATTGTTCGCCATGAAGGCGGACGGGAGCTTGCGACTTTGTGTCGATTATTGTCGCCTGAACCAGGTGACCGTGAGGAACAATTATCTGCTACCGAGGATTGATGACCTCTTTAATCAGCTCAAGGGATCACGGTGGTTCTCGAAGATAGACCGCAGGTCAGGCTATCATCAGCTCCGAGATTGGGACAAGGACGTGCAGAAAACGGACTTCAGATGTCGGTATGGCCAATATGAGTTCTTGGTTATGCCATTCAGTGTAACCAATGCTCCAGCAGTGTTCATGGGCCTCATGAACAGGATCTTTCAGCCATACCTCGATCGATTTGTCGTGGTCTTCATCGACGACATTTTGATATACTCGACGACTGAGGAGGAGCGCGCCTACCACTTGTGGTTTGTATTGGACACACACCGGGAGCACCAGCTTTATGGTAAGCTATCAAAGTGTCAGTTATGGATACGCGAGTTCCACTTCTTGGGACATGTCATCTCTGAGGCGGGAGTTACGGTGGATCGTGCGAAGATCGAGGCAGTGCTAGCTTAGGATCCACCCAGGAGCGTGACAGAGGTGCAGAGTTTCTTGGGACTATCTGGATACTACTGTAGATTTTTGACAGACTTCTCCAAAGTTGTGGCACTACTCTTAGCATTGACGAAGAATGGGAAACCCTTTGTGTTTTCAGACAAATGTCAGCAGAGCTTCCAGAAGCTGAGGCAGAGATTGACCAGCGCACCTATCTTGAGGTTGCCAGAGGAGGGAGTAGGGTACGTAGTCTACTGCGATGCATCAGGGACCGGACTCGGATGTGTCCTGATACAGGAACGAGCAGTGATATCCTATGGATCACATCAGTTGAGGCCGCATGAGCAGAACTACACTACCCATGACCTGGAGTTAGCAACAGTGGTCTTCGCTCTGATGACATGGCGACACTATCTGATGGGCGAGCGCTTTACAGTCTATTCTGACCATCAGAGTCTTAGGTACATCTTCTCACAGAAGAAACTGAACTTGAGATAGTGTCGATGGCTCAAGTTCCTCTAGGACTATGACTTTGAGATAGTCTATACTCCTAGAAAGGGGAACGTAGTAGCCGATGCTCTTATCAGGAGGACGGGCATTCAGCTACTTGGGGAGGCGACAGAGCAGCTAGCCACTTTGCAGATATCCTTTGTGGATAGAGATGAAGCAACCTTCCTTCATTCACTCACAGTCACTCCTCCTCTATTATAGAGGGTTAGAGAGGCACTGCGTGGGGATGCTGACTGTGAGACGTGGTGTGCACAGATATCCTCAGGACAGGCACCCGATGGATTCTCCGTGGGAGGAGAGCACGATGTCCTTTTCAGAAGACGTACCTTGGTACCAATTTCTTTATGAGAGGAGGTTCTGAGAGAGTTTCACACTTCCCCTTTAGAGGTACATCCTGGAGTGGCAAAGATGTACCAGGATCTCAGACGACAGCACTAGTGGCTGGGCATGAAGAAGGTTGTGGCAGAGTTCGTTTCTCGATGCCTCACCTGCCAGCAAGTGAAGGCAGAGCACTGCGTACCAGCAAGCGTGGTACATCCCTTGGAGGTCCCAGAGTGGAAGTGGGACGGGATATCTATGGACTTCATGACTGGACTTCCACGCACTTCTAGAGGTCACAACTCCATTTGGGTGATTGTCGACCGACTCACCAAGTCAGATCACTTCTTACCTATCAGAGAGTAGGGCTCAGTGGAGAGCTTGGGATGTCTCTACGTTCAAGAGTTTGTACAGCTTCATGGTGTGGAATCATCTATCGTCTCTGATCGAGATTCTCGCATTACCTCCCGGCTCTGGAAGGGGTTGCAGGAGGCGTTCAGGACGCAGCTACGTCTGAGCACCCCCTTTCACCCTCAGACGGATGGTCAGACAGAGAGGACCATTCATACTCTCGAGGACATGCTCCACGCATGTGTCCTTGACTTTGGTTGTAGCTGGGAAGAACACCTACCCTTGGTGTAGTTCTCGTACAACAAAAACTAACACTCCACCATCGGGATGGCACCATACGAGGCATTGTACGGCTGGCTTTGCAGATATCCACTATGCTAGACAGACCCTGGGGAGTCAGCACTTGTGGGACCAGAGATGGTCCAGGCCACGATATAGAATGTCCAGGTCATCCAGGAGTGGATGAGGACAGCTCAGAGCCAGTAGAAGTCTTATGCTGACAGGAGGCGGAGGCCACTGGAGTTCGAGGATGGAGACCATGCCTTCTTGTGGGTCTCACCTCGACGTGGTTTACAGAGATTTGGCCGAGGTGGAAATATGTCTCCACGCTTCATCGGACCATTCCAGATCCTCAGCAGGGTTGGCAAGGTGGCTTATCGCCTGGCTCTACCACCTCCGTTGCACCGGGTGCACGATGTCTTCCATGTATCCTAGCTGAGGAGATACGTGCACGAACCGACACATATCATTGACCATGGGGAGCTGGAAGTTGATGATGGGGTGGCTTTTGCGGAGGTCCCGATGGATATTGAGAATCGAATGGAGCGGGACCTACGTGGATGGTCGATTTCTCTAGTGCGCATCAGATGGCAGCACGGGAACCTCCAGGAGAGCACTTGGGAGCGAGAGGCTCATATGCGTGCTCAGTACCCACTTTTGTTTCTCTAGTTTTTGATGTATCTTTATGGGGACCTAAAGCCCTAATGTGGGAGGGATTTAATGACCCGAAAAATTCAAGGAAATTTTTTCTTTATTTTCTTGGAAATTTTACAAGAGCGTAGTTTCTCACAGCACATAATTCTGAGGCCCGGTGTGCCCGAAATCTTTTTCCGAAGTTTAGCTCGGGTACGTTCAGTGAACGAAGAAGAGGGTTTTTCTAACCTTTAAAACGGTTCTGGGAATCGGATTCTGAGGGCACCGTTGAAATCACAATGCCGGTAATCTCTTAGAAACACCTTTTCCGGAGTTGTGTTTTCTCGGGTGTGTTTTTTTAAATTTTCGGGTTAAGTAAATGAATAAAATAAATTGGTCGCACCATTTATTTTATTTAAGTTGTTAACCAAAGTTAAGGGGTTAAAGTGGGAACCACAATATCCTACACCACTAGGTAAGAAATTTTTGTGGTGGGGCCCACACGAGCCTCACTTTTTTTCAACCCCCTCTTTTAATTGAGAAACACACCCGCACCCCCTTTTTAATGATGTCAACCCATGTGTTTCATCTGGTTAATAAATGCCTCATTAATTTTGGTGGATAAATCATTGCAATTAATTCATTGAATTGATTGTTTCTTTTTGAAATTCAAACGTTGGTTTGTGCGTTAATAAAATAAGACAACTCTTATTTTATTAGGGGTTGGTTGTGCAAGAGGGTTTGGGGAGAATTCTATCAATTCGTGAAGTTCTTCCTCCTCGATGAAGAACGTGATGAACGCAAAGAACGCGAAGAACGCTGGATCCTCGGAGATCGACGACGCAATGCTTCTTCCGTGACATTCCTTCTCCGCGACACGACGATCCTCCTTCCGCGACGCCTTCTTCCATGACGGTTAATTCCGCGACGAATCCTCGCTCATCGAATTCGACGAGATAGGGATTTATATTAATTGTTTTTCGTGAATTCATCTGTTTCCTTTCTTCATTTCTATTGGAGCTGCCTGATACCGCAATAACGGGAGGGGGTCGGACCGCATGAACATGGCCGACCCTCCTATCCCCTTTGGTTTTTGATGTTGTTTGCGGCACAAACAAGGCAATGCGGTGGCGAAGCACCGCGCGGAAATATTAAAGATAGTGGGAGAAGCGGCGCCGTCACGACGCGCCGTTGAAGATGAACCAAAGATGCGGCATGGTCGCGCCACGCCGGAGAACTAAAAAAGCGCCACGGCCGGAGTGGGGTCGTGGCTAAGGGGAGCGACATCGTCGTGCTGTGCCAAACGGACCAAGGCCGCGGTTGAGGCTGTGGCGGAGCGGGGAGACAGGTGGCTGGTTCCGGGCCGCCGGTGTCGGAGCAGGGGGACTGGCCAGTGCTGGTCCCGTGGCGGCAGCAGCCGGTCGGCTAGAGAGGGCCAGCCGGTCAGGGGAAAACCGGGAGTTCGTAACCCCCGGTCGGCCATCAGGTGTGGCCCCCCACATGGGGGCCGTGGGTTCTCAACGCGGGGGGCAGCCCCCCCCCCTTTCACCGCTCAGCCGTTACGGCGGAGACGCCGGGCCGTGGGCCGCGCCAGCGTGCTGGGCCGAGCTGCCCAGACCGGGTCGGGTTGCGCCCCATTGGTCCAGACTCGAACTCGGTTCGGGTTGACCCCGTTCGTTCCGACCCTGGGGGTATCGGGTCGGGTCGGACCAGGCCCGAACCCCCTAATACTGAACCAATTTCGGTCTTCTGCCCATAACATGGGCTGCGGGCCTCCGATCGACGCACTGTTAGCTGTGATGCGATCCTTGGATCGAGATGGTCATTTCAGTATATTACACTCATGGTTTCGGAGTACTTTGGGTTTGGCCGGGTTGGTTCGTACGCGAAACTAACCGGGCCCTCGGAGCGGAAAGGCTTATAATTTGAGCTCTGAACATCCGATTGACATGTCGTCAACCTTGTTGGATTACTATTACTGAGACGGACCTTTTGGATTACTCCGCTCGAGGTTTGGACGTAGTTGGAGTATGTTCGGGTTGGTTTTGACTTAAAAACCATCCGGGCCCCTCAGATGAAAAAGCCAATAACTCTCAGACCGGGCGTCCGATTGACGCGCCGTCTGTGACTTTGAGTTCCTGTTGACGATATGTAACTTTTGGGTACATAAACTCTGGACAATGTGTCAGTTGATGTATCAGCTCCCCGGATCGTGGAGCAGACCCTCCCGAACAAGCTTGCTATGTGCGGGAACCCTAGAGCTGGCTACGACTGCGATGATGATGACGACTGTACAGAAATCCTCCGTGGATTCGACGGTGACGACTACAGAACTCAGCGATCCTATGTGGATCAGTTCTACCGATCCTGTGTGGGTCAGATCCTGTGTGGGTCAGCGCTCAATGGCCCTGTGTGGGCCAGCACCTATAAATCTTGTGTGGGTCCGATCCTATGTGGGTCATTTCGGGGGGTTAGTAACCTATCGATCCTGCGTGTGTCAGATCCTTTGTGGGTCATTGCAGGGGTTAGTACCTATCGATCCATTGTGGGTCCGACGACTTAGATGAATACGTGGCTATATCTGATCACCTCTATCGTCATACAAATAAGTATACATGTGTGAGCTGTATCTTGACTTTCAATCCTTATCTTCAATATGATTGAATTGATATCCTATGTGGATTAGGTTATGCTTTACTGTGTGGATTGGGTTGTGGTTTCCTGTGTGGACTGGGTTTTACATGAGCTCGGATGTTGGAGCCGAACGAGAATTGATGACTTAGGTATATGTATGTGCAGATACCTAAGTAGTGTCAGATGTTACTTCGTGTTTGTATATTTCCTTTGTGAATTATCCTTTGTGGATTCTAGGATACCTTCAGGGGTCTCGGGGTCCCTACTGAGTTGCTTATACTCACCCCTACACGGTCTATGCCCGCACTACGTTGTGTTGGTTGTAGGTGACTGACAGCACTGATCGTGGATGAGGCACGAGGAGCAGGTCGGTACCCAGAGGTGAATCACTGGACGGGGTGTACTCGGAGTGGGCGGCTGGACCCGAGGAGCTGTGGAGGCTATCTGTACCCACCTGAGGCTATCTGTACCCACCCTTCAGGTGGGACTTCCAGTGGACGGCACGAGGCTGCGGCATTACTTTCAGTTGCTATTTTCCCTTTCTAGTTTTACTTTACTTTCAGTTTGGGTTTGTATTCTGGCCCACTTACTTTTCCCGCATTTACTGTTGTACCCAGTTTTTTCTTAGTGTTTACTTCTGCTTGCTTTCTCTGTGGGGTTTTCTTACTTTACTTTGGCAATGTCTTCCCTTTTTTTATCAGGAATTATGCCTTGGTGCTAGTCGCTAGCCCCTGGCCTATGGAAGGCAGGCTTGGGGGTAGTCACAGAACGGGCCCCGAGGACGGGTCGTGACACGATTAAATAATTGAAAGATTGTTTTATTTAATGCGTAATTTTTTGTATGCATGTGGAAGATCATGAGATAGAACAGACCTATGTATGTGATTATTTTACCCCTTAATTTTTTATTAAAAAAAATATTGGCTTGTGTGCATTCTCTCCTAATTAATATGTAAGGAATGTGTGCCCATGGTTTCTTTTAATGTAAACCCCAGTTACACCTCACCTAAGTGTAATTAAAAGTATATGTAATGATTGGTGCTCCCAAGGTAGTGAAAGAAGTTAAATTTAAGAGCTAAGGTGACACAAATCCTAGGAGATTCAAAGGTGGGTATGTGGAAATCTATAAACACAAACCTAATTAGTTTAAGGTGTTTCTCCCCTGGGTCAGCAGTTAGTTTATCAACTTCTAGATAAACTTACCATTAGAACAAGCTTATGATCATACAATTTATTATATTTCTGTCTGTAGTATGGTTATCCATTATGGATTTTTTTTCATTATCAAATGATTAATGAATTAATAGGAATGAAATATTGAACAAAATTAAACAATCTTATGTGTAAATATTATCTAATACATGGTTAATCACTTAATATTATCCCACTTATTTTTAAAATGAATTTGAAAAAATATTAAATAGAAATTTACTCATAAATGATAAAATCCATCAATTAAATTTTAATTTTTTATAGCCTTCCATTACATTGGTAATAATTGAACCATAGTTCAATGTGACAGACCATAAAATGCTGGGGTGCATTAAATTATAAAGTAATTCCTATTTGAGGTTTTGGGTTGAATTGACATAGTTTACATCATGGGTTGACTGCCAAATCTGGAATTGGTGTGACTAGGATGAAAAGTTTGAGGAAATCCGAAATTAAGGATTCCAAGATTGTGGAGTCCACTCAATAGATCAAGGAGCTAAAAGTTAGTATAGTTGGAATTTGGAATGCCTACCTAAAACCATTAAAAAAAATTTACTATCCAAAGTTCTCGTAATGCTAAAATAAATATGTGTCCTTTCCACTATAATGTCTAAGAAACATGATATTTAGAAGCCAATGTGTTTGGGATATTGTGTTTTGATAAAATAGTGGGAGACTAATTAAAATTTATTTATTTATATGCTTCAATTTTATCATATAAATTATTGAAACTCAAACAATGTTGTTTGTAGAAAGAACATTTAAATTGACATCAAACATATCATTGTGATACATAATCGAGAGGAAAACCATCTCAATGAAACTAATTTCCATGAGTGGGAAATAGACATTTTTTTTGTCCTTCCCCATGAAAGGAAACAATATGTGTTGGAAGAACCTTTGCTGGCTGTGTCTGGAAATGAGGTGATTGATGATAATCTCTCTATGTAGAAGAAATATCTGAATGATGCTACATATGTTTAGTGCCTCGTGCTATCATCCATGACCAATGAGTTATTAAAGCAACATGGGTAAATGGATGCTTATTGAATGATATCTCACATTTGGGATTTCTATCAAAAGAAGGAAAGACAATAGAGGTATGATATCTCTACTGAATTCTTGACCATTAATATTTGAGAGTCATCACCAGATGGGCCTCACAGATTCATGCTTATCGGAAACATTGAGCATATGAACATATTAGGGATTTAATGGTAGGATTATTTGTGTAAAAATTTAATACTATCAATATATACCAATGCATTATCATGATTTATTTTAAATTATAATATGATAAATAATGAGAAGAGCCTCTTAGAACTTCTGACCCTAATTCTCTAAGTGGATAAGGTCTGGAGGCATAATAATCTTATAGTTTTTATGGTGAATTGGAAGAGGAAGGACAAGGAAAATGGGTATAAGATTTATGAATAGTTTAAACCCCCTGACGAACATCTGAACAAGAAATAGAAGATCCAAAGTTAGGGAAAGGAAAATGGGGCATTTTGTTTTACATGTGGAAATTCAGGCAACTGGATAAGGAAATGCACCCATATGAAAGGGAAATCCAAAGGTTCATTAATTATCTAGTGAAATCATTCAATTTCAACACATTGTATATTAGATACATCTTTTTATTCTCATATCTGTATTCAAATACAGAAACCAATTGGATTTTTTAACATTTCTAGAGGAGAGATGGATTTGTGAGCTGCCAGCAGTTCGAGGAAGGATACCTTTTCTATTGGTGACTACCACCTTTAATTTCTGACTAGTATGATTTTTGATTTATATGACTATTATTATGTACCATGTTTTACCAAGAAATGATATCTATATCATGTTTTGATATATATGGGTTTCTTTTCAAATCCAGATATAAAATTTGTTTCTTTTATAGGGAAAACATGTGTTATGGTATGGAATATTGAAATAACGCTCTATATGAGTTAAATTAAGAAATCCATGTGTTGGAAATTGATAATGAATCAAGGTCACATGACTCATATTTCACCTAGTTGTGGAATCACTGCCTTGGTCATGTAAACAAGAAGCGCCAAACAAAGCATTGTTAAGATGGTCATTTAAAATCATTTGAGCAATAACCATGTGATATATGTCATGGTTTTCTATAAGGTAAAATGACCAAAACACAATTTGTTTGATAGGGTGATAGGGCCACAGATATTCTAGGATTGTTACACATAGATAAGGGTGGACCATTTCTAGTAGAATCTATAGGTGGATATTCATACATCATAACATTTACTGATGACTTGAGTAGATATGAATATATTTACATGATGAGGTATAAGTATAAGTCCTTTAAGAAATTCAAGGAATTCAAGAATGAAGTATAGAATCATATTTGTATGAAGATAAATAATCTTCAATCAGATTTAGGTGGAGAATATCTTTACCAAGAGTTCATCCACTTTTTATGATAGTTTGGGATTATATCTCAACTCACTCCACCTTATACACCATAGTGTAATGATGTTAATGAAATGAGAAACAGTATGTTATTGGACATGGTAAGGTAAATTATGAGTCATATAGATCTTCCATTATCATTTTGTAGATATTAATTACAAAATGTGGCATACACATTAAACTGAGTACCAACTAAAGAGGAAAATAGAATTCTGTTTGAGCTATGGAGTGGAAAGAAACTCGTTTTATAGAATACTTTTTTATGGGACTGTAAGGTGTTTGTTAAGGATTTATTAGGAAACACAATAGAACCCTAGGGAACTATCTATATCTTTAAAGGGTATGCTTAGGACACAAATTGATACTATATAGAAAACCCCTCAGAAAATAATTTCATTATTACCAAATAAGCCATCTTTCTTGAGAGGGATAACATCCTCAACAGGATTGTGGAAGAAAGATTGAATTTAATGAAGTTGATGAAAATGATACATAGGAGTTGTTATAGATACAAGGTCAATAGGTCCCCATGGAAGAAGTACTTCCTAAAACAAAAGTACTATGTAGGAGTGTAAGAGAGGTAGAGAAACTAGAGGGATATTGTTTTCTTTTCACCAAGGATGGTGACTAATTATTAGTGTAGAATGATGATCCTCTATCCTTTACGAAGGAAAATGATATCTCAGAAGCTACATGATGGCTAGAAGATATGAATTTTGATATGGATTCCATCAATAAAAGCCATTTTTGGGTTCTGGTCGATGCACCGGTTGATGTAATGCCTATTGGATGTAAATGGGTATTCAAGAGGAATCAGGACATGGAAGGTAAAGTAAGTACCTATAATGTAAGTCTAGTGTCTAAAGGGTTTAAAAATCATCAATGAATTGACTACTATGAAACCTTTTCACCAGTTTCCCAGTATAAATCCATAATAATCATATTTTCCATAGCATCTTACCATGGCTATGAGATTTGGAAGATGGATGTCAAATCAAATTCTATAATGGTAACCTTCAAAAAGATGTTTATCTAATACAACTTAAAGGGTTTGTAACACAAGGTGATGAGAAAAGGTTTTTCAAGTTACGGAGGATAATTTATAGATTGAACGAAGCATCCAAGTCATGGAATATTCGATTCGATGAATCCATAAGAAAATTGGGTTTCATTAAGAACAAGTTTGTTCCATGTGTTGACAAAAACACTTATTAGGATTAGGGTACTTATACTAGTATATTTTGATGAAATATTACTTATTGAAAACAACATACTAGTCTTACAATCAAATAAGTACTTATTGAACAAGTGCTTATCCATAAAGGACATAGGCAAAGTAGGATACATTATTGGGATTAAGATCATTCATGATAGATCCAAGAGGCCGCATGGACTATGTAAAAGTACATATATTGACCAGATACTAAATTGATTTAGTATGGAATAGTCCAATATGAGATTGGTCTCAATTTCACATGATTAAAATCTTTCTAAGAAAATGTTTCCTCTAACACAACTGGGGAATGAATGAATAAGTAATATCACATATACTTTAGCAATAGAATCAATCATATATGTAATGTTATATACTAGACTTGATGTTTCCTTTTCATTGAGCATGGCAGGAAGATATCATGAAAAATAAATGAGAAAAACAGTGGACTGTTGTTAAGATTATCCTTAAGAATCTAAGAAGATCTAATGATATATTCTTGTTATATAGAGGAGATGGAGATCTTATCGTCCAAGGGTATGCTGATTCAGTTATTCAGATAGATCATAATGATCTGAAGTCACAATCCGGATATGTTATCCACCTCAACAGAGTATTTGTGAGCTGAAGAGTTCAATGCATCCAGTTGTTGCTTATTATACAGTAGACTCCAAATATATAGTGACTTATAATGAATCCATGGAAGCTGTCTGGACTTGGATCTTTTTCCAATAACATGATGTGGTACCTAGATGTAAATACTCTATCACATTTTATTGTGATAATACTATAGTGGTGGATCTAGAAAAAGAGCCAAGGTCACATCAACGTAAAAATCTAATAATATGGAAGTTTCACCTCTTGAAGTATTTTTATCCAGTGGTTGAAGTTGAATTTAGTAGATTATACATTGATGATAATGTGATAGACCACTTGACTAAATTTCTATGTAATAAGAAGCATGAGTATCATGTTAGATCTAGCAGACTAAAGGTTGTTAGCAGTTGGATCTAGTGTAATAGGGAGTCTATTATAGTAGGATCCCTAGAACCAAATTATTTTGAACATTATGATTAAAATATATTCATTGGATGGATATGAATAAAATCATTATCACATCATGATTGTTCATCTGTATGGCATTGTATGTGATAATTTTCTAAGAGTAGCTATCATACAAAATGGTCATAGCAGATCCCTACTAAGATGAGAACCTGGAAGTGTCATGACAATATTCTTGAACATATGTTCTGTATCTAGATGATATCATTTTAAGGGACACAAACTACATAGGCTATCAGGGGTGGAGACTCATAGGACTTTGAGGCACCTTCTCATGGTGTACACCCTTGGTAATTTCTAAGAGGATATTATAAGATTGAGATCTTCCAGAAAGAAATCCAAATTTTTATGTTTCATTGGATATTCCTATATACATACTTGTATATTTGTCCTTATACTTTAATATTATTATTATTGGGTATTATGAATCACAAATTTGGGTGTACTGGTGAACAATGTGATGACATATGGTAATGGTGTGGTAGGATGTGTTGGTTGTGTCATGTGCAATACAACATTAATAAATACTAAAAGAAAGAACATGTACCATCTATTACATAATGAAATTTGATATCATATGACCATTGTTGGAAATCATATATATTAAATAAATCCATGGCTATGGTGTTCTATAGGCAAGATCAATCTCTGAGAAGTCAAATGAGAAATTGAGTGCATGGGTTCATGGAACTTTCATGCAACCCATATGATTAGAGATATTGAGACAATGGGATTATATTACATGGTAAGAATTCATATGAGGTGGCATGTCATTATGGAATCAACTAATTTCCTTATGGATTCCTTGGTGTGTTGATAGATTCTATCCTTAGAATTTTTGTAGGTTCACCTAATGCAACTAAGAAAGAGGCCTAGAGAGTCACACACTAACTGTGTCTAGAATCTTAGTTAAATAATTTTATATTTAACATGTTGAATAAATATTACTCTCAGTTGTGGTTTAATAATTATTCATGTATCCAAGATTGCATTTATTTAATCACTAGTTATTCAAGAGAATATATTGAGGAAATTCTATTTAAAAAATAACAATTTTCTATTTTTTATAAATATAATATTTATTTATTTGTCATATAATAATATAGTTATATTTATTTAATAATTAAATAGACATTATTAGAGGAAAAATAAATATTGAAAAGTATTGGCAGACCATGTTTCAGGTCTGGTGAGAAATAATAATATTAAATATTTTTTAAATAAAATAATATTTAATTTTAACTTTCATGTTATTAAAATGACAAGAAATAATAACATTACTATTATTATTTGACATGG
Organism: Viscum album; assembly: GCA_963277665.1. Classification (NCBI taxonomy): domain Eukaryota; kingdom Viridiplantae; phylum Streptophyta; class Magnoliopsida; order Santalales; family Viscaceae; genus Viscum; species Viscum album. The sequence goes on from OY728142.1 coordinate 1,496,929,241, forward strand.
GTGTTTCACTTTGTTAATAAACTAATTAATCCACCTATTCAATCGATTTTGTGACTACCTGGTGAGTTAAATTACTAATTACATTATTCTCTTATTAACCAAAGGGGAAAACCATAGGCTATCCAATGTTATTAGGAATAAAAATGTGGATAATTTCTCTCAATCATAGAGAGTTCCTTATTCTATAAGAACATTATCACGAACGAGACGAGTACTCCTCCACCAGATCAAGGAGATCGCTTTGGATGGTGTTCTGATGGTGATCGAAGGTGGAAAACACAAGCTTAGGGATATTTCATGATAGCACTGGAATAATCCTTCAGTGAAATCCATAAATTCATTGAGTGCGTGTGGATCACCACTAGAAGAGATCTACCCTTGATCTATACAATGAAACAAATTCACCTTATAGATTTTTGGTCAGACACAACAATGAAGAAAGAATCACCTTGGTGGTAATTCATTAATTTAGTTAAATTAATTAAAAACAAAATATATTAATCCTATCTCTCTCTCTTGGTTCAAGGTTTATATACATTTTTCTTAATCCAGGATTTAATTACGTGGATACTGGTGTTCATCATCATATTGATCCCAGATTTTTCAATGAATGTGGAATAAATTAATGTTGAGAACTGCCAATCATGTACTTATTCTACACCTGGAACCTATAATTAACCCTCCAAAAATCCAATACTTACTTCAATTTGGGATTGTTTTGTTAAAAATAAACACTTGGGATTCATCACAATGATGTACCATGAAGAATTCCATAACATTTATAAAGAATTAATGTATAGTATATATAATATTATATAAATAAAAAATGGCCATAATGGACATGGTATGTGTAAAAAATTATAGAAATTTGTGTCTATATTTTTATTCAAATTAGATCATGTAAATAAATGTATTAAAATTGAATTTTCTGCTGGATTTTTTTGTATATAAATAAACTAAATTAATGAATTTTAAGTTGTTTGATCAATTTTTCTATTGAGTGAAAAATTTCATTAGTTCGGTTGATATTTTCTGTGTGAGAATATGCTATAATATTATATTTTGAGGATTTTATATATTATTTATGACTAATTTAGTAATCAATTGTTACTTCTATTTGAATTTTAATATAATAAAAATAAGAGGAGTTGATCATTGATACTGGGGAATCGAACAACAAAGATATATTTTACAATTGATAATGTTTTTGTAATCATGAAGGATTGTAATATATTATTAGGGATAAAAACCTATAATAGGATAAAAATAAATAAATTAAAAAATTTATTATATGATAAATAAAATATCTTTCATGACCACTTCTATAAAAAAGAATATAGTCTTCCAAACTAGAATATGAACCAAGTAAAATTACGGTGTCTTGATGTTTCTTATTTTCCATATACTAATTTTATGATCTCTGAAATAGGATTAAATACAATCTATACACATTATGTGGTTCAGAGAAAATTAGGTTCTCTAAAATTAAAAATATTGAAACCCATATGCAACCACATATTCACAGTGTCACTATTAGTATTTATTTGGGAACTTCACCACCTTATAAATAGATAGATAAATATATAACTTATCCCAAATATATACTGGCTAAAAAACACATAATATCTATATTGGTGTCTATATTTTCATCCAATCATTTGATAAGGGAAATCTATGTCGACAACAAACACCAATGATTCCTCCCCATGTAGTGGCATAATAAATTGAAAAGCATTAATACAGCCTTAATATGTAGTATATATAATATTATAAAAATATAAATATCCATAATGTACATGGCCTATATATAATGTTATAAAATATAATTCCTATGTTTTGATTCAAATTAGATCATATTAATCAAGGAATTAAAATATAATTATCTATTGGAATAGATGTATAATATTAAAATAAATTAAAGAAGTTGAAGTTTCATAATCTATTTAATTATGGAGAGAAAACATTTATTATTTCATTTTAGATATATTGTGTGATAATATTCAATAATATTATATTTTATGGACTAGATATATTATTTATGACGAATTTAGTGATCAATTTTTACTACTATTTTAATTTTAGAACAATATTAAGAAGAAGAGATGATCATTGATACTATAGAATCATAAAGAATAAAAAAAATCTTCCTAACTATGACAAAAATATTTTTCATCATGAAGTATTACAATAATTTTTTACGAATAAAACCTATAATGGGAAAAGATAAATATTTTAATCACTTTATGATATGATCATGAAAATTCATTTCATGGACATTTCCATACACAATAAAAAAATAATTTTGCAAACTATGAGATAATACTATTAAAATTACTATTTCTTTATGTGTCTTATTTCCCATATAATTATTTTATGATATTTGGAATATGTTTTTGTGGGATCTATAAAATTTAACAAATTCTAAAGAAATTAATTTTTTGAAATTTAAAATTAGATACACCAATATTCAACCACACTTTCACAGTTTCGTTGTAAATATTTTCTAGGTAACATTAACGTATAAGTAATTCCTATAGAAACATATATTTTCTCCCAAAATATTTTAGTTTAATAAAAATACTTAATTTTCAACATTATGATAAAAATAATATACCTTTTACCTTTAGATGCTTAAAAATATACATTTATTAGAATGAGGCCCATGTTTATATGAAACCATATGCTTTAAATAGTATTTACAACCTCAGTTTCTCATAAAATAAATGTTGGTTCAATTTCTAGTCTACAAATTATGTGGAAAATTTATAATTGACTGATTTGGAATTAAGTTAAACAAGAGATTAATAATATTAAGAGTATAACACCAAAAAAGATAAAAAATTTCAACATTAACTTATTATTGATCAAAACAAGTCTAACAAGGTACAATTAATCTATTCAGATAAACATAACATTATGGTGTATTAAGAGGAGTGATTTTTTTAAAGAGTTTGATACTTTCATAGACTATCAACAAACTCTTAGCTGAACATTTCCTTAAAAAGATCTAATTTATGTATTTCAATTCTCTTGCCTAATATAATATTGTACTTAATTTTTTTAATATAATCAACATTTAAATTGTTTCAAATAGTCTTTTAATTATAAACACATTACCATACTAATAAAATTTATCATTTAATGTAACTAAGTGAAAAAACCATCCCTAACTTGTGTACTCATTAAAAAACATATATTATTATGTACTAATTCAAATGTTTCATTTTATATTTCTATTTTTTTGGAATAATGTATATTTGATCATATTTCCTAATAAAACACATTTATATGTATCAAATTACCTATAAAAAATTTATTTTAATAATATATCATAAGGGATTATTTGGATACATTCATAATTCATATGTTGATGACGACATTATATGTAGTGTAAGATTCACTGACTTTGATCCTCTTATATTGAAAGTCATAAATTGTTTTATAATAATCATAGATATATAAAACATAACTCATATTTCTAAAGAAAAAACACCATTTATTTATGTATATATAATTATTTTTTTTAATCCTGATAGATACTAAATTATTTTCAAAATAAAAAAAGAAATAAAATTAATTTATATTTATGGATAAAACATAATTACAATTTTATGATTCTAATACAAATTCATAACATAAATACAGATCAAATGTTTCCCCTCTCAATGAAATAACCCTTACTCCATTTCTTATAATCTTATACTCTTATACCATAACCAATTCTCTATTATTTTTCAGAACATATAATTCTATAAAAATATATAATACAAAACCAATATATAATACACATGTGTCAAAATTATAACACATAGATCTTTATAATAATGGAATATTAATTGAAAAATAAAAACATATATCAAGTTATAATACATATTTATAATTTAACAAAAAAATCTCAAATTGTTCTTAGTTACATGAAATTTTTGTTTAATTCCATTCTAAATAAGGATATATTTATAGAACAAGTATAAAAATGTATTTTATTGATCATTATAACACTAAAATTATGACCCAATACATCATATATATTAGTTGTTTATGATTTAAAATTTCACTATTATTTGACTCTGATTTTGTATGTTCCTCATTGAATAGATATTTAGGTAGAAAATCATATCCATTATATCTTATATATCTCTTAGATAGTTGAGTGAAAAAATATATAAAAAATTAAAATAACTAATTATATAAAATTTATTTCTTAATGTACATAATATTATTTCAGTTACATAACCTAGAATATCCCAAATATTAATTTGGATACAAACACCCAATCAAATTATTATCACTCATAATTTTCATAATTTGAAAAATATAGTCAATTAGTACCCAAATATTTCATCACTTACCCATTTGGATGATCAAGGTCATAATGAGTGATTTCATTATAATGAATTTAAAGATTATTTATTTTGAGGTATTATAAATATCTCTCTATTTTTTACATTAATTACATGAAATATATATATGTGTGTGATTAAAATGATTAAATTTATGCATCTCATGCCTTTAGTAAGAAGATGATGATTTCGTCATGATAATGTTCATATATTATATAACCAATAATTTATATTATAAATCCCAAATAAAATTTCTCTATATTATTCACAAAATATCTATTTTAGTATCATTAAAATAGTATATGATACTCCACTTTTGTAATGGATTAAAATCAATGGAAAAAAATTCAACTCAAGAGAATTATGGTGTGTTGAATAGATAAACTGAATATTTCTAAATAGATTATAAACCATTAGTATAATGATAAGTCTTAATAAAATTTTCACCTATAAAAGATAATTACTCAAGATTCAATGTAAATTTAATCAGTGATTTTAAATTCAAGTACAAAATATTAGTTTGATATATCTTTATTTTATAATTATAAAAAAATATAATTTTTTGATGAAATAAATAAATTTTATTAAACACCATACATGAAACTCTTGAAATATATGATATAAAACATATAAAAACAATTTTAATATATTATTTACAAATATTCACTGTAACTCTTCTGTATTGTTTTTAAATAAGTTTAATTTAATGGATAGTTTTTGTTACATGAAACCCCGAGATTTAACTAACCACAATATACAATTAATATTATTATTTAAACATACCCACTATAACCTATCTAGTAAATTGGTTAGTATGAATAGTGTAAAAAATTAATTAACGTTATATGGTTTTCACATTAATAAAATAATATAATTTTTGTAATTAATTTGAATTGAAGATAAAAATCATTTGGAAGTAAAATGAATGTTTTTCTAAAAAAACCGTTTCAATGATCATGATGTTTTTTATCTAAAAAAATTAATTACTTACTATTGGTGAATAATTTTCATGAGATGTATATATTATATATTGAATCGGATGTTTTATCATTCATTTAAAATTTGTCTAGTAATGGGATAATAATAAATCTAGTTTTACGTTTAAGAAATGAATTTTTTTCTAAAAAATGAACCCATAACATTATATGCCATTAATTTAAAAATTATTTTCACAAGTTTTAGAAAAAATAATTTAAAAATAATTTACATGAGAAATAATATTTTTAAAATTATCTTAGAGTGACATTTTTATATTTTTTGTAAATTATTAATTTACTGATGAATGGTGAAGAATACATGCTTTTTTTGAAACATCATTTTTATTGAAAATATTTACAAAGATATATTTAAATTTAAATCGGTTTAAAAGTAAAATTAGTAAAATTATTTAATTAATACTAAAATATAGGTAATTTTAATCAATTTTAGTTTATTTTTTGACATTAAAACTTATTATATTAATGATGTTTTCTTATTTGGAAAACCACTTCTTCATGACATCTATGGGATTTATTTTAAAATAAATTATTCTAATTTTGTTAATTGAATTTGTAAAAATTGATTAATTTTTTTAATAAAAATAAATAATATTATACAAAAGGATTAATTTAATTTTTATTGAAGTTAATAATAAAGACAATAAAAATTAATTGTTGCGGTTTATATTAAAATGGGGTATTTCATATTATATGCAGTTCTGTTAAAATTAATTTTACTCATACATAGGATTATTATTTGATACATTTAAATTCATATTTATAATTATTGGGTCCATATTATACAATAATAGATTTTTTATTTTTATGGTAAAGGGATAAATCTCATAGGTAAATAAATAAAAAACACATTACCATGGTGAAAACTAAAACGATAAAAGTTAACTTAATGGATAAGGAATTAAACAATTAAAACATGTGTTTATTTGGTAGAGGATTTTATTGACGATGTATTTCCTGAAATAATTTATTTATAAATTTTTGGGGAACTTGGTGTTAAAGTGACTACCCATTATTCAATTTTTTTGAGTATTTACAAAAATGCCTCTCCATCTCAATTATAGAAGGGAACATCCTCCCCTCACTTATTCACACCTATTAGGACAATTGGTTAGACCATAACCTTAATATACATCTCTCAAAAATTATTATCCACATTCTAAATCTTCCTTTCATCGAAAAATAAAAATCTTATGGTTCTTAAAAATGGATCCAAATGATTTTTTTCTTAGAAAAGGAATTTCTCATCACAATGTTATTTCTTTTCACTTCTTCTCTTACAAAATTCATTAATATCCTAATAAATCCAATATAATAACATTATTATCTAGCATATTAATTAGTTGTTATTATTTTTATTGAATAACCTATATCAATCTCCTCTAGCATCAAATGAAAATGAAATTATTGCAGACTACTACATCACAAATTGATGTAATTCATTTTCCATCGCCACCTCTCATGGATATATACAATGATAGATTTAACATATCTATATTATATTTATGAAAACAATTATACTTATAAAATTACAATATCACATATATCATCTTACTTTCCATTATATGGGAATACGATAACGTCGCTCATGTGAATAACAAACTACCTCCTCATGAAGCGATGTGATTCTTTTTTCACATATGCCTTACAAGAACGTTAATAAAACAAAATTTAATTAATATATGTGATATATATGAAATTATAATGACTATTTAAGTATGATATATTATTTACATAACATTCATTACATCCTTTAACAAAATGGAAGCAACGTTCATACGTTTCTACAGCCTACCCTCTCCATGAATGGTCTAATTCATTTTCCTATCAATAAATTTTATGAATGACTCGAAATTCATAAATAATAAAGATATATGATATTTATATCATTTTAATAATTTTTAATATAATTTAACGTTGATCAAAATAAAAGTACTAAAAATAAAAAACTAAAAAATATATTAAAAAAGAAGTTGTTATTACCAAAAATATGATTTTAATTTGGAATTATTAATAAACATCTAACAAAATGTCACAGGAAAATCAATTATGGTTTAATATATATTAATAATTATTTGGGATATTTTTTTAAAAAACACACACACACACATATATATATTATATATTAGGCTTTAATGAGTATTAAGGAAGTTATAGCTAAAGGTAAGGGAATTTATCTCAAAGTGTCATTTTTGGGATATATGTTATGTTATGAACCTATATTTTTAATGATGTATATATACAGACCCTTTGACTTGTTATATCTTGAATTTATTTTTTTTCAAGCTATTTAATTTTTCAATTAATTTTATTATTTCATGGGGTTTATGATTCAAACGTTACCAAAGCATGTAAGGGATTTTCATCTCACATTAATTTCTACGGGAAACAATCCTTATACACCACTTATTAATTTTGTGTGGTATATATTTTTCATACGAATAAATATTATAATTATTACCCTGAAATTATATGATATTCATATCCATCTAATTTCTTTTCTTCATGGGGATTACGATTTAGTTGATAAAAAATTGGTAAAAAGATTTTATATTTCAATATCATTGTTTATAGGGGTTTTTGATGATAAATTTTCTGATAATGAAATATTATGATATATATATTTATATCAATAAACTCATGAATTTTTTAATCCAATGATAATTTATTTAAATTAAATTTCTTCATTTAATTTTCTTATATTTTTGTAGTCAAATGTTTAAACAATTATTTCAATGAAAATCGACATTATTTCTCACATCGGCTGAAAATCCTTTTTAATCCAAATCCATATTTTCTAAAAATGTTACTGATATTGTTTTACTATATTTTTTTAAAATAATTTTTAACCATGGTTATATTTTTACCAAAAAAGCAATTATCGTATAATTATCTAAACAATGAACTTTTTGAATTTTCTTAAAAAAATTTCAATGAAATATTTATTTTAACATGTATGATATGAATGATATTTTCCACCATCATGAACACTAAATTTTTTGATGATTAAAAAATTATCTTCAAGGGAATTTTCATATAAAATTAGTTTCTAAATATATTGGTAACATTTATATTTTAATGAAATAATTTTAAATAAATATTATATTTTCTTCACGATTTTTTAATGACCTTTCAATGAATTTCAATTCATTAATGAAACATTCCTTCGATGCTCTTAGGTTTTTCTACGGGTATGATTCATGGTATCATTTATATTATTTTTTTGGATGGTTTACAAATATTATTATAAGGAAAATATTTTTTTGAAACCCATTCAACTTCCATTGGATTTAATTTTATGAAATGATGATATTTTGTTGGAACCCATTTCTTTTCCCCATGCTATTCTATAATGGGAGCTTTATAAAATCTAATTATTTTTCATGGATTATGATATTATTAAGGTTTTATGATCATTTGACACAAAAATTTATAAATTATGTAATGTTTGGGACCAATACCTACCTCTAATGCATTAGGAAATGATTTATATCTCATGTGATAATGATGGGAAACATGGAGATGTACTTGATATGCTATGGGAAATGGGTTGATGTGCTCGATCCACTATATAATTTTTTGATTATTCATATTTCATTATGAAATGGGAAACTCATAATAAGGCGTCATCTATTATTATATGGTATACATGTGTTTATTGTTGATCATTTATGATTTGATGATCTCTGTACATAACTGTGATATATAAAATGGTTTCATTATTTAAAATGGCTCCATGATTATATGGGATAAACATAGGGGTCAATATTGATTTATGATGATTTCTCACTCTTATGGATTATGTATTTTGAAATGACAATTTTTTATTCCATGGATTATGTTTACGATCCATTAAATATTATGTATGAATTTTGTAAGTTATATTCAAAATATCATACTGTTATTCTTCTATTTTTTTCATATAATCATCATTTGATTTATTCTAGGTTTAAACATATTGAGAATCTAAACTCACCGTTTCTTTTGTTTCATTTCCCCAGGTTATGTAGACATTTTTAAGTAGGATATGTATTTAAATAATACTAAATGGGGATATATTTAAGGGTGACTTTGAATATATTTCATGAAATAAGGGGAATGTGTATCTAGTCTCTAAAGTAATTAATCGATATATCCCTTATACATTTGTTTGTGAAATGTATTGAATATTTATCTTAAAGGATGTGATATCTATGTACAAAATTATGGGTTAATATATTTGAAATTAGAGTAAAACAATTTTCTTACCATTGGAAACTATGATGAGAAATAATTAGTAAGATACCCAAAAATAAATCTATATAAAAGTATATTGAAAATTCTATTTTTAGGAAAAATTCTTATAATTTTTGTAAAGGATTTATAAAGAAGTTTCCAAGTAGTTACATCATTGTATAGATACTAAAAGTGTATCTGGATCTTGAAAAGTTGTATATATGTGTAATAACTATAATAATGGTTCATTGAAATGGATGCAATTGACAGATAGTTTAAAATAGTGGGCCTTTCTAAAAACTAATTTTGACACTCCCATAGGATATTCTAAATATGTTCACTAACTCATTATAAACCATCATTAAGGATTTGAATAGATGGTTATCATGGATGGCCTAGGTTAAACCTAAGTTGTAATTAAAAATAAGTGTAATGATTTAGATATATTATAAATGAATTCTCACAATTATGTTGATTATCACTATAATATTTTTGTTCATACTATTCTTTTGGTTTTATTCAATGGTGAGAACCAGAAAGAATTTTGTTAACATTGAATGTGATAGACAATGTTTTAATGAGAAACCAAATGGGATTTTGAATTGAGTAAAAAATATTGAGATTATTTCTAATCAGTTATCATGATATATGATAAGCAAGATGCACCTTAAAAACTCAAAAAATCACCAATTAAGATAATGACAGAGTTATCTAAGATATCGAGGGGTGGAGACCATGAAGGAAAGAAGATTAGTTAACAATATATCAATAATATGGATAGAATTTCTCTATGGAATGTCTCAAGAGAATGAGAAGAATTTTTATATATGGAGGGTAAAGGTATAGAGTAAGTTACTTCCAAGGAAAAATGAAAAGTTCAGTTAATACAATGGATGAGAATAGTGGTTTCCTTATGGAATCATTAATGTTTGAATATTTAAAATGTAAAAAAGTATGATCATTATTCAAATCGACATCCAAAGGAGAATATTCTAGAATAAGATCAATAGGGTTATATAAGTAAATTATTATCTATTGATGATGAATATAATACAAATGACTTATGAAAGGAAATAGGTGTTAAATAATGAGATGATGAAACCAAGATAGTTGTTTCAGAATTTAGAGGAGAAATTGCAGTCTCTATGTATTAGAATTAATTAATTATTGTATATGAATCCTGAAATATATTAGGAATGGTTTTATATGTTTTTTATTATGAATTTAAAATAATATTTTCAATGGTTATTATGACATAGAATAATGATTTAAAAGAAAGGTGTTATTTTTTGGAAGACACATGATTTAGGTAAAAATAACCTTTCATATGTTCCTAATGTTTAGATAATGGTGTTTAGTAGGGATAAAGAGATTATGGATATGGATAAAGTAAATTGGATATAATTTATGACCATGGATATGATTAAGGATTCTTTAAAAAGTGGTTTATGTTGTCATTGTTGGATTTAACAACATTTTTAGATTTATGGAATATATTCAATAATATATCATTTATTTGTGTAAATAGGAAGTGTGTATATTTTCAATGAGGTTTTGTGGAAATTTTTATTATTACCATTTTAATGGGAGTATATGACCCTCTTATTCATATATTTGGTATGTGGAATTTTAGTGATATTTTATGATATTAGGTGGATAAATGCTAAATTGATTTTGTAAATTTTTTGAATTTATTCCTAAATTTTTGAATTTTAGAAGGTTATTAAGATTAACAATTTATGGAATAGTTTAAGTTGAAAATTGAATGGGGTTATATGGATTTATGTATTATTTCTTCATATAAATAATTATCCATATTGGATAACTTGTGTTATCCATTTTGGTATTGCTGATAACTAAAGATAGAAGGAATATATTATCATTATTTTATGGATTTTAAGATCCTTTAAATGTTGACTTTATTCTATTAAGTTTGAAAAAATCATCATTATTTCTTAAATCAAGAGATTAAGTGGAGATTTATCAAAAAAACCAAAGGATTATATTATTCTTATGGAATTGAATTAGTATATTTTACTCCGGAAAATTAGTAACTCTAGGAAAATTATCTTGGGAAAAACAATTGTCCAATTACATTAATATTTGATGATTTGGTGTTATATATCTCACCGGTTTGGTTTATGATTTTTTTTTCATTAATTGTCTCATGATAATTCACATTCTCATGATCAATTATTTATGGGAATTAATTTGCATCCAATTCTATATTGTCACATACAACTATTTTTTTCCTATTTGGAATATTTGTACTGTGTGATAATATATGACTTGGCACTTGCATTTTACCTCTTATCAAGAGGAATTTTTATTAACCCATTAACGATGTGGGTTTTCTACAAAGGAATTATCACTTTTCAAACCCTTGATCATCGAGAACAAGTTCAAATTAGGATGATGTAATTTATTTTAGTGTTTATAATATAAATCCAAAATATTTTAGGAATTTTTTTAATATAAATTTAATGTGTTCGATACCTTGAATTATACGCAACATCGAGTTTTAATAAACAAAAATATTATATTAATATTAAAATTTAAAGATATATATTATAAAAAATTTAAAATATTTGTAGTTAAGAATATTAATAACTAAATCATGAAAATTATAACATTTATAAATTCGAAAAAACCATTTGTCTTTAGTTGATAGGAAATAAAGATAAAAATAATTTGGAAGTTAATGAAATGTTTTTCTCAAAAACATTTTTTATGTGATAAATATATTTTTATCTAAATAAATTAAATTAGTCACTATTGGTGAAAATTTTAAATTATTTTTATATATTATATCTTCAATAAATTGTTTTATCAGTCATCATAAATTAGTCAAAGCATGGGATAATAATATATCATTTTCTTAAAATGTTTTATTTTCTAAAAAAATAGTTTCATCCTATTATACACAATTATTTTCAAAACTCAACTATTTGAAAAAATTAAATCCATTTTTGAAATCATAATTTAAAAATTACCATAAATGTTTTTTGGGAATTTTCTAAAATGAGTAATTTTTCCATGAATACAGAAAAATAAAAAATTTTATTAGAACATTTCTTTTTCATTTAAATTATACATATAGTTACATTTTACCTTAAAATGATTTTAAAAATTAAATTTGTTAAATAATATTATTAAAAAAAAATTCTGTAATTTTAAATAATCTTATATTTATTTATTATATTAAATATTTTTCTTCTTATGAATAGGTTTTCATTGGAAAATGGATACTTTTTCGCATCTCTAAGTTTTATTTTAAATTAAATATTATCACTTATATGAATTGAATATGGAAAAATAGATTAATAGTTTTTAATAATAATAATTAATAATATATAATAGTTTAATCATAAATTTCATTCATAATGATTAATAATGGAAATAAAAATAAATTAATATGATTATGATTAAAACGAGGTTTTACGTATTATATGCTCCTACGTTAAAATTATTTTTCCTCGTGAATAGGATTATTATTTTATAATTTATAACAAATATTTAGAATCATTGGGTCAATATTATCTATTATTGATCATTTTTTTCAGTTTTAAGGAAAAAATCGCCTAGGTAAATAAATTAAAACTAGTTATGGTGGTGAAAACTGAAATGGTAAAAGTATGTAAACTCAAAGGATAAGGAATAAAATTTTTAAAATATGTTTTTTCGTTGTAGTAGTATTTATATACCACATATTTCAATAAATAATTTATTTATTAATTTTTTTGTCACATTGGTTGAGATCTACTTCCCATTATTGAATAGTTTTAGGTATTTATAAAAAATCCACTCCTCCACAATTATAAAAGGGAACATCCTCCCATCACTTGTTCACAAATCGTAATCCATTTGAATTGATCAAAAAAATCCAAAATATCTCCTTAAAATAATTATCCACATTCTGGATATTATTTTCATCTCAATAAAACCAATTCTATAGTTCTTAATAATACATCGAAATAATATTTTTATAAGTGAACATAACTAACTTCTCTAAACTATTTATTTTTTACATACTCTCTTACCACCTCATTCAAGTCCTAATAATTAAAATATAATAACACAAACATATATAATATCCTAATATTTTATTATGTTTTTGGAATAACCTATATCTATATTCTCTTATAGCTATTGGGAAATGAAATAATTTATCACGTGTATGGTGAACTATTGAATCGAAAAATAACATAGTTAATTTTGCATCACCAACTATCACATCTATTTATAATGATGAATTTAACATATTTTTATAATATTTATGAAATATTTATAATACCAAGATTATAATTTCACATATATCTTATTACATTCCATTCTATTGGAATGTGATAACATCACAAGTGTGTACATTATATTGCAGCCTCGCAAAGTGATGTGATTTGTTTTTTTACCTATGATTTACATTGACAAAAATAAGTATAAATTTAATGAATATATGTTATATATATGAAATCATAATTACTCTATAATTATGATATATTATTTACCTTCTTTCCATTCATTCCATTGTGAAAAGGTAAGAAGAGTTCATGCTTATGTATAACCAATTATCTCAATGAATGGTTTCATTAATTTTCCTATCCTTAACATTTACAGATGAATATAAATAAATATATAATGTATATATATTATATTTATGTCATGGTTAGAATTTTGGATATTATTTGAAAATTATAAGATTAAAATTTTCAAAAATACAAAACCAAAATATACATAAAAAAGAAAGTAGATATTAACCGAACCTTGATTTTAACATATAATATTTAATAAATTGGTATTAAAGGGTTATAAGTAAATAATATATAGCTATGATATATATTATTATTTTTTGGAATAAATTTACAATAAACCTATATTTATTAAACAACAGGTTCGAATGAGAATGAAGGAAGTGAAAACAAAGGTCTTGGACTTTGTCTAAAATTGTGTACATTGAGAAATACATTAGTCAATGCACACATATTCTTTTATGATGTGTATATACATAAAATTTTACATGTTATATCATGAATTTATTTATTCTCAATATATTTCATATTTCATTTATTCTTATTTATTCAGGAGTCTTAGGATTTAATTGTTACCAATCATGTAATGGACTTTCATCTCACTTTAATTTATGTGGGACATATTTCTTATATGATAATTATTTCTTTTCTGTGGTGTATATACATACTGAGAATAACTTTTATGATTATTATCATGAAATTATGGTATATACATATTAATATTATATTCATTTATTTGTGTGGAATATGATTAAATATATACCAAAGTGGTAAAATTTTTATGTTACAATCTGATTTTTTATCTATATTGTTTATGATTAAGTTTTTTTATAATTAAATATTATGATATAACTCTTAATAAACTCATGATTTTTATTCTCGTCAGTTTATTTGAAAAAATTACATAATTTTTTCATTTTTCACTCTTAATGTACTCAAGAGTTCAAAATAATGTTTTTAAATAAAATCAACATTATTTATCCCTTCAGTTGAAAATCATCTTTGTTCCAAATCCATATTTATTATAATGTTTTTAATGATTTATTAATATGATTTTTAATATAATTATTACCCATTCATGGATTGTTTAAAGAAATTAATGTAACCATCTTTTTATTTTCCGAATAATGTTCTTTTAAATTTTCATCCAAAAATGTGATTTAGATAATTTTTTACCAGTAAGAAATGAAATAGATTTTTAACCATCATAACAACTCAATTATTAGATGATTACTTTAAATGTTTTCAATATTATATTAAAAGTAAATTTTTTCCTTAATAATTATGAAATTTTTATATTTTAAAGAAGTTATTTCATATGAAAATGATATATTCTTAAAAACATTATAATGACCTATTAAGAGATTTATTTTCATCAAAGAGAACAAAATTTGGTATTTAAAATGTTTTATTGGGGATATAATCCAATGGTATTATATTTATTATTTATATGGATTGTTTATTTGGTTTCATATGATGAAAATATCATTATGAAAGACTTTCCTTTTCAAGTGGTTATGATATGATGAATTAATGAAATGTTTAAGAAACAAATTTATTTTCCTCATCTTATGCTATGATGACATGTTTATAAAACCCATTTCATTTTCATGGGTTATGATATTATAAATTTTTTACGATATTTTGGAAAAAAAATGCTTCAAATATCTGATTGGTGGGACTTATATCTATCTTCAATGCATTGGGTAAGAATTTATATCACATGAGATAATGATGTAAAACAAGCCAATGTGATTGATCCACTCTATAAAATAGGATTATATGCTTGATATAATATAAGAAACATGTGATAATGCATGATCCATTATTCAATGAGAAACATGTGATGATACATTATCCATTATGAAATGGTAAACATGTATTGATCCCAGATCCTTTATGATTTGATGGTCTCGATAGTTAACCTTGATATATTAACTGGTTTTTATATTTATGATTGTGTCAAACTTATATGGAATAAACTTATGGTTTATGATTTATTTATTAATATTTCTCACTATTATGGTTCATGTATTTTGAAATGATAATGTTTTATGCTACAAATCATGTTTACGATCCATTATATATTGGGTATCAAATTTGTAAGTTATATTCATAATCTCATAACATTGTGTTTTTTTCTTCTTTCATATGATCATTGGTTTATATATTCTATGAATACCCTTAATAAGATTCTGAGACTATTATTTATTATGTTTCATTTCCATAGTTTATAAAGAACTGATTATGTTGGGTAAGACTATGAATATTAATGAATAGTGAGTTCCTTGGGGGTGATGAAGAATATCTTTCATCAAATTATATTATTGTGCATCAAGTATCTAAAGACACTAATCTTATATGGTCCTCAAGTGGGTATGTGTAAAATTTATTAAATATTCATCTAAAAATATGTTATTTCTATGTATATAAGGTATGGGTTGTTAAATTCACAATATCAAAATTTCATATTTTTGAATATATATATATTTAAAAAATAATAAAATAAAAGAATAATTAATATATTTTTCATGATGTATAAAAACCTTGTAAATATTTCCCATATTTTAAATATATATCTTTTTGATATGATCTAATGTCATTTGAATTAAAAATAACCGTGACTGATCACGTTAATTACTTTTTTTAATAAATAAATTTTTATATTTTATCATGAAAAAGGTAACATGTATCACTTATAAAGATACAATTTATTTATCTATATCAATAGCTTGGTCATCTAAATATATTATATCATAGAAACTTATATTACGTCTTGTGCTAACATATATATCATATTTTAATATTACAATTTAAATTATCAAAGACTAAAATATTGGAAATGATGTAAATTTTAATATCATAGGATAAAATATCTTAAATCAGACATTAAAATAAAACTATAATAATGATTTTACATAGTATCACATCGAATGTCATTACCATATACCTAGTTTGATATGGTTCTCATTATTTTAAAACCCGACCAAAGTATATTATTAATAAAATATACAATATTGGTGTAACACCCCCTATTTTAGAAAATGTGTGACACCCTCTAACTCATTAGCGATTAGTTAAATTGTATATTTCATATTAGTATTTTAAATATTGGGTTTTATTAATTTTGAGTGGTTTGTCTCAAATTTAGAGGCTTGAATGTATGAACTATCAAATTCCAAACCATGTCCTATGGCTCAAGATGTAGAAGATCTATTTTTTATAGATATTGTTTTCCAATATTTTGTGCAAGAGGATTGGACACACCGTGATGTGTGGATTGACACAATAGAGAAGGTATTGTGAGTCGGTATATTCTATGAATGATGACTCCACACTAAATAGGACTAGCAGTTGGGGCATGTTGGTTTTTCCTGATTGGGAGGCTCCATACCAAAAAGCCTTATGACATGTCACAAGGGTGATAGAAAGGGAGATATACACAAAACACCATAAATTACATGGAATAGATAAATTGGGAGAGGTAGTTCCACATAATTCTCCCTATAACAATGTTGGGGGTGTTGTCATAGGATGATTAAAATTGAAAGGTTTAAAATTTTCAGCTTTAAAATTTTAAACACTTCAACCATTATTTTCTATCTAATTTCACAAAGTACGATCACTATCCATTGATCGTTATGTAACACCCCGACCACGCTAGACTGGAGCTGGTGCATTACTTATTATATTGGAATTATTTAATTGAATGAAATAATTAAGGAAAGATTAATTTAGTAGTTTTGAAAAAACATATACCTAGATGTAACTCAAATTACATTGGGAATTGTAACAAAATACAATACATAACAAAAACTAATAAATGACAACCATGATAACATAATAAGAATTATTCTCTACATAACCTACTGAAGGTTAACAAATGAAAGGGGTGATCTTAAATTCTCAGTAATGATTACATATAGACAAAGTCAGAATTTAGAATAATTGAATCATAAACAATTTAACGTAATCAATATGGTATGGTGAGTAAATAGAAAACACACACCATTAATATACTGAGTATTAAACTTCATCCATATATTTTTTCATATTGAAAAACTCATGGATAGTAATAAATGAAAATTAATATAGAGATATTATTATTAATTGGACTTCATGTATCTGGCACATGATACCACAATACTATCGAAACGGGTTAATTTTGTGGGTAGAAACCCATATAATGTTTGGAAACAAACATGAAAGGTTTCTCACCATATGATTTGTGGCAAGAGAACTGTCAGTTCATCGAGGGACTATAGCAGGCCCCAACATTTTCTGAATATCCAAAACATTCTTTAAACATAGATTATATAAAATTACAATCTTCCTCATCAATATCCGCATAGATTATAGGACACATATTCATCAATATTTCCATAGTTAAAACAACATTCCAAATAACACTATATGTAAAACTATATACGGATTAAGAAAATAATCATATCCATGAAACAAAAACGTGGATATATAATATATTTACAATTTATAATGAAAAATTATCACAAATTATAAGTAGATACACCACATAATAAAGAATAGTTTCACAGTACCAAGAAGGACTCAATGAAATTGAAATTGAGACAATGTCACTTACCATGTTGTAATTAATTGAATCATATGACCAAAACATAATAACAATCAAATGAATCATTGAATACCCTGAATATAAATAGAATCATGAAATTATATGACTAATGGAAGTACACATATGAAACATACATGAAATAAGTGGCGATCAATGGAAATCATAGGGAAATGAATGTGCGATGAGAAACCCCTTACCATATGCTCGAGTGTGTTACCTAATTATTTTAATGACCTGAATAATCTAATAAGGCTAATTAATTAATAATTCCTAAACAACTTATATATGAAAATTATTTAGTAAAATCTTTTTGAGATCCTTCATAACATTTTGATTGGTTACGAGGTTCAATTTTATTGGTTTCGAAGCATTTTCTTCCATGGTTTTCATGATCAGTTTACTTATATTCAGTAATGGAAGTCCGAATGATGAGTAATTAACCATCTAGAATTTTTAATATATCTTATTAATGGAATTTAATTTTTATAAATGATCTTATAATTTTTTTGTGTTATATACCATGATGATTATTAATTAAATATTAATTAAAAATGTTTGGATTAACTTAGCGGTTTTGTTCATAATGAACATGTTTTGTATTATTTCTTTATATTATGAGTGTGTAAGTATTAGAGAACATTTAATAAGGAATAATATATATATTATGATCTGGTAAAATCATTAAAATTTCATTATGAATATTATTGAAGATATTAAAAGAAATTGAGATCTTGTCATCCTTAAATGTAATAAATTGACACATCTAAGACGATGTTTTCATTTTTAGTATAAGAGGAGTGGGGAAAATGGGATGATGAAGAAATATTACAGTAGCACAATAAAATTAAAAGTCATTTAAGGTACTTTAACATTAATATCATTTGGATTATGGGAAATTAGGAAAGAAAAATAAAAGTAAGGAACTCAAAATAAAAGAAAAATTGAGAAATCCCTTATGAAAATTCGACGGCCTAATGACGTCACGTAAAAATTCATAAAATAGTTTGATGACAGAAAGGTGGTCTCTCATCACTCTTAAATAATATAGGATGAAATGGTAATATTTAAAGACATATCCCATCATAATCTAATTTAAAATAAAAGAGAAAACATAAAATGAATGCTTTAAGAAAAGAGAAGGTTTGTTGATTCCCTTACCTTGTCGAGCAACTAAAAAAACATGAAGGTTAGGACCTTGGGGGTTTTATGAAACATTGGTAGGATTACCAGGTAGTTAAAAATACTAGATATTCTAGGATAATGAGTTTGGAATAAAAGAAAACGAAAGGGGTCAGTGGGTATTTATAATAAATGAGAGAGGGTTTTTTATTATTTAAAATGGACACCTCAATAGTGGTTTCTGCAAAACCATGGGCTTACCCATGGTATTTTCTAATGGTTTTATCAAATTAGGACACCACATGTCATATGTTACTTTACAGAATCCCACTAGCCTTTTATATTAATTACTACATCATTATGATGTCATTAAACTATTGAAAACTCAAAACTGTATTTTACTATTAATAAAAAATTCATGTTTTTTAGAAAAATCATAAAAAATAATTTTAACCATTTTTTAACATTTAGAATTCAAAAACAAAATCCATTTTAGGAAAATAATCTTCTACATATTTTTAATTTAATTTTTAAATAAAATCATAATTTATTCAAAAATAAATTTTTTAAATCTATAACTCATTCTTTAAAAACCTTTAAAAATTAATCAACATCTCATTACCTTATAACCTTAATAAAATAAAATAATTATATAGAATACTATTTATAAGGGTCATATTACTATTCATAAGGGTATGTTATTACTCATCAACAAAAGGTTGGTTTTATCATACTATAAAGGACTTATTGATCACAACCGTTGATGACCATTTTTTGAAACTCAAATCACAGAAGTGGAAAATTTATATTTAATGGATAGGTTATAACTATCTCCTATAAATTTTTGTTTCACATAGACTGTGTTCTTCATACAATATAGTTTATCTAATGAATTGAAATTATTCATACCTAAAAATATTTTGGTGTTGAATTACTCCCACCTTCGGAAATTTCATCCTCAAAAATTTTCATGTATAATTCACTCAAAAATAGATGTTGTTGGTTCTTCCATTCTTATACTCTACGTCCATCCAAGGGTTATGTTCCCTAAACTATGTTTTCAAAATCTAGTTCCCACGGTTTCTACTAAACTTCCATTGATACCAACAATAACACCCAAACCCCTCTAGACTAGATCTGGTGCATTACATATTACATTGGAATTCTTAAAAAGAAATAAATACAGAATAAATGATCTATTTAGAAGTTTTGAAGAAACTAAATACATATATTTACCTCAAATTACATTGGGAGATGTAAAAAAATATAATACACAACAAAAAACAAATAAACTGCACCCATGTGAACTCAATAAATAGTTTCCTCTTCATAACCTCTTGAAGGAAAACAATTGAAAGGGGTGGGATTAAATATTCATTAAGGATTACATATAGTATAATAATAAATCATTAAAAATTAAATCATAAACAATTTTACATAATCAATTTGGCATGGTGAATAAATGGAAAACACACGCCCTTAATAAACTAGGTAGGAAACTGCATCTGTATATTTTGATATAGTGAAATCCTCATGGATAGAAATAAATAAAAAATGAATAAAGAGATATTATTAATAATTAAATTCCATTTATATAGAACCTGATACCACAATACCATTGAAATGGTTTAATTTGTGGGTAGAAACCCGTCTAATTTTTGGAAACAAACTCGATGGGATTATCACCAACTTATTTGTCTCATGAGACCTGTCAATGCGTCGAGGGGATATAGTGGTCTATAAAACCCATTTAAATTAAAAATAATTCTTTATACATATATTTAATAAAATTACATTCTTCGTTATCAATATCTTTATAGAGTAGTGGATACTGATTCATCAATATTTCTGTAGTTAAAACAACATTCGAAATAACACTCTATGTAAAAGTGTATACGACTTAATAAAATACACATATCCATGAAACAAGAATATGGATATATAATATATTTATAGTTTAAAATGAAAATTGATCTCAAATGGGCAGTATATTCAGCACATAAGAAATATAGTTTGAAGAACACCAAGAAGGTAACAATGAAATGGATAATTGATACAATGTCCATTTCCATATTGTAATCAATTAAATCACATGACCAAAACATAATAACCATAAAATGAATCATTTAATACCATTAATATAAGTATAATCGTGATATTATATGAAAAAAGGAAGTATACATACTCTACATAAAATAAATAAGTGCTGAACACTGGAAGTCTCAGAGAAATGAATGTGAGATGAGAAACCCCTAATCTTATGATCGAGTGTGTTCTTCGACTATTATAATGACATGAATAATAAAATTAGGTTCATTAATTAATAATTAAAGAACATTATATATATGAAAATGATTTATCAAAACCTTTTTGAGTTCATTGAAATCCTTTTGATTGGTTACGAGTTTCAATTTTATTGTTATGGAAGAAATTTCTTCCTTTTTTTTCATGATCGATTTACTTAAATTATTGAATGGAAGTACATTTGATGTGTGGTAAAACATACAGAATTTTTAATATATCTTATTAAGGAAATTAAAGATATATAAATTATTTTATAATTATTTTGGGTTATATACCATGATGATTATTAGTTAAAAGTTAATTAGAAATGTTTGGATTAACATGGTAGCTTTGTTCATAATGAACTTGTTTTTTATTATTATTGTAAATTATTAGTGTGTAAGGATTCAATAACATTTAATATTGTAAAATAAATATATTATGATCTGGTTCAACCATTAAAACTATTTTATTACCATCCTTGAAGATATTAATACAAATTGAGAACCTCTTGTCCTTGAATGTGAAAAATTTTCACATCTCAGACGGTGTTTTCATTTTTAGTTTAAGAGGAGGGGGAAAAAGAGATGATGATGAAATATTAAATTACAATAATGAAATTATAGTTCATGTAAGGTAATGGAATTATCATTGAATTTTGTTGAGGTGAAATGAGGAAAGAAAAATAAAATAAAAGAACTCAAAAAAATTGAGAAATCCCTCATGAAAATTTGGCAGCCTAACGGTGTCACATAAAAATTCATAAAATAGTTTGATGAGAGAAAGGGGGATATATAATCACTATTAAATAATTTGGATAGAAAGGTTAATATTTAATGACTTATCCCAACATAACCATGTTGAAAATAAAATAGAGAACATATTATGAAATCAATAAGAAAAGAGAAGGGTGGTTGATTCTCTTACCTTGTAGAGTAACTCCCAAAATATGATGGTTGGGACCTTGGGGGTTTTAGGACACCTTAGGATGACTGCTATGGAGTTAATGCTACCTGATATTCATGGATAATTAGTTTTAAGTGAATGAAAATGATGTAGGTGAGTTGGTGTTCATAGTAAATGAGAAGGAGTTTTTCATTAATTAAAAGGGACACCTCATTAGTGATTTTTGTAAAACCATGGGCATTACCATGGTATTTTCCCACGTTTCTTTCCAATTGAGACAACTAATGTCATATTTTACTATACATAATTATACAATCCTTTTATATTAATTATTAAATCATTATGATGTCATTAAACTATCAAAAACTCAAAACTGTATTTTTTACTATTCATGAAAATTCAAGTATTTTAGAAAAATCCCAAAAATTAACCATAACCATTTATTTTTGTGTAGAATTAAAAAATGAACTCCATTTTTTGAAAATAATTTTCTACATATTTTTAATTTAATTTTTGAATAAAATTATAATTTATTCAAAAATAAAAAATTTAAAACTATGTCTCATTCTTTTAACACCTTGAAAAATTAATCAACCCCTCATTACCCTATAACCTTAAGAAAATAAAATAATGATATGGTTTACTATTTATAAGGGTTTTATTACTATTAATATTAATATTCATAAGGGTATGTTAATATTCATGGAAAAAATAAGCTGGTTATATCAGTCTCCAAATACCTTACTGATCACAATAGTATATGACAATTTTTTAAACTCAAAACATAGAAGTAGAAAATTTAAGTTTAAAGGATGGGTTATAATATTCTCCAATAATGTTATGTATCATAGAAATAAAGTTATTCATGAAATATAGGCTATCTAATTAATTGAAATTATTCATACCATAAAATATTAGGGTCTTAAACCTTACTCCTCCTTGAACCCATGGTGACATCCCTTTAGTTTGTTTAGATTATATAAAAGTATGGCATATTTTCTTATGGATTATTAATCATAGTTACATGTATGTTATTCACTATTAATTTACATTAGTTATAGAAACCAATGTTTTAATATCCCATTACCTTTATGTCAGGAATGTTTTTTCCCTTATCATGGTTTTCCTTTTTAGTCGTCTGGGTTGGGCCAAGAATCAATTGGGAGGATACCTATAATGGTGTTGTCAAAGAATTTTTGGTTTTTTTTCAGCATAATCCCTTCTAGTTCTGTAAACAACAAGGGGTTTAATGGTCATTTATTATGGTTTCCCTACGTTTAAATTCTAAAATTATAATGATTCAATTTTTAATAAAAGGTGATGGGGTTTTCATTGTTCATGGGACTCATCGATTTTATATTGTTTAATTGGGTTACACATTGTATAAAGTCCATGGATTTGGTTATAAATATGTGAATTAGTAAAAATTTCTATTTCCCCCTCTCCTTAATTCCCCACTCTCAACCTAAGATCCATCCCCATGAGATTTTGGATCCCTCTAATCCTTCAAGGTCATTTCATTCAGTAAATGATCGTTTTTTTGGTTGCGGTGTGACCTTCCAAGTAAGTAGTCTCCATGTATCTCAATTAATTTTTATTTACCTCGTTTTAGTTTGATAGATTATCTTTATATTAATGGATCTAAACTCCATGTTGATTAATTTTTTTTAGTTTGACTTCCTAGATCTTCCATGAAATGATTCTTATTAGAGGATTTTGTTATAGGCATTGTGTTTCTATGAAAAATGTTGGTGGTTCTGTTTTTATTATCCAATTTTATTTCCCTAAATTGAATAATTTAATTTAATTTTTTTGATTTAAATTCAAATTATTAAACATGATTTCAACTGATTTATAAAAACCTAGTTAATTTAAATTGGGGTATTTGGATTTGATTTCACAAAAAAATTGAGAATTCCCCCCAATTCCATTAAATTAGGGTATGTTTGTAAAATTTATGGAATTTTGTATAATTTAAATTGTTGAATTTAAATTTTGTAATTAATTTGGTGAAATTTATTTCATGTTTTATTTGTGAAAATTTTATTTAAATGGTTTGATAGACACCCAATGGTTTTATCTTGGGAAAAGGTATATTTCGATTAGAAACTCATGTGTTTGTTTTTAAATGGAAATTAGTATATTTATAATGAGAGAATGTGATGAATTATTTTAAGAAGACTTAAAATAAACTTCCCATAAATTATTTTTATTAGACCAAATGCAAGAATGGGTAGTGAGTGTGTTATTGGGATAGTACTCTTTGGATCTTTACAAATGATACCAAACGTATTGCAGTAGATCACATCCTTGGTGACATGGTGATGAGTCCTCTTTGGAAAGTATCAATGGGAAATATGTGTACACATATAGCCATGATCAAATTCATGTGTGTGAGTTCCCATAGTTCATAAGTATTATACCTTTTTTCATATGACCATGTTTCATTCTGGTTATTGTTTTCATATATGTGTCATTGTTTTTTATGAACTATTTAACACATGCCTTGTGAATTAATAAAACATTATTATATAAAATATTTATTAAGCCATCTTTTAAATGTATTTCCTTAAGTTGAGATGTAAAGAATGATTTTTTAAGGAAAATTTTGAACTACCAAACGAGTTTATTTAAAATTGAAAACATTATTTGTCTAATTAAAATGTGGCATATTATTATGGAATACTTGGTGATGCCATACTGGGTTTTTAACTGATAACCTAACAATGGATTTGGGTTGTTGAACTTTATCTTCATTCATGTTCGAGCAAGGGTAAGGTACTACTTGGAGTTGGTATTCATTGTTGATCCTTGGCCATGGGGATTTGAGTCCATAGGAACATGGGTTTTTATCATTTTTTTCTCTAAGATTGCATTAGTTCATTGGGTTATTTAACATCATGATTTCTAGTACACTACTATATTTAGAGTTTTCTTTATACGCATACTGACATGTTTATCTTGCTCCTACAGTGTTTGTGGAAATTTCATTCCCACACTCATTTTGTATGATGCCAAGTGATATTCTCCAAACTGTGGGGATTTAGAATTCCCTTCGGGCCATGTTAGATTTGGCATGCTTATCAGGTTACTAGGGTAGCTCGATTGGTTCAAGAAAAAGTGGTATCAAAGTTATAGGTTGAGCTTCTTATCTTGATGTTAGTATATAATTGTATAATCTTGTTAGGCCATAGTTGGTAATTATGATTGAGTGTCTAGCCAGATCTCACTGTAATGAAGCTTAGGTCACCAGGTATAGTTTTGGAATGAAATTTTGAGGATAAGTTCTAGTCTTTTCCCTCCTTTTGATTTTGATATATTTAAATCCAAATCTTTTCTATTTATATTTTGGGATTAATTTCACTTGTTTCTCTATTTTAGTGTTAATTTGATGTCTTGAATGCTTTTAGATGATGTTGTGTATCATCATACCTCCATGAAGATGTGCGAATCAGATCCATAAGGAAGTTCCTTCTAAACCACAGTAAGAAAATCCTCATATGGAACCATGTATCGTTTAGGTGATTATGTATAATTTCCATGATATGGGATAGGCACCACCACCTATTCTTATTTAGGGTCCATTGGAGTAACCTCAATGGGAAGTATTTCCGAATTTTTCCCAAGAGTTCCTTTTCTAGAATACACCAGTTTTCAAAGGCACAAATAATCCTCAAGAATCTGAGGAATGGTTGAGTATGATTTAATGTTTTTCTGAGTTCCTGAAAACACATGATGAAATAAAGGTTAAGTGTTCCACCTTTATAGTAGAGGGACCTAGCAGGAGATGGTGGGACGTGATGGTGATAGAGAAGAAGCATGATGGTTTAGAGTGGAAAGAATTCATGGATATTTTCACCAGTTAATTATATCCATAGTCAAGGGTTTTTTTCCAAGGATTTAGAGTTCTTCAAACATGAGCAAGAAAATAAAACAGCGATAGATTATGAATATCATTTTAGTAAGTTAGTTCAGTTTTCAAAAGTTATCGTATCAAATTACGAAAATGATGTGCCAATGGTTCAATATGGGACTTCAATTTCATATTCATTATCTAGTTTTCTTTCTAAATCTTCTTTCTTATGTTAATGTTATAGAAAGATCATTGATGGCTAAAATTGACATGGATGGAATATCATGGTTGATGAGAGTACCTTTTTCTCCCAGTGGAAGTGTGAATTCCAATAAAGGAAATAAGGAAGCATGATCATTCTCATGGTGGTTATAGAGATTAGTTTTTTTATAAACCTCTAGTAGTTCCTATAAGAAGCCCTTTAATTTTCTACTAGTGTGACATGTTAGGGAATTATAAGCGATTTTGGACTAACGCAATCAAAATTTGTGGTTCATGTGAATTCTCAAGAAACCAAAATAATATTTTTAATTTTTTCCCACTCCATGTAATGGAATAGGATCATTAGTGCCTCACAAAATTGTGGTTCAATCAAATTCTTCATGGGAAAATGGGCTCGAGCCATAGGCATTTTATTTTAATCTCCCTGACACAGTGGAAAAGTCTCTAAAGGAAGCAGATACAGGTTCAGTGACTATAAGAGGTACAATCAATATAGCTTCATCATTAGTTACTTATTTATTTGATATTGGTGCATCTCATTCATTTATTTCAATTAGTTTTGTTAAAATACCAAAAATTCCTTAAAATATTTTATCATGTGTAGTGGATATCACTACACCCCTCAGAACGAATAGAGAATAGGGTCTTCGTAGTCCCACTTGTGCTTACTCTCTATTATATGTTGACCTACCTTGGGATTTCTCTTTATCAACATGAAACTTTTTGACATCATATTAGAAATGTATTGGATCATTTCAAATAATGTCTGTACTAATTTCAATCTTTTATGGGTATAATTTACTACACCCGATGGTGTATGTCAGAACTTTTCTAAATAATGGGACTCAAAGTTGAGTAGAGATGGACCTTCTTATATAGAGTTGGGGATAGTAATTTCATTGTTTTCTTTTGATATGTAATGAGATTATTTGTGTGGTTATTTCCCTAGAGTTTTAATTTTCTTTCCGAGTCTGTTTCCTTGTTGCTTATATAGTTTTCCACATATAAGAGAGGTAGAGATTTCTATTGATTTTTTCCATCATACTCAACTAGTATCTACAAATTCTTATCACATTAAACCATATGAAATCAAAGTGTTGAAGACTCAGTTGGATGATCTTCCTGACAAAGGATTTGTATTCTCTAGTGTTTACCCTAGGTAGGGAAGGTTCAATTTTCTAAAAATTATAATGGTTTCCTTTGACATTGTGTTGACTACTGATAAATAAATAGAGTTACAATAAAGAAAAAGTATATATTTCCATGAATTGAGGATATGTTTGATTAGTTTAAGATAATGAATTGTTTCTCAAAGATCTATATTCTATTTTGTTACCATCTGTTGAGAATAGAAGAATCTAACATTAAAAAAACTGCCTTTCAGATCAGGTACGACCATTATGAGTACATTTTAATGCCTTTTGGTCTAACCAATGATCATGATGTCTTTATATATTTTCGGAATAGGAATTTCCAAGAGTATATTGATACAATTGTTGTATTCCTTATAGATGATATCCTCATTTACTATAAGTTATAGGAGGATCAAGTGTGTCTTCTAACATCATTTCAAGAATTATTGAGAAATCACTAACATTATTACAAGAATTAGAAATGTGATTTTCAGATTCAGGAAGAAATATCAGGGGACACATGGTTTTGAAATGTTATATTTTAATATATCCTAAAAAGGTGAAGTTAATTATGAAATGGAAACAATAATGAAATGTTTTCAAGATTCAAAGCATCTTTGGATTATCTAGTTATTATTGTTGGTTCTTTAAGGACTTATTAATGTTCATGTAGTGTCCCGACCCGAATTACCCTCAAACCGGTAGCTGAAATGGTCTCCATATTACCTCAAGAGTGTCTCCCCATATGCTAAAGGTTGTCGACTAGAAACGAGGGTCTATTTATAGTTAGCGGGGAGACTACACTCAAATATTCAGTGTGCACGATGAAAGAAGATGTAAAACAATATTCGACTGAATAACTAAAATATAAAACACTAATTTCTAAAATGAATTCATGTCATGGTGATACATATCATAAAGTAGTAGACAAAATAACATGTTTTTCATTCCAATAAAGAAATAATGAAATGACTCAAAACCCTAAGTGTGATATCCATGAGCATCCCAAGATCTTATTCGGTCCTTTGCTCTTAAATCCCAAGTACAAGTAACAGTCACCTGCAAAGGTCCATAATCCAGCAAACAATGACTAATCGAGTACACCATTGCACTGGTAGCCTAAACAGGGTGTGAGATATACATCTCAGTAGGCCAAGACCACCAGTTTTATAGCTCAATCTAGAAAATGAAATATAGCATAACAATGTGTAGATATAATAATGAAATAAACTAACTTAATAAATATCCCACAACCCATTCATGTTCCAAAGGGACACCTGACAATAATACATACTTAGGATCATAGTTGGAATAAGAGTCTTCACAAGAATAATACAAGAATATTTATAAAGCATAAATAACTTTCCACACTTTCCAATTATTCTCTATTTAAATATTTATTATCTCCAAGGTTCTCATGATTTCGTGTACCACAATACTAACTTTCTCTCATGATGAAATTTTAATCCTTCACATCCATTAAATATTTAATCAAATTTAACATGGGTATGATCCACATCTATTATTCCATTCAAAATTCATCTATATAATATATTGTTGGTGTAGAACGCCATGTCTCGAACCTTGTCTCATCAGCGAAGAACATCGTTTCTAACACCCAAAAATCCCATTCATATATTTATAATATTGGTGTAGAACGCCTTGTCTAACACTTAATCTCATTGGTGAAGAACGCCACATCTAACCCCCCAAATCTCAATCGATATAGATCTCCCTGTATAACACCTTAAATCTAAGCACATAGATAAATATTGGGAAGGAATACCATGTACAAGTCCTAAATTCTACAATGGTCTAGAACATAATGTATAGCCTCATTCATTTATTTAAATCATAATTAATCAAACCAATCTCAATAATTTATTCTTCATGAATTTTCCACATTCATTCCCTTACTAATCCAATGATTAGTGAAAGACGTCAAATCTATTAGTTATCCCCACAATTAACTATGTCCACAATTCCATTAATTATTTCAACAATAAATTAATATATTAACACAAATATCATTCCATTATTAATTCTCAAAAATTAATTATCCAATCCCAATCACAAATTGTCATAATTAATTTTACAATTAATTATATTAATCAACCATCAAGGCACATAATTAATCGACAATTAACTATCTCAACATAAAAAATTCCACATCTCATTATAAATCCCCCGATTAATTATCTATTTTACAAAATAAAGAACATAATTAATTCAAAAATAATTATTCCAATATAAATCTCTTATTTCCATAATTAATTTCTACAATTAATTATTCAAAAAATTACTTTAAAACCACTTAATTAATTCACAATTAAATTATATCATTTTCAATTTTCAAGGTTTAGAATTAATTCCAAAATTAATTATCTTGATTTATCCAATTCACTATATCATAATAAATCCCCCGATTAATTATCTAAATGAAAACATCAAGGCATATAAATAATTCAAAATTAAGTATTACAAATTATCTCGCCCAATACACATAATTACTACTTATCCCAAGTGAGTCAACATGTAAGGGAAGAAATAGAAAAATACATATCAATAAGTTAAACGAACATATCAATAGTAGTTTAAAAAATATTGTTTTTTATTAATTAGGAAATGTTGGGACCCTACCTCAAGGAATCAGTTAGAAAAATGCTTTCTAACTCAACTAGTAATGCGCGCACACACACACACAAACTTCCAAATTATTGTGTGTGTGTACTAGTAATTGGTCGAATAACCCTCCAATGATAAATGGAAGACATAATTAGTGTGGAAAAGACCAACACACCTATAATTAATTAAAAAAATAACAAATACACTATAAAGATCTAATTTAAATGGTGCATAATCAATTAATGGGTTTATAACCCTTCATAAAAATGATGGCCGTGATGTAATTCAAACCGAACCACCATGCCTTTGGTTGCGGTTGTCGAAATATACCCTAATGGGTCCCAAGATATCTTCTACACCACCTAGGATTGGAAGAAATATGAAATATAGGTTAATCCCAAACATAGGGTTTCGGCCCAACAAATCCCAGGTGAAGGAGAGATGAGACGGATGAAGCAAAGAATGAAAAATTTGGAGAAGGGATTACCTTCACGAGATATAAAAAATATGTGATGTCTTCGAGAGGAGATAACCGCCTGAAGAGGGAGACAGAGAGCAGGTTGATGTACCACCCATGCGTGCTACACCATGGGTGAGTCAATCCCCCTATATGTAGAGGGTGAGGTTCACCTCCCTCTTCTTTTCTCCATTAAATAAATTAAAATTCTAATTTAAAAAATAATAATTAATAGAATAATAATAATAATATCCATCAAATTATTATTATTACCCTTTTATATTATACCCCTTTGATAAACTTCAAACACCCATTTAAACATTATTTAGGTAAATAAACCTCAACCAAATTTAAAATAAATGAATTCTCCAACTCCTCCTATTTAATTAAATTTTCTCAACATTCAATTTAATAAAATTAAAACACTTATTTCGCATAAATTAATTATAATTTTCTTAACCATGAATTTGATTAAATTAAACTTTCATTTCAAATCATTTAATTAGATTCTGTTTAACTCAATTTAATTAAATAAAACTGCCATAATAATAACCTTTATTTTTATTTTTATTATCATTTAATAAAACAATTATTTGATAAAACCTAAAACTCCCCAATTAGACATCATTTAATTAAATTATTCTAATATGAATTTAATTTAATAAATTCCCCTACATGTCATTATTTAACTATTTTCTGTCAATACAATTAAGTTAAATAAAACCTCTATTTTTCATCAAATAATTCAATTCATCTAAACCATGAATTTAATTAGATAAACCCTAACTCCAAATTTAACACATCATTTAATTAAATTCTTATCTAATGAATTTAATTAAATAAATTCTCTAACACATCATTATTTAATTAAATTCTATGAATATAATTTAATTAAAAAAACACTATTTTTATCAAATAATTAAATTCTTCTTGACCTTGAATTTTATTAGATTAAACCCCAACTCCATATTTAACACATCATTTAAATAAATTCCTTTGAAAATGAATTTAATTAAATAAATTTTCTAACTCATTATTGTTTAATTAAATGAAATCGATATAATTTAATTAAAAAACCCCGATAAAATATTAATAATCATTTAATTAAATTCATTCCAACTGAATTTAATTAAATAATTTCTCTCATTCATGATATTTAATTAAATTCTATGAACAAAATTTAATTAAATAAAAAACTCCAAATCATAAACATTATTTAGTTAAATTATCTCAACCCCAAATTAATTAAATAATAATCCCCCATTTCACAATGACTAATTAAAATATTCATATAATTTAATGTTATAAAATAAATCCTCAATTTTAAATTAATTAATTAAATTCATCTTTACCATGATTTTAATTAACGGAAACCACATCTTCTCATTTACACATCATTTAAATTTTATCATTTAATATTTCCATTCATTGATAATCCTAAATCCTCATTTTCAATTCATTTAATTAAATTACACTCATTTTAATTTAATTAAATAAAGACCCCAAATCATCATCATTTAAAATAAATTTATGTTTTTTCATATCAATAAAATTTAATAACTTCTCCATATCCGGATCATTTAATTAAAATGTATCAACTTTAATTTAATTAATAAAACCCCAAAAAATCATTTAATATATTTTATTTCAACCATGGATTTAATTAAATTATTTTAACCTGAAACTCAATACCAGATAGACCGTATGGTTTTTTTTCACAATCTAAAATACTCAACAATAACCGTGTTTCCACTACTAGACACGTGCAATACTATGCTCAGCTAACCCGTACAATTTAACTGACTATGCACATCTCATGTGAACATCATTGCCTTGTCCGATTCTCCCAAAACCCATCCTACCATCAGGTAAAATCCTCGAGCCTCTACCTAATCCCTTTATAAACAGTTTAAATGATCCAAACTTGTGAAACTTGTTTTTGATTCTTGGTTTTTAAACCCAAAACTTAATGTAAACAAAAAGGTTCAAAACCATTCATATTTTAACCTGGTTCAAAAACATGGGATGTTAAAGTTGGATTTTTCGATGTCTACTCTAACTCAGAAGGGAGAAAAAAAATTAATGTATGGAAAATGTCAGAATTATTTTGCTGAGCTAAACCAAATTTTGACTACTGCACTACTGTCAAATCTCGCATAGGATGAGCTCGGTTATGTAGACTTCTTTGATGCATCTGGTTCAAAGTTTAGTTTCTTTATTATACATGGTGATCAAGGAGTAGCTTATCGATTTCGTCAGCTTAGTCCACATGAGAAGAATTTTCCGACCCATGATAGTGATATTTCAACTATGATGCATGTGTATAATATTTAATATAATTACCAATTCAGAGAAAGGTTTACCAGGTTCTCTAACCAAAAGATATTGAGTTATATATTCTCACCAAAATATTTGAATATCTGATAGAGTCTTTGGGTGGAAGACCTATAATATTTCGACTTTGACATCACCTATAACCCAGAGAAAATGAATGCCTTCACAGATGCTTTGAGTAGAAAACTTCAAACCCAGTCCATGAAAGAATCATCAGAAGAGTGTAACATTATGAACCTCGTTGTACGGTTTCATATTAGAGTCCATGAATCAAGTAATGAGGTTTCCTTGAAATTTTTTTAGATTATATCAACTATTATTATGATTATACATCAAGAACATCATCTTTATTATGAGTTCAATAGAATTAGAGACTCCATTTATGGTGGAAATTCTATACATTACTGGTCATTCTATAATGAGGGAATACTATGAAATCATAATAGCTTTGTTGTGATGTGATATGTAAGGAATGTTGTGTTGATAAATTTCCATAACTCCCAATGGGAAGTGCACCCATGAAACATGATGATTTTATATGAAATGCAACATAAATTTTGGTGTCCAAGTATAAGATGGGGTATTGCTAATTTCATCCCTCATTGTTATACCCTACAATTGGTGATGGTCGATAACCAAAAACCTTTAGTTTTTCTTCATCCACATTCTTTTCCTTCTTGACAGTGGGATGGGATCTCTATTGGCATTGTGGTTTTGTTTCCTTGTACTCATAGAATAAATATTTGTGATATGGGTAGTGATTGATATACTAAACAAATCAGGTTACACTATACCCACATGAGATATAAACAATATTGAGGAGTTGGAAAATATCTTTTTGAAGGAGATTTTTTGATTTCATTGAATTTCATAAAATATAGTTTTTAGATGGATCCTCGGTTAACTTCTTTTTTATAGAGGCTTTCCAGAGGCTCTGTGATCTCAGGTTGGTTTGAGCAGGACATACCATCTGATGTCAAATGATCACACAAAAAGAGCTATATAGATTCTTGATCACATGATCCTCGCATATATTCTTTATTTTTTGGACCTTATAATGATCATTTGGGATTTTTTAGTTTTCTTATAATAACATTTACTAGACAGCAATCTGACTGGATCCATTCAGGAACTTATATAGTTGTCCATCCAGATCTCCATTTATTTATGTGAAGATAAGTGAAAGTTACTTGGTTGTACCAAGCTTGGTTCAAGAGATGACATAAATCTTTCATTTGATTCATTAGATATTGTTGATGGCTTTGATATAGTATAATTCTTATGCTAATCTTCATCGCAGACCGTTGTAATTTTCAGTTGGTGGTCAGGGGTTCCTAAATGATTCACCTCAGTTGGTTCATTAATTTATTGAAAGGTAAGGGAAAGTCACAACTATTTTTTGGGGCCTTTTTAGGTTGTTTATCTAGAGGAGAATATTGATTACTATTAAAAAATCCCACCATTGATAACATTGATACAAATTGTGTTCAATGTATCGCCACGACAGAGGTATTTATCTTATCTTTCTAATGTTTTGAGTTGGAATGATCTTTACATTCACCCTAATTTATCTATGACTAAATGGAAAGTTATGATAGTTTATTCTGAAATTGGGGTAATTAAGTGTAGAAATATTCCTTTTTTAATTACTATTTCATAGATGTCTATATTCTCACAAGATATGGGAGAATAAGAAACAGATGGGAGAGTAGTGGTCTCACCATTTCAACATGGAAGTTTCTTGAAAGGATTTTTTTGGATTGAATGTTTCTATAGTGGGGATGTTTTAACATCATGTTACCTTTATATTAGTTACATTTTAACCATTTTAATGGTTTTTATTATCTGTTTTCTATATAGGGATGAGAAGGTATTGGGAGGACACCTATAAAGGTGACATTAGAGATTTTTAGAATTTTTTTACTATAAATGATGTTATTTATACATCCTATTAGGGATTTACACACTTTATAAAATGGTTATGAAATGGCTAAATTATAAAATTTTAATAAATATTTTTCTAATAAAAGGACATGGTGTTTTCATCATTTATGGGACTTGTCAATTACATAATTCGTAATTGGGTTAAACATCATGTAAAGTCCAAAGAGTTGGTTCTATGAAAGTGGATCAGTTGAAATTTATACTTCCTCCTCTTTATAATTACATTATCTTGACCTAAGATCAATCCCTAGGTAATTTTGGATCCCTATAACCCTTTTGGGTCATTTCATTCAATGATTGATCATTGGTGTGGTTGTTGTGTGACCCTATAGATAAGTAGTATCACTACATCTTTTTATATTTCACTTCATTTATTTCTATATGGATATATAATCCTGATATTGATGCATCAAAACATTACTTTTTTTATTTTTTTTCAAGGTTGAGTTCCTAGATCTTTTATGGCTTTGTTCTTATTGGCAGGTTCTGTTGTGTTTGTTGTGTTAAAAAGGTAAGTTGTTCCCATTTTATTGGTCAATTTGAGTAACCATAAATTTATTGATTAAAATTAATTTATTTTATTTAAATTAAATTTATTTAAATTACTTTTATAAAAATAAAATTACATTGAATTTGTATATGGGGAATTGATTTGGCATGAAATTGGGAAAACCCCTCAATTCCACCCAATTGTGCATTTTTTTGAAATTGATGGAAATTTTTATAATTTAAATCATGGAATTAAATTGATGAAATATATTTCAATTTATATTTTAGAAAAATGGTTAAATTGGTTTTGATTGAAACCCGTAGGTTTTTTCTTAGAAAAATGCATGTTTTGACTAAAAACCCTTATATTGGTTTTTATATGTAAATATTAATATTATAAATGGGAGAATGTGACGAATTGTATTATAATAATTATTAAATAAATTTCTCATCAATTTTTTTTATAGGTAACATGATTTCCTAGGTAGTTAATGAGGTATTGTGATACCACCATTTTTGTTTATTTACAATGGAAACAAAACCTAGTGCAGAAGGTCACATCCCTGATAGGATAGTGATGAGTCCTCTTCGGACAGTGTCAAAGGGACATATGTATAAAAATATTGTCATGTTCACCTTTATGTGTGTGAGATACTATATCCTTGAACAATAATTCATTTTGGAATATGTAAATATAGCTTGCTTGTGATTGTTATGATATATATGGCATTGTTTTTTGTAAAATGTTTTACACATGCCATATGAATTTAGATAAATTGTTTTATATAAAAAATTTATTAATCCATTTTTTTACAGTATTCAGTAAAAATGTAAAGAGTGAATTTTCTTAATTAATCTTTTGAACATCGGTACTTGTTTATTTGAAATTGAATTCTTTATTTGGTTAATTAAATTTTGGAATCTAATTATGAAATCCTCAATGAGACACAATATAGAATTTATATTACACCTTACATGTTCCTTTTGGTGTTTTTAGATTATCTTTTTAGAGGTTAAATATTGTGTAGGATCCAGTTGGAGGTGGTAGTAGCTATTTATCATTGGGCTTGGGGCGCTAAGTCCCTCAAAACATGGGTATTAATACAACTTTTTTGTATTTCCCTGTAGTATGTTGGGTTGTTTACTTGTTTGAAATATTTTACAATAATCCCTATGGATTTTTAGGTGTATTAATAATCAATTTTTTATCTTTATTACACAATTTTTGTATAAAATTATATCCCATGTTGATTTTTTATGATGCTAGGAACTAGTCTCTGACCTGTGGGGTTTAGAAATGCCCTTCGGGCCATGTCGGTGTCAGCTTGGTTATCGGGTTACCGGGGTACCCAGGCCAGTTTCCAACACTAGCCAGAGATAGGTTCTTAACATAGTGTTTGGGGTTGGTTTCAAAATAATGTTTTTCAGTGTTATGTTTTTTAATTATCCCTCTTTCCTTATTATTTTGATTTTAAATGATGTAGATGAATTTCTATTGAATTTGAGATAGGTGAAACTACTTAATTTTTATTTTTATTTGAATACCTATTGTTCTTGTTTTTAATTCATTCATATTTACCTATTATGATTTGATTATGACTTTAAAGGATGTTGGTTAATGTTTCATTTTATTTATGTCATGTATTGGTTAAAAATTATGTTTTCATAGGGTTTTAAGTGTCATAGTTTTGAGCACACCTTGTGTTTGATGAAATGTTCTAAATAAATATTTGGTTGAAAAAGCATATTTAATTGGTAGTTTAAAGATAAATACAATTTAGATTTTATGATTTCATATTTATAATTTTAAAATTATATTATATATGTGTGTTTTATGATTTGATGCACTTGGGAACCGTGGGTGGGTTGGTGACATGGATTAATGTGTACCCCAGTTTCGATTATCTAAAATCTAGAGAAAGTGTCCCTATTATACTAAGTGAGGTAACATGGTAGATATTGACCACAATTATATTTAGTGAGAACTCTAAATTTCTTGGGTTTTTATATTTTTTGTGTTCATAATAAAAGTCCTACATTACTTAATACCATAGGTTCAATCCCATAATATATTTATAATATTATTTTAGGGGTGTTTCTATTTATTTAAATTTTCATTATTTTGATTTTTGAGTTAATCATGTTATGTTTCACTTGTTTTCTTTCTATAAATTCATTATTAATATTGTTTATAATACTTGTCTTGTTGTAAAAAACCAATGTGTTTTAATGAAATTATTTCTATGAAGAAAATATAAATATTGATTTTAAACAAAAACAAATGGTTTATATTGTGAAAGACATTATATAATTTCATAATGGTTTATTTATGGGAGTTTTACTTATACCATACATATACCCATGTGTTATATATTGACATGGTTTTTTAGGATATAGGTAAAGGAATAATTGTAATGCAGTTTGGTGGCTCCTCATGATATTCATCATTTTTCCATGGTGATTGTGATTGTGAGTCATGAGGTGTTGGGATCATGTAATGTATTTTGAGATTATCAATTATGTTTTGGATGTTTTTATAGACCTATTCAACTCTAACCCTATTTTTAGAAATTGAGTAATTAGATGTTGATTACATTATTTACATTTATTGTATGATTTTTATGTGTTATTTTGATAGGATTACTACGTTGTTCTTGGTTTTTTGTTTCTATATTTTGAAAATATTTATTTACTAGAAACTAAATCAATTTTAATGATATCTCATATAGAATTTCATGAACGAATAAGTGAGATGGTTATTTGGATTTGATGGTGAAATAATTCCCAATGTTTATCTTTTAATACCCTTTTTCTTGTCACTGGCCAGTGAAAATCTGGAATGTATTTCAATATTTATTGTGTGCCGGGTTGGGTGAGGTAATATGTTGACTTAGACATTTTCATTAAAAAATGGTATAAAAACCCTCTTTTTTATATTAAAAATTTTATAATCGATATTAAATCATTGAGGATTGATAGGTATGTACAAGGGAGTTCTTAGTCCGGTCATATTCTTACCAGACCATGAGTTACAACCAGTTATCAGGAATTGTGTATTATAAATGAGCTTGATTTTAAAATATTTTTGATGATATTTTATGTTTATACTAATGATAACAAGATCCAATAAGAAGCAATGTGTCATTTTTGGAAATTTTATGTTTTACGGTGAAATAGGGAAGGAAACCAAAGGTTCAATATTTAGGTAAATGGTCTAGAAAACTATCTTGTAGTCATACAACAATGTATAAAAACTATCCAATATTGCATTCATGACTAGAGCATAGTTTTATATTCCATTCTTATTAAAAGTTCATAGATATTAAATTATTATATTTCTATCTTTTTAACGCATTGGTATTTGGAACTAAAATGATTGTTTTTATGTCTAATTTATAGGAAACTGAGTTCATTTTTTAATTTAATTGATGATTTTAGAATTAAAATTTGGTATTAATTCAGTTTTATTCTTTATGATTTATAGATTATTCCTCTCAAAATGGTACTAAGGATTTGAAGAGATGGATATATGAAGAATTTATTATTGGTTTACCCTCTAATAGACCCAAATATCATTAAGTAATTTATTCAAACTATCTATTATTTGGTCTCCAAGGGTGGAAGAGATAAAGAATTAAAGGATGAACATGATTATGAGTTTACTATGAAAAATCCACTAGTAATTCAGGGTGATAACGAGCCTCAAGATATAGATAAGTGGATGAAAACTATTTTCTATATATTCCATTTTTGTAAGACCATAGTGACTTATAATATTGGATTCTCCACCTACATTATAGATAGTCCTAATAATAAATAGTTAAAATCTTTTGTTCAAGCTATGTTGCATGAGGACCTCACCTAGTCTATGACAAAATGTGTCTAATTATAAATTTTACATAGATATGTTGATGGTGGGGAAATCAAGAAATTTTATGACCCTAGAGTAGGGGAGTTATTTTTTAATTGAGTATTTCATTAATTTTATAAATCTAGTTCATATTTCCCCTAATTGCACTGTCAATAATTATCTCGTTACTGATTTCCTTGAAATGGGGTTTAAGGCTTAGATCAATTTGAGACTCATTATTTTATACTTACTGACCTTTGAATATGTTTTTTAAAAAGATATAATAGTGTATGATGATATAGTGGGATTGGGTAGACTTGAAAGTTACCCTAGTAAATTAGTTGTAGCCAAACATCTTTGTCCATCTAGAAGAGGAATTATAAGTAGTTCCATTGAAATGGTAGAATAATCACTCATTATTGATAAAATTTAGTTCTAGTGGAATCCTCTAGACACAAAAATGTAAATTATTTTCAATATAGAAAAGATGTATAAATTAATCACAAATACCAAGTATAGGATAAGGCATTCCACCATTGTGGGTATCCATTCTATCTTAATCTCTTCTGTAGATGTATTCAGTAAGGTAGTTGAGTGGGTCTTTCTTTCACCCATGGATCTTAGGGTTTATCTAGTGCGTCTATGGGTTTTTTATCCCATTATTCTACTAAACTTTAGTCTCATATCTCTAATAAGGAAAAGACTGGGGGTAACTATTGATATATGCATGCATTTGAACATGTTCAAACAGATTCTGATGCTAGGATACTCCATGTGATAGGTATGATATTTATTACTTATTTTATGGAAGTGGAATTGTTCAATACAATAACAACCCATTATTTAATTTCATAAATGTTTATTAATACTTTTTGATTTTTATCAGTTATGATTCTATTTATACAGTATTTTTCTACTATAATATCAACGAATATGTATGAATGCTTAAAGTGTCTAGTTTATTGGTTAAATGTTTCTTATTTCTTGATTGTCTAGTATTTCTTATTTCATAACCTGAAATTTTTTATCTCATTATTATCTTGTATTTGATTATTGGTTTTAAATATTAGATTGACTATTATCATTTTATAGTTTAGTTCATCTCCTATATTATAAATATTCATGTCTTCGTGGTTGGTTGGGATCCTAGGAAATGGAGTGAATGATTTTTATTGGATTTTAGATTGATCTCCTCCAAGTTGAAAAAAATTCCCTTCAAAAAGATTAAGCCAAGTCCAGGTGGTCGGCTTCTAATGGTGGAAGACAGGAATCATGCGGTAATTATATATGATTTTTCTGGGTTTTCGTCCTAGCATGAGGTATTGTTATATAATAAATAACTATTTATAATGATAACCATTTTCAATATTTTATAGTAAATAACACCCAATGATCCAATGGAATTGAATGTTCAACAAAAATAGTTTTAAAAAAAAGATATATATTCAACTGAGTGTGTTGCTTTAGGAAATAATAGCTCTCTTTGCCAATATGGTAAATAGTAGCCTCACAATTTTTACCATTTAAGAGAAACTCGAACATGTGACCATAAATAATAAATACACATTACCACAAATTGATGATATATATTATTATATCATGAAACCTGAATGGTTTTCTAAAATTTATTTAAGACTAGGATACCATCATTTGAGGGTGGAAAAGCTATTATTACTAAGACCACATTAGGAGTAGGAGTAAGCATAATGAGTATTTAGTTATACTATATGACCTTAGTAATTCTAAAATAGTTTATATGTATTTGATAAACAACGTTTTTCACCACAACTTTGACTCTTTTTTGTGTTTTTGATTGATATCTTGGAAAAATCCTTGATGAATTATGATCATTATAATCATCTAGACATTATTTTGGGGGCCCTGAAGTGGAACCACCATTATGAGATTCTGAAAAAATTTATGTTTTGGATCTAGGAATTGATATTTTTTGACATGTGGTATCTATGAAAGGAATGACAATATATTCTAAAAAAAATTAAAGTAGTGATATACTAGCAGAACCCTAAGAATGTAATACAGGTAAAAATATTCTTATGTCTAGCAAGGTATTATATGTATTTTTTTAGGAAATATCTAGTATGTATTGACCCATTATGTATTTGGCTTCATAGGGTATGAATATTAATAATAATGAGAAATAATATAGGTAATTTGAGGAATTGAAAGCTAGGATGACTTCATCTCTTGTTCTAGTCCTTCCTTAGCCTGGATTGGGTTATACTATGCATTCTGAATCCCCAAGTAGAGGAATGGGGTGTTTTTTGATTCAAGGTGAATATAAATTATCTTATGGATCTTTCAAACTATATTATTTTTAAAATAATTAATCCAATCATGACATAGAGTTAACAGTTGTGATGCATGACATGAAAACATGAAGCCACTATATTTTCCAGAAGTAAATTACAATATGTTTTTATCGTTTAGTATTGAAATTTATTTCCACTTAGATGGAATAAAATATTTAGTGCAGACATTGAGGGAGTTCTCCATAAGGTTTATTTTTATATATCATACACCCTTGAAGAGGGGAATTTGGATGCCATTTATTTGAGCACGAAATTACCATCACAAGTAGTGATTGAATTAGAGGATGAATGGTTCTTGATGCGTTAGTTTTCATAGCAATGTCTATGTGTGAAAAAGGATGATGAGTAGGTGTTTTTGGATGTAATGTATGATATTCCTTTCTTAAATTATGGTATCTAGATTTAGAAGTGTAACACCATAATATTTTTTTAAATATTTATCTCTATATAATTTTTTTTTCAATAGCTTGAGATACACGCAGCCCCGAGTCTAAGTGAACTACAATATAGTATACCGTTATAAACATGATATTAAATTGGTTGCTATGAATATAATTAAAAAAATTATAAAACTTGTATGGTTTCCACATGCATAATATTAATGCATTGGCTATATATTAATTATAAATAAAAATAAAATCATATAAAAGTAAAATAGATGATTTTCTAAATAAACTATTTTTAGGTATGATAGGTATTTTTATCTAAATAAATTAAATTGATCACTATTGTTAAATTATTTTAATGAAATTTATATATAATAAATTCAATATAATTTTTTTACATTCATATAATAATTTTCCCAGGCATGGGATTTGAAT
Organism: Viscum album; assembly: GCA_963277665.1. Classification (NCBI taxonomy): domain Eukaryota; kingdom Viridiplantae; phylum Streptophyta; class Magnoliopsida; order Santalales; family Viscaceae; genus Viscum; species Viscum album. The sequence goes on from OY728142.1 coordinate 1,496,972,274, forward strand.
AAATCTAGTTTTATGATTAAAAATTATTTTTCTAAAAACTAATTTTCATTGTGTTTTGGGTGCTTATTTTAAAATTATTTTTTCCACTTATAGAAACTGAATCATTATAAATTAATTCCATATTAGGAATATAGAGGATAAAATTTAGTAAATTTTTATATTTTATTTTCGTTATTATGACTACTAACCTTGTTTAAAAAAATTGACAACTGTAAGGGTAAAACCTCTAAAATAGGGTTGAAACATTGGGTTAAATCATTAAAATTACACTAAAATTTGAATTTATAATATTTTAGTAGTGGAGATCAAAAATATTCATCCAAAAATTGAAAATATAGACATTAGATTTCATTTTAATTTTATTTCCACCCTTATAATATGTTAGCAAAATGATTAATATAAAATGTCACTCTCTTGAATTTAATAAGTATAAATTATAATTATAAGAATAAAAAGAGGATAAGGTCACTTATAAATGATTATTTGAAATATTAATTCACTTTTTCATCATCCTAATTTATTTAAAAAAATTATTAATTTAATAATTACCATGACTTTTTACGCAAAGCTGATACATAATTGAATTAATTAATAGAAAAATAGAATAAATTATTTTAAAAATAATAAAAGTAATATAATGTGAATTAATTATAGTGTTACAATTTCTGTAGATAAATATATCATATTAGGTATTTTTAAGATCTATTTATTTCAATACCACCCATTTATGCATGTATTTTTATCAAATTAATTTAAAAGTGTCAAAATGACATTAAGTATATTTTAGGAAAATAATATTTTATTAAAATATTCAATACCATAAAAATATTTTACTAGGAAATGGGGAAAAATAAGTGGGTAAAAAATTAATCCTTATACCATTTATGATCTAATTTTTACCTTATAAGTAATATTATAACCCACTAATATTGAAATGTCATTACCATGGTTGAGAGGAAAATTTGTTAACTAAGTGGTTAAACTAAAAGATAAGTTTTAAAATGACACCAAAATATGTCTAAATTTAATTTTAGAATTGTAATTTCATATTTTAATATATTTATTTTAATATATATCCATTTTGGGGAATTTTATTGATAATTAATTATTTATATTTTAATCGTTTTTATAATTCCATGGGTATCTATTCCCACCATAATAAATGAACATCCACTATCTATTTTCTTTACACCACTTTTAGACATCTTGATTGACCAAACCATAAAATTTCTCTCAAAAAATTTATTATACACAATCTAGAGGAAATTTTCTTCCCAAAAAGGACTAACATGTGGTTCTTAAGAGGAGATATAAAGGATTTCATTCAATGAATTGGTAATCTCATTCATCGATCAATTTACTTTTACGTATTCATTTATGTCAAAAAAGCATTATTTAATTATCATTAAAAAATTTAGTACCCTAAATACAATATAATTTTATTATGCTCATCAAAAAACATTTAACAACCACATTTAAATTAAATGGTATTTGAAAGTATCGCTCATGCGTACGTGTGGACTGCCATATCCACATAAAAATTCATTTTTCATCACCATATTTCAAGGATGGTTATTATTATGGTTTCAATTTTTATAAATAATATTTATGGAATTATTATTCTTTTGTAATTTTAATATCATATCATTTTTTACCGTACAATGTATTGGAAAATAATAACATCGTTCATGCGTACATGTACACTACCCCCTCTGTGAAGTGATGTAATTTGTTTTTCATTTCCACTTAACGTGGATAGTAATAAGCATATGTTTATTATATATATATATGTGATTTATTAGATAAAAAATGATTCTCAAATGGTGAAATATTATTTAAATTACTTTCTTCCCATCTGTATAAATGTGAAGACAACATTTATGCTTACATAAAACCAACCATCTCAATGAATGGTTGAAATTCCTTTGTCTCTAAATTTTATAGATGATTATATATATATATATATATTCATATAACGAAAACATGTATAATTTATATGATGATTAAAATTATATAAATGATGTAACCATGATATAAGTATAATGAAAAATTGTAAAACCAATATATACATGAAAAATGAATCATTTTTCACATGGAACAATTATTTTAATACCATATTTTTTATAAAATATCAATGAATGGTTATAAGTAATTTATAAAGTATAAGTTATATATTATTATAGTTCTACAATATGTTTATAATAAATATATATTTATTTTATAGGAGGTTTTTACACAAATAGTAGAAGACAGAGATGAGGTAAGGGTTTATTTCACCATCTTATCATTATTCCAGATTGTTCTAGTTTATGTCTCTGTTGTGGTGGGGTGTTATTTTGTCATTCTTTCTTAATAGCAATAAATTTTATTCTTCAGTATTAAGTTGTTATTTTTTCATTTTTTTATTTCATTTTGAACTCTTTTTGTACTCAATATTATGAAATAATATTTGTAATGATAACTGATCTTGTTTTTCTAGTTAGTGGAGAATATTTTTATTATCTTTCCATATTTTCCTTAAAATGTCTAAAATAATGTTTTCAATATTTTAAAAATTAATTATTAATAAAAAATTTAACCATTTTTTATTTTACAAAAAAATTTAAAATTTTTTTTCTTTTAATTTCACGAATGAGGTACTTTGACATTTTATCAATAATGTAAAAATAATATTTTTTAACATAAAATTCACGAATTGAAGTTCTCACCTTCCTTACCACCAAATTCATTGAAGATTCATTTATAATTTTCAATTTTTCTTTTAAAATGAATATTTTTTCTTTATATTTGGGAAATTTGTTTATTTTAAATTTGATATTTCAATATGAAAGGGTGTTTTCCTCAATAAATTTTTTTGTGATCCTTTTTAAGTACTTTCATATAAGTGAACATACATTGTTGAATCTTATAATTCATTGAATATATAGTATATTGATAATGTCCAAAATCATTATTAAGATATATTATGATCATTTTGAAAAGGGAAATTTATTGACATTCTTTATAATATTTCTTCTAACATGGATATTTAATTATTTTAAGACATGTTGATCTAGTTGTATGTTTTAATCATATTATGACTGCATTAAATATATTATGTAACAAGTGGAACCTAGAATTAAATATTCCCATGATTCATCAGTTGGTCCTAATAGATAAAATATGATGGGTATTTGGTTGAGGATTTAGCCATTTATGTAGATGTATTGAACTGAGGCATCGATGGTATGTTTAAGGTGTTTGAAATTTTGAAATCCATAATTATGAAATCAGTTACTTATTTTAATGTGATTATTTTAATAGTTATGATATTCATTGATATGTTCCAATATCATTTTATAATTTATATGGAATTATTTAATTTTCTTTTATTCCTTCAAAATTATTCATGCCAAATTTATTCTATGTTTGGTTCCATTGTATGAATACCCTTATGAAGAATCTGAGACCACTCATTTAATTCATTTCATTTATCCATTTTGATAGGAAGTGTATTATGATTTTTATTAAAGGATATAAAATAGGGAATAAATATTCTCTCTAATAAAATACTATGTTTTATTTTTTCTTTTCAAATTTAATCTCATATATAAATATGTGTGTAGTTTCCCAAGAATACTAAAATAATTTTTGCTTTTGGATGTGATAACTTATATATAGTAAAAATGTAAAAATGTGACTAATAAATCCTAGCTACTAGGTTTTGGGTATTTATAGTTTCTATCAGGGTATGTTTAGAAGAATCCTTGTGAACTAGAATTATGAAAAAATACATAAGGGAACAAAACCCTATGATTTTATTTTAAGATAAGTGTATGTATAATATAACATCATAAATTTTTGTTAAAGAATATATTATGTGATTTCCATATTAATAAATCCATCTCCAGATACTATATGTAGATGTGGTTTTGGAACTGATGCGTATATGGATAATAACCCCCAAAGAGTTGGTTGAGTATATCAGGACTATCATTCTGGTGAACAATGATTTTTCCCTTACATCACACATGGTTTAATATTACCTGGGGATATTCATGATATAATTCAAATTTACATTAAAAACCATTATGAATAATTCAAAATATCTTTATGATTTTAAAATATTCTCAAAAAAACAAATATTATAATTCTGAGATTAGCTATACATAAATTTTTCAATTTATGATAAGTATTTTATTATTTTTGAAATTATACAATATGATTTCTAATATTATGATCAAAAATAGTTTTTCCTATTTTCTAGAAAATATGAAAAGTGAAAGGAATGGAAACCATATAAATGCACGTAATATATATTGTGATTTCCCTCCTGTGTTAGATAATGAATATAGAGTAAGATCTAGAGCTATAAATGAACAAATTATAACTATATTTTGGAATATGACTTAGGTTATGACCAATAACCTTAATCACAAAGATCATCATAATAATCCATGAAATAGTGTGACAATGTTGTACTATTTATTATCTAAAAACAACCATAATTTAATAGAACCAAAAATCCATTATTTAATGAGAAATATATAATTTCCTTATAAAATATATTTCTTACTTTGGTAAGTAATGAAATAGGAAAAGTTTTCATGGAAATTTATCATCACATGAGGTATGTGGATAAATGGTTGTAATTAATTAAAAGAACTAAGGATGAAAAGTAAATAGAGAGTATATAGTGGAAGTATTTTAAGATAATATTATTGGGAAAATATTTTCCTTGAAAAGAATGAGTGAATATAAAGTGAAAATTACAGATTATAATTCAATAGGAAGAGGAAAAAATTTCTATGTATAAAGAAAATATTACTAGACTATCACAACATGTTTCATAATATATATCTAATCCAAAGAGAAATTTTGGTTATTTCATATATTTTCTTAATCTAATCGTTATAATAGAATTACTCTACAAAAAAATCTCATCATTCGAAGATATAGTTTAATGTTCCATCAAGATAGAGAAATAACTATCCATATATTATGGCTTATAAGTAAAATAAGAGAAGAATATGACAATAGAAAAAATAACGTATAAAGGCTAGAAGAGAAAGAGTAATTTTTTAACATGTGATACTTGTTTAAGGAAACACTTTGTTCCATAATTAAATAGAAAATGATTTTTTTTCAAATGTGGAGAAAAGGAAATAATTACATGAATTCTTGGGTAATCTAGAAGCTTTAAAAATATAGGGTTTTAATTGTATATATATAGGGAACTATTCTAACCAAATAACCTAAATGTCAAGTGAACATAAAAAAAATAAGACAAGGGGATAAGGATAAGATTATGATACTACTATAGCTGATGTGTAAGTACCTAGAAACATAGTGAACAATACACTTTTCATTCACCCTTGGATTGAAAATATTTTAATTTATTTTGGTTCTACACACTCTTTTGTATCTAAATAATTTTTAATGGCATCACATCATATCATTAATGATTATATGTTAAGTTGGTGGTGAAAACACCTAATGGTAGGATGAGTAAATCTCAAACCTATATATCATCTTAGATCGATGTTTTTGAGATTTTATTCTTACGAAATATGTTATTATTAATCTAGATGAATTTAATGAAATTTTTTATATGGACTGGATCTCTAAATTTGGAGCCCATATCAATTGGAGAGGAAGGTAAGTTACATATTTAATTTTGAATCAACCTCAAATCATATATCCGTGTAAGGATGAACATGAATTCCCATTGGAAATTACTTCGATAATAATGGATTTACTATATATTCATGGGGGTATATATTTCAAATATCATGGGATAAACTAAATATTAAAAATGATCATGTTGTTCAAGATAATATTAATCTGTTTCATAAGAACATTCCTAGTATTCACCTATATAATGATGTTGAGTTTTCAAAAGAATTTATACATAGTGATACAACTATATTAAAGTCTACATATAGAATGACCCAAATTGATTTTTTGAAATTAATGAAGAAAATATAGGAGAATATAGATAATAGATTCATTATTCTTTATGCTTATTTTTCAGGTGTACCAATTCTTTTCACTAATAATTAATATGGTCCAACGTATAGTTTCATTTATTATTAAGAACTTAAAAAATCACTATTAAGAAAAATTATACTCTACACTATATAGATTACCTTTTTTATCCATTATAAGAAGATTGATATTTTTCTAATATTGATATTCAATATATATATCATATTTTTGGGATTAACAAGGAGGATATACCTAATATGACCTTCTATATGAGGTATGATCATTATGAATTTTTAACAATTCTATTTTGGACTTGTGAAGAAGAACCTAAGGAAGGAGATACTGTATGCTAAATTTATGAAGTTTGATTCTCAAATTCATAAAGTATCATTATTGGATTACATAATTTCAAGTGATGATATATCATTTCATACTTCATAGATGGATTTCATTTGGAACTTTTATAGACCAACCATGGTAATCAGTATCCATAGTTTCATTAAATTTGATTGATATTATCGATGTTTTGTGAGTGATTTTCCAAACTACCTTATCGACTCACCATGTAGACACTAAAGGGGGATAAATTATTATGGATAGATGAATGTGAAGATAAATTAAATGTACTAAATAGAGGTTTGGTCAGTGGTCCTATGTTTCCAGAACCCTATAGTGGAGTAGCGTCACAATTCAGCCATCCTTAGTCTATTAACCTGGTTATCTAACCACATGGGTCTCATGTAATGACTCTTCCCAAATCCCAATAAGTGATTACCAATTAGGGTCACTTAAATAACTAAGGAATATCCCCATAGGAAAATATATGTTCTTTTATATTTCTTTTTCCTCACACAAACCCTGGGAAACATCCTATGAGGTTACCCATACTATCCACTACTCCAAGAAAATCAATCTCAATTGTGAAGTTATAATCAGGTAAACTAATGAAAAAAAATATTCACCTTTTTTAAATGGATAGTATCATTTATACCTTTTAATTATAAATTTTCTTGGTTGTTTACACACGCCATTCATTTATTGAATAATTCCCTCAGTATGGACCCCAAACATAAATCTTCGGAAGTTACTAGGAACATCAGGCAGGGTATTTATCAAATCCCGAACATCTAGTGTGGTATGTTCCTATTAATGTTGTTGTTTATGCACCATTAAATTGGATAATGAAGTGTATCATTAGTTTATGGGGACAATTGGTGGTGTTATAGGGGGTCAAAACATTAAATGGGAGGAAAAGTGTCCATCTAGTGCAAGTCTCATGGTTAGCGCATAATTAGAAGGAACCGTACACCCTAATAGTACATGCTTGAATAAAGGGTGCATGTATTAATGTAACCTTCATAGATGGGAGTTCTTGGAATGTTGGATTGTATGGATCCATCCCACATGGTCATACTCTTGTTCGTTAAACTGTGTAGGCTCCCTAGGAGACCATGCGACTTAGCCCCATCTTTGACAGAGGGTGGCTCACCGGTAGCATGCAGTTTGGCCAACCATGCTTCCAAAACATAAAAACCATTTAAATTGGGGGTTTACCCTTTTTCTTTCTTAGGTATTAAGTGTTCTAAATTTTTATTCTCCTCTGTACTTCTTACAACCACCCGAGTTATGAACCAAATCACTCTAAACATTCCTAATATAAATCTCCCTCATTTCTAATCTGTTTAGAGCATAGTTTGAGTGGAGTCAATGATATGGGTGAGTCTAATACGAATCTTCCATCCTTTTTTCAAATTAAGGCTTTTGTAGTTTTTATTCTTTATCCAAATCCCTAAAAACCTCTTTTTCCAATGTATATTAGGATGAAGATTCGAATGGTTATTTAATCTGAATCATATAATAAGGATGATCATGAAGTTGTCATTGGTATTGATGTAGGTGGTGTAAAAGATATATCTGAGATAATTGAGGTTTTCTTATGTGTATGTGGTTATGTTATTGGTTCTTTATTGTTGTGATTTTTAAGGCTATAGTGGAAACTGATAAATTTGTTGGTTAAATGATGAATTGAACCCCTCGTGATCCCTATGTGATGCATTGAGAATGACAAGACTAGGAATGAGGCCACCCATGGGATGTGTCATATTTGTAGACATTGGTTAGGGAATGGGAATGTGAATCTTAATGGTCTACAATATAAAACATATGATAGTTTCATTTAAAATTTTAACACTGGTTTTATGAATAAAAACCTATGAGCTTTTTGTTTCATTTTTTAAAGTGATTTTTGATATGAAATTGATATAAATTGTGCATAACTGATTACATGGAATATTGTTGATTTATCATAATGTTAATTTATTAAAATTTTATGAGTTTTAAAATGAAAATGTGTTAATGGGGTAAGTAATCAAGATTATATTTTTATTGAATGTAATGGGAAATATGAATGGTTGGTGAATTCAATGAGTATAGTTTGTGAAATAGTATATGTGTTAAATGATTAAAGATTCATGATCATAATTATTGGTGGTAGGTGTTGAGTATTGGACATGGGGATCTATTCCCATGAGTTGAGTTTGGCTGAGGATCTAAACACCCCCATTAATGCATGGGTTTGGGAGTCGGATTAAGTGTCTTTTCCCCTAATGGTTTCATGTGATGAGACTACCTAGACCGATGCACTGAGGTAAGTGTTATGTATTATTTTGTGAAATGTTTTCACAAGTGATGTTGTGAAAATTATATTTTCCCTCATTCATTATTTAAGTTACATGGATTGGATGAAGTGTATTTGATGAAAATGATTAAACCATAGAATAAATGATAAAAGTGTCTAATGTGAACCTTGTTAGCTAATTGCACCTAGTTAATATCTTGTTTATATAATTGTTCATTTTAAATGAATTACACTATCCATTTTGACTGAATATTTTGTTGGAATTGTTACTTGTGGCTTAATTAGTTGTAACCACACCTCGATCGTGCCACCATTGGGTAACTAGGAAGACATCATGGTTGCAGGTTAGGACAAGGGAAAGGGCCCTATGCTTGATGGTTTATTCTGGAATGGGATGTAAATATATGAGGAGCTAAACTTGAAGTTGAGAACCATTTTAGGGATTCTTCCCTTTTTATTTTTTTTCTATTTCCTTGAACTTGGAATTGTATGAAATGACATAGCATGTTTACTATTTTGTTGTGGGCTTATAACCTGCTTTGGGGAATGGATTTTTGATTCTCGATTATTTGTAATATTGTTTACTTTATTTCATTGGGTAATCTTTTGTAGATTTATATGATAAAGACAGTATAGTCACCCCATGTATTATATTAGACCCTACTACTAGTGGATAGCCTCTAGCATACAAGGATGAATGATCTAGGTCATGGGACGACCCTGCTAGGGAAACCGATTATAGTGTCAATCGAGCTATAGATGTTAGAAAGTGGTATCAGAGTAGTTTTCCTCCTTGTTGGCTTGTTATTTGGAGATAATTTAGGAATGATTACAATATTTCATTCCTTTTAAATGATAATATTCATGGGAGTAGATTACCCACGTATGTGGGATAACCCATGTACCTTGGGTGGTATTTGTTAATATTGATGTGATTTGTTACGGTTGAATGATATTTTAACATTGGGTGATGCACTTGTTGTTTGATGTTACTATTTTATATTTTTTTAGAACATGTAAAAAATTCCATGAGTTTGTTCATAGATGAATCATTTTATTCACCTAATGATATACATAAAATCCACCTTAGTAAACACACATGGGAAATAAATGTAGGAATTAAGGGATATAATGTCATCTCTTTCCTTGATATTTGAATGAAAAAGAGTATAGTAAAGATGATGCAACATGGTAAATGGGAAGAATGTAACAAAATAGTTAAGTAATATTTCCTCATTTTGATTCAAAAATGGGCTAAAAGCTGGTTGCCATGAGATAAAAAATATTTAATGGTTACTAAATAAGAAAGATTTGTGTTGTAAAAGTGGAAGTGGATAAATAAGGCGTCTCATAAATGGTTGTGACTATGTGAGTTGGTTTATCTAGGCTGAACATTACCCATTGTAGGGATAGTTGAGGGTACTAATAGAGATGTGACTATATCCATTAAGATAGTGTATGGGAAATGATTTTTTTATGACTAGTAGAGTGCCTCAATTTGTTAAAATTATGGTAGTTTTATGTTATGTGTTCGGAGATGTTTTTTATTTAATTATAGACTGATTCCACCATAATGATGTGTGATGGTTGAGTGAAAATATGATATCACTGAGAACAATACACTAGTATTGGAGCAAGAAATCCCATAGTTCTAGGGTAATCAAGGTGGGGATAGGTTCAATGATAAATTGTCTCATTTTATAAAGATGATGGAATAGGACCCATGGAGGGTCATGCTGAGTATGTTTGATCTGACATGAGACATTATGTTGCAGAACCCTCCAATGTTTCTTTAGAGAGGGTGGACGTTAGGTAGTAGAGTTCTAAATAGATTCCATCCAGATGATTTTGGATCAATGAGTGATATTTCGTGACAAGGGAGTCAAGATGGTAGCTTATCTTTTGTTGAGACTATAAAATAAATGGTCTGATATTCTGGTCAAAATATGATGGTTGATCGTATAATGTTGAATGAATTCTAGGAAAAATTTCTAGAAAATTTCAATATAGATACCTTGATATAGGATAAGTTTGTGGACATGATGACTTGACCTAGAGGAGTTTGTTAGTTATTGATTATATTGGATTCTCTATTGACATTCAATGCTTTGTTCCTACATTGGTAGGGGACGTGGCAAATATGATGATGAATTTATAGGATGTAATTAACATGTGATAAAGTCCTAAGTGAAAATATTTCATTTGAAGAGGTTTTTTGAGGTGGTGGATTGAGCCCTTATTTCAGATGGTAACTTAAAAGGGACTTCTAGTTGTTGACATGTGGTTACATTTGAATGATCCAGTAGTGATAATTATGATGGTTACAAGAATCATTTTGAGATTATTCACCAAAATACTGGTGTAAAGAGTTGTTAGGGAAGATTACCAGCCTATAATGGGGTTACCATGTGTTTTTCTATCATCGTGGAAGGCTAGGACACATGCATGGTTAGATACCCTAACCACCAGTTAAGTTTTGAGAATGAGGTAGGGAGGTACATGTACATAGATTATATAAGAACCCACGATAGTTGGGAACTAATGGAGGATTGAGACTGACGTAGAGTGTCAGTAGGTGGTTGGTTACCCCATATGAGGTAGGTAGTTATTTTTCTACTGGTCATACTGGTTAAATAGGAAAAGTTCATACTCTAATATGAGAGTGTAAATATCAATAGGGTAGTACAACACCATGAACTCAGAATAAACCCAGGATAGATGAGAAAGTTAGCTTCATGTTGTTCATCCAAAACATAGAGATAGTGAGGCTGTACCGTCAACGGTTTGAGGTTTTATTCTTATAGATTCCATGCTTTCTATTAGATTGTTTTATTCTTGTTCCATGAATTCCTTTATATCATCAAAATTTTTTAGTTTTATGGGACTAGGAGTGAAGAATAAGTGAAAGGTTATGTCGATTTAAACACTGTTAGGGTTATAAGAAGAAAATATATAGCAATATAAGGATTGTTCCCTTGAGGTTGTTGGGTACCCTTTTCTATTGTAATTTTTTGTGTTCAAAATTTTAGGTTTTGATATGATGTTGTGGATGGATTGTATGTGGTTATACCATGATTATATTGAATGTTATCACTATATAGTAATGTTCACTTCAATATAGGATAATACTTATGTCCACCATGGGGACTGGGATATCTGAGCAAGCCATGCTAGGCCAGTCCATCAGTACTTGGGTGAAATAATAAACCAATTGTCTTGGCTTCTTATTCATGGTGTGGGAGTAGATAAATTTTTTTAACCATATGAAAGATTTGTTTTAGGATGTGTTTTCGGATGACTTCTCATGGGTTCCACATAAGACTGATGTTTATCTCACGATAGATTTCACCTGTGTGTAAAACTAGTTTCTATTCCACCACATATAATGTGACCAGAAGAAATACAATAACAAAAAACTCAGATAGAGGAACTAGATAATAAGGGGTTTATTCATCTTTTTTTCACCTTTTAGATCTCCAATTTTTTTTTCCAATAAGGATGACGGTTCTTTATAGTTGTGTGTTGATTATCATATGTTGAATTAGATGAGGTAAATTAATCGATATCCTCTTCAACGAATTGATGTTCTTTTTGACTAGTTCAGAGGTTCTTCTTTGTTCTTCAATATTGATTTGTGATTTGGATATCATTATATTAGGATGAGACATTATGATATACCAAAAGCAACATTCAGATGTAGTAATGGTTTTTATGATTTTATTGTGATTTTGTCTGGATCGACCAATACCCCAGTGATGTTGATGTCCCTGGTGAACTGAATATTTATCCTTTATATGGATCATTTTATAATTGTATTTGTGGATGAAATATTAGTTTAATTTGAGACTCATGATGATCATGTCAAACATATTAACATCATCTTATGAAAACTAAGATAGAATAGGCTATATGAAATGCACTCTAAGTGTCATTTCTAGATTGACATGATACATTTATTGGGTCACATAATATCGGAGAAAGTTTTTATATGTACCCAGATAAATTGATTGTTTTCTAATACTGGGATCAGACAGAAAAAAAAATTATGTCTGCAGTTTTATGGGTTTGGCTGGCTATTATCGAAGTTTCATAAATTATGTTTTTTATTTGGCATCACCAGTCATAGGTTTTATAAAGAAGGTAATAAAGTTTGAATGGAATAGGGAATTTTAGGATGATTCAAAAGAGTTAATTAGGAGGTTAAAAACACACCTATTTAGATTCTTCCTAATCCAGGTAAAGAGTATGCCTTTTTTTGATTTTTTTTTGTATTGGCCTTGCGGTAGTGTTGATGCAGGATGATAAAGTTGTGGTGTATAGGTCACAACAGCTGAGGAATCATGAAAAAAAGTACCCTACACATGATCTTGATTTTTATGTGATGGTTTATGATTTAAAATTTTGGATGATTTAATTTTTGGGAGAGTGTTTTATTGTTTATACCAATTATAAAATCCTTAAGTACATAATATCAAAGCATGACTTAAATATTTGACAGCGAAGGTGGGTGGATTATATGTAGTTCTTTAATTTTGAGTTGGCTCACACACCATGAAAAATAAATAGTTTCATTGGTTCTTTAAGTCATAATGATCAAAATCATGTGGTTTAGGGATCAATTTATAAGGGCAACATGATGGAATTTTTTGTAGACATGATTCAAGAGGTTCAGAATTAACTAGGGTAGGTGACCATTGCATCCTTTGCAGTTTTTTTCAAAATTATAAGATGGATCAAGGAGAGGAATTATGAGGATCCAAACAATTTTTCCCTAAGGTAAATTATTTATGGGGGGAGTCACCTTCTGGTTGGAATTTTCTCTATAAAGAGATAATTTTTTTATGTGGCCATGTGGTCCTTCATACTAGTATGTGGGAAGATTTGACACATGATTTTCATTCTTCAAAGTGTGCAGTGCATCCTATTTTAACGAAAATGTTTCATCATCTTTGTATAATTTATTGTTTTCCAAGGATGAAGAAAGAGGTTGTAGGTTTCGTGATGTAGTGTTATACCAATCTGTAGATGAAGGTTGAGCATGAAAAATTGGGTGGTTGGTTATAACATTTTCCAATTTTGGAATGTAAATTGGATGATGTGATGATGGATTTCGTGGTGGGTCTTCTAAGGAAGCCTCAAAATAATTATGTGATCTGGGCGGTTGAGGATCAATCAACCATGGGAGAACATTTCTTACTAATTTGAGAATCCTTCATTGTAGACCAGTTGGGTAATATTTATATTCAAGAGATGTTATGGATTTATGGGGATCCACATACTATAATTTCAGATAGTGATCCACATTTTACTTCCTTCTTTTGGAAAGGGTTACATAAGGCTGTTAGTAAATAGTTGTTTTTGTGTACCATTTTACACCCACAGACAGATGGGAAATTAGAGGATACAATTTATGTGCTAGGGGACATGTTGAGGGCATATGTCTTAGATTTTAGGGGATCCAGGGAGAAGAACATGGTAAATTTTGGGTTTTCAAATAAGAATATCTATTTTGTGTTGATTCAGATCGAACCATATGATGTTCTCTATAGTATTTCATGTAAATAATTGTTATGTTGGATGGTGGCTGGGGAATCGGAGATGAAGAGACCAAGTCTCATGTAAGAGATGTCATAATGGGTTTAATTTATTTGAAAATTTGTGGTTATGTATAAGAGAAGTACTAATTCTTATGTTTATTAGTGTTAATGACCTCTTGAGTTTATGGTGGGATACTGTGTGTTCCTTCGAGTGTCTCCAAGGTTGGGTCACCATCGGATTCAGAATTAGGGTTAGTTGGCACCCAGGTACATTGGAGAATTTGAGATTGTAGAGATGATTGGACTGATGGTTTAGTAATTGGATCATCCACATTAGTATAGGGTAATTCATAATGCTTTTCATGTGTTACAACTTCAGTGATATCACCCAGAACCATATCTTGTGATTGATGGTGATGATGTAGAGATTGAGGCTGATACATCCTTCAAGGAGCATTTGGTTCATATCGTGGATCATAGTGAAATATTTCTGTGAGGTAAGATGGTGTCATTGGATTGAGTGTTAATGTAGCTTAGTAGTGTTCAGGAGGAATGATGGGAGAGGGATATGGATATGAGGGCCCAGTGGCCCAATCTATTTACCTCGATAACTGAATCATGCTTTGGATATTAGATCGAGGATGAGCTATTATAAGGTGGAGATGTTTCATGATCATAGAATTATAGTGAGGTATGTTCATGTTAATTTTTTGGTTTAAGTCCTTTTAAATTAGATAATTTAATGTATCTCATGTTTATGGGGAGTCTCTGGGGGTGTTTTGGGGGTTCGGGACATGAATGAGGAAGAAAAGTGTCCATCTAAAGAATGTTTTACTATTAGTGCATAGTTAGCAAGAACTGTGTTTCCTAACCAAGAATTCCTAAAGGGAAGGTGTATGGTTTAATGAAACTATGAAATGGGAGGAAAACCCATGTGATTTGGGATAGATACATCCATATCATTCATAGCATGGTTTTTCAAACTGTGTAGTATTTCCAAGAGACCATGAAACCTCACCCCCTCTTAGACAGAGGGTTGTGCACAGTTGGTGTCTGGTTTGGCCAACTATGCAGCATAACCATGTTCCCCTATAGAAGTGGGTTATTTTCATATTTCCATCTCAATAATTATGTTTTCTAACTTAGGATTCTCCTCTATTATTCCTCCAACATCCCTAATGATATTCCAAATAACCATAAACATCTCAAGGATCGATCTCCCTTGTTTATAATCTATATGAAGGAATGTTAATTGAGAATGAATTCTCTAGGTTAGTTTAACACTAATCATCCTTCTTTTTTATGATCAAGGATTTTTTAGTTTTTGAACATATTTTGAAGACATAAAACCGTCTTTTCCGAGCCGATCATAGGTTGGGGCTTCCAAGGGTGATCAAATATGAATCAAAGGTTATGTTTGAGCATGCAGTTGTCTTTAAAACTGAGGTTGGTGGTCTAAAATTTATATCCAATTGTATTATGGTTGGTTTATATTTATATGGTTGTGATATTGGTTCTTTCTTTTTGGGATTTTTATTCCCATTGTGAGAAGTAATATATTGGTTGGGTAAATGATGAATTGAGCCCCTCATGATCCATATGGGATGCATTTCGAATGACTCTACCATGAAATATTCAACCCATGGGGTGTTTCGTATTCATGAACATGGGTTTGGGTAAGTGAATTTGAACTATGTAATAAAACATGTGATTATTTTGTTTATCATGTTTACATGGATTTTAAGAAATAAAATCTATGAGTTTTTTGTTCCATTTGTTAACAGGTATTGTGAAATGAAATTGATGTAAATTATTGTTAATTTATATCTTGGCCTAAGGGGTAATTTGGTATAATGTTAATGTGTTTACATGTTATGAATTGTAAATGGTAAATTTTTTAATGGGTTAAGACATGAAGATGATTTATGTGTTGAAAAAACTATTAAATGTTAATGGTTTTTGTATTTAATTAGTATTGTTTTTGAAATGGTATATATGGGAAATGATTAAAGAATCATGTGAACATTGATTGGAGGTATGTCTGTGGTATTTCACTTGAGTATTTATACCCATGAGTTGGGTTATACTGAGGATCTAAACCCCACCTTCATTAATGTATGAGTTAAAGACTCAGACGAAGGCTCCATGATCCTAATAGTTCAAGTGATAAGACTACCTAAACAGAGGCTTTGAGGTATGTTTTATGTTTTTTTGAAATGTTTTCCCTAGTAATGTATGGAACATGATACTTATCATTGTGAATTTTATATGTCTCTAGAATTGGGTGAAGTATATTTGAGGAAAACACATATCCCATTTAATAAATGATTAATGTGGATAATGTGAACTCTGTTAACTAATGAAACCCAATTAATCTCATTTAAATATCATTTATCATTTCCAATCACATACACAATCTGCTAAGACTTGATATTTTTTAGACACGATTGGTTGTGCCTTACTAAATTGTACTCACAACCTACTCATACCACCATTGATTACCTGAGAAGACTTTATTGCTGCATGTTAGGACAAGGGAAATGTAACTGTGTTAGATGGTTGAGTTAGGAATCAGATGTTCATGGATAAGGGACCAGACATAGAGTCCAGTCCCATTTTGTGGATTCTTGAGTTTCCCTTTATTTTGGGATTTCCTTTCACAAGTCATTGTATGACATTAAAAAGAAAGTGTACTATTTAACTGTTTTCTTTTACGAAGTTTTGGGAAATGGATTTGTGATGATTGGTTATTAGTTATATTATATCCTATATTTTTCATTTTAATCTATTGTTGATTCCTCTGATAAATAGGGTATAGTCTTCCTATGTATTACTATAGTCCCTGAATAGTTGTCATAAACCTCTATCATATGGGGAGGTACGCTCGAGGTCATGTGGTGACCAAGACCAGGGAACCATGTTTAGTGGAAATCAGGATGTGGGTGTTATTGTATTGTCTTTGATTCTATTTTCTTTGTACCGGCCATCCCCAATCAATGAATCTAGTCATCTACCCCTATGGGTCTTTTTTTAATACCTTGTTTTCCTTTGTAGTACAACATAATGTATTACATTACCCATCATGCTCACTTATCTTACTATTGAATATAACTATAGGCTGACACATATCTTTTGAGTGTCATTTCTCCTCAATCACACATGCCCTATGAAACATTCAAGGAGGTCACCGATCCTACCAACTTTTCCACAATATTAACTCTTAACTATTAATTTCTAATCAGGTAGCCTCCTGAAAATATATATTCACCTTGTTGGCATGGGTAGTATCAATTATTATTTTTATTTCTCATTTTTCCAGGGGTGTTACAAGTAGGGTTTGTATATATTGTGATGTATCATATAATGGATAGGGATTCATCTTCCTGAAAAATGGTATGGTGATAAACTATTTCTCACAACAATTAAATGTTAATGATTTAAATTACCTAACTCATTAATTGGAGTTCATAGTGGTAATTTTTAATTGGAGATATACTGGAAATTTTTTATGATGAATGGTGTGATATATATAATGTTTGAAAAATATTAAATTATATATTTAAAAAAATAATTAAATATGTTCCAGATAGCATGGTTGGATTTTTTCAATGATTATGATTTCCTAATGTATTACCACCTTGGTAAGGGAAACAGGTGGGCCATTGCACTGAGTCATAGAGATAAGGAATAATTTTATATGATGCGGATTAATAGACAACCATTATTTATGGATTTTAAACAGATGGATCTTGAAATAATCATCAAAGTGGAAATATATTATCTTTCATATATTAATTATCAACCATCCATTTATGATAGGATTAAGAAGGCACATAAAGAAGATGTAGAAAAGTAAAACAATGTAATAAAAGTTCTTAATTTCAAACATGATTTTCATGGAATGATAAGGTTTAGAAATTGTGTAGGTGTCCCATCAATACAGTACTTGAAGAAGGAACTATTGGATAAAGCTCATAGTTAATCATTATCTATTAATATTGAATGTATGAAGATGTGAACGGATATAAAATAGTATTTCAAGTGGGATAAAATCAAATGACATATTGTAGAGTATGTATCAGGGTTCATGGTATATTATAATGTTATTCATGAGAAATAAAAATAGAAGGGTATGTAACAATAGTTACCCATACCAAAATGTTAATGTGAAAAAAACATTAGTGATTTTCTTGTCGGACTCCCCCAAATTCCAAAATTTCATAATGCTATTTGGGTTATATGTGATTTCCTAAAAAATTAAGCACACTTTATTTCTATCAGATAATATTTCGTTCTTGGTCATCTTGACATTTTATACATTAGGGAAGTGGTATTTTAATAATGATTTCTATATTTTAATACATTTTATCAGGATCTAAGTATTACCTTGATGTTTTGATAAGGTATTTAGAAAGTACTAGATTTTATGTTGGGTTCATTACTTATTATCATCCTTAGATTGATGGGTATTCTAATAGGACCATTAAAACATTAGAATAAATTTTATAATTTTATATATGGATTTCAAAGGTGGTAGGTATCAGCACCTTCTTTTTGTGTGATTTTCTTAAAATAATAGCTTTCAATCGACTATTCATATAGATCATTATGAATCCCTATTTGTAATGGAATTTTGAAATCCAGAATTATAAGATGAATTTAGGGAGATAATTGCATTAAAACATGGGATAGTTGTGAAAATGGTTGCGAAATTTAGATCTATTCAGCATCACATCAAGACTATAAAGAGTTGAACGAAAACTTATGCTCTTAATCATAGGTGAAATTTGGAGTTTCAAATTTTTGAGAAAGTATTTGATTCCCTCGGAGTTCGGGGATGACCACCTTGATGGGAGGTTCAAACATTCCGATCGGTTTCTAACTGGTTTGTTTGTAGAACTGGAAACATCCAATGATTCCACATCCATTTGGACCAAATTTCCAAAGGTAGGCACTCATTAGTTTTTGGACTGATGAGGCTTAGAAATTTTCATTGGTCGAGAGGATGGGAGGTCGGACTCATCACAACTTTTTGAGGGGAATTATTGTCTACTATGGGACTCTCTTTATAGATTTAAGTTATGTTCGTGAATCCCTATTACATTACCAAGTATAAAATGAGCTTTCCTTCATATTTTGCAATCAATGATTAAATATGTAAGAAATTTTGAGAATATTTTATATGTATTCGAGGTTATTCATTAATAGATAATCATCTGTATTTATTAGAGATTCTTGTTCAATGTTATCCTTAGACTCATTTATATAGAACTATCTTGGTCATTATGATGACCATGCTGGTTTTGAAGCCACTCGGTGGGGCACTTAAAGTTTATTGTCATTCAGATGGACATGGGTTATTTCAGAGTTGGGATCGAACCCGCAGATGGGATACCTATGTATCCTTTGTTTAGAAAAAGAATCAGAACCCACGTAGTTCGAGTAATGGAGTATGATGTTTATGATTGATGGCTCAAAAGAGGATGTCATAATTACATTTACACACTATGCTCACATGAGTCATGCTCGGTGTGAGAAACAAGAGATATTGGTAAAAATTGGACAATTTTTCCATGAAAGATGAAATCATAAGAAATAATGTGGGACATATGTGTGTATGACTTCCTAGATAAATGATGATTAGGATTAACTTCAGGGAAGAAATCCAGGAACAGGGTCCATAAAGGTATATGTGCTTCATGGAGATTTGAATACTCTAACTGGGGGGGCTTACTCCTAAAATGGAGGCCAAAATTAGGAGAGGACTTATGATTGGGTTTTACTCCTGAGAAGGAATCCTAGATCAAAGGTAAATTAGGTCTGGTTAAGAGAAACTAAAACAGGGGCTTTCTCTTGAAAAGGGAGGCCCATGTTAAGAGACTTGAAAAATTAAGGGACTTGGGGCTTACTCCTGAGGAGGATTCCCGTATTTGAGACTGGGGATTACTCATGAAAAGGAGGCCCGGTGTAGGGGACTCGGTTTTACTCCTGAAAAGGAGGCCCATATTAAGAGAATTATGGTTGGGGCTTACTCTTGAGGAGGATTCCCATATTTGAGACTGGGGGTTACTCCAAAAAAGGAGTCCCAGGTTAGGGGACTAGGGCTTACTCCTGAAAACGAGGCCTAGGTTAAGAGAATTATGGTTGGAGGTTACTCCTGAGGAGGATACCCAAATTTTAGACTGGGGCTTACTCTTGAAAAGGAGGCCCAGGTTAAGAGAATTATGGTTGGGGCTTACTCCTGAAGAGGATGCCCATATTTGAGACTGGGTCTTACTCCTGAAAAGGAGGCCCAGGTTAAGAGAATTATGGTTGGGGATTACTCCTGATGAGGATTCCCATATTTGATACTGGGGCTTACACCTGAGAAGGAGGCCCAGGTTAGGGGACTGGGGCTTACTCCTGAAAAGGAGGCCCGGGTTAAGAGAATTATGGTTGGGGCTTACTCTTGATTAGGATGCTCATATTTGAGACTGTGGATTACTCCTGAAAAGGAGGCCCATATTAATGAGTTCTCTCATCTTAAAGGATGATGTTGAATGAATGAAATATCAATCTTTAGTGACATAAAGATGTGTAAATCACTAGGTTTTGAGAGATATTCCACAGAGTTCCTTTTGGATAAGGAAGAAAAATCAAGAAATCATGCCATAAATGTCTTTGAAGAGTGTCTTGAAGACCGAATCTTGAATAGGATAGGTGGATTGGCTTAAGATGGGTGAAATGGGTAAGAAGGGCACCCAAAAAGGTAGGTGCGCGCAAGTCCTGGTAGGCGTGCAGGTACTGCGTGGGCGCGCAAGTCTTGGTCGCGCAGGTATACCTATGCAAAAAATGGGTACTTGCACGACGGTTAACCAGTAGGGTAATTTTTGAGTGACTGTTGGTTAAAACCTTTAGAATCATCTTGAGGTTCTTCCAGAAGAGTGGTGTGCAAGTTTTATTGAAGGATTAAGGCGGCGTGCAAGTGTGGCCATTTCCCTTAAGGGCTGGCCACTCAGGCATGCAAGTGTTGATGAGTTTCAACACTTAGGCCTTCCTCCCCCTCTTTAGATCTTCTGTTCTAGGTAAGAAATTACCTTAGAAGTGTTTCGGAAGATTTGAGAAGAGACTAGGGCATCGGGAGCTTAAATCTGAGTTTCTGGAAAAATTCCTCCTCAAATGGGGGTCCCACAGGGTCTATCTATAGGCTAAAGAAGACCCGGGCTGTTCTCTTTTTGGGCGCGCAAGTCACTTGCGCGACCATTAGGCGTCGCACAAGAGGACTTGAGCGACCATGAGGGAACTTGTGTGACCTATGGGCAATGTTCTCTTTGTTCATCCCTTTGTCGATTTTTTGATGTTTCTTCAAAGGATGAATCAATTTGGACCATGGTATTTCCCTTTTCCAATATTTAGACTCTGTGATGAAAAAAATGGTCAAAAAAAGTCCCCCCTCAGAGTTGGATCAAAAATAAATGAGGATTTGACTCTGAGGAAAAGAAGAAAACCAAAGGAAAGGAGGCGCGCAAGTCTTTCGGTGCGCAACACTGGGTGCGCAGGTTAGAGTCATGCAGGGATAGAGCATACTGGGTGTAGGCACGCAGATGGGCCTCTTGGCCTAGAAATACACGGTCATTTGTCGCACATAGCATCTAATTCCGGATTCTTGAGCTCTCGCTGCACAAGTCACCTTTGCCGCACAAAGTCTCTTCTTTCTGCTGTTTCTTCGTCGTCGCGCTGTTTTCATGGTAATAGGACTTGCACGGTGACACTTGCACAACAAAAACTTGTGTGGCACATTTAACACTTGCGCGACGCATCCATACTTGCGCGCCTTAATTCCATAGCCATTTTTTCTAAATTGTTTCACAAATTTTATGAAAAATCAACTTAGTTAAAAGTTAATTTATTCAACTTTTGTGCAGAATCAATGGCTCTTAGACCTTGAATAGTTGATTAACTGGAGAGCAAATGGATTGATGATTTGATGAACATCATTGACCATGATTAGTATACTTTCAAAGATAGGACTCTTCCATATTTGGCTATGTATCTGAAGAAATATCATCGTGACTTCCCACAGAGTACTTATCTTCCTTTTTATGGCTATGGTCATCTGCGAGAAGTCACCATTCCAGAAGCAAAGAACTATCTTCCATTTTCGTGGTTTCATAATTACACCAATTTTTCTTCAAACTATCTCAGGTGGAGGAGTATTTCTAAATGATGGAACAGTGGAGAAGGCCCACATGATGCATCATAGCCCTTGTACACCAGATCTGAAAGATCATACACCTGAGCTGCAACCACATTGTCATCCTTCAATCTTCCAAAATGCTCAGATGGATCAATCCAAAGACTGGAAGAAAAGTTGGGACATCTGTCCCGGGGGAGGTGTGAAGCCAACTTGGATGTGGGCATACTGGGTGCGACAAACCTGTGCAGAGTTTTTCGAGGATCTGAAAGGAGTGGCGATATACGAAGCTTTCTAGGTTGGGCAATCATATGTTTACAGACATGATAACTTCATGCCAGAGATACTCAGCCACTGGAGTCCAGCAACTAATTCTTTCCATCTGACTCATGGAGAAGTAGGCATCAGTCTGTGGGATGTCCACATGATCTCAGGGGCTCCAATTTTTGGTGACATGTATGATGAATTCATTCCACCTAAGGTGACTTGGAATGATTCAGAGAAGACTCGTGCTTTAGCTCGAGAATTATTTAATATCTTCTATAGGCTTAAAAGTTCAAATACCTCATTAACTCATTCTAGAAAGGATATTCATCCAGAGGAATGGATGAATATATTTCATATTGAGAAGAAAGAGAGGGATCCAAAAGAGAAGGAGCTGAGAGAAAAAGGATCCATGAAAAAGAAATTCAAGGATAAGAGGCCCAAATGTCCTACCACCTGCCCAAAACCTGAGAAGAGGGGTGCTCTTGGCATTATCTAGCCAACTCTAGAAGTAGGAGAGTTCGAGATGTGGGGATATGAGGTGAATCAAAGGATCCCAAAGAAGACTCGTCTAGTAGTCTTCTTAGCAATGTGGCTCAACATTTATCTTTTTCCAGTCAGGGATTCTAAGGGAGGCGTCAGGCCAGGGACCTTCGTCATTGCAGCAAAGTTAGCTGAGGGAAAAATGGTTGGGTTGGCTACCCCCATTTTATAAAAGATTCACAGAAGTTTACTTCATGTCTTCATGGGTAAATCTCCTTTTTGAATAGTGGGAACATTCGAAGTTTTATGGGGATGGATTTCCACTCACTTTATGACTTACAATGTACAGAATGGATTACAAATTCCATGAAATTCTTTCAGTCCGTCAGTGCAGGAATTATCTGGAGTTACTCCATTAGATGTTAATGCCTATGACATAAAAGTGTGGCTGAGCATGTTTAAGGAATTAAACTTCTTTCCCAATGGAAGTCCGCCAACCAGGCGGTTTGTTGATGATGGAACAACCCATTTGGATTTGAGGGCATACATGCTAGCTTGCAGGGATGGTGTTCTAGTTTCCAGGATTGACGGAGAAATTATATGTGAGGCCTATGCCCTATATAGATTTTCACATCAATTCAAATGTCTGAAACAGATTGTTGTATCTCCTCCAGTAAATGTTACGTTAGAGCAACATCTGATGGTTGCTCGACAACTATGGTTTCTGACATCAAGGGAGAAGACTGGGGAAGTATTTGATATACCAGTTGAAAAAGCGGCACGAAATTTGACTACATATTATGCCGAACACTAGATAGCATCATTCCCCAAAGAGATATTGAATCACCCAGTTTATCAGGTGGGGAAAAGGAAGAGGGCTGTAGAGAAAGCAACCCTTCCTCATGAAGGTGATTCTTCCCCACCTGAAGCTGATTCGACAGACTCCTCCTCTAGAACTAATTCACCAGATTCCCATGATGGGGATGATGAGGCACAACCAGCGGCAAAGCGGTTTCGTGCCCGATATAATCCTCCAGACAGAATTAAAAGACCCACTCCATCAACTCCTGGTGAGTTACTTCATTGTAGTAATTTAATCCCTGCTACTTTATAAAGAAATAAGTATTATTTTATTATTCTCTATCTGTAGTTGCAGGAGCTGGGATGAAATTGAAGTCAAAGATTGTAGGACCTTCCTCGCAGCCTTCATATATAAGACCAGAGGTTGTCCAGTTATGGAAGAGTTTATACTGTGGTACTGAGACCATATGGCTGGATTTGTGTGAGGGCCTACAACTTCCGGGAATAGGGAATCTTATGGATTCTACAAAACTCCAATACGAGGATAACCCCAATGAAGTGCGGCCTTACATCTGAGAGCTAGAAATGATCATTTATGCCACTGATGAGTCTGTTCCTATCACCAGGCGGGTGAATGAAATTATTGATCGTGGAGCCACTGAGGGGGCTGGTGGTTCTGGAGATGAGGAGTGGCATGAGTATGTGGCTACTGAAGATATAAGTTTTCTTTTCTTATTTTACTTGAAACATGATCCCAGTCAAAGCCTTTTTACATAAGGAAGTTATTTTCATCATCTTGCAGCTTGCAACAAAAGGAACTAAGGTTTATTCGCCACAGTATAGCCCTGGTAGTACTACCATCGGGGCTGCTGCTGATTCTCCTCATGAACCAGGCGAGATATCTCCAGGCCAGCATGCCATGAATGAGGCGTTGGACATAGCCTTCCATTCTACAATCCAAGTGCCAATAAGGGAGACTTCTGATACTCCCAGAAAACGAAAGAAGCAAAGGCAGCGAAGGAGGAAGTCCACAGCTAAATGCTTCATTAGCAGTGGTATGTCCTTCGGGTAATCATGAGTCTATACCCATGACCACATGGTTACTTAGATTTCTAGGAATTGCAGGGGCTTCTTCAATTTCCCCCTGAGGGAAAGGATCGATCCTCATTCAAAGACCACGGAGGGTGGTGTGGAATAATCACAGATCCAAGCTGGCTTGGCTGCTCCTGGAGAAGAGCTCGCATCTATTCCCAGTATCCCTCCTCCTGCTATTGCAAGAAGAGAAGAACCTGTTTCTGGTAAGTCAACAATGCTTCATAAAAATGTTGAATCAAATACCGACTGACTTCCATTCTGTGATACTTCCGGTTCAAATCCTGCATTAGATCTTCTGGTGACTGTTGCAACTGATGCAACTGATGCTGTGATTTTACCCGAAGAAGTTTTCCAGGGTCAGGGGCTGCAGTACGTAAGTCGTCAAGAAGACACATCAAACGCTTCCACTGGTGAGACTAACCAGGATTCTAAAATATCATTGGATGAAATGATGAATCATGGAATGTCTTTCAACGAATTTTATGATCATTCTAAGTTGTCATGTGATTTAGAAGACCTTAGGCGTGAGTGTTATCCTTCGCCCAGTAAATTTTCTTATAATTTACACTTCTAATCATAACTGAAAATGATATGCAGTTCCATCCATAGAAACTGTTGAACTCCCAATGCCTAAAGAGGGTGTGGACATTGATGTCAACACTACCATTGCAGAAACATTAGCTCGGGTAGAGATAAACCCAGTAAACCCTCCTGAGACCCATCTTGAATATCCTGTTGAGACTGAGAAAGATGGGGAGGAGTCTTCTCAGGTTGCTGATCCACTGTCGCATAAGGGATAAAAATATTTGTGATTGTACATAATTTGCAAGACAATAAATTCTTTTGTTATCCTTTGAAGCTAACAAATGCTTTTGATTAATCATGCAGGGCCATCAACTGCAGTGGCTAGATCTGGAGGTGAGGCCTCAGCCTCTTCCCCAATGGGAATTAAAATTGAAGAAGCACAAGTCAGGGGGAAGGAGCAGAACAGGACACTTCCTTAAGTGCATTAATCCCAGATTACATGCCCCCCTGTGATGATGATGTTGAATCAGACCCAGAGGTTCTTAAAGCATTCATCTTTTCACAACGCAAGGCATGGAACAACATATGGAAAATCATATCTGAGGTGGCTTTAGAAGAGTTATCATCGAAGATCCCTCGATTATCATCCTAGTTTGTCATGCTAGGACTTGGCGGTTTTGGATATGAAAAGATCCATGCCGCGGTGAAACATGTCATCTTCAAGAGGGAGTAGGAGAAAAAATTTTGTGAAGACCTAACCAGGGTGAAACTCTCAGTTAACATCGGCGAATTTGAGGTTGCGGTATCCTGAGCTGAGGCTGATTATGCTGCCAAGAAGAAAGAGCTAAAGAATAAAATCAAATAAAAAGTCATCCAACAGGTGCATCTCCAGCAACAGTTAGATGTTGTTACTGGGGAACTTGATCAGCTCAATAATTCACTGGAGGAAACTCAAACGAATGGTATGAAAGACTTTGCAGATGCCAAGAAGTAACTCCATCAAGCTGAGATGAGTGAAGTTGGTCGAGTGCATGAGCTTCAAGTAGTTACTGATAAAGCTCGGGATGATTTACATTAAGTGAAGACTTCTGTTGACAGTCTTTTGTAATCTCTTGAAAAAGATAAGAGGCTCCAATCTGTGTATTTCCTTCTAATTATTGTGCATCAATGAAGAGTACTTTTATCTTCAAACATTTATGCTCGTATTCTTTCGCTACCTACTTTAAATTTTACCTAATCCAATGGTCCTAGTAAGCATAGTTTGATTTTTACTAGGATTAATGTAAATAACCCTACAAACATTGAACCTTTTAATTTCTCAATATTACCTAAATCATACAAAATGTATGTTTAGTGAGCCGGAACATGACTTTTATTCATAGTTCCCTTGTCTTTTGTGGGCAGTTTAAAGTCATGCACATCGGACATAAAGAGGCTAATGTTTAAGGTCAAAATAGCTTTGTCCGAAATGAATTAAAATTGACTCAATTCCTTGAAAATTCATCTGAAAACATATTACCATACTCACGTATGAGGGAAAATATGTAAACTATGACATAATAATATTTGAATCTGAGGAATGACATGAAAAAGAGCTAAACGGAATTAGAATAAGTAGTTCCCAAGAATGAAGTTACCATTATTTAACAAACCCGTTAGGGGGTTGAATTATGTAGGGCCACCTAAGGGAATTGGTTTCATAGTCAAATAAATATTATCTTTTGGATAACAAGTCGGTTATGTAGAATATTTATGCAAGGCCGCCTAAGGGCACGTACTGCATAGTCAGGCAAAAGAACTCTCAGAAATTTACCTTTCTACTACTAAAATCTAGTGAAAGTTTATGGAGATTCAAATTTTCCAAAGTATAGAGTTTTTTGTATGGAAAGAGTTACTCGAATATAGACAAGATATTTCCAAACAAGATTATCAAAGAACTGGATGGATATTACTCTTACGAAGGTCTGGCCCAAATGTAGGGAAGGAGAATATTAACCATAGACTTGAATACTTTCAGATCATGACAAAGGATATGGGAAAAATATGTTAAGGATGACTACTTTTGCGGATCCCTAAATACTGTCATTTAAGACCAACAAGGACAATAGAAGATTTCTTCTCAAGAATGAAGTTACCAATATCTGAAAAAATCGTTAGGGGGTTGAATTATGCAGGGCCACCTAAGGGTATTGGCTGCATGGTCAAATAATAGTATCTTTTGGCTGACAACACTGTTATAGAGACTGTTTTTGCAGGGCCACCTAAGGGCACGTACTGCATAGTTAGGAAAAAGAACTCTTAGAAGTTTGACGTTTTTGTGACTAGTAGTCAGGAAAATGTTTATGAAGATCTGAAAATATTTAAGGTTAGGATTATGACACGTAAATATGGGTATTGTCCAATGTATACAGAGATACACAGATCAATGCTAACCATAATCATGTTGTGGATGGGTCCTGAATTGAAGTTTTGGAATTCACTACATATCCCATAAGGATGAGAATCAATCCATATGTAGTTCTTAAACTATAGTTTAATGTCATATGGGAGAAAAAGAATTAGAGATCATAGTTTAGGTTCATAGATCTTGGACCATTATAAGAATTACACAGTTTGTGTTTTCATGGGGAATTTTCAGCCAAGGGACTTGAAGTTGAATTTCAGGTTAGGCCCAAAAGACTTGGGGCAAGATTCGAGGGACACTTGAACGTTCCTACGTAACCCATAAGGATGGGAATCAAGCCCACGTAGTTATAGATATACCCTTTGTACAAATTTGATTCGTACATGTGAATGGTGAAGGGGGACTTTAGTACAATGATGGTTTAACCCAAGATAAATGTTTTGGGCATTCCCATGTATGCACGTAGTCTTTGAAATTAAACATGATTGAAAAATCAATGTAAATAACGGTTCCCTCTTAGGTGAGGGTATCAAAGAATATTGTAGTTTATTGTCATACTAAACAAATATTTTGTATAGTTTAACATCGTATACCAAGGATGAAAGTGAACCAATGTAAAGATATTGATTCTAGGGACAGTTTCACGAATCAACATCATATGAGATGGAGGTGAACCGATGTGAAGAGATTGATTTTGGGCTTGAACCTTGGGAGGTTGCCTACGTACCCAGCCTGGAAGGCAAGAATCAAAGTCCGTATAGTTCAATTAAAGAATGAATTAATGATCAAGTTGTTCTTGGGGACAACGACCTAAAATAAAAAAATGTTGTTGGGACTTACACATGGTTAGTAGCCCAAAGAGAGTGTTATGGTTGAGGTTTTCTCTAATCTCACGTGAGTCATACTCGTTGTGAGAAACAAGCGGTAACAACAACCTTAACGATGCATAGTTTAATGCCATGTAGGACATATAAAGGGACTTTGCAGTTTAAAGCCTTGCAGTTAGGACTATTGGCGTTGCACAGTTTAGTGTCATGTAGCAGGGAAAAAGTACAGTTTAATGTCATGTAGGACGTATCAAGGACTTTCTGTATAGTTTAGCATCATGTAGTTAGGACTATGGGGAGAATATAGTTTAACGTCATGTTGGATGAAAGGGGGACTGTGCAGTTTAATGTCATGCAGTGAGGACAAAAGAGTACACCATTTAACTTCATGTTAGACGTATTGGGGACATTTTTCACAGTTTAACGTCATGTTGGACGAATTAGGGATGATACAGTTTAGCGTCATGTTGGATAAAAGTGCGAATAGTTTAAGGTCATATGCATAGTCCGTGGATGGTGCAGTTTAATGTCATGCTAGACGGTGGTGTAGTTTATGTTCATACAGGACCATTGATGATTATGTAGTTTAACATATTTCCGGACGTAAGGGACTTTTATACAGTTTAGTGTCATGTAGTTAGGATGTCATAGTTTAACGTCTTGTCAGACGTAAGGGACTTAAAAATAGTTTAGGGTCATATGCATGGACCGTTGATGATGCAGTTTAAGGTCATACAGGACCTAGTTGCAGTTTAAGGTCATACTGGACCATTTAGGGAACTTTTTCACAGTTTAATGTCATGTTGGATGAAAGTACAAATAGTTTAAGGTCATATGTATGGACCATTGTTGTAGAGTTTAACGTCATATAGCAAGGACGATGAAGGGGACACAGTTTAATGTCATGTGGGATGAATGTACAAATAGTTTAAGTTCATACTGGACCTTGGTGCAGTTTAAGGTCATACCGGACCATGGTGCAGTTTAAGGTCATACCGAACCATTTATGATGTATTTTTTGTTTATACAAAATACTTCTTCAAAAATATGGCATTGGTTGGAGTAGTGATGAGTTCTCCATCCATCGAGATTAATGAATAATCTCTATTGGAGTAGAACCTATGTATTGAGTAAGGTCCTTCCCATTTTGGATCAAGCTTGGGAGGTTTCTTTCCTGGTATCATTGGAGTTATGAGAACTAATACCAATTCTCCCTGAGTGAATCAGCGAAGACGAACTTTTGTGTTAAAAGCTTGTGCTATTCGATTCTGATAGACTTCCAAGTAGTGAAAAGTGCACAATCTTTTCTCATATAACCATTCCAATTCATTCAATCACTTTTGAGATTGTTCATCTGTAGATGACTGATCACAAATGGCTACTCTAAGCGAAGGAAATTAAACTTCAATGGGAAATATGGCTTCCGTTCCATATACCAGTGAATATGGAGTTGACCGAGTTTTAGTGCGGGTGGTTGTCCGATAATCCCCTAAAGCATGAAAGAGTTTATCAGGCCATGACTTCTTGACTTTATCCACCATCTTTTGCAGTATATTTGAAAGAGTATTATTTAAGGATTCTATCTAGCAATTGGTCACTGCATGATATCGAGATGAATGGTTGGATTTGATGTTGTATTCTTGATACAACTTCTTCACCTCGGATGAACAGAAGTTGGTTCCATTGTCCGTCAATATGGTATGAGGGACACCAAATCCGGTAATGATGTTATACTTTATGAAGCTAACAATGCATTTAGAACTGACTTCCTTGAGAGGTATTGCCTCTACCCATTTGGAAAAGAATTCAGTATCAGTAAGAATGTACTTAAACAGTTTGGCCGTAGATGAAGGGTAAGGTCCCACAACATCCATTCCCAATGTGGAAAATGGCCATGATTATTTAGATGTATGAAGAAACTCTGGAGGTTGATGAATGAAGTTGGCATGTACTTGGCATGAATGACACTTCTTTGTGAAATCGACATAATCTTATATCCTTGAAGGCCAAAAGTATCCAAGCTTTAGAATCTGATCTGACAGTCTATGTCTAGACTGGTGGGCACCACAGACTCCTGCATGCACTTATTTCATGACATCCATTGTCGCTTCCCCATTAATGCATGTGAAGAGAATTCCATCAAAACCATGTTTGTAGAGAATTTTATCTAGGTGATCTGGGCTATCATAAAGAGTAAAATTGACTAAACATCACCAGATTTGTTTTTTCTCGGCTCTATCAGGTGGAAGTGTTCCATTTTGAAGGTATTCCTTGATAAGTGACATCAATCCTATAGTATGACCATACGGTTCAGGAATGGGACTAATTTCATTAATTTCCTATGTTCTGATTCGAACATAAGTTGAAATTGCACGACAGTGGGAAATAGTGATGGTTGTCTCATCTCGATTTGGATCTGCCAGAGCTGTGGCTATATTATCCAGTGCATCAGCTTGATCATTTTTTGATCTTGGGACATAAGAAAATGTCAGTTCCGAAGGGAATTCCGCCATTAACTCTTTGAAATAGTCATACAAAGGGATTAGTTCTTCTTTTCTGATGGTATAATCCCCATTGACTTGTTTGATTACCAGGTCTAAATCACCTTTCACCTTAATTGATTCACTTTTGCATGAAGTGATAATTCCAAGCCTACGATGAGATCTTGGTATTCTTCTTCATTATTGGTACCACCTTCCCACAATAAGAAGGAATAAGGTAACACTGCCTTTTCCAGAGAAATGAGCACAATTCCTAAGCCAACTTTGTTGAATTTAGGAATTTCCATTTTCCTCCCCATTGGAGTTCTAGAAGCACCATAAAAATACATTTCCCATGCCTAAGGACTTTCTTGAATAGATAAGACTTCCTCATTAGGGAGTTTAATATCTGAAGATGTGTCTTCCACTGAAGGGTGTTCAGCCAGGAAATCAGCCAGAGCTTGGCCCTTTATCGTCTTTTGAGAAACATACTAAATGTCGAATTGTTGCAAAATAATTGTCCACCATTCCAGACGTCCTGTAAGCATTGGACGACTAAGGATGAATTTGAGAAGTTTATTGTGAGATACCAATTGGACCTCGTGATGTTTCAGGTAGTGTCTCAACTTCTGAACTACAAAGATTAATGCCAGGCAGCACTTCTCAATACATGAATACTAGGTTTATGCTTCAAGAATAGTTCGACTGAGATAGTAGAGGTTGTTTTCATTCCCAGCATCATTCTTTTGAGCACGAAAGTCACCCAATGATCACTCAAAAGCTTTTACGTAGAGGATAAGTGGTCTTCTTTCAATAGGTGGCATGAGTATCGGTGGACTCAATAGGTATTTCTTGAGAATATTGAATGCTTCCTGAAATTATTCATTCCACTGGTAAGTGACTCCCTTCTTCATCAATTTGGTCAAGGGTAAACTTTTTCCTGCCAAATTGGCGATGAAATGCCAAATATAGGCTAAGTGTCCTTGAATTCCTCTTAATTCTTTCAAATTTTGAGGAGGTGACATACCAAGGATTGACTTGGTCTTCTCATGATCGACTTCAATTCCACGATGGCGTATAACAAAGCTGAAAAAATTTCCTGAGGTTACCGAAAAATCACATTTTAAGGGGTTCATGTTCAAATTATGTTGTCGAAGCTTGCAGAATATGACTTCCAAATCAGCCAACTGATTAGAACGTTGTTTGGATTTAACCACCAAATCGTCTACATAGAATTCAACAAACTTCCCTAAGAAGGGTTGGAAGATACGATGCATGGCACGCTGATATGTTGCACCTTCATTCATTAAGCCAAAGGGCATTACCCGGTAGAAAAACACACCCTGATGGGCTCTGAAGGCTGTGGATTCATTGTCTTATGAGGCCATTCAGATCTGATTATATCTGGAATATCTATCCATGAAGGAAATTGCTTCATTTCCAGCTGTTGCATCAATTAAAAGTTCTATAATCGGAACTGGGAAATCATCCTTAGGACAATGCCGATTAAGATCTATGAAATCGATGCAAACTCTAATTTATCTGTTCTTCTTCTTTACAGGGACAATATTAGCCAACCACTTGGGATACTGAACTTCTCTGACGATGTTAGATTTGATAAGCTTGTCCACTTCAGCTTCAATTTTAGAAGCAAAATTTGGCTGTGTTCTTCTCGCGGCTTGCTTAAATCCTCGATGTTCTTTTGGTAAACCCAAATGATGAGTAACAACATCAGGATCAAGACCAGACATTTCTATATAGTTAAAAGAAAAAATATCTCTATTTTGCTTTAGAAAATAAATATACATCTCTTGATCTTCAAGATTCATCGCCACACTTCTTAAAGTGGGGCGTGGATCTTCTTTTGTTCCCACATTTTTTTCTCTGAGTTCATCCACAGTGGTAGAGATACCCTCTTCAAATGCTGGAGGAGCATCTCTGAGATCTTCCTCTTCTTCTTCATCATGTATTATTTCTTCCGTTTCTACTTGCATAGTAGATGATAAAGCAGAATTTTCATGATCAGAAGAGATGTCAAAATTTGCACATCTTGAAGAAGAAGCTTCCACTTCCATCCTGATTGATGATGAAGGGTCTTCTTTGGGTAATAAAGAGAAGATGATGGATTGAGAATCGACATCATTGTTCATCTCCGATGTTGCTACAACTTCTTTTGGCCTGGTTGGCGAACTATAGACTTGTTGGATTTCAACAGATGAAATGAAGACGTCACCATTTGTTCTTTCATTACTGCTTGGTGGGTTACCAATTTCTCCCATGTTGTCTGGCTCTATTACCGTAACTGACATTATGGATCTTTCCATAAGGGTATTTTTATTTGGGTCTATCTTGTCAATTTGATTGATAGTGTAGAGACCCGAAGCTTGACGTACATGAACATTACATTACTTTTTTGGAATACTTAATACATAAAAAAAACAGACACACAAGGATCGTAATAGTTTAGTGTCTTTGGAAACTTGGAACGTAATCTTCTAATCGTGGTGAAAGATCTTCAACATCTCCCATAAAGATCTTCCCCCTTTTTTCTAACCTAAAACCATTCTTTATATCGTGGAGAAAAGAAAACATAAAAAGGGTGAGCTGAAATTCTCAGTAAGGGTAACCATGGATAAAATAAAACATCCCATATACATTTGAACTTAAAAACATGAACATAATCTTTAAACATCAAAAGCTTGAGCAATGGCATAAAACATGGAAGTACGTATGGAATAGATCATAAAGAAAAATTAATAATGATAAAATAGCATGGGAATAAAACATGTAATTGTGGGAACCATTAAGCACATGATATGATTTCCATATTAGCCAAGGCATTGCTGCCAAGACCATCTTAGTGGACAAAGTCCCTTTCTGAATCGAGTTCACTCCTCGTTCCAGTCCTGTATTACTAAACCAGTTTAACTTTTTGTTCCATCCATATCTATATCATGAGATATAAAATCTTTAACCAATGCATTGGAGGGAGATATAGGTCCCACCCATCTCATAATGAAATCATTCTTACTTGTACCACAAAATAAACATACATCATTCATAATAACACAATAAATAAAATGGGTTTCATAAACATCATCCCATCATTATATAATCCATATAAAAGAAATGGATATCATTTCATAATAAGGAAAGTGAAACCATGTAAATCATAGAGACATTATACTTGAAACATACACATATGAAATAATTTCATCTTAGATGAAAAATGGGTTTGATAAAACACTTGAAATGAATTCTTGAGGAAAATATCCTTTTTTCTTCAAAATCATTTTCTTTTCACAAAATGTCATGCAATTTTTAAAGAAAAGAATTTTGTTGAAAATATTCAGGAAATCTTTTGGAGTAATCTTCATGAAAATAAGTCTTTATAAAACCGTAAAAATCCTTTCATGTCGTATATGTTAAAAACACATTCTTCTCACACTTTTGTCGGAAAAGTCAAAAAGTACCGTGTCGGGTAAATAAAAGAAAGATTCCTTCCATACCATTAGGTAAAAGTCAAAATGGGTAAAAAGGAATTTAATCATGCATGAAAATTCTTTTATAAAACATGGACATGGACGATTTCAATAACCCCACTAAATACTTACGAATAAGAAATCTCGGATAAAAATGAGATTGGTAAAATTATCCCTTACCTTAGGTCTGGTATGCTTCATACGTATCTGAACCTCCTGTATAATGATTTAAATAATGTCATTGACTTATTACAGAATCATATTAATTGTTATTATATCATATATGGTTCACTTATGACTTTATATTACCCGTTCTTTTGTAAATTCCCTGTTAAAGCATCGTTTTGGGTAAAATCATTTTATTTATCGTATGTGTTTCGACTTGTCTTTCTTGATATTATTACTTATATCCTGATTTACATAATTCCAGAATGTAAAACATGATTTATATATAATATATATTCATCATATACATATATATTATAGATCGATAAATGGAATGAAATACACCGTTCATGGAGACGGTAGGTCGTACGTATACATGAACGCTGTTTTCGTTTCCTTATTGAATTGAAAGAAACTAAATAGATGACATACATACATATATATATACATATATATATATATATATCCAGTAGCATTATTATTTCATATATTTAATTATTATTCATTATATAAACTTTATGACCATTCATGTATGGTTAATCATGGAGAATGAATCTCATCGCGTCTTGGAGACGGTAGTCCGTACGTACGCACGAGCGAAGATATCGTTCCCATAATTATAGAATTGGAGAAGATGGTATAATATATCATAATTAGTATGATGTTATAATAACTATATATAGTTATTATTTACACCATTATACCCATCCATTTAAGGTGTTGGTGGAAAAACAGATTACACCACGGCATGGAGACGGTATTCCATACGTACGCACGCGCAGTGATTTTGTTTTCCATAGGATGGATAGATGGTGAAATATGGTTGTTTCATACTTATAATAACATATCAGTATATTATTGATACTTATGTTATTACCTCATAATGAAACAACTAAAAAGTAAGAAGTGGAAGAAGAAATAAAGTTGAAAGAATCGGTAATGGACATTACCTCTTCTTTGAAGCGCCTCTTTGAGACCTCCTCTTAGGGAACTAAAATTGGTCTTTGAAGAAGACCAGGACCTCTAGTATGTTTCTAGGGAAGTGGAGAAGAGAATTTGGAAGGTTTTTTCCGAGCTTGAAAGCTCAATGTGGTGTGAGGAGGAGAGGGAGGAGGTTCCCTTTTATAAGGGAGGAGAGGGGCACCTTTGGAATTCTTAAAAATATTAATTTATAATAAATATAACCCCAAATAAAAACCTCCAAAAATGACTCATATACGAATCTTCGATGATATAGGGTTGTAATCCCATCAACCAAGAAAATTTAGACATGTTAGGAATTTATTTTAATCATTATAAACTTGATTTATCCTAATTTAATCAATTTAATTTTATTTGTGGTAATAATATTCTAAAATATAAATTATAACAACTAATTAAGTATTTGTTGTGAATTGTCCATAATTGGATACTTTATTAAATTTTATACCATATAAATTTATAATTTATAATTTTTAAATATATTTGTGATTTTTAACCAATTTTATAATATATTAGTTTTATAAAATAACAATAGTGTCAATTTTGACACTATTCATTTATTTGAATTTAAATTAAATATATACAGAATATATGTTCAAACTAAAAGCTTCAATATAATAATAAAAGGTCATATGTATCTATAAAATTAGTGTATCATATTAAATAGTTCATATAATATTTATTTTATTATTTTTAAAACCATTTATTCGGTTTATCTCTTAATAAAATAATTACTACAACATTTTTGTATAATTATTTAATATACTTATTTGTTGCATAAAAATTAAAAATAAAAATTTATGATGAATATATATCTATTAACTTTTATAATAATACTTTTAATCTAATTTATCATCTTAAAAGAACAATATTTAAATTGTTATATTTATTAAATTATGAAAGTGACAACTTTGGCATCATTTAAAATAAAATAATATAAGTGTCATAATCACTTTTATAAGACTCAAAACGGTTATACATTAAGGAATTGGGTGATTATGGTATTTATATACACTAAAAATAAGTTTTTGTCAGGTTTTTGGGCCTTTTAATGGGTATTATTATTTCAATAAAAACTATATTACTGATTTTTCACTTAATAAATAATTTCTGCATCATTAATGTATCACAATTAATGATAATTTTTTAATCCCTAAAAATTCTAAATAAATTATCATTATGTATATAATGTTATTATCTTTCTGGATACTATTCATGTTTGATGTTTTATGATGTTTATCACTAAATTAAAATTATTATACTTATAAGATTTAAGAGAGTGACATGTTGTCACTTTCTTTGGTTTTAATAATAATTAAGTTATTTTCATGGACAAAAGTCCATTAAATGATTCTAATCTGACACTTAAGTGATATGGGTCTACTTTTAGTCATCCAATAGGATTTGGCATATGTTAGGGTAATTCTATAATCTTATATTTACCCTTAATTACCAGATTTACCTTTAACTATGGTAAATAAAATTTACTGTAGTTACTATTCATAATGCCCAAAAATAAAAAGTAGTCTATTAATATAATTTGGACCCAATGATTCCAAATATGGAATCCATTTTTACAAATTCAATACACATAAGTAGCAGAAATTAAATTAAAATTAATCCCATTATCGAAAGAAAACGGGTTTTTGTTTAAAACATTACAAAAGATTGAATTGATTTAACCTATGAATTCAAAGTAAAATAAATGATAATGACATAAATTATATTAAATGGTAGAAATATATTATATTTATACTTTAATACCATTCAATATTATTATTTAACCACATAAATTATTATGATGAAAAAAAGTTGTTTTTAATTAAAATATAGCGTGTTTTTACTATTCATTAAAATATGAATGTTATCAGAATATCAGGAAAATTTTATACAAGGTAAAATTTTATATCCTTATTCCAAAAAATAATTTTATTTTGTAAAATTGAACTTAAAACTTGTCAAAAACTAGATTTAAAGTGGATGCGCCATCAAAAGGTGGCAAAACTGCATTTTTTGAAAAATACTTATTTTACCCGAAACATTTATTTTGATAACATAAAATGTTTTATAAAATTAATAAGATAAATAATAATGTTAAAAAATTCAAAATTTAGCTAATACAATTCATAAAGGCTAGTTCATAATAATATTATAATAATATATCGTTGTTTAGTAAAACTCGGTGTTGCGTACAACACACGCTATTGAGGAAGGTCGTGATTGCGTGTAATGCAAGCCAAGTCAGGGTTACGTGTTGTGCAAGAATCCTTCGTTCTTTCGTATAACAAAATCCAACCATATTTTATTTATACATTGAATAAATATATATATATATAAACACACTCAATGTTTCGTTGAATGACTATTATAAAACGAACTTGAAATTGTGTGTAACACGATCCAAGAATAGCGTTTCGTATACTGCAAGCTAATATGGTGTTGTGTATAGTACAAGATAAACTTGGTGTGGTGTATAATAGAAGACATCAATGAAATTAGAAGAATATTTTTCATAAAATCTCGGGGTGTTACATTCTACCCCCTTTAAAATGAATTTCGACCTCGAAATTCGTCGGGGTTATAAATGGTTTGCTACTTGAAAATTTATTTAATAGAAACCCACATCGTAAAAAGGAATACAAAAAATTGACTTTAAAAACTAATGTATGAAATGTAATAGTTACCCAAATTAACTAATCACCGGGTTTCCACATAGGAGAACATAGGTGAAAATATGGATATGGAAGAGAAATCTAACCATCATGTTCTGATAGAGAGTGGTAGAGAACATGGCTATGAAAAATCCATCAATCACAAATCCATAGATTTGTGATGATCTAAGTTACCATCTGATTCATCGGATATAAGAGCAATAGGACAACATTTTTTATTTTCAATCTCATTTCCCTAAAGTTGAAAATTTTGAATTAGAAGAAATATTTGCTTTATTTTGGTACAATCTCACTGTTTTTCGTGCTTTGAACAATTTCCACTTAATCTCTTAAAGAAATGAAGTTTAATTTTTTATTTGTGAAGAGTTAGCAGATCTTGTGATAGAATGATGGGTCATTCCATCTGTTTCATGAAAAGTTATCAAATATACATAAGTCCATCTATGGTGAGGTTAATCATATACGATTCCAAAAATGAACTTATAATTCATATATCATACTACTTAATAAAATAAAACTAGTTTCTACTAAACAGGGACTTCCCGTAGGCCAGTGGTAGGCGATAAAGGCCAGTCGCACTTTGGTTGTGGGTTCGATTCCCACAGCCTTGCCTGACGCGATGGGCTGTCGCCCGTACTGTAGGTTTTCCTTTTTCTAAAACTACATTACTATAACATCCCATCCATAATATAGAAATAAGTTATATCCTTAAACAATACTAACTTATGTCCAACATAATCCATTCCAATATTTTGGCTTATCTAAAATACTTCGGTCCAAGCTCATAGTATAAAGAAAACTATTACTTGAATTGTCATCAACCAAGCATGTGAATACCATCATTTATCCCCCATATATCTTGTTGGACACATTCCAATTATGTATTCTCTTGAAAAATGAATACCCATTAAACCGTAGTGAAAACATGAATGTTGTTAGATTTTAACACATTCCATACACCAAAATCCCAAAAATTCTATATACTCAAACAATAATATCACTTAGCCCTTATATCAGTCATGAGCTCATGAATACAATCAAACATCTCATTATATTCTTATCCCTTCATTATGCGCATATCATTTTCTTTCCAAAAATATCTGAATAACCTTTCATGGTTACTGGTACCATTAATCATACACTTTCAAAACTTAAGGAAAGACAACAGTGTAACAATCCTTCGATGTATTTTTATTCCATAGTACCATGAGATTACTTATACAACATTACACTTAATAAACTTGTAATCATTCCACTACCTTCTTAAACCATTGACCGAGCTTCAACAATTATTTCATCTCACATATCATTTGTAGTCTCTTCATCATCATCAACAAAAATACTACCCATACGACCATACTGATTCTCTTCATGTGACCTTCCCTTAGGGCATTGGTTTGCATAATGCCCATACAACCCACATTTAAAACATTTAACCATTGTTGATGTTGTAGCAATACCATTATCCTCATCCATGGTGTTAACTGAACCTTTTCCTTTTCACTTACTGGCTTTGTGTCCTTCTTTTCCACAACCAAAGAATCTTCCAGTTCCTTTGAAACAATCTACCAGATGCCTATTCCCATATGATTTACATGAGGGTAATTGAACTTTCTTTCCTCTATGATCATCATGAAACTCCATCTTTATCTTATTATATGAGTCAGGAAGCATACCAAAGTTGAGATTATTGATCATATTATGAGATTGCTGATTAGTTATAATAAGGATGTTTGGACTTCTAAATCCCGTTTCATTTGGTTTCTTATGAAGAATATCATTCCATTGTCCGACATATCCTCCATTATCATGAATCTTCCTATTTCCATCCATTTTCTAAAACCCAAAAAGAATAGTGTGAGAGGAAAAAATCATGCTAGGGAAAACAACATAGTAATAGGGGAGCACCCTCAATATCTAACATCATAGGTTAAAATCTAATATTTTTATCGTAGTTCTAGGACTATATCCTATACGTATACTTATCCTTAGGGACATCCCTAGACATACCTTAGAAATATCTCTAGGGATCTCCCTAACGTTTACGTATCCTAGTTTCCAAAGGTTGACTAATCCTTTACTCTGATACCAACTGTAGAGACCCGAAGCTTGATGTACATGAACATTACATTACTTTTGCGGAATACTTAATACATAACAAAAACAAACACACAATGATCATAATTGTTTAGTGTATTTGGAAACATGGAACGTAATCTTCTAATCGTGGTGAAAGATCTTCAACGTCTCCCATAAAGAACTTCCCCCTTTTTTTCTTACCTAAAACCTTTCTTTATATCCTAGGGAAAAGAAAACATAAAAAGGGTGATCTCAAATGCTCAGTAAGGGTAAGAATGGATAAAATAAAACATACCATATACATTTGAACTTATAAACATGAACATAAAGTGTAAACATCAAAAGCTTGATCAATGACATAAAACATGCAAGTACGTATGGCATAGATCATAAAGAAACATTAAGAATGATAAAATAGAATGGGAATAAAACATGTACATGTGGAAACCATTAATAACATGATATGATTTCCATAGTATCCAAGGCATTGCTGCGAAGACCATCTTAGTGGACAAAGTCCCTTTCTGAATCGAGTCCACTCCTCGTTCCAGTCCTGTATTACTGAACCGGTTTAACTTGCCGTTCCAGCCATGTCTATCTCATGAGATATAAAATATTTACCCAATGTATTGGAGGGAGATATAGGTCCCACCCATCTCATAACGAAATCATTCTTACTTGTGCCACAAAATAAACATACATCATTCATAATAACCCAATAAATAAAATGGACTTTATAAACATCAACTCATCATTACATAATCCATATAAAAGAAATGGATATCATTTCATAATAAGGAAATTGAAACCATGTAAATTATAGAGACATTATACTTGAAACATACAAATATGAAATAATTTCATCTTAGATGAAAAATGGTTTTGATAAAACACTTGAAATGAATTCTTGAGGAAAATATCCTTTTTTCTTCAAAATCATTTTCTTTTCACAAAATGTCAGGAAATTTTTATAGAAAAGAATTTTGTTGAAAATATTCAGGAAATCTTTTGGAGGAAGCTTCATGAATATAAGGCTTTATAAAACCGTAAAAATCCTTTCATTACGTATACGTTAAAAAAAACATTCTTCTCGTACTTTTGTCGAAAAAGTCAAAAAGTACCTTGTCGGGTAAATAAAAGAAATATTCCTTCCATACAATTGGGTAAAAGTAAAAATGGGTAAAAAGGACTTTAAACATGTATGAAAACACTTTTCTAAAACATGGACATGGACTATTTCAATAACCCCAGTAAATACTTAAGAATAAGCAATCTCGGATAAAAATGAGATTTGCAAAATTATCCCTTACCTTAGGTCCAGTATGCTTTGTACGTATTCAAACCTCCTGTATAATGATTTAAAGAATTTCATTGACTTATTAATGAATCATATTTATTGTTATTATATCATATATGGTTCACTTATGACTTTATATTACCTGTTCTTTTGTAAATTCCATGTTAAAGTAGCGTTTTGGGTAGAATCATTTTATTTATCATATGTGTTTAGACTTTTAGTTCTTGATATTATTACTTATATCCTGATTTAAAAAATTCCAGAATATAAAAAATGATTTATATATAATATATATTCTTCATATACATATATATTATAGATCGATAAAAGGAATGAAATACACCGTTCATGGAGACGGTAGGTTGTACGTACGCATGAACGCTGTTTTCATTTCCTTATTGAATTGAATGAAACTAAATAGATGAAATACATATATATATAAATCCAGTAGAATTATTATTTCATATATTTAATTATTATTCATTATATAAACTTTAAGACCATTCATGTATGGTTAATCATGGAGAATGAATCTCACCGCATCGTGGAGACGGTAGTCCGTACGTACGCACGAGCGATGATATCGTTCCCATAATTATAGAATTGGAGTGGATGGAATAATATATCAGAATCAGTATGATGTTATAATAACCATATATAGTTATTCTTTACACCGTTATACCCATCCATGTAAGGTGTTGGTGGAAAAACAGATTACACCACGGCGTGGAGACGGTATTCTGTACGTACGCACGCGCGGTGATTTTGTTTTCTGTAGGATGGATAGATGGTGAAATATGGTTGTTTCATACTTATAATAACATATCATTATATTATTGATACTGATGTTATTACCTCATAGTGAAACAACTAAAAAAGAAGAAGTGTAAGAAGAAATAAAGTTGAAAGAATCGGCAATGGACATTACCTCTTCTTTGAAGCGCCTATTTGAGACCTCCTCTTAGGGAACTAAAATTGGTCTTTCAAGAATACCAGGACCTCTAGTATGTTTCTAGGGAAGTGGAGAAGAGTATTTGGCAGGTTTTTCCTGAGCTTGAAAGCTCAAAGTGGTGTGAGGAGGAGAGGGAGGAGGTGCCCTTTTATAAGGGAGGAGAGGGGCACCTTTGGAATTCTTAAAAATATTAATTTATAATAAATCTCACCCCACATAAAACCCTCCAAAAATGACTAATATCCGAATATTAGAAGATATAGGGTTGTAATATCATCAACCAATCAAATTTAGATATGTTTGGAATTTATTTTCAACATTATCAACTTGATTTATCCTAATTTAATCTATTTAATTTTATTTGTCTTAATAAAATTCTAAAATTTAAATTATAAAAAATAATTAAGTATTTGTTGTTAATTTTCCATAATTGGATAATTCAAAACATTTTATACCATATAAATTTAAATTTATAAATTTTAAATATATTTGTGATTTTTAAACAATTTTATAATATATTATTTTTATAAAATAACAATAGTGTCAATTTTGACACTATTCATTTATTTGAATTTAAATAAAATATATACAGAATATATGTTCAAACTAAAAGCTTCAATAGAATAATAAAAGTTAATATGTATCTATTAAATTAGTTTAGCACATTAAATAGTTCATATAATATTTATTTTATTATTTTTAAAACCATTTATTTGGTTTGTCTCTTAATAAAATAATTACTACAACATTATTTTATAATTATTTAATAAACTTATTTGGTGCATAAAAATTAAAAATAAAATTATATGATGAATATAAATCTATTACCTTTTATAATAATACTTTTACTCGAATTTATCATCTTAAAATCACAATATTTAAATTGTTATATTTATTTAATTATGAAGGTGGCAACTTTGGCATCATTTAAAATAAAATAATATAAGTGTCATAATCACTTTTATAAGACTCCAAACGGTTATATATTAAGTAATTGGATGATTATGGTA
Source organism: Viscum album (assembly GCA_963277665.1). NCBI lineage: Eukaryota > Viridiplantae > Streptophyta > Magnoliopsida > Santalales > Viscaceae > Viscum > Viscum album. The sequence goes on from OY728142.1 coordinate 1,497,016,106, forward strand.
TTTATATACACTACCAATAAGTTTTTTCAGGTTTTTGTGCCTTTTAATGTGTATTATTATTTCAAAAAAAAACTATATTACTGATTTTTCACTTAATAAATATTTTTTGCATCATTAATGTATCACCATTAATGACAATTATTTAATCCCTAAAAATTCTAAATAAATTATAATGATGTAGATAATGTTATTATATTTCTAGATACTATTCATTTTCGAAGTTTTATGATGTTTATCACTAAATTAAAATTATTATACTTATAAGATTTAAGAGAGTGACATGTTGTCACTTTCTTTGGTTTTAATAATAATTAAGTTATTTTCATGAACAAAAGTCCATTAAATGATTCTAATCTGACCCTTAAGTGATATGGGTCGACTTTTAGTCATCCAATCGGATTTTGGTAGGTGTTAGGGTAATTTTATAATCTTATATTTACCCTTAATTACCCGATTTGCCTTTAACTATAGTAAATAAAATTTACCGTAGTTACTATTCATAATGCCCAAAAATAAAAAATAGTCTATTAATATAATTTGGACCCACTGATTCCAAATTGGGAATCCATTTTTCCAAATTCAATACCCATAAGTTGCAGAAATTAAATTAAAATTAATCCCATTGTCAAAAGAAAACAGATTTTTGTTTAAAACATTACAAAAGATTGAATTGATTTAACCTACGAATTAAAAGTAAAATAAATTATAATGACATAAATTATATTAACTGGTAATAATATATTATATTTATACTTTAAGACCATTAAATATTATAATTTAACCACAGAAATTATTACGATGAAAAAAAGTTGTTTTTAAATAAAATATAGCATGTTTTTACTATTCATTAAAATATGAAAGTTATCATAATATCATGAAAATTTTATCCAAGGAAAAATTTTATATCCTTATTCCAAAAAATAATTTTATTTTGTAAAATTGAACTTATAAACCTGTCAAAACTAGATTTAAAGTGGGTGGGCCATCAAAAGGCGGCAAAACTGCATTTTTTGAAAAATACTTATTTTACCCGAAAAATTTATTTTGTTCACATAAAATGTTTTAGAAAATTTATAAGATGAATAATAATGTCATAAAATTCAAAATTTAGTTAATACTATTCATAACGGCTAGTTCATAATAATATTATAATAATATATCGTTGTTTAGTAAAACTCGGTATTGCGTACAACACACGCTATCGAGGAAGGTCGTGATTGCGTATAATGCAACCCAAGTCAGGGTTCTGTGTTGTGAAAGAATCCTTCATTGTTTTGTATAACAGAATCCAACCATATTTTATTTATACACTGAATATATATATATATATATATATATAAACACACTCAATGTTGCGTAGAATGACTACTATAAAACGAACTTGAAATTGTGTGTAACACGATCCAAGAATAGCGTTGCGTATACTGCAAGCTAATACGTTGTTGTGTATAGTAAAAGCTAAACTTGGTGTGGTGTATAATAGAAGACATAAATGAAATTAAAAGAATATTTTTCATAAAATCTTGGGGTGTTAAATTCTATCCCCCTTAAAATGAATTTCTCCCTCGAAATTCTTCGGGGTTATAAATGGTTTGCTACTAAAAAATTTCTTTAATAGAAACTCACATCATAAAAAGGAATACAAAAACTTGACTTTAAAAACTAATGTATGAAACGTAATGGTTACCCAAATAAACTAATCACTGGGTTTCCACATAGGAGAACATAGGTGAAAATATGGATATGGAAGAGAAATCTTACCATCATGTTCTGATGGAAAGTGGTAGAGAACTTGGCTAGGAAAAAGACATCAATCACAAATCCATATATTTTTGATGATCTAAGTTACAATCTGATTCATCGGATATAAGAACAATAGGACAACATTTTTGGTTTTCAATATCATTTCCCTAAAGTTGAAAATTTTGAATTAGAAGAAATATTTGCTTGATTTTGGTAAAATCTCACTGTTGTTCGTGCTTTGAAAAATTTCTACTTCATCTCTTAAAGAAATGAAGTTGAATTTGTTATTTGTGAAGAGTTAGCAGATCATGTGATAGATTGATGGGAAATTCCATCTATTTCATGAAAAGTTATCAAATATACATAAGTCCATCTATGGTGAGGTTAATCATATACGATTCCAAAAATGAACTTATACTTCATATATCATACCGGTTAATAAAATAAAACTAGTTTCTACTAACCAGGGACTTCCTGTAGGCCAGTGGTAGGAGATAAAGGTCAGTCGCACTTTGGTTGTGGGTTCGATTCCCACATCCTTGTCCGACGCGATGGGTTGTCGCCTGTCCTACAGGTTGCCCTTTTTCTAAAACTACATTACTATAACATCCCATCAATAATATCGAAAGAAGTTATATCCTTAAACAATACTAACTTATGTCCAACATAATCCATTACAATATTTAGTCTTATCTAAAATACTTCGGTCCATGCTCATTGTATAAAGAAAACGATTACTTGAATTGTCATCAACCAAGCATGTGAATACCATCATTTATCCCCCATATATCTTGTTGGTCACATTCCAATCATGTATTCTCTTGAAAAATGAATACCCATTAAACGTTAGTGAAAACATGAATGTTGTTAAATTTTAACACATTCCATATACCAAAATCCCAAAAATTCTATATACTCAAACCATTATATCACTTAGTCCTTATATCAGTCATGAGCTCATGAATACAATCAAACATCTCATTATCTTCTTATCCCATCATTATGCGCATATAATTTTCTTTCCAAAAATATCTGAATAACCATTCATGGTTACTGGTACCATTAATCATACACTTTCAAAACTTAAGGAAAGACAACAGTGTAACAATCCTTAGATGTCTCTTTATTCCATAGTACCATGAGATTACTTATACAACATTACACTTGATAAATATGTAATCATTCCACTACCTTCTTAAATCATTGACCAAGCTTCAACAATTCTTTCATCTCACATATCATTTGTAGTCTCTTCATCATCATCAACATAAATACTACCCATACGACCATACTGATTCACTTCATGAGACCAAACCTTAGGGAATTGGTTTGCATAATGCCCGTACATTCCACATTTAAAACATTTAACCATTGTTGATGTCATAGAAATACCATTATCCTCATCCATGGTGTTAACTGAACCTTTTCCTTTGCACTTACTGGATTTGTTTCCTTCTTTTCCAGAACCAAAGCATCTTCCAGTTCCTTTGAAACAATCTCCCCTATGCCTCTTCCCACATGATTTACATGAGGGAAATTGAACTTTCTTTCCTCTATGATCATCATGAAACTCCATATTTCTCTTATTATCTGAGTCGGGAAACATACCAAAGTTGATATTATTGATCATATTATGAGATTGTTGATTAGTCATAATAATGATGTTAGGACTTCCAAATCCCATTTCATTTGGTTTCTCATGAAGAATATCATTCCATTGTCCGTCATATCATCCATTATCATGAATCTTCCTGTTTCTAGCCATTTTTTAAAACCCAAAAAGAATAGTGTGAGAGGAAAAAATCATGCTAGGGAAAACAACATAGTAATAGGGGAGCACCCTCAATATCTAACATCTTAGGTTAAAATCTAATATCGTTATCGTAGTTCTAGGACTATATCCTATACGTATACTTATCCTTAGGGACATCCCTCGACATACCTTAGAAATATCTCGAGGGATCTCACTAACGTTTTCGCATCCTAGTTTCCAAATGTTGACTAATCCTTTCCTCTGATACCAACTGTAGAGACCCGAAGCTTGACATACATGAACATTACATTACTTTTTCGGAATACTTAATACATAACAAAAATAGACACACAAGGATCGTAATAGTTTAGTGTATTTAGAAACTTGGAACGTAATCTTCTAATCGTGGTGAAAGATCTTCAACATCTCCCATAAAGATCTTCCCCCTTTTTTCCTTACCTAAAACCTTTCTTTATATCCTGGGAAAAGAAAACATAGAAAGGGTGAGATCAAATGCTCAGTAAGGGTAAGCATGGATAAAATAAAACATACCATATGCATTTGAACTTAAAAACATGAACATAGTGTTTAAACATCAAAATCTTGAGCAATGACATAAAACATGGAAGTAAGTATGGCATAGATCATAAAGAAACGTTAGGAATGATAAAATAGCATGGAATTAAAACATGTAATTGTGGAAACCATTAATCACATGATATGATTTCCATATTAGCCAAGGAATTGCTGCCAAGACCATCTTAGTGGACAAAGTCCCTTTCTGAATCGAGTTCACTCCTCATTCCAGTCCTGTATTACTGAACCGGTTTAACTTTCCGTTCCAGCCATGTCTATCTCATGAGATATAAAATCATTAGCCAATAAATTGGAGGTAGATATAGGTCCCACCCATCTAATAATGAAATCATTCTTACTTGTGCCACAAAATAAACATACATCATTCATAATAACCCAATAAATAAAATGGGTTTCATAAACATCATCCCATCATTACATAATCCATATAAAAGATGTGGATTTCATTTCATAATAAGGAAAGTGAAACCATGTAAATCATAGAGACGTTATACTTGAAACATACACATATGAAATAATTTCATCTTATATGAAAAATGGTTTTGATAAAACACTTGAAATGAATTCTTGAGGAAAATATCCTTTTTTCTTCAAAATCATATTCTTTTCACAAAATGTCATTCAATTTTTAAGGAAAATCATTTTTTTGAAAATATTCAAGAAATATTTTGGATGAAGCTTCATGAAAATAAGGCTTTATAAAACCGTAAAAATATTTTCATGCCTTATACGTTAAAAAACATTCTTCTCGTACTTTTGTCGGAAAAGTCAAAAAGTACCTTGTCGGGTAAATAAAAGAATGATTCCTTACATACCATTGGGTAAAATTAAAAAATGGGTAAAAAGGGCTTTAAACATGCATGAAAACACTTTTATAAAACATGGACATGGACGATTTCAATAACCCTAGTAAATACTTACGAATAAGAAATCTCGGATAAAAATGATATTTGCAAAATTATCCCTTACCTTAGGTCTGGTATGCTTCGTACGTATCCGAACCTCCTATATAATGATTTAAATAATTTCATTGACTTATTAAAGAATAATATTCATTGTTATTATATCATATATGGTTCACTTGTGACTTTATATTACCCGTTCTTTTGTAAATTCCATGTTAAAGCAGCGTTTTTGGTAAAATCATTTTATTTATCGTATGTGTTTCGACTTTTCGTTCTTGATATTACTACTTATATAATGATTTACTTAATTCCAGAATGTAAAACATTATTTATATATAATATATATTCATCATATAAATATATATTATAGATCGATAAAATAAATGAAATACACTGTTCATGGAGACGGTAGGCCGTACGTACGCATGAACGCTGTTTTCGTTTCCTTATTGAATTTAATGAAACTAAATAGATGAAATATATATATATATATAAATCCAGTAGCATTATTATTTCATATATTTCATTATTATTCATTCAATAAACTTTATGATCATTCATGTATGGTTAATCATGGAGAATGAATCTCATCACGTCGTGGAGACGGTAGTCCGTACGTACGCATGAGCGATGATATCATTCCCATAATTATAGAATTGGAGTGGATGGTAAAATATATCAGAATCAGTATGATGTTATAATAACCATATATAGTTATTATTTACACCATTATACCCATCCATGTAAGGTGTTGATGGAAAAACAGATTACACCACGGTGTGGAGACGGTATTCCGTACGTACACACGCGCGATTATTTTGTTTTCCGTAGGATGGATAGATGGTGAAATATGGTTGTTTCATACTTATAATAACATATCAGTATATTATTGATACTGATGTTATTACCTCATAATGAAACAACTAAAAAAGAATAAGTGGAAGAAGAGATAAAGTTGAAAGAATTGGTAATGGACATTACCTCTTCTTTGAAGCGCCTCTTTGAGACCTCCTCTTAGGGCACTAAAATTGGTCTTTGAAGAAAACCAGGACCTCTATTATGTTTCTAGGGAAGTGAAGAAGAGAATTTGTCAGGGTTTGTCTGATCTTGAAAGCTCAAAGTGGTGTGAGGAGGAGAGGGAGGAGGTGCCCTTTTATAACGGAGGAGTGGGGCCCCTTTGTAATTCTTAACAATATTAATTTATAATAAATCTAACCCCACTTAAAAACCTCCAAAATTGACTCATATCAAAATATTAGATGATATAGGGTTGTAATATCATCAACCAATCAAATTTATACATGTTAGGAATTTATTTTAAACATTATCAACTTGATTTATCCTAATTTAATAAATTTAATTTTATTTGTGGTAATAACATTCTAAAATTTAAATTATATCAAATAATTAAGTATTTGTTTTGAATTGTCCATAATTGGATACTTTATAACCTTTTATACCATATAAATTTAAATTTTTAATTTTTAAATATATTTGTGATTTTTAATCAATTTTATAATATATTATTTTTATAAAATAACAATAGTGTCAATTTTGACACTATTCATTTATTTGAATTTAAATAAAATATATACAGAATATATGTTCGAACTGAAAGATTTAATAGAATAATAAGAGGTCATATGTGCCTATAAAATTATTTTATCACATTAAATATTTCATATAATATTTATTTTGTTATTTTTAAAACCATTTATTTGGCTTATCTCTTAATAAAATATTTACTCCAATATTTTTGTATAATTATTTAATATACTTATTTGCTGTATAAAAATTAAAAAAAATTCTATGATGAAGATAAATCTATTAACTTTTATAATAATACTTTTTCTCGAATTTACCATCTTAAAATCACAATATTTAAATTGTTATATTTATTAAATTATGAAGGTGACAACTTTGGCATCATTTAAAATAAAATAATATAAGTGTCATAATCACTTTTATAAGACTCCAAACGGTTATATATTAAGTCATTGGATTCTTATGGTGTTTATATACACTAACAATAAGTTTTGGTTAGGTTTTTGGGCATTTAATGGATATTAGCATTTCAATAAAAACTACATTACTGATTTTTCACTTAATAAATAATTTCTGCATCATTAATGTATCACCATTAATGAAAATTATTTAATCCCTAAAAATTATAAATAAATTATCACGATATAGATAATTTTATTATATTTCTGGATAATATTCATGTTCGAAGTTTTATTATGTTTATCACTAAATTAAAATTATTATACTTATAAGATATAAGAGAGTGACTTGTTGTCACTCTTTTGGTTTTAATAATAATTAAGTTATTTTCATGGACCAAAGTCCATTAAATGATTCTAATCAGACACTTAAGTGATATGGGTCGACTTTTAGTCATCCAATAGGATTTTTTCAGGTGTTAGGGTAATTTTATAATCTTATATTTACCCTTAATTACCAGATTTATCTTTAACTATGGTAAATAAAATTTACCATAGTTACTATTCATAATGCGCAAAAATAAAAAGTAGCCTATTAATATAATTTGGACCCACTGATTCCAAATATGGAATCCTTTCTCCAAATTAAATATATAGAAGTTGCAGAAATTAAATTAAAATTAATCCCGTTGTCGAAAGAAAATGGGTTTTTGTTTAAAACATTACAAAAGATTGAATTGATTTAACTTACGAATTCAAAATAAAATCAATGCTAATGACATAAATTATATTAAAAGGTAAAAATATATTATATTTATTCTTTAAGGCCATTAAATATTATAATTTAACAACATAAATTATTATGCTGAAAAAAAGTTGTTTTTAATTAAAATATAGCGTGTTTTTACTATTCATTAAAATATGAAAGTTATCAGAATATCATGAAAATTTTATCCAAGGCAAAATTTTATATCCTTATTCCAAAAAATAATTTTATTTTGTAAAATTTAACTTATAAACTTGTCAAAAACTAGATTTTAAGTGGGTGCGCCATCAAAAGGCGGCAAAACTGCATTTTTTGAAAAATACTTATTTTACCTGAAAAATTTATTTTGTTAAGATAAAATGTTTTAGAAAATTTATAAGATGAATAATGATGTTATAAAATTCAAAATTTAGTTAATACTATTCATAATGGAAAGTTCATAATAATATTATAATAATATATCGTTGTTTACTAAAACTCGGTATTGCGTACAACACATGCTATCGAGGAAGGTCGTGATTGCGTGTAATGCAAGCCAAGTCAGGGTTCCGTGTTGTGCAAGAATCCTTCGTTGTTTTGTATGACAGAATAAAACCATATTTTATTTATACATTTAATATATATATATATATATAAACACACTCAATGTTGCGTAGAATGACTATTATAAAACGAACATGAAATTGTTTGTCACACGGTCCAAGAATAGTGTTGCGTATACTGCAAGCTAATACGGTGCTGCATATAGTACAAGCTAAACTTGGTGTGGTGTATAATATAAAACATCAATGAAATTAAAAGAATATTTTCCATAAAATCTCGGGGTGTTACAGATAGGCAACACATAATCTGTACTCACATGTGTAAATGGATTTAATGGAATCTTCTCCAAACCATAGGGAGCATTAAATTTGGTAATCTCCTTTGTTGTGGATTTCTCCCTTACCTTCATGTGATAGAATTCCGCCTCAATGTATTGAGACTCACATGTCTTGAACGGGGCCTTATCACTATACAATGTCCCAACTTGACCATCGAAACAATATTTGAGACATTGATGATATGATGAAGGGATAACCACATGTTGATGTAGCCATGGTCTTCCAATAAAGATGTTGAAAGCTGAATCTTGATCAACAACCATGAAATCCGAATTGGATACAAGATCTCCAAACTGAATTATGAGTGTAACTTCGCCCAGTGGTTCTTGTTCATTTTTATCATATCCTTGTAACATCATGGTAGAAAGAGAGAAATCAGATTCTGTGAGGCCCAATCGACGAAGTGTACGAATGGGCATGAGGTTGACTCGTGAACCATTGTCAATGAAAGCTCTTCGGACATCTATGCCATTGACCTTGACAGATAAGTACAAAGGTCTAATATTCCCATACACAAAATCATCTTCATCTTCATTAGAAAAAGATATTATTGCATGGAATTCTGTAGGATTATTCTCTATGTGATAGACTTCAGCTGTAGCAATTTCAGTTTCAAACTCCTGAGGACTTGACAAAACCACGATGAGTGCTTCCCAAAGATCTTTTGACAGATTTAGAGCATCCAGAATTGATAACTAGGCTGGTACTTGGGACAATTGTTTCAATATATCATACTTTTGGTCCAGAGGTCTGTGTTTTCCAATAGGAATATGTGGTTTAGCAGGTACCTTGGAATCAGATGCTTTGGATGTTGATGCATCTTGTATCGGGATAGGAGTTGGAAATATTCCTGGTTTTGGAATATTAGACCGATTAGATCCATTTAATTGCTGAGAGGAAGAAGATGGAACCTTCAACCGGTCTTCCAAAATAACTGTGCTAGGACTGAATTTTCTATTTGTAGAAGAACTTTCTTGTTCTTGTGGATCTCGTTGAAGGGCTCTACCACGAGTTTCTACTACGTACACAGTTCTAGAAGGGGTAGAATTGGAGTAGTGGCTTCTGAAAAATCCTTATCTTCCCATGTATCCTGAGCCTCTAGAACTTCCTCTGATTCCCTTGTTTGATACAGGAAATTCAGCCTCATTGAAATCGAAACTGTTACAGGCATATGGATCTATTAATTGAATCATATTAACAGAACCAAAGATTAACTCTTCATCTGATGAAGACTCTGCCTTATTATCCCGTTTAGGCTGTGTCGTTTGGTGGGGCGGTGCCCGTGGATTTGAAGTAGATGGCATCAAGTCTGTCAGAATCAAAGACAACTTAGGCTTTGACACATACTCATCTTCTTCTTATTCTTTTTCTTTCTTTGAATCATTCCATTTCTTTGAGGACTTTCCCTCTGATGAAGAGGGTTTTCCCGCAACATTCATGGTAGAAGACACAATCGGTTTCTTTAATTGTGTTCTCAAAATAGCATGAGTTTGGTTGATTTTCTTTCTGACCATCCAATCATCATACTTCTATGCATTTTTTCTTTTGACTTCTTTCCATTCACCTTTTTCCATTGGAACTGTAGTAGTAATACATGCTACCTGAGCTGAAGAACCTTTCAGTTTGACTTGTCCCGAGTCGACCATCATTTGTAGGAGGTCTTTTAAGACAAAACACTCATGGATGGGATGCCCCAACATTTGATGAAATGGAAATAATTGGGACGGTCTTCATCTCCTTCCTTTTTTGGCATTTTGGGCCTTGGAAATTGAACCAGATTATTTTCTAGAGCCGAAATGAAGTAACCAATAACTTGTTCATTTCGAAAAGATTATGTTTTTCTCTACAAATCCTCAAATTGTTTTTGTCTTTGATCTCTTTGATCATCTGGATGAAATTTCCTTTGTTGTTTGTGCTCAAGAGGTGGAGCCCTTCGAGAAGATGAAGGTTTTGACGTAGAAACAGGTACGGGTTCTTGTTTAAGCATAACTGTAGCAGTTTCTGCTTTACCCATTCTCCTTCCTGGAGCTGATGGAATTACACGAGATTTAGCCTTAGCCTGTATAAGGGAATCTTCAATCTACTGAGCGATTGAAGTAAGGTCTTGAAACCCTCCTGTGTATTTCACAGGGATCAATGGCGTGCGTAATTCATCATGAAGATTTTCCACACAGATTGGCAACAATTCTTCTTGAGGGAGTGCTAATCTTAGGGAATATGTTAATCCCTACCAGTGTGCAATTAAACTTGAGACCCTTTCATTCTACCTTTGCTTACAGTTTGTAGGATCAAAAACTATTGTCTTTGGAAAAGTGGAACTCAACTGAAGAATGAATTGTTGACGAATATATTCCCATCCAGTAATTGACTGGGATTGCAAGGTTGTATACCAGACAAAGGCTGGTCTTTGCAAGGTCTGTACGAAGCATCTGAGTTTTACTGATTCTTGCTGCTCCGGAGTTCCCATCATAAGATCACAACAAGACACCTAATGCGTCAAATGCTGTTCAGGGTTGCCTGATCCATTGAAAATAAGGAATACAGGGTTTCCAAAACTGGATGGAGGAGAGATTGAATCTACCCATTCAGGGTAAACATTCTTTTCTATTTTAACCTGCGCACGTTTCCCTTCCATAGTTTCTAACCAAGCTGTTAATGACTCAATGGTAGTTATTAACTTTTGAGAAACATCCAGTTGAACTTGGACTTGGGTGGGTGAAATGACAGGAGCTTGGAAAAATGTGGTGGTTGGTGCTGCAACTGATTGGAGCACTGCCAACTGTTGTTGCACTTCACCCATAGGATTAGACATGTGAGGGTGTACTGATAAAGGAGGATATTCTTGATCCATCTCAGTAGATGCAACAAATTCCTTTGGCTGACTGACTCCAGCACGCTTAAGAAGAAGACTACTCTGAAGTAGTTCTACATTCAACCTTCCTAATTCCTTCATTTCATCCTCCTGTTGTGCAAACCTTTTCTCTTGTGAGAGTGATTGGCCTTCTACAGAAGAAGGATATGTAACCTGATTATTTCCCCTCCCTTTGTTGGATCCTTTTCAGAGAGGGGGAAGTGGGTTACTCGAAGGATTACCTAGGTTCTGAGTAACCCTTTGATTTCGTGTACGCACACCTTCTTCATTTGTGTTGGTGCGTACATCTTATTGAGCATGAACCTCTTCATCTGAGTCCCCTGAGTGAGCCTCATCTGGTGGATTAGAAACAACTGCATTGATGGCAATGATTGATGCATAAAGCATCGCATCCTTTCTATCATCATTTCCATGATATTTTTTTCTTCCATGTCATTGATGATGCATTGCATTTTGTTGATTTTATCCCTCAGGAACTTCTTGACGAACCATAATTTGGAGGGAATCTCCCGATAATTTGGATCTTCATTCCTCTTGAGGCTTCTTCCCCAATCAAGAAAAGACCAACTTTCTCTGTGTAGGGGATTGATGATTTGAAAAATTCCCCAGTCTGGTGGACTGGGGTTGTTCCTGCTGTTCCCGCTCAACTCCTCGAATCCTATTTGTTGATTTCGAGGGTTGGTTTAAAAGAGTCCCCAGTCTGGCAAGCTGGGGTGGCTCTTGACATGCTATGTCTGAGACTTTCTTAAAATATCTCCTGATCTTGGGAACCTTAGTCCAGAAATTAGCTGTATTCATTAACCTATATCCACTTTTATCGCCTGGTTCAAAAGGTCGTTGGATGATTTCCGACACTTCTGTCACTTGATGATGTGCTTACTCTATACAAGAGGCTTGTTCAATATTCTCTTTTTCTTGATGCTGGGTAATTCAACAACTTGTTATCTTTATGCTTGATTTTGAGAGGAAATAGTTGAGGCATGTTCTTGGGAAATCATTGTATTACAAACAAATTCCATTGACTGTGGCCGGCCATGGGCAGACCATTTTCGGCGGGCTTTGCTGACTGGAGAGCACCGTGAAATTTAGTTCTCCATGAATACCCCATCCTCTAACATGAATACCAGATGGGGCATTGGCAATTAACTGACGCAATCTTCTCAGTGCGCCAGGGCATAAATGTTGAAGGGCTCTCTACTGCTTTTCAGCCTTCGGATATCGAGAGACTGATAGAGATGCCAAATCAACCTCACCATGCAACCATTCTATTATCTTAAGATGATTTTCATATTCATCATAAGATAATACTTTCTTCTTCAACTGACAAAGAGTTTTCCATATGTTGAGATGAATATCATGAATTCCATCTTCTATAAACATCTTTGGAATGTCATACTGAGAGTCAGCCAGAGGCCAAAACATGACTGGTACTTCACCTTTTTCCAGTTGTTTTCTCATGTTCAGCATTTCCTTTTTATCAGTAAATAAATATTCTTCTACTTGATTTTACCAAAGTTGGTGTTTCCTTGTTGCTTCATCGGATTCAAAAAGATTGGTAGATAAATCATTGATCAAACTAGAAGATGCATGACTTAGTGGTGGTTTGGAGAATGACCTACACCCTGGGCTATCTTCTAATTGAGAAATTATTTCACCTTCTAGAGATGAAGCATCATACATGACTGGTTTCGCATTTCCAAGTGCCTCAAGATAAGAGGTCTTTCTCGGCACTACATTGTCCACTAAAGCATTTTATGGGAAATGTGCATCACTACTACGGAGAGGACTTTCGCAGCAAAATTCATCATCATGGGGAGGACCACCATAATGGGTTACCGAAAAATATGAGATATCTTGCCCCTTGGTCTTCTGACCACACAGAGGGTTCCTATGGCTCTCATCTGAAGATGAAACTTTGATATCGACCGAATTGTCATGAAACAAGCCTTCATGAGGAAGTTTCTGTTGAAGACCTTTGGAATTAATGTTCCCACTATTGGGAAATGAGGGAGTAGAATCTTGAATTCCAACAGATAATTGTTTGAGGGCTTCAAGAACTCCAACATCGAGAAAGGCCTTGTTACAGATTGGCTCTTGATCTCTTGACTGTGTTGGGCGGGTATTTTTCTTAGACTCCTTCTTACTCGCCTTGGAAACCACTTTTTGAAGAAAGTGGCTGCTCTGAGCAGGTGTATGTGCCTAATCAGGAAAGATGTCAAGGTTAGGCTGACGATATCTACTCAAATCAGGTGTATGTTCCTGACTTGGTTGTCCGTATGATATGTGGGAGTATGCCCCCACAACCCTCTTGGACTGGAACATATGTATGTGTCTGTTCTGGAGTGAATTGTTGATGTGTCACTCCGCTGGTAGGGATAGATTTATGTGTTTTTCACTGAGATGCCGCTGAAGTTGTTATAATATCCTGGCAAGCGTCGAGAATATGAGCAGGGATTTTCTTCTTCTCTTTCACCATTGATAGAATATGCTTGGTGACTTCAGCTGCCGGAACAGGGATATATGTCCATTCTGTGCTTGGTGTAGGTGTATGTGCCTGCTCCTGTTCTCCTTTTCCAGTCAGTGAATCCTGACAGTACTCAAGTGTGGGGGCAAAGAGTTGAGTCTTCCTCCTGTTTGTCATCAGAGCTTTCCGACTGACTTCTATTAATGCTACCAAGCAAGACTGTTGGTAGGCTTCATCAATACTAGCAGGTGTATGTGCCTTCTGATTGCACTTCGCCAAATGTGGTTGATGAGCTTCATCATATATAGTCTGATGAGCCTGCTGACTAGCTGATGATGTATAAATAGGTGTATGTTCCTTCCTATAGTACTCCGCTGGAATTACCTGATGGGATTGGCGTGCTGCTGCCAAACGATTCTGTTGGATAGCGGGATTAAAACGGGAAGTTGTGTGTACCTGATCGTTGCTTGAAACCAAGTTAGGTTGGTGGACTTCTCTGGAGATGGAAGAGATGAGAACCTGCTCATTGTTGACCGGATTCTGCCTCTGGCAGTTCGTCTTGCCTGCTCGGGTTCGAGGAACCTATGTCGAACGCCTGGAGTCGGTACCCTCATCATTTTGAGGGCGTACTGCCGCACGATTTTGGCGGCGATTATTGGTAAGAACCCTCAGGAAGGACTCCTGCTTCTTTGAATTAGGGCCCTGCGGGAGCTTCTCATTCACCTCCCTAGAATATGGGAGTGAATGGTGATTGCGTTCCAGGGATAACGATTCGAAACGGTTGGAGACAGTAGTCAGAACCACCTGCTTCTTGATCATTGGTCGTCGTTTTCTGGACGACTGGTGTGAGTTGTTCACTTGGAGGGCTTGTCGGGTAGCCTCCAGAGTTTGGATGGTACCGTGTTGACGGTACCCCTTAACCAGTGCATTTGATACCCAGCGTTGAAGATGCTGAGTAGGTGATGTCATCCTCAGAGCGGATGACGATCCAGCAGGAGAAGCAGCAGTTGCATTTGCAACAGCAGTATTCACAGGTCTGAACATGAGAGCAGCCATTCTGGAAATTCAGAAGATTTTGGAAAAGAGTGCCTATTTGATATAACATACGTAATCAAGATGAATTCAACCACTACATCTTTTGGATGAGCACATATTTAAATTATTGTTTTTTTTTGGCCCTCTCATTGTGTTTTAAATAGGGGCCTAACAAATAGGTAAAAAATCATTTTAACTTGGTTAAGGATTTATGTCGGGTTCACCATTTTTTGTTTCCCTCAGAGTTCGAGGATGATCTCCTTTATGGGAGGTTCAAACATTCCGATAGGTTTCTAACGGGTTTGTTCGTAGAACTAGAAACATCTAATGATTCCACATCCATTTGGACATACTTTCCAAAGGTAGGCGCTCATTTGTCTGTAGACTGATGAGGCTTAAGAATTTGCATTGGTCTAGAGAATGGGAGGTCGGAATCATCACACCTTTTGAGGGGAATTATTGTCTACTCCAAGACTCTCTTTATAGATTTAAGTTATGTTCGTGAATCCCTATTACATTAACAAGTATAAAATGATCTTTCCTTCAGATTTTATAATCAATGATTAAATATGTTGGAAATTTAGAGAATATTTTATATGTATTCGAGGATATTCATCAATAGATAATCATCTGTATTTATTAGAGATTCTTGGTCAATGGTATCCTTCGACACGTTTATATAGAAGAATCTTGGTCATTATGATGACCATGCTGGTTTTTAATCCTCTAAGTGGGGAAATTAAAGTTTATTGTCATTCAGATGCACATGGATTATTTCAGAGTTGGGATCGATCCCTGATATGGGCTACCTACGTATCCTTTGTTTGGAAAATTAATCAGAACCCATGTAGTTCAAGAAAGGGAGTATGATGTTTATGATTGATGGCTCAAAGGAGGATGTCATAATTACTTTTACACTCTAATCTCATGTGAGTCATGCTCGGTGTGAGAAACAAGAGGTTTTGGTAAAAATTAGACAATTGTGCCCTGAAAGATGCAATCATAAAAAATAATGTGGGACTTATGTGTGTATGACTTCCCAGATAAATGAATATTAGGATTAACTTCAGGGAAGAAATCCATGAACAGGGTCCATAAAGGTATATGTGCTTCATGGAGATTTTAATACTCTAACTAGGGGATTACTCCTGAAAAGGAGGCCCAAATTAGGAGAGGACTTATTATTGGGTTTTACTCCTGAGAAGAAATCCCAGATCAAAGGTAAATTATGACTGGTTGAGAGAAATTAAAACTGGGGCTTCCTATTGAAAAGGGAGGCCCAGGATAAGAGACTTGAAAAATTAAGGGACTTGGGGCTTACTCTGGAGGAGGATTCCCGTATTTGATACTAGGCATTAATCCTGAAAAGGAGGCCCAGGTTAGGGGACTGGGGTTTACTCCTGAAAAGGTGGCCCAGGTTAAGAGAATAATGGTTGGGGATTACTCTTGAGGAGGATGCCCATATTTGAGAATGGGGCCTTACTCCTGAAAAGGAGGCCTGGGTTAGGGGACTGGGGATTATCCTGAAAAGGAGGACTAGGTTAATAGAATTGTGGTTGGGGCATACTCTTGAGGAGGATGCCCATATTTCAGACTGGGGCTTACTCCTGAAAAAGAGGCTTAGGTTAAGAGAATTATGGTTGGGGATTACTCTTGAGGAGGATGCCCATATTTGAGATTGGGGCTTACTCCTGAAAAGGAGGCCCAAGTTAATAGAATTATGGTTGGGGCTTACTCATGAGGAGGATTCCCAAATTTGAGACTGGGGCTTACTCCTGAGAAGGAGTCCCAGGTTAGGGGACTGGGTCTTACTCATGAAAAGAAGGCCCAAGTTAAGAGAATTATGGGCTTACTCCTGAAAAGGAGGCCCATATTAATGAGTTCTCTCATCTTAAAGGATTAGGTTGAATGAATGAAATCTCAATCTTTAGTGACATAAATATGTGTAAATCACTAGGTTTTGAGAGATATTCCATAGAGTTCCTTTCAGATAAGGAATTAAAATCAATAAATCATGCCATAAATGGCTTTGAAGAGTTTCTTGAAGACTGAATCTTGAATAGGAGAGGTGGAATGGCTTAAGAGGGCTTAAATGGGTAATAAGGGAACCCAAAAAGGTAGTGGCGTGCAAGTCCTGGTAGGCGCGCAGGTACTGCGTGGGCACGCAAGTCCTGGTCTCCCAGGTATACCTACGCGATACATGGGTACTTGCGCAACGGTTAACCAGCAAGGTAATACTTGAGCAACTCTTGGTTAATGCCTTTAGAATCATCTTGAGGTTCTTCCAGAAGAGTGGCGCGCAAGTTCTATTGAAGGAGTAAGGCGGCGCGCAAGTGTGGCCATTTCCCTTAAGGGCTGGCCACTCAGGCGCACAAGTGTTGATGAGTTTCAACACTTAGGGCTTCCTCCCCCTCTTTAGATCTTCCGTTATAGGTAAGAAATTACCGTAGAAGTGTTTCGGAATCTTTGAGAAGAGACTAGGGCACCAGGAGCTTAAATTTGAGTTTCTGGAAAAATTCCTCCTCAAATGGGGGCCCACAGGGTCTATTTATAGGCTGAAGAAGACCCGGGCGGTTATCTTTTAGGGCGCGCAAGTCACTTGCGCGACCATTAGGCATCGCGCAAGAGGACTTGCATGACCATGAGGGAACTTGCATGACCTATGGGAAATGTTCTCTTTGTTCATCCCTTTTTCTATTTTTTGATTTTTCTTCAAAGGATGAATCAATTTGGACCAAGGTATTTCCCTTTTCCAATCTTTAGACTCTGTGACGAAAAGGAGTGTCAACAGTATTCTAATGGATTTAAACATGGAATAATATTATGATATTTTGAAATAAGTGATAATTAATCCATATTTATATTATCCCCTTTATTATTCTTGTTCAAGTAAGTATTGTGTCTTATCTGTTGGCGCATCCACTAAAACTCTATTATTTTCACAACGTGTTCTATGTATCTCTCATATGGATGTAAATTCATAATCCTTCACAAGTAGTTAGCATAGAGGTTGTACCACTATAGACTTATTATTCTTATAAATAACAATGAGTAGATATTTTTTATAATAGAAATAATGTTCTACTTAAAAAATTACTCACCCGATTAAAGTTCTCTAGAGGAATCAAAAATTAAAAGATGCTACTTGGGAACCCAATGTTTTAATAAAAAAAGTTATCCTATTTTTTTATAATTAGTTTGAAATAATTTTATATTATAAATTAATTTTAAGAGGTTTATAATGTAACACCCTGATATTTTATGATATATTTCTCTCCATATAATTTTTTATGATAGCTTATGATACAAGTAACCAGAGTGTAAATGAACCGCAATATAGTATATCATTATAACATATTTTCTAAATTGGAAGGTATGAATATAACTAAATAAATTGTTAATATTTTATCTTTTAAACATGATCAAACCAAATTCAAAGACTATAAATTTATTAGAAAAAAAAAGAAAATCACTTTAAAGCAAAATATATGTTTTTCTGAATAAACTATTTTTAAGTGAAAATTGTGTTTTTATTTTGTTAAATAAAATTGATCACTAATGGTGATTGATTTTGATGAAATTAATATATTATATCTTAAATATAGTTTTTAAACTTTATTTAATATTTTTTCTAGTCATGGGATATGAATAAATCAAGTTTTACAATTAAAAATGTATTTTTCTGAAAAAAAACAATTTTTGTCAAATTTTGCGCGATTATTTAAAAATTTACTTCTTTCACTTATAGAAATAGAATATTTAAAAATTAATTCCATATTTTTAGTTATGATTATCTAATTTTTTAAAGAGGTCTCTTTTTTTCATTATTAATAGTAACCATAGTAAATATTTGTCACTTTGTTAATAATGAAACAGGTAAAATAGAAATAAAACTTTGGTGCAAGGCTTTAAATTTCCTGTACAACATACTATTATCCAGTTAGATGAGTGCAGTTTTACCATTCACGTATATTTATCAAAAATATGTATACTTATTCCATTTATCTTGGATTACAATTTGAATATTATTTTATGGAATGGTTAGATAAAAATTTACACTCTCTTGACTTTAGTAACTATATATTTTCATTATAAGGAAAAGATGTGGATAATTCAGTTTTTAAATGATTATTTTAAATATGAATAAATTTTTTTATGGTAGTTTATTTATAATTTTTATTGATTTAATAATTATCTTTAATTCGTACACAATTCCAACATAATATTTATTCAATTAATAGAAAAATAAAATAAAAGATATTAAAAATATAAGAAGTAATAAAATTTGGATGAATTATTATGTTAATTTTTATCAAATATATATTACATATTATTTATGTGTTAAAAATTATATTCAATTTACATATTTTTCTTTATGTCTTTAATGTCAAATGATTTTATTGTCTTCAATAATAAAATTTTTGATATTTTGGGAAAAACTATTTTACTAAATAATTTAAAAATCATAAAAACCTTAAACTAAAACATGAGGGAAAATAAATAGTCCAAATTACATCCCTTATAAATTTAGAAGATATTTTTTTCCTTTTATGTAAAATTATAACCCTTAAATATTAAAATTTTATTACTATAGTTATGGTTAAAATTGGTTCACCAATGTGTTAAAATGAAAGATAATGTTTAAAATGAAATAAAAAACAATCTAAATTTTATAAAATGATTATATTTTGATTATTTAATTTTTATTCAAATATATTTCTATTTGGATGAATTTTTATTCACAATAACTTAATTATAGTTTTTTTCAGTTATATGTATTCTATTTCTCTGCCTTATAAAAAGTCACCCCATGTCTTATTTCCAAACACAAACTTGAGCCATATAGATTAATAAACATCCCAATTATATTATAAAAATAATTATAAATATTATAGATGTTTGGTATTCCAAAAACTCAAACCATATGGTCTTTAATAAGAGATCTAATGGAGCTATTTCAAGGAAGAGCTAATCACCTTAACCAATCAATTTAATTTTACTTCTTATTTTACCATTTTTAAATATATATAATTTGTAATTAGATAATATATTCATTATCCTAAATGTAAAAAATATAATTTTGATCAGGAAACCTATATTAACAATCATATTTTCCATAAAATGGGTGGTCAATGTGTCACTCCTACATATAGGTGGACCACCACCTCCACTTCGAGATTAAATTCATTTTTCCTCACCATCATTAAGGTATGAGTATTTTGGCAGTTTTTATGTTTATACATTATATTTATAAAATTATTATGCTTTAGTAATTATAATTTCATATCTAAATTCTTAACTTCTCTTCTATTGAAAAACATTAACATCGCTCGTGCATATGTGTATACCACCGCCTCTATGAATCGATTTGATTCATTTTTCATTTATGATTTTCATAGAAGGTAATAAAGATATATTTATTAAATATATATGAGTTATATGATATAATAATGATTCTAAAAATATTTATATATTATTTAAATTTATTTTATTCCATATTTTAAAATTTTAAAACATCATTCATCGTTATATACGGCCTACCATACCCATAAACAGTTTAATTAATTTTTTAAATCAAATTTTTATGGACAATTCAATATATATAAATATATAATATATATATAATATTTATATCATGTCTGAAATTCTGGTGATTATTGATTCATGATCAATTTATATGGAACAAAAAAACCAAATCAAAACATGAAGGAAAAATGAAGTAGATATCACCCAGAATAGTGATTTTAATAAAGAATTGTTAATAAATGGGTGATAAATGGTTATAAGTAAATCACATTTAGTATGATATATATTATTATGGTTCTATAATTTATGTATTATATATATATATTATATGAGTTTCAAACACAAATGAAGGAATTTGGGATTGATGTTAAGGTTTATTTCACAATCTCATCATTATACAAAATTTATTATGTTTAAGTATATTCTTGTGAACTAATTAGATTTTTATATACTAAAACTATTATATTTTCTTATAATATAGTTATTTAATTAAATTATTTGTTTGAATTTTCATCTTTTTAAATAGTCGAGATACTGAAATAATGTTTTTAAGGAAATTTGACAATGTTTTTCTACTCAATAAAAAATATTTCTATTATATGTCCATATTTTCCTTAAAATGTATAAAAATGATTTTAATATTATACTATTATTTATTAAATATATTTTTACCCATTTTTCATTTTTTAAATGGGGTAATATGAATCTTCTTGTCGTTTTTCAATTAAGTGCATTGACTTTTTATAAAAAATGTGAAAGGAATATTTGTCTTAATGTACATAGAATTAAAAAAATCCCACCATCATGAATGTCCAATTATTTTAATAATACATTAAAAAATTTATTTTTATTTTTAAATAATATTTTTTCATTAATATTTCAGAAAGTTTTAAATTTTATATTAGTGACTTCAATGTGAGAAGGGAATTTTAATCAATAAATTTTCTAGTGGTCATGTTTAAGTACATTCATCTAAGTAAAAATCATTTATTGATTGTTATGATTTATTTAGGGTATAAAATAATGACACCATCCAAAATATTAATTTGGATGGTTTATGATCATTTTAACTAGAGAATTTATTGACATTTTGAATGTTATTTCTTACAATATATATAGTTATTGTTTTTAACGAAGCTTATTAAGTTGTAGTTTTTATTTATATGATGAATTAATTATAATTATTAAGGGATATGTGTGCAGTAAAATTACATAGTCCCTTGATGCAATAATAGGTATCCTGAGAGAAAAAAGTTTGGGTATTTGTTCAAGGCCTTACCCATTTATATCGATGTTTTGGAACAAGACATTAATTTTAAGATTAAGATGTCTATAAATATGATTTCTGTTATTATGTAATAAGTTATTGATTTTTATTTGATTATTTTAATTGTTATGATATACAAGGATAATTCTCAACAACATGAGATTAATTTTGTAGAATTATTTAATCATCATTATTTATTTACATATTATTCATGACTTATTTATTCCATGTTATCTTTTTTTATACACAAACCCTTACCGAGAATCTTATATAACACTATTCTTATGTCTCCTTTCTAAAGGATTCATAAAAGTGTATTATTATTGATATTAAAGGATATGATAGAGGTAATAACTAGGTTCTATAATAAAATAAAATGTTTTATAATATGTTTTAAAATTTAAATTCATATTATAGTATGTATCTAGTTTTCTATGATAGTAAAATTATTTGGTCCTCTGGGATGTGATCACCTTTATCTAGTATATACGTAATAATGTAACCTCCATATCTAGGATACTAGGACCAGGGTATTCACCTGAAGGATGTGGATTATAAATATTAATATATAAGTTGAACCATAAATAGTGTAAAGATATCATGATACTATTCAGAGTGTATCAATGTATTTTTCTATTTTATAAATATTTATGTTTTTAACAGTATTCCAAGATGAACATATTTTTTTAATGAAATTATTTAAATACGATAAACCTTACAATTCATAAATCATTATACAATACCATAAAAGTATGGTTTCACGCCTTTGAGAACTAGGAGTATAAAAAAACTATTCCATCTTATTTGTGAAAATTCCCCAATAATTAATCCACATTTGACTCTCTTATATAACTCTCATAATTCATAATCATCTTGACTACCTATTGAATAGAAATATAAGAAAATGTCTTTTCTCAAATTATCATTAAGTGAAACACTTAACAGTACGTCAATAAACGGTTAGAAAATTAGAATATAAAAATCCTGATCTGGGAGGAATTGTTTTTTAAAATTAACATGGAACAATAAATTTTTTATGTAAATCAAGATAGGAGGACATTCAATCTCAAATGAGAATACATATATCGTGGAAACAGTGTGTGGAATAATGAGATAACAAACATGATCCATGGGAAATAACCACATTTATATGTCATGGATATGTTACATGCCCATGATACAAAACAAAAAAAATAACATGGGAACAAAAATAAGAAAAATGTTTCATAATACAATGAAAATATCCATGAAGGATCACCTTTTATAATTTGAGTGTAATCCAAGAAGGCTTTCCCTTTAATTTTTTAGCATATATATGAAGGCCCCCACTACATTATCTCATGAGATATAAAACATTATGAAATGCATTATAGTGTGATATAGGACCCCAATCATCATTATTCATACATACATTTTCCATAAGATAACGATTATTCAACACGTCATGAAAATCTATTGGAATAAAATGGATTTCTTATCATTTCCAAATGATATAACATAACATGATATAAAAAAAGATTAGTTGACACCTAAATTTCAATATCCCATATCTACTTTTTTATAAAATCATTTATAATGTCATTCAAGAATAACTCAAGAGAAATTTTACCTTGGAGGAGAAAAATAATGAAAACCCATGAAAATTAGATTTTATAAAATATTTTTAAAATTTTCAATATAGAGATAAATTTTGGAAACACTTTCCAAAATAATTTTCCTAATGTTAAATGGAAATTTATTTAAAACATAACTATAAAATAAATTAAAACAATATAATATTTTAAAGGATATAAATATTTTATACAATAAATATGTAATTGAAGATAAGAACAATATATTTTAAGAGAAATATTTTTAATATGATGGAAATTCCATTCTTGAATGTGAAATAATAAATATGATATTAAATGATTCATTTTAAATGTTGTAAGTTTAAATTTTAATATTACAAATAATAAATAAAACTTGTTTTTTTTTAAATAATAATAATTGATCATTAGTAAGAGGAGTAAAAAATATTTTAAAAAAATATCACTTTTAGAGAAAAAAGGGAATTATTCTAAACAAGATGAGATTTTATAAAGAAATATGTTCATAAATATAATTCCATATAAAATAAGGTGGAAAGGAATTATAATATTATCATATATCAAAATAAAGCCATCTTTAAATAACCATAGTTAAAAATGAATCATTATGAAATAAGAAAATAAGTTTAGTCAAGAAAACCCCTTACTATAATTCATGACTTCCACTAAAGTTCTTGAAAAAATTTTATAAAAAAATAAAGAACCAAATCACCAATTTTAGTTTCATATTGATAAAAATATAATTTTACAATCATTATTTTTATTTATTATTTAAATTTTGGCAGTTTTTTATTATCTATATTCAATATAAAGTTTGATTATAAATGATTATTTTTTACGACTTTCGTAATAGAATCTCTCTTCATCATTCTTATCGAAAATGTCAGCATTTATAAATGAATAATGGTAGAATAATTTATGATTTATAATTATTTATTATGTTATTATTTTTTTCAATATTTTTCATTACAATCCTTAATGATTAAATTGGTTTTGAGAATTGTTTGGTGATTTTTTAAGATAGATATTGTAATTTTATTTAATGATTTTTGATATCAAAGATACCATTAAAGAAATAAACTGTAATCATTTACATTTTTATTTAATATATTATCAATAATTAAATTCTCAAATCCACCCATAGTATTTTTCAAGTAGGTGGTTAGATAGAACCAGACATGAACATATCATAATTAATGCATGAGTATGATTATCAAAGTATTTCATTTTGGAATAATATCATTTTTATAGAATAATAATGAAATTATCTAGTTTTTTTAATCATTTTTTAATATTTTTTAATAAATAATAAATAAACTGGATGAAAAATACGATACAATACTTCATGGAGGTCTTGGAATAACTTATATTCAAGAAAATCTTAAAGAAGTGAAAAATGATTCGAAAGGATGTTAAAATGGTATAGTTTCAAGTGGAAACCTAAATTTAGAGTGGAATTTAAGGGTTGGGTGGACACCCCTTTTATATTGATGATAATGAAAATTTTATAAGTATTGTGTCTTAATATAAAGAGATAACATGTTTCACACATCAAGAATAATTAAAATTGGATAATGTCATATTGGAGATATTTTATTGATCGACACCTCAACCAATGAATTATTATAATATTTTTAACTTTATTTTTCTTTTACTCCTTTGGTAAATCCATAGTATCCTTTTGGATTCTACTGTGGTAACTAGTTTTTAACCATGGTATTTAATTTTAATGACCTAAATTAATATTTTAATTGATGAATATTTTGAATATTTTGATTTAAGAAACAAAATTAATTTTATTAAATAAAATAATTCTAGGTTAGAAAAGTTAATTTCATAGTTAACCCACATGATGCGTAAAAATAGATTTTTGAAAGTGTGTTTGTAAGTTTAAAATTTATTTTTCTCTAAAAATTATCAATATTATTATTTTACATGACATAATATTGATGATTTTAAAAAAACTAATTCATTTTCTCTTTTATGGAAATCTAAACACAAATTTTACCCATAAAATGTTTAATTAAAAGACAAGTCCAGGAAATGTCTTTATTTTGTAAAAAAAAGTTACGTAAGTTCTAAAAAATAATAATATATTTTCTAAGTTCAATATATTATTTAAAATTAATAAATTTAACCCTTAAATGAATCTTTTATTAATTATAAAAATTATTATATTTCTATATTTTTCATATGTAGTGAAAAATTTATAAAATTTACAATTTTGTTAAAAACAATTTTTTTCATTATAATGTTATAAATAAAATATTTCAAAAAAATCTCAAAAATCATAATATGAAATTATTTAAATGATTAATATATAAAATAATTTAATTTTTTCAAATAAACAAATTTATAAATTAATATTTTAAATAAAAATTCAATATATAGATAAAAACTATTTTTATTGTAAATTCCCTTTTGAAACAATATGCATTCATAAACATGTTTTGTAAGAATTTATTATTGATTAAAATATTTTTATTTAGTAGAGGTTATATTATTCTTAAATTTTTTTATTAATATTCTTATAATATATCATTTATTGTTTTATATTGTTGTTTTGTGGGTAGTAATCAATTTATACAATATAAATTTAAAGGAAAATATATTCTAAAATATCAGGGTGTAACATTCAACACCATTAAATACATTGAATAAATATAATATTTATTATCATCCAGTAAATTAAGTCACTAAGATATCCATAATATACATAAGATATATATTTTACTGATATATCATCCTCACTATACGTGGTAGGACTAGGAATGTGTTTATCCCAAATATTATTCTTTAAGAGTTCATTGGGGCATACCTTTTAAAGATTCATTATCATGCTCATATTTTCAACCAAATACGACGAACACAATTATTATTATAATTTCCAATAAAATTTGGGTAAACGATCATTTGAAAAAGAAAACTCAAATCTAATCTATCTTCTCTAATGAGACCTTCATTTCAAACTTTTATAATTTCGGTTTAACTAAGATTCAATTCAATCAATATATAACTCATTCAGTTTAACCTTGGTTTTCCCTGATAAATTTTCCACATGGTTCCCTATACTACCAAAATGATGTTCTTAAATCAATCAGAGTGGTTTGTAAGTGTAATGTGATAAACTAAAAAATATCCATTGACAGTCATTACCCATTTGTACTCTATTAGGTCAACACACTATGCTCTGAGTAGAGATTGAGTATACACTAAACTAGAGATTTTTAAGGTGATTATCCTCTTAAAAACAAATCTATTATAGTTATCCTATATTTTTTTCACTACAATTATACTCCATAAAAAGAATTAAAATAGTACTCAAAATTAACTAAATACTTATTTGATACAAACTATATTAACACAATATCAACAAATATTTATTTTAAGTCATTTCTATAACATAAACATTACAACACATAAGTAATGTCAGAATACAATGAATATATGTTTTAGTGACTTTGAGGAATAGCCACATAATTAAACTTTTATATATAATTTTGTATCATTCTTTGATAATTAAACCACTCATGACTCCCTTTTAAAACTATGATAAGCGATAATCATTTTTATAACCTTGGGAATGGAAATATAATTAAAATGGTGTGATTAATCACTTCGTATGGGAAAAAATTATAAATATGTAATCAACGGGTTAAATAATAAGAATATTATAAAACATGATTTAGAGATGTTTTTAAAAAAATAAAAAATAATACTTTTTTCATAAATCATGATATATTAAAATAAAATATAAAATGAATATATATATACCACTGAAAAATAGGTCAAAACCAAGAAATAATAAATATGATACATGGGTCATAATCATAATCATATGGCATGGAAATGTAACATTCCATTAAGATAGATCATAAAAAATAATTTTAGAAAAAATAATAATCACAAGGCACCATTATATCAGGACCATATCTAGGAAGGTCCTCCCTCTATATTGTGTGCATAATCCAAGAAGGATCGCCCTTTAATTTTTGATAAAATCGTAGAAATCCCACAATAAATTATCTCATGAGATATAAAACATTTACCAATGCATTTGAGGGTGATACGTGACCCCATTATTCAGCATCCAAACATATGTCTTCTATAAGATCTCAATTATATAATGTAAGGTGAAATCCCATGTGAAGAAAATGGGTTTCATAAAATTTCTAAATGGTATTACATTACATGATATCAAAAGTAAATTGGTCGATACCCAAATTTTATTCACCACCAAATAACATTTCATCAAATAATTTAATAAGTAATTCTTAAAAAATAACTCCACATGGGTTAGATCTTTAAATAGGAAAATGGAAGTGAAACCCTGGAAAGGATCTTTTATAAAATGCTTCTTAACATTGTCATATAGAGGAGAAATTTTGAATCACTTTCAAAAATAATTTTCAATAATGTAACTTAATAATATTTTTCAAACAACACTTTAAATGAAATCCAAATAATGGAGTCTTGAAATGAAAAAAAATATTTTATATAGGAAATGTGGAGGGGTAGATAAAAACAAAATCATGAAAGGGAAATATTTATAATATGTTAAAAATACCATTATTTAAACCCACATCATAAATATAGTTATAAAAAATTTATTTGAAAATTCTTATTGATAAATATTAAAACTACTATCTATAAATAATAAATAAATTTTCAAACAATCCTAGCATAACATCTATGGGAATATTAAACATTTAAATGGACGAAAATGGGTTATTCGTTAAGAATATGAATTATTCATAACACCATCATTTTTTATGAAGAAAGAAGATCATAATTGTAATTAACTATAAAATTAGGAGAACAGAAATTATTATAAAATTTTCTATTTTATTAAAACAATATTATAAAAAATGTAGTCCTTAAAGAAAAATTATTACTATAGAAAAGAATTTGATTAAGGAAAACACCTTACCTTAATTATTAACTTCCAGTAAAGTGCTTGAAATCCCAATATAATAAAATAACTATCTCAACAAACTATTCATATACTTTTTTGTGTCTATGAAATTTTACAAATATAATTTATAATTATTCTCAAAAATTATATTATTTACATATCATCTATTTTTAATATCAAGTGTGAGTTATCATGATCATTTTTTAACTAATTCCATAATTGGGAAGTTGTTCTTATTTTGATAGAAAATTTCATCACTCTTAGATCATTAAATAAAATGTATTTGATGATTTAGTATTATTTATAATGTTATAATTTAATTCTGTGATATTTTTTGGTTATTATCTTTAAGGATGAAATCAGGGATGAGCATTTTTGAGTCATTTTTAACAAACAAATGATGGTGTCATAATTTATTAGTTTAATATTAATATTAATATTAATATTCCAAAACCAAAATAAAATCATTATTTACTTATTTATATAACAAATTATTATAAATTTAGTTATAATAGTAATCAATAATATTATTTTATAGAATTATTCAATTAATTTTTTAGAGAGACCCAAAACATGGACATACCAAAATTAATGGATGTGTATGGTTATAAAATTAGTTTATTTAGGAATATTATCATTATAAAATAATAATAATTATATTACTTATATATTTTAAATTTTTTAATTTTATTTTGATATATTTTAATAAATTAAATAAAAACTAGATATAAAATGAGATATGTTACTTTATAGATGATGTGGTCTGCATGAATGATGTTGTCATTTTTCTTAATGGAAAAAGTGAAAGATGGTTAATAATTGTCACTATAGAAAAATAACATTAAATATAAAAACAATAATAATAGAATTATATATGAATTTGAAAATTATATTTCTAAAAGTATGTTATGAAATAAAATAAATTATGGAAAGATTAGTACTCATTTTCAGAACGTGAATTTTCCCTTGAATAACACCGTGGAAATGAAAGGACTATGTTAAATTCATTTTTCCAGAATCTAAAGGAAGTGTAAAATGATTCTCAAAGAATTTTAAAGGGTATATTTTCTAAGTGAAACCTAAAATTAGAATATTCATGAAGAGGTGGTGATAGGCCCATTTCTAAATGATGATAATGACATTCTAGTAAATATATCATCTTAATATAAAGAGAGAACATGTTTCACATATCAAGAAGAATCCAAAATGAAACATAATTATTTTAGATAATTATTGGTTTATTTAAACCTCAACCACTAAATCAAAAACATATTTTTAAGAAGTTCTGTCTTTTATCTGTTTTTTAACCCATTTTGCCATTTAGGTTCGTAGAGTAGTAACTAGTTTTTATCCTTGGTATTTAATTTTTATGAACAAAATTTAAACTGGAATGATTTTTTAATTTGAAAATGATGATTTATATTATGAAAATATTTTTTTTCAAATAAAATATCTATGGTTTAGAAAATTTAATTTAATAATTATTGTATTTATCGTTTTTTTCAAAAAAGCATGATTTTTAGAGTAATATTTAATTTTTGTTTAAAATTGTAAATGTTATAAATATAAACAACATAAATTGAATTATTATAAAATAAATAAAAATTAGATTTTTTAAAATTCCAAAATTTATTTTCTCATAAAAATATTTAAATAAAATAAAAGAATAAATACTTTTTAAAATTTGAATAAAATGTTACTAATTTATAAAAATTCGAAAATAGGTCTCATATATTAAAAATAATATTTAACCTATATGTTTTCACACTATAATTAATATATTATTAATTAAAAATTTTGATAAATTTCTACATATTTCTTGTATAATTCTAACGTCATCAAATTTACAATTTTGGTAAAAGTAATATTATCTTCTATTCACATAGTATAGTCATAAAAAATAAACATAATACAACATTGAATTTAGTAATCCGAAAATCATGTTAATTGTTTCAAATTAAAATTATAAAATTTATAAATTTATCTTTCAAATTAAAATACAATATATAAATAAAAATACTTTTATTAAAAAATTACCCTTTTATCATTTTGTGTTCATAACCATATTTATATAAATTTTTAATTGATTAAAATATTTTTATTTTCTAGATAATTTATTATTCACAAATATTCTTAATAATACCCATCTAATGTAAAATGAAACATTTTAATTTGGTTTTTCCTGTGAAATAATATATCAATGGAATGATTATTTAGATGAAAATATATTCTTAAATATCATGATTTTAAATTATTCCCTCAGCTTTGAGAAATTATATGACTGATGTTGGGAACCACTCCAGTTTCGATGTTCACCTGGAGCTTCCAAGATATACTACGATCTTCAATCACAATATTAATGTCCTAGGATGAAACATGAACTTACATACGTTGTATAATGATTCATCACTATCTATAGAATCAAATAAAAGCATCAGTGACCAATTAGGTTGTGGAAAACTCTTCTTATTCCAATATGAAAATTGAATAATTTCTTTATAGATTTAATTATAGTATTTCTTTAGACTCCTACGGGGAGGAATGAATTATATAAAGATTCATGGTACACCATTGTGCCAAATGGTGAGATCAGTCAGGTGTCAAGACAGGTCTACTTGGGCATTTATTTAGTCTGTTATGTAAGTGTGGTTAATACATCTATGAGACTACAGATATAGAATCTTGGGGAAAATGGCAATGACCACACTTGTTTTTAAATACCGATCCTTAAAAAATGTTCTTATAAAGAAAGTCACATGTTGGTGTGGATTTGGGACACCCTTCAAGTTACACGGATATATTTAAATCCTTTATTTTAGTTAAATAATTTAAATTTTGGGGTTATTGGATTTTGATGTGTTTTGGTGATATTTGGATGCCTTCAATATGGATCTACAGGGTTTCATGTCATGGCGTAGGTCTCATGGCATGGTGAGTCAGATTTTTTCAGAGTGGTTTTTTGTCTATTTTTCCATGGGATGTGTGTCCACATCATAGAGAGTGGATTTTCACCATAATAGAGATACTATGTGTGGAGCTATTCCATGTAGTAGGACTCTACATCATGGAGGCTGCCGGTTAAGACATACTATTTTTTTCTTGATTGGGAGGCTCTATTCAGTGAAGAATCATGATATAACATCCATGCCATGGAAATGGAACGTCACAACATTATCCTAAGAGGTTATTTAATATATGGGTTGGGAAAGGTAGCACCATGACATAGTTTGTATGGATATGTTATGAGGTGATGTTATAGGACGATACATGATAATATATTAGGCTTTTCCACATAGCCTTCACATACCCATAGGGTATATACAGACATGGTTCTGTAGGATATAATTGAAGGAAATATTTCCATGTATCTTGGTGGGTCTTGATATTCTACAACCTTTACTAATGGTGGTGATCATTGGTTTTGAGTTTTTTGGATCATGTGGAGTATTTTGGGATCCTTGGTAATGATTTTGGATGTTTTTATCAACCACTTTGACCAAGACTGTATTTTGGATCATTGTGATTATGATATTTATTTCTTTTTTTCCCTTTTCTTATGATATTTATTATTAATTTGGTTATCAATGTTTAGTTTTACTAAGTTATTTTTTTCTATATTTAAAAATTATTTATTTTTTATCATGGGAATATATTTTATTGATGGGTCATACAAGATTATCATGATAAATTAATGTGATGTTTAATTTTATTCTTTAGATAAAATCATTTTAGATATTTATCTATTAATATCATAGTGATTTCATCTAGGACCTAGTGAGCATGAACATGTTTTGGGTGTTATGGAAATCTAGGTCGAGTGACAAAACATGGCGACTTACACCCATATATTACAAAAAATAATATTACATAGTTTTTATTCAATTCACAGGAATTTTTTTTTGGAATTTATAATGAAATTAATGGTGATTTTGTGTAATTAAAATAATTATGTTCATTTCATTCCATTAAACGATAAGTTCTTATATTTTTTTATTTTCAATGGGCATATTGTTAATGAATTGAATGGATTGAATTAAAATCATTTATTATATATGGGGGGTGTTAATTAGTGGATTTTATTTAAAGTATCCTTAAATAGTGGTTTATTACTATATTTAATGCGGTATGATTATTATTATTTGGGTTATTATAATAATTGTTTTTTTTTTGTTTTTTTAATATTTTTCTCCTTATTGTTATTGTCTTTGTTTTTTGTTTTTTTATTGTAATTGTTATTATTTTTTGGTGTTGTTGTTATTAATGTTAAATGAAAACGGTGTTATAACCAAGTGCTGGAACACATTGTGTTATATATGGGTGGTTGGAGTTCAAATCCAAGCTACAATTCCATATATTGTCTATCTAATTAAATTGGGAAGGAATTGTGGGATGGCATGAAATGACTCCATCATTGTTTGAGATCGTTCCTACAGGTGAAGGATGTGCTTCTTGTGACCCTTGATTAATGGTGAGGGTTGTGTGAAGGTGTGATATGGTGGTTAAGGTCCTATATGTGGGTGGTTTGGTGAGTTTCGGGTGATGAATATAGGTGAGGCCTTGACGTGAGGTCTTACAGTGTGATGGTAACCCTTTCTCGATAGAAGGTGTGTTGTGTAGTTGATGAGGTTGAATGATACAGTCACCAATGAAGGTGGAAGCCCCTATGTGGGGACCATTAATAAGATAATGACCCCCACTTTATGGAGGGGGTGCAATGAATAAAAGATATGATGTCTTTAACCCTTGAAGTGAGCACTATGGAAGTAGAGAGAAACCATTTCTTGGCGGTGGGGGTGTTTCACAAGGCAAACAAGAAATCATGATAAATAGGAGTAGGTGAAGGTGAAATTTGGATCGATACTAATCTAGGGTCCAATCATTCTGACCCATCATGTCCTTATGACTCATTTACATCCTGGTCTTATGGTCCTCATATTGGTGTCCTTCAAGGGGAATTTTAATATTCTAGGTTTTCATGCCTTATTGGGGGTAATGAGACACCTTGAATAAGGATTGGTGGATTTGTGTGTGCTTCGTTGTTGTAATTGAATCCCAAATATAAAATATATAAATTTTAAAAGATAAAATGAGTTTAGAAAACACATTATTTCATGCACACATAAAAGGTTGGTCTAATCAATTTTTTGGCTCCTTGTTTGTCTTATTCACTATATAATTCCTCAATCAATTTTTTTATCAATAATTAATTGAAATTAATGAGTTCAGAGTGCTATGAGAAATTAATTTCAGTAATAATTTTTCTATTTTATACGATTGGATATTTTTCTTTCTTGAAACATTCATTTGGTGGTTTTGGGTATAATTCCTGAAATCTCTCTAAATAGTGTGATTCAAAATATTATCTTCTAATTAGTGATTCCAAATAGTTCATTTTAGTTTTCCTCTAAAAGATTTTGTGATTCAATTGATGTTTTGAATCCACGTATGTCTGTAATTATTGAAAATCAAGAATAGGGGATCTAAATTTTCAGCCTGAGTGTCCATATATTTAAAATAAATTCTTATTGCATTGTATGAATGAAATGAACATTCTAATCAAGTAATATTTGTTTTTAGATCACTCAATGAGGTAATAAATTATTTAATCTATAATTTTATTTTTTATGAAATTATATCTAAACATATATTTATATTATTCATTAATTATTTATAAATTTATGTAGTGTAATATTTCTAAGATGAATAATCATATCAAATAATTATATTTTTTGAATAACCCAGGATAATAGAAAATAATTGATCATAATGAGTGAATTTTCAATATAGGGGACCAGAATGGGTAGTCCATGTATCTAGAATATAATGATTAAATTCATAATTATTGTTATGAGTGAGATTATCATTCTATGGATTCATGACTAATTATTGGGAAATATGATGATTTGGTCCTTTACCATAGGGAGGGAAACTAATGAATGATATAATTATCTTGAATTTCTATACGCAAAGCTAAACATCTATGTTTGTTAAATCTAATGCGATCATACTTAATAGATTTATTTTTCTATATGAGAGGTGAAAATATTTAATTTGGATTATATGATGTGTTATAATTTTGTTAGTATTTGTGAGGTGATATCACTACCTTGTTAATTATATAATATGATAACTATTATTATAAACCCATTATTTGATCACAGTGTGAAATCAGTGATATGGATATGTGATTATACTCCTTTATTTACCAATATATTTTCCTAAAGATATCATAATTGTTTCCTTGAATATAGTGTGGAAAAATATATATTGATGAAACACTACACCTCATATTAGGATTAAATTTATTATGTTAACATGATCATGTTGGTATATCTAAAATTTATTTTGATAAGAGTGCTGGAAAGTGTTATCCCACTTGTATTATGAAAATGATGATGTTATCTCACACAAATTACATTATCCCTCTAGAATTACATGAAATAAGAGGTTATATCATACATATTATTATAACCCTTTTTCTTATGAAAAAATATCTAGTTACATTATACATATTACACTATCACTATTAAATTATGGGAAAGAGGATTTTAACATATAAATATTTTTCATTCCATTTACGATTCTTAGAAAGTGCAGGATACCTCATAAATTTCTTATCATGTAGAGGTAAATGTTTTGATTTTTTTGAGGTCAAAGTTCAAGGGAGTGTTATTTCATGAAATGTATTTTGGTTATGTAATCATTTTATCTAAGGTCAATGTAGGTGGGATCAGTTTCCACTGTAACCTAGTAATTACATGAAATCTTGAATATATTATAAAATTTTTATAATTTAATTTTTATAATTTCTTTATATCATTTGATATTTTTAACTTATTTCATTTTAAAAATATATGTTATTTTTTAAAATAGTTTATTAAATCTTACTAAGTATTTATACCCCCACCTTATATCTACATTTCAAATATATACACAAAATTTATATGATATTCCTTAATTAAAGAAAACAAACTTATGACTGAAAAGTTTGGATGAACAAAGAAAGAAATGTGATATGGTAGAAAGTTAAGAAAGAATGATTAGAGAATTTTTTGGATGAGTTTTGGATCTATTATTTTAATATTTTCAGTTATTTGTTTCATAAAAATGAACCATACAATGATTATATCAATATATGATGTATGAAATACACGATAAGAAAATTTTATATATTTTTACACTTTTTTTAACGTTTATGCTTTCACTATTATTATATATTGGTGATTGTTGGTACCATGTTATTTATTTATCATTATTCACATGATTATATGGTGTAACATAAAAATCTTAATGCCTAGCCATCATACTAAAACTAACATGCCACGTACCAAATGCATTTTCTTGATATCTCTAGGATATCATAAATAGAAAGGGTATCATAAATGAATAAATGGGATTAATTTAAAACTTATACATAAAATTGAATAAGTTAGAGTGTGGACTAAATAAATTAATCAACATACCCTCACATAACATATAAGATACAACATTCATTACAAACCACTTAAATAAAGACAATGTGTTTGAATATAAAATTCAAAAAAGAAAACTATATCTATCTCCATTTGACACATGGTTTTTTATATTATTTCACAAATATTACTCCATAATTGAGATAATGTTTCCTTCATAATAATTGGATCAACGATCATGCAAGTAAAATAGATCTAAAGAATATATAACTATATACATGCCAAGGTATATATATAATCTATGTTTAAATGCCCAGTAGGATACTTCCATGAATCAATGAAAATTATTTTAATATAAAATCTAAGAAATATAGTTTGAAATAAAATTGACAAAATATAGTACATTTTTTACTAAGAATAAATTTCCACGATTCATTTATTTTTAAAGAAAACCATTTCAACATTTAAAATAATCATTAGTAAAAAGTAAATAATAATTCAATAAATTCATAAAAACATATAGCACCATGTAAATCATACCCTAAAATAAAGTAAAATATTGTATAACATCCATGAGTATTTAGACACAATTCCTGACCTTGATATATGTGGATCTACCTATAATCCAATACTGTTATCCAAATAGACATAAACCTTGAAATATCTTCATTGGTCTCACCATATGAAAATAGCTTGGCTAGGTCATGAAGTACACTTGGGAGTACTTGCTAGTACGAAATATCAACTAGTCTAGAACTCATCCCTAATTTCCCATATAGATACTAAATAATCCTATGTATAAAAATTACCTCCGCATAAAGGTACCAATCGTATTCATAGATAATTAAATCCTCATGTCATTCTACTAACACATACCAAACAGTGTCCCCATTATCAATTTAGTATCATAATAAAACATATAAAAACATAAATGAATTATCAACTAAAAAATAAGTATATTCAAAATATAATATGTAATAACTAATGATTTTAGGATATATATCTCTTTAAATAAATTTTATTTCTTTGAAAACATTTTGTATATTCAACACTGATGTTAAATGAACAATGATATAATATTTAAATAAAATTATTTAATATGGATGTTTTCAACTAGATATTGGATTAGTGGATATGAATAAGACTAACTAAATTTCGAAAAAAATATGGTTTAGTCCTGTATAAAATAAATTCCTTTGTAAAAAATTGATTAAAAATAATAATATAATCATTTGAAAGTAAAAGATATATTTTTATAAAAAAACTATTTTTATGCACCAAATTTTATTTTATATTAAAATATCAAATCTATAATTATTTATGAATTATTTTAATGAAATTTATATATTATATATTTCTTTAAATGTTTTAACATCCATAAAATGGTTTTTAGGCATGAGATAAAAATAAATCCAGTATTTTGTTTAAAAATGATTTTTTTCTAAAAACAGATTTAACTGTGTTATGTGTTCTTTTTTAAGATGAATTTTAGAAACAAATAAGAACTGAATCTTTAAAAATGGATTATAAATTTTGAATTAGGATGATCATATTTAGTAAATGGTTCCCCATTATTTTTTTCCATAATTAATAGGAACCTTGGAAATCATTAGTCACCTCAATAAGAGTAAAATAGGTAAAAACAAGGTTTAAACATTTGGATAAGGCGTTAAAATGTCTATACCAATTTCCTTTATCCTATTAGAATATTTTAGTTCTTCTGTACTTGTAAAATTTGAAGCAATATTGAAACTTGGAACCATTTTTTTATTATGACTATTATAGTATTTTAATAAAATGGTAAAGGAAAAAAGTCACTCTCTTGACATTAATATATTTATTATTTTTTCATAAAGATGAAAATATGATAATTTGGATTATAAATGTTATTTTGAAATATAAATATATTTTTTTCATGGTGATTTATTATTTAATTTTAAGTGATAGAATAATTACCTTAAATGCTTACTCAATACTGACATGGTATTTTTTCAAGTAATAGAAAAATAAAATAAAATAGTTTAAAAATATTAAAACAAATATAATTTAGGGAACTTATTGTGTTCCACTAATGTTTTAGATAAATATAACATAGTAGTGATATTTCATAAGTTTTTTTAAATCCCATTTTAAAAATGTTGTATTTAAATTCAATCATTTAGAATAGTCTTCAAAATGACTTTAGTTGTATCTTATGTTAAATAATATTGTATTAACTAAATTAAAATTCATAATAATCTTATCTTTATCATGGTGAATGAGATATGGTAGAGAATATTGAACATTTCCCAAATATGTAACAACTCAGACTCTAGGAACTCAGAGCCGATGACTACTTTATTTCATTGGTATAATATACAAGGAATCAAATCCTAAAGGACCTAACAGTTTTGTAATCTTGGTAAACTAGATACATACATTAAATTTACATTAAAATTGAAAACATAAAATAAGAAAAGTTTTTTCTTTTGTAAACACCATTATTCCTCATAGTGTTTCCCTACATAAAAAACTTATTGGTATCCTATGAAAAATATATAGGAAATGGGTGTTCTTATATTCTTAATAAGGGTGATCATATAGTGGAAGCTATCATGAATAAATAATCATAATCTATATGTAATGGTAAATAACTATAAAATCATTTTAATCAATAAACTAATCACAATATATCTTAAATAAATTATTATTAAATAAATCCATGAAACTAATCATTGATAATGGAATTATCCATTGTTATTATTACTACTTGAATAATAACTTGGAAATCAATAAATGATCTCATAATGAAGGAATGAATAGATTAAAACTTATGAAACTCTCATTCCCTTTCACAAGATTATATACTTTTGTGGGTATAAACCCATTTAATTTGGCCAAGTGATTAATCTCATGAGACCTATCGATGCATTGATGAGATATCTCTAGTTGTTCCCACCCATCACAAACTATGTCAAATGAAATCCTCATATGAAATGGATGAATCATAATAAACAAAAACAATTGTATTTGAAATATAACATAATAAATCTAAATAATTATCCCAATTAAATAAACATATCACAACCCTTCTAGAGAAAAATCGTGAATGCTAATAAAATTACAGATTCTCTCAAAATGATAATAAACCATCCAATTAAATAATAAATATTATATCAATAAGAAATATCATCATTATGTTAAAATTAAAATAATTTTTTGATATCATTAATTAATAGAATCTCCATAAAATTGTAATTAGAAAAATTTTTGGGGGAAATAAAATTTCTAATTATAAAAAAATATTAAAATAGAAATTAAAAAAATAAAAATATTTTTATTTTAAAATAACCTTTTAAAATGTTTAAAATAATCATTAAAATAAAGTTTGGTCAGGATGGTGTAAAATTTTTATTATATCGTAGATGTTAATACAAAGACTCATTATACATTTTAGTAAAAGCCAAAAGGTCCTTGTTTTGAAAACGACATGATTGTCTATTTAAAAAATTAAAAAAATAAAAATTACTAAAAATGAAAATAATAAATCATTGATAAATTTTTAAAAAAATTTGAATTTTTTTTTGAAAAAATTTATTTTTAACTAAAATAAGTTTCGACCGATGAGAAAAATACAGCCAGATTATCATAAAATCATTTTTATTAATCATTTTATAAACCAAAGAGTGGTAAAGTTGTAATATTACATGAAATAAATCATCAATAACCCTATTTAATGATAATATATAGGTTTTATGATACAAATACAAAATAATTGACCCAAGGTAGATATACAGCTAAAGAATTCTGAATGATGATATAATTGGGAAATAAATCCTTACCACTAAGTAACATTTAAATAATAATCCCCATGAATGAAATAATATTAAATGAAACATAATATAATATTAAGATAAAAATATTAATGATATAAAAAAGGGTGGTATATACACCACAAAAATGAAGAAGTGGTGAATATGGTGTACATCTCACAAAGGTAAATGTGAGATGAGAGACCCTTACCTTAGGTTAAACATCAATCATATGTGTCTTAAACTCTTGTATAATAAACATAAATTTAAAATAAATATATTAATTAACCAAAAACATGAATATGAATCCATATATTACTTACATATTTTCATTTATTGCCCATTTATCAACAACTTTTTTTAAAACATGATTTTTTCATAATTGCATCAATTTCCATGTATGTTTTAGTTCATTAATTATGGTCCTTTTAGTTTGATCATGGTTAAATAAATTAAATAATTTACCCATGATATAAATATCATATATATTCATTATATATGTATTTTGTGTAATCTATTAATATTATATATAGAAAATTGATTACACAATTCGTATAGATGATAGACCATACATACACATGAATGTTATTTATATTTTTCTTGATAGATGGAAAGAAAGGAAAATAATTATTAATTAACCATTAAATAATACTTTTTATTTTTTATATATCATTTGTTTTAAATAATCCATCCTTATTTCCATCCATGTAAAAATAAAATGAAAAAAAAAATTCATCACTATGTGGAGGCGGTAGTCCACACATAAGCAAGAGACACATTTTTATTTTTCAAATGGATTGTAAGGTAAAAAATTTATATGTGATATTTTATTTATAGAAGTATTTTAAGGTAATATATATACCATATATTTATTAAATTGTTTCATAAAAACTTACATGTAAAGTGTTAGACAGAAATGAATCACATTGCTTTGTGAAGTAATAGTCTGTCGTGCACATGAGCAACATAATTATATACCCCAACGAATGGAAATTAAGAAGGAATATGTAATATTATATTTATATAAGTATAATAATTTCATAAATATTATTTACATATGTTAAGTCCATCAATATATCCATGTTTGAAAGTCGGTGATGGTAAAACAACTACATCGGTTCGCAAGGTGGTAGTTCAGAGTACACATGATCAATAGTTTCAATTTCCATTTGATAGAGGTGGAGAAGGTTATATGTTATTTAATTAAAATTATAATATCTTAGTATTTAGGTTTTTTTTATTTTGATATATTTTTAAAATATTATAATGATTTATAAGTTGATAAATTAAAACGTATAGTTAACAATTTCACCTCTTCTTGGAGAAACCTCTTCAAGTTTTACTTAAATCCTTCCTAGATTGAATTTAGGATCTATACATGGACTCTAGTATTTGATGATTTATACACAAAACATGTCCAAACAGAATAAATGATTATGAAAAATTATTAGTGATTGATATAAATAATATATTTTTCAGGTATTGGTTGAAACAAATGGATTTTGGAGTCCAAAGAGGGGAGGAGAGGGGATGGGTTTTTGTAAGTGGGGGAAGAGACACACTTGATATTTCTAAAAATAATTAATCACAATATTTTTTTATCATGATAAAAGTATTAAAATGGATAATTATATAAACATAGAGGTTATAAGGTGGACACATATCCCCAAAATTGGTGTTGAAAATGTTTTTTGATTATTTATACCCTTAACTTTTTAGTTTAACCCATAGAAAACCAATAATACCATAACTGTGGTAATTATGTTTTACGGTTATTACTATTAATAGATCAAAAAATAATAATTTTAGATTATTATAAAATGTAAATTATTCTAATTACCAATATTGAATCCATTTTTTCAAATTTAATTCACCTAAGTGATAGAATCCAATTTAAAATTAAACCTGCAAACACGATGAAAAATTAGTTTTCCAAAGAAAAAATTCTCATAAGTATTAAATGTTTGAAGGATAAAATTCAATATGAAAATCATTAAAATTACAAAAATTGGTTAAATTTTAATATAATTTAACAAATATTACTTTAAAACCAATTTAAAATATAATTTATCTTTCTGAATAATTTAAATGAAATTTTGGTTTTAAAAAAATAGGTATTTTCACTATTTATAAATACTTCTCACAAAGATAAAATTTACATGTAGATTAAAGAAATTGAGATTATATTATAAAATGAATTTTATAATAGTGGTAAAAATTAATTTTAACTTATGTGTTCTAAGTGTGAATAAACCAAATTTTAGAACAATATAGTTTTTTATATTTGGACTCCTTCTATTTTAAACATTTCTTATTTTATTTATAATCAATATATTACCATTTAATTTATTTTATAACAGAGTAAACCATTAATTTTTTATAATTTAGTTATTAATATTAATACCAACCAACATAATGGCTAGGTAATTTTGGAAATGTTCAAATAATCATATTTTAATAGACTATTTCTTTTTTTAACATGATGTTCTGTGCATCAAAAGATATATAAGATATTGAATTTATTTAAAGATAAATATATCATAAATTATTCAGGTGTTATATTCTATTATAATATCTGTTTTTATTTTCATACATTCTATTGGAGATGATGTTCTTCTTGTAAAATATCAGGGTGTTATATTTTATCCTTCATAATTAAATTGCATCCACCCAATTAAATATTGATCTAAAAAATTATTTTTTTTACATTGGAAAATTCCATTTTTGGAAAAACGTATCATAAAATGATTAATTAAACATCATGTTGATAAGTGGGAAAGTTAAGTAAAAAGTTTCTTTATAATAAGATATAACTTGGTTTCTAAGTAAGATAACATTGGTGGGAAGTGATGATATGGACATGGAAGAAAACTGTAAATAATTATAGAGTGATATAGATATTTTATTACAAAAAATTGAGTGGTTAATGGAAATTTACAGACCTCAAAATCTTAAATATGTGATGAGGTAAAAGGACATTTGATTCATCAGATATGAAGTTAATAAAGAACATTTTTTTCAAGATAGTTTTTCTAATGTTGTGGAATTATTTTAATATTGTGATAGATAAAACCAGAAAATATAATTACATAATAACTTTTTAATAAAAATATTAACATTTTTTTACATCATTTGTTAATCCAAAAAAAGAATATCAATGATGATTTTTTTTATTCTTGAAGCCTTAAAATTAAATTTTATCCAATCATAACATTCATAAAATAGAAACAAGCTATTATTATTGTATTTTCAAGAAAAAAATGGGTAGAAAAAGTTATCCAATATAATACAATATTATATAATACCTCAATAGTGACTCTAAAAATTCAACTTAATCCATTTCATAATATTTTAACCTTAATACTCACCCAAAATATATCTGACCAAATTCAATGTCTAAATAATTAAAAGTAAGTTCACTAAATCAAAATTAATTTATCTATAAAATATAATGTTTCTATTAAAGTCTCATTCCTAATATATGGATACCATGATCACTATAAAATCATAATGAAAACATTCATGCTTCTAAATATAAAAACCCAGATTGTTGATAATATTCAATAAATCAATACCTTTAGTAAACTCCAACAAAGATGACATAAACCATCAGAACATTATTCAATTTAATGATCACAAACACTATCTCATAAATATATAATTATTATCTCAACATAAGGTACACATTAATGTTTACCCTCCCTTAATCAGGTGTTTTCTAAGAGTTTTAGCTTTTCATTGAATCATTTTTTTTCATTTGTACCATTCAACATATTCTCTCAAATTCTATAAGAAATATAATAGAGTATGATCAATAAAAATTTTATGACTATTGTAATGAATATATAATTAATATAACAATTTAAAACATATTCCTTGAATGAAAACACTAACACTTTAATCATTCCACTTCAGCTATATCAATAACATAAACCTGACCTTGATTACTTACCTTGTTCTTGGGTATATTCCACTGATGAATGTGACATTATTTTATGTGGTTCCCCATCTTTTTATATTAAAATAATTTAATATTTAAAACATCTTTATTTACATTAAAATCATGGGTATGGTGGTATTTATCTCAAAAATCATAGCAATCTCCCATTCCCTCTATGTAAGGACCATGGTGTTTATTTCCATAATTGTCACATGTGGTAAGAACCTTTTTTCCCTTATTCCCTTTATTAATATTTTTCTATACCATGATCTTCTTATATTTATTTCCTTTAAATACATAATATCTATAGAATTAATTTTCTATGGTGATAACATAGGATATTATATCCTCATATGATGGGAATATTTGGGAGACTAATTCCCATTGAAGGATTGATTTTAACCAATCAAATAAATGATCAATATTAATTTTTGGATTACATAAATAACCCTTAACATGTCACTCTTACCATGTAAAGATGGATTCATACTTTTCTACATTTTAATCTTCCTTTTCTCCTAGACTCAGGAATTATCTCTTCATATCCACTTATTTCTCATTAAGAAAATACTTTTCCAAGAATAGTTCATTAAAATCCTTCAATTCTATGTTTTATATTTCTCCTTCATCATTATTTTTTCGAATCAATTAACACCATTGTACACATATCTCGAGAGATTATAAACTACCATGAATACTTTATACCTTTAATTACTTCCCAAAGTGAGAAATATATTCTTTAAATAATTTTTAAAATTTTCAACTACAATAGATTTGTAGTCCCATTGAATGATAGATTTTGTTGATGTATAAAGTATCCTAACACTATTACACCATGAGGTGGAACAGCTATCTACTTCATACAGTAAATGTGATTGTTCATAACCTAATTCAACTACCCAAATA
The DNA here is from genome assembly GCA_963277665.1 of Viscum album. Lineage (NCBI taxonomy): Eukaryota > Viridiplantae > Streptophyta > Magnoliopsida > Santalales > Viscaceae > Viscum > Viscum album. Next base: position 1,497,060,411 of record OY728142.1, read on the forward strand.
TGGTTTTTAATCTTCAATTCTAGATATATAAATACATCATTATTTTATTTCCTATAGGTAAATCATTACATGGGCTACATGTAATGATAGGGCTCCCATTTCATCAACTAGCTTCTATTTCTAATCAATGGAAGACCCTAGATTATATTATAACATTATGAAACATATTTTATAATCCCAATTCTTATTAATGACATAACATAAATTGAAAAATTGATGAATAATTAATAACATAATCATAAACCTGGTTTTACTGGGAAATTTTCCAAATAGGAAAATATTTTAAAATACATCATAATGGTTTTTATATAAAATTTGATTTATCTTAAGCAAACCCACTAGATGATTCAAATCAGGTGTGTAGTATGTATTGTTCTTTTGTACTGGGTAATGCTTGAGTCAAGAATGACTTACCTTTTTTTAGGTTATTATCCCTAGGTATTCCTATGCCAGAACCACCTCCACTGTTAGTATCCATACAAGGATTTATTTCTAGGAAGACCACATAATCACTATCTTACCTAAAATTAGGGTAATCATTTATACATATCCTTAGTTTCCATCATAAGTTTATGTTCCCTAATATATGTTTGCCTAAATCTAGTTCCCAAGGATTTTACTTAACTTTATTTGTGTATCACCCCTAGCTTGAGGTATGTGACCTTTTTTTATTCATTTTTATGTGTTTAAAGTTCATGGGATGAGTTGGGAAGAGTTTGGAAGAGTTTGGAATGGTTTTGGATGAGTTTTGAGGCTTTTAAAGGGGTGCACAGTTTGAGCACGGTTAGTGGAAACCGTGCAGATTCCCCAGGATACCATGTGGACCCTTGTTCTCGAGATAGTAGGCCTTGCACGGCATGTGAATGGTTTTCCAGACCGCACGAGGAAACCATGAGGACCCTGACTCTCGAGGTAGTGGCGTGCTCACGGTTAGCACATGGTTTGCCAAACTGTGTGGGCTAACTGTGGGGCCACTAAAAGTTAGTGTTATAAGTTCCTAGATCTCTATGGATTGATTCATTTCACTCAAATCTTCCTCCCACTCAAGCCTCACTCAGGATTTTTGGTTCTCAAGGGTTCTAGGGGCTCTCCCACACATTTTGGAAGCGAATCGAAGGGGTTTCAAGGTGGTTTCTCTTGGGTAAGTCCCTCCTCTTGGTTTCCTTGTGTTTTCCACTAGATCTACATCCCTCTCTTTATTGGTTTTCTAGATCTACACTATTTTTGTGTAGATATATGGCTTGGGTTTCCTTGTATGTTAATATTAAGGCTTGTAGATGTTAGGGGAGGTGATCTAGAGATGTTCGGTGGTGCGTTCGTCAGATTGGAGGTGCGGTTGTTTGTGGTCGTTTTCTAGGGAACCCTAAAGATATGCGGCTTCTGTCTTTACTCCACTTGTTTAGAACTATTGGTTCCATGTTACAATTAATTTTTTGATTAAAATTAATTGTGTTTTGATGTGCAAAGTGGGTTGAAAATCTATTGGGGATTTTGGGAAAAAGAGGGTTTTGTGGTGAAATTATTTTGTTGGGGATTTTAAAATGAGATTCTATGGTTGATTTGTGAAAATGATTGACAGAAATGGGTTTCAATAAAATGATTTTTTATTGAAATCGGGTTTGGCATGGAAAGTGGTTTTCAATAAATGGGATATTTATTGAAGTGGATTGATATGAAATGGAATTTGTGGATTGCATGTGGTTGTGTCCTTGGGGTGTTATATGCTTGGCTTGGCTTGTTTTGGATGTTGTGTGGAAGTGTCGAAAAGTACCACTATAAAAAGGCGATGGATAGTGGACAGAAGGGCCCCCATCAATGGGAAGAGGAAGGGAAGTGTTTCTTGGTGTAAATGGATGAACGGGTTAGTCGGAAGCTCCACCATTTGGTTGTTTGGTTGTTTGGTTATTTGGTAGTTTGGTAGTTTGTTGTGCATTTCTTTGAAAGATAGAAGTTGTTGTGCTAACGTTTAAATAATGAGATGGCTTGTGGCATGTTTGGTTGGGTATCCCTTAGTTGCTTGGTTTGGGTGTGATGGCTTGGTAAGGGCATGTTTGGCTTATGAAAATGGTTGCACTTGTGATTTATTTTATATAAAATATTTTATATAAATGTGCTAACGGTTTTATCCTAGTGGCATGTGTAGGGAATTAATTTGGGGAAATCCTACTAAGTTTTAGTTCTCACCCCCTGATTTGGCATTGTGGTGTCTTGGAAGATGTTGTGTACCGTGATGTGGGAAAAGGTAAGGCAACTCCCTCCTTTAGTGGTGCATTGTGATGTCTTGGTGGAGCGTGGATCTTGGAGCTTGGTGTGGAGCTATGGTGGTGTCATGGCTCATAGTGGTTGTTTTTTAGTTTTCCTATTGTACTATGATGTTGTGTGGACATGTCTGGTTGTATTGGTTTTGAGTTGTATTGTGGAACAACTTGGTTGTCTTTTTGGAATGCACGGTTGGGTAATTAAATTGACATGCATCATATAGTGGCTGTTTTTGGATGGTTTGGTTGTTTTTGTCTTAAGGGAAAATTGTTCCCCAACTTGATCTTGAAGCCCTAGGCATTTATTTCCAGTCTTTGGTGTCTTGGGAACATCGCTTAAGGCCAAGTGTCCCTCACCGCCTCCTCAAGCCAATGAGGTAGGGGTGGGGTGTTACAAGTTGTGTCAGTTGGTTCGGTCCTTTGGATTTGATTCTCAAATTTGGTGTTGACATTTTTTGTGGTATACTCCTTGATTAAGGATGGCAGCAAGGTTTAGGAATGTCTGAACATAGAATGTATAGCATAAAAGGACGTAGCTAACACTTTTATGCTGAAATTCAAGTTACCAGGGAGTTGGGTACATAAGTGTTTTTAGAAACTTATATGCATTGGATATCTCATTGTCGTGGGTGTATCCAATGAGATGAGCATGACATGCATGGTAGAAATTACTTCCCTCTAGGATGTATATTTCATTGGGGTATAATGATTTATGATGTGATATGAATATGTGAATTTGTAATTTGAATAAATTGGTATTTTGAAAATGGTTTGGTTTTCAAAATGGTGAAACATGGCACATGTAGAAAAATGTGAACTGGTGGAAAGCCTTTTTGTGATATTGTTGTGTAATGTTATTTGAAATGGGATTTCATGATTTCTATGGAAGTGAGACTAATGGATTTTTGTTTTCTATTGATAGAAATGGCATCGGGTGAGCGTCGTAGAGACTAACTGGAAGCGGCTGCGGAGAATGTGGTTCCACCTGAGCCTCAGGTGAACCATCAGCTAGTGAAAAGTATAGTACAAGCTTTACAAGCTATGGGAAGTGGAAATAGAGTGGATGAACCAATGCATATGGATCATGCAGTTCAGTTTCAAAATAAGAATCCACCCATTTTCTGGGGTGATTCAGAGCCGGAAAGGGCAGAAGCATGGTTGAATAGAATGAACAAGATCTTTAAGTTCTTGGGAATGTCGGTAGAGCTGAAAGCGAGGTTGGCCATGTATATATTGGAAGATCTTTCCCTTAAGTGGTGAGAGTTGGTAGTCCAAGAGGGGATGGACCAGGGTATGATGTTGGAAGGTTTTGAGGAATTGTTTAACAAACAATTCTACCCACATACGTCCAAAATTCAGCGTACGACTCATTCCTTCAGTTTGAAGCAAGAGCTAATGTCTGGGACAGAGTATGCAACTATTTTCATGAACTTATTGTGGTTTTCACTCGAGGTGGTGGCTAGAACATCGTTTAAGGAAATGATCTTTGAAGGGGGTTAAGGAAAGAAATCTGTTCAAAGATAGTTGTGTTCTGTATAGATGATTTCACAGAGATGGTTAATAGAGCCTCGGTGGCTGAGTGGGATCTATTGGGCGCTCCGGGTGGGGGAAGCATGGTGGTACGAAGGGGGAATATTGGGAACTCTAAAAATGGGTTCAAGTGAAGGAGGGACACTTATTCCCAGGGCGGGAATATGGCATATAATCCAATGGCAGGATCTGTAAATCTTCCACTGAATCCCCAGAGCAAGACGAGATGTTTTCAGTGTAGTTCGATGAGCCACATCAAGCTGGATTGTACGTTACAAACTCAAGCATGTCATAATTGTAAGCAGATGGGGTGTCTGCAGCGTTATTGTTAGAATTCTCCAAGGCCGGGTGCGTGTGACACTCCTCTGGGATCGCAGATGTAGTATGCTTTGACGGGACAAGGGCAGTAGTGTACCCCTCGTTAGTAGAGTAAATTAGGTCATGGTGATTCTCAGAATACCACAACCCCTCAGTAAAGTAATAAAGAGAAGAGTGTGGAAAACAAACATGTGTTTAGAGCTAAATAGGTTATGGTGGATGATCAGTTGAGACCATCCACGGTGTGAGGTATCATTCTTTTAAATTCTACCTTGTTGAAAGTGTTGTTTGATACGGGTTCTTCAAACTCTTTTATTGTTCCATGTGTGGTTCATTTGTGAGGTTTAAGGGTAGAAATGATTCCCTCAGTTTTGAAACTTCAAAACTCCTCTGGGTCAAAGAGAGTGTCGAGCCTTCTTATGTAGAGAATTTTTTATCATTGTGGGAATGGTTGAGATAGTGTGGAACTTCTCAATGCTTGATATGGATGGGTATGATGTATTCCTGGGAATGGATTGGCTGGTGGATTTTAAGTCCCACATCGACTGTGATGCGTAGATAGTGGATTTTACGACACATGAAGGCATTAGAAATCTCTTTAGAGGATAGAATCATGAAATAGAGGGTGCAACAGGTTTGTTGCCACCAGCACTGTATACGTTATCGTATCAGTTGGCGGTGTTGTCATTGGAATTGGTAGAGGGTGTTGAGCAGAGTGTTCCTCCAGGAGTGGTGGATCAGTTCATGGATTTTTTTTAATGAATTCTTTGGGTTACCTCCTGTAAGAGAAGTGTAGTTTACGATTGATCTCTTTCCAGGGACTAGTCCTATCTCACTTCCGTTTTATCGGATGGCACCAGCTAGATTTTGGGAATTGAAAATCCAGTTGGAAGAGTTAGAAAAAAAGGGTTTATCTGGCCTAGCACGTCTCCATGGGCAGTGCCGGTGTTGTTTGTGAAAAAGTTGGATGGAACCTTTAGGCTATGTTTTTATTATCATAGACTTAACGAAGTTACAATAAAGAATAGATATCCACTTCCAGGAATTGATGATTTGTTCGACCTGTTGAGGGGAGCCCAATGGTTCTCCAAGATCGACCTGAGGTCGGGATATCATTAATTATCAGTGAGGAAGGAGGATATTTATATAACAGCTTTCAGAAGTAGATATGGCCATTATGAATATGTGGTTATGCCCTTTGGTCTAACTAATTCCCCAACGGTGTTTATAGCATTGATGAATCAGATATTTCCGAGATATTTGGATTCATTTGTGGTGGTGTTTGTCGATGATATTCTGGTGTATTCAAAGACAAGGGTTGAGCATGAGAAAAACTTGGCGACAGTGCTGGGGATCTTGAGGGATCATCAGTTGTATGCCAAATTGTCAAATTGTGACTTTTGGATACAGGAAGTTCGTTTTCTTGGCCATGTGATTTCTGAAAGGGGTGTATCAGTGGATCCAGAAAAGATAGAGGCTATTATCTCGTGGAAACCGCCAAAGAATGTGTTTTAGATATGGAGTTTTCTTGGTCTAGCTGGGTATTATCGGCGTTTTGTTCATGATTTTTCATGTTTGGATTCGCTAATGATATCATTGACAAGAAAGAATGTTCCAATCTAGTGGAATGAACAGTGTCAGCAGTGCTTTGAAGAGATAAAGGGTTGCCTTAAATCAACACCATTCTTGGTTTTTCCAGAATCAGGAAAAGGGTACGTGGTGTATTGTGATACATCGGAATCAGGGGTGGGGTGAGTTCTCATGCAAGGGAATCATGTGGTTTCATATGGCTCACGGCAGTTGAGAGTGCATTAGAAGAACTACCCAACTCCTGATTTGGAGTTGGAAGTAGTGGTCTATGCTTTGAAAGTGTGGTGTCATTATCTCTTCAGTGAGAAATTCACGGTATATACAGATCATAAGATCTTGAAACACATTTTATCACAAAGGGATTTGAACATGAGGAAAAAAATATTGATGGCATATCTCCAGATGTTTGATTTTGACTTGATGTGCACACAGGGTTAAGGAAATTTGGTGGAAGATGCATTATGTTGAAAATCATATGCTCAGGTGGTGAAACAGGCATCAGACCAGTGGAAGTTGATGTGAATTATAGCTAATATGCAGTTGTAATGTGAGGACCAGGGCGATAGAGCGGTCTTCTTTCCAGTTTTGTTGATTCTTGACTTGGTTGGCCTAGTAAGAGAGACACAGATATCCAATTATGAGTGTGTGACAGTGGAGTTGAGACTGAATTGTGGGGAGACCATTGATGGTTGGAAACTGAATGGAGATTTAGTTTTGTGTTTTCGGAATCAGATGGTTGTACTAGTTGCTTGTTAAGAATATCTTCTTAGATTGTATCATCATTCCAAGTGGTCTGTTCATCCTAGGATTAAGGAAATGTATAAAGTTCCGAAGGCACAGTTCTGGTGGGCTGGTATGAAAAGAAGTGTGGAAGAGTTTGTTTCGAGATGTTTGACTTGTCAGCAAGTCAAGGCAGAGCATCAGAGGCCAGCAGTAATGTTACAGTATCTACCAATCCCTATTTGGAATTGGGAGCATATAGCGATGGATTCTGTTACAGGTCTCCCAAGAATGGTCAAGAAGCATGATACCATTTGGGTGATAATGGATCGGCTAACGAAGTCGTCCCATTTCATCCCGATTTTTGAATCTCATATGGTGGAGGATCTGTCCAAAATCTATATCTGGGAGGTGGTAAAGAGGAATGGTGTTCCAATTTCAATTGTATCATATAGAGATCCGAGATTTACATCCCGTTTTTTTTTAAATCCTTACAGTAAGCCCTTGGAACACAGTTGATGATTAGTACGGCGTATCATCCTTAGATGGATGTTCAATCCAAGAGGATGATACAAACTCTGTAGGATATATCACGGGCTTGTGTCATGGATTTTGGTGGCTCATGGGAGGAGAAATTGTCGTTGGTTGAGTTCTCGTACAATAACAGTTATCAGGAATCCATACATATGTCTCCATTTGAAGCATTGTATGGGCGACCGTGTTGTTCTCTACTATGTTGGGCGGAAACGGGCGAGTCTTCGATGGTTGGACTGAGCCTTGTCCAGGAGACTACAAATAAGATAAAGTTGATCAGGATGAGAATGGATACTGCTCAGAGTCATCATAAATCGTATGCGGATCATCGTTGATGACTATTGTCTTTCCAGGTGAGTGATCATGTGTTCTTGAGGATCTCTCCTAGGTTGGGACATCGTCAGTTTGGGAAGCAGGGAAAGCTATATCTGATGTATATGGGACATTTGGAGGTTCTTGAGTGGGTCGGTGAGGTGGCTTATAATTTGTCTTTTCCACCATGGTTTAGTGTGGTGCACAATGTGTTTCATGTCTCACAGTTGAAAAAGTATCAGCTGAATTGTGACCATGTGATTGGATGGGATCATGTTGAGATAGAACCGGATGCTTCGTTGGTGCACGTGTTAGTTAGGGTTGTGGATAGGCAAGAGAAAGTCTTGCATGGTAAAATCATTGGTTTAGTTCATGTTTTGTGGAAAGATGGTCATATTTAAGAGGAGACTTGGGAGCGGGAGAAAGATATGGTCGAGCAGTGGCCCGAGCTCTTTCGGCAAAGGGCGGGTTCACTACTATCCGAGGACAGAAAGTCCAATGGTGGGGAGAATGTAGCACCCTTAGTTTGAGGTATAAGGCACTGTTTATGCATTTTTATGTTTTTAAAGTGGATGGGATGAGTTGGGAAGTGGTTGGGAGAGTTTGGAATGGTTTTGGATGAGTTTTGAGGCTTTTAAAGGGGAGCACGGTTTGAGCACAGTTAGTGGAAACCGTCCGAATTCTCCAAGAAACTATGCGGACCCTTGTTCTCAAGACAGTAGGTGTCGCGTAGCCTATGCCTGGATTTCCAAACCGTGCGAGGAAACCATGTCGACCCTATCTCTCAAGGAAGTGGCGTGCGCAGTGTTAGCGCACGGTTTTCCAAACCGTGCGGGCTAACCGTGCGGCCACTTAATGTTAGGGTTATCAGTTTCGGGCTCACTCTGGATTGCCTCATTTCACTCCAATCTTCCTCTCACTCAAGCCTCACTCGGGATTTTCGGTTCTCAAGGGTTTGAGGGGCTCTCCCACACGTTTTGGAAGTGATTCGATGGGGTTTCAAGGCGGATTCAAGGTTGTTTCTCCGAGGTAAGTCTCTCCTCTTGGTTTCCTTGTGTTTTCCTCTATATTTACATCCCTCCCTTTCTTGGTTTTCTATATCTACACTTTTTTTGTGTAGATATAGGGTTTTTGTTGCCTTGGATGTTAATATTAAGGATTTTGGATGTTATGGGAGGTGACCTATAGAGGTTTCGGTGGTGCGTTCGTCAAATTGGAGGTGCGGTTGTTTGTGGGTCATTTTCTAGGGAACCCTAAAGGTAGGTGGATTCTCTCTCGACTCCACATGGTTATAACTAGTGGTTCCATGTTACAATTAATTTTTTGATTAAAATTAATTGTTTCTTGATGAGCAAAGTGGGTTGAAAATCCATTGGGGATTTTGGAAAAAAGAGGGTTTTGTGGTGAAATGCTTCTGTTGTGGATTTTAAAATGGAGATTTTAAAATGGGATGCTATGGTTTAATTGTGAAAATGATTGATGGAAATGGTTTTCAATAAAAACGATGTTCTATTGAAAAAGGGTTTGGCATATAAAATGGTTTTCAATAAATGGGTGATTTATTGAAGTGGACTGATATGCAATGGAATTGGTGAATTGCATGTGGTTGTGTCCATGGTGGGTTATATGCTTGGCTTGGTTTGTTTTGGATTTTCTGTTGAAGTGTGGAGAAGTACCACTATAAAAAGGGGATGGATAGTGGATGAAAGGGCCACCATAAATGGTAAGTGGATGGGAAGTGCTTCTTGGTGTAAATGGTTGAACGGGTTGGATGGAAGCTCCACGGTTTGGTTGTTTGGTTGTTTGTTGTGCATTTCTTTGAAATATGGAAGTTGTTGTGATAACGTGTAAATGATGAGATGTCTTGTAGCATGTTTGGTTGGCGTTCCCTTGGTTTCTTGGTTTGGATGTGATGGCTTGGTAAGGGAATGTTTGGCTTATGAAAATGGTTTCACTTATGATTTATTTTAAATAAACTAATTTATATAAATGTTCTAATGGTTTTATCCTAGTTTCATGTGTAGGGATTTCATTTGGGGAAATCCTACTGAGTTTTAGTACTCAACCCCGGATTTGTCATTGTGGTGTCTTTGCAGATGTTGTGTACCATGATGTGGCCAATGGTGAGGCATCTCCCTCCATTATTGGTTCATTGTGATGTCATGGTGAAATATGGATCTTGGAGTTTGGTGTGGAGCTATGGGGGTGTCATGGATCATAGTGGCTGTTGTTTAGTTTTCCATAAGTACTGTGATGTTGTGTGTACATGTCTGGTCGTATTGGTTTTGAGTTTTGTTGTGTAACAACTTGGTTGTCTTTTGGGAATGCATGGTTGGGTAATTAAATTGACATGAATCATATAGTATCTATTTCTAGACGGTTTGGTTTGTTTTTTCTTAAGGGAAAATCCTTCCTCGTCATGATCTTGAAGCCACCAGCATTTATTTCCAGCCTTTGGCATCTTGGGAACATCGCTTAAGGCCTGGAATCCCTCACTGCCTCCTCAAGCCAATGAGGTAGGGGAGGGGTGTTACACTTTGATACCCACTATAACGACCCTATCATTATTAAGCCAAAGTTGGTGCGTATATTATTTAATTGGAAATATATATAAGTAATAACATCATGAAGGATAGAAATTGACATTAGGAAATTGATTTATTTGAAAATACCATTATTCCTCATTGTGTATCCCTACATATCAATCACAAAACACTTCAGGGTATCATAGGGAAAATAAATCATAAAAAAATGATGATCATAGATGTTCGGATAATTTAATGGAACAATGTAATATATCATGAAATAAAAATCACAATAAATTAGGAATGTTAATACCTAAAACACATTACATTTAATCAGTAAATTAAGATTAATATGGAAGAAATAAATGATGATCAAATAAATCCATATAATAATCACATGATATTGAATCTTATCAATGGATATTATAACTAATTAAATAATCACATGGACATCAATAACTAATCTCATAATTAGGGAATTCATAATGTAAAACATCTGAAACTATAAAGGCCTTGTACAAGATAGTTTAAATATTTTAGTAGATAGTTGTCTCATTTAGTCAACTGATTGGACTGATGAGACCCATAGATGCATCAATCAGCTATCTATAACTAGTCCCCACCCATTACTAACTATGTCCAATTCATTCCTCATATGAAATTGGTGAAACATAATCAACATAAAAATTCATATTTAAAAACTAACATATGAAATTTTAATACTTTCTCTAATCAAATAAATATAATCATTAACCATCAAGAGTAATATAGTGAATGGTAATAAAATTATAAATACTAAATCAAACTGATCATAAACCATCCAAATATATAATAAGGATGATATAAATACAACAATACCCAGTGTATTATATGTAAAATAATCTGTTGATATAAATGATTAATATAAGTAACATAAAATTTTCAGTGAAAACATTTTTGACAAAAATAACCTTTCCACTTTGAATTTTTTTTTAAAAAAATCCACCAAAATAAATTGAAAATAATTTTATTTTAAATTAACTTTGAAAAAATGGTAATGTAATCCTTAAAATATGGAGTTGTCTTTATGGTGGAAATTTTTTTCATGTTGTACAAGTTAAAACAAATATTAATTTCACTTTTACAGTAAAATTCAAATAGGCCTTGTTTTGAAAATGGAATGAAGAATCCTTTCAGAACAAAAATTGAAGAGTCAAAATAAGTAAAAAATTATTTAATAAATAATTTTGATAATGATAATAACATTTTTAGAAAACATGGATTTTAATGAAAAGGTATCTTTGATATGGGGGAAAAATAATGTAAGATTCTCTTAAACAAATTTATATATAATATTATGTACCAAAGAGTGGAATAATGGAAGTATTACTTTAAAAAAGATCATTGATAACCATAGGGTATGAAAAAAAATAGTTTTAAGATATTAATAAAAAATAATTCCTTAATTTCAGATGTAAACACAAACAATCCTGAATAATGATGAGATCGTGAAATAAATCATTACCACTTGGTAACTTCTTAATCATAAGCCCTGTATAAGAAATAACATCAAATGAAACATTAATTACCATGAATATAAATAGATTCATTAAAAAAATTCAAAAGGGTTAGTATATACACCAGAAAAAAAGAATACATGGTGAATATGGATTATGTTTCACAGAGGTAAAAATAAGACAAGAAACCCTAACCTTGGGTTTAACATCTTTTGTATAACATATTTTTAGCAACATTCATGTAATTCAATTTTATTTATTCATTTTCTTCTTTATTTGGGAGTATCTTGGGAATCCTAAGGATAAATAATGCTTACTTGTGAAAATGAACTAAAGTTAAGGGATACATATTTTTTTGAATTAATGAGTTCTATTTATAAATGTTTCATCAGTTATGAAGAGGTACTGATTGTATTTAGATAATGTCAGTTGTGGTTTGGATATTTCAACTATAAAGAGAATGTTCACATTCTGTAGAAGAAATACATGTCGTGTAATGGGATTAACCGTGATGTAATGTCTATGGGGTAGAATCCATGAGTTTGGTAAACAACTTGAAAGGATTACTCACTGTGTATTTGGTTCATACCACAAATTGCAAAAATTCTGATTTTAATAAAAAAATTAGTGGTTTTTTTATGAAATATATGGGCTTTTTGGATTAAAAAATGTGTAAAGGTGTTACATGTGATGTAATTCACCTGAGTGGTGTTTTTAGGGTGTTTCATGGCTTATTCGGTATTTCATATATCCATGGGATTTTGAAACTTTACCTAGCGGAACTCATTGGTGATTTTGGTGACATATGATCCATTTTAATCACTTCATTCAATGATTGATCTCCATTGTGATTGGGTTTTATCTCTCGATGTGATCAATCCTATAGTTTCTTCATTTAATTTGATCGCATTTTCAACATTTTGTTGTGTTGTTGGATCTGTTGATCTATGGTGATGAATAATTTTTAAACTTTTCAGATATACAATGTGATATTTCTTTGGAGGCTAAATTGTGTGTTTGTTGTGGGGTAGAATTTGAGTTCCTTAAGGTATGTTTTGTTTCCTATTCTTCTCTGAATCATTTTTAAAATTGAATCAATTCTGTGTTATGTGGATTTATTCTAAGGCCTCTGTTGTTATTGTTGTGTTCTTCCTTGTTGGAGGATCCCATTATGGCTATGTGCAACTTGAGTTTGAGGTAGGTGGTTCTATCTCTATCTTATGTCATTTAACTGCATTGGTCTAGATTTTCTAAATAATTTATTAAAAAAATGGCATGACGAACTTCTTTTATGTGTGCGTGTATAAAAATTTTTGGGATAAAATATGTTTTCCCATAGTTTTGGTAAATAAAAGGGGGTTTTCGATGAATTTTTAAATGGTTTTAATTTAACTTTAAATCATGGTTTTGCTGAAATGGATTGGTTAATTTGTTTGGATAATATAGTACATATGAATCCTTGAGTTCTTAGGAAGAAGGAGTAAAAATATGACTCATCTGTTGATACTATTTGGGGGGTCACTTGTGGGGTGTTATCAAGTTCCCTATGCCCGTTATTCTGGGACTTGATAAAAAGTATTTGGAAGTCCACCTTATGTGGTGTCCCTCTACTGCCTTCATTCTTTTCATGTGTATATGGTATTTATTCGTACAGGATTATATATACTGGGGGTATATGTGTCCTAGATATCCATAACTAGAGTGATCCTTCATGTAATGCTACAAGTGATTTGGATAATTTTATATTATGATGTTTAGTTTTACTACTTTGGAGTTGATATCATATGTGATACATATTTTTCTTTGATATATTTGAAATGATTTGAAACTATTTTACCTACATTATTTTTAAATCTGCAAAAATTTGATGGTAAATGAATTTCCATGATTTAGATATAAGAACTGCCAACTATATATCATTTCATTTTCTCTTTAAATTCTATCATGTCCAGATTATTGTATAGAGAACTATTATGGAACACCTGGTTAGGATCCTATTGAGCTTGTTATCTCACACCATATTTACCCCTCCAGTTTCATATAGAACTCTTTATGTCTTTTGATTCAGGGAAAAGAAAGGTGATATAGATAGACAGTGAGTTTTCTGTCAGCTTTTTCTAGGTAACAACTTGTGAGTTGGTGGGCAGTATCCCACGCTCTCTCATGGAGTAGTAATTTTTTTATTTTGGTAGTTCTTTGATGTTGGAATTGTACTTGGGATGTTCTTACTTATTTTTACTTGTCTCATTTCTAGTTTATTCTTTAATTTATATAAATCATTTATTTATCTTACTATTTCTCTTTGTTATATATATAAACACACACAATTATTTTCTTTAATTTGGGTGAAATATTTCCCTCTGGTTCTTGTGTGTTTCCTAGGTTAGAGTCACTAGCCCATAAGGATCAAGAATTCCCTTCAATTACATGACAGTTTGGGTCAGGTACCAATTCAAGAGGGTATTTGAGTCTCATTAACTATAGTCTGGTATTATAGGAGGACTATCCTAATGTTTCTTTTTCTTTGGATGTTTGGTAGACTGGAGAGAGGATTATAGGAACATGAGAGGTAAGTTGGGATGTGTTCTTGGCTAGCACTTTTCATAATGAGACTTGAGTTACCAAGGGATATTTGGATGTGTTTCTCCTATTTTTATTTCTTAATATTAATATTTTTTCCTTATGGTTATCTTTTTTCAACTGATATCATTCAATTGTCTAATCATTTCTTATATTTTGGAGTGTAGTCGAATGGATTTGAGATCTCATCCATGGGTTCCACAGTAAGGTTAAATTGATTCCCCTCAAGGAAATATTCTTATTGATAAAATCATATTTAGAATATCATACATATAGGTTTTTTAGTCAAAAAAATGTACCTCAAGTCCAAAACACTATTTTGAGTTACATTCAGGAGTTACTAGGTGAAATAGGAATTGATCATGAGTGTTCTATAAGAAAACACAATCCTTTAAATGTATGAATGAACCTCAAGAGGGTAAATACTAGTTGGAAAAGATATATAAGATAATTGATTTTATAGATTCAAATGGGATTTTCTAGGTGAATTTAGTGGTTTTTAGACGTGAGGGTACTAGAAATCGGCATTTGGATTCCGTGATACAGGAAGATAGACACATGTACTAGGACTGAAAGGGTTTTGGTATTTTTTTCTATTAGTTTTTTTTCCAAAGTCACTGATGGGATAGAATTACTTAAATTTCTTTCATTTTTATAATGGATTTTTTGGTGATTTAATGAAAAAAAATCATTTTTCAAATCTAGTTCTTCTTTCTCTATAGGTAGTAAAGAATATCCAACTGAAATCTCAGAAGTACCTATAGGGTTTTTAACCAGATATGTGTTCATAGGTATTTATACTAATTATTTTAAAATATATGAAGATGGTAGAAATAGATATTTTGGTTTATTTGAATATGAAAGGATATTTTGTTTATTATTCCCCTTCTCTTCCACCCTGTTCTAGCTTTAGTGTCACTTAAGGGACAATGTGGAAGTGATAAGATCATCACAAGAGTAGTGGGGGTTGTTCTAAGTAGAAGGAATCCTCTTCATCTTCATTTATAGCTGGTAGTGTTCCCCTAACCAGATTCCAATGTTGAAAGGTTGGATACACATATAATTTTTATCTTTCACCTTTAAAGATGATCAAATATTGTGGATGTTATGGAAATATACAACATTTCTGTCGTGCTATGTCTACTCATCTTTATGATAATAGATCATTAGATCCAATGTCCACTGTGGAATAGTTAGTTGCTATATATACTATATGGATCCAACCACATGCCTCAGGATTGAATCGCATTTATGAATTAGATATTTTTTTGATTGATTATGATTTTTATCCAATGATATTAAGAGGTTCCATATTTATCACATCATTAGTAGCTATTTCATTGTTTGATGATCATTCTTCTCACTCATTTCTATCATGTCATTTTTTCTGATATTCTTAATCTTCTATAAGATCTCATTTCCATTTTTATTTTGATATAAGAACCTCTTGGGAAGAGGAAATAGTAGGGGTTTTGGTGCATTTTTTGTACACTATCAATAGATGATATGGATTTATTCTAGGATTTTGTTATTATTGATATGGAAGTTACGGACCTCATCATTGGGAATAATCGGGTTATTAATCATCATGTTGATTTTTATCTTTCTAGTTGGTGTGTCTCACTTAATATTCCCAATGGTATCTCATGGGTCTTTTAGTGAAATTGTGATTCGAGGACTGGTCGGACATGACCTTCCCACCTAGAGGTTAAGATTTTTTTCTACTATAGTAGTTGGATCTGATGGAATTTTCTATTATTGATCTTCCCATTGTTTTTTTTGGGATTTTCATAGAATTTTTCAATTTGATTTCTTCATCTTTCCTCTACATAGGTAGGTACAGTTATTGATTTTCCTGATTTGAGGTATGTAACCTTTTTTGATACCTGCATTTCATATGGAATCAGAGAAGATAAAATTGATCATGATTTAGTTGGAAGAAGTATTGTAAAATGGTTTTGTTCACCCTATCTTTTCACTATGGCCAGCCTCACTGCCCTTTACTAATAATGTAAATGGTTTACTTTTATTTTTTTGGATTATTACAAGTTTATCAATGTGAAAGTTAAGAATAAGAATCATTTTCTTCATGTGGATGATTTGGTTGATCAGTTAAATATGTAAAAGTGATTGGTTAAGATTGATCTTCATTTGGGTGATAATCAGATCAGAGTTTGGGAGATTAATATACTGAACATATATTTTACCAGTAGGTATTACCATTATAAATATCTTTTTATGTTATTTAGTTCATCTAAATATCCTATAGTTTTCATGGATTTGGTGAATAAGATATTTCATGAGTATATAAAAAAATTTAATAGCATTTTTGGGTGATATTTTGGATTATTCATGATTTGATCATGATAAAAACAAGAATTAGGTTTCGATTCTAAAAATATTTCAGAGTCACCATTTTTATTAAAAGCTTTTGAAATATAGTTTCCAGTTATAAGAAGTGATGTTCTTGAGGATTGTGATTTTTTTATCATGACTAATAAGTTGATCCGAAGAAGATGAAGGCGGTATTATAATTTGAAGAACCACATGATGTATTGCATATTTGGAGGTTCCTTGCTATTATTGGATTCTACGGTTTGTTCTTAAAGTATTTCTAAAGGTTTGTGTTACCATTGACTATTCTTTCTAAGAATGGGGTGAAATTCTTATGGGATAAAAAGTGAGACTGTTCTTCCGATGAGATGAAGCCACTTCTGATCTTACAGGAGCTAAGTAAGGTGTAAGGAGTTTTTTGAATGCTTCTAGTGAGGGATTGTGTTTCATTATTATGGATTATTATCATGGGGTGGCTATTGTCTCTCATCATCTTAGACCACTTGAGAAAATTTACCCCACTCTTGATTTAAAGCATGTTGTGGTTATGCACGAGCTTAAGTGTTGGAGGAACTATCCTATTAGGGATAAGTACACAGTATAATTTGAAAATAAGTGTATAAAATATATCTTTTCTCAAATATAATTTAATGTTATGAAATGAAAATGGGAGGAATACTTTCAGAAGTGTGACTTTGGCATCACTTACACCTTGGGGAAGGGGAATTTGTTAAAAACCCACTTAGCAGAATCCTACCATCGTGGGATGTTTTGAAATAGAAGGAATAGTCGAAACAGATGGGATTATTCGATTAGTTTTATGTAGATCCTCAGGAAGATATTTTAGTTATGGTTATCACCTATATTTATTTAACATTATCTCTCCTTGGTTTGCTTCTATAGTTTCAGTAACATAGTGATGAGTTTAGAGGAATTCAAGAAACCCTTTATTGTTAGGAGACCATTTCTATTGTTCTCTCTCACCATATGGTATTGTCCATTTTGTGGATCATTTTTTCATATCCGCATTAGCGAGGAGCCAAGTTTTTTTAAATTTTATTGTTCTTCATGGTTTTTTTATTAATGAAGTAACAAATTATGTATTATGACATGTGATGAATTTTTTTTCATCAGATATGAAGTGTGGCATTGAAGATCATGTGTTAAACTATTACACTAGAAAAAATATAATGGTATATCCTCTGAAACAATTTAATTTACACCAGTATCATCTGTTGTCAGTTTGGAAATGATACAAGGTTTCCTCATAATTTTTTATTACGTTACCACAGACATTCCAAGGGTGGAATTCTATCTGGGTGGTGATTTATTAGTTGAAAAAGTCATATCATTTCATTGAGGTTAGAGATGTGACAAAAGTTAATGATCTTGATAACATGTGTGTGTAGAATATTGTGAGGTTATGTGGGGTTACTTTTTCCTATTTTTTGAAAACAATTTTAGGTTTACTCTGAGGTTCTAGAGAAGTCTACTATGTTTATTAGAACTTAGAACATGATGTGTACAACTTACCATACACAAAAATATTTTCAGACAGAGTGTTCTATTCAGATCCTAGAGGATATTATTAATGAAAAAGTTTTAGAATTAGATAGATCTTAAAATAATCATATATAAATGATAGATTTTTCTTATAAAAATAGTTATTAGTCATCGATCAGAATGGATCTTTTCAAGGTACTGTATAGACTCGCGTACATGTCCCCTCTTTATTGGGAAGAGGTTGGTGAAGCATCTTTAGTAGGACATATTACTATTCAAGAGGTATAATAGAGTATTGAGGATATACATTAGTTTCTTGTCACTATATAGAGTCAATCGAAATATTATGAGGTTAACATCATCATTATTTAGAGTTTTCTATAGGTGACCAGATTTTTTTAAATGTTTCACCTCGGTTGGGTCACTATTAGATTATAAAAGGGGAAAAGTTTTCTATGAGATATTTTGAATCATTTGAGGTCACTTAGTGGCTTGTTAAGGTTTCCTATAGGTTTTAATTTATAGTTCAATTGATTGGAATTAATGTCTTTCCCTATATCATAGCATAGGAAATATCATTATGATACCTCTTGTATTCTAATATGGGAAGAGATTGAGTTAGATCCAATGTTTCTATTGTAGATAAACCAATGGATATCATTTAATCACATGTTAATTTATTTTGTGGAAACTCAATTTCTTTTATTATAGTGTTATGGAGGTACATATCAGATTCTCATATGATTTGGGGGCACGTGTCTCTGAAGTGGGAGCTATTTCCTCACCTATATTCTAATGTTCATTATTTGACATAAATTCCTAGGGAGAAGTCATATGTTGGGGTGTTTTTAACATCACATTACCCTCTTTCAATTAATTCCCTTATCATTACTTTTTACCTCATTATTTGGGTGCATCTTGGGACTCTTTAGGATAAATAGTCTTTGCTGGGGAAATGACCTAATGTTTAGGGATGTATATATGTTTGAATTAATTTAGTCTGGGAATGAATTTTTTATTGTAAATACAAGGGTTCTCCCCATGTTTAGAGAAAATCAATCGTTTTTTGTGGTTTTTTTTGTAATATTGACATTTTCTAGTCTTTATAAGAAATAAAAATCATGCAAGAACACCTTATAATAAAACATCATTGGGATGTTTAGAGAAAAAAATGTGGGGTTTCTCCTTAAGAGACCTGATGTAATCCCATCTTGCAAACCCTTAATATTGAGTTATCAGTGATGGTTGTGTCACGACCCATCCTCGGGACCCATGCTGTGACTACCCCAAGCCCGCCTCCCATAGGCCACGGGCTGGCGACTAGCACAAAGGCGTAAATCCCAACAAAAAGGGGAAGGCATTGCCTTTATAAAGTAAACTAACACCACAGAGTAAGCAAGGAGAAGTAAACACTAAGTAAAATGGGTACAAAAGGTAATGTGGAAAAGTAAGTGGGCCAGAATACAAACCCAAACTGAAAGTAAAGTACAACTAGAAAGAAAGTACAACAACTGAAAGTAAAGCAGCAATGTCGAGTCGTCCACTAGAAGTCCCACCTGAAGAGTGGGTACAGATAGCCTCCTTAGCCCCCCAGGTCCAGCTGTCTACTACATGTACGTTCCGCCTAGTGGTCCACCTCCAGGTACTGACTTGATCCACAAGCCTCAACCACGATCAGCGATGTCCGTCGTCTGCATCCAACACAATGTAGTGCAAGCATATCCCATGCAGGGGTGAGTATACGCTACTCAGTAGGGAGCACGAGACCCCCGAAGGTCTCGCAGAATCAACAAAGGATAGTCCACAAAGGAAAGATACAATCATGAAGTAACAACCAACACTACTTAGGTATATGCCCATACATATACCAAAGTCATCAATTTCAGTTCGGCTCCAACACCCGAGCCCAAGTTCGATCACATCCACACAAGATAGTATAACCCAAACCACACAGGATAACACAACCCAATCCACATAGGAAAGCAAGTCAATCATATCCAATGTATAGATTGAAGGTCAAGACTCAGCTCACACAGGTATACTTCTTTGGTAATAGAGATGATCAGATATACCCACTAATTCATCTAAACTGGGACCCACATAGGATACTAAAACAGTTAAGCTATCAGACCCACATAGGATACAGACCAGATACTCTGCCAGACCCACGTAGGATAGCAAGAACAGAGTCAGACACTGCCAGACCCATGTAGGATACAAGAACAGTAGTCATTGTCGTCGAACCCACGGAGGATTTTAGTACGGTCTTCATCACTGCCAAACCCACATAGGATTTCAGTGAATTCTTCATCGTCATCGAACCCACCGAGGATTTCAGAACGGTCCTCATCGCTGTCGAACCCACATAGGATTTTAGTGCAGTCTTCATCACCGTCGAACCCGCGGAGGATTTCAGTACGGTCTTCATCACTGCCGAAACCACATAGGATTTCAGTGCAGTCTTCATCATCGTCGAACCCACGGAGGATTTTAGTAAGGTCTTCATCACTGTCGAACCCACATAGGATTTCAGTGCAGTCTTCATCATCGTCGAACCCACGGAGGATTTCAGTACGGTCGTCACAGTCGCAGTCACAACCAGCTCTAGGGTTCCCGCAAACAGCATGCTCATTTCCGGGAGGGTCTGCTCCATGAGCCAAGGGGTCAATACATCAACTGACATGTAGTCCAGAGTTTATGTATCTCAAAGTTCCATCTCGACAAGAGGAACTCAACATGACTGACGGCGGTTCAATCGGTCGACCGGTCTGAGAGTTATTAGCCTTTTTGTTCTAGGGGCCCGGTTGGTTTTTAAGTCAAAACCAACCCGACCTCACTCTAACTACATCCAAACCTCGATCGGAGTAAGACAAAAGATCCATCTCACTAAGAGGAATCCAACAAAGTCGACGGCACGTCAATCGGACATTTGGAGCTCAAGTTATAAGCGTTTTCGCTCCGATGGCTCGGTTGGTTTCATGTTCGAACCAACCCGGCCATACACAATGTTCTCCTAAACCTTGAGTGTAATATACCGAAACGACCGACTCAATCCAAGGATCGCATCGCAACTGACGGTGCCTTGTTCGGAGGTCTGTAGCCCAAGATATGGGAAAAGAACGAACCTGTCTGGTTGTAGGGGGTTTTGGGCCCAGACCGACCCGGCCCGAGACCCCCTAGGTCGGTCCAAACTGGGTTGCACCGGACCAGGTCCGATTCTGGCCCTTTGGGGCGCAGCCCGGCCCGCTGGGCGCGACTAGCTCCACCGGCACGGCCCGGGCCGGTGCGGCCGGTTGGCCCGGCGCGGGCACGCCCCACACGGCTAGCGCGGTGCTAGTTGTGCCGCTGCAGAAAGGGGGGGGGGGGGGGCGCCCCCCTTGATTGAAGTCGCGGCCCCCGCGTGGGGGGTGCTCCTTGCCAGCAGACATGGCACTGGGCACCACGTCTCCCCCGGGTTCCGCGTGGTCGCCGGACCGGTTGCCTGCCGTCGTGGCGGTCCCTCCTGGTGGTGTGTCGGGATGACGCCGCCTCTGGGCGGCCGGCCGGTGCCAGTCGCTGCCTCCGGCCACCGGCGCCCCACGCCACCGGTGATGTCTACGGGCCACCGGAGCCGCTCCAGGGGTCCGTTCTTGCACCTTTCTGCACCTGTGGTTGTCTCGGGACCCGCAGATTACTGCGACGGCCTCCAATCGCTCAACGGTCCCGTTTCATCGTCACCCATCGTTCCACGCATCAAGAACAGAAAAACGGTGGGTTCGGACTTGTTTGTTGGTCCACACCCACTGCGTTAGTGGTTCAAAATATTTCCAACAATTTAATCATATGTCGAGGATATAATCCACATAAATTAAGTTAAACTAAACCCCCCTACCTCAAGTGTTGTTGAGTGAGGGTTCGTCGCGGGAAAAAGGACGTCGCGGAAGAAGGCTCCGTAAGCATCGTCGGCGCCACGGTACATGGTGTCGCGGAGAAGAGGATACGTTGGCGTCAGGGAGAAGAGGATCTTTGGCGTCGCGAAGAAGAGAATCATCAATGTCGCGGTACACGGCGTCGCGTCGTCGATCTCTAGGGAACTAGCGTTCTTCGTCGTCTTCCGTCGGAGGCTGGTGTTCTTCATCATTCTTCACTTTCTCCAACGAAGAAGATGAAGATTCGAAGGCTTTGAGAAAATCCTATCCAAATCCTTTTCGCAAAAAGAAAACTAACCCTTAAAGAAATAATACTTTGTCTTATTTAATTAACACACACAAGACAACGTTCAATTTGAAATTCGAAAATTAAAACAAGATTTAATTAATGTGCATTGACCAACTAATGAGGCATTTAATAATCTAATTAAACGTGAGAGTTGACTTGGCATTTAAGAGGGGGGTGCGGGCGAGTTACCAAATTAAATGCATGTGGGAGGTAAAAAGGAAATAAAAGGGAGTGGGGCTCATGTGGTCCCCACCTCACTAATATCCTACCTAGTGGGGTTAGGATATTAGTGGGTCCCACTCCAACCACCAAGCATAGGTTATCATTACTTAGAATAAAAATTAAATTGTAGCACAATATTTTATTTTTAATCTTTAGTTAACCCAATTAATTAATAACCTCACCCGAGAAAACGCAACACCGGAAAAGGTGTTCATAAGCAATTACTGGCGTTGCGATTCCATCGGTGCCCTCAGATTTCGATTCTGAGCATTGGTTCAAAAGTTAGGAAAACCCGCTCGATTGTTCACTGAACGTACCCGAGCTAAACTTCAGAACATGATTCTGGGCACACCAGGCCTCAGAATCAGGTGCCGTCAGAGACTGTGTTCTTGTAAAATCCCAAAGAAAATTAAGAAAAAAAACATTCCTTGAATTTTACGGGTCTTTACATTACTCGCATCTCAGATATTTACGTTCCCGTAAAGATACATCATAAACTAGGGGAGTAAATGTGGGTATTGTGCATGCATCTGAGCCTCCCGCTCCCAAGTTCTCTCCTGGAGGTTCCCGTGCTGCCATCTGATGCGCACTAGAGGAATCAACCGTCTACATAGGACCTGATCATTTCTATCCTCAATCTCCATTGAGACCTCCGCAAAAGTCACCACATCATCAATTTCCATCTCCCCAAGGTCAATGATATGCGTCAGGTCGTGCATGTATCTCCTCAGCTGAGATACGTGAAATACGTTGTGCACCCGGTGCAACTGAGGTGGTAGAAACAGGCGATAAGCAACCTCGCCTATCCTACTGAGTACCTGAAAAAGTCCGATGAAGTGTGGAGACAACTTTTTTCCTCGGACAAATCTCCGTAATCCATGTCGACGTGAGACCTGCAAGAAGACATGGTCTCCATCCTTGAACTCTTGTGATCTCCGCCTCCTGTCAGCATAAGACTTCTGCAGGCTCTAAGCTGTCCTCATCCACTCCTGAATGACCTGGACCTTCTCTGTCGTGGCCTGGACCATCTCCATTCCCACAAGTTCTGACTCCCCAGAGTCTGTCCAGCACAGAGGATATCTGCAAGGTCGGTCGTACAATTCCTCGTATGGTGTTATCCCGATGGTGGAGTGGTAGTTGTTGTTGTACGCGAACTGAACCAAGGGTAAGTGGTCCTCCCAGCTGCGACCAAAGTCGAGGACACATGAATGGAGCATGTCCTCGAGATTCTGAATGGTCCTCTCTATCTGATCATCCGTCGGAGGGTGAAAGGAGGTGCTCAGACGTAGCTATGTCCTGAATGCCTCCTACAACCCTTTCCAAAGGCAAGAAGTAAGGCGAGCATCTCGATCGGAGACGATAGATGATGGAACACCATGAAGCCATACAATCTCTTGAACGTATAGACGTCCCAAGATCTCTACTAAGCCCTGCTCTCTGATGGGTAATAAGTGAGACGACTTGGTGAGTCGGTTGACAATCACCCAAATGGAGTCATGACCTCTGGAAGTATGCGGAAGTCCAGTAACGAAGTCCATAGATATCTCGTCCCAGTTTCACTCTGGGACCTCCAAGGGCTGCACCAAGCCTGCTAGTACCTAGTTCTATACATTCACCTACTGATAGGTGAGGCATCGAGAAACAAACTCAGCTATATCCTTCTTCATACCCGGCCACCAGTGCTGACGTCTGAGATCTTGGTACATCTTCGCCACTCCTGGATGTACCACTAATGGGGAAGCGAGAAACTCTCTCATCACATCCTCCTGTAAAAAATATGGTACCATGGTACGTCCTCTGAAAAGGATGTCGTTCTCTCCTCATACAGAGAATCCATCAGGTGTCTGTCCTGAGGATATCTGCGCACGCCGCGTCTCACAGTCAGCGTCCCTATGTTGTGCCTCTCTGACCCATCGCATTAGTGGAGGAGTGACTGTGAGTGACTACAGAAAGGCCGCTTCATCTTTATGCATGAAGGAGATCTGCAAAGAGGCTATCTACTCTGTCACCTCCCTGAGTAACTAAATGCCCGTCCTCCTGCGGAGAGCATCGTCTACTATGTTCCCCTTTCCAGGAGTATAGACTATCTCAAATTCATAGTACTGGAAGAACTCAAGCCATCACCACTGTCTCAGATTCAGGTATTTCTGCGAGAAGATGTACCTGAGACTCAGGTGGTCAGAGTAGACTGTAAAGCGCTCACCCATCAGATAGTGTCACCACATCTTCCAAGAAAAGACCACTACTAGTAACTCCAGGACATGGGGAGCATAGTTCTGCTCAAGCTGCCTCAACTGACGTGATCCATAGGCGATCACGGCCAGCTCCTTCATAAGGACACATCCAAGTCTGGTCCCTGATGCATCGCAGTAGACTACGTACCCTACTCCCTCCTCTGGTAGCCTCAAGATAGGCACGCTGGTCAATCTCTATCTCAGCTCCTGGAAGCTCTGCTGACATCTGTCTGACCACACGAAGGGTTTCCCCTTCTTCGTCAAAGCTGAGAGTGGTGCCGCAACTCAAGAAAAGTCTGTCACAAATCTCCGGTAGTACCCAGCTAGCCCCAAGAAACTCCGCACCTCCGTCACGCTCCTGGGTGGCTCCCAAACTTGCACTGCCTCGATCTTCGCTGGATCCACCACAACTCCCACCTTAGAGATGACGTGTCCCAAGAATTGGACCTCATGTAACCAGAACTGACACTTCGAGAGCTTTCCATAAAGCGGGGTCTCTCGGAGTGTGTCTAGTACAACCCACAAGTGGTAGGTGTGCTTCTCCATAGTGGTCGAGTATATCAATATGTCGTCGATGAAGACCACGACAAATTGATCGAGGTATGGCCGAAAGATCCTGTTCATGAGACCCATGAACACTGCTGGAGTGTTGGTTACACCGAAAGTCATAACCAAGAACTCATAGTGGCCATACCGACATCTGAAGGCCATCTTCTACATGTCCTCGTATCGAACTCTGAGCTGATGATAGCCTAATCAAAGGTCTATATTTGAGAACCACCATGCACCCTTGAGATGATCAAAGAGGTCGTCAATTTTTGGTAGTGGATACTTGTTTTTCATTTTCACCTGGTTCAGGTGACGATAGTCAACACATAGTCGCAAGCTCCCATCCGCCTTCTTGGCAAACAATATCGGGGAAGCCCAGGGTGAAACACTGGGTCTGATGAATCCCTTGCCCTGCAAGCCCTCCAACTGTACCAGTAGCTCTCAAAGCTCAGCGGGGGTCATCCGATATGTTGGAGTGGATATCGGGTCTATCCCAGGGTACATGTCAACATAAAAGTCTACCTCTCTACGAGGAGGTAGTCCTGGAATGTTGTCAGGGAAAATTTCCGTATACTGACCTACCACTACAAGAAAACTAGGACTCTGCACGTCAACTGATCCTCGGATGAGGCTAGCTAAATGATGAGTGATGGGTTGTCCCCTCCTCTACGTGAGTCCATCCTGTGCTAAAAAGGCTCCCTTCTCGCTGGTGAAGGTGAACCTGCTCCCGTCGGTGCGTACACACCACACCTTGAGCCTAATATAGTCAATCTGAGCATGGACTGTAGATAACCAATCCATGCCCAAGATGACGTCGTAAGGCCTTGATGCCTCTACAAGAAGATCCCAGTCGAAGCTCTGCCTCCTAGATTAAGCTCACACTGCCAGAACCAGTGCGTAATAGACGTGTCTGCTCTCGTAGGAGTCTCTAGCCATAAGGATCGAGCCAACGGCTCCGTCGGAATATCCGAGCTCTAAAAAAGGGTAGCGGTAATAATGGAATGACTCGCTCTTGTGTCTATAAGAACTGCAGCAAGGGTTGACTAGACACAGATAGTACCTCAAATCATCTCTTGCGCACCATGGTCGTAGGCCTCTACTGCCTGAAGTTGAGCCTGTCTCTGCCCTCCAGCTCCCTCTGGTCGGGGTGGACCTCCAGGTGGTGGTGGTGGTAAAACCTCAAAGCGTCGTCCACCACCTGCTGCTCGGCCAGCTCCCCTGCCTCGTCTGCCTACTCTTAGTGGACCGCCATGGTCGACCCTCTGCCTCTTCCTGGGTGGCCCCTCAACTGTCTTCTACTCCTCTACACAGAGGGTCGAGCAGCCACGAGCCATGTGGCCATGCCCGCCGCATGCGTAGCACAACCTGCTTCTCGGAAGGCTGGCTCTGCGCCCTGTGCCCCGCACCTCTGAGCCAGTGTCTTGAGGTCGTATGCCTAATGGTCCAGTCTTCCTGGACCCCTGTGACATCCGTCGACTGCCAGATGCAAATGACTCTGCTATCTGCTGCCCTGCGGTAGGTCTTGCTGATGGCGTAGGCTCAACAAGAATGCTCTATATGAGAAGAGATCGATCCAGTACTCCTGCCTGTGTCTGAATGCTGAGGAAGATCATCAATGCCCTTATCTCATGACACAGTCCCTACTCGAAGGTCCTGGCCCGGAATAATGGGTCTTGTACCATGTCCGTCGAATAGCGCGAGAGGTCGGTAAATCTCACCGAGTACTGGGAGACCTTCATGCTACCCTGCCGCAGCTGTAGAAGCTCCTGGATGTGCACCGCATGGAGGGTGACTGGGACAAACTCCGAGCGGAAGAGGCTCTCAATGTCCGTCCATAGGAGTGATGCCTCGTCGTGCACCTAGAGCATCAAGCTCCACTATCTGCCTGCTGCCGCGTGCAGGAGGCTCGCTACGAGGATCACCATGAGGTCAGCTGGTGTCCCCACTAACCTAAAAACTCGCACAACCGCCTCCATCCAATCCTCAGCTACCTGAGGGTCCGTCTCCCCGCGGAACCTGGGCGGTCTCTGACACTAAAACTCATTCAGTGCACTAAGGCGACGTGCACTATCAGCGGCTGGGGCTGGTAGTATCGGTGGCTCGGCGGGTAGAGGTACCGCCAGTGCCTCCGCTGTCAAAGGGCCCCGCACCGAGGCCTCGTCACTCAGTGGCCTGTCGTCTCGCACAAATCTCGGAACCCTAGCTGGCTGCCGTCGTGGGGCCATCCTGAAAAGAAACAGGTGCACCACGGTCAAACAGTATACCTGGTGAGCTGACACAAAGTAATCACAAAGAAATTTTTTGAAACACACATGCAATCAATGTTTTCCTGCATTGAGTCGGAAATCAGAAGTCAGGGTCCTGGTGTACGGATACGTCGGCTGCCGCACCAACACTGGACTCCCTGGAGTGATAACCACACTCAATACCCTTAAAACTATTACTTCACATAGAAGAAAGATTAGAGTCCTAAGTTCTGTGGTAGAACCAAACTCCTCCGATACCAATTTTTCATGACCCGTCCTCGGGACCCATGTCGTGACTACCCCGAGCCCGCCTCCCATAGGTCAGGGGCAGGCGACTAGAACCAAGGTGTAAATCCCGACAAAAAGGGGAAGGCATTGCCTTTATAAAGTAAACAAACACCACCGAGTAAGTAAGAAGAAGTAAACACTAAGTAAAACTAGGTACAAAAAGTAGTGCGGAAAAGTAAGTGGGCCAGAATACAAACCCAAACTAAATGTAAAGTAAAACTGGAAAGAAAGTATAGAAACTGAAAGTAAAGAAGCAATGTCAAGCCATCCACTAGAATTCCCACCTAAAGGGTGGGTACAAATAGCCTCCTCAGCCCCTCGGGTCCAGCCGTCTGCTCCGTGTACGTTCTGCCCAGTGGTCCACCTCCAGTTACCGACTGGTTCCACAAGCATCAACCACGATCAGTGATGTCCATCGTCTGCATCCAACACAACATAGTGTGGGAATAGCCCATGCAGGGGTGAGTATATTCTACTCACCAGGGACCCCAAGACCCCCGAAGGTCTCCCAGAATCCACAAAGTATAACCCACAAAGGAAAGATACAGTCACAAAGTAACAACCAACACTACTTAGGTATATGCCCATACATATACCTAAGTCATCAATTCCAGTTCGGCTCCAACACCCGATCCCAAGTTCGATCACTTCCACACAGGATAGTACAACCGAAACCACACAGGATAACACAACCCAATCCACATAGGAAAGCAAGTCAATCATATCGAAGGTATAGATTGAAGGTCAAGACTCAGCTCACACAGGTATACTTCTTCGGTAATAGAGATGATCATATATAGCCACTAATTCATCTAAGCTGGGACCCACGTAGGATACTAAACCAGCTAAGATGTCGGACCCACATAGGATAGAGACCGGTTACTCTGCCAGACCCACGTAGGATAGTAAGAATAGAGTCAGACACAACTAGACCCACATATGATACAATAACAGTAGTCATTGTCATCGAACCCACAGAGGATTTCAGTACGGTCTTCATCGCTGCCGAACCCACATAGGATTTCAGTTCAGTATACATCACTGTCAAACCCATGGAGGATTTCACTACGGTCTTCATCACTGCCTAACCCACATAGGATTTCAGTGCAGTCTTCATCGACGTCGAACCCATGGAGGATTTCAGTACGGTCTTCATCGCTGCCGAACCCACATAGGATTTCAGTGCAGTCTTCATCGCCGTCGAACCCATGGTAGATTTCAGTACGGTCTTCATTGCTGCCGAACCCAAATAGGATTTCAATGTAGTCTTCATCATCATCAAACCCACAGAGGATTTCAGTACGGTCGTCACAGTCGTAGTCGTATCCAGCTCTAGGGTTCCCTCACATAGCATGCTCATTTCCGGGAGGGTCCGCTCCACGAGCCAGGGGGTCGATACATCAACTGACATGTAGTCCAGAGTTGATATATCTCAAAGTTTTGTCTCGACAAGAGTAACTCAACGTGACAGATGGCGCGTCAATCAGACGATCGGTCTGAGAGTTATTGGCTTTTTCGTTCTAGGGGCCCGGTTGGTTTTTAAGAAAAAACCAACCCGAATGCACTCCAACTGCGTCCAAACCACGAGCGGAGTAAGCCAAAAGGTCCGTCTCACTAAGAGGAATCCAAAAAAGTCTATGACATTTTAATCGGACGTCCATAGATCGTGTTATAACCGTTTCCGCTCAGAGAGCCCGGTTGGTTTTGTGTTCGAACCAACCCGGCCGTACCCAATGTTCTCTGAAACCTTGAGTGTAATATACCGAAATGACCGTCTTGATCCAAGGATCGCATCGCAACTGATGGTGTGTCGTTCAGAGATGGCCAAAAGAACAAACCTGTTCTGTTTTAGGGGGTTTTGGGCCCGGACCGACCCGACCCGAGACCCCCTAGATCGGCCCGAACCGGGTCGACCCGACCCGGGTCCGAGTCCGGCCCTTTAGGGCGTGGCCCGGCCCCACCGTCACGGTGTGGCACAGCGGGGGTGGCCCGGTGCAGCTGGTTGGCCCGGCGCGGACGCGCCCGGCACGGCCAGTGCGGTGCTGGTCGTGCCGCTGCGGAAAGGGGGGGGGTGCCCCCCTTGATTGAAGGTGCGGCCCCACGTGGGGGCCGCTCTTTGCCAGCGGACACGTTGCGGGGCACCGCCTCTCCCCTGGGTCATGCGCGGCCATGGGACCGGTCACCTGCAGCCGTGGCTTCAACCGCGGCGGTCCCTCCTGGCGGCGCGTCGGGATGACACCGCCTCCGGGCGGACCGCCGGAGCCGGCTGCCGGTGACCCGCGCCGCTGGTGAAGTCTGTGGGCCACCATAGCCTCTCCGGTGGTCCGTTCTTGCTCCTTTCTGCGCCTGGGGTCGTCTCGGGACCCATAGATTACTGTGACGCCCTCGAATCGCTGAACGGTCCCATTTCATCGTCGCCCATCGTTCCGCGCATCAAGAATAGAGAAACGGTGGGTTCAGACTTGTTTGTTGGTCTGCACCCACCGTGTTAGTGGTTCAAACGACTTCCAAAAATTTAATCATATGTCGAGGATATAATCCCATTAATTAAATTAAACCAAACCCCCCTACCTCAAGCATTTTTGAGAGAGGGCTCATCGCGGGAAAAAGGATATCGCGGAAGAAAGCTCTGTAAGTGTCGTCGGCGTCGCGGTACACGAAGTCGCGAAGAATAGGATTCATCGGCGTCGTGGAGAAGAAGACCATCAGTGTCGCGGAGAATAGAATCGTCGGAGGCGTGGTACACGCCGTCGCATCGTCGATCTCCAAGGAACTAGCTTTCTTCGTCGTCTTCCATCATAGGACAATGTTCTTCGTCGTTCTTCGCGTTCTCCAACGAAAAAGATGAAGATTAGAAGGCTTTGAGAAAATCCTCTACAAATCCTTTTCGCACAACGAAAACTCACCCTTAAAGAAATAATACTTTGTCTTATTTAATTAACACAGAAAATCCAACGTTCAATTTGAAATTCAAAAATTAAAACACGATTTAATTAACGTGTGTTGACCAATTAATGAGGTGTTTAATAATCCAATTAAACGCGAGAGTTGACTTGGCATTTAAGAGGGGGTGCGGGTGAGTTACCAAATTAAATGCTCGTTGGAGGTAAAAATGAAATAAAAGGGGTGGGGATCGTGTGGGCCCCACCTCACTAATATCCTACCTAGTGGAGCTAGGATATTAGTGGTTCCCACTCCAACCACCAAGCATAGGTTATCATTACTTAGAATAAAAATAAAATTGTAGCACAATATTTTATTTTTATTCTTTAGTTAACCCAATTAATTAATAACCTCACCCAAGAAAACGCAACTCCGGAAAAGGTGTTCTTACGCAATTACCGGCGCTGCGATTCCATCGGTGCCCTCGGATTTTGATTCCGAGCACCGGTTCAAAAGTTAAGAAAACCTGCTCTTTCGTTCACTGAATGTACCCGAGCTAAACTTTGGAACATGATTCTGGGCACACCGGGCCTCGGAATCATGTGTCGTCAGAGACTGCATTCTTGTAAAATCCCAAACAAAATTAAGAAAAAAAATTTCCTTGAATTTTATGTGTCTTTACAAGTTGTTCCTCTCAATGATAGATTGGGTGAGTCAAGGAATCATTCAACCCTGAATGGGAGCATGTTTTTTATCCTAATCCTCTAGAAACAAAGTTGTAAAACACCCTGAAGAAGCTAATCCCACTCATGATATGATTGAAAAATACAATGGAATTTATTTCCTATAGGTTCTAAAAGGCACGAATATTCTCATGATATCATCTTTGAAACCTACTTTGTAAAAACTTAGGATAATGGATGGTTTTCAGTCCCATACGATTCTGAAAATCATTAACAAAGACCCCAAATTTGAATGTTCTCGGTTATGGGATGAATCTATTAAATAAAAAGTGATAAACCCTAGTATTACTATGAT
Organism: Viscum album; assembly: GCA_963277665.1. Taxonomy (NCBI): domain Eukaryota; kingdom Viridiplantae; phylum Streptophyta; class Magnoliopsida; order Santalales; family Viscaceae; genus Viscum; species Viscum album. The sequence continues at coordinate 1,497,091,768 of OY728142.1, forward strand.
CTTAAACATCACATTTCTCATTGGTTAGTTTCTTCAAACTGGAATATCGTACTTATATGAAAGGGATATTTTTATATACTCCTTACCATCTATGATGATTTAGATTGAGATTGGAAGATTGGAAATACTCAACTAAATCCTAGTCTACATTATATTTTTTATTGGTATTATGAATTCAATATTCACACCCCTAGAAAATTTATAGCCCAGATATGGGTTAGATTTCATGGTCTTAATTCGTACATTCGTCACCTGAAAATTTTAAATGAAATATCCTACTGTATAGGCACACCACTTTTGATTGATCATTGGACATTGAATGGTGAGATATGCCTCTTTTCTAGAGTTATGGTAGAAGTGAATTTAGAATATAATATCTAGTAGAGTGTAACCTTCAATGGGAATGAATATAGAACTAAAGTTATAATTGAATATGCACGTAATCCCTCATTTTTGAGATCATTTTAAGATTATAGTGTATTTTTTTTAAACTTTAGAGTGTTGAAGATAGAAGTCACTCAACAAATTGACTCTAAATTGGATGAAATAAGAAAACAAAAGAAGAAAAAAGGACCTACCCTTGATAAACCAGATCCCTCCAAGAATAAAAATGAAAAATGGGTGAAAAGGTCAAAGACTTTGAATCTCATTGTGGATGATGTGGGGAAATATTAGGCAGAATTAGTTGAAGTAGATAATCATGCAACTAAAGAACACTATTTTATTGATAAATTAGAGTCTATTGTTATGGATATCATTAAACAGTCTCAACATGAGCCAGAACCTATATTGACTGAGTCACAAATGAAGGCTTCTAAATCATCCAAGTAGTCCCCTAACTCTTCAAACACACCTTTTGACCATAGTAAGGACAAAACCAATGTAAGTGTTCTCTCTGATAGTGATTTGTGTGACCAGTATGCTGGTCTCCCACATCACATAGATAATGGTAGAGAGGGGACTAGTGATAGTACTCTTTTTGAGGTCTATATCACTCATTCTTCCTTGCAATTTAAGGATGAAAACACTATAAATTTTTACAATTTAGAGCTTCAGCCCACTATTCTTACTGAATATGACAGTATTCCTACTTCTCCTGAGGTGAATTTTAGCCCCATTAATTCTATTTCCCATTATGGTAGTGATAGACATACCACTGATTGCGATGAATCCACCCACTTCACTTCAATTTCAGACATTTCTATAGCTTTCAAATAATTTCCTACATTTTAGATTGAGTTCCCTTTGACTATCGTAAATAAAAAACAATTGGATTCTCCCTTGGAAGCTATATTGTAGTATTCTATAAATATTGAGGCTAATACATATACTTCTAACATTTCTCTTATTTCTACTAGGAGTAATCAGAGTAATAAGTCTTATCCAAGCTTGAAAAAAGCTCTTAGAGGATCTTCTAGGAGGAAGGGATCAGGGAATTAGAGAAATGGGGGGTTTCAACCACAAAAATAGGATCTAATGATTTTTTTTGATATTTTTATGGCGTTTTGAACTCTAACACTCTTACTGTTTTCAAAATATTTATTAATACCCATCGCCATAATGTTTTTTAAATTGATGAATCTATGATTTCATTCTCATCTCATTTTTCTAATCTATTTTTAGTCTGGATATAATATCTTAGGTGCTTTTAAAAATGGTTCATCCATTGAAACCCTTTGGATCATTACTCACTATACTCTTTAGAATGTAAATAATTTCCCTATTTTGAAGGAGGAGTTCACTTGAGATTTTACTATTAACCACTCGCATATTTATTTTTCTTTTATCTATTCTATTAATAGATACCAAAAAACTAGACATATTTGGAATGACCTTTCATACTTAGGCAATTGTTTTTATAACCCATGTTTTGTGTTTATTGAGTTTAATGTTAACATTTCTCCAAGATAAAAAAATGGGACCATATCACTCCACTATATCTTCAAGGGAGTTTAAATCATCTATTGAGGCTAATAACCTTGTTGAAATTATCCTTACTAGTTCCAAGTATATGTGGTACATAAGACACTATAACATGTTGGTGGCTAGAAAATTCGACAGAGCATTCTAAAATGATATATAATTGGATATGTGGGACAAAATTTCTAGCATAAACCTCCCTATATATAATTATTACCACTATCATATCCTGGTCAATAAATCTATCAGACACCAGAAATATGTTCTTCATTTATGATTTAACAACACTTGGTCTCTTGAACCTGATTGTGTTAACATTATTAGACATTCTTGGTCTTCCAGGAATCATTGTAATGATTTTTTTCTTATACCACTAAATTAAAAAATCTCAAACAGATCCTTAAAAAATGGTTTATTACCAAATAGAAACAAATTGATAAAGACATTTTTCATTTGCATGAAGAACCTACCCAACTTCAAAACACCCCTACTAGCACTAATTTTTTCACTAATCCAAAACATGAAATCAATATTAATATGAGACTCGTATCATTTCACATCATTAAGGATAACATGTAAAAAAATAAAAACCAAATAGCTCAAAAATGGTAAAATAAATACGAAATTCTACAACTCCCTTCTGTGAATTAGGAAATATGATAGACCACTTGCCTTACTCAGAGATGGGGAAAACCTCTTTGATGTTGAGATTATCATTTCCAATCATTTAATATATTATTTTTAAAATATCTTCATTAGATCTACCACTAATAGGGACCTTCTACATTATGTCATCCCTATTGTGGTCAATGATGAGGATAACTCTTTTCTTACTAGAATCCCTCTTGATCATGAGATCAGAGACACTCTCTTTAGATTAAATATTGACAGTGCACCAGGACCTGATGGTTTCAATAATGGATTTTATCAGTAATTTTGGGATGTCATTCAATCTTATGTTTATAGGATAGTTAGGACTTCCATTTCTAATGGTATGCTCTCGCATGGGTTGAATGCCAAGTTTCTCTACTTGACCCCCAATGTGAATAATGCTGTATAAATTCAAAAATACAGAACCATTTCTCAATTCAATACCCTTTTTAAAACCATCACCAAAATTAATGGCAATAGACTTTTACTATTATCGATAAAATTGTTTAATGGAACCAATTTGGAATTGTTTAAGGCCGGTCCATTCTAGATTGTATTTTTCTTTCCTCTAAATGTACTAACATATTAAATATAACTTATAGGGGTGGAAATATTTCCATTTATCTTGATAACTAAAAGGCCTTCGATATAATGGATTGGTGTTTTATTTTCATGGTCCATCAGATCTTTGGGTTTAATGATTCCTTTATTAGTATAATTAAAACAGTTTTTAACTCGGACAGTATTTCCATCATTGTTAATGGATCTCCTAAGGGTTATTTTTAATGCACCAATGGTGCTAGACAAGTTTTACCTCTCTATTCCATTCTTTTTGAGATTTTGTAAGATTACTTATGCAGATTGATCACTCCCCTTGTCGAGAAAAATAAGATTAATCCGATTAAGGCTTCTAGGAATTCAAATGTTCCCACACACATATTATATTAATATGATGTCATCCTTTTTACAGGGGGATAAATAGAATATTAAAAATATCAAATGTGCCCCCTCAATGTATGAAGAGATTTCAGGTCAAATCATTACTTGGTAAAAATCCTTTACTTTATTTGGGACAAGGTTTTATGGTAATAGAAAATCCTATATTATTGCAGATTTAGGTATTAAAGAATGATCTCTTCCCTTCACCTATATTGGGGCTCCTAGGTAAGCTTAATTCACTTTGAGATTTGTAAAAGAAGTTTTTACATCAAGTATGTAAGATTCCAAGCTAGTCTCCAATGACACCCTTCTTCAATCAGGAGACGGTCTGGGGCCACGTTCATCTTCTAAACCACCTCAGAATAGCCCACATGATAATTCAATACCTACCGGCCCCACTACCTATGACCACACTATCAATGAGAATCTTAGTTGGGCTAACCAGGTAGAGGAATCACTAGCATAGGAGTATGATGACATGTTTCACCTGAGGAAATGACTGGCTAGAGATGATGTACTGGTTATGTTTTGTCCCAAAGCCACCTCTCAATTCAATATACCAAGAAAGTTGCCAGAAGAATGTGTGCATTACATCTGCTCCAACATATGGACAACTCTCCGCTGGCTGAAATCATTCTTCCTACCCAACGATGGGTATGTAGAATATATCAAGATAATAGGAGGCCTCCTTCTCACATCGACCTGGAAGCTCTTCCTTCGGTGCGACAACAGCGACCTGAGAGGCGTAAAGGAAACCTTGAGTTAGCATGCCTCCATGCACTACACCAGTTTTGCCGCCTCATTGGTGATGCCCCGACTGGAGTCCATATTAGAGGATGGGGAGAACATAGAGCTCTGCATTTCACTCCGCTCCCCGCCCAGAAGAAGCCGTTCGGCTTAATGTCTTGCAATGTCATCAGGCTAGGATAACAATCGAGTGGGGTCCCTGTTCAAGAAAGGTGACACACCCAACAGAGACAGGCCTTGAGTAAGTCCCAGAAGTGTCAATCCCGACAAGAAAAATCCATTCATGAACATCTGAATCAGGCCATCGAAATAATACAACAGGGCACTCTCCTAATTGAGGCCAATCAGCAGTCATTGCTTGCCTCCCCAGAGGGGATTGATTCACAGGTGAACACGACATTCGATCCAGTTCACCCCCAAATGGGGGAATGCAAGATCAGGCAGTCATTGATAGCAGCAGCCACTACCGTAATCCAGGGTCAACCCCAGCCTACAGGGCTGGGGGAATTTTTAACAACAACTACCCCCGTAAGACCAATAAAAATGGGAAGAGACTTAACATCCAAGGAATGGAGCCAACCCCAGCCCTCAGGGCTGGGGGCATTTTTACCACCTCAATAACAACCTCCCCCACAAGAATCAGTATTCTATAATCTAGGGAGGATAGTCAGATAATGAGGTTCCTAATCTATCTCGTCTTCTGAATCATCATCCCCTTCAAGAGGGAGGCATATTGTAAGGTCGTATCAAAGAACTCTTTGTGTCACCCTCCATCAAGGAGTATGAAAGTAATCTCAAGACAGGAAGGGGAAGACCAAAAAAATTTGCAGTAGATCTTCTTCCTATATGGCCCCACGATGTGCATCCAGCAACGCCATAGAGGTTAACCCCATGGGTGACACCGAAGATGATGCAAATCCAGATGGATCAGGAGATGACAGTTCCGTTCAGGCTATTATTCACAACGAATCATCACGTGTGCACTCCCAGAACCAGTGGTCTACCCTAAATATGGCCTCCCCTCCAGCTAAACCTCCACCACTTACCCTACGAGCTTCCAAAAAGGATAATAACAAAGGGCCGGTTACCCTTAACCTGCCCCCTTCTCTCAATAAAAACGATCCACTTATGCTCGAAGAGAGATTCACTCGATAGGAAGAGTAAATGAAAGAATTGAGGTGGCTTAATGTCGATCTACTCTAGAAGAACCCTCTTATTGAAAGCACTTCCCAAGAAGAGCCACACCTTGCACTCCCGACAAATGCACCTCAAAAAACAATGTTTTCCCCAAAAAACAAAGCGTGGTCAGGGCCCCCACCCAATGCGGCGCCTGGCCCATCCAACTTCCTAAACATGGATTTGAATGAATACCAAGACTTTCCTCCACTCAGGAAGAAACCAGAGTGAGAACATCTGAACCCTCTGAAGGTGTCACAAATGACATATGAACCCTTGGTGTCGGCCGAGCTGGATCCTCAGGAAATGCCTCTAGCTACACCTTCCCAAGACCAGGCCCAATAGAATGTAAACTAGGGTCTCGCCAAAACCATCGAGGCACTGACATCTCAATTATAAGAAATGGAAGGTTGATGTGCTCCGGTACAACCAGAGTGAAAGCCCTACACAGATTTGGTGAGCAACACGCCTCCTCCACCCAATTTTGGGAGCACTATATTCCCTATTTTCAATGGATCAAGCGATCTGGAACAACATTTAATGCAGTACACGTCTTATTGTGACCCTATGATGAGAACTCTGGAAGAAAAAGAAGAAGTGAAACTCAGATGCTTTATGTGGACCTTGCAAGGATCTGCCTTCGTCTGGTATATGAGTCTACCATCTCAGTCAATAAAAATCTGGGAAGACCTTTGGTAGCAATTCATGTTCCACTTCAGCTCAATGTTGCCTAAAACAACGGTCAACGACCTCATGAATTGAAAACAGAGGGAGAAAAAGAGGATCTCAGGTTTCATCACCAGATGGAAGGGTCTGACATACTCCCTAAACAGGCCAATGCCCCAAGATGAGATGATTACTATATGCATCAATAACCTCTGAGATGAGCTGCGAACACCGCTCATACCAGTGGAGTTCACCACTGGCTTCCACAATATCTCTACCATTTCCCATATAATTAAAGACTCCCTGCAGCGGACTAATCTAAAGTTTTGAATAGCCTCACAGGCTCCTGCAAAGAGAGAAGTTGGAGCTGAAGCATCCTCTGTCATGCTCAAGCCATCCCCTACGCTTTCTCCACCATCTATGCCTCCAACAAATCATCAAGGGCCCCCTGTATATCAGCAGCCACCTCCTCCCAAGTTGGACGATCAGAGAGGATCGAAGAGGAACTAGTTCGAGGTGTAAAGACACAAAGTATACTAGTTCTGAGAGTACCAAGTTTGTGGTTACTTCATCGCCACTATGAATTGCAATTTTATCCACCTCCCGGAGCCAAGGAAGCCCGAATAAGTCTTCCACAATGACAGGACAGATTACTATCCCTACCATCGAATGTTGGGGAACAATATCCATGAATGATTCTTTTTTAAAGACCTCCTGCAAAGGATGGTAGACTCCAAGTAGGTCGATCTGGGACCACCCCTAGCACATATGACATATATTTCTACCACTGACTCCGACTAAGGGGAGGGGTGGAAAGAAGTCACCAACAAGAAGGGGAAGAAATTTGATTACTGGATGACTCAGAAGACTGTCAATCGAGCTCAGGGCATACTCCGAGCTCAACTACAACAGCCGGTGTTGCCTTCAACAACCCCTAATGCCGCACAACTGACAATATCAGCCTCACAACCCTCCAAAAGTCGTTCATCCATGCATAATTGAAAAGGGAGGAGAAAATAGTAAGAGGAGAAGTCTGCAACGAGGCCAAATTTAGCCCCAAAACTATCATATTTGTTTCCCTCAAACTTGGCGCCATGGGTACCGACCCACCAAATGGCACCCTCAGGGACAGCCGACTAGGTTGACCTGTCACATGACAAGGAGTTAATCTTTGGTTCCATCAACATCGTAAATATAATGGAATCGTTCCCTGAAAAATGGTATGGGTACGAACCCAATTTCCCAATACTAGTGGTCGGGAGGAGGAATCTCAAAAGTAGGGGATACCAGGGGAGGTGAAGTCGTGGACAAAACCAACCCTATGGTTTTACCCTATTCCAAACTGTTAATATCGCAGAAACCTGTGGGAGAGCCCTTCAATGGACTCAGCAGGAGAAAGAATATCCCACCACCTTCACAAGCAGCCACTTTGGCCCCGTTATTCTACAGTACCCATCAGAGGAGGAAAAAGCGTCTAGCTGCCTAGTGCACACAAACAGACTGGCCGGGTCGAGTCCCCAGAATGTGGGAACACCTTCAACATCCGACCCAGTGGCCAGTACCTCCTCGTCACGTACTCTAGCTCCCAAGTTCCTTCTAAAACACTCCTTCCAAAAAAGAATCATGGACCACTAGAGAAAAAGTATGATATCCTTAAGCAGTTGGTGTCGGTACCATCCAAACTATCAATCCTCGATTCCCTGAGTTTATCAGCATATCTCAGAGAGAAGCTTATAGAAACCATGCTCAGCCCCCAGGGGTTTCAAGCCGAGGTAGCCTCCACTGAGAGTTACCCAACAGAGACTGGCCCAACTGAATGAAATTCAGTGATTTCCTTCACCAATTAAGATGAATATTCCATCATGCAAGGACACATCAAACCACTATATGTGTCTGGTACACTAAATGATGTTGAGATCCAGAAAGTCTTTATTGACAACAGCTCTGGAGTTAACCTCCTTCCCTTACAGACACTTCGTAAGTAGGGCTACAGTGAGGATGATCTAATACCCTCATCCACAACTCTGTTGGGTTACGACAAGAGTGAACAGAAGCCAATGGGACAAATCAAGCTAAAAACACTTTTTGGCACTTTGTGGCCTACTTGGAATTCATGGTGGTCCGGCAGAACATAGCATTCAATGCCCTATTGGCGAGTTCGTGGCTACATAAGCACATTTCCATTCCTTCATCCTACCCCTATTGTATTAAGTATTGCATCAATAGGCAAGGTGGAACATTGCACACTGACAAGGCCCCTTTCGAGCTCTCCGAGTCACACTACATTGATGCTGGATTTTATGAGCAAAAGAAGAAGAAGGCTTCGATCGATGGTATAAACTAGATCCCATCTCCAAATAGCTGGGAAATGGTTCCTGATAACCCACTCAAGAAGCTCGGTGAAGACTACATACTTCCCATCAACCATTCTGAGAGTAGGAGTTCGTGTCCAGACACGTACTCAGCTATCTTCATGACTTCGACCATGACGCCTTAGAATAGAAGTGAAGGAATGACAACTAGCCCTCAATTTGGGGGCGAATACTTGAGTGAGGATGCCCACAATGCCTCGCCTCTGGACTCCCAAGAGTCCATGCCATGATTTCTCCCCCCGTCGGATCAAGAAGATGAGAATGTGGGGGAAGAAGCGGAGGAATATCTCAGGGATGCACCTCCTGCATTTGAGAAAGGTATCTCCGCCACTGTGGATGAGCTCAGGGAAATGAACCAGGGTAACGAGGAAGACCTGAGGATCACTCTCATTATTACAACCATGTCTCCCCAAGAGAACGAGGTATATACCTCTTTTCGTAGGAAACATCATGATTTTTTTTCTGGAATTACACAGAAATGCCGGGACTCGATCCTAAAGTGGCAACACACCACTTAGGTCTGCCCGAAGACCACCGAGGATATAAAAAAGCCACTAGAAGGATGCACCCCACACATGCTGCCAAAATAGAGGCTGAAGTCGATAAGATTATTAAAGAAGACTTCATTTGGGAGGTCTAATACCCCATATGGCTAGCCAACATTGTCCCCGTCAAGAAAATGAACTGGAGAATCTGTGTCTGCATCAAATTCAGAGATCTCAGTCGACATTGCCTAAAATATGATTTCCCGGTCCCGATCACTGAGTTATTAATTGAAACAACAGCCTGGAACGAGGCTCTCTCATTCATGGATGGTTATTCTTGGTATAATAAAATCAGGATGGCCCAAGAATACGAAGAAGCCACTACCTTCAGGGCCCCTCAAAGATTATTCTGTTACAGGGTCATACCCTTTGGTATAAACAACGCTAGTGCTACATATCAATGCTCCATGAATCGTATCATTAAACCATACTTGGGTAGATTCATCGAATTCTACGTGGATGACTTGGTGGTAAAATCAAGACAACCCTTAGATCACCTATCAGACCTTGAAACCATCTTCAACAAACTTCAACAACATAGCCTGAAGATGAAACCCTTGAAATGCTCTTTCGGGGTTACCTCAGGGAAATTCTTTGGCTTAGTTATACGCCATCGTGGCATCGAAGTTGACCCTGAAAAGACAAAGGCTATCCTTGGATTACAACCTCCTCACAATCTCACTATTTTGAGAGGATTCCAAGAACACCTGGCCTACAGTAGGCGGTTTATAGCAAACCTGGAGGGTAAATGTTTTCCCTTCACTAGGTTAATGAAAAAGGGGATTGCGTACCAATGGACAAATGATTGCCAAAAGGCATTCGACAGCCTAAAGAAGTACTTCTTAAGCCCATCAGTTCTCATGCCCCCGGTTGAAGGAAGATCTCTTATACTATACATGACAGCCCTAGATTGATCACTTGGAGCTTTCCTCGCACAGAAAAATGACACCGGCAGTGAAAAAAGTCATTATTACCTCATCTGAACCATGAACGACACTGAAACTTGATACTTAAACATCGAGAAGAGTTTTTTGGCCTTGGTCTTCACAGTTAAAAAATTGAGACATTATCTACATCATCATGAAGTACATTTGGTATCACGTAGTAAACCGGTCAACTACATCCTCAACCGCCTGATGCTGACCGGGCACCTATCCAGAAGGGCAGTCATCCGACAACAGTTTGAAAGGTGCTCAGTGGGGAATTCAGGATCGATGATTTCAGAATGAGAAGAATTAGAAATGCTACTCAAGTGATTAGCCACAGGGTTTTCTTTTCCTGGTCTATCTTTCATTTCATGGTCAAATACTTGGAGCATTTGGATCCATATTATTAGCCTCGGTTTGGAATCACTTTTCTTGAGTAATAACTTTATAGTATAATGGTCTATGAAGATGAAGATTTTGGCACCTAAGAAAAAGGGTTGGAATTTATCTAAGTCAAAAACAACTATTAAAAGTTCTTTTCAGTGAAAGTGTAGTGATATTGAGTTTCATCCAATGTTTTTGAGGCATAATAGATGAAATGAGGAATGTTTTCTCTTCTTTGACCATGAACAGCCACAACAGCTCTATCAGAAGCATCACACATCAATTTAAAGGGTAAGGACCAATCTAGGGGTTGGATTATCGGGGTAGATGTGAGAGAAGTTTTGAGTTCAATGAAGTATCTCTTTCAAAAGTCATCTAAATGGAAGGTGACATCATTTTGGAGTAACTGAGTTATTGGGAGGGAAATTTTTCTGAAGTTATGGATGAATATCTGATAGAAACCGGCATGACCAAGGAATGAACGAATGTCTCAAATAGAAGTGGGTTCAAGAAGTGATTGGATCACTTCAATTTTGGCAGGATCAACTTCAATACCATCTTTTGAAACTATGATCCCTAAAACAATCCCATTTGTATCCATGAAGTGACATTTTTCAAAATTTAACACATGGTTACACTTGAAACACTTTTAATGGACTAGAGAGAGTGAATACAAAAAAGATTAAAATGACTCACCATAAATAGTGAAGTCATCCATGAATACTTCGATGCAGTTTTCAATGACTTTGGAAAAGATACTCATCATACACCTTAGTAATGTTGCTGGAACATTGAAAAGTACAAAAGGCATTCTTCTATATGCATATGTTCGAAAAGGGCCTATGAAAGTAGTCTTTTCATAGTCCTGAGGTGCGATTGGGATTTGGAAGTAGCCGGTGTATCCATCAAGAATGAAATAGTGTGACTTACCGGCTAATATTTCCAGCATTTCATCAAGGAATGGAAGAGGGTAGTGATCTTTTCTTGTTTCAACATTCAATTTCCTATTGTCGATGCACACACGCCATTTTTTCTTCACTCGAGTTCTGACTACCTCTCCATGTTCATTTGTGACAACAGTTATCCCACCCTTCTTAGGTATAACTTGAATTGGACATAACCATTCACTATCAGAAATTGGGTAGATAATACCAACTTAAAGAAGCTTGGTGATATCTTCCCTAACTACCTCAAGGATGAGTGGATTGAGTCTTCTTTGAGGCTGTCTAATTAGTTTGGACGATTCCTCAAGGTGGATGTGAGGTATGAAAAGACCAGGGTTGATTCCTGGTACATCATCTGGGGTCCAAACTAAGGCCTTTTCTTCCTCTAACACCTGAACAAGTTTGGAATCCTCCGTTTTGGGAAGTGAAGAAGAGATAATGAATGGATATGAGTGATCATAGAAAATGAATGCATACTTCAGGTGTTCAAAAAGAGGTTTCAGATTAGTCTCATCTTTTACTTGTGGGTTAGAAAACTCAGGAATGGGGAAGGGACTTCATTTGATTCAGATTCATTTTCCTTAATATTGTCCAAGGTGGAGCAGTAGAGATCAGAATTGATGTGGTATTCAAGAGAGTTTTCAAGATCCTCTAAATTGATAGATTCTATGAATGAAAGGTCCACATAAACTTCACCATTTATGAATTTGTTAATCATGGTGAATATTTCACAAGATCCTTTTTAATTAAAACATGAGGAACATGGTGTATTGGGGTTCTATTGACTCTTATAAGTGTCCTCAAAAAGCATGGATTAAGAATGCAGAGTGATCGTCAGATGGGTATCGCATGGCTTGGAAAATGTTGAACTTGACCAGTTGGTCACCGAATTCTATGGATAAGATGCCTGAATGGACATCAATCTTAGTTCTCGCAATCATGAGGAATGGTCTTCCTAGAATTATGGGGAGATTGAGAAGAGTTCATCTCACCTTCCATGTCAAGGACATAGAAATAAGCAGGAAGATAAGATCATTGACTCGGGCAAGGACATCCTCAATTATTCCCTCAGGACTGGTTGTGCTTTGATTGACCAATTGAATGACAACACCCGTTGGATGTAAGGGACCTAGACCAAGGTTGGAGAATATGGATTTGTGCATGAAATTAATTGAGGCTCCTATGTCTGTGAGTTCATCATCGAAGTTAGAACATCCAATTTGGAATGAGACCGTAAAGGTCCTTGGATCTTTTCACTTTATGGGAATAGACTGCTGGGTTGAAACATTTTCGAAGGTCCTATGTTGCCTCTTGTGGTTACACAACTCTTCAAGAAACTTGGCATACTTATGAATTTGTTTAATGGCATCTAAGAGGGGAATGTTGACTTCAACACGTCAAAACATGTCGGGCATTTCAGGATCGGGTTCAAAGGAATTCTTTGGCTTAGAAACGGCTTGAGGAAAAGGAATTGGGTTCCTATGTGGAATATAAGGAGGTGAGGGAATGGATTCAGGTTCATTTTCAAGTTTCTTTTTCTTTTAATTTTCTAGGTCAACATTCAAAGGAGGGTTGGAGGACTTATCTTGAGGCATATCAATTTTCTTTCCCGATCTAAGTGAAATTTCACTTACATTACCCTTGAGGATGGGTAATGGTTGAGCTAGATGTTGGGAATAATTTGATGGTTGCTGATGACTAAGGTGGGATGCAAGTTGACTGATTTGGGTTTCAATGTTCGTGAGGCTAGAATGGGTGAAAGAGGAAAGATATTCCACTGCACTTTCCCATGGTTTCTTGGAAGAAGTGGCTTGTCCCGGATTGGGATTACCTAGATTTTGGTTCTTGGGAAAGTGATTGTATTGGTTTTGGAATTGGAAATACTCACTAGGATAATGGAATCTTCGAGGATGATTGTTCCTTTGAGGTTGAGGAATAAAAGGATAAGGTTGTTGGAAGTTACCAATGCCTTGACCATATTGAAACTAGTTTGGGTTTGGAGGAGGAAATTGAGGGGGATGAGATATGGGATTACCATACCTTAGGCCTTGGTTATAGGAAGAAGAGATGGGCTCAGAGTGAGGTTGGTGGAAGTTTCTAAAAAACTGACCTGATAGATGAGGGTTGGTATTCCGCTGAGTATATGCTGCATTGAGCTCTATTGGTCTAGAGGAATCAGATTGATCCTCTTGAAGTGGTGGAAATGTGACATTTGGTTGAGATGGAGAGTTGTAGATTCTACAGTTATCGAAAGGTCCAGGAAACATTGATTGTAGAGAGGATGAGGTTGGGGATTTGGTAGCCACAACCAGTTGTCGCACAAGACCTGTATGTTCACTTATCCACTCGGTCATCTTGTTCGGATCAATTGATTGATTATCTTGGGATTGTTTTACTTGATCATGTGCTTGAGTATGGAATTGTTGTGTGTTTTCATCCATGTTACTTATGAGATATCTTGCTACTGTAGGAGTTTTATAAACAAGAGCACCACCACTTGCAGCATCAATGAGAGTTCTCTCCATTTCCAATAACCCCTCATAGAAGTATTGAATCAAGAGTTGGTCAGGGATTTGGTGGTGTGGGCAGGTTGCAATAAAATTTTTGAACCTCTCCCAGTAACCATGAAGTGATTCACTTGGGAACTGATGAATACCACTTATTTACTTTCGGATAGAAGCAGTACGAGAAGAAGGAAATAATTTCTCTAGGAAGTTTCGCTTCATGTCATTCCGTGTGGTTATAGAACCAGGAGGTAGGTAGTAAAGCCATGATATAGTATTGTCAGCTAGGGAGAAAGGGAATGCTCAAAGTTGGATTTGTTTCTCACAAACCACTTGAGGCTTCATGGTAGAGCACACTACTTGAAACTCTTTAAGGTAGGGATTTGGATCCATACAGGCTAGCCCGTGGAAATGAGGGAGAAGATGAATCAAACCCGATATGAGTTCAAAGTTAGCTTCTATGTCTGGATATTGAATACCAAGAGGTTGGCAATTCATATCAGGGGTAGCAAGTTCTTTAAGATTTTTTTCCCCAAGATTAACCATATCTAATTCAATTGGTTGGACAAGGACTGGTTCTTGAATTATTTGATTATCTCTTATTTTCCTCCTAAGTTGGTGAAGTGTTTGCTCAGTTTCAGGGTCAAAAAAATCAGAGGGATTTCTTGGAAGGCTACGGGGCATTCAGATAGATTTTGGAAGAAAGATTAAGGCGTGTTTTTCTTTTTATTTTTTCAGTTTATTTTTTCAGTTGGTGAAGTGTTTTTCTTTTTAATTTTTTTTTTTAAATTTTGTTTTTTTTACAATAACCAGAAACTAATGACTACTTAAAGAACCATCCCTAGAAACAACACCATTTGAAAAGCATGGATGATTATCGTTTATCGACCGGTCAAGGTTCTGGTTCTCTTCTAAAGTGTATAGCAGCACTCGGGTAAAATCCTTGGCGATGATACTTTGTAATGGTCGTTTGTTTTTAGTTGATTGTATTTTGATTAGGGGGTATGTTTGCAGAGATTAATTGAAATGATTGATTGACTATAATTGATTTTAAAAAATTGATAAATATTGGGGTGAGTTCATTATTAGGGAGTTAAGCTTGTGATATCCTTGAGATTTTCTTTATATTGCATTTAAATTAACACCCACTTCACAATTTGACGTCAATTATAATTATTAAGCATTAAAGCTTTAATCCAAGCCTTAACTTAACTAGGATTCTAATATCGATCAGTAATTGTTTATGGTAGTGTATTTATGTTTCCAATAATCCATGGAAACCACATGTCAAACTAAATATGTCATTAATCCATGAAATATTAAGTCCAACGTACACAATGTTAAATTAATGAATACTCATCGAGAAAATACTCTCAATCACTTAACATCCCTAAATATTGACTCACCCCAATGAGATATTTACTCATCCATTTAGGTGTTTAATAGTCTGGTTATAATAAATATGATGATAAATTAATAATAGAATAAAAATAAAGGGATTAGAAAAGAGTAGTACGTCGAACACACACACACGAACAAAGATAATAATTAAAAAAGGATTTTAGATTTAATGAGGAAGCAGAAGAAGGGAAGTGGATTCAACTAAATTTAAAATACATTAAGAAAATTAATATTAAACTACATAATGTAGAAGAGAATAAGAGATATTGAAGAAGTAATTTTCCTTAAAATAGAATTACAAAATATAAACTTACAAGTTTAGAAACGAAGAAAAATACAAAAGCGAGTGAAATCAAAGAAAAAAGGAAACGTATATCAAGTGAAAACGTGATTATGGCAGGTCCTCCAAAGACTTTTGAAAGGCTTTGTTCATGCCAATTGATGCTCCTCTCTTCTGAAATGCCAACCCCTCTCAAGGAGATAAGGGGATAGTATTTATAACCCAAGGAGTGTACTGTTTGCTTTCCCAATATGTCCCTCCACTTGAATAGCCATTTTGGCTATTCAGACAGCCGAATATAGAGAAATATACTACTTCAAAGTTTTAGATAATAATGTTGGATGACCTCTATAAAAATTTGGAGTCATTTGGACCTATGTAGCCAAATTTATGGCCGGTT
The DNA here is from genome assembly GCA_963277665.1 of Viscum album. NCBI lineage: Eukaryota > Viridiplantae > Streptophyta > Magnoliopsida > Santalales > Viscaceae > Viscum > Viscum album. The sequence goes on from OY728142.1 coordinate 1,497,107,623, forward strand.
TATTAAACAAATATAATCTATCCATTTCAATCCAATCTTATTGATGTCCAAAATGTGAAATGGATTTTGAATGGGAAGATGACTTTAAAACCGAATTATTTTTTCAACAAAGTAGGCCACCTATATCTCCGCTTTCACAATGAAAAATATCAGATTGATTTTATGATTACATCATTAGATATGTCATGAATACTATACTGATTTTAATTCCCATCCAGAATGGTGGGCTGGATTTCAAAGCTTCATTTGGACCCCTTATTCTTAGGTTTGGGCCTTGAAATTTTTATCCAATACTCATTTAATTATCCCTAGAACTTTGGAGGAGAATAAAATAATTTTGACTTTCTGATTGATCCCAGAAATTAAATCTTCAGGGCTGGTCTAGTTTCATCACAGATTTGGTAGGTCATCTTGGGTGGTAAATGTGATCCTTCAAATGAAAAAATTGGCCCATGATCTCTTCTAATGAAATGTTTTATATTGAATTAGGAATCCTACAAAACAATAGCCACACAATTTTAATTAGTAGGGTGATATTTATTAATAAAAAAGTAAACTAACTCAATTGGACTACTTCGAAAAATGCTCAAAAATGATACTTAGTATTAAAACATTATTATTTCACACAAATTATGCACATTTCATATAAAATCAGTAAAGGGGGTATAAAATAAGTAATTAAAATATTAATAACATCAAACTATTTCCCAATTTAATTATATTTACCCAACTCATAAAATTATGGGTAACTTTTAGCATTCTGAACACCTAGATTATTGTGATAAACTAATTCTATATATATATATCCTTGAATAGAATCAAGATATTATATCATTAAATTATTTTATAATATAATCAGTATTCCCTTGAAGTAAATTTGTCTTATTTTATTCTCTATCTAGTATTAATGAACCAATAATTACGATTTTAGTAGTATACTTATTCTTATCAATGTTTATAACATTTTTAATATATTTACCAAATATTGAATCACATATTAAAATAAAATTTTTATGGTAAAATAATATTAAAATTAATACATATAATTTTTAAGAGTCTAGAAAATATTTTATTAATTTTCATTAGTGTTAATAGGGATATAATGAACTAAAGCATCTCGTGTTGAGGAAATAAGTTTCGAAGGATCAATCTAATCATTGTCCTTCTTCACAAAGTCTCTTCCCAAAATATCATAATTTATGACTAGTAGATAAATATTAATATGATATATCTAGTAACATATATGTTGTATATTCTCTTTCACCATCATAAATTTATCAAAAATAACAATTAGAGGAGGTTATGCTTGAGGATACCCTTCAAACTACCTAGATATATCATCAACATTCCACTTAGTATGATCCAAACAACAAATAAAAAAATTACCATATGAAATGAATTTGTATAAAATTATTGACTCATTTAATTAATATCCATTATAGAACCTGTGGTTTTGGATTACTCATGTTCCCCGATAAATTATTCTAGTTTAACTGTAAATAATTGATATATTTTCTATTGAAAACTATCTATTCTTTCTTATGTTTCATGTAGAGTTCTATACTATTTTTCTCTATGAATATAATCAAGAAAATTATCCATAGTATCTACATCACCCAATGTATGTCTATAAATTGCATGAAATTTAAATATAACATTATGACCAAAATATTTATCCATATGTATGTATATGAGTATGTATATCAAAATGTACATCATTATATATTTCTTCTTGTGAATCCTAAACAATTAAAACATAAATCTATAGAATATTTAAAATAATATTTTCCTCACTAACAATATTTACTATTTCATAAAATAATTATGCATCAAGTTCATTTTCCTCATCAAAATGATCAAAAATATGTGTTAATACTTTTACTAAATGAATATAAAAATAAGAATATTACATTAATTGAATTAAACATCATTTAAATTTGATGAATCATGGAAGGCTATTGTTGGTTTTGACACAATATTATTTATCCAAATTCATGATGAAAATAAAAAAAATTTTGAGATGAAAACATTTCTTTTGACTCCCAAAAAAGGTTGGAAAAAATTTAAAAATTGATGGTGAGTAAGTATGACTCTTTTGGTTTTTGTTTTACATTTATTTATTTTATTTGTTTTATTTATTTTTAGTTTTCTTTAAAATACATACCCACACAAAAGAGAAATAGAAAAATAAAGGGTTTGAAAAATAAAATGGAAAAAAATGAAAGACAGAGGAAGAAGAAGAAAGTGGTAGAGGGAGGAAGAGAGAGAGAGTTACAGGGAAAGAGGTGCCCCTGGTTTGGATTTGGTGGGTTTCCATCTCCATCCAGTGGTGGGTCAACTGCAGAATTTGGGGATCTGATGGAAGTCGATGTTGATCCAGGATTGTGCATCCTCTCATGGTGATGCTTTAACCTATTTCCATTAACCGTGAATGTCCTTTTGGAAGAGGGTTCTTGGACTTGCACTACACCAAATGGGTAAACATTAGTAATAAAAAAATGACCTTCGCAATGAGAATTAAGCTTAGTTAAGTTCAATTTATTATAATAAATATTCATATATTTTATTATGTAAATATTATTAATAATTTTCATATGACTAGTGGATAAAGTAAAGTTCAAAGTGAACTCAGTTTATAAGAAAATATTTTTAGATAGGAAAGCACAGTTGAAATGGAATTGATGTATTAAAATTTGATTACATCCACCATGATAAAAGGTTATTTTATGAAGATATAAAGAGTTTTAAAATTTACAAATTCATACAAAACATATGATCATAATAATTCTAAAAATGAATTATATTTATTATTTATGATTGTATTTCAATTTATTTTTATTATTTCTTATATATTTATTTTTAAAAATCACAAAGGGGGAGAATTTTCATAAAACTCTTTAAGAAATTTTGTTGTTGTTGTTATTATCTTGTTTCCCTATTTAATTTAAAAAGTTGGAGAATGTTTTTAAAACTTTAGAGAATATTTTAATTTTAATCTAATTATCATATAAATAAGGAGAAGTATTTTTTTTAATTTTACTAAATAACTTTCTACATATTTTTTGTATATTTTTTAAAGAGATTTTTGGAGATTATTATCTTTTCCTAATAAATCTTGTTTCGTGTTATATTTAAAATAAAGGGGGATTAAAATAAAGGAAGAAAAATTACATATCTTAAAATCCACATGAGTATATTTTCAAAAATTGTTTATTCCTTTAAATTTTATTTATTTTTCTGTTCTTTACAAATAGGTGATATTTTAGCGGTGTAGTACTAAACTATTTCTTTATTTTGGAACCCCAAACAAAATCCATAAGAAATTTTCTATCTCATGTTTCTATTTAAGTTCTTATGCTTTTATATAATAAACTTTAGATTTATAAAAAACTATAACTTGAATTGATTTATGAAAAACTAATGATTTGAAGTTACGAAATCAGATTACTTGTATGTAATTTAAGAGAACTGTAGCTATGATAAACCAACCCATTGGTAGATGAATCAATACGAAAAGTCCGTATGAAGAAAGTGTTGCTAATACCATTGTAACTGATCATAAGATCTACTGAATTCAACTCTTGGAGTTTATTACGATGCTATCTATAAATAGAGCCATTCCTTGAGCATAAAAAGTATGAATCTATGAGATTCAATTATTCTAAAAGTTTTTTCATCTTTAATATTTAATTTTTTTAAATCATCTTTTGATCATTGTAATTATTCATTATGAGTGTTTTAGATAATAACTTCCATTGTGTGAGTTTGTAATTATAATTGTCTTAGTTTTAAAATTATAATTCTTATATATTCATATCCTACATGATTGAGGGATTCAAAAGATAAAAAGAAGAAGAAAAATATGATCATATGATCAAGGGCTTCAAAAGTGAGGAAGATAGAGCTCAAGATGTTCTTGTTGCGCCCCGACCTGGTGCATTGTATTTTTTTTATTTATAAAATTTTTGGGGTAATATTATTATTATTAGTTATATTATAATTATTAACTTTTCATTTTTTATTTTTTATTTTTTCTTAATTATTTGTCTATTTTTTTTATTTCTCTTTATTTCTCCTTGGTACATCACGCAAGCCCCTCCCCCCTCACCTCTTCAGCAGTGCACTTCCCTCCCTTTTGGCTTCCTCTTCATCTAATGATTCCCACTGTTCTTGAGGATTTTTAGTCAGAAACTTCTTGGTAATCCCTCCTCTTCTCTCTTCCTCTCTATTTGGTCTGACATAATCCTCACTGCCACCCCTCCTAGGTTCAGCATAACCCTAGGGTTCTGTGGGGGTTGATTTAGGATGTTTTATTTATTTTCTAGGGATTGTAATGGGTCTCTTGGTTCCCCTCCTTCACGTTTAGACATACACTATTTAAGAAAAGGAAGATATGGTCTATTTCAACTCATCACTCTTGGATTGAGGTGAGGTTTCTCTTTTTTCCTTGTTCATTTTAGTTTTAATTTGATACTTTGGTAAATTTCAGACTCTCTTTCATCATTGTAGTGTGTTTTGGTCATCACGGTGTGGGTTCGAGACATTAGTAGAAAATAAATTTATGTATATACATGGGTAAGAATTTATATATCTGTATCTTTCTCTTGAATATTCCCTCATGGAGAAAGGAATATATACTTGGGAAAAATGTTATATATATATATATATATATATATATGAAAATGTATATACGTGTAGCTGAAGCGGTCTCGGGTTTCCATTGTCTAAAGCTGCGTGTCTTGAGGTATGTTCCCTATGACTGAGATTTTAATTTGATGTCCTTGATTTACTGAACATTTTAAATATATATTTTCATGTAATTATGATATATATATATATATATTAGGTAAATTTTTTTGTGCTACTTGGATTTGGTTTATTAATTACATGTGTAATTTTTCTAAGGTTGGTTATGTGTTGTCTTTAAGTTTCAAGTGTCATAAATATGTAAAATAGTTTTCTAAATGACTATTAGTTGTCAAATTCATTTATTGGAACTAAAAGGTTTGGTATAATGTATTATCAGTGACTTGGCCCATTTGTCACATTTTTAGGGTGTTGAGTGTTTTTATTCTGGATATTGGAAATACCCTTGGAAAAAGTAGAATATTATATTGGAAAATATAAAGGCATGGTTGTCACCATATGTCATTTTTGGAAATAAAATTTGGTTTTGAATGTGTAAAGTATATTTCCAAAAAAAAAATCTTTTTTGTCGGTTTCTTAATAAAAGTTTAATGACATGTTTGCTTTTTTCAAAACAAATCTCCAATGTGATTTCTAAGGATGGGTTTTGGTGTGAACTTGTGATCAAATAGTGGTTTAAATTTCTTGAAATAATTTAATCATTTTAAGCATGGGTTTAATATTGTTTCTAAATTTGTAGTACATTAGTTGTTCAATTGTTCTTTTAAATGATTTTGGAATCTTAAAAGTGCTAGTGTTTATTTTTTCTAAAATGAAAATATTCCTTGTAAATAATTGAGTCTATTTGGAACTTTAAGAGTGGTTTATGAAAAAGAAAAACCCCTCTTGAGTCATTCCCCTAGTTTGAGAAATGTGATATAAGTCTTAATATGTGTTTTGTGATATGTTCCTAATGATGTGTCTTGTGTTTTTTTTATGACGTGAAATTTTGGGAACTGCTCTTAAGGAGGGTGATTGGTGGTGAGAGGTTAAACGAGTTTTGGATAAACAAAGTGTTCTGTTAATTTATATTAGCTTGATAAAACCTCCCCACCATTTGAAATAGTGCACAAGGGTAACCCTAGGTACTTAGGTGGGCATACTAGGACTAGTATTCTAGATGATTCATAAGTGGTTCATCCTAGTTTCTTCTAGTAGGATTGATGACTAAAACACTAACTAAATATTATGATGATTCGAGACCACTAGGTTATAAGTGTGTTCCCTACTAGTGGCTCGTGCATGAGAACGTAGTTGTTTGTGGTTAATATACCAAGTTTCTCTGAGGTACGAGGATCCTAGGTCCCTAAATAACTCTAGATGCTTATGGATTTACCATGGTGCTTATGATCTTGTTTTCATTTCAATTGTTTCAAACGTGTTGTCTCATTTGTGAAAAATAACATTTAAATATATACTGCTTCCTTTTCATTTAGAAATGTTAATGAATTATTGGATTCTATTTTGAAAATATAGTGTAACAAAAATGCTTTCCTTAAAAATAAAAACTTCTGACTTGAATTTGAAACGAATGAAATACATTAATTTATTATGTGTTATTTTTAAACTAGAATAATTGGGTTTCTTTTTAAAGGTAAGGGCATAAGGTTTTGTTTATCCTTAATATTCCTACTGAGAATCTTGGTGATCATGCCTACTTTATTTTTTAGTTTTAGGTTCCTCTAGTTCGGATCTCTCATGGGGCGAGTGTGGTTTTGTGTTCCATGGTGACCCATGAGGTCACTTGTGGTATATTTTTCTTCTTAGTTTATTTTTATCTCCACTGCTAGTGTTGTTTTTGTTTTGTTCAGTTTATATTCAGTTATATATCTTTTTTATGGGACAATCCATTCCAAAATTTCTCTTTTGGTTGTCTGACAGTAGTTTCTAACTTGTGGGGATTGGGAATGCCCTTCAGGACTTGTCGCAGATCAAATCGAGTGACTGGTTCAGGGTTAACCAAGGTTGGTTCGTGAAAAAATGATATCAAAAGAGGTTGGACCATGTCCGTTGGGGATGTCTGATAGTTTGGAGTTAGGATTATTGGAATTCAAGTGTACGATTGCAGGTAGGTGCTTGATCACCACCTATTCAGAATAACTCTTGAATTACCATGGTGGTTTAGGATGATCTTACCTTGATGTATGTGCTTGGTTCTCAGTTTTCTTCAAATTCCATAGTCTTATTTGGATGTTTATTCTTAGTTTGATGATTTGGTGTTCATTACAGAGGGGTAATGGTTGATGTTCCCAGCCTGGAAAGCCATGTGCATACCATTCAATTGCCTCTGATGACTTCTTATATTCTCCCTCTTTTGGTGCACAGTATTCCAATTCGTCTGCACAAACCATGTGTAGTAGTTTTTTATTTTAGAATTTGGAATGCTGATTAGATCAGTGAATTGGTTGTTTTGGGATGTTCTTGGTGTGAGTTTAAGTTGGTTTTGGGGTTTTTTTCTCGGGTTACAAAATTTATGATTAGTCTTCTGAAATCGTATTTCCAAAATGAAAATCATGGTTTGTTTGAAATTTTTTTGGAAAGTGTTTCGGTTTTTATGGAAGTTATTATGGAATGTAAAATTGGAGATTCTTGGAAATTAAAATTTAGGGATGCTTCATTTTAGGATTGTAAAGGAAGTCTTCAAAATTGTTTTGGAGTTTCAAATTTATGTTGGATGTTTTCTTTTAGAAATGAGAAGGTTTTTTTGATTTGGTATTCCAATGGATGCCCACATATATGGATGAATATAATTGGATGTGGATGGTTGTTGGTACATTTGTATGGGTGCTTTACTTGGCACGAGAACGTATGTATGTGAGGTTTCATAAAATACCAATGTTGGGTGCTTGGTTTTCAAGGATTTTTTTTTGTTTTCCAAAATCATGTTTTGATTAGTGATGTGCTGGGATGATTTTTGTTTAAGAAATTTTAAAAAGGAAAGTGGTTTTTAAAATGGTTTTTTAGCATTCATATGGTTTTTAAATGGGATGGTTTTGAAAATGGTCATTTTTGAAAGAAGGGTTTAGGCTTGTTTGGTGATGTTTATTTGGTATTATTTCTTGTGATATTTTATTTGGTTATAGTTTGGTTTGGTGACATATTAGTCTATGGGCTTGATTATTATTTTTGAGTTGGTGTTTCGAGGGTGAAATGATGTTTTGAGTTTGAGTTAATGATTTTTGATTAAATGTGGAGGCCGATTTTGTGATGTGATTCAGGTTAGTTTTGTGCTTCTTGTTTAAAGTATGCTGCCCAGAAATTTCCAAAGTTCCCCAAGGGGTTATTTTTAGTTGTTAGTTTTACCCAGACCCCAATGGAGTTATGGGGTTATTTTATTTTATTTTTTCATGTTTTCTCTATGTTGGACGAGGTTTGATTGGAGTTTCAGTGTAACTTGAGGAAGTCGAGTGTTTCTTATGTTCATTAAGAACTTCAGATGTTGTGAAGTGCATGTTTTCCTAGTTTTGATTGAAGGGTCATTTTCGGTCTAGAGAAGGGTGATTTCTAACTTATCCTTGAATTTTGGGGTGGTAGTGAGTGAACCATGACAAATAGAAATATTTTTTTTCAAGGTGCTCATGAAGGGTTCCCCATCCGGTATAAAGGGTGAAGTATGTTCTTGGAATGAGTCTTTCTTTAGTTCATGTTTCTCATTCCTAAGACCACACACTCATTTATTTCAAATTTGTTCGATTTGGGCACCCAAATAAATTATTCGTAATCTTCTGAAGGCTTGTCAATGGTGTGTCTATTTGGTTCACTTGGGGAAGTATGTAAGTTGTCTAGGTATAAGATGAAGACATATTTTAGAGGTTTTTGGTTCCTGAATACATTGTAGCAAAGGCTTCAAGACATCAAGACACCAGCCACAAATCTCAGAGTGAAGATTTCCACATAGTCGGGTAGTCTCTAGGTGCGGGGAATGAAAATCCAACCTTTGGAATCCGATGTCAGAGAGATGCCATTGGAATTTTACTTTCCCATGGTTGTCTATTTTTGGACCTTGTTTTGGAAGTCTTGGTGGCCTCTTCTACAATATTTCAATGGTTGTTCCTTATTAGTGAAAACGTTAAATGGTTGGTACTTCTTTGGACCAATTCCAACTTCTAGGTGATTCTTTTTTGGAGATGTATGTGGGATATAAATCATATGAATCATGGTTTATATTGGAATTTGTCTAGCGTCTCTTTTATTTGGATTCACTTTGGATTGGGGGTTTCAGGATGGTCTATGTTGATGTTTCTCCTTGTGTTTGGGGCCAGCTTGTGTTGGTGGGTTCATGATAGGAAATTCAATCTGAATTTTTGAAACTGAATTGAGAGTTCCCATGTGGGTTCCATTCTGATATGGTGGGGAGACCAACTATGGGTCTCACCAATGTCTTCCCCCAAGCTGGTCGGGTGAGAATTAATAAGTTAAGGGGTCACACTAGTGTCTAGGATCTTGATTGGTTTTTTTATTTGTTTCAATAAGGTTAAGTCAGTATTCTACTAGAGTCCTTATATAGTGAGGAGACCAATATAGGAAAAATTAGTGGAAAACATAGTCTTCAAGGTGTTCTTGTTGAGGATACTCTTAGAATATTCTCCACATAACCCCAATTAATGTAGTTTGTTAGCCAATATAATGGGTCGTATGGTGAATTTTCAGTAGATATCTCAAGCGGACTGTAGTGATTTCTATGTTTGGGGTTAGGGTGTTCCAGGTTTTGGTTTTGTTTGGAAATGTGAGTCCCGTGTTGTTGGTTCTTTCACTTGGTAGTCCGGGTCCTGAGGTTTCTGGTCTTGGGAGGAAACTAAGTGCTAGATCCTCAACTGGTAGGGGTTTTGTTTTAAGAATCGTTGTGTCCTTATTTCAAGCTTTGAACTGCTGATTCTTTTGGGACATTATGGGGGCATAAAGTGTCATGGTAGGGTGACTTGTCATGACCTAACCTGGCATGTTGTATTTGTTTTTCTTTATAAATTTTTTTCATTATTATTATTAGTATTAGGTTTTGATTCTTTTCCTTTTTTTCTTATTTCTTTTTATTTTTTTCATTTCTGTTCCTTTCTCCTTGGTGCCTCATGTAAAACTCTCCTCCACCACTTCTATAGATATGTGCCTCCCTCCCTATTGGACCCCTCTTCGCCCAATGATTTCCCCCACTTCTTGAGGGTTTTGGTTGGAAACTCCATGGTAAGACCTCCTCTTCTCTCTTCCTCCCTATTTGGTTTGATTTTCTCCTCCCTATCACCCCTCCTAGGTTCAGATGAACCCTAGTGTCAAATGGACGATGATTTTGATATTATTTCCTTTATAGGGATTTCAACGGGTCTCTCAGGTCCCCTACTTTTCATTTTTACATCTGTTACCAAAGGAAAAGTGTATTTCGTCCGTTTCAACTTGTCAGTCACCAGTTGAGCTGAATTTTATCTTTTTTCCTTGTTCAATTTAGTTTTAATTGGATACTTTGGTTATTTTTAGACTCTCTCACATCATTATAGTGTGTTTTGGTCATTATGGTATGGGTTCGAGTCATCGGTAGCAAATAATTATACGTATATACATGGGTAAGCATGTATATATATATGTATCCTTCGTGCACATATTCCTTCATGTCTTGGGAAATATGTACTTGGGTCAAATTTTATATATATACATATATATTTGAAAATTTATTTATGTGTAGGTGAAGTGGTCACGTGTTACCATCATATAAAGCTGCGTGTCTTGATGTAGGATCCCTATGGCCGAGATTTTAATTTGATGTCCTTGATTACCTAAACATTTTAAATATATATTTTCACATCACTGTCTTATATATATATATATATATGTTAGGTATAATAGTTTTTTCTACTTGCACTTGTTTTATTATTTACATGTATTATTTTCTAAGACTGATTATGTGTTATATTTAAGTTTAAAGTGTCATAAATGCATAAAATAGTTTTCTAAATGATTTTTATTTTTCAAGTTCATTTCTTGGAACTCAAAGGATCGGTAGAATTTATTATCAGTGACTTATCCTATTTGGCACAATTTTAGGGTGTTGAGTGATTTTACTCTAGATATTGGAAATTCCCTTGGAGAAAGTATATTTTTATGTTGGAAAATGTAAAGGCCAAATTGGCACTATTTTCATTTTTGGAAATGAAATTTGGGTTTAAATGTGTAATGGATATTTTCGAAGATTTTTTTCCTTTTTGGATGGTTTCCTAATATAATTGTAATGACATGTTTGGTTTTTCAGAAAAAAAAAATCTCCATTTTGATTTCAAACAAAGGGTTTTGGTGTGAACTCATGCTAAAATAGTGGTTGGAATTTCTTGAAATAATTTCAGCATTGTATGCATGGGTTCAAGATTTTTTCTAAATTTGTAGTATATTGGTTGTTAAATTTATATTTTAAATGATTTTGGAAACATAAAAGTGCTGGGGATTATGTGTTCTAAAATGAAATGTATTTCTTATAAATAATTAAGTCCATTTGAAACTTTAAGAGTGTTTGGTGAAATAGGAAAACCCCTCTTGAGGAATTCCAACTAGTTTAAGAAATCTTACATAAGTTTTAATATGTGATTTGTGATATGTTCCAAGTAAAGAGGCTTGTTTTTCTTTTTTGTGATGTGAATGAGGGGGAAATACACATAAGGATAGAGAACGATGGTGAGAGGTTGAAGGGGTTTTGGATAAAGAAAGTGTTATGTTCATTAATGTTATCTTGATAAAAACTCACCACTATTTGAAATAGATCACATGGGTAACTATGGGTACCTAGGTGAGAATATTGGGACTAGTAAACTACATTATTCAGAAGTGGTTTGTCCTAATTTCGTCTAGCAGGATTGATGACTAAAACACTAACTAAACATTATAATGATTGGAGAGCACTAGGTTATGGGTTTGTTCCCCATTAGTGGCTCGTGTACAAGAACATAGTTGGTTGTGGTTTCTATACCATGTTTCACTGTAGTAAGAGGATCCTAGGTCCCTAATTAACTCTAACTGCTTAGGGTTTCCCATGGTGCTTGTGATCTGATTTTCATTCCAGTTGCTTCACACTTGTTGTCTCATTTGTGAAAAAACAACATTTCAATCTAAATTTTTTCCTTTTCATTTAGAAATTTTAATGCATGCTTGGTGTCTATTTTGAAAATATAATGGAATAGAAACTCTTTCCTTAAAAATGTAAACTTCTGACTTGAATTTGAAAAGAATGAATAACATTTCTTTATAATGTATTATTTTCACACTAGTATAATTGGGTTTCTTTTTAAAAGTAAGGACATAGGGAGTTGTTTATCCTTAGAATTCCTACTGAGCATCTCAGTGCTCACATCTACTTTTATTTTCAATACCAGTTTCCTATTGTTTGGATCTCTCTTGGAGCGAGTGTGGTTCTGTGTTCCATGGTGACCCATGAGGTCAATTGAGATATATTTTGCTTCTTAGTTTATTTTTATCTATACTATTAGTGTTTTTTTTTGTTCAGTTTATATTCAGTTATCTGTCTTTTTTACGGGACAAACAATTCCCAATTTTCTCTTTTTGATGCCCAACACTAGTTACCAGCCTGTGGGGTTCAGAAAACCCTTTGGGCCTTGTCGCAGATCGACTCGGGTGACCATTTCAGGGTTGACCTGGGTTGGTTCGTGATACTTCTGATTCTTTAAAGTTCTTCTTTGAGATGCTACTGATAAATATAGTCAAAGGATTATGGGGATAGGATGAAATACCTTCTGATAGTTATAAAGTAAAGGATACCTTATGATATTTTGAAATTCATGAAAAGTTCATATCAACATTACAGATATACCTTCCACTATGGTTTTATTGTATAATTTTATTAAGTATCCTTTAGAGGAGTATCTGGTTTTCCAAAAAATTCTCCATGTTTTTTAACTTCATTTTTTTATTCTTTTATGAATTTTAGCATCTATAATTTAGATAGTTTTATGTTATACTAATTTAACTCATTCATTAGTAACATAAAATACTGATGTTTTAATTTCCACTATGAAAACTGTAACTTAATACAGTACTTATATAATTTAGTCTGATATATAAACTTTTATCTAATAATATATTCAAAAAATATATCAATATTTGATTCTATATGTAATAAAAAATAATCTTATTATCATAATACTTAAAGAATATGAATTTTTTTTGTTTGTTTTAAAACTAAAATTGTACCCCTTCTTATATATTTTTCAATATCACAGCCAAAAAAATTTATTATGCAAATCAATGGAAATGAATAAATTTCATATGATATTCTTCGAATATTTAAAAATATATCTTATTTCTAAAGAAAATGTAGAATTATGTTTTAAGATATTGCTTTCATTAAAATAATATTTTTAAATTTAAATTTTTTTATTTATTCTTCATTTATAATTATATTTTGACTGACCCTCATATAAATCCTATCCATAATTATTATATACCATGATACTTCATATGTCACTTAATTTCTTTATATAAAAATATTTATTTTTTCATATACCCATCATTCTATGAATTTATATCCATTAAGAATTATGACTTTAAAGGTTTAGGGGTTAATTGATCTACGATCATTATTTTTAATATTAAATTCCTTTTAAAAATCCCATTGATATTTAACCTATATATTTTTTGGATGAAATATTATATCCTTTTATCCTTTCTATTTTTTTCTTTTTCATATTTGTATTTACTTATCCTGATTATAGGAATGTAATGAAGTAAATCAAAGAGTGCACAATATTTTTACATGGTTCACCATCAATGTTTGAGCATAGTCCATGATGTGTTTGATTATCTCAAAATCAGGTAGATTCACTCTTTTTATAAAGTTTTACAATAGGGTATGATCTCACCTTGATACCTATACACAACCTCCAAACATTTCAAAAGGTATACAAACCTATTTCTCAATTTTTAATTCCAACCTAATGCATAAGAGATAAATAATGAATGTAAAAATGAACACAATACTCACTATGATTTGTATTAATCTTTTTCAAAACAAAAATATCATCTTAATTAAGAATAAGTGGAATACTACATTATAAATAAATGAAGATCATACCGCATTATTTTTCCTTGATATTCCATAAATATTGAGTTTAATCATGGAAACTATGTGATAACCCATAAATCTATGTCTAATAATTTGATACACCAGCCAAGGAATCATGAAAAACCATTTTTAATATTTCATTATTTAACCATGGTGTCTTATAAGGTAGTGACTCAAACCCCAATTTCCCAGATCTGGTGTCTACTTTTTAAAATTTGTACAAAATACTAAGAATAACATCCCAAAGGATATAATAGTTTAGTAGACTTTGTAAAGTCAATACACACTTAGATTATTATTACAATTGAAAAAATAAAATACACATCATATTTTATTTTAGAATTCCATTATTCCACTTAGGATGTCCATTAATATCAATCACAAATCACCTACTCATATTATTTGAAAAATAAAACATAAGGGGTGAGCTTGGTTTCAAATTAAGGGTAGGAATAAAATGGATGATATTAAAAAATAATTCATAATAAATATAGAAAGGTAAATAATTGAAACACATACCATTTAATAAATAACAATATCATAATAATACATGAATAAATGATGATCAAATAATTCTATATAAATTATCACATGATCTTGAAAACTTAACCATGAGTATTCTAATTAATCAAATAATCACATGGAATACCAATAACTAAATTTATAATGATGGAATGCATAATTAAGGACATATTAAACACACCATTGAGGCATTGTGCCTAGACATCTAAATAAATGGTAAGACCTCAGCCAAAACCCAATCTAGTTTATCTCATGAGACCTACCAATGCATTGAGGGGATTTATATAACAGGGACCCACCCATCACTTACTAAGTATAATTGATTACTCATATGAATGGGAAGTAATATAATACACATAAACATTCATATTTAAACTATCATATGAAATTTAAATAATTTACCCAATAAATAAAAATAATCAAAAATAATCCAGAGTAAAATTAATGTTATCAACATAGTGAATCCGTAGTTAAACTAATTATAAACATTTAAAGAAATAATAAGGATGGTATCATTGAATTATATCACCATTAAATTATATGTTACATAAATATATGTCTCTTTTTAATGGAAAATAATTTTTAATGATCACTTGAAACATTTCTTATGGAAAATAACATTTTACTGAAAATCACCCCTTTTATATTAAAACTATAAAATTCATAAAATATTATGAAAATCCATTTCTTTGAAAATAAATTTTAAAAGATATAAATTTATATAATATTAATAAAAATATTTTACTTAAAAATAACCTTGTAAATAATAAAATATATATTTAAGGAAATGACATTCATGATGGTAGGTAATTTCACACATACCGTATAGGTTAAAAAGAACATTTCATTTACTTTGTAAAAAGGATAGAAAAGTGATTAATTCATAAAATGAAAAGAAGACTCCTTTAAAACAATTTTATAAAAATTAAAACAATAGTAAAAATTTATATAAAAAATAATTTTGAAATGTTTAAAAACATTTTTGGAAACAAACTTAGAAAACAGAGGGTTTTATGAAAAAGGATTTCTAACCGAAGAGAGAAATAAAGTTGAATTTTCTTAAAAAAAAATTCTCAATAATTTTAAGTACCAAAGAGTTAAAATATTATAATATTAATAAAAAACATTCATTAATAACCATAATAAAAGACAATAGAATTATTTTAAGATAAAAAGTTCAAATAATTCCTCCAAAGGAGACTTGAACAAAAAAATCCCAAATAATAATGAGATTTTGAAATAAACCCTTACCACTTTAGTATAATTAGAATAATAAGAACAATGAAATAAATAACTTCAAATGAAACTTTAAAAAACATTAATGTATTACCCCAAGCTTCCACAATACGCCTCTCTTTGAATAATACAATAGCTTGCGTTGTACGCAACTTTGAGTTCTACCACACCACGACCAATCAAACTAGCTGTTAGGAATAGTAATACAAACATTTTGAAATTTTATAAATTTTATTTTTGAAAATGGAATTTATTTTTGGATTTGTGATATCAAAATTATCTTAGGGAGAATTTTGGGTTCTTTCCTGAAAACTATAAATTTTTTAGGAATAGTGAAAAACACTATGTTATTGTTTAAAACTAATTTTTTATTTAAATAATTATTTATTTTATTTAAATTTATTTTAAGTAAAAATAGATACATAATACCTATATAAGTTCAATTTAATTCATTGGATTCATTTTATAATAATATTTGATATATAAAATTTTATTGTACAATTTAACTCCTTTTACCCAACTTCTAGGCACATTTGCAAATTTGCATAAAACGTAAGATTACCGCTTCTATGAATTGAATTTCAAAACTTATAGAGACAATGCTTACATTAGTAAGTAAAAAATTTTTCAATAGTATGAAAATTATTTTTGGTGAATAGTAACTTTTGAATTTTATTTACCATAGTTAAAAGTAAATAGGGTAATTAAAGGTAAAAATGATATTATAATTACCATAAAACGTGTCCTAATTCTATTAGATAAGTGTATTTCAACCAAAATAAACCTTAGGACAAAAATATGATCCTTTTTTATCCACTTCTATTAGATTAGGACATTTATTATATTTTATTTAAAGGAGAGTTAAAAGTGTCTAATTCATTGTTTAATAACTAAAACAGTTTTAATAAAAGGTTAAAAATATGATAAATTAGAGTATAAATATTAATTATAAATTTAAAAAGATTTACTACATCATTGTATTTTATTTATAATTGTTAGACCTTAAATAATTAAATTTTTTATTATAGAATGATGATACAATAATTACCTTATTACAAAAAGACTAAAATAAATGATGTTATAAATATTAAAATAAATGTAAATTGAGACTTTTGATGCATTATAATAATTTTATAGCTTAATATTAAATTTTTGGGTTTATTAAATTAATTTTTTTTGAATTAATTATTTTGTTATGACTTTCAAAAAAACCAAATACTAAATTGTGTCAAAATTGACATAAATGAGTTTTTAAAACAAATACTATTTTATTAAATTATATAATAGTCCTAAAAATATAATGTTTACAAACAAGACTTATATAATGATATATATTTCATTAAATAACCACTTTATGTTTTCTTGTCATTTTATAGTATGTTTTTTAACCAGTTAATACAAAAATACAAGGAGACATGTTAAATGTTAAACTATTTAACGAAGAGTTAAATCTAACAAATAAGGTTAATATGGTGACAAATACTTGTCTAAAACCTATTGGTTGAGTTGTTTTTGACCCATAACCACCTTATAATCAAAATAAATCCATTTTTATCCACTATAAACATAATATGATTTTATAATAAAATAATATTTCAAGCTTTTCCTAAAGTGACCCTCACCTCTCTTATAAAAGGGCACTCACCATTCTCTTAATTTCACACCTCCAAAGCCTTTTTTATTTGCAAAACTCTTCTAAAATATCCTCCCAAATACACTAACTTAATTCTATATGCCTTAATTTGATCATAAATCCAACTTAAAAAGCCCTTTTGTTCAAATAACAATGAAGAACCCGAAGAAGAGGTGATTACTTCATCACCTCTTTCAAAGTTCTTTTCTTCTTAAACTTCCTATTTATTTATTGTTTGCGTACTAAAATAATAAATACAGTACCCTATACATAATTATATGTCATTATAAACATAGTACAACCATATTAATTATTTTATCCATCCTGTGAATGACAAAGTCACCATACGTGCATATGTACGACTTACCGTCTCTATGTCGTGGTGTAGTTTGTTATTCAACACTTCATTATTTGGATGGGTATAATAATTAGTATAAATGATGTGAATAATAAATATAACATGTTAATAATTCTGTATATATAATATAACATCGAATTACATACTATTTCAACATCAATATAATGATATTGTCGCTCGTGCGTATGTACAGATTACTGTCTCCACGAACGCGATGAGATTCATTCCCCATCGTAACCATTCAAGAACAATTTTCATTTTATAATTAAAAATAATATTTTAGAACTTAATTTCATTCTATATATGAATAAAATAAATCCTATCCACAAAAAACATTACTTAAATAATAAAACATATAAATGAAAACAAATCAGTTAACACCCAAAACAATGACACTACTGAAATATTATTAACAAAGAAATATTAGAAGATCATATATGATATCATATTTATGTATGTGGTCCTTTTATAATTTAATAACAATGATTTAACTATTATACATGATTTTAATGTACCATCAACTATGTAAAAGTACATGGTAAGGGTTAATTTTATAATCTCTTCATTATCTGAGGTTGTTTATACAAAATTATCTACTAGGACCTCTTAATCATCCACATCTATGTTTCTTTAAAATATATTTCAAAACATTTTTAGTATTTACTATACTATTGGTTAATGTCATTTATAATCTCATTTAACTTTTTATAAAATGGTTTGAAAGGAATCTTTCCATCTCTTTCCAAACAAGGTACTTTATGACCTTTTCGACAAATTAAAGAAAGAATTTTTTTTAACTTATATGTACGGTGAAACTATTTTCCGCCATTATAACACTTCAGAAGAATCACTTAGAAGAAAATAATAATTTTTTCAAAAAAAAAATTCTCTTTTATAATTACGTGACTTTTAAATCATTTCCAAATAGAAAGAGATATTTCTCTCAAATAGTTTTGATTTCATCTATGTCAACATCCTTTGTTAGATTTTACATTTGTTTTAAGTTTATTTATTATGATACAATATTCCATTTTGTATTTAAGGTTTTGTGATATATTTTATTGTTGATGTGCTATTTTTATACCATTCATGGTTTATAGTTAAAGTATTGATATTTCATATGCTAGTTTTAATACGAATGTTTATATTATGTTTCACCCTTTTCATATGAGGAATGCATTGTACTTAGTAAGTGACAAACGGGGCCCAATATATCCCCTCGATGCATCGGTAGGTCTCATGAGAAAAACTAGTTTCTGGGAACAAGGCCTTGACAAAATTTTATTTGTAGTCCTGGAACGAGGCCTTGATTATGTGGTTATGATGTCCGACATTTTTCATTCCATAATTATGAAATTAGCTATTGATATTACATGTGATTATTCAACTATTTGGATATCCATGTGAATAAGTAAATTGAATTACTTGATTTATTTTTTTCATATTATTCAGAAGTTTATGTTTAAAAATCTTGTGTTTTAGTCTTATACATTGCCTTAAATGTTTATGTTTTCTTATGATAATTTCCACTATATTGCTATAATTACTGAGCATTTAAACTCACAGCATTATTATGTTTTATTTTTCCCAATATGTGTAGAAGTATATTATAATTGACCTGCAAGAATAGGCTAAGGGATATGAGTGTGTTCAATGAAGACACAATGTTTTAGTTTTTACATTTCATAATGTAATATAAAACGTATGTTTGTACCTAGAACCTCCAAGGCTACTAAACTAATAGGTATTTCGAGACTTAAACTCTTGTGATCATGCCAATGTATTAAAATAATTCACCGACTCCGGGTAACTAGGGTCAGGTAATTACAGCTAGTATCAGAGGAATTTTAGTACAAACCTTGGAAACTAGATTTAGAAAAACTCTAATTAGAGAACATTACCCTAAGATATACCTTGAGGATTAGTGTTGAAGAACTTACTAGAATTTTGGTAATGTAGATATTTTGTGAATTTTACAAGAAATACATCCTTATATGGATATGAGAAGGTAGTGGTGGATATGGCACAGATGTATCTAGGAGAAAAACCTGAAAACACCACTTTGAGCTAGACTCGAACAGGAACTGGTGCACGACAATGGTACTTGCTGCACTCTTGGTTACGACACTCCTGGGGGATATGCTTAGGATAATTCAATTTTTTTTAGAAGAAATTATGAAGTATTTATGATTAAATACTTCCTCAATGAAATTTTTTTATGATTATGGATTATATGGATAAACTGTTCAATTTATGTTAGGCATTTTAACAGTTTGGATTTATGTATTTCGATTAATAAAATAATCTATTGTATGCCATTGTTTAAAAATTGTGCCTAGTAAAAGTAATGAAAACCATATCAATACACATAATACATGTTGGGATTTACCTCCTACTCAAGAAAATTATAGTGGAGCAAGTGATGCAACTAGTGTTGAACAACTTATAACCATACCGGGACAACTCACTCAGGTTATGAATAATAACCTTACCCATATAGAGAAACCTAATACACAATGTGGAGGATAAATGTTAGACCACTTAGTGAGGTAATAACCACTAACATTCAATGGAAATACAAATCCATTTGTAGTTAATCAATAGATAAGTTCCTTAGAGAAAATATTTCATGCTTTGGGGAGTATAAAAAGTGAAGAAGTTTTCATGGTTGTTTATCACCTCACAAGAGATGCAGATCAATGGTGGTAATTAATTCAAAACAAAATAGAGGATAAATAAGTATCAAATATGGAATGGAGGTATTTTAATGATGTTTTACTAGAAAAATACTTTCCTCATGAACATCGAGTGGATATGGAAAGGAAATTTCTGAGTCTGATGCAAATAGAGGATGATAA
The DNA here is from genome assembly GCA_963277665.1 of Viscum album. Lineage (NCBI taxonomy): Eukaryota > Viridiplantae > Streptophyta > Magnoliopsida > Santalales > Viscaceae > Viscum > Viscum album. Next base: position 1,497,127,968 of record OY728142.1, read on the forward strand.
TATCGCAAAGTATGAGGCAAACTTTACTAGGCTAGAAAGGAATGGTGTAGATTGTATACATAACCCATAAAGTAATATTGATCAATTATTTTATGGGTTAAATCCATGTCTCCATCAAGCATTAGTCTCGCAGTCCTTCTCATCATACTTATATATTTTCTCGTGTTCTATCAAGATAGAAAAAGGAATTATCTAAGTCTTCTGATTTTAAAGAAAAGTAAGAGAATAAGAGATCTACTGAACGCTCTGGAAATGGAAAGAAGGGGAATAAGGGAAAAGTTTAATTGCTATCCTATAGTAAATGTGGGAATAAACGCCCCAGTACTTGCCTAAAGGGAATGGGAGTCTGTTACAAGTGTAGATAAAAAGGTCACCAAGCTCGTGATTGCAAAGGGAAAAAAGAGGATGTCAATGTTGAATGCTATAGTTTTAAATAAATGGGGGAATTATGCAAATGAACGTCCTATGTGTCAAGGAAACTTACCTTAGAAAAGGACAAGGGAGCAAGGCCAAGCTCATGCGATCGTAAATTCAGAGGTTGATATTCCGAATGATGTGTTGGAAGGTACATTAATTGTTTCCTCAAATTTAGCCAATGATTTTTTTGATTCTGGATCATCGCATTCTTTCATATCTTCCTAGTTTTCCAATAAAATCAAATATTTCCAAATTGATTTAAAAAGGGAGTTTTTAACCAAGATTTTTGAATCAGTTACCATTATGGCATAAAAATGTTCTTTATCTGTTGATCTTATTTTCATACACATTATTGAATTTGATATAATCCTAGGAATGGATTTGCTTTCAGACCATGATGAAAAAAATATATTGTAAGAATAATGAGGATACAATTTTTGATGATGATAAAGAATACCTTATCTTTAGAGCAGAAACATCATCATCTGTTTCTCATCTAGATTCACCCCCAGTAGCTCTACTAAATTAAATTATTGGGGAGGAAGAGAGTGAAATAACTATGGGTGAGGAAATGAATGTTTAAATAGTGGATGTAACTATTTTTCAATAATATGTTGATGTGTTTCCCTAGGATTTACCTAGACATCCTCCAGAATGAAAAATTATGTTTTCCATTGATTTAATTTTTGGTTTCAAGGCCCATATTGAATACCCCTTATAGAATAGACACTGTGGAATTAGTGGAACTAAAGAAACAACTAGATGAATTGAGTAATAAAGGATTTATTCACTCTAGTATTTCTCTATGGGGAGCCCCTATTATTTTTGTTGAGAAGGATGATGGATCTATGAGTTTCTACATTTCTTACAGGGATATCAATGCTATAATAATAAATAACAAGTATCCTCTACCTCATATTGATGATTTATTCGACCATCTTCTTGGAGCTCAATATTTTTCAAAGATTTACCTATGATCTTGATATCATCATTTGTGCATAAATAAGGATGAAATTCCAAATACAACACTTCGTACCATTTATGGGCATTACTAGTTTACAGTAATGCCTTTTGGATTGACTAATGTACCATCTATCTTCATAGATATAATGAATAGAGTTTTCAAGGAATATATTGTTGAATTCATAGTAGTATTTATTGATGATATCTTGGTATACTCCAAAATCTAAGAAGATCATGAAAATAACTTCCACACTATTATGAAAACTCTTAGAAGAGATGAATTATATGAGAAGTTTTGTAAGTGTGAAATCTAGTTTCAGAAGATTTCTTTTCTTTCCCATATTGTCTCTAAGGATGGAATCTCTTTTGATCCTTATAGGAAAAGAGCAATACAAGAATGGCCATCACCGATGAGTATAATTAAGGTACATAGTTTTATTGGTTTAGTAGGTTATTATTGTCATTTCATCCAGAAATTTTCCCGATTAGCTAACCCATTAACGAAGATCACACGTAAAGGGGTAATTTTTTTGGAAAAACGAGTGTGAATAATGTTTTGAAGAAGTGAAGAGAAGATTAGTCAATGCTTCCATCTTGACTCTACGATTGGGGAATTATGGGTTTGTTATTTATAGTGATGCTTAAAATAAAGTACTTGATTGTGTCCTTATGAAGAATGATAGGGTTTTGGCCAATGAATCACGACAACTAAAAATTCATGAACAAAACTATCGCACTCATGATCTTGAGTTAGTAGCTGTAATCTTTTCTTTGAAGACATGGAGACACTATCCCTATGCTGAAAAATGTGAGATATAAACCGATCACAAGAGTTTGAAGTATATTATCTCACATAAATAACTCAACATAAGGTAAAGATGATGTCTTGAACTACTCAAGGATTACGATATCACTATACACTACCATCCGGGGAAGGAAAATAAGGTGGTAGATGCTTTGAGAAGAAAGGATCGTGGGGTTTTGAACAAGATGAGAGTTGAAAGGGATCCTATGTTCATGGATCTTGTAAATATGGATATTTGAATAATCATGGAAGGTGAAACATCAATACTTTTTCAAATGGTTTCCAAACCATCATTACTAGAAAGGATAAAAAGTTCTTAGACTGATGATGAGTTTCAAAACAAAATTAAATCTTTAAATGATGAAAGATTTATTGACTTCATATATAGAGATGCAATTTTAAAATTTGGGAGGAGGATTTCTGTTCCTGATATACTTGATCTAAAAAGGGAATTGTTGGATGATTCTCATAGCTCCAATTTCTCTATACACCCTGGTAGCACTAAGATGTATTGAGATTTGAAGGAACATTTTTGGTGGGACAACATGAACATGGAGATTTCTGATTATGTGTGAAGATGTATGGGTTTTAAAAAAGTTAAGGCTGGAAGAAAACATCCAAGAGGATTCATGATACCTTTTCCCATACTTGAGCGGAAATGGGATGATATTACGATGTACTTTGTCATTGGGCTACCAAAGACTCCTAGAAGGAATAGTGCAATATGGGTCATTGTAGATTTTCATACCAAGTCATCACATTTTCTTACTATAAGAGAAGATTTAACACTTGAACGTTTAACAATACTATATATTAATAAAGTTGTAAGACATCATGGAGTACCCCTATCAATTGTTCTGAATCGTGATCCACATTTCACATCAAGATTCTGAAAAAGTCTTCATAAATCCCTTGATACTGAACTTCATTTTAGAACTGCCTACCACCATCAAAATGATGGAAAATCAGAATAGACTATTCAAACCTTAGAAGACATGTTGATATCTTTCTCACTTGTATGCGGGATCAATATTTAACTCCGGCAGAATTTTCCTACAACAATAGCTTCTACTCAAGTAGTCAGATGGCACCATATGAAGTGTTATATGGAAAGATATGTTTCACAACGACTTTTTGGGATGATATTGATGAAAGGAAACTCGTAGGCCTAGAACTTATTGAGGAAACAATGGAAAATGTGAAGATTATCCAAACCCACATCAATGCATCTCAAAGTAGGTAAAAGAGTTATGCCAGTAACTGAAGAAATGATTTGGAATTTCAAGTAGGTGATCATGTTTTCTTGAAGGTATCTCCATGGAAGGGTGTTATACGTTTTTGTAAGAAGGGTCAATTAAGTCCCAGGTACATCAGACCTTTCAAAAATCTAGAATTAATTGGAGTTGTACCTTATCGTTTGACAATGCCGCCAAGTCTCTCTGAAGTTCATAATGTGTTCCACGTATCACTATTGAGAAAATACATGCCCGACCCAACGCATGTACCGCCTATGAAGAAATAGAACTAAAACTTGATCTATATTATTGTGAAGAGCATGTTAAGATTCTTGATACTAGAATGAGTGTTGAGAAACTGAACGACTCATCTGGTAAAAGTTCTTTGGAGAAACCATAAAATAGAAGAGGCAACATGGGAACCTGAGGAACTTGTGATGAAGAACCACTTGAATATTTTTATACAGTATTATTATAGAAATTTAGAGGATGAATTTTTTTGAAAGAGGGAATAATGTGACACCCCAAGCTTCCACGATCCACCTCTCTTTCAATAATACAATAGCTTGTGTTGTACACAAGTTTGAGTTCTAGCACATCCCGACCACTCAAACTAGCCGTTTTGAATAGTAATACCCACTTTTTGAAATTTTATAAATTTTATTTTTCAAAATGAACATCATTTATGGATTTGGAATATCAAAATTATCTTAGGATGAATTTTTGTTATTTTTCTGAAAACTTTAAATTTTTTTGATGAATAGTGAAAACACTGCGTTATTGTTTAAAAACAAATTTTTATTTAAATAATTATTTATTTTTTAAAATTTATTTAAATTCGAAATAGATACATAATATCCATATAAGGTCAATGTAATTCATTGGATTCATTTTATAATAAGATTAGATATATAAAATTTTAGTTAACTATTTAATGCCTTTTACCCACCTTTTAGGAACATTTACAAATTTGCATAAAATGTAATTTTACCCCATATGTGAATTGAATTTAAAAACTTCTAGAGACACGGTAGATATCAAAAAGTAAAATTTTCTTCAATAGGATGAAAATATTTTTTGGTGAATAGTAACTTTTAAATTATAGTTACCACGGTTAAAAGTAAATAGGGTAATTAAAGGTAAAAAATATATTATAATTACCCTAAAACATATCCTAATTCTATTGGATAAGTGTATTTCGACCAAAATCAAACTTAGTACAAAAATATGATATTTTTTGATCCACTTGGATTAGATTAATACATTTATTATATTTTATTTAAAGACGAGTTAAAAGTGTTAAATTCAAAGTTTAATAACTAAAACATTTTTAATATAGGCATAAAAATAAGATAAATTAGACTATAAATATTAATTATAATGAAAAAAATATTTAATACATCATTTTATTTTATTTATAATTTTTATACATTAAATAATTAGATTTATTTATGACACAATGATGATGTAGTAATTTCCTTATTAATGAAATACTAAAATAATTGATGTTATAAATATTAAAATAAATGTAAATTTAGACTTTTTATATATTAAATGAATTTTATTGGTTAATATGACATTTTAGGGTTTATTCGATTATTTTTTTCGAAGTAATCATGTTGCTATAGCTTTCACAAAAACCAAATAATAAATAGTGTCAAAATTGACATAAATGAGTTTTTAAAAAAATAATATTTTATTAAATTATATAATAGTCCTAAAAATATTTTGGCCAAGGTACTTATATAATGATATATATGTAATTAAATAATCACTTTAGTTTTGATTGACATTTTATTGTAAGTTTATTAACCATGTAATATAAAAATACAAGAAGACATGTTAAATGTTAAACTATTTAACTAAGAGTTAAATAACAAAGATAAGGTTAATATGGTTACCTGAGCTTGTCTAAAACCTATTTTTTGAGAATATTTCGACCTATAACCACCTTATACTAGAAATAAATCTTTTTAGAGCCATTATAAACCGAAAATTATTTTATAATAAAATAATATTTTAAGATTTTAATAAAGTGGCCCTCACCTCTCTTATAAAAGGGCACTTCCCCTTCTCTTAATTTCACACCTCCAAAGCCTTTTGTATTGGCCAAACCCTACTCAAATATCCTCCAAACAACCCTCAATTAAACTTAGAGGCCTTAATTTGATCAGAAAGCCAATTTATGGAGCCCTTTTGTTCAAATCAAATTGAAGAACCCGAAGAAAGAGGTAATTACTTCATCACCTCTTTCAAAGTTATTTTCTTCTTCCACTTCCTATTTCTTTGTTGTTTCCATAATAAAATAATAAATCTACTACCTTATAAATACTGAAATTTTATTATAAATATGGTACAACCATATTCACTATTATATACATCCTATGAACAATAAAGTCACCATACATGTGTACATACAACTTACCATCTCCAAGTCGTGGTGTAGTTATTCAAAAATTTAATATTTGGATGGGTATAATAATTAGTATAACTAATGTAAATAATAAATATTACATGGTAATTTTTCTGTATATATAATATACTATCCAATTACATATTATTTCACCATCAATAGAATGACATTATCGCTCGCGTGTACGTACGGATTACCATCTCCATGAACACGATGAGATTCATTCCCCATCATAACCATTCAAGAATAATTTTAAATTTATAATTAAAAATAATTTTTATGAACATAATATAATTCTGTATTTTAATCAAATACATCATATCCATAACAAGCACGACTTATGTAATAAAACATATAAAGGAAAACGAATCAGCTAACACACGAAACAATGATACTACTGAAATATTATTAACAATGAAATATTAGAAGAACATATATGATATAATATTTATGTATGTGGTTATTTTATAATTTAATAACAATTATTTAACTATTATTCAATAGGTTAACTTACCCTTGACTAGGGAAAAGTATAAGGTAATGGTTAATTTTACAATCCCTTTACTATCTGAGGTTGTTTATATGTAAGTATTTATTAAGACCTCTTTATCATCCACATCTGTGTTTCTTAAAAATGAATTTCAAAACATTTTTACTATTTACTAGACTATGGGTTAAAAGAATTTATACCCACATTTGACTCTTTGTAATAATGTTTTAAAGGAATCTTTCTATCGTTTTCCAAACAAGGTACTTTATGACCTTTTCGACAAATTATGGAAAGAATGTTTTTTTAACTTATACGGTGGGTGAGGCTATATTCCGTCATTATAATAACTTCTAATATTCCCTTAAAGTATTATAAGAATATTTTTAAAATAATTTTTTTATTATATAATTACTTGAATTTTAAATGATTTCAAAATAGAAGGAGACATTTCTCTCAAATAGTTTTGAATTCATCTATGTCAACATCCTTTGTTGGATTTTATGTTTGTTTGAATTTGATTTATTATGATATAATCTTCCATGTTGTATTGAAGGTTCTGTGATATGTTTGACTGTGGATATTATACTTTTATAGCATTCATAGTTTATGTTTAAATTATTGACCTTCCGTATTCTAGTATTAAAACAAATGTTTAAATAATGTTTCAATCATTTCATATGAGGAATGCATTGGACTTAGTAAGTGAAAGACATGGCCCACTATAGCCCGTCGATGCATTGGTAGGTCTCATGAGACAAACTAGTGTCTTGGAATAATGTATTGAAAAAATATTAATCGTATTCTTATCACAAGGCCTTGACTATGTGGTTATGATGTATGAAATTATGCATTCCATCATTATGAAATAAACTATTGATATTAAATGTGATTATTCGACTAGTAGAATATCCATGTGAATAATTAAATGGAATTATTTGATTTTTCTTTTCCATATTATTCCAAATTTTAACATTAAAAGGATTCTGTTTTAGTCTTATAAATTGACTTAAATTTTTATGTTTTCTTATGATTGTTTCTGCTATATTGTTATCCTTATTGCGAATATGAGCTCACCCCTTTCTTATGTTTTATTTTTACCAGGATATGAATAAGTATATTATGATTGACCTGTATGAATATGAGAAGGGATATGAGTCTTTTCAATGGAGACACAATGTTGATGTTTTTTCATTTCATAATGTAATTTAAAATGTATGTATGTTTCTAGTACCTCCAAGGCTACTAAACTAATCAGTCTTTAGAGACTTGATCACTTGTGATCATGCCAATGTTATGTAATAACGAACCGACTTTGGGTAGCTAGGGTCAAGACGTTACAATTAAGAGAAATATATTCATGATATAACATATCAAAAGGGGTAGTATATACACCACAAAAGGCATAAGTGGTCAATATGGTGTACGTCTCACAGAAGTAGAAGTGAAATGAGAAAACCTTACCTTGAGTCTGAATTGTCTCATACATTCTTTATCTTCTTGAATAATAAAATTATGTTAATTATTTAATTTCTTAATAACATTTTTAAAATTTATTATTTATTTTATACCAATTATTACCATGTTATATACAATTACTTAATATATTAAGTTCACATCTGGTGTTTCGATGATATTTAAATTATGTGATAAAAACGGATTTGGTAGGATGACTATTTGTATAAGAGGTCATTATTTAAATATATATAAAATATTAATAATGAGATAATTATAATATTTAAACATTAATTATAATTTTAAGACCATTCATGATATATGGTTTTGAGAAATGAAGCACTTTATGGTGATGAAGATGATTGGTTGTATGTATGCATGAATAACAGATCAAATTTTCAATGATATTTATGGAAATAAGTTAAGTAATATTTTTTATTTACAGAATTATAATAATATCATAAATACCATATTATTTATTTAAATACACTTATAAATATTATTCTTGTGGCGTGGTGATGAAAATAGAGTCACATCTCTTTGTGAAGGCAGTAGTCCGCACATACACGAATGATGTTATCATATTTTAGTGATAGAAAAGGTAAGAAAAAAAATAATATATGATAATTGGGGATTTTTCATGGATACCTAGTCAATTAAATTATTATTTTACTAAGAATTTACCATATTGTAAGAACCTTGGGTCAATCACAAGGAGGCTGATTACACACACTAGATTTTTGTACTGTCACTATTATAAATTAACTAACATAAAACTAAATTATATAATAATATATAAATTGGGGGTGTGGTTGATTATGAAAAATACATTTAATATATATATATTAATGAAAACCCATAACATAAATAAAGTAATTAAATGACCCAAATAATTCAAGAGATGAAAACTGTTCCCCTTGAGGGTTCATAGTGTGGTTGTCATTATTATTTAAAATATGTATCAATGTTTTATTTAATGTTGAGATCAATACCTTTTAATATAAACCCACTCATTATAATGGTATTAATCTACACTGATAACTCTTCTTATGGGATCAGTATATTTAACATAAATACCTAATTCAATATTGACAATTTGAATGACATATATATTAATGAGAAGGGAAAATGATTGAATTAGGAGGAAGAATATATTAGTAGAGAAATTAGGGTGATAAATTACCATAATAATTTTAACTAATACTAAAACATTTTAATAAAATGTAATAAATCAATAAAATACAACAAAATCAAACACCACCACTTCCCCCTTGAAAAATAGTGAGGGTTTTTTCTCGACAAACATGGAGTTAAAAAGAAGTATAGTGGGAGAAACAAAAAATAGAAAACAAATGAAAGGAATATAAAAACAATATGGATACTGTAGGGTCCTGAAAATTCTACAAGGGGAAAATCCAATTACCCCTAAACTTGGAAGAGGACTGAACTGGTCCCCGCCCCGGCTCCCCGCAACAGCACGCAGCCGGTTCGGCAGACTGCCCTCCCGCAAATCCGCGGACTAGAGTCGTCCGTGAAATAGAGGCGGGGACCTCCGCGGGTGCGAAGCAGGATGGGTTTCAGGCCGGTCCACCGCCGTGAGTCGCCCCCTCCGTGGACTGATGTCATTCGCAGGACAGAAGCGTAGAGGTGCACAACCACAGAGCAATTCCACGGGTCTGAGATAAAAAAAAATTCTTGGTTGACCGAGTCATCTGCGGATGAGGATTCCTTCATGGGATTCTGCAGAAAGTGTCATGGGACCATTGATATTGCATCCTCACAACTCTATAAATATTCACCGAGGGGCACCAAAAATTGACAGAGGAAGGACGGGTGAAAACCTATGGGGAGACATTGGAGGAATCACTCCCAGCGGTGTTCCGTGGCCATCTACGGACCCCATATCATCTGCGGACGAACTCTTCCGCAGAAAGGGGAAACCAGTCCACGAACCACATACAACCAGCTCCTCTGCGACCAGCCCATAGCGACCATTTCCTTCGTGGATAGACTCTATGAGGCCACCCCTTCCGCATACTTGTGTCGTTCATGAAATGGAGGCGAAACCCCTCCGTGGGCGCAAAGTAGGACTGGCACTAGCCCCTTTGCAGACACCCTTCGCAGAAGGCCATCCTTCGCGAGCATCATCCTTCGCGGATAGTGTCCTTCACAACCAGTCCTTCACGGACATCTCCTCTACGGCCAGTCCCTCATAGTCGGCTCCTTGCGGCCAGGTCCTCCACTGACACCTTTCACGGACACCTAAACCGCGAACCACATGCGGCTCCCTCATGGCCAGTCCTTCGCGGCCGGCACCTCATGGACAGCTCCTTCGCGGCCAACCCCATGTAGAAAACCCCATGCACTCATTGTTCCATATCGCGGGGGCTGCGCCCCTGCACCCCTAAGCCGGGGTCACTCCCTGGCTGCGGTCCCGCCCCTGCGGGCCGGACCCTTCTCTACCATCACTGACCCCCATGAAAAATGGACAGTCTCACCACGAGCTTCTCGGGCCGGAATGTCAGGATTTTCCATTACACCCTTGTGTCACCCCAACACCCTTCTTATAAATTCCATGAGTTGAGCTACTCCTCATGACTCTCATTTAACCCCATTTCATAGATCCTTTTTCTATGTTCATCCAGAAAGGGCTGCCCTTGGGTAAGTCCCACACCAACCATTGCTGGGTATCTCCCACCTAGTCTTCCTAACCACATGACATTAAATTGTATTGAAACAGTCCTCTCTACATGACTCTAAACTGTAATGTACCCTATGTTATAAGCATAAGATGCCTCATTCCATGTTTACAGTGACGTAACTTCAAGAGTACTAGAATCCATTCAAACATTCCATCACTCCATCTCATGCTTTGCATTTTCTTCATTCGGATCTTCATCCCCTTTCATGTCTGAAGGGACCCCCTAACGGCCTAGCCTCATGCCACATCGGCTCACCTACCGTCCTGGGCCCATGCCCCGGAAGACTTTGGAAAACACTTCGAGATAGGTCCTGTGTTTCGAACACGGTCATTATTCAACCCTCATTTTTTCGTCCCCGTTTCAGGCTAAAGTGATATGAATGCTGTGTTTCGAACATAGTCAACAGTTATCCTCCATCACCATGCCACCCTCATTGTGTTCCGAATTTCAGGCAAGTGATTCACACTTTTTATCTCCCTTTGTTTTAACTTATTCCAACGCCCTTGGCGTTATCCCTATTATGCACTTTTTCATAGGCATTGGCTCCCATTATATTCCCCAACCACCAATGGGTTGGGATTTTCTCATGGCTAGACATGACGAAGACACCATGGGCCTTCTCAGAGTGTAAGACCCAATTTATCGCCATGGGAATCCTCAGAGTGTAAGACCCAATCCATCACCATGGGCCTCCTCAGAGTGTAATCCCCAATCCATACTGTGGGCCTCCTCAGAGTGTAAGCCCCAATACACTTCTCACGGATGCACCTTTCACGACGTGATCCTCTGGTCCTTGCTACCTCTTATTTCTCACATCGATCATGACTTTTGTGGGTTTAGAGTAAGCATCGACCATGACATCCTCTTATGGTCCTCCTCAGAGTGTAAGCCCTAATCCACCCTATGGACCTCCTCAGAGTGTAAGCCCTAATCCAACATATTGGGCCGCCTCAAAACATAAGTCCCAAGCCAATGCGAACTACGTGGACTTTGATCCCTACCTCTTAAACAGGGTATGTAGGAAGCCTCCATGAGGTTCAAGCCCACCCCCCATCGGACCACCCAGTCCATCTTCACGATGAATCCCCGATGCCAATCCGAACTACGTGGTCTTTGATCCCTATCTCCTAGGTAGGGTAGGTAGGAAGCCTCCAATAGGTTCAATACCAACAACCGGTCGATCCGACTATCATCACATCTGTTCACCGAGATGCTCCCAGCACCGTCTCAATGATTCCAGACTCCACGTGGTCATTAATCCAACGAGGGATGGTAAACCTCAGGCCTAAATGATTCTGAATCCCCTACATCTAGATGACCATTGCCCACTAGGGTTAAATCCATGGATACTATGTTTGGGTATAAACCAAAGATTCACGAACATATAAATACGTCTTAAATCTATAAGAGTGTCCCGGTACAAGAAATAATTCCCCCCTGAAAAAGGTGTGATGAGCCCGAATTCCAATCCTCTCGACTAATGTGAGTTTTTATGAGTCGATGGTCAGACCATCCGGCGAACGCCTGCTTTTGGAAAGCAGGTCCATCAATCATTGGATACGGATCCTTTGGGCATTTCGAGGATGAATTCCAAAACGAAACAGATACAATAATATAAATTCAAAATAAAAAAAATATTACAAAAAATTCAATCCAAAAATTTCCTTGAAAATGTATTTCTTCAACAATTTAAGACAAGGTACATATTCATAAGGAAAGAGGTGAAAAAATACTCACTCCAAAATTTTATTTCCAAAGGTTTTAACCTGAATGAAACATTAAATAGAAAAATTTTAAAAAATTTATTCATTTAAAATGTTTCTATACTTAATATAAGTTCACCAAACAATTTTTATCTTTATTAGACTCTAGATAAAGGAGTTATGGTTAATTTAATAATTTAAATTAATTTGTCTAGGTGACTTTTCGTATTCTAGTACTCTAACATCCCATGACATTGTTACCTTGAATACGGTATAATATCACAAAGAATAATTTATTAACATTTTTAATTAATACATTATATAGTACCATGTTGAATTTTAGATTCTTTGGGAATTTAGTTCTAGATATACGTTCCGATCATTAAAAATGATCCTTTCTATTCATAGATTTCAAGGCTCGGATTGTGAGATGGTTTTGGACCTCCAAATGATATATTTATATTTGGGTCAAGAAGAAAAAAATTAATTCCAACATATATGGATTCCTAAAAAAATTAATTTTACAATTTCAATATGTTTATATAAATTTATGGCCAAAGTATAGAAAAAATTTAAAACAGTTAAAATCCAAAATTAGACCATTTTTAAAATTAAGCTCAAAAAACATATAAAACCTAAAAATGTGATAATTGCCCATAAAATAACACTATGGTGGGATTATAAGAATTTAATTACGAATGAAATTTATTAATATATTAGCCTCATCACTCTCTCACACTTAACCAATGCACTCTTAAGATATTATCTAATACCAAGGTAAAAAACATCCCAATGTATAAATAACAACATAATTAAATTATCACTTCTAAATAAACATAATGCATAATATATGGATAATAATTTCCTAAATACTAAAAAATCATAAAAATACATTCAATATCAGGTTAATAATCATGTGAATATCATACCTACCTCCCCATAATAATATTTCTCTCTTCACTCAAGTATTTTTAATGTGAAGTGTATCTAATTTCCAAGAAGAGGTGTGTTATACATATATTTTCTACCCTCCTAATATCTTTAATTCATAGTGTAAAAAAAGATCCAATACCATGGTATTTTTCATGTGTTTTTATGAGGATATGGGTTTTTATATTTTAAATGTAAAAACCTCAGAAGTAGAATGAGGAGGTTTAGTCTCTAAAGTGAAGAAAATTCATGAAAATAGTTTTGCTCAAGAATGATGTTCTCCTCAATCAGCTCGAATATGAATCACCTCTAAACACCTATTTCATTACATGGGAAGTTGAAACTTGGAATATAATCATAAATGATAAATTTATTCCATATTTTCCCTATTTTTATTATTATTTCAGCTTGAATTTAGTCTGAAATTTCTCTTTAAAATTTAAATTTTGAGGAAAAAGAGAGAACATTTTTGATCTTCAAGTATTGGTGAAATAAATACTCAAAATTTCAATGATATTTGGGATACCATCCATCACCCAATTATGAATTTTTTTCCACAAAATAAATTTTAAACATTGTATCATTATCAATTCTTATCAAACAATTTCTTTAAATTAGAAAAATACATCCCATCTTCTCCCTCCTCCACACTTGAGTTCACTAATGATCATGAATTTAAATTTTATATAAGGTTGTAATGGGATAAATTTATTTTTATTTTTCAATATAACAATTAATTTCATGGATTCTAAGGGATTAATAAAGTTCATATGTAAAGGTATGTCAATATGAGAGTTAAATGTAAAATCATCTTTCAAAGTGACACCTCAATCATAATTAACACATGCCATGAACTATAAAAACATTTAACATTATAAAAAATATTAAGTTATGGATCCAAAAAATTTCTCAAGACTATAATTAAAAATATAAATTTTAATAATATTTAATAAAATTTATAAGATCTCTTAATTTAGGAAATATTCTTAATTTGGACAACACTAGTGTACATGAGTTTCACAATCAATAAAACTTAATCAAATTAAAATATTTGAAATTAGAAAAAAAAATACATTATTCAATGATTTGTGTCCTCAAATTTTCAAATCAATAAATGTGAAAAAATACCAAGATGGATCGATTTTCCTAATGTATTTTATTCAGCTCAAGAATCATAAAAAAACCAAAAAATTAAAATAAAAACATGAAAAATTGAAAAAATAAAATGATTAAAAATAAATTGGAAGCTCAAAAAAATTTCCTAAAAATATATTTACATATACACTACACTTATTCTATTTACTAACCTCCTTTTAGTTCAATTTAGATAAATCTTTTCATGCATAATTTTAAAATGACAACAAACTATATAAATAAAAGGAAATATACTACTTAATTTATTTTTAATTGGAATCCTTGAGTTATGATACTAGATGATACCACATTAAAACAAAAAAATGAAAAAATTATAAAAGTAAAGGAAAAAAATATATAGTGGGAATAAAAGAGATAAATCTTGGTTTGACCCCATGTAGATGATAGATTTATAATACCATTATTGGGCAGTTGTAGTGGTTTAACACAAATCCGAAGTTGTATGGGGTTTCTATCTTAGAAACCAAAAAATATTATCTCTTCAGGAACTCTTAAAATTGAACTGTTCAAGGGAAACCAATATATAGATTACATTAGATCCTCCCCCATTTCAATTTGGTAAAATTTGGATGACTGGGGAAAGAGGAAGAATGATTCCTCTTCTTCTTCAAACACAACTACATTGAAATTTTTGTTAACTTCATCATAGGACTATGTAGGTGAATATGATATATCCATATGTTTAGGAAGGAAAAATTTAGTGAGAATTTCATTTTTAAGAAGATAATAAAAAGTATAATTAAGTTTTAAATATTTCCCTTCATTTAAAAAAGACTGATTGTTGATCTCTTCAGGAAATACCATAGGGAATTCTATCTTAGAAGGGTCATACTCTTTATATTTTTCCAAATAAATATATAGGTATAGAGGAGTTGATTTATAATTTTCAAATATAGTAGAATCACTTAACTGTTTGTCTTTAACAAAATATTACCAATGTTTTTACAAATCTTGTTACGCTATAACAATTATTTCACTTGGCATGACAGCTTCAGAAACCCCTTCAAAAATTGGTCGAGAGAGGTTGAATGGATCATCAAGTTGAAGATTTAAGTTTTAAATTGGGTTATTAAACTTCATATATAGTTTTAACAGGTATTTAATTCTCATAATCTTATCATTGTTTCTATTTTATCGATAAAACATGAACTTCATCAACTTTAGCGGCCAACAGTGATATTAACTAGATTTCTTTGTTGTGAATTTTAAAATTTTATTTAATCATTATGGAATATTATTCCATTTTAATATTACATTTATATTCCCTAATACTGGTCCATTCATATTAAAACATACTAAAATAATCCATGACCCATGTAAAGAATGCTATGCAATAAAGCTCTTTTTTCAGTTTTTTAATTTTTTGTGGTTTTTATAAAAAACAGTTTGTGTAAGTGCTTAGGCTCCCTAGAAATGGAAAAAATCGAAACTAAATGAATTTTCATGTACCCCAAATCTTCTAAATTATTAATTCACTAATAATTTACCGTAGTGTCTTACCCAAGGGTCAATCATAAGGAGGCTACTTGAAATGCATTGAAATTTTCTTTAATTACTATTATAAATTAACCGATATAAAACTAACTTATATAATAATATAAAAATGTTGTGTGATTAATTATGAAAATATATATAATATAATATATATTAATGTGAAAACAAAAAATAATGAAATTAAAGATAATATATAAATAATTAATAAGAATAAAACAGTTGCTCTTGAGGGTTCATAATTGTGTTATCATTGTTATTAGAAACATGTATCATTGTTTTGTTAAATGTTGAGATCAATACCTATCACTATACACCCTCTAATTATAATTTTATTACCCTATAACAAGACCTCTACATGTGACAGTAATCTCTTCCAAATCAATACCTTATCCAAACTTCACCGCTTGAATGACTTAGATATCAATGAGAAAGGAAAATTAATGAATATAGAAGAAGAAGACATTAGTAGAGAAAGCAATATGACCACTCACCATAATAAATTTAAACAATAATGAAATATTATAATTAAACATGATAAATAAATAAATAAAAATAAACAAAAATACCACCACTTCCCTCCTCAAAAAACACCCAGGGTTATCTCTCCACAAACATGGAGTTAAAAAGAAGTATGGTGGATGAAACAAAAAATAGAAAACTAAATAAATGCACAGAAGAATAATAGAGATACACTAATAGATATTAAAAATAAAAATAACTATTTTAGAATCTTTATTGCACCTTCACCCTTGAAAATGTCTATCATTTTTAATGGAAGATGAGGTACATATTTATATGAAAAAGGGTTGAATAATTTTCTCGATTTTTTTACCTATGTAAGATTATGTGTTTACAACCCATTAAATTAGAAAATTGGGTAACATTTTATTCATTGAAGTTTTTATATAATCTATATTCATGAACCTAAAAAATTTTAACCTGATTTGACATCATATGTAGAAGTTATGACTGATTTAATCTGGAACATTAATATGTCTTGGTGAAATTTTGTATTCCAATACTCTAACATCCCATTCCATTATGACCTTAAATACTGCAAAATATCATGATGAATAATTTATAAAATATGTTCATTGATACCTTATCTATATCGATATTTATTTTCATCTTCATTGTAATTTTATTTTTAGAGATATGAGCCTATCATTAAAAATAATCCATTTTGTGCACAAAATTTAAGGTTTAGATTGTGAGCTAGTTTTAGATCTCCAAATGAGATATTGAGCTTCATATCCAGAAGAATAAAATAAATCCCAACATGTATAGAATCATATAAAATTATGGATTTTCTAATATCAATTATTTTAGGAAAATATATGGCTGAAATATAAAAGAAAATTAAAATCGTTAAAATCTAAAATTAGGCTATTTTCCTAATTATTCTCAAAATACTTCTAAAACATAAGAAATGTGACAATTTCCTATAAAATAATACTATGGTGGGATTATAAACATTGAATCACAATATTTTTTTTTTGAAATTATTATCCACATAAATATATTATATTTTTATAATGAAAAATATATCATTTATATGATAATTATGTCATGTATATATGGTATTTTCATCAACTTTATCCTTATTACCTTCCATGGAAAGTATTTGTGAAAAATTAATCACATTACTTTGCGAGGCGGTAGTCCACCATACACATGACCAACATTATCATATCCCCCATAGAATGGAAATTAAAAAGTTCTATATGATATAATGACTCCAAAGGTGTAATTATATTTTTAATATAATATATATATTCTATATCCACCATCATACCCCATCATGAGAGGTGTGGATTAAAAATATGTCATATCGGTTTGTGAAGAAGTAGTCTTCCGTACACACAAGTGATGTTATTGTTTCCCATTTGAGGGAAGAGGAGATATCTACTGGCCATGCCCTTAAAATAATAACATACTAGTATATGAGAGATACTAGTATTATTATATTATTATAAATTAGTAATATTTTAGGGATGTGGAATAATAAATAAAACCAAAATGCATAGTTAGTGATTTTATCTCTTCACAAACCACCTTTTTAGGATTATACCTTATGTATTACTATAATATATTTACAAACAAAGAAAGGATTTTGGTATGAGGTAGTGGAATTTGGGAAGTAATTTTGGTAGATCTTGGATAAACCAAAATGTTTGGAAGGTGTGATAATGAGATGAGTGGGGTGGCCTTGTATAATTGAGGTGAGTGATACACTTGTAATTGTTGAAAAGATAAAGGTGTTCCAACATTTGTGACATTACATGAGGGTCTAAAATGGATTTTTATCAACAATTAGATATAATAATGTCTAAATATTTCCATACAATGAGAGTTTTAAAATTATTGGATCATTTAACCATTATCTTCTTAGTTTAACCCCTATAGTAAATCAGTTTTTACTTTAATCGTGGTAAATAATTTTTAATATTTCTACTATTTATTATAGAAAAAATTTATATGAACTTATTAGATAATACAAATTATTCTTATTCTAAATATAGAATCTATTTTTATAAATTACATTCACATATGAGAAAAAAATTAATTTAAAATTAATCCAATAGAAGTGCTGAGAAAATGGGATTTCAAAGAGAAATGATAAAAATTTACAAAGTTTTGATTTAAAAATTCAATATGAAAATGATTTAAATTATTTAAATTGGATTAATAGATATATAATTGAACTTTTTTTTAATTTAAAACTAATTTTAAATATAATTAATATTTATTAATAGTTTAATGGAAAAAGGGAGTTTTCAATTAAATTCGGTATCTTTCACTATTAATCAAAAAATGAAACTTCTCAAAAAAATGACAAAAATTCACCCTATGATAATTTTAATTTTACGATTTTAAAAAATTCATTTCATTTTATAAAATAATTTTTTAAAAAAAATTCAGAAATTAATTTTATCATAATTGTGCCAGAAGTGGAGAAATTTTTTTCTTATAAAAATATAATTTTTCAAAAAAGATTTATTTTTCTATCAAATAGTTATTATTTTATTTATAATTAATATATAACTATTGAATCTATTTTATACATGTGTATCCCATATAATTTTCATAATTTAGGTATTAATATTCGTACCTTCTAACTTAATGGTTGAGTTATAATGGTTTTGTTTAAATAATAATATTTTAATAGAGTATCAAGTTTCATTCAATCACAATGTTTCATGAATTGAAAAATATTGAATTTATTGAATTTATTTAAAAATAAATATATAATGAAGTCTTAGGATGTTATTTTCTCTTATAATCTTGGTGTTGTGTGTCATACAAACTATCAAGCATGATGTTACTATTTTAAAAGTTTTGGGGTGTTAAATTATCTCTCCATAAATAAATTGCATACTCATAATTTAATCTTGATCTTAGTAATTAAATGTCTAAAATTTTAAAAAACCTATATTGAAATCCCACATTGTGATTAGGGTTGATAAAAAATCAACTCGATAAGAGATATAGTGAAGATATGAACATTGAAGTAAAGCATAAATAAATATAGTGAGTGATAGAGTATATTGATCAAAATAAAGTTAATGATCAATGGAAAGTTAATGACATAAAATCTATATATATGTGATGATTTAAAAGACCATCATACGAATAAAAATAAATGTATTAGGATAATTTTTTACAATATATATTTTCTAGAGTTGATGAATTCCTTTACCTTGTATACTGAGAATACTTAAAAATATAATTACTCTATATATTTCTACATCATAGGCACAATATCATATGTTGGTTATGGTTCTATCATTTTACAGTTAATTTCTTACTACTATAAATGAATATCCAAGATTAATTTTTGTATGAATGAAACACTAAAATTAAATTTTTATAGATCACTTGATCTATAAAATAGTGAAAAGTCTTTCCTTATATTTATAAATATTTTACAAAACAAATAATGTTATCACAAGTTATCCAATATAATACAATAATCTCCAAACCTCAATAGTAACACCACATATTCAATATTAATATTTATCAATAATATTTTTTATCTAAAAATGAATTATTAACCAAGTAATCATGTTGGTAAGTGGTTAGAGTTAAACCCTTATCATAATTTGGTTACGGGTTCAAGCCCCATGGACTTTTTGGATGCAGTAGGTTATCACCCGACATGCAAGTTGTCCTGTTTCTAAAACCATATTTTTATAATTCCTATATGGTTCCCAAATTTTAATAACCCACAATTAACTCAACATGAAAGATTATATAAACAGTAAAGGTTTCCATTAACTTAATAAAATACTCTTTATTAATAATATAAAAACATTAGGCACATATTAAGGGTTATCATCACTCAGTAATGTGTTTTCTAAGATGTTCAAATTTCCACTGAATTGCTTTTCTAGGTCATCATTACCATTAAAAATATTCTCTCAAATAATTAATCAAATAGTACTTCAATACTATCCTTATACATTTAAAAATTCTTATATCCATAATATCATTGATTAAAATACTCCTATAATATAATTATTTAATCAAAACACATGCACATTAACCATTCCACTTAATCTATTTTAATATCACAAGATTGGTCATGACCCCTTAGCTTATTTTGAACTATATTCCCTTAACTCTTAGGTAATTAATTTGCATAGTAACCTAAATCCTTATATTGGAATCACTAGACATTGGTAGATTCTATATTTCCCTTGAAATCTCGATCATGGTGTAATTTTTCTCCAAACATGAAGAAAAATCCTTTTCCTTTTAAGCATGTACCAAGGTGTTTCCTTCCACAAGTATCACATTAGGTAAAATCCTTATTTTCCTTATTCCCTTTATACATTTTATGTTATACCATCCACTTATTGTCTTACTTCCCTTCAAATCCATAGGACTTAGAGAATTATTTCTCTATCTTGATATCATGTGATACTATATCCTCATATGATGACAATTTTTTTGAGACTCGTTCCGTTAAAGGATTGGATTTGTCCCATAAAAGAAATAGTCAATATTTCTCTTTGGATTACATACATTATTTTCATCATGCCTTGCTAACCTTATAAATTTAGATTCATACATAGAAATATTTTCCTCTTCTTTCTCTCTTAGACTCAATAATTATCTCTACATATCCTCTTTTTTTCTCATGACGAAAATATTTTTATAATAAGAGTACCTTGAAAACACTATATTATATGTTTTCTATTAATTATTCATCATTAGGGTTTTGAATTAATGATAACCATTGATCTGTATATCTTGAGAGATGAAAAAATACCATGAAAAATTTCTCTATCTCACAACTTCTAAGAGTGAGAAATATATTCTCTAATAAATAGATCCATTGTTCAGTTAAAAATGGATTTATAATCCTATTTAATTTTAGAGGTCGCTGGCACATGAACCAGTATAACATCATTATACCACTTGGTGGATAATTAGGTTTCTCATATGGGAAAGGTATCAAACCTGAGTCAACTATGCCAATATGGTTATAATTTGATCAGTTCTAGCTATAGATATAGCTCCATCTTTATTAAATTTCTTAAAAGGGAAATCCCTACATGAAGAACATACATTGATATATTTCACATTCCCTCTATTAGGTTCCATTTCGATATAATGTAATACACTATATTAGATAATAACATTATGAAACATAATGTATAATTCCAATACTTGTGAAAACAATTACCTAAACCAAAAAATATATGCATAACTAATCTCATAATCATAAACATAGATTATTTGGGGATATCTTTATTTTCAAATCCAACGTAATGTTTTGAAAAATAAAATGTGAATTTTCTTAAGCATATCCCCTAAGATTTTCAAAGTAGTATCATAGTAAGAACCTTTATTATATACCGTGTGATGATTGGGTCAAGCCCAGTGTTCCATTTTTAGATTTATTACTCCTAGAAATATCTATTCTAGAGACAAATCAACTTACAGTATCCAGAAAGGTATGTATTTCTAGGAAAAAACACATAATATCTTCCTTACCAAAACATTAGGATGTTATTATATACTTAATATCAATTTCTATCATTGGTTTATATTCCCTAATATATGTTCACTTAAATATAATTCCTAATGCTTCCACCAAAATTCCTTTTATACAGACTGTAGTGACCCCGACCCCATTAGCCCAAGCTGATGTATACTTTATTAAATTTTCATAATATATAAGAAATCACATATCAAATGACTAAATATTTTTGTAGTATTGGTAAACTAGACACATATGTGATATTATTATTTCAATTTAAAACGTAAAATACATAGAGTATTTTTTTTAGAATTCCATTATTCCCATTAGCATATCCCTATATATAAATCACAAATCACATCCTCATATCCTATGTAAAATAAAACATGATAAATGGGGGAACTCAAATGCTCAATAAGGGTTAGTGTATAAAAGGATATCTGAATAAATAAAGAATAATGAATATTATATGGTAAATAACAAAAATAAATTCTATTTAATCAATAACTTGATCATAATATAGAAGTAATAAATGACGATCAAATAATTCCATATAAATAATCACATGATATTGAAAACTTAACTATGGATATTATATCTAATTGGATAATCACATATAATATAAAATGTAGAATTCATAATTATGGAATTTATAATGATAGAAATACGAAACATACCATCACAACCTTATGCCAATAAATCTAAATAAATGGGAAAGGCCTCAGCCAAACTAAATCTAGTTTGTCTCATGAAAAATATTGATGCATTGATGCAGTATTTATAATTATGCCTTACTTATAACATACTATGTCTAGTGCATTCCTCATATGAAAGAGTTAAAACATAATCCACAAAAAAATTATATTTATGCTAGAATAAAAAATCTAAATACTTTCCAAAATTAATAATCATAATCATAAACCATCCAGAGTAAAATGAATAGTATTAACATTCTGCATTTCCAGTCAAAATATCATAAACCATCAAGATAAATAATAAGGATGAAATCATTGGAGTATATCCCCATTAAATTTCAAGTCACGTAAAATACTTTATTCTTATATGGAAAATAATTTTGAATGATCACTTCAAACAATTATTGAGAAAAATAAACTTTTAGTTAAAATTTATCTTTTTATTTTAAAACAAAAGAAATCCAAAAATATTGTCAAAATCTGTTTCTCTAAAAATATATTTGTTTTAAAAAATTCCAAAATATTAGTGAAAAAAAATTATTTTAAAGGAAACTTATAATATTTTGAATTAATCTTCATACAAATGATGGTCATGATAGTGGGTAATTCTCTACATGTTATATAAGTTGAAAAGAATAATCTTTTTTCATTGTAAATCGGACAGAAAAGTGGATTATTCAGAAAGTGAAAATAATATTCATTTAAAAAAATTATTTTTAATGTAAAAAATGGGTAAAACATCTTTAGAAAATCATTTTAAGAGGTTGAAAACATTTTTTATTTTTTTAGAAAACATGGGTTTTGATGAAATAGGATTTCCAACTGAACAGATAAATAATGTCATATTTTCATAAAAAAATCAATAATTTTAAGTACCAAAGAGTAAAAAATAGTACAATTAGATAAAAAAGTTTCTGAATAACCATAGTTGAATAAAATATATTGAGTTTAATATAGAAATATCAAATAATTTCCCCAAGGGGATAATTAAACAAAAAAACCCGAATAATGATGATATTGTGAAATAAACCCTTAAAATTTTGGTAACTTGGGAATCATAATCCCTATGAAAGAAATAAGTATAAATTGGGTGTTTCGATGATATTTGAATTATGTGTCAAAAATGACTTTGGTAGGTTGAATACTTGTATAAGAGGTCATTATTTAAAAATATACAGAATAATAAACATGACATTATTATCATATTTATACAAAATTTATAATTTTAATATCTATCCTGAAATATGTCCTTAATAAATGGAGTGTGTTATGACCATGGAGATGGTAGGCTTTATGTACACGTAAGTGACGTTTCCATTTTTCAACAAGCATTATAGAAAAGCGGTAAGTAATATTTTATCTTTAAATAATGATAATAATACCATAAATATCATACTATTTCTATAAATATACTTATATATATCATCCATGAGATGTGGTGATGAAAATAGAGTCACATCACTTCATAGAGGTGGTAGTCCACACGTATAAGAATGACACTATCATCTTTTAGTTAGTGAAAAGGTAATAAATAAAATAATATATTATACATTAATAATGATAAAAATTACATTAATATCATTATTATTTCATGTATATGAAATATATTTATTAAATTTATCTATATTACCTTTCATGTAAAATGTTAGTGAAAAGCGAATCACATCCCTTCGGAAAGTGGTAGTCCACTGTACACATGAGCGACACTATCATAACCCTTATAGAATAGAATGTAAAAAGGTATATATGATATAATAAATAACGAGGTATATTTATGTTATAAATATCATATATATACTTTATATCCATCATAATAACAAACTGTGATAGGTGTTAAAGGAAAATGTGTCACATCAGTTTGTGAGGTGATGGCCCGCCGTACACATGAGCAGCGTTATCTTGTACCATTTTATAGAAGAGGCAATGGATATTTAACATTAAATTAACTTAATAAAATATAATTATATGGTATAAATGGTGATATTTTATAATTATAAATTAATAATATTTAAAGGACGTGGAATAAAAAATAATACAAAAATACATGGTTAGAAATTTTACCTCTTCTCAGACCACCTCTTTAGGATTATACCTAAATTATTCATAGAATATATTTATGAAACATTAATAGATTCTAGGATGAAGGGATATATATAAGGACTTTATGTGGGTATATCCTTATAAAAAAATTGGTTTAAATGTGAAAATAATAGAAGAGAGGGGGTGAACTTTCATATGTGAGGTTAGGGAACACATGTAATTTTTTAAAAGAAAAATGTATAACAACATATTTTAAAGTAAAAAAGGGTAAATATGGTTTATTATCAATACTAATACATAATAATGTAAATATATGGCTATAAAATTGGTTTTGTACAAGATTTGGGTAATTTTTAAGCCTTATATTCTTAGTCAAACACTCGATAAATCAGTTTTTACCTTAACCACGGTAAATAATTTTTTCTATTTTACTATTATTCATGATAAAAAATTAAGGTGAACTTATTATATAATATAAATTATTATGATTCCAAATATTTAATCTATTTTTTCAAATTACTTTCAAATAATTGGAAAATTTTAATTTAAAATTAACCCCATAGATGCGACGAGAAAAAGGGGTTTTAATGTGAAAATTTTCAAAAGAATATTATGGTTTTATATAAAAAATCAATATTAAAATCAGTAAAATGAATTTAATTTAATTAATAGATATATAATTGATCTAATTTTATTATAAAACTAATTTATAATATATTTTAACTCTGTTAATACTTTAATAAAATAGTAATTTTTAATTAAAAACAATACTTTTCACTATTCATTAAAAAATGAAACTTTTCATAAAAATAAAAAACATTAACCCTAAGATAATTGAACAATTTTTATTTCTAAAATTAAGTTCACATTATGTATAAATTTGATAAAATTTTCAAAAAAATAATTTTATCATAAGTGTGAATGAAGTAATAGAACTGTATTCTTTGAAAAATATAGTTTTTCAAAAATCATATCATTTTCTTTCAAATGGTTCTTATTTTAATTATAATTAATATGTAACCATTTAATTTATTTTATACATATTTAACCCATATAATTTTTACAATTTAGTTAGTATTATTCAAACCTTACAACTTAACGTCTATGTTATAATTGCCATATTAAAATAATAACATTTTAATAAATTATGGAATTTTGTTCTAACCTAGTGTTTCATGCATTGCAAGCAATAAAAGATATTGAATTTATTTAAAAATAAATATATCATACATACCTAGGATTTTATATTATCTTATAAGTTTTTTGTTTTGTTTCATACACACTATCAAATATGATATTCTTATTTTAGGAATCCTGAGGTGTTATATGGAACCTCTACAATAAAAGAAGAGCTAGATAAGAGAGTGAGAGATTAAAAACTATAAACATGTTAATAGAATAATTTTTATGAAATATTGTTTCAATGATATATGAATATTTTAAAAAATGATAGATACTCTTGGATCTAGAGTGTTTAGTTACACTTCAACCATAATATAGGTTCTGTTAAAACATGTTATAATGTACTTTTTATTATAACATGCATTAATTAACTTTTGAATAAATTTAATATTAACAAAAAATGTTTAAAATTAATTTACACATCATAAAATGATTGTTAAAATAACTCATATATAATTTAATAACTATATAATAAATACACATCAATATTAAATATCACATAATGTTATCCCTCCCTTTCATAACAACACATGCGATATTCATTACATATTATGTAGTTTATTGAAAGTGTAGTGAATAATTCGTCCAATATCATATTTTCAATAAAGTATTATAGAATTTAATGGTTCCAAATATTTGTACAAAATATCATATATACACTCTCATATTTTGTATATACATTATCTATCATTATAAATTTTCATTCATATAGCCTTATGTGTATCCCCTTGGGCCTTTATAAAATTTACAATGATTATGAAATCTTAATTAAAATCCATAATCAAAGAGATTTATATTGAAAAATAACTACCACCCATGCTATAAAGGAATATAATGTGATCACTATCAAACAAAAAAATCTCTATAAAAACATACACAGAAGATGTATCTCTATAAATCACATGTATATCATGAAATCCCTTTATCCAAGATATTAAGTCTTTTTATGAGACATGAAACATGAAAAAATGTATATTACAACTCACATATTCTTGATTCACTAAAATAGTATAAATAATATTGTTAAATACATTAAAATATTAATATACACTGCTATATTTTATATAATATGAAACAATATGGGTTATATCACTTTACATGATATGAATAGTACTGGAAAAAAAATGAGATAACTCGAACCACTTAAATATAAATTTAAATAGAAGATATCATATAATATGTATTTAATATGTCATGAAATCCTTTAAAAGTTAATATATCATGTTATATTGATTATTTAAATGTTAAATAATCAATGAGGATATTATATCCAGTTTATAGTATATGTTACAAAAGTTATAATGTACTGTGATTTATAAAAGTGTGTTTGTAAAAATCTTGACCCATTATTAATCCTTGGAGTATCCTGAATATTATTTATAATGTTTATAAAAAAGGATACAAGCATTGAGAGGTGACCATCCTAGTGAAATATTCCCCATATTAAATTCACTTATTCTTTATATTCTCTTTAAACTGAAGGTGATAACATACTATAAATTAAGGAAGGTCTTATAGATTTGATTACCTATTCACGTAGACATTCGATTAACTTCATATATAAGATTCTTCTTGATATTTATTATGGATATTTATCTTATATATTTGAGGTGTAAGGTTTAATTGATAATAAATAGGCATGTCATTTATATGTTTATATTCTTTATAAACCTCTCTTGAATATATATTTACATATATTTTTTATCATTTTTGTTTAATTTATACTCACTATAATTTATAAAAAAATCACTAAAATTAGATTCAAAATTAGTGAAGTTCAGAGGAAAATTCATGTTCTGGGAAATATAAATTTTTTAAATAATACACCATATCAAAAGCATCAATATACTAATATTACTGGTTATAATTTTACGTGGAATAATCCATTACATTATGAACAATACAGAAAAATGTGATTTTAGATATTTTTATCTATGATATAACTAGGTCAAGTATTTCAAAACCAAGTGTCATGATGATTGACATTATACTGATAATAGAATTCACAATGTAGTGAATATTCAATGTTTTGTGACATCACTGAGTACAATATAGTGATACCACCACCTTTGATATGGAATACATTGTAGCTTGTGATATAAGATATGACCATGTGTTTGAATATTGATATAGGTTTTTCCTATATCTTATACAAGTATATAAGATGTTTTTTGTCTACGATATAGTATAAAAAGTGTTTTTTCTTAAACTATATATGCTTCTCAAAAGGTTTTTACATGAAAAAATTATTAAAATACTAGGATTTGAATATTATAATTTTTCTAAATTATTATATATATAAAGTTATCATATAATATATATGAAATATTATGTGTTCATTTTCATGAATTTTTTATATTAATTAACATAAATGAGTTCATATATTCTAGGTAATTATTAAATATGAAAATTTTATATTTATTTTAACCAAAACATTAAAATTATAACAAATTTAAAAATTTTATAATCATATGAATAACTTATATATTTTATGCTTTAATTATTAAGCATTTATAAGGCTCATGACTAAATATATTATTTGTTCATTTATTCATTCATTCGATATTATTAAATATTCTTATTATATAAATTATCCTTATGTGAATATTTATATACTTCATTTAAATTATTTGAATTAATTATATATATATATATATATATCATACCTTGTATTTAAATATTTGTAATACTAATTACAAAATAATATTTTATTTTATTGAACCAAGGTTAGTGATTTACTCGTTAATCCTTCAAAGTAGTTTTTTTAGAATTATTTATACATATTTTGAGTTTAAATAATGTAGTATATTATATTAATATTGACTAATAGTCTTCGGATTGTGAGACCTTATTTTAAAATTTTCACTAGTCTAGGGCTTTCAGATCCGTATAGAAAAGTGGGAGCTAACTACCAATCATACCATATATGATCCTATGTTGGATTTATGTTTCTTAAGATTTTAATCTATTTTATGAAAATTTATTCATGTAAAATTTTTATTTTATACAAAATAGTATGTATGAAATATTATAATTAAAATTCAATTGTGGATTTATAACATAAACAGTTAGTTATATAAGAGTAATACATGAAAATTAATAAAAAAAATCTTCATTTAGTTGAAGATAGAAGATGTAAAATTTTAATTCATAGAATAATGCATAAATATAATGAAAAAATAATATACAATATAATGTATATGTATATATAAATAAATAGTGAAATAATTTAAAACACCAAGTTTAAAATTTATTCTAAAGTAAACACTCAAAAATATCTTGATCATTCAGTATAGGCGACCTCAATAGTTAGGTTCCCATGAATTATCTTGAGATAGGTAAGTATAATATGGGTGGACCTAATGGTTATGTTCATATACATGGTGTGAAATTTGGACCAGCCAAAGTCGGGTGTACTTAACTCTTACTTTACCATATAAATAGTGTTTTAAATATTAATTAGATGAATTTGATCATGTTTTGATCACTAAAATATCTAGGAGTTATATATAATTTAATTGGAATAAATTTTTTCCTAAATTGAAATGTGATGTGATAATATCCAAAGATAACTCAAAAAACAATGAAATATGGTCTTATACCATTAATAAATATAATGTGACTATATAGTCATTATTTTTGTGGGAGTGTATTGAATAAAATTTTTAATTAATAATTGTAAAACATGATACTCATCTAAAAAATTATTATATTATAGATTAATATGGTACTAAATATAACCTCAAATATTTATTTAAAATTAGTCTTATAATAAAAAAATAAATGTTATTAATTTTACTTATCAGTTTAGAGTATGATATTATTTCTCGATATAAAAGAATAATTTTTATTTATTCAAGAAAACACTTCCTGAAAGGACATCCACTGATGAATCCAAACATGAGGAGAATAAATCTTAATTTTAATATATAAAAGGCTTCATTGATATCTCTAAACTTATTTCTATTTCAATAGAATAACCATTATATAAGAAACATAAGAACATAAAATTAAATTGGATGATGTATAACATAAATAGATTATTTCACGAATAATAAATTAAAGAGTGTAATGATATTTTAAAGTGGTTGTTGCATTATATTATAATATAGAGGACTTTATTTTCCACTCATGTGATCAATATTATTGTGTGCATAAATAAACTCAAATGATCGAGGTCGCCACTCAGGATAGAGTTTTTTTCTAATTTATCATGAAATCATTGTTATAGAGGTTTCATTAATTAATTGTTAATTATTACAAAAAAAAATTAAATTTACCCAATCCTATGAATTTTTTGGAGGCTTCTGAGAAAGAACTGAGAGGTTCTGGATCAAGATCTTTTACTGTCATGTTAAAGAATAAAGGTATTTTTTCAAGAAGAAAATGAAGAAAGTCTATAAAGAGTCAAAAAATATGCATATTTGTGTAAAATGTAATATAGGTCTCATAAAGTGTTGATGGTTATATTGTAGAAAGATTAAAACATGGAAATTCAATTTCTCTGAGTACATTGAAGAATTTAGGAAACATCATGAAGAGTCTATTTTTTATTTATATTATATAAATAAAATAACTTTTTTTATAATTTATGGAGGTATGATACTTTTTATGCATTAAACTATTATTAATACATACAAATACTCAAAATTAAATAGAAATTAATAGAGTAAGTTGGGGGTATATTCTAAATATATAAAGAAAGTATAATTTCTTCATAGGAAATAATATATTACTTACTTCATATAATTTTATTTTTCATTAGTTTATTTTATTTTATTATATCTTGTTTGAAGAGATAAAAACATATTATGTGTATAAAAAATATTATTTTTTGAATGAAATATATTTTGATTAAATAAAATATCTTATGACATTAGTATCTAATAAGTAACATAACATGAAATTTAAGATAAGGGTAATGGTATTAAGATTTTTTAAATATTTAAGTAAGAATAATTTATCCATTATTTTAAATATAAAATTAATTAATATTTTACAATATCATACTTTTATAGTAAGATTATTATATAGATACATGTTTGAAAAATATTCATATTAGATATGGTATTGGTAATTTTTTATAGATTTTATAGAAAATAAATAAGTTATTTTTATTGGAATGTAATTTTTTCCATGGAATAATAAAATTAGAAATTTATTTTCTTAGAGAAAAGTGAGGGTACATTTAAAATATGTGATGTTTAAGTCTAAAAATAAAAAAATTAAAGGAATAATAATTTCTATGATACTATTTTGATCCAAGTGAAAGTCATTGAGTAATTTTAATTATTATCTTAGTTAGATGAAAATAATTTATGATATATTGGTAAAGGAAATATTTTTATAAAAGTTATATTAATGTATATTATAAATACTTTTGATATCAAATAAATAGTTTACTTAAATGTTGAAATCAAGAAACATAAGATTATTCTTATTAAATATTTTTTTTAAAAATATATTTTTGTAAAACATTTACACTTGATGTTATGAAAATAATTGTATTAAAAATTAGTTAAAATGTTATACATAAGAATTTTGAATTCAAATCGCTTTATTACCAAAATATATTTTTAAAATATACCACCTCATTAATGAGTTTAGTTGGAGAGAATGTGTAATGATTTGTTTTATGGATACACGATGGAGATGTAGGATTTATGGGTTGATGTAAGTGTTATATGTTAATGTGACATGTTTTAATATGACTATAAAAATAGAAAAACATAGTTCCATTTAAGGAGTTTCTATAATTAGTAGGATTGATTATTATATATAAATTTATATATATATACATATATGGTTTTATATATATTATGAAGTTATTGATATTATTAAATAATTATAATATAAAAAATGTATCATTTTATATTATTTAAGGTAATTTTAACTTTATAATTCATCCACATATGCGATAATTTTTACATGTGAGTATAATGATAATTAACTCTTCATATGTAAACCTATGTGTTTTCCCTAATCGGTGAATGTTATGGAAATAAATGAGTTATACACAACTATTAAAATTAATATATGTAGGGGATAATATAGAGAGATATAGTTCATTGAAGAGAAATAACATGACCTATTGATTGAGTTGACTCACATGAGTACACTAGATGGAATTATATATAAAATTTCACTGGTATAATTATGGTGGTTGTTTCATAGTAACATCTAGTACCATATGATAAAAAAATTATCATATATGTTAACCTTAATACATTAATATACTTATTAAACTATCTTTCAGGTTGATCCAATATAGGTTTTTTGGGGTATGTTACTGATCATGCAAGAGATTTTCTTAACCACAATTCAATATATCCTCTTTGTCCTGGGGAAAGACACATGGTCTCTTGATAGAGTAAAAATAAGAAAGTGTATGAGCATACATAGTTGATTTACATGAATAATAGTCATTTATTAAATAAATAACATGTGATATATTCATCCATTTTATGCAGTATTTATATGGAGAATTGATAATGTACGTGTTTAGCTGTACAAGATTATAATTTTCCATGTCTCATAACTATACTTATTGTCTTGGAAATAGATATTATATGATTATTCATTATTTATAGAGATATATCTAGTGGATACTATTATTGATATATAAGTGTTTGATGGAGATCATACCAAATCCTTATCTATCTTGAGTATCCCAAATTATTTTCTAGATGCCATACTTTTCTTATGGTTATAAATTAGGAATTTAGAAGAATTTTTACACTATAAAGGCCCAAAATGTTACATATATAGGTTGTGTGAATAATAATATAATTTTAATATAAATTGTTTGTCCAAAATTATGATATTTTATATGATTTTTTATCGCAAAGTGTTTTGAATTTTATCCAAAATGGAATTTTAGGTATACTTTTACATATAGTCACACATAATGTAATATGATTTGATATATGAATAATATATAAGATTATGTAGTTGAATTGGTATATTGAATTTGTTTTCCTTACTAAAACCATATAAAGGGTTGTGATAAAGGTTATATCATCTTACATGATATTGATAGTGTTAGAAAATGAAATTGGATATATTACACCAACACCATCTTAATTTTCATAAACTAAATCATGTAAGGTTTAATAAATACATCATGTGGTTTTTAAATATAATTATAACATATTAAATATTTTTAATATGTTATAAAATTAATGAAGATCTTGGATTGAGTTTACAATATATTCTACAAAATTTGAAATGCAATGAGATTCATTAATGATAACTTGTATACGACTCAATATATGATTAATATTTTGAGTGCCCAAAATTATAAACATAAATTATATAGAAAGGAAACAATATTTTATAGATGATAAACAAAAAAAATATTCCTTGGATGAATCTCTCTTATTATTCCATACTTGTTTAAACTAAAGGTACCAACATACTTTGAAGGATGGGAATCTATATAGAGTTAATATATGATTCAGAGAGATATTATATTACATATAGAGTGAAATTTATTTTTATTGTGTTCAAGTATTTTTATTAATTTCATTATTGGTAAAAGGTTTAATTAATAATAAAGTGGAATATTCTTCATTTTTTTGTATTTCTTCTAAACCTATCCCAGAAAAATATTAGAATGTGGGTTTTGTATTTTCTATTATATTTAAAATTGCTATAAGTCCTAAAAACCCCTATATATAATATTTTATTAACTCATTAAGATATAAAAAACACATTTCAATCAATTATTCTTGATCATATATTACTTTAGTCTAACTCAATTGAGATTCTGAATGTCATAATTTTCATATATAAGAATAAATCCCATATTGATTTAAAAAACTCATTGTATGATAAAAAAATACCCAAACATACCATGATTAGATTAATATTTATGAATATTATTTGAAACATATTGGATAGTGTTATATTTCTTAATAATAATTAGTGTAAGCTTCGTAGTTTGGACCTTGATAAATATACATGTTGGATTTATTAACAAGTATTGGAGTCACTGCTATGGTATGAAGAGGTTTAGGTAACTATTGATGGATTATTAATAAAGGTATATTATTTGATATATGTTTTGGATTTTTGAACAAAATAATGGAATTTTCATGGGACCACACATGGAGAAGTTCATAGATTCATCCAAGATGGATGAAATCCATGGAAAATAGATCTATAAGCATATTGTATCCAATTTGGATATGCATAATATTTATTGAAATATACCTAAGTAACCATGTAGGAAAATTCCCACATAATTGAAGCTTATCGGGGTCTATGTATGTAAATTTTGTAGAGGGATGAACTGTATAAGAAAATTTTTCTATGTAGGGAATCCAACACATACATATGATGATATAAGATAATTTAGTTATCTGGGGGAGTTCACATATACCAATTTGGAGATATAATTAAACTAGTTACATGAGGGAATTAACTTATGTTAATATTGTGATGTATGGGATTTATACCATGTAAGGAAATTTGAATATGTGAAAAACTAAATAGGTGAATCTAGCCATGTACATGAAATTGGCATAATATATGGAATGTTTTCATCAATTTAGGGGATTATATATATATTTTTAGTGACATTATCTAACCATGAAAACACTTGAGTGAATGTAATAACTATTTGTGAATGCTTTCAAACATAATGAAACTTTAAATTGGAGACATGATCCCAACCAAGATTGATTAAATAATTTCTTGGTGAGATATAGCGAATTAATTGAAATATATTCATGATACATTGGAGTTTTGTATTCCACAAATGGATGGATCCAACTAAAAAAATCCCACATACAGAAGATTGAAATATTATTTTATCTATTCAATCTTTCATTATTAAATTCTATATGTTATGATAGATCACAAATATAGAAGATATATAGGTTGTCCATGAAACAAACTAATGAAAAAAAAGGGTGGTGACATCAATGTTGCAGTAGTAAAGACTTGTGTGTATTGTGAATATATGTTTTTTATATCTTGTAGAAATCTAAAAAGATATTTTAAATTGGTGTAGTTCTAGTATGGAGTTGTAAAAAAGTATTCTTTGGGTTCCATTTTAAGAAAATTAAAAATCTCTTTGTGTTTTAAATTTTTATAGAAAAACTGAAATATAAAAATGATATCTTCAAGTGATTAATAATGGATATATATATTCAGATAAGTAGGACTCTTAGAAGGATAATATAGAGATGAAAAATCATTAATACACCTACGAGAAGAATAATAGGGGATACATGTTGTTGTACTCTAGAAGAAAAATATAGTTTTTTACATCGAAGAATTGAAATTTATGCTTTTATAAAGATATAAATTATTAGAGAAAAAAATTTCTTGATAAAATAAAATAAGGTGATGAATAGAGAATCATTTCTATATAGTAGAGAAGGGATGTTCCAAATGTGAGTTATAAAGTAGAAAAGATGTAAGGAGTTCACATCCAACACTAAGAAGGCCGCCAAAGAGTTCAATAATTCATATACTCACATAGAGCATGCACAAACTAGTAACACTAATTAAAATACCTATATATCTATTAATTTATGAATTCCTACCCTAGAGTAGTGCATAAAGAAGGAAGAAGAAGGCATCATGTCTTCACATGCAGTGATCCTTTGGTGGAAGTGAGTCAACCCAAAACCGTGTAAAGGTAATTCACCTGGGCAAGAGTGACCTAGCTTGAACCCTACTATAGATCAGTGTAGTTAGTGGATTTGGTGAATCAATTCACTATTTATTTCATACTCTTTATAGTATCTTATTTAGGGAGAATTGAGTAAAAATTACCATGTACCATTTTATTTATACAAGCACACCAACCGACAAATATGGTAAATATAATGTAAAGTAAATCTGAAAAGGGTTGATAAATATTATTATTGGATCAAGGCTTAAACTTTAGGAGATGAATAGGTGAACCTAACAACTCGAAGGTTAAGTCTAGAATAGGGTAGTGATGGGTATCAAAGAAAAAGTGTTCAATTGAAAATAATTACTATAACTTGATTCACCCCCTCTTAGGTCATTCTCACTTAAATACCTTGATGATATTAACCATTAGTATCATACCATAGTCATGAAAAAGGGAATATTTTTTCAAAATTAATCCAATATCTAATAGAGTTATATAGAATTGAATAGATTTTGGTTATTTTGAGATTTAGGGGAAAAATCCAAAAAACCTATAAAAGGAAGGTATGAATAGTTTAGATTATAAATTTGTTTTCCTATTAAATAATGATACATGAATTTTTGAAGAGGATGATATGACTAGTGAGTTTGGGACATCAGAAGACAAGGATATCCTAGGAGACCAAAGTTAGAATCTATCTACCTTTCAAAGGAACTAAATCAACAACTTAGAAAATAGAAATTAAAGCTAAATTTTTTTAAAAAGATTCTTATAGAAGTTTCTACTAATATAAGGGAAAATAATGAATCCAAAGTTGATATATTGGAAGTAATTCATTACAAATTATAGAATATCTAGGATGATTTTTATAAAATGGGATATAAATCAAAGGAAGTTCAAAATTTAAAGGAAAATAGGGATGAGTTGGATACCCCATGGAAGAGTTCCTCAAGGAGAATAGAAGTCTGTAATAACAGGGGTTGATCCTTTAATTCTTCGTTACTCAAATGAACTACAAAATTAATGAGAAAAGTGAAATTTATGATACACTCTCACATGATTTCGAGGATGATATTTCTAGTGGAAAGATATTGATAATAGATTTAAATTCACATCTTGAGTTAATAAGTTAGATTATTTAGCAGATTGAATAGGTGGCACTCTCAACCAAGAATAAACTAGATTGCAAGGGTAAAAATGATGGGAAAATTCAAGGATTTAGAAGAATAAGTCCATTTAAATTACAAAGTAGTGGGAACGTTATGGAATTAATAGAAACAATTTTAAAAAAAATTCCCCATAGAAGGTAAGTATAACTGAGTGATAAGTTAATGAATAAATGGAAACATGTTGTATTCTTGTGGTATACATAGGCACACATCTAGTTTTTGTATTGAGTCATGGAAAAATATAGACTATTTTGACCCTAGTGGAAAGTATAAATAATTGAGTTATGATTCATTAAAAAATATGTGATGTTATTATCTAAATAATTATTATCATAATAACCAAGTCTCATATGTACATTCTAGGAGAAATTTAGCTGTAACAAAAGGAAGAGTTTGATATGAATGTAAAGATAAATACATCTACTTGATAAATTAACTACAAGGGCTAGTTATAGATGAATTTTATAATTAAATTATCTCAAGAAAAATTTATAAATTTTCCATTGAAATAAGAACCTTATGGAAGGAAATAAGGTAGAAATGGAGGTAAAAACAAGAAGAAACTTCATCAATGATGAAAGTGTGAAAGACTGTCTTCGTTTTGAATAAAGAAAAGTATCCAAAAATGAAGAATTTTAAGATGGAACTCATTCCCATAAATAAGGAATCATTTGTAATTTCTCTCACAAGAACCTCTAAATGTTAAGAGGTAAATACAGGCAGAAGTGTTCTACAATGGAGAAAGAAAAACTGATGAAAAGTGTTGTGGTAATGAAATAGATGAAGAAAAAATCACTACTAGAAATTCTATAACATTATAAAAGAAGAGTGTGGAAGTAAAGAATAATCTTACCCTGTAGGATAATATAGAAGATAAATAAGTTTATTTGGTTATGAGATTCGTCTTCCTAAAATTTTAAAGGGGAGAGGGAAAGGAGGAATAAAATGGGTTGGTCTAACATGACCTACCCCCCTCCTTTCTTGGATGAAGTTAAGGTAACCCTCTCCCCATATAATAAAATTATTCAAACTTTTTGGAAGTGGTGTATTTATATTAGGGATAAATGGTCCAAGTCTATCTAGAACTAGAAAGTGCATTCAACAAGTGGTTTTCTAGAGTATTTAATGTCACATTTATATCAGACTTAAACAAAGAACATAATGGTGAATTTCAATCATCCAGAAGTGTGGAGGAAGATGTTTTCTCTCAACTAATGAACTTGTAAGTATCCTACTAAAAGAAAATTTCAAATATAAAAAAAACTACTTACTATAATGTAGCAGTTTAGTCGACAATGGAGAATGAAATGAATCTAAAAGAGGCTTTACAACCATATATGAGGTTACATATGTTATCAATCCCAATTTGTGTAAATTAAAATGGTATTAGTTCATAAAATAAGAGGTAACATACCACTAAAATAAATAATAAAACCTAAAGAAAAAATTAACAACATTACAAATTTTAATTATTATTTTTCTTAAAGTGCGTAAAATTTTGAATCATCAATCTACCATGTACATGGTACACAAAACTTCTGACCATGAGATGTTTTTTTCCTAATAATAGGAACCCCATAACTGGAAAAAATATCAAAAATTGGTGTCAAGAGTTGAAGTTTAAATTTAATAGGATTTTGAAGTTTATATTTCAAGGATAATAATCCTTATTTATATAAGGATGAATCCTACGGGGAGATGAAGAAACATACTTCAAGTGGTATCACTTTGTTTTTTTAAAGGTTGTATCGATTTTTTTACAAGTGGTATGTCTCAAACTCAATGAATTTCAAATTTATACACTAACTATTTGGTGAAAAAGTGTGATGGATATCACAAGTTATTATTTAATGAAAGTGATAAGTAAATCTATTTGACTATTATTGTAATCTTGAGTGGCATAGATAAGTTTTGTGTTGTTTATAGACTCTTTTTTTTCCTACTATGAGATCTGGATTAGTATCCTTAGATAATTCTCTAATATACTAAGTAATAATTGGTAAATTAACTCATTAATTTTCTTAGGAAAGTGCAGTTTTGTAAGAATAGGAAATTATAGAATTGTATAGTCTAACTAGAAATTTATAAAAAAAATTGGTGAATAGAGAAAAAGGATAAAGTGTCTGAAAAAGGTAGATATGGAAAGAGTAAGAGCATCATCCCCATCCTTGTAGGGGGTAAAGAATCCCATGATGAACCCCTCATAGACAAATGGGGAGTTGTTTTTTACATGGATTTTCTTTCCACATATTAAAGGGGAAAAAGGACTGCATGACAAGAGGAGAATTAAAAAAATGAGGAGATCAAAATCTCTCTACTAAATGTTGGTAAGAGATAAACCCATTCAAAGGGGGAGTATGAGTGGAGAAGGATAACCGTATAACAAAGGAAGAGCAGGTCTGATCACACCTCCTGGGAGATAAAATAATGTATCAAATCTACTCATATTTGGCTGTTTTGTATTTCATTGACAAAAGGGGAGATATTTTGTGAGGAAAGGTTGTTTTTAACAAAATCCAAAGTAGGAGTTTTTTGGTAATATATTTGTAAAACACTAAGATTTTATAATATATTTTTCATTACATATGATCAGTAACTGTCTTTACACACAACATAGAGTTTACATGAACCATGATATATTTAACCATTATAATCTAGCCGTTAAATTTTCATGTGTGAATAGTAACAACAACATCATCAGAAAAAATTAAATTGTTTAAAGTAATGAAAATTTATTGTTTAATCCTTAACAAATAAGAACATAATTTTAATAAAAATCATTTTATGCTTCAAAAATGAGTTTTCTTAAAAACAATTATTGTATATTTTAACAAAAATATTAAAATTAATTTTGACATTTCATAGAAATTTTATTTGAGTAAATAACTATAATTTTTGAAATACTAATGTCAATATTATATTATGTTGATTTTTTAGGATTTTCATAAAAGACTTATTTTTCAGTGAATTGTGAAAAATATAACTCTTAATCATTTTTTTTATTTTCACAAATATCCACTTTTAGGGGTTTAATAAGAACCCCCACAAAGATCACCAAGAAAATACCAATTCTTGTAAAAACTGTCATTTATTTTCAAGTAAAAGTTCTATTATATTTTTATTTTTATTTGGAATTATAATAAGTATCATTTAAGTAGAAATAATCAAATTAATTTCATAATAATCTTTGTTATACTTGATTTTTTTAATAATTTTACTTTTTGGATTTAAAACACATTTTTTCTATATTTTTTCTTCTATGCGTACAATGTGTATTTCATATTAATAAATTATACTAATCGCTATTTAATAATGTTTTTAATGAAATATAATTATTATATATTCAACCATATATTTTAACATTCAATTTATGGTTTCTATAAGAAAAGGAATATATGTAAATCCAGTTTTATTCTTAGAGATCCATTTTTCTAAAATTCACTTTTATTATGGGTTGCACAGTTATTTAAAATTAAATATCTCTACTTACAGGAATTTAAAATTCCAAAATGTATTCCATATTTATAATAATAATAATTAATATAATATAATAGGGTCAACTTATTTTTTAGTCATATTTAATAGTTAAAGTTTTAATTGTTTTACCAAAATTAAGGATAAAATGGGTTTCCCATGGAGTTTAATCCAAGGGAGAAGGGTTGGATAACCAACAAAAAAATTACAATTATTGTTTTTTGAATATAGTTCATCCTTATATTATCATAATGTGGAATTATTGGCCATTTGAAGCCAAGTTTCCTTGATATTTACAGTATATAATTGAAATTCATTATGATATTCAATGTGTGTCCCTCACCTCATTTATAATAGAGAACCATGCTTTAAATATTTTCACCACCAATTGATCCTTACATATCTACCAAGACCTACTCAAAATCCTTCCTAAAATCATAAAATTCATCCTATATCTTATATTCTCCTATTAATATTAATCCTTCAAGGATTAAGATGTAATCCAAATGATGTCTCTTAAAAAAGATGTTTAAATCTGAACCAGGCCCTTTCAATTTTATTTATTATTACACTATATCTAAACATTTTATATCCATAAAAAATGCAACATTCCAGGTAATTATAGAATATGAATTTTTCATATTTATTAATATTTATGAATTATATTTTACCTAAAATTTACTCTATGTTCAATAGTGTACCAGACACACAATAATGAGTTTCTCCAAAATCTTACGTTTCACACAAGATTGAGTTGTACCGGAATATAATATATAATTAATATTATTATTTTAAGTTATAGATATCACATATATATTAGAATATAGGTAATGAAATATATTAAATGAATTATTAATGTAGGATGTACACATGTTTATATAATGATTAATTGTTTAGATAATTAATTAAAATTGAAAATAAAAAACAATTGAATATAAAGGATTTGTTTTTCTGAAGAAAAAAAACTATTTAAATGAAAATAAGTGAGTTTATAAAATAATAAAATCACTCTTGATGGATTTTATTATATAAATAAATTTTTAATATAATCAATTTAATGTGTAAAATTCATCTAATATTTTTTCTAGACATTATATAAGAACAAATTCAAGTTTTTGGATAAAAAGAAGTATTTTTTAAAAAATGTAATTTTACAGCCTTTGGATAGAGAACCCATTTTAAATACAATTTTTGTCAATTTATAAGTTCTATTTGAAATAATAAGATTATTTTTTGAAATATTAATATCAAAATTTTCTTTGGCTTAATTTTTGGTATTTTTTAATTAAATTCATATTGCGATGAATAGTGAAAAATACAACATTTTTAATTCAAACCACCATTTTGTCTAATATTTTTATATTGTTGCATTATATTTTAAATGTGTTTTAAAGTATAATTAGATTAATTTTTATCATTTAATCCAAATTTTGTCATTTTATGTAATTTCACATTCAAATTAGATGTAAATGCATCTCAATCTTTAGATGATTTTTACATTTAAAAACATATTTTCTCATTTTGAAAATGAGGATTAATTTTAAATTAATTTCTTCAACTTCTCTAATTTTAATTTAAAAAAATAAATTCCATATTTTTAATAATAAGTTATAAATTATTTAAATAGGCCCCTTTTATATTTGGACAATATGAATAGTAACTTTAGTAATTATTTTTATTACCATGGTTAATGATAAATCGGGTAATTAAATGTAAAAATAATATTATAATAATATAAAACTACCATAACACTTGTCCTAAACTTATTGGACGAGTTATGGATTAAAAATACAAGGACCAAACTTTTGTCCTTTGGATTCCACTTGGGTGTGATTAAGACATTTATAACATTTAATTTAATGTAAAGAAACAATTATCACAAACATGTCTATTATTACCATTTTTTAAATATGGGGTTATATAAGTGATATCTTAGACTATAAATAGTTATTATAAAGATACCAACATTACATCTATTATAGTATTTTATTTAAATTTTTGGATATTAAATAATTAAATTTAATTATGACAGAATGATGATATAATGATTGCTTTATTAATTAAAAAATAAAATAACTGATACTATAAATATTAAAATAAATATTAATTGACATAATTTATGTCATAAATGAATTTTATATATGAATATTACATGTTATAAGTCTAATAAATGGTTTTTTCTAAGCTATCTCTTTATTTGGATTTTTTTAATTTCAATGAAATGAATAGTGTAAACATTGACATAATTGATATTTTATAAACATAATAAAATATTAAATTATTTAAGAATCCTACAAATATTTTAAAAAAAATAAAGATACTATGATAAGTTCTAATATTTCATAAATTTTCTAATAAAGGGAAATTGACCCCATATAAGTAAAATTTATAGCCTCTTAATATTAAAAATATTGTTACCACAATTAAAATTAAAAGAAAATAATTAAGGGTAAACCAAAAAGATAAGGTTCAAAATATAATCAATACATCTAAACAAATTCTTTTATGAGATTATTTAGAACTATAATTTTCTTTTATTTTACATATCTCATGTTGGAGTCATTTTGATTAAAAAATTAATTTAATATTAATTTAATATTTTAATAGTTTCCAAGGGTTCCTCTCCCCTATTCTATAAAAAGGTAGCCACTGTTCTATAATAATCATACTTCAATAACCATTTTATTTCCAATATATACCAAAAAATCTTCATAGAATCCATAAACACTTTCTTGAGGCATTAGTTTAGGCATAACACCCTTCTTAGAGGTGATAAGGTGTTATTCAAAGGTGATCAACTAAAGAAGATGTATTGTTTGTAAGTGTTTCTGTTTTATTTATTCTTACACATAATTTAAATATTCTTCCTATAATATGAAATAATAACTCATGTATCATAAATATAATAAGATTTTATTTCGTTAATATCATCCCCTAAATCTATCTCTAGTTTCATCAAATGGAAAATGAACATTTCGTTTGCATGTACGGCG
Source organism: Viscum album (assembly GCA_963277665.1). Lineage (NCBI taxonomy): Eukaryota > Viridiplantae > Streptophyta > Magnoliopsida > Santalales > Viscaceae > Viscum > Viscum album. The sequence continues at coordinate 1,497,170,900 of OY728142.1, forward strand.
AACTATCGCCTCACGAACCGATATAGTTTGTTTTTTAATTACAATATATCAAGATTGAATATAATGATAGAATAAATGTTTATATATTATATTAATGAAATATTTATCACTTTAAAAGAATAATATTTCAATTATTTTCTTACCTTCCTTTCACATAAAAATGATAAAGTTGTTTTTGCGTACGTGTGAACTATAACCTCCATGAAGTGATGTGAATCGTTTTTATTCACCACATCACTTATACGAAACTTATAAGTATATTTAAATTATTATAAGGATGTTAATAATATCATGATAATTGTTTAAAGATAAATTTTTAATGAAATTCTTTTTATAAGTGTCAATGAAAAATGGAACATGTTACTCATGCGTACGTACGCCCTACCATCTCCATGATATTAACAAAATTCGTTTTTCATAATCATAATTTATGGTTTGATTTAAAAAGTATGATTAATTTATAATTTTTTTATTGTGTCATGAATACTATTCTAGAGATTATAGACTTATGACCACATGACTATTGACATCGTACCATATTCATTTTTGACTCAAGTACCAAATATCGACAAAACGTTCGATATGAACTTAAATAATTATATAATTGCTATAACATGATAATAAGTGATATAAAAGGAATAATGAACATGAGGAAGGTTATAAATAAATTATAAATTATCATAGGTTGATTATTCATGAATATAAAGAATGTATGAGGCAATTTTGACTCGAGGTAAGAGGTTTTCTCTCAATCTCATTTTATTATGGAATTTCTTGATAATATGCACCTTTATTATTTTTTAATATGTATATACAGCCACTATTAAATTTCATATATATATTTTAACTATACTAATGTTATTTACTATTTTGTTAAATTTATTAATTCATACAGATTAATATTTAAAAGTTCAAAGTGGTATAAGACACCTTGAATGTTTAAAGATTTCATTATGAAATATTTTCTTCATGGTATTAATTTATATATTTATCTATATGGATATAAAAGGATTATACATTACATTTTATTTCTATATTAAATTTATTTCAATGTTTTCAGAAGGAATATTTTTATATAAAGTGTTTTACTTTCTTTACAAAATGATAAAAGGAATGTTTTTCTTATATACCAAGACAATGAATTCTACGCCGTAGTAAAAATTATTTGATGCTTGAATTCCTGTATGAGACATAAGGTTTTTAAAAAGAAAATAAATAAATTATTCATTTTTGGGGAATCTTGGTTTTGAAAATGGATTCTTAAATGAAAATGGTATTTTTATATGATTTTTTTCATAGGGGATTAGAATATGTTTTCAAAAGGGTTTTGTGATGAACGTGTTTTATTCAAGAAATGGTACTTGAACATTATATGAAACAGATAATCCCTATATTTATTCTATAAAGGGTTGAGCCCCATTATAGCTCATGGGTGAGAATCAAACATCTTATAATAAGGTTTAATCCCCATTGTAGCTCATAGGTGAGCCTGTTATAGCTTATATGAATAGATGAGCTCCATTATAACTCATAGGTGATCCAGATATTGCTTTTACGAAAGGGTGATCCCCATTATATATCTATAATTAATTGGGTAATAATAATATTATAATTGTTCATGGTTATTCATATTTAAATGGGTTTTAATCGGTTTTATAGATATGATGCTCTAAGTCACCTAAAAGAGTTTCATTGTTTTCTATTAGTTTTATTTTTCTTCTTTGAACAAAAAGTATGGGTTTTATTCATGTGAAAATGTTTTGTTTCATCCATGAAAATTACATTAAATGGGTTTCCATGTTTTTACTAGACTAATGGTTTTCTTTATTTTTATGTCCCTTACTGAGATTTTTGTTCTCATCCTTTGTTTTTAAATGTTTTCACAGGATTGAAGGTAGAATAGAGTCACATATGGAATCAAGGAAAAATTATGATTATTGAACATGAAAAGAGACTATGTTTATTTTTAATTTTTTTGTTATGGAATAAATGGATAAAATTTGAAGTGTCTCGTTTGTATTTATATGGTTCTTACATAATATTTGTAGCCTGATTCTCTAAATCTATAAACCTGAAAATATCCTCAATGTGAATTCTTAAATTAACTCAAGATCATATAATTTTTAAGGCTGGGGCCTTATAGTTGATATCATAAGTCATTTTTGATAATTTTAGATGTTTGGATAGTGTTAATTTCTTTCTTTTATATGATTTAACTTTATGGTTAATTTGAAATGATTTCTTCTTTTTTTGATTAACTTATTGCTTCTTATAATCTATGTCTGTTCAGATTAGTTTTCCATAGAGGAAATATGAAGTCTATAATGGAAAGGTATTGAGTGAAAAAAAAACATTTCAAATCAACATCACGAGGTGGTCATAATAGAAACTGAATAGTCTGTTATAGTGATGGAACAGTTGAATTAGGCTATAAATGGTGGTGAAATCCATGTATGAGATCATCCAAATCAACCACAGAGGAATATGTCAATAGTGGAATATTTTATGAGGTAACATCCCCCGTTATTGAATGGATCATCTGACCTTGTGGTAAATGAAGGATGGAAAAATACCCTGGTAAAGTTATTTGATGTTAGGGGATGTTCTGAACATCAAAAGGTAACTCATTCCATCTTTCATTTTGAAGGTAAAACTAATCTATGGTGGTCATTGGTTAAGAATACAAGATAGAAAAATGATCTTGATGCCATGGAATGAGAATAATATGAGGATATTTTTCTTGAGAAATATTTCCCTAAGGTTGTTTGTCTTATTATGGAGAAACACTTATTAGAATAAAAAGAAAAAGGATAACAATTCAGTTGCCTCATATGAATCAAGATTCACAATATTTTCCATGTATTTTCTGAATTTTATTAGAGACATTTAAATTAAAATTAATAGATATTAATTAGGATTGAAAACAAAGCTACGAATAGGTCCAGCCTCCCAAAAATTTAAAACATATAAAAAAAAATTTTGTTGCTATGAGAAAGTTAAATTGAGTTTGCTAACACTTACGTTCCATGAGATGATAGGAGTAAGAAATGGTCAAGGTGGCAGTAAATGGAGAATAATAAAACTAAAAATTATTTAGGTAAGCCTAAAACATGTTTAAAGTGGGGTAAAATACATCTTAGGGAGTTTATTTTGGGATATAGAAAGTCTTATCAGTGTTGTATGTTTGGTCGCATGGTTCATGACTGTAAGGAAAAAGGTCCTAAATAGTCCAAAAATGAGATAATATATAGCCAGTCTATAGTAAGATTCTTTAGATGCAATTATTTGCAACATTATGAAAATAAGTTTCCAATGTTAATTACCCAATGAGGAAATCATTATGATTGGAAACAAAAAGGTTCAAGAAATTATTATGTTACTATTACAGTTGATGTTGAGACATCTGGTGAAGTAATGGAGGATCCTGAGATCCCCGTATTTTTCAAAGGATAACCTTAAGTTCAAGATTTTAGACACACCTTATGAGGTTTTATGTGATGTTTTAGTAATTTATTAAGGACCATTTTGGGAGATTTGTTGTGGGGTTATGTTTATGTAAGGATTTTATTTAATGTGGAAGTATGTCTTTACTTTTGGACACAGTTTTAAGATATTGATATATTTTATGGTTTGTGTGATATTTTATGATCAATGTTATTCTTATGGATATACATCATAATTATAGGAATATTATGAGGATGAAATTATGATTATAAAATAAAAATACATCAAGTTAGTAAGTTTCCTTATGTTCTTATTTGAGAAATAAATGAATTCTTCAACACTATCAAAAGGATCTTAAAATGATAAATTTATTCATTTACTTTTCTCGATGATCTATTTAACCACAAATTATTTATGGTTTTGTGATGGATAACATTCCAATTACTATGTTATCTATCACTCTCTATTAGTTTTTGAGAGTTAGTTTTATCATCCATGTCTGTGTTTTCCTATATGGAACCCTAGTATATGATATATTAGGTGACCTTTGTACTTAATTTTATTTCATTTAAAGTATATTTTTAATTGACTCTTTTTCCGATGTGCGATTTTAACGAATTAGTTTTGAAAAGTAAAACCTTAGTTACCAATCACAAATTTAAAATTCCAAGGATTCAATTTCCAAAAGGGGAGAAGGATATAACATCCCAGGAAATTATAGATTACGAATTTTTGATATTTATTAATATTTATGAACTATATTTTACCTAAAATAGACTATATGTTTTATATTATACATGACACACAACAATGAGTTTCTCTTAAAACTTACGTCACACACAATACTTAGTTATATCGAAAAATAATATATTATTAATAGTATTATTTTATGTTGTAGTTATGGAATATCAGTTATAATAGAGGGAATGAATGATATTAAATAAATTATATAAATAGGGTTTATACATGTTTATATAATAATTAATTAGTAATAAAATTAATTAAGAATGAAAATAAAAACCAATTGAATATAAAAAACATGTTTTTCTAAAAAAAAACTATTTAAATGAAAATAAGTGAGTTCAGAAAATAATGAAATAAATTTTGATGAATTTTACTAATGAAATATATATTTAATATATTCTATTTAATGTTTAAAATTCATATTATAATTTTTCTAGACATTATATAAGAACAAATACAATTTTTTCGGATAAAAGAAGTATTTTTAAAAAAAATTATAGTTTTACCATTTTTTGATGGAGAACTCCTTTTAAATATGGTTTTTGTAACTATTATATATTATATTTGAAAATATAAAAATATTATTTGAAATAGGGACATTAAAAATGAATTTTTTTTATTTTTTGGTATTTTTCTAATAAAATTCATATTTTGATGAATAGTAAAAAATACGGTATTTTTAATTCAAACTACCGTTTCATCTAATTTATTTATATTATTAGATTAAAATTTTAATTTATTTTTAATTATAATTATATTATGTTTATATAATTTAATCTTATTTTTTTCATTTCAAGTAATTTTCCATTGAAATTAGATATGAACGTATGTCAATCTTTTGATTGTTTTTACTTTTAAAAACCCATTTTCTCATTTTAACAACGAGGATTAACTTTAAATTAAAAAATGGAACTTCTGTATTGTGAATTTAGAAAATTGATTCCATATTTGGAATAATATTTTTCAAATTATGTAAATAGGTCCCATTTATTTTTTTAAATTATGAATAGTAACTTTTCTAATTATTCTCATTACCATGATTAAAGGTAAATCAGGTAATTAAAAGTAAAAATAATATTATAGAATTATAAAACTACTCTAACACTTGTCCTAACATTGTTTTTTGAGTTATGGACATCCAATACAATACATGGGCTGAATTTTTGGCTTTTGGAAGCAACTTGTGTAACAACCCGAGATTTTATGAGAATTATTCTTTTTAATTTCATTGATGTCTTGTGTTGTACGCTACACCAATATTATCTTGCGTTATACACAACATCGTATTAGCTTTCAGTATACGCAACACTATTCTTGGATTGGGTTACACACAATTTCAAGTTCGTTTGATCGTAGTCATTCTACGCAACATTGAGTGTCTATATATATATATATATTTAATGTATAAATGAAATATGGTTGGATTCTACTATAAAAAACAATAAAGGAGTCTTTCAAAAAACGCAACCCTAACTTGGCTTGCATTACACACAATCACTACCTTCCCTGATAGTGTGTGTAGTACGCAAAATTGAGTTTCACTAAACAACGATATGTTATTATAATATTATTATGAACTAGCCGTTATGAATAGTAATACCCACTTTCTGAAATTTTATAAATTTTATCTTTCAAAATGTACTTCATTTTTGGATTTGGAATATCAAAATTATCCTAGGGTGAATTTTTGGTATTTTTCTGAAAACATTCAATTTTTGATGAATATTGAAAACATTGGGTTATTATTTAAAAACTGACTTTTTATTTAAATAATTATTTATTTTATTTAAATTTTTTTAAGTCAAAATTGATACATAATACCTATATAAGTTCAATGTAATTCATTGGAGTCATTTTATAATAATTTTAGATTTATAAAAATTTTATTGAACTTTTCACCGTCTTTTACCCACCTCCTAGGGGAATTTGGAAATTCAAATAAAACTTAATTTTACCACTTCTGTAAGTGTAATTTCTAAAATCCTAAATACATAGTTAATATCAAGGACTAAAATGTGGTTCAGTGAGATGAAAATAATTTTTGGTGAATAGTAACTTTTTACTTTTATTTACCGCGGTTAAAAGTAAATAGGGTAATTAAGGGTAAAAATGGTATTATTATTACACTAACACATGTCCTAATTCTATTGGATAAGTGTAATTCGACCAAAAACAACCTTAGGAATAAAATATGACCATTTAGGTCCACTTTTATTACATAAGGACATTTATTATTAATTTATTTAAAGAGGAGTTAAAATAGTTAAAATCGATGTTTAATAACTAAATCATTTTTAATATAGGGTTATACATAAGATAAATTCTACTATAAATATTTATTAGAAATATAAAAATATTTCCTATATAATGGTATTTTATTTATTATTTTTGGACATTAAATAATTTAATTTATTTATGACACAATGATGATGCAGTAATTATCTTATTAATAAAATATTAACATAATTGATGTTATAAATACCCTAATAAATGTAATTTGAGACTTTTTCTGAATTCCATTAATTTTATACATTAATATGACATGTTAGTATTGATTTAATTATCATTTTTCGAAATAATCATTTTGTTATAAATTTCATAAAAATTAATTACCAAATAGTGTCAAAATTGACATAAAATAGTTTTTAAAACAAATATTATATTATAAATTGTTATTATATTCATCAAAATCTAAGGTTCGGCCACGATACTTATATCATGAGAGTTTTATCATTAATGGACCACTTGGGGGTATATTGTATGTATATGGCATATTTATTAATTATATAATATAAAAATACAAAGTGACATGGTAAATGTCAATCTAATTAACTAAGAGTTAAAACTAAAAGATAAGATTAATATAATGACCCAAACCAGTCTAAAATATATTGGTTGAGAGGATTTTGACCCATTTCCACTTTAGATTCGAAATAAATCAATTTGGATCTATTATAAACCGAATATGACTTTATTATAAAATAATATTTTATGTTTTTTCTAAAGTGCCCCTCTCCTCCCTTATAAAAAGGGCACCCCTTCAATCTTCTCTTCACACCCTTTTGAGCCTTGAATCTCGGCCAAAACCTTCCCATTTCTCTTCTCCACTTCCCTAGAAACATTCTGGAGGTTCTGGTATTCTCAAAAGACCAACTCTACTTCCGTAAGAGGAAGCTTAAAGGAGGTGTGTCGAAGAAGAGGTAATCTCTTCTTCTGATTATCTCAAGTTTCTTTCTTCTTCTACTTATTCTTCTTTAGTTGTATCATTATAAAGTAATAACATTGGTATTACTTATATACTGATATGTTATTATAAATTTGAAACATCCCTATATCACCTTTTATCCATCTTACGGAAAATGAAATCACCGCGCGTGCGAACGTACGGAATACCGTCTCCACGCCGTGGTGTAATCTGTTTTCAACCACCACCTTACTTAGATGGGTATAATAGTGTAAATAAATAACTATATATGATTATTGTAAATTGATATTGATTCTTAAAGATTATACATACACTTCAATACAATTCCATGATCATGATAATGATATCATCGCTCGTGCGTACGTATGGACTACCGTCTCCACGACGCGATGAGATTTATTCTCCATGTTAACCATTCATGAATGATTATAAAGTATATATAATGAATAATAATGAGATATATGACATAATAATGATATTGTATTTATGAATATATATATATATATATGTACGTCATCTACTTAATTCCATTCAATTCAATAAGGAAACGAAAACAGCGTTCATGCGTACGTACGACCTACCGTCTCCATGAACGGTGTATTTCATTCCATTTATCGATCTATCATATATATATATATGAATATTCTGAATATATATTATATATATATCGTTTTTTACATTCTGGAATTAAGTAAATCAGGATATAAGTAATAATATCAAGAACAACAAGTCGAAACACGTACAATAAATGAAACGATTTTACCCAAATCGCTGCATTTACATCGAATTTACAAAAGAACGGGTAATATAAATTCATAAGTAAACTATATATGATAACATAACAATGAATATGAAGAATATCGGACATAAGGTAAGGGATAATTATTCTGATATCATTCTTATCCGAGATTGTTTATTCGTAAGTATTTAATGGGGTTATGTTTATTTTTCATGTCCATATGTTCACAAAATGTTTTCATAAAATGTTTACTTTTCTTCCATGTATGTTTAAAGTAATTTTTACCCCTTTTTACTTTTACCACATCATATGGAAATAATCTTTCTTTTTTTTACCATACAAGGTACATTTTGAATTTTTCGGCAAAAGTTCGAGAAGAATGTTTTTTTTTTCAACTTATAGGACATGAACAGATTTTTACGATTTCATAAATCCTTATTTTAAAGAAGTGAACTCTACAATATTTCATGACTATTTTCAACAAAATCCTATTCATTTAAAATTGAATGGAATTTTTGTGAAAATAAAATAATTTTTAAGAAGAAAGGATATTTTCCTCAAGAATTCTTTTAAAGCGTTTTATCAAAACCATTTTCCTTCTAAGATGACATTATTTAATATGTGTATGTTTCAAGTATAATGTATCTATGATTTACATGATTTCACTTCTCTTATGATGAAATGATCTCCATTTGATTTATATGGATTATGTTATGATGTAATGATGTTTATGAAACCCATTTTATTCGTTGGGTTATTATGAATGATGTCTATTTATTTTTTGGCACACGAAAGAATGATTTATTTATGAGATGGGTGGGACATATATCTCCCTCCAATGCATTGGGTAAATATTTATATCTCATGAGATAGACATGGATAGAATGGTAAGTTAATCTATTTTAGTGTTATAGGACTGAAACGAGGAGTGAACTCAATTCAGAAAGGGACTTTTTCCACTAAGATGGTCTTGGCAGCAATGCCTTGGCTACTATGGAAATCATAACATGTTCTTAAAGGTTTCCACAATTACATGTTTAATTCCCATGCTATTTTATCATGATTAATGTTCCTTTATGACCTATTCCTTATGTACTTCCAAGATTTATTTCACAAGATTTTTATATTTAAACTTTATGTTCATGTTTTTTTAAGTTCAAATGTATTTTATCCATGCTTACCCTTACTGAGAATTTGAGCTCACCCTTTATATGTTTTCTTTTCCCCAGGATATAAAGAAAGGTTTTAGGTTAGAATATAAAAGGGGAAGATCTTTATGGGAGATGTTGAAGATCTTTCACCTAGATTAGAAGATTATGTTCCGAGTTTCCAATGAAACTAAACTATTATAGTCCTTTGGTGTCTGTTTCTGTTATGTATTATATATTCTGCAAAAGTAATGTAATGTCCATGTATGTCATGATTTGGGTCTCTACAATTGGTATTAGAGGAAAGGTTTAGTTAATCTATGGAAACTAGGATGCAAAAACTTTAGTGAAATCCCTAGATATATTTATAAGGTATGTCTAGGGATGTCTCTAAGAATATGTATAAGTATAGGTTATAGTCCTAGAATTATGATAACGATCATGAATAAACTGGGATTAAACCTATGATGTTAGAGATTGAAAGTAATCCCCTTGATTATGTTGTTTTCCTAACATTATTTGTGCCTCTTATACTATTCTTTTTGGGTTTTAGAAAATGGTTGGAACCCATAAGATTCATGTTAATGGAGAATATGATGGACAATGGAATGATATTCTTCATGATCAAGAACATGAAATGGGATTTGAAGGAAGAAACATCATTATTATGCCTAATCAACAATCTCATAATATGATCAATAATCTCAACTTTGGTAAGTTTCTTGACTCAGTTAATAAGAGAAAGAAGGAGTTTCATGATGATCATAGAGGAAAGAAAGTTCAATTTTCCTCATGTGAATCATGTGGGAAGAGACATGAAGAAGAATGTTTCAAAGGAACAGGAAGATTCTTTGGGTGCCGAAAAGAAGGGCACAAATCCAGTTACTGCAAAGGAAAAGGTTCAGTTAACACCATGGAGAAGGATAATGGTATTACTACGATATCAAAAATGATTAGATGTTTTAAATGTGGAATGTATGGACATTATGCAAACCAATGCCCTAAGGGAAAATGTCATGAAGAGAATCAGTATGGTCATATGGGTAGTATTTATTTGGACGATGATGAGGAGAATACAAATGATATATGAGATGAAAGAAGTTTTGAAGCTTTGTCAATGTTTTAAGAAGGTAATGGAATGATTTATGTTTATCAAGAGTTATGTTGTATAGTTAATGGTACTATGGAATAAAGAATCATATAAGGGTTATTACACTATTGTTTTTTCTAAAGTATTTGAAAGTATATGTTGAATGGTACCGGTAAACATGAAAGTTTATTCAGATATTTTTTGAAAGAAGATGATATGTTCATAATGAATGGATAAGGAGAAAATAATATGTTTGATAGTATTCATGAGCTCCTGATTGATATAAGGACTAAGTGATATCATGGTCTGAGTATATAGAATTTTTGGGATTATTGGTATGTGGAAAGAGTTAACTTTTGACAACATTTATGGTTTTACTAAGGTTCAATGGGTATTCACTTTTTAATAGAATACATGATTAAGGTATTCACATGTTTGGAATGTGACCAACAAGATATATCTTATATGGGGGATAAATGATGGTATTCACATACTTGGTTGATGAAATTTCTAGTAATCATTTTCTTTATACTATAAAATTGGATAGAAGTATTTTCGATAAGCTTAAAGGTTTTAATGGACATCATATATTATTGGTTAAGGATATAACTTTTTATTTCAGAAATGTTATGATAGTATAGTTCTAGAAAAAGGAAAACCCATAGGATGAGAGACAACCCATCGTGTCAGACAAGGTTGCGGGAATCGAACCCACAACTGAAGTACGACAGGCCTTTATCACCTACCACTGGCCTACTGGAAGTCCCTGGTTAGTAAAAACTAGTTTTATTTTATTAAGCTCTATGATAGATGAAGTTTAAGTCTATTTTTGGAACCATATATGATTAATCTCACCATAAGATGGACTTATAACTTTTTCTAACCTTTTGGAATGACCCATCATTCTATCACATGATCTGCTAACACTTCAAGAATGAAAAATTCAACTTCATTTCTTTAAGAGATGAAGTGGAAATTGTTCAAGGCATGAAAATGGTGAGATTGTACTGAAATAAAGTAAGTATTTCTTCTAATTCTTCAACTTTAGGGAAATGATTTTGGAAACCAAAACTATTGTCTTAGTGTCCTCATATACGATGAATCAAATGGTACCTTAGATCATTACAAATTTATGGCTTTGTGATTATTGGCATTTACATAGCCATGTTCTCTACCAATCTCCATCAGAACTTGATGGTTAGATTTCTCTTCCATATCCATATCTTCACCTATGTTCTCTTATGTGGAAACCCAGTGATTAGCTAATTTGGGTAACCGTTACGTTTCATACCTTAGTTTTTTAAGTCATGTTTTGGTATTCCTTTTTACGATGTGGTTTTTATTAAAGAAACTTTCAAGTAGTAAACCATTTATAACCCTGAAAAATTTCGAGGGAGAAATTCGTTTTAAGGGGGGTAGAATGTAACAACCCAAGATTTTATGAGAATTATTCTTTTTAACTTCATTGATGTCTTCTGTTGTATGATACACCAAGATTATCTTGTGCTATACGCAACACCGTAATAGCTTGCAGTATACGCAACACTATTCTTGGATTGTGTTACACACAATTTCAAGTTCGTTTGATCGTAGTCATTCTACGCAACATTGAGTGTATATATATATATATTCAATGTATAAATGAAATATGGTTGGATTATGTTATAAAAAACAACAAAGGAGTCTTTCACAACACGCAACCCTGACTTGGATTTCATTACACGCAATCGCGATCTTCCTCGATAGCGTGTGTAGTACGCAAAATCGAGTTTCACTAAACAACGATATGTTATTATAATATTATTATGAATTAGACTTTATAAATATTAATACCAACTTTTTGAAATTTTATAAATTTTATCTTTCAAAATGGACTTCATTTTTGGATTCGGAATATCGAAATTAGCCAAGGGTGAATTTTTGGTATTTTTCTAAAAACTTTCAATTTGTGAAGAATAGTGAAAACACTAGGTTACTATTTAAAAACCGACTTTTTATTTTAATAATTATTAATTTTATTTAAATTTATTTTAGGTAAAAATTGATACATAATAACTATATAAGTTCAATGTAATTCATTAGAGTCATTTTATAATAATTTTTTATATATAAAAATTTTATTGAACTTTTCACCGTCTTTTACCCACCTCCAAGGAGAATTTGGAAATTCACATAAAACATAATTTTACCGCTTCTGTGAGTGGAATTTTAAAAATCCGAGAGACACGGTTAATATCAAGGACTAAAATGTGGTTCAATGAGATGCAAATAATTTTTGGTGAATAGTAACTTTTTACTTTTGTTTACCACGGTTAAAAGCAAATAGGGTAATTAAGGGTAAAAATGATATTGTTATTACCCTAACAAATGTCCTAATTCTATTGGATAAGTTTAATTCGAACAAAAACAACCTTATTAATAAAATATGACCATTTTGGTCCACTTGGATTATATTAGGACATTTATTATTAATTTATTTAAAGAAGGGTCAAAATAGTTAAAATTGAAGTTTAATAACTAAATCATTTTTAATATAGGGTTATACATAAGCTAAATTCGACTATAAATATTCATTAGAAAGATAAAATTATTTATTATATAATGATATTTTATTTATAAATTTAGACATTAAATAATTTAATTTATTTATGTCACAATGATGATGCAATAATTATCTTATTAATGAAATATTAACATAATTGATGTTATAAATACCCAAATAAATGTAATTTGAGACTTTTTTGAATTAAAATACTTTTCTAGGTTAATATGAAAAGTTATTATTGATTTAATTAATGTTTTTCGAAATAATCATGCTGTTATTATTTTCAAAAAAATCAATTATCAAATAGTGTCAAAATTGACATAAAATAGTTTTTAAAAAAAATATAAAATTATTAATTGTTATTATATTCCTAAAAATATAATTTTCATCCAAGATACTTATATAATGATAGTTTTATCATTAATGGACCACTTGGGGGTCTCTTGGATGTATATGGTAATTTTATTAACTATATAATATAAAAATAAAAAGTGACATAGTAATTGTCAATCTAATTAACTAATAGTTAAAACTAAAAGATAAGGTAAATATAATGACCCAAACCTGTCTAAAATCTATTGGATGAGAGGATTTAGACCCATTTCCACTTTATATTCTAAATAAATCAATTTGGATCTATTATAAATTGAATGTGACTTTTTTATAAAATAATATTTTATGTTTTTCCTAAAGTTCCCCTCTCCTCCCTTATATAAAGGGCACCCCTTCCCTCTTCTCTTCACACCCTTTTGAGCCTTGAACCTCAGAAAAACCCTACACATTTCTATTATGCACTTCCCTAGAAACATTTTGGAGGTTCTGGTCTTCTAAAAAGACCAAATCTACTTCCTTAAGAGGAAGCTTAAAGGAGGTGCGTCGAATAAGAGGTAATCTCTTCTTCCGATTCTCTCAAGTTTCTTTCTTCTTCTACTTATTCTTCTTTAGTTGTATCATTATAAAGTAATAACATCATTATTACTTATATGCTGATATTTTATTATAAATATGAAACAACCCAATTTCACCTTCTATCCATCCTATGGAAAACGAAATCACTGCAGGTGTGTACGTACGGAATACCGTCTCCACGCCGTGGTGTAATATGTTTTCGACCACCACCTTACATGGATGGGTATAATGGTGAAAATAAATAACTATATATTATTATTGTAAAGTTATATTGATTCATAAATATTTTACTTATGCTTCAATACAATTCCACGATCCTTAGAATGATTTCATCACTCGTGCGCACGTACGGACTCCGTCTCCACGACGCGATGAGATTCATTCTCCGTGTTAACCATTCATGAATGATTATAAAGTATATTTAATGAATAATAATGAGATATATGACATAATAATGACACTGGATAAATTTATATATATATATATATATATATATATATTTCATCTACTTAATTCTATTCAATTCAATAAGGAAACGAAAACAACGTTCATGATTACGTACGGCCTACCATCTCCATGAACGGTGTATTTCATTCCATTTATCGATCTATCATATATATATGTATATTCTGAATATATATTATATATAAATCATGTTTTACATTCTGGAAATAATTAAATCAGTATATAAGTAATAATATCAAGAACAACAAGTCGAAACACGTACAATAAATGAAACAATTTGACCCAAATCGCTACTTTTACATCGAATTTACAAAAGAACGGGTAATATAAAGTCAAAAGTAATCTCTATATGATATCATAACAATTAATATGATTCTTTAATAAGTCAATGACATTATTTAAATCATTATACAGGAAGTTTGGATACATATGAAGCATATCAGACATAATGTATGGGATAATTATTCCGATCTCATTCTTATCCGAGATTGGTTATTCGTAAGTATTTACTGGGGTTATGTTTATTATTCATGACCATATGTTCTCAAAATGTTTTCATAAAATGTTTAATTTTCTTCTATGTATGTTTAAAGTCATTTTTACCCCTTTTTACTTTTACCACATCGTATGTAAGGAATCTTTCTTTTGTTTACCATACGAGGTACTTTTTGACTTTTCTGGCAAATGTACAAGATGAATGATTTTTTAACTTATACGGAATGATCATATTTTTACGGTTTCATAAATACTTATTTCAAAGAAGCTTAATCTACAATATTTCATGACTATTTTCAACAAAATACTTTTCTTTAAAAATTGAATGGCATTTTGTGAAAAGAAAATGATTTTTAAGAAGAAAGGTTGTTTTCCTCAAGTATTCTTTTCAAGTGTTTTATCAAAACCATTTTCCATCTAAGATGAAATTATTTCATCTGTGTATTTTTCAAGAATAATGCCTCTATTATTTACATGATTTCACTTCTCTTATGATGAAATGATATCCATTTTCTTTATATGGATTATGTTAGGATGGAATGATGTTTATGAAACCCATTTTATTCGTCGGGTTATTATGAATGATGTATGTTTATTTTGTGGCACACGAAAGAATGTTTAAATTATGAGATGTGTGGGACCTATATATCCCACTAATGAATTGGGTAAAGATTTATATCTCATGAGATAGACATGGTTAGAATGGTATGTTAATCTGGTTTAGTGTTACTAGACAGAAATGAGGAGTGAACTCGGTTCAGAAAGGGACTTTGTCCACTAAGAGGGTCTTGGCAGCAATGCCTTGGCTACTATAGAAATCATAACATGTGCTTAATGGTTGACATAATTACATGTTTTATTCCCATTCTATTTTACCATGATTAACAATCCTTTATGATCTATGCCTTATGTACAGCCAAGATTTATTTCTCAAGATTTTTATATTTAAACTTTATGTTCATGTTTTTTTAAGTTCAAATGTATTTTATCCATGTTTACCCTTACTAAGCATTTGATCTCACCCTTTATATGTTTTCTTTTCCCCATGATATAAAGAAAGATTTTAGGTAATAATACAAATGGGGAATATCTTTATGGAAGATGTTGAAGATCCTTCACCAAGATTAGAAGATTATATTCCGAGTTTCTAAAGACACTAAACTATTATGGTCCTTTGGTTTCTGTTTTCGTTATGCATTAGATATTCCGAATAAGTAATGTAATGTCCATGTACATCAGGATTTGGTTCTCTACAACTTGGGAATGATTTAGACATTTAAAACATTAAACTTAAAGTAAAGACAAAAATATCATAAACATGTCTCTTATTATTAAATTTTTTTAATATGGGGTTATATAATTTATATATTTGTGTATAAATATTCATTATAAATTTAAAAATATTACCTAAATAATTTTATTTTATTTGTAATTTTTAGAAATTAAATAATTAAATTCAATTCTGACATAATAGTGTTGTAGTCATTTCTTTTTTAATGAAAAAAATCAAATAACTGATATAATAAATATAAAAATAAATATTATTTTATATAATTTATGTCATATAAGAATTTTATAGGTGACTATGATATTTTATAATTATATTAAATGGTTTTTAGAAGGTATCTCTCTATTTTTATTTTATTTAAATTCAATGAATTGAATATTGTAAAAATTGACATAATTGATAATTTATAAACATAATAATTTATTAAATTATTTAAAAATCCTAATAATATTTTAAAATTAAAAAGTGACTATTATAAAGTCTAAAATTTTATTAAGGGTATAATTATGGGATATTTACCCCATATAAGTAAAATATGTAGCCTGTTAATATTTAAAATTTTGTTACCATAATTAAAATTAAAAGAGAATAACTAAATGTAAACTAAAATGAAAAGGTCTAACATAAAATCAATACATATCTAAAAATTATTGGATGAGAGTATTTAGAACTATATTAATTTTATATTATACATGTCTCAAGTTGAATTCATTTAAAAAAAATTAATTTGTATTAATTTATTATTGTAAGAGTTTCCATGGGTTCCCCTCCCCTCTCCTATAAAAAGGTACCCAGTATTCTCTAATAATAACACTTCAGGAACCATGTTTTCTTCCAATATCTACCCAATACCATTACTACAATACCTCACTAATTTCTCAAGGCCTTATTTTAGGAAGAACACCCTTCTTATAGGTGTTAAGGTGTCCTTAAAAGGTGATCAACCGAAGAAGAGGTATCATTTTTTAAGTATTTCTATTTTATTTATTCATCCACTTAATTTAAATATTCTTTTTATAAGATTAAATAATAACTAAAGTACCCTCAATATACTAAGATGTTATCATGTAAATATCATCACCTAAATCAATCTCTAATTTCATTAAAGGGGAAATGAATGTTTCATTCGTGAGTATGGAGGACTACCGCCTCACAAACCGATATAGTACATTTTTCATTACCATCTATCAGGAATAGTTATAAAAATGAAATAAATGTTTATATATGATATTAATAAATTTTTTATCATATTAAAATAATAATATTTCAATTATGTTCTTACCTTCTATGTACATAAAAATTATAACGCCGTTTGTGCTTACGTGTGAACTATCACCGCCACGAAGTGATGTCAATCATTTTTATTCACCGCATCACTTTTATGATATATATTAGTATATTTAAATGATTATTATTATTTTATTAAAACTATGATAATTCTATAATGATAAAATAATAATTTCCTTATTTCATTAATGATCAATGAAAAATGGAAAATGTTACTCATGCATACGTACGACCTACCTTCTATAAGATTATAATGTCGTTCATTTTTCATAACCATAATTAATGGTTTGATTTAAAAAGTTTAATTAATGTATAAAAGTGATTATTATGTCATTAAAACTATTATAGGGATGTGGTAATTATGACCACATGGACTCTTGACATCGTACTAAGTTCATTTTTGACTAAAGTAGCGAATATCGACAAGATTTCCGATATAAACTTAAATAATTATGTAATTATTATAAAATTATAATAAGTTATATAAGAGAAATAATTAAAATGAAAAAGGTTATAAAGAAACTATCAATTATACTAATTTTATTATTCAAGATGATAAAGAATATATGAGACAATTCAGACTCGAGGTATGGGATTTGGTCGTAATCTCCTTTCATTAAGGCATTTCTTGATAATATTCACCTTTATTCTTTTATGAGGTGTATATAAAACTACAATTAAATTTAATATACATATTTTATCTATACTAATGTTATTAATTGTTTTGGTTAATGTATTAATTCATTGATATTAAGGGTTAAATGTTCAAAGTGGTAAGGGACACCTTGAACATTTAAATATTTAATTAACAAATATTTTCTTCATGATATTAATTTACTTATTTTTTTATATGAATATAAAAGGATTATAAAAAGACAATTTATTTCTATATTTAATTTAATTCAATGTTTTAAAAATTAATCTTATTATATTAAGTGTTTTAATTTCTTTACAAAATGACAAAAGGAGGGGTTTTCTTGTATATGGCAACAATGACTTATCTGCCTCCATAACCATTATTTGATTCTTGGATTCCTCTATAACCCTTATTTTTTAAAAAGTAAAAAAATAAATTATTCCTTTTTTAGGTATCTTGGTATTTAAAATGTATTCTTAAATTAAATTTGTATTTCTTATACAGAAATTTTTTTCATAAGGGATTATAAGAAGTTTTCAAAAGGGTTTTGTGATGAAAATGTTTTATTCATGAAATGGTACTTAATAATTTTATAAAATAGGTGATCCTAATATAGCTTCTATGAATTTATGAGCCCCATTATAGCTCTTGGTTGATCACAAAACAATTTATATGAAAAGTTGATCCCCGTTATAGCTCATGGGTGAGCCCGTTATAGCTTATATAAAGGTATGAGCCCCATTATAACTCATGGGTGTGCCCGATATGGCTTATATAAAGTGTAATCCCCATTATAGATATAACATTTTTTAGTTAATAATAATATTTTATGTTTTCCATGCGTAAATTTTAATTGGAATGGGTTTTATCTATATGATGCTCCAAGTCACCTTAAAAAGTTTTAATGGCTTGATATTTGTTTTAGTGTTTTTCTTTGAGAAAAAAGTATGTGTGTTATTCATGTGAAAGTGTTTTATTTCATACTATAATATAATATTAAATGGGTTTCCATGTTCTAAATATAATAATGGTTTTATTTATTTTTTATTTACCTTAATTAGAATTTTTTTCTCGTTCCATGTTTTTAAATTTTTTTATAGGATTTAAGGGAGAATAGAGTCAAGGATAGAATCAAGGAAAAGTTATTATAATTAAACATGAAATGAAACCATGTTTATTTTTAAAAGTTTTTTGTTATGGAAGAAATGGATACAATTATAATTATTCACTTTGTATTCATATGGCTTTATTAGGTATTAGTTCTGGCCAAATTCTCTAAAACATTAAACAAAAAAAGATCCTCAATGTGAATTCTTGACTGAACTCAAGATTATGTAATATTTAAGTATGGGGACCTATAAAAATCATTTAATCCAATATCATAAATATAATAAGATTTTATTATTATGATTTCAATACCATTTACCAACTCTTCACAGTCAAATGGTAAATGAAAGTATCGCTTGTGTATACGTGTGAACTACTGTCTCCACGTAGCGATACAATTCATTTTCCATAACCATATATCATGGATGGTTATTATGATTTGTTAACTGTTTTTATATTATATTTATGTCATTATTATTATTTTTTAATTATAAAATCAAATCTAAAATATTACCTTCTAATCCATTGGTAAATGATAATGTTGCTTGTGCGTACGGGCGCACTACCACCTTCATGGAGCGATGTGAATTTTTTATAATTTATGATTTAATTAGATGGTAAAAAATATATCTTTAATGAACACATATGATATTTATGATGTAATAATTATTCTATAAATTTTAATTATCATATACCTTTATTCAATTCCATACATTGAAAAGTGGAAACATCACTCATGTGCATGTATGGATTATCATCATCACAAAGTGATATAATTCATTTTTCATCACCATATATTATTAATGGTTATAAATATGTATATAATGATTATATATATGATATTTACACCATTATTAACATTTATATATGGAAAACCATGATCATAATGTAAAGACCATAACCACCTAACTAAAATATACATAAAAAACGTAGAATTTAACACCCGAAATGATGAATTTAATGGAGATTTGTTAATAAATAGGTGTTAAAATGATATAAGTAGACAATATATGATATTATATGTATGAATATGATTATTTTATGGAATTATAATAAATCTAAATTTATTATATAGTAGGTTATGTCACTTATGACTAAATCCACACAGAAGGTATGGGTTTAATCCTAATTTTTCTTCATAGTGACGTGTTCTAATGTTTTGTAACAATTTATTATTTCTACAACCTATATAGTACCCAATAATATAATTTTTCAAAATCTAGGATTTACTTATATTTAATTACATAACCATTTGATTTTCAATCTTCCAATTAGTTTTGATTCATTAATTACTAAAGCTGTAAGGGTTCTTTGTCTCAATTTTGTTTTGTTGAGACATGTTTGATGTTATGAAACTATTTAGGTTTATAAGGTGTATATAATAATACAATGAAGTTTTATACCATTTATAATTCTTAATTCATGGCATATAAATTTAAAAATTAAATTATTTCATCAATGGGGTTTTTATTTCAAAGTTAACAAAGTGTTAAGTGATTATGCTCTCAAATTATCTTATTTGAGACATATGTTATGTTATACACCTATATTATTTATGATGTGTAACCAAAAATTATTTTAAATATTGTATCATGAATATACTTATGTTCATGGTTTTAAATTTATTATTTTCATAGAGGTTATATAGTACCCACAGTTCCTGGTATGTATCCCTTACTTGATGATTTTCATGGTTATAATGTTTAAGGGTGATTAATAGGAGATTTGGAAGAACTTTGGAAGTAGTTTTGAGGAAAAATGGATATCGTACGGGCGTCACATAGTTTGTATAACTGTGCGGCCAAACTGTTTTTAATTGTTCCTCTTAAGTTAGTTTCTTCAGCATGGTTAGATCACGGTTAGGGAGACCATGTGAGGAAGTCATGGGAGGGTCTGCCTATGGAGTAGCTAACGCATGGTTAGTGCACAGTTTGTATAACCATGCAAACTAACCATGCATATGGTTTATGTGATATCCTAAAAAATTAGATCTCACACATTTTGGACAATAAGTGCATAATTTTTCTCCTAAGCGGCCATAAATATGGATTTTTCTTATCTTAAGGATAAAGAGGGTTCTTCTATTGACCCGGGGGAAATATGAAGGCTTTCCTTGGTGAATCAAAGCTAGATTCTTGAGGTTTGTGACTGTTCTTCATCATTCTTGATCAGTTTCTTAGATATACTTAGATATACTTCTCATATTCTCTTGGTTTCTTAGATCTAATCCTGTTGTGGGTATATCATGGTGTGTGGATTACAAATATGATGAGATTTGGTCTTAATATTTCTAGGAGAAGATATCTAAGGTCGATTCTTAAGGAATTGACCCGGATTTCTTGTGTGTTCTTCATTCGTTGGGGTTTTCATCAAAACATTAAAGGAATGAGGCTTATTTCTTGACTTCACTTAGTAAAAATTATTGTAATGCTTTATAATTGAATGTGGGGTGTATATTTGATTGATATTTTGTTGTTTAAAACTTTTCTAAAACCTTCTTGAGTGATGGTTGTGAAATCTGGAAGGTTGGGGATTTTGAATGAGTGATTTGGTTCTTGGTCTTAAAATATGGATTTTAAAAATTGGAATTTTTCTATATTTTTGGCAAATAAATATTATTTTATGTTTTCTATAAATTGGAATGTTTTATTGAAATGAAATGTTTCTTGAAATTGGTTGTGATTTGGTTTTCAATAAAAGTTCAGTTTCATTGAAGTGGGTTATTTTGGTAATGGAAATATTTGGCAGAAATGGTGTGGTGTGAATTCATGTTTAGCAGGCCCAAAATAAAGGACGATTAATATTGGGGTATAAGGGATGTGACCCTAGATTGGGGGCATGTGTCATTGAGATACAAGGTAATAGGACAAGAGACCTCTCATGCGTATGGAACTATCAAACAAAGCATGCATGTGTGGGTGTGTTGTGAACTATGGAATGAATATTGAAAATGATAATAAGAATTGGTTTTAAAGATTTAAATTAGTTATTTTTATGAAAAAATAACATTCTAGAAATTGGTTTCTTTTGGTTTTGTTTTCACTTGGTTGAAAACGGTTTTTGGAACTTGTTTATATGTGGTTATAAACTGTTTTGGTACATTGAATTATATAAATTTTTTTATATAATGTGGATAAATTTTCTATCCTAGTGGCATGAGTAGGTAAGTCCTTTTTTAAAATAAACTGAGTTTTATACTCACCCCTTCTTTATCACTTTGGTTCTTTTGCAGATGGTATTTTTTGGGATAGAGGCATAGGTAACATTTCCCATGTTTTTAGCACTACCTCATGATTCTTGGATTGTTTGGTGATTTTTTAGCTTAGATCTTGTGGAGCATGGAGTCTTGTGGTCTTTTGAGAGTATTGAGTTGTTTATCTTCTTTTTAATTTGATAATGGTTTGGTCTTCCACTATGGTACAGATTTATATGGTTTTAAGATACACGATGTTTCTTAGTAGTCTTTCTTTTGTTCATGCGTCATTTAGTAAATTATTTGGATATGGTTTGTTGGATTATTAGTTTATTTCAAAAAGGGTAAATCATCCACCACTTGTCTTTTAAACCCTTAGACATTTATTTCTAGCCTTTGGCACCTTGGGGATGCCACTAAATCCAAATAATGACTCGTTGTGCTCCCAAGCCAATGAGATTGAGTGGATCATTACAAATTGTATCAGTCTGGTCCTTCCTTTGAGGTACAAATGTTTTAATCTTGTTCGGTCCTTTACTAATAAGTATTCATCAATGTTCTTGGTCTTGGAGTTGAAATTATTTATTTTCTATTCCTTAGTTTGGAATCTTAGAAAGTAGTAGGATTTTCAGAACATGGGATGTATAGCATAAAAGGACGTAGCTAACCCTTTTATGCTGAACTTCAAGTTACCATAAAGTTGGGTACATAAGTGTTCGGAGAAACTTCTAGGATTTATGAATCTCATTTTCATGGTTTTATCAAATGAGATGAGAATGACATGAATTATAGAGGAATGAATTCCCACTAGGAGTGAATACATCATTTCAAGTATTGATTCATGTTGGGAAAAAGTGTTGATTTATGAAAAAGTATAAAATTGTTTTTCACATGAAATATTTTGAAAAAAGGAATGTGAATGGTAATTTTAAAATGATTTAATTTTAAAAAATAATTAATGAATGTTTTCAAAAATGGTTAAACATGGAAAAAAGTTAGTTTTAGAAAACAATGTTGTGATAGTTGATGTGATATAATATGAAATGTGAAGCCCTCAGTCGATAAAGAGTGAGTATGCTAGAGTTTGTTGTTGGTTTCGAAAATGTCACCTGGTAGGTGTCGTCAAAACCAACCTAAAGAATCTGCCGAGAATGTGGTTGCACCTGAACTATGGGTGAACCAAGAGTTGGATTAGATTATTGTCAAAGATTTTCAATTTGTGGATATAGGGAACCGAAGGAACGAGGCAGGTCATGCAGACCATACCATCTAGTTCATAAAGTAGAATCCACTTAACTTCTAGGGTGATGTTGAACCTGAAAAGGCATAGGTGTGGATAAGTAGGATGAATCATATCTTTGATTTCATCAACAAATAGGTGGAATTAAAATTCAAGTTGGTGACATATATGCTCAAGGATCTTGCACGACATTGGTGGGATTTATGAGTGTAGGCTAAATTGGGATGAAGGCCTTCAATGGAAGGATTTTGAAGAATTGTTTGACAAATAAGTCTATCCTCACACATTCAAGATCCAAAATATTATAGATATCTTTAGGTTGAAATAAAAGAGTCTCTCTATCAAAGAGTATGCGGTTAAATTCATGGATTTAGTCTATTTTTTAACAGAGGTTTCAGATGGTGAATCCTTGAAAGCACGCATCTTCAAATCGGGGCTATGATAAGAGATTTGATCAAAGATTGTAGTATAATTTATTACGAATTATACAGAGATGGTGAATAGAGAAATTTTGGTTGAACGTGATATCTCAGTATTGATAGGAGAAGATATGATGATACCTACAGGGAATGGTGGTAACTCAAACACTAGAAGTAAGCGGAAAAGGGACACCTATTTCCAAGGTGGAAGTGGAAATCAGAATCAGATAGATAGATCAATGAACCTTCCCCCATGATCCTAGAGTAAAGAAAGTTGCATTCAATGTAATTTAATTTACCACATAAAGCAACAATGTAGGACACAACCTAGAGAGTGCCATAAATTCAAAAAGATGGGGGCACCTTCAGCACTATTATTGCAGTGCTCTAAGGTCAGGTGCTTGAGACACTTCTCAGGAATCGCAAGCCTCGTATGCTTTGAAAACGAGAGGACAATAGAATAAGTCTCATCAGTAGAGTAGATATAGCCATGGTGATTCTATGAATACAATGATTCCTCAACCAGGGAAATCCTAGCAAGGAAACAAAGAAAACAGTGCAGTGAAGAAACAATTGTATGGACCTGAGTAGTTGATTGTCGATGATCAAGATAGACCATATACGGTGAGAGGTATAATTCTTTCGAATTACACCCTTGTTCAAGTTCTTTTCATTAATACTGCATCATATTATTTCATTGCTTCTTGTGCTGTTGATATTCTATGTTTAAAGTTGGAAATGATGCCTTCTAGTTTAAAACTGAAAACTCATCTTGGTGAAAGAGAATGTCAAGCCTTTATCTGTTGATCATGTGTTATAACTATTGATGAAGTTGATATGAAATGGAACTTATCGATGTTGGACATGGATGTCTATGATGTAATCCTGGGTAAGGATTTGTTGACAATGTTTATGGCTCACATCGATTATTATGGCAGAATAGGTAGTTTGACAAATGTGGACGACATCAAGCATATCTTTAGAGGAGAAAGGATGGTGAAGAAATGTGAAAATATATTGTTGGTATCAATGATAATATGAATCCCTTACCAGTTGGAATTATTTACTTTGGCATCAATGGAAGAGATCGACAAAAATAGTTTTCCAGTATTTGTGGATCAATTTACAGACGTATTTTCCGAGATTTTATCAGGGTTAACACTTATAAGGGAAGTGTAGTTTACAATTAATCTCCTTCTAGGGACCAATATTATTTCTCTTCCAACTTATAGGATGGAACCAATACAGTTAAGGGAATTGAAAGTGTAGTTGGAGGAGTTGGAAATCAAGGGTTTCATTTAGCCAAGTATATCTCTGTGGGTAGCACATGTTTTGTTCATAAATTAAGCAAATGGAACTTCTCAACTATGTGTTAATTATTGTAAGCTTAACCAATTTATGATAAATAATAGATACCCACTTCCATGCATTGATGGCATGTTTGATCAATTAAGGGGAGCTCAGTTGTTCTCTAATGTTGAGTTGCAATACAGATTTCAACAATTGCGAGTTCTGAAGGAAGATATTCGAAAGACAGATTTCAGAAGTAGATATGGACAATATGAATACGTAGTCATGCCTTTAGGTCTAACAAATGCACCCATATTATTCATGGATTTGATGAAAAAGATATTTCATCAATATTTAGATTCTCTTGTTCTGGTGTTTTGGAAAAAATATTAGTGTGTTCAAAGACAAGGAATGACTATAAGGAGCACCTAGGAATAGTGTTACAAATAATGATATATCACCATTTATATGTAACATTACCAAAGTGTGATTTTTGGATACAAGAAGTACGTTTTCTTGGCCATATAATTTCTAAAAAGGTGTTTTTATTGATCATGAAAAGATAGAAGTTGTTATTTCATGTCAACCACTGAAGAATATCTTCAGGGTATAAATTTTTCTTTGTCTAGCTGGTTACTACTAATGCTTTTTTCATGACATATCATGAATATATTCACCAATTAAATCTATTAAAAGAATAATTCTCCATTCAAATGGACAGAGGAATTCCAAAAGTCTTTCTATGAGTTAAAAGTTTCCCTTACAACGAAACCTATCTATATTTTTATTGAATCAAGACACAGGTATGTCGTGTACTGTGATTATTTGGGATAAGGTTTGGGTTTTGTTCTCATGCAAGGAGACCATGTGGTTGTTTATGGTTTAGGGTAGTTTATAATGCATGAGAAGCATTACCCAACACAAGAATTGGGGTTATCAATAGTTCTCCATGCTTTAAGGACATGTCATAATTATTTCTTTGGTGATAAATTCACTGTGTTTATGGATCATAAAATATTGAAACACATTTTATCATAGTGAGATTTCAATATGTGGAAAATGAGATGAATGGAATACCTCAAAATTTTGGACTTTGACTTGATGTACACACTAGGGAAACTAAATTCAGTGGTGTATGCATTGAGAAGAAAGTCACATGCTCAATTGGTGAAAGATGCTTTAGATGAATGGAAGTTGATATCAGTCCTGGCTAACATGCATGTGTAATTTGAGACCGAGGTGATTTTGTGGTTTTGTTTTCATCTATGATTATTCTTGATTTGGTAAAAATGGTCAAACATACACAATCATATAATCTAGAATGTCTGGTTATGAGTTAAAAAATCATTGGTGGGGAGACCATTGAGGGCTGGAAAATTAATGGGAGTTCAGTTTTTTTAGAGATCATATTGTTATAGCTATGGCTTTTTAGGAACAACTCATTCATGATTACCACCTTTCATTATGGGATTTACATACAGGTAGAAAGAAGACGTATAAGGTGTCGAAGGCACAATTTTTGTGGAACGATATGAAAAAGAAGGTGGACGAGTTCATCTTGTGGTACTTAACTTGTCAATAGGTTAAATAAGAACATCAGAGACTAGTGGGAATATTGTAGTCTTTACCTATCCCATTGTGGAAATGGGAGTAGATAGAAAGGTATTTTGTTATAGGTCTTCCAAGAATGGTCTGAAAACATGATTCCATTTGGGTGATAGTGAATCACCTTACAAAGTCAGCCCATTTAATTCTATTTTGTGAAACTCAAACAGTGGAGGATATGGCCAAAATCTATATCCAAGAGGTGGTAAAGGGGAACTAAGTTCCAATGTCAATAGTCTTTGACATTATCCGAGTTTCACGTCTTGTTTCTTGAAATCCTTACAACATTCCCCTGGGACTTAGTTGACTATGAGAATGACATATCATTCTCATATAGATGGGAAGTCTGAGCAGCCAATACAAACATTGGAAGACATGTTGCAGGCTTGTGTAATGTATTTTGGTGTCTCATGATAGGATCATATACCCTTGGTGGAGTTCTCATACAATAACAACTATCAGGCTTCGATACATATGGATCTGTTTGAAGCATTGTATGGTATTTCTTATCGTTCTCCACTATATTGGGTGAAAATAGGTGAAATATCACTAGTTGGGATGATCCTTGTCCCTAAAACAATAGATAAGATCCAATTTATTAGAAATATGATAGATATGGATTAGAGTCCTCAGAAATATTATGCATGTCATCATAGAAGACCTTTTTCATTTTCTGTTGGTGATCATGTATTCTTGAGGACATCTCAAAGGTTTTTACATCGTCATTTCAAGAAACAGGGAAAGATATATTATAGATACATAGGCCATATCAAGATACTAGAACACATTGGAGTGGTGGAATATTGGTTGGAATTACCACCACGATTATGTTCAGTGCATAATGTGTCACACGTATCTCAGTTAGAAATGTATCAGATTGATCCTGACCATGTGATTAGATGGGATCACGTTGAACTAGAGTCAGATTCTTTGTTGATACAAATATTGATACATATTTTGGATAGACAATAGAAATCCTTGTGTGAGAAAATCATCAGTCTAGTTCAGGTTTTATAGAATCATGGTCTGATTTTGGAAGAGACTTGGGAACGCAAGAAGAAAATGAAAGAGCAGTGGCCAAAACTCTTTTAGGGAATCAAATGTTTTCTACATTCTAGGTATGGAAAGTCCAATGGTGGGGAGAATTTAGTACCCCCATTTTCTAGTATGTAACCCTTACATGATGATTTTCATGGTTATAAAGTATAATTGTGATGAATGGGAGATATGGGAGAAATTTGAAAGTAGTTTTGAGGAAAAATAGATGTCGCACGGGCCGCACACAGTTTGTCTAACCATGAGGCCAAACCTTGTGTAATTTATCATCTTGAAGCAGTGGCTCTAGAACAATTGGATCATGGTTAGGGAGACCATGTGAGGAAGTTGTGCGAGGGTTTTACTAGGTAATATCTAATGTATGTTTAGCAGATGGTTTCTCTAACCGTGCGAACTAATTGTTCATATGGTTTAAGTGTGATCCTAAAAAAATGGATCTCACATGTTTTTGACACTAAGTGGATCATTTTTTCTTCTAAGAAACAATAACTCATGATTTTGAGTCTTTTAAGGCCAAATATGGTTCTCCTATTGATCTAAAGGTGACCCAAAGGCTTTCCTTGGTGAATCAAAGCCAGATTCTTGAGGTATGTGATCATTCTTCATCATTATTGATCAGTTTCTTAGATCTAATAAGATCCACTTATCCTATTATATTGGTTTCTTAGATCTAATATCATTATTAGTATATCTAGGAGTGTGTATTTCAAATATGCTGATATTTGGTCTTGATATTTCTAGGTGAAGAGATCTAAAGTGGGTTATTAGAGAATCGACCCAATTGTCTTGTCTGTTCTTCGTTCGTTGGGGTTTTCATCAAAACCATTGAGGTATGAGGCTTCTTTTTCAACTCCATATTGTATAACTGATTATAATGCTTTCAAATTGAATGTGTGGTGTTTAATTTATTGATATTTGATTGTTGAAAACTTGTTGGAAACCTTCTTGACTGATGGTTGTGAAATCTATAAAATTGGAGACTTTGAACGAGTTCTTTGGTTCTTGGTTTTAAAATTTGGATTTTTAAAATGGGGATTTTTCTGTTTTTTAGCACATAAATGGAATTTGATATTTTCAATAAAAGGAAATGTTTTATTGAAATGAAATTTTTCTTGAATTGGTTATGGTTTTGTTTTCAATAAAAGTTTAGTTTTATTGATGTGGGCTATTTTGGTAATAGAAATATTTAGCATAAATAGTGTAGAATTAGTTCATTCTTAATAGGACCTTAATAAGGGATGAGTACCATTGGGGTAAAAGAAACGTGACCCTGGATTGGGGGCATGTGTCATTGGGAAAAAATGTAATTGGACGAGAGACCACTGATGAATATGGAACTCTGAAATGAAGCATGCAAGTGTGGTTGTGTTGTGAACTATGGAATGGCTATGAAAAATGATAAGAAAAATTGGTTTTAATGATTTGAATTAGTTATTTTTCTGGAAAAATAACTTTCTAGAAATTGGTTTCTTTTGGGTTTGTTTTCACTTGGTTGAAAATGGTTTTTGGAACATGTTTATATTTGGTTATAAACTATTTGGGTAAATTGACTTATATAAACTGGTATATATAATGTGGCTAACCATTCAATCCTAGTGGAGTGAGTAGGGAAGTCATTAGGGAAAAACTATTGAGTTTTATACTCACCCATGCTTTGGAACTTTTGTGATTTTGCAGATGCAATCTTTGAGTATAGGGGAAATGGTAACGTTTCCCACGTTTTTAGCACTACCTTGTGATACTTGGGCTGTTTGGTGATTATGGAGTTTGGTGCTTGTGGAGTATGGAGTCTTGTGGTATTTTTATGGTCTTGATTTTTTTATCTGCTGTTTACTTTCATAATAGTTTTGTCTTTCACTGTGGTACACTTTGATATGGTTTTAGGATGCATAATGTTGCTTCGTGGTCTTTCTTTTGTTTATGCATCATTTAGTAAATGGTTTGGCTATAGTTTTTTGGTTTTTTAGTTTATTTTAAAATGTGTAAATCGTCCCCCACTTGTATTTTAATCCCTTCAGCATTTATTTATAGCCTCTGGCACCTTTGGTATATCGCTTAAGGACAATTAATTACTCTTTGTTCTCTCAATCCAATGATATTGAGCGGGTTATTACAGGTTATGATTCAAAAGTAACCAAAGCTATAAAGGTTATATGTTACAATTCCATTTTTACTGAGATTGTTTATGCTTAAATTTTAAAATAATTAAATTATGTGATTTATCTCTCCCAAATATTATGTATTTTATTATAATTTTTTTATTTCTATATATTAAATGTTTCAATTTTTATTTTCCTCTCTTTAAGTACTCAATATACTAAAAGAATTTTTTAAGGAAAGTCGAGCTTATTTTTCTCACTTGTCAGGAATATTTTATTCTATGTTCACATTACTTTAAAATATTTTAAAAAATGTTTTTAATATTATCCAAATATTATCTAAATACAAATTTAACTATATTTTACTATCTTTACCATGGTTTAAAATAAACATTCCAATCATTTTCCAAACATGGTACATTTTTAATTTTAATGAAAATGTGAAAAGATTTTTTTGTTTTAACATACACCGCATGAAAGCCTTTCCCCACTAGTATGAATAATATTTCATTTAAATATTACTTTATAAGTTTCCATGGTTCTTTACAAGTAATATGTTTTTCAGTAATATTTTGGGAATTTTTTAGTTTTTGAATAATGGATTTTAAAAAGAAAACTGTATTTTTCTTAAACAATTTGACAACTATCTTTTTAAAAGAAAATTTCAGGTGTAAAAAAATATTTTTATATTCTTATTATTTACTAGGGATATGATAAAATGATACCATATTTAATATTTCTCTTAAAGGTTTATGATTATGATTGTAAAATATTAATGAAACCCATTTTATTTTAAATGAGTTATTCTTTGATGTAATGATAAATTTTTTCATGATCTTTTGGAATACATATGAATATATAATGATTATGTGATGGGTGGTTACATTATAAACATAGTATGGATGGTTTTGTTATAAAATAATGATGTCAGGGCCCTTTATAACCCTCTAATGAATTGAGTAATGATGATGGAGTTATGTAACTCTTTAAAGATGTCATAGTTGAAAAAATCCTAAGAGAATATGGAGTTAATAATATCTTAAGAAAAAATTGAATTAAATATATGGAAGTTACTCCAAAGAGAATATTGAAAATGACCGGGTAGACATTTACATTATGTGACTTTGTCTATAACAATAGTCTTAGGTGTAAACCTTGAAGAAGGATGTGATTTTTGATGCTTATGTAAATTTGAAAAACCTATGTATTATGCTGATGATAAATTATCTTGGATCATGATTATTTATTGATGATTACTCACACTAATGTATTATTTCATTTGATTTATAATGATTTATTCCATGATTAATATTTAAGATCTATGAATTGATGGGTACGATTTTTTAATGTTAATATCATGTTATCATATGCTTTTTATTGTCTTATTATATATTATGATAATTGATGGATATCTATTATGATTATCCTTAATGATAATATTAGATCACTCTTTCTTATGTTTCCTTCCACTAGGTTATGATGAAATTCTATAAATATAATGTGTTATAACCCAATTGGGGTCAACCCTAAATTGTTTACCTAATCTGGACCACAACAAGGCCTTGGTGGAATTCCTGATCCTCCAAATATGGAAACTAGTGTTATACATCAACTATAACACAATTGGGAAAGATTTATCCCATAAAATAGAAAGAAACATGAACAATAATAATTAAATAAAGAAAAGAAATGGTAGAAGAAAATGGAATAAAAATTACTACATACATCCATGTGACCTGGAGGGTCACCCCCAACCACAAAACTAAGTTCTCTATACGAGTGAGTCCAAATGATAACATGAACCTGCAGAACAACTCAGGTCTACTGATGCAGAGTGGAATATGTTGGGTGTGAGAATAATAAATTTCAATAGAAAAGCACCACAGATTCTATACATTTACTTTATCTAAATAGTATATAACCAATAGTTGTAAAATACAAGTATAAAATATAGTTTCTTAGTTTCTAACAACCAAATACAACTTCCCCAAAATACATTTTTGAAATAAAAATAGAATATTCATTTTTACCAGTTTAAAAAAAAAGTGGTGAATATTAACAATCCCAGATAAATTCATATTCGGAGGGATCAGAACTAATCACAAGAAGCATGACACATTAATAGAAATGATAAAGTAAAATAAGTAACACAACCATAAGAAAACACATATATATAAACATAAAGAGCATCACAACTACTAAAAAATAATATAGGAACAAACAAAATGTAATCATGGTAATTTCCAAAAAATCTTGATAGGTGACCTAGGACATACTAGGTTTGAACCCATTTTCCGACTTATGATTAAATCCATAGTTAATGACCAACCTCACCGCTATAACTGGCTTCCTAGTGGTATACCCAAAATGGATTATCACATTCTACAAGGGGATCTATTCCATCGAATAGATACATAGATAACAATTATCACTCGACCCTCTAGATGACTTATAAGAATCCCAGGATAATGGTATAAAGGGAAAGTGAGGAGGTAATCAAACTTTGGGAATTAAATATAACCCATAGATTCCACAACACATGCCTTTAACACTACCCTACACCATCTATGAAAATAAAATTCCCAAGGTAATAAAACTATAGGGGTTCAAATCATACATAAAAGCTTTCTCAAGTTCAAACATTCCCTATACATCATGAGAGTTCAAAAACAATTTATAAAATTATCACTAAGTACCAATTGGGCCTTAAAATTTGAAAACCAAAAATATTTTCAATGAAAAATCATCTATTTCCAAATGAATTTCCAAACCAATAGAATAAATTAATCATTCCTGGAAGGTTCTAAATGATCATTTTAGTTAATAGGATATCAAGACATACCTAAAGGTTCCAAATAACTCAAGATTTAGAAATCATATTTTAAAAAACATCATTCAAGTCACTTGGATTCCAAGAAGGAAGTTAGAAAAAAATTGCAATTTTAGGAAAACCATTTGAAAACAACAAGGTTTTATAAAATGGACATTCAATGGAATATACCATTTATAAGTATGGGTGCCTCTATTTTCAC
The DNA here is from genome assembly GCA_963277665.1 of Viscum album. NCBI lineage: Eukaryota > Viridiplantae > Streptophyta > Magnoliopsida > Santalales > Viscaceae > Viscum > Viscum album. The sequence goes on from OY728142.1 coordinate 1,497,203,937, forward strand.
ACCACGAGTGCATATCAAGTAACAAAAATCACCCAAAAATATATATGGCCATCCAAGTAATTGGATTATGTTACTTTTTAAGGAATATAAGAGAAATCATAATGAAACACAAATAGCATCACACCAATGTACTAGAGTTCACACAAAATAAAAAAACCACAAAGTTTCACCAAAACCCACACAAAGAACCATTCCACTTGTGAAAAAAGTTAAGAAAGATCAAGAAATTATAAAAACCATTTCAAGATACCCAAAACTATTTTAAAGTATAATTGAAATTTTATCGAACACGTAACATACATATACATTTGATATATATAGGCATAACAGTAAAATCCATTCAAAAACCCATTTTTAGCAAGTTAACAACATAGAAATACACAATAAATCATATAAAATCATCATAATCATAAATAAAAAAATTTAAATTAATTTTGGAAGCTCAATAATTTAAAGACATGATTTAGAAAGGAAATGGATGGTAATTCATACATCAACGATGTGAAAATGTGATGATACTTCAGAAGGAGGATGATAAAGGCCAAAGGAAAAAGCCACACACCCTAACATCAAAAGAATAAACCCACATAAGACAAACATCACCCTATGGTTCAACCAAGAAAGAACCAAGACAATAAACAACCAAGAAACAATAATAATACATAAGAAGTGGGAGAAGAAGACTCACACAAGGAGAGATCCAACCAAAAGTTAAAGGAAAAGAACCAAAATACATCGAGGAAGTGAGGATAAAGCCACCCAAGGATCACAAGGTGATATGTTTCGACCAAAATTATTGAGGTATTGATAAATTATAATATTTTCCTAATGTTTAAATAATATGTTTTAGTTGGGATAGAGAAATGATCTCCATTGATAAAGTAAATTAGATAGTATTGGCAACCTTGAAATAAATTATTGATTTGAGGACAAAGTGATTTATTTTATGCTTGATGAATTTTATATCATTTATGAATTTATAAAATATATTTTATAGTCTAATATTTTATTTTAAGAATAAGGATAATGTTATTTTTTATAACCATATGTGTTTTTATTGAGGTTTTACTGAAATTTTGGTTATTATCATCATTTAAGAAATATATGGTTAAGGTATTCACATTTTTGGTATGTGACATTAAGATATAATATATGTTATTAAGTGATTAAAGTTAAATTGATTTTTGATCTTTTGGGACCTTCTCCTAAATTTTTGGGCTTCGAATTTGGTCAGACATATTTTAGAGGGGTCTTATGGGTAACTATTTATAGAATGATTTATGTTGAACTTTTGGTGTTATTATTGATATTTTAGAGATTAAAATAGTATTTCATCGTATGAATATTTATCCATATTGTAAACTATAACCATTGTGTTTTAAGAAAATATTTAGAGGTAATGTAATGAATTGTCATTACTTTATGGATCATTTGATTTGTTAAAAGATAATTTCAGTGCTTCAGGGATTAAAAATTCATTTTTTTAAGTATGGATAAAATGACGTGGAATATAATTAAAATACAAAACCAAATTACTTAATTATGTTTATTAATTTTATGAAGTAAATTATGTCCATTTTTCCATATTTTATGGAAAAATAATTCCTCAACTCATGGAAAAATGATCATGAAAATGAAAATGTTTTCCCATTTACAATTGTTTTTGAGGAGTTGATTGTCATTTTCACCCCTCATTGATTTACGGTTTATATTTTAATTAAATTTATAATGAATATGTTTTATATCACTCACTCTTATTCTTCAAAATCTTTATTTCTCCTCCATATCTATATTTTCACTTTCTTATGTTGTTATCCTTATCCATGAACCAGAATATGTGTTATTCTAGGAAACCATTATGCTTCTAACTTTCTCTTTAAAAAAATTAATTTAAAATATGCAAACTTTTATTACTGAGATATATATTTTTTGTACTAATTTATTTGGGGGGAGTTATAGAATATAAAACCATTATATTTTAGAATATATTTTTCTTTAAATAAAATGAAAGTGTTTGATAGGTTTCTTTACACACACCCTAAGTCTTTGTGAAACATGATATAGTAAACCGTTATAAGCTAGATGTTAAATGATAAGGTTTTAATAGTAAAAATTAAATTATGAAAATTATGTATAAAGTTATTAATAATGTAAATTTATTGATTAATTCATAATAAATAAGTACTGAATTATCTTGTAATATCATTTTATGCACTGAAAATCGGTTTTCTTTAAAAATGATTTTTATTTCATTTTACATGCATTTATATTATAATTAGTTTTTACCATTTTGGGAAATTTTATTTGTGTAAATTCATATAATTTTGAAATCATCATGTTAATATTATCTTAAGATGTATTTTTTAGCATATTTCTAACAAGATTTATTTCTTAGTGAATATTGAAAAATATCAATATTTATAGGCACTGTCATTTATTTTAAAGTAAATGAACCATTATGTTTTTAATTTTATCTTAAATTAAAATAAGTAAACTTTAATTATATATAAAATAATTAATTTCATAATAATAATAATTATTCTTGATTTTGGTATATGTTTATTTTTTAGGAAAAACAAGTTTTATTAAAAAATGCTTATATGCGTGCAATGTGATTTGTTGTTAATAAATTTAATTAATATATATTTAATAATATTTTTAATTAAATTTATATATTATATATTCAATTAAATATGTTTAAAATCATTTTTTTGGTTTTTATAGGGAAATTAATTTAAGTAAATTAGTTTTTATGCATAATGAGTCATTTTTGGAACACAAGTTTTCATTACGGGTTGCATGGTTATTTAAAATTAAATTCCAACACTTATATAAATTGAATATATTAAAATGTATTTAATATTTGTAATTATAATAAATAATAAAATATATTAGTGTCTATATAAGTTTTTATCACTGCGAATAGTAAAAAAAATTATTTTTACCAGGGTTAAGGTTAAAACAGGTTTACCACGGGGGGGGGGGGGGGGGACCAACATATAAGAGTAGTATTTCCAAAAAAATTGTATACTTACTAATGTTTGAATATATATCGACTATATATTATCATACCTTATAATATGTATCCATTTCCACCCACTTTCCAAATAAATTTACCTTACACAATTGAAATCTTTTAGGAAATTCCATATATGTCCCTCCCCTCACATATAAAAGGGGACATATCCTCCTCCCTTGAAAAAACTTCCTAGAATCCCCCCATTAATCCAAGATATTATAGTATTATATTAATATGTGTACTTCTTGTATTAAGGTGTCTGTCACCAGAGGTCTCTCAATGAAGAGGTATAAATATCAACCAAGATCATTCTATTTTATTTATTCCTACACATACAATAAATTGTGTGCATCAATATTATCCTAATTAATAAATTATAATAAATATAATCATATTTTATTATGATTATAGAACAACAATTTCCACCTTTTCTCAATAAAATGGGAAATGAAAGTATCGCTCATGCATATGTGTGGACTACCACCACCACACATCGATACAATTCATTTTACCTCACCATATTTTATAGATTTTTATTATGGTGAGTTCAAGGTTTATATATGATAGTTATGAAATATTTATTCATATATATTTATAATATAATTTCAACCTTCATAAGTTATAATCCATTGGAAAATGATAACATAGTTCATATGTATGTGTGAACTACCAACTATAAAAAATAATGTGAATTTTTTTTCATTTCTTATTTACATGGATGGTATAAATGGTATATTTAATGAAAATATAAGATATTTATGATATAATAATTATTATTTAATTTGAATTATCATTTATCTTTCTTTCATTCCATCCATCAAAAAGTGGAAACTTCAGTCGTGTGTATATACAGATTACTGTCTCCATGAAGTGATGTAATTAATTTTTCATCACTAATTAATATGAACTGTTATAAATATGTATATAATGAATATATATTATATTTAAATCATTATTTAAAATCTATATATGGTTTAACAATGATCAAATTTCAATGATCATAACTGCCGAAATAAAATATACATGAAAAAAAGAACCAATTATCACCCGAAATGATGACTTTAATTGGATTTATTAATAAATGAGTGTTGAAATGTTATAAGTGGGTAGTATATGATTTTATAAGTAAAAATATTTTTCTTTTATATAATATTTATAAATTTAAATTTATTATACCTGAGGTTATATCTCATACAAATTAATTTGGATATAAGGATGGGGTATCATCTCAATTTCTATTAATTGAGACATGTTTTAATGTTATGCACTAATTTATTATTTCTATATTGTATATACATATCAGGAATGTAATTTTTAATAATAAATGATTTAATACATGTAATTTGTAGAACCATATTATTTTCAATCTTCTAATGACTTTTTACTCAAAAATACTAAAGTCGTAAGGGTTCTTTATCTCTACATTGTTTTGTTGATAAATGTTTAATGTTATGCAAGTATTTATGTTTATGAGGTGTATATAATGATAAAATTACATTTTATAAAATTTATTTTAACTTATTTATGGTATATAAAATTACAATTAAAATTATTTCACCCAAGGGGTTTTGATTCTGAATTTACCAAAGTGGTAAGGGTTTATCATTTTAATCATTCTTCTTTTGTACATATATTATGTTACACACCTATATTATTTTATCAAGTATACCTACTACACCTTTTATATTTTTATAACTAATATCATTATGTACATGTTTTTTAAAATTTCGTTTGTATTTTTTCATTTCATAAGGGTTATGATTCAAAAGTAACCAATGATGTAAGGGTTTTTTGTTACAATCTCATTTTTTCTAGGATTGTTTATGATAAATTTTCTAATGATAAAATTATTTAATATATACCCAAGAAATATTATGAATTTTATTATCCTATATTTATTTCTATATATTACATGTTTTAATTTCATTTTTATCTCTTTCATTTCTTAGGTGACCAAAATAATTTTTTAAAGAAAATAAACCTTGTTTTTCTCTTATGCTAGGAATTTTTTTCCATGTCCATATTTGTTTAAAATATTTTCAATAATGTTTTGAATACTCTATAAAGATTTTTTAAATCCATTATAACTATATTTTAAATTCTTTACCATGGTTTAAAAGGAATATTCTTACCATTTTACAAACACGTACCATTTGAATTTTACCAAAAATGAGAGTGGAATTTCTGTTTTAACATTTACCACATGAATGGATATACATATATGATTATTTAAAAAATTATTTTTTCCCACAATATATTGGGAATTTTATTGGTTTTAAATATTTTTTTTTCAAAATTAAAAGGTAGTTTCCACATGAAATGTTTCAGTGATCTATTTAAAAGTATTTTCATCTACAAAAACATACTTTTGTGTTTTTATGGTTTACTAGGGATATGTTCCAATGTTACCATATTTATTATTTTTCAATAAAGTTTGTATTTATGGAGGTAAAATATTTATGAAACCCATTTTGATTTCCAAAATTTAAGATTTGATGTAATGGTAAATTTTTTCATGATATTTTGGAATACATATGAATGGATTTTGATTATGTGATGAGAGGTTATATTATAAAATAAGTATATGTGATTAAATTATAAACCAAGGATGGGTGGTTTCTTTGTATCCCTATAATTCATTGGGTAATTATGGAAGTGTTAAGAAACTTATAAGATATAAATAAGTTGATCAACCCCTAATATATGATTGATTTATTAAAATTATAAGAGATGATGAATGTAAATTAATTAAAGTTACTCCTTAGAGAATATTGGAAAGCATCGGGTAGCCATTTCCATTGTAGTTATTTTTTCATAATGATAGTATTGTGAGTGAACCTTGATTAATGAAGTGATACATGAATGGCATAAAATTATGTTTTATTTTTTTGATGCATTATCATGGATCATGATTGTTTATTGATGATTATTCACCCTAATGTCTTATATATTTTGATTGACTATGCCTTATTCCATGATTCATGTTTAAGATTTATAAATTATTGGGTGTGATTTTAAAACGTTAATATCATGTTATCATACAATTATTCTTATATTTTTCTCCATTAGGATCATTTATTTTTATATATTATATTAACCTTAATAAAAATATGATCTCCCACTTTTTTATGTATCATTTCCCTAGGATATGAATAATGAATTTAAGTATTATTTTTTTAAGAAGGGTTCTTATTTTAAAGAAATTTTATCCAAGTTTCCAACGATACTAAACCTTTATAGTTTAGGAATGAATCATAATGTTATGTGATGAATATTCATATATTATGATGTAATATTTTTGTATAAAGATTTAGTGTCTCTATATTGTTGGATGGTGCTGGAATTATTGACAATAAGGGTCTTAATATTGGTACATAGACCTTGATTGATATACATGTTTTATTTTTTAACAAGTGTAAGAGGAAGTACTATGATATGAAGAGGCCGAGGTGATTCTTAAGAAGATCCTTTTTTATTTTTTATGAAATTTTTTTTATTCATAACTAACTTTTCGTAAAATAATGTTTTTAAAATATGGAGAAAGATGTGTTGCTAGAGGATTATAAATTTTTTCTTGTGAAGTAATAAAAAATATGGACAAATAAATTTCTTTATAAATATGATGACTGGACAATCCATAAGACAAAGTTCATTATACAACATTTTGGTTAGAACGTATGAGTTTATATAAAGATGAAAAACATCAGATATATATTTTTTGGTAAGAAAGAAGTTGATGAGGTGAAGAAAGTTAGAATGTTTTTGATATTTTAAAATATGGGAAATTTTATAATTTTCCAAAATTAGTAAGATAATGATTTACTATTCTTTAAAGTCCCCAAAAAATCATGAAGAAGTCATGAAACATGCTATAATTTGTAGAAGGAAAGAGAAGAGAAAATTTGTAAAGTTACATGTTTGTAAAAATTTGAAGTTTTATGGATGTAGCTTTTCTATCTGAGAAGCACCAGACACATAAATTGTCTAAATAATGGAATATTGAATTAGTAGAATTTTGAAGTATTTTAAAATGTTGTTGATTAGAAAGACCATCGAATAAATATTTTTTTAGAAAGTTTGTGTTTGTATAAGTAGTTATGTGAAAAAGAAGGAGATTCTATTTTCCAAGTTTTATCCACCAAATAGATCAGAAGAGTGACATCATATGATGAAGAAAAGTCTAAATTATTATATAGATCAAATTGAAAATGTGGAAGTTTCTAAGTCTATACAAATGGAATTTTTGATCCATGGCATCAGACATAGGAAACCAGAAAAATATTTTTTGAGAATGCTGGAAGTGTTATAGTTGATGAGATCAAGTGGTTTTGATAAGTGTGAAAATAGTATAATGTCTATAAGAACCTTTTTTTCATCAGAATATTCATCGAATATCTATTGGTTCCAATTCATAAAATTAACTATTGATACTGAATCATTGAATAAGTTTATGATAATGATCTATCAAACCGAGATTCATTAAGAAATTTTAATTTAAACATACGAAGAAATGAAAAAATAAATATAAAAATTGATGTATTTGATACTAAATTCACTACAAGAAACTAAAGTATTCAAAAGTTAGAAAAACATATTCATCCATTTTTAGTTGGATTGGAGCATCATAATAAGAGACCATTTCTTTTTTATCTTTTTTGCATTGAGATATTTTAATAGTGGGAGAATAAATTATAGGTTTTTATGTTTCAAAAATCCAATTAGAGAACATAAATTTTAAAATAAATTTGTTACAAAGTGTGAGATGAGAAGAACAGAGCATTCATTGCAATTTTTTGGGTTTAGTTGAGTGAGTTTAAAGTTGGTAAATAAGACTAAACAAAGGATAAGTTTTCCAAATCTGCATCTATGGACCAATGTTTTATTCTTTTAAGTGGTTTTATATCATTTTTAAATTTATGAAGTAAAAAAAAATAATGAATATACCAGAATTCACTAGATGATTTGAGACTATTTGAGGAGCAGCCAAATGAAGCTAAAATAAATAAGAAATTAAGAGTTATAAAATTTGAGTGATATGAAAAATGAGATTGGTTTCCTTAACTTTTCTCTATTAGAGAAACTATAAATATAATTTCACAATACATTTTTATTAGTTACTACTAATAATGAGGAAAACAGATGAAACACTAAATTTTTTTCATTAAAATAGGTATCTGAATAATATATTTAGTTATAAGATCAGTTCGTAGAAGGTTTTTCTTTATGAATTAAGGTAATTGGATAGTGTTTTTGAGAAAAAATTATGAGATGTTTTGTTTTTTTAAATAATAAGATTGAAAAGTTTATTAAAAATAGAGATTGAGAAAAGGGACATAAGAAAGAGTCCATTGGATGGGGGATATCAGTCACTGGCTATCGGATCCAGGCTAATGGATATAGGTTCACCAGATAGAGGAATCAATTAGAGTTTCTAGATTGTTTTTTGTGGATCAGAAAGTTTCATGGTTCGTTATTTTTTTGTGGCTCAAATTTTTTAAAGAAAAAACTTTAAACCAAATGGATTCTTTATAATCTTTCTTATCGAGAGATAAAAGGCATATAATGGGATTTAAAACAAAATTTATATTTACTTATTCATAATAATTACTTTTTATAAACCCACATGATTGGTTATTAAAATGATTTAGGTTGTCACAGTGAGGCCAGGCATTACAAATATTGTGTTACCTATTTATTTTCATATGTTTTTATGCATCAAAATTTACTAAAATTTGATAAGGAAGAATCTATAACAAGTGTAATGGGTCATGTTTCCTAATGTTTTAAATTTATTAAAAAGAAATAACCGATTAAACAAACTTTTCTTAGTTATTATATGACTATTTGGATGTTCAATTGGTATCATAAGGAAGTTTAACTTATCATATCCTTTTCTAGAAAATCTCAATACCATTAACAAAAGAAGGATTCTTATATTTAATGAAAATAATTATCATGGATTGAAAAAGGATGATTCCAAATATCCTATCTCTTTTCCTAAAATTTAATGATATAACTAAATTTGGGTTTCTACTATGTGAGAAAGATGCCCCTATGAAACTTTTTGGCGAAAGAAACATTAAAACTTATGGTAAATATATAAAATATGTTCTTATAAATTTTTTATAAAATTTATTAATGGTGGGGGTGGTTCTCAAAATAGAAAAAGAAACTTGGGAAAAACTTGAATATATATTTGAGGGAAAAACCAAATTTAAGGAATAAAAAATAAAAATAGGGCGAAGCATGTCATAAGATATTATAATGGTTGAAGAAGAAACTATTGATGAATACTTCATCCGAGTGAATGAAGTTTCTTGCAACATTAGTGGTTTTAGACATATCATGGAATATTATACAATCGTGAAGAAACTCGTATGAAACTTTATAGATAGGATTGACAATAAAATCTTTTCATTAAAAGATAAATAAAATTAATATCTTGATGAATTATATAACATTATTATTTGATATGAAATGAGAAATTCTCCAGTATTAACAAATAAGATCAATGATGAAATTGACTTTGAAGCAATGAGAAAGATTTAAATCCAGATGATGAATATGTTGATCTTTATGATTTATATGATAAATAGTATGATTACATTAATGAAACTAATCAGGTCTATTTTCTATTTGAATTACTAAATAGGAAGTGGAAATTGTGGAAGAAAAATTCCCCTTAAATATTTTGATTGTGGAGGAATTGGGAACTTTTCCATGAATTTACTCAAGAAGAAAGTTGAATAATATTGATATGATTATGAAAAAATACCTAGGTGTAAGAAGATTAAAGAAATTCCAAGGAATAAAAATCATCAAAAAATTATAACAATAAGTTCCCCATAAAAAGAAGAAGTATGATGAAGGTGAATTTGACTCACCTAAAAACAATTATTTAAAAGATGAATGTTCAGAAAAGTTCATAATGTTCATGGAAAAAGTTTAGAAAAAAAATGATTCCTTATATAGTGAGGAAGAATAAGGAGGTGAGGAAACATATATAGAATATCATATCATATCATAACTTGTAGAATGTCTTGTGAAAAAATAGAAGTCTTAAGAAGGAAATAAAAATAATGAAGAAACATGGGGAAATAAATTTTTATGTAAAGGAAGATCTTCTTAAAAGGGAATATGTACACATTGAAAAAATTAATAATCTCAAATTGGAAGTTGAAAAATAAGAAAATATGGTAGCTGATATTTGAAATAATTTTTTTGAAGGAATATGAGGTTTAAAAATCTCAATAAAAAATTATTGAGGTTGAATGTACCATAATAAATATGAATAAAAACTTCAAAAAATATTAAAAAGTAAAATATAAAAATTCTAAAGATGTTGAGAAAGATCAAATCCAGAATTAGGTGATATAATAACCCACTAAATGTTGTATTTTATCTGATTTTTCTAGCCATATAGGTGTTAATAAAAATATTTTAAAAACATGTGCTGAGAAAGGATATGAAAAATCCATCACATAAAAAAAGATGGAAATTAATCACTTATGAAAGTTTTCACATGATCGAAGGTAAATAAGGATGAAAAATGTTATGAACCTAACAATCCTTTTATAGGTAAATATTATACTTCTAAAAAAACCAATATTTGATGGTTTTTATTGGTGTTGTGGAATTTATGTGAATTGAGATTACAATTTTTGGAATAACATGTCACATATAGTATATAGGTTTTAATATAGGGGAATTAATGGTTGAAGTTGAATGAGTACCTTTACTAAGAAATAATAAATAATAAATATAAAATCTTACGATATTAGAAACCTTCCTAAAATAGTCAGTTTGAATGCATGATGAAAATATGTGGAAGATGTGACCAACTGTGTCAATTTTCTAAAAACTATATGACTATAGATCCATGAAAAATTTTCAATGCTTGAAAAGAAAAAGAGGTTGGAAAGAATAAAGTTGAATAAATATACATTACTATAAAGATTGATCTAAAAGTAGTAAAAAATAAGGAACCTTATATTCTTGATAGTTTTTGTACCTCACATATGATGGGACATATAATTTTTTTTAAATATATGGAAAATCATGATATAGGAGAAGTTACTTTTTTAAATGATAGTTCCTTGAAAATAAGATGAATATAGGATACTGAGATAGAGCCTAAAAAACTAAAATCAAAGGAAGTTCTATTTATTTATGGGATCAAACATAACTTAGTGTGAGTTAAATTTATGATAGTGGAAAAGAAGTTATATTTTGAAATGATTCATGTATCATTAGAAGTTTGGAAGATGGTAAATTTATAATCAGGGGTATAGAACCAGTTGAAATTTATTTTAGATAGGATAACATTACACCTCTTGTTACTTGCGTATGGAAGAGGGAAAAATATGTGGAATTATAAACTCGAACATATTGGATAGATAAGTGTGAACAAAATTTCAAAGTATGAAGTTGTTATAAACCTTCATAATTAAAAAGAAATGAAGATGATTTTTTTATAACTTATCAAAAAGGAAATATGGTTAGTAAAAGACATAAGAAAGTATAAATTCAATTTTCTTAACCTATTTATCTTATTCACTCTGATTTCTGTGGGCCAATGAGACATCAATCAATAAGAGGATATTTTTTACTTTATCACTTTTATTTATTATTTCACCCAAATGACTAGCATTATGTTTATGAATCACAAGTAAGTGGTAGTAGAAATATTCAAAATTTTAAAAAGGGTAGTTGAGAGAGAAATGGGTGTTTATATAAATAAGTTTAATACTGATAATGGAAATTAATACACATAAAATTCCTTGAAATAATATTTAAAGAAATATATAATTATAAATATGTACAGTGCTTTGTATACCCTTCTGCAAAATTGACTTGCAGAAAGGGGAAAAAGTTTAATGGAAATTGGAAGACGTATGTTGAAAAAATATCAACATTCTATATTTATTTGGAGGTCATCCAATATAATAGTTGTACATATGAAAAATATAAGTTTTTAAGGTATTAATTAAACAATACTACCTAGGAAATGTGATATAAAAAATCTAAATCTTGGGAAATTTTATTAAAAAGTTGAGGAAGGATCTTTCAAGGGATATTCATCCAATAGAAGAAGTTAAAAATGTTGGAACAAAAATTCCAAAATGTTGATAGATTCATATGATTGGAACGTTTTTAAATATACAACCTTCATTACAAAAAATGTAGAAAATGTTTTAGAGGATAAAATAAATTATTCCAAGTAGAATAAAAAATGTGCATTTGATTATGAGTCAAGACAAGTACATGAAGAATCAGACAAATCATGTGATGAATAAGAAGAGTTCTGAATATGATCTATGAAATTTTATACTCTATAGAAAAAAAATTAGAATTATAAAATATCATTGTAAATCATTAGTCACAAATTCAAACCTTAATAAATTTTGTTTTATAAAACTAGACATCACTTATCTCACAGGTTAAACCAAAATCATTTTTAGAAGAATTGAAAAAAAAACCATGGGTGAATGAAATGGATGAAGAGTTGGATCAAATTGATAAAAATAAAAAATGAGAACAAATTCAATTAATAGTTGGTTAAAATGTTATTGGAGAAAATGGGTTTATAAAAACAATTTTAACGAATAAGGAGTAGTTCCAGGAAACAATGAAAGGATTATTTACAAAGTATATGAATAGGTGGAAGGTGTGGACTTTGAATAAACATTTTCCCTTGTCTAAATGTTAGAAATTCTTAGAATGTTTATAGTTCTGTATTCACATTGAAATTATAAAGATCATCAAATGTGTGTAGAGTCATCTTTCATTAATGGTGAGATTTAATAAGTTTACATTGAGAAATATTGTGGGATTCAACCTGTTGAATAATGAATCAAGGTTTAAAAATTGATGAAATGATTATATTACTTGAAACAATTGACACATTCCTAGTATTGAAATCTTGATAATTGTTTGAGATTTTTGAATTTTTCTAAAGTAATTTTTTTAGAAATTTTTATGTAAATGAAGTTAACTCCAGAACCCAAATTTTAATTGTGTTCATTGATGATATAATTTTTTCTGGAGATATAGAAACTATTTGAAATGAATTTTTTGAGTAAATGAAGAAGAATTTTGAGATTTCAATATAGGGAGAATTATATTTTCCATAGGATTATAGGTTCAAAAAAACAAAAATACATTTTCCTATCTTAATAAAAATATTCTAGGGAATTGTTACTAAATTTTGGTATGTTAGAATATATAAAAATTTATACTTCTATTTTAGTTAGAGTAAAGATGAGTAAATATAAATTTTTCAAAAGTGTGAATTAGAAATAATTTTGAATGTTTATAGGAATTTTTATTTATCTTAAAACCTCAATACAAGATATTTTTCATTCTATGACTTTGTTTTCTAGATATTAGAGTGATCCAAAACAATATCATATGTTAGAAACAAAGTGAATTATGAGATATTTTAAAGAAACAACCTCATATAAGATGATTTGAAAAATAAGTGGTGATATTAACTTTCATGGTTATACTGATGCTGACTGGGATAGAGATTGAAATGATAGATAATAAAATTTAAAAGGAAAATTTATCTTAGGAGAATGTTATGTGAATTAACATAGTAAGAAAGAAATTTCAGTATCATTGAACACAACATAATATAGATATGTTGCAGCTAACTAAGATTGTACTCAAACGTTTTGGATGAATGTTTAGTTGGAATATTTGAAGGTTGAAGTTTCCAAACCATTAGATATACTTTGTGATGTCAGGGTATAACTGAACTTTCTAAAAATCATATCTAACACTCAAGATCAAAACACATTGAAATTAAGTTTCACTTCATAAAAGATAAGTTTGATGGTATATATTTTTTTGTAATATATTCAGTGAAATATCATATAGTTAACATTTTCACGAAAGAAATTCCCAAAGAAAGATATGTGTAATTTAGGTAGAAACTTCATATTTAGCCTCCACCAAATACTTCTGAAACATCTTAATGAATTCCACCACCATTATTTGGATTATTTTGAAAAGGGGGATACTTTTTACAACTTTGATTGGTATTGGGGAGAGAAGTAAATTTTTTACATAAATGAATCTGAAGATGTAGTTATCATAAAATAATGGAGTAAAAATATATATATAAAGAAAAATTGTGATTTGAAAACATAAAGAAAAAATAGATAATATAATAGTGATTTGGAGTTTATCATAACATGGGCACAAATTTTCTTGTCCTTGAGGGATGAAATTCATTTAAAAACATTACATGATCTAGTAGTGTGGTACTGGGGAAATCTCTTTTGAGAAATGATGTCTTTTGATTAATGTTAAAAAATTTGAGTTATTTCAAAACAAAAATTAATAGTTGAAAATTTTGTTAATGTGAGTTTTCAAAAAATAAAAATGGGGATATTGAAGATCCATTTTGATGTATTTTTAAAAAAATGTTTTTTTGACACCAAACATTTTTTAAAAGAATTTTTCTTTTAATTAGGTGAAATATGTGTTACTGTAAGCTTATAAATTTTATGTTGTGAAGTTTCTAAAAATATGAATAAAGAATGTGTTTTCAAAAGTTTCTAATTAGATGATCTGTCAGATGATCCATCAGACATAGTTCATAGGATTTCTTTTTTTAGAAAGTATAAATTTGTACGAAGATGAAAATCATAAGAATTGTTTTTTAGAAGTTATAAGTTGTTTTGATGAAAAAATTGTATAGTTTCTAAGACTTGAAAAGTTGGGGAGTCATTTATCTTTCTAAAAATATTCATATAACTATTTTCTATTCTTTCAAGTTTATAGAAGATCATGAAGAAGTGATAATACAAGATGGGGTTTTTAGAAGGAAATAGAAGTGAAAATTTAATGTTTCAGGCTTTAATAAAGTTGAATATTTTTTAATTCAATTAATCGGACTAAGAAGACCCAGAAATATGAGTTTTCTGAAGACTTGACGTTTGAATTAGATTAATTTTGTATCATTTTTAATTTTTTTGATTGAGAAAACCATTAGATTAATATTCTAGATGAAATTATGTGTTTTCATAAGTCATGATAAGACAAAAAAGGAGTTTTTGTTTACCTGGAACTGTCTATCGGAAGGATTAGAAGAGTGGTATCGAATACTTAAGATTGGTATGAGTTACTAAAAAGATCTAATCAGATAGAAGGTAGTGTATGAGTTTATACAAAGGGAATTTTTGATCCAAAAATATTAGACAAGACCATCAAACAAATAATTTTCAAAAAATATTGAAGTTTTGTGGTTTCTATGATCATGTTGTTTTGATAAATGTAAATGAAATAGAAATTATCTCATTTGTATTTTTTTCATTATAAGAATCATCAGATGAGTTGTTGATGTTGATTCATTATAGGAGCTATTGATGTCGTTTTATTATACATTCTTATGATACTGATTTATTAGATAGATATTTATTGAGAATGATTATGGTTAGAATATGAATAAATAAATAAAGAAATATCAGAAAATTTGGAGTTTATACTAAAGTCATTGAGAGAAACAAAAGTCTTTAGTATTTACAACAATATAATCAACCATTTTTAGCTGGCATAAATAACTATATCGAGAAACCATTTTTTATATTTAATGGGTCAGGATCTTTTAAAATAGGACGAATCAATTATATGTTATTAATTTTTGAAATTTTGTTTAAAAAATGTATATAAAAATTAATTTTTATACAAATTGTGAGATGATAATAATGGATCCTTCACTAAAACCTTTTTGGTTGGGTTGAGTAGGTTTTAAGTGGGTCAAGAGGACCAGAAAAATGATGAATTTTTCAAATCACCATCTCAAGACTGATTTTTTTGTTATTTGAAGTGGTTTTATATTTTATTTAAAGTTAATAAATTTGGTAAGAATAAATAAGATTCAATAATCCACCATAAGAGCTAATAATATTAGATAAGTAGTCAAATGAAGATAAAATGAATGATAAATTAATAGTTAATTTGAGTGAATGGGAAAATTAGATTGTTTTCCCACCCTTTCTTATACTAGATCACTAATAAATACAATTGAATAGTATAATTTTAATTTTTACTATTTAGAGTGAGAAAGAAAGATGAAGCACTGAATCTTTTGTGTCAAAATATGTTTCCAAAAAGAGGATTCGATTTGAACATTAGTTTGTAGAAATTTTTCTTACCAGGCTGAGGGAATGAGACTGAGTTTTTGAGAGGAAGTATGAGAAGTGCAGTTTTGTTAAAAAAGGAAATTACATTGTTTATTACAAGAATTGATAGAGAAATGAGCCATCAGAAATAGACCATTGAATGGAGGCCCTCATACCTAGGCTGTTAGATCCAGGCTATCAAATACAGTTTCGTCAGACATTGATATCAGAAAAAGTTTCTAGATTGTTTTTTGTTGATTATAAAGTTTAAAATTTTATTTTTTTGTGGATCATATTTTGTAAGAAAATTTTTTAAACTAATGGGAGTAAGTATAATCTCTCTTATCAAGTGACATAAGGTGTCTAATAAGAGTTGACATAAAATTGTTATTCACTTCTTCATAATAGTGAATTTATATAGACCTATGGTCATGTCTTTGGCAAGGATGTAGGTCCTCACACTGAGGATGAACCTTATAAATCTTCTTGTGCCTTGTTTACTTTCCTATATTTAATGAATTTTATTTTAATTATATTCTATAAGGAATAAACTCTAAAAAAATTAGGTGTTAAGTTTCTTAATGTTTAAATTTTTTAAAAAGGAAGCAACTGTTTCAACCCCCCCCCCCCTTTAGTTATTCTACGATAATTTAGAAATTAATATTAGAAGATTGTTAACAAAGGGAGATAATTTTATATATATGTTTCTTTTTTTAAAAATGAATGTCTTGTTCATGGTACTACACATTAAAAAGTTTATGGAATCATCTAACATGGCTAGAATCCATGGGAAATAGATTTGGAAGCATTTCAGATCACATATGGATGAGTAATAGATTTATTGAAATCTAAGAACCAATGTAAGAAAAATCCAACATAACGTAATTTCAGTTGGGTTAACAAATAAAAATTTGGAAAATGGATAAAACATATAATAAAATTTGGCTACTTAAGGAATCCCATGTACACAAATGTCTGTGTAAGGAAATTTAGCTCTGTGTGGGAGTTCATCTATCCAAATTTGATGTCATAAGATAATTGGGATGTTTGAGGGAATTGACATATGAAAATACTATGAAATAGGATATTCTAACCACATATGTAAATTTTTCATTGTGATATACTATGTATGGGAATCTATCCATATTTGTGAGTTTGGTCAGACATATTGGAATTATAAAATGATGTACGGGATCTTCTCTATTCTTTCGATACATAAGGAAACTATAAAAAAAATAAAGTCAATGTAATTATAGCTTGTTAGTTAATTCAACCATATGGGATCATAAAATAGGAGCCATGATCCAAGATAATATTTAAGAATAATATTCTTAGGTGAGATATAGTGCATTAATAGAAATATATTCACACTAGAGGGGAGTATTTCACACCATAAATTCATATTCCCAGTCACAAAACATCCTTCTAACATGAATGTCAACGATATTATTTTACCTATTCAAGTTTTAAATATGAAAACCTAAATGTGAGGGGAAATTGTTGATATGGAATATCTGGAGGTTGTTTGTATAATATTCCAATAGAAAAAGAGAATTGATTTATAATTAAAAATATACGAGACTTATGTGTATTTTCAATATAAATTTTTTCTAGTATGTGGGAAGCTGGAAATATTTTTTAAATAAGGGGTGTTATAATATAGTGTTGTATAGAAGATTCCTTAGCTTTAAATTTTATTAAAATGTAAAATCTCTTCATTTGGAATTTTTTGTGCATAAAAAAGAAAAAAATATCTCAAGGGGATTTATACAGGGTATCTATATATAGAGAAGTGGGACTATAAAAATTAAAAGAGAGAGTTAAAATATCATTGAAACATCCAAGAGAAAAAGAAGAGAATATCATCACTACCATACTCAGTAATGAACATATTTTTCATGTCATAGAAGGGAATATGACAACTTTTTGAAGATTTCCATTCTTAGAGAATAAATTATTACTACAATGTTTCAAGGTGAATTAGAGGGAATTACTAGAGTGTAGTGTAGAATAGGTATTACATGTGTGAGCTAGAAAGAATAAAATTTGTGAATATGAGTTCACAACCAACACCATGAAAGAAACTAATTATTTCGATGATGCATATACTCATTTAGAGGATGTACACACTAATACTATTGATGAAGGTAACTACATTTCTGTAATCTATGTGAATTCTTACCCTAGATAATTACATGAAGGAGGGGGGAAAAGGTAGTGTATCTTCATAGGTAGAGATCATTGGGTGATAGTGAGCCTCCATAAAACATTGTAAGGGTAGTGTGATCCGGATAAAGTGACCCAAACTGAACCCTTCCATGGATTAGTGTGGTTAGTAAGTTTGGTGGATCAACACATTATTGATTTCATTCCCCTTATAGCAAGCCATAACAGGTGAACCAAGTAAATATAATGGTATCCCATTTACCTTTTACATGAACACCAATAGAAAAATAGGGTAAAAATCTAAATTAAGTTGGAAAAGGGTCAGTTAACATGATCATAAAATAAATACTATAAATAAGAGAACAAAATTTGACCCTAAAAACCTTGAGGTCAAGATCAGAATAGAAAATTTAGGGGTCCTAATGAAAAAAAATTCAATTAAAAGGAATTACTATACTCTAGGTATTATCACCTATGTCCCATGAGGGTACAAAAATTTCATAATAAAGTTAAATATGTATGAAAAGTATAATTTAAGCAAACTTCCTAACATCAAGAATGAGAATTACAATGAAATATTAACTCCAATCATTCTAATGATACCATGTAATCCATTTCATATAATATACTCAAGAAAGACAATCCAAAATGCAATTCATACTTATGCCACACTATTGAACTCTATATATCTATATGATATCATAATTATAATAATCTTAACATATCATCACAAACCTTGCCAATATATTAAAATTATAAATTTGGGATAATAGATAGTTTTATCTATGATTGGTTAATTATCATTAAACTCTTATATTATAAACACAACACACATGAATGAATGATAAATAATTTTTTATTAAATTTAATAACATGTTATGTTTTATATTATTAAATTATTTCATCATATGAATATATCTTAAGGACATACCAAAAAAACTATGTTCATTAGAACTAGACCTACTATATTTTAATACACATAGACATGAAATTGTTCATATTTTTCTTATTAATGACCTTGTCAAATAGAATTTTCCATCAATATGTAAAATTTATACATCTTCTAATAACCACTTATAAAATATTTATGTCAAATATCCCATTTAACTATTTAATTAAATAGATAATTTTAAGTACATATATGGATTTAATGGAAAGAATATAGATTTATCTTTTGTTATAAACAATAATATGTTTAGAACTTCTAAACCGAAATTTAATTTACCATATAAAATGTATTTATGTATATATATTAATTTATATAATATTTAATTGCCTAGAAAGATTATAAAAAAACCTTAAATGAGATAATTTTTCATTGAGGTAACTCATTATAATGTGTTTCTCATCCCTTCTAAATACCCAATCCTCTCTTAATTAATTTTATCACAATACATGTAAAAAATATATCAAAATATTAAGGTTTATAGGTATGGTACTTTGTTAACCTCATGCATTGGGCATTATAATTGTGTCTCATGAGTTAACTTTGTATCTTTATACAATTACCAACTCAAACCTATATTAATATATCATAATTACCCCTGAATGTATGATATTGTTAAAATTTACATTAATAGTAAAAAAATGAAACACAATTCAAAAAATTACATAATGTGAAGTAACTCTGGGATTTATAAAAAGATAGATAAATTATATCCTTACTAAATTTATTTAATACATAATAACTTCACATACCCATCATTGTTTGGTACAATATTTTTTTAAATGATATGGTACATTATCTTATCACTTGAAAAAAAATTATACCTCCCCTGTAAATTATTTATATAATGAGTTAATACTTGAGATGAATATTTTTGATCCTATGGGGAGACTGGGTTTCCTTAACATTCATGATAACATCATTATTTTCATAATGGATATTTATTGAGTTTGATATACTTGGAACTACCCTTAGTTTTATAGTTAACTTCTCGATCTAAATAAATTCGTATTCATTACCATATGAAATGATATAGTCAAATTTCATTATAGACTCAACCATTTCATGTTTTATTTTTTCAAGTACAAATAATCCTTATTTTAATGATTAAAATTCAAATTTATTGTGGGTTTAATGTATCTAAATTATTTTAAGATGGATTTTACATCAAAAAAATTTATTTATATATATTGAATTTCATAATAAAAGTTTAAAAACTTATTAACATGGGAGGATATGAAAGATGTTAATGAGTCCATGTGAAGGAAAATTCAAGCCTATATGAAAATACATTCTTGTTTGATGATGTAGTCTAACTCATGTCTATTTTTAATATTTAAAATTATAAAATAGTCATGGGATACTATTCTATGAAATTCTTGTCATCTTGGAAGAGTTTATGGGTCCCCATAGAGTTCAAAAAATGACATTCTGAAAGAACTCAACACATTTATGAGGATGATAAGTTACTATTCCTCTAAACATAAGCATTTGAGAATGTTATTATACCACTTTCTAGATTTTATAATGTAAAAAGTCACTATAATTTAGGGGTCAAGTCACTATAATTTTAGAGTGATGACATTGTGTAATTGAATCAAGGTCACCAAGAAAAACATTTTTCTTAGGAAATTTCATATTTTTTTTAACAAATGTTTTCAATAGTGAAAGATATAATTATAGAGATAACTCCAATAACTGTAAGTTACTGGATGAGAGAGTATTTTAAAGAACACTAGAATAATAAAATATTATGTTACTTATAAAAATACTAACCTTAAATAGATCAAATCTACTAGTGTGATTTTTATTGAAAAAAATGTCAAAGAGACTCTAAGAGGATTATTTACATCAACTTATATACCCCCACCACAAGAGACATAAAATCCTCACTAAAATGCCTTTAATATTTTATATTAGTTTATTTTACTTCTTCTTATTAAGATACCTCATATTATTACTTTTAATATTATTGTACATATATTTATATATTATAAATAAAATTATTTATATTTTTCTAACTCATTCATTATACTTGTATTTAATTCCTATATGGAAATGTTGAACTGGATCATAATATAAGAGAGTTATAACTAGTTTACTCTTATTTAACTGGTTTAGGTTAAGGACTTAACATTTAGTTTTGAAACTATCCCTTATAAATGATACTTTTCTTTCTAGTGGTTTTTCTCATGTGGATAAGATCATGGTTTCATTTAGATCAAAACCTCTTTTTTACATCCTCTATTAATTACTACTTTGTATATTTTATCTTCTAGTAGTAAGTGAATTATTATGAATATATCTAGTATTAATACTTTAAATTAAACTATTTTAAATTAAATCTATATTTTCTTTAAAACTATCTTGTAAACTATTTTGTGTTCAAAATTATTTATATGATTATTTCTTCTATCAATATAATTTTAAGATGATTAATAATTTCAATGAATATTGATAAAATTAAAATCTATTATATTCACTATTTTTACTAATAAATATGGATTTAAGTGATGGGGTCTTAAATATTTTTTATTTATTTAATTCCATATTTAATATTTGTAAAAACTATATTTTCTCCCTTTATCTAACTTGGGTAAAATATTTGGTATCATATAATTTAGACTCTTTATTTTTTTATTTATTTTTTAACCCTAACCACGTCCAAAGGAAAAAAAATATTGTTATGAAATAATACTCTAGTCCTAAATGATATTCAAAAAATATACTTAATTAATTTAGTGGAATAAATTCTTTCTAGTGGTAGATAAAAATTAAAATCATATTTGAAAGGTTAGTCTTTCAAATCATAGGTTTTATTGAAGACAAGTATATGAAAAAAAATATTTCAATGAGATATTGGAATGATACTACAAAAACTTATAAAGATCATAATTTTAAAAAAATTAATGAAATTTATTATGATTTAGGTGAATATAGGTTTAATAAAGTCTATGTATGCTACTTATTATAAAATATGGAAAACTATTTCAATATCTCGTGAAGAAATTGATAATATGGAAACATCATAATGTATTAGAAGTATAATAGATTGAAACTAAAAGTTGATGATGAACTTATGAAGAAACAAATTGTATTTAAATCATCAACAAAAAGAAAAAATCTATGACCAAATACAGTTTAATTTAAAGTAAAGAATTAAATGATGAGGAAATGGGTCACTTAAAAAGAAGATTAAAATAGTTTTATAGAAAGTAAATATCATTCTAAAGATCACAAGACAAAAAATTAAAATATGATAAAAGGATTTTTGGTAGAATGATATACCATCTTAGAACTAACATGTTATGAGTATAAGAGGAAAGGTTACATTAATGTAGATTTCCCCAAGTTGAAATAAAAATATTATGAAAAGGTGAATTTTTCTAGGACTTATTATAAGGAAACAATCTGGATTTGGTAAGAGTAAAAATCAAGTTATTATGAAAATAATGGTAGTGAAGAGAATAATGAAAATCAAAATTTACACTTTATTTAATCAGTATGTAAGATAATTTTTACACCTCCTTCATGAGTAAATAAAAACAATGATAATTATATTATGACTAGTAGATAATTAGTTGATATAGTAGTATTATTAATGAATCTATAAATTATTCTAAGGATGAATGTTTTAGGGTGAATTGGAAGCATTGGATAAGTAAACAAATTTAGTTTTTAATCAAAATTAATGAATAAATCCTATGAAATAGACGAATTATCTTCAGAATGTCAGAGATAAATCCTACGATTTTATTTTATAATTAATTTAAATTAACAATAACATCATCTATAGTAACATACTTGATCAAATTTTATTTCCTCTCACATTGTTTTGTCACTATATTAGATAATAGAATTAATGATTCATCTAGAGGTACCCACATGTGATCCATGAATCTATAGACAATGTTTTCAAAATTTTGGGTGAAAGTGTGAAATATTCAGGTGTTATACACCATTTATCATCAATTACTATAATTTCATTAGTCATCTCTATGTTCTTGAGAGGGAGGGAGGGTGATTTTTATCTCAAGGTTTTAATAGAATTATAGGGGATATAACTTTATTGTGTCAATAATTCACATCCAAAAATGATATAATTTTGAGTATAAACATAGGGTTATAATCATATAATTTTAAGATAATAAATAAATATTTATTTAAATGACATTAAATAAAACATATAATTTTATCATATCATTAAACATGATCCAAATTCCCCATGAAATATTATATTCACCAAACATGTAGAAATAATATTTAATTTAAACATTCACATAAATTCAATAAATATTTTGTTATATATTCACTAAACTAGTGAATAAATAAATATTTATTTATTACATTGTGAATAATGAAACCAAATATAAAATTCAACTCACATATTCTCAACTCAAATATCCCATCAATGAGTTTTTGTGATCAATAATTTATAGAATAAATACTATTCCAAAAACTAAATAGTAAATTTATTCTTGTATTTAGAATCAACAAAATTAATAAGATTCTTGATTCACTTAGTGTGTGACCCTCCAAATATCCTTCTCAATGGAAATCAATGTAATTCCCAAAATTCCATGATATGTGTCTAGAAACATATCAAGGAACCTATAGAGAATGGCGTTAATGTAGTTACCATAATAAATTTCCTAAAAATGCTACTATGTAATATAATCTATTCTTCAACTAATTTTTCATCAAGAAATACACATACTTTTATGATCACCTTGTATAATTTATTTTTTATTCTTTACCATACCAAAATGAACCTGTGTATAAACTTCCTTGGCCATGTATTTTTTCAAATATTTCTATCCTAATAAAAGGACCATAGATATCTTCTTCCTTTAATATGGAATGAAAAAATACTTTCTTGATGAGTTAATTAATGCCATATCATTTATGATGCATCTAAAACATAAAAATTCTCTGCAAGAATATGTTGTCATGGTTTTCATCAATTCATATAAGTATATGATTCATGATGCACATTAATAATGGTCTTATGTTTAAGGATAAATACACATATTCATAGATCGGAATATCCGATGACATATAAAACATGTGTAATTCATATTCATGGGTATATACTTATAACCTCCCTTATTATTGGTTACCAAGTATGATCTTCATGAGAAGAAATATCAATTATTATGACCCCATAACACCTGGTAGTAAAATTTCATTTATATCTCTTCAAATAGATATATCATTACAATAAGACATATTTATTTAATAATATTATCATAACATCACTAGTTTCTAATTATTTTAGTGAACTGTATATAAGAATCTAATCCAAAAAATATTATAAGTAAATTATCACATTTATTCTATACATAAGAACAATCATTATGTTATATGAAATATATAAATATATTCTGGTAATCAAATGTAAAAGTCATTTGTTTCTTGGGAACTAGTTATAATAGAATAAGGCTTTCACTAGAGAAAACATTAAATATCACTAAACTTTATTTCTCTCACATTATGTTCATGATTTTGATGAGGTATAGATTTAGTCAATATGGTTTCAAAATTTTCATGTACAACTATTCTAGTAATCATGACTCCACTCCTTTGATTATGATAATTCAAGATTTGATACTTATGAAGTATATTATCCATCCATTGATGTGGACTAGGCTCTTTGGATAGAATTATATTTATTGTGTTATCGTAATAAAATTAATTTTATTTGAACTAATAGGTACAAAACCAAGACATGAGAAGTAGTTTTATATCCATACTGCTTTACTAGCTACATCAAGAAGCTAAATAAGATTCTGTTGTAGAATCAATGACCAATAGATTATTAGAACTCTTCCAGCTAACATATCCTTTATTAAGGTAATAAAAATTCCCTAATTTTGATTTCATATCATTAGGATATGTTTGGAAACTAGAATCTATACATCACTTCACAACTATTTCCTCATCTCTTCTAAAAACTAGGAACATATAATTTTTATGACTATGGTATATTGGTATAGTGTTTATAGTTGATCAATATGGAACACCTTGAGTATCTTGATATCTTCCCACCATACTCAAGGAATAATAAATATAAATACTGGTATATAAAATAACCTACCTGAAAAATCCAATCAAAGATGTTTAAGGGCTACTTTTAATGAATTATCTGTCTTATTATGCTTTAGGAAACATTTTCTTGGAGTGATGTATACCATGTGATGCATGAAAAAATACTCTATTAGATCGTTCCATCTTGTATATTTTCAATAAATTTGAAAAAATATACATTGAGTTAGTCCATGGGTCTTCTTAGATTTATCTTGATCGATATATATCATTATAATATAGGATATTCCACTTAAATATTTCATGGAGAAGCATTTATCCAACCATGTCTTAAATAAATATAAGTCTGTTATATCACTTACCATCAGTAACATACTAGCAACACATATTACTAGAAAAACAATATCACTACCCCTAAACAACTTATAGATATATCTCCCACATTCATTCTTAAAAAAATACCACCCTCTTATAGATTTTTCCAAATAAATATTCCATGACATTGATGTTTTATTTAACCCATAAATGGACCTATACAACTCACATAACTTATTTATTCATTTTTTGTATGAATCCCTTATAATTGTGTCATATAGACATATTTAATAAGATTTCCATTAAGTAATGTTTTCTTGATACACATTTTATAAATTTAAAAATCATGGAAAGATACTACAATATGTAGAGTTCTAATGGATTTCATCATAGAAATTTGTGAAAAGGTTTTTCATATTTTATTCCATATCGTTTCATGAAACCTTTACTAACCAATTGTGCCTTATAGGTATAAAATTTACCAATAATTTATAGTTTCTTATTGAATTCCTATTTACATATAATGAAATTTACATCAACTTGAGGATCTACTAAAAAATATACATGATTTTAGTACATGGAATCTACTCAAAAATTCACGCATTCTTCCCATTTTTAAACTTTTTTGTTTTCCACTACTTCATTGTAGGGAATTGGTTCATTATTTTTGGATAATAATGTGTCACATTTCTCATTGATAATAAAAGTATATCTATTAGGTTATCTGACCTCTATATTACTCATATGTAATGATTATGTTACTAGAATAACATATTCCACTTGATCCTGAATAATTTTTTCTTATACCAACTATTGTGTATCATGGTCCTCGATTTCATGAATGTATATCTTACTCCCACTATCGTTTTTGAGGATATGATCATTTTATTGAAACATGGAATGTATTTATAAGATTAATTTTCTATTTTATGGATCTTATAGATAATATTCGCCTATATATTTATTATACCCTTTAAAGATACAATTTGTGCCTTTATATGAAAGTTTTTTTCTAGAATCAACCTTACAAAATTGTTCACATCCCCACACATGTATATGTGAAAAAATAGATTTCTTCCATACTATAACTCATATGAGATTATATTTTTTGTTTTAGTTGGAACTTTGTTTAGTGTTTATTATAGTTATTTTATTTCATTTACATGAAAAGATAATGGATAATTTTCATGACTCATCATTGGTCTTACCATGTGTAACAAGGTATGGTTCCTTATTTCACTAAATCCATTATACTTTGGTGTACAAGGATCAGTGACTTAGGATAGTATCCCAAACACTTTTTCATAATCTATGAATTATTTTCTAAGATATTCTCCATCTCTTTCTAAGAGTAACTTCTTTTCCTTCCATCAAGATAATACTCTACTTAATTCTCGTATTCATTAATTTTTTAAAGGAATTATACTTATACATAATCAAGTGAATATGTATATATCTATTGAAATCATAAATAAGGGTAATGAAGTATGAGGATCTGACTCTATCTTCTACTAAAAAGGATTACACACTATAGTGTGAACTAATTTTAAAATCTCTATAGACTTCACACCGTTTACACTAGTGATTTGGTCATTTTACCTTGTTAACATGCGTGAAAAATATATAAGGGTTTTTTTTCAAAAGAATACAAATAGACTTCCTAATATAATTTTTTAATCACTTCTGGTTCACATGACCAAGTTAATTATTTTAAAATTAGTCTTAATAATATTCCTACAAACTTATTTCATTTTCAACATTCAATATTTTTTTATATTATAGTATATAAATGGTATTATTTAGATTTTCTATAAGATAACCTATAATATATTCATTAAAGAAACATCAATTATATTTTAATGTGAATATAAAACTATCCATGAAAAATATAGAGTCAAAAATGATGTTCTTGGTCAGACTAGGCGCATAATAAAAATTATTTAAAACTAAAACCATTCCCTTTAATAATGTGAGATAGTAGTATTCTATAGCTAGGGAATCTAGTCTTATTCTATTAGTATATAAAAGATCCACCACACCCTTAGTAATCTCATGAAATTAACATTTTTCATTTATTTATACACAAATATAAGATCCACAAGTCATAGCTAAAACTCAATTTATAAGATTGGAAAGATTATGCTTGATATTGAATGTATTTGAAACATCCCCTTAATTATTCATTAAGGTAAAAATCATATTTCAATGGATTTTCTTTCCACATGAAAAAACCTGATCATCCCACTCTTTAGAGTCCCTTTGGACTGTTCTCTTCTTGGAAGGGAATTTAAAATGTGTATTTATCTTGTAGCTTGATTTATATCTTATTTAATTGCCTTTATTTTTGTTCACCAAAAGGGAAAAGGTATTATCATGATTCATGTCATTGTCCAATTAATAAATCAATGTTAAAATACATGGGATTGGATTATTAAAAAATTTCATTTTGAAATTAATAATAAAACTAAATAATATAGGATCTAGGGAGGGGAGAACTAGGTTCATGTATAATTCCATGGGTATATTGAAACTTAAAATCTACAAACACTTAATATAACCAATAATTTTGACTACATGTAGTCTGATAGGGACTCTTTCTCTTAATATATACATAAATAGTGACTTGGATATTTTACAACCCTTTTGTCTTGACTTATCGTGATAAATATTATAAATATGGGGTAATATGGAATAATCATCCATGTATTCAAGAAACTTCTAATTCTCATTATTGATTTATGGTAACATGAGTCGTTAGACATCAAATACACTATTAATATGTTTCCAGAAGAAATTTTAATTTTCTTCAATTACCTTATTAGAAGGAACAACATGAAAATAAAACTATGGTTTATATAACATCATTTATTAATGTGTCACAATGCGCAAGACCCTATACCATTTTGTGGATTTTTCATCATTATAGAGATTCTATTTCTCCATAATTGAACAAAATTATAGTGTGGTGTGGGTGTAAATTATCTATAAACAATAAAATATAATATTTAGTACTTTAACATGATTACCAATTATAATATAATAAATAAAATAATTATTTATCCAATTATTTTATAAAATAAAAATATCCCCCACTATTGGATTTAGAATATTTAGTTGCTCAGATATTATTTTGAAAAAGACCCATATTTCTATTTTGATAACCTAAACATAGGATTTTCTTCTTAGATTTATTAAATTTTATCTTCTTGATATATTTAATGAACTCCAAAATCAAAAAATTCTAAACTCATACTTCCAAAATGGTTTCCTTCATGTTAAACTAAGTATTATAAGGTTAACTAGTCTTGATTTTAACTTTTTTCAGCCAAACCAAGACATTAATTAGAAATAAATTATAATTTAAAGTATCTTAATGAGGTACAAACATGTAATTTGAATTATGGTTGTATTATAAATCATTTAATTGAATGTGTTTTGATGACTAAATATTTAGTTGAAGATTTTTGTCACTTATGAGTCAAAATCCTCTATTTTATACTTAAAATGAAAGCTAATTTTAAGTCAGACATACATAGTTCTTTACCATGTGTAATAAAATGATTTAAGTATATATATTTTATCAGTATAAGTTGTCTCATTTTATACTTTTATAATTAATTTATGTAATTACTATATAAGAAATCAAAAATACTTGATAAAATAAACATACAACTTTATTTTATTTTAATTAATCATTCTTGTTAATATATTTAAAATATGTGATTTCATTTAATATTCCTAATAAAACATAGACAACATAAATAAATAAATGGATATTCACTCATAAAATAAAATAAAGGAATGAAATGATCATGAACCTTTATCTATTGTTTGGTTTAACAAGTGATGATAAACTAACCTTGAACCTAGGGGAAATAACTTATTAGACCTTTACTTGGATTGATTTGGAATATTTATTTATTATCCTATATATCTCCTTAGTTAGATTCATCTTAGATCACATTTTTAATTTACACCTATAGCTAGGAACTCTATCATTTGAAAATGTATACTCAAATGTAAGTGATGGATGTAACATGACCAAACCTAAACTCCTAGACCCGGTTCTAGAAACATAATATATACATTTTTAGCTTCATGTTAATAAACAATCCCTAATTTTTATCCATCGAAAAATAAAAAATCAAATAGAAATATTAGATAACTTATATACCCAAGGACCTTTTATGTTTATAAGTTTAAATATTTATGGAAAATTCTTACATAAAAAAGTGCATGCTTCCACATAATATTAATTTTTCTCACCAATAAGTTATTTATAAAGACACAATTTCATTATTCAAGGTAAATCATTTACCTAAAACTCTAACTTTACTAAATTTTTGACTCATCCTTAAGTATTGTGAAAAATCCTTTGAAAACATGGGATGAAAAAAACAAATCTCAAAAAGCGACATAAAAAAGTAGAAAAGAGACTCATTTGTCTGTTTTACCACCATGAGATCATATAAGTGAGTTTTCATTTAATATAACCAAAATGTAAGTGAACTAATCATTTACTTAAACATAGAATCATATTTTTAGTAACAAGTTTTTTATAAAATACTTTATAAAAAAATAATGGTAAAATCATAATCATTAAGGTTTTTTAGAAAACATGAGAATCCATGAAAACCATTTTCCTAAAAACATACATTTTACCAGTAAAGGGAATAATAATTTTCATAAAAATTATCATTAGCCAACCTCACAAAATAAAATTACTTTTATGAAAATTCATTTTTAATCATAGAAAAATCATACAGGTTCCTTAGAACATCATCTTCATAAAACCCTTACAACAATCCTTATAATAACCATTATAAATGGAACAACAAACTCGGTTAATTGCAATATAATTATCTGAAAAACATAATCATTACCCAATGAATTTGAGGGATATATTACCATCACCCATCATCATAAATAATTACTAAGGACTATAAAATTCCTGAAGCACAAAAAATAATTTTGTTCTATAATCAAACTCATAAAAATATAATTTTGGTCCTCTATGTAAAACATTATCAAATATTGTTATATATCATCACTTTTAAACCCCATTTTCAAAACTAAAATTCATAGAATAAAGGGAATAATAGTTTTTATTTGAATAAATCATGGAATATTTTAAAGGAATAAAAATATCATATAACAATTATGATGGAAGGAAAATCTATGGAAATCATATACATTCAAATAAATTACTTTTGTACTTTGTAAATAAATTCAAACACTCCATATGAAATATGTAAAATATTCATCTTAAAAACCAATATAAAAAAGTTAAAGGAGAGGTATAATGTCATTTTTAATCAATTTATTTAAACTTTTACACATTAATTAAACAATATGAACATGGAGGAAAAATATTAGAAATAAATATTCAAAGCATTTTGAATATGGTTTTTAAGATAGAATATCCCTTACCTCAAGTCCAACATGTCACATTTGCTTTTTATATTCTATAATGATAAAGTTATGTTAATTAGGTAATTAATTTAGAATATTTTTAAATATAATTATCTATTTATTATTTCATTTATTTCACTTATTACCATTCCATACATAATCTCTTAATTGATTAATCTTTCTTTATAAATTTTGAGGAGGTTTGGTTCGAAAGTCCAAAATGAATTCGGTAAGTTGATTGTGTTCAAATGTATAATGATTATAATATTTCAAAAAAATATTAATCAGGTAATAATAAAAATTTATCCAATTTAATTATAATTTTAATACCCAAATAGGTAATGTTTTTATGAAAAATGAATTTTGTTGCATCATGGATACGGTAGTCCATACAAACCTATGAGTAATGTTTCCATTTTTCAATGAATATGAGGGAAAAAAGATAAGTATTATTTTATCTTAAAAAATATATAATTATATCATAAATATAATATTATTTATTTAAATATACTTATATATAGAAACTATATGAGACAGTGATGAAAAATAAAATACATCAGTTCGTGAGGCTGTAGTTTGCACGTACGCATGAACAAGGATTTTATTTTTTATTGAATTTTAAAGAGAGACTTATAATATTTATTAACAATTAAATAATTAAATTTATATATTTTATATCATATTATTTCAATTTCATCCAATAATATGAATAAATTATGTGTTTGTTATAAAAAATGAAAAGCATTGTCTTTGTGAGGTGCAAGTATGCACGTACACACGAAAGATATTTTTATTTTCGATTAGATGGATAAGTATATGAAAAAGGGTTATACCATAAAAAATATCATTTAATGAAGTGTAATATATTGATTTTATTATATCACAAAGGTTGGTAAATTTTTGTATGTGGTAAAATAATAAATTAAAAAGAAAATACTTTGTTAAGAACTATACCTCTTCTTCAGAAAATATTTTTATATTTATACCTAAAGCATTTTTATAATGGTATTATGATAAAAAATAACATATAGGACATGTTTAGATATGTTAATAAATTTTTTTGGTATGTATTGGTCGAGTTAAGAGTCTCTTGAAGTTTGTAAAAGAGAAGATAGGTGGTGTCCTTTTGTAAGTGATGGATAAGGAACACTTGGAATTTTTAAAAAGATTATAATATATTAATGCGTTTTGCAAGAAAAATGGATCCAAAATGACTCATGTTCAAATAAAATATAATATAGGGTCAAAATATGATTATAAAATAGTATTTATACATGTTTTTAGTTCATTTTAACCATTATCATTTTAGTTTTAACCCTTTTATCATGTTTCAAATCTAATCATAACAATTCATTTTTTACCAAATTAATATTCATAATGAAAATAAATGAAAGTGGAATAATTATTAAATTTTAAAATTATTTATATAAATATGTATTACATTTATAAATTAAATTTTTTAAGTGGAAGAAATTAATTTTAAAGCAAACCCACAAAATGTGATGAAAAACAGTTTTCCAGAAAAATGCATTTTTAATTATAAAAATATTTTTATAAGAAAAATTAAGAAAAATTAAGATATTAATTACATTAATTGGATTATTTTTACTCAAAATTAACTAATTATATTTTACAATAAATTTAAAAAAAATTGTAATTCGTAAATAATTTAATGGAAAATACAGGTTTCAATAAAATATGCATTTTCAGTATTCATTGAAAAATTAATCTTTTCAAAACAATCCCAAAATACTACCTTAAGATAATTTTTTTATTATATTTTCATAAATAATATACTTTTTATAAAATAAAATTTTTAAAAGTGGAAGAAATTAATTATAATATGCTTACAAAAAATGCAATAAAAAGAATTTTTGAAAAAAACTTATTTTTAAACCATAAAATGACTTTAATATCAATACTTCCCAAATAAAATCATAAAAAAATATTAATTAATTCAATTGAATAAATATTTATAATCATTCATCAATAGTTATTAATTTAATCTATTAAGATAAAAATAAAATACAGATATAAAAATAGTTTTATTGTAAATATCTCTTTAACTTTTAAAATATTCTGTCATCATTTCCAACAAATTGAATTTAAATATACATAAGACTATATATATAATGGATATATATATACTATGTTTCCAATGACCATATATATAATGGTTGCATCACACTCTTATATATATCATTATATGCTTCACTAATTTTTTTTCATTTACTTCTCTTTTATAATGTATATTATATTCATAATTGTTTCCTTATTTCCATAGATTTAGTTCGGGTCATAATATTCATGGAGAACCATGAGGAGAAATATTTTATGTTTGTGGTATTTTTATATATTTGTTAATTTTTTTCCACTTTAACTTTTATTCATGTTGTTTTATATTATAATCTCACAATGTATTAGATTTTATCTTTCATTGGAATATTTTATTTTAAGAAAAGTATCATAGTTAATTTTAGTTTGATGTGTCATGTGTCAAAAAATTTAAAAATAAAATTCAATTAAGGAGAAGTACCTATTTTAATATAAAAGTGTTACATTTCACCCTCTTGAAAAATATTTCATCCTAAAAAATTGAACTTATTCTCTATCAAAGGGAACTTATCATAACATAATAATAAAATATGACATAGATTTTATCATAAAATTTTTTTCATGGACAAAAAACATGAAACTTATTATGCATGTAACTCTATCTGACTCATAATTTCAAATGATTTATAAAAAAATACCTTGGTATATGAGAATGTTACTTTCCACATAATACTCAATAGTTTAATTGTTAGTTTTCTTGAGTTTGAGAAGTTATTTTACCACTAGAATAAGAAATTTAAAAAAATTCACTCCATTTATTCCCAAACTATAAACATGATATAATTATTTTTTGTATCATCATGATCATGATTAATTTTTTCATGCATGAAGAACTAAAATTAATTTCTAGTTGATCATAAAGTCCATAAAAGGATAAAAATATAATTTTTCATATTATTTAAAAAATAATGAAATAAAAAATGGTTGGCATAAGTTAAGATGATATCCAATATGAATAAACCTTCATAAGAATAAATACAACATTGATCTAAAAATCCACAAAAATAACCCCCAAATTTCAACATAAATCATTACATAAATAACTATCCTTAAATCTCTTCAAAATATTCTTTACCAAGTTGAAAACACAAAAAATAAAAAATCATAAATTTTTGGTCACATATTTTTTTGAGATAAATTTAACATTTATTTTAAAACAAAATTAAAAACTCATAAATTTACATACAAAAAATGTATATTCCCTAATCATATAATCTTTAAAATATAATTATTTTTTCGATAAATAACATGGGTTTCAATAAATACACATCAAAATTATATGTGATTCGATAAATTAACAAAATATTTATCCCCTCAATTTTATTTACCTTAATCATATAATGTTTTAAAAATTGTGTAAATATTAAAAAATAAAACTAATCAGTTAGAAACCTAATCACATTTCAATATCGTGGTTATCTATATGATAAAACATATGTTCCAAAAATTTAGAAACCCTTTAATCCAAATTAACAATAATTATGTCAACATCAAAGATCATATCAACCCTAAAGGTTATTGATAAAATTCAGCTAAATTATATAAAATATAAAATAATTATTCCTCAAATAACCTTTTCACATTTAAAACTTAAGGGTTTCATAAACATAAAACATATTTTAACATCCAATAAATTTCCCCAAAGTACTCCCATCGCATAAAACATCCAAAGAGTATTAATGACTTCGGACTTATGAGCATCCTTAAATTTATCAAAATATACATAATATAAAACTAAATCTTAAATCTTGAAGTCATTTATATATAAACTTCAATCAATCAATGTTCTTTATAATCCATTAACCAAGATTTTCCATCTTATTCTTTTATTCTTCATTAAAAAAAATAATATTATAAAACATGTCCTAAGATTAATTAATCTAAATATATTAATTTTTCATTAATTTAAAAAAAATAACTCATACCTTTGAAATATAGATCACCATTCATTCCAATACTATTTTCAAATAAGGATGCCCCATGATCTACCAGGCCAATTCCATAAATTTTTAGAATGACTCAAAACATTCCCATGTTTCTCAACATCATTTATCCATGTACAATCATCACATATTAATCGAAATGGATATTGATATAGGTTGAAATTTTTAAATAATGTCATGTTTTTATAGTTAACTTTAAGAAATCATCAAATATTTTTTTTCCCATAATACATTATGATATGGTTAGGATTTACTTTTTAAAATAAGGGATGTTGTTTAAGAAATGAAAATTTTAAGATAACATGATAAATACCTAATGTGCTCGATGGTCACCCTCCTTTATAGTCATTTATAAGGTTAAAAATCCTTTTTATGATTCATACATTATAAATAATTAATAATGAATATTATGGTATTTTCAAAAAACAGTTATGATAAGATAATTTTGTTTTGAATACATAGTTAAATGTATCCCGAATTAATTTGTGATATCGAATTTTAAAAGAGGATTAGGATACATTATAAAGTGTTTTATTGGTAAATTGAATATTAGATGAGGTTTATAAATCACATTAGAAATATTTTAAAAATATTATTAGAAGTGAATAATCCCGAAGAGAAATGAGGTTTGGTGTTTTATATCTTTCTATAAATCTCGAAAAAGATATTTTACCCTCATAAAATAATTTTGTGATTCAATGTACAATAATTTATTAAGGAAATCATAGAGATATACTAAATTAAATTTATTGTGAATTTATTTCTATATAACTTTATTCCATTATTATTTGATACTTTTTATTCACCATAGTTTCAACCTACAGTTCCTTATGTTTTGTTTTCTTATACTTTATAACATAATCCAAAAATAACCACAATTCATCTTAGAATAATAAAAATTATGGTCATAGAAGACTTATAAATTTTTATCCCAGCCAAAATATTAACCGTTAAAGTCTTACAAATCTTTTAGAAATATCCAATCCTTCAAAGATATATATAAATATACTTTGACACCAATTATAAACACCTAGAACCTATAATCCCAAATTTGGTACTAAAATATAATCTATATAATATTTTCTTGATACCAAAAAATGTGACCCAATTTTTTTCAATCGAAAGCATAAAACATCAAATATAAATATAAAATAAATTACCTATACATGGACCTTTAGGTTTAGAGATTTATATATTTTGGATAAAATATTAAATAAAAAAGTATAAGTTTTCACATAGTATCCATTTTCCCCACAAAACACGTTCTTTAAAAAGACACACTTCCCTTAAGGTAAATCCCATACCCAGAACATTAACATTATTAATGTTTTTAATCAACCTTAAACAATATGAAAAGTCATTTGAAAACATGGGATAATGAAAAAAATTACTAGTAAGGGACACATATAAAGAATAAAAGTGTCTCGTTAGCCCATTTAAAAATTATGATGTTATATAAGAGAGTTTTACCTTAACATAATAATATTTGAACTAAAATAATTATTTAATTACACATGAAATAAGATTTATTACCCATATTTTTTCATGAAAAACATTATAATAAAATATAAAGATAAATTCATAATCATAACGGTTTTTTAGAAATAATTATAATCTATGAAAAACATTTTAATAAAAACACACCTTTTACCCTTAATGGAAATAACCATTCCTTTTAAAAATTGTCATTAGATTACCATATATAATAAATATATTTTGTTGAAAACAAATTTCCATGTAGTTAAAAGTCAAGTAGTTTTCTTGGGACACCATCTTTATATAACCCTTACAAATGCCTTTCAATTGAAATAACCAACTTATTTAATTCCAATATAATTATCTAAAAAACATAATAATCACAAAATGTATTGGAGAACTATATCGGTCTCACCTATATTTAAAATAAATGTCCAAGGAATATATATATATTTCATGAAAAATATAAAATATTTAATTTTACAACATCAAACTCATAAAAATATACTTTTTAACCCATAATTAAATCATTTTAAAATATTGATAAACCCCTTTCTTTTAATGCACCATTTTCAAAACTAAAGTACCTATAATAAAAAGAAGAAGGGTTTTTTGAAGAATATATGAAATATAATAATTTAATACAAATATAAATTCATATTTTTATTATTATTAAAATCCATTGACATTATATATGTTAAAAAACATTCCTTTAGTACTTTAAAAAGAAGATCAAGAATTCTATATAAAATAACCAAAAATATTCAGTTTGAATACCTTTGTTAGAAATTAAAAAGGATATGTAGAATGAACTTTTTAGTTAAATAATTTAAATATTTAGACATCCATAAAATAATATGTACATGTAGGAAAAATATTATAAATAACTATTCAAAATATTTTAAAACTGGGTTTTAAGATAGATTATCCTTTTTCCTCAAATTTGACTTGACTCTTATGTTTTTTTATCCTTATAAATAATATAGTTATGTTAATTATTTACGTTCTTAATAATTTTTTTTCAATTTTATTATATTTTTATTATTCCTATTATTTCACTTATAACCAATTCATACTTCATAAATTTATTGATTAATTTCACTTTAGATGTTTTGAGGACGTTTGGTTCGTAAGTCCAAAATGACTTTAGAAGGTTTAATATAGTAAAATAGATCATGGTTATATCATTTATAGAATATTTATAATGTTATAATTATCATTTCAACATTAATTATACTTTTATAACCAACTATGTAATTTGGTTATGAAAAATGAATTTTGTTACATCATTGAGATGGTTTTTCATGCGTACCCATGAGTAACATTTTTCTTTTCAATGAATACGATGGAATGAAGGTGAGAATTATTGTATATTTAAATAATTATAATTATATAATAAATATGATACTATTTATTTAAATCATCTTATATTTACTATTTATGTTAGTTAGTGATGAAGAATAAAATAAATCAGTTCGCGAGGCGATTGATCAGATGTATGTGTGGGAAATGTTTTTTATTTTTCATTGAATGGTAAATATATAATTAGTATATTTATTTACCATTAAATAATAAAATTTATATAATATATATCATATTATTTCAGTTTAATCCATTATTAAGTTCATCCATAAGAGTCTGTGATGAAAATTGAAATACATCATCTTTGCGAGGCGGTAGTCAGCTCGTTTGCACAAAAGATGTTTTTATTTTCCATTAGAAGGAAAAGTATATGAAAAAGGACTATAAAAACTAAACAAAATATAACTATATGGAATAAATTTATGGTATTATATCACATTTTTTAGGGTAGGTTTTAAGGAGAAAAAAAATAAATAAAAAGAAAACACTCTATTAAGATCTATACCTCTTATTAGAAAAACCACATTAGGTTTTTTTACTTAATGACTTCATAATATGTTATTATAATCCCAACAAGAACTATAAGATTTTGGGAAATTATTTTTTTGGTATTGGATCAGATAATAGGCTCTTGAAGTATATAAAAGAGAGGATTTTTTGTGTCTTTCTATAAGTGGGGGAGAGGACACAATTGGATTTTTTTCAAAAGACGAAAATATATTAATTTCTTACTTAAGAAAAATGGTCCCAAAATGAATCATATTTGAATAGGAGATTATATATGTGGTAAATATGGACATAAAATTTGACTTATAGAAGTTTTAATGTCATTTAAACCCCATAATTTTAGTTTTTAATCTTCAAACCTGTTTTAACTCTTTTCCATGATTGATGACTTGTTTTTTTTTCCCAAAGTCACTTTTAATAAGGAAAAAAATGAATGTTGACTCATTAAATTTTTTTAAATTATAATTATAGATATGAGGTCCATTTTATCAAATACCATTTCTATATTAGATATAAAATAATTTTAATTTAAACTTGTGAAACAAGATGAAAAATGGTTTTCTGGAAAAATAAAATTTCAAGAATAAAAATGCCTTTATACCAAAATTTTGATTGAAATGAAATTAATTGAATGAAATTTAATCATAATGAACTAATAGAATTTTAAAATTATTAAGAATTTGTAATTTAGAAATACTTGAATAGAAAATGTACTTTTTAATTAAATCTAATTTACTACTATCCACTAAAAAATTAATATTTTCAAACAAATACCAAAAATATATCTTAGGATAACATTGATATTATATTTTAAAAAGGATATCATTTCTATAAAATTAATTTTCTAAAATTGGTAGAAATTAATTATAATATTCGTGCAATAAAATTCAATAAAACCCATTTTTGAAGGAAATGTATTTTTAATGAATAAAAACACCTTATTCTCATTCCTTTACTAATAACCATAATTAAATTAATTTCAATTTATCTAACTGAATATTTCATTATAATGGTTATGAATATAAATTAATATAATATATTAAGAAAAATAATACACTACACACATGAAAATAGTTTTATTGAAAATATCTCCTTCACCTTAAAAATATTTTATCTTCATTTCCAAAATGTGGAATTTATATGTACCTAAAGACTATATATAAAATGAATATATACATAATTGATATTTTTAGAATGTGTGTATATATAATTTTCATGTTACATTACAATATATATCTTGAAATTCTTTAATAGAATTTATTCATTTACTTCTCTCTTAGCATGTCTACTGTATTTCTAATTCTTTCCCTTCTTTCCATAGCAGAAGTTGGTAAAAAAATTCATTGAAAAACATGAGTATATAGGTTTCATTTTTTGTCTTATTTATTTATATATATGTGAATTTAATTCACTTTTGGTTTTATTTATGTTGTTTCATTTTACAACCTCGTAATGTATCAGTGTTTATATTTCATTATATTATTTTATTTTAATAAAAGGGTCATGGTTCATTTTAGTTTGATGTTGAATGTATCAAAAGCTGTAAAACATAATATTTATTTATATATATGGAAATATATGGGTTCTATAAAGGGTGATAGAGGTTTATGGTTACATAAAACAATCCCTGGACACATGGGCTTGTACATAGAAAATGTATAATGTATGGTTTTCTAAACATAAAATTAAATTTAATAATAATTATAAAATAATAAACCATAAAATAAATGAGTGCAAAAAAAATTAAACCCCACTTAACATGAAATAAAAAACACATTTATTATTTTTTTTATTAATTTCCACTCAATCAAATTAAGAAAATTAGACTCAAATTAAGGAATTATAAAATTAATTCTTTATCTAAAATTAGGTAAATTTTTTTTGGAATTTAAGATGATATTTATATATATTTATATATATATAGTTCTAAATTTAAAATAATTAATTACACAATGTGTACTTAAATTCCCCATGATATCTTCACGTGTAGCATTAAATCACTTGCTATAATTTAATATACTTTATGATGGAGATATCATGTATCACAAATTACACAGAATATAAAACCACACAACATGTTATGATGTACATGATGAGGTTTTAGTGTGGTAAAGCACTATATTATTTATGTAATCTATCACCACACAACATTCCATTATTATACATAGCATGTAGTGATGTAATTAATGTATAATAAAAAAGATATAATGGAGGGATACACATCATTTATTGATAGTAATTATGTGAAATTTATTAATAAAATGTGTTAACCCACATGATGTTCCAAAAATCATTCATTACATACTTAGTGTGTAGAAAAATGTGTCACAATGTCTGCATAACTAGAAACATTCCATATAGTTCCTGTCTCACCACATCTCTGCGTTACTAGTAAATACAAGGATTGAAATGATGTCATTTATTTACCCACATGATTCACCATGAATTATGTTATGTATAATTCATGTCGGGTTACATGATGTGTACATGACAGATTTAATTCATATAGTCCCTATCAACCCACATACCACATTGGTAGTCAACACATGAAAAGTAATGATCCCACATATTGACCCACATGACACAACATGAATTACATTATGTGTTCCTTGTGTAGTGAAAAACCTCTTACGTAGTGTGTACTTTATCATTACTTTCTATGTGACCGTGTGATATATCCAATATCCTTGGCACATATAGATTGGATTTTTAAAAATTATTTTGGAATTTTGGCCTATTCTTGGCTATAAAAACTCAAATTAACATGTCCTCTCAACTATTTCTCTAATAATGAAATTATGAGGAAGAAAACTAGAAAAGTAATGCATGAAATTAATCAAATAAAAAAAGAATTTTAATAATACTTATTTGATACCAATTAAGGGTTTCAGGTTGTATTGGAAATATATAGCAGTTTCCCAATTTTCTTTTTTTGTTAAAATCAATGGATACATCCAAATAATAGTGTGAATGATCCCTTAAATACCCATGAAGTTTAATTCACATTTAATTTAAAATTAATTTAAATTAAAAATTACCTCATTTTTTGTAATCTCTATGATCAAAATTATATTACCACTCTTGTTATTCAGTCATTAAAATAGAAAATCTAATAGAGGAAACCTCTAGAGGTATCCATAACTTATCCATGAATATCTAAACAATGTTCTTGAAACTCTATGTGCTAGCATAGAAGAGTCAATTTTTCTACATTGTTCATCATCGATCGTAATAAAATATCTTATTCTCTATCTTTTTTTCTTTATGGGGAGGAATGAATGGTTTATCTCTCTAGGTATGGAGAGAATTTTATAGGATGTGACCCCATTGAGTTCACACCTCTCATCATAAAAATGATTTAATTTAGGATATATACTTATAATTAAATAGTGATAATTAAACAAACGAACTTATGAGTTATTTAATATAAGTTACCCCCATGTCAAAATATAATAATTATAATATTGTTATTATTATTATATCCCATGACATATATTTATTAAAATAAATTTTCTAATAAAATAAATTAATATCAATTAAAATTATATTAAATA
Source organism: Viscum album (assembly GCA_963277665.1). Classification (NCBI taxonomy): domain Eukaryota; kingdom Viridiplantae; phylum Streptophyta; class Magnoliopsida; order Santalales; family Viscaceae; genus Viscum; species Viscum album. The sequence continues at coordinate 1,497,245,927 of OY728142.1, forward strand.
AAATATATCATTTCTATATGAACATTAAACATTATCTATATCCTTATATAAAATATTATATTAATTAAAATTTTTAATAAATAGTTATTTTAAATATTCATGTAACTTAAATAAATATTCACTCTAATATATTCAATAAATTATGGAATATATATATATTTACATTTATTACCATATGAATAATTAAACAAGAGATAAAATTTCACTCATATATTCTAAACTCAATTTTTTTCTGAATGAATTTTTATAAAATTTATTAGAATAAATAATATTTCAAAAACTAGAGAAAAAAATTATTCTTATATTTAAACTCAACATATTTTAATGCTATTCAAGACACACCTAGTGTATAACCCTCCATGACACTTTTTTGATGGAAACAAGTTCACCTATGTAAAGTCCAAGATGAACATCTATAAGCACAACTAAAAACCCTTAGAGAAATAAGTTAATGAAGAAAATACAAAAAACTTACTATAAATTATACTATATAGTATAGTTCCTTTACTAGATAATATCTCATGAAGGTTGATGCATAGTTGTTTCATTTCCATATATTCTTTATTTATTGTTCTTTGACTTATAAAAAAAAATCCCTCAATAAACTACCTTGTCCATAGAAATTTTTAGAAATATATATCTTAATAAAATAGAGAGATATATATTATTTTGTTAATATAAAATGGATAAATAATTTATTTACTATTTAATTAATTCAAAAAAATTTATGATTAACCTCACAAATACCACTTCTCCATGAGAATATGTCATCACTGTTTCATGTATTCATTTATGTATGAACTTTTTGATAAAAAATTATAATGGTCTTAAGAATAAGAACCAATAAACATTTCTTTATATAAGAATATAAAATGAAACATAAAACTTATGAAATTTATATTGATGGTTCTATCCTCATAACCTCCCTTTTTGGAGTTAAATAAGTGAAAACTTCATGAAATGAAATATCAATGCTTATGGGTCCCTAATACCTGATATCAAAACATCCTTTGTGGATTTAATGATAGATATATGTAGACCATATAGTATATTAATTTAATAATATTTTCATATCATCATTGGGTACTCGATACAGTGATGAGTTCTATATAAATATTTGATGTGACCAATATTTTAAGGACAATATCACATTAATTTTATGAAGAATAACAATCATTTTGTGACAATAAATTTATTTATATATCATGCTTATCAAAATTATAAAGATATTTTTTTCAACAACACTGAATTAAATAAGGGAAAAGTATAATATTTTGAATAAAACTATTTCACTTATTGTTAAAGATAAAGAAATTATTATTTTCACAATATTTAGTATATTATATTTGGAAAATTTAAAAAATTACCTCAAATGTTATAATGAGTAATTAATAAAGGACGTATAAATATTCATCAAAGTTAGAGATACTTGAAATAAACTTCTAGGATGCCAAATACTTCATAAATTCATGAATATATTGGGCTATCAATATAGACAACATGAAATATTTTATAGAAATTATTTTTTCACCATCTTATGTTCTAATAGTAATAGTAAATATGATATTTTTAATTTATGTGAGAATTTAAGAGATCTATCTTAGTAATTTTAAAATAACATATATAGTTTTATATACCTAATAAAATTTTATTTTCAATGTTCATTGATTTTTTTTCATAGACCAACTCAGAGAGTACATGTGCCAAATTATTTTCATTAATAAGTATTCCGGAAGAAAATATTTTTTTGTAAAAATGATTTAATCATTTAATCATTATTGGTTACTAATTTTAAGATAATAAATAAAATTTTATGGAACCTAAAAAGTGGATATTAAAGCCATATTACAATTGATTACTCTAGATTTAAGTGGTTAGTGATGGACAATGGTGAAAGTGTGACATTTGGTGATAATACTAAAGGTAGGATAATAAGACCTATAAAAATTGGAAATTCTAACTCAGTTATTATTTTTAATGTTTTATTTTATGATATAATGAAGTAAAATTTTATTATTATTATATAACTATGTGATATTTATTTTTATATGATGTTTTGAAATAATGCATGTAAGATATATAATATAAATAATGATTTATATTTTTCAATAAATTTAAAATATAATTTATATATTGTTTCTAAATTATAAAATTTTATAACATGTTTTTTACTTGATTGTTTTTGATAAACATTATTATTTATGGAATAGAAGATTATGGAACTATAATATACACATAGGACATTGGTTAAGATAGGATTTTATAAGGATCCATATAACCTATATTTCATAAATGATAAATCATATAACCTATTTTAAATGTGTAAAAATTATAATATTTTTTAAAATTAATTATTTTGTAAACTCTTGACCTCTAAGTTTATTTTATATGGATTTATTTGTATATTCTAGAGTTCCTATTATCTTTTTCTAGCACTATGATTATTCTATTACTAAAAGATATTCAAGATACTCTTGAGTTTATTGTTATTCTAATAAAAGTGGAATTTGTATCAATTTTTATAAAATTTAAAATATATTAGAGAAAGGTATAGTATGTACCCTAATTACTTTGATAGGTGATACTATACATGTGTTAAAAAATGAATAGATTAATTTTATATAATTAAAACATGGATATATTCACAACTTTTCTTCCTCTAAAACACTATAAAAGTGGGGTTGTTGAATGGTTAAGCACAAATCTCCAACTGATAGCATGAAAACCCCATTAAGTATGAATTATCTGTATAGTTTTTGGATGAGTGATGTTCCCGAGACATGCATTGTATTTTGAGGTGTTTTATAGAGGAAAGATTCAGATTCTACACGATATATGCTTGAATATAGTTATAATGCTTCTTTTAAGTGAAATTGGATAATTTATAGGGTTTTAATATTGAGTTCATGGATCATGGAATATTTAGAGAAAAATTGATAACTATATGGCATGCAATTAATAATCATGGGCCATGTAATTGTTATGGTGCAAGACTCGACCAATTAGAGCACATGCTGCAGTTCTGAACATTGAAGAATAAAATGTGTAACCTATTAACATAATAGTTTTTTTATTAAAAAAGTGTTTGGAAAATAATTCACTAATAAATTACATGTAAAAAGGAACCACATTATGTGTACTATTCAATTACCAAAAACCAACACATACAAATTCAAGGGGTGGTACAAAAGTTGACCAAAAGGAAGTGAAATAAAGAAATGGATAGTTGACCCAAGTACACCTTAGGTACTTTCAGTGGACACCATGTAATTTTTTCCCAAAAAATATAGTAGTTAGACTCTCAATTAAAGGGTGATATTATAGAGGGGGGTTCTTCTTTTCCATCAACTCAATCCTCCCCTGAATTCAGTATGTGTTTTTTCTTTGTTCTTTGTTTGATTTATTCTATTTTACAACCTTTTTCCTCATTACAATTATATCAATGCATAGGGTTAGGTTTCTACTCAACCCTTTTACCATTCCCATCATGAAATGGTACAGATTTCATGTTGGGGTTGTAAAAAGATTACAATCTCATTTTAAACTTAATTCTAGTGCATTTACTTTTAATGTGATTTTTGATTTATAATTTCTTTGACAATCCAATTCCAAAGGGATTAGTTGTGCCATATCAGACCAATAACGGAAATAATATAGAGCACTAAAGAAGTTATAGTAGGTGATACCATGACCATTGGGTGACCCATTTCCATTGTTTTAGTTTTTTTTAAATAATTGTTTTTTAAACATAATACCTAGATCAAGGAATTAACTATAAAAGAACAAAATTATTTTTTTTAAGACCAAGAAATGATAGTAAAATTGAAATACATTGGTAAAATAATTTCATAAATAATTTGAAGTAATAAGTAATATTTTTTTATAGTAATTTCAATTTTAAATTACAACCCAACACATTCTTCTTATGATTTAAATTCCATTGATTCATTTATTTTTCTTTTGATTTAATTTTATTTTTAAGTTATTATTTCAATTATTTCTCTCATATAATTTTCATCACATTAATAATCTAAATAATCACCAACCCAGGTTTTTACACTTCTTATCTATAGGATTAACCCCTACGTCTACTAGCTACCTAGTTATTTGGTTTGGAGAACAACTAATTCGGTATGTGCCATTTGATAGTCGTGCACCAAATTCTATCACTGTTTCTAGGAATATAATAGTGTGAGTTTTAAGTTAAGGATTATTTATATTGATTATTTATTTTCATTAAATTTATTTTCCTTATTTTCTTTTCTCATGTATCTAAGGCTCACTTCTAAATGTTATTTTATTCTGTCATAGGTTAGTATGCATCATATATAGAGGATTTTTATCTGTATAACTCAATGATGTTTTAATATTATGTAGAGTAGTATCATCCATACATAGATGATGAGTTCTTATATGAGGGAAAACCATGTAAATTCTATTACTCCCCTAGTATTTTGAATTATCCTAATTATTATAATATTTTTGAAAAAATATTTTCAATTATTTAAAATTTCACGAAGTGCCAATAAAACCAATTTTAATGATTGAAAAGTCTTATAATATTGGTTGTGATAATAATAGAGATGCTAATTAATGAATAAAAATTGGAAAATTGTGAAATTGAACATTATATTCCCAATTTAGATAAGGAATTGTGATGTGATATAGACACAAATTAATTGGAATTAATTTTTCTTTTGTTGAATTATAAAATGGGGATGCATCACACCATGAGAGTATTTAAATTAAAAATTCATTAAATTTGAGTAACCTAATTGATACATAACCTAATATAAAAGTATTTTGTGACAATTTTCAAGTATTTATCATTACGGAGCAAGAACCCAAGGCAATTGAGGACATGAAGATCCCAATTGACACACAAGTCCACTTTAAAAATCATTTTACCATGGATCAGGGTAACTAAAATTCATATACTAACCCACCTAATCTAAAAAAAATCCCTATAGATTTGAAATTTGCTGACTATAGGTGGTGGATCACTGATAAGAATCCATATCCACCTTCAAATTATGAGTATTTCATTCTATTACAAGCCAAAAAATACCTTAAACAAATAAATGGATGAAATAAAGCCTATATTCTTTTCACCCCACTTAATTTATATGTTTTTAATAACCAAATAGTGGATACTGAGATTATGCGCCCATTGTACCTTTTTTATACTTACATTTTATGTGATACTGCATATATGTGAGTGTTTTATGAGTAAACTCCATGTACACATAGTACCCGAAAACTGATTAAAATTTTATATAATTAATAAATAGAATAGTTAATATAATTAAATTATAATTAAGTGAATCAATAGGAATGAAGTTTGTGGTGAAGGAATTGTCTCTCAAGGGTGTCTAATCCATCGGGAGTTCAAATCCATTAACAGCCTTAGTTTGTGAATGGAAAATTATTATTAGCCCATGTATTATAAAGTAAATGTGATATTTTTATATATATTTAAATTATACCAAAAATACAAATGTTGGGGATTGGATGGTTAATGGAGTCTCCGTCAAAGACCCAAAATAGTAGAGATCAATCCCTATAATCTAACCTATTTCCATATTTATTCTATAAAATAAAACTATACAATTTGTACCTATTTCATGTGTTATGTGAATATGGTATTTTAAAAAGTGTTAAAATTATATAAAATAAAATTAAAACCCAATATGGGATTATACTGGCTAGTGGGGTTATAATCCGATGTCTAAAAGACCCAGGTTCAAATCCTACTAGCTAACTCAATTTCATTATTTTACCTTAAAATAAAATAACATATCTTGTATGTATAAATTATTCATTTAAATTTATCAATTTTATACAATACATAGTATTTTAAGAATAAATTTCCAATCAAATATAGTGTAGGGGTAATGGGAAATATCTTTGTATAGAGTCCAAAAGTCATGGGGTTGAGTCCTACCAATATCCCCAAATTCATCCATTATTTAAATAAAAATATACCACTTATGTAGTTAATTTAGTAATATTTTTTACTTAATTAATAAAATACCGAAAATAATTAAATTATTAAGAAGAGGAAACTCTTCTATAGTGGTTGAGGGTGATCAACCGGATCAAATTGGTCATTAGTTCTAACACCACCTCGTACACTTGGGCGAAGCTTGTTCCTCATATTTTTATTTTTAGAACACACATTATGTAGATTCACACACACTATTTATATAGGTATATATGTATATATATATATGTCTATATAATAACTAAATAATTATATATGTAAAAAAATAAGTAAGTAAACAAATAAATATGTAAATACATGAAAAAAATATACATGTTGTGAGTGTATGTATACACTCAAAGTACCTAGGATTTAAAAACATGGAACCCTTAAACTAATAAATAACGTGTTCCCCCTAATTCTCATGTCGTCCCTATGATTATTTGTGTAGTTGATATACAATCCTTCCTTTTAGGGATCTTCACTACCTCAAATCTCTTGAATTTCATTCCCTAATCGAGGTAAGGGATCTAAAAATCCTTATTTCATTATTTCTAAAATATTTTAGTATTTTTAAGGATTTGGGGGATATTTTGTTGATAAAAATTATTTTACAAGAATGCATGAAGAAGACACAATGCGTTTAACATAAACATGGGTAGACGTTGAATTTGAAAAAAAAACATGACATGTGAATTTGGCACACATCAGGTGCTCATTTCACTAACCAAGACAATCCTCATGCCACGTTTTAAAATCCACATGAATCAAGTGGACATTTACTTTAACATAGTTTTTTGGTACACATACATTAAAATAAAATGGGACATCGATCCATGTCTCCAACTAATATGAGGTCATTCCATCCTTGAACTAAATTCCATATGGATTATAATCACGCACTTTGTAGTTATAAAAGTATGGATTTGTAAAATTTTCTTTTCTATTATTTTATTTTTTTAATTTATTTATTTCAATTTAGGATTATGGTTTATTAGGATAGATTTCTAACATGTGAGAAACACCCTACCACATTTCAACAGAGGAGCATCCCATTCTGATGTGAGTCTGCATTGAGTTAGTAGAGGAGTTTCCTAAGGTGGACTTTCTGGAATCACAACCATAAAAATTGGTGATATTAACTATACCTCTCTTCATTCTACAATTTCATCAGGACCACCATGGGTTCAATTAAGGACCTACCACTACTATTTGTAGTAGTAGCAGTACCACCGCTCACATTGGATTCCACAACATCATATCATTATACTTATGTTTCTAGGGAATGACATAAACCGGGTGACAATTACTCCCCCTCTTTCCCCCACTTAGGCCTCATTTATTATGAAAACCACCCCACTAGTGACCTTCTACATATCTTTTCCTAAAATATAATTATTCAAAACATCTAGTTTGTAGACCAGACCATTATAGAGTGGCAGGGACTTATTGAGAAGGTGTTTAGCCACACACATATTTTCAATGTTTTATTGGTCAACACACACACATATAGAGAGTTATATTTGGATTTTGATATGGAATTTTTGAATGATGTTATGATGTATCTATGGGCACCGAGTGACAACATGACCCCAATCTGATTTTTTTGGGAGGGGGAAAAGTTTCTCTCATGATTAGTGAGTTTGAAAGAGGGTGTAAATTTACCTCCATCCCTCCATCCCAACCGTTTTTACACACTTACCAAAACTAATATTTATTACCCAATAACTCTATGGTGGTAGATTATAGCACATGATTTCTAGTACACTTATACTTAAAAAAAGAGAGCCCTGACCATCTGACCTCCCCATCACCTGATCCACTATTGTTTTTGTTTCATATTTTCTCCCTGTTACAAGGGAAGATAATTTGTGTTAGGAACGGATATGGTGTTAATGGCCTATATCTTATATAATTAATACCTTAACCTTTGATTCCTCCCCTACTTCATTGCATCCCACTTTTATAGCATTTTCATGGGATGTTAGGGGAACTTGAACAGTGGTTCTTTCACCCCCTGAATGGTACATCATCGAAGGGTTTTTTGGATCCCTCTCTTCCCAATGATATTTTACGCTCTCCTCAATGGATATATTATCTCATTATTATTCAAATGGGAATATTCTAAAAGTGGGTGATAAACTATGTTCTTGTGTAGGATATACCAACACCTACTATAGTGGGAGTGGACCATAACATCTCTAGGGGTACTACCATTATGGTACCTCTGAAATATCGACCAATTTTCTCATCACCACCACCTCTATATATCACGTATTCCACTATCCCAAATATTTCACCCACACACCACCGATCACTAATTATTATCCTTATGACCCATCCACATCACACCACTACCCTCAGTTGATTCATCGGTCCTCATTTGGATAGATTCTATAGATCCCCACATGATGCACCTTCAAGAAGGAATGGAACTCATCATTCAAGATTTGGACATTATCCTTACACCATTTCAAGTAGATAGAGTTATTCCACAAAAATACACACCATAGACTACTAACCAATCCACCATATTAGAGATATTATTTATCACCTTTGAATAAAGTGAGAAGACCCTCCTCTTCCACATAACTTTATTATGTCCCAGTATATTATTTATGATCACCCAACTCTAGATTTTATAGATCAATCTCCCACTTTGTAGTCCTCTCCATCCCAAGACTCTACTTCCCATGAGGCTACTCATTGAATGTTTAGAACACAAAGGTTTTCTTATATATTTCTTTAATAGTGTTTTGATGTGATACTTTTATTTATTTTATACTTATTTCCCCATACACATATAGCCGCATTTTTCTTCTAGAAACATTGAAATTAATTTTACATACAAAAATATAGTGTATTCTATGAGAATTATTCTACATTTTATGACTTTCACCACTCAAGGGAGTATTATTCTCAAGAATCCAATCTATTTTTTCATTTACTAATTTAATTATTTTATTACTTCCAAATTATTTTCAATTATTTTTCCACTGACAGACCCTTTAACATATTTTGTGTTACACATGGAGGACCATGTTAAATATTTTGTGTGGGGAAGTATTTCATGAAACTACATTGTTTATTTTCCCTTAGACTAACCTAGTATATATCATTAATTTGATGAAATATTTTATCAAGTTGGAAATTTTTTATTGTGTATGTATATAAATAATAAATTCATATTTCAATATTTCTAGAGTTTCATGATAATTTTAGTTTTAATTTTTTTTAAATATGATTTCTAACATAATTATGTTTTTTGATTTTAAATATATAAATTTTTTATTTAGTAGACTAAATATTATACTCATGTCATGACTTTATTATCTGATATATTTTTATTCCCATAACCAAGTGGTATTCTGAACCCTTTTGAAATACTATTTCTTATACCATCTTCCTTGAAATATTATCATAATATGCATTACTTATAGAACATGTAATTTCTTATTATAAAAAACATGATGATTTTAAACTAGACTAAATGATAGATGTAATTGATTGATTTATCTTCACCCAATTTTCAGCTTGAGACCTACCTCAGACTTAATCATTTATGAAACCTATAGATACCAAGAATAAACTTGATAGGAAGCCATACTATGAGCCTAATTATATTACTTTCCCTAATAATTGGGTATTATTTCATGCTTATTCCCTCTTAAATATTTAATAGGGAGCTTGATGATTCATAGAATAGTTTAGTGAGATTAGCATTAAATAAGTATGGGGGAGATTTATATTATAATCTAAGGAAAGTATTGAGTGTCCATTATTCATTATGCTTATGTGAGTTCCTTTGTTATAAAAAATAAAAATTTAAATAAAATTAAAAGAGGTCCAAATTATTTCATTGTACTCCAAGTTGGTTTGTGAACCTATGAGAAAAAGGGAATGAAGTGGAAATGCTTTATTTTGAAGGTAATTGAGAGGTAATTTATTTTCATTATGATTTATATTGAATATAATTATTCATATTTCAATAATTGTGTTCAATTTTTCAAAACATTGAGTTAAATTTCAATACCTTTACTCACCTACACAAAGGGTCAAATTCATTTGAACCTTAATGAAATTCCTTATTCATAGTGTTGTTTAATTTCTATATAGGTATTTAGATTACTTGAAATTCTATTGATAGAATGAATATAATAAAAAATTTAAAAAATGTGGATGAAAAATAAGAAAATATCTAAAATTATAATTACTCGTGAGGAATGATAAGAATATGATTAAATTGAATAAGTATTATTCTTTTTAATATTCTCAGTTATGAATTTTTGTTTTTGAATATAGTTTATTAAATACATAACCTGTTAGAGTATTGAATTTATTTGATTTTATAGTGAGATTTTTCTTGAAGGAAAGTAAATGACAGTGTTGGGGAGTTTGATATACATGATTCATGCATAGTATTTTGGGGTGTTTTATTGAGTAGGGAGTCAGTTTCAAATAGATATAAACATTTATATAGTTGAAATTTTTTATTTCATTATAATGGGTTAATTTATAGATTTTTATAGTTGAATAGAGGATTGAAGAAACAGTAAATTAAACTTGAAAACTACATTGCATAAAATTAATAAGCACATGTTGTCTACTTTTTAATGGTTCAAGACTTGACCATCCATAGTATACACCCATGTTCATAATCATGAATAACACGCCATGTAAATTATGAATACATTATGTAGGCCTATTAATGAATTGGTTGGTGTATTATTAACTAAAAATTCAATATATATTTGGGCTACGCAATGTTTACCACTCACCTACTAATAACTAATCCTTGAAAATTCAATAAGTGGTGTGGTGGTTCACTTACTGGCAGGGAAAGCGAGAAAAATCCAGTTAAACCAAGTACATGCAATATAATTTTTTTAAAATAATGTAATTTGGTTTTCTATAAATATAAAAGATATCCTATAAATAAATGCTTGATATTCTATAATGGATGGGACACCCTTTTGTTATCCTGATCCTATCTATAATTCAATAGGTGTTCTTTATTCATTTTAAATTTGTTTTCTTCACATTAACCATTTTATTCCTCATTCCTCATCTATCCTTGGGTAGGGGTGGGTTTAAACTCGAGAAATTACCCTTTCCCATGGTTATGATAGGTAACATATTTTTGTATCAGGGTTATAATAATATTATGAGTATATTGTAATTTAAATTATGAGGCATTTCTCTTTACTGGGATTTATGTTTTATAATTCCTTGATGATCTAATTCAAAAATCACCAATTGTGTCATATCAAAACAAGAAAAAAAACTTCCAATGATCATTAAAGAAGTCACAATGGGTGATCCCATGATAGTTGGGTAACCAATTTCCACCTTTTAAGTGTTTTTTTGAAAACTTGTGATTAAATAACTTAATTACCAGTTCAAGGAATTTACTATTAAAGAACACACTAGTTCATTATGAAACAAATAATGGAATTATAATTGAATACTCAGGGTAAAATATTTTCAAAAATTATTTGAAATATTAAGGAATTATTTTTATAGTAAACATTATTCAATATTGTAACCTATAATGATTATTATTTTTTATTTTCTTTTTATTGATTATTTTATTTTTTTTCTTTTACTTTAATTTTATTTTTCAAGTTATTATTTTGATTAATTTCCCCACATCATTTTATTTTCAAAAATAATTAGATGAAACTCATAAAATCACATTTTCATACAAATTATTTATTGGATCAACCCATATTTCCAATATCTAACTAGTTTATCGATTTAGGGAATAACTAATTTGGCGAGTACATTATGATGATCATACACCAATCAGGATACTAGTAAATATTATTATATTATAAATATGGTTATTATTATACCTATTTTAATTAATAATCCTTTTAATTATGGAATGGATTAAACACTAAGGTAAATTAATTTAGATATTTTGGATGTAAGGTTTTTATTCTTATAACAAATAGGGTTTTGATAAGTTTGTGCTAAAATAAAATTAATTTATTTTTCTTGGTTATTCAAACTATGTAAAATTTTATAGATTTTTTTGAAAATCCATAGTTATAAAATAATCTTTTCATGTAAAATTTGATGATACAAATCCACATATTACCAAAATCCTTATACATGACCTTGATAATGATATTTTTATCTTTAATATATATAAATATTTCCAAGATGATGACCATATAATTGATTTAATTGATTAATACCGTAGAAAAAACCAAAAAAAACCTTCCAAATCATGATGCATACATGTAATGGAAAAGTTAAAATTTACTCATAATATCTATGGCTCAAAATATTCATACACTGGATATAATAGTATCCAATCATGACTAGAGAGCTGAAATATGAGATTTATTAAGAAACAAGTTTGAACATTTAGATTTAGTGTCACATATTGAAGCTAAAACATTATTAAGCCTTATGGTAAGAAAAAAAATTTATGTTTAACATGAAATATAAGTTGAATAATTTTTAATGACATAAATTTTGTAAAATAATTGTGTGAACCATTTACTACCAGTGTATTGATTATAATGACTCATAACATAATAAACTAATAATTATATTATTTATAAAAAGGGTTTGTCTTTCATAAAATTTGATGATATATTTGGGTAGATTTAAGATAATTAGGTAAAACATTAGATAAAAGATTGTAAAATTTCACACAATATACATTTTTCTACAAAAAATAGTGCTTTTAGTTTACACAATTATATCATTCAAAATACATTTTCATCATTTAAGATGAGTCCCTAATGTAGAAATATTGACCTTGTTAAAATTTATAATTATTGTTAGTTCATAAGAAATACATTTAAAAATATGGGATGAGAAAAACTAAGCTTAGAAAGGGATATAAAAATAAATTAAATCTGATTCGTCTAGTGAAAAAAATCAAAACCCCAAAATAATTTCTACATTTTTCATAATAAAAATTTATAAATAGTAATAAAACATTTCCATATGTGAAAATAAATATTTTCCCAAATAAAAACCTTAAAAAAATTAAAAATAAAAGGAAAACACCTGAAAGAATCTTGAGGCATTTTGGAAATCAATAAAACATTCATTTGGAAAACAAACCTTTTATCTTTAAACTTTACTTAACTCATAAAATGAATAGATTTCAACAAAAACCCTTCTTCCCAACATAAGACAGGTATCTTGGAGGATCATATTCATAACCCTTGTTCACTAGTGTTTTAAATATTCCATAATAATTGATTCATTGTTTATTATATAGAAGTAATCAATATTTTAGTCTCAACAATTTTCTCCTTACAAGACTACTTCATTACCCAATGCATTAGTGAGAAATATCGGGATCACCCATTATTATGAGCTATATCAAGTTGAACAATTATCATTTATAATACTAAATTATGATATGATGAACATTTTTTTTATATTTCACCTTTTAATCATAAGATGATTGATTTGTTTTGAATGCATAAATAAAACAATTTACCTTTTCACATAATCATATAGTGAAATTCCATTTCTCTTTGAAAACTATTAAAAATAAGAAATTATAAGAATAGGTGGAATATGATATTCATTAAAAAAATTGATTACATGTAGATTAATATTAATATTGAATAATTTTCATTATAGCGGGAAAATTCAGTTAATATGTATAAGTTAAAAACATTATTTTTTTACTCGTGTAAAAAAGTAATAATGAATCTTTTGGAAACTATTTAAAATAATCATTTTAACCCTTAAAAAAGTAAAAATTAATAAAAGAAATATTTTAAAAATATTTTATGTATAAATAATAACTTTGTTAAAACATTCTTGGAGAACATTGATATTGATGAGAAAGTGTTTGAAAAATTTAAACAACATTTTATAAGAAAATACCTTACGTTAAGTACCATCTACCTTTATATGTTCTGTAGATCATGAATAATTAAATTATATTAGTATTATAATTAATTAATACGATTCTTCATGTTAATTTAATAATTATTATTCATTTTTTTCATTTATTTTTCTACCTTATTTAGTTAATAAAATGGTTATGTTCACATTGGATATTTTGGGGTTGTTTACCATTTAACCTCAAAACAAAATCAGTGTGTTGAAAGTGGCCAAATGGGTTATGGTTCCATTACTTATAGAATATTAAAAAAATTCTTGTTATTATTTTTATACATTAAATTCACATTTAAAAAAACCATGTTATGAAGTTATGAAAAATTAATCATGTCATTTCTTGGAGATAGTAGTTCATATGTATGCATGTACACCGTTTTCATTTTTATATTGAGTTGAAAAGATATAAAATAGTTAATATTTTAATTTTAAATAATAATAAATATTTAATATATGTAATATTTATTTATTTGTCCCATCATTATGACACATATTGGAATATATAAATTAAAAATGAATCATATCACTTCATGGAGGTGGTGTTCCACATATATTCAGGAACGACACTGTCAATTTCCAATGAATGGAAAGGATAAGAAGGTAAGTATTATATTATCTTTAAAAAAGCATAATTATTTCATAAATATAATATTAATTATTTTTTTCCAAAATTTTAAATAGATTTATATTATAGTGATTAAAGTCAAAACACATAGTTTCATAGAGGTGGTAGTCCACGTATACGCACAAGAATTTTTTTCATTTACCATAGGTTGAAGAAGGTGTGGAAAAAGTGAGGTAACATAATCATAATAAAATTTAATTATATTAAATTTAATTTTATTTAGTTAGTATGTTTAAAAAAGATTTTAAATAGGTAGAAGAATAAATAAACATGAAACACTCAGTTAAGATTTATATCTCCCCTTTGGAAAATCTCTTTTGAATTACACCTTAAAAATTAAAGGTTTGGTATTTTGGTGATAAAAATACCTATAGAAAGTGGGGATGGATTTTTTAGAGAGATATGGGTAGATATTTTATGAGATAGAGTGCTCAAAATGTGTGAGGAAGGGAGGAGAAGAGGTGCCCTTTTATAAGTGATACGAGTTTCACACTTGTAATTATTCAAGGATTTAAAATAATATTATGTATCTTTTATAGTCAAGTGTCACTTAAAAAAAATTTATTGCTAGATAAGGTGTTATGATTTGAAATATTCTCATCTAATAAAAATTAATATAAGTTTTTAGGACCTTATCACATAGTTTTTACCTTAATTAACAAGTTTTTCACTTTTTACTGCGGTGACACATTTTTACCATGGTTACTATTCACAATGACTAAAAAATTAAATTAGCATCATTATGAAATTTGAACCTCATAATTAAAAATATAAAATCCATTTTCAAGATTTAGTTTGTATAAGTGTTAGAAACTACTCTTAATATAAGTGTGCCAAATGCAATGAAAAATAATTTTTGGAAAAATGTATTTTTAAGTATAAAATTAACTTATACCGAAATAAAATATTATGTTGATTCATGTTTAATTAATTATACTATGTTTAATAAAATGGATATTATGTTAATATAATACAAAATATAAAATATAATAGTAATTTTAAATTACTTGATTTAAAGAAAATAAATAATAATTTTTAAAAAAATTGTAATTTCCTTGATTCACTCAAAAATAAATATTTTCACAAAAATATCAAAGATTAACTCTAAGATATATTTTATATATTTATTAAAAAAATCAATTAATTTTTATATAATTAAAAATTAAAAAATAAATAAATTTAACTTTTAAATAAAACCATGTAGTATATCGAAAATATTTAGTTAAATAAAACTATTCCTTTTTCGATTGAAAATATTCAAAAAGGTAATTTATTAAACTATGGTAAATATCTATAAAATGAATAATTATAAATCGTAATATTAATTAATTTATAATATTTCCTAGTTTGTCACAATCATCACCCTTTATGAAATTACATCCTCATAATTTTATTCTTTTTTTAAACAACTGTGGGTATTCTCACCACATAACAATTTCTGATTCCTTTATTGCTTCCTCGATCATGGTATTCTTATATAAACCATTAAAACATTGAGTAAAATTATTTCTTAGTACCCTCTCCTTATGATAAAAAATCTAAACCAGATTTTGTTTATAAGAGAGATTCTCATTTGACAGTATCTCTTCAAGGCACAAAACATGAGATATTAAAAGGATGTATTTTCTTAGAAAAGAAACATTAAACACATCATGTACCTAATATATATTTGGCGTTAGGGAAAATATATATGAAACTGAACCCGTTGTTTTCATAATTTCATAAGGTATAATGAAACACATAATTAACATTCCATTTTTACCTAAACACATAAGAATTTTATAAGGAGATACATTAGAAAACATGATCACCTACCTCAAATGAAAGGTATTTACACCTTATATATATATATATCAATTTTTTATAGTCTGATGTGAACTCATATAGTGTTGAATAATCCATAATTTATTAACTGTATCTTCAACCAATTCTGGTCCCAACTACATCCTTTCACCAAATTCGTCTCGACATGATGAGTTTTGAGAACTCTTTCCATATAATGCCTCAAAAGGTTTCATCTATATACTAGAATGAAAATTTATTTTATAAGAAAATTCCACCAATGAAATATGATGATCAAAAATATATTGATAATTCAATTAGAAATCTAAAATCATATCTTCCAATGATTGAATTGTTCATTCTAAATTTTCATCATATTGAGGATGAATTATTTTACTGATATTTAATTCAGTACACAATGTCTTATGAATTAATTTTAAAAAATATGAGGTAAATATGTAATCATGATCAGATACAATAGAGAGAGACCCCATGTGATCTGATCATCTCTTTAAGATAATATCTAAAATGTTTATCTAATGATATAATATCTTGAATATGAAGAAAATGAATTTATTTAGTAAAATAATAAATAATAACCTAAATAACATTGTTACTAAAATATGTGTTGGGTAATATCACAAAAACATCCATGGATATATTATCTCATTGCTATTTAAGTACTGAAAAATGATAAAGAATCTGTTATGGAAGTTGTTTCTCATCTTATTTCCATTTACAAGTCAAGCATTCATGGTTAAATCTATTATATTTTTATTTATACCGTCTCACTAATAATATTCTAGAATAACTATGTACATCTTAGTTTTTTCAGGATGAACAAAAAATGAAGAGTTGTGATCTTCACTTAACAATTCCTTCTTAAAATGGGAATAACTCAAAACACTTAATCTATTTCCAAATTAGATAGGAAATTATTTGTTAACATTAAACTCAGGTAAATTACACTTCCTGAAAAATTATAATATTTCTTACAAACCAAGATCTTCTTTACAAGCTACCTTAATACCTCTGGACAAAGATAACTACCCTAATACCTGATCTGAAATAGAATATGTTTTTGCATACACAATTTCTGGGACAAAATAAATTAAATCATCAACCAATGGATCAAGTTACAAACAAATAATGGTTAATGATGCATTATTTTATATTAATTTTTTTAAAATAATCCTCATATATTTCTAATATTCCTAATAGATCATATAATAAAACAATGTTTCTTCATTGAAAACCACCATAAATTTATCCAAATACTTATATAAAAATATATGTATAAGATCCATAAACATAGTAGGTGTATTTGTTAACTAAAATAGAATAACCATAAAATATTAATTAATATACCTAGTATGAACAACTACATTCATAATTTCATCCTCCTTAACCTTCTACTGATGATAATTGGAACTAATATCAAACATCAAAAAACACCGAGTTTCTAAGAGTTTATCAAACAAATCATCAATACAAGCGATAAATTATTGTTATTAAAAGTGATGTTATTGAGTGATCTATAATTAAAACAATTTATAATGGATCCATAATTATTTTTAACAAATATATTTGTACAGCCAAAAGAGAATTTCTATAGTAGATGAAACCCTTATTAAGAAACTAATGTAACTACCTTTTCAATTCTTACAACTCAATTGGATCCATTCAATAAGGTGGTTTTGAAATTCTATTATCATCAAACAATAATTCAACGGTAAAATAAACCTACCAATCATGAATAATATTATTAAAATAATTAAAAAGTATATATATATATATATATTCACTATTATCACATTAGTAATTTGAACAGTTTCTTTATTTTAATGAATTTTTTCAAGACAACTTTCCCTCCCATATTCTATTATTTTCACATATTCTTGATATATTATCAAATGTATGAACTCATTAATATATAAGAATTTAAACTCACATGGAAAATTTAATATTTCTTCTTTATCTCTACAATCTACCTTATCATAATAAACTAAAATCCAATATATTCCCAAAATGGCATCGAACTATATAATGGTCATGGAAATAAGGTTTGAAGGAAAAATAATTCTACAAATAATAACATGAAGGTTCCAATAATTTTTCTCATAATACTACCCCATGATTTTTTACCCGATGTTATGATTTCATTTATTGAGATTATATTTCCATTTTAATTTTAAATTTCATTAATATAAAATGATATATAGAACCCGAATCAAATAAGACATTGACATAATCAAAAAAATAACTAATATACCTAAAAATTCTTCATTTGATGACAAAAAATATTCCATCATTGTAGAAAAAGAATTTTACACACGTTTTTGGTTTCGACATTAATGAATTCCATATTGATTAACTATCTTCATACATGAATTAGTATAATGAACCAACTCATTACAACTAAATCATCTCACTACTTACTGATAACATATTTTCCCATTATTTTCCAAATTAAAACTATTTTCCTTGTTTTCATGAGAAAATTTTATGAGCTAATAACATTAGTAACACTTTATTGATCCTAACAAACATTCATTAAAAATTATTTTTTGACAATGGTAAATTTTTGGGGGATTACCACCAGATTTCATAGTTGACTAATTCTTTATTTCTTTCTACCATAACTACTTCTTACTCATATTGTCACAAAGTATGTTTGTATCAGAAAACTCCATCTCAAATTTTTTAGTATAACCAACAACATTAACATAAATTTTAAATTTATGAGAGCGAAACAGTCCACATAAACCTAGTTTTAGACCTGTATAAAATCTATCATTTTTACTCTAATGGTCTTGAATAAAATTTAGTGCATACATCATGAGTCTTGTAAAATATTCCTCATAAACAGCCACAGAGTGTTCTTATATTTTATTTAACTAAAAAAAATTATTTCCATTAGAAGATTAGTAAATTTAGGAAAATAATTATCAATTAAAATATATTAAAATTCTATCCACTCTATGACATTTATCTCATCTTATTTCATTGTTATTTTTAATCAAATACCACCATTTCCCAACTTCACCTTCAAAATGATAACTAGAAATAGTTTCCTTTTGATGTCTCATACATCCCATAACATTAATTATATTTTCCAGATAATTTTTCAATCCTTTAGATTTTATATAGTTTGGTTATCTATCAAAATTTAGAGGGTGATATTTAATTAAATGATCCACTATAGGCATGTTCCTCTGTTGAGAGTTTAGTTATTCTCTTTCATGGGTGAAACTATTAATAACATGTGTTAATTGAGATAAAATTGCCACAAAATAATCATTTCCAACTATTCCAGGATGATGATTTAGAAGGTTATTATCCTATTGAAAAATTCATACTTTAGTTTCCCTATTTCATTTATAGATAACTGTTTTGAATAGAAATATATTTGAAAAAGAAACATGTAAATTTTCAAGAGCAATCTCAGGATCATATAACCCTGAATTAGTGTCTCTTTAAAGTGTATTTTGTATATTCTCCCAACCTATAATGGTATCTAAACCATTTCTATGATACAAAACATAATGAAATTTAACATAATAAACCCATGATTACATGATTTATAACAAGGGTTTTCTTTCTTACTTTTCCAAGATGTTTTTGGTTTAGTGTTTTATAGAATTAGGTAAAAAAGTACATAAAAAAGTGGAAACATTCACAAATTTTACATTTTTTTACAATAACAGAGCATTATGTTTACACCTGTGTTCCATTAAAAAACCTTTTTCTTCATTTAAGATGAGTCACCATATAGAAAATATTAACATTATTAATGAATCTACTCATCCTTAGATCTTTTGAAAAAAATTTAAAACATGTGATAATAAAAAATAATGGTAGTAAGGGATATAACAATATATAAAATCATATTTTTCCCATAATAAAATAAAAACCCGGGATGATGTTTACCTTTTTCATAATAAAATAGTGCACAAACAAATAAAACATTTTTACATGTGAAAATAAATATTTTATCAAAGAAAACCTTTGAAACCCATTAAAAAGAATATAAAAACCATAAAGTAATGTTGACGCATGTGGTAAATCATAAAAGAACTATTTTAAAAAACAAAGCGTTCATATTTAAACTTTCCTTACCTTATGAAATCAAAATATTTCCATAAAAACCATATTTTAAAAGCATAATATAAGTATCATAGAGCATCATATACATAACTCATGGTGAACTATTTTTAACCCATTTGAGAATAACATAATACCAATTTATTCTTTATGACTAACCAAACTGGTTATCTCCCCCATTTTCACCTTTTAATTCTATATCATTGCCCAATGAATTGGATATCTATATCAAGATCACCCATCATTACAAGATATATCCAGATCACCCGTAATCTTATGTAATGATCAATTAACTTATATGAATTTTTTGAATCTTTCACTTTTTCATCATAACACCATTAAAAACTCATTTCAACTTATAAGTAAAATACTTTCCATTTTCATATAATCATAAGGAGAAAATACATATTCGTTGGAAACTCTTAAAAATGAAAAATTCTCAGAAGAGTGGGAATAATTTATTCTTAAAAAACCATTTTAACTTATAAAGTAATATTAATAATAAAAAACATCTATGATATAGGTAAAAGGTCATCAATCTATATTGGTTAGAAAAATTCCTTCTCACTTCGGTAAAAAAATTCAAAATGACCCATATTGAAAATGTTAAAAAGATTAATTTTTTAACATTTAAAAATAAAGTCAAAATTAGTATAAAATAAATATTAAAAATATTTCATGAATAAATGAGATCATAATTTATTTTTTAATAAACATGGATATGGAGAAGAAAGAGTTCAAAATATTTAAAACAAAATTTTAGTGGAAAATCCCTTACCTTAAGTCCCATCTTGATTTGTACATTCTCTAAATTCTTAATAATAAAATTTAATTTGTTTTATAATCTCCTAATAATAATTTTAGTGTTCATTTAATTGTTATTATTCTTTTTTTTCATTTGTTAAAATGTTTTATTTTATTAATAAAATGGTTAAGTTCACGTTGCACATTTTGAAGTCTTCGATTTAAAAACTAAAAACAATATTGATTGGCTGACCATAGTCAAATTGGATAGAGTTTCATTAACATAAGAATTCTAAAAATTGCATAATTATTATATCTTAACCTTAAATAAACTCTTATAACCAATCATTAAAGGTGGTCATAAAAACATATTATTCTTTTCTATGGAGAGGATAGTCCATATGTATTTATGAATGATGTTTTCATTTTTCTACTATGTAGAAAAAGAAATAAATTAGTCAATATTTTAATTTTAAACAATAATAAATTATTTTTAAATTTAATATTTATTCCTCAGTTAAATCCTTATGAACATAATTTTTAGGTGGAAAAGAAAAATGAATGACACCACTTTGTGGAAGTGGTATTCCACGCTAATGCATGAGTGACGTTATAAATTTAAAATGGATGGAAATGATAATAAGGTAAGTTATATATTTTATTTAAAAAATTAGAATTATTTAATAAATATAATCTATATTCATTTTTTATCATTTTAACCATTCCTATAATTTGGTGATTAAAAAAACACAACTCTTCATGAATGTGGTAGTTCACACATGCATAAGAGGGTTGTTTTCATTTCCCATAGGATGGAAAAAGAGTTGAAAAAGGGTTCTACCATAATTATAATAAAATTTAAGTATATTTAAGATACTTATGTTATTAATTAATCATGGTTTAAAATGATTTAAATGACGTATAATAGGAAACAAACATGAAACACTCAGTTAAGAGTTATACATCTTCTTTGGGAAACATCATTTGGCTTACAACTAAACCCCAAAAGGTTTGGTCTTTTTGTGAGACCCAGAACTCTAGGAAATAAGGATGTATTTTAAGAATATATTTTTTGTGGTATTAGATGAACTAGTGTTCTCAAAATCCATTAGTAAGTTAGGAGAGGATGAGACCTTCTATAGTTGAGGGGAGAGTTACACTTGTAATTATTCAAAGTTTTAAATTAATATTAAGTCACTCCCACAGTCAAGTGACACTAAAAAAAATATATTATAATATCACGTGATAAGGGTATAAATAATATCATCCAATAATAATTAAGATAATATTTTCGGAGCTTATTACTTTTTTTTACCTTAATTCACCCATTTTACCCTTTTACCACCATGACATATTTTTACCATGGTTACTATTCATAATGAACAAAAAATTGAAATTGAACACACTGTTAAATTTTTACCTCATAATTAAAATCTAAAATCCATTTTTCAGGACAAAATTTTGATAAGTTTCATAAATTACTTTTAATATAAGTGTGTAAAATGTAACAAAATTGTTTTTTTAGAAAATTGGGTAGTTAGCTTGAAAAATGAACTTATACCAAAAATAAAATATGATGATGGTTTGTATATAATTATTTAGATTATGATTCATAAAATTTATATTATGCTAATTTAAAAACAAATATAACACATAATGATTCGTTTTAATTACTAGATTTAACAAACATAAAGTAAAGTTTTGAAAAATCGGTATTTTTAACTATTCACTCAAAAATTAATTTTTCAAAAAAATACTATAAATTCATTGTAATCTATATTAAATATTTATATTTGAAAAATCAATCAAATTTTATCAAATTAAAATTAAAAAATCAATAAATTCAACTTTTAAATAAAACTATATAATACATGAAAAACCAATTTAGTTATATTAAACAAGTCCTCTTTCAATTGAAAAAATATATGGTCATTTATGAAAAAAAAATATGAATATAGATCCCTAAAATTAATAATTGTATATTTTAAATTTATTTATTTTAATGACTATATAGGTTTTCAGATTGGTTTATGTTAGAATTTATATATAAGGTGGATGGTTCGATTGCTATAGTTAAGAATAAGTATAAAGTTGTTACATCATGTTATAATCAAGATAAAGGAATTTATTATATGGGAAGTTTTTATAAATTAATGATATTTTATTAAATTATAAACCTTTAATCTTATAGATATCATTTATATTTAAAATTTCATTATATCGAGTTTAAGAATGTATTTTTAAATGGTTTCATTATTGCGGTATTTTTTATTCAAAAAACTCTCTTAAAAAGAAAATAATATGTTTCAAAAATATATTTTTAAAATATATAATAATTTATGTGGTTTGAAACAAGATCTTAGATCATGATATGATAGTCTCAACACCTTTTTTTTTAATTTATTACTAAAGGAAAAAATTTTCCTACTTTTTTTATAAAAATAGTTTATAAATATATTTTAATATATGAATATATATTTTCTATATTATTTTTATATCTAAAAAAAATTTGTATAATATTTTTTTGAAAATTATATGAAAATAATTAGAAATTATTTTAATGGTAGATAAAATATTATTTATTGGATTTAAGATTAATCAAAATAAATATGGTATTATATTTAATCAATGTAAATGAACCAATGATATTCTTTTTTTAAATAGATACCACTAAAGTGTGTAGTAATCCAATGAGTACCAAATATAAACTAGTCATGTATAAAATTGAGAAAGTAGTTGGTAGTTCACTTTACAAATGTATGATTGAATTTCAACTCAACCATACTACTAGTGGACCTGATATCATATTTAGTTTGTATTTATGTACCATGTTTTTGGAAAACAATGGAGAATCTCACTCAGGTTTGATTAGAATGTTTTGAAATACCTAATGATTAATTTTTTTATATTATTATATTATAAATGGAAATTAATCGATTTAGTTAGTTATTCCAATAAAAATTATGGTATCATTAAATTAAATATAAATATAACCTCTAAAATATCTCACTTTTTTTAGAGAGTCTCTAGTTTTATGGAATTATAAAATGAAAACTTATATTGTTATATCTTTTGTGGATTCTAAATACATAACTTCTAGTAATTTCTATAAATATATGTCAGGGGTGTAATAAAAATTACTAGATTATGTATTTCAATTTATAAAATTCCTTAAAAACTATAACAACACAATTGCAATTCATATTTTCAAGAAGCCTAAATAGAATTCCTAAAATAATAATATTGATACAAAACATTAATTTTTATTTATTTTTATCCAAAATGAGATAGTCATTAGAATTCATTATCACTAATCTATATCTTGAAGATACATTTAAAAATATTTTGCTCATGGAGGGAATTAGTTATATTAGGCATGACCTAAAATTGATTAATTATTCTTCATTTTTTTAGATTGAGAGTTAAAATTATTAACTTTGTTTATATTTTTCTACTATCTCATTTTTTATGAGATTCAATTTTATTCATTGAATACTAGAAATTTTCTAGTATATTATACATTTTATTAACATTCATTTTTAATTTATCACAAACCATCCTAGGTCGAAACTAAACCTATCACCTGATATGAATTGTGGTAAGGCATAAGAAGGATTTCCAATCCTCCTAGGCTGAAAACTAGTGTCAAGGAATCAACAAATAAATCCAAGGTAATGATTTCTCCCAATATAAATCAATAAAAAAATGTAAACAAAAAGATAATCCCAACATAAGTAAATTTCCAAACTAAACCTCATTTATATGTAAACTGAAAATACATCCAAAAAAGAACAATAAACCCAAAAAAACTAATGACTATAATGTATCCATGAGACCCTAAGGTCCACACTATAACACTAAAACAAACCATTATCCACAATGATCGAAACCAAGACAAAACATGAACTAAAAGTTAAAATCAATAAATAATTACATGCATGAGTATTAAAACTCAGTAGGTGTTCCTGAAATATCTATTCCCAATTCACATGCTTTTAAATTAAAGAAATATTAAATTTAGGTTTGAAATAAAATATATAAAACTAGGATTTTCACACACACGCTTTCTCATTAAAGCCAAATGTGTTCCATTTCCCTATTTCAATTAAAATTCGGATTCTTTTCCAAGAAGTAGATATTAGAATTTATAGGGGACAAGATAATATTTTCAATTAAAAAATGGAAGGGAGTTTAAAAAAATAAAAACATTTTCCATAATCCTATGAAAATTGTCTCATAAATTTTTAAAATATGTACACCATACAGGAGAGGAACAATAATGATCACATAATAAGGGTAATGGAAAATAATCATGCAAGAGTAACTAGCCAACAAGAATCTCAATCATCCTTCGAAGAAAACAATGTGATAGAAGGCATGGGATAACCTAGGATATCAGGGGAATAAACATCAATATACTATAAATTTGACTCATCCTGAATGAATTCCTAACCTGATGACATCAACTCGCCCACACACTTGATCTCACCCTAGCTGGTCTAACTGAGGGGTACTATCCTGAAGCGAATAAAAGTCCATGCTAAGGGCCTCTAGCTAGAGAAAATTCACATTCTAGTGAAAAACCCATTAACTAAAAATATGCATGCTATTCAAGGTCCCCATTTCAAGACTAAATAGTAGGGTGATCCAACAATTCCAACCGAGCATCCAATCACATGCACATATATCTCACATAATTAATTTATAAAAAAAGTCACCCTAGTAACCCTAAGGTATAATATCTTTCCTTTCAAAAATTCTATCACAAGAGAGTATCTCAGTATAGACTTCTCAAAAAATTCAATATAACCTAGGCAAGAGAATTATAAAAGGAGGTTTTTCAAAACAACCAATTCCACAAAAGATTCAAACAATCCTTAAACAAATTTCGTGAAATCACCATTTTCCAAGAGAAAACCAACACATTCTAATCACATGCCAAAAAATTTTCAAAGAACAAAACACACACCACTTTAAAGTCCAAAACCATTTAGTTGTCTATTTTGATAAAATTAAACCACCATTTTAGATGCCAAAAATACATTTACAAAGCCAATACATGATTTTAAAATCATAATCCATATTAAAAATCCAATTGAGAAATTTATCAAACACTTGATGTTCAAATATCAATAAAGTAACACCATATAATTCAACAAAATTAATGAAAACACATCATTTAAAATAAAAAAATTATACATCACTATTCAATATCCAAGGAATGTGTGAAAATCAAGAAACCAATGATTATTAAATTTAAATTACAAGTGAAGATAGAAACCTACCTCAAATCACATGAACTTTAGCAAAGCTAACCTGAAATAACTCTATGAAGGGTCCAAGAGGCAATAACCACCAAGATAAACCCTAATAAGATGAAAACCACAATAAAAATCTAGTGAAACATGAACCCTATATCCACAATACCATGGGAGAAGAAGAACACAAAAGAAAAATAGAAGAAGAAGGAATAATAATAAGAGAAGAGGAGAATAAATTTAATAATCACCCCCCAAAACCTTAAAAAAACACTAGATCCACACCATGAAAGATGATTAAAATCTTGGAGAAGGAGGGGTATTCTCCCTTTAGGTCGCACGAACCTAGGAAAAGAGAAATGGGAATTCTGGGGAAAAATACTAAAGAGGGTAGAAAGGTCAAATCAAACGTTTAATGACCTAGAAATGTCACATGGTTTCCCACATGGATTTCCAAACCATAAAAAATCATGCATCCCTTCTTTTCCAAGAGGAACAAGCTAAAGGGTTAGCTGAAATAGAGAATGAAAACATGCAACAACCATGTAGTCACCTCTTTCCAAAAATGAAATTGGTCACACGATTTCTTAGGAAAGGGCATAAGGTTTCCACTAATAATGTGCCAACCATGAACCACCTACTATTAAGCCCAAAATACCCATTTCCCAAACAAAAATCATAAGGAATCCCAAGGTTAAATGAAATAGAAAATATAAAAAATAACTCAAAATTCAAATGCTTAATATCCGGAACACGAGTGGGAAAACCAAGATCCAAAATATGAACTAGAAAAAGGGACAAAAATAAAAATTTGGTTGTGATAATTTTCCCCACTATTTCTATTTCTATCCATAGAAACCCACAAAATCCCCAATTTATCGATCAATGACAAAGGATCTACACAACTAATTGATCCAACCTCTAAACCAAGAACACCTCAATCACTACCAGAATGAAACTCATACCACTTACCTAAAACAAACTAATGAACCCAAAACAGTTCTCAAGAAACTATAAAGAAACTCAAGTTACAATTTCTAAAACCTTTATTTGGATAAAACTATTGGGAATAATCCAAAATCCCAACATTTACTTAAAAACAAAAACTAAAAACTAAAAACCCCATTATAAACCACCCATTTTCAAGCTACACCAGAGACTAAACCAGATTTCCAATACAAGAGGCCATAATAGAATCCACAAAATCGGAATCAAACTTCCCCCAACCAACACTACCTGTAAACCACAACAAGATTCATGGTGGGCCTCCCCACTATTAGTAATAGACTATATTAAATAAATTAGCATAGATTTCCATAGGAACCCCATGAGGGAATAACATGGGTGTAGGTTTCAGACATAGTAAAAGAACAGGATGGGTGTTTTCCCAACTTTTCGAATTTCTATGATCGATGAATAATCCAGGATCAATATGAAGATAAATTCTAGTATCTACCAAATCTAATAAAATATAAAAAAAAATAGAACCTGAAACTAGGAAGATAATATCGACATATTTTTTTATAATTAAATTAATTAAATTAAAGAATTACCTTAAAGGGGATTCTTTATTAATTACTGCATTCAAACACTGGTCTGAGGTTCCGCTTTGTTGTGATGTAGATTCCAAGGATATGATTCCTATAGCAGTGATCCACACGTTCTCTATGTATCTATGGATGTCACCAAAGGAGTCTTCACGTGCTAGAAGAGAAGATCCTTTTTCTTGGGAATTCATCCTTCGATCGCCTTGAGAATCACTTCCAACATTCTCCAAGATCTAGGTGAGGAGTATCTCTAAAATTCTCAAGAGAGTTCAGGGAGAGGAAATCATTCTATAGGCTCGAGAGATTTTATCCAAGGATGTTGTTCTCACAACCATTTGTTATCCAGTGGAATGATCCCCTAGCTAAATAGATAATAATAACATAATGGGAAATTTAATTCACTATTTAACAATAAATAATTAGAAAAAGTGCCATTGGTTATTTTATTATTCCATCTGAAACCCCATGTAAAATAATAATATCAATGATATTATTTCCATGACATGTTCTTAAATTTTAGGTTATATTTAAATATTATTTAGCAAAAAAAACATTTAAATTATCTCTCACCGAACCGATAACATCATCCGCCAATCCTTTTAAATATTTACCGAGCCTTGAATAATGACTATTTATAAATATATCTGCATTATTCTCTGATAGATAAATATTCCATATGCAATATATTGTCTCAAATAACTAGAAACAAAAAAAATGTGATCATACATACCTTAATAATTATTAAACCACCACCAGGAATAATATTTATTTGACTTGTTAAATAATAACTTATTTAACTGAGATAGTGGGTAAACTTAGTGTGTGACCCTCTAGGACTATTTCTTATTAACATTAGGCAGACTTTCTTAATGTCCAAGACTACTATCTAGAAACGGGTCAAGTAACCCAATAGAAATAAGTTGATGTCATAACGACATGTCACCTCATACGAATGCTTACCTCCCTTTTTCCTGATATCCCCAATCAAGTGGTTTTCATGAAAGTGTTATCAACCCATGTGCTATATTTCTCATTTTTTGACTTCCTAGAATTAAAATTTCCTAGATAACACCATGTCAAAAAATTTAGTTAAGATATGTCATTTCTATCAAAGGGCCTGAGAAATTTACTTCCATAGAAATGAAAAATTCTTTCTCGAATTATTCATTAACACTACATTACTTGTGACACAACAAACATATCCTAACTCGCCATGAACATATGTCATCATGTTATTCATCAATACATCCAAGTGTGCTAGTCATAATACCCATTAATAATAATCATAAAGTATAAGGACCAATACACATGTCCACACATAGGAACATCCAATTACACATTTTAATGTGAATTTTCTACTAGAGGGTCTTGATCTCATAATATCCTCATGAATACTACCAAGGGTGCACAACATGAGAAGGTGCCTCAAAGTTTTGTGAGCCCCCATACCTAATAGCCTATATCATTTTCAGACCATCAAATGATATCACCTGGCCATATAAAATATATTCATGAATAGTGTCATGGTACTTCCGGGTACTCATCATAGTAGGATTCCTCAATGACCTTTTAGTAAGAAAGCTATTCTTAGAACATTATCACATACTATTTCATGTAGAAGAACAATAATGATGTGATAAAGAGTTTATTAATATTCATAAAATGAATATAGGTATATAACAAAGTAAAAAAAATTTGGTTTCTAGGGCACCAACACCAATAGACTTCCACTTGAATTAGAGGTAACTGCTTACAACCTTCATTTTGCTAGATCTCACATAATTTTCATGCTTTTACTAAGATAGTAATTTACTCAAGGGGTCCACCGCATTCTCTTCTATGGAACTCTACTAATTGAAACATCACTCCTTTGATAGAAATCCCCCAATAGGTGATACTTTCAGAGTATGTTCTTTTCATGTTGATGTGACCTTGGATCCTTGGAAAGAGCCAGCACTGCAGAATTATCACAATACAATGTAATAAGATCCTTACTTCTAGGTACTGCATTAAGATTATAGACAATGTTCTAAATCTAGAAGTCTTTCTTAGCTGCATCAGAAGCCCTAATATAATAAGAATCCTCTATAGAATCAGTAATAACAGGATTCTTTGAACTCTTCCATCTCACAGCTCCTCCATTGAGAAAAAAAACATATCCACATTGCGACTTCAGATCATTCTAATGTGTCTAAAAACTAGAATAAGCATATCCTCTAATTAAAATCTCCTAGTCTCCTCCATACACTAGGAACATATCCTTAGTTCTTCTCAGATACTTAAAGATATTCTTGATAACAGTCCAATGTTGTTCTCCCAGATCTGCTTAATATCTTCTTACCATGCTCAATGCATAGATAGCATCAAGTCTAGTACATAACATGGAAGAAATTATAGATCATATCATGGAATTGTATGTAATCTTACTGATCCTATCTCTCTCATGTTGTGTATAGGGACACATTTTCGTGGAAATATGTATACCATGTGACACTTGAACCAATCCCTTATTGGATTGTTCCATACTAGATCTCTTTAGTATCTGGTCAATGTATGTTCTCATAATTAGTCCAAGTAGCCTCTTGGATTTATCACAAATGATCATGATCACTAGAATATAAGTTACTTAGCTTAATTCCATCATAGAGTAGCACTTGTTCAACTAACCCTTGACTGAATACAAGATTGGTATATTGTTTCCAAAAATATATATGTCTTCAACATAAACTACTAAGATAATGACAATATTCCCATTAAACCACATATAAACACATGGCTCATATTCATTCTTAATGAAACCAAATTCTATTAGGGATTCATTGAATAGAATGTTACATGATTTGGATGATTTCTTTAATACAAAAATGGATCTCTGTAACTTGAATACCCTTTTAGAAACACCTAATGTCACAAACCCTTCTGGTTGTGTTATATAGACATATTCCTAAAGGTTCCCGTTGAGGAATGCTGATTTGACATCCGTCTTCCAAATTTCATAGTCATGGAAAGCTGTTATTGAAACTATTATTCTTATTTATATAGACATGGAAAATTCAGAAAACGTTTCATCATAGTAGATTAGTTAATTCTATTTAAAACCTTTAGCCACTATCCCTTCATTATAGGTACTTACTTGACCTTCCATGTCCAATTTCTTCTTCAATATCCATTTACACCCAACATGATTTTCATCAACTGGTGTGTCGACCAGAACCCATAAATGGTTCTATTACATGGATTCCATCTCATAATTCATCACTTCTAGTCATCTTACAGATTCTGAGCTCTCTACTACATCCTTATAGGAAAGAGGTTTATCATTTTCCAACAATAATGAGTCACCATCCTTAGTGACAAGAAAACCATATCTCTCTGGTTTTTTTACCTCTATTTTACTCCTACAAAATACTTGTGTTTCTACATTTACCTTTTCCATGGGGACCTATAGAAGTTGTTCCTGTACCAACTCCTATGTATCATGAGCATCAACTTCTCGAAGTCAATCTTTCTCCCACTATCTTTTTTGAGAATGTTCTCCCTCTCAAGAAGAAGACTTGTTTGGAAATAGTTACATTCTTGTCTAAGGGGTTTTATAGTTAGTATCACTTTGTTTCTTTGGGATACCCTATAAATATACACTTCATGCTCTAAGTTGTTAGTTTGTTTCCTGAGAAACCGTTAACAAATGTCTCGTATCACTATACAAGTGTATGCAATACTTTGGGGTTCCTTCCACTCTATAAATCAAAGGGAATCACATTTTATTACTTATATGGTACTTGGTTTAATGTGTATGTTGAATTTTTCAACGCATATCTCCAAAATAATAATGGAAGAACTGTATGATATCATGAACCGTCCCCCGGGGCCCGTGTTGTAACTACCCCAAGCCCGCCTTCCATAGGCTAGGGGCTGGAGACTAGCACTAAAGGCGTAAATTCCTAAAACTGGGAAGCCATTGCCTTTATGAAACATATACACACAATACCAGAGTACAAACTTAAGAAAACAATAAGTAAAAACTATATAACAAGTGTATTGAATGTAAAGGGGGGTAGAATACTAGCCCAAATGTAAAGTACAAGTACAACTGAAAGCAAGTGCAACTGAAAGGGGAAAACAACTGAAAGGTAAAAGCAGCTCTAGTATCATCGTCCAGGGTTCCTACTTGAAGGGTAGGTACATATGTCCTCCTCGGCACTCCACGTCTATCAGTATGCTCCATGTACCATCACTCCGAGTGGTCCACCTCTTGGTACCGTCTAGTCCTGGATTTCTCTCTGCCTCCGTCAGCGTTGTTTGTCATCTGCATCCAACACAACGAGGTGCGGGCATAGCCTGTGCAGGGGTCAGTATAACGATACTCAGTAGGGACCCTGAGACCCTCAAGTTCTCACTAAATCCAATAATGATTAACTAAAACGTATGATTTTAACGGATAACCATTACTTAGGTATATTCCCATACATATACCTAAGTTATCAAGTAACCCATCTCAATCATGAAGAAAACACAAAGGTCATTGACTCAGCTCAAACCAGGATTTTTAATTATCGAAACCATGGTTGTTGAAGTACTCCTCCTCTATCGGGCACAATAGTCCTGTCATGACTCCATGGCGCTACTCACTAACCTTAGACTGTTGATTTACTCCTCCTGTCGAGTACCGTGGGTCTGCCACCTCACACAGTAGCGCTCCCCTCCATGGGTTTGCCGCCTCACACAGTAGTGCTCCACCTAATAGCCTACAGAGGTACTCCTCCTGTCGAGTACCACGAGTCTGCCACCTCACACAGTAGCGCTCCCCACCATGGGTCTACCTCCTCACATAGTAGCGCTCCCCACTGGTCTAGTCAAGTCACTCTGAAACGAATTAGACAAGAAGTCTTCAGGTCTCAGCAAGATACTAGGTCTCCGGAGTTTTCTCGCTCATCTACGGGAGGGTCCTCTCCACAACATACAATCAGATACTCCAAGTGTCATTATTTCCCATGAAAAAGTATCTCAAAGTTCCTCTACGTCATATGGGTCTCAACGCAATAGACGGTGCGTCAATCGGACGCCCGGTCTGTGAGTTATCATCTTTTTACTCTCGGGGGCCAAGTTGGTTTTGTGTACAAACCAACATGACTGTATCTCAACTATACCCCAAACTCTCATGGGGTATAATCAATGGGAAGACTAGGCTCCAAGAATACCATTGTCACTGATGGTTAGTCAAACGGACACCCGGTGCTAAAAATATGGCCCAAGAAGGAAACGGGTCAGTAATGGGCCCAGGTCCGGTCTGACTCGGTCGGACCGACTCAGCCCAACCCAGTCTTGCCCGAC
This sequence comes from Viscum album, assembly GCA_963277665.1. NCBI lineage: Eukaryota > Viridiplantae > Streptophyta > Magnoliopsida > Santalales > Viscaceae > Viscum > Viscum album. The sequence goes on from OY728142.1 coordinate 1,497,279,182, forward strand.
CCGGTCTGGCTCGACCCGGCATAACTCACTGGGTCTGAACCAGCCCATTGCGTAGGTTAGCCTGCTAAGTTTCGACCCAGTCCGCTGGGCCTGGCCCAGCGGACCGCGTGTGCGGTTTGGCCCGGTAGTCACCATGTTGGCGGCTTGGTATCTCGACCCGGGAGACCGGGGCGGTTTGGCCAATGACACCGCGGGGGACACTGTGGGTCAGCTCGAGAGGCCGGTGGCTGGGTGGCCAGCTGGCAGGCCGTGCGGGGAGTGGGCAGGCCAGCTGGACTCCGGGCAGGCCGCAGGTGCACTGGGCAGGCCGTGGCTGGAGCATGGCAGGCGGGCAACACGCTGGCAGGTGGTGCGAGGTGCCGGGGAGTGCGCCGGTAGGGGCATGGGGCGCCGGGCAGCACATCGGCAGGGGAGCGGGGCACCGGGAGTGTGCCGGTAAGGGCGCGGGGGTTCCTGAGTATGTCGGGCAGGCCGGACAACACACCAGGGGGCACGGGTAGGCTGAGCAGGGTGCCGCGGGGGCACCGGAGTGCGCCGGGCAGGCCGGTCAGCGCGCCAGGGGGCTTGGGAAGGTCGGGCAGCGCGCCGGCGAGGCGCGGGCATCACATGGGATGCGGGGGTGTGGGTAGCTCACAAGGGTACCTCGGGGGCGGCATAGTTCACAGAGGTGCGGGTAGCGCTACCTTTGTTCTCCACCTTCGTCGTCGTTGCCTCATTTCCATGTCGTCGTTACATCGTTGTCAACTCAAGGTTCCGAAACCGTAAAGGTTTCAGAGGGGTCATGTCGTGTTCGTTTGGTCCAAACCCTCCACATTAGAACGATAGCAAGTGGCTCATGATTTTGATTCAACGTGAGAAGATGAAGAATGAAAAAACTTGAAACACACCCCTACATTTGATTTGTCAGTATTCATTCATTGATGTTGCGGAAGAATTGCCATCAATCCATGGTAGATGATCATGTTTCACGTCGAAGGGGATCTGAGGAAGAAGGTCAGATAAGAAGAGCGTCGTCAGCGTTCTTCGTGTTCTTTACATTCTTCGTTGGAGAGTGTAATCCTCCAAGTGTTGGGCGAGGAATCTCTTTGCAGGTGTTTCACCGCTTCTTGAAGCCATCCCAAAACCATCCCCCAAGTTTCTTTTATATAAAAGAGGTAGGTTTTGTCTAAAATCGCGTTGGCACGTAATTAAAATGGTAGAATTAAATAACCCAGCTTTACCAAATTAATTGCACGAGGGGTGTCACAATTAATTTGGAGGATGTCAAGAGGATACCCTTAATTAATTCACATGCTTTGGCGCAATTAATTAAGGGAGATTCCACAAATTCAAAGAGGAGATTTTGGCCATTATAAGGGATGGTGGTGGCACCATTAGTAGGGGAAGTTTAGAGGTTATGGTATCCTCCAATTAATAGGGGTCGGGTGGCATCGTGTCGTCCCCACCACATTTAACATCACATGGGATATTATGTTCAGGTGGTCCCCACCACCATAACCTCTCATGGGAGGTTAGGGTGTGGTGGTCCCACCACCAACTCCCAAGTGGAGGTTCCAACTACCAGCACTCACATGGCGGTTGGATTAAAATATAGTGGGGCTACACTTTATTTTACCTTTTTTAAGCCAAAAACTAAATTTTATTAACAACCATACGCCATCGAGGTTAAAGTCTTCTTAATCAAATATCGGTGTTGGGAGTTCAACAGTGCTCTCGGATTTCAATTCTGAGCATCGGTTCAAAAGTTATAAAATCTCGAACGTACGTTTACTGAACGTACCCAAAAAACAGTTCAGAAAAAATATTATCAGTCAACCTTGAACCACTGGAGTCGAGGTTAGGCTTTACCTAGGTGAAACATGCCCTAACAAACCCAAACATACTCCTTGATTTTCAATCCCAGTTACCATTTAAGAGTTATCAATTTTACAATAAAATAATCGTCACTTGATTATTTTATTTGCGGCCAAAAAACTAACTTTTTCTGGTGGCCCGCACCGGCCAAGGTTAGTATCTGCTTAAATAGATAATTACCTCACGATTTCATCGGTGGTCTCGGATTTTTAATCTGAGCTACCATTTGTGAGTTATAAGCATTTGAAAAATAAAATAATTTATTTAATTATTTTATTTAAGGTTATGCCATTTTCGGGATTTCTCACAGGAGGACCGCACCAACTAAACTAAAGTCACACCTAGGGTAAACCCGTCATCCTGAGCACAACGACGCCCTCAAATTTCTGATCTGAGTTACCATTTAAGAGATATTCCACTTTTTTAGGAAGACTCTTATCTTGTGTTAACTTAAGCTTAACAAAAACTTCAGAAATTGATCTCGGGCACACTGAGACTAAGAATCATGCACCGTCAGAAACTGCAGACTCGTAAAATTTTTGTGTATTTAAGAAAGAAAAATTTGACCGAATTTCCGAGTCTTTAAATTCTCCCCACCTTAGGTTTTTACGTCCCCGTAAGCTACAACTCAAACTAAGAGAACAAATTGGGGGTTCTGAGCACGTATATGAGCCTACTGCTCCCATGTGCTCTCCTAGAGGTTCTTGTGCTGCCAAAAAATGTGCACCATAGGTATCAAATGTCCATGCAGAACCCACTCCTGTCGATCCTTAATCTCCATTGGAACCTCCGTGAATTTCACCCCGTCATCGATGTCCAGCTCCCCATGGTTGATGATGTGGTAAGGGTCGTGCACGTATCTCCTCAGCTGAGATATGTGGAAGATGTTATGCACGCAGTGAAACTGAGGTGTAAGAGCTAAGTGGTATACCACCTCGCAAACTCTGTTGAGGACCTGAAAAGGTACGAACAATCTCTGAGATAACTTTCCTCCTTGGCCAAATCTCCTTAGACCACATCGAGGTGAGACCTGTAGAAAGACATGGTTTCCATCCTCGAACTCTAGAGGACTTTGTATCCTGTCATCATACGATTTCTGTCTGCTCTATACAGTCTTCATCCGCTCCTGGATGACCTACACCTTCTCTGTGGTAGCTCGTACCTTCTCTAGTCAGAGGAAAGTGGGCCAACTTGGTGATTCGATCAATGATCACCCAAAAAGAGTCATGTCCCCTGAACATACGTAGAATAACCATCATAAAGTCCATGGATATCTCATCCATCTTCCACTTTGGGACCTCTAAAGGCTGAACCAAGCCTGCTGGTACCTGATGCTCCACCTTCACATTCTGATAAGTGAGGTATCGTGAGACAAACTTAACTACTTCCCTCTTCATACCTAGCCACTAGTGTTGTCATCTGAGGTCCTGATACATCTACGCCACTAATGGATGTACCGCTAGAGGGGAAGTGTGAAACTCCCTCAACACTACCTCCCGAAGTGCAACTGGTACCATGGTACATCCTCTGAAAAAGCATTTTGTTCTCCTCACCTTCATAAAATCCATCACGTTCCTTCCATGTGGATATCTGACCACGTCGTGTCTCATAGTCACCGTCTCCACGTTGTGCCTCCTTGACTCCCTGAAGAAGGGGAGGAGTGACTGTAAGAGACTGTAGAAAGGCTGCTCCATCCCTATCCACAAAGGATATCTTTAAGGAAGAAAACGGCTTTGTCGCCTCACCTAGCAGCTGTATACTGTCCTCCTACTGAGCGCATTCACAACAACTTTCCCCTTCTCAAGAGTATAGACTATCTCAATGTCATAGTCCTGGAAGAACTGAAAACTGAAAACTTCTGCTTCCACGAGGGTAAGGTTGGTCAACTCAAGAGTGATCAGCTACACCCTCTTATGCATGAGTTTAACATATGCTTCATGGTTTTACTTTTACACCAACCAAGGAAAACCTCATCCAAATGTTGTAGATAAACCACAACCTTTTTTCCTAATACAGTCAATATTTTTATGAACTGTGGTTTCCCAGTCCATACCCAAACTAATGTCGTAAGGCCTCGACGCTGCCAACAAGAGGTTCAAACCGAAACTCTCTAATAAATGATCAGATCACACCATCAGTTTATGTGTGACTATCGATTCTCCCCCCAAAGGTATTTCCAGACGTGAGGGTCAAGTCAACGGTTTAACCAGAAACTCTAGGTCTAGGACCAGATTCATGGAAGGAAGTAATGATTGGTACCTATGTCTATTGATACGACAGCTAGTAGTAGACATAGTCCATACCTCGAGTCATTCCTAGAGCCCTTGGGTCACACTCCTTGACTACATGCAATTGTTCTCTTCCTCTTCCCTCCATCTCCCTAAGCCTAGCGGGGACTACAAAGGTGGGTGGTTTTAACATGTAAAAATTACACCACCTTATGCTTCTCTCCAAGCTCTGCTTCCACGTCTGTTGCCCTGAAGATTCATCTGTCCCTGTTACATCCTCTTTATGAAACATTTTAGATGCCCAAGTCTCTGATAATGGCGCTAGATTCCTGCTTTCCCACTACTAACATTCACTGGTTGTATCTGCTCAGCCAAAGAACATTCAACCGAAAAGGTTCTCTCTAGCATCCTAAAATAGGTAGGAATGCACAGAGGAAAAAATAAAGTGTTGGTTCAGATGTCCCTAAACACATCTCACTCAGAGGTCCAAGCTCCAAAGCACTGATCGTATCGTATTCATCAGTACCAAGAACGATCAGTATGCCTCGATGAATACTCACCTACCGACACGTCATCCTGCCGAAGCTATATAAGTTCTAGAGAACTCTCATCCACATCTTAAAGCCAGTCCTCTACTGCCTGGGAATCTGTATCGCCTCCTAACCTCGAAAGCCTCTACTGCTGGAACTCATGCAACGCACTCAGTCGGCGTGCACTGTCCTCCAGTGCAGCTGGGGGCATCTGCTGCCCAATGGGTGGTGGTGCTGTTGGTACACCACCCAAAGGTGCCAACACAGAAAGAGGGCCCTGCACCGGAGCCTCGTCGCTCGATGGGCTGTCATCGGGTACTCTCTTGAAACTCCAACTGGTTTTCTATGTGGAGGCATCCTGAATAGACGATACATGGTCAAAAGATTACACCTGGTGAGCTGACATGGTTTGAGATGACTTAATGAAAACTTTTGAAAACACACATGCAATTAGTTTTTTCATGTACTAAGTCGGAAATCAATAGTCAGGGTCCTGTTGTATGGATACGTCGGCTGCCGCACCAACACTGGACTCCCTAAACTGAAAACCACACTCAGTACCCTTAACACTATTACTTCATAGAAAGAAAATATCAGAGTCCTAAGTTATGTAGTAGAACTGACTCCTCTGATAACAATTTGTCATGACCTGTCCCCCGGGGCACATGTCGTAACTACCCCAAGCCTGCCTTCTATAGTCCAGGGGCTGGAGACTGGCACCAAAGGCGTAAATTCCTAAAACTAGGAAGACATTTCCTTTATGAAATGTATACACACACTACCAGAGTAAAAGCGGAAGAAAAAAATAAGTAAAAACTGTATAATAAGTGTACTGAATGTAAAGGGGGCTAGAATAAAATCCCAACTATAAAGTACAAGTACAACTAAAAGAAAGTACAACTGAAAGGGGCAAACAGCTAAAAGGTAGAAGCAGCTTCAGGATCGTCGTTCGAGGTTCCTACCTTAAGGGTAGGTACAGATGTCATCCTTGGCACTCCACGCCCATCGGTCCACTCCATGTACCATCACTCCAAGTGGTCCACCTCTAGGTACCTTCCAGTCCTGATTCACTCTCGGCCTCCGTCAGCACTGTCTGTCATTTGCATCCAACACAACGAGGTGTGGGTATAGCCCGTGTAGGGGTGAGTATAACGATACTCAGTAGGGACCCTGAGACCCTCAAGTTCTCACTAAATCCAACAACGATAAACCATGAAGTATAATTTCAACGGATAACCATTACTTAGGTATATTCCCATACATATACCTAAGTTATCAAGTAACCCATCTCAATCATGAGGAAAACACAAAGGTTATTGACTCAGCTCAAATCAGGATTTTTCATTATCGAAACCATGACTACTGGAGAACTTCTACTCTTTAGAGCACAGTAGTCATGTCATGACTATGAGGTGCTACTCACTAACCTTAGACTACTGAGGTACTCCTCCTGTCGAGTTCCACGGGCCTGTCGCCTCGCACAGTAGCGCTCCTTGCCATGGGTCTGCCACCTCACACAGTAGTGCTCTTCCTAATATCCTACAGAGGAACTACTCCTATCGATTATCACAGGTCTGCCGCCTCACATAGTAGAGCTCTCCATTGGGCTAGTCAAGTCACTCCGAAACGAATCAGACAAGCAGTCTTCAGGTCACAGCCAGCTACTAGGTCTCTGTAGTCTGCTCGCTCATCTCTGGGAGGGTCTTCTCCACAAGATACAAGACGATACTCCAACTTTTACGAAGTCCCATGATGATTTATCTCAAATTTTTTCCACTTCATAGGGGTCTCAACGCAATAGACAGTGCGTCAATTGGACGTCCGGTCTGTGAGTTATCATCCTTCTAGTCCCGAGGGCCCGGTTGGTTTCGTGTACAAACCAACCTGACCGTATCTCAACAATACCCCAAACTCTCATGGGGTATACTCAAAGAGACATCCATGATCCAAGAATATCGGCACCGCTGACGGTTCGTCAAACGGAATCCTGGTGCCAAAGATATGGCCCAAGAAGGAAAAGGGCCAGTAATGGGCCCAGGTCCGGTCCGACCCAGTCAGACCGACTCTGACCAACCTAGTTTGGGCTGAACTGATTTAGTTCAACCCGTTCTGACTCGTTGGGTCTGACCCATCCCATTGGGCGGGTCAGCCCGCTATGTTTCGACCCGGTCCACTGGGCTCGGCCCAACGGACCGTGAGGGTGGTTCGGCCCAATAGTTTCCACGTAGGCGTCTCGGTAACTTGACCCGGGAGACCGGTCTAGTTCGGCCAGTGACACTGCGGGGGACGTCACGAGTCGACTCTGGAGGCCGGTGGCCGGGTGGCCAGCAGTCAGGCCACGCGGGGAGTGGGCAGGCTGGCTGGACTCTAGGCAGGCCGCAGGTGCATCAGGCAGGCTGCGGTAGGAGCCGGGCAGGCAGGATGTGCGCTGACAGGGGGCGCGGGGCACTGGGTAGTGCGGCGACAAGGGTGCGGGGCGCCGGGCAGCATGCCGATAGGGGAACGGGATGCCAGGACCGCGCCGGCAGGGGCGCAGGGGCGCAGGGTCACCGGAGTGCGCCGAGTACTGTTCCAGGGGGCGCGGACATACCGGGCATGGCGCCGTGGGTGTGCTGGAGTGTGCAGGGCAGCGCGCCCGGGGGCACGGGCAGGCCGGGCAGGGTGCGCGGGGGCGCCGGAGTGGGTCGAACAGGCCGTACAAGGTGCCGCAGGGGCGCCAGAGTGTGCCGAGAAGGCCTGGCAGTGCGCCAGGGGGCACGGGTAGGCTGGGCAGCATGCCGGCGAGGCACGGGAAGCACGTGGGATGCGGGGGTGTGGGTTGCCTACTAGGGTGCCGCGGGGGAGGCGTAGTTCACAGAGGTCGCGGGTAGCGTGGACATTGTTCTCCACCTTCGTCGTCGTCGCCTCATTTCCATGTCGTCATTACATCGTCGTCAACTCATGGTTTCGAAACCACAAAGGTTGCGAAGGGGTCGGGTCGTGCTTGTTTGGCCTAGACCCTCCACATTAGAACAATAGCAAGAGGCTCATGAATTTCATTCAATGTGGGAAGATGAAGCATTAATCAACTTAAAACAAACCCCTACCATTGAATTGCCGGTATTCATTCGTTGACTCCACGGAAGGATGGTCGCCAATCCATGGTAGACGATCACGTCCCATGTCGAAGGGGGCCTGAGGAAGAAGGTCGGAGAAGAATAGCATCATCGGCGTTCTTTGTGTTCTTCGTGTTCTTCGTTGGAGAGCTTAATCCTCCAAGTGTTGGGCGACGTGTCTCTTTGACAGCATTTTTTAGCTTGTTGAAGCTATCTAAAAACCTTCCCCCAAGCTTCATTAATATAGAAGAGGGAGGGTTTTTCTAAAACCATGTTGGCATGTAATTCATATGGTAGAATTAAATAACCTGGCTCCACCAAATTAATTGCACAAGGGGTGTTACAATTAATTTTGAGGATGTCAATAGGCTCCCCTTAATTAATTCACACGCATTGGCGCAATTAATTAAGGAAGATGCCACAAATTCAAAGAGGAGGTTTTGGCCATTATAACGGGTGGTGGTGACACCATTAATAGGGGAGTTGAGAGGTTATGGTCTCCTCCCATTAATAGGGGTCAGGTGGCCTCATGTGGTCCCCACCACATTTAACCTCACATGGGAGAATAGGTTCGGGTGGGCCCCTCCACCATAACCTGTCATGGGAGGTTAGGGTGTGGTGGTCCCACCACCAACTCCCAAGTAGAGGTTCCAACTACCCGCACTCACATGGCGGCTGGAATAAAATAAAGTGTGGCTACACTTTATTTTATCTTTTTTTAAGCCAAAAATTAACTTTTATTCCCGACCATCCTCCTTTGAGGAAAAAGTATTCTTAAGTAAATATTGGCGTTGTGAGTTCAACGGTGCCCTCAGATTTCAATTCTGAGCATCGGTTCAAAAGTTATAAAATCTCGAACGTACGTTTACTGAATGTACCCAAAAAAAAGATTGGAAAAAATATTATCAGTCACCCTCGACCCACTGCGGTCGAGGTTAGGCTCTTCCTATGTGAAACACACCTTAAAAAACCCAACGATACTCTCATATTTTCAATCCAAGTTACCGTTTGAGAGTTATGAATTTTACAATAAAATAATTATCACTTAATTATTTTATTTGCGGCCAAAAAACTAACTTTGTCTGGTGGCCCACGCCGGCCAAAGTTAGTATCTGCTTAAATAAAGCATGCCCTCATGAGTTCAGAATTGGTATTAGATTTCTAATCCACGCTACCATTTGTCAGTTATAAGCATTTGAAAAATAAAATAATTATTTTAATTATTTTATTTACGGTTATGCCATTTTTGGGATTTCTCACAGGAGGCACGCACCGACTAAACTTAAGTCACGCCTAGGGTAAACCCGCCATCCTGAGCGCAACAGTGCCCTTGGATTTATGATCTAAGTTACCATTTAAGAGATATTCCCCTTTTTCAGTAAGACTACTTATGCGTGTTAACTTAATCTTAACAAAAAACTTCAGAAATTTATTCTGGGCACACCGGGACTCGGAATCATGCGCCGTCAGAAACTGCGAACACATAAAATTACCACGTATTTAGGAAAAAAAATACCATGGAATTTCTGGGTCTTTAAATATGATTCATCATCAATAATTACATTTCTAATAAGGTATGGTTCCTCCTTTCACTAACACTAATACACTAAGGGGTATAAGGTGGATTTAGTTGAGATAGAATCATAGACTCCTATAAAAGTTCAACGAACTCTTGGTTAAGATATTCTCCACCTCAATCTTATCAAATATTATTAATCTTATTACCAAGATGATTCTATAATTCAATCTTGAAATCCATGAATTTATCTAAGGACTCAGAATTATACCTCATTAAGTAGACATAGCCACATCAACTCAAGTCATCAGTAAAAGAAATGAAGTTAGAACCTCCCCCTCTAGCTTCTACTTGAAATGGTCCACACACATTAGTGTGTACCAATCCTAAAAGCTCTTTTTCCCTTTAACCCAATCCACGAAATTGTGGTTTGGTTATTTTCCCTTTTAAATAAGAATGAAATCTATTAAGCGGTTTTAGCTTGGAAGAATCTAAATAACCATCTTGATAGTGCTTTGTTAGAATCTTCTCATTTACATGACCAAGGTGGTGATTCCACAATTGGGTGTTGTATGAGTCATGTGAACTTGGTTTTTTTATCAATTTTTAATAATTGGTTCTCATAATTTAATACATACAGGACATTATTTAAATATACCATACCATAACATATGTTTTCCTTATAAAAGTAACAATATTTTTTTCTGAACAAGAAAAAAATCCCACTATATATAAACTCAATACATAAATTATGTCTTTAGTAACACGAGGAACATAATAAGAGTCATGTAAAATGAAAATCATTCCCATCGGAAATGTGAGGTGGTTGTCACCAATGGAAAGAGTAGCTATCCTTGCAGTATTGTAATCTAACAAATCCACCTCACCTTTGGAAATTTTACAAAATCTACTTGGTTCCTACATCTGAATACATATGTGATCCCCACAAGCTATATCTAATACCCAATGCGTAGAAATGGAAAGATTTCACTCTATTAAAAACACACCTTTGGCTTCCCCTTGAATTTGGGTGCATTTCATCTTCCAGTGGCCTGAATTGCCACATGAAAATCATACTACCTCATTTTACTTGCCCTGCCTCTAGAACATCTTCTTCTTGGTTGGATGATGCTCAAATACTTTAGATTATTCATAAATATTATGACCCTTTTACTTGTCCTTCCTCTTTCTATTCACTATAAAGACTGTGGTTTTTTCACACCCCATGTCCTTATCGACATGGATAATTATGGCAAGATGCTCTAATATAATCTTATCATTATTTGTAATATTATAATTCATAATAAAACTAGATAAGATCTTATAAAATGATGATAGTATGATATCTATATGCAACTCATCTAGTAATCTAATCCCAAAGATGTCCTGACACAAAATGTATCCAACAAGATTGAATATATGTTATCTAGTTGGCGTAGAACCTCTAAGATTAGTATTGAAAAAGTAATTGTAGATATCAAACCTCTCCTATCTCTTCTTCTCTTGATAGTGATCCCGAAGGTGAGACATCATCCTATACGAATCCATTTCCTCATGTTTCTTTAATAACTCATTGGTTATGGATGATAGCATGAGGCACTGAATGTGTGTAGCATCATTTAGATTCTTCTTGAACATAGAGAGTTCCTCATCACTCCCCTCATTTTTAGTCACAACTGGTAAAGGCTATTCTATTACATAGATTTTCCTATCATGGCGAAGGATAACCCGAAGGCACCTTTTCCACTCCTAGAAATTAGTGCCAGTGTGAAGGTTTTCCTTCTCAAGTATGGATCGCAATGATATGTTTGATGTTATTTTTGATTTTGTTTCTAAAACTAATATTAATAGAGTTTTAATAATTTATCTTGATAAATATATACAAATAAATAAACAAATATCTATTATCCTCCTACAATTATGTTGAAACCCAATATCCCTCACCATTGTCTTTGAAATATCATATCTCTTGGACATTCTAGCGGCAAGGATCCATATTTCCCTTTGAATTACCCCAAAAAGGGTTGTTCAAGAAACATGAAAAGTTTATGTAGGAATTATAAATTCCAACTTCATTAGATCACAACTCCTTAATTGGTTGAGTGGAATTCCTAATCTTGAAATCCCTAATTTTGGATTTCTTCAACCCTTGCCTCTCAGTTACACCAAGTCCTACTGGTCAAGTAAACGCTTGATGTAAACTAAGTTAAGTCAACCCAAAACCTCAAATTTTAATTCCACGATAATTGAATGCACCCCAACAAGGGTTGGTCAAGCACTTTTAACCATGGTTCGATTATAACCAATGTAATGGAAGACTATACTGAGATAATATTTAATTGAGGGATTTTATACTTTATGTGTAAATTTACACATATTATCTTTTCACGTGATTTTTAATATTAAGTGGGATATACATAAGTGATTAACCATGTATAGATAATATTTATGCATAATCCATTTTTTTGTTCCATCTTCTATTCGTTTTAGTTCGTTAATTTTTAGATCGCATCAAACATCCATAATGAATAACCATGCAACTGACAGAAATAAATAAAGGGTATGATAAAGAGCTTTACTATTGGTTATTTTATATAGCAGTTGATAAACTAACCCTAATATAGTGGAGAAACACCTTGAATAGTTTAAAGTTCATGTTTAAAACTTTCCACTATTCCACCTTTTTATCTCCTTGGATTGGTTTCACCTCGAATCCTATGTCGAACTGCGCCCACTCACATAGAATCTCCATCCATTATATATTATTTTAACTCACACATAGGTGAGGGGTAAAAAGGGATTTATATAAAAGAAACCATGGGCACGTAGGCCCTACATATTGATGAGGAGAAAGCACGCAGACGAACAATTTTAGGTTAATAAATAAATTAAAATGGAACCAATCACAGACAAAGGTCTGGTCTAGATCATTACCATCCACATACATGCAATGAATTATGTATTTAATAAAACTAGCATTTAATTTTTAATCATTCTAATTAAGATAAATTATTCTTGAATCGATAAATCATTATATTTAATTAATCAATCCTTTTTATCTAATTCCTTTTCTGAATTTCCTTGAGATTCTCATCCATAACCTTGTACATGACTTGTACCTTAGAGGGAACCTCGTGAATACCCATCCAAAACTACCAAAAATGCATTTATACTTGTATACACTTTATTCTTTATGACATATAACATGAATGAAAAATTATAATTGTAATACAACTCATACATGATAATGGAGGAATAAATCTCAAAATTCAGATTACAAGAACGATTAAACATGAATTGACAAACTAAATTATTAAATCATAAAACATAAAAGAATTATTTAAATAAGTATAAATGAAAATATTACTTCTATGATACCACTTTTAGTTTCCAGGTGCATTGGAAGCATAAGATGAGTGTGTTCCCAACTTTAGAAATTTCCATGATCAATGATTAATCTAGGATTAATATGAAGATAAACACCAATATGCATGGAATTGAATCAATGATAAAAGGTAAATGACAAAACTCATAACTGAGAAGATAGGATCGACATATATTTTTTATAAATAATTTAATAAAATTAAAGAATTACCTACAGGGTGATTCTTTCTTCATTAAATAATTCTACCACGGGTCTGAGGTGAAGTTTCATTGCAATGTAGAATCAAAGGATAAGATTCCTCTAGTGGTGATCCACACATGCTCCATGTAACATTGGACATTGCCAATGGAGCCTCTGGGTGATATCATGAAAGATCCTTGTGATGGTAATGTCCGACTTTGATCGCCTTGAGATTATTGTTGTTCCTTAAACTTTTAGGCTCAAGAGATTTTCTCCAAGGATGTTGTTCACACAACCATTGGTTATACAGTGGAATGAACCCTTGGATAATTAGATAATAATAACATAATGGGGAATTTAATTCACCAGGTAAAAATAAATAATTAGCATAAGTACCGTTTCATATTTTATAATTCCATGTGAAAACCCATGTCAAATAATAACAACAATGATATTATTTCAATGAAATATGATTAAATTTAATGTTATATTTAAATATCATTTAACCAAATAAAACTTAATATTATTTCTCACCAGACCCAAAACTTGGTCTACGAATCCTCCTCAATATTTACCAGTCTTTGAATAATTACTATTTATAAATATAATTGAATTATTCAATGATAAATAAATATTCCATCCGCAATATATTCTAATAAATAACTAGAAATGGAATAATTGTGATCAATCATACCTGAATAATTATTAAACCACAAAAAGGAATAATATTTATTCTTGTTTTTAAATAATAAATTATTTAATTGAGATATTGTCTACACTTAGTGTGTGACCCTGTAGGCTACTTTCTCATTGGCATTAGGTGGGCATGCCTAAAGTCCAAGATTACTGTCAAGCAATGGGTCAAGGAACCCTATAGAAGGAAGTTGATGTTGCAATGACATGTCACCAGATATGAATTCTTACCATGTAATATAATCCCTTTGTCCTGATATCTCCAATCAAGTGGGTTGTCTGCTAGTGCCATTGGCCCATGTGCTTAATTTCTCATTGTTTGACTTCTCGGAATTGAACCTTCCAAGAGAACACCATGGACATGGATTTAGTTAGTTTATATCATTTCCATCAAAAGGACTGATATTTCTACTTCCATAGAAGTGAAAAATCATTTTCTCATTATTCATTAATACAATATTACTCACGACACACCCAATATATCCTACATCACTACAAACATCTATCATCGCGGTTTTATTCAGTACATCTTATTGTGTTAGTCATAATACCCATTAATAATAATCATAAAGTATATGTAAAAAAACACATGTCTTTATATAGTAACATACAATGACACTTATGAATGTGGATTTTCTACTGGAAGGTCTTGTTCTCATAATATCCTCCGGGATATTACTAAGGGAACACACCATGGAATGGTACCTAAAAGTTTCACGAGTCCCCACCCCTAATATCCTATTTCATTTTTATCCCCAAAAATTATATTATAAAACCATAGAACATATACTCAATAATAGTTTCATGGAACTTCCAGGTTCTCATCGTAGTAGGGATCCTCTATGACCTTTTAGTATGACAGTTATTCTTAGAACATTATCACAAATATTGCCACGTAGAATAAAAATCATGATGTGATAAGGTGTTTTTAATATTAATGCAATGAATACAAGTTTATCATAAAGAAAAAATAATTTGGTTTCTAGGGAACTAACTCTAATAGTATCCCATTTTACTAGAGACAACTACTAACAACCTTCAGTCCACTAACTCTCACATGATATTCATGCTTCTACTGAGATAGGCCTTTAGTAAAGGGGTCCTCCATGTTCTCTTTTGTAGAAAATATTCTCACTGCAAATTCAACACATTGATAAAAATCCATCAATAGGTGATACATTTGGAGTATGTAATTTATATGTTGATTTTACCTTAGATCCTTTACAAGCGCCACCACTACAGTATTATCACAGTACAATGTAATGAGATCCTTACTACTGGGTACCACATCAGGCTCCTAGAAAAGGTTATGAATCCATATGGGTTCCTTGGCTAGATTAGAAGCTGATATATATTTGGAATATACTTTAGAATCAGTGAAAACTAGATACTTTGAACTCTTCTAGCTCACAGCTCCTACGTTGAGATAGATAACATATCCTGATTGCAACTTTAGATCAATCTGAAATGTCTAAAAACCAGAATCAGCATACACTCTTATGAAAATAACCTACTCTTCTCTATACACCAAGAAAATATCCTTAGTTCTTATTATATGTGTAATAATAATATTGATAGCAGTAAAATGTTGTTCTCTCAGATTTGGTTCATATCTGTATACCATGCTCAGTGCATAGGCAACATCAAGTCTGGTACATAGCATGGAATTCATAATAGATGCTATAACTGAAGAGTATGTAACCTTACTCAGCCTATATTTCTCATGTTGTGTCTAGGGACACATTTTTTGGAGAGATGTATACCATGTTACACTGGAACCAATCCACTCTTGGATTGTTCAATTCTAAATCTCGTTAGTATCTGATCTATATATGTACTTTTACTTAGTCCAAGAATCCTATTATATCTCTCACAAATGATCTTGATCGCTAGAATGTAGGTTTCTTCCCCTAATTTATTCATGGATAAGAACCTGAAAAACTAGTCCTTGAGTGACCACAATACTAGTTTTTCATTTCCAATAAATAATATTTCTTCAACCTAAACTACTAGGATAATGACTGCATTCCCATTAAACCACTTATAAACACATGGATCCCATTCATTCTTAATGAAACAAAATTCTCTAATGGATTCATTGAGTCAAATATTCCAGGATTTAGATTATTTCTTTAATATATAAATGGATCTCTGTAACTTTCATACCCTTTTAACATCACCTGGTGTCAAAAACCCATTTGGTTGTGTCATATAGACATCTTCCTAAAGATTACTGTTAAGGAATGTAGTTTTTAAATCCATCTTCCAAATCTCATAATCATGAAAAGATGCTATGCGAAGTATGATTCTTATGGATTTAAACATGGTAACTGGTGAAATGATTTCATCATAGTCATTTACTTGATGTTGTAGAAAACCTTTAGCCACTATCCTTGCTTTATAGGTACTAACATGACCTTCCATGTCTAGTTTCTTTTTGAATACCCATTTACACCCGATAGGATTTACATCAACTGGGAAATAGAAAAAACCCAAACTTGGTTCTGATGCATAGAATCCTTCTCAGAATTAATTTCTTCTAGCCATTTTTTAGCTTCTGAGCTCTCTATGCTTCGTTGTAAGATAGATTTTCATCACTGTCCAACAATAATGAGTCACCATCCTTAGTAGTAAGGATACCATATATCTCTAGTTCCCTTACCTATCTTATACTCTTACATAGTACTTGTGTTTTAGGAATTACCTATTCCACAGGGACCTGTGGAAGTTTTTCTTGTACTAACTGCTATGTATCAACAGCATCAACTTCATCAAAGTCAATCTTGATCCCATTATACTTTTTGAGGATGTTCACCCTCCCAAGAAAGATGGTCTGCCTAGAAATAACAACTTTATTTTCTTAGGGTTTGTATAGGTAGTATCCCTTTTTTTCCTTGGGATACCCTATAAAGTTACACTTCATGCCCTAGGGTGCTATTTTGTTGCCTGAAAAAGCCTTAACAAATTCCTCACATCCCCAAACATGTGTATGAAAAAAGTGGGGTTCTTTCCACTCCATAGCTTGAAGGGAATCCCATTTTCCACCTTTGATGGTACATGGTTTAATGTATGTCACAGTTTTCAATCGAAATCCCCAGGAGGATAATGGAAGAAATGCATGAATCATCTTCGACCATACCATTTCCAATGAGGTATGGTTCCTCCTTTCACTAACACCATTCCACATTGATGTATAAGGTGGAGTGAGTTGATATAGATTCTCAGACTCCTGTAAGAGGTTGATGAACTGTTGGTTAAGATATTCTCTACCTTGATCCAATCAAATAATCTTATCTTATTACCAAGATTATTCTCTACTTAATTATTTAACTCCTTGAATTTATCAAAGGAATCAAAATTATACCTCATTATGTATACCTAGCTATATCTAATGAATTCATTAGTAAAAGTTATGAAGTTTGAATATCCACCTCTAGATTCTACTAGAAATAGTCTACACATATCAGTGTGTACCATTCCTAGAAGCTCTATGGCCCTTTCAACCTATCCACCAAATGGTGTTTTGGTCATTTTCCCTTGTAAACAAGTGTGACATATTTCAAGTGGTTTTAGCTCAAAAGAGTATAAGTAACCATCATGACAGTGCTTTGTCATGCAATTTTCATTTACAAGACTAGGGAAGTGATTCTACAATTTGGTTTTTACAAGTCATGTGAACTTGGTTCGTTATCAATTTCCTATACTTGGTTCTAGTAATTTAATACATACATAATATTATTTAAATCTTCCATACTATAACATATGTTTCCCTTATAAAATTAATCACATTTATTTCTAAACACGAAAATAAATCCATCTATATCTAAACTCGATATAGAAATTATGTTCTGGGAAACACTAGGTACATAATAACAACCATGTAAAACCAAAATCATTGCCATTGGCAATGTGAGGTGGTGGTCACGAATGGAAAGAGAATTCAGCCTTGCACCATTAGCAGCTCATAGATCCACCTATCCTTTGGAATGTTTCCAAAATCTACTTGGTTCATGGATTTGAATATAGATGGTATCCCACAAGCTATATCTAATACCCATTATGTATAAATGGAAATATTTCACTTGATAACAAACACACCTTTAGCTTCCCCTTGCCTCTGGGTGCAGTTCCTCTTCCAATGTCTTGACTTTCCACATGCAAAGCATACTACCTCCTTTTCCTTTCCCTACCTATGGATCTTCTTCTTCTTTATTAGATATTTCTTGAAGGATTTATATTTTTTATAAATCTTATTCCCCTTTTCCTTGTCCTTCCTCTTCCTACTCACCATATGGACTACAGTTTTTTCACACCTTATGTCCTTATCAACATGGAGAATTAGGGTAAGAATCTCCAATATACTCTTCTCATTATTTATTATATTATAATTTACAATAAAAGTAGAAAAGGACTTAGGAAGCGATGATAGTAATTGATCTATATGCAACTCATCTGGGAATTCAATCCCTAGGATGTCTAGATGCTCAATGTGGCCAATAAGCTTGACTACATGTGGTCCAGCTAGCATAGAATCTCCAATCCTAGTAGTTAACAAAGCATTAGAGATCTCATGCCTTTCCTATCTTGTCTTATATTTATAGAGATCCAAAAGGTGAGGCATCATGTTATAAGCATCCATTTCCTCATGTTGTTTCATGATCTCATTGGTCATGGATGATATCATGAGGTACAGAAAATTTGTAGTATCATTCAGATGTTTCTTTTACATAGAGAGTTCCTTATTACTCGCTGATGAAGATTACATTTTCCTATATTTTATACTGTAAATAATTGTTTATAATCCCAATATAGTGTTATTGAATGGTTAATTGTCACGTTTTTAGGTTTTAGTGTTATTTTGAGCATAAATGTGAAAAATGATTAATTCTGGATTTTTGACATATTTTTACGTCAAGGGTATTTTGATCATTTACTGAAAAATATAATTCCAAATTTTATAATTAATTTTTTTTATAATCCTCATTTTATTTCCTTCATTTTTTTCTTCTGGACTAGGAGCTGATTCGGTCATCTAGAGGGTTTGAAAATTCCTTGAAGATGGACATTGTTTTCGGGCGGACAGCATGGACACCGCCAATGTAATGGAACCCAAATGCGGCCTACACACATCCAAATGAGGTTTTTCCACCTGTGATGGAACGAGGACATCTAGGACCGACCTTAAAAGAAATTTGGGGAAGTTTGGAAGTCATTAAGGCCGAAATTTAATGACATACCTTTGGAGGAACCATCATGGTATCTTCGTCCAGAAACAGAAACCAAGAATTAAATATTCATAACTCCTTTATCATATTTCAAAATTATCTGAAATTTGGGGGAGAGACGGAAAGGATATTAATGAATAACATTAATTAAGGTTGGAACTCATTAAGAGGTCATTTATGGGGTCTACAACGCACAAACTTTAGGGGGTCGAATTCTGCCTATAAAAGGAGGCCCTCGCCTCCTTCCCAAAGCATCCCATTCTCTATCCATTCCTTCAATTCACCTAGGAGGTGATCTCCACAGAGGGAGTAATCAGGTTATTGAACTCAAGACCATGTTTTTAATATTCTTTGAGTTAATTCTAAGAATAATTTATAGTGGGTGTAATCCTCACTGTGGTTGTCTAAAGATTAACTTCTTAATCTACAACCATTTTCCCTCGATTGAGGAGGTGGATGGAGGGTGTGCTTGGTGATCGCTAAGTAGACTTTTCATTCATAACCGGTGTAGAATAAGGTTTAAACACATACGATGAAGTGTGTATACTAAGAATATTTGAAACTGGCCAATAAAGGTGCTCCCTGAAAATTTTCTCGGGAGAAATTCCTTTCTTCCATAATTCCATTCTGTTTAGCATTACATGGTGATTTATAATTGAATGTTAGTTTCCTATTATTTTTTATTTAAATTAATTTATAAAATTCTATTTATTTAATAAAATATAAAACAAAAAAAATAATTATAATAGGTGAACTAGAATAAGTGATTGTACTGACTTCAATGCTCCTCACGTGAGATGACCCTGGTCAACCACTGTGCTGCATTAGGAAAATAAATTTGCTTTTGCCACACCCTAAGACAGGTGTGCATCAAAACTGGAACTGTTGCTGGGGAGATAAGTAGTTATTTCGATCACTTTTTCAAAATTCACATTTTTTTAAATAATTTATTTTGTTTTAATTAAGAAAAATCTTTAAATTTTTTTCCATGATGTATTCAAACTCAAATATTTATGCATGGAAAGATTACTCGAAGGTGCAATATCAAGAAACCGAAATTGATTATCGTGATCTAAATGACCTGGTTGAAAGGATTAGTAATAATATTGATGATTTTGGGAGGAAAATGGAATGGGCATTAGATTATGTTCTTGCAAGGATGGAGAAACCCGGCCCTAAGCCAGAGCAAGAACCTGAGATAGTGGTGGAAGAAATTTCACAACTCATCATTGAAGATCTAGAGGAGGTAAATGTCGGGGTACCTGAAGACTCGTTCATCCTCACTCAACCAATTATACCTGAGATAGATGAAAAGCAGGATTACTTTCCTATTGAGCCAAATGTGGGAGATCAATAAGAATTGGATAAATTCTGGAATGAATGTGAGGAGTTTCTTCATCTCCCCAAGCCTTGCAAATAAGAAGAGACATCACCACTGAAAGAAGACCCCACCTAATTGGTGGAATTTTAAGTCACGATGGAGGAGTCTGATAACCTACATCCATCCTGTGATGATAAAATCGAAGAGGAACTTTCCATCGAAGAAGAGATTCAAGCTGAACCAACTCAGGGAGATGATACATTCTTGAACTCAAATTATTTTAATTTTGATGAAATGAATTTGAGTATAACTCCCAATGGTTTTGATTTTCAGAATCAGATGAATCTTATTATGCCCTGGAAGATGAAGAGACAAAAGAAGATACACCTATTGAGGAACATCTAGAGCTCCTGGGAGACGTTGAACATTTACTAGAGGGAGCACAAGAAGAGAAAGTAAATGTTTCACAAGTAGAAACAAATAAGGAGGAGGTTCCATACATTATCCTACCCCCGCCATGCAATCTATACCAAATTTTGAAGGGGTTGGATCTTGTATAATCTCTCTATGGAGTCCTCCTCAATAATAACAAATAACTTCAAGCTAGGAAGAGCCACATGTGGTGGTTAAAATCAAGGAAGCTTCATCCACCAACAGATTATGGATAAAAGCTAGCACTGCCCTCTAGAGGAAGTAAAAGATTCTAGGGCCCACTTGGGGGATCAAACCAAGATTAATCTTTACATGCTTTCTAGTAATTTAAATTTAAAATTCAGTATTAGGAAATAGCCTAGCATGTGGCCCCCTCCCTATTTTCATTTTGAGATTAAATTAAATGATACTTGTGATTAATTGAGTAATTTTTCTTGTGTAGGATCATGAAGGCATAAGGAAGCCCCTAGAATTAGAGGAAGAAGACTGAATCAATATTTTAAAAGGGAGTTAACTTTTTAAGATTATCATTTAAAACTCCTTTCATTTTTTGGTCCAAAATATATTTTGAGATTTAATGAATATTCTTATCACTTTTCACAGATAAATTGATTTGGAAAGAGTTGAAATGATTTTTGAAATAATTGATTTTAAATGATTGTTGATATGAATTATTTTCCCTTGAAATGGATTTTCAAGAATTTTAATGATTTTGAATGATTTTTGAAATCCATGCCCATGAAACACTGACTCAAAATATTTTTCCAACCCTGTGAGGTATTCTAAACCACTTTTACATATTCTTCCTAATACCCACACTTTCTTGAGGGAAACTTGAATTTTGTGTGAGAACCAGAATTTGTGAATATTCTCTTTTGATGCTTTGGATTTCATGGAATGTATTTGAAATTATTGAGACATCTCTTTGGCTAGACACATTTTATCTTGAGACCCACCTTTACATTTATCCTTTTTAATCCCTTAGATTCCATGAATTTCCTTATAGGTTTAAGCCACATTATAAGCGAATTTTCCCTTACCTACCAACACTTTTAGTATTATTGCATGGATATTTCAAGTTTGAGTATGGGGGAAGGGCCTTTAATTTGTGTTCATTGGTATGTGTATCATTTATGGGTAGTGTTAAGTTTGTGTCAATATTTAGTACATTGGACAATAAGAGAATTGGGCATGTGTCATTCTTTCATTGTGCTTTATTTGTTTAATCCATTTCTCCTTCAAAAAAAGAAAATACAAAAATGGAGATGGGATTGAATTAATCATTGTAAATTCTTTTATGACTCATGTCCCTCCAAAAAAATCAAGGGAATTAATTTTCATTCATTCATTGTATACAATTTTTAGCTCATCCTCCATGAAAAAAAATGAAAATAAAGGAAAATAAAGTTGTGCCTTTCTGGAGCTTTAAAAAAAGGAGAAATGAGATGAAATCATTCATTATAATCACTTATTGGCTCATGTAACATGTAATAAAAGTATTTGGTGTTGTTTTTCAAATTTTCAAGTGGGAATTGAGAGAGGAAGTTTCGGTGTTTTCCCTTGATTTAATCATGTGTTCTACTTAAAAGTCCAACCTCCTCTTTCTAGCCTGAAATGTTTTCAATAATTTTCCCACCAACCCTAAGCCATAGAATCATTTGAACCTTTAATTAAATCCCTCAATATTAAATTCATTTTCATGTTTCACGCTGTGGAGAAATGAGAATTTTCACAAACCTATGGTGATACATGCGATTTTCAAGTATGAGTATAACTCTTGATTCAATTTCTCTTGAGTGAAGAGTGACATAAAATTCAATGTGAGGTATGTTGTGATTGGGCCATGGATTGATTTATGATGTTGAAAATATTTTAATAATTTAAATTAAAATGAGATAGGCTTGTTATTCATATATGAGACATGATGGAATTCTATTTTGGATAAAATTATTGATATTTTCTCATTTTTGATTGTTGTGTGGATTTTGATTTGGATGTAAGATGATTGCCCAGGAGTGCAATGTTTAAGAGTGGGGGAGTGATGAAGCTTACAGTTTCCTATATTTTATACTATAAATAATTGTTTATAATCCCACCATAGTGTTATTGAATGGTTAATTGTCACGTTTTTTGGTTTTAGTGTTATTTTGAACATAAATGTGAAAAATGACTAATTCTGGATTTTTGAAAGATTTTTATGTCAAGGGTATTTTGGTCATTTACTGAAAAATAAAATTCCAAATTTTCAGATTCAAATTTTTTTATAATCTTTATTTTATTTACTTAATTTTTGTCTACTGGACTAGGAGCTGATTCGTCCATCTAGAGGGATTGAAAATTCATTGAAGTTGGACATTTTTTTCGGGCGGACAGCATGGACACCACCAATGTAACGGAACCCAAACACGGCCTACACACATCCAAATGAGTTTTTTCCACCTATAATTGAACTAGGACATCTAGGAACGACCTTAAAAGAAATATGGGGAAGTTTGGAAGTCATTAAGGTGGAAATGAAATGACATACCTTTGGAGGAACCGCCCTGGTAGCATCATCAAGAAACAGAAACCGAGAATTAAAAATTCATAAATCCTTCATCCAGTTTCCAAATTATCTAACGTTTTTAAGAGATACATAAAATATATTTATGAACTACATTTATTAAGAGTGGAATGTGTGACAAGGTCATTTATGGGGTATGAAACGCGCAAACTTTAAGGGGTCTAATTCTTCCTATAAAAGGAGGCCCTCACCTCCTTCCCAAAGCATCCCATTCTCCATCCATTCCTTCAAGGAACCTAGGAGGAGATCTCCACTGAGGGAGGACAGCCGCAAATCTTCCCCCTTTCTTTTTAATTTACATATTTTATTTTTTTTAGTTTTCAATTGCAATTTATATTTCTAATAAATTCATGCATTTTTTTTATTTTTGTGACCACCGATTCACCCTCTTTTCTTCCTCTCACCTTACCATTGTGAACTATAATACCTATGATCATGAGTAACTAATCTGAGGAATATCTCAAGGGATTAATCAGTTTATTGAACCCAGGACCATGTTTTTAATATTATTTTAGTTAATTATAAGGATAATTTATAGTGGGTGCAATCCTCACTGTGGTTGTCTAAAGATTAACTTTATAATCTAAAACCATTTTCCCTCGATTGAGGAGGTGGATGGAGGGTGTGCTTGGTGATCTCTAAGTAGACTTTTCATTCATAACCGGTGTAGAATAAAGTTTGCACACATTTGATGGAGTGTGTACACTAAGAATATTTGAAACTGGCCAATGAAGGTGCTCCCTGAAAATTCTCTTGGGATAACTTCTTTTCTTCCATAATTCCATTCTGTTTAGCATTGCATGGTAATTTATAATTTAATCTTAGTTTCCTATTATTTTTTATTTCAATTAATTTATTAAATTCCATTTATTTTAAAAAATATAAAACAACAAAAATAATTAGATTAGGTGAACTAGAATAAGTGATTGAACTGACTTCAATGCTCCTCAAGTGAGACGACCCTGGTCAGCTATTATTCTACATTAAAAAAATAAATTTGCTTTTTCCATGCCCTACGATAGGCGTGTGTCACTCACCTCATTTCTAGGCGCAACTACTAAAGGATCTTCGAGCTCATAAAGTATCCTCTCATTGAGAAGGATAACCCGAAGGCGCATTTTCCACTCATGGAAATTAGTTCTAGTGAGAATTTTTTCCTTCTCTAGTATGAATTTCAATGATATGTTTGATTTCATTTTGGATGATACTTCTAAAAATAAGATGAATAGAGTTTTAGTACATTATCTTGATAAATATAGACAAGTAAATAAATTATTATCTATTAGTCTCCCACTATTTTTTCAAAACCCAATAGCCCCCACCATTGGATTCAGAATATATAGTTTCTTGGAAATTCTCGTAGTAATGATCGATATTTACCTTCGCATTACCTGAACTAGGGTTGGTTAAGAAACTTGAAATGATTTAGGTCGGCATTCCAAATGCCAACTCCATTAACTCACATTTCCTTGATCTATTGAGTGGACTCCCCAATCTTGAAATCCTTAATTTTGAATTTCCTCAACCCTTGCCTCTTAGTTACGCTATGTTCTGCTTTGGCAGCCATCCCTTGATGAAAACTAAGTTAATTCAACCCAAAACCTAAAATTAGAATTCTCCAATAATTGAAATTACCCCAACTAGGGTTGTTCAAGCACTTTGAACTATGGATTGATTCAAACCGAAGTAAAGGAAGGCTATACCAATGTAATATTTAATTGAAGGATTTTATGCTTTATGCGTAATTTCCACTTATTATCTTTTCAAATTTTTATTAATATTAAGTGGGATATACTTACGTGATTAAACATGTATATATAATATTTACGCATATGCCATTTTATTTTAGTTCTATCTTTTAAGCTTGTTAGTTCATTAATTTTGGGATCGCATCAAACATACACAATAAATAACCATACAACTGATTGAAATAAATAAAGGGTAAGATCATGAGATTTACTATTGGTTATTTTATCTATATGTTGATAAACTAACCTTGGCCAACGGGAGAAACACTGTGAACCATTTAAGGTTCGTGTTTATAGCTTTCCACCTGTCCACCCTTGAATGTCCTTTGATTAGTTTCACCTCAGATCCCAAGTTTAATTGTCTCCACTAGCTTGGGATATCCATCCATTGCATATTTTTTTAACTCACACAAAGGTGAGGGGTAAAGGGGGATTTACATAAAATAAACCACAGACATTCATGTCCTATATATTAATGAGGAGAAGGCTCCCAAGCTATAAATTTCAATTTAATAAATAAATAAAAAAGTAACCAATCACATACAAAGGACTGGTCTAGATCATGATCATCCACATACATGCAACGAATTATGCATTTAATAATACAAGCCTTCAATTCTTTAATATTTCTTATTAAGATAAATTATTCTAGAATCAATTATACATTATCTTTAATTAATAAATCCATTTTATCTTAATCCTTTTCTGAATTTCCCGGAGATTCTCATCCATAACCTTGTACATAACTTGTACCTTGGAGGAAACCTGGTGAATACTGGTCCAAAATTACCGCATGTATTTATACATGTATACACTTTATTCTTTGTGACATGTAGCATGCACGCAAAATTATACTTGTAATAAAACTCATACAAGATGTGCAAATCATTGAAAATTATGCATATGTTAATTATACACACACACACAGAGATATATATATATATATATATCAAACACCTATCACATGTTGTGTCCGAGATTTATGCCCACACAAAGGTACATGTCTCAAGGGTTACATAATATAATAATAAATTTTCAAATTTGTGTAATTTGGAAACAATAAACGACATGCATATCTGACTACAATATTAGTACTCTCCTCATCATCCTTATAAAGTACATCGTTAGGGAAACAACATGTGAGGTGTACATATAAAATTTTTGGAGTACCATATGTGTCCAGTGGGCCACACGCTGTGCAGACTCAACATTACACAGTCACCAGCTGGGAAAGCTGTGTATGGGATACATGACTTGACCCTAACCCGAAGGGACTAGACACTATGTCCAGTGGACCACACGACATGTTGTCTATATGACCATGCCCTAGTCATTCTTGGTCAACATGCGGTTTAAGAATTAACTACACTGCATGTCATTAATGAACACGACTTGAGTATTTTCTGAATTACTCCATGCATATTGAACACAACTACATGGTGTGTGCGGAAGATTATACAGTGTTTAAATATGAATACATGATGTGTACTATCATGTTACCTTGATAGAATCATCAACACCTCCTAATGATATTCTTGATGTAATTTTAATCATAAAAGTATTCATTTCTATTAATTTTGTGAGAAATTATAAGGGAGGAAAAAATATCAAAATTCAGATTACAAGAACTATTAAACATAAATTGACAAACTAAATTATTAAATCATAAAACATAAATGAATTATTTAAATATTTATAAATGAAAATATGACCCCTCTGATACCACTTGTAGGTTTTGGGCATAGCGGAAGTGCAAGATGCACGTGTTCCCAACTTTGGAAATTTCCATGATTGATGATTAATTCAAGATTAATACTACGGTAAACTCCAGTATCCACGGAATTGAATTAACGATAAAAGACAAAGAAGAAAACCCAGAACTGAAAAGTGAGTATTGACATATTTTGTTTATAATTAATTTAATTTAATTAAATAATTACATCCAAGGTGATTTTTTCTTTCTTTTTTGTGTTTTACCATGGGTTCGAGGTGTAACTTTATTGCAATGTAGAATCTAAAGATTTGATTCCTCTAACGGGGATCCACACATTATCCATGTATCTTTGGATGTCGCTGAGGGAGTCTATAGGTACTAGCATGGAAGATACTTTCGATTGCGATGTCTGCCTTCGATCGTCTTGAGAATCATTTCTAAACCATTCTCTTAGATCTAGTGGAAGAGGATCTATCTCATTTTTTAGAGTGTTCTTGAATAGGGAAGAGTTCTATAGGCTTGAGAGCTTTTCTCTGAAGATATTGTTCAAAAAAACTGGTTACCCAGTAGAATGGACCCCTGGATAATTAAAGAATAATAACATAATGGGGAATTTAATTCCCCGAGAAATAATAAATAATTAGCACTAGTTTTATTACTTATTTTATTATTCCATGTGAAACCCCATGTCAAATAATAATAGAAATGATATTATTTCCATTACCTTTGATTAACTTGAATGTATTTAAATATCATTTAACCAAATAACATTTAATATTATTTCTCTCTGGACCCATAACTTGTTCCCCAAATCATCCTCAATATTTACCGGATCTTGAATAATGACTATTTATAAATATTACTGCTTATTTTCCAATATATAAATATTCCATCAGAAATAGATCATATCTAAAAACTAGAGAATAAATAAATTTGATCAGAAATACTTGAATAATTATTAATCCACAATTGGGAATAATATTTATTCAACTTGTTGGAAAATAATTTATTTAACTGAGATACTGGCTACACTTAGTGTGTGACCCTATGGGAATCTTTCTCATTGGCATTATGCGGGCTTGACTAAAGTCCAAGATAACTATCTAGTAATGGGTTAAGGCCCCTCTAAGAAAGAAGTTGATGATGCAACAACAAGTCACCTCATACGAATGCCTACCGTGTAGTATAATCCCTTTGTCTCGATATCACCAATCAAGTGGGTTTCATGCAAGTGCCATCAACCCATGTGCTCGATTTCTCATTCATTGACTTCCTAGAATTGAACTTTCCTAGAGAAAACCATGACAATGAATTTAGTTAGGCTATATAATTTCTATCAAAGGGACTAAGATATATAATTCTGTAGAAGTGACAAATCCTTTCTCATATTATTCATTAATGCAGTATTACTCGTGACACACCCAACATATCCTACCTCGCCGCGAACATCTGTCATCATGGTTTTCATCAATACATCTAAGTGCGCAATTCATAATCCCTATTAATAATAATCTTAAAGTCTGAGGGCTAATACACACATCTTCAGATAGGATCATCCAATGAAACTTATGAATGTGGATTTTCTTCTAGTGGGTCTTTTTCTTATAATATCCTCTTGGATATTACCAAGGGTGCACACCATGATAATGTTCCTCAATGTTTCATGATTCCCCACCCCTGATATCCTATATCATTTGTGTACCTTCAAGTGATATAATCCAGCCATAGAACATATATTCAAGAATAGTGTCATGGTACTTATGCGTTCTCATCATAGCAGAGATCCACTATAACCTTTTAGTGCAGCAGCTATTCTTAAGACATTATCACATACTATATCATATAGAAGAACAATCCTGATGTGATAATGAGTTTATTAGTATTCATCAAATGAATACAATTTTATCATAAAGTACAAATAAGTTGGTTACTAGGGAACTATCTCTAATATTGGGAACTCCTCACATAGACCAAAACATCCCTGCACTATAAAAACATTCCCACAACAGGGGGGTCCCAATGAAGGAGACCCCAACCCAAATGGAAAGAAATATATGATTAATCATATCCTCAATACAAAACCATCCCTATAGGAGAAAAAACCAAAACCAAAACTGATCAAAAAGGGTTAGCCACAAAAGGACAACCATGAAGAGAATTCACATCCAAAAGGAAAAACCAATGGAATTTCACAAGGAAAACACCACCAATATTTTTAAAACAAGGAGGTACATATAATGAAAAGTAAATCTACCACAAAGAAAATTAAACCACATATATCCCAACAGTTAAGAAAAGAACTGAGATAAGGTTCTCTATACTCCTGGTGATTTACTGAATGGGTAAAGATATTTACTCTAGGACCAATGGCCGGAGCCTTGATGTCTTGAAGCATCTTCTACCCTGCATTCATGATTTGATAATAACCGATCTAAACTCCCATTTTTGTGTCATGAGTAGACACACAACACCCCTTGTAGAAAAAAATAACACAAAACACCATGAGACTCAAATCTCTTCAACAAGGAACTTCACTAGAATAAGGTTCCATAAGATGCACATGAATCATCCTATTTTACCCTAATGAGAAATAATAGGAACAAGGTACATGAAGAAAACACATACAATTAGAACAGAAAAAATTTCAATTTCCAAAAGACACATATTCATTAAAATATGAGTTCTCAGGAGACCCAAAACATGCACTCTTACAGTAAAAATAAGATAAAACACCGCAAAACACCACCTGATGCAACCACCACAACTAAAGATGCATTATAGAGAAAGAGACTTTAAAATGATCCCAAAACAACTCCCTACTCTGCCAACCAGGATGGGGTATCATTCTGAGGGTTAGATCTAGATCCATGAAATATTATAGAAACACGCTGAGAGAATTGATACATGTTACTAGGGAATCCAAAGGCATGAAAATTATTTGGAGAACATAAATACAATATATTCTTATGATCTGGATTTCTTCATTGATGAAACACCATGATATTACACATAGAAGAAGATGACTAAAGATCTAGAGGCCTTTAAATTCTATGACTAATACCACTAGCTTTAGGCCACTTTCAAATATCCTTACTAGAATTCCCTTCACTACTTCCAGAGACTGGAGGAAGGATTGCTACCTCTAGATCTCCAACTAGCATTGCTTCAACCCAAACAACTTGCCTCCCCACATCAGAAAAAGAGGTTGGACCAAACATCAATACCTTCAACTACGGTCATGATGAAGCTCGGTCTCAAAACATAAAACCTTTATGGAATCAACCATTGACCACTCAAGATGGTAAGGGACTAGATCCAAAAAATGACCAAAGAAATCCAACACCAATAAATCACCTTTCCTTAGACAACACATATCCATCCACTTCAGCACCTTTGTTACCATAGAGAAATACTATCGGTTGAATGAAGCCTTGAATAACTCCATGGTAATATCTTCCTGAGTCTTGGTTTGTGATACCGAATTCAACCACTTCTAGGTCAGACCTTCTGGCATGTAGGTAGAAAATGTAACCTTTAACGACTCTGAAAACATAAGGAAACTGAATTTCATCTTTATTTCTCGCATCCACTCTTCTTATTTATGAGGATCCTCTTCACCATGTAAGAGAGGAGGACTCAATATTCTAAACCCATGAAAGAATTATATGGGTTGATCAACAGGAGGGTCTTCTAATGATGAACCATCCATGGTCGTACTTTGAATACCCATCAAGCCTTTAGTGGTGGAAAAAAATAACCAACAAGAAATCCAAGAACCCAATCAAAACCAATTGATTTACTAGAATTCTCAATATTAAAACATTGTTTAAATAATAAATCATAATCATAAGATAACACACCACACAATCACTTGTTATAAAAACACATACAACCATATTTTCCACTTATAAAAAAATTTCAAAAACAAAGAAAAAAATTATAAGCTTCACCATAACCAATGATATTCCTTAGTGAATCAGTCACATGCACATTCTCATTATATTTTGAGAACACATCCACTCATGTCAATCAATGAACTCATCCACCAATGACATCAACCATCCACTTCCTCAAACACATCAATGCATTTTAGATCTCATGAGAGTACCAAAGGTTAAACAAAACATTTCTACTTTTGGATAAAAATGTTTAACCAATGTTTCAAATTCTTAATTTACTTCCCATTTCCCTATTTCACAAAGATTCTTAAAAATACACCTAAATACTTTTCCCAAAAATGATCAATTTTAAAAAGAATTTATATTTAAAATTTTAAAAAAAACTCTCTTAAAAGACTCTAAACCACTAATCAAGAAAACCATTTTTAAACTCTATACTTTAATCCATTTTATTCCATTCAAAAATAAAAATCTCATGAGTTCCATTCAAAAACCCAACTTATCCCATTTAAAATATTTTTAGCTGCTTAAAATTTCTTATTCCATAAAAAATAATTTGATTAAAAACTCATTTAATAAAAATTTTCCTCTCCTCTTAAACAAATCTCAAAATCCATCTTAAAAAAATAATGCTTCCGAATCAAACAATTTTAATAAACCCTAGGTTCGAAATCCAATATCGAAAAAATCATCTCTGTTTCACCAAAAGTCATTTAAAAAATATATTTTCTAAATATTTATTCAAAATAAATATGAAAACACATTTTCAACCTTCCCAAAACCAAACCATTAACTATTTAAATTTGTTCTCACAATTCAAAAAACAAGGGTTTTTAAAACAATTTTCAGGATCAAGGAAGATCTAAATCAACTCACAAGGGGAAAATAGTGTCAATGGGTGACTTGGTGATATGGTTGGTAGCCATATTCAAATCACAAAACCACTACATAGATTCTTATAAACCAATTCCCTAGCTCTACAAGACCTGAAATTTTCTAAGAGCTTACTAAAATCACTATCCAAACTCCCATTTAATATCCCAAACACCTATAAACCAAAAAGAACTAGATAAACAAAATAAAACCTAACTTACCATGGAATCTCAAGGTTCCTTCTAGAATGTGTTGTCCCAAAAATTCCCCAAACCTGCACCCCAATCCTTGAAATTAATATACTATCTTCCTTAACATCCCAAAAAATAAAGGGTGCTCTAAAATCAAGGTCCTCTAAAGAACCCTCCTATTCCGATACCATTTTGTGACGAACCAACCAGGGTTGACCCCGAACTGGTCACCTAAGATGATATGTGGAAAGGATAGAGAATTATTCATGATCCTCCTGGGAAAGAAACCAATTCCATGGCATTAATAGAGAAAACCCAATGGAATGATTTCATCCAATATAAGTCAATAAAACATTAGAAACAAAAATATTATCCCAATATAAGTAAATATAAAAACAGAACATCATTATACATAAACTAAAAATAGAACCAAAGATTAAAAACACCCAAATTGAACCTGATTATCATAACATTTCCATTTTACCCAAGGGTAACTCTCTAACACTAAAACTATCCATCACCCATGGTTATCAAAACCAAGCTTAAACCTACAAAAAAATCTACAAACAAGAAATAATGATAGGCGTGAGTATTAAAACTCAGTAGACATGTCTGAACAAATATATTAACAATTAACAAATTTTTAAATAATAGAAACATAAATTCCAAGTTTTAAATAAAATATATAAAAATAGGTTTTTCACACAAACAAATTCTCTTTAAAAATAAAAATGCTCCATTGACCTTTTTTCATTAAAATTTAGATTCATTTAAAAGAAGTTTCCATTATCATTAACAAGGGATAAGATGACATTTTAATTAAAAAAAGGAATGAAAGGGAGTGAAAAACATTTTTAAAACATTTTCCTTAAACATTTCAAATGTGACTCATCACTTTTAAAAAGAAGTAGAAAATATAATAGAGAAACAATAATTATCACATAATAAGAGTAATGGAATATAAACATGAAAGATTAACCAACCAACAAGAATCTAAATCATCTACCATAGACAATTAAGTTCTAAAAGACATGGTAAAACCATGGAGCTAAGTGGAATAATCCAGATCATACTATAAATCTTGAATTATCTTGATGTTGTCCCTCACCTAATCACATCAAATCACCCACATGCTCGATCACACCCTACCTGGTCCAATCAAGGAGCAATATCCCAAAGTGAATAAAATTACATGCTAAGTTCCACTATCTAGAGAAAAATCAAAACACAGTGAAACAACTATTCATCAAAAATCTGATATCTATGCCAGTTCCCCATTCTAGACTAAATAGGGTGTGAGTCATCAAATTCCAACTAAGGATCCACTCACAACACATATATCACACACAAGAAATTCACACAACATGTCACCGACCGAGTCACCCCAAGGAACAATATCTTTCCTTTAAACCATTCCAAAATAAGGGAGTCTATCAGTGTGGACCTATAACAACATTCAACATAACTAAGGAATGAGAATTATTCCAGTAGGGTTTTAAAAAAATCCAATGTCACAAAAGTGCCAAATGGGCCTCAAATACCCTTTGTGAAATCACAATTTTTCAAGAGGAAACCAACACATTTCTATCACTTGTCAAACCATTTTCAAACAAAAAAATGAAAACCAATTTCCTGTCCAAAACCATTTAGAAATAAAATTTGAGAACCCCTAACACAATTTTAGATTCCAAAAATACATTTAAAAATCCAAACCATGCTTTAAAAATCATATTCTACATGGAAAATCCATCTAATAAATTTATCAAACACTTCGTGTACACAACTCAACAAATAAACATCATATACATTAAAAAAATTAGCAAAACACCCAATTTATTATCAAAAAATTAGTCTAAAAATAATTAATCACAATTCAATATTCAACTAAGGTGTGAAAAATAAATAAACTAATGATTCTTAAATTTAAAGGACTAGTGTACAGGAAAACCTACTTCAGATCACATGTGCTTCAACAATTCCAACTTGAAATAGCTTCACAAAGTTTCCAAGAGGATAGAACTACCAAGATAAACCCTAAGAAGACAAAACCCACAACATAAGTCAATGGAAACATGAAACTTGTATTAACAAGACCAAGTGAGGGGAGGAACACAAGAGAGAAATAGAAGAAGAAGGAAGAGGAAGAATAGAGGAGGAGAATACCTTGAATAATCACCACAAAATCATGAAGAAACACTAGATATAAACCATGTAAGATTAAGAGAATCTTTTAAAATGAGTGATAGGCCCCATTTGGGTTTCACTAAGTAGAGTAAAAAAGAAAAGAGAGTTTTAGGGATAAATCATGAAGTGATTAGAAAAATAAAATAACACTTTTAGTGACCTATATATGTTACACAGTTTCCCACATGATTATTCAAATCATACGAAAATCATGAATCCATTAATATTAAAGAGGAACAAACCACATAATTATCCTATATGGTATGCCAAACCATGCATCAACTATGTGGTCACCACTGTCCAAAAATGAAATTGGTAGAATGGTTTCCTAGGGAAGGGTGCATAGTTTCCCTTAATAGTGTCCCAACCTTGGACCACATTTCTTCAATCAAAAAATCCAAATTCTAACCAAAAACACATTGGGAAACCCAAGGGTAAATGAAAGACCAAAAAACAAAAAAATACCTCAAAATTTAAATCTGAAATTCTCAGAACTCGAGAGGCAAAACCAAGATCCAAAATATGAACCAAAAAAAGGGATGAAAATAATGACATGGATATGATAGAATTTATTTTATTTATAGTTACCCATTTTATTTTATCTATCTCACAATACTATATATCACAGTAGACTTTGACTGAATATTTATTATAAACATTATCACCATGACTTTCTGTCTTATTATTTTTTAAATTATTAAAATTTTTTGTTTATTTATTTCCACCAAAATATGATTATCATATTAGAAAAAAAAATTCAAAACCTTTTGGATTCAAAAATAAATCCCATTCCAATTTATACTTTCAAATACATGTGGTTTCTTGTGTTAGTGGAATCAGTTGAGAATTAACCATCAGTGGGAATAATATTAGGATGGAACTGATTTTATAAATTTGAAATAATTTTTTTGTGAGTAAAAATTTAATGGAAATAGGTTTTGGATGATATTTTATGTTTTGGAGGATTTTTGGGGGATTTTTATATAGACATAAGGGGGTATAGTTTCTAGTAGGAAATTGATACCACTATGTACCCGATGAGGGTTTACCAAATACTTGGTATGAAATGGTGTATGATGAGATATATTATCTAATACTATGTACCTAGTGATAGTGTATAATGTAATATTGAGGTGTCTAGAATGGGTTATGTACAAAGGTATCCCCCGAGTACACAATGGGGGGTATAGAGGGTACCTGGTAGTCTTACTGTTAGTTTTTTAATTGGGGAAAATGGATTTTTTTTTATTTCTGAAAAAAAAACCCCCTTTAAGAGTCTTCATTTGTGACCAATAAATATAGGGAAGGAATAACTCATCACCTAGTCCACCCACTTTACTTCATCCCTTTTATCTAGCTCATTTTTATGTGTTGTTTATGTAGACTACTGTTAGTTATTCCCCTTCCATTTATATTCTTCCACCAAAACGTACCTTAATTTTACATGATTAGAATTAGGGATTTGGTGGATATTTTCCAAGATAATGGTAAGATATCATCATGTTGATGGGTATTTCATGTATATATACTATATGAAGATGAGGGGGGATTGATGGATATAGTTTTATGCTCTTTTACTTGAGCTAAGTGAATCGATGATATATTATTCAATATCTATTTCTTTAGATGAATTTGGTTGATTAATTAAAGGAGTACTTTGGTATTTTTTCTTTTTTTGGGTCCCAATTCATATTAAAATTTTCCACACCCTAATTCTATATGTTTCATCAAGGGTGAATAACATAGTGACTTTATAATAATTATTCCATAGGGAATTAATTATTTAAATTTATTATAAATAGGTTATATTTACTTTAGTGGGTTACTTTATCGATATAGTAGTTCATATATGTGTATGATAACTAATGAAATCCTGAAAAAATGGTTCATAATAATGGATAAAGTGATAATTTTTTATGTAAGTGGCTACTAATCTGTATTAATTTATATTAAATAGCATATGATTTATGATATTCTAGTAGGGTAAGTGGGCACAAACGACCAGAAATTGAACTGATGTGGGTTACACATTTGATATTAAAAAAATGTGTACTGATAGGCTTGTAAAAGGACCTTTGAGTGAATTCCTTGATTTTATAGGTAATAGGGAATATGTGTTTATGGTAGAGTCTAAGTTATAGTGATTTTCAAAATCATAGTAGAAATATGACTTTGAGTTATGGATCTAGTAACCTATAGTGGTCGTATACATTGTTTTAGTATTGCTCACCTAGAAGGATGGGCTGTAGGTGAGTATAGAAAGCTCTTATTAAAGAAACCATATGGTATTGGACTTATCCAATATGTATGAACAACTATTTTGATTTACTATTTTTGAGAATGTCATTAGAGGCATAGAAATGTTAAAACGTAAGTTCAACTAAGTATTGACTGATGAGACAACCACATAGTGACCAGTTGACTATAGGTGTCAGTATTCGGTATGGGTTAGAGACTATCCTTCATAGCTAAGTTACCTCAAGAAGTGTGAATTATGACATTGAGATGGTATTATATATTTTTCTAGTGAATCCCCTATATTATTGTGAGTGATGCAATATATAGGGCGTAATATCTTATGGTTATCCAATGATGGGTCAACTCTTGGACCACAAGTATAGATTTATGGGAAATATCCTATGGTTTATGTTCAAAAGGGAGGTGATGAACCTAAGATGGTTGATCCTATAGAGTGAATAGGTTTTAGTATTATAAGAGTTATAGAAAATAATATTAACCAAGAGATATGAATTAGTTATATCACATTAATTATATAAAAGTTATAGTTTGTTATAACTAAGGGTTAGGATCCAAGTATGGTGATTATTATGATTATGATTGTGAATATAATTATTATTTTGTTTTTGTGATACACTTAACGAATTGAGGTAAAAATGGATACCAATAATAAAATTTGGGTCATCAAAAGAATATCTAAGATATGTAAGTTTTCTTGATTAAGATGATGTGGCTAGATAAAGTAAAGATATACACAAACCTAGTATAGCATTAAATTAGGGAGGTGATATATTTTCTTACATTATTTTTTTGGGAGTGGTTAAAACATATTCATGATTTACTAATTTAAAGACTTTATTACTCATTAACCTCTACTTATATTAGGAATGGTGATAACCAATTCTTTATTTCAGTAGGATTAGTGATAACCAATTCACCATAAATTTATTTAGTAAATGGTGATAACCTATTCATAATTAGATTTCTAGGAGTGGATATGACTCATTCACCATTTCATTTTTTATTAAAAGGGGGAACCCATTCCCTATTATTTGTTTTAGAATTGGTGATATCATGTTTACCACTACCTTGTAGATTGAGGATAACTTGTTCACCATTTCCTTATATGATGTCTAATGAGAACTTATTAACTTTTACTTATATTAGATGTGATTTAAAACCCATTAAAAATTTCCTTATGTATTTGTGACGACCCATTCATCATTTCCATATTTGATGAATAATGATAATATGTTCATTGTAGGTGATATTTCATTCACTATATTTAACATTGGCTATACTATGTTCACCAAAAGCAATAGCCCATTCACTTAAATAATGTTGGGGATTCTCCATTAACAGAATATTTGGAATAACCATCCCAATTATGTTGTAATTATAAGAATAACAATCCCACATATATGATGCATTCTTGGAAACTCCATCCCAATGGAGGGACATCCACTACAAGGTGGGATTTTCTAGTGTTTATGAGATCAAACACATGGAGTCCCATCCAATTTTTGAAACTAGAATAAGTAGATATGAATAAAACCTTAAGTTGGATTCTTTATTACCCAATGATGTGACCAGTGTATTAATGTGTTATTTTATATCATTCATTTCTTTAAGTATATTTATTAACATATTCTTTTGATTATCTTTGGAGAACAATTGAAGGTTTCTTATTGAGTTTTATTCTTACACCCTACACACACTTTTTTGTGATGTTGAAACCTAATGTCAACAATTGAGTTAGTCTAATGACCCTAGTATCAGGTCAGAGGGAAAGATGATCTCAATAGAGATATATAAATATATCTAAGTAAATTCCACATACTTGAAGTTGGGTTACATATATGGTTTTAGTTAACATATTGTTTTTGAACTATATATTATTAGACTACTAGATAATTTTTTTGGATGTATGATATTTATGAAAATATGAGTTCTATTTTATTATAGAAGGTATTATTATTTTTCTTATTATGGCATGTGTTTTTCTATAATTCCACATATTGTTCTTAGATTCAATATTTTTATATATTTTTATATTATTATTTTTTATTATCAGTTGTGATACTGAGTGTATTATCTTACCAAGTGGCATTATCATACCCTCATTAATATATCCTTTAACATAAAGGGAGGTTCCCTTAAGGTCATGTTGAATTTTAACTCATGTTGAAAGACATTTTCAAGATAAGAATGTTACCAAGTCTTATAAAAAAATTTCTAAGGATTTTGGGAATATTATATGATGTAAACACTAATAAAAAATTGTGATAAAATATGAATTGTACTTATAAAACACCTATGTGAGTTAAAATCACAGTTTCTTGGGAGTTGGTATTGTGGTTATTACATTTCATTATTATTTTTTAGTTCACTATTATAAAGTATGATGTTTTGATTATGATTTACTATTTTTCTATTATCACGGGGTAGTAAGAGTCATGGGCATAGGCATTATATTTTTAGAATTAAATCTCTTGACATTTAAATCCCTGTGTATGATTAAGAAAAAATTTATAATGATAAATAGGTTTATATTACTTATAGAACCAATAATAACTTATTTTTTATTTTCCTAAATAAAATTTTTATAGGGAGTCACTTAACAAAACTAGAATGTGAGAACTTATTTGATATGTATTATTTGATAATTATTTAATTTAGATGTATATATATATATGTGTGTGTGTGTGTGATGATGATGATGATCCTTGAGTGGGTAATACATATATGTGATTTTTTTTGATTTTATAGGAGATATAATATGAGTGTGAGGGAAGATGAGTTTCTTTGACGTTTATGAGATGAATGTATTGATATTGTATCATGATTTATTCCTAAATGGGTTTATAGTTCATAGAAAAGTTGGGGGATCCAAGATATTATGAGATTTTTTTAGGATGGGATGAGTCAATATTGTGAGAAGACTATAATTGAAATTTTATTATTTGTACATGATAAGGGTTGTGAGGTTTGGGAATCCCTAGATAGATTGGTTAACCAAAAAACATAGATGACTATATTTATTTGATGTATATATTTATTCTTCATGTGAAAAATTGTGAGATATATGAAACATATAATCAAGTGATTATTATAAGTATGAGTTTTGATTTGGGTATGTATAAGTATAAATGAATAAATAGTTATTTATTGGAGATATGATTGACATGTAGGGGATACATAGTCAGATGATGAGAATTGAAATTATAGAATCAAATGGATATTACTCATGAAATCATGAGTCGCAATTAATAGTATGGAAGTAGTAGGATATATCCTTGTTTAAAAATGGGATTTAATAGATAACAATAGTTGGTGTATAAAATTATGGGAGTGGATTTTGTTTACTCTCTTACCTTGGGGGAAATAGAGTAAATTATCACTAGGAATATGAGTTATATGGGTTATTATGAGATAATTCTAGCCTTTTGATGGTGGGAATAAAGATCAATTTCACATGACTAACCAACGATGGCATACGAGACCTTCTAATTAGAGGATAATGAAAAAACTCACTGGAAGTGAGATTTCTATAGAGTCAAGGACTATTTAGTTTTTCCTATTTATTTTGAGTAAAATCAAGGGATTATAGAATGGATCCATGGATGATCACACTTAAGGTGTGATTGGGTATAAGATGATTCATATAGATGTGTGAGAAACCTTATCATGATTTAAAAATAGAATATAGAGGTAAAACATTAATGGTATTTTGGGTGTGAGTCGGAGAATTATTTTCTTTTGGGATGGTTTGATATGGACAATCATATGTGTAACACCTTGAAAATGTATTGTAAAAGAACAATATGCTCAAT
Source organism: Viscum album (assembly GCA_963277665.1). Taxonomy (NCBI): domain Eukaryota; kingdom Viridiplantae; phylum Streptophyta; class Magnoliopsida; order Santalales; family Viscaceae; genus Viscum; species Viscum album. Next base: position 1,497,318,884 of record OY728142.1, read on the forward strand.
AAATTTCATAATACGCAACACCAAGTTGAAAAGGAATTCCAATATACAATAAAAATATTAATATTTAAATTCTATCATTAGAACATAGATGTTAAATTTATGGTGTGAATAGGATTAAACACATTATAAAATATATATATACAATTTTTATATAATGTAAATTAACTAATTAATTCTTAATAAATAAAAAAATTAGTAGTCATTTTTTTCTTTAAAAATACATTTTCTTTAAAAATAGTTATTATTTTTTTGTGAGTGAATCATTTAATTAATTTATATAATTTTGGAAATTTTACTTTATAAAAATTATTTCATTTTTAAATTATCATATGAAAATTTTCATAGGGTGATTTTTATTGATTTTTATGAAAAGACTAATTTTTCTGCGAATACTGAAAAATAGTAATTTCTATAAAACTTTTAGTTCATTTCATTAAATCAAGTAGTTAAAAATTACCTTGATCATAAATTATAATATTTATCCTTTATTTATAAATAATTTACTTAATTACATATGAATCAACATTATACATGATTTTGGTATAAGTTTATTTTTGGGCTTAGAAACACATTTTTCTAAAAAAATGTTTTTCATTGCATTCTTCTTCTTCTATTTTTATAGATTTTATATTTTAAAATGGATTCACTATTTATAATTATAGGGTTCAAATTCGGTAAATGTTTCTCTTATTTTTTCTCATTAGGAATAGTTATTATATTAAATATTTGTCACCCAAGTAAGGGTAAAATGGGAAAAACATGGTTAAAACTATGAGATATTACCTAAAGATCCCCCTAAAACATTTCATTATTTATTTAGATAAATTTTTATTGACTATAAATATCTATTTTTAAAAAAATTTAAATTTCATTCCACTATCCTTTGAAAATGGACTTAATATGATTGTAATTAAAGAAAAAAAATATCACTATATTTATTTTAATATCGCTAGTATTTTTACATAGTGACAAAAAGAAGTTATTTTAAATTAAACGTTTTTAGTTTAAATAATATTGATAATTTTTTTCATGTTAATTTTTTTTTTAATTTTTAGTAATGAAATAATTACTTTAAATTCTTACGCAATGCCAACATAGTGTTGTTCAAGTAAGAGAAAAATCAAGTAAAATATTTATAAAAAAAATTAAAAGTTATAAAATTTGGATGAATTATTATGTTACATGAATTTTTAGATAAATATAATATATTAGTGATTTTTATAAGTTTAAATTATAATTCTATTTTTATCTTGATATCATTGAAGTCAAACTTTGTGAATTGTCTTGAAAATGACTTTAATGGTATATTATGTTTAATAATGTTTTATTTAATGATTTAAAATTAATTTAAAAATAATATTTGGAAATTTTATTACAAAATGGTCGATAAGAACAACCATTTCATCTTATTTTTCACTATTCCCTTTATAGTGATTTTCTAGACCCCTATAGAGTATAAAACTTTGATATCACGGTAATTTCCAAAACAATTCGGAGGGGCTTAAAAATAAGAGAAAATGGTGAATAAATCACTTAAACTGTCCAAATTTTATTGGATAAAAGTATTTAGAAAAATATTAATAATAATTTATTATTAATATTTTAATCTAGTTCCACATGGACGTGAAAACAAATTTATAATAATGTAATACATTAATTAATTCCTAGAGTTCCCCTCCCCTAACTTATAAAAGGGAATCTCCTCCCCCCTCTTACAAACACCTTTTTAGCACTCTATTTCAAAAAAAACCTATCCAATTATCTTTATAACATACCTAACCACACCATTGGGGTCATGGTATAACCAAAATAGAAAAAATAGTTTCCTTAAGGTGTAATCCAAAGAGGTTATCTGAGGAGATGGTATAAGTTATAACTGACCTATTTCAAGTATAATATGTTTTACCTCATTCATATATCATATCAAAATGATGAAATAATAACATGCGTATATTCCATATACTTAAAAATATTATTATTATTATTATGTTACAACACTTTTTCATCTTCTTTTCCATCCCATGGTAAATGAAATAATCTCTCGAGTGTTTGTGTGTATCACCACAACCATGAAGTAATATGCTTTATTTTCCATCACCACCATTCATTGATATTTATAATGATATATGATATATATATATATATATATATATTATTTATGAAATAATTATCCTTTTGGAAATATAATGTATCATTTACTTTCTCACCCTTCAATCTGTTTAAAATTGATAATTTCGTTCGTGCATACATGCACATTACCAAACCCGTGAAGCGATGTGATTCATTTTTCAAACACAAAATTCATAAAAAGTTATAAAATTTTATTTAATGTATAAAAATTATAATTATTTCATGATTAAAATTTTGGATATTATGTAAAAATTAAACCACTGAGTATTTTCAACCTACTATTGTTATTTTTAAATTATGAACCGAAATTCCTCAAAATGTAAAACATAAACCTAACTAATTTAATTACAATATCTAAAATTTTAATAATTAAAATAAAAGGGATATAATAAGTTACTAAACATTAAAAAGGTTCTTAATAATTAATTTAATTAATATGAGTTTATTATATAGGAGTTAAATTACATACATGGTGAGTTAGAGTCGAAGAAAGCATTTTTTCTTTAAAACATTATTTTAAAAGATTTATTGTTTTTTATTATATTTTCCCTACCTATAAATATTATTTAGAATATTTCAATTATGTGATTAATATAGTAAAATGTATCTTAAAAATAAATTTAAACCACGTTTTATTTTTTGTGATGGTTTTAAAAAGATACCTTTTTACATTTTCCAAAAGGTTATTTTTGACATTTTCCACAAAAGTTTGTATGAAATATTTTTCTGACACATATAAAATAAGTACAATTTATTAAATTATTAATAATAATAATTTATTAATATTAATCTATAATTTTTAAAAAAAATTCAAAATAATAACATGTTTCATATTTTAATGGTATTTTCTTTTTATGTATTTTGGATAGAAAATATATTTTAACCCTTATTTTTTATGTGAATCTAGAAATTTCTTCTTAAAATATGTTAAAAGGAATAATTTATAAGATATTTTATTTTAAATTAAACATTATATTATTTTATTTATGTTATGGTCTATGGAAATTGTTCATGATGATGGGTAAGCCCAATATAGTTCTCTAATGCATTGGTTAATGACTTGGTTCTCTAGGGAATTTTGTTGGAATTAACCAAGTAGGTTATTATATTTTTAATATTTATATGAAGATTATTTACCAAGGTACCAACATGATATTTCTATTATTTCAAATTATTTTTATTTCATAATAAAACCTAATAATAATTTATTTAAGTGAAATTTTGCGCCCCTTTTGGGTGAAAAAGATTATTTTCAAGAAAATTTTTTATTAGCTGTGCATATTTTTCAAGAAAAACTCATGATTATGATATTTTTAATTAAATATTTGGGAAAATAATTTTATTTCTTGGGATAGTAAATGAATATTTTACTTCAAATTTTCTTACAAAAAGAAAAAAAATCATTGGTTTTCATAAATTGTAAAATGGACAAAGGTGTTTCATTTATTTTTTATATATTTTACTGATATTTGTTTTATTATACCATGTTGTTGAATTTCATTTTTCACATGGATGAATGATGATTAGAAAGTAATATGATTTGTAGCTCTGAAAAAAGTAAATTGGTCTTGAACGATGAAAGTGTGTCTTTATGAGGAACTAATTTTTTTTGGAAAAATGGATGGTGTGGGGAAATGTACACTTTTTTATGCAATGTTTTACATAATTCTCTTTAACTCTAAACTGTAAAGATCTTAAAAATATAAAAAATAGAAACCTTGTTACAATTCATGTAATTATGGGTTGTTTATGATATGAGGAATTATATTTGTCATCATAGGAAAGGTTTAGATTAATTCAAATGTTAGGATGATTTATAAGAGGATATTTTATGAGTTTTAGGTACCATCATGTGTAAATAAGTCCAAGTATGATGATTTGTTTAATGTAAAAAATATCCACTTTTATGTTCTATGTGATTGGAGTTTTAGATGATTCCAGAAATTTTGTGAGATATTTATGATAATATTTAGGTTCTATATGTGTTATACTAAAAATTTTATATGAGGAATAATACTTTTATATTTTCTGTACATAAATTTAAAGTTATTTATAACCTTTAGGGTTAATATGGGTTTTTATGTTGAGATAAATATGTTTAATTAAGATAAAAGATTATTACATTCCAAAAACAAATTTTTTACCATATAGAAAACTATGAGATTGAAAAGTGATTTTGTGATTATGTGATTAATATAATATTTAAAGAAGTTCACTATATTGAAAACATTGTATGATTAAGGTAAACTGAAATAATTTATGACAATATGGGATTTTATTTCAAAAATAAAAGTTTAATTATACTTTGAATATATATAGAATATTATTTTGGATTTATTGTGATTTTGGTTATTTTTGCAAAATATTAGAATATATTAGAGACTATATGATTAGGGTACATGAATTTTTGGTATTTGACTTTAGGTTTGATTGATATTATTTGGAAAAAAAATTAATTTTATCTTGGAATAACATGTGATCAAATCATTCTAATGTTTGGGTTTCAATGTTGTTCTGGATTGTTTGAAAGAGTATTATGGTTATTTATTTGTGGAATGATTTATTTTGAACTATTAGTGTTACTTTTTGAGGATTTGTAGACTAATGTAGTATTTATTCATATATGATATTATCTTAACTTGTGATAACCATTTTCATTTTTGTTAATGTATAAAGATAATAAGAATAACTTGTTATCATTTTATGGATATTGTGATCTGTTACAATATCATTTTAGTAATTATGGCATTAAAATTTCATCTTGAATATTCATTTCTTATATTAAGAGGTGAGATATAATTGGAAAAAAATATTAATGAACATCCAAATGTTGGTTTTTTTCTTATGGAATGGAAATAAATCAATTAAGTATATTTTATCATGTTATTTATCTTAATAGTAAAAGAATCCCTCAATACTAAGAAAAGGATCTTGAAATAAAAAGGATATCATACTACCGTAAATTTTTATTAATTGATGATCTTATTGAGAACCAACTTATTTTTGGTTTTGTGGTAATTTAATTTACCACGATCATGTTCTCTATCACTCTCTATTATTAATTGGAAACTATTTTTTCATCCATGTCTGTATTTTCACATTCTACCAATGTTCTCCTTATTTGGGAACCCATCTATGTATTATTCCTAATTAACTTTATATTTACCTTTTATTATTTTTAAAAGAGTTTTTATCCTTATTTATGAGGTGTATTTTCAATATTGTTTTTTTAATATTTAAAAGGTTTTTTTCTTTTCATGATATTATATTTTATCTTCCTTTATATGGTGTAGATTTAAAAAAAATTAAGCCCTTTTTTAAAAAATGAGATAAAATTTTGAGGAAAAAATTTCATTAAGGGTTATAATTTTACACACCAAATAATTATTTTAAAATAATAATATTCTTGACATCTTTCATAATAAACGACACTAAAATTTTAGTGAATTGTGATATTCTATATTAATATTTAAATGTGATTTTCTTAACCAAGAAGTTAAATTGGTGGTATGAATAGAAATAAAATTTTTTTTTAAAAACATGTATAATATTTTTATATAATTAATGTTTATTGGATAATTAATAAAAAATAAGTACTCAATTTTTAATAGTCATTCTAGGATTCAAAAAATATGTTTTCTTCAAAAATGGTTTTAATTTCTTTTTGTGAGAAAATATTGAAAATAATTATACCTTTTTAGCGATCAACAATGCAGGTGGGGAGCTAAAGGAAATCAAGGATGCAGAAGCTGGAGAGGGGCAGTTCTGGTGGGCTGGGACTACGGGTCATGTATTGGGCATGGTATGCCTCTGGGCCTTCGAGTCATGTATTACGGGTCTTATCGGGCCTTGTGCCTTGGGCCTATGGGTTATGTACGGGTTCCCCTTCAACCCTTAAAAGCGGTATTATCTATAATAAAATAAAAAGAAGGTCTTCAGGGCATTCGGGCAAGTATATCTTTTTAGAAATTTTATTTGATAAAAGGATATAATTTTGGAAATAAACATATAAAAATTATATTATGGTAAAAAATTTCTATTTTTATGAAAATATTTTTTTTAGTAAACACTGAAAAATACTAATTTTTGTAAAACAATAACTTATTTTCATTAAATCAAGTAACTGACAAGTAACTTGATATTAAATTAAAATAATTATCCTTTAGTTATAAATAATAAAATTAATTACACAGGAATCTACATTATACATTAATTTTTCATAATTTCATTTTTTGGATTAATTTTTTTTTCTAAAAACCATTTTCCATTGCATTTTTTGTTTTTATCTTAAATCAGTGTCTTAAAATTCATGAGATTTAATATTAAAAAATGGACTCCATATTTTAAATAAAAAGGTAAAAAATTGGTAAATAGAACCCTTTAATTTTTTCCATTATGAATAGTAATCATAGTGAATATTTGTCACCTCAGTAAGGGTAAAATTGGTAAAACATGCTTAAAGATATGAGATATAGTGTAACAATCTCCTAAAAACCTGTATCTATTTTATTGGATAAATTTTTAGACCGTAACCTTAAAATTTTACGGAAATGTGGTAATTTATGGGTAATTTACTTCGATAATCGATTAATATGATTTTATGTAAATAATAAAAACAAAATGTCACTCCCCTTATTTTAATATATCTAATATTTTTTTCATAGGGATAAAAAGTCATTATCTTTAGTTATAAATGTTTATTTTAAATATTAATAAATCTTTTATCACGTATTTTTTTTCAATTCTTAGTGATGGAATAATTACGTTAAATGACTATACAATTCCAGCATAATACTTATTTAGGATATAGAAATATCAAAAAAATAATTTTAAAAAAATTAAAATAAACACAATTTGAATGAATTATTGTGTAAAAAAATATTTTAGATAAAAATATAATATTAATTATTTTTTAAAAGTTTATATTCAAATTATATCCCTATCTCAATGTCATTAAAGACAGAAAATGTGAAACATCATGAAAATGACTTTAATGGTATATTATGTTAAATAATATTTTATTTACTGTTTTAAAATTCATCAATATATTTTATTTTTCTAAGTGAATGGTAAATGGTCTAACATATTATATATTTTTCACTTATTGTTCATTATTTTTTTTATATTAACATTGTTGACTCGTATAGAATAAAAAAACTTTGTTATCATAGTAATCATCAAAATGGTTAACAAAGGGTTATAACTAAGATATAACGGTGAAAAATAACCTAAACTTGTAAAAAATATATTTAATGAGATAATATTAAATCATAATCATATTATATTCTAAATGTGTTTATTTTTTTCCACATGGACATGGTAATTAATTAATATTAACTTAATGCTTTATGTATTTCCATGGGTTCCCCTCCCATAACTTGTAAAAGGGAACCACTTTTCCTCTCTTCCTTAGACATTATAAGCACTATATTTCAGAAAATAAATGATCCAATATCTCCCCAAATTGATTCCCACATCCTATAGGTCTTAGTATCACCAAAAATTCTAAACCTAATGGATTAAGGTGTAAGCCAAAGAGGTTATCTGAGGAGAAGGTATATAAGTTCTAACCAACCTATTTTAATTTTATTTCTTATTTTACCTCCTTCAAATATTATCTAAACATTATGAAATAATAACATCAGTATGTTCAATATAATGAAATTTTATTATGTTTATGGAAAATCCATATTTAATTTTTTTTCATCCTATGAGAAATGAATACATAGCATGTGCATACAGGTGTATTTCCACCTCCACGAAGCAATGTGTTTCATTTTCCATCACCACCTCTCATGAATAATTATAAGGATGTATTTAATTTAAATATATTATATTAATGAAATAATTATCATTATTTATATCTAAAATAACATATATTTTATTACCCTTCCATCTGTTATAAAATGATAATGTCATTCATGCTTACATGTGTATTACAGCCTCCATGAAGTGATGTGGTTATTTTCATTTAATCCAATCATGTATGGTTTTAAAATTTTATCTGATCTATAAAATTGATAACTAGGTCAGGATTAATATTAATTATATTATGAAATAATGAATCCTTTGACCGCAGTCAACCCTCCAATGTTATTTTCTGATTATAAATAGAAAGTCCTCAAAACATCAGAAATAAAATTAAATGATTTAATAACTATATAATAAATTGTAATAAATGAAATAAAAATGATAAAAATATATAAATAAACCTAAAACGTTTTATTATGAAGTTATTTAATTAATATAATTTCATTATATAGTAGTTAAAGTACATATGTGGAGAGTTCGTTCTAAGTAAGAGATTCTAATTTAAAACAATTTTTTAAATTTTTTATTGATATTTAATTTTATTTTCCCTCTTTATCTATTTTCTTATAAATATTTCAATTATAATACTAATTTTAAAAAAAATGTGAAAATAAATTTTAAACCATGTTTTCATTTTTTATAAAGGTTTTAGAAGGAGTCTTTTTTATTTTTTCCAAATAGGTTATTTTTGAAATTTCTTTAAAAGTGTGAAAGATTTTTTTTAAATTTTACAACCTGAGAGGATTTTCCCACAATAATGGATGTGGATATTTAAGAATATTACTCTATAACTTTTAACTTTTTTTCAAAATATTATCCTATTTTACATTCTTTGGAAAATTTGTTATACAGTTTTCAATAAAAAAATATCTTTATCCATATTTTTATGTGAAGAATGAAAGATCATAGGCATAGGTGTTAAAAAGAATAATTTATAATATTTTATGATGTAAATTAAGTATACTAATGATTTATAAATGTTTTGGTCCTTGTACATTTTTTAGGATGATGGGTGATCTCAATGTAGATCTCTAATTCATTGGGTAATGACTGTGTTTTTTTGGCATTATATTCGAATTAACTGAGTTGGTAATTTCATTTTTAAGAGTGATTATAAGATTTATTTTAAGAGTGATATGAAGATTATGTACGAATGTACCAAAAATATATTTATATTTGTTAAAATAATTTTTCTCAAGGATGTATTTGGAGTTCATAAGGTAAACTAACAAATAATTTATTTAAAGGAATGCTTATTTCCAATTTTAGGGTAAAAAATATTTTATTCAAGAAAATGTTTTCTTAAATGCTCATACTTGAAAAGAAATCATTATGATCATTATTTTTACTTTATTATTTATTATAAAATGTTTTATTAATATATTGTTAAAATTGATATATTTCTTGGTCAATTAAATGATTATTTGTGTTCAAAGTTTATTATGAAAAATGATAATTTATTATGGGTTTAATGAATTTTCAATTGGACTAATGGGTTTACATTATTTTAATGTCCATTACTATGCTTTTCATAGCACAACCTAATATTTTTGATGTTTTTAATAGGACATAAGTATGATTATGAACTAATATGAAGTATTTCTTGGAATAATTGAAATCATCCTTGAATGGAGAAGGCGTGAATTTATAGAGAACATGTTTTGTGGAAATAATGTATACAGTGTAAAAATTTACACTTTGTAATTTTATAATTTGGATTACTTTATAAATGTCTAAAACAAAAATATCCTCTAAATTTAAGAAAGTAAATCAGTTGTTATAAATTATGTATTATGGGTTATTTATGATATGGTGAGGCATAATATAGATTTAATAAATGATGGTTTTTAAGAGAAGATGTCTATAGTATGATGGTGAAATGAATACGATGTTATTAGGATCATGGTTAACATTATACGGTAAAATCATGTGAGTGATAAGCAATAAATCTTTTTATCAATGCAAAATGTGGAGAGACAACTGGAAAGTTCAACAAAATTTTGTGTAGCTTAGTAGTTCATCATGAATATAATGAATTTTTAGGGTTTATAAGATATTATTAGATTAGAGTTGGTAAAATATCTAAAATACCTATAGAATGATATTAATTTTATAGAAATATGGAATAAAAAATTTATATGGAATCTATTTAAGAGATTATATATTTGTAATCAAGGGTTTCTATAATAAATCATTAGTAATGTCTGATAGTGATGGTGTGTTATACTATGCTGGTTATGGACCTAGAGAGAGGCTCAGAGGATGGGTTTATTAGGGTCGAAATGATCATGTATTATGATTGATAAAATCAGATTTAAGATGGAATATAGAAAAGTATATTATTATTAATTATGGATAAGGGAAATATTAATATAGAAGCACACCATTTATTTCTTGAGAGTGAAACCCTCGATTCAAGTTAGTTATATTAAACATTGGGTGTGACATGATTGGTGAATCTTGATCGTAGGTGGTCATGGGAACTTATATTCAAGAATCTTAGATATATATAGTTAATAAAGGAACCCAGAATTTGGGTGTTGGACTATGATGATTAGAAGAGGAAAGTATATTTAGTAACATACTTTTGTGAGACTTGGGAACAAATCAGTGGGATGATTGAGTTTGGAGTTTTTTTACTCATGGGGATTAGAGTGATTTTTCCAGTTAAGTGAGTCATTATGAGATAATAGAGTCTCAAGAGGGACAATATGATCTTATAAAAATATAATAGGGTGGTTATCAAGTGAAGATGATAGTGGATATTTTTCCAACATATACTTGTGATTCTAAGGAGCATGTGAACTCACCAGAGTAGATCCAAATGGATTTGTAAGAATGAGAGGGTATGTCTATGCCATCGAGACCAGCCTATTCTTCCACGGGAAGCCTTTCCAGATGGCCATGTGAAGGTAGAGAGCTACTATCATGATGCAGATTCTGGGGAGGGGCAGTTTCTTGAAGATAGTCTGGTTGATTTCCCTAATACCTTCGGGTCATGTAATCTCCTAAGCCTACAAGCCATGTAATCTCTAATCCTACGGGGCTTGTAAGGGTTCCCCCTCATCCCTTGAAAGGGGAATTATCAAAAATCAATAAAAATTATGGCCTTAGGGACATTAAATCCAATAATTACAGTATGTCATTGATGATCTAAATTTAGATAAATATTTTTAGGACTTGGAAATCATTATGGAGTTGGTGAATGTATTAGATATTGTAATGTGTATGAAATTGTGTTTCTAGAGGTAGTCCTTGAAAAATGTATCATTTAAAAAATTTCATGAATAATTATGTATAGTGACTTAGATATTGATCAACTTATTTTATTCAAGGAAATACTGGTATATATAATGAACTAGTGTAGGGGAACCTAAATATATGACTGTTTCATTAGTTCTAGTGTGGTGGTGGTACACCATAACCTATAGAATGTATATGAACCAATAATGTGAATAAAATATTATAGTACAGTTTAGTGCATAGAATATATAAGTAGAAACTTCTTGATATTTGCAAAAGATAATATAAAGAGTTTGTAATGACCCACCCCACTAAGTGTTAGTTGAATAATTAGAGAACTGGATAAAAATATGAATAACGTTATTGAGGAATTGAATTTCTAGATTTAAATTAAATAATGGGGTGTAAAAATTTAATGTAGTTTGATTTTTTATGATCTTGGAATATTTAAATTAATTTTAGCATTTCAATAAACAAACATAATAGATGGTGGTAATAACCAGTGTTGTTACGTGTGAATATTCCTAGGGAAAATTTGAGTTTTTGATTTTTTTTTATCCATTATTGTTTGGAAGAAGTTTCAGGTTATTTTATCAAGTTATTTAGAATATTTGGGTCATTTTGTAATATTTCATGATTTGGGAATAGTTAGGGGAATCCATGAGATTTCCTCCATCAACGTATGTGCTGCCTAGAAGAGGCTCATGGGATGGAATATGCTTAAGTTGCACAGTTAAAAAAATTATCCCTTTCCGAAGAAACCATGTGATAAACTCCAGTGGAAAAAGTATGGTTGGTTTATAATTTTAATATTCCAATCACCAAAATATTTGGGTTTTATAGAAAAGAAAGTATCCTCTCATGTTTGGACCATGGTTTATCAAACTACATGCACATGTTTTTAATAATTTAAAACTCCATTAAGTAACCATTAACCCTAATAATTTTAAGGTTTTTAATCTATTATCCATTACTATTTTATGTATATAATCCAAATACTTTCTAATTTAATTATATTCCATCCTAGTGTGTTCTTAAAAGATCTAGAGAGAACAGATTCTAGGATTTCAAGGTACATTCTCATTTTCCTTATGTTCTTAATGTTTCTATCGAATCTTATCTTCTTCTTTGTAAAAAATTTTTTGAATTGGGATGTGATGGTTTCATTAGATGACATGGTCATTTCTTAGTGATATATCAACTCAAGATCTAGCATGTTGGAGTTTTTTCTTTGATCTTTTCTGGATATGGATCCATTGTAAATCTAAGTGAGATATTATTCTCTTCATCAATACTGATCTCATTATTTCTCACGTGGGGGTGGATCATCATGCCATTCATTGTGGATGATCCTCTTGATAATGGATGAAAATTACATTATTTATTAAATGAATTGTCCAAGAATTGTTAACTTTTATTAGCATAACTAGTGGATGTCCCATGATAATGAATGTATTCTATTAATGATAATTTCATTGAAGGTATATATCATGGTGGTCACTTCTCTGGATTTTGGTCAATTTGAGTTTAGTTGGACACAATACCACATTGCTATTTTTTATTTTTATCACCTTAGAACTTGGAGTGTATTGAGAGTGGATCAAACTCTAGTGGATGACATTATGGATAAGGTACATCGTTCGGTTGGTTTCTTATAAGGATTATAATTTAATTATACTAAATTAACCATTTTTAAATACTCCATGATAAATATTTTTCCTAAATGACATTGAAATTATTTTATGCACCTTCCTTAGTAGTTGGTTGTGTTTTGGCTAGGTTTTGACACTTGGTTAGTCTTCTGACCAATATGTATTTTTCTCTTGAATGTGATTTACTTGTAATAATTTTAATTAATTATAATTAATTATATTTAATTATTTTATAATGTTCTAACATGATTCAGGATCTCTTGGAGATTTATGAAGGATAAATGGACTTATACAACTCTGAAAAAAGAGTTTAGATTTTCATTGATTACAGTGGACTCCATTTGAGGTAGGTGGTCTTTGTGTACTATACCCTATGGTAAAATTCTTAGTGTATCGCCATGTGATATGAGTTTTTCCACTCAAGTTTAGAATATTTTAATTCATAATATTTCATAATAAGTAATTATTAATTAATTGATGATATTTATGTATTGATTAATTAAAGGAATTAAGACTAATGTAATTAGGAAAGGTTCCAAGGGCCATGATGGACCCTTGTGTACTAGATTTATGTTGGCCACCTATTTTCAAGGCTTGATCCCTGATGACTGCTTGAGATTATATAGACCCCTTGGGGTGTCTATGTGTGATACATGATACCTAGATCCCATGATACTATGTTTGATGTTTTGATCTCCTGTCAATATTTAGACCATGAGACCATATTTGATGATGATAGCTTGTATGTGTGTGTTCATGGTAGTTAATTCTCATGCTTTATGTGCTATGTTTTTCTTATATGTGTTACTCCCTAATATGTTTGGATATATACCCATATATATTTACATATATATAATATATACATTATGATTTGTTCCATGAGTGTTCTTAGATATCCTAATAAACCATGTTTGACTTATTTATCACATGTGTATACTTGTAACTACTATGAATCATGATGATATACTATTTATATATATATAAATTCTCTACAATATTGTGTTATAAATCAAATCAACTTTGTTGGTATTGTTTTGGTATTCATGATAGGTGGACAGTTGTGCTACAACTACTCCTTAAAGGGTGAATTAAAATGGCTTGAGATGATTATGATGGACCTAGAGATAGGGAAAGGGAATGATGAACTTGATTCCACACCCATGATAACAGTAGTGGGTCATGATGTCCTTATAGCCCAATGTTGAACTTGATGACTTGTGGATACCGAGTGACAAGTTCACCATTTTTCCTTTTGAATTTACCAATAACTTGATTACTTGTGAAAAAAAAGTAACATTTCCACTCATCGAACTTATTATCTGGCCCAAAACATGATCCCTTTTGGATTATGAGTGACATATTATCTTGATTATATGTGTATTCCAAATTAAATGTAATATAAATTCTTTATCGATGTTGAGTTACCTATTTAATTAATGTCTTGTAGATGTCGAGTGACATATACATTAACCTTATTTATAGATCTTGATTAATCCTGACATCTACTATGACTATAATTCCTGTATAGATCTAAAGAAGGTATGATTGAGGTTTATGGAGGCTTGTAAAGCACATGACCTCTCAGTTTATGGCTGATTATTTCTTACTTATACATGGGAAATTATGTTCAATTCTAGTTAAAATTATTTATTTCATGTTTCCTTTATACTGAGATTATTTCATTCATATACACTATATTTAATAGTTAGGTATTAGAAAAAATTAGTGGTTACCTACTCAGTTTTACTCACACCATTATTAGGCATCCAGGGCACTTGTGTAGTCGAGTATCCATCAACTATTACTGGTATAGGTTGGGCTAAGGCTTGATTTTCATTATATAGTTGGATAGCTTGCTATGAGTTGTGAGAATGGGACAAAATGTGTCCTATAGATGGGTGAAATTATCTTTGTATATTTTTTATTTTATTACTTATATATGTGATTGTACTAGTGGGCGATCAGTGTCCTTTTATTTATGAATGTGAGTTTAGGTCTTTCATTTCTTTATTCATCAATATTGGTGGTATGTTATTGGTTCTGAAAAATATGATTTCATGTTATTACTTGTTTGGTTATTTAATTGTTATTTTTCACTTTGATAGAAGGTATAAAATACCTATGATTCCACCTTAGAACATTGATACTTGTTAGAATCCTTTGACATATGGGGATGTTCACCTACAATCATGTGTTATTCTAGCTCAGATCTAGTGATTTGGGTTGTGATGTTAACAAATGGTATAATATGTTTCTTCTTTTCTAATTTAGGGGAGTTATAAGATAGGTTTCATTGGAATATGTTAGAGATTGTGATGAAACTCGATGGGGTACATCACGAACACCTTTCTCAATGGAATTCTAGGTAACTAGGTCATGTGATTTATTTTCTTGGTTTGTGTTGTTATGATTTTATGATTTCAACTCATGTGAAAAAATTGGATTTAAGGGTTTTTGATTTCATATAGATTATACTCTTGGATATATAGAAAATAGGTGAATTATGAATCATATTTAGTACATAGTATTCACATGAAATTTATACTACTTGTGCGTGATCGTACTAATAATGAAAAACTTAGCAGATTTAGTGTCAATAACTTGTGTTGTGTTTATACATAAGAGTAATTGATGAAACAATATTTTTATGTACCATTATATGTCTCAAAATCTAATATAAGGTCATATAAAACCGTGGTATGGTGCACCTGGGTGATGACGATGATGATGGAAATGGCGATGACAATGATGATACCATCCCTATATACATAGGTGGTACAATATTACCTAATAGTTCCTTTTCGAGCATTAATTTCCTTAATAAGAAACCTTTTGAAGTATCCATTAGGCAGGTCTGGTTAATTAAGGTTAAAACTATAGTTTATATGCTATTATCCATGTAGAACTTGATGAAATTCTGTTTAACCAAACCAAGAACTATAGCCTCTTGATGTAGATTGTCTAAAAGCAAAGATGTCGTTGAATTTGTGTAGATGTGTGAATAAATGATGTTATTCAGGTTGTGAACCTTAGTTAAAAAAATTTCATGTTTTAAAGATCTTATGGCCTTAGAAATCTTACTGTAGTTACCAGTGAGCTGATGTCTTATACTACATGAAGGTAACCTGAGTAAGGATATTCTTCGTGAAGGGATAGTCATGGTCAATGACTTAGGGGTGTATTTCACTAACAAAAATTCCTTGTAAATGTGATTAACCTTTTGAATCCTTAACTTATTTAAATTTAATTTTTCCCATAACCATGGAGTATAGAGAACCTGGAGTTCTAGTACTTATGGTATAAGGTTGGATTTTAGAGCTCTTAGATGCTTATTCCATCAAGGGTAGGATCAAGGGTTGTTTTAGCTATTGGTTTAGAAAAAAAATATCATTTGATGCCTGTGAAATCCCTAAGTTTTTAATCCTTGGATTGTTATAGCATTGTTCGATGCTCAACGAATTAATCCAATACTCATGTGATGGGTGGTGTATGGTTAATTTAGAAAAAAGAGGATACCAATCCTAAAGAGTAGCATTCATAGTTCCTGAGCTTGGTGGATTTAGTGCCTTGTAGAGCATGGAAAGCTAAAAAGGCATACAAATATAGATGGTATTTCCATGAATCATGGGGAAATAAATATTTTGGGTGTAAAGAGTGGTCTTTTCTTAACTCACTGGGGAAATCCTTTATGCATTATCTTCAATTCCAGTGGTTGTGGAATGTGGGTTGAATCAGTGGATCAGGGTGGTGAGAAAATCATATAGACGATTTATTTTTATATGGATTAACATAGAGGAGGTAGTGATGTTTGGTCATTTTAAAATTTGGTTTGGAGTCACCCTTTTAGTTAGAAACTAGTGAATTTGTTATGAAACTCATATGGATTGGAAACCCAGTGGTTTATGTGTGTATAGATTTATCTTTTTTCATAGATGAAATTAAAAAATTATATATGTAAATTTTTTCTATTATCCCATTTTTATCCATGATGGAAATTCCATTATTTCATGTAACAACTTGGTTAAGGTGATAAGACCCATCTTAGTCAAAGGTTGCAACCCATAAATGGTCTAGAGGAGGATGTAGCTCACAATGAGATTGATTCATTGAATGTAGTGAAATATATTCCTAGAAACCTTGGTATGTGTAGTGATTGGTGCTATTCTTTATAGTCAGGTTTGAATGAACAAACATGATTAGTTATTGTGCTTCGTAATGACTAGTCATGGGACTAGTAGAATATTCTATTCATTGAATGGAAGTGAGAAGTATAATCCTATAGTGGGGAAAATCAATATGGTCAAAATTGAAATTAATCTCTTGTGGGAATGGTTATGTTTTTATGTAAGACAGATCGTTATACAATCATAATGATTCTAGAAGATTTATTTGTAATGGACATGATAGTATATGGTTCTGTGATTAATTCTTAAAGAATGGATTCAATGTCATGCAAGATGGAGACTTGATAAGAGATTAAAACTTGGGAAAATTAAGTGTTAATCATGAGGTATTTGTATTGTTGGTTCAATGGCACATGACTAATAGCCTTTGGATTGGTTAAAATAGTTGATTAATCAATTGAGTATATTTTCCCTTCAAAGCAGTTTTAAACTTTGTCAGATTTTTTGATCAATTTAATAGTTTCTATGAGGCTTTAGGCATCATGATTAGTGGCTTCATGATGTGTTGATAGTTTGATTTTCCACCTTTATATGAATTCTTATATAAGATCACTAACTAATGTTTCCAGATGAAGTTAAATGTGGTGTGTTAAATCAATATCAATATTTTCATATTGGGATTAATAGGGGTGTTTAAATAATCTTCCATGACCATTTGGGAGAATTCAGTATGTTTGGTTTATATGTAGTTAATGAAGACTCATTGGTTCATGTCAGATCAAAGAATGAGTTTTCGATATTGAATCTTAACCCATGTTTTTTTTGATCAAGCACAATGGATCTAATCCATATTAGGTGTTTTCTTATATTATCATAATCATATTCCTTATGGTAATCCATTATGGTGTGGAGAACCTTGAATTATCAAGTGGAAAATATAGAATACATCATACTATGTTGAGATTAAAATATCCAGTGAACATGGTCTCACTATTATAGGAAAATTATCTTTTATCTCATATTCTATTGTCCATTCATAGAATTTCACAGAAAACGAATGTTGGGTATCCATTTACATAATATCATATTTGAAGTTGTAGATTGGTTTTTTATTTGGATGGATGTATGAAAAAACTTATTAAGGACGATAAGTGTTATGGTTGGGAGATTTTAATGAACCATGTTATTACATGTGTAAATTCATAGGGAAAATTTGATCTTTTAAAATTTTTTGGATCCATAGTGGTTTGTAACCTTTTTAGCTTAGTCTGGGGTGTATTGAATAATTTCAGAGGTCTTTTTAAAGAGTACATTGTTTGAAAATTATTGGGGTAAATAATGTAGTTCACTCTAGGAAATCATGTTATTATTGGAAGAGGCTCCTAGGGTGGGGTATAGTTTTTCAAGCCATGTGAAATTTTCTTAGAAAATATGAAATACAATTTAATATAAAAAATGGCGATCACAAGGTTTGAAAAACAATGTGACCAAACCATGAGGGTCTCCTAGAAGAGGTAGTATCCTCATACAGTTGGCACATAGTTTTTCAAAACGTGAAACCAAACATTATGCATGTGTTTTTAATTATATGAAACTAAATTAAATGACCTTTAATCCTCAAAATTCAATTACTTTTTTCTATTCTCCGGTCCCTTGAACTTATAGTCTTCAAAGGCTTCCCTAGAGAATTCTGCCCTTCCTAGTTCATTATTGAGGGATATAAAGAGGTCATATTTTGATATTTAAAAGAAATTTATCTTTTTATTTCTTTTATTCATATTTTTGTTAGGTCCTAAATTATTCCTAAGAACAAAACCTTAAACTCAAGCTTTTATGGTCTGATCTGCTGAGATTTTCCTAGTTTGGTGATAGATGAGCTCTAGATGTAGTATGATAGAGTTTTTCCATGGTATTTTCTAGATTTCGGTTCATTGATGAATCCAAGTTAGGTAATTCATTCTTCATTTAAATTGGTATAATTCTTCCTTGTGTGGTGAAATATCATTATTTCATTCATAATAGATGATCCTTTTAATAAAATATGTCAAATACATTATTTTATGATGGAATTTTATAAGAAATATAGGAATTTGATCAACAAGGCTAGATGATATCCCATGATGATGAATGAGTTTCGGTGATGTGAATTTCATTTAATGTATGTCCCTTGTTGATATCTTCTATGTTTTTTAGTAAAATTTAGTTTAATTATACACCTTATCATGGAATTCATTTGGTGGTTTTATCACGTTACAATTGGGAGTGTGTCGTGAGTGTATCATACTCTGATGGATGATATTATGGCTAAGGTACATCATTTGGTAGGTTTATTATAAAGGTACCAATTTAATTATATTAAATTGGATTTTGTTTTGTTACCCCATAATAGGTATTTTTCTTGAAATTATGCCAGATGTATGTTATAGATCATCCTTTGGAGTTTTCCATATTCTATCTTGGAATTGATATCTAGTATGTTTTTTGGAATATATGTCATTCTCTCTTGAATGTGAGTCCCTTATAAAAATTTTAATTAATTATAAATTAGTTATAAATAATGAATTTATTATTATCAGACATTAGTTTGGATCACATGGAGATTGATATATGTTGAATGGACTTAAATAACTCATACAAATAACCAGTGCTTTTCATGGATGTGAGTTGACTCCTTTGGAGGTAGGTGGTACTGTGTAATAAAACATGTGGTAATATGGTTAGTTTATTGGCGAGTGATATGATATTTTCCACTAAAGGTGATTTACCATTAAATTCAATACATGTTATGAATAACATGTAATTATTAACTAATTAAATATCCTTAGGTATTAATTAATTAAAGGAACCATGACTAATGTAATTGGATAATGCTCTATGAGACATAATGCACCATTTTGAAATAGATTGATATCATCCACTGAAGGTCGAGCTGTGGTATCTAATTAATGATTTACATCAAATTGAAACCTTTGGGTGTGTGGCTATTTTACATGAGACACAGATCTCCTGATACCATGTTTGATTTATTAATCACATGTCTGTGTGTGTTACTTGTGATACCCTATTTAAATATGATCACATCCATGTGTCTATTCATGGATGTTGACACTAATTCATGATGTTAAAAGTTAGGAATATATGCATTCTTCCAATATATGAAGATATATTCTCCTATATATAAATAAGACATTAATGATGGATGATTCCATGAGTGTTCTTAGATTTCCTAATAGACCATGTTTTCCTTATGGATCATATGTGTGTACATGTAACTTCTGAAACTCATGATAATATGTTTTTTCTATCTTTATGTATGATTTTCACTATTGTGTAATAATTCATATTTACTTTATAGGTATTTTTTCCTATTATTCATGATAGGTGGACCATTGTTTTATGACTACCACTTATAGGGGGAGTGCATCTGATTTGAGAGGATGCTGATAGACCAGGGAATAATGAAAGTGCAGGAAGACCTTGGGGATAGACTGGTGACAGTAGATGTAGATCATGGTGGCCTTATAGACAAAGCCAGAACTCAATTCCTTATAGATACTGAGTAACATGTTAACCAATCTGTCTTATGGAATGAACTATAACTCAATGCCCTGTGCATACTGGGTAATATGTCCACTTTCCAACCTTGTAGCCCGACCTGAAATTTGATGCCTTGTAGATATCGAGTGACATATTTCCTTGATGACTTATTGATTCCAAATTACATGTGGTTCAATTCATTTTCGATTATGAGTGACAAGTTTACCTGATTCCATAGAGATTTCTAGTGAAATATTCAACTACATTGTGGCTGGCTCTTGATTAATCTTGAAATCTATAACTACTATCCTTGTAGAAGGGGGAAAAAGTATATCGAGTCAGGGTTCATTACATATTGGTAAGCACTCCCCCAATAAATATTTGTTTATTACTTTTTCTATGGTCAGTATGTTCTATGGTTATGAAGTTTGTGTATTTCTAGTTTACTTTATGTTGAGCTTATAACATGCATGTGCACTGAATTTACCAGTTGGGTATGAGACCATATTGTTGTTTCCCAACCCAGTTATTCTCACACCCAAGTGGGGAGTCCATGAAACTTGGGAACCTGAAAATAACTCACTTATTATAGGTATAGGTTGTGTTGAGGCTCGAGTTTGATCATATAACGGGATATATTTCTATGAGTTAGGATACTAGGATGAAATGTGTCTTAGAGTTGAGTACAGACTATTTGTACTATTTTCATTTTTTATTGGTATATGTGATCAACCAAGTGGGTGATAAGTGTCCTTGAATTCAAGTATGACTATTCAGGTCTATTGTTTCCACATTAACCATTATGGATGGTATGTTACTAGTCTCATATTCACTGATTATATTTCATTACATGTTTTATTATTTATTTATTTTTGTATACTTTTCTGGAGGGTATAGTCTCCCTTCAATTCCACCTTAAACTGGAACTCTTAGTCAGTATCCTATAGAATACAAGGAGGCACTTCTAATGTCATGTGGAATTCTAGATCTAACCCAATTATTTGGGTTGGGATGTAACTATGGTATAGTTTCTAAAGAGAAAATAATAGTACTGGGTACCTAATTGGGGTATACTTAGTACTTGGAATGATCTAGTGGTTTCATGAGATATGTATGCTACTATAAGGAACCGTATAGAAGTTTACCATATACCTAGTTAGGTAAGAATAAGGGGGGATGTCCCATGGTGGAAACTAAGTACCTATTGTAGACCCAATAGGTATTTGGTAAGCCAATGGTTGGTTTTATTTATTAAATGTGAAAAATAAAATTTTTATTTATAAAATGAGACCCCCTTTAGGGGAATTCATTTACATTTACTGAAATTAAATGGAGGCTAACCTCTTCTCCCCTCCAACTCCTTCTCATTTTCCCTATCAATCCATATAAATTTTGAGTGG
Organism: Viscum album; assembly: GCA_963277665.1. NCBI lineage: Eukaryota > Viridiplantae > Streptophyta > Magnoliopsida > Santalales > Viscaceae > Viscum > Viscum album. Next base: position 1,497,340,781 of record OY728142.1, read on the forward strand.
TAGTATTGGAAGATTAAGGGTACATTTTCCATTTACTTCCACTTCCATTGTTTCCCTCCCATTGTATATGATTTTGTTTAATAAAAATTAGATATTTAAAATATATTCCATCAGATCATGGTGGAATAACATATTTTTAATGGGGATGTATTATCTAGGTGCTAGAAGATATTTAGGACAGATGAACAAACATGGTTAATCACCATTTCACTTTAGATAAATGACTTTATGTTTAATTATTAAATTATAAAAAATTAGAATAAAATTTATATATAAAATGAAGGATAATTTTTGTAATTTTTCTTTTAGTGGTACCATATGCATTTTAGAGGTTGTTAATACCTTGTTTCTTAAGGTTTTGATGGGTGTGCACCCAATGAATTTTCTTCCTCGATTATATGATGGTGAATAAATTATATAAATTAATTAAAAATGGTTTATAATTAGTTTATTTAGTCTACTGATTGAGATAGGGGACCATGGATGTCAAAAATAGCTGATGTAGTCTTATTTAGATAGAGAGACATTATAAATATTGGGATAAATCTTGTTTGAGGATGTTGATACATAATATTTTCCACATTATATATATTTTAATATATCTAATGATATAATAATAGGTAAAGTTAGTGTGAATGTCCCAAAATTGTACTGAGTTGTGTACCCTAGTGAAACATTAGCTATGTGAGGTCTGTTGGACTAGCTTAGGCCCTCTAAATTCACAACTTGATTTCATAGACCAGAAAGGCATGTGCTTATGAGATGGTATTTTTTAGAGTCAAATTTGTACCTATAGAGGGTGTATGACTATAATATATGGATATAGTATCCCAAGGTGGTGTTCTGTATTGGTATATGACGTTCAACCAATGTGATGGGTATTGGGTGATCCTTGTAAAGGGTTGTTAGTGGAATAATATGAGATATGGGTTATCTAAGAGGGGTGAACTAAGATTTTGAATGGGGATATTTTAGGATGGACTCTTTAGGATTAGATATGTTGTAAATAAAGTTTTTTCATGGTTTGAAAAGTGTGATAATCACCTAAAAATTAGTTCACTTCAAGGGTTAGTGTTTGTTATGGGTTAGTAATGAGCCTTATAGGATAAGTCACAAAATGAATCATGACTAGGGATACATGAATATTTTTATAGATTTGACCAATTTACATATTTTATGATTATGTGTAATGAACTACCATAGGTAGAGTACTATATGACTTTCTCGTGATGGGTCATCTTTGTGACCATGAGAATAGTCTTTATGAGATGTATTCTAATTTCTATGGTTAAAATGAATGGGATGAGCATGCGATGGATGATCATACAAAGATCATTGGTTCTAGTCATAAAATTAATGAAAAACATGATATTATACAACACTTAGAATATGTTTACATTAGGATAATTTTGACCTGATCTACAATGGTATATATTCAAGGGCTAGTATCTCTGAATGGTAACAAATAAGATTGTAATTGTAATTTTCATGAAATTTTTGATATAGTGATACATTGATCAACTTGATGTATGGATGGTGTCCATTTATTCTTCCATAATCATAAATATATGTCTAGATGGTATGAGTATACACTTGAACCTATCATAGTGTAAGGCATGGGTGATGATAAATCATTATCCATTACTTTGTTTTATGAGTGTTATGACCCCTTTAACATTTCTGTATTTAATAAAGGATGAAAACCATTTCTCTATTACTTTTATTTATCATATTGATAACCTATTCACTCCTTCCATAAGTATTTCTAACAACTCATTCATTGTTTCGATATTTCAATACCAGTGATAAACGATTCACTAGTACCTTTTTAGAAGTGGTGATGAATAATTAACCATTTTATTATTTGATGGTTAATGATAAACCATTCACTAATAATTATATTAATAGTGGGGATAACCCCTTCACCAAGTCATTGAGAATTTATGATAACCCTTTCACCATTTTTTTATTTGATGAATAGTGAACACCTATTCCCCATTACTTATTTTAGGAGTGGTGATACCCCTTTCACCATTACGTTGGGGATTTGTGATAACTCATTTACCATCTCCATATTTGATGATTGGAAATACTATATTAATTGTAGATGGTATTTAATTCACTTTATTTAGTGTTAGTGATGATCCATTCACTACAAGTGATATTATAATTGTTTTAATTGGTATTGGGGATGATCTATACTCTATAGGACATATCATATTTACCTGACCCTTTATAGTGATTCCTCATTCACCACCAATTCTAAATAAACATTTATATTATATGATAATTTTGATAACTCAAATCCCACCTTATTAGATGTGTTTTGGGAAATATTATCCCACTAAAGGGTTATCCAATTCAGGGTGTCCCCATTTTTTGTGAGATTATATATTGGAAGTGATCATACCATTTTTAGAACTACTGAAACATGTACAAGTCCAAAATTAGCGTGCCTTGTTATATACCCAAATTTATGATTAGTGTATTTGTGGTTTAATCTATGCATTTAATTTTTTAATATATGCATTTCTATATATTATGGTTATGTTTTAGACCACTATTAGTAGTTTCCAACAAATTATTATACTCACACCATGCACATTCACCATGGTGGATGTGTGCACCTCATGTTAATAGATTGGTTAGGGTAACAAACCTAGGGGAAGGTGATCAAACTTAAGGAGCTTAATGGATATGTTGAGATAGATCTAAGTTAAAGATGAGGACTGATAGTTGGATCACTTTAAGGATTTTATTTTCATTATTTTTTATACCATATATGATATTCCCACTAGGAAGTCATATTAATATATATGAATGTATGTATTACTAAAGTTATATTTTATTATATCATAGTATTGTTAATGTTATGGTATTAATTTTGTACTAATTACATATGTTTCGTTATGATTTTATTTATATGTGCAATTATGTTTTTTATTTTTATTCTTTCTATGATATTGAGGTTATAGTATCCTTAAGTGGTATAATTTGTATAACAATGCTGCTCATTATTAAACATTAATTCATGATTTATTAATTAATATTTCAATTAATATAACCCAAAAGATTGTAATGTAAAGTTTCTATGGGATTTAGGTAAATTACATAACAATTTAAATAAGAAAAAACATTTTTATTGAAAACTTCCATAATATTCTCGTACTCAAAACCACATGGGATAACTAGGGGACACACATAAGAAATGGGTGATCTATAAAGCCCAATAATGGAATAAAACTAAGAAAGTAATACATATTAGAAATTAGGCATATAAAAGGGCTATAAAAGGACTAATAATTATAAACATGAATTTTGAGGCATGATATAACATGATAACATAAGGGAAACATAGTAAATGTGGAAACATTTTAAAGCCCTGCATCATAAACAAAGGTCAAGGATAACTTCCCAAAAATCATGATGGAAAATGTCCCATAAATTAATCAGGTTAACTTAATTCCCTAACATCAAAGCTCATGAGACTAAACATTAACCAATGCATTATACTGTTGTATAATTCCAGGCACACCCATCACATTCATTTCATTCTAATGATTAAGTGTTCCACATAGATCATACAACATGGATCCATTCATAATAATATTATATTCCATGATCAAGTAGTGTGTAGTAAATAAATATAAGTACCATTTGAAATAAGTATAAGTGCATAAATTTTAACACCTTAGATAATAAATTGGTATAGTATTGACTAGATAATTGTTTTGGCATGGACTATCATGGTGACATTTAAACAGTATAATGGCATCGCTTAAATATTCATAAAATGGGATGATGGGAGAGAAATGCTTATCTCATAATTCAGACATAATATGCCCCGTAATAGGTACATGGAAATACATATCCCAACATTAGGATTTAGAAATATAAGGTATAGGTTAATAAATAAACTTGAATAAAGAAGAGCAGGTGAGGATCCCTTACTTGAGTGTGTGATGACTAATGCTTCAGAGGGGCTTCATGAGGGATTGTTGGTTCATTTAGAGGACTATAGAGTAGGGATTTAAGATTAAGGACAAGATATATGTATTTTTAGTGAAGTTAAGTGGGAGATTTGGTGGGTTTATATAGGAAATGAGTGAGGAATTCATTATCATTTCTCAAATAAATGTTTTCGAATCTGTATAATAAAATAACCAAACCACAAAATTTGCCATTATTTTTCCCATTTTTCTTTAAAATGCTAGGGGTTTTAAATAAATTATATTTCCAAGGTCCTAAATTAATAAAATAATACCCTTACCTATGTGGAAGTGATTTATACTCTTAATGAAATGATTTTAAAATCTCAAAATATATTAATTTTTTTGGTGGATTCATAAATGCTTTATAAAGTTAGGAAAATAAACATAAAATATAATTTTTTAAAATATTAAACATATATTTGGTTGTGTATACCATTTATATTATTTATTACAACACTTTTGGGTCATTATGATGTCATAAGACACACCTTACATTTATACGGTATTTAATTTTTACTCGAATATTCTATTATCCCAAGAAAATTATGAAAAATTCCCCATTAGTAAATTCTAGAATTATGATTCCTAAAATAATATTCATTTTATCCAAATAATTATCAAAATATTTTTATTTTCCAATTTAAAATAATAATCAACATTCATTGAGAAATGATGGGTTTTTTTACAATAACAATGTCTAAACCCTTATAAAAGTTGCATTTGACACCAAAAAATTATATGATCATTTATATTTAATAAAAATTATTTAATAATAATATTTGATTAAAATATTATGTATTTTAAAAATGAAAAAATTCCTGAAATTTAATTCCTTGATTGAATTTGAATATTACACGAAAATACAATTTGTGTTTTATTATATCAAAAATAAAAATCTTTCATAATGTAAAAATGAGAAGTAAATATAACCATTTTTATATTTAAAATAGAATATAAATAATCTTATTATTAAAGTATTTATACATATAAATTTAATACACTAGTGAATTCTATAAGAATAAGGTGTACGATGATGCGACTTTCATGGGTTGGTTCAGTGTATATGATTTGGGTTGTGATCTCAGTGAGTTTGAAATTATCCCATAAATAGTTTCTCTCATGCTTAAGTTGTTGGATCTCATATTTGTCTTAATATTGGGTAAATACTATTGATTCTATCTCCCTCAGAATCTCTGATAAATGTGTTTCATAGAGTTAAATCCTATTGGTTGAAGCCATCACCTCCTTTGTCTGTGTCAATTAGATTTGTTAAAACCATACATTTATTATAATAATATGATTACTATTAAATGGATATATTATCAATAATTATGGTTCTTAATGGTGTTTTAAATGAGATATAATAAAACCATGTAAGTGTATGTGTATTCTATATCCATAATCCAAAGGGTAATTTTATTTCTAACAGTTTGGGTCACTACAATATTCCACCCTTAAGAAATGTTTCCCTCCAAAAATTCATTTCCCACACTAAAAAAGATGATATTACCTCTATTTCATCACCTACAATAGTTACCAAGTCTCTTTTTAAAAATTATGGTTTTTCCATATCACTTTCACATGGCGAACTTTCTTATTTTATAGAGATTTTTCTCTATGATCTAAGATATTCACCGGATTCTCTTCATACAAAAGATCATTCTACCAAATTATCACCTTTGGATTGAGTACATGTGAATGATATGGTATTTAATTCCTCAATAGGGATAAATGGAATACATCATTTACTTTAGATAGGTTAAGAGGGAGTGCTAGTCTATAGGACACCACTCTGATGTGATCAAGGACCCCAAAGGGGTGTCGTATCTTATAATAAGTTTCATTTAATACCAAATATCATGACTTTATTTTAAACAGGTATGTGGAGGAATATCATGTCCCCAACATATAACTTTAGATCTCATTGATGAACTTTAACATAGCTATTATGTCGACTCTGATCATCCTTGACGTGTTGTTAAATGGTGTTAACATTTCGACCATTTCCTCACCCATTTTAGGATGTAGTAGTTTTTGTTCCCCAACATCATCCAAACATGTAGGTGTTATACACCTCTTCCCATAAAGGGAATTATAGGGATCCATTTGGGTACTTGAGTGGAAAATATAATTTTATAAAAACTTATCCAGGGGATGATGTTGGTCGTATCTTCCTTTGAAGTAAATTGGGAATTCTCTCAACCTATCCTCAAGTGGCAGGACAATCCACTTAGTTTGGACATCAGTTTGTGGGTGATAAGTCATGCTGATTTTTAACTCTATATTTAGATCATGTTGAAGAATCTTAGAGAAATTTTAGGTAAATATTTCATCTTAATCAGATATAGTCGACAATGGTGTTCCATGTATTTTCCCCACTTCCCTAATGTATATCCTTACTAGTTGATCGAGTGAGGAGTCCCCTCAAATTGAAATGAAGTAAGATGTCTTTGTAAGAAGATCCACCCCAACCCATATATCATTATTTACTATGGATTTTAGAGGAAGACCAGTGACAAAGCCCATGGAGATGTTTTCCCATTCCCATGTAGGTATGGTAAATGGTTTTACCATCACCATAGATTTTTTATTTTCTGCCTTCAATTGTTGATATATAAGACATATTTATGTACATTCCTTGATCTCATTCTTCATATTTTCCCTCCAATAGTTCTATTAGAGATCTTGATACATCTTTGTTATCCCTAGATGGATAAAGAAGGTTGATCTACGTTCATCATCCAATAACTTTTTCTTTAACTCAAGATTTAATGGTAGACATAGTCATGAACCAAATATTACAACTACTTCTTCATTAACATTGATATATGAGGATTTAGATTTTTTTATATTTTTAAATTTCATAGAAATTCCCATATCATCTATTTGATAATGCTTTATTTTATTTAGAATTGATGGTTGAGTAATCATTTCTCAAAGTATTGATATGTTCCATCCCATATGATTCACATGTGTATCCTTTTAAAATATTAGAAGATTATATACCTCTAAATTCTCATCAATGAAATAATTACTTGATCCTTTCTACTTAAAGTGTCTCCAACATAATTTTCTTTACTAGGATGGTAGTGGATTGAGTATTCATAATACTTGATTAGATTTAACCATCACCTTGATACATATTCATATATTTATGTCTAAATATATACCTGAGTATTTTGTGATGTGTATATATTTCACACTTCTCTTCAAAGAGATAATGCCACCATATTTTCAAAGTGAATATCATTGTATCAAATTCCAGATCACACATTGGGTAGTTCTATTCATTAAATATAAACTTAATTGAAGAATATGATATCACTTGGTTATTATATATTAACACACAACCCAAGACCATATTTTAAGTATCAATGAATACAAAAAAATTACACTTGTGGGTAGTGTGTGTACAGGTACATTGATAAATCTCTTTTTCAACTCCTTGAATCTCTCTTCATATTAATCATTCCAAGAAAACACGACTCCCTTATGATTTAGATTAGTTAAAGGGGTTTTCATTCATGAGAAATGTAATGTCTTATATTTTACATGTATTATTATTTTGGATATTATATGATTTCTTTTAGATGAGGCACTTGGATGACCTGAAGTTCTGAGGCCCAGTGTGCCTAAAATAAATTTTTTAAATATATTTGATATATTTAATAGAAAACAATCATATTTTTCCAAAAAAATGTGGAATAAATTATAAATAGATATGGGGATAATAAATATAAGGGCATCTTTGAGTTCGAATCACATGTTTTACCCAAGGAATGACTTAACATTATTCAGTGCAGGTTGTTTGTGAAAAAGTCATCCTAAGTGATGAAATGAATAAAAACAATTATTTCATTTACATTGATGTAGTGACCAAAAATATTTAAATATATTTTTAGGGATCATTTCTATATGAGCTATATAACCCTAGAAACATTGGAGATCCATTTGAGAGTGCTTTGAGGATTATCTCTCAAGAGATTAGTGAAAGATCATGGATCGAAAATCAACACACCCCAGATTCAATAGATCTTACCAACGATGTTGATGACGTATCATTATTCATTAGAGATCGAACCAAATCAAAGTAGGGAATTCTTATTATTTTTTATTCCCCATTATTGATTTCTTTAAAGAACCCTGAATAATCATAAAAAAACTGATTTGCGGTTCGATTGTCTTGTGGAATGGGTTAGAATTACTAATGTTAGAGAAAAATTTTATTTGTGATTAATTGTTGTTTCATTGATTTTAATTATAATGAAAAATTATTAATATCAACACAGACATCGATTGAGGACTTTTTCTCTTAATTGTTTATGTTCTTTTCTCCCCTGATTCATCATTCATCACAAGTTTTCATTGTTTGTACCATGTCTTGAAAAATCCTGATCAATCGAACATTTCACACATGATTATTAGTAAAATGATCCAATATCAGAGATTTTGGTTTGAGATGACATGACAGAGGTGTAATGATTGAGATAGAGTGATTAGGATGATAGAGAATACCTGAAATCACATTCTTCAGTTAACATCAATGAATAATGATTTGATCTATTTTCTAAGAATATTTGGTGATAAAACACATTTTTTGATCACAGAAAGGTTTAGAAGAGATTGGATCTTCAATTTTGTTGTGAAACGATTACTAGATTTAAGAATGGAGATTCCAAATCATACACGTAGTAGAATCAAGGACTCTAGGAAATCCCACAGAACACGGTATGTAAAAAGGATCTACACGCCATGTGGGGCCCCTTTAGTGTCATCTAGGATTTCATGATATGTTTAGGAATCAAAATACATGCGACCCCTATCAAACGACATGTGGTTCCTCTTGTGTGAACTCGAAATGTACTTAGAAAGGTACAAAAACATGGGGTGGACTAAACAAACTACCTACACTTGTGTACTACCCCACACGGACACAACCTTGACCAGGTATATGGGTTAAGCCATGAATTGGTACATAGACATACATACATGGTCCAAAGCCCTGTACTGATACATAGGTTGACTACAAAGTCATCCTACATGTTCTGTATCACTACACGGACAAGGGATGAAGACATGGGACGTTTACATGGTCATGAACTAGGGTTAAAGAATATGGCGTGTGACCCCTACTAGACATCGTGTACTCTTTTCTACATGGCTTAAATCCATTTTCTTAAGTGACTTTGAATAAATTTTTTAGGGTTTTTTCTCCTTATCCTTTCCCCAAAGGTTGGTATAATACCATTTCCTACTCCTAGGACAATGATCCTTTTTTTAGGACTTCATGTATACAATCATTGGAATTCATATTAGAGGCCTGGAGTGAGATAATCTATTCATTTTTGTTTGGTAGGTGGAGTTATCTGTATCGACATGAACAAAACTATGTGGGTGTCAATCCTCTACTTAGTAGGTTAATCTAGATGGTGTTTTTGGTATCACCCCATGGCCTTGGAAGTAGTCCACATCTATGTATTGTGTTCTATTCGGACTATCAACATGTATCTTTCTTATGATTAGACCCAACTAGTAGTACCTCTTGGACGAATGTCATCTATAATATCAGACTTAGGAGTGTGTTCTCTCATATGAGTGTTTCATGGAATCTTCGAGTTGGAATCCTAAGATGATATATTATGGTTGTGTCTTACCTCCAAAATGTGTGTCTTCGAATGAGTATATCTAGATATTTTTTTATATGTGGTGTAGACATATTTCTATACATATCTATATGTATTTTCGTTGTTGTATTATTTTTTGTTTTGGGGGTTTCATTATGAGTATTATTATACTCACCCCTACATAGGCTTTTCCTGTACATGTCATGTCTTGTGCAGACAATCGACCTTTTGAAAGAGTCATAGCAGAACCAAGACCAGATGGTGCATTGTGAGGTCAGACAGACTGAGGTGTGTTTCTATGGTTTTTCAGATAGTAGTCCATTTTCCTTCATGTTGGAATTGTTTTATAGACTCTTTGGGGTGGGCCTATATTTTGAATTTTTTACTTTACTTTACATCTTTTCATACTTTGGTTAGGGGATTTAGATTTATTAATACATAGTTTTCAATTGTTTTTTTACATTTAATTATTTTTATGGACTTGAAGTTGTGTGCCGATGTACAGGTACTTAGGATAAGTCCTCCCATGTAAGTGATATTCCTACTCAGTTCTAGTCACTAGCCCATATCCTATTGGAGGCATTTTTGTGTTATCGTGGCATGGGCCCCACTGGGATGAAACATGATAACAAATTTCTCACAAATAAATGATAGTACCCAACTAATCCACATAAAATATGGATATTTTTCACATATATTGCCATAAAAAATCCTTTAATTACTTCTGTATTTTAAGGGTCTATAAATATCCCATTGGTTGTGATAATTTACCCCACGAATGAAACTTTATTCAACCATAACTCACATTTTATATACTTAGACTAAAGATTATCCTTTCTTATGTTCTTTAGCACAATGTTAAGATTCTCCTCATGATCCTCCTGGGTTTGGGAGAATATTATAATGTAATTTAAAAATACTACCAAAAATTTGTCAAGGTAACCTCTAAATACTCTTTTCATAAAGTCCATGATGAATTATGGAGTATTAGTTAGTTTCAAAGGCATTACTATAAACTCATAGTTCCCATACATTATGTGAAAAGCTGTATTGGGGATATATTTTTATCTTCACTCTGACTTGGTAATATCTCATAAATAGATCCACCTTGGAAAAGTATTGTTCTCTACATAGCTATTTGAACAAGTCTCCTCTCCATGGTAGATGATACTTTTCCTTTAACATGATCTTGTTGAACTCATGATAATTGATGCAAAGACTCATTGAACCATCATTCTTTTTTATAGAGGAGTGGTTCACCACATGGTGAAGTACTTGAGCTTTTGAACCCTTTATATAGATTCACATATCATTGTTTCTTCAGCTCATCAAGTTCTACAACAGCAATTTTCTATGGAGTCTTGCATAATGGTATTTCCCCATGTATAATCTCAATTGAAAATTCAACCTCTTGAATAAGAGGAAGACTGGGAAATTCCATACGAAACACATTTTCATATTCCATAACAATGGGAATGTATTTTATGATGATATTTTCCTTAGACACAATCATTTTATCTATATATGATTACACATAGGGAAATAATATCCATGCTATATATATTGGTGCTAAATATGATTCATTCTCCTCTTGGGACTTGTACAGAATCGGCGGATGATTCATAATATGGATATTGATTTACTTTTCAAGGAAATTTATGTTGTCTCTTTATATGGAAATCCAATCAATACCTATAAATGCATAAAATTATACCAAATTGAATATGAAAAGTTTTTCTAGGATGTTCTTCACACAAATTTTGGAAAGGGAGGAGTAATATACGTGGGATATAATGATTTTTACATATAGCACTTTCACCAGCAACTCCACTTCCATGATTTTTGGAGGTTTTAGAGTAGTTATGATAAAATTATGTGATGTGAAGGAATTTGTAGAACCCAAACCAAAAAGTTTTTTCACTATTCATGAATGAATAATTAGCATACATATCACCACATCATTCTTGGGATCCACCTTAGTAGTTGTGATGGAAAAAGATCACCCTTTCTACCTTGGAGGTTATTGGTTGTCTCCAAAAACCCTTGTCACAATACATTGGTTTGACAATTTCCATAGTTCCTTGAATTTTAAGAAACAAACAATTCACCAATGGTTTACTAGAGTGATCCTCCCATCTAACACATTTTTTGATTTATCCTACTGGTGATCACTATTTTGTGCCCTTCCTGCACCTAAATCATCTCCTCATTCCCCTTTGGAAATTTCTGAGGTTCCTCTCTCAAAACCTTTGACAAGTGGGATGTTGAAATTTATTAGCACTGTTAGAATAATCCAACAAAATGCAAGAATTTAACTCCAACTTCCTCTTCTTTTCCCCATGATACCCTTAAGCTTCACTGATCTCTATTTAAAATTCAAGGGAACATTAAACAATTTTCTCATAGCTATAAAAGTCTTGTATCACCAGGGATTTCATAGATTTGATTTTATCCCTCCAAATAAGTAGTAAACCTTGAATTCAGGGCTAACGACAAATCTATAGGTTTATCAGGGAAGTCTTGTGAAGTTTTCATCATACAACTAGATAGACCCGTCATCTTTTTTCTTAAGGGAATAGAAATCCCTTTCTATTTTAAATCAAAGAGTACAAGGAAAATATTTAAAAAAAACATTTTCTGGATTTCCTTCTGCCCCATAACTTTGATCTCTTCCACATGATTCATATTCTCAATCAATGTTCACCATTGATCAACTTCACCCTCCACATGATAAACAGCATATAGAAAATTTACTTGTTTGGAACATTAAAGGATGTAGAAGATACTCTCCATGGGGTTGATCTATTGTTCTATGATTAAGGTATCATATGATCCATTGAATTTTGGACTACTTTTTTGAATAAATCTCTCAATCTCATCTTGCTCCCTCTTAGGGGGATTTGGATATTCTTCCTGATCCATGTTTCCATTTAGAACTTGATTCAGCTGAGAGATTTTCTCCATTAGGTTTTATATTAAATCAAATTCTTCTAACTATAAGAATTTATTTTATAAAATAGATTCCATATTTTGAATAATGATAATTAATATTAGTTAATACTTTTAATATAATTGTTGAACAATGTGTATAATAATTATAATAAATAATAATTACCAATGTAAAAGGAAAATTGGTTAATTAAGGGTAAAAATAATTTGAAAAACACTAGAAACAAAGAAAGCCTAATATTATGAATATTTATAATTCCTTTTTTATTGAAATTATTATTATCTTTATTTCATGTTTTTTAATTTATAAATGATTATGTGACCAGTTCGATAAAAATTTTATGTTTGTACGATAAAACACAAATTTTATTTTTTTAGTAATATGAAATTTAAATTAAGACATTTTTTTTGATGAATTAATGTATTTTTTAAATAAATTTTATTTTAATAACATATTATTATTAAATAATTTTTATTAAATAGAAATGATCATATATGTTTTGTGAATTCAAATGTAATTTTTATAAGGGTTCAAAAATTTTTATTATCAAAAAAAACCAAGAATTTATCAATAAATGTTAATTCAATTTTAAAAGTAAAAAATCGTATTTTTAGAATGTTATTTAGATATAATTAATATTATTTTTTTATCATAATTTCAAAATTATCTAATGTTTAATTTTTCATAATTTTCTGAGACATTCAAATTTTCGGGTAAAAATTAAATATCATATAAATATAAAATGTGTATTATGACATCATAATGACTTTAAAGTGAGGTAATAAATACTATAAAGGGTATCCATGAACAGATATACATGTTAAATTTAAAAATATATTATTTTATGTTTTTTCTATTAATTTTAGAATTCCATTATGAATCCTCCAAAACCATTAATATATTTCAAGGTCTTAAAATCATATATTTAAAATTATGAATCACATATAAATCAACATGTGTATTATTTAATTAAGTTTAGAACTTATAATTTGGACCTACAAGTATGTATTACACACTCCTTGATAATAGAGTAAAACATGATGAATGAATCCTTATTGTATGATCTTTGTGGCACAGTTAAGCATTATAATGAAATAAATGTGACGGTGTGCCTAGAATTATATATTTATCCAAGGCACTAGGTAGTGTTTTTTCTCATGAGACTTCATGATAAAACATGGAGTAAACCTGATTAATTATGGAACTTTTTCCATCATTATTTATTTTTAGTTATCATTAACTTATGTTTATGATGTAGTGTTTTAACTTGTTACAACATTTCCAATGTTTCCTTTATGTTTTCATGCCATATAATGCTTCATTTTTAAATTCAATTATTATTACTACTTTTATTACCCATTGATATGTCTATTGTCTAAAATTTATTTCCTTATTCATGTTATTCCATGTTTATTCCCTTACTGGGCTTTATATCTGACCCCTTTCTTGTGTATGTCCCCAGGTTATCCCATTTTGTTTTAAGTGAGATCAAGTTAAGGATGTTTTTAATATGGATTATTTATTCCCTATTTTAAGTTGTTATGTAATGTACCTAATTCCAAAATACACTAATATTATTGATATTTAAATTATTATTATGTATAATCTTATATAATAAGTCTTGAATTAATGTGTAATAAAGAGTACTGTTTTTATAGTTAGTATCTCAGGAAAGTTTTAGTTAATTTTAGGATTAGGATTAAAAAGGTATAGTGAAAGCCTTAGGTATAAGACTAATTATAAAAAAATACCAAAGGTATAGTGAAAGCCTTGGGAATAAGACTAATTATAAAGAAATACCAAAATTTTAGTAAGTATAGAGTAGGTGTTTTATCAAGAAAATACACTCCTTTCCTGATACTATAAGTTGATGTGGCTTCGGAACATATGTATATAGGGGTAAAACACAAAAACATCACATTGAGATATACTCAACTAGGAACCAATGCACAATAATTGGTCTTTCCGCCCACCTAGTTTGAAACTCTTGGGAGATATCCTTTGTTAAAATTATATTCTCATTATGAATTATTATGTTGGGAATAAAAAATTCCCATAATAATATATGAATGGAAATAGATCATTGGTAACAAAGATTGAAGCCTATAAATTCATAAGTTAAAAAATAAATTTAATTTATAAGTTACCCATTTAATGTCATTGGATTCCCCCTTTACGTGTTTTACAATTTAAAAATAATCATCCCTAATTTTCTTTTAATTCATTCCAATGGCCAGAAATAGGAAGAATCATGTAGAAACCCAATGTGAAGTGTAATTTGATGATTACACAAATGATATTTCCAACCCGATGGGTGCTGGAATCACAAGCATTATAATGATACACTTCAAGATGACTATGGTTCTGATTAGAAACCTAGATTAAGAGGAATGTCCAAATCCCCCTAAGAGGGAACAAGATGTGATTAAGACCATTATGTGAAAATGGCCTAAGAATTTAAATGGATCATTTAATTCCTTAATCACAGAAAAATGGATAAACTCTATTGAGAATATCTTTTCCATCATTCAATGTTTTTTGAAATAGATGGTTCTATTGAATATTTATCATAAGGAAGGATATTCTAATTAGTGGTATAAATTGTTCAATAATACAAAGCCTAAGGTTGTTATCAAAGTGATGGGGAAAAAATAATTATGTAAATGTATTTTGATAAATATTTTCCTTACACTATTTCACTTAAAATGGAAAAGGATTTACATTCCCTAAAGTAGAAATATGATGAATATATTAGGGAATATGAGTAAAAAATCACAATACATGCACAATATGCTTCTGTATTTTTATTTAATCCTGAATACAAGGTTGAAATATTTTTTGTTGGGCTAAAACCTAGTCTACGAAATGCCCCGATGATCTAAGACTTTGATAGTTATCGTGAAATTGTACAATATGAACTCAAAGTGGAAATAAATATCGATGAATCTCAAGGGAATCATGGGAATAAGAAGAAAAAAGTGGAGTTTAATTCTAGACATTTAATAGAGAAATCTAACGGTTCCATGAAATTTCAACAACCCACTTGTTAATGATGTGTAAAGAATCACCATAAGAATTTCTTTAAGGGGAATGAGGAAATTCTTTAAGTGTGGGAAGGAAGGGCACCTATGTAATGATTAACAAAAGAAGAAATTCACTAATTTGATGGGGGAAAGAAATGATCTAGTCAAACCTCAATGCATTGTTCACTACTTCAACATTAAGAAACCATGACACTTGGTAAACCAATTTACTAAGACAAAGGTTTTTTGAGATAACCAATAACTTCCAAGGAGGAAAGGGAGATATTTTTGAATCACAACCACTAGGGTGGATCACAAAAAAGATATAGGGATAGGTATTGTAGTTATTCATTCAATAATAGTGAACATACTTCACAGTGATCGCAGGGAGAATGTTTGTGGGGTACACCCTAGGGAGGGCCTTCAGAATGTACCGCAATGAGGGGAGGGTCTTCTCATTGCTTGACGTCTCTACGGGGAGGACCTCTGTTATCAGAGTGGTGAGGACAACCATCGTGATATGATTCTTGGATGCGCAGAGTGTCATTGCAACGTAACCCTTGGGGAGGACCTTCAGGGCAGGCCACGACAAGGGGAGGGCCTTCTTGTCATGATGAGACTTCACTACGGGGAGGGCCTCTGCAGTTACAACTACGATAGTGAGGACTACTATCATAATATGTGGTCCCACTACACTAATAGTGTTTGCAGTGTATACCTTGGGGAGGACCTTCAAGGTGGACCACAGCAAGTGGAGGGCCTTCTTGATACTTGATCTTCTGGTCATGTGGAGGGCTTCCGTGACTCGCATCAAAAGAGAAGCTATCATGATCGATCTTTATAAGCCCGTGGGGGAGGCCCCCACCGGTGCTCTGGGGAGGACCTTCAGAGCTGCTGGTAGCGACATTGCGGGGAGGACCTTCGCAACTACTACTGCTACTCCCATAATATGGTAATGTGTGGTCATGGTTTTGAGCCTTCAATATGTTCTTAGCAAAATTGGGGACCCCAGCTTCTAGAAGAGAGGAGTCATGAACCCTCTCTTTATTTTCTGGATGCCTTCATCGTGTTTGGGGCACTTTCTTGAGGGTAGCGGGGATCGTTTTCTATTGATAACGGCCTTCACCTTTGGTTACCTTTCTAATTGGGCCCTGTGATGCTATCGGGATATACCGACGAACATCTTGACTTTTAGCTGGTATATATGTCTTCTCTGGAGCATCCACCGTGATGGACAGGTGTCCCCTAGTTGGAACGAGTGAAGCTACTCGATCTGGTTGCCCTTGTATCGCGGAATATGGTCGATGAACCTCCTGGGTGGAAGCAGGGATGTAGATCTGCTCTGAGGTTGCTATCTCATCTCTTAGATGAGTCGTCTCAATTGGGGATATGGGCTCACGGGCCCAAGTCCTTGTTTTTGCCGCTAATGAAAATACCTTCTAGTGAGTCTGCAAGATATGATTTGGGATCGATACCTGCTCCTCCATCATTTCCAGGATATGCAGAGAGACATCTTTGGATGGAACGAGTATGAAGGCTCATTCTGATATTGGAGTAGGAATATCCATCTCTGGTCCTCCAGTGGTCAGTGGGTACTAACAATTCACCTGTGTCGGGGCAGGTGAATGAGTCTTCCCCTGTGTCGGGATATACCGGTTTATCTCTACGTTTGCTGCCACATCGGGATGGCGGACTTTACTTGCATCCACAGAGAGATGGACCTGCATATGTTGGTTCCCCACCGTAACGATTCAGTGCCCTTTGTTGGCAGAGAGACATGCCCTCCTATTAATAGTCGCCACATCTCAATGGTGGGATTTCTTGATCTACACCACATCAGGATGGTAGGTGTCAGGAGCATCTGCTTGGTGCTGGTTCTGAAGGTGCTGGGTTTCCACCACGTCTGGTTGGTGGGATTCATGACCCTGGATAGGGATAGGTGCATTCTGGGTAGGTGTCGTCCTATGTGGGTGACGAGCTTGATGGAGCTCGGCGGGGATGCACGCCTGCTCGTATGATGCCGCCATGTCTGGATGGCGGACTTTGGAGGAGCAGACAGGTGTATGTGTCTGCTTGCAATATTTCTCTGTGACTGGGCAGTGGAGCTCCTCCTCAGGGACAAGGTTGATGAACGGTCCCTGGTTGTATGTTTTCCGCCCTCGTCGGGTGGTCTGAGGGGCCGGAGCTCGGGGAGCATGGGCCTGGATCCTCGGGGTGACATCCTCCTTAGCGTGAGATTATTGAGTCGTGGTGTGACCACGATGACGTCTTCTGGCGGGGGCCTTAGAGAGGAACCCCCCATTCAGCAGGGATGAAGTCCTCAGTGTCGACCTCATCCACCTCCCTATGATAAGGTAGGTACGCATTATCTCATTCCAGGGATAGACTCTTGAAACGGTTTGAGACAGCAACAGGAGTCATCTGGATCTGCTTTCGCGGCCGCGGATGGGCTGGTGACCGGAAGTTCTTGGGGGATCGGAGGGCATGCATGGCCACCTCCACCATCGATAGAGTACCGTTCAAGTGGTACTCTCAGATCAATGTATCTGAGACCCAACGTTGAAGACACTGAGTAGGTGATGGGGTCCTTCATTGGTGAGGATGTCTGGTCATTGCGTTTCTTTAAGTACGTGTCTGTGAGTTCCTCCGTAATGCCATTGGATCGAAGGGAGTTCATATTGGTACTAGTAAAATATTTTAACAAATACAAACAACAAACCCATCAAAGCAGCATCTCATTATCCCATTCGTAATTAATGACCTTTTTTGGCCCTCCTTGTGAGTATAAGGGGGAACAGAGTGGGATTAGGTTAAATATGTCATGCTTGGTTAAAGATTCACGTCGGGTTCACCGTTTTTGTTTCGACTAAGGGTGGGAAGACCGACACACCTGAAGGTCGATCTTACAGAGGTATGAGTTATGCTCAATTGCTCAGGTCAGGTATATCGTTATTCATTTCGAAACACCCTACGGTTCAATATCCAATGATCCATGGACCTGCTTTCCCAAGGCAGGCGTTCACTGGGTAATTCGGCCAGCAATGCATAAGAACTCATATTATTCGAGAGGATGGGAATTTAAGCTCATCGCACCCTTTTGGGGGGAATTATTACCTATTCTAGGACTCTCTTATAGATTTAAGATGTATTCATATGTTCACAAAACTTTGGTTTATCCCCAAGAATAGTATCCATGGATTACCCCTTAGTTGGCCATGATCAACTACTCGCAGGGATGCGGAGTCATTTTGGCCCGAGGTTTACCATCCCTCATTGGGATTAATGACTCCGAGGAGTTTGGACTCATTGAGATGGAACATGTTTGAAGCCTCATAACTGGGCGCTCTAGAGTTTATTGTCATCCATGGAGGACAGATAATGACTTGAGCGTTTGGATGGTACCCGTGATACGGGCTTCTTACGTATCCTCATGAGAGGAATCAAAATCCACATAGTTCGGTGCCACTTGACGGGACACATCACCTTTAAGGTCGTGCGACAATGACCCAACCGTACAGTTAAACGTCTTGTGGAAAGGACACTAGGTAGAGAGATTCCGAGTCAAAGTTGGTGCGGGACTTACGCCGAAGAGGCCCGAAAGACCCAAGGGAAGCGATCTTATGTGCATAGATACGGTCCTCCTGGGATCATGAGGACATGGTCTGAACGTGATGGATGTGTATTAGACTTAGATATCATGATTTCACCTTGAGGAGGTTTCCTATGTATCCCGGTTGGTCGAGGATCAAATTCCACGTAGTTCTGGGAGATTAGGGCTTACACGTGAATGTTTCCTGTTGTTGGGATTGAACCTCGGGGAGGCGTCCTATGTACCTTGTTTATGAAACAGGGATCAAAATCCACGTAGTTCTTTTTGAGGGGCATTATTGGGACTTACACATGGTTAGTGGCCCGAATTGGGATTGAACGTCAAGGAGGCTTCCTACGTACCCTTCTTAGGAGAGAGAGATCAAAACCTGCATAGTCTGTTCAATAGCTGTTGTTGTGTGGATGTCATGGCCATCACAAATCTCTAAACCCTCGTGAGTCATGCTCAGTGTGAGAAACAAGAGAATGCGACAGACCTGTAAATCCTTGCACATTCTCCCTACCGAGGGAAGGGGAGGAAGACGATGAGTGGAGGAGAATTCTAGGTCCACTGGACTCTCCTTCTCCCTGATGTTGGAGGAAGGTAGGAGTCGCACAGCGGAGCAATGAACCTTCCTAGAATGGAGGGGAAGGCCATTGGCTTCCGGTGAGGATGGTGTGGGGCTTACTCCAGGAGGGATGCCCAGCCACTCCCAGGATAGGGGAGAAGTACTCGCCACTGGCGCTTGTCAAAATGAAACGAAAGGGGGATCCCTCAATCCTGGTGAGCGGAGAGGCACAAAGGGGACTCCCAAGCTCATAACCTGCACTACTGTGGGAATGTGAACCCATGAATGCTTTAGGAATCTACTCAAGGGTCAGGGAAACCCCTTTCTCCTCGCCTACTGTGGGTATGTGAACTCAAATTAGCTCACTGATGCGCCTAAAGGTTTCATCATACGGGTCCAGTGGATTTGGTAGAGGACTTGGCTCGGGGCCAGTGAATAGGCCAGAGAAGGGATTGCGGAGGATCGGACTGAATTGGAAGGGTTTTATCTGGCTACAAGAATGGGAACACCAAAGGAGTTGGTGGGCCGAATGGGTGCATAAGGGGTGGTTCCCTTCACGTAGGGGGGGTACTACGTGGCTGGAGAGGTCGTCTGCATACTAGTGTGGTACGCGGACTGATACGCATCCCGCGTACCAGGGCGGTATGTGGCTTCAGGTTCGACCTGCGTACCAGGTTGGTACGTGGTAGAGTCTACGCGAGCGGTGGTGGTCAGGGACGTCACCGGTCGGGGGTTTGTCGGTCCGGGTTTCACCCACATATAAGGGTGCTACGCGGTGCATCAGATCGAAAAACTAAGCTCCTTCCTCTGAAATCCTTCCTTCAGAAGTCGATCTCCAAACCCTCTCATCGATGGAGTCCGATCAATCGATCCCTCAATCTCCAAATCCCTCTACCCGAATTCGATCGATCCCATTTTTCCCCCCCTCGACGTCCCTTTATAGAGGGGAGGAAAGGGGTGTATATGTGGTCATGCGACACATTTTGCGGAGGCCCATGACCGAAACCCAATTTACGGATGACTTGGTCAATCTGCAACTCGCGGGGGGCATTGAATGCACCTCACCTGCGAACCAAGTCAGTTCGAGGGGTGCTTTTCTGCTACGCAAGGATCTTCCTCTGTTCCATGAATGATAGCATGTGCGGCACGGGCCAGTTGGTGCGGTTCATGGTGGGGGCGGTCCGTGACGGTAGACCGGCATGGCGTCTGCCCTACTTCGCGCCCACAGAGGGGTTCCTGACTCCATTTTGTAGACGATGCTAGTCTACGGAGGGGGCGGCTCACTGAACCTACCGCATACCATCAATGTTGAAACGGTTCGTGGACCGGTCAGTCCTTTGTTAATGTTTGAGTATTCTTCATGTGTTTACCCGATCCTCTAAGGGAAATTGGGTAGAATCCTTTCTCAAATTAAGTGTAATTCTCATTCGTCTTTGCAGATTTTTCAGGACCCTATAATCATGATTTCACAAAGTAAGTATATGACACATTAAGGGTGAGAATTATATAATGTGAAAATGATTTCATTTGTTTATAAAAATTCACAAACAAATGGTTATATTCTCTTTTATGTCCCTTACTAATATTTTTTTGTGCTCGTCCCATGTTTTAAAATGTTTTTCATGGGGTTTAATTATTATTTTGAGAAAATAAGAAGCCAAGCTGAATATAATGGAAAACATTCATGAAAAGAAATCATGTTTTATAAAAAAATTATTATGGAATAAATGGATACTTTTCTAGTTGTATCCTCCTTTTATGGTTGTGTATTGACATGTATTATGTCCTAATTATCTAAAAAATATAATTTAAAAAAATATTTGTGAATGTAATAAGTGTATTCTTGTTGAATTAACTTGATTATGTAATGTTTAAGGTCATGTTATTATAGTCTGAATCAGAGCATGGTTAAGATAAATTTTTGTGTTAGTAAGATTTTAAAAGAATATTATAAATGGTTTTACTCAATGGTTAATTTGAAATGATTTTAATGTCATGAATTTACCCTGTATTATTTTTTAAAATATTATATGGAATTAATTCGAGACCAGGTGTTGAGACTGCATTTGATTTTGAGTCCTGGTGTGACCGAAATAAATTTTTGAAATATATTAAATAGTTTAAATAGCTCACATGAGCGGTTTTCATAAAAAATAGGAATAACTTATAAACAGCTACACAAATCAAAAATCTTAGTGCTCCATTACGTTCAGATCAACGACTTTACATTAGGTGATTCTTAACATCAGTTGGCACAGGTCATTTGTGAATGTTAGTTTTTGGATGTTTTAATGAATAAAATATATTAAAGATTTATTTTATTTTTACATTATGTAGTGATGTAGAGATGCATTTTATATTATGAATTAGCATCTTGGAAAGGGACACAGGGTTTGAATTCATAACCCAAGTGAAATCCCTAAGAGCTATGGTGAGGAACCTTGGAAAAATATCTCGACGAACAATGATGAACAGTGGATTGAGATCATTCTTGATATATCTCTATAATCAAAGAATCCTTGACAATGAATGATCCAACCTCGAGGTAGTGTATTGTGATTTCAATTCATTATTTCATTTTTTATCAATGATAAATGTGGATCAACTGATTAACAGGTTGGACCACTATTCAATCATTCTTACAGGATGGGATGATCGTGGGATTGATTTGGGGATGATTATGTTTGTTGTTTTGTTTATCTTGTTGATCATTCATAAGGGAACAGATCGAGGCCTCAATGAACAATGGTCGAGGTTCATTCCTCAATTTTTTTCTATGTGAATTTTCTTCCCCCTCTTTCACACACATTCTTCATTCATCACGGGATATGTATGGATGATTGTTCAACCTTAGATTCATGAAAAAATGATCTGAGATTGCTGGTCTGACATTGGGATGACCTAGAGGGCATGTGTTGGTGATGGTGAGGGATAGATCAATGTAGTTTGGGAGATATCATTCTCCAATCGTTCTTCAAGCAGGTGATTATAATCAGATTTTAGAGCCGATCGAAGGATCGAAACTCACCAATTCGGTGCTATGACTATGAAACAACATTGGATCTTTAGGTTCAGGATGAATAGAGCAATGAATTGAGAACTGGGGGGATCAACCAAGGTGGATGGGGAAAAAACTACAAATATGGAAAATCGTGATGAAAACCACATGAATTCTATGATACACACCGTGTTGGCCCCACTGAGTGGTGGATACAGTTTCAAGGAGCCATAAAGAGTCACATTGTGTGTGACATCTATCACACATTGTGTGGATGCCTCCTTGAGGCTTGACGTGTATCTCAGGGGATACATAGATAAGGGGTGAAGTAGACGACATGTACTTCCCCACACGACCAAACCTAGACCATCTACATGGGCTACTCCATGTACTGGTACATGGGAAGGATGAAACGGGTTGACTTTGTGTATCATCACATGGCTAGGGAACACAAGAAAATTCCTCATTTATGGACACAATGTCTAATCCTTTCTACACATCCTATATACCTTTTCTACATGACATGTTTCTTGACATAGGTTGTTTTACATGGGCAGTACCTGAGGTCAAGGGGCACGGCATCTGATCCTACTACATGCCATGTATCCCTTTATACATTGTGTATATCCCTTTCCACTGTATCTTTTACAATTTTTATTAGGGTTTGTTTTCTTGTTTATTTCCCTAGAGGTTGGTGTGTATCATTTCCTATACACCGGAGTATGATCCCTTTAGAAGGACTTCTTGAATAGAGTTATTAGAATCCCCTGAGAGGCCTAGAGAGGGATCCTCTATTCCTTCTTCACGTCCTAGGTAGAGTTCTAGGTATATACATGGCCAACTTTACCAGGCATTGATACTTTACATAGTAGGTTATTCCAATATGGTGTTTTTTGTATTACCCCATGGCCCTGGTTATGATCCTCATCTGATGTATCATATCTCTCATCAGATCTATCATTGTATCTCTCTCTCTCTCATGATAGTTTTTGGTGAAAAATACTTCTCATATACACATAATCAATGCCATCAGAATCAGGAGTGCATTCTTGTAATGCCCTAACCCAAGTTACCCAGAGCCGGTGCATTATTTTAATGCATTCGCATGATTACAATGAATCAAGTCCCGAAAGACCGATCAGTTTAGCAGTCTTGGAAAATAGATTACATACATGGATGTTACATTACACTTTCTAACAAACAACACAAAAAAATAATCCTTTGAGAATACCATTACTCCCTTAGCTTAACCCTGCATCTCAAACATAAAACACTTCTTGGGATCCTGGGAAAATTAAACATAAGAAATGGGTGAGATCAGATACTCAGT
Source organism: Viscum album (assembly GCA_963277665.1). NCBI lineage: Eukaryota > Viridiplantae > Streptophyta > Magnoliopsida > Santalales > Viscaceae > Viscum > Viscum album. Next base: position 1,497,364,855 of record OY728142.1, read on the forward strand.
AAGGGTAAATAATTTAGAGGAATCTATAATCTTTTCAGGAAAAATGTGTAATAAAAACAACATCCTTTTTAAACATAATATTGAACATAATATGGAAAAAATAAATCAAATATCACCATATAATAGGCACATGGATATTCTACTAGTCAAATAATCACATGTAATAACTAATTTCATAATGAGGGAATTTATAGTACAAGACTTTAATTTTTGTGTTATAGCCTCGTGCAAGGACTTATGGGCTAACTATAACCAGACCCAAACCCGGAGAGCCTCTGTAACTAGACTCCATCCCAGAGAGCCTCTGTAACCAGACTCCAACCTGGAGAGCCTCCGTAACCAGACTCCAACCCTGAGAGCCTCTATAACCGGACTCCGACCCAGAGGGTCTGCTATAACCAAACCCCAACCCGGAGGGCTTACTTTTACCGGTCCTCAACCCAAGACATACTAGTCCAATACATTCATCATAAGAAACATTTGAAATATTACATAAACATTCTTATTAAAACTAGCATACAAAATGTCAATACTTTATCCATAAACCATGAATGGTATAAATATAACAAATCCACAGTCAGAAATATCACAAAACATTCAATAAAATATGGATGATTTGTATCATAATAAATTAACTTCAAACAAACTTAAAATCCATTAAAGGATGTTGACATATATAAAAATGATCAGTAAAATTCTTTGAAAGAAATACCCCTTTTCTAGGAAATAGTTTAATATTATCACAATTTATAAAGGTAGTCATTTAAAATGGATTTTTGAATCAATGTGTCCCATACCACTTTGAAACGTTTTAAAAGAATTGTCATTTCAAAACATTCATGTCTGTATAAATAAATCCTTAAAATCACTTTGAAAACATGGACATTAATTAAAAGGGTTTAGAAAGATAGATATTTAAAACATTTAAAATCATGATCTAGTTAAATAGAACCTCCCATAAAACCTTAAAAGATTCCTTTTGAAATCATTTTTATAAAATATGGGTATCTATGATTAGTATTTCCTAGAAAATACTTACACATGAACAATCTCGGATAATAATGATATTGAGTAAATGACCCTTACCTCGTTGTAATAAACCGAGTGGTATGAAAAAAAGTCAATAACCACCAAATGAATCACAGAATATCATGAATATTAAGAGAATCATGGTAATATATATCAGATGGCAGTACACAATACACCACATGCAATAAATAAGTGTTGAACAATGGAAATCTCACGGAATTAAAAGTGAGATAAGAAACCCCTTACCTTGAACTTTCCTTTGGTCGAGGGTAATTTTAAGATTTGGTATAATGACCATTGTATGTTATTAGATTATACCAAGACCATATACATATTTATTATATCATACATTATTCATTTATGACTTTATACTACCAATTTAATAATGACTATCATGTTAAATTAACCTTTTGGGTAATAATCGCTTTCTTTATCGTACATATTTTAACTTGTTATTATTGACCGTATCATTTAGGTCATGATTTAAATAATTACAGAGTATAAAAATTTATTCATATATCATATATATTTAGAATATAAATATTTATAATAGATAGATATATGAAATGTAAAACACCATTTATGGAGACGGTAGGCCATACGTACTCATAAACGATGTTTCTGTTTTCATATCGTATTGAATGGAAGTAAGTGAACAAGATATATGTAAGTAAATAAATACATATATATATAGATATATCCCTAGTATCATTATTATTTCATATATTACATACATATTAGTAATATATATTTTTATAATCATCGATGGATAGTGAACGTAGAAATGAATCTCATCACGTCGTGGAGATGGTAATCTGTATGTACGCACGAGCGACAATATCATTTTCTTAAAGGTGTGGAATTGGATGGTATATTAGTTTTATAGATACATTATCATGTTATTTTCATTATTTATATACATATTACTCATCATTATATCCATCCAAATAACATAGTGTTGAATAACAAATTACACCACGGTGTAGAGACGGTAAGTTGTACGTATGCACGCATGGTGAAATTATCGTTCATAAGACGGATAGAATAATGAATATAGTTGTGACATATTTATAAAAACATCACAATATATAGAAGATACTAGAGTTATTATTTTTGAATAGAAACAACAAAGAAAGAGTAAGTGGAAGAATAAGAGAACTTGAAAGAGGGTGGTGAAATCATTACCTCTTCTTCAGGTTCTTCCTTTTGATATGATCAAAAGGGATCCTTAGGTTAGATTTATGACTAATTAAATGCCTCTATGATGAAGTTATGATAGTTGGGATGATATTTGGGAAGTTTTTGGCCAATACAAATGGCTTTGGAGGTGTTAATTTGAGAGAAGGGGAAGTTCCTTTTATAAGAGGGGTGCGGGGAACCTTAGGAAAAAGTTAAAATATTATTTTATAATAAATTTATTTTAGGTTTCTAATGGCTCCAAAATAAACTATTTAAAGGATAATGTGGGTATGGGTCAAAAACCACTCATACAATAGGTTTTAGACAGGTTTAGGTCACCATATTAACCTTAACGTTTAGATTTAACTCTTAGTTAAATAGTTTGACATTAACCATGTCTCTTTTTATTCTTATATTATATGGTTAATAAACATACTATAAAATTCCAATATAACCCCGATTGGTTCATTAATGTCATATATATTATTATATAAGTATTTTTTCTGAAACATCGATTTTTAGGACTATTATATCAATTAATAGTATAATATTTGTTTTAAAAACTATTTTATGTCAATTTTGACACTATTTGGTATTTTTTTTGTTAAAGTCATAAAAGCATGATTACTTCGCAAAAATTTGTTCTAACCAACTCTAACATGTCATAATAACCTAAAAAATTAGTGTAATGTAAAAAAAGTTTCAAATTACATTTATTTGGATATTTATAATGTCAATTATTTTAATCTTTCATTAATATGGTAATTAATGTATCATCATTGTGTCATAAATAAATTTAATTATTTAATATCTAAAAATTATAAATAAAATACCATTATGTATGAAATCTTTTTTAATTTATAATTAATATTTATAGTCTAATTTATCTTATGTATAACTCTATATTAAAAATGTTTTAGTTATTAAACTTTGATTTTAACTCTTTCAACTTTTCTTTGAATTAAATAATAATAAATGTCCTAATCTAATCTAAGTGGACCTAAAGGATAATATTTTATTAATAAGGTTCTTTTTCGTCGAATTACACTTATCCAATAGAATTAGGACTTGTGTTATGGTAAGAATAATATCATTTTTTCCCTTAATCACCTAATTTACTTTTAACCATGTTAAATAAAAGTAAAAATTTACTATTCACCAAAAATTATTTTCATCTTATTGAACAACATTTTACTTACTAATATCAACTGCGTATCTTTGATTTTTTAAATTTAACTCACAGAAGCAGTAAAATTAAGTTTTATGTAAATTTGAAAATGCTCCTAGGAGGTGGGTAAAAAACGGTAAAAAGTTCAATAAAATATTAAAATATCTAAAATTATTATAAAATGACTCCAATTAATTAAATATAACATATATAGGTATTAAGTAACTATTTTGACCTAAAATAAATTTAAATAAAATAAATAATTATTTAAATAAATTGTCGATTTTAAACAATAACTCGGTGTTTTTCATTATTCATCAAAAAATTGAAAGTATTCAAAAAAATACCAAAACTTCAGCCTAAGATAATTTTGAAATTCTGAATTAGAAAATGAATTCTATATTACCAAAATTAATATATAAAAGTTTCATTTATTAATTTAAAATTAATTCCCTTTGAAAAAACCAAAAGGCGTATTTTTAAGAAATAATAACTATCAAAAGATTGACACTTGTTTATGTCTAATTTCAAAAGTGAAATTACTTAAAATGACCATCATTGGATTAAATGGTAAAAATATAATCTATTTATACTTCCAAACCATTAAAATGTATAATTTAACACTATAAATTATTTTGATTAAAAAAGTTGTTTTCAGTTAAAATATAGTATTTTTCACTATTCACCCATATATAAAAGTTATCAGAAAAACACCAAAAAATTATTGAAACTAAATTCATATGTCCTGATTCTAAAGAAGAAGTTTATTTTGTCAAATTTAATATATAAAATTTTCATATAATGGATTTAAACAGGGTTCACCATTAAAACGCGGTAAAAGTGCATTTTTTGAAAGATACTTCTTTTATCTAAAAAAATGAATTTGTTCTCAAATTATGTCTATGCAACTCATAATATGGATTCTAAAATTATATGGATTATATAAAGTTCAAAATTCACTTAATACTTTTCATAACCGCTTTTGAAAGGTTAGTTTGGTAAGTCGTGGTGCGGTTGAACTCAGTGTTGTGTGTAGTGCAAGTTATTGAATTACTTTAAAGAAATAACATACTATGAAATCATGGGGTGTTACATGATTTCATCATTTAATAAATTGTGTCCTCGCAATTTGAAATTTTTCTTTGAAAATAAAAGGTTGAAAATAGAAAATACCTTTATGGTAAAACCCACATCAGAAATTGGGATAATAAAATTTAGTCTTAATAAGAGGAAAAGGGGAATGAAAAAAGTCACCACCAAATTATGATCTTGATTAGGAGAACATTGGTGCAAATTAGAGACACATAACTGGAGGAAAAAATTAAATATTTATAGGGAGTGATTGAGTTCATCAGTCACAAACAATTGTAGAATTGAGTGCCTCAAAGCCATCAATCTATAATGATTTAAAATATCATCGGTTGAACAAAACATAAGGTATTAGGATAACAAATTTTTAGTTCCAATATCCCTTACTGAAAGTTTAAGAATTAATTTATACATAGAATAAGAGAAGAAACAAATATATATATATACTTCAGAAGTAGAGTCCTATCCTTTAACTAATTTCTACCACAAACTCATCTTTCCCTCTAAAAGATAATATAACTTAAAAAATATATACTATTTATCCTATTTGTATAGGGTTCCAAAAAATGAATTTATAATTCACCTATCAGACCCTTTAAAAAAAGAAACTACATTATACAATCCAAGGACTTCATTTATTCCAGTGGTAGGCGATAAATCCCTATCACACTATGGTTGTGGGTTTGATTCCCATAGCTTTGTACGACGCGATGAGTTGTCACACGGTATTTGTGTTGTACTTTTATAAAAATCCAAAAAATAACATTAATAATAGTATCCAATTCCAAAAATAATCCATTCCAACCTTTAAACATATCCAAAATACTTCTATTCAAACTCATAGTCCAAAATTTATAAGAAAGTTAAACACAATGAAGATCCTTTTTGCCACATAATAACTTCTGAACACCTTCATCGTGTATTATTTTAAAACACTGAAACATCCTGAATTACCATAAAACATTATTGATTACATTCATTCTCCTTTATTTTTTATAGAATACTGTATATACTCCTTATATCCAAAAATTTTGTAAACTCCAACAATGATGGAATTTACAAATCATTAATCCGTTTCAAGGAATTCAAGAATATCCAATATAATTTATCCAAATCAATCATCTCTTATTCCAAAATCACTACCACATTATCAGGACCATATTAAGGATTACCTTTCCTTCAACCATGTATTTTCCAAAAAGTTTAGCTTACAATTATGTCACTTTTTTTAGAACCATATAATCTCAAATCCTCAATAAAATAGTACCGCGGTACAATCCTTATATACTCAACAATTATTATAACATGTATATCATTAATACAATACTCAAATTAAACAATACTTTAATAACAACTTAATAAATCTAATCATTCCACTTCATCTTTGGTAGTATCATAACTTTGTTATTATCCAATAGTATCATTTGGGGTATACTCTGATAATTTAGACATTGATTCGCGTAGTGACCCAACTCCTTGCAGATGAAGCATTGTACACATGAATCCTTTTTATTATCCTTACAATCACGTACTTGGTGTCCTTTTTCTCCACACTCATAACAAACTCACATTCCATTAGAGAATTTCCCAAGGTGATTATTTCCACAATTATCACATATGGGAAAATCCTTCTTTCCCATCTTCCCTTTATCCATATTTCTCTCTACCATCCTTTTCTTCTCTGCCTTCCCTTCAAAGACATAGGACTCAGAGAATTAATTACATATCTTATTAACACATGATATTATTTCTTCATATGTTGAGAATACATGGGACACTATTTCTCTTATAAATGTTGGCTTAATACTATGAAAGATATGATACTTCTTACACTTTGGATCATACGTATTGTTTGAGTTTCCATTCCTTCTATCGGGTGACATTTCTAAACAATGGCATACACTATGTCAGTTTATGATTCTAAATTCATAATTCCAAACTTGTAAAATAGTTAACATAAATTGAACAGTTTGTGGATATAATCCATAATCATAAATATGTTTTCATTGAGGAAGTATATACTCATATACCCTTCCTAATAGTTTGTAATGAAAATGAGAATTATCCTAAGCATATCCCCTAGGAGTGTCGTAACCAAGAGTGCAGTAAGTCTCGTTGTCGTGCACCAGTTCCCACTCGAGTCTAGCTCAAAATAGTGTTTTTGGGTTTTTCCCTTATGTACATCTATGCCAGAGCCGCCTTTACCTGATCGTATCCAGACATAGATGTATTTCTTGTAAAACTCACAAAATCTCTACATTACCAAAATTCTAGGAAGTTCCTCTATAAGAATCCTCAAATTCTATCTTAGGGTAATGTACTCTAATCATATTTTATCTCAATATAGTTTCCAAGGTTATTTCAAAACATCCTCTAATACTAACGGCACCACCCTTACCTCAGTTACCTAGAGCCGGTGCATTATTTTAATAAATTTGCATGATTACAAGGAATCAAGTCCCAAAATACCGATCAGTTTAGTAGTCTTGGATAATAGATTACATATATGGACGATACAGTACACTTTATAAAATACAACACACAAAAATAATAATTTGATAATTCCATTTCTCCTTTAGCATAACCCTGCATCTCAAACATAAAACACTTCTTGGGATCCTAGGAAAATAAAACATAAAAAAGGGGTGTGCTCAGATGATCAGTAAGGGTAAATAATATAGTGGAAGCTATAAACTATTAAGGAAAGATGTGTAATAAAAACAACATCCTTTTTATACATAATCTTGAACATAATATGGAAAAAATAAATGAAACATCACCATATAAACAAGAACATAGATATTCTACAAGTCGAATAATCACATCTAATAACTAATTTCATAATGAGGTAATGTATAATAACGAACGTTAAATTATATGTCATGGCCTCGTCCCAGGACCTATGGGATAACTGTAACCAGACCCAAACCCGAGGAGCCTCTGTAACCAGACTCTATCCCAGAGAGGCTCTGTAACCGGACTCCAACCCAGAGAGCCTCTGTAACCGGACTCCAACCCTGAGAGCCTCTGTAACCGGACTCCAACCTGGAGGGTCTTCTATAACCAGACCCCAACCTGGAGGGCTTACTTTTACCAGTCCCCAACACGGAACATACTAGTCCAATACATTCATCATAAGAAAAGTTTGAAATATAACATAAACATTCGTATTAAAACTAGAATACGAAATGTAAATACTTTAACCATAAACCATGAATGGTATAAAAATAACACATCCACAGTCAAACATATCAAAAAACATTCAATATAATATGAAATATTTGTATCATAATAGATTAACTTCAAATAATCTTAAAATCCAATAAAGGATGTTGACATAATTGAAAATGATCTGTAAATTTCATTGAGAGAAATTCCCCTTTTTAATGAAATAGTTTAAAATTATCACAATTTATAAAGGTAGTCATTTAAAAGGGATTTTTGAATCAAAGTGTCCCATAAAACTTTCAAACTTTTTAAAATAATTATCATTTCAAAACATTCATGTCCATATAAATAAATCCTTAAAATCATTTTGAAAACATGGACATTAATTAAAAGGGTTTAGAAAGATAAATATTTAAAACCTTTAAAATGATGATCTAGTTATATAGAACCTCCCATAAAACCTTAAAATATTCCTTTTGAAATCATTTTTATAAAATATGGGTATCTATGATAGGTATATCCAAGAAAATACTTACACATGACCAATCTCAAATAATAATGAGATTGAGGAAATAACCCTTACCTCATTGTAATCAATCGAGTCGTATGAAAAATAATAAATAACCACAAAATTAATAACAAAATATCATGAATATAAATAGAATCATGATAATATATATCAAATGGAAGTACACAATACACCACATGCAATAAATAAGTGGTGAACAATAAAAATCTGATGGAATTAAAAGTGAGATAAGAAACCCCTTACCTTGCACTTTCCTTTGGTTGAGGGTAAGTTTACACTCTTGTATAATGACCATTGTAAGTTATTAGATTATACCAAGACCATATTCATAGTTATTATATCATACAAGATTCACTTATGACTTTATAATTCCCATTTAATAATGATTTTCATGTTAAATTAACATTTTGGGTAATAATCACCTTCTTTATCGTACATATTTTAACTTGTTATTCTTGACCGTATCATTTAGGTCATGATTTAAATAATTACAGAATATAAACCTTGATTCATATATCATATATATTTATAATATAAATATTTATAACATATAGATATATGAAATGGAAAACACCGTTTATGGAGACGGTAGGGCGTACGTACGCATAAACGTTGTTTCTGTTTTCATATCGTATTGAACGGAAGTAAGTGAATAAGATATATGTATGTACATAAATATATATATATATATCACTATTACCATTATTATGTCATATATTACATACTTATTAGTAATATATATTTTTATAATCATCGGTGAATGGTGAACGTGGAAATGAATCACATTGCGTCGTGGAGACGGTAATCCGTACGTACGCATGAGAAACAATATCATTTCCTTAATGGTCTGGAATTGGATGGTATATTAATTTTACAGAGACATTATCATGTTATTTTAATTATTTATATACCTATTACCTATCATTATATCCATCCAAATAACATAGTGTTGAGTAAAAAATTACACCACGATCTGGAGACGGTAAGCCGTATGTACGTACACATGGTGACATTATCATTCATAAGATGGATATAATAATGAATATAGTTGTGTCATATTTATAATAAAATCAAAGTATATATAATATACTAGATTTATTATTTTATAATGGAAACAACAATGAAAGAGTAAGTGGAAGAATAAGAGAACTAGAAAGAGGGTTGTGAAATAATTACCTCCTCTTCAGGTTCTTCCTTTTGATTTGATCAAAAGGGTGCATTAAGTTGGATTTATGACCCAATAAAGTCCTCTATAATGATGGTAAGATAGTTGGGAGGATTTTTTGGTAGGGTTTGTCCGAGCAAAATGGCTTTGGAGGTGTGAATCTGAGAGAAGGGGAAGTTCCCTTCTATAAGAGGGGTGAGGGGAACCTTAGAAAAAACTTGAAATAATATTTTATAATAAATTCATTTTCGGTTTCTAATGGCTCCAAAATGAATTATTTAAAGTATAAGGTGGGTATGGGTCTCAAACCACTCATATAATATGTTTTAGACAGGTTTAGGTTACCATATTAACCTTAAGTTTTAGATTTAACTCTTACTTAAATAGTTTGACATTTACCATGTCTCTTTGTATTCTTATATTATATGGTTAATAAACATACTATAAAATGCCAATAAAATCCAAATTAGTTCATTAATGTCATATATATTACTATATAAGTCTTTTGGCCGATCCTTAGATTTTTAGGACTATTATATCAATTAATAATATAATATTTGTTTTAAAAACTATTTTATATCAATTTTGACACTATTTGGTATTTCTTTTTTTTCTAAAATCATAACAGCATGATTACATAAAAAATTGATCTAAACAACCCTAACATGTCATAATAACATATAAAATTATTGGAATTTATAAAAAGTTTCATATTACATTTATTTGGATATTTATAATGTCAATTATTTTAATCGTTCATTAATACGGTAATTACTGCATCATCATTATGTCATAAATAAATTTAATTATATAATGTCTAAAAATTATAAATAAAATTCCATTATGTAGGAAATATTTTTAAATTTCTAATGAATATTTATAGTCGAATTTATCTTTGGTATATCCCTATATTAAAAATGTTTTAGTTATTAAACATTGATTTTAACTCTTTTGACTCTTCTTTGAACTAAATAATAATAAATGTCCTAATCCAATCCAAGTGGACATAAAGGATCATATTTTATTCCTAATGGTGATTTTGGTCGAATTACACTTATACAATAGAATTAGGACATGTTTTAGGGTAATAATAATATCATTTTAACCTTAATTTCCCTATTTACTTTTAATCGTGGTAAATAAAAGTAAAAACATACTATTCAACAAAAATTATTTTAATATTATTGAACAACATTTTACTTACTGATATCAATCGTGTCTCTCATATTTTTGAAATTAAACTCAAAAAAGTGGTAACATTAAGTTTTATGTAAATCTGTAAATGCTCCTTGGAGGTGTGTAAAAGACTGTAAGAAGTTCAATAAAATTTTTATATATCTAAACATATTATAAAATGACTCCAATGAATTACATTGAAATTATATAGGTATTATGTATCTATTATGACCTAAAATAAATTTAAATAAAATAAATAATTATTTAAATAAAAATTTGGTTTAAAACAATAACTCAATGTTTTTCACAATTCATCAAAAATTGAAAGTTTTTAGAAAAATACCAAAACTTCACCCTAAGATAATTTTAATATTCCAAATTAAAAAATGAAGTTTATTTTACCAAATTAAAAACATAGAAGTTGCATTTATTAATTTAAAATTAATTCTCTTTGTCAAAAACGAAAGGCCTTTTTTTGAGAAATAATAACTATCAGAAGATTGACACTTGTTTATTTCTAACTTCAAATTGAAATTACATACAATTACCAGCATTGGATTAAATGGTAAAAATAAAATATATTTATAATTCCAAGCCATTAAAATGTATAATTTAACATTATAAATTATTTTTATTAAAAAAGTTGTTTTCAGTTAAAATATAATATTTTTTACTATTCACCCAAATATAAAAGTTATCAGAAAAAGAGCAAAAATTTATTGAAACTAAATTATAATATCCTGATTCTAAAGAAGAAGTTTATTTTGTCAAATTTAATATATAAAAGGTTCAAATATTGTATTTAAAAAGGGTTCACAATTAAAAGGCGGTAAAAGTGCATTTTTTGAAAGATACTTCTTTTATCTAAAAAATTAATTTGTTCTCACATTATGTCTAAGAAACTCATAATATGGATTCTAAAATTATAATGATTATATAAAGTTCAAAATTCACTTAATACTATTCATAACCACTTTTTAACGGTTAGTTTGGTAAGTCGTGGTGCGGTTGAACTCGGTGTTGCGTGTAGTGCAAGTTATTGAATTACTTTGAAGAAATAACGTACTATGAAATCTTGGGGTGTTATAGTTCTCCCAGATGATTTCTTCATATAATAATCATACTAGATACCTAGTTGTGGTATGTGGTGGTTGTGACTTACCTCTAGAATACATGTATTGTTTGAGTAAATATAGATATCCTTATTATATGATATAGAAATATACTTGGGTATGGATGACTGTATCTTTCCTTTGTGTATTGATTTGTGTTTTCAGGGTTCCCTACTGAGTATTGTTATAGTCACCCCTAAATCATATTTTCCACACAATTCATGTCTTGTGCAGATGAGAAACCTTTTTATGAAGTCTAGGGAGGACAAGGACTAGATGAAGCTTTGTGAGTTTAGATAGGCCAAGGTGTTCTTATGTCTTTGAGCAGTTATCCCATTTTATATTTGTTTATAGGATAGACATTGTAGTTTATATAATCTATTGGTTCTCTTATATTTTTTCCCAGTTTACTTTACTTAATTTACATCTGTTGATTGGGATAGTGGTATGCATTTATTTAATTTCTTATTGTTTTTTTACATTTCAATATTTTTGGGATTGGAGATCTTTGTGTGTGTACATGTACATAGGAAATGCCTCCCATGTTAGTTATATCCATACTCTGTGCTAATCACCAGCCCCTGTCCTATTGAAGGTGGGGTTGGGGAGTCAAGTCATGGGCACCATTGGGACAGGTGATAATAGAGTGGTATCATAGGAGGTCAGTTCTATTTAAGGGTCGAGAGTCTATGAGGTTGGTTTGGGGAAATAGTGTTGAGTGTTTTGTGTTCGGATTTCAGGCCAAGAAATATGGGGTTGATATGGCATATAATGTATCCATACACTAAGACTCTAAATTCTACTTTTCAACTCATTACATGAAAACACTAGTTGTCGGGAAAACAATGGTACATGCATCATGTAGGATTTGGGTGTGTTCTCATGTCCTTATTAATTCATATCACCAGGTATACTCTATTGACTATTGTACATGTTGTTCTATATAAAGATTCCTCCATACATACACCCAGTAAGGATTCCATTGTTTGATCATGACGATGATTCTCCATGTGACGAGGCATCAATACAAGGGCATGTATTGTAGATAGAACCTCTGGTTGGTTTACTAGAGATACCACCACCCATTGAGTAGTAGTTACTACCAGCACTACCAGTTGATGATGCACACAATATGACTGTATTGCATGAGTTCTTAAGGTAGATAACTATTCTTTTTTAGGGTGAGATAGGCCCCTAGGTAGATGAGGATTGAATAGATTCAGTTACACATTTCTTCTTCCTTGTGAGGACACCTTCCAACCAGATGGAAATCATAGCCACTAGTCTTTTTCAAGGCTCAGAAGGATTATGATGGAGATTAGTGACCCAACCACATGATGGGGTGACTCTATATTGGTAAAACTTTATGAATTCCTTCAGATTGAATTTCCTTCCAGCTAGGTAACCCTCAATACATATATATGAGTTCCTGCATCTATAGTAGGGCAGTCAGATAGTGGTGGAGTACTCGGTGAGATTTACTTATCTTTCTCAATACACCGAAGATATGGTATGAGACCTGTTCTTCATGTATTAAACCTTTATTCAAGGATTAATCATGGATATTAGGGAATCCACGATATCCCTTATAATTCCTATATATGTTAGGGTACTATAGATTACTCTACTAGTGGAGATATTTCTTGCAGAGCAGACACCGGTAGTGGCAGCTGCTGCCGAGAACCAGGTAACTGGGTCTTCGACAGTAGGTATTTTAAAGTAGTATTAGGGAACCAAGAAGGTTAGGAAATCTTGGGGATGACCCCAGGACAATAGATCAGCGGTGTGGGGCTCCCAAGGAAGGGTGAGTCAGCAAAAGGACAATATGGGTTACTCATGCTGCGGTTGGGGACATCTGGCTCGAGATTACCCGACCCATCATACAACTGATTCGGAGATGGTCAAGGGACCACCGAGATAGAGTAAAAGGAAGTATCAGGGTGGTCCATAGGGATTTAGATGTGGTAGGGTAGCAGGCATCACAACAGCAGGTGGACTGAGGATCGATTTATTATAACCACCACCCCTACGTGGCTCACAATAGGCTCAAGGAGCTAGTGGACAGGGACATGAACATCTCCAGGTAGTGGAGGCTTATGTTCCTTAGGCTCCATGGATTATTAGTGGTATGATATCTATCTTTTACACCTTATATTTAATTTTTATATACACATGTTTCAGACATTCGTTTCTTACAATTACCCTTCTTCAAGACTCAAAGATTCCAGTGGAACCGTTGACTCGGACCCTATGCTTAGAGGCTCCTATGGGAGGGGGTTCTATGATCACACACTAGTTAAAATAGTGTGAATTAACTCTTGGAGGAAAAAAGTTTTTTTGGGAACTCTTGGTAATATCATCGAGTCCTTATGACATCATTCTTGGTATGGACTAGTTATTCTCAATCCATGCTTAGATTAACTATTTTAGTTGTTGAGTAGGGTGTATCTATAGTGATGGTACTATGTTTTCCTTTTTTGGACAAAATGAAACCCATGATTTTTGGGATGGACTCACACATAAGAGGTTTTATCCGATCATACATCAGTTGGCTAGCCTAACCCACAGTGCAGTGGAAGATATGAGTCCCTGGTTTCTTGTAGTGGTGGAGGAATACAAGGAGGTATTTTCTGAGGATGTTCTAACATTACCTCATAATAGTGAGGTAGAATTATTCATTGATCTATACCTAATAAATACATCAATATCTACACCTACATATCGTATGGATATTACAGAGCTTTCATGAACTGAGGGTACATTTGGAGGAATTGTAGAGAAAGGGATTCGTGAGACCAAGTGTTTCACCTTGGGTAGCCCCAATTTTATTTTCCAAGAAGGTAAATAGGAGATCAAGGTTACATGTATACTTTTGGTGCATGTACTCGGTGAAAATGAAGAATAAGTATCCACTAACAATTATTGATGACTTATTTGATCAGTTGAAAGGGGCATGGTGGCTCTTAAAGATAGACATAATATCTGGTTATCACTAGCTTTGAGTACGGGATGCAGATATACCGAAGTCAATATTCAGATATTGGTATGGCCACAAATAGTACATGGTGATGTCTTTTGGAATGTTTAACACCCCATTAGTGTTCATGGGACTCATGAATAGGATCTTACAGCCTTACTTAGATCGGTTCATGGTGGTCTTCATTGGTGACATCCTAGTGTACTCAGCATCCAAGGAGGAGAATGTGAGACACTTGAGGATATTCCTCGATATACATTGAGAGTACCAGCTCTATGGGAAGATCTCAAAGTTTATGTCATGGATTCAAGAGGCACATTATCTAGGAAACATAATTTTATAGGTTGGAGTGGTAGTAGATACAAAAAATTTAGAAGCAATGATTTCTTAGGAACTACCCAAAAGTGTTACTAAGGTGTAGAGTTTCCTTGGTTTGGCTGAGTTCTATCAGAGGATTATGCCCAATTTTTTCATAGTAGCAACACCCTTAAAAGATTTTACATGAAAAGGGAATCCTTTTTTGTGGATGTAGAAGTTGTAAAGACCCGCAAATTTCAAGGAAATTTTTTTCTTAATTTTCTTTGGAATTTTACAAGAGCGCAGCTTCAGACGGCACCTGATTCCGAGGCCCGGTGTGCCCGGAATCATTTTCCGAAGTTTGGCTCGGGTACGTTCAGTGAACGGACGAGCGGGTTTTTCTATCTTTTGAACCGGTGCCCGGAATCGAATTCTGAGGGCACCGATGAAATCGCAGCGCCGGTATTTGCTTAGAAATGCCTCTTCCGAAGTTGCGTTTGCTCAGACGTGGTTTTTAAATTTTGCGGCTTTAAGTCAGAAATAAAATAAAGTTTGTGCGACAACTTTATTTTATTTCACTTAAGCTGCTTGGAAGCCACTTGAAGTCACTTAAAGGCGGCTTGAGCTGAGTTGAACTGGATAGGATGCTATCCAGAAATATCCTACCCCTTGGTAGGATATTTGTGAGACAGGGCCCGCACGAGCCCCGCCGTTTCTTTTGCTAAGTAACGCACCCGCGAAAACCCGTCAAAGTAACTGAAAAGTCAACCGACGCGTTTTCTTTAATTCTTAACAGACCATTTAATTGGGCGGTTTATTTCGTGAATTAAATGGGCTGTTTCTTTCGTGAATTAAATGGGTCGTTTCTTTCGAATTGATGGATCGTTTCTTAACCGGTTTCGTATGTTGGCATGTTTATAAAATAAGACCAACCTAAAAATCCTTTGAAAGGATTTGAGAGGATCTTGTTTCTTCATCTCCCCGCGAAGAACGCGAAGAACGCGAAGAACGCGAAGAACGCCGGAACCGGAATTCGACGACGCACGATACGCGACGTCAACAACTTTTCCGCGACCTTCTTCTTCTTCTCTTCTTCCGCGGCGGACCTGCGATCGGCGGTTAAAGGTGAGAATCGAAACTTCTAAATTCTCCCCTTTTTATAATTCGATATCAACGGATTTAAATTAATTAAATCCGTTTGATCTTGATCCAGAGATTGGCGACGCGACGCCGGATACCGCGACGACGCGACGAACCCCTTCATCCGCGACGAGCAATCCCGCGACGATCCCCCGTTCGGCAACGACAGCTGCAAGGTAAGGGTTGATTTGAAATATTTTCCTTTCCCGTGATTTTATTTCTTTTAAAATAAAGAACCGATCATGGAACAATTTTAAATTTATTTAAAATTGTTGATTGGTTATTCCTTGTTTCTCCCGTTGTTTATGACTAACGCGGAGGGTGCGGGTCTAACGAACAAGACCCGGCAACCCTCCGCCGATCTTCCTTTTTGTGCGGATTTGGCGGGCGACGGCAAAAGCATGACGCAAGGGCCATTTGTTGATTCCGCAGTGGAGGACGCGTCCCGGGAGGAACAATGGCGCAGACGGGAGGCAAAACGGGCCACCGGAGCAACTCCGGCGGCCCGCGGAAGGTGGCGGCGGCGCGGCGGCGCCGGGGACCGGAGGCGGCGCGGCGGCGCCGGGGACCGGAGGCGGCGGCGCCCGGCGCGCCGCCGTGGAGAACTTCCGCCGCGGCTGAAGCCGCGGCGGCGGCGGCCGGTTCCGCGGCCGCGCAGAACCGGGAACGGACGCGGCGGCCCGGCCGCGTCCGCGTGGCAGGCGCCCCCCCCCCCCCCCCCCCCCCCGCGGGGCCGCGTTTCGCTTGAGCCGCGGGTCAAGCCCGCGACGCCCTCCTTCGGCCGCTCGGCCGAAGCCGAGCCGGCCGGTCCGGTCGGCCGGGCCGCGCCCAGGCCAGACCGGACCCGGCCTAGCCGGGTCGGGCCGGGTCGGGCCAACCCGGTTCGGGCCGACCCGGTTCGGCCGACCCCGGGGGGGGTTCGGGCCGGGTCGCCCCGGGCCCGGAACCCCCGTTTTGGGTCCTCTTCGGTCTTTTGCCCATATCTTGGGCCTGGGACCTCCGATTGACGAACCGTCAGCGGCTACGCGATCCTTGGATCGAGACGGTCGTTTCGGTATATTATACTCAAGGTTTCGGAAGACTTTGGGTTTGGCCGGGTTGGTTCGTACACGAAACCAACCGGGCCCTCGGAGCGGAAACGCTCATAACTTGAGCTACGGACGTCCGATCGACGTACCGTCAGCTGTGGTAGTTTCCTCTAAGTGAGACGGAACTTTTGGCATACTCCGCCCGAGGATCGGATACAGGCGGAGTACGGTCGGGTTGGTTTTTCCCTAAAAACCAACCGGGCCCCTAGGACGAAAATGCCAATAACTCTCAGACCGGGCGTCCGATTGGCGCGCCGTCTGTTGCGTTGAGATCCTGTTATCGATACGGAACTTTTGGATACATCAACTTCGGACTACGTGTCAGTTGATGTATCAGCCTCTCGGCTCGTGGAGCGGACCCTCCTAAACGAGCTCGCTGTGTGCGGGAACCCTAGCGCTGGCTGTGACTTCGACGACAGAGCAGAGATCCTCCGTGGACTGCGACGACGGCAGAGCAGAGATCCTCCGTGGACTGCGACGACGGGAGAGCAGAGATCCTCCGTGGACTGCGACGACGGCAGAGCAGAGATCCTTCGTGGACTGCGGCGACAACTGTGCAGAGATCCTCAGTGGACTGCGTCGACTACTGCACTCAGCGATCCTACGTGGATCAGTGCTACAGGTTCTGTGTGAGCCCGATCCTATGTGGGTCCTTACTACCGGTTCTGTGTGAGCCACTGCCTACAGGTTCTGTGTGAGCCCGATCCTGTGTGGGTCTTCTACGGGGGTTAGTACCTATCGATCCTTCGTGGGTCCGACGACTTAGACGGATCAGTGATCGTCTTTGACGTCATCTGAAAAAGTATACCTGGTTGAGCTGAATCTTATGTTACTCTCCTTTGTGGATTGTGTTGAACTATCCTATGTGGATTTTACTGTTTACTCTCCTTGTGGATTTGAGTCTTGCTTTCCTTTGTGGATTGAGTTGTTCTTGAGCTCGTGAGCAGAGCTAGAATTGGGGACTTAGGTATATGTATAGGCATATACCTAAGTCGAGTCAGATGTTACTTCGTGATTGCATCTTTCTTTTGTGATATATCCTTTGTGGATTTCGGGAGACCTTCGGGGGTCTCGGGGTCCTTACTGAGTAGCTTGTACTCACCCCTGCACGGGCTATGCCCGCACCTTGTTGTGTTGGTTGCAGACGACGGACAGTGCTGATAACGGTTGGGCGTGGAGCAGGACGGTACCTGGAGGTGGACCACTGGGCGGGACGTGCTCGGAGCGGACGTGGGACCCGAGGAGCCTGGAGGCTATCTGTACCCACCCTTCAGGTGGGATTGCCAGTGGACGACACGAGGCCGCCGTCTTTTCTTCAGTTGCTGTTCTTTACTTTTTCAGTTGTACTTTACAGTTGGGCTTGTATTCCGGCCCCCTTTACTTTTCTGCACTTTACTTTCCGCTTGCTGACTCTGTGTGGTTGTTACTTACAAAGGCAATGTCTTCCCTGTTTACTGGGATTTTTACGCCTTGGTGCTAGTCGCCAGCCCCTGGCCTATGGAAGGCGGGCTTGGGGTAGTCACGGCACGGGCCCCGAGGTCGGGTCGTGACAAATTGGTATCAGAGGTGGTCGGTTCTACCGCAGACTCTGATCGTCTTTTCTTTCTATATGAAGCAATAGTGTTTAGTGTATTGAGTGTGGTTATCAGTTCAGGGAGCCCAGTGTTGGTGCGGCGGCCGACGTATCCATACACCAGGACCCTGACTCCTGATTTCCGACTTAATGCACGAAAACATTGATTGCGTGTGTGTTTCAAGTTTTCTTTGTGATTACTTATGTCAGCTCACCGGGTATACTGATCTGCTTTATGAAAGTCTCAAGTTTTCCTTGTGATTACTTGTGCCAGCTCACCAGGTATACTGTTTTGACTGTGGTGCTCTTGTTCTCCTTTTCAGGATGGCCCCGCGACGACAGCCAGCTAGGGTTCCGAGTGTAGGGCGCGACGGCAGCCCACCGAGCGCCGAGGCCTCGGTGCAGGGCCCTTTGCCAGCAGTGGCGCCGGCGGTAGCTTTACCCGCCGAGCCACCGATGCTGCCAGTACCAGACGCTGACGATGCACGTCGCCTCAGGGCACTGCATGAGTTTCAGAGCCAGCGACCGCCCAGGTTTCGCGGTGAGGTGGACCCCCAGGCCGCCGAGGACTGGCTTGAGGCGGTGGTACAGATCTTCAGGCTAGTGAGGACACCAGCGAATCTCATGGTGATTCTCGCAGCGAGCCTCCTACAGGCAGCGGCAGGACGATGGTGGAGCCTGATGCTCCAGGTTCACGATGAGGCATCCTTGCTCTGGGCGGACTTCGAGAGCCTCTTCCGCTCTGAGTTCGTCCCGACCACCCTCCGAGCGGTGCGCATCCAGGAGCTTCTCCAGCTGCGCCAGGGCAGCATGATGGTCGCTCAGTACGCGGCGAGGTTCACTGACCTATCCCGCTACTCGACCGACATGGTACGGGACCCCTTCTTCCGGGCCCGGACCTTCGAGCAGGGCTTGCGACAGGATATTCGGGCGTCGCTGATCTCCCTCAGCATTCCAACCCAGGCGGGAGTGCTGGAGCGAGCCCTCCTGATCGAGAGCTTCCTGGCAGAGCCTTCTTCAGCCGCGAGACCTAGCGCAGGGCGGCAGGTAGCTGAGTCTTCGGCAGCAGGTAGCTGACGGATGACTCTCGGGTCCAGGCAGACCAGACCCCCACGCAGACGGCCTCAGGACACCGGCTCAGCAGTACGGGGCACACAGCGGAGTGCCAGCCTTCCGAGAGGCAGGCTGTGCTACTCCTGTGGTGGGCAGGGTCACATGGCTCGTGACTGCCCGACCCGCCGATCAGAGGAGCAGCAGACGGTGGAGGGGCCACCCAGGCAGAGGCAGAGGGTCGACCGTGGCGGTCCGCAGGGAGGAGGCGGACGAGGCAGAGGAGCTGGCCGAGCAGCGGGTGGTGGGCGACGCTTCCAGGCTCTACCCCCACCACCACCAGGAGGGCCACCTCGACCACATGGAGCTGGCGGGCAGGGACAGGCCCAGCTCCAGGCAGTGGAGGCCTACGACCCCGACTTGCCAGAGATGATTCGAGGTACGATCTGTGTCTATTCCACCCTTGCTGCAGTACTTATAGACACAGGAGCGAGTCACTCTTTCATAGCCTCTGCCCTTGTTCGGAGCTCGGAGATTCCGACTGAGCCGTTGGCTCGATCCTTACGGCCAGAGACTCTTACGGGAGCAGACTCGACGATTACGCACTGGTGCCGGCAGTGTGAGCTTACTCTAGGAGGCGAGAGCTTCGGCTGGGATCTCCTTGTAGCGGCGTCGAGGCCTTACGACGTCATCTTGGGCATGGATTGGCTATCCACGGTTCATGCCCAGATCGACTGTTTTAGGCGCAAGGTGCGATGTGTTCGCACCGACGGGAGCAGGTTTACCTTAACCGGCGAGAAGGGAACCTTTGCAGCACAGGATGGACTTCCGCGGAGGAGAGTGCAGCCTATCTCTCATCAGTTGGCTAGCCTCATCCTAGGAGCAGTGGACGTGCGGAGTCCGGCTTTTCCTGCAGTGGTGGACCAGTACGTGGACGTCTTTCCCGACGACGTTCCAGGGCTACCTCCTCGTAGAGAGGTAGACTTTTACATCGACTTGTACCCCGGGAGAGCCCCGATATCTACTCCAGCATATCGGATGGCCCCCGCCGAGCTTCGGGAGCTGCGGGTACAGTTGGAGGACTTGCAGAGCAAGGGGTTTATCCGACCCAGTGTTTCACCCTGGGCTTCCCCGATATTGTTTGCCAAGAAGGCGGACGGGAGCTTGCGACTATGTGTCGACTATCGTCGCCTGAACCAGGTGACAATGAGGAACAAGTATCCGCTGCCACGGATTGATGACCTCTTCGATCAGCTCAAGGGAGCCCGGTGGTTCTCGAAGATAGACCTCCGGTCAGGATATCATCAGCTCAGAGTTCGAGACGAGGACGTGCAAAAGACGGCCTTCAGGTGTCGGTATGGCCATTATGAGTTCTTGGTTATGCCGTTCGGCGTAACCAATGCTCCAGCAGTGTTCATGAGCCTCATGAACAGGATCTTCCAGCCATACCTCGACCGATTTGTCGTGGTCTTCATTGACGACATTTTGGTATACTCGACTACTGAGGAGGAGCATGCCTACCACCTGCGAGTTGTGCTAGACACACTCCGAGAGCACCAGCTTTATGACAAGCTCTCAAAATGCCAGTTCTGGTTACGTGAGGTCCATTTCTTGGGGCACGTCATCTCTGAGGCGGGAGTTGCAGTGGATCCCGCGAAGATCGAGGCAGTACTAGCTTGGGAGCCACCCAGGAGCGTGACAGAGGTGCGGAGCTTCTTGGGCCTAGCCGGATACTATCGGAGATTCGTGCCAGACTTCTCCAGAGTTGCGGCACCACTCTCAGCGTTGACGAAGAAGGGGAAACCCTTCGTGTGGTCAGACAGATGTCAGCAGAGCTTCCAGGAGCTGAGACAGAGATTGACCAGCGCACCTATCTTGAGGTTGCCTGAGGAGGGAGTTGGATACGTAGTTTACTGCGATGCATCAGGGACTGGACTCGGGTGCGTCCTGATGCAGGAGCGGGCTGTGATCGCCTACGGATCACGTCAGTTGAGGACGCATGAGCAGAACTACGCCACTCATGACCTGGAGTTGGCAGCAGTGGTCTTCGCTCTGAAGACTTGGCGGCACTATCTGATGGGCGAGCGCTTCACAGTCTTTTCTGACCACCAGAGTCTCAGGTATATCTTCTCTCAGAAGGACCTGAACCTGAGACAGCGGAGATGGCTTGAGTTCCTCCAGGACTATGACTTTGAGATAGTCTATACTCCTGGGAAGGGGAACGTGGTAGCCGATTCCCTCAGCAGGAGGACGGGCATTCAGCTACTTGAGGAGGCGACGGAGCAGCTAGCCTCCTTGCAGATATCCTTCGTGGATAGAGACGGAGCAGCCTTTCTTCAGTCTCTCACAGTCTCTCCTCCACTTCTACAGCGGGTCAGAGAGGCTCAGCGTGGGGACGCTGACTGTGAGACCCGGCGTGCACTGATATCCTCAGGTCAGGCGCCTGATGACTTCTCCCTTGGAGCAGAGCACGACATCCTTTTCAGAGGACGTACCTTCGTACCAGTCGCTTTACGAGAGGAGGTGCTGAGAGAGTTTCACACTTCTCCCTTGGCGGTGCATCCCGGAGTGGCGAAGATGTACCAGGATCTCAGACGACAGCACTGGTGGCCGGGCATGAAGAAAGCTGTGGCAGAGTTCGTTTCACGATGCCTCACCTGCCAGCAGGTGAAGGCAGAGCATCAGGTACCAGCAGGCTTGGTACAGCCCTTGGAGGTCCCGGAGTGGAAGTGGGATGGCTTATCTATGGACTTCGTGACTGGACTTCCACGCACTTCCAGAGGTCACGACTCCATTTGGGTGATTGTCGACCGACTCACCAAGTCGGCACACTTCTTACCCATCAGAGAGCAGGGCTCAGTGGAGAGCTTGGGACGTCTTTACGTCCAGGAGATCGTACGGCTTCACGGTGTGCCATCGTCTATCGTCTCCGATCGAGATGCTCGTTTCACTTCCCGACTTTGGAAGGGGTTGCAGGAGGCGTTCGGGACGCGGCTCCATCTGAGCACAGCCTTCCACCCTCAGACGGATGGTCAGACGGAGAGGACCATACAGACACTCGAGGACATGCTCTGTGCATGTGTTCTCGACTTTGGTCGCAGCTGGGAGGACCACCTACCCTTGGTGGAGTTCGTGTACAACAACAGCTACCACTCCACCATCAGGATGGCACCATACGAGGCGTTGTACGGCAGACCCTGCAGATCACCGTTGTGCTGGACAGACCCTGGGGAGTCAGCACTCGTGGGACCAGAGATGGTCTGAGCCACGACAGAGAAGGTCCAGATCGTCCAGGAGAGGATGAGGACAGCTCAGAGCCGGCAGAAGTCATATGCTGACAGGAGGCGGAGGCCACTCGAGTTCGAGGATGGCGACCACGTCTTTTTGCGTGTCTCACCTCGACGTGGTTTACGGAGATTTGGCCGAGGCGGCAAGTTGTCTCCACGCTTCATCGGGCCTTTCCAGGTCCTCAGCAGGATAGGAGAGGTGGCTTATCGCCTGGCTCTACCACCTCAGTTGCACCGGGTGCACGACGTCTTTCACGTGTCTCAGCTGAGGAGATACGTGCACGACCCGACGCACATCATCGACTTTGGGGAGCTGGACGTGGACGATGGGGCAAATTTTGCGGAGGTCCCAGTGGAGATCGAGGATCGACAGGAGCGGGTCCTACGTGGGCGGTCGATTCCTCTTGTGCGCATCAGATGGCAGCACGGGAACCTCCAGGAGAGCACTTGGGAGCGGGAGGCTCAGATGCGTGCTCAGTACCCCCATTTGTTCCCCTAGTTTTTGATGTATCTTTACGGGGACGTAAAGCCCTGAGGTGGTAGTAATGTAAAGACCCGCAAATTTCAAGGAAATTTTTTTCTTAATTTTCTTTGGAATTTTACAAGAGCGCAGCTTCAGACGGCACCTGATTCCGAGGCCCGGTGTGCCCGGAATCATTTTCTGAAGTTTGGCTCGGGTACGTTCAGTGAACGGACGAGTGGGTTTTTCTATCTTTTGAACCGGTGCCCGGAATCGAATTCTGAGGGCACCGATGAAATCGCAGCGCCGGTATTTGCTTAGAAATGCCTCTTCCGGAGTTGCGTTTGCTCAGACGTGGTTTTTAAATTTTGCGGCTTTAAGTCAGAAATAAAATAAAGTTTGTGCGACAACTTTATTTTATTTCACTTAAGCTGCTTGGAAGCCACTTGAAGTCACTTAAAGGCGGCTTGAGCTGAGTTGAACTGGATAGGATGCTATCCAGAAATATCCTACCCCTTGGTAGGATATTTTGAGGCAGGGCCCGCACGAGCCCCGCCGTTTCTTTCGCTAAGTAACGCACCCGCGAAAACCCGTCAAAGTAACTGAAAAGTCAACCGACGCGTTTTCTTTAATTCTTAACAGACCATTTAATTGGGCGGTTTATTTCGTGAATTAAATGGGCTGTTTCTTTCGTGAATTAAATGGGTCGTTTCTTTCGAATTGATGGATCGTTTCTTAACCGGTTTCGTTTGTTGGCATGTTTATAAAATAAGACCAACCTAAAAATCCTTTGAAAGGATTTGAGAGGATCTTGTTTCTTCATCTCCCCGCGAAGAACGCGAAGAACGCGAAGAACGCGAAGAACGCGAAGAACGCCGGAACCGGAATTCGACGACGCACGATCCGCGACGTCAACAACTTTTCCGCGACCTTCTTCTTCTTCTCTTCTTCGGTGCCTCTTCTTCCGCGGCGGACCTGCGATCGGCGGTTAAAGGTGAGAATCGAAACTTCTAAATTCTCCCCTTTTTATAATTCGATATCAACGGATTTAAATTAATTAAATCCGTTTGATCTTGATCCGGAGATTGGCGACGCGACGCCGGATACCGCGACGACGCGACGAACCCCTTCATCCGCGACGAGCAATCCCGCGACGATCCCCCGTTCGGCAATGACAGCTGCAAGGTAAGGGTTGATTTGAAATATTTTCCTTTCCCGTGATTTTATTTCTTTTAAAATAAAGAACCGATCACGGAACAATTTTAAATTTATTTAAAATTGTTGATTGGTTATTCCTTGTTTCTCCCGTTGTTTATGACTAACGCGGAGGGTGCGGGTCTAACGAACAATACCCGGCAACCCTCCGCCGATCTTCCTTTTTGTGCGGATTTGGCGGGCGACGGCAAAAGCACGACGCAAGGGCCATTTGTTGATTCCGCAATGGAGGACGCGTCCCGGGAGGAACAATGGCGCAGACGGGAGGCAAAACGGGCCACCAGAGCAACTCCGGCGGCCCGCGGAAGGTGGCGGCGGCGCGGGTCGCCGCCGCGGCGGCGCCGGCGACCGGAGGCGGCGGCGCCCGGCGCGCCGCCGTGGAGAACTTCCGCCGCGGCTGAAGCCGCGGCAGCGGCGGCCGGTTCCGCGGCCGCGCGGAACCGGGAACGGACGCGGCGGCCCGGCCGCGTCCGCGTGGCAGGCGCCCCCCCCCCCCCCCCCCCCCCGCGGGGCCGCGTTTCGCTTGAGCCGCGGGTCAAGCCCGCGGCGCCCTCCTTCGGCCGCTCGGCCGAAGCCGAGCCGGCCGGTCCGGTCGGCCGGGCCGCGCCCAGGCCGGACCGGACCCGGCCTCGCCGGGTCGGGCCGGGTCGGGCCGACCCGGTTCGGCCGACCCCAGGGGGGGTTCGGGCCGGGTCGCCCCGGGCCCGGAACCCCCGTTTTGGGCCCTCTTCGGTCTTTCGCCCATATCTTGGGCCTGGGACCTCCGATTGACGAACCGTCAGCGGCTACGCGATCCTTGGATCGAGACGGTCGTTTCGGTATATTATACTCAAGGTTTAGGAAGACTTTGGGTTCGGCCGGGTTGGTTCGTACACGAAACCAACCGGTCCCTCGGAGCGGAAACGCTCATAACTTGAGCTACGGACGTCCGATCGACGTACCGTCAGGTGTGGTAGTTTCCTCTAAGTGAGACGGAACTTTTGGCATACTCCGCCCTAGGATCGGATACAGGCGGAGTACGGTCGGGTTGGTTTTTCCCTAAAAACCAACCGGGCCCCTGGGACGAAAATGCCAATAACTCTCAGACCGGGCGTCCGATTGGCGCGCCGTCTGTTGCGTTGAGATCCTGTTGTCGATACGGAACTTTTGGATACATCAACTTCGGACTACGTGTCAGTTGATGTATCAGCCTCTCGGCTCGTGGAGCGGACCCTCCTAAACGAGCTCGCTGTGTGCGGGAACCCTAGCGCTGGCTGTGACTTCGACGACAGAGCAGAGATCCTCCGTGGACTGCGACGACGGCAGAGCAGAGATCCTCCGTGGACTGCGACGA
The DNA here is from genome assembly GCA_963277665.1 of Viscum album. Lineage (NCBI taxonomy): Eukaryota > Viridiplantae > Streptophyta > Magnoliopsida > Santalales > Viscaceae > Viscum > Viscum album. The sequence goes on from OY728142.1 coordinate 1,497,390,890, forward strand.
CGGCAGAGCAGAGATCCTCCGTGGACTGCGACGACGGCAGAGCAGAGATCCTTCGTGGACTGCGGCGACAACTGTGCAGAGATCCTCAGTGGACTGCGTCGACTACTGCACTCAGCGATCCTACGTGGATCAGTGCTACAGGTTCTGTGTGAGCCCGATCCTATGTGGGTCCTTACTACCGGTTCTGTGTGAGCCACTGCCTACAGGTTCTGTGTGAGCCTGATCCTGTGTGGGTCTTCTGCGGGGGTTAGTACCTATCGATCCTTCGTGGGTCCGACGACTTAGACGGATCAGTGATCGTCTTTGACGTCATCTGAAAAAGTATACCTGGTTGAGCTGAATCTTATGTTACTCTCCTTTGTGGATTGTGTTGAACTATCCTATGTGGATTTTACTGTTTACTCTCCTTGTGGATTTGAGTCTTGCTTTCCTTTGTGGATTGAGTTGTTCTTGAGCTTGTGAGCAGAGCTAGAATTGGGGACTTAGGTATATGTATGGGCATATACCTAAGTCGAGTCAGATGTTACTTCGTGATTGCATCTTTCTTTTGTGATATATCCTTTGTGGATTTCGGGAGACCTTCGGGGGTCTCGGGGTCCTTACTGAGTAGCTTGTAATCACCCCTGCACGGGCTATGCCCGCACCTTGTTGTGTTGGTTGCAGACGACGGACAGCGCTGATCACGGTTGGGCGTGGAGCAGGACGGTACCTGGAGGTGGACCACTGGGCGGGACGTGCTCGGAGCGGACGTGGGACCCGAGGAGCCTGGAGGCTATCTGTACCCACCCTTCAGGTGGGATTGCCAGTGGACGACACGAGGCCGCCGTCTTTTCTTCAGTTGCTGTTCTTTACTTTTTCAGTTGTACTTTACAGTTGGGCTTGTATTCCGGCCCCCTTTACTTTTCTGCACTTTACTTTCCGCTTGCTGACTCTGTGTGGTTGTTACTTACAAAGGCAATGCCTTCCCTGTTTACTGGGATTTTTACGCCTTGGTGCTAGTCGCCAGCCCCTGGCCTATGGAAGGCGGGCTTGGGGTAGTCACGGCACGGGCCCCGAGGTCGGGTCGTGACAGAAGTTCCAGGAGAGTTTTTAGTAGTTGAGAAGTAGATTGATGAGCACCCCCATCTTGATGTTTCTACAGGTAGGTGTCGAGTATGTGGTGTTCAACGATGCAAAAAGAACCTGGCTTGTTTGTGTCTTGATACAGGTAAAAATAGTGATTTCTTATGGTTCACACTAGTATAGACCAAACAAGTAAAACTATAAATCCCATGATCTTGAGTTGGTAGTGGTAGTATTCGAATTGAATATTTGGTGACACTACCTTATGGGAAAGAAGTCTATCGTCTACTCTGACTATAAGAGTATCAAGTATAAATTCTCTTATAAATATTTAAACTTGAGATAGATGTGATGTCTATAATTCCTCCAGGACAATGAATTTGAGATTTTATATACTCCTAGGAAGGGGAACATGGTGGAATATGTTCTCAGTGGGATATCGAGTTTGCAACTACTAAACATGGCATTTGAGAAGTTGGCCTCATTGCAGATATCCTTTGTGGATGGAGATGGAGCAACATACCACTAATTGATGGTTTTAACCCCCTCCAATATTACACTGATTCAAGGATTACATCTCTTAGATACCGACTGTGAGGATTCATGTTCTCAGATGTCCACAGGGTATGTCCGTTATGGATATTCTAAATGTAGGGAGGAAATCATTCTTTTTAGAGAACACACAGTGGTACTGGTGGTGTTATGGGAGGAGGTATTGAGGGAGTTACATACATCCCCATTTCTGGTACATCATGGTGTAGTGAAATGTACCAAGACCTTTGACATCAGTTTTGGGGTTTGGGGATGAAAAAGGTAGTGGTGGAGTTCATTTCTAGATGACTCACTTGTCAGTAAGTGAAGGTTGAGCACCATGTTCCAAAGGGTTTGACTCAACCACTTATGGTTCTAGAGTGGAATTGTGATGGGATATCGATGGAGTTCATAACAAGGTTTCCACATACATCTTGGGGGAATGATACCATTTAGGTGATCATTAATATACTCACCATGTTGGCCCATTTATCATAAATTTAGAAGTAGATTTCACTAGAGAGCTTGGGATACCTCTACGTGTAGGAGATAGTTAGACTCCATGGAGTTCCATCGATGACAGTCTTTGATCTTGATGATAATTTCACAACCTAGTTATGGAAGAGATTATAAGAGGCATTTGGGAGTCAGTTTCTCTTGGGAACAATATTTCATCCCCAGACAGATGGCTAGACGGTGAGGACCATTTAGGTTCTAGAGGACATGTTGTGAGATTTCATGTCATGAACCAGTCCAGGTTGACCTTGAACCGGTAACCCGAACCACTCCACAGAATTTCCAGAGAGGCATTCTCGATCTTACAAGGATGATGAAAAGAACTAAGGGCATTAATTAGATTGAAAATGGAAATTTTTCAACAACATATAAATAATAACTAAGAAATATAAAGAAACGGTAATCCCATCATACATTTATATAAGAGATAATGTTAACATTAATTGTATATGAAACATAAAGTAAAACTAAAATAGACAACTCAACCGAGGAAAGCTGACAACCAAGTAACTCTGTGTAACCCCACTAGTCACTCTCCAACACATCGATCAGATGTCACCCAAGGTGATAAAACTCAAGCCGAAACCTGCACATGGAATAAAAATAATAGAATACTATAGGTGTGAGTATTAAAACACAGTAGGTTATTCTCATATTATATTCCCAATGAACTTACCTTAAAATAAAAGAAACATAAATTTAAAGATTGAAATAAAATATATAATTTTTTTTTCTAAACAAGGTTCCATGATACAGAAATTACAAAATAAAATACTTGCAATTTTTAATAAATAGGAAATTCTAGTAACCAATTTCAAAGAGATGCAACTTCAAAATGAAAACAGTTTTCCAGAAGGCTTGTTTAAAGAATGTAATCTTTTAAACAAGACACACATGCTATGGAATTTTCCAACAAAACACACTGTATGAAGAATTTTAGTACAAAATATCCAATGAGAACAAGTCACGGGAACATCCCTAGGAACTAGCTTATAGTGGACCCCAGGCAGCTCATATCTCAGGGAAAAGTAACCATAACATATATTTGTTCTCATGCACGAACCACTGGTAGGGAACAATACCCCTAAACTAGTAGTCCCCAACATCGTCATCATATTTTAGTTAGTATTTCCATCATAAAACATTCTACGTGAAACATGGATGAAACAGCTCCAAATCCCTAGCATACTATTACTTGTCCACCCACCTAGATACATGGGTTTCCCTCTTTGTGCTCAATCAAGTTCCACATGTTATCACATACACATTGGAAATTGAAATTTCATTTCTGAATCATAAATGAACCAAACATCTCTAAACCATGTTTCACATAAACTTCACGGGTCAATAAACAACTTAAAAGATTCATAAAACAATTTCAAGAAGTATAATAAGGCTTTGCACATAAAATCCACTTAAACATGATCTTTTAAGGAAAACACCCACCAATAACATATCAAAGAATATTTTTCAGCCCCAAAACTTTTTAATAAATCAATTTTAGAAATCATAAAATAGCCCCAATGATGCAACATGTAATACACAAGAAAATCAGCTTTATAAGAAAAAGTCCAAACAAGACTTTTAAGCATTCTTCACAAAAACAACATTTATCAAAAGAAATATTTCCACTATTAATAAAGAGGTGTAAACACACCATTTTAAAAAACAAAAAATTTACATAAACCCCTTAAAATTTCATATTACACATTCAAAACCCATCCATTTCTATAGAGATTCCAAATGGTCCATTTATCAAGGACACATGCCTAAACACCCTAAAAACCAATAATCATTTCATTATAAAAACTAAAAAAAATTGGAACCCATATAAGGAACCCAAAAACATTGATTAACATGAAGCTAATATTTTTCATTAGCCAAACTAATCATTTTATATCACCTTGAGCACACAAAATCCAACTGGGCACTTTCCTGAAAACTTGGCACGCAATATTTAATGAAACCAATTATATTTAAAACTAAAAAGGTTATAAAGTCAAATTTTCATTAAATTGTTTTATTTAAATTGATAAACCAGTTTAGAAACATCACAAACCATGTGTGAAATATAATATAACATTTAAAAAACATTAATGTTCACTCTTATAACAAAACAACACTACTTTTCACAAAACAAGTCGTAAACACCACCTTACACACCAAATAAAGTTATTTAAGGATTATAAAGTGTAATTAGAATGTTTAGACGGTTCAAATACAATTAAAAAATTAATATTAAATAAAAATTAAAATTTAAATGGGAAACCTACCTCAAATCCTTGTAATAATTGAAACGCACACCCGATATCACAATCTCAGGGTTTATAAAACCTAAACCTATAAAGACCAGACCCAAAAACCCCAATAAAAAATCATGGTATAACAGAACCATATGTCTTCCATGAATAGGGGAGAAGATAGAACCAAGAAATAATGAAATTAGGAGTAGGAAGGAGGAGAAACCCAAAGGAAATAGAAAGAACAAGAGAAGAATTTACTTGAGAAACATTGAAGAAATCGCCCCAAATACACTAATAGTTGAATCTCCCATAGCCAAAATTGAAATTTAGGTTCCAATAAGGATTAAGCGGTCAAGTTGGGACTTAAATGTAGGAAAGAGTAAAAATTTAATGATTTATGAAAGAAACAAATTCCCTTTTCAAATATTGACGATTTGAGAAACCTTGAAGAAATTCACCCTAATTCACATTGGAGATGCTCTCTAAAGAGGTAAAATAGAACATGGTGGTGAGCCTATGGTTTGTGGTCTCGAGTGAGAGGTGGAATGATCAAAAAATGATAAAAAATTAATGTGATATAAAATAAATTAATTAATTTTTTAAATCTGGAAATGGGCTCAATGTTTGGAACAAATCTTGAAGTAACTACCCTTTCCCCCAAAAATTCCTAGAAAACCCCTGTAAAAAACAAGAATATAACGTACATTAAATATAACATTAAAATAATTCATGGATGTAAAAATTCCCCACACCATAAAAATGTTTCACCCCTAAAAATACATAACACTTTCTAGCTAAAAGATCAACACCTAAGGATTTCTTATCAACACATTCCAACCTCTCGAGCCAAGGAAATATCATCCACCATAAACCAAACTTAAGCCTCTAACCCAAAAAAACACCAAATCATAACAACATCCATAGAATCAAGGGAAATATCAATCCACCACCTTTACAAAAAAGATAGGAACTATATTTTTGGGCCTTATCCAAATGAACCAAACGATCAACCAAACAAAAGTGCACTCATGAAAGCCAATGACTTAGGGGGGGTGAGGAACAAGATCCCCACTATAAAATCACTACTACCATCTAAAAAAACACATAAAGGAAAGATCTGTTAGTGACTAAATGAGTCTCCCCACCATTAGATACCATCTAGAAATGAACAAACAAGAATTAAACATGAACTAGAATCGGTTCTCAACCACCCGGTCAGACTAAAACTCTCCCACAACAACCTACAACACCATGTTAAGAGAGTTACAACCTGAAAATTTAAAACACCCATTCTCAAATGGAGGGGAAAAGAACTGAGCCAACACTTTCTATGCGGATCAAACCCCCCACCACTTGGGGTGGGGAGGTATGGGGACCCAATCATTGGACACTAAAACCAAAAAATAAATAGAGGACCCAGGAAACACTCTCCACCTTTGAAAAGGTAAATCCAAGACCAAACCTGATTCACATTGGTGGTCCACACATAGAAATTGATCAGAAACCCACATCTAAGAAGGAATAACCATTTAAAATATGTGAGGGGTAATTCAACCACACTCCTTGAGAAAAAAGGAAAATTACAGTGATAAGAAACCACAATAAAAAAATAGAAACTTCCTTACCACAATGGTGAAGACAAAAGATTAGTCGGGCTCCCCACACCTCTGGTGATTTTCTAACTACGTGAAAAGCTTCACTATGAAGCCTATGGATAGAGCCCTGATGTTTGAATCATCTATTGCGTTGTAGCCATGATATGAGGATCACAACACCACCACTAAACTCACTTTCTCAACAACACACCTTTATCTAAACTGGAACTCATAAATACATAAAACCATTTTCTCTCACTCGAAATGAGGAGCAGAATGGATAAGGAATATGGTGAAAAAATAAACATAACTAAACACAACATCTATATCCAAACAAATTATCATAGTAGGTAAACACTTTAAATCAATCCCAAAGAGCTCTATATTCCATATAATGAGTTGAGTCACTGTATAAAGAGGCGGATTTAATTCTTGAAACAAATCCTTAGGCTGCTCAACTGGAAGTCTTTCCAATAGAGAACTATCCATGTCCACATCACAACATCCAACATATAACCAAAAACCCACTAAACATTGCTCCAATATCGAGCAACCAACAAGATACCATCTTAAGACTCACCATGAGTTTCACTTCTAGAACATGAGAAAGCATACCAAATAAACTACACTTCTAAATCATGAAAAAGAAAACCACAAAATCACCAGTTTACAAAAACACAACAAATTTTCTACTTAAAACACTTTTAAAACACAAACTAATATGGTGGATTTTCACTTTAACCAATGGTGTTTCATTTAGTATCACTCACATTCACATTCCCATGCCACCCCAGAAACCCAAACACTATTCCATATCAAGAATCCATCAATATATCTATATATAACCATGCATGTGAGAACCCAAGAAAACACCTATGGATAAAACTAACATCCTAATTTTAAAATAAAAAACATTTAACCAATTTCAAAAATCAAGTATCTTCCATAGACACGCTGACTACCAAGTAAAAAATCATTTTTATATTTCCACACCACAAACTCTTTTACCATGATTGAGAAATAAACGCCCTGAGTTCTCCATAAAAATACAATCCATTTATTCAAAACATTTTTCAGTATCTCAAAAACCCACTCTTTTTCAATAACTATTTCATTTCAAACCAATGAAATTTCATTTAGTAAATCATCCAAAAAAACATGATATTCCAAAAAAAACCTTTCACATTTTAAAAAAAATTCATGGTCCTTTTTCTTAATCTGACAGCGACAAAGGCCAAAAACCTTTTTTAGAAAAACACCAAGCATTCAAAACTAATTCTGAAACCCAATTTATAAGATTCATACACTTTTCAACATCCCAACACATCCCATTGAATTTTTTTTCAGAATCTCTTTAAAATAATCCATGCTTTCAAAACATTTTATTTCAGCAAATCATAAAATTAGATTATGGAAATTCAATCCCATTAAATTATTTCCACTTTCTCCCCAAAATTTGTTTCCAAAAAACCAAAAATCCCCCAAACCTTTCTTATATTAAGCTTTTAAAACCAAAATTCCACTTTTTTAAATCCCACCATTCCATGAAAACCAATTTCCCCAATTCTCACAAGGGGATTTTTAAAAAAAATCAGTATTCATGGAAGGTCTAAGAGACCCACATAAGGAAACTACTGTCGGTGGGTGACTAGGTCGTATGGTTGGAGACCGTATGTCAAACATGCCACGAACATAGAGAGCCTTATTATGACCATGCCCAAGATTCACATGGATTTCCAGGCCATGCGAGCTCACAGAGGCCATTAGTCCAACTCCCCTTGTCATATCCCAATCACCAAACAATCCCTAAGATCCAAAGAAACTAATAAAATCAGACATCCTATAGACATATGACAATCAGAATGAGCAATAGTTTGCAATTATCTTCCCGAACCCACCCTCAAGTTTCAACAATATTAATTCATCTACCATGACATCCCTCAAATAACAAGGGTGATCTAAAAAACAAGGTTCGCTAAGAGCTGACCTACTCTGATACCATTTTTTCACTAACTAGTCTGGGTCGACCCTGAACTGGTTACCCGAGCAACTCCATGAAATGTACCAAGAGGCATTACCGATCCTCTAGGGATGTATAAAAGCATCGAGGGAATCATTTAGATTGACAAGGGAACATTTCCACCTAAATATAGACAATAAGTAAGAATCAGAAAGAAACATATATCCAATCATACATTTATATAAAAGTTGAACTAAACATTAATTTTACATGAAACTAAAAGTATAATTGAACCAGACAACTCAACCAACAAAACCTGATACAAACTAACCCCATGTAACCCTTCTGGACAATCTCCAATACATCACCTAGAAATCTCCCAAGGCAATTGAACTCATGTTGAAACCTTCACAAGAGATAAAAAAACAAAATAAGACTATAGGCGCGACTATTAAAACTCAGTAGGGTAGCCCAATATTCTATTCTAAATTCACTTACTTTAAGAAAAAGAAACATAAATTTCATGTTTGAAATAAAATATTTAAAATTATTTTTCCCAAAAAAGTTTTCAAGCTACAAACATTACAAAATAAAATGCATGCATGTTTTCATAAATAGGAAATACTTGTAACTAAATTCAAAGATATGAAAATTCAAAATGAAAACAGTTTTCAAGAAGGATACATTAAAGAATGTACACTTTTAAATAGAACACACATGCTGCTGAATTTACCCACCAAACACATCGTATGCTGAATGTGAGTGTAAAATATCTAATGTGCACAAGTCACGAGAACATCTTTAGGCTCTAGCTAGCTGTGGGCCCCAATTATGTCGTATCTCTATGAAAAGTAACCATAATAGATATATGTTCTCATACACAAGATTCTAGTAGTGAGAAATAATCATAACCTAGTAGTCCCCAACATCATCACTATAGTTTAGTTTGTGTTTTCATCTTCAAATGTTTGATGTGAAATAGGAACGAAACCACTCCAGATCACTAGCATACTAGTACACGTCCTTCCACCAGGATACTCGAGTTTCCCTCTTTGTGATCAATCAAGTTCAACATGTTATCGAATAAAATTTTCACATTAAAATTTCATTTCTAAATCATACATGAACCAAACATCCCTCCACCATGTTTCATATCTTTTTCACAAGTCAATAAACCACTTAAAATTTTCACAAAACAATTTCAAGATGTATAACAAGGCTTTGAACATAAAATCTATTTGAAAATTATCCTTTAAGGAAAAAACCCACAAATACCCTATAAAATCATATTGTACAGCCTGAAAACCAGTTAATAAATCAATTTCATGAATCATAAAATGACCCAAGTGATACAACATGGAATTTACATGAAAACCAATTTTATAACAAAAATTCCAAACTGTCCTTTAAGAATTCTCCAAAAAAATAAATTTTATCAAAAGAACCAATTTCAATATTCATAATGAGTTTTAAAACACTATTGGTAGAAACAAACCATTTACATAATCCCCTTTAAATTTTTTGTTACACATTCAAAACTCATCCATTTCTACAGAGATTCCAAATGGGCCATTTATCATGAACACATGCCAAAACACCCTAAAAACCCAAACTCATTTAATTATAAAACACAAAACCAGATTGTAACCCACATAAGTAAACCAAAAAAATTTATTCAAATGATGTAAATATTTTTAATAATCCAATGTAATCATTTTATATCACCTTGAGCACAAAAATTCCAATCGTACACTTTCCCGAAAACATGGCATGCAACATTTAATGAATCCAATTACATTTAACACTAAAAAGGTTATAAAATATAATTTTCATGCCAAAAAATTATTTATATTTCAAATCCATGTTCTAAAAATAAAAATCCAAGTGTCAAAAATAACATAACATTTAAAAAATCAATTGTTGTGTACTCTTATAACAAAACAACACTACTTTTCACAAAACAAGGAATAAACACCACCTTACACACCAAGTAGAGTTATTTAAGGATTATAAAATAATAATATGAATTTTTAAAGGGTTAAAATACCATGAATAAGATTAATATTAAATAAAAAGGACATGTGCAATGAGAAACCTACCTCAAATCTTGGGCGGAATGGAAACGCACACCCGATATCACCATCTGAGGGTTTATAAACCCTAAACCTATAAATACCATCCATAGAAGAAAAAATACCCCCATTAGAAATCATGTTATAATAAAACGCTATTACTTTCATGACTAGGGGAGAAGATATAACCAATAAATAATGGAAGGAGTAGAAACCCTAAGGAAATGGAAGGAATAAGAGAGGAATTCACTTACTTGAGAAACTTTGACGAAATCATCCCAAATTCACCAATAGTTGAATCTAAAAGCTTCCAAAATTTAAATTTAGGTTTGAATAAGGTTGAAAAGTTAGAGTGGGGACTAAAATGATGGAAAATTAGTAAAAAATGAATGATTTATGAAATAAAAAATTTCATTTTCTAATCTAAACGATTTGAGAAACCTTGAAGAAATTCACTATAATACATGATGAAGATGTACTCCAAAGAGGGAAAATGGAACACGGGGCGCTCTCCTAGAGTTTTGGGATCTAGTGAGAGGTGGAATGACCAAAAAATGTTAAAAATTAATGAGATATAAAATAAATAAAATATTTTTTTAAATCTAGAAATGGGCTCGCTGTTTAGCCGAAATCTTGAAGTGACCACCCTTTTCTCCAAAAACGCCTGGGAAACCCCCAAAAAGAAATAAATAATAGAAATTACATGAAAAAAACATTAAAATAAGTCATTTATGTGACATTTAATGTTATATTTTCATCATATATTGGGGGATCACCTACCATTGGTGGAGTTTGAGTGCAACAATAGCTACCATTCCACTATTGGTATGGAATCATTCAAGGTTATGTATGGGAGAGCCTGCAGGTCACCACATTGTTGAACTGACTCATGAGAGTATACACTTATGGGTCCATTGTTGGGGTGAGATGCCACTAAGAAGTTATAGATCATCCCGGACAATATATAGACTGTTTTGAGATGGAAAAATTGTACGCCGATAGAAGACAAATGTCATTGGGGTTCGAGGAAAGAGAACATGTGTTCCTTTGGGTCTCACCTTGATGTGGGTTGTGGATATTTTAATGGGATAGAAATTTATCTCCAATGTTAATCATCCCTTTTTCATATACTACTTAGAGTTAGTGAGGTGTTATACCACCTAGCTCTACCCCCGTACTTACACTGGTTACATGAAATCTTCCATGTGCCATAGTTGAGGAGGTATGTGCATGACACAACACCTGTCATTGACTAGGGTGAGATGGAAATTGAGGATAGAGAATGTTTTTTAGAGTACCTAGTGGAGATTGAGTATCATCAGAAGAGGATCATTTGTGGGTGGGAGATTCCCTTGGTGTGTGTCGAGTGGTATTACAAGAATCCTCAAGAGAGAACATGGGAGCGGAAGGCTCAGATTCCTACATAGTACACACATATTTTTTACTATACTTTTTTCTATTTAGGGAAGTAAATCCCTAATGTGGAGAGAATGTGATTTCCTAGATTTTACATGTATTATTTTTAAAATATTATATGGAATTAATTTGAGACTAAGAGCTGAGACGGTGTGTGATTCTGAGACCCATTTTCTCAGAATAAATGATTGAAATATATTAAATATATCAAATAGCATTAGTGATTATCCTAAAAATTTGGAAAATATGCTTAACGGGTTCCCAAATCATAAATATTAGGTAATCATTATGTTCATATCAGAGACTTTACCTTAGGCGAAGCCTATCATCGGCTGGCATGGGTAGGCTTTGAAAATTAGTTTTTGGATGTCTAAAACAATAAAATAAATTAAGGATTTATTTTATTTTAAAATTATGTAGCGATTTAGTGATGTGTTTTTTGTTTTAAATTAGTATATTTTGAAGGTAACAAGGGTTATAATTCATAACCCTAGATAAATACCTAGGATCTCTAGAGAGAAACATTTGAGAAATCTCTCAACGAGTGATGAAGAAGAATGGATTGATATCGTTCTTGAAATATTTCCATCGACAAAGGATCCTCAACAACGAATGATCCAACCTCTAGGTAGGGAATTTTGATTTCAATTCCTTCTTTCCCATTATTAGGATCAATGATGAAGGCTTATTGATCCAAATAGGATGACCCACGGTTTGATCAATCTTGAAGGATGAGTTGATTGCATGATTGATTTTGGGAGGATTATGATTGTTTTTTTAACTTGTTGATTGTTCTTACGAGAACAAATATAGGATTCAATTAACAATGGTGGAGGTTCGTTCCTCAGGTTTTTATATTTGAATTTTCTTCCCCCTTTTTCCAGCACATTCCTCATTCTTTGAGGGATATTAACAGAGGATCATTGCACCTTTGAATCATGGTGCAACAATATAAGAATGTAGATTCGATATCAGGACAACCTAGAGGAGGTTTTACAGTGATGGAGATAGGAGAATCAATGTATTTTAATATATTTCATTCTTCAATCATTCTTCGTGTGAGTTATCAAAATAAAATTTCAGAGCCGATTAAAAGCTCAAAACTCATCGATTCAGTGCTATGACGATGAGGTGACCTTGGATCTTCAGTTTAGGGATGAATTAACTAAAGGATTGAGAACCGGTGGATCGGACAAGTCATGTAAATGAAGAACTATGATTCTGGAAAATCATGATGAAAACAACATATATTCTAGGGTACACACTATGTGGGCCATTGTGAGTGGTGGATAGGGTTTTAGGGAGCTGTAAAATATCACACGGTAAGTGACATCTATCCTAGATCATGTGGAACCTTCCTTGAGACTCGACATGTAACTTAAGGGACACACAAACTCAGGGTGGAGGGCACAACACATACTTCACCACATTTCTAGACCCAGACTAGCTACATGGGCTACCCCATGTACGAGTACATGTGCAGTCGAACAAAGTTTGACACCATGTATTGGCACATATATGGGGAAAACAGGCAGACTTTGCGTGGACAAACATGGATTATTAGCCTTTCTACATATTGTGCATACCTTTTCTACATGAAATATTACCTAACACATGTTATTGTATATGGGTAGTACTCATGGTCAAGAGACACGACATGTGATCCTACTACATGTTGTGTAACCCATTATGCATGGTTTGGATCCCTTGTCCACTATATCTTGGAAAATTTTCATTAGGGTTTGTGCCGTTTATCATTTCCCTCAAGGTTTGTGTGTATCGTTTCCTACACATCGGATAATGATCCCTTTAGTTGGACATCCTAGATAGAGTTGTTGTAATCCCCCGAGAGGCCCAATGAGGGATCCTCTATTCATTCTCCATGCCCTAGGTATAGTTCTGGGAATAGATGTGACCAACTTTAATAGGAACCAATCCTCTAATTAGAGGGTTATTCCAGATGTAGCTGTTGGTATCACCCCATGGACCTGGATGTGATCCTCATCTAATGTATCATATCTCTCTTTATATATATTATTGTATCTATCTATTATGATGGTTTTTGATGAATAATACTTATCGTATGGATATCATCAGTGCTATCAAACTTAGTAGTGTATTCTCTCGGATTACTGATTCGTGGAATCTTCAGACTGGATCCATAGTTGTGGTATGCGGAAGTTGTGAATTACCTATAGACTAAATATCTTGTTTGATTATATATGTATATCCTTATTATATGTTATAGACATATACTTGTGTACAGATGAATGTATCTTTCCTTTTTTTATATCTTTGTGGTTTCAGGGTGTCCTACTTAGTATTGTTCTACTCACACTTGCATGGTCTTTTCCCACACATGTCATGCCTTGTACAAATGAGAAATATTTTCATAGATTCCAAGGAAGACCAATACTAGATAGAGATTTGTGATTTCATACAGGATGAGGTATTCCTATGGCTTTGAGTAGCAATCCGAGTACCTATTTGTTTATAGGTTGGAATTTTTAGTTCATAGAATCTTTTGTGGTCTTGTATTCTGGACCAGTTTTCTTTACATTCTTTAATTCTATCGTACTCTGTTGTTTGGGATAGTGGTATGCATGAATTTACTTTCTTAGTGTTTTATTATATTTTATCATTTTGGGATTGGAGATGTGTGTGTGTGTGTGTGTACATAGGAAATTCCTCCCGTGTTAGTGATATGCATACTCAGTGCTAGTAACCATCCCCTAGCCAATTGAAGGGGGGGTTGGGGAGTCACAGCATGGGCCCCATTGGGTGGTTGGTCTTCCTTTAGATAGAGATTCTATGATTTTGGTTTGGGGAAATTATGTTAAGTGTTTTGAGCTTATATATTAGGCTAGGGACTCCGGTGTTGGTGTAGCGGTCGACGTATCCATGCACCACGACTCTGATAACCTTTTTTTGACTCAGTGCATGAGAAAAATGGTCATACGGAAAACAATGGTACATGCATCATATAGGAATGGTTTTGGGTTTCCATATCCTTTTTGAGAAATCTATCCAAATATACTCATTGACCATGGTACATCTTATTTCCTTATAGGATTCCTCTGTGATAAATACCAGGTAGGATTCCACATCTCAATCACGAGGATGACACCCTTAGTGACGAGGCTTCATTACAAGGACTAGTTTCCCATATGGTACCTCCAGATTCTTCACTCGCTACACTACAACCTGTGGAACGACCCACGGTACCTACAGTACTAGTATGTGAGGAGCATAGGTTGAGCATGATCCATGAGTTTTAGAGATAGCGACCCCTTAGGTTCTATAGAATTATTGAACCTCATGTGGTTGAGGATTTTCTTGTGGTGGTGACCTATGTTTTCCATCTAGTCAGCACACCATCTGATCAGATGGTTATCATGGCGGTGAGCCTTCGGTACGGCTCATCAAGACAATGGTTGAGTTTGGATATCCATAATCAATGTGAGATGAGACTCTCAACGATATATTCTTAGATCCTATTTAGATAATAGTTTTCACCATTTATGCTAAGAGATGTGGATATATTGTAGCTTCTTCCGCTCCCGTGGGGTAGTGTGATAGTAGCTGATTATTCTTCGAGATTCACAAACCTCTAAAGGTAAACTATGGATATGTTCAGGGATCAGTACATCCAGGATAAGACCTTCTAGAGAGGTTTTCATAGAGACATCTGATCCATTATTAGCTCTGTGAGTATTCATACTATTTTTGGGGTGCTTGAGAATGATTTGGTGGTCGAGAGATTCCTGGCCTAGTAGAGGCAACCAACGATAGTCAACAGTGGACAGGTAGGTGTAGAGACCTTGTCAGTTAGGAGTCAACATCATTTTCAGGGATCCATACATGGGAGAAATTTCAAGAGGAGTTCCTAGGATAGAGGATTTATATTTCAAGGTTCAAATGGTGGATCCATTCATCATAGAGAGAGGATATTCTACTCATGTGATAGCAGGGGACATCTCGCTCAAGATTATCCAACCCTTCGTGCTGCTGATATGGAGAGAGTGGATAGACCACCAAGGCAGAGGAAGAGGTGGGACCAGGTAGATCCACAGGGTAGCTAATGTGGTAGAGGAGCTGGGAGAGAAGTGGGAGGTGGTTTCTATTTCGACTTGTTACCACCACTGCCCCCAAGTGGTTTGTGTTGGGCTTAAGTAGATGCAGGAAAGGGGTGGGGATAGTTGCATGTAGTCGAGACTTATGACCTATGATCTCCATGGATTATTTGAGGTATGATCTATGTATTTTCTTCTCTAGCTATCGAACTGATAAAAATAGGATCTAGTCATTCCTTTCTTTCCATGTATCTTGTTTGAGACCTTCATATTCTAATATAACAGTTGGCTCGACCCTAATGCTTGGAGACACCTACAAGCGGAGACTCGATGATCACACATCTTTTCCAATATTATGACCTTACCCTTGGAGATGAGAGTCTATATTGGAACCTCTCTATTTCAGCATCAAGGCATTATGACATCATTCTTGGTATGTAATGTTTATCTTCAGTCCATGCTCAGATTGACTGTTTTAGGTGAAGGGTGTGGTGTTTCCATAGTGATGGAATGAGGTTTTCCATTTTTGGTGAAAAGGGAACCTAGGTAGAATAGGATGGGCTCATTAATATTAGGGTATGTCCTATTACTCAACAAATGTCTATCCTGACCCCCATTGTAGCAGATGTTATGAGTTATAAGTTCCTAGTAGTACTAGCGGAGTACGATGACATCGTCCCTAAAGATGTTCCAGGATTACCTCCTCACTGGGAAATAGACATCTTCATCGACTTAAACCCTAGTAAGGTACTGATATCCTCAACATTATATCATATGTCTCCCATATAAATTTGTGAGATGAGGGTAAAATTGAAGGATTTGAAGTGGAAGGGCTTCATGGGAACCAATGTTTAACACCAAGCAGCCCTAGTTTTGTATACCAAAAAGGCATACGAGAGATTAAGGTTCTGTATGGATTATTAGTGCTTGAACCAAGTGATGGTAAAGGACAAATATCCACTACTGAGTATCAATGACCATTTTGATTAGTTGAGGGGGGCATGATGGTTCTCAAAGGATGACCTGAGATCAGACTATCCCGAGAAGTGAGTACGAGATGAAGATGTACCGAAGATAGCTTTCAGATGTTTCTATGTTCATTATGAATATATGGTGATTACCTTTGGCATGATGAACTCCTCAATAGTGTTCATGGGACTCATGAACTAGGTCTTCCAGCCTTACTTAGACCGGTTCGTGGTGGTCTTCATCGGCGATATCCTTGTGTACTCAACATCCGAGGAGGAGCATGTAGGACACTTAAGAATGGTTATAGACATACTATGAAGGAACCAGCTTTTTGGGAAGCTCTTGAAATGATAGATATTGTTTTCATTAGTCCACTTTATGGGACTTTTTATCACTATATATGGAGTGGTATTGGACCCATACAAGGTGGAGGCACTGATAGCTTGGGATCCACCTTAGATAATTACAACGGTGTAGAGCTTCCTTGGGCATAGAGGATATTACTGGATATTCATCCCTAATTTCTCAAGGATATCAGTACTGATGAAAGTTTTTACCCAAAAGGGGTAGAAATTCATGTGCAAGGAGAAGTGTCAAAAGGATTTTATGTAGTTGAGGTAGAGTTTGATGAGCACCCCGATCTTAAGAACATCGAATGGGGGGTGTCGAGTATATAATGTGTAACGCCCCAACCCTAGTTAGCTAGAGTCGGTGCATTATTACATAATATTGGCATGATCACAAGGAAATCATGTCTCGAAAGACCGATCAGTTTAGTATTATTGGAAACAAGATTCATACATAAGTTCAACTTTACAGCTTGAAGAGAAATAAAACACAAATATATTTCATTAGAAACATCCAAGCCTCCTAGATTATGCCTGCAGGTCACTCATAACTAACTTTTTCATATCCTGGGAAAATATCACATAAGAAAGGGTTGATCTCAAATGCTCACTAAGGGTAATTAATACAGTGGAAAATGAAATAAATATTAATCATGGTAAATAATTGAAACCAAATGCCTTTACCAATAATAAACATGAATACTTTTATAGAAATAATCTGATCTGAGTAAATAATGCCATAATAAATCATAATCATGGGTATTATACTTGTTGAATGACCACATGAACCATCAATATTATTTCCATAATGATGGAATGTATAATTTCGGACATTCTGAAACATTTTGTCAAGGCCTCGTCCAAGACGTCTAAAAATGATTAAGGCCTCGACCAAAACCATAAATCAAATTGGGAAAGGGCCTTGGCCAATTCCACTATTAGTTGTCTCATGAGACCTACAGATACATTGAGGAGCTATAGCGGGCTCCACCTGTAACTTACCAAGTCCAATACATTCCTCATATGAAAAGGTTTAAACATATCATAAACATTCGTATTAAAAATATCATGCGAAATGTCAATAATTTCACCATAAATTATGAATGGTATAAATATAGCACATCCACAGTAAAACATATCACAAAACCTTCAATACAATATGAAAGTTTTGTATCATAACAAATCAACTCCAAATAAACTTAAAATCCATCAAAGGATGTTGACATAGATGAAATTAAAACTCTTTTTAGAGAAATATCTCTTTCTATTTTGAAATAATTTAAGAGTCACATAATTATAAATTAAAACTTTTAATTTGAAAATATTCTTATAAGCTTATAATGGAATCTTCGATGAGTTTATAATGATAGAAAATAGCCACACGCATCGTATAAGTTAAAAAACATTCTTACCTTAATTTTGTTGAAAAGGTTAAAAATGACCTTGTTTGGAAAACGATGGAAAGATTCCTTTATAAACATCTTATAAAAAGTCAAAAAATGGTATAAATGAATTTAACCAATATTCTATAAAATATTAAGAATGTTTTGAAATACATTTTTAAGAAACATGGATGTGGATGATAAAGAGGTCCTAGTAGATAATTATGTATAAACAACCTTGGATAATGAAAAGATTTTGAAATAAACCCTTACCTTGTAATTTTACTTGGTTTAGGGTAGGTTAACATCATGTATAATGGTGAAATGATTGTTATTAAATTATACAATAATCACATACATTAATATGATATCATATATGATCTTTTAACATTGATTTGTTAATAATATCTTAGAATTATCATCGTTTCGGGTGTTAACGGATTCGTTTTTCTTTATATTATTTGTTATGTGAGCCATATTTATTATGGATGGGATGTATATTATTCATATCCAGAATGATATAAAGTCTATAAAAAATTTAATCATAAAATAAAAGTTATTTTTGAATGGATGGGATGGGTAATGAATCTCATCGCGTTCGTGGAGACGGTAATTCGTACATACGCATGAGCGAAAATATCATTATTTTGAAATTAAAATAATATATAATTGTATGGTATATCATATATAAAGAATAATTATCATTCTATATATATTATTTACATGAATTACACATAATTATTATACCCATCCAAATAATAATGTATTGAATTACAATTTCACCACGAAGTGGAGACGGTAAGTCATACGTACGCACGTATGGTGACATGTCATTCAAAGGATGGATAGAATACTAAATATGGTTATAACATATTTATAATAATATCACAGTATATAGAAGATGCTGGAGTTATTATTTTAGAATTTAAATAACAAAGAAAGAAGATGTTGAAGAAGAAAGGAACTTGAAAGAGGGTGGTGAAAACATTACCTCTTCTTCGGGTTCTTCCTTTTGATTTGATCAAAATGGATCCTTACGTTGGATTTATAACTAATTTAAGGTCTCTAGATTTAAGGGAGGATATTTGATATTGTATTTGGGAAGAGTTTGGCCAAACCAAAATGCTTTAAAGGTATGAAGAATTGGTTAGAAGTGGTGTCCTTTTATAAGGAGGAGGAGAGGATCTTTAAAAAAACTTAAAGTATTAATTTATAATAAATTTATATTCGGTTTCTAATGGCTCCAAAGTGGATTATTAAAAGTCTAAGGTGGTTATGGGTCTAAATACGTTCATCCAATATATTTTAGACAGGTTTAGGTCACTATATTAACCATATCTTTTAGTTTTAACTCTTAGTTAATTAATTTGACATTTACCATGTCACTTTGTATTTTTATATTATATGGTTAATAAACTTACTATATACTACCAAGAGACCCCCAAGTGGTCCATTAATGATACACCTATCATGATATAAGTCCTTTGGCAGAACTTTAGATTTTTAGGAATAGAATATAAATTAATAATATAATATTTGTTTTAAAAACTCTTTTATGTCAATTTTGACACTATTGGGTATTTTGTTTCTGATAATTACATAACACAATTATTAATTCGAAAAAAATTTATATAACAAATCTTAATATGTCAAATTAAACTATAAAATTAGTGGAATTCAAAAAAAGTCTCAAATTACATTTATTTTGATATTTATAATATCAATTATTTTAATATTTCATTAATTATGTAATTATTGCATCACCATTGTGTCATAAATAAATTAAGTTATTTAATGTATAAAAATTATAAATAAAATACCATTATCTAGGAAATATTTTTATCTTTCTAATGAAAATTAATAATCGAATTTATCTTATGTATAACCCTATATTAAAAAAAATTAGTTATTAAACATTGATTTTACCTCTTTTAACTCTTCTTTGAATTAAATAATAATAAATGTCATAATCTAATCCAACTGGACCTAAATGATAATATTTTATACCTAAGGTTGTTTTTGGTCGATCTACACTTGTCCAATAGAATTAATACATGTGTTAGGGTAATATTAATATCAATGTTACCCTTAATTACCCTATTGAATTTTAACCGTGGTAAATAAAAGTAAAAAGTTACTATTCACCAAAAATTATTTCCATCTCATTGAACAACATTTTTCTATTTTATATTAACCGTTTCTCTTGGATTTTTTAAATTCCACTCACATAAGTGGTAAAATTATGTTTTATGTGAATTTCCAAATTCTCCTAGGAGGTGGGTAAAAGACGGTGAAATGTTCAATAAAATTTTTATATATCTAAAATTATTCTAAACTAACACCAATGAATTGAATTGAACTTATATAGGTATTATGAATCTATTTTTACCTTAATTAAATTTAAATAAAATAAATAATTATTTAAATAAAAAATTGTTTTTAAACTATAACTTAGTGTTTTTTCACTATTCATCAAAATTTGAATGTTTTCAGAAAAATACCAAAATTTCACCCTAAGCTAATTTCGATATTCCGAATCCAAAAATGAAGTCCATTTTGAAAGATAAAATTTATAAAATTTCAAAATGTGGGTATTACTATTCGTAACAGCTAGTTTGATTGGTTGTGGTGTATGTTAGAACTCGAAGATGCGTACAACACACGCTACTGTATTATTCCAAGAGAAGCGTACCGTGAAAGCTTGGGGTGTTACATTCTCCCCTCCTTCAAATAATTTCATCCTAGAAATTTCTAGAATACTACCGTATGAAAATAATTGGGTGGTTCTTCATCATAAGTTCCTCGGTTTCCCACATTTCATCTTCCATCTTATGGTTTCTCCATAGAACTTTTACCAAATGAGTCGTCTGGTTCTTCAGCACTTGTTCTCTTGAATCAAGAATCCTGACAGGATCTTCGCAATAAGACAGATCGGGTTCCAGTTCTAATTCCACATAAGTGAGTATATGCATTGGGTCAGGAATGTATTTTCTCAACAGTGATACGTGGAACACATCATGAACTTTGGAGAGACTTGGCGGCATTGCCAAACGGTAAGCTATAGCCCCAATTCATTCTAGAATTTCGAATGGTCCAATGTACCTGGGACTTAATTTACCCTTCTTACAAAAATTTATAACTCCCTTCTATGGAGATTCCTTCAAGAAAACATGATATCCTACCTGAAATTCCAAATCCTTCCTTCGGTTATCGGCATAGCTCTTCTGCCTACTTTGAGCTTCTTTGATGTGGTTTTGAATTACCTTCACCTTTTCCATCGTTTCTTCTAGGCGTGTCCATGGGTCGGGATGGGTCGGTTTTGGGGATTTTTTGGACCCGACCCAACCTAAAGAGACCGGGTCGGGTTGGGTCGGGTCAAATGCTATTTTTGTTTCAGACCCAACCCGACCCAACCCATTTCAGATCGGGTTGGGTTGGTCGGGTTGATCGGGTTTTGTAAAAAAAATCGTCTCCTAGGTTAATAGCCCACCGCACTCATCCGCTTCATTCAGCGTCTTCCTCACCACCACGTCCGGAGGATCTCGACGAAAAATCCACACCCAATCACGCCGGGAGGATCTTGATTAAAAATCCACCCCCAATCACAAATGTAGATGATAATGATTCCCCCGATTCTTGATCTGTGCAGAAACTTATATGTCCGCCGTCGACCCCCTTCGATAACTACAATCTCTCGCCGACGTCTGCCTTCCCCTATTTTCCACTCCCAAATCCACCGATATTCAAGACCCACCAGCATTTTTCTTCCCCTACAACCCACCGCCGAGCCGAGCCAACCTCAACTTCCATGACTGATCATGACTCACGATTGATTATTTATTTTATTTTATATATTTAGTTCCTGTGTTTTATTTGTTTATCATATTATACTGGATTCATGGAGGCCATAGTGGTAGAGATGTAGGTGGAGATGAAGGCAAGAGGGGTAATTCTCTAGTTGTTATAGGGTTACAGCGGTCGTAGTGGGTAGATGAAGGCGAAGGCGGATGGGGGCAGTCTCTCTAGAGGATCTGGGATCTCAACGGTCGCAATAGAGACAACATAGGTGGAGGTAAAGGTAAAGGGAGTAGTCTCCGGTGGATCTGGTTTGGGGTTGCGGCGGTCACACCGTGCGGTGGAGGTAGTGGAGGAGGAAGATCACAGCAAGGGAGAGGAAACACACTGTAGTAGCGACTACGGGCGGTGGCGAGGTGAGGCGGTGCGCGCTGGAAGTGCATGGGGGTATTCTGTCAGGTTGGTCGGGTCGGGTCGGGTCAGTTTTTTCTCAACCCGTGACCCGACCCAACCCGAGCACGGGTCAACCCGAAACGACCTGACCTGCACATATGCAATCTTGAACCCGACCCCACCTGACCCAACCCGGCCGGGTCGGGTCGGGTCGGTTGGGTTTGGACACCCCTAGTTTCTTCCACCAGTTCTGGGCCTATGAGTTTTCTCTCACCAACTTCATCCCAACAGGTTGGTGTGAGACATCTATTTCCATATAATTATTCATATAGTTCCATCTGAATACTTTAACAGAAGGTATTGTTATTGTAAAATTACACCAGAGGTAAATATTGATCCCACATACCCTGAAAGTCAAGTGAGCATAATCTCAACATGTCTTCTAAGGTTTGAATAGTCCGTTCTGATTGTCCATCTGTTTGAGGGTGGTAGGAAGTGATCAAACAAACTTCAGTATCCAAGGCCTTCTGAAGACTTTTCCAGAATCTTGAATTGAAATGGGGATCACAATCAGAAACAATCAATATGGGTACTCCATGAAGTCTCACAACTTCATTAATATAGAGTATTCCTAGACGTTCAAGTGGTAGATCCTCTCTTATAGTAAGAAAATTTGCTGACTTGGTAAGACAATCAACAATAACACATATTGCATCGTTCCTTCTAGGAGTCCTTGGTATCCCCATGACAAATTCCATCGTAATATTATCCTATTTTCACTCTAGTATGGGAAGAGGTTGCATGAATCCTCCAGGCTTTTGCCTTCCAGCTTTCACTTGTTGACAAACCAAACATCTTGATACAATATCAGTAATCTCCCTCTTCATGTTTTCCCACCAAAAACATTCCTTCAAATATCTATACATTTTGTTGTTACCATGGTGTATAGAGAAATTGGGGCTATGAGAATCATCTAACAATTTCCTTTTTAGATCAGGTATTTCGGGAACACAAAGTCTCTTCCCAAATTTCAAAATTCCTTCTTCGTACACAAAGTCTCTCAATCTCCCATCATTTGCAGCTTTAATCTTATTTTGAAAGTCTTTATCACCATTCTATGAACTCTTTATCTATTCTAGTAAATATGGTTTGGCAACCATTTGAAAATGTATCGATGTTTCACCTTCCATGGTAATTCCCATATCCATCTTCACTAGATCCATGAAAATAGGATCCCTTTCAATTCTCATCATGTTCAAAACTCCATGATCTTTTCTACTCAAAGCATCTGCCACCTTATTTTCCTTCATTGAGTGGTAGTTTATCGTACAATCATAATCCTTGAGTATTTCAAGCCATCTCCTTTGCCTCATGTTCAGTTCTTTCAGTGATAAAATATACTTCAAACTCTTGTGATCAGTATAAATATCACATTTTTCACCATAGAGATAATTTCTCCATATATTCAAAGCAAAGATTACAAAAGATAACTCGAGATCATGAATAGGATATTTTTTCTCATTAATTTTTAGTTTTCGTGATGCATAAGCAATAACTCTATCATTCTGCATAAGGACACAACCAAGTCCGTTATTCGATGCATCACTATAAATAACGAACCCATCATTCCCCGATGGTAGATTAAATATAAGAGAATTGACTAATCTTCTCTTCAGTTCTTCAAAAAATTATTCACACTCTTTTGTCCAAACAAATTTAATCCCCTTTACGTGTGATCTTTGTTAATGGGTTAGCCAATCAGGAAAAGTTCTGGATGAAACGTCGATAATAACCTGCTAAGCCAATAAAATCGTGTACCTCGTTTATACTCGTCGGTGCATGCCATTCTTGGATTACTCTTGTCTTAGAAGGATCAACAGAGATTCCATCCTTAGAGACAATATGGACAAGAAAAGAAATCTCCTGAAGCCAAAATTCAAACTTGTTAAACTTCTCATATAATTCATGTCTTCTAAGAGTCTTCAGGATAATGCGCAAGTGATTTTCATGATCCTCATAGATTTTGGATTATACCAAGATATCATCAATAAATACCACCAAAAAATCATCAAGATATTCCTTGAAAACTCTATTCATTAGATCCATGAATATAGAGGGTGAAATAGTTAATCCAAAAGGCATTACTGTAAACTTGTAATTCCCGTACCTGGTTCAAAATGATGTCTTCGTAATGTCTTTCTTATTCACACACAACCGATGGTATCCAGATCAAAGTTCAACCTTTTAAAAGTATTGATCTCTATGCAGTTGATCAAATAAATCATCAATGTGAGGTAGGGGATACTTTTTCTTTATTGTTATAGCATTGATTTCCCTGTAGTCGATACATAACCTCATAGATCCATCTTTTTTCTTAACCAAAAGGACAGGGGCTCCCCATGTAGAAACACTAGGGCGAATAAATCCCTTATTACTCAATTCCTCTAGTTGTTTCTTTAGTTCAACTAATTCCACAGTGTCCATTCTATAAGGGGTATTCGATATAGGCCTTGATCCAGGAATTAAACCAATGGAAAACTCAATTTTTCATTCTGGAGGATATCCAGGTAAATCTTCCATAAACACATCAACATATTCTCCCACAATAGGTACATCTTCTATTTTAACATTCCTTTCCTCATCCACAGTTATTTCATTTTATTCCTCCCTGATAACTGAATTTAGTTGAGCTAATGGGGGTGGATCTAGGTAAGAATTAGGTGGTGACGATTCTCCTCTAAAGATAATGTGTTCCTTATCATCATCATCAAAATAGTAACCTCCTTCTTCTTACAATAAATTTTTTCATCATGGTCTGAAATCCAATCCATACTGAGGATTATATCAAATTCAATCATAGGTATGACGATGAGATTCGAAGATAAAGAACATTTATGTGCTCTAATGGAGACTGATTCACAAAACGTTGTTGCAATGATACTTCTCTTAGGAGTTTTGACTGAAAACTACCTTGTCAAATCAAATTGAAAATATCTAATTTTCTTAGAAAACTGGGAAGATATGAAACAATGCGATGGTCTAGAATCAAATAAAGCATTTTCTAAACTTGAGGAAACCATTAAATTACCTGCCACCACGTCATTCGGGGATTCAACCTCAGTAGTAGTGATTGCATAAGCTTGGCCTTGGTCCCTAGGCCTTTTTTGAGATAAGTTTCCCTGACTCTTAGGACATTCATTTGCATAATTTCCCATCTCCCTACAATTGTAGCATTGAATATTGGTAGCGTCTTTCTTTCCTTTATAATCACCAGCTAGATGGCCTTTCTGTCCACACTTTTAGCATAATCCTTTTCCTTTTAGATAGGAATCATGGTGCTTCCTTCAACAATTATCACAAGGTAGAAATTCAATCCTTCCCTTCTTCCCTGTTTCTTTATTTCCTTTCCCAGAGTGCTCAGCAGATCTCTTTTTCTCTTGCTTTGATTTAAACTCATAAGACTTATAGAATTCTTATTTTTTTGTCTTGATAGCACACGAGACAATATCTTCGTATGACGAGATGGATTGTGAGACCAATGATTGATAGAGAAAAAGTTTTAACCGATCAAAGAAATGATCAATATTAATTCTTGGGTTACATATATAATCTGCAGCATACCTTGATAACCTTTTAAAGTTGGCCTCATACTTTTCGACATTTTCATCCTCCTTTTGTCTCAGACTCAGAAATTACCTTTCCATATCTGATCGATGGTCACGAGGAAAGTATTTTCCTAAACACAGATCTTTGAAATCCCTCCATTCCATATTTGATTCTTCATCATCTTTCTTCATGTTTTGAATCAATGACCACCATTGATCAGCATCTCCAGTGAGGCGGTAAACTACCATGATAAATTTTTCTCTTTCACTACTCCCCAAGGCATGGAATATTTTCTCTAAATAATTTATCCATTGCTCAACTAATAAGGGATTTGTATTCCCATTGAATGTTGGTTTTTATTTCCTCATGAAGAGATCTAACATTGACACTCCACGCTGTGGATCAAGGTGCTCTATACGGGTAAGGTTATTATTCATAACCTGAGTGAGTTGTCCCAGTATGGTGATTAGCTGATCAGCACTAGTTGCATCACCAGCTCCACTATAATTATCTTGAGAAGGAGGTAAATACCTACATGGAGTGCGTCCATTGATACGGTTCCCATTTCTTCCACTAGGCGCCATTTCTAAACAATGGCATACACTATATTAGTTTATGAATCACAATACATAAATCCAAACTTGTAAAACACTTAACATAAATTGAACAGTTTATGGATATAATCCATAATCATAAAAATGTTTTCTTTGAGGTAATATATACTCATAAACCCTTCATAATGGTTTTTAAAGAAAATGAGAATTATCCTAGGCATATCCCCCGAGAGTGTCGTAACCAAGAGTGCAGCAAGGCTCGTTGTCGTGCACCAGTTCTCATTCGAGTCTAGCTCAAAGCGGTGTCTTCGGGTTTTATCCCTAGGTACATCTGTGCCAGAGCCACCTCTACCTGCTCATATCCAGATAGGTATGTAATTCTCGGAAAACACACAAAATCTCTACAATACCAAAATTCTAGGAAGTTATTCTATACTAATCCTCAAAGTCCATCTTAGGTCTATGTGCTCTAATCAGAGTTTATCTAAATCTAGTTTCCAAGGATTGTACTAAACTTCCTATGATACCAACTGTAATGCCTCGACCCTAGTTACCCAGAGTTGGTGCATTATTACATAATATTGGAATGATCACAAGGAAATCATGTCTCAAAAGACCGATCAGTTTAGTATTATTGGAATCAAGATTCATACATAAGTTCAACTTTACAGCTTGAAGAGAAATAAAACACAAATATATTTCATTATAAACATCCAAGCCTCCTAGATTATGCCTGAAGGTCACTCATAACTAACTTCTTCATATCCTGGGAAAATGAAACATAAGAATGGGGTGAGCTCAAATGCTCAGTAAGTTTAAGTAATACAGTGGAAAATGATATAAATATTAAGCATGGTAAATAATTGAAACCACATGTCATTACCAATAATAAACATGAATACTTTTATGGAAAGGATCTGAGATGAGTAAATAATGCCATAATAAATCATAATAATGGGTATTCTACTAGTCGAATGACCACAAGAACCATCAATATTGTTTCCATAATGAGGGAATGTATAATGTCGGAAATTCTAATACATTTTGTCAAGGTCTCGGCCAAGACGTCTAAAAAATGATTAAGGACTCGGCCAAAACCATAAATCAAATTGGGAAAGGGCCTCGGCCAATTCCACATATAGTTTTCTCATGATACCTACCGATGCATCGAGGAGATATAGCGGGATCCACCCATCACTTACTAAGTCCAATACATTCCTCATATGAAATTGTTTAAACATATCATAAACATTCATATTAAAACTAGCATATGAAATGTCAATACTTTAACCATAAATTTTGAATGGTATAAAAATAGAACATCCACAGTCAAACATATCACAAATCCTTAAATAAAATATGGAAGTTTTGTATCATAATAAATCAACTCTAAATAAACTTAAAATCCATCAAAGGATGTTGACATAGATGAAATCAAAACTCTTTTTAGAGAAATATATCTTTCTATTTTGAAATCATTTAAGAGTCACATAATTATAAAATAAAACATTTACTTTGAAAGTATTCTTATAATCTTATAAGGGAATATTTGACGAGTTTATATTGGTAGAAAATATCTGCACCTGCCGTATAAGTTAAAAAAACATTCTTACCTTAATTTTGTCGAAAAGGTTAAAAAGGACCTTGTTTGGAAAATGACAGAAAGATTCCTTTATAAACATCTTATAAAAATTAAAACAAGGGTATAAATGACTTTAACCCATATTCTATAAAATAGTAAGAATTTTTTTAAATACATTTGTAAGAAACATGGATGTGGATAATAAAGAGGACCCAGTAGATAATTATGTATAAACAACCTCAGATAATGGAGAGATTGTGAAATAAACCCTTACCTTGTACTTTTCCTTGGTTAAGGGTAGGTTAACCTCCTATATAATGGTGAAATAATTGTTATTAAATTTTACAAGAATCATATACATTAATATGATATCATATATGATCTTTTAACGTTGATTTGTTAATAATATCTTAGTATTATCATCGTTTCAGGTGTTAACAGATTCATTTTTATTTATATTATTTGTTATGTGAGACATATTTGTTATGTATGGGATTTATATTATTCATATCCATAATGATATCATGTCTCTAAAAATTATTTTTAATCATCAAATAAAATTTTTTTTTGAATGGACACGATGGGGAATGTATCTCATCGCGTTCGTGGATTCGGTAATCTGTACGTATGCACGAGCGACAATATCATTCTTTTGATATTAAAATAAAATATAATTGGATGGTATCTTATATATACAGAATCATTATCATGTTATATTTATTATTTACATGAATTACACATCATTATTATACCCATCCAAATAATAATGTATTGAATAACAATTACACCACGACGTGGAGATGGTAGGTCGTACGTACGAATGTATGGTGACATGTCATTCAAAGGATGGATAGAATACTGAATATGGTTATACCATATTTATAATGACATCAAATTATATAGAATATACTAGAGTTATTATTTTATAATGTAAGTAACAAAGAAAGAAGAAGTTGAAGAAGAAAGGAACTTGAAAGAGGGTGGTGAAACTATAACCTCTTCTTCAGGTTCTTCCTTTTGATTTGATCAAAAGGGCTCCTTAGGTTGGCTTTCTGACTAATGTAAGGCCTCTAGGATCAATGGAGTATATTTGAGAGGGTATTTGGGCAGAGTTTGGCCGAACCTAAAGGATTTGAAGGTATAAAGAATTGGTTATAATTGGTGTCCTTTTATAAGGAGGAGGAGGGGATCTTTAGGAAAAACATAATGTATTAATTTATAATAAATTCATATTCGGTTCCTAATGGATAAAAAGTGTATTCTTCAAAGTGTAATGTGGGGATGGGTCGAAATCCTTTCATCCAATAGATTTTAGACAGGTTTGGGTCACTATATTAACCTTATCGTTTAGTTTTAACTCTTAGTTAATTAGTTTGACATTTACCATGTCACTTTGTATTTTTATATTATATGGTTAATAAACATACTATATACTTACAAGAAACCCCCAAGTGGTATTTTAATGATACACCTATCATGATATATGTCCTTTTTACAAACCAAAGATTTTTAGGAATAGAATATCAATTAAAAATATAATATGTTTTTTTAAAAACTCTTTTATGTCATTTTTGACACTATTGGGTATTTTGTTTTTGATAATTTCATAACGTCATTATTACATCGAAAAAAAAATTTAGAACCAATACTAATATGTCATATTAAACTAGAAAATTAGTGTAATTCATAAAAAGTCTCAAGTTACATTTATTTTTATATTTATAATATCAATTATTTTAATATTTCATTAATTAGGTAATTAATGCATCACCATTGTGTCATAAATAAATTAAATTATTTAATGTATAAAAATTATAAATAAAATAAAGTTATGTAGGAAATATTTTTTTCCTTTCTAATGAATATTTATAATCGAATTTAACTTATGTATAACCCTATATTAAAAATGTTTTATTTATTTAACTTTTATTTTAACTATTTTAAATCTTCTTTGAATTAAATGATAATAAATGTCCTAATCTAATCCATGTGGACCTAAATGATAATATTTTATTCCTAAGGTTGTTTATGGCCGATCTACACTTGTCCAATAGAATTAGGACATGTGTTAGGGGAATATTAATATCATTTTTACCCTTAATTACCCTATTTACTTTTAACCGTTGTAAATAAAAGTAAAAAGTTACTATTCACCAAAAATTATTTTCATCTCATTGAACCATATTTTACTCCTTGATATTAATCATGTCTCTCGGATTTTCGAAATTCCACTCACAGAAGCGGTAAAATTATGTTTTATGTGAATTTCCAAATTCTCCTAGGAGGTGGGTAAAAGACGGTGAAAGGTTCAATAAAATTTTTATATATCTAAAATTATTCTAAACTAACTATAATAAATTGCTTTGAACTTATATAGGTATTATGTATCTATTTTTACCTTAATTAAATTTAAATACAATAAATAATTATTTAAATAAAAATTCGGTTTTAAACTATAACTCAGTGTTTTTTAACTATTCATCAAAAATTGAATGTTTTCAGAAAAATACAAAAACTTCACCCTAAGCTAATTTTGATACTCCGAATCCAAAAATGAAGTCCATTTTGAATGATAAAATTTATAAAATTTCAAAATGTGGGTATTACTATTCATAACGGCTAGTTTGATTGGTTGTGGTGTGTAATAGAACTCGAAGTTGCGTACAACACACACTACTGTATTATTCAAAGAGAAGCGTATTATGGAAGCTTGGAGTGTTACATAGTGTACTATGATGCATCAGGGACCAGAAGTGGGTTTCTCTAATGTAGAGGAAATATATGATTATACATGTTTCGTTCCAGTTTAGACAACATGAGAATAATTATGTGACCCATGATCTTGAGTTGGCAGTGGTAGTCTTCACATTAAAGATGTGGCGACACTACCTAATGTGGGAGATATTTATCATCTACTCTTATCACAAGAATATCATGTATATGTTGTCTTAAAAGGATATGAACATGATATAGAGATGGTGGATATAGTTCTTATAGTATTATGACTTTGAGATTGTTTATACTTCTGGGAAGGGGAATGTGGTGGAAGATTTTCTCAACTAGAGATTGAGTTTTCAGTTGTTGGAAAAGGCATCAGAGTAGTTTGACTCATTGAAATTATCCTCTATGTATGGAGATGGTGGAGCATACCTTAAATAAATGGTAATTACCCATATACTCTCATAGTGAGTCAACGAGTCACAGACTCAAGATATTAATTGAGAGGCTCTACGTGATTAGATATTTGTAAGACATGCTACTAATGGATATTCAAAAGGTGGGGAACACAATATTATTTTTAGAGGACACATAGTTTCAAAAGTGGTGTTGTAGTTGGAGGATATGGGGTAGTTTTATACGTGTCATTTATTGGTACATCTAGGTGTGGTGAAGATGGATTTGGACCTTCGACGTTAGTTCTAGTGGCCAGAAATGAAGAAGGCAGTGGAAGAGTTTGTTTCTCGATGCCATATGTACCAGTAGGTGAAGGCTGAGCACCAAGTTCTAGAGAGTCCTGCTCAACCCCTTGAGGTGCCAGAATGAATGTGGTATGGTATATTGATGTACTTTATGACATGTTTG
Organism: Viscum album; assembly: GCA_963277665.1. Taxonomy (NCBI): domain Eukaryota; kingdom Viridiplantae; phylum Streptophyta; class Magnoliopsida; order Santalales; family Viscaceae; genus Viscum; species Viscum album. Next base: position 1,497,422,568 of record OY728142.1, read on the forward strand.
CCATGTATGTCCATGGGACATGATTCCATCTGGGCGATCGTTGAATGAATCACCAGGTCGGCCCACTTCCTACCAATTTGGGAGCAGAGTTTGGTAGAGAGAAAGTGACGACACTACATGTAAGATACAGTTCGACTTCATGAAGTTATATTGAAGATTGTTTCTAATCGTGGTGCTCATTTCACATCCTAGTTGTGGAAGGAATTGTATGAGGATTTTGGGACTCAGTTTCTCTTAAGCACAATGTTTAATCCTCATAAAGACGACTAGATGGAGAGGACCATTATAGTTATAGAGGACATCTTGAGAGATTTCATGTAAGACATTGGTTGTAGTGGGTAGCATCACCTACCAATGGTGGAGTTTGCGTAGAATAATATCTACCACCACACTATTGGTATGGAACCATTCGAGGACCTATACAAGCGACCCTACGGGTCACCACTTTTTTGGAATGACCCAGAAGATTCAGAACTTATGGGCCTAGAGTTACTCTAGGGTACCAATGAGAATATGCAGATCATCCAGGAGTGGATGAAGAATTAAATGTGCTGGTACAATTCATATGTCGAAAAATATGCAGTCCTTAGAGTTTGAGGAAAGAGACCTTGTGTTTCTTCGGGTATCACCTTGACATGGGTTGTCAATATTTGGATGGGTCCACAAGTTATCTCATAGGATCATCAACCCATTAATGATACTACATAGAGTTAGAGAGGTGGTTTACCACATATATATACCATCCATATTTCATTGGGTACATGATGTCTTCCACGTGTCTTAGCTGAGAATGTACATGCATGACCCATCACACATCATCCACTGGGGTGAGCTAGATATTGAGGATGGATCAACTTTTATAGAGTAAAAAGTACAAATTGATGATCAATAGAAAAGGATTCTTTACAGGAAAGATATTACCATGGTGCATTTCCAGTGGAAGTATGAGAATCATTAGGAGAGAACATGGGAGTGGTAGGATCAGATTTGTGCATAGTACCCACAACTTTTTTAGTAGCCTTTTTTTTTGGTTTTTAGGGATGTAAAGACCTAAGTTGTGGAGAATATAATTCCACTTATTTTCAGTGTATCAATTTTAAATATTATATGGAATTAATTCGAGACCAGGAACTGAGACGACATACAATTCTGAGGCCCGATGTTCCCAAAATAAAAGTTTTAAATATATAAAATAGAACGCATGAGAATTTTTTATAAAAAAAATGTAATAACCTCTAAATAGATTCATTGTTAAAAACTCTGAGGGCACCATTGCGTTAAGAGCCATGAATTTACCTTACACGAGGCCTAACATCGGTCGGTGTCGGTTGGATGTGAAAATTAGTTTTTTGGAAGTTTCAAAGAATAAAATAAATTAATAATTTATTTTATTTTAACATTAATCTGTGATGTAGTGAAGCTTTTTCTTTTTTAAATTAGCATTTTGGAAAGGGAATCGGGGTTATAATTCATAAACCTGGAGAAATTTTTAGGAGCTTTAGAGAGGATCCTTGGAGAAATATCTTGACAAATGATGATGAACGGTGGATCGAGGTCCTTATTGATGGATATATATTGGCAAAGAATCCTCTACAATGAACGATCCAACCTCGAGGTAGGTTGTTTTGATTTTAATTCCTTCTTTCCCATTTTTAGAATCAACGATGAACGCAAATTAACCCAAAAACCGGTTGGCCCATGGTTTGATCATTCTTGTGGGATAGGTTGATTACAACAATGATTTGAGGATGTTTAGGATTTTTGTTTTGTTTATCTTGTTGAACATTATTACAAGAATGTATAGAGGCTTAAATTAACCACGACCAAGTTTTGTTCAATGTGAATTTATCTTCGCCCTTTTTCATGCACATTCTTCATTGTTCACGGGATATGAACAAATGATCATTGCACCTTAGATTCATGGTGCAATGATCCAAAAATGTAGATATAGTATTAGTACTATATAGTAGAGGTGAGACGGGGATGGTGATGGATGGATTGAAGTATTTCTAAAGATATCATTCTTCGAGTGTTCTTTGTGCGGGTGATCGAAATCAGATTTAGGTGCCTATTAAAGCCTAAAAACTCACCTATTTAGGGCTATGATGATGAGGAAACCTTGGATATTCAGTTTCACGATGAATATAAAAATGAAATGAGAACCAGAGGATCATACAAGGTGTGTAGAGCAAGAAATGTGATTTATAAAATCATGATGAACATGGTGTGTATTCCATGATACACATCGTGTAGGCCTCATTAAGTGGAACCTTGCATTTCAGGGATCCTTAAAGTAGAACCTGTCATATGGAATCTATCACATGGAGTGTGGACCCTTCCCTGAGACTCGGCATGTATCTCAGGGAATATATGAACATAGGGGGGAGTAAACATAATGTACTCCACCACACGACCAGACCGAGACTGACTACATGGTCTACCCCATGTACTGGTACACAGGTAGGTAGAAATGGGTTTACGTCATGTACTGACACATGATCGTGGAACACTGGAGGACTAAAGATGAACAAACATGACAGTTAATCCTTTCTACATTTCGTGTATACCTTTTCTACATGACATTTTTTTTCTGACACTGGCTGTTGTACATGGGTAGTACCCAAGGTCAAGTGACATAGTGTGTGATATTACTACACCCCCATGTATCTACTTCTACATGACTTAGATCCCTTTTCCACCATTTCTTGGACAAGTTTCATTAGGGTATGTTCCCTTTATCATTTATCTAAATTTCGGTGTGTATCATTTCCTACACACTGGAGTATGATCCCTTTAACAGGACTTTCTATATAGATTTTTTGGAATCCCCCAAAAGGCCCAGTGAGGGAACCTTTATTCATTATTTAGGTTGAGTTATGGGTATAGAAGTGAACATCTTTATTTGGAGTCAATCTTCTACTTAGGATGTTATTCCAGATGTAGTTCTTGGTATCACCCCATGGACATGGTTGTGATCCTCATTTTATGTATCATATATCAATTCAAATCTATTATTGTATCTCTCTATTGATAGTTTATGATGAACAATACCTCTCAGATGGACGTCATTAGTTCTATCAGACTCAGGAGTGCATTCTCCTAGATGAGTGATTTGTGGAATCTTTAGACTGGATCCCTAGTGGGGGTATGTGGTAGTTGTAACTTAACTCTAGACAGCATGTCTTGTTTTAGTATATCTAGTTGTCCTTGTTATATGTTGTATACATATACTTATGCAGATCTAACTATATCTTTCCGTCGTGTATTGCTTTTTTGTTTTCGGGTGTCCTACTTAGTATTGTTATACTCACCCATGCATGGAATTTTCCTACATGTGTTGTGTCTTATGAGGATTAATGATCTTTTTATAGATTCCATGGAGTACTAGGACTAGATAGAGCTTTGTGAGTTTATACAGGCTGAGGTGTTCTAAAATATTTGAGCAGGAGTCCTAGTACATATTTGTTTATAGGTTGGAATTTGGGGTTTACAAACTCTTTTTATTTCTCCATGGTTCCTCTCCAAACCTCCTAGGGCTTTCTCCAGGGTTATGGATTCTAAACCTGGGTCACTTACCAAGCTACTAATTTAAAATAGAAAATGTGTCACTACATCATTATATAATTTTAAAATAAAATAAATCATTAAATTATTTTATTCATTAAAATTTCCAAAAACTAACTTTCACAGCTGACCCATAATGGATGATTTTAGGCCTCGCCTAAGGTAAAGTCACTAATCAGAACGCAAAAGTGCCCTCATATTTCTGATTTTGTCACCTGTTTAGAAGTTATTACAATTTTTTAGGAAAAATGCTCATACATGCTATTTAATATATTTAATATATTTCAAACAATTTTTCTAGGCACATTGGGCCTCGGAATCCCAACTGTCTCAACTCCTGGTATCAAATTAATTCCATATACAGTTTTAAAAAATAATACATGGAAAATATGGAAAATTTCAATGATATAGAATTTGAATATTACCATCAATATTTATCTAATATATGGATATACGGAATTGTTTCCCATAGAAGAAACATGTAATATAAAGTATTAAGGCACTGATAGGATGATATATTTCTTAATATACAAACCATAATGGTGGGAATTGAAACCAAGAAGTTTTTGATAGTGATGGATTAGTTGACACATGCCATAAATGGTGGCATTATCCATGAAAGATAACATCTAGACCTACAACAATAGATCATGATGATAATAGATAATTTTATGGGAGAGAACCCTCTTACTTTTAGTATATCTTCAAACCTAGTGGAAGATGAAGGGTGGATTAAATCCCTTGAAAATATATTTTTTGTCATGGGGTGTTCAGATAATCAAAACATTAATCTATCTATTTACCATTTTGAAGGGGAAGTCGACCAGTGGTGTTCAATGGTCAAGTATATCAAAGATATAAATGAGATTGATTCCTTGAAATGGGGTGAATTTAAGAATATTTTCTTTGAAAAATATTTCCGTGAGGTGGTTTGAATTTTGATGGAAAATCAATTCCATGAATTAAAAAAAGGAGGAATATCCAGTGGTTGTGTATGAAGAAAACTTCACCCGATTAGTAAGGTATACTTCAAATATTATTCAAAATCCTTCTAATAAAATCAATCATTTTTACTAAATATTGAGGCCAAGATATCGAAGGGATTTGGCCTCCCATGAATTCAAATGTTATGAAAAACATGTTTTATTTTTTCATAGGGTAGAGATAGAGTTTTTTGATGATCATATGTGTTTTTACAGTAAGAAGACGAAGAGGTATATATGGAAAGTGATGAGTAAAAGTGAATTAATGATATATAAAGGTAAGATAATTTAGTTTACATTTTGTGTGAAGTGTGGTACGAAACATCCTAGGGAATTCCATAACAACTTCAAGAAGTGTTTTTGATGTGGTATATTTGTATATATGGACCAAGATTAAAATAAAAAATATCATAGTGATGGTAAGTTTAATTCCTATAAGAAAACTATAAATTGTTTTAAATATAGTGATATGGGTCATTATAAAAATACATACCCAAAGAAAGATATGAATGATGGGATTAATTCAGATTATAAGCATAAAGGTGTAGTGAAATCCACTGTGACTACCACAAAAGATGATGGGACATCCAATGTAGTGGTATTAAGTAACTTTTTTGTGTTCTATGATTTTTCTAATGTCTTGTTGGATATGGGGTCTACATATTCATTTATTTCTGAAGAGTTTTTTGAAAATTGGAAATTTCACCTTAAAACGAAACAAGAGCTTTTAGTTAATACCCAAGGGGGAATATTAAGGAAAAAAACACTATAATAATCTTTATGTTGTTTTATGTGGAATGTAATTTCCTAATAATCATGTTTTTCTATCCTTATTAGAGTTTTATTTTATTCTGGGTATGGAATGGATTTCTTTTTATCATCATATGATTGATTTTAGACCAAAAGAATTTATTTTCAAAAATATTTTCTGTTTCCAGACAATAATGAATTCATACCATTGATAATATATCATAAATATGAGAAACTATTAAAATATGAAAATAAAATTTATCTTATGCATATTTTTGAAAACAAGGGAAATTTTCAGATTAATGATGCTCCAACAGTAAATGAATACTGGCATGTTTTTTCTGATAAGTATCCTAGTGTAATACCTGATTGGGAAGTTTAATTTACTATTGTATTATTTCCTAATGCTAATCTAATTTCAAAACCCCCTTATCGAATGGCTCAAGTGGAACGTCATGAATTTAAAAGGTAATGGCAGGAGTTTCTGGATAAAGGTTTTATTCAAAATAGAACTTCACCATGGGGTGATCCTGTTTTTTTATTAAAAATAATGATGGTTCCATGAGGATTTTCATTGATTATAGGTCGTTGATTATAATTACTATTAAAAATAAAAATACATTTCCTCATATCAATGACTTGTTTGATTAACTCTAGGGGCAAGTTATTTTTATAATATTGGATTGTGATTAGGGTATCATCATTTGAAAGTGAATGTGGATGAAATTACAAAAACATCATTTCAAACTAGATATGGAAATTATTAGTTTGTTCTTATGACCTTTGGTTTGAAAAAACACCTTGTTGTATTTATAGATCTTATGAATTGAATCTTCCATGAATATTTTGGATAAGTTTTTTTCTATTTTTAGTGATGATATTATGATATTTTCAAAAATTTATCAATATAATGAAAAAAAACTTAGGACTATTATGAAAACACTTAAATAAAATAAGTTATATGGGAAATTTAAAGATTATATTTTTGGTTACAACATATTTCTTTTCTTGGGAACATTATAAATATGGATGGAATAATAGTTGATCCCTCTAAAATAAAAGTGGTTCATAAATGTCCAAGACCTAAAAATGTTATTGATATTAAAATTTTTCATAGATTAGAAGGCTATTATCAATTATTTTTTAAGAACTATGAATGGTAATCTGGTCTTCTAACATTGTTAACACAAAAATCGTTTAAATTTATTTATTCTAAAGAATCTGGTGTTTGTTTTTAGGAACTGAAGAGGTAATTGGTGAAAGCTCTAATATTGTCCAGGTCTTCTATAAATAGAGACCTTGTAATCTATAGTAATTCTTCCTTGAAATTAATTTGTTGTGTTCTAATGTATTCTGATCGGGTAATTTCTTATGATTTAAGATAACTAAAACCTCTTGAGATAAATTATCCTACCCATTAATTGGAATTAACTATCATTTTTCCTTTAAAAATTTTGTTGCATCATTTATATAGATTCAAATGTGACATATATACTGACCATAAATGTTAGAAGTATATATTTACCGAGAAGGAATTAAACATGAGGCATAGAAGATGGTTGGAACTGATAAATGATTATGATTACAAAATCAATTACGGCCATGGAAAATCAATCAAAGTGGTGGATTCCATGAGTCAAAAACATCTGGTTACATTAACCATGTTATGTATAGAACATTACCCCTTGGATAATGATTTAATGACTTTTGTTATGGAATTTATTGGTGTAGGAAATTACTCTGTTTTGTTTCAGGTGTTAGTGCAGTATTCTCTCTCATGTAGAATTAAGCAAGTGTAGAAGGAAGACCGTTAGATACATAAAAAGATAGAATTTGTGAAAAATGGTATGTTTCCAAAATATAACATCGATTAAGACTATGTTTTTGGATTTGGAAATATATTATGTGTGCCTTGTGATTCATAGTTGAATAACGAGTTATTAAGGGAAGCTAATAGTTCTCTATTTTTAGTTCATCATAGAATCACTACGACGTACAGGGACCTTAGGGAGTGTTACTAGTGGGATGGAATGATAAATATATATTGCTAATTTTAATGTGAAATGTTTGACTTGTCAACATGTTAATGTAGAGAGACATCTACTAAAGGGGATGCTTCAGCATTTTTTAGTGCTATAGTGGAAATGGGATATTATATTAATGGACTTCATGGTGGGGCTACCAAATACTTCTCAATTTAATAATTTGATTTGTGTTATTATTGATCGACTGACTAAATCTAAATTTTTTCCTTATTTGAGATATTATTCTTTTAGATCAGCTTTCTCGATAGTACCTTAAAGGGATAGTTAGGTTACATGGACTTCCTCTCTCCATTGTATCTAATCATGATCCCAGGTTCACTTTTATCTTTTAGAAAATCCTTCACATGTTTTTTAGAACTTAATTAAATGTTTCCACAACCTTCCCTCATCAATTTTATGGATAGTCAGCGCAAACTATTCAAGAATTGGAGGATATGCTTTGGGCTTCTTCAATGGATTACCCAGGAAGTCCGGAATAATATCTTTCTGTTGTTTATTTTTCTTATAATAATCGTTTTCATTCTAGTATACATATGGAACCTTTTGTGTAATTGTTTTGAAAGATATTTCAAAGTCAATAATTTTGGGGTGAAGTTGAAAAAATGAGTTTTATGGGACCAGAATTAGTATTAAAAGTTTCTAAGAATATAAAGATGATATAGTAACATATAGGGAGAGCTCAAAGTTGGAAGAAACTTTATGCATATAACTATAGGAAGGACCTTTCTTTCTAGATAGGTTATCATGTCTTTACCAATGTTTCTCCATGGAAAATTGTGATGTATTTTGTAAATAAGGGAAAGATAAGTCCATAGTTCATTGGAACATATTAAATCATAGATAAAGTTGGACCATTTTCCTACCAAGTAGCTTGTTCTCCGATTTTATCTTAGGTGCACAATGTTTTTCAAATTTAGATGTTGGGAAAGTATGTGATAGATTCATCTCAAGTTTTGAGGCCATAAGTAGTTCTTCTAGAATACAACCTTTCTTATGAAGAAAATCCTATTCAGATTCTTGATCAAAGAGATAAAGTATTGCAGAATAATGTAATTCACCGAGTTAAGGTTTTGTGGAGAAGACATATAGTTGAATAAGCCTCACGGGAATATGAAAATGCTTTGATGAAATTGTATCCTCACTTATATAATAAGTGAATAAAAAAATTGTGAGGATGAAATTTTAAGAAGTTGGGAGAAATTAAGAAATGATATACTTATAAAATAATTTCTTTTTATTCTAAAATTAAATAGTTAAATTCATTATATATGTATAATGAAATAAGTGGTATTTATAAAAATTAAAAAAACCAAAATAATAGAATATTAACCTCCCCAATTAAAATGTAAATAAAATTTATGAATCTTATAAGTAAAAAATATGATATATTTAATTCAAAAAATAAGTAAATCAGTGTTTTGAAAATGATAAATTAAGTGTTCGTATTTTTAAAAAAATAAATGGTTATTTTCAATTTTATAAATAATTTAATTATTTAAAAAAAATATACTTTCATAAAATATATTATTAAATTAATATTTTATTTTATTATGATAATAAGATAATTTTATGAGAACTTAATTACTTTTTCAAAGTGTTATAAAATCATTTATAGTTTCAAAATTGGTATTTTTTGAATAAATTAGGGATTCAATTAAAAAATTAATTTATCACATTTATAATATTATTTTCATAAAATGGAGATCATTTTTTAATTCTACATGTCAAAAAATGTTTAGGCTTAATCATTGAAATTTTTCCAAAATACTTGAATTTTTTGTTAATAGTGAAATACAGTAATTTACAAAATAAGATAAATACATGAATTATTATGTTATGGATGATTTATAAAACTTTAAGCCCATAATATCAAACTATACTTCATTATTATAATATTTCTATTGATAATTTTCAAACTATTCATAGTCTTGATCCTAAATAATAAACTAATGAATAAAATAATCAAAAAACACTCATTTCCCCCACTATAAATAAATTCCCTCACCACCTATTCTCCTCACACCTCAAAGCCTGGTAGATTGTTTAATTTAAAACCACTTACATTATTAAGACTCTTACCCACTTAAAAGACCTACTAGTCTCACCAAATGTCCAAAAACAAGTGTGTTATGATGGTTCTCAAGGAGAAGAATTCAAGAGGTGAAATCCTCATTCATTTTCTTTTATTTTCTTTTCAATTTCTATTATTTTCTTATTATCTCCTCACCTACCATTATCTAAGTGGAATAAAAACACTATAATATTATATATAATATAATTTTATCATGTTTATGTAATATTTCATCATCAAACTCTTTCTCCAATCCCTTTTATTCTAAAATTCATAACATCTTATCGGATGTGTCAATTTACCCCCATCATGGACGATACACTTTCATTTTACATTTCCGCATTCAAGTCTAGTCATAAAACCATTATTATGGTTAAATAGGATTTTATAATAAATATTATAAGTTTTATTTTTTTAACCAACATATAAATATGATATTAAATAAAATGATTTGAGTTCATGATGGTCATAAAAACTGCCAAAATGAATTAAATCATTTTCATTAATATTTTCTCTAATGATTCATCATCCTATTAGATAAAATAATAATATATGTTATAATTTAATATTATTTAAATATATTAATACCATTTCTTTCCACTTCTATAGTTTTTATTCCTTTCGACTGGGAAATTTGTAGCAAAACGACCATGGAAACCATAGAAATAACGCACCCTAAACAATAAAAATAACAAAATATAATCAATAAATGGGTGGAATGATGCTATAAAATGGTCATATAATATATTATAATAATTATTATAGTTATTTAATAAATTCATAACACTATCTAAACCATTATATATAAGTTTTGAATAAGTTTTAAGTAAGAAAAATCTCGGTATGGGAGTTCTCTTTGAAAATCCTCTTTTAAATGTCTATTTTTAAAAAATTAAAAAGGAATGTTATTATGCTAGTATTATTGTTTTATGATTATGTTCTAGTTCTTAGAAATTTTTTATAATGAAGGGTGATACCTATATCTCCATCCAATTCATTGGTTATGTTTATGTTGTATTTCGATCGTAATGGTTACTCACGTGCAACTATATTAGTTACACCATAAAGTTGCCTTGAGGGTTACATCATAAGGTAGTCATGAGGGTTACATTGTAAGGTATCCATGAGGTTTAAAAATAATATGGTATCCACTAGGGTTACAATATTATGTATGTAATTCCCCAAGTTACCTATATGGTTTTATTTATTTTTTCTATATTTTATCAAAACATCATGTATTTAAAAAGTATGTATATGATACTTTAAGGATGAGAAGTATATATTCTAATAATGATATATTATTTTATAATAATTCATGGAATAGTGTCTCCATTCTATTTTATATCCCTTACTGAGCTTTTTCTATTCTCATCCCATGCTTTAAAATTTCTTTCACAAGGTTTAAATATTTTTAAGATAAAATAAGAATCCAAGATGAATGTTGAGAAAACATTTAATGAAAATAAATCATATTTTGTTAAAAACATTTGTATTATGAAATAAATCTATAATTTGTTAGTAATTTACACTTTGTATTCTTGCATATTGAAATTTATTATGTTCTAATTCTATAAAACTCTAAACTGAAAATATTTTTTGGAACATAATAAGTGTATTCTAGTTGAATTAAAAATATTATATAATGTTTAATTTTGGGTCCTTATAATACTGATGGTCAAGGAAAATGTTTATGAAAGTGGAACAACATACCATAGTGGTGAAAGATCACTCAAGTAAGATCTTGAGTAAGTGGTCCCTCTTTCTAGGTACTCTTGTTCCAATTTCTCAGGCCAGTGTTTTTATAGAGACACTTCCTGCTCAAGAAAGTCATGCCTCCTGACAGTCCATACAGATCCATATATTTTCCATAGGAATCCTCATTCAGGTTCCCCCAAATATGAGATCCAAATTCACAACTTATGAAAACTTATTCAGTAGGAATATATTCTCCAGGTACTTAATTTCAAATTTAATCCCATCTTAAAACCAATTTATTATAGTAGCCACATCCCCTTCCAACATAGGAACAAAGCATTGAAAATCAACAAAGAATCTATCATAGTCCATCACATACATGCTACCTGAAGTTCGTTGTGTGAACTCAGTTATTCTCTCCTACCTAAAAATCTAAAGATAGAAATTATCTAAGAACATCTCTTGAAATTAAATCCATTCCATATTATCGAGATATCCACTCTGAGTTTGGATGTCCCACCAATGATTTTATTGACCCCATAACATATAATAATCCAATATGACTCTTCACAATATGGGTCTCCAGATTGTCATGCATGGTATAGATAGACTCAATTGAGAACTTCTCTACTTCAAGTCCACCCTCTTCGGTGAAAGCCTAAGGGTACTACAATTGGAACTACCTCATCAGATAATACAAGATTTTCATAACCCGCCTTTGGTCTCTTTATATTAATTTCATTAGCCATGAAAACTTCTCTTGGAACTACTCTCTGAATTACTCAGTCAACACTATTAGTGTGACAGTTTCAACTAATAGTTGAGCATATCCAGCCATGTACGCCTATCATCCTCTTAATAAGAATCATTATGGAGGCATATCTCTACAATTCATAACTTAGGTATTAGAAAACATAACTCCTATTTATCAAATTTATGTAAGAAAAAATCACAATAAGACACAATAACTCTTTTCCCCAAACCCCACCATTCTCTCAAAAAGGAGGTGCTATCACTACCTTTGACCATCCTATATCTAGGTTATGGTTAAAAAAGTGTAAACTCATTCTACATATTCAATTTTCTCACAATACAACCACTTATCCATATTTTTAATCATTTACTATTTTTATGTTCAAGTTAGGAACCTTTTTCAATTAAAACACATAATAAATGAAATCCAATTCAAGTTCTATAACTTAACGAAAACCCATTTTCCCAGGTGTTCCTAGAATGATTCATGTCACAAAATAATCCTGAGTTCAAATAATGATTCATGCATACTCAACTATTATGCCATACCAGGTCATGACAAAAATCTCAGAAAATTTCAAAAATAATTTTTCACATCACACAACATGTGTGTCACCCAAGGTGAAATAACATTCAAGTGTAATAAAAAATACCAATAATAATCATCCCACTCTGGTTACTTGGGTTTTCCATCATAATTGGGTTAGATACTCTCATGAAAAAACTCATAAACAAGCATGACTCTTCTTACTCTACCATCTACCATTCCAAAATAATAATACAAAATAAAAAAATAAAACTGTTATTTGGCACCACTTTGTAACATCCTGAATCGGGTTCCACACATAGGTTCCCCAAGATAGACTATTATTTACCTCTATCATGCCTCCCCTTATGCTAGAGGCTACCGACTAGCAGCGATGGTATTATATTAGTCATGGGGAAACTATACCCTCTCTATAAAATTAATAAAAAAGTGGAAAATAATAAATAAATAACCTACAATATAACATAAACATAAAATACCAATATCATGAGATGACCAAAACTAGAAATAAAATATCAAAATTGAAGAGTACATATTCCATGATAATGTATGTTCCATGTTTGAAAATGAAAACTCAAAATTAAAGACACTAAAAAATCACAAGTGGGTCCTGAACCATGTCTAGTTCCATTATCCATGCTCCATCCCAAATCAACCATCTTACACAGGGAATTTTCCATTATCTTTTCCTGAAAACATGAAGACTATTCGAGTACAAATATGGAATACCAATTAGGGTGTGAGTACTACTCAGTTGAACACCACCAACAATATCTAAAATAAATCTATTCAATACAGTGTATGTTGTTGTACAAAGAATAAAATAAAAGGGAAAATGTAAACAATTTACATTTATTCAATTATCCATTACATAACCACATATACCTCCTTGTTCCTAAGGACACCTGAACCAAAATACATAATTCAGCTCGTTCTTGAGTCGGGACCGTATCACATGTTCAATTCACAATTAATTATAAAAAATTTGACTTCATTATCCATTTAATTTGAATTTATATTATGATTAATTGGTATTATAGTCAAATTACAATATTTTGTCCCCAGATAGTCATGTCTAGCGCCTCGTGAGTATTAGGACCATCAGTCCCAATCTCACACATCATGGTTATTTAGTGCATTAGTCATTATCCCATAAAATTTGCATGCATGTCTCGGGTTCCATAATGTCATGGATAAGACCTCATGGGTATTTGCAGTGTCATTCCTTATCCCACACTCATTTCTCAATAAATCACATATGAGTATTTTGACCATCAATATGTTTCCTACACTCATATATCAATCAATCATATATATCACATGTACAACAATATCACATTAATTAATTCAAAAATTTATTAATCCCATTTAAAAATTTCATATTCACACAATCCCATTAATTAATTATTTATTTAAAATCATGTCAATCCCTTCACTTAATTCACCAATTAATTAGACCCATAAATTCCATTAATTAATTCAAAAATTAATTAATCACATCAAGAATTGTATAACCATGACAACCTCCTTTAATTAATTCAATAAATAATTAATCCAATTCGAAAATACCAATATCCACATAATTAATTCAATAATTGATTATGAAATTTACAATCACAATAGTCCATAATTAATTTGGCAATTTATTATTCCAATTCTCAATTTCAATATCCCAAATTTCACAAACTCCTTAATCAAGTAATTTGAAAAAATAATTAATTCAATTTAAGAAACTCAATTTATAATAATCCAATATAAATTATAAAATTACATACATGAATTTGAAATCAAGAATTTCATATTTGAATAACAGGATACCTACCTCCAGATTGATGATAAACGCTCACCAATAGAAATCCCCAATTTTAGAGGGACAATGATGAAGAATGAGATCTAGAAAAGAAACCTAAACCAAAAATCAAAATAATCATGATACAATAATCCTAGATCTATATACAAAAATAATAGATCTAGATCCTAAAAATAGTCATCTAGATCAAACAAAATAAATGATAAATTCCCTCTAAGAGATGAGGGTGAGATGAGAGAGAAAATGGAAACCACGCGAGATTCGGATCACTTACTGAAAAGAGTGAAGATATTTGATTCAAACATTGAATCATGAATAATATAGGTTGGTATCCCTAGTAATTCATCTTGGAGACTCCAAAATGATATAATTTTCTTAGGGCTAAGTTGGGGATGATTAGGGGTTAAATGAGTGTTTGGGTTTTTAAAAAAATATATTTTTTTCAATTAAAAAGTCACCCTTAGTTTCTGAGGAAGGGGAACATGTTTTTTCAAACCATATGCCTTAATCGTACACCTCTTATGTGAGGGTGTAGAGTTTATCCTATTATAGTGCATGGTTTATCAAACCGTATACCAGCCAATAAATTATTTTTTGTGAGGGGTTGCACAATTTTCAGGGCTAGGGTGCATGGTTTTTTAAAACCATATGCCAACTAGTCACTTTCCCTCTTCCTCAAAAATTTATAAAAATTCACCAAAACACCCAAAGAACAAACCTAAAAAGTACTAAAAATAAGGAAAATGTTTAATTCAAAACAATCCTGATACCTATTCAGAAAAATCCAGGTTCTTACAAACTATTTCTATATAAGAGTCCCAAGAATAATTTTATTGTGAATATCATTATGCATATAGCTTTTATAATGAAAAAGGATATTATCAATGAATACTAAAAAAATAATTACTATAGTCCTTAAATATTATATTCATTAAATATATAAAAATATAGGGTGGGTTAGTTAATCTAAATTGAAAGAATTTAAACTCTTAATGTTCATCCCTTATTCGAAAATATATCTTTGGTATTTCTTCCTTCTTTAATAGAAATTGATGATACCCAAAATGAAGTTCAATCGTTGAAAAATATTAGGCTCCATGAAGTTGATCGAATAAGTCACCAATTTGAGGCATAGAATTATATTTATTTATCATAATATCAATTATTTTCCTATAATCAATGAATAACCTCATGGATTAATATTTGTTTAGTGAAGAGAATTGTGGATCCCCATGGGTAAACACTAGGGAAAATAAATCCTTTATCACACAACTCCACTAATTGTTTTTTAAAATAAACTAATTACATAGTGGTCATTCTATAGGGAGTCTTTCATATTGGTCTTTCATTAATTATTAAATCAAAGAAAAACAAAAAAATTATGCTTTGGGGGATGTCCATGTAATTCCTCAATAAATACATAAATTTATTCATGTACAATAGGTACATCCTCAATTTTAAGATTAATTTCACCATACATTGATTTTTTTTGTTCATATTCCTTTACAATAAAATTCATTAAAGCTACTAGGGGTGGAACTACACATGTATCAGATGAATATGTCTCTAATATAAAGATAAATAATTATAAATCTTTTTCATGAATTTTAATTTTTTTCTTATTACATTAATTTTTGTATAATATTTTTAAATCCATTCCACTATAAGGATTATCTCAAATTCAACCATAGTTATGATAAGTTTTTTATAAAATAAATCATATTAATGTGTAATAATGGGGACTTCACGACACATCCTTATTATATAGAGACTTCCACTTGGATTTTTAACTGAAAATGTTCTTCCTAAAGTACAAGAGAAATATATAATTTTCTTAAAAAACATAGAAGATATAAAAGTGTCTGAGGATACAAAATGAAATAAATAATTAGCTAAATTTTAATCGATTATTATAGTAACTTCCACAAAATAATTTGGTACTTCCAATATAGTTTTAGTGGTTGCACAAGATTATCCTTCTCTCTTTGGTCTCTTCTATGGTATATTCCCTTGATGATAAATGAATTAGTGTGAATAATCCCCCATTTTATTGAAACTAAGGCACTATAAATCATTGATTTTGTTATTCCCCTTTTATTCATGATATAAGTGATTCTTATCTACCAACATATAATAAACTTACAATCCCTTAAATCATTTACCATCATTATTCAATCTATAGTTCTCAGAAGGTGGAAATTGATTTGTTCTCTTCTTCTTCTCCAACACATTCCCCTTTTCATGTTTCTCATTTGAAATATTTTTTTCATGTTTCCCATTGGATTTTTAGGATCAAGATAATTATTCTCCATTTTTATGGAACATAAAACTATTTCAATATATGAAAAAAAAACTGACTAATTCCCTTTGATGACTTGGATTTAGACCATCAAAGAAATGGTCAATCTTGCACTCTATGATTCATATGTAATCTGCTGAATACCTGTATAACCCTATAAGGATAGATTCATACACAACAACCTTATATTCTTCCTTATGATATAAGAAGATGAAATTTCTCTTCATTTAAATTCTCTTCTTAGGAGGGAAATATTTTTTGTAGAATTTCTCCATAAAATATTTATATTCCATAAGATTTAATTCCTCTTCATCCAAGTATTTAGGATTAATGACCACAATTGATCAGAATTGTTTTTTGTAAAATACACTGCAAGTGTAGAACTTTAATTTTAATCTCATACTAGGCCCAAAAACATCTTCTCAAGAAACTTAATCAATTTTTAGTTTCCATTGGATTAGTATTCCAACCAAATAATGAGAGATTTTATTACATAAAGAAATTTAATATATGATAATCACGTTGTGTAATATGTTTCTCCATCCAAGAAAGTTCACATTTCATAAAATTATTAATCTTCTCTAATATATCCATAATCATCTCAGTTTCAATACCATCTATATTGACTTCCTTGACAGGGTAACCTATACCTTGGCCATATGTATTGATACCCTTCTCCCTTCTAGGTTCCATTCCAAAACAATATAATATAATGAATTATAACATATAATTATGAATTTTAAATTTTAATTAATAATTATAAATAGGTTATAACATATAAAATAAATTAAAAAAATATGCATTGTTAATCTCTGCCCCATAAATATGGTTTCCTTGTCTATATCTTTATTTTCAAATCTGTCATAATGGTTTGAAAAGAAAATGTGAATTATACTAAGTATATCTCTAGAGATTGTTAAACTAGGCGCATAGAAAGGGATGTATTTCTCGGAAAATGTGAATTATCCAAAAAATTATGAAAATTTTTATCAGTAATTAGTGATTATCCTAAAAATGATCATTTTCCTAGAAATGTGATTTATCCTAAGAATTTGTGAATAATCTAAAAATTTTGATTTATCTTTATTTTCAAATCATTAGTGATCTATATGGTGATTAGGTCAATCCCAACATTACTTTTCAATAGTTATTACCCCAAGGTATCTATTTTCCAATGCCACGTCCACGAGTATTATCTATGTAGGGATGTATTTCTAAGAAAAAACACATAATATCTTCCATACCAATAATTTAGGATACTTTTTATATACTTATCCTCAAATTATATACTAGGTTTACGTTTACTCATCTATTTTTTACTCAATATAGTTCCTAATTATTCTACTAAATATCCTTAGATACCAACTGTATCGACAATGACTCCAGGTTACTGGAGTCAGTTCCGTCTTTATTACATTTTCATAGACATAAGGGGTAAAATCCTAAAGGACCAATTAATTTAGTAGATTTTATGAACTGGTTATATACATGATATCCATTCTATATTGGTAAATAAAATAAAAATCATAGAAATGGAAAAAATTTGGAATCCTTGAACTCATTCCAAGAATTCTTCTTCAAATCCTAGGGAATGGAAACAAAATAAGGGTGACATCAAATTATCCGAAAGATTAAAGTATAATAAAATATATCCTAAATAAATAATCATAATCTATATGGGAAGGTAAAAAATTAGACACAGATTAAATTTAAATAACTTGACTATCATTATAATATAGGTAATAATCAACCTGGTAAGATAAATAACTGAAGACTCGTGTCATTTAATAAATAATATGAGAATGAAATGAATCCATAGATAATATAACTACTAAAATATCATGGATAATAATAACTGAATTATCAATGAAGAGAATTATTAATTAGTGGGTTTCATGTTCATAGGAACATGATACCTTTACCACCAAGACCTTTTATAAGATAGTTTAAAACTAAATATAGAAACCTACTGAATTTGGCTAACTGATTCGTCTCACGAGACTTGTCGATGCATTATGAGGCAATATAATTTTGTTTCCCAATAATCACTACATGTACAAAAAATTACTTAAATATAGAATAATATATTTAATTCATGAATTGGTATGCCTTATCATAAAATATCTATATTGAGTAAAGGATATAGATTTATCAATATTTATTCAATTAATCAAATATTATTCAAAGTAAACATAGTCTATAAAAATTATATATAGTTTAGTGAATAAAAATATACATAATTAAATAATATGGATATTTATGATAAATTTAATTTCCAATTAAAATTTAACAAAACAAAGTGATATATTCAAGAGAAATTAATCAATCATAATAGAATGTGAGATTGTATAATAACAATTACCACTTGGTAATTTTCAAGATAAATCCTCTTAGCTGAAATAATTAAAATTGAGACATAAAATACGAATAATTATTATGGAATCATGATATTACATATAAATGGGAATTTATATAAACTATATAAAATAAATTATCTGAATAAAATTATAATATTCCTCAATAAAAGGAAATTTAGATGAACTTTCTTACCTTGAGTCTGACCAGTCACAAACATTATTTATCTTCTTAAAAAATAAAATTATATTAATTATTTACTTTCTTAAGAAAAATTTTGAATTTTATTATTCATTCTAGTTCAATTAATACCATGTTATATAAAATTTCTTAATAAATTAAGTTTATGTTGGTTGTTTCAGTGAAATTTACCTTATATTCCCCGAATAACTTTTGTAGGTTGACTGTTGTTCTAAGAGGCCCTTATTTCAACATGTATATAACAATAATAATAATGAAATAATTATAATATTTATAAATTTTTTTTAATTTTGAGACCAATCATAAAATATGGTTTTGATAAATGATGTATGTTATGATCATGAAGATGACATGCCATACATATGCATGAGTAACATTTCCATTTTTCAATGATCATTATGGAAAGATTGTAAGTAATATTTCTTATTTATTAAATTATTAAAATATAATAAATAACATATTTTTATTTAAATATACTTATATATATCATCCATGTGGTTTACTTATGAAAATAGAGTCACGTCGCTGCATGAAGGTAGTATTCTACACGTACACGAACGACGTTATCATCTTTCAGTGAGTGAAAAGATAAGAAATAAAATGATATATTAGCTATTAATAATGAAAAATATGTCATGAATATAATAATTATGTCATGTATATCACATATATTCATTAATTTTATCCTTATTACCTTCGATGTATTTTTTAGTGAAAAGTGAATCACGTCACTTCGCGAGGTGGTAGTTCATCATACACACAAGCGACGATATTGTATCCCCAACAGAATAGAGAGTAAAAAAGTAATATTTTATATAATGACTAAAAATTTATAATTGTGTTATATAAATCATATATATAATTTATATTCATCATCATACCCAAAAATTAGAGGTTTTTATGGAAAATGTGTCACATAGGTTTGTTGGACGATTGTCCACTGTACACACAGGTGACAAGATCATTTCTAATTTTACTAAAGAGGATATGTATATAGGTCATGATACTAAAATAATGACATATAATTATATTTTATACATATTTTTTATTGTATAATAATAAATGAAAAATATTTCAAGGATTCTGATGTACAAATAGAACAAACACACATCGTTAAGAATTTGACCTCTTCTCATACCACCTCTAAAGGATTATACCTAATGTATTCATAAATTGGATTTATGAACAAAAAAACTGAATCTAGTATGAGGGGATATAATTTTATTCGTAAATTGGATAGGTATTTTCTAGACAAAAAATGTTTTAAGGTGTTAATAAGAGAGGATATGGGAAGCATTATATAAGTGAGGTAAGTAACACAGTTGAAATTTTTGAAAACAAAAATACTTACCCAAGATTTCCCCACAAAACGTTAAAAAATAAAGTATCATAGATAAATATATATTATAATGTAAAAATATTTCTATACAATATCTTTTATATAATATTTTCAGTCATTTAAACCATTGTTATTTTACTTTAACACCTGGTAAACCCATTTTTACCTTAACTATGGTAATTAATTTTTATAGTTTTCAATATTCATTATGGTAATAATGAAGATGAAATTATTATAAAATATAAATTATTATGATTAAACATGTGGAATAAAATTTTAAAAATTCAATTCACAATAGTGAAAAAATTACACTTAAAATAAAACCCAACCACACGATGAGAAAGCGGGTTTTCAAGAAGAAAATTTTCATAAGTTTAGAAGAGTTTCATATCAAAACACAATATGAAATTTATTCCAATGACCTAAATTGTATTTATTGTAATATAATTGATAAAATTTTCAATAATATAAATTTATAATATAATTTAACATTAAAAATAATTCAAATTGAAATATAGTTTTTAAATAAGAATAATTTTTCACTATACATCAAAAATGATTTTTTAGAAGAAAACCGAAAATTAACCCTAATATAATATTTATATTTTTATTAAAAAAATTATTTAATATTATAAATTATATTTTATAAAAGTTTCATAAATTAATTTTATCATAACATTTCAAGAAGCTTCGAAACCTTTTTCTTTGAAAAAACCATTTTTCATAGAAAATTACTATTACATTCAAATGAAAATAACTTTATTTAAAATAAATATATAAAGGATTATTATGTTTAAAATATATATTTTTTATAATTTATTTAGTCCCATTGATATCTTCTAATTTAAAAACTATTTTATACTGGTTTTTTTTAAATAATATTTTAATATATTATTGTGTTTTTTGTAAACACGATGTTGCATGAATCACAAGATATCAAAGAGATTTAATTTATTTAAAATGAAATAAATTATAAATTATAAAATGTTAAATTATTCCACAATAATATCATTTATTTTATTTTATTTGGATGGATCTAGACATGTATTCAATTATGATTTCTCTACTCTAATGATAAAGAATTATACATCTTCATCTTGAATCATAATTTCATTCTTATTATGAAAAATATTTGCATAATATTTTGAAAGTCATCCCACACGAAGGATTACATTGGATTGAAACATAGGTATGATAATAATTTCATGAAATAAATCATTTTCATATGTAATAATGGGGACCTTTTTTACAAATCCTTGTTGCATTGATACTTCCATAATGAGTTTTGACTAACAAATCTCTTCTTAAAGTGCTAGGGTTATATATAATTTTATTGGAAAATATTGAAGATATAAAATAATGTGTGGATATAAAATAAAATAATTAATTTTATAAATTTAGATATATGATTAAATTACATTCACCGCATCATTTTTTACATCCATCTAATTTATAGGGATTGAAAAATCTTGACAGTCTCCCCTTTCCCTCTTCTATAATAGATTCCCTTGAGGCTTGGGGCATTTGTTTTCATAATTACCCATCTCTCTAATTTTAAAAGACTATAAATAAGTGTTTTATTTCTTTCTAATTCATTATTTATCCTCATTACCCTTATATTTTCTCTTATAAAAAACTTTCAAGACCTTTAATCATTTACTAGAATGATTATTTCCACAGTTCTCACAATATGGAAATTACATCATTCTTTTTTTTATCTTTGATGCATTCCATTTTTCTTTATTCTAATTTGACCAATTAAATTTTTTCAATCCCTAGAAAATATAGGATCTTGATAATTATTTCTCTATTTTTATGGCACATAAAACTGTTTTATCATATGATGAAACTTTTCGTGAGACCAGATCCCTTCAAAAACATGTCTTAGTATCTTCAAATAAATGGTCAATATTGAACTCTATGGTGTTTATGTAATCCATATCATACCTGTATAACCTATAAAAGGAATCCCCATATTATAAAAATTGTATTCTTCTATTTTATTTAACATGGGGAACTTTCTTTTCATTTTAGGTTATTTCTCATGAAAAAAAAAATATTTTTCTAAGAATTCCCACTTAAAATATTTCTATTGCATGTGTTCCATTTTCTATTCCTCCTTAGTATTATAGATTAATGTCCACCGTTGATCATCATATCCTTGGATACAATACACTATAATTTTAACCATTTCCTTCTCATCACATTACATGGACATAAATATCTTCTCAAGATATATAATCTATTTTTTATCTATCACTGGATTAGTAGTCCCACCAAATGATAGGGGATTCTGTCACATGAAGTGATCCAGTATAAGGGAATCAAGTTTTGTAATAGGATTATCCATTTGGATAAGGTAATTTATCAGAACTTTATTCATATACACTAATGTTTCCATGATTTTATCATTCCCAATACTAGTTTTTTTGGATTCCTTAGAAGGTAAATATATATATTATCCATGACTATTGATACCCTTCTTCATTTCAGTCATCATTTATAAATAATTTCATATTCTAAATTAGCTCATAAAATTTTGAATTTTAAATCCAGATGTGTAATTATAGATATAGTGTAACACTTTACATAAATTAAAAATTTATTCATTGTTAATATCATAATCATAATCTTGGATTCTTTGGGGTTATATTTAGTTTCAAATAATTCATTATTATTCGTAAATAAAATTTGAATTATCCTAATCATATCCAATCAGAGAGTTAAAATAGATGTGTAATAAGGATCATTGTCTTATACCATGTAATTATCGAGTTAAGTCTGAAGTTCTTTTTTCAGAGATATTTTTCCTAGGTATGTTTGTTCCAAAACAAAATCTACTTGTAGTATCCATAAATGGATGTACTTTCGAAAAACATTAATATCTTCCTCACCAAAACTATAGGATGTTCTTATAGACTTATCCTTAAATTATATCACAATGTTTTTCCCTAATCTGTTATTTCTTTAATCTAATTCCAAATGTTTCTACTAAAATTCTTTTTATTCAAACTGTATCGATCTCAACTCTAGTAACCCATAGTCAAGCCTACTTTATTACATTGTAATAGATATAAAGGGGTCAAATTACAATGTTAAAATTAGTGTATTAATTTTTCAGAACCAAATACATACATGATTCCAATTTTACATTGATAAATTAAAATAAAACTTAACAAAATAAAATTACCAACATCCTTGAAACTCATTAAAAAGATTCATCTTCATAACCTTGGAAAAGGAAACAAAATAAGGGTGAGATTATATTCTCAATAAGGGTTACATAAAAAAATATATCATTAATCAATAGGCATATTTAGCAAGAAAAGATAAATAAATTAAACTTGTGTTATTTAATCAATAATATGATCATGAAATAAGGCTTAATCAATATGGAAACGTTACTAACTTAACACCCATTCCATTTAATCAATAAACTAAGAATGAAATACTTTCATAGATAATATCAATGAAAAATTATGATATATAATAATAATTATAAATAAATAAATTCTCAATGAAGGAATTTTCTAATTATTCAATTTCATGATATCAAGCATCATGATACTTATACTATTAACACCTTTCATAATAAGGTTCAAAACTATGTGTAAAACCCCATCTAATTTGGATAACTCATGTTTCTCATGAGATCTTCCAATGGATTGAGGATATATCTATAACCAAGTGTCTCCCATAACTGCACATCCAAAGAATTCTTTATATATCAAATAATCGAAATAATTCATTAATCTATATTAATTATCATCAAATATCCATAATACGTAAAAGGTATATATTTATCAATATTCAACCAATTAATAAAAAAACTCTATCCAAAATGGTATAAAAATTAGTTAATAATCATATCCATCATGAAAGAAGATGGATATTTAATATAAATTTAATTTCTAATGGAAATCTTTCACAATAAATTTATTTTTTTAAAATAATGTAAACAATCACAAAAAGAAAGTGAGATTGTTCAATAATTATTACATCTTTAGTAACTCTAAAATTATAACCCCTTAAAGAATAAACTTGAAGTGAAACATTAATAATCATGAATAAACTGTTATTCATGTTAAATGCATCAAATGGGTAGTATACACATCATATAAAATAGAATATGTTCATATTAAAAAATTTATCTTAATGAAATGGAAATTGAGACGAAATCCATTACCTCATGATTTAATTTACTTGAACATGTTTTAACCTCATGAATAATGGTTTAATTCAGGTTATAAATTTACACTAGACCCATACTCATATTTATATTATCATATTTTGTCCTATTATAACATTTTACCACCCTTTTGTTAATAATACTTCATTATTTTATTTGTTTTAGGTGTTTATTGTCTTGTTTTCTAATGCATGTTTTTTCAGGAAATTTTATTGTACTTATACAAAGGATATAGATAAATAATATCTATAATTATAATAATTTAATAAATACAATAATAACTTATTATATAAATTATTAGATCCACTCTTAAAATGTTTTATGAAAAATGAATCACATCTCTTTGTGAAGACAGTAGGTCATACTCACAAACAATATATTATATCATTCCATTAATGCATAAAATGTTAAATAACATTATGATATATTAATTTTAAATAAGTTGAATCTTGTAATCTATATCATATATATTAATTAAAATTATCCTTACTATATTTCATATAAAGAATAAGTGAAAAATGAATTAAATCACTCTGTGAGGCAGTAGTTCTCCACACACACAAGTGACATAATCATATTTTAAATGGAATGGAATGTAATTAGGTCCATGTGATATTAAAATTAAATAATTATAATAATATAAAAAATATAATATAAATGTTTTAAATCAATCATTATATCCATCCTTGAAAGTTGGTGATGGAAAATGAATTACATCGGTTCACGAGGTGATAGTCTGTTGTACACAAGATAGGTTGTTTTGTTTCCCATTTGAAGGAAGAGGAGAATTATATAGGTCATGATACTAAAATAATAACATATAATTTTATTTTATATACCTTGGTTACAATATAATAATTTTTTTATAATATTTTACGTTGGTGGAAGAAGAAACAAAAAAAATCTCATTTAAGAACGTTACCTCTTCTTAGAATAACTTCTTTAGGTTTTCAAAAAGATACTTCCTAAGTTAGATATCAAATAAAAATAGGGGATATAGGATATGTTTATTGGATTAATGAATTTATTTGGGTATTTATTTGAAAAAATGGATTTTTATGTTTTAAGAGAGTAGTAGAGAGGGTGACCTTTTATAAGTGGGGGAGAGGACATACATATAATTTTTTCAAATAATCAACTACATACACCAATTTATAATGATAAACGCCCAAAACATGGGTCATTATAGATCTTTAGAGGTTATAAAGTTGAAATATGTCTATAAAATTGGTGTTGTAAATGTTTTTAGGTCATTTTAACCCTTAAATTTTTATTTTAACCCACCCCTCCCCCGATAAATCAATTTTTACCTTAACTGCGATAATTAATTTTTATTTATTTTACTATTAATAATGGTAAAAAATTAAGTTTAACTTATTAGTTAATTTAAATTATTCTTATTAGAAATATAGGATCTATTTTTCCAAATTCAATTCACATAATTGGTAGAATCCAATTTAAAATGACACCCATATAAGTGATGAAAACGAGGATTCGGGAAGAGAAATTTCTCATAAGTATTAAGGTTTTAATATAAAAAAATCAGTATGAAATTGATTAAAATAGCCTAAATTGTATTGATAATAATATAATTAAACTAATTTTACTTTAAAAAAATTTTAAAATATAATTTAACTTTTTATTTATATAAATGAAAACACAATTTTCAATAAAAATAGTTCGTTCAACTACTCATCAAAAAAGAAAACTTTTCTAAAAAATCACAAAAATTCATCCAATTATAATATTTATATTATGAATTAAAAAATGAAATTCATTTTATCTAATAAATTTTATGAAGGTGTCAAAAATTAATTTTAACATAACATCACAAGAAGTGATGAAACCGTTTTCTTTGAAAAAATTATAGTTTTTCATAAAAAAATTCTTATAGGATCAAATGATTCTTATTTTATTAATAAGATATATATAAGATTAATATTTATATTATAGTTAGTACTATTCATTCCATAAATTTTAATGGTTACATTCCAATGTTCATGTTTAAATAATATAGAACATTGTGTTTCGTTTAAATATGATGTTGTGTGCATCTTAAGATATTTAAGAGATTGAATTGATTGAAAGGAAATGAATAATAAATTATTGGGGTGTTACTTACAACATATAAGAAATAAAATAAATAACCATCCTTTAAAAAATCCTCAGGATATTTAAAAAATTAAAAAACTATTTAGATGTTTACATCAAATATACATGAATGATATTATTCCAATGAAGATGGATCTAGGATATATACTAAAACCACCAATTATATTTTATATAATCTATCAAAAATTATAAAATATTACTATATATAATTATAAAAAATAACTCCCTTTTTTAATAGAAAAAATATGAAAATAATCTAGCAATGTGAGAAAAAATTAAAAATACTCCTACAAATTCAGGGTTTCATATGTAAGAGTAAAAAATTTATAAATAAGAGTAAAAAAATCTTATTTTAGAGGAAGAAAATTATACTTAATAGCAATTCATTCATATATAAGTGAAATGAGTACTAATATTTCTAGATATTGTAAATTATTATTTTTTTCTAAAATAAAACTTTAGAATTTGACACCAAATCCTATATATGAAATGAAATTTTGAAAAACAAAACCACAAAAATTTGTATCTTCCCAGCACTACGATGTTGAATGTAAATAAGTTATTCTAAAATATAATCTCTATATGTTTTAAAGGATTGAAAATTATTCAATGATTAATGATTCTTCGAGCATCCTCCTCTCTAAAAATCATGAAAAAAGTTTCACATTTTAGTAAAAAATTATTTTTCTAAAAGGGACTCTTTTTGATAGATTTATATCAAACTCTAGAAGTTTTTTATAGGGGTTTAAACTAAATTATATTATTTTAAAAAGTCCTCCATATTGAAATAATGTAATATAGTATATTCTTAAAACTATACAGTTTAGATTTATTTTTAAAAACATTAATGTAATGATTATATTACCTTGTAATAGAAATTGTCTTGATACTCAGATTGGAACGTAGTTTGGAAACCTCAATCTTAGTCGTATTATTCTTATCATTAGCATAAATATAATTTTTAAAAAGTATCTAGTAATTATCCTAAACATCCATTATATAAATTATCAAATCATCATATTATGTTGAGACTTTATCCTAATCAATCTAAGAAAAATATTAACTAGAATACAAACAAAATTTCACAAGTGAATGAGTATTTAAATTTTATGTGTATAATTTCACATTCTGAGGGATCTTAACCTAAAAACTAGTTATCTTCTTGTTATCTTCAATTTTTGAATCAATACCATAAAAATATAAAACTTCACTATCATTTAAAGTGATTTTTGTAGCTTTAAAAACATTTTTTCAGTTTTTATTTGATCGCATTTTAGATTCCTTATCTTTATTAATTAATATAGGAAAATATATTCTGATATTTTCTTGATTTTTACACTAATTGAAAACCCATAAATTTAATCATATCTTTTTCCAAATTTACCATTCCTATTTTCCAATCATTATAATGATCATCCCTATACATCTAATAATATTTCTATAAATTATATTTTTAGAATATTTGTCATTAAATTTGAGAAAACTCACCTTATATAATTTATGAACAACTATCATCTAAGAAACACTTAGAAATTATTTTTGAACTACTCATCTAGGAATTATCCACATGAGAAATAGTGATATAAATAAACTCAACGACTCTTTTGTTTCACCATGTAAACATATTTCTTCAATATAATCGCAGACATTGTTAAAGTCCAATGAAATAATCAAGTATAATATGTTTAATATATTTCATATCATCCATCAATATCCTATTATAATCCAAATTTTTTGTAATTATATCAATAATTTTCTCAATAATCATATCATATATAATATTCTTTTTAACAATGGATAGAAATTTTTATAAAATCATCATAAAATTATGATTCATTTGATCAATTGACTCTATAAGTAGAAAATAAAATTATTTATAATATTCCTTAAAATTCACTCTCTTAGTTTCAAGATCCATCATTATTACAAAATGGGTAACTTCATGTTTTTTTAAAATTCCATATGTAGTCCTATATGATGATACACAACTATATATATTACATTTTATGGAACAAAAAATAATATATTGACCTCTAAAATTAAATAAAAACTCATTCTTCTCCTTGTGAAATAAATTGAAAATTTATTTATCCTGAATATTAAAATATATTTATAGTAAAATAATGTTATCAAATCCCTTATTAATAATATATACCTCTAACCGGTATTTCTAATACTCATAATCCACACCATCAGAAATATGTGGCTGATTTTGATTCATACTTTCTAATGTTCGGACAAGTAAACATGCCATAAAAAATTAAACCATTCCTCAACTATCTATCAGTGCAAGGAAGCTCAATATTAAATATATCAAACAAAAATATAGAGACTCTTTTTAATACACAATGTATCAAATAAATTAGTCATTATCTCAAAAATAAATTTCTCCAAGACATGTAATCTTCAAGAGGGTGTGAATATAATTGGAAAGTATACATACAATTTTCCCCCACTCATGGAAATAAACCATCCATAAGTTATAAATTTTGAAAAAATATCTATACGATAAAAAAATGATAAAAAGAGTGGAAATTAAATCACGCTAATGTAAAATCATAAAAATGGTAAAAAACCATAGATTAATAAATAATATATATAATGAAACAAATAAATGTAATTTCATTTGATTATTTTTAAACTCCTTTAAAATATATTATCTACAACGCCTCAACCCTAGAAACCTGGAGCAAGTGCATTACATTATTATTCTAGAATGATTACAAGAAATAAAATCCCAATGGATTGACTAGTTTAGATGTTTTGTAAGACTATATTACATAAATTTTACCCAAAGTACATTAGGAATGATTGAAAATACAACATGATACACAATAAACTGAAATAAATTGCCTTCTTGAAAGCTTATTCAAGGTTCTCTTCATCAAAACCTAGGAAAAGGAAACATAATAAGGTTGATTACAAATTCTCAGTAAGCGTTACATATTGTGGAATAATGAATCAATAATAATTGAATCATAATCAATTAGACATGAATAATATGGCATGATGAATAAATGTAAACACTTTCCATCAATAAGCTAAGAATAAATAAGAATATATAGATTTTGTCACAGTGAAAACTTCATGGATAGTAATAACTGAATAATTAATAAAGATAATGATTATCATTTGGTCATTATATATCTGGAACAAGAACCATTATATCATAAAATGGATAATGTCTATGGGTAGAAACCTGACTGATTTTTGCAAACGAACTCAAAGGGTTTGCCGCCAACTGATTTATCTAATGAGATTTATCAATGCATTGAGGGGATATAGAGATCCCCAAAATTCACTACCCATCCAAATAATTAATTATAAATAGATTAAATAAAAGAAAAATATGTCTTCTTGATGTCATTATTGAATATAGGATATAGATTGATCAATATTTCCCCAGTTAAAATAACATTCAAAATAAAAATTGTATATGAAATGGTATGCGACCTAAGGAAATAATAATATCCATGATACAAGAAAATTGATATTTACTATAATTTTAATCTAAAATGAAAAATAATTTCAAATGTGAATTGGATATACTGCATAATAAAAATTAGCTTCACAAAACCAAGTAAGTCTCAATCAAATAGAAATTCAGACAAAGTCCCTTACCATGTTGTAATCAATAGATTTTTATGACCAAAAATTAATAATCACCAAATGTATCACATAATACCATGAATAAAATTAGAGTCATGATATTATATATCAAATTTTAATTCACATACACCACTTGCAAGAAATAAGTGGCGAATAATGGAAATATTGTGGAATTAAAAATGATATGAGAAAACCCTTACCTTATGCCTGAATGTGTACTTTTATTGATCATAATAACCTGAATAATCAAATTTATCTTAATTAATTTGTAATTACATAACCTATTCCACATATAATTGATTTATTTTATCCTTATTAGGTTCATTTGTGGCCTTTTTATGGGTTTAATATGTTTAATTTTATTGTTTTAGAAGTATTTTCTTCCTTGGTTTTCATGATCAGTTTACCTGTATTCATGAATGGAAGTTCATTTGAAATGTGGATAAACATCTGGAATTATTAATTTATATTATTAGTGAAATTAAATAAATATAAATTATCTTATAATAATTTTGGTTATCCACCAAGAGGATGAATCATTAGATAAAAGTTAATGATAAATGCTTGGATTATTTAGATTGTTTTTTATCACCATGAACTCATTTTGTTTTATAATTAAATACCATGTGTATAAAATGATTATAGAACATTAAATATGATATATTACATATATAATGATATGGTTAAACCATAAAAATGGTTTCATGACCATAATTAAAGACGGGAATTGATATTTAAAAATCCTCTTCCTTGAATGCGATAAATTAACACATCTCGGACGATGTTTTCATTTTTTAGTATAAGAGGAGGAGGAAAATAGATGATGATGAAATATTCTATTAGAATAATAAAATTAAATTTAATTTGTGGTAATGTAATTTTCAATGAATTTGGGTGAGGGGAGGTGATTATAGAGCAATAGAATAATGGAACTTATAAAAGAAGTTGAAAGAAAAAGGAAGAGAGGTTCACCTCTTGAGTACTCCTCCTTGAGAACCTCCTTAAGGCCTTTGTTTTTGGCCTTTTGGTGAGACCAGAAGGTATTGAACGTGGGGGGATTTCTTGGGAATTGTATTTGGTAGAACTTAGGCAAGGCTCAAATCTTGATTTGTGTGAGAGGAAGAGGGAGTGAGGGTGGCGTATATAGTGGAGGGGAGGAGGGTTTTCTTAATATTTTAATCAATAGTATATTATTTTTCACTAAGTCAATAAATTGTGATGATTCAATGAATATAAATTTCAATAAGTTCTTGTGATTTTTAACTAATGGTATCTTACATCATCCATGATTCAATAAATAGTGTATTTATCTCATAATGTATTTACACCATAATTATTGTATTTTATTATTCACCAAAAATACAATTATTTCAGAAAAATCCTAAAAATTATACTTAACCATTTTTTGACGTGTAGAATGATAAAATGAACTAAATATTTCCAAAATAACTTTCTAAATATGATAAATTTAATTTTTAAATAAAATCATCATTTAATCGAAAAATACCAACACTTAAAATATTCATCTTCATTTTTAATGTGCCTAAATTTTATTTATGCATTTGTGGGTAAGGTTACCATTAATAAGGGTCATATTACTACTCATAAGTGTATGTTACTATTCCTAAGGGTATGTTACTATTCATAAGGGTAATTTACTATTTACTGAAAATTAAGATGATTCTATGAGACTCAAAATATCACCCTGATCGCAACTGTATTTTTCCGTTTTTTTGAAATTCAAAACATTGAAGTGGAAAATTGAATTTTAAGGCCTAGGTTATGAATATATCCTATTAATAACCATTTTTTATATAATAGAGACTCATTTCTTCATGAAATGTTAGATATTTAATGAATTGAAAGAATTTAGGAAAAATATACCATAAAATTTCTGGGGTATTATATTCTTCCCACCTTCAGAGATTTCTCCCTCAAAATGTTTCATGTATAAATAATTTTAAAAAGATGTGGGTGGTTATTCTTCATAACATCCTCAAGTTCCCACATTGCCTCCTCCATTTTATGTTTTCTCCAAATATCCTTTACTAGACGAGTCATCCAATTTCTTAATACTTGCTCTCTAGTGTCAAGAATATCAATAGGCTCTTCACAGAAAGACGAATCAGGTTCTAGCTCTATTTATTCATAGGTGAGTAAATGTGTTTGGTCTGGAATGTATTTATTTAACAATGAAACATAGAACACATTATGAACTTTGGAGAGATTTGGTGAAATTTCTAAATGGTAAGCTACAACTCCAATTCAATCTAGAATTTGGAACAGTCTGATTTACCTGGGGCTCAGTTTCCCTTTTTTACCGAACCTTAAGACACCCTTCCATATATATACTTTTAGAAAGACATTATATACAACATTAAATTCCAAATTATTTCTCCAATTATCTTCATAACTATTTTTCCTACTTTGGGATACTTTAACATGGGTCTCAATTTTCTTTACCTTTGCAGTTTTCTCTTCGATAAGTTTAGGGAAAATAAGTTTCTTCTCACCCACTTCATCCCAACAAGTTTCACTTTGACACATATTACCATATAATGCTTTATATAGAGCCATTTGAATTCCATAATGGAAACTATTATTGTAGTAAAATTTCACTAAAGGTAAGTATTGATCCCACACACCTTGAAAGTAAAAAGAGCATGATCTCAACATGTCTTCCAATGTTTTAATAGTCCTTCTAGATTTTTTATTAGTTTGGGGGTGATAATTAGTACTCATATAAAGCTCAGTATCGAAATTCTTCAAGAGAATTTTCTAGAATATTTAAGTAAAATGTGGATCCTGATCGAAAAAAATTAATAGAGGTACACCATGATGTCTTAAAAATTCATTAATATAATGTATTACTAGTCTCTCAAGTGGTAAATCCTCTATCATAGCAAGGAAATGTGCTGATTTTGTGAGATAATCAACAATTAACCATATTGCATCATTCCTTCTAGGTTTCCTCAGTAGTCATGTGACAAAGTACATTTTAATTCTAACCCACATATACATAGAAATAGGTAGAGGTTTCATGACCCCTCTAAGATGTTGTCTCTTAGCCTTCACTTGTTAACAAACTAGACACCTTGACGCATAGTCATCAATTTCTCGCTTCATGTTATCCCACCAAAAATGTTCCTATATATCTCTATATATCTTGTTGCTACCAGGGTGTATAGAGAAATTTCTTCTATGAGCCTCATATAATAGTTCCCTTTTTAGCTCAGGTACTAATGAAATGCATAACCACTTCCCTAATTTTAGAACTCCATGCTCATACATGAAGCCTTCCAATCTTGCATCCTTAACACCTTTAATTTCTTCAATAGATTCTCATCATCAGATTGAGATATGTTAATCTTCAATAGTAAATATGGTTTTGGAATCATTTTAAGAGGAAGGATACTTCCACTTCCTTGATAATTCTCATATCCATCTTTTGCAGATCCACGAATATAGGATCTCTCTCAATCCTCATTTGGGTCAAAAGTCCATGATATTTCCTACTTAATGCATCTTCCACCTTATTTTCCATTCTTGGGTGCTAATTTATTGGAAAATCATAGTATTTGAGTAACTATAGCCATATCCTTTTCCTCATATTGAGTTATTTCTGTGTAGAAATAAATTTTAATCTCTTATTATTCATATATATCTCACCTATTTCACCATATACATAGTGTCCTTATATTTTTAGGGAAAAGATTATGGCTGCTAACTCTAGATCATGAGTTGGATAATTTTTCTCATGATACATCAACTAACTTGATGCATAATAAATAAATTTATCATTTTTCATAAGGATGAAACCCATCCTAATCTTTGATGCAACATTGTATATCACAAATCGATCATTTATAGAGGGAAAATTCAAAATTTGAGCATTGAGCAATATTATTTTCAATTTTTCAAAGAATTTTGTACATTCTTTCATCAATACAAACTTAATCCCTTTATGTGTGAGATTGTTTAGTAGGTTATCCAATCAGGTGGAATTCTGAATGAAATTTCTATTGTAACTTGTTAATCCAATAAAACTACATACCTTAGTTATGTTCGTTGGTATGGGACATTCTTGGATTGCCTTTACCTTTATAGTATAAACTAATATTCCATACTTAGATACAACATATCTAATAAAAGAAAGTTATTGAATCCAAAATTCACAATTTATAAACTTCCCATATAATTTATTTCTTGTAAGAGTTTTCAGAATGACCCGCAAGTGATTCTCATGGTATTCGTAGCTTTTGGAGTATACATAGATATCATTGAAATATACCACAAAAAGTCATCAAGATATTCCTTAAAAAACCTATTCCTTAGATCAATGAAACTGATGGTGCATTTTTAAGTACAAAATGAATTACTATAAACTCATAATTCCCATACCAGGTTCGAAATTCTATCTTAGAAATATCTTCCTTCCTCATAAACAGCAGGTAATATTCAGATTGAAGGTCAATATTTGATAAATATAGGTCTCCATTAAATTGATCAAAATAATCATCAATGTGAGGAAGAGGATACTTTTTCTTTATCATAATAGAATTTATTTACCTATAGTCAATTCACATACTCATAGATCCATCTTTCTTCTTAAAAAAGTGAACAGAGGATCCCTATAGAGAAACACTTGGGCAGTTAAATCCGTTATCACTCAATTCATCTAGTTGTTTCTTGAGTTAGAGTAATTCTATACTGGTCATTCTATTAGGAGTCTTTGATATAGGTCTTTCACCAAAAATTAATTCAATAGAGAACTCAACTTCCCGCTCTGGAGGATATCAATGTAAATCCTCCAGAAACACATCATCATATTATTTCATAAAAGGTATGTCCTTTATTTGAACATTACATTCCTAACCAATAGTTATTTCATTCCCTTCATCCCTAATAATTTAATTTAGTGGATCTACAGGGGTGGATCTAGATAAGAATCAGCTGGAGAGTTTTCTTCTCTAAAGATAAGGTATTCAACACCATTATCCAAAATTGTAACATCCCTCTTATTGAAATATCTCTTCACATCATAACATGAAAAAATATTCATAACACGGATTATATCAAAGTAAATCATTGGTATGATAATAACGTTAGAAACTAAAGCACATTTATGTGTCATGAGGGGGATTGATCAACACATCTTAGTTTCAATGATACATACCCTAAGAGTTTTGACTAAAAAATCCTTTATTAAATCAAATTATACAAGTATACTTTTCGTGGAAAATTAGGAAGATATAAATGAATGTGATGATTTGGAATAAAATAACAAATTGGTTAAGTTTGAGGAAATATTTAAATTACCTACCACCACATCATTAAAAACTTCAACCTCTACAGTTATAATCACATAAGTTATCCCTTTATTTCATGTCCTCTTATGATGCATGTTTCCTTGGATATTAAGACACATATTTTCATAGTGTCCCAACTCTCTACAATATTAGAATTGAATGTAATTTAATTGTTTCTTCCCCTTGAATTCATTAGATCGATAACCCTTTTCTCAACACTTATAGCAGACACACATGCCTTTCAAACATTTTCTAGGATGATTATTTCCACAGTTATCATATAATGGAAATTTCTTCATTCCCTTATTCTTCTTTGGTGATTTAATTTTTCCATGGTTATCAGAGTATTACTTCTTACCATGGTTTCCATCGAACAAATTTGATCTAGAAAATTCATTCTCTATTTTTATTGAACTTAATATAGTTTCATCATATGGTGAAAATGTTGGAGAAGCCATTTACCTTCAAATAGTTGTCTTAATACCTTCAAATAAATGATCAATATTGTCTTCTAAATCACCAAACAAATCTATAACATACCTGGATAATCTTGTGAATGTAGCCACATTCTCTGCAACATTCTATTATTCCCTTTTCTTTAAGATAAGAAATTTCTTCTTAATTTTCATTCGTCGTTCATGAGGGAAATATTTATCCAATAATATTTCCTTAAAATTACTTTGTTCTATATCTTATATTTCTTCTTCCTCTATGGTATTCTGGATTAATGACCACCATTGATCAACATCACTATTGAGTTAATATACTTCCATTAATACCTTTTCATTTTCATTGCATCTTAATGCAAGAAATATCTTTTCAAGGGAATTAATCCACTACTCAGCTAAATTTGGATTGTTGGTCCCACTAAAAAAAGGGGGATTCTTTCACATGAAACGATCCAATATAGGTGTATCATGGTTATTCTTCATAGCTTACGTCATTTGTCCTAATATGTTCATGATCTTATCTACTCCAACACAGACTCTGTCAACTTGCTCATTGGGAAAATCCTTACATTTTCTACAAGTATGTATTCCCTTTCTTTCATTAAGATACATCATTAAACAATGGAATACACTAAATTAGGTAATATTACATAATTTTAAACTAGCAAACACTAAACATAATTTGAAAATTTATGCAAAGATAATTTCATAATCATAAACATGGGTTCTATTAAATTTTGAATCCTTCATAATTGTTTGTAAATAAAATTTGAATTATCCTAAGCATTTTCCCTAGGAGTTTCAAACCAGGTATGTAGTAAGGCCCGTTTTCATGTTCCAGGATAGCCGGGTCAAGCCCGAAACTACTTGTCAAAATTTTTACTCCTAGGTACTTTTATGCCAGAACCACGTCCATATGTAGTATCCAAACATACATGTATCTTCTAGGAATACCCACATAGTATATACCTTAAAAAAATTCTATGATGTTACTCTATACTTACCATGAATGTCTAGATTAGGTTATTTCCTCTAAACTATGTTTCCTAAATCTAGTTTCCAAGGTTGTTGCTAAACCTCTTCTGATACCAATTTTATCATCGTGACCCCAAAAACCCAAATTTGGTGCATTAATTTTTTATGTTGTCATGATTACAAGAAATAAAATCCCAGAGGATCGATTGTTTTAGCGGTTTTTGAAGGTCAGATTACATACATGATACCGAAAGTACATTTTTAAATATAGAAAATACAACATGATACATAATAAACTGAAATAAACAGCCTCCTTGAAATCTTATTCAAGGTTATCTTCTTCATATACTAGGGAAAGGAAACATAATAAGGGTGATATCAAATTCTCATTAAGGGTTAAATATAGTGGAATAATGAATTAATAATAATTGAATCACAATCAATTAGACCTGACTAATATGGGAAGATGAATAAATGAAATCACTTTCCATCAATAAACTGAGAATAAAAATGCATCCAAAGATTTTATCAATGTGAAAACCTCATGGATAGTAAAAAATGAATAATGAATAATGCGAAGGATTATTATTTGGATGTCATGTATCTGGAAAATGAATCATTATACCATTAATATGGTTTATGTCTATGGGTAGAAACCCTTTTAATTTTGGAAAACAAACTCGAAGGGTTTTCCGCCACCTAATTTGTATCATGATACATGACAATGCATCGAGGGGATATAGTTGTACCTAACCATCACTACAAATCCAAAAAATTGTTTATATATATATATTTAATACAATAAAAATATAACTTCTTGATATCTGTATTGAATAGAGGATATAGATTCATCAATATTTCCCCAGTTAAAATAGCATTCAAAATAAACATTGTATGTGAAATAGTATACCGATTAAAGAAATAATCATATACTTGATACAAGAAAATTGAAATTTACCAGAATTATAATTTCAAATGAAAAATTATCTCAAATGGTCAGTGGATACACCACATAAGAAATATTAGTTTCATAATTCCATGTAAGTCTCAATGAAATGGAAATTGAGACAAAGTCCCTTACCACTTTGTAATTAATCTAGTCATATGAATAAAAATTAATAATCACCATATAAATCATTTAATACCATGAATATAAAGATAATCATGGTATTATATATCAAATGGTAGTGAACATACACCTCATGTGAGAAATAATTGGTGGAAAATGGAAATATTGTGGAATTAAAAGTGAGATGAGAAACCCCTTACCTTATGACCGAATGTGTTCTTCGATTGATCTTAATGGCCTGATTAATAAAATTTAGCTTCATTAATTAATAATTAATGAACCTAATTTAAATTTAATTTATTTAATTTAACCTTATTAGGTTCATTCATGAAATTTTTATGGGTTTAAGAGGATCAATTTTTTTATTTTAGATGCATTTTCTTCCTTGGTTTTCATGATCGGTTTACTTGTATTCATGAATGGAAGTTCATTTGAAATGTGGTTAAAATACATAATTGTTAGTATATATTATTAGTGAAATTATATAGATATAAAGTATCTTATAATTATTTTTTTTATATACATTGAGGAAGACTCATTATATAAAAGATAATTACAAATTCTTAGATTAGTTTGATGGGTTTTGATCACCACGAACTCATTTTGTTTTATAATTAAATATCATGTGT
This sequence comes from Viscum album, assembly GCA_963277665.1. Taxonomy (NCBI): domain Eukaryota; kingdom Viridiplantae; phylum Streptophyta; class Magnoliopsida; order Santalales; family Viscaceae; genus Viscum; species Viscum album. The sequence continues at coordinate 1,497,461,321 of OY728142.1, forward strand.
AAAAAATGATTCCAGAATATTAAATAGGATATATTACATATTTAATGATATTTTGAAACCATAAAAATGGTTAATGACCAGAATTTAAGATGATAATAAAAATTGAAAACTCGTCATCCTTAAATGTGATAAATTGACACATCTCGGACGGTGTTTTCATTTTTTAGTACATTAGAAGGTGGGAAAGAGAGATGATGATGAAAAATTCTATTAGAATAAAAAAAATTACATTTAATTTAAGGTATTTTAATTATAATATAATTTTGATTAGGGGAGGTGAGGAGAGGGAAACAATAGAATTTAACTTGTAAAAGAAGTTGAAAGAAAAAGGAAGAGAGGTTCACCTCTTGAGTACTCCTCCATGAGAATCTTGTTAAGGAATTTTTTGTCCATTTGGGGGGACCAGTAGGTATTGGATGTGGGGGAGGGTGTGGGAAGGGTATTTGGCCAAACATAGGAAAAGATAAAAGCTTTATTACTGTGAGAGGGTGAAGGGGTGAGGGTTGGTTTATATAGTGGAGGGGAGGAGGGTTTCTTAATATTTTAATCATTAGTTTATTATTTTTCCCTAAGACGACAAATAGAGATAACTAGTACTCGCCCGTGCGACACACGGTCATATGGATTAATAGCTATATTTTAATAAGAGCAACATTCGTAAAAGTTTGAAGAAAATTAAATATATTTTTGATCTCAAATAAGTTGTGCATAATATTGAAATAGAATTAAATATAATATGGATAAACCATTAAAATAGTTGGAAAAAGAGAGTGATACATAATTATAGAATGGAGGTTTTTGAGACATCATAATATACGAATAATTTAGTGAATTCACTAAGGCTGAAAAAATTATATTTGGAATAATTTAAGTACAAGAATGAAAAAAAGATTAAAATGGTTGATTCAAATTAGTGTTAATAATAATTATAGTTGGCACAGAAAATAAATAATTCAAGGGGAGGGATATAAATAAACTTCATAGGAACATACAACAGTTACAGTATGAATTATTTTTTTATTGTATATTGGGTCGAGAAGTTCACAGTGAAATTTCATTTTTTATCATGGAAAGAGGAAATACATTACCATAGTAATGATAATTTATATCACATCAAGGAACTATTTGAAAGTGGGAGGAAATGGTATATATACACTCATTAAACACTTGAAAATTGAGAAATAAAACATATTTATAAAGAATATCTTGTTTAAAGTTTTGTTTGGAGGAAAACTGGAAGGCCCACCACACTCATTTTGGAAGACAGAGATGATCTCCGATGCTGTGTAGTTTCCTCCATGTTTAACTATACGGCAGCCTTTGATTGCTAATTGTGGAAGAGAGATATGATATCTGATGAGGCATTTGAAATGTTAATGTTTGGAAATAGTCACATCTAACTGATATGCAAGGAGGATGATGAAAAACTCACATGGAAGAAAAGGCATGAAAAACCACATGGGACCATAGGGATTTGACAAGCTTTCCAGGCTTCATGAGTGGTGTTTGAATACAAATCTTCACCATTACTTTCTATAACAGTTCATTCCAAATAATTCTGAGTAACAAACATGTCCAATATGAGAATACCATCCCCCCAGTCTAATATTAATGTAGAAATTTAAACCATAAAATAAGCAAGCCAAAATTAGCAGCATTCGATATATATAAGAGGCTACATCAAGAGGCTATGGTCACATACATTTTAAGAATCAAGACAACTTCATCAAATAAACTTTTTATCTGTCTTTTTTTTGAGTAGTTTCATTCTTCGCTGGGGTGGGAAATTTCAGTTCCAGTGCCGTAGTGCCTCCTAGAAAGACAAGTGTTGAGAGGAATGAAGTTTCAAATCATAGCTATAGAGGAAAAAATTAAAATGTATGATCTATCCTTATTCACATAGATTTAAAACTGCATTAAAAGGTTCTTGCAATAACAGCATGAACAACAACACAATTCTTTAGCATGAATATCAAGAATGGACAAATATTTACATGGCCATACTTTGTAAAGTTTTTTTAAGAAACAAAATAAACACTTATTATTTCAATCTTCTTATCATAGGTGTCAAGAGATATAAGTAGTTTTTATCAAGTGTGGCCAAACAGTTGCCTCTGTTAGACAGCTCATAATGTAATCTGCTTAGTCCCTATTTGAAGACACCTTTTTTATGTTTTTTTTCAATTTATTATCATAAGTGATGATATAAATAAATTATCAGTAAGTTATGTCAAATGGATAAATTATTTATCACTCATGATTAGTGCTTATATAAAGAGTTTTGTAGATTTCTTAAAGAAGTTATTGACTACCACTTTTTAAGTGGTTTTCTTCTAGAATTTATGTGTTAGTGTTTTTTTAGAAATAGAACAAATGCAGTTAATTTTTAAAAATTGATTACCCTAAGTGTAATATATACTCTTTTTTTTATTTTTGATCATTTACCTACAGTCGCATGAATACTTGACACATGAGTGGCATCCAATGTGGCTAATTTATGATGCTCCTATGTAACATCAAGATGCTTTTCATGTCTGTGGTCAGGAGGCACTCCAATGTCTGTTTCATTGCTTGAACTCCATGCTTGATGAATGTAATAATCATGATGAAGAATAATGATCATTATGAAGAATAATGATCATTATGAAGAATGATGATCATTATGAAGAATGATGATCATTATGAAGAATAATGATCATTATGAAGAATGATGATCATTATGAAGAATAATGATCATTATGAAGAATGATGATCATTATGAAGAATAATGATCATTATGAAGAATGATGATCATTATGAAGAATAATGATCATTATGAAGAATGATGATCATTATGAAGAATAATGATCATTATGAAGAATGATGATCATTATGAAGAACGTAGTTTCCCTGCCATCCACAAACAATGTCTGTAATATAAGTCAAACATAGAACAAAAACAATTATGTGATGAATGTAATAATCATTATGAAGAATAATTTAGTTATTAGAAGAATGTGATAAATGAACTATGGGATAATAAACCTGAAAATCGTCATTCAAAATTACTGAAATATAAACATTTTTTTGAAGAACCTGCTTAATAAAATGAAGAGTTTATGAAAAGATTCAATATGTAATCTGCTTGAAAATCCTGCTTCAGAAACCTTGAATCTGAAATCTGCTCCATAAAAGTTCTAGAGTACATTGAAACCTGTTGAGTGTCCAACCTAATAAAATCTATTTCAATATGAAATTTACTTCAAAATGAAATCTGCTTCAAATTGATTCAGTTGAAAATGATCCATTACTTAAAAAATACATGAAAATATAATTTCAGTTATGAAGGGAAACATGTCAACTACTAGATGAAATTCATCACCCCATTAGAGTTCAAGCAGTACTGATGAACCACGTTGGTCACCTGTATTCAGATTTGACACAAATTTGATGTTGATAACAAAATGCCTTGATGATTAGTAACAGAAACATCAAAACTGAAAGGATCATAACTACATCCACCTTTGTCAAACTCAAAACTGGTCCTCAAAAACACATTAGAGTATTAGTTACTGACCACATTGAATAAGTATCAAAATCAGTATCGGTCTAAGCTATTATGCTTCATCTTATCCATCACTGCAATGAATAAAATGAAGACGCACACACACTGATTAAGGTCATATAACTTTGAATAAGAAAAATACATTTAACACTGTAAACAAATTATGGAATGTTTGGATCTATGCTATTTTTGAAAACACATTTAAAACTGCATATCCTTTGAAAATGATCTGTTAGAAGACATATAAATATGGATACACCTATGTAGTATAGACAATTAAATTTAACAATGAATATACTAAGAGAATTAAATACAGTGAAACTGAATAGAGACAAATAAACTGTAAGAAATTTGGACTGAGGGAACAAAACATAAAATCATAGGACACAACTTATCAACAATGAAAAAATACTGCAAAGATTAAACCTACAAAAATACCGAAAAGGATTACCAGTACGTTACCAAAAAGGTATTGCTCCCCTTTATCAAATTGACAATATGGTTGACGACATATAGAAGAAACACATGTATTGTAATCATCTAAAATATCTCCAGATCATATGGTTAAATGGGGCAATAAAATAGAAAATGTAAAGTAAGTATACTAATTGGTGTCTTCAACGGTGTCTTGTTATAGCGACTCTTCTATAAAAAATGACATTATTTATTTCATTCATAATCAAAGTGGTGCTATCATGCCATTATGAATGTCAAAATTAAATATATAATTTGAAAGAAAGTATAGCAAAAATATTTAAACTTGAGGGTTTATGAAAAAAATTGTGATTTGTATAACAACAACAACTCTTTATAACATTACCTAGTGTGTCCTGATAAAGAAACCTGGAGATTCTTTGATTATTTGAAGGTTAAACGTGAACCTGAAAATTAGGTCTACATCCACCTAAGAAACACCCAGGACACCCAACATAACATGTATGTGAATGTGGGGAAACTATAAAGTTTGTGAAACATACCTTAAGGCAAGCTATGATCTCTGGAATCTCGTACCTGAAACCCAAATACAAATAACATTTTCATGAAGACAGAGTTACAGAGCCAAAAAACAAAAATGAAAAATAAATAATTATTGTATAAAGAAAACTGGAGATACTTTGATTATATGAAGGTCAAACATGAACATGAAAATCAAATGAAGTCTACAGAACAAAACATTTATGTGAATATGGGAAAACAAATACATGGTGAAACAGAACTTCAGGAAAGAAAATTTCTCTCGTAGACCATACCTAAATAACCAAAATTCAAATAAAATTATTGAATCATGACACCAAACACATTCAAATATTCATTCATATATGAGCTTAAAACGTTTCCATAAACATAGATCTACATAACCAAATACACCAAAATGAAAAATAAATTAATGCTTTGTAAAAAGCATTACCTGCTCTTGCCTCCAAATATCAGTTGTCAATCAAGAACGTGAAATACAAAACCAATGTAAATATTATTTCGAAACTAGTGAAGCAAAGTGAACCTACCTTAGGTGCAGAAGATCTCCTCTATAACTCGGCAACTTGGGTGTAATGAAGATATACCTCAAATAGACAAACAATGTAGATATAATAGTATCTTGTGGGGATGAAATTTTTTTATGTAGCCTTAGAAATGAAGTATATAACCTTACCCTTATGTTGATCATCAAAATAGAAAAAGTTCAATATATCAATGGATTTCAATCCAAATATTTATTTATCCAATATGTAGTTAATTTAGTTGTATATAATAAAAATGAAAAACGTGGTTCTAGTATTAAATGATTTCAAAGATGTCAAGAAGATCCTTAAAAACCTAATATATTACATTAGCTTTATGTTCAACTTCAAAATTATATATATTAGATTATGAAATGAAACCATTCCAAATATGTATTAATCTAAGAGGATGCAGTTAATTTAACTTTATAAAATCTAATTAATATAATTATTTACAATATTAAATGATGTCAAAGAGGTTAATTGATGATTTATAAAAATTTGACTATTAATCATAAATAAAAATAGAATCTTCAGTTTAAAATCAACCAATGAAGATGTAAACAACATCATTAACAAATAAAGTTAACTACTAAATATAAATTAAAAGTAATTTTCATTTTGAAACAATAAGAATCAAAACATAATATATGTTTTGTATATGAACTTAATGAACTGAAATAGAAAACATGTTCTCTTGTCTATAAAGAAGAACATCCTAAATACAAAAAAAAGTGTCATTGCAACTATTTATAAAAAATACAATGATATTGTCAGTTGAAAAGACAAACCAAATCAAAAACAATATTCTATTATAATGAATTCAACATAAACAATTAAAACACATGCTTAATCATACGAAAAAAACTATTTCGGGACAAATAGAGAAATAAAATATCCATGGTAGAATAACCAATGATGATCAACATCCAGCGAATAGAACTCAGGTGGGTGCGATCAATCATAGAACATCTAGTCTTCAATAACCAATTATCAACATCATCAAGGGAGAAGTTGTTGGAATTCATTTACAAATACTGTAACAAAAATCATCTAAGTATATGAGACATTATTTTCAGAGCAGTAGAAAATAAAAGTACATACAGACATATATGAATGTCAATGGGAAAACAACCTGTGAAAAATCAAATGGAATCTGCCTTTTTTCCAGTCTACTGTGGATAGGATAGATGTTTGGAAATGCATATTATAATATGCGAAGCATACATGTGAGTTATGGAGAAGACACGTCATCCTAGTTACACCCAGGATTAGTAAATATAGTGGATTAATACAAAATAGCGATTGTAAATCTCGTTGTTTGATGGCATGTGTGTGATGCATGCTGAAGTGGGTTATCATAGAATGTTGAGATGCTCTAAGAAGTTAGAAATGGAGAAAAATGTTTTCGAAAGAAGAATGCAGACCATACTGAAAATGTATTTCGGCTAATCAAAAATTTCATATAAACGGGGAGATTACACACCTGTCGTGAAGCACTCTATTGCATTTCAGCCTGAAAATTTCATATAAATTGAGTTAAATAAAAAATGAAATAGATTTTATTTATAACCAATAAAGAAAAGAAGTCATTAAAAGGATAAGAAACTTACAAACTGCTATTCTGATCTCAGTTGAGATTTTCTGGAAGTAAATGAGAAACAGACAGGGAGAGGGTATGTAGGATAAGGTGCAAACAAAATATAAGGAACTCATTTTCCACCATTCAAACCGTTTACTCATAATGATTTATATTTAACAAACATTTAATCATGGGAAGAAAACAAATGTCATTACATATTATTACCTCCAGCAAATATATGCAGAGATAGTTGAGCAATGAAAGCACCTACATGCCGAAAGCAGAATATGACAGATGATGCAGGGTTGTAACAGATATAGCCTTAGTATATTCACTAGAAACATGTAAAAGATGATGCGTGAAGTGAGGGATAATTCGATACATAGATAGTGGTGATGGATCTGTACCGGTTTGTTGCGGCTAAACCATATGCGAGAATGACAAACCTGGAGATCAAAAAACCATCAGTATTAGTAATAATAATCAACTACAATCATATAGATAACTTGAATTAAGAGTAATTATATGATGTTATGCATTGGTAAGAATCATTATATCATATGCACAGTGCTTGCAGTTTGACGATGAGCTCCGTACGTTCATAGGACCACCCAAAATTGAAATCGAAACCAAAATTGATATTGAAACCTAAGAACATGTATCCAGAAACCTTGTTTCCATTTAAGAAGATATAATTCAAGCAACAAAAAACCTAATTTATAAAGATAAGTCATCGGCATTTGAAGGTCCACCCAAGATTGGATCTGACCCCAATCTCGTATTTCTAGGTTTACGAAGAGGACTTCAGTGAAGCTGTTATGTAAATAAACGAATCACCCTGTTAGAATTTGCAATATAGATGTAGCATGTATGTGATGTAAATGGAAAAAAATCAGTGAACCGCAGAGAAGATTAGAGACTTCGAAAGGACCTCCCTTGAAACTTATTGACACCGCTTCGGAAGTGGGTGACGGTAAGCCCGAGGAGGATTTCAAGTTCGTGTTTGGAAACCATGATATAAAGGTGGACGATTTGTGGAATGAGATGAGAAGATTGCAAAAATGTTGAACGGAATAGAGCACGGACAGTAGCACGCGATGAATCCCACCTCAGTATGCGGGAGGAGATGAGCGGAATAGAGCACCGGTGGTGAGATTCAACGACAAAGGAGTCGCGCCTGGGTCGAGGATGGAGACAGAATACGGGAGGAGAGGGAGGTATTCGATGACTACGGAACCCTAATCAATTCGGGGAGGTGTGTATACAGGCGGAGGCGAAAGTTGTAAGAGGTCGAGCGCGAGGATGTGGGGGTATAATGGGGAAGGAGAAATTGATTAGGGTGACGTGGGTTGCTGTGGTGGTGACACATAAGGAAGGAGGAACCCAGATTTAGTAAATATAGTGGATATTAACATATTGATCATCACTCTTTATCAGAGGCATGATGAAGGATTATAAGTAATAACAAGACGAAGTGAACAGAGATAAATATTATGAAAAGGAGTAGTAAACCATACATAATGAGTAGTATCAACTGTATAAAAGTATTCCAGATCCAATACGTTATCAAAGAATAGAAGTTATGGCAATAATTATGAGGATAATGTATTGCAAAATTGAGCAATTAAACTTACAGGATGACAAGTATAAAGTGTAAAAACATTTACCTGATCCAATAACTGTTTTAAATCTGATTCAATAATCTGTATTATGGAATCTCATTATATAATGTGTAATGTGTAGTCTGCTTCAAAAACAATCATTACGATGCTCTGTTATTGGGATAGGGTACCGGAATTTGTAAAAGATTTTTTCATTATCAATATTAACATATTGAGCATCGGTCTTTATCAGAGACATAATGAAGGAATACATGTAATAGCAAGACTAAATGAATAGAGATAAATATTATGAAAAGGAGTAGTAAACCATACAGAATGAGTAGTATCAACTGTAAAATCTTATTACAGATCCTATACATAATCAAAGATTAGAAGTTATGGCAATATTTAAGAGAAAAATATATTGTCAAATTGAGCAATAAAACTTAGTGGATGACAAATATATAGTGTAAAAACATTTACCTGATCCAATAACTGTATCCAATATGATTCAATAATCTGTAATATGGAATCTTTCTCTTATATAACGTATAATGTGTAGTCTTCTTCAAAAACAATCATTACGATGCTCTGTTATTGGGATAGGGTACCAGAATTTGTTAAATATTTTTTCATTATCAATATTAACATATTGATCAGAAGCCTTTATCAGAGACATAATGTAGGAATACTAGTAATATCAACACTAAATGAATAGAGATAAATATTATGAAAAGGAGTAGTAAACCATACGGAATGAGTAGAATGAACTGTAAAATCTTATTACAGATCCTATACATAATCAATGATTAGAAGTTATGGAAAGATTTAAGAGAAAAATATATTTTCAAATTGAGCAATAAAACTTATTGGATGACAAATATATAGTGTAAAAACATTTACCTGATCCAATAACTGTATCCAATATGCTTCAAAAATATGTAATATGGAATCTTCCTCTTATACAATGTGTAATGTGAAGTCTGCTTCAAAAACATTCATACAGATGTTCTGGAAATGGGATAGGGTACCTGAATGTTTTTTTCGCAGTAGGGGATCCCAACATATGAAATTGTGATGCCGCACCTTCTGATTTCCCATATGCTAGTGGTTAAAAATTGATTTCATGGAACAGTAATTCCTAAAACATGAAAATAGATGTACCAGATAGGTAAATGATCAATTATTTCAATACCTCATAAATCACAGAAGCTCTTTTCTGTGTCCCATCACCCCCTTTTATGTACACAATAAATGAAACACACTTGTTAGGCATCTAACATTGTGAAACTGAAAATTAATCCATTGGACACGTGTTAAAAAATCAGTAATGTCCCCTCAAATAATTTAATTAAAATAAGAGACAGTGAAGATAAATTTATTAAGTGGAGATAAAAACATTTTTCAGCGCACGCCTAATGTTTGGGCGATCAGGCTGTGGATAATTAGTAGTCCTGGTAACTGCTGAATGAAAACCTTAGAGCTGAATCACGTGGACTGAAAGAGTTGATTACAGAGAGCTCGAGTAAATAGGTCATATGAGTTAAATATTAAAAAGTAGACAAATAATTTTGACAATCAACATAAAGGAGCTAGATTCAGACAGTGTAAAAAAAAGATCATCTTTACATAGTAGACATTGTTTAAGAATGGAAGATTGAGTAGCGCAGACCTTATATTTGCGCGTTCGGGCAATGAAAAATCAGTAGACCTGGAGACAACAGAAGGTAAAATCCGGAGCTGTACAGGTTTGTTGCGGCTAAAGCTTATTCGAGAATGAAAAACCTGGAGATAAAAAACCCATCTGTGGTAGTAATAATAATGAACTGAAATCATATATCTGGTATGTATATTTTGCAGTATAGATGTAGTAGGTATGTATAAGTTTTGAGGCGGGAAAAAAATCAGTGAATCGCGCAGATGAGTAGAGTTTTCAGAAAGAACTCCAATGAATCTTGTTGTCGCCGATTTGGTAGTTGGTTACAATAGGCAGGAGGAGGAGATCGTGATTGGAAACTACATTTTACAGGTGGATGATTTGTGGGAACAGATGTGAAGATTGCAGAATAGTTTAACAGAATAGAGGATGTACCGTAGGACGCGACGAATCGAGAGTTTGTACGGGGGAGTAGATGAGTGGAATGGAGCACCGGTGTTGAGGATCGACGGTGAAGGAGTCGCGCATGGGTCGAGGATGGAGACGGAAAAGGGGAGGATAGGGTGGTATTCAGGAGCTGGGAAAACCTAATCGAGAATGGGCGGTGCGTATACAGGAGGAGGCAATAGGAATTGGAGTTGGTGCGCGTGGATGAGGGGTATAATGGGGAAGTAGAGTTTGATTTGGGTGACGTGGATCGCTGCGGTGGTGACACGTAATGCTGGAGGAAGCCTGGTTTAGTAGATATAGTAAACCATACATAATTAGTAGTATCAACTGTATAAAATTATTCCAGATCCAATACGTTATCAAAGAATAGAAGTTATGGCAATAATTATGAGGATAATGTATTGCAAAATTAAGTAATTAAACTTACAGGATGGAAAGTATAAAGTGTAATAACATTTACCTGATCCAATAACTGTTTCAAATCTGATTCAATAATCTGTATTATGGAATCTCCTTATATAATGTGTAATGTGTAGTCTTCTTCAAAAACAATCATTACGATGCTCTGTTATTGGGACAGGGTACCGGAATTTGTTAAAGATTTTTTCATTAACAATATTAACATATTGAGCATTAGTCATTATCAGAGACATAATGAAGGAATACAAGTAATAGAAAGACTAAATGAACAGAGATAAATATTATAAAAAGGAGTAGTAAAGCATACATAATGAGTAGTATCAACTGTAAAATCTTATTACAGATCCTATACATAATCAAAGATTAGAAGTTATGGCAAGATTTAAGAGAAAAATATATTGTCAAATTGAGCAATAAAACTTATTGGATGACAAATATATAGTGTAAAAACATTTACCTGATCCAATAATTGTATGAAATATGATTCAATAATCTGTAATATAGAATCTTTCTCTTATATAACGTATAATGTGTAGTCTGCTTCAAAAACAATCATTACGATGCTCTGTTATTGGGACAGGGTGCCAGAATTTGTTAAAGATTTTTTCATTATCAATATTAACATATTGATCAGTAGTCTTTATCAGAGACATAATGTAGGAATACTAGTAATAGTAACACTAAATGAACAGAGATAAATATTATGAAAAGGAGTAGTAAACCATATGGAATGAGTAGTATGAACTGTAAAATCTTATTACAGATCCTATACATAATCAAAGATTAGAAGTTATGGCAAGATTTAAGAGAAAAATATATTGTCAACTTGAGAAATAAAACTTAGTGGATGACAAATATATACTGTAAAAACATTTACCTGATCCAATAACTGTATCCAATATGCTTCAAAAATCTGTAATATGGAATCTTCCTCTTATACAACGTGTAATGTGAAGTCTTCTTCAAAAACATTCATACAGATGTTCTGGAAATGGGATAGGGTACCTGAATGTTTTTGTCGCAGTAGGGGATCCCAACATATGAAATTGTGATGCTGCACCTTCTGATTTCCCATATGCTAGTGGTTAAAAATTGATTTCATGGAATAGTAATTCCTAAAACCTGAAAATATATGTACCAGATAGGTAAATGATCAATTATTTCAATACCTCATAAATCACAGAATCTCTTTTCTATGTCCCATCACCCCATTTTAGGTACACAATAAATGCAACACACTTGTTAGGCATCTAACATTGTGAAACTGAAAATTAATCCATTGGACACATGCTAAAAAATCAGTAATGTCCCCTCAAATAATTTAATTAAAATAAGAGACACTGAAGATAAATGTATTAACTGGAGATAAAAACATTTAGCAGCTCACACCTAATGTTTGGGCGATTAGGCTGTGGATAATCAGTAGTCCGGGTAACTGCTGAATGAAAACCTTAGAGCTGAATCACGTTGACTGAAAGAGTTGATTACAGAGAGCTCGAGTAAATAGGTCATATGAGTTAAAGATTAAAAAGTAGACAAATAATTTTGACAATCAACATAAAGGATCTAGATTCAGACAGTCTAAACAAAAGACCATGTTTACATAGTAGACTTTGTTTAAGAATGGAAGATTGAGTAGCGCAGACCTTATATTTGCGCAACCGGGCAATGAAAAATCAGTAGACCTGGAGACTGCAGAAGGTAAAAGCCGGAGCTGTACAGGTTTGTTGCGGCTAAAGCTTATTCAAGAATGACAAACCTGGAGATAAAAAAACCATCCATATTAGTAGTAATAATGAACTGAAATCATATAGTTGGTATGTAGATTTTGCAGTATAGATGTAGCAGGTATGTAGAAGTTTTGAGGCGGGAAAAAAATCAGTGAATCGTGCAGATGAGTAAAGTTTTCGGAAAGAAATCCAATGAATCTTACTATCGTCAATTTGGTAGTTGGTTACGGTAGGCAGGAGGAGGAGATCGTGATTGGAAACTACTTTTTACAGGTGGACGATTTGTGAGAACAGATGTAAAGATTGCAGAATAGTTTAACGAAATAGAGGACGTACCGTAGGACGCGACGAATCGAGAGTTTGTACGGGGGAGTAGATGAGTGGAATGGAGCATCGGTGTTGAGGATCGACGACGAAGGAGTCGCGCATGGGTAGAGGATGGAGACGGAATAGAGGAGGAGAGGGCGGTATTCGGGAGCTGGAAAAACCTAATCGAGAATGGGCGGTGCGTATACGGGGGGAGGAGATAGGAATTGGAGTTGCTGCGCGAGGATAAGGGGTATAATGGGGAAGTAGAGTTTGATTTGGGTGACGTGGATCGCTGCGGTGGTGACACGTAATGCTGGAGGAAGCCAGGTTTAGGAGATATAGTAGATTTCATGACCAAAAATAGTAATAAGTTAATTTGAGTTCAAACTAATGGTTTCTAACATCTTCCATGATGCAGGGAGTAGTTTATTTTTATCATAATTTATTTATACCGTAATTACTATATTTTACTATTCACCAAAAATTCAACTATTTTATAAAAATCCCAAAAATTCACCCTAACCATTTTTTGATGTTTAGAATATTAAAATGAACTATATTTTTTAAAAATCATTTTCTAAATGTGATACATTTAATTTTTAATAAAAAATGCCATTTAATCAAAAAATACCAACACTTAAAATATTCATCTTCATTTTTATGGTGCCTAAATTTTAATGATAATTTTGGTGATAAGTTTACCATTCACGAGGGCCATATTACTATTCATAAGGGTATGTTAAAATTCATAAGGTTATGTTACTGTTCACCAAAAATTATGTTGATTCTATAAGACTCTAAATATCACCCTGATTGGAACCGTGTATGTCTATTTTTCGAAATTCAAAGCAAAAAAGTGGAAACATTCAGTTTAATGGCTAGTTATGACTATCTCTAATAAATAACTAGGTGTTGCTTCATACAGGTTTAGTTATTCATAAAATATATAATATTTAATGAATTGAAAGTATTTAATAGAAACATACCATAAAATGTTATTGGTGTTATATTATCAAGGATATAGATTGATCTAATAAAATAAAATCTCTCATTAAACCAAATTGGTCAGAATATCAATACCCATATCTAAGATATATAAGTTTTGTTACCCTAGAACATCATCAATATAACTGAATGAAAGATACAATTCCAAGCCAAGACTTCCTTGATTGATGTCAAAATCAACAACTCTATCCCCAAGATCTTATTAGATTAACCTGATCTATAGAAATTCTTTCTTACGGATTTCTCAAACTAATTGCTTGTATTTAACTAGGTTTATTTCCCTAGAATCTCTTTGATCATACAAGATCAAAATAAAATTATTAAAAAGAGAAATCATAGGTATTTTACAATGGAAAAATACACATACAAAGGCTTTATGATCACACTAAAAATAAATCAAATAGAATATCTCAAAGAATTGAGATAGTGTATTTATCAAATATAATCAACTTTTTATCACATAATGATCACCTTAATATTGTTATGTATATGTATCTTATGTTATTATAATCCTAGTTTTCTACTTATAGACATTACTGTAAAAATATACCAATAATAAACACTATGTTCTTCAAGTATTGTTGTAGAAAAATAAATAAAACTTATTATATACATTCCATTAGATGTAATTTTGATGGCTTCACAAACCATTAGAATTTATGTTAATTATAATAGTTTCTTCAAAAATATTGAATTATATGTTATATCTATAAAAAACATGAAAAAAATTATTTTGACATAAATGAAATATATATTGTATATTGATTTTCAATAAAAAGGAAAATTCATTTGGGAAATTACTCAATACCCAGTACTTTTTTCTCCAATTTATAGATACTCAAAATCATTTAAATGCAGATTTCTTCACTATATTAAATTTCTACATGATTCACTCATTTCTTCTATATAAATTATTCATATGATTATGTTATTCATATATATATATATATATATATATATTCATTTTTTTTATCATTATAATCATAGCTAACTCGACATAAATATTCTTCTCAAATAATTTTCTATATGAGATCACTTTAATGGACTATTCAATTGTCTTCGAGTAATTCACATATAGAGAGGGATAAATTTAGAATCTCTCATTAAACAACTATAATGTTTTTCATTAACAGAATCCATACCATATAATAACAACCCGTGTTCCTTAGTTATGATTGAATACATGTTTTTATATATTCCATTTTCCTAAAATTCATTATCAGAAGATAATAATATATTATAACTATATTCCAATTTATTCACCTGTTATGCTATACTTATCTTTAAAATTAATAAACAAATTCTATTAAACTTGATTTCATATTAGATAATAATTTTAGTTGAATCAATATTATGTGTTAAGATTCTACTATGATTGTTAACTATAAACAAAATAATCAAGATATTTAAAAAAATTACCCATGAATTATATTCCACTTGATTCAATCACATGTTGCTTTGAAAATATTATACTTAATCTCTAATGGTCCGGACCTCTCCGGTCCATAACTTTGTGAAAATGTGGCATTTGAGGTGTTCTGGGAGGTCAAGGTGACTTATCCCAAACACTTTTCCAAATTTCCAATTCTGTGAATAGTTCCATCAGGGAAAAATATTCTATCATTGAGGTTCAGTGAACAGTGTTTCTAGAATGGTGAGTTCTATTGGTAACCTCTAACGGTAGGTGTACAGTGTTTCCAGAATGGTGAGGTCTATTGGTAACCTCTAACGGTAGGTGTATAGTAACGGTAGGTGTATAGTAACGGTAGGTGTACAATGTTTCCAGAACGGTGAGGTCTATCAGTAACCTCTATCGGTAACCTCTAATGGTAGGTGTACTGTAACGGTAGCTGTATAGTAATGGTAGTTGTATAGTAACGATAGGTGTACAGTAATTGTAGGTGTACAGTGTTTCCAGAACGGTGAGGTCTCTCAGTAACCTCTAATGGTATGTGTACAGTAATGGTAGGTGTACATTGTTTCCAAAATAGTGAGGTTCTAATGGTGAGGTTCTTGAACAGTGTTTTTCCTTTGCCAAATTTTGAGTATGTGAACAGTGTTTCCAGCTTCCTGTATTTTTCACCCTTCGACATTTCCTTTGATGTAAAATTCATTTAAAGCCCTATTTTAAGGACTCTTAATGCCGATTCAAAGTCCATAAATCCTATATTAATGGCTTGGTATGTTTTTACTTTGTCAAACCATGTGGGTTAATGCGATCCTATTTTAATAGAGAATTAATCATATCTTAAACCGTCGCCCCATTAAATCTTCAAAAGGGACATGATATCTTCCTCCCTTGTTCTTCCTCTTTGTTCTCGTCTATGAGACACTAGAACCTTTCAATCCTTCCTATAGGAGTTTCACAATCATACTTTACTCCTGTGATTGGTTCTACTCTGTTTTTATGCAACCAAGTTGTATCTACCAACCATCAATATAAGGTAGGTTTTATCATCATTCCTTTGGGGATCATCTTCTCCTATTTATCCTTTCCATATTATAGCATGTAATATCTTTGATTCTAATGGGATTTTTCTTGGGGTTTGGTTAGTTCGGTCGTACTGTGGAATCCTCGGGTGGATCCAATTGTCACGAGAGGAGGATCGTGACCCATTGTGTGGATAAAGAACGTCAAGAACTGTCTGAGGTAGGGGATTCGTTAATTCTCTTTTCTTTTATGTGAAACTTTATTGTTAGAATTTTTTATCCCACTGGACCACAATGGAATTGAAATAATAAATATTTGAACTGAATAAATAAATTGATATTGATCGTATGTTATTAGACCTCGTTTTGCTACATATGTGTGATATCTATGCTTTCTTTTTTTAGTTGTTCGTTCTTGATTCAAATTGTTAAAAACCATAAATAGGAAGTAATTAATAATTGTTTGCTACGGATAAAGAGGCCTGTAAATGAATCTGGTTCTTCTTGTTTGAATTTGATGTTAATCAAATTGGTGGAGTAAGAATTTTTAATTATTTGGGATAGCTTGCTGATTATGTTTCTCGAATTTTGGAACCTATGATTAATAAATTTGTTAATTCAAGATGGATTAAAGAACTGATTGTTTGATAATTCCTTGAAGGGTTCTGAGTTACCCTCTTGATTGTTAAAGGGACAATATCCCAATTGATGTGATGTTTTTTTTCCTACTTCTTGTGTTTTGATGTGATCCTAGATGGGTGTTGTGATATGTGGAGGCATGGAGGCCTTTTGGTTGTGGCAGCAGATGACACCTAGAGTGGCAAGATGCATAGGTTTATGCATGTGGGTGTCAGGGAGGACACTAGGGATGGTGGAATGGGATGGATGTGATTGTTGGATGCTTGCTGATTCTTTTGGTTTTTTATCTGCTTTACTTTTCCCCACTGCTCAAGACAGATGGTCTTACTTATCCTTCTTTCGAAAGAGGTAAATACACAGGGGGTATTCCACATGCTTTCCATGTTTAGATTCTCAAGGAAGGATGGGTATATGCTCTTTCTATAAGCAGCAAAGACTCGATGAGTAGTATATCCACTCACCGTGTTGAGCCCCCTTGTATTTAGTAGCATAGAATGTTATTCTAGAATGCATGTAAATGTAGAAAAGTAATTCTATAATGAATAATTTCATAAATGGTGTAAACCCATGGGGTTGGCGTTTGCTGGAACATAATGGTGAGGTTTTAATTTTGAAGGAACAGTGGAATTTAGGTGTCATGCTAATGAAATTTAATGTGGAATTGTTCATGGTTAATTAATGTTTAAAGATTTAATTAACGTAAAGTGGAAATGATAAAAAGGGAATGAAATAATCTAATAAGTATCTTTAAATGGTTTTATGCTCATAGGATACCTAGTCTTAGAAGTGGTAGCCTCGAGTCTGAGATATGTTAGCTACAGTTTTTTCTAAGACTAGGTTATGCCCATAGTTTGGTTGTGAGATATAATATATCCTATACTTTTTGTGTTTATATACGCTACTCCACCCTATCAGTAAGGGAAGCTGACACCCCGTGGATTCTGATCCATGGGGGGTGTTTTCCCCATCATTCTGGTGGGAGGATGAATGGATGACTACCCCCTTTGGCCTCTCTTTCTTCTCTTGGTAGTTACTTGTTATGGTAGGCACAATGGTTAGTTTTCCCCATATATGTGTGTAGAGGGTTGTAATGGCTTGTGGTTATTCACACACATATATTCTAGATATAGTATTCTATGGACTATTATTGGTCTAATGTGTATAGGTTGTCATGTCTTGAGGATCCTTACTCGGTGTATGGGCTGTAATGGATTGATGTATAATACCCGATGTATGATACACATTATGTGGGCTGTGGTGGCTCCCAGAAACTACCTAGTTACTTTGATTACATGGACGTAGTCGTTTTGTTTCATGAGGTGCACGTTGTGGTGCTTCACCCATGTGTCTACGTGCAAGCCTTTTTGGAGAGAGATTCTTAGGACGTGCGACATTTGGGCAAAGCGGCAAACCAGTGGCAAAGTAGTAGCGGGGTACCCTTGATATTCTTTATTATATGATATATTCTTTTATGAGTTACTTGGTGAGAGTATCCATGGTGAGGTTTGGAACTTATTTTACCTATTTAGGTGATGAGTTAGTTTCACTTGTTGTTCACTGTGCTTTAGCATGCTTTCTTTACTTTTGCACGAGATGATTCGGGGAGGATCCTTCTGAGTATACTGTTATACTCACCCTATGTATATAAAAACTATTTTTCAGGTCACTTGGAGTAGGTTGGAGGTCAGTATGGTGTTTACTATCTTGGGGTTGCAGGAGGTTTTCGGGCTAGTGGTTGCTGTTGTTTTACTTTATTTTGGGTACTTGCAGTTTTTCCCCTTTCAGTTGTAGTACTTTTTCATGGCATTACATATGTGTACTTGTGTTTTTTTTATATTTCAGTTCTAAGTTGGAGTTGTTTGGTGTCTATCTAATCTATCTCTTCTCCATGTGTTCTCTTAGAGGGTAATGCCTATCATTTGTGTGTTTACTATACCCTCGATGCTAGTCTCTAGCCCAGGGCCTATTGGAGGCAGGACTCGGTGTTTCATTATCTCCCTTCTCATATTGTCGTCAAAAGAGGGGTACACTTTGTGGGGAGGGGGGTCATGACAGAGTGGTATCAAAGGTCTTGTTGAGGGATATGATGGAGTTTGTAGTTAGGCACAGGTTAGGTTGCATGGGTTGGTAGTGCAACGGTGTTATTCGTATTTAGAAAGTGAGGTAAACACTGGAGACCAGCTGAGACATAGGTGCTTAGGGCCTCCTATGATCTAATGTATGTACCTTTAAGTTTAAAATGTCTACTAAACAAGGTGATACAAGTTGCAGGGTAGAGACCTAGGAAAGGATCATGCATCATTCTTCTTTGTTCCTGTGTTTGAATGTGTAGACCTTGGGATAGGTTAACCTAAAATGAATAATAGAAAACAATTAATTAATTAATGTTGAGTCTTCCATATTCTAGGATTAGGAGCTCTAAAATTTTGTTATTTTATAGGTATGGCTCCCGGTCGACATCCTCATCATGTTTGCGCAGAAAATTTCCAGCAGGCTGTTCCAGCAGATCGCCGCAGGGTAGAGGTTGACGACGACGATACTTGGAGGAACACATTAAGAGTGTTTCAGTGCCATAATCTACAAAAGTATGAGGTCTCCGTTTTAGATTTAGTCACAAAATATTGGTTGTAAGAGGTTGAGATAGGCTTCAGTTCGATCTGTGCTCGGAAGGAGCACTGGGTATCCTTGGTTGTGACGATGCTGCGTGGATCAGTGAGGTAGTGGTGGTTCTTGTTCCTCAAGGATAGTGATGAGTCATTGATCTCATGGGATGAGTTCCGAGAAAGGTTTAGAGTATAGTTTCTTTATTCAACTGCGAAGGTGTCTAGTCTCCAGGATCTTCTTACCCTTCGACAGGGGAGCTCCAGTGTTCGAGATTTTGGAATCTGTTTCAGAAACCTTTTACAATATGCTTCAGACGTGCTTCTAGATGAGGAGGCCAGGGCGAGGCATTTCGAGGAGGCTTTGCATCCAGAGATCCAATGTCAGGTCACCCCATTTATGATGAAAACATATCTTGAGGTGTTGGCGAGGGAAGAGGTTTTTAAGATGACTTTATCCAAGACTGTATCATCACGAGAAGGGAATCGGCATGATTCCTCACGAAGCAGAGCTATGGTCTGGGGTTCCCGTTTTTCAGGGCAGAAGGGTTTTCATTCGGCTGGGGGTAGGTCCCAGCCCTTCACATCTCGTTTCTACCTTGGTGTATTCCATGTTTGATTCAGGAGAGACACAATCATTCATATCACCTACCATTGTCCATGCTTTGGGACTTGAGGTAGAGAGGATTCCAGTGCCCTTGGCATTGACTACGCTAGTTGGAGGTTGAGCTGACTTGTTTGTAGTATGTAGAGACTATGACCTAGTGTTGGGGCAACACCGCTCTTGGGGAAATTTTATATGTTTACGAATACAACCATATGATTTCATACTCGGCATGGATTGGTTGTATTCTGTGCAGGCTATCGTGGATTTCTATAGGAAGAAGGTCATTTTCATTGGTGCGGTTGGAGAGAAAGTGGTGTTTGTTGGTGAGTGAGATCCTCGGATGGGTCATAGGCATGTTTCATCATTATCATCTATTATGGCTGAGATGATGCTGACTTCTTCAGAGGTTTAGCAGTTGGTGTTTCCTAGGGTTGTAGAGGAGTACACGGATGTCTTTCCAGAAGAGGTTGTAGCATTACCCCCTCGACGAGAGATCGAGTTTGGGATCGACCTACAGTCAGGAGCATCTCCTATCTCTATGTCTCCATATAGGATGGCCCATTCTGAGTTATGAGAGCTACATATACAGCTTTATGGTCTGTTAAAGTGTGGTTTTGTTCATCCAAGTGTGTCTCCATGGGGTGCACTAGTTTTTTTCATGAATAAGGCATATGGTATTTTGTTGTCGTGTGTCTATTATCGTCGCTTAAACAAAGTGAAAATAAAGAATCTCTATACTATTTTGTGGATTGATGACTTATTAGATCAACTGAAGGGTGCAATTTGGTTCTTAATGATTGACTTTCGGTCATGATATCATCAGATGCGTGTGAAGGATGGGGATATCTCAAAGACTGCTTTCCATTGTCATCATAGACATTATGAGTTTGTTGTAATGTCATTTTTCATGATGAATACTCTAGCTGTATTCATGGTATTGATGAATTTTGTGTTCCATGAGTTCCTGGAAAAGTTCGTGGTAGTTTTCATCGATGACATCCTTGTGTAATCCACATGTAAAGAGGAGCATGCAGAGCATCTACAAGCCATTTTGGGAGTTCTTCGTCAACATCAGTTGTTTGGGAAGTTGTTGAAGTGTGAGTTTTGGGCTCGAGAAGTCTGTTTCTTAGGGCATGTTGTGTCCCAATAGAGAGTAGCTATGGAATCCATCGAAGATAGAAGCAGTTTTGTCTTGGGCAGCCCCCAAGATAGTTTCAGAGGTACGAAGTTTCCTTGGTCTTACAGGATACTATAGAAGGTTTGTAGCCAATTTCTCATGAGTTATGAATCCTCTAACAGCTTTTACCAGGAAAGATCATGCATTCAAATGGACTAATCAGTGTTAGGTATATTTCAAGTATCTAAAGGTGAAGTTAGTAAGTTCTCTAATTCTTTGTCTTCCAGCTGAGGGAGTTCATTTTGATGTTTTCTACGACGCTACGCATCTGGGGTTAGGCTGTGTTCTCATGAAACAGAGGTCAGTTGTTTCTTATGGGTCTCAACAGTTACGTCCCCATGAATGTAACTCTTCCACTCACGATATTGAGTTGGTATCCGTGGTGTTTTCTCTGAAGTTGTGGAGAAATTACATCATTGGTGAGCACTTTGTGGTTTTCACCGATCATAAGAGTTTGAGGTATGTTTTCTCACAGCATGACCTGAACTTATGATAGTTTCGGTGGATGGAGTTCTTACAGGAATATGACTTTGAGATATCATATAAACCTGGAAAGGTGAATCTTGTAGCTGATACGCTGAGTCGAAAGTCACATACTGATGTTGTGCGTGAATCCGGTGATTCCTGGAGAGTAATGGAAGAGTTGTCAGCATTACATCTTGATATGGGTGATGTTGGGGGAAGAAGTTTTCTTTTTTCAGATGATGGTACATGCATCCCTGATGTAGAAGGTGGAAGAGTCCCAATTGGGGATCTTGAGGTGGAGGTCTGTAGATACCAAGTTATTTGTGGCAAGGCCCCTGATGGTTGGAAGGAGGATGAACAACACGGAGTATTGTATCGCAGAAGGATTTTTGTTCCTTTAACGATGCGTGAGATTATTCTCAAAGAGTTTCATATTTCACCTTTATTGGTTCATCCTGGTGTGACAATGATGTACTGAGACTTAAGGAGCCAGTTTTGGTGTCCTAGGATGAAGCATGCAGTTGCGGAGTTTGTGTCTTGATGTTTGGTCTACCATAAGGTGAAGGTCGAACACTATGCTCCTGGTAGTCTTCTCTAGCCATTAGAGATTCCTTAGTGGAAGTGGGATGACATATCAATGGAATTTGTTACATGTTTACCTCAATCTCCAGGAGGACGTGATGCTATTTGGGTGGTAGTGGATCATTTAACAAAATTGGCCCACTTTATAGTAATTAAGGAGCCAATCTCAGTGGAAGTTTTTTCGAGGAAGTATCTAGAGGAGGTGGTGAGACTTAATAGAGTTCCTAGGACGATCATTTTGATTGAGATCCTCATTTTACCTCCAGGGTGTGGAGAGGTCTCCAACATGCTTTCGGCTCTCATCTATGCCTTAGCATTGCTTTTCATCCTCAAATGGAAGGTCAGACATAGCAAACCATCCAGACTCTTGAAGACATGTTATACTCTTGTGTTATTGATTTTGGAGTTTCATGGATGAGGAACATACCCTTGGTGGAGTTCTCTTATGATAATAGTTTTCACTCCACCATCGGTATGGCGCCGTTTGAAGCCTTGTATGGTCGGCCTTTCCATTCTCTGTTGTGCTGGACTGGGGTCAGAGAGTCATCAATTATCTGACCGGAACTAGTGTATAATACAACAGAGATGGTCCAGGTGATTCGTGAGAGGATGAAGACAGCACAAGATCTTGATAAATCATATGTTGATCAAATAAGGAGACCCTTATAGTTTAATGTTGGGGATCATGTGTTTCTGAAGGTGACTCCCCGTCATGGACAATGAAGGTTTGGTCATGGAAGTAAGCTTTCTCCCCGGTTTGTTGGGCCTTTAGAGGTGTTAGCTCATGTTGGAGCTGTGATGTATCGAGTTTCACTTCCCTCACAGATGAGTCGGATACATGATGTTTTCTATGTATCACAGCTTCATTGTTATCTTCATGATGACTCTCACATCATCGATTGGGGAGAGATCGATGTTGATGATAATAGAACCTTTGAGGAGTGACCTATGGAGATCCAAGACCACAAGGAGAAGGTGGTGTGCGGGCGTTCTATTCCCTTGGTTCATGTCTTGTGGAGACACGATGTCATGGAGGAGAGTACCTGGGAACGTGAGTCACAGATACGTGCTCATTACCCAAAGTTTTTTGATTTTTAACTCTTTTCATGTAACAATGTTCCCTTTGTGGTTAGACCTTTCATGTTTTATTTATGAATTTTCTTTTGTTGCTTTTGTGGCTTGCTCACTTTTGAGAGGTATCTTGATGAGTGGTTATTCGGACCCCATTTCTTTTTTCCTTTCCTTTAGGTAGGTTTTAAATTCTTGAGGATGAGAATGTTTTGACAGGTATCTGATGTAATTTCTCGGACCTCTCCGGTCCATTACTTTGTGAAAATATAGCGTTTGAGGTGTTCTGGGAGGTCAAGGTGACTTATCCCCAACACTTTTCCAAATTTCCAATTTCGTGAACAGTTCCATCAGTGAAAAGTATTTTATAGTTGAGGTTCAGTGAATAGTGTTTCTAGAATAGTGAGTTCTATCGCTAACCTCTAATGGTAGGTGTACAGTAACGGTGGGTGTATAGTGTTTCCAGAATGGTGAGGTCTATCAGTAACCTCTATCAGTAACCTCTAACGGTAGGTGTATAGTAACGGTAGGTGTACAGTGTTTCCAGAATGGTGAGTTCTATCGGTAATCTCTATCGGTAGGTGTACAGTAATGGTAGGTGTACAGTAATGGTATGTGTACAGTAACTATAGGTGTATAGTAACGGTATGTGTACAGTGTTTCTAGAATGGTGAGGTCTATCGGTAACCTCTGAAGGTAGGTGTACAGTAATGGTAGGTGTCCAGTAACGATAGGTGTACAGTGTTTCCAGAATAGTGAGGTCTATCAGTAACCTTTAAAGGTAGGTTTATAGTAATGGTAGGTGTAAATTGTTTCCAGAACGATGAGGATCTAATGGTGAGGTTCTTGAACAGTGTTTTTCCATTTCCAAATTTTGAGTATGTGAATAGTGTTTCCAGCTTCCTATAGTTTCACCCCTTTGATGTTTCCATTGATGTAAAATACATTTGAAACTTTATTTTAAGTACTCTTAAGGTCGATTCAAAGGCCATAACTCCTATATTAATGGCTCCGGATGTTTTTACTTGGTCAAACCGTGTGGGTTAATGCGATCTTCTTTTAATGGGGAATTAAGCGTATCTTAAATCGTCGCCCTATTAAATCTTCAAAAGGGACAATATATCTTTCTCCCTTTTTCTTCCTCTTTGTTCTCAGCTATGAGATGCTAGAACCTTTCAATCCTTCCCATAGGATTTTCACCATCAAACTTTAATCCTCAGATTGGTTTCGCTCTATTTTGATGCAACCAAGTTGTATCGATCAATCTTCGATATAAGGTATGTTTTATTGTCATTCTTTTGGGGATTATCTTCTCCTATTTTTCCTTTCCATATTATATCATGTAATCTCCATAATTCTAATGGGGTTTTTCTTGGGGGGTTGGTTGGTATGGTCGTACCATGACATCCTCGGGTGGATGCAGTTGTCGCGAGAGGAGGATCGTGACCCGTTGTGTGGATAAAGAACGTCAAGAACTATTTGAGGTAGAGGATTCATTTCTACTCTTTTCTTTTATGTGAAATTGTATTATTAGCATGTTTTATCCTACTGGACCAAAATGGAATTGACATAATAAATATTTGAACAAAATAAATAAATTGATATTGATCATATGTTATTGCACATTTTTTTATTGATAAGTGGGATATTTATGATTTATTTGATTAGTTGTTAGTTCTTAATGATAATTGGTAAAGAATGTAAACCGAAAGTAATTGATAACTATTGTCTATGGATAAAGTAGCATGTAAATGAATCTGGTTCTTCATGTTTTAATTTGATGTTAATCAAATTGGTGTAGTAAGCATGTTTAATTATTTGGGATAGCTTACTGATTAGGTTTCCCAAATTTTGGAACCTATGATTAATAAATATGTTAATTCAATATGGATTAAAGAACTGATTGTTTGATAATTACTTGAAGGGTTCTGATTTACCCTCTTGATTGTTAAAGGGACAATAGACCAGTTGATGCGATGTTTTTTTTCCTGCTGCTTGTGTTGTGATGTGATCCTGGATGGGGGTTGTGATATGTGGGGGAATGGAGGCCTTTTGGTTGTGGCAACAGATGACGCCTATAGTGGAGAGATGCATCAGTTTATGCATGTGGGTGTCGGGGAGGACACTAGGGATGTTGGAATGGGATGGAAGTGATTGTTGGATGCTTGCTGATTCTTTTGGTTTTTTATTTTCTTTACTTTTCCCCACTACTCAAGGCAACTGGTCTTACTTATCCTTCTTCCGAAAGAGGTAAATACGCACTGGGTATGCCATGTGGTTTCTGTGTTTAGCTTCTCAAGGAAGGATGGGTATATGCTCTTTCTATAAGTGGAAAATACTCAACGAGCAGTACATCTACTCACCGTGTTCACCCCCCTTGTGTTTAGTAGCATAGAATATTTTTCTATAATGCCTAGGAATGTGGTAAAGTAATTCTATAATGAATAATTTAATAAATGGTGTAAACCCATGGGGTTGGCGTTTATTGGAACATAATGATGAGGTTGTAATTTTGAAGGAACAGTTGACTTTGGGTGTGATGCTAATGAAATTTAATGTGGAATTGTTCATGGTTAATTAATGTTTAATGAATTAATTAATGTAAAGTGAAACTGATAAAAAGGGAATAAAGTAATCTAATAAATCTCTTTAAATGGTTGTATGCTTATAGGATACCTAGTCTTAGATGTAGAAGCTCGGAGTGTGAGAGACGTTAGCTGCAGCTGTGTCTAAGACTAGGTTATGCCCATAGTGTGGTTGTGAGATATAATATATCCTATACTTTTTGTGTTTCTATAAGATACTCCACCCTGTCAATAATGGAAACTGACACCCTAGGGATTCTGAGCCCTGTGGGTGTTTTCCCCACATTCCGGTGGGAGGATGAATGGATGACTACCCCTTTTGGCCTCATTCTCTTCTCTTGGTAGTTACTTGTGCTGGTAGTCACAACAGTTAGTTTTCCCCATATATGTGTGTAGAGGGTTGTAATGGCTTGTAGTTATTTAGACACATATATTCTGGATATAGTATTTTATGGACTACTATAGGTGTAATGTGTATAGGTTGTGATGGTTTGAGGATCCTTACTCGGTGTATGGGCTGTAATGGCTTTAGGTATCATACCTGATCTATGATACACGTTATGCGGGCTTTCATGGCTCCTAGAAACTTCCTAGTTACTTTTATTATGTGGATGTGGTGGTTTTGTTGCACGAGGTGCATGTTGTGGTTCTTCTCCCAGGTGTCTGCGGGCAAGCCTTTTTTGAGATAGATTCATAGGACGTGAGATGTTGGGGAAAAGCGGAAAACCAATGGGGAAGTAGTAGCAGGGTAACCTTGATATTCTTTATTATATGATATATTCTTGTATGTGTTACTTGGTGAGAGTAGCCATGGTGAGGTTGGGAACTTAGTATACCTGTTTAGGAGAAGAGTTAGTTTCACTTTTTGTTCACTATGCTTTAGCATTATTTCATTACTTTTACACGAGAGGCTTCTGGGAGGATCCTACTAAGTATACTGTTATACTCACCCTATGTATATACAAACTATTTTTCAGGTCACTTTGAGCAGGTTGGAGGTCAGGCTGGTGTTTACTATCTTGGGGTTGCAGGAGCTGTTCGGGCTAGTGGTTGCTGCAGTTTTACTTTCTTTTGGGTACTTTCCGTTTTTCCCCTTTCAGTTGTAGTACTTTTGCATGGCATTATATATATGCACATGGGTTTCTTTTATATTTAAGTTCTGAGTTGGAGATGGTTGTTTTCTATCATATCTCTCTCTTCTTCATGTGTTCTCTTAGAGGTTAATGCCTCCCATTTGTGTGTTTACTATACCCCCGGTGCTAGTCGCCAAACCGAGGCCTACTGGAGGTGGGACTTGGGGGTCATTATCTCCCTTCTCACATTGTCGTCCCAGGAGGGGTACACTTTGTGGGGAGGGGGTCGTTACATAATCTCACACATATCTTCTGCCATTAATTTCAATTTCATACAGA
The DNA here is from genome assembly GCA_963277665.1 of Viscum album. Taxonomy (NCBI): domain Eukaryota; kingdom Viridiplantae; phylum Streptophyta; class Magnoliopsida; order Santalales; family Viscaceae; genus Viscum; species Viscum album. The sequence goes on from OY728142.1 coordinate 1,497,488,683, forward strand.
TTTTAATACATTAAATCTAATATTAAAAAATTATATATTTTATAGTGTAATCATACTCAATGTAAATGGTCGTATAAACATTTTCCAATAATATTTTCAATATTTTATTATATGGAATGCATTTTTCAAAAAATATTAATCAATATTTCATAAATATATTGATATTTACATGAATCTCCCAAAACATGTTCAATAATAACTATAATCTTATATTGAATTCAATATTTTGATATTGATATTAAAAAATAAATATATTAATTTCAACTACATATATATCAATAAAATAAATTTTATCAATCATTCTCAATCATCATCTATTAAAAACATCATTTAATATATCTTTTTGAAATCAATCACCATCATAAATATGTATTAAATATAATGCACTTGTTATCTCGGTTCTTTACTCATACATTGAAATAATAGTTTCATGTAATGAATCATTGTGTATCACTCATTTTTTGAGTTATGTAACCCTTTTTTATGCCTGTTAATTTGTTTAGAGTTTTCGGTAATGTTTGGGATATTTCATAAAGGTTTTTGAAATGTTTGGAATCCTTTTAAATGGTGCATGGTTTAACCACAATTAGGAGAAACCAGGAAGATTCCTAAATGTGCAACATGAGATAGTGGGCCTTCATATGGTTTGTTCATGGATTTTCTAACCATGTGAGGAGGCCATGAAAAATTCTCTTTGAGGTAGTAGCATGCACACGTTTAGCACACTGTTTATCTAACTGTGTGAGATAATTGTTCAAAGAAAAAATAGGGTTTTTAGAATCCAAGATTGGTTAGGATTTTCCCTAAACCCTCCATTTTTTCTCCCAGTTGAGACCCAATCTTTATTTTTGGTTCTCTAGGTTTAGAGGATCTCTTACACTCATTCTGGAAGTGTACCGAATGTTTTTCAAGGTATAGTGAAGGTGATTCTCTTTCAGTAAGTCTCTACTCTTGGTTCTCTCTTTATTTTCCTTAGATCTAGTTATCCATCTCCCTTAGTTTTCTAGATCTACATTAGTTTCTTGTAGATCTAGGTTTTTTTCCCTAAAGTTGTAATATTTGGGATTTTTGATGATATGTAAGGTGATCTTAGGCAGTTTTGTAGAGTTTCACCTGGATTCAGTATGCGGCTGTGCGATGAGTCGATTTCCCCAGAACTCTAAGGTAGGTGGATTCTCTCTCGACTTCATTTTGATAGAACTATAAGCCTTTTTTTCAATTAATTGGTTTTATTTTCAATTAATTTTTATTCTGATGTGCAAATATTTCGGTAAATTCATTTTGTGATAAATTATGGATTTTGGGGAAAATGAGGCATTACAATGAAAGGTTCTTTGTGGTTAAATATGAAATGTTTATTTTAAAATTGGTTTCGTAGGTGGATTTATGAAAATGGTTATGGAAATGGTTTTCAATAAAAATGGGGTTACATTATTTAAATGTATTGTGGCGTGAATGATGATCTTAGGGCTTGTTTGGTTAAGAAATAGTTGTTTGTATAGTGTTGTGGCCTTGGTGTGCCACATTCATATTTATTGTCATGAAAATTTGACGTTGTGTTTGGTTGATGAGAAGTGGGTGGTGAATACCACTATAAAAAGGGGATGTATAATGGATAGAAGATCCACAATCAAGGATAAGTGGTCGGAAAGTACCATATAATTGGGAAAGTAGAAAACAGCCTCAAACAGGAAGTTCCACAGTGATTGTTACACTGGGGTGTGTGTAAGAAAAATTAGGGATATGTTTTGATCATGCATGTGGCTAAGAAAGAGGTAATTGTTGTGCTAATGTGTGATGGTTAACGGGTCATGTTTTATTTTTTTGATTTTCTTTTATATTGTGAGGAATTGGGTAACAGTGGATTTGTAACGGTGTGTGGATTTTTGGTAATTATTGCACTATTTTATTTTTTATAAACTATTTTATATAAATGTGCTAAGGGTTCTATCCTAGTGGTGTGTTTAGGGAAGTCATTGGTGGAAAACCTATTGATTATTTTTACTCACCCACTTCATTGGAACTTTTTTGCTTTTGTAGATATCATTTTCCGGGACACAAGTAAGGGAAAAGAATCTCATTTTACTAGTGGTTTATCTGATTCCTGGATGGTTTTGTGGTTCTTGGAGCATGGATTTTGTCTCGAAGCTATGTAATTGTGTCATTTTTTTTGGTTTTGTAGTCTTATGCTTGGTACTCTATTTATGGATTCTTGTGGTTTGGTCATATTGTTATTTTGGTTTTGTTGATTTGTAAACCCTATTGACATTCATAATGTAGTTTGGTTGGTTATGACTCATTTGGTTGTATTCATTCATTCTAAGGTAAAATTGTTCCCCACATGTTCTTGAATCCCTCAACATTAATTTGTAGCCCTTGGAACCTTTGGAAAATCTCCTAGGACCAAGTAGCATCTCACCGCCTTCTCAAGACAATGAGGTAGGGGTGACACGTTACCAGTGGTATCAGTTTGTTCACTCCATAGCTTCTAAGTTGTTGGTTCCTTCGCGTCAGTTATCAGTCTTAGTATTGGAATTAGTTCATGGAATATTTCTCGACATGGGATGATATAAAGTCTTATGATTTTTAGAACATGAAATGTGTATAATAAAATGTTGTAGCTAACTCTTTTATGTTTAACTTCATGTTACAAGGGATTTGGGTACATAAGTGTTTTGGAGACACTTATAGGAATTGGAAATCTCATTATCCTAGGTATAGCCAATGAGATGAGCATGGAAAGCATGGTAGAAATGACTTCCCACTATGATGCATATTTTATTATGCATAATGATTATGTTGTGATATGAATATATGGATTAGTGAAAAACTGGAAATTATTTTCAAATGTGTGGATTTCAAATGTGGATGGGTTGTGGTATTTTGAAAATGAGTCGTTTTTCAAAACATGGTGGATTTGTTTTTTCAAAAAAGGTGCAACATGGGAAAAGTGAACATAATAAAATCCTAGTTTTGATAGTTGTGATGTAATTGAATTTGAAATTGTATGCATTTTATTTTTATGGGAGTAATACTTATGGTGGTTTTTGTCTTGATAGAAATGGAATCGGGTAGGCATCATAGAGACCAACTAAAGGAGGCTATTGAAAATATGGTTGCACCTGGGCCCTAGGTGAACCAACAGCTAGTGTAGAGTATAGTGCAAGCTTTCCAATCTGTGGAAAGTGGGAAAAAAGAAGATTATCCAAATAATTTGGATCATGTGGTTCAGTTTCAAAAATATAATCCACCCATATTTAGAGTTTATTCGAAGCTGAAAAGGGAATAAGTACAGGTGAAAAGAATAAATATGATATATTAATTCTAGGGAACACTAATATAATTAAAATTGAATCTAGTAATATATATGTTGGAAGATCATTCCCATCAGTGGTGGGAGTTTGTGGTCCAAGCTTCAGCAGACCAAGTCATGACATGGGAGGGTTTTGAGGAATGGTTTAATAAAAAATTCTATCCTCATTCATTTAGAATTCCACACACAAAAGATTTTCTTAGGCTGAATCAAGGGAACCTCTCGGTAATGGAATATGCATCTAAGTTTGTGAAATTAGTATGTTTTTCACCCAATGTGATGGTTATTGCATCATTGAAGGCATGTATTTATGAAGTTGGGTTGAGGTAGGAAATCCATTCTAAAATAATGGTGTTGTGTATATGTTATTACATGGAAATGGTGAATAGAGAAATAGTTGTAGAAAGGGATATTTGAGGGGCTACAGGAGGGGGAATCATGTTGGTATGCATAGTTAATTCTGGATATTTTCAGTGTTGTTATATAGGCCACATCTAGTGGGATTGTACGACACAACCTCGAGCATGTAATAACTATAAGAAGATGGGGCATCTTTAGTGGTATTAGAATGTTCCAAGTGTAACGGGAGTGTGGTTGGGACGACATCGAAATTTTATTTTTACCATGATCAATAATTATTCTGAGATCAATATGGTGATGAATTCCAGTCTACACAGAATATAATCAAAGATTTAGATAAATAAGAAAGAGGTATGAAACCTTGAGAGAGGATCTTGCACATCATGTTTGTAATTAATTTAATTAATTTCATAAAGAAAAATAATACCTGGATCTTTGGTATTTTTCTTCATTTATGATGTTGATAATCTAGAATGATCCTTCCAGTTTATCTCTTTTTTGCTTGTAAGGATCCAAAATAGCATCCCTAAAGTAGTGATCCACACATGCTCTGATGGCCTCCGATCGACACCGCTCGTTCTCCAGATGCTAGTGAGGCAAAGTGAGGGTCCTGTGTCGGACGTTCTTGATCACTTGATCATTGGACTTGAATAACCTCTTTAGTTTCTGAGAGGGAAGAGAAGAGGATTTTAGAGAGAAATTGTTTGGCTCATAAATTATCAATTCACCAGGCATGTGGTGTGGTGTCTGGCACAATAGGCATACTTGTCTATTAATATACATTGAATTTCAGTTACAATATTTAATTGCATAACAAAAATAAAATACATTCATGAACTTAGAGATAACCCATGCATTTAATAATAATACCGCGTCATTATTTATGGTGCACCAAATTGCACAAAATGTAATTATAAATAAAATTATGCGTCACAGAATAATAGCAGCATTATTTTAATTTTTCACAAGAAGTTAAATAATTATTTACCATCTAGAAAATTATTATTTTACTACCAAAATGACCTTGGTCCACTCTAACTCCACTCCCATTTATTGAACACCTGAATAAATAAATAAATAATTTATTCTCTTAAATAAATATTTTATTTACAATCTAGTAAATAAATATTTATTAAATATTTAATAAATTAAATAAATAAATTTTATTTTATTTATGATATCATTTTAACTTAAATAAAATTATTTGACGGTCTTGAGAATAATATTTATTTCATTAATTAAATTCAAATAGAATTTAACTGAGACCACCAAAAACACTTAGTATGTGACCCTCTAGAATTATTTCTCGTTGGAATTAGGCGGGCTTGCCTAAAGTCCAAGAGTTTTGTTTAGAAACGAGTCAAGGCACCTAAGAGAAAGAATGTAATGTCGCAAAAATGACATACACATATGAAGTCTCCAGGTGTAATATAATTCCTTTGTCACAATATATCATCAAGCAGGTTTCATGATAGTGTCGTCAACTTTTATGTTTGGTACATCATTCTTTGACTACCTGAAATAAACTCATCGTTACACCATGGCCATGGAATTTCGTGCGACAGTTCTATTTCAATCAAAGTGTGGAGATATCAACTTCCTTAAATGGAAGGGGCAAATCCTTCCTCGACATATGCATTAATAAAATGCCACTCATAATGCACCCAATGTACCCTACTTCCCGCCAACTATCTATGTGATGGTTTTCGTTAGTAAATCAAAGTGCGCGAGTCATGACACATATTAATGATAATATTTATGTCTAAGGATCATTACACACACTCTCAGATAGAAATATCTTTTGAAACTAAAACATGTGGAATTCCTACTAGAGGGTCTGTTCGTATAATCTCTTATCTTAGAGATTACCAATCGCAAACTTAATGAGAGTAAGTCTCGTCATCTTCTGATTACTTGCACATGGCGGTATGCATACTATTTGTCCCATCACAGTACGTCATCCAACAAGAGAACTATATTTAAAAATATTTTTATTACATTTCAAGGTTCTCATCATATCGGGGAGCTTCCATGACCTTATCAATGCAACAAATACTCTATGAAATTATTACATAATAGTCATGTAGAACAATGAACAATATGTAATTATACAGTAAATATCCATGTAATCAAAGTAAAACCATTTGGTTCTAGAAAACCAACTCTTAGAAAATCCATCATGGACTAGATCCAAGTTCCTGTGACTTTCAGTTTGCTAGACCTCACATGATGATCATGTTTCTGCTGAGTGAAGGCTTTAGTCAAGGAGTCTGCCACATTTTCTTCCATAGAAATACTACTCACTGCAACTTCACCTCTCTGAGAAAAATCCTTCAACATATGATACTTCCGAATTATGTGCTTCATTAACTGATGTGACCTTGTCTCTTTTTCAAGATCCATAGTTGTAGTATTATAAAATTACAGTGTGATGGGATCATTACTGCTAGGTATCACATCTAGTTCCTAGACGAAGCTTCACATCCAAACTGCATCTTTAGCTGCCTCAGAAGCTGCGATATACTCATACTCTACTATATAATCTATGATCAAACTCTTCTTTGAGCTCTTCCAGCTCATTGCACCTACATTCAAAGTGAATATGTATCTCGTTTGTGACTTAATGTCATCTTGATCAGTCTGGAAACTAGAATATGCATATCCTCTAATGAATAGTTACTCATCTTCTCCATAAACCAAGAACATATCCTTAGTATGCCTCAGATACTTTAGGATAGTCTAGACTGCCATCCAATAGTGGTCACCTGGGTCATCTTGATATATGCCTACCACACTCAATGTGTAGGAGACATCCAGCCTAGTACATAGCATGGAATACATGACTGACCCAATCATTGATGTGTATGGGGTCCTTGATATTATATTTCTTTCCTCATGTGTCTAAGGACACATTTTCTTGGAAAGATGAATCTCATGTGATGCTGGAAACAATCCCCTCTTGGATTGTTCTACACTGAACCTCCTCAGTAACATATCAATGTATATACTTTGACTTAGGCCCATCAATCTTTTGGATCGATCACGATGGATCTTGATCAAAATAATATACGCTACATCTCCCAATTCCTTTATGGAGAAGCATTGATTCAACCATTCCTTAACATACTGTAAGAGTAGTATCAAGTTTCCAATAAGTAATATGTCATCAACATATACTATTAGAAAAATTAATGCATCCCACTAAGCTGTTTGTAGACACTAGGCTCAAATTCATTCTTGATTAAACCAAATTCTTCTATGGCTTCATCAAATTTAATGTTCCATGACCTAGATGCTTGATTTAATTTATAAATGGATTTTTGCAACTATCATACCTTATTGTCATCCTTTGGAGTCACAAACCCTTCAGGTTGTGTCATGTAGACATATTCTTGAAGGTTCCTATGAAGGAATGATTTTGGAACATCCATTTAAAAAATCTCATTGTCATGGTAAGCCGTAATGGAAAGTATAATTCTGATGGATTTCCATATTGTAACTGGTGATATGGTTTCATCGTAGTCAATTCCTTAACGATGTTTAAACCCTTTTGCAACTAGTCATTCTTTATAGGTACTGACTTGTACTTCCATGTCCAGTTTATTCTTGAATACCCATTTTCAACCAACTGGCTTTACATCAACTAGAGTATCTACCAAAATCCCGACTTGGTTTTGTACATGGAATCCATTTCAAAATTCATGGATTCTTTCCACTTGGCAACCTCTGTGTCACTTAATACTTCTTTGTAGGTTAGAGAATCATTATTATCAACTAATAATGAGTCACCATCATCAGTAACTAGAAAATTGTACTGTTTTAGTTCTCTAACCACTCCTGTACTCCTATGCAGTACTTGTGTCTCTAGAACAGATTCTTCTTCCATGGGGCTTTGTGGAATCTTTTCATGTACCAACTCTTGTGTACCATGAGCATCAACTTCATTGAAGTCTATCTTTCTCCCACTATCTCTTTTGGAGATGTTATCCCTATCCTGGAATATGGAATGTCTTTCCACTATAACCTTATTGTGTAAGGGTTTGTATAGGTAATATCCCCTGGTTTCCTTGGGGTATCTTATAAATAAACACTTTGTGCCTCATGGTGTGAGTTTGTTACCTGAAGTGGCCTTAACAAATGCTTCGCTACCCCACACATGTAAATTTGATAAAATGGATTTTCTTCCACTCTAGAACTCGTATGGAATACCATTTAACGATTTAGTTGGTACTTGGTTTAGTATGTGTGAAACTGTTTGTAACATATACCCCAAAAAGGATAATAAAAGACTTGCATGACTCGTCAATGATCTCACCATGTCCAAAAAGGTATGTTTCATCCTTTTTCTTACACCATTCCATTGAGGTGTGTAAGGAGGAGTGGGTTGGGATAGGATCCCAAACTCTCGTAAGTAATCAATGTAGTCCTGATTATGATATTCCCCACCTCGGTCTGAGTGGAGTTTATTAATCTTCTTACCAACATGGTTCTCAACATCATTCTTGTATTCCTTGAACATATAAAAGGAAATTGACTTATACCTCATTAAGTAGATATATCCATTTATTCTAAAATCATCAGTAAAAGTTATCATGTAACAGTACCCACCCCTTTATTCAACTGGAAATGGTCCACAAACATCGGTATGAACCAATTCAAGAAGATCTTTATACCTTTCACCTTTCCCACCAAATGGAGCTTTGGCCATTTTGCCTTGTAAACATGCATGACAAATTCCAAGTGGTATTAGTTAAAAAGAATCTAAATATCCATCTTGATGTAACTTTTTCAAGTTTTTCTCATTCAGATGACCTGGTTGGTGATTCCAAAGTTGGTTTTGATATGAGTCATGTGAAGTATCCTTGTCATTGATTTCCATTACATAGTTTGTTTAATCTAACACATAAATACCGTTGTATAAATGTTCCCTACCAAAAAAATCTATCTTTATAAAAGAAGAAACATTCATTTCCAAACGTGAAAAAAAATCCATCTATATCTAGTCTAGATACATAAATTTTGTTTTTGGTTATATAAGGCACATAAAAAACCCGTTAACACCAAGATCATCCATGTTGGAAACATGAGGTGGTAGTCCCCGATAGCTACAGTAGTAAGTCTGGCTTCATTGGCTTCTCTTAGATCTACCTTCCATCGATCAATCTTTCTGAATCTAATTGGTTCATGTATTTGGATACATTTTTTATCACCACAAGATATATCTAAAACCCAATTTGTAGAAAAATATATATTTCATTCCAATAAAAATGCACCTAAAGCTTCCCCTTGCTTCTTAGGCTGGGTGTAGTTCTTCTTCCAGTGGCCCTTCTTTCCACATGCGAAACAAACATCCTCATGTTCCTTTTCCTCCCCTTTTATCTTCCTTTTCTTGGAAGGTCGTGAAGAATCTCTGGGCTTTAATATCTTCACCTTTCCTTTTCTATTATTCACTATAAGGATAGAAGGATTTTTGGGCTTCATATATTTTTCCACTTGGTGAATGAGGATAATAAGATCAGATAGATACCTCTCAATGATGTTCATATTGAAATTGAAAACAAAGTTATAGAATCTTTGAGGGACTTATGAAATAATGAGATTAGTTCCCAGTTATTCAGGGTGTCTAACCCTAGAACCTACAGGTGCCCAATGTAGCCAATGATCATGACTACATGAGGCCCAGTTAAGGAACTTTCTCTATGCTTACTCTTGAAGAGTTCCCTAGAGATCTCAAACCTTTCTTGTCTTACTCTCTCCTTGTAAAGACCACGAAGGTGCTTGAGCATGCTATAAGAATCCATGTTTTCATGAGACTTCACGAGATCACTAAAAATTGGTGATAATATCAAACATTGAATGTCAACCGCATCGCTCATATGTTTCTCATTGACCCGGAAATCTTTATCACTCACCTATTTGGCAGGCAGATCTGGTAATGCTGACTCCAACACGTAATACTTCTGTTCATGGCGTAGGATAACCTGAAGGCGTCTAAACCATTCTAAGAAGTTACTGCTGGTGATGATGTTGTCATTATCAAAAATTGATCGCAGGGATAGTGTGGTTGAAGAGATTTTCATTTTTATTCTACAATTAAAAGAGTAGATCATTAGTACTTTCTTGATTACATTTTATGAGGAATAATAAATTTTATTAAGTCTCCCACTATTTTATCATGTCCCAATGGTACTCAACATTGAACTTATAATTTCCAGTTTCTATGACATTCTAGTAGAAAATATCCATATTCTCCTTTTCATAAACACAACAAGGGTTGGTCAAGCTATTACAAGGCATTTAGGTAGGCAGGTCTTTGCCAACTGCGGGCTTGTATCTCCTTGATCTGCTGAGTGGACTCCCCAATCCTAAAATCATGAATTTGGATTTCCTAAACTCTTGCCTCCAATATTACACCAAGTATAGCAAGGGATAATACTTTTGATGTAATATGGTTAATTCAACCTGAAACTTTTCATAAGGGATTCCTGTATAAAAGTATGTGCACCAATAATGGTTGTTCAAACACATATTGTTATTGAGTTTTTCCCTTAATCAAGTAATAGAAGTCTTGGTCTGACTTAATATTTTATTTGAGGTATTTTTATCCCTTATGAGTGAATTTATTATTATCAAATTATTGTTAATATTAATTAGAACTTACTTAAGTGATTAACCATGTCTTGATAATATTTATGCATAAGTCTAGTTTATTTTAGTTCTATATTTCATGCTTTTTTAATTCATTGTTTATTTGATCGTAACAACACATCCATAATGATAAAACATGAAAATGACAGAAATAAAATAATGTAAATGGCATTATCCTGAGATTTTATTATGGTTTTTTTATCTATTGGTTGATAAACTAACCCAGACCTCGGGGAGAAACACCTTGAACCTTTTCAGTTCGTGTTTACAGCTTCCACCTATCCACATCTCTATCTCCAGGATTGGTTTCATCTTGGCTCAATCTTTAACCGCATCCACTAGATTGGGAGTTCCATCCATTACATATTCCCTTTTTTTAACTTACATGTAGGTGAGGGGTAAATGGGGGTTTTACATAAAACAAACCTTTGTCACGCAGGCCCTACATATTAATAAAGAGAAATCTTACAGGCCAACAAATTTAATTCCAATAAATAAATTAAAAGAAACCAACAACATACAAAGGTCTTTCTCTAGCTCATGGTCATCCATACATGCAATGATATTTACTCATAAATAAAACTAGCATTCAATACTTTAATCATTCTTTTTTAAGATAAATCATGCTCGAATCAATTACTTATCGTCTTAAATTAATCGATCTTTTTATATTAAATTCTTTTCTGAATTTCCTTGAGATTCTCATCCATAATAATTTTAAACAAATAAATTCTTTTAAAATTATCTTTTTATGTAACTTGTAACTTGGAGGAAACCCACTGAATCCCTATTCATAAATACCCAAAGAGTAGAACTGAACATTACATAGATGTTAAATTAAACACATAAATATAAAACACCTATCACGTGTTGTGCCTCATCTTTACACCCGCACGATGGTACACGTCTCAAGGGTTTGTATAATATAATAATAAATTTTAATAAATTTGTGTAATTTGGATGATTACATGATGTGTTGTTCCAAATACATGACATGTACTATTGTTCACCGTCCATCTGAAATACACACCATGGGAAACGGTGTGTGAGTGTACTTCATAAATCGGCATAATACATGGCATGTCCAGTTGGCCACATTCCGTGTAGTTCCTCATTACATGGTCACCAGTCGGTCTAGTCATGTATGGGGTACACGGTCTAACCCTAACCCCAAGGGATTACACACCGTGTCCATTTGGGCCACACAGTGTGTAATCCGGAAACTATGTGCCATATGTTCTTGGTCAACACACGGAGTCATTTATGACTTAGAAAAACTCCAACACACAGCTTCATTTCGAGGACCAGTCTGATGCATTGAATCTTGACTACAACGCATGTACTACTGAATACATGCTATGTGTTCTGGTGTAGTATGGACAGAAAGATTTGGCACCCCTGGATGAGATCCTCTATTTTATTTTAATCAAAATTAAAAAAATAACATTTCTATAAGGTGGACAAGAAACAAAAGAGGAGGAATAGATCTTGAGATTCAGATTTACAGAACTATTAACTTTAATTGAAACAACAAAATTATTAAATGTGTAAGTCAACAACGAAATATTTAAATAATTATAAACTATGATGTATCCCCTCTGATACCACTTGAAGGTTCCAAGCGTAGTTGAAGCATGGTTGGGATGACACCCAAATTTGATTTTTAACATGATCATTGATTATTCCAGGATCAATACAGTGATGAATTCCAGTCTCCATAGAATATAATCAAAGATTTAGATAAAGATGAAAGAGTCCTGAAACCTTTAGAGAGGATCTTTTACATTATGTTTATAATTAATTTAAATAAATTCATAAAAAAAATACATGGATCTTTGGTATTTTTCTTTGTTGATGATGTTGATCGTCTTGAATGACCCGTCTAGATTATATCATTGTTCTTGTAAGGATCAAAAATAGAATCCATCTAGAAATGACCCATACGTGCTTTCATGGCCTCTAATTGACACCGCTTGTTCTTCGGGTGCTAGCGCGGTGAAGCGATTGTCTTTTTTCGATCGTTCTTGATCGCTTATTCTTTATCTTTGAAGAACGTCTCTCATTACTGATAGGGGAGATGAGAGGATTTGAGAGAAAAATTGTTTGGATCAACAATTCTCAATTCACCAGGCATATGGTGTGGTGTCTAGAACAATAGGTGTACTTGTCTATTTATATACATGGAATTTCAGTTACAATATTTAATTTCATAGAAACAATTAAATACATTCATGAAATTAGATAAAACCCATGCATTTAATAATAATACCAAGTCATTATTTATGGTGCGCCAACTTTCATAAAACGGAATTATAAATAAAATTCCATGACACAAAATAATAGCAGTGTTATTTTAATTTGTGACAACTAGTTAAATAATTATTTACCATCTTGTAAATAATTATTCTACTACCAGACTGACCATGGTCCACTCGAACTCCACTTCCATTTATTAAACACCTGAATAAATAAATAAATAATTTATTCTCTTAAATAAATAAATAATTTATTCTCTTAAATAAATATTTCATTTACATACTAGTAAATAAATATTTATTAAATGTTAAATAAAATAAATAAATAATTTTTTTTAATTTATGTGATCATTTTAACTTGAATAAAATTATTCCATGGTCTTGAGAATAATATTTATTATACTAATTGAATTCAAATAGAATTTAACTAAGACCACAAAAAATACTTAGTGTGTGACCCTATAGGATTGTTTCACGTTGGCATTAGGCGGGTTTGCCTAAAGTCCAAGAGTACTATCTAGAAATGGATTGAAGTACCCAAGAGAAAGAATGTAAAGCTGCAACAACAACATCCACATACGAACGCTCACTGTGTAATATAATCCCTTTGTCACAATATCTCATCAAGAAGGTTTCATGATAGTGTCATCAACTTCTATGCTTGATACGTCATTCTTTGACTACCATAAATAAACTCATCCTTACACCATGGCCATGAAATTTTGCACAATCGTTCTATTTCAATCAAAGGGATAAGATATATACTTCCTTAAATGTAAGGGACAAACCCTTCCTCAAATTATCCATTAATAACATCCCACTCATGACGCAACCAACGTACTCTACTTCCTGCCAACTGTCTGCATGATGGTTTATGTCAGTAAATCAAAGTGTGTGATTCATGACATATGTTAATGATAATCCTAAAGTCTAATAATCATTACACATTCTTGAAAATATAAATATCTGATGACACTAAAACATGTGGAATTCCTACTAGCGGGTATGTTCTCATAATCTCATATCTTGGAGATTGCCAAGTGCGAACTTCAAGAGAGTAAGTCTCATATGCTTACAAGTAGTCACACCTGACATTCTACATGCTATGTGTCCCATCATAGTATGTCATCCAACCGCATAACTATATTTAATAATATTGTCATAGAATTTCAAGGTTCTGATCATAGCGGGTAACTACCATGACCTTATCAATGCAAAAAATACCATAAGAAATTATTACATCATAGTTATTCAAAACAATGAATAGTATGTAATAATATATTAAATATACATGTAATAAAAGTAAAACCAGTTGGTTCTAGGACACCAGATTTTACAGTATCTTCATAATGCTCTGAGGTCGGGTGTTTGTGACACTCCTCAGTGGTTGCAGGCATCCTATTCCTTGATAGGGTGGGGAAATATTCATACTCCTTTCCATCATAGTCATGTTATTCATGGTTATTCAAAGAATTCCATAACTCCTTAGTAGGGAAATAGTTACCAAATTTTGGAAAGAAAGAAGTCGTTTGGAGCTGAGTAGGTTTTCAAGGATGATTAGTTAGGACATCCATGGTGCGAGGTACGATTCTTTTAAATTCAACCTTGATGCAAGTGTTGTTTGATATGAGAGATTCCAATTCATTCATTTCTTCTTTTATTGTTGATTTTCTATATTTAACAATGTAAATGATTCCTTCTATTTTAAAACATCAAACACATCTAGGTCAAAGAGAGTGTCAAGCCTTTCTGTGTAGATAATGTTGTATAGTTTTGGATGGGGATGAGTTGATTTGAGATTTCTTAGTGCTTTAGATGGATGATTATGATATAATCCTGGTAATGAATTGGTTTTCATTGTTTAAGTCCCACATAAACTATTATTCATAAATAGTAAGTTTCACGATGGTTGATGGTGTCGAACATCTCTTTAGATGAACAGATAAGGAAAAGCAAGGTGAAATAGCCTTATTAGCACCAGTAGTTGGAACGATCTCATATCATTAGGTGTCATTGTCATTGGAATCAATGGAAGGAGATGAGAAGAATGTTTTTATAGTGGTTTTTGATAACATTATGTATGTATTTTTCAATTAATTCTTAGGGTTTCCACCCATAAAATATGTGGAGTTTATGATTGATCTTCTTCCAGGGACCATCCCTATCTGACATCCCTCTTACTGGATGGAACCAATAGAATTTATGGAATTGAAAGTGTAGTTGTATGAGATGAAAAAAGGGTTCATCTATCATAACACATATTTGTGGTCAGTTCCAATCATGTTTATTAAAAAGGTGGATAGAACTCTATGGTTGTGTATTTATTATCAGATGCTAAACCATGTTATGTTAAAGAACTGATATTCACTTCCACACATTTTTGACTTGTTCAATCAATTATGGGGATCTCAGTGGTTCTCCAAGATTGACTTGAAGTTAGTATATCATCAATAGTGAGTGTGGAAGGACGATATTTTGAAAACATCCTTCAGAAGTAAAAATAGTCATTATGAGTATGTGGTTATGCCCTTTGGTCTCATGAATTCCACAACGGTTTTTATGGCATTGATGAATCATATATTTTAGAGATATCTGGATTCATTTGTAGTGGTATGTGTCACTGATATATTAGTGTATTCTGGTACAAGGGTAGAGCATGAGAAACACATGACAATGGTGTTGGGGATCTTGAGATATCATCACTTGTATTCCAAATTTTCAGAGTGTGATTTCTGGATACAAGAGGTTCATTTTATTGACCATGTTATTTCTGAGAAGTGTGTTTCAGTTTATCCAAAAAAATTGAGTCTATTATTTCATAGCAACCGCCAAAGAATTTTTTCAAGATACAGAGCTTCCTTAGTCAAGATGGGTATTTTCAGTGTTATTTTCAATATTTCTCATGATTTTCCTCACCAAAGATAGCTTTTATAATAAAGAATGTTCTATTTCAATGTAAAGAACAGTTTAATAAATCATTTGAAGATATTAAGGTTCATCTTACATCATCACCAATCCTAGTTATGTCAAAACTAGTAAAAGGGTACATGGTGTATTGTTGAACATTGAGATCAGGGTTGGGGGGTGTCCTCATGAAAGTTGTTCATGTGGTTGTGTATGGCTCAAAAAAGTTGATGTTTCATTAGAAGAACTCCCCAACATATGATTTGGAGTTGTAAATGGTGGTGGATGCTTTAAAAATGTGGTATCGTTATCTCTTTGATGAGAAATTCACAAAGTTTACTAATCATAATAATTTAACGCATATTTTCTCACAAATAGATTTGAACTTGAGTCAAAGGATATGGATATAGAATCTTCATATGTTTTATTTTAACTAGATGTATACACTGGGTAAAGGAAATCCAATGGATGATCCATTAATTAGGAATTGGTATGATCAGGTGGTGAAATAGACATCAGATCAGTGGAAGTAAATGTCGGTCCTATCTGACATGCAGTTAGAATGTGAGGAATGGGGTGATAGGGTGGTTTTATTTCTAGTATCATTACTTCCTAATTTTTTTGGTTTGTTTAAAGAGGCATAGGCATCTGATCCCATGTGTATGGTGATGAGGTTGAAACTCAATAGTGGGGAGACCACTTAGGGATGGGAACTAAATGGGCATTTAGTTTTGTGTTCTCAGAATTAGATGGTTTTACTGGTGTCTTTTCAAGAGGAAATTCTTAGGGTGTATCATAATTTCATATGGTTTTTCCTTCCTGTAATTCAGAAAATATATAAGTTATTGAAATCCAATTTTTAGTGGGATGGTATGAAAAATAATGTGGGTGAGTTTTTATCAAGATTCTTAACTTGTCAGGAAGTCAAGGAAGAGAATCAACTACCAGTAGGTATATTGTAATCTTTACTTATCCCTGTCTGGAAGTGGTAAATGATAGTGATAGATTTTGTTATAGGTCTTCCAAGAATGGTTAGAAAGCACGATTCCATATGAGAGATAGTGGATCGGCTTACAAAGTAACCCCATTTCATCACTATTCATGAATCTCATGTGGTGGAGGATATATCCAAAATCTATATCTAAAGTGGTAAAGAGGAATGATGTACCAGTTTTTATCGTATCAGGTAGATATTTGAGGTTCACATCTTATTTTTGGAAGTCCTTGTAGAAATACATTGGGACTCAGTTGATTATGAGTATGGCGTACCATCCTCAGCTGGATGGGAAATCCAAGAGAATGATACAAACATTTTAAGATATGTTATAGACTTGTGGATATATTTTGGTGGATCATGGGAGGAGTAAATCCCATTGGTGGAGTTATCATATAATATCAGTTATTATTCCTCAATACGTATGGCTCCTTTTGATGCATTGTATGGGAATCTGTGTCATTGTCCACTTTGTTGGGTGGAAACAGGTGAGACATTGATGGTTGGGATGAGCCTTATCTAAGATATAATGGAGAAGATCAATTTGATCCAGAAGAGAATAGATATGGATCAAAGTTGTCTAAAATCGTATGCGGATCATTTTCAATGACAGTTGTCATTTGAAGTGGATGATCATTTTTTTGAAAATCTCTCTGAGATTGGGACATCATCAGTCTGGAAAATAGGGTAAGTTATCTCCAAGGTATATTGAGATTTTTGAGATACTTGAGTGGGTTGGAGAGGTGGTTTACTAGTTGGATTTTCCACAATGGTTTAGTGTAGTGCATAGTGTATTCAATATTACTCATTTTAAGAAGTTTCATATGGCTCCTAACCATGTGATTCGATGGGATCATGTTGATCTAGAGCTAGATGTTCCTTGGTGTACGTGCCAGTTTGGATTGTTTATAGGAAAGGAAAAATCATTCATGGTAAATTCATCTGTCTAGATCATGTTTTGATGTATCATGGTAAACTTTGGTAGGAGACTTGGGAACAAGAGAAATAAATGGACGAGCAATATCCTGACCTATTTTGGCAAAGCGATGGTTCACTAGTTTCTGAGCAAGTAAAGTCCATTGGTGTAGAGAATGTAGGAACCCCGATTTGAGGTATGTGACTCATGTATATGCCTTTTTATGTGTTTAATGTTTTTGGGTAATGTTTGGGAGATTTTGGGATGGTTTTTTAAATGTTTGGAAGCCTTTTATAAGGAACACAGTTTGATCATTTTTAGGGGAAACCATGCAAAATCCCCAGGTAATCGTGCTGCATGAAATAGTGAGCCTTTTCACAGTTTTCTCACGGTCTGCCTAAACGTGCGAGGAGACCATGAAAAATTCCATTTGAGGTAGTAGCACATGCACAGTTATCACACGATTTTCCTAACTGTGTGAGCTAACCATGCACAGAAAAAATAGGGTCCTTAAATCTGGGAAGTGTTGGGATTTTCCCTAAACCATCCATTCTTCCTCCCACTTGAGCCTCACTCTGTATTGTTGGTTCTTAAGGGTTATAAGATCTCTTCCACTCATTCTAGAAGTTATTCGAAGGGGTTTAAAGGTGAAGTGAAGGTAATCCTCTTCCGGTAAGACACCACTCTTCATTCTCTCTTGGTGTTCCTTATATATAGTTCTCCCTTCTCTCAGTTTTCTAGATCTACACCTATTGCATGTTGATCTAGGGTTTTTGTTTCGTAATGTGGTAATATTTAGGCTTGTTGATGATAGGGAAGTGTATCTAAGGTAGTTTTATAGAGTTTTAACATGGATTCGGTGTGTGATTGTACGGTGGGTAGATTTCACTAGAACCATAAGGTATGTGGATTCTCTCTCTCGCCTCCATTTTGATAGAACTAGAATCTTTGTTTTCAATTTATTGGTTTTTTTGAAATTAAATATTATAATGATGTTAAAAGATTGTTGGAAATTTATTGTGTGATAAATTATGGATTTTGTGGAAAATGGGTCATTGCGGTGAAAGGTTCTTTGTGGTTAAATTTTTAAATGTTGATTTTAAAATGGGTTACATGGGTGGATTTATGAAAATTTTTGAGGAAATTGTTTTCAATAAGAATTTGGTTTCTTTATTGAAATTTATTGCGTCATGGATGAAGTTCTAAGGTATTTTTAGGTTATGAAATAGTTGTTTGCATAGTTTTTTGGCCTTGGTGTGCTATAATCTTGTTTATTGGCATGAACATTTTTTGTTTTGTTGGGATGATGAGAAGTGGGTGGAAAATACCACTATAATAAAGGTATGGATAGTGGATTGAAGATCCACCATCAAAGATAAGTTGTTGGGAAGTTACAACAAATTGGGAAAGTAGAAAATGGCCTCAGATAAGAAGTTCCACCATGACTGTAACACCAAGGTGTGTGCGAAAAACTTTAGGGCTATGTTTTGATCATGATTGTGGCTAGTAAAGATGTAATTTTTATGTTAATGTGTGAAGGTAAATGGATCATGTCTTGTTTGTTGGATTTTCCATTTTATTTTAGGGATTTGGATAAAAGTGGCTTGGTAAGGGTGTTTGGATTGTTGGTAATTTTTTCACTACAGGCTTTTTTATATAAACTATTTTATATAAATGTGCTAACGGTTCTGTCCTAGTGGCATGTTTAGGGAAGTCATTTGGGGAAAACCTACTGAGTATTTGTATTCACCCCCTTCTTTGCCACATTTGGGCTTTTTCAGATGTAATTTTCTGGGACACTAGTAAGGGTAAAGCATCTGAATTTTCTATTGGTTCATCATGATGCTTGGATGGTTTTTTTATTCTTGGAGCATGGAGTTTGAGTTGGAGCTATGGAATTGTTTCATAGATTTTGGGGTTTTGGTTCTGTAGTCTTTTTCTAGATACTCTATTTATGGATTCTTATGGTTTAGTTGTATTGGTATTTTGGTTTTGTTGAGTTGTAATCCTTGTTGACATGCATCATATAGTTTGGTTGGTTATGACTCATTTGGTTGGTTGATTTTATTCTAAGGTAGAATCATTCCCCACTTGTTCTTAGAGCCTTCAGCATTAATTGCTAGCTTTTTTCTCCTTCAGATCATTTCCTAATGCTAAGTAGCATCTCACCATCTTCTCAATACAATGAGGTAGGGGTGGGACATTACACATTGAAACATTCTCAATGGATGCATTTAATAATCCAATTCATCAACCCATGGTCTCTATATTAAGAGATCAAGTTTTGTAAATCATAAAACATTTCTTCAAATCTTAAATCTATGAATCAATTCCTTTAAAATTTATAATATATTTTAATTTGTTCATGTATATAACATATGTATCATTTCTGGTATCTCTTTAATCAAATAAAAATACACTTAAAAATCTTTTTCATGAGCATACTTCAATATCCCATCCTCAAAATATTGACATCATCATCATCCTTTTATAATAAATAAATACTAACACAAGGTGAATACATTATTTTTTTCAATTTAATATTCATTAAATTCTTTTATTTATCATTGATAATAAATAAAAAACCAAAAAATGGTACATACTTCAACTTAAATAAATAAATAGATTAATCAAAAATATGAATAGAGAAAATAAAGAAACAATGTGTGTACAACTCATTTTTTGTTCTATAATAAAAATTAAAACCAAAATATTGACATTTACCTCTACCTTTTATCTATTTAGGTGGATATGAATAAGTAAAAGAAGGAAAATGGTATTTCTTAATTTATCAAAAAAATAGTGTCAAATATATCATGGAAATTTTGAAATATACCCATGATTTCCACAATTAATATTTCAAAAACCTTAAATATTTCCAAAAAATATTTCAAGACCTCTGAAAAGCACGGCCAATTGTCACCTATTGACCGGTCAAGTTTCTAGTGCTCTGCTAATGTGTATAGCAGCACTCGGGTCGAATCCTCGGCGATGATACTTTGTAATAGTCATTTGTTTTTAGTTGATTTTATTTTGATTAGGGGGGTTTGTTTGCAGAGCTTAATTGAAATGATTGATTGACTATAATTGATTTACCAAATTTATAAAGATTGGGTTGAGTTCATTATTAGGGAGTTAAGCTTGTGATATCCTAGATCTTTGCTTTATATTGCATTTAAATTAACACCCACTTCACAAGATGACGTCGATTAGATTTCGTAAGTGTTAAAGCTTTAATCCAAGACTTAACTTAACTAGGATTCTAATATCAATCAGTAATTGTTTATGGTAGTGTATTTATGGTTCCAATAATCCATGCAAACCACATGTTAAATAAAATATTTCATTAATCCATGACATATTAAGTCCAACATACACAATGTTAAATTAATGAATACTCATCGAGAAAATACTCTCAATCTCTTAACATCCCTAAATTTTGACTAACCCCAATGAGATATTTACTCATCCATTTGGGTTTTTAATAGTATGGTTATAATAATTTTGATGATAAATTAAGAATAGAATAAAAAGAAAGGGATTAGAAAAGAGTGGTACGTCGAACACACACACATGAACAATGATAATAATTAAAAAAGGATTTTCTATTGAATGAGGAAGCAGAAGAAGGGAAGGGGATTCAACTAAATTTATACTATTTTTAGAACATTAATATTAAACTACCGAATGTGTAAGAGAATAAGAGATATTAAAGAAGAAATTTTCATTAAAACATAATTACAAAATACAATCTTACAAGTTTACAAACGAAGAAAAACACAAAAGCGAGTGAAATCAAAGAGGGGAGGAAGGTATATCAAGTGAAAAATTTATTATTGCAAGTCCTCCCAAGCCTTTGTCAAGGATTTGGTCATGGCAATTGATGCTCCTATCTTCTGAAATTCCAACCCCTCTCAAGGAGAGAAGGGGAGAGTATTTATAACCCAAAAAGTGGACTGTTTGCATTCCCAATCTGTCCCTCCACTTTCATCGCCAAGTTGGCTATTCAGACAGCCAAATCTAGAGAAATATCCTTCTTAAAAGTTGTATATAATAACGTTTTCCGACCTATCCCAAAAGTTGGAGGCATTTGGACCTATGTATCCAAAGTTATGGCCAGCTGATTAAACAAAATTAATCTTTCCATTTCAATCCAATATTTTTGATGTACAAAATGTGAAGGGGATTTTCAATAGTAATATGCCTTCAAAACAGAATTCTTTATTCAACAAAGTAGGCCACCTATATCTTTTCTTTAACACTGAAAAATATCAGCTCAATGTGATTCTTACATCATGAGATATGTTATGAATACTATACTGATTTTAATTCTCGGCCACAATGGTGGGACAGATTTAAAAGCTTCATTTGGGACCCTTTTTCTTAGATTTGGGTCTTGAAATTTTTATCCAATACTCCATTAATGATCCCCAGAACTTGGTAGGAGAATAAATGAATTTGGACTTCCTTATTTAGCCCAGAAATTAAATCTTCATGGCTGGTCCAGTTTCATCCTACTACATGCCATGTATCCCTTTATAATTCTCTTAGTTTTAAAATTATAATTCTTATATATTCATATCTTTAATATTTTAATTTTTTCTTTATAAATGGTGTATATCCCTTAATATTTTCATGACTTATTATATACCCCTTTACTTATTTTATATGAAATGTGCATAATTTGTGTGAAATATTAATGTATTAATACTAAGTATAATTTTTGAGCATTTTTAGAAGTAGTCCAATTGATTCAGTTTACTATTTTATTAATAAATCTCACCCTACTGATTCAAATTGTGTGGTTCTTGTTTTTTAGGATTCATAATTCAATATAAAACATTTCATTAGAAGGTATCATGGTCTAATTCTTCCATTTTAAGGATCACATTTACCACACAATATGACCTACCGAATCTGTGAAAAAACTAGACCAGCCATGAAAATTTAATTTCTGGGCTCAATCAGGATGTCCAAATTCTTTTATTCTCCTCCAAAGTTCTGGGGATAATTAAATTAGTATTGGATAAAAATTTAAAAAACTCTATTCAAGAAGTCCTTCTAAAGGGATCATACTCCGGGGTATAGGAAACGATACACACCAACCTCTAGGGAAATGACCACGGAAACAAACCCTAATAAAAATTGTAAAAGATACATTGGAAAGGGATATACACCATGTATAAAGGGATACATGGAATGTAGTAGGATTAGACGTCGTGCCCCTTGACCTCAGGTACAGCCCATGTAAAACAACCTTTGTCAGGAAACATGTCATGTAGAAAAGGTATACAGGATGTGTAGAAAGGATTAGGCATTCTGTCCATCAATGAGGAATTTTCTTGTGTTCCCCAACCATGTGATGATACACAACGTCAACCCGTTTCATCCTGCCCATGTACCAGTACATGGGGTAGCCCATGTAGATGGTCTAGGTTTGGTCGTGTGGGGAAGTACATGTCATCTACTTCACCCCTTGTCTCTATATCCCCTAAGATACACGTCAAGCCTCGAGGAGGCATCCACACAATGTGTGATAGATGTCACACGCAATGTGACTCTTTATAGATCCTTGAAACTGTAGCCACCACTCAGTGGGGCCAACACAGTGTGTATCATATAATTCATGTGGTTTTCATCACGATTTTCCATATTGGTAGTTTTTTCTCTATGAACCTTGGTTGATCCCCCAGTTCTCGATTCATTGCTCTATTTATCCCGAAACTAAATATCCAATGTTGTTTCATCATCATAGTACCGAATTGGTGAGTTTCGATCCTTCAATCGGCTCTAAAATCTGATTATGATCACCTGCATGAAGAACGATTGGAGAATGATATCTCCCAAACTACATTGATCTATCCATCACCATCACAAACACACGCCCTCTAGGTCATCCCAATGTCAGACCAGCAATCTCAGATCATTTTTTCATGAATCTAAGGTTGAAAAATCATCCGTACATATCCCGTGATGAATGAAGAATGTGTGTGAAAGAGGGGGAAGAAAATTCACATAGAACAAAATTGAGGAATGAACCTCGACCATTGTTCATTGAGTCCTCGATCTATTCCCTTAAGAATGATCAACAAGATAAACAAAACAACAATCATAATCATCCCCAAATCAATCCCACGATCATCCCATCCTGTAAGAATGATTGAATAGTGGTCCAACCGGTTAATCGGTTTATCCACATTTATCATTGTTCAAAAAAATGAAAGAATGAATTGAAATCACAATGCACTACCTCGAGGTTGGATCATTCATTGTCAAGGATTCTTTGCTTATAGAGATCTATCAAGAATGATCTCAATCCACTGTTCATCATTGTTCGTCCAGATATTTTTCCAAGGTTCCTCACCATAGCTCCTAGGGATTTCACTTGGGTTATGAATTCTAACCCTATGTCCCTTTCCAAGATGCTAATTCAAAATATAAAATGCATCTCTACATCACTATATAATGTAAAAATAAAATAAATCTTTAATATATTTTATTCATTAAAACATCCAAAAACTAACATTCACAACTGACATGTGCTAACTGATGTTAAGACTCACCTAATGTAAAGTTGTTTCTCTGAACGTAATGGAGCACTAAGATTTTTGATCTGTGTAGAGGTTTATAAGTTATTCCTATTTTTTATGAAAACATCTCATGTGAGCTATTTAAAATATTTAATATATTTCAAAAATTTATTTCGGTCACACCAGGCCTCATAATCGCATGCAGTCTTAGCACCTGGTCTCGAATTAATTCCATATAATATTTTAAAAAATAATACAGGGGAAATTCATGACATTAAAATAATTTCAAATTAACCATAGAGTAAAAACCATTTATAATATTCTTTTAAAATCTTACTAACCCAAAAATTTATCTTAACCATGCTCTTATTCTGACTATATGAACATGACCTTAAACATTACATAATCAAGTTAATTCAACAAGAATACACTTACTACATTCACAAATATTTTTTAAAATTATATTTTTAGATAATTAGAACATAATACATGTCAATCCAAAACCATAAAAGGAGGATACAACTAGAAAAGTATCCATTTCTTCCATAATAATGATTTTTATAAAACATGATTTCTTTTCGTGAATTTTTTCTATTATGTTCAGCTTGGCTTCTTATTTTCTCAAACTAATAATTAAACCCTATGAAAAACATTTTAAAACATGGGATGAGCACAAAAAAATATTAGTAAGGGACATAAAAGAGAATATAACTATTTTTTGTGAATATTTATAAACAGATGAAATCATTTTCACATTATATAATTCTCACCCTTAATGTGTCATATACTTACTTTGTGAAATCATGATTGTAGGTTCCTGAAAAATCCGCAAAGATGAACGAGAATTACACTTAATTTGAGAAAGGATTCTACCCAATTTCCCTTAGAGGGTCAGGTAAAAACATGAAGAATACTCAAAAATTGACAAAGGACTGACTGGTCCACGTACCGTTTCAACATTGATGGTACGCGGAAGGTTCAGCAAGCCACCCCCTCCGTAGACTAGCATCGTCTGTGAAATGGAGTCGGGAGCCCCTCTGTGGGTGAGAAGCAGGGCAGACTCCAGGCCGTTCCACCGTCATGAACCACCCCGACCACGAACCACTCCAACCAGCCCACGCCGCACACGCTATCGTTCACAGAACAGAGGCGGATCCCTACGCAGCCGCAAATCACCCCTCGAACCGACTTGGTTCGCGGGTGAGTTGCATTCAATGCCCCCCGCGAGTTGCAGATTGACCAAGTCATCCGTAAATTGGGTTTTTGGTCATGGGACTCCGCAAAATGTGTCGCATGACCACAGATACCACCCTTTCCTCCCCTATATAAAAGTAAATTGAGGGGGAGAAGAATGGGATCGATCAAATTCGGGTAGAGGGATTCAGAGATCGGGGGATCGATTGATTGGACTCCATCGGTGAGAAGGTTTGGATATCGACTTTTGAAGGAAGGATTTCAGAGGAAGGATCTTAGTTTTTCAATATGATGCACCGCGTATCACCCTCCTACGTGGGTGAATCCATGACCGGTAAACCCCCGACCGGTGACGCCCCTAACCACCATCGCTCGCGCGGACTCCACTGCGTACCAACCTGGTACGCGGGCCGAACCCGAAGCCGCATACCGCCCTGGTACACGGGATGCATATTTGTCCGTGTACCACCCTGATATGTGGACGACCTCTCCAGCCACATAGCATCCCCCTACGTGAAGGGAGCCACCCCTTATGCACCCATGCGGCCCACCAACTTGTTTGGTGTTCCCATTCCCCTAGCCAGATAAAACCCTTCCAATTCGTTCTGATCCTCCGCAATCCCTTCTCTGGCCTATTCACTTTCCCCGAGCCAAGGCCTCTACCGAATCCACCAGACCCGTATGATGAAACCTTAAGGTGCATCAGTGCGCTACTTTGAGTTCACATACCCACGGTATGCAAGGAGAAATGGGTTTCCCTGACCCTTGATCAGATTCCTGAAGCATTCCTAGGTTCACATTCCCACAGTAGTGAAAGTTCCAAGCTCGGGAGTCCCCTTTGTGCCTCTCCGCTTATCAGGATCAAGGGATCCCTCTTGCATTTCCTTTTGACAAGTGACAGTGGTGAGTACTTCTCCCCTCTCCTGGGAGTGGCTAGGCATCCCTCCTGGAGTAAGCCCCACACCATCCTCGCCGGAAGCCAATGGCCTTCCCCTCTATTCCAGGAAGGTTCATTGCTCCTCTGCATGACTCCTACCTTCCTCCAACATCAGGGAGAAGGAGAGTCTAGTGGTCCCAGAATTCTCCTCCACTCATAATCTTCCTCCCCTTCCCTCGGTAGGGAGAATGTACAAGGCTTTCCAAGTCTGTCGCATTCTCTTTTTTCTCACACAGAGTATGAATCACGAGGGTTTAGAGATTTTTTATGGCCACGACATCCACACAACGGTGGCTATTGAACAAACTATGAGGGTTTTGATCCTTGTCTCCTAAGAAGGGTATGTAGGAAGCCTCCCTGAGGTTTAATCCCAATTCAGGCCACTAACCATGTGTAAGTCCCAATCATTCCCCTCAAAACAAACTATGTGGATTTTGATCCTTGTTTCATAAACAGGGTATGTAGGAAGCCTCCCTGAGGTTCAATCCCAACAACAGGAAACTCTCATGTGTAAGACCTAATCTCCCAGAATTTTGTGGTCTTTATTCCCTGACCAACCGGGATACATAGGAAACCTCCTCGAGGTGAAATTCTGACATCTAAGTCTGATACACATCCGTCACTTTCAGACCATGTCCTCATGATCCGAGGAGGACCGTATATATGCACAGAAGATCGCTTCCCTTGGGTCTTTCGGGCCTCTTCGGTGTAAGTCCCGTACCAACTTTGACCGGGCATCTCTCGCCCTGGTGTCCTTTCCACAAGACGTTTAACTGTATGGTTGGTTCCTTGTCACACAACCTTAAAATGTGATGTGTCCCTTCAAGTGGCACTGAACTACATGGATTATGATTCCTCTCATGAGGATACGTAGGAAGCCCGTATCACAGGTTCCATCCAAATGATCAAGTCATTATCTGTACCCATGGATGACAATAAACTCCAGAGTGCCCAGTTATGAGGCTTCAAACCCGTGCCGTCTCAATGAGTCCAAACTCCCCAGATTCATTAATCCCAATGAGGGATGGTAAAACTTGGTCCTAAATAACTTCGCATCCCTACATGTAGTTGATCATTGCCAACTAAGGGGTAATCCATGGATACTATTCTTGGGTATAAACCAAAGATTTGTGAACATATGAATACATCTTAAATCTATAAGAGAGTCCTAGAACATGTAATCATTCCCCCCCCAAAAGGGTGCGATGATCCCAAATTCCCATCCTCTCGAATAATGTGAGTTATTATGCATCGCCGGCCAAATTGCCCATTGAACGCCTACCTTTGGAAAGCAGGTCCACAGATCGTTGGATATTGAACCGTTGGGAATTTCGAAATGAATACTGATATAACTGACCTGAGAAATTGAGTAGAACTCATACCTCTGTAAGATCGACCTTCGGGTGTGTCGGTATTCCCACCCTCAGTCGAAACAAAAATGGTGAACCTGACATGAATCTTTAACCAAGCAGAACAGATTTAACCTAATCCCACTTTGTTCCCACTTATACTCACAAGGATGGACAAGAAAGGTCATTAATTATGCATGGGATCATGAGATGCTGCTTTGATGGGTTTTCTGTTTGTATTTGTTAAAATATTTTTCAGGTACCTATATGAACTCCCTTCGATCTAATGGAATTACAGAGGAACTCACAGACACGTACTTCAAGCAACGCAATGACCAGACATCCTCACCAATGAAGGACCTCATCACTTACTCAGCGTCTTAAACGATGGGTCTTAGATGCGTTGATCTGAGAGTACCACTTGAACGGTACTCTCTTGATGGTGGAGGCAGCCATGCATGCCCTCCAATCTGCCAAGACCTTCCGGTTGCCTGCCCAGCCGCAGCTGCGAAAGCAGATCCAGACAACTCCTGTTGCCGTCTCAAACCATTTCAAGAGTCTATCCCCGGAATGAGACAACACGTACCTCCCTTATCTTAGGGAGGCAGATGAGGTCGACACTAAGGACTTCATCCCTGCTGAATGGGGGTTCCTCTCTAAGGCCCCCACCAGAAGACGTCGACGTGGTTATGTCGCGACACAATAATCTCACGCTAAGGAGGATGTCGCCCCGAGGATCCAGGCCCACGCTCCCCGAGCTCCGGCCCCTCAGACCACCCGACGAGGGAGGAAAACATACAAACAGGGACCATTCATCACCCTTGTCCCTGAGGAGGAGCTCCACTGCCTAGTCAGGGAGACATATTGCAAGCAGACACATACACCTATCTGCTCCTCCAAAGTCCGCCATCCAGACATGGTGGCATCAAACGAGCAGGCGCACATCCCCGCCGAGCTCCATCAAGCTCATCACCCACATAGGATGGAAACTACCCGGCAGGCACCTCTCCCTGTCCAAGGTCATGAATCCCACCAACCAGACGTGGTGGAAGCCCAGCGCCTTCAGGACTAGCACCAAGTAGTTGCTCCTAACACCTACCATCCTGATGTGGTGGAGATCAAGAAATCCCGCCATCGATATGTGGTGGCAATTAATAGGAGGGAATTTATACCTGCCAACAAAGGCCACCGACTCGATACGGTAGGGAACCAACATATGCAGGGCCAGCTCCCTGCGGATGCAAGTAAAGTCTACCATCCCGATGTGGCAGCAAATGTAGAGATAAACCGGTATATCCCGGCATAGGGGAATACTCGTTCACCTGCCCCGACACAGGTGAATTTTCAATACCCACTGACCACCGGAGGACCGGGGATGGATATTCCTACTCCGATACCATAATGGGCCTTCATACCCATTCCATCCAAAGATGTATCTCTGCATATTCTGGAAATAATGGAGGAGTATGTATCGATCCCAAATCATATCTTGCAGACTCACCAGAATGTAGTTTCATCAACGGCAAAAACAAGGACTTGGTCCCATGAGCCCATATCCCCAATTGAGACGACTCATCTAAGAGATGATATATCTACCTCAGAGCAGATCTGCATCCCTGCTACTACCCAGGAAGGTCGTCGACCATATTACGTGATACAAGGGAAACCAGATCGAGCAGCTTCACTCGTTCCAACTAGGGGACACCCATCCATCATGGTGGATGCTCCAGAGCAGGCATATATCCCAGCTAAAAGTCAAGATGTTCATCGGCATATCCCGATAGCATCACGAGACCCAATTAGAAAGGGACCCAAAGGTGAAGTCTGTTATCAACAGTAAATGGTCCCCACTTCCCGTAAGAAAGCACCCCGAACGCAATGAAGAAATCCAAAAAGTAAAGAGAGGGTTCATGACTCCACTCTTCTAGAAGTTGGGGTCCTCAATGCCGCTAAGAACATATCGAAGGCTCAGAACCATGCCCACCCATTACCATATTATGGGAGTTGCAGTAGTAGTTTCGAAGGACCTCCCCGCAACGTCGCTACCATCAACTCTGAAG
Organism: Viscum album; assembly: GCA_963277665.1. Classification (NCBI taxonomy): domain Eukaryota; kingdom Viridiplantae; phylum Streptophyta; class Magnoliopsida; order Santalales; family Viscaceae; genus Viscum; species Viscum album. The sequence goes on from OY728142.1 coordinate 1,497,518,143, forward strand.
ATCCTCCCCAGAGCACTCGTGGGGCCTCCCCCACGGGCATATAACGATCGATCACGATAGCTTCTCTTTTGATGAGAGTCACAGAAGCCCTCCACATGACCAGAAGATCGAGTAGCAAGAAGGCCCTCCACTTGCTGCAGTCCACCCTGAAGGTCCTCCCCGAGGTATACACTGCAAACACTATCCGTGTAGTGGGACCACATATTATGATTGTAGTCCTCACTATCGTAGTCACAACTACAGAGGCCCTCCCCGCAGTGAAGTATCATCACAACAAGAAGGCCCTCCCCTTGTCATGGCCTACCCTGAAGGTCCTCCCCAGGGGTTATGTTGCAATGACACTCCGCGCAGCCAGGCATCAGATCACAATGGTTGTCCTTGCCACTCTGATAATGGAGGTCCTCCCCGTAGAGACGTCAAGCAATGAGAAGGCCCTCCCCTCGTTGTGGTACATTCTCAAGGCCCTCCCTAGGGTGTACCCCACAGAAGTTATGAATCAAAATTTTAAACAAAATTTAATTTTAAAATTATAATAAGATAGTTTTGAAAGTCATATAGAATTTAAAAGTCTAAAAATTAATGAAATTCAAAAAAAACTAAAATTATAAAAAAAATCACTTACTTTTTTAGATAGGTTTCTTAATATAAAGAGATATATTAAACATTAATTGAATTAAAAATCATTTAAATTTGATCATTACTAACTTTTGTTTAATGTATTCAAATCTATTAGAAGTATAAGGTTTGGGAAAAATATCATTAAACTAATTTTTTATTCTGATAATGTCAAGAAAGATATCTTCTTTTTTGTGTGACCCCAATGGAAATTATGTCTTACATTTATGTGAATATATCATGAGTGATGTACTAGGTTCCAAGATAAGTAATTGAAACCAGTAATATTGAAAAGTATTGGAGTTTGAGAAAAAAATAAAATTAGAATCTTTTAGTTTGTCTCTCCTCCACAACACTTTTGAACAAAAACTTATAGACGTTATATATTCTACTTAGTTAGTGGAAAGTGTTGTAGTATTTTGGTTCTTATTGGACCAAGAGTCTAATGTTTCTCCTAAAATATGACTTTTTCCAGAAGAAGTTTTTCTATCTAATATACAGCCTCCAAAGTTGGCATCTGAGTAACGTTTAAAAAAATAATTTCTAGAAGAATAGAATAATTCAAGTTCTAAAGTAACATTAAGGTGTCTAAAAATAAGTTTTATCACTTTCAGATGAGATCATTTTGGTTTAGTTTTAAATTCATCACATAAATAAACTGAAAAAAATATGTAAAGTTGATTTGTTGTAATATATAGTAAAATTATGGTCACACTTCTATAATGTTTTTGATATATTTATTTACTGATTTCATCAAGAACAAGTTTGATAAAATTTTCCATCGGAGTAATAATATTTGATACATTTTCCAAACCAAAACATTTGATTAAATATTTAATATATTTATTTTGAGTAAAAAAATTTCCTTCGGGTTTCTAAATAATTTTAAAACCAATTAAAAATTTATGTTATCTGATAAAACAATATTTTATTGAATATTTTATTGATAATAAATGATATAATTTCCTCAAATTTTGTTAAATATGATTAATTAGAAAGTATTTGGGATTAGATCATTCATTTGAATATTTGATGAAAATTCCAGTTTTACCCTTTATAGTTCACTGTAGTATTTCGAAGTTAAATATTTTTATATTTATTATTTGAATTTGAAATTTTGTAAAAGAGTTCCTAACGTTATTATGTACAACTTATATTCAGGAAACTAGAGCTAAAGAGTGCATTTGGTTGTTGAAAATGGTCCATTAAGTCAAAGTTGGGTTGGACTCGCCAGAATGGAGAAGCTTCTGTATTTCGGTCATAACTCCTTCATATGGGCCTATATTGAGCCCAAATTTGGATAAGAGATATAGGAACCATATCCTCACATTGGATCCTTCTGTAAGGCCGGTCAATTCACGAGTTTTGGTGGTAAAATGGGCATTGAAAGTTGGAATAAAATATTTGGCCGAGATTCCCCACTCACACTTGAAACCACCTTCAACCTAGCCTCCCCACCACTCTATAAATTGGTTTTTTTATCATTTGGTGGGTTTGGGAAGTGAATTCGGAAGTTGAGGGTAGAGGAGAAGTGGATCCACCTCAATTATCCAACCATTTCAATAACGGTAGCTCTTGAAGAAGGGATCCCTTTGACGAAGCCTTCTTCTTATCCTTCATGTTGTAATGATTTTGTTTATGTAATAAACTTCGTTGTTCTTCTTTTATTTATTCTCTTTTCTTCTGTTTTGTTTAAATTTCTTCTCTTAATCTTCCTCTTTGGGCTGGAATTCTTGAGTAGAAGCTTTATTGGGTTATACCCATTATAAACCTTTGCACATGCAAAACGCTTCTACGATGATTACGCCACCCATGGAAGAGTAGTTATTTTTAGCAATTGATCGACCTCTATACTTCTTCATTAATTTATTTTGAATCAATGAGCTACTTTAATTCACTTATTATGATCTATTAATTGATTTTTTAATTTAAATGAAACTAATCAAGCAATTGAATAGTTAACACAAAACACGCGAGGTCAGGAATTGTGTGAACTGTGAGAGTGCAACCTTAACCGGTAATTCAAAACCACATGGGATCAATTTTTAGAGTTCAAATATAATCCCTAAACTCAATTAATCCTCATTTCCAGAGTGGTTATTTGCCTTAATTTACCACTTACCATAATCTAATTTTAGAACATCAATCAAAGCAGGGTGTTGCGATTGCATGTTCCGAAGTTAGCCTAAGGTTAAATTCACTTCAATCGTTGTGGTAAAGTAAATTCTCATAGGGTTCGGGATTTAACAAATTAAGGGATCATAATTAAGTGAACATTAATTTAAATGATAATTATTAATAAATTATTGAAGAGGTAGAGTTAGATCGATTGTGCCTTTTAAATATTGTCTAAAAAACATCTTTTTGTTGTGTCATTTTAATCGAACTTCATTTCAAAACTAAAAACAAAACAAAATACAATCTTCTTCCAGCAAACTTCTTCTAGATTCATAAACTATAACCAACCCAAATCCTTTAAAGTAGTGTTTTTATTATATTCTATTTTATTTGTTTTAGAATACCTTTAATAAGTTGTTAAATTCACTTCCTCCTTTCAGAGACGACCTTGGTCAGCCACTCTACTACACCTAAGAACCCCAAAATCGCATTAATCATTTGAGGGCGCCCACAACAGTGCCCTATAAAATTGGCTTCGTTGCCGGGGAGGCAAGTAATTATTTTAACCAATTAGAGGTATTTATTTTATTTTACATTTTATTCTCTTCCTCTCTTCTTTCTTCCTTCTTTACCCAATCTGATTTTTCTTCTTCTTCTTTTATTTTCTTCTACTTATTTTTGGACCATAAACTCAAACTTCTCATTTTTACTTTACTATGGTCCCCTTTATTTATTTTGATTTTTATTTGATTTATGACACGAACTAATCCCAAAGATATCTTAGATCTTGACTCTGATATTTAATGCAACCTTAGGGCACGAATCAGACATTCTCAATCTACGGGAAGTTTCAATATTCAACCAGTTGGTGAATTCCTATCTTATGGAAACATTGAAATTGGAAGCAATTAAAATTAAAACATAAAAGAGGAACCAATGGCTGGAAATAATGGAAATGAACTTAATATAACCATTTGAGAATTGGTTGCACCATATATTAACTATCAACCAAATTGTATTGCATTCCCAAATCTCGAATCAGACTTTGAATTGAAATCTGGATTAATTCACCTTCTTCAAAAGTTTCATGGCTTATCTAGTGAGGATCCTGATTTTATTCATTTATTCATTACATTTTAATAACTCCATTTACTGATTTTATATGAAATGTGCATAATTTGTGTGAAATATTAATTTTTTAATATTAAGTATAATTTTTGAGCACTTTTAGTAGTCCAATTGAGTCAGTTTAATGTTTTAATAATAACTGTCACTATACTGATCCAAATTGTGTGGTTATTATTTTTTAGGATTATCCATTCAATATAAAACATTTCATTAGAAGGTACCATGAGACAATTCTGTCATTTGAAGGGTCATATGGTCCTCACAAACAAGACCAAAGAATCTGTGAACAAACTGTACCAGCCATGAAGATTGATTTACTGGGCTCAATACAGAAGTCCAAAAACATTAAATCTCCACCATTATTTGGGGGACACTACATGTCATCTTGGATAAAACTTTCAAGGCCCAAATCCAAGTACAAGGGGCCCAAATAAAGCTTTTAAGTCCAGCCCACCATTATGGCCTATAATTAAAATTAGTATAGTATGCATGACATAGATCATGATGTAAGCATCAAATCGAGCTGAGCATTTGCAGTGTGAAAGAAGCAATATAGGTGGCCGACTTTGTTGAAAAAACCATTCGGATTTGAAGGCATCTTCATATTCAAAAACCCTTTCACATTATGGACTTCAAAAAGACTGGATTGAATTGGACAGTTTAACTTTGTTTAATCAACCGGACATAACTTTTTATCTGTAAGTCCAAATGACTCCAAATTTTGAGAGTAGTCGGAAAACTTTATTATATACAACTTTGAAGAAGAAGATATTTAGATATTCGTCTTTATGAATATCAAAATTGTAGATTCAAGTGGAGGGACATATTGGGAATGCTAACAGTCCACTCCTTGGGCTATAAATACTCTCCCCTTCTCTCCTTGAGAGGGGTTGGAATTTCAGAAGAGAAGAGATCATATTGGCACAAACAAAGCCTTGAAAAAGTCTTGTGATGATCTTCCATACTCAAGTTTTCACTTGAGAGACCTTTCCTCCTCTCTTTTTTTTCACTTACTTTTGTGTTCTTAGTTTTTGTAATTGTGTATGTCCTTTCTTTTGTAATTCTGTTTTAATGAAAGTTTCTTCTTAAATATCTTTTATTCTCCTCCAACTTCTGTATTTTAATATTAATGTTCTTAAAATAGTTTAAATTCAGTTGAATCTCCTTCCCTTATTTTGCTTCCTCATTCAATCAAAAATCTATTTTTAATTATCATCATTGTTCGTGTGTGTGTGTTCGGCGTACCACTCTTTTCTAATCCCTTTATTTTTCTTCTATTATTAATTTATCATCATAATTATTATAACCAGAATATTAAACACCCAAATGGAAGAGTAAATATCTCATTGTGGTGAGTCAAAATTTAGGGATGTTAAGTGATTGAGAGTATTTGCTCGATGAGTATTCGTTAATTTAACATTGTGTATGTTGGACTTAATATGTCATGGATTAATGAAATATTTTGTTTAGAATGTGGTTTACATGGATTATTGGAACCATAAATACACTACCATAAACAAGTACTGATTGATTTTAGAATCCTAGTTAAGTTAAGGCTTGGATTAAAGCTATAACACTTAGGAATTCTAATCGACGTCAACTTGTGAAGTGGGTGTTAATTTAAATGCAATATAAAGCAAAGATCAAGGATATCACAAGCTTAACTCACTAATAATGAACTCACCCCAATCATTATCAATTTTTTAAATCAAACATCATACATAAATTATTTCATAAGATCTGCAAACAAACCCCCCAATCAAAATACAATTAACTAAAAACAAATGACTATTTAGAAGTATCATCACCGAGGATTCAACTCGAGTGCTGCTATACACATTAGCAAAGCACCAGAACTTTGACCGGTCGATAGGAAAAAATAAGCCTTGCATTTCAAATGGCATCGTTTCCAGGGATGGTGCTTTAAGTAGTCATTAGTTTTTGGTTATTGTCAAGAAAACACAAAAAAAATTTAAAAAAAATTGAAAAAAAACACAAAGAAAAAACCCTCTTCCTCTTAAAAATCATAAACTGAAAAAAAAAACACAAAGGAAAACCCGTCTTCCTCATCCTTTCTAAATCTCTATAAATTCCCCGTAGCCTCCCAAACAATCCCTTGGATTTGTTTGACCCTGAAATTGAGCGAACACTTCGCCAACTTAGGAGGAACATAAGAGATACTCAAATAATTCAAGAACCAGTCCTCATCCAACCAGTTGAAATTGAAATGGCCAATCCTAGGGAACAAACCCTAAAAGAACTCACTGCCCCTGATATGAATTACCAACCTCTTGGTATTCAATATCCAAACATTGAAGATGACTTCGAACTCAAATCGGGTTTGATTCATCTTCTCCCTAATTTTCACGGGCTAGCCAGTGAGGATCCACATCTTCACCTTAAAGCGTTCCAAGTAGTATGCTCTACCATGAATCCTCAAGGGGTTTCTGAAAAACAAATCAAACTTCGAGCATTCCCTTTCTACCTAGCTGACTCTGACAAGTCATGGCTCTACTACCTCCCTCCTGGTTCCATAACTATATGGAATGACATGAAGCGTCGCTTTCTAGAAAAATTATTTCCTGCTTCCCGTACCGCTTCCATCCGAAAGGAAATAAGTGGTATCCATCAATTCCCAAATGAATCACTCCATGAGTACTGTGAGAGGTTCATAAATCTTGTGGAAACCTACCCACACCATCAAATCCCTGACCAACTCTTGATCTAATACTTCTATGAGGGGTTATTGGCTATGGAAAGAACTCTCATTGATGTCGCAAGTGGCAGTGCTCTTGTTGATAAAACTCCAACAGCAGCAAGAGATCTCATAAGTAACATGGATGCAAACACACAACAATTCCATACTCGAGCACATGCTCAAGTCAAACAAGCCCAATATAATCAATCAATTGAGCCGAACAAAATGACCGAGTGGATGAGTGAACTTACAGGTCTTGTGCGACAACTAGCTATGGCTACCAAATCCCCAACCTCATCTTCTTCGCAATCAATGTTTCCTGGACCAATCAAAAACTGTGGAATCTGCAACTCTCTATCTCATCCAACTGACACTTGTCCAAAACTTCAAGAGGATCAGTCCGATTCATCTGGACCAATGGAGCTCAATGTAGCATATGCTCAGTGGAACCCCAACCCTCAACAATTAGGTCAGTTTGTTAGAAAATTCAACCAACCTCACTCTGAGCCTTTCTCTTATACCTTTAACCCATGCTTGTGGTATGGTAATACCATCTCTCATCCCCCTCAATTCCCTCCTCAAAATCCAAACCAATTTCAATGTAGTCAAGGTGGTGGTAACTTCCATCAACCTTATCCTTTTGTTCCTCAACCTCAAAGGAACAATCCTCCTCCTGGATTCCATTATCCTAGTGAGCCTTCCCAATTCCAAAACCAATACAATCGCTTTCCCAAGAACCAAAATCAAGGTAATCCCAATCCGGGACAAGCCTCTTATTCCAAGCAACCATGGGAAAGTGCAGTGGAAGATCTTTCCCCCTTCACCCATTCTAGCCTTAAAAACATTAAAACTCAAATAGGCCAACTTGCATCCCACCTGAGCCATCTACAACAATCAAATTCTTCCCAACTCCCAGCTCAACCATTACCCAACCCCAAGGGTAATATAAGTGAAATTTCACTTAGATCGGGAAAGCACAATGCTATGCCTCAAGATAAGTCCTCTAGCCCTCCTTTGAATGTTGAACTAGAAAATGAAAAGAAAAATAAAATTGAAAAGGAATCTGAATCCATTCCATCACCTCCTTCCATTCCACTTAGGAATCCCATTCTTTTTCTACAAGATCTTTCTAAACCAAGGAAGTCCTTTGAACCTGATCCTAAAATGCTCAACATGTTTAGACGTGTTGAAGTAAACATTCCCCTCTTAGATGCCATAAAACAAATTCCTAAGTATGCCAAGTTTCTCAAGGAGTTGTGTACCCACAAGAGGCAACTTAGGACCTTCAAAAATGTTTCCACCCAATAGTATATTCCCATAAAGTGCAAAGATCCAGGGACCTTTACAGTTCGATGCCAAATTGGAAGCTCCAACTTTGATGATGCACTCATAGACCTAGAAGCCTCAATTAATGTCATTCCCAAATCCATATTCACCAAACCTGGTCTAGGTCCCTTGCCCCCAACGGGTGTTGTCATTCAGTTAGCCAATTGAAGCACAACCAGTCCTGAGGGAATAATTGAGGATGTCCTTGTTCGAGTAAATGATCTTATCTTCCCAGCTGACTTCTATGTCCTTGACATGGAAGGTGAGACAACTTCTTGCAAATCTCCTCGGATTTTAGGAAGACCATTCCTTATGACATCTAAAACCAAAATTGATGTCCATGCTGGCATCTTATCCATGGAATTTGGCGACCAAATGGTCAAGTTCAATATTTTTCAATCCATGCAATACCCATTAGATAATCAATATGTATTCTCTATCCATGCTTCTAAAACTCCCTCTGAGAGTGTGTTGAATCCTAATCCATCATGTTCTTCCTATTCTAATAATATAGGAGTTTGTGAATATTGCATCCCCATTAACGAAGTGATTAATAGTGAAATTGATGTTGACATTACAAATGCAAACTCCATTGATCTAAAGGATCTTGAAAACTCTTTGGAATCTCATATCACCTCTGACCTCCAATGCTCCAACATGGATGGTAATGAGGAAAATGAAATAAAATTCTCATTTGTTGATTTAGATCAGATTATCCCACATTCATCCTTTCCTATCCAAGATTCTGAAAATTATGTTATAAGTGAAGTGAAACTTGAACCAATGTGTTTATATTGTCCTGATGGTAGTGATGTTTGTGATATTTGTACCCTAATTAATAAAGTGATCACTAGTGAGGTTGAAATTGACCATTATTTGGAAAACAACATTGAAATAAAGGATATTGAAATTTTTATTCGTTCATATGACTCCGTTGATCCTCATTACTCTACATCGGTAAGTGATGAAATAAATGAGTCAAAAACAATTGGGATCTCATACTCTGCTTTTGTGTTATCTGATCCTTACATAAATGAACCATCAGAATTGATCCATCTTCCTAAATTTCCAAGAATAGAAAACCATCACTTTGTGGATAAAATCATTCCTCAGGTTGAAGACCAAAGTGAGGATAGAAATATTCTCTTTCCAACCCCATTGAATTGCAATCACACCAACAAGGATGGGAAGAAATTATCCAATGAATCATCAGGCCTCCCAAAGAAAAAGTTTTTTTGGAAGCACACTATAGTTTAGAAAATATGATGGCTACCGTCAGACTATGGGTAGTCCACTACAATTGTCCAGCTGTATACAAATAAATTCAGCGCTTCTTGGGAGGAAACCCATGTTTTCTTTTACTTTTATAAAATATCAATTTCTTTTTAGTTTTTCATTAGATGAATAATGAATTTTCGTTTTCAGGTAGCTTCCCACTATCCTGGAACCACCTCGACTTCCACCGAATCCCCAAATTCTCTAGCCGACCCACCACTAGATGGAGATGGAAACCCACCAAATTCAAACCAGGGGGCACCTCTTTCCCTTTAACTCTCTCTCTCTATCTCCTCCTCTCTCTACCTCTTTATTTGTCTTCCTCTCTCTTTCATTTTTTTTACCACTTTATTCATCAAACCCTTTATTTTTATCTTTCTTGTGTGGGTGTGTATTTTAAAAAAAACCTTAAAAACTAAAAAAACCAAAAAAACACAATCACTTAAAAAAAGAAAAAAGAGTCATGCTTACTCACCATTGAGTTTTGAAATTTTGTCCAACCATTTTTGGGAGTTAACAGACATGTTTTCATCTCAAAAAATTTTTATTTTCATCATGACTTTGGATAAAGAATTTTGTGTCAAAATTAACAAATTTTTAATGCTCAATTTTTGATTTGGAAAATTCTTTTCCCAAACCGTGAGAACAAACAATTGCTTTAATTCCAAGGCCACCTATGGCCATCTTTAAAAAATGTGTGTTTTTCACCCCCATTTGTGATTCTTGAGTTTGTGGACCTTAGAGCTGAATTTCCTACTTTGATGTGCATTAATATGATAGAGGCATTTTTTTAACCTCATGAGAATCACAATGGCCAAATAGCCTCCTGTTACCCTATATTAATCCTCCTTTTGAAAGCCCCTTCAAGACTATGTAAACCTTTTCTTTGATAACCACATTACAAACCCAATACCTTGTCCCACCCAACATCTACATGGATTTACATTGCATAATTTCTTGAAATTTAAGTGTGGTGAGGATGGATTTCATTTTGGGTATCCTTTTCTTGATTTTCAACGTGTTGTCATATGCTTGAGTTAGTGTGGGGGAGAGGTCATAATTTAGTGAGTTTTGTTGTAATGGACTCATCTTGGCGTCCTATTGTACAAATGATATTGAAAAGTGTTCAAAAAAATTCAAAAAAAATCTAAATTCAAAAAAAAAATCAAAAAAAAATAAAAAATGGGTTGTGTCTTGGTTAGGTAAAAAATCACTCTTCCTCAACCTTTGATCTTGTTATAACTATTACAATTAGTGTCGTGAGGAGATCAAACATGGTTTGGGTGATTAGTGTGAGATCTATTTCAAGTTCAACTTTCGAAAAAATAAAAAAAAGAAATGAAAAGAAAAAGGAACACTTATGTTATTAGGAGAAGCTTTGTGTTTTGTAAATATTCCATCTTCTCATCCCCTTAAAATTTTCTTCCACTTTTGTGTCATTCTTCATTTTTCCCTTTGTAAAAATGTGTTTCCATTTTCTTCCAGGTTTCAGTTTCAAAAATATTGTGCATTGTTTAATCCATGTTAGTGTTTTATCCCCTCTTTCCACCCTTTTGGACATTATAATCCTACCGTCCCATAGCCACAGAAAAACCCATAAAAATTCCTATTGATTATTGTTCACTTTATAATGGAGAATGGAATCTGAGAGCTCTTTCAAACTCTAAGATGTTCACTTTTGGTTGGTGAATGAGTGAAGCTCCATAAATTAATTTTATCATCTTGAGTGGAGAAAGTTTTGAGTGCCCACATTTTCTATTTCTAATTTTGAGCATGAAAAATGAATTGGTTTTGGAACATTATTTCTGTAAAAATATGTGGTGTAATTAAATATGGATGAGTGAAATGGTCTGAACCTCCCCTGATTGGTAAAAAAAGTAAATTTTTAATTTTTGTTGGTGAGTGAAAATAATTTTGTCATGTTTTTTATATTTGTTTCACATGAGGACATGAACAATCCTAAGTGTGGGGTATTTGATTTTATTCATTTATTCATTACATTTTACTAACTCCCATTACTGATTTTATATGAAATGTTCATAATTTGTGTGAAATATTAATGTTTGAATATTAAGTATAATTTTTGAGCATTTTTAGAAGTAGTCCAATTGAGTCAGTTTAATGTTTTAATAATAACGGTCACTATACTGATCCAAATTGTGTGGTTATTTTTTTTTTGGTATTCTTATTTCAATATAAAACATTTCATTAGTAGGTACCATGAGCCAATTCCGTCATTTGAAGGGTCATATGGTCCTAAAAAACAAGACCAAAGAATCAGTGAACAAACTGGACCAACCATGAAGATTGATTTACTGGACTCAATAAAGAAGTCCAAAAATATTAAATCTCCACCATAATTCGTGGGAAACTACATGTCATTTTGGATAAAAAATTCAAGGCCCAAGTCCAAGTATAAGGGGCCCAAATAAAGCATTGAATTCCAGCCCACCATTCTGGCCGAGAATTAAAATCAGTATAGTATGCATGACATATCTCATGATGTAAGCATCATATCGAGCTTAGATTTTGCAGTGTGAAATAGGAGATATAGGCTGCCGACTTTGATGAAGAAACCATTTGGATTTGAATTCATCTTCATATTCAAAAACCCTTTCACATTATGGACTTCAAAAATACTATATTGAAATGGACAGTTTAACTTGTTTTAAACAACTGGCCATAACGTTTGATCCGTAAGTCCAAATGACTCCAAATTTTGAGAGTAGTCTGACAACTTTATTATATACAACTTTGAATAAGGAGATATTTGTAGATTCAGCTGTATGAATAGCCAAATGGGCAATTCAAGTGGAGAGACATATTAGGAATGAAAACAGTCCACTCCTTGGGCTATAAATACTCTCCCCTTCTCTCCTTGAGAGGGGTTGGAATTTCAGAAGAGAGGATATCATATTGGCACGACCAAAGCCTTGAAAAAGTCTTGGGAGGATCTTTCATACTCAAGTTTTTACTTGAGAGACCTTTCCTCCTCTCTTTTTTTTCACTTACTTTTGTGTTCTTCATTTTTGTAATTTTGTAAGTCCTTTCTTTTGTAATTCTGTTTTAATGCAAGTTTCTTCTTAAATATCTCTTATTCTCCTCCAACTTTTGTATTTTAATATTAATGTTCTTGAAATAGTTTAAATTTAGTTGAATATCCTCCCCTTATTTTTCTTCCTCATTAAATCAAAAATTTGTTTTTAATTATCATCATTGTCCGTGTGTGTGTGTTCGGCGTACCACTCTTTTCTAATCCCTTTCTTTTTCTTTTATTCTTAATTTATAATCATAATTACTATAACCAGAATATTAAACACTCAAATGGATGAGTAAATATCTCATTGGGCAGAGTCAAAATTTAGGGATGTTAAGTGATTGAGAGTATTTGCTCGATGAGTATTCGTTAATTTAACATTGTGTATGTTGGACTTAATATGTCATGGATTAATGACATCTTTTGTTTAGAATGTGGTTTCCATGGATTATTGGAACCATAAATAGACTACCATAAACAAGTACGGATTGATTTTAGAATCCTAGTTAATTTAAGGCTTGGATTAAAGCTTTAACACTTAGGAATTCTAATCGACGTCAACTTGTGAAGTGGTTGTTAATTTAAATGCAATATAAAGCAAAACTCAAGGATATCACAAGCTTAACTCCCTAATAATGAACTCACCCCAATATTTATCGATTTGTTAAATCAAACATCATACATAAATTATTTAATAAGCTCTGTAAACAAACCCCCCAATCAGAATACAATTAACTAAAAACAAACGACTATTTAGAAGTATCATCGCTGAGGATTCGACCCGAGTGCTGCTATACACATTAGCAGAGCACCGGAACTTTGACCAGTCGATAGGCGACAATCGTCCGTGCATTTCAAATGGCGCCATTTCCAAAGAGGGTGCTTTAAGTAGTCATTAGTTTCTGGTTATTTTCAAGAAAACACAAAAAAAAATTAAAAAAAATTGAAAAAAAAACACAAAGAAAAACACGACTTCCTCTTAAAAATCATAAAATGAAAAAAAAATACAAAGAAAAACCCGTCTTCCTCATCCTTTATAAATCTCTATAAATGCCTCGTAGCCTCCCAAACAATCCCTTTGATTTGTTTGAACCTGAAATTGAGCGAACACTTTGCCAACTTAGGAGGAACATAAGAGATACTCAAATAATTCAAGAACCAGTCCTAATCCAACTAGTTGAAATTGAAATGGCCAATCCTAGAGAACAAACCCTAAAAGTACTCGCTGCCCCTGATATGAATTACCAACCTCTTGGTATTCAATATCCAAACATTGAAGCTGACTTCGAACTCAAATCAGGCTTGATTCATCTTCTCCCTAATTTTCACGGGATAACCGGTGAGGATCCACATCTTCACCTTAAAGAGTTCCAAGTAGTATGCTCTACCATGAAGCCTCAAGGGGTTTCTGAAGAACAAATAAAACTCTGGGCATTCCCTTTCTCCCTAGCTGACTCTTCCAAGTCATGGATCTACTACCTCTCTCCTGGTTCTATAACTACATGGAATGACATGAAGCGTCTCTTTCTAGAAAAATTCTTTCCTACTTCTCGTACCGCTTCCATCCGAAAGGAAATAATTGGTATCCGTCAATTCCCAAATGAATCACTCCATGAGTACTGGGAGAGGTTCAAAAAGCTTGTGGAAACCTTCCCACACCATCAAATCCCTGACCAACTCTTGATCCAATACTTCTATGAGGGGTTATTGGCTATGGAGAGAACTCTCATTGATGCCGCAAGTGGCGGTGCTCTTGTTGATAAAACTCCTGCAGTAGCAAGAGATCTCATAAGTAACATGGCTGCAAACACACAACAATTCCATACTCGAGCACATGCTCAAGTCAAACAAGCCCAAGACAATCAATCAATTGAGCCGAACAAAATGACCGAGTGGATGAGTGAACTTACAGGTCTTGTGAGAAAACTAGCTATGGCTACCAAATCCCCAACCTCATCTTCTCCGCAATCAATGTTTCCTGGACTAATCAAAAACTGTGGAATCTGCAACTCTCTATCTCATCCAACTGACACTAGTCCACAACTTCAAGAGGATCAATCCGATTCATCTGGACCAATGGAACTCAATGTAGCATATGCTCAGCGGAACCCCAACCCTCAACAATCAGGTCAGTTTGTTAGAAACTTCAACCAGCCTCACTCTGAGCCTTTCTCTTCTACCTTTAACCCAGGCTTGAGGTATGGTAATACCATCTCTCATACCCCTCAATTCCCTCTTCAAAATCCAAACCAATTTCAATATAGTCAAGGTGGTGGTAACTTCAATCAACCTTATCCTTTTGTTCCTCAACCTCAAAGGAACAATCCTCCTCCTGGATTCCATTATCCTAGTGAGCCTTCCCAATTCCAAAACCAATACAATCGCTTTCCCAAGAACCAAAATCAAGGTAATCCCAATCCAGGACAAGCCTCTTCTTCCAAGCAACCATGGGAAAGTGCAGTGGAAGATCTTGCCTCCTTCACCCGTTCTAGCCTTAAAAACATTGAAACTCAAATAGGTCAACTTGCATCCCACCTGAGCTAGCAACAACAATCAAATTCTTCCCAACTCCCAGCTCAACCATTACCCAACCCCAAGGGTAATGTAAGTGCAATTGTACTTAGATCGGGAAAGCACATTGATATGCCTCAAGATAAGTCCTCTATCCCTCCTTTGAATGTTGACCTAGAAAATGAAAAGAAAAAGAAAATTGAAAAGGAATCTGAATCCATTCCATCACCTCCTTCCATTCCACTTAAGAATCCAATTCCTTTTCTACAAGCTGTTTCTAAACCAAGGAAGTCCTTTGAACCTGATCCTAAAATGCTCAACATGTTTAGAAGTGTTGAAGTCAACATTCCCCTATTAGATTCCATAAAACAAATTCCTAAGTATGCCAAGTTTCTCAAGGAGTTGTGTACCCACAAGAGGCAACTTACGACCTTTGAAAATGTTTCTACCCAGCAGTCTATTCCCATAAAGTGCAAAGATCCAAGGACCTTTATGGTTCCATGCCAAATTGGAAGCTCCAACTTTGATGATGCACTCATAGACCTAGGAGCCTCAATTAATGTCATGCACAAATCTATATTCACCAACCTTGGTCTAGGTCCCTTCCACCCAACGGGTGTTGTCATTCAGTTAGCCAATCGAAGCACAACCAGTCCTGAGGGAATAATTGAGGATGTCCTTGTTCGAGTAAATGATCTTATCTTCCAAGATGACTTCTATGTCCTTGACATGGAAGGTGAGACAACTTCTTGAAAATCTCCTCTGATTCTAGGAAGACCATTCCTTATGACATCAAAAACCAAAATTGATGTCCATGCTGGCATCTTATCCATGGAATTTGGCAACCAAATGGTCAAGTTCAATATTTTTCAATCAATGAAATACCCATTAGAGAATCAATATGTATTATCTATACATGCTTCTAAAACTCCCTCTGAGAGTGTGTTGAATCCTAATCCATCATGTTCTTCCTGTTCTACTAATAGAGGAGTTTGTGAATATTTCATCCTCATTAACCAAGTGATTAATGGTGAAATTGATGTTGGAATTACAAATGAAAACTCCATTGATCTAAAGGATCTTGAAAACTATTTGAAATGCCATCTCACCTCTGACCTCCAATGCTCCAACATGGATGGTAATGAGGAAAATGAACTAAAATGCTCATTTGTTGATTTAGATCGGATTATCCCACATTCATCCTTTCCTATCCATGATTCTGAAAATTCTGTAATATGTGAAGTGAACCTTGAACCAATGTGTTTATATTGTCTTGATGGTAGTGATGTTTGTGATATTTGTATTTTAATTAATAAAGTTATCACTGGTGAGGTTGAAATTGACCATTCTTTGGAAAACAACATTGAAATAAAGGATATTGAAAATTTTATTCAGTCATATGACTCCACTGATCCACATTACTCTACATCGGTAAGTGATGAAATAAATGGGTCAAAAACAATTGGGATCTCATACTCTGCTTCTGTGTTATCTGATCCTTACATAAATGAACCATCATAATTGATCCATCTTCCTGAATTTCCAAGAATAGAAAACCATCACTTTGTGGATAAAATCATTCCTCAGGTTGAAGACCAAAGTGAGGATAGAAATATTCTCTTTCAAACCCCATTGAATTTCAAGCACACCAATAAGGATGGGAAGAAATTATCCAATGAATCATCATGCCTCCCAAAGAAAATGTTTTTCTAGAAGCACACTGGAGTTGAGAAAATACGATGGCCACTGTCAGACTATGGGTAGTCCACTACAATTGTCCAGCTGTAGACAAATAAATGCAGCGCTTCTTGGGAGGGAACCCATGTTTTCTTTTACTTTTATGAAATTTCAATTTATTTTTAGTTTTTCATTAGATGAATAATGAATTTTCTTTTTCAGGTAGCTTCCCACTGTCCTGGAACCACCTCGACTTCCACCGAATCCCCAAATTCTCTAGCCGACCCACCACTATATGGAGATGGAAACCCACCAAATCCAAACCAGAGGGAACCTCTTTCCCTTTAACTCTCTCTATCTCTTCCTCTCTATTTCATTTTTTTACCACTTTATTCATCAAACCGTTTCTTTTTATCTTTCTTGTGTGGGTGTGTATTTTAAAAAAAACCCTTAAAAACTAAAAAAAACCAAAAAAACACAATCACTTAAAAAAATAAAAAAGATTCATGCTTACTCACCATTGAGTTTTGAAATTTTGTCCAACCATTTTGGGGAGTTAATAGACATGTTTTCATCTCAAAAATTTTTTATTTTCATCATGACTTTGGATAAATAATTTTGTGTCAAAATTAACAAATTTTTAATGCTCAATTTTTTATTTGGAAAATGATTTTCCCAAACCGTGAGAACAAACAATTGCTTTCATGCCAAAGCCACCTATGGCTATCTTTTCAAAATGTGTGTTTTTCACCCCCATTTGTGAGTCTTGAGTTTGTGGACCTTCGAGCTGAATTTCCTATTTTGGTGTGCATTAATATAATAGAGGCATTTTTTTTAACCTCATGAGAATCACAATGGCCAAATAGCCTCCCATTACCCTATATTAATCCTCCTTTTGAAATCCCCTTCAAGCCTATGTGAACCTTTTCTTTGATAGCCACATTACAAACCCAATACCTTGTCCCACCCAACATCTACATGGATTTACATTGCATAATTTCTTGAAGTTTATGTGTGGTGAGGATGGATTTCATTTTGGGTATCCTTTTCTTGATTTTCAACGTGTTGTCATATTCTTGAGGGAAAGCATACATTTTAGTGTGGTGGAGAGGTCATAATTTAGTGAGTTTTGTTGTAATGGACTCATCTTGATGTCCTATTGTACAAATGATATTGAAAAGTGTTCAAAAAAAATTCAAAAAAAAATAAAAATTAAAAAAAAAATCAAAAAAAAATCAAAATTCAAAAAAAATTCAAAAAAAAATAAAAAATGGGTTGTGTCTTGGTTAGGTCAAAAATAACTCTTCCTCAACCTTTGATATTGTTATAACTATTACAATTAGTGTCATGAGGAGATAAAACATGGGTTGGGTGATTAGTGTGAGATCTATTTCAAGTTCAACTTTCGAAAAAAAAGAAAAAAGAAAAAGGAACACTTATGTTATTGGGAGAAGCTTTGTGTTTTGTAAATATTACATCTTCTCATCCCCTTAAAATTTTCTTCCACTTTTGTGTCATGATTCATTTTTTCCTTTGTAAAAATGTGTTTCCGTTTTCTTCCATGTTTCAGTTTCAAAAATATTGTGCATTGTTTAATCCATGTTAGTGTTTTATCCCCTCTTTCCACCCTTTTGGACATTATAATCCTACCGTCCCATAGCCACAGAAAAATCCCTAAAAAGTCCTCTTGATTCTTGTGCACTTTAGAATGGAGAATGGAAGCTGAGAGCTCTTTCAAACTCTAAGATGTTCACTTTTGGTTGGTGAATGAGTGAAGCTCCATAAATTAATTTTATCATCTTGAGTGGAGTAAGTTTTGAGTGCCCACATTTTCTATTTCTAATTTTGAGCATGAAAAATGAATTGTTTTTGGAGCATTATTTCTGTAAAAATTTGTGGTGGAATTCAATATGGATGAGTGAAATGGTCTGAACCTCCCCTGATTGGTAAAAAAATAAAATTTTAATTTTTGTTGGTGAGTGAAAATGATTTTGTCATGTTTTTTATATTTGTTGCACATGAGGACATGCACAATCCTAAGTGTGGGAAATTTGATGTTATTCATTTATTCATTACATTTTACTAACTTCCTTTACTGATTTTATATGAAATGTCCATAATTTGTGTGAAATATTAATGTTTTAATATTAAGTATAATTTTTGAGCATTTTTAAAAGTAGTCCAATTGAGTAAGTTTAATGTTTTAATAATAACTATCACTATACTGATCCAAATTGTCTGGTTATTGTTTTTGAGGATTCTCCTTTCAATATATAACATTTCATTAGAAGGTAACATGATCCAATTCTACCATTTGAAGGGTCATATGGTCCTCACAAACAAGACCAAAGACTCTGTGAACAAACTGGACCAGCCTTGAAGATTTATTTACTGGGCTCAATACAGAAGTCCAAAAACATTAACTCTTCACCATAATTCGTGGGACACTACATGTCATCTTGGATAAAAATTTCAAGGCCCAAATCCAAGTACAAGGGTCCCAAATAAAGCTTTTAAGTCCAGCCCACCATTCTGGACGAGAATTAAAATAAGTATAGTATGCATGACATATCTCATGATGTAAGCATCAAATAGATCTGAGATTTTTCACTGCGAAAGAGGAGATATAGACTGTCGACGTTGTTGAATAAACCATTCGGATTTGAATTCATCTTCATATTCAAAATTCCTTTCACATTATGGACTTCAAAAAGACTGGATTGAATTGGACAGTTTAACTTTGTTTAATCAACCGGCCATAACGTTTGCTTCGTAAGCCCAAATGACTCCATATTTTGAGATTAGTCGGAAAACTTTATTATATACAACTTTTAAGAAGGAGATATTTAGATATTAGGATGTATGAATAGCCAAATTGGCGATCCAAGTGGAGGGACATATTGGGAATGCAAACAGTCCACTCCTTGGGCTATAAATACTCTCCCCTTATCTCCTTGAGAGGGTTTGGCATTTCACAATAGAGGAGATAATATTGGCACGACCAAAGCCTTGAAAAAGGCTTGGGAGGATCTGACATACTCAAGTTTTCACTTGAGAGACCTTTCCTCCTCTCTTTGTTCACTTACTTTTGTGTTCTTCATTTTTGTAATTTTGTAAGTCCTTCCTTTTGTAATTCTGTTTTAATGAAAGTTTCTTCTTAAATATCTCTTATTCTCCTCCAACTTCTGTATTTTAATATTAATTTTCTTAAAATAATTTAAATTCAGTTTAATATCCTTCCCTTATTTTGCTTCCTCATTCAATCAAAAATCTGTTTTTAATTATCATCATTGTTCGTGTGTGTGTGTTCAGCGTACCACTCTTTTCTAATCCCTTTATTTTTCTTCTATTCTTAATTTATCATCATAATTATTATAACCAGAATATTAAACACTCAAATGGATGAGTAAATATCTCATTGGGGTGAGTCCAAATTTAGGGATGTAAAGTGATTGATAGTATTTGCTCGATGAGTATTCGTTAATTTAACATTGTGTATGTTGGACTTAATATGTCATGGATTAATGAAATTTTTTGTTTAGAATGTGGTTTCCATGGATTATTGGAACCATAAATACACTACCATAAACAAGTACTGATTGATTTTAGAATCCTAGTTAAGTTAAGGCTTGGATTAAAGCTTTAACACTTAGGAATTCTAATCGACGTCAACTTGTGAAGTGGGTGTTAATTTAAATGCAATATAAAGCAAAGCTCAAGGATATCACAAACTTAACTCCCTAATAATGAACTCAACACAATATTTATCAATTTTTTAAATCAAACATCATACATAAATTATTTCATAAGCTCTGCAAACAAACCCCCCAATCAGAATACAATTAACTAAAAACAAACGACTATTTAGAAGTATCATCGTCGAGGATTCGACCCGAGTGCTGCTATACACATTAACAGAGCACCGGAACTTTGACCAGTCGATAGGCGAAAATTGGCCGTGCTTTTCAGATCCCAATAAACACCTTAACGAATTTAATGTGGTTTTCTCAACTTTAAAACCAAGAAATGTTTCTGAAGATCAAATTAAATTAAGAGCATTCCCATTCTCACTTGATGGAGCTGCAAAAGATTGGATGTATTATTTGCAACCCGAAGATGTAACATGTTGGAATGATTTGAAACATCTTTTCTTGCAAAGATTTTTTCCAGCATCAAGGACAACATCCATTCGAAAGGAGATATCGGGGATCAAGCAAGCCCAAGGGGAGTCAATGTATGAGTACTGGGAGTGATTCAAGAAGTTGTGTGCAAGCTTCCCACATCACCAAATCAGTGATAAATTAGTCATCCAATACTTCTATGAAGGACTCACACCTATGGAGAGAAGCATGGTAGATGTTGCGGCTAGAGGAGCATTTGTGGATAAGACACCAGTAGCTGCACATGCGTTGATCGACAAGATGGCCCAAAACTCCCAACAATTTGGTGATAGAGGTACACCACATGTCAGGGGAGTACATCAGGTAAGTCCTTCTTCTCTTGAAAGTCATTTGATTGATACTAAGTTGGAAGAATTGACCACTATGGTGAGGCAAATTGCTTTGGCACAAAATACATCTATGCCCCCTCCTTCAAGGCCTTGTGGTATTTGCACTGAGACAAGCCACCCAACTAACTGTTTCCCACAACTCCAAGAAATAGAAGATTGTGCAGCAGTGTTCCCTAGGAGACCATATCAGCAACAACAACAACCATATCCCCAAAAGAAGATTGATCCAGCATACAACTAAGGGTGGAAAGATCATTCGGACATGAGGTATGGCTCTGGACAACAATAAAGGCCCCCTTTTCAACCAAACTTCCAGCAGCCTCCACCTTACCAACAGGGTTTCCAACGACCCCAAAGGAGATTTGAAGCTCAAACGTCAACGAGTCAGCAACAAGGGAATCTCCAACATAAGGTAGACTCTAACACTGATGATCTTTTGAAAAAAAATTGTTCTTAATCAACATAATGAGCTAAAGAGTCAAGGTTCGGAGCTGAGGGAGTTAAAGACTCAAATGAGCCAGATTGCCACCGCCCTCCATGAACTTGTAAGTAAGAATTCCGGAAATCTACCTTCCCAACCCACTCCAAATCCAAAGGGGAATGTTAGTTCCATCACATTGAGAAGTGGGAAGCAAATGAACGATACATCTGTACCTACCATTTCACCGGGATTTACCTCAACTCCAGAGAAGTCGCATTCCATAACAACTGATGAGTAATCCAAGGAGAAAGATAAAGGTAAGAAAAAGATTGATGATGTTCCTCCTAAACCCCTTCCTTTTCCAAATAGGGTTGTTCAAACCAAGAAGATGGATGAAGAAGCAATTCAAAAGGAGGTTTTGGAAACATTCAAGCATGTGGAGATCAACATTCCTCTACTTGAAGACATTAAGCAAATCCCAAGGTATTCCAAATTCTTAAAAGAACTCTGCACCAATCAAAGAGGGATCAAGGTAAATGAGAGGATCAACCTTGGAAGGAATGTATTTGCACTCATTACACAAACTCTAGCGATTCCAACAAAGTGAAAGGATCCCGGGACATTCACCATCCCATGTACCATAGGGGAGTTGCACTTCTCTGATACTCTTTGTGATTTAGGAGCTTCAATAAATGTGATGCCTCACTCTGTATTATGTTCCTTGCTGGTTGGTGAGTTGAAGCCAACAAGAGTAGTGGTTCAATTAGAGAATAGAGATATGGTATATCTAGCGGGAGTCCTTGAGGATGTACTTTTCCGGGTAAGAGACATGATCTTTCTAGCAGACTTCTATGTTCTTAACATGGAGGATGATCAGGTAAGTTCTCATGACCCCATTATCTTAGGTAGGCCCTTCCTAAAAACTAAAAAACTATCATAAATGTCAATGAGGGTACACTTTCCATGGAATTTGGAGATGAAGTTGTGATATTTAATGTTATGGATTCCATGAAGTACCCCTCAGAGGACCATTCTTCTTTTGTTATCTCCCATTTTGAACCACCAAGTAAAAACCCCATGGAATTGGTTTGTCCTATGCTTAGGGAGATAATGAGTATTGGTTCTATTTTGATGTCTAAGAGTACTTATACACCCGTTTTTAAGGAACAAGACTCTCTAAGATTTGATTTTGAAATGGAATCATATTCTGATGTTGATCATGTGAACTCTGATTATGACATGGCTATTGAGTGTGCTGATGGATTTGGTGCTTTATTCTCTAATTGTGATGATTTTTATTCTGATACTGATGTTCATTGTGCAGATATGTTTGTTGCATCAATTTCTCCATCCATACATCACCCCCCTACATTGGAACTCAAGCCTTTGCCCCCAAATCTTAAATATGCGTACTTGCTGAGTGGTGATAGATTACATGTTATCATTTCTAGCAATCTCTCTTTTGAACATGAAGAAAAACTTTTGAATCTATTAAGAGATAACATTAGGAAAATTGGTTGGACATTGGCAGACATATCAGGTATTAGCCCCTCCATTTGCATGCATAGGATTCTCTTGGAGGATGAGGCTAAACCAGTGAGGAAACCACAAAGGAGACTCAATCCAACACTTTTGGAGGTTATTAAAAAAGAAGTTGCAAAATTGCTAGAGGCAGGTATAATCTATCCTATTTCAGATTCTCAGTGGGTAAGTCCAATTCAGGTTGTGCCGAAGAAAAATGGTTTCACTGTTTTAAAAAATGAAAATGATGAGTTAGTTCCTATGAGAGTTCAAAACAGTTGGCATGTGTGTATTGATTATAGGAAACTAAATAAATGCACTCGTAAGGACCATTTCCCACTTCCATTCATTGACCAGATGCTTGAGAGACTTACAGGTAGGACGCATTATTGCTTCTTGGATGGTTTCTCTGGCTATTTTCAGGTTCCCATTGCAGCAGATGACCAGGATAAGATGACATTCACCTGCCCATTTGGTACCTTTGCTTACAGAAGGATGCCATTTGGAATTTGTAATGCCCCAGGTACCTTCCAGAGATGCATGGTGAGTATTTTCTCAGATTTCATTGAGACCTACATGGAGGTATTTATGGATGGTTTTACAGTTTATGGATCCTCATTTGATGAATGTCTCTCTAGTTTTGGTGATGTGTTGCATCGTTGTATTGAGAAGAATCTGGTCTTAAATTTTGAAAAATGTCATTTCATGGTCGAAAAGGGAATTTTCTTAGGTCATATAGTCTCACAACGTGGCATTGAAGTTGATAAATCTAAGGTAGACATTATTTCATCCCTCCCATATCCTACATGTGTGCGTGAGGTTCAATCATTCCTTGTACATGCTGGATTTTATCGACGCTTCATCAGATATTTTAGTAAGATCTCTCTACCCTTATCTCGATTGCTTCAAAAAGATGTTGACTGCCATTTTGATGATTCATGCAAGGTATCATTTGATGAGCTAAAGAATTTTCTGACCACTCCACCGATCATACAGCCCCCATGGTGGGACCTTCCTTTTGAGCTTATGTGTGACGCCTCCAACTTCGCGGTTGGAGCTGTCTTATCTCAGAGGGTGGAGGGACGTTCACATGTGATCGCCTATGCATCGAGGACACTGGATTCAGCCCAATCAAACTACACTACCATGGAAAAGGATTTTCTTGCAGTCATATTTGCTTTAGATAAATTTCGTTCATATTTATTGGGCTCTAAAGTAGTTGTTTTTTCTAACCATGCAGCTTTGAGGTACCTCCTAAAGAATCTAGATGCAAAGCCTAGGCTGATTCGATGGATGATCCTTCTTCAGGAATTTGATATTGAGATAAAGGATAAGAAGGGTTCAGAGAATTTGGTGGTAGACCATATGAGTAGGATTACTCACACACTAGAGGATGACACCTTGGACCAGGTACCACTTCGGGACACTTTCCCCGATGAGAATCTTTATTCCATCTCAGGTATGCATCCTTGGTATGAATATTTAGTTAACTACATTGTTTCCTCTGAAATCCCTACAAATTTAAAGAAACATCAAGTCCAAAAAATAAAAATTGAGTCTAGGTTTTATGTGTGGGATGATCCTTACCTCTGGCGCCTGTGTAGTGACCAAGTCATTAGGAGGTGTGTTCCCGATCATGAGTTTGAGTCTGTTTTGAATTTCTGTCATACACTTGCTTATGGTGGACACTTTGGACCCCAATGGACAGCTAGAAAGGTTTTGGACTCTGGATTATATTGTCCTAGCTTGTTCCATGATGCCCATGTGTTTTGTAAGTCATGCTCTCGTTGCCAACACACTGGGACTATTTCTAGGAGACATGAGATTCCCCAACAACCCATACTATTCTGTGATATTTTTGATGTATGGGGCATTGATTTTATGGGTCCTTGTCCTAATTCATTTGGATTTTTTTACATTTTGGTTTTTGTTGATTATGTGAGTAAATGGGTGGAGGCTAAGGCCACTAGGACTGATGATTCTCATGTTGTTGTGGACTTTATCAAAGCACATATTTTTTGTAGGTTTAGAGTACCAAAGGCCATCATCAGTGACCAAGGGACACACTTTTTCAATATAAATGTTTCTTCCCTACTTCTAAAGTATGGGGTGACACACAAAATATCAACACCATACCACCCCCAAACAAATGGCCAGGCTGAGGTTTCAAATCGTGAGTTGAAACAAATTTTGGAGAAAACCGTGAAGCCAAATAAGAAGGATCAGAGCAAGCGCTAGGATGATGAATTGTGGGCATATAAGACAGCATACAAGACCCCCATTGGTATGTCTCCATTTTGGATTGTGTTTGGGAAAGCATGTCATCTCCCAGTGGAAGTCAAGCATCGGGCATATTGGGCTATAAAGAAATGCAACATGGAATTGGCCCAAGCTGGAATTCAAAGGAAGTTTCAAATTCAAGAGCTTGAGGAGATTCGACTATCATCATATGAGAACTCAAGGCTCTACAAGGAAATATCAAAAGCATCTCATGACAAAATGATCCAACAAAGGGATTTTCATGTTGGAGAGAAAGTCCTTCTCTACAGTTCACGACTGAAGCTAATGCCTGGTAAGTTGCGTTCCAGATGGTTAGTTCCTTATATTGTATCTAATATTTTTCCTTATGGTGCAGTGGAGATCACACAAGAGGACACTGGAAGGATCTTTACAGTCAATGGGAAACATTTGAGGAGATACATTGAGGGACTTCCTACTAATGTAGTGGATTTTATCACACTGCATGACCCCATCATCACTTGAGCACATCAGGCTGTTCCTAACCCTTTCACTTTTATATTATTTGTCCTATTTAAAAATTCTGCATTTCATGTCCATATATCATCTCATGGGTTCACATTGAGGACAATGCAATATTTTAAATGTGGGGGAGGGAACCTTTTAGTTTAGTAATTTAAATTGTTTTCCTATTTAAAAAAAACCAAAAAAAAATTGTGTGTTTTTCAAATTTTGTGTGTTTATTTTTCAATTTTCTTTGTGTTTTTGAAATTTTTGAGCTGAAATGATTCTCATCACAATTTTGAAATGCATATCAATGAGTGAAACTATTTATCCCTTGAAACTAAGCTTAAATGAATGCTGAAATGACATTGTTTCAAGTTCAAATATTTAGTAATTTCATGAAAAGTACACTGAATTTTGAATCCCATGCCACATCTCACTGTCTTTATATTTGAAATCACTTTTCTGTGAGGCTTCTAAACCATTATTTTCATATTCTTTACATTCACCTCACTTCTTGAGAGAACCAAACCATGCTTGATTTAACCAGAATTTGATCTATTCCTGTCAAAACTTGAGGGTTTGAGGTACTTATGTTTAAATGATTGAGGAATTTGTTTGGTATTAAAGCCCCTATTTCAAAGAATCATTTTTGTATAATGGACTACCTTGAATATTAAATCCTTTTATCACTTAGAAGTCATGAACAACCTGTTAGGTTAGCCACATTACAATCCAATTTTCCCTATCCAACCAACTCTTGAAGTTAAATTGCATAATCTAGTTGAGCTTAAGTGTGGGGGAAGCTGTCTTGTGTTGTGATACCACATTTTGTGATACTTCGGGTGGAAAATTAAATTCTGAAGAGATTTGTTTTCTACTGAAGAAATTCATTATATTGAAAGTTGTTCCTTTTCTGGAGCTTTCATGACAAGTGAAGTTTTGCCTTTTCTGGAGCTTCTAATTGAGGTGGAAAGCTGTGCCTATCTGGAGCTTTCAAGAAAATCATGTTTGAGAAGATTGACAATTTTTTATGCTGAAATGAAGAATGGTGTAAACTTTTCATGACTTTTCATGATGATGGAGCTGAATTGATACTATGGGGATTAATGAGGAGACCATATTTAAGTGAAAATTATATTAATGCAATTTTTCTTCAAAAAGAGTCAAGCCCTCCTTATTCAACCTCAGAATTTTTCACATCTAAATCATACCAACCGAAAGCCACAGAATAACCCTGAAAAATTCTCATGATAAACATATGTCCTTGACTCACATTGGGTAGCAATGTAGGAATCTATCAAGACTATGGTGACCCTTGTATGAGTTTGGATGAGAAATACATTGTAAAAAAATTGATATTTGAGTGATGAGAGAAAATTCAAGCGAGGTAAGTGTTTTGTGCATGGGAGGATAAATGAAGTGGAAATATATTGAATGATATAAATGGAGAACTTGAAATAAGGTTTTTTATGATGCATGATATCTTTTGATTCTTGGTGTGAAATTTATTAATCTCAAGGACATGTGTTTTAAAAATGGTTTTGATTTGATATTGATGTTTACTTGATATGAGGTTTTTCCCAGGAGTGAAAAAGGGTAAGTGTGGGGGAGTTGATAAAACACTATTTTATTGAATATTTTATTGATAATAAATGATATAATTTCCTCAAATTGTGTTAAATATGTTTAATTAGAAAGTATTTGGGATCAGATCATTCATTTGAATATTTGATGAAAATTCCAGTTTTACCCTTTATAGTTCACTGTAGTATTTCGAAGCTAAATATTTTTATATTTATTATTTGAATTTTAAATTTTGTAAAAGTTTTCCTAACTTAATTATCTACAACTTTTATTCCGGATACTAGAGCTAAAGAGTGCATTTGGTTGTTTAACATGGGCCATGAAATCAAAGTTGGGCTGGACTCGCCAGAATGAAAGAAGTTTCTATATTTCGGCCATAACTCCTTCTTATAGGCCTGGATTTAGCCCAACATTGGATAGTAGATAGAGAAACCATATCTGCACATTTGATCCTTCTGGATGGCCGGAAAATTCCCGCTTTTTGGTGGTCCAATGGGCGGTAAAAGTTGGAATAAAATATTTGTCCTAGATTCCTCATTCACACTTGAAACCATTTTGAACCTAGCCTCCCCACCACTCTATAAATTGGTTTTTTTCTCATTTGGTGGGGTTGGGACGTGCATTGGGAAGTTGAGGATATAGGAGAAGTGGATCCACTCCAATTATCCAACCATTTCAATGAGGGTAGCTCTTGAAGCAAGGATCCCTTCGACGAAGCCTTCTTCTTCTCCTTCATGTTGTAATGATTTTGTTTATGTAATAAACTTCGTTGTTCTTCTTTTATTTCTTCTATTTTATTATGTTTTGTTTAAATTTCTTCTCTTAGTCTTCCTCTTTGGGCTGGAATTCTTGAGTAGAAGCATTATTGGGTTATACCCATTATAAACCTTTTCACATGCAAAACGCTTCTACGATGATTACGCCACCCATGGAAGAGTAGTTCTTTTTAGTAATCGATCAACCTCTATCCTTCTTCATTCATTTATTTGGAATCAATGAGATACTGTAATTCTCATATTATGATCTATTAATTGAGTTTTTAATTTAAATTAAACTAAGCAAGCAATTGAATAGTTAACACAAAACACGTGAGGTCAGGAATTGTGTGAACTGTGAGAGCGCAACCTTAACCGGTAATTCAAAACCACATGGGATCAATTTGTAGAGTTCAAATATAATCCCTAAACTCAATTAATCCTCGTTTCCAGAGTGTTTACATGCCTTAATTTACCACTGACCATAATCTAATTTTAGAACATCAATCAAAGCAGGGTGTTGCGATTGCATGTTCCGATGTTAGCCTAAGGTTAAATTCACTTCAATCTTCGTGGTAAAGTAAATTCTTGTAGGGTTAAAGATTTAAAAAATTAAGGGATCATAATTAAGTGAATATTAATTTAAATGATAATTATTAATAAATGATTTAATTGGTAGAGTTATATCGATTACAACTTTTAAATATTGTCTAAAAAACATCTTTTTGTTGTGTCATTTTAATCGAACTTCATTTCAAAACTAAAAACAAAACAAAATAGAATCTTCTTCCAGCAAACTTCTTCTATATTAATAAACTATAACCAACCCCCATCCTTTAAAGTAGTTTTTTTATTATATTCTATTTTATTTGTTTTATAATACCTTTAATAAGTTGTTAAATTCACTTCCTCCTTTGAGAGACGACCTTGGTCAGCCACTCTGCTGCACCTAAGAACCCCAAAATCACATTAATCATTTGAGGGCGCCCACGAAATCACCCTATCATTCTCCCATCATGATCATTTAAAAATCATTTTTCATAAGTTTAGATAATTTTTTTGAAAGATATTTATAAGTTGAACCAAAAAATATTTCATCAATATATATTTTAACAACGTTTCTTTAAAAAATTCTTTATGAAATGGGTTGGATCATCACTTCCTTTAACAAAATTATTTTGAAGTAAATATTTGTAAATTATTTCATACCATGCTCTTGGGGATTAATTAATTCCATGGAGTTATTTAGTAAGTTTAAATACTATGTTCATAAAATTTATATCTTCAAAACAAAATGGATTTTTAACACAAAATTCCTCTTGAACATATCTATTAAGGAAATAACTTTACACATCCACTTGAAGAAAAGTATAATTAAGATGCACCGTAAAGGAAAGTAAGATTCTAATATATTCTAATCTAACTACTAGTTAAAAAAATTCATGATAATATATTCCTTATTCTTAACAACAACCTTTTTCAAGAAGTATGTCTTTATTTATAATAATGATTCCATTTTTATCACACTTATTTCTAAAAACACATTTTTTTAACAGCTACCTATAGATCTATAGAGAATTTAACTATGATCCATACATGGTTTTTTTCAAATTAATTGATCTCTTATTATATTGACCTTATCCAAAAATCATCACCTAAAGAATCATCAATTTTTTTAGGGTCAAATTATTATAGGAAATCTTGGTTCAAACATTTATTTATCAAGGAACTTATAGTTATAAATAATTGACATGCATCTCCAATTATGTAATCCAAAGGATGATTCCTCAATATCAACTGATTTTTGGGTAAATTGGTTAGATGATCATCAACTATCAGATTTATATATTCTATTGAAATGTCCTTTTGATATTAACAATCCATTGGAATATATATATGGGGATTTATAATTGGTACTTGTAGATTATCTTCTGGTAAGGATATAGAATATCTTTTAAAAACATCATTAGTAGTTTAAAATTCATATGGTTTTGCAAAAAAAAGGAAATGATTCACAATCTTTACATAAATTGTTTCCTCAAAAATATTAGTTCCTTTTTTAAAAACTCTATAAACATTAATAGTTGTTAAATAACCTATAAAAATTGCTTCATTAGTTTCAGAATCAAATTTATTTAACTAATATTTTATATTCAAGATGAATACTATACATAAAAAATATTAAGTATGAAAGTATTGGATTTCTTATATTTTATAACTCATAAGTAGTTTTATTAAAATATAATTGAGAAAAAAATCGTTTTATAGTCTAACAAGTAGTACTCATGGCCTCATCCCAAAAATGAATTGCAACAGAATACACACTTAGTAAAGATTCTATAATTTTATGAATAATTATATTTCTTATTTAAACTATTCCATTTTTTGGGGGTGTTTATAGTGTAAAAAAATTATGAGTAATACCCTTTCTACCATGAAGAGTTTTAAAATAAGAATTAAAAAAATCACCACCATCATCACTTTGGATCGTAACTAAATATATGTTTTTATCATTTCTAACTAAAACAAAAAATACCATAAAAATTTTAAATTCTTCATATATATGAGTGGTAAAATTAAACCATATAAATATTGTGTAATAATAAACCAAGACACATAAATAGTATTTACATCCAATAATTCTTGTTTTTATAGGACCAAAAACATCCATATGTATTAACTATAAAGATTTAATAGCTTAGACTTTACTTTTAGATTTAAATCCTTACTTATATTTCTTTCCATGTTAATAAGGATCATATAATTTGATTGAATTAAACTTATGTTCTGTTAATTCCCTAACATTTCATTTCCTAGAAAGTTTAGTTATGTTCTGGAAGTTACAGTGTCTTATCCCTCTATTCTATAAAAATATAAGTCTTTAGTTGAACTTAAACAAGTAAAGTTCTGATTACTTAGTTTTTTTATGTCTTTTGTGTAAATGTTTTAATGTTTGTCAATTGATAAAATTAAACCACCATCTAAACTTTTTATAGTACATTTTTTATTCCTAAAGTTTACAAGATATCCCTAATCACAGAACTAAAATATTTTGGAATGTTTGTCCATAAGACATAAAATATATAAAATATATGATATAATATATTTTCAATGAAAATAAATATCACTGATTCTGATTATTTCACCCTTTTCATTATCTCCAAAAGTAACCTTTCCTCCTTTGAACTTATTGAAACATTAGAAGTTGAAATTATCTCTAGTCATATGTGGAGAAAAAACATTATCCATATACCATTTATACCTACTACAGGTACTCATTATATTTTCCTAAAATAGATTAAATTAATTTCCTAGTACCCACATGTGTTTAGTTCCAGTTATTTTAGAAAATAAAATTTTAAAAATACACATTTCTATAACTCTTATATGTTATATATCTATTAGTTCATCTGAAATAAAATCTTTAAGGAAACCAAAAGACTAAAATTATTTAAATTGAAAAATTTACTCTAGTTACCTCCTCTTTACCATCTAGTACAAAAAGTTTCACTTTTAGTTACATAATAGTTTTATTGAAAATAAGGTTTATTAGAAGTAAAAATTATTTTGATATAAGTTCTAAAGGGTCTATTTGTTTATAAATTTAATCAAGTCAATTATTAGATGTAAATTTAAATAAAATTTTATTTAAATAAAAAACTTCTTATTTAATTTGAACAACCAAATTCTGATCATTTTCATTTAATTTTTGATCAACCAAAGTTTAATAAAAAATATTTCAATAAACTAAATTTAAATCATCTAAATTTTAATTTGTAGAATTAGTTTTTTAATCTACTTTAGTTGAATCTTTTTAAATTTCTAACATTAATTTAAAAATTATTTTATTAGCTATAATAATCTTAGCTTTAGTGTACTAATAATTAATTGGTAGTTTATCATTTTCTTGATTCATAAGAGTAACATTTCGATACATTTTATCTATAGAAGGTAAAGTTTCTCAATCTTCTACTGAATCGGCCTGTTTAACTTCATATGAGTCATATTTTTCATCTTTTGATAAGTTTGAATACTCATATTCAGTATTATAAGTAAATTTTGAAGGAATAGTTAAATTTGTAAGGGATTCTATAGTTACCTTTCCCATGAAGCATTTTTCATTCCTTGTATTTTTTAATTGAATCCAAATATCTTATAGCTTTATATTACAATATTTTTTAATGAAATATCAGAATATGTATTGTTTTCACTAGGACTATAAGTATCTAAATATGTTATCCTCTTTTTCCTTTGATTTTTGAATACCTTTTTGGATTTCTATTCTTTCTTCTTCAGTTTAGGATAGTCTATTATTATATGTCTTTCCTTATTATATTTATAACATATATATTCTGAATAATCCTTGAATATTCTATCTTTCTTTTCCTTCCTTTTGTTTTGAATAGTATTTCAAAAGTTTGAATTTTTTAAAAGGTTATTCATCCTTCTTGAAATTTCAGTAAGTTCATTATTGTTATCTTATAAATTATTTGGATCTAAATTCATTCATTTTCTATTTGAAATAAGATATTTTGAATTATTGGTAAAATTAATAGAACTATTAGAATAAGGATTTCTTGAAGTAGAAGTGAATGCTACTCCATTATTTATTCTCTCTTTTTTAGTATCTCTTTTCCATCTTCTCTCATACTACATTAATGTTCCAATTAATTAATTAAATCTAAAAAATTTCAAATTATTTGTATCATCAATAGTTTTCATCTTGGATTCTCATTATTTAGTCATAATAATGATAATAGTTTTAATGACTTTATCTTCAGATAACACTTTTTCACCCAAAGATTCTAAATTGTTGACTGTTATCATAAATCATTGATTCATATATGTTACTGTTTCTATAGGTTGAAAATAAAATTCATGATAATCATCTCTAACAAAATTTGTATGATTTTCTAAAACATTGGATGTTCCATAATGTTCTATCTCCTACGTCTTTAAAATTCCATTTTCTATCTCACATAAAGATATCCAGTTTTACATTTTCCTAGTCACACAATATAGTAAAGTATTATAAACATTATGTTTTACCTGATATTCATGTTTTCTTTATGAGAAATTTAAACTAAATCTTTCTTTATAACTTGGTAGTATAATTTCATCATGATAAATTTGTCAACTCTAGTATTAATGATATATGATTTCATACAATCATTCTAAAAATCATAATCAAATCTATCAAAAATAGGTGGTCTGGTCAAATTTTAATTTTTTAGTGTTCCAAATGATACTCCTTCCATAATAATAAATCTTTCCTCTACGAACACAATTAGTATAAGGAAACTGAAATGAAATTTTAAAAACCTAATGAAAATAAAAAATATATTTTTCCAAAAGAAAAATTTATAATCGTAGTAAAGACTGCTCTAATACCAAAAAGGTTTGGGTGTTATGGTGAACAACATACAAGTGTGGGTGAATTATATTTAAAAAACATAAAATTTTCAACCTCTTCAAGTATTATTATAAATGGATTTTCATATTACTGAGGGAATCAATGATTGATCAGTTTTTTAAATTATCGATGAGATAAAATATCATAGATCATAGTAACTAAAATAAGTACTCTATTGAATTACAATTTGCACAACATAAATTAAAATATTGTAATTTTATGTTATTGATGAAAGAGATAAAGCAGGAAAATTTTAAACTAACTGCTTTATAAAAACTAAAATTTATAAAAGAATACATTAGTTGAAGATAAAAACAAAACAAAGAGTACTAGTTAGAAAACCAAATACTTCTTTAAAGGATATTTAATAAAACCTCACTTTAAAACCAAATTGGAATGTAGATCCATAAAACTAATATAAGGTATCCATTCCTTTCAACATGTCATAAGGTATCCATAATTTTATACCTATCAAAAAATTTACCTTTATATCTCAAGAATCCCTTGACTATACCTATCAGTAGCATCTTGTACCTAAACTTACA
This sequence comes from Viscum album, assembly GCA_963277665.1. Classification (NCBI taxonomy): domain Eukaryota; kingdom Viridiplantae; phylum Streptophyta; class Magnoliopsida; order Santalales; family Viscaceae; genus Viscum; species Viscum album. The sequence continues at coordinate 1,497,552,022 of OY728142.1, forward strand.
ATCATTTAATGTTACCGATCTTTATATTCCTAGCCTCGAAAGCCATCGATCTTACAATTGATTTTCCCTCTATATTTCTATCCCCAGAATCCCTTAATCACATTGTATTGTATGGTATAACAATTAAAATAGAAAAAATTGATTGATTTACATAGATACCCTCACACAACAGTTTCTCTAAGCTGAAACACTATAAATTAAAATTACAATAATCAAAAGTGCACTCATAAACAAGAGATTGAAAATATTAAAGACAAAAAGAAACTTTAAGAATTGTTTATTCTCATATATTTAAATTTTTAATGCTTTAGGGGCATCTCTATTTATAGAAAATACTATAACAAACTCCAATTGTTTAATTTCTCAAAACTCGGGATCAACTGGAATAAAATCGGTAACACTTTATTCATAGGGACATAGCATGTTGCTTCATCAACAAATGGGTTGGTTCAGAACTACTGCAGTGTCTCTAAATAATCAGAAGACTCAGGAATGGGAAATATCACTCCCAAAAAAAATTATTAATAAAAAAGTAAATACAACAAAAGTGGGGAAACATGGGGTTAACAAATATGTGTGCACACATCACCACACACATCTGCATCCACCAACCCAAAAAAAGTTTGGTGTTGCAAAGGACCAGAAAGAGCTAACCTCTTCAATAGTTCACTTGGAAATAGCATTAGAAACCTGATTTTCCTCTCACAACCAAACAAAACTGCTCCACAAGCTTGAGATAGTCATCCCAGGCTGAAAGCATCCTCCATGGAACATTCCTTGAATGATTTCTAAGAGTTTGAACTGCTAAAGTTGAGTCAGATTCCATCCATAAAACCATAAAACCTTGATAAGAAGCATATAGGATAGCTTTTACCATTTCCTGTAACTAAACCTTGATTGCAACACCATTTCTTAAAAAATTGTAGAAACTGCATTTAACGAAGCCCCTATGAGTGCGAAAGATGCCACCATAGCCCAAAGGCCCCAGTGCACCCGAATCCACCCCATCAGCATTAATTTTCAGAAACTGAGAGATTAGGGTTATCCACCGTATATGCTTCATCATAAGAGGTTGCATGAATCTGCCAGAAACACCTAGGGTTTGAAAGACAACCCGATCTGAAACATCATTCCACATGACACCAATCCGAGCCAGTGCAAAAGAAATGAAACAAATTTGAATCTCTTTAATACCAACACAAGTTGGTGTGGTTTTTTTCTCAAAAAACAAGAGTGTTCCAAGCAGTCCAAATAAAAGAAACCAGTGCTGAAATTTCAGAGAGGAGCATCGGTTTTACCTGTGTACTACAATAAGCCCATTGAAGAGACTCTATGATATTCTCAAAGCTCTCCAAGTTAAAATAACATCCAAAAACTCCCAACAAGTAACTACATAAAAAAGATGAAGAGCTACATGAGATAAACATATGATCAATAGTTTCATCCACAACAAGAAAAAATAAGCAGAAAGGCACAAGATGAAACCTGGCCCACTGCAGAATCCTTTTCAAAGGAAGCCTGCATTTCCAAATCCTCTACATAAGAAGATAATGAGTCAGTGGAATAAAGGTGGTATGAAACATTAAAACCCAATAAGGGACTAGAAAATAGACATCACACATGGATCTATAATCCTAGTTAGTGGTAAAAATTCTAGTTAAACTGGGAAACCAAATCATAGTATCAATAGGAGAGTAATTGTAACTGTAAAATTCCAGCTTAAGATGACCTGAAAGAAACCTCTAAGCAGTGACATAATTGTAAAATTCAACAATAGAAAGATCCTTAAAATAAGAAGGGATCTCAATTTAATTAGCAATATCATGTGATAACCAAAAAAGCTTCCAGTAATTCAAAGAATAATCTTTACAAACCACCCATTTGGAGGATTATAAAAGGATAAAATAAGCATGTTTGATGGAGGGACATATCAAAGAGGGGACATAAAGTGAATAACCATATAGCATCTTCATCCCAAATATATGTCACAAAAATTCCAGAGAAAAATCACAAGAAGTAAAGAGGGACAAAGTAAAAATTTTAATGATATATTCATTAAAAAGATTAAGATCATTGAGACCCATGCCTCCCATGTCAAGAGGCCTAATACAATCACTCTATGAAACTATAATAAGATTTATTTCATTAACTGAACTAGTATAAATAAAATTCTGAATCAATCTTTGTACCACTTTAAGAAGAGATCTAGGCCATCTTTAAAGAGAAAAAATATAGACACACCTTGAGGTGATCATAGAATTTACAAGGTAGACATATCATTCCTAAGACATAGATTTATCTTTCTAGGTTTCCATTTGATTGAAAATTTTGAGATAGATGTTTTCCAAGTAACACATTTTAACTATACCCCAAAAAAGGTGTACCCAAAGATAATTAAAAGGTATAGATCCTCTCTTGACCCCAAGCTTCCTTTCCACTCTTTTTTTCTTAGAAAAGATAACCCCTTCCCCGAAAAACAAAAATTATTTCCCCCAACTGATAACTTGACTAGAAACCTCCTCGTAATTCTCAAAAGATACCTTAATGTATCGTATAGTGATTCTATCAGCCTTACCAAATAGATAAATATTATATTCATATAAGAGGTGTAAAGGATCAAAAGGAGATCTTCCAACATTCATTTGTTGATACAAACCAAAATTCACAAGATCAGAAAGACATATACTTAAGTAAACCTCTACAATAGAAAAAATAAGGCCATATAAGGGATATCCATTTCTCACCCCCCTAGAACACTTAAAAAATCCTCTAGGAGATCCATTTAAAAGAACATAGAGCATAGAAATATTAAGAATGAATCTAATCAAACTGATACAACCATTAGAAAATCCATGCATTCTTAATACCGAAAAAATTAAACTCCACTTCATTGTATAAAAATCCTTCGAAATATCAACCTTAAGAGACATATTACCATAACTCGCCTTTTTTTAATTATATTAACAAATTCAAAACCGTGTATAAAAAATTTGAATATTCCTTCCAGGAAAAAAACCAAATTGATTAGTATAAATAAATCCTTTAACAATACTCCCCAATATGTTTTCCATTATTTTACTAATTGCTATCGAAATAGTATTCTTAATGGCCATAGTTCTAAAATCTCATATATCAAGAGCATTATTCTTCTTTGGAATCAAAGAAATAAAACTGGCATTAGATCCAAAAAAATGGAAGCATGATAAAATAAATATCTAACTACATTAACAAACTTAGTGTGAATAATGTCTCAATAAATCATAAAATATTATTAGACAAACCATCTATCCCTACCACACAATCAGTATTCATGGAAAAAATAGATTTCATAACTTCTTCCTTAGTGGGTACATGAGTGATCATATTACTCTGAGAGGGCTCAACCATAGGAGATATATTCCTAAACATTTTATGAGATATATCATCCACTTATTCCTTGTAAATATATTCAAAATAGGTACAAGCAGCACTAGAAATATTATTTTTATAACTGAAGATAACCCTATAAAACATGAGGGAATTAATACCAATTTTCACCTTCTTCTCCCTACGAAAACAATGAAAAGGTCTTGCGTTTTTATCACCTTCTTTAAGACACTTGAAATTATATTGATTCTGAGAAAGGTTTTCCTTTAAATCCAACAACTCATCAAATTTAGAAAGAGAAAGCATCTCATCCCTAGAGATTACCTCCTAACCCATAGTAAGTCTTTAAAAATGTAGAATATTAGCCTATTAACTTTGAATATCATGACCAAGTCTCAAGAAAAACTGCTTAATCCACACTTTGAGCTTTTCCTTCATAGGATTTTTCTTCGTAATCATGATATGAAAAGGGTTTCCAATGAATGTGGTCCCTCATACCTCAATAATAACCTTCCCGTAGCCTAGAATAATTACCTAGGAATTATTAAACTTAAAAGTTAATGGAGGTGATCTCAAACTATTAACCTATAGATCCATTAAAAGAGGATTATGATCAATGTGAACTCTTGGTAAAGTAATACCACACAAAGAAAAATCATTATTTCCCCCATACACATGAAAGAAACACTTATCAATCTTGTTTGCTTTTATCTCATTTAGAGTATATTGACTCCAGGTAAAATCATACCCCATGATTGGGACCTCAATAAAGTTATAAGTATCAATAAAGGTATATAACTTGTTGGCAGCCAGCCTATTGATGAAACTCCCTCTTTTTTCCTCAAGCTAAAGCACTGAATTAAAATCACCAAAAACAACCCAACTCTACCTCATATCCAGATCTATACTCTACAGAGCTGACCACAGATCACATATTGTAATATACTAATTCAAAGCATATAAAAAAGTAAAAGACATATAAAATCCATTCATCCCAACATAAATATTGATTGATTGCTTCTCATGAAAGGAGGAGATCAAAGAAATACTATCATGTTTCATGTAACACCCCGACTCCTCTAGACAGAAGCCGGTGTATTACTTGTGATATTGGCATGGTTAGAAGGAATGAAAATCCTGAAAGAACGATCAGTTTAGTAGTCTTGAAGAAACTAGATACATAGATGTAACTAAAATTACATTGGAAAATGTTACAAAGTACAATACATAACAAAACTAACAACGGCATCCCCAGGAACTCAATAAAATATCTTCTCTTCATCACCTGTTGAAAGTAGAAAATGAAAGGGGTGAGCTCAAGCACTCAGTAAGGGTTAAAAATTGCAGAAGAATGAGTACAATAATAAGTGAATCATAATCAATCTGACATAATCAAAATGGCATAGTGAATAAATAAACAACTAATTCCATTAATAAACTGAGAATGAAACTGCATCCATAGATTTTTCATAGTGAAAACCTCATGGATAATAATAATAACTGATAATGAATAAATAGAATGCTTATTAATTAGATTTCATGTATCTGGAACATGAACCATAATACCGTAAAAATGGTTTAGTTCTATGGGTAGAAACCTGTCTGATTTTTTGGAAACAAACTAGAAGGGTCTATCGCCAAACTGTTTTGTCTCATGAGACATAACAATTCATCGAGGGGATATAGTGGGCCTCACCCACCTATAAATCTAAATAATTATTTATAAATATATTCAATACAAGAGAAATATGTATTCACATTATCCGTATAGAATAGAGGATACAGATTCATCAACATTTCCACAGTCAAAACATCATTCAAAATAAATACCATATGTAAAATGGTATACGGCTTAGAAAATAATAATGTCCATGATATGAGAATATGGATATTTAAATGGAATATAATTTCAATTGAAAAGTGATCTCATGTGGGAATTAGTTACACCACATAAGAAATAGTAGGTGCACAATTACTAATCAAGTCACAATGTAGTGAAAATTGAGACAAAGCTTATTACCGCGTTGTATTTAATTGAGTCATATGAAAAAAGTTAATAACCAAAAAAAGAGTCACAGAATACAATTAATATAATGAGAACCATGATAACATATGTCAAATTTTATTACACCTATTTCACATATAAGAAATAAGAGGCTAACAATGAAAATCCCACAGAATTGAAGGTGAGATGAGAAAACCTCTTACAAACATTTTGGCACGGTAATGAGTGTTCTTGCGAGGGATTAATAAGAGATAAAAGGTTATACCATGATTTATATATCATAAGGTCAGTATGGAGGACATGAGAAAACATACCCCATCATTAGAAATTAAAAACAAAAGCACACAAGATAGGGTGGATTGTTGAATAAAAGTGAGAGAGAGGATCCCTTACAAAAAATATATCGTTAGATTGAGGGAAAATAAATGACATAATTATGTGTGAAAAACATAAACCCACACAATAAAAGTGGATATAAATAATAAAACAATCATAGGTCATTCATACATATTCTTGGAACAATGTAACCAATGAAACAGATGTTTAACTCAAAGAATGAAAATTGAGTTAAGCAATCCCTTACCTTATGCTTGAAGGTGTTCCTGACTTGTTATTAAAGACCTGAATAAACAAATTAGGATTATTAATTCATAAGTCCAGAACCTATTTTATATGTAAATGATTTATTATAATCCCTTTTAGTTCATTATAGGCCTTTTTATTGGTTATAAGGTTCAATTTCACTGTTCAGGCTCGTTTGTTTACTTGGTTTTAAATGATTGTTTCACTTATATTCAAGTTAGGATAAATATATAAGATGGATGTGGTTGTCCAGAAATGAATTTATAAAATATTAGTGAACATCTATGAGATTACATGGTTTACACTTAATTCGGGTTACTTAGATTGAAGTTGAATATATATATATATATGACCTTAGTGATAACCGTTTTGGTTAATTGGTGGGTTTGATTATGATGAACATGTTTTGCTTAATAACTTAATACCATTTGTGTAAAAGTATTAAAGAACTAAAAATAGAATATATTACATAATAATCTGGTTTAACCATAAAATAAATGGTTTCTAGACCAGAATTAAATATTATAATAGAAATCGATAAACCGTTGTCCTTGAATGTGCTAAATTAGCACATCTCAAACAGTGCTTTCATTTCTTTCAAATAAAAGTGGGGAAAGGAGAGAAGATGATGGAATATATACCATTAGAATGAAAATATTCCAGTACATGTATTTTACTGGATTTATCACACTATTTTGGTGAATGGAAATGAGAAAAGAAACAAAAATAAAAGAACTTAAAAGAAAAGAAGGGATTTGAAAGTGGAATTTACCTCTCGAGACTTCCTCCTTTGAGAACCTCTTAAGGAGAGAGGTTTTGGTCTTTTTATGAGACCAAATCTTGATGGAAATGGGGGAGGATTTTGGGAAGGTATTTGGATAGAATTTGGAGAAGGAACAAGGCTTTAGAGGAGTGAATGGAAGGGGGTGAGAGGGGGTTTTTATAGTGGAGGGGAGAGGGGATTTCTTAATATAAAACTCATTATTTTATTATTTCTTCTCAAGACAAAAAATAGTGAGTATTCCATGACCAAGAACAGTAATATATTCATGTTACTTCTAACCAATTGGGATTACATCAGCAAATCATCATCAATGACTCAATTAATCCATTATTTGGAATTAATTGTGAATTATCAGATTTTACTATTCACCAAAAATTCAAGTATTTCAGAAAAATCCCAAAAATTTACCCTAACCATTTATTGACATGTAGAATTCAAAAATAAAGTCTATTTTTCAAAAATAATTTTCTAAATATGATTAATTAATTTTTTAATTAAATCATTATTTAATTGAAATATATAAACACCTAAAATATTCATCTTCATATTTAGGGTGTCTAAATTCATTTATACACTCAAGGGTATGGATACCATTCATAAGAGTCATATTAATATTCATTAGGGTAAGTTAAAATTCCTAAGGGTAGGATACTATTCATAAGGGTAGGTTACTATTCACCGAAAATTAAGTTAATTCTATCAGACTGTAAATATCATCTTGAACACAACCGTGTATATCAGATTTTTAAAATTCAAAACACAGAGCGGGTAAATTTAAGTTTAGTGGCTAAGATATAGTTATCTCCTCTAAGTAACCATGTTTTGTTCCATAGGGGCTCAATGATTCATGAAATATAGGTTGCCTAATGAATACAGTGTATTTAAGAGAAACATACCAAAAATGTTTGGGGTGCTACATTTCAAGACCCAAAGAAAATCTAAAGAATTATGATGATCATTATTAAAAACCAAATAATAACCAAGGTTTGACCATTTGAAGGCTTTCCATTTTCTAAAATACATTCTAGGATTAGCAATACCAATGAGACAAGGTTTATTGGCCACAAAACAATTACCAAGGATTGTGACTATGGGAGAATTCCCAAGCCCCTATAAATTCCAAAAAAAATATCTTCATGAAAGAAGATATTTGGACATATTATTAGGCCCATCCTGTCATTGAATTTTCACTTGATTATTCTGTTTCCCTCTCCTCTTCTTATTCTCCTTACCTATTTCAGGTAAAGCTATAAATGATGAAGAATTTTCCAATGCGTCAGGAGTATAGATTATAACCTTTAAAGATTAAGAATGTTCTTTATAAGTAGAATCATACTTATCATCATACCAGTAAGAACCACTCAGAGTAATGAAATTATTCATAGATTGGACCAGTTCTTGACTGACCTGCATAAAAGGATTCCTTGCATCCTTAGACAAAGGAACTTAAGAGAAGGAACCTTCTGTATCAGACAATAATTGTTCCTTAATATCACTTTTCTTAAGACCATCAGAAGATTGGGGGATAGAATCTTTCATAATGTTCAAACCAACAGGATCATTCAAAGCTGACTGAACCAAAGGATTCTTGGGTGACTCCACCTTATCCTCATCCGAACATGAAGTATGTACAGGAGTGTACTCATGTTCCTAAAAATAAGTCTTAATAGGAGTGGAGCCTTCATTTATCTTAATAGAAGATCCACTTGGATCTATCTTCTTAGATTACTCTAAAATAACCACATCAGATCCTGGAATAGGATCAGCAACAACCTGTCACGACCCGCCTTCACCAAAAGGAGGGAAGGGTCACTAGATTGTCAGGCCCTTCCTTCTTTAAGTTGAAGGAGATATAATGACCCCTGAAACCCACCTTCAATAGGTCCCGGAGTGGCAATCAGCACCAAGGGTATATAATCACACACCAAATTTAAGCCATTACCCTTTTTCTTTTAATGGGATTGGGAGATAAGATAGTAAATCCCAAAAACACCCAAGCTGAAAGTAAAGGTAAAGCCAAAAGTAAACCATTCCCATATGCATGTTCAAAAGTAAGGGTTAAAAGCCACAAAACTCCAAAAAAAGTAAAGTACCAAGAAAAGGAAAACGAAAACAGAAACTGCCCCAAGGTCCAAGCTAGTACGGTCCCGCACGATCCCTGATGTCCTCCTGGAAACCTGAAAACAATTTTATATACGTAGGGCGAGCATACAAGTACACTCAGTAGCAAAAACCAAAGACTCTCCTGCACAAGTGAGGATACATTCTAATGCCCCGTGGAAAAAAGAGATAACCAAACACCTAACAAGGTAAACTATCCACCCAAGCCTCACCAAGGCACACTCCCCAAATAATGAAAGACAATTAAAGTATAGTAATAGCACATCGATGTTTGGGTACCCCATGCCGCTTTCCCACTGGTTATTGAAGACATCCTCTGCATCGAACAAATCCTACCATTCTCACCACAGTCCCACTACCACATCCGCCCGCACACACCTGGGCCACAACCACACATCCCACCCGCAGACACCTAGGCCACAACCTCTATCCCGCCCATAGACACCTGGGCCACAACAACCTCACGTAACCATGCCCACAAACACCTAGGCCAGAACAACCACTGCTACACCCAAAGACACCTGGGCCTCATCCCGAAGATACTTGGGAAACAAACTACCTGTAAACACCTGGGCCAACCACCGTAACCACCCTGCCAGAAGATTCTTGGGCTAATAATGGACCTCATGCCATCACAGCCTGCCTGAAGATACTTGGGCTATCCGGGAAAGGGAGCAGAAAAGAGCTAATAACCAGCCACTAATAGAAGTGTTGGGAAAAACACCCTCCCCCATGAAATGGGGGTGTTCGACACTAAGTTCTCAACCTGGGTGGGGCATGAATAAGAAACATAAGAACTATAAAATATATGTATAAGTAACAAACACTCAACCTAACCTAGGGTTTCTAAATCCAATCGAATCACAAGCACACTCTTCCCTATTCATAGAAAGCACACTGCTCACAGCCGTGTCACAACTCACCCCCTAGAACCAATTCCCATTTAATCTATTCTTGCTTCCATGTTCAAGTAATCTCATTTAAATAAATTTCTGCACTACTGGACAACTAACAGCATAATAACTAACCAAGAGAAAAAGTTAAAGCCAACAGCAATTTAAGCATTCACACCTGGTTCTCTTGCAAAGTCACAACAAAAAAGGGATAAGTGGGATCCCTCAAAGTACTGGAACCAAAAAAACCCGAGATACATCCCCATGTTCTCAAAATCCAAGAGCCAATGGTTTCTCAACAACAGAGTATCCCACCCCAATTCATGATATAATCAGAGTAATCACACAGCCTCAAATTCACAACTAGTGAAAGTATAACAATAGGGGATCCCATCCCCACCCGCATCGCCCCAGCAATCGGCCTGTGAAAGAAACAACCAAACCGCTACCACCAACACAAGGTAGGGCCATGAAGGTATTTTCATATTTACAAGATTTAACACACTCCATGGTTTCAATTCCATTGTGCTTTAACTGGGGATATCACAAAAAAGGTTCGATCCTGGTGCTTTCAATTTTTTCAACCGAGTATACGTAATTATCCAATTCCATGTTACGGTTATTTAAATATCCAAAAACACCGAGGCTCATTAGGGAACAGAGAAATACCACCAATGGCCATGATTTTCAGTGAGCATAGGCCCATATAATTCACAACATATATCAAAAATAAAAGAGAACAACAAGTCATCAATCACACCCCCTTTCATTCTTTAAAGGTCAGTTCACTATCTTCGTTAAGTTCGGTTTCATCAATTTCCACAGAGACAAAAGAATTACCACCCCGCATGATACACAGAAGGAGAGACCAAGGATAGAATCCCTACTTGACGGATCAAGGATCGACATTAAGTCCTCGCGTGAGTAGTAGGAACTCCATGGAATGTGATCAAGGAAAAATTCGAGGGGTTACAACTTCTCGGGAAGAAGGGTACTCCGAGCGTAGGGTGATCAAGAAAAAGAAATGTAGGTAGAATCCTTTAGGTTATAAAGGCTGAGATACAGAATTCCCAGGATGGTTAAGATGCGGAAAGAAAAACTCAAAACCGCGTAAGAAGAGAGATCATGGGTTGACCACGCGGCTGGGCCACCCCACACGTAACTTAAAAGGTCCCCACCCTTCGGGACGGTTAAAACAGATGCACACCTCACCAATAATTTAATTTAAATGTCATTAATGGGCATTAATGGGATTTAAAATAGGCTTAAAGGGGTCAAAACATGGATTAAAAACTAATTTACGTAAAAAGGAGGCGCTGCTGGAAAACCTGTGGGGGTAGGTGAGAGCTACCGGAAGCTGAGAGCTACCGGTTGTCGATAGCTACCGGTAGCCAAGAGCTACGGGTTGGCGACAGCTACCAGTAGCTCTCGGCTATCGGTTGGTGACAGCTACCGGTAGCTAAGAGCTACCAGTTGGCGACAGCTACTGGTAGCTAAGAGATACCGGTTGGCGACAGCTACCGGTGGCCGAGAGCCATCGGTAGTCGAGAGCTACCGGTACCCCAAGGTCACCGGTAGGCTAGGTCTACCATTAGGTCGAGGCTACCAGCAGGCCAAGGCTACCGCTAGGAGTCACCGAGAAGCTGGGATGGCCTTCCAAACCACCCAGAACACCTCAAACATTAGATTTTTATCAAGTAATGGACCCCAAAAACCCGGGACATTACACAACCTATGTTATATCATGAGTAACTAGATCAATAGTAGGATTAAGAGGATCAATAGAAGGTCCAGGATTTTTTTCACTTTACTACTCCAAAAAAAATCATCAATGTGACCTTTAAGCTTTCATAATCCACATAATATATTCCTGTTACATTAAAAATTCAAGTGACCAAAGAAATGAAAATTGAGACAAAACTTTGGCTTACGTTCATATTGGTGTGATCATATGAATTATGTGTATGTATAATCATGTTTTTTCTATCTCTGACAAAGTATCAACATAGGACATGAATCATATCAATCTTACATACCTAAATTCAATTATTTTAAAATTTTATGACTAAAATGAGGAAATATATTAATATATGAGTGTATATATCTTTTCATTATCTTAAACTTTATCAATCTCACTCAATTAATGGTTATTATATAAAAAATTTATTGTAGATAAAAAAATATCAACTCATCCTTAAAAAATATCTCACCCATGATTAGTAACATAATAACTGAACATATTATTTGTTTTAACTACATAATTACCTATTATAGAAGTTAAATCATGAGATTTACCATTTCAAAAGTGCTTTTAACCTTCCATTGAAACGCAACATGAGTATGGTCCCTCAAGTGATACAACAAATATATCAGTTGGAATATTTTTGAGATTTCACTCAATTTGGATAGCATTCAATTCAATAAGCCTCTATTGTAACCTATAAGATCATCATATTTTTAAAACAGTTTAAAACACTAACTCGCATTAACCATGCTTCATATCCCTTACTTATTTGATGTTTCTTAGAATATAAGGTACTTTACTATTAAGATATTTGTTTTCATGTTACAATATACTAAAGAAACAAAACATGAGAAAATGATAATGGATGAATAATTGTTATTTATTAATAATTATTTTTTTACTTAATAAAATCAGTATATCATTCAATATCTAATGACTTGTTTTCATGGAATAATTTTTAAGGTGAAAATATAGGGTGTTTAGGTAGTGTGTAATTGGAAAGATCATTAGTTCTGAATGCCAAAATGGTCAAACTAGAAAAGTTTATAAACATATGAATTTATTTTATATATATATTCTTTATAAATAATATTTAATCAAGTTAAACCAAATTTTTAATCAAAATATATGGACATATTAGTATAATAATATTAAATTTTCTCTATATAATAAACATTATCACACCCTCATACTCAAAAAAATATTCTTCTAATTAACGTTGTATGGACAAGATAGTACTAACATGGGTGGGGTTTAAGGATACAATTTTGTTCAATTTATAATTATTCATTGGATTCACTAATAAACACTATATTATTATTTATTTCTTGAATATAATAGATATTCATGGAAGGAAATTGATCGTATCATTATGATTTATGTTCGGTTTTAATTCAATTGAAACAAAAAAAATGTGTTTGTGTTTTGATGAATTATATAAAAAATGAAATTTTATATTATAAATAAATAAATAAAATTCAAAATTTTAATAAATTATTTAAGTATTAAATTGGTGGAATTGGTATATTGAGTTATTTTGTTAACTATTTCATGAATATTAGTGAATTAATAATATTTCATAGATTCTTATCATGAAATATTCATTCATGATTGATAATTATTGAAGATATATTAGAAACTATATTTACTCTTGTTATATTTAGGATCCATTGTAATGATTATGGAAGAGTTTTTTAAGGACAATTTTACAAGGATAATGTTATTATGATTCAAAATACTTAAAAACTTGGCACTTGGTCTTATGAGTTTCCTAAAATTTTATAACAATAAAAATAGGTGTTATCTATAACAAAATTTTTATTAAAACTATGGGTATAAGATTATCTTTTCCCATCCTTTTATAAATTAAAGTGATATAGTTTTAAATAAAAAAATATTCATTTTTTCACAGTATTTTAACCATGGAAATAGAACACATAAAAAATGTTTGATCCTTAAACCCAAATGCTTCTCCTTATCCCACTCATCCCTCTCTACCATTAAACCCTGAACATTAAACCTTGATCCCTAATCGTACCATTATTTTTTCTCTCGACCTCACACTAAACCCCAATACCTAGGCTTATCATCGTTCCCTCCCCTGATACCTCATACCCATCCAAAATCCTTTATTTTACCTCTCCATCATTTCTTTAATCTATATTTCTCCTAATCATAATCATTATAGATATTATCTCTATCATTATTCTCACTAATATTTATTTTTTAAAAGTCACTAGAATTAATTTTTAACATCCCTTACCATTCATAATGGTATTTCTTAAACATTGTCATGGTTTTCCTTTTCATTGTTTGGGTAAGGGTTGAGTTTGGATTGGGAGGATACCTATAATGGTAAATTCTAACACTTAATGGATTTTTCAACTTTAAACATGGTTTTTTTGTAAACTTATAGGATATTACATTATGTGTAACTAGCTTACATGCCATGTAATTGATACCGGGTGCAAGCCATGAAGTTTGGTTCACAGTGCGGTGGGTACACGTCATGAATTCCCATTACATGACGTGATATATTTTCTAGTAATTTTTTAATATATAACGATAGGGGTTTCATCAGTTATGAATCTCAATCATTACATGATGTGAATAGGGGTTACATGTCGTGTAATAACCCAACTTTAAAGGGGAATTACATATTTGACACATCTTCACCATTATAGAAGTTAATCATTTCTCAGCATGTAACTGGGTTACACTCCATGTAACACCCCTAAATCGGCTATAAAAGGAAGGTAGCACTTGGTTATTTCTTCATTTTATCCTCTCTGATTCCCATTCTCTCAACCCAATTACTTCCCTAGTTATTCTTGGATCCTTCCAACCCTTCCATAGCCATTCCTTCGGTGATCAATTGTCATTACTTTGGTGGGTGATATCTGGGTAAGCATTCTTCATCGTTCTTCACCTATATCTCTTTCTCCTCCCATGGGTTTTCAATAGATCATCATGTAATTTATGGATCTATACCCTATGATGTTGGACCATGCTTCTAGATTGAGTTTCAAGGTTCTCTACACCTTTGTTCACATTGATGGGTGTCATTGTAGGTTTTGAGTTCTGGGAAGAGGTAAGTGGTTCCATCCCAATTTTCCAAATTGATTATTCTTAAATTGCATAATTTATTTCAATTATTGATTTCAATTAAATTTCTCAAACTTTCTTTCAATTAAATTGATATAAAACCTGATTCTAGTGAATTTGGAGATTTGAAATGGTTTTGGCATGAAAATTTGGAAAACCCCCAATTTCATTTAATTAGGGTGTGTTTATGAAAGTTGGATAATTTAAATTGTTTAATTTTAATTGTGGATTTTATGAAAATGGTTTCAATTAAATTTTTCAATTTAATTGTGGAAAATGAATTGTGAAAAAGATGGAATTACTTTGGAATGGATTTAAAATTTATAAAAATGAATTAAAATGATTTGATAGAAACCCAGTGGTTTTATCTTGTGAAAAGTGAATGTTTTTTATTAAAATCCTTTTTGGTTTTAAATAGAAAAATTGGCATTTTGAAATGGAATAATGAAATTTAATTGAATAAATTTCCCATCATGTAAGAGTACATGAAATACTTAGGTAGTTGGTAAGTTATTTAGATACACTCTACACTATTAAAATGTTCTAAAACATACATGTGGTGGGTCATATCCCCAATAGGAGGGTAGCAAGTCACCTGTATCCAGTGTCAGGGGGATGTTAGTGTACTAATTTTTTTGAGATCACTTAAAGATTGTAGAATCCTATAGTTGGTTAATACTATCAAGCCTACTTAACATATGACTGTGTTCCTCCCTTGATTATTTATATATGAGATATAAATGTATGTCAATGTTATAAAATTGATTTACATGCCTTTTCTAGATTCACATAAATTTTTTGATGTAACTATTTTATTTAATACACTATTTTAGAAATATATCTCTTTTAAAGTAAATCATGTGCTTTAAAAGTATTTTCCATCATTTTAAAATTGTATAGAACATTTTTATTAAATATTCTCTTGAATTTCTAAACCTGTTTGTTTTGAAAATTGAAATCTTTTTTTGGATAATCTATATTTGGAATCTATTATGGAATCTTTGGTGGTATCCTACTGGACTTAAGCTCACACTCTACTTTTTCCTTTTGGTGTTATTAGACTTTCTTTTTCCAAGTTCAATCAATGGAAAGGGATCTCTTGGAGGTGGATATAGCTATTGAGCTTGGGACTTGGTGATTCCTTTCCATAGGTACCTTGGAGGTATTTTTTCTTATTTTTGGTACTTGGGTTATATTACATTGGTATTTTTAAGCCTTATTATATTCTAGTACTTTACTCCCATTGGATTTTCTTTTATATGCATATTGACTTGCATGTCTTACTTATGCTATGTCTTGTGGAAAAAATCATTCCCACTTGCATGTTGTATGATGTTAGGTGCTAGTCGTCAGACCATGGGGATTAGAAACTCCCTTCAGGCTTTGTCAGGGTCGGCTCAGTTATTGGGTTACCAGGGTACCGAGCTGGTTTCTGACAAAGTGTAATTAGATGAGTCTATTGATATTTTTTCTTGAAGTGAGTATGAATTTTTGAATTTTTTTTGGGACTTAGGAGGTATTTTTGATTGAGTGTATGGCTAGATATCATCTCAATAATCATTTGGTTTCTAGGGGTGGTTATGGAAGGATGTATTATGGATTATTTCTAGTCCTTTCCCTATTCTGATTTGGATAGAGTAGACTCTAAATATGGTTATCCCACCTGTTCTAAATGATTTTTCCCTTATTACACTATTTGAGAACTACTTAATGTCTTCCTTCTATCTACTAATGTTTTCTAGCATCATGCCTCTGAGAATACATGAAACTTGGATCTAGGAGGAAGCAGTTGTAGAATCGTAGTAAGAGAGTATTCTAGTGGACCCAAATCTAGTTGAGGTTATTGTGCACATTGTCCATGCTCTGGGACAGGCACCACCTCTAGTCCTCATTCAAGATCTAGTTGTGGATTCTTTGGGGGTATGTTCTTCAAAATCATTCTCAAGAGTTCCTTCTCCTGAAGCAACCAATTTTCAATGTCTCCACTAATCCTCAACAAGCTGAGGAATGGTTGAGAAAGATAGATTGTATGTTTGAGTTCTTAGAAACACCATACGTGATTAAGGTTAAGTATTACACCTTTGTACGAAAAGAAACAAGAAGGAGATGGTGGGATAAAATGGTGATAGAAGGGAAGCATGAGGGATTATATTAGAAAAACATAAAAGTTATTTTCACCAATCAATTCTGTATAGATTCAATGGGTTTGTCTATGGTTGTAGAGTTTTTCAATCTTGAGTAGGCTGATAGAACCATGACTGAGTATTCAAATCACTTTATTTATTTGGTATAGTTTTCTCCTAAGATTGTATCTAATAAAAAGATAAAGTCTCAATGATTATAGTTAGTATATTGATCAGATATATATTCTTAGTTTAATTTCTAAAGTTTACCACTTATGTTGACAATCTAGATAGGGTGATGATACTTGAAATGGACTTGGCTGAAAAGTCATGGTTGAAGGGAGTTCATTTTTCTTACAATGGCAGTATTAGTTCCTTCAACATAAAATTGAAGCTTGATGATTCTTATAGCAGTTCTCAATGGAAGGTTCATTATAAAACTAATATATCTCTAGGAGGAATTTATTTGACTTTCTATCAATGTGTCAAGACATGACATTTTAATAGGGTTTTCACTGAGGCACCAAATAATCGTATCTCTTTCAGAACTTTACGGAACTTACAGAAATTCTTCCATAATTTCTCTACTCCTTATAGTGGAACATGATCATAATCTCCTCCTAAAACTACAAGGAAACTAGATGCTTCATGAATAAATGGGTTCCAGCCATAAGAATATGGAATGAAGCTTCTTCATATAGTGGAAGATTCTTCAGAGGAAGAATACATGGGTCCAGCGACTGTGAGAGGTACAATTACTATAGAATCATTATTAGTGACTATTCTATTTGTTACTGGTGCATCTACTTCATTTATTTCAACCTATATTTTTAATCTTCTTAATCTTTATATGGAGAAACTATCTTCTATAATGGATATTACTACACTCCTTGGTACGAAGTGAGATAAGGTTTTTTGTATTCCTGCTTATGTCTTCTCTCTTTTAGATGTCGAGCTTGCTTGGAGCATTCTGGTTCTCGACATGAAATCTCTTGATGTTATATTTGGGATAGATTAGATAATTTCTAATATAGCCTGGATGGACTGTTATCTTCTATGGGTATACTTTAATACACATAGTGGTGTGTCTTTTGTCTTTCAAGGACATTGGGACCTAGGGTCAAGCGGAGTCGGACCTTATTATTTGGAGTTGGGGAAAGTGTTTTCTTTTGATATCGAGTGGTAATATTTGTTCAATTATATCCCTTCGGTCATCATCGAGTTTTCTAATCTATTTCCTTTAGATTTCTATATTCTTACACTTGTTAGGGAAGTTAAATTCTCCATTGAGTTAATTCCTGGTACTTAACCAGTTTCAATTCCCTCGTATTTCATGGAATCATCAAAAATGAAAGAGCTAAAGTCCCAGTTGAATGATCTTATCAAGAAAGGATTTATATGCCCAAGTCTGTAAGATTAGGCAGCACCTGTTCTCTTCTCTAAGAAGACAAATGGATCTCTTCGCCTATGCATTGATTATTCGAAACATAATCGAGTCATGATAAAGAAAAAGTATTTGTTGCCACATATTGATGATTTATTTGATCAGCTAAAATTTTTGAAGCTGTTTTCAAAGATCAACCTTCAATTTAGTTACCATCATTTGAGGATAAAAGAATATGACATTCAGAAAACTGCCTTTCAAAAAAGGTATGTCCATTATGAGTACCTTTTTATTCTTTTTGGTCTAACAAATGATCTTACAGTTTTCATGGATTTGATGAATAAGATCTTACATGAGTATCTTGATACATTTATCATGGTCCTTTTGGAAGACATTCTTGTTTAATCTAAATACATAAAGGAACATTTACATTATCTGAGAATAGTTCAGAGTCTTCTGAGAAGTCACCAACTCTATTACAAACTCTCAAAATGGGATTTTTGGATTTGGGAAGTGAAATTATTAGGTAACATGGTGTATGAACATGGTATATCATTTAATACTGAGAAGGTTAAGGTTTTTATGACTTGAGAGAAACCATGGATTATCTTTGAGATCTGGAACTTCTTGGGATTAGTTGGATATTGCCGCATGTTTGTGAAGGACTTCTAAAAGTTGGATTCTTTGATGTTTTCTATTACTTGAAAGGGGGAGAAGTTTTCTTGGGATTATAAATGTTATAATTATTTTATTGAGCTAAAATTTATTTTGACTACTACATTTTTGTTGACTCTTCTAGAGGCTAGGCAGTGTTATGTGGTCTTTTTTGATGCATTGGGTTAAAGATTTTGCTACATTCTTATGTAGGGAGACCATGTATTTGCTTATGGATATCATCAGCTTAGGCCACATGAGAATAATTACCCTACCAATGACCTTGAACTTGTTGGTGTAATTCACACTCTTAAGAGTTGGTGGAATTACCTTTATAGATAATGTTTTACCATGTTTTCATACCACAAAATCTTGAGTTATATATTCTCTCAAAAAGATTTGAATCTTCGCCAAAGGAATTGGGTGGAGTACCTAAAATCATTTGACTTTGACATCTCCTATACCCCAGGTAAAGGGAATGTCATTGCAAATGAATTAAGTAGGAAACTTTTAACCCAGGTTGTGAAAGAATCTTTGGAAGAGTGAAATTTGATAGCACTTTGTGCACAATTGAATATTGGAGTTCAGGAGAAAGGGTCTAAAGTTTCTTTAGCCAGAATTCAGTTATCATCCTCTCTTTTCAAGATTATTCTTCAAGAAAACAATTTTATAATGAGTTCGGTAGAATTATGGACTCTCTTTATGGTGGGGAGACATTTTTCCAGTGGTTGTTCTCCAAGGAGGTTTTTTATGTTATCAAAATCTCTTTGTTGTGCCTTTAGAGATAAGGAAGGTTGTGATGGGGAATTGTCATAATTCCCAGTGGATTGTCCACCTAGGAACCACTAATATGTTCTATGATATGAAGTGATAGTTATGGTGTATAGGGATGAGATGAGACATTGTTATTTTTGTCTCTCATTGTTATACATACCAATAGGTTAAGGATGAGAACCATAAACCTTCAGGTTTGCTTCATCCACTTCCACTTCCTACTTGGAAGTGGGATGAGATATCTATGGACTTTGTGGTTGGGTTTCCTCAAACCTAGATAAAGGATAATTTGATATGAGTTGTGATTGAAAAACTAACCAAGTCATCTCACTTTATATCCATTCATGATACAACCAAATTCTAGGAGTTGGGAAGTATATATGTGAGATATATTATTCGTTTTCATGGAGTTCCATCTATTATAATCTTTGATAGAGATCCCCAGTTTTCTTCTCACTTTTAAAGAGACCTTTAGGAGGAACTGGGAATTCAGGTCAGTTTGAGCACAACCTACCATCCGCACTCAGATGTCCTGATAGAGAGAGCTATATAGATTCTCAATAATATGATTCGCGCTTGTGTTCATGACTTCATTGGGGCTTGTTGTGATCACTTGGGACTGGTTTAGTTATATTATAACAATAGTTACTAGTCCATGATCCTAATGGAACATTTTTAGGCCTTGTATAGCTAGAATTTTAAATATTTTTTATGCTGGTTGGAGGTTTGTGAAAGTTCCTTAGTGGAAACAAGATTAGTACAGAATAAGACAACTATGGTTCAATTGATTCATCAAATAATGTTGATAGAAAAGATCTGATATAAGTCTTATGGTGATTGAATCTATGTACCTTTGGAGTTTTTATTTGGTGATCATGTGTTCTTGAAAGTTTCATCCCAGTTGGGTCATTGATGGCTTGGGAGGCAAGGGAATCTTGCTCCTTTTGTGGCACCTTTTGAGGTTGTGGAGATGGTATGGAAATTTTCTTTTCATTTAGCACTTACACCACATATGACATTGATACATAACATATTCCATATATCACAGCTGAGAAAGTATTTATATGATCCATATCATATTTTGATCTGGAGTAATCTTGAAATTGAACTTTATTTATCTTTGACCCAGTGGCCAGTCAGGGTAGTTGATTCTGAGACCGAGGTACTTTGTGGGAGGATGATACCTTTGGTTTGTGTACTATACAAGAATTTCTTTATAATCATGAGGTACGGTAACATGATGAACTGATGAGAGAGTAGTAGACTCATCTCTTTGTTATGGAAGTTCCTTTATAGGCTTTCTGGGGATTGAAATATCATATGGTGGGGTCATTGTAACATCCTGTTACCATTCTGATAGGTACTTCTTAAACCTTGTCATGGTTTTCCTTTTTGTTTTTTGGGTAAGGGTTGAGTTTGTATTGGGAGGATACCTATGATGGTAAAGTCTAAAACTTGTTTTATTTTTTAACTTTAAATGGGGGTTTTTTTGTAAACTTATAGAATATTACACATCGTGTAACTACTATTGGGTTCAAGCCATAAAGCATGGTTCACGATGTGATGGGTACATGCCATGAATTCCCATTACACAATGTTAAGAATTTTCAGATCAGTTTTTAAGGCATAGAAATGTGGGTTTCGTCAGTTATTATTCTCATTCATTACATGACATGAATAGGGGTTAAATGTCATGTAATATATTGACTTTAAAGGGGTGTTCCATATTTGATGTGTCTTCAATGTTATAGAAATTAAACCTTTCCAAACATGTAATTGGTTTACATTCCATGTAACACCCCAACAATGACTATAAAAGGAAGGCAGTGCTTGGTTACTTCTTTACTCTCTCCTCTCTAATTCCCATTCTCTCAACCCAAGGCCTTCCCTATTTATTCTTAGAGCATTGCAACCCTTACAGATCCATTCCTTCAGTGATCAATTTTCATTTCTTTGGCAGGTGATATCCAAGTAAGTGTTATTCATCATTTGTTGTTTATATATCTTTCTCCTCTCATGGGTTTCCAATTGATCATCTTGGAATTGATGGATATATGCTCTGTGGTGTTGGATCTTGCTTCTAGTTTGAGTTTCAAGTTATTATACACCTTCATTCTCGTTGACGGGTGTCATTGTGAGTTTTTTGTTTTGGGAAAAGGTAGGTGGTTTCATCTTAAATTTGAAAATTAAATATTCTGAAATTTCTTGATTTATTTCAATTATTGATTTAAATTAAATTGCTCAAACTATCCTTCAATTAAATTGATAAAAACCTAATTCTAATAAATCGTAATATTTGAAATGGTTTTGATACATAAATTTGGAAAAGACCCAATATCATTGAATTGGGGTGTTTTTATGGAAGTTGGTTTATTTAAATTATTGAATTCAAATTTTGAATTTGATGGAAATTATTTTAATTTAATTTTTGAATTTAATTATGTAAAATGAATTTTGAAAAGTATGGAAATGGTTTTAAATTTATTTCAAAGTTGTTAAAATAGATTAAAATGATTTGATAGAAACCCAGTGGTTTTATCTTGTGAAAAGGACATGTTTTTTATTAAAACTTTTTTTAGTTTTAAATAGAAAAAAATGGAATTTTAAAATAGAATAATGGGATTTAATTTTATTTTAAGCAGTCCTAAAATAAATTTCCCATCACGTAAGAGCGCATGAATGTGTTAGGTAGTAGGTGAGTTATTTTGATAAACTCTATGATATTACAACATTTTAAAACATACCTATGGTGAGTCACATCCCTGATGGGAGGGTAAAGAGTCACCCGTGGATAGTTTCAGGGGGACATGAGTATACCCATTTTTCTGAGATCACTTAAAGAGTGAGGAATCCTATAGCTGGTTAATATTATTATACCTACTTGGTAGATGACCATGTTTCTCACCTGTTTATTTATATATGAGATATAAATGTATTCTAATATTGTAAATCTACTTTACATTCCTTTTCTAGATTTACATAAAAAAAATTATATAACTATTTTATTTAATCCATTGATTTAGAAATATTTTATCTCTTATAAAGTAAAGTTGTTGCTTTAAAAGTATTTTCCGTTATTTTGAAATTATATAGCATGTTTTTCTTAAATATTCTCGTGAATTTCTAAACCTTTTTTTTTTGAAAATTGAAATACATTCTTTGGGTAATTTATATTTCTCAAATATTATGGAATATTTTTTGGTATATTATTTGGCTTAGGCTCACACCCTACTTTTTCCTTTGAGTGTTTTTAGATTTTCTTCATCTAGTTTCAAGAAAAGGAAAGGGTTATCTTGGTAGTGGATCTAGATGTTTTTCTATGGAATTGGTGATTCGTATCCTTAGAGACCTTGGGACTATATTCCCTATTTTTGGTACTTGGGTTTTAGTACTTTTGGATTTTTATGCCTTGTTATATTCTGGTACTTTACTACCATTGGAGTTTCTTTTATATGCATATTAATTTTCTTGTCTTACTTCTACTATGTTTTATGGAAAAAATCATTCCCACTTGCACATTTTATGATGCCAGGTGCTAGTCACTGACCCATGGGGATTAGGAACACCCTTCAGGCTATCTCAGGGTTGGCTCAGTTATTGGGTTACTAGGGTACCGAGCTAGTTTGTAACATAATTCATCTCTATCTTTTATGCAGTACAATAACCCAATATAGGGGCCTCCTTCTCTCGGTGTGCAAGAACACAATCCAGAAACTATATCCATATACATTAAAAAACCTCCTTCACTTTAGATTTATTAATTTCCCTTATCTTTTTACTTTATCCTTTTTTTATGCCACACTAATTATGGATTCTAATTTCAATTACATAAAAAATCATTTTTCAGTTACATTTTTATTTTCGTTTTTTAATAAACTTTATATGATTTTATCCTATTGTTTTATCTAATTATATTATTGTTTGTGTGTGTTTTTTTAGAATTAATATTTTATTTTATAATTACACTATTATAGTGATAATATTTTTGTTTTAAGTCAATAAATTTCTAATATTTTTGAATAATATATTGTTTTTCAAAATAATCATACGATAAAAATTATTGGATATTTATTATTTTTTATAGTATTTATTATTGATATTATTTTATAATATTTTATAGTTGAAATTTTATAAAAAAAATTCATATATGTAATTTTTTTATAAATCAATTATTACATACATCGTGTGATGTGCGATGATCTTTTTGGGGGTCTCTTATCACCATTGTACACCATACACTATAAATAACCAGTTTTCTCGATAAATTGTTAAAAATTGATCTTTCTCCCTTATTTATGTGGTTTTATTCCTAAATAATTATTTAGAAACACTTATTGATAAAAACATATAACAATTATTATAAATAGTTCTCTATAATTGTCTCCAAATTGATTATTGAAAAATGTATTTTATAACACTTATTAGGTTATTTTCATGAAACATTTAAGCATAAGTGTTCTTTTAAAAAGATAATGAACATTAATTAATTATTTAATTGCTTACTATAATTGATAAAATACACAATTTATAAAGTTATGACAAATAAAAGGTTTGTGAATGTACGTGTTTCCAAATTTAGCATTTAAAAAGTGATTTTTTATCTCTTATTTAGTTTATTTTGTTCTAGAATATAAGTGTTTTCAAAAAAATATTCAAAATGTGTTTTCCTCCCAATTACTAAGGTATTTTTCTATAATAACTTAGGTTTTTTCAAATTTATTATTGAAGATGTTATTTTATTTCATGTAATTAACTGTATTATTTTAGAATATTAGTGCATTTTTTTTATTGAATAATTTTTTTATTCAACTTTTTTATGGGTTTTTTCTAAAATATAAGAGTTTATAGATTTATCATTAAAAAATATAATATTTTTCACTTATTTTAGTGGTCTTATACAATAGTATAACCATTTTTTATATTTTTTATTGAAATTTTGATTGTTTCACTTATTAATAGTTTTTCTTCTAGACTAAAGTTTTTTCATATTCCTTATTTTAGTTGTGATTTCTTTCTACTAGAACTTACCACTTGCAATACAAATTATAAAAACATTGTGGTGTTTTTTTAGAAAAAATTCCTACTAAAATTATAAAAAATAATAATTTATAAAATTTATTATAAAAATAAACTTGGGAAACTATTTTTTTAGAAATAAAAATAAAAATAAAAATATTTTTATTTTTATTTCTAAAATAATAAGTGGTGTTAAATAAAATTTAGATAAGAAAATACATAATTTTAAATCCAAGAATAAAACCAAATAATAATAGTATGAAAATAATTTGTTCAATAAGGTTATGATCAATAAAGCTTATTAAAATGTTATTGCATCATGTATTACTTATCACATATATAAAATTATTCTAAAAAATGAGTGGTGGTTATTTTATTTATAAAAAAAACTCTTAATTTTTATTTGAAAATTTCTTAAAACACAGATAACATATTGTAAATAGTTTGAAAAAAAAAATGGAATTCAGGGGTGATAGTTGTATTTTAAAACAAATCTAAATATCCCAAGAATATATGAACCACTAAGAATGGGGGTTGGATCATTGATGATCATTTATAATTTCCTTTATCCTAAAATTAACCACTATAACTGATTAAAGTTTTCACCATATTACCTTTATAATTCAACCTCACCTGCATGAAATCATAATAAAATTAAATTCATGACATATGGGTTTTTATAATATTTATTCCCAATGTGGGAACCTACTCTTTTCTATATCCAGATATTATCTCAGGACACATATATCCACTAAATAACAAAATTTAATATAAATAAGTTGTCTATAAAAAATATCATTTGTCTCCTTAAAAGAAATAATATTGGTTCCCACTAGTTAAATGTTTTGATTCATCTTTTGTTCCAACAGAATAGTTGAACATTGATTTATTATCAAAATATAACTTATTCGGAATAAATGCTCTGGAACTTTAATTACAAAAATATATACTTTCAATTTATCATCCCAAAACTTATTTAGAATTTTTTTCCTCTACATAACCTCTAAAATCCAATGGATTTTTCTATTTTTCATCAATATCACTGATTCTTTATATGTAACTAGGATAAAAACTCTTAGAAAAAACTTCTTCCCTTATAATTATCATAATGAGAAGTATTGAGTTTAAAATTAAATCACTCTTATATACTCATCTATTTCTCAAATAGTTTATTTGTTCATGGTTTCCAAACTTTAATACTTTATAATTTTTTTATTTTTTGTCGAACACCTTCAAAACCTCTTATAATTTTTATATAAAAATTATTCATTAATACTTCTATAAACTTTATCTTAAATGATTCTTAAATATTCTTATACTCTCATTAATAATCATATGCCTGAGGATTCATTTTTTATATTTATTTAACATGATTGAGAATCAATTTTTCTATCAACATATGTGATTCTATAAGATCACTCTGATATCTTATTCCTAAATTTAAAATATATAAAAAATATATCCTTGATGTAGTAAGATAAATTAAACTTTTAATTAACTTCAAAAATTCCTTTTGATTCTCACTTTATCCAACTTTATCTTTTCTTATTTTTACACAAATTCTAATGGGTGTGCTAACCTCCATTGATTATATTATACAAAATTTATTTAAAAATTCATTGGAATGTTTTTCATGAGAAAGGAATATGTATCTTCTTTTATGTTGAAATTGTAGTCCTAAAAATAAAATAAACTATTTAATAATTTTCACCTTAAAGTTCATATTCATATTTTCAAAAAATTCCTCACAATATCTATCTTTATCATAGGAAAAAATTATGTCATCAGTGTTGGTAATGAAAATCATGGTAACCATAATCATCTATTTCATTTATATTTTACACATAAATTTTTATTTAGAAAATTTCAACAACATTAGGCAAAAGCTAAGTTTTCAATACCAGGCACTATGGGTCTACTTAAACCCATACATATATTTATTCAGTTTTCACAACATGGTCCAATCATGAACAATTATGAATCCATTAGTTTTATCAACATAAATATCTTCTTCAAATTCAACATTCAAAAATATTGATATTACATCCATATAATAGACATTAAAATTTCATTGAGCAGCAATTTCCAAAAACATTTTGATGGATTTTAGTCATGTTACATGGGTAAACATTTCATAAAAAAGAACACTTTTCACTGGAAAATAACCCTTGAGAACTGCTGATATTTATTCATCAAAATCTATCCATTTTCATTAAGTTTATTTCTAAACACACAGTTCATTACTATAGCCATTTTCCCTTTTGATCTAGGACCAAAATCATGAGTTTCTTTTTTTCTCAATCTGATATAACACTTCATTCATCTCATTTAACCACTCTTTATTCACAAATGTTACTGAAATAGAATTTGGTTTCACCTATGAGATAAGTGTTATTATATTTTCAAACCTCAAATTCTGTCTAATCTGAACTAGATTTTCCGAAATTAAAATAAAATTATCTTTCTCAACATATCTTTATAACATCTATAATTTTAGTATTTTTTTCTAGTATTACTATTGTCACCACTGGACTAATTTGAATATTCTTATACATGGTTAGGCTTGAATTCATCTTATTTTTCATCATATCCTCCATAAGTTATCATTATATATTTTATTAAACCATCCACATTTTAATCAATAGATTTTGTTAAGGTGGTCTTATTTTTAATGAAATTTACATAAAAAAGAAACAACCAACTTACGTATCCATTTATTTCAACACATCTGGTCGCTTTCATAAGATGAATATCCCATGAAAACGACTTATTTAAATTCTTCAACAAACTTACCTAAATCTAATTTTTTTTATCTTCATTAAGTAGGGACTTTTAAAAACCTTATCATATATCATTATACGCTTCTTATTATACCAAATATCATTGGTGAAAGCACTCTTTTCATCTTTTTGGGAAGACCCAAATTGAGTTTTTTCCAAATTCACCAACTTAACTTCATGCTACAATCATTTTATATTGAGGAAATTTTTATCATCCTTTGTTTAATTCGGTTTTTATTCACAAGTCTTTCTTATCTTGTCATCTACTTCCTCATGTAGTCTATTATTTTTTTATAATATACTATAAAAATATCTAATCCTATTTTCCTTGACTTAAAATTGATCATGTTTGATATTATTTATTTAACATTGATGTTCTTTTAGTGAATGGTGATTTTATTATATAATTTCAAGTATTATTCTTTCTTATGGATCAATTTTTAAAAATACATCTCATGCTTAGATCTTTTTTATTAAATATCCATATCCTTTTACATTTGGTATCAACTTTATTGGTATGATTTTTTATTCCAATTCATATTTTTCAAAATAATTCTCTTTCATCATTTATTTCTTTATATGGTGGCGGATTTCTCTTTAAATTATTTCAGGGAGCCAATAAAAAAATATGATATATATTTGGGAAACCCTTACATGGTTTCATTAAAATAAGTGCAATTTGAAATATGATTTATCAACTATATCTTCATAAATATGGTTTTCACCACTTATATGTGGCACTTCAAATGAATTATCATGGAATGAATTTATAGTTACCTCATCTTTATGTATGATATCCAATGCACTTTAGTTATAGGATTTAAACTTATTTCTATTGATTTTTTCAACTAAATATTCAATATTCATACAAGATATAATATCAAAATATTTATAGAAAATAAATTTTTGATTTTCATACACTTTTCATAAGAGGTAAATATTCTTCATATTTAACTTATCTTCTATTTTATTATACATAACAGTCTTCATATAGTTAGGAATCAAATCGGGAGTTGATATAACTCCTCCAAGTTTTCAATACATATTTAATTTATAATAGAAACTTAATCCTTAAATAAAATCTTCAAATTTGAAAATCCAATTTGAAGTGTGGCCTTATCTGATACCAATTGAAATAATCACAATGAGATATTCCCATCCCTAGGTGTGAATCAATTTTGGTATATTTATTAACCCAATCTAAATGTTTATCACTTCTAAACTCGTAATATATTTAATAAAAATAATTATTTATTTATTTATATCATATTTAATAAGTATGTATATAGTTATAAATATTAAATAATCACTCCAAGAACCCTGAGGTTTAGTAACAAGTCTTTTATCCATTAGAATAACTATATCTCTAGTGTATGATGGTTATTATCACACACACACACATCTTACTTATTATTATCAAAATAAGTGCGGGAAATGAAATGGAATTGGACTTTCTATGCTAGAAAAAAAATTATGTATAAAGTAAGAAACAACTTACAACTCTACTTGAAATGATATAAGATTCACCCTTCTTCTAATGAATTGTGATCCACAATTCAATTATGTACTTCTCTTAACAAAAATAATATGATCTCTTTATTCATCATGTAGAAATATTTTGAGATACCTAAATTATAGTTATCATGGTTTTGTATCATAAATTTAGAAAAGAAGTTCCAATGGTATTCTTTAGTGTTTTATAAAAGAATATAATATGTTTGATCACTCACTTCCTTTATCCTAGAAATAATCAGCATTAAGAAATTCCATAATTCTATCTCCTTTTTTTCTTCTTCATCACGAATAATGTTAATTTGACAAGAAGTTTTTGATATATCACTATATTTATTTGATAACTTAAGGTATATAATGAGTTTATATATTTTAACTCTCACTTATTTTTCCTTAACTTATAGAATATGTAGTATATTATAGTATCAGTTCTCACATATATCTCTTCTTATTTATTTTCCTCTCTTTTATATTTACTTCTTCATATGGATATTTCATTTTGAATTTACATAATACTCAATATTAATATTCCAAAAATATCACTTATCAAAGCTAAAAACTCATCAATGTTTCTTTTTCATTTATATTATCCTTTTAATTTAACCGGTGACTTGACTTGTTTCCCTCATGTGATATCATGACTTTTTCATCCCATGAAATCCACACTTTTAATTTTTTTGAATTTCTTATCTTGGTGTGCATGGAATCATGCCCCATGACATAGAAAATCCCCTTTAATATCTGGAAATCCTCTCAACTCATCTTGGATAATTATAAAATTTCAGGATTATAATGTTTTAATCCATAAAAAAAGCTTCAATGTATCATATGATTTAATTCTTAAATATTTAGAATATTTTAATTATGGAAAAAAATTGTCAATTTTTGATAAAGGGTGTGAACCTTATAGTCTTCAGTGAGAAACCTTATGGTATTTATAGAAACCTTAAGATAGTTTGTTTCAACCTTATTAGGACACTATCTCAACCTCACACACAGTTGTCTCAACCTTATGAGATACTTTTCCCAACCTTAATAGAACATGTGGAAATTGTCTCAACCATACATTACTTTGTATAAACCTTATATTAGTGGTTATCTAAACCTTACAGTGACTTTTATAAGCCTTATATGAGTGTTTATTTCAAATTTATGGTTTCTTTTCTAAACCATACATTGGATGTTTTCTCAAACTTACAATGACAATGTATTAACCTTATGAAATCCAGACCACTTCCATGACTTAGAAAATTTTCTTCAAACCTCATCCTCTTTCCTTAATAGATTTCTTATCAATCCCCACATCCAATTCCAACTTATCATTTATTAAAGTAAAATCATCTTCCAAATCATTATATATGGAGAATATATACTTTTTATGGATCCTTATTATAATAAAAAGAAATTCTTCAACTTCTCCACCATCTAGATTTCTTCAAGATTCATCTATACTATTGGAGATAGAACTATCATTAGGAGAACTATTCGTAGAAACTGAGAATAGCTACGCAATCATAACATATAGTTTAAATTTATCTAAGTTAATTTTAATTTAATTTTATACTTATGATATCCATAAGAATTATAGAGAACCATGCCTTTTACACATATTATTACATGATTCTAAATTAAAAAAATATTCATTAATACAACAAAAGTATTGTAAAGTCATAGTTTCATTGTAATACTAGGTTATTAATATATAAAAATTAAACTAAAACAACGAATATTTATTTTATTATCCATAGTTATCTCTTAAAAACTATTTGATCTCTTAAAACTACATAGTATAACCTTTGGAATACATAAAAAAAGGGGTGAGTTAAAAGTCCCAGTAAGGGAATAAACATGATAATGAAACATAACTTGTGAGTCAATGGTATAACATGATGTCATAAAAGAGAAGTCTCATGAGTAATTCCATTGAATTGTAACATAGAGAATATAGTATCATAATATTATTGAATCATAGGAAATATGGAAATAATGTAAAACATAACAAAATCATAATTCAAGGATAACTTCCAAGAAAATATCACATGGTGGAAGGAGCCCCATAATCAAATAGGTTAACACCCTAATCCCATATATGATGTCACATGAGACTAAAATATTTCTCAATTCATTGGAGTTAAATATAGTTTTGGGCCCTCCTATTACATTCATTTCATGTATATAAAAATTCATTCCACATAAGGATATCAATTATAAGGTATAAATATAACAACTTCCCATGGAAGGAAATGGTTCCCATAATCTATTATTATAGAATAACCAAAAGATATTTTGAAAAGAAATAATTTGTGACATGGTCATAAGGCAAGTATTACCACATCAAACAATGGGAGAATAAAGTGGGTATATATGTGAGATAAATATATATATTTTATAATAATTCAATAACATTAACGGTTGATGTCATTTTTGAATAGAAATTTCTTTAAAAATATTAAAAACAATATTGAGGAAAATAAACTTTAGGATTTGAAAATCAATATGGAAAAAATAAAATTCAGAAACAAATATTGTTAAAATACTTTACTTTGAAAACATACTTGTAAACTCATAAAGAAAAATTCAATGAAAGTAGTGGTTATGATGGTAGAAAATATCATTCAATTCGTACATGTTAAAATAAATATTCCTTTCACAATTTCAATAAATGTAAAAAAAGGTATATTTTTGGTAAGTAATATTAATATTAATTTAAAAATATTCTGTAAAAAGACAATTATGGGTAAAAATAACTTTAAAAAACATATTAAAACATTTTTAAAAAACATGGATTTTTATGAAAAATGATTTTCAAAAGAAGATAACAATAAAGTCAGTTTTCTTTAAAAAAAATCCCGATCATTTTAAGTAACAAATAGAGGAAAATAGTACTTTTACTTAAAAACTTCATGAATAAAAAAATTATAATAAAATTAAATGTTTTTATTAGGAAATGGTCAAATAATTCTTAACAATGTAAATTCAATAAAAAATAATCCGAATTAAAATGAGATTAAAACATAAAACCTTACCACTTAAGTAATTTTTTATCATAACATCACATTGATGAAGTATATCAATAGTAACTTAAAATATAATGAAGTATGAATGATTAATGATATATTATATAATGGGTAATTATATGCACTGTCTATAATATATTATTTTAGTAAAAGAACATGTGTCTTGATGAAAGAAGTTTTGAGATAAAACCTTTACAAAGTCCATATTGTTGAAGTGGGAGTTAATAAATTATGTGTGAAAAATATAAATCCAAAAAAGATACAAGTGTAAATAAAATCATAAAAATAAAATTTCATTTCACACATAATATTGTCATAATATATTTAATTAAGTAGACATATAACCTAATGAATTGAAATTGAGTTAAGAAAACCCTAACGTTGTGCTTCCCTTTAGTTGATCACTCATAAACCTCATTTATTGTGATTTAAAAAAATATTAATAAGTTGTATAATAATGATATTAATATTTTAATATCATATATTATCCTTTTATAATATATTATTTCCCATTATTTAATAATATTTCATTATATCTATTGTTTTTTGTGTCAATTTCCTTGTTTTATCTTGCACGTTTTGTCATGAAAGTTCTAAATATTTAACATAGGTTATAGTTCAATTATATTTATAATTATATTAAATTTATTAATGTAATTTTTTCATTAGATACATCTTTATAATAAATATTTAATTTTGAATGTGGAGAATGAATCTCATCACTTCGCTGAGATGGTAGGTTGTACATACGCATGAGTGACATTATCATTTTCTTCATGGGTGAAATGGTAAGGAATTATGTTACATATTAATTTTATATAATCGAAATTATTTCATATATACCACATATATTTATTAAATTTATCCTTTTTAAATTCAATGTAAATATTTATTGAAAAATAAATCACATAGCTTCGTAAGGCGGTAGTTCATCGTACACATGAATGATGTTATAAATTATTCAATGGATAGAGAAGTAAGAAATTATATGATATATTTATTTTTTATAATAATTAATATATCATTAATATCATATATCAACATAAAATTAATCATTATTACATTCTATGTAAATTATAAGTGAAAAACAAATCACATCACTTCGGGAGTCGATAATCCACCGTACACATGAGTGATGTTATTGTATTTTTTAAAAAATGAAAAGTAAGAAGTTATATGTGATATTATAATTAAATAAGAAAAAGTAATTCATAATTATCATATATAATAATTATATTCATAATTATATATATACATGATAATATGTGATGGAAATTAATTATGTATGTTAGTGATGCGGTAATCCGCCATGCATATGATCAATGGTTTTGTTTCACATTTGAGGGAGGAGAAGATGGTTTTAGTTTATTCACTTACCATAAAAACCTATAATTATATATAATATAATAAATTTATTATATCATCATGGTTTAATAATATTTCAAGGAGGTTTAGGAATAAATAAAATTAAATTCTTGGTTGAGGATATTAACTATTTTTCTGAAAACTTCATTTAGTTTACACCAAATGCCTTCCTAGGATGAATTTATGACAAATAAAATGATTATTAGATTATTTTAGGTAATTAGTTATGTTATTTGTTTAGTTATTGGGAGAAAATATGGGTTTTTGAATTATTTTAAAGAGATAAGAGGGGTGGCAATTTATAAGTAGGGGGAGGACACACTTTGGAATTTTTGAAAAGGAAGAATTCCACCCACATTTTTCTCATGAAAAAGGGATAAAAAAATGAACCATTTTAGAACTTTATAAGTTATTATGTCTAAATGTTACCATAAAATAGTAATTATATATGTTTGGGTTCATTTTTAACCCTTATAGTTTTATTTTAACCCCTTAGTAACTCGTTTTTACCTAAACCGTGGTAATAATTTTTATAGTTTTCACTATTAATTATCATAAAAAAATAAGTTGATATAATTAGGTAATATAAAATATTATAATTACATTTATGGAATCCATTTTTTCAAATTCAAACCATATGAGTGGAAGAATTTAATTTAATATTAAACTCTCAAATGTGTCGAAAAAACGGTTTTACGGAACAAAAAATATTAAAAGTTGAAGAAATTTTTAAATAAAAATTCAATATGAAATTGATTAAAATTAACTAATTTGGATTAATTAATATATAATTTAACTAATTTTATTTTTAAAATTACATAAAAATAAAACAGTGCTCATAAATCCTTTAAGAGAATAATTTTTTAATAAATATCAGTATTTTTACAATTCATCAAAAAAGAAACCTTTTAGAAAAATACAAAAAATCACACTAAGTCAATTTTGATATTATGATTTTAAAAATTTATTTTTTTAAAATACATTTTATAAAAGTGGTAAAAATTAATTTTAAATTATTTGTGAAAAGAACAACTAAAACTTTTTTTAGAAAAATATTGTTTTTCAGAAAACATTTTTTTCTTTAAAATGGTTCTTATTTTATTTCTAACCAGTAAATAACCATTAAATTTATTTTATACATGTGTAAACCATATAATTTTTATCATTTATTTGTTCATATTCATACCTAAACTTAATGTATAGGTTATAATGTTCATGTTTAAATAATAATATTTTAATAGAGTATGTTGTTTCATTTAAACCTGATGTTGCATGCATCAAAAACTATCAAAGAGATTGAATTTTAATTAAAAATAAATATATAATTAAGCCTAATGGTATTAAATTATCTTATAATCTTAGTGTTTCATGTCATATATGATTTTTAACATATTTTGGTGTAACATTCTACCCCCTATAAATAAATTGTATCCTCATAATTTAAAATTGTGCTCAATAATTAAGTGTTTGAAATTCAAAAATTCCTTTATAGAAAACCTATATTAGAAAAATGTATAATAAAAATTCAACGTGATAATAGAGAAAGGGATGTATTAAATTCATACATAATAACACATTACTAGGTTTTTATATAGGATAAAATTGGTGGTAATTGAAAATATGGACATGGAATATAATTCTAATGCCCATGGATTGATAGAGAGTGATAAATATCATTGATCACAAGAAATTGAATGATTAATAGAAAATTAAGGAACTAAAAATAATAAATATGTGATGATTTAAAATACAATTTTATTCATTTTAAATGAAGTTTCTAGGATAAAATTTTTGTTCCAAGATCCTTTCCCTAGAGTTGAGGGATCGATTTACCATCTAGACTAAGAATATAAGAAAATATACTAAATTGAGAAGTATAATTTCATACATTAATAATTTATATGAAAATATCATATTTTCTCCAAATTATGGGAATTTAAGATGGATTTTTCATTCCTTAAGAACTAAAATAAACTTCTAATATATCACATAATCCCTAAAAGAACAACAATATTTTCCTCTTATCTTTACTAAACCCAAAATGGTTAGCACAAGTATTCCCATGTTAATCTCTAATACCTCCATAGTAACATTAAAATTTAAAATTAATCTATTTCATAATTTTCTATACTTAAAACCCTTCATCTTAAATCACCATAAATGTAATAATATTCTTACCAAATAATCTTTTATGTTAAACCAAAAGGCTATATATGATTCAACCTAATAAATCGTATCCCGAAATATCATTATTTTCCTAAAAATCCATTTACATAAAACCTCAAAATGGGTTTATAAGAATTTATAATTATGACTAATATTAAACCCATAAACCCATAATGGTATCTATAACTCTTAAGTTAATATAACATGAAGACATATATGCTTCCAAATTTAATACAATCCTTAGATCTTTCAAGATTCTTATAAAAAAATACCATTGCTAAAAAAATTCTATATTGTAATTTTGAAGTCCTAATATATAAATAATTCAACCCTTTTACATTAGTTATTTGTTATAACATAGGACCATATTTTTCTATGGGATAACCATAAGTTTAGGGTATTTACTTGGATAATTCCCAAGCTCCCCACATATAAGACATTGAATTCCTTGGAAATATTTTACTCTATGACCTTCATTTTCACATAGATAACATATTTTCCTATATTTTATATATTATTATAGGTGATTATTCTTAACTTTTTGACATATAGAAAGCTGGATATTCTTTCCTCTATGTTCTTTGCGACATTACCTTTCATAAAATTCCATCCTCCTATTATTTGACTTGTTAGGAATCTCAATGAAGTTCACATTCTTAATAATATATCACAATAGACGATTAGGAATAATCATAATATATTTTTATCCTATAATCATCCATTTTTTGAATTATAATCTTTGAAGTGTCTATCACATTCATAATTAACATGATTTTTCCTAGTTTTTGTCATTGACTAAAATGACAAAGCATAGTATGAGCAATAATAATTATAGTGGGAAACAACATAATCATGAAAAATAATTTATAGGATGTATAAATCATGAAACATTATTTTAAATATATGACACATTATGCTTATAATAGGTCATTCATGGTCATCATCTATTCAAATCCTTCATCAATGTTCATATGTAGTTTGTGAATTTCCAAATCATATCCCTTAGAAGTGCTAGACTAGGTGCATAAGGCCCATTTTGATGTACCAGATAACCCTCGAGTCAAGATCAACACACATTTTTTAGAGTTATTACTTTTAGGTACATTTATTAAAGAACCATATCCACTTTTGTTATCTATACAGACATGTGATTTCTCAAAAAGACCCTCACTCAAACCTTCACCAAAATTACTAGATATTTTACTATATATAGACTTGTCCTTATAATTATCATTAGACTTGTCCCTATGGTTCTCACTAAAGTTTTCTCATCCTAGTTATAAAGTTTAACTAAACTAAACCTTTTCTCTGATATAAACTATGGTTAAACATTCCTTTTACACATATTATTACATGATTCTTAAATATAAATATCCATTAATACAATACAAATATTGTAAATGCTTCGTGTATTTGGAAGACAAGTTTCTTAATATATAAAAAGAAACTAAAACATGGAATATTTATTTCATTATCTATAGTGAGTTCCTAAAATCCATTTGAGATAGTAAAACTACATGGGATAACCTAGGGAATACATAAAGAAATGGGTGATCTAAAAAGACTAGTAATGGAATAAATATAATAAGGAAATGTGACAAGTAGGTCAAAGATATATCATGATATCATAAAATAGAAGGTCCATGAGTAATAGAATGGTAGTATAACATAAAAACTTGGTATCATAAGATCATGGAATTATATGAAATGAAGTAACAACATAAATTGTGACATAATCTTAAGTCAGGGCTAACTACCAAGACAACATCACATGGTAGATAGAGATACATAAAGGATTAATTTCTCTCCCTAATCCCATACATTAAACCTCATGAGAACAAAACATTAACTAATTCATTAGATGGATATATAATTATAGGTACACCCATCACATTAATTTCATGTACATGAAAATTATTTCCACATAAGGATATAAATCATAATGCATCATCATAAGAATTACCAATGGAAATAAATGAGTTTCATAATCTTTTCTCATAACATAATTCAAAGAGATTCCTTCAAGAATAAATTCAAGAGATATTCTAAAGGAATGTATTTCCCATAACATAAAGGGATAATAAAGTAATTATATATGTGAGAGACATATAAAAAGATTTTATAACCATTCAATAACATTAAAGATTAGTTTTTTTATGAATATAAATTCCTTTATATGATTGAAAACATTTGTGAGGAAAATAACTTTTACACTTTGAAAATAACTTTTGAAAAACAAAATTCAAAAAAAATATTGTGGAAATAATTTTATTTTAAAATATACTTGTAAACATAAAAATTAATATTCAAGGAAAATAATGGTCATAATAGTGGAAAATATTGTTTATTCCATTCACATTAAAAAAATATTCCTTTCACATTTTTTGTCAAAGTTAAAAATGTGCCTTGTTCAGAAAATAAAAAAAAAGATTCCCTTTAAATTATTTTGTAAAAAAAATTATGGACAATAATTAGTTTAAAAAATAATATTAAAAAAAATAAAAACATTTTTAAAAATCATCTAATTGGAAGAAAAAGGTATTTTCTATCGAAGATATAAATTAATTCGGTTTCTTTAAAAAAATCTCAATAATTGTAAGTTCCAAAGAGAATAAAATGGTAATATTACTTGAAAACTCATAAATAACCATATGAAAATGAAATTAATGGGTCTTATTAGGTAATTATAAAATAATTTCAAATAATTGAAATTAAATCACAAAAAATCTCGATTAAAATGAGATTAAAACATAAACACTTACCATTTCGGTAACTTTTGAATCATATCATCCCATTAATTAAGTAGATAAATTGTAACTTTAAATATCATTAATTTGGAATGTTTCATGATATAGTATTTAATTTTTCATTATATACACCATTTAAAACAGCTTAGGTGTATAAAATAACATGTGTCTCAAAGAATGAAATTTTGAGATGATATCATTACAAAGTTTGTATCATTGAAGTGGGAGATAATCAATAAAGTGATTATGTGTGAAAAATGTAAATCCCAAAAAAAATAAAAATGTAAATAAAATCACATATAAATCAAATGTATTTTAATGTATAATATTGGAATAATATAATCAATGAAGAATACATATAACCCAATGAATGGAAATGAGTTAAGAAACCTCTTACCTCATGTTTCCTTTTAGTTGAGAACTCATTAACCTCATGTATAGTGGACTTAAACATGTTATTAAAATATATAATAACCATATTAATATTTATAATATCATATAAGATTATTTTATAAAATGTTATTTCTCATTTGTTAATAATCTTTCATTATCACTATTGTTTTGAGTGTTTATTTCCCTAAATTCTTTTGCACATTTCATCATGAAAGTTCTAAATATTTAACATAGGTTATAGTTAAATAATATACAGAATTATTTTAATTTTATTAATTTCATTTTTTTTATTAGATACATATTTAGTATCATTATTAAATTTTGAACATGGAAAATGATTAACATCGCTTCATGGAGATGGTAGGTCATACGTACGAACAAGCGACATTATCATTTCCTTAATGGGTGAAATGGTAAAGAATTGTCTTGTATATTAATTTTAAATAATAAATATAATTTCATATATATCAAATATATTCATTAAATTTGTCTTTATTTACCTTCCATGTATAGCATTAGTGAAAAAAGAATCACATCGCTTCGTGTGGCGGTAGTCCACCATATACACAAACGATGTTATAATTTATTCAATGGATGGTAAGTTATGAAATTATATGATATATTTATTTTCCATAAAGATTAATATTTCATTAATATAAAATATAAACATAAAATTAATCCTTATTATATTCTATGTAAATAGTAAGTGAAAAATGAATCACATCACTTCACGGGGAGGTAGTTCTCCGTTCACATGAGTGACATTATCGTATTTCTTATGGAATGGAAAATAAGATGGAATATTTAATATTATAATTAAATAAGTATAATAATATCATAAATATCATATATAATCATTATATTCATAATTATAACCATCCTTGAGAAGTGGTGATCGAAAATGAATTATATTGGTTCGCAAGGAGGACGTCTGTTATACACATGATCCGCAGTTTGGTTTCCTATTTGAGGGAGGAGGATATGGTTATAGGTAATGAACTTAAAATAAAAATATATAATTATATATAATATAATTAGGTTTTTATATCATCATTTATTTATAATATTATAAGTATGTTTAAAATTAAATAAAATAAAACACTCAGTTAAAGATGTTACCTCTTCTTCGGACAAATTATTTGGTTTGCACCAAAATCCATTCTTGGTTGGATTTATGATAAAAAAGGATTATATGGGTATTTTAGGAAATTATGAATGTTATTTTATAATTTAATGGCTTAAAATGGATTATAAAAGTGTGAAAAGGAGGGGAGAGGGGTGGCCTTTTATAAGTGGGGGAGAGGACACACTTCGAATTTTTTAAGGGAAATAATTCCACCCACATTTTTCTCATGAAAAAAGGCTCCAAAATGGAAAATTTTCAAAACTTAGAAAATATAAGGTAAAACTATAACCATAAAATAGGAATTATATAAGTTTTATTTCATTTTAACCCATATCTTTTTATTTTATCATCCCATTAAACTTGCCTCTACTATAACCACAGTAAATAATTTTTACTCTTTTAACTATTCATTTTTTTCAAAAATAAATTTTACCATATAAGATAATATAAATTATAGTTATTAAAAATATGGAATCCATTTTTATCAATTCATCTCATATAGTTTTAAGAATTTAATTTAAAATTAAACCAGTAGACGTGTTGAAAAATTATTTTCCAAGAGAAAAACATTCCAAAGTTGGAAAACAAATTATATCAAAATTAAATATAAAATTGATTAAAATGACATAATTTTGATTAATTAATATATAATTGAACTAATTTTACTTTTAAACCATATTTAGATAAAAACTTTCTCGTAAATAACTTAAATGAAAAATTTAGTTCTAATACAAATCAGAATTTTTCACTATTCATCAAAAATGAAAATTTTAAAAAAAAAATCCCAAAAATAAACTGTAACATAATTTTGATATAAATATTTTAAGAATTTATTTCTATTTTATAAAATTAATTTTCTAAAAGTGGTAAAATTTTATTTTAAATTATGTGAAAAAATCATGACTAAATCTTCTTTTAGAAAGATATTGTTAATTAGAAAACATTTCTTTTTATTTAAAATAGTTGTTATTTTATTTATAATCAATAGATAACCATTTAATTTATTTTATAAATGTGTAAAACATATATTTTTTATAATTAATTTATTCTTATTCATACCCACCAACTTAATTGTTAGGTTATAAAGGCCATGTTTAAATAATAATATTTTAATAGAGTATTTTGTTTTTTTAACCTCGTGTTGTGTTCATCGCAGGCCATCAAAGTGATTGAATTTATTTAAAAAGAAATATATCATAAATCCTCAAGGTGTAATATTCTATTCTTATATTCTTTTTTGTGTTTCATATATGCCTTTTAAAATCTAGGGGTGTTGGAAGGATGGATATTGTCCAATATTCTTAAACTAAATCAGTATATCAATCACTAAGTAGAAAAATATTCAAACCATCATTTCTAAGTGAATGGATATTCAAACATGTCCAATAGTGGTTCCTACTTCATCTCATAAAATATACTCTAAAATATTTTATACATCAAAACTTAGTTACTTCCTCATTCTTTTCCTTATGAATAATGTTAGCAAAATGCATCACTTCCAAGTCAAAAGGTAAATAATAAAATCTCAAGTAAGATTTATAATCCTTACACATCAAACTACCTTACTTGGGATCTCCATGATTCACCCTTAACAAACTTGATAGCTTCTTACTTACTTCCAAGCTATCCAAATTCTCATCAATTTTCTTGGGAAATTCTAACAACTTTTATGTCATAAAATATCAATATATTTATAACATGAAACTTGACAAGATTATTTTGATTCTTATTAAAAACAAATACAAAATAAACAAAAAAATGGGTTCAACAATACATTCTGGAAATTTT
The DNA here is from genome assembly GCA_963277665.1 of Viscum album. Lineage (NCBI taxonomy): Eukaryota > Viridiplantae > Streptophyta > Magnoliopsida > Santalales > Viscaceae > Viscum > Viscum album. The sequence continues at coordinate 1,497,593,467 of OY728142.1, forward strand.
TACAAAATAGAATCATCTTTCATATTCTTTTGTTGTCAATCACTTACAACATCTTCCTTTGAAGTTATGTTCATAATATTTTGGATAGAATGGCTAACTCTTTGTTGAAAAATCTTATTTACAATGTCAGTACTCAAATAGGAATAGTTACTAGGGTTTCCAATATAGAATAAATTACAAGTTGGTCTATATAACTTAGTAATAATTTTTCTGTATTTAAAATATTGGATGATACTGGAATCTTTCCTAAAGATAACTTCCTTCTTATTATCACATATTTGTTTAACACTTAGTGAGTTGTGTTTAAGTCCATTAATAAATATAACTTCCTTGGACTTTAACATCTGATCATCAATTTCATCTAAACCAATACTTATTATTTTTATGGATCTATCATTTACAAAGGTAATTAATTCTTCCTTATGTTCTTCAATGTTTTCCAAGATTTTTATATCACTTATTATATGTGAGGAAAATCTATTTTCATGTATCTATAGTTTACCTTTTTGGATAGATTTTAGTATAACATAAACAATTAAATATTTTTATTCTATCATCCATTTCCCAGCTTCATTTTCTTTTTTGACACAAGTAACCAACCCTGAAAGTATTCTCATGCTTTCTTTAGCATAGTTACCCGATTAGTCTCATCTTCTAAAAATATCCTACAGGTTTTAAAATTTGTTTTTCCTTGAGGGTTTTTTAAATTCCAATTTATTCATGAAGTTTCTTACTTTCTTTATAGTGTTTATCCCTTTCAATTCATGCCTACTTATAGGTAGTGAACTCTTGTTCCATTAGTTATATTATTTGTTTCCAAATATCTCATGTAACCAATAATATACATTGATCGTCGATCTTCTATAGTAGTGTGATTTTTTATTGGGATAAGTTTATGGAGATTCAAAATACATTACATCATAACTTTTTCCTTAGTATATGCAGTTATTTTTCTTGAAGTTACTCTTAAGTTCCATTGGTGTGGAAGATTTTTCACATCATTTATCAACCCAAGATTTCCCATTAATGGGTTTTTAATCTACATAGTTATTTAATCTAGATAAACTTTATGTTTAGTGAGAGTGGATTTCATATGCCTTTTTAGGTGAGTTTTCTCAGTAACTGAAGATATTTTAACCTTCACCTCAAAATAGATAATTAAATTCTCATTCATCTTATTCATAGTGCTTTCAACCTTAAGACACATTTATTATATCATTCTTGGAACTTATTCCATCAAATCAAGTTTTTCATCAAGGTCTCTTACCAGTTTTCCTTATTCCACAACTTCAAACTTGAGGTTTTTAATTTCCTCAATATATATATCAACCATTTTTAGAAATTTATCTTTTCTTCCACTCATCTTTCCACATTTTATTTTCAATATAATATCTAATTTTTTGAGTTTAGTGTTTTTATTAAGATATGTCTCAAGTTTTGACCTCTTCATGTACTCCATGAAAGTTTCTTCTCTTACTTCTTCTTCACTAATTTAAGTATCATCTACTATTTTAAAATGATCCATGAAGGTTATAAAATTCTCTAGAACATCATATTCTTATGTAATGTTATCATTATAATATTCCACTTTTTATTTACACAACATACTTATTCTGGTATTTTCAGTGGAATTTCTCTTTATTTTAGTGTATTTTTTAACTTACTTTGAAGTTTTACCCCACTTTTACCTCAAAGGTTTTTCTTCACAAACAACATTATAATAATCTACACCTTTCTTTTTTCAGGTATGTTACTATGAAGTGACTAATTCTACCATACCCAAAACATTTGAGTGTAATTTTCCTTTTTTATATACTAAATACTTTATGGAAATTCATAGATATAAAGGACATAATCCACTTACACTTTTTATTATCATCTTCCTTATCTTCTGACTCACTGAAGCACATATCATTATCTTTTGGTTCTCAGATTTTAAGCTTCCTCATAGCTTCAAAATCTATCTCCTCTTTAATATAATTTCTGAATGAAATTTCTTTCATGATTTCATATAAAATAGTTATATTATGTAGATCATTAAGAGCTAATCATTATTTGTCTTATAATGAAGATACATTCAGATCAGATATGTCCAGAAAATTCCCCATAATTTTTTAGCTATATTTTTATCTTTTAGTATATCATTGAATCTTATAAAATTTTTAACTACTTCATTCGCTCTGGTAAAGTAATCATCAATATTTTATTCCTCCACCTTCCTGATATCTTCAAACTTTCTTCACTAGATCTGATTTTTTGATCCCTTTAATTTTACATTTCACTTGAAAATAATTTCACATTTTTTCTAGGTCTCCTTATTAGTTTTTAGAATTGATACTTTCATATAAATATTATCATATAAGAACATAAGAATAAAATTTTTATCTTTAACATTTACCTCAAAATTCATATTTTCATCAATGTATATAGGTTTATCTTCCCCCATGGTGTAAATCCTATAGAATATACAACGATCACCTTTAGGACAAGTGATAGAAGATAGGGTTTCATTATATTCTTCCATCCATGATAATTTTTTTCATAAAAGGTATGAATGCCTCTGTTATCAATGTTATTTAAATTTTATATGAAAATTAAAAAAGGATTATATTGTATGAACCTGGGTTACTTTGACAGTAATTGAAGTTCCTAAGAGTATATGAACCATTTAGAATGAGGGTTGAATAAGTGGGGATCTTTTATAATTTCCTATATCCTAAATTTAACCTTTATAGAATCTAAATTTTTTTATCCTCTTAACTTTAGAACTCACCCCTAACCACATGAATTTATAATAAAAGTAAATGCATGTCACACTGGTTTTTATATGCTTAATTCTCAATGTGGGTGTGGACTCTTTATGGTGTCTAGTTATTATATTGAGCCACATATATCCAATAAATAACACAAGTGAATAAAAATGATTTGTCTCTTGAAAATATTTTGTTATCATCTGATAGGAAAAAATAGTGGTCTCTAATAGATACATGTTATGGTTAATCTTTTGAGCTAATGGAATTATTAAACTTTTATTTATTCTCACAATATAACATATTCATAATAAATTATTTGGTACTTAAATTACAATAAGATATAACTTAAATATTATTGACCTAATAGTACTTGGGAATTAGTTATATCCCCTTTATCTCTCAAATCATCTATAATTTTATGCTTTTCTTTTACATCACAAATTATTTAGACAAAACTTAGCCAAAAATTCTAAAAAAAATATTATCTCAAAATTATCAAAATATGAAGCAGAAAGTTTAAAATTAACTCACTTTTATAAACATATAAACTTCCAAAAAAATTTATAGGTTCATGGTATCCTAACTATGAGACTTTTATACATTTATATTTTTGGTTGAATGACTTTAAATTATCCTATAATTTCTGATACAACATTATTATTCAAGACTTTGATAAATTTTATCTTCAATGATTCTCAAATTTTCCTAAGAAATCATAAATAATAACATTATTTATTTCCTAAATAATTATTCTTAGGCATATAGAAAAGAATTATTATAATGTGTAATTTTTAGTTCATTAACCTCCATGAAATTTACTTTTGCATAGAACACTCCGACATAGCCTTCCTCCATGCACCCTCTTCTACCATTGATTTTTATAGTTCTCAAACACACTGATAATATTATTTCATTTAATCATAATAAATCATGTATAAATGTTCCACATATATTTTATTATCTTGTATTTCATCCAAAAATCTATTTATTCCTCAACAATACTCACCCTTTATCATCCATCAAAACTTTGAACAAACTCTTAACATGATCTTAGTGATTTTGGTGATCTTAATCTATTAAACTAAAATTTCATTCAACCTATGTTTTTCAAAATCTTATCTTACCATCCTCCAATTGGTTTATTAAGTATTCACAAAACATTAATCTCATCTATTTATTTTTTAAGCACTATATAGATATTTTATTAATTAAATTCATCATAACATCTATTCCCTTAACTTCTAGTGATCCTCACCTAAAACAGTCTATATATACTAATATATAAATCCTCTCTTAATAAGATAGTCTTCTTATTTTAACCCATAAACTCTATATTCAACATGATCAAAATATCATCTGGCCATGCTATCTTTTAGTCACCAACTATCAAATCCTTTAATATCATCCTATACTTGTTTAACTTCTAATAAAATTAATGATTGATCGATTCAATTTGAATCATAATAAATAGATTATCAAGATGTTTTTCATGTTAAATGAAAAAAAAGGAATCATCACCTCTAAGTTATCTATCATTTCACCGGGGTAATTCTCATCTACTAGAGAACATATCATATAGAATGCTCATCATCTATTGCACCTGAGATTCACCAGCATGTGACCAACTTCTGATACTCTTTCCTAATAATATGATTCATTAATCTTATAAAGACTTCATAAATAATTTATTCTTTCAGTCACCTTTCTTTGAAACTTGAAAAAATCATATGATAATACCCATGATTTCTCTTCTAACATACTACTCATATCTTCATAGTTCCCATTGCACTTACTTACCAATATTTCATCCTAATAGTTTCCTAGGGATCCTCAATTCACCTTCCACTACATCTATAGAACACAACATACATGTAATGTAGATATCAATCTCATGGAAGATACAGTGTGGTTCTTACAAATACCGAATGCAACCCGTAATTTATGATATTTAATAAGATAGATGGTATCATCATTTTAAATTCAATCTATTTCATGTTTTTTCCAAATATTATGAATATTTTTTTTTTCTATTTGAGTATCCCACATTGGAAATTATTTTGGTAATGTGATCCCATATATTAGAAAATTGTATCATATTTTATTAAACTCCAATATAGCCACCCCACTGCATGGCCACTGGTCCTTTTATATATCACTTGGTGACACAATATTCCAAGTTCTCACACCACATTTCACACCTCCATATATACATCTAGATAGAATTACTTTATGCTAGTAAATTTTCACATTAGTGGTTGTATTCTTTGTTTTTATAGGCTAGGAGTTGACATTATTTTTTAATAAACTAACAATAATTTTCCTTTTGTATAGTTAAAAAAATTCTCAATTATTTTATCTTCTAATCACATGACCATGTAAAATTAAATTAATCTTTTAGACTTAGATCATTGAACCAATAACTTCAACTTCTCCCACAATTCCAAAACAATTTTTAAATAAAAGGTTAGAAAAAAATAGAATAACTCCAAAATTTTAAAATAGTGGGTTCGTAAAAAACACCATCATTTGATAGTGAGTGGGTTGGATTTTTTGTGTGCACTTTCTTCCCATTCATTATTGATATTTTTTTATTCCATTATTTTTTGTATTTCTCAATTTGAATTAATTTTTTCATTTAAAAAAATATTATTATACAATAGAAAATTAGTCATTAGTTTAAATATTTAGGCCATTTTTAATATTCAAACATAATTTGTCCTATTATAGTTTTTTCCAATGGAAATAAGTGTATTTTATCTATAAAGGAATCCACATGTCATTTTTTTCAGAAGCGCATCTTAAAAATTTCTTTATGTATTTTTATAAAGTCAATGGTATATGTGTTTTGAAGGAAATCCACTACATATATCATCATGTGTGAGTCATTTAGCTTCATTAGACAGTAATTATTAAAAAACTATTATAAAAAGTTTTATAAAATAATTTTTATTTATTCTATTTTTAAAATATATATATACCTTGATTAAAAATGAAAACTATTTTAAATAAGTTTTATAAAAACACTTTTAAATAAGGTTTTGTTTTAAGAAATTTATTGAAACATACTTGCATCATTTATACTTATAATAATTTCTTTGGTATATGTGTTTCTATAATTCTTATTAAAATATTTTTTTTATATAACTTATTATCTATTTTTCTTCTAAATTTTTAGTGTAAGTGTTTTTTCAATAATATAATTTCTACTATTTACTTTTTAAATTGTTTATTAAAGTGATAAGTCTCATAAATTATTTTCAATAATTTTTCTCCTAGAGTATTTGGTGTTTCTTTAAAAACATATGAAACATTACTTATTTTTATAAATTTATTATTATAAGTGATATTTAGCATTATAAATTATAAATAATTTCTATCAAATAACCCTTTATGGTTGAAAATTTTACTGAGGTTTGGATTTTATTTACTATAATATTATGCACATGCATAAGTTAATAATAATTTTAATCTTGTTTAATAGGAAATAAAATTGGAATATAATTAAAATTCATTGGGGAATGTTTTATCATAAATAATAACCTTTCAAATATTATAAATTTTAGATATAGTATTATAAATTTCATATAATTCAATAAAATTATAAGCTACTGTGATTTAATTTGTTCTCTTATTATTTTATCATTATTACTATTATTATTTAATGACTCAATTAAAATCCTTTTAATTATTCAATGGTACAAAAATATACCATTATTTAGGCTTGTATTTTTACTAAATGAATAAATTTTTTGTTGTTTTTATTTTAAAATAATCAAAATTGATTAAATTTACAAGGCTTTTTCATTGTTGTATATGAGTCTTTATCTATTTATGTTTTTTATTTTTGTAAAAATTAGGGCTTTTAACCATTTTCCACTGAAAGATAAAAAATAATTTTAAAAAAACATATATAAATATGAAATTATATTAAAATAAACACATCTGAAAATGTGAAAAAATGAAGGTTAATGGTTTGAGTATGTCTCTGGATTTTGGCTCAAGAATATACATCAAGTAACACATATATCAATGGTGGGTGTGGGGGTGAAGCCCCCTGTGGTATGGGCCTAAAAAAATATATTTTAAAAAAAATATTCATGTTTTGTATATATATTTTATGTGAAATATTTTTTAAAATTTATATATTTGGAATAAACTAAATATTTAAATCTTTTTAATTTTATGAATGTTATCAGCACAGTTTGAAGAAACGATAACTATAACTTTTTTTTATTTAGAGTCTATTGACTTAGTTTATAAACTATTGTTATATATTTATCTTAATTTCATGGTTTAAAAATTTTGGTTGTAGCATTGATCAAATACCACAGTTTTCAAAATGTGGTTTTGGACTAGCTATTACCATAGTTTGAAATAGTGGCAATAGTCTTGAGTTATTTCAATAGTTTTCAAATTGTAGAAATATTCAATATATTATAGTAGATTTCATAAAAACATGTCATTAAATATTTCATAAAATAATTAACTACCTCAATTTTATAAATTATAATAGTAGGTTACTATAACAGTTTTAAAAAATAGAAATATGATTTAAATGTAGTCATGGAACAATAGGAAAACTCACATATATAATTGGTTTTTGTGGGTATATGTGGTGGTTCAAATTGTCATTTTATATTCTTTGGAGGTTATAAAAACAATTTTATTTAGTATTTGTATTAATTTATATGTGGATATTTTTTATTTATAGTGGTTATTTATAACAGTTATGTCATTGTTTTTTGGCGGTAGTCCTTAAGCACCGCTAAATAAAAAATATTTAGTAGTGGTTGATACCTCTTCCAAAAATGTAAATAATATCATATATTATACATATTTATTAGTGGTTATAACTACCACTAAAACCTCAAGTGGGGGTTTCTTAGATGTAAAATTCATTTCCATATCTATTGGAGGTTATAACTGTTGCTAAATCCTTTCATATCAGTTTTGAAGGTTTTCAAAATATTCAGCGGTGTTCTTTATGTAGCTATTAGAAATTTGAACCACCAACTTTGAGTTAGAGGAGGTTTTTTTATAATCCAAAATGATTTAAACCACCACTAATAATGATATAAATACAAAATCTTCCACATAAAATTCAAGCCACTATACAAGACACATGAAAAAACTAAATTACTAAAATAATGTGACAAAATAAATGTCACTATAATTATAAGAAAAAATCAAACTGTATTATAATATTTCATACACATATTAAATATTAAATCAGTCAAATGGGAATTAAAAAAACCATAAATAAATTTAAATTTCATAATACTAGGGAATGATAGGTATAACAATAAATAATATATGAAAGTTCATAAGGAATCACATTATCACCATTATGGCTGCCTCGAGATGATAGACACACCTCATCATAATGACATCTGGCCTTAATTCCTATAATTAAAATAATTAAAAATATAAGTTATATAATATTAAACAATAATACAAACAAAATATAAACAAGAACTTTATTTACCAATTGATACTATCATATCATAGATGAATCGGCTTTATAATAGTCCCTATTGTGTCCCAGAACAAATTAGTTAAATAATTTTCCACTACGAAAAACATCTCATTCTGAGCTCTCATGCATGAATCCTAGTTCTGTACTTTGGTCTCCAATATCCATTGACATGTAATGGAATCACCCACCTCAAAAAGAAAAACGTCTTATAAATAAGAAATCTAAAAATTATTAAAATAATAATCTTTATATAAATATAAAATTAAAAAAAATCAAAATTTATTTTCATTTAACTTTATTTGATTATCGAAGATATTTATATTCTAGTTGTTTGAACATTTCGCCGGTCATGATATGTGTTGGGGGAAGTAGTGTTATTTGGCTATATATACTAAATATGATCGGTATACCTTTTATTCCTTTACATTTTTCCTAAAAAATAAATTGAAGTGAAATTACTTACAACATTTTAAAATGATAAAAGATAATAATAAAATATAAAATTACCAACATAAAACTATTTAATCATTTTTGGTACTTAAACAGTTAATTTAATGCTCAAAACATCTGATTTATTTCATCAAAATCTCAATTTTATTATATATAATAAATAATATATGACTTTTTATTTGAACCCCATAATATAATTTTATGTTAATTAATGGAATAAAGAGAATTACTTTACCCCCATATAATAAACAGTCAATGTTGACTTCATGATTTTTTAATAATAACTATTTTACACTGTATTTAATATCAATATTTTTTAAATTAAAGTGCAAACAACAACTATTATAGAAACTTTATTAAATAATGAATCACACTTTTATAAAATCAAACAAAATATAATTTATTAAGTTAAAGTATGATTGAATTTATAATAGTATCAATGATAATTGATTTTCATCATCTAATTTTATCATAATGTCTTCATCTGTACCCTCTCTTGTAAAATTGATGATTTCTATGTCATCATAGACAAACAAATCAATAACTTCTTTTTTTAATGTTTCCCCAGCAGTGAACTATTCTTCAACATCATCACCCATATCATACAAGTCTCTCGGTTTCACATGGACTACAACATTATACCCTTCATCAATTCCATCATCAACATAACATATAATTCTATATTATGAATCCAAAATATATGGTTCATTTTCTTCACACTCATCGGTATCAATCAAATGATTTAAGTTTACATAATAAAACTATAATGAATATTTCTGTATACCTTCATGAATATTGACCCACTTAAATTTTAAAAATAGAACAAAAAAGTGTCAATGATAATTTAATTTTAAAATTCCAATAAACTTTCCATAATAGAAAAACACTAAGAATTTTTTTAATATTTCACTATTTTTTGTTTACAAACCTTCTGCATGATAAGTAGTATGAAACTAGAAACCATTAATATTGAAATAATTTATTCTATTATACTACTTCAAAGGTCCTCTGGCTAAATATTTCAAATCCTCAGATAGTTCAACTTGATTACTTGTTTTCATGAAATATACTAATGAATAAAAAATGTTAGAATTTATAAAATATAATTATATATTTATTATAAATATAAAATCAAGTATTAACTTACATGATGTGAAAATCGGTCACTAATATTTTTGTTCACAACTTTTTTTATTTATCTATCATTTTGAGTTCGACCCTAAATTTGACACTTTATTTGTGTCTTAAATTCTTTAATTGAAAGGTTCGCAATATCAATATTTAGCAGCACAAAAATTTATGCACATATAAACTCAATATGAGTTAGTAAAAATTAATATATACTTCCATTGGGATGAATAAACTTTACAATATTTTTTAATTTATTAAAGGTATAAAAATAATTTTAGTTCTATTCAGTATATCCAATTCTATTTAATTTTTTATCATTCATATCCAAATACCACAAACATAATGTGAGATTCCCTTAAGTCAAGAAACCTTCAGCAATATATCTGTATTCTTGTGCTTATTTATTCACATAAGACATCAAATGAACAAGGTATCAAATGAATCAACACATAATAAACCTACATATTAAAATTTTGAAAAAAATAGTTTGATAGTAATAAAAATTTAATAACACCATACCTCTTTATGGGATACATCCACCAATAGTGTACGGGTGCTCCAAATTTAGCTTCCTTGGATAAATGAACTTTCAAATGAATCATCACATCAAACAAATTGGGGTAAATATCATCTCTAGGTAACAAATTTTCCTTAAAATTATTTCCTATGATAATTCATGATCATCAGGGTTTTAAGTGTTTTAATATATTTGTTTGAAGAACATAAAAAACTCAATTGTGAATACTATTATTTTATCAGGTAACAAGTTATGAAATACCAATGGTAATATCTACTCCATCAAAATGTGTGATTCGTAACATATTAATACATGTAACTTGTGTTGTTATAAGTCAACACATCCTGAAATTTTACTATAATATCCATTAGTTACTTTCACATTTTTAAGTCTTCAAAGGAACATATCTTTTTCATGGTTTTTCAATAAAAAGATTACTAAAAAATACTTCCTATTATCATTTTACCATAGATAACACTTTATATTCATTTATTATAAGTATTTATGTTCATTAATATTATCCTTCATTTCTCCAACCTCATTAAGTATTGTTAAAAGAAAATTATCATGCACATTCTTCTCAATGTGTATAATATCAAGATTAAGATATAAAATATGTAGTTACAATAAAGAATTTTGAAAAATATATTTTTTTTATTCCACCATTGTATTCCAATTCCTATTTATGTGCTATGACAATTTTTCCTAATATCAGTTTACTAATAGTATATCCCAAATTTGATAATAATAATTAATAATTATTTCAAAATTTCAGACCCAAATAACAATTTTGGAGGGGGTGTCAAATCAGTTTATCCATCAAATCATGACTTGCTAAATTAAAATCTATGGGATGAATCTAGGAATCAAGTATGAAACCTTAAACACTATTTTATACAAAAATAAATCTTTTAGAGTCAAAATAAAAAATTAGAATATGGACATTCCATGCCAGTGTTAGTATTCCAACTATAAAAATTCTTACATTTTGTAATTCACTAATGTTCCACACGAGAGAAGCATGAATTTTAATCATTTTTTTATTCGATACATAATATGTATCCACATTATTGTCCTATAATTTATATAATTACTATATAAGAGGCTAAAGGTACACATTTGTATCATTTAAAGGAGTTTATTTTTCTATAATAATCATCAAAATAATAAAAGAATTTGTTTGCATACACATCGATGGAGGTAAATTTTAAGTGATCAAAATAACTGGTTGTATGTTATAACTGGTACTTAAAGTCCCAAATATATTAAATATATTAGTATCCAATCTCAAACACACATTCCTATATTCTATAGAGAAATTTGGATATAAATAATCAAAATATTTCCATGCTTTTAAATCTATTGTATGATGCATGACCATATCACTATTATTTTCTATATAATTCCATTTCATCTTCTCTATGGTTTTATATGATGTTAATAATATTTTTACTCAATGTTTTTTAGAAAATTAGTGTAAAATATTCAAAAGAGTTATATTTATTTTATTATTCATAGTAGTACATCTATTCATCCTTGCATCATTATTCATTTATTTCCATTTACAAGTATGGTATATTTTACACTTCTATCTATCTGAATCTTATACCCAATATAACATATAGTCATTGGGGCATGTAGGTATCTTTGTATAATTTAAACCTAACTCGTTAATAACTTTCTTGATCATATAAAATGGTTCAGGGGTCTTATCATTACCAAAATAATCAGGCAATAACTCTAATATCATGGACATTTCATTATTTATAATTCCATGTAAACACTTGATATGATGCAATTTTAGTAGAAAGGAAAACTTTGAATATTTTTGATATCCCTCATACAACTATTGATTAACTTCATATACAAGTTTATAAAACTCATTTGATTTCTCAGCTAGGCTTTCCCTTGTAATAATATCCAAAAAATAAACATTATAATCTATGAACCTGTAATTATATTTATCATAATGTGTTGATGTGACCAAAGAATGAATAATTAAGTTTTTAATTTCATTCTCTTCTACCATGGTAATAGTTAAATGGTTATAATATTAAAAAAAAGTATAAACTATCTCTAAAGATCGATTCTCTATGCCAAAAGTATCACACATATACAATAAGAAATCATGAAAATATAAAGTGTGAATAAACTTTATCTCTTTTAAATAATCATTTTAAAATACAACTAGTACAAGGAATTTAATTGTTATATAGATTAATTTTTTTCAGTTGAAAAAACAAAAAATGACTCTAACTATTTAATTTATTGTGGTGTATTTCAATATAAATTAATCCAAGTTTTATATATTTCTTTACTATTTAAAAATAACTATAAAAACTTATAACATATTAGTCAAATTAAATCATGTTTAAAATATAACATATGATTAATATAACACACTTATGATACTAATAATAAAAATCCAAAATCATAATAGATTTTAAACTATAATAAAATCTGATATTTAACACTAGGAAATTAAAAACATATATATGAGAATAAATAAGTAGTTTGAATAAGGAAAAAATTTCACCTACACACCTCATATTTTACACACTGAAAAAAATCATACTTATCAATAAAAAATATAGAATATAATCCATTTTTTTATTATTTAAAATAAATTAAAAAATTATTAAAACTAATTTTATGTCAAAATATTTCTCATGAAATATGCTCTATTTTACAAATATAATGAATTATGTCAAATATTAAGTAAAAATTAAACAAAAATTTTAGATTAAATTATATCATTGATATTAAAAACTAAATAAATAAAATAAGGATATTATTGGGTTAAAAATGAATATATTACACATTAATATAAAATAATGATAAATATATCCAAATCGGAATGATTATTTGATAGTCTCATAACACATCAATACAAACATGGAGGATATTCTCGTAAAACAGAAATATATAACTGACTAAGATGATACATATAAATAGAATCAATATCATGAAAATATAATTTGTATATTTAGGTATACATAACCAGAATTGGAAGATCATATTGTGACATAATGAATTGATAGAATAAATATATATAGAATATAGTCCAAAAACCAAGAAATAAATCCATATGTTAAGGTTGGATTGAGGGGAGGAGAGAGTGTCATCGTAAGATGGGGTTGGGATCGAGGGGAGGGGAGAGTGACATCTTCAACTGGAATGGGGCATTATTGATGGGATGGGGAAATTTGGTTGTGGATGGGATAGGGTAGTCATGTTTGAACTAATAATTATAGTATAGATAAGTTGGGGTCCATGACTATGAATTTGGGGGTTTACAGAATGTGGTTTATAAAAACCACCGCTAAACATTTATTTTGTGCTGGTTTATTAAAAAACGGATGAAAATTATTAATAAGAGACAATTTTATATAATACTTCTATAAATATTATGGATATTCATTTTTAAATAGTTCTTAATTATTTTATATAACCACCATGAATAAACCACCACAAATATCAAGTTTTGTTATAGTATATAAGGGGATCAAGTGTAGGTAATGTGATAACCCTTAATTAATTATTCTTTATTCATTTTAGTTTTATACTATAATGAAATTCAAGAACATTTATAACCTTAAATTGGTATTTATTATATATATTTGTTAATTATAATGAAAATATGTTTTTTTAGTATTAAAAAGAAATAATTGAAAAAATGCTAGCTAAAAATAAATATTATAAAAAATTGAAATGGGACATGCCAATTGCCATGATACATGCATCATTGAATTTATATAAGAATTTGAATATATTTTTACATGGTAAAATGAATTGAATCATATTAGTATTTATGGGGTGACACTTTTATAACTAAACTAAAATCATTTTACACATTTTCAATTAATATCATTAAAAAGGGAAGTGGTGTAACATATGCCATGGTGGCATGACACTTTGGCATATTTTTATACCAACATCAAAAATTCATATATAACAAGTAAGTTTCCTAGAGAAAATTGACCAATATGTATTTCAGAGGAGAATTTAAATAAATATTTTATAATACTTTACATAATAGGTAGAGTAAGTATGAAAATTGAATAAGAAAAGTTCTTCCTTACATTCTATTGTTTATATAGTGTGTAGCTAAATTTATTATGATATATGGGATGTAATTTGATCCAACTTTTGTGTTTTATGAATTAACATTAATTTTATATTTTAATTTTTCAACTTGTTTCTTCACTGTTTTATGACTTTCCATTATTTTCATTACCAAACCCCATAGTAACACCACTTGATCTAACTAAAAAATTGGAAATGATTTCCCAATCTAGCTGTTAAGAGGTTAGGGTCCAGTGGTAAGCACTGAGAGTATAGAGACATAATTATAGAATAAATAACTCCTAATATAAAAGAATATCTATAAACTAACATCAAATTCAACCAAAATTATGAATAGTAGAAACCCTTAAAACCAATTATCATAGTAATCTAAATGTAAGAGTGTAATATAGTAGATAAATGAAACAAAACCAAAAGTGGTGAGATAATTTTGATAAAAAAACTACAATACTTATAAATAAAATAAAATTATAGAAACTCCAACCCTAGATAACTATTACATCCCACCTTTCTATGACATAAATTTTCAATTAGATGGTATTAACAGAGGATATTTTATATTTTAGTATCTTGGAAAAAAGTTACATAATATATGAAAAAGTAAAACATTATTCTAAAAATAATAATTTATTCTCCTTTTTTTCATCCTAGGTAATTTTATTGTATCTCATAACTTAGATACATACATCAAAGGAAATGGTGAGTATAAGGTCGGGTAAGGAAAAGCAATGGTAAATAGTTTAAATGTGATATTGATGAATATCAAGAAAAACATAAGGAATATAATTATGCCATGAGAAATAGAACATGAGGCATATCATAATAAAAATAACATTAATAATAACTTGTAAATCAGTCTAAAACATTTAAATGAGACATTCATAAGAATATCACCAGGGTTTTTCACCAAGATTTCATAAAAAATTACCAATGTTATTCACCAAGGTATCGTAAAACATGTCATCTCTATATATTAAATTATTTACCCAATAAATTAGAGTGATAGAAGGGTGAACCATTCATATGTATTAATTTTCATGTGATCCAAATATATACTAATAAATCATTTCATAAATAACCTATGATAATAAAATAAAACAAGGTTCATATCAGAATCATGGGGTCTCAAAAGTGCTATAAAAACATGATCATTATGTCATTAATAACCCATGAAAAGGGAATTAGGGTTTTATGTATGTAAATACCATAATAAAATAAATCATTTTTATATATTGGTTAATATCCCAAGAAAATAAATATTTTTTGGTATTCACAAAAAGAAAATAAAATGGAATTTCTTGAGTAGAATAGAGAAATTTTGAGAAGTAAAATCGGCAGCATAACTGGTATAAAACATAGTTTTATAAAAGAGTAAAAGTTTAGGGTCATGGGTATACCATTTATAAAACATAATTTCACATTAATGGATTGAATAAAAATAAAAAGAGAGAGATTTTATGTAAGAACCAGACTCTTATTTTCAGATATGGATCTTGACTTATGGTGTTTTTGAGAAAAAGAGGAGTTTCTGAAAATTTAAGGAGTACACACTGTGTACTTAGGAGTACATGACATGTACCTAGTTTCCATGAGTAGTCGTGTACTGGCCGTATAACATCCGAGTACATGGCCATGTGGGTTAACCTAGAGACCGCCTAAGGTGGGGCCCGGTAAAGGCATATACACGCCATATACTTTTAAAGGAAAATCCATGTATATATATTTTTAATTTTTTAAATGGACCGGGGTCATGTCTAATCGATAGAAACATCTTCTTCTCAGCTCTTCTCGTCCAAGAGCGACAGATATCACCAATTCTTCCTGGATCCCCCGATCGACCATTCATTCTCTGAATCAACTATTGTCAGTTGCGTTGGAATCACATCGGTGAGTTCTTCCTTCTTCTAGAGACTTATCTCTTCATTCCTCATCTTTCATGAGATACCCTTGGTTGAACATTTTAAACTTTTTGTAGATATACGGCATTCTAGGTCGATTTAAAGGATGGGATTCAACTATATCAATCATACAATGTTGAGGTAGGTGGTTTGTGCCTTTTTGTAGTTTGTCTTTGAATTATATATGAAAAATTTCCCAATACCCTAGTTCTAAGTATTATGTGTTTAGGGAATTTAACCCTGTTAATTCCTAGTATGCTTTTTTTCTTGAGTAGGGATATTGTATTGTGAATAGGGTTTAATTACCTTTCTATGGATGTGTTTTACCATGTTTGATTGTTTTGGTCGTTGGGTCCAGAACCACCTATTAGGCTTATTCTTTTTCCATGCCTAGTGTTGTTAGTATGGAGTGATATTATATGATATGATTTATATATGTTTATCCAAGTAATATATTGTGATTTACTTTGGCTATTGGATATTTTTTTTGTGCATGATTGACTTACATAGGGTTTTGGGAACCTGGTGTAGTTAGATCATAGGGGAAATGGATGCTTAGGGATTTCCCAGAGTGTCTATTATAATTTCACATTGTGATACCATATGGGGGATGGACGTGAGTGCTCCCTTAGAGTGTCTTTAGTTCCAAATTACGAGACCACAAGGGGAATTAGACGTTTATTTCTTTCCTAGAGTGTCTTTAGTTTACCACCACGAGACTACAGGTGGAATTGATGGTGAGTTCTTTCTTAGAGAGTCTTTGTTAAGATAAACCAGAGGGGTTATACTGGGAGAACTTCCTAGATGTTTACTTGATATTGTCTAGTTGTTTATTTAATAAATGTAAATGAATGTAGATGAAACTTTAGGATTTTTTACTTTTGAGTACTTCCTTGTTTATTACTTCATTTTGCATATTTATTTTCATATATATTCACTGACAGTTAGGCACAGATCTTTGGGTGGTTACATTTTGGGATTCATCTCACACCCTATTTGGGTCATTATTTTGGGACCAAATAAATTATATTGTTGCAGTTATAGATATAGGCAAGTGCCCTTCTATTTTAGGTACTTTATTCCGGTGGAGCTAGAGAGCATGGGACCAAGACGAAGCTTGTGATGTTGTTGGATTTGTTTACTCGTTTTCCTTTAAACTTTAGTTTAGTAATTTATTCCAGCATTTTGACTTGTTTGGATGTTTTCCTAGATATTTTGACATGCATCAATATTTATATATATGTTGTTGTTGTTTATTTCTTTTCAGTCTTCTGTTGTTTAGTTATTGTATGGTATTATTTCTTATGTTAATGTTATCTATTTGTTTATACTATGTTATTCTGCCAATGAGGGTATATTTTTTCTACTATCACACCTAAGTCCCTCACTTCTAGTTGGAAGCCTATGCCATTTGGGGAAATTCTCTTGAGACTATGTGAGAAACCGGGTACGGGGCACCTCTGGGCGGCACCCGGAACGGGGACGTTACAAAGTGGTATCAAAAAAATTATTTTCTTCTTTGACTTACTATTTGGAGCCTATAGACAGGGATAGTAGGGAATAGTTAGTTGGTAATAATTTATTCTTGGGAGTAGCTAACCCGTGTATAGGGAAAATCCAATATGCCTCGAATATTGAAATTTGTTTCTGGTTTTGCAATTATTATAGTTGATTTGATTTCACCATTGGGTGATTCATATGTTTTGTGTTTTTATTCCTGATATTATTGAGGTTCTATTTCTATTGAAACCTGATGAGATGAGGTTATGAAATCTCATGAATCATATAGGCACTTTTTAGAGATCACATGTCATGCATTGTTGTCATGCCATTTAGGGTGCATTATCGATTGCATGTTATTGTTATAGATGTTGTGCTAAATATGCATGATGTTGTGATAGATGCCTTGATATAATGCCTACTATTTGATAGGGTGTTGGATTGTAAAAGGTTTAGTTTTAATGAGCTCCAAACTTTAGCCCATGAGGTGTTATGGGGCCTCATGGATCAGAATTTGGTGGATCATTTTAAACTTTAACAGTTATACTTGTGATATTACATGAATAAGATGCCAAGATTTGATTAACAGGGAGTATGTATAAGGACCCAGCCTTAAACCTTACTTAATCTTGAGTTATTACAAGATTACACATTGAGGATCTTTTCGGGTTTAGAGTTTTAGAGAATTAGATCATAAAACTTGCATTAAATTCCACATATAAACAAAGTGGTTACATAAAGATAGTATTCTTCTTTCCCATCAATGGAAACATATATAAAATAAAACATGGATTCTTTCTTGACACTCCCTTGACATTATCATCATATCATGTACCTTTCCCTTGAACTGTGAAAAAAATTTCAAAAAAACTTGGGATGAGCATAAAAAGCTCAGTAAGGGATATAAAAATATATGGAAAGGAAACATGGGTACATATATACATAAGAATGAAATCATACTTTACCCATAAAACATAAGCACTTCAACATACCTCGTCAAATCATGAATAAATCATAGAAATCATAAGACATAAAGGTAACTTGAGGCATTCATAACATTCTTACATAGGGAGTAACCCTCTTGGTTACGTTTGGAATACCCATCACAGTATATTCCCTAAATCTCTTCGGAGAAACCTTAACGTTACACTCATTCGCGTTACCCAATGCATTGGAGAGCTATATCGGGCTCACCCTCCCTTAGTTTATCACGGAACCACCCGTCTTCATAATAATTCCCAAGAACCTCAACATAATCGTATCACATAAAACATGCATAAAGGAAACATAATATTTCCACCTTTAAATCACAAGATATCAATAAAACACATTGATATAAAAACATTATGAAAACCATTTTCAATACCAAAATAAAAGAAAATTAAAACATGGTATTTATTTTTCTTTTAAAAAAAGGTATGGCTTGTAGAGGAAGCTGAAACTCAAATAATGGTCACGGCGGCGGAGAAGTCATTGTCGCCGCATACGTATGACAAAAACATTCCCTTTTTTCATTTAGTAAATGCTTCGTATAAAAAATATTCCTTTTGAATAAATGTAAAAGTCAAAGGGGTTTATACACTTTATAAAATAAAGTTGTGTATAAAACGAAATATGCCTCAATGAAAGGAGATTGAGACGAAGTCCCATACCTCGGGTCCGACTTGACTCGGTCGTTCTTTAATCTCCTAAATAATAAAATTGAGTTAATTTATACTTGTTTAAGAACCTTTTTCAAGTTCATTATTCCTTTTATATCACTTATTTCCATGTCATGAACACTATGTAATTATTTAAGTTAATAACGGTCGTTTTAACGATCATTGGTACTTGAGTCAAAAATAAACCCTTTATAATTACATGTTGTTCATGTATCCATTATATCCAGAATTATAATCATTATTTATATATCATATATATCCAGTATATACATGCATTTATAATGTTACATAATCATTTAGAGGTAAAAAATGAAATGCACCGTTCATGGAGACGGTAAGTCGTACGTACGCATGAACGCTACTTTCATTTCTATTTCGTATTTTATAGAATGGAATTATAATGATATAAAGTTATTTTGTAATTATAGTATAATATCATATATAATATCATATTTCCATCCTTTATACGTCCCACATAAGGTATTTAACGAACCAAATCACTTTGAGGGGGCGGTAGTCCGCACTTCCTTAAATGAAGATATCGCGTTTACCCATAATGGAAACCATAAAGGTATGCCCAAAATGAAAAATACAGAAGCTTAAGGAAAACATAAACATATTATATATCATATATAAATATAGTGGCATCTTAATGGCCAGCTTTGAAAGTGTTAAAAGAATGTTGAACAATCATCGTTTCGGGAGGCATAAATTCACCATCCACGGAAATAGTATGTCCTTTAACCATTTGATGTAGGTGTGTGTAAGTTTATCTCTAATACTTCTTATAACAACATCCTAGTATATTGATGATACTGTATTTGTTACAAAAGAAAATAATAAAAAGATTTTAGGGGGTTGGAAAAGCAAAATAAAACAAAAGGACTCAAAAGAAGACATTACCTTAAAATCGGGTAACTCTCTTAGATTTGAGCTCAAAGGCTTCCTTGGGAAGACTTCTGCCCAAAGTGAGGCTTCAAGGAGTAAGATAGGGATGTGGAGAGCCAAAATCGGCAGGGTTTGGCCGAGCCAAAGACTTTGGGAGTGTGGGTAAGGAGGTAGAGGTGGGGGCCTTTTATAAGAGGAGAGGAGGGGCACTCTTGGAAGGTAAAGAAAAGTCACTTTATTTTAAAATGGTATTCGGATTTAAGAGGTACCACATTGATGTTTTTCTAGGATAAGGTGATAAGGGTTCTAAATCCACCCATCCAATAGGTTTTGGCCATGTGTAGGTCTTATATTTTACATTATCATTCCATTTTATTTAAATCATTAAATAATGAGGTCATCGCTGCATCATCATGATGTCATAAATAATTTAATTTATTTAAAGTCTAAAAATTATAAAAAAACTACTATGATGTAGGAAATCTTTTTATCTTTCCAATGACTATTTATAATCTAAAATCGGATCTTTATAACCCCATGTAAAAATTGTTTTAGTAAAACATATCATGTTTGTGTCATTTTTACTTTTACATTAAATAAAAAGTTATTTATGTCATTTCCCAACCAAAGTGGCTCCATGGGGTCCCCAAGTTTACCCATGGATTTTCTTGGTCGTCCATGACACATCAAATGAGGGTAGGACATGTGTCAAGCTCATCTCATATTATTAAAACATTATTTTTACCTTAAATTACACTAATTACCACTAATCGCGATTAAGAACTTAAAAGTTACTATTCACCAAAAAAATTATTTTAATCTCATTGAACCAAATTTTACTTCTTAATGACAACCATGTATGTTAGATTTTTTAAATTCAAAACACATAAGTGGTAAAATTTTATTTAAACAAAAAATCAGTTTTTATAAGTACCACTTAGTGGTTTCACTATTCATCAAAAATTGAAGTTTTTCAGAAAAATACCAAAAATTCACCCTAAGATATATTGGATATTCCGAATTAAAAAATGAGGTCTATTTTACAAAATTCAAAACATATAAGTCACATTAATTAATTCAATAATTAATTCCCGATGTCACGACAAATAGCGTGTTTTTATGAAACAATAAGTATCAAAAGATTGACACCAGTTTAAGTCCAATTTCAAAGTGAAATTGATTCCAATGACCACCATTGGATTAAATGGTAAAAATATATTCTAATTTCACTTCAAAACCAATTCAAAAGATAATCTAATCATATAAATAAATTAGATTAAAAAGCAGTTTTGATGTAAAATGCTGTATTTTTCACTATTCATTAAAAAATGAACATTGTCTGAAAAATACCAAAAATTCACAAAATTTTAATTTTGATGTCCCAATCCTAAAGAATAAGTTTATTTTGACAAACATAGATTATAAAATTGTCAAAAGATAGATTTAAAAAGGGTTTTCCATCAAAAGACAGTAAAACAATCTTTTAAAAATATTACTGTATTCCATGCTTAAGATTGGATTTATTTTCATTTTAAGCCTCTAAAACACTATCTAATTAATTAATAGACATAGATAAAAATATCTATTACTCATTAATTACTTGGGATGTTACATCCTTCCCCCCTTTAGAAAATTTTGTCCCTGCAATTTATTTAATTATTGAATAGATGGGGGTACTTATCCCTCATTGAATTTTCAAATTCTCATGTTGCCTCTTCCATCATGTGGTTTTCCCAAAAAACCTTTACCTGATTAATCACCTTATTCTGTAACACTTGATCCCTGTGGTCAAGAATCTGGACCGATTGTTCCTCATAAGATAGTTTCTCTTCCAGCTGAACTACCTCTGGACTCAAAACATGAGATGGATCTGGCATATACTTTCTCAACATCGAAACATGAAAAACGTTGTGTACCTGAGATAAACTCGGAGGTAAAGCCACCTGGTATGAAACTGATCCAACTCTCTCCAGGATCTCATATGGTCCAATGAACCTTAGACTCAGATTTCCTTTCTTTCCAAATCTCATCACACTTTTCTAAGGAGAAACCTTGAGAAAAAAATGATCACCTACCTCGAAAGATAGATCCTTACTCAAGTTATCTACATAACTCTTCTGCCTGCTCTGAGCTATTCTCATGTGCTTCTAAATCATCTGAACTTTTTCTGCCATCTCTTCTACCAATTTTGGTCCCATCAACTTCCTTTCACCCACTTCATCCCAGAAAGATGGAGTTCGACACCGCTTCCCATATAATTCCTGAAATGGTGCCATCTGTATACTGGAATGAAAACTGTTATTATATGAAAATTCAACCAAAGAAATATGTTGCTCCTAACTTCCCTAATAATCCACAGAGAAAGAACGTAGCATATTCTCCAATGTCTGAATTGTTCGTTCCAACTGCCCATCTGATTGGGGAAGAAATGTTGTACTAAAATTTAATTTAGTACCCAACGACTTTTGAAGGCCTTTCCAAAAGTTAGAAGTGAACCTGGGATCACGGTCAGATACAATGGAGAGAGGAACTCCATGTAACCTGACTATCTCTTTAAGATAAAAATGGAAAAGTTGATCTAAGGAAAAAGTATCTTGTATAGCAAGGAAATGAGCAGATTTAGTCAAGCGATCAACAATAACCCAGATTGTATTATTACCTCGAGATGTATTTGGTAATCCCACAACAAAGTCCATGGATATATTCTCCCATTTCCACTCTGGAACTGGTAAAGGCTGAAGCATTACTTTCGGTAACTGCCGCCCTGCTTTAACCTGTTGACAAGTCAAACACTTCACAGTAAAATCAGCAATATCTCTTTTCATTCCATCCCACCAGTAATACTCCCGCAGATCTTTGTACATCTTAGTACTGCCAGGATGAACTGAAAACGGAGAACTATGAGCTTCACATAACAACTCTCTCTTCAACTGTGAATCACAAGGCACATACAATCTCTTCCCAAATCTCAAAACAGAAATCACTATCAATGTTGAATTCAGGCAACTTACCTTTCTGAACCAGCTCTACCTTTTTCTGCAACTCATTGTCTTGCTTCTGTGCTTGCTTGATTCTATCTCATAGAGATGATCTCACTGATACCTGAAACAAAACAGAAGAACTTCCTTCACCAACAACTTCTATGCCAAAGTTTATCAAATCCTTAACCAAAGGATCACGTTCTAAACACAACATTGCTAATGAAGCATTACTTTTTCGACTCAAAGCATCATCCACTTTATTTTCTTTTCCAGATGGTAATGAATTGTACAATCATAATCCTTGATTAATTTTAGCCATCTCCTCTTTCTCATGTTTAACTCTTTCTGAGTGAATATATACTTTAAACTTTTGTGATCAGTATATATTTCACACTTTACTCCATACAAATGATGCCTCCAAATTTTTAAAGTGAAAACAACAGCAGCTAATTCCAAATCATGTGTAGGGTAATTTACCTCATGAGTTTTCAACTGTCGTGAAGCATAAGCAATTACCTGATCATTCTGTATTAGGACGCAACCAAGTCCTTTCAATGAAGCATCACTGTAGATAACAAACTCACCATTCCTGGAAGGTAGTGCCAAAACTGGAGCATTCACCAATCTTATTTTCAATTCCTGAAAACAATCATCACATTCTTTTGTCCAGATAAACTTAACACCCATCCGAGTTAGCTTAGTCATTGGACTAGATAACCATGAAAAATTTCTAACAATCCTTCGGTAATATCCTTCCAAACCAAGGAAGCTACGAATCTCAGTTACATTTTTGGGTCTTGGCCAATCTTCCACAACTTTTGTTTTTGCAGGATCAACAGTTATCCCATCTTTAGAAACAATGTGACCAAGGAAAGAAATTTGTTGCAACCAAAACTCACACTTGCTGAATTTTCCATACAATTTCTTTTCTTTTAAGGTTTGCAAGATAACCCTTAAATGTCTTTTATGCTCCTCTTTACTTTTAGAAAACACCAAAATATCATCAATGAAAACCACCACAAACTTATCCAAGAACTCATGGAAAATTCTATTCATTAAGTCCATGAATACAGTAGGTGCATTGGTTAGCCCAAAAGGCATTACTAAAAATTCATAATGGCCATATCTTGTATGGAACGCGGTCTTCGGAACATCTTCTTCCTTTACCT
Source organism: Viscum album (assembly GCA_963277665.1). Taxonomy (NCBI): domain Eukaryota; kingdom Viridiplantae; phylum Streptophyta; class Magnoliopsida; order Santalales; family Viscaceae; genus Viscum; species Viscum album. Next base: position 1,497,617,977 of record OY728142.1, read on the forward strand.
TCAGCTGATGGTACCCCGATCTCAAGTTAATCTTTGAAAAATACTGAGCTCCCTGGAGCTGATCAAATAAATCATCGATATGACGCAAAGGATACTTGTTCTTAACAGTAATATTATTCAAGGCCCTATAATCAATGCAAAGTCTCATTGAACCATCTTTCTTTTTAACAAATAAAACAGGAGCACCCCATGGTGATGTTCTAGGTCGAATGAAACCTTTCTCTAATAAATCTTTCAATTGCTCCTTCAACTCTAAAAGTTCAATTTGAGCCATTCGATAAGGGGGTTTTGAAATTGGCTTAGCATCAGGAACTAAGTCAACAGTAAACTCAACTTCCCGATCTGGTATTATTCCAGGAAACTCATCAGGAAAAACATCTGGATACTCATTTACCACTGGCACATCATTAATCTGAATAGTTCCTTTATTTTCAACGATGTGTGCAAGGTAACATTCATTTCCATCTTTTTCAAGTTTCTTGGCCTCTTGATAAGTTATCAATAGTAAGGGTTCATTCTTGTACACAAACTAAAATTTTTTATGAAAAGAAACTTCTTTAGCTCTACAGTAAATCTTAGCATGGTAAATAGAGAGCCAATCCATACCCAGGATAACATCAAACTCTACTAGAGGTAGAACAATAGGGTTTGCAAGTAGGTTCTTTCCACAGATAAGGATAGGAAGATTCTTATAAATTCTTTTTTCCTCAACATTTCCCCCAGGTGTTTTTACCAAAAGTTCAGGAGTCATTTCTTAAGATGGTATTCCCATTTTACTAGAAAAGGTTTCAGATATAAAAGAATGTGTAGACCCCGAATCAAACAACACACTGGCATAATCTGAAAAAACAAACAAAGTACCTGATACAACTTCATTTGATGGCCCGACATCTGCTGAAGTAGTTGCAAAGGATTTCACCACCCCTTTCTGCTTGTAGTCTAACTCCTTCCCATCACTCAATCTCTTTTTCGGACACTCATTTGCATAGTGACCCATCTCATTGCACTTAAAACATTTCACTAACTGTAAATAAAATTTGGTCTTACCATCACCCTGATCTTTTCCGGTGCAATCACGAGCCTTATGTCCCATCTTACCACATCGGTAGCACTTTCCAGAATTCAGAAGACATTCCCCAGCATGCCTTTTTCCACATTTATCACAAACTGGAAACTTAGTTTTCTTACCGTCAGACTTTTTTGAAGAATTCTTACCTTTCTCCTGCCACCTCGGTCTCTTCTTCTGTTGGTTGTTATAGAACACTTGATCATCAGCAAACTCCATTTCCACCTTCTCAGCACATCGAACAAGCTTTTCATAACTTTTAAACTCACGAGAATCTAATGCCCTTCGATATTTTTTCTTTAATCCTGAGTAAAAATGATTGATTTTACTATCAAGGTCTCGAATAAAATTTGGAGCATACCTTGCCAATCGAGTGAACCTTTCTTCATAGGAAGCCACTGAGTCTTCCTCTTGCCTCAATTCCAAGAATTGCTTTTCTATCCTAAGTCGAAAAGCCTTAGGAAAATACTTCTCAAGAAAAATACCTTTGAATTCATCCCAGTCGAGAGCATCAATCTCATCAGCATCCCTGATATTTTTAACCATCGACCACCACTGATCTGCTTCACCCTCCAAACGGTAAATAGCAAGACTAACCTTTTGATTGTCTGAACACCCCATGACATTGAAAAACTTCTCCAGTGCTTTAATCCACCCTTCAGCTAGCACAGGGTCAGATGATCCTCTGAATGATGGGGGATGTTGCCTCATGAAATGTTCAACCACTAACATGTTCATCTGCGTTTGATCTGGCTGATCTCGTGCATGGATACCACCACTATTTATCGCTTGAGTCAACTGTTCCATTACTGCAACAAACTGTTCAGTTCCAATTCCAACCATCTCAGGATGATGATTCAGAAGGTTATTTCCTTCTGCATGCCTTCCTAGCACTGCTTCCCTGTTTCCTCTGAGGAAAACCATTCTGAACAAACATGTCTTAGATGAAGCAACATGGTAATCCTCAAATACTATATCACTTCAATCTGACCATAAAAAAATATTTTTGGATAATCATTTAATAGAATTATAACTCCTAAAGTTATCTAAACAGACCTTTGATACCAACTATAAGGCCCCAGCCTTAAACCTTACTTAATCTTGAGTTATTACAAGAATACACATTGAAGATCTTTTCGGGTTTAGAGTTTTAGAGAATTAGATCATAAAACTTGCATTACATTCCACATATAAACAAAGTGGTTACATAAAGATAGTATTCTTCTTTCCCATCAATGGAAACATATTTAAAATAAAACATTGATTCTTTCTTGACACTCCCTTAACATTATCATCATATCATGTACCTTTCCCTTGACCTGTGAAAAACATTTCAAAAAAACTTGGGATGAGCATAAAAAGCTCAGTAAGGGATATAAAAATATATGGAAAGGAAACATGGGTACATATATACATAAGAATGAAATCATACTTTACCCATAAAACATAAGCACTTCAACATACCTCATCAAATCATGAATAAATCATAGAAATCATAAGACATAAAGGTAACTTGAGGCATTCATAACATTCTTACGTAGGGAGTAACCCTTGTGGTTACGTTTGGAATACCCATCACAGTATATTCCCTAAATCTCTTCGGATAAACCTTAACGTTACACTCCTTCGCGTTACCCAATGCATTGGAGATCTATATCGGGCTCACCCGCCCTTAGTTTATCACGGAACCACCCGTCATCATAATAATTCCCAAGAACCTCAACATAATCGTATCACATAAAACATGCATAAAGAAAACCTAATATTTACACCTTTCAATCACAAGATAGCAATACAACACATTGATATAAAAACATTATGAAAACCATTTTCAATACCAAAATAAAAGAAAATTAAAACATGGTATTTATTTTTCTTTTAAAAAAAGGTATGGCTTGTAGAGGAAGCCGAAACTCAAATAATGGTCACGGCGGCGGAGAAGTCGTTGTCGCCACATACGTACGACAAAAACATTCCCTTTTGTTGTTTAGTAAACACTTTGTATAAAAAAGATTCCTTTTGAATAAAATTAAAATTCAAATGGGTTTATACACTTTATAAAATAAAGTTGTGTATAAAACGAAATATGCCTCAATGAAAGGAAATTGAGACGAAGTCCCATACCTCGGGTCCGACTTGACTCGGTTGTTCTTTAATCTCTTGAATAATAAACTTGAGTTAATTTATACTTGTTTAATAACCTTTTTCAATTTCATTATTCCTTTTATATCACTTATTGCCATGTCATGAACACTATGTAATTATTTAAGTTAATAATGGTCGTTTTAACGATCATTGGTACTTGAGTTAAAAATAAACCCTTTATAATTACATGTTGTTCATGTATCCATTATATCTAGAATTATAATAATTATGTACATATCATATACATCCAGTATATACATGCATTTATAATATTACATAATCATTTAGAGGTAAGAAATGAAATGCACCGTTCATGGAGACGGTAAGCCGTACGTACGCATGAACGCTACTTTCATTTCTATTTAGTATTTTATAGAATGGAATCATAATGATATAAAGGTATTTTATAATTCCATTATAATATCATATATAATATCATAGTTCCATCCTTTATACATCCCACATATGGTATTTAACGAATCAAATCACTTTGAGGGGGCGGTAGTCCGCACTTCCTTAAATGAAGATATCGCGTTTACCCATAATGGAAACCATAAAGGTATGCCCAAAATGAAAAATACAGAAGCTTAAGGAAAACATAAACATATTATATATCATATATAAATATAGTGACATATTAATGGCCACCTTTGAAGGTGTTAAAAGAATGTTGAACAATCATTGTTTCGGGAGGCATAAATTCACCATCCACGGAAACAGTGTGTCCTTTAACCATTAGATGTAGGTGTGTGTAAGTGTAGCTCGAATACTTCTTATAAAAACATCCTAGTATATTTAGGATACTGGATTTGTTACAAAAGAAAAGAATAAAAAGAGTTTAGGGGGTTGGATAAGAAAAATAAAACAAAAGGACTCAAAAGAAGACATTACCTTAAAATCGGGTAACTCTCACAGATTTGAGCTCAAAGGCTTCCTTGGGAAGACTTCTGACCAAAGTGAGGATTCAAGGAGTAATAGAGGAATGTGGAGAGACAAAATGGGCAGGGGTTGTCCGAGCCAAAGGCTTTGGGAGTGTGGGTAAGGAGGTAGAGGTGGGGGCCTTTTATAAGAGGAGAGGAGGGGCACCTTTGGAAGGTAAAGAAAAGTCACTTTATTTTAAAATGGTATTCGGATTTAAGAGGTCCCACATTGATTTGTTTCGAGGATAAGGTTATAAGGGTTATAAATCCATCCATACAATAGATTTTTTCCATGTGTAGGTCTTAGATTTTACATTATCATTCCATTTTATTTAAATCGTTAAATAATGAGGTCATCGCTGCATCATCATGATGTCATAAATAATTTAATATATTTAAAGTCTAAAAATTATAAAAAAATACTATGATGTAGGAAATCTTTTTATCTTTCTAATTAATATTTATAATCAAAAATCTGATCTTTATAACCCCATGTAAAAAAAATTTTAGTAAAACATCTCATGTTTGTGTCATTTTTACTTTTACATTAAATAAAAAGTTATTTATGTAATTTCCCAACCAAAGTGGCTCCATGGGGTCCCCAAGTTGACCCATGGATTGTATTGGTCGGTCATGACACATAAAATGAGGGTAGGACATATTTCAAGCTCATCTCATATTATTAAAACATTATTTTTACCTTAAACTACACTAATTACCACTAATCGCGATTAAGAACTTAAAAGTTACTATTCAACAAAAAATTATTTTAATCTCATTGAACCACATTTTACTTCTTAATGACAACCATGTATGTAGGATTTTTTAAATTCAAAACACAGAATTGGTAAAATTTCATTTAAACGAAAAATCAATTTTTATAAGTACCACTTAGTGGTTTCACTATTCATCAAAAATTGAAGTTTTTCAGAAAAATACCAAAAATTCACCCTAAGATATATTTGATATTCCGAATTAAAAAATGAAGTCTATTTTACAAAATTCAAAACATATAAGTCACATTAATTAATTCAATAATTAATTCCCGCTGTCATGACAAATAGCGTGTTTTTATAAAACAATAAGTATCAAAAGATTGACACCAGTTTAAGTCCAATTTCAAAGTGAAATTGATTCCAATGACCACCATTGGATTAAATGGTAAAAATATATTCTAATTTCACTTCAAAACCAATTCAAAAGATAATATAATCATATAAATAAATTAGATTAAAAATCAGTCTTGATGTAAAATGCAGTATTTTTCACTATTCATTAAAAAATGAACATTGTCTGAAAAATACCAAAAATTCACACAAAGTAAATTTTGATGTCCCAATCATAAAGAATAAGTTTATTTTGACAAACATAGCTTATAAAATTGTCAAAAGATATATTTAAAATGGGTTTTCCATCAAAAGGCAGTAAAACAATCTTTTAAAAATATTATTGTATTCCATGCTTAAGATTGGATTTATTTTCATTTTAAGCCTCTAAAACAATATCTAATTCATTAATAGACATAGATAAAAATATATATTACTCATTACATACTTGGGATGATACAGTATGAGTCCCCATGGATCAGAATTTGACACTTTAATGTTTGTTTCAGTGGTTTTATGGGCTTCTGGAGTAGTTTCTAAGGCTTACTGTCTGGAAAAACCCAGAATACACAGTGTGTAATGATGAATACATGCCATGTATCCTTCTATTTGGAAAGGAACTATTTTTATTAAGTACACGTTGTGTACTATATGTACACACTGTGTAATCCTTGACCGTGTGACTGACTGTCTGGGTAGAGACATGATGTTGGAAAATGTTTGGTAACACATACAGTGTACTTGGAGTACATGTTGTGCTATAAGAGCCGTGTATCCATCAATGTGACTAACAACACGGGCGGTTGAAACTCAGGTAGTACACTTTGTGTCCATCTTGAACACGCCATGTGGAGTCTACCGTGTAATCATATGTGTGACTAACGACATTGTTTGGTGGATTCTTTCTAGTAAACATCGTGTCTGGCACAAACACGTCGTGTAATATTGACCTAATCGAACCATGTGGGTTATTCGTTTAAGGGAACTCAGGAAGGGGAAAAAGATTCAAGTACACGCCATGTCCTGGGGAGGAACACGTTGTGTGTATGTGGTGTTACATGACCAGTGTTGGTTGAAGTACATGCCCATGTAGAGGCTTAAGGTAACATGTCGTGTAAGGGTAATACACGCTGTGTATCCATGTTTTGAAAAACTTGAATTTTTTCTTCCTCATGTTCCTTTATTTAACTTCTAAGTTTCAATCCTTGATAATATTCAACTAAGCTATGAGCTTGACCATGCAGATTCATGCCACCGAGACGTCCTTCGGTTGTACGCCAGATTCAGGTCAATGATCAAACAGAGGACATGGTAGATCAGGGAATACCAATAGATCCTCCTATTGTGCCTGTCTTAGAACCGGCCTCATTCAAAATATAGGTGTCAATGCACAGTTTTGAGAATGCTTCATAAGGTTTATACAGACTTTCTAGGGAGCACCGCATCCTTCCCCGTCTATGGAAGAACTGACGCGGATCTTTCAGCAGCAGCATCCTCCTACATTCTCAGGGGATGGAGGACCTCAAGCTATAGAGTCATGGTTGGAATCCATGCTATCAATCATCAAGTATCTAGGAATTCCTCTAGAATCGAGGGTGAAACTCGCTACTTATATGCTTCGGGATTCCGCCAAGAGATGGTGGGATGTGATCTCATAGGCGGGACGCTAGCAGGTTATAGCATGGGATGAGTTCCAGTGTGCCTTCTAAGATTACTTCTACCCTGAGACTTTGAGGGAAAATCGATCCGGAGATTTCTTGATTTTGGATTAGCGTACTCTCTCAGTCATGGAGTATTCTTCTCACTTCATAGAGTTACAGTGCTTCACACCCATTCTAGGGGGTGATGAGTTATTTCTGGTGAGGAATTTTAAGGATGGTCTCAGGCATGACATTCGATATCAGGTGAACATATTCAGGTTGACTTCCATCACCTCTATAGTCAATCAGGTGTTGATCACAGAGTGAAATTTGATGGATTCTGAGGCTGTGAGCTAGGGTGGCTCGGCATCCAGAGTTGGTACCCCTTGGACTGACATCAAGAAGCACCGTAGAGAGTCTACGCATGGAGACCTAAAGAGATGGGATACTCTTTTAGGTGGCCTGGTGGTATGCTACCAGTGTGGGAAGAGTGGGAATATGAGGCCACATTTCCATAGAGACCCAGTTTAGTGCCGATCTTGCGGCAATATGCATCATCTTCAGCAATTCTGTCAGTTTTTCTCACCAGAAGTTGGTGATATGGGTTCTACAATGACTCCACATTCAGGAGAAGGACAACCAATTTCTCATCAGTCCTGGAACTAGAGTTTTTCTGGTCGTTCAGGCCAAGGTGGAGGTTATGGCCATGGTAGCCAGTCTCTAGGATTTCAGTGACAATATGGTGGATCAGCTTAGGGTGGTCAGGAAGGGTCGTAGGGCCGCAGTACAGGTCAAACTTTTGCAATGGAGTAGACCTAGTAGGATCAGGATTCTGGACCCTCTATAGTTAGAGGTATGATTCTAGTTGCCTCAGTTTTAGTTTCTAAACTTTTTGATACAAGGGATTCCCATATTTTCATATATGTTGTTATCTTGGAGATCCTTGGGATCTGAATCAATACTTTTACTAATGTCTTCATGTTGGACACTCAGTTGGGGATAAGAACGAGTAGTGTACGTCAGTGCAAGGAGTGGCCTCTTGAAGTTGGTGGGTGTCACTTATTATGGGACCTCTATGTCCTAGAGATTAAAGGTTGTGATTTGATTCTTGTAATGGACTAGTTTTTTCCCTTCCAGGTTTTGGTTGATTCCTATCATCATAGGGTGAGTTTCACATCACCATAGGGTGGTTTGTTTCTACACAAAGGAGAATAGGATGTCTAGGCGAGCAGAGTAGGACTCAAGCATCATGGGTTTGGAGGAGTAACAACCTAGATTGTTAGTCTATATATTTATGACTAGGGTACTTCATATAAAGACTTTACTCCTACGGTGGATCATTTTAGGGATGTTTTTTTCAGAGGAATTTTCAGGTTTTCCTCTGGAGAAAGAGGATGAATTTTCTATTGAGCTTGTGTTAGGAGTGGCATTAATGTTAATTCCTCCTTATAGGATGGCTACACTAGAGTTACAGGAGCTCAGGAAGTAGTTAGGGGAGTTATAGGAAAAGGTTTTCATCCGACCCAGTACTTCTCTTTGGGGTTCTCCTGTCTTATTTTCAAAGAAGACAGATAGTACCCATAGACTTTTTTTGGATTATCAGAAGTTGAACCAGTTGACAGTCAAGAACTGATATTTCTTTCCAAAAATTGATGATCTCTTTGATCAGCTTCGAGGAGCCTGTGTGTTCTTGAAGATTTAATTGAGGTCTGGTTATCATTATTGGCTCATTAGACCATCTAATATACCTCTTACATCATTTTGGAGTAGGTATGTTCTATACAATTATATGGCTATTTCATTTGGTCTTAAGAATGTGCCCGTAGTTTTTATGGCACTAATGAAGTGAGTATTCCATTCATACTTGGATTCCTTTGTGGTGGTTTTTTTGGACGATATATTTGTGTACTCTCACACTCGACACGACCATGCTAACCATCTTGAGATCATTTTGAGTACACTAAGAGAGCATCAGTTATATGTTAAGCTCTCAAAATTCCACTTTTGGATGGACCAGATTTACTTCTTGAGTCATGTTATATCAAATAAATGAGTATCAGTAGACCTAAAGAAAGTGAGAGCAGTAGTTTTCTGGGAGCATACGAAGAACATCTTTGAGGTACGATGTTTTCTAGGGATGGATGGTTACTACATACATTTCATACAGTATTTTTCATGCTTATCATCACCACTCATGGGTCTGACTAATAAGGGTGTGAAGTACCTATGGACAGATTCTTGGGATTCAGCCTTTCAAGATATGAAAGATAGGTTGACTTCAGCACCGATACTAGTTTTTCTAGATCCAAGTAAGAGTTATATAGTTTACCGTGATGCATCAGGTATCGGTTTGGGAGCAGTGCTTATGCAGGGGAAGGTTTCATTGCATATAGGTCTCAAAAATTGAGGCCACATAAGAGTAATTACCCTATTCATGATCTTGATTTGTCATTTTTTGTTCATGATTTATGTTGTTGGAGACATTATCTATTAGGAGATCATTTGTGGTTTTTATCGACCACAAAAGTATCAAGTACATCTTCACTCGAGGTGATTTGAATTTTAGACAGTGAAGGTGGGTAAAGTACCTTCAGTCATTTGATTTTGAGCTTGCTTATACACATGGGAAAGGCAACATAGTGGATAATGTGTTGAGAAGGAGGACTCAGATATATGCAGTTCATAAAGATAGCAGTGAGTGGAGGCTTATGGATATGTTCTCTAAGATGCATTTAGAGGTGCACGATATACAGGGGCAGACGTTTCTTTCATCTGTAGTTGTTACCTCTACTATACTTGATTGACTGAGAATGAGTAAGCTATCAGACTCTGAAGGCCTAGTTCAATGGGAGAGTGTATTATGAGAAGTCCATATTCCTAGATGGACTGTGGGCGAGGATGAGATCTTTAATTTTCATGGGCGGGTATGGGTGTTAGTAGACATACGCAAGGAGATGATGTGGGATTTTCCTTCCTAAGTTTGGGAAGTTCATCCTGGTGTCACCAAGATGTATCGAGATATACACTGTCAGAATTGGTGTCCTGTAATGAAAAGAGATGTTACTGGTTTTGTGATGATATATTCTACATGTAAGTAGGTGAAGGAGGAGCATCAGTGACCAGTATGGATTTTGTAGTAATTACCCATTCCCAAGTGGAAGTGTAATGATGTCATGATGGATTTCGTGATAGGGTTACCTAGATCCCCTTGAGGGAATGATGTATTTTGGGTTGTCATGTATAGACTCACAAAGGTTGTACATTTCTTACCAATCAAATAGACCTTCAGTGTTGATGAGTTAGAAAGGTTGTAAATCTGGGAGATTTTACGTTTACATGGGGTTCTGAACTCCATCATTTCAAATAGGGATGCTCATTTTACTTCTTGGGTTTGGTAGGGACTACAGAGGGGTTTGGGTACACAGGTACTTCTGAGTACATCTTATCATCCCCAGACAGATGGATAGTTCAAGCATACAATTCAGGTGCTGGAGGATATTCTTTGAGCATGTGTCCTAGATTTTTTAGGTTCTTGGGAGAATCACATACCTCTGGTAGATTTTTCCTATAATAATAGTTTTTAGGAAATTATTCAGATGTAACCTTATGAGTCTTTGTATGGTAGGCCATGTTGATCACCCCTATGTTGGCTGGAGACATGAGAGGCATCTATACTGGGACCTCGTCTTGTCCAAGGGACCACGGAGCATATAGAGTTGATTCGGAAGAGGATGGCTACTGCACAGTCACGACAGAAGTATTATGTTGATCGATGGAGACGATCTCAAGTGTTCTAGGTTGGATATCAGGTTTTTCAATGTGTCACACTGAGGTTGGTACACAAGAAGATTAGGAGATAGGGTAATCTTTCACCGAGATATGTCAGGTCGTTTGATGTTTTGGAGAGGGTCGGGCCGGTCGCCTATCGGTTGTAGTTACCTCATAGGTATTAGGCTATGCATGACGTCTTCCACGTTTATCAGCTATGACATTAATTCTCAAACATGTCTCATGTTTTGCAACCCGAGGAGGTTGAGTTGGAGATATATACCTCATTCAAGGATCATCCTATCTGGATTATTGATCAAAGTGAGAAGGTTATCTACGGCCGATCTATTCCTTTGGTATGGGTGCTATGGCAGCATGGGCGAGTATAGGATGAGACTTGGGAGAGGGAGACAAATTTGTGATCGCAGTGGCCGGATCTATTTGAGTATTCTTATTCTTCACATTGTTAAGTAATTTCAAGGACGAATTTCTTTAAGGGGGGGTTTTTTTAAAAACCTGGATCCTTTTTTTAGGTATGGATCTTTATTTCTGGTATTATTGAGAAAAATAGGAGTTTATGTAAATTTAAGGAGTACATGTCGTGTACTTAGGAGTACACTCTGTGTACATGGTTACCGCGGGTAGCCGTGTACTGGTCATGTAACGGCCGAGTACATGGTCGTGTGGGGTGACCTGGAGACCACCTAAAGTGAGGCCTGGTAAAGGTATATACATGTCATGTAATTTTAAAGGGTACACCGTGTATATTTCTTTTTAATTGATTAAATGGTCCAGGTCACGTCTAATCAACAGAAACATATTCTTCTCGGCTCATCTCATATAGGAGTGACGGATATCACCGATTCTTCTCAGATCCCCCGACCGACCATCTGTTCTCCAAATAACCGCCTTCTGTTGCATTGGAATCGCATAGATGAGTTCTTCCATCTTCTAGAGCCCCATATCTTTATTCCTCCTCTTTTGTGAGATACCCTTTGTATTTTAGACTTTTTTGTAGATCTACAACTTTATAGGTTGATTCAAAGGTTTGTATTCAACTATATTGATTTTACAACATTGATTTATGTGGTTTGTGCCTTTCTATAGTTTTTTTTGAATTATATGTGAATATTTTTCCAATACCCTGGTTCGGGGTATTGCATGTTTAGGGAATTTAAACTTTTTAATGCCTACTATGCTTTGTTTTCTTGAGTAGGGATATTGGATTGTGAATAGGGTTTAATTACCTTACTTTTGATGTGTTTTCCCATGTTTTATTTTTTTGGTCATTGGGTCCAGAACCACCTGTTAGGCTGCTTTGTTTTATATGAATAGTGTTGTTAGGATGGAGTGATATTATCTATTATGTTGTGATATGATTTTTAGTTGTTTATCCAAGTATTATATTGTGATTTACATTGGCTGTTGGATATCATTTGTGCACGATTGACTTACACAGGGCTGTGGGAATCTGGTGTAGTTAGACCATAGGGGAAATGGATGTCGAGGGCTTTCCCAAAGTGTTTATTATACTTTCACATTGTGAGACCATAGGGGGGATGAATGTGAGTGCTCCCTCATAGTGTCTGTAGTTCCACGTTGCGAGACCACAGGTGGAATTGGACGTTGAGTGCTTCCCCAGAGTGTATTTAGTTTACCATCATGAGAATATAGGGGGAATTGATGGTGAGTGCTTCCTTAGAGAGTCTTTGTTAAGCTGAACCAGAGGGGTTAGCATGTGAGAACTTATGAGAGGGTTGATTGAGATTTTTTGGTTGTTTATTTAATAAATGTAAATGAATGTAGTTGAAACTATAGGATTTTTTTACTTTTGAGTACTTCCTTGTTTATTAATTCATTTTACATATTTCTTACCATATATATTCATTGATAGTTGGGCACAGATGTTTGGGTGGTTGCCTACTAGGATTCGTCTCACACCCTTTTGGGTCATGATTTTGGGACCAAACAAATTATATTGTTGTAGGTATAGATACGGGAAAGTTCCCTTCTACTTCAGGTACTTGATTGTGATAGAGCTGGAGATCATGGGACCAAGATGAGGTTTGCGATGATTTTGGAGTTTTTTACTTGTTTTTCCTATGTACTTTGGTTTAGTACTGTATTCCAACATTGTGACTTGTTTGGATGCTTTCCTAGATATTGTGACATGAATCATTATTTATATATATGTTGCAGCTGTTTATTTATTTTTAGTCTTCCATTGTTTACTTATTGTATGGTATTACTGCTTCCACTACTATTATCTATTTGTTTCCTCTGTGTTACTCTGCCAATGAGGGCATAGTTCCCCCACTATCACACCCAAGGCTCTCATTGCTAGTCGGTAGCCTCTGGAATTTAGGGAAATGTTCTTGAGGCCATGTGACCAACTGGGTATGGGGAACCTATGGGTGGCACCTGGAACCGGGACGTTACATTTTCCATAACATTCATAAGTCATATACAAAAGATATTCTTTAAATAAACCGAAAAGATGGATAATTCCCTTACCATGAATTGTAACTCCTAAAACATAAGGATTGGGACCTTGGGGGATTGAGGAAACCTTGAGAGGACTCATTTGGAGGTACAACTATCATATATTCGTATAGGATGAATTATTAGTGGAGGTAAATGGATAAATGGGTGGGTATTTATAGAAAAAGTGGATGATTTGTTTATTAGTTTCCAAATATTAGCCTTGGAAACCTAGGTAGTGGTAAATGAAAAACCATGGGCTATCCCATGGTATTTACCATGATATTGGACACATGGGTCAAATTATATGTTATTTTAATCCAAAAGGGTACCATAATTTTATATTACTTATTTTGGAAAGGAAATGTAAATTTTACTCAAAATAGCATTTTTAAAGATAAAGTTTCCATTTTAGAATTTGGAAAATATATATATATGTGGAAATTGATTAAAATATATTAAAATAATTTATATAAATAAAATAACATATATTAAGTCATAAATTTTGGTTAATTATTTATTATATCACTATGACATAATTATGATTTCATTAACATATCAAAAAACTCAAACTGTATTTTTAATATTCATGAAAAATAAAGTATTTTAGAAAATTACCATAAATTATCCCTAACCTAATTTCAACATGATTATTTAAAAAATATATATTTATTTTTTTATAATAATTATATAAATATTATAGTTTTAACTTTTAAATATAAAAATCCATATTTATTAAAAATAATAAAGGATTGAAAATACATAGTAAAATTTCTGACAAATGAAGAAGAATTATTCTATCACATATCTTTAAATAAGAGTGTTTTAATCATAATATTTCATTAAAATAAAATTTATTCATAATACCTTATTTAATTATAATATATATTTCTTTTCCGAAAACTACAATCTCTATCTAAAAATCAATTTAAAAAATTCTATCTCAATTTTATCAGGAAAAACTATTCTTAAAATAAAAATGATGGAATAAAATTTTATTTATGCAGTGGAATTGAACTTTAAGTAACTAGGTACTCAACACATTTCCATTTATTACACCCACATATGCCCTAATAGTAAGGTGTGCAATAGTGGTTTTTTGTGGGGTGCATCAGCTAACATTGACCGAGTGTTAATCTCTACTAACTTAAACTTCTCCCATTAGAAATTTCATTAAAGCTACACTTGTTGAAGCTCAAATTTGGATTAATCAAGGGTGAACCCAAATGATGACACCTTCCTCCCATGTTTCTATATATGGGCTTCAAACGGAATGACTCTACAGGTTTATGCCTTTACTCTTCTTTCTATATCAATTATCCTTTTTCAAATTCTACTTATAAACACTAATTATAACATTAAAATTATTATCAAGAGTATAGTTCTCAATTTTCATATAATGGTTGAATCTAGAGGGTCAAATTTCCATTTATATTTAATTAATTATTAAATATATATGGTTTTTATATATAATATAATATAACACACACAATTTCTTAGGAAACAAATATTATTCAAAAAATTTGGGTCGTTACATTCTTCCCCCATTAAAAAAATTTTCCCCAAAATTTTAAATTGTTTACTCAATGGAGAATAGGTTTGGGTAATTATGCCTCATTATCTCCTCTGGTTCCCATTTTTCTTCTTCTTATTTATGATTCCCCCACAACACTTTGACAAGTTGGGTAGTCCTGTTGCATAAAACCTGGTCTTTATTGTCCAAGATCTCCACCAGCTCCTCCTCATAAGAGAGGTCATGTTCCAGTTGTACTACCTTATGATTTAGTACATACAAAGGGTTAGGTATGTAATTCCTCAAGAGATACATGTAAAATACATCATGAACTTAAGCTAGATTTGGTTTAAGTGTTAGCTGATAGGTCACTACTTCTATGCGATTAAGTGTTTCATAGAGGCCAATGTACCTGGGGATAAGCTTCCCTTTCTTCCCAAACTGTATGACTCTCTTCCAAGGTGACATTTGGAGGAAAACTTTTTCACCAATATCAACTCCAAGTCCCTTATACATTTGTTAGTTTATCTCTTCTACTGACTCTAAGCAGCCTTAATTTGTTGTTGGATAGAATGAACCTTTTTGATCATCTCTTTCATAAGATCAAGCACAAGAATATTTCTCTCACTAACTTCATCCCAACAAGTAGGAGTTCTACATTGCTTCCCATATATATCTTCATAGGGTTCCATTTGAATACTTGAATGGAAGTTTTTTTTTTTGTATGAGAACTCAACTAATGGGAGATATTGAGCTCATCTGCCTTTAAATTCTATTGAGCATGATCTCAGAATTTCCTTGAGTGTTTAAATATTAATTTCATATTTTCCATCAGTTTGGGGGTGATATGTCGTACTAGAATTCAATTCAGTACTCAAATAATACTTAATACTTCTCTATAATTTGGATGTTAACTTTGGATCAATATTATATATGATAGATATTGGTACTCTATACATCCTTACCACTTCCTTCACTTATATCTTGATAGGTTTTTCAAGAGATAAATCTTCATAAATAGTGATGAAATGGGTAGTCTTGGTGAGATGGTCCACTATAAACCATGTTTCATTGTTTCCTTTTGATGTTCTCAAGAGACTAGTGACAAAGTCCATAGTGATATTTTCCCACTTCCATGCTAGTATGGATAGTGGTAGTAAAACCCCTTTAAGAATTTTTCTAACTTCCTTCACATGTTGACACACCAAGAACCTTTTAGTGTAGTCAGCAATCTCACTTTTCATGTTATCCCGCCAATAATGATCATGAAGGTCCCTATACATTTTCATGATTCCATGATGTATATAGAAAGTAGACCTATGAACTTCATCCATCATATACTTCATTATTTCCATAAAATATTGAACACATAGCCTTGTACAAAATTTTAGAACACCTTATTTATCAATATTGAACTCAAGAAACTTTTCATTCTTCACATACTATATCTTATTTTGTAACAAAGTATCTTCTCTTTGAGATTTTTTTATATTATCTTGTAAGGATGGTTGAGAAATTATTTAGGAGAGGTTTGATGATATCTCTTCCCTTATAATTCCCATGTCCAATTTTACTATGTCGTTGATCAAAGGATGTCCTTGAATCCTCACCATTACCAAAAAAATAAATTCTTTCCTACTTAATCCATTAGAAACTTTTTTTGTTCTTCTAGGATGATAATGAATTGAAAAATTATAGTCTTTAAGAAGTTCCAACCATCTCCTTTGTCTCATATTCAATTCCTTTTATGTGAAAATATACTTCAAATTTTGGTGGTCTGTGTGTATATCACATTTATCTCCCTAAAGATAGTTCCATGATATCTTCATAGAAAAAACAATTGCATCCAGTTCCGGGTCATGCGTAGGATAATACTACTCATGAGGCTTCAACTATCGATATGCATAAGAAATCACCTTTTTATTTTTAATGAGGACATACTCAAGTGATTTCAGAGATGAATTGCTAAAAATAACAAATAATTCTTTAATAGAGGGTAGAGTTAACATTGGCATAGTAACCAATCTATTCTTCAGCTCCTAGAAACATTCTTTACACTACTTTGTCTATATGAACTTGTATCCTTTTTTAGTTAACTAGGTTAGTGGATAATAAAGTCCTAATTTTTTTTTCACAAACCTCTTATAATATCTTTCTAAACCAAGGAAACTAGAAATATTAGTTATTATTGTAGGATTATGCCACTCCTCCACAACCTTTGTATTCATAGGTTCAACTGATATTCTTTTATTGGTTATAATGTTCCCCAATAAAGAAACCTATTGTAACCAAAATTCACATTTTATGAACTTTCCAAATATCATATCCTTCCTCATAGTTTGAAATATAACCCTTATATGATCCTCATGCTCCTTATGTCTTTTAGAATATATCATAATATCATCAATAAAAATTTCCAGAAAGTTATCAAGGAAGTCCTTAAGGACTTTATTCATCAAATCCATAAATATAGTAGGTTTATTAGTCAAGTAGAAGGTCATAAAAACAAACTCATAATGCCTATATCTTGATCATGAATAATTCTTTGGAATATCTTCTTTCTTCACTCTGAATTTATGATAATCATATCGAAGATCAATCTTACAGAATAATTGAGCCCTGTAAAGCTTGTCAAATAAATCATAAATCCTTGGAAGAGGGTACTTGTTATTCTTTGTGATCTCCTTAAGTTATTTATAATCAATATATAACAGAATTGGTCCATCCTTCTTCTTCACAAAGAGAACAAGTGATTCCCAAGGTGACTCACTTGGTTGGATAAACCCCTTCTCCAAAATATCTTGTATTTTTTTATTTAATTCCTCCAGCTACACATTTTCTATTCTATACGGGGTCTTTGATATCATCTTGGGTCTAGGAATGAGTTTAATGGAGAACTTTACATATATTTCTGGGGGAGGTCCAAGTAACTCCTCATGAAATACTTCAATGTATTCCTAAATGATGGGGACACTTTCTATTCATATACTTTCATTTCCTTCTTCATATTCATTGATCATCTCCATGAAGAAGGCTACGGTAGGTGCTTCTAGACAAAGTTTGGGTCAATATATCCCTCCCTTGAAAATAACTGTAGAATTTCCATTAAATACTAATGAGATTTCATTACTTATATAGTTTGTCTTAGTATTATACTTCGAGATCCATTCTATCCCTAGTATAATGTCGAATTCCAGCATGGTAATTACTATTAGATTTGCAATGAGATTAATCTTTCCGAATTAAATACTAGATTTTATATTCATTCTTAATACTTAGATAATCCCTCTAGTAGTCTTTCATGATATATCTACATTTAATAGTTCAGGTATTGATTCTATATTCTTTTCAAACTTGGAGGAAATAAAGGAATGCATAGAACTAAAATCAATGTTCTTGAAAACTTTGAGAGAACAATTAGAGTACCTGCCACCACATCATTTAGAGCTTCAAATTCATCCATCCTGATATAAAAAATCATGACCTTGATCCCTTGGCCTATGTTGAGGTTGATAGTGATTCTCCTCCACTATCTTCAGATTTGGACAGTGATTGGAATAATTCCCAAGCTATCCACACTTGAAGCATTAGAATTTAGTTTGTGCATGCACCGTCTTCCCTTTATCATTAGTGTTGATAATTTGCGTGTTATCCTCACTATAATAGTTCTGAGAAATATGGACATATCTTCCACACTTTTAATATTTCCCACTCTCAAGCAAGAAGTTCCCTAAATTCTTTTTTCCATATTTTTTGCATGTGGAAAGTTTCATTTGTTTTCCTCCTCTTCCATGATAAAATATCCTCTCTAACCTTGGCTCGATTGATCTCTTCTTTTCATTCGATCTATGAGACCACTATGTCTCTACGAACTCCATTTTAACCTTCATAACACTTCATACTATCTACTAATAGATTTTTTAGACTAGATTTCTTAGATTCTTCTGTTTATGTGGTCTTAGTCAACTGAAGAATCTATCAATATTTCCATTAGGATCCACGATGAATCTAGATGTGTAATGAGAAAGTCTTGTAAAGTTCATCTCATGGATTCTTATAGATTTTTTTTTACTTTTACTTAAGCTCTACTAATTCCTTCTATATTATTATTTGCACTGAATGGGGGAAATATTTATTAAAAAAGTACCCCCTAAACTCTTCCCACTCTATATCATCAATCATCATTCTTGGCTTCATATTTTTAATCAGTGTCCACCACTGATCATCTTCTCCCTCTAGTTAGTACACAACCATGGTGAATTTATATTTTTCTAAAAAATAGAGCATAAAAAAGATATTTTCTATAGAGATTATCCATTTTTTAGTAATAAATGGGTATGTAGATCCACTATAAGAGGTTGTTATTGACGCAAAAGGACTCAACATAAATTTATTCCCTTCGAGGTGAATCTAGTTTATCATCTTGATTCAAGTTATTTCTCATAACTTGAGATAGTTGATTCATTAATTCTCATGAAATTTTCCATTTTGGATTTAATCAGAGGTTCATCAGTGCCTGGTTTGTTGCGCTCACCATTTATGTGGTTCCTTCTATTTATTGTCATTTTATAAAAGAGGAAAACTTATTGAGAAACATGTTTATTTTTATAATAATATAATTTTAAAGGAATTTTATATCTTAAAACAGAATTCTTAAATATTTTATTATTTAAAAAAATTAAATTTTCTATAAATACTTTACAATTATTCATTAAAATCTTATGATTAACCAAACATATCCCCCATGAGTGTCAAACTAGGAGTGCAGCAAGGCCCATTTTTGTGCACTAGTTCCTGTTTGAGTTTAGATCAAAGCTATTTTTTGGGTTTTACCCCTAGATAAATTTCTTACATAGCCACATACACTTGTTAATATCTAGATAGGGATTTCTTTGCTCAGAAACCACTCACTTAATGCTTCACCAAAATAACAGGATGTTTTGTTATATTTTAACTTTTCCCTAAGGCTCTTACTAAAGTTTTCTTATCCTAATTTCCCCAAATAACTAAAAGGTATATAATAAATGAAAACATACAAAAATATTCTAAATAATGAGAAATTATTATCAATTTGTTCATCCTAAGTAATTTTACTACATCCTATAACCTGGGTACATACATCAAATGAAAGGGTGAGCATAAGGACAAGTAAGGGAATGCAAGGGGAAACAATTTACATGTGATATTGGGGAATATAAATAATAACATTAGGAATATAATTATGGAATTAAAAATAGAACATGAGACATATCATAATAAAAATAACATGAATCATAGATTATAAATTTTTCTATAATATTTAAATAATACATTTATAAATATATCACCAGTGTTTTTTCACCAAGGTGTCTTAAAAATTTACCATGGTTATTCAACAAGGTATTGTAAAACATCTCATCTCTAGAGATTAAATTATTTACCCAATTTATTAGATAACTATAATGGTTCAACCTTAATATATATTAATTTTCATGTGATCCACATAGATCATAATAAATCATTTTATAAATAACCTGTGGAGAATAAAATAAAATGAGTTTCATATCAAAATCATGGTGTTTCAAAAGTGTTATAAAAACATGATCATTATGTCATTTATAACCCCTGAAAAGGGAATATGGGTTTTATGTATGTTTTTACCATAATAAAATAAATAATTTTACATCTTGGTGAATACCCCTAGAAAATAAATAAGTTTGGATATTCATAAAAAGAAAATAAAAGGGAATTTCTTGAGGAGAAGATAAAAAAATTTGAGAAGTAAAATCATAAGCATAACCAGTAGAAAACATGGTTTTAGAAAAGAGTAAAAGGAGATGGGATATGGGTATCCCACTGATAAAACATAATTTTAAATAATTTATTGAATAAAAATTAAATAATATATATTTACCATAACATTCAGAATACATATTAAAAAAGAGGTTCCTAAAACGAATTGAAAATAAGGATAATTCCTTTACCTTGAAGAGTAACTCCTAAAACTTGAGTATTGGGAACTTGGGGGATTGAGGAATCCTTAGGAAGTAAAAGTATTATAGATTCATTTAGTATTAATTGGGATTGAATTTAAATGGATAAATGGGTTGGTATTTATATCCAAAGTGGAGGATTTTTTTTATTTCCAAATATAGGTCTTGGAAACCTAGGTAGTGGTAAATGAAAAACCACAGGCTTGACCATGGTATTTTCCATTGGTATTGAAAAATTGGGAAACATTTTATGTTATTTTAATTCAAAAGAGTCTAAAATCATTTTATATTACTTTTTTTGTCAAGTAAAATTACTTTTTACTCAAAATAAAATTTTTAAAGTTAATGTTTCCATTTTAGAATTCGGAAAGTAAATTATATATTTAGAAATTGATTAAAATATATTAAAATAATTGATATTAATAAAATAAAATATTTTAAGTCTTTTATTTTGGTTAATTATTTATTAAATCACCATGACATAATTATTATGTAATTAACATACTAAAAAACTCCAACTGTATTTTTACTATTCAAGAAAAAATAAAGTATTTTATAAAATTTCTATAAATTCACCCCAACCTAATTTTGATGTGATAATTTCAAAAATAATATTTATTTTATCATAATAATTATCTAAATATGATAATTTTACTATTAAATATAAAAATCATTATTTATTAAATATAACAGTGGATTAAAAATGCATAGTAAAATTTCTGACAGTTGAAAAAAAAATTATTTTTAAATAAGAGTGTTTTAATCATAATATTTAAGTAAAATAAAAATTATTCATAATACCTAGGTTTATTATAATAATTATTTACTTTATTAAAATTAAAATCTCTATCTGAAAAAACAATTTATCAAATTCCATCGCAATGTTATTAAGAAAAAACTATTATTATAATCCAAATGATTGAAACACGATTTTATTTATACAATGACAATAAAATTTCAGTAACTAGGGCCTAAATGTATAACCCATTATTACACCTTAATAATCTCTAAGAGTAAGGTGTGTATTGGTTGTAGTTCCATGGGATGTCTCAGCTAACATCGACTGAGTGGTAATCTCCACTAACTTGAACTTCTCCTATATGTGATTTCATTCAAGCTTCACTTGTAGAATCTCGACTTGGGATTGGTCAAGGTTGAACCCTAATGATGAAACCTACCTTACAAGTTCCAATAGATGGACTTAAAATGGAATAAATCTACGAGTTGAGGCCATCGACTCTTCTTTCTATATAAATTATCCTTTTTCAAATTTTACTTATAAACACTAATTATAATGTTAAAATTATTATCAAGAGTATAGTTCCAAATGGTCATATTGACTAATAGTAATAATTAACCAATGGTCATATAAAATTCAAATCTAGAGGGTAAAATTTACCTTTATATTTACTTTATTATTGAATATATTTGGTTTTTTGTGTATAATATAATATAACACACATTTTGTCAGGAAACAAATATTATTCAAAAAGTTTAGGTCGTTACAAGAACTGTGTGGCCATGCTAATGAGACCTGATACCTTTTCCCATGCAATCCCTTAAGCCTAATAAATATGTATATAAATAAGGGGTAAGTTTATAATTATTATAATATTCCTCCCATAAAATCATCAAGTCTGTGTAATTAAATCATATTAATGTATCCATGAGAGAATTAATAAAACATGACATACAGTCTTAAAAAAGGTTTAATTTCATATCTAAGTCTCACTCATAAATCACATCAAGAAAAATATACAAATAACATAATATAAGTACAATTTAAAAAATTATAACATAGATATGTATCTAAAAAGGTTCCCAGTAAACAAACTCCCACTCTATTGGATGGAAAATGAATCACATATCTACATGGAGGCGGTGGTCCAAACGTATGCATGAGCGATAATTTTATTTCTCATTTTATGGAAAGGATATAGAAAATGGTTGTCACATAATCATAATAAAATATAAATATCTTTATTATAATATATTAATTATTTTAGGATGGATATAATAGATTTATAGTAATTTGAGGTAGAAATATATCTTCAACAATTCGGTAAAGATGATTACCTCTTCTTTGAGAGACCTACTTTGGATTACATCTTAATCCCTCTTAGGATGGTCTTATAAGAAAACCACAAGTTCAAGAACTAAGTTAATAGTGACATAAAGGTATTATGTATGGTATTAGTTGGGCTATAGTTCTTAATATTTTTTAATAAATGAGAAGAGTATGTGTCATTTTATAAGTGAGGGAAAAAATGCACTTGGAATTACTTAAGTAATTAAATAAAATATATATCATAATCATGTCAAGTGGAACAAAAATGGAAAAAATTTATAATTTAGGTCATTATATGGTCTAAATACCTTAAAAATAAAATTTATATGTGTTTATGTTGCATTCTTAACCTTATATTTTGGTTTAACCCCCTTGTTAACCCTTTTTAGCCTTAACTATAGAAACACATTTTTTAGCATTTAAGGGCCATAAATTTACTTATAATGTAAAAAATTTCTCTAAAATGGTCCATGGATGAAATATTTTACCATTTACCATCCCAATTTTCCTATTTCAATGTTTTCATGTCATTTAATAAAATATTATTTCTCATAAAATATCATTAAAGTCATTTTTTAGACTATTCATTTAATTTGACTTCAAAGACATCAAGAAAACAATGTAATTATAATATAAACAAATTTAAAATAATTTATTATTTATAATTACCTATTAAATTCATTTTATACCTCAATTCATCCAAAACATATTAATTTTATTATTTTTAAAATCATTTACCTTGACTTTTCTACTACTTGCACAAGCATTGTATCGACGTTGCGTAAGCATTTAAGGCAATTATATCATCATTAAAAATTAAAAATTAATGAATGTCATAAAAAAGACTATTTAAATTAAAAATAACCTATTATATTCATTCATAAATTCTTTTAATATATATTAAAACATATAAGAGAAACTAAAATCAAGGAAGTGGCATTTTGTATTTATCCTTTTCTTAAAAAAATATAAATATTATAATCAAAGAAAAGTGGTGATAAATTTTCATATTTTCGTATATAGTTTGTATTGGGTCAAAAAACTCATAAATAGGATAAATTAAAGTATTAGGAATATTTTTAGGCCTTATCTCATAGTTTTAACACTATTTTACTCGTTTTACCTTTATTGAGGTGAAAAATATTTTCCACAGATATTATTCATAATGACCAAAAATAAAATATAAATATTTACCAAATATAAACCTCATAATTTTAAATTTGGAATAAAATTTTCAAGATTCAATATCTATAATTTTCAAAATTAAATTTTAATATAAACCAGTAAAACACAACAAAAAACAATTCTTATAAAATTTTGTTATTAAGCATAAAAATGAACTTATACCAAAATCAAATACAAAGTTGACTATTATGGAATTATTTAGATTGTGTTTAAAAATTTGGATCTTATTTTACATAAAAATTAAATCAAATATATAATGTGACTTTTAAATTACTTTATTTAAATAAAATAAATGACAGATTTACAAAAATCAGTATTTTTCACTACCCACTTGAAAATTAATATTTTCAAAAACATATAAAAAAATTATTCCTAAGAATATAATGATATTATAATTTAAAAAATTATATACATTTTCTAAAATAAAGTTCCTAAAAGTAAAAAAATTATTTATAGTATTTGTGCACAAAATACAATAAAATCCATTTTTGTAGAAAATGTATTCTGAAGCATAAAATGAATTTATTGAAAATTGAGTAATTTTTTATTATTAATAAATAAATTTACATTATATAAAAAGTTTATACATATTTCCCATGATTTGGTTATTTTTATTTATATCGTTATTTTAATTATTATGTTATAGTACTCACATTTAATTAAAATATTTTTATAGTATATATAATTTCACTTAAAGCTTGGTATCGCATGTTAAGAAATCTATCGAGTTTATTATTATTTTAAACTGAATTTTTTTGGTGTTGCATATTTCAACTACTCCAACACCAAAAATAGGAAAAATACACATTATTAGTTTGATGTTGTTCCCAAAACACTTCATCTAAACACATGGACCATTGTAACCTCCATAATGTAGGTTTTCTCATTCCCAAGATTTATTTGGATACAACACTGTTCAAAACCAAATAAAACCTGAAAATACCACTCATCACATCCATAAATACTATGAAGGTGTCAAATACATTTGTATGTTCTTTATTATTACAACTAACAGACTCAAATAAGTCCAATTATATTTCTGGGTCATCACCACTATAGGAATCACCTACTTTGTTTCACTATAACCAAGGTAACCGAAATAAAAAAGACATTATACTTGACTATCATCCCAAATTATACACATACCTAAAATAAACATATAATCACTATGCATCATACAAAATTCCCACACCTCAACCATCACCCAGCAAATCCACTTATATATAACGAACATTATTCACCATTACCCATCACTAAAAACCAAATCAACATGATCACAGTTTACATGTAACCATAAATGGAACATTATCCTACTAAAAAAAGATCATCTTGATCCCATGAAACTATCCAAAATCCTAACCTCTAGATATATTACCACCCAATGGAATCTCACTCAACGTCAGCTACTACCCCGCTATTGATCTCTATTTTCTATTCCTTGAATTAGTCATGCATGAAAACTCTATCTATTGACTCTCATGACTACTCCTTTATCTAACATAGATGCTTGAGTTTGACCATATCCACTACCTCCATTTGACTATAAGATCATTAAGAAAACCCTCTATAAATTCTTTATCTACACATAGTCCTGACACTCCTTAGGTGTTCAACCACACTAGGTATAAATATGCATCATTTGGAATCATTGATGGCACCTTGAAGATGATGTGCTATATGGTGGAAAAGATAATTCCCTACTTTTATCTCATATCAGGTCTCCTCAATACCCCCAATTTGGCTGCTATAAACCCCACTACCCACCTCACCTAATGGAACTATCCTTCTAGCTATACTGACATTGGTCAAGTTAATCTCCACTATCAATGTATGGTTCACCACCTTAGAAAATTATGTTAACCTAAAAATATTCACATGAACCCTAATAGAATTTTGAATTGCATCCTCAAATCATCACATCTTATTAATCTCATATCACAACAATATCAGTGAAAAATCTAACAAATCAATGAACTTGGAAGAGTAATCCATTATTGATGAATCTCCCTTTATCAAATGCATTAACCCATTTGATCAGTCCACCCTAAGCATCTTAGGAAAAATGTTCTCAAATAATATCTCCTCAAAATATTTCCAAGGAATCCATTTTTTTACCTTTATATACCTATACATCCCACCATTATTTCATTAGTCCACAAAGCATCTTTCCAGCTTTACCATATAACTTGGAGGCATTTCAATCTAATCAAAGATGATATAAAAGGAATCAATTCAGAACTAAACTTTATGTGATATACCCTCTCCCTAAAACAAGGGAGGATATTGAGACTAAAAATACTTTGTAAGATACATTGTATATGGATAAACTCCCTCATTCCCCCAATCAATACTATTAATAATCCGTATTATACTTTCCCTCAAGTGATCATTAAATAGTTTTCTTAGCTCAACCAGTTGTTATGGATACCTTGGAGCCTATGCATGTGGATCATTCTCATTTCTTCCCTCAGGGGACCCAACTATCTCATGCCTCAGTGGAAACACATATCCACCCTAAAGGGGGACAACTATAATGTCTCAACCCGAGTTCAACATACAGGTTCCCCAATCTATTCATTTACATGACCTCAGGCATGCCTCTGCCTATTCCAGATGATGTTGACTTACGGTGAGGGACAAATATCAAACATGGGGAGAATATACCCACTTTATGAAAGTATCACAATATTATAAATAAATAAAAAATAACAAAAAGATAATAACCATAACCAAAATAATACTAGTAACACATTATATCAAAACCAGAATACAATATCCAAAACTAAAGCAGTAGATATGTCATATTGTATGCATGTCAAGTGTTAAATGAAAAACAAAACCAAATACACACTAATACTCTCAAGAGGGTACTGAAATCAGGTCGGGTTCCCTTATCTATTATCCATCCTGGTTTAGCCATCTACCATAGGGATCTAGCCCTTATCTTGTCCTGCAAACATGAAGTATGTTTGGGTACCCATCAAGCAACCTAAGTAGGGTGTTAGTACAACTCAGTAGGTCACCACCAACAGTGTATAAAATAGTATGAAATCTATAATAGTGTATTTATTTTTATACAGAATAAGGTGCAATAAATTAAATAGTTATCACATTTTTTTATTCTTTAATTGACCACATAAAACACCAGGGTTCACGATGACACCCCAACCATCAAAACTTTCTTTGGATCATGCCTGAGTCTAAACCATATCACAAAGGAAAATCATAATTCCTTATATCACGGGTTTCATCATTCATTTAATTTTAATTAATATAAATTCTACTTTGAAACATGGTCCAATGACAACATTTTAGTTCTAGAATTCCATATCTATAACCTCGTGGGCTTTTGAAGGATCAGTCTACATCCCACACCCCATTTATAAATCATGAATTTGGGATTATAACATCATGTATATCACCCTGTGGGATTTTAAAGAATCATTTTGTGTCTCACTTACCTTCTATATATCATGAATTTGGTCCTAAAATGTCATGTCTAGCACCCCATGGGATTTTTAAGCATCAATATATGTCCCACACCCCATTTATCAATCAATAATATATATCACATTTAACAAGGTTAATCAGAATTAACCCTATGATAAATTTTTCACATCATGGTATACCATTTCAATTATCAAAACAATCAAGCTCCATCACTTTAATTCGCATGGAATAATATAAACAATTCAATATTATACCATTTATCAATATTTATTCATATAATTCATTAACCCTTTAAGGTTAATCTAAACATCCCTTACTTCACATTAATAAATCAATTAGACATTCTATTAATCAATCAATTCCAAAATCCCATTAATTAACCAATTACGTAACCCCATTAACCAATCCATTACACGATACATTAATTAATTAATTAACCAAATTAATTAATCTAATTTAATATGAAATTTATAAATGTGAAAAATAAATTTCCCAATTACATAAACATAATTGAAATCAAGGATTTTGGAACTTGTAATATATTCCTAATTAAAGATTATTGACAATCATTTTCCAAAAAAAAAACCAAAATTGAAGTGGAATGTTCAATTTCACAACAAATAATGGGATCTAGATAAAAAACTACATCAAAGATTAAAGGTATTAAGATATATCAAAACCTAGATCTAAATCCATCACTAATAGAGTAAAACCCCTTCAAAAGATGAGATAAAGATAGGATAACGGGAGGAAACTAATTGGTAAAATAAAAAATACCATGATAGGTGTAGATCCATAAATCAAACCTTTTATTCATCAAGAACAGAGTTTATAAGGCCTTAGAATCCATCTGGTAGCCGCAAAAATTAAGGGAGAATGAGTTAGGTTGGGCAGGGGTGACTGAGGGTGAATGTAGGGGGGTTAGGAATTTTAAAACATTTTTGGGGAAATTAATTCCACACACACAGTTTCCTGGGAAGGGTCATACGGTTTTCCAAATCATGAACCCAAACTATGTACCTCATATTAGGGGGTTCATGGTTACTACTAGAAGGATGCATGGTTTGGAAAGCCATTTGTCGACCATGTGATCTCCCTCAATTTTGGGTTGCATGTTTTTCTGGTGGTAGGTTCATGGTTTTGGGAAACCATAAGCCAACCATGCACTGCCCCTTCTCCTTCCAAAATTATCAAATTTTCACCTGAAACACCCTGAAACAAAAACCTACCCAAGATATATTAAAAAAAGGTAAAATATTACCTATAAACAATCATTAGAAATCTCCAAAAAAGTTCATCACCTTACAATCTCTCTACCCTATAAAAACTCATCCTAAAGTTTTACTCCCAAGAATCTATAAGTTTTCAAGGTTAAAAGATCAATTCACTGATCCCACATATCTAATTATCTCTCCCATGTTTCCTCTTTAACATAGCCATTTTTTAAAAATACTTGAAATATCAACATATTCTTTCCCTGTAACACTCTTTCACTATGATCCACAATACGTATCAGATGCTCCGCAAAGGACGCATCAGTATAAATCTCAATAGAATCCACATTGGTCACATGATATGGGTCAGGGTGATACTGTTGAATCTTTTTTCACATGAAAAACATCATGCATAGCACTATACCTATATGGAAGAGAAATTGGTACGCCACCATCCCGATTCTCTCCAAAACCTCAAAAGGTCCAACAAACATGGGAACCAACTTTCCCTACCTCCAAATCCTACAGTGATCCAATCTAGGTGACACCCAAAGGAACACATGATCACCCACTGTAAACTCAAGGGGCCATTGAAAGATATCGCCATATATATTTTATCTTATTTGATCTATATCCATACATTTCAGAATCATCTGAACCTTCTCTGACGTATCCTACATGAAAATCGGTCCTAGCAACTCTGACTCGTCTACCTCTATCCAACATAGAGGTGATCTTCATGGACTACCATAAAGAGCCTCATATGGTTCCATCTTAATAGTTGTATGATAATTATTGTAATAGGAAAACATCATTAGTTCAAGGTTCTTCTAACATATAACACCAAAGTGAATAACTCATTACTGTATCATATCCTCTAAAACCTTTATAGTATGTCTTGAATTCCTATCTGTCTATGGGTGGAAAGGTGTTTGCAGAAATACATGTGTACCAAGAACATTATAAAAGACTTTCCATAAGCACAAATTAAAATGTGATTAATGGTATGAAAATATACTTTTTGGTTCCCCATGCAGATAGACTATCTCCCAAACATGCATATCTCTCAACTGATCCACTAAGAACATATCCAGAATAATAAAGAAATGTGCTACTTTCATCAATCGATCTACCATCACCCAAATACCATCATTCCTCTAAGGTTTCCTTGTGATACCCAGCATAAAATATAGGGTAAATTCATCCCACTTCCATTATATAATAGGAAATGGCTAAAAAAACCACCAGGTTGTTGATTCTCATCCTTCACCCATTGATAGGTGTAGTGTCATGTCATGAACCCTACAATTTCCCTTTTCATGCCTGGCCATCGATGATATCGAATTAGGTCATGGTATGTTTTGGTAAAACCCATATGTAATACCCACTTTGAGTCATGAAAAAAATGCATCGTCCCCCATAATATACACACAGGCACAACTATATGTCCCCAGACATAGATGATATCATCCTCATCTACAGTTTAACCTAAAGGTGACTTCCAACATTCAAGGTTTCCCATCAAGGAAAATCACTCTAGATCCTCATATTTCCTCTCCTTAATCCATATAAAAAGTTTTTATTCCACTAATACTGATACAAGTTCCATCTGCTCTTGGCCCTCCTAAACCACAATATGCATCTCATCCAACAAAGTCATCATCTTCAACTCATATCTTAACTCCTGAACTACCTGAGTCTGTGTTGTAACACCCTAGGTAAATAAAGAATATGACATGTTCATATTTATCCACATTTGTGAATAAAATATTAATATGACTTTAAAAGGGACGCTATGCTCGATGGCGTACCGAACACGCAGCAACGAGTTTCTTGGGAATCTTACGTTGCACTCTAATAATAAAATAATATTATTTTAAATGGTAGTTAATATGTAGTCGTTGTATTGGCGGGAATGGATATAAATAACTAAAATATGATTATATATGTTCTTAAATGTTTTTAGATTTATCCAATAAAGGATAGAGGCTTAAAATATGGAAAGAATTCAATTTTAGGCGTATATGCCCTAGTTTTCACTAAAGGTTCACTTATCGCCTTTTGATGGTGAACCGTCATTAAATATGGTTTTTTTCACTCTTAAACATTCTTTTGGACCAAATAAAACTCTTATTAAGAATCGGGACATCAAAATTTACTTTGTGTAAATTTTTGGTATCTTTCCGATAAAGTTCATTTTTTTAATGAATAGTGTAAAATGTTGTATTTTAATTCAAAACCTATTTTTAATCTAATTTATTTATATGATTAGATTATCTTTTGAATTGGTTTTAATGTGAAATTAGAATATATTTTTACCATTAAATCCAATAGTGGTCGTTGGAATTAATTTCACTTTGAAATCAGACTTAAACCAGTGTCAATCTTTTGATACTTATTGTTTCATAAAAACACGCTATTTGCTCTGACAGCGGGAATTAATTATTAAATTAATTAATGTGACTTATATGCTTTGAATTTTGTAAAAAAGACTTCATTTTTGAATTCGGAATATCAAATATATCTTAGGGTGAATTTTTGGGATTTTTCTGAAAAACATCAATTTTTTATGAATAGTGACACCACTAAGTGGTACTTATAAAAACTGATTTTTTCGTTTAAAGGAAATTTTGCCATCTTTGTGTTTTGAATTTCAAAAATCCGACATACATGGTTTTCATTAAGAAGTAAAATTTGGTTCAATGGGATGAAAATATTTTTTTGGTGAATAGTAACTTTTTTTCATTAATCGCGATTAGAGGTAATTAGTGTAGTTTAAGGTAAATATAATGTTTTAATAATATGAAATGAACTTGACACATGTCCTAACCTCATTGGATGTGTGATGTCCGACCAAGACAAGACATGGGTCAACTTGGGGACCCCATGGAGCCACTTTGGTTGGGAAATGAAATAAATAACTTTTTATTTAATGTAAAAGTAAAAATGACACAAACATGATATGTTTTACTAAAACAATTTTTAAGTGGGGTTATAGAAGGAAGATGTTTTATTATAAATATTAATTGGAAACCTAAAAATATTTCCTACATAATAGTAATTTTTTTATAATTTTTAGACATTAAATAAATTAAATTATTTATGACATCATAATGATGCAGCGATGACATCATTATCTGACGATTTAAATAAAATGAGAAGATAATGTAAACTCTATGACCTACACATGTCCAAAACTTATTGTATGGGTGGATTTAGAATCCTTATCACCTTAACCACGAATTATATCAATGTGGGACCTTTTAAAACCTAAACACATTTTCAAAAAAAGTAATATTTCTTACTTTCCAAAAGTGCCCCTCCTCTCCTCTTATAAAAGGCCCCCACCTCTACCTCATTTCACACACTCTTCAAGCCTTTGGCTCGGCCATACCCTGCACATTTACTCTCTCCACATCCCTCTCCTCATCCTGGAGGATTCCCTTTGGGCATAATCCTTTCAAAGGAAGCCTTTAGGCTCAAATCCAAAGGAGTTACACTTTTAAAGGTAATTCTTTCTCTCATGTTCATTTGTTTTATTTTGCTTCTCCAACCCCCTAAACTCTTTTTATTTACTTATTTTGTAACAACACAAGTATCTTAAATATACTATCATGTTGTTATAAGATTTATTCTTGCTACACTCTCACACAACTACATCAAATGGTTAAAGAACATACGGTTTCCGTGGATGGCGAAATTCTGCCTCCCGAAACGATGATAGTTCAACACTCATATAACACCTTCAAAGGTGGACATTTAGATGACACTATATTTATATATGATATATAATATGTTTATGTTTTACTTAATCTTATGTATTTTTATTTGTTTCATACCTTTATGGTTTCCAATGTGGGTAAACACGATAATTTCATTTTAGGAAATGCGGACTACCGCCCCCTCAAAGTGATTTGATTCGTTAATGCCATACATGGGATGTATAAAGGATGGATTTAAAGTTATTATATATGATTTTATACTGGAATTATAATATACCTCTATATAATTATTTTTTCTTTCCATTAAAGTATGAGATAGAAATGAAAGTAGCATTCATGTGTACGTACGGCTTACCGTCTCCATGAACGGTGCATTTCATTTCTTACCTCTAAATGATTATGTAATATTATAAATACATGTATATGCTGGATATATATGATATATATGATATCCAAATCATGAATATCATTCTGGATATAATGAATCTTTGACCACACAAACAACATGTAATTGTAAGAAGTCCATTTTCGACTAAAGAACCAAATATTGAAAAAACAAACATTATTAACTTAAATGATTACATAGTGTTTATAACATTGAAATAAGTGATATAAAAGGAATAATGAACTTTAAGAAGGTTCATAAGAAAGTATAAATTAAATCAAGTTTATTATTCAGGACGTTAAAGAACGATCGAGTCAGGTCGGACCTGAGGTAAGGGATCCTACACCTCTCTTTCTTTTTAAGTACACTCTTTTATGTCATTCCTTTTAAGCTCATATTTATTATGATTGGGATGTTATTTTATATTACTCCCACTGTACTTATTATGTTCATATGATAAGAGACCCTATTTCCTCTCATCAATCCATTTTGGAAGTTTTAAGTGGCGCCGTTAGACTGCCGAGTTTTCGTAAGTGATTTTTCATCTCACTTTTATTCCTGTGAGATTTATGCTACATTTGCCACAATTTCATTTGAGTGGTTTATGTACTGCCCATTATTACACTCATTTTGTAATATAATTCCATTTATGGGTATTTACATATTCATTTTATGACACTTCTTCAATGGGGTGTACTTTTCAAAAGTTACCCAAGTCGGTAATGGAACCTTTCACCCTCCTCATTTTAAAAGACTTAGTTTGTTATGTATTTTAATTCACATACTATTATGTTGGGATATGTTCTTCTATATCCTGATTGATGTAAATTTTATGTCCAAGTGATTAGATTCCCTTTTTATCTCTCATCAACTCATTTTCTGAATTTTTGAAGTGACGTCGTTAGGCTGTCGAATTTTACCAAGGGAACGTTTTAACCCAATTTCGATTTCTTTGGGTTCAACATGTAGTTATTGAATATGTCATCATTTGAATATGTGTGAATGACATTTTATTGTTTTACACTTTATATCCAATTATATTGGGTGTATTTATATTTGTCACACATAATTTTGATATTGATTTATCCTTAATTTAAGGATACCTTCCTTATAAGGGATTTCATCACATTTTACATCCCTATTGAGACTTCATTGCTGTTATGCACCAATTCACTCTTATATGGTGTATATACTGTCCTTTGGAATATTATATCATGAATCCATTTATTCTCATGATATTATAAAGTTCTTATTAAATGTTATTCCTCAATTATTGTATTCAAGTGTCTCTAATTTTGGTAAAAAACCCTTTGACCAAAATATCGCTTTAAATGTTTTAATGACTTTCTCTTATTAATATCCATGTTTTCAAAATGGTTTTAAGGATTTATTTATATGGATATTAATGGTTTAAAATGCTAAAAGCTTCAAGGTGGTATGGGACACTTTGATTCAAAATTATCCTTATTAAATGTTTTAAATGGTTTTGGAAATGGTTTCTTTTTGTATGGATTCATTATTTCAAAATACTAAAATGTTATATTGTGATTGAAATGTGGAAATGTTTTGTTTCCTTTATGCATGTTTTATGTGATATGTTTATGTTATGGTTCTTGGGCATTGTTATGAAAACGGGTGGTTCCGTGATAAACTAAGGGCGGGTGAGCCCGATATAGCTCTCCAATGCATTGGGTGACGCGAAGGAGTGAAACGTTAAGGTTTCTCCAAAGAGATTTAGGGAATATACTGTGATGGGTATTCCAAACGTAACCAAGAGGGTTACTCCCTATGTAAGAATGTTATTAATTCCTCAAGTTACCTTTATGTCTTATGATTTCTATGATTTATTCATGGTTTGATGAGGTATGAAAGTGCCTTTGTTTTATGGGTAAAGTATGATTTCATTATTATGTATATATAAACTCATGTTTCCTTTCCATATTTTTATAACCCTTACTGAGCTTTTTATGCTCATCCCAAGTTTTTGAAATGTTTTTCACAGGTCAAGGGAAAGGTACATGATGTGATTATAGTGTCAAGGATGTGTCAAGAAAGAATCCATGTTTTATTTTCAATATGTTTCCGTTGATGGGAAGAATGAATACTGTATTTTATATAACCACTTTGTTTAAATGTGGAATGTAATGCAAGTTTCATGATCTAATTCTCTAAAACACTAAACCTGAAAAGATCCTCAATATGTAATCTTGTAATAACTCAAGATTAAGTAAGGTTTAAGGCTGGGGCCTTATAGTTGGTATCAGAGGTCGGTTTAGATAACTTTAGAGGTTAGGGTATTCTTTAAGCATAAGTGACATTACCATAATGGTTAGGATTTCAGAAAGAGTCCTAGTTTTAGATATAGTGAATGAGTAAGTATATCTTAGTGTTTATCTTATTCATTAGTACGTGATGGTTTTGTTGATATACTCACACTGACCTTTTTGGTTTTAGTAAATGGATGGATCTAGCAGGCACCAAAGTAACAGTGGATGTGAAGGAAACTGTGACAGTTTTTTGAGCAAGCAACTGAATGATATGGGAGCTGCAATGAGAACTCTTGTGATTATCCTCAACCAACTATCTGGATTCATGATTGACCACCTAAACCTTGGATATTTCTCTAAGGCATCATATATGCAAGAAACAAATCCCTACAGAAGTACAGGTAATAATCATAAAGGTAAGTGTGTTCAAAAACCTATGTGTCAAAGATGTGGAAAGAAACACCTAGGAAAATGTTTCAAAGGGACAGAAATATGCTATAGATGTGGAAATGAAGGTCATAAAGCAAGAACCTTCCATGGAAAAAGGAAGCATCCAGTTGACTCGAGGAAAGGGAAAGAAGTTCTTTCTGAGGGATCAATTGAATGTTTTAAATGTGGTGTGTATGGTCATTATGCAAACACATGTCCTATGAAGAAGTTTCATGAATGGGGTCACCAAGAGCGTACAAATGTTCGTTTACCACTACCTAATGCCATTCCGATTGAGGATGAAGAAACTGACAATGACCAATCAAAGGTATGTACTATTTCATGACTATTGTTTTCCTATTTTGGAATCTTAGGATATGATCCATGATTTTGTTTGTAGGAAAGTGGTATTTCAGAATAAGTTGGAAAGGAATGGTTAATGGATCATGAATAATTTTGAATTAGTAAGATGTCAACATATAAGGGCTTCAAGAGTTATGGTGAAATTCTTAAGAGTATTAAGTCTCTTTTGATGATGGGGTTACATTAGAAGACTTTTTATATTATGTGTAACCCTGATGTTTAATATAGGAAAATTTTATTCAAGGAATAGTTATCTTTTCTTTTGTGGACATAGTTATAAAGAACCATTTGGGTTTATATGATCCTTACTTTTGAGGTAATTATGGGTTACTATATGTTATGATTGAAGTGAAAGGCATGAGATAAAATTGAGGTTAAATTATGTTATGGTTATTTTTGATGATTTTATCCCTTTTTGGGGAATGATTTGAGAATTATATAGTTTTGGAAAAAGGACAACACGTAGACCGTGTGACTACCCGTTGCGTCGGACAAAGCTGCGGGAATCGAACCCACAATCAAAGTGCAACTGGTATTTATCGCCTACCACTGGACTACGTGAAGTCCCTGGTTAGTTTGACTGATTCTTTTTAGTTATATGATTTTATGAATTAAGAGTAAGTTGATTTTGGGTTATTTATGAAAATTATTAACCTATCATGGAGGATATGTGATTAGGTTAATTACTTTTCAATACGAGACTTTAGGATCAACTGATGTTGTTTGGAGATAAATGTTACGATTTAACTTGGAAGACTATGTGACTAAATCCTTCAAATATTTGGGTTTCAATCTTATATTGGTTTACTTTGAAGATTTTTTTTTTGGACAAATTGGTTATCGAATGGTCCTTGTTGAACTTTGGGTTTTGTTGGACAAATTTTGAGACTAAGGATAGATTTTCTTTTTATAAAGGGTTATCCTTTTCTGGATTATCTGATCTTGTAGTAACATTTTTGGATTTAGTTTTGGTTAAGGTTTGAAGACATGGGAAATGTATGGTTCTCTTTTTTGGATTAGGTGATTCTCTAGAAGTTGATTATAGTACTCTTAATGCGAACAAGTCTCCCTAAATACTCGTCTTTTGGAAAAAAAAATATGAGTTTGATTAAGGAATCTAGTAAAAGTTGAAAGTCAACATGATAAGTGATTATGTTTCCTTATGAATAAATTCCTCAATAAAAAGTAACTTAAAACAAAAATGTTGCCTATTAACTTTTCCTACTGGGGAACCCAACACCATTTAACCCATCACAAGTTTGTGATTTTCTTATGGTTAACTTTCTCCTAGACATGTTTACTATCACTCTCCCTCAAGAACATGACCCTTTTCTTTTTCTTCCATGTCCATGTTTTTCTACATATGGGTTAACTCGGGTGACCTTTGTACTTATCTTTCTTTAATTTTAAAGTGATTGTTTTACCGACTCTTGTTCCGATGTGGGACTTTCAAGGATGTTTCCAAGCTCAATTTTAAAAATTGGGAGGACGCAATTTCTAAAAGGGGGGAAGGATGTAACACCCCAGGTAAATAAAGAATATGAAATTTTCATATTTATCCACATTTGTGAATAAAATATTAATATGACTTTAAAGGGGACGCTATGCTCGATGGCGTACCGAACACGCATCAACGAGTTTCTTGGGAATCTTACGTTGCACTCTAATAATAAAATAATATTATTTTAAATGGTAGTTAACATGTAGCCGTTGTATTGGCGGGAATGGATAGAAATAACTAAAATATGATTATATATGTTCTTAAATGTTTTTACATTTATCCAATAAAGGATAGAGGCTTAAAATACGGAAAGAATTCAATTTTAGGCGTATTTGCCCTAGTTTTCACTAAAGGTTCACTTATCGCCTTTTGATGGTGAACCGTCATTAAATATGGTTTTGTTCACTCTTAAACATTATTTTGGACCAAATAAAACTCTTATTAAGAATCGGGACATCAAAATTTACTTTGTGTAAATTTTTCGTATCTTTCCGATAAAGTTCATTTTTTTTAATGAATAGTGTAAAATGTTGTATTTTAATTCAAAACCTCTTTTTAATCTAATTTATTTATATGATTATATTATCTTTTGAATTGTTTTTAAATTGAAATTAGAATATATTTTTACCATTAAATCCAATAGTGGTAGTTGGAATTAATTTCACTTTGAAATCAGACTTAAACCAGTGTCAATCTTTTGATACTTATTGTTTCATAAAAACACGCTATTTGCTCTGACAGCGGGAATTAATTATTAAATTAATTAATGTGACTTATATGATTCTAATTTTGTAAAAAAGACTTCATTTTTGAATTTGGAATATCAAATATAGCTTAGGGTGAATTTTTTGGATTTTTCTGAAAAACATCAATTTTTGATGAATAGTGACACCACTAAGTGGTACTTATAAAAACTGATTTTTCCGTTTAAAGGAAATTTTGCCATATTTGTGTTTTGAATTTCAAAAATCCGACATACATGGTTTTCATTAAGAAGTAAAATTTGGTTCAATGGGATGAAAATATTTTTTTGGTGAATAGTAACTTTTTTTAATTAATCACGATTAGAGGTAATTAGTGTAGTTTAAGGTAAAAATAATGTTTTAATAATATGAAATGAACTTTACACATGTCCTAACCTCATTGGATGTGTTATGGCCGACCAAGACAAGACATGGGTCAACTTGGGGACCCCATGGAGCCACTTTGGTTGGGAAATGACATAAATAACTTTTTATTTAATGTAAAAGTAAAAATGACACAAACATGATATGTTTTACTAAAATAATTTTTAAGTGGGGTTATACAAGTAATATGTTTTATTATAAATAGTAATTGGAAATATAAAAATATTTCCTACATCATAGTAATTTTCTTATAATTTTTATACATTAAATAAATTAAATTATTTATGACATCATAATGATGCAGCGATGACATCATTATCTGACGATTTAAATAAAATGAGAAGATAATGTAAACTCTATGACCTACACATGTCCAAAACTTATTGGATGGGTGGATTTCGAATCCCTATCACCTTATCCACGAATTATATCAATGTGGGACCTTTTAAAACCGAAACACATTTTCAAATAAAGTAATATTTCTTACTTTCCAAAAGTGCCCCTCCTCTCCTCTTATAAAAGGCCCCCACCTCTACCTTATTTCACACACTCTTCAAGCCTTTGGCTCGGCCATAACCTGCCCATTTACTCTCTCCACATCCCTATCCTCATCATGGAGGATTCCCTTTGGGCATAATCCTTTCAAAGGAAGCCTTTAGGCTCAAATCCAAAGGAGTTACACTTTTAAAGGTAATTCTTTCTCTCATGTTCATTTGTTTTATTTTGCTTCTCCAACCCCCTAAACTCTTTTTATTTACTTCTTTTGTAACAACACCAGTATCTTAAATATAATAGAATGTTGTTATAAGATTCATTCTAGCTACACTCTCACACAACTACATCAAATGGTTAAAGAACATACGGTTTCCATGGATGGCGAAATTCTGCCTCCCGAAACGATGATTGTTCAACACTCATATAACACCTTAAAAGGTGGCCATTTAGATGACACTATATTTATATATGATATATAATATGTTTATGTTTTACTTAAGCTTCTGTATTTTCATTTGTTTCATACCTTTATGGTTTCCATTGTGGGTAAACACGATAATTTCATTTTAGGAAGTGCGGACTACCGCCCCCTCAAAGTGATTTGATTCGTTAATGCCATACGTGGGACGTATAAAGGATGGATTTAAAGTTATTATATATGATGTTATACTGGAATTATAATATACCTCTATATAATTATTGTTTCTTTCCATTAAAGTATGAGATAGAAATGAAAGTTGCGTTCATGCGTACGTACGGCTTACCGTCTCCTTGAACGGTGCATTTCATTTCTTACCTATAAATGATTATGTAATATTATAAATAAATTTATATACTGGATATATATGATATCCAAATCATGAATATCATTCTGGATATAATGAACCGTTGACCACACAAACAACATGTAATTGTAAGAAGTCAATTTTCGACTAAAGAACCAAATATTGAAAAAACAAACATTATTAACTTAAATGATTACATAATGTTTATAACATTGAAATAAGTGATATAAAAGGAATAATGAACTTTAAGAAGGTTCATAAGAAAGTATAAATTAACACAAGTTTATTATTCAGGATGTTAAAGAACGATCGAGTCAAGTCGGACCTGAGGTAGGGGATCCTACACCTCTCTTTCTTTTTAAGTACACTCTTTTATGTCATTCCTTTTAAGCTCATATTTCTTATGATTGGGATGTTATTTTATATTACTCCCACTGTAATTATTATGTTCATATGATTAGAGACCCTATTTCCTCTCATCAATCCATTTTGGAAGTTTTAAGTGGCGCCCTTAGGCTGCCGAGTTTTCGTAAGGGATTTTTCATCTCACTTTTATTCCTGTGAGATTTATGCTACATTTGCCACAATTTCATTTGAGTGGTTTATGTACTACACATTATTACACTCATTTTGTAATATAATTACATTTATGGGTATTTAAATATTCATTTTATGACACTTCTTCAATGGGGTGTACTTTTCGAAAGTTACCCAAGTCGGTAATGGAACCTTTCACCCTCCTCATTTTAAAAGACTTCGTTTGTTATGTCTTTTAATTCACATACTATTATGTTGGGATATGTTCTTATATATCCTGATTGATGTAAATTTTATGTCCAAGTGATGAGATTCCCTTTTTATCTCTCATCAAATCATTTTCTGAATTTTTGAAGTGACGCCGTTAGGCTGTCGAATTTTACCAAGGGAACGTTTTAACCCAATTTCGATTTCTTTGGGTTCAACATGTAGTTATTGAATATGTCATCCTTTGAATATGTTTGAATTACCTTTTATTGTTTTACACTTAATATCCAATTATATTGGGTGTATTTATATTTGTCACACATAATTTTGATATTGATTTATCCTTAATTTAAGGATACCTTCCTTATAAGGGATTTCATCACATTTTACATCCCTATTGAGACTTCATTGTTGTTATGCACCAATTCACTCTTATATGGTGTATATACTGTCCTTTGGAATATTATATCATGAATCCATTTATTCTCCTGATATTATAAAGTTCTGATTAAACGTTATTCCTTAATTATTGTATTCAAGTGTCTCTAATTTTGGTAAAAAACCCTTTGACCAAAATATCGCTTTAAATGTTTTAATGACTTGCTATTATTAATATCCATGTTTTCAAAATGGTTTTAAGGATTTATTTATATGGATATTAATGGTTTAAAATGTTTAAAGCTTCAAGGTGGTATGGGACACTTTGATTCAAAATTATCCTCATTAAATGTTTTAAATGGTTTTGGAAATGGTTTCTTTTTGTATGGATTCATTATTTCAAAATACTAAAATGTTATATTGTGATTGAAATGTGGAAATGTTTTGTTTCCTTTATGCATGTTTTATGTGATACGTTTATGTTATGGTTCTTGGGCATTGTTATGAAAACGGGTGGTTCCGTGATAAAGTAAGGGCGGGTGAGCCCGATATAGCTCTCCAATGCATTGGGTAACGCGAAGGAGTGAAACGTTAAGGTTTCTCTGAAGAGATTTAGGGAATATACTGTGATGGGTATTCAAAACTTAACCAAGAGGGTTACTCCCTACGTAAGAATGTTATGAATGCCTCAAGTTACCTTTATGTCTTGTGATTTCTATGATTTATTCATGGTTTGATGAGGTATGAAAGTGCCTTTGTTTTATGGGTAAAGTATGATTTCATTCTTATGTATATATGAACTCATGTTTCCTTTCCATATTTTTATAACCCTTACTAAGCTTTTTATGCTCATCCCAAGTTTTTGAAATGTTTTTCACAGGTCAAGGGAAAGGTACATGATGTGATGATAGTGTCAAGGATGTGTCAAGAAAGAATCCATGTTTTATTTTCAATATGTTTCCATTGATGGGAAGAATGAATATTGTCTTTTATATAACCACTTTGTTTAAATGTGGAATGTAATGCAAGTTTCATGATCTAATTCTCTAAAACTCTAAACCTGAAAAGATCCTCAATATGTAATCTTGTAATAACTCAAGATTAAGTAAGGTTTAAGGCTGGGGCCTTATATGTGTTGTCCTACTCAAAGTATCAATAATACTATTTCCCTTACTATGATTATATTCTAGATCAAATTCAAATGAATTAATATACTCAACTCATCTCCACTATCAAAGATTCAAATCTCATTGTGAAAATATATACTTTAAGATCTTTTGATCGGTATACACAGTAAACTTTTCACCCAACAGATAATTCCACCAAAACATAAAATCATAAACCACTGCCACTAACTCGAGGCCATGAATAGGATAATTCTATTCATGTGGCCTCAAATTTTGTGACTTATAAACCAAAACTTGATCTCCTTACATCAACACTTCTCCAAGGCTTACCCCACATGCGTCAAAACAAACTATGAACTCCTCACCAAGCTTGGGTAGGATCATGATCAGAGCGGTAGTAAAACTATTATTCAACTCTTGGAAAGAATTATCAGATGATACAGACCAATAAAACTTAAATCCCTTAATGGTCAATCTTAAAGGTGATTCTTCTAAGAGGTAAATTTTCTGGATGAACCTCTAAAAATTTCCTATTATCCCCAGAAAACTACAGATATAAAATACATTCTTAAGATTCTCCCAAGAAACAAATTTCTACAACTTCTCTAGATCCACTGACACACCATCCTCTATGATTATGTGACCCAAGAAATGTACATAATCAATCCAGAATTATAACTTAGATATCTTGGTGTACGGTCGATGCTATCTTAGTGTACTCAGGATGAAGTCATGTTTTTCGTCATGATCGTCATGTGTCTTGGAGTACACCAAGATTTCATCCACAAAAAGAACCACAAACTGATCTAGGTATGGGTGGAATAATCGGTTCATTAGGGAAATAAAAACTATTGGATAATTTTTCAGCCCGAATGGCATCACAACAAACTCATAAAGGCTATACCTACTTCTAAAATCAATTTTTTGTATATCAAAAGGTCGAACTATCAGCTAATGATATTCTGATCCCAATCCAATCTTTGAGAACATGAAATATTTTATCAACTAGTCAAAGAGATCATAAATAAGTATAAGAGTATACTTATTCTTCACCATCATCTGATTCAGATTTCAGTAGTCAACAAACTAGTGCATGGTCTCGTCATCCTTATTTGAAAAACAGACTATAGAACCCCAAAGTTGTGTACTCTAATGGATATTCCCCTAATCCATCAACACTTCTAATTGGTTCTTCTACTTCTTAAGCTCTTTTGGTTCCATTCTATTAGGCGTAATGGAAATCAGATCAGCTTTAGGCATTTTCTCAATCATAAACTCCACATCTCTCTCAGGTGGAATCCTAAAGAATTCATCAAGAAACATGTAATGACCCAATTATTTATTAATGAAATTACTTTCTTATAATTATTTATTATATTATAATCATAAAACACAATAAAAACCTTATAAATAAATAATGAGTGGAATAATAGGTATCTCTTGAAGTTAAGGAACATATACTGATGAAATAGTAACTTGACCTTTGAAATAGTATGTCACCCTTAGGAATAGTAAACCAGCCAATACAATAGTAACCTCACCAATGAAAGTATAAATAAAATTTATCCATCTTATAAGTGATAATATATTATAATTATATCATAGTATAAGTAAATAATTTTTTTTCAAAAGTATTAATAATGTGTTTGTATTTTTGTAAGGCTTGTATATTTAATTAAAATTTTATGATTAATTTAATAAATTAAAAGAAAATTTATTTTCATAAAATGAATTCATAAATTATTATTTTTATTTCTTATTATCATAATATAATTTTATGATACATTAATTAATATTTCAAAGTGTTAAAAAACATTTTTAATTTTAAAATTTGTATTTTTCAAGTAAAATATGATTTCAATTAAAAATTAAATTTATGATATTTATAAATTATTTTTGAAAAATGGATTTTATTTTTGTATTCTACACATCAAAAAATGGTTTGGGTGAATTTTTGTGATTTTTCTGAAATACTTGGATTTTTATAAATAGTGAAATACGGTAATTTATCGTACATATACATTATGAGTTAAATACACTAATCCTAGAATCGTTGCTGATGTAAGCACCCTTGGTTCAAACTCACATGATTTATTTACTTTTTTTCACAATAATCAAGACTATTCATAGTCTTGAGCAAAAATAGTAAATTAATGATTAAAATAATGGGAAACCCCTCCTCTCATCCACTATAAATACCACCCATATTTACATATTCTCTTCACTCCTATCAAGCCTTGTGCCTTGTCTAAATTATACTAAAATATATTTCAAGGCTTATATCCACGTCCAAAATCCCTTGGTCTTTTAAAAATACCAAATCCTCTTCCCTAAATAGGTTTTCAAGGAAGTTATAATCAAGAGATAAATTCCTCTTTTCATTTCTTTTGTTTTCTTTCAAGTTCCTTTATTTCTTTTTATTTCCTCGTCTCCTTTCATCCAAATGTTATGACAACTCCATTACCTAACATGTACTGGAATTTTGTTATGATAATGGAATAATTCATCATCATCTCTTCTTTCCCCTCCTTTTATACTATAAATGAAAACACCATCTGAGATGTGTTAATTTATCACATTCAAGGATGACGGGTTTTCAATTTCTATTACCATCTTCAATTATGGTCATAAAACCATTTTTATGGTTGAAAAAAACTTTAATATATGTATTATGTATAATTTAATGTTCTGGAATCTTTTTTCCTAGTGATATTAATTAATAAAGAAAAATGTGTTCGTTGTGATTAAAAACCACCAATTAGCCAAAACGGTTATCATTAAAGTTTTATATAATGATTCATATTTACTCTAAATAACCAAATGAA
Organism: Viscum album; assembly: GCA_963277665.1. NCBI lineage: Eukaryota > Viridiplantae > Streptophyta > Magnoliopsida > Santalales > Viscaceae > Viscum > Viscum album. Next base: position 1,497,662,653 of record OY728142.1, read on the forward strand.
TTTTATAACCATGAAATATTATGTATGTTCACTAATAACATAAAACTTCTATTCTGTACAATCATTCTCATATTACATGTTTATCCTTACATATATATAAGTAAACCAATCATGAAACCAAAGGAAACAAACGCTCTCAAACAATGAAATTGAACCTCTTAACCCATAAAAAAGGTCATGAATAAACTTAATAAGGTTATAATAAATCAATTAAACTAAGAATAGGTTAATTAAATACTAATTAATGAATTTAATTTTATTATCCAGGACATTAAGATCAAGTTAATATCACCTTCGGATTTAAGGTAATTGATTCTACCCAAACCTCCATTATTCCTTCGAGTTGATCTATCTTTATTTTTAACCAAATTAAGTTATCTGTTATTTTTATACTCATATTATAAATTCTATTTACATTCTCCAAACTCATGTAACAAGGTCCATTCATCATTCCCTTTTGGGGATATACATGTTTTTAAGTGGTTCCCTCCTCAATACTTTCTGATAAGAAAACCTGTTTAAGGTAACTTCCCAAATTCTATCCCATTTTCAAGTGCACTATATAATATATTTTTAATCCACCATTATCTTTATAAAACCATTCTTTTATTATTAAAACCTTCTTGTTTCATTTTTAGTTTTACATAAAATATTATTCCATTTTCTATTTTAATTTCTCTTTATTATGTTCCTTAAAACAGCACTGAAATGTTTTAATACTAAAATTTCTTAAATAATCTTGTTACATGTTATCACTTATTTTTGACATCACTTACCATGATATATTCCCATTTTACTTTATGAATTTCCATGTATGTTTTAATTTTTTTCTTTCATGGACACGTGTATGATATGCTTATTCATTATGCTTTATGACATGATTAAGATACCCATTTCTTTCAATGGGTACCCTTATGTTTATGTATGATTGATTATGTATGATTCAATATGTGGAAAACATATTCATAAAAATGTTAATATGGGTGTTCCTAGATATTTCTCCAATTCATTGGGTAAATTTGAGTCTCATGGGACATTGTGTGAAACAGTCTTGGCGGTTATCCTTGAATCTGTGGGTTTCAGGTGCAGTGGAAGCGCGTTAATTGGTGTACCCAACTTTAATTTTAGAATTAACAATGATCAATCTGAGATCCATCACAATAATAAAATGTCAGATCTTTGGAATAGAACGAAGAATGAAAAAGAATGAGGGGAGTCACAGAACCATATATAGAATCATCATATGTTGGTTATAATTAATTTAATTAATTGACAAGAATTACCTTGATGGAATTCCCTCTCCGTTGATGTTTCTGATTACGATCTGATGTGATCCATCATTGCGTCATAGAATCCAAGTGTAGGATTTCTCTAGTGGTGATCCAGATGTGCTCCACGTATCTCTATATGTTGCTGAAGGGATCTATGGCTGCTAGTGCGGAAGAGCCTTTGCTTACAATGTCCGCCTTTGATCGCCTTGATCCGATGAAGGTAGATCTCTCTCTCATAGCTTGAGAGCGTTCTTGGTGGAAAAATAATTCTCTCTTAGCTTGAGAGCTTTTCCAAATTCATTTTGAACAACCCCAAAAAATGGATAGGCTAATGAGAAATATATAATTGGTATTTTTAATTACATAAAATAATAAAATTAATTAATTACATGAAATAATTTATTCATTTCATTTAATTCTTAGTAATACCACATGCCTAATAATAATAGTTGACTATTATTATCATCTAACATGTGCCTAGTGAATTACACCTAATATTATTTAATTAAATAAATAATATTATTTCTCATAAATTCCCAAAAAAAAATACGTGATGTGTATATTTAATATAAACAGCGTGTACTTTTATTTTTCCATTTTTCTTTATTTCATCCACCACATTTATTAGACCTTGAATAATGGATATTTATTTCTCAAATAAATATCACTACATTACTCACTAATAAATATATTATTTCTCCCACAATATATTCTCTCGAATAACTAGTGTTGAAATAAATGCAATCAAGAATTATTGGATAATTATTAAACAATGATAGGGAATAATATTTATTCAACTTGTTAAATTAATATTTAACTAAGATATTTAGACACACTTAGTGTGTGACCCTCTGCCTCTTTCTTAGTGGAATTAGGTAGAGCCTGTATAAAGTCCAAGTTTAGCATCTAGCAACACACCAAGGCACCCATAGAGAAAGAAGTTAACACTACAATGACATGTCACCTCCTTCGAACTCTTACCGTGTAATGTAATCTACATGTCTCGATATCTCGAATCAAGCGGGTTGCATGCTAGTGTCATCAACCCATGTGCTCGATTTTTCTTTCTTTGACTTTCCAGAATTTAACTAGATCGTTCCTCACCATGGAAATGTATTTATTTAGGCTATATCAATTCCATTAAAGGGCTTGATATATCTAATTCCAATATGGAACAAAAGGGACAAATCCTTTTTCGCGTTATCTATTAATGTAGTATCACTCGTGATGCACCCAATGTATCCTACCTCACTGCAAACAGTGTGTCATCATATTTTTCATCAATACATCTAAGTGCGTGAGTTATAATACCCATTAATAATAATCTTATAGTATAAGGGCCAATACACACTTCCACAGATAGGAACATCAAATGACACTATGAAATGTGGATTTCCTACTGGTGGGTCTCATTCTCATAATATCCTTTTAGATATTACCAAGGGCACACACCATGAGAAGGTGCCTCAAATTTTTATGAGTCCCCACCCCTAATGGCCTGAATTATTTTTATCCCTCAAATAACATCATCCATCCATAGAATATATATTCAAGAACAATGTTATGGAACTTCTGGGTTCTCATCATAGCAGGGATCCACTATGACCCTTTAATGAAATAGCTATCCTTAGGATATTATCACATGCATTGTCACACTGAAGAATAATCAAGATGTGATAAGGTATTTATTAATGAATAAAGTAAAAAGTAGTTGGTTCTAGGCCACAAACTCCAACAGACTCCCACTTGGACTAGAGCCAACTGCTAACAACTTTTAAACCGCTTGATCTCACATGATATTCATGCTTCTGTTGAGATAGGCCTTTAGTCATGGGGTAGACCATGTTCTCTTCTATGCACACTCTTATCACTGCAACTTCACCCCTTTTATAGAAATCCCTCAAGAGGTGATACTTCCAGAGTATGTACTTTGTTCGTTGATGTGACCTTGCTTATTTTGCAAGATCCACCGCTACAGTATTATCACAATACAATGTGATAGGATCTTTACTTCTAGGCCCCACATCAAGCTCCTGAACAATGTTCTGAATCCAGATAGCTTCATTAGCTACATCAGAAGCCTCTATATATTCATACTTCGCTGTAGAATTGGTGACAACTGGTTTCTTTGAACTCTTCCAGCTCACAGCTCCTTTATTGAGACAAAAAACATATCCAGATTGTGACTTCAGGTCGTTTTGATCTATCTGAAATCCAGAATCAGCATACCCTTAGATAAAAATCTCCTCATCTCCTCCATACACTAGGAACATATCCTTAGTTCTTCTCAGATACTTAAGGATTGTCTTAACAGTAGTCCAATTTTGTTATCCTGGATCTGCTTGATATCTGCCTACCATGCTCAGTGCATAGGCAACATTAAGCTTGGTATATAACATGGCATACATGATGGATCCTATAGCCGAAGCATATGGGATATTACTCATTCTATATTTCTTGTGTTGTGTTTGAGGACACATTTTATTAGAAAGATATAGGTCATGTGACACTGGAACCAATCCACTCTTGGATTGTTCCATACTAAATCTCTTTAGTATCTGGTCAATGTATGTACCCTGACTTAGTCCAAGCAGCCTCTTGGATCTACCATGAATGATCTTGATCCCTAGAATGTAGGCTTCTTCACCCAATTCCTTCAAGGAGAAACACTTGTTCAACCAGTCCTTAATTGACTTTAAGACTGGTATAACATTTCCAATAAGAAATATGTCATCAACATATACTACTAGGATAATGATTGCATTCCCATTAAACCTCTTATAAACACATGGCTCGCATTCATTATTAATGAAACCAAATTCCTTTATGACTTCATCAAATCAAATGTTCTATGAATTATATGATTTCTTTAATCCATAAATGGATTTATGTAACTTGAAAACTCATTTGGCTTCACCTGGTGTCACAAACCCTTCTGGTTGTGTCATATAGACATCTTCCTGAAGGTTCCCATTAAGGAATATTATTTTGAAATCCATTTTACAAATATCTTAGTCATACCATAACATATGTTATTCTTATAAAAGAAACAACCCATTTTTCCAAATTTGAAAATAAATCCATCCATATCCAAACAAGATATAGAAATTATGTTCTTGGTAACACTAGGAACATAATAACAGTTATGTAAAATCAAAATCATCCCAGTTGGAAATGAGAGATGGTAATCACCAATGGCCAATGCAGCCAGCCTTGCGCTATCAGTAGCTCAAAGATCCACCTCTCCTCTGGTAATCTTTCTAAATCTACTTGGTTCCTGTATTTGAATACAGATGTGATCCCCACAAGCTATATCTAATACCCAATGTGTAGAAATGGAAAGATTACACTCGATAACGAATGCACCTTTAGCTTCCCCGTGCTTTTGGGTAAAATTCCTCTTCCAATGGTCTTGCTTGCCACATGAAAAACATACTTCCTCTCATTCCTTTCCCTGTCTTTGGATCTTCCCCTTCTTAGAGGGACAGTGATCGAGGGCTTTAGACCATTTATATGTCTTTGGCCCCTTTGCCTTGTCCTTCCTTTTCTTATTCACCATAAGGACTGTAGGATTGTCACGCCCCATGTCCTTATCTACCTAGCGAATTAAGGTCAGATGTTCTGATAGACTATTCTCATTGTTTCTCATGTTATAATTGATAATAAAGCTATATAAGGTCTTGGGCAGTGATGATAGGATGATATCTGTATGCAAATCATCCGGGAAATTAATCCCTCAGATGTCTAGGTGTTCAATGTAGACAATAAGCTTGACTACATGAGGCCCAGTTGGCATAGACTCTCCAAGCTTAGTTGTAAACAAAGAATTGGTGATATCATATATCTCCTGTCTCCCCTTCTCTTAGTAGAGATCCTTAAGGTGAAACATCATGCTATATGCATCAATGTTTTCATGTTGCTTCAAGAGATCATTAGACATGGATGGTATCATGAAACATTGGACATCTATGGAATCATCCATATGTTTTATGTAGAGAGATAGTTCCTCATCACTGGCCTCTTTTCTAGGTGCAACTTGAATAGTATCCTCTAGTACGTACAATTTCCTCTCATGGTGAAGGATGACGTGTAAATGCCTCTGCCATTATTGGAAATTGGTGTTAGTGAGAAGGTTTTTCTTCACAAGTATGGTTCTCAATGATATGTTTGAATTAATTTTTCTTGTCTTTTTTACAAATTAAGATGAGAAAAGGTTTAGTACTTTATCAAGATAAAACTGAGACAAATAAATAAATTAATACTCATTAGTCTCCCACTATTTTATCGAAATCTAATAGCCCTCACCATTGAATTCAGAATATTCTGTTGCCTGGATATTCTAGTGACAAGGATCCATATTTCCCTTATCATTACCCCAAATAGGGTTGGTCAAGCAACTTGAAGGGTTTTTGTTAGGAATTAAAAATTCCAACTGCATTAACTCATGGCTCCTTGATCTGCTGAGTGGACTCCCCTACCCTGAAATCCTTTTTTTATTTCCTCAACCTTTGCCTCTTGGTCACACCAAGTCCTGTTATGGCAGTCAACCCTTGATGCAAACCAAGTCAAGTCAACCCAAAACCCTAAATTATAATTCCCCAATAATTAAAAACACCCCAACTAGGGTTGATCAAGAACTTTGAACTATGGTTCGATTCTAACCAATATTATAGAAGGTTATACCGACTTGATATTTTCTTTGAGGGATTTTATCCTTGTACGTAAATTTCAATTTTATTATCTTTTATTACATTCTTGTTAATATTAACTGGGATATACTTAAGTGATTAACCATGTCTAAGATAATATTTATGCATAATCCGGTCTTATTTTAGTTCCATCTTGCATGCTTGTTTAATTCATTAATTTTATGATCGTGACAACACATCCATAATAAATAAACCATACAACTAACAAAAATAAAATAAATGGTATGATCATGAGCTTGTTCTATTGGTTATTTTATCTAGCAGTTAATAAAATAACCCAAGACCTAGGGGAGAAACACCGTGAACCTTTTGGGATTGTGTTTATATCTTTCCACCTGTTCACCTTTGTATCTCCTTGGATTGGTTTTACCTTGGATCCTAACTTGAGCTGCCTCCACTAGTTTGGGAGCTCCATCCATTACATATGATTTTATCTCACTGCTTAGTGAGGGGTAAAGGGGGTTTTATATAAAACAAACCTTGGGCACACAGTCCCTATATATTAATGAGGAGAAGGATCGTAGTCCAACAAATTTAATTTAAATAAACAAATTAAAAGAACCCATTCACATAAAAAGTTCTTGGTCTATCTCATGATCATCCATACATGAAATAATATTTACGCATAAATAAAACTAGCATTAAATTCTTTAATCATTCTTGTTTAAGATAAATCATGCTCGAATCAATTAATTATCTTTAATTAATCAATCCTTTTATCTTAAACCCTTTTTATGAATTTCCTTTAGATTCTCATCCATCATAATTTTAAAAAAAATAAATTCATTTAAAATTATCTTTGTACCTAACTTGCACCATGGAGGCAACTCGATGAATTCCATTTCAAAACTACCCAATGTGTAGAAATGAACATTATGTAGATGTTAAATTAAAAACATATATATAAAATACCTATCACGTGTTGTGCCTCATCTTTATGTCGACACTATGGTACACGCCTCAAGGGTTTATATAATATAATGATAAATTTTAATAAATATGAGTAATTTGGATGCGTACACAACATGTAGTTCCGAATACATGGTGTGTACTTTTGTACATTGTCCATCTGAAGTACATGCCCAGGGACATGGCATGTAGATGTACTTCGGAAATCTTCGGAGTACATAGCATGTTCAGTGGGACACATGTCGTGTAGTATCTACATTACACAGTTTCCAGAAGGGTAAGTCGGGTGTGGGGTACACAGTCCAACCCTAAACCGAAGGGACTACATATTGTGTTCAGTGGACCACACGGCTTTTAATTCGAAAACTGTGTGCCACCTATTCCTGGTCATCACAAGGTTTCATTTAAGACTTAGAAATACTCCAACACATGTTCTGATTTGGCAGACTAGTCCAATGCATTGAACCTAGACTACATGGCATGTACTACTGAATACAAACTGTGTATTCTGGTGTTGTACAACCAGGAATGTTTGGAGCCTCTGGATGAGATCCTTTGTTTTATTTTAATCAAAATTAAAATAAAACGTCGTTTCTGTAAGGTAAACGAGAAACAAGAGAGGGGGAACAGATCTTGAGATTTAGATTTATAGAATGATTAACTTGAATTGAAACAACTAAATTATTAAATGCGTAAATCACCAACAGAAAACTAAATAATTATAATCAATGATATGACCCACTCTGATACCACTTGTGGGTTCCGGGCACAGTAGAAGCACGTTAGTGGGTGTACCTAACTTTAATTTTATCATTAACAACGATCAACATGAGATCTGTCATGCTAATAAAATGACAGATCTTTGGAATAGAATGAATAATGAAAACGAAAGAGGGGAGTCTCAAAACCATAGATAGGATCATCATATGTTGGTTATAATTAATTTAATTAATTTACAAGAATTACCTTGATGGAATTCTCTCTCCATTGATGTTTCTGATTAAGATCTGATGTGATTCATCATTGCGTCATAGAATCAAAGTGTAGGATTCCTCTAGTGGTGATCCACACATTCTAAACATATCTCTGGATATCGCCAAAGGGATCTCTAGGTGTTAGCATGGAAGATCCTTCTCTTACAATGTACCCCTTCGATCGCCTTGATCCGGTGGAGCTGGATCTCTCTCTAGCAGCTTGAGAGCGTTCTTGGTAGAAAAAGAATTATCTCTTGGTTTAAGAGATTTTCCAAATCCATTGTGTACAACCCCAAAAAATTTCTAGGCTAATGAGAAATATATAATTGGGATTTTTAATTACATAGAATAATAAAATTAATTAATTACCCAAAAGTATTTATTCATTTCATTTAATTCTTAGTAATACCCCATGTTTAATAATAATAGTTGACAATTATTATTATCTGACAAGTTCCCAGTGAATTACACCTAATATTATTTAATAAAATAAATATTATTATTTCTCATAAATTCCCATAAAAAACACACGGCGTGTACTTTTGTTTTTCCATTTTTCTTTATTTCCTCCACCACATTTATTTACCCCTGAATAATAGATATTTATTTCTCCAATAAATATAACTACATTACTCAATAATAAATATATTATTTTTCCCAAAATATATTCTCTTTAATAACTACTATCGAAATAAATGAAATCATGCATTATTGAATAATTATTAAACCACAGTCGGGAATAATATTTATTCAAATTGTTAAATTAATATTTAACTGAGATACTTAGACACACTTAGTTTGTGACCTCTTGGCCTCTTTCTTAGTGGTATTAGGCAGATCCTACCTAAAGTCCAATGTTAGCATCTATAAATATGCCAAGGCACCCGTAGAGAAAGAAGTTAACACCGCAATGACGTGTCAGCTCCTACGAACGCTTACCGTGTAATGTAATCCCTTTGTCTTTATATCTCTAATAAATTGGGTTGCATGCTAGTTCTATCAACCCATGTACTCGATTATTCTTTCTTTGAATTTCCAGAATTAATCTTTCCCATTCCTCACCATGGTCGTGGATTTATTTAGGCTATATTAACTCCATCAAAGGGCCTAAGAAATCTACTTACGTTATGGAACAGAAGGGAAAAAACTTTTCTCACATTATCTATTAATGCAGTATCACTCGTGACGCACCCAACATATCCTACCTCACTACAAACAGTGTGTCATCATAGTTTTCATCAATACATCTAAGTGCGCAAGTTTTAATACCCATTAATAATAATCTTAAAGTATAACGACCAATACACACGTCCGCAGATAGGAAGATCCAATGTCACTATGAAATGTGGATTTCCTACTGGCGGGTCTCGTTCTCATAATATCCTCCTAGATATTACCAAGGGTGCACACCATGACAAGGTGCCTCAAAGTTTTGTGAGTTCTCTCCCCTAATGGTCTGTATTATTTGTGTCCCTCAAATAACATCATCTGGCCATAGAACAGTGTTATGGCACTTCTAGTTTCTCATCATAGAAGGGATCCGCTATGACCCTTTAATGCAACAGATATCCTTAGGACATTATCACATCCATTTCCATGCAGAAGAACAATCAAGATGTGATAAGGTATTTATTAATTAATAAAGTACAAATTAGTTGGTTCTAGGCCACCAACTCCAATAGACTCATGTTATCATGTGCAACGGTCGTGGTGGATAACCTCTACTTTTTCTCCTCTATGTGCAATGAACCTTGACTCATGATAAAGTCATCTTTTGAATTACTCCCACAATACTATGACTCCATTTTTATATGATACCATGATTATATGTTATGATTCCATATGTTCTGTGGATTTTTATATCATTATGTCATTCCTTCTACCTCCAACCATTTTTTTCATTTTCTAGAGGCTGGTTTAAGGGTTCTCGGGACCCAAAAAATGCACATGAAACAACCGCATTAAACATTTTCTAACCCATGATCTAAAGCTTTATTCTTATATATATTCTCTTACTGTGCATTTTTGTTCATCCCTTTGTTCATATTATCCCAAGTTTATCCTATGAATATGTATTATCATAATGGAAGTTATGAGCTCTTTATGATGACTAAATAAAGAAATGTTTTATTCCCATGTTATCAGTTTTATATACCAAGTCTTCCAAGACTCTAGACTTTATGATCCTTGGATTGTAATTTGAAGTTTAATTATGTTTTAAATCATGAAATGATATGTTTAAACGGATTGGTAGCTATAAAATATTTCCTATAACTAGTCTAATATGATCATAAATACATCATTCCATATACCCCTATCATCTAGAAAAAGACTTGAAACCTGGGCAGTGATCTCCCCTATTTACTGATGAACTGGCCCTGCATGACCCACCTTGATATCCCACTCTCCACGATGAACATAATGCTCACCCTCATGATATGTAAACATAACTCTCCGGCCGTAAAAATATATGTGGGCTCGTTATGATACTAACCAGTCCATAAGAAAAATCAACTCAAATCTTGACATGTCAATTATATAGAGATCCCATGGAAAAAATACTCCCCAACCTCAAGATAACACCCCTTGGAAAAGAATATATCTCTTGAACAAACTCCTGAAGGTGTATCGATCATTATAAACCCACTCACAAACACCACTTCTAGTCTCAAACCATTCAAAAATTTTAAAGATATAAAAGAATGAGAGGCACTGGTATCAAATAAGGAATTATTAATCATATAATCTATAAGAATAGTAATTCTAACTATCAATCATTCATCCTCGCTATCCACAAGTGTATATTGAACAACAAGTAATTGTCCCACCCCTCTTCCCTATGATGCAGTTTGAGTCCCCTAAGATTCACCACTATAATGATATGAGTGTTATTTCTTAGAAGTACTATGTCCACTACCTGGACCACTATGGACAATAAAATTATAACTTCCATAATGGTACAATGTAGAAGACCCCATTCCCACACTTAGGTTCTGTCTAGTTATTCCATCACTACCCATCTGTCATGGGTTCCTAGAAAAATGTGGTAGATATCCAATCCTGCTATACGATTGAAACTATACCGGTGTTTGGGGACACTATAGATGAATGTGATCTATCCTAAGACACTGGTGGAAGATCACTTCATCCATATACTAAGTAACTAGCCCTTCCCCCTGGACACTCTACTTTTCATTGTATGGGTTAATATTATTATAGAGACACTTCCTACTCTTAGAAGATTTACCACCTAGTCACCCAATAAAAATCACATGTATCTTAATGGAATTCTCCTTCATTTTTCCCGTTGATATAAGAGCCTAATTCACCACCTATAAAAACGTTTTCTTACTAAAGATTTTAACCTGGTATTTAATTTCACATTTAAGCTCATCCTAAAACCATTTAATTGTATTAGCTTCATCCCCTACCAAATTTGGAACAAATAATTTCAAACCTATAAAGTTTTGTGTATAGTACATCATGGACATGCTCCATTGGGTTAGCCTCATGAACTCATCTTCCCTCTCCTTCCTAAGTATTTGAGGGTAAAAGTGCTCAAAGAACTTCTCCTGAAAGTCCTTCCACACCATATTCTCCAATTTTCCATCCCGAGTCTGGATGTCCCACAAATGCTTCACCTTAATACATAATAGATAAGTAGTTTGTTTGAATATCTTCTTGGCAGGAGTCTCTAAGTGGTCAAGTATTATCTATATAGACTAAATATAGAACTCAACTACCTCAATTACACCCTCTCCGATTAAATTCAGTGGGTGTTGCAATTGGAAATATCGTGTCAAGTCATACATACTCATTAAAACCCTCCATGGGTCTCTTCCCATAAATTTCCTAAACTGAGCAAAGTTATCATGGAAGTACTCTTTGGATTCCTCCCTCGGAACTATCAGATCCACTGGTTCCACTACTGGAGGATCATTTCTATCCATGTCCTCTCGTCTTCCTATCATCAAGCATTATCATGGAGGCATAATTATACAATGATAAAAATTAATATTAGTACACATTACTCAAAATTAACACAACTAGTAGGATGGATTCACATAAATCCATAGCAATTCATCCCCTATAACCTGCCACATGGTCAAAACCAAGGCACTATCACTACTCTCAACCATCCCTCATCTAGGTCATGGATAACACAGGGTAAACATTTTTACAATTCAAGTTTCTCATTAGACACCTATTTATCCATTTTATTTAACACATTTAGCATCATTCCACAATTTTCAATTTCACATTTGGATCCTTTTTCATTTAAATTACACAAACAAGAAAAGTACTTTTCATTTAAACAATTTATCCCAAAACCTACTTTTCTATGTGTTCTTAAAATGATGAATGTCACATAAAAATATTGATTTCATAAAATGATGCATGATTACAAAAATATCATTCCATTTTGATCTATGATGAAAAAAAATATTAAAAATAACAATAACATCAAACAAAAAGTGTGTCACTTGAGGTAAAATAACATTCAACTATAACATCAAACATCAATAATTTCAACCCCATCCTAGGTACTTGGCTTTTACCCTCATACATGGGTTAGCCACTCCCATGAACAATCTCTTAACCAAGTTCCGACTCATCCTAATCTCATGTCTACTTTCCCAAAATAGAAAGAAAAAATAAAATAAAACAAAACTCTTAAGATACCACTTTGTAACATCCCAACCTGAGTTCCATGTATTGGGGCCCCAAGCTGATCGATTACATAACCTCAAGAATGCCACCACATACACCCAAGGCTACTGTCTAGAAGTGAGAGTCGAATATAAAATATGGGGAGACTATACCCTCTTTATCAAAGTATTAAAACATCAGAAATAAAAAAACAATAACCAAAAGACAATAACCATAACTATATTAATATTAGTATCACATGATGATAAAAATACGAATACAATATCTGAAATTAAAGTAGTAGATATGTCGTTTCGTATATGTGTCAAGTTTCAAATCAAAAACAAAATAAATACACACTGACACTCCCTAGTGAGTCTTGAAATTAGGGCAGGTTCCCTCATCCATGATCTATACCATCTTATCTATATAACATAGGGATCTTCCCCTTATCATGTCCTATAAACATGAATTCTATTTGGGTATTGATCAGGAAACTCGAGTACGGTGTGATTAAAACTCAGTAGGCCACTACCAATGGTGTCTAAAAAAATATTTATTCTATAACATTGTATGCAGTTGTATAAATAATAAGGGATAATAAAGTAAACATTTATCACATTTCATTATTCTTTAATTAACTAGACAAAACACATGGGTTCACAATGACACTCTAACCATAAGTACCTACTTTATCCCATGCTGGAGTCCAAAATATATCACAAAGTAAAAAAAACAATTCATTATATCATGGGATTTCATCATTCATTTAATTTTAATTAATATAATGGCTACTTGGAACCATAGTCCAATGCCAACATTTTGGACCTAGAATGCAATATCTATCACCTAATGGGATTTTGAAGAATCATTATGTGTCCCACACCCCATTAATCAATCATGAATTTGGTCTTATAATGTCATGTCTAGCACCCCATGGTCTTTTCAAGAATCATTCTGTGTCCCACACCCTATTTATCAATCATGAATTTGGTCCTACAATGTCATTTCTAGTACCTCGTGGTCTTTTGAAGCATCAGTTCATGTCCCACGCCCTATTTATCAATCAATCACATATATCACATTTAGTAAGGTTAATCATCATTAACCCTCTCATTAATTTTTCATATCCTTGTGTACCATTTCAATTATCAAAACAATCAAGTTTCATCACTTTAATTCACATGGAATAATATGAAAAATTCACTATTAAACCATTTATCAATATTTAATAATATAATTCATTAACCCTTTAAGGTTAATATAAACACCCCTTACTTCCTATCAATCAATCAATTTAATACTCTATTAATCAATCAATTTCATAATCCCATTAATTGACCAATTCCATAACCCAATTAACCAATAAATTCCAGAATCCATTAATTAATTAATTAACCAAATTAATCAATCCAATTCAAGATGAAATTCCTAAATGTGAAAAAGAAATTTCAAAATTACATACACATAATTGAAATAAGGACATTGGGAATTGATGAATAAACAACCTACCTCAAGATCATTGAAAAGTGTTTACCAAACCATAAATCCCCAAATTGAAGTGGAATGTTCAATTATACAATGAAAAAAGAGATCTAGATCCAAAACCTATAGCCAATATTGAAAGTATAAAGATATATATAAACCTATATCAAAATTTATCACCAATTTAGGAAAAACACCTTAAAAGTTGATATAAATATGGTAAAAATAGATGAAACAAATCAATAAGAGAAAAAATACCATGAGAGATGAAGATCCATAAATCAAATCTTTGATTAATCAAGAACGAAGTTCAAAAGGCCTTGGAATCTATCTGAGAGCCTCCAAAAATTAGGGAGAAAAAATTAGGTCAAGTGAGGATGAATGGGGGTAAAATATGGGGGGTTTTAAAAAATTTAAACTGATTTTTCAGGGAAATCAATTCCATGTGCATGGTTTCCTAGGTAGGGGTGCATGGTTTGGAAAACCGTGCACCCTAACTATGAACCTCATCTTAGGGGGTGCACAGTTACTACAAGGAGGGTGCACGGTTAGAAAAACCAAGAATCAAATGTGCAACCCCCCCCCCCCATTTGGGTTTTCATGGTTGGCTAGGGGTAGGTGAATGGTTTAAGAAAATCATACACCAACTGTACACTACCCTTATCCTTCCAAAATTCTCAAATTTTCACTTGAAACACCCTGAAATAAAAACCCACCAAATATATATCAAATAAAGGGTAAAATAGTACCTATAAACGATCATGATTGTCTCCAAAAAACATTGTGATCTTATAACAATTGGATCATGCCTCGTTATCACCATTTTTTCTCCCTTAGGGGGGAAATAGGTATATAAATTAGTACATGATCATCCCAACACTCTTATCACTCTATTAGAGGATGTTACGGTGGTATATCACTAAAAAATAAGCATTATGCTTAATACATATAAAACAAACCATATATCACAAATAGGTAATGTTATAATAAGTAACACATTCCACTAGCCCATACACTTCCCTTTCCACACCAATGTATTATACTATCTAGCCTTATATATTTGCCTGCCCATTTCAGGGTCACTTATCCTGCACACCACATACACACAAAATCATCATACCTAGTAATACTAGTAATTTAATAACCTAGTTTAGTTAAGTACAATTTCACCAAGAATTCATATAGATAAACATAGTATAGCTTGTTATTTAAACTTCAAACAACTAATCCCCCTTTTTATAGAATCAAGTACACATAATAAAATTCATGTCACATGGGCACTATGTTCCCAAAATAAAGAATAAACACACACACCCTATTACCTACACAGAATAAGAGTTATGATAAAAAACAAATAACTATCAAAATATACATATCTTATATAAATCCCCAAACAATAATACCAAAAATAAAAATAAAATCATGAACCCTCAAAACATGGGAATACCCTAAACATGAGTTATCTACTAACGTTCATAGGGTGTGTTTAAAACTCTTGTTCATATTAAATCATCCGCCTACCATCCCAAATAAAAAACTAATAACCCACTTCATATCATTTGTAATAAACCACTCTAATGACACTTTATAGAATCCCCAACATATATCACCTAAATGGAGCATGATATGGAGTGAAAAAGATCTTAAGCACACATCACCGTATACTATAGGTTGTTGACTAGTGGAGAGGGTCTGTGGTGTGATTATGGGGATATGTTTCCCTTAAATATAAATGACTACAGGAAATAGTGGAAAAATATATATAAATAGTCAACATGATATAATATTAATATTTCAAATAGAAATATATCACATGGTATGAAAATGAAAATCTATAATTCTAAACGAGACATGAAAAAGAAAATTGGATTTCACATAGGTTGATCATATACTGATAGGTCCAGAAAAACATAAGGCAAATCCAGTTAGGCACCAGGTATCTTCCCATTCCTACCAAAAAATATATCAGCATCCCACATGAGAATCCACTTCACCTCCATCCACTTATGTGTTGGTATCATGGTAATTTCCCTTGACTATCACATAATTCATTAAATCTACACATATCTTAGAGGTCTTTTGCAGGTTGTGAGTATAAACTATGTCTGATTCCACTTATGGTATCTCTATATAATATCCACATGGATATGGGTGCATTAAAAGTGAAAATTATGGAAAATAATTAAATAAATATTTCTTGATTCAATCAATTTTCATCAATAAATGGTGATTACCCTAAAATATTTAACCAGTTTCAGAATGGGATAGTGTACCCATGGTCTATACACACTCAGAGGCACTTTAGAATATTTAACCAATTCATATAAATTAAGATAACCCATAAAAATAAACTATAATGCACGCATAAAAAAAAAGAGACTAATTTTTATTTACCCCCATAATATTTCACACATACGGTAAGGATCTCACCATAGGTAATCACTATAACTTCTCAATTCTCATTAAAACATCTATAGTGTATCCCTTATATCATTCAATAATCAACACCATCACCCTAATTCACTTTCTTACAAAGGATTACACTCATATTTTAGTGTCCTAAACAACATTGTGTCTCATATTGTGTGTTCATGACCCCAATAGCCTCAAACCCACTATAAGTAGAATCAATAACCTCTCACAACCACACACATGTGGTGAAACTCAATCATAGCCATCAGTGAGCGAGATATCACCAACATAACATACTGAAATCACATTATTATATAGACACATAAGTCACCCACATCATATTCCCAAAGAAACCCATTAAGAAACATGTCTCATTATCATCACTCAACCATATGTGGAGACTTTATAATAAATACTTATAGATTTTTACCAAGATCGAACTATATAAGAACTATCCCAAGTCATTACCAATATGAAACTACCCTTGGATATCCCCCTAGAACCATAGAAACCGCAATTGGTTTCATTCCTGGTCACACACATGACCCTACACTCACTTTAAAATCACATGATGTATAAACTCATATTATCAATAGAAATATTTATGCACCACATACGTAGTACTAGTTGGATCTTGCTCAACTAATTCCATGACATGATTCAACCCAAGGTGGAATAAATCAAGAATCGTAATAAAAATCTTTAAAATTTATATTTTAATAAAAACCCACCACAATTTTGATTAAACTAGAAATGAACTAAGATAGATGATGAGCCTTACCCATGGATATTCCCTACGACAAACGTCACAAAGAATGTCCACTAATCAAAGATAGTATCCCCCTATGAGAAGGGATACTGAGATAAAGGAGAGAAGATTGTTGTTCTTTCTAAATGGACCTCCCCCTCTTAATTTATATCTTTTAATTAATTGATTGATTAATTAATTAAATAAATTAATATTTAAAAAACTACATGATCCCACTTGAACTCTGATGGATCCCACTAAAACTCTAATGGCACCCAACAGAGACTTGATGCCTATCCACCCTGGTTCCAGTGGCAGGTCCAATTGTCACTTCCTTTCCAATTGAAACTTATATGGACTCTTAGTGGGGTTATAGTTGAAATTTACTCATTTTCATATTCCTCCACCACTCACTCCTACCCTGAAACCTGATTCCATGCCTCTTCTAACCACTTTAACACCCCCAAACAATCCTAAATACACATGGTAAGGCTAGTTTTGAACCTAAAAAAATTCCTATAAACAGCTGGATCATTATATATATTATCTATTAATATAAAATCTCATATAATAGAGAGCATAAGTCTATCCTATATTACCATCCACTACTTCTCTCTAGCTTCAAGTCCATATACCATTTACATGGTCACCTCCTAATTTAAAAACTATAATGGCCATATGTGACTTTATAAGAGTATTAGAATATTTCAAAAATAATTACATATTATCAATATCATTTTAAATATCTAGGGATTATAATCTACCTATGAAATCTATATAGTAAAATTCCTTGAAATCATAGATGACCCTAGATTCCATCTCTTCCATTTTATAAAAACCTTATCAATAACCCAAAAGATTCAATGTAGAATTTTTTCAAAGGGTGAAAATTATGGATTAACTTTTCTAAAAAAACAAATGATTATATTATATCCTAATAATAATAAATTATGGTCTCTACATCTCTCAATAAACCTCTTAGGTAAAAAACATCATCATTGAGGTTTTTTACACTCAAAATCTATAAACAAGTTTATGCACTTGTACTAATTAGCTACCCACTATGAGACTTTCCATATTAGTCTTAGAAATATACACTTAATGAACCAAGTTAGGCATCCTACATTCTAACATTTCATACACAAACTATTTATCATAATAATAGATTATGCTTTCAACCCATACACCTCAAGGTAAACTACATACCTAAGTTAGCCATTCTTATGGATATATTAAACTCATAGCTTTTATGACTCTAAAACTAAACTAAATATTACAATTTATTTCTTCATAGATCAATAAGAATCAATCTAGTTCACTACATGACCTCTTAGTTTTGATATAGATTGTAAACAATTCAAACCCATTGAGTCATATCATAAGGAAAACATATCTTTTAAACCCAATATGTTATCCCATATGCATATCAAAAAAGACCAGTATTAAGAAAAAAAATTCATTGAAATCATTATAATTGGTTTATATTAATTAATATTTCACTAATTGATTATATATCAAAATAAAAATCATTATATATTTAATGTTTTATTTAACAAAAACATATTGGTTTTCTTATAAAAATCTTGTATCAATGTATTTCTTTAATATTTTACCCAAAATTAGATTTTAGTGAAGTAAGGTGCCATAAGTAACTATTTAAGAAAACACTGATTAATTTATTTTTGACTATTAAAATAAATAAAATTTAATTTAATTTTTTTTTATAAAAAATGATTATTATATATCGTGATAAAACATTTTATAGAATTTTTTCTTAAGAACAATTTTTAACATTTTATCAATATAATTTTTCAAAACATTATTTAGAAATCACAAACAATTATGCACATGGCATGGTATCTAATATACCAAATATGATGTATGAACATATACCTATTTCCACCTTGATTTAAGAGTAAAAATAATAAATCACAACTAGCATCATATTTATAAAAAACACACAACCTTAACACTTGCGAATCAAGAATTTCAATCCCATTATTTTTTACTTTCATCATACTAGTGTTTTCAAAGAAATATTTATGTGAATGTTCCATGTAAAAAACAATTATACCTCATTAAACCTTATCCTAGATAAGTAAAATAATTTAAAACAAATAAAAAATGATCAGATACCACTTTCCAACATCTTGAACCCAAAAAATCCCATACAGATTGAGCCAGATAACTATATACCTCAAGCATTCCTCCTTGTTCACCATAGGATACCGACTTGTGATAAGGGATTATGATATTAATTGGGGAGGATATACCCTTTATATCCTATAATATAATAATATATAAATAGTAAAAAAACCATAAAACATATAACAATATTAGATTACAATATGGAATTATAGTAGAAGGCATACTATGATATATAAAATAATAACCAAGTAATAACATAATGGTACTAAGATATTACATAGTCATACAACATAAAATTGATCACTTAATTTGTAAATAATTTAAATAATAGATAATAAAATAAATTAATGATATAAAGATGCAGCTATAATGACCTCATCATTACCTCGATACCATATCTTAAACCTAATTAAATAATCTCAAATCTATATTTGTAATAGGGCGTGTACCCTAACCTTCACTCAAAATATAGTTTCCAAATTCCCACAAAAGTGAACATTTAGGGTGTGAGTACATAACTCAATAGTCCACCACTAATAGTGTCCCTATAATAATCCATTATAGATATGAGTTCATGAATGATATGAAATCATACATAGTAGTAGCATAAATGGGTAGAAAGTCAAGTAGAAACAATCGTCCAATTCTATTTTACTCCTAAAAGAAGTAAAACAAACATATATTTGGTGTTGGATCTATATATGATTAAAAATATATCATGGTACCAAATATACCTACTTTGATCCATGCTCAGAATCCATGACTAATTTTACACACTATATTTCCAGTAATTGACCCTTTATTTATGTATTTTAAGTTTATAAAATTATTTGGTTATGTTTTGGGAGGTTCATAGGAGTTTTAACATACTTTAGAGGATTTTTTTTATGATCATAGTTTGAGAAAAATTAGTAGAAATTTTTAAGAACCTCTAGGAATCTATATAAGGGGAAATAGTGGTCATTAGGCTGGCACACAGTTGATTCACGATTTGGCTAAACCGCACAGATACCCAAGAGAAACCATGCAATACTGGATATAGGGAAAAGAATAATTAGTGCATGGTTCATCTAACTTTGTGATCTAACCATGTGAGGGATATATTGAGACAGTATCTCATCCATGTTTTGAATACTTTTTTTCTAACCATGTGAGGTGTTGGATTCATACAGTAGAAATCACATGGTTGGCACAGGGTTAGCCAAAGTTTGTGCCCTAACCGTGCAGTGTGAATAAACCATCTAAAATTTGTGGACCTGATTCTATTTACCCCCTAAAGAAATCATTTTTACACTAATTCTACCATAACATGAACTCCTTTCTCCCCCAAGTTGTGAGGTAAATTTCTCTTTGGTTTGGGAGTGATCTGTAGAAAAATCAAAGGGTGTGGAGGCCTGGATTCATTGGTAAGTACTCATTTTTTTTCATTCTTCATTGATCTATTCTCCTTATATTTCCCAAAACATTAGATCTAATCCTATGGGGATAGATACTTGTTCCATGATGTGAATAGTGATTTTTCGTATTTGGATCTAGGGAAATAATGGTGGTTTATGATTGAATCTAGAGAACTGTTGTGGCATTCTTTGTTTATACCAAATTTTATGAGGTAGGTGGATTCTCTCTCAATTAAAATTGTTTATAACTTGAAGTATTAGCTTGAAATAAATGTTTTTATTT
Source organism: Viscum album (assembly GCA_963277665.1). NCBI lineage: Eukaryota > Viridiplantae > Streptophyta > Magnoliopsida > Santalales > Viscaceae > Viscum > Viscum album. The sequence goes on from OY728142.1 coordinate 1,497,683,639, forward strand.
AAATGGTTTTGAAATTATTATATGATTATTTTTGGAAACCTCTTTAGTGGTTGTTTTGGGAAATTGTGAAAATTGGATATTTTTGTGTAAAATCCTCTTGGAGGATAATTTTTAAAATGGTGATTCTAAATGATAGCTTTATTTTGATATAAATAAAGAAAGGATTGTAAAATGGTTTGGAATTAGTTTTTTAATACATGTTTCGAGTGATTTTATTTGATTTAGATATGACGTTATGGAAGGGTGTGTGTCATTGGAGAACCTGGTATTGGTTACCTTGTGATGAATTGGTAGATCGATGAGAGACTTCTCATGAGTATAGAGTTATCACCTAGGAATGCATGTGTGGAAGTTTGGATGTTTGGATGTGTGGAATCATGGAATGGGTATACCAAAAGGAGGATATAAATTTTTTAAAGTCTTGTTTTTATTGATTTCCATGGAAATTTTTTTTAGATTTTATATAAAATGTTTTAAATTGATTTAAAATATTTTATATAAATGTTATAATATGTTTTTTCCCAGTGGAATGAGTTAGGAATTCATAGGATAAATCCTATAGAGTTTATACTCACCTCTTATTTTGGAATTGTTGTGTGTTTGTATATATGATCTATCAAGACATGGGAAAAGTCAAGGTATTTCAGTTCTCTAGTGATGCTTCTTAATATTGTGGCATGGATTTTTGTGTTGGATCTTGGAGTATTTTAGGATTTTCTGGTTTTATTTCTTTAGTGTCTTTGAGTTTTGGTTATATTTGGGTTTCCTTGGATGTTTTATTTTTTTCTTCTTATACTCTGATATACTTTTTTCTTTGGTTTGGTTTTGTGTGGAGCTGAATTTTTTTTACTCATTCATCATATAGTTGTTTTTTTTGGGAATGATCTTATGGTTTTGATGTTTATCTTTAAAATGTAAAAGTGTACCCCAATTTTTTTAATCCATTATCATTTATTTCCAGCCTTTGGTGTCCTGGAGATTTCACCTTAGGCTTAGTAACTTCTTTTTCCCTCGTCCCTATATAATGGGTGAGGGGAGGGATATTACAAATGGTAACAGTTTGTTCTATCATTTGGTATCAGTTGTGTTCAGTATTGATAAGTTCATCTATTCTTTGGAAGGTATCAAGGAGTAGGATTACTAAAACATGAAATATATAGTATAAAGAGGTTTGGATAACCTATTTATGTTGACCTTAAAATTACTATGGATTTTGGGTACATTATGTTTTTAGACACTTATAGGTGAGTTGTCACCACATCATCATGGGTTTATCTGATGAGAGTTTAATGAAATAAATTGGTAGTATGAATTCCCACTAGGACTTCATTGTTCATTATTTATTTAATTATTTATGGAAATGGTTAGAAGTTTTGACTTTTAAAAAGTGTTGAAAATGTTTTCAAATGGTGAGATTTTGAAAAGGAATTGTAGTGGAATTTTGAAAATGGTTTAAATTGTTTTTCATGGATAAAAATGATTATGGGAATCTATGTGGTGATATGTGTAAATATAGTAATTTTAAATTTCTAAGCCTTTAGTTTCTATATAGTGATATTAAATGGAATTTTTTTGTTATAGAAAATGGAACTAGGTAGGTTCTGTAGAAACCAATTAGAATAATCTATTGAGAATGTGGTTACACTTGATCTATAGGTGAACCAACAGTTGGTCAAGAGTATTATACATGATTTTCAAATTGTGGATAAAGGGAACATAAAGGTTGAACCAAGGAAAGTGGATCATTCAGTTCAATTCCATAATCATAACCCATCCACCTTTTGGGGTGATTCAAAGCCATAAAAAATAAAAATGTTGTTGAATAAGATGAATTGAATATTCAATTCCCTTATAGCACTAGCTAAGATGAAAGTGGAGTTGGAAATGTATATGCTGTAGGATCTATCACTCTAGTGGTGGGATTTAGAAGTTCATGTTAAATTGGACCAAGGAATGGAATGGGAGGATTTTTAATAAGTGTTAAGAAAACAATTCTATCCTCAAATGTTAGGAATTTCTAGAGCAATGGACTTCTTCCGTTTGAATAAGGAGAATATCTCGGTAACAGAATATGTAGGTAAATTTATGAATTTATTCTTCCTCACACAAAAAGTTGTAGCAAGTGCATCCTTAAAGGAATTTATTTTTTTAATTGGACTTGATTTTATAAATTCTCACAAATATTTTCATGATTTTCATAATGTTCTATACAGAGATAGTCAATAGCTTAACAGTTCTAGAAAGATATATTTCAGGAAGCACAATCGGAGGAAGCATGTTTATTCCTATAAGAATGGGAGGGAACTCTAATGATGGAAACAACAAAAGGGGGAACATATTCACAACAAGGTGGTATATCTCGTAATCATACCATGGGATCTATTAACTTACCTCCTCATTTGAAGAGTAGGATCCTATGTTTTCAGTTTGTTTCACTAGATTGCATCAAGAGAGATTGTACATAACCACCTAGAGCATGTCACAATTGAAACCAGATGAGACATCCTCGGTTATATTTTTATAGTGCTCTAAGGTCAAATGTTGGGGAAACATATCATATTTTAAAAGAATTATATGCTTTTATGGGATGATTATAGTAGAATGGATCTCATCATTAGAACTAATAAATCCATGGTGATTTGAGGAACACCATGAATCCTCAACCAGTCATTATCAATAGGGTAATAAAGAGAAAAGTGTGGTGAATAATCAATTGTATGGAGATGAGAAATTGATCATGGATGATCAATTGGGGACTTTGATGGTGAGAAGTGTAATTATTATTAATTATAACCTTATACAATATTTATTTGATATGGGTGCATCCCATTATTTTATTACTTTTGTTTCATTGATCTGTTGGGTTTACATGTTGTGATAATGGAGTATTTTTTTATACTCCAAACACCTTTGGGACAAAAAGTGTGTTAGTAATTCAAATGTGCATCATGTTCCATAACAATTTATGAGACTAAATTGGAATGGGATTTATCTTTAATAAAGAATGATGTATATTCTTTAATTCTAGGAATGGATTGGTTGATGAACTTTGAGGCCCATATTGATTCTTATTCACTAAAGTTTAGTTTTAAATATTATGATGGTGTTAAAAATATATTCAAAGAATATTGGGTAGATTATGAAAGAAGATAAGGTCCTTTTGTACTGGTGGTTGGAATTATCTCTTAACAGTTGACATAAGTTTCTCTAGAATCAGTATATGAGATCAAGAATGGATATTTTATAACCATAGTAGACCAATTCCATAGTATTTTTCTTGAAAATTTCTTAGGATTTCCACCCAAAAGTGAAGTGATGTTTATGATTGATCTCCTACTAGGGACCAATCCTATTTCCCTTCCCTATTATAATATGGTACCAATATAATTAATGGAATTGAAGGATTTTTTGGAATATTTGGAAATCTAATCATTTATCTAATTAAGTATGTATTTGTGGGAAGTACCTTTTCTTTTTGTGAAGAAGGTGGATGGAAATCTTAGGATTTGTATAGATTATCGTAAGATTAAATAAGTTATGATAAAGAATTTTTATCTTATTCCAGGAATTTATGACCTTTTTGATAAATTTATGGGAGTTCAATGGTTCTCTAAGATTGACTTATATTCAGGATATCACCAACTATGAGTTTTGAAGGATGGTATTCCAAAAAAAACTTTTAGAAGTAGATATTTTCATTATGTTTTTTTTTATTCCTTTTGGTCTTATGAATGAACTATCCATATTTATGGAATTGATGAATCATATATTTCAAAGGTATATATATTCCTTTATGGTGGTTTTTATGGATGATGTACTAGTGTATTCTAGGATAAAGCAAGATCATGAGAAACACTTGGTGATAGTGTTGGGTATATGGTGGGAGAATCATCTATATTCCATTTTATCAAACTATGATTAATGGATATAATAGGTGTGTTTCCTTGGCCATTTCATTTATGAAAAATTAATTTCTATAGATTTGGAAAAGAAAAAATTTATTATCTCTTACAAACTACCAAAGAATGTATTTGAGATGTGTAGTTTCCTTGGCTTGGCAGGATACAATAGACATTTTTTATGTGACTTTTTACAATTGGAATTACCAATGAAATATTTGATGAGTAAAGTTGTAACATTCCAAAGGAATGATGAATGTCATAAATACATTAAAGATCTTAAGGTTAGACTTACATCAGCACCTATCCTTACATTTTCAAAGTCTGGATAGGCCTATATAATCTATTATGATTCATCTAGATATAGGTTGGGATTTATTCCCCTATATGGAGATCATATATTTTATTATGGTTCAAAATAGTTATTGTTTCATGTAAAGAACTACACAATACATTATTTGGAATTAACTATGGTGGTTCATGCTTTCAAAATTTAGAATCATTATCTTTTTGGTGAGAAATTCATGGGGTTTATGGACAATAATACCTTGAAACATATTTTCTCACAAATATATTAGAATATAAATAAAAGAATATGGATGGAATACCATCAAATGTTTGACTTTTACTTGATATATACACCAGTTAAAGAAAATTTGTAGGTAGATTCATTAAGTAGGAAGTTATATAATCATTTTTTTAAAGAAGCTTTGGATCAGCATTAGTTGATGTTATTTATAGCAGACATGCACCAGGACTATGTAGATTGGGTTGATGTTACAGTTTTCTTACTAGTTTTGTTTGTTCTTTATTTGGTTGTGCAAGTTATAAAGGAATAGATATCCAATCCAGAATGTGTTGTTGAGAGGTCAAAACTCAATGGTGGGGAGATCATTGAGGGATGGATGATGCATGAGAGTTTTTTTTTTGGTTTAGAGATTGGATTATCATTCCTTTTTCTTATCATGAAAACATTATTAATGCTTAAAGACATTCAAAATAGTCTATTCGTCTAGGTATTAAAAATATGTATTGATAATTGAAAGTACAGTTTTGGTGGATTGGAAAAAAAAGGGCGGTGGAGTATGTTTTAATAACCCCTACCTATTAGTAACTCAAGGAGGAAAACCAATGACCAGTGATAATGTTGCAGTCTTTACCAATTCCCATGTGGAAATGGGAGAAGATAGCCAAGTATTTTGTGACAATTTTACCATGAACTATTAGAAAACATGATGCCATAATTGTGGATTTCCTCATGTTGTCTCATTTTATCCCTATTTTTGAATCTCATATGGTGGAGGACTTTTCAAAAATATATATCTAAGAAGTTATAAATAGGAATTGTGTTTTAATATCGATTGTATTAGATAGAGAACCTAGATTTATTTGGATCAATATTTGAGGTCAGAAATCATATGAGGATCATCATCGATGACTTTTGTTGTATGAGGTGAGTGATCATGTGTTCTTGAGAATCTCTCCAAGGCTTGGACATCAACATTTTGGTAATAAGGGAAAGTAATCTACTAGATACTTAGTCCCTTTTGAGATTATTAAATGATTTGGTGATGTGGAATATCATTTTTCTTTTCCATCAAGGTTTATTTAATTGAACAATGTCTTTCATGTATCTCAGTTGATGAAGTATCAACTTCATCTAGACCATGTGATTTTATGGGATCACATTTATCTAGAGCTAGATACTACATTATTCCATGTACCAATATGGATTGTGGATAGGTAAGAGAAATTATTTCATGGGAAAATCATCAGTCTATTACAGGTTTTATAAAAACATGGTCAGATCGAAAAAGAAGCAAGGGAGTCTGAAAAAGAAATATTGAAGCAATAGCCCAAAATTTCCCAGGACAACTCTGGTTTTATACTTTATAAGGAAATAAATACCAATAGTGGGTATAATTTAGAATCCCAATTTTCAATAACTTAACCCTTTATTTATCTATTTTAAGTCTATATAATGATCAAGTTAAGTTTCATGAAGTTCGGGGGAGTTTTGGAATTCTTTGGAGGCTTTTTTGGAGGTGCGAGGTTTGAGCACGGTTAGTAGAAAGTATGCATAACCTCCAAGAAATTGTTCAAGGGGAAATAGTGGTCACTAAGTAGGCACATAGTTGGCGCATGATTTGTAAAAACCATGTGGATCTCCAGGAGAAATTTTTCAATGGTGGACATAGATAAAATCATGATTGTCATGCAGTTTTTCTAACCGTGCGAGCCAACCATGTGATAAATAACTTGAGATAGTAGGTCATGCACGATAAACACATGGTTTGTCTAAATTTATTATATAACCATTCAATTTTTTGACTTCATATAGTAGAAACTACACAATTGTTTCATGGTTAGCCAAACCATGTGTCCTAACAATGCAGCATACATTCAGCCCTCCTAAATTTGTAGATCTAATTTGATTTAGACCCTTAATCACTCAGTTTTCCACTTATTCTCCCATAAAATGAATTTCTTTTTCTCCTAAGGTGTGAGAGATGTTTCTATTTGGTATGGGAGTAATCAGTAGGCAAATCAAAGTGTTTTGGAGGCCTGGATTCATCGATAAGTGATTATTCTTGGTCATTCTTTATTGATCTCTTCTCATTCTCTTTCCCAAAAACATAGATCAAATCTACTGGGGATAGATCCTTGTTTTATTAAGGTAATTATGATTTTTTTGGGTTTTATATAGGGAATAAGGTTGGTTCTTGATTATATTTATAGAACTGTTGTTTCATTCTTTGTTTTCACAAAATTTTATGTAGTGGGTGGCTTCTCTCTCAATTCCACTTGTTTATAATTTGAAGTCTTTGCTTGAAATAATTTTTTCTTCTTAAAATGGTTGTTGAATTCTTGTGTGATTATTTTTTGGAAACCTCTTCATTAATGGTTTTTATAAATTTTGTAAATTGTATGGTTTTGTGGAAAATCCTCTTGTAGGATAATTTTTAAGATAGATATTTTAAAATGATGGTTTCATTTTGATATAAATAAATGTTTGTGAAATGGTTTGGAATGAGTTTTGGAATTCATGGTTAGTGTGAGTTTATTTACATTAGACATGAATCTTTGGAAGAAGAATTTTCTATGGGGCACCTGGTATTGGTTACCTTATTATGACTTGGTAGTTTGATGAGAGACCACTCATGAGAATGGAACTGTCACCTAGGAATGCAAGTGTGGGTGTATGGATGTGTAGATGCGTGGAATCATGGAATGGGTATTCCAAATAGAATTGATAAATGTTTTAAAGTCTTGATTTTATTATTTTTCATGTAAAAATAATTTGTATTTCTCATAAACTATTTTAAATTGTTTTAAACTATTTTATATAAATGTGCTAACAAGTTTTGTCAATGTGGTGTGAGTTGGGAAGTCATTGGGAAAAACCTACTGAGCTTAGACTCACCCCTACTTGGGAATTGTTTTGTATTTGAAGATGTCATCTATTGTGACATAGGTAAATGTAGTGTATCCCAATTATTTATTGATTCTTCTTGATACCATGGCATGGATTTTCATGTTGGATCTTGGAGTAGTTTGGGAGTTTTTGGTTTGATTTATTTGGTGTCTTTGGGTTTTGGTTGTCTTTTGGGTTCCTTGTATGTTTTCTTTTGGTTTCCACTTGTATGATAATATGGTTGTTGGTTTGGTTTTTTTTTGAGGATTTTTATTTCTGTACTCATACATCATATAATGGTTTGTTTGGTTACTGTCTTGTGGTTTGGATGTTTATCTTTCAAAGGTAAAATCATTCCATAAATTTTTATGAATCCCTTGGAATTTATTACTAGTATTTGGTGACTTGGGGATTTCACCTAAGGCTTAGTAATGTCCTTATGCCTTTTCTTAATCCAATGGGTGAGGGGTGGGATGTTACAACAATGATACTTATAAATCAATAGGTACCTATACTCTAGTGAGTTCTCATACCTTGGTGGAAACCTATCCATCAATGAATATCTATATTATAATATAAACTTAGTAAACCAATCGAGAGCTAAGGGGACCATTGTATAGAGAAAGGGATAACATCCACTTGGATGATGAAATATCATGTTTCTATATACACACCCTTATATGGGAAATGGGAAATGTGAAAAAGTGTAAGGAAACCATATTTCCTATATCATTCTAAATATGGGTACTCTAGTACCTATCCCATTTTGTGTGTATGTGTGTGTATTTGTTTTTATGTATATATGTATGTATATTATTTATAGATAGGGTAAATATATTGACCTATTATCACCATCACCAAAGAATTATTCATTAAAGACTAAAGGAATTAGAAAATTTTTTATAAAAATATTTGCATGCCTCTTTTCTGTTCAAAATAAAAAATATAGAATATTCAAAAAAGTAATAGTAATAAATAATTATAGTAACTATAAATAGAAAGTATAAAAATATAAGCCTATAAAACCCATCATTATAATCTTATACTATCTATATAATCAATCTATAACAAAAAACAACATGTTATAACCCCTTGTTAATATTATTATATCCCATTCATATTGATAAGAAGAATAAAATATATTGAAGGAAATAATAAATAGTAAATTAATCATGGTAGTATACTAATCATGGAATCAAATAAAAACCATTTCAATTAATCAATCAAAAGAAAGAAATTATATTCACGGAGTTTTAAAATATAAATAAATTTATATTTTATATATCACTATTCAATGACTTTATCCCCATATACCTTAGTGAGGTATACTAAAGAGAGAAGGGCTTACCCTGCATGAAAATCCATCACTAAAGAACACTAAAATATCATCCTATGTTTATTCATGGAATAAATATTTATCTTATAAGTCTCATTATCAAAGAGGAAAAATTATTTAAAGCACTATTTACCCTTTCCATACAAAATTCCTTTGGAAATTCCCTCACTGAACAACCACCATCCTAATCTAACCATGTTAGGGTCACACTCAAAGGAAATCTAGGCCTCTCAACACCTTTTACTGTACAGCTCACTCAAGAAATTAATTTATCTTACATAATAAATCATTTTAATCAAGAACACTCATCCTATAAAAATCCATCACTTGAGTAAAACTTATCACTCATGATGTAAAGTCAAAAATCACTCTAATGAACCTATCAAGGCTTACTAACACTCAACCCATGGTTAGATGCCCTTTATGGGTTTTCCTTCTAAGTATATACACCCCCTTACTTTGGAATAATATGTAGAAATTTATAATACATGATTCATTATAAGTGATAAATCCTTAATGGTCTTATGATACCATACTCAACCACACATAAACACCATAATCCCTCATAATTCAATTTCATGTAAAACACACATGATTACCTGATCTCGTTATCACACCATCCTTATAAATGTATATAAAATGAAGGAAAATGCAAGGGAAGACTTAATATAGTTTATCATGAGTGAAAACTTCCACAATCAGGGATTGATTTGTGATACATCACCTAAAATTAGAAATGTGAATGAAAATAACTAGAATTGTGGATTTGAGATAAAATAGTGAGGAATGAAAAGAAAACAGGGAAGATGGGGGTGTATTTTCTTAAGCTTGATGTTATGAGTCTAATGTAGTAAAAATATTATCAATTATATAGAAGACTATATGTATGGGAGTAAAATAAGAGGAGGGTGGTAAGGATGAATATCGATCTATCTATCCCTTGGTGTTGACTAAAATAAATTAATGAAGGAGGATTTAGGTTATATTTTAAAACTATTTTTTATTTTTTATTATAATACTAAAAGAAATTATAGCGGGGACATCGAGTACATGGTGACCACCACTAGGTATTTGATGGACCACTAGATCCCTAATGGGTGTTTACCAGATATCTAGTAGAATCTCATATAAAATAGCTCCCCCACCCACATCAAACCCTCACAGGGCATGTAGTGAGTTCACATCAAGTGCGTAGTGGGTTATGTAGTTTTTTTATATGAAACATTCACTTGACCATCACTCAAACCAATGTAAAATCACTAAAACCTAAAAAATACTATAAAATCATCCTAAATTAAATCTTCCAAATCCAAAAAACAATCCTAAACTTTAAATAAAAAATAAACACTTCTCTAAATCAACTCAATCCCAATTTTATCCAATTCCACTGATACATATTGACACGTGACATTATAAATTCCCCCACCATATATCTTCTCATCCCCAAGAAGTTCCCTTAAGTGATAATCATATATAATTCATCTTCTAAAATGAATACAAAATCTCATCCTCAATCTTCAACTGATATAGTAATGCCATAAACCTTATCCTAAAAACTACCTATTCATCAGAATCTCATTATCGGGTCATAATATCCAATAGTAAACTCTTAAATGATACATCGAGCAATATAATCATTTCATAATGGATGAATATAGGTGATAAGATCCATCTGATACTTCAATTTACTAGTTTATCCCATGAATTCACCATTTTTCTAAACACTGAGACACTAATGTATCTCATTCTATGGAAACAATGATGACTTAGCCCAATGCTACTCATAAAATACTCAATCACTGATGTCAAACTTATACCAATTGATGTTTTTTCTCTAATCTAGACCATGGTTTATATAAATATCAACCCAATTCTCAAACCCTTAATTATAATCTAAAAATCAGTTTGTTTATCATTTTAATGATATCATCATAATATTATCTCAATTTGGACTATAATTCTCTATCCTGAGCTTTTCAGGTTCACATTTCTTATATTCTACACTAATTAATTACTGAATGTGCTGAATTTTTCTGATAATTCTATAATGATACAAAAATTGGGATATCATTCCTAAATTAACCATTTTTTCAATACTATGGTAGTGTAGTATTCCCCTAATAGTATCCTACCCTATATATTACTATTTTATCAAAATTCAAACTCAAAATTCCTCTCCTCTCCAAGAATATCTTACCTGATTTTATCTAAAAGTTGATGTAAAATCATGATTCCCATAAACATGGGTTCACCCAACACAACTCCTATGACGTCTAATATACTTCACTCATGATAAAATCAGGTTCTTAAATAATCGATGGTGTACTCTCCATAATAGGATTTTATTTATCTCCCTCTCTCCAAGTTCTAATGTAATTAGTTTCTATCATCGCTTAAGAATTTTTAGTCACAATCCAAAATCATAAGAACTCAAATAACTCACTTTACAGGCCTTGATTTAGTTTATAGGTTTTTATGGTGTTTCAATAAACTGATTCCCAAGATAAAGACTACTCATCGTCATAATGCCTATATTTCAATAATCCCTACATATTTAAAAAAACTACTTCAGTTCTTAGTGATTCATAGTGTAATAAACAACACATACTGAGGTATAATTTTGGTTTAATTTTAGTTATCCCATATGTCTTTTAGTGTGTTTTTATTGTGATTAGTTAAAAAAATCCAAGTGTTATAATTTTTAGAAACAAACTTGATCATATAAATCTTTAAAAATGATAAATACCACCAAGTACCCAGCACTCTAGTACTAGGAACTCAATGGTGAGAAATTAATGGTAAATTCCCAGGTGGACCACTAGTTGGTCGGTGGCCCCTAGATATATATCAAGTGGAAAACGGGTACATAATGGTTGTTTATCATGTACTCAGTGGCTTCCAGGATGTTTTTTTAATAATTAAATTAAATTATTTGTTTAAAATGTTAAAATATGTATTTTTTTTATTTAACCGACCACACAAAACCAACTCCCTTTTTCTGTAATTTTCTTCTTTCCAATTGAGGATTCTCGTCTGTCAGAAATTATATTCAAGAATTATTTATCCCATTGGATTTCTATAAATGATTATAATATTCCACACTCTTATATTAAGGATTTCTTTGTTTATTCTATTATTATTCATCTAAAATCTATAATTTGGAAAACTATATTATTTTTTACAATGTCTTCTAATTGAGACCAATTCTCTTGATGATTTCAGAAAAACAATTTTCCTACGAGTATATAGTAGGTGTTAATGATAAAGTGCATTTTTTAGTCATTTTCATATTGTTACACATTGATAATATTCCCACCATTTTTACATTTTATAAGAATTTACTATATATTTAGTATATAGGAATATTTAGAGTTTATTTTAAATGTAGCCTAATATCATGATTTTAATGATTTCAATAATTTTATATATATAATTATCATGTAAATAACTTTAAAAGGGATATTTTGTTGTGTAGTTAAAGATAATCCAGGACATGTATTTATAAACTAAATTTCAAATATGCTATATATGATTAAAATAAAATTTTAACTGCTAACATGAGGTTAAATAAAGAGGTGCTTAAATGGAGAAGTTTTAATCCCACATATGAATAACTAGAAATTATATAGGATTAAACTTGGAATCTTGGGACTTATATAAGATTAATTTTGAAAATATATATTATACATAAAAAATGTTCATTTTCATCAAAACATTGATGGAGAGGGCCAGCTATGTATGATTAAACATAAAATTTTGAAGAGAAAAAATGATTAATAAAAATCTATATAATAATAATTATAAATTGTATAATATTAAATCATAGATGTAACGAGATATTCATGATAAAAAAGAATCTATGTAAGAGTAATTGATTCTCATGTAATTTTTTCACTTATAAAAATTAAAAAAAATTGAAGAATGATAAATGGAAATCTAGGTTGATAATTAAAAGGCCATTACATTTGGCTTACATGCACACGCCTAAGGAACCAAAAAATCTATATATGAAGTGTCTAACTAAATAGGGAAAATATTTAACAACATATACATGTGGAATTGGATCCAAAATAGAGATGAACAGGGGGTTTTAAACCTAAGGATCCCAAAGCTTAGTATAGAAGGAATGAAGGTAGATAAATTTTGGGTAGTGTCTATATAGTCAGCATTTGGACATTACAATAGGGGTTCCCCTATGTTTTACTAGATATAGTTTTAGTTTATTATATTTGTACTATATTTTATTTTATTTTTAATTAAAGTTTATTATTCCTCTTATATCCTGACTTAAATATACTACTATCATGATAGTGAGAGGATAACCTGAAGAGTTATTCTTAGGAGGAATTCGAGTGTTATATTGACTCTTTTGTGCTTTCTATTTTATCTTTTCTATTAGAAACTATAATAATGCTAGGGATTTATGGTTGGGTTGGTGAAAGTTCCCTTCATCTTGGTTTTCCCTCATTTTCTTTATTACTATGAATATTTATTTTCTATCTCTTATTTTGAGAACCATTATATAGTGAAACTGGTATTTGAGAGGGGAATGGGAAGAATTTTTAAATCAGTGAAATTAGTAAAGGATTCACACTCAATTGCAGTGTTTATATATTTTAATCCTGGGAGATAGTTTCATGTAGTATACAAAGGGTCCCTTCGTGTATTATGTGTTCACCTAATAGGATCATTAAGGATGATCATGAATATGATGGAGTGTTATCATTAAATTAGAATAGGGTCAATTTTTGTAGAGATAATGAAGAAAACATTAGGTAAATCCTTAGAGTAGTTTCCTTTCATCTATGTTTCATTTTGTTTTTGTGTATGTATCATGCTTTTAATGTTATCTTTTTCACACATATTTCACATCTTATTCATGTTTCTTTATTATAGTTTATAGAAACTCATTTTAATTAAATTAATAAATGTCAATAAGGAGTGATATGTTTGGTTTAATCTCATTGGGAGATTACCCTGATCTTCCATTATAGTGAAATTTTGGAGTAATGGAAATACTATTAACGAGGTACTTATGAAGAACTCCGATATAAATTTCTATAAATTTATTTTTATTTATATGTGTTTCATGTATCATTTGGGATATGGTTGTTAGAGAGTGGGTGTATACACCACATAAAATTATCGAATTAGGTTTCCTTACACATTAAAGGGTGAGTTGGGAGTTTCTAACCATTGATAGTCCCTTAAATATTTAATCTTCAATCACATGGTCACCAATTTCCATGGATCTTATGGAAATTGTATAAATTTCATGTGATAGGAAATCATAGGGGTGAATTTTATTATGTCATGTATTAGTATACCTTTTGAGGTGCCTTTGAGTGTTCTATAATGATTGGAATCTTGTATATTTGATAGTATAGTTATAGGTATTCCTTATAGTTGTGTTTTATAATAGTTACTGGATAGAATAGATTGATCTTCATACGAGATAGGTGATAGATCATTCACCGTATAATGGGAAAGACACTAGTAGGTTGTACCTTGTAATTAAGAGTTGGAAAAAGGGGTTGAGTGATATGCCTATGTGTTAATGGTATGGTGGAATGCCAATATAGCCCTCTATATTGTGTGAAGGATTGAGTTTGATTTCATTCCATTTCATTAACATTAATGACAGTTTGTTCATGATTCCAATTGAGCATATAGAGATATAAAACTATGAGAGTTAGATATAATTCCAATTAAGTATCCCAAATTTATGAAAATTGGATTGTTAGGTGTTATTCTAACCAGGGTCATTGGATTTATAAATCATAGTCATATAGGTGGTAATTTCACCGACCTACCATAATCATAGGTGATATGTTCAAACTCAACATTTTCATTTTCCAAATCTAGTGAGTTCACTTATCTAGGAGTCTTATTAACATTCAATAGTGATTTTTATGTTATCTATATTTTTTATTTGTTATATCATACTATGTATGAATTCACATATATATATATATTGGATTTCTTTAGGGACACCATTGGTGGTGACCTACTGAGTATATTTCTCACACCTTATACTTAAACCTTGGAGGGAGTACAGAATTCATGGATTATGATATAGGTAATAGAAAGTCACTGATGTTCCAGGATTAAGTTGGAGATAGTGGGCTAGGACTTGGAATCACTGCCAAGTAATTCCTTGGATGTTGTTTTATTTATATCTCAATTATTTTATGTATTTTGGATTATATATTTTATAACATTGACTTTTCAAACAATCCTTAATCTAATTTATCTTTGGTATGACATTTATATTGGGTTTATATTTTATTATAGCGTGATATATGTTTTCATGGTTTTCTTATCGCTATAATGTCAAGATTTTGTTATTATGTTGTGGATGATGGATTATTATTATTTATTTATTATTTATGGTTATCTAATAGAGGTTATATTCTCCTCATGCTATGGATAGACCATCACCACTAGTTGGAAGCTCCTAGTATATGGGGAGTCTTTTTTAAGGTCATATAGTACTCTGGCTCACGCACTATTCAAGTTAAAAAGGTTGGAGATTTTATAGAGTGGTATCATATCCTTTTTTTGATTTATTTTATTATTAAGGACATAGTAGTCAGATATAATAATTTTTGGAACTTTGGATATGCCCTATTATTGTTCTTAGCTAACACCTATATTGGGAAAGTCCAAGTTACAAGTATATAGTATTTTTGTTCTTGGTTTTTAAGTATTATGTTTTTATTATTTCAAGGAATGTGATTTTTGATTTATTTTTTTACGATATTACTCTTGTAAAAAGGTTTCAATAGAGTATTCATTCATACATAATATTTGACATATAAGATTCGTATGAGATTTATATGACTATATATGATTTATAAGTTGGTTATGAAGAGGGGTTTGTTTATTTAAAGTGACAATAATAAGTTATAATTTTTTTCATGTGTACTTTATTGGTGGAATTTTACTTGACCAAACATATGGTTACTAATTCCTTATATGATTACTATATATTTATATATTATGGTAACTATATTAATGTTATGTACCAAAACCTAATATTGGGTAGGTTGGGTATGGGGATGTCGAGTTATATGATACCCCTATGTGAGTATGGTGTGTATAGAGTGTTGGGGTGGCTTCCTATTTCTTCTTTTTATAAATTATGATATCAAAAAATATGATATAGTTATAATAATCTATAAGTTTGTAATTTAGTAATATGATTCCACAGAGACCCCTAGTCGAGTTCCAGGGGAGTGAGGATGATCATTCCTCAGAAAGTATGGCACTAAAACCTCATACAAACCAACAACTCTAAATGATCTTAGTTTTGTTTATATAGTAAATTTATCATGGGTATTTTTTAGGATATTGGACTATGTTTAATCTTATTAAAGAGTTTCAAATAAAGCATCCACCTCATTTTCAGAGTGAGGGAATTCTATAAGGTGTAGAGTTCTGGATATATTCACTTTATATAATATTTCATTAGATATATACCCTTGATAATATGTGTGTAAAGTTGATGAAATATATATTATTATTAGTAGTGAAGCATTGGTAGGATTTATAGGTTCATATAGGCCAGAAATAGGAGAAATCCTAGAAATATTTTCAAACTCATTTCTTTGAGTAGTTTTTTATTATGTATTTAAAGTAATAGAGGGATCAGGAGTTTATGTTGATTACATAGGGATATAGGTCATTTATATATTCTTAAACATGTTTTATAAAACTAATTTATTTTTATTTGGGGTTTGTACTGATAAGGCAATTGAATTTAATTGTTTTGAGGTTGTATTGTGGCATAATATTTGAGTATAGGTAAATATATTTCATCTAAATTAATTATTTAAGGTATGGAATCATACTCTCATCGCCAGGGTAGTCTTCTTATTTTACTATTTATAAGAATATATTTTCAATTAGTGTATGAGGTAATGGTTAACCTCAGGGATCTAGAGCACGGTCAGGTATTTCACCTCAGAGTGGTAGTTGAGGTTCTTTTGGTTAGTTAGGATATGGTAGGGGTGTTATTCCTAGAAGTATCCATGAATATAAGGCATCATTCCATGAGGTATTCATATTTTATGTTTCCAATAATGAGATAAAGTTTACACCCATATTTTATCCATTGAACAAACTCCACATGAGAGTATAGAGGGTAAATTAATAGTCTAAGATATTATTATAGTGGAATCAACCTTGACATTAGAATTTTTTAATTTTTTTGTGACATAATATTTTCTTTCTACTTAGTTGTTTATAGATATGGGTTTGAAAATAGAGTGTATAATGGTAATGTTTACCCTTAACACACCATTGGGGAAGTGATCTAAGGGTATTCAAATATGTTCAAGATGTGTCATTGTAGTAAGGGAGTACGAACATCCATGGGATTTTTTTATGATAGATATGTATAGATTTGATGTGATCCTTCTAAATTATTGTATTACACTTTATTAGACACATACTATCATATGTGAGTTTATTTCACTTCCACAAAAAGTGGTTCATACACTTTATTTGTGTAGTGGGATTTCAAGTATGTCATACAGGGCCTAACCATCACCAGATAAGTAGAATCACAACTCATTTCATTATCACCGCTTTAGGTGATAAAAATGAGATGATAAAGATAGTATTTCATCTTATTATAGATCTATATCAATATATATTTCTAGAGGAATTATTTGTATTTTTACCTGAGAGAGTGGTTGATTTTGTGGTTTATGTGGTTCAGAGAAAAAATATATATATCAATACTACCATATTGGATGTCACCAGAAAATGTGGGAGATTTGAAGGTCAAGATTCAGTACCAATACATAAAGGGGTATATACACCCTATCACTTCACCTGGGTGTTCTCTTTTATTGTTCTCCGAGATGGGAAACAATATTTTACACTTATGTGTGGATCACCAAAAGATGAACAAGGTAGTAGTAAAGAATTGGTATCCACTTCCTTATATTGATTACTTATTTGATCAAATGAGGGGATATATATAGTTATACAAGATCAATTTGGAGTCTAGGAATCATCAAATATGGGAGAAATTGGAGAATATTAAATGTATTTCCTTCAAGAGTAGGTATAGTCTATATAAGTTTCTAGTAATTTTACTCGGTCTGAAAAGCACACTATTGGTAATTATGGTCCTAATGAATAAGTTATTCTAACCATACACGTTCATTATTGTATTCATTGATGATATCCTAGTATAATTTTTAATATAGGAGGACTATGACTAGAACCTAGAGATCATATTGGGTATGTTAATTTTGTATCAAATTTATACTAATCTCTCAAAGTATAACTATGGATCAAGGAAGTGTGCTTCTTTAGTAATGTTATATTGGAACTAAGTGTATTAGTGAAACCAAAGAAATTCAATGTTGTGATTTCTTGGTATCATCCCAAGAATTTATTTTATATTCATAAATTATTTATATTAATATGATATTATAATAGATTCATCCAAGACTTCTCTCGATTGGAAACACCAATGATGGACCTAACAAAGAAGATGCAAAGGTTTGAGTGGTTTTCAGTTGGTTACTTATGGATGTTGGTGGTTGGGTTTTCTTGAGTGGAATTACCTTACTCAAGAACTAGAGTTGGTGGTTGTTTTTCATGCAATAAAGTGTTGCCTTTTTATCTCTTATATAAGAGGTTTATGATTCACACCAACCCTAAGATCCTTAAATACATATTATCTCAATAATTATTAAACCTTCGATAGTGGTTGTGGGTAGAGAACCAACAATTATTTGACTTTGACATGACATATACTCCTAGTAAAATAAATATATTGGTGGATTCCCTCAATAAAAAACTTGAGTATAGGTGGTGGGTGATACCAATTTCTAGTGGTAGTTGATGAGCCTTTTTTCTTTGTTACATCTTGATATTAAAGAGTGTCATGGGAGGGATACACTGACAATTTTAAGAAACACCTTATCACTTTTGAGTATGGTAAAGAAGATTCTGTTTTCAAACTCAAACTGATGGGTGATGAGGGGTAGTATATATGGTGTGAAGCCACTCATAGATTAGACATATGATGATAATGGTGTCTTTTATGTGCATGATAATTTGATGGTCCTAATGAGCATGCTAAAGAAATTGATTATGGATTTACACACCTCAAAATAGGTGTTACACCTAGGGTTAACTAATATATAATATAACATCTATTGATAGTTTTGGTTCCTTGGGATAAATAAGTACATAGCATTATTTTTATCATGATACCAAGCCTATCAATAGGTAAATTTTGATAAATAGAGGTTTGTTGGTCTTCTTTAATCACAATGCATTCCTATATGTAAATAGAGAAAGGTTGTTATAGATTTCTTATTGATGCTCTCAAGGTATATCTGTAGCATTGATGTAGTGTGGGTTATTTTGGATTGGTAGCCAAGGTTATACATTTCATAACAAGGAAGACTCAGTCAATAGAGGATCTAGGAATGTTGTATGTGCATGAGGTTGTATGACTATATGGTGTTCCAAGGAGTATCCTGTTGGACTAATGGGTAGTCAAAGTGTATGATCAAGGTTTTGGAGGATATTCTCTAAATTGTTTTCTCTTATATTTTTTTTAGAAATTGGGAAATTTATCTTGTTCTAGCAGAGTTTTCTTATAAAAATATTTATAAGGAATCTATTTAGATGGAACCACTCAATGAACTATATAGAAGTCCATGACAATATCTCTTATACTTTATTGAGGATAATGATTCATATGTTATTGGGTAAATTATCATAAAGGAGACCTCAAAGAATATTCAGGTGATCTGAAAGTGATTGGGTACCACATAAAGTAAGTAGTGTAGCTATGCTGATTAATGAGGCTAGACTTTGGAGTTCACGGTGGTTGATCATATATTATTTAAAATTTCACCTTAGTTGTCACACCAACAGTTGTAGAGATGGGGGAATTTAGAACATCAATCTGTGGTTTTGTTTGATATTATTCAAATAATTGTTAAATTGGAATATTTTTAGGTGTTCCTTGGATATTTGGTGTTATACATGATTTATTACAAGTATAAAATCTTTAGAAATACTAGTTATACACTTCCCATGTGATCCATATCGATGATGTGTAATTATATGTTGATGTTTCATTCTAGGAGTGACCTATATGCTTTATAGAATAAATAAATAAGGTACTTAATGGGAATATAATACCCCTGGTTCATGTGTAGTGATGACAAGAGCATATCTAGGAGGAGACTTTGGGGTGGGAGGAATATATTCAAGATTAAGGGCTATTGATTTTTCTAAATAATTCTTAGTGATGTGTCTTGAAAATAAAAAACATTATGGTGGGGATTTTGTAAAAAACCATGTATAATGAGGTATAAATTTGATTTAATTATAGTTATATGATGTTTATTTTTGAGGTTTTTGACTATATGAGTGGTTTGTGGAGGATAGGGATTAGAATTTTAGGAAATGGGATAGGTAGTAAAAAAATTAAAAATGATGGACATCATGAGTACTCAATGGTCTAGTTTTAAGTACTCTGTGGAAATAATTTTATAGGGGAGACACCTAAATAGACCTCTAACTAGAAATATCCCCTATTCAGGTATTTGATGACAACCAAGTACCTAATAGGGGTTCACTAGGTACCTGGTATCCTCCAGACTATTTTTTTAAAATAATTGAATTAAATTATTTTCTTAAAATGTTAAACTATATATTTAGCCACCTTTACAACCCCAAATCCCTAATACCTATATGTTCTCTCTTCAAAGCAAGGATTATCTTACATACTAGCTCAAATTAAGGAACCATCTATCATATTGGATCACTACCAGTGAATTTGGGATTCCTCTCCCTACCATTAAGTATTTGATTTGTTTCATCGCTATTATTCATCTAAAATCCTTATTTGGTGGTCTATTTTAAGTTATGTAATTTCTTATAATTAAATCCAATTATATAAATTATTTTTTATGAGAAATATCGTATGAGTATGAGGTAGATTTTCCCTAGAAATTTATATTGTTTTATATGAGTTACATGAATCATTTTGTATAAGGGTGTTGACTAGTGGGTGTGTATGACCTAAAATGGGATTATATTAGGTTTCCTTGTATGTTGAGAAATGATCATGGATTATATTCCTTAATAGGACCTATAATATTTAGGCTTTGATTATATAACCACTTATGGTCATGCCTCTTATGAAAAGAGTGTAAACCGCAAGGGATAGAAAACCGTTGGGGGTATCCTTTATTATGGATTATTTTAGTAGACATTTTAATGTTGCTTTGAGTGATACTTGATCATAAGTGGATCATATATGTGAGATTATGGTGATGGGTTATCCTATTGGTAAGGTTCTAGAATAGTTAATAACTAACATGGATTGATCTTATTATGAGATTGGTGAGAGACCATTAATATTGA
Source organism: Viscum album (assembly GCA_963277665.1). NCBI lineage: Eukaryota > Viridiplantae > Streptophyta > Magnoliopsida > Santalales > Viscaceae > Viscum > Viscum album. Next base: position 1,497,704,700 of record OY728142.1, read on the forward strand.
ATGGGAAAGACCCAAGTTGGTTGTGCCTTATGATTAGGAGTTGCAAGAAGGGGTTGGTAAATATTTTAATCTAGTTGCTTATATGGGTCAATGGTTTCATATAAATCAAACCTAGCTTTATATATTGTGTGTGTAATTAGGAATGATTTCATCCCATTCCCTTTATATTACTGATAGGTTGACCATAATGCTAACCGAGTATATGGAGATATAAGACTATGGGAGTTGAATAGAATTACAAATTTTTATCCTGGATTTAGAACTGTGGGATGGTCGGTAACTACACCACACATGATATTTGGGTTTCTATATCATGGTATTTTGGAGCTACATTTCAATAACTCAGTATATTGATAAAATAAATTTCTATACTGGACACTGATACTAGAAGAAGTGGAAGTACCACTCATTTGTGTGTCTTATTATCAATCAAAGATGTGATGGGTATATTATTTATATTTTATTTTTCCCATATCATGTTATATATGAAACCATATAAATTGGATTTATTTAGTCAGAACAATGGTGGTTCCCTACTAATTATATTTCTCTCTATAGTGTCAATATAGACTTCATGGCTCATAATGTAGTTAAGGTCAAGTCTTTAATGTCCAAGGGATGAGTTGAAGATAGTTGTATTGAGTTATATTTGAGATTAAGTAATTCCTTATGCCTAGTTTTGTTTATGTATCTATTCTTTTATTAATTTTGGATTATGTATTTTATATAATAAACCCATAAAATTATCCTTCATTTGATATTTGACTATATTTATGTTTACATTGGGTTTATATTTTGTTATATAATGCTAGGTTTCTTGTCACTATAATGTCTAGATTTTTCAATTATATTGTGAATGATGTTCTATCGTTATTTATTATATTTATCTAATAGTTGGTATAGTCTCCCTACATAATTGATAAATCCTCCCCACTAGTTGGAAGCCTCTAGTGTATATGGAGGCACACTTAATTTCATGTGTCCCTCTGGCTCAGTTTTCATTTTAGTTGACATGGTTGAGGATGTTACAAAAAATTCACACATGCCCCATTATTCCACCATGGAAGTACTTAAAAAGTACACTTTACTCCAGGTTGAAGAGTTTTATACCTAAATCATTATATGCAATTATTTCTAATATTCTGAAAATCATCACCTTATTTTCTCTTTTACCTAGAAACCATGTTACTCTTTATAGTATCAAGAGGTAAGGAAGCCACTTCCTCCACTGAAAATATCTTCTTGATTACTATAAATAAGGTATCAAGAAAAGTGTATTACATGTTACATTAATTAATTTTCAAACCCCTTATCAAAATAAATTATTTTATGACTTAATTTATTACAAGGTACATATGAATTATAATAATCTTTCAAATTTGGTAACTTAATGTATAATTAGTTAAAGAAATTTTTAATCTACATGAATTTCCAAAAAATCATGGATTTAATATATCTTGACTAAAAATATCATAGAATAGAGAGATTAAATCCATCCAATATCATCATCCACTACATCTATCCAACCACATGGTCATGCACTTTTTACATACACCACTTTCCAGTTTAAAATTTAAAAAGGCCATATTTAACTTTTTAGAAGTATCCATCTATTCAAAAATAGACTATATATTATAAATATAAGTTTTAGTTTCCATTGATTCTAATAAACCATTGAAATTAGGATAGGAAATCTCCTTAAAATAAAATATAGCACTATACACTATTTCTTAAATTTCCTCAAAACCCTATCGAAGTCCAAAAATACCCACAAAAATATTTTTTGTAAAAGGTACATATGATATATTAATTTTTAACAAAAGCAAAGGGTTAGTTATTACTTAAACATAATCAACTAAACCCCCCATATCTCACTCTAAATCAATTGATGAAAAAATTCAAACTTATGGTATTTAAAACTCAAAAAATATGAACAAGAATGAAAAGTTATAATAAATTGTTACCCACTTGAATCATCCCACTATGATATTTACCAAATTTTTCTTAGTCTTATACACCTAATAAACCAATTTTAGCATCCCATATTGCAACCTTCTACACACAGAAAAACTATCTATAACAACCATGGTCTATTCTTATAGCCTATAAATTTGGAATTAGTTCCCTAAAACCATCTAATTTATACTTTTGATTACCTATATATTCAAATACTTGAATATGAATAAATATTGTATCACATGGTTATTTTTCTTTTATACACCATTCATGTGATAATTTCCTTAGATTATTTTTCACATAAAAAGGTTATATCAGTTCCCCGTTATGATGAGAACCTTGAGGTTCTATAATGATATTCATAAATATATATTTTATGGATGGATGAAATCTATATTATGGGACATAGATGATGTTTTATATCAGTTTTTGGAGAATTATAATAAATTTTAACTTATTCTCATCAATTTTTCATTTAGTAATCTCCAAGATAGAAGATTATGAGAATATACCCACTTATAGGAATTTCATATATTATATATGTAATTGGATATTCCTATATGTGGATGTTTATATTGGTCCTTAGACATTAGATTATTATTAATGTATATAATGAATAGAATAATTTTATTTATTGAAGAAACATTTGATGAAATATAATCATGGTGAGTTAGAATATGATGGGTGTGTCATAAGTGATATAACATTAATAAATTAGTCAATAAATGATTTGTCACTTCTAATTTAACGTAATTATATATCGCAGGACCTTTGATTGAAATAGAACTATAATGCCTCGTTACCTTTCTGTCAGATATTCTGTACCTTTTCTTTTGGTTTCCTTTTTTCATTGGATGAATAATACCAAAAATTGAAATTGGAAAGACAGCTATAATAGTGAATTCAAGGATTTTTTGGAGTTTTTTAGCTTAAACTTGTAGTCTTTGTTATTTTTTGTGTGATTACACGCCATATAATGGGATTACATTCCATTTAATGTCCATTGGGTAGAATCTGTGAACTAGATACACAATGTGAGAGGTTTACACGTCATGTAAAGGGTTCATATCATGTAAATGAAAATATCGGTATTTTAATAAAAAGATGATGGTTTTTTCAGCATATATTAGCTTCATGGATTACATGATGTATAAGGGGATTACACTCCATGTAATAGTCATGAAATGGGATTTTATAGTGCTGAAAAGTGGTTTATTATTTATTTCATTATAGTTTTCCTTTATCTTGACCTAGAGTCTTTCCCTATGTGATTTTGGGTGATTCTCTCCCTTTCAGATCACTTCATTCAGTGATTAATCACCTTTTTGGTTGCATTTCTTATCTATGGGTATGTAATCCTTTTGGTTTTCCCTTGTATTTGGTTATAGATGAGGTTTTTTTAACAGTTGTGTTTGGATTTGTGATCGGATATTGTTTTCTATCGATCCTTTTTAGTTTTTTGGCATTCCTTGTCTTTCGAGGGTCTTTCTCTTGGTTTCTGATCATCGATGTCAAAGGCAGATAGGTTTTTACCGTGTTAAGGTAGATGTTTCTATTAAATGGGTTAATTTTATGATTTCATGTTGTTTTTGATAAATTAATTTGGATTGTTCATTTATTTTAAGTGATATGTGGTTTCAAATTATTTCTTGGAAAATCAAATGTTTTTAAAAGGGGGTTTTACTTCAAAAATGGATTTTTATTGATTTGAAAATTGGTTTTCAAACTACGGAATAGATTGTATTACCTTTGAAATCCCTTTATAAAATTGTTATCATGGTTTTAAAATTAATTTGGAACATTTCACATTGGGAACCTTGAGTTCATCAGGAAAGAGGTATGGGTAGCCTTAGTATGTGTTGCAGCACTTGGAGGTAACATTTTTTGATATTAACTTATAGGACTCAATATTAGTTGGATACAACATTATTCTTGTTTAGGATTTTTAGTGTCTGGTATGCAGTCTCCCATAGGTTCAATCCCAAATTTTAGGTTCTTTGTTATTTATAGTTATTTAACACATGATTTATTTTATCATGGATTGTTGCTCATAATTTTTTATATGAGGTTACATCACATATCTTTGCATGATAGGTTATTTCATGGATAAGTTTTTATCTATTTATCTATTGATGCATGGATATGATTTCCTATTTTATCAATTCTACTTTCCATGTTTATGGTTTTAGAATATTCAAGGCTTTTATGAAAACCAAAGGATAAAATGGAAAAATGATTTACAACTGAATTTAGTTTTTGAAAATTATTTGTAAAACTATTTTTGTTTTAAAAGTTGGAATTTTTTCATTATTGACATTATACCTTGTATAGAAACTATATTGGTATCCTACTAGGATTTGGATCAAACCCTAATTATGCCTTTGGTAATTTTTAGAGTCTGTATTAAAAGATTTAGGTACAGGGAAGAGAATCTTGTAGCATGTTGGATTCTCTTTTTACTACTTCCTTGGGTTCTGGTTGGTTTTGAGTTGATTATTGGTCATGTAGATATTTGACATACTTTCTGTTTTAGCCTATTTTAGCTTGTATTGTATGTATTTTTTGTATCTATTTTGTTTCTTCTTTGTAATCTAGTTGTTTTTTTCTTGTTTTTCTTATATTCAAGACTAGTTTCTCTTGTTTTATTTTACCTGTATTATGTGATGGGCTGGTTTAGGAGCCTTTTCAAGTTGACCTATGTTGGTTCATTACAATTTGGTATCAAAGGGTTTCTCAGCCTAAAGTGTGTTAACACTTCCTGAGTTTGGTTCTATTTCTTGGGTATAAAGGAGTTATAACCATTATAATTTAGATAATAAGTGCGTAAAATGGGATTGGATAGCTCACTTTCATGATTGAACCGGAGTTACCATGGATGGTCAAGGACTTTTACCAGGTGAGAGATATGGAGTTTGAGGTAATTTAAATGAACTATAGAAGAAGTTTATTTTAATTAAATTTTTAATTTTTAAGTAAGTAGTTTTTTGGTTGCTTTAAATTCTTAATGTTTTAAAGCTTTGTTAAAAATACCTGAGTTTTGTCCTATAAATTGGGAAATTTCTCATAACTAATTAGCTTTTTTCTTCTGTTAAACAATTCCTCCAAGAAGAGATCTTCTAATTCGGAGAAAGGAAACTACAAGATAGGTTCCATAGAACAAGCCTCTAATGGAACCTAATTTATTATAAGTTGTCATCCACACTATTTAAAATATGGGAAAAGTGGGTTTCAAGAACCCAAGATGCATGGTGGATTATGAATATAAAATTACTAAGAATCATCCACCCATATTTCATGGTGACAAGGAAACCTAGGAATTTAAGGAGTAGATTGAGTAGATAGGGAGGATTTTAAAATTCTTGAAGAATCTTTAAGACTCTGAGGTGGTTTTTTCCACATATATGCTTGAGGGGTCGGGAAATAGATTGTGGGAATCTATTGTGAAATCAAAGTTTCACAAGGATCTTACCTAGGTTCCATTAAAGAAAATCATTAACCAGAAGTTTTACCCTAATAAATTTCATGTGTTGAAGACTCAAAAGTTTCTGACCTTAGAGAAGGGAGAGCATACCATTCTAGAGTATTCTACCTGTTTTACTGAGTTTGTGCATCTGGCACCAGATCTTGTCACTAATGATTTTTGGAAGGATCAAAGGTTTGAGTTAGGAATGATTCTTGATATTCGTTAAATGTTGATACTCATGTGCCTTATAAAATTTATTGATGTAGTTGATAAGGAAGCTTTGTTCAAGACATAGATAGCTGGGAAAAAAGGTTTGTGTGGAGCTTCAGTTGGTTAAATGGTTACCTAGGGTATATCTTCTTTCCATAAAATTAAGTTTAAGGGTTGTATGTTTCCTTCAAGATTAGTTTTAGGGGCTACTAAAGGGAATCAGTAAGTTTCCTTCTACCAGTGTGGGAGGTGTGGTCGTCAGGCCTAACTACATGGAGGCTCATATGACTTGTCATCTTTAGGGATTATCTATCCATCTATAGTGTTTTTGTGAAAGGCTATATCAGGGTGGTAAGGATGGATCCCTTCTCATCAAGGGTTTATAGTTTTGTGCATATGATTCCAATGGTAGTGGGTCTAATCCTCAGCCTAAGGGAGATGTTCATGTATCTAATACTGGATGGATTTATGTAGCAGAGTATGTTCTAGAAGAATCTAAAGCAATTCCATCTACTGTTATAGGTACGATGTTTATCTTGTATTTTATGGTGCTATCTTTATTTGATATAGGTGTTACTAATTATTTTATATCGTCAAAGTTAGTTTATGTGTTGGGTTTGAATTTATAACTTAATCCATTCTTGTTGGATCTTTCCATGTATTTGGGAAAGTGATCCAAACAAGGCTTTAGATGTCCTACATTTCAGGTGAGGATAACTGACTTATAGGTAGAGTGGTACTTTTTAGTGCTTGATCTTGAAATATTTGACTTGATTATTAGCATGGATTAGATGATAAATGTTAAGTCCTATATAGACTATTATCACCATCTAGTTCAATTCATATCTACCTATGGGGTCACTCATGTTTTCCAGGGTGAGTGGGACTCTAGATCGGGAAGGGCAGGGCCTATTGTTCCTTATACATGAGGAATCTCATACTGGTTTTTAGATATGTTTATTGGTTAAATTGAATCTTGATTTGTCAGTCTACTTCATGTAGTGGTGTGTGAATACCCCTAGGTATTTATAGATTGTTTTTCTATTTTACCACCCCAAAGAGAGGTTGAGTTTACTATAGACCTGATCCTTGGTATGATTCTCATTTCTATGATGTATTACCATATGGAACCTACTGAGTTGGTGGAACTTAAGGCCCATCTTGAGTACATAGAGGATAAAGTATTTATTCTTCCAATAATGGAATTGTGGGCTTCGCCTTACCACTTTTCTAAGAAAATATAAGGGTCTCATGATTTTTATTGATTATCAAAAGTTGAATAGGGTGACTGTTAAGAATATATTTCCTTCACCAGGGATTAATGATAAGTTTTGTAATTCCATGACCCCAAAAACCCAGAGCCAGTGCATTATTTTAATACATTGGTATGATTACAAGGAATAAAATCTCAAATTACCAATCAGTTTAGCTATCTTAGAAAGTGGATTACATACATGAACTTTACATTACAATTAAAAACATAAATTATAACATATATAATACTTTTATAATTAAATTATTTTCATAGATTAACCCTAAATATAAATAATAAAACACTTCTTGTAATCCTAGGAAAATAAAACATAAGAAATGGGTGGTATCAGATGCTTTTTAAGGTTAGACAATACAATAGAAGCTTTCATAAATAATCAAAAACTTTTAAGGAAAGGTATAAAACTAAAACACAATCATTTTAAACTTAATATTTAGCATAATATGGAAAGAATAAATTAAATAATTCCATTTAAACATTCACATGGATATAATACTAGTCAAATAATCACATGTAATGTCAATAACTAATCACATAATGAGGGAATGCATAATGCCATATATTTTCACTATCAAGATATATTTTCAAGATACCTACTGTGAAGATCTATCCTCGTAAAATTTTAAGTTTATGGGTAGAAACCCATATGATTAGTGTAAATATATATCCTCCTAAAAAGATAGATATTTTCATGATTTATCATCATGACAGTTTAAGGATGTGTGTAGAAACCCATCTGATTTGTGTCAAGATATATCCTCCTGACAATTTAAAACTGCTTGGAAACAAATGTGAAGGTTTTTTCACTAACTAATCTCATATCAAGAGACCTACCGATGAATAGAGGGGCTATAATGATCCCCACCTATCAATTAATAAGTCCAATACATTCCTAATGTTAAAATGGTGAAACATAAATAACATAAACATTCATATTAAGAACTAGTATATGAAATATGAATACTTTAACCATAAACCAATAATGGTATCTAAATAGTATATCCACAGTCAAACTGATCATAAAACATTCAATAAAATATGGTAAATGATATCATAAGATATAAACCTCAATTAATCATGAAATAAAATAAATTATGTTGACATAGATGAAAATACTCTATTAAAATCATTAAAAATATCTTGATACAAATACTCCTTTTTCATTAAAATCATTTATCTAAAAGACACACACTTATAAAAGAAGACATTTAAAAATATATTTTTTAATACAAGTATCTCATACCACTCTGAAAATTTTTAAAGGAATTAAAAATTTAAAACATTCGTATCCATATAAATAAATCCTTAAAACCATTTTGAAAACATGGACATTAATGAGAAATATTTAGAAGAATAAATCTTTAAAAAATTTAAAATGATGTTTTAGTTAAAGAGTCACTTACATAAAACCTTAAAAAATATTCCTTTTGAAAACATTTTAATGAAATAAAAAATATACATAACATTTTCTTTATAATCCTTTATATACATATAAATAAATATATATGATAATATCAAGAATATTGAAATTGAGAAAGGATTAATTCCTTAAACATTCAAAGTGTCTCGTACCATTTGAAAATTTAAATAATAAACCCAATATCTTCACATGAATCTTTAAATACCATAAAGATAGATGTATTCATGATATAAAATATAATAGGGGAAGTACATATACCACACACAAGAGATAGGTGGTGAACATGTCTTATATCTCATGAAAATTAAAAGTGAGATGAAATTCCCTTACATTAGGTCTGATACACTTCGTACATGTATGAAAATCTTGTATAATGGTTTTAAACAAATTATTAACATCCAAAAAATCATAATAATATTTATGATATCATATATGGTTCATTTATGACTTTATATTACATGTTTATTAATAATTTCCAAGTAAAATCAACATTTTGGGTAATAATCGCTTTTTTTATCATATGTGTTTGGAATTGTTATTCTTAATATTATTTCTTATATCATGATTTAATTACTTCAAAAATTAAAAACATGATTTATATATCATATATATTCAGACTATAAATATATATAATCGATAGATATATGAAATGTAATGCACCGTTAATGAAGACGGTAGGTCGTATGCACGCATGAATGTTGTTCCCGTTTTCTTATCATATTGAATGGGAACAAGTAAATGATATATATATATATATATATATTATAGTAGAATTATTATGTGATAAATTTCATATTTATTCAGTATATACATTTTTATAATAATTCTGAAATGGTTGTAGTTGTGGATGAATCTCATCACGTCGTGGAGACGGTAAGCCATACGTATGCAATAGTGATGATATCATTCCCATAATGGTTAAATGGTATGGAATTGGATGGAATATGAATTATATAGAGACAATATAATGTCATATTTATTATTTATATCCATTATATTTATCATTATACCCATTTAAATAATGTATATATCAAAAACTATTTACACCACGGTATGTAGATGGTAAGTCGTACGTACGCACGCATGGTTTTATTGCTTTTCATATAATGGGTAAAAGGAAGAATATGTATGTCCCGTAATAATAAAAACATCTCATAATATATTATTTGTGATATTTATTACTTTATAATGGAAACAACTTAGTAAAAGAAGTAGAATAATAAAGGAACTTTGAAATAGTTGGTAAAACAATTACTTATTCTTCAAGTGTCTCTTTTGGATTTGCACAAATGGACTCCATATATTGGATTTCTGGCCAAAGTATGGCCTCTTGGATGAAGTTAGGGAAGTTCAAAAGATATAGGGTAGGTTTGGTTTGAACTAATGGTATTTATATCTATGAATAAAAGAGAATGAGAAGTTCCCTTTTATAAGAGAGGGTAGGGTCACTTTAGGAAACTCCAAAACTATTAATTTAGTAAAATATTATTTTAAAATATCATTTATGACAATTTTGACAGTATTTATTATTTGACTTTTTAAAAAATAATAACAACTTGATTCCTTCAAAAAAACTACATTAACTCATCCCTAATATTTCATTTTCATCCAAAAAAATCTTGTATATTATTAAATGTTTCATATCATATTTGTTTTAATATTATTAATATCATTTAATTTACTCTTCCTTTAATAAATCAATTACTTCATTATCATTGTGTTGCTATTTAATTTAATTATTTAAAGTATAAAAATTATAAATAAATTATCATGATGTATATAAATATTTTATATTTCTAAAGACTATTTATAGTCAAATTTATCTTATGCATAACCCTACTTTAAAAATTATTTAGTTATTAAAATTTGAAAATGACATTTTTAACTCTTTTTTAAATAAAATATAACAAATGTTATAATCTAACACAAGTGGCTTAAAAATGATCATATTTTTTACCTAATGTTTATTTTGGTCAAAAAACACTTATCTAGTGAAATTAGGAACACTTTTAGGGTAATATTATATTGTTATAATATTATTTTTACCTTTTATTACCCTATTTACCTTTAATCGTGGTAAATAAAATTCAAAATTTATTATTCAAAAAAAATTATTTTGATCCTATTAGACCCAATTTTTCATACTTATTATAACCATGTATGTCTATTTTTCAAAATTCAATTCACATAAGTGATAAAATTACGTTTAATGTTAATCCTACAGATATGGCTAGAAGGCGAGTGAAAGAGATGTTCAAAATTTCAATAAATTTTACATCTAATTCTATTATAAAAATGGTTTCAATTACCTACATTCTATTGATATATTTATTATTTATATAATGTTACTTTAAATTTAATTTATATTAAAATAATTATTTAAATGAAAAAGTCAGTTATTAAAAACAATGCAATATTTTTCACTATTCATCAAAAATTAAAACTTTTTAGAAAAATACCAAATATTCACTCTAAGATAATTTTAATATTAAGAATTCAAAAATGAATTATATTTTGAAAAATAAAATTTAGAAATTTCATAATGTGGTTAATAATATTTATAACCACTTTTTAAATGGCTAATTTAGTATATCGTGGTACGCTCAAACTCGGTGTTGTGTGCAACGCAAACTATTCAAGATAACATACCATGAGATATTGGGATGTTACATTCTCCCATCATTCAATAAATTGAATCCTTTAAATTTTCAAATTTAAGTTCGGTAACTAAGGTTTGGCTATTCAAAAATTCCTTTATCGAATTCCCATGTTAGAATAAGGGTTGATAAAAGGTTTAATTTAAAATAAAGAATGGGAAGTACAAAATTTACCAATGATAACACATACAAGGGTTCCATGTAGGAAAACATGGACATGAAAGAAAAATATAACCACCAAGTTCTGATGGAGAGTGATAGATAACATGATTAGGAAAAAGTTACCAACCACACAGCTATAAATCGGCGATGATCCAAGGGACCATTTGATTCATCGCAAAAGAAAGTACTAAGAAAACATTTTGGGTTTTTAGATCCTTTCACTAGAGTTGAAGAATTATTTTACTATTCAGATAACCACTTAATGGTTTTCTTTCCATATCATAATCGTAATATCATCCTTCGGTTTTTCTTCGATCTATTTTCACTTCATCCCATACACCAATAAATGAACATTCAAAATGAAATTTTCATTCCTTAATCACTTTTAATAAATCATAAGGCCCTAAATTATTTCCTTAATCCTCTATATTTTTACTAAAACCAAAAAGTTTAGCCCAAAGTACCCAATAAATCATACTTTAACATTGAATAATAATATCCAATGTTCAAATTACTCTATTCCAACCTTAAGGACTTTCCAAAATACTTCTATCCAAATTAATAATCTAAAAAGGTCTCTAAATTTCCAAAATAAATCATAACATTAGGTTCCCAAAACAATGTAATGTAGTTCTAATTGACAAATACCTTTATAACATCAAAATATTAATGAATTAATTCATCCTTATAAATACTTGATAAAGATATATAGCAGTACAATCCTTATATGTCTCATGAATCTTATATCTATAGAACCATTAATGTAATAATTCTTGAATCCAAATACAAAATAACCTTAATTATTTTATTTCACTCATAAAACATTAACTACTCTCCAACATCTTATTCCTTAATACCCCATTCATCTCATTTTTCTTTTGTATCCTCTTCATTATCAGCAGTATAACCACTATATGTATAACCTTGTTGATTTTAACTATTGACCAAACTTCAAAGTATAATGTGAAAAACACTAATCATAGTGATATAGTCATGAAGAATCACTTATAGGATATCTAAATTGTGGAATATTCTTCTCAATCCATTTTTTCATAGGATTAACCTAGGTTATCCATTACCAAATCTAAAGGATTATATCTTATACTTAGACTTATCCTAAAATACATTCATAGGGTTATGTTTTCTAATCTATGTTTTCTAAATCTAATTTCCAAGGTTGTTGTTAAACTTCCTTTGATACCAAATGTAATTCCCTGACCCCAAAATCATGGAGGTAGTTCCTTATTTTAATACATTTGAATGATTATAAGGAATAAAATCCTAAAGGACCAATCAGTTTAGCAGTCTTGGAAAGTATATTACATACATGAAATTTACATTACAATTCAAAACATAATATTCAACATAGATAATCCTTTGATAATGCTATTATTATACTATATTAACCCTAAATATCAATCATAAAACACTTCTTGGAATCCTAGGAAATAAAACATAATAAATGGGTGAGATCATATGCTTCGTAAGGTTAAACAATATAGTAGAATCTTTCATAAATAAGAAAAAGCTTTTAAGGCAAGGTATAAAACTGAAACACAATACCTTCAAACATAATCTTCAATATAATATGGAAAGAATAAATAAATTATGAAATTTAAACATTCACATGGATATTATACTAGTTTAATTATCATATGTAATATCAATGTGGGTTCTGAGCACAGAAGAAGCGCATTAGTGGGTGTACCCAAATTTAATTTTAGCATTAACAATGATCAATCCGATATCCGTCATGATAATAAAACTATGGATCTTTAGAATAGAAAGAAGAATGAAAAATAAAGAGAGGAGTCTTATAACCATATATAGGATCATCATATGTTGGTTATAATTAATTTAATTAATTTACAAGAATTACCTTTATGAAATTCTCTCTTCGTTGATGTTTCTGGTCACGATCCAATGTGATCCATCATTGCATCATAGAATCCAAGTGTAGGATTCCTCTAGAAGTGATCCACACATGTTCCACATATCTTTGGACATCAATAAATGGATCTCCAGGTGCTAGCATGTAAGAGCATTCGCTTGCGATGTCCGCCTTCGATCACCTTGATCCGGTGGAGGTGGATCTCTCTCTCGTAGCTTGAGAGCATTCTTGGTGGAAAAATAATTCTCTCTTGGCTTGAGAGATTTTCCAAATCCATTGTGCACAACCCCAAAAAATTTCTAGGCTAATGAGAAATATATAATTCATATTTTTAATTATATATAATAATAAAATTAATTAATTACCCAAAAGAATTTATTAATTTCATTTAATTCTTTGTAATACCCCATGTCTAATAATAAAAGTTGACTATTATTATTATCTGACATACACCCAGTGAATTACACCTAATATTATTTAATTAAATAAATATTATTATTTCTCATAAATTCCCAGAAAAAAACACACGGTGTGTATATTTAATATACATGGTGTGTACTTTTGTTTTTCTATTTTTCATCATTTCCTCCACAATATTTATTGGACCTTGAATAATGGCTATTTATTTCTCTAATAAATATCACTACATTACTCACTAATAAATATATTATTTTCCCCAAAATATATTTTCTCGAATAACTAGTGTCAAAATAAATGCGATCATGCATTCTTGAATAATTATTAAACAACATTTAGGAATAATATTTATTCAACTTGTTAAATTAATATTTAACTAAGATACTTGGACACACTAAGTGTGTGACCCTCTAGGCCTCTTTCTTAGTGGCATTAGGCGGAGCCTGACTAAAGTCCAAGGTTATCATCTAGCAACACACCTAGACACCCATGGAGAAAGAGTTAATTCCACAATGATGTGTCACCTCCAACGAATTCTTACCGTGTAATTTAATCCCTTTTTCTCGATATCTTGAATCAAGTGGGTTGCATGTTAGTGCCATCAACCCATGTGATCGATTGTTCTTTCTTTGAATTTCTGGAATTGAACTTGCCCATTCCACACCATGGCCATGGATTTATTTAGGCTATATCAATTCCATCAAAGGTCATGAGATATCTATTTCTGTTATGGAACAGAAGGGATAAATCCTTTCACCCATTATCTATTAATGCAGTGTCACTCGTGACGCACCCAACGTATCCTACCTCACTGCAAACAGTGTGTCATCATGGTTTTCGTCAATAAATCTATGTGTGTGAGTTGTAATACCCATTAATAATAATCTTAAATTATAAGGACCAATACACACATCTGCAGATAGGAACAACCAATGACACTATGAAATGTGGATTTCCCACTGGCGGGTCTTGTTCTCATAATATCTACCTGGATATTACCAAGGGCGCACACCATGATAAGGTGCCTCAAAGTGTTAGGAGTCCTCACCCCTAATGGCCTATATTATTTGTGTCCCTCAAATAACATCATTCGGCTATAGAAAATATATTCAAGAACAGTGTTATGGAACTTCTAGGTTCTCATCATAGCAGAGATCCACTATGACTCTTTAATGCAATAGTTATCCTTAGAACATTATCACATGCATTGTCACACAGAAGAACAATCAAGATGTGATAAGGTATTTTCTAATGAATAAAGTATAAATTAGTTGGTTCTAGGCCACCAACTCCAATAGACTCCCACTTGGACTAGAGCCAACTGTTAACAACTTTTAACCCACTAGCTCTCACGTGATATTCATGTTTCTACTGAGATAGGCCTTTAGTCATGGGGTCCACCATGTTCTATTCCGTGGACACTCTACTCACTACAACTTCACCCCTTTGATAGAAATATCTCAAGAGGTAATACTTCTAGAGTATGTGCTTTGTCTGTTGATGTGACCTTGGTTATTTTTCAAGAGTCACTGCTGCAGTATTATCACAATACAATGTGATAGGATCTTTACTGTTAGGAACCACATCAAGCTCCTAGAAAAAGTTCCAAATCTATATATATTCCTTGGCTACATCAGAAGCCACTATATATTCGGACTCCACTTTAGAATCGGTGACAACTGGTTACTTTGAACTCTTCCAGCTCACAGCTCCTCTATAGAGACAGAAAACATATCCAGATTGCAACTTCAGATCATTCTAATTTGTCTGAAATCTAGCATCAGCATACCCTCTGATGAAAATCTCCTTGTCTCCTCCATACACTAGGAACATATCCTTAGTTATTCTCAGATACTTAAGGATTTACTTAACAATAGTCCAATGATGTTCTCCTAGATCTGCAAGAAATCTTCCTACCATGCTCAGTGCATAGGCAACATCAAGACTAGTATATAACATGGCATACATGATGGATCCTATAGTCGAAGCGTGTGGGATCCTACTCATTCTATATTTATCTTGTTGTGTTTGAGGACACATTTTCTTACAAAGTTGTAGGCCATGTGACACTGGAACAAATCCCCTCTTGGATTGTTCCGTACGAATTCTATTTAGTATCTGGTCAATGAATGTACCCTAACTTAGTCCAATCAGCCTCTTAGATCTATCATGAATGATCTTGATCCCTAGAATATAGGCTAATTCACCCAAGTCCTTCATGGAGAAACACTTGTTCAACCAGTCCTTAACTGACTGTAAGACCAGTACATCGTTTCTAATAATCAATATGTCATCAACATATACTACTAAGATAACGAATCCATTCCCATTAAACCTCTTATAATCACATGGCTCACATTCGTGCTTAATGTAACCAAAATCCGTTATGACTTCATAAAATCGAATGTTCCATGACCTAGAAGCTTTCTTTAATCCATAAATGGATTTATGTAACTTAAAAACCCATTTGGAATCACCGGGTTTTACAAACCCTTCTGGTTGTGTCATATAGACATCTTCCTGAATGTTCTCATTAAGGAATTTTGTTTTGGAATCCATTTTCTAAATATCGTAGTCATGGTAAGATGCTATGGAAAGTATTATTATTTTGTATTTAAACATGGAAACTGGTGATAAAGTTTCATCATAGTCAATTCCTTGATGTTGTCTGAATCCTTTTGCCACTAGCCTTGCTTTATAGGTGCTAACTTGACCTTCTATGTCCAGTTTTCTCTTGAATACCCATTTTTATCCAACAGGATTTACATCAATTGGATCATCGACCAGAACCTGGACTTAGTTCTGATACATGGAATCCATCTCAGAATTCATAGCTTCTAGCCATCTTGCAGCTTTTGATATTTCTACTACTTCTTTGTAGGAGAGAGGTTCATCATTATCCAACAATAATGATTCGCCATCCTCAGTGACTAGGAAACCAAATCTCTATGGTTCCCTTACCTCTCTTGAGATCCTACGCAGTAATCGTGTTTCTGGAACCTCTTCCACAGGGACCTGTGGAACTTGTTCCTGTACCAACTCCTATCTATCTTGAGTATCAACTTCTTCGAAGTCAATCTTTCTCTCACTATCCTTTTTGAGGATGTTCTCCCTTTCAAGAAAGATGGATTGTCTGGAAACAATCACTTTATTATCTGAAGGGTTATATAGGTAATATGGGATATCTTATAATGATACACCTCGTGCCCTGGGGTGCTAGTTTGTTTCCTGAGAAGGCCTTAACAAACAGCTCGCGTCCCCATACATGTGTGTGTGACAAAATGGGTTTCTTTACATTCCATAACTCATAGGGAATTATATTTTTTGCTTTAGTTGGTACTCGGTTTAATGTGTATGCTATAGTTTGTAATGCATATCCCCAAAAGGATAATGGAAGATCTGCATGACTCATCATCGACCTCACCATGTCCAACAAGGTGCGGTTCCTCCTTTCACTAACACCATTTCACTGTGGTGTATAAGGAGGAGTGAGCTGAGATATAATCCCAGACTCCCATAGAAGATCGATGAACTCTTGGTTCAGATATTCTCCACATCAATTTCATCTAAGCTTCTTTATCTTCTTACCAAGCTGATTATCTACTTCATTCATGAATTCCTTAAATTTCTCTAAAGCTTCTGACTTATACCTCATTAAGTAGAAATAGCCATATCTACTCAAATAATCAGTAAAATTAATGAAGTAAGAATATCCACCTCAAGCTTCTACTAGGAATGGTCCACACACATCCATGTGTACCAATCCTAGAATCTCTATAGCCCTTTTACCATGTCCACTGAAAGGCGTCTTGGTTATTTTACCTAGTAAAAAAGTGTGACATCTATCAAGTGGTTTTAGCTTAGTAGAGTCTAAATATCCATCTTGATAGAGCTTTGTCAAACACTTCTTGTTTACATGATTGAGATGCTAATGCCACAACTAGGTGATGTATGAGTCATGTGAGTTTGTTCCATTATTGATTGCCAACACTTGGTTTTCATAATTTAATATATACAAATCATTATTTAAATGTTCCATACCATAACATATGTTGTTCTTATAAGAGAAACAACCCTTATTTCCAAATTTAAAAATAAATCCATCCATATCCAATCAAGATAGAGAAATTATGTTTTTAGTAACACTAGGCACATAATAACAGTTTTGTAAAATCAAAATCATCCCAGTTTTCAATGAGAGATGGTAATCCCCAATGGACAATGTAGCCAGCCTTGCCCCATTAGTAGCTCAATGATCATCCTATCCTCTGGTAATATTTCTAAGTCTACTAGGTTCCTGTATTTGAATACAGATGTGAGCCCCACAAGCTGTATATAATACCCAATGTGTAGAAATGGGAAGATTACACTCGATAACGAACGCATCTTTAGCTTCCCCACGCTTTTGGGTGAAATTCCTCTTCTAGTGGATTTGCTTGACACATGAAAAACATACCACCTCTTGTTCCTTGCCTTGCCTCTAGATCTTTCCCTTCTTGTAGGGACAGCGTTCGGGGGCTTCAGACTGTTTATAAGTCTTTGGTCCCTTTCCCTTGTCCTAGCTTTTCTTATTCACCATAAGGACTGCAGGTTTGTCACACCCCATGTCCTTATCTACCTGAATAATTAAGTTCAGATGTTCCAATAGACTCTTCTCATTATTTCTCATGTTATAATTGAAAATAAAGATAGAGAAGGTCATGGGAAGTGATGATTAGATGAGATCTATATGCAAATCATCCAGTAACTTAATCCCTAAGATGTCCAAGCATTCAATGTAGCTAATAAGATTGAAAACATGAGGCCCAGCTGGCGCAGACTCTCCAAGGTTAGTTTTAAAAAAAGCATTGCATATCTCATATCTCTCCTGCCTCTCCTTCTCTTGGTAGAGATCCTTAAGGCGAGATATCTTTCTATACGCTTCCATGTTTTCATGTTGCTTCAAGAGCTCATTAGACATGGATGATAACATGAAACACTGGACATATGTGGCATCATCTATATGTTTCATGTAGAGAGATAGTTCATCATCACTGGCCTCTTTTCCAGGCACAACTAGAATAGGCTCCTCCAGCATGTTCAATTTCCTCTCATGGTGAAGGATGACGCGTAAACGCCTCTGCCATTCTTGGAAATTGGTGCCAATTAGAAGGTTTTCCTCCTCAAGTATGGTTCACAATGATATGTTTGAAGTCATTTTTCTTGTCATTTCTAAAAAATAAGATGAGAAAAGGTTTAGTAATTTATCAAGATAAAACTGAGACAAATAAATAAATTAATACTTTTTAGTCTCCCACTATTTTATCGAAATCCAATAGCCCTCACCATTGACTTTGAAATATTTTTTTTCCTAAATATTCTAGTGGAAATGATCTATATTTTCCTTCACATTACCCCAACTAGGGTTGGTCAAGCAACTTTAAGGGTTTTAGGTAGGCATTCCAAATTCCAATTGCATTAACTCGCAACTCCTTGATCCGATGAGTGGACTCCCCAATCCAGAAATCCTTTTTTTAGATTTCCTCAACCTTTGCCTCTTGGTTACACAAATTCCTACTATAGCAGTCAACCCTTGATGAAAACCAAGTCAAGTAAACCCAAAACCTTGAATTAGAATTCCCTGATAATTGAAATCACCCCAACTAGGGTTGGTCAAGCACTTTGAACTATGGTTCGATTCTAACCAAGATTATGGAAGGTTATACCGACTTGATATTTTCATTGAGGGATTTTATCCTTATACATAAATTTCCATTTTATTATCTTTTATTACATTATTTTTAATATTAATTGGGATATACTTAAGTGATTAACCATGTATAATATAATATTTACGCATAAGCCAATCTTATTATAGTTTCATCTTGCATGTTTGTTTAATTCATTAATTGTGTGATCGTGAAAACACACCCATAATAAATATACCATGAAACTGATAGAAATAAAATAAATGGTATGATCATGATATTTTTATATTGGTTAGTTTATTTAGTGGTTGATAAACTAACCCAAGACCTAGGGAAGAAACACCTTGAACCTTTTGGGTTCGTGTTTACAGCTTTCCACCTGTTCACCTTTGTATCTCCTTGGATTGGTTTCACCTTGACTCCTAACTTGAGACGCCTCCACTAGTTTCGGATCTCCATCCATTACATATATAGCATCCCGCCTTTTTATAACATAAACTTTCATTACATTACACAAAACTGAGGATCTTTAAGGTTTAGTGTCTTGGAAACCAGGAACATAATACATGAAAACAACATAAAACATTCTTCTTAAACACTTGAAAGGCTTCTCCTTATATTCATCCTAGGATCATTACTACATCTCATAACCTGGGGACATACATCAAAAGAACGGGTGAGCAGAAGGCCCAGTAAGGGAACAAGAGAAACATTTAACATGTGAACTTGAGATACATCAACTATGTCATGAAAAAGAACTTTAAGGCATGAGAAAGAAATCATGTGGCATATCATAATAAAAATAACATTTTTCATAACTTTAAGATGTGGCTACATCATTTAACATAGAAAATCATGAACATATCACCAAGTTCCATCCCCAAGGTGTCATTTGAAAATTACCAAGGTTATTCACCAAGATATCGTGAAAATTGTAATCTCTAGTGGTTACATCATTTCCCAATGCATTGGAGCGCTATCAGGGCGCACCCTTAAATTTTCCTTTTTTATCATGTGATCTACATATATCATCATCAAAAATTTCATAAATAACCCATATTGCATAAAATAAATGGGTTTCATTTCATAATCATAACTTTTTAAAAACTGCTTTAAAGACATGATCTTTACGTCACTTTAAACCCACGGAAGGGGAGAGCGGGTTTCATGTATGTAAATCCCAGAATTTAAAATAGAACATTTTGGTATATATATGAATACCCCTATAGAAATAAGAGCTTTGAGTATTCACTTTATAACATAAAATAATTTTGAAAAAAGAGAGAGGCGTTTTGTGATGAAAATTCTGCAGCATAACGACTATGTTTCAGTGTTTTAGAAAACATTGAAAAGAGAGGGGACATGGTTAAAATATTCATAAATGACCCATAAAACAGTAGAGGGACAGAATAATAAGGATACATGAACATGGTAATGAAATTTCAAGGACATACCATTTGAAATGAGAAACATGGAAGGAAGACAAAAATTAGATTTCTCTTATGAAAATTCGGCAGCCTAACGGCGTCACTTAAAACTTCTAAAAATGAATTGAAGAGATAAAATAGGGTCTCTAATAATATGAAAATAAATGATCAGTATGATAGATATAGAGATCATACCCCGACATAATGAAATGTAACTTGAAAGACTTGACCAGAAAATATAACTTGAAAAAGAGAAGGGTGAACGAATCCCTTAAAAATTCGGCAGCCTAACGGCGTCACTTAAACTTCAACAAAAATGAATTGATGAGATCAAATAGGGTCTCTCATCATATGAAAATAAAATTTCAGTATGATAGATTTATAGATCATACCCCAACATAATAAAAAGGAACTTGAAAGACTTGACATGAAAATAGATCTTGAAAACGAGAAGGGTGGAAGAATCCCTTAAAAATTCGGCAGCCTAACGGCATCACTTAAACTTCAACAAAAATAAATTGATGAGATAAAATAGGGTCTCTCATCATATGAACATAAAAGTTCAGTATGATAGATTTAGATATCATACCCCAACATAATTAAAAAGGAACTTGAAATACTTGACATGAAAGTAGAACTTTGAAAAGAATGAGAAGGGTGAAAGAATCCCCTTAAAAATTCGGCAGCCTAACGGCGCCACTTAAACATTCTTAAAACGAATTGATGAGAGAAAGATGGGGTATCTCATCATATGAACATGAAAAGGGAAGTAATATGAATATATAAGAACATCCTCCAACTTAAGAACATGGAGTATAAAAGAAATGACATAAAAGAGATTACTTGAAAAGAAGAGAGAGGTCGGATCCCTTACCTTAAAATGTAACTCTTAAAACTCAAAGGTTGGGACCTTGAGGGCTTGGGGGAACCTTGGGAGGACTCCTTGGGAGGTAATGAGACCAGAACTTCGTTGGGGGAGAGTGGGGAGTCGAAAGGATGAGAGGATTGCTTGGTATTTATAGGGAAAGTGAGGGGACAAGGCATTAATGGCCAAGGGACACCTCAAAAGTGGTTTTCTCAAAAGCCTGGGCCCTCCCATGGTACTTCCAATGGAGTTAGGCCACATGGGGCCCCCAATACAATAATTCATAACCTTTGGTCGGCCAACCCATAAAATATCTCATGACATCATCATGACACAGTTATGATGTCATTAAACATACTGAAACCCTAAAACTGTATTTTTACTATTCACTGAAAATTCAACTTTCTCAGAAAAATCCCAAAATATCACCTCAACCAAATATCAATGCTTTGATTTCAAAACTGAACTCCATTTTATAAAAATAATTTTCTAAATATTTTTAATTTAATTTTTAAATAAATACACTATTCACCGAAAATTCATTTTTTCAGAAAAAACCCCAAAAATTACCTTAACATAATATTGATGCTCTGAGTTCAAAAATGAAATCCATTTTATAAAAATAATTTTCTAAATATTTATATTTTAATTTTTAATTAAAAAACACTATTCACCCGAAAAAACTAATACTTGAATAATAATATATGAAACCGTTATTTAACCATTTTATTGAATCACATTACTTAATCAAGGTGCCTAGATTATATTAATACTTTATTTAAGTGGGATTACTAATCCATTTGGTCACATTACTAATACTAAGTATAAAATCACTATTCATAATTTACTATTCATCAAAAATCAAGTTGATCTTATTAGACTCTAAATTTCGTATTGGACATAATTGTAGAAGACCATTTTTTGAATATCATTACACGTTTTTAATTATTTAAGGTTTACATAAACTTTTCTTAAAAAATCCTTTTTCTAAAATTCATCAAAAATATGCATACTATATTTATCCGGTCATTTGAAAATTCATAAACATTATCATAAGAAGAAATCCCATTTTTTATTTAAAACAAAGGATTACACAAGGCAGTTACGGTCTCCTTACATATCCCCTTATCACACCAGCATATGACCTAAGTGTAAGGTGTTCTAAGGTGAGAGAATCTGAGGGAGTCTTGGCCAACATCGCACGAGTAGTAATTTCTATTAGTTTGAACTTCTCGCGAAGGCGATTTCGTTCTAACTTCACACGATGAAGTTCGGCTTGGGTTTGGTCCAGAGAAAAGCCCAGTGGTGCTACCTCCTTCCCAAGTTCTGTTAGATGGGCTTCGATCGGTCCAAGACTACTGGGTGAGGCCATCAAATCTTCTTTCTATAATAATTAACCAAGATTACTTGTATTTAGATACATTAATCAAAACATTTAGTTTCCAGCGGTTATATTGACCAATGGTCATATAACAGTCAAAACCCAATGGTCTCATTTTAATTTTACTCATGTTATCAAATGAAATATTTTTGTTGAGTATAAAAAAATAACACACAAAATTAGGAAACAAGATTTATTCAAAATTTTGGGTCGTTACAACATATGATTTTATTCACTCGTAGTTGAGGGGTAAAATAGGGTTTTATATAAAAGAATCCTTGGGCACATAGGACCTACATATTAATGATGTAATTCCCCAACCCTAGTTACCCAGAGTCAATGCTTTATTACATAACATTGGAATGATATAATGAATCATGTCCCAAAAGACCGATCAGTTTATTAATATTGGAAACAAGATGCATACATAAGTTCAACATTACAACTTGAAAAGAAATACAACACTAATTTATTCCATTAGAAACATCCAAGCCTCCTAGATTATTCCTGTAAGTCACTCATAACTAACTTCTTTATATCCTGGGAAAATGAAAAATAAGAAAGGGGTGATCTCAAATGCTCGGTAAGGGTAAGCAATACAGCAAAATATAACATAAAAATTAGGCATGGTGAATAATTAAAAACAAATTACTTTAAAAATAATAAACATGACCACTTTATGGCAGGAATATGAGTTGAGTAAATAATTCCATAATAAAACATAGTCATGGGTATTCTACTAGTAGAATAACCACATGAACCATCATTATTATTTTCATAATGAGGGAATGTATAATGCCGGACATTCTGAAACATCTTGACAAGGCCTCGGCCAATATGTCTAAAAATGATTTAGGCCTCGGCCAAAACTATATATCAAATTGGGAAAGTCCTCAGCCAATTCCAAATTTAATTGTCTCATGAGACCTACTGATGCACCGAGGATCTATAGCAGGCTCCACCCATCACATACTAAGTCCAATACATTCCTCATATGAAAATGTTGAAACATAACATAATCATTCGTATTAAAACTAGCATACGAAATGTCAATAATTTAACCATAAACCATGAATGGTATAAAAATAACACATTCATAGTCAAACATATCACAAAACCATAAATACAATATGGAATATTTGTATCATAATAAATCAACTTCAAAAAAGTGTAAAATTTATCAAAGGATGTTGACATAGATGGAATCAAAACTATTTGAGAGAAATATCTCTTTCTATTTTGAAATAAGTTAAAAGTCACATAATTATAAAATAAAACATTTATTTTGAAAATATTCTTATAATATTATAAGGGAAGATTTTATGATGTTATAACAGCGGAAAATATCCACACCCTTCATATAAGTTAAAAAAGACATTCTTACCTTAATTTTGTCGAAAAGGGTCATAAAATATCTTGTTTGGAAAACAACGGAAAGATTCCTTTAAAAACATATAAGGTCAAATAATGGTATAAATGACTTTAACACATAGTCTATTAAATAGTAAAAATGTTTTGAAATACATTTTTATGAAAATACGGATGTGGATGATAAAGAGGTCCCAGTAGATACTTACGTAAAAACAACCTCAGATAATAAGGAGATTATGAAATTAACCCTTACCTTGTACTTTTCCTTGTTAAAGGGTACATTAACATTCTGTATAATAGTTAAATCATTTTTATTAAATTATACAAGAACCATATATGTAAATATGATATCATATATGTTCTTCTAATATTTCTTTGTTAATAATATTTTAGTAGTATCATCATTTCGGGTGTTAACGGATTCATTTTCCTTTATATTCTTGGTTATGTAATTCATGTTTGTTATGAATATGATGTATTTGATTTGTATACAGAATGATATTAAGTTCTTAAACATTATTTTTAATCATAAAATGAAAATTATTCTTGAATGATTACAATGGGGAATGAATCTCATCGCGTTTGTGGAGACGGTAATCCGTATGTACGCATGAGCGACAATATCATTATATTGATGGAGAAATAATATGTAATTGGATGGTATATCATATATAAAGAATAATCAACATTTTATATTTATTATTTACATCAGTTATACTCATTATTATACACATCCAAATAATAGAGTTTTTTAATAACTAACTACACCACGACGTGGAGACGGTAAGCCGTACATAAGCACGTATGGAGACTTTGTCATTTATATGATTGATAGAATAACGAATATGGTTTTACCATATTTATAATAACATCACAGTATGTATAAGTTACTAGATTTATTATTTTGGTATGAAAACAACAAAGAAATAGGAAGTGGAAGAAGGAAAGAACTTGGAAGAGGGTGGTGAAATTATTACCTCTACTTCGGTTATTTCCTTTTAAGTTGATCAAAAGGGTTCCTTAGGTTGTATTTATAATCAAATTAAGGCCTCTATGTTGAATTGAGAGAATTTGGGAGGATATTTGGGTAGGTTTTGTCATAACCAAAAGGCTTTGGAGGTGTGAAATTAAGAGAAGGGGAAGTGACCTTTTATAAGAGAGGTGAGGGTCACTTTAGGAAAAGCTTGAAATATTATTTTATAATAAAATCATTTTCAGTTTATAATGGCTCAAAAATGAATTATTTCAAATATAAGGTGGGTATGTGTCGAAAAACTCTCAATAAATAGGTTTTATACAGGTTTAGGTCATCATATTAACCTTATCTTTTAGATTTAACACTTAGTTAAATAGTTTGACATTTACCATGTCTCTTTGTATTTTTATATTATATGGTTAATAAACTTACTATAACAAGCTAAGAAAACCCCAAGTGGTTCATTATTAATATATATAACCTTATCTAATTTCTTTTGATGAACCTTATATTTTTATGAATATTATATCATTTAATAATATAATATTTGTTTTAAAAACACATTTATGTCAATTTTGACACTATTTAGTATTTTGTTTTTGTTAAAGTCATAACAGTATGATTACTTCGAAAAAAATTCACTTAATAAACCCTAACATGTCATAGTAACCTATAAAATTAGTTTAATTTATCAATAGTCTCAAATTAGATTTCTTTGGATATTTATAATATCAATTATTTTAATCTTTCATTAATAAGGTAATTACTGCATCATCATTGTGTCATAAATAAATTTAATTATTTAATGTCTAAAATTTATAAATAAACTATCATTATATAGAAAATATTTTTAGCTTTCTAATGATATTTATAGTTGAATTTATCTTATGTATAACCCTATATTAAAAAAGTTTTAGTTATCAAAACTTGAGTTTAACACTTTTAACTCTTAAATTAAATAATAATAAATCTCTTAATCTAATCCAAGAGGACCAAAAGGGTCATATTTTATTCCTAAGGTTGTTTTTGGTCGAATTACACTTATCCAATAAAATTATGACATGTTTTAGGGTAATAAAAATACCATTTTTACCTTTAATTTCCATATTTACTTTTAACCGTGGTAAATAAAAGTTAAAAGTTACTATTCACCAAAAAATTATTTTCATCTTATTGAACCACATTTTACTTACTGATATCAACCGTGTCTCTCGGATTTTTGAAATTCAATTCACAGAAGTGGTAAAATTATGTTTTATTCAAATTTGCAAATGCTCCTAGGAGGTGGGTAAAAGACGGTAAAAAGTTCAATAAAATTTTTATATATCTAAACTTATTATAAAATGACTCAAATGAATTACATTGAACTTATATAGGTGTTATATATCTATTTTGACCTAAAATAAAATTAAATAAAATAAATAATTATTTAAATAAAAATTTGGTTCTAACCAATAACGCAGTGCTTTTCACTATTCATCAAAAATTGAATGTTTTCGGAAAAATACCAAAAATTCTCCCTAAGCTAATTTCGATATTCTGAATTCAAAAATGAAGTCCATTTTGAAAAATAAAATTTATAAAATTTCAAAAAGTGGTTATTACTATTCATAACAGCTAGTTTGATCGGTCGCGGTGTATTAGAATTTCAAAGTTGCGTACAATGCGAGCTATTACATTATCCATTGATGTTTCTGATCACGATATGATGTGATATGCCGTTACGTTGTAAAACCCAAGTGTAATATTCCTCTAGCAGTGGTCCACACGTGCTCCATGTATCTCTGTAAGTCACCAAAGGGATCTCTGGGTGCTAGCACGGAAGAGCCTTCGCTTGCGATGTCCGCCTTCGATCATCATGATCCGGTGGAGGTGGATCTCTCTCTCATAGCTTGAGAGCGTTCTTGGTGGAAAAAAATTCTCTCTTGGCTTGAGATCTTTTTCCAAATCCATTGTGCACAACCCCAAAAAATGTCTAGCCTAATGAGAAATATATAATTGGGATTTTTAATTACACAGAATAATAAAATGAATTAATTACCCGAAAGCATTAATTCATTTCATTTAATTCTTAGTAATATCACATTTCTAATAATAACAGTTGACTATTATTATTATCTAACATGCACCCAGTGAATTACACCTAACATTATTTAATTAAATAAATAATATTATTTCTCATAAATTTCCAGAAAAAAACACACCGCGGGTATGTTTAATATACACGGCGTGTACTTTTGTTTTTCCATTTTTCTTTATTTCCTCCACCACATTTACTAGACCTTGAATAATTGCTATTTATTTCTCCAATAAATATCACTACATTACTCGCTAATAAATATATTATTTAGCCCATAATATATTCTCTCGAAAAACTAGTGTTGAAATAAATGCGATCAGGCAGTCTTGAATAATTATTAAACCACAGTCGGGAATAATATTTATTCAACTTGTTAAATTAATATTTAACTAAGATACTTGGACACACTTAGTTTGTGGACCTCTAGGCCTCTTTCTCAGTGTCATTAGGCAGAGCCTGCCTAAAGTCCAAGGTTAGTGTCTAAAAATTTTCCAAGGCAGCTATAGAGAAAGAAGTTAATACCACAATGACGTGTCACCTCCTACAAATGCTTATTGTGTAATGTGATCTCTTTGTCTTCATATCTCGAATCAAGTGGGTTTCATGCTAGTTCCATCAACCCATGTGCTCGATTATTCTTTCTTTGACTTTCCAAAATTGAACTTTTCCATTACTCACCATGGACATGGATTTATTTAGGCTATATCAATTCCATCAAAGGGCCTGAGATATCTACTTCTGTTATGGAATAAAAGGGAAAAATCCTTTATCGCATTATCTATTAATGCATTATCACTCGTGACACACCCAACGTATCCTACCTCTCTACGAATAGTGTATCATCATAGTTTTCATCAATACATCTAAGTTTGTGAGTTTTAATACCCATTAATAATAATCTTAAAGTCTAAGGACTAATACACACATCTGGATATAGGAACATCCAATGACACTATGAAATGTGGATTTCCTACTGGAAGGTCTCGTTCTCATAATATCCTCCAGGATATTACCAAGGGCACACACCATAAGAAGGTGCCTCAAAGTGTTATGAGTCCTCACCCCTAATGGCCTTTATTATTTGTGTCCCTCAAATAACATCATTCGGCCATAGAACATATATTCAAGAACAGTGTTATGGCACTTCTGGGTTCTCATTATAGCATGGATCCACTATGACCCTTTAATGGAATAGCTATCTTTAGGACATTATCACATGCATTTTCATGCATAAGAACAATCAAGATGTGATAAGGTATTTATTAATGAATAAAGTAAAAATTAGTTGGTTCTAGGCCACCAACTCCAACAATCAATAACTAATCTCATAATGATGGAATTCATAATGTCGAACATATTAACTATCAAGATATATCCTCTAGATTTATATTGTGAAGATAGTTCCCCATGATAGTTTTAAGTATGTGGGTAGAAAACCGTATGATTTGTTTCAATATCTATCCTCCTGGAAAGATAGATATTGTCATAATTTATCCTTGTCACATTTTAAGTCTATGGGTAGAAACCTGTCTGATTTGTGTCAAGATCTATTCTCCTGACAATTTAAAACTGCTTAGAAATGAACACGAAGGGTTTGTCACCAATGGATTTTCTCTCATGAGACCTACCACTGAATCGAAGAGATATAGCGATCCTCGCCCATCACTTACTATGTCTAGTGCATTCCTCAAGTTAAAATGGTGGAATATATATAATATAAACATTTTTAATAAAAATTAGTATATAAAATATAAATATTTTAACCATAAACCAAAAAAGGTATCTAAATAGAACATTTACAATCAAACTGATCATAAACCATTCAATAAAATATGGTAAATGATATCATAAGAGATCAACCTCAATTAATCATGAGATAAAACAAAGGATGTCAACATAGATGAAAATACTTTATTAAAATCATTAAAAATATCTTGAGACAAATAATTTTTTTCATTAAAATCATTTATTTAAACAAAAAGTACTTATAAAAGAAGACATTTAAATATATATTTTTGAATCAAATTTTCCCATACCACTTTTAAAATTTTGAAAAAAATTAAAAAATTAAAACATTCATATATATATATAAATCTTTAAAAACCATTTTTAAAATATGGACATTAATGAGAATGATTTATAAGGATAAATATTTAAAACATTTAAAATGATGTTTTAGTTAAAGAGTACCATACATAAAAAATTAAAAAATATTCCTTTTGAAAATATTCATGATAATATCAAGAATATTGATATTCATGATAATATCAAGAATATTGAAATAGAGAAAGGATTAATTATTTAAACATTCAAAGTGTCTCATACCACTTTGAACATTTAAATAATAAGCCCAATATATTCAAATGAATCTTTAAATACCATGAAGATAAATTTATTCATGATATAAAATATAATAGGGGTAGTAAATACACCACATATAAGATATAGATGGTGAACATGGCTTATATCTCACCAAAATTAAAAGTGAGACAAAATTCCCTTACATTAGGTCTGATACACTCCATACATGTCTGAAACTCCTGTATAATGGTTTTAAAAATATTATTAAATTCTAAAAAAATCATAATAATATTTATGATATCATATATAATTCATTTATGACGTTATATTACCCGTTTATTAAAATTTCTAATTTAAAGCAACATTTTGTGTAATAATCGCTTTTGTTTATCGTAAGTGTTTGGACATGTTATTCTTGATCTTATTACTTATATAATGATTTACTTACTTAAATAATGTAAAAAAAGATTTATATATCATATATATTCAGAATATAAATATATATAATAGATAGATATATTAAATGGAATGCTTTATTCATGGAGACGGTAGGTCATACATACGCATGAACGTTGTTTCCATTTTCTTATCATATTGAATAGAAGAAAGAAAATGATATATATATATATATATATTATTCCAGTAGAATTATTATGTCATAAATTTCATATTTATTCAGTATATATATTTTTATAATCATTCTGAAATGGTTGTAGTGGTGGATGAATCTCATCACGTCGTGGAGACGGTAATCCATACAAACGCACAAGCAATAATATCATTACCTTAATGGTTAAATGGTATGGAATTGGATCGAATATAAATTATAAAAAAATAAAATCATGTTATAATTATTATTTATATCCATTAAATTCATCATTATACCCATTGAAATAATGTATATATGAAAAACAATTCACACCACAGTTTGGAGATGGTAAGTCGTACGTACACACATATGGTAATATTTCTTTTCATAGGATGGGTAAATGGAGGAATATGGTTATCCCATAATCATAAAAACATCTCATAATATATTATATTCGGTATTTTTTACTTTATTATGGAAACAACTTAGTAAATATAAGTATAAGAAGAAAAGAACTTTGAAAGAGTTGGTAAAATAATTACCTCTTCTTTGAGTGTCTCCTTTTGATTTTCACAAAAGGACTCCATATGTTGCATTTCTTCCCAAAGTATGGCCTATTAGATGAAGTTAGGGAAGTTGGGAGGATAAATGGGAATGGTTTGGCTGAACTAAAGGGATTTATATGTGTGAATAAAAGATAATGAGAAGTTCCCTTTTATAAGAGAGGGGAGGACACTTGAGGAGACTCCAAAACTATTAATTTATTAAAAATTTATTGTTGATTTTAAATAGCTCCAAAGTGAGTTATTTAGAATATGAGATGAGGATGAGTCTAAATACTATAAACCAACTAATTTTAGACATGTTTAGGTTACAAAATTAACCTTATATTTTGGATTTAACCCTTAGTTAAACAATTTAACTCTTACCATGACAACTTATCTTTTTACACTATAGGGTTAATTTAGTTACTATAAAATGAAAAAAGAACCCCAATTTGTTCATTTATGACATATTCAACACTATCCTAGTTACTTTTCCTAATTCTATATTTTTAGGGAATCTATATCAATTAATAAAATATTATTTATTTTAAAATATCATTTACGTCAATTTTAACACTATTTATTATTTGACTTTTTAAAACTCATAACAACTTGATTCCTTCAAAAAAAATAACTCATCCCTAATATGTCAATGTCATCCAAAAAATTATTGGATGGTATTAAATTTTTCATATAAAATTTATTTTAATATTATTAATATCATTTAATTTATTCTTCCTTTAATAAATCAATTACTGCATCATCATTGTGTCACTATTTAATTTAATTATTTAAAATATAAAAATTATAAATAAATTATCATTATGTATATGAACATTTTATATTTATAAATAATATTTATAGTCGAATTCATCTTATGTATAACCCTATTTTAAAAATTATTTAGTTATTAAATTTTGAATATGACATTTTTAACTCTTTTTTAAATAAAATATAATAAATGTCCTAATATAACTCAAGCGCCTTAAAAAGGATCATATTTTTGACCTAAGGTATATTTTGGTCTAAACTCACTTATCCAATAAAATTAGGATCCTTGTTAGGGTAAATTTATATTATTATAATATTATTTTTACCTTTAATTACCCTATTTACCTTTAACTATGCTAAATAAAATTCAAAAGGTACTATCCACCAAAACTTATTGTGATCCTATTAGACAAAATATTTCATATTTATTACAACCATGTATGTCTATTTTTCAAAATTCAATTCAAAAAAGTGATAAAATTACATTTAATGCTAATCCTGCAGATGTGGCTAGAAGGTGGGTAAAAGAGATGTTCAAAAGTTCAACAAATTTTTATATCTAATTCTACTATAAAAATGATTCTAATGACCTACATTGGATAATATATGTATTGTTTTTATATTGTTAATTTAAAATTAATTTAAATAAAAATAATTATTTAAATAAAAATTTTAGTTATTAACAATAATGCAGTATTTTTCACTATTTATCAAAAATTGAAACTTTTCAAAAAAAATACCAAAAATTCACCCTAAGATAATTTTGATATTTTGAATCCATAAATATAGTCTATTTTGAAAAATAAAATTTATAAATTTCATAATGTGGTTAATACTATTCATAAACACTTTTTAAATGGAAAATATAGTATATCATGGTACACTCGAACTCAGTGTTGCATGAAACGCAAGATATTGGAGATAAAATACTGTGAAATATTGGGGTGTTACATATTTGATAAGTTTAGAGGGTCTTGTTGGTTTTCTAAGATTGACCTACCATCTGAGTATCACTAATTGAGAGTTCGATAAGGGGATATACCTAAGACAGCATTTAGAAGTTGATATGCTCATTTCGAGTTTCTGGTTATGTCATTCGGTATCACTAATTCTCCTATGTTGTTTATGGATTTGATGGCCTATATTTTTCATCAGTTTTTGGACTCTTTTGTTGTTGTGTTCATGGATTGTATTTTTGTGTACTCTAAGTTATAGAAGGAGCATATGTACCATTTGGATATCATTCTTTGAACCTTGAAAGAACATCATCTGTATGGTAATCTTTCAAAATGTGAGTTTTTCATACGGGAGGTGAAGTTTCTAGGGAATGTGATATATAAGAGGGTAATCTTAGTATATCCTAAAATGGTATAGGTGGTTATGTCCTAGGAGTGGTTTAGAAATGTGTTTGAGATCTTGAGCTTCTTTGGTTTGTATATTTATTAAAGATGGTTTGTTCAGGAATTCTCCAATATTACATATTTGATGACAGATTTAACCCATAAGCTTGTAAAGTTTTAATGGAATGAAAAGGGTCGGAGTTCTTTTTTTGAGTTTAATTTTAGGTTAACGTCACCACCAATTTTGATTCTTCTAGAACCAGGATCAGGTTATGTTTTTTATGCGATGCTTCTGGTATGGGTTTAGGATGTGTCTTGATGTAAGTGAAATAGGTGGTGGTTTATGGATCTCACCAGTTACACCCTCATGAGAAGAACTACCCTACCAATGATCTTGCGTTTGTAGGATCGAAATATAATATGAGATGCTCAATATACAAGAGGGGGGTGAATTGTATACTTTAAAAATTCCTTTGGAACCTTTAAAGTTAGTTATGAATAACTAAAGTTTCCTTAAGAAAAGGAAAGGGCTAAGTTTAACAAAGTTAAACTAAGTAAATTCACAATACCTCTAACACTGAACTAAACTTGGAAAGAGATTCCAAAAGTAGGTTCCGGAAATATGGTTCCGGAAAATAAAACTTAACAAAAGTTACAATATGAGATTCTACCTTAAAGAGTATAGAATCTAAATGAATCAGAGTAAGTAAGGAAGTATAAGAAAGTTATACTTTCCTTAAGATACAAATTTCAGCGGAATAAAAACAAGTAGTAAAACTACTAGTAACAAGATAATAGTCTTTTAACCCAAAGAGAAGGGTATCCAACAACCTTGGATAAAGTTCCCTTGATTTATACTTTCAAGCAAGTCTGTCTTACCCACACCAGGGTAAGCCCTCGATACGAAGATCGGTGTCTCTGTCTTGCTATCCCCGCAAGCCCTCAACTTCAAGGTAGTTGGCAACCTCTGTCCTCCTCAGCAAGGAAGCCCTCGAACTTTAAGGTAGTCGGCAACCTCTGTCCTCCTCAGCAAGGAATCCCTCGAACTTTAAGGTAGTCGGCACCTCTGTCTTCCTATCCCCGGAATCCCTCGAATGTAATCACCAACATTCGGAGTCGCACGAAGCTTTGAGAGTTAATAAGAGTCTCTCTCTCTAGAAATCACTTCAACAGCATGTATGCACAAAGTCCAAATTTTTCATCCATCTGTTAGCCAACAGCAACGAGCTCTTTCAAATGAGCTCCTATTTATAGGTAAGGTCGGCTCCTTCTCCAACGGTCATATTTTCCTTAAAGATCGGAGGGACCTGTACACGTGTCACTTAGACAACGGTTAGTTTATAACAAAATGGACGACATCGTTTTATAACAAAACAAGTGTAACAGAATGTACGACATCGTTTTAAACTCTAACATAAAGGTTCAGAATGAAAACTTCGGAGTGAAGGTTCGGAGTGTATAAAACAATGATAATCAGATTCTGTTTAATAGGTGAATTCGGAATGAGAATTCGGAATACGAATTCGTCATCAGAAATCGTAATGAGAATTCATCATCAGAATTCGTAATGAGAATTTGTCATCAGAATTCGTAATGAGAATTCGTCATCAGAATTCGTAATGAGAATTTGTCATCAGAATTCGTAATGAGAATTCTTTATCAGAATTCGTAATGAGAATTCGGAATGAGATTTCTTCATTAGAATTCGTAATGGGAATTCTTCATTTGAATTCGTAATAAGAATTCGGAATGGGATTTCTTCATTAGAATTCGTAATGAGAATTCTTCATCAGAATTCGTAATGAGAATTCTTCTTCAGAATTCGTATCCTGAATCTGGAATAGAACTTAGTCAGAGTTTATATCCGGAATTCGGAATGAAACTGCCTTATAGTTCTTGTCCAGAATCCGAACCCTAAAACAGAATTCTTTATATCAAAGTTTCAATGATTCCGAGAAAATGAATCCGAAACTTATACTTAAGAAAAATATGGAAGAATATATGATAAGGATAATTTTTCTTATAAAAGAGATTTTCCTTATAAAAGCAATTTTCCTTATAAAAGCAATTTTCCTTATAAAAGCAATTTTCTTAAAGATAAGGTGTTTGTGATTTTCAAAACAAGAAGGAATGGAAAAGTCATAAGGAAAACCTTATTGACTCAACAATCTCCCCCTTTTTGGAAAGCACAAACATCCTTATGAAAAACAAAAAATTCTAAGAAGAAAGAAACATATTAATGCTTATCTCCCTTGTTTTAAGGATATAGATGAATACGACTAACTCCCCCTTAGGCTTTGAAACTCTAAGGATCGTATTCATATTTCCGGAGTGATATTTCATAAGAAAGTATTCTTTAAGAAAAACTCCCCCTTAAACAAACTCTTATTAGAGTTCTTTTTCCTTGGGTATTTTTTCTTTCTCCCCCTTTGATAAACTCTTATTAGAGTTCCTCTTTTTCTTAAGGATCTTTTCCTTCTCCCCCTTTGTGATTTTCAAAAAGAATTGGAGGGAATGGAAAAAAAATAACGAAGTACCTGAAAGATTATTAATGACAACAATAGAAACAACAAGCATAATTCTCATTAGATTTGAAATGTCAGCAACAAAAGAATTACAACAAAAAGATCGGATTGGGTTATTTCGGATCTTTCTCCTTCGACATGAGCCCCTTAAGAATCGTCTTGATCTTCTTCAAGTCTTTGTGATCTTCTTCTGCTTGCTTCTCTAAGACGACTATTCTTGTGGACTGAGCTTCAATTTTTTCTTCCTGAGCCTTCAGTTTTTCTTCCTGAGCTTGGATCTTTTCTTCCTGAGCCTTCATCCTTACTTTAAAATCGATCCAATGATCCCTTTCAAATTTCCAATTCTGAGAAACAGAATTCAACTTCATATTCAGATCCCTGACTTCTTGGATCCGGAAGTTCTTTTCTTCAGTCAGCTTTTCTTCAAAGGAGGAAGTCAGCTCATTAAACTTCTTGTCCTCGGTTTCAAAGGCATCCTTAACATTATCTTGAAACTCATCGAAAAGCCTCATCTCTTCCACAGTCTTCTTAGACCAGCTTGTCATTCTCTTGAAAGATCTTTTATGGGCTTCGTAACCAATAAAGAAATTTTTGAACTGGGCTTAAATCTCAACACACTTATCCATAACCATGGATACGGAGTCTGTTTTCAGATTCAACGCATGTTGGAGCATCTGGCATCGAGAATCAATACTTGAGAAGGTCGGAATGGTTCCCACCAACTTCTTCAAAGACTGAACAACAAAATCATGCCCCAACGAAGATGACTCCGAATCTGAAATCTTGCTCGGAGAATTTTCTTCCTCAATAAGCTCCAACTTCCTCTTAGAAGAACCACCAGCTGCCTTTCTCATCCTCTTTTCTGAACTCGGAGTATCAGTAAGAATTTGTTTCCCCTTATCTTTTTTCGGAATAGAATCCTGTTCCGGAGTTTTCTTCTCACTATCAGAGACTTGAACAATATTATCTTCCTCATCAGCAACTTCCTGAACAGTATCCTCTACATTTTTCATCTGAGAAATATCATGTAAAAGTTGTTCTTCTTCTGTATGATAGGAAACTTCCTCTTATCCTTTCTCTTCTTCCATTGCTGGAGTAACTAGTTTTGAGGATTCAGCTTCTGATGTTCGGAGCGATAAGTGTTCCGAAGGAGTTCCCTTGTACTCATCTACTTGTTTTAGTACATCTCTTGTCTCACTACTTCCTTTAGCAGCCTCTTCAACTTGTTCCACTTGCTCTACTTCCTCAGTATTCGTAGCAACAGCCTCTTCCGGAGCAACAAGATTTCTTCCTGGAGTCTCAGGTAGAGATTCCAGGGAGAAAGATCTCGGAACTGGGATAGTTGCTGAAACCATTTCGTTGAACTTCAACAAAGCTTGAACAGCCTCGGCTTCTGACATCTTCTTCTTAAGCTTCTTTTCCTTAGCTTGTTTCTCGAGCTCATCAGCAGCTTTCTCCTTCAAAGCTTTATCTTCCGCAGGGTCCAATCCGAACTGCGGATCCCCTTCTTTCCTCGTTTCTTTATCTGCTCCCAACTTTGCAACAACCTCATCAGGATAGGTCTTCTTCTTCTTAGGCTTTGGTGGTGTGGAGTGGACTTCCTTAGACTTGGGTTCCTCGGCTTCGACAACCACTTCTTTCAGCTTTCTCTTCCTTACCGGCTTAGATGATTCCGGATCAGCAACTTTCGGAGCCACTTCTTCTTGAGGAGGTAGATCAATAAACTTTCCAGACTTCTTGTCAAAAGCTATATTCATTCTTTTAAGCGTGCCATCACTAAGCAGCATGATCTTGCAAACTCACGGCTTATATTTGCAAGCCTCCTTGAAAGACTCAAAACACCGAACAATCAACTTGGAGAGGATTGCTGGATACATAA
Source organism: Viscum album (assembly GCA_963277665.1). Classification (NCBI taxonomy): domain Eukaryota; kingdom Viridiplantae; phylum Streptophyta; class Magnoliopsida; order Santalales; family Viscaceae; genus Viscum; species Viscum album. Next base: position 1,497,741,886 of record OY728142.1, read on the forward strand.
TAATCTGAGCTCTCAGATTCCCCTTCTTCAAATTCTCAATATTAAGAAGAATATGCTTCATCAAGTTAAACTTCCTTAGATTTATCAGGAAATCTAAGATATATATCTCACTCTTCTTCAAGATATCCTTATCACCTTTTCTCGGTACGATAAGTCCTTGCACCCATAATTCTAGAATCCGGAAGTTTGTTGATAGAGTTGCAATCTTCGGAGCCTTGTCATCAGCCAATCCGAGAGTTTCTAAGGCCTTTTCCTTGTTGAAACTACCCAAAGAGTCTGGAAATACGTGCGAAATAAACTCGGCTTCTCCTTCATAGCTTAACCCTACCAAGATTGCAGCCTTGGTGTAAGAAAGTTTATATGTCTTGCCATACGATTTGAAAGAAAACTTCTCTTTATCATCTTCCTTAAAGAAAGAAACAGATTCATAAAACTCAACAAGCAAATCTGAGTACACTTCATCTTGGTTCCCGGTTTTAGATACCGCAACATCCTACCAGCCATTCAACTTGATATTCTTTGAAATGATAGAATCGTAGTTGCTGAAGAAAGTTGGATGAACTAACCTTTCTCTGTAAACTAACCACTGAGATATAGGCTTAGTTGAAGACATTTCTTGAGATGCTAACTCTGCAGACATTCGGATTAGAAGTTCTCTGGGAAGTTCGGAACGGAGAAGACTGAAATTCGGAACGGCCTTAAAACAGAGAGGCAGAGCTTCAGCTCGCGAAAGCTTGAAACCGATGTGGGACTAGAAATTAGGTCCCCTTTATATAGGCCACGAGATGACGGTTGAACTTCCACGGTTGATCTAACGGTTGGAATAAGCTGAGATCAGATCTGACGGTTGAAAACTTGAATCCGATCTTTTTTAGGTTTTTATTAAAACAAAGAATTAAGAAAACCGAAATCCGAAAACATAATACAAGAAACTACCAGCAAGTAAAATATGAATACGAAAACTTGAGTAAGGAAATCATTCCTTTCGGATTATCTTAGGAAAGTTATTCGTAATGGGTAATATAAAGATGACTACGAAAAACTTAATACGAAAAACTAAATACGAAAAAGTAAATACGAAAAAGTAAATACGAAAAACTCAAAAAAAAAACTTGGTACGAAAATCTGGTTATGAAAGTACCAGTACGAAAGTTTTCCATTCCGGAAATTTTTAATACGAATGCTTCTATTCCAGAAGTATTCTGTGCGAAAATATCCATTCTGGAAAATTGTAGTTCTGGAAGTTTCATTCCGGAAATCTTCGTTCTGAAAGGTTTGAAAACAAATTTTGAAAAACTTTGTCAAACAACCAATCAAATGTACTCCCCCTATGAAAAGGAGTTTATTACTATAAGGAGAATTTTTCAACAGAAAGTTAATTAAGGAATATTACCTTACGGTTACCATTCCTAACTTCTGTTTAATATATTCAAATCTATCAGAAGGCAAAGATTTTGTGAATATATCAGCAAGTTGATCTTGCGTTCCGATAAACTGAAGAATAATATCTCCTTTAAGTGTGTGATCCCTAAGAAAGTGATGCCTAATATCTATGTGTTTTGCACGAGAATGATGTGCAGGGTTTTTACTTAGGGCAATGGCACTTGTGTTATCACACAAAATTTGAGTTTTAGTAAAACTCAGGCCATAGTCTGTGAGTGTGTGTTGCATCCACAACACTTGTGCACAACAACTTCCAGCTGCTACATATTCATCTTCAGCAGTGGAGAGTGCAACTAAATGTTTCTTCTTGCAGGACCAAGAAACTAATGAATCTCCTAAGAAATGACAAGTTCCGGATGTACTCTTTCTATCCATTCTACATCCACCAAAGTCAGCATCAGAAAAGCTTTTTAGAACAAAATCATTTCCAGAAGTATAAAATAATCCTAGATCCATGGTTCCCTTAAGGTAGCGAAAAATTCTTTTTACTGCCTTTAAGTGAGATTCCTTAGGATTGGATTGATATCTTGCATATAAGCATACTGAAAACATTAAGTCTGGTCGACTAGCTGTTAAGTAAATTATACTTCCTATCATACCTCTAAAAGATGTTTGATCTACTGGTTTCCCAGCTTCGTCAAGATCTAGAGAGTTTGAGGTACCAATGGGAGTACTTATACTCTTAGTGTTGTCATAACCATACTTTTTAAGAAGATCTTTAATATACTTATGTTGAGATATGTAAGTTCCTTCTGGTTTTTGAGAAATTTGAAAACCAAGGAAAAATGTTAACTCACCCATCATACTCATTTCAAACTCAGATTTCATTAGACTAGCAAAAGAGTCAGTCAAAGATTGCTGAGTTGAACCAAATATAATGTCATCAACATAAATTTGAACAATCAAAACATTTTTCTTATCTTTCTTTATAAAAAGGGTTGGATCTGCATTTCCCTTAACATAGTTATTTTGAATCAAAAATCCAGTAAGTCTATCATACCATGCTCGTGGGGCTTGTTTAAGGCCATACAAAGCTTTGGTAAGTCTAAAAACATGATCTGGATGTTTTGTATCTTCAAAGCCAGGAGGTTGTTCTACAAAAACTTCCTCTTGAACATAACCGTTAAGAAAAGAACATTTCACATCCATTTGGAAAAGTTTGAAATTAAAGAATGCTGCAAAAGCAAGTAGAATGCGGATAGATTCAAGTCTAGCTACTGGAGCATAGGTTTCTTCATAGTCTATTCCTTCTTGCTGATTATAGCCTTTGGAAACAAGTCTAGCTTTGTTTCTAACAATGACTCCATTTTCATCATATTTATTTCTGAAAACCCATTTTACTCCAATAACAGAAGTTTCCTTAGGTCTTTCAACCAAGGTCCAGACTTTATTCCTTTCGAATTCATTTAGTTCATCTTGCATTGCTTTGATCCAATCATCATCACCTAAAGCTTCATCAGTGCTTTTAGGCTCTAATTGGGAAAGAAATTCTAGATGTTCTACTTCATTTCTTAAGGAACTTATAGTCCTTACAGGTTGATTTACATCACCAATGATACTATCACTGGGATGATTCTTAAGAAACACCTGATTTGGGTTTTGTAAAACCTGTTCATCAACATAGGGTAGAAAGTCTTCTAGGGTAAATGTTTCAGAAGTATCTTCTAGAACAATTTCCTTATCAGAAGGTTCTTCTATCAAAGGTTGACAATCAGTTTTTGAAAACACATCCGAAGATGTAGGTTGAGATGGTTTAAAAACAAAAGGATCTGATTCATCAAATTTCACATGTATTGTTTCTTCAACAGTGCAAGTATTTTTATTAAAAACTCTATAAGCCTTAGAGGTTGTGGAATAACCTAAGAAAATCCCTTCATCTGATTTTGGTGCGAATTTATGTAAGTTATCTTTAGTATTCAAAATGAATACTTTGCAACCAAAAACCTTGAAGTAGGAAAGTCTAGGTTTTCTACCATTCCATAACTCATAAGGAGTTTTATTAAGAAAAGGTCTAATCAAAACTCGATTTATAGTATAACAAGCAGTACTTACAACTTCAGCCCAAAAATGTCTAGCAATGGAATATTCACTCAACATGGTTCTAGTTATCTCTTGAAGAATTCTATTTATTCTTTCAACTACACCATTCTGTTGATGAGTTCTTGGTGCTAAAAAATTGTGAGTAATACCTTTCTTACTACAAAAAGTTTCAAAATCAGAATTTTGAAATTCTCCTCCATGATCACTATGAATGGTTTTCAATGGAAGGTTTTTCTCATTTTTAACTTGAGCTCTAAAACTTTTGAAATAAGAAAAAGCTTCAGATTTATTTGCTATAAAATAGACCCAAGTAAATCTAGTGTAATCATCAACTAGAACAAACACATAATATTTGCCTCCAATACTTCCAGTTTGTGTTGGACCAAAAAGATCCATGTGCACTAACTGTAATGCATCGGTTGTTGAGACTTCACCGATTGACTTAAAACTAGATTAATGTTGCTTTCCATATTGACAAGGATCACAAACTTTAGAAGAATCAAATCTAAGCTCTGGTAGATCCTTAACTAGTTTCTTCTTAGAGATTTTACATAGGTTTCTCATATTACAGTGTCCTAGTCTTCTATTCCATAACCAAGAATGATCTTCCATTGCACTTAGGCAAGGTAAATCTTGGCTCCTGAGGTCTTCTAAGTTTAAGGTGTAAACATTCTCTTGCCTATTGGCTGAGAGAATAAATTCTTCCTTGGAATTGTGAACTAAACACTTATCATTCCTAAAATTCACAAGGTAACCTTCATCACATAACTGACTTATGCTAATGAGGTTGTGCTTAAGACCTTTAACAAAAAGAACACTTGAAATTAAGGTTTTACCTAAAAGAACAATATTACCAATACCAACAATCTCTCCCTTAGCATTGTCTCCGAAAGTTACCTTTCCTCCTTTCGTTTTGATAATCTTTTCAAAAAAGATTTTGTTACCAGTCATGTGCCGGGAACATCCACTATCCATGTACCATATATTGTTGTTGGAACTTTCTTTATTTTCCTGAAATTAAGAACAAAGTTAGATTTTCGGAATCCAAACTTGCTTGGATCCGAGATTTCCAGACAATAAAATTTTAGGTACCCACATCTTCTTGGAAAAGTAAGCTTTGTGAAATCCTAGAGATTGGGTTTTGTTTAAGGAACAATTCTTTGCCCAGTGTCCACCACATTGACATTTAGTACAAAATGGGGCACTTTGAGGAACAAAATAATTGTTACTGAAAACTGGTTTTGCATGGGTATAACCAAATCCGGATTTATTTCTTAAAGGTCGTATTTGGGAATACATCTTATCAAAATTTTCCTTACCATGGGTAAAGTTTGATAAAAATTTCTTTAAGGAAAAAATTTCGGACTTGAGTTTTACAACCAAGTTTTTATCCTCAAAATCATTAGTTTTAGAACTAGAGTTAGGCTCGAAAATATTTTTATTAGAAATTACTTTTTCTAATTCTTTAGAAAGTTTATTCTTCTCAGAACTTACTTCCTCAAGATTTTTTGAAATACTTTCAAAATCAGCATTTTTCTTATCAAGATCTTTAGAAAGATCTGATATCTCTTTTTTAAGAATAGAATTCCTAGAATTTGCCTTATCAAGTTTCTTGTTGAGTTTGGAATTCTCAATCTCAAGAAGTTCAGCAAATCTAGAGACATCTTCATAAGTAGGTAAAGTATTTTCCTCATCAGAAGATGATTCTTCATCAGAAGAGTTATAATAATTACTATCATTAGAATTTAAAGAAACATTGGTCAATGATTCAGCATTTCGTACCTTAGCCATAAGACAATGATTATCAATAGGCAATCTGGCTATAAGACCAAGATTCTTTTGTCCTGAAGATTCATAATCAGAAGATTCATCTGAAGAGTCACCACCACTGGCACTCCAGGTGTCATTAGCTTTCAAAACTTTCTTAGCTTTGGCTTTATAATACTTTTTCCTGTTCCTGTCTGAATGCCTTTCCTTCCTTTCTTTCTTTTTGATCATAGGGAAATCTGGTCTAATATGTCCAGCTCTTTTGAATTCATAACAAGTAACTTCTCCATCTTTCTTATCTTTCCTGTCCTTCTTCTTATACTTGGATTGAAAGTTTCTCTGTCCAGCTATCTTGTTCATCCTTCGAGAAAGATTGGCTAATTCATTTTCTGATAATTCACTCTCACTAGATTCGGATTGGAAAATGACTTTCTTAGACTTGGATCTGGTTACTCTCTCAGGAGTCTTAGCTTTCATCTGATTTGAAGTTGTAGTAAAAGCAACAGTACCATTTCCATTCTTTTTCTTAATGTTGTCAGCATCTCTCTTCATTCTTGTTTCATGTTGTAGAAGAGTTCCAAATAATTCATCAAGAGTAATTTGAGTGACCTTCCTGTTCTCATCTATAGCTGTTCTCTTGGATTCCCACTCATTGGGCATAATGTCAATTATCTTGTCCACAAGAGCTTCATCATCTAAACCTTTCTCTCCCATTGACTGCAGACTGTTGACAATGGTCATAAACCTTTGTTGAACTTTACAGATAGGTTCTCCATAAGGAAAATTGAAGCCATGATATTCAGCTCTAAGCATAGCTCTTCTAGTCTCAATTACCTTAGAAGTCCCAAAGTGTGTAACCTCTAACTTCTTCCATATACAGTTATCTGCTTCACAAGAAGAAATTTGGCTATATATATTTCTGGTCATTGAACATAGTAAAGTATTGCGTACCTTATAGTTGAGTTGATATTCTTGCTTTTCCTGGTTAGTAAAGGTTCTGACTTCCTTGTCAGGAATTTTATAGTCACCAGTAAGCATAACAAAGTTTTCTACTCCAGTATTGATAACAAATGTCTTCATACGATCTCTCCAGTATTCATAGTCATTACCATCAAAGATAGGTGGTCTTGTAGGATTTAGATTGTCAATAGATCCAACATTAATTCCTGCCATACCAGAAATAACTTGGATACAAACTTGTTAGTAGCAAAAGATTCGTAATAACAAAGTTCGGAAAGAGAAAAGTTCGGAATGACAAAGTTCGGAATGGAAAAGTGAGCAAGAAAAACTTGTATGTGAGTACAAGTATTTCAGTAACCTGCTCTGATACCAAATGTAAGAATGGTATAGAGTAAGAGGTTTCCAACCTCTGATACCAATTGTAGGATCGAAATATAATATGATATGCTCAATATACAAGAGGGGGGGTGAATTGTATACTTTAAAAATTCCTTTGGAACCTTTAAAGTTAGTTATGAATAACTAAAGTTTCCTTAATAAAAGGAAAGGGCTAAGTTTAACAAAGTTAAACTAAGTAAATTCACAATACCTCTAACACCGAACTAAACTTGGAAAGAGATTCTAAAAGTAGGTTCCGGAAATATGGTTTCGGAAAATGAAACTTAACAAAAGTTACAATATGAGATTCTACCTTAAATCGTATAGAATCTAAATGAATCAGAGTAAGTAATGAAGTATAAGAAAGTTATACTTTCCTTAAGATACAAATTTCAGCGGAATAAAAACAAGTAGTAAAACTACTAGTAACAAGATAATAGTCTTTTAACCCAAAGAGAAGGGTATCCAACAACCTTGGATAAAGGTCCCTTGATTTATACTTTCAAGCAAGTCTGTCTTACCCACACCAGGGTAAGACCTCGATACGAAGATCGGTGTCTCTGTCTTGCTATCCCCGCAAGCCCTCAACTTCAAGGTAGTTGGCAACCTCTGTCCTCCTCAGCAAGGAAGCCCTCGAACTTTAAGGTAGTCAGCAACCTCTGTCCTCCTCAGCAAGGAATCCCTCGAACTTTAAGGTAGTCGGCACCTCTGTCTTCCTATCCCCGGAAGCCCTCGAATGTAATCACCAACATTCGGAGTCGCACGAAGCTTTGAGAGTTAATAAGAGTCTCTCTCTCTAGAAATCACTTCAACAGCATGTATGCACAAAGTCCAAATTGTTCATCCATCCGTTAGCCAACAGCAACGAGCTCTTTCAAATGAGCTCCTATTTATAGGTAAGGTCGGCTCCTTCTCCAACGGTCATATTTTCCTTAAAGATCGGAGGGACCTGTACACGTGTCACTTAGACAACGGTTAGTTTATAACAAAATGGACGACATCGTTTTATAACAAAACAAGTGTAACAGAATGTACGACATCGTTTTAAACTCTAACATAAAGGTTTGGAATGAAAACTTCGGAGTGAAGGTTCGGAGTGTATAAAACAATGATAATCAGATTCTGTTTAATAGGTGAATTCGGAATGAGAATTCGGAATAGGAATTCGTCATCAGAAATCGTAATGAGAATTCATCATCAGAATTCGTAATGAGAATTTGTCATCAGAATTCGTAATGAGAATTCGTCATCAGAATTTGTAATTAGAATTCATCATCAGAATTCGTAATGAGAATTCTTTATCAGAATTCGTAATGAGATTTCGAAATGAGATTTCTTCATTAGAATTCGTAACGGGAATTCTTCATTTGAATTCGTAATGAGAATTCGGAATGGGATTTCTTCATTAGAATTCGTAATGAGAATTCTTCATCAGAATACGTAATGAGAATTCTTCTTCAGAATTCGTATCCTGAATCTGGAATAGAACTTAGTCAGAGTTTATATACGGAATTCGGAATGAAACTTCCTTATAGTTCTTGTCCAGAATCCGAACCCTAAAACAGAATGATTTATATCAAAGTTTCAATGATTCCGAGAAAATGAATCCGAAACTTATACTTAAGAAAAATATGGAAGAATATATGATAAGGATAATTTTTCTTATAAAAGCGATTTTCCTTATAAAAGCAATTTTCCTTATAAAAGCAATTTTCCTTATAAAAGCAATTTTCTTAAAGATAAGGTGTTTGTGATTTTCAAAACAAGAAGGAATGGAAAAGTCATAAGGAAAACCTTATTGACTCCATAGCGTTGGCAGTAGTTATACATGCAATAAAAATGTGATTACACTATCTCTTTGGGGAACAGTTTATGGTATATTCTGATTATAAGATCCTAAAAGATTGTTTTACTTAGAGGGGTCTGAATTTTCAAAAGATAATGAGTAGAGTATCTTCAGACTTTTTATTTTGATATTACTTATACCCCTAAGAAAGGTAATGTGGTTTATGATGAATTGAACAAATAAATACTGAAACAATCCATGAAGGAATCAGTTGAGGAGTGGTCTCTGATGAGTTTTTTTACTAAGATGAGGTTTGAAGTTTAATACATTGGTGGATTTATATTAATGGATTCGATGGAAGATGACTCATATTTTAATGAGTGATTTTAGGTAAAGTAAGTGATAGACACTGAGTGCCAATGATTTAGTGAAAGCCTTTATGGTGGGGAGACCTCGGGTGAGTAGTCTCGGTCTCTCAGTGGAACATTGTGCTTATTTAGCAGGTTGGTTGTTTTATTTTCCCCAATCCAAGAGTTGTTGGATAGTGGACACCATTCTTCTTGGTTCATACACCCTAGAGCTACCAATATGTATCATGACCTGGGATGTTGGTATTCGTGGCCAGGGATGATATGGATGATAATGGATTTTGTATCATGGAGCCTTACTTGTCAGATAATTAAAGTGGAACACCAGAGACCTACAGGGTTGTTGTTTCCCTTACCCATTCCGATATGAAAGTGGGATTATATTTCCATGGATTTATTTTTTGGTTTTCCATATACTCCTAGTGGGAAGGATTAAATTTTGATGATCATTGATTGAATCCTGAAATCAGCACATTTTCAACCTATTTGAGAGACGATAAAAGTGGAAGAGCCTGGGGACTTGTATGTCTGAGAGATTTTGAGAATTCTTGGGGTTCCCTCCATGGTTGTATCTGACAGGGATCCAAGATTCACATCATGGTTCTAGAAAGGTTTGTAAGAGGTGATGGCTTCCCAGATTAAATTAAGTACAGCTTATCATCTGCAAACAAATGAATAGTAAAAGAAAACTATCTAGGTTCGAAAGGATATTATTTAAGTTTTTGTGCTTGATTTCAGAGGATATTGGAAAAAACATTTTCCTTTGGTTGAATTTTCCTATAAAAAATAGTTATCAGGCTTCGATCAAGTTAGATACCTTAGAGGATTTTTATGGGTTTCCATGTAGATATCCATTGTGTTTGGAAGAGTTGGGAGAACATCCCTTGGTTAGGATGAGTGTTGTTCAGAAAACAATGGATATGGTTCAGTGGATCTGGAGGATATTTATCATAACATTGAGTCATCAAAAATCTTATGCAGACCGTCATTTTTGGCTGCTGGATTTTGAGGTTGGTGATTGGGTCTTTCTCAAAGTTTCACCTCACTTGGGTCATAATTGATTGGGTAAGAAGGGTAAGTTGGCACTTTGGTTTCTGGGTCCCATTGAAATCGTTGGGTGACTAGAGAGGGTGGAAAGTCAATTAGGCATTCCATCTAGCTTCAAACCTATCCATGATGTGTTTCATTTTTTCCAATTGTGGAGGTACATTCCATATACTTCACATGTGATTATATGGGATGATATTTATCTTAATCTTCATACCACATTGGTTGAGAAACCAGTTTAGATTATGGATCTCTAGGATAAGGTACTATATAGTAAAATGATTTCCCTGGTCTAGGTATTGTGGCAGTTCGGATAGGCTATCCATGAGACATGGGAGTGGGATTCATTGATAAGGCATCCATATACTTCTCTTTTTGTGGATCTAGGATATTAAGGGATTTATAGGGGAATAAATCATTTATGGTGGGGTGATTTTAATGCCTTGTTACCTTTCTGATAGGTATGATTTAACCTTTTCTTTTTGTTTATTTTCTTTGGATGAATAATTCCAAAAAAAATAAATTAAGAGTATACCTATAATGGTGATGTCAAGGATTTTTTGGAGTTTTTAACTTTAACCTACATTCTTTGTTGTTTTCTATGCGATTATAAACCATGTAATGGGATTACACACTATGTAATGGATACTGGGTAGAATCCATGAACTGGATGCATAGTGTGAGAGTTTTACACATAATGTAAAGGTTTCACATCATATAATGGAAAATATAGGGTTTCTAATAAAAAGGCGATGGGTTTTTTAGCATATATGAGATTTGTTCATTACATGACGTGTAAGTGGATTACACACCATGTAATTATCATGAACTAGGACTTTAGGGTTCTTAATAAGTATTTTCTTATTTTATTTATTATAGGGTTCCTTGATATCGACCTAGAGGATTTACCTAGGAAATTCTGTGTGATTCCCTCCCTTCTGGATCACTTCGTTTAGAAATTGATCACCTCTGTGGTCAGATTTCATCTCTCTGGGTATGTAATCCTTCTATTTTTCCTTTTATTTACTTAAAAATATGGTTTTGTCTATGGTTGTGTTGGTATTTTTGAACGGATAGTTTTTTCTATCAATCCTTTTCATTTTCTTGGAATTCCTTTTCTTTTTAGGGTTGTTCTCTTAATTTCTGATCACCGTTATCGAATGAAGGTAGTTTTATAATGTGTTGAGGTGGGTTTTTATATACAATGTGTTAATTTGATAAATTTCATGTCATTCCTGATAAATTCCTTCGTTTTATTCATTTATTAGAAGTGATATGTGGTTTCAAATGATTTCTTGGAAAGGAAAATGTTTTTAAAAAGGTTTTTTTCTTTGAAAATATATTTTCTTGATTTGGAAATGGGTTTTCAAACTATGAAGTGAATTAGATTTGATTTGAAAACATTTTATAAAATTTTGATCATGTTTTTGAAATTAATTTTGACAATTTCACATTGGTAACCTTGGGTGCATTGGTATGGAGACACAGGTATCCATAAAGTGTATTATACCACTAGGAGGTAACCTTTTGTGATATCGATTGGTGGTGCTCAATATCAGTTGGATCCAACATTATGTATGTTTAGGATTTTTAGTGTCTAGTAGGAAGTTTCACATAGTCTAGATCCCAAATGTGAGGTTCTTTTTCATGTATAGTTATTTATGGCATGATTGTTTTTATCCAAGCTTGTTGCTCATAAGTTTTTATATAAGGTTTTATCACATAGATTTACATGATAGGTTATTTCATGGATATGTGTTTACTTGTTTACCACTTGATACATGGATATGATTTATTATTTTATGAATTCTACTTTTCATATTTTTGGTTTAATAATATTAAAGGATTTTATGAAAACTAATGGAGAAAATGGGAAATTAATTTACAACAAGATTTAGTTTCTTAAAATTATTTGTAAAACTATTTTATTTTAAAATCTTGAATTGTTGCATTCTTGTTATTAGACCTTCTATAGAAACTATGGTGGTATTATAATGGGATTTGGATCAAACCCTAATTGTTCCTTTGAGTTTTTTTATATGTTGTATTTAAGGATTCAGTTAAAGGTAAGATCATTATGTATTATTCTAGCTTCTCTTGTTGTTGTTTCTTTCAGTTCGAGTTATCCTGGAGGTGACTGTTGGTCACGTGGGGATTTGAAATATTTTTTTTCTTTATTCTGTTTTTTCTTAGATTTTATGTCTTTGTGGTATATATGTTTTTTTCTATTTATACCTTTTTTCTTTTTTTATTATATTCAAGACTGTTTTCTATTATCCTGTTTTACTTAGATTACATGATAGGCTGGTTCAGGTGGCTTGTCTAGTTAACCCATGTTGGTTTGTTATAAGAACTTTCTGATTAATTCTATGGACATTTTCTTATAAAAGAGTGTATTTTAGGAATGTAAAAGAAATAAATTCAAGTATATAGGTTGAAGACATGGGTATACAACCTACTTGATGAGATATCGAGACAAATGGAGTATATTATACAATGAGCATATCTAGGAGGTTTTTGTTATTGTGACATTAATTTATTTATCTATCGATGTATTTATGTGTTTCAACATGATGACCTTTTACTTTAGTCAAGAATCACCCAATTCCATTAATAAAGAGGCATAAAGGGTGACATGCTTAATGCATCCAAGACCTCAGTTAAATTTTATTCTAATTTACTATTAAAATAAATATTATTCTCAAATTATGAGGAATAATAAATATTTAGATTGTATTGATCATATAAATATTTATTGAATGAATCATACATTTATATTTATTTATTTAAATATATAGTTAATATTTAAGATTACGTAAATTATAAGGAGGATTAATAGACCGTGTTATAGGTCCATAAGAAATGATATTTAAATATCTATGATTTCAAAGCACATCAAAGAAATATTAGTTATTATTATTATTATATATGGGGTTTTCTTAGAATTAAGATATTGGTTAAGGGACTTAGTGCAATAACTAGTTATCATACCTAAGTGTATAACCTGATTTGTGATATTACTATGATGAGGATTTTATTGTGCACAACAATTATCCCTAGATAATTATCTCAGGACCTAGATATAATTTTCTCAAGAATACTCTCGAGAATGTAGAGAATTTATCCTTATCCTCTCTTTCAAGACCAAGGGAACTAGAAATAATCCTTCAAGACTATAATATATTCCTATTGTAATCAATAGATAATGATGCATGTGATTTGGTTCTTCTATACTGTAACCCAAAGTTGTAATGGTTACATTCAGATATTCATGGAGCACATGTGGATATAAATATAAGGATTCTATCCTTAGACCCCTCATTGAAATAAAAGTACAATAAGTGAGGTTATTCGATTTAAAAATGAAGAAATAATTTCAAGAAAAGGTAATTCTTATTTATATAAATTATTTACAAATTATATGTGAAAAGATATTATCTTCAAATATTATAGGGTTTCTTCATCTAGTTCTAAGGATTTAATTCAATGAAGCTAGAAGAAAACATTATTAGGCCTAGTACAAAATTCTTCCACTACACCTCTAAACCTCTAAGTGGTATTAAATCAGTCACATATTAATTAATAATTATTTATTAATCATTGATCAATTTATCCATTTTATGGTTAGTTTTTCATTTCAAATTTTTCATTATTAATCCAAAAGTTGATATAAAATGATCATCTAGTTTCATATGATTACGAATAGTCCAAGAACAAATGAAGAATGATCAAAGATCCTATCTTAAGGTATTAACTATTCTAGTAGGATAACACAAATACATAGCATGTAACTAGAAAAAATAAACATTGTATTCCCATGTTCACCGCACTAGAAAAAGTTGTGCAAATCGTGGAAAACTATGTGGGACAATAGTATGAGATTCCATTACACACCGTGTATTGATTTCTAGTTAGCACAAGGTTTGATAGGGTGTTCATGGTGTTTAGTTGGAGTATACATAGTATGACCCCGCATGGTTTAACCTCATGGGAATTTTGGAACTGTGTGGTCAAAGTATACAGAATTTATTAATTTTAAGTCATGTATTGATTAAAAACTAATAAAAACAAAAAAAAATATGTAATTACATGGAATCTAGTTGGCATACATGTCTTGTAACACATAAATTTTCACATGTAATGCACATTGAATTCCTAGGTGTGTGTTTTTTATGACTAGAGAATGGTGTACACAGTTTTTTGTGGGTTGTACTTATTGTGTAACTCATATCCATTAACATGGAGTACATTCGAAGCCAAGATGTAACTGTGTGAATTAAATGTACATGGGAAAATTAATTATATCATTAAAACAAAATAATGTAGTGTGTAGTTAGTATGAATTTCATGTGATGGAGTTTTCCAGGTGAAATACACACTGAGTGATTCTAGAATTTTTTATGGAATTGAATATTTTAATTAATTATTTTCACATTATTTTTGGATCTACATGATGTGTATAGTCTTCATACATATTTTTCACTTCATTTAAATTTCCAACAACACACACCATGTATATTAATAAAATGTCATGTAGTCAAAAATGATGTGTTGACTATGTGTCTCGACTTATGAAACTATACACCATGTAATATCATGACACATTGTGTATTCTAAAATTCATGTAAGTATATATTGCAAAACAATGACCATACATATCATAGTCACACTCCTTTTAAGTGATGTTATACATCATGTAGAATAGTTCACATTGTATCACTTATGAGCACACATCATGTACATATTTTATTTTAATTAAATTAATTTATTATAAATTATAGTAGAAAGAAATTTCGAGGACTATATGGATTAACAATTAAGATAAAATAATTAATAAATTAATAATATAATTAATTTATTGATTCAAAAAAAATATCTTAATGAATAATGAATTAAAATTAATGCTAACTAGTTTTAATTGTGTACTAATTGCATGTGTGTATAATTCTGAGCATGGATGAAATATGTATGTGTTTGGTTTTTTAAATTTAATTATTATTGAATGGGTTTTTTATAATTATTATTAAATTAAAATTATTATCTATGAATCATCCCCTCCTCTTTATTATATATATATATATGTGTCCACATTTTCTTTTATATAACACATTACCCCTAGTTTCCATCACCAACATGTGAGTCAACATATGTAAATGAAGGAGCTATCAATATATTGGATAAGGTTCAATTTAGAGTTGAGTAGAAACCATACAAGGAAATACATAAGTGAACAGGTGGAATGATGCAACTTTAACTGTTTAGTTCGAGGAGTTATTCTCCTAGGTTAAAGGGTTAGTTTATCATTTAGTCAATAAACCGAACATTAGTAAATCTCATGACCATGCCACGTGTTTATTTTATTTTTATCCAATGTGTATTTAATTATTTTTTTATGATATTCATGTTTATTGGATATTAAATGTGATCACATAAAGTAAATTAATTAATAAGTATGAAAGATGGAATAAAATAAATAGATTATGTGTAAAAAAATATTAATACAAGGCTAATTAATTATGTAAAATCTATATAATATTAATAATAATCTAAAAATATAGAATAAATAATATTTAGGCATAAGATAAAAATATATCAAGGAAATATTAAGTCAGATAATACTTCCATTACTTGAGTTAAAATGAAACCATAGTTCAAAGTACTTATCTACCCTCTATCAAGGTGCATTAAATTAGCAGTGAGTCTTAAAAAATTGGGTTGACTTAATCTAGTTATAATAAAGGATTTATTTCCTCTACAATACTTGGAGCATCTATATAAAAATTACTAACAAAGTTCAAGTCTAGGATTTACAAAATTTAAAGTCCATTAAATGAATCAAGGATCTATGAGTTAATGAAGCTAGAAAGACCACCTACCTAAATTCCTTTGAATAACTTATCCGGGGCCCATTTAGGTTATGATAATGGAAATATGGATATTTTCTACTATAATAACCAAATAATAGGATATTATGAATCCAATATTTAGGGATATTGGTATTTGATATAGTGGGAGACTAATAAATAAAATTTATTATATCACATTTTGGTAACCAAGATAAAGTACTAAAACGTTTTTTATTTAGATGTGGAAAATAAAAATTAAAATGAACTTAATATTATCTATATGATAAATATTGGATAAATATAATATCTTCACTGGCATGAATTTCCAATAGTGGTATAGATTCTTTTACATAATACTATGTTAAGAGTGGTAATTCTATGTGTTGGAGTACCATGGTCCAGAGAAAAGGAGGGTAGTGATGATATCAAGATATATTCTAGAAACATATGGATAATGAATTAGATATCCAGTTCCTTGTGTTATAATCTATGTCTATAAAGCTCCAGAAGCATTGAAAATATGGATTCATTCGTGATGTTATCTCATATCCGTGATATTTATCAGGATAAACCTAGACAGGATAGGTATGAGACATCCAAGTCTATTTTCACATGAAATCTTAGAGTGTGTGTTCCATTTGGACCTCATGTTGTGAATATTATTGGCTATATTGAGTGTTTATACATCTTGTGTGTCTATCTACTTGATGAGTTGTACACCAACCTCATGATTTCCTCACTACTTTAGAGCTTCTGTAGTTTTATTAGGAATTATATTGGAACAAAGGTTCAAAAAAGAAATAAATTGTTGGTATGTTGTGTTTTTTCAATACATGATAATTTTATTAGGGATTTTTAAAGATAATTTATCTAATCTATAAAGGAGGTTTCAAATTTAAAGGTGGCTCCATTATCCAGGGTCTTCCAAATTTCTGTTCCTGAAAATTTAGAGAAAGGGAAAATTTTTGTGAAAGTCATGTTATTAGCCTCAAAGAAGTTGTTATGTCTCAAAAGAAGAGTTTTACAAGAGGTTATAAAAATAATGAAAGTTGGTAAAGTCAAAAGTCTCATGAAAGATCATGTTTCTTGAATGTTTATACGTTGGATAATCAGAGGTGAAAAAAAAATGGAGGTAAAGTTTCATGAAAATCATGTTCTTAGAATCAAAAAAGTCATTTCATTTCAAATTCATAGTTACACAAAATATTGGAAAACTTTTGAAAGTTTGAAAAGTCAAAAGTCTCGAAAAAGATCAAGTTTATTGAATGGGTATATATTATAAAATCAGAGGTTGAACATTTTATTGGAATGATAAATTTTTATGAAATAGTGATCATTTCCTATAAATAGGCCTCTCATTTCCATTTGAATCATTGAATTTTTTGGGGGAGGACTTATCACTTAGATTTCATGAAATACTTACTCAAATTTGTTTCTTGTTTAAATCAAGAACTTTACACAAACACATGTTTTGAAGAAAAAAATAATTGTTTAGAAATAAGTAGGGGAGAGGTACTTTAGTGAAGGTGGCTTTATGAAGGGTAGAAAATTCATGACATTTAAAATTTTAATGAATGTTTGAAGTTTAATGAAAATTGGTGGTTTTGGGGGGAGTGGTTTCATAAAAAAAGGGGGTTTCATAAAAAATAATTAAATGAACATGGTTTCATCTTAGAAAATTTTATGTAAATCATTAAAGCATAACTTTCATACCATTATGATTCAAAACATCATTAAAATGTGCTAAGATATATAAGTGACCTTCAAGTTGATAAATTGAGAAAGACTTCACCCAATGTAGTGAGCAAGGGGGAGTTGACTAAAGTGATCTGAGGGAGGAAGTGTGATTTCTCTAAAATTCTTGTAAAGGTAGTGTTCCTAGCATGGAGTGACTATTATTTAACCGTTTTAATCCAAAAAATCTAGTAAATATTAGTGGATTTTGTTATGACCAATACACTATATACATATACTCCTTGAACTAAACCTTAGTGGTGAACCGAGTAAAACTATTGTGTTGTGTTCTTATTTCAGTGTATGTGTATTGGAAAATTTCATAATTACATTAGGTGGGTTTAATGAGTTCCTACCAATGTGGGGACTAGATAAATTTAATTCAAAGAAAAATTTGAGACCCCGATTCATCCCTACCCTCCCATGGTGTTCTAGGGTATAACAAGTGGTATCAGAGTGATCAAGTTTTAGCTGTTAAATTTGACTTCAGGTTTGGTTATGATGGAGATTTTAGTTAACATTAGGGTAGTTCCCCTTTTTTATGGAAGAAACATTTATATTTTGAATAATATAATTAGATACCATCTGTGATCTATTGGGATAAAAGTTTTGTTTCCATAGTTTAAGGGAAATGGTTCAGTGATGCGACAGTATTGTCTATGACTGAATCGAATAGAACAATTTTTTATACAAATTTCAAAGATCAAAATTATTTTACTAAAACTCTATAAAATCAAATATATTCAAATTTTATGAATTTTATTATAGTAAAGGCCATGTGGGATAAACTAAAAAATATATATGAATGTGATAAAAAAGTGGAGGAAAACTCTATGTTTTTTATAATAATTTTGATTATCTGAAAATTAATCCTAATAAAAATACATATTGTTTCATTAATTTAATTACTAAATTTGTTGGAGAAATTTTAGTTCTGGGTGAATAAATTAAGGGTATTTACATTTTAAAGAAAATATTGAGAAGGTTTAACCCTATGTATGAATTGAAAGATTCAAATATTGAGGAAATGAATATATCTATTATTTCTCTTGATGATCTTCTAAGCATTCTGATGGCCTATGTAATGATATTTAAACTAGAAGATACACCAACTTTATCCAGTAAGGAGGTGGAATTTAAATCCATGGAAAAACTTCACACATTTATAAAGGAAGTAATAATACAGAATATATAGAAGACATATTTATTTCTCTTATTTCTAGAAAATTAAATAGATTAAAAAGAGATATTTAAAGGAAATATTTCTTTATCTTTTTTTGATGTGGAAAAGTACAACACATTTCTATAAGGTGATCAAGAAAAATCAATGATGAATAAATTAAAGTAGAAACTATACAGAGACCTATGAGGAGGTTCCTAAAAAAATAAATATTCAAATTAGGAAATAAATTTCAGATGAAGATTGTAACACCCTGAGAATTTATTATTTATTTCCTTTCATATAAATTCAATCTATTTAAAAGCTTCAGATGAACGCAACACCAGGTTTAAACAAAACTTAATACTCTATTAAAATATTATTTAAGCATGACCATTATAACCTAGATGTTAAATTACAAGTTATTAATATTACTAAATAAATTATGAAAAATTTATATATTTTACACACATTAATTAGTTATAAATTTATTATAATTAAAAAATATTATCATTTGAAAGTAAAAGAAATGTTTTCCAAAAAACCTGTATTTTTTCAAAGAAAATGGTTTCATCAATTCATGTGAAATTATGATAGAATTATTTTTTGAAAATTTTAGAAAATTTATTTTATAAATTTAAATTCATTTTTTAAATCACCATATCAAAATTATCTTAGATTTAATTTTTTGGTTTTTCTGAAAAGTTTCATTTTTTGATGAATAGTGAAAATACTGATTTTTTATTGAAAATTACCTTTTTATTCAAATTATATATAAAGTTAAATTAAATTATAAATTGGTTTTAAAGTAAAACTATACCAATTATATAACAATTTAACTAATTTAGGTCATTTTGATCAATTTTAGGTTCAATTTCAATATAAATATATTCCATACTTAAGAAAATTTTCTCTTTAGAACCCTACTTTTTAAGCGTGTCTTCCAGTATAATTTTAAATTAAATTCTTACATTTTTATGAATTTATGTTGATAAAATTGATTCCAAATTTTAAATCATAATAATTCATATTATCTAAAAATTTCAACTTCATTTTGACTATTATGAATAGTAAAATTAGTAAAAATTAATTATTGCAATTAGAGTAAAAACTAATTTACCGAGGGTTAAACTAAGAATATGAGGGTTAAAATGACCTAAAACATTTTCCAAAACCCATTTTATGGAACTATTTTTAATTTATAACCTATATTTTTTTATAATGACCCATTTTTTATTCTTTTTTAATGATAAAAATGTGGGTGTAATTATTTCTTTTCAAAAATTCCATGTGTGTCATCTCCCCCACTTATAAATGGACACTCTCTATTCTTCGCTCTTCACACTCCCAAATCCATTTTTTCATCAAATACCTACCTAAATCACTTTAATACTTTCCTACACTCATATTAGAATCCATTTTTTATTATAAATACATCCTAAGTATGTTAGTGTAAACCTAAGGATGTCATCCTAAAAATAGGTAAGGTTCTTAAACAATAATTTTTATTTTATTTCTTCTTCCAACTCCTAAAAATATTATTCAATAATGATATGTATAATAACACCAATATATATAATATTATTATATTTTATTATGTTAATTTAATTACCCATATCCATATCCTATTCCATCAAATTGGAAATGAAATTATTGATCGTGTGTACGGAGGACTATGGCCTCGTGAACCAATTTAATTCATTTTCCATCACCACATTTCAAGGATAGATATAATGATGGATTAAAAAAAATTATACTATATTTATTATATTATTATACTTATTTAATTATAATATCACATATACCTTTTTATGTTCCATTCTATTTAAAATGCGATAATGTCGCTTGTGTGCACGGCGAACTACCACCTCGTGAAGCTATGTGATTTTTTTCACTCACGCTTTACATGGAAAGAAATAAGGATAATATTAATTAATATATGTGATATATAAGAGATTATATTGATTATATAAAATTAATATATCACCTAATTTTTTACCCTTTTACTCGTTATGGTAACTATATTGTCGCTCGTAGATACATACGGTCTATCGTTTCCACAAAGCGATTCGATTCATTTTCCATGTACAACATTAATAAATGTTTACAAAAAATGTATCTAATAAGTACATATTATATTTATAAAATTAATATCATTATGGGTAATATGGATATATATCCTATGTACAATGAGAATAGTATTCATGAAAAAGCATGAATTAGAAAACATGGCAATTAACACAAGAAATAATGAAAATAATGAAATATTACTAACAAACAGATTGTAAAATATAATAGGATAATATATGATATTTTAAGTATGAATATGGTTCTGTTATAAATTAATAACATGCTTAAAACTATTATATATGAGGTTAAATCATGTTCCACTAAAGGAAAGTGTGAGGTTAGGAACTTTGTCTAAATTTCTCTTTATTGAGTCATATTCTATTGTTGTACGACTAATTTATTTTATATGGTATACATACTACCCCATTTATATGTAATATCATGAATAATTCATAATTAATGGTATTTTAAGTTTTAATTTTAATTTTTTAATCTAAGGGGATTTGACATGAATGTTACCAAGTGGAAAATAATTTGATAACTCAATTTTTTTCATTGGGTTATATTACTTCTTCATTTTTATTTGATATTATAAGATTATGTGTATAATGAATTTTTATTATATTTTGTTGTATTTTCACTTGTTCTATGTGAATTTAAATTTGATACACATAATTTATTCATTTATTAATTCTCACTTCAATGTTATGATCATTGTAATGGATTTTGCCTAAATTTCCATTTCACTGAGTCATATTTGTTAATATGAACCTATTCACTTTCATGTGTTTTATATAATACCCTATTGATGTATTTAACATGAATACCTATTATTCATGATGGTTAATGTTTTAATTATAGTTAATCCATATTATTTTTATCAAATATATGTATATTACCTAAATAATATACCATTCTTACATACGATGTTTACTTTTATAGTTATTTGATTTATTGGGAAAATATTGATAAATACAAGTTCTTTAATTAATATGGATATTTTTTATAAGTCATGTTATTCATGAATTAAATCAATTATATATCCCCTCAATGCATCTAAAAGTCACTTGAGATAAATAAGTTGGCCAAGTTAAATGAGTTTATACCTATAGTTTTAAACCATATAGTGAAAGGTCTTGATGGTAGATGTATCATGATTCTTGAGATCATTAAATCCAATAATTAAGAATTTCCTTCCTTTAGAATTTATTTATTATTATTATCAATGATATTTTCACAATTATATTATCTCAGGATGCATTTAATTCTCATTTTATTGATTAAATTGAATGTGTGTTCATTTATTTAACTTTCCATATTTATTATGCCTTATCTATTTATGATATCCAATTTATCGATTAAATTTAATAGGTTTTCAGTTATTTACCTTCTTATATTTATTATTCTTTATTGATTCATGATAGCTTTGGTTTTACATAACCCTTAATGGGAATTTAATCTCACCCTTATTTTGTTTCCTTTATCCAAGATATGAAGAAGAAATCTTTAAATGGGTCTTCAGTGATGCAGTTCATTTACATTTTATGTATTAGATTTTATTTTCTATTCCCAATGTAAAATCAGTATCATGTATGTATCTAGTTTTCTAAAAATGCTAAACTAATCATTTCTTTGTGATTTTATCCCCTTATATCTATTCCAATATAATAAATTAGGAACGGGATCTGGGTTACTTAAGTAGTCATGCTTTCAATGCACCCTCATTGCTCATTTAGGGGTCATAATGCCTCCCCTTGCAATTTTTCAGCACTTCATGGGCTCTGGGGGGCTCTGTTTTCCAATGAAGTTATATGCTCTCCATGGTAATTCCTTCTTTATTTTTCTTGAGTCACATGAGGAATTCATCTAGGCGTGGTTTAGGACTCCTCGCTCATGGGGTCGATGGAGCTTTAGCATGTCCATGTGTTTTATGAATGCTCACCGGGGGAAAGAGAGTCCCTCCACTGCGGTATGGATCATCCTCCTAGGGCTTCCACTACTATTCCAGAATAATTTTTTTCTTAAATATATTAGTGATTCCCTTGTTTATTTCTTGTGCTCATACCCCCAGGCATTTCGATGCATTGAGGTCTCTGTGACCCATATTTTCATGGAGTTGTATATCTCTCTTCCAGTTCCAGAAAATATTGATCTCTGGGTGAAGGATTCCTTTTTTTGGGTTCAATACATCTCTAATCCTATGTTTCTGATATTTTTTTCTCACTGCCTTCTTTAGGGGAACTCTGTGCAGGTGTTTCATCATCTCCGATAGGATGGACACCAATTTCTATATCATGGTGTTAAGTCCAGAGGTGTTCATTTGGCTCCACCTAATGGTGATCTTCTAGGCTTGAATATAGAGGTGGACCAAGATCCTAGTACTTTTTTGTTGCCTCCACCTATGGCCACGACCCATAAGCATCCTCCTAGACCATAGATGTATGGTGTTATAGAGAATTTTTGGGACCTATTGACCTTTGTTCCGAGGTGCTTGCCTCAGGTTTAGGTTGGCTCCCTTCTATCTTCACTAAATCTTCCCCATGTCCTGTCAATTCTTCCCCCCTAGATCTAGATTTACCTAGTAGTAGTCTTGAAAGGGAGGACCAGTCTCTAGAGTTGGTTCCACTGGGATAAACCTTTGAAGGATATCCTTATATCAATACAACAATTCCCCTCCCATATCTCATGGTGGAATATCCTCAGCGAAAGTTTGATGGCTTGAAGAGGGAGTCGCAATCTCTCTTAGGAATTAGGGGAAGGCTGCATACTCATATACAAGGCTTCGGATCTCCCCCTAACATGACCATTTACAATAGTGTAGGTGTGTGCACAAGATCTCAGTATAGGAAACTAAAGGGGTAGGTTCCCTCCCACTTTGAGAAGGCCACTTATTCTAGAACCAATCCCATAACCCTATTTTCCCAATGATACCTTTGATCATCTAGAACGCATGAGGTATCTGATCCTATGTCATAATGAACTTATTGGATTTGGATATTCTCAAACATAAGGTATCGATGGTGGATATCCTTGAACACAATCATCAATCAAGTAGAATTAGTGAGTTCCCTAGGAAACTCAAACCACATGGATACATGCACATTGAACCATCCAACAATCACATATGGATTTTATGGCATAAGAGTTTTACAGTTTCTCTGGCTTAGGCGGGGGATCAGTTCATCATAGTTAAGGTGACCTATGACCTTAACTCCTTCTATGTTACTTTCATTTGTAGAATCTGTGATTCTCAGCAAAGGGAGACCTTGTGGAATGATCTCAATGCGTTCAACCCTGGAAACCTTCCATGGATCATTGGGGGGGATTTTAATGTCACTGTGGACCTGGAGGAGAGAAAGGGAAGAGAAACTTTTAACAAGAAAGATAGTCTCAAATTTATGCAATTCATGGTGGGCAGGGGTCTTATGGATCTCAGGTACTCAAGTGATCAGTTTACATGGTGTAATAATCAACGGGGGAACTTTAGGTCATGGAGATGATTGGATAGATTATTATCCAACATGCATGAAATATATACGTATTCCAATACCTGTGTGACACACTTTCCATGTGAAATATTGGACCACTCTCTTCTTCTAATATCTTTATCCTTCAGGCATGAGTAGCATGATCAGTTTCAATTATATCACCACTGGTAAAGCACCCTTGGACATAATGATCTGGTGAGAGAATCCTAGAACAACCCTTCTCAGGTACACATGTGGCTGACCTTTCACAAAAAATTTATAAGGCTTAAACTGAGGTTACAGATGTGGTTGAAGTATATTTTTGTATCAAACAGAGAGTTGGAAGAAGCTATGAAAGAAGTTGATCATCTTGAAAGGTGTCTTGAAGAGGAATGGGATGAACAGCTCTTTGAGGACCTTTGTAGTAGGAAAGAGGTTTTGGAGGACATTCTATTGAGACAATACTGTTAGGCCAGGGATGATGCTAGGATTAAGTGGCTAAAGGAGGGTGATAGGAATACTGCATACTTTCATGCTTGTATTAAGTAAAGGAGAATATAGGTTAAACCAAACATAGACCTAGAGGATGGGTCTTATAGTGATGACAGGGAGGTGGTAGGGGAGATGGATAGCTCCTATATTTGTGACCTTCTTGTTGGCACCAGCACCCACTTACCAAATGGGTACCAGGGAGGCAACACAAGGATTTTTGAAGTTATCCAATCTAATTTTTCTACTCATGACAATGAAGTCCTAGGAGTCATTCCTCAAGAGGAAGAGATTCATAATGCCATGATGATTCTGAATCTAGCAGTGTGGCAGGTCCAAATGGGTTCCCTAGATCCTTTTATAGAGCTTCATGGGAGACAATGGAAGTTGATTTAATTTTGGATATACAAGACTTATTCTATGGTGGTTTGTTACCATGAGTTGCATGTGAAACCACTATTGTGATTATTCCCAAGTCCAAGTATCCTACTTCTATTGAAAAATTTCAACCAATAAGTATGGGTAATGTCCCTTAAAATATTCTTTTTATTATTATTAATTCATATCTATCTATTCATCTACCCAAATGGATCTCTATGGAATAGCATGGATTCGTGAGGGGGTGTTCCATCCAGGGGTGATCAGTTTGGCCTAGGAATTGATCATGGATATCAACTTCAAAACTCAAGGCTCTAATATGGCGATCAATCTTGATATGATCATGGCCTACGGCTAAGTTTAATGGATCTTCATTAACAAATTTTTTGTAGGTATGGGCCTTTCTCCTTGGAATATTAATATTCTCTTTCATTGTTTTAGCTCATCTAGGAGGGCAATCGTGTTTATGGTTAAAACTTTTGGATTCTTCAAAGAAACACAAGGTCTTTGGAATGGGGATATCATCTCTCCGAGAATTTTCATAATTTCTTAGGATGTGATCATTTGCCTCATTTGATGCAGTATTAATAGTGGTGAGATCTTCCCATACCATAGAAGGATGTGTTTCTCATCTGTGTCACACCTCATGTTTGTTGATGATTCCATCATCTTCACTAATTTTTCGAATAGTTCTATGTGGTACTTGAATAGAGTCTTGGAGGAGTATAGTTATTGGAGCGTTTGGGTTATCAATAAGATAAAGAGTAGCTTCTACATGTCCAGTAGATGCTCTACCAGTCAGGTCCTTAATGTGAGTCACTCTCTAGGAATATAGAAAGGAGATCTCCCCATGGTGTATTTGGGAGAACCTCTATCATTCAAGAGGATATGTAT
Source organism: Viscum album (assembly GCA_963277665.1). Classification (NCBI taxonomy): domain Eukaryota; kingdom Viridiplantae; phylum Streptophyta; class Magnoliopsida; order Santalales; family Viscaceae; genus Viscum; species Viscum album. The sequence continues at coordinate 1,497,767,712 of OY728142.1, forward strand.
TCATGATTTCGACCCTCTCATCTTTAGAATCATGAAGAGGGTTCTCAATTGGAATAATAGGTACCTGTCCTTTGGGGGGGATTTTGCTAGTTAAAAGTGTACTCTTAGCCACCCTGGTTCACACTTTATCATCTGTCAAGGTCCACAGAGTTGTTATCCAAAATATGGATTTAATTCTCACATTTTTTATCTCGGACCCAATGTTCGAGGGAAGAAGGAACTGGGCTTCTTGGCACAAGATGGAGAGGCATATCAGTGAAGGTGGTATTAATGTTCGGATTCTTAATAATACCCTTACTTTCATGAATGCAAAATTTTCATGAGAGGTGTTGGAGCAACAAAATTTATGGGGGCTAACAATATACGACTGTTATGTGGGGATTGGGATTCAAGGGATGGCCACGTATCTCCCCTCTGAAGTGATATAAGTCCCCTTGTCACCTCCCTCAGACCCCATACTCACTGGATTGTAGGGACCGGTGATGGATCCTTCTGGCATGATAACTAGTGTGGGGAGACCATTGGATTAGTAGGATGCCCGGCCATAGAAATATACTTTATAGAGGCTAACCTCTATCCATTTTTCTTCAATGATATTCTGGATAGAAACGAGTTGGAAGTTTTCCAGCTCATTGAGATGACCTCAGCCTCAGATAGATGTGTGTTCACCCCATCTCCCTCTGGCTCTTTCATGACCGAGTACTATCATCAGGTCTCTTCCACGTAGGTAGCAGGGGATGATTGGAATGATTTTCTATGGTCCAGGAACATCCCCAAAAAATATAACTTTCTCACCAAGAGAATTTGTAACAAAGAAGTACCCACTGAAGATAATATTAAGTGGTTCAGTGTGAGTATGGAGTCCAAGTGTGTCTATTGTAGGAGGCATAAGGAGGAAATATTGGTTCACCTATTCTTTTAGAGAGAATGGGTGAAGAAGTTTTAGTATTTTTTTGGTGATTTCACTGCATTATCCATACCTGGAATGGCCGAGCAGCCCTTTCGTGTTAGCTGGTTCCATGAATTGGGGGAGGAGGGCCTTGAGAGAAGGACGTGCACCTTAGTATTTCATGAAGGACGTTGGTGTTTGTGGTAGGCACGAAATAAGTGTTTTCAGGAAGGTGTGGTTTAATCTAGGAATGCGATCATTATTAGAATTAAAAATATACTTATTGATATGGTTAGGGTTCTCAGCACTTGGAGGGAGGCACCTATATTGCAGCAGTTTATAATTGATTCCCATAATACTCCTTCCGACATCAATATTTCTTCTAGTAAATGGGTCAGATGGTGCTCTCCCCCTCAGGGATTAAAGATAAACACATATGTCTCTTATTTCTTAGGAATTATGTGTGAAAAGGTGATTGTTTATGATAGTTATGGCTTATTCATTATGGAAATTTCAAACTAGTTAGGCTAAGGTACACTGTTGTTGGCTGAGGCTAAGACCATGCTAACAGGTCTCATAGTGTGTAGGAAGAGGGGGTTAGATCTCATGGAAGTTGAAACTAACTCAATTCTGGTACACAATTCACTCCAAGGTCTTGGATGTATTCCATGGTATATTTATTATACCATCCGTAAGTATTGTGGTATCCTTGAAAACTACACTAAAGTGTCTCACACCCTAGAGGGGAATATGGTAGTAGACTATCTAGCCTCACTTGACACTCCAGGATTGGAGAGATTATTTTTCATAACCTTCAAAGCCAGAAACTAATGGGGATTAAAATCAATATAGGGGACACCCTTGGTCTTCATCATTTTAGACCCACGTAGTCTTGTTTCCTCTGGCTTGTATTTGCGAGCCTTGTGTGTGCTTCTTTATCTCTATTTGAATAAAAATTTAGATGAAACATACCTATTTGGATACTACAAGTGGATTTTGTTATGGAAAAGATTCACCTAATAATAAAAACTCAAAAAATGGAACATTATACCAGACCTAATCGTCAACAGATGCATGAAAACATGTCATACTATAAAACTATTTTGACACTTCTGGGGGATATGCTTACGATAATTCACATTTTATTTAGAAACAATTATGAAGGAATTGAAAATAAATATATCCCTAAAAAACTAAGTTTATGATTCTAATATTAATAATGCATAAATTTTTAATTTATGTTAAGTGTTAAACCATATTTATAATTATACATTGTGATTTAAAATTCATAATTTTATGAGCTAATCCGGTATATTTCATTGTTTAGAAATGGTTCATGGAAGGAAGAAGGGTATCAATACTAATGGACAATGTAGATATTTCCTTACTGAGGAAGCCAATATAGTTGGTATTGGAACTGATAAAATTATGGCTATATTAGGTAATCTTAATCAGTTTATGAAAAATAACCTTTATCAGATGGAGAAACCTATTCCATAGTATTATTATCCTATGTTTGGTTGTGTTATGAAATATAATCCCCCTTCATTTGTTGGGACTATTAATCTAATGGTAGATGAATAATGGATCAAGTTTCTAGAGAAGATATTTATGGCCATGGGATGTGATGAAAACAAAAATGCTACAATTACAGTGTAATTTTTTGAAAGGATATGATAATAAATGGTGGTTATTAATATAGGATACTATGAAGGATGAGAAAATAAAACTCATAGAATAGAAATATTTTAAGGTGACATTCTTAGACAAATAATACCCTCATGAGAAACAAACTTAAATGAAGATAATTTTTCTCATCTTAAAGAAAAAGGAATAAGAAATTGTTTTGAGTATGAGTATACCTTTACAAGGTTAGTTGTGTATGTTATGGATTACACAAGAAATATTTAGTTAAATATTATCCATTTATTTAAAGGTATTAAGTAAAGTATCTGAAGGATGGTGGTCTCTCAAAAAAATCATCATATAATGAAACAGTTTTATGTGCCATGAAAAAAGAGAAGTAATTCTCTAGATATTAAATATTCAAGGGAAATAAAGAGAATAAGATTTCATCTAAACACTATTAAAAAGGTAATTCATTAAAGAAAAAGAATAGAACAAAACAGTTTCTACCTTGTGAAAACTGTGGAAAGAATCACCCTAGGAAATGATTGAAGGGAGATAAGGGTCACCAGGATAAAGAATAAAAATGAAATAAATAAAAAAAATGTTATTAAATGTTTCAAATGTATGGAGATAAATAACTATAGAAATTAATTCTCCAAGAATCAAGAAAATCTTCCATAAAAGAGGCCAGCGGTAGAAGACCAAGATTATTTTGTCACTAAAGATGAGGTGGAAGAACCAAATTATGCAGTGGTAGGTAGTTTAATCCTATATTAAAATTTATATAATTATTTATTTGATTCCGGATCATCACACTCTTTTATATCTACCCAGTTTTTTAAGAAAATTAAATATTTACATTTTACTTTAAGAAGTGATTTTTCAGTCAAAACTCCTAGTGGAAGTTTCACTATAACAAGTATGTGTCTAGAAATCTTCATTATGACACATAGAGGTTATTTATTTTTTGAACTTATTATTATACCAATGGTTGCATTTAATATAATCCTTGGTATGGATTAGATTTCAAAATATGTGAAAAAAATTATTTCAAGGAAAAGGATATTAGGATTTGTAATGAAGATATGGAATTCCATATCTTTTGAGTGGACACTTCATCATCTAATTCATGTTCAAATCCACCCCTGATAGCTCTTCTGAATTAGATTCTTGGGGAAGAATATAAAACATAGTCTGTGGATAGAGAAGGTAATCTTAAAATTGAGGTTGTTTCTATTGTATAGGAATACATTGATTAATTTTTGAGGGAATTACCTGGATATCCACCAGAGCATGAAGTTGATTTTTCCATAGATTTAGTCCCTAATGCAAGAAAACTATAAAACACCCCCTATATAATAACCATTGAATATTTAATGGAGTTTAAGAAAAAACTGGGGTATTTTGTGAGATATTATTTATACACCCTAGTGTTTCACCTTGGGGAGCCCATTTCTATTCATTAAGAAAAAAGATGGATCCATGAGGATATGCATTAATTATAGGTAAATAAATTCCATTATGATAAAGAAAAATTATCATATGCCTCACATTGATGACTTATTTAATCAACTTCAAAGATCTCGATATTTTTGAAACATTGACCTCTGGTATGGGTATCATTAATTGAGAGTAAAGAAGGAATAAATTTTAAATACAACTTTCCAAATGAGGTATTGACATTATAAATTTATAGTAATTCCATTTAGATTAACTACTTCACCCTCTGTTTTATGGATCTAATGAGAAGAGTATTTAAGGACTATCATGATGGTTTTATTATGGTATTTAGTGATGATATATTGGTGTATTCTAAAAGCTGTGATTACTATGAAAATCACTTTTAGATCATTCTTAAGACTTTTAGAGGAAAATATTTATGTGGTAAATTTAGTTAGTGTGATTTATAGATTCAAGAAGTTTCTTCTCATGGCCATATTATCTCTAAGGATGGAATTTCAGTTTATCTCGTGAAGAAAAAGAAGTCATAGAATGGCCCACACCAATGAATATAAATCATGTACATAGTTTTATTGGTTTGGCTAGTTACTATCGGAAATTCATTCATAATTTTTCCTGATTTTAAAACACTTTAATCAAGATTACACATAAAGGGTTTAAGTTCATTTTAACAAAGTAATGTGAAGAATGTTTTGATAAATTTAAGAAGAGACTGGCTAATGCTCTAATTTTGACTTTACCATCAAGAAATGATGGGTTTTTTATATATAGTGATGCATCAAAGAAAGTACTAGGTTATGTCCTTATATAAAAGGATAAAGTTATTTCATATGCATCAAGGTAGTTGAAGACTCATGAAAAGAACTATCCAACCCATTATCTTTAGTTAGTAGCTATAATCTTTTCTTTTAAGATATAGATACATTATCTCTGTGGTAAAATATATGAGAGATACACAGACAATAAAATCCTAAAATATATCTTTTCATATAGAGATATCAATATGAGGTAAAGGTGATGGATTGATCTACTCAAGTATTATGATTTCTCAATACACTACCACCTAGGGAAAGAAAATAAGGTAGTGGATTTATTAAGTCGGAAAGATCATGCAGTTCTAACTCAAATGAGGATTAAGAGAGATCCTATGTTCATGGATCTAGTAAAGATGTATAAGGGAATTATTAATGAAGGGGAGACATAAATCATTTTTCAAATTTTTTCAAACCCATATTTATTTTAAAAGATATAAATTTCTCAATCTAATGATGATAATTTTTAGAAGAAAATGAAATCTTTGAATGATAGGAAGTTGGAGGAATGTGTTTGTGATGATGTAATCCTAATATTTTGAAATATAGTATCAGTTAAATATATACTAGATCTAAAAAGGTAATTGTTGGATGATGATCATATCTTTTAATTTATCTACAAAATATGGTATCACTAGGATGTATAGAAATTTGTGGGAACTTTTTTCTTGGGATAACATGAAGTGGGAAATTCCAGACTATGTACCAAGATGATTGATTTTTCAATAGGTTAAGGCTAGAGAAAATATTCTAGAGGATTCATTCAACCTATTCCTATTATTGTGTGGAAATGGGAAAACATTACTATGGATTTTTTTTGTAGAACTACCAAATACTCCTAAAAAGAATGATGGATTATTGTCAATCGCCAAACCAAATTAGTACATCTTATTACTATAAGAGAATATTTACCTATTTAGATAATTGAAAGGATCTATATTAATTAAGTTGTAAGACTTTATGGTGAACCAATTTCAATTTTACTTGATTTTGATCCTATTTTTACATAAAAATTCAGGAAGTGTCTTTAGAATGCTCTAGATACTGAGCTTTATTTGAGAACTTCCAACCATACTCAAATTGATGGATAGTCTGAAAGGACTATTTAGAAAATTAATGACATTTTGAGGTCATTATCACTTGATTTTCAAGGTATATGGGATCATTATTTACCATTGGTTTGATTTTCCTATAATAATAGTTTTCATTCAAGTATTCAAATGGCGTCATATGAAGCATTATATAGAAAGATATGTCATACTTCAAATTGGTGGGTTAAAGTTAGTGAATGGAAAATTATAAGACCAGAACTTTTCTAAGATACAACAACAAAGGTAAAGGCTATTTGGTCTCACATTAAAGTGGCTCAAATTAGGAAAAAGGGTTATACTGACAATCGGATAAAGGATTTATAATTTCAAGTGGGCGATCATGTTTTCTTAAAATTTTCTTCATGGAAAGGTGCCATAAGGTTTGGAAATAAGGGAAAGATGGTCCCCGGGTACATTGGGAACTTTTAAATTCTTGAAATAATTGAATTTATGGCTTATCATTTGGAATTTCCACCATTTCTCTCAAAAGTACATGATATGTTCCATATATCACTGTTAAGGAAGTACATGTCAGACCCAACTCACCTATGATGAAATAAAATTAGAACCTATTGTATCTTTCTTTGAATAACCCATACATACTCTTGATACTAGAGAGAAATTATTGAGCAATCAAATTACTTTATTAGGAAAGGTACTTTAGATAAATCATAAAATGGAAGAAGCAACGTGGGAACCAGAGGATGTTATAAAGAAGAAAAAACCATCATCTATTTAGAAGGTAATATCCATGAAATTTTGAGGATGAAATTTTTTTTGGAGGGAAGAATAAAAAACCCTAAGACTTTATTATTTATTTCCTCTTAAATAAATTCAATCTCTTTGATATCTTTTGATGCATGAAACACTGGGTAAAAAAGAAACGTGATACACTGTTAAAATATTATTTAAATGTGACCATTATAACCTATCCCTTAAATTTGAGGGTATTAATAGAAATAAATAAATTAATAAAAATATGTACAGTTTACACACATTCATTTTTTATCTATTGATTAGAAATAAAAATAAGAGTCATTTGAAAGGAAAAGAATTTTTTTTTAAACCTGTATTTTTTTAAACAAAACGGTTTAATTGTTTCTTGCACACTTATAATAGAATTAATTTTTGACACTTTTAGAAAAATTATTTGAAAAAATTAAATTTATTTTTTAAATCATCATATAAAAATTATCTTAGGGTAAATTTTTTGATTTTTTCTGAAAACTTTCTTTTTTTGAGAAATAGTGAAAAAAATAGAAATTTGTATTAAAAAATGTCTTTTCATTTAAATTAATCAAAAGTAAAAAAATATTTTAAGTTGGTTTTAAATTAAAATTATACCAATACAATTTAAATAAATTAGTTCATTAGGATCAATTTTATGTTCTATTTCAATATAAAAACTTTTCATACTTATGATATTTTTCTCTTTGAAAACCAACTTTTTCGTCGCGTCTATGTGAATAATTTTAAATTGGATTATTCCAATTATGTTAATTTAATTTTTAAAAATGGATTTCATATTTTGAATCATTATAAGTATTTTTATATAATAAATTCAAATTAAATTTGACCATTATGAATATAAAAAGAAGTAAATTTTAATTATTGTGGTTAGGGTAAAAACTGATTTACTAGGGGTAAAATGTAACACCCGAGATTTTATGAGAAATATTTTGTTTTTATGTTATATTTATCACCAAAGTAATATTTCATGACACACTACACTATCTTGTTTTGCATTACATGCAAGATCAACCTTCCTCGATAGCTTGCATTGTACGCAATACCGAGTGTTGCTAAACAACGATATGTTATTAAAATATTATATAAACTAGCCGTTATGAATAGTAATACCCACTTTTTGAAATTTTATAAATTTTATCTTTCAAAATGGACTTCATTTTTGGATTTAGAATATCTAAATTATCCTAGGGTGAATTTTTGATATTTTTCTAAAAACTTTCAATTTTTGATGAATAGTGAAAACACTGAGTTATTGGTTAAAACCAACTTTTTATTTAAATAATCATTTTTTTTATTTAAATTAATTTTATGTAAAAATATATAAATAATACCTCTATAATTTCAATGTAATTCATCGGAGTAATTTTATAATAATACATAAAAATTGTATTGAACTTTTTGACCATCTTTTACCCACCTCCTAGGAGCATTTGTAATTGTACATAAAACTTAATTTTACCACTTTTGTGAGTTAAATTTCGAAAATCCTACAGACATGGTTAATATCAAGGAGTAAATTTTGGTTCAATAAGATAAAAATTATTTTTGGTGAATATTAACTTTTTACTTTTATTTACCACGATTAAAAGTAAATAGGGTAATTAAGGGTAAAAATGATATTATTATTACCCTAACACATGTCCTAATTCTATTGGATAAGTGTAATTCGACCAAAAACAACCTTAGTTATAAAATATTACCCTTTAGGTCCACTTGGATTAGATTAGGACGTTTATTATTATTTTATTTAAAGAACAGTTAAAAGAGTTAAAATCAAAGTTTAATAAATAAAACATTTTTAATATAGGGTTATACATAAGATAATTTAGGCTATAAATATTCATTAGAAAGATAAAAATATTTCCTACATAATGGTATTTTATTTATAATTTTTATACATTAAATAATTTAATTTATTTATGACACAATGATGATGTAGTAATTACCTTATTAATGAAATATTAACTTAATTGATATTATAAATACCCAAATAAATGTAATTTGAGACTTTTTATGAATTAAACAAATTTTATAGGTTAATATGACATTTTAGTATTGATTTAATTAACTCCTTTATAACTAATCATGCTGTTATGATTCTCACAAAAATCAATTATCAAATAGTGTCAAAATTGACATAAAATAGTTTTTTAAAACAAATATTATATTATTAATTGTTATTATATTCCTAAAAATATAAGGTTATTAAAAATGACTTATATAAGTTTATATTAATAATAAACCACTTGGGGTTATTTTGTCTTGTTATAGTAAGTTTATTAACCATATATTGTAAGAAAACAAGAACACACGGTAAAAGTAAAACTATTTAAGTTAGAGTTAAATCTAAATGATAGGGTTAAAATAGTAACCTAAACTTGTCTAAAACCTATTAGTTGAGAGGATTTCAACCCATACCCACCTTATCTTTGAAATAAATCAATTTGGAGCTATTAAAAACCTAATATGACTTTATTATGAAATAATATTTTTTGTTTTTTCTAAGGTGCCCCTCTCCACCCTTATAAAAGGGCACCTCCTCCCTCTACTCCTCACACCACTTTGAGCCTTTATTCTTGGAAAACCCCTAAAAATTTCTCTTCTCCACTTCCCTAGAAACATCCTAGATTTCCTGGTCTTCTTAAAATACCATCTTTAGTGCCCTAAGAGGAAGTTAAGAAGAGGCTCTTCAAAGAAGAGATAATGTCCTTTACCGATTCTTTCCAATTTATTTCTTCTTCTACTTCTTCTTATTTATTTGTTTCATCATAAATTAATAACATAAGTATCAATAATATACTTATATGTTATTATAAATATGAAAAAAACGTATTTCACCTTCTATCCATCCTATGGAAAATGAAATCACCGCGCGTGCGTACGTACGGAATACCATCTCCACGTCGTGGTGTAATCTGTTTTCCACCACCACCTTACTTGGATGGGTATAATGGTGTAAAGAATAACTGTATATGATTATTATAACATGATAATAATTATTATACATTCCATATTCCACTCCAATACCATTCAATAGTTATGGGAACGATATCATCGCTCGTGCGTACGTACGGCCTACCGTCTCCACGATGTGATGTGACTCGTTCTACATGATCTTCATTGAATAATGATTATATAAATGAATTGAATGAATAAATATGATATATATTACACTAATACCATTCTGTAAATAATTTATCTATAACCTAAAAATAGGAATAAGAATTTATTCGACAAGACATGCATAAGAACATAAAGCAATGAACACCCGAATAACAAGTAGCAATGAAATATTACTAATAAGAATATAAGAATATGACCATATATGATATCATAAAAATGAATATGATTCTTTAATAAGTCAATGATATTATTTAAATCATTATACAGGAGGTTAGGATACGTACGAATCATATCGGACCTAAGGTAAGGGAAAATCTCACAATCTCATTTTCATCCGAGATTGTTTATACTTTGGTATTTACTGGGGTGTATTTATCATCCACATACATGTTTCCTCAATATGTAATATTATTTATATTCTCCTACAATTTTTTAAATCTAATATTACTCATTGGTGAGTTTTTAGTAAATGATATGGAAGGAATCTTTTGTCATTTTTAGTACGATGTACTTTTTGACTTTTCCGGCCAAAGTACGAGAAAAATGTTTTTTTAACTTATACGGCATGAATGGATTTTATGATTTCATAGAAAATTATTTCCATGAATCTTCCTTTACTAGTTTTCAAGTTTATTTTTAATAAACTTCTTTCAGTTTAAAATTTTATGACATGTTAAGAAAGGAAAAATGTTTTTGAAGTATAAAGGATATTTTCCTCAAGAATGGAGTTCAAGCGTTTTATCAAAATTATTTTCCATATAAGATAATATAGGTTTATGTTTCTATCCCTATTTTTACATTGATTTTATTATTTTATGTTGGAATTATTTTTATTATATCCTTTTATCTTATATGGATTATGTTATGATGGCATGATGTTGAAGAATCCCATTTTTATTACATGGGTTATGCTATGATGTATGATTTATGATCTTGTGACACACATAAGAATGGTATCATTATGAGATGGGTGGGACCTATATCTTCATCCAATTAATTGGGTAAAGATTTATATCTCATGAGATATACATGGCTGGAACGACAGGTTAATCTGGTTCTGTGATACAGTACTGAAACGAGGAGTGAACTCGGTTCAGAAATAGACTTTGTCCGCTAGGATAGTCTTGGAAATGAGTCTTGACTACTAAGAAATGATTCTCTGTGATTATGTGTGTATTACACAAAGTTTCATGTTATGATTATTTGGATTACATTTCAATACCATGATTTATCCCATGTTATGATATTATGATCTCTTTTGGAGGTTAAAATTTTCAAAATTTTATGTTCTTATGAATATGATATGATTGATATTTCTTTTGTTTACTCTTACTGAGAATTTGAGCTCACCCTTTTGTATGTTTTCTTTTCCATAGGTCAAGAAGAAGGGTATTAAGTAAGATATGCCAAAAAGGGAATCTGGATATGATAAAATAAAAGGGAGACAGTGTAGATGATTTATGAACCAGTTGTTTATGTTTCCCAGTTTCTAAAGACACTATACCTATAAGGTCCTCTAATGGTTTTGTTATATATTGTAATAAGTGTGCTTCAATTTAAAATTAATAACAATGTATGTAATGTATGGTTCATTATAGTTGGTATCAAAGGAAAGGTATAGTCAACCTTTGGAAACTAGGATGTGAAAGACTTAGTAAGAACCCTAAGGATAAGTCTAAGCATTGAACACAATCTTAGTGTTTTAGAAATGGCCATGAATAACCTATGATAATACCTTAAGTGAGAAATTTTATTCTTGATTATGTGGTTTTCTTATTATGATTAGTGTTTCTCACACTATGCTTATTGGTTTTAGTCAATGGCTGGAACCCGAAGGAACCGTGTTAATGCTGAATGTGACGGGCAATGCAATGATTGTCCCCCTCAGCAACCAAAAGTTATGGGAGCTGGAATGAAAAATCTTATAGTGATGATCACACAACTTTCTCAAGCTATGAATCATGCTGGACTTCCAAATGAGAAAAGGAAGGAGCAACATTTTGTTGAATCCTTCATAAGTCAGTGTCCACCCTCATTCAGCGGGTCTACTGATCCATTAGTTGTTGAACAATGGATCAGTAATACTGAAAATATATTTTCAGTTCTTCAATGTTCTGAACATGATAAAGTCATCTTAGCAGTATATCGTTTGGAAGGTGAAGCTGATCAATGGTGGAATCTTATTAAGAATACAAGGAAAAGGGATGAAATTGAGTCCATGGAATGGGATGAGTTCAAGAACTTATTTTTTAATAAGTACTTCCCTCGTATTCTTTGAACAAATATGGATAAGGAGTTTCCTGAACTAAAGCAAAAGGATGATGAATCGGTTCGTACCTACGAAACAAATTTTACAAGACTTGCAAGGTATGCTTCTGGAATTATTATCCAACCTGAGATTAAGATAGATCGATTCTTTAGTGGCTTAAAACCAAGACTTCGAAGGGAGTTATCCATAAGGGACTTCAATAGCTACGAGGAAATTGTTCGATGTTCTCTCAAGGTTGATATGGAGATTGGAGTAACCCATCAGTCATATGGGTTTGATAAGAAGAGGAAAATGGAATTCAATGGGAAATCTAAAGACTACACTGAAAAGAAGATAAGTTTCCCCTTATGCTCAAAGTGTGTAAAGAAACATGGAGGGAATTGTCTTAAAGGGACAAGTAAATGTTTCAAATGTGGAAAAGAAGGTCATCGGGCATTTGAATGCGGTAATGAAGGGAAAAAGATGTCTAGTGATGCGAACAAAGAAAGGGATACATAGAGTGCACCTCCTACACTTCAATGTTACAAGTGCAAGGAAATGGGGCATTATGCTAATCAATTCCCTAACCCAAGGGTTTTTGATGATGATCGATGTCAACAAAATATTAAGGCCAAAAACAAAGGAAAGTCACATGAAATTTCTATCGGCGATGTGGAGTACGATAACGAAGTGATAAAAGGTACATTTATCATCCACTCTAAAGTAGAAAATGTTTTATTTGATTTTGGATCCACCCACTCTTTTATTTCTGAAGAATTTTCTAAGGGTATCGCCATACTACCTCAACAATTAGCTATTTAGTTAGCTGTGACAACTCCTAATGGCATAATGGTTGCATCAAAAGCTTACAATTATTCTCTGATTGAAGTTTGTGGGAAAGTGCTTCCTAAAAATCTTGTGATCCTTCCTATAGTGGAATTTTATGTGAATCTTGGTATGGATTGGATTTCTTTATATGGATCTCATATCAATTTCCAAAGAAGGGAAGTCACATTTTATATTCCATATCAATCTATGATCGTCTATCGATGTAAGGATGAACATATCCTTCCAGTGGAAATTTCTTCCATCTTATGGGTCTTGATTCCACTAAATGAAGGTAATTTATCTCAAATGGTTGCTGAGAAACTCATGATTAAGAATATGCCCATTGTACGAGAGTTTGATGAGGTCTTTCCAAAGGAATTTCCAGGTCTTCAACAAATCGTGAAGTTGAGTTTTCAATAGAACTCATACCGGGTGCTATGCCTATTTCAAAGACACCATATATAATGGCCCCAATTGAGTTCCAAGAATTGAATAAGAAACTCCAAGAGAATCTTGATAAGGGATTCATACGCCCTAGTGCATCACCTTGGGGAGCACCTGTTCTGTTTGTTAAGAAGAAAGATGGATCAATGAGAATCTGCATTGATTATCAAGAACTTAACAAGATCACTATCAAGAACAAATATCCTCTCCCATGCATTGATGACTTATTTTACCAACTACGCGGAGCTCAATACTTTTCCAAGATTGATCTTCATTCAGGGTATCATCAATTAAGGGTCAAAAGGGGGGATATACCAAAGACGGATTTCCATACAAGGTATTGACACCATGAATTTATAGTGATGCCATTTGGTCTTACTAATTCCCCTGCTATCTTCATGGATCTGATGAATAGATTCTTCAGAGACTATCTTGATCAATTTGTGGTAGTCTTTATAAACGATATTATTGTCTATTCAAAGAGCAAGGAATAACATGAAGATCACTTGATAATTGTATTAAAGACCCTAAGAAAGGAGAATCTTTTTTCTAAATTTACCAAGTGTGAATTTTGGCTTCAAAAAGTTTCATTTTTGGGTCATATAATCTCAAAAGAGGTGATATCTATGGATCTAGCAAAAACAGAGGTTATCGAAAGATGGTAGAGACCAACAATAGTAACTGAGATCTGAAGTTTACTTGGTTTGGCTGGATATTATTGACTTTTCGTGAAAGATGTTTCATGATTATCCAATCCACTCACCAGGTTGACTTGAAAAGGAGTTAAGTTCGTTTGGATGGAGGAGTGTGAAGAGAATTTCAAGGAGTTAAAAATAAGTTTATCCAGTGCACATGTGCTCACACTGCCTTGTAGTGGAGAAAGGTTTGTGATCTATAGTAATGCATCGTCCAAGAAGGTATTGGGGTGTGTTCTCATGCAAAATGATATGGTGATAGCTTATTCCTCACAACAATTGAAAATCCATGAGAAAAATTACCCAACAAATTATTTGGAATTAGCTGCGGTAAACTTTGTATTATAGATTTGGAGGCATTATCTTTATGGTGAAAGGTGTGATATTTATACTGATCATAAGAGTTTAAAGTATATTTTCACACAAAAGGAGCTGAATATGCGCCAAATAAGATGGTTGGAGCTGATTAAGGATTATGACTGCTCAATTCATTATCACTCTGGGAAAGCAAACAAGGTGGCAGATGCATTAAGTCGACAAGACCATGTTAGCTTATCCATGATGAGGATCACAAAAGATCCAATATTTATGGATTAAAAAAGGATGGATCTTGGAATTATAATGGAAGGGGAAAAATCTTATCTTTCTCAAATGAATTTTCAACCATCTATACATGTGAAGATTAAAAAGGCACAAAAAGAAGATGTAGAGTTACAAAAGAAGGTGAGAAATGTTCCTGGATTCAACCTTGATTGTGATGGGATAGTAAAGTTCAGGAATCGGGTTTTTGTTCCTCCCATCCCAGAATTAAAGAAGGAGCTGCTATATGAGGCTCATAGTTCTTTATTCTCTATTCATCATGGAAGCACGAAGATGTATAGGGACCTGAAAGAGTACTTCTGGTGGGATGGCATGAAAAAAGATGTTGCTGAATATGTCTCTCGATGCTTGGTTTGTCAGCAAGTTAAAGCTGAGAGACAGAAGTCTAAGGGGATGTTACAACCATTACCCATACCAGAATAGAAATGGGAAAACATCACTATGGAATTTTTCACTGGACTTCCTAAAACATCCAAAAGCAATAATGCTATCTGGGTTATATTTGATCGTCTTACGAAGTCGGCACACTTCATTACTATTAGAGAAGATTTCTCGCTTGATCATATTTCCAGTATATATGTGAAGGAAGTGGTAAGATTTCATGGAGTACCACTTTCCATTATATATGATCAGGATCTAAGGTTTACCTCGAAGTTTTGGCGAAGTCTTCCACATACTCTAGATACAGAGTTGAGTTTCAGCAGTGCTTATCATCCTCAGACAGACAGTCAGTCTGAGAGGATAATTCAAACTCTAGAAGATATGTTGATATCTTGCTCTATAGATTTCAAAGGTGGTTGGGATCAATACCTACCTTTGGTGGATTTTTATTATAATAATATATTTCACTCCAGTATTCAGATGGATCCTTATGAAGCTCTCTATTGAAAGAAATACAGGACTCCAACTTGCTGGGATGAAGTTGGGGAAAGAAAGCTATTAGGACTGGATCTTGTTGATGAGATGGCAGAAAAGGTAAGATCTATTCAACAACACATAAGAGCCTCTCAGAGTTGACAAAAACGTTATGCTGATAAACAAAGAAAAGACCTAGAGTTTGAAGTGGGTGATAAAGTGTTCTTACGAATATCTCCATGGAAGAGAGTAATGAGATTTGGAAAGAAGGGCAAGCTCAGCCCTAGGTATATTGGTCCTTTTGAAATATTGGATCGTGTTGGGAAGGTAGCTTACCGATTGGCGCTTCCACCGAATCTCTCTCAAGTTCATGATGTGTTCCATGTATCTCTCTTGAGAAAGTACATACCCGATCCTTCACATGTACTCAACTCAGAAGTTGTACCGTTGGAGCAAGATCTTTCTTATGAAGAATAGTCGATAGAGATTCTGGATCGTAGTGAAAAGGTCCTACAGAACAAGACCACTCTCTTGGTGAAATTTTTATGTAGGAACCACCAACTAGAAGAAGCTACATGGTAACTTGAGGATATAATGAGGGAGAGGTATCCTTATCTGTTTTTTACAAAGTGACAAATTTTGAGGGTGAAATTCATTTTAAGGGGGGTTGAATGTAACACCCAGGATTTTATGAGAAATATTTTGTTTTCAAGTTATATGCATCACCAAAGGAATATTTCATGACACACTACACTGTTTTGGCTTGCATTAAACGCAAGATCAACCTTCCTTGATAGCTTGTGTTGTACGCAATACCGAGTTTCGCTAAACAATGATATGTTATTAAAATATTATATAAACTAGCCGTTATGAATAGTAATATCCACTTTTTGAAATTTTATAAATTTTATCTTTCAAAATGGACTTCATTTTTGGATTCAGAATATCTAAATTATCCTAGGGTGAATTTTTGGTATTTTTCTGAAAACTTTGAATTTTTTATGAATAGTGAAAATACTGAGTTATTGGTTAAAACCGACTTATTATTTAAATAATCATTTTTTTATTTAAATTAATTTTAGGTAAAAATAGATAAATAATACCTATATAAGTTCAATGTAATTCATTTGAGTAAGTTTATAATAATACATAAAAAATTTATTGAACTTTTTGACCGTCTTTTACCCACCTCCTAGGAGCATTTGTAAGTGTACATAAAACTTAATTTTACCGCTTCTGTGAGTTGAATTTTGAAAATCCGAGAGACATGGTTAATATCAAGGAGTAAAATTTGGTTCAATAAGATAAAAATAATTTTGTGTGAACTCTGACTTTTTACTTTTATTTACCACGGTTAAAAGTAAATAGGGTAATTAAGGGTAAAAATTATATTATTATTAACCTAAAACATGTCCTAATTCTATTGTATAAGTTTAATTCGACCAAAAAAACCTTAGGGATAAAATATTACCCTTTAGGTCCACTTTAATTATATTAGGACATTTATTATTATTTTATTTAAAGAAGAGTTAAAAGAGTTAAAATCAAAGTTTAATAACTAAAACATTTTTAATATATGGTTATATATAAGATAAATTCTACTATAAATATTCATTATAAATATAAAACAATTTCCTACATAATGGTAATTTATTTATAATTTTTAGACAAAAAATAATTTAATTTATTTATGATGCAATGATGATGCAGTAATTACCTTATTAATGAAATATTAACATAATTGATATTATAAATACCCAAATAAATGTAATTTGAGACTTTTTATGAATTAAAATAATTTTTTAGGTTAATATGAAATGTTAGTATTAATTTAATTAACTCTTTTCAAACTAATCGTGTTGTTATGATTTTCACAATAATAAATTATCAAATAGTGTCGAAATTGACATAAAATAGTTTTTTTTTAAATATTATATTATTAATTGTTATTCTCTTCCTAAAAATCTAAGGTTCGACCAAATGAATTAGATAAGGTTATATATATTAATAATAAACCACTTGGGGTTCGTTTTTCTTGTTATAGTAAGTTTATTAACCATATAGTGTAAGAAAACAAGAAGACACGGTAAAAGTTAAATTATTTAGCTTAGAGTTAAATCTAAATGATAAGGTTAAAATAGTAACCTAAACTTTTCTAAAACCTATTTTTTGAGAGTATTTAGACCAATACCCACCTTATCTTATAAATAAATCAATTTTGAGCTATTAAAAACTGAATAGTACATTATTATAAAATAATATTTTAAGTTTTTCTTAAGGTTCCCCTCTCCTCCATTATAAAAGGGAACCTCCTACCTCTCCTCCTCACACCACTTTGAGCCTTCAAGCTCGTCCAAACCCTACCAATTTCTCTTATAAACTTCCCTAGAAACATCATAGAGGTTCTGGTCTTCTTCAAAGACCATATTTAGTGCCCTAACAGGAAGTTAAGAAGAGGCGCTTCAAAGAAGAGGTAATGTCCTTTACCGATTCTTTCCAATTTATTTATTCTTATACTTATTATTATTTATTTTTTTCATAATAAATTAATAACATCAGTATCAATAATATACTTATATGTTATTATAAATATAAAACAAACTTATTTCACCTTCTATCCATCCTATAGAAAATAAAATCACCGCGCGTGCGTATGTACGGAATACTGTCTCCACGTCGTGGTGTAATCTGTTTTCCACCACCACCTTACTTGTATGGTTATAATGGTGTAAAGAATAACTATATATGATTATTATAACATGATACTAATTCTGAGATATTCCATCTTCCACTCTAATACCATTCAATAGTTATGGGAACGATATCATCGCTCGTGCGTACGTACGGCCTACCGTCTCCACGATGTGATGCGACTCATTCTACATGATCTTCATTGAATAATGATTATATAAATGAATTGAATGAATAAATATGATATATATTACACTAATACCATTATTTAAATAAGGTATCTATAACCTAAAAATATGAATAAGAATTTATTCTACAAGACATGCATAAGAACATAAAGCAATGAACACATGAATAACAAGTTGCAATGAAATATTACTAATAAGAATATAAGAATATGACCATATATGATATCATAACAATGAATATGATTCTGTAATAAGTAAATGACATTATTTAAATAATTATACAGGATTTTCAGATACGTACGAAGCATATCAGACCTAAGGTAAGGGAAAATATCACAATCTCATTTTTATCCAAGATTGTTTATAATTTGGTATTTACTGGGGTGTATTTATCATCCACATACAGGTTTCCTCAATATGTAATTTTTTTTCTATCCTCCTAAATTTTTTTAAATCCAATATTACTCATTGGTGAGTTTTTACTAAAAGATATGAAAGGAATCTTTTGTCGTTTTTAGTAAGAGGAACTTTTTGACTTTTACTGCCAAAGTACGAGAAAAATGTTTTTTTTAACTTATACAGCATGAATGGATTTTATTCATAGAACATTATTTCCATGAATATTCCTTTAAAAATTTTCAAGTTTATTTTTAATCAACTTCTTTCAGTTTAAAATTGTATGACATGTTAAGAAAGGAAAAATGTTTTTGAAGTATAAAGGATATTTTCCTCAAGAATGGAGTTCAACCGTTTTATCAAAATTATCTTCCATATAAGATAATATAGGGCTCTATTTATATCCCAATTTTTAAATTGATTTTATTATGTTATGATGGAATTATTTTTATGATGTCCTTTTATATTATATAGATTATGTTATGATGGAATGATGTTTAAGAATCTCATTTTTATTATATGGGTTATGCTATGATGTATGATTTATGATCTTGTGGAACACATAAGAATGGTATCATTATGAGATGGGTGGGACCTATATCTCCCTCCAATGCATTGGGTAATGATTTATATATCATGAGATAGACATGGATGGAACGGCAGGTTAATCTGGTTCAGTGATACAGGACTAAAATGAGGAGTGAACTCGGTTCAGAAATGGACTTTGTCCACTAGGATAGTCTTGGAAATGAGTCTTGACAACTAAGAAATGATTATCTATGATTATGTGTGTATGCCAAAAAGTTTCATGTTATGATTATTGGGATTACATTTCACTACCATGATTTATCCCATGTTATGATATTATGATCTCTTTTGCAGGTTAATATTTTCAAAATGTTGTGTTCTTGTGAATATGATATGATTTATATTTATTTTGTTTACTCTTACTGAGCATTTGAGCTCACCCTTTTGTATGTTTTCTTTTCCCCAGGTTAGGAATAAGGGTATTAATTAAGATATGACAAAAATAGACTCTAGATATGATAAAATAAAAGAGAGACAGTGTAGATGATTTATTAACCAGTTGTTTATGTTTCCCAGTTTCTAAAGTCACTATACCTAAACAGTACCCTCATGGTTTTTTTATATGTTGTAATAATTGTGCTTAAATTTTGAAGTAATAACAATGTATGTAATGTATGGGTCGTTATAGTTGGTATTAGAGGAAAGGTATAGTCAACCTTTGGAAACTAGGATGTGAAAGCCTTAGTAAGAACCCTAAGGATAAGTCTTAGCAATGAACACAATCTTAGTGTTTTAGAAATGGCCATGAATAACCTATGATAAGACCTTAAGTGTGAAATTTTATTCTTGATTATATGGTTTTCCTATTATTATTAGTGTTTCTCACATTATTCTTATTGGTTTTAGTCAATGGCTAGAACCCGAAGGAACCATGTTAATGCTGAATGTGACGGGCAATGCAATGATTGTCCCCCTGAGCAACCAAACGTTATGGGAGCTATAATAAAAAATCTTGTAGCGATGTTCACACAACTTTCTCAAGTTATGAATCATGCTAGACTTCCAAATAAGTAAAAGAGGGAGCAACATTATGTTGAATCCTTCATGAGGTAGCGTCTACCCTCATTCAGCGGGTCTACTGATCCATTAGTTGCTAAACAATGGATCAGTACTAATGAAAATATATTTTCAGTTCTTCAATGTTCTGAACATGATAAAGTCATCTTAGCAGTATATCGTTTGGAACATGAAGCTGATCAATGGTGGATTCTTATTAAGAATATGAGGCAAAGGGATGAAATTGATTCCATGTAATGGGACGAGTTCAAGAACTTATTTTTCAATAAGTAATTCCCTCGTATTCTTTGAACAAAGATGGAGAAGGAGTTTCATGAACTAAAGCAAAAGGATGATGAATTGGTTGGTACCTACGAAGAAAATTTTACAAGACTTTCAAGGTATGCTTCTGGAATTATTATCCAACTTGAGAATAAGATCGATCGATTCTTTAGTGGCTTAAAACCAAGTATTCAAAGGGTGTTAGCCATAAGGGACTTTAATAGCTACGAGGAAATTGTTTGATGTGCTCTCAAGGTTGAGATGGAGATTCGAGTAACCCATCATTCATATGGGTTTGATAAGAAGAGGAAAATGGAATTCAAATGGAAATCTAAAGACCACACTGAAAATAAGATGAGTTTTCCCTTATGCTCAAAGTGTGGAAAGAAACATGGAGGGAAATGTCTTAAAGGGAAAATTAAATGTTTCAAATGTGGAAAATAAGGTCATCGGGCATTTGAATTCCGTAATGATGGGAAAAAGATGTCTAGTGATGTGAACAAAAAAAGGGCTACACAGAATGCACCTCCTACACTTAAATGTTACAATTTCAAGGAAATGGGGCATTATGCTAATCAATGCCCTAACCCAAGGGTTGTTTATGATGATCGACATCAACAAACTCTTAAGGCCAAAGAAAAAGGAAAGTCACATGCAATTTATATCCGTGATGTGGAGTACGATAACAAAGTGATAAAAGGTACAATTACCATCCACTCTAAAGTAGCAATTGTTTTATTTGATTCTGGATCAACCCACTCTTTTATTTTTGAAGAATTTTTTAAGGGTATCAACATACTACCTCAACAATTAGCTGTTGAGTTAGCTGTGACAACTCCTAATGGCACAATGGTTGCATCAAAAGCTTACAATTCTTCTCTGATTGAAGTTTGTGGGAAAGTGCTTCCTAAAAATCTTGTGATCCTTCCTATAGTGTAATTTTATGTGAATCTTGGTATGGATTGGCTTTCTTTATATGGATCTCATATCAATTTCCAAATAAGTGAAGTCACATTTTATATTCCATATCAATCTATGATCGTCTATCGATGAAAGGATGAACATATCCTTCTAGTGGAAATTTATTCCATCTTATGGGTCTTGATTCCACTAAATGAAGGTAATTTATCTCAAATGGTTGCTGAGAAACTCAAGATTAAGAATATGCCCATTGTACGGAAGTTTTATGAGGTCTTTCTAGAGGAATTTCCAGGTCTTCAACAAATCGTGAAGTTGAGTTTTCAATAGAACTCATATCGGGTGCTATGCCTATTTCAAAGACACCATATAGAATGGCCCCAATTGAGTTGCAGGAATTGAAGAAGCAACTCCAAGAGAATCTTGATAAGGGATTCATACGCCCTAGTGCATCACCTTGGGGAGCACTTGTTCTATTTGTTAAGAAGAAATATGGATCAATGAGACTCTGCATTGATTATCGAGAACTTAATAAGATCACTATCAAGAAAAAATATCCTCTCCCATGCATTGATGACTTATTTGACCAACTATAAGGAGATCAATACTTTTCCAAGATTGATCTTCGTTTAGGGTATCATCAATTAAGGGTCAAAAGGAAGGATATACCAAAGACGTATTTCTGTATAAGGTATAGACACTATGAATTTATAGTGATGTCATTTGGTCTTACTAATGCCCCTTCTATCTTCATGGATCTGATGAATAGATTCTTTAGATACTATCTTGATCAGTTTGTGGTAGTCTTTATAGACGATATTCTTGTCTATTCAAAGAGAAATTAAGAACATGAAGATCACTTGAGAATTGTATTAAAGACACTAAGAAAGGATAAGCTTTATGACAAATTTACCAAGTGTGAATTTTGGCTCCAAAAAGTTTCATTTTTGGGTCATATAATCTCAAAAGAGGGGATATCTGTGGATCCAGCGAAAATAGAGGTTATCGAAAGATGGTCGAGACCAACAACAGTAACTGAGATCCAAAGTATTCTTGGTTTGGCTGGATATTATGGACGTTTTGTGAAATATTTTTCACGATTATCCAATCCACTCACCAGGTTGACTCAAAAAGGAGTTAAGTTCGTTTGGACGGAGGAGTGTGAAGAGAATTTCAAGGAGTTAAAAATAAGGTTATCCAGTGCACCTGTGCTCACACTGCCTTGTAGTGGAGAAAGGTTTGTGATCTACAGTGATGAATACAAGAAGGGATTGGGGTGTGTTCTCATGTAAATTGATATGGTGATAGCTTATGCCTCATGACAGTTGAAAATCCATGAGCAAAATTACCCAACTCATGATTTGGAATTAGCTGCGGTAATCTTTGCATTAAAGATTTGGAGGCATTATCTTTATGGTGAAAGGTGTGATATTTATACTGATCATAAAAGATTAAAGTATATTTTCACACAAAAGGACCTGAATATGTGCCAAACAAGATGGTTGGAGCTGATTAAGGATTATGACTGCTCAATTCATTATCACCCTGGGAAAGCAAACAATGTGGCAGATGCATTAAGTCGACAAGACCATGCTAGCTTATCCATGATGAGGATCACAAAAGATCCAATATTTATGGATTTAAAAAGGATAGATCTTGGAATTATAATGGAAGGGGAAAAATATTATATTTATCAAATGAATGTTCAACCATCTATACATGTGAAGATTAAAGAGGCACAAAAAGAAGATGTAGAGTTACAAAAGAAGGCTACAAATGTTCCTGAATTAAACCTTGATTGTGATGGGATAATAAAGTTCAGGAATAGGGTTTTTGTTACTCCCATCCCAGAATTAAAGAAGGAGCTGCTGGATGAGGCTCATAGTTCTTCATTCTCTATTCATCCTGGAAGTACGAAGATGTATAGGGACCTGAAAGAGTACTTCTGGTGGGATGGTATGAAAAAAGATGTTGTTGATTATGTCTCTCGATGCTTGGTTTGTCAGCAAGTTAAAGTTGAGAGACAGAAGTCTAAGGGGATGTTACAACCATTACCCATACCAGAATAGAAATGGGAAAACATCACTATGGACTTTGTCACTGGACTTCCTAAAACATCCAAAGGAAATAATTTTATCTGGGTTATAGTTGATCATCTTATGAAGTCGGCACACTTCATTGCTATTAGAGAAGATTTCTCTCTTGATCAGCTTTCTAGGATATATGTGAAGGAATTGGTAAGATTGCATAGAGTACCACTTTCCATTATATCTGATCGGGATCCGAGGTTTACCTTGAAGTTTTGGCAAAGTCTTCATCATACTCTAAATACAGAGTTGAGTTTCAGCACTGTTTATCATCCTTAGACAGACGGTCACTCTGAGAGGACAATTCAAACTCTAGAAGTTATGTTGAGAGCTTTCTCTATGGATTTCAAAGGTGGTTGGGATCAACACCTAACTTTGGTGTAATTTTCTTATAATAATATATTTCACTACAATATTCAGATGGATCCTTATAAATCTCTCTATGGAAAGAAATGCAGAACTCCAACTTGCTGGGATGAAGTTGGGGAAAGAAAGCTATTAGGACCTGATCTTGTTGATTAGATGGCAGAAAAGGTAAGAACTATTCAACAACACATAAGAGCAGCTCAGAGTTGACAAAAAATTTATGATGATAACCGAATAAAAGACCTAGAGTTTTAAGTGGGTGATAAAGTGTTCTTACGAATATCTCCTTGGAAGAGAGTAATGAGATTTGAAAAAAGGGCAATCTCAGCCCTAGGTATATTGGTCCTTTTGAAATACTGAATCATGTTGGGAAGGTAGCTTACCGATTTTTGCTTCCACCGAATCTCTCTCAAATTAATGATGTGTTCCATGTATCTCTTTGGAGAAAGTACATACCTGATCCTTCACATGTACTCAGCTCAGAAGTTGTACTGCTGGAGCAAGATCTTTCTTATGAAGAACAGTCGATAGAGAGTCTAGATTGTAGCAAAAAAGTCTTATGGAACAAGACCACTTGCTTGGGGAAAGTTTTATAGAGGAACCACAAACTATAATAATCTACATGGGAACTTGAGGATATGATGAGGGAGAGGTATCCTCATCTGTTTGTTACAAAGTGAGGAATTTCGAGGGTGAAATTCATTTTAAGGGGGGTAGAATGTAACACCTGATATTTTATGAGAAATATTTTGTTTTTATGTTATATTCATCACCAAAGTAATCTTTCACGACACACTACATTGTCTTGTCTTGCATTACGCGTAAGAGCAACCTTTCTCGATAGCTTGCGTTGTACGCAATACCGAGTTTCGCTAAACAACAATATGTTATTAAAATATTATATAAACTATCTGTTATGAATAGTAAAACCTACTTTTTGAAATTTTATAAATTTTATCTTTCAAAATGGACTTCATTTTTGGATTCGTAATATCTAAATTAGCCTAGGGTGAATTTTTGGTATTTTTCTAAAAACTTTGAATTTTTGATGAATAGTGAAAACACTGAGTTATTGGTTAAAACCAACTTTTTATTTAAATAATAATTTTTTTTATTTAAATTAATTTTAGGTTAAAATAAATAAATAATACCTATATAAGTTCAATGTAATTCATTGGAGTAATTCTATAATAACAAATAAAAATTTTATTGAACTTTTTGACCATCTTTTACCCACCTCCTAGGAGCATTTGTAATTGTACATAAAACTTAATTTTACTGCCTCTGTGAGTTTAATTTAAAAAATCCTAGAGAAATAGTTAATATCAAGGAGTAAAATTTGGTTCAATAATATAAAAATAATTTTTAGTGAATAGTAGCTTTTTACTTTTATTTACCACTGTTAAAAGTAAATAGGCTAATTAAGGGTAAAAATGATATTATTATTACCCTAAAAAATGTCCTAATTATATTGGATAAGTTTAATTCGACCAAAAACAACCTTAGGGATAAAATATTACCCTTTAGGTCCACTTGGATAATATTAGGACATTTATTATTATTTTATTTAAAGAAGAGTTAAAAGAGTTAAAATAAAAGTTTAATAACTAAAACATTTTTAATATAGGGTTATACATAAGATAAATTTGACAATAAATATTCATTATAAAGATAAAAAGATTTCCTACATAATGTTATTTTATTTATAATTTTTAGACAATAAATAATTTAATTTATTTATGACACAATGATGATGCAGTAATTACCTTATTAATGAAATATTAACATAATTGATATTATAAATACCCAAATAAATGTAATTTAAGACTTTTTATGAATTAAAATAATTTTATAGGTTAATATGACATGTTATTATTGATTTAATTAACTCTGTTTGAACTAATAATGTTGTTATGATTTTCACAAAAAGCAATTATCAAATAGTGTCAAAATTGACATAAAATAGTTTTTTTTTTAATATTATATTATTAATTGTTATTCTATTCCTAAAAATCTAAGTTTTGGCCAAATTACTTAGATAAGGTTATAAATATTAATAATAAACCACTTGGTGTTCTTTTGTCTTGTTATAGTAAGTTTATTAACAATATAGTTTAAGAAGACAAGAAGACATGGTAAAAGTTAAATAATTTAACTTAGAGTTAAATCTAAATGATAAGGTTAAAATAGTAACCTAAACTTGTCTAAAACCTATTTCTTGAGATGATTTATACCCATACCCACCTTAGATTCTAAATAAATCAATTTTGAGCTATTAAAAAACTGAATAGGACTTTATTATAAAATAATATTTTAAGTTTTTCCTAAGGTGCCCCTCTCCTCCCTAATAAAAGGGCACCTATTCCCTCTCCTCCTCATACCACTTTGAGCCTTCAAGATCGGACAAACCCTGAAAATTTATCTTCTCCACTTCCATAGAAACATCCTAGAGGTCATGTTCTTCTTCAAATACCATCTTTAGTTCCCTAAGAGGAAGTTAAGAAGAGGCGCTTCAAAGAAGAGGTAATGTCCTTTACCGATTCTTTCCAATTTATTTCTTCTTCTACTTATTCTTCTTTATTTTTTTCATCATAAATTAATAACATAAGTATCAATAATATACTGATATGTTATTATAAATATTAAACAAACCTATTTCACATTTTATCCATCCTACGGAAAATGTAATCACCGCACGTGCGTACGTAAGGAATATCGTCTCCACGCCGTGGTGTAATCTGTTTTCCACCACCACCTTACTTGGATGGGTATAATGGTGTAAAGAAAAACTATATATGATTATTATAACATAATAATAATTCTGATACATTCCATATTCCACTCCAATACCATTCAATAGTTATGGGAACGATATTATCGTTCGTGCGTATGTACGGCCTACCGTCTCCACGATGTGATGCGACTCATTCAACATGATCTTCATTGAATAATGATTATATAAATGTGTTGAATGAATAAATATGATATATATTACACTAATACCATTCTTTAAATAAGTTATCTATAACCTAAAAATAGTAATAAGAATTTATTCGACAAGACATGCATAAGAACATAAAGCAATGAACACCCGAATAACAAGTAGCAATGAAATATTAATAATAAGAATATAATAATATGACCATATATGATATCATAACAATGAATATGATTTTGTAATAAGTCAATTACATTATTTAAATCATTATACAGGAGGTTTAGATACGTACGAATCATATCAGACCTAAGGTAATCGAAAATCTCACAATCTCATTTTTATCCGAGATTGTTTATACTTTGGTATTTACTGGGGTGTATTTATCATCCACATCCATGTTTACTCAATATGTAATATTATTTATATCCTCCTAAAATTGTTTAAATCCAATATTACTCATTGGTGAGTTTTTAGTAAAATATTTGAAAGGAATCTTTTGTCGTTTTTAGTACGAGGTACTTTTTGACTTTTCTGGCCAAAGTACGAGAAAAATGTTTTTTTAACTTATACGGCATGAATGGATTTTATTATTTCATAGAACATTATTTCCATGAAGATTTATTTAAAAAATTTCAAGATTATTTTTAATCAGCTTCTTTCAGTTTAAAATTGTATGACATATTAAGAAAGGAAAAAAAAAAATTGATGTAGAAAGGATATTTTCCTCAAGAATGGAGTTCAAGCTTTTTATCAAAATTATTTTCCATCTAAGATAATATAGGGTTCTGTTTCTATACCTATTTTTACATTTATTTGATTATGTTATGATGGAATTATTTTTATGATGACCTTTTATCTTATATGGATTATGTTATGATGGCATGATGTTTAATAATCCCATTTTTATTACATGGGTTATGCTATGATGTATGATTTATGATCTTGTGGCACACATAATAATGGTATCATTATGAGATGGGTGGGAACTATATATCCCTCTAATGCATTGGGTAAAGATTTATATCTCATGAGATATACATGGCTAGAATGGAAATTTAATCTGGTTTAGTGATACAGGACTAAAATGAGGAGTGAACTCGGTTCAGAAATGGACTTTGTCTACTAGGATAGTCTTGTCAATGAGTCTTGACTACTAAGAAATGATTCTATATGATTATGTGTGTATGCCAAAAAGTTTCATGTTATGATTATTGGGATTACATTTCACTACCATGATTTATTCCATGTTATGATATTATGATCTCTTTTGCAAGTTAAGATTTTCAAAATGTTATGTTCTTATGAATATGATATGATTGATATTTCTTTTTTTACTCTTAATGAGCATTTGAGCTCACCATTTTGTATGTTTTCTTTTCCCCAAGTCAGGAAGAAGGGTATTAAGTAAGATATTCCAAAAAGGGACTCTAGATATGATAAAATAAAAGGGAGACAGTGTAGATGATTTATGAACCAGTTGTTTATGTTTCCCAGTTTCTAAAGACACTATACTTATATGGTCCTCTCATGGTTTTGTTATATGTTGTAATAAGTGTGCTTCAATTTTGAAGTAATAACAATGTATGTAATGTATTGTTCGTTATATAAAACTAAGAAGATAAGGGTTAAAATGAAAAACCAACTTTTCCAAAACCCATATTATAGATATATTTATACCTTATACCCTATAAAGGTTGATAATAAACCTTTTTGGGGATTGTTTAATGATAAAAACATGTATGTAATTATTTATTTTCAAAAATTCCATGTGTGTCCTCTCCCCCACTTATAAAAGTCCACCCCCCTCTCTACCCTCTTCACACTCCAAAATACATTTAGTTAAGAAAATAACTATCTAAATCACTTACCTTATTCACTCTATTAATACTAAAATCCTTTTTTTTTCATAAATTCATTCTAGGAAGGATTTTGATGTAAACCTATAGAGATCATTCGAAGAAGAAGTAACATTCCTAAAGAAGTATTTTTATTTTATTTCTTCTTCCACATCCTTAAAATATTATTAAATAATTATAATAAAATAATAATATTATATTAAATATACTTATATGATATTATGTTAATTTCATGACTGATATCTATCTCCTCTTCCATCAAATGGGAAACGAAACTGTAGATCGTGTGTGCGTTGGACTACCACCTCATGAATAGATTTAATTTTTTTCCATCACCACCTTTCAAGGATGTATATGATAATGGATTTAACATGTGTCTATTATATTTATGATTTTATTATACTTATGTAATTTTAATATCATATATACCTTTTTACATTCCATTCTATTTAAAATATGATAACATTTCTCATGTGTACGGGAGACTGTTGACTTATGAAACGATGTGATTTGTTTCTCAATTATGCTTTACATGGAATTTAATAAGGATAAATTTAATGAATATATGGGATATATATGATATTATATTCATTATTTAAAATTAATATATCACCCACTTTCTTACCATATTACTCGTTGAGGGAATGATATCGTCGCTCATGCATACATAAGGCCTACCGTCTCCACAAAGTAGTGTGATTCATTTTCCATATCCAACTTTCATAAATGGTTTCAAAAATGTATGAACTGAGTAAAAATGATATTTATAATATTAATATTATTTTGGGTGATATTTATATATATCCTATGCCCAATAACTAGAAATATCATGACAAAACGTGCATGAGAAAACACACGTTCAACTTAAGGAAAGCATGAGGTATGGGAATTCGACTCAATTTCCCTTAATTGAGGAATATTCTATTATTATGTGCCTAATTTATTTTATATGGTGTACATACTTCCACTTTTACATGTAATATCATGAATAATTCATAATTAATTTTATTTTAAGTTTTAATTTGAATTATTTCAAACAATTGTATTTGACATGAAAGTTACCAAGTGGTAAAGAATTTAATAACTCAATTTATTTTCATTGGGTTATATTACTTCTTCATTTACCTTTAGTATTATAAGATTATGTGTAAAATTAATTTTGATTATATTATTTTTTATTTACAATTTGTCTATATGGATTTGAATTTGATATGCATAATCTCTTCATTTATTAATTATCACTTTAACATTATGATCATTGTATGAGATTTTTTCTCAATTTTCATTTCATTGAGACATATTTGTTAATATGCACCTATTCACTTTCATGTTTTGTATATAATACCACATTGATGTATTTAACATGAATATTATTTATTCACGATGTATAATGTTTCAATTATATTTTATTCATATTCTTTTGATCATGGATAGGAATATTTATTAAACCATGTACCATTCTTTAATACTATGTTTACTTTGAAATTTAATTGATTAAATGGGGAAATATTGATAAATATGTGTTCATTAATCAATGATGCTATTTTTTTACAAGGAATATTATTCATGAATTAAATTGATTATTTTATATATGAGTAATTATTTAGATATACAGTGACTAGTGAGGCTTGAAATTATATCTCTATTTGATGCATCGACAGGTCTCATGATACAAATCAGTTGGCCAAATTAAACGGGTTTCTACCTATAGTTTTAAATTGTATTATGAAAGTTCTTGAAGGTAGATGTATAATGACACATGAGATCATTACATCCAATAATTAATCATTTACTTCATTGTTAATTTAGTTATTATTATTATCCATGATATTTTCACAATGATATTATCTCTGGATGCATTTCATTCTTTGTTTATTGATTAAATAACATGTTTGTTTAGTAATTTACCTTTACATATTTATTATGAATTATCTAATTATTATATCCAAGTTATTGATTAAATAGAATGTGTTTTAAGTTATTTACCTTTATATATTTATTATTCTTTATTGATTCATGAGAGATTCCATTGTATGTAACCCTTAATGATCATTGAGCTCACCATTATTTTTTTCCTTTCCCCGGGATATGATGAAGAAATATTTGAATGAGTTTTAAAGGATGTTGTTCATTTGTTTTTTTTTATGTATTGTTGTGACCCCTTCCTCTAAAGGTACCCCTCCTAGTCTTGCACTGAATAAAGGTAGATGATGACCCCCTGAGTCCTGCCTCCATTAGTCCTCAGGTTTGAGACTAGCACCGAGGGTATAAAAATATCACAATATGGGAGGCATTTCCCTCTATGAGAAAACAATATATGGAGATATAATGAATCAACCCCAAAAAAATCCATGACATAACAAAAATGAAACCCAAAATCAATCCCAAAATGCATGTTTAAATGAATAAAATACAGATAAAAGACTCCAAAAGGAAACCCAAAATAAAAGCTAAGGTGGACAAATAGTAAAAACTACAAAGATTTGATCTAGTAATGTCCAGTCCTCATGGAAACCTAAAATAAGTTTTATATACATAGGGTGATTATATAGGTATACTCGGTATGAAAACTAAAGTCTCTCATGAACATGTGAAAAGAGAATACTAATGCACCTGTGAGAAAATAGTAGAACTAAATAGCACCTACATCGGTATACTAACCAAACCCATCCTCACCATGGATCACTCGCCAAATATTTCATCCAAGTGTAATAATATAATATGAATCATATTGATTATAAGGTACCCCAAACCACTTTCACATTGATTTTCCACTATTACACCCCAATGTAGTATGTCTTGGCACTCCTAACTCTTCCAAAATATATCACATCACATCAACTCCAGCCTGCAGACACCTAGTCCAATACATGACATCACATCCCACCTACAGAAATATGGCCATCACATCACATCACATATCAAAACCAGGGTTGTAGGGTATCGTGAACATAAATTACATATACCTTATGCCATCCTCCTACCACACATAACCCCCACCATAAGCCATATCACCCCATCTTTCCCAAAAATACCTGGTCCATCACATCTCATCACATCAAAACTTGACATCAAAACTTTTGACTTCTGGTCATCATAGCCCGTGAATGTACTTCTCATCTCCTGGAAGAGGGAGTAGGGAAGAGTTTGTAGTCATTCATCCATACTCTCACTGGTATGTTGGAAAAAATACCCTCACGTGACTATGCAGGTGTCAACACATAGTGTTCACAAGGGTGGGGTGAATATAGAAATCATAAGAACATACATCTTATATACATATAGAGTTATAGAATAAAAGCCCCATGTTGGAACCACGACGGTTCTATGCAAAAAATGGAGTATGGTTTGTGTTTGTTGTCAATCCTCATTGGAAGTTCAGAATGTTTTCCAGGAAATGGATCATACAGTTAAAGCGAACAACAGTATTGAAGGTGGCGTCATGTCCCAGTGTTTTCCAAATTTTCGGGCCTAAAAATTGGAAAATGGAGAAATGTATGATTAGCAATGAAAATTGTGCACAAGATTGTAGGTGTTTTATAAAATTTCACGCAAGGCATGTTTCGGGATCAGAACATCGAAAAATGGAAACGGAATGATCTGCGCACAAAATCTTGAGATGTGCATGGAAAATGGTTCTTAAACGAAAGGCGTTGCACACAGAATGGGTGTTTTTTGCGACATAGTGGGTTTTTCATGCAGGGTTCGGCAGCGCCTATAAATAAGAGGTGACCCACCTCATTCGCCACCTCTGAAGACTTAGAGAAGATCTGAGTTTTGATGCACATAAAAGTTTCACAAAAAGGGAGTTGCGCAGAAAAGTTAAAGTTGTGCGGAAAAGATAAAGTTGCACGGAAAAGATAAAGTTTCATTAAAAAGTTAATGGTGTGTGAAAAATTTAAAGTTACATGAAAAAGTTAAAAGTTTCACATAAAGGGTGTATCTAGGCAAAATATTTTCCGCAAAAAAAGAAAATCTTGCGTTCAAAAGTAAGATCTTGCACACACAGGGTAGGTGTTGCGCACAATTGTCAGTGTAGGAAGAATACATGTTCTGAATATCTGGTTCAGTGGTTCAGCACTTTCAAGTGCATCAATTCAATACTTCAATTAAAGAAGTGTCTCATGCTGAACAGAGTAAAAGACTTCAATTAAAATCTATTGAAGTGACCTTCAATTTGATAAACTGAGTTTGACTTCTCTCAAGGCAGTGAGCTAGGGGGAGTCGAGGGAAGTGATCTGAGGGATGAAATGAGCTATCCCTTAACCTTTTCAAAGGAAGTGTGCCTAGCATAGAGTGATTGTGACTTAATCTTGTAATCCTCAAACTAGTAAAGATTAGTGGATTTAGGTATGACCGACACACTATCAGTGTATTATCCTTGGATGTAGCCCTTTGCAGTGAACCAAGTAAAAGTGTTATGTCATCTCCCTGATTTCATTTGTTTGATGTATTTAACAAGTTCCTACCAACATGGGAACAAGATCAAAAACTTTAAAAAGAAAATTTTGACACCCTGATTCACCTCTCCCCTCTCAAGGTGTTTCAGGGTCCTTCACCCCATCTAAAGGATTTAAAAATGCACAAAATAGCACACAAGACACTCCACTTTTACGGCCAAAGATAAATTCAAAACTCACACAAGTAAAAAAATCCATAATTCATATTTCATTATTTAATTATCATTAATCCCTTTTACAAATTCTCCCTTACCAACCCATTTCATTAAAAAAATCTCTTTACTTAGTATTTTTATCCAATCATTCATATATAAACATTATCCATTTAATCCACCCATCCCTTTGTTAATTAATTTGTTAAATATTCCCCTTATTATTATTCATTTCACCATCCATTACTAACCAGAAAACTAGCACAGCACAACACACAACAAATAGCACAGTACAATATCCCAATATCCACATCCACTTCCACCTTCCATCGCATCCCATTTTCACAACCACATCACAACCTCCATCATAGCCCCACTACACCATAATAACCATCCCATCCCCACTAAAAACCACATCTCATCCACTACCCCCACACACATCAGAACATATTCACTTCGCATCACATCATCCCCATGTATTAAAACCACAACCATTCCACATATCACATCACATACCATAGAACGATACATTTTCAGATTTAGCAAAGGGGCTCTTATTCAATTACACTTCTTTATTTAAGGTTGTTATCACATGAGCCATAAGATCCTAGGGCACCCATTTCATTAACTAAGTATATGTAATTATCTAATTATTTTTTAAGTCTTCTCAACAATCATACAACATGGATTCCATATTTCACATCATAATAGTGCATGCAAGGACCCCAAATGGACAAAATTTTCAGTAAGGCATTACGCCTGTGCAAACACAATGTCAATAATAATAATAAAGCTTGTAAAGGCATGAAATTCACTTTCCCATACCCCTTTTTAAATGTTGTTAACCAAGTCGATTATCTTTGTTAATTTAGATGAAACCAATTTCACATAGATAAATATAGGCACCCCTCCCTACATGATACATTGAAAGAAGAAATGAAGGAATTCCTACTTGGAAGAAGAATCTTTTTCCAATCTTGTTAGACCAAAATAGGGGGTGCATGTACAGGAGTAAACCACTTTGTAGGAACTTAAACCAACTCTAGAAATAGGTTAATACAACAAGTGATGAAGCATTTGGAACCACCCATATCAAGACAAATCAATACCAAAATAATGAAGGAAAGTTCTCTACTTTTTAAAGATTAGATCTAAGACCCGCGGGATTAGAAACGGTTTAGATTGCACATTAAATGTGGGTCTCATCAAAAACACATGTTTTAAACATTTAACAGGTCTCTAGAATTTTTATAAATTGATGATATGATTAATAACCTTTAAAATATCTTTAAAACCCCTTAATTAAGACATCAAATCCATTTTTAATCATAAAAGATATCAAAATAGAAATTCTATAATTATTTGGAAAAACTAGAAACATTGTTCATGACCCTCTTCCAGAAAAGACCTACTGCTAGAATAACTTTCCATTAGAAATGATTCACCCCCAGAATGACCTTTTCCATAATGAATCACTGCTAGAAATGACTCACCACCAGAATGATCAACCACCAGAATGACTCACCGCCAAATTTGACTCACCATCAGAATGACTCGCTGCCAGAAATGACTCGCCACTAAAATAACCTATCACTAGAATGACTCACTACCATAAATGACTCACCACCAAAATAACCTACCACCAGAATAACTCACTATTGTAAATAACTCACTACCATAATAACCTAGTACCAGAATGACTCACCACTAGAAATAACTCACTGCCAGAATGACCTACCTCCAGAATGACCTATCTTCAGAATGACTCACCACCAAAAATGACTCACCACTAGAATGACCTACTTCCAGAATGAATCACTGCTAGAAATGACTCACTACCAGAATGACCAACCACCATAACAAATCACTACCAGGAATGACTCAATACCAAAATGAACTACAGCCAGAATGACTCACCACTAGAAATGACTCATTGCCAGAATGACCCACCACCAGAAATGACTCACTACCAGAATGACCTACCACCAAAATGAAACACCACTAGAAATGAATCACCACTATAATGACCTACTTAAATAATGACCACTGCTATAAATGAATCACCACCAGAATGAACTACCACTAGAATAACTCACCACCAGATATGAATCACTACAAGAATCACCAACCTCCAGAATGACTCATTTCCAAAAATGACTCACCGCCAGAACAACCAACCACTAGAAATGACTCACCACTAGAATGGACTACTGCCAAAATGACTCTTCACTAGAAATATCTCACCACCAGAAATGACTCATCTCCAAAATTAACTACTGCTAGAATGACTCACTGCCATAAATGACTCACATCTAGAATGACCTACTTCCATAGTGAATCACCTCCAAAAATGTATGAAACGTCTCAAAAAAACCCAAATTCCCCTGAACACCTCAATCATTATATTTTTAGAAAATTAATGGGTTGAAAGGTCTGAGTCTTTAAATTAGATACCTATTAAAATATTATCACCCTTGAGAATTTAAAACCAACCTAGAAGGAAGGAGATAAAGGGTTCTAATAACTATCCCTCAAGATAGAACTCAAGGATCTTGTTACATCTAAAACACTACCGCCAACTAGACCTACTAACCCAAACTCCCATAACAGCTAAACAAAATCATAATTACTCAAACATAGGAATCATGGAATTCCATTATCCATGTCAAGATACTATCTACTCTAAGAAGAACTAACTCACTCTCATGGGTTTAATCTCATCATAGTATAATGTGTATTGATTAGGAATACGGTCTTACCTTTTTCACATGTTGAAACATTATCACACCTTACACATCACACATCACCTAAATGGGGAAAACATATCTCATAAAACACCAAGGTCAAAATAGCACATCATAAAGAAAGATATATCAAGGAAAAACTCAAAAATAACTTTGGGTATTGGGCACAAATATATGTCTCATGCTCCCTGGTACTCTACTCTAGGCCATCATGCCTCCAAAACACATGAACCAGGGGAATGATTCTTCCTTGATAATCAAAACAAAACTAGGAAGAAAAGAGAATGGTGGTCTGAAAAGCTAACCCATGAGATACCTATCAAGTTTTTTAAAAAAAATTGGAACACAGCAACCACTAGGGAAAATAAGTGTATATATACACATTACTTTAAAAATAATCTCCTAAGGGAAATACCTCTCAAATAGAAAAAGGCCAAATAGATGGTCATAAAAAACACATCAAGTAAAATATATTAACCAATTATGAGAAAAATATTCTTTTCAACTCAATTCATCATTCATAGTTTTAAACGAGTACATTACTTTCAAAATCACCCTTCATTTAAAGATATTTTTTTAAAACCAAAAACACTTCATCAAATCACTTTTAATTTGATTTATTATTAATTTTTTTTATTCCACCTAATATTTTATAAGCCTTAAAAATGTTTTATTTCACAATTTTGTGCCTTTTATTTCAAAAGTAAACTTTAAATGGTTTTTTTGAAACCCCATTCCTCTTATTTCAAATAATATTTTTCAAGAGTCCTAAATTTGACATATGACATGAAATATAAACAAAATAAAACATAAGGTTTGAACAATGCATCTTTTAAAACTTATATTTTAAAAAGTTTTCTAATAAAGAATTATTTATTTGAAGCACACTCCTGAAAAAATTTCACATAAAATTTCTCAACCAATACAAGCACTAATATCAACATAGATAGAGCTACCAAAATCACACAAATCAAAGGAAATCATACATCACACCATGATATTATCTTCTTTGGGAGGCACTGAATCACCCGTATAGTTTTAAAACAGATCATAATATAATGTGTCTTGATTCGGGGAAAAATTTCTATCTCTTCATATGTTTGGGAACATAATGTATTCCATAAATATAAGATTAATAGAAACAATTCCAACCAACCAAATAATAGTAAAACGTTTCAATCAATTCCTTTATAAAAATATTTAGTCATGGGAGGAAATTCCATCTTCATTAATTTCAACATTTCTAAAATGACCATTTTATTTTATTACCAACTTTAAGTGATTAACCATTTTATGGGTGGTGAGGTATTTCATCAACATAATCACACCACAACACAACACAAGCCATGTCACCATAACTAATACATGTCTCATCCACTGCACATCACCACCACTGCACAACACAACCACTAGTGAAACTTACCAACCAAAAAAAATGTCCATCAGGTATCTCACACAACCACATTACATTAACACATACCATCTATAAGTAACCAACCTTTTCAAATAACCACCTACTCTATCTCATCCTCTTCACTTCCCTAACTAATGATCACCACTATCATCACACATCAAATCCCTAAGCACACAAATCAAAGAATACCCTCTCCCATGTTAATATATTATCCTATTTGGGTGGCACTGACTCACCCATATAGTTTTAATCATGTAAAAGTATAACACATATCAATTAGGGATTAGGTTTCCCCCTCTTTGTATACTTGAATTGTTTAATCATGCATAATACAAGGAAACACAACAATAATAATCACACATAGCAGCAACAAATTCTATCTTCCATAACTATTCAGGGGCTTACATTATTTCACCTCATTATATAGCATGGGTACTTTTACACAATTTTAAATTTTCATAGGGAATTGTTTCATTATCCATATATTAGTGATTTTCCTTTTAATGCATGGTGAGCTTAAACAAGTAGTCATATCAAGGGTCTCATAATCTTCTATAATCATAGCATAAGCAAGGTTTCCAACAACTATGATTTTTAGCATGTCATATAAACACTTCAATGCAATTGATAACAATGAAACCATAAAAAACAATCAATATTACTAATTAATTTCTGGTGAAACACCATGCCTTTCATTTAAATAGTTCTAACGTGTATCCAAAATAAAGACAAAACTGCATACATGTTATCTCGCACACCATGTTTAATATTATTAAATAAGACATTATAAGTTTATCTTATTATCAAGTAAATACACTTCCAATGTTCATTTGAAAATTTATACATTCTAGGTTCTTGTGCATAATTAAAATACCCCATCACATATGCAACATGATTTCAGAATTCTCAAAATAAAACCAGCTCCCTGATCACAAAATTAAAAATGCACATGTTGTATTACTATGTTTTTTGATTTATCATGATTGTACTAATAATTCATTAATAATTTCATTTCTCATGAAAACATTATTATATACTGAAATAAGGATAATAATATTTTATATCCATATTTAAATACAACATATTAAACGTGCTACATGCTCAAGTCTCACATACTAGAATTTCCCTAGTTACCATCAATTGGTTTCAACTTTAGGCATGTTTCCCATAACAAACTAATCATGACTTAACATGTGAGGTAGGGTTATTTAAGCATATAAAAATTATTATTATTCATAGAAAGAATGTGTTTAATCATTTTAATAGTTTCAAGTCTCAACAAGTTACCACAAATCATGCTCATCATTTTAAAAAAAATAGAAACAATGTCACAAGAATTTTCAGCCTAACACATGATTATAATATATGATTATATTAA
Source organism: Viscum album (assembly GCA_963277665.1). Classification (NCBI taxonomy): domain Eukaryota; kingdom Viridiplantae; phylum Streptophyta; class Magnoliopsida; order Santalales; family Viscaceae; genus Viscum; species Viscum album. The sequence goes on from OY728142.1 coordinate 1,497,806,591, forward strand.
TATTGCAGAACTAAAATCATGAAAATAATAAGGATAAAGTTATTATTATCAATTTTATAAAAATTAAAAGGAATTATCAATAATCAAGATGGTCATTTTTTAGGAATTTCAGAATTCAAATGTTATAACCAAGTATTACAACAAGTCAATAACACATGCTCATGACAAATTATGAATGGAAAGTAATGTATGGAATATTAAATCTCATGTAACCTAGAATAATTTTAAGTATGGTTTCAAAATAATTCATTTTTTCAAGCTAGTATGAAATCTACTCGAGGTAACATTCTTTATAATGGTTTTAAAAAATTAAATAGTTGTTCTAAATAACATACAATACGAATGCTTCTCTAAAAATTTCAAACATTAAGAAAACAAGATGGCATGTTATAAATTTTAATAAAGGGAGAAAAATTCAATTAATTAAGAATCATGCTATAATAGGAAAATAAAAAACACATTCAAGCCTCAAAATGGTTTCAAAAAAATAGATCATGCCAATTAACTATCATTTACTATTTCCTTTTATCTTACATGGATAATTAAGTAAATAATAATAGTTTATTAGTAACCAAAATATGGAAATAGTTAGAGAAAAACACATAAAATTTAATGATTTATTTCATTAATTTCCTTAACTTCTTGAACCCACTTCATTAAATCATAAGAACAATCAATCATGATGCATGTACCTATCCTAGGCCTCTACCCTGCAAGGAGTTCCACCTCAATTGGTCATTTAGTAGGCTTAGATTCCTTTCATCGGATAATGGGGACCCTAAAATCTAGTGTCCTAGCCAGTCTTCCCTATCCTATGAAAAGTACCAAGATCATTTAACAAAGATGCCCCACCAAACCATGTAATCCTCACAGTGCCTAACTCTAACTCCATCATATCTCTCAACCATCACCTCTTATATCATTCTATCATGACCCCTCCCTCCAAAGGTACCCCTCTTGGGTCGGTAATGAAGAAAGGGAGATAATAACCCTAGAGACCTGCCTCCAGTAGGACTCGCGTTTACTATTAATGAGGGTATAAAAATCTCAAAATATAGGAGTTATTAGCCTATATAAGAAAACAATATTGGGAGATATAATGAATCAACCAGAAACAAATCCATGACATAACAAAAAGGAAACCCAAAATCAATCCCACAATGCATGTGTATATGAATAAAATATAGATAAAAGAATCATGAAGGAAATCTAAAATAAAATCTAAGGCAGCAATACAACAACTCCAAAGGTCCAAGATAGTAATGTCCAACATGATCCAAGTAGACCTCATGGAAACCTAAAAGTAGTTTTATATACCTAGGGTGAGAATACATGTATACTCAGTAGTAAAACCAAAGTCTCTCATGCATATGTGAAAATATCATACAAATGCACCCGTGAGAAAATAGTAGAACCAAATTGCAGCTACATAGGTATACTAACCAAACCCATCTTCACAATGGCTCACTACCCAAATTCACATCCAAGTGTAATAATATAATATGAATCATATTGATGATGGGTTACCCCACACCACTTTCCCACTGATTTTCCCTCTCACACCCCAACATCGTATGTCCTAGTCTCCCACCTCTTCCAAATAACATCACATCCCGCCCATAGACACCTAGGCCAACACATCCTATCACATACCACTTGCAGACACCTAAGAAATCACATCACATCACATCTCAAAACCATGGTAGTAGGGTATCATGAATGTGAATGACATCAACCTCATTTCTTCCTCCTACCATGCACGACCACCTCCATAATTGATCTCATCCCATATTTCCCAAACAAACCTTGGACATCACATATCATCACATAACAACTCAATAGATTCACTTTTGAATTCTAGACATCACAACCCATGCATGTCCTTTTCACCTCCTAGAAGAGGGAGTAGGAAAGTACAGGTAGCCAGCCATCCATCCTCAAATCAGGATGTTGGTAAAAACACCCCCCATGTGACTATGCAGGTGTCGGTAGATAGTGCTCAATGAGGGTGAGATTTATATATAAATGGAAAAAACATACAATCTATATACATATAGAGTTATAGAACACAAGCCCCATCATAAGGGTTCATAAAGGCACAAAACATCTCACAAGATATTCCACATCTATTGAAAAAATCTAAATGAAAAACCCACATAGGTAAAAAAATACACAATTCATATTTATATCTTTAATTATCATTAAACCATTTTCTAGATTCTCCATTACAAACCCATTTCATTAAAACATGCATTTTCTTAGTATTTCCATCCCAGATTTAATATATAAACATTAACCATTTAATACACCCAACCCTTTCTTAATTGATTTGTTAAACATGCCCATTATTATTATTCATTTCATCATCCATTGCTAATCAGGAAACTAATATAGAAAAACGCACAATAAGAAGCACATTACAATAGCCCAACAACCACATCCACTTCCACCTTCCATCATAGCCCCATGACACAATAACATCACAACCTTCATCGTAGCCCCACTACCCCCACACACATAACAATATATCCACCTCGCATCACATCAACCCCACATATACAAACCAAAACCATTTCGCAAATCACATCACATACCATAGGATAACAAATTTTCAGATTTAGCAAAGGTGATCTTATTAAATTCCACTTCTGATTTAAGGGTGTTATCACACAAGACATAAGATCCTAGGGAATCCATTTCATTAACCGATTATACATAATTATCCAATTGTGGTTTAAGTGTTTTCAATAATCACACAACATGAATTCCATATTTCACATAATAATAGCACATGTAAGGACCCCCAATGGCTATAATTTTCTATAAGGAACAATGCCTATACAAACACAATATCAAAAATAATAATAAATCTTGTAAAAACATGTGATTCAATTATCCTTTCCCATTTTTAAATTTATTTAAACAATTTTATTATCTTTGTTAACTTGGATGAAACCAATTCCACACAAATAAACATAGGCACCCCTCCCTATATGATACACGGAATTAAGTAACAAAATAATTCTTACCTGTAAGAAGATGTTTTTCCCAAACAAGTTTCACCAAAATAGGGGGTGCACATACAGGAGGAAACCAATTTGGGGGATCTCAAAACAACTCTTGAAATAGGGCAATATGACTCTAAGGGAAGAAGGATTTGGAACCACCCATCTCAAGAGAAAGAAAGACTGAAAGAACGAAGTAAATTTATCCACTTTTGAAAGATTACATCTAAGACCCATGGGATTAAAAATGGTTTATATTGGATATTAAAGGTGGATTTCATCAAGAACACACATTTTAAAGATTTAAAAGGTATACATATTTTTTAAAAATGTAAGATATGATTAATATCCTTTTAAATGGCATTAAAGCCCAATTAATTAAAGCATCAAACCCATTTTTCATCATAAAATATGTTAAAATAGAAATTATGTAATTTTTTAGAAAAAATTGGAAACACCATTCACGATTTGCTGCCAAAAATGACTTATCAACAGAATAACCCACCATCAGAAATTAATCACCACCAGAATGATTGAACACCAGAATGAATCACCACCAGAAATGACTTACCACCAGAATAACCTACCACTAGAATGACTCGCCACCAGAAATGACTCACCACCAAAATTACATACCGCCAGAATGACACCCTGCTAGAAATGACTCACCACCAAAATAACCTACTTATAGAATGACTCATTTCTAGAAATAACTCACCACCAGGATGAACTACCACTAGAAATGACTCACTGCCAGAATTTCCTACTTCCAGAATGGTTTACGTCTAAAATGACTCACTACCAGAATGAACTACCGTCAAAATAACTCACTTATAGAAATGAATCACCTCCCAAATGACCTACTTCCATAATGACTCACTACTAGAAATAAATCGCCACCAAAATGTCCAAATACTAGAATGAATCACTGCCAAAATAAACTATTACCAAAATGACTCGCCATAAGAAATGACTCACCATCTGAATGACCTACCACCATAATGACTCACCACCAAAAATGACTCACCACCAGAATGACCTACTGTCATAATGAATTACTGTAAAAAATGAATCAACTCTAGAATAAATCACCTCTAGAAATGACTCACCATTAAAATGACCTACCTTCATAATGAATCACCGCTAAAAATAAATCAATGCTAGAAATGACTCACTTCCAAAATGGCATACCGCCAAAATGAATCACCACCAGAAATGGCTCACTACCATAATGACGTATCACCAGAATGAATCATCACAAAAAAATTATGACATGTCTCAAAAACACCTTGTACTTTCCGCCGACACCTCAATCATTAGATTTTTAGAAATGTAACAAACTGAAAGGTCTGGGATGTTACATTTATTGTGTTTAATTTTTTATTCCCAATGTAAAATTAGTATCATGTTTGTATATAGCTCTCTAAAACTATTAAACTAATTGGTACTTTCATATTTGAACCCCTTGTATCTATGCCAATGTAATAAAGTAGGGACTATATCTGGGTTACTAGAGTTAGGGTTGTTAAAAATAGATTTGTTAGCAAAAAGGTTCATGATTATAGTGAATTTTTGAAGGAATTAGAAATAGATTCTAATTATAGTGTTGAATATTCCATGATTTCTATAGTAGAAAAGGAATAACCTGTGAAATATAAAGTCAATCATCCATATAGTTTTTCAATATCAAGGTGTAACATGAGGGTGTTCTTAATAATCTTTGCATTTAGTGAAAGAAAAATATAAATATTAGATATTTTTTAAAAGAATCATTGTATTATGTGGATCAACTTAAAGTATATATTGATCGACAAGAAGGATATGACGAAAAAAATTACAACTTAAGAAAGATTAGAAGAATTTTGTAAGTTTAAACTAATGATTTAATAGTAAGAAAAATTTATCAATGACCTTACTTTGAGGTTGGAGGAGAAAGATAAGATTTTTTAGGATCTTGAAGATTAACTTGTTACCTTAAAAATTAAGATGGAAAATAGAACAAAATCAGAGGAACTGAATAAGAAACCACACTTTGGAAGGATCTTAGATGCATATCTTTTAGAAAGAGTCAGACATGGATCTAAAGGAGTAGATAAATATTTGAATGATCAAAGACAAAAAATTATGGGAAAGATTGTAATTGGATATAATACAGAAACATTAAAGGCTGGAAATGAGATGAGACAAAATAAAGGGAAGTGGAAAGTTTTCTATATGTATGAAAATAAAAAGGTACCTAAATTTCTAACAAAGACATCTTCAAACCAAACAAAGTAAAGGGTTGGAAATAATACTCAATCATAAATATATAATTGTAAAATAAATACCTATATGAAATCATGGGACATCTAGATGAATGAAATTGAGAAGATATTTCCTCATATAAAATGTCAATTTTGTAGTTTTTTAGGTCTTTTCAAGTCTTGTTGTGAAGGGAAACGAGATATCTGAATGGGGAAGTAACTGGTTTTCAACAAATGAGAATGAATCCATTTCCTTGATCATATAGAATAAATAATTTATATGCATATTTTTTTAATTTTTTATACATTGGGAATAAATCCATTCATTACAGGAAAATGTGAATTAGAAATAATAACTATAGAACTCAGAGACAAGTGAATACAGGTCAACCAATAAAATTTACCCTAGAAAATAGGTACTATACTTTAGAAGAATAAGATGAGTATGATTCAATAACACATGTTTAGAAGGTATTGGAGAGTATATCTTATGCCTCAACTCATCTAGGTATCTCATGGAAGTAAAAGAATAAGATTATTAGATACAACATGGTAGAGAGCCCACTTAAAGCTACAAAGAATAGTATCTGGATTATTTATAGTGGATTCTCATCCCACATGATAGGAAATGATAAGTTATTGAAAATTATTATGGAAAGATTTAAAGTAATAGTATTATTTGAAAATGATAGAGCCTTAAATGTGGAAGGTGGTAGAAGCACCCAATTGGAAAGTAATGAACTAAAGAAAAAAATGTGTTCTGTATGAATGGTCTATAATAAAATCTCCTGAGTGTGATTCAACTCTATGACTAAGTACTAGTGGTGATATTTAATTAGAATGTATTCACTATCAAAGGAAATGATAATTATATCAAGAAATCCTAGATTAAAATGGTAATTTATACTATGTAGATAGTAAAAAATCTTTTTCTTAATAATTAAAGAGAAAAAAAATTATGGAACCATAGGTTAGGTCACATTGATCAAAAAAATTTGGAAATATTATCCAGGATTAAGGTTATTGTAGATATCCTCAATATGAAGTGTGATCAATAAAAAACATGTGATGCTTACATGTGAGGAAAAATGGTCCAAAATTCCTATCAACCAAGGAGAAAAAGGGCATCGAATCTACTTGATCTATCCCACATAGATATGTGTGGCCCAATGAATGTGGCTGGAATAAATAGAGATATTTACTTCATTATTTTTATTGGTGATTACAGCATAATGGAATGTGTGGTTTTTATACAGATCACACATGAATTGATTGAATTCATAAAGATATACCTTCAAAGAGTTGATAATGAAACTAGTCACATGATCAAGATATTATGGTCAGCGAATGGAACAGAATACACATCTATTGAATTTGAAAATTACAATAAATAATGGGATAAAAATGAGGTTTCATTAGTGATAACACCTCAAAAAATGGGGTTATTGAAAAAATAAATAAATAAGTGAATAATATGTTTAAAACTATACTAATTGAGAGTAGTGTTTCTCATCACTACTAGAAATAGGGCATACAAGTCACAGTGTACACTCAAAATCCAACAAGTCTGAGTCAAAGAGAGGAAAAAACACCCTATGAAATATGGAGTGGATGGAATCATTCATTAAATTATTTATGATTTTGTGGAATCAAATGTTTCTTCTGAAACAAATATAGAAAGTAATGAAAGTATGGTGATGTTGTCGATGAATCAATATTCCTTAGATATTAAATGAAGAGTAGATCCTATAAATTCTACAATAATCAACTTAGAAAAAATTATGGTGAGAGATGATGTAAAGATCATTGAGGATAAAATTATTAATGACTCAAGTAGCTCCTATATTGATATGTTTGAAGATGAGGATGATGGTGAAAAGGGAATAGGTTTAAATATAAAAGTTGTGGAAGGCTCGTCTAACATTCAAGGTTTTCTAAATGATGATTATTTAGAAATAAAATCAAAAGAGGAAACCATTACTAAAGGAACTCAATCATGACATCACATGAGAAACATAAGAGCGTAAGTTTTTTCATTCAATGTTATTAGGGATTAGACAACACCTACATAGATAAGGAGAATAATGAATTTAGCACACTATACTCTCAAATCAATGGTATAACCAACCTCATTTGAATAAGTAGTGAAGGATGAATCATGGGTTAAGTATGTGAATGAAGAAAAGGATAAAATTGATAAAAAAAAGAAATTGGGATCTTGTTAAGAGTCCATAAAATCACAATGTTATTTGAATAGAGTGGATCTTCAAGAAAAAATTTCATGATCAAGTAAATTTGATCATAAATAAGGCATGTTTGGTGTGTAAAGGCTATGTATATATTGAGTATGTTGATGTTGAAGAAACTCTTTTTTATAATATCTTGAAAATATTCTATTAGGATTATATTTGACATTTCAATTCAAATAGGATACAAAGTTTATCAGATTGATGTCAAAATAGAATTATTAAATGGAATTCTTGACGAAGAAGTTTAAATTGGACAACTAATGGGATTTATGATTAGAAATGCTAAAAAAAGTTTTATAGATTGATGAAATATCTATATGGTCTAAAGTAGGAACCATGATCATGGTATGCTTGACTAGATTCTTATATAAAGAAGCTTCAATTTAAAAGGGTAGGTGTCGACCATAATCTCTATATGAAGACATACTAAGGATATTAATTTATGGTGCTTGTGTGTGTGGATGATATCATATTTTGTGGAATAAAGAATAGATTAGTGGAAATAATTTTCCAATCACGTGAAATTAGAATTTGAAATTTCCATGACTTGTGAACTCTCATACTTTTTGGGGCTACTAGTGATTAAAAAGAAATAATACACCTTCGTCTCTTAGGAAAAGTATGCAAGATATTTTTTAAATAATTTTAACATGCATGATTACAAATCAATGATGAATATGATTCTCATTGGTATAAAACTTATGAATAAAGATGATATGGCATTTGTAGATTCCACCCTATATAGGAGGATAATTAGAAGCTTATTATATTTGACTACAACATGTTCAGATATCATATTTTCAACATGTTTAGAAACTCTATTCTAAAGTAATCTAAAGGAAGATAACTTCATAGATATTGAATGAATCATGAGGTACATTCAAGGTACTCTCAATTTTGGATTATACTTTCAAGAATAAAATAATTGTGAATTATCATAATTTTTTTATACCGGTTGGGAATGTGAAGAGGTGGATCAAAAGTATACAAGTGGTGGTTCTTTATTTATTGGAAGTAAATGTGTCAATTGGTTGATAAATAAATAGGAAAGTACTTCTCTTAGTACATATGAATCAAAGTATATCTCCATGAAAAATGCATGCACTTATCTATTGTGGAAGAAGTATGAGCTTAGTGATTGGGTGAAATAGCCGATTATGATATTCTATGACAACAAGATCATGATCAAGATCACAAAAAATTTAGATCCACAATCTCGTACCAAACATATTGAGATTAGATATCACTTCATAAAATAAAATTTTTAATAAATAATGATTAAAATAGAGCATGTTGGAACAAATGATCAAGTTATGGACATCATGACTAGTCCATTGTCCACACCAATGTTTAAGAAACATTAGTTGAACCTAAATGTTCATCTACATCCCATTATGTGAGGTGGTTTAGGTTTACCCCTCTCAATTTTTTTTAACTATTTCTATATATTTTTGAAATTTGTGTGGGTTTCAAGGGGATATATGATCTAGGGGTGTTTTGGGTGATAAGTGAAAAAATAAGGTTTTTTTGGGTTTACTTCCCAAGGTGGAGAATGGTTAAATTCAATGAAATAGTGGTTTTAAAGATGTGAAGTCTCTCGAGGCATGAAATTGTCTCTTGAACTCTAGTTTTATACCCCAATATTTTCTCATGTAAACTTAGAGAAATGGATGAGTTATTTCCCTACTATTAGGTTTTTGTTTAAGGTTTGTGCTTTATTGAATTTTTATTTAGATTCCCAACAAACCCAAAGGGGGGTATTGTTGGAACCAAGGTTCTTCAAATCTATAAATTGATGGTATATCCACACTATGTTGATCAAGGAGTTTGTAATCCAAGTGATTTAATATGTTTATGAGGTTTCACTGTTGATGGTGGTGTTTTTCTCCAATGTTTGCCAGAATTTTTGTTCTAAAAATCCAAATAAAAGTTAAAGTTTCACAACATTCATGTTCTTAACCTCTAACAAGTCACTCCATATTAAATATAGAGTTTTGAAAAATATTAGAAAACTCATGGGTGTTGGAAAAGTAAAAAGGATCATGAAATATCAAGTTATATGAATAATTATACATTAGAGAATCATATTCAATTCATTTTATAAAGGAAAAGTTTTATGAAATTCACATTCTCGACATAAATGAATTTTTTCTATCTCAAAGTCAAAATTTCATGATATATTAGAAAATTCATAAAAGATCAAGTTCTATGAAGGGGTATACATTGGTGAATTGAAGGTGATGTGTTTTGAAGGTGCGATAGTATTTTATGAAATAGTGATCCTTACCTATAAATAGGATGGTCATCTATAATATCCCATATTTTTTTAGGTACAAATCTCTTTTTTTTGTTAAATATTTTTTATTTTTGATGTCATTATTTTAAACCGGATTTTCAAGCCTAGTTTCGATGTGGATTAAGTTTTGCAAGGGTGCAGTAGGAATAAGAGGTGAGTTGTAGTTGTAGAAAATATACACATTGTGAACCCAATTCACGATGTGAATTATTTTGGGAATACCCTTTGAATTTAATTCATGACTTGAATTAATTCACACACTCAAAAATTTACACACCTTGTAAACACATTTCACCATATGTAGACATTTCATGGAAATATATTTCACCATGTGTAGAAATGTAACGAATATATATTTCACCGCATGTAGACATGTCATGAAAATATATTTCACCATGTGTAGACATGTCGCGAAATAAAATTACACAATATTTAATTTTATTTAATGTTTTTTAAGGCTAGTGATGGGATTTTTTTGGAAAAAATAGAAAATAAAGTGGGTTGATACTTATACAATGTGAAATAGAATCACGTCATGTAAAATTCATGACCAACCCTTTATAAACCCCTACAGCATTGTTTTTTATGAATTCTTCTCTCTCTCTCTCAAATTTAGAGCCTCAGCAGACCCCCTCATATTCAATTTATATGATTGCCACACCTCTATCTTTGACAAAAGACCCTATATGCACATTCATTCTTGACAGTAGACCCTCTGTGCACCTCCCTATTTATTACATACCTTCCTTTAAATATTTATAGGAGTTTTATTTGATCCGGAAGTGGGAATACATCAGATCTTGGATCTATGGACCAATATTTTTAAGGAAGCAAGAGGCTGATTGCTATAACAGATTCAGGGTTTTTTCACTACCTTCTCCACTTTCAATGTGGGTGGTTTAAACCTAATCCCTTTTTCTGATATAGTTTTTTATAGTATATGTGATATGTGACATCATGTTGGAACGTTTATCACATGAAAAAATAAGTTTGATAAGCCCTATTAAATAATAATTCATTTTTTAAACTTTCATTTGATCCCATTGGGTCCTTGGCATAAAGACTGAGACATGTGGCAACCCGATAGGTGTTTCAGCATTAAAAATTATTTCTAATTGGTCTGTTTGGCATTATAACCCTATAATAAATTGGTAAAATTGATTTATTACTAGATTAGTCTTTTGAATTAGCATAAAAATAAATTTTTGTGATTACTTGTGGAAGAATCTCCTCATTTAAATTGGGTTAATTGATATGGGAAATACCTTAGGGTTAAATGATTAATTTAATGGGTTTATATAATTATGATGATAATTAGAAACCCTGATTAATGAAATGAATTTTTTTAAATAGATGATAATTTGATAAATTGGTCGTTGTGTCTTATGATGATATATCTGGTATGTTTTATACTGTCCTTGTGGTTTTTCTTTATTAGCTTTTGAACTTATTTTATATCATTGTAATTGATACTTGAGGGTTTGATATTGATTGGAATGTTGAGTTTTTCTCTATACGACTCATGATTGTAGTTGACACCCAAGGGCTTAGTGAGTGATTTTTCATATCGCCTGAGGGCTAGGGGTATTGGTACATGATGAATGAGGGAAGAATATATGAGTATATGGGATTTCAGAGGACCATATTCATAGTCACTTAATGCCCGAGGGTAAAATTTTGGATAGCATGTAGGGTGAGGACATTTTATATGATATTTCATGAGTGATTCATCCTTAGTAGAAGAATCTAACACTGATTTGGTAGATCCATCCTGATGTATGAGGGTCTACCCTTAGAAAGATATACCGGGAAGGATGCTGAAGCAGGTTTGGCTAGCCTTGACTATTATCCCATAACCTGAGGGTTACCAAGGTTATTTCAGATGAAGTATTAATTTATTAAATTAATACCCCTGATATTCTCTATATTGAATGTACTATATCACTCAGATTGGATATATTTACACATAGTGGTATCGACCAACTAATTTTTTCTCACACCTTGGAAGGGCCACCATTTGGTACCCAGACAGATTTCATGGATGTGGGTTTTTTCAAGGGAAGGTGGCCCTATTATTGATTTGTAGCTAAATTTATGGGTTAGAGCTTAGATATGATACTGACATGGGGTTTGGGACTTGGGTTTTGTGGTTTTGTGGTTTTTATTTGATTATTTTTATTATTTTACTTGTATTCATTTCATAACTTCATTTAGATACATTCATTATAGAATTACATTATTATTTTATTAATTGGATTTATTTTTTTGGATATTTCTCATATTTGGTTGTGTGGTTATTTATTCATACCATTTTTATTATTTTTGATGATCTGGTATTATTTATTCTTTCATTTCAACTCTTTACCAAATTTTATAGTCTCCGCACTATATTTATTATACCCTCACTACTAGCTGGCAACCTCTAGAATATAGGGAGGTATGTCTGAGGTCATGATCTAACCAACTCGGTCACTTGAGGGAACATCGAGTCTGGGATGTTGCAAAGTGGTGTCAGAGAATCAGCTTTATTTTCTATTTCTTTACTATTTGGAAAATATATAAATGTGACTAGGATGTGTTAGGAATTGTTAATTAGCTGGTACATGGATGTAGCTAACCCGTTTATTGGGGAAAATTTGAGTACTGAGGGATGGGATTGTTGTTCATGATGTTCTCTTGTTACGTTTTGATGTTATTTCACCTTGAGTGATTCACGTGTTTTGTGATGTTATTATTTCCTGAGATTTGTACTCATGGATCGGTATGGTATGTGATTAGTATGCATGCATCATCATAGGAATATATGGATATATATATATTTACATTCATCATTCATGATAGGGACATACTTATTTCATGTGATATATTTTCCTATATGAACTTTGAAATGAGATACCTATTATACCTAATGAAAAAGGAAATAAATGAATTGTTAGGTTATGCCAATTCAATTTTTAATCCATTTTTAGTGAGGCCATGAGCTATTTTTTCTATATTGTTGTAACCTTTTGAGGTTGAACTTATTGTTATCAAGTATTCTAAGGATTGTGTTTTTATTTTAGATAACATTTCTCCTTGAAATATTTTAATTGAGTGCCAGGAGAGTGGAAATCAGAATGCTCCTAACACAGATGAACCCTAGATTCCTATAGTTCCGGAGGATCATATGGATATTCAGCTTCATGAAAGCTTTATGAGGTTCATTTGATCCATGGAGAGGGAGAATATTCACATTGTTCCTTCAATGTCTGAGTTGATGAGAGTGTTTCAGTTGTAGCATCCACCTATGTTCACTAGAGAAGGATGCCTCCATTCAACTGAGTTATAGATCTATTTTGTCTAGAATATATTCAAGCACATTGAGACATCCATAGATAAGTAGGTGAATCTTTCTACATACATGATTTGTGGACCTTCCAAGCATTAGTGGGACACTCTGGATCAATTTGGGAAACAAGATTAGTTATCTTGGAAGGAATTCAAGGTGAATTTTTTGATACACTTCAATCCTGAGATGTTATGATATGAGAAGTCTTGTGAGTTTATACACCTGATTCATGAGGGAATGGCAGTGCTAGAATATTTTAGACACTTCACCGACCTATAGTTCCTTTCTCTATCCTTAGAATTTGATGAGATTTATAGGGCAATGCATTTTCAGGATGGGATTTTCTATAAGAATAGGTCATAGGTGAACATCTTCCATTTTATTATCCATGTGGATGTGATGAATTGGTCTCTCATCACAGAAGGGAATATGATAGAGTCCCCAAGTGTTAGCTGCATAGTTTCATCAAGGATATTCAATAACTCTTCTTCTAGGAGAAATAATCACCTTTATGATAGTTATCTCTATGGTAGTGGTAGGAAAAGAAGTAAATTTGTGGACTTATGCCTCAGGACCATGGTTCAGTAAAGTTATTTTAGTGTAGAAGGATGGGCCACAAGAGCCCTTAGTGCCCTCACCCATTAGTGGAGTTCCATATCTATTTATTTTGGTTCGTATTCAGAAGTTTTTTAGGAACCTTCCATAGTAGAGTAGTGGTAGAGGATCTGGATAGGCACATGAGTCTAGATGGGGCTCAGTTACCCCTCAGTAGGCTGGTAGCTAGAGTTTTACTGATCATTCAAGTCGAGGTAGGGAATGTGATACCCCAATGAAAGATAAGAAATACCACTTAAAGGGAATAATATAGGTTAGTCAGAATATAGCCCATGGAAGAGGGGAGATCCAACTGTATGCTATATAGTTTTCTCCTATTGGTTTGGATATTAGACCTTCTACTCTTAAAGGTACCATTATCGAATCATCTACCTTATATTATGTTTTATTTGATATAGGATCATAACATTACTTTAAAATGTTTTAGTTTTGTATGTGGAGATAATAGATAGGTTTATGACCATTGAAACACCATTGGGAGTGTGGTCTGAGGGTACCAGGTGCTACAAGGAATATTCTCTAGAAATCAGTGGCTATCGTTTCCATTTGGAACATTTTGTGATAAAAATGAAAATATTTGATTTTATTATTGGTATGTATTGGATAATTATATACTAGGATAATATTTATTATTATAAAAGGAGAGTATCCTTTCTATCTCTATATGGAGGTAGCTATACTCACTGGGGTGAGTGAGATCTTTAGGCTGGTTGTGCAGGACCAATTTAGTGAAAATTGTATTGTCTCACAAATCAGATAGCAATAATTATTTTAGATGATAGAGGGATGAAGTGGGATACTTTTCATCTAATGGTGGACTATTTTCATAAATTCTTTCTTGAATAGTTCTCCAGCTTACCACCTGAGTGGAATATAGATTTCATGATCGAGTTAGTTCTAGGAGCTAATCCAATTTTTATCACACCTTACAAGATTTCACTAGCAGAGCTTCATGAGTTTCAATTGCAATTTGAAAATATAGAAGTTAAGGGTTTCATACATCCTAGTAAATCTCCATGGGGTTATCCAATTCTTTTTGGAAATAAGGATTATGGGAATTTGTACTTATGTGTGAATTATTAGTGACTGAACCAGATAATAGTCAAGAATTGGTATATCCCTCAATGCATTGAAAATCTATTCGATCAATTGAGAGGTTCTAGGATTTTCTCCAAGATCGGCTTAAGATTAGGGTATCATCGGTTGAGGGTGATACCAATAACCATACCCTATAATACTTTTAGGATTAGTTGTAGCTTATATGAGTTCATAGTGATGTCATTTGGTCTAAATAATGCACCATAAGTATTAATGGAATTGATGAATCGGATCTTTCATTCTTTCTTGGATTGGTTTGTGGTATTTTTCATTGATGATATATTAGTGTACTCCCATTCTATATATGATCATTCACAACATCTTTACATCATCCTAAGTATACTGAGAGTGAATTGTGTTTACACCAAGTTATCCAAATGTAGTTTCTGGATTGATAGAGTGAACTTCCTAATTCATGTTATCTCAAAGGCTAGAGTGTCGGTGGACCCAGAGAAGGTTACATCCATGGTATCTTTAGATCATCCCAAGAATTTCTTCAATATAAAAAATTTTTCTTGGTCTAGTAGGTTATTATCGGTGCTTCATCTAGGACTTCTATTGTTTGGTAGAACCGATATTCGAGCTAACTAAGAAAGGGATGAAGTTTTTTTTTCAAATTCTTATGAGAGATATTTCCAAGAGCTAAAGAGAAGAATAATCTCAGCATTTATCCTCACCTTAACTAATTCCAGTAATGAGTATACCATGTACTATAATGCATCTGAAGTTGGACTCGGAGTAATTCTAATGTAGGAGGACCATGTGGTTGCTTATGGCTATAGATAATTGAGATCGCGTGATAGGAATTATCCCACTCATGATCTAGAGTTAGTTTTTGTGTTGCATGCCCTAAGATATTGGGGTCACTATATTTTGGGTGAGAGTTTTGTGTTGTACACAGACCTCAAGACCCTCAAGTATGTATTTTCTTAGTAAGACCTGAACCTTTAGTAGAGGAGGTGGAATGAGTATCTATAATATTTCAAAATTGATCTAGCTTACACATTGGGAAATAGAAACATCATTTTCAATGTATTGAGTCAAAAGACATAGACATAGGTAGTATGGGAATCTTGTGATGAGTGGTGGTTGATAGACCTCTTTTCATATATACATCTTGGTGTTCAGGAATCCCAGAGTTGATTAGTTCTAACTTCGACATCTGTTATAACCATGCTTCTTAACCAGATCAGGACAGAGCAGTTATCTAATATGGAGGGCTTGGATTTGAGAGATAACTTATATGGAGGGGATCCACCATTAGGTTCATCTCTAGGCAGTATTGATGATCTCCTCTTTCATTCCTAGGTATGGGTTTCTCTAGGTTTGTATGATGAGATAATGAGAGAGTTTCATGCTACTAGATGGGTGGTACATCCTAGTTTTACAAAGATGTATCATGATCTTTATAGATAGTACTATTGTCCAGGGATGAAGAAGGAGATAGTGGGATTTATAGAGATATTTTTCACTTGTCAGTAGGTGAAGTTTGAGCATCATAGTCCTATTGGACTGTCGTAGCCTCTTCCCATTCCGAAGTGGAAGTGGGATGATGTCACTATTTATTTTGTGATAGGATTGCCTAGGAAACCTTACAAGAATGATGATTTGTGGGTGATTATAGATTGAATGCTGAAGATAGCGCAATTTTTTCTATTAGGGAGTCCTTCACCATTGATGATTTGGGTAGTCATTATGTGTGTCAAATGGTACAGTTGCACAATGTTCTAAGGATCATTATTTCTGAACAAGATCCTTGTTTCAATTATCGATTTTATAAAGGTCTTTAGAAAGATTCGGGACCATAGGTTCTTCTAAGTATAGACTATAATCCTCTAAATAATGGAAAATATAATAAGAAAAATCAAAATTATAGAGGATATATTATGAGCATGTGTTTTGGATTTCGGTGGTTCTTGGGAGTATCTTTTGGAACTCATAGAGTTTTCCTAAAAGAACATATTCTAGGAATCGATCTAAATGAATATTTTTGTGTCTTTTTATGGAAGGCCATGTCATTTTCCTCTTTTTTGGTTGGAGGTAGGAGAGGTAGTTCTTGTTAAACATAGTCTCATGTATGAGACATCCAAGTAGGTTCAATATATCATAAAGTATTTGGTGACCACGCAAAGCTGATAGAAATATTGTGTTAACCATCAAAGATGGCCTATATATTTTGAGTTTGGTCATCAATTTCTTCTTTGGGTGTCACCTAGACTTGGGAAACATCATATTTGAAAAAAAAGGATGTTAGTGCCTAGATTTGTAGAGCCTTTTTAGATACTAGAAAGGTTCGTCCTAGTGGAATATTTTTTTCCCTTCCACATCATTACAGTTCCATACATGATTTGTTTCACATGTCACAGCTTCAAAGATACTATTATGAACCTTATCATGTGATATATTTTTATGATGTTGAGTTTGATGTTGATGCATCAATTAAGGAGTATCTAATCTGTATTATAGACCATAGTGAGAAGAATCTCAGGGATATCATGCCTCTAGTACGAGTATTGTGGAAGCATGGGAATTTTTAAGAGGAGACCTATAAAAGGGATTTTAATGTGAAAGAATAGTGTCCAGACTTGTTCGTTGATACCCCATAGTGATGCATGCATCATCTTGGGGAAAATATATTATATGGTCAGTAGGTTCTAAGATCTCATATTTTTCTAGGTATGACTCTCTTTTTTTAACTCTTTTTGAGTTGAGTTATCTTTCTTGTAAACAAAGTTTTAGAGCCTAGGTTCAGTTTTGGTTAATTGTTTTAGGGGTGCAACCGAAATAAGATATGATTTCTAGATGCATATAAAATGCACATCATGAACCCAATTCATAGCGTAAATTTTTTTGGGCAGAACCTATGAATTTAATTCATGAACTAAATTAATTCACACCCTAGAAAATTTACACACCCACTAAATACATTTCAACATGTGTATACATTTCTCAAAAATATATTTCACTATGTGAATACATGTTATGAAAATATATTTCACCATGTGTAAACATTTCATGAAATAAAATTAAACAACGTGTAATTTTATTTAATTTTTTTAAAGGTTGGTGATGGTATATTTTGGGGAAAATAGAACATAAAAGTGATTAATACTTATATGATGTGAAATGTATTCATGTCATGTAAAATTCACACCCATCCCTTTATAAAACCCTCCAACATCATATTTTTCTTATGCCTTCTCTCTCACTCTATTGCAGAGCCTCCATGAACCCCATCCTCTCCATTGTAGATGATATTCACACCTCCATATTTGGACAGAGACCCTATGTGTACATTTTTTCTTGACAGAATACCCTCTTCAAACCTCCCTCTTCATTTAAGGCCTTCCATAGACAATTTTTGGGAGTCCGCTTTGATCTGAAAGTGGAAAAATGCCAGATCTTGGATCTCAATACCTAAATTTTTAAGGAATTAAGAGGCTGATTTCTACAAAAGATATAGGGTTTTGTCACCACCTTATCCTCTTTCAAGGTGGGTGGTCTAAACCTAATACATTTTTGTCTGATATAATTGTTTATAGTATATGTGATATGTGCGATCACATCGTCATGTCGTACATGCGACCAAATAAATTGGATAATCCTTATTAAATAATAATTAATTTTTTTGAACTACCATTGGATCCAATTTGATCCTTTTCATAGAGACTCAGACATGCGGCCCCCCAATAGGTGTGTTATCATAATACCTTATTACGAATTGGTATGTTTGACATTAGAACCCTATAATAAATTGGTTTAATTAATTTATTACTAGATTAATATTTTTAATTAGAATAATAATATTTTTTTGTAATTTCATGTGGTAGAATCACCTCGACTAAATTGGGTTAATTTATATGTGAAAGAACTTAGGGTTAAATGATAAATTAAATGGGTTGATATAATTATGATGATAATTAGGAACCCTGATTAATGAAATGAATTTGGTTAGACATGTGACAATTTAATAAATTGATCATTATGTATTATTATAATACATATGGTATGTTTTATATTGGCCTTATGATTTTTCTTGTTTATATTTTAAGATTATGTGATATAGATGCAATTGATACTTGAGGTTTGGATGTTGATTGGAATGTTGAGTTTTTCTAGATATGACTCATGATTGATGTTAATTCCCAAGGTTTTGGTGCATGATTTTTCATACCTCTTAAGGGATAGAAGAATAGGTACATGACACTTAAAGGAAAAATATATGAGTAAATGGGATGACTGAGGACCAGATACACAATCACTTAATTCCCAAGGGAGAGTTTCTAGATAACATGTGGGAAAAGTCCATTTTTTATGATGTGTTATGAGTGATTCATCCTCTTCTATAGAATATACCATTGATTTGGGTGATCCATCTGGATTTTGAAGGATCTACCCACAAATAGAGATACCTAGTAGGGTTCTGAAGTAGGTTTGTCTAGCCTCTAGTGTTAGCCCATAACCAAAGGCTCAGCAGGTTTATTTCATGTACAGTATTAATTTATTAAATTAATACCCAATTATTTTCTATATTTCATGAATTATAATATCATATTGTATTCTTTTAGACATGGTGGTGTTGACCTACTAAGTTGTACTCACACCCTAGACAGGCCATCATTTGGTACCCAGAAAGATTTCATGGATTCCTGTTTGGAGAAGAGAAAGGGACCCTATTGTTGATTTCTAGCTAGCTAGATGGGTTGGATCCTTGAGATGGGACTGACATGGAGTTTGGGACTGGAGTTTGGTGGTTTTTTTATTCTTCTTATTCTTTTATTTTTATGATTTTCAATATGTTATTTAGATACATTTAGCCTATCCTTACATTATTCTTTTATTATTTGGATTTATTCAATTTGGACCTTTCTCAGTTTTGGTTGTCTGATTATTTGTTCATAATTTTTATATTATTTATGCTAATCTTATACTATTTCATCTTTCATTAAAATTATTTACTAGATAGTATAGTATCCCCGCTATATTCATTAGACCCTCAATTCTATTCAACGGTCTATAGAATATATAGAGGTGTGACTAAGGTCATGTATCCAACTGGCTCAGTAACTTGAGGGAGTACTGATTCTGGGATGTTAAATAATCACTATTTGAATCATAAATGTTTTTTAGGAGGAAGTATCACTCTGATTTTTCAAAATACTTAATCCAATGTATTTCTTACATGAATCAGTAACTTTACACAAACACATGTTTTTCAAAAATAATTGTTGAGAACTAAGTAGAGAAAATAAATTTTAGTGAATTGGATTTCACAAAAGGTATAAGTTTCATGAAAGTTAGATGTTTCTTGAAAGTTGTAATTTTCACAAAATTTGGTAGTTTTTCATAAAAAATAA
Organism: Viscum album; assembly: GCA_963277665.1. Lineage (NCBI taxonomy): Eukaryota > Viridiplantae > Streptophyta > Magnoliopsida > Santalales > Viscaceae > Viscum > Viscum album. The sequence continues at coordinate 1,497,826,782 of OY728142.1, forward strand.
AGGGGTTTCTTGAAAAATAAAGTTTCATGAAAAATGATTTCATGAACATAATTTCATTTGGGAAAATTTTGTGGAATTCATTTAAGAATCATACTCAAACTATAATGTTGAAAAACATCATCAACATGTTCTAAGATATATAAGAAACCTTCAAGTTGATAAAATGTGAATTTCCTCAAAAAATATAGTGAATAAGGGAGAGTTGATGGAAGTGATCTGAGGAAGGTAGTGATATTTCCCTAAAATTCTTGTAAAGGTAGTGAGCCTGGCATAGAGTGACCATGACCAATGAATTTTAATCCAAAAGATCTAGTGAGGCTTAGTGAATTCAGGTATGACCAACACACTATTTTTTTATCCTCTTTGGACTATCCCTTAGTAGTGAACTAAGTAAAAATTGATGTATTGTGTTCCTATTTCAGTATATGTGTGTTGGGTGATTACACAATTACATAGTACAAATTTAAAAGAGTTCCTACCAATATGGGGACAATATATATTTAATTCAAAAAAAATGGCACCCTAATTTACCCCTCCCCTATCAAGGTGTTCTGGGGTCTAATAAATTCTAATATAAACAATATTTATAATTCACTCCTAGAACTTCTTAATTTGGTTTTCCAAGAAGATAAGAACATGAATAATGAAAAACCTACAATTCTTATGGTGAATATGAGGAATGGAAATGGAAAAGGTTCTTGAGACTTATTCCAAGTCTAAGTCTTCTCTACACTACTCAACCATGAGATAATATATTTAGAGGTAAACTAACATACAAGACGCGTAATGTTTTTCATGTTGAAAAAAGGCCACTAGAAGAAAAACTTCACCTCAATGAAGAATCATTGGGAATCTTCATGAGTGTTTATTATCAAATGTAACCTCTATATTTCTACTATTTAGGTATTATGTATAACTTATGGTGATCAAATTTGTATCCAAATATAGGAACCAAGTAAATTTAGGAAGGATGAAATAGGTGAGGTGGATATTTGAGTTACCAATGAAGCAAGAATAGTTTCATTGGATATAGAAGACTACCACCTTACTTTTACAATGGGGTTGATTTTATTCTTAAATAAATATTATTATGTTCCTATTATTACTAAGAAAATTATATCCATATCCATTTTATGAATGGATGGATTATTATTCAAATTTGGGAATAAAATCTGTTAATTTAATAAATATGGATTTTTTATCTTATGCCACATATTAATAATTATATTTATGTACTAAAATATGAAACCCATGTTTTGGAAGTTAAAAATTAATAAAGTTCACATGACTAATTTCACACCTAGTTGTGGCATCACTTAATTGGTCGTGTAAATGAGAAGCTCTTGAAAAAGAATATCAAAATTTTTATTTATATTCTTTTGATCTAAAACCACATGGTACGTATCATGCTTGTTTACAGGGCATGATGACCAAAATTCCATTTGGTGGTAAGGTTAAAAGGGTCATAAATATTCTAGGATTAGTTTACACATATGTGTGTTGGCCTTTTACATTTGAAGTTAGAGGATGATAACATTACTTCATAACTTTTACTAATAACTTGAGTATATATGGATATGTTTAATGAATGAGGTATAAGTTTGAATCCTTTGATAAATTTAAGGAGTTAAAGAATAAATTTGATAATTAACTTGGTAAGAAGATAAAGAAACTTAAATTAGATTGAGCTAAATAATATCTTCATAGAGAGTTTATTTATTATCTAAGGGAGCTATGGATTTTATCATAACTAACTCCTCCTTAAACATCCCATTGGAATGTTATTAGTAAAATAAATAAATGAAACTTATTGTACATGATGAAATCAATGATTAGTCATGTAGTGCTTCTATTATATTTTTGGGGATATGAATTATAGGTTGTGACACACATACTAAAACTTAGTGTTAATTAAGAAAAGAAATATAATTACATATGATTTAATGTGTGGGAAGTAATCTATTTTGTCACATACACACGCATGTATAGGGGTACAGATCATTTCATAGGGTTATATCTATAAATAAACTAGAACCTCAGGGCATGAACTTTATATTTATAGGATATTCCAAGGAAAAAATATTAAATTATTGATATTATTCCTTAGAAAAAAAAGGTACTAGTGGAAAGATAGTACATATTCCTTGAAAGGGTAAATGTCTCCAAAAGATATAGTGGGAGAAATATTCACTTTGGTGATGTCAATGTTCAAGATATGTGAGAGTAAACACATGAAAAAATTCCACAAGGTCTCAGGGAATAGATTGTTCTAGAGACACAAGTACTGCATAGGTGCACCATAGAAGTTAGACAACTAGAGAGATATGGTTTTCTAGTCACATAAGATGGTAAATCATTATTAATTGATAATGATGAGCCTTTATCCTATAAGGGTTATTTAAAAGTCTCATAAGTTTAAATATAGAAAGAATACATGAATTCTAAGATGGGTTCTATATACCAGAACCAAGTTTGGGTTTTGGTTAATCCTCTAGTAGATGAAAATCATGTTGGGTGAAAATGAGTATTAAAGAAGAAACTAGACATGTAAATTAACTTTTGTACCTGTAATGAAAGTTTTTTTAATAAAGTTTTTAATTAAATTCAATGAATAGACTATGAAAAAAACTTTTCACTAGTTGTTATGATGATATCCATCAGAATTTTTCTTTTTATAATTTCTTACCATGATTATGAGATTTTGAAAATGGATGTTAAAATATCTATCCTTAATGGGAACCTTATGGAAGATGTTTATAAAATAAAACCAAAAATTTTTATGACTACAAGTGATTAAAATAAGGTATGAAAGTTATATAGATCCATTTATAGGTTTATTAAAGCATCAATATCATGGAACATTTTTTTGATGAATCCATAAGATAATTTAGTTATGAGCCCTATATTAATAAAAGGTTAGGTGGGAGTATAGTCATTTTACTAATAATATATTTTTATGATATATTACTAAAGATAAATGAGATACCAATATTATAATCAATTAATATGCAATTGAACAAGTGATTCTCTATTAAGGATTTTGGTGAAGAAGCCTATATTCTAGGAATAAAGTTCATTCATGATAGATCTAAGTGGTTTCTTAGACTAAGTCAAAGTACATACATTGATAAGGTACTAAAGAGATTCGGTATGGAACAATACAAAAGGCGATCTTTTTCAATTTCACATGGTATATATCTTTATAAGGAAATTTTTCATCATCCATAAGAGGAAATGAAAAGTATTAAATGGATTCCTTAAACAGAAGTGATAGGATTTATCATGTATGACATGATTTGTATCGACTGATATTACCTACACCTTAATCATGGTATAAAGATATCAACAATACCTATAAGAGAATATCAAGGGACTACTATAAAGATTATCCTAAAGTATCTAAGGCATACTAAGGATATATTCTAGGTTTATGGAGGAGATTGAAAACTAATAATTAAGGGATATATATTTGTGTGTGTGTGTGATAGTTTCTAAATAAAATAGTATGATCTGAAATCACAATCAAGATATATATTCTATCTTAACATAGGATCTGTGAGTTGGAAGATCTCAAATAATCCATGTTTGATGATTCTATAGTATATTTTGAGTATATTTAGGATTATGATATAGCTAAATAAGTAGTTTGGATACAAAACTTAATTCAATACCTTGATGTGTATACAAGTAGTAAACATGATATCAAATTTTATTATAATAATACTATAGCGATTATCCATGCCAAGGAACCGAGGCCACATCCACGGATGAATCACATACAGTATAAGTATCACCTTTTTAGGGTTTTTTCACAAATGGGTGAGTTTAGAGTAAGAATAGTTTCCATGGAAGAGAACATAGTAGGCCCATTGACTAAATCCATATATCAGTAGAATCATGAGTATCATGTGGGATTTTTTGAACTAAAATTCATTTTTAGTTGGATCTAGTGAAAGTGGGAGTCGGATTAACTTGGTTCTTTATAACCCACTACTTTATAATTTTTATTACATATATATTCAAATACTATAATATGAATAAATATCATATCACTTGGTGAGTGTTTTATATATAAAATTAATGTTATTATTTCCTTAGATTATTTTTTCATAAAAATGTCAAATAATTTTTCTAATATAATGAGAACCTTGAGGTTATATGATAATATTATTAAATATATGTTCTATGCCTGGATTAAATTTATCTTATGGGACACAAATACATTTGGATATTATGTGTTGGAGGCTCATAAGTTATTGATATTTATTCTCATGAAGTTTTCACTTAGTAGTCTTCAAGGGAGTAGGTTATGTAAATATAACCAACTATAGGAATTCCATATGTTTTATGTGCCATTGGATATTCCTATCAGCAAACATGTGTATTCTTACTTATACTTGAAATTATTATTAATGTATATCATTAATTATGTAGTTTAATGTACTGAAGAAAACCATAAATACATATGCTCATAGCAAGATAGGATACATTGGGTGTGTCATGAGTGATATGAAATTAATGAATAATTCAATAAAGGATATTTATATTTAGAGTTAATGGAAATATATATATCATAACCTTTAATTAGAATGGAACTATTTGATTAAGTCCATAGTTATAGTGGTTTTATTGAAAATTTAATTTAAAGGAATTCAAATAAATATATTCAAACATTTAGGTTAATGACACTTTTATGCAACCTACTTGATGAGATATAAAGACAAAGGGATTATATTACACATTGAGCATTCATAGGATTTTTTTTTAATTGTAACATTAAATTATTTATCTATGTGTTTCATAATGTTTGTATAGATTTTAATCTTATAATTTAGGTAATACCCACCTAATTCCACTAAGAAAGAGTCCTAGAGGGTCACACACTTAGTGTATCGATAAACTTAGTTAAATTATATTTTAATTTAATGTTAGGATCAATATTATTCTCAAGTTTTTAGGAATAATAATTATTAAAGTTTTTTTGATCGCATAAATTTTTATTGAATGAATAATGAATTAATATATATTTATTAAAATAAATATTTATTATTCAAGGTTTGATAAAAGTTTTGGAGGATTGATGGGATTAGTTATAGGTTAAAAAGAATTGATATTTAAATATCCATGAGTTTATCACACAACAAAGAAATAATAATAATAATATTATTATTATTATTATTATTATTATTATTATTATTATTATTATTATTAGATGTTGGGTTTACTTAGAATTAAGTGATTGGTTAAGGTCCCTTATGAAATAAATAATTCTATGGACTATGTATATAACCTAATTTATATCATTTTTAGGATAAGTATTTAATTGTATACAAAAATTCTCCATAGAAAATTTTGTCAAGCCTTAGAGATAGCTTTCTCAAGAAAACTCTTGAGAATAGAGAACATTGATCCTATTAATCCCTCTCAATACTGAGATAACTAAAAATAATACTTCAATACCTAAAGGGATTCTTATTTCGATCAATGGTGAATGGCGCAAGTGATTTGGTATAGAGACTCTGACCCCAGTAGCCTGAAGTTGATGCTTACTTTATTAAATTGTCATAAGATACAAGGAATCACATCCCAAAGGACCGAATATTTTAGTAGTCTTGGTAAACTATATATATACATGATTACCATATTAAATTTGAAAACATAAATTACAACATAATTTTTTTTTTCAAGAATAATTTTATTTCATATAGAATATCCCTACATATTAATCATAGTAATCTTCATAGATTTATAGGGAAAGGAAAAAAATAAGGGTGAGATAAAATTATTAGTAAGAGTTAATTTAGTGGAATATATCATGAATCAATAATAATAATCAAAATTTAAAGGTAAATCAAATGAACACACAATCCATTTAAATAACTAGATAAGGAATACTCTATATAGGAATGTAAATAACTAAAAATACATGTCATTTAATCAATAAACTGAGAATGAAATTCACCCATAGATAATATCATAGTGAAAATATCATGGATAATAATAACTAAATTCTTTATTAATGAAATTATTAATTATTAGATGTCATGTCTTAGGCACATGATACCTCTACCATCAAGACCTTTCATAAGATGGTTTAAACTATAGGTATAAACTTGTTTAATGCTAGCTTACTAATTTATCTCATGAGACCAATTGATGCATCAAGAGGCTATATAATGTTAAGAACCACCCATAAATATAGGTCCAAATAATTCATAATATATAAAATAATTGATTTAATTCATGAATAAATATTCCTTATCATCAAATATTTGTATTGAATAAAGGATATGGATTTATCAATATTTCCCCAGTTAATCAAATAAATTTCAAAGTGAACACCATATGTAGAAATGGTTTAAGGTTTAGTAAATAATCATATCCATCGTATAAGAATATTTATATTTAATAGAAATTTAATTTCTAATAAAAAATTATCATAATAAAGTGATTGTTTCAAGAGAAAGTTAACAGTCACAAAAGGAAGTGAGATTACATAATAAATTTTACCACTTTAAATTTCAAGTCAAATCCCCTTGAATGAAATAATTCAAATTGAAACTTAAAATACCATGAATTATGAATTAATCATGTTATTACATGTTAAAGGGGTATTATATACACCACATAAAAGTGAATTGGTGTATAATAACAAATAAGTCTCAGTGGAATGTAAATTGAGATGAAATCCCTTACCTTATGTTTTCTTTTGATTGAACTAGATTTAGGCTCCTGTATAGTGGTTTAAAACATTTTATTAACTTATAATAGAACCATATTCATACTTATAATATCATACATGATCCTTTTATTTCATATTATCACCTATTCATTAATAATAGTTTATTATTTTCATTGTTTCAGGTGTTAATTGCCTTGTTTTCTTATGCACGTTTTTTCATGAAATTTATGGTTCATTTTCATATAATATATATATCCATAATATCCAGAATTATAATATTTTTTAAAATATAATATTTACTTGTTATATACATTATTATAACAATTTATGAAATTTTAACATGGAAAATGGATCAAATCGCTTCATGGAGGCGGTAACTCGTATGTACGCATGAGCGACGATATCATTCTATTGATGAGTAAAAGGGTAACAAAGTGGATGATATATTAAATTTATATAATCAATATCATATAATATATATCAAATATATTCATTAATTTTATCCTTATTACATTCCAAGTAAATCATAATTGAAAAACAAATCGCATTGCTTCGTGAGGCAGTAGTTCGACGTACACACGAGCGATGTTATTGTATTTTAAACAACATGGAATGTCAAAATGTATACATGATATTAAAATTAAAAAATTATAATAATATCATAAATATCATATAAATTTTTTTAATCCATCATTATATCTAATCATGAAAGATGGTGGTGGAAAAACGATTGACATCAGTTCATGAGGTGGTAGTATGTCGTACACACGAATGATGATTCTATAACCCATTTGATAGAAGTGGAGATGGATAAATATTATTCCATAAAAATAATAACATATAATTATATGTTTAATACTTGTGTTATTATATTTTTGGTTTTAATACATAATTTAAGGTAGAAAAATAATAATGAAACTGGAAGAGTTTTGTTAAAATAACGTCCTTCTCTAAGAGAAACCTACTTTGAATCTCCTCTTAAGGACTCTAAGGATAGTATTTTGGGGGTATAATAATATATAGAATATATATAAGGATTTTTGGGAGATAATTGGATAGTTTTTTTCTAGAATAATGGCTTGTTATGTGTGAATAAGTGAGGAGACAGAGTGCTCTTTTATAAGTGGCCAAAGGGAACCCTCTTGGAAATTACACGGAAATTCCCCAAAAGAATCCAAAATGTTAAAGTCATTCACATTCCAAATTCTTAAAAATGTTCATATATTATAACTTAGTAAATATAATATAAAATTATGTCTAAAAAATAGTATTTTAACAAGTTGGTAGGTCATTTTAACCCTTATACTTTTAGTTTAACCCCATGGTAAATCCATTTTTACCTTAACCGTGGTAACTAAGTTTTTACTGATTTCACTATTAATTTTGGTAAAAAATTAATTTGACCAAATAATAAAATATAAATTATTATAATTCCAAATATGGAATAAATTTTTTTAAATTCCATTCGTATAAGTGGGAATTTTTAATTTAAAATTAATCCCACAAACACAATGAAAATGTTGGTTTCCAAAGAGAAAATGTTCAAAAGTTTACAAAATTTTTATATCAAAATTCAATATGAAAACTATTACAATTATATAAATTGGATTAATTTATATATAATTTAAGTAATTATATTTTAAACCCAATTTAAAATATAATTTAACATTGTAAATATTTTAAACAAAAAGGAAATTTTCGATTAAATTATTTATCATTATTAATCAAAAAATAAAACTCTTCATAAGAATCCCAAAAATTCACCCAAATATATTTTTATATTTTTATTTAAAAAATTAAGTTTATTTTGTCAAATAAATTTTCTAAAAGTAGTAAAAATTAATTCTAAATTATGTGCACAAAGTGAGGCTAAACCGTCTTTTAGAAAAAAAAAAGTACAGTTTTTTCAAAAAGCATTTATTTTTATTTTAAATGATCCTTGTTTTATTTCTAATCAATAGATAATTAAAATTTTCATAATTTATTTATTACTATTCATACCCTAAAATTTAATGGTTATGTTATAACTATTATATTAAATAATTATATTTTAATAATATTTCACAATTCATTTAAACTCAGTGTTGTGTGTAACGCAAGCTAAATTTAGCATTGCATGTAATGAAAGCTAAATTTATCATTTAATTTAATTAAAGCTAAACATATTGTTGTTTGTCGTATATTCTATCAAATACAATTTTCTTATTTTATAATTTTGAGTTCTACATTAGGTTCATTTTTGCTAGCCCCCATAGTTCCATTAGAGAAGTTTCAAGGTTCATGGAGCATGTATGGATACCTTTAGATTGATTCTACCCTTGGATACTTTGTCAAAGTTATGGTATAAAAAGTGAGATCAAATGATATGATAATGAATAAATAATTTCAAGAAAAGTTATTTCTTATTTATATAAATTAATTATAAATTATATGTTAAAATATATTCTCTTTGAATATTATAGGGTTGTTTTATCCAGTTATAAGGATTTAATCCAAATAAACCAGTGAAAAACATTATGGGGCATGGGCCTTACTAATTTATTTGCACCATGGAACCTTCCCATAGACACTCATGACAAAAAAATATGCCTAATTTAACCCCACCTAGAGATATATTTAATTCATACCCATTACAGGCCTAATAATAACATAAGGAATTCAATCTATTTTAGCACTGAATGATGATTACCCTACAAGAGCACCACATTACCTATTATTTTTTATATATATTATAAACTACTCAAACACCTAGATTCATTTCCAAGTAAAATATATTTTTCTTTTAAAATGATGACTTTAACCCATACATATCATAAAATATCACTATAAAACAATAATATAATTGAAATCATCATAATTTAGTTCAATTAATTAATATTCCATAAATAAATTATCCATTAAAAATAATCAATTTATCATTAATATTTTAATTAACCAAGACCCTTTGGTTTTCTTTAAAAAACCTTTTTCAAAACAAATTATTTAATGTTTCACAAAAAATCATGATTTATTTATATAAGGAATCAATAAAAAATTATTTAGGTAAACACTAATTATCTTAGTATAGATTTTTGAAATAACTAAAAAAATATTTTAAATGTTTTTCTAAAAAAATATTTTAAATGTTTCCCTAAAAAACATATGTTTTTTGATGAAACATTTTCCAAAAAAATATTAAAATATTTTCTTAATGTTTTACCAAAAAACATTCTGAAAAAATTATTTACCAATCACACACAAGTATTAAAATGACATGGGATCTTATATGTCTAATATCATGCATGAATTCACACATTTTTCCATTGTATGTGAAGACTAAAAATATTAAACCACAACTCACAACATCATATTTCTTGAAATAAAAAAATTATAACAATTGAAAACCATAAATAAAAATCTCATTGTCTAGTAACATATACTTTTATCATACAGGGGTTCGTGAAGAAAAAGTTTGGTGAATATTATAAGTCACAACCAATTCTATATCCTTTTAAATTTTACTAAATAACTAGAATAAATAAAAAATGATTTGATACTACTTTATAACATCCTTAACCCAAAAAATATTATAGCCTAAGTTGGATGGATACATTTCTCAAGTGCATTTTCTTATATTCCAAAAGTTTCCAAATACTAGTGATGTACTAATAATATCAAGTGGAGTGATTATTACCTTTGTATTATAGAATTTAATAATAGATAAATAATAAATAATCATAATACAAATAAAAGTATCATTGTATAAAATGGAATTATAATACATTACATACCATGATATATAAAATAATAAAAAAGTAATAACTTAATGGTCCCGATATGTCACACAGTCATATAATATAAAAATAATTTCCTAATTTGAAAATCATTTGAATAATAGATATTAAAATAAATAAACAAAAATAATACACTACTATAATGACCTTGTAATCACCTTGTTACCATGCACTAATCCTCGTCAATCTATCCTAGTTCTACACTTGTAATAAGTCTTGTGTTATGGCCTACATTCCAAATGTAGTGTTTTCACATCCATCAAAGTGAACTTGTAGGGTATGAGTATATGAATCAGTAGGTTATCATAGATAGTGTCCTTATCATAATCCATTATATATATAAGTTCATTCATGATATGAAGTATAAGCACAAAATGGAAAAACAGTTAGGGAATAACAGTTATCTTGTTCTACATTACTACTCAAAGAAGTAAAACATATATAAATTTGGATTTGTTTTTCCACATACTGAAAAAAGTATTTTGGTTCCAAATATAGCTAATTTGAGCCATTATTATAATCCATGATATAGAAACTAATATTTCATCAGGTATATGTTTTCCAATGGATACATATTCATTAGTGAAAACCAGTCTTCCAATGGAAACTTTTCTACTAATGGAAACATGGAAAATTAATTGAGTGTGAGGGGTACCCCCATATAATGAAAGAGATATCATCCACTTAGATATGGTAATATCATGTTTAAGAATACACACTCATATACAAAATGGTAAATTTTTAACAAGAGTAAAGGAACCCTATTTTTTATCCCATTTTGAGTTAAAGAACAGTAGTACCCATCCCATTTTATATATATTTATATATATATATATCATGTAGTTTGTGTGCACATATTGACACATTATCACCATCAAAAAAGTCATATTTTTCATATAAAAAATTAACACATAAATAGTTTATAAAAATATTGTCTTTCCTCTATTTTTAGAACAACATAACAACATATGCATAACAAAAATATTAATAACAAGAAAAAATGACTATAACTGATAGGTATAATAATATAATTCTAGAGACGCCATAATTAGAGTCTTTTAATATATTTATAATAAATTTATAATAAAAAATAATTTTATAACCCCCTTGTTAATATCAGGATATTTTTTTATATTGGAAATAATAAAATATACTAGTTAGGAAACAATAAACAATAAATACACCATGGCAGTGTATTAATCATGGCATGAATGAAAAAAAAAATTAATCAATAAAAATAAAATAGTTTTATTCATAAATTATTAAAATATAAATCTATTTTCTATATAGATAATACACTATTTAATATAGATATCCATATATTCCTTGTAGAGGAATACTAAATAGAGAAGATGTTACCTGCCCTTGACAATTCATCACTCAAGAACACCCAAATACTATCATTGATTTAGTGAAGGGATCAACCTTAGTCTTATAAGTAACTTTTTAAATAGTAAAAGGCTTTTAAATAATTGTTCTACCCTTTCCATACTCAATTACTTAGATAATACCTTCATCATACAACCACTATCCTAATCTACCCTTGTTGGTGTCACACTCCTGGGAAAGCTAGTCCACCTAACACCTTTCACCAGATATCTCACTCAAGAACTCAAGTTGGAACACCATTAAACTTACTTTAGTTAATAACACCAACCATATCCATACCCATAACTTAAGTATACCTAATTACTCATTATTTTATATTGGACATCACTCCATCAAACCTATCAAGGATACCCCAAGACTCAACCCAAGTTTGAACACCCTTTATGGGTTATACTTATAAGTAAATATGGCCTCCTTTATTTGAAATTTTTTTTAAAATAATGATAAAAAATTATGCATTGTATATGGTACACCCTTCATTGTCCTACAACACCTCACTAAACCTCACATGAACACCTCAATCCTTAACAGCTCAATTCTAGGTCACACACTCCCACTTACCTATGTTATCCATCACACCATTTATGAAAACATATATAAAATAATGAATGATGAAAGGTATAACATAACCTAGTTTATTAGTAGAATAATTTTCCATAATCATGGGTTGACTTTTCCTCAATCACCGAAAATTAGAAAATTATATGAAAATAATAAAATTAGATATTTGAGATCAAGAATTGCAGAACATTAAGAAAAATAGTGAAGATAGGGGTTTTCATGCTTAAGATTACTACTAGGAGTCTATTGTGGTATATGTATCATCAATAATATAAAATACAATGGAGATATAAAAGTAATAATGTAATAAAAGAAAGAAGAGGGCTCATGCTCTCCCTAGACACTGTCTGAAAAAAAATATGGGTGTGAGATTTATTTTTAATTTTAAAATAAATTTTATCATTTTAATTAAAATTTAAAAAAAAATCTTGGAGCCACCGATTACCCATTGGATACCACTGGGTATCTGGTGCCTCATCAGGGCCTCATTGAGTGTCCACTAGATATCTAGTTTAATTAAATGGGGATATGGCCCATCTTGAACCCCTCACTAGGTACTCGGTGAACCCAAAACAAGTACCTAATGGACTTTGTAGTCTTGTGATGCATTCCACCTTCTGATGTGATCCTGTAGTGGTGTAAATCAAAATTAATTTTTAAAAATCCCAAGATATAACATAGTGGTTGTCCTTGTGTTCATCTCAAGGAGTTAGTGAATTTATCCTAGTAAAAATTCAAAAAAAAAATTAGGGTTTTTATTTATTTCAAAAGTATTTAAAATCATGAAAATAGTGATGAATAAATTTATAAGAAATAAAGAAAAATAAATAAAATAAATGAAATAAAATGGGGAAGAGGTGTTATTGAGAAACTGGAATAAACCCAAGTTATTCCACTTTTATGCTTCCTATCATTGATCTAGTGAAACAATGAATTCAACAATCTTCAACCTAATTTAATTAATGATTAATTTATTAACTCAATCCACCTATCCCACTATAAAAACAAAATTCACATCCATGTATTGCTAATAATTGATGGAATATTATTTCTAATTGTAACAAGAATCACTCAATATATTATCCCTAATAAGGATTTATCACAAGATGGAATGATCATGTTGATGTCATCAAATCACACAAACATATCCATAATACTTGATTGAGAGAAAAAAAATAAATAATGGGAAGAATAAAAGGTTGATAGAATACAAATTAATTATAGAGGTGAGTAAGTTTTTTCTTCGTCACTACTCCATTATTATCAGCTAAGAGAGAAGAAGAAGTCAGTGATTGTTTTGTATTCAAATATTTAGATAGATTAAAGATTTACATCTCATTATTGGTTAGTTAATTAACCATTCATTTCTGAAGGTATTATCACAAATAAATGAAGATAAGAAACAAAATTTATTTATAAATAGAAGTTAGGTTCCAAGTCATAATTATAGAATAATGTCCCAATAATTAGTAATGAGGAATCTTGTTTAATAACCAAACCCCTATTTTTAGAAAAAAAAAATTAAAAAAATAAATAATAGGTAGCATCCTACTCATGGTCTAATCTAAATATGACCTTCAGTTTCACCTAGCCCAAATCCTATAATCCAAAAAAAATCCCAAACTAATGCAGCTTCCTAAAGTTTAAAGGAACTCCTGGCATGTTTCCTCACAGTCATTTCTCAACATCTTAAATCCCATATCTCCTCCTAGGTATCCACATAGAACTAGATAATATTCATATTCTCCCTCATGTTAACTCAATATGAAGTTACCCTATAAATATCACAATCAAAACATATGATTAGAGTCATCTCTAAGAATTTAGTACTAGGACGAAACACCATCTCAGTTACCTTATCTCAACTTCCTCAGTAAGCTTCAGGATCATCTAATATTTTTTTAGATTGGTCTAAGTTTCTTTGATTTTGATCATTTTTTGACCCCTATATTCAATTAATCCATTTCAATACCCTTTTATAGATCTATTTAAGTTTGTATGATCCTTAAATGAGTCCTGGAATGGTGAAGTTACCCTAAATAATATATATTGAAGTAGAAAAAGACATTTATGTTTCTTTTTGAAGCATGTAATAACACTTACATAGCTAAGAATTACCCTTATATAGATCCTAACCCATGCGCAAGTCCTCGTTTATGCTTACATGGGTGCTTTATTTTTAATAATACCTTTACACAACATGAAATGACCCTTACATGGCCACTAATTTGTGGAAAATAACATTTATTCCATAATTAGAATGAACATTATAAAGGTCACTAAAGGGAACCTTACATAAGTACCTTCAAAAATATTTTACCCTTAATGAGATTTATCAATTCAAAATGTGAAACTATACTAAAAAATAAAAAAATAATTAATTATAGATTAAAATTTGTCCCAAAAATGATATTAAATATAAAAACCTGTGAATTTCAAAGTATTAATTCCAAAATCAAAAATCCTCAAAATCACTTTCAAAATGATATTTCATTATATATTCATCCAAATAAACAAGATATTTTTTTCAAAAAATATGTGGAGATTAAATCAATAACATTTGATCAATTTGAAACCTAAAATCCATATTTTCAATGAATAATTCAAATAATTGAAATTTATACCAAAAAATGATAATAACTAGAAATATTGAAAATTCAAGAACATTTCACCTAAAAATCACAATGATTTTATAAAATATATATGAAAACATGTATAGAATTAAGGCCACATCAAAATCCCACAAACTTAACAATTTTCTATCCTTAAGAAATGAATTAAACATATTCAATTAAAGAAAATTAATCTTTAAAATTAAATAATTGAGTTTCCAATAAAGATATGATTTTAAAAATTTATTTTCCCCATGGAATTTTTCAAGTAATTAAGGATTATTTCTCTATAAAAAGAAAATGGTTTGGAAAAAATTTGGTTTATTATTTTAATAAAGGTGATAAAATTTAAAAAAAAAATTAAATGATTTTAACTAAATTAACTTTACATTCAATTTTTCTTCAAAACATTTTTTCTCCTTGGTGAACAAACACACATAATTATAATTCATCACTATTAGACATAAATGATGGATAAGTGAGTTTAATAAAAAACATGAAACATAATTAATTCATCAAATAGTTTTAATCTAAATAATATAACACTTGAGTATGATTAATAGTTCATTTAATATACTAATTGGACGAAAATTTTATCAATTTAAATATAATTAAAAAGTTGAAATTCAATTAAGATTATAAAACTTACTCCCAAGTTTTTAAGAAAAAAATATGTTTTAATGAGAGTAATAAAAAAATTACCCTATTAAGTCCATGATTAAATGGAAATTATTTACATCCTTAAATTATAAAAACAAACTTTATGTTTTAGAAAAATTTCAACCACTCAAAGTGATAAATAAACCTTAAAAATGTTAAATTTTAAAAATATATATATGGGGATATTTCTGATGTGAACTCCATGAAACATAGTTTATCGCATTTAAATACCATTCCCCCGCACTTAAAACTCAAAATTATCCCCAATTTTGAACTTAAATGTGGGAAACATAATTTAAAACTATTAAGTTCAAAAAATATTTTCAATTTCAGAATTTGGAAAGAATATTTAAAGGTTTACAAGAAAGATCAAAAATATATTTTCCCCCAAAACACAATTAGTAAACAATTTTTGTATGAAAAAATATTTTCCATCTAGTTACTATTAATAAATTTCAATGAAAAAATAGAAATTTTAGATAATATCATTCTTAGATTGTAATTTCAAAAATGATTTTCAAAGAAACAAAAAAATATTATACAAGACCATGATTTCAAAAAATAAGGATAGAATCTCAGAATAAATAACCTTTATATTTTATTAAGTTATTTTATAATACATTATATAACTTATAGAAACAACTTTTAACCCTAAAATTTATAAAAAATCAACAAATATATTTAATAAAAATAGAACAATTAAAACAAAAAAATACCATGAGATAGAAGATTTACCAAACAAGTTTAGTCAAAAAACTCTCCCCTTTTTTTGAGTAAAAATCCTTAAATTAGTTAGATTAAATATCCTAAAAGTTTAAAGAAATTAACATTATATTATAGTAATTGAATTTGAAATAAAATTTAACCAGAATTTGGATTAAAGATAGGTTGATTCAAGTTTATTTGGAATTTAACTTCTGAATTCCTTCAAAAAAATGAAAGTTATAATCCATAGGTTTTATTTTTTCTCTCTAAATCACTTAAAAGATATAAATTAGAATGTAAATAAATTATATTTATGTAAGTAATAGATTAATTTTTTATGAAATCTCAAAAAAAACAGCATGTTAGTAATTATCTCCAATATACACTCAAAACTTTTCAAGAAAATTCTAAATTTATCTAAATATTATAAGAAGTTTTTAAGTTAACATAATAAGATTAAATTCTATTTCAAAATGGTTTTTAATTAAAAATATTTAATAAAAAATAAAACCCATTAGTTTTAGCTCAAATTACTAATTCACCATGTAATAGAGTAAATACCAAAGTAAACACACGTAATTTTAGCTGAAAATATGAATGATATTTAATTAAAAACAAAAAATAGCATGTATGTTATAGATTTTAGTATACTAGAAACTTGATTCAACTTTATAAATAGAATAATTAGTCTAGAAAATAATTTATCCCCCCCCCCACATTTTTTTTGCATGTAATAATAAATTATACACATAAAAGGTTAGGGTGAAAGGATGTAAAACATTATCCCCTTATTGACTAGAATGTTGTTCAAGATATTATTTAGAATATATAATCTAATTCCTATTTATTTTCCTAAAAAATAAAATAAAATGAAACATTAAAATATGTAAAAAGTTAAAAAACCCCAAATTTAAAAAAACAACATTATATTTTGAACTCCAATAAAGCACAAAGATTTTATGATTATATTTTTTACATAAAAAAGATCATAAAATTTATTAAACTAAGATTAAACAATGAAAAACTAAAAATAAATAATCTTTGTTTAACCCCCAATATGTTTTGTATTTATATTTTCAATATATATACGTCCTTTGGTTCATCCCCAATCAGATGGGGGATGTGGTTTTTGAACCATAAACCACCACATATTTTTCCTTCCAAGGTCCTGGATTACTAAATAGTAAAGTCCACTTGTAAGCTCATGCATTTAAAATTTTTAAGGTCTAATATAATAATAAATCTACCTTCAAACATTTTTATATTAAATTTATCATCATAGGTTAAGTTTGAGTTAAATTGAGAAGATAAACTAGTAGACTTAGCCACTTCCACTTAAAATTTTACCACCTCAATTATGGATCCAATTCCATCATATTCAACAGCTATTTTACTTGAGTTTATAGTAAAAACTATGAGTTATATAAGTTCCCAAAAAAGTGTATATTCAACATCTTTTTAACTCTCCAAGAGTTTAAAAAAATCATCTCACTCATAAAAAACTACAAAGAGAGAAGTATATTCATGATCATCATCAACGTATTCAAAATCAAAAATAAATATAGCCACTTCCATAAAGTAATCATCTCCCTAAAATTTTTTATATTTCTTCCACAAATTAATCTTCTCCCTAAATTTTTTATCTTTCTTTTTTTTTGATAAAAATTGTTCTTCTAGGAGTATCTGATAGAGAAATGTCATCGGGCTCCTCCATCCTCTCCTCAAAGTTTACCACCTCATATGTGGTGTCTTCCATGGAAAGGGGTAAGTTTTATTTAGTTGGAACAACCTGTTCAACAAATAAATTTCATTATAAAAGCAAGTACAAATTAAAGTAATAAAATTTATGTTCAAGACTAATTTATCTACTAAAACATGTTAAATATATCCAATTCCTCATCTTCCCTCTTTTTTCAACCCTCAAAAAAACTCTTAAAATTTTGATATTGTATTTCCATCTTGAAATGAGTGGGTATTTTATATTGAAAATTGGTCATCTCCAACTCTTCTTCAAGTTATTTTTATTATCCATATTCTACAATTTATTGAAATATTTCCCTTCTCCTTTGGTACTCTTGAACTAAGTTGTATTATTGAGTAAATAATTACATCAGTTTCTCAGTAGTGACTAAGTCATCATCAGTGGTTGATTTAAATATTATTTATTATATCCATCCTTTAAATTTTTCCATAACTTTTCTATGTTACTACACCTATGAGTTAGCTAATGGTAAATCTGATTCAAAACCATGAGATAATATAATTTTAAAAAATTATAATTAAAATTAAATTAAATAATCATAAATAAAAGCAAGCCTCCTTAGAAACAAAGATTTTTTATATGATCCTACCATGGTGTCAGTCAAAAAATAATTTGTAAAACTCCCTAGATATAGCACAATAGATAACCTTGGGGTCATCTCAAGAAGGTAGTGTGTTCATCTCATTGAAACTTTAAAAATATTTTTCGATTTTTGATTTATTCCAAAAATTCTAAAATCAGTAAAACTAGGATGAAGAAATATATAATAAATTAAGAAAAATAAAGAAAATAGATGTAAGAAAATGAGAAAAGGTGTTAGTGATAAACTAGACCAGTCCCAATTTCTTCTGCCAATTCGCTTCCTATCATTGTTCTACTAAAATAATAAAATCATCAACCTTAAACCTAACTTAATGAATAAGAAATTTATCAACTCAATACACCTATCCCATAACAAATAATGAATATCCATACATGTATTTCTCACAATGCATGGGATATTATCCCTGGTTATAACAAGAATAACTCAATAGATACACCCTAACAATGATTTCCCATAAGGTTTAATTATCATGTTGAGGTCATAAAATCCAAAAACCGCATTCATAACACTGAATTGATATAAAAATAATAATAATAATAAAAGGGTAAGATAGTAAAAAATTAATTCTGATGGTGAGTAAGTTTTCTCTTTCCCACTACTCTATCATTGTTGATAAGGAGTAAATTAGAAGGCATTTATCATTTGGTATTTGAAACTCAAAATGGCTTCAAGATTTACTTCTCGATAATGTTTAGTGAATTATCCCATCATTTCCAATGGTTTAATAAAAAATATAGAAAGATAACAAACAAAATTTATTTACAAATAGAATTGAGGTTTCAAGTTAAGATTACATAATTAATCCCCTAGAATTAGAAATGAGGAATATCATTCAAATCCCCCCTCCCAATTTGTACATGAAATAAAAAATAATTCAAAAACTAAATAATATGATGCATCCTCCATATGAAATAATCTATGGATGACCTTTAGCTTTACCTGATCCAAATCTTGTGATCCCAACTAAATCTCAAACTGCAGAAGATTCCTTGAGTTGAAAGGAACTCCGAGTGTGTTTCCTCATATTCAGTTCTTAATATATTGAATCCCAGCTCTAGGTCTCCACATGTCACTAGATACTATTTATATTCTCCTTCATGATAACTCAATCTGAAGTTCCCCCATGAATATTATAAATTCCATGTGCTCTTGTATTTGAATCTAAGCATTTAGTATGTGGATACAACTCTGACTTGATCCCCACCTCTCACTTCCTAAGAAAGCTTCAATATCTTCTTATCTTTGTTAATCTTGATCCAAGTTTCTTTTATTTAGATAATTTAGGGCTCCCCATTTTTAATTATTCTACTAAAACACTCTTATGAAGTCTTTTTAAAGTGTGGATGGATCTTATATGAGTCCTAGAATGGTGGAGTTACCCTGACATGGATCTGTTAAAACATTGAACGACCTTTTCATAGCATGTTAAAGTGCAGTATAAACCTTACATAGTCAGGTATGACCCTTACATAGGCTCTTACCCTCACATGGGTCCTTGGTTAACCTTAAGTGGGTGCTTCAACCACAATGATACCTTTACATAGAGTGTCATGACCCTTACGTTTCCACTACTTCACATTAAATTACTTTTACACCAGTATCAAAATAGACTTTTCACATGTCATTGAAGGTACCCTTACATAATTACCTTCGAGAATATTTTTCCCTTAATGAGATTTATCAATTCAAAATGGTAAATTAAACATAAAAAAATAATTAATGGATTCTATAATAAAATGTTCCTTGATAAATGATATTAAAAATAAAAACATGGGACTTTGAAATTATTAATTCAAAAATAAAAAATCTTCAGAATCACTTCCATAATGATATTTCAATGAATATTCTTCAAAAAAAACAAGATATTTATTCTAAAAAATATAGAGCAAGAACAATTGATCAATTTAGAACTTAAAATTCACATTTTCAATGAATAATTCAAATAATTACAAGTTTCACCAAAAAAATGTTGATAATTAGAAATATTAAAAATTAAAGAACATTTCATCATCAAAATCACCAATATTTCATAAAATATATATGGAAAACATTTATCAAATTAAGGACACATCACCTTCTCCTAAACTTTACTTTATCACTTGAACAACACTAAAAAACTACAAAATCCTATTAAACCCCCTCAATTTAATTCTCAATCTAATGACCATGAACAAATTACCTAAACGGTATCATGTCAGGTCTCCACAACACATTAGGTGCACCTCATGATTTCCATAGGGTAGTGTAAACATTGAGGCTTAAGATAAACATCATTGGGAAATTTTCCCCCCATTTAGCATGAGGATATAAGACCAATGGGTCCCTTTATAAAGTGTCATGGCTCAAATGGGTCATATAGACACTGTGAGTATAAACTAACATCAATGGAAACAAGTGGAATAATGGATTTACATAGAGTGCATGATATGGTATGAATATAAAGGCATACATTATAAAATTTTAAAAACAACCACATCATACACAAAGAAAGTGAAAAGTGTAAAAAACCAAATATGTATATAAATAAACATCCAATCATGGTATAAGACTCCTAAAATTGATACCCTAAGTGTGAAAAATCATAAAATTAGAGTTGTGGACGGCCCTCGCACCACCAACTGGATCACCCTACAAGTTTCGAAAATGAATCCATCTAGATACCATAATCTATGTGAAGTTATCTCCTATATTAAGGTGATTTTACCTTACATGTTTCATGTATAAAATAATATAAATGAGACCCGAGAGGGGCCCTTTCAAGGGTGAGTGTAATATAACCAATAGGTGGTTATCACCCATACCTAACTAGATATCATAAACTCAAGTATATGTAGTAATATAATAGATATATATGAATAAAAAACTAGGAAAAAACAAACCTAAGTTACATTAAGGTGTATCTTTAATAATAAAAAATTAGTAACTCCATGTACTGTGAGGGTTTGTACCTACCAAACTGACTTAGAGATTAACTAGGGATATAAGATAAACTATAACTAAAGTCAGGGTGAACCACACAAACCATTTAAGGGAAATGAAATCATGTATAATAGAATCAGGTTAGCTAATCTAACCATCCAATTTTAGGATGTGGGAAAGGGGTGTCATAAATTCAGGTTGATAAGAGTTGATCCTATTCCATCAACTTATTCATAACAAATAATTATACCTAAACACCATTTATACTAGTAGATAATATACCTCTTTTTAAGAATAATTTAAAAATATCATTTATCAAAACAATAACAACACTATAAAACATAAATTTATGCTAGTATAACATGTGCAATGAGCTAAATAATATTTCTTAAGAATTATGGATAGTAGTTAACATAGTATACATGATAAGTATTTAAATATATCACTTAAATCAATTTTAAGACATTCATTTTAATCTACCCAACTCAAAACAAGGATATAAATGCAATAAATATCATGACAATATGTAAATAAAAAAATATACAAAATCTATACAATATTTTCCATAAGACCATTTGGTAAATACTTATTAGATAAAAAACGGATAGTTTAAATTAGATTCACTTAGTACTATGTTGTTTCTAGCACAACCCTTGATTAATGTGAGATAAGAAAGGGGTTTTTCTACTAATTAATTTGTATAGAAATTACTTAGGGTCTAGAGAAGAAGATTAAGACACTATTTGAAGCTTGGGGTCAGCCTAAGATAATTAGCACATGGTTTTTTATTAAAATGAAATATAAAATTGAGAATGAAAACCTATGTAATAAATTAATATCATCTAAAAAACATCAACTCAAATCGAACCTAAAGAGGATAAAATAATAAAAATGATCCAAACAACCTGATAATTTAGGAATAATATATTTCACCCAATTTTGTGGGAATAGGAATAAATATGGTTATTAATGACAATACATAGTCTTACCTTGCTAAAGGTGAGATCACATAACCAAACAAATCTTACAGGATCAAGTTTTTATGATAGAAATCATGATATTATAGGATAGGGAGTGAGTTCTTGAATAAATATAAAACAAAGTAAAATTTAGTGAAAATACCAAATGATTTTATTAATGGGTTTAATTTTATGTTTTAAAATGAAAAAAAATCCTTTTAGTAAGATAATTATACCTAGAATGATATTAGGTACCTAGTACTAATCCACTGGGTACCCAATGGAACTAAAAATCCACCTTCACCCAAAGTGCCCCATCAGGTACCCGAAACTAATCCACAGGATACATGGTGCTTAATACACAACACCCCTTCCCCTTTCTCTTTCAACTCCTATTAAAGCCTCTTTATACCTAATTTTCCTCAAAACACACTATAAATAAACTATAATGAATAGATTTTCAAGATATTTTACTATTCATAGGGTTGAGTTCTTTACAACCTCTCTACCATTGAACTTCTCATCTATAAGAAGCTTCTTTCGACTTCTTGAGGGAACAATTATGGCCATTGAACCTTTATTTTTAACCTCTTGTACCCAAGTTCCATCCTATAGATTTATATAATTCCATCTATCCTGAACTAGATGGATAACCTTACCTCATAGCATCGTATGACTCTGAACCATAGTGATAATAATATTTTATATATAGGAAACATCAACCTATAATTCAATATCATCATATCTAATCATGTGTAATGGGTTGGGTACATACTTTATTAATTAAGAAATGTTAAAGGTTTTATGCATGGAACTGAATTTTAGTGGTAATTCTAGTTGATTGAAAAATTACCTAACTCCTCCTAAGTTATTAAAATTATAGTCATGCCTTAGGTTTAGATTCTTCTTCTTTTTTATTCATTGGTGACCTAAACTTAGTGAAACTCAAAGGAAATTTTGATTACCCACTTTAAATTATAGAGGTATACTTTACTGGGTTATACAGTGTTTTTCTAGATTTGAGTTGTCATGAGCCATTTCTATATCAAATTCATATGTTTGGTTATCTTGTCGACAATATTAGGCTCAATCACTAATGAGTTTCCAACCTCTATCCAACACATAAAAGAACAAAATATACTTCTATATAGAGCTTCAAATAGTGAAATTTAAATAAAAGATTAGTATATTTAATTTTTTTCTAATTCCACCAAGGATAGGTGATCCTTTAATGTGATACATAAGTACGAAATATATGCATTTATCATATCTTCTAGGATATGAATATTTTATTCGGGATGACTATAAATCTATGGGAGGAAATATATGCTTAATTTTATTTGAAAACCTAAACCCCATTGAATTCCTTGAAAAAAATAATATATAAACCTTGGGTATCTATCATATATGATACAGAATGGAACTCTATACAGGTGTCCAAAAAAAATTCAATCCTTTTAATATTAGAATGATCATGAAAACTATTATTGTGGTGGCTGCTAAAAATAATGGTGTAGACCATCTACAATCATAACCTCTACCAACACAAAGATAATATATTTCATCATAATTTTCATAAAATATATGGGAGATTATATCTCTAAAGAAATAATATTAGGATGGTTGTTTATTTCTACATGTGTCAAAAATTTTATGGGTTATAGAAACGAGAGCTCTTCAGTCCAACTCCTCTCTAAGAAAACTTTTAAAAACTCATCTCTAAAATATAAATCATCTGAGATAATACTTTTCATTGAACTTTTATTTATTAAACACTTTTATGTATTTATTCATTAGAAATTTACTAGCATGAAATTTAATATCTTGGTGAAAATATCTATCAAATTAATGAGATATCAACTTCTCATATAATAGAAAATATAAATAATAATATAGTTATTTATCCTAAACTACTATTACTATTATTAAAACAATATTATTAAAGTAAAAAAGTAATAAAAGGAATCAATATTAAAGGGAATAACTAATTTTGTTATCTATCCTTACTTAGATTTTATAAAATAATATTATCCACCTCTAAATGAAATTTTTCATTATATTACAAAAATATCAAAATGGTGGATATTGGATTGTGTATGAATTCTTATGAGCATGTTTGTTAGATCCTAATTACTAAGGAGGTTTGGTGTGATCCTAAGATTTTGTACCTCCCTCAAATATTTCTTTTTCTTAATAATTTATTAATATTGATCACTCCACTCATACCTGATGTCATCATCTAAAACCATAAAGAATATTATTTGAGATAATTGGAGATCATTCCTTTCTAATATTTTGGTCTATATAATAACCAGCATCCCTCCCCATAGAGTAATATTTCCTTCAAATAAAAATTCATATGAGGTTTCACTAACTCAAGGGGAAATTATTGGGTGAACCACTTCTCCAGCAGAGGTACTCAAAGGAAAATAAATATTAGTAGTATTAGTAGAAAAGGGGGATAAATACGGTGTGAAAACATTAATATCAAACTACCTTGGTTTGGGATGTTCCACTAAATTAAAATGATTAAAATTAATCATACCCTCCCTGATATCTTGTAAATAAATAAGTAGTAGAGGGACCTCTAATAAATGAGGTAGAAATTTTATAGGGTGGATGAACTTTGGGTGGTCGAATGATGTGACAAAAATAGTAGGTTGGGGGAAATTCACACCCTAAACTTTCTAAGTGATTCTTTTCCTAGTGGAATACATCACTCATATATATTATTCCTTAACCAATACATCATCAAACTCACATGACCATTTAATATAAATTGGGTTATTATAAAGGTAAATTTTTTTACCATTCACATGAAACTGATCATCCAAATCTTGTAAGTTTTTAAAAGGGGGAACTATAACCATTTGTGGAGAATGATTAAAAAATCAAATAATATCATATCATTTATTTATAACTATATCCACCCAAAACAACTTCACTTATATATACTATGACCTTGACAGGACTAGATTAAACAAAATTAAATGATTGATTCATAATGTATGTGTGGATAGAACTAAAATTCCTTAATAACCGTCAATCTAATGTGGTGGTGGAGAGGGATCACCAAATCCAAATCCACATATATTTTTATTTTCTTAGGGTGAACCATCCAGTGGTTATATTTTTTAAACTTGAGAAAGTGGTTGATGGAGTAACTGATGCATTTAGGAACTACTAGTTTCTATAAAGATATAAGGGGCATGAAAGATAAAGTTAAAAGGGATATGTTTCTGAATTTAATTCAAGGTTAAAACTTATAGACCAAAAAAATATGGTGAACTTATAATTTTCATATATCACTAGATTTAAAGACATTATCTATATGAAATCTTTATTCTATAAGATATGGACACTAAAATTTTAATAGTTGTGGATTAAACCCATTGTAAGAAATCAAAGCACTAAAGAATTGAAAAAAATATATCATTAATAAATGACAATAAAATCAAAATACTATGACCATAATTTGTGAATGTAATCCTTTGGTAGATCAAAACTCAACTAAATCCAATAATAAATCCAAATCTACATCATACGATGTTGTTTCCTTCAAGTTCAAGGTGATAGGAGGGATAAAAACCATTGAATGAGGATATAACCCTGTAAGGGGGTATAATATCAAAATTACATCCACCAAGGCCATTAATGAAAACCAATATTATTAGGTCTTCCATTAAGTATCCCTTTAATGCTTCCCTAACAATACCAATGGGTAATAACATAGATATTCATACACCTCAACCCAAACTCGTGAATGTTATAATTCCCCTCTTAAATGTTCAAGAGCTCCTACTATCAATAATATTTAAGAGTTATAGATTAATATTCTCTAAACCAGACTATAAATAAACTTCATCAAATAGAATAAAAAATTATCTCCTAAAAATCATCCACTATTGAGAGTTTCACTAGAGAAAGAACACCACCAATGGTATCTAATTATCCTCTTGCTACTTGAATTAATTGAAAAGTAATCTCTACCTCTATTATTTATCACTTGGTCTAAAGATCAAATAATTATAACTTATATTTTAATAAATTGTTCCATTATAATTATGATAATATCACTCTTCATGCATCATTAGTTCTATGGTCCATCCTTTAATAAATAGTCTTGGGTACCTATTTCACCTCCTTAGACCATTATTCATGATAATAATGAACAAATAGAGTAAATATACTTAATCAAAATAAATTAATCCTAATGATAAATAAACATAAAACTCTACTGTCTAACCCCATACCATGTGATAAATCATAATATACTCAACACACATGACCAATATTTCCTAAAATGAAACTATATAATTAATGTACATAAAAATCATAACTTATTCTAGAGATGAATGGAATAAAATCGAATTCCTTGCATATTATCATTAGGGATCTTTATGTTCATAGATGGTTTTTTTAGCATGCATCATATACTTGATTCTATTATGATATTATTTAATAAAATTAATTCAATCCTCATATATTCTTACTCAAACACTTTTAATTTAATTCTCTTATGTCACACTATCATAAACCAACCATATAATGAATCCTATTAAGATGGTTATGATATTGGTATTGACACCCTAAGACTGCCTTCAATGGTCCTGGGGTTGGTGACTTGTATTGAGGGTATGAACACATAATAATATAAGGAATTACCATAAAAATATAAAAAACATAAATCAAAACCAATTTTGAAAAATATAATCCTTAAAAAACAATGATTAAATTAATAAAAATGAATGAATTGTTATCCTTGAAATTTATATTAAATTCTATTTCAAAGCTAACATTCTGGAAGGAGAAACTCCAAAAAGAGGTTGTTAATATAACAGAGTAGAATAAGTATGACCTTGGTGTTCTAAAATTGTTGAAGTCCATAATTTGAGATGATATGGCCTAGAAGTAGGATTTGATTCCATATATAGGTTTTTTACTGGTATCTAGAACTTACATCTATTCATTACATTAATCTATTCAGTATTGGAATGAAAATATCAAATAGTGATGGAACCAGATGTACTAATTGGGATCTTATATAAAGATAAGGGTGGGTTCAATCAGATAGAGGTAAATGGTTGATAACCTATTTACTTTTATTTATATAGGTATTTTTCTGATTTTAGTCTATTATAAATTAAAAAATATTTATTCTTCTTCTTCTCCTTTTAATAAAAATGTTATAGTTATCCTTTCATGGAGTAAGTGAAGTACAAAATTACATAAATACTTTTTTTTGTTTATTTTTGGTGTGATTTATTCCATTTTTTAGTCTTTTTCATTATATTATGTAGGGTATTGTTAAGGTATATTCTAAGGATATTTTGGTGTGAGAATTTGGATCCTTGTTTCTTTTTACAAATACATTAAAACTAAATGTTACTATTTTGGAGCCTCAAAAACTTGTCCAACAAGTTGGGGTTTCATAGGTTGAATCTATATTGTGTGTTTTGGTATATAAAGCAGTATCAAATATTGGTTCCTTAGTGCTATACATGATACTTTCAAAATTTTCATTTCCTGTCTTTTATAATTTTCATTCAGTGGAGTATTATTCACAAGGAATTCCATTAAAATAATTCAAGGTGAAATTTGAAAATTTTGATGGTTCATATTTTTTATATTATAGGATATAGATTAAGGACTATTTTTTCTAGGGATATCTTGATCTTCCATTTATGGGAAACAAAATAGAATTTATGGAAAATATAGAATGATAAAATATCATCCAAAAATATCTATGTGTTATTTAGAAGATTTTGGAATAGAAAGTGACCATTAACATACAATAGATGAGAATAACTATTGATATCATGTTTACATTGGAAAAAATATACTAGAATCCAACCAAATTAAACAAGGTATTTCTAATGTGGAAAATATTTAGTCTAAATATGGTAAAATTAAAGTTGATGGAAAATCATGCCAATGATCTCAACATGATTTGTAATCAGTTTCAGTTAGTTGGAATAGAGTTTGAATAGATAGTGTATGATTTTCTACTTTTATCACCGCTACTGAATTCATGGGATTTTATGGTTATCTTGGTGATAAACTATAATTATAAGATTTAATTAGTGATTAAGGAAATTTGTTTCATCATTTTAAATGAAGAGATTATATGGAAGGAAGTCCAGGGAACTACCAAAATGTCCTTTAGTGTAGAGAGAAGAGGATTTTTTTCTCAATAAAAATGTCAAAAGAAGGGTTATGAGATAATAGTAAGAAGATGATGGAAATTAGTTGGAATCAAACCCATATTCATGCATTATGGTAAGAAATGTCATGTAAATAAATAATAAAAGGGCTGAAGGGTCAATTCTATAAGGTTTTCTTCTATAATTTCATCCAAAAATACAATAACTTTGGATGATATCACTTTATTACTGAGTTTAACCTATCCATTGGATTCATGGACCATTTATTTTAGGGATTTATTTACATCTATGTTTAAAATAGTATGCATGAAAAATTATGTATATGTAAGGTTTATAAATTTTTAGCTTTTGATGATGAAGCTTTAGATATTATAGAAAAGGGTGATGCGAAAGTATGAATGAGGATTAGATTCTTGCAAGATTTTTAAGTATTGAGACTCATATCATGATTCTGGAATAACCTAATTTTAATATATCAACTGAATTATGTGAGTTTCTATACAAGTTTTGTAGATGGGGTATGGAAAATCACATTAGATTCCATGGTGGTGGCTAAGGGTGTGGAAAAAATAACATGCTATCTGACCATGGGTTTTGAAGGATCAATTATTTCCAATTTTATAACTTCTATAATTATGAAATTTTGGTATGAATAACTCATTAACATGGGTGATAAAGGGATGAAAGTCTTGTATGTGAAAGTAATACTAAAACTCAACCACATAGAGTACAAAACATGTCAAGATTGTATCATTGAGAAGCAGTGTAAGGTTCCATTTTATACACAAGTAAATTCACCTAAGAATAAAAAATTAGAGCTAGTTTATATAAATGTATAAGGTCAGTTTTGGTATGATCTCATGGGGATAATTTTACTATTTTAGCTTCATCAATGATATAACATCAAAGTTTTAGTGTTACTTCTTATTTACAAGTCTAAGTTTTTCAAAAAAATCATCAAATAGATATCCATGGTTCAAAATAAGACCAAAATGAAGCTAAAATAGTTGAGATTTTATTATAGGGGTGAGTACATAAGTAGATATTTTCAAAAGTTTTACTAGAATAAAGGAATCATGTTTGAGAAGGTTTTACTCAGGACACCAAAGAATAATAGTGTGGAAAAAAATATTAATCAGACATTGAATGAGATATTTTGGATTTTTAGGTTACATTTGTACTTCCTAAAGGAGTTTTTGGTAACTTTGTGTCATATCTTATGAATTAGACTTTATCTACACTTATAGAGTATGATATTCTAAAATAATTATATATTGGAAAACGGGTGGATGTATCACACCTGAATATAATAAAAAGTTTCATTTATATTCATCCTTATTCTTTGGA
This sequence comes from Viscum album, assembly GCA_963277665.1. NCBI lineage: Eukaryota > Viridiplantae > Streptophyta > Magnoliopsida > Santalales > Viscaceae > Viscum > Viscum album. Next base: position 1,497,856,919 of record OY728142.1, read on the forward strand.
AAGGGATAAGATTAAATTAAATTCTATGATATATTTATTTGTAGGATATAGAAATTAATACTTTGTATGTCAACTCTAGATTAATAACCTCAAGAATTTAATCAAAATTTTAATTGTCCTCTTTAATGAGAGGATATTTTGGAAGGATTGGAACATGGAAGAATGTTCATTTGATAACAAAGAATAAATACATATCCAAGTTGATCTAAATGGAATTTTTGAAGGATTAGATAGTTCAAGGAGCACTCAGGTTCTAAAGTTACCATATTTTTTGGGAATTCAGAATGGATATCAGTTTCCAATAGTATTTTAAATTCTTGTTGTATTGAAACTATCTAGGACTATGAAATCTCATAGAAGTTTTTTGGAAGAAAAAGTATCAAAATGAGAAGATCCTTGAGTTTTTAGGAGGTCTAATAAGGTCATACGAGTAGTGAAAATGTTTAGATCAGATGTGTACTACTTTATTCATATGGATAATGGAGAACCCAAAATCCCATGAGAGGTGTAATGTATCAGTGACATAGAACAATTGGAGTCAGCAATGAAGGAGGATAAGGACTCATTACATGTCAATAAAACATGGTAGATGATGAAACTTTCACTGGGAAAATAGCGTTGTGAAACAAGTGGGTCTATTGATTGAAGAAATAATAAAATGGTAATAAATGGTACAATTCATGGTTTTTTGTGAAGGTGTTTCAATAAATATATGGTTCGAATTTCGATGAAATTATTTCTCTAGTTGTTAAGCTCATAATAATTTGGATGCTGCTCAAAATAGTTATGAATGAAGGCCTACATATTAAATAGTTATATGTGAATAAAAAATTTCTTCATAGTGATTTGGAGGATAAAATTTTCAAGGAGAAACTATAAGGATTCATGGAATATAGAAATGATTGAGCGTGAAATCTCAAGTATAGATTGTGTGTATTGAAGTAAGCACCCAGACAATGGAACCAAAAGTTTAATTGCATTATGAAAGATAATGCATTAATCCTATATAATGTAAATTTTTTATACTAATATAAGGTGTTTGATAATGGGGGTTCCATTATAATTCATTTATATATGGATGATATACTTTTGGTTAGTATTGGGAGATATCAAATTTAAGAGATGAAAGCTGATTTTTCCAAAACATTCAAGATGAATGATTTTGGGAATACAAAGAAAATATTGGGGATTAGGATCTGAAGAGACTAGAAGCATGGAACAATGATTTTTTCTTAGTCCAAATGTATAAAAAATGTCTTATAAATGTTTGGTTAGTTTCAACCCCATTGGTTGGACATTTGAAGTTATCCAAATTGAAAACACCAAGAATAGAAAAGAAGGTTTAGTACATGGTGACATATCCATATGTATGAGTGGTTGGAAGTTGGATATATGAAATGTTTTTTATAATTAAATAAAAAAATTATAGTGGGAATCATTATAAGATTCATGTTTAATCTAGGAAAGGATCATTGTGAAGTTATAAAGTAGACACTCCAGTATCTCAAATATTTTTAAAAACAAGAACTATATTAAAAAATGGATTATTCATTATAAGAGATTTTATATGTGGACTTTGGAAGAGATGTGGAAACATAGAGGAGTGCCACTTTCTTTTTGTGTACCTTTGGAAGATCGGTAGTGATTTAGACACCTATAATGAATTCAGTAGTTATACTATTCACAATAGAAGTGAAATAAACTATCATTTTAGAAGCATAGAAGGAGTTTATTTGGTTGAAGTGTTTGTTAGAGGAACTCAAAAGGGAGTGGTGAATGAGAATGTTGTTCTGTTATGGTCAAAGATAGATCTATCTTGATAATAATCTAAAATTTCACTCAAGTATAGAACATAATTTTTATAAGTATCACTTATCCTATAAGCTAGTGTAAGATGGACTATTAGAGGTTTATATAAGTTGGGATTCAATAGTCATGCTGAAAAAAGTCAAATATTAGAAAATTCTAGAGTGTAATTATGCCAAAGTGGGGATTATATGATAGAAATAAATATTAAATGATTATTTACACTATAGGGAGAAGATTAGTTGGATAATAAGTGTTTAGAAAGTGACCAAGAATTTATAGGAATCCTTGATAGTGGTATTTATGTGGGAAATTGTTAGACTTTGAAGTTTTTGTAGAGTTGGTTTCAAAGATAGCATTTTGGAATGATAAAATTTGGAAGGAGGTCATTTTTATAGATGTAATGAAAGAAATGGGACCTTGATGGTATGGAATTTTGGATTCTAGGATGTAGAAGGATGTGTTCTAGAAGAAGACTCTGATTCTAGATGGAGGTGTTTCCTCAGTGGCTAGAATTGGAATCTAGAAACTACCTTGGTTAATTAAGTGGTGGAGAAAAATGATAGTATGGTTATGGAACTAAATGTACTGGGTAGTATCATCTATAAATAGTTAGTTTTGGTCACTTAGATAGATTTGAAGGGTTGATATACTATCCACCTTCTGTTCTATGATTAGTATTATAATTTTGGAAACATGTAACTCATAAGAAATTTATTCTTCTTCTTATATTCTTAATATAAAGGTTTATTTATTCCTCCCATGGAGTAGGGTATGTCCCAAACCATATAAATACTTTTGTTATTATATGTTTGTGTGATTTATTTCATATTTTCTTCCTTTATTGTTTTTTTTGTTTGGAAAAGGTGTAGTTTGAGATGATTAGGTGTGATGGTTTGGAGCCTAGCTTCTCTATCTGGATACATTGACATCATTTGTATCCATTTCAAAAATTCCAAACCACATTTTGAAATTTTTGGTTTTGAATAATGATTACATTTTGGGGGTTTTGGTACAACATGAATGTCATATGGTGACTGTAAATTTAATAAAACCATAAGTGGAAAATCAATTATGATAACAATCTCTAATCCCTCTAAATAAAAAAATTATATACACTCCAACTTCTAAGAACATCATTTCCAAAGATAATAACCCTCAACACCTATATTTTCATGATCCTATAGGTTTGAAATATATATATATATATATATATATATATATATATATTAGGGGATTATATATAATACTCAGTAGGTTCCTCCCTTGAAACCCTCATTTCAGTTTTATGGGATCATATTGTCACATCCATGAATGAATAGATAAAACATGATATCCAATTGTTAAAAAAGTTGAATTACTTTTGTAAGTCTCGTATATATATAATGTAAATAACTCTCCCCAAATATAACACATGTCAATAGAGATATGGTTATGAAAAATATCCCACAAAACTAACTCCCACTAACTCTTCTACCATAAGTCCCAAATTTAAACATTTTAAGGTTCTCATCCCTCTACCACAAACCATATCATTGTTCATACCACAAAATCATCAATTAATACAATATCTCTCTATAAAACCTCATTACTAAGGAATAAAATATCCCTAAAGGGATATAAAGAGAGCTAAAATAATCAAATATCCAATATAATATGGAAAATGGGTTACACTTGATACCAGGATAGGTGGTGGAAAAACCTATTCAGAGAATGTTTTTGTTGTATCTAAATTGTTTTATACTTTTATGATTTATAAAAATATTTTTAATCTTATCAAAAATATTAAAATATATATGAGGAAATTTATTTTTAATTGGTTCAATTTTGATAAAAAACTATTTATTGTTAAATGGGGTTTTTTTGTAAACCTACTAAGGCTATAGGGATTGGTATTGAGAGTATAAAACACTTAAATAAATCCCTTAAGGGCCAGTTTTTGTAGATAATTCTATCTTACTAGAGTAATACAAATTATTTTCTCAAGGAATGGTTTTTTAAAAATATCAATATGGGTTTTCACTCCTATGTAAATTCTTTTATTTGGTATATACAAAGAGTCTTATAAATCTATTATTATGTACTCAAGATATTTTCCACTAATGTTTCTTCTTTAAAATTATAGATGGAGATTTATCTTGGAATTACCTTACTTAATATTATATAGGTAATTGACATTGATGACATTGATATCTATAATATGGATAAACTAAATCATTCACTTAATTATTTTCCTGTTCTTTTTATGAAAATAATTAATGAATATCAATTAAAATCCAATGAATATATCCTTTTTTAGGGAGATATATAGGAATGGTGTTATAAATTGTAATATTTTTTATCTATTCTATAATGGGGAACCCACACTACTTGGTAAACACCTTAAATACTTTTTCAATTAGTGGATTACTCCTTATATATTTAATATTGTCTAGAGAGTATCCCATGGGGAGTTTCTTGATGATAATAACATGAAATGGTTTGGCCTTTCATTAGATTTTATATGTTGATATTATAAATCATAAAAATAAATTATTAATTATCTATATATAAATTATCATTTTATAGGATCTTTGTGGTAGTATATTTGTAATGTTTTTGAAATTAATGTTACCATGGTTGATTCTATTTGGGGTTCAATCCTTTCTTACTTGAATACTAATTTATCTCTTCAATTAAAGCATCTTTATTTAGTTTTTTTAGTCTATTTATTACACATCATATGGTGAAATATAAATTCTATGAAATAAAAGGTTAAATAGGTTTCTATCATTAAAATTATTTCTTGTATTATTTCATCCATCATGGGTGAAAATTTACTCAGTAATAGAATTTCTAATAAATTGGTTAATGATTTAACAATTATTAATAAAATTATTGTATAGGGGGAATTTAATATCTAAATGGAATCAATATCTATTGTCTTGAATATTCATACGGATGGTTGGATCAAATTAAATGTTGGTAGCATAGATAAAGATAACTCAGGCATCATGTGACAACTGGGTCTCGGTGACAGCACAGACACCCCGCCTTAACTGACACCCTGCCTTAAATGGTTTGGCCTTTCATTAGATTCTATATATTGATATTATAAATCATAAAAATAAATTATTAATTATCTATATATAAATTATCATTTTATAGGATCTTTTTGGTAGTATATTTCTGATATTTTTGAAACTAATGTTACCATGGTTGATTCTATTTGGGGTACAATCCTTTCATAATTAAATACTAATTTATCTAATCAATTAAAGCATCTTTATTTAGTTTTTTTTAGTCTATTTATTACATATCATATGGTGAAATATAAATTATATGAAATAAAATGTTAAATAGGTTTCTATCATGAAAATTATTTTTTGTATTATTTCATCCATCATGGGTGGAAATTTACTCACTAATAGAATTTCTAATAAATTAGTTAATGATTTAACAATTATTAATAAAATTGTTGTGTAGGGGGGAATTTAATAGCTAAATGGAATCAATCTTTATTGTCTTGAAGATTCATATGGATGGTTGGATAAAATTAAATGTTTATAGAGTAGATAAAGAGAACTCAGGCATTATGTGACAACTGGGTCTCGGTGACAGCATAGACACCCCTCCTTAACATGGTTGTCGGGTCTTGACCCACCAGTTTCCCCGCAGACACGTGGCCCCCACCATAGAGCCCACCCACATGCCTGAACGGGTCATCTGACTAATGACAGTTCCCACAGTCCAACATATGTCCTTTCTAGTGTGCTTTGTCCTCACTCACACACACCCTGTGAAACTTCCCAGAAGGTCACCCATCCAGATATTTGTGATATTTTTGTGGTAGTATATTTGTGATATTTTTGAAATTAATGTTACCATGGTTGATTCTATTTGGGGTGCAATCCTTTCTTACTTGGATACTAATTTATCTCCTCAATTAAAGCATCTTCATTTAGTTTTTTTAGTCTATTTATTACACATCATATGGGGAAATATAAACTCTATGAAATAAAATGTTAAATAGGTTTCTATCATTAAAATTATTTCTTGTCTTATTTCATCCATCATGGGTGGAAATTTACTCAGTAATAGAATTTATAATAAATTAGTTAATGATTTAACAATTATTAATAAAATTGTTCTGTAGGGGGAATTTAATAGCTAAATGGAATCAATCTCTATTTATTACACATCATATGGTGAAATATAAACTCTATAAAATAAAAGGTTAAATAGGTTTCTATCATTAAAATTATTTCTTGTATTATTTCATCCATCATGGGTGGAAATTTACTCAGTAATAGAATTTCTAATAAATTAGTTAATGATTTAACAATTATTAATAAAATTGTTCTGTAGGGGGAATTTAATAGCTAAATGGAATCAATCTCTATTGTCTTGAAGATTCATATGGATGGTTGGATAAAATTAAATGTTGATAGAGTAGATAAAGAGAACTCAGGAATCATGTGACAACTGAGTCTCGATGACAGCACAGACACCTCGCCTTAACATGGTCGTCGGGTCCTGACCCACCAGGTACCACCAGTTTCCCCACAGACACGTGGTCCCCACCATGGAGCCCACCCACATGCCTGAATGGGTCATCTGACTAACGAAAATCCTCACAGTCCAACATATGTCTTTTCTAGTATGCTTTGTCCTCACTCACACACACCCTGAGAAACTTCCCAGAAGGTCACCCATCCTAATCACTACTCCAGGCCAAGCATGTTTAACTATAGAGTTCTAATCAAACAAACTCCTGAAAAGGAAGTTGCACCTTGTTGACATGAGTCATATCATTTAGTCATTTAACCCTGTATCATTTAGGGATGTTATAATCACCCCCCCCCCCTTAGAGCATAACGTCCTCGTTGTGGGCCCTACATCTCAACCCAGGCAGTGCACCTCACTTAAGGTTCGGTTCCTCCTCTGATACAAAATGTAACAACTAGGCCCCAGTGACAGCACAGACACCCCGCCTTAACATGGTCGTTGGGTCCTTGCCCACCAGGTACCACCAGTTGCCCCACAGACACGTGGTCCCCACCCAAGGGTCCACCCACATGCCTGAACGGGTCATCTAACTAATGACAGTCCCACATGCCAACACTTGTCCTTTCTAGTGTGCTTTGTCCTCACTCACACACACCCAGGAAACTTCCCAGAATGTCACCCATCCTGATCACTACTCCAGGACAAGCACGCTTAACTGTGGAGTTTTAATCAATCAGACTCCCGAAAAGGAAGGTTCACCTTGTTGACATGAGTCATATCAATTAGTCATTTAACCCTTTATCATTTGGGGGCGTTACAATCACCCCCCCCCCCCCCTTTAGAGCACAACATCCTTGTTGTGGGCCCCACATCTCAACCCAGGCAGTGCACCGCACTTAAGGATGGGTACCACCTCTGATACCAAATGTGACAACTGGGTCCCGGTGACAGCACAGACACCCCGCCTTAACATGGTGGTTGGGTCCTGACCCACCAGGTACCACCAAGCAGTGCACCGCACTTAAGGCTGGGTTTCCAGAAGGTCACTCATCCTGATCACTACTCATGGCCAAGCGTGCTTAACTATGGAGTTTTAATCAATCAGGTCCCCGAAAAGGAAGGTGCACCTTGTTGACAGTGTGCTTTGTCCTCACTCATCCTTGTTGTGGGCCCCACATCTCAACCCAGGCAGTGCACCGCACTTAAGGATGGGTACCACCTATGATACCAAATGTGACAACTGGGTCCCAGTGACAGCACAGACACCCCGCCTTAACATGGTCGTCGGGTCCTGACCCACCAGGTACCACCAGGCAGTGCACCGCACTTAAGGCTGGGTTCCCAGAAGGTCACCCATCCTAATCACTACTCCAGGACAAGCACGCTTAATTGTGGAGTTTTAATCAATCAGGCTCCCAAAAAGGAAGGTGCACCTTGTTGACATTGTTTTTTGTCCTCACTCACAAACACCCTGGAAACTTCCCAGAAGGTCACTCATCCTGATCACTACTCCAGGCCAAGTGTTCTTAACTGTGGAGTTTTAATCAATCAGGTCCCCGAAAAGGAAGGTGCACCTTGTTGACAGAGTGTTTTGTCCTCACTCATCCTTTTTGTGGGACCCACATCTCAACCCAGGTAGTGCACCGCACTTAAGGATGGGTACCACTTATGATACCAAATGTGACAACTGGGTCCTGGTGATAGCACAGACAGCCCGCCTTAACATGGTCGTCGGGTCCTGACCCACCAGGTTCCACCAGGCAGTGCACCGCACTTAAGGCTGGGTTCCCAGAAGGTCACCCATCCTGATCACTACTCCAGGACAAGCACACTTAATTGTGGAGTTTTAATCAATCAGGCTCCCGAAAAGGAAGGTGCACCTTGTTGACATTGTGCTTTGTCCTCACTCACATACACCCTAGAAACTTCCCAGAAGGTCACACATCCTGATCACTACTCCAGGCCAAGCGCACTTAACTGTGGAGTTTTAATCAATCAGGCTCCCGAAAAGGAAGGTGAACCTTGTTGACAGTGTGCTTTGTCCTCACTCATCCTTGTTGTGGGCCCCACATCTCAACCCAGGCAGTGCACCGCACTTAAGGATGGGTACCATCTATGATACCAAATGTGACAACTGGGTCCCGGTGACAGCACAGACACCCCGCCTTAACATGGTCGTCGGGTCCTGACCCACCAGGTACCACCAGGCAGTGCACCGCACTTAAGGCTGGGTTTTGAGAAGGTCACCCATCCTGATCACTACTCCAGGACAATCACACTTAACTGTGGATTTTTAATCAATCAGGCTCCCGAAAAGGAAGGTGCACCTTGTTGACATTGTGTTTTGTCCGCACTCACACACACCCTGGAAACTTCCCAAAAGGTCACCCATCCCGATCACTACTTCAGGCCAAACACGCTTAACTGTTGAGTTTTAATCAATCAGGATCCCGAAAAGGAAGGTGCACCTTATTGACATGAGTAATATCATTTATTCATTTATCCCTTTATCATTTGGGGGCGTTACCATCACCCCCCCCCCCCCCCTTTAGAGCACAACATCCTTATTGTGAGCCCCACATCTCAACCCAGGCAGTGCACCGCACTTAAGGATGGGTACCACCTCTGATACCAAATGTGACAACTGGGTCCCGGTGACAGCACAGACACCCCGCCTTAACATGGTCGTCAGGTCCTAACCCACCAGGCAGTGCACTGCACTTAATACTGGGTTCCGAGAAAGTCACCCATCCTGATCACTACTCCAGGCCAAGCATGCTTAACTGTGGAGTTTTAATCAATCAGGCTCCCGAAAAGGAAGGTTCACCTTGTTGACATGAGTCATATCATTTAGTCATTTAACCCTTTATCATTTGGAGGCGTTACAATCACCCCCCCCCCTCTAGAGCACAACATCCTTGTTGTGGGCCCCACATATCAACCCAGGAAGTGCACCACACTTAAGGCTGGGTACCACCTCTGATACCAAATGTGACAAATGGGTCTCAGTGATAGAACACACACCCCACCTTAACATGGTCGTCGGGTCCTGACCCAATAGGTACCACCAGGCAGTGCATCGCAGTTAAGGCTGGGTTCCTCCTCTAATCCCAAATGTGACAACTGAGTCCCGATGACAGCACAGACACCCCGCCTTAACATGGTTGTCGGGTCCTGACCCACCAGGTACCACCAGGCAGTGCACTTAAGGATGGGTTCCTCCTCTGATACCAAATGTGACAATTGGGTCCCGGTGACAGCACAGACACCCTCGTCTTAACATGGTCGTCGGGTCCTGACCCACTAGGTACCACCAGGCAGTGCACTGCACTTAAGGCTGGGTTCCCAGAAGGTCACCCATCCTAATCACTACTCCAGGCCAAGCACGCTTAACTGTGGATTTTTAATCAATCAAGCTCCCTAAAAGGAAGGTGCACCTTGTTGACATGAGTCATATCATTTAGTCATTTAACCCTTCATCATTTGAGGGTGTTACAATCACCCCCCCCCCCCAGAGCACAACATCCTTGTTTTGGGCCCCACATCTCAACCCAAGAAGTGCACCGCACTTAAGGCTGGGTACCACCTCTGATACCAAATGTGACAACTGGGTCCCGGTGACAGCACAGACACCCCGCCTTAACATGGTCGTTGGGTCCTGACCCACCAGGTACCACCAGGTAGTGCATCGCACTTAAGGCTGGGTTCCTCCTTTGATACCAAATGTAACAACTGGTCCTCGGTGACAGCACAGACACCCCGCCTTAACATGGTTGTCGGGTCCTGACCCACCAAGTACCACCAGGCAGTGCACTTAAGGCTGGGTTCCTCCTCTGATGCCAAATGTGACAACTGGGTCCTGCTGACAGCACAGACACCCCGCCTTAACATGGTCGTCGGGTCTTGACCCACTAGGTACCACCAGGCAGTGCACTGCACTTAAGGCTGGGTTCCCAAAAGTTCACACATCCTGATCACTACTCCAGGCCAAGCACGCTTAACTGTGGAGTTTTAATCAATCAGACTCCCTAAAAGAAAGGTGCACCTTGTTGACATGAGTCATATCATTTAGTCATTTAACCCTTTATCATTTGGGGGCGTTACAATCACCCCCCCCCCCCAGAGCACAACATCCTTGTTGTGGGCCCCATATCTCAACCCAATAAGTGCACCGCACTTAAGGCTGGGTACCACCTCTAATACCAAATGTGACAACTGGGTCCCAGTGGTAGCTAAGACACCCCGCCTTAACATGGTCATGGGGTTCTGACCCACCAGGTACCACCAGGTAGTGCATCGCACTTAAGGCTGGGTTCCTCCTCTGATACCAAATGTAACAACTCAGCCCCGGTGACAGCAAAGACACCCCGCCTTAACATGGTCATCGGGTCCTGGCCCACCAGGTACCACTACTTGCCCTGCAGACACGTGGTCCCCACCCAAGGATCCACCTACATGCCTGAACGGGTCATCTGACTAATGACAGTCCCACATTCCAACATTTGTCCTTTCCAGTGTGCTTCGTCCATACCACCTCTGATACCAAATGTGACAACTGGGTCCCGGTGACAGCACAGACACCCCGCCTTAACATGGTTGTCGGGTCCTGACCCACCAGGTACCACCAGGTAGTGCATCGCACTTAAGGCTGGGTTCCTCCTCTGATACCAAATGTAACAAATGGGCCTTGGTGACATCACAGACACCCCGCCTTAACATGGTCGTCGTGTCCTGGCCCACCAGGTACCACTAGTTGCTCTGCAGACACGTGGTCCCCACCCAAGGGTCCACCCACATGCCTGAACGGGTCATCTGACTAATGACATTCCCACATGCCAACACTTGTCCTTTTTAGTGTGCTTTTTCCTCACTCACACACACCCTGGAAACTTCCCAGAAGGTCATCCATCCTGATCACTACTCTAGGCCAAGCACGCTTAACTGTAGAGTTTTAATCAATCAGGCTCCCGAAAACGAAGTTGCACCTTGTTGACATGAGTCATATCGTTTAGTCATTTAACCCTTTATCATTTGGGGGCGTTACAATCACCCCCCCCCCTAGAGCACAACATCCTTATTCTGGGCCCCACATCCCAACCCAGGCAGTGCACTGCACTTAAGGCTGGGTACCACCTCTGATACCAAATGTGACAACTTGGTCCCGGTGACAGCACAGACACTCCACCTTAACATGGTCATCGGGTTCTGACCCACCAGGTACCACCAGTTGCCCCGCAGACACGTGGTCCCCACCATGGAGCACACCCATGTGCCTGAATGGGTCATCTAACTAATGACAGTCCCCATAGGCCAGCACATTTCCTTTCCAGTGTGCTTTGTCCTCACTCACACACACCCTGGGAAGCTTCCCAGAAGGTCACCCATCCTGATCACTACTTCAGGCCAAGCACGCTTTACTATGGAGTTCTAATCAGACAGGATCCTAAAAAGAAAGGTGCACCTTGTTGACATGAGTCATATCATTTAGTTATTTAACCTTGTATCATTTGGGGATGTTACAATCACCCCCTCCCCTTTAGAGTGCAACGTCCTCGTTGTGGGCCCTACATCTCAACCCAGGCAGTGCACCGCACTTAAGGCTGGGTTTCTCCTCTGATACCAAATGTAACAACTTGGACCCAGTGATAGCACAGTCACCTCGCCTTAACATGGTCGTTGGGTTCGGGCCCACCAGGGACCACCACTTTCCCCGCAGACACGTGGTCCCCACCCAAGGGTCCACCCACATGCCTGAACGTTTCATCTGACTAATGATAGTCCCACGGGCCAACACTTGTCCTTTCTAGTGTACTTCGTCCTCACTCACACACACCCTGGAAACTTCCCAGAAGGTCACCCATCCTGATCACTACTCTAGTCCAAGCACGCTTACTTGTGGAGTTTTAATCAATCAGGCTTCCGAAAAGGAAGGTGTACCTTGTTGACATGAGTTATATCATTTAGTCATTTAACCCTTTATCATTTGGGGGCATTACAATCACCCCCCCCCCCCCCTTTAGAGCACAACATCCTTGTTGTGGGACCCACATCTCAACCCAGGCAGTGCACCGCACTTAAGGCTGGGTACCACCTCTGATACCAAATGTGACAACTGGGTCCCGGTGACAGCACAGACACCCCGCCTTAACATGTTCATCGGGTCCTGATCCACCAGGTACCACCAGTTGCCCCACAGATATGTGGTCCCCACCATGGAGCACACCCACGTGCCTGAATGGGTCATCTGACTAATGACAGTCCCCACAGGCCAACACATGTCCTTTCCAGTGTGCTTTGTCCTCACTCACACACACCCTGGAAAAGTTCCCAGAAGGTCACTCATCCTGATCACTACTCCAGGCAAAGCACGCTTTACTGTGGAGTTCTAATCAGACATGCTCTTAAAAAGAAAGGTGCACCTTGTTGACATGAGTTATATCATTTAGTCATTTAACCCTGTATCATTTGGGTCCTGGCCCGCCAGGGACCACCAGTTGCCCCGCAGACATGTGGTCCCCACCCAAGGGTCCACCCACTTTCCTGAACGTGTCATCTGACTAATGACAGTCCTATAGGCCAACACTTGTCCTTTCCAGTGTACTTCTTCCTCACTCACACACACCCTGGAAACTTCCTAGAAGGTCACTCATCCTGATCACTACTCCAGGCCAAGTACGCTTAACTGTGGAGTTTTAATCAATTAGGATCCCGAAAAGGAAGGTGCAATTTGTTGACATGAGTCATATCATTTAGTCATTTAACCCTTTATCATTTGGGGGCGTTACAATCACCCCCCCCCCTCCCTTTAGAGCACAACATTCTTGTTGTGGGCCCCACATCTCAACCCAGGCAGTGCACCGCACTTAAGGCTGGGTACCACCTCTGATACCAAATGTGACAACTGGGACCCGGTGACAGCATAGACACCCCGCCTTAACATGGTCATCGGGTCCTGACCCACCAGGTACCACCAGTTGCCCCGCAAACACGTGGTCCCCACCATGGAGCACACCCACATGCCTGAATGGGTCATCTGACTAATGAGAGTCCACACTGGCCAACACATGTCATCTCCAGTGTGCTTTGTCCTCACTCACACACACCCTGGGAAACTTCCCAGAAGGTAACCCATCCTGATCACTACTCCAGGCCAAGCACGCTTTACTGTGGAGTTCTAATCAGACAGGCTCCTAAAAAAAAGGTGCACCATGTTGACATGAGTTGTATCATTTAGTCATTTAACCCTGTATCATTTGGGGATGTTACAATCACCCCCCCCCTAGAGAGCAATGTCCTCGTTGTGGGCCCTACATCTCAACCCAAGCAGTGCACCGCACTTAAGGCTGGGTTTTTCCTCTGTCCTCTGATACCAAATGTAACAATTGGGCCCCAGTGACAGCACAGACACCCCGCCTTAACATGGTCGTTGGGTCCTAGCCCACCAAGGACCACCAGGGACCACCATTTGCCCCGCATACATGTGGTCCCTACCCAAGGGTCCACCCACATGCCTGAACATGTCATCTAACTAACGACAGTCCCACATGCCAACATTTGTCCTTTCCAATGTGCTTTTTCATCACTTACACACACCCTGGAAACTTCCCAGAAGGTCACCCATCCTGATCACTACTCCAGGCCAAGCACGCTTAAATGTGGAGTTCTAATCAGTCAGTCTCCCGAAAAGGAAAGTGCACCTTGTTGACATGGGTCATATCATTTAGTCATTTAACCCTTTATCATTTGGGGGCGTTACACATCATAAGTTGTACTGGTGTATTTAGGAATGATGAAGGACTGGTGATCATATGCTTTTAAAAAATGCAAGGTATAATATGAACATGAAGTCTTCAATATAGAAGTGTTATAGAAAAAGAATAGAGAATGGAAGTGGTTTTATATTGAAATGGACACATTCTACTTAGTACAACACATATGAATTAAGAGTCCAGCATCTTTAGGGAGGTTTACTTCCAGTTGGATAGAATATATTTACTATATGATAGGGATTCATTATGTTATATCACATGTTTATAGAGAATATAACTAACTCAAAAATGTTATATCCTATAATTGAGTTAAGGAATCATATTTGGTTACTATTTTTGATTTTCCTAATGATTAGTATGAGATATTCCTTTGAGAAATATTATAAAATCTTATACTTTTCTATTTTCAGTTTAAAATTTATAAAATTACTTAGAGTTTCTTTCTCTAAGGTTCAAATTTCTTATAAAAAAACCCATGTAAGTTTATCCCAGCAATTTCTTCTCAATTTCATGTTCTCATACTCTACCATCATTTTTTCCTACTATATCCACTATCATTTTTCCTACTATAATCCACCACATTTCACTATCATATAGCACACTACCCTTAACCTAGACCTATCCACCATAAAATTTTCTAGGGAGAATAACCATATAAATAATTTTCCATATATCATGGTCATATAAAAATTTAATATATCACCTTATTCTCAACAAAAAAACATCTATAATATAGTATTTATAAAAAATATTTGAAATACTTATTATTTTTGTGACATAAATCTCTCAAAATACAATATTTTTATTTATTATTTGGAATAGAAAATATATTTAACCTCAGTATCAATAACTGAGAATAAAATATTTGTATCATCTCTCCTTATTACAAGTATTTTTTTTTATACTAATTTAATATAGAACCTTATCATAAAAACTTTAAAGAATATTGATGGGCCAATATAGTACATCCCACCTCTATTCCATGGGATGAAAACCCAATAAAGAGAAGAAGCGGGTAGAATGACACCTATTTTGATTGGGTATGGCCACATGCCACCATTACATAGCCCATGTTATTCCATCATGGTCCCCATGTAAGAATATGGATGGAAAATCCTTTCCACCAGTAAGTTTCATGACTCCAGTGCATGTTTTTATTTTATTTTTTGGGGAAGAATAATCACTAATTTTTTTATAGAATGTGGCACAACCCTGTTCTAAACTTAAAAAATACAAAGTTAACATAGATTTTGAGAAAAAAAAGTAATATTTTCATTAAACCATGCTCAATATAAATTCATGAGGATAAAGAAATAATTATAATAGAAAAATATAAACCATCTTCCCATAAACTTCATCAAAATCAAATAACCATGATTTAATTCTTTTAAATATTGATAATTTCATGAGGATAAAAAATCATCAATATATAAGAATAATATATCGTAATATATTTTTCAAAATATAAAATCAATCATAATCTAATTTTACCATTATATATATATTTATTTTAATAATTTTCTACTATCATATCAATATATAAAAATTCTATTGAATTTAATTTTCTTTCGTTGTAAACTTCAAATTCCCAATTTATCATGTTCATCATTTTCTAAAATTATAACATTAATTTTATATTTAACAAGGTATATTAAAATATGTTTAATCCATGTAGATTAAATAAGAAAAAGGTTTATATTCATCTACCTCAGTTCTATGATAATCACAATCTTCCACTCATCATTCTTCATTTGTCACTCCCTATTCATTATTCACCACGTAGGAACTCAAGAAAATCTACTAAAGTATAAAATATAAAAAGGTTTTTGTTGTTTGAATAATGTGAAGGGAAATAACACTATTTAAATTTTAAAATGAATCATATATCATCAATCCTCAATAGGGTAATAGTTTCATTAATATTGTAACACCTTTTAAATTCAATCTTTGAATTCTTGATTTTATTTTCTACAAAAACCTATTCATTAATACAGTATACCAAGGGAAATATCCTCCACTAATGTCTATTAACTCTTTATTTCACCTCTAAAATAATATAAAATTATTTATTTATATAAATACTTTTATAGATAATGAAAAAAAATTAATTAATTAATTAAAAATTCCCAAAAATTACAATATTTTTCAAAAATTTAAATTATAATATATTTTCACTAAAATCAAAGACAAGGGTAAAAACATCATTATGAGTTCCATGACACACTCAAAATTTAATTCCAAGACCATAAAAATTACTATTTGACCCTTCATATTTCAAATGACCAAAATTCTTTCAAAACATTACAAAATCCATAAAAATAATTTCCAAGTATTTATAATTATGGACATAGATATGGAACAAAGGATTAAAAATTTAAGTATTGCAATGGACCAAATGATTGGATAGTGATTTGGATTTATAATTTTAATTATTTATAAAATTTAATTTGGTCATATGTTGCATGTTTTCAAATAAATTTCATGGTTAAAGTGTTTGAAAATTGTTTTTTTCATCTAATTGGATAGGGGTTTGTATGATAATTCCTTAAGGACTATGTTGGACAAGGTTTAGGCATAGTTTGGTAGAATTATTATAGTTTTTAATTAGTATATTAAAGTAAAACCATGTAAATAGGTACTTACTACGTGACTCACTGGAGAAAATTTAGATCAAATGAAAAGTGTTTCTTCATGTATTTCATGTATATATCAATGGGTAAATTGGTATATTGAGTTTTTGGGAGTTTAAATTAAGACTATACGGGATGAAAAACTAAAATTCATTGTTTTTTGTCTAATGTGTATAGTTTGTGTGCACTACTATACAACCATGCATCTAATTAAATGAATTAATACATGATTTGGTGCATAGTTATTTAATCATGCTTTTAAAACATGTAGCCTATTAAAAATTGTGAAAATTTTGTTTTTAAAATTGGGATTTTGGATAAATGAGTTCTATTTATCATTGAAATGTGGAGAATGGATAAAGGGGGGTTTCTACTCATTTTTTCCTTTGTTATTTACTCCTCAATGAATCATTGATTCATTAGTGGTTGTGTTCTCTACTTAGAAATTCTAAGGTTTGGCATATGTATTTTGTTAGTTTTCATCACTGGTTGGTGGAAATTTTATTAAACCTCTTATTTTCATTATTTTGATTATATTTATCTAATTCATCATATTAGAGTGGTTTTAGGTCATTGATTCATGAATAAAGATTCCATTTTCACTCTTGGAGTTTTTTTATTCTATATTATGTGATATATTTTATAATTCATTTATTTATACTAGTGAAGGATTTGGGATCCAAATGTAAGAAACTAAATGGTTTGGTATGAGTGATAGGAAAATAAGGAATGAATTAATATAGGCCATAGAGGGTGGGATGATCATTCTACCAAGAGAATATTGATGTGAGGGTAGTTCAAAAAAATATTTTCCCAATGATATATTAACAAAAATTAATGATAGATAGAAAGCTAACTATTATGGTCAATAAATATTATTATAATAGTTTCTAATGATAATGTATCTCTTATTTACCATTAGGGATAGTGATGAGTCATTGGGGTCAATGTTATTATACCTTATTAGGGGTTGGCTTAATCAATACACTAAAAATGACTGAAGTAGATAGGTTCATATGTTGTGGTGGTTTTATTAGAATAAAATGACCTAACTGGGGTATTTTAATTAAGCATAAGTTATTGTATCATGTCACATGCATGCATAGTATATTAATGGATATGTTTTGTGTTTATTGGTAATGTCCTTTAGGTCTTGTGGACTCACACTCTGCATGTGAACCCCAGTGGATGTGTAGAGTTTATGGTTCTTGATATACGTAATAAAAAGATCCCTATTATAGGTGGGAGTGGTTGTTAATGGGATAACTAGGAACAAGGACTTCTCTTGTTAGTTATAATCATGTCTTGATACTTTTGATGTTTTATTATTTTCATTATCATGTATGTTATTGTCCAAGGAGATCATATAGGGATTTTATATGTGTACACTTATAATGACTACATATCATGGGTTAGATATTTATTACCTTTTGGTATATTATATATAGTTTCTTTATATTTCTCATGATGTGTTATTATTTAGATGATTACATTATTCATGTAATTTTATAGCTATTATATTTATGTAATAGTCTTCTCTCATATAAATCAGGTATTTTACACTATTTTATAGCTTCTGGAATATAGTGAGGTGCATTTATAGTCATGTGGTACTACAATACGAGTTTCGGGTTGAAAAATATAGATCAGGACATTTAATAGTGGTATTATAAACATTTATTTATTTGTTTTATGGTTTTGGTGACATGATAAACTAGATATAGGACTATTCAAGACTATAATATAAATTCTTGTTATGTTTGGACAATATTTATATAGTCTAATTACTATTTATTGGGGTAGTATAGGATATGATTTGATATTTATTGGGTGATAATGATGTTTTTGTGAATTTATCTTAACCAATGATGTGATATTACATGATTTCATGTATTATATTTGATATAAAGGATCACATGATAATTGTATGTTTTATATGATTGTAAACTCACATGAATACTGAAATTGTATCAAGTTTATTAAACCATCAATAATAAATTATTTAATATTTTACTAAAAAAATTATTAGGGTGATTTAA
Source organism: Viscum album (assembly GCA_963277665.1). Classification (NCBI taxonomy): domain Eukaryota; kingdom Viridiplantae; phylum Streptophyta; class Magnoliopsida; order Santalales; family Viscaceae; genus Viscum; species Viscum album. Next base: position 1,497,875,651 of record OY728142.1, read on the forward strand.
ATTCCTTATGTTAGGTATGATTTTATAACATTTTTATGATTATGATAATTCTTATAAGGGACTGGGAGTGGAATTTTTTTAGTGTGATGATAGGTATATTAGATTACTTTCATGGATTGATAAGAAATGATTTCTTAAGTATATGGTTTATGGAAATTGGATGTGATTAAAGATGTTGTGATAAAGAATTAACATGATTGTGTGATATGTATATTTCCTAGTATATTTATCAATATTTATTATGAACTATCACTTAGAATTGTAAACAATTTTACCTTGACACTGGTCGTGGAGTGATAGGATGGATATGTAAAACATGTAATGCCTAAGGTTGATTAGGAACCTTTAATGTATGAGAATATCATGGAAATATTAGTTTGGGTGATATATTTGGTTGAGAGTATGTTTTCCAAGGGTAAGGAAATGGTTTCCAATTAAACCTATGAGTTTTAGATGCAATTTTTTCCATTTATATGAAGGATAGAGAATATAAATCCATTAAGTATTGGATTGAGAAAATATATTTTATCTTTGATATTATCAATACACATGGTTACATGAAGGTGTGTATATATTTTTTATACTATATGGTATAACATGTAACTAATGGGACATTATGGTTCTGACTATGAAATATGAGGGGTAAACTTAGTAAATTTTTCAAATACTATTTTAAGATAATATTTACCTAGAGAAATTAAAGAAGGAGAAGGTACAAGAGTTCATAAAACTTCAATAAAGAGATATTATAGTGATGGAATATTATTTGAGATTAACATACCTATTGATGTTTACAACAAATTTTGGTGGATATAAGGCCAAAAAGACTCATCAGTTATAGACTGGGATAAGGATGGTGATGCACTCTCAGGTGAGATTGTTTTAACTTCAAAAATATATTAAGGTGGTGAAAAGGTGATGATGATTAAGTGTGACCTCATTGGAGGTCAGTGATCCTATGGGACCTATTTTATAGGTGTATCCAATGGTGTAAAATCATATGGGAAAAAGAGTTAGTTTAAGAAGTCACATTGGTGTAGCAGATGAGAGGATAGTTAGAGTGAAGGATCATTTCTACTTCCATGAGGGAGATATCCAATAATATATTTTAATTATATGAATATTATGTAATATTAAATTAAATTACTTTAATAAGGTGATTAAATGTTATATATGTAAAAATATTGGGCATGTCAAATGTTTATATCAATAAAAACCTTATAATGATAGTGGACCTACATTAGAGAAGACATGGGGTTCACAAGAACATCATGGAGGATCATTGTGGGTTCACAATTAGGGTTTTTCTAGGTGGTCAAGGAATAAAGGTAGTTATAAATTATAAAGTATTTCATAGTAATATTTAGGTTTTTAGGGTATTCAGGTTCATGGAAATGAAATCCCACCTTTTTATTACATATCTTTACATAGAATTTTACAAACAGGGGATCTTTTAAAGTTTAGTGTCTTGTAAAAAAGCTACATAATACATGAAAACATGAAAACATTCTTCTAATACACTTTAAAGGATTCATAATAGATTCTTAATAAGTTCAATTACTACATATCATAACTTGGGTACATACATCAAAGGAAAGGGTGATCATAAGGCCCAGTAAGGGAAAACAAGGGAAATAATTTACTTGTGATCTTTAGGATTATAAATAAGAACTTGAAGAAATACATAGACATGGGAAAGAATCATATAATAATAATAATATGAATAATAACTTTTAAATGTGGCTAAAATATTTATTTTAGACATTAATAAGCATATCACCAAGGTTTCTCACTGAGGTTTTATAAAATTTACCAAGGTTATTCACCAAGGTATTGTAAAACATGTCATCTCTAGAGATTAAATTCCTTACCCAATGCATTTTAGTGATATTAGGGAGAACCATTAATATGTATTAATTAATTTTATCCACATAGATCATAAAAAAATATTTCATAAATAACCTATGGAGAATTAAAAAAAGGTTTCATATCAAAATCATGGTGTTTTAGAGAGTGCATAAAACAAGATCCTTTTGGAATTTTAAACCCATGTAAAAGGAAGTATGGTTTCATGTATATTAATAAAAAACAAAATATATCATTATTAAATACATTTTAATACCCCTTGAGAATAAAGAGGTTGGGTATTCACAAAATAAAATAAAAGAATTTATTGAGAAAAAGAGAAAAAAAATTTAGAAGAAAATTCTACAGCATAACGGGTATGAAACATGATTTTAAAAAACATTAAAAAGAGAGGGGAAAAAGGATATAATATTAATAAAATAATATTAATATATTATATATATATAATAAAATGTAAATAATAACATATTATGTAAATTTAAAAGACAAACCACTTAAAAATAGAACTTGAAAGGAAAAGAGAAGTTGATATTTCTCTTACCTTGAAGAGTGTTCCTAAAACTTGAGGATCGGGACCTTGGGCGATTGAGTACACCTTGGTATGACTCCTTGGGAGGTAATAATATTATATATTCATTTAGGGTTAATTGGGAATGAAATATAATGGATAAATGGATGGGTATTTATAGAAAAAGTGAGGGAGTATTTTATTAATTTTCTTGGACACCTCAGTAGTGGTATTTGCAAAACCATGGGCTTGCCTATGGTATTTTCCCAAGGTATTGGCCACCTGGGAAAATTATTATCATATTTTAATCCAAAATATTTGACCATAATTTTATATTAATTATTACATCATTATTATGACATTAAATATACTAAAAAAACTCAAACTATAATTTTATTATTCACGAAAAACAAAAAAAAATTAGAAAATTATCATAAATTCATCCTAACCTAATATTGATGTTATGATTTCAAAAATGACATTTATTTTATCATAATAAATCTCTAATTATGAAAAAATTAACTTTTAACTATAAAAATTCTTATTTATTAAAAATAATAGCGGACAGAAAATACATAGTAAAATTTATGACACTTAAAAAAATAAAATTATTTTATCATTAGTAATTAAATAATAGTGTTTTTATAATACTATTAAATTATAATAAACATTATTAATAAAATATTAGTTTAATATAATAATTTATATCTCTCTAAAAAGTACATTTTTTGTCTAAAAATGAATTTATTAAATTTGTCACAATTTTTTAAGAAAAACTAAACTCAAAACAGAATTGATGGAACAATAATTTTATTTATACAAAGGGATTATACAATAAATAACTAAGTCCTTCACACATAAACCCTTATAACACCCTCACATGACCTAAGGGTAAGGTGTACGATGGTGATAAACTCTTGGGGTGGCTCAGATAACATTTCCTGAATGGTAATTTCCACCAACTTGAACTTCTCCCATGGGTGATTTCATTCAAACTTAACATGTTAAAGCTCAGATTGAGATTGGTCAAGAGTGAAGCCCAAATATACTACCTCCCTCTCAAGATCTGAAAAATGGGATTTGTATGACATGACTCTACTGGATGAGTCCATCAACTCTTCTTTATGCATTAATTAGCCATTGTCATTTATATTTATAATACTAACTATAACATTAAAATTATTATTTAGAGTATAGTTTCCAATGGTCATATTGACCAACGATCATAATTGACCAATGGTCTTATAATGGTCATAACTTGATGGTCACATTTCAAAATATACTCACTTCTTTATTAGAGAGATATATTTATGTTGAGTAAAAAATAAAATAACACAACTTTTTAGGAAACAAATATTATTCAAAATTTTGGGTCATTACATTCTTCCCCCCTTAAGAAATTTCATCCTTGAAATTTCATCTCATTCCCTCGATTGAGAAAAGGTGTGGGTACTTATGCCTCATTGTTTCCTCTATTTCCACATGGATTATTCATATTTTTGGTTCCTCTACAACACTTTAACAAGGTGGGTAGTCTTGTTGCATAGAACCTTGTCTCTACAGTCTAAGATCTCCACTGGCTGCTTCTTATAAGAGAGTTCATGTTCAAGTTGTGCTACCTATAGATTTAGTACATGTAAAGGGTTAGGTATGTACTTAATCAAGAGAGATATGTGGAATACATCATGAACTTGAGCTATATTTGGAGGAATTTAAAGTTGATAGGCCACTTATCCTATGTGATCAAAGATTTCATAGGGGCTAATGTACCTAGGGATGAGCTTCCCTTTCTTCCAAAACCGCATGACTCTTTTCCAAGGTTAAATTCAAAGGAATGATTTATTTCCAACATCAAACTCCAAGTCCCTTAAATGGTTGTCATACTATCTCTTTTTCTATCTATGAGCATCCTTGATGTGTTGTTGGATGGCATGAACCTTTCTGTATCTAAATTCTATGGGAGGTACATAATTTGGACTAAAATATAGATGTATGCACTTTATATGAATTACATGGTCATTCCATAGAGGAACCATATAAAAATTTTAAAATAATTTCATATTTTATGTTTAACTTTGAACCCCAAAGGAGTGGTCGAAGATATTATAAAATTTAGAACTTTTAAATTTTCCCTAGATGGTACTATAAATGAATTGAGTTATTATATAAACACCCTAATTATATGGTAAGAAACTATTTTTCAAAAAATATTCCCCATCCTCTCAAACTATAATAATTGGAAAATAAATTTTTTAAATAAGACAATCCCAACGGGAAACAATTCATGAATACAGAGAATGATTTAAAATATTATGAGAAATATTACCCCACATTCGAATAAATGGCCAATTACTAATCCAATATTTTTATTAAGGAATAATACCTATAGAAAATAGTATGATTTATGTTTCTAAAAGTGGTTCTCAAGTGGACAAGACTCTAACCACAAAAAGGACACTCTTTGCAAACATGGCACAAAATACTCAATGGTTTAGTTAAAGATAGAGTATGACTCTCAGTGGAGTTCATGTAACATCCTAGATTTATAATGAATATTTTTATGAATTTTATTATTATATTATATGGATTATTTTTCTTTTATGAACTTATATTTTATATTTATATTTGAATGTATGTTTTTCCTTAAAATTTTAATTCAGTTTATTTTAAAAAAATGAAAAATTACATGTTTCATAATAAAAATAAATTATGAAATATGTATTATTTTAATTTTAAAAATATAATTAAAATATTATTATGACCACCAAAATTTTATTAATTCTTGATAATGTAGTTTTTAGAAAATTGAAGTTTTCATTGGCATAGAATTGTAATAATGACATAAAAAGGTTATTTCATTAAACCTCTTTTCTTAATTATGTATTTAGAAGATAAATTATAATTAATTAAAATAATAATTTCATTTAATTCATAAAATAGTTTGATATTAATATAATTTATAATAAACATTCTATAGTAACATGGACACACACTTATCTCATAAGGAAATTAGATTTTATAAAAGTAGAGTTGTCAAATTTTAAATACAGAATGCATGATTTTGAAATATAAAAGTTTTTTTAAATTTCACATAGATATAGAATTATTTTTAAGAAAATTGATTTACTTTTAGACTCATAACATCAAATTTAACCTTGTTTGGATTTTTGGTATTTTTTTAAAGAAGTTAATTTTTGGAGTGAATAACGAAAATATTGTTTTTAAAAAATATGTAACATTTATGACCTAATCATTATATGATCATAACTTAAAAATTATGGAGCATTTTTATTAATCAAAAATTTATTTAGGGATTACTATAATTCATTTAAAAATATTTCATTACATTTATAAACCTAAGTTTAATGTTTTTAAAACTAAGTTATATCTTCTCTAAAAACTGTTTCTATGCATTATACATTTTTTATTTTTGAATTAATTTTTATCACTTTTATAAATTTAATCAAGTAAAATGGATTTAATATTTATAATTATATCTTAAAAATAATTTAATAAGGTTAATTTTATTTTTAAGCACCAAGATAAGTTACTGAGGTAAATAGTGAGTTACCATAGTAAAGGTAAAATAATGTAAAAGGTTAAAATTAAAGGGTAAAGGCATAAAATACCTAAAAACTAAACCATTAAATAGGTTTTTAATTATTTTAATTACCTTATCCAAAATTTTAGACATTAATCATCATCCAAATTCTTTGAAATTAATTCCACCCAAATGTGGTTGGCCTTAATAAAAAATAATCATTGTTTTAATACTTAAAACCACCCCTCCTCAAGTATAAATACCTACCTCATATTATAATTATCCCCCCAAAAAAATAAAATTTTTATAATCATGTATATCTAAATGAGTCTCATATATTTCTATCTCTTCAATCCTAAATAGTTTTTTTGGTTTGAAGGTTCGACTCGAAGTTAAGAATCCCAAGAGAAGTAAGGGCCTCCAATCCTCCTCTTTTCTTTTCAAGTTAATTTATTTTATTATATTGTATTTTTAAATTTTTAAATAATATACTATCATCATTTTTATTCCATGTTATTATATTCCATTTTATATTCTTTAAATAATAGTTTATTTATTCCCTCTCACTGTACCATTTTCCTAAGACATTATTATTCAGATATAATTCATTATCTCTCATTATACAACATCCATAAGCCATTATAATGATCAAACATTCTTATATCCGTAAAAATATCCTAAATTTGGTAGATAAAAGTGCATGTGGTTTTCCTAGTTATGAAATATTTATCTAGATACTACAACTAGATGTAGGATCTAGCATATATGTATATAGAGTTAATGACCCTAAAATTTGTGGATTCGGTATTAACTTGAATGTCACCTAGTGCATGATAAAGAGGCCTAAAAATACACCTAGTTTGACACTAATGGGGTATATGCTTTGGATAATTCACATGATCTTTGCAATTCATATTTAATGATTATAATATATGGATCAAGATTCAATTTTAATCAATATCCCTATGCCATGAAATTACCCTCCACTGCTATATGATAAAAATTTTATGATTGGGGTGCAACCCATGGAATTGTGAATATACTATAGTTTATAAAGTTTATTATTGTATATTCACCTAGATAGCCGCATTAATCCAATGAAATTGGTTATTTACTACTAATTTTGTAACCAATGAATATTTTCTCTATCAATCTCCATAATTCCCATGGATTATATGTTTCTCCTATATGTCTATGTTCCTATGTACATATGGTATGGTGGAAATAAAATCTCTATGATCCATTACTGCCTTTGTCTTGCATTATCATCATCTATGCATAACTTTTATTCCAATTCATTTCCCTTATGGATGCCCTTGTATGATTCTTCTGATTGAAGGGTGTTCATCTAGATACCCATGCATCAATTAATTCGAGAAATTATTAACTAAACCATGTACCCTTTATCTATGTGGTGTAAATACCTTATACTTCATTATATTGATTGATGGGTACTTTTCTAAAATATTTCCTAATTTCATTGGATGCATATTTAATTTCAAACATATTTATTAATTTATTATTATTTATAGATTTATGTAATTTTTTCTCTATGTGGCACACATGAATTCAGAAATATAAAGGGTGTGCCCTGATATTGCTCAAATTCATTGGGTGGTGAATTAATCTCTAGATATGAAATTTTTATGATTCCATGCAGCATACCTTGGTAATATTTTATGATTCCTTGGTGAGAAACCTTGGAAATATGTTTTAAGACTCCATGGTGAATAAAATTCATGATATTATTATGAATGTCTCATGTTTATGTTGTACCCACATTACCATGTAATTCCTTTTGTACTTATGATAGAATTTTTTATGTCATTGCCAAATTTTTATGATGACATGACTTATGATATCGTTTTCTTTATGGAATGCTATGAATTTTATGATATATGATCCTACTTATTTATGTTATCATGTCATGTCTCATGAATCAAATGTTTTAATTCAATTATAATGATCAATAATTTCTATGTTTTAATTTATCAAAGATTATTATTCATCCCTTACTGATAATTTGATCCCACCATTTACTTATGTTTACCCATTTCATCAGGAATTACAATCAAAGTGATATGTATAGAAGAGATATAGGCATGGAGACTTTTTATAGATGAAACGTACTTCGTATTGAGAGTTAAAGATGTAAATGTACCTAATTCCTAAAAACACCTAACTTTTTATCCTCAAGGTTGGTTGTATCTCTTGAGATATTTGTAAAAGTATGTCTTTTTAGCATTAAATCTAGAATTGCAGATTTATGGCATCTTGGTTGGTATCAATGGAGAGTTTTGTTATTTTTTGGAATTAGGATTCATATTGTTTGGGTATAGAGCCTTATATAGATAACATTTTCTCTATAGTCTTAGGTTAAACTAGTGAAACCCCAAAGGATTAACATTTCCTATGTGTTTATAATGTTTATTTTATATAAATAACTTTTAAGTGAACATTTGGGTTTAATAAGTGTTTATCAATGAGTAAAATTGTGAGGACACAATTTATTTAAGGGGGTATAATATAACATCCTAGATTTCCAATGACTTTTTTTATGAATTTTTTTCTTAAATTATATAAATTATTTTTCTTTTATGAAATTAGAATGTATATTTATATTGTATTGTATGTTTTCCCTAAAAATTTTAATTCAATTTCTTTTTAAAAAAATACATGTTTTATAATAAAATGAAATTATGAAATATGTGGTAGTTTTATTTTAAAAATATAATTAATAGTTTATTATCATCATAAAAAATTTATTAAGTCTTGATAATATATTATTTATAAAAGTTAAATGATCATTAACAAATCCTTTTAATAATGACATATAAAGGTTATCACACTAAACTCTTTTTCTTGATTATGTATTCATAAAATAAATTCAACTTAATTAGGATAATAATTTCATTAAATTCATAAAATAATTTTATATTAATATAATTTATAACAAATATTAAATAGTAACATGGATATACAACTATCTCATAATGAAATTAGATTTTATAAAAGTAGAGTTTTTGAATTTTACGCACCGAATTATCGATTTTGAAATACGCAAGTATTTTTAAATTTCACATAGATAGATAATAATTTTTATTATAAGTAATTTATGTTTAGAAATGGTATATTGAATTTATATTAGGGTGTATTTTTTGGATCATTTTGAAGAAGATTATTTTTGGGGTGAATGGGGAAAATACCATTTTTAGAAGAAACAAAAATTAACATTTATGACCTAGTCATTATCTGATCATAAATTAAAAATTATGAAGAATTTTTATTGATTATAAATTTATTTAGGTATTAATATGATTGATTTAAAAATATTAATTTACATTTATAAAGCTATGTTTGATGTTTTGGAATATAAGTTACAACTTTTCTAAAAAAAATATGCATTATACATTTATTATTTTAGAATTAATTTTTATCACTTTTATAAATTTAATCAATTAAAATGGATTTAATATTTATAGTCATAAGTTAAAAATTAGTTTATAAGGTTAATTTTATTTTTAATCACCCAAATAATTTACCGAGGTAAAAAGTGAGTTATCACGGTAAAGGTAAAATAATGTAAAATGTTAAAATTAAAGGGTAAAGGCATAAAAAACCTAAAAACACCATTAAATAAGTGTTTAATTATTTTCACATAATTTAACAACCTTTTCAACATTTATCATCAACAAGATTAATTGAAATTAATTTCACCCAAAGGTGGTTGTCCTTAATAAAACAAAAAACATTATTTTAACCCTTAAAACCACCCCTCCTAAAGTATAAATACATACCCCATATTCTCAATATACCACCCAAAAATTAAAATTTCACTCATGATATCTCTCTCAATAAGTATCCTCCATTACCCTCTCTTCAATCCTAAGTTTTTTTTTTGTTCAAAGGGCCGGATCTAGGTTAAGAAGCTTAAGAGAAGTAAGGGTCATCAATCCTCCATTTTCCTTTTCAAGTTCATTACTTTTGATATATTTTCTTTTAAAATTATTTTTTTATATACTGACATGGTTTTTATTCCATGGTATTATCTTAAATTTTATATTCTATAAATTATATTTTATTTATTCCTTCTCATTATAGTCTTTTCCTAAGTTTTTATTGTTCCAAAATAAGGGTTCCCCATCCCTCCTTTCCTATTACCATTACATTCCATTTTAAATTCATTTCCATATCAATGGGAAATTTTATTATACATCATTTTTATAATTTTAATATTATTTTATCAATTATATATTATCATTAACCCTTATTATAAAACATTTTTTATCTATTATAATGGTCAAATATTCTCATAGCCATAAATTCATCCTAAATTTGGTAAAGAAAAGTGTGTATGGTTTTTCTAGTGATGAAATCTCTATACGGATACTACAAGTGGATTAAAGCTCTAACATAGATTTAACTAAGGTTAATAACCCTAAAAAAGGAAAAAAATATTAAATTTATAGTTACCTGGGTCACTGCAAATAGGCCCAACTACAAAAATGGTTTGACACTCTCGAGGGATATGATTTGAATAATTACCATGCTCTTTACAAGACATATTGAAGGATTGGAATATATATATCAAGATTCATTTTTAATTGATATCCCTATTCCATGATATTACCCTCCACTAATACATTATTAAATTCATTTTATTGGGGTACTATCCATAGCATTATGAAAATTATATAGCTTATAAAGTTGATTGTTGGATATTCACCTAGATAAGCACATTAATCCAATAAAAGGGGTTCTTTCATTCTCATTTTGTAACCAATGAATATGTTATATATCACTCTTTATTATTATCATTTCTTATACCTTTCTCCTCTATGTCCATGTTTCTATGTACATATGGTATGGTGGAAATGAAATATCTATGATCCATTATTACCTTTTTCTTGCTTTATCATCATAAATGAATAACTTTCCTTCTAATGAATTTTCCTTTTGTATACTCTTGTATGATTATTCTAATTGAATTTTTTTCATCTATATGGTGATACATTAATTGACATGGTAAATTATTAACTAAACTATATACCATTTATATATACAGTCTAAATACCTTATACTTTATTATCTTGATTGATGGGTATTTACCTAGAATATTTCCTAATTTTATTGGATACATATTTAATTTCCAATATGATTATAATATCCAAATTATTGATGGATTTATGTATGTTTTTATCTATGAGTAACATATTAATTTGGGAATATGAAGGGTTTTCCCTAATATCACTCTAATGCATTAGGTAAAGAATTAATCTCTAAATATAACATGCTTATTATACCCTGACAGCATGCCTTTGTAATGTTTTATGATATCTTGGTGAAAATACTTGATAATATGTTTTATTAAACCATGTTAATTAAAATTGGTAATATTATTATAAATTTATCATGTATAAATTGTATCCATATTCCCATGTTATTCCACAAGTACTTGTGATGGCATGTTTTATGTTGTTTCCAAATTCTTGTGATTCCATGACTTGATATAATTTTATTTATGTCATGCTATCATGTGATGATATATGATCTACATTATTTATGTTATCATTTTATTACTCATGAATAAAAAATTTAACTTCATTTATCATGACCAATAATTTCAATTTTTTATGTATCAAATATTATAATTTATCCCTTACTGAGCATTTCAGCTCACCCTTTTCTTATATTTCCTTATTTCTCTAGGAATTAAAATCAAAGGGATATGTATATTAGGTATGAATGTTTGGATAATTTTTATATATTAAAGGTAATTTTTATTGATATTTAAATATTTAAATGTACCTAATTCAAAAAGACACCAAAATTTTGATTCTCTAGGTTGATTGTATCGCTTAATATATTTTTAAAAGTATGTATGTTTAGCACCAAATTCAGAAGGGTGAGTTTGGGTCATCATGATTCATTAATTGAAAACTTTTTATTTTTAAAAGAATATGGATATAAATTTTAATGATTTAAGTACCCTTACCCATCATCTTAAACTTTACCATAGAAAATTCTAACCTCATTTAATACATTATAGTATCTATGATGTTTTCGTTAACTATTCTGAAAAAATTCCCTCAATTTAGAGACACTTCTGATTGTTTTGATTCAATATTTATAGGTCATTCATACTAAAAACCCTTTAATAAAAAACTTTACCACCCTTATAATTCTCAATGGAAGGAAACCCAAGCCTTTAGGTAGGGTAGTCAACCTCCACCACCACCCAAAAGTTTATAACAACCACCAAGGAATTTCTAAAAACCCATTCAAAAACCTAATTCTAACCTTAAATACTTTTTAAAACAAATTTTAGTAAATAATATTCAATTAAAAAAATAACCCAAGATTCCATAAATGACCTAAGAACATAATTAGGCCAACTTACCAACTCGATGGGGGGAACCCAATGTCAAGGGTTGGGAAAAAATTCTTCTTATCCAATAGTAAAACTAAAGGATAAGAGAAATGTTAATATTATCACTCTATGAATTAATTAAAAACTTAATAAACCCAAGGCCTCTACACACAATCCCTCCTCATAAAAGGAATCCACATTCCTAACCATCCTAGAAAATTCAAATTCTGAAAATTTTACCATAGAGAGGCAACCTAATAAGGAAAAGAGTGTGTTTATTGGTGAACCTCCTAGCCCAAACATTACACTACCATTCCTAAAAAGGGGCACCCAACCAAGGACACTAAAATAAAATTATTTTGGTAAGTAAAACTTGGAAACATTCAAAAAAATTGATGGTTAATATCTATTTGATTAATATTGTGAATACAATTCTAAGATACACCAAGTATATAAAGGATATGTACATATATCGAATGTGAATTTGAAGGCATAAACGTGTGATATTAGTGGAGAATATCTTCACATTGATCAAACCATCACTTTCCAATAAATTCAGGGATCCTAAAACATTATTGATTCCATATACCATAGGGGTGTATTTCTTTTTTTTATGTTATTCTTGTCTTGGGTGCCTCGATAAATTTGATATCTTGCTTTATTTTCTCTTCTTTTCTGGTTGGGTAGATAAAGGCTACAGACATAGTCGATCAAATGGAAAACTAGATCACTACACACTCTATTGGTATGTTATATTATGTTCTTATGAGGGTAAAAAAAATTATTTTCCTACTGATTTTTATATGATAAAAATAGAATATGACATGATAAATGGACATAGCCTAATTATATTGGGGATTTATTTCTTGAAAACTTACAAAACCATAATTAATGTATATAATGGTACATCATCTATATATATTTTTAGTGATATTATACCCTTTAACATTTTTGATTCCACAAAACATCCCTCAGAAGAAAATCCCTCACAATCAGTCAATTCCATTGATGTACTACCTATTACCATAAACACTTAACTTATTTCCTTTTATTTATTTATTTTAGTGCTCATAATTCATAGACATGTTGGGTAATGATTTATGTATCTTAGGTTGTAATATTTTGGAAAAATATCATGCATGTTTAATAATTAATGACTTCTTGTACACGGAGGAAAAATTACCATTGAGGATTATACTCAACATGTAAGATCTTATTTCATAGTTGGGGATGTTACCATTCAGTGGTTAAATGAGATCATGGACCTACCTATTTCTCATTCCCTCCCATAAATCCAAAATTGACATAAATTGGAATTAAAAAACTACCATAAAATTTCCAATATGTATACCTTGAGAATGGAAATAATTTTCCATTTATCATTTTCATTTCATGCCTACTACAGCAAAAATTATGATTTCTTAACATTTTATGGGAGTAAATAATATTTGGGATAGAAAATTTCTGTAAGGACCCAAACTATTATAAATAAAATTCCTATTTTAATTTAATTAAATGTATTACTATATAATATTTATATAGAAAACACATGCACTTATTTGGTTTTATTATATCCTATAAGTTTTAAAAGACCATTAAGCATCATTACCATTGGTAATATAGCCATTGAACATTGATCACGTGATTAGTATAAATATATTGTTTTAAAAAATCCAATTTACATAGACAAAGGAATTGATGGCCTCAACCAGTAGGATCATACCCTATGAATCCCATTTATTGGATCTTCCAAGAAAGATAGCATCATTGGGATTTTCCCTTGACCAAGCCCAAGATGACCAAAGAGAGAATAACATTACATGAAACTTATAATATCATTAAATGAGTATATTCATGATAAAACATGTCAAATGGCATTATATACACCTTGTTAAATAATATATTTCCATAACATAACATGTGTCTCAAAGAAGGCAAATTGAGACAAAATTCTCTTACCAATTTGATTACTTTTGAACTATAAATCCCATAAAATAAAGATTGTAAAATGGATATATAAATACCCATAAATTTAAGGATAATTATAATATATTACATTCATGATCATTATATACACCACAAAAAATAAATGAGCGGTGAATATGGAAAAATTCTTGAAAAAATGAAAGTGAGAATAGAAATCCCCTTAACTTATGTATTGACTCTTGTCATACTCATGAAAACCTCCTATATAATAAATATAATTTTATTATAAATATATTAAATAATATATTTCAATTATATCATAACATATATGATTTAATTATGGTATTCTATTACCCATTTATTAACAGTTTCATGTTAAATTTGTGTTTTAGGTAATAATCGCTTTGTTTTTCACATGTGTTTTGATTTGTTATATTTTTAGTATGTTTAATTATATAATGATTTCATAATCTCAAAAATGATATAAATGATATAAATATCATATATATTCATTATATAATTATTTATAATAATATATAAAAAATATAAATAGAAAATGGAATACATCATTCATGGAGACGGTGGACGTATGTATGCATGAACGTTGTTTCCATTTTCTTATCATATTGAAAGAAAGAAAGTAAATAAAATATATGTGTATATATATATAATATATTTTTAGTAGAATTATTGATTCATATATATCATATACATTCACTATGCCCACCCTTAATACATTCTATGTAAAGTGTGAATGAATCACATCACTTTGAGGAGGTGGTAGTCCACACATCCACAAACAAAGTTATCGTACTTACACAAAATGAAATGCATGAAGGTATGTGTTATATAATAATTAAAGAAGAATAAATACATCATAAATATCAAATATATCGTATAAAAATATAAAGTACATAATTATTCCTAACCTTGAAATGTGTCACTGGAATAATGAACGACATCAATTCACGAGGCAGTAGTCTGTCGTACATACGAACGATGATTGTGTATCCCAAATGATGGAAATGTGTGTGAGGGTAGTTATAACCCTTAATATAAAAACAAATCATTATATTTATTATAATTATGTTATTATATAAATATTAAATAAAAATAATTTAAGGGTTTTAAGGAATAAATAAAACAAAAACATTTGTTGATAAAGGTTACATATTCTTTGGGTGTCTCCTTTTGATTTGCACAAAAGGACTTATTTGTTTCGATTTATGAAAAAATTAATAATTATAGGATTAAGGTAGGTAATTTTAGAGTATATTTGGATATATTTTTTCTAAACCAAATAGATTCTGAAGTTTGAAGAAAAGAGAAGAAGAGGTGCTCTTTTATAAGAAAGTGGAGGGGCACTTTTGGAATTTCTCAAAATATTAATTTATAATAAATTAAATATCAATATAAATTCATAAAAATGGAAATTAATTAGAATATAATGTGGGATAGGGTGGTAATTCCACCAAAAATAGATTTTAGACAAGTTTTTTTTAATTTTAAACCTTATTTTTTTTATTAACCCTTAGTTAACCTATTTTAATTTTAACTATGGTAACAACATTTTCAATATTAAAATATGGATATTTTTACTTATAAACTATAAATTAAACCAAAAATGGTCAATTTATGATATTTTAGACCATAATTTATCTCATTTGTCTTTATAAGGTCTTTTATGATTTTTAGCTAATTTAATAAAATGTTATTTTCATAAAATATCATTAGTGACAATTTTGACACTATTCATTATATTGAATTTAAGAAAATCAATACAGCAAGATAAATTTTAAAAAAATTATTTAATACACCCCTAATATGTCATATTCACCTATAAAATTTTTTATCATCTTACTTAATTTAAATTATACTTATTTTAATATTTTAATATCACTTAATTGAGTTTTTTATTAATTGAATAATTACTACATCATTATTGTGTAATTATTTATGATAATTATTGTTTCAATAAATATTAAAAATAAATTTCCAAGATTTATATAAACCTTTTATATTTAAAAATAATATATATAGTTGATTATATCTTCTATTTAACCCCATATTAAAAATATTATATTTATTAAAAGTAAGAGTGGCATTTTGTCACTCTCTTTGATTTTAATAATATCGAAGTCATTTTCATGGAAAAGTATCCATTAAATTATTAAATTTTGAAAATTATGAGTTAATTTTAGAATTAAATTCATCCAATAACATTTTTTAAAGTTTTAGGGTCATTTTATAATCCTATCACTTTATTTTTAACCTAAATTACCCAATTTTACCCATTATCGTGGTAATAAAAATTAACAATGTTACTATTCATATTGTCCAAAAATAAAAGGGGCCTATTTAATAAATTTTTAAATTATGATTAAAATTATTTAATCCCTTTTTCAAAATTCAAAATACAAAAATTACTAAAATTAATTTAAAATTAATCCTCTTGATGGGGTGAGAAAATGGGTTTTTAAAGTGAAAACATTCAAAAGGCTGAAATATTTTTATATCCAATTTCAATGTGAAATTTTTTCCAATGACCTAAATTGGATTAATTTATGTAAAAATTTACTAATTATACTTTAAATTCAATTCAAAACATAATTTATATATATAAATAAGTTAGATGAAAAGGCATTTTTCAATTAAAATTCAGTAATTTTCACTATTCATAAAAACATGAAACTTCTCAAAAAAATACCAAAAGTTCAGCCAAAGTAAATTTTGATATTAATATTTAAAAAATTAAGTTTATTTTTTCATATAAAAATTATAAAATTATCAAAAATTATATTTAAAATGTTTTCACCATTAAAAGATGGTAAAATTGCCCTTTTGAAAAATACATATTTTTACTCATAAAATTGGATTTATTCTTATCTTATGCCTATAAAATCTATTGGATAAGTGTCAAAAAATTATTGAATATATAATATATAAATTTTATTAAAAATATTAATCAATATTTTGTTTAATTTATTGAGATAAAATGGTGTTTTTACATAGAAAAATAGATTTCTTGAAAAATGAATTTCTTTATTTCCAAATAGTTCTTAATTTAATTTATAGAAAATTAATAACCAAAGGATTAAAATAATATTTTTATAATTTATATAATATTATTTTTAATTTATATTCCAATGGATAGGTGGTAACTATAATAATATTATAATAGTATTAATAGTACATTGTAGTTTGGTGAAACTAGGTCTTGTGTGTAATGAAAACTATCAAAAGAATTCGACCTTGTGTGTAACACAATCCAAACATAGTGTTTCATGTACTAAAATCTAATCTAAGTGTTTTATGTAGTGCAATATCATATTTTTATTTTGTACAATGCAAGAATAACTTGGTGCATTCATATAAAACAAGATATATTTAGTGTTGCGTGAAATGAAAAATATCGAAAAGATTAAATTAATTTGAAAATATATATTTCTAAAAATATAAGGGTGTTACAGTTTGGGAAAATATCCTTGGATAATATTTGTCTCATATTTGGCACATGGTTTGGCCAACCATGTAGCCAAATCGTGTGCCTCTTTAAATTTTGTGGGTTTTACTATTTTTCTCTTCTACCTATTAAGACCTCACTCCCTCCTAATTTATTTTCTTCCAGTTGTCAGAACCTTCTTCTCCCTCTCCCTTGGAATATTTTCTCATGCCTAAGCCTAGTATTTAAATCCTATTCTCCATATAACCTCTGAATCAATATTTTTCTGTCACATTGGATATCCACCTGTAATTATTCACTCATTTAGCTCCTTTCATCATTTTTCTTCCTATTTATGATGTTATTTTGGTGCAAGCTCTTATGCCCTATTTTCAAGGCATTCGTCTATTATTACATTTTCTTCTAATCCATACTAAAATAAGGGCCAATACTAGATGATTTGTATACTATAGGATTATGGTAGGGGGTCTATGACTTATCCCTCAAAGTCTCTCTTATTTATAAATTGTTTCTATTGTGTGTGCACCTATTTCATTAGGCATTGATCCTTGACTTCATATTATTAATATTTAATCATCTAGGTTTTAATTTTCATCCCTCCTGATACCTTTTTAATTCATTATAGGTTTATACCTTCATTCCAACCACCCATTTAGGGTACATTCCTTGATATGTATTTGTTGATTAATGTTGTGACTACCCAGAACACTGTTTGGGTGTGCTTGACTTGAACATTACTATAGTAAGTCCTTTTTCTAATTAAATGAATTAAAATATTTAAATGGAAAGTATGTAATTATAGATATCACTTAGACTAGTTAAGCTATAATTAACTTGATAATTGGTTACATTTCCTTATTAACCTTGTCACTCATGATGAAAGGTAATGGAATGAACCTAATGAAAATGTATTTGGAATGAGTATTACATAGCCTGTGATGATTTATAAATATAAATGAAATGATTATATGATTACCATTTCATATGTAACTTTCTTATCTTTATATTAATGGTCATACTTTTTCCATCTTTGGATTCCTAAGGGAATTCCTTGAGCACTCAAAGGATTCCATTCTGATTCATTGAGCTGGTATCCAAGGGAGATACCCACCTTGTAACATGTTCTTTGAATATTAGCATATTCCCATCATGATGCCATAGGATCCCTTCACTTTCTCTCAAGAAATTAGAATGACTTGGAAACACTCCTTGGATTCAACTTTACATTTATGGACATGTGATGCCTTGGATCATTATCATGGGGTCCAGTAATTCTTAGCCTAAGATTACTATGTATGTGCTCTATGGACTCGGTTAGAGACACTTATAGTGTAATGCCTTGGGTTTACCCCTTGGATTACACTTAGTCCATTACTCTAGAATTATTGGTTGTATATCGGGTGTTGTATCAACCATCTAAGGTTAAAGATGCCTTGGTTTCACCTTAGATCCTCTGTGATTATCACTATCCTTTATAGTACTACTGGCACATTTTTATAGAATCCTTGTTATAATATTGAACCATAATTAACTAATTAAATGAATGAATATTTATATACACCAAATGAGGAACAAGTAGTTATGGGTTATTTATATTGTACTATTTTACTTTTGATATACCTACACACTATTACAGTTTATATTCACAAACTAGATTTGTATAGATGTCATTGGTGGTGGCCTAATAATATTTATCTCACACCCTATTCAGGATGTCTTTGGTACTCTGATATATTATATGATCTTAGGTGTGGAAAAAGGGAAGCATACTACTTTAGAAACCTAACTTCTTACTTTAGGATGTGATCTTGGTAGCATATGAGTGAGCTAGTTCTCAAGATGATTGGATATTTTTTTCCCTTTTTTATTATTTAGTATGTCATTTATTTTATTGTTTGTCTACTAACATGTATTCCTATTTTACCTTTTTTTAGATACATGTCATCATATTTTGTATATGATACATTTTATATATTTTTATGATCTTTTACTACTTTGATACTTATTCTTTTTTCCACTTCCATATTAAGTATTATTACACTTTCATTTTTTATTCATCTTTTTCACCATTATTATTCACTCTGAACTGAGGACATAGTCTCCCCATGTACACAACCTAGGACCTAAATTCTAGTCGGAAACCTATTTCATATGGGGAGGTGTGCTTGAGGCCATGTGGATAACCAAGTTTGGTTACTAAGGAGTGAACTGGGTCTGAGATGTCACAAAGTGGTATTAGAGGGTTTATTTTCTTATCTTGTTATTTAAGAAATTTAGATAGAATATTAGGAATTTGTTAGAACTTGGTCATAAGATATGACTAGGATTAGCTAACCCACCTTCAGGGTAAAACAAAAGTTACCTGGGAATGGGAAATTTTTGTTTTATGTTTCGATTATTATAATTGATATAATTTCATCGTTAGATGATGCACATGGATTGTGGTATTTGTTATGATTTATGGAGGTCTTACCTTGGATCAATATGTAAAGGATCATTGCTACATTCATCATCATAGTAACCTAGGAATTTACATTCCATACATATTCCATGCCATATAGGTGAATTTTTTTACTTACATTGCATGTGTTTCCTATGATTTTTGAGTGTTCCTTGGTTGTGATATATGTTTGTGCCACTAACATCTTCTACAGGAAAGGAAAAATTTTCGTTTAAAATGTTTGCATCAATCTAAATTTTTTTCCCATATAGATTGATGGAGGCATCTTAAATAGCCAATTTTGACCCATGTAATCCATGTAACCCTAGTTACATGGGATAATATTTAGTCATGATTACACGACTACCGAATTCAATTTATAAATAGTATGGGCCTTTATAAATTTGAAAAGGTGATTCATAAGATCATGCCATCATACTTTACTTGTAACACCCCAAGATTTCATAGTGTGTTATTTCTTCAAAATAATTCAATAACTTGCACTACACGCAACACTGAGTTCAATTGCACCATGACTTACCAAAAAAAATCCATTAAAATAGGTCATGAATAGTAGTAACTAAATTTTAAACTTTATATAATCCTTATAATTTTAGAATCCATATTATGAGTTTCTTAGTCATAATGCAAGAACAGATTCATTTTCAGTATTGCACTTTTATCAACTTTTGATAGTGAAACCTTTTTAAATACAATATTTTAAACTTTTTGACTAAATGGAGACATCAAAAAATTTAAAATGAAACATCTCAAGCTTCCACGGTACGCTTTCCTTTGAATAAAACAGTAGCGTGTGTTGTACGCAACTTCGAGTTCTAACACACCGTAACTAATCAAACTAGCTGTTATGAATAGTAATACCTACTTTTTGAAGTTATATATATTTTATATTTTAAAATGGACTTCATTTTTGGATTCGGAATATCAAATTTAGCCTAAGGTGAAATTTTGGTACTTTTCGGATAACTTTCATATTTTGATGAATAGTGAAAATTACTAAATTTTAATTAAAAACAACTTTTTTAATCAAAATAATTAATAGTAATAAATTATGAATTTGAGTGGTTTTAAAGTATATTTAGAATACATTTTTACAATTTAATATAATGTTGGTCATTAGACATAATTTTACAATTAAACCGAACATAAACAAGTGTCAATCTTTTGATAGTTATTACCTCTTAAAAACACGCTTTTTGTTTTGACAGCGGGAATTAATTTTAAATTAATTTCTGCCACTTCTGTGTTTTGAATTTAGAAAAATGGATTCCATATTTGGAATCAGGATGTCCAAATTGTGTAAATAGGTAACTTTTATTTTTAGACATTTTGAATGATTACTGTGGTAAATATTTTATTTACCATGGTTAAGGGTAAATCCGGTAAATAAGGGTTAAAAAATAATATTATAATAATACAAAATTACCCTAAAACGTGTCCTAACCTTATTGGTGGACACATACCCGACCATGAGAATCCTTGGGTCAATTTGGGGACCCCTTGGAGCCACTTGTATGTGGTAGGGACACTTTATATTAATAAAGTTAAAATAAAAATAAAAATGGCATAAGCTTACATCTTTTAGAAGAACAATTTTTACATAGGATTATACATGTTGGACTTTAGATTATAAATATTCATTAGAAAGATAAAAAGATTTCCTACATAATTATATTTTATTTATAATTTTTAGACATCAAATAATTTAAATTATTAATGACACAATAATGATGCAATGTTTACCTCATTAATAAATCATTTAAATAAATAAGATTATAATGATTAAAATATTATCTAAAACCTGTCCAATTCTTATTGGTTGATGTTATTTAGAATATTAGTCATCTTATCTTCGACCTCAATGATTTTTGGACCATTATAAACCGAATATAATTATATTATAAAGTAATACTTTCACTCTTTCCTAAAGAGCCCCTCTTCACCCTTATAAAAGGAGACCACTTCTACTCATTCCTCACACCTCTCAAGCCACTTGGCTCGTCCAAACTCTGCCCAACTAAGCTCCCCACATCCCTCTCCTCCTCCTTGAAGCTTCCCCTTAGGCAGAAATCATTTCAAGAAGTCCTTTGGTTCCAACCAAAGTGAGTTACCTAAATTAAAGGTAACGATTTCTCTTAAATTATTTTCCTTTATTTTGCTTCTCCAACCCCCAAACTCTTTTTATTTCATTTATTTTGTAACAACACCAGTATCCTCAATATACTAGGATGTTGTTATAATAAGGATTCAAACTACACATACACACAACTCCATCTAATGGATTATGAACATAATGTTTCTGTGGATGGCAAACTAACGCCTCACGAAACGATGATTGTTCAAATACATCTTACCGCCTCTCATGGTGGCCATTATGATGGCACTGTAATTAAAAATGATATTAATGATATATATTTTATATATAAGCTTCTGTAATTCCATTTTATTTCATACCATTATTCGTTTCATGTTGTATATACATACGATAATTTCATTTGAGGAAGTGCGGACTACCGCCCCCTTAAAATGATATGACTCGTTCATACCACACATGGAACGTATAAAGGATGGTGTTAATGAAATTAAGTAACATATATAAAATATTATATTATACTGGAATAGTAATATACCTATGTATCATTTGGATTCAATTATTTTAAAATAAAAATTAAATAGAAGTAGCGTTCGTGCGTACGTACGGACTACCGTCTCCACGAACGCGGTGAGATCCATCCTCCATCGTATCCATTCAAGTCTTATTCTCATTTTAGGGTTAAAAATAATGTTAATATCATTCTGATTATGAATAATATTTAATCTATCCATTACAAACATGTCTTACGTAACCAAACATTTAAGAAGAACGAATCGATTATCACCTGAAACGACGATAATACTAAGATATTATTAATAAAGCAATGTTAAAAGATCATATATGATATCATATTAATGTATATGATTCTTGTATAATTTAATAACAATTATTTCACCATTATACAGGAGGTTAACTGACCCCAACAAAGGAAAAGTACAAGGTAAGGGTTATTTCACAATCTCTTCATTATCCGAGGTTGTTTATACGTAATAATCTACTGGGATATCTTTATCATCCACATCCATGTTTCTTAAAAATGTATTTCAAAACATTTTTACTATTTACAAGAATATGGGTTAAAGTCATTTATACCCTTGTTTGACTTTTTATAAGAGGTTTATAAAGGAATCTTTCCGTCGTTTTCAAAACAAGGTCCTTTTTAACCTTTTCGACAGAATTGAGGTAAGAATGTTTTTTTTAACTTATACGGCGGGTGCGGTTATTTTACGCCGTTATAAAATCTTCAAAGATTTCCTTACAAGCTTATAATAATATTTTCAAAGAAAATGTTTTATTTTATATGGATCTTAAATGATTTCAAAATAAAAGGAGATATTTCTTTAAAAAAAATTTGATTTCATCTACGTCAACATCCTTTGATGGATTTTAAGATTATTTGAAGTTGATTTATTATGATACAAAACTTCTATATTGTATTGAAGGTTTTGTGATATGTTTGACTATGGATGTGCTATTTTTATACCATTCATAGTTTATGGTGAAATTATTGACATTCGTATGCTAGTTTTAATACGAATGTTTATGTTATGTTTAAACCTTTTCATATGGGAATGCATTGGACTTAATAAGTGACGGGTGGAGCCCGCTATAGCTCCTCGATGCATCGGTAGGTCTCATGAGACAAACTAGTGTCTTGGCACAAGGCCTTGACAAAATCTTATTTGTAGTCTTGGCACGAGGCCTTGGCTATGTGGTTATGATAGTCTGGCATTATGCATTCCAACATTATGAAAGTGGTTATTGATTTTTGCATGTGATTATTCGATTAGTAGAATATCCATGTGAATAAGTAAATGGCATTATTTCATTTTATTTATTCCATACCATGTTGAAAGTTCATGTTTGAAAGGTTTTTGTTTTAGTTATACATTTCCTTAAAAGTTTATTCTTATTTATGAAAGTTTCCGCTATATTGTTATCCTTACTGGGCATTTGAGCTCACCCCTTTTCTATGTTTTATTTTTCCCAGGAAGTGAAGAAGTAAGTTATGAATGACCTGCAGGGATATTATGTGGGGATATGAGTTTGGATTATGGAGACAATATGTTGTTGTAGTAGTTTTTCGTTTAATGATGTAATGTAAAACTTATGAATATATCTAGTGTTTCCAAGGCTACTAAACCAATCGGTCTTTCGAGATTTGATCTTTCTTGTGATCATGCCAATGTTACGAAGTAATGCACCGACTCTGGGTAGCTGGGGTCGGGGTGTTACAGTTGGTATCAGAGGAAGTTTAGTACAAACCTTGGAAGCTAGATTTAGATAAACTCTGATTAGAGCACGTAGACCTAAGATTAACTTTGAGGATTAGTATAGAAGAACTTCCTAGAATTTTGGTATTGTAGAGATTTTGTGAGTTTTCCGAGCAATACATCTCTGTCTGGATACGAGCAGGTAGAGGCGGCTCTGGAACAGATGTACCTAGGGGTAAAACCCGAAAACACCGCTTTGAGCTAGACTCGAACGGGAACTGGTGCACGACAACGGGCCTTGTTGCACTCTTGGTTACGACACTCCCGGGGGATATGATTAGGATAACTCTCATTTTCTTTACAAATAATTTTGAAGGGATTATGAGTATATACTTCCTCAAAGAAAACATTCTTATGATTATGGATTATATCCATAAATAGTTCAATTTATGTTAAGTGTTTTATAAGTATGGGATTATGTATTTTGATTCATAAACTGATCTAGTGTATGCCATTGTTTAGAAATGGCGCCCAGTAGAAGGAATGAGAACTCCAGAAATGCACATGATCCAAAGAGAAGGAAGGATCATATATTTCATGGTCTTAAGCTAGAATTTATAAGAGAAATAGTCTCCCATGTATTATCATCATATGAAGAAATAATATCATGTGTTGATAAGATAAGTAAAGAGTTTACTGAGTCCTATGGCTTTGAAGGGAAGCAAGAGAAGAAAAGGATGGAAGAGAGAAAGATGGATAAAAGTAAGAGGTAAAAGAAGAATTTTCCCATATGTGGTAACTGTGGAAAGAAACACCCTGGAACTTGCCTGAAAGGAATGGGAGTTTGTTATAAGTGTGGAGGAAAAGGGCACAAAGTACGTGACTGCAAGGGTAAGAAAATGGTTTTAAATGTACAATGCTTAATTTGCAAGGAGTTTGGACACTACGCGAACCTATGTCCCAGTCATCAGACTATGCCGCAAATGATGCTATTGGATAATAATCAAGTTATGATACTACCACAGATGAAGAGGAATGATTAGAGTTCTTATGTTGATTATGTCAATTGAGTGTTGTATCAACAATGTACTTGTTATAATAATTATGGAGTATATAAGGATTGTACTGCAGTACTATTTCATTAAGGACTTGAGATTGTGTGGAACAAAGAAAAGTGACTCATTAGAAGGATAGATTTTTGGAAAATATATGGTTGAGAGAATGATAAACCATAATATAGTTCTGATACTGAGGTAGTGATTTTAGAATAATACATGATTGATTTGGATAAATTATATTGGATATTATTGACTACCTTGAAGCTGATTAATGATTTGTATATTCCATCATTGTTGGGTTTTAAAACATTTTTGGATTAATGAAGTATATCCATCATTCTATATGGAATAAGGGAACATGAATGTAATCAATAAGGAATATGGTAGTACATGATGAAGGTATTCATATGCTATTACAGGGTAAAAAGGATCTATATTATGTTTACCTTCCTTATAAATGTTGGACTGTGAGTTTGGACAGAAGTATTTTGGATAGTTCTAGTTTGGATTATTTTGGATTTCCATAAAAGGACAACCCGGAGGTCGGGCGGCAACCCGTCGCGTCCGGCAAGGCTGCGAGACTTGAACCCGCAACCGAAGGGCGACAAGGGTGTATCACCTACCACTGGCCCAAGAGATGTCCTGGATTAAATAATGTAGTTTTTTTTAAAAGATCTGGTAGATGAATTATAAATTCGTTTATTTTGGAACCCTGTACGAATAGTATAAATATAATTTTTTTTACGAGTGAAAGATGAGTTTATGGTAGAAATTTATTAATGGACAAAACTCTAATTATAAAGTAAGTATATCTCCTTATGATCTTAGACAATCTCATAAATAAATTCCTCAATATTAAGAAAAGCAACTTAGAACAAAAATGTTGTCCTAGATGGTACCTTAAATCATCACTAATTTATGGCTTTGGGATTGTTGGCCTTTTCATAGCCATGTTCTCTACCACTCTCCATCAGATAATTGATGGTTAGATTTCTCTTCCATATCCATATTTTCCTACATGGAACCCTAGTATGTGTTATTTTCGTTAATCTTCATACTTTCCACTCTTTATTTTAAATAGAGGCCTCATTAATTCATTTTTTGATGTGGTATTTCAACTAAGATATTTTGAAACGTCAAAAATGTGTTATCCTGATACCCTATGTTTTGTTGAACCGATGGTATTTCAAATCATCATAGATTGATGAATTTAAGGACCTCAATTATACACTTGTTTGTGATTGATGACCTCAATCACTACCTATAAATATTTACGTTTTTCCTCCGATTATATGTCTCTAATTTCCACCAATGTTCTCCTAATCGAGATCATAATTTGGTGGTAACCCTTTGATTTCTCTTTTCCTCATATTAAGACTAAATTTTAGTAACCCAATTTCCAATGTGGGTTTTCCCACAAATATATTTTCTACTTTCAACCTTTTATTTTTGAAGAACAATTTCAAATTGCGAGGACGCAATTTATTGAAGGAGGGGAGAATGTAACACCCCAAGATTTCATAGTGTGTTATTTCTTCAAAATAATTCAATAACTTGCACTACACGCAACACTGAGTTCAATTGCACCATGACTTACCAAAAAAAAGCCATTAAAAGAGGTCATGAATAGTAGTAACTAAATTTTAAACTTTATATAATCCTTATAATTTTAGAATCCATATTATGAGTTTCTTAGTCATAATGCAAGAACAGATTCATTTTCAGTATTGCACTTTTATCAACTTTTGATAGTGAAACCTTTTTAAATACAATATTTTAAACTTTTTGACTAAATGGAGACATCAAAAAATTTAAAATGAAACATCCCAAGCTTCCACGGTACGCTTTCCTTTGAATAAAACAGTAGCGTGTGTTGTACGCAACTTCGAGTTCTAACACACCGTAACCAATCAAACTAGCTGTTATGAATAGTAATACCTACTTTTTGAAGTTATATATATTTTATATTTTAAAATGTACTTCATTTTTGGATTCGGAATATCAAATTTAGCCTAAGGTGAAATTTTGGTACTTTTCGGATAACTTTCATATTTTGATGAATAGTGAAAATTACTAAATTTTAATTAAAAACAACTTTTTTAATCAAAATAATTAATAGTAATAAATTATGAATTTGAGTGGTTTTAAAGTATATTTAGAATATATTTTTACAATTTAATATAATGTTGGTCATTAGACATAATTTTACAATTAAACCGAACATAAACAAGTATCAATCTTTTGATAGTTATTACCTCTTAAAAACACGCTTTTTGTTTTGACAGCAGGAATTAATTTTAAATTAATTTCTGCCACTTATGTGTTTTGAATTTAGAAAAATGGATTCCATATTTGGAATCAGGATGTCCAAATTGTGTAAATAGGTAACTTTTATTTTTAGACATTTTGAATAATTACTGTGGTAAATATTTTATTTACCATGGTTAAGGGTAAATCCGGTAAATAAGGGTTAAAAAATAATATTATAATAATACAAAATTACCCTAAAACGTGTCCTAACCTTATTGGTGGACACATACCCGACCATGAGCATCCTTGGGTCAATTTGGGGACCCCTTGGAGCCACTTGTATGTGGTAGGGACACTTTATATTAATAAAGTTAAAATAAAAATAAAAATGGCATAAGCTTACATCTTTTAGAAGAACAATTTTTACATAGGGTTATACATGTTGGACTTTCGATTATAAATATTCATTAGAAAGATAAAAAGATTTCATACATAATGATATTTTATTTATAATTTTTAGACATCAAATAATTTAAATTATTAATGACACAATAATGATGCAATGTTTACCTCATTAATAAATCATTTAAATAAATAAGATTATAATGATTAAAATATTATCTAAAACCTGTCCAATTCTTATTGGTTGGTGTTATTTAGAATATTAGTCATCTTATCTTCGACCTCAATGATTTTTGGACCATTATAAACTGAATATAATTATATTATAAAGTAATACTTTCACTCTTTCCTAAAAAGCCCCTCTTCTCCTTTATAAAAGGAGACCACTTCTACTCATTCCTCACACCTCTCAAGCCACTTGGCTCGTCCAAACTCTGCCCAACTAAGCTCCCCACATCCCTCTCCTCCTCCTTGAAGCTTCCCCTTAGGCAGAAATCATTTCAAGAAGTCCTTTGGTTCCAACCAAAGTGAGTTACCTAAATTAAAGGTAACGATTTCTCTTAAATTATTTTCCTTTATTTTGCTTCTCCAACCCCAAAACTCTTTTTATTTCCTTTCTTTTGTAATAACACCAGTATCCTCAATATACTAGGATGTTTTTATAAGAAGGATTCAAACTACACATACACACAACTCCATCTAATGGATGATGAACATAATGTTTCTGTGGATGGAAAACTAACGTCTCACGAAACGATGATTGTTCAAATACATCTTACCGCCTCTCATGGTGGCCATTATGATGGCACTGTAATTAAATATGATATTAATGATATATATTTTATATATAAGCTTCTGTAATTCCATTTTATTTCATACCATTATTCGTTTCATGTTGTATATACATACGATAATTTCATTTGAGGAAGTGCGGACTACCGCCCCCTTAAAATGATATGACTCGTTCATACCACACATGGAACGTATAAAGGATGGTGTTAATGAACTTAAGTAACATATATAAAATATTATATTATACTGGAATAGTAATATACCTATGTATCATTTGGATTCAATTCTTTTAAAATAAAAATTAAATAGAAGTAGCGTTCGTGCGTACGTACGGACTACCGTCTCCACGAACGCGGTGAGATCCATCCTCCATCGTATCCATTCAAGTCTTATTCTCATTTTAGGGTTAAAAATAATGTTAATATCATTCTGATTATGAATAAGATTTAATCTATCCATTACAAACATGTCTTACGTAACCAAACATTTAAGAAGAACGAATCGATTATCACCTGAAACGACGATAATACTAAGATATTATTAATAAAGCAATGTTAAAAGATCATATATGATATCATATTAATGTATATGATTCTTGTATAATTTAATAACAATTATTTAACCATTATACAGGAGGTTAACTGACCCCAACAAAGGAAAAGTACAAGGTAAGGGTTATTTCACAATCTCTTCATTATCCGAGGTTGTTTATACGTAATAATCTACTGGGATATCTTTATCATCCACATCCATGTTTCTTAAAAATGTATTTCAAAACATTTTTACTATTTACAATAATATGGGTTAAAGTCATTTATACCCTTTTTTGACTTTTTATAAGAGTTTTATAAAGGAATCTTTCCGTCGTTTTCAAAACAAGGTCCTTTTTAACCTTTTCGACAGAATTGAGGTAAGAATGTTTTTTTTAACTTATACGGCG
Source organism: Viscum album (assembly GCA_963277665.1). Classification (NCBI taxonomy): domain Eukaryota; kingdom Viridiplantae; phylum Streptophyta; class Magnoliopsida; order Santalales; family Viscaceae; genus Viscum; species Viscum album. The sequence continues at coordinate 1,497,905,536 of OY728142.1, forward strand.
GGTGCGGTTATTTTACGCCGTTATAAAATCTTCAAAGCTTTCCTTACAAGCTTATAAGAATATTTTCAAAGAAAATGTTTTATTTTATATGGATCTTAAATGATTTCAAAATAAAAGGATATATTTATTTAAAAAAATTTGATTTCATCTACGTCAACATCCTTTGATGGATTTTAAGATTATTTGAAGTTGATTTATTATGATACAAAACTTCTATATTGTATTGAAGGTTTTGTGATATGTTTGACTATGGATGTGCTATTTTTATACCATTCATAGTTTATGGTGAAATTATTGACATTCGTATGCTAGTTTTAATACGAATGTTTATGTTATGTTTAAACCTTTTCATATGGGAATGAATTGGACTTAATAAGTGACGGGTGGAGCCCACTATAGCTCCTCGATGCATCGGTAGGTCTCATGAGACAAACTAGTGTCTTGGCACAAGGCCTTGACAAAATCTTATTTGTAGTCTTGGCACGAGGCCTTGGCTATGTGGTTATGATAGTCTGGCATTATGCATTCCAACATTATGAAAGTGGTTATTGATTTTTGCATGTGATTATTCGATTAGTAGAATATCCATGTGAATAAGTAAATGGAATTATTTCATTTTATTTATGCCATACCATGTTGAAGGTTCATGTTTAAAAGGTTTTTGTTTTAGTTATACATTTCCTTAAAAGTTTATTCTTATTTATGAAAGTTTCCGCTATATTGTTATCCTTACTGGGCATTTGAGATCACCCCTTTTCTATGTTTTATTTTTCCCAGGAAGTGAAGAAGTAAGTTATGAATGACCTGCAGGGATATTATGTGGGGATATGAGTGTGGATTATGGAGACAATATGTTGTTGTAGTAGTTTTTCGTTTAATGATGTAATGTAAAACTTATGAATATATCTAGTGTTTCCAAGGCTACTAAACCAATCGGTCTTTCGAGATTTGATCTTTCTTGTGATCATGCCAATGTTACGAAGTAATGCACCGACTCTGGGTAGCTGGGGTCGGGGCGTTACATTACTTGTTTCATCCTAAGACTGAATGTAAGGGGACTGTTTGTAATTAAATGGGTGTCAATTTCAATTTATAAAGTGTATAGGAATTTATAAATTGGGAATGAAAATACATTTAATTGAAACTTGTTTTATATATAAATTCACTTAAAGAATTAAGATATAAATTTTGAATTTCAAATGAAATTGTTTCCAATAAATGGATAGGTCAAGTGTAACTTGAAGAAAATTTTCCTTATTAACTTGTAATAGACCCCCTATATACTGGAACCCCTGTAAATGAAAACTTGAACACCTACCAATACCCTAAACTTCTATGTGGGTAGTTGGGGTAGTATGTTGGGTAGTGAACCCCTTTTCTTTTGTTCCTCTTATGTTATAGATCCTATTTTCCTTAGTATCTTTCTCTGAGGAATGTTCTTGGAATTTGTAGAGTTATGCCACCATAAAATCCTTGAATCATGCACCAGGACGGTGGATATGACCATGCTCTAGTAGTGGTGGGCCCTGAACCACCAGTTTTACCTCTAATAGTGCCACCTACAACACCACATACTATTACCGAACTGGGAACTGGTGCCCAATTTTGAGAGTGTGTCATAAGCTTGATGTAGTCTATTCAGGGTGCTCCATAGCTTATACCTATGATGTTCGATCTTACTCATGAGTTCCAAAAGTAGAATTCTACCATTTTCTTAGGGGATAGTGGTCCTTAGGCTACTGAGTCATGGATAGAATCCATTTTATATATCTTTAATCATTTAGAGATTACTCTAGATAGTAGGGTCAATCTGTCCACATACATGTTGTGTGATTCCACCAAGAGTTGGTGGGATGTGATTACCTGGAATGGACTTCATTAGGGCATGGTCTGGATAGACTTCTAGACTTCCTTCTACAATTAATTTTTACCTAAGACACTAATATCTGACTGGTCTAGGTATTTCATGCACTTGGAGCAAGGTATTATGTCTTTTATGGACTATTTAGTGTATTTCACTGAGCTTCAACTCTTTTCACTGCTTCTTACTAGTGATGAGCTATCATGAAAAAGGTTCTTTGAGGATGGGATTAGGTATTCCATCCACTCTTAAGTGAATGCCTTTAACCTATCTACCGTTTCTAATATTGTGAACCTAGATCTTATCACTGAGTACAACTTTAGGAAAGATGATAGTACAGGGAATAGAGGGTTAGTGTCAAGATAGGGTATTAGTTCTTCCAACAACAAGAAACATAGCCTTGAGGTTTCTCATTAGATAATTGGTAGACAAAGTATCCACACTGATAGCTCTATTTTATTCCATTAGTGTGTAAATTATGGTAATGTGAATCCATAATGTGATAGAGACCCACTAGAGTCTCGTGATTATGGTCATATAGGTCATCTTTAGAGGTTTTATTGGACCTTTATGTTTGTTTTTAGTGAATGGTGATTTGTACTAGCTCCGCCTTTAAGAGTAGGATCAGTGACTCCATGGTTGGTAAGAAGTTAGAGTAGCACCGACCGAATAGGCCAAGGAGGAGGTCATGGTTGGGGTATACATAATTCTGATTTTTAGTACCAGTAGAGCGAACTTGCCTAGGGTAGTCCAGTTGTAGATCAGGGCCATGGATCAGGCCAGTTTCATGCATTATAGTAGATATCATGGGAGAAGAGTGTGGGTCCATATACTATATGAGGTACTATTATAGTAGACTCTATTATCATATCTTCTTTGTTAGATATGTTTGTCTCACACTCCTATATCTTTGTATCGATCATGGAAAGTATTGAGCTTAAAATTCTATAATTTTGAGGGGTGATAACCCTAGACACACTTTTGGGTGTATGGTTATAGGGTATAAACTAATTCAAGGATTTTACTTTTGATTTTGGCAGTTATCGCTTCTTGTGGGATTTATTTATCCTTGAGATGACAGGGTTTTATGTCATACTTTGGATGTATTGGCTCATGCCTTATCATGACCATATTTATTGTTTCATTGAAGGGTGACTTTGACATCATCTGAGGCCATTAGATATATACATAAGGGTGAATAGGATGTCGAAGATGGTTGATCTGAACCAAAGCATCATGGGTTGGAAGTAGTGACAACCTAGATTTCTAACATTTTCTTGGATGATCGGATGGTGCATCTGACATATTTTCCTCCCTTTATGGATTATTTTAGGTATGTTTTCTCGGATTACTTCTCTATACAACCTATTTAGAGAGAGGTAGATTTTACAATCAAGATCATTCTAGAAGCATCTCTAGTATTTATTCCTCTGTAAAGGATGGAACCTACTGATCTCTATGATCTTAATATATAGTTAGAGGATTTATAATCTAAAGGTTTTATCCAAACCAATACTTCTCATTGGGTTTTTCCTATCCTTTTTCCCAATAAGATGGATATAACCCTCTGAATTTGTATGGATTATCGACAGTTGAACCAAATTATAGTTAAGAATCGGTATCTTTTTCCTTCAATATATTATCTCTTTGACCATCTCTGAGGAGATAGAGTATTCAACAAGATTGACCTAAGATCAGGCTATCATCAAGTGTGATTCAGTCCTTCAAACACACCACATGCAGCTTTATAAATTCATTATGGTTTAAATGCGTACCTGGTTATGTTGTTCGGTCTTATGAATGCACCTTCTATTTTGATGGACTTGATGAATAGGTTTTTCCAACCCTACCTATATTCCTTCATCATGGTATTTATGGAAAAAATCTTGGTGTATTATCATACTCTAAGCGACCATGTCAAACATCTTGAGATCATATTGAGTACACTGATAGAGAATTGGTTATGTGTTAAGAACACAAAGTTCCAATTTTGGATTGAAAAGGTTCACTTCTTGGGTAATATTTTCTTAGAATATGGAGTATCAATTGACATAAAGAATTTGATTATTTCCATTTCATAGGATAATCCCAAGAATGTGTTTGATATATAGATTTTCTTAGAGATATCTAGCTATTATAGGAATTTTATACATGAATTATCATGACTTGAGGCAGCTCTTACTGGTTTGACTAAGAAGGGTGTGGAGTTATTGTGTTATGAAGCGTATGAGAAGGCCTTTTAAGAGGTGAAAGGGCGACTTACTTTAATAGTAATCCTGATTCTACCTAAACCTATAAGAGTTTATACAGTGTTCTATGATGCATCAGGCATTGGGTTGGATGCAATACTAATGTAGGAGGATCAACTCATTGTGTATGGGTCTCACCAGTTGAGACCTCACTAGCGTAATTAACCAATGCATGACCTCAAACTTATAGAAGTCACTCATGTTTTGGATTATTGGTGACATTATATTTTTTAGCATAATTTATGGTATTTACATACCAAAAGAGACTCAAATATATCTTTATGTAGTGTAAATTGAATCTCAAGCAGCAAATATGGGTCATATACCTTTAGTATTTTGACTTTGATCTTGTTTATATTCCTAGAATGGGCAATAATATAGTTGATGCATTGATCCATAAAACTTAGGAAAATCCATTCAGGAAGCCAGTGGTGAATAGAGGTTAATGGATCTTCTTTATAAGAATCATATGGAGGTTCAGGTGAATCATGATAAGACTTTTATTATAGCCTTAGTAGTTACCTCCCACTCTTGGATAGGGTGAAGAGAAGGTAGTTTTCAGATCCTGAAGGCATGGTCCTATGGGAAAGTATTTTAGTTGAGGACTCGCCTATGGATTGTTCTGTCAATGGAGATGATATCTTGTATTCCCATGGGATTATATGGGTTCCTACAGACCTGATAAAGGACCTAATATGGGAATCCCAAGCTTCTTAGTAGGAAATGAACCTTGATATCTCCTAGATGTATCATGATATGCACCACCAATATTGGTGGCCTGAGATAAAATATCAGATCGTAGGTTTTATCATTGGGTTTTCCACCTATAAATAGGTGAAGGTAGAACACTAGTGGACCTCTAGATTGTTACAACCCTTACTAGTCCCGGAATGGAAATGGGATGATGTCGTGATGGATTTTGTGATTGGTTTATCAAGGTCACCTCAAGGTTGTGATGTGTTTTTGGTAGTTGTTGATAGAATGATGAAGGTAGCCCACTTCTTTCCTATTAGGTATACCTCCTTAGTGGATGAACTTGGATGATTATATATCTTTGAGGTTATATTCCTACATGGGGTCCCATATACTATCATTTTAGATAGATATTCTCATTTCACATTGAGGTTCTAGCAAGGGTTTCAAAAATATTTGGGTATGCAGGTGCTTTTGAGCATAGCTTTCCACCCTCAGACTGATGGCTAGTTGGGATGGACTATAGAAGTTTTAGAGTAAATTATCTGAGCATGAGTTCTTGATTTCAGGGGTTCTTGGGAGAAACATATACCCCTCATTGAGTTTTCCTACAATAATATATTTCAGGAAACAATTCATATGGCTCTGTATAAGGCCTTATATGGCCTAAATGGCCTGAAGGCCTTATTTTTATTGATTTTTGATAACCCCCCTTTCAAACTATGAGGGGGAACCCTTACAAGGACCATAGGCTTAGAGATTACATGACGTGTAGGTCTTAGAGAAAATATCCAGACTATAACTACCTCTCCAACTTCTATATCTTGATGAAAGCTCTCCACCTTCACATGGTTGTTCAGCTAGGCTTCCCATGCATGCACAGGTTGGTCCCGATGGCAATGCCATACCCTCTCTTTCTTCCACATCCGTTAGCTTCTGCTCTGGTGAATGCACCTACACTGAATCCTCATCTGGAATCTGCTCCTTGTAGAGTCTTCCTGGTCCATTAATCACGATTTCAAGTGTCCTGAAAGCCTTGAGTTGTCCTGAAGGCCTTGAGGTGGCCTGAAATCCTTACTGGCCCAAAGACCTTGGGTGGCCTGAAGGCCTTGAAAGACCCTAGGACCAAATTGATGGCCCGAAATCCCAAACAGATGAATAGTTTCTCCTGCTGTAGTATTGTTATATTAACTTGAAAATTATGTCTCTGCCCGGATTTGAACTCAGGTCTCTTGGATGCACTTGTCGATTCCTCACCAACTGGACTAAGGCTCTTGTGCTAAATCCTTATGTGGTAGTCCATTTTTTTCACCACTATGTTGGCTCGAGGTAGGGGAGGCAATGCTACTAGGTCCCCATATCATTTAGGAAACTTTGAAGGAGGTGTAGTTAATCAAAAAGAGGATAGATATTACTCAGTTTAAACATAAATCATATGTCAATCACCATCGATGAACTTTGGAGTTCGAGGTCATGGATTTTTTTTTCTTATGAGTATCACCCAAGCTTGGGCATAGTAGGATATAGAGGCAATGGAGGCTATCACCTTGTTTTTTAGACCTTTTTAGATCTTAGAGAGAGTCGAACCAGTATCCTATCAATTATTGTTACCTCATAGGTATAGTTCCATGCATGAAATATTCCACATTTCATATATTTTTCATTACCATGCCAACTCATCTCATACTTTTGATCCCAAGGATGTTTAATAGGATGTCGATGCTTCTTTTGAGGATTATCCCATTCACATTGTCGGTTATAGTGCAAAGGATATTTGAGGAGGGTATGTCCATTTTGTATGGGCGATATAGAAGCATGGTCATATAGAGGATGATACTTGGGAGCGAGAGGCTGACATACATGATCAGTGTCTAGAGTTATTCTTAGATGATTCTTTTACACCCTTAGAAGGGAAACTCAAGGATGAGTTCCATTAAGTAGGGAGACTATGAGAACTCGTCTTTTCATTGAGGTATGTAAACTTTTAATTTCAATTTAATACCTTAGTTTTATCATTATATGAATGCCTAATAAGGATATAGAGGAGACAAGGGTATTTGGGGATTTTTTAGAGCCCAAAACCTTGAATTTTAGAGGAAACAGCTAAGTCGCACAATTAGCAGAAATCGTACAACACAATTTTCATGATTAGATGAACTATGTGGGGTGTTATAGGGCTTCACGTAGGTGAGTTCATGGGATGCACACTCTTGGTCTAACCATGAATTGAATCCCATATAGGGTGTGTTCCCTAGGTAGAGGGCGCGTATAGTTAGAGCATAGTTATAAAAATCATACTCCCCCAACCATGTGGGCCACTATCCTTAGACAGTATCTAGCGCATGGTTAGTTCAAAATTTGTCCAATCATGTAGCCAAATCATACAGCTCTTTAAATTTGGGGGGTTTACTATTTTTCCCTCCTCCCTTTTAAGACATCATCCCCTCCTATATTTTCCTCCAACAGACAAAACCTCCTTCTCCCTCTCCCTTGGAAGCTTTTATCATTCCAAATCCTAGACTTTGAAGCCTCTTCTCTGGATGACCTCTAAATCAAGATTGATTTTTTATGTTGGATAGCCATTGGTAATCTCTCTGATCCTTTATCTCCTTTCATCATTTATCTTCAAATTGATGACATTATTTTGGTGTGATCTATTATGCCCTATTTTCAAGGCATTTGTCTATTCTTCCATTTTCTTCTAATCCAAGCCAAACCAATGGCTGATACTGGAAGAGGCATCTACTATAAGCATAAGGTAGGTGTTATATGAATACACCTCAAAGTCTCTCCTATTTATAAATTTCTTGTGTGATCACTAGTTTCACTTTGTGTTGCTCCTTAAATTTATATGCTTAATGTTTAATCATCTAGGTCATGATTTTAAGTCATATTTAGACCTTTTGACTTCATTGGAGGTTGATACCTCAATTCCAACTACCCCTTCATGGGGATTTCCTTAATATGTATTTGTTGACCAATGTCGTGACTACCTAGAACACTGTTTGGGTGTGATCAACTTGACCTTTACTATGGTAATTCCTTTTTATAATTAAATTAATTAAAATATTTAAATGGAAATTATGTAATTATAGATATCATGTGGCTTAGATAAACTATACTTACCTTGATAATTGGTTAAAATTCCTTATTAACCTTGTCACTCAAGATGAAAGGTAATGGAATGAACCTAATGAAAATATATTTGGAATGAGTATTACATGGACTATGATTATTTATAAATATAAATTAAATGAGTATATGGTGCATATTTCATATAAAAAAATTAATCTTTATAGGAATGGTCAGACTTGACCCAACCTTGGATTCCTAATGGAATTCTTTGAGAACTCATAGGATGCCATTCTGATTCATTAAGTTGGTTTCCAAGGGAGATACCCACCTTGAAACATGGTATTTGTCTATTAGTGGATTCCCATCATGACGTTGTAGGATCCCTTCACTTTGTCTTTAGAAATTATAATGCCTCATATACACTCCTTAGATTCATCTTGATGTCTATGAACATATGATAGATTGGATCATTATCCTTATGTCCAATCACGCTTATATCAGCATTACTATGGATGTGCTTCATGGACTCAGTTAGAAACACTTCTAGAGGAATGCCTTGGGTGTACCCCTTACGCTAGGATTCTTGGTTTTATGATAGGATATGGCTCGAACTTATAAGATCAAGGATTCCTTGGTTTCGCCTTGGATCCTTTGTTATTATCATTATCCTTTACAGTAGTGCTGGCACATTTATATGGAATCCTTATTATAAACCTAAACCATAATTAACTAATTAAATGAATGCATATACAAATACACCAGTTGAGGCTGAAGAAGGTGTGGGTTATTTATATTATATTATTTTACTTTTGATATACCTACACATTGTTACATTTTATATTTACAAATTGGATGTGTATAGTCCCCATTAGTGGTGGCCTACTGATATTTATCTCACACCCTATCCAGGTCATTGTTGGTACCCAAGAAGATTATATGATCACTAGTGTATAAAAAGTGAAGATTCCCGCTTTGGACTCCTAACTTTATGTTTTAGGATGGAATCTTGGTAGAATATGACTGAGCTGGTGCTCGGGGTGCTTGGATATTTTTCCCCTTTTTGATTATTTTTCATATCATGTATTGTATTTTCTGTTTGCATCCATGTATGCGTGTTTCCCCTTTTTAGAGACATTACATCATCTTTTATATATTATACAATTTATAGATTTCGATGATCTTTTACTACTTTGATACTTATTCTTGTTTCCACTTCTATATTCAGTATTATTACACTTTCATTTTTTATTCATCTTTTTCACCATTTTGCTCCACTATGACCTGAGGGTATAGTCTCTCCACAGACACACTCTAGTCTCTCACTACTATCTAGCATCCTTTAGCATGTGGGGATGTGTACTTGAGTCCATATGTTCTACCAGGTTTGGTTACTCAGGAGTGAACCAGATTCGGGACATCACATGGGTCATTAGACTGACCCCCTATCTGTGTACATGATGTGTTCCCTGGTGTATGTAAATATACCATCATTATTTATTTTTAAGACACAATTACTTCATAGATATAGACTCTGGTTATGGTTCAGTATAAAATAGAGTTCATGGATGTGGATGGATAGTATGTGAGTTGGGTCGTTGGACTTTGAATTTTATTTTCTAGTTTCCATTTGGCTTGTACTGGCCAGTGTTCCATTTATTTTATATGATTTATATTTTATTTTATCTTTTGTTTCTACTTTTTTATGGTTGTTTCATTTTATATATTTCTTTTTTTTATATTCTAGACTACAGGGACCTTGTGGGATCCTTGTTTTATGTCTATGTGTTGGTGGGACATCCACTATATGGATGGTCATGCCAAATTTTTTATAGAATTTGGAATGAACCCCTAGGTATTGATTTAGATGGAATAGTCTCCATGTAACTATGTTAGTACCTCACCACTATTTTATAGCTTCTGGAATATGGGGAGGCATTCCTGAGTGTTGTGGAGATCCTCACTTGGGTTCCGTTCAGGTAGCCCAGGCCAGGGTATTGAAAAATTATATCATAGATTATCTTGGGATAGATAGAATAGTTAGAAGTGGATATAGTATAGCGAACCAAGCTTGACATACATGGAAATTTCATTTATTTTTCGGAATAATTAATAAATTACACAAATATATGCCCAAAGACCATATTAGTTTAGTGTCTTTGGAAACTTGGGACATAATCTTCTAACATGGTGAGAGATCTTCAACATCTCCCATAAAGATCTTCCCCTTTTGTTTTTATACCTAAAACCTTTCTTTATATCCTGGGGAAAATAAAACATAAAAAGGGTGATATAAAATGCTCAGTAAGGATAAACATGGCTAACATAAAACAAACCATAAACATTTTAACGTAAAAACATGAACATAATGTTTAAACATCAAAATCTTGAGTCATGAAATTAATCTTGGCAGTACGTAAGGCATATATCATAAAGGAACATTAACCATGATAGAATATAATTGGAATAAAACATGGAATTATGAAAAACAAATAATCACGTAATATGATTCCCATAGTATCCAAGGCATTGCTTCCAAGACCATCATAGTGGACAAAGTCCATTACTGAACCGGGTTTACTTGTCGTTCCAGCCATGTATTACTGAACTGGATTTACTTTCCTTTCTATTCATTTCTATCTCATGAGATATAAATATTTACCCAATTAATTGTAGGGATATATAGGTCTCACCCATATCATAATTAAATCATTCTTACATGTTCCACAAAAACATAAATCGTTCATCATAACATAACCCATGAAATAAAACGGGATTCTTAAACATCATGTCGTCATAAAATAATACATATAAGATAAATAGACTTTATAAAAATAATTCCATCATAAAAACAATAAAATAAAAGTAATAATAGTTATATAAACATAACCCTATGTCATCTTAGATGGAAAATAATTTTGATAAAACACTTGAACTTAATTCTTGATGAAAATATCCTTTCTTTTTCAAAAACATTTTCTCTTCTCAAAATACCACACAATTTTAAAAGAAAATAATTTTGTTGAAAATAAAATTGAAACCATGTATAGGAAGATTCATGGAAATAAGGTGTCATAAAATCATAAAAATTCATTCATGTCGTATAAGTTAAAAAAACATTCTCCTCGTACTTTTACTGGAAAAGTCAAAAAGTACCTCGTATGGTAATCAAAAGAAATATTTCTTCCATACCATGTAGTGAAAGTCAAAAATTAGTAAAAAGGAATTAAAACATACATATAATGATAGTAAAAATTTTATGATAACATTTTTAGAAAACATTTACATGGATGATAAATATATCCCCAATAAATACTTACGTATACACAATCTCAGATAAAAATGAGATTGCAAAATTATCCCTTACCAATTTATAATCAATACAATCATATGCCTCATAAAATAAAGGAAATTATTTTCATATGTAAATATAATAACATTCATAATAAGAATAATAAAAACATTCATGTGTAAAATAAACATCACACAAAATAATTACATGGTGTATAAGGTATATTCCCTAGAGAAATAAAAGTAAGACAGAATAATACCTTACCTTGTACTTTTCATTAGTTGAGGTTGTGGTCACCTCCTTTATAATTTTTAAATCATGTTATTAAATTATAACAGGACCATATCCATATTTATGATATCATATATTATCTTATTATATCATTTTTTAATTGTATTTCAATATTACCATTATTTCGAGTGTTAACTGCTTCGTTTTCCTATTCCTGTTTTGTCGTGTAAGTCATGTTTGTTAGAAATAGGATGTATTTTATTCATTATATTGTGTTAATAATTATTATTTTCACTCATAATATAAATTTTATAGTCATTCTTGAATTGTTAATGTGGAGAACGAATCTCACCGCATCATGGAGACGGTAGGCCGTACGTACGCACGAGTGACAGTATCATTCTCTTGATGGTTAAATGGTATGTAATTAGATGGTATATTAATTATATAGAATAATTATAATGTTATATTAATTATTTAAATCCATTATACTCATCATTATACCCATCCTAATAAATTATTTTTGAATAAAAATTTACACCACGGTGTTGAGACGGTAAGTCGTACGTACGCATGCATTGTGATATTGTTATTCATAGGATAGATAAAAGGAGGTATAAGGTTGTGACATAATTATAATAACATCTCATAATTTATAATATACTTTATTTATTACTTTATTATAGAATCAACATATAAATAGTAAGTAGAATAAGAAAATAAATTGAATTGAATTGGTAAAGCAATTACCACTTCTTCGTTGGACTTCCTTTGGATCTCTTCTTAGGGACACTAGGGATAGACTTTTTGGAAAACTAGGACCTCCAGAAGTTAACTAAAAATTTTGATAGGAGAATTGGTTAGGTATTGGTCAAGATATAAGTCTCAAGGTGGTGTGAGGAAATGTGGGAGGATATTCCTTTTTATAAGATATGAGAAGGGGCACTTTAGGAAGGTATTGAAATATTATTTTATTATAAAATGATTTTTGGTTTCAAAACTTTCAAAACTCGTTTAATTTGAAGATAAGATGACGATTGTTTGAAATCCTCTCAACCAATAGTTTTTAGACAAGTTTAGGTCTCAAATTTAACCTTATCTTTTAGCTTTAACCCATAGTTAACTAATTTAACTCTTATCGTGTCTTCTTGTATATTCATACTATATAGTTAATATAGTTACTATAAAATGCCAATCAAACCTCAAGTAGTTCATTAATGAAATTTTAAACATTATCTAATTCATTTGGCAAAATATTATATTTTTAGGACTATTATATCATTTAATAAAATAGTATTTTTTTTAAAAACACATTTATGTCAATTTTTATACTATTCATATCATGACTTTTTTTTTAAACCATAAAAACTTGATTATTTCGAAAAAAAACTTCATTAACTCAAAGATGAAAAGTCATAATCATCCATAAAATTCGTGGATGGAATAAAAAGTTTCAAAATAAATTTATTTTAATATTTATAATCTCATTTATTTAAATCATTCATTAATAAGGTAATCACTACATCATCATTGTGTCATAAATAAATTTATTTATTTGGTGTCTAAAAATTATAAATAAAATACCATGATGTAAGAAATATTTTTAGATTTCTAATGACTATTTATAGTCAAATATATCACTTATATAACCCCATATAAAAAATTAGTAAAAGATGCATGTTTATGTTATATTTCTCTTTTCTTTAAATTAATTCTTATAAAATGTCATTTTCACATCCAAACGAATACATGGGGTCCTAAAATCAACCCAAGGATTCCCATGGTCGGAAATATCTCATACAATAGGATTAAGACATGTGTTAGGGTAGTTTAATATTATTATAATATTATTTTTTACCCTTATTTACCATATTTACCCTTTAACCATGGTAAATAAAATAATTACTGAAGTTACTATTCATAATGTCCAAAAATAAAAGGTACCTATTTATACAATTTGAACCTTATGATTCCAAATATTTAATCCATTTTTACAAATTCAAAACATATAAGTTGCAGTAATTAATTTAAAATTAATTTCTATTTTCAAAACCAAAAATGGGGTTTTTAAGAAGTAGTAACTATCAAAAGATTGACATGTGTTTATGTACAATTTAAAAGTGAAATTAATTACAATGACCAAAATTGGATTAAATAAAAAAAATAGAATCCAATTATACTTTAAAAACAATTAAAATTACAATCTAAAAATATAAATAAATTAGATGAAAAGACAGTTTTGAATTAAAATGCATTATTTTTTCACTATTCATTAAAATATGAATTTTATCAGAAAAATACCAAAAATCAACAAAAGTAAATTTTTATGTTCCGCTTCCAAATCCAAAAGTTTATTTTTGTCAAATATAATATATAAAAATTTTAAAACTAAATTTAAAATGGGTGCATCATCAAAAGGCGGTAAAAGTGCATTTTTTGAAAAATACTTCTTTTATCCAAAAAAATGAACTTGTTCTTATATCATGTCTATAAAATACATAATATGAATGTTAATGTTATATAAAATTTAAAATGTGGTTAATAATCTTCATAAAGACTAGTTTATATCCTATAATAATTATTTTTACAATATATTGTTGTTTAGTGAAACTCAGTATGGCGTACAACGCAAGCTATTGAGAAAGGTTGCTCTTACATGTAACACAAGACAAGAACAGTGTTGTATATACTGCAAGATAATATGGTGTTACATATAGTGCAATCTAATATTAGTGTAGCGTACAACACAAGACATCCAAGAAAGTAAAAGGAATATATCTCATAAAATATCGGGGTGTTACAAATAGGTTATCAGGAATTGAGAGGTAGATCGATCACATTCCTAGCCAGAATGACATTAGTTAAAACTTGAGTTATCAGGGTATGTTCATTTTTGGGATTAGGAACTCTAATATGAGTGATGTTTTTAGTTGAACTGAGAATCCCAACATGGGATGGATGAGACTTAGGATGATTCATGGGGCTAGGCTATGATCCAGTGAGTTATACATACATCATGGTAGTGACACGATGGGAGCATGATACATTCACCTATGGGTAGTGATGTTTGACATGATGGACTTGTAATAATCCATATTAATTGAAGCATCTTATAATATAATATATATTTTCTTTATTATATCATAAGGGTTGATGAAATTAATATGGATATGAGGGGCATGTTTTATTGATGTGATGTGATTGTTAGCTATTATAGGGTAATGGATTTTGGAAATTTTGGTTTTTGACAAAAAATTGGTTTTTGAAATGAGAAGCTTGCATGATAGCACAAGGTGTGCATAAATGGTTTTATGGATTGGTTTTGTTGAAAATGGATCATAGAGATAGTAATTTTTAAATGAATGGGATTTTCAAGTTTTATGAAAAATATATGGGAAAAGGTTTTGAAATTTTATTTGAAAGTTGTTTTGGGAATTGTTTTCAAAATGAAATTTTGAAAATGGGATCAGTTTTTGGGAAAGGGAATGTCTAGGCCTTATATTTTTTGGTGATTTGGTTTTGATGGAAAAACCTTGGATGACAAAAGGTGTTTTGGGAACTCATGGTAGTTAGTGTGTATAAATGTTTTAGAAATAGGTTTTTGAAATTAGGTAACTAGAACCTGTGAGAACCAGTTTTTTTGGATTTTATGTGTTGGTCAGGGTGACCCGGATGCTTGACATGTGTGCTCCACTCATGTGTCAAGGTTGATTTGAAAAGCATTGAGTGTGATAAATAGATGTGTGACTTGGTTTGACATGATTCTCATAGGGAAATTGGTGACTATGTAGGATAGTTTTTTGGATCTTAAGTGGTTTAATAGAAGATACATGGTGGTTATTTTATGATTTTTGTAGGTGTTTCATGGTTATTTGAGAGATCCGGTTGTAGTGGGATCATGGGATTTATGTTTTCGGGGATCCACTTATAAAGGGATTTGGGTTGATGATTTGTGAGAACTACTTATAGTGGGATTGTGTATTCTCTACATGAGTCTTGGAAGCCATAGGTGGTTTTGGTAGGTTCATGGATTGGATTTAAGATGTGTGTTGATGTGCATTGGTGATTTTTTGAGTTGGACCGCTTGATGTGTTTTTGATTTGGGTATGCATTTGGACCAGTTGATGTGTTTTCTTGGTAGGCAATTCATATAGTGGGAATCACTACTAGTTGGAATTTTCCATTAGTGGCAGAGTCTTATGGTTGGAAGAACCATAATACTTGGTATATTTTGATTTTTGGGGTTGTGGGTTTTGGTGTGAGTGTAAATGAATTCTAGTGGAATTCTGGAATGGCGCATGTGTAGCAGTGGTCATGTGTTATGACTGGCCATGGGTGGATGCCCTGATTTTGAATAGGGGTACCAAGGTTTCTTCGATTTGGTTAGGACTATCATGCATGTGAGGAATGGTCAGTATATTAGGTGTGTGAGCCTAGGCTATACAGGATGATACTTGTGTGAGGATGGGTCGGGTTGTGTGATCAGGTTGCACGGGACCGTGAAGTTGTTGGGTTTGACTGATATCTGGTTGTATAATGGGTGAGAACCTATGAGAGGATTATTAATGGATCACTCTACCTCATAAGAGGAGGGTGAGTGTTGATGATACTTTTGGGAAATGTCTTAGTGTTCGATAGTAGGTAAGCATGAATGATGCATGGTGAAAGTTTGTTTGTAGATTGATGGACGGCCATGTGTGGGCCTGTGGAAAGTGGTTCAAGTTATAGATGAACCCAAGAGGTTCTATAGTGGTATCGTAGTGTTAGTTTTAGTTTGGGGCACTCATAGGGTGAGGTGACTGATGAATTTAGCGAGACACATGTGGGCATGGAAACCTGGGGCTTCTAGCAAAAAATGAGAAACATACCTAGGATGTGAAAGGTGATGTTGGTTATGTATTTGCATTCCATAGTGTGGTCGATCGTATCCTATCCCTTGAAAATATTTTTTAGGGATAGGAGATCATGGATCAGGAGGAGTACACATGTAGTGGTGGTGTAATCATTGGGGTTTGTGTTCTTGGAGCAGTAGAAGGGGATCCATATGGTGGAGAGCGCACTAATTGATGGTTGGATTTTGTGACCCTCATTAGATGAAATTTTAGTATTTGTTGAGAATAACATTTTGGGTGAATAGGGAATATGTGGCGGTTGTCATTTAGAGTTAGTGCTCGAGTATGAGCGGGTTGGCCATGTCTGGTAGTTTTATGTGATGATAGATAGATAATGGTACTTAGAGGATAGTTTTGGTTCAATGGGTGATGATAATAATACTTATATGGTGGGGGGAAACATATTTGTTATAGGTAAATGACCTTCATGTTGGAAGGGTCATGGATGCGGTGAGACTGGTTGTAGACAGTCGAGGTGGTGTCAAAATGCTATTGCATGAGAAAACTAAAGTAATATTTATTCCTTGTTAAATACTATATTTGGAGTTTGGGTGTGGTATTGGTCAAATTAGATACATTAGCATCGAGTTTGGGGTAATTTGTGGTGATCTAAGTGAGATTTATATCGACAGTACTCATGGTATAGCACGATGGTTGTTCTGACCGACAGAGGTTTTAATTAGAATATGTAACCAAGTGTCATGTTTAGACTATGGTGTGAATACTTTGATGGTCACAGAATTCCTTGGAGTTAGGCATCAAAATTGGAGGGTGTTGGTGACATGTTGGTGGGTGAGGCCAAGTGGTTTTGAGGAAATTTGGTCAGAGGGACTGACCGATGATGTTGGGTGAAATAAGGTGCAATGAATTGGAAACTATATTGGGAGTGTCATTTGAGATGTTTTTTATGAGGTTTGAGGATCAAACTGAGCATTTAGGAATGGATTTGGTGTGTTTGATATTGGTGTTTGGGGTTTCATAGTGGAAGTATGTTGGTCATTTGAGGATAGAAAGTGGTGAGTGCTCATTATTTTGATGACTGAGGCGGATCAAGAGATGTGGTTTAGAGGTTCCCATAGCTTCTCAAGGATAATAAACATTATATCGGGGAGCTTGTAATGACCCTCATCATTAAGGCTTGAATTTTTACTAGTGGAATTTGAATTTTCTCATTGGTGGGAAATTAGTTTTGAGAAATGGTGTTTAGGATAGAGGTTTGGACATTTAAGTATCTCAAAACAATTATCTTGGACATGGTTTGAAGATCAAATGGAATCTGGGTTCTTGGTAGATTAGTGGAGGATTTCAATAGGTGGTCGGAGGGCTGATGCATTTCTACAGAACCCACCGACTAACTGGTGAGCTGAACAAAACTGGGGGGTTTTCTTATGTGTACCGGATAGCTAATGGTTTTCTAGGTGTGTTGTTTTAATTAGGTACATTTTCATCTTTTTGGGTTCGGTACTCTATTTTATTTTAGGGAGTTTTGGGGCTTATGAGAGGTCATTCTTTCCCAAATTACCTCCCCCTTACCTCTCCTTTTATCCCCTATGATGTGGGATGATCTTGGATACATTCTAGTGATGATTCAAGGTGAGTCTATCAGGTTTCTTTCATTTTTGGATCCTCCCTTCACTACCCTCTAAATATTCTTGTTTTTTGTTAGGGTTTAAGTGATGATTTCACTGAAACATGGTAAAATCATCCAATATCGATGGGGTTTTCACTCCATTTATGAATAGGACATCCTGAGACGTCATAATCAAGTTTTTTTTGTTTTTTATTGCAAGTTACATCACTATGTAGATTTAATTAGGTCTTTCTCTATTTTTTGGGAAAAAATTATGATCAGTTCAAATTTATAAATTGGGTATTTTTTATATCATATTCTCAGGGGTGCATTAGGATTAGAATGCACATCATTTATCACATTTTCAATATTGTTGGAATTCCTAGTGAGTTTTGTGTCAGAAATTCCAATCTAGAATATTAGATTAAATTAATTAATTAATTAATTTGATGACTTTTATGGGTGAGATAGGTGATCATTGGATTGTGGATATCCACATGGACCTCGGGTGGATTTTTTGGACTATTGGGCGAGTCTTGAGGATTTGGGAATGTTTGTTTAATTTTTTTTAATTACTCATAAATCATTATATTTAATTTTTGTGATTATTGATGTGAGATTAGGCCTCATGAATAGAGGCAGTGCTTGGAAGAGCTCGGGTAGTGAGCTATTGGACTATAATATAAAGGAGATGGTTTCAGTTTTAAGTAAGGGGCCTTGACCTTATTTTGTATCTTGGTCCTTTGATTATTTTATTTTCATGTTCCCCATTAGTATAATTTTCTAAATGTTTCATATGTTTTATGTTTTGAATAACAAAATTTTCTCATGGTATAAAAGTATTGCTTTGATCCTGATTGAAGTGGCATGTCCTAAAGGTTAAGGTTGGGTCCAAGGGATCCCTGGTGTATGCTTACATGTATGACTAGGTCTTGAGGGACTAGTTCCCTAATACTGAGGTGTTGAGTTATCAGACGGGTTGCATGTCCTGTTTGATTTTTTTTTTTGTATGTGATAACCTTCTATTTGGAATAACCTCCCTAACTATATAGGGATGAGTCTGGGTAATTGATGATGGCCTCCGAAAAACCTTTGATATGGGACAATGTGATTATTTGGATTCTATAAAACCTATGGGGATGGGCCAGTGTGCATGGTTGACCACCTTAGAGTTTATATGGATGGGTCAGGGTGACTTGATGGACATACCTGATTGTGTAGGGATGGGTTGGGGTACTTCACATTGGCCCTCCTAATAACCCTTAATATGGTATAGTTTGATTGTTTATCCTCCCCAAAACCTCCAAGGATGGGTTGTTGTTAGGTCCAAAAGGGTTCTAGATACCCTGAGAAGGGGGTGAATCAGGGTATGGATATTCTTTTCAAACTTCTTTATTCCCCATTGTATATTGACCTCTTTATTACAAGGGTAACTTCTTATGATCTTTAATATAAATGCTGATCATTTCCTTTCTAGTTTTATCTGATGATAATGCACTGAAATTGAAGCAATAAAGAAATCACAAGGATATAGATATTTTTACTTGGTTCACCCTCACTAGGATACATCTAAGGAGCATATAATTCCAATGTTATGATTGTACCAAATTTGCTAAGGATCACTACCAATAATAATGTTTGGGGTAGATCAATTATATTCTCAAGCTTATTTCCTTTACAATATTTAGGTTCTACTCACTAAATTCCTAAGGGTCGCTCCCTTTGTCTCTTTATCTGGCTCACTACCAGTGAAAAGGATCATCATCTTACTCTTCTTTTTCTCACTACTCTTGGAAGGTATCCACTTATAGTTTATGGACTTATGGTTCCCTTAATTTGAATGAAATCATACATCCTAAACTATAGATAGATTCTTTGTTGGAGTCTCTTTTTTACCCGTAGATGAAATCCACTTTTTTTCATACTATTAGTTAGCAAAAATTTCTTTCACAAACTGTTTAAGTACCTTCACAAATAACTTACTTCCTCTATAAACTATTTTACACTACATATCATGTATGCTTTATGGACCACCTATCCTCTGTGGACTTTCTCCACTTCTGTGAACTGGACTCCTTCCATAGACAACTTATTCTTCCATGGACCAACTTCCTCTACGGACCGTCTTTACTCCGCGGACGGCCTCTTCTTTCGTGGACCACTTCCTCCTCTGCGAACTATATTTTTTTGCAAGCTAAAAATCCCTACAAGTCCCTTTTGTGAACTTTCCCTCAAACGACTTCACCCTTCACGTAATCTTCCCTCAAGAACTCTTCTCTTTCGCGGAATTCTCCCTTGCGAACTGCTTTTGGACATAGCCAAATTATGCCCAGGGAAAATTTGTTTTCTAATAATAATTACTCTGAGTTATGATGGGATTAGATATCCTTATATAGAAAAATAGATCAAAAAATATTTCTATTCCATTTTACCTAAACATTTGATGTGGTACAGCCTTCACCGCAGACTGCTTCTCCCACGAATCATTTTTCCCTCTATGGTTTGTGTACCACCTCTCTTCCTTCAAGGCAAATGATCTATTATGCAAACGAAACCTTTGACAGCTCATAAAATCACTACCTCATTTTCACAACTAATGATCCATCCCACATACCACAAGCCTTTCATGAACTACTTGCCTCTTTTGAACTACAAGCCTTCCCATGAACCGTTTTCCCAACGCGGTCTATATACTGCACTTTGAGGTCCGCATAGCACTGCTATGTGAATCCTTCCTTTACTGATTTTCAATCACCATTCCATGTACCACCTACGTGGTCTGTGAACTATCCTTCGAGGTTTGTGAACTGTGTTCTCTTGCGTGGAAAATCTTCCTTTTCCAAAAACAAACTTCTGATTTTGAGGCCCAGAAATTTGGCAAACACTAATAAATTGTGCCACCATAAAAACCTACTTTGAAAACATCAACCAAACTCATTCACGGTCATCTATATTTTTCTATAAACACAAACACACCCAAAAATACCAAGAGGATGTCTTGAGGTATTTTTTACTAATAATTTTTGTGTATGATTGACCTCCCCTGAGTCTTCAAGGATGAGTCTGGGTGATTTTATGAGGTCGTGACCTAGGTGATAGGCACAAGCCATGGGGTACATGTGTTACTAGGTTTCAAATAGATGTATTTTCTAGCATGGAGATGAAGAAGGTATTGTATGGGTTATGACATAAGGTGGATACTGGCATAGTGTTGAAGTAGGTATGAACATGTGTGTGTTGTGTGATATGTTTTTGGGTGGGTAAGTTTCATAGACACAAATACACCGACTTATATGCATACCCACTTGATCACAACAACACTCAGTTTGGTTGAGGCATTGGGGATACCTACAGGGTCATTGTACTCACCCCTATCTATGTACACTTTATCGGCCTTGTTGTACATGGGCAGACCTTCATGTTTCCTTTCAATACATAGGTACTGCATGAAGATAGACTTTTGGTATGGATCGGTAGGTCATGGAGGCCATGGATGCAGCAACATGGTATGTGAGTTGGGATGGAGGCCTTTGAATTTTATTTTCCAGACATCATTTGGCTTGTACTGGCTGGTGTTCCATTTATTGTATATGATGTCTATTTTATTTTGTCTACTTTTTTTGTTCTGTTATAGTTTTTTCATCATATGTATTTCTTATTTTTATATTGTGTATTATAGGGGCCTAGTGTTCTCCCTATTTCATGTCAATAGGTTGGTGGGGTGTCCATAATAAAGATGGTCATGCTGAATTTTTGATGTAACTATGAATGACCCTTGAGACTAGATTTAGAGGACATAGTCACCCCACGACTATGTTAGGCCCTAATCTCTAGTTGGAATCCTTTGGCATATGAGGAGGCATGCCTAAGGTCATGTGGAGACCCCAATCAGGTGTTTTTCAGGTGGTCCAGGTTAGGGCGTTATTGGGAGGACTATCTCGATTTAGTGGAATTCTCTTATAACAACACTTATCAAGCATCGATTCAGATATAGGATTTTTAGGATTTTCGTGGTAGGACTTATAGATAATCTTGGTATTTTATAGAGGTTGGGGAATCATCTCTGATTAGGTTGATATATGTACGGGAGAATATTGGTCAAGTGTAGTTGATCAGGAAGTAGTTATCTACAACTCAAATAAGATAGAGATCATATGTAGATTGGATATGTCAACCATTGGATCTTAGTGTGGATATTCATGTGTTTCTTCAAGTATCATCATGATTGGGAAATTAGAGAATGGGAAGGGAGGGAAAGTCTGTTCCTTGGTGCATTCCTTTTGAGATCCTGGATAGTATCAAGATAGTTTCTAATTGATTGCCTCTTCTAATATGGTATAGTGGAATGCATGATGTATTCCATGTATCTCATTGAGGAGGTTTTTACTAGACTCATCACATGTGATCAAGAGAAACGAAGTCGATTTGGAGTAGGATGCCTCACTTAAGGAATGGTATGTTCATATCTTATATCATTGTTTCAATATGCTATGTGGGAAGGTGATTCCTTTAGTTTGACTATTATAACAACACAATTAGATCCAAGAAGAGACATGGGAACAAGAAGCATACATACTGGGGAATTGGTTGGAGTTTTTCTCAGTAGACACTTTTTAATGATTCTTGAGGATGATAAGTATGATATTGGGGAGTTTTTAATGACCCATATACCTAGTTGGATATTTTGACTTGGAATTTAAATTCTTTTTAAAATTGAATTTAGTCATGTGTTTCCTGTTTTAATTGAAATGATGTGGTTTGAGTGGAAGGAAATTGATTGGTCCATGTGACTATATAGGATCCAATATTATAATTCCCTAGGAAATACTTTGGATGGTGTTGAGTCCTCATTTGGTGTGATTAATGAAATTTAACATTAGTTTAGTAAGGGAAACCATGGGAACACGGCTTTACTATGTGACTAAAAGAAGAGATTTTAGATCAAATAGAAGGTTTTTTGTCATTTATTTCATGTGTATATCAATGGGTATAAGTGGTATGAAGAGTTTTGATACATAGGTTTTGAAATTATATTCATTCAGAATGAAAAGATGAAATGCACAGTTTTTTGCCTAAAGTACACAGTTTGGGTGCACAGTTATATAACCATGCATCTCAACTTAGGTATTATTTCATAGTTTATTTCATGGTTATTTAAACATGAAACCCATTAAAAATTGTGAAATTTGGTTTTTTAAAAGGGTGTTTAGTGGAAATGGGTTTCATTATATCTTGCAATAGGGAGCTCAACCCAAGGGGTTTTCCACTCATTTCTTCCATCGTTATTCATTCCTCAATGAATCATTGATCTATTTGTGGTCTTGTTCTTTCCTTGGTAAGGATAATGTTTTTATTTATTATTTCATTGGTTTCCACCTTCAATTAGTGGTAATTTCACTAAACATATTCTTTTCATCGCTTTAAAAATATTTCTTTTATTCTTCTGATCGGGGTGATTTTAGTTAGTATCTTTGAGGGAAAAGATTCTTTTTGGACTCAAGTTGGTGTACACTACTATAAGTAGTGATATATTGTGTAATTAGTGTGATTATACTTATTTGAGATTTTGGAATCAAATGTGGGAAACCAAATGGGGTGGTCCAGGTGATTGAAAATTAATGAATGAACCGGTATAAGTTATTGAGGTTGGGATGATCATTTTTCACAGACTAAACTAGTGTGGGGTGGGTTGACGATGTAATTTCTTGAGGATATAT
Source organism: Viscum album (assembly GCA_963277665.1). Taxonomy (NCBI): domain Eukaryota; kingdom Viridiplantae; phylum Streptophyta; class Magnoliopsida; order Santalales; family Viscaceae; genus Viscum; species Viscum album. Next base: position 1,497,929,113 of record OY728142.1, read on the forward strand.
TAATGGAAATGAATGATAAATAGAGAATTTCCCATTGTGGTCAATTGGATTTGTGAAATGGGGTATAAGGATATTGTCTCTCCTGTGGGAATTATTCAATGGGTGATATGGGTGTGTATAGTGACAATGGGTCACTATGAGTAAATTATATGCTTATTATGGAATTATTTGATTATGTTGTCATTATTATGATAGGTCATTGGAGCCAAGTTAATGATGAACCATTGGGGACATGAATAAGGAAGACCATTGGGGTCATTGGGTGTTGTCCATTGATTTCATTGAATTAAAGACCATTATAGCCATGGTTGAAATAACCATTAGGTTCATTGGTTATTAGATATCAAGTCCATGGAGTAAAAAACTATTGGGAACAAAGTTGAGATAGACCAATAGGTTTGTGTTCATTTGACCATTGGGGTCTCCAAGTGATCAAACATTAGGGTTGATGAGGGATGTGGCCAGTGGAGTTAGTGTACACCAATGGGTTTAAGGGATATGTTCAATGGGGTCAGTGCAGACCATTAGGGTGAGAGAGTTGTGGTAAATTGGGTTAGTGAAAACTAGTGGGGTCTGAGAGTTATGGATAATAAGTTTGGTGATGGGTTACTGGGGTTAATTCTTGATATGATCTATTGGGGTCAATATGTGATGTAGACCATTCATGTCATGCTATGATGGCCCATTGGTGATCAATCAAGGGTTTACATGATTAATTCATCAAAAAAGAAAAAAAATAGGGTAAGGTTTCATGTCTTAGTGACCTGGTTAACCATGAAGACCTAACTGGGGTGTGTACTTTGATCATGAGTTATTGAAAATGTGCTAGAGTTCTAGTTGTGATATCCTATTGGTTTTGTGGACTCACATCATGCACGTTCACATCAATACGAATGTATACTTTATGGTTTGTGATGTAGATAAAAACAAGATCCCTATAATAGGTGACAGTGGTGATTGTCTATGGGGATCGTACAGGGATAGAATATGTGTATTCTTATGATGAAATTATAGTATTGATTAGATATTTATTAATTTTTTGTGAGTTATATAAGGATATTTTATACAAGGGTGTGCAAGATTAACTGAACCGACCAAAACTGACCAAATGAACTAACTTAAACTGGTAAGATTTGGTTTAAATCGGTTAGTTTGTAGAAATTTGTTGATTAATATTGTATAAATTTATTTTTTGTTTTGGTACAGTTTTCATAACCATAACTATTACAAACTGAAACTAAACTATTAAATAAAATATATAAATATTTTTTGAAACTCAATGTGATGATTATTTTTATCCGATAAATTTTGAATATTATATAAATCATTATTGATATTTCATTATAATGGAATGTGATAAACATGCTACAATGACCTGAAAATTCCTTTTATGATTAATAAAAGAAATTTTTTCATAATGGTTATTTTATTAATTTTCACAATGGAAGTACATAGAAAGACTATTACAAAAAATAATATTATATGTCAAGTAATAATATTGATTACTAAAGCTAAGATAATAGGAATATTAAAACCAAAGAATAGTGACCACATAAGGGTATACTTCATAGGATCAACCTTTTCCATACCTTCCATAAAAAATATTAAAAGAAAAATAAACATTAGGAATATAATTGAAATTATCAAAGGAATTATAAAACCTTTGGGAATGAAGTAGTAAATGTTGATGTTTGGTGCTATATATAGGATGTAATTGGAAATATGACAGTTGGTATATGACTGTTACATTACTATTACATAATCATTGGTCAATATGACCATTGGAAATTATGACCATTGGTAGTATAGTCATTATAAAGTGATCATTATGATTAGTTTATATTAAGGGTAATGATAAGAGTAAATTAAATGTAGAAGTAAATGATGACCTCAACCAATAGGATCGTGTCTTTTGAAGACCATTTATCAGAACTTGGGAGGGAAGAAGAATCACTAGGGTTTTCCCTTGACCAATACCAAGTAGATATTTAATAAGTAAGGCTCAATAATAATTGACTACGGGAGAAGTTCAAGTTAGTGGAGAGAACCACTAGGTTAATGTTAGCTAATCCACCCCATGAAACTACCATCATTGCACACCTTACCCTTAGGTCATATGATAGTGTAATAAGGGGTTATATATCTAGACCTTAGTATCATAAAAGTGTAATTTCCATTATATAAATAAAATGGTTATTTATTTAATTACATTTTCATTATTATTTTATTTAATAAAATTCACATGAATGTAAGATGAATTTGATAAACATATTTTTTATTACAAATAAAAAATAATCGTATTTTCAGAAAATATATACAATTTTATAATTTAGGTATTCTAAATAAAATTTATTTTTATGAAAAGGTCTTATAAAATAATATTTATTTAAATATAAATGATAATATAATTTTATAATGTCCTATGAAATTTTTGTGTCAAAAAGTTGACTATGTTGTAAAAAATATAATTTTAAATAAATAAGAATTTTTATTTAAAAGTTAAAAGTCTCATATTTAGAAAAATATTTTGATAAAATAAAAATTATATTTGAAATCATTACATCAAAATTAGGTTATGGGGAAATGTTGAGAATTTTCTAAAATACTTTATTTTTAAGTGAATAATAAAAATACAGTTTTGTGTTTTTAATATGTTTTATGGCTTCATATATATGCAATAATTATGTAGTAATTAATTAAATAGAATAAATGACCAAAAATATTTTATTTTAATAATATTGTGTATTTTAATGGATTTAAATCAATTTTTAAACCTATAAATGACTTTCGAAAGTCTAAAATGGAAATTATGATTTTAAAAACTATATTTTGTGTAAAATTTACTTTTCCATGTATAAAGTAATATTAAAAAATTAATTTTGGTTCAAATGCAATAAAATGTTATAAAACATGACTTATATTTCTAAAACCATGGGTAAGACAATGGTTTTTCATTTTCCATAACCTGGAATTCTAAGACCTATATTTAGAAATTATTAAACAACTCCTCCTCTTTTACTATAAATACTCACTCATTCCCTCATTCCTCTCCATTAAAAATTTATTATTTGTGAAATTATTCTAACTCCCCTGTCTAAAGTTTCTCTAGGGTGTCTCCAAGGTCCTAAGGTTTCCCTCTCCAAGATTTAGGAATCTACTTACCAAGGTAAGGGAACTCTCCTCTTCTTCTTTTCCATTCAAGTGCCTCTTTTGTGGTATGCCTTCTAAATGTTGAATTACATTCTTTTCATGCACTTTTTATTATCTCATTAATTCAAAAATAATATTTTATCAATGGGATACCTTTGTCTCTTCTCATTATTCCCTTTACTTTTTTTGCCTAAATGAACCGAAGGCCTTCTTTTTTATTGATTTTTGATAACCCCCTTTTCAAGGGATGAGGGGGAACCCTTACAAGGACCATAGGCTTAGAGATTACATGACTCGTAGGTATTGGGAAATATACAGACTATACTTGGAACTTCTCCTCCTTGGATTCTTCATCGTGAAATCATCTCTCCACCTTTGTGTGGTTTGTTCGGCTAGGCTTCCCATGCAAGCACAGGCTAGTCCCGATGGAAATGTCATACCCTCTCTTTATGAAAAATCTGCTTAGCTTCTGCTCTGGTGAATGCACCTGCTCTGAATCCTCATTTAGAGTCTGCTCCTTGTAGAGTTTGCCTTATCATTTAAGCACAATTTCAGGCGACCTGAAGGCCTTGAGGTGTCCTGAAGGACTTGAGGTGGCCCGAAGGCCTTGAGGTGGCCTGAAAGCATTACTGGACCGAAGACCTTGGGTGGCCCGAAGGCCTTAAAGGACCCAAGGCACAAATCGGTGGCCCGAAATCCCAAATGGATGAATAGTTCTGACTGCTACAGTGCCAAACAGTGCCTGCTGCAGTACTGCTACAGTGACCCAGAAATTATGTCTTTGCCCAATTTTGAACTCAGGTCTCTTGGATGCACTTGTCTAGTCCTCACCAACTGGGCTGAGGCTCTTGTGAATTATTCCCTTAACTTAATCCACATTATATATCTATCATGATACCAAATTTGTTTCATGAATTTTTCTCTTTTACATGAAATATTCATATGTTATGAATACTCTACCCATTTCTCTATTCATGGGTATTCACCTAGATGTAACCATGATTTATTTATTAGAGTATTCCAAATATGAAACCTTCATTCCTTTCTCATGGGTTAAAAATGATGTAATGCTCATGTCGTTAAGCATTTAAAAATTTAATGAATTTTACATGAAACTCATTCATTTTTTCCCACGGGTTATTAATGAAATGTTTTCTTATGATCTATACAGAACACATTAATTTATACATATGAATGGTGCACCCTAATAGTGCTCAAATGCATTGGATAAAGAATTGATCACTATAGATGACATTTTTTATGATACCTTGCTGAATAACCTTAGTAATTATATTTTATGACACCTTTGTAATAATCTTTGGTGATATGCTTATGAATGTCACATTTTTATATTGTAACCACATTTCCATGTTATGATTCATGATCATTATATTATTACATGTATCATGTTCTTATGATCATTCCCTATTGTTATGCCTCATGATCACATGCTAAATATTTCCTTTTTTATTCCCTTATTGGGCTTTATGTCCACCCATTTCTTTTAATTATGTCCCCCGAATATGATATGTAGTAAAAGTAACCTAGGATGAATCTATAAATAATCCTTTTAAGTAGATTAGAACAAATTTTATGTTTTTTATATATTACGTTCCGAATTTCCAAGAAACTAAACCTAAAAATATCTTATATGTTATTAAATGTTGTACCATGTGATGAAAATTTTATGTATTAAAAGGGAAGGATATCATACATATTCTATATTTAAGTGAATATATTTCATCAAACCACATTCAAGTTGACCCCATGTAATAAAATCCCTTTAAATCAGTGTAATGTATTGTTATCATGGTTTTCTATCAAATCATTTCCTTCATTTTATTTAATTGATAAATTTTTCAGAGCTCTTTTATCTTTATTATTTGTTTTACCATGATCTTCATATTATCTTAGAACCCTTGTCTATGAAAGTATAGAGGTTTATGTGTTTTTATAAATAATTTTTGCATCATGTGATTTTTTTCTTTAATTGATTTAAACCGATTTTAACCAAGATAAACTAATCGGGTCAATTTATATCTATTCTTGGATAATCAATAGTTGGTTTTGGTTTTCTTACTGATTTTTTTCAATTAATTGGTTCAAAACAATGTCCTTAATTGTTCTAAACAAAACATGCACACCACTAGTATTATATTGGTTCAGTTGTGTGCTTTTTAAGGGGAAACAAGAATACATTAAATAAGAACCGCTAGTATAAAAATATCCTGCTAGGAGAGACATAGTCCACCCATACCTCTTCACCCAACTGATTGGAAAAGTGTGTTATGGAATGGGAAACTCGATTCTCATCCTTGTGAACAAAAGAAAAATAGAAATGCGGAAAACTCCTATATGCATAAAATTTTTGAACAAAAACAATACCATATGAATTCTAAGGAGAACACCCATGGTAAATAATTAAAATAATTAGGGAGCATTTTGATTCAAAGATGCAGTGGTAACATCCTTTTCCCTTCATCAAAATAATTCCAAAAATAAGTTCTTGGGATTTTTCAAGTTACAAGAAACAGTTGGCAATCATCGTGATGGTCTCTACAAACCATGCCCGTGGTAACTCCAAAATTAGGAAAAATAGAATCATCGATATTTATTTTAACCCAAGAAATTTCATCTAATCCATTTAGCTATAAAATAAATATTCATTCTTGTGTCGGCACACTTTTTAGTATTCCACCAGGATTCCAAGTTTTGTTGTGCACACTGAATCCAAATATTGTTAGGGATTATTTTGTGGTTAAAAATTTTATCATTATATTTAATCCAAATTATCCAAGTCTGGATACACACAATCTGAAAAAGATCCTTAGGAATTTTTTACTTCCAAGCCAAAAAAAGAGAAAGAGGGGGAGAAAAAAACATGTCATTCGAATTAAGGAATGGGTATGATCCGCTACCAAACACATGTATCATTGGCACAAAATAAAATGGCATAGATATTTTTTTATCCTCTCTTCTAAAAATCTGGAAAAAACTATTATCCACAACATACTTGCAAAAGAGATCCTCACTTGAGGGAAGATAATTATTACAACACTACCACCAAAAATCCTTGGAAGAAGATTGGAATCCCATATCACATTCCAACCCAAGATGAAATAAATAGTGTCATAAGACATTGAAAAATGATACCCATACTGAACAATGTAAACTCCATCCTTAGAAAAAATTCCAAAAATGGGTGTTAGGTGTTGGCACAAATAAAAAGGGAAAGGATGAGTGAAGGTTCCAGGTACAGCAGAAGAATATGATGTTTCATGAACAACTTTTCATTTTGTCATAATCGGTGATCAATCCAAGATTTACACAATGATGAACTTTGTAATCAATGGAATTGAATCAAAGAAAATAGACAAGGGATAGAATATCAGAAGTAAGCACAGGATCATCACATATTATTTATAATTAATTTAATCAATTAAATAATTACCTTGTGGGAATTATTTCTTCATTGATGGATCTGAAAACATATCTACATTGTAGAATCATTACGTTGTAGGAATCAAGAGCATATTCCCTCTAGAAATAATTAACATGTGTTCCAAAAATATATGAATGTCTCTAAAGAAATCTTTGGGTGCTAGCATGACCGATCCTAACACTTTTTTCATTCACTTTTGATCACAACAAGAATCACTTCCAAATCATTCTCCTTAATATCTCTAGACTCAAGAGTGGGAGGTGGAGGAAGATCGTTTTCTGTTCTTAGGAGTGTTCTTGGAGAGGGAGCTCTCTAGGGATTGAGAGAATTCTCTCTGGCTGTCATTGTGCACAACACAAATGAATTGGATCTCTTGGAAAAATAATATAATTGGGTTTAAATACCACAAGGGTTTAGAAATAAATATTTTCACAAGTTCCCTTTAATATTTATTTAATCCCTTGTGGAACCTCATGTCTAAAATAATAATATTTTTATTATTATTTCCTCAACATGTGCTTAGATTGAGAATTAAATTAAATATTATTTAATCAAATAATATTCAATATATATTATTTCTCACTAGACCTAAAAACATTGTTCTCTATGCCTCTACAATATTTATCAGGCCTTGAATAATGACTATTTATTTCATAAATAAATATAACTACATTATTCTCCAATAAATAAATAAATGTTATATTCATTAAATTGAAGATAAATATTTATTAAATATTCTGCTCACATTATATTCTCTCAAGTAACTGGTGACAGAATATATGTGATCAAGCAAACATGAATAATTATTAAACTGCATATGGGAATAATATTTATTGAACTTTTTAAATAATAAATAATATATTATTATTTAACTGAGATTATGGATACACTTAGTGAGTGACCCTCTAGGCCTCTTTTTAAATGGTATTAGGTGAAGCAGCCTAAAGTCCAAGGCTAGAATCTAACGACACAACAAGGCACCCATTGTGAAAGAAGTTAATGCCACAATGACATAATACCTCATACAGATGCTCACTGTGTAATATATTCCTTTAATCGTGATATCTCTAATCAAGTAGGTTGAATGGTGGTGTCATCAACCTATGTGCTTGATGTATCTTTCTTTGAATTTATGTAAATTGAACTTTCCTATAGAACACCATAGCCATGGATTTATTTAGGCTATATCATTTACATAAAAGGGCTTGAGATATCAATTTTTTTTAAAGAAAAAAAGGGGGAAATACTTGTATTATTCATTAATATAATATTACTCGTGACACACCCAACGTATCCAACCTCACTGCGAACATCTGTCATCGTGGTTTTCATCAATACATCAATGTACGTGACTTATAATATTCATTAATAGTTATCGTAAATTCTAAGTATCAATACCCACATATGTAGATATGAACATTCAATGACACATATGAATGTGGATTTCCTATTTGTGGGTCTCGTTCTCATAATATCCTACACCAAATATTACTAAGGGTGTAAACCATAAGAAGGTGTCGCAAAGTCCTATGAGTCTTCACCCCTAATATCCTATATCATTTGTGTCCCTCAAATGATATCATTCATCTATAGAACATATATTTAAGAATAGTGTCGTAGCACCTCAGGTTCTCATCATAGTGGGGAACTATTATGACCTTTTAGTGTGACAGCTACTCATAGGACATTATCACATTCTATGTTATGTAGAATAACAATCATGATGTAATAATAAGTTTATAAATATTCAAAACTATGAATACAGGTTATCATAAAGTACATAGAATTTGGTTCTAGGGAATCAACTCCAACAGAATCCAACTTGCACTAGATCCAACTACTAACAACCTTCAGTCCACTAGCTCTCACATGATACTCATACTTTTACTAAGATGTGATTTTAGTAAAAGGGTCCACCACATTCTCTTATGTGGGTACTATGATTAATTCAACTTCACCCCTTTGATATAAATCCATCAATAGGTGATACTTCCAGATTGTATGCTTTATTCGTTGGTGTAACCTTGGCTCTTTTGTAAGAGTCACTGTTATAGTATTATCCCAATACAATGTTAAAGAGTCTTTACTACTAGGTACCACATCAAGTTCTTGGGAAAATTTCCATATCCAAATGGATTCCTTGGCTACATCAGAAGCCGCTATATACTCGAACTCCATTTTAGAATCAGCAACAACTAGCTGCTTCAAATTCTTCCAGCTCACAGCTCCTCTATTGAGACAGAAAACATATCCTGACTATGAATTCAGATCATTGTGATCTATTTGAAAACTAGAATCAGTATAACCCCTGATTACTAGCTCTTCATCTCCTCCATACACCATGAACGTATCCTTAGTTCTTCTCAGATACTTGAGGATAGCCTTAACAGCAGACCAATGTTGTTCTCCTAGAACTTCTTGATATCTTCCTACCATGATCAATTCATAGGAAACATCAAGTCTAGTACATAACATGACATACATGATTGATCATATTGCTAAATCATATGGGATCTTACTCATTCTCTCTTTCTCCTGTTGTGTCTGAGGACACATTTTCTTGGAAAGATGTAAACCATGTGACACTAGAACCAATCCCCTCTTGGATTTTTCTATACTAAATCTCTTTAGTATCTGGTCAATGTATGTACTTTGACTTAGTCTAAGAAGCCTCTTGGGTTTATCGCAAATGATCTTTATCCCGAGAATATGAGTTGTTTTACCTAAGTCTTTCATGGAGAAACATTTGTTTAACCAGTCCTTAATATACTATAATATTGGTATGTCATTTCCAATAAGTAATATGTTATCTACTAGGATAATGATTGCATTCCCACTAAACCTCTTATAAACACATGTATCGCATTCATTCTTAATGAAACCAAATTCTTTTATAGCTTCATCAAATCAAATGTTCCATGACCTGGACGAGTTCTTCAATCCATAAATGGATCTCTGCAACTTGAAAATATTTTTGGAATCACCTGGAGTCACAAACCCTTATGGTTGTGTCATATAGAAATCTTCCTAAATGTTCACATTAAGGAAAGTAGTTTTTATATTCATCTTCCAAATCTCATAGTCATGGTAAGATGCTATAACAATTAGAATTTTGATTGATTTAAACATGGAAACTGGTGAAATGGCTTCATCATAGTCAATTCCTTGATGTTTTTTAAACCCTTCAGCCACTAGACTTTATTTATAGGTATTTAATTTACCTTCCATGTTTAATTTCCTCTTGAATACCCATTTTCACCTTGCAGGATTTACATCAACTGGCGCATCGACCAAAATCCAAACTTGGTTTTGATACATGGAATCCATTTCAAAATTCATGGATTTTTTCCAACTTGCATCTTCTAATCTCTCTACTTCCTCTTTATAGGAGAGAGGTTCATCATTGTCAACTAATAATGAGTCACCATCTTTGATGACTAGAAAACCATATCTCTCTGGTTCTCTTACCTCTCTTGTTCTCCTACACATTACTTGTGTTTTAGGAACTACTTCTTCCACGGGGACCTATGGAATATGTTCTTTTACCAACTCTTTTGTATCCTAAGCATCAACTTCATTGAAATTAATCTTTCTTCCACTATCCTTTTTGAGGATGTGCCCCCTCTCAAGAAAGGCAGCTTGTCTAGCAATAATTGGTTTCTTATCTGAGGGGTTGTATAGGTAGTATCCATTTGTTTCCTTAAGATACCCTATAAAGATACACTTTGTGCCTAGAGGTGCTATTTTGTTTCCTGAGAAGGAATTAACAAATGCCTCATAACCCCATGCATGTGTATGTGACAAAATGGGTTTCTTTCCACTCCATAACTCAAAGGGAATTTTTTTTATGCTTTAGTTGGTACTCGGTTTAATGTGTATTCCATAGTTTTTAATGCATATCCCCAAAAGAATAATGCAAGATTTGCATCACTCCTCATCTACCTTACCATGTCTAACAAGGTATGGTTCCTCCTTTCACTAACATCATTCCACTATGGTGTGTAAGGTGGAGCGAGTTGAGATAGAATCTCAAACTCATATAAAAGTTCAATAAACTCTTGGTTAAGATATTCACCACCTTGATTTGATCGAATCTTCTTTATCTTCTTTCCATGTTGATTCTCTACTTCATTCTTAAATTCCTTGAATTTCTCAAAGGACTCGGATTTATACCTCATCAAGTATACATAACCATATCTACTCAAGTCATTAGTAAAATTTATGAAATAAGAATACTCACCTCTAGCTTCTACTGAAAATGGTCCACACACATCAATGTGTACCAATCCTGGAAGCTCTGTGACCTTTTCACCATGTCCATTGAATGGAGATTTGGTCATTTTTTCTTGTAAACAAACATGACATCTTTCAAGTGGTTTTAGATCAGACGAGTCTAAGTAACCATCTTGAAAAATCCTTATCAAATGCTTCTCGTTTTCATGACCAATATGGTGATTCCATAGTTGGGTGTTATATGAGTCGTGTGAACATGGTTTGTTATCAATTTCCAATACTTGGTTTTCATAATTTAATACATAAAGAACGTTATTTAAATGTGTCATACCATAACATATGTTGTCTTTATAAAAGAAATAACTTTTATTTCCAAACATGAAAATAAACCCATCTTCATCTAGGCATGATACATAATTTATGTTCTTAGTAACGATTGGTACATAATAATAATCTTTTAAAATCAAAATCATTCTCATTGGAAATGAAAGGTGGTAGTCACCAATGACTAGAGTATCCACCCTCGCACAATTGGAAGCATGTAGATCCACCTATCCTCTAGCAATATTTCGAAATATACTTGGTTCCTACATTTGGATTCAAATGTGATCACCACAAGTTGCATCTAATACCCAATGTGTAGATATTGAAATATTACACTCGATAACAAATGCACCTTTAGCTTCCCCTTTCTTCTGGGTGCAATTATTATTACTGTGGACTTTCTTTCCACATGAAAAACATACTACCTTCTTTTCTTTGATCTGCCTCTGGATCTTCCTCTTCTTAGAAGGATGGTGCTCGGGAGATTTAGACTTGTTATGAGTCTTGGGCCCCTTCACCTTTCTCTTCATTTTATTATTCACTATAATGATTGTGGGTTTATCACGCCCCATGTCCTTATCCACTTGGAGAATCAAAGTAAGAAGTTCTCAAAGATTCTTCTCATTATTGCTCATATTATAATTAATAATAAAATTGGAGAAGGTCTTTGGAAATGAGGAAAGTATAGGATCTATACACAACTCATCTAGGAATTTAATCCATAAGATGTCTAAGCATTCAATGTAGCCAATAAGTTTGACTACATGAGGCACGGGTGGCATAGACTCTCCAAGATTAGTTGTAAACAAATCATTAGAGATATCATATCTCTTTTTTCTTGTCTTCTCTTGATAGAGATCTCGAAGGTGATACATCATGCTATATGCATTCATGTCCTCGTGTTGCTTCAAAAGCTCATTGGTCATGGATGATAGCATGAAACACTGAATATTTATAGCATCGTCCAATTTTTTCTCATTGAGAGACAACTCTTCCTCACTAGCCTCATTTTCAGGCGTTTTAGGAATAGGTTCTTCTAGCACATACAATTTCCTTTCATGGCAAAGGATAACGCATAAGCGCCTTTTTCACTCTTGGAAATTTGTGTCGGTGAGAAGGTTATCCTTCTCAAGTATGGATCGCAGTGATATGTTTGATTTCATTTTTATTTTTGTTTCTACAAGTAAGATGAACAGAGATTTAGTACTTTATCTGATAAGATTTATACAAATAAATAAATACTATATTTATTAATCTCCCGCTATTTTATTGAAACCCAATAGTCCTCACCATTGGATTCGGAATATTCTATTGCTTGGACATTCTAGTGGAAAGGATCCATATTCCCCTTCTTATTGCCCCAATTTTGGTTGGTCAAGAAACTTGAATGGTTTTAGGTAGGCATTTCAAATTTCAACTACATTAACTCACAATTCCTTGATCTTTTGAGTAGACTCCCCAATCCTAAAATCCTTAAATTGAATTTCCTCAACTCTTGCCTCTTAGTTACACCAAGTCCTACTTTGGTAGTCAACCCTTGATGTGAACTAAGTTAAGTCAACCCAAAACTTCATGTTAGAATTCAATGATAATTGAAAGCACCCCAACTTTGGTTGGTCAATCACTTTGAACTATGGTTCGATTTTAACTGAAGTAGTGGAAGGCTATACCAACTTAATATATATAATTGAGGGGTTTTCTCTTTTATGTGTAGATTTCTAATTATTATCTTTATCACATACTTGTTAATATTTAATGGATTTACTTAAGTGATTAACCATGTCTTAGATAATATTTACACATAAGCCAATTTATTTTAGTTTTATCTTGCACGCTTGTTAATTTCATTAATGTATGTGATCGCGACAAAACATCCATAATGAAATAACCATGCAACTTGATAGAAATATAATAATAAAGTGGTATGATCATGATCTATTACTAATGGTTAGTTTATCTAGTGGTTGATAAACTAACCGTTGACCTAGGGGAAAAACACATTGAACCAATTAAGGTTCATGTTACAACTTTCCACCTGTCCACCTCTCTCTCTCTCTCTTGGATTGATTTTGACTTGGCTCCAAACTTGAACCGACTCCACTAGCTTGGGGGATCCATCCATTACGTATTATTTTATTCACACGCAGATGAGGGGAAAGGGGTTTACATTATAGAAACCATGGGCACGCAAGCCCGTACATAATGAGATGAGAGATAACACACATGCCACCAATTTAATTTAATAATAAATTAAATGAAATCAATCACATAAAAAGGTATGGTCTATTCTCATGATCATACACATACATGTAATGAATTACGCATTTAATAAAACTAACATTCAATTCTTAATCATTCTTATTTAAGATCAATCGTGCTCGAATCAATTAATTATATTCTTTAATTAATCAATTATTTTATCTTAACTCTCATCCAAATTTCCTTGAGATTATCATTTATAATAATTTTAAGCAAATTAAATAAATTTATTTAAAATTAATTGTGTACATAAATATACCTTATAGGCAACACAGTGAATACTCTTCTGAATCCGCCTAACATGTATTATACTCATATACAGTTTACTCTTATGACATATGTTATACACGACTTATCACGTACTTTCATGATGTGTACTATCAATTTAATGATTACACAAATTGCATGATATTTCTATAATGTGTTGTACTTCAATATACGTAGAGTAATATCTGTCATATGACTCACACATGATATGCAGATCTGAACATTACACAGAAATTAATTAAACATTTTTATATATATATGTGTGTGTGTGTGTGTGTATATATTAAAACCCATCGTGTGGCGTGTCCTATCAACTTAATGATCACATGCAAGCACATATTGATAGGGTTCACATAGTATAATAAATTAATTTTAATTTTTTGTAATTTGGTATAAGTACACTGCATGTATAAGCGAGCTACACGGCGTGTACGTCTCTCATCATCTATCTGAGGCACATGCCTAGGGACTCAGTGTGTAAATTTTTCCTCATAAAAATTGGAGTACACAATGTGTACAAGGGATACATGGTGTGTGGTCTCCGAGTTACACGGTCACCAGTCAAGTAGGCCAAGTATGAAAATACACGGCCCATTTGTGACTTAAAGGACTACATGTCGTGTACATGGGCTACACGGCGTGTACTCTAGTTGACCATGTGTCAGGCTAGGTCGATCAACACGCAGTGTAAGAAATCAAATTCTATGCATGTATTCAATTCACATAGTTTGAATTAATTCCGAATTAATTCCTAGTGCATTGAACACTAGTACATGGCGTGTAACTCTGGTTATATGGCGTGTACTCCTGTGTTATCCAGTTCGAATCCTCAGCACCTCCGGATGAGTTCTTCGATTTTATTTTATTTATAAAATTAATTGATTCGATTAAATCTACGAGAAAAGAAAGAGGAAGAAGAGAATCTCATAATTCGGTTTAAAGAACGATTAAAATTGAATTGAAAAATAAATCACAAATACGTATATCAATCAACAATCCTTAAATAATTATAAATAATTATGTGACGACTTTGATGCCACTTGAAGGTTCTGGGCACAGTGGAAGCGTGCGATGGGTCATACCCAACTTTTTTTTTGTCATGATCATTCATCAATCTGAGATTTACACAACGATGAACGTCGTAATCAACGGAATTGGATCAAAGAAAACAAACGAGGGATAGAACGTTGGAACCAAGCGCAAGATCATCACATATTATTTATAATTAATTTAATCAATTATAGAATTACCTTGTGTGAATTCTTTCTTCATTGATGAATCTAACAACAAATCTACATTGTATCGTCGTTGCATTGTAGGAATCAAGAGCAAATTCCCTCTAATGGTGATCCACATGTGGTCCAAAAATCTACAAACGTCATCATAGGAATCTCCGGGTGCGAGCACGGAAGATCCTAACGCTTGCGTCGTTTGCTTTTGATTGCCACGAGAATCACTTCCAAAGCGTTGTCCTTGATCTCTCTAGACTCAAGAGTGGGAGGTGGGGGGAGATTTATCTTCGTTCTTGGGAACGTTCTTGGAGAGGGAGCTCTCTAGGGCTTGAGAGGATTCTCACCAGTTGTCATTGTGCACAACACAAATGAATTGACTCTCTTTGAAAAATAATATAATTGGGTTTAAATACCGCTAGGGTTTAGAAATAAATATTTTCACAAGCGCCCTTTAATATTTATTTAATCCCTTGCAGAACCTCGTGTCTAAAATAATATTATTATTATTATTTCCTCGACATGCGCTTAACTTGCGAATTAAATTAAATATTATTTAATCAAATGATATTCAATATATTTTATTTCTCACCGGACCTAAAAACTCTGTCTTTCATTCCTCCACAATATTTACCGGGCCTTGAATAATGACTATTTATTTAATAAATAAATATCACTGTATTATTCACCAATAAATAAATAAATATTATATTCACTAAATAACAAATAAATATTTATTAATTATTCCACTCGCATTATATTCTCTTGAATAACCGACAATAGAATATATGTGATCAAGCAAACATGAATAATTATTAAACCACGTGTGTGAATAATATTTATTCAACTTATTAAATAATAAATGATAATATATTATTTAACTAGGATTTTGGATACACTTAGTGTGTGACCCTCTAGGCCTCTTTCTCAGTGGCATTAGGCAAAGCAGCCTAAAGTCTAAGGTTAGAATCTAGCAACATGTCAAGGCACTCGTAGAGAAAGAAGTTAATGTTGCAACGACGTAATACCTCATATGAATGCTCACTGTATAATATAATCATTTCATCATGATATCTCTAATCATGCAGTTTGCATGGTGGCGTTATCAATCTATGTGTTTGATATCTCTTTCTTTGACTTTTCGGAAATCGAACTTGCCCATAAAACATCATGGGCATAGATTTATTTAGGCTATATCATTTTTATCAAATGGCCTGAGATATCAACTTCCGTTAAAGAACAGAAGAGACAAATCATTCCTCGCATTATTCATTAATGCAATATTACTCATGACGCACCCAACATATCTTACCTCACTGCGAACATCTATCGTCACAGCTTTTGTCAATACATCAAAGTACGCAACTTATAATATTCATTAATAATGATCTTAAAGTCTAAGGATCAATACACACATCCGCAGATATGAACATCTAATGACACATGTGAATGTGAATTTCCTACTAGCGGGTATCGTTCTCATAATATCCTACACCGGATATTACTAATGGCATATACCAGGAGAAGGTGTCTCAAAGTCCTATGAGTCTTCACCCCTGATAGCATGTATCATTTGTGTCACTCAAATGATATCATCCGACTATATAACATATATTTAAGAATAGTGTCGTAGCACTTTCTGGTTCTCGTCATAGTGTGGAACTATTGTGACATTTTAGTGTGACAGCTACTCTTAGGACATTATCACATTCTATGTTATAATACAGGTCATCATAAAGTATATAGAAGTTGGTTCTAGGACACCAACTGCAACAATGAGAGCTTTATTTCTTTCATTAAAAATGCTAAAATCTTCTCATAATTCCAGTAATGTCCCTCATCTGTGTTGTGAGTTTGGGTGCCCTAGACCCAACTTAAGTAGTACTTTTCAATTACCATATCATGTATACAAAGAGTTATGCATGATGTATTATTACCATAATAGTGTTACAACTTCTACATACACTATTTACATGGTAATGTTCTTAGATTATTTATTGTATCAAAAGGCTATAGCAGTTCTCGACTATAATGAAAATTTTGGGATACTATGACAATAATCTTAAGCATATATCTTATAGTCTAGATACAGCATACTGATGGGACACAGATGATGTATAACTATTAAATGTTGGGGGCTCATAAGCATTGAGATTTCTTTTCATGAAGTTCACACCTGGTGATCTTAAGTAGAGGATATGATGAGGACTGACCCGAAAATAGCAGCAACACATGTTACGCATGTCATTGGATGTTCATATCTACTTGCATATGTATTGATCTCTCAACTTAAGATCGTTATCAATGTGTATCATTTGACCACATGCTTTGATTCATGATGAAAAGCATAATAATGTATGTTCATGGCGAAGTATATTGTGTTGGGTGCATCATTGGTGGCATTGATTGAATGATCAAGACCGAATTTGCCGCTTCTGAAAGGAAGAAGATATCTTTTGTCGCTTGACTGAGATAGTAGTGACTTGACTAAATCCATGGTCGTGCTAGATGAAGGCGTGTCCATCTGATACAGTCAACAAAAGATAAATAAAGCATTAAAGGATGATGACACAAAGTATGCATCATGCTTTATGTGATACTGTGAGATAAAGATATCATATTACATAGTGTGTGTTAGTAGGAGGTTATTGTAGTTATGACTTCTTTTTAGGGATCATGGCGTGTTGCTAGATATCATTATTGATTATGATTATGAATCAGTATTATCGAGATAGAACCTAAAGGGTCACACACAAAGTGTATCCACAAGTTCCATCGATTCAGATGAATCATAGTTTTGGACGAAGTGGATCCCACGTGCATGGGCCGATAAACATTTGGGTTTGAACGATAGCAAATAATTAAATTAATAAATCCAATTATATATTATTCCAGTTTATAATAATGAGAAGTGAATTTATTTCTCAAGGTATTGACATGTTATTTGAGTATAAAAAGTGAATGTGAGAAAAATAGTTTTTCGAACAAATATTATTTATTAAACATATTAAGGAGAAATGAACCGAGTTAATGGCTCATAAATCATCATGTGACATTTAATAGTGTCACAAGTTAGTGGTGAAATATTTATGACATGTACGACATGTTTACTAAATCATTCATGTCATTTTGGGTTTGTTTAAGAGGTTTAACTTATCTTAGAGCTTGAATGCAATTTTCAAGAGTTTGAACCTAACTATTTAAGCTCATTTTTGAGCCATGAATAAGTGATGGCACTATTTGCATGAATTTCTCTCCTCCCACTCATTGCTCAAGATTTAGAGAGAGAAGCCGAGAAGAAGAACAAATGAGTTGTATTAGGACTATTACGACTCACCTTAGCTCCATGGATCGCACCTCTTGCAGCCGCATCTCAAAGAAGTTTTGAAAGCATATAACAAATAAAATAAGTAGGGAGATAGGATCATCATAAGACCCCTAGTGGGAAAAAAGTTGTATGTGATTCCATTGTTGACAAAATCAACACCTTTTGGCGTACGGAAAGGCGCATCTAAAGTCATGTGACGCACATCAATCCCCACCGTCAAACAAGCCGCAGTTGATCAGCAGCACCATCTGTAATATAACCAGCCATGGCTGGCTTCATCACCTTCAGCTCAAAAACACCATCACATGTGCATTCACTAGCTGCCCACCCAACCCGCCCACCTTCCCTCGGATCTGCCTCTGGAACCTTGCCCCAAACCTGCAGATGCGAGGCTGCAACGGATGCACAGTTCTCACCCACGCAGGTGACCGCGATGCCCTCTGATCATTCACCATGGCATTCAAGCGTGACGGCCCAAACCGCAAGCCACCCATGTTCATCCTCTGATGCACTTCATCTTCATCCGAACCCTCCATCTCCTGAATCCCCGCGCTGCGCAGCACTCTACTCGCCTCCTCCGTCAATCCAGTCATGCCCCAAGCTTCCGCAACCAGCACAACCGCCGTCTTCTCCACCCGAACGCCACGCGCCGCCATTGTCTCGAGCACCTCCTCGGCTTTCCATGGCTGCTTTGCCTCTCTGTACCCCCAGATCAGGGTCTCGAACGTCTTCAAGTTGGGGGACACGCCGTGCCTGCACATCCGATCAAAAACCCCGGTGGCGCATTCCATCATGCCAGCGCTGCACCACCCGCTGATGACTGTTGTGTAGATCACGACATTCGGAGACAGACCTGCCTTTTCCATTGCCACTACGACTTCCTCGGCTTTCCCAGGCTCCCGCGCACGTGCATAGCCCTTGGCCAGGATGCTGTAGGCATGGATGTCCGGTTCAATGCCGGCATTCACCATATCATCGAAGATGGCCTGGCACCTGTCCATGAAACCCGCAGCGCTCCAGGTGTTCATGATGGTGCTGAACGTCACCACGTCTGGTTTGACTCCGTAATCTCCCATCAATTTCAGAACCTGCCATGGCAATGCGAAGAAGAAGACCCTGTTTGTTAGGAAGGATTAACGATTACCTAAATGAAGCTTCACGGTGTCAACCCCATGCTTCTCTAATGAACAAATGTTAAGATACCGTTTTCATCCAGAAAGTTAACAGAAAATGTTGAAATTTAGAAAGAAAAAACTTGTCCCTATCCCTTCAAAAATGCACAAAATATCAACAAATTACTGAAGGAAAACTAAATGTGCATCCTACCTGTAGCAGATGAAAATCGTTATAACAGCCTTATCCTATATTTGTATTTATAATCTTGCATTTAAATATATTTGGACTGTCTTATTTATTTGCTTGCCAAGCCCATTGGGTTAGAGAAACCTCTCAAATTGTAATCAGTTTTTGTAAATTCAGATAAAATATATTCTCCAATATTTCACATGCAATGTCATTACAAAAGGTGGATAAATGGATGGTTAACTGAATGATTAACCGAAAACCGGATTAAAAATAAGTGAATGGTTAGAATAAAATGGTTTTGGCTAATAAAAATTTTATTTTGATTAATAACCAAAATATTTTTTTGTTGGTTTTGATTATTAATTTTGTTAGAGATTCACTTGACCTGAGTCTCACATCGGACTTGCGGTATTATGTGATCTTTATTATTGATTATAAAGACACCAAGGTCTCCTTTAAAGAGGCATCTTGGGTATTCGGTCTGTGATTCGGTTATTCACTTTTTTATTTGTTAATTAAATGTCTTTATTTTATATGCTTTTTTGTTTTAAGTCTGTTTGGCAGCTGTCAAGTGGGAACTGCCCACTGCACATCCGCAGTCCTCATGTTCTCCCTGTTTTGCACGCCTTGTCTGCCTCCCTCACATCTTGATAGGGCTCTCGAGGTTCCCCTCCCCTTCCGACGCCAACGTCTCTGTTCAAGAAACCCCAAATGCCTTCCGCTTCGCCGCCCCCCGCCGACGCCGAGGGGTTGGATGTCCGCGCCGAGACGATCGAGATCTACCCGGGCATCACGAAGGTCGTGATTAGGGGATTCCTCGATCAAATAGCGCCGCACAATTCGGGGGCAAGAGAGCATGGCAGCAGATTGCGGATTTCCTGGTTTTATTCGAGCAGTGGAAAGAGCAACGCTTTTAGGGTTTCGTGAGACCCTGGTTTTCACCGGGTGACAGGGCAGCACATCGAGAAATCCCGTGCAGCGTTTGTGGCAAAGGGTTTCACTCGCCCCAAGCTCTCTCCACCCGCATGAGGATCCACTTGGAAATGGTGGAAGAAGATGAAGAGGAAGAAGGCTGAGTCTCGAGTTCCTCTGGCGCGCTGGAACTCTGTGAATCTGAGGAGCAGAAGCCCATGAACGATACATGCAGCTTACTGGAAAATTAGCTTGTCGCTTCTCCCATGCCTGAAGAAGGGGAAGCGGACGGAGCCGATTCAGAATCTGCCGTCTTCGTTGCAAGAAAGAAACCCAGGGCCGGTGACGGGGATCCCGAACCGGGCGTCCATTGTCCGACGCGGCAGTGCAGTGTTCCTCCATATCTCAAGAACTTGATGCTTACAAGCAGGAGAAGGGAGGCAGATTCAGTTGCAGGAGCTACAGCAAGTGCTTCCATTCCCTCGTTCTTGGGCCCGGAGAACGCAAAGTCTGGTTCACAGCATACGAACATGGATCGCAGTGGAAATCTTGGATTGTGACAGATCTGGACAACTTGAACAGATCTTAACAGGTGACAATCTTGAAGGCGTACCTCGCAGAACTCCAGGACGAAGATTTCAATGGCTCGCAACAATCTGCTTCATCGACAAAGGTTTGGCCGAACCCGGTAAGGGGGTTCCGGTCCTATTCTTGTTTTTTCCTTTGTTGGTTTTTTAGACTGTCATTGCTATTGATAGTTTTTTATGTGTTTCTGATCTTGTTATGTCCAGTGTTGTTGCCTTCTGCTTCTTGTACTCCATCTATTCTTGCGTAGTGAAAAACCACTGATGTTCCTACCCCGTGCACGTAGGCCCATTGACCAAAGCACGTTACATCCTTGTGTCCCTTTTACTGCTTTCCGCAATTGCTTTTGTCGACCTGTAAATTGCTGAACAATGCTTCTTGAATTAATTCTGATTTTGAAATTAATTGTTTTAATTAGAAGCTGTTTTGGATTTCATTGTTGCCCCGTTAATATTTCATGCTAATGGTGTAATTCTTATTGCAAGCTTGATTACTCATGTATTAGCCACTGTCATATGTTTTATGATTTACTCTTGGCTTGTGCATTTGTCAATGTCGTATATGTGATTCCGTATTTTGAGTTCGCAAGCTTTTTTTGATACCCAATGGATGCAGGCTAGTCGAATGGGAACTGTCTTGCGCAGCGCACCCCCCCCCCCCCACACACACACGGTCCACTCTATATATCATTCAACATGGTATCAGAGCGGGTTCTCTAACTCTAACCATTCCTCCCTCCATCACTTTTTTTTTCTTGGAGCACACCTAGGTTTTTCCCCGTTGGAGGCGGCGGCCTCAAGCCTTTGGCCACAGGCCACCGTCACTACAATGTCGCCCCCTGCCTCTCCCGGAAGAGCCCTTGCGCGCCGCTCCTCCCTGACGGACAAGCCCCATCGCGAGCGCCTCATGTGTGTCGCCCTCCATGCGCAACGGCTCCTCTGTGCGCGATACCCCTTCCCCGGTCGTCTCTTTCGCAATCCCTACCTACGCGACCCCTACTTGCACGACACCTCTTGCGCAACGCCACATCCTCGTCGCGCGTCCCATCCTGCGTGCATCCCTCCCAGACAACACCTTCGGACGTCTCCCTACCTGCGCGACTTCTCCTCCGGCAGCAACCTCCCAACACCAACCCCCTGCAGGTGCCCCAGCACACGGCCCGCACCCAATCTACTGCGGACCCGCCTCCCTGCTCGCCATCCTGCGCCTTCAGCAACATCAGGCGAGCCACCCTCAACCATCCATGCACCAGCTCTCTGTGCGACTTCGCACCTTTGTGCGACGCCCTCATCTCCAACCGCGACACCCCTTCTGCCTGTGCGCATCATCAGCAGCGATCGCTCCTTTTAGCAAACCAGGCGCCTCCTCCATCCAGGCGACCTCCCCTGCTCGCCCTCCTCCTACACCTTCAACAAAACCAGGTGAGCCACCCTCCACCATCCAGGCGGCGGCTCTCTGTGCGGCTCCGCACCTTTGTGTGATGCCCTCATCTCCAACTGTGACACCCCTTCCACCTGTGCACATCATCAGCGGCGGTCGACCCTTTCAACAAACCAAGCGCCTCCTCCATCTAGGCGACCTCCCCTGCTCGCCCTCCTACACCTTCAACAAAACCAGGCGAGCGAGCCACCCTCCACCATCCAGGCGACCCCCCCTGCTCGCCTCCTCTCCTCAGGCATCAATCACTCGACGCACCTCCACCCAGATCAGCGACGGTCCCCGAGCTCCTGCCCAACAGTCGTGGAACTCCCTACGTGTTTGCACCTCAGCTTCTTCAAATTTGCTCCTTGCTCGTATACATTCTGCTGCAAAATGAATTATTTGTCTCTATCAGGTTCTCTGTTTCCTGTTGTTCGTCAGACCTTTGTTGTCAACCACATTTTAGGGTCCTCAAATTCAGACGTCGTTTCACCTTGGCAATTTGAGTTCGCAAAGTCGGGCGCCGTTTCACCCGACCGTTTTGAGGTCATTTTTCGGTCGCCGTTTCATCCGGCATCTTGAAGCAAGGGTCGTCTCAAGCAAGGGAGCATGAGAGTTCTACGATGATCATCTTTCCTTTAGCAGTCATGGGCAGAAGCTCAACAGGTGGGGCACATCCAGTGGGCAGTGCATTATTGAGAGGGAGCGGCCATGGCAGTTTATATTTTCTTATGTTTTGTCTTGTTGTGTCATCAAGTTGGGTACGTCCAACTTGAGGGGGGGTGTTTGCAGTGTCTGTTGATTGGTTTGTTTTCTTTGTGTTTTGGTTTATTTAATTATGTGTCCAAACTAGGTACACCTAGCTTGAGGGGGAGTGTTACAGGTTAAATTGACCACAGTCCCACATCGGACTTGAGGTATTATGTGTGATCTTTATTATTGATTATAAATAGACACCAAGGTCTCCCTTAAATAGGCATCTTGGGTATCCGGTCCACTCTATATCATTCAACAAATTTTAATAATTGAAAACCGAGAAGCTGACCAAATTAATACTATTTTTAAATTTTATTAATTTAATTTTCAAAATAATATACGCAAGATTGTATTGGAGCAGGTTACATATTTAGTTTGACCAAAAAACATTGTCAGCCCGGTTTCTGAAAAAACCTTTAAACTTAAATTATAAAAAAAAAACGCTTAAATAAGCGGCAGGAATACATTTTTTCAATGATATGGAAACACTTGAACATGAGCACTTATCATAAGGGATAATATGATAAGAGTTTTCAGTGAGTGGTAAGTGTTATAATCAGTCTTCAATAAATGTTGTCAGAAGAAGCCTTAATATCATTTCGATAATATTATCGTGTTGTTAAGTGATAATGATAACTCGACCATCAATAAGCGCATGAATCCACAAAAAGATGATATTGTCATGCATCTCACAAACTATGCATAGCATACAATTGCACCGAACGTAAAGCTTCCTTTGGTTTTAGAAAAAGTTTTCTATATTTATTTTACAAAAAAGAATTAGAAAATATATTGGGATTATAGAAAAGGCATTGCTTAGAATGTGAAAATGAAAATGAGAGATTTCAAAAAAAACTATTTTCAAATTTCCGGAAAATGAAAATAAGTGTTAAATCACATACTTTATTGTTTTCCTCCATTATCCAAAATATTTTTAATCCATTTTTTGAAAAATGAAAAACAGGAAACATTTTCCAAAACCAAACACACCCGATTATCAATCAAGCAGCAGTTATTGTCAGACTAACCTCGTCAACCCCATCTTGATCTGTAATGTCCAGAAAACCTTTGATGAGCGAGTTGAAAACAACAAGATTTGGCTGCAAATTGAGATTCACCATCATGTGCACAATGTTCAAAGCATCCTTGGTCTTCCCTTCATTACAATAGCCCCTTATAATGATGCCACATGTCCGTTCATTCGGGCGTATATTTTCATTCTGCATCCTCAACATCAACTCCTCAGCTTTAGATGTTTCCCCAATCTGAGCATAAGCCGTTGCTATGGTGTTGTAGGACACAACATCAGGACGAAAACCAGAAGCAGACATTTTATACAATATCTTCCATGCCTCCTCAACATTTTTCTTGCTGCACCATGCTCTGATTAGCACATTATATGTTTTGATATTGGGCTTCACATTGCCCTCTGCTGCCATGAGCTCCAACAGTCTCATCGATTCCTCAGGCTTGCCAACAATTCCAAAACCTTTAATCAGTGTGTTGAAAGTGCTTGTGGTGGCCTTTAATCCGCTCTTCTTCATCTTCCAGAAGGTTTCAATGGCTTCATCCATGTTGCAGGATTCCGAAAAGGCATTGATCACAGCATTAAAGAATACTGAATCGGGTCTCAACCCATCTTTTTCCACTTGAGAGATGATTGCATGCGTGGAATTAAATCGCTTCTGAAGGGTCAGAGCAGTCAAGAGCGTTGTGTATGTTATCAGGGATGGCTTGTGGCCTCCTATAATCAAGCTCTTGAAGATGGACTCTGCCTCCCCAGGCTTCCCTCCTTCAACCAGATCGTTCATCAGCTTTGTTTTTGACCGAACAGTCCGGCAATTATCATTTTTTAAGCAAAAAAAGCAGCTGTATTGGTGTTGGCTACTGGCAGAAGCTGTGATTTGGTTAAATCGGTTTGTATCGATGGCATTGTTGTTTGGATCATTAGCATTTTCTCCCTGCATTAACCCAAAAATTATTGTGGGCAAAATGAGAATATAGATGGTGTTATAATTAAGTTAATTTAGCATATGAAAAGAAGATGGTAAACTTGCACTATACCCTATATATTGTCTGAGAAACCATTATTTCTTTGTGGAGAACCCATTTAAAAGGCCCAAAAACCCATCATCCTTTTATCAGCACTTTTAAGCTACATTTCATTTGAATGAACAATGGTCTGGGAAAAGGAACACGCAAGGGAACAGTCAAGAAACAATGCTCAGTGCACAAAAGAAGGCACATCAGTTTCATCATTCAAGGGAAACGAGATTCCTTCAAATTTGGGTGGAATGTTTCTCCATTCTTTAAAAAATAAATTCTGTGGACATAATTATCTCTGATTTTCTGTATTGTTGACAGAAATATTGCTAAATGAAGAAAAAATAAATTAAATTTTTTTTGTTATTATATATTTATATTATTCAAAATCTTTCATTAGACCTTTTCCACACAGGCCAAACAAACTATTGACTCGCCAATTCTTTTCTCATTCCATAGTCAGTTTCTTAACACATAATTCTGGAAAAAAAATGTTTAAAAAAATATGTAAAATATTTTTCAAAATATTTTTTAATAAAAATATTATTGAGCTATACAAAATAAAATATTTTCCAAATTAGTTGAAAAAAGTAGGTTGAAATTAGCTGTTGACAAATCTCTCCATTTTTGTGCGCCTGTCTGAATAAAAAATTGACGTTTTGGTCCCAGGTTTTTGTTTAACTTTCATGTACCCCTAATGAAATAATAACATGATAACAAAGTTTAATTGCATTTAGTGGTTCATATTTTTCTCAGTTCAAATATTAGGTAGTGATTGGTTTTGAAAAACATTTTAGATTTCCATTTTCCAAAAAATGCATTAGAAACTGTAGTGAGGTAAAAGAAAAACAATTTTAGAAAATGAAAGTGGGTGTGGAAGTTTTTTGGAAAATTAAAAAAAAATGTAATCATGCTTTCTGAAAAATGAAAATGCTTGGGGAGGTAAATCAAATATTTTATTGCTTTTCCACTACTCTCTAAAATGTTTTTTAATATAGTTTCCTAAATAATTTTAGAAAATATAAAATAAAAAATATTTTCACGAACCAAATGCAACCTTTTTGTTTTTGTTTGCATATCAAACACACAGAAAACCTAACATGTGAGAGTGTTGACAATTTCTCATTAAGATAGGGGTCAGTATTTTGACAATTAAAATACCCTTTTCGTTAGACTACTTCATTCTCAATTGATTTTAAAATGAAGCCATGACAAAAAAAAAAAAAATTATGCTAGCCTAAAAAATAACCAATGTTGTATTTGATTCAAAGATTACTCGTTTTTGTTTTTATATTGTGCATGTGAAGAGGATTGAAAAACACATATTAAAGTAAGAATCAATACAGAGGTATTTGAATTATCCTATTAGACTAATTTTATTATCAATGGGTTTAAGAATGAGATTTTGATAGATTCCAGACAAAAATGATAGCCCCACAATTCAATAAACTACCATGCTAAGATTTACAGCATTTAGTAGTAACAGGACCAAATATACTTCTAATTTGGTCACAATGCTAGATGAAGATCATGATAGATAACAAAATAAAAAACCAGGGAAATTAAATGCATCAAAAAATAATGCAAAGGATATGATAACAAACATTACCTTATGGAACTAAATGAATGAATGATGGTTGCAACAGTAGGGTAATGATATGATTTGAACAAATAGTAAAAATGTACTGTTGAACAGGATCAAGGTTCTATGATAGGTGTTTGGATTTGTGACATCAAATTTTATTTATATGGGATGATGCTAACATTAAGCACGTAACTTAATTTACAGACTTTCAAATAAAACCTTCAAGCAACAATAGTTTGAAGGAACGAGTATAAAATCTGAATCAGTGAAAATAGAAACTACCTCAATTTTAACTCCCCTCTGATGACTGTTGGTGGTTCCAAAGTGAGCCTTCTCCTTGCTGGGCTCTTCCATTCACTCTTCACCTTTCTGTCTTGTGTTTCAATTAAGCTTCACGAAAGCTGAAAATTTAGTTTCACTTACCCGGTGCAACTTCCTGCAAAAATACAAAAACAAAGGTAAAAAAACAACAGCAAAGGTTAAGGTGAGAGTACAGCGAAGAAATAATATAAACAGCAATGAGAAAGTTACATTTTAGTGCAAAAAAAATGAACAATTTTGGCTCAAATTGTTAAAATGGACCAAAAGCTCGAACACAGCCCAGGAATGACAATTCGGTCCACTGGACCCGTATTCTAAAACTGAGAGATTTCATGCTCGACTCATAGATAATCAGGAATTGGCAGAAAGCGAAATTTTTGAATTGTTTGACCAAAATAACTATTCAGTGGGTGAGGCGCATGAGTTATTTAGAGAGAAACCTAACAGTAAAATGGTCGAATGTGGTTAGAAATTCTTTTGCTAACCCTTAAGTCAGGGTTGTGTTTGGTTTTTGGAAAAACATCACATGGTTTCATTTTCCAGAATTATAATAGAACATGCATTGGATTGTATGAATGAAAAACATTTTTTAGAAAATGAAAATGGAAGAAGTAGATTTAGGGGAGAGGGGGGTCGATTTCATTTTTTTTAAGAAAATGAAAACGTATAGGTCACACTCTTGTTTTCACTTCATTTATTCAAAATATTTTCTAATAAATTCTCTAGTGAATATTTTGAAAGATGAAAACATTAAATGTTTTTTAAAACCAAACACAACCTGTGATTCTTTCATGGTTCTCAATTAAAGGAACACTACAAACAAGAGGTAAGCTGAGCTTCTGGGACATTGAAAAGGAATGCCCCTTCTATGGTCAATGTACTGAATTGGGCGGGCACCTTTTTTTTCCAGACGAACGAACATGAGACATATTTGTTGCAAGCTAAATAGCGTGCCATTGAATCCCATCGCAGTAATGAATTAACACGGAGGCATTTACATGAGCAGCATTAAATGAACTGATTAATTAAAATTCAAATTCGACAAGGTCATGGTCCATTGGAGTCGAAATTTAAAATAACAAGACACGCTTGAAAAAGAAACTGAACTCCCATTCTGAGAGTGGACCTGCGTCGATGTGATTCTCGCATCAACTTTACCATGCCAGAGATATCGAGGTAGTTATTAAATCTCAAACCAAAAACAGCACCAGCAACAGTGTTTTCCACGCCCTATTCTGGAATTCCAAAAGAAAATATCCATCCGAGTTCGAACCAGTTCATCCGAACAATGCAGATGCCGGACAGTAGAAATTCCATCTGGCCATCTGGTTGGGGCATCGGATTTTATGATCAAATTTGCAAACTAGCGGAGCCTATGCGTTGGCCAAAAAAAAAAAACCTTATCTGGAAATACGATCAGACAGTGGCCGAGGAAATCGATAATGCCCCACCCTATCCCGTTTCCGTGTTCTTCGTCTTCTTTTTTTTAATTAATAATGTAAAAAAACAAAAAGGTACACATAAATCCATTTTTTAGTATTATTTATTAGAATCTCCTGCTAACAATTCAAAAAACATACTGCTTTTTTTAATTGGTTTTTTGAAATATATATATATATATATATATATATATATATATATATATATATATATATATATAAATGGGTATATATTTAAAGTAATTTTAAATATGCATTGGTAAATGCATTGAAACTGGCGTGTTTGTTTTTAAAAAAAATAACATAATGCATTGTAAAAAAAATTACTGTTTTTCTAGTTTTTAATATATGTGTATATATTTAAAATTGTTTTTTTTTGTTTATACATACATACTAGTACCTCGCTCGTGCATACGCACGGTGCTATAATTGAAATCTAATTTTCAAAAGTGTTTTAATAATTTGAGTAGTTAATAATGAAAATTACTTAAAATATAATAAACTTACAGTTTTAGTGATAGATAATAATGAAAAGAAATGAAAAATAAGAACATGTATTCGAAAATATATATGAAAATGAAAGAAAAGGAAATAACATGATGTAAAAAGATGCATAAAAACATGACGTAACATTAAGAATTTGATGTGATGTCTTTAAAAGGTATTGTAATAGGGAGTTCATATTTTTAATCTGTCATCATCATACATAAAGGTCACTTTATGATTGGAGAGGAGGATGAAATTGGAAGGGAAAAATGGGGAAAAAAAGAAACAAGTGAAAGATGTAAATGAAGTGATGAATAGTGACCTCAAAACTATATTGGAGGAGCGGTGGAGGCAGAGGTAGAGGTGTAAGAGGAGGCAGAGGTGGAGATAGAGGCGGAGTCGAAGGCCAATGCAGAGGAGGAGGTGGAGGCTGATGAGGAGGATGCACATGAGGAGGGGGATTATCAGTATAACATTCAATTCTTAAAGAGTTACTGACCACTTAGCAAGCATCTATTTTTCTACAGAAGACATCTCAAGATAGAAATAAGATTTCATAAAGTAAAGAGAAAGCATCTAAAAAAAAGAATGAAAATAAAGTAATCTATCGCTATTTCAAAGAAAAACAACTTCCGGACTACTTATTATGAATCAACATTCTTTGGACTAAACCATAACTGGACTAAACTACAACACTAACACAAGAAATTACTACAGTAAATACTTCATTCCACCATCAGTCTTCAACTTGTTACCTTTTAGTAAGATAAATCCACTGTAATGCATTTTTCAAATCCACTGCAATGAATACTTTAATGCTCAGCTATTGAGTTTTGTCCCTCGCACAAATCATCCAAAGAATCAATAAAAATGTAATACAAAACATTAAATGAGCACAAAAAAAGGCAATATCGGCGTGGTGGTCATTGCAATACACTTCGGGCTGATATTTGAACCATTGGCTCTTTGTATGAGCCTTCATGACCAGCTCCCGGTTCAAGACCTTCACTGCAGGACTGTTGTAATCTAAAAATGCAAGAAGTGATATTAAGTAATGAAATGAAGTTAATGATGTGTTCAATGAAGATCAAAATGATGATTCATTGGATAATGACTTGTTAACATATGAACACTTCAATAGAAATATAGATGCAGAAGAATGTTTGGTGCATTTCATGGGATTAATTTTCACTTGGAACATTGCCATGATTTCATCCCATCCAAGGGAAGGTTATTCAAAGAGAACAAAAAATATCAACATGCAAAAATATTTTTTAATGGAAACAAACTTGAAAACTCATAAATTGGGAAATTTGTTTTACTGAAAAAAAACAGTGACAAATCCTAGAATGATAAATCTGTTCAACTGGAGAAAAATTTGAGAAATCATAATGTGGAAAAACTAAACTACTGGAAACTATCATTACATTAGAACATGGATTATCTGTTTTAATGTATATAATTTTCCCATCAAGAATATTGATTTTATGATTTTATAATTTCACTGCAGTGTATTAGTAAACTACAGTATAAGTAGACATAATAGTGAAGAAATTTTTTGTAACAAGCCATTTGAAACTTACAGATTACAGAAAATGTGTTTCCAAAATGGATAAGTATTGCAAGACAAACCATCTATACATAAAGGAGATAATGGTACGCGTGTGACTCCATCTGTGCAGCCAACTGTTGGTAGAGGTTCAGTTATTTTAGTAGAAGACTGATTGGTACACGTCACTGAAGAATTTCCAGTAGGAGTCGACACTAATTTTGCGGCTACTGTAATAATTAGAGTTACTTATAGAATGTTAATAATGTCAATATTTTATAGTGAATAATGTAGAGAACTTACAAAGTGTTTTTCGGTCACTTATAAGGAGTTTGCATTGTAACCTTTCTTCTGTAGAGTATCTTGTGCAATTCATGTCTGTATTTGGTCAAGGAGTTGATTGTTCGGTAACTGATGTCAAATAAGTAGTTGATTAGAACCATCACAATTTGTCTATCTCTGTAATGTAGTCTGAAGTGTACTGGTATACAATTTGAAATAGAAACAGAACTAATCATCGACATACAAAGATGATAAAGGCATGCCTATGACTCGATGTGTGATGTCATAGGTTGATGCTGGTTCATTTATTTGACTAGCAGACTCATCGGTATATGTAATTGAAGAATTTCCAATAAATGTAGATACTGTTAATATGTCAGTTGTAATGAAATCAATTATTGAAACAATCATAATAAGTAGGACAATTTATAGTGAACAAAAAGTAGTACTTACAAACTTTATGTCGTTCCTTTATAAGTTGCCTCCGCAGTAACCTTGCATCTTCAGAGCTTGATGGGCCAGACATGTTTGTATTTGGTTGAGGAGCAACTTTTTCAGGGACTGTCATCAAATAAGAAGTTACATATCAGTCAGTTGTGTTAGTCTGGAAAGCAACTGTAAGTGTTGTGGTTTATTTTGTTAAAGATAATCGAAACTAACCATTGACGGAGATAGACGACAATGACATTCGTCTGAGTCCATGTGTGCGGCCATCCATTGATACTGGTCTAGATAATGAATTAGCAGACATATTGGTAGATGTCATTGAAGAATCTGCAGTAGACGTTGACACTATTATGTTGGCAGTTGTAATGAAAACTACTATTAAGATAGTGACATTAAGGAGGATAGTTTAAAATGAACATAATAGTGAAGTGACAAACTTTTCGTTGTTTTCTCTTAATTAGTAGGACAATTTAAAGTGAACATAACAGAGTACTTACAAATTTTATATCATTCCTTCGGAATTTGCCTCGGTTGTAACCTTACATCTCTTGAGCTTGATGGGTCATACATGTTTGTATATGGTTGAGGAGCAGATATTTCAGGCACTTTCATCAAAGAATAAGTTAAGTATTAGTCATTTGTGTTCGAATGCAAATCAGTTGGTACTGTAGTGTTTTATTCTGTCAAATATAATTAGAACTAACCATTGACACACAAATATGATAATGGAATTCGTGTTACTGCATGTGTGATGCCATCAGTTGACAATGGTTCAGTTGTTGGAGTACCTGACATTTTAGTAGGTTTCATTTAAGAATTTCCAATTGATGTCGAAACTATTATTGTGTCAGTTGTAATGAATACATATATTGAAATAATGATATTAATTAGGACATGTTATAGTGAACAAAATTGAGAACTTACAAACTTTATGTCGTTTCTTCATAAGTTGGCTATATTGTAACCTCAAATCTCACGAGTTTGAAGGGAAATACATGTTTGTATTTGGTGGAAGAACTGAATTTATAGGCACTGTGGTCAAAGTAGAAGTTAAATACGTATAATTTTTGTTAGTATGGAAATCAGTTTTTAGTGTAGTGTTTTATTCTGCTAAATAAAATCAGAACTAACTATTGACATACAAAGATGACAATGGCATGCGTGTGACTCCATGTGTGATGCCATAAGTTGATATTGGTTCAACTAATGCAGTACTAGATATATCGGTAGAAGACATTGAATAATTTATAGTAGATATCAACATTGTTATATTGCAAGTAATAATGAATAATACTACTAAAACAATGGTAGTAAGTAGGACTTTTTAAACGAACATAACAGAGAACTCAAAAATGTTTTCTTGTTCGTGCATAACTTCTCTCCGTTGTAACATTGCATCCGTAGAGCTTGATGAGGAAGACATGTTTGTAATTTTTTTCTTTATATAAAATTGTCAAGGTGTGCAATCAAAGCAAAATATGCATAGTTGAATGTACTATTAATGTAATGTACATTGCATAGGCAAACAACAAATTGTCTAAATATTTAATTGCACAGGAGTACAGTGTTAGTAATGACAAATACATGAACCATGGAAAAATAATACATTGAAAAATATTTACTGAAATTAAAAAGATAAGCATACACCTGTTAGACGATATTATGCGGTGTAAAAGAAAGTTATAATTCCTACTATTCAGAGAGGTTGTAGAAACTATGTAGCAGTAATTTAATGGTGTTTGCTTAGCAACTGTACTGAAAATAGAGTAGCAAGTCAGATAATAAATTGAAGTTAATGTAATATACATAGCTTTGGAAAACACCGAAATACGTAAAGAGGTAATTGAAATTATGTAATTGCATATGTTTAAATTATCAATAACAAAAGAGACATGAAATCATGGACACTGAAGCAATGAATTATTTGTATTTAATAAAATAGGGTCAAGTTACCTTTGTTACACCATATGAGGTATACGTTGAGAAGGTAATTGATAACTGGCGTGAATGTTAGGGGAATCCCAAACAACAACTGAGGTACTGCGACGGAACCACTGCAAGAATGTAGCAAAAAAGATAATTGGAAAGAGATGTCGACCGACGTATGCGGGAAACGAAGGTCATGAGGAGTGGTAGTCGAGCGCGATTAGACGACGAGTGGGGTGTACTGGAACCATAGGTGTAGAGGAGATGAAGTGCGAGTTGGGGATTGGTCGGAAAGGAACTTCGTGTAGAAGATAGATAGATGGACGAACAAAAATGGAAGGATACAATGGTAGACGACGAATCTGTGCACTGAGAACCGTAATTCGACAGTGCGAGACAGAGAGGAAACCTACAGTATAGTTGCGAAGAAGAGGGAGGGAGCACGACTGTTCGCTGAACGCAGAGAGACGACAAAAATTCAGTGCACTGATAACCATAGTTGGGCACTGCGAGCGGGAGAGGAATCATAGGGTATTGTCATGGCAAAGAGGAATGGAGTGCAGGGAGAATCACGGGTGGATAGTGTGAGCAGGAGATATAGCGACCCAGATTTTTCTTACATTACTATTACATCATTTCAAATATAAACAACATAATAGTATTACACATGGAGGATCCAGAGGTTTAGTGTCTTGGGCAAACTAGGACTACACATAACAAGTACAACATCAAGCATAAACATTCATTTAATTTTTTCTTCTATAGCTTCTTAGTAGCACTTGTCCTCTCCTTAGTACATGTATCCACCTGAGGATATACATCAAAAGGGGTGAGCTAAAAGCCCAGTAAGAGGATAGATAAGAACAATACATCATGGGGTGAGCATAATCATAATATAGGCAAAAGATCATGAACATGAGAGGAGCATAAATAAAAGACTTGAAATGTGGCAATGCATGAAAATGAAACATCATGTCTTAGTGGTTAACTACCACACATACTTGTGAACAAAGCTAGCATCTTGTTCACACATCATTTCACATTTACTCATGAGATTCATCACTTTACCCAATGCATTGGAGCACTATATAATTCCGGGCGCACCCGTCACATTTAAACATTCATATTGCGCTATATAATTCCGGGCGCACCTGTCACATCATAACATTATCATTATCATGCTTGACACATAGAACACATATCAAACATGTACATAAATAACCCATGGAAAGGAATGGGTTTCATCTCATAATAACACATTCATAAGCTTTGGGTTCTCAAAATAAAGAGGGAACAACATACATGATACAAGAACCATCAACCTTGAATGAGAGGTAAAAGGTGAGATCTTGAAAGAAGAGTTTTTTTGGAAAAAATTTTGATGGACATAAAAACCAGTGACAAACATGTATATCCCAGAAAAGTAAAGGAAATGATGAAAAAATGATCTCTGAGGAGTAACCATATCAAAAATAGAGTGAAAGAGGGAGAACCCGAATGAAGAAAATTGGGTTCGAGATTTCCCCTTACCTTGTACCCGAATGCCTCCTTCTCTTTAATGTCTTGTATAATGACATTATATTCATTAATTAGAAATTCCATAACCTTTTATACATTAATAGGGTTCATTATGGTTTCATTATTTCATATTATGTTCCTTTGTATGACTTATAGAGTTTAAAAACATTGATCAGGGATGTTCGTTTTCATGGTTTTCTTGAGCGGTCCACTTGTATTCTTAAATTGATGTTTGGGTAGATCATGGGTAAACATCCAGAACTGATATTACATGTTATTAATGATATTACAGAATATTTAATGATTTTATAATGAGTTATATTAGATCCATGTGGACAAATCATTAGATAAGAATTAAATGAAGATTATTTGGGTTAATTTGAGCGGTTTTTGGATCACAACGAACTCATTTTAACTTTTCACTTAGTAATATGGCCATAGGTTATTTCCAGAACATAAAATAGAACATAATACATATAAAATATTCTGGTTCAACTATAAAAATGGTTTCATGACCAGATCTGAAGGTAGAAATGAAAAAAGAGAGCATGTCGTTTTTGAAGGTGATAAATTAACACCCCATGAACAACGTTCTCTTAAATAAAATAAAAGGAAGAGGGAAAGGGTATGGGGTGATATAATATACCATTAGAATCATAAGATTACAGTATATGTATAATACTAGAGTTACAAAACAATCTGGATGAGTGTAGGTGGGGAGAGATCAAGAAAGGAACTTGAACTTGAAAGGAAATTAAAGGAGAAGAGAGAGGGAAATTACCTCTTGAATTCTTCACTTGAGAACCTCCTTAAGGGCCTAAGCTTGGTCTTTTGATGAGACCAGAAGCTCTTGGACATGGGTAAGGGGCTAGGGGAGATGATTGGGAAGATCTTAGACAATGATTGAAGCTTGAGAGGTGTGGTTTGGCAAGAGGAGGGGGAGGGCTTATTTATACACGAGGAGGGAGGTGTTTTTGGTATAAAATATTAAATAAAATAATATATCATAAGTTAGACTTGTAATAGTAGTTTTTTGACATCCTAAATCATATATCAATATAATATAATTCGTTTTAGACTTTAACTCTTATTTATAATTCGAATTCATTAATTTATTAAAAGGAAAGTGAAAGAAAGAGAAAAAAGACACTTTAAGAAATCACCTTTTGACTTTAGGCTTTGGAAAGTTCTTTTTAGGTTTGAGAATTGGATTTATTGTATTTAAAGGAACAATTTATAAAATTTAATATGTTTTGGCCGAAACTAAAGTTCTAGAATGTTTATGTCATCATTACATCATTAATGATGCAATTTAGCATATACCGATTATGCGAAAAACTATATTTTTTACTATTCACCCGAAAATTGAAGTATTTCAGAATAAACCCAAAAATTTACCCCTACCATTTTTCGATGTGTAGAATCCAAAAATGATGTCCATTTTTCAAAAATAATTTTCTAAATATTATTAATTTAATGTTTAATTAAAATCATAATTTACTTAAAAAAACAGTTTTTAAAATTAAAACTAATTTTGTAGTTCCTTCAAAAATTGCGTAGGGTCGTATAAAATTATCTAAAAACTATTATACATTGATTGAATACTTTATGAATACATTTCAGGGAAATAAATATTAATTAATTAGTTATAATTAATTATTCTGACTTATAAAATACCAAAAACGTTTACTAAGGTCAAATTATCACTTTCTATGATGTCTAAATTTTATTTTATTATTCATAGGTAATGTTACTCTTATTTACTATTCATAAGGGTCATATTACTATTCATAAGGGTAGGTTAATATTTACCAAAAATTATTTTTGTTTCATTAGACTCCAAAAACTATCTTGAACACAACCGTGTATGTCAGATTTTTAAAATTCCAAACATAGGGGTGCAAAATTATGTTTAAAGGTCACTTATCACTTAGTAGTTCATTATTTTGGGTTTTTATGACATAAATATAAGAAGGGAATTTTCCATTGAAATACTTTGGGTCGTTACATTCTTCCCCCCTTAAGAAATTTCGCCCCTGAAATTTCACTTTACACAAACAGGTGAGGGTATTTTTCCTTCATTGCCTCCTCTGGTTCCCAAGTTGCTTCCTCAAACTTATGGTTCCTCCACAACACTTTGACAAGGCGGATTTTCTTGTTGCGTAGAACCTTATCACTTCGGTCCAAAATTTTTACCAACTGCTCCTCATAGGAGAGATCATCTTCCAGCTGTACCACCTTTGAGTTTAGTACATGTGAGGGGTCTGGTATGTACTTCCTCAGTAGTGATACATGAAACACATCATGAACTTGATCCATATTTGGTGGAAGTGCCAGATGATAGGCCACGACTCCTATACGGTCAAGGATCTCAAAGGGGCCAATGTACCTTGGGCTTAGCTTCCCTTTCTTCCCGAATCTCATGACTCTCTTCCATGGAGATATTAGAAGGAAGACTTTATCTCCAACATCGAACTCCAAGTCCCTTTGACGGTTATCAGCATAGCTCTTTTGCTGACTTTGAGCAGCTTTGATGTGTTTCTGGATGACTTGAACCTTCTCTGTCATCTCTTGAACAAGATCGGGACCAAGTAGCTTTCGTTCTCCAACTTCATCCCAACAGGTTGGAGTTCTACATCACTTCCCATAAAGAGCTTCATACGGAGCCATCTGAATACTCGAGTGGAAGCTATTGTTTTATGAGAACTCAACCAATGGGAGATGCTGATCCCAACCAACTTTGAATTCAAGAGAGCAGGCTCTTAGCATATCTTCAAGCGTCTGAATAGTCCTTTCAGACTGGCCATCAGTTTGGGGGTGATAGGCCATGCTGAAATTTAATTCAGTACTCAAAGCATGTTGAAGGCTCCTCCAGAATTTAGATGTGAACCTTGGATCACGGTCAGAGACAATCGAGAGTGGAACACCGTTCAATCTCACTACTTCCTTCACATATATCCTTGCAAGTTGTTCAAGCGACAGGTCTTCCTGAATTGCGATAAAATGGGCAGTCTTGGTGATTCGGTCAACCACAACCCATATTGAATTATTCCCCTTTGACGTCTTCGGGAGACCCGTGACAAAGTCCATAGTAACATTTTCCCATTTCCACATGGGTATAGGCAATGGCTGCATCATACCTTTGGACTTTTGCCGCTCAGCTTTAACTTGCTGACATACCAAGCACCTTGATATATATTCCGCAATCTCTTTCTTCATGTTATCCCACCAGAAGTGTTCTCGGAGATCACAGTACATCTTGGTACTCCCAGGATGGATAGAGAAAGTTGAGCTATGTGCATTATCCAATAGCTCCTTCTTTATCCCGGGTGATGAAGGCACACAAAGCCGTGTTCCAAACCGAATCACACCATCATCGTCGATATGGAACTCTTGCAGCTTCCCTTCCATTACTACATTCACCCTCTTTTGTATCTCCACATCATCCCTTTATGCTTCCTTAATCTTATGTTGGATGGATGGTTGCGCAATCATTTGGGCAAGGTAGGATGTATCCCCTGCCCTTACGATTCCCAAATCCATCCTTTGCATATCCAAGAAGATAGAGTCTTTCTCAATCATCAACATGGATAGAGTAGCAGGTTCTTTCCTGCTTAGAGCATCAGCTACCTTGTTCGCCTTCCCAGGATGATAGTGAATAGAGCAATCATAATCCTTGATTAGCTCTAACCATATCCTTTGACGCTTGTTGAGCTCCTTTTGTGTGAATATATACTTTAGGCTCTTATGGTCGGTGTATATGTCACACTTCTCGCCATAAAGGTAGTGACGCCATATTTTCAAGGCAAAAATCACGGTTTCCAGCTCTAGATCATGCGTTGGGTAGTTCTGCTCATGGATCTTCAACTGTCGTGAGGCTTAGGCTATCACATTATTATTTTGCATGAGTACACAACCCAATCCTTTCTTTGAAGCATCGCTGTATATCACAAAACTTTCTCTACTTTTCGGTAGTGTGAGTACAGGTGCAGTGATCAGCCTTCTCTTTAGCTCCTTGAAGCTTCCCTCACATTCTTCCGTCCATACATACTTTACCCCTTTCCTTGTTAACTTAGTTAGCGGGCTTGACAATCGTGATAAGTTTCTCACAAAACGCCGATAGTACCCAGCTAATCCAATAAAACTACAGATTTCTATGACACTAGAGGGCCTGGGCCATTCCTCAATTTCCTTTGTCTTTGAAGGGTCCACATAAATTCCCTCGCTTGTGATCACATGTCCCAAGAACGTGACTTGATTCATCCAAAAGTCACACTTGTTGAACTTGGCGTACAACTTCTCCTTTCTCAATGTTGCCAACACAAGTCTTAGATGTTCTTCATGTTCCTCCTTGCTCTTGGAGTAGACGAGAATATCATCGATAAACACTACCACAAATTTGTCAAGGTAATGTCTAAAGACTCTATTCATAAAATCCATGAAGATTTCAGGGGCATTAGTAAGTCCGAAGGGCATCACCAAAAACTCATAGTGCCCATACCTTGTACAGAAGGCAGTCTTCTGAATATCTTCCTTCTTCACCTTTACTTGATGATATCTAGAACGAAGATCCACCTTTGAGAAGTATTGAGCTCCTCTTAACTGATCGAACAAGTCATCAATCCTTGGGAGATGATACTTTTTCTTTATGGTGATCTTGTTGAGTTCCCGATAATCGATACACAGCCGCATGGTACCATCCTTCTTCTTCACAAAGAGCACTGGCGCACCCCAAGGTGATGCACTAGGGTGTATGAACCCTTTGTCCAGATGCTCTTGAAGCTGTTTCTTTAACTCCTCCACTTCAATAGGAGCCATCCTATAGGGGCACTTCGAGATAGGAGTAGCTCCGGGTATGAGTTCAATTGAGAACTCTACCTCACGATCCGGGGGAATTTCGGGTAACTCTTCGGGAAATACATCGCCGTATTCCCTTACGATGGGAATTTCCTCAAGGTTGGAACTTTCCTTCGACTCAACCATTTGGGTGAGGTATGCTTCTTCATAGGGAATCAACACCCAAACCATTGAAGGATTTCTCAAAGGAGATTCATGATCTTCCTTGCATTTGTAGAGAAGCATGGGATGGTTCCGAATATAAAAATATATTTTCTTTTCCTGACAGTTGATATGTGCTCTATATAACGAGAGCCAATCCATTCCCATTATAGCGTCGAATTCCACCAAGGGAAGTATTACGAGATTTCCCGGAAGAATCTTCCCACATATGTCAACATGAGAAGAGTCAAACACTTGGGTTGCAATGATTTCACCACTTGGTGTTTTTACAGATATCTCTACTTCAAGGTTTCATGGCTTCGATTCTATAGTTCTAGAAAACTTGCAAGATATAAAGGAATGCGTAGAACTAGAATCAAACAAGACTTTTTCCATTCTTGAGTGAATAGGAAGTGTACCTTGTACGACTTCATTATCATGTTCCACCTCCGTAGTAGTGATTGCATAAGCCTTCCCTTGTTCCTTTGTCTTTGGTGGTTGTTGGCACTGATTACCGTCGAGAGCTCGAGGTTTAGTGCACTGGTTTGAATAGTGCCCTAGATCCCTACAGTTGTAGCATTGAACCACGAGTGGTTCTCTCCTTTCATCAGCTACATTATCCTTCCTTTTCATGTCTTTTCGACACTCTTGAGCAAGGTGTCCTTCTTTCCCACACTTGAAGTATTTCCCCGTCCCTTTGAGGCAGTTCCCATGGTGCAACTTCCCACATTTTTGGCATGTGGGTCATTGTGTTTTCTTCCTAGCTTTTTCATTAGATCCACCAGCTTGAAACTCCATCTTTCTTTTCTTATCACCATAACCATGAGACCATTCTCCAAACTCCATCTCCACTTTGAGAGCACACCGAACAACTTCTCCATAACTCCCAAAGTCTCGAATTGCAAGAGCCTTTCGAAGATGCGGTTTTAATCCACTAAAGAATATATCAATTTTGCTATCATTGTTGATAACAAAACCCGAAGCATACCTTACGAGCCCTGTGAAATTTGCTTCATAGGTTGTGAGAGATTCTCCTTCTTTTTTCTTGAGCTCTATGAATTCTCTCTCCATATTCGTGCGAAGAGTTTGTGGGAAGTACTTATTAAGAAACATTATCTTAAAGTCTTCCCGTTCCATCTCTTCAATTTCCTCCCTTGGCTTGGTGTTCTTAATCAAAGCCCACCATTGATCAGCTTCTCCATCTAGATGATAAACGGCTAGAGTCACCTTCTTCGTCTCGAAATAGTTAAGAACAGAAAAGATCTTCTCCATGGAGTTGACCCACTGTTCCGCAACTAGTGGATCGGAAGATCCACAAAATGTCGGTGGTCATTGCTGCATAAAACATTCGCTAGCTAGTTTCTCCCTCTTTGGTGAAGGAGGACATTCCCCATTATTATGGTTATTATTCATAACCCGAGATAATTGGGTAAGCATCGCCATGAAGTTTTGAAATCAACCTCCAAAATCATTGGGGATGTTGTTCGGGCAATCGTTGCATTGGCCCTCTCCAGAGTTATTGGCCTGATTTCTCCTCGTTCCCACCATTTTCTAAAATAGAAAAGGTTAGAACAAAACATAAGTAAACAAGTCATGAATAACTTATTCATTTAAACAATTATACCAAAAACATAACATATGAGATCCCTAGGTAAATATTCTTGTGTATGTGTTTGTACTTATTCTTATGCTAGAGGTTTTCTCTAGGGTTTACTAATCCTAATTCCCAAATTAACTAAACCTTTCCTCTGATACCAACTATAGCGACCCGGATTTTTCTTACATTACTATTACATCATTTCAAAGATAAACAACATAATAGTACTACACATGGAGGATCCAGAGGTTTAGTGTCTTGGACAAACTAGGACTACACATAACAAGTACAACATCAAGCATAAACATTCATTTAATTTCTTCTTCTATAGCTTCTTAGTAGCACTTGTCCTCTCCTTAGTACATGTAGCCACCTGAGGATATACATCAAAAGGGGTGAGCTAAAAGCCCAGTAAGAGGATAAATAAGAACAATACATCATGGGGTGAGCATAATCATAACATAGGCAAAAGATCATGAACATGAGAGGAGCATAAATAAAAGACTTGAAATGTGGAAATGCATGAAAATGAAACATCATGTCTTAGTGGTTAACTACCACACATACTTGTGAACAAAGATAGCATCTTGTTCACACATCATTTCACATTTACTCATGATATTCATCACTTTACCCAATGCATTGGAGCGCTATATAATTCCGGGCGCACCCGTCACATTTAAACATTCATATTGCGCTATATAATTCTGGGCGCACCCGTCACATCATAACATTATCATTATCATGCTTGCCACATAGACCACATATGAAAAATGTACATAAATAACCCATGGAAAGGAATGGGTTTTATCTCATAATAACACATTCATAATATTTGGGTTCCCAAAATAAATAGGGAACAACATACATGATACAAGAACCATCAACCTTGAATGAGAGGTAAAAGGTGAGATCTTGAAAGAAGAGTTCTTTTGGAAAACATTTTGATGGACATAAAAACCCGTGACAAATATGTATATCCCAGAAAAGTAAAGGAAATGATGAAAAAATGATCTCCGAGGAGTAAACATATCAAAAATGGAGTGAAAGAGGGAGAACCCGAAGGAAGAAAATTGGGTTCGAGATTTCCCCTTACCTTGTACCCGAATGCCTCCTTCTCTTTAATATCCTGTATAATGACATTATATTCATTAATTAGAAATTAAAGAACCTTTTATACATTAATAGGGTTCATTATGGTTTCATTATTTCATATTATGTTCCTTTGTATGACTTATAGAGTTTAAAAACATTGATCGGGGATGTTCGTTTTCATGGTTTTCTTGAGCGGTCCACTTGTATTCTTAAATTGATGTTTGGGTAGATCATGGGTAAAAATCCAGAACTGATATTACATGTTATTAATTATATTAAAGAAGATTGAATGATTTTATAATGATTTATATTAGATCCATGTGGAAGAATCATTAGATAATAAATAAATGAATATTATTTGGGTTAATTTGAGCGGTTTTTTGATCACAACGAACTCGTTTTAACTTTTCACTTAGTAATATGGCCATAGGTTATTTAAAAAACTTAAAATAGAACATAATACATATAAAATATTCTGGTTCAACCATAAAAATGGTTTCATGACCAGATCTGAAGGTAGAAATAGAAAAAGAGAGCATGTCGTTTTTGAAGGTGATAAATTAACACCTCATGAACAATGTTCTCTTAAATAAAATAAAAGGAAGAGGGAAAGGGTATGAGGTGATATAATATACCATTAGAATCATAATATTACATTATATGTATAATAATGGTGTTACAAAACAATTTGGATGAGTATAGGTGGGGAGAGATCAAGAAAGGAACTTGAACATGAAAGGAAATTAAAGGAAAAGAGAGAGGGAAATTACCTCTTGAATCCTTCACTTGAGAACCTCCTTAAGGGCCTAATCTTAGTCTTTTGATGAGACCAGAAGCTCTTGGACATGGGGAAGGGGATAGGGGAGATTATTGGTCAGATCTTAGACAATTCTTGAATCTTTAGAGGTGTGGTTTGACAAGAGGAGGGGGAGGGCTTATTTATACATGAGGAGGGAGGTGTTTTTGGTATAAAATATTAAATAAAATAATATATCATAAGTTAGACATGTAATTGTAGTTTTTTGAAATACTAAATCATATATCAATATAATATAATTCTTTTTATACTTTAACTCTTCTTTATAATTCGAATTCATTAATTTATTAAAAGGAAAGTGAAAGAAAGAGAAAAAAGACACTTTAAGAAATCACCTTTTGACTTTAGGCTTTGGAAAGTTATTTTTAGGTTTGAGAATTGGATTTATTGTATTTAAAGGAACAATTTATGAAATTTAATATGTTTTGGCCGAAACTAAAGTTCTATAATGTTTATGTCATCATTACATCATTAATGATGCAATTTAGTATATACCGATTATGCGAAAAACTGTATTTTTTACTATTCACTCGAAAATTGAAGTATTTCAGAATAAACCCAAAAATTTACCCCTACCATTTTTCAATGTGTATAATCAAAAAATGATTTCCATTTTTCAAAAATAATTTTATAAATATTATTAATTTAATGTTTAATTAAAATCATAATTTACTTAAAAAAACAGTTTTTAAAATTAAAACTGATTTTGTAGTTCTTTCAAAAATTACGTAGGGTCTTAAAAAATTATCTAAAAACTATTAGACATTGATTAAATAC
Organism: Viscum album; assembly: GCA_963277665.1. Lineage (NCBI taxonomy): Eukaryota > Viridiplantae > Streptophyta > Magnoliopsida > Santalales > Viscaceae > Viscum > Viscum album. The sequence continues at coordinate 1,497,973,202 of OY728142.1, forward strand.
TTTATGAATACATTTCAGGGAAATAAATATTAATTAATTAGTTATAATTAATTTTTCTGACTTATAAAATACCAAAAATGTTTACTAAGGTCAAATTATCACTTTCTATGATGTCTAAATTTTATTTTATTATTCATAGGTAATGTTACTCTTATTTACTATTCATAAGGGTCATATTACTATTCATAAGGGTAGGTTACTATTCATAAGGGTAGGTTACTATTTACCAAAAATTATTTTTGTTTCATTAGACTCCAAAAACTATCTTGAACACAACCATGTATGTCGGATTTTTAAAATTCCAAACACAGGGGTGACAAAATTATGTTTAAAGGTAACTTATCACTTAGTAGTTCATTATTTTGTATTTTTATGACATAAATATAAGAAGGGAATTTTACTTTGAAATACTTTGGGTCATTACATTCTTCCCCCCTTAAGAAATTTCGCCCCCGAAATTTCACTTTACACAAACAGGTGAGGGTACTTTTCCTTCATTGCCTCCTCTGGTACCCAAGTTGCTTCCTCAAACTTATGGTTCCTCCACAACACTTTGAAAAGGTGTATTTTCTTATTGCGTAGAACCTTATCACTTCGGTCCAAATTTTTTACCAGCTTCTCCTCATAGGAGAGATCATCTTCCAGCTGTAACACCTTTGAGTTTAGTACATGTGAGGGGTCTGGTATGTACTTCCTCACTAGTGATACATGAAACACATCATGAACTTGAGCCATATTTGGTGGATGTGCCAGACGATAGGCCACGACTCCTATACGGTCAAAGATCTCAAAGGGGCCAATGTACCTTGGGCTTAGCTTCCCTTTCTTCCCGAATCTCATGACTCTCTTCCATGGAGATATTCGAAGGAAGACTTTATCTCCAACATCGAACTCCAAGTCCCTTTGACGGTTGTCAGCATAGCTCTTTTTCCAACTTTGAACAGCTTTGATGTGTTTCTGGATGACTTGAACCTTCTGTGTCATCTCTTGAACAAGATCGGGACCAAGTAGCTTTCGTTCTCTAACTTCATCCCAACAGGTTGGAGTTCTACATCGCTTCCCATAAAGAGCTTCATACGGAGCCATCTGAATACTCGAGTGGAAGCTATTGTTGTATGAGAACTCAACCAATGGGAGATGCTGATCCCAACCACCTTTGAATTCAATAGAGCAGGCTCTTAGTATATCTTCAAGCGTCTAAATAGTCCTTTCAGACTGGCCATCAGTTTGGGGGTGATAGGCCATGCTGAAATTTAATTCAGTACTCAAAGCATGTTGAAGGCTCCTCCAGAATTTAGATGCGAACCTTGGATCACGGTCAGAGACAATTGAGAGTGGAACACCGTGCAATCTCACTACTTCCTTCACATATATCCTTGCAAGTTGTTCAAGCGATAGGTCTTCCCGAATTGTGATAAAATGGGCAGTCTTGGTGAGTCAGTCAACCACAACCCATATTGCATTATTCCCCATTGACGTCTTCGGGAGACCCGTGACAAAGTCCATAGTAACATTTTCCCATTTCCACATGGGTATAGGCAATGGCTGCATCATACCTTTGGACTTTTTCCGCTCAGCTTTAACTTGCTGACATACCAAGCACCTTGATATATATTCTGCAATCTCCTTCTTCATGTTATCCCACTAGAAGTGTTCTTGGAGATCACAGTACATCTTGGTACTCCCAGGATAGATAGAAAAAGTTGAGCTATGTGAATTATCTAATAGCTCCTTCTTTATCCCGGGTGATGAAGGCACACAAAGCCGTGTTCCAAACTGAATCACACCATCATCATCGATATGGAACTCTTGCAGCTTCCCTTCCATCACTGCATTCACCCTCTTTTGTATCTTCACATCATCCCTTTGTGCTTCCTTAATCTTATGTTGGATGGATGGTTGCGAAATCATTTGGGCAAGGTAGGATGTATCCCCTGCCCTTACGATTCCCAAATCCATCCTTTGCATATCCAAGAAGATAAGGTCTTTCTCAATCCTCAACATGGATAGAGTAGCAGGTTCTTTGCTGCTTAGAGCATCAGCTACCTTGTTCGCCTTCCCAGGATGATAGTGAATAGAGCAATCGTAATCCTTGATTAGCTCTAACCATCTCCTTTGACGCATGTTGAGATCCTTTTGTGTGAATATATACTTTAGGCTCTTGTGGTCGGTGTATATGTCACACTTCTTGCCATAAAGGTAGTGCCGCCATATTTTCAAGGAAAAAATCACGGATTACAACTCTAGATCATGCGTCGGGTAGTTCTGCTCATGGATCTTCAACTATCGTGAGGCGTAGGCTATCACATTATCATTTTTCATGAGTACACAACCCAAGCCTTTCTTTGAAGCATCGCTGTATATCACAAAACTTTCTCCACTTTTCGGTAGTGTGAGTACAGGTGCAGTGATCAGCCTTCTCTTTAGCTCCTTGAAGCTTCCCTCACATTATTCCGTCCATACATACTTTACCCCTTTCCTTGTTAACTTAGTTAGCGGGCTTGAAAATCATGAGAAGTTTCTCACAAAATGTCGATAGTACCCAACTAATCCAAGAAAACTACGGATTTCTGTGACACTAGAGGGCCTGGGACATTCCTCAATCGCCTTTTTCTTTGAAGGGTCCACATAAATTCCCTCGCTTGTGATCACATGTCCCAAGAACGTGACTTGATTCATCCAAAAGTCACACTTGCTGAACTTGGCGTACAACTTCTGCTTTCAAAATGTCGCAAACACAAGTCTTAGATGTTCTTCATGTTCCTCCTTTCTCTTGGAGTAGATGAAAATATCATCGATAAACACTACCACAAATTTGTCGAGGTAATGTCTAAAGACTCTATTCATCAAATCCATGAAGATTGCAGGGGCATTAGTAAGTCTGAAGGGCATCACCAAAAACTCATAGTGCCAATACCTTGTACGGAAGGTAGTCTTCTAAATATCTTCCTTCTTCACCTTTACTTGATGATATCTTGAATGAAGATCCACCTTTGAGAAGTATTGAGCTCCTCTTAACTGATCGAACAAGTCATCAATCCTTGGGAGAGGATACTTGTTCTTTATGGTGATCTTGTTGAGTTCCCGATAATCGATACACAGCCGCATGGTACCATCCTTCTTCTTCACAAAGAGCACTGGTGCACCCCAAGGTGATGCACTAGGGCGTATGAACCCTTTGTCCAGATGCTCTTGCAGCTTCTTCTTTAACTCCTCCAGTTCGATAGGAGCCATCCTATAGGGGAACTTCGAGATAGGAGTAGCTCCGGGTATGAGTTCAATTGAGAACTCTACCTCACGATCTGAGGGAATTCCGGGTAACTCTTCGGGAAATACATCGCCGTATTCCCTTACGATGGGCATTTACTCAAGGTTGGAACTTTCCTTCGACTCAACCATTTGGGCGAGGTATGCTTCTTCATAGGGAATCAACACCCAAACCATTGAAGGATTTCTCAAAGGAGATTCATGATCTTACTTGCATTTGTAGAGGAGCATGGGATGGTTCAGAATATGAAAATATATTTCCTTTTCCCGACAGTTGATATGTGATCTATATAACGAGATCCAATCCATTCCCATTATAGCGTCTAATTCCACCAAGGGAAGTATTACGAGATTTTCCGGAAGAATCTTCCCATATACGTCAACAGGAGAAGAGTCAAACACTTGGGTTGCAATGATTGTACCACTTGGTGTTTTTACAGATATCTCTACTTCAAGGTTTCGGGGCTTCGATTCTATAGTTCTAGAAAACTTGTAAGATATAAAGGAATGCGTAGAACTAGAATCAAACAAGACTTTTTCCATTCTTGAGTGAATAGGAAGTATACCTTGTATGACTTCATTATCATGTTCCACATCCGCAGTAGTGATGGCATAAGACTTCCCTTGTTCCTTTGGCTTTGGTGGTTGTTGGCGCTGATTACCCTCGATAGCTCGAGGTTTAGTGCACTGGTTTGAATAGTGCCCTAGCTCCCTACAGTTGTAGCATTGAACCACGAGTGGTTCTCTCCTTTCATCGGCTACATTATCCTTCTTTTCATGTCTTTTCGACACTCGTGAGAAAGGTGTCCTTCTTTCCCACACTTGAAGCATTTCCCCATCCCTTTGAGGCAGTTCCCATGGTGCAACTTCCCACATTTTTGGCATGTGGGTCGTTGTGTTTTCTTCCCACCTTTGTCATTAGATCCGCTGACTTCAAACTCCATCTTTATTTTCTTATCACCATAGCCATGGGACCATTCTCCAAACTCCATCTCCACTTTGAGAGCACACCGAACAAATTCTTCATAACTCCCAGAGTCTCGAATTGCAAGAGCCTTTAGAAGATGTGGTTTTAATACACTAAATAATCTATCAATTTTTCTATCATTGTTGATAACAAAACCCAAAGCATACCTTGCGAGCCTTGTGAAATTTGCTTCATAGGTTGTGACAGATTCTCCTTCTTTTTTTCTTGAGCTCTATGAATTCTCTCTCCATCTTCGTGTGAAGAGTTCATGGGAAGTACTTATTAAGAAACATTATCTTAAAGTCTTCCCATTCCATCTCTTCAATTTCCTCCCTTGGCTTGGTGTTCTTAATCAAAGCCCACCATTGATCAGCTTCTCCATATAGATGATAAACGGCTAGAGTCACCTTCTCCGTCTCGAAACAGTGAAGAACAGAAAAGATCTTCTCCATGGATTTGACCCACTGTTCCACAACTAGTGGATCGGAAGATCCACAGAATGTCGGTGGTCGTTGCCGCATAAAACATTCGGTAGCTAGTTGCTCCCTCTTTAGAGAAGGAGGACATTCCCCATTATTATGGTTATTATTCATAACCCGAGATAATTGGGTAAGCATCACCATGAAGTTTTGAACTCCACCTCTAAAATCATTGGGGATGTTTTTCGGGCAATCGTTGAATTGGCCCTCGCAAGAGTTGTTGGCCTGATTTCTCCTGGTTCCCACCATTTTCTAAAATAGAAAAGGTTAGAACAAAACATAAGTAAACAAGTCACGAATAACTTATTAATTTAAACAATTATACCAAAAACATAACATATGGGATCCCTAGGTAAATATTCTTGTGTATGTGTTTGTACTTATTCTTATGCTAGAGGTTTTCTCTAGGGTTTACTAATCCTAATTCCCAAATTAACTAAACCTTTCCTCTGATACCAACTATAGCGACCCAGATTTTTCTTACATTACTATTACATCATTTCAAAGATAAACAACATAATAGTATTACACATGGAGGATCCAGAGGTTTAGTGTCTTGGGAAAACTAGGACTACACATAACAAGTACAACATCAAGCATAAACATTCATTTAATTTCTTCTTCTATAGCTTCTTAGTAGCACTTTTCCTCTCCTTAGTACATGTAGCCACCTGAGGATATACATCAAAAGGGGTGAGCTAAAAGCCCAGTAAGAGGATAGATAAGAACAATACATCATGGGGTGAGCATAATCATAACACAGGCAAAAGATCATGAACATGAGAGGAGCATAAATAAAAGACTTGAAATGTGGCAATGCATGAAAATGAAACATCATGTCTTAGTGGTTAACTACCACACATACTTGTGAACAAAGCTAGCATATTGTTCACACATAATTTCACATTTACTCATTAGATTCATCACTTTACCCAATGCATTGGAGCGCTATATAATTCCGGGCGCACCCGTCACATTTAAACATTCATATTGCGCTATATAATTCCGGACGCACCCGTCACATCATAACATTATCATTATCATGCTTGCCACATAGAACACATATCAAACATGTACATAAATAACCCATGGAAAGGAATGGGTTTCATATCATAATAACACATTCATAAGCTTTGGGTTCCCAAAATAAAGAGGGAACAACATACATGATACAAGAACCATCAACCTTGAATGAGAGGTAAAAGGTGAGATCTTGAAAGAAGAGTTCTTTTGGAAAACATTTTGATGGACATAAAAACCAGTGAAAAACACGTATATCCCAGAAAAGTAAAGGAAATGATGAAAAAATTATCTATGAGGATTAACCATATCAAAAATGGAGTGAAAGAGGGAGAACCCGAAAGAAGAAAATTGGGTTCGAGATTTCCCCTTACCTTGTACCCGAATGCCTCCTTCTCTTTAATGTCCTGTATAATGACATTATATTCATTAATTAGAAATTACAGAACCTTTTATACATTAATAGGGTTCATTATGGTTTCATTATTTTATATTATGTTCCTTTGGATGTCTTATAGAGTTTAAAAACATTGATCGGGGATGTTAGTTTTCATGGTTTTCTTGAGCGGTCCACTTCTATTCTTAAATTGATGTTTGGGTAGATCATGGGTAAACATCCAGAACTGATATTACATGTTATTAATGATATTACAGAATGTTGAATTATTTTATAATGAGTTATATTAGATCCATGTGGACGAATCATTAGATAAGAATTAAATGAAGATTACTTGGGTTAATTTGAGCGGTTTTTGGATCACAACGAACTTGTTTTAACTTTTCACTTAGTAATATGGCCATAGGTTATTTCCAGAACTTAAAATAGAACATAATACATATAAAATATTCTAGTTAAACCATAAAAATGGTTTCATGACCAGATCTGAAGGTAGAAATGGAAAAAGAGAGCATGTCGTTTTTGAAGGTGATAAATTAACACCTCATGAACAACGTTCTCTTAAATAAAATAAAAGGAAGAGGGAAAGGGTATGGGGTGATATAATATACCATTAGAATCATAAGATTACATTATATGTATAATACTGGAGTTAAAAAATAATTTGTATGAGTATAGGTGGGGAGAGATCAAGAAAGGAACTCGAACTTGAAAGGAAATTAAAGGAGAAGAGAGAGGGAAATTACCTCTTGATTCCTTCACTTGAGAACCTCCTTAAGGGCCTAAGCTTGGTCTTTTGATGAGACCAGAAGCTCTTGGACGTGGGGAAGGGGCAAGGGGAGATTATTGGGCAGAGATTAGACAATGCTTGAAGCTTGAGAGGTGTGGTTTGGCAAGAGGAGGAGGAGGGATTATTTATACATGAGGAGGGAGGTGTTTTTTGTATAAATATTAAATAAAATAATATATCATAAGTTTGAATTGTAATAGTAGTTTTTTGACATCCTAAATCATATATCAATATAATATAATTCGTTTTAGGCTTTCAATCTTCTTTATATTTCGAATTCATTAATTTATTAAAAGGAAAGTGAAAGAAAGAGAAAAAAGAAACTTTAAGAAATCACCTTTTGACTTTAGGCTTTGGAAAGTTCTTTTTAAAATATTATTAATTTAATGTTTAATTAAAATCATAATTTACTTAAAAAAACAGTTTTTAAAATTAAAACTGATTTTGTAGTTCCTTCAAAAATTACGTAGGGTCTTATAAAATTATCTAAAAACTATTAGAAATTGATTAAATACTTTATGAATACATTTCAAGGAAATAATTATTAATTAATTAGTTATAATTAATTATTCTGACTTATAAAATACCAAAAACGTTTACTAAGGTCAAATTATCACTTTCTATGATGTCTAAATTTTATTTTATTATTCATAGGTAATGTTACTCTTATTTACTATTCATAAGGGTCATATTACTATTCATAAGGGTAGGTTACTATTCATAAGGGTAGGTTACTATTTACCAAAAATTATTTTTGTTTCATTAGACTCCAAAAACTATCTTGGACACAACCGTGTATGTCGGATTTTTAAAATTCCAAACACAGGGGTGACAAAATTATGTTTAAAGGTCACTTATCACTTAGTAGTTCATTATTTTGTGTTTTTATGACATAAATATAAGAAGGCAATTTTCCATTGAAATACTTTGGGTCGTTATAGGAGAGGTAAGCTAGGGTTTTTTGTGTCGTAGATGGATGGAGTAGGGGGAGTCGCTGAAAGCGGAGGGAGTCGCTGAACGTGAAGGGAGGACGTGGAAGGTAGGCAGCAATGGAACATGGAGCGTGGAGGGAAGGACATGCAATTAGAAGGAAAACCTAAGATTAGTATATTTAGTAGATAACAACATTTTTAGCATACTTTTACTATTATTAATTTAACTAAAAATATCACTCAAGACTCCCTTTTGTAATAGATCTTGGAATCCTTTTTGATTTACAATGTGCGATAAGGGTTTCATTTTTCAGTGATGGTGGAATGATATATTATTAATAGTAACACACTATTAATAACACATAGTTAATAGTAATTCATTATTGATAATTAATAACGATAAATAGTAATATAATTGATATCAATTAATATTAATCATTAAAATTTAATAATGTAATTAATAATAACTAATAATAACAAGTAATAATTAATAATAATCAGTAATTAATTTGTAATAATTAGTAATAATTAATTATTAATTACTAATAGGGTGATTAAAAATAATTATTAATATTGTAATTAATAATAAATAGTTAAAATTAATTTTTAAATATTGATATGGGAATTAAAAATAATTATTAACTAATAATAATAATTATTAATAATTTTACATCCATACAAGGGAGGGGACAAGTAATGATATTTATCATCAAAAAAGGTACAATGGATCGCATTAAAGCTAATCATGAAGCTAACATTGATAGATTTATGCTTTGTCAATTTTCAATTCACTATTGCAGATTTGGTTTTTAATAGCACTATAAATAGTCTTCATCGATGCTAAAAAAGTGTTGATGTTGTAAGAATTTTTAAAAGTCGACACCTTTTATCATCGTTAAAAATTGCACTGATAAAAGCTTCCTTCATTAGCGTTAAAAAAACTCTAATAAAGAGAGTCATTTATCGGTGCTAGTTTAGCGCTAATAAATGAGACATGTTATCAATGTGTTTTTAGCACTAATAATGTAACGCCCCTCGATCTGGCACTCTCTCGCGTGGCCAAAAAGTATTGATTATAAAACCTCAAGCACGCCTCCCCGTATAGTAGAGGTTGCTGACTAACAGTGAAGGTGTGATAAGTATAGTGGAGAGACTATACCCCCCGATTACAGAGTTACAACACAACGAAAATAAACATATAATAATAATAATAATAATAATAACAATAATAACAATAATAATAATAAAAATAATAATAATAGATAAATAAATAAATACCAAAGTGTAGAAATAGTGGAAACAATATAATACATTGGAAAACCAATAATAGAATCCAAATGAATAATCTAATAAATAATAAAGGAATAATGTAATGACATGTTAGATGTAATACAAATAAAAGACAAGCAGACTCAAATAAAGATTCAAAAGTCACTGGTCACGAACCCCATGTCGGTCTCATATCCAAACTCTAGCTCATTTAGCAAGTAACAACCAACAACAAGGTCTTTTTACCTTATCCAATCCTACATCCATGTAATGTGCTCGGGTACCAAATGATGGCTTGAATACGGTGTGAGTATAACTTAGTAGGTCGACACCACCGTATCTAAACATAACCAGTCTAATAATAAGTGTATGCAATAATTCAATAAACATTTGTAATTAATTAATTAAACAATTAAATTAATAACACATCAACCTACTTTGGCGTCATGCCAGAATGTTTATGAGCATGTCACACAACCATATCAACCATAACCTTATAACCAAATTATAAATTACACAAATATGTGTCAAACCTTCTAGATAAGCATTTAAACATTTATCATGGTCAACCCTAGTATATAAGCATTTAAACATGTGTCACTGAGCATAGTCTGCTATATAAGCATTTCAGAATGTCAACTGGGTCAATGCCCCATATAATCATTACAACACGTGTCACTGGACATAGCTCATTATATAACCATTTCAACATATCAACATGGCCAAGCCCGCGATATAATCATTACAACATTTATCACAACACATGTCATAACAACAAGGATATTGCAATATCACATCATCAATGGTTAATTATGAAAATTACAATTTATCTTTCAATTTCACATTTAATTTAATCCTTTAGTCTTAAACCAATAACATTTCATTCATTTCAATAATCAGGCCAAGCTAAGATGAATCTATATCAAGCAATCACTCAAATCTCATGTCATGTTAAGCACACTTTAAGTCATTATCAAAACATTTATAATCAAGAGTTTTCTCACCCGAACGGTAGCCATAAGTTAGGTCAATAACGAATTGGATCCAAATGGACTCTAATAAATAATTCAATTCATTATTTTTAGTTTATTCAGCGCATGATATGTTGGCACAATTGAAAAATTGCACATATTTGACAATTATCAAACCATAGGGTTAAGGTTTAGAACCCCTACCTTTAACTGATGATCAACTAACGCTTCTAGCAGGATTTTCCAACAAGAGAAAAAGGTGCAAATGATCTCAAGAAGGTTCCTAGATCAAAACCAATAAAGATCAAAACCAACAACGCATGAGGTCAAGAGATTACACCGCAATGGATGAAGAACAAAGGGAGAGAAGGAAAAACCTAACCAAAGCCACATACCGGGGATTGGATTCATGATCAGGATATCCTGAACCAAGAGAGACACTCCAAAATCGCCAGGAAGATGCCCTAAGGTCGAGAGGAGAAAGTTGTACGTGAGGGAATGAGATCAGTCTCAAGCACAACATCTTTTAAAATTCTACTCAAGAAAGTACACGACGTGTAATATAGTTACACATCGTGTATTTCTTTTTAGAGAGATATGTCGAAAAATATGTCACCTCAGTTATTATTATTTCTGATCGAATATTACATGATGTGTAATATGATTGCATGACGTGTATTCTCTTCATGTCGTGAATTAGTTCATGGCCTGTAACCATTCACGACATGTGTTTGGCAACAATTACATGATGTGTATTATTTACACGGTGTGTAATTGTTCTGCATATAGTTTTCAACCAAACTTCCTTATAAAAACTTGAGCCCCCTTTAAGGCTTCTCAACTTACCAAGAACCCTTGGTCACACATGACCCATTTATACCTGGACTCCAATAATTCTGATAGAAACCCTGAACCGCTCCTTGTGTGGATCCTCTCCAGTTTTCTCAAGTTTTCTTGTAACCCAAGTCTGTGTTTATTCAAACAAATAGACATCCATGAAATTTATGTCATTTTTTCCAACAAAGGCTCTTCGTATCTGAATAATACTCGGCCACCAAGGCTCAAATAAAAACTCAAAGAGGCACATACCTGAAAAAATATGTGATATTACAACCTCCCCACCATATAACAACTCATACCCGAGCTGCTCCAAGCATCACCGTGGGGTCTCGATGAACAAGTCTAGCCACTATGCTTGCATATCATACTCCCTCTCCCAGGTCTCCTCCTAAACTCTTCCATGCTGCCACTGCACTCGAACCAAAGGAATCACCCTACCCCAAAGATACTTCTCACTATGGTCTACAATACATATCAGATGCTCCTCAAAGGACACATCAAAACTAAGCTCGACGTCAGCTACATCTATCACATGAGAAGGGTCTGGAGAATATCTCTGAAGCTATGACACGTAAAACACGCCATGCATGACACTGTAGCACTGTGGAAGGACCAATTGGTATGCCACTAGATCGACCCTATCCACTATCTCAAACAGCCCAACACTTGGGCATTAACTTTACCTACTTCCTGATACGATGTTGACCCAACCTAAGTGACACTCGAAGGAAAATACGATGACCAACCTTGAACTCTAGAGGTCGTCTCCGATGGACAGCATATGTTTTTTTCCTGCTTTTCATGGTCACCAACCGTTGTTTGGTCAACTGAAATTGCTCATACATCTTCTACATGAGACTAGGCCCAATAATAATTGACTCACCTAACTCTAACCAGTAAAGAGGTGAACAAAACAACCTACCATATAGAGCCTCAAAAGGTTCCATTTAGATCGATGTCTGGAAGGTATTATTATATACAAACTCTATGAGTGCCATATGCTTCTCCCATGAACCACCAAAATCCAAAACAGAGGCTCACAACATATCCTCCATAACCTAAATAATCCGCTCAGATTGACCGTCAGTCTGAGGATGATAGGTCTTAATCAAAAGAACCCACGATCCTAGAGCCTTCTAAAGACCTTTCCAAAACTATGACATGAAATAGGGATCTCTATTTGAAATGATACTCCTCATGTAACCAAACTACCCCATGCATGTAAATATTGCCCAAATCATCAACTGTGAAGGTCTCTCTGATAGGTAAGAAGTGGGATAACTTCTTCAGTCGATCCAAAATTACCCATACGAGATCATTCTTATGGGTCATCCTAGGTAATCCTATCACAAAATCCATTGTGACATCATATCATTTCCACTCAGGAATGGGAAAAGGCTGCAAAAGCCAAACTATCCTCTAATGCTCATCTTTCATCTAATGACAAGTGAAACATCTCTCCATAAAGAATTATACCTCCTTCTTCATTCCTAGCCACCAGTACTGTCTACAAAGATCACGATACATCTTTGTCAAACCAGGATGTACTTCCCATCTAGAAGCATGGAACTCTCTTATTAGCTCCTCACATAAGCCCATAGGAACCCATACTAAACCATAAAAAATAATATAATTGTAACTACCAAGAGACTATCATAATGGTGTATCCCCACCATATAATATTTATCTAAAAACTAATCCATCCAGATTAAATAACTACTCAGTCTTAACTTAGTCCAAAAGAAAATATATAAAAGATATCAAAGTCTAAACTACTTGTCCTTAAGACTCCTGAACATCTAGATGCATTTCAGAAAAGAGTTACATCACCCACCACTCATCGCAAGACTCCCGTACTACCTCTACCTTCATCTTTTGTCTCAATGCATCATTGTAACGTCTCGAACCCGGATGCCACTGAATAGTGCTCTGAGCCTAGTGGGTCACAAGGCCTTAAACACATCTCCCCAAACGCTAAAGACTACCGACTAGCAATGAAGGACTAAGTGTGTTAGTGTAGAGACTATGCCTCATAACCAGATTATACACAATAGAAAATCATTAATATACTAATAGAGGAAGCAGATAAGCAGGTAGGCAAATGATAACTAAATAAGATGGGAATATAAAACAAATCTAGAAGTGTATCATATATAATGATGTAGATGATACATGTTTATAAAAAGAATCCAAAATAGGTACATGGAAATACAATACAATATAAGTATTAAAAAGGCCAAAAATACAAAAAAGTGTCCCAGTAGCATCACAGGCCCCAACTTGGTCCCATGCTCCCCTACTCTAAAGAAACAATCAACAACCAATGTTAGGGAGCTTTCCCCTACCAACACATGCAACCATATAATCTATTTGGGTCCCCAAGGAAGACCCAGATAGGGTGTGAGATAACATCTCAATAGGCAACCACCCAAGATCTATACAATTCTATGGTGTGAAATATAACAAGATAAACATGTAAGTTGTAAAGTAGGTAAGCAGTAAGGAAAAGTAAAGTGCTCATGGAAAATCCACTACTAAGAAAGTGGTATTATCTATCCTCTCAAGGCTCCCTAAAAAAGATGTTCAATCTCATTTACAAGGAAGCTATATAAAATGCATAAGTAAACAACACAACCTTGTCGTTCATACCATCATGCCCTACCACCATGACCTTGCCATATATTCCAAGAGTCAAACATCCACAACTAAGCCATATAATCAGGCATATCACATTTCCACAGCCATGCTGTATGTCTAAATGTCAAACCACGAAGGGCTAGATCCAAGGTGTCAAGAACCAAGGCATCCTCATCGAGTCCCAGGAGAATCTTGGTGGAAACTTGGTATAGGAAATGGTTGGAGTCCTAGGAGCATGTAATACTAGAAATTTCCTATGCAAGTCTAAGCATTCCAGATCCAAAGGTTAGAAAATCCCATGACATCCCATGAAATAAAGACCCAAGGGTGGCATACTCAACCCAAGGCATCCACTGCCGCATTCAAGATCCATGGAGATCCATCCATGGAATCTATATAACCATTCAATAATTTTATATCTTTTAATGTTGATCATTACATGAGTCTACCCACTCATATATAAACATTACATTCAATCCATAGAATGAGTATACCCACTCATTAATCACATTTCATAACTAATTATACCTCATGAGTATACCCACTAATGTATCCCAATTCATGTTGATAATATCAATTGAGTTTACCCACTCATTATTCAACATTAAAAAACTTGTGATTTAATGAGTATACCCACTCATTTATCTCAACTTCACATTTAAACATATCCCATGGTTATGCCCACCCATTGGACTAATTCCATGTAAGCCATCTAATCAACTCAAGCATGGCATAACATAATAACACATGGCAATGAGGTAGTACACATCCTAAGCATGTAATTCAATTAAATTTAATTCCAAATGAGCTTCCTACATTTAGGAAACTCAAGAACACACCCCTGGGGTGGTTCATAAAAGGAAAAAACTAAGGCAAAGGCATGGCACGCCCCATGGGTGGCCTTGGGTTGGGGCAAAAACCACCAACACATCTCGAAGAAACCTATGGGCATCCCTAATAGGTCATATTTCATTTATTTCAATTTAACATCTCAATTTCAAGGCCACGTTGAAAAATTTGGTAGGAAACATAATGGATGATAGATCTATAAAGCACCAAAACTCCAAAGAAAAGTATAGACCACCTGCCTTAGCTCGTTAGTGGAGTGCTCGTCCTGTATCAAGTTCCGGTTCGACTTAGATTAGGATAAATCTGAAGAACGTACAAAGAAAGAGAAATTAGGGAATATGAGACTAAATATAGATAGCGCAACCGATATCCAGAAGAATTGATAAAGGTTAAAAAAGAATGTAGATCTCACCGATGCAAATCCTATGAGACAAATCGCGCTCGAATCGAAGGTCAAACGGAGAAGAATCCTCAAATACTAGAATAGTCTCCTTTGGAAAGATCTCAAACCTATTTGTTGTGTGTATAGATTTAGAGTGAGAAAAAAGTTTATAAAAAGAATCAATTTTAACTTAAAATTATTAAATTTCTCAAAATACAGGGGCTGCACGATTTAGGAACATAGTTTGGAAAACTGTGTGCCAACCATGCAAGACTTCCTGTAGGCCAAGGGGAACCTATATGGTTTCCTCGAAAGGTTTAAAAACCATGAATAAACCATGAAATAACCCTCTATCATGTTCTACACAAACTGTAGACCTGGCCGCATAGTTTGTCCAAACCATGCGGCCTGTGCCACCCCTATGTCTAGCCTCACATAGTTTTCACTAACCGTGCGACTTTCTTAAAACACCCAAAAACTGGGTTCCAGGCCTGAAACCTCTGTGACCTCAAAGGGTATTCACATTATGCCATATTTATGCATTTAAATAGAAAAATAAGGGATCTGTACCTCATACAAAAACTCAAGTTCTTATAATCGAAAATGACATTACCCTTTCCCGGTGTATAAGCCAACTCAAAGTCGAAAGACTGCAGATACTCAACCCACCTCTTCTGCCAAAGGTTTAGGTCTCACTGAGAAAATATGTACCTGAGGTTCTTGTGGTCCATGTGCACCATATATCTCTCATCCATTATATAATGTCTCTAGCATCTCATGGAATATACCACTGCTGATAACTCCAAATCGTGATTAGGAAAATTCCTCTCATGTGGTCTCAACTGTCTGGAGCCATAAGCAACCACCCAATCCTCCTGCATCAGAACTACTCCAAGTTCACCTATATATGTGTCACAACACACAATATATGCTTTACCTAGAATAGGTAAAGTGAGGATAGGTGTTGAGGTTATCCCGCCTTTCAGTTCCTAGAAATATCTCTCATAAGAATATAACCAAACAAACTTCACCCCCTTCCTGGTCAACCCTGGCATTGGTGCTTCCAAATGAGAAAAGTCCCAGATAAAGCATCGATAATAACTTATTAAACCCAGAAAGGTCAAAACATTGAAGAAATTATTGGGATACTCCCAAGATAAGATGGACGAAACATTCTATAGGTCAACTGAAACTCCTTCCTCTAAGATGACATGACCCTAGAAGTGGACTTTATCAATAAAAAAACCGCATTTGGTTATATTAGAGTAAATCCGATGCTCTCTCAATGTACTCAAGATGATGTCAAAATGTTTGGAATGATCATCTATTAATTGGGAGTACACTAATATGTAATGGAAAAAAACCGCCACAAATTGTTCCATAAAAGGATAAAATATACTATTCATCAAGCCAATGAGTACCTCCAACAAACCAAATGACATCACTACGAACTCATACAATCCATACCTACTCCTAAAAGCAGTCTGAGGTATGTCTGATGATCTCACCCTCAACTGATGGTATCCTGATCTCAAATCAATCCTAGATATGATCTTGGTACCTCTCAATTGATCTAAGAGATCATCAATGTGTGGAAGAGGATACTGGTTCTTGATTGTTATCTAGTTCAATCTCTGATAATCCACACACAATTGCAAAGTTACATAATCCTTATTAGTGAAGAGAATTGGAGAACCCCAAGGAGATGTACTAGGATGTATGAAACCTTTAGTTTCCAGATATTCCAACTAAACTTTCAACTCTCAAAGTTCTACTAGTGCCATTCTATAAGGCGGGATAGAAACTAGCTCTGATCCTAGCACCAAATCGATCATAAAATTGATCTCTTGATTAGGAGGTAAGTTGTAAAACTTATCAGTAAAGACATCCTAAAAATATTCTACCACTGTAGGAAACAAATTCTACTACATTCCACCATAATCTAGAGTAAGACTGGATATCTGAGCTATGATACAATCCAATCTACATTGAATTTGTCATGAATGACCAGCCTAAAGATCCCACTCACCCTAGTGAGAATAACTGCCTCCTTCTAGAGATAAAAAGGTAACTCTACTTTGATAACAATCGATATGTTACTGGTATAGAACTAACCAATCTATACCAAGAATCAAATCAAAACCTGTCATTTCTATCACAAATAGTTCCCATAAGAAATAGTAACCACCAATCTCTAGAGAACACACCTTGCAACATTTGATATTATCTGAACATACTCCTAATGGCGTATCAATGTTCAAAACACCATCCAAGATTTCCACACACAATCCCAAAATGTTTACAAAAATCACAGATAAAAAGGAATGTGATTATCCTATATAAAAAAACACAATCAAGGGTAGATGATATAAGAATCGTACCTCTGACAACAGACGGTCCTATATCCAAACTAGCTGGGATAGTCTATATAACGTGAAACTAACTAACCCCTCTTCCCTAAGCTCTAACCTGACTCCCCTGAGCTATACCCTCTTCCTGGAACTGTCATTCCAACACCGGGTTACCACATCCCCTACCTCGACCAAATCATCCTGTGGAACTCCAGCTACTTGTCTGTTGAGGAGTAGTTGAGTCCTTCCCATACTTCGATACATGTATTGATCCCCTAACACTGCTCTACTACCATATTACCCTACAAAACCTCTATAGGTGGCCCAATCTACAATAATCACGACACTCCAAAGCAGGGTACATACACTAAGGTTGTTTGTGGCCTATCTTGTCACACTGATAACATTGAAATGAAACAGAGTCCTGAGATGGCTGCCCACTTTCCTAACTAATCTAACCACCGCTACCTTAGAGAAAACTATCATAATGATTCTTCTTTTCACTATTAAAATAGATTATAGCTTTCCATGCCAAAACAACCTAGATGCTACTTGGGGCCTCTCTCAGATTCCCTTCTATGATGAGTTCATGATTCATCACTTCTGTGAAAATGCTAAGAAAAAACATGTTCACCTACAACCTATATTCTAGTGAAGACCATTCTAAAAACATCTCACCCTAGAGATCTCATCAACTACCAAGGATGACAAAAAGTTCTAAAGTTCGGTGAAATATTCAATGTAGTCCAGCACTGACATGCCATCCTGTGTCAAGTGCATGAACTCATGAGACTTATCAACCCTTAATGTCTCATGATAGAAATAGATCAGTAATTTCACATTTAATTCCTTCCAAGATAAATCCTCTTTCTGCCTTTCCTGCTCCAGAATTTCCCACCAATAATTGGTCGGTCCATGAAGCATATAAGCAGAAAGCTTCACCCTCCCATCTGTGGGTGTATCGAGATGCCTAAAAATCATCTGGACGAACTTGATCCAAAACTTTGCTGCCTAGGGCCCTCCCTCCTTAGTGAATGTTGGTGGATTTTGTAGCTGAAACCCTCTCATCATCTTAGACATCAAAGGTACAATGCGAACAAAATCTCTTTCCATTGATCTTATAAAACTTGGGAAGCTATCACGAAGTTGAACATCCATTTGATCCTTAGGAACTACAAGAATCTCTGGTTCAGTTGTGTTTGAAGCATGTTGATTATCACTCTCTTGATGCTCAATTCGAAGATGATGAGGAGAAATTTTCTCTACAAGAAAAACACACTCCTTAGAACACAGGCTATGACAACCAGGTCAACCTCAATAGGCGGCAACAACAAAGAACCACTAACTCATGGTCTCTCTAAACATGGATTAAAAGTGTTTTAGCATGAAATAACAGTTTATTTATTTTATTTCTCAGATATAACAGATATCTCATATCGCATTTAAATAGGCAAGTATATATCACATGAAATAAATATGTCCCTATCATGAACAATGCATGCCAATATATATCCCTATGTGTCTATTATGATGCATGCATACTCATCCCGCGCCATACCAGGCCATGAGTATAAATATCAAGAACCCATAAAATCATAAAATAATAACCTTACACAACATGTGAATCAATTAGGGTGAAATAACATCAATTGTAACAAGAAAATAGTATAAATAGTAATCCACCCCTGGGAACTCAGATTTTCCCTGTACATGGGATAACTACTCCCATGCACAAGATCATTACCAAGTCCCAACACATATTAGTATCATTTCTTCCTTTCCCAAATAGTAAATCAATATAAAAGAAACCTGGTGGGATCTGATACCACTTTGTAACATCCCCCGATCTGGCACTCTCTCACATGGCCAGAAAGGGTTGGTTATGAGACCTCAAGCACACCTCCCTGTATGATAGAGACTGTCGACTAGTAGTGGGGGTGTGATAAGTATAGTGGGGAGACTATACCCCTTGGTTATAGAGTTACAAAATAGTGTAAATAAATATATAATAATAATAAATAAATATCATAGTGAAAAAAATAATGGAAATAGTACAATACAACATAAAACTAATAATAGAATCCAACCGAATAATCTAATAAATAATAAAGGAATAATGTAATGATGTGCTGGAATATAAATAAATTTCATGCTAGATGTAATACAAATAAAATACTAACAGACTCAAATAAAGACTCAAAAGTCCCCGGTCTTGAACCTCATGTCGATCCCATCTTCAAACTTCAACCCATCCAGCAAGCAACAATCAACAACAATGTCCTTTACCCTTATCTAAGGGTGTAATTTCGGCCTGGTTCGGGCTTACCTTGAAAAAAATTGGGCCACTGACAACTATTTGGGTCAGGCCGAGCTGACCCGAACAACCTCATAAGGTGGCCCGAGCCCGGCCTCGGGCTGACCCAAACCATTGGGTCGGGTTGGGATTTTTCGGGTTGGGCCGATTTTTTTTCAAGTCGGGCCATGGTGGGATTTTATTATTTTCAAAATAATTGTATGTTTTAATTTTTTTTAACATTTATTTAAAACCTTTTTTACATTTATTTTTAAATGCATGTTTTTACATTTTTTTTATAAAATGATTAACATGTTTTTTGTGAAAACATTTATTTTATTTTTTATTAACATTTTACAGTGGGTGGATATGTTATTTTTTTGTCTAAATAGATTTATATATGTGAATCTATATATATTATGTGTAAATTGTAAAAAAAATTAATGAAGGGTTGGGGGATGCGCAACAGTGGGTGAGTTTAAAACATTATTATTTAAACATTTTTTTATCATTTTTTAAAACATTTTTTTACAGTTTTTTAACTTATTTATAATTTTTTTAAGTGTTTGTTAATTTTTTGCATTTAAACATTTTTATTTAAACCGCTTTTTAACATCTATTTAATTTTTTTTACATTTATCTTCAAATGATTAATTAAAAATGTTTTTTATTTTTTTTAAACGCATGCTTTTTACAAGTATTTTTTAAAAACATTTAATTTTTTTTTTAAATTTTAATGTAAAAAGTTTTTTAAGTGTTTGTTTAAAAAAATAATAATTTAAATGTTTGTTTTAAGAACTTTTTTTAAACATTTTTATTTAAACCATTTTTAACATTTTTTTAAACCAATTTTTACATTTATTATTAGATGTTTAATTTAAAATATTTTTTTGAACGCATGTTTTTTACATATATTTTGTTTAAACATTTAACATGTTTTATGTAGAAACATTTTTTTATTAACATTTTATAGTGGGTGAATATGTTATTTTATTCAAAATAGATTTATATATGTGGGTGAATTTATATATATTATATGCAAATTGAAAAAATAATAATGAAGAATTGGGAGGTGCGTAGCAGTGGGTTGGTTTAAAGCGTTGTTATTTAAACGTTTTTTATCATTTATTTAAAATGGTTTTTACGTTTATTTTTTTAACCTGTTTATGAAAATTATTTTTAAGCGTTTGTTTAATTTAAAACATTTTTTTAAACGTTTTTATTTTTTTAAACGCATGTTTTTTACATGTATTTTTATTAAACATTAAAATTTTTTTGTAAGAACATTTATTTTCTATTTTATTTACATTTTACAGTGAGAGGATATGTTATTTTTTTCTAAACATATTTATATATGTGAATCTATATATATTATGTGAAAATAAATAATGAGAGGTAGGGGGTGCACAACACTGGGTGAGTTAATTTTTTTTAAATAGATTTATAAATATATATATAGTATATATAATATATGCAAGTTTCATCATATTTAAAAAAAATTAATGAGGTTGGGGGGTGTGCGAACATCATTGGGCGAGTAGTTATTTTTTTGTTAATATATAATAAGTTATATATATATATATATATATATATATGAGAAAATTGTAAAAACAAATTAAGGGTTGGGAGGTGCGTCGCCGTTGGTGGGTTAATTTTTTTAAATAGATTTATATATAATATATACAAGTTGCAACATACTTAAAAAAAATTAACGACGTGGGGGGCGTGCACCAACATCATTAGGTGAGTGTGTTATTTTTTTATTAATATATAATAAGTTATTATATATACAATATTAAATCACTGATATATATATATATATATATATTATTAATAGGTTTGTATATATATATATTATATTAAATCATTTATATATATATATATTAATGGATTTTTAAAAGCCACGCTTAATTTATATATATTATTAATAGCTTTATATATATATATATATTATTAATGGCTTTGTTTATATATATATTGTATCATATCATTGATATATATTATTAATAGATTTGTTTATATATATATATATAATATGCTAGTTTCATCATATTTAAAAAAAATTAATGAGGTTGTGGGGTGTATGCGAATATCATTGGGTGAATGTGTTATTTTTTTGTTAATATATAATAAGTTATTATATATATAATGTTAAATGATTGATATATATAAATATATATAATATGAGAAAATTGTAAAAATAATAATTAGGGGTTGAGGGGTGCACCGCAGTGAGCGGGTTAATTTTTTTTCTAAATAGATTTATATATGTATAGTATGCATAATATATGCAAGCCACAACATACTTAAAAAAATTAATGAGGTTGAGATACGTGCACGAACATCATTAGGTGAGTGTTATTTTTTTTATTAATATACAACAAGTTATTATATATATAATATTAAATCATTAATATATATATATATATTAATATCTTTGTTTGTATATATATATTATTAATGGGTTTTTAAAAGTCACACTTAATTAATATATATTATTAATGGATTTGTTTATATATATACAATATTATATATATATATAATTATATATCGTTGTACACACACACACACATTATAATTATATATAATAATAGTTATATGTATATATATACATTATTATATATATATATACATATATATATATATATAATTTTTTGTTAATATATAATGATATATATATACACACATATATCGTTGATATATATATATATATATATAATCTAGTGAGAATATAATAGGCGCATCGCCTGGGCCAATTGGTCCAAGCCCAGCTTTGGAAGCCTGAGGTAGGGGGATCAAATCTCTCTACCAACAGCTTCCCGTTATATTTTTTTACAGTGGGTCGGGCTTCGTACGGGCCAGCAGGGTGGACTTTTTCGGGTCGGCCCGGCCTGTGGGCCTTCTTAGATAGGCCCAGGCCTGACCTGATGAACCTATGGCCCGAGCCCGGCCTGGCCCGACGCGGGCTTTGCTGGGTCGGGCCACTCGGGCTTTCGGGCCGGGCCTCATGCCAAAATTACACCCCTACCCTTATCCAATACTACATTTGTGTAATCTACTCGGGAACCAAACAATAGCTCGAATAGGGTGTGAGTATAACTCAATAGGTTGACACCACAATGTCTAAACATAACCAGTATGATAATAAGTGTATGAAATAATGAAATAAACATGTGTAATTAATTAATTAAATAATTAAATTAATAACACATCAACCTGTTTCAGTGCCATGCCGAAATGTCTCTGAGCATGTCTCACAACCATGTCAACCATAACCTTATAACCAAAGTATAAATTACACAAATCTGGGTCAAACCTTCTATATAAGTATTTCAACATTTATCAGGGTCGGGCCTGATATATAAGCATTTCAACATGTGTCACTAGGCATATCCTGCTATATAATCATTTTAGCATGTCAACTAAGCCAATGCCCCATATAATCAATACAACATGTGTCACTGGGCATAACCTGCTATATTATCATTTCAACATGTCAACTGGGCCAAGCCCGCTATATAAGCATTACAACATTTATCAAAACACATGTCATTATAGTAAAGATATCATAATATCACATCATCAATGGTTAATTATGAAAATTACTATTTATCTTTAAATTTCACATTTAATTTTATCCTTTGGTCTTAAACCAATAACATTCCAGTCACTTCAATAATTAGACCAATCCAAGGTGAATCTATATCAAACAATCATCCAAATCCCATGTCATGCTAAACACACTTTAATCCATTTATCAAAACATTTATAATAAAGGGTTCACTCACCCGAATGGTAGCCAAAAGCTAGGTCAATAACCAATTAGATCCAAAGGGACTCCAATGAATAATTCAATTCATTCTTTTTAGTTTATTCAGCACATGATATATTGGCACAATTTCAAAATTGCACATACTTGACCATTATCAAACCATAGGGTTAAAGTTTAGATCCCCTACCTTTAACTGATGATCAACCAATGCTTCCAGTAGAATTCACCAACAAGAATGAAGGCATAGATGATCTTAAGAAGATTCCTAGATCAAAACTAATCAAGTTTAAAACCAACAATGCACACAGTCAAGATATTACACCACAAGGGCTAGAGAACAAAGGGAGAGAAAGGAAAACCTAACCAAAACCACATACCATAGATCATATTTGTGATCAGGATGACCATAACAAATAGTGGCACTCCAAAATCAACTAAAAGATGCCCTAGGCT
This sequence comes from Viscum album, assembly GCA_963277665.1. NCBI lineage: Eukaryota > Viridiplantae > Streptophyta > Magnoliopsida > Santalales > Viscaceae > Viscum > Viscum album. The sequence goes on from OY728142.1 coordinate 1,497,996,871, forward strand.
CGAGAGGAGGAAGTTGCATGTTAGGTAATGAGATCAAACTCACACACGAAACCTTTTAAAATTATGCTTGGGAAATTACACGGTGTGTAATATAGTTACACATCGTGTATTTCTTTTTAGAGGGATATACTGAAAAACCCATCACCTTAGTTTATTATTATTTATGATAAAATATTACATGACATGTAATATGATTTCATGATGTGTATTCTCTTCATGTCAAATCAGTTCATGACCTGTAACCATTCACGACATGTGTCTGGAAAAAATTACACAATGTGTATTATTTACATGGTGTGTAATTGTTCTCCAAATAGTTTTCAGCCAAACTTATTTATAAAAACTCGATACCCCTTTAAGGATTCTCAACTTACCAAGAACCCTTGGTCACACATAACCCATTTATACTCACACTCCATTAATTCAAATAGAAACCCCGAATCGCTCCCCGTATGGATCCTCTATGGTTTTATCAAGTTTCCTCGCAACCCAAGTCTACGTTTATTCAAAAAAATAGACATCCATGAACTTTAAGTCATTTTACCCATCAAAGGCTCTTCATCTCCGAACAAGGCTTAGCCACCAAGGCTCAAATCAAAACTCAAAGAGGGACATACCTATAAAAAGATGAGATCTTACAGATAACATGGAATTTTATCATTTCAATTTATAGAATTTATAAAATCCGAGCTATGGTAGAGTACTACTAAAACTACAACATACTACAACAACAAATAGAAAATTTAATTTCAATTAAATTTACATCACAATACATAAAAAACACTATACAATGATTATAAACATTTCAAACATTAGTATGCACAATTACATTAGTACATGAAATTTATAACAAACATAAAAAAATTCAAAAACCTCAATATTATGTTGTCTTTGGACCCCATAACCCTCTAAAAAGAGTTTTATCATGATACTAATTAACGAAAAAACCACCCCAACTCGAGCATAAGAGTATACTTGTATAAAAAAAAAATTCTTATGTTAGAAATATTATAAATAAATAAATTAAACATAAATATGAAATAGTTCATTAATAAAATGTTACCTTTACACTGAAAACATGCACTTAGAGTTATACTGGGAACACTATGTGTTAGATTAATATGTAGTTTATATATATTCAATGATATTTACTAGCCATGATAAATGTATATATGAGAGGGGGGAAGGGGTGAGTCAATGATATCTTTTTATTTTAAGTTTCATTCCTTTTGAAACAACCTTTTACTCCTATTAAATATTTATCACTTTTCTAAAAACAAAACAATCACACATCTATAGGAATAAAAGAATTTACAAGGTTCACTACTCAACAAGAGTATCAGCGTCCTTAGTATGGTTTGGAAATAATCTAATACCACACAATCCACTAGAAAACAATCATTTTGTGTGGATAGAAACAAGTAGGATATGCCCTTATACTTGTGTAGAACTATAATCAATAAAATAGTGAATGTGCTTCAAGTATCACTAAATGATGCAATACAAGTTTGTGCAACAAGTTAAGAAACTTTCACCAATTGATTCAAAACATGTTACTGTGCTACCTTGTCAACTTTAACAAATATTATCTTCAAAATAATTCTTCACTTTCCTACACAACAATAAATAAGAACTTATTTGGGCTTCATACTGATACTCAGTCTGATTTCCCATTTTGATTATTCAATCTAATTGATCAATCCAGAAATATAAGTCTACCAAAATACCACTGAAACAATTCTGAACTGCTTCTGCCTCAATTCAGAAATTTCAGTCTGATTTCTTAGTCTGATTCTTCATTCTAATATGATGATCACTAAATATGATCTTCCTTCTTCTTCTTCTATATAGAAAAACTTCATCAAGAATGCTCTATTTAGAAACCTCTTCTCTCTAGAACTTCAGAACTTCTCTCTCTTCATCCACATGTGAAAAATGTATAGATCTATCAGAAAGTACAAAGTACTCTCCTCTTTTTATAGGTTCGCCAAAAATTATTTAGGCAGGAACCTGAAAAGTTTTCCCTCTTAACCAAATTTCCTAAAACTTGAATTTCCCATTTATTTTAGCTCCATATTTGACTTCTTCATTACTTCTCTACTCTTCTCAATTCTTCTCAAACCTTCTGAAATCTTCTTATAGATTCATCTTGCTTCAATCTTTTTAACCATTCTTCAATAAAATTCCCATTGTCATCTTGATTTCTTAATTATGATGAATACATGTGTACAATAATAGATTCTTAATTACATTGCTCTATACCAATAAAAAGACAAACAATCTCTGAAACCATTCTACCATAAGTATAGTCACAACTTTTAAAGATTTTAGCACTTCTTGGAAATATTTCAACTACAACTTCAAAAAACATTTGACTAACAATTCCGAAAAACTCTTAAAACAAACTTTGAGACCTACATTGACAACAATTTTTCAACCGATTCAAAACATTTCATCTTTTATACTTTTATTCAGACCGTTGATCCTACATCTAATGAAGTTATTGGTATCAACCTGTATATAATGAATCAGTCTCTTCTTTACTCTGATGATTTTTTCACCTCCAGTGTGATGATTCAACACCATAATTTGAGAAATAATCAATAATTTTGTTCTTTTACTCTTGACCCAATTAGAAGAAAAATAAGTATGACTTATTTTTCTCTTGACCCAAAAGAAAACATATTAGAGTTCCTCTTTTATTCATGACCCAATTGAAAAGAAAATAAACCTTATGAAAATGGTTGACTACATTGTTGATTTTCATCTAGTTGATTAGTCTCTAAATTTCTTACAATAATTGGTCCCAATAAACCCCACTTATTTACCTTTTCTCTGGTCTGAAAAATCCCAACAAAAATAATTCTACCTCTAATTAATTGGTGGAACACCACATCCGTTGGAATAGTATCAACAGTAACTTATTTCATTTTATTATTATGGTACACACCAACTTATTTCTTTGAAGATTTGTATATTTTGGTTTATTGGTCTAATTAAAAACCAATATCTTTATCTTCTTACATTTCGAACAAAACTTCCCAACCTTCAAAAAATTCTGCATCCAATGTTCTCATACCTATAAATTGAGACAAAAAAACTTTGAATTTATTTTTCCACAAACTCTCGCTTACAATCATGAATTCCTCATGACTGAGATAGCTTTAGGATCAATATAGAATTGTCTGACTTACATAAAAAACTATTATAAATTCCCATCCTTATAGCATCTTCTTTCTTTCCAATCAAACTTCAAACCGATTGGAAAAACTTGTTCTCCCCTTTCCTTAATAATGCCATCATCACAAGTTTCCTAGAAAAATTATGATTTATAAGAACTCCAAGATCAAAAAAGCATCATAAAATTTTCATTAGATCCATTCATACTTTGATAAACTTATTCATTACGATCGAAAATTTCATTCCATACCCAAGGTGAGTCCGATGAAACTTTTCTCCCAAAAAACTTATTCACAATCTAGTGGACTTTAATAAGAATTTTGTGTTTGATATTCTAATTAAAATGTAACCTTCCATCCTTTTATTCGATCAAAAATGCATAAAAAACTGAATTGATTTCTTTTCTTGAAATCAAAATACAATACTTTCATCACAAACTTCTTTCATCTTCCCAAAAAAACTTCTTGCCAACTTGGTCCAAAAAGTCACCCCTTTTTGATTTTGTTTTCAAACATGGTTCACAAGTCAATGAAATTTTTAACCTCAAGCTATGGATTACTTATCGATGAATTCTAAGCTTACATGAGATAACTCATTGTAAGAAACAAGAACCATTAATAGAAAAATCATACTATCTAAAAACAGTGACTCATGAAACATATTCAGCTTTTATTCACATCTTCCTTAACTTATTATACATTCTTGTAAAAAAAAGTTTCCTAAAAACACTCCAACAAATTGTTAGAATAGTTTACAAACTTACATGCTGAATTCACATCTTATCCAAAACTCCCCTTACATACATGCTTCCTTAAAAGGTTTAGCACATAATGATGGATATATTTATAAAACATTACCCCTCTTGAAAACAATATCCAAATACTAGATGAGAGAGGGGACAAAAAATATACCTCAACCTTGGAGAGAAGATGTTCGACACCCATGTTCAACCTCAATTTAAAAAATTCTTCCCTAGGTAAAATTTTTGTGAATATGTCAACAACTTGTTCTAATGTTGGAATATACTCTAGCTTCAATTCATTTTTCTCCACAAGTTATTTGATTAAATGATATTTGATATCAATATGTTTTGAATGAGAATGTATTACCAGGTTTCTTGTAAGGTTGATGGCACTTTGATTATCACAACCCAATATCAAGAGTAACTTACTTCAACAATTAAGCCTTCCAACTGAGTCTTCATCCACATAATTTGGGTGAAATCTTGAGTGGTAGTAATATACTCATCTTCTTAGTATGCCAAAAAACACAACTTCTTATTAGAATTAAAACTCCACAAGATGTTGATCTTATATTATTGAAACCTTCCAAATTAGAATCATCAAAATCATAAAGGAAGAAATACCTGAATATGAGTATTATTTTCCCTACAAATCAAAGGAAGGAGAAGGTGATAGTGATCATGCATATCACATGAACCACTAGGAGACATGTGATCACATGACATTATAAAGGTCATACAAATAGTCACATGCAGTGTACAACCTACAAAATATCCTATGAAACCCCTTAGGTAATTCCTTCCACTCTTGTGAAGTAACCCCAAACAAGCAATGACCACACGATGACAACCAGATAAGCTCCTCCAGGACACATGACTTTTCATATGGAATATTCGTAAAAAATACTCTAAAAATCCTTCCAAAATATGAGGAAAACATCCAAAAGGTAGGATCCTCTTACGGTTGTGAAACTCATGCAATGCATCACCGACAAAGAGAATTATTATCCTTGACAAAATTCAAGAAAACTCATGAAACCCCCAAGACTTTGTAAAATAAAAAAAGCAAATAAAAAGGGGGTAAAGTGGGAGCCTTTTGAAATCATAAAAATCATATCATGTGTCCCTACCGATCCATGAGACACTAAAAGAACCCAATGATATGTCTACCTCACCATGCAAACGACCACTGTCATGACATCTTTGTCACGCGAATGGTCTCAAACATGTCCAAGAGACCTCGTGATCCCCCTTTGGTTCCATAAGGACAAACAAATGGAATTTTACATGAAATTTTCACACATCTCTACATGACCTTTGAAAGACGCTGTCATGGGTGCTCTTAAATGATGTTCATTTTTGGGTTATTTAGGTGCAGCTGAGTGGTTGACCAAGGTTGTATCTCAAAGGAGGAAGTAAATTTAAAAATATATTAAAGGTATTTGAAAATAAAATAAAAGGGAATAAACAAAATACTTAAAATTATGGGTTTTTTATCATTTATAAAATAAGAATAAGTATTCTAGAAGAAGATTTTATTTTTTTGTTTTTATTTTTGAAATGAAATTCGATTAATAAGGTGCAACGGGAAGATATTTTTTAGAAAATATTTTAAACATCATAATATATCTAACTATACCTATTAATTTAATTATTAATCATCACAATTTAAATTAAAATCTACTTAATTATGATCCCCTAATTTTTTAATCCTTGAACTCTATGAGAAATAACCTTACCATAAAGATGAAGTGAATTAAACCCTAGACTAGCTTCAGAACATACAATCGCAACACCATTCTTTGATTGATATTATAAATATAGATTATAGTTAGTGGTAAATTAGGGAACATATACATTCTATAAAATGAGGATGAATTGTGTTTAGAGATTATATTTTAACTCTACAAATTTATCCCGTGTACTTTTGTTTCACTGATTAAGATCGCACTCTCACAATTCACACATCACTCAACCTCACAAGTTTTGTGTTAATTGTTCAATTACTTGATTAGTTTCTTTTAATTTAAAAACACAATTAATAAATCACAATATGTGAATTACAGTATCCCATTGATTCAACATAAATTAATTAAGAAGGTAAGAGGTAGATCGATTCCATTTGCAAAGGTCGTGGAAAGGGTATAACCCAATCACGTTTATACTATTGATTTATAGACCAAATAGGATTATTAATAGAAGAAGAAAATTGAAAATAACAGAATAAATGGAAGAGAAACTAAGTTTTTATTGAAAGCACAACAATATCACAAAGTAAATAAGAAGAAGAAGGCTTCAATGAAGGGATCCTAGCTCCAAGAGCTCTCCCTCTTGAAATGTTTGGATAAATAGAGTGAAACCAATTATCATATTCCTTAAATATCCTGATTCATGCCCAAACCCCTTAAAATGAGAAAAATACATATTTACAGAGTGGAGGGGAGGCTAGGTTACAAGTGGTTTCAAGTGTAAATGGGAAAATTTGACCAAATATTTTAATCCAACTTGAACCACATTATTGACCACCATAAATCATAAATTATATGTCATTACATAATTATTAGTTGTTAGAAATTGGTTCCTAGATCTCCTCTTCAAATTTGGGCCCAATACATGCACAGATGAAGAAGTTATGTCCTAAATACTAAAGTGGTGTCCAATCTAGCGGGTCCAGCCCATCTTTGACTTCATGACCCTTTTAATCCAACCAAATGCATGATTTATCTCCATAGTCCTGAATAACAGTTTTATCCCACTAAGTGAGGAAAATTTCTACAAAATTTTAAGTTAAAATAGTTCAAATTAAAATATTTATGTCCAAATCACTATAGTGAACTTTAAAGGTTAAAACTGAAATTTTCATCAAATTTTCAAATGAATGATCTAATCCCAAATATTTTATAAATAAACATATTTAAAACAATGTGAGGAAATTATATCATTTATTATAAATAAAATATTAAATAAAATTGTGTTTTATCAACTCCCCCACACTTACCCTTTTTCTCTCCTCGGAAAAACCTCATATCATGTATTCCAAAAAATTGTGACAAGACATGCATGTTCATATTCCTCAATCCACAGTGGTAATATAGGAAAAGTAATAATTCCATCAAGAGTCAATATAAATAAATTTTAAATACATTGTCTCATAAATTTTATCAAAATAAAATCTAGTGAGATTAATGAAACTAATCATAGAGAAACATGTTATGGGTCCACCATTCCATTAATTATCCATGTGTATGTATGCCAGCCATTTTAAGCTCATATCTACACCATTTATTCAGTATATTCAGATCAATTAAAACAATTCTTCTTACCTAGTTTAATTCACTGAACCTATTATACATTCCTTTGCAATCATATTTCAAGACCCACTCACGTAAGAATCCCCGAAATTCAAACCTTAAGCTCATGACCTAGATATCCCCACGTGTTTTACATTTCATCACTCCCCACATTTATTATTTTTGTTGTTTTTTTTTCAAAAGTTTCACTTGGAAAAAATCTCACACTCATCTCTCAAACCTTGTTTTATCTCCTCACGACACTAATTGTAATATTTATAATAAGATCATAGGTCGATTAAGAGTGGGGTTTGACCCTCCAAAGAAACAACCCATGATTTTTTGATTTTTTTTTTGATTTTTTTGATTTTTGTTTTTGAGGGCATACAACAGTTAGATAATAGGTACACATGCATAGTTCAATTCAGTATAGTAATGAAACTGATTATAAGAGAAATGAATGTATGGATCAACCAATGATTTTTTTACCTAACTTGACTATACCTTCAATTGAGTAGGAAAAATTTTACAAGTCATGTTTGAGTGAAAATTTGTGTGGAGAAATCAATGACACAATTTACTATGAAAAAATATCACAAATAATGATGTCAAAATCTCAAAGGTTTTATAATGAAACAACCAATCATATCATCGATGACTTCAATTTTTATAAAAATCAACCCTTGATGATGAAATCTTTCTCATTATTATCATGGAACTAATGAATTTTGAAAACATGCATTTTCCATATATTCCATATCTAAATGATCATGTTACATGATATGTTTTTTTGTATTTTTTTTGAAAATTTAACATAAAACTTAACAGAAAACAATAAAAAACACAAAAATGAAAATCCTAAATATCTACCCCAAAATGTTGTCCCCCCCACACTTAAAACATTGCATTGTCCTTAATGTAAATCTATGAGATGATATGTGAATATGAAATGTAGAATTTTAAATAGGACAACTAATATAAAAGTGAAAGGGTTAGAAACAACCTAATATTCTCAAGTGATAACAGGGTCATATAGTGCGGTGAAATCAACTGCATTGATAGGAAGTCCCTCAATATATTACTTCAAACACTACTTTTTGACTGTAAATATCCTTCCAGTGTCCTCTTGTGTGATCTCCAATACACTATAAAAAATATTAGACACAACATAAGGTCCTAAACATCTAGAATGCAACTTACTAGGCATCAACTTCAGTCATGAACTATAGAGAAGGACTTTATCTACAAAATGAAACTTCCTTTGTTGGATAATTATGTCATGATATGATTTTGATCTTTCCTTGTAGATACTTGAGTTCTCATATGATGATAATTGAATCTTCTTAAGCTCTTGAATTTATAGCTTCCTTTGAATTCCAGCTTGGTCCAAATCCATGTTGCATTTTTTATAACCCAATATGCTCGATGATCGACTTCCACGGGGAGATGACAAGCTTTCCCAAAAAAAAATCTGGAATGGGGACATACCGATGGGGATCTTGTATTTTTTCCTACAATCCCACAATGCATCATCCAAGTTCTTGCTCCAATCCTTTTTGGATACACAGTTTTATCCAAAATTTGTTTCAACTCCTGATTTGAAACCTTAGCCTGGCCATTTTTTGGGGGTGGTAAGGTGTTTATGTTTTGCATGTCACCCCATAATTCTGAAGGAGGGAAGCTAAATTCCAATTACAAAAGTGTGTCCCCTGATCACTGATGATAGCCTTTGGTACTCCAAACCTACAAAAAATCTATGCCTTGAAAAATTCCACTACAACATGAGAATCGTCAGTATCGGTGGCATTAGCCTCCACCCATTTGCTCAGATAATAAACAGTGAACAAAATATACAAAAAACCAAATGAATGAGGAAAAGGACCCATAAAATCGATGCTCCATACATAAAATATATCACAGAATAATATGGGTTGTTGGGGAATCTCGTGTCTTCTAGAAATGTTCCCAGTGTGTTGGAAACGTGAGAATGAATTAAAAAACACATGAGAATCATGGAATAAGCTAGGTAAATATAATCCAAATTCTAAGACTTTTCTAGCTATCTGTTGGGGTCTAAAGTTTCCTTCACATGAAAGTGTATGGTAGAAATACAGAACTGACTCAAACTCATGATCAAGAACACACCTCCTAATAACATGATCACTACACATGTTCCATAGGTATGGATCATCCCAAACATAACATCCTGACTCACTCTTTAACTTTTGGACTTGATGTTTCTTTAAATTTGTAGAAATTTCAGAGGCAACAAGGTAGTTAACTAAATCAGCATACCAAGGATGCATACCTGAGATAGACTAAATATGCTCATTGAGGAAAGTGTCCTGAAGTAGTACCTGGTCCAAGGTGTCAACCTCTAATGTGTGAGTAAGCATACTAATGTGGTTCACCACCAATTTTTCTGAAACCTTCTTATCCTTTATCTAGATATTGAATTCTTGAAGAATCAACATCCATTGGATAAGCCTGAGCTTCACATATGGCTTCTTCAAGAGGGACTTCAGGGCTGTATAGTCAGAAAAAACAACTACCTTAGAGCCCAATAAATATGAACAAAATTTATCTAAAGAAAATATGATAGTAAGAAACTCCTTTTCTATGGTTTTGTAGTTTTATTGGGCCTAATACAATGTCCTCGAAGCATAGGCAATCACATGTGAACATCCCTACACACTCTGTGATAAGACAACTCCAACCGTGAAGTTGGATGCATCACACATAAGCTCAAAAGGAAGCTCCCACTATGGGGGATTTATGATTGGTAGAGTGGTCAAACACTTATTTATCTCATCAAATGATATCCTACAATAATCATCAAACACAAAATCAGAATCCTTTTGAAGTAATCACGACATAGGAAGAGAAATATTACTAAAATCTTTGATGAAATGACGATAAAATCCTACATACCCTAGGAAAGATATAACATTATGCACACATTAAGGATAGGGTAAGGATGAAATAATATCTACCTTAGATCTATCAACCTTTATCCCATGTTTTGACACTATATGACCTAAAAAAATCCCATGCTCTACCATGAAATGACAATTTTCAAAGTTCAAGACCAGATTCTTCTCAATACATTGATTCAACACCTTTCACAAACTAGAGATACAATCATCAAATGAAGACCCATACACTATAAAATCATCCATAAATACCCCCATCCTGGTCTCAAAAAAATCAGAAAAAATACTCACCATGTATCTTTGAAAGGTACCTGGGGCATTGAAAAGTCCAAATGGAATCATTTGGTAGGAAAATTTACTAAATGGATAAGTGAATGTTGTCTTCTCCTGATCTTTCGGAGTTACAGGAACCTGAAAATATCCAAAAAATCCATCCAAGAAACAATAATGTGTCTACCCAACTAGTCTCTCAAGAATTTGATCAATAAATGGATGGGGAAAATGGTCCTTGTGAAATGGGACCACTTTTCTTAGGCACAACCTGAATAGGAATCACCCACTGGGAATCTTAAATTGGATAAATTATACCCGCCTCGAGAAAATCTTCAATTTCTTTTTTAACAACTTATAGAAGAGTTGGATTCGGTCTCCTTTGTAGCTGCCTAAATAGTTTAGCCCCATCCTATAAAAGAATCATGTGCATGAAAATAGAGAGGATAATACCTGATATGTCATCCAAGGTCCACCTGATTTCCCTAATTTTCTCCCTCAAAAAATTAAAAAGTTTTTCTTTTTGTTCAAAAAGGAGATTGTTAGAAATTATAATAGGTAATCTCTCACCACTCAATAAGTATGATCATTTTAGATTTGGTGGAAATGGCTTGAGTTCCAGTGTAGGAGGGTGATGTATGGATGGAGACATTAAAGGAGATGGAATATGTGCACAAAGAACATCAATATCATAATAGACATCAAAATCAGAGAATAATGCATCAAATCCATTATCATACTCAACAGCCATGTCATAATCAAAGTGAACATGATCAGAATATGAATTCATTTTAAAATCAAATCTAAGAGAGGTTTGTGAATTATAAATAGGTGTGTAAGTGATCTTAGACATCAAACTAGAACCAATTCTCATAATATATCTAATCATAGGACAGTAAAAATCCATGGGGTTTTTACTTGGTGGTTCAAAATGGGAGATAACAAAAGTAGAATGGTCCTATGAAGGGTACTTCATGGAATCCATAATATTAAATATCACAAATTAATCTCCAAAATCCATCAAAAGTGTACCCTAATGGACATTTATGATCATTTTTGTAGTTTTAAGGAAGGTCCTACCTAAGATAATGGGAGCATGAGAATTTACCTGATCATCCTTCATGTCAAGAACATAGAAATATACTGAAAATATCATATCTCTTACCCGAATAATTACATCCTCAAGAACTATGGATAGATATGTTGTAGCTATATTCACTAACTACACCACTACTCTCATCAGATTCAACTCACCAACCTATAAATAAGAGAATACAGAGTGATAAATCACATTTATGGAAGCACCTAAATCACATAAAGCATCATAAAAGTGCAACTCCCCTATGGTTCATGGTATGGTGAATGTATCGGGATCCTTTCACTTTTTTTTCATTGCTAGAGTTGATGTAATGAGTTCTGAAAAATTCCTTCCAATATTGATCCTCTTATTTCCCTTGAGCCCTCTTTAATTTGTACAAAGTTATTTTAAGAATTTGGTATACCTTGGGATTTTCTTGATGGATTCAAGTAGAGGGATATTGATCTCAACCCGCTTAAATGTATCCAAAACCTATTTTTGCATCACCACTTCATCAATTTTCTTGGTTTTCACAACTCTATTAGAAAAGGCAATGGGTTTAGGAAGAACATCATCAATCTTTTTTTTACCTTTTTTATTCTCCTTGGGCTTCTCATCAGTGGTTCTTGAATTTTAATTCTATGGAGTTGAGGTGAATCCTGGTGGAATGGTAGGTGCAGAAGTATCATTTGTATACTTCCTACTTCTAAATGTGATGACACTAACATTCCCCTTGGTATTTGGAGTAGATTGGTAAGAAATATTTCCATATTTCTTACTTACTAGTTCATGGAGGGCGGTGGCAGTCTGACTCATTTGAGTCTTCAAATCCCTTATCTCCAAACTTTGACTCTCTATATCATTCTATTGATTAAGAAAAATTTGATTCAAAATATCATTAGTATTAGAATCTAACTTTAGTTGAGAATTCCCCTGTTGATGACTTGTTGATGATTGAGCTTCAAATCTTCTTTGGGGTTATTGGAAACCCTGTTGGTAAGGCAGAGGCTACTGGAAGTTTTGTTGAAAAGGGGGACTTTGTTGTTGTCCAGAGCCATACCTCATGTTTGAATGATCCTTACACCCTTGGTTGTATATTGGAGAAAAATAATCATACTTATTTTAGGGATGTGGTTGTTGTTGCTGCTGATATGGTCTCCTAGGGAATACTTCCGTATAATCCTCCGTCTCTTGTAATTGGGGGAAACAATCAGTCGGGTAATCTGTTTCAGTGAAAATTCCAAAAGGTCTCATAGGGGTGGGTTGGGATATATTTTGATCCAAATCAATTTACCTCACCATAGTGGCCAATTATTCCAACTTGGTATCAATTAAATGACTTTCAAGAGAAGATAGACTTACTTGATGTACTCCTCTAACATGTGGTGTACCTTGATCACCAAATTGTTAGAAGTTTTGTGCCATATTTTTGATCAATGCATGTGCGGTTATTGGTGTTTTGTTCACCAATGTTCCTATAGCCACAACATCCACAATACTCCTCTCCATATGTGTGAGTCCTTTATAGAAGTACTAGATGAGGAGTTTCTCACTAATTTGGTGATGCAGAAAGTTTTCAAACAACTTCTTGAATCTCTGTCAGTACTCATACATTGACTCCCCTTGTGCTTGCTTGATCCCCAAGATCTCCTTAAGAATGGAAGTGGTCCTTGATGTTGGAAAAAATCTCTGAAATAAAATACATTTCAAATCATTCCAACATGTTACATCTTTAGGTTGTAAATAATACATACAATCATTTTCAACTCCATCAAATGAAAATGGGAATGTTCTTAGTTTTATTTAATCTTTAGGGAAATTTCTTTGTTTAAGGGTTGATAAAACCAAATTAAATTATTTTAAATGTTTTTTTGGATCTTCACCAGATAATCCATGAAATTTTGGTAGGAGGTGAATTAACCCAGATTTTAGTTCAAAGTCTGATTCGAGGTTTGGGTATGAAAGACAATTTGGTTGATAGTTAATATCCAGTGAAACCAATTCTCAAATGGTTATATTAAGTTAATTATTATTGTTTTTAGCCATTGGTTATTATTTTATATTTTAATTTTAATTTCTTTCAATTTTAATGTTAGTAGAATGGAGGAATTCTTCAACTGGTTGAATATTGAAACTTCCCATAGACTGAGACTGTTTGATTCGATCTTGAAGGCTATGTTCAATCTCAGGGTCAAGATCTAAAAGATCATCAGGATTAGTTCATGTCATAAATAAAATAAAAATGGAAATAAGAAAAGTGGATCATAATAAAATAAAAATAAGAAGTTTGATTTGATGGTCCAAAAATAAGAAGAAGAAGAAAACAAAGGAAGAAGAAAAAATTCAGATTGGGTAAAGAAGGGAGAAAGAAGAGAAGAAGAGAATAAAATGAAAAATAAAATAAATACCTATAATTGGTTGAAATAATTACTTTACTACCTAAAAAAAGTTCCAATTTGAAAGATGTTGTCATGGGAGCTCTCAAATAATGTTTGTTTTTGGTTTATTTAGGTGCAGTAGAGTGGATGACCAAGGTCACCTCTCAAAGGAGGAAGTAAATTCAACAACATATTAAAGTTATTTGAAAATAAAATAAAAGGTAAGAAATAAACTACTTAAAAGGATGGTTTTTTATCATTTATAAAAGAATAATAAGTATGTTGGAATAAGATTGTATTTTTTGTTTTTATTTTTGAAATGAAATTCGATTAATAAGGCGCAATGAAAAGATATTTTTTTAGAAAACATTTTAAAATGAATAATCGATCTAACTTTACCTATTCATTTAATTATTCATCATTATAATTTAAATAAACATACTCTTAATTATGATCCCCTAATTTTTTAATCCTATAACCCTACGATAAATAACCTTACCACAAAGATGAAGTGAATTAAACCCTAGGCTAGCTTCAAAACATGCAATCACAACACCATGCTTTGATTGATATTATAAGTCTAGCTTATGTTTAGTGATAAATTAGGGCACATATATATTATGTAAAATGAGGATGAATTGTGTTTATATATTATATTTGAATTCTACAAATTTATCTTGTGTGCTTTTGTTTCACCGATCAAGATCGCGCTCTCAAGATTCACACATCACTCAACATCTTGAGTTTTGTGTTAATTGTTCAATTACTTGATTAATTTATTTTAATTTAAAAACACAATTCATAAATCATAATATGTGAATTATATTATACCATTTATTGAAAATAAATGAATGAAGAAGGTAAGATGTAGATTGATTACTGAAAAGAACTACTCTTCTATGGACGATGTAGTCATCGTAGAAATGTTTTGCATTTGCAAAGGTCGTGGAAAGGGTATAACCCAATCACATTTATACTCTTGATTTATAGAAAAAATAGGAATATTAAAAGAATAATAAAATTTAAAATAACATAAGAAATTTAATATAAACTAAGATTTTATTGAAATCACAACAATACCACAAAGTGAAGAAGAAGAAGAAGGCTTCGATGAAAAGATCCTAGCTCCAAGAGATCTCACTCTTGAAATGCCTGGAGAAATAGAGTGAAACCAATTATACTCTACCTTAAATCTCCTAATGCACGTACCAACCCCTCAAAATGATAAAAAATACATATTTACGGAGGTTAGGGGAGGCTAGGTTATAAGTAGGTTCAAGCGTGAATGGGGAAATTTAGCCAAATATTTTAATCTAACTTGAACCGACTTATTGACCACCAAAAAGCACGAATTAGATGTACTTACAGAAGGATTAGTTGTTAAAAATTGGTTTGTTGACCCCCTATAAAAATTTGGGCCAAATCCATACACGAATGAAGAAGTTATGTCCCAAATACTAAAGTGGTGCCCAATATAGCGGGTCCAACTCATCTTTGACTTCATGGCCCTTTTACTCCAACCAAATGCACAATTTAGCTCCATAATCCTAAATAAAATCTGTATCCCATTGATTGAGGAACGTATCTAAATTTTTTTAAGTTCAAATAGTTCAAATTAAAATATTTATTTCTAAATTACTATAGTGCACTTTAAAGGGTAAAACTAGAATTTTTATCAAATTTTCAAATGAATGATATAATCCCAAATATTTTATAAATAAAAATATTTAAGAAAATGTGAGAAAATTATATCATTTATTATCAATAAAATATTCAATAAAATTGTGTTTTATCAACCTTTTATTGGTCACGTGACGTATCACTAAGAGGTAGAGTGATTTCCTTCAACAACACTCATACAACCTCATGAGATCATCGACCTTTATAAAATAAACAAAGGAAATAAAGAGGGGAAAGATGAGAGCCTCTTATAGTCATAAAACTTATGTGATACACCAAGGCCATCCACAACATGGTCTCACAAGACTCCTTGACAAGCCGGTTTGATTTTATGAAGGCCCTGGGGTAAGCCATCCTTATCTTGCGAAAGGTTCCAGAAAAGATGCCTAAGATCATGTGAAAGCCTTCTAATGGGAATCATGATCTTGAAAAGGAACTTGGATGTTTCATCTAGACAATATGAAAGTACCTTGTCATGTGAATATGATTCAGAAATACCCCTTTAATTAGAAATAATCCAATAAAGGAGGCATTGATGGGATGGTCTTGTAGTCACTAAAAAGTAGGCGACAACCCCAGAATAACCTATGATAGGACCTCATGAAGATGCGTGATGCCAAAGCACTCCATTGACTCCATCCTAGATTTTCTCAATATACACCATGAATAGTAGTGAATAAACAGGGTGGTGAGGACTATAAATCTCCCATCCCAACATAAAAAAGAAGATCTTTAGATGGATGGAATAATAATTGGAACCTTGTACCAGTGCACCTAGGCATCAGAGAAGATTTATAGGAATGGATGATCTCATGACCAGGAAGTTTTCCATTCGGTAAAATCCAATGAACAATCTGAGAGATCATGAAGCATTCATAGGAACTTCATGTAATCACTCAAATTTAACACAAAATACTTCTGGTGGGTCACATGGAGGACATCCCACACATATGCTAAAACATACTAGACTTAAAACAAGCTAACACTGAAAAAAATATAAAGAATATGCAATAAAAGGATGGAATGAAGACTAAATATGGGAGAATTATGAAAATAACACATACTTTGATCCTCATTCACTTTTCATGACCCACTAGGGTCATGCGACAACACCAGGACATGTTTCCCAGGTCATGTGACAACACTAGGACATGTTTCCCAGGTCATACGACGTTCCTTCAATATATTATTTGGATCATGAGAAGTCCCCTAGACATGTTAAGAGAAAGTCACATGGAACACCTCAAGTATCACGAGACCCCCTGGGCTTACCATCCATACCTTGAAGTGTCCTTAAAACATGTCACCCAACTCATATGGTGGTACCAATATATGTCAACTAAGTCTCATGATAACACCAGGGTATATCAACTGGCTCTTGTGACGCCATCTTAACATGCCAACTAGAAATCATGATGTCCACCAGTACATTTCAACTATCTTTCGTGGTTCCCTCATTAAATTTCATCCCAGATCATGCATCACCCTTCAAACATGTCACGTTGACTCTCACGACTCCCTCCCAACATGTCAGTCTGCTTTAGCGATGACACCAAGGAAAGTCAGTTGGATCATGAAACACTCTCTAAGAATGTCATCCCGGATCATGCAATGGCTTCCAAGATTAGCCATCCAGGTCTTGTGATGTCCTTTTGACAAGACAACCTTGATCACATGACAACTTTTAAACATTCCATTCAGGTTATGCAACATCCCTCAGGCAAGTCAAATTTGATCATGTGATTGTATTTGGATATGTCAGGCATAAATCCTATGAAATGTTAAGTAGAAAATCAAGGAATGTTAATCATACAATCACCTTGTGTCAGGCAGGAAAGCATGCTAGGTCAATCAGGCATCCCAGGACTTGATAACCTAGTCCATACTTAGTGTGTAAGCCCTGATCAAAAGAACTACAATGACTCTGATTCCTTCCATAACCAGAATATGTAGGATGCCTCTATAAGGTTCAAACTCTATATCAATCTCCAAAGGGAAGTACCTTCACATAAGTCTCACATCCATAATTAATGAAACTGATTATTTTCTATCCCTTGTTTCTCACACCGAGCATAGATCACATGGGATTAGGGAGTTACAATGGTAATATCATTCACATGAAAAGTATCTATCAATATAAGGGAAACACCAGTATGTAATCCCAGACCAATTAAACTATGAGGACTATGATTCTTGTCATAACCAAGATATATAGGACGCCTTCCTAAGGCCCAAGCCTGAACTTAATGGGAATACACTTTAGTACAAGTCCCACCATGTCTCTAATATTTCAACCATCAATACCCAATGAATCCCATGGGATAATCATCTCTCCTCATCCACCAATGTATTGAGAACTCATTGAACTAAAAGGAATCTAATTTCTGCCATAACCAGGATACATAGGATGCCTCTATGGGATCCAAACTCTATATTAATAATCCTAAGGGTTGTCCCAGTGCATAAGTCCCGCATTCATAAGCAATAAGACTGATTATTTTTCATCCCTTATTTCTTACATTGATCATAGCTCATGTGGTCTTAGGGAATTAAAATAATCATATCATTCACATCATAATCCTCTATAAGGATAAGTTCAACTTTAGTGTGTAAGCCCCAATCAATGGAATAGTATGATATGTACCACATATAAGGTAAACATTAGTGTGTAAGCCCTGATCAATGGCATAATATGATATATCCTGCATATAGGGAAACCTTAGTGTGTAAGATCCAAGCCACTAAACTATAATTAATCTGAATCCTTATATAACAAAGATATGTAGGATGCCTCTTGAGGCCTGAGCTTCATAATAAAAATTCCAAGGGTAGTCCCAATACATAATCCCTACATCCACATGCAGTAAGGATGATTAATTGATATCCCTCATTTCTCACACTGAGCATAGATCATGTAGGATTAGGGAGGTGCAATGGTCATATCAACCACATCGAGAATCTCAACTAGCCATGGAAATCTCATTATGTAAGCCTCAATGAGTGGCATGATATAAACATCCCCCATATAAGGGCATCTACTTTGGGGCCAGTCCCAAGGGAATGAACAAACTATGATAAATCTAATTT
This sequence comes from Viscum album, assembly GCA_963277665.1. Lineage (NCBI taxonomy): Eukaryota > Viridiplantae > Streptophyta > Magnoliopsida > Santalales > Viscaceae > Viscum > Viscum album. Next base: position 1,498,015,509 of record OY728142.1, read on the forward strand.
CTTCTATAATTGGGATATGTAGGACGTATCATCAAGACTCAAGATCATATATTTGGTTCCCAAGTGATCTTACATGCGTTATTTTCTCATGATGTTAAACTACATATGTTTAATAAACTATATGGATTTTGATTCTTTCCATAAACATGATACATAGGATGCCTCATAATGGCCCAATTCCCTCCTTAGAATATTAACCACCTCCCTATATGGAAAAAATTCATAAGTGTATGGTTATGAAGCTCCAACATATAAATAAACTTTCATCACTGGTAAATGGATGAAGAACCTAGGATACATACAAATGGGTTCACTAACGAGATCCCCTTATTATACATATAAAAGGAGTTAATCTATAATCATTTTGTTAGGTTAAATGGTCCCATATCAAGATTAGGAAGAGGTTTGTGAACATATCTTAAATCTATAAGAGAGTCCCAGAGTAGGTAACAATTCCCCCCAAAAGGGTGTGATGAGCCCAACCTCCCATATTCTCAAATAATGCAAGTCCTTAAGCGTCATTGGTTCTGAAACCCTAATTGGACACCTTCCTTTGGAAAGTAAGTCGGTACCCGGTTATGGATGAGGGAACCATTGAGATTTTCTATTAAGAATGAAGTTGGTGACCTGACATTAATGATTGTGTAAGAAATGAACCCATCACAATCAACTGTAGGGACAAACCGAATTCACCTCAATGAGGGTTCCCAGTTGTCTATTTTCCATTAAAAAAATGGTGAAACTGATGTGAACCTCTCAAATAAAAAAAATGATTGGGTTATTATCCATCGAGACATTTTGTTTGCACACTATATGCAAACAAAAATGGTGAACCCGATTTGAACCTCTCAAATAACAAAATGATTGGGTTATTATCCATCGTTCCATTTTGTTTGCACACTATATGAAAAAAAATAGTGAAACTAATGCAAACCTCTCAAATAAAAAAATTATTGGGTTATTATTTTTTGGTCCATTTTGTTTGTGCATAATATGCAAACAAAAATGGTGAGCCCTATATGGATCTATCAAATAACAGAATGATCGGTTAATCATGAGTCGAGCCACTTTGTTTTTCATATACTATACAGATAAAGATAATAATCCTAACATACATCTTATGATCGATCCTCTATAATTGGGGTTCCCATGAAACAATTCCATCCTCACTTTGACAAGTTCACATGAGAAGAATGGTCGGATCAGGAATAAAAGTGCAATTGTGTTATCCATGCATATCTGATTAAGCATGCATCATGCTTATGATATTTCACTAATAAGTGACCTTGTTCCTTGTTTTCTGAAAGACTATAGATACCTTTATCATCAATAACATCTTGATATGAGATAATGCCATCATCTAGCAACCGTTTTGACAAGTCATCTGTGGATGCAACCCCCACATATCACAAAATGATCTCACCTACCTGATAACTTCAATATCAAGTGGAGAACACAATGGTACAAGAATACCATCGACGTGGTAAAATATAGACTCTTGAAGATTTTTGTGAGGGAATCCAAGTACCGAAACTGATGAGTATTCATTTTCTAAGGAAAGCTGTAGATAAGACAGTGGCCCTCATTACCACATCCAACTTCTTTAGGAGCTTATCCCTAGAGTGTGATAATCACCACCTTCAATATCTAATGAAGGTAGACTAGAGAGTAAAATATGGACCCCTTATGGTTTAGGAGCTGTTGAGGAGGAAACTTTCCAATAACCATTTCTAGCACCACCCCATTGGTACCCATAATTCACCTACTTAGGGTACCACCTAACACACTACCACCTCTGATGCCCATGCACCAGCAACAAGGAAGACCCATCGGGTGAGGAAGGCACTAGATATCTAGAAGTGGGCCCATATTCCCACTTCCATTGATGATGTTTTCCGGCATATTCCAATAATAACTAGTGAGAAAGCTCATATCCCTACTCACTCAGAGCAAGTATACAAGCATATTCTTGCAACATGCATGAGGGAGGCGCATATCACTACCCCCATGCATAAATCCCATTGACATATTTTGGTGGAACAAGGAGGAAATAAGTGGGATCATATATATAGTGGATATGGAAAATGTATAGGCTTATATCCCTACACACAATTTTATAAAATGCCAATATATCTTAGCAAAAAATGAAGAACTCTGCCGACATATTCCAACACTGGTGAAAATATAGGGATAGACACATATTCTTATCCCTATAGTCAGGGTAGCTCAACACTATGATCATTATGAACAAGTAGTTTCTTTGGAGTAAGAGAACATTATTTCTCCCATCCAAGATGATTGTTGGCATATTTCGATAAAGTATGAGGCATCAGAACATGCTCATATTCCCATTCCAACTGGGATCAATAGGGGAGATCAAAAAATGCCTCGGGATAGGAGCACATGCCTATCGAAAAGTCCGGTGGTATATTCCAAAGGCCCAGGATTGAGATCATATCCACATTAAGGCCGAGGAGTACCAGGATCAGGCTCATATCTCTATTCTAGCTAGGGATAACCAAGTGATAATGACACATGCCTCGAGATTGAATCATATTCTTATTAGTGAATCTGCCTGATATATTCCCATAGACCATGAAATCCAGGCACATATTCTTACTTCTGTTGATGAACAACTATACCAACATCCTTCTGAGACAATAAAAGAAGTGGTTCATGTCCCTTATCCCATTCTAGAGGCCCATTAACATATTTTGGTAGGGAATTCTATATATTCCTGAAAGTTCCCAATGAGGATGATTGTATCACTGAGAGGGGGATGAGGTGAATCAGTGATAAATTTTCCTTTATGTTTCACTTCAATTGAAACAACCTTCATCTCCTATTAAATATTCAATTCTCTTTTGAAAACAATTCAAACACACATCCATAAGAACACAAGTATTTACAAGGTTCACTATTAAATAAGAACATCTATATACTTGGTATGATTTTTAAATGATCCAATACCACAAAATACACTAGAAAACAATCCCTATATTATAACGAGTAGGATATGACCTTTCACTTGAGTAGTAATTTGAAGACAATCCAAAAGTATGTGTACACCCTCTTAGCAAAAATAGGGTAATACAAAGTTTGTGTAATAACTCATATTACCTGTACTTCTTTTCAACTACAAAAATTTATTCAATTGAAATAAAATTCTTTAATTTCTTATCCAGAAGAAGGTAAGAACTTCCTAGACTTTGTTATGAAAAACTCAGTCCAATTTTCTTAGTTACGATTTTCCAGTCTAATTCCTCCAAGTATGATTCTTCCCATTATGATTCTTCCAATCCAATTCTCTTATCAGAATACAATAAAAATGAATCGACACCACTTCAATTACTGATCCTAATAAACTCAGTATGATTCTTCCTCAGTCTAAGAACCTGAATACAAAAATACTGAAGCCGATTAATCCATCATGATACGATGATCAACGAAATACAATTGATAAGATGAATATAGTAATCAATTGAATTTTATAATCACTGATTATTATTATCATCTAAATACAACATTTCAATGTCTCTTCTCCTATGTATTCTTCCCATCAGAATGTCTTCAACAAAGATCAATACAATATCTTCTTTATCTCATTGAAAAATCGGAGCTTCTCTCTCTACTCTAGTGAATAGTACCAATAGTTAGAAAGTACAAAGTACTTATACTTTTATTGGTGACCCTCGAGAGGTTTGGGAAGGAATCCAAAAAATCTTTCCCGCTCACACAAATTCACCCAAATCTCAATTTCACATGAAATATAGGAATGAATTTTAATTTCATCAACTCTTATTAAATCTTCTCGATTCTTCTTCAAAATTCATCTTCTTCTTGGGACTTTTATTTGAATTAATGGTCTGATTTCAATACATGGGTTTGATTTTATGAATCCAATTTCTTTAAAACAAATCCTTTTATTAATTGAAAAAAAATGTATGAATAAATGGATACCACCTGACTGCTAAAAACAATGCTCTGTATTAATTGAATACAATCATTCTTTTGAATTTCGAGCTCCCCCTTGATAGTAAATTCAACAAACTCCTTCTCCTTTTCCAGTGACCCACTTGAGATACAAAACTTTATATTCTCCTATTCTCTTGACCCAGTTGAAAAAACTACAAAGAAATTCAACCCTTTTAAAATGGTTGACTACATTTTTGATCTCATTCATTACTTCTCTTTTCATCTATCGGCCTCAAGAAATTCCTTCTATGAATACGATTGTCGAGATTATGATATTTTTGAGTATGATTGGACTGGATATGATAATTTTTGAAAACAATCATACTGGGTATAATCTTTTTTCTTTCTGAGCTTGAGTATGATCATCCTGGGTATGGAAAGTTTTTTATGCTTCAGATGGATGATTGAACACTATAGTAAATCGACACCAGCTCTTACTCCACTTCAACCTGGATATGATAAATATGGGTATGATTCCTTTTTCAATCAACAACATCTCTTTCTTCTCTTCCACCCATATATGATTAATCTGGATATAATTGATTTTAAATTGACAATATATCTTTATTTTCTTCCACCTAAATACAATAAATCTGGGTACAATTGCTTTTCAACTTACATCTCTTTCTTTTCTTCCACCTAGATACAATAAATCTGGGTACGATTTCTTTTCAATCGACAACATCTCTTTATTTTCTTCCACCCGTATACAATAAATCTAGTGAGATTTGGAATACCTCTTTTCCCTTTTCTTCCATCAAGATTTCATTATAAGTTCTCAATTCAACTAATGATTTATATGAAATAAAAATCAGAAAAGCATCATCACATTTAATTTTACGGAGACTCTGATTCTTCATCAAAACAAACACTTATTTAATATTGAATTCAGTGTGAATCCTATGACCATTTACTTCTAGCAAGATTAATTTTCCACGTGACTAATTCTCTCTTTCCAAATAATAATCAATTCCTCTTTACGATCTTTTCCCATTTTGGACCCAAGTAAAGTCTGATCAAAACCTTTTCTTCTAAACAACTTGTTCTCATTTAGATGGACAAAGTGAGTCTAATTATTTTGAAAACAAGAGTTACTAAGATTTTCACCAAATAAAAAGTGAGGTTATTTTCTTTCATCTTAAACTTCCTTGACAAAACAAAGCCTTCTTTGACAAAAAAGACAACATTTGAAACAAAAAACACCACCATCTTCAGCTGGGTCCTAACAATCTCCCCCTTTGGATTTTGTTGTCAACCAAGTTTTATAAATCACTAAACTTTGTATCCTAAATCAATGGATCACTTATCAATAATTATAATCCTATGTGAGCTAATTCACTGTAGAAAATAAGAATCATTGATAACAAAACCATGATATCCAAAATTCGTGATTATGACGAACTTTTTATTTTTTCTTCCTCATCTCTTCTTCAACCTCAGCTTTTATTCATCCTCTATAGAATACAAAATAATTTATTTTCCTAAAACCACTCCAATAAATAGTTAGAATAGTTCATTCACAAAATAATAATGAATTCATAGCTTACCCACAACTCTATCTTTTTACATGAAAAACATATATTTATAAAACAATTATCCCCCTTGAAAATACTATCCAAAGGTAAGATGAGATAGGGGAAAAAAACACATACCTCAACCTTGAAGAGAAAGAGGCTGGACACCCATGTTCAACCTCAATTTAGAAAATGATTCATTTGGTAAATGTTTTTTGAATATTTCAGCACCTTGTTCTGATGTTGGAACATACTCCAACTTTAATTCATTATTCTCTACATGCTCTTTGATGAAATTATATTTTATATCAATATTTTTTGAATGAGAATTTTGAATTGGATTCTTGGTGAGATTGATTGTAATTTAATTATCACAACCCAAGAGTAAGGGTAACTTCAATTTAATAAGTAAATATTCCAATTGAGTTTTCATCCACCTAAGTTGAGTAGTGTCTTGAGTGGCAAAAACATACTCAGCTTTAGCCATACTGAGAGTTACTAAATTATGTTTCTTTGAATCCCAACTAACACAATTTTTCCCAAAAAGAATACTTCATTAGATGTGAATATTCTATCGTCAATATTTCCTACCCAATAATAATTTGAATACCCAAACAAATCAATACTATCTGAGTTGAAATATGTGATTCTGAATTCTGTTGTGCCTTTGATGTATCGGAGAATTTTTCCCCATAAGTAAATGTGATTATTTTACAGAAATTTGAAATCTGGCACATATGGTAATGATATAAACAATTTTGGGTCTTGAGGCATTCAAATACAATAGGCTTCCTATCAGCTTCTGATACTCTTTCTGATCAACTTATTTTTCTTCTCCATATTTTGAAAAAGTTGTTCCCACTAATATTTGTGTAGAAATTGGTTTTTGATTTTTCCATTCCAAATATCTTCAGATGTTCCTTAACATACTTTTCTTGAGAAATAAAAATGTATTCTTTCTTTTGCAAGATTTTTAACCCAAGAAAGTATTTCATTTCCCCCAGTATGAAAATTTCAAATACCTTTTTCATTTCTTCATCAAACATTTCAAAACTTCTTTAATCATTCCCAACAAAGATAATTTCATAAATATAAACAATCACAATGAGGGAATACTCTTGACTTTATCTGATGTAGAGATTGTTATCCACTATTCCTTTATTAAAATTTATCTTCCTTAAGAATGTATCCAATTTGGAATACCATGCCCTCAGAGCTTGTTTTAGGACATAAAAGTCCTTTTTCAATATACACACATAACTTTAATCTTTCCCAACAACAAAGCCACAAGGTTGTTCAATATAAACTTCCTATTCAAGATCACCATTTAGAAATGTGGATTTAATATCCATTTGAAAGATATTATAGCCTCATTGTGTATAAATAACAAGAAATATTCTAATTGTTTCAAGTATTTCCACTTAAGAACAGGTTTCATCAAAACTAATGCATTCAATTTGTGAATAACCTTTACACACCAGTCTTTCTTTATTTCTTATCACTTTACCTTCTTCATTCAGCTTGTTATGGAAAACCCATTTTGTGCCAATGATGTTTTTGTTTTAAATACTGGGTACGAGTTCCAATGTATTGTTATTTTCAATATTATCCAATTATTCCTTCATCGCTTGAACCCATTATATATGCTTAAAATCTTCTTTAACATCATTCAATTCCACTTTTGAATATAGAGAAGTATGTGTGATAACATTTGTTGTTCTTATGGTTTGAACCTTTTAATGTTGATCAACAATTATATTTTGAGCTTCCACTTGTTTCCTCAACCTTGGATGATATTTTTGAGAGTCTTCCTCATCATTGTAAATAGATGAGTATATTTTTTATTCTTGAGAAGGATTACAATTGTTTGTATCCTTATCAGAATTTTTTTATTTAACTTGATCATCTTCTTTGTTTGCACAAGCATGTTTCTCTTTCTTAGATCCTTCAATCACTTTCACATCAAATAAATAAAAAATTCTTCCTATTTTTTTATTGAAGTATCTATATCCTCTTCCTTCTGGTTCATATCTAATAAATATTCCATATTCACCTTTCTGCTCAAACTTACCATAGTTTCCATATTTCCTTTTTATAACACATGGAATCCCAAAAAATCTATGGTGCTTCAAACTTGGAGTTTTTCCATAAAAAAATTCATATGGAGTCATACCCGACTGAGAGTTGTAGAAATAATGGTTCTAAATATAAACAACAGTACTCATGGCTTGCCTCCAAAAGTAATGAGAGAGGCCATGTTCAAGTAACATAGTTCTTCCCATTTCCACCAAGCTTCTACTATTTCTTTCAGTAACCCCATTTTGTTGGGGAGTGTATGGGGAACTATACTCATGCTTAATTCCATGCTTCTCAAGATAGTCTTCAAACTCTTCAATTCTATATTCACCACCATTATCTATTTGAAACTTCTTCACTGAGTACTCATATTCCTTTTCTGATTTTCTTATAAAACTTTTAAACATTTTCAAAGAATTTGATTTATGTTTCATATACATGACACAATTAATGCGAGTAAAATCATCAATGAAAGTAATTAAGTACTTATCTACACTTTTTGATGATTTTATCATTATCCCATATATATTGGAATGTATCATCTCTAGGGGATGTTTTGAACATATCTCAACTTTCTTATGAACAACATTTGTAATCTTTCCTTTCTAATAGATAGTGAAGCACCAATCTCTTATTCATGGAAAAATAGGAATTTCTCAAACACTGTATCTTTTAGATAACTTTCTCATGTTTCTATGACACATGTGTCACAAAATTTTATTCCATAAATGATTCTCTTTCATCATACTCATGTAACAAGAGTTTTGTATTTCACCAATCTGAAACAAATTTCCTTTTGTACATTGGCCTCTTGTAACAATCTTTCCATCTTATTCGTTTTTTCACAACAAACCCATCTTTTATGAAGACAAATTTTTTTACCCTCATCACACAATTGTGAAATGCTTAGAAAATTGTGTTTCATCCCATCAACATACAATGTTTTCTTGGATATAATTTTTCTTTTCCAATGATGGCTGATCCAACACCTTTCATTTTTAGAGATTCATAATTACCAAATGTCACTATGAATTATTTAAAATATTTTACATTCTTCAATAATTTCAAGTCTCCCATAATGTGAGAGGAACACCTATTGTCAAGTATCTAAGGTTGTTCTCCCTTTGAAGCTTTTAATGCAGTTTCAACAACAAGAGTTTTTTACCTTTCTTTTCTTTCTTCACTTTCAGATTGTGAGTGTTATTAAGAGTATTTTTTTATGATAGTAACAAAACAATACATCAATTTTCAAGGTGTCTAGGTTTTTCACATATTTCACAAATATTTTCTAGGGGTTGGAACCTATTTTCAATCTTCATTTCATTCTTTTCAGGTTTCTTCACAATAGCCTTCTCAGAATTCTTTCTTTGATGAGATTGAATCCCCCTAAACCTTTTCATTTCATTACCTAAGGGATAATAGTAATGTCATTGGTTGAACCAAAACATACTTTCTATGTGTTAAAATCCCCTACAATACCAACAATATCTATATAAGGATTATTTTCCTCTGAAACTTCTTTATTGATTGGAACTATGAACACATTTCTCAGCCACCTTCTTCCTTTTATTTTCTAAGCTAGCAACCTTTCTATTATCAATCAGAGTATTCCTTTTATTTTCATCCTTAATAGGATCAAAAGTATTTGAAACTTTTTTGGATCCAGATAAAACATTTTCAGACTTAAGATGTTTTGTAACTTATGAACTCTTCACTTTTTACAAATACATAACTTTTCCATATTTCTTCTTTTCAGAAACAACTCCATATTTATTCTCACTCTTTGAAGGCAACTTTTGTTAAACCTTCTCTGATTTCTCATTTTGAGAACTTTCACCAATTTTAGTAATAGAGTTTTGTAAACTTGTATTTATCAATTCATATTTTGAGAGTTTTTCTTGTACAAGTTCTAACTCTTCTTCTTTTGCTTTCAACTTCACCTCAAGATGCTCATTAAGATTCTTTTCTTCTTCAAGAGATTTCTTAAAATCATCAATCTATTTTACCAGCTTCACTTTCTCATCAACAAAACATTCTTGATTACCTATTGAAGAGCATTTATCTTCCAAATTTTTGTTTTGATTTTCAAGCTTTTCAATCATTCTCAAACATTATTTCAATTCTTCTTTAAAATTCATTTCAAGTTGAGTTTCTTCTTCTTCGGAACCATTTCTTTAAATTCTTCATCATTCAATGTTTCAATAATAGTATTCTCAATACCATACTCAACTGATTTTTAAGATTCAACATCTCTACCTTCTTCTTCATTATATTTAGACAAGAAACTTCTTATTTTGGATTTGAAGAACTTTCCTTCCTTCCTTGTGGATTTTAATTTTTCTTTGTCTTCATATTTATTCTATGATCTTCTTGGATTTATTTCTTCTTCTTCACTATCCTATTATTTATTTCATCAAGGAAAATTAATCAGAAAGTGACCAACATCTCCACATTCAAAAAATTTCAAGGGAAGTTCCCTTCGTATTTCCCTATATCTCTTTTCACATTTTTAGAAAAAAGGATAAAATATCATCAATATTTTTTACATACCTTATTTTCAGAGTCAAATTCACTAGATTCATCTTTAATAAGAATATTCTTTAACTTTTCTCTCTTATAAGCCTTGAAATAAATTTATCTATCAACCTTTGTTTTAATTTTAATAGCTTTCTCCCTACTCATTTCATAAATAATGAGTGTTCTATGTAAATAATCAAGAGATAATATTTCAGGATCTCTATCTTTAAATGAAGAAAATTTTGCATCAAACTTGTCAGGAAGGATTCTGAAAATCTTTTCAACAACTGTAGAGTCATCCAAATTTTCAACAAGACATATGATAGTACTCACAATGTCATTTACCCTGGTAAAGAAGTCCCCAATAGATTCATACTCACCCATATTCAAATCTTCATATTTTAATCTCCATATTTGTAACTTTACATTATTCACTTTTTTATTGCCTTTATATATATTTTTCAGTTTATCCCATATACCTTTGGATGTGGAAACACCCTTCACTCTTAATAATTCACTTTCAGAGAGTGATGATAATATCGTATTCTTGGCCCTTCCATTATTCTCCAGATTATTCTTATCAACAAATGTAAGAGGATTTTAAAAATCAATAGGAGGAAATCCATCTATTGCAGCTTCAAGAACATCATATCCAATAGACATAAGATACGACAACATTCTATATTTCCAGATATGATAATTATTTCCATCGAAGACCAAAATACCTTTACTATTTACACAATTCAAATTCTCCATCAGCAAAGAATAAGTTAAGGGAACCTAGGCTCTGATACCACTTGAAAGTTCCCAATGAGGATGATTATATCACAAAGAGGGGGAGGGGGTGAATTAGTGATACTTTTTCTTTTATGTTTCAATTCAATTGAAATAACCTTCACCTCCTATTAAATATTCAATTACCTAATTAAAACAATTCAAACACACATCCATAAGAACACCGGTATTTACAAGGTTCACTATTCAATAAGAATAGTTATGTCCTTGGTATGGTTTGGAAATGATCCAATACCACACAATAAACTAGAAGACAATCCATAGATTACAATGAGTGGGATATTCCCTTTCACTCGTGTAGTACTTTGAAGACAATCCAAAAGTATGTGTGTATCCTCTTAGTACAAATAGGGTAATACAATGTTTGTGTAACAACTCATGTTACCCGTGCTTCTTTTAAATTCCAAAAATGTATTCAATTGAAATACAATTCTTCAATTTATTACCCAGAAGAAGGTGAGAACTTCTTAAATTTTTTTATGAGAAACTCAATCCGATTTTCCTGGGTACGATGTTCCCAATCTGATTCCTCTGAGTATGATTCTTCTAATCTGATTCTCTTCTTAGAATACAATATAAATGAATCAAAACCAATTCAATTCCTGAGCTCGATAAACTCAATATGATTCTTCCTCAGTCTAAGATCCTGAATATGGAAATCCCAAAGCCAATTAATCCACCTGATATTATTTTTTTTAAAGGTTGGGGCCGAAGCCTCATTTTTATTAATAAAGCAAAGAAAACCTCTTTTTAATTGGGTAGAGGGAACCCATTACATAGCCCGAAGGCCCAGTGGTCTTATAGCCCATTACATAGCCCATAGGCCCAATTTTTAAGCCCAATTCCAATTCTGTGAATAGTAACCGCTGCTACAGTACCGCACAGTACTGCCACCACTACAGTGCCCTGCCGCTGCTACAGTACCCGCCGATCAATAGTACCGTCGCCGCTACAGTGCCGCTGCAGTAACCTGCGCCCAATGGGTTTTGAACCCCCATTTTTCATGTAGTATTACGGGGTGCTTACCACTAAGCCAAACCCCAACTACATCCACCTGATATAATGATTAGACAAATACAATTGATAATTCAAATATGGAAATTGACTGAATATGATAATCAATGAGTAGGATTATTAGTTGACTACATTGTTGTGATGTATCTTCTCCTATGTATTCTTCCTATTGGAATGTCTTCAACAAAGATCAATACAATATATTCTTTCTCTCACTGAAAACTAGGATCTTCTCTCTCTACTATAGTGAACAGTAACAATAGTCAGAAAGTACAAAGTACTCCTCCTTTTATAGGTGACCATTGAGAGGTTTGGTTGGGAATCAAAAAAATCTTTCCCGCTCAAAAAAATTCACCCAAATTTAAATTTCCATTAAAATTTCAGGATGCATTTTGACTTTGTCAACTCTTCTTGAAGCTTCTCAATTCTTCTTCAAACTTTATCTCCTTCTTGGGACTTTCATTTGAATTACCAGTCTGATTTCAATACATGGGTCTGATTTTATGAATTTTATTTCTTCAAAACAAAGCTATGTATTAATTGAAAACAAATTTATAAAGAAATGGATACCACATGACCGCTGAAAACAATGCTCTGTATTAATTTAATACAATCATTCTTTTGAATGTTGATCTCCCCCTTGAAGTACATCTAGAAAAATCCTCATTTTCTCTTGACCCACTTGAGATACAAAACTTCATCTTCTCCTATTCTATTGACCCAGTTGAAAAACTACAAATCAATTCAACACTTTTTAAATGGTTTACTACATTGTTGATCTCATTATTTCCTTTTATTTTCATCCATTAACCTCAAGAAATTCCTTCTCTGAATACAATTGTCTAGAGTACGATCTTTCTAAGTACGATTGACCTGGATATGATCATTTCTGAATACGATCATACTGGGTATGATATTTTTTCTTTTTGAGCCTGAGTACAATCATCCTAGGTATGAAAAGTTTTTATGCTTTAAATGGATAATCAGACACTATAGTAAATCAGCACCAACTGTTACTCCACTTCAACTTGGATACAATAAATCTAGGTACAATTCCTTTTCAATTAGTATCATTTATTTCTTCTCTTCCACCTAGATATGATTAATCTGGGAATGATCGTAAAGACCTGGATTTTCTATGTATTTTTTTAATTATATGGAATTATTAAGAGTCAATGAAAATTGACAGTGCATGACTCTGAGGTCCGGTGTTCCTGGAATTAATTTCTGAGCTTTTTTTAGGTACGTTTAGTAAACATGTGAGTGGCAGTTTCTAACTTTTGAACCGGTGCTCAGATTAAAAATCTGAGGGCACCGTTGAATCCGCAACACTAGGATTCGCCTAAGGGAGACTTTTCTTTGACCGCAGTAGGTCCAGAGAAGAAGTTAAGTTTTGTGACTTTTAAAAGAAATGAAATAAAATAATTTTAATATTTTATTTTCTTTCTTCTCCACCAACGGACAAGTGGAGTGTGGGACCTGTGATGTATCAAGACAATAAATGGATTGACTTACCAATCCTAAGTAACGACGTCGTTGGGGAATTAGGAAGGTTCTTAATTAATGAGACCTCATTAATTCCCCACATAGTTTCTTACCCTCCTCCTCTCCTATTTATATAGAGCTTGGGGGGAGGATATGGCATGAATTCACCAAGCAGTGAAGTGCTGAAGGTGTACCAAGACGCCAGACTCTTGAAGGGAGGATCCGGTTCTGGAAAGCGATGATGTGCGAAACCGAAACCCCGAACCGAAGGTTGAAGTTCTAGCGACGATAGATATGGATTGTTGCGGGGATGAAAAAGAACAATACTTCCTCATTTGTGAGTGCTCTCCAATGATTTGAGGTAGGGGTGGTGTTGATTTTTTTTCCCCCGCAATTCATTTCAAAATGATAAGAATGGATCAACTCATGAACAAGTTGATCCATTATTCTATATATATATATACATGGTAGGGTGTATTTTATTGTTGGGATCGAGATTGAAATTAAGGCATGAAATCTGGTTGAACAACTTTTCCCCGAATCCCCTGAATTTATCTCTAATGCGGAGGGTGCGGGCCAACCCGAACAAGGCCCGAGACCCTCCGCTTGTGTGTTGATTGTGATCGCCCAATTTGAAGATGGTGAAAAGCCAAATTAGGGACTACCGTAGTGAAGAAAATGATCCCAGGAGTCTGAAGGTTTAGACGACATAGGAAACGGGCTAACGGTGTGCGACCGATGGCCCAACAAACACCCTACTACCAGCACCAGCACCGACAGCAACGCACGGCAGCACATCAACGACACACGGCGGTGCTGACCGCATGCCTAGGGTGGCCTCAGAAAAAGGGAGTGCCCTCGGTGGTGTGCCCACATGGCAGTAGGACTATGGCCTGCGTCAACCATGATGGGAGCAGGGGCTACCAGTTCGACCGATGGCCGGAGGATAGGGCGCGCGCCAGTGGCGCGCCCGGTGGAGAAGTCGTGGCCCGTCGGCCGCGGCACAGAGGGACCCACGAATCCACATGGCGTCGCATTGGTTCAACCCCTATGGGTTGACCTATTGATGTGGATCTGCACCACGTCGGCCCTACCCGAATGCGCTGCATCCGGGTGACCCTGGCAGCCCGCGCCGCCAGGCGGGTGGCACCACTAAGCCGACCCAGTGAACCGATCCGCCGCCCGGCGGGCTGACCCACGACCTAGCGGGTCGACCCGCTGACCAGCGGGCTGACCCACGGACCAAATGGGTCAGGATGGGCCCAATGGGTCGGTTTGACTCAGGTCGGGTCGGACTCGAGTCAGGCCGATCCGACCGAGGCCGACTGGACCCGGACCCAGTAGCGACCAATTACACAAAACATGCCCTAACTTCTAAACCGGACGTCTGTTTGATGAACCATCTATAGTGTTGGGACCCTTACTAAAAGGAGGTCCTTTTAATATAATCCACTTGAGTTTTAGATAAATTTGGAGTACGAACGAGTTGGATCACACACGAATCCAACCGTGCCATCGACACTAAAATGTCTTTATCCTGCAAACCGTGCATCTGATTGATGAGATGTTTACGACTTTGGGACTCTCTTGAGGAGAAAAATATTTTGGCATACTTTTTGGTGAATTCCATGGATATCAAGATGCAAAAAGTGTCTTGAGGGGTGGTTCTCCCAAGTAGACTATGTACGGAACCCTACGACTGACTGAGACCTGAAGACTGTTGACCTTGGACTACTTACGACTCGACGACTGGCCGAGTGGGAAGCGACTCTATGTGACCCAGCAGGCCCATGGTGGGAAGTATCTCTCTGTGACCCAACATGCCCATGGTACCCATCAGGGATGCGTACCTCAGTCTGGCCAAGGTGGGAAGTGGCTCTGTGTGACACAGCATGCCCACAGTGGGAAGCGGCTCTGTGTGACCCGACATGCCCACGGTACCCATCAAGGATGAGTACCACAACATTCCAAGGTTAGTGGGAAGTGACTATGTGTGGCCCATCATTCCCATAGTGGGAAATGGCTCTGTGTGACCCAGAATTCCCATGGTACCCATTAGGGATGAATACCACATCAGTATAAGGTTAGTGGGAGGCGACTCTATGTGACCCGGCAGGCCCACGATGCTCATCAGAGGAGGAGTTTTCCATTAGATGAGGAATTTGACGATGTGATGACCCTTCTATCCTTGAACTAAAGTGATTCCTAGTGTGGGTTGACTTGTGTGGTGTTCTTTTTTGCTTTGTGATATACTTTTAATTTTCTGTGTGGTCTTTCCTTGCTGTTTTAGGGGTCCCTACTCAGTTTAGTGTTACTCACCCCCTGTACGGGACTTTCCCATGTGTGTGCTCTGTCCTATGCATAATATCGACACTTAGAAAAAAGACTTGGTGACGTTGGACTAGGCGGACCATAGTGAGATCTGACAGAAGAGACGTACTCCCTCGACTTCTAGTAGCTACACTACTCCTACGATCAGGTGGGGTTTTCTGCGGATGGCCATTAGAGCACTCTTGTACTTTACTGTTTTCAGTACTTTCTTTTGGGGTTTTTATTATAGCCCACTTACTTCCATCTGTAACCGTACTTAGTTTCCTCTTAGTGGTATACTATCTCTTATCATGTGAGTTGGTACTTGGTTGGGTTCGCGTGTGCGTACAGGTATCCAGGAAAATGCCTTCCACTTGCAGGTTTACGCCTTCGGTGCTAGTCGCCAGCCCCTAGCCTTCGGAAGGCGGTCTTGGGGTAGTCACGGATCGGGCCTCAGGGGACTGGTCATGATAATGATTTATTTTCAATAAAAAGTTTCACTTTATTTTCTTCCACCTAAATACAATAAATCTGGGTATGATTTCTTTTCAATCGACAATGTCTCTTTCTTTTCTTTCACCCGGATACAATAAATTTAGTTATGATTTCTTTTTAATTGACAATATCTCTTTCTTTTATTCCACCTAGATACAATAAATCTGGGTACGATTTGGAAGATCTCTTTCCCCTTTTCTTCCATCAATATTGCATCATAAGTTATCATTTCAACTTATGATTTATATTAAATACAAAGAAACAAAGCATCATCACATTTAATTTTAAAGAGACTCTGATTCTTCATCAAAACAAAAACTTCTTTCATATCGAATTTAGTGCGAATTTGATGAAAATTTACTTCTAGAAAGATTCATTTTCTACGTTACTGATTCTCTCTTTCTAGATAATGATCAATTCCTCATTATGATCTTTTCTCATTTTGAACCCAAGAAAATTTTGATCAAAACCTTTTCTTCTAAATAGATTTTTCTCATTTCGATGGACAAAGTGAGTCTGATTATTTTGAAAACAAGATTCACTACGATTTTCACCAAATAAAAAGTGAGGTGGTTTCCTTTCATCTTTAACTTAATTGAAAAAACAAAGACTTATTTGACAAAAAAAAGACAACATTCAAAATTAAACACCTTCATCTTCAGTTGGGTCCTAACAATTCTGACCACGATACAGAACAAGGATCATATCCCTAATCTTATCAATACTAGTGTCCTTGAGGTCATTTGAGATACATTCTCAACACCCCAAGGGGTTTTCAACTCTTTAACTAAAGTAGAATATGATCATTACCATGATGGTCCTTCTTATGGTAGTACGAAGATGGATCATAGAGACTCTACTCCTGACATACATTGTGATCAACCTCCCCACAATGATATCTACCACTAAAAAGAAAATATTCCCCTTTCCAAAAAAACCTTTGTATAGAGAGGTGTTAAAAAATTAGACACCTTCATATAGAGAGGTGATCAAAACATCAGAGTCAACCTCATATAGTTCCCCATCAGCTTTCAGCAGCACTCCACTCTAGTCAGCATGTGACCCCAAGAAGAATCTTCTGTGGTTTGGATAGATGGAGTCATGTAAGTCTAATTAAGAGGAGTCTAACCTTGATATATAGAGAGAGTTATCAAGAAAAAACCTCCCCATCATGTTCTGGCCCCTCACTAATTCTGACCATGAGGTCCCAGATGAGCTAGAAAAGAAGTGCATGCCTTATCTATAGCAAAATATGTGGCTAATAATCAACGACTGAATGCTATAAATATCTCATATCTAGGATGCAAGTATCACATTCATCACATCAATACAATATGTTGTCAGCTAAATATGGCCACCTTTTTCATAGCCTGGAACCCAAGAGAAGAAGATAATGAAAAATGCATACGTAGTGTTTGTCTCCATGTTGCAACAACCCTCCATCGAATGATTTTCAAAATATTTCCAAACATGATTATTTGAGGATATGTGAAATATGGAGCATTTCACTTCACTATATCCACAGAGCAATATAACCCTTTAAATACAATGTCCTGTAATATCATAACATTCAGTAAAATCAGAGGACTGGGTAACGTGCGTTCTAGTTGATCACTACAACAAAATGTCCCCACATCAACGATGCCTAGACATCATGAATAGAGGGAGACGATAAATGGTAAGTCTTTGAATTGGGACCCTTAAAGCAATGAGAATACATTATAAACATGGAATCTGAATTTTCAATCAACCAGACAATTTTCTATAAATAATAATTCCCATCATGGGCTACCATCGCACCTAACTTCTACATGATCACAACCATACCACATTAAACGGGCCGTAGTAGCATATTTCATAGCATCTATTTATGAGCGAACCCAATTCGCTAGGTTGGGAGAATATTTACCACTAGATCCACTCCTTAGATCATCAATTCCTGAGAGGATTCATGACATATCATTAGTAGCTACAAACAAACCCCATCCCACTAGGCTGAGAGAATTTATATCTCAATCACCATTACCAAGTTCATAACCCCCTGAGAGGGTCCTGAGGAAATCAACGGTGATTCCAGATCAACCCCAAACTGCTGGTTTGGTGGCATTTATATCTCAATGTCCATCCTGAGAGTCATCAAATACCTGACTGGAAACATTAGATCCTCAACAACATGATCAATAAATGCCAATTGTGGCCCTAAATAACCCCAACACACAAGACTAGGGTAATTTTCATCACCATTATCACCATATATAGAATCAGTCTTCTCTAGATTGGTAGGTAAATATCGATGGACAAAATACCATTCGTTACACCCTCCACAAGAAAAACCTCTGTCATTCGGGTCCTATTAAACAATCACGACTGGAAACTACCTCAAAGTCATTACTCACAGGACAAGATAGGAGGAGCGCACAATGAAGGAAATCATACCCTACCAGGGTCATAAGCTAAAATGGCCCAATATGGATAGGGGTCCAAATAATGACCTAGACGAAGGCAGTGCATGATCAACCTGTTGCGTCAAAAGTAATGGGAAAACCACCATTTCCCAATATACCTCTATGATTGTTTTCAATATCAAAGTAATAGATATGGTGAATCAAGATGAAAATATAGAGGTCCAGAACATGGAAAACATACCCTGAGAGGAGGGTGATTTAGATGCATCAACTGAGGTCGCACACACCCGAAACCAAAGAAGGCTCCAAAATTTGGCACCACCAAATATCGAGTTTCCACCTCTTCGGTGGAACACTACCAAAGAAAAAGGTAAAGGTGTGGATACATACCAATAAACACCCAGAAGAGTTAAGGTTTCTTCCAAAATAAAACATTTGTCGTAATATGAGAGTGAGATACAAACTCTCAGAAAATTCAACGAGGAGCTACTCAGGGGAAATATTCCCACAAAGTATCGTCTTTAGGTAGAGATGAACATTATAACTCCCATAGTTGATCCACCAGTGAGGTTGTTATCTGAGCATTATACTGGATTCCTTATCTAGGAATCAAATCTATATAAATGATAAAGTCAAAAATGATCATGACTTCCCTCCATTGCAGAAACAAAATATCTCCCACCAGGGTGATCATTTAGTCTTAGGAATAATCAAGAATCAAAAGGAGATGAAGGTGGTTCCAACCCATCGACCCCTACCCACTCCTTATGGATAATAGGTGGATTAGACAATAATAACCCCATAGCTGATTAACATCATCGAGTCCCTAACTACTCGAATGGAATCCATGGAAGGATGAAAAACTCCTATATAGCATGAGAAGAAGCCAGATCCTGAATGGGTGGATAATACTTTGCCTATACACAACTTCAAAAAACCTACCTTATCTACCTTTTACAACATGGGTGAACCTAAAAAACATCTCACACACTTCATATCCCAACATGGGATAATGATGGGCCTTCGAGATTAGTAGGAGGCCACTAAACTAAGGTGTTTTGTACAAACACTGACTAGGCCAACCTTTGTTTGGTATAATAGTCTTTCGGTGGGATATATGGTAGGATGGGAAGACCTTCATCATCAATTACTTTATCATTTCATCTCAAAACTAATGAAAATGGAAATTTTTGACCAAATAAACTACAAACAATGTGAAAATGATATAATTTATAACTTTATTACTATATGGAAAGGTTTAACCTATTCACTCAGCATCCATCACTTGCAGGAGAAATTGTTGGAAATATATGCTGAAAATATCATGGATGAGTTACAGACACCTCTGATCCTAATGAAGTATCCGGGTGGGTTTCGTGAGTTTGTAGAAACAACACAATGTATGGAGGATTCCATTCAGTGAACCCAATCAAAATCTCAACTCATGAACTCAACATAGGGGAAAAGTATAGGCAAGGCAGAAGATTCATTTTTTCACTCTCAATCTAGTAGTAGTGCTTATCTAGGCTTCTAGGTAGGTCCTGAATTGCCCAAAATATTCTTTCAAGCAGCAACAACTACAAAACTACCCTTTACCAAAAGCATAAAGAAATAAGGGTCGCCCAAGATTTGATGAATGAATGAATAAATCATACTCTGTACAAAATGAACAAGCACTTGATTATTTCTTGGTATCCATGGATAATAAATTGCTCAATATACCACATACCATGAAGATCAATGAGGTCATCCTCACAGACCGTCCCAACTACCACCATTTCCATATAAGGATGGGTCATAATATCCAAGAATAATTCATCTTCCAAGATTTCCTTCAAGGCATGGTCAATTCTGGATAGGTGGTGTTAGATAACTCCTCAGAGCAGTTGGCCTTCATAATAGTTTCTTAGTCAGAAGAAGAAAGTGATTGGAAGAAAGTTCCGACCAGGCACATGTGGAAGTTTAATAACTGGATGACTCAAAAAATTATTGATTGAGCCCATGACACCCTGAGAGCATAGCTGTGCAGATCCACAATATCTCCACCACCCCAGTAGGTGACATCAAATATGTCCCCCAAAAGTGGGAATGACCATTGTAATCTGGAAGAAATAGAATTGGAGTCATATTTTTCTCCAATGCAAGCTCAAACTCTTATATTTCTTCCCTATAATACCCAAAGCACGAGAACCGCCCCACCAAACGAAACTCACATTGGATTAATAACTCATCTTTGGTTATTTCAATGTGATAAAATTAGAAGACCCATTCTCCAATGATGAATATGCCTCAGAATATGAGTTTCTCTCACCTAACTGGGGAAAAGGATGCCATATGTGCAGGAATTGAGGATACATGGGACATCACAAGCGTGGTCGGACCCAATATTTTGGTCACATCACCAAAAAAGAAATATATGCAGTTGAGACCCATGGGAAAAAACTCCAAAAGGACCAGAAGAGGCATGGAGTTTTCCAAAAACTCTCCAGTAGTCACCCATACCCATTTTTCCTACATGACCACCTAGTGGGGGTTTGATTATCCGATTAGTCTAGGTAACAAGGAAGGTCGACACAACCCGCACCATTAGAAGTAGATGCTCCCATAACCTTTTCATAAGTACCAGGCCCATCCAGCTCAAATTCCTCAATTCTTAAGCCACATATCTAGGAGAAACCCCACCTCAGGAAGTGCCGACCTATGGTACAAAATCATGACATTATGAAACAAATAGAGATTTTCCTAGCCAAGATCTCTATCCTGGATGCACTATATATTTCAAAATACCTAAGGGAGACACTCATTGAAGCCCTATAGATCCCATTGGATCTTGAGACAAAAGTCACTATAGCTGAGGTTTATCAAGTGGAGACCATTCCATCAGAATTCCATGTCGCCATCTCATTCAATGACCAGGATTAAGAAGAGGTCATCCAAGGGCACATCATACCCCTATATGTTTTAGGTAGACTTAATAATTTCAACATTCGAAGGGATCTAATTGATAGTGGTTCTTGGATCAACCTCATCCCAGCTCGAACCATTCAAAATTTGAGATATAGCGAAGGGGACCCATCTCCCACAAAGATGACCATTTAAAAGTATGATAAGCATAAGAAAACTCAAGAAGAACAAGCTCAAATATCAATTTGGGGATCTCAAATATGATGCTAAGTTTATGGTTATCCAGTAAGACACCACATAAAATATCTTGATTGGAATTCCCTAGCTTCATAGCCACTTGGAAATACCTTTAACATCCAACCAGTTTCTAAAATACCCCATCAATGGAAAGTTCGACATACTTTATAGTGACAACACCCCCTTCGAGACTTGTAGTGTCATATATAATGAAGCAGTATTCTATAAAAGGGGATGAAAACAACCAATGTTGAATGATGATATATAGGTTGCAGCCCCCAATGTCTTGGGGACCACCCCTGTAAATCCCTGAAGTATGCTCAACAACATCTATATGCTCCCCATAAATCTATTTGAGCTGATAGACCTGGACCTAGAGGTCCAAGCCCCTCCTATACCCAACTATAGTGTAAAAGGCAATTAGCTCTAGAATATATCTACAATGACTCAAACAATAGGGGATGATAATGTCTCTTCTCATGGCCTCTCTCACCTCAATAGTGATACAGAATCCCCAATATTTCTAACTTCATTTTAAAATGTCTCCACAGACTTATAGGTGTAAGAGGATGAGTATGAAATAAAGAATGCTCCTCCTACATTCAAGGAAGGCATCTACACCACCATTTATGAGCTCAGACAGGTAAATATAGAAATGAAAGAAGTACCACGATCTATATTTATTATTTCCACTATGCCCCTCAAAGAGAAAGAAATGTAAATCACATTTCTAAAGAAACACGGGTATGTGTTCTCTTGGAACTATACAAAAATTCCTGTACTAGATCCATATGTGGCTGTGCACCATCTCTATTTACCCAATGAGAATCAAGGCTTCAAGAAGATATCTAGGGGGATTCACCCCTCTCATGAAACCAACGTAGAGGTGGAAGTTGAAAAATTGATTAAATCCAAATTTGTCCAAGAAGTTTGATACCCAAGATGCATTTCCAATATCATCCCTGTTAAGAAAAAGAATGGTCATATTAGGATTTTAATCGATTTTATATATCTTAATCAATATTTCCCATAGGATGAATTCCCATTGCTGATCACAGAACCATTTATTGATGAAACTACTAGCTTCCAAGACCTTTCCTTGATGGATGGGTATTTAGGTTACAATCAGATAATGATGGCCCCTGTTGATGAAGAATCCATTACCTTCAGAGTTCCCTAGGGGATATTTTTCTATCAGGTTATGCCCTTTGGATTAAAGAATGTTGGATCCACTTATCAATATGTCATGCATCATATCTTTAAGCTATTTTTGGGAAGAATAACTAAATCTTATGTCGATGACCTAATAGTCAAATCCTGACAGTGATGTGATCATTTCACGGATCTATAGAAAGTCTTTGACAAGCTATGAAAACACAACCTGAAGACGAATCCAATTAAATGAAACTTTGGGGTTACATAAAGGAAGTTCCTTTTCTTTGTTGTATTCCACCATGACATCAAGGTTTACCCAGATAAGAATAGTGATATTTTAGCAATGAAACCCCTAGAAATCTCAAAGAACCGAGGGGGTTCTAAAGGAATATTGAAAAAATTCGACATTTCATAGACAACTTGGATAAAAAATCTCTACCATTCAATAGGATAATGAAGAATGGAATCACCTACCAATGTGATGATAACTCCAAAGAAGCCTTCAAAATTCTCAAGCAGTATTTACTACACTCACTGGTCCTGATGCCTTCAATGGAATAGAGGCCACTCATCTTGTATGTTTTCACTAATAAATTCTCACTGGGAACCCTCCTCATACAAAAAAATGATGTAGGGAGCAAGAAAAATAACTACTACCTCATCTGAACAATGCTAGGTACTAAGACTCGATACTTTGATGTTGAGAAGAACTGCCTTGCACTCATCTTTGTAATGAAAAAACTGAGGCATTACTTTCAGCACCATGAAGTCCAACTGGTCTCTCATATTTATCTGCTCAAGTACATCCTTGGAAACACTATATTGATTGGTCCCTTGTATTTATGTATAGTCATTCTGTAGAAATACAAAATTCATTTCATATCATAGAAGTTTGTGAAAGAAAAATCCCTAGAATATTTCCTCACAGAACATCCCACCTTGAAGAATACACCTATATACATCAAGCTCCAAGATGAGAAGGTATTCTATTACCATGAAACTCCCCAGACACGAGGAGTGTATTTTGATGGTGCCTCCTGAAGTCCTATTAGTAAAAGGATGGAAAATCTAATGCTCATTCAGGCTGGCTTATAGATTGTATTTCTCTCTCAAAAAAAGCAGTTTTCCCCTAATCTTTCTCACTATCCTAAGGTTTCATGAATAATCAAGTAGAATAATAATCCCTCATGACTAGGTTGGAACTATCCATATAGCTATAAATAGACTACATGAATATAAAATGGGTTTTATAACTAGTGATAAAGTAGATAAATGGAGAATATGCCATAAAAAATGAACAACTAACCCCTCTCAGTGGATATGTTAGGGGACTGATGGAATAATTCCCTTTTGATCCCATGTTGCATCATGTTCCCTGATCACAAAATGCTCACAGTGATGCATTGGATAATAAATCCATAGTCTTGGTTGACCCTGATCATGAGTAAGCAATATTCCTTATCACGCACTGAAGAATGGTCTCATCGATCATCATCTATGATATGAAAAAAATCAACCAGGTCAACACTGCCCCATAGCATGATGAACTGATATCCTCTCCTAGATGGATGGATCCCATAATTGGTTATCTCTAAAGTGGAGTTCTCCTAATAGACCAATCCAGAAGGTAATAGGTTCAATGCCATGCAAAAAATTTACCCTTTAAGATTACCCAAATGAGAAAGAATCCCTCTACAAGCCAGGTTTTGATGGAATCCTCCTCAGATGCATAACAGAAAGAGAGATTCACACCATCATGGAAGAAGTCCACGTGAGCTCCTACGGCTCTCATCAGTCTGGGACTAGGATCTCCCACCAAATCAAGAGACTGGGTTATTACTGGAAAACCATGACATAGGACTATATGAAATTCACTAAGAAATTTCACACATGCCAGATCCATTAAAACTCCATCAATTAGCCCCCATAATTTCTACATACATTTAAATATTCTTGGCTATTTTTCGTCTGGGGAATGGATGTCATGGGGCCATATCCCCCAGCCACAACTAAGTAGTTCAAGTACATACTTACTACTACAGAATTCTTTTTCAAATGGGATGAGGCAATTTACCTCTAATAATTAAGGATGAATAACATCATTAACTTCATAAATTACCATATCATCACTAGGTTTGAATTCCCTTGCACAATATTGACAGACAATGACACCAACTTCTATTCTACAGAGTTAAAAAAAACTATACTAGGAGTACAACATCGAGTCCAATCACTCATATCACCATCATGCAATGAAAAATGGACATATAGAGGCATTCAATAATAATCTATCAAATATACTCTAGAATATGGTGAACATGGATAAGAATCCACGACCAGACAAGATCTTCCATGCTTTATGGGCCTACCGTACCACCATGCGTACTGCTACATAATAAACAACATACTCATTGGTGTATGGGACCGAGGCAGTGTTACCCATAGAAGCATAACTAACTTCACTCTGAATATCCATTTGTGGAAAACTATAGGATGAGGATAAATCAAAAAATTGACTGGATGAATTGGAGTGACTTTATTATAATAGGTTTTATACATTGCATAGACTTGAAGTCCATCAGAATCAGATCACACGATCCTTTAATAAGAAGTTTTTACTTTGTTCATTCCTCTAAGAAGAATTTGTTTTTTGTTCTCAGGACCCCAATGATACCAGGTAAGAAGCCTCCAAAGCTAGAACCCAAATTGGAAAGGCCTTAATTCATACATAAGTTTTATCAAAATAGAGCTGATTCATTATCCAAAATGGATGGAGAGCGTGTCACACCACTCACCAATGTGAGGTTTCTCAAGAAATAATTTTCATAGCTATCATCAAGAAAAATTCATGTCAGTAAGATTTTATACTACATGGTATCCAACATCCTAACCACATGAAAATAAACTATACAAAATTGTCTTGGTTACATAATGTTAAACTGTATGAGCTCATCCTAGTTGAATGATTTTAAACTTCACAAGATCATCCTAGTAGAAAGACTTTAAAATTTAAAGCATCTCGAGTCCTAGAATCAAGACTTTAAACTACACAATATCTCATGTCCTAACCACATGACACTAAACTGTACAGAGAACATCCTCACTGCATGATGTTAAACTACACAAGAAGCACTATCCCACTAATGAATCACCACACACAAGCCATATCTGTGTGGTGGAAGGATGTAATTCCCCCATACCCATGTGAGAGTTATCTTCACATAGGAAATATCTTCATCCAAGAACTATGTTTGGATTGATTCCTACCATCACAGGATACATAGTGACACCCAAAACTTTAGTCTTAGGCCCAACCACAATATTCCTTTTCTTTTACATTGGGTGATCCTCTTACTTACTGCATGATTCTAAACTTCATGATAGATGTCTTTAACGCATGGCGTAAAACTACATGGATCCATAATGTTAATCCTCATTCATATCGGGTGACCAATGTGCTTATCGTAAGATGTTAAACTACATATATTATATCCTTTCTACATGAAATTAAGCTTTATGGGTTTCAAGAACTATATATAGCTTGATTCTCATTTAATTGAGATATGTAGGGATGCCTCAATCTTATATCTTGTTCTAACCACCACATGATACAAAATTACCAAGTCCTATCCTAAATCACCTCTACAAGGTGAGAGGAACCCTTTCCATTCCTTGTTTCTCACACCGAGCATAGATCACGTGAGTTTAGGAATTTTAATAAGGGCTTCCCTACACAAAAAAGGCATAATGAATCAAGAGAGGAACATCATGGTCCTAAATGAAAGACCTTAAAAGACATACCATGAGTCCTTTACACATGATGTTAAACTTCACAGTTGATGTACTTTACGCAACATAAAACTAAAGATTCCTATAGACCTCACTCAAGAGGACAACTATTGTTGGTGGTGTTGGTCCCCTACCACACCTAAATTCAAGAACCATTTACAGATTGATTCATATAACCATGGTATATGTATAGACACCTATATTTTCATCCTTGGGTCTAGCCACAATACCACTTTTCAAATTAGGAATCGAATGTCCTTAACGCATGATGTTAAACTCCATGATACCTCAAGAATTATGTGTGGTTTTATTCCTATCATCACAAGATACATAGTGATGCCCAAATCTTCATTCATGGGCCCAAATACAATAATAAATGGAAACAATTCCCACCTCTACATACATGCCAAACCTATGTAGAGTGTTTCCCATTTAATAACTAAATTTGGACTGATTCCTATCATCATAGGATATGTAGTGACACTCAAAACTCAAATCCTAGGTCCAACTACAACAAATGAAAAAATGCACCCCAACTACATAGGGAACAAGTCATATAAGATCATTTTTCCTACATATGAGTCAAATTTGTTTACATTTTTCTTATGCATGAAATATATTGTGTAAAATTTTTCAATTCAGTTCCCACATCCTTACCAAATGACATTAAACTATAAGGAAAACATCCTGGTCACATGACATTAAAACTATATAATGAAAACGTTCTTATCGCACGATGATAAATTGAATGACAAGCATCCTTATTGCATAATGTTAAACTGTATGGAGAAAAATACATCCCTACTACATGGTGATAAACTATGTATACCATCACCCATTATCATCCCTTATAAAAGGACCATGAGATCCTTACCTCATTCATCCAGAGCACGGGGTGTTTCCATTATCTTTTAAGCACATCAATCCATAAATCATACTTCATGTATCAAGCACCTCAAGTTTCCACAAATCTTTCATGGCTTGTGGAAAAAGATACCTGCTTTCAAGAAACCCTTTTTTTGAATATGCATTCATGCCTATGGATCCTACATATGAACCTATGGTCTTCAACTAAATGCATCACTCTAAAAAAAGGGATTTCCAATCCTTAAAAAACCTAACATCACCATGGTGGAGCTCATCACATCAGTGTGTTTTGGGCCATCCCCAATATGATTGTCCCATACCATTTCTCATGACCTAATAACCTAGAGCCATGATTTATAATATTTTCATCTACTGCATAGAAGGATTTTGGGGTACTCTTGACCCCGAGTATCCTAATTAGGCTCTCTTGTGTACCATCCCCCATATTAGGTCCATGTGAATTACGACCTTAAAATGCCTATACTTTGGTCAAAGCTGTACAACATTAAACTTTAGTCCATAATGGTCCAAATCAAAAGACCTTAAACTACTAGTGAAAGAGATACAATACTTATCAGGTTGAAAACTTGTAAAGGGTAGCCTGATAAAAAGTTAAGTCTTTCATTGCTAAAAACTCCATCTCCAGAGTTTAGGAAAAATTAGGGTGAAAATAAACAAGTCATAAAGCTCATAGGACCTACTATGTATCCTTAGTAAAAGCCAATATATTCTTTATAGACCCCCTAGTTTAGGAAAAAGTTAGAGTAATGATTTTTCACATCTACTCACTATGAGAATATGTTCTCTAGGTGGTGACACAACTTTTAGGATGATTGAACCCTTCTTGGATATTATACTTTACACAAATAACACTTCATGATTTGAGCACCTTGGATCACTATAAATATTCCATGGCCCTTAGAAAAGGATACCCATCTTCAAGGGACCCTTTGATTCACCATGAATATATGCCTATGGCTCCTGCATATGCACATATGGTCATCAACTGAATGCATCACTCTACAAAAATGGATTTCCGATCCTTGTGAGCCCTGGAATCACTGCGACAGAACTCAAAACCTTAGTGGGTTTTGGGTTATTCTTGGAATGATTTTCCCATATCATCCTCCTGACCCAAGCACTTTGGACCTTGATTTACAATCTACATACCAAAATATCTGAGCAGATTTGACATCCTCAACGTTACATCACTGGGTTTTGTATCCTTTCTCAAAGTAGTAATGAGAAAATCCATGATCAAAACTTTGATGGACCACACCTCATGATTCAAAACACATGGAATAGGGCTCGATCTTCACAATTAAGAGATGAATTTCCCTAGGATGCTAGAAACCTTCCAGGACAACTTTCCTCTATTCCCAACCTATAACACCCTGAATTTTTATGGAATTTTTTTAATAAATTAAATTTTCATTTATGTATTGAAATTAAATAATTCAAGAATTAATTTAACATGGAATAAACTTGGAATATGTTACATGAAACACAGACTTGGCGTACATTTCACAAAACACTAATGTTTCTACGAAACATCATTTTACTGTTATAATTATTTAAATAAGATAATTATAAATTAGCCGTTAAACTCAGTTATATGAATAGTAATAACTAATTTCCAAATATTTTTTATAATTGTTTTATATAAATAAAACATATTGATAATGAAAGATATAATTTTTGGTAAAGTCCTTATATGTTTAAAAATACCATTTTCTCAAATGAACTGATTTTAATGTCTTTATATGAAAAATAATAAAATTAATTTTATAAAAATTTAGAAATTTAATTTGATAAAATAAAATTTATTTTTTAATTTATAACTTTGAAATTATCTTATAACAAAATTTTTGGTTTTTTTTTGAGAAACTTCATTTTTGGATGAATAGTGAAAAATACCAGATTTTAATTCAAAACTGTTTTTTCATATAATTTATTTATAAGATTAAATTGTATTTTTAATTAGTTTAAAAGTTTAATCATATAATATTTTTATCAATTAATACAAATTATTTTATTAGGATCAATTTCTCTTTAAACTTGGATATAAAAACTTATCAAACTTTTGAATGTTTTAACTTAAAAAACCCGCATTGTTAACCCGACTCTGGGATTAATTTTAAATTAATTTCTACCAGTCCCATGATTAGGATTTGAAAAAATGGATTATTTATTTGTAATTATAATAATTTATAATTTCTAATAATTTCAATCTAGTTTTTTTTCAAAAATATTAGTGATAGTGATTAAAATTAATTACAATGATTAAGAGAAAAATTAGGTTAACAAAGTACTAAACCTTAAATTTAAGACCCAAAATGACCTAGAAAATTGTCAAAAACCTATTTTATGGCCATTATTCATCCAAAAACCTTTAATTATTTAGTTTTTTTAGTTTGGTATGAATTTTTTATGTAAAAACATGGGTACACCTAACTTGTTTTAAAAAATGTCAACTGTGTCCTTTCCATTCCCTATTAAAGGGTACCATCTCTCCATCTTCTTAAAACCTCTCAAACCACTTATTTTTGGACAATATATACCCAATAAAATTTTCAACACTCTTAATTTACTCCTATAATCCTCACCTTGTACAGAAAGAAACCCAATAAATCCTTTTGGCACAAACCAAAAGGAGTTACCCAATTAAGAGGTAACATCTTCTCTCAAGATCCTTTCTTCTATTTTCTTTACACACCCCTCTAATATCTTTATTACATGATTGTATAAAAAAAATAGTATCATAAATATACTAGGATTTTTTTTATTCTTAGGGTTCTACCTACACTTACACACACCTCCATCTAATGGGTAACAAACATACTATTTACATGTATGACGAACTACCACCTCACTAAATAACGATTATTCATTTTTTCCTTTACCACCTATCATGATGGAAATTATGATAGAAAATATATTTATATATTTCATATATTATATTTATTATTTATTTAATATTATATATTCATTTTCAAACATATATCTTTTTTTACTTTCCATTTGGTGTAAATATGATAATTTCATTTGAGGAAGTGTGGACTACCGCCCCCTCAAAGCGATGTGATTCATTCACACTTCACATGAAATGTATTAAGGATGGGTTTAGTGAACTTATATGATATATATATAATTATAAAACTATTATAATGATATTATATACATATATACACATATACATATATTCCATTTTCTTTCTTTCTTTTAGTATGACAATAAAAATGGAAACAACGTTCATGCGTACATATGACTTACCGTCTCCATGAACGGTGTATTCCATTTAATAATTATATATTATATAGATTATTATAATAAAAATATACTGAATATAAATTATATTCTGGAATCAATATATAATTATAAGTACCAAATATATAACAAATTAAGACACATGCAAAGAACAAAGCAGATATTACCATAAGTGAAACCATAACATAGGATTGTTAAAAAGAGGATAATATAAGGTTATAATAAAACCATATATGATATTAGATATAAGAAAATGGTTATGTAAAATATGTATAATAAATTTATATTTATTATACAGGTGGTTTGAATGAGTATGAAGAGAGTCAAGACACAAGGTAAGGGGATTTCATCTCACTTTTTATTTATGTGAGATACATGCCTTAATCACGACTCATTTATTTTGTGTGGTGTATGTACTGAACATGAATGTATAAAATGAAAGTTATAATTAAATTTATTTTTATTCACATATCCATTTTATTATATTTCTTTTATGGGGTTTATGTTTCAAAAGTTACAAAATCGGTAAAATAGTTTTGTCTCAATTTGCCTTCTTCAAGACTCATGTTTTGTTATGCACCTAAATTATTTTTCAAGGTGTATATGATTCAATTTTATATGTTATATCATGAATATAATTATTTTAATGATATTTTAAGCTTCATGTAATATCCTTTTCTTATATGGAGAGTATGATCCCAAGTTACCAAGTAATAAGAGTTTATTGAAACAATCTCATCGCTTTTCGAGATTGTTTATGATTATGATTCAATTAATAAAATATCATGATTCATATCTCAAGAAAACTCATGAATTTTCTTATAATCTAGTTATTAATTATATCCTCATTTATTATATCATTTTACCACTCTTTAGTACTTAATATAATGTTTTTAAGTAAAATATGAACGTATCTCTCTTTGGTTGGAAATCTATTCTATTAAAAAACCATGTTTTCAAAAATGTTTCCAAAAGATCTTTGAATCCCATTTTCAAGGAAAAAGGATTTTAAAAACGTTTTATAGTTTTCAATGCTTCCTTAATAAGTCTTCAAAGTTATTTTCAAAGAAAAAGGTTTTCAAAAGGTTTTATGTTTTAAAAATCATTTTCAATGCAGAAAGGATATTTTCCTCAAAAAATGTTTTTAAAAGATCTTTAAAAATTATTTACCATATAAGATAAAAACTATTGGTGTTACTCATGCCTTTATAAGGAAATTATTCAATGTTTCTATCCGTATTCTTTCTCCAAATGGATTATGTTTTGATGGAATGATGTCGATGAAACCCGTTTCTCTTTAACGAATTATGTTTATGATGAAATGATTATGAAACCTATCTTTTTTCATGGGTTATGATATGATTATATGTTTATAATACCCATTTAATTTTATGGGCTATGATATGATTATTTATGATCATGTGGAACATGTACGCATGATTTCATTATGAGATGGGTGGGACCTATATCTCCCTCCAATGCATTTGGTAAAGATTTATATCTCATGAGATAGACTAAGATGGTCTTGGGAATAAAACTTGACTACTAAGATAGACATGAGAGTGAACCATGACTACCAAGATGGTATGAATAGTGAACTCATGCTACTAAGATGACCATGGGAGTGAACCATGAATACCAGGATGATATGGGGAGTGAACCCATACTACCAAGATGGTCTTGGTAGCGATGCCTTGGATACTGTGGAAATCATATTATATGATTATTTGTCTACCATAATTCCATGTTTTATTCCTATGTTATGATTTCATGGTTTTTGTTCATTATTTCTTTATGATTTATGTCTTATGAACTACCAATATTTATGCCATGATTCATTTATATTATATTTTTTATGCAGGGTATGATCTTTTATTTTTATGATCATGTTATCATACCCTTATGCTCATGATTATGCATACATATCTCCCTTGTTTACCCTTAATGAGTATTTGAAATCACCCATTTTTATGTTTCCTTCCCTAGGTTATGAAGATATGTATTATGTTTGATGTTTTTAAGGAGGGTGATAGTCAAGAAGAACCTAATGGGAGATAATTTAGCTCACTTATGTATTAGTGTTTATGGTTCCATGATTCCAAAGGCACTAGATTAATATAGTATTTGGGCGTCTATTTGTATAATGTTTTAAGTATTCTAAAAACATTATGCAATGTTAATATATGAAAAGAGAGGGTTTCTATAGTTGGCATCAGAGAAAATATTTAGTTAACCTTTGGAATATAGGATGAGAAAAATTTAGTGAGAACCCTAAGGACATGTTTAGGGATAAGTATAAGGATAAGGAAAAATATAGGAAAATGTCCTGGAATTTTGGTAAAGGATAGAGTGAGTGGTTTTTTATAAATACATCCCTTTCTAGATATTAAAAGTGGATGTGGATTTGGAACAAATGTACCTAGGGGTAACAACTCTGAGAAGATGTTCCGGGCCTGACTTTGGGTAATCTGGTACACAATAACGGGGCTTACTGCATACCTAGTTTGACACTCCTGGGGATATTCTTTGGGAATTTACCAACTCTCCACGAACCATCATAGATTAAAGAAGTTATTATAATTTAGAAATCCTATAATCAAATTTTCATGATTATGTGGTTCCTCGATATGAAAACTATTTCTCACTCTATGATTTTTGGTTTTAGTCAATGGATGGAACCTAAAGGAACCTTGTTAATGGTGATTACGATGGATAATGCAATGATTGTCCTCCTAATAAACTGAATGCTATGGAATATGGAATTAGAAACCTAATTTATATGCTCACATAGTTTTCTCAAGATATGAATTATGGTGGTCTTCCAAATGAGTAAAGGAGGGAAAAAAATTTTATTGAGTCTTTCATGAGGCAATGTACAACTTCTTTCAAAGGGTCTTCTGATCCACTTATTACTGAATAATGGATCAATATTACTGAAAAGATATTATCCATTCTATAGTGTTAAGAGCATGAGAAAATCATTCTAGCTACTTAGAAGGTGAAGCAGTCTAGTGGTGGACTCTAATCAAGAATATGATTCAATAATATGAGGTTGAATCCATTGATTGGGATGAGTTCAAGAACTTATTTTTCAATAATTACTTTCCTTAGATTCTTTGTACCAATATGGAAAAATAGTTCCTTGAGTTTAAGTAAAGGGATGATGAGTCTATTGGTACCTAAGAGGCTAATTTTACAAGAATTTCAAGGTACACTTTAGGAATTATCATCCAACCCAAAAGTAAAGTTGATTGGTTCTTTAGTGGATTAAAGATAAGTCTCAGAAGGGTGTTGGTTATAAGACTTTAGTATATATAAAGATATTTTGCATTGTGAAATCAAGGTTAAAATGGAAGTCAGAGTTAATAAAAGAAAGATGGAGTTTAAAGTAGAATCTAAAAACCATAAAGATAAGAATATGTGATTTCCTTTATGATCTAAGTGTGTGAAGAATCATAGATGAAATCATATTAAGGGTTTAATAAATGTTTTAAGTGTGTAAGGGAAGGTCACCAGGCATTTTATTGTCTAAGTGATGGGAATAAGTTAGATAATGGTGCGAATGGAGAAAAAATAGCATAGAATTTACCTCCCACACTTCAATTATACAAGCGTAAGGAGAATGAGAATTATGCTAACCACTGCCCAAACCCAAAGTCTGGTGATAATGATCGATGTCAATAACCTCTTAAGCTGACGGATAAGGGGGAATATCATGCAATCACTATTTTTGATGAGGTGTGCAATAACAACATGATGAAAAGTACACTTACCATCCAATCTAGAACTACTAATGTCATATTTGATTCTAGATCTACCCACTCTTTCATATATAAATAATTTTATAAGGGTGTTAATATTCTACCAAAACAATTAGATATTGAATTATTAGTGAAAACCCCTAATGGTATGATGATTTCATCCCAAGTCTATGATTCCTCTACATTTGAAGTTTGTGGGAATGTAATTCCTACAAATCTTGTCATTCTTCCTTGGTTGAATTTGATGTCATCTTAGGCATGGATTGGATTTCTCTATATAAATACCACATCAATTTTCAGGTAAGGGAAGTTACATTTGATATTTCAAACCCTCCTATGATCATCTATCAATGTGATGATAAGAATGAACTTCCTATGGATATTACATCTAGTGTATGGGTCTTAATTCCCATTTAGAAGGGTTGTTTATCACAAATGGTTGGGGAGAAAATCGATATTGATGATATGACCATTGTTTAGAAATTTGTGGATGTCTTTATATAAGAGTTTCCTATCCTTCCACCAAAACATGAAGTTGGGTTATCAATAGAACTCATACCTGGTTCTACAATAATTTTAAATACTCCTTATAGAATGTCCCTAATTGAGTTCCAAGAATTGAAGAAGAAACTCTAAGAAAACCTTGGTAAGGGATTCATTCGGCCAAGTGTGTCACCTTAGGGTGCACCGATTCTTTTTGTGAAAAAGAAAGATAGATCAATATGAATCTACATTGATTATTGGGAGTTGAACAAGATCAAAATCAAGAACAAGTATCCTCTTCCCCGTATTGATGACTTGTCTGATCAACTACACAGAGCTCAATACTTTTCCAAGACCGACCTTCATTATGGATATCATCAATTGAGGGTCAAGAAAGAAGATATACCCAAGACGACATTCCATACAAGGTATGGACACTGTGAATATATAGTGATGCCTTTTGATCTTATTAATTCCCCTACTATATTCATGGATTTAATGAATAGAGTATTTATAAATTACCTCAATATGTTTTTGGTAGTCTTTATAAATGATATTATTATCTATTCAAAGAGTAAGGAAGATCATGAATATCACTTGAGAATTGTAATAAAGACACTAAGGAAGGATAATTTATATGAAAAATTTACAAAGTGTGAATTTTGGATACAAAAGATTTCATTTTTGGGTCACATAATCTCAAGAGATGGTATAATAGTGGATCCATCAAAGACGAAGGCTATTGAAATATAGCCTAGACCAACCAAGGTGACTAAGATCCATAGATTTCTTGGTTTAGCTGGATATTATCGATAGTTTGTGGAGAATTTATCATTAATATCTAATCCTCTGACTAAGTTAACTCAGAAGGGTTTTAAGTTCCTCTAGATAGATAAATGTGAGTAAAATTTCATGGAACTGAAGAGAAGGTTAGTTAGTGAACCTGTTCTTACATTACCCTATAGTAGAGAAGGGTTTGTAATCTATAGAGATGCATCCAAGAAGGGATTGGGATGTGTCCTTATACAGAATTAAATGGTTATATCCTATGCCTCGTGACATTTGAAGATTCATGAAAAAAATTACCCAACTCATGATTTGGAATTAGCAGCAGTAATTTTTGGATTAAAGATATTGAGGAATTATATTCATGGAGAAAAGTGTGATATATATATTGATCATAAAAGTCTGAAATATATATTCACATAGAAGGAGTTGAACATGCACCAGAGAATATGGTTAGATTTGATAAAACATTATGACTACTCAATACATTACCTCCATGGGAAAGTGAATGAGGTAGCTGATTCTTTGAGTCAAAAGGATCATGCTAGCTTATCCATGATGAGGTCACAAAAGATCCAATATTTCTAGATTTTCAAATAATGGATCTAAAAATCCTGAAGGTGAAAAGTCTTATCTTTCTAAAATGAATGTTCAACCCTCTATCCAACTGACGATTAATGAGACGTAGAAGGAAGATATAGAGCTATAAAAGAAATTCATAAATGTTCCCAAGTTTAACCTTGATCAGGATGGAATAATAAGGTTTAGGAACCATGTATGTGTTCCTTCCATACCATATTTCAAGAAGGTGATGTTAGATGAATCTCATAGTTCTTCATTCTCTATTCATACTAGAAGTACGAATATGTATAGGGAATTTAAAGAATACTTCTGATGGGATGGAATGAATAGAGATATCACAGAGTTTGTATCTTGGTGCTTGGTATGCCAACAAGTTAAGGCTGAAAGAAAAAAGTCAAATGGGATGTTGCATCCATTACCCATACCATAATGGAAATTGGAGAACATCACTATGGATTTTTTCATTGGACTACCAAAAAAATCTAAAGGGTTTAATGCTATATGGGTGGTAGTAAATCTCTTTACCAAGTTATCACACTTCATAATTATTAGATAATATTTATCTCTCGATCATCTTGCCTGGATATACATTAAGGAAGGGCTACATAGAGTAACACATTATATTATATCTAATCAAGATATGAGGTTTACCTCAAAATTATGGCGAGGCCTTCAGAAAACACTTGATACAAAATTGAGTTTCAACACTGCTTATCATCCTCAGATAGATAGTTAGTCTTAAAGAACAACTCAAACCCTAGAAGATATTTTGAGATCTTGTTCTATGGATTTCAAAGGTGGTTGGAATCAATGCCTTCCTCTAGTTAAGTTTTCTTATAATAATATCTTTCACTCAAGTATTCATATGGAACCTTATGAATCCCTATATGGGAATAAATGTAGAGCTCCAACATGCCGAGATAAGGTTGGAGAAAGAAAGCTATTGGGTCCTAAGATCGCTGAAAAAATGGTCGAGAAGGTTAGAACCATTCAACAACATATCAAGGCAGCTAAAAGTCAGCAGAAAATTTATACTGATAACTTCCGATGTGATCTAGAATTTGAATTTGGTGATTTTTTTTTCTAAGAATCTCACCCTGGAAGAAGGTTATGAGATTTGGGAAGAAAAGGAAACTAATCCCTAGGTATATCGGTCCCTTTGAGATTCTTGATCATATCGGGATGGTATCACATCACTTGAAACTTTCTCTAAATATCTCTCAATCCCATGATGTGTTTCATGTACCTCTCTCAAGTAAGTACATACCTGACCCTTCACATGTACTAAACTCAGAGGTCATACCGCTGGAACATGATCTTTCTTAGGAGGAGAAACCAATTGAAATTATGGATTGTACAGAGAAAGTTCTACAAAACAAGACCACTCACCTAGTAAAAGTTTTGTGGAGTTAAAGGAAGATACTTGGGAACTTGAGGATATGATGAAGTAGAAGTATTCTCATTTGTTTTTACCCAAATAACAAATTTTGAGGGAAAAATTCATTTTAAGGGGGGTAGAATGCAACACCATGAGTTTTTATGGACCTCTGTTTTTCAAATAAATTAAAAATTTCATTTATATATTTCAATGAACTAAGTAAAATATTCTTTTCACATATAATTGACTTGGCGTATGTTACATGCAACAATGACTTGGCACGCATTACACACAACACTGATATTTCTATGAAACATCATTTCAATGTTATAATTATTTAAATGAGACAATTATAACCTATCCATTAAACCTAGTTATATAAATATCAATAACTACTTTTCAAATATTGTTTATATTTTTTTATATAAATAAAACATATTGATAATGAAAGATATAAGTTTTGGTAAAGTCCTTATATGTTTAAAAATACCATTTTCTCAAATGAACTACTTTTAATGTCCTTTTGAGAAAAATAATAAAATTGATTTTAGAAAAATTTAGAAATTTAATTTGATAAAATAAAATTAATTTTTTAATTTATAATTTTTAAATTATCTTAGGGTGAATTTTTGGGATTTTTCTGAGAAACTTCATTTTTGGTTGAATAGTGAAAAATATCGGATTTTAATTCAAAAATTCTTTTTAATATAATTTATTTATATGGTTAAATTAAATTTTAAATTTTATTAATAGTTTAATTATATAATATTTTTATCAATTAATACAATTTAGGTTATTGAGATCAATTTCTCTTTAAACTTGGGTATAAAAACTTAGTAAACTTTTGAATGTTTTTACTTTAAAAACCCGCATTGTCGACCCAACTGCAGGATTAATTTTAAATTAATTTATGCCAATTATATGATTATAATTTATAAAAATGGATTCCATATTTTTAATCATAATAATTTATAATATCTAATAAGTTCAACTTAGTTTTTGACCAAAAATATTAGTGAAAGCGATTAAAATTAATTACAATGATTAAGAGAAAAATTAGATTAACAAAGTACTAAACCATAAATTTAAGACCCAAAACAACCTATAAACTTTTAAAAAGCCCATTTTATGGAAATTATTCAGCCATTAACCTTCCGTTATTGAGTTTGGTTGGTTTTGTATGACTTTTTAAGGTAAAAACATGGGTACACCTAACTTAATTTCAAAAATGCCAACTGTGTCCTTTCCCTTCCCTATAAAAAGACACCACCTATCCCTCTTCTTCACACCTCTAAAACCACTTAGGTTAATCCAATAACTACCAAATACAATTAATAAAATCCCTAAATTCCTCCTATAATCTTCCACTTATATATAAATCAACCCAAGGGATTCTTTTGACACAGACCAAAAGGAGTTATCTGATTTAAGGTAACATCTTCTCTCAAGATCCTTTATTTTATTTTATTTATTCACCCATTAAACTCTATTTATTAAATGATTTTATAACAACACCAGTATCCTAAATCTACTAGTATGTTTTTATGCTAAAGTTTATAACTATACTTACACACACCTCTATCTAATGGGTAACAGACATACTGTTTATGAGTATGGCGAACCACCGCCTCACTAGATGATGATTGTTTATTTTTCATTTACCGCCTCTAATGGTAGAAATTATGATGGAAAATCTATTTAAATATTTCATATATTATATTTATTATGTCTTTAATCTTATGCATTCCTTTTATAACACATATCTTTTTTACTTTCCATTTGGTGTAAATATGATAATTTTGTTTGAAGAAGTGTGGACTACCACCCCATCAAAGCGATGTGATTCGTTCACACACTACATGGAATGTATTAAGGATGATTTTAGTGAAATTATATGATATATATAAAATTATTATTATAATTTAATTATATTATATTCATATATACATATATTCCATTTTCTTTCTTTCTTTCAGTATGATAATAAAAATGAAGACAACATTCATGTGTACGTACAACTTACCGTCTCCATGAACAGTATATTCCATTTCGTACTTATATATTATATAGTTTATTATAATACAAATATAATGAATATAAATTATATTTATATCCTAGTTTACATTATAGAATCATTATATAAGTATAATAACCAAAGATATAACAATTAAGACACATGTGAAGAACAAAGAAAATATTACCCAAAGTGAAACCTTAACATAGGAATATAGACAAGAGGGTAATATAACGTCGTAATAAAAACATATATAGTATTATATATAAGAATATGGTTCTTTAAAATATTTATAATAAATTTATATTTATTATTATTGACACTAAAATTGGAGGAAAACAAAACATCCTAAAAGCATTAGGGACTGCCTCGCGAAGCCGGATCGCGAAGCCCCTGGAGCCCTGCGGCCAGAGCAAGAGATCCCCTTCCTAACCTGTCACGAAGCAAGGAGGCGGGATGGCTCCGCGAATAGATTTGAAGTTCGCAACCCACCATGAAGAAAAGAGGTGGGACGGATCCATGAACCCCTTTGACGTTTGCGACCCACCGTGAAGCAAGGAGGCGGGACGGCTCCACGAACCGCTTTGACATTCATGACCCACCGCGAGGCAAGGAGGTGGGATGGCTCTGCAAACCCCTATGACATTTGTGACCCACCGCAAAGAAAGTTTTGGCTTCATGATAAGCGAACCCTGCTTCACGATGCCTCTTACCTATAAATACCGGGCTCCCCTCGAGCCCAAGGGATAGAGCATCCAACCTTTTACCTTATGAGCTCTCAAATCATGAAGCACCTCTTGCTCTACGAACCATGAGTTCTTCAAGGTACTTCTTCTTAGCAAAGTGACTCTCCTTTGGCATTAATTGAGCCCCTCTTCCGAGAGGGATTCCTTTTGTGAAGCCCACGGGCCTTCACGAAGGAAAGAGATCCCCACAGGGACTCAGGTTGTCGTGAAGCGTTTATGCTTCGCAAAACACCCACATGACCTATATGCTAAGGTAGAGTCACTATGCTTCGTGAATGACATTGCTTCATGAAACCCTACTTCGCGAGGCACCCCTACTTCACGAGGCATTGCTTCACGAGTACCTTTCCACTTCACGAAGCTCCTACCATATGCACCTATGCCCTATGCCTAGCCTAGGAAAATTCACTTCACAAAGCACATCCCTTCACGAACCCCCTCTACTCCATGGAGCAAAATAGCTTCAAAAGGATTCTACTTATGGCCCGTTTTTCTCTACAACTCCTTTTCTCATGCAGCCCTTTGGGTTTTCACGAATCAATTTCAAAGTCCCTTGGGCGGTATTTCACATTGTGTTGCTTCGCCTCATGCTTCTTTGCATAGACACGCTAACAACTATTGCTTCTTCGCATATCCATGCTAATGTGGACCCCCAATGGGATCACCTCACGACACCCTTTAGTCACAGAGTTTCCAATCCCTTCTCTTCACCAAGGTGCAGAGGGTACCGGTTATGTAAGTCCTAGGGGTGCGGAGTGAACCCTCCCCCATTCGAGCTGCAGGACGTTAAACTGCCAAGCACCATCGTCCTCAGCACATGATGTTAAACTGTGACCTCACCCCATGAATCCTATGTAGGCCCCCCCAACTTGGACATTCTCCACATCCTCTTATCTCAACGAGAGTGAAATATTCCTCACATGGAATGGGATCCTCTTTTCTGAGGCAGCGTCTATCTGTGGGGAAAGGGAAACCACCTTAATTTAAGCCCCTAGCCTTTCTTGCAGGAGGTAGCACCGCTGCTCCTATTTTATTTTTCGGTGCCTAAGGCCAGAAAAGGGTGTGATGGGGAATGGTGCTTCTCGTCTCTTCCGTACCGAATCCCTCTCCTGTTGGGCTTTGTCACCACCGGGCCTCCGTCCTGGAGTAAGTCCCAATATCCATCACCTTGGGCTGATAACCACACATAAGCCCCTGTTTCCTCTCTGGGATCCTAACCACATGTAAGTGCCTATTTCCTCTTTGGGCTACTAACCATGTGTAGGCCCCACTACACTTCCCACGGACGCACCTTTAGCAACGTGATCAGTTGGTATTTTCTTTCTCT
Source organism: Viscum album (assembly GCA_963277665.1). NCBI lineage: Eukaryota > Viridiplantae > Streptophyta > Magnoliopsida > Santalales > Viscaceae > Viscum > Viscum album. The sequence continues at coordinate 1,498,057,391 of OY728142.1, forward strand.
TGTTTCTCACACTGAGCATGACTCACGTGGGCTTAGAGCAAACATCGACTATGACATCGTCCACTAAGAAGCCTAGAGTGTAAGCCCTACACAACCCTTCCGAACTACATGGACTTTTATCCTTTCCAAGGAAAGGTACGTAGGAAGCCTCCCTAAGGTTCAAGCCCAACAACCATCGGTCGCTCCGACCCCCTTCACGTCGGTTCACTCAAACCCTTCCAAACTATGTAGACTTTGATCCTTGCCAAGGTAAGGTACCTAGGAAGCCTCCCTGAGGTTTAATCCTAACACCCCATTAGTTCCAACCCCCTTCACGTCGGTTCCCACACCACCTGAACTACATGGTCTTTGATCCTTTCTAAGGAAAGGTACGTAGGAATCCTCCCTGAGGTTCAATCCCAACACCCCATTGGTTCCGACCCCCTTCACGTCATTTCCCACACCACCTGAACTATGTGGTCTTTGATCCTTGCCAAGGAAAAGTACGTAGGAAGCCTCCCTGAGGTCCAAACCCAACACCCCATTTGTTCTAACCTCCTTCACATCGGTTCACCAACACCGTGGGTAGCCTAGAGTGTAAGCCCCACACCCATACCTGAACTACATGGTCTTTGATCCTTGCCAAGGAAGGGTATGTAATAAGCCTCCACGAGGTTCAATCCCGCCACCTATTTGTTTTTATCCCCTTCACGTCAGTTTCCACACCACCTAAACTATGTGGTCTTTGATCCTTGCCAAGTCAGGGTACGTAGGAAGCCTCCCTGAGGTTCAAACCCAACACCCGGTCGTTCTAACCCCCTTCATGTCGGTTCACCAACACCATCCATCTGGACCCCAGGTCCTTATTCATGTTGGTTCACCTTCATCCCGCATGACGTTAAACTGTAAGCCCCATGCAGCGGTAAGCCGTTGTGTCCCCCAGTCAGCAGTAAGATGTTGTGTCCCTCAATCAGTGGTAAGCCGTTGTATTCCAATCAGTGGTAAGCCACTGCATCCCCTATTCAGTATCAATCCATTGTAACCCCCTTCACTGGGACCCACATCTTTGGTCCATCCTAGTGGTGTTAGACCAACCTGGGCTACTAACCATGTATAATCCCATACACATCATCGGGTTGATGTCCTATGTGTAAACCCCAATTCAAGTTCATCGCCTGACCTTTAACTCGAGCCTATGTGTCTCAGGAAGGTCATGCCCCAACCCAGAAGTTACACTTCCTTTGGGTCCCATCCATGTGTCCATTATCACGGGCCGACTCTTTAGGCATCCCATCGCCCTCCTAAACTACGCGGAATTTGATTCCCTGCCACAGGGATACGTAGGAAGTCTCCCTGAGACTCAAGCCCAACATTTCCATCGTCCTCACGACAGTTCCATCCCATTCACCACACATTTCACTCAGCACCCCATCATCCATATTGATTATTACTCAGGACACCACATACTAGTGAGGTCATGTCAACCCACCTACATCAGTGTGTCCTCTAGGGGTTGCACTCATCTGATTCACTCTAGTTAGTGTTCTGATCTGTCTGATCTATCTCTGTTGGACGTTAAACTTACGACATACCCTGTGTTAAACATGGGAAGTTGAGGAAAACCTTAGAGACATGCCTATAGCATATAATTCCTCACATTCAACGTGGGATTACTTGGGATTATGCACCCTCGAGAATCCCTATAATAAGGAACATAAGACAGACGCGCCAGTGTCCCAGCGCCCAGACACGTCAGTGATGCCCAACGTGACTACTCCCCCGACTGAAGGTTGTTGCCCTGGATTGACCCCTTGGAATTGTCTGATAGAAGTAGCGTAATTAATAGGGATCCATGAAGATATGGCACCAGTAATATTTTCATGAACAACGTCTTAAGTCTATAAGGGAGACCCAGACTAGGTGATGAGTTCTGAGGAGGAATCCATGGAATAAAGAACCGAAATCCCATCATCCCATTCCGATCAAGGAGAAAATATCCCTAGATAAGCGACAGATGTTTCCCACCTTTGGAAAGTGGGAATTCGGGGCAACAAAACCGCGCCTTTCGTCCTCAAGTAGACAGATGCGCACGCCCCGACGAAAGCGTCAGAAATAGAAATGGTGAACTCGATGTGAATGTTTTCTCCTCAGTATGGAGATTAGTAGTGTTTGAGACATCAGTGGATTAACGTGTCACCAGATCTAGCTATCCGTTGCTGGGTTCCGCCAAGAAAATAGCGGGCCTGGCGTGAAACTCACCAGAAGTTGGGGCAGTAGAACGTTGGATGTCCCAGTCTGCGATGTTGTCAGCGTGGATCCATCTTACCAGCCATGGAATATGGGATGATGCTGGGGTACTGGTTGTCGATTCCTTTTCCCTTCATCACTGATGAGTTAATCTTCATGCTTTCAAGAATCATGTTGTTGCGTCTAGAACTCTATCACTGCCCGCCCACCGACTCAGGGGAAGGGGAAGTAATAGTGTGACAGTCCCGCGCAGCTCTGCCTCTTTTGCAATAGCTTCTACACCCATATTCGTGGGGCGCCCATGCCCCATCTTCCCGCCTGAGGTCATCCAATGATGGGTGATCAATGACCTCGTACGCCGGTACGAGGAGGAGGGTATTATCCCAACTTAGGATATAACCCACTTGTATTTAGAGGCATCTGCGCCTTGTTGTCAATGCCACCCCCGAGGGCCGCTTAGGGAGCCACTGCTCCCCACCCCAACATACAACCGTTTCAGGAGCCTATCCCTAGAACGCCTCGACGACTCCCTTCCCTACGCCGATGAGGTAGGGGATGTCCGGGACACCCCGGTTAGAGTCCCATTCTGGTGGATCCCAGTGAGGGATCCCACCCGGCTGCGTCAACGCTGCCACCTAGTCTTACTAGACGAGGAGCAGGTAAGCCATGCACCTGCACCACCAGCTCCAGTCCATCTAACCCGATGCCAGCATCGGGCGCAAGCTGAAGAGGATGCTTGACAAGGGGCGTCAACGTCAGTGGATTCTGTACCCCGATCCACTGTTGACACATACCACCAACTCCCTGTGTATGATGAACAATTACATTCGTATGCCCGACCTGGATCGAGGCCCCAACCACCCCACGGGCAGGCTGGGTCGACTCTCTCGGTCATCGGCATAGGCAATGGCCACCGCGGACTAACCCACAACGATTCCACCTAGTACGGAGGTCCTTCCTGTACCATTACCATGGAGAACGTGGGCCTTCCCCACTTCTAGGATTAACAGGGAGGTCTACCCCGTGCCACCTTCAGTCCAAATGAGGGTCCTCCCCGCGGCAGTGATGCTCAACATGGAAGTCTCTCCCGTGCCCACTACACTAGATATGGGGTCATTTCTCCCACCATAGACTGTTGGTATGGCGACGTTACGAATCTGATCACTCTTTAACGCGGGGTCCCTCACCATGTCTACACAACTACTGGTGAAGGTCCTCCCCACCTCCGTGACCAAAGAAGCAAAGGAAAACCTTGATTTATCAACCCGTAACATGAAGGTCCTACCCGTTTTTAGTTCGACTGGTACGAGGACCTTCCTCGCACTGATGTCACTAGGGGAAGTAAACATGTAGGTCCTCCCCATGCTCCTACCAGCTCGAGCAAAGGTCCTACCCGATATAGCACTTCCCACAGAGGTACTTCCCATACCCCTTTTGATATCTGCCCAGGTGCTCCTCACACCCTGTCTTTCTCGAGTGGAAGACCTCCCTACCCCAGCGCCAGTATGGCCGAAGGACCTCCTCGTACCAGAAATATTCTCTATCCAGAAGAGCCATCCAGGGGCAGGAAGGCGGGTCGTCATCACCATAAAAAGGATTCGGGGAAGGTCTAGACAAATATCAAACTAGTCCGCTTCTCAGACTCCACAGTGGAATACGACACAGCTTGAGAACCCTCCCCTCGCTCATATGAGTCAAGGGCTGGGGCAGAAACGAGGCACATCAGCCTAGTACTCCCGGAATGTGAGGTCCATCGGATTCCTGCCTCCCTCTATAGGTATATCCAGGAGGATGAAAATCTGTCAACCCCGTAGGTTACAGTCATGAAATCACCACCGTAGTCACCAGAAGAACTCTCTACCTCGACTAGAGATCACAAAGAGCTGTTCTGAGGACCAATGGTGGGCGAGCAGCAGCATGGCCTATCACCAGTAGCTCTAGACCCTATGCCAAGAACTGCATCCATCAGCCCATCTTATCATGATGTAGCATCCATGTCACTACACTCTTTGGAGGACAACCCGAGATTCGGCGGCCAATCATCCTGTTCATCGTATTCCCCACTAGCCATCCTGCCATACCAGTAGTCTATATTAGTACCACTCCTAGTTCCTCAGCCACCTCCAGTTGACGAGTGGGGTAATGAAGGGCTAGACCTAAATCCGATCCAAGGAGCTTATGGAATATCCTCACAGCGGACCACTTCCCCGAGATGTTTTGGCCCGTGGCAGTGAAAAATTCCCATGTACCAGAATCCATCACCCCAAAGGAAATTGAGTGTTTCCGCCAAACCCTCTAGGCAATGAATTTCTTCCTTCATCACCAGTGGGTGGATTATCCCAGGATCTAGACACATTTTGACGACATCGATGAGCAATGTCGTCTGGTTGATCTGACCACACTCCCTGTGGCCTAGTGCCCCGAGTCACCTGGCCGCCATAAGGCCCTCCAACAACAATGTGTTCAGAGTTTCAAGGTACTCTAAAAGGTTATCAAGGAGTCTTCCCCCCATGTGAAAATCCGTGTCTAGGGGAAATATGCTTCCCTCCTCTTTAGTCCCATTCGACTACAGCCCGACTCGCTAGGCGATATTGAGGACATTCCCCCAGGAAGGATTACAGTCAACATGGACGACATATTGGATGAGGAGAACGAGCTAGAGCTTCTTGATGGGGATATACCACCCAAGGGAATTCCACCACTAATGGATCCATTGGGAAGATTTACTCACCAGTAGAGGAATCTGCTAGGTCTCCCTGCGCCCACTGAGGCATTGGTCTTTAGCCGAAATCACGACAAGGGTAAAGAGCACCTCAGAGCTACCAAACACTTCGAACCATCTGCCTCAGTACAAAAGACATAGGAGGACCCTGAGAAGACCGCGTTGCACCAATAAATTGCTAAACATAAGAAGTTGGTCGATGACCTCCTCGCCAAATGTGCTGTAGAGTGACGACCAAACTACGACAATCCTAGGCCAGGGCAGTAGGGGCAGAAAAAACTTCCCCTCGGTGAGCTGCCTCTAGGTGACCCTGACCATCCTGCCCCCACAGACACGGTTGAGGCCAGAACTTATAGAAAAGAGGGCATAGTATGTCTCTCCAAACCCTCCGAAATGGTGTATCAATCCAAGGATCCTAGCTCGGGTTCCCCCAGCTTCCCCACAGGTCGCTCCACCAGCGGCTCCACAAGCTGCTGAGCCACCTTACCATGTTTAAGAACCCGCCAATGTGCTTGTGTTTAGGGATCCCCATAAAGGTAGGGACCCCCGCCCAGATGATCCAATGGGGGCACTCATTGCCCGCCTCGAGGCGCTGGAAATGTGACAAGTGGAACTCCCACCTAATGGAAATACATATCCAGCATGGGTGGATGATATGATGACACCTCTGGGTTTCAGGAATCCCACCTTTCCCCCCTTCAATGGGATAGGGGATCAGCCACAACATCTGGCCCACTTCACCTCAAGGTGTGGGCCCATGTTAGGGACTCTAGCGCAGCAGGAGGCTACCAAGCTTCGATGTTTTGTGAAGAAATTAGAGGGGCCTGCATTTGTCTAGTATAGCAAGCTCCCCATAGGATTAGTGACTAGATGGGAGGACCTCCGTAGGAAATTCCTCTACCAGTTCAGCTCCACCACATAGAAAACAATCATCATAGACCTCTTCAAGTGAAAACAGAGGCCTAATGAGCGTGTCACAGACTTTATTTCCAGGTGGAAAGGGCTTACATACTCCCTTGACATTCCACTGACTCAAAATAAATTACTGAAGATGTGTGTGGGGAATGTAAAGGTGGAACTGGTTCCCTCTATGATCACCCAGAACTACCCTGGAGGATTTAGAGACTTCTCTGATAGGGCCGAGCACCTAGAAGAAGCCTTGCAGCAGGCCAGCCAGGCACGTCCGTTGCCCCCTGTAATTCCCGCAAGGAGGGCTTCCAGAGCCGAGCTTGCTGTGGTGGCCCAAATAGAGGCCCCCAGACAGCTAGAATTATTACCAGTGGAGTTGCCTCCATAACCTCGCAGAGGCCCGCCACCACAGGCGCAACCTCCAGCCCAGCAGCAGCCGCCTCAGAATCGGCAGGTGCCCCCATGCAACGCGCAGCCACCACCCAGGCGGGGTAACCAAGCTCCACCTCCTCGACATGCTCCTCTAGCCCCTCGTCATGGAAATTCTCCAAGTCCCCCTTTTCTGTAAATAAGAAACCAAACCTACTCATTTAATGAGAATCAGGTTTCCGGCTATTTTTGAAGTGCCTTGGAATAGGGGATTTTGCATTTTTCTGAGTACAGAAGGACAAAAGAGGTGAACCTCACTGATTACCCCAACTATTGCCCCTATCACTAGATCCTGGGGAACACTCTCAAGCAGTGATATGTGTTTAAAGAATGGATTCAAGACTAGGTCTATAACAACATAGTCAGGTTGGGTCCGACCCTAGAACAAGTGTCATGCGTCATCGTAAGGCTATACAACAGCAACGACAACGAGGGTGAGTGATAGTAGGTTTCTAACCACGGGTATCATAATTATGATGTCTAGATGGATTGAAAAACGGTTTCTTGTGCCCATGGTATCATCCGTGCATGCCTAAATCGACCAGAGCCTTCAGAAGCTGCGGCCACCACTTCTGCATCGTCATCTCAGCTGACCTCTTCCCATAAGAGCAAACACCGATGGCGTAAAGGAAAGAAACGTGCCCCGACAATTCCATCATCATCCCGTAATCTCGGTGAATTCATGCCCCCAGATATGGGGATTCAACCCAGTAGTGGACAAATCTTTGAGTGACAGTCAAGGGTACACTTCGGTTAACACCGTAGAGTTGGTAAACCCCTACATGACTCTCGACGACGGGGAGCGCCAGGCAGATCTCCCCAATGTCCCCAGTCGACACCAATTCCATAGGCGACGTGGCCATATGGGTCATTGAGTTACATCATCCAGTACTTATATCCAGGCTGTACGTGCCACTGAGACTAGACAGCAGGCCCAACACCGAGCTCAGCATGCACAGCCTCCTCATCCGGTGTCATCAGGCCCTCCTTCATCGCCGTTTGTGCTAGTGGATCAGGAAAATCCACCTCGACCATTCCATGACCATACATGCCCTGCTACGGGCTAGTCTTAGTCATCCTATCATCATCTGGTAGCCACTCTGTAGGCTCTGACTAGTGATCAGTGAGATATGCCCAACACCAGTCAGTCATCAGCCCAGCCGGCAGGGTCCACCATATTGCCTATCATAGATTGACCTCCTGAAAGCATAAGTTCATGCCTAGCTTGGAAATATGATGTTATCAATAACTTTTCTAGCATCACATCAAGTATTTCCATCCTTGAGGCCCTTCATCTTTCAATAGATATGCGTGAGGCCCTCGCTGAGGCTTTAAGAAGCCCCCTCTAGTTTGAGATGGAGGTAGCAGCTACAGAGGCCTTTCACGAAGAAGTAATAGAGAATGCTGAATTCTAGGCCATTATATCATTCTCCAAATAAGATGAAGGTTATACCATATAGGGGCACATTCTCCTATTGTACATCACTAACCAATTCAATGGAATGGAGGTTCGATGCTTTCTTGTTGACACCGAATCCAAAATTAACCTTATCCCGACACAGACACTGAGGAAGCTGGGGTTATCCGAAGATGACTTGACACCCTCCAACCTGAAGATCCTAGGATACGATAGGGCAGAGCATACCCCAGTTGGAAAGATCCATTTGAAGACCCAGTTCGGTGGCCTGGTTGCTAGTACCGAGTTTATGGTTGTCTCCCAAGACACCGTGTACAATGCATTGATGGGCAGACCATGGATCCACCTACACGCGGTGGTTCTCTCATCGTATCACCAGTGCCTCAAGTACTCCCTCAATGGTTGAGTGGGTGTGATCTAAGGTGACGTGTCTCATTTTTCCTCTTGTGAAGCCCGTTACCTGGATGCTGACTATTACAAGAGCAAGGAAAAACAGATTCATGCTAGTGAGGTTGAGCATGCCACGGTTGCAAATGACCCTTGGGTAGGTATGGATGACGCCTACGTCTTCCCAATCCATGGATTGAAGGCCACGAACCCTGATATGGGGAAATGTTTTGTTGTCTCTGGAACATGGGGGAAGCATATTCTAAAGTCCAAACGACGTTGGGAGATCACTTCATATTCTTATAAGAATAAAGCCTTGGTGATCCCCGAGCCCCCTACCCCCATAAGGTATCAAGATTTCCATCCCATGGCAATGATGATATGTTATAATTGCCTATTTCACCGGGATGGAATCAACCGAATCAAGACAATGTGTCACTACTTCTTTGACATCATCAAGCATGGCCCCTTGGGCCGAAGACCAGATGAGATCGGGTCAACATCCTTCATTGCTATGGTTTTAGTAGTATCAGAATCTCCCGATGTAGTGACCACTGTTGCTTAGCCTGGTACCAGCCTCCCGTCAGAATCTACCGACCCAGAGGAAGCTCCTCCCACTGGGGATCCATCCTCCACAAGCAAAGAAGAGGATTTGGAGGATGCTCCCCCCGCCTTTGAAGAGGACGTTTCTTCCACGATCGATGACTTGGTACAGGTAAACCTCAGTAGCGAGGAAGATCTGAAACCTAAATTAATCAGTGCCGCCATGACTCTCGAGGAGCAGCAATGATACATAGACTTCTTGAAACAACATTTTGATGTATTTTCCTAGATCTATGGTGAGATTCTAGGACTAGGTAGCCATCCATCATCTCGGTATCCCAGCAAATCATTGCGGGTTCAAGCAGCCTCCCAGAAAGATGCACCATTCTCACAGTGCCATGGTCAAGGCTGAAGTTGAAAACCTCATTAGAGCCAAATTCATCAAGGAGGTCCAGTACCCTAAGTGGATAGCCAACATAGTTCCAGTCAGAAAGAAGAACAGGCAGATCAGAGTCTGCATCGACTTTCGAGATCTCAACCGTCAGTTCCTGAAGGATGATTTTCCCCTCCCAGTGATAGAGTTTCTGATCGATGCTATGGTGGGGTTATAATCCCTTTACTTCATGGATGGGTACTCCAGATATAATCAGATCCGGTTGGCCCCTGAGGATGAGGATTCCACAACCTTCAGTGCGCCACAAGGTACATTTTGTTACCAGGTCATTCCCTTCGGCTTAAAGAATGTAGGTGCCACCTATCAGCGGGCCATACATCACATATTCAAGACAATCCTCGGGACATTGGTGGAATGCTATGTGGACGATCTGGTGGTCAAATCTCACTAGTGCTAGAACCATCTCAAGGACCTTGAGAAAGTGTTCGACTTCCTCTTTTCCTGCCACTTAAAGATGAACTCATTGAAGTGTACCTTCAGGGTCATCTCTGGGAAGTTCCTCAGCTTTGTTGTCAGGTACCAGGGCATCGAGATTGACCTAGAGAAGATCAAGGCCATCATCCAGATGCCTCCCCCGAGCAATATTCAGAATCTTCAAGGTTTTTAAGTCCACTTAACCTATATACGCCGATTCACTGTGAATCTAGATGGAAAGTGTAAGACCTTTTCTTGGATCATGAATAAATTCACCACTTATGAATGGGATGAAGAGTGTCAAACCGCGTTTGAGAAAATCAAGCAGTACCTGCTCCATCCTCCGGTATTGATGCCACCCATTTTCGTAAATCCATTGTTTCTTTATGTGACCACCCTAGAATGATCCCTTGGCTAACTTCTCGCACAAAAGAACAATGAGGGAACATAAAACATCCTCTACTACATCAGTCGTATGCTCATCAATACGGAGACCAGATACTCCCCCATCTAAAAGAGTTTCCTTGCACTGGTATTCACAGTAGGGAAATTGCAGCATTACTTACAACACCACAAGGTACAATTGGTGTCTCAGGTAGACCCACCGAAGTACATTCTGAACCACCCCATGTTGATAGGCTCTCTAGCTCGGTGGGTAGTGATTCTCCATCAGTTCGATATCAGGTTTGTCTCTCAGAAAGCTATTAAGGGGAAAGCATTGGCGGACTTCCTTGCTGCCCATCTGACTCCTGCTGACCAGTCCTTTGATCTTGATTTTCCTGATGAGGCAATCCTCTCAGTAGATCATGCCATCTCGTGTTGTAAGATACATTTTGATGGTGCTTCCTAGAGTCCCACCAGTATGAGGCTCAATGATCCTAGACTCAACATAGTAGGCCTGGGTATTGTCTTTATTACCCCGACTCAAGCCATTCTACCATACTCATTAATATTGTCAGAAGGTTGCACCAACAATGAGGTGGAGTATCAGGCTCTCATCACTGGCCTCGAGCTGTCTCTTGATATCGACATGCCCCATTTTCATGTGAAAAGGGACTTCGAACTAGTCATTAAGCATATCAATGGTGACTATGTTGTGAGGAAGTCAGAGCTCGTACCATTGTTGGAACACACTCTCCAGCTAATGGCCTAGTTACCATCTCGGCCATAGGTTACTCATGTCCCTCGATCTTAGAATGGCCGAGATGATTCCTTGACTGGCCTAGCCGCATCACTTGCAGAGCCCGAGAAAGATGATCTAATTATCCACATGGCACACCAAAGAGTCATCGCTCCCATCACTCTAGGTGACGATGACATCCCACAGTTAAGCCATATTACTGTCGACACCTCCACATCAAGACCCCCAGGTCCCCTAGATGTAGTGATTGAAGTGACTCCTAATTGGAGGATACCCTTGGTTGAATACCTCAAACATGGTAATCTCTCGGTAGATCGGGCCAAGCGCGAGCGAATCTGACGCCGTGCATTGTAGTTTACCCTCTATAGTGGTCCCAGTCTTGAGAAGATTCTCTAGAAGTGCGGGTTTGATGGTGTTCTCCTCCGTTGCATCCAAGGAGTCGAGATTTCTCAGGTCATGTAGTAGGTTCACGCTGGTTCCTGTGGGGCTCATCAGACCGGGCCGAAGCTATCTCACTAGATCCATAGACTGGGGTACTTATGGCCCTCCATGATCCATGATTGCATCGAGTTCACCAAGAGATGTCATGCATTACAAGTTCATGCCAACTTCATGCATCGACCACCAGAGTCTCTTCACACTACCAAGTACTCTTGGCCCTTCGCAGTCTGGGGACTAGATGTCGTGGGACCATATCCACCAGTGATAGCTCGCCAGTGTCGGTTCATCCTGACAGCTATGGATTTCTTTTCCAAGTGGGCAGAGGCAGTTCCGCTCAAGGAAGTCAAGGCCCATTTTATTGTTGACTTCTTGAGATCTAATATCATATACCAATTTGGAGTACCTCATGTCATGCTCACTGATAACAACACCAAATTCCAAGCATTCGAGTTGAAGAAACTGTACGCCAAGTACAACATCTGTTCTAACCATACCTCCCGCTACCATGCACATGAAAATGGGCAGATTGCGGCATTCAAAAAAAACTCTCTCTAACATTTTGCAGAAAATAGTTGGTCAAAACAAGAAGAGTTGGATGAACAAGCTCCCCAATGCCCTCTGGGCTTATCGGACGACAACTCATAATTCCACCCAGGTGACCCCATACTCCCTAATGTATGGGGAAGAGGCCGTCCAACCTATTGAGATTCAGTTGCCTTCATTACGCACAACAGTCTATGATTAGCAGGCGCCAGATAAAGTAGCTAAAATTTGTCTGGCCGAATTGGAAGCACTTGATGAGAATAGGTTTCGTGCCCTACACAATCTATAAAGGCATCAGAATAAGATGGCTAGAGATTTCAACAAGAAAGTTTGCCTCCGTTCTTTCTTGCAAGGCGACTTCATATTGGCCCTCCGGACACCAATGTTACCTGGTAGGAAACCACCTAAGTTGGAGCCCAAATGGGAAAGACCTTACGTACTCCACAAGTTCTATCCCAATGGTTCATACTTTTTGGAAACCATGGATGGTGAGTGTATAACTCCTCCCACTAATGCTAAGTTCTTCAAGAAATACTTTTCCTGAGCCTACAGGTCCTACACGACCCTAAAATGCCAGGTCTCGCATGACCTTAAACTGCTTAGGTCCCACACGACCTTAAACTGTATTGGGTCCTGCAAGACCTTAAACTACTACATACCTCATGACGTTAAACTATATATCATCCTGTAAGATGCTAAAATACACCCATATAACTACATAAGTCTTGATTCCCATCCACATGGGATATGTAGGAATGCTCAGATGCCTCGTCTTGAGTCCAACTCCAAACTCTTATCTTTGACTACCCCCGCTTGGGTGTAGTCCTCTCAGAGGGTCCTTTAATGGTGTAGTGAAGGCTTCTTTAACACCACTAATGTCAGAATTATGACAACCACACTATGTGCTTCCTCCTCGTTCTTCTATTCTCCCATGTCCTCACCACACCATGCTAAACTTCATGGCCTTCAAGAACTACGTATGGCTTGATTCCCATCCACATGGGATATGTAAGAACACCCAGACATTTTGTCTGTTGGCCCAACCCAAAATCCGGAGTCTCCCATCAGGTCAAAGCATATGGTGTGGTTTAGGCTTTTTCCTTAATCCACACTGAGTTCATCATGGTCCCACCATGCGTCCCATTTCCTAGAGACTTCCACCTCTTTCGCCATCCTACTTGATGCTGAAATGTACAGGCACACTTATGCTTCACTCACACTCTTTACTTGGGACTCCATCATCTTTCATGTTCGAAGAGACTCCCGAATGGCATGGATGCTCAGCCCGAGGGCCCTCTTACCATCTCGGGCCAATGTCCTCAAGGATTTAGAACAAAAAATTGATACAAGTCCCACGTTGTGAATATGGTCAGCGGTCGATCCTCATTTGTTGTTCCCATTACAGGTCACATGATATGGAAGTTGTGTTTCAAACATGGTCAACAAATATCCTTTGTCGTTATCACCACCCCCATAAGTCCTAAATAGTGTGTGTAGTGGTTTATCCTGCCCCGTCACACCTTCAAGATGCGGTCTCCCTTGGGTGATGCTAGCTATCTGACCCTTATATAATGGGGAGAGCCAAGTCCTACTCCTTGTTTACCACACCGAGCATTTCTCATGTGGGATTAGGAGATATGAGGAGGAAACACCCACATAAGAGGTCATATGACAACAGTTGGTCGGAACACCCAATCTCAGGTCCCTCAGCCTTCTCGGGCCTCTGGCCCAAGTTCTCACTTGGGGTCATATGGTGTGGTATGGGATTATGTCCTCATTCACGTTGGGTTACTAGACGTGCCGTACACCCCCCTCTTTGAGTCATATTATGCACTTTCGTCCTCATTGAAAGATGTTAAACCGCAATCTTTCCGCGACATCCTGTTCGTGGCCCAAAATCAGGTCCCCTGGCCTTCTCTGGTCTCTGGACCAAGTTCTCACTTGGGTCGTACGGTGTGGTATGGGATTATGTAATCATTCACATCGGGTTACTAGCCATGCCATACACCCCCCTCATTGGGGCATCTTACCCACTTTCTTCCTCACGACAAGACGTTAAACTGCAATCTGGCCACGACATCCTGTCCGTGGCCCAAACTCAGGTCCCCCGGCCTTCTCAGGTTTTTGACCCAAGTTCTCACTTGGGGTTGTATGATGTGGTATGGGATTATGTTCTCATTCACGTTGGGTTACTGGCCATTCTGTACACCCCCCTCATTGGGGTATCCTACCCCTATCCTTGTCCTCTTTTATAACTACGTATGGCTTGATTCCCATCCTTATGGGATACGTAGGACTGCCCGAACGTTTAGTCTTCAGGCCTAGCCTCATCTTGGCCCCTTATCCTACATTCCCCGAAGGAGAGGATTATATGGTGTGGTATGGGATTATGTCCTCATTCATGTCAGGTTTTGTAACAACCACGCCATTTACCTCCTTCTCCTGAGAGTTCTCCGTCCCCTTGTTCCATACTCGTCTTTTTTAAATAGGCCGCTCTCAAGATGAGACCCTCAATCCTCTTTGGTGATTCACCAATGTGCCCAAGGGTACTCTGGTTTAGCACCTGGAATGTTGGATTCTACTCGGACATGATTTCACCCATTTCTCAGGCTTCATGTTCCCCATTATTAGGGCTTCTATCACCTTTCACATCCAAAGGAACCCCCAAATGGCATGAATTCTTGGCCCAAGGGACCTCCTACCATTACGGGCCAACATCCTCAAGGGTTTCGAGCAAAAAATTGATATAAGTCCTATATTGCGAATTTGGTTAGTGGTCAATGCTCGTTTGTTGTTCCCATCTTAGGTCACATGATATGGATGATGTGTTTCAAACACAATCAACAATTATCCTCCATCATAAGCCAACCCCATTAAGCCCAAAATGTCAGTTAAATGACTCAAATCCTTCTCCACCTCATAATGTCCAAATATAATTTCGAAACTCCTGGCACTATCCCTCAGTATGCATTTGCACGTTAGTAGGAAAAAAGCTATGGTAAAGGCGTCATTCAGGGTTCCTCACCGATTTCCCTTTGGAGTGCGTTCCAGGTATTGCAAAAAAACCTCTTCCACCCTTGTTTCCCACACCGAGTTTGACTCACATGGGCTTAGGGATCAGGTTGAGGTCTTCACTTGGAATTTTTTCTCTCCTCTATGGTCTGAGCTCTAAGACCATAAAATAAGATCTCTTTTAGAACCACATACAACTTGATTTCCATTCCCATGGGATATGTAGGAATGCCTAAACATCTTGTCTTTGGGTCCAGCTCAAGTTCCACTAATTTATCTCTTATATTTTGCCTTCAGGGTTTTAACTCTTATGGGACTGTGTGGTGTAGTATGGGATTCTGTCCTCATTCACTTCGGGTTTTCATTATCCACCCCATGTACACCCCTTTCTAGGAGTTATCCCCCCTACTTCCTATCCCACATGACATTAAACTGTATGTAGTCCCGCACGACGTTAAAAGGCACCTTCAAGAACTACGTGTGGATTGATTCCCATTCTCATGGGATACATAGGAACACCCAGACATCTCGTCTTCGGGTCCAGCTCAATTGAGATCTAGTTTCTCCTGCTTCATATCCTCTAACCTTTTTTGGCCCCTTATCCCAAGGTTTCTTTATCAGAATTGCGCACGGTATGGTGTGGACCTCATCCTCATATGACTTTAAACTATGGTGCTTAGTCCCACAAGAATTTAAACTGTTGTGTCTATCCTTCATGACGTTAAAAATGCATGGTTGGTACCATCACATGACCCTAAACTATGACATTATCATCCTGGACGCACAATGAAAAACGGCGCTGCACAGTGATATCCTCACTCACGGAGGCATCATGTTTGGTATCGGTCATTCGCCATACAAATTGTCAATGCCTACACACGGATTTATTTTTGTGGCAATTCCTAGACTTTCTATCCTAGGTCCATTGCTACATAAAAAACAACACAAAAACACTCATTCATCCTAAAGGAAAAACAAGATCTATCAAATTCCTCTTCCTTTTGTGTATGGGCCAGACCCAGACAACCTTATTATACCTGGAACTGGTATCCCACCATTCTATCTTAAGAACTACGTGTAGATTGATCCTCATCCTCATGGGGTATGTAGGAACACCCGTTAACTTTTTCTTAGGCCCAAATTAACTTTTTTTTTTCCGGTCCCTCGACCTAAAATCTTCCCAAGGAACACGTGGTGGTCGGGACCCCAGGTCCCCATTCACATTAGGTTTTATAATTACCCCACCATGTGTCTCCCGCGTTTCCTACCATCCATGGTCCAAGCTCTATGACCATAAACTAAGACCACTCCACGTCCTTACTTCAAGACGTTAAACTGCACGACATCTTCCAGAACTACATATGGCTTGATTCCCATCCTCATGGGATACATAGGAATGCACATGCATTTTTGTCTCCGGGTCTAGCCTCAGGAATCTACAGATCCCGTCCCTTCTTTTTCGGCCCCTGGTCCCGAACTAATTTAGGAACATGTGTTGTGGTGAGTACCTCTTAGGTTCTCATTCACGTTGGGTTTTTCAATAGTCATACCATATGTTGACCATGTCTTTTCCTAGCACGGTCTGAGTTCTATGACCCAAAACTAATATCTCCCTATGGGAATTTCACGTCACATTTGGCTATTTCTCCACCCTGTGCACAGTCTATTAAATCAAGCCCCTCTTAATGGTCCACCCTAGGACCTTAAGTTGAAAGCGTACGACCCCAGGACCCTTGTCCTTGGGAAGGGACTTGAATCCCTCTATCTGATGCGTCTCATTGTCGTACTCAGATGCGTTCTGACAAAGAACCCGAAGTGTGGAATTTTCACGGGGACATTCCCCTCATTCCATGTCCAAGCGTCGTGAGCCCATTATTTAGATCCTCATTCTCTTCCACATCTGAAGGGACCCCCTTCACGACTTGATCTCATGCTGCCTTGACTCACCTACCGCTTTGGGCCAATGTCCATAAAGATCTCAGGCGAAATTTGTGACAGGTCCCATGTTTTGAACATGGTTAGCGGTAGACCCTCATCTGTATGTCCCCATTTCAGGCTAACACGATATGGATACTGTGTTTCGAACATGGTCAACAGTTATTCCCTATCGTCACGCCACCATCACTGTGGTCCAGATCTCGAGCATCATGATTCACATATTTCTACTTCCTTATCTTCAAGTTGAATTGAAACATACTCATCTTTACTCCTCCACACATCTAGGTGCGCTATATAGGTGGGTCAACATCAGTGGGACATCATTCACCTAGTGTCCCATAGACCCTAACATGTGCCTCCCTATGCTAGGAAAGTCCCATCACTACTTCTTGTTTCCCACATCGAGCACAACTCACGTGGGCTTAGTAGTTCTAGTAGGACGTGTACTGGCGTAACCATGTCACACCCACCTTTCCTCGTCCTGCATAATGTTAAACTGCGCTCTTAGAACTATGTATGGCTTGATTCCCATCCTCGTGGGGTATATAGGAATGCCTGAACACTTTCCTTTGGGCCCAGCATAATTTTCACTCTTGGTCCCCTGACCTGAATAGTTTCCTCTGGGGATATGTGGTGAGATCCAGACCAAGTCCTCATTCACGTCGGGTTTATAGCTACCGCACCACATAATCCCTTTCTAGGATCTTCCCTTTTATTCCACATCCCATCGTATGGTGTTAAAATATGAGATTCCATATGTCCTCAATGCATGACACTAAACTATGGTTCTACCTTGAACAAGTTTGGGATGCCCTATGTTAATCATGGGATGCGTAAGATTCCAGAGAGGATTCTTCCTACCGGTGTTGGTCTCTAACTACACCATGCCCCAAGAAATACGTTTGGATTGATTCCCATTCTCATGGGATACATATCAACCCCTAGACTTCCTATCTCCGGGTCCAGCACCAAGAATCATGATTCCCATTCCCCCTCTTTTTTTGGTCCCTTGACCTGAGCTCTTTTGGGAAACTATGAAATTGCAGCATTACCCTGAACAAGTTCGGGATGCCCCAAAAATAATGTTGGGAGGCAACATGTTACTCATCAGAGAAGTCCTATTTGGAAGTATGTTTGATCCCTGATCAGACCAATGTACCCACCTAATGCGTTTCCACCATGGTGGTGTAATTTCAAGAGTGTTGAACTCCAGTCAAACAAACCCATCACTCCACTCTCCACTCTTTGCGTGCCCTTTATTCGGATCCTCACCCTATTTTACATCCCAAGTAACCCCCTAAAAGTATGGATGCATGGACTATGGATCACCTACTGTCTTGGGATAACATTCTGGAAGACTAATGGATAACATTCTAAGTCAGGCCCCGTGTTTCAAACATAGTCAGCGATCGACCCTCATTTTTTATCCCCATTTCAGGCTAATGCAATTAGGATACTGTGTTTTAAACACGGTCAACAGTCATTCTTAATTGTCATGACATCACTATAGTGTTCCGGATCTTGGGTATTGTGATTCCCACCTTCCATTCCCCCCTGTTTGGGTTTATTCCAGCACCCATAGCGTCACCCTATTCGTGTGCAAGAGAACACTGGGAAAACGGTAATTTGACTATTCTGAGAGCTTCATTATCTAGTCAGGTCTTTCCCCTCTCTTCCCAGGAATTCGGAATGGTTGTTCAGACCCCGGATTCCTGAAACTTGGTCATCACTCTTATGTTCAGATGAAATAACGTAGCGATCATCCCTTGTTTCTTACATTGGGCTTGAACCGCGTGAGCTTAGGGATTGATCACTGGGCGTTTTTCGAATATAACAGATGCGTGTAAAACCAATACTAATAACAGGACTCATGCATGATATGGAATCAAAATAATCAAATCATGAAAGTGTGTTAGAGGGTTTGTGATCTTTACAGCACCTGAGGTTCTACCCCTCCCATGGATGGATCAACACCATCAAAAGAAATATACAACTCTGCCACCCTCCGGCTTGTGGCATCTAGGATTTGCTGCCGCCTGTTCAGTTCTCACTCCTCCTCAACAGCGATAGGGTGAAATTCATCGGCTGCAATCTGGTCCATCCTTATGTCGGTTCGAATGACGGTCATTTCATCGGAGGCTCTCCTCAGGCCCTCTTCCACCTCTTCTAGCTAGGCCTTCAACCACAGTATCAACCACAATTGTGCGTTAAGGGTGGTTGAGTGCTCGTACGCCCAACTCTACAGCCATTGGACCTCATTTTCAGCCTCATGAAGCCTCTTGATGTTTACTGCTTTCCTCCGCTTCCAGTCCACACCAAGGCCACAACCGTACTCATGAATCTTCTCCTCCATAAGATCTCGGACGAGCAGGTGGGGATGCCGAGCATCCACTCCCCCAACACATAGTTCACACAGTCGCGAGCGAATTCTATCCATATCATCCAACCATAGTGATTTGGGGGGTGTTATTAATGAAGCGCGTAATCAGATTCCATGATTGATGATAGACTATTTTTCTTTCCTCTTCATCAGAGGCCATTTCGTCCCATTTATCACGGTTGGTAGGCTCATATGCGGGGAACGCCCTCAGGAACTCGTCAGTAGGGTCTGCGTCTGGAATTCGATCAGGCATGGCGGGACCTGGGCTATCTTATTGATCATCATCATCAGATCCCACCTCAATAATCTTGGTAACAACCCCATTGGTAGTCCCACTAGTAATCGAGAGCATCGTAGTTCAGAATTTCTGGATATCCACCTCCACGATCACCGAAATTCCTCTATGAAGGATGCTGCCAGAAGCCCCGACCAAGCTCGCCAAGGTGGCCCACACTATTTGAAGAACTGTACGCACCAAATAGGGCTTGGATGTCAGTTGACATGGTTAGTGGGTGACAATCATGAATTTGGTAGAAGAGACTTACAAAGATCGAATTCCTGGTCTCGTTCTTAGGTTGACGCTGTTGGGACCCCAAGGCGTGGCCCCCATATATTTTCAGAAGGTCTGAAAGCTCCGAAGGGATCACCTCAGGTGTCCTAGCCCTACTGGACATAGCAATTAATGCAGCCACAGGTGTGGATCATGAAGGCCCCACACCTGCATCCATTGAGGGACAAGAACGGGTTATGTGTATGAGACTCTCCTACAGAGTTCAAGTATTAGCAAGGAGTCTAGAATGACCTGGGAGTAGACCTTGAGGAAGGGGCTTGGGATTTTACCTCAAGGGACTCTGAAAATTCTACAATCTTCAATTCCTGATCACTGACTTCGACCTCCTCCAACGGGCTCCCTCTACTGGCCTCGTCCCCCAAAAGGACTCGTCTGATTCTTCTGACAGAGGGAATCGCACTATCAGTTCAGCAGCGGACAATTGTGGAGGGACCGTGTGATCCAACAACACCTTAAAATGGTCTTTCATTAGAAGTGGGTCACCCCAGAAATGCACAAAGTCCTCCAGCTCTTCCAAGTATTTCTTTTCCTCTGCCCGGGACACCGCAAAGCCAACCCCGATAGGGAATATCCTTGGAAAATCCATCTCGAGACGGTTCAAGTGTTTCCATATCTCAGGCGGGCTGAGGAATTTCTAGTTGACTTCCCAGATGTCCCAAGCCTCTGAAAAGATAACATCCTCCAGCATGTCTATATGGCGCAACCGCTTCCCCAGAACCTGGGTAGGTATCCTGCGGAACCCTCTCGGTGGCTTCCCCTCTAGATGACTCTATTCTTATGGAACCCCTGAGTCCTCTACCGCTATTGAATATATCACTGCTTCCTCACCCTTAACTGATGAGGGTCTCTCCGCCATGGTAGCCCCACCACCATGGGATGCCCTTGTTTCCTTCTGGCCCCGGCTTCGAGATTGGGGAGGCTCACTATCACCGACCCAAACAGTTGGCTGCTTCAGCATCTCCCCTGGGTAGGCCGCCTCCCAACTTTGGGAATACTCTTTAACTAACCCGAAGGAAACAGTAGGTGGAGGCAGCTCATTCCGCATCTTTCCATCTTCCCGTGTGAACATGAGCCACATATGACTCATCACACATGGGTGTTCCTCAAGGCGCACCCCTAGATAGACCCTCAGGGTCAGTCGCTGCATGCACCGAAATTTCCGGGAAAATCGGTGCGTGGTGTATGACTCGCAGAGGGGCTCACGGTCCACACTCACCACCAGGACTCCACCTCGAAAGGCCAATAGATAGGATCAGTGCTCTTTTATCCCTTGGCCATCATCTGTGAAGGCCCCCGTTGGAAGTGGGAATGAATGGAAGTTGAAATCTTCTACCTTCCATAATTGGCTTAATACTGATGGTATGGTCAGCTTGGCTGGAAAGATCCCCGCGACGTTTAGGATGGATGGGTGAAAGTCTGATCCCAGATGGGAAATAGGGTTTGGGTATTCATAAACCCCCCTAATGTGTGCCGCTATCCACCCGTACAGGAGGTGGAACGACCCACACATCCTCTGTGGCCTCTTACCCTCACTGATGTTCCAGATCATTTTGTACATCTTTGCGAGCATTGGGATTCTGAGATTCACCGTCCATCTGATCGCTATCATGGAGGCCATGATGAATGTGCTGGGTCTCACACCTGTGTTTGTGTCCCTCATCGGAAAGATCCAGCCACAGATGAGAGACGCGATGAATACTGCCAGCCTGACTATCGGCCGCTGCTCGGGGCTGACGCTGAAGCCCCAGGTCTTCCACTAGTTGTCCTCCATTAGCTACCAATATGAGTGCTCATTGCCCTGATGATCCCCCTTTGGGAAAGTCTGGGGCCTCACCGGGAACCGTCTATTTTCCAGGAAGTTCAGAAATTGCTTGAACCACTGTCTAAAGTGGAAATATCTCACCGCTTCCTTGTCCTCTCCCAGCACCAGTCTCATCAACGCCATTTCCAGTGGTGGAATCTGCTCTGGATCCTCCCACGCACCCATATCAGGGAGGAATTCTTCATACATTGCTCCCAGTTTTGGGACCCCCGAGATCTAATGCACGTCCCATAAGCTTATTCCAACCTCCCCGTGATGTAGGTGGAAGGTATTGGTCCCCAACGACCACTGGCTCAACAGCTCCAACATCAGCTGCTTCGGCTGGTAGATGTGAAATTGGGAGGCCCAGATTGCCTCATACAGACCTAATCTACTCAGCTCTACCCCAAAATCTTCACACAAGGTGCTTACCCAGTAGGCCCAAGCCCATTCGTCTGTGAAGTTTCCACCTTGGCACAGGTCCCACTCATCAAACCATCCCTTCTTCGGGTTCCTCAGCACCACCTTTAGGATTTTTTGGTATAGAGGAGGGGAAGTATCCAGCTCCAATGCTTTCCCGTCAATGTCGTTCAGATGATTGTATAAACAATCAGTGGTAATGGGTGTAAAGTTCTCCCGAGTGTGGCCATTAGCCACCCTGAACCACTGGCGCTGGCACGACATGCTCCTGAACTAGTAGGATAGTTCGTCCCTACTTTCTTCAGGGATGAAGACTTCATCCCTCAGTCCAAAGCCATACAAAGGCAGCCTCTTGCACAACGGGTAGTCCCTTTGTCTTTCTGACAATATCTACACCAGCGAATCATGGTCAGAGTGGCTCCGTACCAACTCCCCCAGACCCAATCTATTCGTCATCTCTTCCCTTTGGGAAGCATCCGCAAGGACCCCCCTAAAAACCTCTTGGTGAGCTATCCTTTCCTTAAAATTTAGATAATTTTCGGACTGGATCATGGAGCTCGATCGCGGAGATCGATCACATAGACCGTTTGTGGAGCTTGATCCGGACAATGGAATCGTAGAGCCTTGCGCTAACCCTCAGATGCAAGTCGCGGAGCACACGAATGTGAAGTTTAATATTTGCTATGCGCCGTAAAGAAAAATTCCTGATTTGTAGAGAGCGATCATGGAGTATGCAGAGCTTCGTGAATCGAGAGTTCCAAAAGTTGAAATCACGAAGGAGAGAAAGGAAAAAAGAGAATTCAGCCTCACTATTTATAGCCGAGGACCCCGGGTGCTTCGCGGCGCGTACATCTGCGGTGGGCTTCATGGAACACTCAGCCCATGCATAGCTGCTCCACTTCGTGAGCCTCCTTCGTGAGGCTGCCTCATGGGTAACCAAGGAATTTTGGTGATGAACCCTCAGACTTGGCTTCGCGTTTTCTCCTTGACTCCCAGTCTGAGGGGGGGGGGGGAGGAATTTTTGTTTCCAAAATTGGAGGCGAACCGAACATCCTGAAAGCATTAGGTACTTCCTCGCAAAGCCGGATCGCAAATCCCCTAGAGCCCTACGACCGACGCAAGAGATCCCCTTCGTGACCCATCACGAATCAAGGATGTGGGATGGCTTCGCGAACCACTTTGATGTTCACGACCCACCATGAAGAAAGGAGGTGGGACGGCTCTACGAACCCCTTTGATGTTCGTGACCCACCACGAAGCAAGGAGGTGGGATGGCTCTGCAAACCGCTTTGACATTCGCGACCCGTTGTGAGGCAAAGAGGCAGGACGGATCCACAAACCCCTATGACGTTCGCAACCCGCCACGAGGCAAGTTTCAGCTTCGCGCTGAGCGAACCCTACTTTGCGGCGCCTCTTGCCTATAAATACCAGAATCCCCTAGAGCCCAAGGGATAGAGAATCCAAAATTTCACCTTTTGAGCTCTCAAATCACGAAGCACCTCTAGCTCTTCGAACCATGAGTTCTTCAAGGTACTTTTACTTAGAGAAGTGCCTCTCCTTTGGAATTAATTGAACCCCTCTTCCGATAGGGATTCCTTTCTCAAATCCCATGGGCCTTCGTGAAGGAAGGATATCCCCACGGGGACTCAGGTTGTCACAAAGCGTTTATTTTTTGCGAAAGACCCACCACACCCACATGACCTGTATTTCAAGGCAGGGTCACTGTGCTTCGCAAAGCACATTACTTCACGACACCCTGCTTTTCGAGGTACCCCTACTTTGCGAGGCATTTCTTTACGAGTACCTTTCCACTTCACGAAGCTCCTCCCATATTCACCTATGCCCCATGCCTATCCTAGGCAACTTTACTTCATGAAGAACATCCCTTCATGACCCCCTACACTTCATGGAGCACAAAAGCTTCACAAGGCTTCTACTTATGGACCCTTTTGCTCTACAACTCCTTTTCCTGTGCAGCCCTTCAGGTTTGCTCAAAGAAATTTCAAATTCCCTTGGGCGGTATTTCACATTGTGTTTCTTTGGATCATGATTATTCTCATAGGCATGCTAACGACTATTACTTCTTTGCATAGCCACTACAATGTGGACCCCCAATGGGATCACCTCACAACACCCCTCAGTCATGGCATTGAATTTCCCTAATCTTCACCAAGGTGCAGAGGGTACCGGTTATGTAAGTCCTAGGGGTGCAGAGTGAACCCTCCCTTGTCCGGGCTATAGGATGTTAAAATACCAAGCACCATCATCCTCAACACATGATGTTAAACTATGACCTCACCCCATGCATCCTATGTGGGTCCCCCCACCTTGGACATTCTTCACGTCCACTCATCTCAACAAGAGTGAAATCTTCCTCACATGGAATGATATCCTCATTGCTGAGGCAGTGTTTGTCCATGGGGAAAGGGAAACCACCTTGGTGTAAGCCCCTAGCCTTTCTTGTAGGAGGTAGCACCGCTGCTCCTCCTTTCTTTTCTGGTGCCCAAGTCCAGCAAAGGGAATGATGGTGAAGAGTGATCCTCCTATCTTCCGTGCCGAATCCATCTACCGCTGGTATTTGTCACCACCGGGCCTCCATCCTAGAGTAAGTCCCAATATCCATCTCCTTAGACTGATAACAATGCGTAAGCCCCTGTTTCCTCTTTGGGCTTCTAACCACATGTAAGCCCCTGTTTCCTCTTTGGGTCGCTAACCATGTGTAGGCCTCACTTCACTTCCCACAGATTCACCTTTCGCGATGTGATTGGTAGGTCTTTGCTGTCTCTTATTTCTCACACCAAGCATGAATCACATTGGCTTAGAACAAGCATCGACCATGACATCGTCCACCAGGAAGCCTAGAGTGTAAGCCCCACATAACCCTTCTGAACTATGCGGAATTTGATCCTTGCCAAGGCAAGGTACGTAAGAAGCCTCCCTGAGGTTCCAGCCCAAAAACCATTAGTCGCTTTGATCCCCTTCATGTTGGTTCGCCCAAACCCTTTCGAACTATGAGGACTTTGATCCTTTCCAAGGCAAGGTACGTAGTAAACCTCCCTGAGGTTCAAGCCCAACACCCCATTGGTTCCGACCCCCTTCACATCGGTTTCCACACCACCTGAACTACGTGTTCTTTGATCCTTTCCAAGGCAAGGTATGTAGGAATCCTCCCTGAGGTTCAATCCCAACACCCCATTGGTTCCGAACCCCTTCACATCGGTTCCCACACAACCTGAACTACGTGGTTTTTGATTCTTTCCAAGGTAAGGTACGCAGGAAGCCTCCCTGAGGTCCAATCCCAGCACCCCATTCATTACAACCTCCATCACGTCGGTTCACCAACACCGTGGGAAGCCTAGAGTGTAATCCCCACACCCATACCCAAAATATGTGGTATTTGATCCTTGCTAAGGCAGGGTACGTAGGAAGACTTTACAAGGTTCAAGACTGCCACCCATTGGTTCTGACCCCCTTCACATCGGTTCCCGCACCACCTGAACTATGTGGTCTTTGATCCTTGCCAAAGAAGGGTACGTAGGAAGCCTCCCTGAGGTTCAATACCAACACCCAGTCGTTCCGACCCCCCTTCACATCAGTTCTACCACACCAGCCATCTGGACCCTATGTCCTTATTCATGTCGGTTCACCTTCGTCCCACATGATGTTAAACTGTAAGTCCCATGCAGCGGTAAGACGTTGTGTCTCCTAGTTAGCAGTAAAACATTGTGTCCCTCAATCAGCGGTAAGTCGTTGTATCCCGATCAGTGGTAAGCCATTGCGTCCCCTATTCAGCGACAAGCTGTTGTAATCTTCTTCACTGGGACCCACATCTTTGGTCTGTCCTAGTGGCGTCCGACCAACCCAGGCTGCTAACCACACATAATCCCCATACACATCATCAGGTTGTTTTTCTATGTGTACACCCCAATTCAAGTTAATCACATGACCTTTCCCTCAAGCCTATGTGTCTTGGGAAGGTCATGCCCCAACCCAGAGGTTCCACTTCCTCCGGGTCCCATATACGCATCCATTCTCATGGGATGCCTCCTTAGGCATCCCATCTCCCCCCCTGAACTATGCAGACTTTGATTCTATACCACAAGGATACATAGGAAGTCTCCCTAAGACTCAAGCCCAACATTACCGTCATCCTCATGGTGGTTCCATCCCATTCACCACCCATTTTACTCAGCACCCCATCATCCATCTTGATTCTTACCTGGGCCGCCACATCCCGATGAGGTCATGTCAACCCGCCTACATTAGTGTGTCCTCCAGGGGTTGCACTCATCTGATCCACTCTAGTCAGTGTTCTGATAAGTCTGATCCATCTCTGCTGGACGTTAAACTTGCGGCATACCCTGTGTTAACCATGGGAAGATAAACAAAACCTCAGAGACATGCCTATGGAATATAATTCCTCGCATTCGATGTGGTATTCCTCGGGCTTCTGCGCCCTCGAGAAGCCCTATAATAAGGGATAGAAGATAGACGCGCCAGTGTCCTAGTGCCCAGACACGCCAGTGATGCCCAACGTGACTACTCCTCCGACTGAAGGTTGTTGCCCTGGCCTGACCCCTTGGAATGTCCTGACAGAAGCAGCGTAATTAACCAGCATCCATGAAGATATGGCACCAGGAAGAGTTTCAAAAACAACATCTTAAGTCTATAAGGGATACCCAGACTAGGTGACGAGTTCCGAGGAGGAATCCATAGAAGGAAGAACCGACATCCCATCATCCCGTTTCGATCAAGGGAAAACATCCATGGATAAGTGACGGATGCCGCCCGCCTTTGGAAAGCAGGAATGCAGGGAAACAAAACTGCGCCTTTCGTCCTCAAGCAGACAAATGTGTGCACCCTGAAAAAAGTGTCAAAAACAATTATATAGGTTATTTTAATGAGTACGATGAGAGTCAAGACAAAAGGTAAGGGGATTTCATCTCACTTTTTATTTTCGCGAGATACATGCCTTAATCACCACTCACTTATTTTGTGTGGTGTATGTACTACCCATGAATGTATTCTATATATATTATAATTAAATTTATGGGTATTCACATATACATTTTATGATCTTTATTTCATTGGGTTTATGTTTCAAAAGTTACCAAATCAGTAAAACAATTTTGTCTCAATTTTCCTTCTTCGAGACTCATGTTTTGTTATGCGCATAAATTATTTTTTGAGGTGTATATGATTAAATTTTACATTTTATATCATAAATATCCTTGTTTTAATGATATTTTAAGCTTAATTTAATTTCATTTTCTTACATGGAGAGTATTATCCCAAGTTAACAAGTGATAAGAGTTTATTGAAACAATCTCATTGCTTTTTGATATTGTTTATGATTATGCTCCAATTAATGAAATATCATGATACATCTCTCAATAACACTCCTGAATTTTATTATCCTCTAGTTATTCAAGATATAATCATGTATTAATACCATTTTCCCACTCTTTGGTACTTAAGATAATGTTTTTAAGGAAAATTTGACAGTCTCTCTCTTCAGTCGGAGATCTATTGTATTCAAAAACCATGTTTTCAAAAATGTTTCAAAAATGTTTCAAATTTTTTTCCAAATATATTTGAAGATAATTTTTAAGGAAAAATGATTTTAAAAACATTTTATAGTTTTTAATGCTTCCTTTATAAGTTTTCAAAGCTATTATCAAAGAAAAAGTTTTTAAAAGGTTTTATGTTTTAAAAATAATCTTTCAATGCAGAAAGGATATTTTCCTCAAAAAATATTTTTAAAAGATATTTAAAAATTATTTCCCATATAAGATAGCATCAATTGGTGTTACTCATGCATTTATAGGGAAATTATTCAATGTTTTCATTCATATTATTTATTTGAATGGATTATGTTTTGATGGCCTGATATTGATGAAACCCATTTCTATTTCACAGGTTATATGATTTTTAAAACCACTTATTTTCATGGGTTATGTTTATGATGAAATGATTATGAAACCTATATTTTTCTATAGGTTATGATATAATTACATGTTTATAATACCCATTTCATTTCATGGGTTATGGTATGATTTTTTATGATCTTGTGGCACATGTATGTATGATTTCATTATGAGATGGGTGGGACCTATATCTCCCTCCAATGAATTGGGTAAATATTTATATCTCATGTGATAAACTAAGATGGTATTGGGAATGAACCTTGATTACTAAGATGACCATGGGAGTGAACCATGACTACCAATATGGTATAAGGAGTGAACTCATGCTACTAATATGTCCATGGGAGTGAACCATAACTACCAAGATGGTATGGGGAGTGAACCCATACTACCAAGATGGTCTTGGAAGCAACGTCCTGGCTACTATAGAAATCATATTATATGCTTATGTATCTTCCAAAATTCCATGTTTTATTCTTATGTTATGATTTCATGGCTTGTGTTCTTTATTTACTTATGATTCATGTCTTATGAACTTCCAAGCTTTATGCCATGATTAATGTATATGATATTTGTTGTGCGGGGTATGATTTTTTTTCATGATCATGTTCTTATACCCTTATGCTCATGATTATGCTTATATATATCTCCTGTTTACCCTTATTGAGCATTTTAGATCGCCCCTTTTTATGTTTCCTTCACTAGGTTATAAAAAGATATGTATTATGTTTGATGAGTTTAAGAAGGGTGATAGTTAAGAAGAACCTAGTGGGAGATAATATAGGTCACTTATGTATTAGTATTTATGTTTCCATGTTTCCAAAGGCACTAGACCAGTATAGTATTTGGGTGTCTGTTTGTATAATATTTTAAGTATTTGGAAAATGTTATGTAATTTTAATGTATGAAAAATGAGTATCTCTATAAAACCTCATCATATAAAGGTTTTAGTCTTTACAAATATCTCATGGCCCTTAGAAAGGAGTTGAGATCATATTTTCTTGGCCATGCTATTGATGCGTAAGGTATTTAACCTACCAACTAAAGGCATCTCCTCACAAGAAAGGAGATTCAATCCTTGTGAGCCTTAGAAACACTATGATAGAACCTAAAACCTCAGGGTATTATGGGTCATCCTAGACATGTCTTCCCCATTCCATTTTCACAAAATCAAACTTTTGGGTTATGAATTACATCACCCATATTCCAACTATCCAGGCAGGCCTAACATCCCTATTATTTCTACTTCAAACAAAATTTCCCCCATAAAACTTACATGGCCCTTCGAAAAGAGTAGATACAAATCTGTTTAATGATGCTACCGACGTATAAGGGCTTTGAACTAATAACAAGAGGCATCTATTCATTATAAGAAAGGAGTTCTAATCCTCATGAGCCTCAACAACACCATGAAAGAACTCAACATATTATAATGTTTTGGGTTATTCCCACTATTTCTTCACCATAATCCATGATAATCAATCAAGTCCTTGAATTATGACTTTAAACTGCATGTAATCCTAAGGTTTGAGCTAAATGACCCTAAAATAAAGTGATAGAAGGTCCGAGCTAAAAGAATATAAACTATTTGATGGATGGTCCAAGATAAAGACCCTAAACTAAAGTGATAGAAGGTTCGAGATAAAAGACCCTAAACTAAAGCGATAGAAGTTCCGATATAAAAGATACTAAACTAAAGTGATATAAGGTCTGATCTAAAAGACCCTAAAATTAAGTGATAGAAGTTTTGAGCTAAAAGACCCTAAAATAAAGTGATAAAAGTTCTGAGCTAAAAGACCCTAAACTACAACACACCAGTGATTTAGTCTCCAAGAATGGAAAAATATTATAAGGCCCATCATATGGCCTTATAAAAAATCAAGCTATTCTCTCCAAGCATATCAAATTCATCAAAATAAAGTTCACTATCCCTCTAAGACATGTATTCTACCCAATTATCCTTCTATGAAATAGGTAATCTCAAGATAGCTAGAGCAAATATATTAGAAAATAACCTCATGTTGGTGTTCATTCATGAACACTTCTTGAGAAAAATCTATTATGATTTAAATATTTAGATCCAAAAATTCAGGTTTACTTGATATTATTCAAAGGATGGGTATCATTGGTGATTCATATAATATTGGGTCAATGAAATGACATGCACTTCATGAATGAAAGAAAATGGACAACAAAATATAAGTTCAAAAAATCCATCCATTGATAGAATAAAAAAATAGTAATCTTCACATAATGGAGTCTCTCTAAGAACCTCATTAAAAACAGAGTTCATATAAATGGAAATACTATAACAAGATTCAATCGATTGAGCTGGCCAAGTCAGAAAGAGTCTGTCGAGAAGCTTCAATTGAACATTGAAGTGATGCTCACCTCACCTCTTATGCTTCTTCCCCAGGACATAGAGTCTCGAATAAAGTTGTCTACTCCTCAAATTTATTTTGAGAAGTTTATAATGAGGATGATGATGTTAAAAGGCCATACCTCAAGAGATCTATGATTTCTTCATATCTCCATATTTTCATGGTCTAGGCATCCATCTGGGCTTGTAGTTTGGATATAAACTGGTGACTCTACTCCAGTGACTCTAATGCCTCCTTCATATATCCAGCAAGGAGATCCTCATATTCAAGATCATGTAAGACCCTCTCATTGGTGACCAAATATTGTTGAGTTAGTATAATATGTTTCATGATTATATACAATGTTTTTAGGTCAAAACCATCCACACCCAAGTCATTAAATAACTAATAAAGGCATTCCCCTTGGTCATGAAATTTTTCTAAAGGAGTCTCAGTAATCATGGAATGAATCTGTTACCAGATAAACCTATGTTGTGTTCGAGCTTCTATGACTGATGGGATGGTCACACTAAAAGAAGGAATAACCGACTGAGTAGAAAATGAAGTAGGAGAGGAGGCTCCACATATCCTCCCACCAATAGAGACATCAACTTGTGTTAGAGGGATGATTTCCTTGATATAATTGGTCCCATTGTTGGGATGGTTGTCACCAGGATGAGGGTTCTTCCTTGAAGTATCACCAAATTCCTAAATCAACTCCATCATTAACATAGACAGAGGGGTTGGTGAGGAAAATGACTTGTCCATATGACTGACCAGTCATCTTATCACACCACCTGAATAGGCTGTTACCCATGACTGGGCATAATCCTGAGTAAGAAAGTTGAGAACATCAATGGATGAAAGAATTATCTCAACATCAATGTCTTCATGAGCCAACATAATCCAAAACTAGTGAATGATCCCAGTGTGTCACTATCCTCGAACACTAGCTGAAGGAAGATGATGGACCATTCAAGTAAAAAAAATGTAACGATCAAACCAATAAGGTAAATATGGATCAGATATGATCATATCATCCATTCTAGATTTAAGAACCCTATATCAAAGGGATATTATGTATGACCTTTCATCGAGAGAGTCGCTACCATTATCAATGATCAGCCCAATCAGTGCAAGATAATGGGTGAAATAAAAGCTATCATATTGAATGAACACATATGTAACCTCATAAAAGATTAATAACATATCCCCAACCCTAGATAAGTTCATAAACTTGGGTCAAGATAAGGCATCAAGGATCCTGGTGGAATTGTATTATTCGTAGCAATGGAAATGCTCCCCTATCTATCAAAATAAAAACTGCAAAGTACCACTGATCCTATAGGGGATTCTATCTTGTTTAATGTGTCCTAAGAGTTGTTAAAGGTGTTCGAGTGTCAGAACCACTAAATTAAAGAACCATCCCTCCACTATCCATGCTTCCATTACCAGCGTACTGACCCAGATTCCCAAAAATGTGTCCACAATTGGGAAAATCCATCCATTTAGAAACATGGCCATAAAGCCTACCAACCTAAGGCTCAAAGAGATATTTTAATTCACTTGACATCCACATGAAGTATGAACCCGACTTCTAAAATGGACCAATACGATCCAAAAATTTCATGAAATTTATTTTAAGGGAACCGATGGGGGTGTATAGCAGTTGGCCTAACCCCACCGTAACAAAGGAAAATGTTGATCCATTCTTTGAAGGAGATAAGTGAGCACATAGTCATCTACTTTCTCAACTTATCCTTCAAAATGGAGAGCATTTACCTTGAAAATATTGGGTTCTGAAAAAGTTCATACTAGACATATATGGTAGGGAGTAACTCATCATACATCTCTCCAAGAGGGGGTATCCCATCTAGTTGGTAGATTTCCCGTAGGATGATTCCCACCTTACTGTGGGATAAATTAAATGAGTTGGTTCTAGAGAACCAATGGTTGATAAGATCGAGATGATGATAGAAAATAAATTGAGAAATATATACTACTTCATAAATATAGAACCTATATAATTGGTAAACAAACTCTAAGTAGATTTTCCTAACCCAGAATGGCCATGTCCATTCATCAGAAAAATTACCACTAGGACAGAGATACCACTTTGAGCTTTATCCTCCACCCAATTTTTTCAAAAAGGAAATGAATTTACTCAAGTATCTCTAAATAATAGTCTAATGAGAAAAATCATTGCCATATAGACCCAAGGGAGAATTTTAAAACATATAAAACAACCTCTATGATCGAGCTGTGACCAGTTGGACATCCTTGGAACATGTCATCTAAATACAACCAAGAGAAGTTGAAGCCCATCAAGATGGAAGATTGAAATCCGAAGGAGGAATGGAAACATCATCTATAAAGACAAACCTGTATAGAGGAAGCCGATGTGATAAAGGATAATTTCAAATCTCAAATGGAAGAATCCATTTCAGAATCATGTTATTAGAGTCTACGTGGTACCAGGGGTCTACATTTTAGATTATAGAAATCATGGCCCTTTGATTAGCTGCAAAAAAGGAAATTTGATAAGTAACATAAGCTATCTGAACCAAATTAAGTAGCATATATCAGATAGATAAAATAAAATATTGTCAAAAAGAATAAACTAGAAGCATCATGTGCATTGCATGGATCAATAGATAATTAAAGAATAACATAAAGGAATCATGAATCACTTGAATCCTGATGATCCCACGTATCAGATAAACCCAAAAACCATCACACAAGAAGAATTAACCCTTAAAGACTCACAATATCATGACCTTGACATAGTTACATGAGCTACATAACTATCAAAGGATCTTGAGATTAATCCAGCAGATCCTGAAAAACCCTTAGGACAATCATGCATCCCCATGGCCAAAGTTCAGAAAATTATCAAAGATAATTCTGTGGATTGATTTGAGTAGGCACCTATGAAAATGAGGTATTGTGAAGCATTTATCATATAATGGGCTCACGATGAGGTCTCGTAATGGGTTCTTACAGGAAGGTCTTGTGACAAGGTCACTCAATGGAAGTAGAGTGCAAGAGCTTTGGAGAATCAAGTAGCTGGTGAATGAACCCATCCCCACTCACCTATTTATAGGGAATTCCACAGAATACCAAACTTCACCCAATAGACCACGCATCATAAAAGACATTTACTATAGATATAACAAAAGACTTAGGTGGGAATTTACTTTCCTTAGAACCAATACCTTATCCCCAAAAAAATTTCTCTTAAAGGGGGGTGGGGTGGGATTTGTTGAAACCCACCAAATGAGCATCGAAAAGATCAAAAATGAAGAAATACCTAATTATGAGTATTATTTTCTCTACAAACCAAATGAGGAGGAAGGTATCCATGATCACATAGATTTCATAAACCACCGGGATACATGTGATTGCATGACCTTCAAAAGATCATATGGACGGTCATGCATAGCGCACAACCTGTGAAAGATCCTGTAAAACCCCTTTGATAAGTCCTTCTACTCTTGAGAAGGTGACCCAGACAAATAGTATCCATTCAACATCAACCAGATAAGTTTCTCCAAGACACGTGACTTGTCAGCTGGCGAATTCCTGACAAACCCTCAAAAAACCCTTAAAAAATATGAGTAAAACATCTAAAAGGCAGGATCCTCTTGCGGTCATAAAACTCATGTGACATATCACCGATGTGGAGAATGATTTTTCTCAACAACATTCTTGAAAACTCACAAAATACACAAGACTTTGTAAAATAAACAAAGGAAATAAAAAGGGGATAATGCGAGAGCCTCTTGCAGTCATAAACATCATACAAAGTGCCCCTAGCGATATGTGAGACACTGTAAGCACCCAGTGACATGCTCATCATGTGAAATCCTGATGACATGAAATCTTCATCACATGAAGGGCCTCAGACATGTCCATGTGACCTATCTCTCCCCCTTTGGTTCTATAAGGATAAACAGATAAAATTGTCCATGAAATTCTTGCACATATCCACATGAACTTTTATTTGTCATGTGACACATCAAAAATAGGTAGAGTGATTATCTTTAATAGAACTCATAAAACCTTGATATATCCCAAACCTTTGTAAAATAAACAAAGGAAATAAAGAGGGGAATGATGGGATCCTCTCATGGTTGTAAAAATTAGGCAATGCGCTTAGGCTATTTGTAGCATGGTCTTGAAAGACTCCTTGAAAAGCCATTTTTATTTCATGAAGTCCCCTAGGAAATCCATCCTTTTCTCACAAAAGGTTCCATACAATTCGCTTAAGATCATGAGAGGGATTTCTAATAGGCATATTGATCTCCTGAATGCACTTGGACATGTCGTCCAGACAATATGAAAGTCACTTGGCATGTCTATATGATTTGGAAAAAACCATTTAACTAAAAATAATACAATAAAGGAGGAATTGATGGGATGGTCTCACAGTCGCTGAAAATCAGGCGATCCCCCTAAAGTAACCAATAGTAGGACCTCGTGAAGACGCATGACACCAAAGCCCTCCATAAAATCTAGCCTGGATTCATGCGATATGCGTCGCACAAAGCAGAAAATAACTAGGGTGGTAAGGCCTATAAATCCCACACCCTAGCATAAAAAATAAGATATTTATATGGACCGATGACTTCTTAGAACCTCACACTAGTGCACCCAGGCATCAGATCGGATTTCTCAGAGCAACTGATATCACAAACAAGAATTTTTCCTTTAGGTAAGATTTGACGAAAAATCAGAATGATCATGAAAAATGCATAGGAACTTTGCGTAATCACTCATAGATCACACGAATGACTTCTAGAAGGACACCTATAGGACATTACACACATATTCTAA
The DNA here is from genome assembly GCA_963277665.1 of Viscum album. Taxonomy (NCBI): domain Eukaryota; kingdom Viridiplantae; phylum Streptophyta; class Magnoliopsida; order Santalales; family Viscaceae; genus Viscum; species Viscum album. The sequence continues at coordinate 1,498,092,262 of OY728142.1, forward strand.
AACATTAGAGACTTAAAACAAGCTAACACTAAACAAATCTAAGGCATACACAATAAAAGGCTAGAAAGAATACTAAATATGAGAGACTTATGAAAAGAACACATGTAATGATCCTCATGTGCTTCAAATAAACCACTTGGGTCATGTGACAAAACTAGGATATGTTACCTAGGTCATTCTATGTTCCTTATATATATACTATTTGGATCATGTAAATCCCCCTAGATATGTCAAGAAAAGTCACATGGCACCCCTCAGGCATTCCACCTAAGTATCACGAGACCCCTCGAGCTCTCCATATAGACCTTGCAGTTTCCTTTATACATGTCACCCAACTCATATGGTGGAACTAGTACATGTCAGCTAAGTATCACAATAGCACCAGGGTATATCAACTGGATCTCACGACGACCTCTGGACACACCATCCAGAACCCGTGATGTTGACCAGTACATGTCAGTTGGATTTCACAGCGCCCTCCAGAAATGTTAGCCTAGATCATGCATCACCCTCCATACATTTCACATTGACTCTCACGATTCCCTACTAGTGCTTCATACTAATTTCATGAAGACACCAGAGAAATTCAGCAAGATCATGCGATGCTCTTTAAGCATGTCATCCAAAATCATGCAATGAATTCTAGGATTAGCCAGCCAAGCCTCATGATGTACTATGGACAATACAGACTTGATCATGTCAAATATTTTAGACATTCCATTCATGTTATGAGACGTACCTCGAGAAAGTCAAACTGGAACATGAGATTTTATTTGGACATTTCAAGCAGACATCCTCTCACATGTCAAGAAAACAATCAAGGCATATCGAAAAGAAAATCACTACATGTAAGGTGGAAAAGCAGGCTAGGTCAATCAGGAATCCCAGGACTTGATAACATTTTTCATCCTTAGTGTGTAAGCCCCGATCAAAAGAACTATGATGTCTCTAATTCTTACCATAACCAGGATACATAGGACACCTCTATAAGGCCTGGTATCTATATCAAGCTCCAAAGGGTAGTGCCATCACATAAGTTATTCATCCACAAGTAATGAGACTGATTATTTTCTATCCCTTGTTTATAACACTGAGTATAACTCATGTGGGATTAGGGATTCACAATGATAATATCATTCACATGACAAGTCTCTATCAATATAAGGTAAACGACAATGTATAATCCCTAACCCATTAAACTATGAGGAATCTAATTCCTATTATAAATAGGATATGTAGGAAGCCTTCCTAAGACTTGAGCTTGAACTCAAATGGGCATTAACTTTAGTATAATTCCAATAATGTATCTGAAATTTCAACTATTGGGACCCAATCACCCCCATGGGATGACCATATTTCCTCATCCACTAACAGATTGAGAACTCATTGAACTATGATAAATCTAATTCTTTCCATAACTAGGATATGTAGGATGCCTCTCTAGGGCCCGATCTCAATATTAAGCATCCAAAGGGTTGTCCCAATGCACAAGTCTTGCATTCATAAGCAATGAGACTGATTATTTTTCTTCCCTTATTTATCACACTGAGAATAGATCATGTGGGATTAGGCAGTTTCAATAATCATATCATTCGCATCATAAGACTCTATAAAGATAAGGTTAACGTCAGTGTATAATACCATATCAATGGAATAATATGACATGTCCTGCATATAATGGCAATGACAGTGTGTACGTACCAATTAACAACATAATATGATATGTCCCTCATATAGAGAAACCTTAATGTGTAAGACACAAGCTACTAAAATATGATGAATCTGACTCCTTCCATAACCAGGATATGTAGGATTCCTCTCTAGGACTGATCTCCATAATAAACATCCCAAGGGTAGACTCAGTGTATAAGACCTGCATCCACACCGATCATAGATCATGTGGAATTAGGGAGGTGCAATGGTCATATCACCTACATCGAGAATCTCCAATAGCTAGGGAAATATCAATACGCAATCCCCAATGAGTGGCATGATATAAGCACCCCCCATATAAGGGAATCTACCTTGGGACTAGTCCCAAGGGTGTGAACAAACTAGGATAACTCTAATTCCTTCTATAATCGAGATACATAGGACATTTTATTAAGACTCGAGCTCAAATATTTGGTTCCTAAGTGCCCGAACATGTGTCCTTTATAAACGATGTTAAAATAAATGGATTTAACAAACTATATGGATTTTGGTTCCTACAATAAATAGGATATATAAGACACTTCATAATTTACCAATGCTCTCCTCAAAATATTAACCACCTCCCTTCATAGTAGCATATTCTGAAGCATATGCTTATACGGCTTCCATAATAATCAACTATTCATCACTAGTAAATGGATGAAGAACCTTGGATACATATAGATGGGTTCACTAATGAGATACCCTTATTATGAACATAAAAGGAATTAATCTATGACTATTTTTTAGGTTAAGCAGTCCCATATCAGGATTAAGAAGATGTTCATGAACATATCTTAAATCTATAAGAGAGTCTTGGAGTAGAAAACACTTCCCCCCCAGAAGGGTTCAATAAGCATAACTTCCCATCCCCTTGACCAATGCGATTCCCTAAGCATTATTGGTTCTAAAACACCAATTGACCACCTATCTTTGGAAAGTAGGTCTATACCTAGTTATTGATGAGGGAACCATTGGGAGTTTCTATTAATAACGACAATGGTGATTCAATGTTAATTATTGTGCAAGAAATGAACCCCTCACAATAAACCATCGAGCCAAACTGAATTCAACTCAATGAGGGTTCCCAGACATTAATTTTCCATTGAAACATCTATCATCAACATTTCCTTCCAAATCGGCATTTGAATACCCAAACAAGTCAATACTTTATAAGGTATCATACTAGATTCTGATATTTGTTATGCCTTTGATATATATGATAATTATTTTTCTATCTAATAGATGTGATTCTTTTGGATCACTCTAAAAATTTGAACATAAGGTAAAAAAATAAACAATGTATGGTCTTGAGGTAGTAAAATAAAATAAACTCCCAATCAGCTTCTAAAACTCTTTAGAGTCAACTTACTCGCCTTCTCCATCTTTAGTCAACTTGGTTCCCCCTAAAATTGGTGTGGAAATTGGTTTCAAATTTTCCATGATAAACTTCTTAAGAAGTTCCTTAACATAATTTTCTTGGAAAAGAAATATGTGTTTCTTCTTTTATGAGATTTTTAACCCAAGAAAGTATTTGATTTCACCCATCATGGAAATATCGAACAAATTTTTCATCTCTTCAGTAAATCTTTCACAAGTTCTTTCATCATTCCCAACAAAGATAATGTCATCAACATAAACAATTACAATGAGTGAAAATTCCTAACTTTCTTTAATGTATAGATTACTATCAACCCTTACTTTCTTAAAACTCATCTTTATTAAGAATACATCCAATTTGGAATACTATCCACTCAGTGCTTTCTTTATCCCATATAAGGAATTCTTTAGTTTTCACACATAACTTCCATTCTTACAAATAATAAATCAACATGGTTTCTCAATATAAACCTCCTTGTCAAGTTTACCATTTAGAAATGCCAATTTCACATCCATATAATTTTTTAACTTTATTGTGCAGTAATAGAAAGAAAAATTATGATTGTTTCTAACCTTAAAACTGACACAAAAGTTTCATCAAAGTCAATTTCCTCTATCTATGAGTAACCTTTGCACACTAATATTTCTTTTTTTATTATCACTTAACCTTATTTATTAAACTTATTCTAGAAAACCCACTTTTTACCAATAAAATTTTTGTTATTTGGTTTAGGTATGAGTTCCCAAGAATCATTCATTTAAATTTGATCCAACTATTAATTCATAGCATAAACCCATTCCGGATGCTCAAAATCTTCATTCACATCTTTTTAATCAACTTTTGAATCCAAAGAAGTATGTGTAATAGATTTTGACATTATTCTTGTTTGAACCATTTGATGTTGATCACCGATTATGTTTTGATCTTCTAATTTCTTCTTCTTCCTGTGGTGAGATTTTTTAGATTATTCCTCATCGCTAAAAATAGATGAGTTTGATTATTCTTCTTAAGTAGGATTACAATTGTTTGCATCCTTATCAGAGCTCTTTACAAAAATTATTTTATATTGTTCATTTTCCTTATCTGCATGACTTTGTTTAGAATATTCCTCAAAATTTTCAATAAATTTTACATCAAAATAGTCAACTAATCTTCCAGTATCTTTGCTTAAACATATATATCCTATTCCTTTTGGAGAATAACCAAGAAAAATTCCATCTTCACCTCTCTTTTCAAACTTTACAATGTTTAAACTTTTCTTATTTATGATGCATGGACTCCCACAAACTCTTAAGTGTTTCAAACTTAGAGTTTTTTCATAAAAAATATCATATGGATTCATAGATGAACTTGTCTTGTAGAAACATCGGTTTTGAATATAAATGACAATTCTCATGGCTTGCCTCTAACATTAATGAGAGGGACCATGTTCATGTAACATAGTTCATCCCATTTTAACTATAATTTTATTTTTTATTTCAGCAACACCATTTTGTTGAGGATTATATGGTGTACTGAAATCATGCTGAATTCCATGATTATTAAGATAAATTTAAAATTATTCATTCTTTTATTGACCACCATTGTTTGTTCCCAACTTCTTCACTAAATACTCACATTTTTTCTTATCTTTTCTCCTGAAACTTTTAAACATTTTCAAAGTATCTGACTTATGTTTCATATACATAACACAAGTAATGTGAGTAAATTCATCAATGAAAGTAATGAATTACTTATCTCTATGAGTTTATTATTTTATCATTGGACCACAAATATCTCAATAAATAAGTTCCAGGGGTCTTTTTGAATAGATTTTTACTTTATTATGCACAGAGTTTGTGATCTTTCATTTCTAAAAAATTGTGCAACACCAATATCTTCTTCTTAACATATCTATAATTCCATAGACATTGTATCACTTTGATAACTTTCTAATGTTTCTCTAACACATGTGTCCCATCCTTTTATTCCCCAAATTATTCTCTTCTATCATACTTAAGTAACAAGAGTTTTGAACCTCAATAACTTGGAACAAGTTTCCTTTTGTAGGTTGGCCTCTTGTAACTATTTTTTCATCTTACTCTCTTTTCACAAAAAAAAAATCTTTTCTGAAAATAAATTTGCTGCCTTCATTACAAAGTTGTGAAACACTTTGAAAGTTTGTTTCAGACCATCAATAAATAAATCTTTATTAGACTTTAATTTTTCTTCCCCAATAATAGCATATCCAACACCTTTGATTCTGAGGAATTAATGATTTACAAATGTCACTATTAATTCTTTAAATTAATTCACATTATTAAACAATTTTAAGTCTCTCATCATATAATAAGAACACCCACTATCCAAAATCCAAGGCCATTCTCCTTTTGTACATTTGAGAGTGGTTTCAACAACAAGAGTTTTTTATTTCCCTTTGTCTTTCATCACATATGGATTTTGATAATTGTTGTAAACATTTTACTATGCTGATAAAAAAATAATACATCCTTTTGAAAGATGTAAAAGTTGTTCACATATTTCACAAATAGTTTCCAAATTTTGGAATCTATTTTCAACTTTCACACTAACCTTCTCAGATTTATTCAAAAAATATTTCTCATAATTTTTCTTTTGAGGGGATTAACTCCACCTCAAAATTTTCCTTCCATAATTTTTGGAGTAATTATAATGTTGTTGATTAAACTAAAACATATTTTCTATATTCCAAAATCTACCATAATACCATTAGTACCCATAGAAAGAACATTTACCTCTTTAACTTCCATGTTTTCTGGAGTTATGAGCATATTTCTCATCAACCTTATTATCATTATTATCAGAACTTTGTTGACCACCGAACTTTCTATTATCATCTAGAATCTTAATTTTCAAATCATATTTCTTTCTAAACTTATAAAAACTAGAAGTAACAAAAACATTTTTAGACTCATAATTTTCAGAAACTTATAACTTCTCCTATTTACTAGTTTTGGTAACATACATAACTTTCCCAAATTTCCTTTTCTCAGAAACAATTTCATCCCTCTTCTCAACCTTTAAAGGTAAATTTTGATCCTTCTCAGGTTCACCCTTTAGATAATTTTCACTAAATTTAGAGATAGAATTCTTGAAACTTGTAATTCTCTAATTGTCTTTAGAAAGTTTTTGTTGGACAAGTTCCAATTATTATTATTCTTTTTTATTCTTAACTTCCATATGTTCATTTTGATTCTTTTCTTTCTCAATATATTTCTTTAAATCATCAATCTATTCTAATAACTTAACTTTATCAGCACATTCTTTATTTTTTTTTGAGGAATTTCCAATATTCAATTTCATTATTTATTTTTTAATCCTTCCAATATTTATCATACATTCTTTAAAATTTTCATTCAAATGAAATTCTAATCAAGTTTCTTCTTCTTTTGAACTGATTCTTCCAAAATATTTATTGTTAACTATTTAAATGAAAGTATTCTATTCATCATTATTTGTAGAATTTTCAGATTTAGCTTCACTATATTCTTCTTCATCATCTTTAGATAAAAAACTTCTCCTTTTGGATTTAGAGATTTTTTATCTTTCCATTTAGAATAAGATTTAGCCTTTTAACCTTGTTTCTTCCACGATATTCTCTGCCTTCTCTCATCTTCATCACTGTTGTCTTCATTATTTCTTCGAGGAAAATTGGCCAAAAATGTCCCAATAACTCCACATTCAAAAAATTTCATGGGAAGTTTCCCCTTATATTTACCTATACCTCTTTTCAAATTTTTAGGAAACAAGGATAAAAAATCATCAAGATTTTTACATACCTCATTTCAAAATCAGAATCTATAGTTTCTTCTTATTCAAGAATATTATTTGAATTCTCTTTCTTGGTATCCCTAAAATAAATTTATATATCAACTTTTTTTCCTTTCATAAATTTCTCCCTTATCATTTCATAAGTGATGAGAGTACTATAAAAATCATCCAGAGATAATGTTTCTGGATATATATCTTCCAACAAGGAAACTTTGGCATCAAACTTGTTTGAAAGAATTATAAAAATATTTTCAATAATAGTATAATCTTCCAAATTTTCACCAAGACATCTAATAGAGCTAAAAATCCCATTTAACTTTCTAAAGAAGTCACCAATAGATTCATACTAACCGTTTTTGAGATCTTCATAATTCAGCCTCTAGATTTGTAATTTTTTCTTCTTTGATTTTGTATTACCTTTATAAATGTTCTTCATATTATCCCATATACCTTTGGTAGTGGAAAACCCTTCACTCTTAAAAACTCACTTTTAGAAAATGATTATAGTTAATAATTCTTATCTCTTCCATCATTATCAAGATTCTTCTTGTCAGCAGATGTAAGAGAAACTTTTTCATCAATAGGAGTAATTCCATCTATTGCATCTACAATAACATCATACCCAAGAGATATAAGATAAGGAAATATTCTATCTTTACAGATATGATAGTTCTTAACATCAAAGAATGAAATCCCCTTACTATTCACATAATTTAGATTCTTCATCACAAATTATCTTAAAAACTTCAACAAAGAGTAAACGAAGGGAACCTTCTATTTGATACCACTTGATATTTCTTAGTGAGGATAAATGTATCAATGAGAGGGGAAGGGGGTGAATCAATGATATATTTTTCTTTTAAGTTTAATTCCTTTTGAAAAAACCTTAACCTCCTATTAAAGATTTATCACTTTATTGAAAACAAAACAATCATAAATCCAAATGAACATAATAATTTACAAGGTCCACTACTCAATAAGAGTATCTATATCGTTGGTATGGTTTAGAAATAATCCAATACCACAAAATCCACTAGAAAAAAATCTTGTTGTGTGGATACAAAAAAGTAGGATACACCCTTATACTTGTGTAGCACTATGATCAATACAACATTGCATGTGCTTAAAGTAGTACAAAATTATGTAATATAAGTTTGTGTAACAAGTTAAGAAACTTTCACCAATTTCTTCAAAACAAGATACTATATTGCCTTCTCAAATTTAAAAAATATAATATTCAAAAAAATTCTTCACTTTCCTACCTAGCAATAAGTAAGAACTTATCTAGACTTACTAATGATACTCTATCTGATTTACTAGTATGATTATTTAGTCCTATTGCTCAGTATGGAAATATAGGTCTACCAGAATACCACTAAAACAATTTTAAATTATTTTTACCATAGTCTGAAAATATCAGTTAGATTTTCTAGTCCTATTCTTCAGTTCAATATGATTATCACTAAAAACGATCTTCCTTCTTCTTCTTCTTATATCTAAAAAAACTTCATCAGGAATGATCAATCTAGAAACCTCTTCTCTCTATAAATTCAAAACTTCTCTCTCTTTATTCGCATGTGAATAGTGTAAAGATCCGTCATAAATTACAAAGTACACCCCCTATTTTATAGGTACGCCAAAAATGGTTTAGGAGGGACTTTGAAAAGTTTTCCTACTTAACCAAATTTACAAAAACTTGAATTTCACATTTATTTCAACTCCATCTTTGACTTATTCAATGCTTCTCTACTCTTATTGATTCTTCTCAAACCTTCTCAAATATTCTCATAACTTAATCTTGCTTCAAAATTTCTAACCATTATTCAATCTGATTTCATTTTCTTCATTACGATGAATACATATGTACAATAACAGATTCTTCATTATGTTTCTCTATACCAATAGAAAGAAAAAAACCTCTAAACCTATTCTACCATAAGCATAGTCACAACTTCTAAATATTCTAATATTTATTGGTAACACTTCAACCACAACTTCAAAACCCCATTGACTAACACTTTTGAAAAAATATTCAAACAAACTTTGAGATCGCCCTTTACAACAATTTTTCAACTGATTCAAAACATATCATCTTTTATACTTTTCTTTAGATTGATGGTTCCATGTCTGATGAAGTTATTGGTATCAACCTACGTCTAATGGATCGTTCTTTGGTTTACTATAATGGATTGGTGTCACCTTCAGTTTGATGAGTTAACACCACAATTTTAGAAAAAATCAATACTTTTATTCTTTCACTCTTGACCCAATTGAAAAAAAAGTATGAATTCTTTTCCTCTTGACCCCAAAAAAACATATTAGAGTTGTTCTTTTATTCTTGATCCAATTTAAAAGAAAATAAACCTTTTGAAAATGGTTGACGACATTATTTATTTTCATCTAGTTGATTGGTCTCTAACTTTCTTACATGCATTGATCCCAATAATATCCACTTATTTTCTTTTTTGTTGGTCTGAAAAACTACCAACAAAAGCAGTTCTGCCTCCAATTAATCAGTGGCACACCGCTTCTGAAGGACCAATATCAGCAGTATATTCTTTCCTTTTCTAATTATGGTACAAACCAACTTATTTATCTGAATATTTTTATCTTTTGGTTTATTGGTCTGACTAAAAACCAGCATCTTTTTATTCTCACATTTCAGACAAAACTTCCTAGACTTCAAACAATTCAGTGTCCGGTGTTCTCGCACCGATGAACTGAGACAAAAAAACTTTGACGTTCTTTTTCCACAAAATTCCACTTGTAATAATGACTTCCTCATGATTGTGATAACTTTAGGATCAACATAGAATCATCTAACTTACATTATAAAGTATTATAACTTCCCATCCTTCTAACATATTCTTTATTTCCAATCAAACCTCAAACCAATTGGAATAACTTTTTCTCCCCCTTTCCTTCATAAGGATAACATCTAAAGTTTCCCAGACAACTTATGATTTATGAGAACTCTAAGATTATCAAAGCATTGTTATATTTCCATAATATCCATTCAGACTCTGATACACTTCCTCATTATGATCGAAACTTTCATTCTGGTCCCAAGGTGAGTCCTATGAACATTTTCTCCTACAAAACTTTTTCAGAATATGATGAAATTTCTTAAGCATTTTGTGACCAGTCTTCTAATTACGATGCAACCTTTCATCATTTTTTCTAATCAATAAATCTTACAAAGTGAATTGATTTCGTTTCTTAACAACAAAAGAAAATACTTTCAGTACAAACTTCTTTCATCTTCCAAAAACAACTTCTTAACAACTTGGTTCCAACACACACCAAAAATGATTCATGAATCAATGTCCTAAAGTATTAATACATTTCGATCAAATTGTATTTATTTTGAGTATGTGACATGTGATTTGAACTAAAATGTCAATTTTAAATAAATACATACACTTTGAATTATACCTGTCAAACTGTATGTCAGATTGATGTGCGGATGATTTCTATATATCACAAATGATTCATGGATCACTGATAAAAAATATAAAGACTAACCGAGTGTGTTTTCTAGTTTCTCAATGAGTGACATAAATTTTCAACTAAAATGTCATTTTTAAAGAAGAAAGCACATGCTTTAAGTCATATCAGTCACACCGTGTTTAAGATTGAAATTCAGTTGAAACTTACACATCAAAAATGAATTGTGGATCATTTTACTAAAGTATTAAAATAATATAATAATGTTTTCTCAGTTTTCAGTGAGTAGCACATTTTTAACTAAAATGTCATTTTAAACTGAAAATAAAAATTTCAAGTCACACTAGCCACACTGCGTATCAGATTGAGGTGAAATAAATTCTTACACATTAAAAATGAATTATGAATCATTGTACTATAGTATCAAAAAAATATGAATTTGTATTCTCAGCTCTGAGTATGTCACATGTATTTTGAATTAAAATGTCAATTTTAAATAGAAACACACACTTTGACTTATTCTGGTCACACTATGTGTCAGATTGATGTGTGATTGATTCGTACACATAAAAATGACTTATTGATAATTTTTCTAAATTATCAAGACAATCCATGTGAATTTTATAAATTTTGAGTATGTGACACATGTTTTGAACTAAAATGACAATTCTAAATAAAAACAATTACTTTGAGTCATACTGGCCACACCGTGCATTAGATTGACGTACAATTGATTCTTATATGTCAAAAATGACTTATATATATTTTAAATGAATTATTAGGTAAATATAAGTCTATTTTCTCTATTTTTAGTGAGTGACATATGTTTTCAACTAAAATGTCATTTTTAAATTGATAACACACACTTTGAGTCATATCGGCTACACCGTGCGTCAGATTGATGTGTAGATGGTTCCTACACCTCATAAATGAATTATGGATCTTTTTAAAAAATTATCAAGACAATTTGAGTGAATTTACTTAGTTTTTAGTGAGTGAAACATGTTTTTAATAAAAATATCATTTTCAAACTGAAAACACACACTTTGAGTCATACCAGTCACACCATGTGTCGGATTAACATGAAGCTAATTTTTACACATCATAAATGACTTATATATCATTTTAAAAAATATTCAAAACCATAAGAGTGTGTTTTCTTAGTTTTTAGTGAGTGACACATGTTTTTAACTAAAATATGATTTTTAAACTGAAAACACATATTTCGAGTCGTATTAGTTACACCATGTATTGAATTGTGGTTAGAATGATTCTTAAATGTAAAAAATGACTTATTGATAATTGTATTAAAGTATCAAACCAATATAGATGTGGTTTATCAATTTTGAGTTTGTCACGTGTCTTTTGAACAAAAATATAAATTTTAAATAAAAACACACACTATTAGTCATACCGTCCACACTATGTTTCATATTGATGTGTGGTAAATCCCTACACATAAAAAATGACTCATGTATCATTATACTTCAGTATCAATACAATCTGACCAAATTTTATTAGTTTTGAGTAGGTGATGTGTTTTTTGAACTAAAATGTCAATTTTAAATAAAAACACACACCTTAAGCCATACTGGCCACACCATGGGTCAGATTGACGTGAGGTTGATTCATACACATAAAAAAGACCTATAAATAATTTTCCTAAAGTATCAAGAAAATATGAGTGTGTTTTGTTAGTTATCATTGATTGACACACATTTTTAACTAAAATGTCATTTTTAAACTGAAAACATGCACTTTGAGTCATACTGGTAACACTATGTGTTGGATTGATGTGCAGATGATTCTTATACATTAAAAATGACTTATGGATCATTTTAAAAAAGTATCAAAATAATCCAAGTGTGTTTTATCCATTTTCAGTGTGTGGAAAATGTTTTTAACTAAAATTTCATTTTTAAACTGAAAACATGCACTTTGAGTTATAATGATCACACCATATGTCATATTGATGTGAGGATTATTCCTACATGTCACAATTGACTTATGGATCATTTTACTAAAATAGAAATATCACAAAAATGCGTTTGATTAGTTTTTAGTGAGTAATACACGTTTTTAACCTAAATTACATTTTTAAACTGAAAACACACATTTTGAGTCATATCAGTCACACCGTGTATCATATTGAGGTACAAATGATTCTTACATGTCAAAAATGACTTATGGATCATTATAATAAATTATTAATACAATATGAATGTTTTCCCTTAGTTGTGATTATGTCACACATCTTTTGAACTAAAATGTAAATTTAAATAAAAATACACACTTTGAGTCATATTGGACACATCATGTGTTGTATTGAAATATGGCTGATTTTAGATGTCAAAAATGACTTATGGATCATTGTATTAAAGTATCAAGATAATATGAGAACATTTTCTCATTTTTGAGTATGTGACATGTTTTTTGAACTAAAATTTCAATTTTAAATAAAAACATGCACTTTGATTCATACTGGACACATCATGTGTTGGATCGACATGAGGATGATTCATATGAATCAAAAATGACTTATGGATCATTTTACTTAAGTATTAAGACAATATAAGTGTGTTTTCTTGGTTTTTAGTGAGTAAAACGTGATATTAAATAAAATTTCATTTTAAACTGAAAGCATGATCTTTGAGTCATTTTATAAACTAAAAATACACATTAATGAACATAAAAAAATAAAATAAAGAAAAAATGGCTCCATGAAGAGTAAAAATATCACCTGAGTGCATCATCCTTTTCGAAAGAGCACAAAATGGTTGATGAAAAATCAATTCTCAATGAAGTAATTTCTTCATGATATCTTTGAAAATTAACCAAATAATTATTACATAAAAATAATAAGTAAATTAACTAAAAAAATAGATAAAATGATGAGAAAATTAACTAAATAAGTAGTTGGAATTAAACTCTTCATGATTTCTATATACATTCTGACACTATGTATTATGATCATTTATTTCTAAAAAAAAAACCTATTTTCTCTTTTGAATACATAGATTATCAATAGTCCTGGTAGTACTGGAAAAATATAAATAAACAAATGGTTAATAAGTATTTTAAATTAAATTGCAATTATTATATGAAATACCTCTTTTGGGGTGATAAACTTGTTGATGGAATATGATATATTTCATAAAATTTCAAATGTAATGGCTATAATATTTTCCATTTGTAAGAAAAAAACTTTTATTTGAGGTATAAAACCTTTAATTTTGAGTTTAATTTATTTTTTTATCTTAATATAAGTTTCCAATGAGGCCACATAGGTATATGGGGCTTGTACTGAGCCCGAAGCCCATAATTTTGGAAGAAATAAGTGTGAGGAATAGTTAGTAGAAACTATGAAGCCCAATCCACATGATTAGTTTAAACAGTGTGGGTTGGTCTAGTGATCTGTCAAGGGATGCATGGTTTGTCCTAATTATGCAACCTACGTCACACGATCGTGTGAGTTTTGTAGACCTCTTTACAAAGGGTTTTTTCATGGGCTGAACACGATTAGTCAAATCATGCGCTTAGCCTATGTGAGGGCTGTCTTGGGGTAGTTCATGATGCACGATTGACACATAGTTTGGCTAACCATACAGCCAAAACTTGTGACCCTTTTAAAAGGGTAAAATGATGATTTTTATCTCCTTTTATTTAAGGGTTCTAACCTTCTTTCTTTATCCCACCACACATAGTAGTGCATCCTCCTCTATTGATATCCCGATGAAATCCTCCAAGTAATTGAGGTATCTCTTTCATACGAACTCTGATTGAGCCACCATTCATCTCATTGGATGCATACTAGTAAGATCTACTTTCCACACAAACCTTTAATTATTTATCTTCTTATATAAGAAGTTATTTTGGTGTGATCTAATATCACCTATTTTTAGGTAATTTTTCTATTTTCTCAATTTCTTCCATTCTGTCCCAGATTAGAGGCCAACAACGAATGAGGAGTTGACTACCAAGATAAGTTAGGTGGTCTCATTATTTTTCCTTAAGTATCAATGTTTATGTATTAATTCATTGTTCCACACACTATATTTTACAATTGGTGCTTATTAAATGGATTATTCCTTGAATTAAAGGGATATTCTTAACCTATATGACCCACGATACTTGTTATTATACATCATTGGAGGCTAAGAACCTTGAATTAAACCATCTCTTAGGTGTGTTTATAAATTTAAAAAAACCACCATGGGTGGCCTATGAATTTGATTAACCTTTTAAGGTGAGTTCTTTTACCCCTTGTTTTTGGGACATGAAATAAAATGATTGAGCTATAAATTGAAATAAATAAAAGAGGAAATGGAAGACCATTTCCCTATTCATTTGGCCATTAACCCTTCTTGATTAGGCTTGATATGTTCATTAGAATCAAAATGTATAATTAAGATGAATAAGAAAATTAATGGGATGCTAGGCCTTCTAAGCCTAGGCTATGATTTGATCCACCTTCTAAGGAGAGTTAATTTCTTATATAAATGTGATGGAAAAATAAATTAAAATGTGAACTTAAATTGTATGGTTTTATATCGAGCCCATGACCATTCATATTGATATTCCAAGACTAAAATATGGGTTCCAACATAAATCTATATTAATATAATCTTCAGGATTATTTAATTAAATGAATTGTAAATGAATTTATTATGCACCTTGGGTGACACATGAGTTATTCTATAAACACTATGAATGTACTCACTTGACAGCTAGTTTCTGTACGCCCGAGTGATGCTTGGGATCCCTATGTGGACTTCCAAGGACATACTCAGAGGAAAGATCACAATATATTCCATGAGTGATACTTGGACTCCCTATGTGGACTACCAAGGATATAATCAGAGGAAATATCACTATATATTTAACAAGTGACACTTGGGCTCCCTTTCTGGACTGTTAAGGATGGACTCAGTGGGTGGTGACTTTATACCACACCCAGAGCGATACTAGGGTTCCTATGAGGAATTTCTAGAATGGGATTGTAAGGTGATGGGTTTATATTCTACCTATATCGATACTTGGGTTCCAAATTAGGAACACCAAGGATGGTCTTGGATGTATTTTCAATCATAATTATTTAATTACATGATGTGACTACCAAGCTAAAGAACAAGCTTGGTTTTAGTTGGATCTTTAAATTTTAGATTGTCCTGATTATACATATCTTGCTCAAATATGATTCATGGGGGATTATTGGGATACGATACAGGTCACGAGACTTTATTACAATAAAATCATAGCTATTTCTTTACCCATAGATAATCTGGATTAGGCTGAACCAAGTAGAAGAGGATGGGTGTTCCATGGGAACCTGAACCTATGTGTGTTATTTATTTACCTCATTTCATTTATAAATTTTATCATTACATGCACACTATATATTTCATATTTACAGACTAGATTTCATTAGACACTATTTGTGGTGTCCTACTAAGTATATCTCACACCATGTTTGGGTCATCGTTGGGTACCCAAATAGACTTCATGGATAAAGGTAGGGATAAGGGAAAGTGGTTTACTATGGATGCTTGATTATATTTATAGGATGGTGCATGGGGGCAGAGGACTGAGCCTATGCTCGAGATGCTACTAGATATAGACTTTGGTCTTTTGTTCATTTTTTAAATCATGTTGTATATGCCTATTCCCCTAACCCCCCTATATTCAGTTTTTATAACATGCCATGATCATCATTTTTTTTATATGAAAATGGTAGATCTGATTACTTGGTTATTTATATGATGGATTATTACTCTTATGATATTTAGTTATATTTTATGCTTATGCCATTGATTGATATGATTACACCATTATGCTAAGCATTGATCATGAGGTTATAGTCTCCCCACTGTTCCACCATATATTGTCACTACTAGTCGGCAACCTCTAGTGTACAGGGAGGCATGATTGAGGTTATATGTCCAATTGGGTTTAGTTACTTTAGAGTGAATTAGGTCCGGGAAATCAAATATCGGTTTCATAGGCATTTATTTTATTTTATTTTATTTCCTTATTAACCGAGATAGTAGAAAGTAGAAATAGGATGTGTCAGGATTTGGTCATGAGTCTGTGCTTGGGAGTAGCTAACCCACATATAGTGAAAATACAAATTATCTAGGATGTGACATGTTGTTATGTATTTTACTTATTACAATTTACTTGATTTCACCGTTGTGTGATTCACTTGATGTTTGATGTTCCTTATGACTATGGATTTTTACCCTTGGATGATAATGCAAGGAATTATTAAATCATGTATCATAATAGATACTTGAGGATTTATATGTCATAAATATTCCATTCCATGTTTATATTACTACGTGCATTGAATGTATCATGTTTTTATGGATTTATTTCTATGTCCATGAAATTGTGCTAACATTTCATGTAAGTATTTGATAAATAATTGGTTGTGATTAAATGGAAACCATGTTTCAATTTATAAAGTGTATTGGCCTTTATAAATTGGAAATGGTGATCTATATAACCCAACCATTTAAAAAGATTTATTATTTAAATGAGTATGAACTTAAATGAAATTCAATTATGAAATGAAATGTTCACTGTTAAATGGGGATTTCAATTGCAACTTAAAGGGTGTTTTCCTATATAAATTACAATTGACACTATATATACCAGGACCTTTGACTTATATCAGAGAACTTGACCCTGGCCCTACCTTAGTAGTGGGTAGTAGGTAGTGTATATTTCTTTTCTCATGATTTTTATATTTCCTAGACATTCATTTAGGAGAATACATATGGGTGTGAATCTTATATAGGGAGACTTGTACCTATCATATTCATATATATACAATTCTAGTGATTATTAAATCCTGTATTGAGGCATGGGTTTTTCATTTGTAGAGAGATTCCACCATGATGTCTTGAGTCATGCACCAATAGGGTGGAAATAACCATGCTTTATAGGTGGTGGGACCCAGTAGAACCTCCAATAGTGACACTTTCTGCATTGTCAGTTATACCTGATATGGGCACTGATGCCTAGTTTTGAGAGGGTTTCCTACACTTTATGAAGACCATTCAGGGATCCCCGAGATCCTCCTAGACTATGATAGAGTTAACACATGAGTTTTAGTAGTAGTATCCACCCATAATTTTGGGGGACGTCAGCCCACAGGCCATGAAGCCATGGATAGAGTCAATGCAGTCATTTTTCAAGCATCTTGAGACACATCCTGAGAGGATAGTGAATCTCACTATGTATATGCTTCAGGATCCCACAAAGAGATGGTGGGATGTTATTACCCAATCAAATTTTCATCAAAATATGACTTAGAGGGATTTTCATATGGCCTCCTATGATTATTTCCATCCCAAGACATTGAGGGTTGATAGAGACATAGAGTTTATGTGCTTGGAGAAGGGAACCTTATCAGTCATGGACTATTCTACCCATTTCACAGAGCTCCAACATTTCACACCTATTCTCTTAGGTGACAATTTATCCAAATCTAGAAAATTTTAGGATGGTCTCAGGTATGATATTTGATCATAGGTGAATGTATTGTAGATTACTACCATTTCTAGAATAGTGAGCCATGTGTTTATAATAGAGCGTAATTTGAGAGAGGATGGGGGTGAAAGCTAGGGAGTTTTGGTAAAACGGTTAGGAACTACATTGACTAACAGTATTAAGCATCATTTAGAGGTTCTACATGGTGATATTATTATCTAGGGTGCATACTCAGGTATCCAGGTAAGGTGCCATTAGTGCTGTAGACCAGAACATACGAAACCCCAGTGTACCGGAGACCTAGTCGAGTCTTGGTATTACAAAAAGATGGGTTATATTTAGTAATTTTTCAGATATTTTCATAAAATATCCATTGAGATAGGGTCTTCACCAAATCCACATTCAGGAGTGGGGTCAACAGCTTCTCATCAGGTTGGGAGTTGGAGTATGACCGGCTGATCAGGACAAGGTGATTTTCATGGTTGGGGTAACTAGACACCAGACTTACAGTGCCTGCAGAGTGGACCTACTTAGGGTATCCAAGCTATATATCATGGTTGTGGATCATTCCATATGTATAAAGTGAATTTGATACCAAAGAAGAAGAGTTCCAGACCTTCTATGGTGAGATGTACTATTCTAGTATCCTCTACTTTAGTATCTTATTTTTTATATATAGGTGCTTCCCATTCCTTCATATTTGTGCATGTTGTCGAGATCCTTGGGCTCAATGTTCAGTTTTACTATGGTGTGATGACACTTAATAATCTATTTTGAATTTGACCAAAAAGTGTATGCTAGTGTAGGGAGTTCCCCCTCGAGATAAGTGGGTGTCGCTTCGTATGAGACCTCTTTGTCCTCAAGATGATAGGGTTTGACATCATTCTTGGGATTGATAGGCTAGTTACATATCATGATTATGTGGATTTCTATCATCAAAGGGTTACTTTCATATCCCCATAGAGTAGAGTTTTTATTTATAAGGGTAAATGGGATGTACAAGAAAGAAGAGATGGACCTGAGCATCATGTGATGGGTGGGATGACAGCTCATATTACTAGCTTTTATCTAGATGATAAGGTAATGAATTAGACACATTTCCCTCCAGTAATAGATCGTTTTAGGAAAATTTCATTAAACAAATTTTTAGGACTACCTTCTAAGAGATAGGTAGAGTTTTATATTGAGATAATTCCAGGAGATTCATCAGTATCCATTCCTCCTTACAGTATAGCTACTACTAAGTTGTAGGAGATCAAGAGGCAGTTAGAGGATTTGGAAGCTAATGGTTTTATATGAACCAGTTCTACATCGTGGGTTCACTGGTCCTTTTTTCCAAGAAGGTGGAGAGTACACTTGGGATTTTCATGGATTATCATTGGTTAAAACTATTTATAGTTAAGAACTAGTATTCATTTCCCTATATAGACGACCTCTTCGATCATATTTGGGGAGAAATGGTTTTCTCTAAGATTGATTTGAGGTCGGGTTATCATCAAGTGTGTGTTAAACCATCAAGTATACCACATAAAACATTTCATAGTAGATATGGATTGTATGAGTTTTTGGTCATGTTGTTTGGTATCATGAACATGCCAAAAAATTTCATGGAATTGATGAATTGAGTTTTATAACTGTATCTAGATTCATTTATGGTGGTCTTCATGGAAGATATCTTAGTGTATTCTCACACGTGACATGACTATGCCAAACATATTGAGATCGTATTGAATAAACTGAGAGAGCATTAGTTATATGCTGAGATCACAAAGTGACACTTTTGGATGGATAAATTTCACTTTCTAGGTCACATTATCTCAAAGATAAGAGTATCATTTGCCTAGAGAAGATGATAGCTGTAGTTTCATGTGAGTATACTAATAAAATATTTGATATATGGAGTTTATTAGGGATACCTAATTATTACAGGTGCTTTATTGATGATTTTTCACACCTAAAATCAGATCTTATGGGATTTAATAAGAATGGTATGAAGTTAATATGGACAAAATCCTATGAGACAACCTTTCAGGAGTTGAAAGGGAAATTGAATTTAGTATTGATCCTGATTTCACCAGAGTCAGGAAGAAGCTATATGGTTTATTGTGATGCATCCAGAATTGGGCTAAGAGAAGTTATGATAAAAAGTAGAGATTCATGGTGTATGGGTCTCATCCTTTGATTCCACATGAGAGTAACTACTTGATACAAGATCTCAATTTAGCCTCTTTTGTTCATGCCTTACGCTGTTGGAGGAATTACTTACTAGGAGATCATTTTTGGTGTATATAGACCACAAAATCTTCAATTACATATTTACATAGTGTGATTTGAATATCAAGAAATTAAGGTGGATCAAATAACTTCATTCCTTTGACTTTTATCTTGCCTATACACTTGGAAATGGAAATACAGTTACCAATGCTCTAAGCGGGAAGACTCAGTCATAGGCAGTTCAAGAGGCCAGTAGTGAGTGAAAAATTATTGAAATTTTTTATCATATTAACCTTGAGGTTCAAGAATATCATGTAAAATATGTAATTATATTATTATTAGTGACCTATTAATTTTTTGATAGAGTGAATATGATGCATCTATAAGATCTTGAGGGCATAATCCCATGGGAGAGCGTTGCAGGTGATGCCCCACATCTTGGTTAGGTCGTTCATGAGAATGAGATCTTACACATTCAAAAACACATATGGGTTCCTAAATATGTCTAATAAAAGTTTATTCAAGAGTCTCATGACTCTATATGAGCAATAAAACTTGGTTTTACCAAGATGTATCATGAATTATACCGCTAATACTGGTGTCTAGGGATGAAAAGGGAGATATTTGGGTTTGTAACTTAGTGTTCCACCTTTTAGTAGGTGAAGTAAGTAAACCATAGACCAATGGAGATTTTACAACCATTACATATTCCTGAGTGTAAATGGGAGGAAATAACCATGGATTTCATGACAGGATTACCTAGATCACCTCAGGGAAATGATTTCACATGTGTGGTTGTAGAAAAATTGAAAAAGTTTGCCTATTTTTTGCCTATTCGGGAGCCCCTTTTAGTGGATGAGATTAGGAGACTCTATATTTATGAGATCATATAACTACATAGAGTTCCACATTCTATAATATTAGATAAGGAAACTCATTTCACATTATGGTTTTGGTAGGGGTTGTAGAAGGCACTGAGTTTATAGGTCATGATGACTACATCCTATCAACCACAGACTGATGATCAATCTAAGCATACAATACAAGTTTTGGAAGAAATTATCTAAGCATGTATCTTTTATTTTATATATTCTTAAGAGAAACACTTATCTTTCGCTGAGTTCACTTACAATAACAAATTCCAGGAGACCATACAGATGGATCCTTTTGAGGACCTATACGGTAGGTTATTCCATTCACCCCTATGCCAATTAGAGGTAGGATAAGAAGTGATACTAGGTTCTCATATCATTCAGGAGACTTTAGAGTAGGTTCAAATTATTAGGAATCAGATGTGTACAAATCAATCAAGGTAGAAGTCATATTCCGATTGTTGCCGTCGACCACTAGAGTTTGATGTGGGGATTTGGGTTTCTTATATGTTTCACCTAGAATGGGGTATAAACGGATTCAGATTAAAGGTAAGCTATAACCTCATTATGTCAGGACATTTGATATTATAGAGAGAGGCGATCCAGTATCATATCAATTTCAGTTACCTCAGAGGCACTGATCCATGCACAACATATTCCATGCATCTCAGCTTCACTGATATTATTCATATCCATCTCATAGCCTTTCTCTATAGGTGGTTGAATTATAGGTTGATTTATCATTTTAGGAGTATCCTATACATATTGTTGATTGAGGTATGAAGGTTCTTCAAGGTTGGGAAATTCCTTTGGTATGGGTACTATGGCAGCACAATCGTGTATTGGATGAGACTAGGTAGTGGGAGGTTAACATACATGCCCAATAGTTAGAGTTATTATAAGATGATACTTTTCCACCCTTGGAAGGGAAAATCAGGGATTAGTTTCTTTAAGGTGGGAAAATTGTAAGAAAATATATTTTATTTGAGGTATAAAACCTTTAATTTTAAGTTTAATTATTTTGTTTTATCCAAATGGAAGTTCCTAATGAGGTCATGGGGGTTTCAGACGTATGCTGCGTTTTTTTAAACTTATGCTTCACAAGCCCATTTAGAGAAAATGAATAGCCTATCCCGCATGGTTATCAGCAAGGAATGAAATTGTAAGATTTGAGTGACGTGTTTCAGGGTCGAGGTGTGGGCCCCACAGGGCCCCGTTTGCGAATAACATGGGGAGTTGCAGCTTCTATATATGGAGTCCATTTTAGGTGCCGCCAGCGGAATTGTGACCCAAGCATTGAGACAAGGTTGACCGGGTTGGTTTCAAGCGTTGAAGCTGGAGTTGAGGCGTGGGCCCCATGGGCCGTCTTTTGAGTTGTGTGCAGGGTACTGTGACTTTTTCATCAAGCGTCCGTTAGGGGCGTATGAATAGTCGATTCAGTATGTTTTTCCAAGAGCATTGCGATGGTGCAGTTTTCCCGACCTCTTTCGAGACCAAGGTGCGGGCCCCACAAGACGCTGTATGAGCATAAAGCAGTGTTGAATAAATTTTCAATCGGGAGCCCGTTTCCAGCGTGTAAGTAGTCTATCTCGCGTGTTTTTCCATGAGGATTATAATGGTGTAACCTGTTTGGGCGTGCAGAGCCTCTTTCGAGATCTCATTAAATGTGTAAACATGAAAGGGCGTTGGTCGGAGGTTTCTTTGACTCACTTCGAACCAACGCACGGTAGCGGTGTTGGTGACACCCAGTGATGGAAGGGGTAGTACGGAGACATTGAACTAGTTCCGGGTTTACCCACCAGTGGGGCTGGGCAGTGGGTTACCCATTAACCTTTAGGGTTTACCCTCCAGCGGGGCTGGGCAATGGGTTACCCAAAGAACTCTTGTGGTTTACACTCCAATGGGGCTGGGCAGTGGGTTACCTGACGACCTTTTGTCGTTTACCCTCCAACGGGGCTGTGCAGTGGGTTACCTCATGAAATGTTGTGGTTTACCCTCCAGCGGGGCTGGGCAGTGGGTTACCTGAAGAACTCTTGTGGTTTACCCTCCAGCGAGGCTGGGCAGTGGGTTACCTGACGACCTTTTGTGGTTTACCCTCCAACGGGGCTGGGCAGTGGGTTTCTTGAAGACCTTTTGTGGTTTACCCTCCATCAGTGTTGGGCAG
The DNA here is from genome assembly GCA_963277665.1 of Viscum album. NCBI lineage: Eukaryota > Viridiplantae > Streptophyta > Magnoliopsida > Santalales > Viscaceae > Viscum > Viscum album. The sequence goes on from OY728142.1 coordinate 1,498,115,315, forward strand.
TGGGTTACCTGATGAACTCTTGTGGTTTACCCTCCAGTGGGGCTGGGCAGTGGGTTACCTGATGACCTCTTGTGGTTTACCCTCCAGCTGGGCTGGGCAGTGGGTTACCCGACGACTTCTTTCTGACTCATCCCTTTAGATGTGGCTAGTCGGTGGCTTTTATATATGATTACCGGTGTAGGAACCTTGGTTGTACGATTCAGTGATGAGGCAGATTTGGCATGTAGGACAGTTGGGCATCAGTGTTGGATATCCTTATAACTGTTGGCGGCTTTTCCTGGGCTTATCTTGGAGATCGAGATCCCCTTACACACTCATTCAGGTTTCTTGTTGAGCATATATATATACATTCTACTTTTGTTTCCACTCCTTGGGTTCAGTTACTCTCCTTCTAGGAGGGGTGAAGACGCGCGTGGTATGCCACGTGCTTTCCGTGTCTAGCTCCTCTTGGTTGGACGAGCCTACTTCCTTTCTCTTTTCGGGTTGATCTGAACTCTCTCTTTTGTACTCTTACATTGTTCTTAATACATCAACTACTCACCGCCTTTAGTATCTCCTTTGTTTCTCCCTTGAGATTTCAGGGCATCTTATTGAGTATCTTTATACTCACCCCTGCTTGTGATTTTCACGCACTTGGTGTTCCCTTTCAGATGATGGACAGGTTGATCGAGACTACAAAAGAGCGTAGAGGACACATGAGCTTGGGCTGTGTTCAGTGGATGTAGGAGGATTCCCTAGTGTGAGACTCACCAGCTGTTTACTTTCGTTTACCTGTTATCGGGTTGTGGCACCTTTCTAGTTGGGCACATGTTTTTCCCCTTTTTCTGTTCAGTTATCTTGTCGACACTTTACTTGTACTGTGTAGAGGTCGATGCATGTATGTTAGTTTCCCTTTTTGTAGCAGTTTGGTATCTTTATTTCTTTTCTCTACACTTTTTCATTGAGTTAGCTATGTGTGTGTGTAAAATTTCTTAGACAAAGGCCTCCCCTAGTTTGTTGTGCCTTCGGTGCTGGTCGCCAGCCCCTGGCCTATAGAGGTGGGCTTGGGGTAGTTGCGACTCGAGCCCCGGTACGGTTCAGGTCATGACAAAGTGGTATCATAGGTGGTTCCTTCCTTGGGGCATTGTTTGGACGTCCCTAAAAAATAATTGGTTGAGTTTTGGGGAAATAGTGTCAACATGTCTCGAGAGCGGCTCTCAGGCCAGGGAGTCCAGTGATGGTGCGGTGGCCGACGTATCCATTCACCATGACCCTGATAACCCACTTTTCGACTCGGCACACTGAGACACTTGTTGTAGGGAATTTGGTTCGTGCATCATATAGGATTGAGTCTTTGACTGTCCTTCTTGAGTCAGCTCCCCATCATTGTTGATATATATATGCTCATTTGACCGCGGTACTCCTTGATCAGATTCGGGATGTCTCCGTGATGATAGCCAGCCAGGATACTAGCTCCGGTTTGTGACGACGACTCCATGAGAAATGATGCCTCAGTTCAAGATCCATCACATGATTACCCTTTCTCTAGGAGGACAGACAGTAGCACCTCCACTTGTGGAGTAGAAGATAGTGCCGGCAGTGAGGGCCGGTGACGAGCGCAGGCTGGGCGTGCTACGTGAGTCGCAGCATTAGAGACCGCTGAGTTTCCATAGTGATCCATACCCTCAGACAGTGAAGGGTTGGCTAGAGTCGGTGGTTCGCCTCTTCAGGCTTGTTCATGCACTGACAGGTTAGATGGTGGCTTTGACAACCAATCTTTTTCCACCAAGCAGTTTGGCGTAGTAGAGCCAGGGTTACTCAGATGCATGATGTAACAGCCCAAGATTTTATAAAAAAATATTCTTTTTAATTTTATTAATGTCTTGTGTTGTACGCTACACCAAAAGGAGCTTTCACAACACGCATCCTTGACTTGCCTTGCATTACACGCAATCACGACATTCCTCGATAGCTTGTGTAATACGCAATACCGAGTTTCACTAAACAATGATATGATATTAAAATATTATTAAAACTAGCCGTTATGAATAGTAATAACCACTTTTTAAAATTCTTTAAATCTTATATTTCAAAATGAACTTCATTTTTGGATTCGGAGTATCGAATTTAGCCTAAGGTGAAATTTTGGTACATTTCGGATAACTTTCATATTCTGATGAATAGTGAAAATTACTAAATTATAATTAAAAAACAACTTTTTTAATCGAAATAATTAATAGTGATAAATTATTAATTTGAGTAGTTTTAAAGTATATTTAGAATATATTTTTACAATTTAATACAATGTTGGTCATTGGACGTAATTTCACATTTAAACCAGACATAAACAAGTGTCAATCTTTTGATAGATATTGTTTCTTAAAAAAACACGCTATTTGTTTTAATAGCGGGATTTAATTATAAAATTAATTAATGCAACTTCTATGTTATGAATTTGGTAAAATAGACTTCATTTTTGAATTCGGAATATGAAATATAGCTTAGGATGAAATTTTGGCTTTTTTCTGAAAACTTTCAATTTTTGATGAATAGTGAAACCACTAAGTGGTAGGTTAAAAACGGAATTTTGCATAAAACTTAATTTTACCGCTTCTATGAATGGAATTTCGAAAATCCGAGAGACACGGTTAATATCAAGGACTAAAATGTGGTTCAATGAGATGAAAATAATTTTTGGTGAATAGTAACTTTTTACTTTTTTTTACCGCAGTTAATAGTAAATAGGGCAACTAAGGGTAAATATGATATTACTATTACACTAACACATGTCCTAATTCTATTGGACAAGTGTAATTCGACCAAAAACAAACTTAGGAATAAAATATGACCATTTAGGCCCACTTGGATTAGATTAGGACATTTATTATTAATTTATTTAAAGAAAGGGTAAAATAGTTAAAATCAAAGTTTAATAAGTAAATAATTTTTAATATGGGGTTATACATAATATAAATTCGATTGCAAATATTCATTAGAAAGCTAAAAAGATTTCCTACATGATGGTATTTTATTTGTAATTTTTAGACATCAAATAATTTAATTTATTTATGACACAACGATGATGTAGTAATTATCTTATTAATGAAATATTGACATAATTGATGTTATAAACACCAAAATAAATGTAATTTGAGATTTTTTATGAATTCCACTAATTTTATAGGTTACTATGATATATTAATGTTGATTTAATCAACTTGGTTCGAACATTTAATTCTGTTACGACTTTCACAAAAATCATATATCAAATAGTGTCAAAATTGACTCAAAATAGTTTTTAAATCAAATATTATATTATTAATTGTTATTGTATTCCTAAAAATCTAAGGTTCGGCCAAATGACTTAGATAAGGATATATATATTAATAATAAACAATTTGGGGTTCGTTTGGCATGTTATAGTAAGTGTATTAACCATATAGTGAAAGAAAACAAAAAGACATGGTAAAAGTTAAATTATTTAACTTAGAGTTAAATCTAATTGATAAGGTTAAAATAATACCCTAAACTTGTCTAAATCTTATTGGTTGATAGGATTTAGACCCATCCCCACCTTATCTTCGAAATAAGACCCTTTGGAGCCATTATAAACCGATTTTGACTTTAATATAAAATAATATTTTGAGATATTCCTAAGGTGCCCCTCTCCTCCCTTATAAAAGGGCACCTCCTCCCCCTCCTCTTCACACCAATTTGAGCACTCAAGCTCGTCCAACCCCTGCCAAAATCTCTTCTCCACTTCCCTAGCAACATCCTAGAGGTTCTGGTTTTCCTCAAAGACCAATTCTAGTGCCCTAAGAGGAGGTCTCAAAGAGGCACTTCAAAGAAGAGGTAATTACCGTTACCAATTCTTTCATCTTTATTTCTTCTTCCACTTCTTCTTCTTAGGTTGTTTCATTATGAAGTAATAACATCAGTATCACTCATATACTGATATGTTATTATAAGTATGAAACAACCCTATTTCACCATCTATCCATCCTACGGAAAAAGAAATCACCGCGCGTGCGTACGTACGGAATACCGTCTCCACGCCGTGGTGTAATCTATTTTCCACCACCACCATACATGGATGGGTATAATGGTGTAAAGAATAACTATACATATTTATTAAAACATCATATTGATTCTGATATATTGTATAATCCACTCCAAATCAGTTCAATATTTATGGAAATGATATCATCGCTCGTGCGTACGTACGGACTACCGTCTCCACGACGCGATGAGATTCATTCTCCATGTTAACCATTTAAGAATGATTATAAAGTATATATAAGAAATAATAATGAAATATATGAAATTATAAAGCTACTGGATTTATGTATATATATATATATGTATTTCATCTACTTACTTCCATTTCAAGACAATAAGGAAAGTAAAACAGCGTTCATGCGTACGTACGGACTACCGTCTCCATGAACGGTGTTTTTTATTTTATTTATCTATCTATTATATATATATATATATACTGAATATATATGATATATAAATCATATTTTATATTCTGGAAGTAAGTAAATCATGATATAAGTAATAATGATGTCAAGAACAACAAGTCAAAACACCTAAGATAAATGAAACGATTTTACCCAAAACGCTTCTTTAACATGGAATTTACAAAAGAACGGGTAATATAATGTCATAAGTGAACCATATATGATATCATAACAATTAATATGATTCTGGAATAAGTCAATAACATGATTTAAATCATTATACAGGAGGTTTGGACACTTACAAAGCAAGTTGGACCTAAGGTAAGGGAAATATCACAATCTCATTTTTATCCGAGATTGTTTATTCGTAAGTATTTACTGGGGTGTATTTTATCATCCACATCCATGTTTCATCAATATGTAATATTATTTTCATCCACCTACAATTGTTTAAATCCATTTCTACACTTCGGTGAGTTTTTAGTAAAAGAAATAAAAGGAATCTTTTGTCGTTTTTCGTACGAGGTACTTTTTGACTTTGCCGACAAAAGTACAAAGAATGTTTTTTTTAACTTATAAGGCATGAATGGATTTTTAAAACATTATTTCCAAGAAGCTTCCTTTACAAGTTTTCAAGTTTATTTTTAATCAAATTCTTTTATTTTAAAGTTGTATGACATGTTATGAAAGGAAAAATGTTTTTGAAGAAGAAAGGATATTTTCCTCAAGAATGGAGTTCAAGTATTTTATCAAAATTATTTTCCATATAAGATAATAAAAGGGTTCTGTTTTTACCCCTATTATTACATGGATTTGATTATGTTGTGATGGAAACATTTTTATGAATTCCTTTATCTTATATGAATTGTTTTATGATGTCATGTTGTTTAAGAATCCCATTTATATTACATGGGTTATGCGATGATGTATGATTTATGATTATGTGGCACACATAAGAAAGGATTCATTATAAGATGGGTGGGACCTATATCTCCCTCCAATGCATTGGGTAAAGATTTTATATCTCATGAGATAGACATGGCTGAAATGGTAGGTTATACCGGTTCAGTGAAACAGGACTGAAACGAGGGTTACTCGATTCAGAAAGGGACTTTGTCCACTAAGATAGTCTTGGCAATGAGTCATGACTAACAAGAAATGATTTTCCATGATTATGTGTGCATGCCACAAAGTTTCAAGTTTCATGTTATGATTATGGTGATCTCATTTTCACTTCTATGATTTGTTCCATGTTAAGATATTATGATCTCTTTTGCAGGTTATGATTTTCAAAAAGATATGATATGATTTTTATTTCTTTTGTATACCCTTACTGAGCATTTGAGCTCACCCTTTTATGTTTTCTTTTCCCCAGGATATAAAGAAAGGTTTTAGGTAAAAAAAGGGGGAAGATCTTTATGGGAGATATTAAAGATCTTTCACCACGATTAGAAGATTACGCTCCGAGTTTCCAAAGACACTAAACTATTACGGTCCTTGTGTGTGTGTTTTTGTAATGTACTAAGTATTCCGCAAAAGTAATGTAAAGTCCATGTACGTCAAGCTTCGGGTCTCTACAGTTGGTATCAGAGGAAAGGTTTAGTCAACCTTTGGAAACTAGGACGTGAAAACGTTAGTGAGATCCCTAGAGATATTTCTAAGGTATGTCTAGGGATGTCCCTAAGGATAAGTATACGTATAGGATATAGTCCTATAACTACGGTAACGATCTTAGAATTTATCCTAAGATGTTAGATATTGAGGGTGCTCCCCCTTTACTATGTTGTCTTCCCTAGCATGATTTCGCCTCTCACAAAATTCTTTTTGTGTTTTAGTTAATGGAGGGAACCGGAAGGAATTCCGTTAACATTGAATCCAATGGGAAAATTGGTGACTATGAGAAACAAAATTGTGTAATGCCTAAAGATAAAGATATTGTGATTATGCCGAATCAGTCATCGCGGTATATGATTAACAAGGTGAAATTTATCCGTATGACAAATTCATCAAAGAAGAGTAAGATACACTATTATGCATGTTCGCATGTTGAGGAGCATAAAGAAAGGAGGATTGAGATTTCTAAAGAAGGGAAGAAGAACCTTGAGGAATACCTCAAATGGAGGGACCGATGTTATCTGTGTAGAGAAAAGGGTCATAGAGTGACAGATTGTTATGGAGTTCAATGTCTTATTTGTGGAGAACATGGGCATTACCCAACTCAATGCCCTGACCTAAAAAGATACTTCTAAATCAAGGAAGGACTTATTCCAGGACAGTCATTGAAGTGGATGGACTGAAGTGTTTATGTATTTGTATTCAAGAAAAATGTTGTTGAGGTACTTTTATGGTGTATTGGAATATTTATGTATTGGTCTAAATGTGGTATTCGAAGTGATTGAGGTATTTTTGGAAAAAGGATGATATGCGCATAATGAAGGGAAAATGAGAAAATGAAATATTTGACAGTATTCATGAGCTCATGATTGATATAAGGACTAAGTGATATCATGGTTTGAGTATATAGAATTCTGAGGATTTTGGTATATGGAAAGTGTTAACTTTTAACTGCATTCATGTTTTCACTAAGGTATTCAATAGAATACATGATTAAGGACTTTGAATGTTTGGAATGTGACCAACAAAACATATCTTATGATATATGGGGATCAACGATGGTATTAAATCTCTGGTAATCATTTTTACTATGTTATGAGAGTGGACTGCAGTATTATGGATAAGCCTAAAGATTAGAATGGATTATGTTGGACATAAGTTAGTATTGTTTAAGGATAGAAGTTTTTTCGATATTATTGATGGGATGTTATAGTAATGTAGTTTTAGAAAAAGGACAACCTGCAGGACGGGCGACAGCCCATCGCTTCGGACAAGGCTGTGGGAATCGAACCCACAACCGAAGTACGACTGGCCTTTATCGCCTACCACTGGACTACAGGAAGTCCCTGTTTAGTAGAAACTAGTTTTATTATATTAAGCAGTATGATATATGAAGTATAAGTCCATTTTAGGAACCATATACGATTAATCTCACTATAGATCGATTTATGCATATAATTTTTGCTAACCTTTTGTTTGAGACAGATGGAATGACCCGTCATTCTATCACATGATCTGCTAACACTTCACGAAGAACAAATTCAACTTCATTTATTTAAGAGATGAAGTGGAAATTGTTCAAGGCACGAACAATAGTGAGATTGTACCAAAATAAAGTAAGTATTTATTCTAATTCAAATTTTCAACTTTAGGGGAAATGATCTTGAAAACCAAAAATGTTGTCCTAGTGATCTTATACCTGATGAATCAGATGGTACCTTATATCATCACAAATCTATGGATTTGTGATTACTGGCTTTTCCATAGCCATGTTCTCTACCACTCTCCATCAGAACATGATGGTTAGATTTCTCTTCTGTATCCATATTTTCACCTATGTGGAAACCCAGTGATTAGTTTATTTGGGTAATCGTTACATTTCATACTTTAGTTTTTAAAGCCATGTTTTAGTATTCCTTTTTACGATGTGGGTTTCTATTAAAGAAACTTTCGAATAGTAAACCATTTATAACCACGACGAATTTCGAGGGCGAAATTCATTTTAAGGGGGGTAGAATGTAACAGCCCAAGATTTTATAAAAAAATATTCTTTTTAATTTTATTAATGTCTTGTGTTGTACGCTACACCAAAAGGAGCTTGCACAACACGCATCCTTGACTTGCCTTGCATTACACACAATCGCGACATTCCTCGATAGCTTGTGTAATACACAATACCGAGTTTCACTAAACAATGATATGCTATTAAAATATTATTAAAACTAGCCGTTATGAATAGTAATAACCACTTTTTAAAATTCTTTAAATCTTATATTTCAAAATGAACTTCATTTTTGGATTCGGAGTATCGAATTTAGCCTAAGGTGAAATTTTGGTACATTTCGGATAACTTTCATATTCTGATGAATAGTGAAAATTACTAAATTATAATTAAAAAACAACTTTTTTAATCGAAATAATTAATAGTGATAAATTATTAATTTGAGTAGTTTTAAAGTATATTTAGAATATATTTTTACAATTTAATACAATGTTGGTCATTGGACGTAATTTCACATTTAAACCAGACATAAACAAGTGTCAATCTTTTGATAGATATTGTTTCTTAAAAAAACACGCTATTTGTTTTAATAGCGGGATTTAATTATAAAATTAATTAATGCAACTTCTATGTTATGAATTTGGTAAAATAGACTTCATTTTTGAATTCGGAATATGAAATATAGCTTAGGATGAAATTTTGGCTTTTTTCTGAAAACTTTCAATTTTTGATGAATAGTGAAACCACTAAGTGGTAGGTTAAAAACGGAATTTTGCATAAAACTTAATTTTACCGCTTCTATGAATGGAATTTCGAAAATCCGAGAGACACGGTTAATATCAAGGACTAAAATGTGGTTCAATGAGATGAAAATAATTTTTGGTGAATAGTAACTTTTTACTTTTTTTTACCGCGGTTAATAGTAAATAGGGTAACTAAGGGTAAATATGATATTACTATTACCCTAACACATGTCCTAATTCTATTGGACAAGTGTAATTCGACCAAAAACAAACTTAGGAATAAAATATGACCATTTAGGCCCACTTGGATTAGATTAGGACATTTATTATTAATTTATTTAAAGAAAGGGTAAAATAGTTAAAATCAAAGTTTAATAAGTAAATCATTTTTAATATGGGGTTATACATAATATAAATTCGATTGCAAATATTCATTAGAAAGCTAAAAAGATTTCCTACATGATGGTATTTTATTTGTAATTTTTAGACATCAAATAATTTAATTTATTTATGACACAACGATGATGTAGTAATTATCTTATTAATGAAATATTGACATAATTGATGTTATAAACACAAAAATAAATGTAATTTGAGATTTTTTATGAATTACACTAATTTTATAGGTTACTATGATATATTAATGTTGATTTAATCAACTTGGTTCGAACATTTAATTCTGTTATGACTTTCACAAAAATCATATATCAAATAGTGTCAAAATTGACTCAAAATAGTTTTTAAATAAAATATTATATTATTAATTGTTATTGTATTCCTAAAAATCTAAGGTTCGGCCAAATGACTTAGATAAGGATATATATATTAATAATAAACAATTTGGGGTTTGTTTGGCATGTTATATTAAGTGTATTAACCATATAGTGAAAGAAAACAAAAAGACATGGTAAAAGTTAAATTATTTAACTTAGAGTTAAATCTAATTGATAAGGTTAAAATAATACACTAAACTTGTCTAAATCTTATTGGTTGATAGGATTTCGACCCATCCCCACCTTATCTTAGAAATAAGACCCTTTGGAGCCATTATAAACCGATTTTGACTTTAATATAAAATAATATTTTGAGATATTCCTAAGGTGCCCCTCTCCTCCCTTATAAAAGGGCACCTCCTCCCCCTCCTCCTCACACCAATTTGAGCACTCAAGCTCGTCCAAACCCTGCCAAAATCTCTTCTCCACTTCCCTAGAAACATCCTAGAGGTTCTGGTCTTCCTCAAAGACCAATTCTAGTGCCCTAAGAGGAGGTCTCAAAGAGGCACTTCAAAGAAGAGGTAATTACCGTTACCAATTCTTTCATCTTTATTTCTTCTTCCACTTCTTCTTCTTAGGTTGTTTCATTATGAAGTAATAACATCAGTATCACTCATATACTGATATGTTATTATAATTACGAAACAACCCTATTTCACCATCTATCCATCCTACGGAAAAAGAAATCACCGCGCGTGCGTATGTACGGAATACCGTCTCCACGCCGTGGTGTAATCTATTTTCCACCACCACCATACATGGATGGGTATAATGGTGTAAAGAATAACTATACATATTTATTACAACATCATATTGATTCTGATATATTGTATAATCCACTCCAAATCAGTTCAATATTTATGGAAATGATATCATCGCTCGTGCGTACGTACGGACTACCGTCTCCACGACGCGATGAGATTCATTCTCCATGTTAACCATTTAAGAATGATTATAAAGTATATATAAGAAATAATAATGAAATATATGACATTATAAAGCTACTGGATTTATGTATATATATATATATGTATGTCATCTACTTACTTCCATTTCAAGACAATAAGGAAAGTAAAACAGCGTTCATGCGTACGTACGGACTACCGTCTCCATGAACGGTGTTTTTTATTTTATTTATCTATCTATTATATATATATATATATATACTGAATATATATGATATATAAATCATATTTTATATTCTGGAAGTAAGTAAATCATGATATAAGTAATAATGATGTCAAGAACAACAAGTCAAAACACCTAAGATAAATGAAACGATTTTACCCAAAACGCTTCTTTAACATGGAATTTACAAAAGAACGGGTAATATAATGTCATAAGTGAACCATATATGATATCATAACAATGAATATGATTCTGGAATAAGTCAATAACATGATTTAAATCATTATACAGGAGGTTTGGACACTTACAAAGCAAGTTGGACCTAAGGTAAGGGAAATATCACAATCTCATTTTTATCCGAGATTGTTTATTCGTAAGTATTTACTGGGGTGTATTTTATCATCCACATCCATGTTTCATCAATATGTAATATTATTTTCATCCACCTACAATTGTTTAAATCCATTTTTACACTTCGGTGAGTTTTTAGTAAAAGAAATAAAAGGAATCTTTTGTCGTTTTTCGTACGAGGTACTTTTTGACTTTGCCGACAAAAGTACGAAGAATGTTTTTTTTAACTTATAAGGCATGAATGGATTTTTAAAACATTATTTCCAAGAAGCTTCCTTTACAAGTTTTCAAGTTTATTTTTAATCAAATTCTTTTATTTTAAAGTTGTATGACATGTTATGAAAGGAAAAATGTTTTTGAAGAAGAAAGGATATTTTCCTCAAGAATGGAGTTCAAGTATTTTATCAAAATTATTTTCCATCTAAGATAATAAAAGGGTTCTGTTTTTACCCCTATTATTACATGGATTTGATTATGTTGTGATGGAAACATTTTTATGAATTCCTTTATCTTATATGAATTGTTTTATGATGTCATGTTGTTTAAGAATCCCATTTATATTACATGGGTTATGCGATGATGTATGATTTATGATTATGTGGCACACATAAGAAAGGATTCATTATAAGATGGGTGGGACCTATATCTCCCTCCAATGCATTGGGTAAAGATTTTATATCTCATGAGATAGACATGGCTGAAATGGTAGGTTATACCGGTTCAGTGAAACAAGACTGAAACGAGGGTTACTCGATTCAGAAAGGGACTTTGTCCACTAAGATAGTCTTGGAAATGAGTCATGACTAACAAGAAATGATTTTCCATGATTATGTGTGCATGCCACAAAGTTTCAAGTTTCATGTTATGATTATGGTGATCTCATTTTCACTTCTATGATTTGTTCCATGTTAAGATATTATGATCTCTTTTGCAGGTTATGATTTTCAAAAAGATATGATATGATTTTTATTTCTTTTGTATACCCTTACTGAGCATTTGAGCTCACCCTTTTATGTTTTCTTTTCCCCAGGATATAAAGAAAGGTTTTAGGTAAAAAAAGGGGGAAGATCTTTATGGGAGATATTAAAGATCTTTCACCACGATTAGAAGATTACGCTCCGAGTTTCCAAAGACACTAAACTATTACGGTCCTTGTGTGTGTGTTTTTGTAATGTACTAAGTATTCCGCAAAAGTAATGTAAAGTACATGTACGTCAAGCTTCGGGTCTCTACACATGATGAGTCGGTACTCTTTTGGGATGACTTATAACAGCTGTTTCGTGAGGAGTACTACCCCACCCACTTACAATTTTTACAGTTTCAGGAGCTGCTGGAGCTTCAGCGGGGAGTGATGGCAGTGGCTGAGTACGCGACTAGGTTCGCAGACCTTACTCGGTACTTTTTGGACATGGTCCATAACGGAAACTTTCGAGAACAGAAGTTTGAGAGAGGTCTCTGTAGAGGATATTCATGCCAGTGTAGTTCCCTTGTGCATCCTCACCCATCTCGGGGTGCTGGAGCAGGAACTAGTGACATAGAAATTTCTGTCAGAGGGACGTCGATTGGAAGGGCCTCGACGCCGAAGTTCTCCCTTTGATGAGACTCAGGCACATGGTTGGGGGGAAGCATAGAGCACCGAGATAGCCCAGGGAGGCTTAGTGCTATGTTTGTGATGTGTGAGGTCACGTGGTAGGAGACTATTCGACCAAATGTGCTGAGTCTTCCAGATAGTCGGTAGATGCGCTACCACGACAGAGGTAGTGTCGTGATTAGAAAACTCCCAGGTAAGGACAAGGTGGTCCCCAGGGAGGCAGTTTTGGAATAAAATAAGGAAGAACTGTGGTTGGAGGATGACGTTTTGAGGTCCTTCCACCACCACTAGGCGGCCCATGTAAGGCTCAGGGAGTTGACGGATGGGGCCACGGGCGGCTGTGTGCTATGGATGTCTACAATCCTGCAACGCAGGAGATGATAAGAGGTACGCTTTGTGTCTTTTCTACTTTTCTCAGTAGAACTTGTTTGACACTACGTGAGGTACTCTTTTTGTCTAGATCCTTGTTCAAGGGGTTACCGAGGGTGACACATGGCATCAGTATAACCCTGTGTTGGTGTTGTCCGACGTAGCTTTGAATGCACGGGAAAGAGGGGTTGTTCCCCCACTGAGACACATTTTTGTGATGCGATCAAAACCACGAGGGAGAGTCAATGAAACCCAAAGTAGATAGTATTGAGGTGTAGTGGATGAGTCCCTCTGACATGTGAATTCATGGCAGGGTTATGTGGTGGAGTGTCAGAGAAGGTTCTGGATCTGCCAGTGGGGCTTTTCTACTTGAACTCCCTTTGCTTGAGGTTCCACTAGTGGGTTTGGAAGAGTGCTTGTTTTGGAGATTACTCTCCTTCCAAGAGGGGCAAAGACATGTGGGGTATGCCACATGCTTTCCATGTCTAGCCTCTAGCGGTTGGAAGAGTTTTCTCACCTGCCCTGTTCGTTGGTACCTCGCGTGCTCAATGTCAACCTTGATACAGTTATCAAGTACAGGTCGAGGTGATGGACACCCCATAAACAGAACTACGCGACTCACTATGTGGTGCTGGTGGTGGTAGTCCTTGAGCTGAGAATGTGGAGACGCTATATTTTGGGAGAGCGCTTTGTGGTTTGCTCAGACCACCAGTTTCTCAGGTGCGTCCTCACCCAGAGAGACTTGAACCTGAGGCGACGGTGCTGGTTGAAATTTCTGTAGGACTATGAATTCGAGGTAGTCTATGTTCTAGAAGATGGCAGTGTTGTAGCAGGTTCCCTCAGCAAAGTGCCTTAGTTGTGATGCACCGACTGTGAAAACTTGTGTGACCATATATCCTTGGGTGTTTCACCAGATGGGTATTATGAAGGAGGGAATCACAAGGACATGTTCCAGGAACAAACCATGACTTTAGTCCCGACAAAGTATGAACCATCCCTTCGGTTCGCATGTTGTTCCAACTTGGTGTTGTACAAGTTTCCTTAGGAGTGGGAGAGTTAGTTATGAGCTCTGTATCCTGAGTTTTTTTTCCTAGTTTTTCTTTTCAGGGACGAAAATATTGAAGGAGGTAATGATGTAAGAACCCAGGTTTTGGGACTCAGAGACTTTGAAAAATTTCTTGATGTCATTCTAGAGCAGGGAATTTAGACGACGTTCAATTCCAAGGACCGGTGTTCCCGGAATTAATTATATAAAAATGTTAAGTGTTTTTATATTACGCACGTGTGGTTAACTAAAGAAAATGTGATGTATCTTAGATGGTTGATCAGATCGGAAATCCGAGATCACGGTTGGGTCCGGAATGTTCCATTTACCCTATGTGGGGTGTAAAAGTTTTGGGCGCAGGCCTGCTATCTGAGATGTCACCCAGGGGAAAAACCGTCATTTTAAATTAATGGCTTAGTGATTATTATCACTGGAATCTTTTTTGAATAACTTTAAAACAGAGTCTCTAAATGGAAATCCGAGACTTTTTTTGGGTTCTAAATGGTGCATTTTTTCTAGGCGCGACATAAAATGAGCGGGTGCGGAGGTTTCGGAATCCGCACCCGTCGGCGGAGTTTCTGAGAGTTATAAATTTCAAGTGTTGGAATTAAGGGGGGGAATCCATTTTTCCTTTCTCCCTATCTCTCCCTCTCCCTCCCTCTATCATTCGTTCTTTGATGTTCTTCATCGTTCTTCGTCGGATTGAGGAGCGATCTTCACCGATACCTCGACGAATCAAAGGTGGAGCACAACAAAGGCATCGCCAACGATGAACGAATCCAACGAGGTAGGATTTCTTCTACTTTTAAGTTCAAAATCAAGTTTTTAAATTAAATATCCTTCGTTGTCCATTTGTTTCATCATTTTAATTATCGTCAACGATGGCTGAATGAACACGATCATCAATCTATGTTTGGAATCCTGTTCTTGGTTCCGTTCTTCATGAACACCCGCTATAATTTTCAGATGCGTCAATCGACTGTTGAATCATCGATCAAAGGTAGGCGCTGTGAAGGTCTCGTCGCAGGGATCGCAAAAACTTCCTCGGATCTGGAATCAGGTTTCCGATTGAGTTGCGGTGATCCGCCTAAGGGACCACCGGAGTGAGCCGGTAGGAGTGGCCGGCGGCTGCGCGTGGTGGCAGCACTGTGTCGAGTGGCTGGAGGTCGAGCTGGAGCGGCTGGCTGTTCGAAGGAAGAGTGTGGAGTCGGGGCGGCACGGTCGACCAGTGTGGAGGAAGCGCTGGGGCGTGGCTTCGGCGTGGAGCAGCAGGAACGAGGTCGGGCTTTAGAGGGTGGCGTCGGAGGAACCCAGTAGCAGAGCTGGGTGGTGCTGGTGCAGAGTGGCGGCGCGGGCCGCGGCAAGGCGCGACGGTGCGCTGTAGGGGGTGTCGGCCCGTCGCGGTCGAAGGGAGAACCCGAGGCGGTCAGCGCCTTGGGCGTGCAGAAGAAGCTAGGACCCGTGTTTTGTGGGTCCTGCTAGAATGTCAAGGGAGACCGACCAAAGACGGTCTGCTGGGGGAAGAAGGACCCGCGCATCGCGGGTCCTGCTGGGCGACGCGGTGGAGACCGGCCAACTGGCCGGTCTTTTTTTAAAAAGAAAAAAAAAGAAAAAAAAGAAAACTGGACCCGAGGCGGGTCCGGTGTTTCTGGAGCGGGCCGTGGCTAGTGGAATGCAGCAGTTCGGGCCAAACCCGCGGCTGGGCCGCGGGCCGGCGGTTCGGACCGGGTCGGCCGGGGTGAACCGGCCTGGTTGGGCCCCCTTGCGCTCGGGGGCCCGTATCTTCTAAACGGTGCGTCCGTTTGATGTGACGTTTGCGGCTGCGGGTTCTTGTTGGTGAGACGAACCTATCAAATTAAGTTTTGGGGGTTTTGGGTTCTGTGCCCGAAGATAGGTGACCTGAGGAGCTTTAATTTAATAATATTAAATTATTATTAAAGTTGCGACAGACGTGGCTTGCGATCCAGACATCCATTTGACGTGCCGTCAGAGGCACGGTGGCCCCAGAGCTGAGACGGTCCTTCCAAAGTTGGCTTGGAACATTTTCTGGTTGGTTTTGTTGCTCGGTGGCATGAAACGCTAAATGTGAATAATTAATTAACTAATTAATTATTGCGTCGGACCTAACTCCTGCTTGGGATGTCCGATTGATGCGCCGTTAGCGGCAACGTGACCCCAGTCCTCATGCGGACTTTTTGAGATGCTTTCCAAAGCGTTCGGGTTAGAGACAAGGTGTGGGCCCCAGAGGGCCTAGTTCGCACGTTTTACGGTGAAAACCCACTTTTTTCACCTGATATTCGTTTGGGGTGTTTGAGTACTCATTTCTGAGTGTTTTTTCGAGGGGATTGCAATGGCTCAATCTGCTCGCCTAAATTCGGGCCTGAGGCATGGGCCCCACAAGGTGGCTTTCAAACGTATGCTGCATTTTTTTTGACTTATGCTTCATAAGTCCGTTCAGGGAAAATGAATAGCGTATCCCGCGTGGTTATCAGCAAAGAACGAAATGGTATGATTTGTGTGATGTGTTTTGGGGTCGAGGTGTGGGCCCCACATGGCCCTGTTTGCGTATAACGCGGGGAGTTGCAGCCTCTACATCCGGAGTCCGTTTTAGGCGCCGCCAGCGGTGTTGTGACCCTGGCATTGAGACGAGGTTGACTGGGGTGGTTTCAGGCATTGAAGCTGGAGTTGAGGTGTGGGCTCCACGGGCCGTCTTTTGAGATGTGTGTAGCGTATTGTGACTTTTTCATCATGCGTCCGTTTGGGGCATATGAATAGTCGATTCAGAATTTTTTTCCGAGAGCATCGCGATGACACAGTTCGCGTGACCTCTTTCAAGACTAAGGTGCAGTCCCCATGAGACGCCGTATAGGCATAAAGCGGTGTTGAATAAATTTTCCATCAGGAGCCCGTTTCCAGTGAGTAAGTAGTCTATCTAACGTGTTTTTCCACAAGGATTACAACGATCTAACCTATTTGGGCATGAAGAGACTCTTTCGAGATCTCATTAAATTTAGAAACATGAAAGGGTGTTGGTTGGTGGTTCCTTTGATGCACTCCGAACCTACGCACAGTAGCGGTGTTGGTGACACCCAGTGATGGAACAGGTAGTGCGGAGACATCGGACCAGTTCCGGGTTTACCCACCAGCGGGGCTGGGCAGTGGGTTACCCATTGACCTTTAGGGTTTACCCTCCAGTGGGGCTGGGAAGTGGGTTACCCAATGAACTCTTGTGGTTTACGTTCCAACGGGGCTGGGCAGTGGGTTACCTAACGACCTTTTGTGGTTTACCCTCCAGCGGGGCTGGGTAGTGGGTTACGTGATGAACTGTTGTGGTTTACCCTCCAGTGTGGCTGGGCAGTGGGTTACCTAACGAACTCTTGTGGTTTACCCTCTAGCAGGGCTGGGCAGTGGGCTACCTGATGAACTTTTGTGGTTTACCCTCCAGCGGGGCTGGGCAGTGGGTTACCTGATGACCTGTTGTGGTTTACCCACCAGTGGGGCTGGGAAGTGGGTTACCTGACGAAATTTTTTGGTTTACCCTCCAGCGGGGCTGGGCAATGGGTTACCTGACGAACTCTTGTGGTTTACCCTCCAGCTGGGATGGGTAGTGGGTTACCCAATGACTTCTTTCTGACTCATCCCTTTCGATGTGGCTAGTCGGTGGATTTTCTCCGTTATTACCAGAGCGGGACCCTTGGTTGTATGATTCAGTGATGAGGCAGCTTTGGAATGCATGAATATTGGGCATCAGTGTTGGATATCCTTAGAATTGTTGGTGACTTTTCCTGGGCTGAGCTTGGAGATCGAGATCCCCTCACACACTCGTTCGAGTTTCTTGTTGAGCATATATATATACATCCTACTTTTGTTCCCACTCCTTGGGTTCAATTACTCTCCTTCTAGGAGGGGAGAAAACGCGCGGGACATGCCACGTGCTTTCCATGTCTAGTTCCTCTTGGTTGGACGAGCCTACTTCCTTTCTGTTGTCGGGTTGAGCTGCACTCTCTCTTTTGTACTCTTACACTGTTCTTGCTCCGTCTTCTGCTCACTGTCTTTAGTATCTCCTTTGTTATTCCCTCAAGATTTTGGGGCATCCTACTGAGTATCTTTATACTCACCCCTACTTGGGCTTTACCCGTACTTTGTGTGCCCTTGAAGATAACGAACAGGTCGATCGAGACTATGGAGGAGCGTAGAGGACACAGGAGCTTGGGATGCGTTCAGTGGATGTAGAAGGATTCCTGGGTGTGATACTCACCAGCTGTTTACTTTCATTTACCTATTTCCGGGTTGTGGAACATTTCTACTTGGGCTCATGTTTCCCCCTTTTTCTTTTCAGTTATCTTGTTAGCACTTTACTTGTACTGTGTAGAGGTCGATGTATGTATGTTGGTTTCCATTTTTTGTAGCAGTGTGGTATCTTTGTTTCTTTTATCTGCACTTTTGCATTGAGTTAGCTGTGTGTGTGCGTACAGTTTTCTACGCAAAGGTCTCCCCTAGTTTTTTGTGCCTTCGATTCTGGTCGCCAACCCTTGGCCTATGGAGGCGGGCTTGGGTTAGTTGCGGATCAAGCCCTGGTATGGGTTGGGTCGTGACAAAGTGGTATCCGAGGTGGTTCGTTCCTTGGGGCGTTGTTCGGACGTCCCTAAAAAGGAATTGGTTGAGTTTTGGGGCAATAGTGTCAACTTGTCTCAAGAGAGGCTCTCAGGCCAGGGAGTCCAGTGATGGTGTAGATGTTGATGTATCCATTCACCAGGACCCTAATAACTAGCTTGTCCACTCGGCACACTGAGACACTTATTGCAGGGAATTTGGTTTGTGAATCATATATGATTGAGTCTTTGACTGTCCTTCTTGAGTCAGCTCCCCATCATTGTTGATATATATATGCTAATTTGACCGCGGTACTCCTTTATCAGATTCAGGATGTCTCCGCGATGATAGCCAGCCAGGATACTAGCTCTGGTTCGTGATGATGACTCTGTGAGCGATGAGGCCTCAGTTCAAGATCCATCATACGATTACCCTTTCTCCAGGAGGACAGGCAGTAGCACCTCCACCTGTGGAGTAGCAGATAGTACTGGCAGCAAGGGTCGATGATGAGCGCAGGTTGGGCGTGCTATGTGAGTCTCAGCATCAGAGACCGTTGAGGTTCCATGGTGAGACATACCCTCAGACAGTGAAGGGTTGGCTAGAGTCGGTAGTTAGCCTCTTCAGGCTTGTTCGGGCACTGACAGGTTAGATAGTGGCTTTGAAAACCAGTCTTTTTCCACCAAGCAGTTTGGATTAGTAGAACCAGGGTTAGTTAGATGCACGATGAGTCGGTACTCTCATGGGATGACTTCTATTAGCTGTTTTTTGAGGAGTACTACCCCACCCACTTATGCTTTTTATGATTTTGAGAGCTGCTGGAGCTTCAGCGGGGAGTGATGGTAGTGGCTGAGTATGCGACTGGGTTCGTAGACCTTACTCAGTACTCTTTGGACATGGTCCATGATGGAAAATTCCTAGCATAGAAGTTTGAGAGAGGTCTCTATAGAGGAGATTCATGCCAGCTTAGTGCCCTTGTGCATCCTCACCCATCTCGGGGTGCTGGAGCAGGCACTGGTGACAAAGAAATTTCTGTCAGAGGGACGTCGATTGGCAAGGCCTTGACGCCAAGGGTCTCCCCTTTATGAGACTCAAACACATGGTCGGGGGGTATTTTAAAGCACCGAGATAGCCCATAGAGGCTTAGTGTTGTGTTTGTGATGTGTGAGGTCACGTGGCGTGAGACTATCCGACCAAATGTGTTGAGTCTTCCAGATAGTTGGTAGATGCGCCGCCACGACAGAGGCAATGTCGTGATAAAAAAACTCCCAGGTAAGGACAGGGTGGTCCCCAGGGAGGCGGTGTTGGAAAAAAAGTAGGATGAACTATGGTTGACGGACGACATTTTGAGGTCCTTCCACCACCACTAGGAGGCCCATGTGAGGCTCAGGGAGCTGACGGACGGGGCCGCAGGTGGCTGTGTGCTATGGATGTCTACGATCCTGCAACACAGTATATGACAATAGGTACACTCTGTGTGTTTCTAATTTTCCCAATAGAACTTTTTAGACACTTCCTGAGGTACTCTTTTCGTCTAGCTCCTTGTTCGAGGGGTTACCGAGGGTGACATAGGGCGTCGGTGTAACCCTATGTTGGTGTTGTCTGATGTAGCTTTGAATGCAAGGGAAAGAGGGGTTCTTCCCCCACTGAGACACATTTTTGTGATGCGATCAAAACCATGAGGGAGAGTCAGTTCCACCCAAAGAATATAGTATTAGGGTGCGGTGGATGAGTCCCTCTAACATGTGCATTCATGGCAGGGTTGTGTAGTGGAGTGTCAGAGCAGGTTCTTGATTTTCCAGTGGGGCTTTTCTACTTGACCTCCCTTTGCTTGAGGTTCCACTAGTGGGTTTGGAAGAGTGCCTATTATGAGGATTACTCTCCTTACAAGATGGGAAAATACACGTGGGGTATGCTACGTGATTTCTATGTCTAGCCTCTAGTGGTTGGATGAGTTTGCTCACCTACCCTATTCGTTGGTACCTCGCATGCTAAACGTCAACCTTGATACAATTATCAAGTACTGGTCGAGGTGATGGACACCCCATAAACAGAACTACATGATTCACTATGTGGTGCTAGTGGTGGTAGTCCTTGCGCTGAGAATGTGGAGATGCTATCTTCCGGGAGAGCGCTTTGTGGTTCGCTCAGACCACCAGTTTCTCAGGTGCGTCCTCACCCAGAGAGACTTGAACCTGAGGCGACGGTGTAGGTTGAAATTTCTACAGGACTATGACTTCGAGGTAGTCTATGTTCCAGAATATGGAAGTGTTGTAGCAGGTTCCCTCAGCAGAGAGCCTCGGTTGTGATGCACCAACTGTGAAAACTTGTGTGACCAGATATCCTTGGGTGTTTTACCAGATGGGTATTCTGAAGGAGGGAATCACGAGGGCATGTTCTAGGAACAAAACGTGATTTCAGTCATGACAAAGCATGAACCATCACTTCGGTTCGCGTGTTTTGCCAACTTGGTGTTGTGGAAGTTTCCTTGGGAGTGGGAGAGCTAGGTGTGAGCTCTGTATCCCGAGTTGTTTTTCCTAGTTTTTCTTTTTGGGGAAGAAAAGATTGAAGGAGGTAATGATGTAAGAACCCAGTTTTTGGGACTCTAAGACTGGAAAATTTCTTGATGTCATTCCAGAGTAGGGCGTTCAGACGACATGCAATTCCGAGGCCCGGTGTGCCCGGAATTAATTATATAAAAATGTTAAGTGTTTTTATATTACGAACATGTGGTTAACTAAAGAAAATGTGATGTCTCTTAGATGGTTGTTTGGATCGGAAATCCAAGACCACATTTGGGTCCAGAACATGCTGTTTACCCTAGGTGGGGTGTAAAAGTTTTGGGCGAGGGCCTGCTGTGGGAGATGTCACCTAGGGGAAAAACCGTAATTTTAAATTAATGGCTTAATTATTATTATCACTGGCATCCTTTTTGAATAACTTTTAGACAGAGTCTCAGAATATAAATCCAAGACTTCCTTTGGGTTCGAAATGGGGCGTTTTGCCTAGGCGCGACATAAAATGAGCGGGCGCAGAGATTTCGGAATCCGCACCTGTTAGCGGGGTTTCTGAGAGTTATACATTACAAGTGTTGGAATTAGGGGGGGAATCCATTTTCCCCTTCTTCCTCTGTCTCCCTCTCCTTATCTCTCTCTCTCTCATCCGTTCTTCGGTGTTCTTCATCATTCTTCATTAGATCAAGGAGCGATCTTCGCCGAGAATTCGGCAGATCAAAGGTGGAGCGCAACGAAGGCATCACCAATGATGAACAGATCCAACGAGGTTGGATTTCTTATAATTTTAAGTTCCAAATCACATTTTTAAATTAAATATCCATCTTTTTCCATTTGTTTCATCATTTTATTTATATTCATTGATGGATGCACGAACACAACCATCGATCTATGTTTGGAACCCCGTTCTTGGTTCCATTCTTCGCGAACACCCGCTATAATTTTCGGATGTGTCAATCGACTGTCGAATCATCGATCAAAGGTAGGCGTTGTGAAGGTCTCGTCGTAGGGATCACAATAACGTCCTCGGATTTGGAATTGGGTGTCTGATCGAGTCATGGTGATCCACCAAAGGGACCATCGGAGTGGGCCGGCAAGAGTAGCCGGTGGCTACGCGTGGCAGCGGCGGTGTGTCGAGCGGCCGGAGGTCGAGCCGGAGTAGCCGACTGTTCGAAGGCGGAGCGGGGATCCGGGCAGCGCAATCGACCTGTGTGGAGGAGGCGCTGGGGCATGGCTTCAGTGCGGTGCACAAAGAGTGAGGCCGAGCTTCAGAGGGTGGCGTCGGCGGAACCCAGCAACGGAGCTGGGCGGTGCTGGTGCAGAGAGGCGGCGCGGGCTGCAGCGAGGCGCGGCGGTGCGCTGCAGGGGGTGCCGGCCCGTTGCGGTTGAAGGGAGAACCCGAGGCGGTCAGCGCCTCGGGCGTACGGAGAAAGCCAAGACCCGTTCTTTTCGGGTCCTGCTGGTGCGTCAAGGGAGACCGGACAAAGCCGGTCTACTAGGGGAACAAGGACCCGTGAATCACGGGTCCTTCTAGGTGACGCGGCGGAGACCGACCAACTGGACGATCCGTTTTTAAGAAGAAAAAAAAAAGAAAACCGGTCCTGCGGCGGGTCCAGTTGTAACGCCCCGACCCCAGTTACCCAGAGTCGGTGCATTATTACATAACATTGGCATGATCACAAGAAATATCAAGTCTTGAAAGTCCGATTAGTTTAGTAGCCTTGGAATAACTAGATACATTCATAAAGTTTACATTACATCATAAAATGAAAAACTATAATAATATAGTCTCCATAGTCCACACTCTTATCCCCTCATACTATCCCTACATGTCATTCATAAAATACTTCTTTACATCCTGGGAAAAATAAAACATACAAATGGGTGAGCTTAAATGCCCAGTAAGGATAACAATATAGTGGAAACTTTCATAAATAAGCATAAACATTTAAGGCAATGTATAACTAAAACAAAAGCCTTTTAAAACTTGAACTTCAGCATAATATGGCAGAAATAAAATTAAATAATTCCATATACTTATTCACATGGATATTCTACTAGTCGAATAATCACATGCAATATAAATAACCACTTTCATAATGATGGAATGCATAATTCCAGACTATCATAACCACATAGTCAAGGCCTCGTGCCAAGACTATAAATAAGATTTTGTCAAGGCCTCATTCCAAGACACTAGTTTGTCTCATGAGACCTACCGATGCATCGAGGAGCTATAGTGGGCTCCACCCGTCACTTACTAAGTCCAATGCATTCCTCATACGAACAGGTTTAATCATAACATAAACATTCGTATTAAAACTAGCATATGAAATGTCAATACTTTCTCTATAAACCATGAATGGTATACAAATAACACATCCACAGTCAAACACATCACAAAAACATCAATACAATATGGAAGTTTTGTATCAACTTCAAATAATCTTAAAATCCATCAAAGGATGTTGACATAGATGAAATCAAAACTATTTGAGAGAAATATCTCTTTTTTTGAAATCATTGAAAAGTCACAGATTTATAAAGAAAGTAATTTAAAAGAGATTTTTGAATCAAAGTGTCTCATACCACTTTGAAAATTTTGAAGAGAAATATCATGCCCATATAAATAAATCCTTAAAATCATTTTGAAAATATGGGCATTAATTAAAAATATTTAGAAAGATAAATCTTTAAAACATTTAAAATTTGGATCTTGATAAAGATTACCTTTTACAAATTCTTAAAATATTCATTTTGAAATAATTTAAAAGTCACATAATTATAAAATAAAACATTTAATTTCAAAATATTCTTATAATATTGTAAGGGAAGCTTCAAAGGTGTAAAATTGGTGGAGAATAACCGCACCCGCTGTATAAGTTAAAAAAAAGACATTCTTACCTTAATTCTTTCGAAAAGGTTAAAAAGGGCCTTATTTGTAAAATGATGGAAATATTCCTTTATAAACTTCTTATAAAAAGTAAAAAAGGGTAAAAATGACTTTAACCCATATTCTGTAAAATAGTAAAAATGTTTTGAAATACATTTTTAAGAAACATGGATGTGGATAATAAAGAGGTCCCCGTAGATAATTACTTACAAACAACCTCGGATAATGAAGAGATTGTGAAATAACCCTTACCTTGTACTTTTACTTGGTTGATGGTAGGTTAACCTCCTGTATAATGGTGAAATAATTTTTATTGAATTATAAAATAATCATATATATTAATATGATATCATATATGATCTTTTAACATCGCTTTGTAATAAAATCTTAGTATTATCGTCGTTTTGGGTGTTAACTTACTCATTTTCTTTTATATGTTTTGTTACATAAGCCGTGTTTTTTATGGATATGTTGTATCATATTAATATCCAGAATGATATCAAGTCCTTAAACATTACTTTTAACCATCAAACAATAATTATTCTTGAATGGATATGATGGGGAAATGAATCTCATCACGTTCGTGGAGACGGTAATCCATACGTACACACGAACACTACTTCAATTTCATTTTTCATTTTAAAAGGAATCAAAACCAAATGATAAATAGGTATATAATTATTCCAGTATAATATAATATCTTATATGTGTTACTTAAGTTCATTAAAACCATCCTTTATACATTCCATGTATGGTATGAACGAGTCATATCGCTTGGAGGGGGCGGTAGTCCGCACTTCCTCAAATGAAATTATCATATATATATACAACATGAAATGAATAATGGTATGATATAAAATGGAATTACAGAAGATTATATATAAAATAAATATCATTAATATAATATTTAATTATAGTGCCATCATAATTGCCACCAAGAGAGGTGGTAGGAGATAATTGAACAATCATCGCTTCGTGAGGCGTTTGGTTGCCATCCACAGAAACATTATGTTCTTCACCCATTAGATGGAGGTGTGTGTAAGTGTAGTTATAATACTTCTAATAAAAATATCCTAATATATTTAGGATACTGGTTTTTTTACAAAATAAAATAATAATAATAGTTTAGGGGTTGGAGAAGTAAAATAAAAGAAAAGAAGCTAAGAGAAATCGTTACCTTTAATTTGGGTAACTCCCTTTGGTTTGAACCAAAAAGGACTCTTGAAGTGCCTTTTGCCTAAGGTAAGGCTTCTAAGAGGAGTAGAGGGATGTAGGTAGCTTAATTGGGAAGAGTTTGGATGAGAAAAAAAGTCTTGAGAGGTGTGAGGAATTGGTTAGAAGTGGTGTCCTTTTATAAGGGAGAGGAGGGGCACCTTTTGAAAAGCTAGAAATATTATTTTATAATAAATTCATATTCAGTTTATAATAGATCCAAAGTGGATTATTAAAAGTCTAAGGTGGGTATGGGTCAAAAAAAACTCAACCAATAGAATTTAGATAGGTTTGGGTCATTATATTAACCTAATCTTTTAGTTTTAACTCTTAGTTAATTAGTTTGACACTTACCATGTCACTTTGTATTTTTATATTATATAGTTAATAAACTTACTATATACCTCCAAGAGACCTCCAAGTGTTCCATTAATGATACAAATATAATGATATAAGTCTCTTGGATGAACCTTAGATTTTTAGGAATTTAATATCAATTAATAATATAATATTTGTTTTAAAAACTCTTTTATGTGAATTTTGACACTATTCAATAATTGATTTTTGTTAGTCTTAACAACTTTATTAATTAGAAAAAAATTCATTTAAGAAATACTAACATGTCATATTAATCTATAAAATTCGTGTAATTCATTAAAAGTATCAAATTATATTTATTTGGGTATTTATAATATCAATTATTTTAATATTTCACTAATAAGGTAATTACTTCATCATCATTGTGTCATAAATAAATTAAATTATGTAATTTCTAAAAATTATAAATAAAATACCATTATGTAGGAATGTTTTTTATATTTATAATTAATATTTATAGTTGAAAATCCAATATATATAACCCTATGTAAAAAATTATTTTTCTAAAAGATATATGCTTATGTCATTTTTGTATTTACTTTAACTTAATTAATATAAAGTATCATTATCACTTACAAGTGGATCCATGGGGTCCCAAAATCGACCCAAAGATGCCCATGGTCGGACATGTATCAACCAATAGGGTTAAGACACATTTTAGGGTAGTTTATTATTATTATAATATTATTGTTTACCCTTATTTACCGGATTTACCCTTTAACCATGGTAAATAAAATATTTACCGAAGTAATTATTCAAAATGACTAAAAATGAAATTTTCCTATTTACACAATTTGGACATCCTGATTCCAAATATGGAGTCCATTTTTCCAAATTCAAAACACATAAGTGGCAGAAATTAATTTAAAATTAATTCCCGCTGTCAAAACAAAATGCGTGTTTTTAAGAGATAATAACTATCAAAAGATTGACACTTGTTTATGTCCGGTTTAAATGTGAAATTATGTCCAATGAACAAAATTGTATTAAATGGTAAAAATATATTCTAAATATACTTTAAAACCACTCAAATTCATAATTTATCACTATTAATTATTTTGATTAAAACAGTTGTTTTTAATAAAAATTTAGTAATTTTCACTATTCATCAAAATATAAAAGTTATCCAAAAAGTACCAAAATTTCATCCTAGGATAATTTTGATATTACGAATCCAAAAATGAAGTCCATTTTGAAAGTTAAAATGTATATAATTTCAAAAAGTGGGTATTACTATTCATAACGGCTACTTTGATTGGTCGCGGTGTGTTAGAATCTCGAAGTTGCGTACAACACACGCTACTGTATTATTCAAAGTGAAGCGTACCGTGGAAGCTCAGGGTGTTACACCGGTGTTGCTAGAGTGGACCGTGGCCAGTGAGCCGCGGTGGTTTGGGCCAGACCCACTACTGGGACGTGGGCCGGCGGTTCAGACCGGGCCGACCGGGGTGAACCAGCCCTGTTGGACCCCTTGCCCTCGGGGGGCTGTATCTTCTAAACGACGCATCCGTTTGACACTCCGTTTATGGCTGCGGGTTCGTGTCAGCGATATGAACATATCAAAGTAAGTTTCAGGGTTTTTTGGTTCTATTCCCAAAGACGGGTGACCCGAGGATCTTTAATTTAATAATATTAAATTATTATTAAAGTTGCGACGGACGTGGCTCGCGAGCCGGACGTCCTTTTGACGTACCGTCAAAGGCGCAGTGGCCCCGGAGCTGATATGGTCCTTCAAAAGTTGGTTTGGAACCTTTACGGGTTGATTTCGTTTCTCGGTGGTACGAAATGCTAAATGTGATTAATTAATTAATTAATTGTTGCGCCGGGCCTAACTCCTACTTGGGATGTCCGATTGACGCGACGTCAGCGGCAGTGTGACCCCAGTCCTCATGCGGACTTTTTGAGATGCTTCTCAAAGCATTCGGGTTGGAGACAAGGTGCGGGCCCCACATGGCCTAGTTCACACGTTTTACAGTGAAACGTCACTTTTTCACCCGGCATATATTTGAGGTGTTTGAGTACTTGTTTCGGAGTATTTTTCCAAGGGGATTGCGACGACACAATCCATCTGTCTAAATTCGAGCCCGAGGCATGGGCCCCACAAGGAAGCTTTCATACGTATGATGCGTTTTTTTGACTTATGCTTCATAAGTCCGTTCAGGGAAAATGAATAGCCTATCCCGCATGGTTATCAACAAGGAATGCAAATGGTAATATTTGTGTGATGTGTTTCGGGGTCGAGGTGTGGGCCCCATAGGGCCCCGTTTGCGTATAACGCTGGGAGTTGCAGCTTCTACATCCGGAGTCCGTTTTAGGCGCCGCCAGTGATGTTGTGACCCTGACATTGAGATGAGGTTGACCGAGGTGGTTTCAAGCGTTGCAGCGTACTGTGACTTTTTCATCATGCATCCATTTGTGGCGTATGAATAGTCGAATCAGATTGTTTTTCCGAGAGCATCGCGATGGCGTAGGTCACCCGGCCTCTTTCAGGATGGAGGTGAGGGCCCCACGAGATGCCATATGGGCATAAAGTGGTGTTGAATAACTTTTCCATCGGGAGCCTATTTCCAGCGAGTAAGTAGTCTATCTCGCGTGTTTTTCCATGGGGATTACAACGATGTAACCTATTTGGGCATGCAGAGCCTCTTTCAAGATCTCATTTAATGTGGAAACATGAAAGGGTGTTGGTCGGAGGTTCCTTTGACGCACTCCGAACCTACGCATGGTAGCGGTGTTGGTGACACCCAGTGATGGAACAGGTAGTGTGGAGACATCAGACCAGTTCCGGGTTTACCAACCAGCAGGGCTGGGCAGTGGGTTACCCATTAAACTTTAGGGTTTACCCTCCAGCGGGGCCGGACAGTGGGTTACCCGACGAACTCTTGTGGTTTACCCTCCAGCGGGGCTGGGCAGTGGGTTACCTAACAACCTTTTGTGGTTTACCCTCCACCGGGGATGGGCAGTGTGTTACCTGACGACCTGTTGTGGTTTACCCTCCAGCGGGGCTGGGCAGTGAGTTACCTGATGAACTCTTGTGGTTTACCCTCCAGCGGGGCTGGGCAGTTGGTTACCTGATGAACTTTTGTGGTTTACCCTCCAGCGGGGCTGGGCAGTGGGTTACCTGACGACCTATTGTGGTTTAACCTCCAGAAGGGATGGACAGTGGGTTACCTGATGAACTCTTGTGGTTTACCCTCCAGCGGGGCTGGGTAGTGGGTTACCTGACGACGTCTTGTGGTTTACCCTCCAGCTAGGCTGGGCAGTGGGTTACCCGACGACTTCTTTCTAACTCATCCATTTTGATGTGGCTAGTCGGTGGCTTTTCTTCGTGATTACCAGAGCGGGACCCTTGGTTGTACGATTCAGTGATGAGGCATATTTGTCATGCATGACTGTTGGGAATTAGTGTTGGATATCCTTAGAACTGTTGGCGACTTTTCTTGGGCTGAGCTTAGAGATAGAGATCCTTTGACACACTCGTTCGGGTTTCTTGTTGAGCACATATATATACATCCTACTTTTGTTCCCACTCCTTGGGTTCAGTTACTCTCCTTCTAGGAGGGGAAAAGACACACGAGGTATGCCACATGCTTTCTGTGTCTAGCTCCTCTTGGTTGGATGAGCCTGCTTCATTTCTCTTGTCAGGTTGAGATGCACTCTCTCTTTTGTAATCTTACACTGTTCTTGCTCCATCTACTGATCACCGTCTTTAGTATCTCCTTTGTTTCTCCCTCCAGCTTTTGGGGCATCCTAATGAGTATCTTTATACTCACCCCTGCTTGGGCTTTTCCCGCACTTGGTGTGCCCTTGCAGACGACGAACAGGTCGATCGAGACTACATAGGAGTATAGAGGACACAAGAGCTTGAGCTGTGTTCAGTGGATGTAGGAGGATTCCCGAGTGTGAGACTCACCAGCTATTTACTTTTGTTTACCTGTTGCCGAGTTGTGGCACCTTTCTAGTTGGGTGCTTGTTTTGCCCCTTTTTTTGTTCAGTTATCATGTCAGCACTTTACTTGTACTATGTAGAGGTCGATGCATGTATGTTGGTTTCCCTTTTTGTAGCAGTGTGGTATCTTGCTTTCTTTTATCTGCACTTTTGCATTGAGTTATCTGCGTGTGGGTGTACAATTTCTTAGGCAAAGGCCTGCCCTAGCTTGTTGTGCCTTCGGCGCTGGTCGCCATCCCCTGGCCTATGGAGGCGGGCTTGGGGTAGTTGCGGCTTAAGCCCTGGTATGGGTCGGGTCATGAAATGAATTCCATGGATGGAATCACTTGGAAGCTGATTTATGTACCCTTGAATGATACTTTCACTCCTTATATGGATTTTCAAAGACATACTCAGAGGGTATATCACTATATACACCGTGAGTGATACTTGGACTCCTTATATTGATTTACAAGGATGGAATTGAAGAGAATATCACTATATTATCCATGAGTGACACTTGATCTCCCTTTATGGACCTCTAAGGATATACTTAGTGGATGGTGAATTTATACCACACCTAGAGTGATACTAGGGTTCCTATGAGGAATTCCTAGGATGGGATTGTAAGGTGACGAGTTCATATTCTTCCTGGAGTGATACCTGGGTTCCAAATTATTAATTATAAGTATGAGATTAGGTTTATTTTTAATCCTAATGAATTAATTACAATATGTGACTACCAAGATAAAGAGCAAGCTTGGTTTCAGTCAGAGCCTTACATTTTATAATGGCTTGATTATACATATCTTGGTCAAATATGATACATGATGGAAGCTCGGGCTACGATCAAGGTCTCAAGAATTTATTATAATTAAATCATGATATATTTTTTACTTAGAGATAATCCATATTAGGCTGAAGTAGGTAGAAAAGGATGGGTGTTCGATGGAAATTAGACCTATGTGGGTTATTTATTTACCACATTTCATTTATAGATTTTACTGTTACCTGCACACTATCTATTTCATATTAATGGCCTAGATGAAATTATACACCACTGGTGGTGGCCTACTGAGTATATCTCACACCCTGTTCGGGCTTCCATTTGGTACCCAAACAAACTCCATGGATATAGATAGGGATAATGGAAAGTATCTTTCTATGGATACTTTATTACTTTTCTAGTATGGTGTTAAGGGGTATAGGACTGAGCCTATGCTCGAGATACTACCAGAGATAGCCTTGGTTGATTTGTTCATTTTTGTAGATCATGTTGTATATGCATATTCCCTTGAACCCTTTGTATTACTTTTTTCATAGCATTCCATGATCATCATTTTTTTATATGACACTGATGGATGGGATTAATTGGTTTTTTATATGGTGGATTATTACTCTTCCATTGTTCAATTATCATTTATGCTTCTGCTATTAATTGATATGATTACACCAGTGTGATACACTCTGATCATGAGGGTATATTATTCTCAATGTTTCACCATGGACCCTTACTACTTTTCAGTAGCCTATGGTATATGATGTGGTCTTCTTAAGGTCATGTGGCCAACTGGGTTTAATCACTTCTGAGTGAACCGGGTTCAGGACATCACACCATTAGTTTGTTTCAGACACTCCAAAAACACTGAGAGAAAAAAAATGTTTTGATATATGTTTTTATAGAGAAATATTATTATATATACCTTAATACTGATCAAGTTATAGAATTTAATAGGCTTATTGTGCTCATAGAATTTCTTCATACCATGATCTTGATGATATTTAAACACCACCCTATCATAAGAAAATTTTCTTTAAAACATAATATAAAATATATAACTTGAATTTTATTTGTAAAATACTGAATTTAGTTTATTAAAAATTGATAAACCTCATCACGTGTGGTCAATTATTTGGGAATCCATTCATTTAATCCAAAAAATAAATCATTAGAGTGTCTAATTTGATTTTAATGAGAAACCAATGTTCCTTAAAAAATAAACAGGAATAAGTAATGAAAGAAATGAAAATATATTTTATATGATTATATTTTAGAGTTTTACCCCTGCATTATGGGTATTAATAAGCTTCCATCATTTGTAATTTTCCTTTCCAACATTGTGGCCATTTTTTTTACTATTTTTGAACATTCATCTTCCTATAAGGAATTTTTTTGTATAGAAGTGATGTGAGGACTAATGAGTCCAATTTTCTGCTCACAGGGTTTTCCCTTCAAATAGTACTGATATATATGCTTTTAAAAAAATATGAATAGTACTTAACTATAATTAACATAGTAGAAAAAATATTGAGAAAATAGTTTATGAAAAATCACCTCATGTATACATTTACAACTGAGACTCCTAGAAATCCATGTTAGAGGATTTCATCTACATTCTCTAGAATAAGAAAGTCTATAATGACATCTTCATACATTTTCTCTTCAAAATAAATGATGGTCATGTCACCATATTTGAACATTGTACCCCCATGAACTTTTAATATTAGTAGATGTATAATTTGAATGCGTAGGGTAAAGGTAATCTATAGGTATTTTTGACTGATTGGTTGATCCTTTATATTTTTTTGATTTGACCTTTTGTTTCTCCTTATATTTCTCTATTTTTAATGAAATTATTTGGTTTAGTCCTTTTTCATTAATTTTTAAATATTTTTCATAAAAAATAAATTATAAATGACATATCTCCTTATTGTAATATATATTTACAAGATCAAACAACTAGGATATTAAAGTTACAATAGAAAGTGCAACCATGTGAACATCTATATTATCAGGGGGAATAAGTAACTCTATGATTAGATCATGAACTATGTGAATCCCTGCTCTCACATGATCTTTTGGAATCTATTTATTATGTAGAATATATCCTTGAATATTTTATGTTGTACCCATCATAATAAGATGACAAGTGTGTGCTGATAGATATAAATGAAAATCAAATTCATCCTATAGAATATTAGTATAGAAAAGGTATCAGTATCTACCTAATTCACATTTCACAGAAACAATTATGAAAAAATATATTTCCTTTAGTAAGGTAGACCTTTGAGGAGAATGAATCACCTCAAAGCTAGGGGTGGATCTTCATGTAATGGTTGTTGTTATATTGCTTATTCTCTTTGATTTCTTCCCATAACATTCTCTAACAACTCAGACTACTAATTAAGTTTTTCTTATATAGCATTTATTTTTGTCTGAATATCCTCTATTTTTTTTATCTTTATACCCTTATACATTTCTTTTCTAAAAATATGATTGAGGTGACACTGAAAAACCCACACCTCTGATGTGACCATATTGTTCCGGCTTCTTTAAGGCCACTAAAAGTAGTCTTTCATTAGGTACAACCAATGGTGATTCTTATGTCTAAAATGAATAAAAAATATAAGAAAATAATTATTCATTGTTATGTAATACTGATTTAAATAAGAACATTTTTTTTATTATGTTATACTTACACATGATTCCTATACTTTGTGTGTGTTTTCATCTATTAATATTCTGAATTTATTTACATGGGCCTCCTTCCATAGCACATGAAATGGGATGGAAGTGAATTTTTATTTTAATTCATCAATATTAATATCAAAAAAGGAACATAATTATATTATCATTTCATTGAACATAAATATATTTCTATATATTTATAATACCTACCATTTTTCTTCAAGTGAAGTGAACCCATCCTTGATTTTCGATAGGGGTATGTTTGTTTTGATGCATGCTGCTTATTTACAGCACTTAGTTTATATTTCATAAATTAAAAATTCTTAATCAAAGTGATTAATACTTTTATTTTCAAGTAAAGTGTCACTAATCATAATTTTATTGAAATGATGCCTCCTTATGATGGCCAATCATAAAGTATCACCAATCATAATTTTACCCTAATATCTCCCCAAATTAGTTCCTTAATCATAGGAAAAACATTGTACCATGTATCTATATTAATCAACACATGAATTCGAGTGGTGACACCAATGTAAATAATGAAAATGGACTTGTTGGGGTTAAGATGATAGTCATGTACATTCCATCCAACCTTGAATTTTATTCTTATATTTCTTTAATTAATAATTTTGTAACACTATTATGCTATGATAATCCTATTTTTTCTAGGGAATAGGTTGCTCACCTTCTATTATTTCCTTGGTTTCAACATCATTAATATTTTTTTCCTTAGGATTGGTAGCATCAACATGTAGAGAAACTAGTTGTTCCTCTGTATTGGTAGCATTAATATATTGAGAAACCTATTGTTCCTTAGGATTGGGAGCATCAACATGTGGATAATCCATTATCAACATAAGTGGTTGAACATTTAATTTAGATTATGTAAATATAGTAGTGAAAAAATAATAATATGAGGTAACATAATGTATATAACAAAAAATATAACATGGTTATTGAAATATTTTTTTCTTGAAATATTGAAGGGATTTGATCCCTCTATTGAGTATCCAAATCCCCTCATTGTGGTCTTCTCTAACATACAAGACCCCATATACATTGGGACTTCTGCAAAATGATTACGACATCCCAATAAAAGGGTCATCCATAATTGAATTAACATCTGACCCTATAATGGTTTTGGTTGATAATAAAATAATTGACAACTTCCTGTTTGCAGGATCTAAGACATAAAATACTTGTACAACTTGTGATGTCATTATGAATAGTTCATATTCATACCCTTACTTATTGAAATCTGATTTCACGAATCCCAATTCATCGATTTTAACCACACTCCTATTATCAACCTAATTTCATTGAAAAATTTCACTTGGAATGCTTTATAATAAAACTCCCATATTTTTTTTGATAATGAAAAAGTATGATATATTCACATAAATTGAATTTTTATCCTTGGTACCAAATACATGAATCGATTTATCTATAAGAGTAACTCTACTATTTTTCATGGTACTGTGTTCATCGTGTTCCTTTGTATAGAATATATAACCATTAATTACATAACCATTATATGACAATACATGAAAACTTACTACTCTTTCTAGTCATCGAAGTCATTCTAAAATTGAATTTTGATTTTCAGTTGACTCCTTAAAAATATGGTCTCAAAACCATCCTATAAACTATAGATTACGTGTATTTGATATCTAGATTTATCCCTTTATGGATTAAAATCACTAATAATTACTTTATGACTTTCAACATATGGTTAAACCTCTAAATCATTATGTAAAAGATAAAGGTGATCCTGCTCTCACTCTGTAATGATAATTGTGATAACATTTATTTAAGAAATTCCTTCGCCTAGAAGTTATCTGCTATGATTAGATTTTGGTAGACCAATGTTTTCCACATCGACCAGGTATTCAGTACAAAATTTAATGGTTTCCCTAATAATATACCTCTCTACAATACAACCTTCTGGTTGAATTCAAATTTTTATATAACCTTTAAAAATATTCATATAATACCCTATGGGCTACATCCATCCATAATGTACAGAACCACATAGAAGGATCTCTCTAACCAAGTGAACCATCTAGTGAACCATCATATCAAATAATGATGGTGGGATGAACACCTCAAATTCACATAATATGACAATAATTTTCTTTTCTATATTTAGAAATTTCACCAGGTCTATAACTTTAATGAATATATATTTGAAAAAGAAACAAATCTTGTTTATTGTATGATATATGTTTTTAGAAAAAATGCAATGTAAAGTTACAGACATTAGATCTTTCATCAAAACATGATAGTCATGTGTTTTTTGGCCCTTTAACTTTAAATCAACCATTGAAATGATATTACTGATAATTGATAAATACCCATATAAACCTTTAAAATATTTAGGATGTTATAAAAATGATATCTATCTTTCTTGTAAAGAGTGTAAATAGCTCAAAGAAAAAAAGATCATCTTTCACACTTCACTGGTGCTAACTCTTCCCGTATCCCCATGTTAATCATGTATAACCTTGCCTTAATGTTATCATTTGTTTTTTCATGTGAATTTAGTAACATTCCAATGAATCTATCACATACATTTTTTCCCACATGCTTGACATCAATAAATTTTTTGATGTACAAACAATTCTAGAACAATAATTAAAAAAAACTGATTTTTTTTCAATTGGTTTTCATAAGGTTTTTCAAAGAAGGTTTACCAAAAGTGGTGGATATATCCTTTACTTTCTCAAATAGTTTATCACCTCTTAGTGAATATGAGATGTGACTTCTTATGAATCCCATCAAATAATGTTGTCCAATATCATTATTTATGTTGTCAGGGTATAAATCAATGATGTCCTAGAAACACAGTCTTCAAAAAATGTTTCAACCTAACCAAGTGTATACCTTGTTCACAAATGGTACACCCTTGAGTTCCTTTAATTTTATATCCTAAAAAATTTCCATAAGTAGGAAAGTCATTTATTATCCCATAAAACATGGATTTCAATGTCAAATATTCATATCTGTAAGCATCATACAATGTAACACCTGAATCCCACATTAATTTTAGATCTTTGATCAATGGAATCAAATAAACATCAATATCATTACCCAGTTGTTTTGGTCCTAATATATGTAGATACAAAATAATTTATTTTTACTTAATGAATAACCTTGATGGAAATTTATAATTTACCAACATATCTAGCCATGTATTATGAGTGCTACTTTGTAAACCAAAATGATTCAATCCATTTGTAGATAGCGCATGATGAAGGTTTCTCAGCTTGTTTCCAAAATTTAAGATACTAATGATCAATTTTCTTCTATTGAGGAGAGTCTTCTAGTTAATGAAGTTTCCTATATTGATTTCTTATATCTGTGTGTCACGTCAATTTCCTTATAGTCTTCCCACTTACATATAGACACCTAAACCTTAGAATGATTGAAAAATACCATAAACATTTAGAAGTACTTAATTAATATTTATTGTATTGAATCACACCATAATTTTAGCATTTTTATGTGATTCATAGTCCTTGTGAAATAGTATAAATTCATTTGGAAAGACATGTATTCTTTCATATATCACACCCATTAAATGTAACATTCATTTAACATTATATGTTTAGCAAGGAAGATCATCATTTTATGGTAGAATATCATTCAAGAGAGAAAGTAATTCATTAAATATGGAATCACTCTATCCATTTTTATCTCTTACATTATATATCTTCAATATGGTTGAAAATATTGTATATTTAGTATAACCAGTATACAATGAAGTCTTTGAAAAACTCTTTAAATTATGAAATAGTTTTAGAAAATCTAAAAGTTCATATTAAAATGTCATTTTCATTTACTCAATATGATCTTCATCATAATTTACACCTATAATCATATCCTTGATAAGATATTCGTCATTATTAAAACCTATAATCATATTAGATGATCCACAAAACGAAGTGTTATCTTAGTCACTAGATACATTCAGTTCTTATCCATGTTTAGCCCAAAATTTACAACTCTGATCTATTATGTGAGAGATCAAATGTTCTTACAACTCCTATAGACTAATTAATCTTGAATAAAAACAATGAAAACACATAAAAAAGATTTTATAAGGGTCATATATACTATCTTTTGCAAACATGATGAACTCTTTCACCCTATCCTCAAACTATTTTGTCATAGAATGGGCATTAATCTATTTTAGATTCATATCCATTCTATTTGATTCAGTAATATTCATAATTTAAAAAATAAATAAATACACATAAGGCATGAGTTTAGAATCCTAAAAGGATATTCTTAATATATACAGACTTATAGTCATTATATTTGATATAAATTTTCATTACGTCAAAAACTTATCAAAACATATAAATATTGATAATGATATAAATTTAAAGTATTATAACACTTATTTTTTTATTACAAGAAGTCACATATCAAAAATCATTTTTTGAATTGGATTCATCAAGGGATATAATAATGTAAAATTTTAAAATAGAGATCATCATCTCCAGTCAGTTCACTTTTTGAAAGGGCATCTAGGTCATCAGAAGTCATTGGAGGTCACCTTTAAGAAAAAATACTTACAAAAAAATTAGATTATTTAAAGTATGAAAATCATATAGTATATTTGAGTTGTCATGCATATAACTTGGTTAATTGTGAATGATATTGTTTTTAGAGCATAATCCCAAATTAATATATGAAGCACAATCTTAAAATCATCATTGGTTGAACCACATTTAATAATGTTTTTTCTTTTAATACACCATTATATTATGGTATTTCCAGATGAGTGGGTTATGATACAATACCACACCCCTTAAATAATTAGTAATATCCTCACTCTAGTATTCACTTCTTTAATTTGGTTAAAAAAATTTAAGAACATTTCTAAGATTATTTTTTACATAGTTATTGGATATTTTTGAATATTTCAATGATTTGATATTTTTGTTTCATTAAAACTACATATTTACATATACTAAAATCATCCATGAAGGTAAGAAAATACCATAAACCACCACTTTATTGTGTACTTGTTGATCCACACACATATGTGATGTTATAACAAAGCCTGTGTTTTGGAAAGAATTAATCCTTCTCTCTTAGTGCATATTGTTTTCCTAGTGTGATGTAGGTAACTTCATGCACAATGTGATGATATAATGTGATGGTTTTTTTTTCATGGAAGATTAATGATTTATATAAAATATAAATTAATATCAATATATAAACACACACACACATTTAAGAAAACATCATATCTCATGTCATGATTCTTTAAAAAAACCATTAATCATACTCTTCGATCATTATCATTTAAAATATAGTAACTAGTTTGACCTAAACCATAGCGTAATGAACAATCTTGAATATATTAATATTTATAAGGCCCACAATTATTAATAACATTAAAAATATTGAATTCTTATCTAAAAATTACCAAAGATCTGAATTCACAACCTAATTGATAAAAACAATTTTCATTCCACTAAACCCCATTTAAATTTTCATGTAAAATCAAATAATAGTTTTTTTAAAATTATTTTGGAGGTAATATCAATCTATAGTCTGTATACAAAGAGGAATAACAACCCAAAAATTGAGAAAATAGACCAAGAATAATAAACCAATATGACAAGAAGAAAATGAACTTACAAAAATCATGATAAATAATCTTGAAATATCACATCTTCAGTTTTGAGTTTCGATTTGTAAAAAAAAAGAGTTTGAATGCTATAGACAAGTAAGGGAAGATAAAATAAAAAAAAATATGAAAAACAAATGAAAGATCAACTGGGAATACTTAAAAACAAGTTTTGAATTCCATACCTTCGATTTTGATGTTCGATTTGTCAAAAAATAATCGATTTTGGATGCATCAGAGTTTTAGTTCTGCAAGTACTTAAATGCGGCGTGAGGAAGAATTGATCCACTTGGTTTTTTTTTAAAAAGGGCTAAGGGTTTTATCAGTGCTTACTAAAAAGCATTGCTAAAAACCCATTTTACCAGCGTTAAAAATATAAGCGCTGAAAAATAAAACTCTATCAGTTCTTTCTTGGCACTAATAAATGAAAGCGTTGATAAATCGTCATTTATCAGTGCTGAAAGAAGTGGTATTTCTCAACGCCTATGTTTTAGCATTGATAAAATATACTTTTATTAGCATTTAAACTAACACTGACAAAAAATGTAAAAAATGAATAAAAATGAATAAATAAATCAAATTAATTATATAAATAATAAAAATATTAAAAATGAACTATACTAACTTTTTTATATTTCAAAAAAAATGCATTTAAATAAATTAATTATATAAATTGAAAAAATATTGAAAATATTAAGACTTAAAAAATATATAAATATAAATAAATATTAAAACTGAATAATTTATAAAAATATTAGAAATTAATAAATGTTTAAAATTAATAAATAATATTAAATGAATTAAAATTAAAAATGAAAAAATAAATTTGAATAAATTACAAAAATAATTTTAAAAAGTGAATACATAATATTAATCATAGAAATTACAAAAAAATGAATACAGATGAGTAGAAAAATATTATTAATCATATAAATAAAAAATTATTAAAAATGAATAATATTAACTCTTTAAATAAAAAAAGTATTAATATAAATTTAAATAAATAAATTATATAAATTTCAAACACATTAAAAATATTAAAAATGAATAAAAAAATGAATAAATATTATTCATATAAATTACAAACATATTTAAAATATTAAAACATAGCTAATAAATATGTATAAATAAATATTAACAAATCATTAAATTTAAAAAAATAAAAAAATTAATAAATATTAGAAATGAATAAATAATATTAATTGAAAGAATATTAAAAATGAATAAATAAAATTTAGTAGATTACAAAAATATTAAAAAAATGAATTCATAAGATTAATTACATGAATTTTAAGCACATACAAAAATGAATTAAAATGAATACATAAATTATATAAATTATATAAATAAAAAAATATTAAAAAAGGAATGCATTAACTATTTAAATTAAAAAAATATTAAAAAATACATTTAAATAAAGAAATTATATAAATTTATAAAATTTTAAAATATCATAACATAATAAATAAAATTGAATAAATATTAATCATATAAATTAGAAACATATTGAAAATATTAAAACTTGGTAAATTAATATTTAAAAACAAAAAAATTCCAAAAATATTAAAAAATAAATAAATATTAAAAATGAGACATAACATTAAATGAAATAATATTAAAAATGAATAAATAAAATTGAATAAATTATAAAAATATTTTGAAAATTGAGTTCCTAACATTAATTACTTGAATTACAAACACATAAAAAATGAATATAAATGAATAAATAAAAAATATTAATTATATAAATAACAAAATTATTAAAAATGAATTATATTTAACATAAAAAAACATTAAAATTAAAATGAATTTAAATAAATAAGTTATATAAATTTCAAACATATTAAAAATATTAAAACTTAATAAAAAAATGAATAAATATTAATCATATAAATTACAAACATATTGAAAATATTAAAACTTAGTAAGTAAATATGTATAAATTTTATAAAATTATAAAATTAATAAATATCAAAAAGGAAAAAATATCAATTGAAAGAATATTAAAAATGAATAAATAAAATTGAATAAATTTCCAATTTTCTTTAAAAAAGTGAATCCATAACATTAATTACATAAATTAAAAACTCATAAAAAATGAATAATAATAAATTGAAAAATTATAATATTATTGCTAATTATTGATGTATGTATTGAATTGATTGTATATAAAAAATATAATTAATGATTAACATTTAGATTTTTTAAATAATAATTAAAAATATTATTATTTAATTAATATATAAATATTTATAAATGTATAAATAACTATCAAAATTGAATATATTACAAAAAATATTAAATGAATAAATATTAAAAATGAATAAATTATAGAAAATACTAAAAATAGAGAAATATTAAAAATATATAAATATTATTAAATGAATAAACAGATGTACACATTACATACATACACATACACACATACATAAGCATAGATACACATGTACATATGCATACACATACACATACACATACACAGACACACAAACACACACACACACATAGACACAGACAAAAACACATACACATACACATACATACACATACACATACACATACACATGCACATGAACATACACATACACATAAATATACACATATAACATGCTCGAAAGACATCATTAAATCCTTCACCTGTATGAATTTAGAAATTTATAATACCTAAACTACACTAACTACTAAAAAGTTGAATAGTGGAAAGACATGGTCAATCCCACAAGTAATGTGGTTATAAATGATTCAATAGTTTCAAATAAACATGATTATTTTAAAACTAAAATTAACTAAACTATTTAGAGGATTGAAGTGGGATGAATCAAAAAACAAAATATAGGATGAACGAGAAGGAGAGTGAATTCAGGGATGGAGGTTCATAAAAGTAACTCAATTTTACTTATGAAAGTATTCATATTAATTAGATATAATAATTATTAGAGCATCGATCTAAGGCTCAAAACATTAACTAGATATACATAGGATGACCGAACCCCCCTCTCAAGGAAATTCTATAACTCCCCACATGTATTAAGATTACTCTTTTAAGTGGAAGGTGAAGTAATGGTTGACTCTCACTACACCACTCCCCTTAATTACGATGGATTTCTTCCTTTAAGATCTTTACTTTCACTAGAATCAAAGAGAATGAGATTAAGTAATAACTCACACAATAATACTAGATTGAATTGTGAGACCCCAAAAGTAAAATAAAAATGAATTAAGTAAATGTCCCATTCATCAAACTCACCCCCTCTCTCAACTCTTAACTACTCATACCCTTTCTCATGAACATGGATTAATTATAACTTTAGGAAGAGGGAATAGAAAAGTTAGA
The DNA here is from genome assembly GCA_963277665.1 of Viscum album. Lineage (NCBI taxonomy): Eukaryota > Viridiplantae > Streptophyta > Magnoliopsida > Santalales > Viscaceae > Viscum > Viscum album. Next base: position 1,498,157,336 of record OY728142.1, read on the forward strand.
TCTAAAATAAATGTTCCAAGATACAATTAAAACATACTTGCATTACTTTTTTAACCAACATATGAATTCAAAGTTACAAATAAAAAATAAAAAAATAAAAGAAAGCCCTAGATATGAAGCATCATGGTTAAAGATGACCCTCTTACTCCACTCTATCTTTGGATGTCGGATATACCTCTTTTATTTTTCCTCCTATTCTAGTTTCCTACACTAGTAGCTGAAGATGTGTGGGTGGATTGAAATGATATCATTTCGATAAGTGAACAACACCTTGAAAAAAAACCTCACACTACATTGATTTTCTCATCAGGTTGACAACGCTATTTAAATTATCTCACAAAATTCATTTGATAGTTAAGTCAGATGGGTGAAGAAGGAAACCTACTACTACTATTTATCACCTAATACTAGTGAAGAGCTCCTCCCGCTACCTCACGGACCTGGCCCTCGTGCGCCGGTGTGCTCTACTCCCGTGCACATCATGAATGACCTCTGTAACTCCTTTTCCACATGAAATGGCTTCCCCTATGGGTTAGTTGGTGACCCCTACATGGGGATTACATGTGTATTTCTTCCATGGGTTAAGGTCTCACCCATGTAAGCCCAATTTTTACCAAAAAAAAAACCCTTAGAAATTGAAAACATAGTAAAAACAAGTATTTTATTTCTTTTTCAAAAATTTCTTTCAAAAATATAAATACCCACAAATGATTATTAACAATTAATAAAAGGGTAAAAAAAAATTAAAAAATGACATTTACCAATTAAATTTTCAAAAATGTATGTATAAAATGAACTCATCAAATCCCCCTCACTTGAACAATGTTTTTACTCAAGCATGCATCTTCACTAAAAATGTCAAAGAATCCCTCATGCTACTAATAATAAAATTTAAAATTAATGAAATAAGTGTGAATGGGGGAGAGATAATTTTCAAGTTTAATAAAAGAAAAATGATTCTAACTCATCAATAGACATAATGTAATTTATTTTTACCATGAAAAATGATAAACCCTCTCCTTTCTTCCATTTAAGCCTCTTAATTTATCATTATTTTCATGCCAATCATGATATAACTTGACTGAAAATTAATTTTTTTATCAACATAAACCCCCTTTTAAGGGATGAGGGGAAACCCAACATGAAATCATGGATGTAAAGAGATAAGCTATGCCCTAATAGTCCAAAATACATCAACAACTATATCAAGACAATAAAGAAAAGATCCTCCCCAGCATCAAAAACATTAAGTCCATATTACACCATCTCATTACTGCACGGGCCTAGTACTGATAAAAAAAGTCATACCCTCTCAAACATCCAAATCCATATTGCAATGGTCTGGTAAAAACTCTTTACTCTGAACCTCATCTAGAGAATCCCTTGAAGAAGGTCTGGTTGTATAGTCTCTTGAACGTGGACTACAGGTCATAACACCACAAATCACATAGTAGATGAAATACCATGAAAAAAATTCACAAAGTCAAAAAATTCAGAATTCAGAAAAGAATCATCAATATTATCAGTATCCTGGTCATTGGAACCGTCGTCAGAAAATAGCTCTACTTCAATGAACCCACAAGGCTCCCTTTGAAACCGTAGCCGCAGAAGAGCAACCTGAAGAAACCAAATGCTCCAAGATGCGAGAAGCCAATCCAACACCTCCCAAGGTTGCAAGACCCAACAAACACACCAAATGAGTGTCATAAAAGAGGGGGACCAAGCCGATCTATACCATAAGCACCACTTTAGGCATGAATCCGAGTATATCAGATCTGAGTAAGAACCTGCACCAAAGGAAAAAGTGAGCAAGCTCACAGGAAGCAGAGGAGAGGGGAACCTATGAGGGATAGGGACAGGGCCACACTGGCGACATCGACACCAAAAATCTCCTCAAATCCCATCACCGCAATTAAGATCAATCATAGAGACCACATCAATCCACCCAAATCACTCACCCTGCCGAAGCACGAGACACCCTTTCTAAACCGCAGAAGACCAGATCTTGATCGCTGGTCCTTCACCGCGCTGCGATGGAAGACGTACGATCCCACGAAGAAGAAAACCACATCACCTCCACTAAGATAGGATCCACCACACCAAAAATTATCCGAGAAAGCATGAAAGAGTAATCCACAGCTAACCTAAGATGAAGGAAGAAAATGGCAGTGATGGGGGAAACCCTAATGCCACTGTATCCCTTATGAGCTCATTTCACTCTCCATCAATAATCCCAAACATGATATTCCTTACCATTATTTTTATTCTCTTATTAATCAGAGTAAAATATAAATTTGGAGTTATAATCATTCCTGAAGCACATTTACTAAACTTATAAACTTTAATAATATCTACATTCTCCACTTAGTATATAAAAAAATCACTAAAAATCATGAGGACTTTGAAAATTAGGATCATATAGATATGAGGTTAAAATATGTTAAGTAATTGATGAATAAAAAAAATTAAATCTTGAAAAGGAGGCTTATCTCTAAGTATAGTGCATGATCATCAAAGTAAAGCACAATGACATTCTTCTCTTCAAAAAGTGACAACTCTCACTTTCACAATCTCAAAGTAAGGCCATGAATAGTGAAAGAATAATGAATGAATCACCCCTCCATATTTTTTCTTTTTTTTTCTTTTATTTTTTTTGAAAATTGATCTAGGAAAAGTATCACATACACCATCCAACTCAAAATGATAAAATCATTGGTCAAGTGATGGTGATTTTTGACCTTCCATAACTCAACCCAATTCCTTTTCACAAAGGGGGTAGTAATAAATACAATTAATAATGACATGAACCTTTAAAAAACCCAAGGAAGCATGAATTTTTTTTTATCAAAAATGGTAAATCACTTTTTACCATGAAATCTCTCTACCACACACTTGAACTTTGAAAATCATGAAACATATTAGAGTAAGGGTGGGAATGATTTTTTTTACTTGTAATGTGGCTTATTCCTATCAAAGGACATTCAAGTACTAATAGTAGGATCAAATGTAAGGTAGGTATCAAAGATAATGGCTGAATCAATAAATATGCCTCAATAATTTTTATAGTGAATTTGAGCAATCATCATTTAAACAAGATCAAATCCAAGTCCTATTAGGTAACATGTCCCAAGTTGTCTCAATAAATTTACTAAGAAAGATTGAAAAAATTTGGTCTAGAAGGATATAGGGAATGAGATCATATTAAATTAAATACAATCACTCATGGAATGTGTAATAATGAATAAATTAATCCACATTAACTTCTAAAATTCAAATCATAAAACATGGAAAGGAAAAATTCACCTACATGCTACTAGTAAGAAAAATTATTATTCATTGAATAAAAATTCCTACGATTCACTCTAATAAATTAATTCCTCATATTATTTATTAAATTAAATCAACATGAAAATTAAAACATGGAATTATGGGCTTACTAAAAAAATTCCAAGTATTATTGATCAAAATAAAATTACTAGTCTAAGTGTGGGTATACATTTTTTCTTCTTCAAGAAAACTGAAACATATTGGAAAAATAAGGGAGTATTATGAATACTAAATTTTAAGATTAATCCCCTAGAAATTTGAAGCTATTTTTAATATTTCCTTACCAACTTTGTGATTCATGGACCTAAAAAATAAATCAAAATGGTTAAAATACAAGGTATATGCAATTAAAGCATGGAAATAATGGGAGAGGGAGGTTTAACTACATTCTAAAACTAAAGTCCTAATTATTAAGAAAATAAATAAATAAAAACTATGGTTTCCTCACAAAAAGAGCTTAAATTTGGGTCATTAAGCTTGAACTTACCTCCTTGATCATGTTATATAAGTAGGATATAAATCCAACCATCTCATATTAACCCAATTCCGTCTTTGATGAGTTTTTGATGTATCTCTTATAATTTCATCCTTGTTATGATCAGTTTCTTACTTGGTGGAGAGTTCTCAGTGTTGGATATCCCTAGTGATTTGATTAGAAGTTCATGGGTTTTCCACACTTTGTACCGCTCCACATTTTTCTTCTTTGGTGGTTTCCTTTCTTTAAATTCCGCACCCAACTCTTCATGTTCAGTTTCCACTATTTCTTCTTCTTCTTAATTTTGAGGCTACTCTACAGTTAGTGTTAGAGGGTCTTCTTGTTCATAAGGATTTTTATTATCCTCTTACACCATTTCAAGCATGATATTCTATAATTTAGTATCCCCTATCTACTTCTCTTCTTATTTTCCCTCTTTCTCCCCAACACATTGGTAGGTGTACTCCATGGAAAATTTAGAATAATCATAAGAAAAGTAACTTACCTCAAATTCAACATTAGGTCCAGCTTTTCTTCCAAATGGATCTTCAATGTGGACTTCATCCTTGATTTTTTACTTTAATTATTATAATTCTTTACCCATGATTTCTATGAGTAACAATCCTCTATTGAAATTGGATTCCATGCTTAGGAGTGACTCTTTTGGACCTAGGTGTGGTTGTGGTTCCCATGGTTGGTATTGATGTTCCCATCATCAATTTCGAATTTCCCTCTTTAGTTCTTCAATTTATTTTGATATGTTTAAAAATTAAATCATAATCACATGTGTACCTTCATTTTTCCTTTCTTTGAGATAAAAAACCATCGCTTAAAATAGAAAAAATGAAAAAATGAAGGAACCTAATCTATAATTAGTAAAAAAGGTTGGGGTTTAAAGTTTTGTCAAACTATTGAATTTATAATCTAATTTTCCCATTAATGGAACCATAAATTTAATGCACATATAATACATCGTTAAATCCTCAAGTTGTATGAATTTATAAATTTATAATAATTGAACTATACTAACTACTAGAAAGTAGAATGGTGGTAAGATGGGGTCAATCCCAAAAGAAAAAGGGTTATAAATGACTCAAAAGTTTCTAAATTTTACGATTAATTTAAAACTAAAAAAAACCAAACTATTTATAGGACTAAAGTTGAATGACTCAAAAATCAAAAGATAGGAAAAAAAAGGAGAGTGAATTCCGGGATGGTGGTTTATAAAATTAACTCAATATTACTTATGAAATTAATCATATTAATTAACTATAAGAATTATTGGAGTATCTAGACTATAATAATTTCATTAACTGGATATACCAAGGATGGATGACCCCTTTCTCAAGGAAAGTAAATAACCCCTCTAAGTGCATCGAGATTACTCTTTTAAGTGGAAGGAGAAGTAATGGCTGGCTCTCGATCCCCCACTCCCCTTAATTATAATGGGTTTCTTCCCCTAGGAGATTCAATCTCAGTATAATCCTAGAGAATGAGATTAAGTAATAACTAACATAGTAATACTAGATTCAATTGTGAGATCCTAAAAGTAAAATAGAATTTAATTAAGTACACATCTTCTTTATAAAACTCACCCCTTTCTCAACTCTTAGACACTCATAACCGCTCTCACAAACATGAATTAATTAGAACTTGAGGAAGGGGGAATGAAAAAGTTAGATCTAAAAAACATGACAAGATACAATGAAAATATACTCACATCAATTTCACAACCAACATATGAATTCAAAGTTATAGAGAAAAAATATAAAAAGAAAATAAAGTCCCAGCCATGAAACATAATGGTTGAAGGAAACCCTCCTCATCCACTCTTGATTTGGATGTTAGATAGACCTATTCCATTTTTAATCCTACATTCGTATCCTACACTAGAAGCTGAACCTCATCCTATAGATCAGAGAAAGTCTTAGGTTCTCCCTGAACCTCCAAATCCTGTAACCTCAAGATCATATTTATAGTCACCGGCCCTTTGATTTTGTTTAGTTTTAAAACATTCATTTCCCTCCTTTATTTTTCTCCCTATTAAAACTTATTTAAATATATCATAGAATATTCACTTGAATCCTTGGTCATACCCTCCTTGTTTTTTAGAGTGATTTGAACTCCCTAATGGTGGGAGCCAACCAACGTATCTATTTCTCTTCAAAATACCCTAAGACTCAGTCTGTGGCAAGTGGATATTTCAAGGATGTCAGGTATTTAGAGAATGCATGCATTGCACCCAATTACGTGGAATGGGGCCTTGCATTGTAGCCCCTTCCTTTATTGCATAGCCATGCACGATTACAACATAGTAAACTGACTATAGTGTAGCCTTTCCTAAAGATAAAATCCTTACTACTTCCATTTCAAGCACCTCCACAATGTAGCTAAACCCTACACCACATCCATTTTCATCATTGTATTGCCTTCTCCAAGCTTACGATGTAGGCTTATCTCTTTCACCACAACTGTTTCTCTCATAACCCCAACCATGGAATAATGGGTTCGTATGATGTTGTAGCCTCCTTTATCATTCTCCAAGAAAATGGGCTATGGTGAAACACTGTACATGACGGTGCAATGTCATTTTCTTCATTTCATCCTCCAGTGGTCACTACGGCGCATAACCATGGCTGCTGTGTAGAAACCTTTGAAAATACAGTGTCACCTGAGCTCTCCTTCGGCTTTTATGGCAGTTCTACAACCCAGTGATAACAACGGCGGTGTGGAAGGTGTGTCTGAGAATGAAAATGCATGGGTGGAGTGAAACGACAATGTTTCAGTAAGTACACATTGCCCTAGGAAAAACACCACATCCCGCATCAATTTTCTTGGCGGGTTGGAATTACTATTTAAATGATCCCACAATATTCAATCGATAGTGAAGTTGAACGTGTGTTAGAGGATGCCTACTACTGTCGTGCACCGCCCTGTACCAGTGAAGCGCTCCTCCTACTACCGCATAGACTTGACTCCCATGCACCAATGTTCTCCACTCCCATCTATGTCATGCATAACCTCTACAACACCTATGTCACATACGGTGGCCTTCCCCGTGGCTGGATTGGCCGACAACCCCTATATGGGGCTGGCATGTGGCTTGCTCCCATGGGTTGAGGGCTGGCCCATAATGAGAGATTTTTTTAACTAAATACAAGACCCTTAGAAATATGAAAACGTAGTAAAAACAAGTATTTTACTTATTTTTAAAAAATTTCATACAAAAATATAAAACACCCACAAATGATTATTAAAAATTAATAAATGGGTAAAAATAATTAAAAACAAATGAAATTTACTAATTAAAGTTTAAAAAATGTGTGCATAAAACGAACTCATCAACATACACATACTACATAAACAGACATACACATACACATACTCACAGACATACACATTGACATACATGTACATACACATACACATACACATACACATACACATACACATACACATACACATACACATACACATACACATACACATACACATACACATACGCATACGCATACGCATACACATACACATACACATACACATACACATCCACATGCACATGCACATGCACATGCACATGCACATGCACATGCACATGCACATGCACATGCACATGCACATATAAATACACATAAACATACACATACACATACACATACACATACACATGCACATGCACATACAAATACACATAAACATACACATACACATACACATACACATACACATACACATACACATACACATACACATACACATACACATACACATACACATACACATACACATACACAGACACATACACAGACACATACACAGACACATACACAGACACAGACACATACACATACACATACACATACACATACACATACACATACACATACACATACACATACACATACACATACACATACACATACACATACACATACACATACACATACACATACACATACACATACACATACACATACACATACACATACACACATACACACATACACATACACATATAGAGACACATAAACATACACATACACATACACATACACATACACATACACATACACATACACATACACATACACAGACACATACACAGACACAGACACAGACACACACACACACACACACACACACACACACACACATACACATACACATACACATACACATACACATACACATACACATACACATACACATACACATACACATACACATACACATACACATACACATACACATACACATACACATACACATACACATACACATACACATACACATACACATACACATACACATACACATACACATACACATACACATACACATACACATACACATACACATACACATACACATACACATACACATACACATACACATACACATACACATACACATACACATACACATACACATACACATACACATACACATACACATACACATACACATACACATACACATACACATACACATACACATACACATACACATACACATACACATACACATACACATACACATACACATACACATACACATACACATACACATACACATACACATACACATACACATACACATACACATACACATACACATACACATACACATACACATACACATACACATACACATACACATACACATACACATACACATACACATACACATACACATACACATACACATACACATACACATACACATACACATACACACAGACACACAGACACATGCATATACACACACATACACTTACACACATGTATACCCATAAAAATACATACAATTAGATACACGTCCATGCACATACAAACACATACATACACATACATATGCATACATAAACATACTACATAAACATACACATGCCACATAAACATATACATACATACACATATACATAATTATATACATACATACATGTACATACATATACACATACACATACACATATAAATACACACACACACACACACATGCACGTACATCCACATGCACACACACACATACATATATATATGCATGCACATACATGTACATATGAACACACATACACATGTACACATAAAACACACACACACAAAACACACACACACACAACACAACTCACATATATATATACAACACATACAAACACACACATGCAGATTCACACATACATTCACATGCATATACATGCATACACATACATAAAAATATATGTATGCTTATTTTAAATTATTTAATATGAATATAAATATATAAATTCAAATATAAACTATTTAAATAAATATATTCATTTATATATTTATATAATTTTTTTAAATAAAGTATGAATATATCATATTATATTTATATATAATTTTTTAAATTAATGTATATAAATATATTATTAAACATTTTTATTTATTAATATAAACGTGATAATTTTATATATATAAAATTACGAAAATAAGTTTGATAATAATTTTTTTATAGTTCATATAAAAATCATATTTATATATTATATTTACATATATATACTTATTGTTATATAAATACTAGTTATAAATATATAAATATGTATATATAAATTAAATTATTCATTGTTCCCTTTATCAGCACTTTTTTGAAGCTTTTAAATGTGGAGATTTTACCAGCACTAAAAAAACACTAACAAAAGGTACCCTTTTATTAGTAATTTTCTTAGCACTGATAAAGGTAACCTTTATTATAATTGATAAAAGTCCCCCATTTATCAATGTTTTTTGTTTATAATTGAATATAACATGATCTGTAGTAGTGATTATTGATTGTATGATTTTACCTATTGGTGGAAATCCTTTTAAAGTTGAAGAACCGATGAAGTGATTATCTGTTGTCTGGGGATTATTGGATTGGAAATTTATTTCATTTGGAAGAGGTTATTTTATCACTCTATTCCCCTCAGAGGAATTGAAGCATTGAGTAAGGGGACATGGTTTCATCTCCTTGAAGCCAGGTATGCTTACTATTCAGGAGTGATATTTTTGTTTTAATACCATATATATTCAAATCAATTAAGTCTAGGCATGGATAAGAATCAGTGGATGTAATTGGATTTTGTGGCATCACCGTATCTTGTTTTATGTTGTATCCATTATGGGAATCACCATCAAAATGGAACGAGATAAAAATGTGGCTTGATTTGGGTATTATGATATACTTTTAGTAGAAATTGATCTCAATTTGACTATAATTAATGAGGTTGTTCTTTAACGTTAGATAATGATATAAGTTTTTATATTTGATATGATAATCTTTCTACTTTTTATGTGGATTTCTAAGAAATTGGGCATTTGAAAGATCATTTATACAAGGATGTGGTATACTAATTCTTCTCTATAATAGGGTATAACTAGAAGGGATTTCAAAAACATTAGAGAAGCAGGTGGTGGCTATGGTGTTGCTAAATTTGGTGGGAAGTAGTTGGGGAATAAATTTCAAGGGAAAAAACTCGATTCTAGAATATCTAAGGGTGATGGAGGTTAGAAGCTGGGGTGTGGACTAACTGAGAATAGTGATGATTAGGAGAAATGGTGTGGGTAGGATAATGATGGACAAGATAAAGGGTAAGGGGTTCAAGGAACATAGGAAAAAGTGCATGAGTCTAGGAAGCTTGACTATGATAAATTATTGACTTATATTAGAGAAGGTATGGATGAGCATTATATTCAGTTTCCAGACTAGTTTGGTGAATCAGATAAATGTATTCCTCTCACTAAGACAGAGGGAGGGACTCTAAATTTTACCAGGATGCAATGATCTAATGGTATTTTATATGGATAAGAAATTTTTGGCTATGAGGAGAAACACCTAGCCAATGATCAAATTGTATTTGTATCAAGTAATGTGTCTCGAATTAGACAAAAGTAGAAGAGAGGTGAGATAGGAATTGATGGGTCTAGAAATTTGAGTCAGGGGATTAATAAAGAAACCAATACTCTTGGTCTAGAGTAGGCATGGAGAACTGAGACTTTAGTGGAAGAGGTAACGAATGGAAGATAGGGGTATGGTACCCAAGAACAAATTCATTAATGAGTTGAATTACTATATCAATCTCAAATTCAAGAGGAGACCAATAAAAAAATGAATTTGAACTAGATTGAAGGAAGTTTAGCATACATGGAGGATGATAAAACATATTATAGAGGATATTTATATAATATTTCTTTGGAAAAAGGTATGTAGATTTTGGTTGAATGAGGATTTTCAAAAAGTACCTCCCAAGAAGTCTCAGAGGTGGTAATATTATTCCCAGGTGAAAATAAAAATGGTTATAATATTCTAAATTCTTTTCTTTTATAACTCTGATTCATATGATGAATTTGACCATGGGAATGATTTATTATATTAAAATTGTTTAAGTTATTTTTGTAATTGTATTTCTTTTTGGTTCTAACTGAATAAGGGGAATTTTTCATGTCTTACCCCATACTTTCTTTTCATCACATCTTTTTTCTTTAATTTTAGAGGGCATGGGTCTTTTGACTATTATCACTATCTTTTTGGATTATTAATTTTTATTAATCTGATTTTTAATTATTAATAATTAATATAATTAATTAATGATTATTTTAATTTCCTTATTAATAATTAATAATTAATTAATTACTAATTATTATTAACTAATCACTCATTATTATTAATTGTTATTGATAATTAATAATTATTATTAATGAACTTATTAATAATTAACCATCGATAATTATTAATTAACAACTAATTATTAATTATTAATTATTATTAATTAATTACTAATTATTATTAAAAACTTACTTACTACCAATTATTAATAATTAATTACTAATTATTAATAATTAATTACTAATTATTAATAAATATTATTAATTTATTACTAATTATTAATAGAATTTAATTAATTATTTATAAATTATTATTAATTAACTACTAATTACTACTAATTATTCACTAATTAGTAATAATTATTATTAATTAATAATAAAAATTATTATTTTCAATATTAAAATTTAATTATTTTTATTAATTAATATTAATCACATTATTATTTATTGTTATTAATTATTAGTAGTGTATTATTATTATTATTAACCATGTATTATTTTTTTATTTCATACTTCTCTTTTCTTTTTCAATTATATATTATTAATAATTTTTTAAAATTAATAAAATATTATTATTCTAGTTTCAAAAAAGGAGTAGATGAGACCTACATTGGAAATATAAAAGGATTTCAAGTGACCATCTCTTATAAAAGTGAGTCTTGGTTGGGTGTTAACATCAAAAAATTTGTGCCACACACTTTTCTATGGAAGCCATGATATGATCCCCATTCACTTTATCATAAAAGACATGATATGATCCTCACTTAAATGACACAAGTCAAGTGCGGTCAGAAAAGTATCTTTGTGAATGAAGAAGAAAATGATGGGATTTCCATGCACCACATGAAGACTCACTTACCAAGGGATATACTTCCTTCAAAATCATTAACCAATCTGGAGACAAAGTAGTGATAAATTACCATTGGGAGTAGGCCATGTATGTTATCCATTATTGATGAAAAGGGTTGTAAAAATCATAAAAATCATTTTTAAGGGTATTCTAGGGGAGGACTATAATTAAGTGTGTAGTTTATTTCAAAGGATTCAATTTGATTACCCATGGTTCCAAAACAAACTTACTGAAAAAATTTATGATATTTTTAATTTGGGTTTCATTTTTAGTGAAAAGGGAAATTTACCTTAAAGAAATCTAGTCATTCATGAAAGAAATCAATAATCCATGAATAAATCCTTTATGACTACATAACTTTATTCATACAAGTCTAATCCTTTATGGAACTAAATTGTTTGTGGAAGAGAGGCATTGATCCTTCATGCTCATATTTGTAACAACCCGCATCGTTACGAGTCATGAAATTCAGAGGAATTTTTTTTCTGAGAGTAGGGGTCATTCATTGAATTGGGATCCAAATCGATAATCTAAGTGTTTAGAAAAATATATGAGATATTTTTTGATGTAGAATGATACCCAAATACTGGTTCTGGTGCTCAGGGAATCATTAGAGTAGGGCCGAGGTGGCTGGATGCTAAATTTCAGCTCCTTACAATAGTTGGTGCCAAGAACAAGATGGTTTGAACCAAGATGAGGCCTATATAAGGGATATCCCCATGTTTAGTGGAATTCATGTTTTTAAGGTAATTGGGTGTGAGGAAGGCACTATGAAATATGGAGGTAAATCCTCCTCCCCCGCGCGGGAGTAATTCATTCCATGAACCTCTTAGTCACACTGTGATTGAGGTTCGAGTGTTGTTTTTAATTAGGGACAATCCTATCCTTTTAGGGTCAGAGATCTTAAGTTTTTTTGGGGGGGGGGGGGTAGGGGTTTAAATAGAGTCCATTTTCAGATGATCATTCTCTCCTACATTCCTTCATCAATCCTCTTGATAGGGTATGGGTTTTTGTGTGTTTCTACAGTAATTATTGGTATGTTACTTCTCTCAACTCTTGTTCTAGTTTCCCTTTGTTTCTTACTAACTTTCTATGAACTAGGCAAGGTTTTGGAGTTTATTCCACTAGATCATGGTATAATCTAGTTAGAAATAGTGGTATTTCATGTGTGGTGGCTACAGTAGGATTCAATAGGTTGATCTCACACCATCATAATTGATTTCGATGTGGTGAGGATGCACAATGAGTTTTTATGTGAGTATTCCTTTGTATTCAACTTGGATAATTAATTATAAATGATTATAGTTAATTATTTATGTTTTATGGAATTATATAAAAGCTTGGGTGGTAGTACGATCTTGGATGAGGCATAAACAAGCTTGGGCGAGGCTCGAAGGAGCTTGGTGAAGATGATAACTCCGTTATCGACATGGGAAGTCTCTATAATACAAGTTGATATGCCTACTTATGTATGATTTATCACCTTCATGCATGTTTCAGGGGACCTAGTAAACAGATAGATATTGAGAGTTCCTTGGATAGAAAAGATACGATGGTATTGGGCCTCTTAAGCTCAGGATAAGTCCACCTTATCACTACTGGTGATTTGGATCACCCAATGATTATGTCACCAATGGTAATGGGTGTCATATGAGTTAAAGAGATGCATTAAGTAGGTCTCAAGGTGTGATATGAGATGTGGTTATAGTAGTTTATTTTACCTAGGTCTAGTTAGGTATATATGAGAAGCTTAGACATAGAGGGGTGGGAGAGACATACATTTATTACAAGCTAGATGAGTGATTACCTCTTAAGGGTGTTTTGATGATCAATGAGAATTATGAGAGGGATGAGTACTTAGGGACTAGACAAGGTGTGTTAGAGATGGGTTTCCTATGGTAAACATTTTGAGAGATCACCCTTAAGATATTAGAGATGAGTCCCAGGTTTGGGTCAGGGGTTTTGTTTGGGAATTGGCATCAGGTTTCTAAAGGACTTGAAGCAGGACAACTTGGGATAGTCCATGGGCAGTGGGACTAGGAGTGATGTGGTTTGATCGAGCCTTGAGGTCTGGGTTAGAGGAGCCAATGGGTAGTGTTTCCACTAATGTGTGATGAATGTGAGATGGTATTAATGGGAAGATACTATGATGGTTCTGGAGGACATAGTGGATTCCCTGATGAGTGAGGTGAGATGTGATTCAAGGTGTATGGATAAGTATTGAGTGTCCAGTGCCCTATAATGAGATAATGACTTGTGTGATGGGATTTAAGCCTTATTTTTCCCTAAATTCATGTGATTTATTATGTGCTTGTGATATGAGAAAGACCTAATGGAGGCGAGGATCCTGAGGCCTGGCCTTACTATGACTGATATGAAATTAGTTAGACTATTTTGGGTGAGATAAATTCCTTGTGTGCATAATGTGGAACTTTCCTTGAGGGTCTTGGGTCATGGTATACGACCTTTCCTTGAGTAGACATGGTTCATTATGGTGGGCCACTCCAATTGAGAGGGATGATTCATGATGCAACATGAGGCATGAATTATGGATCCTAACTTGAGTGATAGGGAATCGAGTCAGGATTTGGATGTAGAACCATACCCTCTTTCTTTGGGTAGTGGGTTAAGGACTTGGATGAAACCTATACCGAATCTTCAGGTATGATCTGGGTCATGAGTATGATGTCATAATATGAGGTGACAATGGGATTCCTTCATGCTGTTGAAACAACTATGATCAAGTATCATGGTGGCCTAGTTAGTGCATAATGACCTGATATGCATGGATTCATATTGGATTGGTTAGCACACAATGTTCAATGTACATGCGTGACATGTTTATTTTCCTTGGGAATACAAGTATATGATTACATGTACTAGGGGAAATTAGTGAGACCAACTGAGATTTATTTCTCACACCTTACAGGGGAACTCTAGTGCACATGCATACTTTATACCTGCTTTCATATCAAAGCACTGAAAGTTTGGTGGATTGGGATAGGGAAGCTTGATAGGTAGTTAGAGACAGAAATGTTGAGTCCCAGGGATGGTAGTTGGGTTGTGTGCTTATTTTTTTGTCTTTTATCTATTTTTTATATGGGACCGGCCTAGTGGGCGATGAATTGTATGCTGGCATAACTGTGAGTCTGTATGATTTTACATTACATTTTTTATAGAATTTTTATTGGTTGATTGTGTTTAATCTAATTATGTGATGTATATTATTGAGTTATTTACACTATGTTTTTGAATTCAATTCACGAGAATATTCTCCCCATTTCATGGATTAATCCCTCACTGCTAGTCAAAAACCTATAGAATATGGGGAGGTGTGCTTGAGGTCATGTGATGCTTTGATTTAGACAATAATTCTGGGTTGGGGTGTTAAAAAGTGGTATCAGAGATTTTTTTTACTATTTGGGGAGATGGTAAACAATTAGTCTAGGAATGTGTCAGAGTTTTTGATAGAACCCATACTAGTGAGTCATGAATACCTTTATGGTGGGAAGTCTTAGTTACCAGGTTTACGAGATTGCTGATCTTGGTTTATGTTATTATAGTTGAGATGTTTATTAAATATGATGTGTTTTTTGGTGGTTGTTATTTATGGTTTTGGATCTTGGTCCATAAACAAGAGGCCTCTGTACATGCATCATATTTTACACGCATGATTCACAAAAATATACATATTATATGTGACTGTTTTTTGATGATAGGGTTCAATTGTTTGAAGTTTAAATAATAAGTTATATAGTATTTTACTATATAACTTTTTGGTGGAATTATAATCCACTAAAACATAGTATTTTCTCAGGTTCTAGGTCATGTTTATTTTGGTGAAAGATGTTCTCAAATGGTATCTATACAGTCTCTCAGTGTGAGGGATGTATAGAGACTCTTAGTGGGTTAGTGTGGGCATTTGATGCCATAGTAATGGAAACCTAGTGGGTTCAGTACAGGAACCGTATGTCTGAGGGATCATCCAAGGATGGTCATGATTTTCTATGAGGATATGGGTTCAATTACTTAATGTTCCAACAACAAACTATATGACATTTTTACATATAGGTTTTTGGTGGAATTATACTTAACCAAACTAGGTGGTTCTACAGATACCTTTGAGAGGGTTAAGGGATTACATGTAAATGATTTAGTCTTTTAGAATGTGAAGTTTATGAAGTGTTTTTGGTACTGAGGATGGGTGAGAGGGAATGATTAATTAGATTCATGTCCCTGGTGGTTTTGGTTAAGTCTTCAGTAGCATGGTGTGATCACATGTATACACTTTTAGTTTTGGAATAATACCCAAATGAAGGGTGATCCTATATTTATCCTTAGAATGAGTGAGACACCTTATTCTATCAGATGATATTGACCCATGTAAGGAGCATGGTTAGTTGGTTAGGTGCTTGATCTTAGTTTCAATGGGTCATGACTCATGGGATCATGATTCCAGTTATGTGATTGAGTTGTACATGAGAATGCATCTGTTGGGTTTAGGTTATGTATATTAGGATCAAAAGTGAGGACCTGTAAGAGGGTTCTTAGGGAATAAATCTTCCTTGATGAGGATAGTGAGTATTGGTGGGTTTTTTCAGGGAAAAGTCATGGTGCAAGGGTAGGTGCATGCTAGTTACATACAATACCTAGTTGTGTAATAGATAAATGAATGAGCTGTGCATGGGTTCATTAAAATTAGTTTAGGTCATGGATTAATTGTAATAGTGATTATGTAGTAGTATAGTGGTGAGGCAATCATAAGAACGATGGCTCTAGGTTTTCAATCCTTATAAGAGATTGATAGGATGGGGGAGAGTGGCGATAGAACCATTGGGGTTGATACTTAAGGAGTAGTTTAAGGGAATCCATATGGTGGGGATAGAACCATTGGATATTATAGGACACAACTTTTTCTATGAGTGGGTTGATAAACATTGAGGGAAACATTCTTGGTGGTCCAATAATGGGAGGTGGTTGGTGTTTGTATTGGTTATTGGGTATGAGTAGGTTGGTCACATTTAGTCATTAAATTTAGTGATTAATGGAGTATGGGCCATGGAGATTATGTGTTCAGGTTCATTGAGTGATGATAATGATATTTCTATAGCAGGGAGAATTGTATTGGTCATAGGTGAATGACCCTTATATTAGATGGGTTGTGGGTGTTGTGAGACTGACCAATGGATGGTTGGGGTGACACTGGGATGGATATTTGTGGTAAGATTCATTGATATTTAGTTCCCTAGGTAATACTAGATTTAAAGTTTGGATGTGATTTTATAAAGAGTTATTACATTGGAATTATGCTTTAAGTAAAGTTGGTGTGATCCATGAGTGAGCTGCATCAGAGGTGCACCAGTTCATATGAAGAGAGAATGATGACTGGTAAGGTTTTTGGTGATATGAACATAGAATTACACAGGGAGTTAGGTTTATACATCATTTTTAGTGTATAAATGATCTTTGAGTGCCTTTTAAAATTATGGTATCGTGATCAAGGTGGTGTGGTGGTGCATCGACAGGTGAAATTGATCACTTTTAGGAGAAATCTACCAGAGGAGGTCCAATTGGAATTTTGGCATGTAATTGGATATAGTGAGGTAGGTACTACATTTTGAGAGTGTTAATAATGTGGGTAGGGTGTCTTTATAATGCTATAAGTGCATTGGTTTTGTGATTCCTATAGTGGGGAGAACCATGGCTCAGAATCCGCCTCCTTTTAAGTGAAGCTTTATAGTGTAGAGAACCATAAGATTCAAGATGTTTTGGTTGAATACACAATGCTGTCTCAAGGGATATAGGTGTGGGTGAGCACCATATTAGTTTTAGTGTTGGTAGAGAGCATGCGGCTCATCTTATGGTGAATAGTTCACCTTAGTGTTTGGAGTGGCGCAACAAAACCACGTTTATAATTTCAGAGTAGAACATGAAAAGTTATCTATGAATTGGTGAATGAGGTAGGTTGGGTTTGATGAATGTAGGACTACTACAACTTCTAAAGTATGAGAATAATTATTATGGGGAGTTTTTAACAACCTACATCATTATGGGTTGTGAAATTCAGAGAAAATTCATTTTTTTATCCCAAAGTAGGGGTTCATTCTTTGAATTGGGATTTTGATAAGAAATCTGGGCATTTTGATATATCTAAGAGATGTTTTTGGATGTGGATCAAGGATTAGTTAGTGGTTTGAGTGCTCTAAGAAGCATCAAAGTAGAGACTAGGTGGGTGAATTTTTAATTTTAGTAACTTAAAGTAGTTCCCATCATGGCCTAGGTGTTTCAAACCATGAAGAGGCCAAACTGAGGGAGGACCCTATGTCTGGTGGACTTCATGTCATGAATGTAATTGGGCATGAGTCTTTGCACTATGAAAGATGGAGGTAGATACTCATCCCCTAGGCTAAATTAATTCACACCATGAACCCTGACCACACCAGAAATTCATCAGGAAAGGGATAGGTTTGTTCCATGACCCTCTTGGACACACCATAAATGAGGATTAAATGTTTTTTAAATTAGGGGTAAACCCATATTTTTGGGGCCAGGGATCTTTAAGTTTTTAGGGGTTTGTGGTTTTGGGAGATTCCATTTTGGTTGATCCACCCCTCTCACATTACTCTATAGACCCCCTTGAGAGGGGATGTGTTTTAGTGAATTTATATGATAATTCCAGGTAAGTTTCTCCTTTACCCTACTTTTGTTTTGGTTTCCCTTTGTTTCTCACTAATTTGGTGTGAACTAGGATATGGTTTGGAATAAATTTCACTATATTATATTGGGGTCAAGGAATAATGATAGATATTTTGTGTGCATTGTTTGGAGGAGTACCTAAGAAGTTGATCACACACTATTAGAAGCAATTTTGTTGTGAAAAGGATGAACAATGAGATTTTTAGCTAGTATGAATTTGGATTCAATTTGGATAATTAATTATAAATGTTTATAATTAATCATTTATGTTGTATGTCATGATATATAAATATCAGGTGATAGTATGATCTTAGGAGAGGCAAAGATAGGCTTGGGAGAGGCTCTATAGATTTTGTTAATGATGGTAACTCCATGATCGAGGTAGGTGGTCATTATAATACAAGATCACATGACCGATTATGTATGATTAATTTTCTACATGTATGTTTCACTGGTCTATGAATATGTATAGTGACTAAGATTACATTGAGAAGAAGAGATAATATTATGTTGGGCCTCTTAGGCTCAGAAAAAGTTCTCTTTATCACTTTAGGTGATATGGATCACCTAACTATTATGTCTTCAAGGGGAGAGGGTGTCTTATAAGTTGAAAATAGGAATTGAGTAGGTCTTTGGGTGTGATATGAGACATTTTTATCTTAGTTAATTTTTCCTAGGGCTAGTTAGGTAGATATGAGAGGCTTAAACTAATCAGGTTTGGTGAGATGAATGTTCACCGCATTCCTAATGAGTGACACCCATCTAAGGGAGGACTGGGGCTTGATGAGTGTTATGAGAGAGATAAGTACTCTAATACTAGATGGTATGTGTCCAATAGGGGTTCCCTTTAGGTGACAGGTTTAGGGATATCCCTTAGGATATGTGATATAGGACCTAGGTTCTATCCATGCATTTTTTTGGGACTTTGAATTGGGTTACCAATGTTCTTGGAGTAGGAAAACATGGGATGATCCCTGAGTAATGGAACCGAGAGTGATGACTTTTGATAGGGCCTTGATTTCTCAGTTGGAGGATCGTATGGAAAGTTTTTTCACTGATGGATGGCAAAAGCAAGATTTTATTAATTAGAAAATACTGCGAAGGGTTTAGAGGACCCAATGGACAACCCAATGGGCAAGGCTATATGTGATTAGAGGTGTGGGGATAGGTCTTGGGTAATAATAACCCTAAAATGAATTGGCGGGTTGTGTGATGTTCCACATGCCCTCTTTACTATTTCATGCATGTGATTTATTGCATGCTTATTATGGGTGCCATACCTGGTGGGGGAGATGATCTTGAGGCTTAGCCCTTCTATGAGTGAGATAGTGTTGGATGGGATGCTATGGGTGAGATAGACTCTTTTTGTGCATGATGTAGACCTTTCATCGAGGGGATTGGGTCATGGTATTGAACCTTAACTTGAGTAGGATTAGGTTATGATAATGGGATTCCTCGAGTGATAGGGTTGGATCATGATATAATGTGAGGCATGGATAATGTACCATACCTTAAGTGATAAAGTAATGGGCTGGGATTTGTACATAGGACCACACCTTTTTTCATCATATAGTGGGTCAAGGAATTAGATGATTCCTAACTTGAGTCTTAAATATGATGAAACAAGATGAAGTGATGATGGGATTTCAGCATGGCACCAAAGTAGGTATGATCGAGTGCTATGGTGGTCTGGTTAGCACATGATGACCTAATGAACATAGATTCATGGTGGCCTGATTAGTACAAGAACTCTGATGTACATGTGTGACATATTTATTTTTCTTATTAATAAAAATATATGACGACATATACTAGGTTCACTTGGTGAGAAACTACTAAGATGTATTTTCCACACCTTGCATTGGTACTCTGGTGCACGTGTAGACTTTATGTTTACTTTCAGGTCATAACATTAGGTGTGTAGTGGACCAGGTTATGGAAACTCGATGGGTATTTTGAGATAGGTTTGATAAGACCCAAGTATGGTAGGAGGGATAATGTTTATATTTTTAGTCTTTTTTTACTTGGGATCGTCCCAATGGGAAGTCTGTTATATGCATGCATGACCTTGAGTCTATATGGTTCCACAATAGATTTTGTTATAGTATTGTGTTTGGTTGATTTTGGGTACTCTAATTATGTGATGGATATTGTTTAGTTATTTTTTATATGTGTTTGGCTCTGATTTTAGAGAATAATATACTCATTGTATAGATTAATCCCCCACTACTAGTTATAAGCCTCTAACATATGGGGAGGCAAACTTGAGGTCATGTGGAACTCTAGATTAGGTGAGAGTTCTGGGATGGGGAATCAAAAAATGAACCTTTCACGGATGGAAGTCATTTACAAAATCATCAAATTCATCCTTGATGAACACATGATGTTCACTATTTGCAGAGGCGAGGCGATGATCTTTTTCACATGTGAAACTTCTATGTGGCCGTATATTCCTATAAGATGGAAATAGGAAATTTCCTAAAAATACCCAACACACAATTAGAGAACAAGACTTGGGCACAAACTTCAAGGGGATCCACTCTTATGAGAAAAGTATCATCTTTTGTGAAGTGATCTATTTTTGAAACATTTCATTTGTGCATGACATTGAAGAAACTCTCTGGAATTTTGAAATTCAATACATAAAGAGAGAGAGAGAGAGGTCCATTTTGTAAAAATTTCATGTCCATGCCCTCCCCATATAAGAACCTCATAGACAACTCCCATGACCCCTTTATGAATTAATCCTATGAATACCCTTCATGGATGACTCTGATGAATCCCCTTCATGGGTGAATCTCACGAATCTCCTTCATGGATGACTCTTGAAAAGATCCTTCACAGATGACTCCCCAAAAGATCCTTCATAAAGGGTTGCTTGTAAAAACCCTTCATGAACAAAAAACCTTTAACACTTCTGACTTTTAGTGAACCATATAGATTCTCAAATAACTCTAATATTTTGTGAAATTTAGGCTTCCTAAAGTATATTTACCCCCTTTGAAAAAGTCCACCACTGCATAAGATTGGGTGTAGATTAGCTCCTTCTATGAAATATTTCTTATTTGGGAATATCATGCATAAGCCTCTCATCAATTCCTTGAGTCAAGATACTCTTCCCAGTTTCATCACATGCCTTGAGTTGAGATACACTTCTCAGTTTCCTTACACACCATGAGTCTAGATACTCCTCTTTGTTTTATCACATTCCTTGAGTCAAGATAATACTCTTTATTTACCAAAAATAGCTTCACTTAGCCTACGCATTAGAGTAAAATAAAAAGGGACACTCATGTGTAAATCCTACACAAAACCATCAATTGGTACCTTTCACCCATTAGTCCTAACTTTATGAATTTAAAATTCATAACGCATCATCCTTATCACATGATGTTAAATGACATGGGATGGTCCTGAAATATGACCTTAAATTATATAAACTAAACCACATAGGTTTTTATTCATATTTAAGTAGGTTATATAGGATGCCTCTCTATGGATTAATCTCAACATCCCTACACCATTACCAATTTCATCTCCCCATCAATAGGTGATATATTTTAAACTCGACCAACCTTTTTATATGATGATCATATGATAACCCATCATTAATTATTTGATGAGAATAAGATCACGTCATGGATTGAAATGAGTAATATATATGGTCCTTAAACTAGGAATAAGACCCAACCTTTCTACTATTTCTTCCTTGTTCAGTGACAAACTGACGGGGGGGGGGGGGGGGGGTAGACAAACATATATGGGTATCTTTCTAGGTATAAACCCCAACCCTTTATTACTGGGTTGTATCCATCCTGAGTTCAGTCCTCCACCTTTGTCTAGATACCAATATACAGGAGGTGAAAATCCATATATGGGACTCCTAATAGGTATAAGCCCAAAAAATATCCTCTATTATATAGTTTTCAACACTCAAGGTGAACTATAAAGGGCTTTCCATGCATAATTCCCACACCAACCTTTTCTAGAAACCTTTTACCATGTGTTCCACTTTGTATGAATTTAAAACTATTTTGAAGTGGTCATGGATACATGAATGTAGAAAGGCAAAACTATGACTTTATCACATGAACTTAAAAGCTATAACATGTCCTCTTAAATGGAACTGAAATATATGGATTTCTATTCCCTTCATAGGGATATGTATGATTCCCCTTCCATGGGATCGATCCTAACTTCCCAACACCTCCCGCCTCTTTTCATAGAAGCCTAATACCCCCTAGATGGAAATAAACTATATAGATCCTCCCATGTGTAGTTTCCTATTAAATTCATGTTCTCTTTAAATTAATTTCTTAAGGGTAAAAAATATTATTACAAGGAAAGATTCATGAACATGTATTAAATATTTAAGAGAGTCCCTAACTAGGCATCAAAACCCCTTGAGGGATAAGCCAATATCCCATCCCTTCGACCAATGCACAACCCATAGGATTAATGATATGTCTTTTAAACCCACTTCCTTTGGAAAGAAGGTTCACACTATCTCAAAATATGTGATCATGGGGGTGTGTTAGAAATATAATTTCGAACCAATGTGAATACTTACTTAAGAAAAAAGTTGACTGAATATGCATTATTATTAGTGATACTACACTAAAGGTTTTCTTATTATCCCTCATAATTGAAATGGAATCCATGATGAATATTTTATAAAGAGTCAAAATATTTAGTTAGTCTAAGGAAAACTGTAGAGTAGCAAGGGTTTCCATGAACCTCCATCCAATGGAATCCTGATCTAACACCACTGTATTCACTACATTTTCCTTAGATCTAAGGCACTAACATATTATATCACCTACCCAATGTTTGAAGTTCCATATGATGAATGAAATGGTGTAAGAATTACTCCATGAAGGGATAATTCCAACCTTGGAAATAACTCATGATAATCTAGAGGGACTGCAACCATGAAGGACAACACTATGTAGATAGGCTATTAGGTGGAAGATGACCCACTATATTAATAACAACATAATTTAGGAGTCTCTCCCTAAATAATGAACACTATTACCTTTCTTATCTTAGGTAAGTGGAGGAGGATGTCCATCATTTCCAATCAACCACCATAGATATACCTAGGAGGGTTTCTATTCCCCTAGTCATCATCATCAATGTATAACTCCAATTCTAAAAGGATTTGTAGAGAAAGATATTTCAACCCCAGTAATTTGAACCCATGTATCCAAATGGAGATATTTTCAGGGGTATAAAACCACTACAACTTAGGTTCATGTCATTATAGATGAAATATCCTAATGAACAACCGCCTTTGTAAATTAGGTATGTACCAACTCAAAACACATGGTCACATGGGTGTGCTAGAAACAAAATGGTGAACCTGACATGGATCTTTACTTAGGAAAGAAGTGGATTGACTATGCATTCTTATTGGTAATACTACATTTATGGGTATCTTTCTCTCCCTAAGATACCAAATGGAATCTGTGATGAATATACTGTAAGGAGTTATAATCTTCAGTCAGTATAAGGAAAACCACATAATAGTGTGGGTTTCCATGAACAACTAGCCAATGGAACCTTAATTCCATGCCACTGTCATCACTAAAACTACTTCATATTTGAGGAAATAATGTACAATATCACCTAATCATAAATTATAACACTATTTAGAAAATGAAATGGTTTAAAAATACCAACATTAAGGGGTAATTCCATCCTTGGAAACAACCCATGATAATCTTGTGGCACTGAATCCATGAAGGCCAAAACCATGTAGATAAATCGTCTGGGGACAAGAAGTTCCCATATCAACACCAAATAGATTCAGAATTATCTCCCTAGAACACCAATTCTTACCTTCATTCTTTTAGGGAGTTTGAGGAGTATTCCTACCAAATTTAGTAAACCACCCAAGAATATCTTAGGAAGGATCCTATTCACTATGGTCATCACCATATACGCATGACCCCGATTTTACATGAATCTACACAAAAATTTATACCAACCCCAATCATCTAGACCTAGAAATATGAAAGGATAATATTTTGGGGGTGAAAACAATTTAAAATCATAATTTGGTCCATGCCTCTATAGCTACAATTTCCTAGTGGAAACCCTAGCCCATAGGGTTGGTGGCATTTTTACCCCCATGGCCATTTCCATTATCATCCATTAGATAGAAAAATACCTAGATTATGGGTGTACCTCCCATAGGGGAATCTATATTTACTAATAAAATATTAAAATTTGTAAATGTAATCACTATAGAACTAACTAATGATGCAATACATGATACTATCAAAGAAAATAAAAAAATATGAGGTATATGTTGGGAATTCCATTCAGCAAGATAGTGTCAAAGATAAAACAAAAGGCATAGACACATCCACGACCCACCCACCACTTGATTATGGTGAATTTTTCTTAGTATAAGTGAAAATTTACTAAATAAATTCTATAATAGATTATCTTGATCAAATCAATGCTATATTTATCAAGGAAAAAATATCCAATGAGTATAATCTTTAGGCTGAATCTTCCATGTCTCCTTCAACTGAACCCATTAAAAGGGAGGATATTTCTCATCCAAAAAGGCAGAAAAATGCTACCTAATTAACTTGGGATCACATCAATCATCCCATTTGGCTGTAGTTCCGATTGATTATTAAGGGTTCTCACCATTGGGGAAACATCAATTACTAGTTCATGAATGTCACTTGAGTCTAACTCATGTGGAGTTATCTCAAGAATTACTGGATTCTCTTATTTCTCATATGGATGCTCTAGAAGGCCAATGTACACTATTATAATAGGAGAGGAAGATATATCCTAAGTGGGTGGATTTGTCTCCTCCTCCACCCCACTTATTGATATTTGATGGGATGGGAGACTGAGAACAAAATCTCACTTGTTTCCCCCCAAGTGCAACTCAATATTGGGAACCCCAGAACAATAAGAGAGTGCCAAGATTAAATACTTTGTATAGACCCTAAAATTTCTTGTATTTTTTTGGTATAATAACTTTTTAGCTAGGTTTGTCGCAACCTAGGAAGTTATCCATCAATAATACCTATACCAATTTAGCTCTATATTGAGGAAAACAATTATCATTAACCTCTATAATTGTAAGAATAAATAGAATGATAGAGTCATGAATTTTTTTATAAGATAGAAGGGTATAAAATACTACTTGGAAATACAATTCCCCCAAGTAAAATTTCTAGAGATCTCTATGGAGAACCTATACGATGAGTTATCAACCACAATCATCCCCCTAAAGTACCCCGATGGATTTTGAGAGTTTTCATTTATAAAAAAAATATCTAGAGTATACTATTCAAAAAAGAGAGAAAAAATATCATCAAGAACCACTATCATAGATGAGGAAGTTAAGGAAAGAATAAAAAATTTCTTTCATCATAAAGTTGGTAAGGTTGAGATGATATTACTTTGAAAGTAGGATGAATAAAATTTATTCCTTACAGAATGATCAGGTTCCAAAGTAATTCATATATTCCTTAGAGGAAAAGCTAATCACGTTTCTAGAAGTCAAGAATATAAATGAATTAAGGTAGAATGATCACACAAATTATTACCCTTACCATAATATGTTGGGTCACATGATATAATAATTATTTGTCTTTAAGGACCTATTGAAAAAATAGTCCAAGATAGTCAAGTTTCATTGGATAATCTCAAGGCACCTGTAACATACGTGTAAAATATTTTCTCCAAAGAAAAATAATAATGAGAAAAAAACTCTTATGGGAATATGAAAAAGCTTGATGACCAGATAAGAAAAATCAGAGTGAACTATGCACATGTCATCATTAAGGAACAACTGATTCAATCAGTTGTATCCTCAATTACCTTTGTAATGAATATTGTATCAACTTATACTTATCATCCTCTAAAGATTCTATGAAATCAGTATAGGTTTGGAAAAGATAATGAGGATTCCCTAATGATTCTTTATCTAGTCTAAAATTTCACAGACTTCATTTTGAAGTTTGTGTCCTAGAACCAATTTCATGTACTTTTGATTACATGTATATTCAAATATTTGAATATTAATAAAACGTCTTATTATGTATTTTTCATTTTTATTCATGAATTTTATGTAATGATTCCCTAGAGTATTTTATCATTGATAAGGTCATAGAAGTTCTCTAATATGATGAGAACCTTGAAATGCCATGATGATATTTTTAAATATAGTTCTATGGTTGGATAAAATTCTATGTTGGGACACATATAATTTTTACTGTTAGGTGTGAGTACTTGTAAGAATATGTGACTTCATTTCATGAAGATCACACTTAATAATATCAAAGATATAAGATTATAAGAACAAAACCGCATGTATGAATTTTTCATGTTTATGTGCCATCAAATATTCCTATCTATGAGCATGTGTAATGGTTGATAAACTTTAATATTATTAAAAATTCATGAAATGAATTGTAAAATTTGATTTACTTACCAAAACCATGACACCATATGTCCATGGTAAGTATAGTATATTGGGTGCACTATGAATGACATGTTATTAATGAATAAGTCGAGGAAGGATTTGTACCTTCCATATTTATAGAAGTTTCTATCTTGACCCTTTCATTGAAATGGAGTTGTTGCATTAAATTATAGGTCCATTATGTAACATCGAGTTTATTTTAGATAGTTAAAGAAAGACGTATCAAGCACATAGGTTGATGACACGTGTGCAAAACCTACTTGATGAGATATTATGATAAAGGGATTATATTACACAACAAGTGATCATGTGTGGTTGTCAACATTATGACATTAACTTTTTTCTCTTGGGTGCCTTGACATATAGATAGATAGTAATCTTGTACTTTAGGAATTCCATCCTAATTATAATGAGAAATAATCCTAGAGGGTCACACAATAAGTATTTTCGATGATCTCAATTAAATTTTATTTGAACTTAATTATTGGAATAAACATTATTCTCAAGACTAAGAAATAATTTTGTTCATGATTTATCTATCCCTAATATTATTCACAAGGTAGGAAATAATTATTTATTTATTAATAAATAATTTATTTAATTACATGAATATTTAATAAATATTTATTCTCCAAAATTGTGAATATAATAATTAGTTTGTTTATTGAATATTTAATAAATATTTATTCACCATACTATGAATAGAATATTTATTTATGAATAAATATTTAATTAAATATTTATTTGGGTATTCGATAAATTTCAAGGAGGATGAGCAGACCAAGATAGTTTCTGATGATAAATATTAATTTATAAAATGGTAAAATAATATTTACTATTTCTTTAGTTAACACATGCCATAAAATAAAAATAATAATATTATTATATGGAATGGGGTCAGATGCGGTTTATTATATTATTTAAGGGTTTTTGTACAATTAAATAATATTTTAAACTTAACCCTAACTCTATAAATAGATATGTATGTCTATTTCATAGGGTTAATTAATAATTGAGAATCACTATGCATAATAGATTTCTATCTCGATTCCTCATTCTCTCAACCTCTCAAGAATGAGAAGAACAAGAGAGATTCCTTTAAGATTGAATGAATTTGAAGTAAGCAATAAGAACTATGCGAGACTATCGATCTACCATGATGGAACTCAACAATAAATAAGTTTTGTTTATAGATCAATGAACTACATGTGGATCACCTCTAGAGGAGCTCTACATTGGGTCCTTCCAATGCAATAACAGTATACCAAACAAGATTTTTGAACAAACATCATCATCATCAAAGAAATATCCTAAGATTATGTATTATTTTTGCTAATATTATTTAAAATAATTATAAATTTAACATGAAAAATATCCTCTCTTAGTCCTGATCTTTCTATGTCAATATTAGATGGAGAAATTTCATTGTTCATGACGTTTATGTATTGTACATTTGGTGAATGATCAATTGAATTAAATAATAACTTTAATGGTTATTTTCCCAAAGGGAACTTCCACTTTATCTTGAACCTTCAAGTGGTATCAGAGTGGTCACATTTAAATTTATAATTATTTATTTTAATGTTGATTATATATACATAATTGTGGTTAGTTTTAATTTCTCAATTAATAATTCTTTAATTCAATGTTTAATTAACCTTATTTTGACATTTTAATATTTTTTGTTCAAGATTAATATTTTATTATGGCCCAAGAATAGAAAAATAATGACTAGAGATTCCATTGGGAGGTGCCAAAGTTTATGTTCGGTAGATTTTTTTACACAACATGTAGTCGGAGTACACACCATGTACCGATGTACACTGCACCTGGACGTGTCATGAGATACATGGTGCACTGAGCAGTTATTACTCATGGTGAAATTATTATTCATCGTGTGTTAATAAGTCCAATCAGAAACATGGTTTTTCGGACTACATGACATGTATCTTGTGTATACATCATGTATTATACATGGTATATTGGTGAAATTCATGCTAAACGTGTGGTCAAATGCCCTATTTTATAGCGCATGATACTATTAGTCTAGAACATTAATGAAACACATGACATGTATCAAACATATATGTAACATCCCAAGTTTTAATATAATAATTATTTCATTTATTATTTCTATTGCACCTTTATTTAAGAATTAACTCCATAATAATAATAATAATATTAATATTAATAATAAACAAAAAAATAAAAAATATCAATGAATAATAATTTAGCAATAAATAAAGTAAATAAATAAATAAAGAAATTATAATGACACTCTTAAATGAATATTTATTAAATAATATTTTTATTAATTAATTTTATCAATTAATTTCATACATAAAAAATGTTATTAAAATAAAAAACTATGTGTTTTTATAGTTTGAATCTTATATGTACTAAATTAACCATATTTCTAAATGAACAAATGATTATTTATACTAATTTATATCAAAAGGTTAGTTTAAAGGTAAAATAATTATAGAATTATTAAAAATAATTATATTAAATTACTTTAAATGTTATATTAAAAACATAATTATGAATATTATTTTTAAATAGAGTATATATATGTGTGTATATATATTTTTCATAAATTAAAGAATTTAAAATTTATATATGAAGTACCTAATTTAAAATTAAAAGCAATAAATTATAAAAAAATGATAATAATAATTAAAGTTAATACATACTATTATAAAACTTTTTAATATTCATATTAAAGGTAATATAATTTATTATAAAATATATGAAATTATAAACTAACAAAATTATGATAATTCTAAAATTTTAGTATTATTATTTTTTATATAAAATCTAGATTTCAAATATTATATGACATAAAAAAATTGGATAATAGGGAGCCTATGGGACTCAAGTTCTGAAATGAGGGTCAACCTCATAAGGGGGAAAATCGAACAAGGTCTTCAATTCGTAGGGGGAGTCTAAGCATAAATGGGTTGAAACTGAAGGAGAGGTTCAACCATGGATGGGGGTTTTACTTGTGTAAATGGATTCAAACATGAATGAGATAGATCAATTACTATAAGAATATCATTTTATTGAAAGGGTTTTGAACTCAGATAGAGGAAACCGAGTACAAACTATTCACAATGGATATCCAACCATCTTCCTCCTTCTGTAAATTGATTTACAGAATATCAGAGGTAGGTGTATGCGTATTTTTTATTGTCTGAATTTTCTTGAAAATACTATTTCAAGGACAATTTTCAATTTATTAATTAATCATTCATCATTTTCTTTAATTTTTAACTTTGTTGGAATCATCAATCTCTATCTATTATTGTTCTGAATTTTCTTCATCTTAATGTCCCTGTATAACAAAATGATATTTTTAATGCTTTATTCAAAATGAAAATATTTTGTGTATCCTATGTCAACCATTTTATAAGGATTTATCTCGAATCAATGATCCTTCACAAATAATCTTTGATTAAACTGAATCAAAACAAGATAAATAATATATATAATGAAATATAGTCATCATAATTAATATCAATTATAGTATATTTATTTTCCAATTTATCAGATCTGGATAGTTTCCTTCAACCATATATATATATATATATAAATATATGTATTCAATGGAAATATACTTTGCTCTTAGATCCACATAAATTCAACCTTGGATCATCTAATGAAATATTAAATGTTACTTTTCCATCCATTTTACACCTAAAGAAACTGCAAGTTAAGTGTATAATGTGAGATACACGGGGTGGCCCGATCTTCACGGCGTAGGGTGGTGGATATAGGATGTGGTTCGGGGATAAGTGGTGGATGATGGGTATGGATAATAGATTTAAGTAGTCGATCAATGCTATAAGGAGTGAAACCTACTACTTAGACAACATACTCAAGGGGGGGGGGATGTGATGGTCAATCCACACAACAATGCACTTGGGTTGAGGCACGAAATTAGGGGCTTTGTGATCTTGGATCACCAATCTAACTTGTAGATTGACAAGTCAATAATGCACAAGAGAAAGGGAAAAAATACTGAGACAATCCTCACACAATTTAGATAAACAAATCATAAGCTCTCAAATAATTCTTGAATGAAAATACAATGCCATGGGGTGGCTATTTATAGCCAAGGGGTGATACAATAGTCAAGGTCCTAATACCCTAAATTCATAAAGGCTAAACCTACCTTTTCCCCTTAAATTCAAAAAGATAAAGTCTAACAAAGTCTTCTGGGAAAATTAGGACATGTATTTCCACCCATATCCCACTGGATTTGACTTTGAGTACCTAGCCCACTGGATTTGACTTTGGTGTCCAAAGATACCATTCTAGAATCTCCATGTGGTAAAGGATTCCAAAATTCATGCAAACACATGACTTGGGTTTTACGTATCTCCTTTGGGCTTAAATAAGAGTGATAATAAGCCCATTTTCCACTTTCATGTATGCACCTTGGGTTTGAGCCTTTTAATGCAGCGAGCTGGGATTTTGTTGCCACTTGTAGTCTGTTTAATCTTCCTAGCATCATTGGGCCTTACAACTCCAACTTCACACATGCCATGAAGTCAATGTCATCTCCCGGTTTCATATCATCCTTTACTCTTGAAAAGGAGTCATCCCTGACTCTTCATAATATAAATCCAAATACTAGGAAAGATTATAAACATTGAATTTAAAAATAACTTCTTACTCACCTTACAATGTGATCTTGTAATTAATCGTATCAAGCACCAAGTCTGGTCCATCTCCATGTATCTTTATCTTTGACTTACATTTATTTTGAAGCCTCTCTAGCTTCTTTTATTTCCCATGTTGTTGGTTAACATGTTGTTTTCCTTCCACATTTATACTTTCCTGCAAAGGAAATGAAACTTGATCAATAGGGGAAAGGAGGCTAAATCCAAAAATAGTTCTAGATGGAAAAAATTGAGTTATAGAGTGATCTCCCATTTTGTAAGATGACTCTACATGAGGTAGAAACTCCTTCCAATCCTTAATAACCATGATTCCATGAATGGATCCTTAAATTACTTTTCTCTATCTAATAGGAATCAGATAAGGTTGTTCCTCCTCAAGAATGACTCCAGCATACACCTGTGACAAAGATTTCACAATAGTTTACAATGAATAAGTTAAGT
Organism: Viscum album; assembly: GCA_963277665.1. Classification (NCBI taxonomy): domain Eukaryota; kingdom Viridiplantae; phylum Streptophyta; class Magnoliopsida; order Santalales; family Viscaceae; genus Viscum; species Viscum album. Next base: position 1,498,189,872 of record OY728142.1, read on the forward strand.
CATTAGTTTTAAACATCAAATCTTTTTACATAAGTACTAGAAGGTTCTTCTGAGAAATAAAAGCTTCTTTAACATCTATCTTCTCTATCATTGCATTTTTTCACTCACCGACCTCTCCATTCTCTCTTGATTTTTTGTTAAATTCAATGAATCTTATTCTCTCATTCTCACCTCTCACCTTATTCTTTCCTTTTTCTATTTCTCTCATTTGTTCTTGATCACCCATTTTTTATGCTCTCCCAAAATATGATCTTTCATAACTTGTTTTGGGGGAATAGAGATGAGGGTTATAGGTTCCCCTCAGAGTATAAAAGAATGATGTTTTAAAAAGCCATCATCAGTCACTCACCAATCATATTTCCATGGTTGACAGCTGACCTAGAAGTATGTGGCACGCCTTCATTGGTACTACATAACATAATACCTAGTCATTATACTTCCCAATTTTGAATAATACCATCAAATGTTTGTTGACCATAAGCTCTTCACAATCATTCAACCATTGAAGTTAGTATGGATGTTGGTGCTTCAAAGTCAGGAGCCCCAACTTCTCCACCAACTCAATGCTTGCCACATTGATTCAAATTCCCTCACCAATGATGATACTACATACCTTCCCATTTATTTTTTGTTGGGTATGGAAAAGGTTCTCTTGCTGATCCTTCTCTCCAATGGTCATTTGTTCACTTAAAACCCTCCTAGTTACAATAATCTCACCATCATATGCAAATTCTCTACTATCAATTTCTAGATATTCTTCCTCCTCTTATTCTGAGCTCTCTCCATCGGTCTCCCATTCTCTATACTTTTTGATGATCATGGTGAACCGGTTTGAGAATTCACTAGCAATTTGACCCTTCCTTGACATTTGTAAAAACGAATATCCTGATTCCTAGTTTGGGTAACCTTAAAAGTTGGTTTCTTAGGTGAAAGAATCACCTTGTCACTTTTGTGTTCAAACACCTCTTTTTCCTTTGATGTCTATCCAATATTCTTTCTCAGATTTCTCCATGGTGTAAAAGGAGTAGTGGGTTTCCTCATGTTGCTCCCCCTTTTGATTTGATGTTCAATATTGGTGGCTTAGTGGATCATATCTTGTATCTGTACATGGTGGTACATCTCCACTTGATCCACAATCTCCCGATTGAGCCCATGTAAAAATAGTGCCATGGTTTCCTCCAGATCCTCCCCAATGTTTGCTCAAATCATGTTAATTTTCATCTTCTTATAGTAATCTTCAACACTCTTACTCCCTTGTTTGAGGCGTTGGAGCTTGTTGTTGAGATCTTTGTGGTAGTTTGAGGGGACAAACCATTTCCACATGGAAAACTTCATGTCATCCCAAGTGTTGATGGGATATCCACTATATCTAGCCCTCTCCTTTTGCATTTGATCCCAACAATATAAATCATAATCAGAAAATTCAAGGGTTACAAGTTTTACCTTTTTATCCTTGGAATAGGTATGACAATAAAATACGTTCTTAATCCACATCTCCCACTCCAACTATGCTTCTGGAATGCTTTTCCCTTGAAATGAAGGGACCTTCACCTTGATCCTGCCAAGTAGGTCATCATCATGTCGTATCCTTTCTTATCTATAGTTTTGTTATAACCTCCTCCTTTATGGGACATCATCAAGATCATTATCAAAGTTCACCAACTCCTCCCCCATGATGTGGTGGTGACATGGTGCCAAAGCTCACCGTAGGTTATCATGGATCATCCTTGGGCTTGGTTGATTCTCCAGGTTATCAATCCTCTCATGTAGCACCTCCAACTTTCAATCAAGAATCTTCTCAAAGTGGCTCAAAAAATCTTGCATATGGAGTTGTGTAGCTTTGGGTGCGGGAGATCTTCTTCGAATTCCTTCATTTCTAACATGATCAATTTTCTTTCCACGATCTTCTGCCATGATAAGTTACAAAAACACAAACACACACTGGGAGAAACACACAAAAAATGATACACACTCACTCACACACATGATATGTACACATACACACACAATGATACACACTCACACATGAAAGATATATACACTCTCACACACAATCACACACACACTTACACACACGAGATGTATACACACACACACACACACACACACACAATAAGATATACACACTCACACATGCAAGTTTTTTTGCTTATTTCTCTCCACTCTCAACACTCAATTCAAATTCCAAGAACTTATGAAATATAATACCTTGTTTAAGGAGATCACGTTTCACCAATACTTCCTCAATAAGGATTGTTTTGGGGTATGGTTTAACATAACCCTCTTGAATGGTAAGGGGTTTAAGGGAGAAAAGTATGGTAGAAAATGGATAAAAGGTGGATGGAAAAGGGGATAGAAAGGTGGTATTTGGGTTTTTACCAATTGTGTAAGATAAGAAAAATTAATAACAATACGAGCCAAAAATGATAGGATGATTAGGTAAAAAATAATGGAAAAGTGATGTATGGAAATGGAAAGTGATAATAATGTAAAGAGCAGTGAAAAAGTTATTGTATCCGTTTTTTTTCTTTTCTTGTAAAATCTCCCCAAAAAGTGTTGTGATTGAAGTTTTAAAGCACAAGATGATGAAAGGAGAGTGAGACAGTTTTTTTTTGAAATCTCTCAAAGAAAGGATGTTATTAATTTTGAATGCACAAAATAATGAGTTGAGTGATTTTTTTGGATACAAATTACAAATAGTGAATTAAAGGCAAAAAGAAGATGGATAAATAATTGACTCAATGTAAAAATATTTCAGTCTTTCACAACAAAGGCTAATTATGAAGGTTTTCAAAGAAAATGGGTTTTTTTGAATGAGTGGATGATAAGGAATAATAAGAAGGGTAATGGACAAAAGTAAAGTAAATGAAGGGATATATTCCTATCTTGGAAACTGGAGCTCTGATACCAACTGATGTGAGATGCACGGGTGGCCTGATCTTCATGGCATAGGGCGGCAGATGTAGGATGTGGTTCGGGGCTAAATGGAGGATAATGGTTATGGATAGTAGATGAAAGTAGTCAATCAACGCTATGAGGAGTGCAACCTACTACTTAGACAACACATTAAAGGGGGGATGTGATAGACAATCCACACAACAATGCACTTAGGTTGAGGCATAGAATTGGGGGATTTTTGATATTGGATCACCAATATAACTTGTATATTTACAAGGAAAGAATGCACAAGAGCAAGGGAAAAAATATCGGGACAATCCTCACACAACGGAGAGAAACAAAGTAAAATATCTCAAATAATTCTTGAATTAAAATAGAATTCCATGGGGTGGCTATTTATAGACAAGGGGTGATACAATAGTCAAGGGCCTAATACCCTAAAGTCATAAATGCTAAACCTACCTTTTCCCCTTAAAGTAAAAAAATAAAGTTTAACAAAGACTTTTGGGAAAATTAGCACATGTATTTCCACCCATAGCCCACCAGATTTAACTTTTATTACCTAGCTCATTGGATTTGACTTTGGTGTCTAAAGATACCATTTTAGAAACTCCATGTGGGTAAGGCTTCCAAAATTCATGCAAACATATGTCCTGGGTTTTACGCATCTCCTTTGGGCTTAAATAAGAGTGATAATAATCCCATTTCTACTTCCATGTATGAACCTTGGGTTTGAGCCTTTTAATGTAGCGATATGGGCTTATGTTGCCACTTGTAGTCTGTTTAATATTCCTTGCATCGTTGGGCCTTGTAACTCCAACTTCACACATGCTATAAAGTCAATGTCATCTTCTGATTTCATATCAGTGTATATATATTTATGGATATTAAATTCAAGAGTTGTCTATATAAATCCTTGTATCATTAAGAATTACCATTCAAATGATGCACACCATATGTAATAGGAAGCAAGACAGATAAAAGAGAAAAATAGAAATAAGAGAGAGATAGGGTCTGAAGATAGGATAATAAAATAAGAAAATTAGTTTTCCTTCAAGGTATTTGGAAAATAAAAGGTAAGGGTGTTATATATTTTTTGAATAATTGTTTTCAAGAAAAATTCCCTTTAAAAGGAATTAAATTTCAAAAGAAAATATGATTTTCTATTTTAAAATTTGTGTTTTCAACTTTATATTTATGTTAATGAATTTTATTATTTTTCAAAACCCCCTTTTTTTTATAAGGGAAGTAATTATTTTTCTTTGAAAAATTATATTTTCTTAAATTTATGTAAGAAATCATTTTACCAAAGAATATATAATGAAAAAGTTTTGTATTTAAAATTTAAAATTTGATTTTATTATTTTATATATAATGTGTAAATTTTTATTTAAAATTATGGATGTTTCATATAAATATAGATATGGCTATGAATTATGCATATCATTAACATTCCATGCATTTATATAAAATATTTGTTTTTTATTTAATTATAAGGTGTGTTCAAAATTTTCCTTGAATTTATAAAATCTTATATTTCTTCAAATTTTATAGTATTTTATAAAAAATTAGTTTTTCTAAAATATAAGGGAAATAAAATTAGTTTATTCCTGAAAATAATTCAAGTAGTTTTTGTAATTATTTTTAATGGATTTTAATGGATTTTAAATGAGAAAGAACGATTTGATAAAAATGATTTTCTCAAATAAAACTTAGCACTTGAGTATCAAATGAGGGGATGAGGAATGAGGTGATCCCATGACATCAATGAGTCTTTTTATTAAAAGAGATACTACTAGTGGCCTTAAGGATTTATTTTGGTCTGATAATTATTATTTTAATTCATAAAATAAATATTCTTTTCAAAATATTAGAAAGGATAGATTTGAGTATTTTTCAAAATTTATTTTTGGAACAGATTTTCAAAATGATAAGTATTTTTAATTTTTTTTGAAAATTATTTTATATATCAAATATTATATATTTGATATATTTTTTTTAAAAGAGTTTTTAAATAAGTATTTATAATTTTTTTTCACAAGTTTTAAAACCCCTTAATGGGCAGTTTTATACCCAGCCCTTATTTTAAAAATATTTTTCATAGGACTTTTAGAAGTTCTAAGATGGATGGATTTATTTAAGGATTTATCACAAGACAAACCTATTCATTATTTTATAATTATCTTTATAAATTCTAATATTATGTAAGGTAATTTTCTAATCCTCCAAAACCTAGACCAAAAAAATATTAGGTTGTGTAAAAAATGTGTATTTTCTAGTTATGTTTAAAAAAAAAATACACAACATGTTTTTAGTACCAAATTTGGAAGAGCGGGTTCAGGTTGTGACAATGATATCAGAGGAACAATCTAGAAATTTTTTGAAATTAGGCGTTGTCATTTGAGAAAAAATCTATGCAATATAATTTTATTTTGAAATTCTAGGTAAATAAGTACCCTTAAGAATATAGAAATTCAGCCATTATAGATTTTCCTAATTCTTAAGATGGAAATTTAGATTTTTTTTAGGTATGAATAACCAATTGAATGAGCACAATTCATTTAAGAGGGTAGGGGATATATTATCATGAGTGTTAATATAATAATTATTTCACTTGTTATTTCCATTATTAGCTTTATTTAAGCATTAAAACCATTATAATAATAATACTATTAATAAAAAAATAAAAAAATAAAAAATATTAATGAATAATAATTCAAAAATGAAGAAAATAAATAAATAAATAAATAAATTATAACAAAACTCTTAAATGAAAATTTATTAAATCATATTTTTAATTAATTTTATCAATTAATTTCACACATAATTTTTTTTATTAAAGTACAAAACTATGTGTTTTTATAGTTTTAATATTATATGTACTAAATTAACCATATTTCTATATGAATAAATGATTATTTATTCTGATTTATATCAAAATATTATTTGAAATGAAAATTAATTATCAAATTTTTACACATAATTATATCAAATTACTTGACATATTATATTAAAAACATTATTATGAAGATTATTTTCAAATATATCATATATATATATATATTACATAAATAAAATGATTTAATATATATATATATATATATATATAAAGTATCTAATTTAAAATTAAAAGTAATACATTATAAAAAAATGATAAGAATAATTAAAGGTAATATATTCTATTATAAAACTTTTGAATATTCACATTAAAGGTAATATAGTTTATTATAAAATATATGAAATTATAAATTAATGAAATTATGAAATTTGAGTATTATTATTTTTTATATAAAATTTGGATTTCAAATCTTATATGTCATAAAAAAAATTGGATAAGAGGGAATCCGTAGGACTCAAGAACTAAAAGGAGGGTCATCCTCATAAGGTTGAAAATAAAACAAGGGATTAAATTTGTAGGGGGAGTCCAAGCAGAGATGGGTTAAAACCAAAGGAGTGGTTCAACCATGGATGGGGGTTTCACTCATGGAAAGGGATTCAAACATGGATGAGAGAAATTGACTATTGAAAATAGATTATTTTGTTGAAAGGGTTTGAAAATCATATGGAGGAAACCTGGTACAAAATGTTCATGATGGATATCTTTACATCTTACTCCTCCTATAAATCAATTTGCAGAGTATTAGAGGTAGGTGTTTGTGTATTTTTTTAGGTGTCTGAATCTTCTTAAAAACCCTATTTCTAGGATCTTTTTTGGTTTATTAATTACCTATTCATCATTTTCTTTAATTTTCTCCCTTGGTTGATGTTAAAAATAGTTATTATTAATTGTTATATATTTTCTTCATCCTGACATCCCTGTTTTACATAGTGGTATTTTTAATGCTTGTTTTAAAATGAAAACATTTTGTGTATCCTATGTCAGCCACTTTGGTGGGATTTATCTCAAATCAATGAAGCTTCACAAAGAATATTTGATTAAACTTAATCAAAACACGATAAATAATATATATATATATATAATGGAATGTATAAATCATAATTAATATCTATTATAGTATATTTATTTTCCATTTTTGTCAGATCTATACAGTTTCCTTCAAGGAAATACACACACATATATAAATATATATGCATTCTCTGTTGATATGATTTGCTGTTGGATCCCCATAAATTCAATCCTGGATCATCCAATTAATTCTATCCTATTTTTTCCCACTCAACTTATACCTGACGTAACTGTAAGATAAGTATACATATATTTATGGATATAAATTTCAAGATTTAGCTATATAAATCTTTTCCTACTGAAGACTTACCATTTATAATGCTTCACACCCTTTGTAAGAGAAAGTGTTATAGATAGAAGATAAAAATTTAAATAATAGATAGAGAGAGAGAGAGAGAGTCCAAAGATAGGATAATAAAAGACGAAAATAAGTTTTCCTTCAAGGTATTTAGAAAATAAAATGTAAGGGTGTTATATATTTTCTAAATTTATGTTTTCAAGAAACATTCCTTTTGTAAGGAATTAATTTTCAAAAGAAAACATGATTTTCTATTATAAAATTTATTTTTTCAAGTTTATATTTATGTAAATTAATTTTATTATTTTTAAAAACCCCCATTTTTTATAAGGGAATTAATTATTTTTCTTTTAAAAATTATATGTTCTTAAATTTATTTAAGAAATTATTTGACCAAAGTATATATGATAAAAATGTGTTATAATTTTAAATTTATAATTTGATGTTATTATTTTATTTATAATGTGTAATTTTTCATTTAAAATTATGGATGTTTCATATTCAGATATATATGGCCTTTTATTATGCATATTATTACAATTCCATGAATTTATACAAAACATTTTTTTAATTTAATTATAAGGTGTGTTTAAATTCTTCCTTGAATTTATAAAATGTTTGATTTCTCCAAACTCTATAAAGTTTTATGAAAAATTTGTTCTTCTCAAATATAAGAGAAATAAAACTATTTTATTCTTGAAAATAATTCACATAGTTTTTGAAATGGTTTTTAATGGATTATAAATGATAATGGTAGATCTAATAATTTTTTTTCTCAAATAAAACTCAGCACTTGAGTATCAAATGTGTGGATAAGGAATGGGGTGATCCCACAACCTCAACATGACTTTTTACTAAAATAGATACTACTAGTGGCCTTAAAGATTTATTATAGCCCACCAATTATCATTTTAATCCATAAAATAATTATTATTTTCAAAATATTATCAAGGAGAGATCTGAGTATTTTTCAGAATGTATTTTTGGAATGGGTTTTTAAAATTATAAGTATTTTTTTATTTTTTTGAAAATTATTTTATATATAAAATATTATATATTTGATTTAAAATGTTTTAAAAATGTTTTTAAATAATTATTTAAATAATTATTTGTCATTTTTTTCAAACCCCTTACTAGGTTGTTTTATGCTCACCCTATGTTTTAAAATATTCTTCACAAGACTTTTAGAAGTTTTAAGATTGATAGATTCGTTTAAGGAGTTATCATAATAGAATCCAATTAATTATTTTATAATTATCTTTGTAAAATTTGATATTATGTAAGTTAATTTACTAATCCTCTAAAAATTGTATCAAAAAAGATACTTAGTTGTGTAAAAAATGCATATTTTTAAAAAAACATGAAACATGTTTTAATATCAAATCTAGAAGAGAAGGTTTAGGCTATGATAGTACATGTCATGTAAGTCGTTAATCCTCACATTTGAAGTACTTGTTGAGTCATTTGGTAGGTTACAAGGATACATGGCATGTAGACCACATGACCACATAGCATTTAGCTCATTAGTACACACCATTTAATCTGGTCAAGGTACATACCAATGCCCAATAAATTTATCCTGGATACATGACAATCGAGGAACATGGCGTGTATCTTTCCAGTACATTCCATGTAATATCTCAACAAATGAAAAAAATTAAATTATATCAAATTAATTAATTGAATCATTAAAACCTAATTACATTGTTGAAACCATATGTGTTTGACTATGTAATAATGGATTTGAAGAATTAATAAATTATCAATTAATTATTTGTAATTATCTATAATTATTGGTCATGCAGTTTATTTTACCTAAATTCCTTTATGATGGGTATCTCCATGAGACTTTGAATATTCATTAATATAAAAATAATTAATTTATTGATTAATTAATTAATTAATATCACCTTGTTCATCTTAATAATAAAGAAAAAATTAAATTGAATGATAGTTAGTATAATTTTTCATATTCGTTACATGTGTATGATTGATCATGAGATTTGACTAGACCTGTGTATGTATTGGTTTTATTTAATTTAATCTTTATTACATGTTTTTCAATTATTTATCATTAAATTAAATATAATATCCTGCATGTCATCCCTTTTTCTTTTAATATGTTGGTCCTATGGGTCCAAGGTTGTTTATGTAATTCTACTTAAACAATCCTTTGGTTCCCCTCACCTGCATGTGAGTTATAAAAATATGCAATAAAAAGAGTATCCTAAGGCTCATGGAGGCATTTCAGGACATAACCAAGACAAAACCAACTCATATGATACATGAGTGGACATGTGAAATGATGTAGCTCATGCTAAGACTATAAAATGGGCTTTCACCTAGGATCATAGGTTGATTTATTATCCTATAAATAAATCAACTATTAGATAAGATCGTGATCAAGTCAATTTTTTTATTTTTTTATTTCTTATGCATAATTTTTTTATGGATGCAAGACTACAATCACATAAATAAATTGACTAATATGAAAATATGGATTTAAATAAATGGATTATGTGTAAATGTTTTATCAAAACATGGTTAATCACTCAAGTAAAATCCACTTAATATTAACAAGATATGAAATGGATAACATAAGAAAATTTTATGCATAATAAATAAAATCACTCAACTTAATATTAAGTTAGGACACACCTTCCATTACTTGATTAAAAATGAAACTAATAGAACTAAGTGTTTAACCAACCCTTGTTGGGACAATTAATTTTATAAGGGGAGTTATTATAAAAGTTTTGGTTTGAATTAACAATTTTACAATAAGATGAGTATCCCCTACCTGACTTGGTGTAACTTAGAGGTAGGTGCTGAAGAAATCACAGTTAATATTTCAATATTGGAGAGTCACTCAATGAATCAAGAATATAAAAAGATATAGTTAGCATATACCTTCCTACCTAAATTCCTCCAAGTAATTGACTGAGCCCTTACTTGGGTTATGAGAAAGAGAATATGAATCCTTTCGGATATAATTTATTAAGTGATGGTACATTCTGAGTTCAATGTTGAGAGTTATTGAGTCTTGATAAAATAGTATGAGACTTAATAACATTAAAATTATCAGTATATCTCACATAATTTGTAATCAAGTGTAGTAATGATAATATGATCATTTAATATTTTAGCATAATGGAAATCTATAAAAGGACCAAATAGGATATGTGTGATCACTAAGAGGGGGAGGTGGGTAATCAATGATATATTCTTTTTAAATTTATTCCATAATAAACAATATTTTCCTCCAATTAAAGAGATATGAATTCCCTGAAAACAAGCACATAAGATCAACCATAAGAACACACTTATTTACAAGGTTCACTACTCAATAAGAGTAGCTAGTCCTTGACATAGTTTAAAAATAATCCTTGACCATAAAAACCACTAGAATATAATCCTTTGTATGTGTTTATGATAAGTAGGGAGTATCTTTGCACTTGAATTTAACTTTAATCAATTAACAATGCATGTGATTCTCACACAAAAATATATAACAATATTTTTTTTGTAACAACCATGAGAAACCTTCACCAATAGGAATCAATATGTTATCATTGTGATGCTTGATCATATTCACACACATTCATATTACTTATTCACTTTATTATCTTGCATCAAGTAAGAATTTCCCTTACATCAATGTCTTCACAAACCACTACCCACTATTTACTTATGAAATATGTGTACACTATATTTTCATACACGCAATTCCTTATATAAAACCAAGCACATATGTGGGTTTTTCTTCTTTTTCATTCACACATGTAAAAGCACTGTCTTCTTCTCAGAAAGTGAATAACCAATATATATAGTGTATCGAGATTCTTCACATAAGGATTGTTTACTGGTTCCTCATTATGAAAGATGTAGCATGACTTAAACTTCACACAAACCAAGAGGTTTCGTGGAACATATTTTTTTATGAAACCCCTAAGTGTGTGATTCTCAAGTCAGGAGTCTATGGTATCTCTTACAAAAATAGGTTTCATGAGGCCTTATTATTCTTCAATAAATAAATGTATTATAGTGCTCTGTTTATCTGGAAACTGAGAGATTCACTTAACAAAAAAACAACTTAAAATGGATATGTTATTCAGTATTTATAGATGATATTCATTATATTTGCAATGCCCTAGATATTCATTTAATTTCGTGTCATTACCCATTCAAAATCCGCTACAAAATAAGTTGTGTCGCCGATATTTTAAAACACTTGATTCATTCGGTATTTCTCAAACATACGTTGAAAATCATGAAATCTCCTATTATGCGAGTCTATATTTCATCCTCATGTAAATGTGATATGGAACACATGATTCATAACTTTTAGGAAGCTCAAAAGAATCCATGAAGGCGAATGTGCAAACAACCTTATGAAAATCCACCTTTTCCTTGGCAATGTCATTTTCTTTGAATAAGTACATGCATGAAAAGTGTAGCATGCATGCATAAAGGTTCATTCCATCATCATCTCAAAATATAGAGCTCAAAAAAATCATGGAATCCTTGGGTTTGACATCATAGATTAGGATATATAATCCAATAAAAAAATCACCGTCAGTCATTGGAAGGTAGGAGATGGCATGTTAGGATAATCGAATGACTGAGACTTATTTAATCAGGCAGTCTCTATTTTATCCATATATTTTTAATATAGAAATAGTTTTCAATCCTAAGTGTGTACCACATAAAAACTATGCTTATTTCAGTGATATTATATAATAGATTCCACTTCCTCCATCAGAAGAAGCATGTAACTAGGGTCTAATCCCAGGCTCCACCATCTTTCCACTCTATAGTATGACCCAATATTATGCAAGGCGGCCTGCATGTGTGCCCATGCCTGTCCATTTAGGAACATTGAATCCCCCATGCCTGTCTAAGCCCCTTTACACCATGGTTTACAATGCACTAGCTAGCTCCCACATGGGTTAATCCTTGCTCCCCATATGTGGTTGAACTATCCTCCTTGGGTGGCTATGGTTGGCTCTTATTTTTCAATAAGTCTCTATATGAAATACTTAGTAAATACCAATTATGATTCTGACATGCCAACCCAAATTCCTTAAATCATTCTTAACAAAACATCAAATGAATTTATATGTTTTCCATGACCCTCACGGGCATATTACATGGTCTTCAAGTTATCTTCTCCTTCTTTTTTTATTTTTGGAATATAAATTCCAAAGAGCTATTCATCATTAAAAAAAATTTCTTCTCATCTTCTATCTTATTTTAAATAATCTTTCACCAATGACACATGTACTTGAAATGAATATTGGTTCAACAATCTTTAAACTTTTAAAATTAATTTAATTACTTAAAAAAGTTAAGTTAGTATCATTGATCAATAAAAGACAATACCCCCAGAAAACTTTCCTAGAATCTAAAACTTTAAAACACCTCCATCAATCTTGGTCCCAACAATATCTCCCTTTTGATATTGTTTTCAACCAAGGATAATAAATTATTCAAGCATTAAAACTCATGAAATGGGTTTTATCCAACAAATCTAAGCTTATATGAGATAATTCATTGCAAAAAATAAGATCCATTTAACAAAGATGCCATGCTGTCCAGAAAAAGTGATTTAATGAAACCTTTTTTCTTTCACTTGGAAGAAATCACAGAAACAACTTCATTATAAAAGAAATTTTACTATATACACTTCAAAAAAATATTAAAATAGTTCACATGCTGAAATAAAAACTTTCAACTTTTAAGAACTATCATTAAATACAATCTTTCCTAAGAAAGGTAAAACACATACAATTAGATAGATTTATGTACATTTTTCTACCCCTTAAAAACACTATATAATGAAAATATATAGAGGGGGAAAATTAATATACCTTTTCCTTGAATAAGGTGAGGTTAGACACCCATAATCAAACTTAGCTGATTAAATGTTTCCTTTGAAAATGGATTGGTGAAAATATCAGTAATGTACTCCATTATAGGAATATATTTCAACTTTAGTTCATTATTCTCCACATGCTCTTTGATAAAGTGATATTTGATATCAATATACTTGGAATGAGAATGTTTCACTATATTTTTAGTGATATTTATAGAACTTTTATTATAACATACCAATAGAAAGGTAAACTTAACATTAATAGAAAAATATTCCAACCATGTATTCATCCACATAAGTTGTGTTATAGCTTTAATGGAAGCAACATACTCAGCTTCTTCTGTACTGAGAGTCACAAAATTATATTTCTTAATATTCCAACTAACACATCTTTCTCCCATGAAAAACAATCTCCCAAATTTTTATTTTTTACCATCCACACTTCCATCCCAATCTGCATTTGTGTATCCAAATAAATTAATATTTTCTATACTATCATATTTTAACCCAAAATCAGTTATGCCTTTGATATATCTAAGAATAATTTTTTTCCATCCATGAGATGAGATTCTTTTGGATCACTTTGGTATCTTTAATAGAGTGTAATGAAATACACTATATATATCCTATAATTAGTTAGATAAAATAAAATCCTAACTAACTTTCTAAATAATTTAGGATCTACATCCTTCCCCTCCCCATATTTTGAAGATTTTGTTCCCACTGAAATTGGTGTGGAAATAGGATTTGAATCTTCCATGACAAACTTATTTATAAGTTTCTTAGAATAATTATATAGATATAGGAAGATATATTTATTCTTTTGTGAGAGTTTTTAATATAATAAAGTATTTAATTTATCCTATCAAAAATATATCAAAAAGGTTCTTCCTCTCATAAAACTTCTCACAAGCCTCTTCATCATTTCTTGTGAATATTATGTCATCGACATAAATAATCACAATGAGGGAAACCTATTAATTTTATTTTATGTAGAGGTTACTATCAACTCTTATCCTTTTGAAGTTTATCTTACTAAATAAAATTTCCAATCTGAAGTACTAATCTCCCAGATCTTGCTTCAACCCATAAAAATATTTCTTCAACTTACACACATAACATTCATCTTTCCTAACCATAAAACAACACTGTTGTTCAATATAAAATTCTTTATCAAGTTCTCCATTGAGAACATATGATTTTAAATAAATTTAAAAAAATTTATAACCTCATTGTGCATAGATAGAACTCTAATAGTTTCTAATCTTTCCACTGGAGAGAAAGTCTCATCAAAATAAATGCCTTCAATTTTTGAGTAACCTTTACAAACCAGTCATGCTTTTTTTCTCATCACTTCACCATCTTCATTTAACTTGTTTTTCTAATAACCAATTTTTACCAATCATATTGCTATTTTTTAGTTTAGGTATGAGTTCCCAAGAATCATTCTTCTCAATATGATCGATATCTTTATTCATAGAATAAATACACTCTTGATGTTCAAAATATTCACCAACATATTTTGGATCAACTTTTGAATATAAATAAGTATGTGAAACTAACCTTGAAGTTATTCTATTTTGAAATGATTTTACGATCTTCAAATTTATTCCTCAACTTAGGATGAGATGAATGTAATTGTTCCTCATCACTTGAGATATCTAAGTAAGAATCTTAATCTATATAAGATTTTATATTTTTATTATCATTAAGAACCTTTTCATGTTTTTCAACTGTAACCACTTCATCTTTCAGTTCTTCTATATCTAAAACTGTCTCTAAAAATTTATTATCAACCTTTTCAAGAACTTTAATGTCTATATAATCAAAAATATTTACTATTTATTTGTTATAACATCTATATCCTCTACCATTATGAGTGTATCCAAGAAACATTCCATCAACAACTCTCTAATAAAACTTCCCAAGATTCTCACCCTTGAATTTTATATTGAAAGGAATTACAAACACCCTTAGGTGTTTCAAACATGGGATTTAATTGTAATAAATCTCATAAAGATTAATATTATAATTTTTCCTATAAAATAATTGGTTCTAAACATAAACTACTTCTTTGATTGCTTTCCTAAAAAATATATAGAAGTATCATTTTCAATTAATATTGTTCATGCTATTTCCACCAAACTTATATTTATTATTTCATAAACACCATTCTACTGTGGTATTTATAGTGCACTAAAATAATAAATAATTCCATATTTTTTAAAGATAATATATGAATTATCCACTTTTATATTTTCCACCATTATTAGTTTGAGTCTTCTTTATAGAGTATCCACATTATTTTTATGCACTTCTCATAAAACTCTTAAACATTTTGAGAGAGTTATATTTATGTGTTAAAAAAATGATATATGTAATGCAAGAAAAGACATAAATAAAAGAAATTAAATAATTATTTTCATTTGTTGACTGCTTAATCATGGGCCCACAAATTTCAGAGTGAATTATCACTAAAGGATGAGTTGAATGTGTCTCAACTTTCTTATGAATCGAGTTTGTAATCTTCCCTTTCTAGAAAATGGAACAACACCTATTTATTCTTCTTAAAATGTTATAAATGTTATAAATACCTTATATATTTTCTATATGATCATGTTACTTTGACACATATATCCCACCCTTTTACACCATAGATAATTTTCTTCCATCATACTTAGATAGAATGAACGCTGAGAATAAACATTTTGAAATTGGTTTCCCTTGGCATGTTGACCCCTCATAATAGATTTCCTATATTCTATCCTCTTCACAAAAAAACCATCCTTTCTGAAAACAAATTTTTTACCTTCATCAAAAGGTTCCAAAACACTCAACAAATTGTGTTTCAACCTATCAACAAACAAGGATCTTCTGTATTTTAACTATCCTTCCCTAATAATGGAAGATCCAACGCCTTTGATTTTGAGTGACTCAAAGTTTTTAAGATTCACCATAACTTATTTATACTCTTTCACATTATTTAACAAATTCAAGTCTCCTATAATGTGTTAAGATAACCCACTATCCAAAATCCATGGTTTTTCTCCTTTTGTTTCTTTGTGATCAGTTTCAAAAACTAAAGATTTTTTCATGACTTTTTATTTCTTCTCATACTGATTTTGAGATTTTTTTTATAAACATATAAATGATGGTATCATGACAATACATCCTTTTTAAAGATGTCCCGACTGATCATATCTTTTAAAAATGGTTTCTAAGGGTTGGAATCTATTTTCAATATTCATATTGACTTTCTCTAGATGTCACCTTTGATCGGGTTGACTCACCCTCAACCTTTTCCTATTGATTCTCCTTAATTCTATAAAATGTTGATGATTAACCAAAAAAATATTTTATATATTTCAAAATCCTAAACAATTCCAATAGTAACCATAGAAATCATAATTTCCTTGGAAATTTACATACTTCCCAGTGATGTGTTTCCACTTTTCATCAATTTTCTTACCTTCCACTTTGATTTTTCATTGATCACCATGGCTTGGGTTACCTTTTGAGATTTTATTCTTACCCTGAATAGAATACCCATTTGTAGTAGATTTTAGTTTAGAATTTTAAACCTTAAAATCTTTTTATTTTTTAACTATGCTTGTTTGGATAAAAAAATAGTCTTATTAACTTTTCTTTTCTTCTGAACAACTTCATCTTTATTATCATCCTTCAAGGATGGTGTTTTTTGATCATTTTAAGGTCAATTTTTTTTTTGAAATTTCATCACTTTCTAGAACTGAGTTTTGGAAGCTTGAAATTCCTTTATCTAATATAGAAATTTTTTTTGAACAAGTTCTAAATATTTCTATTTTACTTTTAACACTTCTTTAAACTTGACATTGAAGATATTTTTTTCATAAACCATTCTCTTCATATTATCATCATCTTTGAAAAAATTAGATTTTTCTTCAAGATAATATTCTTTATTGCTTTATGAAATATTTCATTTCATTAAATTCTTGTTCTCTCTTTCAAGTCTTACTATCTTTGTAAGAAAATTTTTCAGATCTATTTTTAGCATGAATTCCATTCGAGTTTCTTCTTCATTAGAGCTACTACTTTCATCAATGGTGAAATTTTCATCCTTCACTTTTATAATCAGTAAATTTTCAGTATCATCATCATTAAAGTTATATGTTTCTTCTTCACTATCATGATATTCTCCACTCTTAGAAAAATTGTTTCTCTATTTGTATTTGGAGAACTTATTATACTTTATCTTAGAATTGGATTTGGATTTGTATGCATTCTTCTTATAGTATCTTATTTAATTTATGTCATCTTCATCACTTTATTCATATTCCTTTCATAGAGTACAATTTTATTTAAAATTTCCAACAACTCCATAACTAAAACACTTTAGAGGTAAATTTCCTTTGTACTTTCCTATTCCTATTTGTACATTTTTATAAAACCAAGATATAATTTCATAAAAATTATCACCAACCTCATCTTCAGTGTATGATTCATTGGATTCTTACCAAGAGAATTTGGGGTCCTAAAAAAGATGCCCCCTAATTTGTTTAAATAAAATTAAGAGAGATAAAATGTTACAAGGGGGTTAACATAGAAAATAGTAAATAACTCCCTGCATATTAGCCTCCACTATTGGTGCATAATAATTCTGAGTTCTGAAATACAAATCGTGTTCATTTCCATAATCGATTTCTTTGAAAATACATCTATCACTTGATTGGACTCCCTATAATCATGTGAGATAACCAAGTTAAGGTGTTTTACCTGGTCCATACTTTCAATCCAATGGTTCAAAGTAATATAGAGATCTAAAAAATCACACTGTGTTTATTTCCATAATCAATTTCTTTGAAAAGACATCCATAACTTGATTAGACTCCCTATAAGAATGTGAGATAACCAAGTTAAAGTGCTTGAACTGGTCCATACATTAAATCCAATGGGGTAAAATCCTCCAAGGTACCTCTCTTATTCTTCCTTTTAAATTTCTCACTGTATTTTTAGAATCAAACTTCATCCATAATTGAATTCAATTATGTTGGACAACATGGTTAATAACATGCACCATATCTTACAATTTAGCTTGATACACAATCTTCATGAAAATATAATGATGAAAATAACCTTTCACAAAGACATAGTGAGTGAATAAAACCCTTCCACACCCTAAGGGCCTTGGAATACTAGAGGGTTCTCCATCAACATTAAATTTAATCCATGGATTGATAGAAGGAATCCTTTTAACTGACCTGATCACAAGAGACTTCCTCGGCTTATCAAAAACACTGAGAGTTATCTTAGTATTGAGGCCATTAATACTGTTATTTATAGATCTTATTTACACCATGGTAGCTGCATCAATATTCCTGCGGATAAAAATTATGGAACTATGCAATGAGGATGGAATATTATCAAATGTTTCAACATTCCTTTCTTGACAAACAATTGAAATAATAGATATATAAGCACCCAATAATAGGTTAGTGTCCTGTTCACTTCATCCAGTAGAGCATAGTTCCAACATGAATTCTCCTAGCTGAAAAACCATAGGTAACTGAATTCTAAATAGATTGACAAAAAATATCTAGATATCCTATGAAAATTCATAGTCTATGAAGAGGTGTTGGATGTTATCTTCACCTTTCTGGAATAAGGGTAAAGCTGAGACAATATACTATATAGCTCTTCTTAACTGGCCATGTGTGGGAAAACTATTCCTCCAAATCCTCCAAAGAAGAAGAAAATAATGGGGATTTATAAAATGTACCTTTAATTTAATCAACCATGTTGGTGTGGAGTGGAGCCTTCACATTACAATTTTTATAACTCCTTAACATTGAAATTCTCATTACTTATGGGACTTCATATCACAGTGTTTGCATCCATAAAGGCATATTTTTTGATCTCCAACCTGGTTTGATCAGGGACAAGGCCATCATATATTTCTATGTGACTCAATCAATTAGAAATGGAAATATGAGATTGTTCAAGCAGTACACTAATGATATCCCTGAGCTTAATTTTGATCCATAAGGTATTCTAGTAATTCAGAGGAGACTGCCTTCTCACCATCCAAAATGTGTTATGCATAATGGAATTGAAAGAATGAACAATGGAGGCCCAAATAGAGGATTAAATATTATGTTAATATCCATCAAGTAATTTCATTTTGAACCTTTTTAAATGAAATTATAAGAATAGTAATTAGATACTATGAGATTCCATGTGAATTTCTCAATAAGTCCATTAATAAAGATCCTTGGATCTTTTATTCCAAGACCTCCCATTTAAATAGGCTTGATGCATTCTTTCCATGAAAAAATTATCAAATTCCTCTCATTCACTGAACTAGTACAAATAAAATTCATTATCATTTCTTGGAGTCCATTGAGAAAACTTCTTGGCCACCTTTAAAGAGAGAAGGAATAGACAAATTTTGATGTGATCACCAAGTTGACAAGACACACCCTTCCTACATGGGGAATGGATTTACCTTTCCACCTATCCATTTGATTGATGATTCTAGAGATAATATTCCCAAGATAATAACTTTTCACCTTGCCCTAAAATAAGGTGACACCAAGGTAACTAAAAGGTAGAGATACCCTCTTCACTCCAAGCCTTCTCTTGATCCAGTTTTTCCTGTCAATAGTTATTCCCTCACCAAACACAATAAAATACTTATTCCAACTTATATCTTGTACTGTCACTTCTTTATAATGATAAAATAGGGTTATGATTGAATAAATAGTTTCCTCTAAATCATAACCAAAGAGGATAATGTCATCTACATATAAAAGGTATTATGGAGTAAAGTCACCTATACCAGCCCTGATTATCTTGTAAATACCAATATGTACAAGGTCATTAATAAATCTACTCATATAATCTTCAGAATTGGAAAAAATAATACATGAGAGGATAACCCCTCTCTAACTCTTATGGTACACTGAAAAACCACCCTAGGTGACCCATTGATAAGAATGGATAACCTTGCAGAGGTGAGAATGTTGGTGACAATTTTGATGAATCCCTAAAAAAA
Source organism: Viscum album (assembly GCA_963277665.1). Taxonomy (NCBI): domain Eukaryota; kingdom Viridiplantae; phylum Streptophyta; class Magnoliopsida; order Santalales; family Viscaceae; genus Viscum; species Viscum album. The sequence goes on from OY728142.1 coordinate 1,498,209,940, forward strand.
CCCATATTTCCTAAGGGAAAAAATAATAAAAATCCACTTAAATGTGTCAAACTACTTTTAAATATAAATATTGAGTGAAAAATTACCCTTCTTTGTTTTCCTCTTCATTATATTAACACTCTTTGAAGCCATGAATAAGAAATTATGAATATTTACACCTGTAACAAACCCAAACTGATTTGGAGTGATATAATCCTTAACAATTCCACCCAGCCTGGTCATGAGAATCATTCTAATTATTTTAGGTACAATATTCCCAGTTGAAACTATCCTAAAGTATTTGATATCAATTCCACCTTCCTTCTTTGTAATAAATGTAATAAAGTGTGAATTAATTCCATAGGAAAAAATGAAAGGTTAAAAAAACCCCTCACTGCATTGGTTAAATTAACCTATACAACATCCTAGTAAAAAATAAATAATTTATTAGAGAATCCATCTAGGACAACTATATTGTTTATATTAAGAGAGAATAGGGCCACTTTGACTTCTTATTTGGAAGGTGATCTAGAGAGTTCATGGTTCTGTTGCTCACTAATGTAGAGAGTTAAAATTTCAAACATTTTTGGAATTATATCTATTCCCTCATCAGAGTAAAATATCTATAAATAATCTACCATTACCTTAGAGATTCCATTTTTAGAGGTGTACATGCATCCATCTATACTCATTGAATTATTCCATATTCTTATTATCTCCCCCTTACATATAATATGAAAAAAAATTGAATTCCTATCTCCATCCTTAATCCATTTTATATTTAGATGATTGTGATCCAACCTTTCCTTAATGGTGATTTGTTCATAGATATTGGAATGATATTGTATTTTCTATATATAAGGATTAATTCGATGATGGTTCATGATTTTTCATTGTGAAAGTTTTCCTTCAACCTCCTTGATGTCAAGATCAATCTTAGAGAAAGAATTTCTGCTCCATTCCTTTAATAAGACTTTTGTGTGTTTTAATTTCCCAGCAATGGTTTGCAGTGGACTTCCTATCAACTATATTTTCTAGGCCTCCAAAATAACCTCCCTACACACAGGAGTGAAAATCCATCCATTGTTAAAATTTAATGGGATAGGTACTGACCTTGTAATATGGGTGTAAATAACAATAAATGATGGGTTTTTGATTTGAATGATTCCTTAGAAGAGTGTATCCTACTACCCCATTTTCAAAACTCATGTACTCCATTTGTATGAATCACCTATCAATCCTACTTGTTTGTCACCCACTTAAGATCTTCATAATTTAATCTCTATATTTTTAACATTTCATTATTCACCTTTTTATTAAATTCATATATGTTATTAAATTTATCTCATATTCTTTTAACCATTTAAATTACTTTAACTCTAAGAAACTTAATTTCAGAGAGCGAGGAGAGTATAACAATTCTGTCTCATCCATCATTATCTAATTTTTTCTTATCAGAAGCTGTTAATGGAACACCTTTAGAAAAAGGAGGTAAACCATTTGTAAAAAATTTAAGAACTTTATCACCAATGGACATAAGATAAGGAAACATTCTATCTTTATAGATATGATAGTTATTCCCATCGAAGAAAGGAATAATATTACTATTCCGAGAATTTTAAACATTCATTACAGCTTCTCATTTCAAAAAACTGTAGCAAAGAGTCAATAAAGGAAACCTAAACTTTTATTTAAAGGCCCAAACAGGATCTATGCGATCACTAAGAGGGGGAGTGTATGAATCAAAAATATTTTATTTTTAAATTTATTCCCTAAGAAACAACCTTCTCCTCCTATTAAAGAGATAAAAATTCACTAAAAATAAGCACATAAGCTCAACCACAGGAACAAAATTATTTACAAGGTTCACTACTCAATAAGTGTATCTAGTACTTGGCATAGTTTAGAAATAATTAATTACCATACAAACCACTATAAAATAATCCTTTATATGTTGTTACAACAATTAGGGAGTATCCTTACACTTGTTTTGCACATTAATTAATTAATAGTGCATGTTCTTCTCACACAAAAAGATGTAACAAATATTTTTCTAACAACTACGAGAAACCTTCAACAATAGGAATCAATATGATATTACTATGATTCTTTATCTTCTTTAAACACCTAAAATTATTGTAAGTATTACTTCTTCAATTTCATTCCTAATATCAAGCAAGAATATCCTTCACAACTATGTCTTCAAAAACCACTATCCACTGATTACTTGTGCAATCTATGTACACAGTCTTTGTATACACTCAGTTCATCATGAACACCCAGACACATATATGGTTTCTTTTTATTATTATTCATGTAAACAATTAAAATCACTATCTTATTATCATAAATTGAATTCCCAATATATGTGTTGTTTCAAGATTCTTCACATAAGGGTTGTTTACAAGTTATTCACCATGAAATATGTAGTGTGACTTAAACTTAATGCAAACCAGAAGGTTTCACAGAACTAGTTCTTAGCAAAAACCATGAGTGCATGATTTTTTAGTCAGGAGGATGCAATATCTCTTATAAAAATAGATCATGTACGACCTTATTATTCTTCTTACTCATGAAACAAACATATCATAGTGCTATGTTTCTATTGAAACTGAGAGATTCAATCAAAAAAATCACCTTCAACTGGCTCGATGCTTCAGTATTTATATATGAAATTCATTATATTTTCACCTCCTCATACATGAATTTCATTCCATGTCATGATTCATTCAAATTAATCAATAAAATAAGATGCATCACTAATATTTTAAAACACTTAAGTCATTCGGTGTTTCTCAAGCATATGATAAAAATCATGGTGTCTCCTATTACATGATTTTTCATTTCCTCCTCACATTCATGTGATATGGAATGTGTGCATCATCAATTCTTAGAAGCTCAAAATAATCCATGAATATAGATGGACAAATAACCTTTTGCAAATCTACCTTGTCCTCAGCAATATCATTTTATTCAAATAACCACATGCATGAAAATCATAACATGGATGAATGAAGGTTTGTTCCTTAATTGGATCAAAATAATGATCTCAAATAAATCATGGAAGCCTCAAGTTCAACATTGGATATCCAACCATCTACTTCAGTAAACAGAAGTACCATCGACCGTTAAAAGGTAAGAGATGGCATATTATGATGATTGGATGACTGAGACCCGTTTGATCAGGTGGTCACTATTTTATTCATATATATTTTAATGGAGAAATAGTGTGTGGACCTCAACATGTCCCACATAAAAACTTCACATAGTTGAGTGATCCTATATAATATATTCCACTTTCTCTACTGGACAAAATCATGTAACTGGGGTCAGCTCTTGGGATCCACTATGTTGTCACCTTGTGGGATGGCCCAGTACTATGCATGACAATCTACATGTGTGCCCATGCCTAACTTTATAGGTGCTTTGCATCCCCCATTCCTATCTAGGTCCCTTTCCACCATGGCTACCCATGCACTAGATGACTCCCACATGGGTTAAGCCTTGCCCCCCATATGTGGTTGAGCTAGCCTCCATGGGCAGTTGGCCCTTATTTTTAATAAGGCTTCATATAGCATACTTAATAAATGCCAAGTATGAATATACCAACCCAAACCAATTTACTTTAATAATTCTACATGAAACATAAAATGATTATATATATTTTCCATGATCCTCATGGACATATTTTATAGTATTCAAGTTCTATTATTTTTTTATTTTTTGAATATAAATTCTAATGATATCTTCATTATCAAAAAAAAATTTCTTCTCATATTCTATATTGTTGTAAGAAACGTGTCACCATTTACACATGTATTTGACATGAATATCAGTTTAATAATCATCATACTTTGTAAATTGATTTATGTACTTAACAAAGTTAAGTCAGTATTGTTTATTGATAAATGAAAACACCTTTAAATTTTTTTCCAACAATCTACACCTTCAAAAAATTTCCATCAATCTTGGACCCAAAAATTTCATCAACAACATTATCCCTATGATCAATTTTGGAGAAAAATATCCTAAACGACAATAACTTCCTGGAGTGGTTCAGATGCCTATAGGATATTTTTGCCATGAACATAAATCTTATGTGCTAGAATCCCCACTACCTAATCCGCATGATAAAGAGATGAGTGATGATGAGTTTTCTATCTATGATAAACACTTAAGTGATGTGGTCAACATTCAGTGTTTAATGATTTCATCCATGTCTAGTGAACTAGTGAAATCACATGAAGATATGGATGCTTATATAATGCTCTAGAAACTCCATGGTATTTACTAGGAGAGAGAAAGACATGAACAATTTGAGTTATTCAATGTTCCATTTCAGAGAAAACTTGGAGAAGGTAGACCGACTGAGCCTCACATAGTCAAACTCATTGGATAAATTGAGAACCTAGAGGTTCTAGGGATTAATTTGGTTAAATAAATATGAACCATCATTCTTCATCACTTCATCATATCTTCTACAACTTTGTTGTTAATTTCATTATGAACAACAAAGATAATTACCTTCCAAATATTCTCACACTTGTTCGCCAAGTTGATATGAAGATAAAGCATTAAAATCCTTCTATACTTATGGAGAATATAATAAATGTCTAGGTGAATAGATCTAAATATAAATATTATTTATAACACCCTTATAAGAAGATAAGGATCAAGGGAAAATTAAGGAAACATGAGGCTGTTTGTTTCACATGTGGTAAGAAGGGCCACTGAAAGAAAAACTGAACCAAGGAAAAGAATCAAGGGGATGATTTAGGTTAATTTTTTATTAACCTCAATTTATCTATTTCTACAAATTGGTTATTAGATACAACATATGGTGATCAAATATGTATTCAAATATAGGAACCAATTATATTCTTGAATATTTCTTCGGGTGAAATAGATCTATGAGCATCCAATAGAGCCAAACTTGGTACTATAGCTATTAGGGACTACCAACTCACATTACTGAAGAGAATGATCTAGATTTTAAAAGGTTATTATTATGTTCCATATATTAATAAAAACATTATTTATGTATCCAAACTTGATACATATTGATTTTTTTTTTAAATTTTGTAATAAATGTTGATTCTTTTATAAATATAACATTTTATGGTAATAAATATTTAAATAATTATATTTACATGTTGGATTATACGAACCAAGTAATGGAAATCAATAATGAAACTAGTTCACATGACTTACACTACACCCAACTATGGAATCATTATCTTAGACCTATAAATGAACAGTGTTTAACTAAATTACACTAAGATAGATATTTTAATTCTTTTAAACCAAAATCACTTGGTGTATATCACACATGTTTACAAGGAAAAATGAACAAATCTGTATTTGGTGGAAAAGGTAAAAGGTCCAAGGATATTATTGAATTAATTCATACCGATGTGTGTGGACCATTTTTAGTTGAAGCATGGGGTGGGTAATCATACTTCATAAATTTTATTGATGATTTTAGTAGATATGGATATGTCTACTTAATGAGGTAAAAGTCAAATTCTTTTTATAAATTCAAATCATACAAGAATGAAGTTGAGAACTAGCTTGGTAAGAAGATTAAGAAACTATAATCATACCATGGTGAATAATATATTCATAAAGTATTCATTGATTACTTATAATAGTTTGTGATTTTATCCCAAATCAACCCTCCTTATACACCTTAGTGGAATGGTGTAAGTTAAAGGAGGAACCACACCTTGTTATACATGGTGAGATCAATGATGAGTCATAAAATTATTCTATTATCCTTTTGGGGATATACACTACTGAAAAAAACACATATAATAAACCAAGTATGAACTAAAGCCAAAAATGGCATTCTATAATAATTGTGGAGTGTAAAGAAACCAATGTTGTTGAATTTACATGTGTAGGGTTGTGAAGTGTTTGTTAAGGCCTATCTGGGCAACAAGATTACATGTTGAGGCATGAAGTATACCTTTATTGGACACCCCAATGAAATAATGGGATATTTCCTATATGAAATCTCACACAAATAGGTAAATATAGAAATACATGACATATTTTTTGAGAGGGATAAAATCTCTAAAATAGATAGTTGGAGAAAGATTGACTTTGATGGAGTTCAGGATCAAGGAACACTAGAGTCAGTTTAGGAACAAATTCCATAATTCCCTATGGAAGAAGACATTCTAGACATAGAATTACTATGTAGGAGTATGAGAGAGGTTAGAGAACTAGAATGATATGATTTTCTAGTCACTGAGGATGGTGAATCATTATTAGTTGATAATAATGATCTTGTAACCTAAAAGGAATAAATAAAGGGCATACATGTTTCCAAGTGGAAGGAATATATGGATTCTAAAATGGATTTTATATACCAAAAGCCTAGATTTTGGTAGATACTTTAGTAGATGTAAATCCCATTGTTTGTAAATGGGTATTCAAGAAGAAAATGGATATATATGTACAAGCCAATACATATAAATCATGAATAGTTTCAAAAGGGTTTGAACAAAATCAATGAAAAGAATATGATGAAAATTTTTCATCAGTTTCTATTTTTAAATCTATATGAATTCTAATTTCTATTACAGATTACCATGAATATGATATTTTTCAAATGGATATAAAAATATACTTACTTAATGAGAACCATTGGGAAGATGTCTATATGATACAACCCAAATGGTCTGTGACTCTGAAGGATTCTAATAAGGTATTAAAATTTCAAAGATCCATTTATAGATTAAAGTAAGCATCCAAGTCATGAAGCATTTGGTTTGAGGAAGCTATAATAGAATTTTTTTCATAAATAATGAATTTGAGCCTTATGAGAAAAAGTGGTTTAGTGGGAGTGTTGTATTTTTCTTAATAATTTATGTCGTTGACATACTAATTATTGGAAATGAAAAACTTGTCTTATAGTCTATTAAATCATGGTTAAATACATGCCTATACAAGGACTTAAGTGAAGAAATATATATTCTTTGTATCAGGATCCATTATGATATATCCAAGAGGATACTTGGATTAAGTTAGAGTATATATATTGACAAGATACTAAAGATATTCAGTATGGAACAATCTAAGAGGGGATTATTTCTAGTCTCACTTGGAATTAATATTTATAACAAAATGTGTCCTCAGAGGCATTAAGAAAGATAGAGGATAAAGAGGACTCTATATGAATCAGTAATTGGGTGAGTCATGTATGTTATGATATGTACTAGGATAGATGTTTCCTATACCTTAAGTGTGGTAGGAAGATATCAAGCTAATCTTGGTGACCGCCATTGTTTTCCCATCAATACTATCCTCAAGTATCTAAGGTGTACTAAGGATATGCTCCTAGTCTATAGAGGATATGAGGAATTAGTCATAAAAGGATATGTAGATGCTATTTTACAAATATATTAAGACAATTTCAAATCATATTCGGGATATATCTTCACTCTTAATAGAGGTGATGTGAGCTAGAATACCTCAAAGTAATCCATGGTCATAGATTCTATAGTAGAGTTTGATTATATTGTGACTTCTAAGGTAGCTAAAGAAGATGTTAAGATATAAAAATTCTTCCTATAGCTTTAGGTGGTGTCTATTAGTAATGAACCTATCATACATTGTTGTGATAATATTTCTATGGTGGATCTTTTAAAGGAGAAATGGTAACATCAGAAGACTAAGCACATACTTCAAAAGTATCATCTCTTGAGGGTTTTTGCTCAAATAGGTGACATCATAGTGATTAGAATATCCATAGAAGAGAATGTAGAAGACCTATTAACTAAATACCAAACTCAACAGAAACCTAATCATATTGTGATGTATAGAAAACTGAAAGTCATAAGAAGTTAGACCTAGTCCAAGTGGGAGTCTTTTGGATTTTTCATCCTAGAACTAATTGTATATACTTTATATTACATGTATATTCAAATATTCGAATATTAATAAAAAAAATTATTACGTTTTGTTCATTGTTCTACATGAATTTTATGTAATAATTTCTCAAAGTATTTTTCTCATTGATAAGGTCATATCAGTTCACTACTATGATGAGAACCTTGTAATTCTATGAAGATATTATTAAATATAGTTCTATAATAATATAAAATTATATTATGGGACACATATAGTGTAAAATTTTAGGTTCAAGTACTCATAAGTAAATGGGAATTATTCTCATTAATTTCGCACTTGGTAATCTCTAATATGGAAGATTATGAGAATAGACCCACCAGTAGGAATTCCATATGATAATGTGTCATTAGATATTCCTATTTTTGATAATGTGTAATGTTACTTATACTTCAATATTATTATTAATGGAATTTTTGAATCACACACTTTGGTTTACTGACCAAAACCATGATTTCATATGTTCTCAAGAAGTAGGGTATATTGGGTGCATCATGAATGACATGTTATTAATGAATAAGTCAAGGAAGTATTTTTACCTTCAATATCTATGGAAGTTTTATCTCGACCCTTTAATTATAATGGAACCATCATATTAATTTCTATGTCTATTGTGTAATGATGAGTTTATTTAAGATAGTAAAAGAAATACACATCAAGAACACAGGTTGATTACATGTGTGTGAAACCTACTTGATGAGATATTATAAGAAAATGATTATATTATATAGTAAGCATTCATGTGTGGTTGTAAATATTATGACATTAACTTCTTTATCTTGGGTACATTTACCCATTTCTAGATAGTAATATTTGATCTTAGGCAAGCCCTCCCAATGCCAATGAGAAAGAATCCTAGAGGGTCACACACTAAGTGTTTCCGTTAATCTCAGTTAAACTCTATTTGAATTTTATTATTGGAATAAATATTATTCTTTAAGATGAGGAATAATTTTATTAAGGATTTATCAATCACTAATATTATTCACAAGGTAATAAATAATTTATTTAATTATGTGAATATTTAATAAATATTTATTCACTAGATTTTAAATATAATATTTATTTTATTCATTGAATATTTAATAATTTTTTTTGAAAGGATATGTCCGAAGCCTCATTTATTATTAAATCAAAGCAAATACCTCTTTTAACTAGGTAGAGGGAGACACATTACATAGCCCGAAGGCCCAATGGGCATTTAGCCCATTATATGGCCCGTAGACCCAAATTTTTGGCCCAAAGCCCATTATGTTAATAGTACTACTACAGTACTATAACACCCCGAGCTTTCACGATACGCCTCTCTTTCAACAATGCAATAGCTTGCATTTTACGCAAGTTCGAGTTCTAACACACTGCGACTAATCAAAATAGCCATTATGAATAGTAATACCCACTTTTTGAAATTATATATATTTTATATTTCAAAATGGACTTCATTTTTGGATTCGTAATGTCGAAATTAGCCTATGTTGAATTTTTTGTAATTTTCTGAGAACTTCTAAATTTTTATGAATAGTGAAAAATACTTAAAACAACTTTTTTAATCAAAATAATTTATAGTGATAAGTTATACTATTGATTGGTTTTAAAGTATAATTAGAATATATTTTTACCATTTTATCCAATGGTGTTCATTATAATTAATTTCACTTTGAAATTGGACATAAACAATTGTCAATCTTTTGATATATATTGTTTCTAAAAAACACGTTATTTGTTGTGACAGAGGGAATTAATTATAAAATTAAATAATGCAACTTATATGTTTGGAATTTCATAAAATATACATCATTTTTGAATTCGGAATATCAATTATAGCTTATGGTGAAATTTTGGCATTGTTCTGAAAAACTTCAATTTTTGATGAATAGTGAAACCACTAAGTGGTAGTTAAAAACTGATTTTTCGTTTAAATGAAACATTACCACTTCTGTGATTTGATTTTAAAAAATCCAACATACATGGTTTTCATTAGGAAGTAAAATGTGGTTCAATGGGATTAAAATAATTTTTTGGTGAATAGTAACTTTTAAGTTTAATTAATCGCGATTAAAGGTAATTAGTGAAATTTAAGGTAAATATAATGTTATAATAATATGAAATGACCTTGACACTTGTCCTACCCCTATTGGATGAGTCATGGCCGACCAAGACAAACCATGGGTCAACTTGGGGACCCCATGGAGCCACTTTGGTAGGTAAATGACATTAATAACTTTTTATTTAATGTTAAAATAAAATGGTCACAAACAAGAGTTGTTTTACTAAAACAATTTTTAAATGGGGTTATACAAGTCATATTTTTGACTATAAATATTAATTAGAAATCTAAAATGATTTCATACATTAAGATATTTTTTTTATAATTTTTAGACATTAAATATATTAAATTATTTATGACACCATGATGATGCAGCGATTACCTCATTAATTAACGATTTAAATAAAATGAAAGGATAATGTAAAATCTAAGGATTACACTTGTAAAAAACCTATTGGGTGAGGATATTTAGAACCCTTATCACCTTATCCTCGAATTATATAAATGTGGGACCTTTAGAATCCGAAAATCATTGTATAATAAAGTAACATTTCATTACTTTCCAAGAGTGCCCCTCCTCTCCACTTATAAAAGGCCCCCAACTCTAACACCTTATTCACACTTTCAAGCCATTTGGATCGGCCAAACTCTTCCCAAATACTCTCCCAACTTCCCTACATTACTCCTAGAAGCCTCAATTTGGGCATAATTCTTCCCAAGGAAGCCTTTGGCTCAAATCAAAAGAGTTACCCGATTTTAAGGTAATGTCTTATCTTGTGTTCTTTTATTTTATTTTTCTTCTCCAACCCCCTAAAATCTTTTTATTATTTTCCTTTATAACAAAACCAGTATCCTCAATACACTATGATGTTTTTATAAGAAGGATTTGAGCTACACTTACACACACCTACATCTAATGGTTAAAGAACATACTGTTTCTGTGGATGGCGAATTTCTGCCTCACGAAACGATGATTGTTCAACACTCATATAACACCTTCAAAGGTGTCCATTAAGATGTCACTATATTTATATATGATATATAATATGTTTATGTTTTACTTAAGCTTCTTTATTTTTCATTTATGGCATACCTTTATGATTTCCATTATGGGTAAACGCGATATTTTCATTTTAGGAAGTGCGGACTACCGCCCCCTCAAAGTGATTTGAATCGTTAATACCATATGTGGTATGTATAAAGGATGGAGTAAATGGTATTATACATTATATTATACTGGAATTATATTATACCTTTATATCATTATGTTTCATTCCATTAAAATATGAAATAGAAATGAAAGTAGCGTTCATGCGTACGTACGGCTTACCGTCTCCATGAACGGTGCATTTCATTTCTTACCTCTAAATGTTATGTAATATTATAAATGAATGTATATACTGGAAATATATGTTATATATGATATCTACATTATGAATATAATTCTGGATATAATGGATATTTCACCACATGAATAACTTGTAATAATAAGAAGTATATTTTTGACTCAAGTACCAAAGATCGACAAAACGACTGTTATTAACATAAATAATTACATAATGTTCATAACATGGTAATAAGTGATATAAAATGAATAATGAACATTAAAAAGGTTCTTAAGTAAATAGAAATTAACTCTAATTTATTATTCATGAGTTTAAATAACGATCGAGTTAAGTCGGACACGAGGTAAGGGAACTTCTTAACCCAATTTCCATTCTTTGGGATAATCTCCTACTTTCAAATTACGTCATGATATTATTATGTCCTATCTTGTAGTTGTACTTTCTTTATGTGTAATTATAGTGAATATACATAATAGATCTATTTTATTTAAAAAATGATCTTTGTAAGGGACTTCGTCTCAATCTCCTTTCATTGAGGCATATTTGGTTTTATACACAACTTTCTTTTATATGGTGTATAAACCCCTTTGACTTTTACGTTTATTCAAAAGGAATATTTTTATACGAAACATTTACTAAACGAAAAAAGGGAATGTTTTTGTCGTACGTATGTGGCGACAACGACTTCTCCGCCCCCGTGACCATTATTTGAGTTTCATCTTCCTCTACAACCCATACATTTTTTTAAAAGAAAAATAAATACCATGTTTTACCTTTCTTTTATTTTGGTATTGAAAATGGTTTTGAAAGTGTTTTTATTATATCAATGTGTTGTATTGATATCTTGTGATTGAGATGTGGAAATGTTATGTTTCTTTTATGCATGTTTTATGTGATACGATTATGTTATGGTTTATGATATGTTTAAACCTATTCATATGAGGAATGCATTGGACTTAATAAGTGATGGGTGGAGCCCGCTATAGCTCCTCGATGCATCGGCAGGTCTCATGAGACAAACTAGTGTCTTGGAACGAGGCCTTGACAAAATCTTATTTGTGGTCTTGGCACGAGGCCTTGGATACGTGGTTATGATAGTCTGGAATTATGCATTCCATCATTATGAAAGTGGTTATTAATATTGCATGTGATTATTAGACCAGTAGAATATCCATGTGAAGAAGTAAATGGAATTATCTCATTTTACTTTTTCCATATTATGTTGAAGTTCAAGTTCAAAAATCTTTTGTTTTAGTTATACATTGCCTTAAATGTTTATGTTTTTTGATGAAAGCTTCCGCTATATTGTTATCCTTACTGAGCATCTGAGCTCAACCCTTTCAATGTTTTAATATTTTCCAGGATGTGAAGAAGTATTTTATGAATGAGCTACAGGGATAGTCAGAAGAGGATATGAGTGTGGACTATAAAGACTTTGTTATTAGTTTTTCACTTTATGATGTAATGAAAGACTTATGAATGTATCTAGTGTTTCCAAGTCTACTAAACTAATCGGTCTTTCGAGACTTGATCTTTTGTGATCATGACAATGTTACGCAATAATGCACCGACTCTGGGTAACTGGGGTCAGGGCGTTACAAGTACCACACTGCTACAATACTACATAGTACCCTTCCACCGCTATAGTGACCTACCACCACTACAGTGCCCACCATTACTACAGTGTCGCCGCTGCTACAGTAAGATACAATACCAATATAGTTTTTGAAGATAAATATTAATTTACAAGATGGTAAAATAATATTTATCATTTTTACAGTTACAAAACACCATAAAATAATAATATTATATGGCCTAGGGTTAGATAAGGTTTATTATATTATTTAAGGGATATTGTAAAATTAAAAAATATTTTAACCTTAACCCTAACTCTATAAATATAGAGCTATGTTTATTATGTAGGGTTAATCGACAATTGATAATTGTTGTGTACAAAAAATTTCTACCATGTTTCCTCCTCTCATCCTCTCAAGAATGAGAAGAATAAGAGAGATTCCTTCAGGCTTGAAATAATTTGAAGTGATCAAGATGAACAATGTAAGATGATCGATCTGCAGTGCTAGCACCTAAAAATCAATCAATATTGCTCATAGATCAAAGGACCATGTGTTGATAACTACTAGAGGGGTTATACTTTGTGTCCTCTCTATGCAATTATGGGAGCCTAAAAAAGGGTTTCAAATGAACAACAACATCATCAAAGAAAGATCCTAAGACAAGGTATTATTTCTTTCAATATTATTTAAATTTATTATAAATTTAACATGTAAAAGATCCTTTCTTGGTTTTTTCCTTTCTATGTCAATATTTGATGGAAAATTTTCATTAGAAATTATGTTTATATCTTGAAAAATTGGCGAATGATCCATCAAATCAGACAATAACCTTAATGGTTATTTTCCCCAAAGGCACTTCCGCTGCATCCCAAACCTTCACCCAATGCCCTAAATATTGGGAATATCAGAATCATCCCACCAAATTAGGCCCTATTTTTATAATGAGAACTAGTTAAACTATGCTAATGTTATATTATTTATATACAAGTGCACTGATCATGAAGGGTTTCTTGAAATATGAGCCTTTATTTTAATCGAAATGGTATCATCCATGCCTAATTTTTTTCTTGGTTTTGATGAATGTACTCTTGATAGTGAAAATCACACACTTATAAAATTTTCTGAGGATCAATAGTTTTTACTACCCCATTATATTATATTTAGTCAATAATATCTTGGTGATACCCCACCAATCCTTAAATAAGGCATCTTCAACACCATTTATTCTTTAGAATGTAATGTTGATAGAGATTATACCAAATGTAAAAGGAAGATCCTGCCATTGGGGTCCATACATGGACTACCATCATTAGCCACCAATTATTCATTTGGGAAAGGAAAGGATATTGTCATGTATTCTACTTATTATCCCCCTAAAGATTTCAATTTCATCTCTACTGAAGAACATGTCACCCAATTACAATGAGAAATTTAAAAACTCTGGAATGTAATTATAAAGTTTATTTATAGATATTTTACCTATAGTGAAATACCATCCTAATATTATAATTTCCTTCCTTTTAGTGAAGTAACCTATCCCACAAGGCTAGGTGAATTTTCATATTATTCACCCCTCACCTGGTTCATTCTAGACAATATTCATCCTTAATGATTTTTATGACCCCCTTACTAGCACTCCCTTAGGCCAATAGAGAACATGGGTGTGACCTCGAATCCAACCTACAATAGACCATGGAATTGAGGGTATACTAGATAAAATATGGTAGGAATTCCCATCAATATCCTAGTAAATATAAATAAACCACAAATCAAATCCTAAAACATAATAATTAGCCAAATCATAATACATGATATGTTATACAATACAAAAGGAAAACTGAAAATAACCCACAGACCACTCCTATAGCAGTGACCATGAACTTATAGAATACTTTGAGAAATATTAACAATATAATAATGGCTATCTCAATCACCAAAACCCTATCACTGTTCTAAAAATATACGTATTTACATGGATGATCATACCAGTATAGTCAGTGTGATCCTCCCCAAAATCTATTATATAAATGTGGAAGAATCAAATTAAATACATAGTTAATAAATAGTGAAACAAACTCATTATATAAATTAGGTAAATAATATTTCCAAAGTCACCATGGCTTACTCACCAAGTATTACACATAAGATAAGTAATATAGTAACGAAGCATGTATATAAGAAGGGAACCCCGCTAACACTTCCCACTGAACCAGTCACCATAATCCTCAAGGACTTAAGTCCTAGTCCTCCCATACCCTCCATAAATCATACTTCACATATATTCTAACATATCACAACCACATAATCATCTCATACTGTACCTTGTACAACTCATCACAACGACATCATCATCACATACCCATAATTACACAGTAAAACCAAGTTCCATCACAACCCATATAAGCACATACTCCATAACCATAAGCCATAATAGACCCATTATACCTATATACCATACTATATCTAGAATAGAGAGTGGGGTAAGGGGATAAATCAACCATATGTAACTATGATAACCTAGATGTCAGGAATACACCAGGAATCCATGGAAAAAAATGGGTGTTGTTTTCCCCTACCAATTTGGGTGGTAGAGAATAATAAATAAAAAAACTATAATGATAGTATAACACATAACCAATATAAGGGAACCTATTTTACCATATAATAAAACTAAGGATAATATCCCACATGATAACCCAACTACCAATACTAGGACTTAAAATCTAAACTCATCTATGAATAAATGCATCAAAGTTTAGCATCATTAAGTACCTAATAATTTACAATTATCATTCAATTAATTTAATTAAATTTTCAATCATTTCATTAAACCCCATCACCAATTATGGTTTAATCATTTCATGACCATCAAAATAAAAGGTGATATTATATCTAAAATTTTCAATGATATATTTAACACCATGATCTTTTGGCATTCATCAAAACCATTCCGTGATTTCAATTTAATACATCATTACCATCATTAACATCCATACCCACTAATTAAATTTTTATTTCATTATCATTCCATAATATGTGGTATTCTAATACTCAACTAATCCACCTCAAGGAAGAGATGTACTAAAATGAATCAAGAAACTACAGTAAATAGAATTAATCACAACATCTAAGAATTAAGAAAACTAGTTATCAAATAAGACTCCCAACCTAGTCCAACCATCTTGGTGTCATCCATGACACCTATCCACATAAACCATACCATACCACCATCATTTAAATTAATATACTACCACAAATAGGGATAAACAACCCAAACCCCACCAAATAATCCAACCATACTAGGTTCCATACAAATCACAAAAATGGCTCTATTATTCTAAAGTATATACATGGCAGTGAAATACGTTCATAGCCCACAACATTAAAGGGAAATCAAAGCCACAAAAATAAAGTATACAAGATCATTGTAATCAATTATAAGCTTTATGTATCCCCAAAAATTAATTCTAACAAGGAATATTTTTTATTACCATCTTAAATTAACAGATTCATTATGCATAGGTTTCGAAAAATATAAAACCCAACTAAACAATGACGAATAACAACTGTAAATATTTATCATATATTCTAAAATTATTTTTTAATAATCTTAAATAATTTCAAGGAATAATCATAAATTTTATAGAATGAATTATTATTTATCATCCTTATTTTACAAAATTTATATTGTTAACCAATTTTAGAAGGTAAAAAAGGGGAAGTATATATAATCACAACATCTTGATTAAACACAAAATCTAGTAAATCAAATGAGGAAACCATCATAAATTGAGAAAAATCTTATGAAATCATAACACCCCTTTATATTCTTACAATTTATTTAAATTTTGGATTATTATCTTAATTAAGGCAAATTATACCATTTACCCATTGAATATAAAGCATGATACATCCCCACTTAAAAATAAATAAAAGAGAACTTTATAGACCCCCTACCTAAACTCATAGCTATAATGGAGAAGGAAGGGAGGCTTGATAGGCCAGACACAGAAGGGGCTCGAAATTGAATCAAAACAGATGTTTCTTTGAATCCAAAGAAAAAAATGACTGAAAAGTACTTTAAAAGTCTAAGGGTGGAGTGTCTGGTCTACTAGGATCAAGAGGAAACAAGAAGAATATTGTAGAGGGAAGGGGGAATTCTGAATATCAAACTTCACTTGCATGGAAAACCCATCAACCCCCACCTAATTTGATACAAAAAAAATTGAAGTGTTGTGGTGATTAAATGCTACATGTTATAGCATTCAACCCATATTTGGTATAAAAACTACCAAAATGGGTGTATAAATAAAATAAGAAAACCAAAAAATATTAATCTAGAATATATAACTATTTTAGACAACCTCTATGATGTATTGGTACCCAAAACATCCATAGTTCCCTTGACCATGAATTCCCCATGGAAGCACACTATGGTGTGGTGGAATTATCCTTTATATTTCTATCCCACTACAACTTGGACCATGATGTGGAGGTTTCACTCTTGTCATTTCCACCCCTCTTGTACAACACAACTTCCCCTTGAGGCAACACCACCATGAATGACACCACAAATATTTCACCCTCCCAGTTTCCCATATGTAAAATCTACAAGAACCATGCCTAAAAAATAAGAATTTATACCTTCCCTATGTAACAGAGGGGAAAAACTTGCCACACCCTCTAAAATGGATGTTTCATGCCTATGGTTAAAAAAAAAACAAAATAACCAACCTCCGTGACCACAATTTCAAACTGACCTCCACCACAACCTGAACCACCAGTGTTTCACACCCTAGGTTCACTAATCACCAACATAGCCAAGCCTCACAACCACCTCACCAAAAATACCTTCACCAAAACCTAAAACATGGGAATTTTGGACCCCATCGAGCTAAAACTCAACACTCAAACTCCCAAACATGTACAAACTTTCTCTCTTATCCCCTCCAAATCCTAAAAAACATAAAGAAAGGTATCCAAAAAACTATTCCCTTACATAAGATACCTATCAAATGATTCTTATAATAAATAAGTAAACCAAAATCAAGAGGGAAAGAAGATGGGAAAACATAAACAATCACCTTATGAGATACCTCTCAGGGATCTCACTATAATAAGAGCACAATTAAATCATTATCAGGGAGAGAACATGACTGTAATATATAAATTATGTTATAAAACAACAAGGATCATGCATATCATCCTAATAAAATAAATCGTCTAAAAAATTGGGATATTGAGTGCACATACACAACTCATATTCCTAAGTACTCTACTCCAAGTCACTACGTATCTATAGGACATAAACCAAAGGAATAACATTCCTATATAACACCTTCTCATGAAAATCCTGAATCTTATCAATATATTCCTTGAAAGTCACATCATCTTCAGCTTCCAACTCACCCTAGTCAATTAAATGAGAATAATCATGAAGATACCGACAGAGCTGTGATATATATAAAATTTCATGGATCTGATTCATATGTAGGGGTAGTTCCAACTGATATGAAACTCCACTCACACACTCCAACACCTTGAAATTACCAAAAAACTAGGGAGAAGTATTATTCCCATGATTAAAACTTTACTTCCCATGATTAGGAGAGACCTTCAAGAATACATGACCTCTAATATAAAACTATAAATATCTCCTCCCATGATCAACATAGGACTTATGATGACTCTAAGATACCTTCATCAGCTCATGAATCACCTACACCTTCTTTGTCATTATTGGCATCAATTTTGGTCTAAGAACAACTGAATCTTTTACCTCAATTGAACAAAATGAAGATTTTATAAGTAAACCATACAATTATTTGAATGGGGCTATACCAATGATGGAGCGATAAATATTATTATAAGAAAACTCAACCAAGGGTAGGTGCTTTGCCTAAGAACCTCCAAAATCTAGAATGTATTCAAGCAATATGTCGTTTATAGTCTAGATAGTCCACTCCGTCTAACCATCCATCTATGGATGAAAAACTATGTCATGTCATAGATGAGATCCAAAAGAATGTTAGAGACATGTATATACTTAGTAGGTGAAAAGAAGAATATGATAAGATATTATCATATTTATAATCCCATGAAGCCTCATTAACTCATCAAAATACTACCTCGATAAAAAATTCACCATGATCGAATCCTTAATCGACAATAAGTGATCCGACTTCATAAAATGGGCTAAAATAACCCATATAGTGTCATATCCACCTCTATATTGAGGTAAAACTATGAAAAATCCATCAAGATGTCCCCCATTTCCACTAGGGAACATCCAATGATTGAAGTAACCCAAAAGGAACATGATTCCCATACTTCAACTTTTGGAATACAAAGAGCTAATATACAAACTCTATTATAGATATCCTTATCCCAGGCCACCAAATATGAACCCTCAAAGTACGATACATATTAGTTACACTAGGATGTACTTCTAATGGTGAACTATAAAACTCATAGACAACCAATTCATATATCATTGAAGGAATAATGATACCCCTATATAATAATACTTGATTATGATAATAATCAGACCATTCCTCAGGGGAATTAATATAAACATTACGATCTCCCAAACCTCCACCTCAAAACCACCAAGCTAAAATTACTCTAATTTTTTCACTAAATATGATTGCATGGTCATTTGATAGAGACACATATACCATTAACTAAACCCATATAAAGTTTCATTGCTAAATGATACCCCACCACTCTCTAAGAAACTCTCGACTAATGAATAACATCACCACATGAATTCCTACTTAATGCATCGACAACAATATTCCATTTCTTAGATGCATATAAAATCTCTGTCATAATACTATAAGAATTACATCCAATACTATTGTTACAAGTTTAAATTATGATGGGTAAAGACATACCTCAATATATTTTAAAATGAAAATACTATAAAGAATTCATCGATAAGGTAATTATTCTATAAAAATAGATAAAACACCACTGAAGCAAGCTCAAGATCATAGGTACCATAACTATTCTCACAAGTCCATACTTTTTAAGACCCATAAGAGAAAAATGATCTTTACTACATCATAATTCAACCTAATATAACATGTGAAGCATCAAAATAAACCCCAAACACAACTTATTACTTTGGAATGTAGAGAAAAAGAGAACTGACTTTCTTCTCCTTCAAATACTCAGATGTTACATGACACTGGCTAGTCCAAACAAAATACTTATCATTTATGGTTAAGGTTGTAAAAGGATTCACAATATAAGATAATTAAAGAATGATCCTCTTATAATAGCTTATTAGACCTGGGAAACTCCAAAATCTCACAAAATATTTGGGGGATATCGAAGAAACAACTACCTCGAACTTCAAAGAATCCATAACCACTCCTCACCGAGACATAGCATTTCCAAGGAAATGTACGACATAGGAATAGAAATTATATTTAGATATCTTCACAAATTGATGATGACATTGAAGAACCTATAACATTACTTTAAAGACCTAGTCTTCTCATACATAAATATCACATATTTTTAGATAAATATTGAATACATTTCACAAATAGATACCCAAGGACTATAATGATTTAGTTCCTTCAGAGACTAGGTAAAAAATATTATTATTTAGTGAAATATATTCAAAATATCCCATAAAATATCTTCTCCTTTTGTACTCTTCATAAGAATACCCTACTTAAAACCTTTCTTTATATTTTGGGGAAAGGAAACATAAGAAAGGGAGAGCTTAAATGCTCAGTAAGGGATAACATGAGAGATATCATTCTATTATCATATGAAAGAATAATATAAGCATAAGGGTATGAAATTATGAACATAAATTTCAAAGTATATATATAACCTAGTATAGATCATAAACATGATTCATGGAATTAATCATTATCATTCCAAAAATACGATTCATAAAACTGTAAAATCATTATAATTTATGAACCATAAGATCATGTTATAAAAGTGTGGCACCAACATAGGTATAGAAACCATTTAATTTGTCAAGGTTAACTACCAAGACCATCAAACATAGTGGACCAATCCTCATCGCTTATTTCAAATTATAAATCAAGCCCATATGCCCATTTCCCATTGTTGATCAAGCCCGTCGTCCTGTTTCCCATTTTGAATCAATCCCATCAACTTGTTTCCCATTATTATCTCATGACATATAATGCTTTACCTAATGAAATTGAGGGAGATATCGGTCCCACATATCACATAATTAAAATCATACATAGATATGTCATAATATCATAAAACATTCATTATATTAGAACCCATGAAAAGAAATGAGTTTCACAAAACATTCATCATAGCATAAGCCATGCAAAAGAAATGGGTTTCATAAACATCTTATCATCATAAAATTAAACCATAAATAGAAATAATAAAGATGTTTTCATTGGATCATATCCCTAGTAAAGATTAAGTGAGATAAAATGTCACACCCCAACCCTAGAAACTCCTTTATTCTATACTTTTATTGATCTTGGATCTTTCCGGTTGGGGTTCGAGTTGAGGCCCGAGTAATTTTTTTATATTTTTAGAAATCTTCAAGTGAGTTTTTGGGCCTATGCATGGTTGTTGCACAGCCTAGAAGACTGTGTGTCCTGCTCTACATATAAAAATAATAAATATTAAATGAAGAATAAAATTAAATGAAAAGTAAAATAAAGAGAGAGAAAAATATAACTAAAAGAATGTTTAATAATAATGATAATAATAAAGATATTATTATTATTAGTATTAAGTTTAGTATTATATTTTTAGCTAGTTTTTTATTTTTATTTTCTTTCTTTTTCTGTGGAAAAACACTAGAGGGTCTCCTCCCCCTTACCTCACCACGCGGCCTGACCCCCCCACCGACCCTCTCCTCCCTACTCACGACCCCCCACCGACACTCCCTTCCTCTCGCAGTCACGCATCCTCTGGTAGTGGCCCCCTCTACTCCCTCGAACAAAAGACCCCTCCTTTCCTCTTCCCTGCCTATGCGTGACCTACATTGGCTAAGGCCTTTTTGCATGCCACCCCCCTTTTCATCTGGCGATTCTCCTAGATTCATCGCAGTTTTTCATTTGGCTCATAGATTTTAACTCATTTCTTCCCCCTATTCCCTCATTTTGGCCGATTTTACTCCTCCACATCACCCCATTTGGTTCGTCTAGACCCTAGTGATTTGGGTATACTGTATTTTGAGTTTTCTATTGTTTTAGGGTTGTAAGAAGGATGTCTCGGGACCCATTGGTCCATGTTCCGGCAACCGCTGCTGAAGGTGAGGTGGTTCAGGTGAATTCGCTCCATCATTTTGGATCTGGGGTAAGTTTTTAAACCTGTGAATTGTTTTTCACCCCTAATTTGAGAGTTTTAGGGTGTTTATGGGTTCCTGGTTTTATTTCTAGGGTGTTGAAATCTATTTTGGTGGTGCGAACACATATACACTCAGGTATGAATATATATAAATGTATATATCTCCCATGTGCGTGTTACCTCATGGAGTGGGGAACAAATGAATTGGGTTAAGGGTATATATATATATGGAAGTATGTGTTCACGAGCAGATGGCTTCTTGAGTTAGAAAGCACTTAATGCTAAGCATTGTCTTGGTCTGTTTGAGGTAGGTGAACCCATGTTTTTCCCTTCTGAAGAAATATTTTGACACTTGAATAGTTTCAATTAATTTTTTTATACATGATACACATACCCCTGATACTTTTGGTTAGCATATTTTGGTGTTTTGGATTTTATTAAAATTATTAAAAATAGGATTTTAGATAATTCTTGGTTTATGCATATATGTGTCAAAGTTAAATGTGTTTGATTAAATTCCCAATTTTGTTTTAATAATTTTTAAATATGATGCACACTTTCAAAATTCACTAAATTAGTTTTTTATAGTGTTTTCATGTTTTCATAATTTGTTAAAAATAGGTTTTGAAGTGATTTTCTATTTATGCCTATGTGTTTGAACACCAAATGATGTTTGTGCATTTTTTAAAAAAATTTGGTAATCATGTTTCTCACCCCCATGGTGCCTTTTTTAAGATTATTGTATTGTTTTGGTGTTGGTAAAAACTGTTAAAACTAGTTTTAGGGTAACTTTTCAATTATGCCCATGTGTTGATTCTTTGAAAATTTCTTAGGGAAGACTAATTGTGACATGAAATTGGATACGGGCACATCCATGTGTGCACATAATACACACATGGATGGGCCTTGAAATGACGATGGTATTAGAAGTGGTTATTTTCTTGAACCTTGGTTTTCTAAAAATGACTCTTATTACTTTTCTCCTCCCTCTATTAAATGGTTACATGAATCCTCAAATGACTAAGTGTGATTTTTAAATTTTATGGGAAATTATGACCGATTTAATACTTTATAAAATAGAATTGTTTTTCTCAATAGTTGAAAGCACATCTGTATCTTTGAGTGTGTTGGGTATGTTTAAATCTTGGTTTTTGTGATAAAGTTGGATTAGGGTAAAGTCCCGTTTGGCATCACATTTTTGAAATCGAGTATTTTTACTAAATTTGAGAATGGTTGGAAGATATTTTGAAAGTGTATGTGGGATAGACTATAAGGCCCGGTTGGCACATTTTGACATTGGGATGAAATGTGGTTTTAAAAATTTGAACACCCAATTGGAAACTTAAAGTATTTAATGAAATGGTTTGAATGTTTATATGAAATAAAATCCTGGTTGGAAACTTGGATATTTATAAAGAAAGTGTTGAATTCTTAAATGATGTAACTGCTCGATTGACACCTTCAATGATGCTAAATATGTATATATAAATATATATATATAGGTAAACACTATAATAGGGAGATCCCCTTTACGAGTTATCATATAGGGTGTCTGTGTTTGGGGTAAGAAAGTAAGGTGACAACGGGTAAGGTGAGTCATGATTGTGAGGGCCTCTTACTTACAAAATTTATGTATATTTACCATGGGTTCCTAGGCATATTTTAAAGTATCAAGTGATGGTTATTGATCAACCCCGATTAGACGGGTTGGTACCCCCTAGATTGCGGATAGGCCAGGTGGGATGTTCCACTAGATTTGATAGTTTAGGGTGACCAGTTGGTTATAGACTTAAGGACTTCACCATAAGCTGAAAGGTGGTTCTAAACCGAGTACGTATGGGGGTATTTTAGGGATGTTTAGGATCAACCATGGTTAATTTTATATCTATTTTTTTTACTTTCCACTTCCTTTAGTTTTAGTATGCACTATTCAGCACAAACCTGTATTGTTTTGATTAGGTGTTTGGTTTAGTTTTTAGTATCAAAAGAATAATCAATTTTAAAAATGAAATTTGGCACGTGTTGAATTTTGAAACGAGAAGCTATGTTTTTTTTAATAAAATGTGATAAATTATTTTTATAAATTTATTTTAAACTAGTGTTAATAGAATGTTTTCGGGAAAGAAAAATACATGGATTATGTGGTTTAACTTTGGCATTCCTATTGAGAATTTCAGTGCTCACGCCTACCTTAATTTTTAGTTTTAGGTTCCTATATTTTTGGATCGCTCTTGGAGAAAGCATGGTTCTGTGTTTGGGGGCTGGACCCATGAGGTCACTTGAGGTATGTTTCATTTATAAGTTTAGTTTTATTTTCTTTATGCTTCTAGTTTTCATTTTTTATCATCAATATTTTTTTTGACTTTCATTTATGGTCCAAATCATTCCCACCTATTTAATTTGGATACCCGACACTAGTTACCAGCCCGTTGGGATTGTGAATGCCCTTCAGGCCATGCCGCGAACTAGCTCGAGTGACTGGTTTACAGTCAACCTGGGTTGGTTCATGAAAAAATGGTATCAATAGAGGCCCTTATTATTTCGGGTGTCTAGTAGTTGTAGATTAGGATTGTCGGGACTTGGGAGGTAGGTACGAGAATGGTGTTAAGAACCCTTGCTCATTCCTAACCTCAAGTTTCTAGGGGTAGTCTAGGATTTGAGTCTTTTGTTCTTGTTTTAGATTGAGGGATGAAAACGGAGGAAATCCGGTATTATATCATGATTTCACATAGAGTAGTGACCCATGTGGAGTTCGATTACATGTTTTAAGCTCCTAATGGTTATTAATTATTACTTAGGGCATAACCCACCACCATGTTGTTGGGTTAAGCGTGACTGCTGGTCCCTCACTCCAGTAGTTTGATTCAAGTTGAGTGTCTTATTGGTTCTGGTTGGTGTAAGTGTGTTTTTGAAAATGAAAAGGGATTTTAAATGAAAATACTTTATTTTAAATGGATTTAAATTCATAAAATGGGTTTTAAAATGGAAAGTAATTGGTCTAAAAATATGGTTTTTTCTTAGAATTGGTAAATAAGTGGTTTGGATGCAACCTTGGGAACTCCTTATGAACTTTTTCACATGTGAGGGTATGTATGGAAAGTGCATGTTGGTGCGTATGGATGAATTAGGATGAAGACATGTGCAACAATTCATGGGATTAATTGGGTGTGTATTTGAAATTAAAGGCTTGATTTTTTTAAAGTGATTTTTAAAGGGGAAATGATTTTGGAAATTGAATTTGGTTTAAAAATTAGGTTTTGGTATTTTGAAAGTGGCCTTAAAAAAAGGTGGTTTTGAAATTTAAAATGAAAAGGAGATTTTGAAAAGAGAATTTTTGGTTATGCTTGTCTGTGTTTGGATTATCATCCTGTTTTTTTGGCTTGAGATATTCTTCTAGATTATGTTTCCAATTGATGTTGGATTGATTTTATGTTTCTCATGTTGTTCCAAAAATGATACCCAGAAAGGTCCCCAATGTTTTTGATGATTCATTCCTAGTTTTTGATTCTTATAAAATGTTACCTGTCCTTTATGGTGATTGAGGTATGTTAGAATCAAAAAAGTGGCTTGAAGAGGTTGAGCGTGTCTTCAGGGTATTGGGAACTCCTAAAGCTGTCAGAGTGCATGCCATTTTGGGTCTGTTCAAAGGTCCATCTCAAGACTAATGAGAGTTGTTCTCCCCACCATCATTATAATTTGGGATGATGTGGGATGTGTTTAAGTCCATTTCTATCTGATGGTTTATACCTGAGGAGGTGAAGACGAAGAATATAGAATAGATCATGTGTGTTCAACAAGGCCAGCGAATGATGAATTTCTGTACTAACCACTTTAATGAGTGAGTTTTTGGAGTGCAGGTGGTTGGAAATCTGGTGTTTCCTATCATTCATTAAGGTTCCCCATCTATAAATATGTGCATGCTGGATGAAACTGTCTCTAAGGAATATTCTTTGTTGGTTCTAGCCTTTATTTTTTTCAGACTGTTCAGTGGTGTGCCATTAGTGTGGCCGATTTGGGTTTTCAAAGCCGTCATGCCGCATCCCTCAAAAAACCTTCCATCATTGTATCTATTTGGGTCATCTGGAGAAGTTTTACAAGAACTACCGCCCAAATAAAACATTGTGATCAGAGGATGTTGACACCTAACTATAAGGTAGAAGATGCTTCAAACATCAAATCCCCAACCTCAGGTCTTGGGGTGAAGATCACACACAGTCAGGAGTTTCCGGGGACATGTGAAATCTTGGATCAATTTTCTTTCCCATGTCGGGGAAGATGTGTTTAAAGTGTTCTTATTATAATATATACTACTATTGTGAGTTCATATTTCCATTTTAAAAGTGTGATGGAATTGTTCTATTGTAATCCAATCGGTCCTGTTTGTCTAAATTTGGCTGTTAGAATTATTCGTTTCCTTTGAATCTTTATCCCTTATATGGGTTAGTTCAGGTTTTCGTTTTAGTTTTGTTCCTTTGGAGGTGTTTAAGTTTTTCTGAATTGATGGAAAATGTTTCCGATTCGTCATTTGGTTTGAGTTTCTTTTCATGAGTTTCTCTTGGATTTGTGGTTTTTGGCTAGCGTGGAATGCTTCTAGTTATGATGGGGGTGTTGTTTATTTTTTTTCTAAGGAAGAGATACTTGTTCATGTTGGGAATTCCCTAGTTCCCAGTTGTGTGAAGGTTTTGTTTAGATAGTTTGAGAATGTTGAGTTAGTTTCTAGGGTCCCGGTTTGCTGGGTCTCCCTGTAGTGGGTTTTCCATTTATGTTTTGGAACTATTGTGCGGATTTTGAAGTCTCTATGTTAGTTGAGCCCTTGTGGTGGAGATAACCCCCCTCAGGTTCTCCCCTCATTCTTATGTAATGGTTTCTTCATGTATGGTTGGGTTTGACCTACGGAGTGAAAGTTCACCCCAAGATTCTTTACCTCTCTCAATTTTGATTAGGCATGGACTCCAATTTTGGATATCTCTGGGATTGGTTAATTTCTTTGGGTAGAAGTGTCTGTGGTGGGGATAATTTTCACACCCCAACCCTAGAAACTCCTTTACTCTATACTTTTCTTGGTCTTGGATCTTTCTGGTTGGGGTTTGGGTTGAGACTCGGGTAATTTTTTTGGATTTTGAAAATATTTGGGTGAGTTTTTGGGCCTGCGTGCAGTTGGCGTATGACATGGCAGACCGTGCGGCCTGCTCTATGTCTAAAAATAATAAATATTAAATGAAGAATAAAGTTAAATTAAATATAAAATAAAGGGAGAAAAAAAATAAAACTATAATAATTTTTAATAAGAATGATAATAATAAATATATTATTATTATTATGATTATGATTATTATTATAATTATTATTAATATTAAGTTTAGTATTATAATTTTATCTAGTTTTTTAATTTTTATTTTCTCTTTTAGGGGAAAACACTAGAGGGTATTCCCCCCTTCCCTCACCATGCAGCCTGACCCCCCACCAGGCCTCTCCTCCCTACTCACGACCCCTCACTAGCGCTCCCTCCCTCCGGAAGTTGCACCACCTTCAGCGGTGCCCCCACCTCCTCCATCACATAGCCAACCCCTCCTTTCCCCTTCCCTACTCACTAGAAAACTGCCTCGGCTAAGGTCTTCTGGTGCGCCACCCCCTTTCCATCCGATGATTCTCCCAGATTTATCTCAGTTTGGCAGTTTGCTCATCAAGGTAAACTCTTTTCTTCTTTATCTTCCCTCATTTTGGCCAATTTTACTCCTCCACATTGCCCCATTTGATTTGGGCAGACCCTAGGGTTTTGGGTATACCAATTTTTGAGTTTTCTCTTATTTTTAGGGTTGTTCAGAGGGTGTATTATGACTCATTGGTCTATGTTATGAAAATTTCCACCGAAGGTGAGGCGGTTTGGGTAGATTCACTCCACCTTTGTCGATTTGGGTATGTTTTTAAACCCTTGAATTGTTTTGCACCCCTAATTTGAGATTTTTAAGGTGTTTATGTGTGCCAGGTTTTATTTTTAGGGTTCTTAAATATGTTTTGGTGGTGTGAACACATATACACTTAGGTATGAATATATATAAATAAATAAATAAATAAATAAATATATATATATATATCCCATGTATGTATTCCTTTATGGCATAGGGAACATGTGCATTGGGTTAAGGGTATATATATATGGAAGTATGTGTGCATGAGCAGATGACTACTTGAGTTAGAAAGTACTGAATGCCAAGTGTTGGCTTGGTCTGCTTGAGGTAGGTGAATCTGTGTTTTTCCCTTCTGAAGAAATATTTTTATTCTTAAATAGTTTCAATTACATTTTTTATACAGGATTATCATACCCATGATACTATTGGTTAGAATATTATAGTGTTTTGGATTTGATTTAAATTGTTAAAAATGGGATTTTAGATAATTATTTCTTTATGCATATATGTGTCAAAGTTAAATGTGTTTGATTAAATGACCAATTTTGTTTTGATAATTACACACATTCGTAATGCACTTAATAATTTTGTTATAGTGCTTTCATGTTTTTAGAATTTGTTAAAAATGGATTTTGAAGTGATTTTCTATTTATGCCTATGTGTTTTCACACCAAATGATGCTTGTGCATTTTTTAAATTGGTAAACATGTTTCGCACCCCCATGGTGATTTTTTTAGCTTACTGTAGTGTTTTGGTGTTGGTAAAAACTGTTAAAACTAGTTTTAGGGTAATTTTTCAGTTATAAACATGTTTTTATTCTTTTAAAATTTCTTGGGGAAGACTATTTGGGAAATTCCATTGGATTCGTGAACATCCATGCATGCATGTAGTGCACACATGGATGTGGCTTCAATTGATGATGGTATTGGAAGTTGTTCTTTTCTTGAACCTCAGTTTTATAAAAATGAATCTTATCACTTTTCTACTCACTCTTTTTATTAAATGGTTCCATGAATCTCTAAATTACTTAGTGCTATTTTCAAATTATATGGGAAATTATGACCCATTTGTTCCTTTATAAAAGATAATTGTTTTTCTCAATAGTTTAAATCCCATTTGGGACCTTTGAGTGCATTGTGTATGTTTAAATATTGGTTTTGTGATAAAGTTGGATTTGATTAAAGACCCATTTGGCATCACATTTTTTAAATTTAGTATTTTTACTGAATTTTAGAAAGGTTGGAAGATATTTTGAAAGTGTATGTGGGATACACTATAAGGCCCGGTTGGCAACTTGAATGTTTTTAAAGAAAGTGTTGAATGCTTAAGTGATGTAACATTCTGATTGGAACCTTCAATAATGTGATATATATATATATATATATATATATATATATATGTAACCTATATAGGAGGGATATTCCCTTTATAGATTATCATACAGGGTGTCCATGTTTAGGGTAGGCAAGTACGGTGATGGAATGTAAGGTGAGTCATGCGTGCGAGAGCCTCCTACTTACACAGTTTATGTATATTTACCATGGGTTACTAGAAATATTTTAAAGGATTGAATGAAAGTTGCTAATAAACCCTGATTAGATGGGTTGGTACCCCCTGGATTGTGGATAGGCTAGGTGGGATGTGCCACTGGATTAGCTAGTTGAGGGCAGCCAGTTGGTTATAGACTTAGGGGGTTCACCATATGCCGATAGGTGGTTCTAAACTGAGTACATCTGGTGGTCTTCTAAGTATGTTTAGGATCACCCATGGTTACTTTTATATCTACTTTTTTGCTTTTTTTCCTTTAGTTTCAGCATGCACTATTTACTTACTTATTTATTTTTTATTTTTAGCACAACCCTGTATTTTTTTGATTAGGTTTTTGGTTTAGTTTTTTCTATCAAAAAGATAGTCTATTTTGAAAATGAAATGTGGCATGTGTTGGATTTTGAAATGGGAATCTTTTTTTGTTTAATAAAATGTGAAAAACTTATTTTTATAAATTTATTTCAAGCTAGTGTTAATGGAATGTTTTCAAGAAAGGAAAATACATAGATTCCATGGTTAATATTTTTCATTCATACTAACCATTTCAGTACTCATTCCTACTTTACTTTTTAGTTTTAGGTTCCTCTAGTTTTGGATTTCTCTTGGAGAAAGAATGGTTCTATGTTTGGGGGTGACCCTCCAGGTCACTTGAGGTATGTTTGGTTTCTTAGTTTAGTTTTATTTTCTTTCCATCACTAGTTTTTATTTTTATTGCTAGTTATTTCATTTATGGGCCAAAATTTTTATACCTTTTTAATTTTGATGTCTAACACTAGTTTCCAGCCCATGGGTATTAGGAACACCCTTCAGGCCATGCTGCAGATTAGTTCGGGTGACCAGTTCAGGGTCTACCTGGTTTGGTTTGTGAAAAAATGGTATCAAAGGAGGACCTTGTTATTTGGAGTGTTTGATAGTTGGATATTTGGACTATTGGGACTCAGGTGGTAGGTATGGGAAGGGTGTCATGAACCCTTGCTTGTTCTGAACCTCGAGTTTCTAGGGGTAGTCCATGATTTAAGTGTTATGTTCTTATTTTATATTGAGGGATGGAAACAAAGTTAAGCCGGTGTTACTTCATGATTTCACTTGGAGTACTGACCTATGTGGAGTTTGAGTACATGATTTAATCTCCTCCTAGTTTTTTATGCTTACTTTGGGCATGGACAACTACTATGTCTCTGGGTTAAGAATGACTACTAGTCCCTCAATCTGGTAGTTTGATGCAAGTTAAGTGCCATCTTGGTTTGGGTTGGTGTAAGTGCATTTTTGAAAATGAAAAGGGTTTTTGAAATGAAAATTCTTTCTTTTAAATGAATTTAAATTCATAAAATGGGTTTTAAAATTAAAATCACTTGGTTTAAAAATCAGGTGTTTTCTTGGAATTGGTAAAGAAGTGTTTTGGGTGAATCCTTGGGCACTCCTTATAAATATTTTTACATCAGAGGGTATGCATAGAAAGTGCGTGTTGGCGCGTATGGATGAAGGAAGAAAAAGAAATGTGCAACAGTTCATGAGATTACTTGGGTGTGTGTTTGAAATTAAAGGCTTGAACTTGTTTTTTTAAAGTGATTTTGAAAGGGGAAATGACTTTGGAAATTGAATTTAGTTTAAAAAGTGGGTTTTGGTATTTGAAAAGTGGCCTTGAAAGAAAGTAGTTTTGAAATTTAAAATGAAAAGGAGATTTTAAAAATGGATTTTTTGGTTATGATTGTATGTGTTTGGATTATCAACATGTTGTTTTGGCTTGAGATATTCTTCCAGATTATGTTTCATATTGATGTTGGATTTGATTTTATCTTTATCATGTTGTTCAGAAAATTCCACCCATAATCATCCCCAATGTTTCTGATGAGTCATGAACAATTTTTGATTCTTCTCAAATGTTACCTATCCTTTATAGTGATAAGGGTTCGTTAGAGGTAGCAGTGTGGCTTAAAGAGGTCAAGCATGTCTTTAGGGTATTGTGAACTCCCGAAGATGTCAGAGTGAATGCAGTTTTGGGTCTATTTTAAGGTCCAACTCTGGACGAATGAGTGTTGTTCTCCCCACCATCATTGTAAGTTGGGTTGACATGGGATATGTTTATGTATATTTCTATCAGATGGTTTATACCCTAGGAGGTGAAGACGAGGATGAGGGAAGAGCTCATGTGTGTTCAATAAGGCTAGCAGATGATGAAAGTTTATGATGACCACTTCAATGAGTGAGTTTCCAGAGTGCATGTGGTTGTAAATTTGGTGTTTCTTGTCATTCATAAAGGATCCCCATATGGAAATGTGTGAATACTAGAGGAAACTGTCTCTAAGGAATCTCCTTTGTTGGTTTTGGCCTCTAGTTTGTTAGATCTTTTAGTGGTGTGCTATTATTGTTAATTTTTCGGGAGTTCGAAGCCATCATGTCGCATCCCTCTAAAAACCCACCATCGTTATGGCCATTTGGGTTATTTGGAGAAAAATTTTAGGAAGTGCCATCTGAAAAAAATGTTGTGATCAGAGGATGTCATCACCTGACTGTGAGGAGGGAGATGCTTCATCCATCAGAACCCGTTGAGTCTCGAGATGAAGCTCTTGCACAGTTAAGAGTTTCCAGGGACATGTGAAATCTTGGACCAATTTTATTTCCCATGTTGGGGAAGAGGTGTTTAAAGTGTCCTTTTTATAATTTATACTACTATTTTGAGTTCATCTTTCCATTTTAAAATTTCAATGAATTTGTTCTATTATAATCCAATTAGTATTGTTTGTCTAAATGTTTCTGTTATAATTGTTCATTTACTTTGAATGTTTAGCCCTTGTATGGGTTATTTCAGGTTTTGGTTTTAGTTGTGGTCATTTGGATGTGTTTAAGTTTTGTTGAATTGATAGCCTATGTTTTTGATTTGTCATTTGGTTTGAGTTTCTTTTTGCGAATTTCCTCTAGAGTTGGGGTTTTTAGCTAGTGTGAAAAGATTCTAGTTCTGATGGGGGTGTTTTTTCATTTTTTCTAAGGAAGTGAGATGTATTTGTGTTGGGAATTCCCTAGTTTCTAGTTTCATGAAGGTTTTTTGGATAGTATGAGAAGGTTGAGTTAGTTTTCTGGGTCCCTATTTTCTGGGTCACCCCGTAGTGGGTTTCCCGTTTAAGTTTTGAAGTTGGGTGGATTTTGAAGTATCTATGTTAGTTGAGACCTTATGGTGGGGAGAACCC
The DNA here is from genome assembly GCA_963277665.1 of Viscum album. NCBI lineage: Eukaryota > Viridiplantae > Streptophyta > Magnoliopsida > Santalales > Viscaceae > Viscum > Viscum album. The sequence continues at coordinate 1,498,242,757 of OY728142.1, forward strand.
CCTCATGTTCTCCCCTAATTCTTATGTCATGGTTTCTTCATGATTGGTCGGGTGTGACCTATGGAGTGAATGGTTACCCCGAGGTTCTTATCCTATCTCAGTTTTGATCGGGCATGGACTTGAGTTTTGGTTATCTTTGGGCTTGGTGACTTTCTAGGGGCAGAAAGTGTCTGTGGTGGGGAGAATTATCACACCCCAACCCTGTAAACCCCTTTATTCTATACTTTTATTAGTCTTGGATAATTATAGTTGGGGTTTGGGTTGAGACCTAGGTAAAATTTTCATATTTTATAAAATCTTTGGGTGAGTTTTTGGGCCTACGCTCGGTTGTCTCATGACATGGAAGACCGTGCATCCTACTCTGCATCTAAAAATAATAAATATTAAATGAAATGTAAAATAAAGCAAGGGAAAAAAATAAAACTAAAATAATGTTTAATAATAATGTTATTATTATTATTATTAAGTTTAGTATTATAATTTGGTCTAGTTTTTTTATTTTTAGCTTCTTTCATTTTTTAGAGAAAAAACCTAGAGGGTCTCCCCCCCTCCCATCAACATGTTGGCCGACCCCTCGACCCTCTCCTCCCTGCTCGCGACTCCCCACCAGCACTATCTCCCTCCGGCGGTCGCACATACTATGGAGGTGGCTCCCTCCTCTCTCACATAGTTGACCCCTCATTCCCACTTCCATACTCACACACGACCTACCTTGGTTGAGGCCTTCCAGTACGCCACCCCCTTTCCATTTGGAAATTCTCCCAGATTCATCTCGTTTTTTCAGTCATCTCATCAAGGTAAAATCTTTTCTTGCTCCTCTTCCCTCATTTTGGACAATTTTATTGTTCCATATCATCCCATTTGGTTTGGACAGACCCTAGGGTTTTAGGTATACCAATTTTTGAGTTTTCTCTTATTTTTAGGGTTGTGCGGAGGGTTTCTCGAGACCCATTGGTCCATGTTCCAGAAACTGCCACTAAAGGCGAGGTATTTCGAGTCAATTCGCTCCATCTCCGTTGATTTGGGGTAATATTTTAAACCCATGAATTATTTTTCACCCCTAATTTGAGATTATTAAGGTGTTTATGGGTGCTAATTTTTATTTGTAGGGTGTTGAAATCTGTTTTGGTGGTGCGAGCACATATACACTTAGGTATGAATATATATAAATATATATATCTCCCATGTGCGTGTTAAATCATGGTGTGGGTAACACATGAATTGAGTTAAGGGTATATATATATATATATGGAGGTATGTGCGTGCGAGCAGATGACTACTTGATTTAGAAAGCACCGAATGCTAAGTATTAGTTTGTTCTACTTGGGGTAGGAAAATTCATGTTTTTTCCCATTCAAAGCAATATTTTGACGCTTGAATAGTTTCAATTAAAATTTTATACCTTATTTTTATACCCTAGATAGTATTGGTTAGCATATAATGGTGTTTTGGATTTGTTTCAAATTGTTAAAAATAGGATTTTAGAAAATTCTTGGATTATGCGTATATGTGTCAAAGTTAAACGTGCTTGATTAAATTAATTTTTTTTGATAATTTTTAAATATGATACACACCTTCATAATTAACTTAATTAGTTTGTTATAGTGTTTCCAATTTTTTTAATTTATTTAAAATAGGTTTTGAAGTGATTTTCTATTTATACCTATGTGTTTTCACACCAAATGATGTGTGTGCGTTTTTTTAAATTGGTAAGCATGTTTCACACCCCCATGGTGACTTTGTTTAGATTATTTTAGTGTTTTGGTGTTGGTAAAAATTTTTAAAACTACTTTAGGGTATTTTTTCAATTATTCCCATGTGATGATTATTTGAAAATTTCTTAGGGAAGACTACTTGTGGCATTATATTGGATGCATGCACACCCATGTGTGCACTTAGTGCACACATGGATGGGCCTTAAAATGATGATGGTATTGGAAGTGGTTCTTTTCTTGAACCTCAGTTTTCTAAAAATGAATCTTATCACTTTTCTACTCCCTCTATTTATTAAATGGTTCTATAACTCCCCAAATGACTTAGTGTGATTTTGAAATTGTTTGGGAAATTAGGACCCGTTTGGTCCTTTATAAAATAGAATGGTTTTTCTCAATCGTTGAAAGTCCATTTGGAACCTTCGAGTGTGTTGGGTATGTTTACATCTTGGTTTTGTGATGAAGTTGGATTTGGGTAAAGGCTGATTTGGTATCATGTTTTTGAAAGTGATTATTTGTACTGAATTTGAGAAAGGTTGGAAGATATTTTGAAAGTGTATGTGGGATAGACTATATGGCCCGGTTGACACTTTGTGACATTGGGATGAAATGTGGGTTGAAAAATTTGAATGCCCAATTGGAAAATTAAAGTATTTTATGAAATGGTTTGAATGTTTATGTGAAATGATGACTTAGTTGGCAACTTTCATGTTTTTAAAGAAAGTGTTGAATGTTTAAGTGATGTAACAACCCAATTGGCACCTTCAAAGATGTGATATATATATATATATATAGGGAAACTCTATAGGAGGGATATCCCATTTATGGGTTATCATATAGGGTGTCTGTGTTTGGGGTATGCAAGTAAAGTGACATCAGGTAAGGTGAGTCATGTGTGTGAGGGCCTCCTACTTGCATAGTTTATATATATTTACCATGGGTTCCTAGGCATATTTTAGAGGATCAAGTGAATGTTGTTGATAAAACTCAATTAGATGGGTTGCTACCACCTAGATTGTAGATAGGCCAGGTGGGATATTCTACTGAATTGGATAGTTGAGGGAGGCTATTTGGTTATAGACATAGGGGATTCACCATACACCGATAGTTGGATCTGAACCAAGTACATCCAGGGGTATTTTAGGGAAGTTTAGGATCACCCATGGTTACTTTTATATCTTCTTGTTTAATTTTTGTTTCCTTTAGTTTTATCATGCACAGTTTACTTATTTATATATTTATTTTCAGCACAATGCTGTATTGTTTTTATTAGGTGTTTGGTTTAGTTTTTGGTATCAAGAGGATAATCTATTTTGAAAATGAAATGTGGCGTGTGTTGGATTTTGAAATGGGAATCTATGTTTGTTTAATAAAATTTGAAAAACTTATTTTTATAAATGTATTTCAAACTAGTTTTAATGGAATTTTCTTGGTAAAGGAAAATTCATGGATTCCATAGTTTATCTTTGGCATTCCTACCGAGCATTTCGGTGCTCACGCCTACTTTACTTTTCAGTTTTAGGTTCCTTTAGTTTTGTATCTCTCTTAGAGAAAGCATGGTTCTATGTTTGGGGGTGACCCATGAGGTCACTTGAGGTATGTTTCATTGCTTAGTTTATTTTTATTTTCTTTCTGTTGCTAGTTTTTATTTTTATCATGAGTCTTTTTTTTGGACGTTCATTTATGGGCCAAGTCATTCCCACCTGCTGAATTTTGATGTTTGAAACTTGTTTCCCACCCATGGGGATTGGGAACACCCTTCAGGCCATGTTTTGGACCGAATCAGATGAATGGTTTAGGGTCAAACCAGGTTTGTTCATAACATCAAAGGATTTTATCTTAGAGGGAAAATGATTTTGAAATAAAAATCACTCGAAACATTTCTTGAGGAAAATAAAATTTCTTTGAAATTAACCCTTTTAAAGTTACTAATTCATAAAATATTTTTGAAATAATTTTATTTGAAAATAAACTTTAAGAATTATAAAGTAATATTAAAATAAAATAATGGTCATGATGGTGTGAAATTCCGTTCATGACGTACACATTAAAATAAATATTCCTTTCAAATTTTCAATAAAATCTAAATATACCTTGTTTGGAAAACAACATGAAGATTAATTTTAAAACACATTGTAAACAAAGTAAAAAATGGTTAATAATTTAATTAATAAATCCTTTGGATAATGTTATTTTTTTTTGAAAACATGTTTAGAAATCATGGATATAGAAGAAAAAGGGTTTTTGACTGAAGAGAGAAATAAAGTTAATTTTCTTTAAAAAATTATTTTGGAATATTGAGTAAATAAAGAGAGGAAAATAAAGGTAAAACATGTATTATAAATAAATAATCATATTATAATAAAATTAATGAGTTTATTAAGATATGTAACATACTATTTCATCTTTATAATCATAAACATAAACAATATCGATAAATTGTGAGTTTGTATCATAAAACCCTAACAATTTGGTAAAATTGAATCATAATACCCATGAAGAATAACATAAAATGAATATTTAAATATCATTAATTAAATAATATTCAGGATATAACATGTCAAAGTGGTAGTATATGCACCTTGTAAAAGAATATATGTGGATAACACAACATATGCCTCAAAGAAGGAAAATTGAGACATAAATCCCTTAACATAAGTCTCGACTTCCTTAACATAAGTTAAAAACTCCTATATAATAAATATAATTTTATTATACATATATTATATAATATTAATTATATATATCATACCATATATGATTTAATTATTACCTTTTATTACCCATTTATCAACAATTTCTTATTAAATCACGTTTCAGGTAATAAATTATTTATTTTTTAGGTATGTTTTGATTTGGTATTTTAGATCCTTTTACTTTAATCATGGTTAAATAAAAACTATAATTTTAATAATGATATAAATATTATATATATTAATTATATATTTATTTATAGTAATATATAAAATTTAGATATAGAAAATGAAATACACCATTCATGGAGACGATAAGTTGTATGTACACATGGACGTTGTTTCCATTTTCTCGACAGATGAAAAGAAAGAAAGGTAAATAATATATTACACTTTAAAACTGAATTTTATTACATATATATCCAATATTATCTTTAATCCTATCTTTATTACCTTCCATGTAAATCGTGAATGAATCACATCACTTCGTGAGACGGTAGTCCGCCGTCCACACGAGCGATGTTATCATTTTCCCAAAAAATAGAATGTAAGAATGTATGTGTAATATTATAACCCCATAAGTATAATGATATAATAAATATAATATATAAATATTAAATCCATCATTGTATCCATCATTAAGAGGCAGTGATGGAAAATGAATTACATCAGTTCACGAGGCGATAGTCCACCGTACACCTGATCGACCGTTTTGTTTTCCATTTGATGGAAGAGGAGATAGGTATAGATTATTACATCATCTTAATAACATATTTTTATATGGTATATAAATTTTTTTATTATATTTTAATTAATATTACATGAATGATGATTGTAATAGAATAATTAAAAAGAAAGAGTTTTGTGAAGATAATTACCTTCACTTAGAACAACCCCTTTTAGTTCTCTTATTAAAAACCCAAGGTCTAGTATTTTGGGATGAATAGTAGGTATATAACATGGATAATGATTTTCGGGATATATTTTTTTATATTTTTTTCAATACAAAGGGCTTAATGGGTGTGAATAAGTGAGGGAAGGAGGTGGTCTTTTATAATAGGGGAGGAGTGACATTTTTGAAAATACCCAAAACTATTCAATAATGGAAAGTCACTCTTACCCAAAGTGCCTCAAAAATTGATAAATAACGGATTATAGGTGATACATGGTTGATAAAAACCAAAAAATATATATTTATAAACATTTTATTCCTTATCCTTTAAGTTTACTTAATTTTACCATTTTAGTTTTCACCGTGGTAACTTGTATATTTTTATTTACCAAGGTAATTTATCATTTAAGACTAAAATTAAAATGATAATTATTATATAATTTAGACCCAATTTTTATAAATATTAAATCTAATTTATTAAATAAAAATCCTATTTGTGATGGAAATTAATTTTAACACAAATGCATGTAAGGCACAAAAACCCCATTTTAAACTTAATCACAATAATTGAGTTTTATTGTATTTATTAATATTCATGAAAAAAAATCAATATGAACTTATTATATAATATAATTAATTTTTATTTAAAATATTTAATCCATTTTATAATATTAAAATCAAAAAATTTCTAGAATTTAATTTAATATTAATCTCACAGATGCAATGAAAAAGAGATTTTCAAAAGAGAAAATTTTCAAAAATTTAAAAAGTTTATATATCATAATTCAATAAAAAATGAATTAAAATAACCTGTATTAGATTAATTATAATATAATTGATCTAATTTTGATTTTTAAACCATTTTAAAACAAAATTGAACCTTATTAATTCTTCAAACAAAATTTTTTTTAGTAAAAACTAGTATTTTTCATTATTCATCACAAAATTAATCTTTTTTGGAAAATAAAAAAAATCACCCAAAGATAATTTTGAAATATTAATTTAAAAAATTAAGTTATTTTTTTAAATAAAGTTTCTAAAAGTTTCAAAAATTAATTTTATTATTAGCTCACAAAAAATAAATAAAAATTATTTTTTTGAGAAATGGTATTTTCAAAGCATATAAAGACTTTAGTAAAAATTAAGTGCTTTTCTATCAATATGTTTTTCATATAAAACCATTGAAATTAATATTTAAAATTTGGTTATTTATATTCATATCACCAATTTTAATGACCCATTTATAATAGTCAAGTTTAAGTAATAATATATAAAGTATATTACAGTTTGTTAAAACTCGATGTTGCGTGTAACACAAGCTATTGAAGAATTTAAATTTAATAGAAAAAATATTTCATAAAATATTGGGGAGTTTTATTCTAAACCACTTAAAATTAATTTATCCTTTAAAATTCCATCACTTTGGTAAAAGAAACTAAGGATACTTGTACCTCATTACATCCTCATTTTCCCTCATAGCTTCCTTAAAATGGTGGGTTTTCCAAAAAAAACTGACTATGTGAGTGGTATTGTTTCATTATAATTTATCTTTATGATCGAAAATATATACTAGTTGTTTCCCATAATAAAGTTCATATTCCAATGGTATTAACTCTAAGTGTAGTACATGTGATGGATTAGGTATGTACTTCCTTAGGAGAGATACATGTAACACATCGTGAACCTGAGAGAGGTTTAGTAGAAGTGACAAGTGATAAGATACGGTCCTGATATAATCAAGAATTTCAAAGTGGATGATATACCTAGGGATTATTTTTCCATTATTTCCAAATCTCATTACCTTCTTTCATGGAGAGATTCTTAGAAACACATTTTCACTAACTTCATATTCCAGATCACGTTGATGATTATAAGTATAACTTTTCTTTTGAATTTGTGCTACCCTTATGTATTTTTGAATGGATCTAACATTATATAACACTTATTCCTCTAGATATGGTCTCAATATATTTATTTATCCAAATTAATCCTATAATGTTGCAGTTTTACACTTCTTTCTATAAAAATATTCACAAATCACCGTCTGAATGCTCAAGTGAAAGCTATTATTGTAAGAAAACTCAACCAGAGGAAGTTGTTGATACCAACCACCTTTTAAATCTATAAAAAATAACTCAACATATCCTCTAGGGTTTGAATTTTTCTTTAATACTGACCATCATCCTGAGGATGATACATAGTGATGAAACTCAACTTTATATCCAAAGCCTTCTAAAGACTTTTCCTTAACTTTAAGGTAAACCTTGGACTCTGATCAATAAAAATAGAATGTGGTACTCCATTAAAACTTTAAACTTATTTAATTTATATCCTAGTTTTATAATCTAGATAGAATTCTACTTTGATAGTGATGAAGTGTTTTGACTCTATAAGGTGATCAACTATAACCCATATATCATTGTTCCCTTTAGATGTTTTGGGTAGTCCAACGACAAAATAAATGGTGATGTTTTCCCATTTAAATTATGGTATGGTAAATGGTTGTAACATCCCCTTAGAATGTTTTCTCTCAGCCTTAACTTGTTAACACACCAAGCATTAAGATATAGACTCTGTGATATCTCTCTTTATGACATCCCACTAGAAATACCCTTTAAAATCTCTATAAATCTTTTTACTTCCAGGGTGAATAGAGAATGAAGAAATATGAGCCTATTATAACAAATAATTCTTCAAATTTGGTATGGATAGAACACATACACGATTCATAAACCTTATCATTCTATCAGATTCAATGTTTAACTCAGGAACATTTATCACCTTGTTCTATAACTCTACATCATCCTTATATGCCTCTTTAATCCTCACATGGATAGATGGTTGAACACTCATTTGAGAAAGATAATATTTATCCAATTACTTCATGGTTTCTAGATATATCCTTTTCAAATACATGAATATTAGATCTTTTTTGATCCTTACCATGGGTAAGATAGCATGATTATTTTGAATCAAAGCATCTTTGACCTTGTTCACTTTCCCAGGGTGGTAATGTATTGAGAATTCATAATATTTAATCATTTTGAACCATATTTTCTGGTTCATGTTAATCTCCTTTTATGTGAATATACAATTTAATCTTTTGTGATCAATATATATATTATAATTTTCTCCATAAAGATAATTACTCCATATCTTTAATTCAAAAATTACTACAGCTAACTCCAAATCATGATTTGGGAGGTAATTTTTCTCAAAGTCCTTTAATTTTCATGAGTAATAGGCTATAACCATGTCATAATGTATGAACAAACATCCCAATCCATTATTAGATGCATAACTATAGATTAAAAACCCTTATCCTCTATAAGGTAATGTAAGAACAGGTGAAATGACTAATATTCTCTTCAGTTCCTCAAAATTTTTCTCACATTCATCTTACAAGAGGAACTTGGATCCCTTCTATGTCAACTTGGTTAGCAGATTAGATATACATGCAAGATTATCCATAAAACATTGATAATATATAGTAAAACCAAGAAATATTTAGATTTCAGTTACTATGCTTAATATACTCCACAAAAAATGAAAGATTTTGTAGCAAAATTTCACACATTGTAAAATTTTCATACAATTATAAAGATATTTCCAGGATTTTACTCACTCATTGAATATATAAGAATATAATCTATAAATACTACCAAAAAATGATGAAGTTAATCTCTAAGTCTCTATTAATTAAATCCATAAAGATAGTGGGGGAATTACTAAGATTTAATGACATCAATATATACTCGTTGTCTATATACCTTATATAGAATTCTATTTTGGGTATATCCTCCTTTTTGACCCTCAATTGATGATATCAAGAATAAAGGTCAATCTTGGAAAAGTATTGAGATCTATGTAGTTTATCAAAAAATTCATCAATAGAGCGTATATGATACTTGTTCTTGATCGTGATATTGTTTATCTCCTAATAATCATCTTATAGTCACATCAATCCATTTTTCTTCTTAAAAATTAGAATAGGTGAACAACACAGTGATGAAATAAGGAATATAAATACTTTATCAAGATTATCGTGGAGTTTCTTATTCAATTCTTGCAACTCTGTTGCATTTATTCTATATGGACTCTTCAAAATGGTTGAAACACTAGGTATGAGTACTATTGAGAAATCAACTTCATGATTTGGTGGAATAATAGGAAAATATTATAAAAAGACATAAAAAACTTCCGAATAGTAGTCATGTATTTTATTTAAAGTTTCTCTCAAACCACCTAAGAAAAATTACCTTCATGGATAGGAATTAAGACCCATAGGGTATAAGTAATTACCATTTGATGTTTTTATTCATATTCACAATGATAAATGATCATAAATTCGTTTTGAATACTAAACATGACTTTCCTTCCTTGGATGTTGATATGAGATCCATATAAAGAAATAAAATACATTCCTAAAATCACATTAAATTCAACTAATGGAAGAATCAAAATATTTATAGGAAGCACATTCCCCTAAACTTCAATCAGATATAAACTATAAAATTAAAATGCAACCATCATACGATTTTGAGTTTTTATTACTAACTCAACATATAATCATTGAGTTGGTAATTCAACACCCTTTGAAAATTCTTGAAATATTAAAGAGTAGATAAAGATAGAATCAAGTAAGACATTATTCATTATTTAGTGGATGATATGTGTACTTTTCACCATGTCATTCTCATACCCACTTCACGAGTCATGGTCGCATGAGATCTCCCTCTATCTTTAAGATCAAGAGGTTGTTGATGTCGTTCATTGAAAACCTTTGGATTCATTCACTAGTTGGCATAATTCCCATACTCATTGTATTTCAATCATTTGAGAGTGGTTGGTACATTAATTTGTGTACACTTCTTCTACATTGAATTAAACGTACCATTCATTGCATTTTGACATTCATGGGATTTATGAACTACCCTTCCACATTTAATACACCTCCCGGTTCCATTAAAACAATTCTATTGATGTTTCTTCCCATATTTTTGGCATGTATATGGCTGGAATTTCTTTCCACCATGTGATTTATTTGAGTTTTCATGAGACTCGATCTTCCTTTTCTTATCAAAACCATTGGAATTGTATGAATGTATAATTTCCATTTCCACCTTGAGTGCACAACATAAAATTTATTCATAGCTACTAAAGTCTCTTATGGATAATGGATTTTGGAGACTTGTATTTAATCCATCAAAGAATTGATCAATTTTACTTTTAGGGTTGATGATTAAACCAAAGGCATACCTTTTAAGACTTGAAAAATTATCCTCACAGGCACTAATAGATTCATCATCCTTTTTCTTATGCTCAAGGAATTACTTTTCTATATTTGTACTTAGAATATGAGGGAAGTACTTACTGAGAAATATCCCCTTAAACTCACCCCATTTCATAGATTCAAATTCTTCCTCTTACATCATATTATTAATAAGGTTCCACCATTGATCTGATTCACCTTCCCAATGATAAATAGATAAGACAACATTTTTATGTTCTGGGTACTATAGAATAGAAAATATCATCTCAATGGTATTGATCCATCACTCAGCTACTAAAATACTATAAAAATGGTGTTTAAAAAATTGGTATTTATCAGTACTACATAAAAGCACTGATAAATGGAATATTTAATAGTGGTAAAGAAAGTATTGATAAATTTAACCTTTTACCAGTGCTTTTTTAGCACTGATAAATTGAACCTTTATCAACACATTTTTTAGCACTGATAAAAGTCCAAATAAATAAAATAAAACTATTAAAAAAATAAAAAATAAAAAATGTGTTTATTAAAAAATATTACAAATTTTATTAATTGAATAATTATCGATAAAAATGAATAAATTGATTATACGTTATTAAATATTAAACATTTTCTTATTAGACAGTTATGATAATTAATGTTAATAAATTATATATACTAAATATATAGATATATATTAATGTATATACATATGATTTATATATTAAAATATACTTATGTTCTTTAAATTAAATAGTCATATATTTAGTGAATAATGGTTTATAATTAAAAATTAAAATGAATTAAAAATACTAACTAATTTCACTGTGTAATGGACATATAATTAAATGTATAATTTTATTTTTCAATTTAATATAAATCAAATGTGTGTTATATTGATTTTATATACAATGGACACATAAAAAATGTATCCATTTTTTCAATATTGTTAAAGTGTACTTATTTTTAATTTATTCAATTTCACTCATTTTCAACATATATGAATATTCATGCACTTAAAATTATATATATGCATTATTTTTCAAAAATATTTCTATAATTATAAATAAATAATTATAAAATTATAATAAATATATTTAAAAAGGAATATATTTACTATATTTATATTTTTATATATTTATTAAGTATATATATATATATTTATAATTTTTTTATTTATAATTATAATTATAAATCCTTTATCAACACTTAAGTTATAAGTTTTGATAAAGGCATGTCTTTATCACCGCTTTTTTTGCACTGATATAGATTAGGCTTTATCAACTCTAAAAAAGAACTGATAAAATAAATTTTTATCAATGATAAAACTTTAGCACTGATAAATATGGATTTTATGAGTGCGTTTTTAGTACAGATAAAGACCTATATTTATTAGTTCTAAAAACACTGATAAATATTCCTTTTATCATCACTTATTACTTAAGCGCTAATAAAAGGACTCTTTATCAACAATTAATTGTTAGAGATGATTAATGTGTCCCAATATATTTAAAAAAACCCTAACCATTTACAAAACCATCATGATATCAGAATCATTTCGTGGAATCCACCCACTATCGGTGCTCCAACTCGATTAATCGAAGCTTGTATCACACCACTCGACTGCCTCTAATTGGTTGAACATTGGAAGACATCTAGTGTTTGGTTTTATCTAGGGATTTCTAAATGGTTTTCTTCAACCTATAAAGGTAGTACTTGTGATCTTCTTTGTGTATTTTTAATTTTTTTTTATTTCTTGTTCAAAAATGTCATGAGTTATTTTTAGTCTGGTCCTTGTATACTATTTTTTTAGATTATGAACAGAATGATTTGTTTACGATCCATTGTTTTATTGACTACTAATTTGGATATCATGTTTTGGTATTTTTAAATTTTTGTTTTGAATCAATTTTCTTCATTGTCTACATCTATACCCCAGCTTTCTCTACAAGCTTAACTTCTAGTTTTTAATTTATATTGATCATTGTATGATAATAGTTCCAATTATTCCTTATCTATTTCTATATAGTGATCATGGTCATTGATCCCTATTCAAGATTTCAAATTATTATTAATACTAAAGGTATTATAATTAAAGTTCCATTGTGAGTTAATATGTTCCATATTCATTCCATGGATGTTTTAGGTATGGAAACCCAACATAGAAACTATAACATGTTTGTTTTAGTAATTTTTGAAAAATATAAGGTGGTTTATTAAGAATGGGTTAAATTGTCATGTTACCTTTATATAACCATAAACAAAAATCCTTTCATTATAAATATCAAATAAAAAATTAATTATGTTTTTATAACAATCCATGATATCATTTTATATCATCCTTCATGTTGGTTGTTAAATTGACCTAATAAAATAACATATAATTATTAATGGATTAGAATTAATATGAAGTTAATTTTATTGTAATATATTTATTACAAAAGTTTAATTATTTTATTTTTATTTTATTAAAGTGGTAAATTAGTATTAGTAATAAGTAATTGAAAAATCTAAATGGAAAAGAAATATAATAAATTGTTAATTACATAAATGAAATCATATTTTCTATTGAAATATTTTTTCATATTGAATAATTTAGGACATACTATTGATATTAGGACCTCTAAAAAGTGTAATGCATGAGAATTATAAAGATTATTTGTAGCTTATATTTAGGGATCATAATTTTAGTTGTTTTTCTGAAAGGGTGGTGGTGGGGTTTCTATATAATTGAGAAGGAGTGTCATTTTCTCAAATAAAATTCCTTAATGTGTGATAAATAAAAATATACATCTCATGTATATCCAATGTGAATAAATAATTGATATGTTTTGTGCATTACCTATAAATATTAAGGGTCGGTATGCATAATGTAAAATTAAATGAGGATGAGTTTTCTATAACATTCACCTTTGAATGAATTCATAGGACAACACCTACCACAGTGGAGTAATTATTTTCTTAAATCTAATTACCCATTTTCTTCAACATACTGAAATTATTTGAAACAATCAAATTTTGAATTTCCCTTAATATAATTTTCTATAACTTTCACATTTGATAAAGAATATATTATGTGTATTTATTTATATATTGTACAAAATTAATATTTTATAAACCCAATAGGATGGATATGATTCGAAAATGGATGCATGCTAATTGTTTGACAAACAAGTATGAAGGTAGAGTGAATGATTTCATCAAGTTTGCAAGAGAGAATACATAAAACCCTTCTAAAATACTTTTTCTGTGTTTATGTTGTTTTTATTTAAGAAATATTAGTCTAAAAGTGTTGGAAGAACATTTGATTTGTTAATTAATAAATAAAAGCTATAAATGTTAGACTAAACACTTGGAAAACTGGACATGGACACTAATTGGGATGATACTGTGGTTTATGAATAATTTGATTTGAATACCTTTGTAAATGATGGTGGAGATTGCATGGAAGAATTGACAATGGAAATTAAAGATGACCTTCGTGATTGTCCAAAGTTGTTTGAGTAGTTAAATAAATATTTCAAGAAACCATTTTATACCGACTGTACTAAATACACATCATTGTTAGCTATATTGAAGTAATATAATTTGAAAGCTGGCAACATACGGAGTGAACCCAGCTTTATAGAACTACTTGGTCTCATAAATGATATGATACCAAAAGAAAATGGACTTCCATGCCAAACATATGATGCTAAATGAATGTTACGTTCAATGGGAATGATCTCTAAAAAATTCATGCTTTGTGTAATTGATTTCATATTTTTTCTTAGGAACTATGACTCACTCATAAAATACCCTAAGTGTGGCATGGATCGATACAAGAAAAATAAATCAAGTCCTTCGAAATCTATAAGGTACATTCTTATCATTCCATGGTTTAGAATACTATATGGATGTTAGGAAACCGTGAGACAATTAACATAGCATGAAGATATAATAATTAATGATGGGAACTTACATCATCTAGCAGATTCTCCTTAGTGGAAGAAAATTGATTACAAGTTTCCTAAATTTGGAAATGATCTGAGAAACTTCTATCTTGTGTTATCTATAGATGAAATAAATCCTTTTGGTGTACAGATTAGTACTCATAGTACATGGAACATTATGTTGGTAAATTATAACTTGTTTCCATGGTTATGCATGAATCACAAATACATTATGTTGGATCTGCTTATATCTAGACCAAATGAACCCAATGATGATATTGATGTCTATTTGGATCCATTTATTGAATATCTAAAATTTATGTGGGATACATGTGTTACAATGTATGCTGCTCATAGAAGTGAATAATTAACCTTGAGGGCCATGTTATATGGAATTATAAATGACTTCACCACTTATAGAAATTTATCAGGATATAACATTAAAGGAATGTTGGGGTGTCCCATTTTTGAAAAAAATATACCCAGTTCGGTTGAAAAATTCCTCAAAGATATTGTATTTAAGGAATCAGAAATTTTTACCTCGATGACATAAATACCGATCCTGGATAACAACATTCAACGAGATTATCGAATAAGGTATAAAAACATCTCCAGTAACATGTGATCAACTCTACAATAAAGTAAAAAAATATTATCACTATTTTTAGTAAACTATTTTCAAAAAACCTTACAAAATAAGGTTAGAAAAAGAGATCAATTTTCTTTTAATTTCCATATTGTAATTTTTTGTATGTCAAACATTTTCTTGATGTAAAGCATGTAGAAAAAAATCTATTTGATGATGTTATTGCAACATTAATAAATGTTCCTAAAAAATTGAAGATAAAATCAAGGCTAGGTTGGACTTGATTAAAATGGGGATATGGGAAAGGTTAACACTAGTGAAGGGTAAAATATGGAATTTTCTTCCTCCAGTAGCTTACAATCTACTCAGATAGGAAAAATTTCAATTTTTACTTTTTCTTACTAGTGTAAAAGTTAAAGAAGTGTATTCATCAAATATTAATAATTTTATATCAATGAATAATTTGAAGTTACAAGGACTAAAATCACATGAATTTCATGTTTTGATGAAATATTTAACATCTGTTTCTTTCAATTTCATTATGACACAAAATGTATGTCATACATTAACCATACTCTTATTTTTCTCAGAGCCATATGCAGTAAAGTTGTAGACATGATGAAGCTTCCCATCACGAATAAGGATATTGCTGTCATATTATGTGAATTAGAGATGTTATTCCCACTATAATTATTTGATATAATGGTACAAATGATGTTTTACTTGGTTAAAGAGGTTCAACCATGTGGTCCTATCCATTATAGATGGATTTACCCCATTGAATGGTATATGAAGATTTTGAAAGGGTATGTAAAGAATCAAATTTTTCCAGAAGGTTATATTATAGAATGATATATTATTGGAGAAGCTATTGAATTCTATACTGATTACCTATCTGATGTTGAAAGCACTGGTCTCTCAAAGTCTCATCACATCGTATTCCTTTTGGGTGAAAGGATTTTTGGAAGAGATGTTGTTAAAATTACCTTGACAGAGTAGGAGAAAGATCACCTTTACATATTACATAATAGTGAAGATATTGATCCATACATTAAATCCCACAAATAAATTCTTAGATATTTGAATCCATCAAAACTAAAGTATGGATATCAAATACACATAATCAATAGGTCATAAGATGGTTAAAATATCAAATTTATAAAAAGATATTTGAAAATATGAATTCAATTATTGAATGACTTCAATGGATAGCTAGAGGAATGAATCAAAATGTTATATCTTACACCATTTTTAATCAATAGTTATATGTTCTATACAAAAGAACATGATGAATTCAATACAATGAAAAACAGTGGTGTTTCACTTGTGCTTGAAGCGATTAACATATCTATTTCCAAGGACAGAAATCCAATTTATGCAAATATTTCATATTTTTGCATTATCAAACAGATATATGAGTTGTATTATACATCATTTCAAGTGACTCTTTTCCACTGTAAATGGGTTGACAATATAAATGGAGTGAAAGTTGATGAAATGGGATTTATGAAGGTGAATTTTAGTGTGGAAGGGGAAAAAGATTATCCGTTCATAATGACATCACAAGCAGTGAAAGTATTTTATATCACTGATCCAAAAAACAAGAATTGGTTGATTTTCTTACTGGTGAATAAAAAATTGTCAAGTTAGATGAAAATTAAATCGATTATGACCCTTTCATTGGGACACCACAATTATTTTATGCCCATCATAATCTACACAATGTCTTGTACATTATAGGGGACCATAATGTGTGGATTTGGATTCTCAATAGAGGAACTAAATCCTTGAAACCTTTAAAAAAATAAAGAGAGTTCAGTGAGAAGGTAAAAGTGTTTTTTAATATATTATGTTTTTTTCTCATAATATTATATGTTCTCTACTGCATTAACAAAATCTAAATTAAATGTTTGATTACTCATTTAGAAAATGTCTTCTACACTTGATTATGTTACCAATCTATCATAAGAATTAATTATAATAAAGGAAAGCATTTGGAAATATGTAAAGGTAATGTTACGATATAATTTCTCTATTTTACCAAAAAATTATATAATTAAATTTTGATTTAATTTTCATTATTCCTTGGAGATTTTGTTTATTTTAGAATATTTTTATCCATGTGTCATGCCTTTGCAAGAAGATAAACAATGTTGTCTCTGCTCAATCATTGAGTTAATCTTGATATTTTCACAGAAAAATAATTATCCATATAATTAATGTACTGTTTCATATTTATGTTTAATTTATTTATTTTTATTATTACTCACATAATAATTTTTTTCTTATATAAGTGGATTATTTTGTTCAATTTGGGGTGGTCTGTCCATCTTTTATACCTTTCTACACCAAAACTTCCACATACTTCTTCTCCCTCAAAACCTTTTCACCCCTGTAGTGTTTTATTTATCACTTTATTTCAAGTTATCTCCACTACCTTTGTAGGAATAGAAAAGATGTTGCCTATGATAAATTATAGAGGCAATCTTGATGTCTTCATAGTAAATTAATTGTCCATATAATTAATGTATTTTTTTGTATTTATGTTTATTTATTTATTTTTATTATTACTCACATAATAATTGTTTTCTTAAACAAATGAATTATTTTTTTTTTCAAGTTAGGGTGTTATTTCAATATTTTATAGCTTTATGCACCTAAACATCCATAGACTTCTCCCTCAAAACCTTTTCACCCCTATAATGTTGTAGTTATCACTTTCTTTCAAGTTATCTCCACTACATTTGTAGGAAGATAAATGATGATACCTCTAATCAATTACAGAGGTAATATTTATGTTTTCATAGTAAAATCATTTTCCATAGAATTAATGTATTATTTCATATTTATATTTAGTTTATTTATTTTTAGTATTACTTACATAATATTTTTTTCTTATATAGGTGGATTCTTTTGTTTGTGTTGGGGTAATTTTTCAATATTTCATTCCTTTCTGCACCAAAGCATCCATAGAATTATTATCCCCCAAAACCTTTAACCCCTACAGTGTTAAAATTTATCACTTTACTTTAAGTTCTCTCCATTGATAAATCAAAGAGGTAATCTTGATATTTTTATAGTAAAACTATTGTCCATAAAATTAATATATTATTTCATATTTATGTTTAATTTATTATTTTTTATCATTAATCATAATAATTTTTTCTTATACAGGTGGATTCATTTTTTCAAGTTTATCTGGTTTGTTCAAATCTTCTCATGCAATGATGCTATTTTTATAAAGAAATTAAATGAACTAGTATGACTCCAAGTAATTCATTTTATTTAAAATTGACATTAATTTTAGTAAAAAAGACAATTGACGTACTCAAAACTGATCAAACATATTCTGATTGTTTTTATACTTTAATAAAACAATCCATAAGTCATTTGTGATGTGTAAGAATCAACCACACCTCAATCTAATACCCTATGTGCCCGATATGGATCAATGTGTCTGTTATTAGTATAAGATTAACATTTAACATTAAAAATTATCACTCACTAAAAATAGTGAAAATGTACTAGTATTTTATTTATAATTTAGGTAATCGATTCATAAATCTTTTTTGACATGTAGGAGTTAGTATCATGTCAAACTGATACACGATGTGATCTGTATGAGTCAAAGTGCATGTTTCAAGTTTAAAATGAAAGTTTAGTAAAAAATACAAGTGATATACTCAAAACTAAGAAAAAACATTCATATTTTTTTTGAAACATTCGGAAAACAATCCATAAGTGATTTTGAATGTGTAGGAATTGTGCACACCTCAATCCAATGCATGGTGTGACCGGTGTGACTCTAAGTGCATCTTTATTTAAAATTGAAATCAATTTTTTGTAAAAAAACAAAATCACCTACTAAAAACTAAATAAACACATTTATATTTTTTTCGATACTTTAGGACAACAATCCATAAGTTATTTGAGATGCGAATGAATCAGCCATACCTTAATTCGATTCATAGTGTGATCAATATGACTCTAAGTGCGTGTTTTTATTTAAAATTGAGATAAATTTTCGTAAAAAGGACAACTAACCTACTAAAAACCAAGAAAACATATTAAAATTGTTTAAATACATTACGATAATGATCTATAAGTCATTCTTATGTTTAGGAATCGACCACAACTCAATAAGATACACAACATGATCAGTATGAGTCAAAGTGTGTGTTTCAATTTTAAAATGACATTTTAGTAAAAAATAAAAGTGACGTACTAAAAAGTAAGAAAACACATTCATATTGTTTTAGTACTTTAGAAAAAAAATTCATAAGTCATTTGGGATGTTTAGGAATCACCCTCACCTTAATTCGATGCACGATGTGACTGGTATGACTCAAAGTGCATCATTTTATTTAAAATTGTCATCAATTTTAGTAAAATGGACAACTATCCTACTCAGAACCAATAAAACACATTCATATTGTATTGATACTTCACAAAAATGATCCATAAATCATTTCTAATGTGTAGGAATGAACCTCACCTCAATCCAATACATGATGTGCCCAGTATGACTCAAAGTATCCGTTATTAGTTTAAAATCGATATTTTAGTTCGAAAAGCACCACTCACTAAAAACTGATCAAGTGAACTAAGATTTTATTGATAATTTTGAAAAATGATTCAGAAGTCATTTATTATGTGTAGGAATCCATTTCATTTTAAACTAATACATGATGTGATCAGGATGATTCAAAAGTGCATGTTTCCAATTTAAAATGAAATTTTAGTAAAAAAGACAACTGATGTATTAAAAACCTAGAAAACACAATCATATTGTTTTTATACTTTAGTAAAATGATCCATAAGTCATTTGGGATGTTTAGGAATTAGTTACAGCTAAATCTAATGCATAGTGTGACCGCTATGACTCAAAGTACGTATTTTTATTTAAAATTTTCATCAATTTTAGTAAAATGGACAACTATCCTACTCAAAACTAAGAAAACACATTCATATTATTTTGATACTTTAGTAAAATGATCCATTATTCATTTGTTACATTTAGGAATCATCCACACCTCAATCTTATATACGATGTGCCCGGTATGACTCAAAGTGTCTGTTATCAGTTTAGAATTGATATTTTAGTTCAAAAAGTGTCACTCACTAAAAACCAATCAAACACACTCATATTTACTCTATAATTTAGGAGAATGATTCATAATTTATTTATGATGTATACTAATTTGTTTCACATTAAGCCTATACACGATGTAATCAAGATGAGTCAAAAGTGCATGTTTCCATTTTAAAATGACATTTTAGTAAAAAAGAAAACTAACGTACTCAAAACTGAGAAACATCATTAATATTGTTTTGATACTTTAGGAAAATGATCCAAAAGTAATTTGGGATGTGTAGGAATCATCCACACCTCAATCCGATGCACAATGTAATCGGTATGACTCCAAGTGTGTCTTTTTATTTTAAATTGACATTAATTTTAGTAAAATTAACAATTTTTGTTAATTTATTTCTTTATATTATTACTTATATAAGAATTTTTTTCTTATATAGGTGCATTATTTTTCTTTATTAGTGGTGTTTTTTTCTATAACAGAATGAGTTGAGTCCAGATTAAAAGATAAAGGAACATTGATATTTTTTAATGTATGTAATAATTTTTATTTATGTAATTATATAAATCAATGTTTGAAATGTCTATAATATAGTGTTTTTTCTTATGTTTATGTTGTAAATTTCATTTCATTTAAACCCTATGTTTGGACTTGTTTTTGTTGATATCTAGTGTGTTTCTGGTGCAGCGGTGTGTTGTTACATCACATTTCAGTGGTGTTGTAGTGTGTTGTTACAACACACTGCAATATGGCCCTTTATCAGCACTGTTAAAAGCACTGATAAATGTATACTTTATCAGTTCTTCTATGAGCACTGATAAAAGGTCCTTTATCAGAACTTCTATAAGTGATGATAAAGGAATACTTTATCTGCACTTTTATAAGTGCTAATAAAAGACCCTTTATCAGCACTTTTATAGGAGCTAACAATAAGATCCTTTATTAGTGCTAAAAAAAGCGCTGATAAATGGTTCCTTTATCCATGATTTTAACAGAACTGATAAATGTCCCATTTATTAGTGATTTTTAGCACTAATAAAGGACCCCTTTATCAGTGCTTTTTTAGCACTGATAAAAGACCAGATCTTTTAACCTCACTCATGTAGTCAGTGCTTTTCTAGTCCTGATAAAGTCCACTTCTAGTGCTGTTAAAGGCCTATTTTTAGTAGTGATAGTAGATTAGAAGACCCACTAAAAGTGGTTTGATTCTATCTCATGAAGGATTCAATATAATTCTATTCCCTGATCTGATCGTTTGGAAGCTCAAAATGATTTATGACTTGAGAAAGTTTTGTGAGCATAACAATAAGTTTCTATATCATAGCTCCCATATCATTTTTTTTCTCAAGTTGAAAATCATTTCATTGTTCATCATATTCCACATTAGCATAGTTCCTTCAGGTTTAATCCAATGAATAAAAAAAATCATATTATATGAAACCCTAATAATAGTGGGAAACCACATATTCATTAAAAATCATATATAGGATTTATAAATCATGAAGCATTATTTTTAATCTAAGAAACCTTAGGTTTAGACAAGACCATTCATGATCATCATATATTAAAACCCTTCATGATGGTTTATAAAGAGTTTGTGAATTTCCAAAACACATCCCCCAGGAGTGTCAAACTAGGTTTACAACAAGGCTTGTTGTCATACACCATGTGACAATCTAGTCCAGTTTAATGTGCCATTTTTGGATTTATTACCCTTGGTAAAACTATTCTAGATCCAAATCCACTTGTAGTATCCCAATAGGGATATAATTTCTTGGAGACCAGATGCTCTATACTTCACTAAAATTTCATGATATTATCCTAGACTTAGACTTATCCTTAGTCTTGTCCTTATAAATTTAATTAGACATATCCTTAGGGATCTCACTAAAGTTTTCTCATCATAGTTTATAAAGGTTAACCAAAAATTTCCTCTGATACCAACTGTAAAGACCTAGGCTTATCATACACAAATAACACATATATTTAGATGAATATTTTATACATTTAAAAAATACACACCCAAGGACTATAATGGTTTAGTGTATTTTGAGAATGGGTACAAAAACCTATTATTTAATGAAATATATTCAACATATCCCATAAATATAATTCCCTTTTATAGTCTTCATAAACATACCCTAATTAAAACCCTTTTTCATAACCCAGGGAAAGGAAACATAAGAACATGTGAGACCATATGATCAGTAAGTGAAAAAATGGGAGATATCATTAAATGATCATATGAAAGCATAAGATAATAATAAGGGTATGAGATCATGATCATTACTTAAAATGTTCATACCTAACCTAACATAAATCATAAAAATGAGTCATGGTATAAATAATTCCAAAATACATGATTCATAAAAGTGTGAAATCATCATAATTCATGAACTATAATATCATTTTATAAAAGTTTGTGTTGGTCAGAGTAGAGTAATCAAGAGGGGATAAATTGAGTATCTATTAAAATTTATATTAAACGTTTTCTTAAAAACATTCCCAAATAAAAATAATACAGCTCAGTTAATCAAGGTAATACAGTTATAAAAATTTGACTGTGCAAATAACCTCTCAAAAGATTGATTAATTCTCAATAATATCAATATGAGTTACTGATACTACTTTTTACGCTATTCTAATACGGAAAAACAATTATTATTTCTATCCAAGACTAACTATCAAAGTAAAATCTAGTGTTTTATGAAATATACAATAAATAAAAGAAAAACTAAATTAAATAACACAATAGATAAAACAAGTGGTTCAGTCTCAAGCTGAGACCTAATCCACTCCACCTAGTGATCACCTTCCACTAAGTAGTTTATATTAATAAACTTTATTCACACCCTAGATTGGGGTAAACAACAGTGCACATGATTGTCCAAGTCACACAACCTCTTCCACTATTCTTCATGGGTATAACCTACCAGGTCACACAAGGACCTCTTCCACACTTATCTATGAGAGTAAATAGATGTAAAAAGATATGAGAGGAAGGACATCCTGTATCCTTCAGTTTAGTACAGAAGAAAATGCGTGTTTTAATACAAACATACACACACTATTCAAAAGCTAAAAAAAGTACACAACAGAGAAAATATGATGAGAAACGATTAGAATTTCTAGAAGTTTTATTTTATGCATCTCTAGAATTGTAGGATGAGGTAGATGCAAGTATCGAGTCCTCTTGTGAAAAAATAGAGTATCACAAGATTTCAAGCTCATATTCTTGAAGGTGGTACTGGGAAGATATATTTTTCTATGATCTGTGGTAGTGCAAATTCTTGGAATCAAGAGTGCTTCATGTGTTCTTCATTTGTTTTTTGTTGCATTTATCAGTTCACTTTTCAAATTCTCGCACATATTCTACACACTACTGCACGTCTCATTGTTCCAGTGCCACACTTTTCTTTTTTATTTTAGAGTGCATGTGTTGGAGCTAACAAGATGCATGTATTCTATACCTTGTACCTCGTACTGTCAGGTAAAATGTCTACAAAGAAATATTAATTATGTTAGTGAATTTAAATTAATAAAAAATAATCATTATAAATTAAATTGAAAATTACAGAATGGATTAAATAACAGTGTCACGGTCTATCCAGAAATGGTATCACTTGGAAACGGTGTCACCACAAAATGGTATCTTATTTATTTCCTTTGAGCAGTGAGACAGTCATAATTCCACAGTTGTATTGAGATCAGAAACCGGTAGCACATATGTGATGTTAGGATCACGATGTTTGGTGCATTTCCAAAATATGAATGGTGTCTTGGTGATGGTAGCAAGGAACCGGTGTCACATACTTCACGAGATCGGAAACTGGTTACGGTTTCTGAATCATAATGTCTAGGTCACGGTGTCTCGGTCATAGTGTCTAGGTCTTAGTGTCCGAGTCACGGTGTTTGAGTCACAGTGTCTGAGTCACGGTGTCTGGGTCCTTTTCCAGAAAACCTGAACCTATGGCATACTCATGGTTTCTCAGACTTAGACAAATATATGTAAACAATCTTAAGCAGTAATATTCCTAGAATGAATTAGACTTAATCATTAATATAATAAATAATTATAGAAAAAACTTAAATATAGTTTACAATAATCAAACATGATTTAGGATTACTTAGGATTAACATGATTTAGTGGAAGTTTATTTAAATCATAAAGAAACCAACCATATCTGCACATGATTTGAGATAGTTTAAACATGATTTATAATATTTTTGATCATTAAAAAATGATTAGAACATGAGGAGTCCAACAATCTCTCTCTTTTTGATGATCACAAATCACGTGAATTATATATCTATTCTTAGTGTTCTTTATCCCCCTTAGGGATTAAGTGTTTTCTTCTCCCCCTTTTGGGATTATCAAAAAGAGTACAAGGAAAAGAAATGATGTAAGTAAATAAGAGAATAAACAAAAATAGTTCAAATTGCATTAGATGGAAAAAGATGTGTCTTTACAAATAGTAGGTAAAAGTAAAAAAGGTCCCCATTAAAATAGAGTTTTCAATTTTCTTCATCACCAGTTGTATTATCCTTTCCCTTGGAAGGAGAATCAGAAGGATCCACAGGAGAAGAAGTAGAATTTGAAGAAGGGAGTGAGACAATTGTCAGAAAAGGAAGAGGGAGGCATTCAAAAACAGAAGGTGCCAAAGTAGGTTTGGAGGAAGAGCGAGGAAAGTTTTGTTCAATGATAATAGGTATGACCTAGATCAAAGCCTGAGATACATACATTGAGGCAGAAGAAAAGGTAGTGGATGAAGAAAGAGTTAAACTAGGCCACAGTGGTTCAGCTGCAGGATCTACAATAGTAGTGATCTGCACATGAAGATAAGGCTTCAACAACTGAATTAAATCAGTAATGACCTCACCACTATACTGCATTTCTTTCTCAAAATCAACTTTTTCCCCCATGAATTTTTCTAATAGAGTATTAAAATATTTTATCTTTTGAACTTGAGTCTTAGAGGTTTGAGTAACAAAAGGAATTTTCAAATTCTCTATAAGATATTTGAAATGATTGGTCATGTCATGCTTAGAGAAAATACTATTAAAGTAGAAATCCAATTTCTTAGTAATTTCTTCTTGAGAATTATTCAAAATATTTGAATGAGTAATTACTAAATTAAGGATTATGTCACTATTCTTGAAAACTATAGATAAACTCTCCTTATCAAAGACACTTAACACTAAATTAAGTTCCTCTTTAACCATAGTTCTGAGAAGATCACTGTCAAAGGGTTGATAAGACTATCCAGAGGCACTAGAGGCTGTAATAACTGAAGTGAGGGACTTGAGCTTATTGAAAACTTTCTGTAGATAACCCTTTTACTCATTAGTCAGTTTGTTGAGACCAAAAACAAGATCACGCATCTATTGAACTATCTTATTGATTCTATTAGCCACTTTTTCAGCTAATGAAGTTAAGTTCAGTTGAATCAGAGAAGAAAACTACTATGGAATCTGACCACTAACATCCTCAATAGGATGAGAAACATGATTTTGTCCTGATTACAATAATTTTTTCATATCTTCGACCATAACTCTAAGAGACTTCACTTCATCACTCAACTGTTTGCTCTCAATTCTATCCTCTTGTATTTCATCCAACATTTTTGGATGAATCTGCCATATGATCTTATCTAATAGAAATTAAGCATCTCTTTCACTTAGGTTTTTCATAGGAGTAGGTTGGGTGTTCATGAGATTTTCAACACTGGCCAATAAAGTATCTCTAAAGTCTTTCAAATCAATATGACTCATTAAAGCAGAAGGTTATTGAGAAGGTTCAAGAACAGGAGCTGAGACATTCTCAGGTTCCTTGGTAGAGATTACCTCTAGAGTAGAGACTAGTTTCAATTGAAACATAGTATACATGTCTATACCTTTAACTGAGGCTTCATGGGAATCATCCACATAAAATTATCTTGGGAACTTATACCAGGTATCCACAATGTTTTGATCTACAGGATTAGGAACTTCAACACTTTCTAGACTAGGGTGATTCTCCCTCATAACAAGTGCATCTATTATAAGACTAAGAGATTCAGTTCCTTGATCCAGTTCTAAAATATCATCTCCAATACTCTCACCCATTTCTTTTATAGCCAACTATAAGGCTTGTTCCATTTTTTCCTCAATAGATAGGATAACATCAGGCTTAGCCCGTTCCTCTAAATGTTCCTTAACTATAGCTTCTTTCTCAAGATAAAGTTCTTCTTCTAGATGATCCTCAGGAATAACATTTTCTTTTACATTAACAATAGATTCTTTTCCAGAAGCAGGTTATTATTCCAAATCAATACTTCTTTCAATAACAGGTGCTTCCTTCTCAACTATGTTTTGTGGAACAGGTCCACTGTCTTCCTTATCCAAGACTATTTCTTTTATTGGTGTAAAAACTTTCTCTTCTTCCTCTTCAATAGGATAGTTAACAATTTAAATTAGTTCCAAACTAGGATCATATATGTTCTTAGGTCTTGAAGGATGCTCAACCAGATTAAACTTTTCATAAATCCTTTCATTATCCTCCACCCAAGACTTTTTCCATGGATTCCAACTAATTTTCATTCTTTTGACTGTAAAATTTGAGATACAGAATTCACAGCCCTTGATGACTTCTTCATTTGGTCCAACCATTCCTTTAGCATAAAACATGATAGAGATTAACCTTGAGTAGAACAAGGAAGTATACTTTGAGGTTGTCTTAATCAACTCACACATATGAAGTATAATAGACTTTCATAGGTTAATATTGTGTCCATTCTTCATAAGATGTATCAAAAATACATCTTGATATTTAAGGGTAGAAAAATCTACTTTCCTTGGACTAATAAAATTCTGAATAAACTTAAACAGCAATCTGGTTTCACCATCTAAATCATCAGTAATAACTCTTCTCTTATTTTTATCTTCAGTCAAGATTCCCAAGGCCTCTTCTAAAAAAAATATCACTAGGAAGAGGAGTACCTCTCTGGTAGTCCTAAAAAATTCCTTCATGGGGTATCCCTAGGAAAGAATCCCATAACCCCAAGGAAAAGGTGAATCTTTGTCCATTTATCTAGCTTCTCAAAACAAAACAATCTTCAGCATTGAATGAAAACTAAAAAAACTAATAAAACTAAGCAACACGCTTTGGATAAATCGGCCTTTTCTATTTTGTGAACCAATCCAACCATCCCTTCTCTTTTAGTACTTTCAAAACTAAAGACTTACTTGACAACAACCACTTAGGGAATATTTCCATTTCTAGTACCACTATTTTATCAATGAGATTCAGGTTCAATGGCCCTTCGGGAATTATCTTCAGTGCTCTTTTCAATTTCTTCTTAGATTCACACTTCTCAGGAGTTGTTGAAGATGGGAACTTAATTATGGGCATTCAGCGAGGAGTTTAAGAGAGAGGGATAGATGAAGGGCTGATGGAGGTCTTACGGTTTGAGAGATAAAGGTTTCAGTTTTGAGAGAAGAGATCTTGAGTGAAGAAAAGATTGAAACACATGTGGTTTTTATCATTTAGGGATTTCAAGCATCAAAAATTCAAAAGTATGGGATGAATATAATAAAATAATAAATCACAATGATATGGGTAATAAAATAAAAATAAAATTAAAAAGTTTTATTATGGTGAGACTAGAATAGATTTTCATGGTGAGACTAGAATAAGTTTTCATGGTAAGACCAGAATAGGTTTTCATGGTGTCATATTTATGGTGTGTCTCCCCATGGTGAGACCATATTATTTGAGATAGTAAGTTCCATATAGTAACCAAAAGAAAATAACTATGAGACCATAAACATAATATAGTAACTTCAGGATAGTAACCTATAGAACTATGAGAGTTAGACAGTAATCTTAAGATAATAACTTGTGAAACTATAAATCATGAAACAATAAAATGTAAAATAGTAATAATTGAGATAGTAAATTTTGTAATAGTACATTTTCTACTTGAGATTTATCATTCCTAATTCATGTACGATGTAACTGTCCCTTTTAGAATTTAATGGTTTAGTGAATATATCAGAAATCTGATATTCAATTCTAATGAATTCCAAAGTGATATAATATTTTTGATAATGGCCTCTCAAAAAGTGATGTATTACATCAATATGTTTTGTCCTAGAGTGAGAAACAAGATTTTTTGAGATGTTAATAGAACTTGTATTGTCACAATTTATAGGTACATGCCTGAATTGATATCCATAATCTAGTAATGCATGTTTCATCCACAAAATTTGTGCGAAACAACTACCAGTAGCTATGTATTCAGCTTCGGTAGTAGATAATGCAATAGAGTTTTGTTTATTACTACACCATGATACTAGAGACTTTAAAAAAAGTGACACGTTCCAGAGTTTTTTTTTCTATCTAACATACAACCACCAAAATCAGTATCAAAATAACTGACTAACTCAAATGATTGTCCTATGGGATAGAACGGTCCTAGATTGGGTGTATTCTTGAGTTATTTAAAAATCCTTTTAACAACATTTAAATGAGATTCCTTAGGGTTTTATTGAAAATGAGAACACATAAATACACTAAAAATAATGTTAGGTCAGCTAGCAGTTAAGTAGTGTAAGCTTCCAATCATTCCTCTATAAGTGGTTTGATCAATAGATTTTCCATCTTTATCAAGATCCAACTTACAAGTATTACTCATTGGAGTATCACTACTTTTAGTTCCATCCAATCCCGAACATTTTATAAGATCATTAATATATTTTATTTAATTTAAAAAAAATACTATCTTTATTTTGAAAGATTTGAAATCCAATAAATAATTTTAGTTCACCCATTAAACTCATTTCAAATTCATTTTGCATCATTTTAGAAATTTCAACACATAAATAATTTTTTGAAGATAAAAAAAATATCATCTACATAAATTAGAACTACTAAAACATAATTGGGAATTAGTTTTATAAAAAGAGTAGGATCAACTATACCTTTTGTAAAACCTTTGTAAATAAGAAAAGTACTTAATCTACCATACCAAGCTCGTGGAACTTTCTTTAAAACATAAAAATATTTTGATAATTTGAAAACATAATTTGGAAAGTGAGGATTTGTAAAACTAAGGGGTTTTTCAACAAAAACATCCTCAACTATATACCCATTAATGAATGAACTCTTGACATCCATTTGATATAGTTTGAAATTAATATGTGCAACATAAGAAAACAAGATTTTGATGGCTTTAAGTCTAGCTACTGGTGCACATGTCCTCTTACAGTCAATTACTACCTCTTGACTATAGCCTTGTGAAACCAATCTAGACTTGTTTCTGACTATATTACTAGCTTCATCTACCTTATTTCTAAACAACCACTTAGTACCTATGGTAAATATGTCTTTGGGTCTACCAATAAGTTTCCAAACTTTTTTCCTTTCAAACTGATTAAGTTCTTCTTGCATAGTTATCACCCAAAATTTATCATTGATAACATCATTAATGTTTTTAAGTTAAATTTGTGATAAGAAAACTTAATGTTCAACCTGTTTTCTAATTGAAGCTCTAGTTTGAGTTCCTTTATCTAAATCTCCTACAACAATATCTAAAGGATGGTTCTTAAGGGTTCTATGTAACACCCCGAGATTTTATGAAAAATATTCTTTTTAATTTCATTAATGTCTTGTGTCGTACGCTACACTAAAAGAAGCTTGCACAACACGCATCCTTAAATTGCCTTGCATTACACGTAATCACGATGTTCCTTGATAGCGTGTGTAGTACGCAATACCGAGTTTCACTAAACAACGATATGCTATTAAAATATTATTAAAACTAGCCGTTATGAATAGTAATAACCACTTTTTGAAATTTTTTAAATTTTATCTTTCAAAATGGAATCCATTTCTGGATTCGGAATATCAAAATTAGCTTAGGGTAAAATTTTGGTACTTTTCGGATAACTTTCATATTCTGATGAATAGTGAAAATTACTAAATTTTAATTTAAAAAAACTTTTTTAATCGAAGTAATTAATAGTGATAAATTATTAATTTGAGTGGTTTTAAAGTATATTTAGAATATATTTTTACAATTTAATACAATTTTGGTTATTGGATGTAATTTCACATTTAAACCAGACATAAACAACTGTCAATCTTTTGATAGTTATTATCTCTTAAGAACACGCTATTTGTTTTGACGACGAGAATTAATTTTTAAATTAATTAATGCAACTGATATGTTTTGAATTTGGTAAAATAGACATCATTTTTGAATTCATAATATCAAATATAACTTAGGCCTAATTTTTGGTATTTTTCTGGAAACTTTCATTTTTTTGATGAATAGTGAAACCACTAAGTGGTAGTTAAAAAAATGAATTTTTCATAAAACTTAATTTTACCGCTTCTGTGAGTGTAATTTCAAAAATCTGAGAGACACGGTTGATGTCAGTAAGTAAAATGTGGTTCAATGAGATGAAAATAATTTTTGGTGAATAGTAACTTTTTACTTTTTTTTACCACGGTTAAAAGTAAATAGGGTAATTAAGGGTACAAATGATATTATTATTACCCTAACACATGTCCTAATTCTATTGGATAAGTGTAATTAGACCAAAAACAACCTTAGGAATAAAATATGACCATTTAGGACCACTTGGATTAGATTAGGACATTTATTATTAATTTATTTAAAGAAGGGTTAAAATAGTTAAAATCAAAAATTAATAACTAAATCATTTTTAATATAGGGTTATAGATAAGATAAATTCGACTATAAATTTTCATTAGAAATATAAAATGATTTACTACATAATTATATTTTATTTGTAATTTTTAGACATTAAAAAATTTAATTTATTTATGACACAAAGATGATGCAGTAATTATCTTATTAATGAAATATTGACATAATTGATGTTATAAATACCCAAATAAATGTAATTTGAGACTTTTTATGAATTCCACTAATTTTATAGGTTAATATGACATGTTATTCTTGATTTATTTAACTTTTTTCGAACTAATCATTCTGTTATGATTTTCACAAAAATCATTTACAAAATATAGTCAAAATTGACATAAAATAGTTTTTAAAACAAATATTATATTATTAATTGTTATTTTATTCCTAAAAATCTAAGGTTCGGCCAAATGACTTATATAAGGTTATATATATTAATAATAAACAACTTGGGGTTCGTTTGGCTTCTTATAGTAAGTTTATTAACCTTATAGTATAAGAACACAAGAAGACACGGTAAAAGTAAAATTATTTAACTTAATGTTAAATCTAAATGATAAGGTTAAAATAGGAACCTAAACTTGTCTAAATTCTATTTGACGAGAGGATTTCGACCCATCCCCACATTAGTTTCTAAAGAAATCAATTTAGAGCTATTTAAAACCGAATTTGGATTTATAATAAAATAATATTTTTAGTTATTCCAAAGGTGCCCCTCTCCTCCCTTATAAAAGGGAACCTCCTCCCTCTCTTCCTCACACCACTTTGAGCCTTCAAGCTCATCCAAAACCTGCCAAATTATCTTCTACACTTACCTAGAAACATCCTAGATGTTATGGTCTTCCTCAAAGACCAATTTTAGTTCCCTAAGAGGAGGACTCAAAGAGGCGCTTCAATGAAGAGGTAATGTCTGTTACCGATTCTTTCAACTTTATTTCTTCTTCCACTTCTTCTTCTTAGGTTGTTTCATTATGAAGTAATAACATTAGTATAACTCATATACTGTTATGTTATTATAAGAATGAAACAACCCTATTTCAACATCTATCCATCCTACGAAAAATGAAATCACCACGCGTGCGTACGCACAGAATACCATCTCCACGCCGTGGTGTAATCTATTTTCCACCACCACCTTACTTGGATGGGTATAATGGTGTACATAATAACTATATATGATTATTGTAAAGTGATATTGATTCTAAAATAGTATACATACACTCAAATACAATTCTAACATCATGAGAACGATATCATCGCTCGTGCGTACGTACGGACTACCGTCTCCACGGCGCGATGAGATTCATTCTCCACGTTAACCATTCATGATTATAAAGTATATATAATAAATAATAATGAAATATATGACATAATAATGATACTGGATTTATGTGTATATATATGTATGTCATCTACTTAATTCCATTCAACTCAATAAGGAAACGAAAACAGCGTTCATGTGTACGTACGACCTACCGTCTCCATGAATGGTGTATTTCTTTCCATTTACTGATCTATTATATATATGTATATTCTGAATATATATTATATATAAATCATGTTTTATATTCTGTAATTAAGTAATCATGATCTAAGTAATCATATGAATAATTACAAGTCAAAACACGGACGACAAATGAAATGATTTTACCCAAAACGCTCCTTAACATGGAATTTACAAAAGAACGGGTAAAATAAAGTTATAAGTGAACCATATATGATATCATAACAATGAGTATGATTCTGGAATAAGTCAATAACATTATTTAAATCATTATACAGGAGGTTCGGACACTTACGAAGCAAATCGAACCTAAGGTAAGGGAAAATATCACAATCTCATTTTTATCTGAGATTGTTTATACTTTGGTATTTACTGGGGTGTATTTTATCATCCACATCCATGTGTCCTCAATATTTAATATTATTTATATACTCCTACAATTTTTTAAATCCAATTTTACCCTTTGGTGAGTTTTTAGTAAAAGATATGAAAGGAATCTTTTGTCGTTTTTCGTACGAGTTACTTTTTGACTTTTCCGACCAAAGTATGAGAAGAATGTTTTTTTAACTTATACGGAATGAATGGATTTAGAAAAAAAATATTTCCAAGAAGCTTCCTTTACAAGTTTTCAAGTATATTTTTAATCAAATTATTTTAGTTTAGAATTGTATGACATGTTAAGAAAGGAAAAGTATTTTTTTAGAAAGGATATTTTCCTCAAGAATGGAGTTTAAGTGTTTTATCAAAATTATTTTACATCTAAGATAATAAAGGGTTCTGTTTTTATCCCTATTATTACATTGATTTGATTATGTTGTGATGGAATTATTTTTATGAATTACTTTATCTTATATGAATTGTTTTATGATGTCACGATGTTTAAGATTCCCATTTTTATTACATGGGTTATGCAATGATGTATGATTTATGATTTTGTGGCACACATAAGAATGGTATCATTATGAGATGGGTGGGACCTATATCTCCCTCCAATGCATTGGGTAAAGATTTTATATCTCATGAGATAGACATGGCTGGAACAGTAGGTTAAACCGGTTCAGTGAAACAGGACTGAAACGAGGAGTGAACTCAGTTCAGAAATGGCTTTGTCCACTAAGATAGTCTTGGCAATGAGTCTTGAATAATAAGAAATGATCCTCTATGATTATGTGTGTATGCCACAAAGTTTCATGTTTTAAGTTATGATTATTGGGATTACATTTCACTGCTATGATTTATCCCATGTTATGATATTATGATCTCTTTTGTAGGTTAAGATTTGCAAAATGTTTTGTCCTTATGAATATGATGTGATTGATATTTCTTTTGTTTACCCTTACTGAGAATTTGAGCTCACCCTTTTATGTTTTCTTTTCCCCAGGATATGAAGAATGGTTTCAGGTAAAAAAAGGAAGATCTTTATGTGAGATGTTAAAGATCTTTCACCATGATTAGAAGATTATATTCCAAGTTTCCAAAGACACTAAACTATTACAGTCCTTGTGTGTGTGTTTTTGTTATGTACTAAGTATTCTGCAAAAGTAATGTAATTTCAATGTATTTCAAGCTTCTGGTCTCTATAGTTGGTATCAGAGGAAAAGGAGATAGGAATGTATCCGATCCTTGGGAACTCTCACATGTGAGCGTTGGACGAAGCATGGCTCTCCACCCAAGGGATTCATGAGGAAATGGATACCATTGGGGACGGTGGTGTGTCCCGCCCAGGGGGTGTAGCCTCCCATGGAGTGCCCTGATAGGTATCAATTATAGTCCACTGGAAGTAATTCTAGACCGTTATAGTTGGTATTAGAGGAAAGGTTTAGTCAACCTTTGAAAACTAGGATGCGAGAACTTTAGTGAGATCCCTAGAGATATTTCTAAGGTATGTCTAGGGATGTCCCTAAGGATAAGTATACATATAGGATATAGTCCTAGAACAATGGTAACGATCTTAGAATTTAACCTAAGATGTTAGATATTGAAGGTACTCCCCCTTTATTATGTTGTTTTCCCTAACATGATTTTTGCCTCTCACACTATTATTTTTGGGTTTTAGACGATGGCTGGAACCCGAAGGAACCGCGTTGATCAATGCAATGGACAATGCAATGATTGTACTCCTGAACAAACAAATGTTTTGGGAGATGGAGTGAAAAATCTTATTGCTATACTTACACAAGCTATGAATCATTCTGGACTTCCAAATGAGCAGAGAAGGGAACAATATTCTATTGAGTCCTTCATGAGGCAACATCCACCTTCTTTCAGTGGGTCTTCTGATCCACTTGTTGCTGAACAATGGATCAGTACCACTGAAAAGATATTTTCAGTTCTTCAATGTTCTGAACATGATAAAGTCATCTTAGTAGTATATCGTTTGGAAGGTTAAGCTGATCAATGGTGGAATCTTATCAAGAATATGAGGCAAAGAGATGAAATTGAGTCCATGGAATGGGACGAGTTCAAGAACTTATTTTTCAATAAGTACTTCCCTCGTATTCTTTGAAAAAATATGGAGAAGGAGTTTCTCGAACTAAAGCAAAATGATGATGAATCTGTTGGTATATACGAAGAGAATTTTACAAGGCTTGCAAGGTATGCATCTGGATTTATCATCCAACCTGAAAGTAAAGTTGATCGATTCTTCAGTGGCTTAAAACCAAATCTTCGAAGGGCATTAGCTATAAGATACTTCAGTAGCTATGAATAAATTGTGCGTTGTGCTATCAAGGTAGAAATGGAAGTTGGTGTTACTTATCCATCTCATAGTTTTGACAAGAAACAAAAGATGGAGTTCAAGGAGAAATCTCAGAATAATGGTGAAAAGAAGATGAATGTTTCCTTATGCTCAAAGTGTGGAAAGAATCATGGTGGAGATTGTCTTAAAGGGAATAGAAAATGTTTGTGGAAAAGAAGGTCATCGAGCAGCTGAGTCTCGAAGTAATGGAAAAAGGGTTTCTAATGATGTGAATAAAGAAAAGACTGCAGAGAACGCACCACCAACACTTCAATGCTTCAAGTGCAAGGAAATGGGGCATTATGCTAATAAATGCCCTAATCCAAGGGTTAGTGATGATCGACATGAGCAACCACTTAAGGAAAAGGACAAAGG
This sequence comes from Viscum album, assembly GCA_963277665.1. Classification (NCBI taxonomy): domain Eukaryota; kingdom Viridiplantae; phylum Streptophyta; class Magnoliopsida; order Santalales; family Viscaceae; genus Viscum; species Viscum album. The sequence continues at coordinate 1,498,278,247 of OY728142.1, forward strand.
GAAGTCACATGCGATCACTATTGGCGATGTTGAATATGAAAATGATGTGGTGGAATGATTAAGTGTTTATGTAATGGGATTCCAAAATAATGTTGTATATAGTATCGTGGAATATTGGAATATTTATATATTTGTCTATTGTGGTTTTCAATAATTTTATGGTGCTGATAACCATGGAAAGTGATTGAGATATTTTTGGAAGAAAAAGATGATATGCGCATAATGAAGGGAAAACGAGAAAATGAAATGTTTGACAGTATTCATGAGCTCATGATTGATATAAGGACTAAGTTATATCATGGTTTGAGTATATAGAATTTTGAGGATTTTGGTATGTGGAAAGAGTTAACTTTTAACAACATTCATGTTTTCAATAAGGTTCAATGGGTATTCATTTTTTTTCAAGAGAATACATGATTAAGGTATTCACATGTTTGTAATTTGACCAACAAGATATATCTTATGATATATGGGGGATAAATGATGGCATTCACGTGATTTTTATGTGACATTTCAAGTAATCATTTTCTTTATACTATGAGCTTGGACCGAAGTATTTTAGATAAGCCTAAAGATTGGAATGGATTATGTTGGACATAAGTTAGGATAAAACTTTTTTTGATATTATTTATGGGATGTTATAGTAATATAGATTTAGAAAAAGGAAAACCTGGAGGACGGGCGACAACCCATTGCGTCAGACAAGGCTATGGGAATCAAACCCACAACTGAAGTGCGACTGGCCTTTATCGCCTACCACTGGCCTACAAAAAGTCCCTGTTTAGTAGAAACTAGTTTTATTATATTAATCAGTATAATATAAGAAGTATAAGTCCATTTTAGGAACTATATATGATTAATCTCACTATAGATGGACTTACGTATTTTTTGATAACTTTTCTAACCTTTTATTTGAAACAGATGGAATGTCCCCTAATTCTATCACATGATCTTCTAACACATCACGAATGACAAATTCAACTTCATTTCTTTAAGAGATGAAGTGGAAATTGTCCAAAGAATGACCAACAGTGAGACTATACCAAAATCACGAAAGTATTTCTTCTAATTCCAATTTCATCAACTTTAGGGAAATGATCTTGAAAACCAAAAATGTTGTCCTAGTGCTCTTATATCTGATGAATCAGATGGTACCCTAGATCATCACAAATTTATGGCTTTGTGATTGCTGGATTTTCTATAGCCATGTTCTCTACCACTCTCTATCAGATGATTAGATTTCTCTACTATATCCATATTTTCACCTATGTGGAAACCCAGTGATTAGTTTATTTGGGTAACCGTTACGTTTCATACATTTTTTTAAATATTGGTTTTGGTATTCCTTTTTACGATGTGGGTTTCTATTAAAGAAACTTTCGAGTAGTAAACCATTTATAACCCCAACAAATTTTGAGGGCGAAATTCATTTTAAGGGGGGTAGAATGTAACACCCCAAGATTTTATGAAAGATATTATTTTTAATTTCATTAATGTCTTGTGTTATACGCTACACCAAAAGAAGATTGCACAAAACGCATCCTTGACTTGCCTTTCATTACATGCAATCACGACATTCTTCGATAGCGTGTGTAGTACGCAACACCGAGTTTCACTAAATAACGATATGCTATTAAAATATTATTAAAACTAGCCGTTATGAATAGTAATAACAACTTTTTGAAATTTTGTAAATTTTATCTTTCAAAATGGACTCCATTTCTGGATTCGGAATATTGAAATTAGCTTAGGGTAAAATTTTGGTACTTTTTGAAAAACTTTCATATTCTGATGAATAGTGAAAATTACTAAATTTTAATTAAAAACAACTTTTTTAATCGAAATAATTAAGAGTGATAAATTATTATTTTGAGTGGTTTTAAAGTATATTCAGAATATATTTTTACAATTTAATACAATGTTGGTTATTGGAAGTAATTTCACATTTAAACCAGACATAAACAACTATCAATATTTTGATAGTTATTATCTCTTAAGAACACGCTATTTGTTTTGACGACGAGAATTAATTTTTAAATTAATTAATGCAACTGATATGTTTTGAATTTGGTAAAATAGACATAATTTTTGAATTCATAATATGAAATATATCTTAGGCCTAATTTTTGGTAATTTTCTGGAAACTTTCATTTTTTTGATGAATAGTGAAACCACTAAGTGGTAGTTAAAAAAATGAATTTTTCATAAAAATTAATTTTACCGCTTCTGTGAGTGGAATTTCAAAAATTTGAGAGACACGGTTGATGTCAGTAAGTAAAATGTGGTTCAATGAGATGAAAATAATTTTTTTTGTGAATAGTAACTTTTTACTTTTTTTACCACGGTTAAAAGTAAATAGGGTAATTAAGGGTATAAATGATATTATTATTACCCTAAAACATGTACTAATTCTATTGGATAAGTGTAATTCGACCAAAAACAACCTTAGGAATAAAATATGACCATTTAGTCCCACTTGGATTAGATTAGGACATTTATTATTAATTTATTTAAAGAAGGGTTAAAATAGTTAAAATCAATGTTTAATAACTAAATAATTTTTAATATAGGGTTATACATAAGATAAATTCGACTATAAATATTTATTATAAACATAAAAAAATTTCCTACATAATGATATTTTATTTTTAATTTTTAGACATTAAAAAAGTTAATTTATTTATGGCACAAAGATGATGCAGTAATTATCTTATTAATGAAATATTGACATAATTGATGTTATAAATACCCAAATAAATGTAATTTGAGACTTTTTATGAATTACACTAATTTTCTAGGTTAATATGACATGTTATTATTGATTTAATTAACTTTTTTTGAACTAATAATTATGTTATGAGTTTCACAAAAATCAATTACAAAATAGTGTCAAAATTGACATAAAATAGTTTTTAAAAAACATATTATATTATTAATTGTTATTTTATTTCTAAAAATATAAGGTTAGGCCAAATGACTTATATAAGGTTATATATATTAATAATAAAAAACTTGGGGTTCGTTTGGCTGCTTATAGTAATTTTATTAACCTTATAGTATAAGAACACAAGAAGACACGGTAAAAGTAAAATTATTTAACTTAATGTTAAATATAAATTATAAGGTTAAAATAGGAACCTAAACTTGTCTAAATTCTATTGGATGAGATTATTTCAACCCATCCCCACCTTATCTTAGAAATAAATCAATTTGGAGCTATTTAAAACCGAATTTGTCTTTATAATAAAATAATATTTTTAGTTATTCCAAAGGTGCCCCTCTCCTCCCTTATAAAAGGGAACCTCATCCCTCTCTTCCTCACACCACTTTGAGCCTTCATGCTCGGCCAAACCCTGCCAAATTATATTCTCCATTCCCTAGAAACATCCTAGAGGTTCTGGTATTCCTCAAAGACCAATTTTAGTGCCCTAAGAGGAGGACTCAAAGAGGCGCTTCAAAGAAGAGGTAATGTCCGTTACCGATTCTTTCAACTTTATTTCTTCTTCCACTTATTCTTCTTAGGTTGTTTCATTATGAAGTAGTAACATCAGTATCACTAATATACTGATATGTTATTATAAGTATTAAACAACCCTATTTAAACATCTATCCATCCTACGGAAAACGAAATCACCGCGCGTGCGTACATACGGAATACCGTCTCCACGCCGTGGTGTAATCTATTTTCCACCACCACCTTACTTGGATGGGTATAATGGTGTACATAATTACTATATATAATTATTGTAAATTGATATTGATTCTGAAATAGTATACATACACTCAAATACAATTCCACGATCAAGAGAATGATATCATCGCTCGTGCGTACGTACGGACTACCGTCTCCACGACGCGATGAGATTCATTCTCCACGTTAACCATTCATGATTATAAAGTATATATAATAAGTAATCATGAAATATATGACATAATAATGATACTGGATTTATGTGTATATATATGTATGTCATCTACTTAATTTCATTCAACTCAATAAGGAAACGAAAACAGCGTTCATGCGTACGTACGGCCTACCGTCTCCATGAATGGTGTATTTATTTTCATTTACTGATCTATTATATATATGTATATTCTGAATATATATTATATATAAATCATGTTTTATATTCTGGAATTAAGTAATCATGATCTAAGTAATCATATGAATAATTACAAGTCAAAACACGGATGAAAAATGAAACGATTTTACCCAAAACGCTCCTTAACATGGAATTTACAAAAGAATGGGTAAAATAAAGTCATAAGTGAACCATATATGATATCATAACAATTATTATGATTTTGGAATAAGTAAATAACATTATTTAAATCATTATACCGGAGGTTCAGACACTTACTTATCAAATCAGACCTACGGTAAGGGAAAATATCACAATCTCATTTTTATCCGAGATTGTTTATACTTTGGTATTTACTAGGGTGTATTTTATCATCCACATCCATGTGTCCTCAATATGTAATATTATTTATATCCTCCTACAATTTTTTAAATCCAATTTTACCCTTCGGTGAGTTTTTAGTAAAAGATATGAAAGGAATCTTTTGTCGTTTTTCGTTTGAGTTACTTTTTGACTTTTCCGGCCAAAGTATGAGAAGAATGTTTTTTTATCTTATACGGCATGAATGGATTTAAAAAAAAATTATTTCCAAGAAGCTTCCTTTACAAGTTTTCATGTCTATTTTTAATCAACTTCTTTTATTTTAGAATTGTATGACATGTTAAGAAAGGAAAAATATTTTTTTTAGAAAGGATATTTTCCTGAAGAATGGAGTTCAAGTGTTTTATCAAAATTATTTTCCATCTAAGATAATAAAGGGTTCTATTTTTATCCCTATTATTACATTGATTTGATTATGTTGTGATGGAATTATTTTTATGAATTACTTTATCTTATATGAATTGTTTTATGATGTCACGATGTTTAAGATTCCCATTTTTATTATATGGGTTATGCAATGATGTATGATTTATGATTTTGTGGCATGCATAAGAATAGTATCATTATGAGATGGGTGAGACCTATATATCCCTCCAATTCATTGGGTAAAGATTTTATATCTCATGAGATAGACATGGCTGGAACAGCAGGTTAAACCGGTTCAGTGAATCAGGACTGAAATGAGGAGTGAACTCAGTTCAAAAATGGACTTTGTCCACTAAGATATTCTTGGCAATGAGTCTTGACTAATAAGAAATGATCCTCTATGATTATGTGTTTATGACACAAAGTTTCATGTTTTAAGTTATGATTATTGGGATTACATTTCACTACTATGATTTATCCCATGTTATGATATTATGATATCTTTTGCAGGTTAAGATTTCCAAAATGTTATGTCCTTATGAATATGATGTGATTTATATTTCTTTTGTTTACCCTTACTGAGAATTTGAGCTCACCCTTTTATGTTTTATTTTCCCCAGGATATAAACAAAGGTTTTAGGTAAAAAAGGAAGATCTTTATGGGAGATGTTGAAGATCTTTCACCATGATTATAAGATTATATTCCGAGTTTCCAAAGACACTAAACTATTACGGTCCTTGTGTGTGTGTTTTTGTTATGTACTAAGTATTCCACAAAAGTAATGTAATTTCCTTGTACGTTAAGCTTAGGGTCTCTACATTCTAACTGCTCTAGAAAAAGAGGGGCTATAGATTTCAGGTTCTTCAACAGGTTCAGGTTCATTTTGACTTGAATCTAGAGAATTTCTAGAATTAGAAGTTTTCACAAATTCCTTTACAGGATGGTTAGAGGATTTATCACTAATGTCCAAATTTGACATATCATCCACCAGGTTCTCTAAAGAGGTCTTAGGATCATATGGGCCTATCTCATAAAACTTGACATGGATAAATTCCTCCACACCCTTAGTTATTTTGTTAAAAACTCTATAGGCTTTACTGGAGATTGAAAATCCTATATATATTCCTTCATCACTCTTGGATGAAAACTTTTCAAGATTTTCCTTTGTATTAAGGATATATACTTTGAAACCAAATAATTTGAAGCATCTTAGTTTGGGTTTTCTATCATTTCATAACTCATATGAAGTTATTTTAAGAATAGGTCTAATCAAAACTCAATTAATGATATATCATGCTATATTTATAGCTTCAGCCCAAAAATAAATAGGTAAGTCATATTCACTAATCATGGTTCTAACAATCTCTTTCAAGGTACTATTTCTTCTTTCTACAACTCCATTTTGTTGAGGTGTTCTAGGGGAAGATAAATTATGATTATAGCCATTTTGTGAGAAGACGGATTCAAACTATTGACTTTCAAACTCATGACCATGTTCAATTCTTAAATATTTAATTCTAGGTCCACTAATATTTTCTACAGTTTTAGCATATTTGGTGAAATGAGAGAATACTTTACTTTTGTGATCCAAAAAGAAAGTCAAATTATATCTATAAAATTCATCTATAATAACATAAACATAGTGCTTTCCATTTAAACTAGAAACTCTAGATGGTCCAAACAAATCCATGTGAACCAACTTGAGGGGTTAAGAAGTTGACACTTATTTCTTTGGTTTGAATGAAATTTTGTGTTTCTTTCCCTTTTTATGAGGATTACACACTTTATCATTTGGAAACTCAACTTTGGGTAGGTCTTTGACTAAACTTTTTCTAGTTATACTTCTAAGGGAGTGAATATTGCAGTGTCCTAGTCTTATATGCCAAATCCAAGATTCTTTTTGAAATACAATTAAACATAAATTATTTTGAAAAACTAAAGAATCTATGTTAACAAAAAAAATACATTTTCATTTCTCAATGTAGAAAATAATAATTAATTTTTAGAATTAAAAACAATGCAAGCATAATTTTCAAATTTAACATAAAATCCATCATCACATAGTTGTGAGAAACTAATAAGATTATATTTCAATCCATCAACAAAAAGTACTTTGGAAATTAAGACTAAGGTAGAGTTACCGATTTGGCTAAGGCCAATGATTTTTCCTTTAGAATTTTCACAAAATGTGACATTTCCACCATTATTTTTTTATTAAGTTCCTGAAGAATAAATAGTATACTATCATATGTCTTTAACACCCACTTTCAAAGTACCATAAGATTTTTTAGGATCTCTTCAAACAATTTTCCTACAAAATAGTCAAATAAAAACAGACTTTGTTACCCATATTTGTTTAGGTCTAGTAATATTTGTAACTAGTGATTTAGGAACCCACATCTGTCTCATAGGTTTTATATAAGCATTATTTAATGTAATTGAAAAATAAACTCTATTTGGTCAAAAAAATATTGAAATAGTTGAGAGTGTATCATAATTTTAACTAGCATAATGTTTTCCTGAACTAGGAGTAAAGCTGTATGTTCTAGATTCAGAAATAAAAATGGTTTTTCCAAAATTTATTTTACCAAGTTGATAGAGAATACTAGTAGTGTAATTAGGGTCAATCTGTTTACCTAGAATTTTTAGCAAAGTATCTTTACCATTAATAAACCTTTCAAGGTCCTTTTTAAATTTCACATTATATAGATTTAATTCAATGTTTTCTTTGAGTAATTGAAATTTTTTATCTTTTTCTACAGTAAGTTCAGATTTAATAGTTGAGGTAAGATCATAATATTTCATTAAAGACTTGTATTTATCTTTTAGTTCATTACACGTCTCTTCAAGAGTATTTCAATACTCAAAAATTTCTTATTTAGACATACACACATTGGTTGAAATCTAAAAACATTACACAATAGAGAAAAGATGATGCGAAAAGGTTAGAAGTGATCTGAGTGTTATTCTATGAATCTCTGGACTTGTTGGATGAGGAATATGCAAGTATCAATTCCTCTTGTGAAAATCAGAGTATCTCAAGATGTTTATATTGTATTCTTATTGAAGGTGGTACTGGGAAGATGTATTTTGTTATGATATATAGTAGTCTAGATTCCTGGAATGAATAATGATTCATGTGTTCTTCAGTTGTTTTTTTGCATGTATCAATTCACTTTTCAAATGCTCGTGCATCTGCTACACACTACTGCACGTCTCATTGTTCAAGTGCCATAGTTTTATTTTTTTATTTTAGAGTGCATGTGTTGGAGACTACATGATTCATGTATTCTGAACCTCGTACCTCATATTGTCAGTTTAAATTTCTATAAAGAAATATTAATTATGTCAGTTCATTTAAATGACTCAAATATTACCATTAGAAATTAAATTGAAAACAAAAAAGAAATAGATTAAAGAACGGTGTCACAGTCTGTCCAGAAATGGTATCACTTGGAAATGGTGTCACCACAAAACGATGTCTTCTTATTTGTCTTTGAGCGGTGAGACATTCTTGATTCCATAGTTGTATTGAGATCAGGAACCAGTAGCATAGATGCAGTGTTAGGATCACGATGTCTGGTGCTTTTCCAAACTTTGAATGGTGTCTTGGTGATAGTAGTGAGTAACTAGTGTCACAGACTTCAGGAGATCTGAAACTGGTTATGGTGTCAGAATCACAATGTCTGGGTCTCAGTGTCTGGGTCACAATGTATAGGTCACAGTTTCTGGGTCTCTGTGTCTGAGTCATGGTGTCTGAGTCACAGTGTCTCAGTCACGGTGTCTGGGTCCATTTCTAGAAAACCTGAACCGATGGCATACTCACGGTTTCTCAGACTTAACCAAATATATGTAAATAGTCTTAAGAATTAATATTCCTAGAATTAATTAGAATTAATCATTAATATAATAAATAATTATAGAACAAACTTAATATAGTTTACAATAATCAAACATGATTTATGATGATTTAGGATTAAAAAGATTTAGTGAAAGTTTATTTAAAGTATAAAGAAACCAACCATCTCTGCACATGATTTGAGATAGGTTAAACAAGATTTATAGGATTTGTGATAATTAAAACATGATTAGAACATAAGGAGTCCAAAAGTGTGGAACTAAAATAGGTATATAAACCATTTCATTTTTCAAGGTTAATTACCAAGCCCATAAAACATAGCGGACCATTCCTCATCACATGCTTACCATTGTGGATCAATCCCATCGACCTGCTTCCAATTGTGAATAAATCCCATCAAATTATTTCCCATTATCATATCATAAGATGTAAATATTTCCGCAATAATTTTGAGGGATATATATATATATATATATCCCACCCATAATATAATTTAAATCATACAAATGTGTGACATAAGATCATAAAACATTCATCATATTAGAACTCATGAAAAGAAATGGGCTTCATAAAACATTTATCATAGCATAACCCATAGAAAAGAAATGGGTTTCACTAAAATATTTTCATCATTGACATACAACATCAATATAAATAATAAATATGGTATCATGGGATAATATCCCTATAAAATTATAAGTGACCTAAAATTATGTCATCTTATATGGAAAATTATTTTAAAAGAAAAATTACTTGGAATATTTCTTGAGGAAAATATAATTTCTTTAAAATCACATTTTAAAAATTAGAAATTAATGAAATATTATGGAAATAATTTTCTTTTAAAATAAACTTTAAAAATTACAAATAAATCTTTAAATAAAATAATGGTCATGATTATGTGAAATTATGTTCATGCTGTACACATTTAAATAATGATTTCCTTTTACAATTTCAATAAAATCTAAACATGCCTTGTTTAAAAAAACATGAAGATTAATTTTAAAACAAATTGTAAAAAATTAAAAAATGTGTAATAATTTATTTAATAAATCCTTTTGATAATGTTAAAATGTTTTATTTTTTTAGAGAACATGGACATAGAAGAAAAAAGGTTTTCGATCGAAGAGAAATAAAGTCTATTATTTTAAAAAAATATTCTTTTGAAATATTTAGTACATAAAGAGAACAAAATGAATATAAAACATGTATTATCAAGAAATAACCATAATAGAATAAAATTCACTAGTTTATTGAGATATGTAAAATAATATTTCACCATCATAATTATAAACATAAACAATCCTGATAAACGATGATATTGTACCATAAAACCCTCACCACTTTGGTAACATTAAATCATCAAACCCATGAATAATAAAATAAAATGAAACTTTAAATATCATTAATATAAGTATATTCATGATATAAAATTTCATATATGTAGTATATACACCTCAAAAAACAATATAGGTGCATGAAACGACATATGTCACAAAGAAGGAAAATTGAGACAAAAATCCCTTACATTAAGTCTCAAATTCCATCATACATGTTAGAACCTCCTATATAATAAATATATGTTTATTATAAATATATTATATAACCATAATTACATATATCATACCATATATTATTTAATTATGTCTTTTTTATACCCATTTATTAACAATTTCTTGTTAAAATCACGTTTCAGGTAATAACTGATTTATTTTTCAGCTATGTTTTTATTTTGTATTTTTGATCCGTTTAATTTGATCATTGTTCCATAATATCCATAATTTTAACCATTATATAAATATTATATATTTTCAGTATATACGTATTTGTAATAATCCATAAAAGTTAGAGATATAAAATGAAATACATCATTTATGGAGACGATAGACAGTACATACGTGTGAACGCAATTTCCATTTTCTTGACCGACAAAATGAAATATAGGTAAATAATATATGAAAATTTAATAATAATTTTTATGTCATATATATCACATATTACCATTAAACTTATCTTTATTACCATCCATGTAAAGTGTGAACAAATCACATCACTTCATGAGGTGGTAGTCCGCCGTACATACGAGTGACGTTATCGTATTCCCATAGAATGGGAAGTATAAGGTTATATATGATATTATAATTATAAAAGTATAATAATATCATCAAAATCATATATAAACATAAATCCATAATTATATCCATCCATGAGATGTGGTGATAGAAAATTAATTACATCAGTTCGCGATGAAGTAGTATGTCGTTCACATAATCGACGGGTTTGTTTTCCATTCAATGGTAGAGGAGATGGATATAGGTCACGACATCAACATAATAAAATATCAGTATATAGTAAATAATAGTGTTATTATATTGTAATTTATATAACATGAATGAAGACAATAATATAATAATTAAAAAGAAAGAGTTTAGTGAAGATAATTAGATACACTTAGAATAACCCCCTTTGGATCTCTTATTAAGGACCCCATGGTTGGTCTTTTGGGAAGAAAATCTTATATATAATATGTATAGTTATGTTTTTGAGGTATATTTATAGTTTTTGGTCTATTAAATGTGCTTAACAGGTGTGAATAAGTGAGGGGAGGAGGTGGCCTTTTATAATGGGAGAAGAGTGACATTTTTTGTAAATACCCAAAACTATCCAATAATGGGAAGTCACTATCACCCCAAGTGCCTAAAAATTTGATAAATAATTAATTTTAGGGATTATATGGTCTATAAAAACCTAAAAAACACATTTTTTTAAACATTTTATTCCTTATCCTTTATGTTTAATTAATTTTCCAATTTTAGTTTTCACCACAATAACTTGTATATTTTTACTTACCTTGGTAATTTATTCTTTAAGAAAAAAATTAAAATGAGACTTATTATATAATTTGTACTCACTGATTCTAAATATTAAATATAATTTATTAAATAAAAATCCCATGTTCATGGAAAGTTAATTTTAACATAATCACATGTAATGCGCAAAACCCCGTTTTAACTTTAATCACAATAATTAATTTATATTATACTTATTAGTATCTATGAATAGATATTAATTTGACATTATTATATAATATAAATTTTTATTATTAAAAATATGAAATCAATTTTATCAAATTAATATCATAGAAGTAGAATAATTTAATTTAAGATTAATCCCACAGACGTGATAAAAAATCTATTTTCCAAAGAGAAAATTTTCAAAATTTTAAAAAGTTTAAATATCATAATTCAATATGAAATTGATTCAAATAACCTTTATTAGATTAATTATAATAAATTGAGATAATTTTATATTTTAACATTTTTTTAAATGGAACCTTATTAATTATTTAAATAAAAAGAAAATTTTCAGTAAAAACTAATATTTTTCATTATTCATCGAAAAATTATTATTTTCATAAAAATCACAAACATTCACCCTATTATAAATTGGAAATTTTTATCTTGAAAATGACTTTTTTTTTCAAATAATTTTTCTAACATATTCCAAAATTAATTTTATTATTTGTTCATAAAAGAAATAAAAATCAATTTTTAAGAAAAGGTATTTTTGAAGAATTTAAAGACTTTACTAAAAACTAAGTACTTTTATATCAATATGTTTTTTATATAGAACCATTACACTTAATATTTAAAATTTGTTTATTTTTATTCATACCAACAAGTTTAAAGACCAGATTATAATGGTCAAGTTTGAGTAATAGTACAAATAATATATTGTGGTTCATTAAAACTTTGTGTTTTGTGTAACACAAGCCATCAAAGAATTTAAATTTAAACAGAAAGAATATTCCATAAAATATCAGGGTGTTATAATGAATAAAAAATTCTCTACATTCTCATCATCATATGAAAAATACATAAGGATTTTATGTATAAATACCCCTAAAAATCGATCCATAAACTCACAAAAATGGAGTTTATGAGTCCCATAAACATGGATGGTGTGTTCATGACACTGAAAGTTATTAAACTAAACTCATAGTATCCATAATGATATATGAAGGCATTATTGAAAATATATTTTTCCTTCACTTATATCTGATGATATCCTAACCAAAATTGTTCTTAAAGAACTAGCTAGTTCCCTTTATATGATTTAATAGATTATCAATCCATAGAAGGGGGTAGCGGTTATTTACTATCATCTGATTCAAGTGATGATAATTCATGGATAGCTACAGAATACCATTTTATATCTTCATGGAAAAGACCTTATCACCCCAAGTAAATACACTAGACTAAATAAAACCTTACTATAGAAGATATCCAATTTGAATTCATAGTTTCCACAAATCAGAAAGAACTATATTATACAGGTATATCAATATAAAAGAGATTAAATTTAGAAAAAACATCTAGGTACTCTTCCAAAACCTTGATAAAGATCATCGACTAAACCTCTATTGAACTCATTATTAGCTTATCCATCAAAAATTACAATTTCTCAACATGCCTTTGACTCATATGATGGTCTCACTCACCCATGAACACGGAGTTCTCACCATAAAAATAATAGAATATAACTCACCTTGTTAAGTAATTAATAATATCCTACTTTAAATACAAATATTCTATGTTTAGGATGATATCATATAGGTATATTCTTAAACACAGTAAATCTCATAAAGAGTGATGTTTCCCTAACATCAAATCATAATCTCTATACACATCATATAATCTAGCTATACCTCCAACTGAAATAGTAAATAATAAGGGAACCAGAAGCCTCTCTACCTTATGTTATAGATAACGTACTAGGGTAGGTTTAATGAAGTAGTACATAACTCCCAATTAAAATAGATCATATACCTAGGTAGAATATAAAAAGATAATACCCTTAACGATGTATGGATCACCTATAACTGGATACTATAAAGCATGAATTTGAGTGTGTCCATATTAATAACAAATATCTAGATCATAGACCAGGGTAGGTATAATAAAGGAGTGCATATATCCAGAATCCAATAGAGTATATACTCAGGTGGAGTATAAAAAGATAATACCTTGCATGAAATTTTGATCTCCTAGTGTTGGTAACTATAAACATGAATTTGAGAGGATCTAAATATATAACCTATCTAAACCAGATGGTGAACAAATCCTTGGATATACTCCTCTCTCTTTAATAGAGGATAATGAGAATTATGGGATTTTATTCTACTCACCCATCATGTATCTATTAATTATAGCTTGGAGAACCCTTCTACTATTCCTACCTTAGATGATACTGATACAATGGATGAGTCTGAAGAGGGCCTCTAGCTTCACAATGATTTCTAAGGAAGGTCAAGAACTCAAGCATCCAATGGATTCAAACTCTATATGAAAACAAGACATATCTGATCTTCTGATAGGGGACCAAGAACTACCAACCCTAGTGAAATGGGATGAAGGATGCTGGAACCGAATCCCAACTATCTGAGACTTCATCTGAATAAGAAATTTAAAACCTATATCCATAGATTTTCTCTATAGAGTGTCCTGAAGACCCCCAACCATAATGATCTAGTCCTAGCTATCATCCTCTTGATGACCATTACCATCACTAGTACCTCAAGATACATTGAAAAACATGAATGGGGTGACCTTGCATTGGATCTATAGATTCAACATATCCTCTAAATTCCTCTCCCTAGTATCCTTATCTGGAAAATTGTTTGAAGTATAGAATAGGATATTTTTATACCAAATACCAAACTTCTGTACACAAAAACTCCCTTGATAGAGAGTAACAATCCCTTGGTGATACCCTGAATTCACAGTTGATGGAAGAAACTCATCCTGGAACTAACCACCTAACTTCTCCCATGAAAATCCTATATCCTTACAGTCTCTAAGGAAATAAACCCCCATTTTGAGTAACTCCATACAATATATTAACAACCAACATAATCCAGTGTTGCCTCTAATCATTGATCACACTAAATCAAATATCCACCTCCTCAAACAAATCCTCACTTTCTTGATCTAAAAAAACCCTCACACTTTTTCATTCCTTAGTAATGAAAATATTGAAGTATCTTCCTCTAAGTGTGGTATTCATTGATCTCAACTCTATGATGATCGACCGGTGGATCCTACTGAATATCATCCGCATAAACCTATCAGGGATGTCGAATTAGATTCATATATAAAAAATAGAAAACTATCAGGGACTCATAAACATTCCATATGGAATAATTAAAATTAATTAATTAATGATCATTCTAATTCCCATCAACTACACAATTCAATCATAAACAAATACAATCATGATTCATAAGCCTTACCTAGATATCTACCCTAAAATTAGCATTAATTTTATTAGTATTTTCAATAAACATAAGGTCCCTCCATCAAATCATAGGGTGACCTAAAATCCTATTTCCTAGTCAGTGTTCTGTGCTTACATTATTTACTAAGCCTATATGATATAGTTGACCTACCATCCCAATAAATCATCATGAGTGATTATCCCCAATCCATATCCCATATCTCAACCAAATGTTTTGATACCATATTTTCATGATCTTCTCCCACTGATACCAATTTTTATGAAAGAGATAATATGTGAGGTTTTACCCTCAATATCCTAGGAGTAATGAAGAAAATACTAATCAACTCCATAAACATAATAAATAGTAAAATCCCCATATATGATATGCTATATGATACAAAAGGATAACTAAAAATAACCCACAAACCACTCTTATGGAAGTGACCATGAAATCCAATAATCCCTTGAGAAATATACACAAAAAGTGACATCCAAATCGATCACCAACACCCTCCCATGTGCCTTAAAAACAATTATATATATATAAGGGTGATCATAAAAGTATACTCATTAGGATCCTTCCCAAAATATCTCATGTATGTATGGAAGAAACATACTAAATCCCAAATGAATAAATAGAGAAACCAACTCATCACCTAAATTAGGTAAACTATATTCCCAACCCCACCAAGGATCCTTCACCAAGTAATTAACATAAGATAAGTAACATCATAATGAATCATATATATAATAAGGGTACCATGATACCACTTTCCCACCAAACTAGTATCCCTAAACACCAAGAAATCATATCCTGATACTCCCATCCCCTTTATAAATCATATTTCAAATCTTCACCAATATATCAAAGCCACATAATCATCTCATACCACACCTCATGCAACTTATCACAAAAAAATCATTATCACATATCCATAATCACATAATAGAACTGAGAGACATCCCAGCCCGTATGAGATCATACCCTATAAAAATAATCCACCCTATCCTGGTTATGCCTATATTCCATATTATGTTTGGATGACAGAATAAAGTAAGAGAAGTAGTCAATCATACATATCTATAATAACCTATATGTTGGGAATACATCCAGAATCCAAGGTCAAATATGGGTGTCAGCTTCCCCTTCCAACTTAGGTGGTGGAGTATAATAAATAACAGAACATAATGATATTAGATCATAAAAAATCTAAGGTCAACTATTTTATATTATACTTGAACCAAGTTTAAATTATCATATAATAACTATATTTCCAATACTATGACTGAAAAGATAAACTCATCTAAGTATAAAAGCATCAAAGTTTAGCATCATTAAGTACTGGTAATTTAAAATTACCATTTAATCAATTTAGTTCAATTATCAACCATTTCATTAAATCCTATCATTAAATATAGTTTAATCATTTTATAACTATAAAAATCCAAGTTTCTATTATATTCACCATTCCCAATTCCAAATTTCACAACCATGATCTTTGGGAATTCATCCCAACCAATGCATGATTTATATTTAATAAATAATTACCAACATCAACACACATTCCCACTAATTCATTTATTATTTCATTATCCTTCCAAAATTCTATTCATTCTAAGACTCAAAAAACCCATCTCAAGGGATATATATACCTGATGAAATCAAGCCACAAAAATAAGAAGAATTAACAATTGAATCCAAGAATCAAGAAAACCATCCCCCAAATAAGGATCCCAACCTAAACCAACCATCTCAATGTTATCCTTTCCACATATACATATTAAACATACCATCACACCATCACTGGAATCAATCCACTACCACAACTAGGGAAAAAAACCTAAACCCCACTAAATAATTCAATTAGACTTGGTTCCATAAAAATAAAAATAAGGGATCTTTTATTCTAATTCATATACATGGTAGTGAAACACATTTCCTATACACAATATCAAGATTAAATAAAGGATATAATAATAAATAATAAAATTTTACTACAATCAAGGAAAGTATTTAACCATCCTCATACATAAATTATAATAAGCAACAATTTCCATTATGATCTTAAATTAGTTAATTAATTATGCACTAGTTTCATCAAACAAGAAACCCAATTAAACAATAGCTAATAAAAAATTTAAAAAATCTTTAGACATGATCAAAGTAATTATTTATCATGCTAAAAAAATTCAAGGAAGAATAATAAATTTAAAATAAAAAATCATTCTTTATCAACCTTATTTTAATAAATTTATGATATTAAACAATTTCAACATGTTAATAAAATATATAAGCATAGATAATAAACAAATCTAGATTAAACAAAATATCTAAAAAAATCACATGATGTAACCATCATAAATTGAGAAAAATCTTATGAAATCATAACACCCTCTTTTTATTCTTAGAATTTCTTTAATTCCATTATATTATTTTCATTTAGGCTAATTAAACTATTTACCCATTAAAGATAAAGCATGATCCATCCATAATTTAACATAAATCAAACCTAAGTTTTTAGATCCCCTAACTAAATTCATAGATATAATAGAGAAGGATGAGAGGCTCACCAGGTTAGACATGGAAGGGGATCTTCCTTGAATCATAACTGGTGTTTCTTCAAAGCCAAGGGATAAAATGGTTGAAGACAGCTTGAAAACTACAAGGATATCATATTTGGTCATCTGGGGTTAAGAGGGAATGGGGAATATATAGCTTATAGAATGGGGAAGGTTGAAAATCAAAATTATTTCATGAATAAAATCCATAAACCCCTCTTAATTTAATACAAACAATGGAAGGGTTACAATGTTTCAAAGCTACACATAACAACATTCAATCCACAGTTGGCATGGGACTACCATAATGGGATAGAAAAACCAAAATCCCCCAGTCTAGAAGATATAACTATGTCAGACCACCTCCATGGCATGTTGATACCCAACATGATTGTGGTTCCCCTAACCATGAATCCCCCACAAAATATCTCCATTTCATGGTGGAATTATCCTCACCATTAACATCCCACCAAGTCTTGAACCATGTTGTGGAGGTTCCCCTCTATTCATTTCCATACCTCCTAAATTGCATGATTATGCCTTGTTGCATCACCATTATGACCACCACTATAGGCATTTCACCATCCCTACTTTATATAGGTAAAATCTCCAAGCACCAAGCCCCTGAAACAAGGGTTTTTACATTCACTGTGTTACATAGGGAAAACCAAAATGTACCACATCCTCTAAAATGGATGTTTCACACCCTTAGTTCACCAAGCATCAAAATAGAAAACCTCCACAACCACAACTTCAAAACAGCCTCCAATATGTCTAAAACCAAAAGTGTTTCACACCTTAGATCGATTCACCATGCACCAAGGTAACTAAGAAATATGGCCACAAACTCAAAAATACCTCCACCATAGACTAAAATATGGGCATTTTGAACCATATAGATAAAAAAATCAACTCTCCACCTCCAAAACACCACAAAATTATATATTTTCCCCTTTTAATCTTTGAAAAACTCAAATTAATGGATCAAAAAATTCATGAATTTATAGTGATCACCACACAATCCTCAATATAGTTTGATTTCTCTAGTTTAGGTGTGGCACCATATATGTCCAAGTCATTGATAACTTCAAAATCAAGTATCTAATTGATTAAGATTAAGGAAATGCCACCCAGATCCAAAATTCTACAATGTGCCTATGATGATAAAGGAATATATGGCACACATGGGAAATAATGTTGTTGTCTATCTCCCAGTGATAGAAAATAAAGGTATATTCCTTCAATCTGAAGAATGTTTTCAGGTATTTCACATTTTCCATATAGAATATTTTGATTGAGCTCCTATGGATCAGGAATAGGAGTCTTAAGGATGTGTATTTGAGAGACCATCCCAATTATTGTCCCTAACACTATATTTTAGGAAATACAATCGATAGGTGATTAATATTTAAGGACTAGATTCTAAAGTAGATAGAGGGGGGAATAATTAAGTCAATACCACCAAAATATCCACTTTATCCACATAAACACCCTATGTATAATTCAAAAAGTGTGATAAATAATTAGGTCCTTCCATCTCTTAAGTATAAAATAAATAAGGATTATTCCTTTAGGCTTATATATGTGGATATATATTTCACATATTAATTTGAGAAAAATATTATAAAGCATCCAAAGATCAAGAGATATATGGAAGAAATTCTGTGAGATCATCCCAATTATTGTCCCAACGACCAAATTTTTGGATATTCAATAAAGGGATTATTTGTATTTATGGATTGGATCCAAAAGAAAATAGATGAAGGCCTAATTGAATTAGAGGGTTATAAGACTCATGTGACATGCATGCAAGTTTTTCTCACTCAAAAAAGGAATTATTCTTGATTCATCACATTAGTAGAATAAATTCCTTACTAAAAGTCTATAAATTTCATATCATACAGTCCTTGATGTATTAATTCAAACTATATAGTGTAATGGTCCTTGTTATACAAACTTAAACTATTTAAAATCCAAGTACTTGTCACATTACATTAATCTGTATGACATATAGTCCATCCCACATGACTTTAAACTATTTGGAGTATTAAATTCTATATAATGTTAAAATACTAAGAAAGGTTCATTCAATGTGTCCTAAAATTTTAAAATACCCCTTATATAAGTTATTGATCTATGTGAGAGTTTTCTTTCCTTGATGATTTTATGGTTATAGGCACATCAAATGAACCTAATATCATGTTTCACCTAACATATGATAGAAAATTTACCCATTAATATCATTATGTGTATCTTGATCCCTGTTATGAAGAGATATGTAGTGAAAAATGGGTCTCTAATCTCAGGCCTAACCACAAATTCCATTTTCATGTCAGACCTCACATAGGTGGTGAGACCAATACTAGATTATGTTAAGTATTCTCATGTCCATGAATTGATGTTAGAATAATTAAGGTTGTCAGGGTGTTAAGAATCTATTCAAGATAGTTTTCCTCCATTCCCAAACTAGGATACCTATATATGAAATTACTATAACCCCCTCTACACGAGTCATGTATTTAAAGAGTCCTTTCCAGAACTCAAAGTGGATTGATTCCTATTCTTATTGGGTACATAGTGCTATTTTAATTAATTATCCAAGACCCAAATACAAATATTAATTTCATTTAATCTCCATACCAGTATTCAATCCCTCTCATACACATTAGATAATTCTATAATAGGATCTAAGTGGGGATCAAATATTTTTCTTAAGAACTACGTGTCGATTGATTCAAATTCTCACAAAATACATAGTGATGCATATATCTTTAATAATATACCCATATAAAAGTTTCTATCCCATTCACAATCCAAGGATCATGATATAAAATGTGTGTATCTATCCTTTAGGTTTTCTATATTACCATTAGGATTTCAATTAATGTAAGGTTTTCCTTACCCTTTTTACTATATATACTTACTTAACACTCTGTCTAAGCTGTATGACCTTAAACTTTACTCACCTAATTTTTGTCTAGATTTTAGGAACATAAACTATAAAATAAAGTAACATAAATACTTTTCATGTTGAAAACCCATAAATTGAGGTATTAGAAAAAATAAATTCTCTACTTTCTAAGCCTCCCATTTCACGAATTAGAAAAAAGTTAGAGTTACTAATGAAAAGGCACAAATATTTTAGGGACTAAAATATGGTCCCAGAAAAAATCAATCTTTGCTTTATGGACCCCCCAGTCTTGGTAATAGTTAGAGAAATTATTTCTTGTACTTATAAAGAGAGATTAAATTATTCCATGATTACATTTTCATTCATGAAAAGGAAACATATCCACATTGAGTAGTCCCTAACGTTCATATGACTGTGTACTCAAGAAATTCTATGTTATATCCCTTCACATCGAGAATGTGTTTAATACATAGTGGAAAAATATTTAGGGTTCTATAAACCTTCTTTAATAACCTTTTCTTCATAAACCTAATTTATAAATTTGATGTATGAATCATCAAAAACCAAATTAAATGAGTTGAGATACTCTTCTTTGAAACCCAAATTCGTGAGAGAATCCTCTTGGATCCCCTCTCATAGAAATTAGTAGAAAATTTATTGATTGATTTTTATAGAACCCCTTTTGAATGGTGAAAAACATAGTTTCCTTTAAGATACTAATTAATATCTAGAGGATTATTTTGGTCCCATTGGAAATATCCCCATTAACCACATGCACTATTTTTAGGATGTGTTATGGTGGTACCTCCATTACCAATAGTTAATCTATTCTCACATGTTTCCATTTCCCATTGACTCATACATTCTTATATTTTTATTTACATATTCTATTACCCAAATTTTCAAGTGGATCCAAATACCCTTGATGTTACACATTTATGAATCACACCCATTTTTAATGAAATATTATAAATTCCTATTATGATAACATTTTATGTTTGGGTATACATTTTTTGTGAAGAAAAAAATGCCTTGAGTTAAGATACAATTCTTGGCATCTAAAATTCCATGATTTGAGATACTCCTCTTAGAAATCCCAAAGCCTGGAGTTGATATTTTTATCTTGGAAAACTTATATTGGGTTCATGGACCTTATCTCATGGACATAAACCATATGAATCAATGATTCATATTATGCTTCTTAGAGTGGTAAATTCTATAAGACCTTATTCTCTTACATATGACCTATATTTTCATAAGAGTTCCTAGTGTAAAGGTTTACCAGTTAATGTTGAGTTTTTAAAAACAAACTTATAATAAGATAATACCATTTTATTATCTTCTATTCATGATCCTAATCATCACAAAGACTCTCTTACATGAACTAAGTGTAGATTGATTCATGTTCTTATAAGATATGTAGTAATATATGGATTACTTATCCTAGACCCAGACACAAATTTCACTTTCATAAAAACTATCCTAGTGCATGGTATCCTCATACACATTAGGTTTTACACATAATAAATAAACTATGACACTATATATAGAGACATGGATATGATATCTTGTGTATAAACATGAAGCTTCTTATGGTTCTAATACCATACCAGAATTCAAATTCCCCCATTAAGAATTCCATGTAGATTTATTTTTTATTTCATAGGATACATTACAATTTACAAATATCCTATCTCATATATAACTTTAAATTCCAATTTCATTCCATTCCTCCTTACATCTTAGAATTTGGTCCTACCACATCAGGTTGGGTTTTACTTCATTAACCCTATGATATGACACAAAAACCCGTAAGTTGATTATTCCTCTTGAAAATACAAAAAAACAAAGTTTAGATTCTTTTTTGTTCCAAAAATCCTTGAGTTAATATTTTCTCTAAGAAATTTGAATGTATTAGGTCAAGATCCTCCTCTTGGAGGCCCAAACACCTTAATTTTATATTCTCTTATTGGTTCTAAAAAGCCTTCGGTTGAGATACTCCTCTTTGTGAACATCCTCTCTGAAGAACCCAAGCATATAAATGAATAATGAAGTTGTATTTTTTAGTAATAATATGTATAAATAAAACTAAATGTTTCTTATGATGATTTTAGAGATGTAATTTATGAATAAGACATGTTCTAGTGTTGTTTAGGAATAGTAAATTGTTTTAAATATGATGAAAGTGGAGTATTCATGCCCCAAATAAGGAGAATATGTGATGTTTATTTTAGAAGAAACAAAAATTAAACATGGAACCATTATTTTAAAATTTGGAATGAATAATAATAAATTATTTGAATTTTTGTGAAGTAATATTATTAATAACACGTTTTTAGGAAGAGCTATGTAATATTGTATTAGGAAAAATTTTGGAAGTCTTTTTACTTTTGTTGAGAGAAAATATATGCATCCAATGAAAAATATCCTATCACTAGATGTACTATATGAGATCAAAGCTAGTCATCCATAGTGGCATTGAGAGGTTCTTAGTGAGATCCAACATGTTTCTAGACATGCATGGGAAGCATATGTATAACATGGAGTTTGTGTGCCAACATGGAGGGGTAGTAAGATGCTTAGCCACTCATGTGTGAGTCAATACGTGAGACCACTGGTGAGCACCGACACCAGATGGTATTCAATGGGTGGGTGTTGACCGTGTAGTGGTATATTAAACTGATTGCATCCAAAAGAAAGAATTATGTGATATTCATATGTTCCTATACTGCTCATTTTTTATACATGGAAATGTGATATTTAAATGATTCCACACATTATAGAATAAATTATATCATACACATATCACATAGTCTTATACCTTGGGTCATTGAGGGTTTTTTGAATGCTAGTATGTACTTGACATGTGATATTTTCCATGCATTTTGTGCTCACATTTCTTACTTACGAATACTAAGGATAATAAAAGATGAAGATTCCAAAAATATAAAGTAGACTAGAGATAAAAATGAGAATATCAAATCCCATATGATTCATGAATATAAATTTTCACAACTAC
Organism: Viscum album; assembly: GCA_963277665.1. Classification (NCBI taxonomy): domain Eukaryota; kingdom Viridiplantae; phylum Streptophyta; class Magnoliopsida; order Santalales; family Viscaceae; genus Viscum; species Viscum album. The sequence continues at coordinate 1,498,301,704 of OY728142.1, forward strand.
TAGTTCATGCCATGTGAAGGCTTACATGCTTCTAATTATGCACTATGTAGTCGAAGATGTTGGATGAGCTGAGATGGAGGATAAAGAACATGGAAGATAAGTTAATTTATTATAAACATAATATTTTTTTTCAAATATTCAATGTCAGGTTTCTTCCATTAGTGTAGTATAAGGTTGAAATAGAGTGAAGTAAGTTGGTTTATCGAATAAAAAATTGTGAAGGATGAAATAAGTTAGTGGACTGAATGGTTCACCACATATTTCAAGAAATGTATTTAAGTAGAAATTGTCTATAAATAAATTCACTATCTCTAATTATATAAGTGTATAGAAATATATAGAGGTAGATACTTGAATAGAGGATAAGGATATATCTATATTTTCATGGAGGAGTTCCATGTGGTGTTTCTACAATGCGGGCTTATGAACTTTACTATATCTTCAAGGTAGGAAGCACTAAAAACCTATAATTTTATAATTCTCAAGAAGTAAGTTATGTGAGATTATATTTACATATTTATAAATTGTGTTCCATGTACTATAACTAGAATGAAAAATAATGAGACACTGTATACACTATACTGCAAGAATAAGTAAGAAGATTATACAAATATTCATACTTTCATGAAGGAAATACCATGAGCTCATGTAATTCATCTTGAATTCATGAATGATTCATGAAGTTGAATTGATAATAAACACATACATGATAGTTTTGTGAGTTTTCCATATAGTGATCATTTTCATGAAGTGATTTTTGAAATTAATGAGTTTAATTATTGGGTAAAAGAGAATTAAAATTCCAAAAACAGTAGTGAAAAGGCACCAAAAGTTGAGTTGATTTGTTTAGAAGAACCTGAATAAAAAATGTAGTTGTGTGTTAACCATGTTTTGAAGCCACTTTTGAAAATTATATCATAGAAGATAAATTTTATTTTTTATGAAATTTTAAACACTAGAAATTACAATAGGTTACAATGATAATTCATGGAAATATTATTTTAGGTCATTGAAGGTGAGTAATGCTTGTAGTTATTATAAATAATATTTGATTGCATGGACTTAAAGAGGGACAAGGAAAACATGTACACTACATTAATTGGTAAAATTAGTTGAATACCTATTCAAGAGTTGGTTCAGAAGATAATTTCACATTGGTGGGATGATATTATAAGCAACTATATATTTTCAATAGATAGCTCAACTAACGAGAGTCGGTATAAAGAATCATTTGTGAGAAAAAAGAAGAAGCTTTTTAGAAGATAGATTCAACTAGATGGAGCCATTACCATTGGGATATAACCACTAAATCACTTGGGATTAGTATTTTTAGGTGATTATCTAATAGAATTTTCAATATATTGTTTTTACTTATACTAAAGTTTATTTATAGTGGAAATCTTGGTCTCAAGATGATAATGAAACCCAACATGAAGTTAGATTTCATGGATAAACCTTGAAAAAAATTATGTTCCATGACTTTTTTTTACATTATTCATGTAAGGATTAGAGACATAAGAATATTGGATAAAGATCTTAATCAATAATGAAGTTTTATTTGAAAATAAAATAAATAATAAAAAAAATTACAAATTCAACCCTCTCCCTCTTAGTGATATAATAAAACTTGGGCACTTTAATTAGAATAAGATAAAATCCAGGTTTCCTATAAAAATCCTTGTTGTAAAAAATATGGAGATTTGGAATTTAGTAAATAATATAGGTGTCATTATCTTTGACATAATTAATTTTCATGGTTATAAGAATATGATACTTTCATATCTATTATCACATGGAATTAAAATTAGTGATGTTGTAACAAGAGGTTTTATATAACTTGGAATAAATTATTCCATAAAATATGTTAATAGGTGAAATTTGGAAGAAAATGGGAAAGCTATAAAAAATATTTTTCATGATTTCCAAATAAAGTGTTTACTAAGGTGATGGGAATAAAGGAAATCAAGGAAATGTAGGAAAAAATTAAGAATATTATTAAGGGAATGAGATGATCAAAGAATCTAAATTATAATTCTGGAGAGATAAGTTTGAAGATATATAGATGGTTGATTATGATACCATAGATGACTACTTTACCAAGGAAAATGAGATAGCAAGTCATGTTAAGTGTTTTAAAGATACTTTAGAGGATTCAATTATTGCCAATAAATTGATGAGGATTTTACCTAACGTATTTGATTTTCAAATATTTCTACATTGGAAGAAATTTGAGACCTATCTCTTGATAAGTTTCATAACACACTCCTCAATTACAAGATGATAAGATATCCTATGTTCAAAAATAAATCCAAGGAATAAAGGTCTTTCAAAGTAATGAAATTTCTCAAGATTAAGGAAACAAAAGATGAAAAATTCTCTGATTTTGGTGAGAATTATGTATGTGATTAGAATAATAAAATAATCGTGTAATTTATTTATAAAAATTTGATAATATTAAGGGAAAAATACAAATGTTTTATTACTTTAAATTGCTTTAATTATTGTTAAATTATACATTTTTCAACTGGTTGTCCAAAAAAAGAATATGATGATTTTGAGAGTGATGATGAATAATAATATTACACTAAAAGATGATATATAAAAAGTAAAATAGTTCATACTAGAAATATTAAAAAAATTTAAATGAATAATAATAAAAATATGAAGAGTAGGGAAGTATTTAACAAAATTTTCATCATGGAGTGAATTAGAAGATGAAGGTATAACTCAAAAGCATAAAACCTTCACAAAACAAGTTAAGAGACATGAATATTCTTCAAGTAGATATGAGAAATAATAATAGATCTACAAAGAGTATATACTGAGATATTAACTTGTAGAATGACTTGATAAAAACACCCAACTCAAGAAAAGAATCAAATTACTAGAGAATGATAAAATAATTGAATAAAATAAGGAGAATTATCTTTTCTAGGAGATTACAACTTCAAAGGTGAAAATTATAGAACAAGACAAGATATTGAATAAACTTAATAAAAAAATGGATGCAAAATAAAAAGAAATAAATGACACACAGTCTAGTAATATTAAAAAAGAAAATACCTTTAAGATGATGGGTGTATATTTTGTTAAATTAGTGGATGTTCAAGATGAATCATCCAAAGATGTTGTGAAGTCCAATCCAAAGAATGAGTTATAATTTATTTCAAATAATTATAGTGATATTAAATATATTTCATCTAGTAGTGAATGCTATGACACAAAAATTTAAAGTTTTAATGATTTTTGATGATAAAAAGAACATAAACATGTTAAGGAAATAATGTTCCCCAAGATAGAGGTAAAATAAAGGCTAGAGTGTAGCTATTCAGTAAGCATTTTTTCACCAATATAATAGTCATAATTATGAAATAAAAAGTCTCATCGGTCTCTATTGGTGCTGAAGTAAATTTATACACAAATACTATAGTTTGTAGTATAATAATCAATTTCCTTAGAAATGGCATAAATCAAGGGGGGGTAATTCTGTAAAGAAATTATCATCTCTATGAGATGGAGAATAAGTATTAAAATAAAAAAGTTTGTTGATAAAAAATAAACAATGTTTTTACTGAAAATAAATTCAAGTATCTAAAATAAATCTATGGAAGATGTTACTAACAAGACTATTGTGATGAATATTTTATGGAAATAATTTTAGGAAAAACAACATATGTTTTTAAGTTAAGAATAATTAAAGTAGGAAAATAAATCCAAATCATTTGGGTCTAATTAGTTTTTATCATAAGAGAAATAATAATAAATCACAAGAAAATATTTATGCTAAAGGAAAATTGGGGAATTAACTAAAAGAGTATAAAGTTCATTTGAATCTTCCAAAATATCATAACCCAGAAGATCATGAGATTCTATGTAGAATATGTATAAAAATGGATATATTGAAAATAATTTCATGGTTAGTCTAACCACACAAGAAGAAGCAAGCATATGATGATGCATGTGATTTTATAGCTTATACTCAGAAAAATGTTCAATAGAAGGAGTAATTTGGGAAGAATAAGATAACCATTCTACCCTTAAATTCTCAAAATTAGAAATTAAAAGGAGAATATATCATGAGGATATGATGATTTGAATTTAAGATTATTTTTGGGTTGAGAAAATATCACCCCTCTTTCTCTAACTAAGAATAATTGAAGAACCACCTTATTATTATATATATATTATGTTTGTTTTTATATATAGGTAATTAAAGGTAATACATGTGTTTAGGGGGTGAAATAAACTCGATAAAAGATGTAGACATCTTACATCTAGAAAGATATCCATTATAGTGTAATATATTTCAAATGATATCATGTTTCCTACTTGAAACAGTTCGATTAATATCAATATTTTAATGGAGATCATTCTTAAAGAAATCCAAACATTATGAAGAAGTATAGAGTTAATCCTTTAAGGTAGATCTCATGAAAATCACTACTAGGTATCTATATCTCAATTTTTCTTTCATTAATATTATAATTACTAGTAAGGTATGTATTTGGATACTCTATATATTAAAATTCTGTAAATTGAAGCATTTTATCATTGAGGTATGTTATTTATATTCTATAATCCTTATGATAAAATTCAAATCTGAAAAAAAGGTAAGAGACACTAATTATTTGATGAAAAAAATAAAAAAATGGATTTAACAGGGGAAAAATACTCTTACATTTGATTTTTTTTAATTTTTTTGTTGAGTTGGATACAAGATATTATCATGATAAGTTCTGAATTTTCTCTCAGAGAATATATATATTGGTATCACATGTTGGATAATTACATAAATATTTTTAATCTATATTGATCACTCTTTTTTTTTGCACTTGGTTCACCCAAGTAGATTTAGATTTAGCTAAATATGACTTATTTCTTTGAAATGGGTGATTTCATCCTTCACTCAAGAGAATCGAGTTGAAAGTTCTAGAAGAGGAGAAGATGTAATTTCAAATCATGAAAATTTAGATGATGGAGATGGGAAGAACTTTCCTTACTTATATCTTTTAATTTGTTATCAATAAGTGGGATATTATTACGTGTAATTCAATATTGAATTATGTATTGAAAACAAATTCAAAGGGGTATATTAAAGTACCCAAGTGGATTAGTGAAGAATAAATTTGTATTTGTTGTCAATAAAGTGTGTGAAGAAAAGTAAAAGTTATTTATGAGGATTATAGATTTGGTTTTAATAAATAATACATTTTCTAGTATTTTTTTGGATAGAAGTTTTTTTTGTAACATAAATAAAATGTAGTATTGATGTGCTAGCTAATGAGAAGAGGTGATTCTTTTTTGAGTAGAAGCACCAAGTCATAGTGGAACCATTATTTGATGATTTTAAATAAAGATTCATTAATTGGATAAAGTTTTGAGAATATTTATTATATATAAGAATTTTTTTATATTAAATATATAATATGGTATTAGGAAATTTTTTGGAAGTCTTTTTACTTTAGTTGAGAAAAAATATAGCCAACCACTGCCATCCAGTTGAGCACCTATGGTACTAGATGATCTCAAATCCTTCCAACCATAGTGGAATTCGAATGGGATTAGTGAGAGACAATTAAAATAAATCACACATGAGAAGAATAGGTATAGCATGGACTGTGTAGGTTGGATCATAGAGGAAAAAATATGCTTAGTCCTTTATGTGCGGGTTGACATAAGAGGCCACTAGAGAGCACCAACACTAGATGATCTTTATTGGGAGGGTGTTGACCACATAATTTTATTTTAAGAGGAGTTCTTATAGAATAAAATTATACACGGGATTAATACGAGCCTCTATTATTCATTTTTTTATATTTTTCAATGAAGGATTTAAATAATATCACATGTGCTGGAATAAATAACGTCATCCACATCCTATATCGTCTTCTACCTTGGGCCATCAAGGGTTTCTTTATGTCGGGATATGCTATGATATGTGAGATGTTCCATGCATTATATGCTCAAATTTCTCATATATTAATTTTGTATATGATTAAAGGAAAAGATAACATAAATATGAATAAGAAAATATATAAAAATGAGAATACGGAAGTCTGGATAATGCATGCATCCAGATGTTCACAACTATTGGTTCGCACCAAAAAAGGCTTGTGTGCCATTGATTAAGAACCACATAGTGGAATATATTAGATAAGAGAATATGAAGGATAAAATTCATGGTAAATAATTACACTCATGCTATGTGGAATCAATTTTTTTAAAGGTTTAATGTCAAGTTTTTTCTAGTAACAAATTAAAAATTTTAGATGGAGAATAGTAAGTCGGTTCATCGAATGGCCAACTCTGAAGGAAGATGTAAGTCATTGTATATAATAGTTCGATGTGTTTTTCAAGTGAGGTATATTAGAGGAAATTTTATATAAATACTCACATCCTATCCTCATGAAGAATAAAATTGAAATAAAGAGAGAGACTTAGAAAAATTAGAAAGAGAGATCTGTATTAATATAAAGGATTTATCTATGAATAGAGTGAATAAGGTGACTCCATGTACACTTTGATAAGATAAGGAAAATATTCATTATTTCATGAAGGAAATACCATGGGAATATGCAATATGTATTGCATGAATGAAAGATTCACAATGTTAAATGAGAAGAAACATATGTGTGATAATGTTGCGAGTTTTCTACATAGTGAACATTTTCATGAAGTGAGTTATGAAATCAATTATTTTAATTATTTTGTGAAGTAGAATTAATAGAAACATTAATGTAAAATCATTGGAAGTTGATTGAAGCATTTTAGAAGAAACCGAATAACCGGGGTAGTTGTGTGTGAACCAATTTGTGCAATTAGTTGTGTGAAATAGATTATAAATGAAAAATTAAATTGTTTCTAGAATTTAAAACAAAAAATCATTACAACATATTATATTGAGAATTCATTGAAATGTTATTTTAGTATATTGAAGGTGAGAAAGGCCAATAATTATTATAAATAATATTTTATTGTGTGGACTTAAATAGTAATAAAGAAAAAATTCACACTACATTAGTAATTAAAAGTATTTGAAGACCTATTAGAGAGTTGTTTAGGATTACCATTGAACACTAGTGGGATGTTAGTATAAAATCTCTATATTTTTGGGAGATATATCAACTATAGAGTTATAGTATTAAGAAATGTTGAGGTGATTGATGCATGATATTTTTGGGAGATAACTTTAACTGGAAGGATCCAATATAAAGAACCCATCAGGATATGGCTATTGAATCACTTGGGATCAAGCATTTCAAGATATTTTCTAATACAATTTTTGTGATATAGTTTTTATTTTTAATTAAGTTAATTTATAGTGGAAATATAGGTCTTGATATGAAAATAAAACCCATCAAGAAGTAAGATTTCAAATCTGAACCATATAAAAATAATCACATCATGTGACTATGCTTCTTTTATTATTTATATAAGACTAAGATACACAAAAGGAGTGTTAAATATATTAATCAATCACTGAAGTTTATTTAAAAATAAAATAAAATATAAAAAAAATGAATATCACTGATTTAATCCCTCCCCATATCAGTGATAAAACCAAGCCTAGAAATTGCACTCTATCTGGTGAGTCTACTCTAGGATCCTACCAGATATTCAATCAATGCGGTAAGGTAACCTATATTACATTATAATTAGATTCATTTATTTTATAATGGATCCAGTTCTAGGTAGGGGATTTTTTTGGAAATAATTTTTTTCCATGAACATTTTTATAGAAACCATGATAAGTTACTCACACACTTTATCATGGAAGTAATCATATGGTCCTCACTTAGATTAAAAATGTCAAATATAGTAAGAAAAGAATGTTTGTGAATGAAGAAGATAGTAATGGGATATCAATGTATCGTATAAATTTTCACATATTTAGGGATGGATTTCCTTCAAAAAATTTACATAATCTAGTGACATGGTGAGAAGAACTTACCACTAGGAGTAGGCTATATATTTCATCTATTGCTGATGAAATGGGTTGTCAAAACTATAAAACCCATTTTGATGTTCTATTTGTAAATTTTTAGCTTTAAAAATACCTAATATTGGGGAAACATATAAATAAGGGCATAATTTATTTCACAAGATTTTATTTTACTACTAATTGAGCCAAAATGGACTTATGAATCAAATGTTATAACCGTTTTATATTAGGATTCATTTTTAGAATGAAGGGAAATTTACTATGCATAAATCTAGTAAATTAGGAAATAATTTGATCATTAATAAATAAATCATTCATTTCTGTGTAACTTTATTCATGTAAGGATGATCCCATATGGTATGGAAGTCATTTTTTGTAGGAAAACTCCAATCCTTCATGGTTACTTTACCCTTTATCAGATGGAATTAATTTGCAACACCATTCTTGGTGCTCAATTTTTAAATAGGAATCAAATGGATACAATTATTAAAACATATATAATGGGGTTTTCCTAGGCCCATTCACCCAACTTTTGCACCCCGTTGGCTTTCTCCTAGTTCATATTTTCACTACACACACCTTGTTGACTAGAGTAAGGCTTCATTAGTTCACTCATTCTACACGCCCTAGTCACCTAAACAAACTACCTTATCACCCAACCTTCATACAACTAGGTATTATTATTTTCCTATAAATTGACCCATAAGAGTCCTCATACACTTAGATACTTGAAGAGGGATGCCTCATGAGAATAATCCTCCATGAGTGCTAGTCTCTAAACACCCTTTAGGTTTCTTAATTAAGCCTAAAACCTAAAATATTTAACTATAAAATAGGGTAATTGTGTTTCATGAATATTTAACACATTTAAACCTTCATGGAAGACCACTTCACCCCTAGTGTCCAAAAAATGGGTGAAATACCCCTAGATGATCCATATTATAGTTCCAAACATCTATCTAACATTGGGAGTATAAAATTTGGGCAACCACTTAGCTCTAAGACTCCACTAGGGAGTCCAATCTCTATAAGACTTTACCAGGGTGACCATTTTCCCTAAGCTTTGACCAGGGTGATAATTTTACCTAAGACTCCACCAGGGCACCCCATTCACTCTAAGCTTTCACTGTGAAGACAATTCACCCTAGACTTACACTAGGACACCCCATTCACCTTAAGCTTCCACCAGGAAGACCTTTTTCACCTAGGATTTTAATAAGGATCCCTATTCACCTTAATATTCCAATAAGGTGACACTTGACCCTAGGTTTTTTCTGGGGAACCCCATTCACTCTAAGATTCCACTAGGGTGTCCCATTCACCCTAATATTCTAGTAAGGTGAAACTTTTCCATATGATTTAACTAGGGTTACCCATTCTTACTAAGCTTCCATTAGGGTGAAACTTCACTCAAGGATTTCACTATGGAACCCCATTCACCTTAAGATTCCACTAAGACAATACTTCACCCTAGGATTTTACTTGGGAAACCCATTCAACCTAATATTACACTATGGAAACACTTCACCCAAGACTTTCATTAGGTCACCCCATACTACATAATATTCCCTATGGGAGAAACTTCACCCAAAGCTCTCACTAGGGAACCCCATTCATCATATATGCCTACTATGGAAAAAATTCACCCAATAATCCCTTATAGGGGACAATTTATCTAATATATTATAAAAAACCTACATAAAATTATCCTGGGTATGAAATTTTCATAGGTTTCCAAAATGGGATAATAATATTTCTCAAAAGACCTTTTGTACACTCGTTAGCCTTTGTCAATTCACTAATAGATGGTACCCCTATAACCCCTCTTTATGGCCTCTTGAATTACATTATTTGGTTTTTCACACTAGAATTGACCCTTTCAATAATGAATTTCCTTGATAAAATACATGAGGGTACTAATTTTTAGGGAATCTGTGAGACTTTACCAAGCACATGATGCTCATATTGTCCGCTCAAGTGTTTGGACTCCCTTATCAACCCAATGTGCCGTGAGAGCCAGGGATTCCTCCCTTGGTGTAAGCCCTAACTATTTTACCATTTATGATTTCATCACTATGAATTATGAATTATACAAGTATATATATATAAGGGAATCCCATGCATAATCCCCAACTCCTTTTATACGGGGTCATATCCCCCATAAATCCAACCATCCTTCCTTGTCCAACCATAAATCGATAGGAAGTTAACACATATATGGGTATCTTTCTTAATTCTAAGCTCAGATCGATCATACCCTCATTTAATGATCTCATATATAAGATCTATTTGTGAGAAACATCACTCAAGGAAGACCATGTGTAATCCCTAACTCATTATCATGAGTCCATATTCCTTGTGAAACCATCCTCAAAGTGTTATATTCCTTGTAACTGTACCATTATCAAAGGGATATATTCCCTGTGAGACCCTCATCCTCAAAGGGTTATATTCCCTATGAGCGTACCACACTCAAAGGTCCATATTACCTATGATATGAACAAGAAAGGGATAACCATGTATAAAACCCACTAAATCATCCATTCTATCCCCATTCACAATGTATACGTCTTATTATCCTGATGTAAAACCATATAACAAATTCCTTTCCACATGACGTTAAAATTCATGGTAAGGTCCAATCACTGACCTTAAAATATGAATCTTGAAATATATGGGATTTTATTATTTTTAATCAGGGTATGTAGGATGCCTCTCTGAGGTCAAAACCCAACATCCAAAACCATATCCTAACCTGTTCATATTCCTCATGAGTGGAACCACTCCTCATTAGGCCATAATCCATGTGAGTTATATAATAATTCTTACTAGGGACATATTACTCATGGGTATATCATTACATATCCTATATTTATACTAATGGAAAAGGTAATCCATAAATGTCCTCTTATGAATAAGTCCTTTACCAACCATTTCAAGGAACCATTCCACCCATTAGTCAATTAAGATTAAATTTAAACTACTTAGAAGTGTACATGACTACATGATCTTAAAATGCACCACATTGGTCATTATCACATGACCTTTAACGGTATGACATTTATTGATAAGTGGAACTAAACTGTATGTGTTCTAATTCCTTTCATGAAGATACATAAGAATAACCTTTTTTGGGATAGATCTCAACTCCACAAGAACCTACATCTTTCCTATATGGTGTCAAAATCTAGAGTACATAAATATGAGGCTTAAAACCATATCATAATCGAATTATGAGAGAAAGAAGGAGAACCTATGATATATATATATTTTTACATCAACACATATTGATGACCAATAACTAGTATAGTGGTAACCAGTCCCACATTGGGGTTTGAAAAGGATTCATGAACATATCTTAAATATTTAAGAGAGTCCAGGAGTAGGAAATAATTCCCCCAAATAGGATGATATGATCCTAAAATACTATCCTATTGAAAAACATAAATTCTAAATAATCACTCTTTTAAACCCCTAGTTACCACCTAACTTTATAAAACAAGTTTCTATGACATCATAGTATCACATAATGTAAGGTTGTAAAAGTTTTTACCAAAAATAGAATGGTGAACCCAATGTGAATCCTTTACCCATGAAAGTGATTGATCAAGCATGATCTTAATTGATATGTTACATTAAACAATTTCTTATTTTTGGTTGTCGATCCATTTATAACTTTTAGGAACAACTGTAAGATATCTCTTAAATCCCAATAAATGGAATCATCTATCTCATCATCATCGCATGTTAAAATATAAAAATTTATTGATGATCATAGTGGTGCCTCTTAGGCTACCTATCAATCGAAAGTAACTCCATGTATAATCCATATTTTATAAAGGTTGTGACCCATGTGATTAGAATAATTCCATAAAAAACTATACTTCTCTAGCAGAAAGTGGTGAAAATTTGGTCAAAGAGTACCACCTTAACAGTACTCTCCCAACTATAAAAGAATCTAGAGTAATCCTTCAAAAAATCAAGATAAATGGATCACCATTTTAGTATAGACCCATAGGAGAGACAGTGATTCCTGGCACCACATTCAACAATGTTTGGAGTTTATCCTCAGAACATAACAATGCCAAAGTTCATTATCTTAAGGAGATAGAGATGAAGGGAGAGGAAAACTATATAATCATTGTTACTAAGTAGTTTCCTTTTAGGGATCCTACCAAACACCATCATTGTTAACACCAAAAAACCCCATACCCTAAATAATCCAATAAGAGGGATACCCCTGAGGTCTTGGCCCTAATCTCCCAGACTAGGGATTCCAAAATGTCCCACCTAGGATGAATAATCATGGGATGTAGGGAATGGGTTCATATTCCCCTTCCTTATAAATAAACTCACTAGTGTATGCTAGCACTAGTCGAAGAGAAGCCTTATATTTCTATTTTCCCTAAATAATCCTATCAATATATCCTAGTAGAATAAAAAATAACATGTCGACACATTTTGAAAATAAACATGGAGAAAGGCCATATTCTTTCTCCTGTATATGAACCCCATCTACATACTTCAACAATACCTAGAGGATAGAAATGAGATTATATTCCCATTACCAATAAAGAGTGTTCTCATATTCCCATTCTTATTATATAATCTCATATACACATCCTATATCCAATGGATGAGCATTCATATATACCTACCCATATATTATAAATATTCCAACATATTATATTAGTAGTGGGATATTATTTTTAGTATATTCTTGTGACCATTAAGGGCAATCCCATATTCCTTCTCTCACTAATATTGTAATAGATCATTGGTGTATCCCAAATATCACTCAAGGGAGGACTCATGTACCCACTCCCATTAAAGAGGATATTTATCATATCCAAACAAAAAATGAATAATAATATCAAGATCATATTACCATTCCAACTAGATTTCACTAACATTCCCCAACAGTCACTTCAAGGCAAGCTCATATCCTTTCCAATACCCCAGAATATCATTAGAATGTTCTAAAAATTGATCAAGAGAAATCTCATATTCCTTATATCTATAGAAAACATCAACAATATTTTCTATAAATAACATATTTTCAAGCTTACATTCTTTACTACATGTTCTAGGAGCATTGAAAAATACTAGTGGCACCTACTGAAGAGTAGGCTCATATTTCTATCCTCACCTAGAAATATTGTCAGAAAGTTTAGATAGTGAATGGATACCATAAGAAATATCATATTCTCGGTCTTTATAATTCTTTAAAATCATTTCTAAATATTTCTATAATCACCTAAGAGAGTCGTAAATATATTCTAATGATAGGTATGAGGTCTTCTAGGATAGTTACTTTTCATTAATGTTGTTGTCCATACTATGTGACTCTAATTATAACCATGCTTCAAAACTTGGTCTCCTTTTGAAGACTAGGAAAAGGATAAACCCATTAAAATGACACATTGAAAACCAAATGGGCACCAAGGCCTGACTTGGATTCAAATTCTAAAAAAGAAACAAACATCAAAATGAGAACCATCCAAGAGTTACCACAGAGGTCCTCCCCATGACACATACATCAAAAACCATGTAGGTCCTCCCTATAATACTGGATATGGAGACCTTTAATAGAGTACAAGCCATAAAATTTCATCCCTATTGTGGTAAATATGTTTATTTATGGAATATTTGGGATAAGATCATTTATTTACAAATTTGATGAAAATTCTAGTTTTACCTTTTTAAAAGTCACTATAGTCTTTCAAACATAAATATTCTAATATGACTTATTTGAAATTAAAATTTTGTAAAATTTTTCCTTACTTAATGGAATAAAAATTTTATTCATGGAACTAGAGATAAATTGTGCATTTTGATGGAGTTAATGGGCTATTAAGTCAAAGGTGGGCTGGACACGCCAGTTTGGAAATCACAATAGTCTTTGGGCCATATCTTCTTCATCCATTCATGGATTGAGCCCAAATTTTGAGAGGAGATCAGAATCCCAATTTACAAAAAATTATCCTTCTGTATGGACAACTAATTAACTAGTTTGGAGGTAAAATGGGATGTTAAATTTGGATTAAAATATTTATCCGAGATTCCCCATTCACACTTGAAACCAATTTGAACCTAGCCTCGCCAACACTCTATAAATTTGTGTTTTCACTCTTTGGGATGGTTGGTTGAGGTTTTGGGAAGGTTTGGACGAATGTTTGGATCTTGTAATTATTTAAATCCTCTTGGAATAAGTAAATATTTATGCGTAGATATCTTCCAAGAAGAATCTCATCTCCCACCTCCACTTTGTGTTTCATTGTTTTCATGTTTGTAATTTGATTTTTTCTTCCATATATCTTTTGTATTATTCTATTTTTATCTTAATATTTTAATTATTCAGTCTGGAATCAAGAGTAGAAACAATATTGGGTTATACCCTTTCTAAACCTTTTCATTTGCATAACGTTTCTACGATGACTACACCACCCATAGAAGAGTATTTTTTTTAGTAATCAATCGACCTCTATCCTTATTCATTAATTTATTTTGAATAAATTATATAATGTAATTAAAATAATATGATCTATTAATTGAGTTTTTAATTTAATTAAAACTAAGTAAGCAATTGAACAATTAACACAAAACATGCGAGGTCAAGAATTGTGTGAATTGTGAGAGTGCAACCTTAATCGGTAATACAAAACCACATGTAATCAATTTGTAGAGTTAAAATATAATCCCTAAACTTAATTAATTAAAATTTATAGATAGGGAATGTGCATTAATTTACCGTTTATCTTAAGATAACCTTAGAACATCAATCAAAGCAGGGTGCTGTGATTGCATGTTCCGAAGTTAGCCTAAGGTTAAATTCACTTCATCTTTGTGGTAAAGTTAATTCTCATAGGGTTTGGGATTTAAAAAATTAAGGGATCATAATTAAGTGGATATTAATTTAAATAATAATGATTAATAAATTATTGAAGAGGTATAGTTAGACCTATTACACTTTCTAAAAATAGTTTTCTAAAAAAACATCTTCTTGTTGTGCTTTGTTAATAAACTTTCATTTCAAAAACAAAAACTAAAAAAATGAAATTTTATTCAAGAATACTTCTTCTTATTCTATTATAAATATAAAACCACCCCCATAATTATTAAGTGTCCTGTTTTTGTTATTTTCTTTTATTTTCAAAGTACCTTTATTTAGTTGTTTTAATTACTACCTCTTGAGAGATGACCTAGGCTAGCCACCCTACTACACCTAAATAACCCAAAACTAAATATCATTTGAGAGTACCCATGACAAAAACTTTAAAATTGGTTCCATTTATATGTATTCAAGTAATTATTTCAACCAATTAGAGGTATTTATTTTATTCTACATTTTATTATCTTCTTCTCTTCTTTATTCCTTCTTTACCCAATCAGAATGTTTTTTTCTTCTTTTATTTTCTTCTTCTTCTTCTTCTTTTTGGATCATCAAATCAAACTTATGATTTTTATTTTATTATGGTACCCTTTAATTATTTTTATTTTTATATGATTTATGACACAAACTAATCCTGAGGATCTTTTAGATCTTGACCCTGAGATTAAACGTAGCCTTTAGTCTTGAATTCAACATTATCAGTCTACGAGAAGTTTCAAAATTAAACCAGTTGGAGAATTCCTCAATTACGGGAACAAAAAAATTGGTAACTCTTCCAAATCAAACCTAAAATAAGAACCAATGGCTGAAAATAATGTAAATTAACTTAATAGAACCATTTGAGAATTGGTTGAACCAGATATTAATTATCAACCAAACTGTACTGCATACCCAAACCTCAAATCAAACTTTGAATTGAAATATGGGTTAATTCACCTTCTTCAAAAATTTCATGGATTATCTGCTGAGGATCCAAAAATAAACTTAAATAATTTAATGTGGTTTTCTCAACCTTTAAACCGAGAAATGTATCTAAAGATAATATAAAACTAAGAGCATTCCCATTTTCAGTTGATGGAGCTACAAAGGATTAGTTGTATTATTTACAACCTAACGATGTAACATGTTGGAATGATTTGAAATGTCTTTTCTTGCAAAGATTTTTTCCAACATAAAGGACCACTTCCATTTTTAAGGAGATCTCTAGGATCAAGAAAGCATAAGGGAAGTCAATATATGAGTACTGGGAGCAATTCAATAAGTTGTGTGCAAGATTCCCAAATAACTAAATCAATGAGAAACCCCCTCATCCAATACTTCTATGAAGGAATCACCCCTATGGAGAGAATCATGGTGGATTCCATGGCTAGAAGAGCATTGGTGGACAAGACACCAGTAGCTACACATGCGTTGATTGACAAAGTGGCCCAAAACTCCCAAAAATTTGGCGATCTAGGTACACTATATGTCAAGGGAGTACATCAGGTATGTCATTCTTCTCTTGAAATTCATTTAATTAACACCAAGTTGGAAGAATTGACCACTATAGTGAGGAATATTTCTTGGGATAAAAAGACATACCAACCCACTCCTTCAAGGACTTGTGGCATTTGCACTGAAAAAAGCCACCAAACTAACTGTTTCCCCCTATTATAAGAGATAGAGGAATGCGATGCCATATTTATTGGGAGACCATATCATTAGCAACAATATACACATTCCCAAAAAAAGTTTTATTCATTTACACCAGCATACAACCAAGGGTGGAAGGATCAATCAGACATGAGGTGTGACTTTGGACAAAAACAAAGGCCCAATTTTTAACAAAATTTTTAGTAGCCTCCAGCTTACCAACATGGTTTACAACAACCCCAAAGGAGATTTGAATCCCAATAATCAAAAATAAAACAAAAAGGGACGTATCAATGAAAGTTAGATTCTAATACTGATGATCATTTGAAACAAATTGTTCGTAATCAACAAAATGAGTTGAAGAGTCAAGGTTCGGAGTTGAGGGAGTTGAAGACTCAAATGAGCCAGATTTCCATTGCCCTCTATAAAAGGGTAAGTAAGAATTATGGAAATATACCTTCCCAACCTACTCTAAATCCTAAGGGTAATTTCAGTTCCATCAAATTTAGAAGTGGGGAGCAAACAATTGATATATCTGCACCTATCTTTCCACTGAGATTCACATCAAATTCGTAGAATCCCCATTCAAAACCAACCAATGAACAACCCAAGGAGAAAGATAAAGGTAAGAAAAATATTAATGATGTTCCTCCTAAACCCCTTCCATTTCGAAATAGAGTTGTAAAAACCAAGAATATTTATTAATAAGCAATGAAAAAAGATTTTTTGGACACATTCAAGAGTCTTGAGATCAACATCCCTCTACTTGAAGCCATCAGGAAAATACCAAGGTATGAAAAATTCTTAAAAGAACTTTGTACCAATCGAAGAGGGATCAAGGGAAATGAGTGGATAAATCTTGGAAGGAATGTTTCATCACTCATTACACCAACTCTAGCAATTCCAACAAAGTTCAAGGATCCCAGGCCATTCACCATCCCATTCATTATAGGGTAGTTGCACTTTTCTGATGCTCTTTTTGATTTAGGAGATTCTATAAATGTGATACCTCACTCTGTATTCTCTTCTTTACAGGTTGGTGAGTTGAAACCAATGAGAGTACTGGTGTAGTTAACGAATAGAGATATGACATATCTAGTGGGAGTTCTTGAGGATGTACTTGTCTGGGGTAAGAGACATTATATTTCTAGCAGATTTATACATGTTTAAAATGGAGGAAGATTAGGTAAGTTCACATTCTCCCATTATCTTAGGTAGGCCCTTCCTCCAAATGGATAAAACTATCATAAATGTCCATGAGGGAACAATTTCCATGGAGTTTATAGATTAAGTTGTTATATTTAATATTATGTACTCCAAGAAGTACCCCTCTGAGGACCATTCTGATTTTGTTATATCCCATTTTGAAACACCAAATAAAAACCCCATGGAATTTTATTGTCCTATGATAAGTGAGATTCTGAGTATTTTTTCTAGTTTTATGTCTACGAGTACTTCCACACCCATTTCTAATGCACAAGAATCTCTTAGATTTGATTTTGAAATGGATTCATATTCTGATTTTGATCATGTTCAATATGATTAGGACATGTTGTTGAGTATGCTGATGGATTTGATTAATTATTATCTGATTTTGATGATGTTTATTATGATGATGATGTTATACGTGCACATATTTCAGTTCCTTAAATGTTTCCATCTATACATCACCACCTTCATTGGAGCTCAATCCATTTCCACCAAATCTCAAATACTCATTATTGTTAAGTGGTGAGAGATTACCTGTTATAATTTCTATTAATATTCCTTTTGAATATGAAGAAAAACTTTTGAATATTTTGAGGGAGAACATTAGGTAAATCAGGGGGACCTTGAATGAAATATTAGGTATTATCCCCTCTATTTTTATGAATAGGATTATTTTAGAGGATGAGGTTAAACCGGTTAGCGAGCCACAAAGGAGACTCAATCCAACACTTTTTGAGGTTGTTAAAAAAGAGGCTGAAATATTTCTTATGTAACGACCCGAAATTTTGAATAAATATTGTTTCCTAATTTATGTGTTATTTTTATACTCAACAAAAATGTTTCATTTGATAACATGAGTATAATTAAAATGAGATTGTTGGGTTTTGATTGTTATATGACCATTGGTCAATATGACCGTTGGAAACTAAACGTTTTGATTATTGTCTCTAAATACAAGTAATCTTGGTTAATTATTATAGAAAGAAGATTCGATGGCCTCACCCAGTAGTCTTGGACCGATCGAAGCCCATCTAATAGAACTTGGGAAGGAGGTAGCACCACTGGGCTTTACTCTGGACCAAACCCAAGCCGAACTTCATTGTGTGAAGCTAGAACAGAATCACCTTTGTGAGAAGTTCAAACTGATAGAAATTACTACTCGTGCGATGTTGGTCGAGCCTCTCTCAGATTCTCTCACATTAGCACACCTTACACTTAGGTCCTATGCTGGTCTGATAAGGGGCTATGTAAGGATACCGTAACTACCTTGTGTAATCCTTTTTTTAAATAAAAATTGGGATTTCTTCTTATGATGATGTTTATGAATTTTTAAATGACCGGATAAATATAGTATGCATATTTTTGATGAATTTTAGAAAAAGGATATTTTAAAAATGTTTATGTAAAACTTAAATAATTAAAAATGTGTAATGATTTTCAAAAAATGGTCTTCTACAATTATGTTCAGTACGAAATTTAGAGTCTAATAAGATCAACTTGATTTTTGATGAATAATAAATTATTAATAGTGATTTTATGATTAGGATTAGTAATGTGTCCAAATGGATTAGTAATATCACTTAAATAAAGTATTAATATAATCTAGGCACCTTGATTAAGTAATGTGATTCAATAAAATGGTTAAATAACGGTTTCATAAATTATTATTCAAGTATTAGTTTTTTCGAGTGAATAGTGTTTTTTAATTAAAAATTAAATTAAAAATATTTAAAAAATTATTTTTATAAAATGGATTTCATTTTTGAACTCAGAGCACCGATATTATGTTATGGTAATTTTTGGGGTTTTTTTCTGAAAAAATGAATTTTCGGTGAATAGTGTATTTATTTAAAAAATAAATTAAAAATTATTTAGAAAATTATTTTTATAAAATGGAGTTCATTT
This sequence comes from Viscum album, assembly GCA_963277665.1. Lineage (NCBI taxonomy): Eukaryota > Viridiplantae > Streptophyta > Magnoliopsida > Santalales > Viscaceae > Viscum > Viscum album. Next base: position 1,498,321,284 of record OY728142.1, read on the forward strand.
TTGAAATCATATCGTTGATATTTGATTAAAGTGAAATTTTGGGATCTTTCTGAGAAAGTTGAGTGAATAGTAAAAATACAGTTTTAGGGTTTCAGTATGTTTAATGACATCATAACTGTGTCATGATGATATCATGAGATATTTTAAGGGATGGTCGACCAAAGGTGATAAATTATTGTATGGGGGGGCCCATTTGGCCTAACTTCATGGGAAATATCTTGGGAGAGCACATGGTTTTGAGAAAACCACTTTTGAGGTGTCCCTTGGCCATTAATGCCTTGTCCCCTCACTTTCCCTATAAATACCAAACCATCCTCTCAACAATTTCGACTCCCCACTCTCCCCCAATGAAGTTCTGGTCTCATTACCTCCTAAGGAGTCCTCCCAAGGTGCCCTCAAGCCCTCAAGGTCTCAACCTTTGAGTTTTAAGAGTTATGTTTTAAGGTAAGGGATCCGACCTCTCTCTTCTTTTCAAGTAATCTCTTTTATGTCATTCCTTTTATGCTCCATGTTCTTATGTTGGAGGATGTTCTTTTATACTCCTCTTACTGCCCTTTTCATGTTCATATAATGAGATATCCCCTCTTACTCTCATTATTTCGTTTTATGAAGTTTTAAGTGGCGTCGTTAGGCTGTCAAAATTTTTGTAACGGATTCTTTCTCCCTTATCATTTTTCAAGATATATTTTCATGTAAAGTATTTCAAGCTCCTTTTTATTATGTTGGGGTATTATCTCTAAATTTATCATACTGGTATTTCATAATAATATGATTAGAGACCCCATTTGATCTCTTCAATTCAGTATTTTGACGTTTTAAGTGGCGCTGTTAGGCTGCCGAATTTTTAAGTGGTTCTTTCACCTTTCTCCTTTTTCAAAGTTCTAATTCCATGTCAAGTCTTGAAAGTTCCTTTTTAATATGTTGGGGTATGATATCTAAATTTATCATACTGATATTTTATGATCATATGATGAGAGACCCCATTTGATCTCATCAATTCATTTTTGTTGAAGTTTAAGTGGCGCCGTTAGGCTGCCGAATTTCTAAGGGGTTCTTTCACCCTTCTCATTTTCAAGATCTACTTTCATGTCAAGTCTTTCAAGTTTCTTTTTATTATGTTGGGGTATGATATCTATATCTATCATACTGATATTTTATGTTCATATTATGAGAGACCCTATTTTATCTCATCAATTCATTTTTTGTTGAAGTTTAAGTGGCGCCGTTAGGCTGCTGAATTTCTAAGGGGTTCTTTCACCTTTCTCGTTTTCAAGATCTACTTTTATGTCAAGTCTTTCAAGTTCCTTTTTATCATGTTGGGGTATTATCTATATATATATAATACTGATCATTTATTTTCATATGATGAGAGACCCTATTTGATCTCGTTAATCCATTTTTGGAAGTTTTAAGTGACGCCGTTAGGCTGCCGAATTCTCATAAGAGAAATCTTATTTTTGTCTTCCTTTCAAGTTCTCCATTTCATATGGTATATCATTAAAATTTCATTACCATGTTCTTAAATACTTTATATTATGGTCCCCTAATGTTTTATGGATCATTTATGAGTGGGTGACCCATTTCCCCTCTCTTTCCAATGTTTTCTAAAACCCTGTAACGTAGCCGTTATGCTGCAGAATTTTCGTCTCAAAATTCCTCTCTCTTTTTCTAAAAATTATTTTATGTTTTTAATTGAATACTCAAATCTCTTATTTCTACAGGGGTATTCACATATATATCAAAATTTTCTATTTTAAATTCTGGGATTTACATACATGATACCCGTTTTCCCTTTCCGTGGGTTTAAAGTGACATAAAGATCATGTCTTTAAAGCAGTTTTTAAAACGTTATGATTATGAAATGAAACCCATTTATTTTATGCTATATTGGTTGTTTATGAAATGATTGATGATTATTTATGTGTCTCACATGATAATAAAGACATGTCAAGGGTGCGATAGCACTCCAATTCATTGGGTAAAGACTTAATCTCTAGAGATGACTTTTTAGACTGATACCTTGGTGAATAACCTTGGTAATTTTTAATGAAACCTTGGGGATGGACCTGGGTGAAACGAAATGATTGTCAATATTAAATATTTCAGCCACATATTAAAGTTATTAAAAATTTTATTTTTATTATGATATATCTCATGATTTCTTTCTCATGCCTTAAAGTTCTTTTCATGACCTTATTGAAGTATCTCAAGTTCACATGTAAAATGTTTCTCTTGTTTCCCTTACTGGGCCTTCTGCTCACCCTTTCTTTTGATGTATGTACCTAGGTTATGTGATGCAGTAATAAACCTAGGATGAACATGAGGAGAATAATTTCAAGTATTTAAGAATAATGTTTTATGTTTTCATGTTTTAAGTTTCTGGTTTCCAAGACACTAAACCTTAAAGATCCTCGGTTTTGTAAAATGTAATGAAAGTTTATGGGATAAAAAGGCAGGATGATATAGTTGGTATCAAAGGATGGTTTAGTTATTTGTGGAAATTAGGATATGAAAACTTTAAGAATAATCCTATATAAAAGTTTATATATAGGAAATCTTCCTGGTATTTTGGTGAGTATTGAGTAATGGGTTTCCAAGCAAATACATCTCTGTCTAGATACGAGCAGGTAGAGGTGGCTCTGGCATAGATGTACATAGGGGTAAAACATGAAAACACCGCTTTGAGATAGACTCAAATGGGAACTGGTACACGACAACGGGCCTTGCTGCACTCTTGGTTACGACACTCCCGGGGGATATGCTTTGGTAACTTCATAAGCTTAGTATGAACCATTATTAAAGGAACAAGGATAAAACAAAATAAAGATTCACATAAGAATATATGACCATGGATAACCTAGTTTGAAACCTAGGGGATCACAAGTTAGGGTATACTTTTCTTCTACACGTTATCCTTATATGCTTTAAGCTCCTTTTCATGATTATTGGTTAAGTATTTAAGCCTCTAATTATACTTTCTTTTCTTAGTTAATGATGAGAAATGGAAGAACATGTCCCAAAAAACAATGTGATAGGAAATGCAACGATTTCCATATTAATATGACAGTGATGATTAGGGGATTAAAAGATGATTATTATTTTGGAAGACATTCACTATTTTTGGGACCCTATATGATCCAGGTAAATAGACTACTACATTATTTTCATTGAGGAGTAAGGTTGACTTATATTTTTAAGAATCGATGAATTTAAGGTGGACTTATAGTAATTTAGGTTACTTATGGGAATGATTAACCTATCTTGGGTAAAATATGTTTAGGTTAAATACTTTTGTTATAAGATGTTAGGAGTGGTTGATGTTGTTTGGAGATGAACAATGAAGTTTATTTTGGAGGACTATGTTATCAAATCCTTCTTGTATTTGGGTTTCAATCTTAGTTTGGTTTATTTTGAGGAATTTTAAGGACCGTTATTTATGGAATGGTCTATTATGAACATTGGGTAGTACCATGGAACTTTGAAGATTTAAAATTAGTTTCCATTCCTATGGGATTTTTTTGAAGAGTTGTTTTACCTTACCCTTTCTGTTTTTGGGATAATGTTTAAAGATAGAAGAAATATATAGTTAATCTTTTGTGGATTATGTGATTCTCTAGAAGACGATTCTTGTGTTTTGATGAGACCAAGTAGTTTTGAATGCTCATCATTTGGAGAAAATACTAGTTTTGGTAGAAACTTATTAAAGGATGAAACCCTACTTGAAGGTAGGTATATTTTCTTATGTTTTTGTTCTATGTAGTAAATGAATTCCTCAAAATTATGAAAAGGAATGTAAAACAAAAACATTGTTGGTTTACATTTCCTACTAGGTAATCAAATAACGTTTGCACACATCATAAGTTTGGGATTTTCTTATAGTTAACTTTCTCCTAATATTTTTTCTATCACTCTCCCTCAAAACTTGACCCATTGTTTTCTCCTCCATGTCCATGTTTTCCTACATTGAATCCTAATGTGGGTTAACTCGGGTGACCTTTGTACTTCCCTTTCTTTCTTTTAAAGTAATAGTTTTACTGACTCCTTTTCCGATGTGATACTTTCGATGAAATTTCAAAACCCAATTTTAAAAATTGCGAGGACGCAATTTCTTAAGGGGGGAAGATTGTAACGACCTGAAATTTTGAATAAATCTTGTTTCCTAATTTATGTGTTATTTTTATACTCAATAAAAATGTTTCATTTGATAACATTAGTATAATTAAAATGAGACCATTGGGTTTTGATTGTTATATGACCATTGGTCAATATGACCGTTGGAAACTAAACATTTTGATTATTGTCTCTAAATACAAGTAATCTTGGTTAATTATTATAGAAAGAAGATTTGATGGCCTCACCCAGTAGTCTTGGACCGATCGAAGCCCATCTAACAAAACTTGGGAATGAGGTAGCACCACTGGGCTTTGCTCTGGACCAAACCCAAGCCGAACTTCATCGTGTTAAGCTAGAACGGAATCACCTTTGCGAGAAGTTCAAACTGATAGAAATTACTACTCGTGCGATGTTGGATGAGCCTCTCTCAGATTCTCTCACCTTATCACACCTTACACTTAGGTCCTATGCTGGTGTGATAAGGGGCTATGTAAGGAGACCGTAACTGCCTTGTGTAATCCTTTGTTTTAAATAAAAATTGGGATTTCTTCTTATGATGATGTTTATGATTTTTTAAATGACTGGATACATATAATATGCATATTTTTGATGAATTTTAGAAAAAGGATATTTTAAAAATGTTTATGTAAACCTTAAATAATTAAAAATGTGTAAAGATTTTCCAAAAATGGTCTTTTACAATTATGTTCAGTACGAAATTTAGAGTCTAATAAGATCAAATTGATTTTTTATGAATAGTAAATTATAAATAGTGATTTTATGATTAGTATTAGTAATGTGTCCAAATGGATTAGTAATCTCACTTAAAGAAAGTATTAATATAATCTACGCATCTTGATTAAGTAATGTGATTCAATAAAATGGTTAAATAACGGTTTCATAAATTATTATTCAAGTAATAGTTTTTTTCGAGTGAATAGTGTTTTTTAATTAAAAATTAAATTAAAAATATTTAAAAAATTATTTTTATAAAATGGATTTCATTTTTGAACTCAGAGCACCGATATTATGTTATGGTAATTTTTGGGGTTTTTTCTGAAAAAATGAATTATCGGTGAATAGTGTATTTATTTAAAAAATAAATTAAAAATTATTTAGAAAATTATTTTTATAAAATGGAGTTCATTTTTGAAATCAGAGCATTGATGTTTGATTAAGGTGAAATTTTGGGATCTTTCTGAGAAAGTTGAATTTTCAGTGAATAGTAAAAATACAGTTTTAGGGTTTCAGTATGTTTAATGACATCATAACTGTGTCATGATGATATCATAAGATATTTAAAGGTATGGTCGACCAAAGGTGATGAATTATTGTATGGGGGCCCCATGTGGCCTAACTTCATGGGAAATATCTTGGGAGAGCACATGGTTTTGAGAAAACAACTTTTGAGGTGTCCCTTGGCCATTAATGCCTTGTCCCCTCACTTTCCCTATAAATACCAAGCCATACTCTCATCCATTTCGACTCCCCACTCCCCCCAACGAAGTTCTGGTCTCATTACCTCCCGAGGAGTCCTACCAAGGTGCCCTCAAGCCCTCAAGGTCCCACCCTTTGAGTTTTAAGAGTTACGTTTTAAGGTAAGGGATCCGACCTCTCTCTTCTTTTCAAGTAATATCTTTTATGTCATTCCTTTTATGCTCCATGTTCTTATATTGGAGGATGTTATTTTATACTCCTATTACTTCCCTTTTCATGTTCATATAATGATATATCCACTCTTACTATCATTATTTCGTTTTATGAAGTTTTAAGTGGCGTCGTTAGGCTGCCGAAATTTTTGTAACAGATTCTTTCTCCCTTCTCATTTTTCAAGATATATTTTCATGTAAAGTATTTCAAGTTCATTTTTATTATGTTGAAGTATGATATCTAAATTTATCATACTGATATTTTATGATCATATGATGAGAGACCCCATTTGATCTCTTAAATTCAGTATTTTGACGTTTTAAGTGGCGCCGTTAGGCTGCTGAATTTTTAAGTGGTTCTTCCACCTTTCTCCTTTTTCAAAGTTCTAATTCCATGTCAAGTCTTGAAAGTTACTTTTTAATATGTTGTGGTATGATCTCTAAATTTATCATACTGATATTTTATGATCATATGATTAGATACCCCATTTGATCTCATCAATTCATTTTTGTTGAAGTTTAAGTGGCGCCGTTAGGCTGCCGAATTTTTAAGGGGTTCTTTCACCCTTCTCATTTTCAAGATCTACTTTCATGTCAAGTTTTTCAAGTTCCTTTTTATTATGTTGGGGTATGATCTCTATATCTATCATACTGATCTTTTATGTTCATATTATGAGAGATCCTATTTGATCTCATCAATTCATTTTTTTGAAGTTTAAGTGGCGCCGTTAGGCTGCCGAATTATTAAGGGGTTCTTTCACCCTTCTCATTTTCAAGATCTACTTTCATGTCAATTCTTTCAAGTTCCGTTTTATAATTTTGGGGTATTAACTCTATATCTATCATACTGATCATTTATTTTCATATTATTAGAGACCCTATTTGATCTCGCCAATCCATTTTTGGAAGTTTTAAGTGACGCCGTTAGGCTGCTGAATTCTCATAAGAGAAATCTTATTTTTATCTTCCTTTCAAGTTCTTAGTTTCATATGGTATATCATTAAAATTTCATTACCATGTTCTTAAATCCTTTATATTATGTTCCCCTACTGTTTTATGGATCATAGATGAGTGGGTTACCCATTTCCCCTCTCTTTCCAATGTTTTCTAAAACCCTGTAACGTAGACGTTATGCTGCAAAATTTTCATCTCAAAATGCCTCTCTATTTTTCTAAAAATTATTTTATGTTATTAAGTGAATACTCAAAGCTCTTATTTCTATAGGGGTATTCACATATATATCAAAATGTTCTATTTTAAATTCTGGGATTTACATACATGATACCCGCTTTCCCTTTCCTTGGGTTTAAAGTGACATAAAGATCATGTATTTAAAGTAGTTTTTAAAACGTTATGATTATGAAATGAAACCCATTTCTTTTATGCTATATGGGTTGTTTATGAAATGATTTATGATGATATATGTGGCTCACATGATAATAAATACATGTCAAGGGTGCGCCCAGATAGTGCTCCAATGCATTGGGTAAAGACTTAATCTCTAGAGATGACTTTTTAGACTGATACCTTGGTGAATAACCTTGGTAAATTTTAATGACACCTTGGGGATGAACCTGGGTGAAACGAAATTATTGTCAATATTAAATGTTTCAGCCACATCTTCAAGTTATGAAAAATGTTATTTTTATTATGATATATCTCATGATTTTTTTTCTCATGCTTTAAAGTTCTTTTCATGACCTTATTGAAGTATCTCAAGTTCACATGTAAAATGTTTCTCTTGTTTCCCTTACTGGGCCTTCTGCTCACCCTTTCTTTTGATGTATGTCCCCAGGTTATGTGATGCAGTAATGAACCTAGGATGAACATGAGGAGAAGCCTTTCAAGTGTTTAAGAAGAATTTTTTATGTTTTCATGTTTTAAGTTCCTGGTTTCCAAGACACTAAACCTTAAAGATCCTCAGTTTTGTAAAATGTAATGAAAGTTTATGTGATAAAAAGGCAGGATGATATATCTTAAGGTAGGTATAATATATCACATTTAATATTACTAGTGGGTGAGTCCTATTTAGGTTTTACCTAAGAAAATTGGTGTTACTTTTGTTAAAAATTATAAAGAGGAGTTAGTTCTAATGAGGGTGCAAACAGTTGGTGTGTGTGTATTGATTATAGGAAATGAAATCATTCCACTTTCAAGGACTATTTCCCCTACCATTTATTGATCAAATGATTGAGAGACTAACTGGGAAGATGCATTATTGTTTCTTGGATGGATTTTATGGACATTTTCAGGTTCCTATAGCTCTAGAGGATCAGGAGAAGACTACATTCACCTATCCCTTTGGCACATTTTCCTACTGGAGGATGTCATTTGGACTTTTCAATGCCCTAGGTACCTTCCAGAGATGTATGGTGAGTATTTTTTCTGATTTTATTGAGACTTGCATGGAGGTATTTATGGATGACTTTACAGTGTATGAGTCTTCATTTTATGATTTTATCTCTAGTTTGGGAAAGGTTTTGAATCGTTGTATTGAGAATAATCTGGTCTTGAACTTTGAAAAGTGTCATTTTATGGTAGATCATGGAATTGTATTAGGGAATGTAGTGTCAAAACATGGGATAGAGGTTGATAGATCTAAGGTAGATATTATTTCATCCTTACCATATCCTTCATGTGTGCGTGATGTTAGATCTTTCCTAAGGAATATAGGATTTTATCGGTGCTTCATCAAAGATTTTAGTAAGATTGCTCTTCCTATGTCACGATCACATCAAAACGATTCTGATTTTGTGTTTAATGATTCTTGTAGGACTTCTTTTGATGAGATAAAGAAGTGTTTGACCATTCCACTGATCATATAACCCCCATGGTGGGATCTTCCTTTTGATATTATGTGAGATGCCTCCAACTCTGCGGTTGGAGCTGTCTTATCTCAAAGGGTGGAGAGATGCTCACATGTGATTGCATATGCATTGAGAACATTGAATTCAGCCTAATAAAACTACACTACCACATAAAAGGAGTTTCTTGTTGTTGTATTTTCTTTAGATAAATTCTGTTCATATTTATTGGGCTCTAAAGTAGTTGTTTTTTTGACCATGCAGCACTGAGGTACCTCTTGAAGAAGACAAATGAAAATCCCATACTAATCTGATGGATTCTCCTTATTCATGAATTTGAAATTGAGATAAAGTACAATAATGGGCCATAAAACCTAGTGGCGGACCACGTGAGTAGGATTACTCACACACTAGAGGATAACACCTTACACCAGGTACCACTTTGGGAAATTTTCCCCGATGAGCATCTTTATTCCATTTCAGGTACGCATCCTTGGTATGATAATTTAGTTAACTTCCTTTTCTTCTATGAAATTATGGAAAATTTAAAGAAACATCAAGTCCAAAAGTTAAATAGCGATTCTAGATTTTATGCGTGGTATGATCCCTACTTATGGTGCATGTGTAGTGACCAAGTTATTAGGAGATGTGTTCCTGATCATGAGTATGAGTCTGTTATGCAATTCTATCATATAATTTCTTGTGGTGGAAACTTTGGAACCCAATGGATAAGCTAGGAAAGTCTTGGACTCTAGATTGTATTGGCCTATTTTATTCTATAATTCTCATGTGTTTTTTATGTCATTCTCATGTTTCCAATACACTAGTAATATTTCTAGAAGACACAAGATTCCCCAACAACCCATATTATTTTGTGATATTTTTGATGTAGGGGGAATTGATCTTATGGTTCCTTTTCCTATTTCATTTTGTTTTCTGTATATTTTGGTTGTTGTAGATTATGTGAGCAAATGGGTGGAGGCTAAGGCCACCAAGACTAATGATTCTCATGTTGCTGTGGAATTTTTTAAAGAATAGATTTTTTGTAGGTTTGGAGTATCGAAGGCCATCATCAGTGACCAAGGGACACACTTTTGTAATCAGAATTTGGCTTCCCTCCTTTAGAAGTATGGGGTGACACACAAAACATCAACACCATACCACCCCAAACAAATGGCCATGCTAAGTTTTCAAATAGGGAGTTGATTTTTCTGGAGAAAACCATGCAGCCAAATAGGAAAGATTGGAGAAAGTTCTTGGATGATACATTGTGGGATTATATGACATCATACAAGACCCCCATCAGTATATCCCTATTTTTGATTGTTTTTGGGAAAGTGTGTCATCTCCCTATGGAAGTTGAGCATCAAGATTTTTAGGCTATAAAAAAATGCAACATGGATTTGTCCCAAGATGGAATCTAAAGGAAGATAAAAATTCAAGATCTTGAAGAGATTCAATTTTCTTCATATGATAACTCAAGTCTCTACAAGGAAATATCAAAAGTTTCTCCTGAAAAAATTATCCAAAAAAGAAAATTTCAAGTTGGAGAGAATGTATTGATCTATAGTTCACGACTGAAGCTGATGCCTAGTAAGTTGCATTCTAGGTGGTTATGTCCTTATATTGTGACTAATGTTTTTCATTATGGTGAAGTGGAGATCACACAAGAAGACACAATAAGTATATTTACAATCAATGGGAAATGTTTGAAGAAATACATAGAGGGACTTCCTACTGATGTAATGGATTTCATCACACTGCATGACCCCATAATCACTTGATCATATCAGGCTGTTCTTAACCTTTTCCTTTTCTATTCTTTGTCCTATTTAAAATTGTACATTTAATGTGCATATATAATCTCATGGGTTCACATTGAGTACAATTCAATATTTTATGTGTGTATGAGGGAACCTTTTAGTTTATTAATTTCAATTATTTTCCTATTTTTCAATGATTTTCAAAAAAAATTGTGTATTTTTCAAATTTTGTGTGTTTATTTTTTTATTTTTTATTTTTTTGAAAACTTTTGAGCTGAAATGATTCTCATCACCATTTTGAAATTCATATAAATAAGTGAAACTGCAAGAACCCGGTTTTTTCTGTGAAAGACTTTGGAATATTTTTGATAATATTCCAGAGTAGTGCCTTCAGACGGCGTGCGATTCCAAGCCCCGGAGTGGCCAGAATTAAATTTTCAGTGCGTTCACACTGGAAACGCAAAATAAGTGTGATAAATCCTAAAAGGTACACCAGATCAGGGATCCAAGTGTACGGATGGGTCCGAATTTGGGTTTTTACCCTAGGAACGACATAAAACTTGTCAGTGCGGGACGTTTGGACCCCTCGCCCGCTTCTGGAATGTTAAACGGATAAATTAATTAATTAATTTATTCGTGTAATGGTGAAACTCGAGTATCTCTTAAACGGTGGCTCAGATTGAGAAACCAAGGGCACCGTTGAGTTCGGAATGTGCCGTTTACCCTGAGAGGGGTATAAGTTTCACGGGCGCGAGCCGTTTGTGAAAAATGGCCCCAGGGTTGTTTTCGTAATTTAGCGGCTTCAGACGTTAAATTTTATAACTTTTGAATGGGGTCTCGGATTAAAATTTCGAGACCGCCGTTGTGCTTGGGAGGTGGTGTTCTCCCTAGGGGAGGCTCAACCTTGACTCCGTCGAGAGTTTCGGGCATGGGATAAATTGGGGGTTAGATTAATTAAATTTTAATTAATTTATTCCTTATTTAAACCCTAACCCCACCCCTCTCCTTCCTATTCCCCCTGGCAGCCCCTCCTCTCCATCTTCCACCTCCTCCCCCGGCAAGACAACTCCGGCAAGGCGCGGCTCCGACGGATCACGACGAAGCTCCGGGCGAAGCCCATCAAGGTAGGAGGTTTTGAGCGTTTTAAATTCCCGAACCATATTTCAACCTCACTTATATGTGTCAATTTGTCGTTTGATCTTTGAACAAACCCGTAGTTGCGTAGTAGTTTTTCTTAGCTTCCCATCGCCGGTCTCGGATCAAAAATTCGAGTTCCGAGGTGACCGCAACACTCCGCCGAAGATCAACGGGTTTGCTGTCCGTCCGACGGTTTTTGGGGCGTTCCGGCGAGGTATCACGGCGGTCCGGTGAACTAGCGCGGCGGTGCGGCGTTTCCGGGGCAGCGGAGGCGGCGGTGCAGCGGTGCTCCAGGCGGTTGTCGGCTGGGCTTCAGGTGGGAGACGGCGAAAGCGGCTGCAGGGCGTCGGCGCGAGTGGTGGTCGACGGCCGGGGTTGTGAGGCGCAGGCGGTCGGCGCCGACACGAGCGGAGGAGGTCGGCGAGCCTGTGGAGGCGATGCGCAAGGGTCGTGAGCCGCTGGGGGCGCCGAGCGGGAGCACCGGCCGGCTGTGCCGGCCAGTTGATGCAGCAGCATGGGTCGCAACGCGCGAACCTGCTCGGGAAACAGAGACCTGCCATCGGTGGACCTCCGCGGGGAAGAAGGCCGACCGGCCAGCGGCCGGTCGGTGGAAAAAAGAAAAAAAAGAAAAAAATATAATTAAGTTAATAATAATAATAATAATAATAATATTATTATTATTATGGAAATGATTTATGTTAATAAATCATAAACCTGGGGTCGGTTCCACGTGCCGTCAGTGGCGACGTATCCCTTAACTTGGGAGGAATATTTTGAGATCATTTCGGGAATTTTTAATTCCCGAGACGATGGGCCTCGGAGGCGCGACGCGTCTTAAAGTGGAATGTCGTTTTTCAGAGAATCTTGTTTTGAGCGGCGCAGACGCATCCGACGTCTGTTTTGAGCGCCGTCAGTGGAGTTCGGACCCTAGCACCAAGGCGGGGCTTTCCAGGGCCATTCCAGGCATTGAGGCCGAAGTTGAGGCACGGGCCCCACGACCCGTCTTTTGAGCTGCGTGCAGCTTTTAGCGGCTTTTTCCTCGGACGTCTGTTCAGGGTGTGTGAGCAGTCAATGTTGGGTGTTTTTCCGAGGGCATCACGTTGGAACAGTCTACCCGCTATAATTCTGCACGATGGTGTAGGCCCCCGCGAGGGCCGTTTCGGGAGTTGACGGTGATTTCCAGCTTTATCACCGGGTGACCGTTTTGGACAAGTGAGTAGTCCATTTTGTGTACTTTTTCGAGAGGATCGCAACAGTGTGATCCATTCGCTGAGTTTCAGGACCGGGATGCGGGTCCCACGTGGCACCGCTTGTGTGCGGTGCGCTGGGATGCACCTTTTTCTCCGGATATCCGTTGCACTCAAGTGAGTAGTGCTTTTGACGTGTTTTCCCAAGGAGATCGCAATGGTGTAATGTGCCCGACTGTTTTCGGAGCCGAGGCTCGGGATCGCGGGACGCCGTTTGGGCGTGAGGCGGTGTTGGCGACTTTTCCGTCGGATATCCATTGGAGGCGAGTAAGTAGTCGATCTCGCGTGTTTTTCTGCGAGGCTTACAACGGTGCGATCCGTTTGGTTGTGCGGAGCCTCTTGCGTGATCTTATGAACTGCAGAAGCATGGAGATGCTCCAGTGGTGGTTCGCCCAACCTTGTTTGTAGCGGACCCTTGGCGTGTGATAGTTCATTCAGGGGAGAGTGATATAAATGGTTCGTGATATGTGGTTGGTTGTGCCTCAGCCGATGAGGTGGCAGGTTGGAGTTTCTATGTCACACCTTCGCGTTTATGATGGGTGCCGTGTGCATGATAGCCTTTGGGCTGGGACGAGGTATACTCTGGGAGTATACGAGAGCGCCTGGAGGTACGTGTGGTTTGTACCTGAGGACGTTTGTGCGCTTGGTTGGGGTTGAATTGGGGTCGTACGTCGTGTGGGCCCCATGTGTGTGCCGTGATCTGCTTTGCGTACTTGACCTCTCACGACGTAGAGGGTCCCTCTGCGCTCGTTTGTTTGACCAGCAGGGTGGAGTTTCCCCTGGCCTGGTGCTCTTTTGTCTGACCAGCAGGGTTGAGTGGTCTCCCCCTGGTTTCGCTCTCGATGGATCGGCCGGTAGTGGTGATGGTGACACCCAGTGATGGAACAGGCGCTGATCCCCCTTTGGGTGAGTTGTACTGGAGTTGGGTGGTCATGCGATACCCACTACGTGTTCGGTTGGCCAGAGTTTTACCCTCCAGCGGGGCTAGGCAGTGGGTTACTCATCGACTTCTAGGGTTTACCCTCCAGCAGGGCTGGGCGGTGGGTTGCTCACTGATTTCTAGGGTTTACCCTCCAGCAGAGACTGGGCAGTGGGTCACCCGATGCTCTTAGGGTCTACCCTCCAGCAGAGACTAGGCAGTGGGTCACCCAATGCTATTAGGGTCTACCCTCCAGCAGGGTCTGGGCAGTGGGTCACCCGACGACCTCTTGGGGTCTACCCTCTAGCAGAGACTGGGCAGTGGGTCACCCGATGCTCTTAGGGTCTACCCTCCAGCAGCGACTGGGCAGTGGGTCACCCGATGCTATTAGGGTCTACCCTCCAGCAGGGCTGGGCAGTGGGTCGCCCGTCGTCTAGCTCCAGGTCTACCCTCCATCACGGCTGGATAGTGGGTCGCCTGTCGACTTATTCCAGGTCTACCCTCCAGTGGGGCTGGGCAGTGGGTCGCCTGATGATATGTTAAGGTCTACCATTCAGCAGGGATGGACAGTGGGTCGCCTGATGAATGTGTTATGGTTTACCCTCCAGTAGGGTTGGGCAGTGGGTCACCTGATATCTGGTTATGAATTACCCTCCAGCAGGGCTGGGTAGTGGGACACCTATTGGCATCCAGGCTCAGTCCTTTCTACTAGGCTAACCTGTGGCTTTCCTCCATGATTACCGGAGCGGGACCCTTGGTTGTATGGGTCGGTGATGGAATGGCTTTGACTTTGAGGAGACCTCTCGACTGCGGGGTAGTGACGAGTTGTGATTTGACGTTCCCCCAGAACTCTCGAGTACGAGGGGCGCTTTCCCCATCGAGACGCATTCTTGTGACGCGATCTAAAACCGTGCGGGCGAGTCAGTGCCGCCCAAAGCGGATAGTGTCGAAGTGCGGTGATTGAGCCCCTTGGCTTGCAGTTCGGGGTAGACGTGAGGGATGCTGGGCGACGATGATGGTGTTTACTTCTAGGACTATAGGCGACTCTTTTCTTGGGCTGAGCTACGGGACAGAGATCCCCTTACAACGTTGTTCGGGCTTCTTGTTGAGCATATAGACTTGTATATACCTTGTTCTAGTACCAATTTCTTGGGCTTGGTTACTCTCCTTCCAGGAGAGGCGAAGACGCGCGAGGTATGCCATGTGATTTCCGTGTCTAGCTTCTCGTGGTTGGATGAGTCTACTCTCCTGCTATAGGTAGCGAAGACTCAACGGGAAGTTCATCTTCTCACCATTTCCATCTCCTTGTTCCTGGATGAGTTTACCTTCTTTCCTCTTGTTGGGTTGAGCTGGACTCTTTACTGTACTCTTTACTGCACTCCTTGTTGTGCTCCTTTACTTTTCCTGTTCGCTCTACTGCTCACACTTCGGTACCTCCTTTGTTGCTCCCTCGAGCCTTCGGGGTATCCTACTGAGTATTTTTATACTCACCCCTGCTTGGGATTTTCCCGCACTTGGTGTGCCCTTACAGACGATGAACAGGTTGGTCGTGACCTCAGTGGAGCATATGAGCTTGGGAGATTGGACCGCGTGCGGTGGTCGTGGCCAGGATCCAGGTGGGAGACCCGTCAGCTGTTCCTTTTTGTTTACCTATTGCCGGGTTGTGGCACCTTTTCTGGTTCGGCGTGTGTTTTGACCCTTTTCCTTTTTCATCACTTTACTTGTATCTTTTAGAGGTCGATGCACATTGCGGTTTATTTATAACAGTTGTCCTTTTTTACTCTGCTTGTTCTTCCTTTTACTCTGCACTGTTGCATTGAGTTTGCTGCGTGTGTGTGTACAGGTACTTAGGCAAAGGCCTCCCCAAGTTATTGTGCCTTTGGCGCTGGTCGCCATCCCCTGGCCTATGGAGGCGGGCTTGGGGTAGTTGCGGCTCGAGCCAGGTAGGGCCGAGTCATGACAAAGTGGTATCAGAGCTTGTTCGTTCCTTGGGATGTTGTGCGGACGTCCCTAAAAGAGGAATTGGTTGGGATATAGGGAAACAATTTTGATGTGTCTCGAGAGTGGCTCTCAGGCTAGGGAGTCCAGTGATGGAGCAGCGGCCGACGTATCCACTCACCAGGACCTTGATAACCCACTTGTCGACTCGACATGCTGAGACACTTGTTGTAGGGAAAATTGGTTTGTGCATCACATAGGACTGAGTCTTTGACTGTCCTTCTTGAGTCAGATCCCCATCGTTGTTGTTGTGGTATATACATATATGCTCATCTAACCGCGACACTCCTTGATAATATTCAGGATGTCTCCGCGAGGACAGCCAGCCAGGATACCAGCTTTGGTTTGTGATGACGACCCTGTGAGCTACGAGGACACAGTCCAGAACCCATCATGTGAGCCCCTTTCTCCGGGTGGGCCGGTAGCAGCACCCCCACCTGTTGAGCGACAGACCGTTTCAGCAGAGCAGGCTGAGCTTGAGCGCAGTTTGAGCGCACTCTGTGAGTTCCAGCAGCAGAGACCGCTGAGGTTCAGTGGTGAGCCAGACCCTCAGGCAGTAGAGGTTTGGCCCGAGGTAGTGGTTCACCTTTTCAGGCTTGTGCAGACGTCGACAGATTAGAGAGTGGCTTTGTCAGCCACCCCTTTATTTTGTGGAGTAGCTTGGCATTGGTGGAGTCTGGTGACTCAGTTTCTTGACGAGTCGTCACTTTCATGGGATGAATTTTAGTTGTTGTTTCGTGAGGAGTTTTTCCACTCCTGCTTGCGCTCCGTTCGGATTCAGGAGCTCCTGCAGTTTCAGCAGGGTGGGATGATGGTGGCAGGGTATGCGACTAGTTTTGCAGACCGTGCACGCTTTTACCCGGACTTGGTCCATGACGACAACCTCCGAGCACGGAAGTTTGAGCAGGGTCTCCACTGAGAGATTAGTGTTGTCATAGTACCCTTGGGTGTTTCCACATATGTTGGGGTTCTAGAGCAGGCGCTGGTGACAGAGGGCTTCTTGTCATGTTTTGCGGTTGGTAGTGGAAGTGGGCACGACGGAGCCGGGACATCTGCCGTAGCTAGCAGGAGCCAGAGGACAGGACCTCGATGCAGATGGCCTTCCCACTGCCGGTTTCGGAGACGTGGTCGTATACCACTGTGGCGAAAAGGCGCAGGGCCTCAGCCGCAGATTCCCTTCCGTGAGTGGATCCCAGGTCGTGGTCGTACACCATAGTGGCGCCGGAGGGCACCAGTACAACCCAGAGGGAGTCAGTGCTATGCTTGTGATGGGCGAGGTCACTTGGCACGAGACTTCCCAACTCGAGTTGTTGAGAGCTTCGGGCAGGCAGCGGGCACACCACTCCGGCAGAGGCAGTGCCATGATCGGAGTGGTACCCAGGGAGGTGGTGCTAGAAGAGGAGCGGGAGGAGCTGGTAGTGGGGGACAACTTTACGAGATCTCCCCATCACCACTAGGCAGTCCACGTCAGGCTCTAGGAGGTGACGGTTGGGACCACAAACAGCCGCGAGCTTTGGATGTCTACGATCCTGCAGAGCATGGGATGGTGAGAGGTACCCCTTGCGACTCTTCTACTTTCGTGCAGTAGAATTGTTAGACTCTACCTGTGAAATTCCTTCCTCCCTCCTATTTGTTTGATGTGTTACCAGGGTGATGCAGGGCGTTGGGTGTAACCCTGTGTTGGTAAGGAAAAAGGCGTGAGACCTTTTCCTTTAGTCGATGGTGTTGACTCCTTCGCCTTTTGAGCGGGTAAGAGAGCATCGACTATGGAACCTTGTGTGACCAGATATCCTTGGGTGTTTCACCATATGGATATTCTGAAGGAGGGAATCACCAGGCCTTGTTTTAGGTGCGGGCGGTGATTCCAGTCGCGGCGTGCGACGTAGAGGTTCGTTCAGGGAGGTGAGCTACCCCCGAGGGCCTTCGGGCCATTTGAGACCATGAAAAGGGATGGCGAGGTACCCTACTGCCTTGAACTAACCCCAAAGTCTGGAGTGGGTGCACGACATCGTCAAGGGCCGACCTCACGTGAACAGATCAATCCTTTGGTCTATGTGCGGTGACGCAGAGCTATGTGTGGGTTCTTTTGGGTACGGGAAAGCCAAGTGAGGGCTTAGTACCCTGTGTGGCTCCCTAGTTTTGATTTTTTGGAATGAAAATATTGAAGGAGGGAATGATGTAAGAACCCGGTTTTTGCTGTGAAAGAATTTGGAATATTTTTGATAATATTCTAGAGCAGTGCCTTCATACGGCGTGCGATTCCGAGCCCCGGAGTGGCCGGAATTAAATTTTCAGTGCGTTCACACTGGAAACACTAAATAAGTGTGATAACTCCTAAATGGTACACCGGATCAGGGATCTGAGTGTACGGATGGGTCTGGAATGGAGTGTTTACCCTAGGAACGACATAAAACTTGTCGGTGCGGGAAATTTGGACCCCTCGCCTGCTTCTGGAATGTTAAACGGATAAATTAATTAATTTATTTATTCGTGTAATGGTGAAACTCGAGTATCTCTTAAACAGTGTCTCGGATTTAGGAAATGAGGGCACCGTTGAGTTCAGAATGTGCCGTTTACCCTGGGAGGGGTATAAGTTTCGCGGGTGCGGGCCGTTTGTGAAAAATGGCCCCAGGGGCATTTTCGTAATTTAGCGGCTTCAGACGTTAAATTTTACAACTTTTGAACGGGGTATCGGATTAAAATTCTGAGACCGCCGTTGTGCTTGGGAGGTGTTGTTCTCCCTAGGGGAGGCTCAAACTCGACCCCATCGAGAGTTTCGGGCATGGGATAAATTGGGGGTTAGATTAATTAAATTTTAATTAATTTATTCCTTATTTAAACCCTAACCCCACCCCTCTCCTTCCCCTTCCCCCTAGCAGCCCCTCCTCTCCATATTTCCCCTCCTCCTCCGACAAGACAACTCCAGCAAGGCGCGGCTCCAACGGATCGTGGCGAAGCTCCGGGCGAAGCCCAGTGAGGTAGGAGGTTTTGAGCGTTTTAAATTCCCGAACCATATTTCAACCTCAATTATATGTGTCAATTTGTCGTTTGATCTTCGAACAAAGCCCGTAGTTGCGTAGAAGTTTTTCTAAGCTTCCCGTCGCCAGTCTCGGATCGAAAATTCGAGCTCCGAGCTGACCGCAACACTCCGCCGAAGATCAACGGGTTTGCTGTCCGTCCGACGGTTTTTGGGGCGTTCCGGCGAGGTATCGCGGTGGTCCGGCGAACCAGCGCGGCGGTGCGGTGTTTCCGGGGCAGCGGAGGCGGCGGCGCAGCGGTGCTCCAGGCGGTTGTCGGCCGGGCTTCAGGCGGCGAAAGCGGCTGCAGGGCATCGGCGCGAGCGGCGGTCGGTGGCTAGGGTTGTGAGGTGCGGGCGGTCGACGCTGGCACGAGCGGAGGAGGCCGGCGAGCCTGCGGAGGCGATGCGCAAGGGCCGTGACCTGCTGGGGGTGCCGAGCGGGAGCACCGGCCGACTGTGCCGGCCAGTTGACGCAGTAGCAAGGGTCGCAGCGCGCGACCCTGCTCGGGAAACAGAGACCCGCCATCGGCGGGTCTCCGCGGGGAAGAAGGCCGACCGGCCAGCGGCCGATTGGTGGAAATAAGAAAAAAATATATATAATTAAGTTAATAATAATAATAATAATAATAATAATATTATTATTGTTATTATGGAAATGATTTATGTTAATAAATCATAAACCAGGGGTCGGTTCCGCGTACCGTCAGCGGTGACGCATCCCTTAACTTGGGAGGAATATTTTGAGATCGTGTCGGGAATTTTTAATTCCCGAGACGATGGGCCTCGGAGGCGCGACACATCATAAAGTGGAATGTCATTTTTCCGAGAATCTTGTTTTGAGCGGCGCAGACGCATCCGACGTCCGTTTTGAGCACCGTCAGCGGCGTTGGGACCCTGGCACCGAGGCAGATCTTTCTAGGGTGGTTCCAGGTGTTGAGGCCGAAGTTGAGGCGTGGGCCCCACGACCCGTCTTTTGAGCTGCATGCATCTTTTAGTGGCTTTTTCCTCGGACGTCCGTTCGGGGCGTGTGAGCAGTCAATGTTGGGTGTTTCTCCGAGGGAATCACGTAGGCACAGTCTGCCCGCTGTAATTCCGCACGATGGTGCGGGCCCCATGAGGGCCGTTTTGGGAGTTGACGGTGATTTCCAGCTTTATCACCGGGCGACCGTTTTGGACAAGTGAGTAGTCCATTTCGTGTACTTTTTCGAGAGGATCTCAACGGTGCGATACGTTCTCTGAGTTTCGGGACCGGGATGCGGGCCCCACGTGGCTCCGCTTGTGTGCGGTGCGCCGGGATGCACCTTTTTCTCCGGATATCTGTTGCACTCAAGTGAGTAGTGCTTTTGATGTGTTTTCCTGAGGGGATCGCCATGGTGCGATGCGCCCGACTGTTTTCGAAGCCGAGGCTCGGGATCGCGGGACGCCATTCGGGCGTGAGGCAGTGTTGGCGACTTTTCCATCGGATATCCGTTGGAGGCGAGTAAGTAGTCGATCTCACGTGTTTTTCTGTGAGGATTACAAAGGTGTGATCTGTTTGGTTGTGCGGAGCCTCTTGCACGATCTTATTAACAGGGGAAGCATGGAGATGCTCCAGTGGTGGTTCGCCCTACCTTGTTTGTAGCAGACCCTTGGCGTGTGATTGCGCATTTAGGGGAGAGTGATATAAATGGTTCGTGAGATGTGGTTGGTTGTGCCTCAGCTGATGAGGTGGCAAGTTGGAGTTGTTATGTCACGCCTTCGCGTTGACGATGGGTGCCGTGTGCACGATAGCCTTTGGGCTGGGACGAGGTATACTCTGGGAGTATACGAGAGCGCTTGGAGGTACGTGTGTTTTGTACCTGAGGACGTTTGTGAGATTGGTTGGGGTTGACTTGGGGCCACACATCGTGTGGGCCCCATGTGTGTGCTGTGATATTCTTTGCGTACTTGACCTCTCACGACGTAGAGGGTCCCTCTGCGCTTGTTTGTTTGACCAGCAGGGTGGAGTTTCCCCTAGCCTGGTGCTCTTTTGTCTGACCAGCAGGGTTGAGTGGTCTCCCCCTGGTTTCGATCTCGATGGATCGGCCGGTAGCGGTGCTGGTGACACCCAGTGATGGAATAGGAGCTGAAACCCCTTTGGGTGAGTTGTACTAGAGTTGGGTGGTCGTGCGATACCCACTCTGTGTTCAGTTGGCCAGAGTTTTACCCTCCAGTGGGGCTGGGTAGTGGGTTACTCATCGACTTCTAGGGTTTACCCTCCAGCAGGGCTGGGCAGTGGGTTGCTCACTGATTTCTAGGGTTTACCCTCTAGCAGAGACTGGGAAGTGGGTCACCCGATGCTCTTAGGGTCTACCCTCCAGCAGAGACTGGGCAGTGGGTCACCCGACGCTATTAGGGTCTACCCTCCAGCAGGGTTTGGGCAGTGGGTCACCCGACGACCTCTTAGGGTCTACCCTCCAGCAGAGACTGGGTAGTGGGTCACCCGATGCTCTTAGGGTCTACCCTCCAGTAGAGACTGGGCAGTGGGTCACCCGATGCTATTAGGGTCTACCCTCCAGCAGGGCTGGACAGTGGGTCGCCCGTCGTCTAGTTCCAGGTCTACCCTCCAGCACAGCTGGGCAGTGGGTCGCCTGTCGACTTATTCCTGGTCTACCCTCCAGCGGGGCTGGGCAGTGGGTCACCTGATGATATGTTAAGGTCTACCCTCCAGCAGGGCTGGACAGTGGGTCGCCTGATGAATGTGTTATGGTTTACCCTATAGCAGGGCTGGGTAGTGGGTCTCCCGATATCTGGTTATGAATTACCCTCCAGCAGGGATGGGCAGTGGTACACCTGTTGGAATCCAGGCTCAGTCCTTTCTACTAGGCTAGTCTGTGGCTTTCCTCCGTGATTACCGGAGCGGGACCCTTGGTTGTACGAGTCGGTGATGGAATGACTTTAACTTTGAGGAGACCTCTCGACTGCGGGGTAGTGACGAGTTGTGGTTTGACATTCCCCCAGAACTCTCGAGTACGAGGGGCACTTTCCCCACCGAGACCCGTTCTTGTGACGCGATATAAAACCGTGTGGGCGAGTCAGTGCTGCCCAAAGCGGATAGTGTCGAAGTGCGGTGATTGAGCCCCTTGGCTTGTGGTTCGGGGCAGACGTGAGGGATGCTGGGCGACGATGATGGTGTTTACTTCTAGGACTGTAGGAGACTCTTTTCTTGGGCTGAGCTACGGGACAGAGATCCCCTTATGACGTTGTTCGGGATTCTTGTTGAGCATATAGACTTGTATATACCTTTTTCTAGTACCCATTTCTTGGGATTGGTTACTCTCCTTCCAGGAGAGGCGAAGACACGTGGGTTATTCCACGTGCTTTCCGTGTCTAGCTTCTCGTGGTTGGATGAGTCTACTCTCCTGCTATAGGTAGCGAAGACTCGACGGGAAGTTCGTCTTCTCACCATTTCCAGCTCCTTGTGCCTGGACAAGTCTACATTCTTTCCTTTTGTTGGGTTGAGCTGGACTTTTTACTGTACTCTTTACTACACTCCTTGTTGTGCTCCTTTACTTTTCCTGTTCGCTCTACTGCTCACCCTTCGGTACCTCCTTTGTTGCTCCCTCGATCCTTCGGGGTATCCTACTGAGTATTTTTATACTCACCACTACTTGGGCTTTGCCCGCACTTGGTGTGCCCTTGAAGACGACGGACAGGTGGGTCGTGACCTCAGTGGAGCATAGGAGCTTGGGAGCTTGGACTGCGTGCGGTGGTCGTGGCCAGGATCCATGTGGGAGACCCGTCTGCTATTCCTTTTTGTTTACTTGTTGCCGGGTTGTGGCACCTTTTCTGGTTGGGCGTGTGTTTTGCCCCTTTTCCTTTTTCATCACTTTACTTGTATCTTTTAGAGGTCGATGCACATTGCGGTTTATTTATAGAAGTTTTC
This sequence comes from Viscum album, assembly GCA_963277665.1. Lineage (NCBI taxonomy): Eukaryota > Viridiplantae > Streptophyta > Magnoliopsida > Santalales > Viscaceae > Viscum > Viscum album. Next base: position 1,498,343,837 of record OY728142.1, read on the forward strand.
CTTATTTACTCTGCTTGTTCTTCCTTTTACTCTGCATTGTTGCATTGAGTTTGCTGCCTGTGTGTGTACATGTACTTAGGCAAAGGCCTCCCCGAGTTATTGTTCCTTCGGCGCTGGTCGCCAACCCCTGGCCTATAGAGGCGGGCTTGGGGTAGTTGCGGCTCGAGCCTGGTAGGGTCGGGTCGTGACAGAAACAATTTATCCCATGAAACTAAATCTTAAATGAATGCTGAAAATGACATTGTTTCAAGTTAAAATCTTTAGTAATTTCATGAAAAGTACTCTGAATTTTAAATCCCATGCCACATATCACTATATTTATATTTGAAATCACTTTCTTGTGAGGCTTATGAACCATTATTTTCATATTATTTAAATTTACCACACTTCTTGAGAGAACTAAACCATGCTTTATTTAACTAGAATTTGATTTAATCCTTTTAAAACTTGAGGGTTTGAGGTACTTGTGTTTTAAATGATTGAGGAATTTATTTGGTATTAAATCCACTATTTCATAAGAATACTTTTTATAACATCCTACCTTGAACATTTAATCCTTATATCCCTTAGAATCCACGAACAACCTGTTATTTTTTCCACATTACAAGCCAATTTTTCATATCCAACCAACTCTTGAAGTGAAATTGCATAATCTAGTTGAACTTAAGTGTGGGGGAAGCTGTCTTGTTTTGTGCTACCACATTTTGTGATACTTTGGGTGGAAAATTAAATTCTTAAGAGATGTGTTTGATTATGAAGAAAATAATTATCTTCAAATCTATTCCTTTTCTAGAGCTTTTATCATAAGTGAAGTTGTGCCTTTCTGGAGCTTCTAATAGAGGAAGAAAGTTATGCCTATTTGGAGCTTTCAAGAAAATCATGTTTGAGAAGATTGAAATTTTTTCTACCGAAATATTAAATGGTGTGTACATTATTTTATTTTTCATGATGATGAACATGAATTTATGCTAAGGGGATTAAAGAGGAGACCACATTTAAGTAAAAATTATATTAATGAAATTTTTCTTCAAAAATAGTCAAGCCTCCTCATTCAGCCTCAGAATTTTTCACATCTAAATCCTACCAACTGAAAGCCACAAAACAACCCTGAAAAGTCATCATGATAAACATATGTCCTTGACTCACATCAGATGGTGATGTAGGAAATTTTCAATCTTATGGTGACCCTTTTATGAGTTTGGATGAGAAAGGCATTTCTAAAATATTGACATTTGTGTGATAAGAGAAAATTCAAGTGAGGTAAGTGTTTTGTGCATGGGAGGATAAATGAAGTGGAAATATATTGAATTATATAAATAGAGAACTTGAAATAATGGTTTTTTATGAGGCATTATATCTTTTGTTTCTTGGTGTGGAATTTTTTGATAGTAAGGATATGTGTTTTAAAATTTCTTACGATATGATATTGATGTTTACTTGTCACAATTTTTTGGAATACATGATATGAGGTTTTTCCCGGGAGTGAAAAAGGGTAAGTGTGGAGGTCCTACTGATAAAACACAATTTTATTGATAATAAATGATATAATTTCTTCACATTGTGGTAAATATGTTCATTTATGGAATATTTAGGATTAGATCATTCATTTTCAAATTTGATGAAAATTACAGTTTTACCCTTCTAAAATTTACTGTACTATTTCAAAAATATATATTTTAATATGAATTATTTGAAATTAGTTTTTTAACATTGTTCCTAACATAATAGGATAAAACTTTTATTCATGACATTGGATCTAAAGCGTGCATTTGAATAGAGTTAATGGGCCATTAAGTCAAAGGTGGGATGGACACACCCGATTGGACATCACTGTAGTATTTAGGCCATATATTCTACATACGTGCATGTAGTGAGCCCAAATTTTGAGAGGAGATCTAAAACCCAATTTCTCACAAATTATCCTTCTGAAAGAATAGATAATTCACATGTTTTGGAGTTAAAATGATCAGTTCAATTTGGATTAAAATATTTGGACGAGATTCCCCATTCACACTTGAAACCACTTTGAACCTTGACTCCCCACCACTCTATAAATTGGGGTTTTCACTCTTTGGGATGGTTGTTAGAGGTTTTGGGAAGGTTTTTCTGAAATTTTGGATCCTAGAATAATTTAAATCCTCTTGGAAGAAGTAAATCTTTTTGCGTATATCTCTTCCAAGAAGGCTCTCCTCTCCCACATCCACTTTTTTGTTTCATTATTTTCATGCTTGTAATTTGAATTTTTCTTCAATAAATATTCTTTATTATTTTATTTTTATCTTAATATTTTACTTATTTGGTCTGGAATCAATAGTAGAAACAAGATTGGTTTATACCTTTTCTGAACCTTTGCACTTGCATAACGTTTCATCGATGACTACACCACCCATAGAAGAGTAGTTTTTTAAGTAATCGATCGACCTCTATCCTTATTAATTAATTTATTTTGAATAAATTATATAATTTAATTAAAATAATATTATATATTAATTGATTTTTTAGTTTAATTTAAACTAAGAAAGTAATTGAACAATTAACAAAAAACACACGAGGTCAGGAATTGTGTGAATTGTGAGAGCACAACCTTAATCGGTAATACAAAACCATACATGATGAATTTTTAGTGTTCAAATATAATCCCTAAAATCAATTAATTCTAATTTACAAAGAGTTTATTTTTCTTAACTTACCACTAACCATAATCTAACCTTAGAACATCAATCACAGCAAGGTGCTATGATTGCATATTCTGAAGTTATCCTAGGGTTAAATTCACTTCATATTTGTGGTAAAGTTAATTCTTGTAGGGTTTGGGATTTAACAAATTAAGAGATCATAATTAAGTGGATATTAATTTAAATGATAATGATTAATAAATTATTTAATAATTAGAGTCAGATTGATTATACTTTCTAAAAATAGTTTTCTAAAAAAACATCTTCTCGTTGTGCTTTGTTAATCAACTTTTATTTCAAAAACAAAAACTAAAAAAATGAAATTTTCTTCAAGAATAATAATTATTATTATTTTATAAATATTAAACAACCCCCCATCCTTATTAAGTGGTGTTTATTTTATTTTTTATTTTTTTCAAAATACCATTTATTAAGTTGTTTTAATTACTACCTCTTGAGAGACGACCTAGGTCATCCACCATACTGCACCAAAATAACCCCAAACTATATATCATTTAAGATCACCCATGACAGTGCCTTTAACCTACAAAATTTACATACTATGTAAGTCCTCCATACAGTAGGAAGATCAAAAAAGTGATAATCTCCTCCCCTTGAAAACCCATCAACTATTGGTAATCCTAGAGATCATAACCACATAATATAATCAGTAACCATGGAGGTCTTCCCCATGGTGCCCCTTTTGGAGGTCATAAACTTAATGAAATTCTATATTGACATGAATATCCCCTCCACGTTGAAACCACTCTGATATTTCTCTCATACCAAGAGGTTCTTGAGAGTTTGAGGCTGACTACACCAAGCCCCTCATCACTGACTAGTGAAAATTTATCCCAGTTGAAGGACAACCTAGGGTGATGATTGTCATTTTTCCCTCCCCCAGACCATTTACCCTTCAATACAAATAAATATTTTTATATGACCTCACTTACCTTTGTGTATTATAATGTAATCGTATGGTTAGATATGGTTGAGTAGTACTTCTCCCAGGATGAGGAGAATGTCATGGTTATGTGGAAAGAGTTACCCAATTAAAACATACAAGTTATTTTCTTTGCTATAGTCTCCAATTTATGTGACATTATGAAGAAATTTAAATAAGAGTGTATAAAATAACTATTCTTGAATCTATGGATAACTCTCCACCATCTCAAGGAAAAATATTTTTATTATTGTAATTATGATAACCATGTACTAGAAATAAGTGATCTTTTCCACTGAGTTGACTTGGATTCCCTCTTAGCTTCATAACATTCAAAGTACAAAAGGAAACATGGGGACCTCTAATAGGCCAACCTAAATAGTATGAAGTCACTCCTCTAGATAGTTTTGAATGATCTTCTTAAAATATATACAAAGGGTTGGGGAGAATATAGTGCCTTAAAATTCACCCCACTTATATAATAGTCTAGTTAATCGGGGAGAACAATATTTAATGTCATAATCTTTGTCTAGGTCTCAGGTTTGTGGTTTGAAAGTTCTAGTTGGTCTATCTAACAAAACGTTGCTACTCCTAAGTTCAAAAAGAAATGTATTTATTAGGAATGATCGATTGATAGGATCCTATATCAAGAATCCAATAAGGTCTATCTTGAATCACATTTGAGGAAAATAAATCCAGAAAATATGGAGTAGTCTATAATGGAAAGTAGATCTTTCCCTATAAATATTCTACATTTGGACCATGCTCAAGTAAAGGCCCAAAAAATTAGAAGATTCATGATAGTAGCTACATCCATAGCAATAGAGGAGAAACTCCATCCCATAAGTCTCAAGGAATTTTTACCTCCTCCACCACCACCCCTAAGATCATCAAAGCTATAATAACTCTAGGATGTGATAGTGGAAGAACTAATTAAACCCTATCCCATAGGGTTGATAAGATTTATTCCACTTCCTCCTCCTCCTACTAAGAAATTAGTCTTCTCCTAACGTGGGTGAACTTCAGAAGAAGTTCCCCCACAATTCCTCCCCCATACGATTTGTCTCATTTTTAGGGGAGAACTTAGTGAATTTAATTAAAGAATATCTTAAAGTACCCATTCATCATGGAGGGAATACAAATCCTAAAAGGGGTCGAAAGCCTAAATGATTAACCAAGAAGGAAAATGTTATGGAAAATCACAATCCACCCATCAGCATTTATTCCAATGGAGAAAACTCCCCTTATTAAACTGATAAAGATGAGGAAATTATTCTTGATACATTTAATTATTTAATAAATATCTTAAGCATCAATATCAAAAATAAACTAGAGCCTAAACTTGGTATAAAAGGACATGATGAGGAGACATCCACCCAAGATATGGTTCACATTGATGAAGAAGGTGTGCATACCTAAAATTAGAATCATGACTAGAATCTAGGAGTTCTTTCAAATTCTTATCTATAACCTACTTAGAGGGTATTCAACCAAAGATAAAGGGAAAGGTGTGGCCACAACCAAAAATCACCCATTATCCAAGGAAGTTGAACCCTTGAGGAAATAATATGAAACCAAGCTAGAGGTGATGAGATGGATCAATAGCATATTTATTAAAGGAAATATTCTTATTGAGTATAATTATTTATTGGAGGAGGATGTATATCCTTTAGTATATATTCAATAAGAGTAAAATAATCAACAGTACCCAAACAAGTCTAGTTCTATAACATAGATTTATGTAAACCAAGAGACTGAAGAGTATCAAGAAATTCTAGCAATATGAAAACTGACTCCTTTATTTAAATCAAGCTACCCTAGTCTAATTGTAATTGGATATCAAAAAATGATATAAGAAATTCAATAATTTCAATAAATTATCATGACTTTGATTAGGGTATTTTCAAAGACGATATTGCTGCCAAATCTAATTGACTCCATTGAGTCCCTTATTTATTGAATATAATCTATGGAAGGGCGTTGTGCACTAGTATATATAGAGAGAAATCCATATCCTGATTGGGTGTATACTACTCCTCCTCCACTGAATTTCTAGAATCTTACCTTTTATATTTTAAATGGCATGTGAGACCCAAAGTAGTACATGAAACACTTCCAGTCTCAATGTGGTCCCATGATATGAATGTTGGAATAATAATAAGAAAATAAATAGATACTTTGTTGAGACCCTGTAAGGACCATCATTCATCTGGAATAGTAATTTAATGAAATGGTCTCTTTCAAACTAGGAATATCTATGATGATAGTTCCTATATTAGTTTTTCTCAATGATAAAGAATATGAATATTTTTTACCTTTAAAACTATAAAAAACATGAAAATGATAGGGTCACAAACTTTATTGTTAGATGTAAAGGAAAAAACTAATCCATAAACATGTAACTTACTTAGGAGTAGTTATTAAAGATTTTTATGAACAATATCTATAATGAACTACAAATGATTCTGATTCTCCTAAAGTACCCTTGTAGTTTCCAAGAGTTTACAGCAGTTGCATAGTGGTTAGAGGATTCCAAACCATGGATTGAGTCTAATTCTAGGATGATTCCATCAACTCAAGTAAATAATACTAGAAGATAATAGGATATAATTTTTATACTCATGTCATCACCAATATTGGACTAAACACCTAAGTTTGTGCAATATCACATGGTTCCTCCTCTTGAATGACAAAAATAGTAGAAGCACCCTCATCGGGATGGGGGGAGGGATCAACCCCACACAAAGTATGAGTATAAAAGAAATAAGACATATTATTTATAAATGGATAAGGTTCCTAGGTACTTAATCACTACTACAGAAAGAATACACTCAAATATTTAGAGGGAAATAAGCCTAATGAAATCAGTCGAAATAACCACCCCAACTACTAACCCTTCTAGAAGATTATTGGGAACAATATCTAAGAATGATTCAAATTTAAGGATATAATAAAAAATATGGTTGTCCTAGATAAATAATATTAGGAAAACCCTTGAAAAATGTGAACCATATTTATATTCATCTACTATAAAAATAAAGGGAATGACAGAAAATTATTAATAAGTGTATAAAAAATTTAATGACTAGATGACTAAGAAATTATTCAACTGGGAACATGAAATAATCAAGGTGAAAATGAGCTGAAAAATTGTGACTCCAACTCCCCCTACAATATTAAATATGATACCTTTATCATATCACTATTTTAAAATTTAGTGCAATAGTTTCAATGAAACAAGATATAAGAAAATGAGTCATTTCAGGTACCTAAACTAAAGGAACCAGGCGTGCAGATCAAGCCCCAAACAGGTGGTATTTTTAAAAATTTTCCACCAATAATTGATGTAAAATTTTCAATGTCAGTGAAGAGTAGCCTGGTCAAAATCAAGGACCACACGTGAATAGTTTTAATTACAAAAATAAACTGTAAAAATACCTGTTTTAATCCGAAGCCGCGCATGATGTCTGCTCATCGTTGGTGATCGCTGCTCGATGAATCTGTAGCTGAATTCCTCAAGATCATCCACACAGGATTCAAGTAATACATGGGAGCACCATTCATTGTAATCCAAGTGCTAGTGAGGAATTAAGATGATGCCTTCGATGCTCCAATGATAACTACATTGCTTTAATGGTGATGCCTGAGAGAGTTCTAAATCTGATTTCCTTGGATCCAAAGCCTCTATATCTAGATCATGGGAGAGAGGAGAGGAGAGATAAGCTCCAAGAATAGTGTTTGGAAATCTCCTATCTTATTATATTTATAGTGTCATGTAATTACCCAGAAATTCCAACCCGGACCTCGAATAATCAATGCACAATTAATTACATTTTATGACTACTAATTCGAGTCATAAATATTGTTATCACTTACTTGTAATATACTAAAATATATTATGTGATGATAATTGAGTCCAAAACTTGACTCATCATTCCCATAAATATTAATTAAACTTTGAATAATTTAATATTCATTAATTAATATTTTTTTCATGTAATTACTTAAAACTTGTAAATACATTTAATAAATAAAATCAATACTCATTATTATAAAATCGAATAATATGAATTTATTTATTTCATTGGTGATAATTTTTCCTTGGACAAAACCTGGACCCATGTGGTGGGGCTCACCATATCCATAACTCCTATTCAACTGAATAGGGTGGATTCTTGAATATGCTATTGTGTGTAACCCTTTAGGACTTTATCTCAACAGTAGTGAATAGTATTCATAGACCAAGAGTGGGATCTAGCATCCCATCATGGCCCCTTAAGAGATAAGGATTTTCACAACAGTGACAACCAACCTATAAACACACACTGTTTAATATAATATATCTGTCTATAATATCTCATAAAACAGGATGCACTCACATGTCATCGCCCTTATATTGTTTTATTGTTTGTTTATTTAACTTGATGGATTTACCCTTGACTATCATGGACAAGGTATTATAAAGGTACCATCATCATTATCAACATGGCATGAGATATATTACTTCCATGACCCAGAAGTGACAAATCCTTTCTGGACCATTCAACCAATTTCATTCCACCAATGACGCACCCAACACTAACTACCTCACCACGAATTCATTCCCATGGTTTTTCATCTTGAATAAAAGTACACAATCAAATGAAATACATTGGTAATGATATAAAGCCAAGAGACTATTACACATGATCATAGATAGAAACATCCAATGATACTTGAAACATGTGGTGTTACTATTGGTGGGTCAGTCCTCATGATCTCACTACTAGAGATCACCAAGTGAGAAATTCATGAGAAGAAGTCTCAATGCTTATGTTCCCCAGCACCTGATATACATACATATACTGTGTCCAATTAGTAATATGTATCTAGACCATAGAACATATATTTAAGATTAATGTCACAGTATCTTGAGGTTCTCAATATAGTCTGGGATCTGCTATAACCTTTCGATATGAAAATTAATCTTTGAAAATTACTATTTCAATAGTGGATGCAGAAAAATATACACTATAATGGTAAGATGATATCATGTATAACTAACTTTATACATGTTATGATAATCAAAAGCATTGAATAGTTGGGTCTAGGGAACCCACTATTTCAACACAAACTAGCCTAGAATCTTTTGAAAATTTTACCTCCATCACTTGGAGGATGGGAAATATCCCACTAAATAAGAAAATGGGAACTTCTCCATCAAATGGAATCCTCATTAGAAAAGGAATATAAATATATATTAGTCAACATCAGTCAAGTAACAAACCCATTTATTATAGAATATGGTGGATTTTACGAACCTAAACTCCCCATCCATAATAGGCTTTGAGGTTATATAGGATGAGGAGATTTTGGGAGACAAGGATAAAATGGACCTCAAAAACTAGGAAATGTTTCCATTAAGGACATATATGCTGCAAAAACCTGAGGTCAAGTGCTCCAATAGGCTCAACAAGAGCATAATTCAAATCTTAAATCATCCAGGGTTCAATCATATCCCAAAATACTATAGGACCTACTTAGATATATATATATATATATATATATATATATATATATATATATTTCAAGTCAATGTTAGATTGTGGGAAGGCCAGTTAATCCAAAACCATGAACTACAAAAGTAATTTCATATTTGGATCAAGTAAAGGAGTCACTAACATAGTTAGTAGCGAACTCTAAAACCTAGTATAAAAAACCACCAAAGGATAGGAAGCCTGCACCTTTGGTTGAGAAATATAACATTCTAAAGTAGCTATACATTATTCTAGAAAATATATCTATCTTGGATACTCTTCACCTCTCTATATAACCTAATAAGGCCTTATTGATTCTCTTTTTTATAATTTTAGAGTTCAAAAAGGAAGTCAAAATAATTGAGGCATATCGTAAAGAGACTAGTCTTACCAAATTTCATGAAATCATTTCCTTTATGGATTAGGAATAAGAAATAGCCATAGCTAGGCATATCAAGACCTTGTATATATCTAGAAAGCTAGGTGATATTGATGTTTTTTGGACCCTGATTGACAAGGGTTATAAGATTAACCTCATACCAATGTAGACCCTCCATTTATTAGGTTACAATGAAGTGTAAATAACTCCATCTAGCTAGAAAATTAAAGGATATGATTAGAATGAATATAAGTCACTCAGGGGCATAAATCTCAGGGCCTAGTTTAGTGAACTCATATATGAATTTTAATTAATTGTGTAATGATAATACATAACCATAAATGTTTTATTAGGAAGGCCATGGATCTATACACATGTGGTGGTACCATCATCCTACCATTGTAGCCTTAAATACTTAGGGTGGTGTATGGTGATAATGACCCATTTTATTCCTTCTATGCTGAGTGTATAGATACAAGGTTTTATAAAAGGGCAGGGAAGCAACCAATGATATCAATTACATTTAGATAAATTACCCCAATAGCTAGGAGGTTGGTCCTATCAACCCATGGAGTAAAATCAGTAAATGCTACATGTTTCCCATTAACTGAATTGAGGCATCAACTCTTGATTTAGGAATTTATCGAGTCACATGAGTTCAATTTAACAATAAGACAAATAATTTGAACAAATTTCTTTATTAAAATAGCTAATACAATATCCTCCATTTTAAATAACTAATATGGAAAGACATAGTTTATTCAAAATCAATGCTTATAAAATTTTCTCTAGAGTATCTGTACTAACATGAAATTCTGTTTGATCTTTGGTCTCAGTTAAAATTGTTAAGACTTTTTGACCAAGTGTGTATGAATCATAGAAAAAGAAGGAAAGCATGAGAACTAGAAACATTTGACCATGTCCTCATGATATTGGTTGTGTTATCTAGAAACAACCATGAAAAAGAGAAATGTAACCTTGGAAAAGTTAATAATTCCACAATGATAATATACCCACATAATCTTCTAAATATCAAGATATTGACACATCATCTACCCCGGGTGATAGTGATAAGGAAGAGGAGAATATCCAGGATTCCCCTATATCATCTTCATGATCTAAAGATGCCCACATATCATTTATCAAATCCAATAATGACCATTTATTTTCCATTTCCAATAATAATGAGGTAGACTATAAGGTAGAAGAAAGCCTCATAGACACCCCTACAAAATTTTATGAGGGTGTTTCTACCACCATTGATGAACTCAGATAGGTAAATTTGGGTATAGAGGATATCCCACAACCTACATTGATCAGCACCCCCATTCCCCTTGAGGAGTAAGAATTGTATATCTCCTTCCTCAAGTAGAACCAATATGTCTTCATCTAGAACTATATATATATATATATGCTTATGATATATCTTGATATGCCTACCCATCATTTGGGTATTCTAGATAATCATTGTGACTTTATAAAGGTATCCCATAGGATGCATCTTACCCATATAACTATGGTAGAATCCAAAGCTAACAAGATCATCAAAGAAAAATTAATTCAGAAAGTTCAACACCTAAAATGATCACAAAACCCTACCAAAAAAACAATGGAAAAATCATAGTATGAATCAACTTGAGGGATATCAATTTTCACTTCCCAAAAGATAATATCCCAATCTAGATCAAGGAATTTTAGATTTATTTGACTGTTGGTTTCCATGATCTCTTTTTACGGATAAGTATTCAATATTCTATAACCAGATTTAAATAACCCCTAATGATGTGGAGGCCACTACCTTAAGGGAACCCCAAGGGGTATATTTATATCAAGTAATACCCTTTTTTCATAAATAAATATAACAATACATATCAGAGTTACATAAAAAATATCTCCAATACCATCATGGGGAAGATAATAGAATGTTATGTTGATGATTTAATGGTCAAGTATCAATAGTTCCATGATCATATTTCCAATCTTGAGATAGTTTTAAACAAACTAAAACAACACAGATTGAAGATGAACTCTTTGAAATGATCTTTCTGGTTAACATTTTGAAAATTTATTGGATTTATGGTACACTATCATGGTACCAATTTCAACCCTGAGAAGACCAGGCCAATCCTTGATATGAAAAATCATTAAAATATTAAATAATTGAGGAGATTTATAGGGTATATTGATTATATTAGGCTATTTATTACTAGTATCTCTAGTAAATAACTACCCTTCATAAAGTTGATGAATAAAGGGGTTAACTATCTGTGATATCAATAATATTAAGAATGACTTGATGATCTCAAATAGTATATTCTATTTTTACCAGTGATTATGTCATAAATGGTGGGAAATCCTCTCATCCTTTATGTGGTGATCCTAGAGTTATCACTCAATGTGATCCTTACCAAAAAAAATGATGTAGGTAAGGAGAATAATATCTATTATCTCAGTATAACTACATTGGATACCAATACCCAATACTCCAATATCAAGAATAATTATCTCACATTGATTTTTACAGTACATAATCTGAGGCATTACTTACATTATCATGAATTCTATATCATCTCTCATATGGAATTTCTGAAACATATCCTCATTCACTTATTTTTAACTGGGCATCTAGTATGTTTTTTAGTCATTTTGTATCATTTTGACATCTGTTTCATGCCTTATAATGTGAATAAAGTGTAGGTGTTTTCCAATTCCCTCACAACAAACCATGTCCTAAATAGGTCACTATTGAATATAGAGATCCTTGATGAATAGGTTTTCTCTATCAATGACACTCCCCATATATGAGAGATATACTTTTCTGGTGCTTCTAGAATCCCAAAGGGAAGTAGGATGGAAACCACAAAGAATAAAAAGGTTAGTATGGGAATTATACTCATCTCACCACCCAAAGCTATTTCACTCTACTCCTTTATTTTATCATAAGAATGTACCAAAAATGATGCAGAAAACCAAGCCCTCAGTTTCAGTTTGGAACTATCCCTAAAAACATCAATTGCCTTCTTGAGCATCCAGGGAGACTCGGAGTTGGAATTCAAAAAATTACTTGTGAATATGTCATTAATAAGGAATAATTAACCGCTTGCTTTATTATCTATGAGGGATGATGAATTAATTACCCTCATAGATGATTTTGTTTCACATTCCTTGTTCATATAACTCCAAAGATGATGAATTGGATAATCCAACTATAACATTGGATGATCTAGACCAGAATGAGATAGTCTTTTGAAACACACACCGTAGGGTGGTCTCACTATTTATTAATAACAATATAGAAGAGATAAATGAAGTTAATTCCACCCAAGATCAAGGATATCCCTTACCATTATTTATTGATTTCATATTTAGATGGATGTATCATATAGTATACTATCTAGAAGATACAATTCAAACATCATATTAAGCCATTAAATACTAGATTTTGTGATAAGTAGTAAATTTCATATTATATGATGGTCTTAATTCTTAGAAGGTCCTCTATAAATTAGGACTTAAAGAAGTTATCCTCATATTCATTGAAGGGAAAAAAACCCTTATGGTTCTAATAGAATTCCATGCTAGTACCTATGACGATCACAAGTTGGGAGCCAAGATCTTCTATAAAATTAAGATACTTGGATAATTTTTTTCTACAATGATGTGAGACTGTATGGAGTTCACAAAGAAATTACATTCTTGTCAGGTACATGCCAATTTAATCCATCAACTCCCAGAACTACTCTAGACTACCATATACTCTTGGGAATTTACTATATAAGGAATTGGTTTCATAGGGATATATCCCCTAGATACATCTATATACTTCATATATATCCTTACCACCATCAAATTTTTCTCCAAGTGGGTTGAGATTATATCCCTCAAGGAGTTCACGACAAATCCCACCATTATGTTCATAACGACTATCATTATTACTAGATTTAGTGTCCCTCACACAATATTTATGGACAACAATACTAATTTATGCTCTTCTAAGCTGAAAAGGCTGTATTAGGAATACAATATTTAGTCTAACCACTCATCCCACTACTATATAGTGGTGAATATATAGATAAAGTATTCAAACAAAAAATTGTCTAATATTTTTTAGAATATGATAGATAAGGAAAAGAAGTATTGGTAATATAAAATCCTTCATACTTTGTGGTCATATCTAACTACAACCCATACTCCTATATAGGTGACCTTATATTTTCTTGTATATGGGACATAGGTATTCTTTTGCATTGAAGCTTAAATGCTCCTAATATGTGGCACCATCTGTAATAAGTTATTTAAAGATGAGAAGTATTAGATTCATCTGGATGAGTTAGAGGGACTTAATGAGAAAATGGAATGCACACTACATAACCTTGAAATCTAAAAAAATAAAGTCCCATGAGCATTAAAAAAATAAGGTTTGTATCAACTCATTCATCCATGGAGAATTGGTGTTAGAATTGATAACTCTAATGATACTCAGAAAGAAACCCCTAAAACCAAATCCAAAATGAGAGGGACCTTATACCATGCAAAATGTCAACTCCAACTAAGATTATTTATTGATCACAATAGATGGGGGTGTACCACATCATCCAAAAATGAAAAGATTATCACAAAATACTTTTCATAACTTCACACTAAGTTCATATAATCCTCATTGTAAGACATTATACTTTATAGTTAAAGTCCATTCCTTACAACTTTAAACTACTTAGAGTATGTCATCATTGCAAGACCATAAGATATAGAACATATAATTCTTTTTCCCATGAAATTAAAATGCATGACATATATTCCACCATGAATGAACTCCCAAATTAATTAGGATGGTTTGTTTATAAGACCCTTTCACCATATATAAGAGTTAAATCTATGTTGGAATTATTAGTGAATGTTCCCTTCATCTATTTATTATAATCCTTATCCCAGCTAAAAAATATACCATTACCCACCACCACCCAATGCATGATATTCCAATTCAGATAAGGTTTTTCTATATTAGACTATTAACTAGGATGAAATATATTTTAATCCAATAACTACACATGGATTGATTCCAATTATTTGGGATATGTAGTAATTCCTAGATATCTTATACCAGACCATGTCATGAATTCTAATAAACCCCAATTTTTTGGTGTCTGTGCCATCATTCTTATATTGGTGAAAATTCCTCTACCATGGTCTTTATCACTTGAACTTCTTAAACTATAAAACACCGTTGTTCTTGTTTCATGATTTAAAACTGTGTAATACATGGTTTACCCTGTATGGACTTAAACTTCTTAGAGTGGAAAATTTCATGAGACCTATCACTCTTACAAATGAGCCATATTTATGAAAGAGATATAATTATATAAATATAGCCCATTTCATTCCTAGTGTCTGGGTCTTCCAATGTGCATCAGATTCCCTACCAACCCTGTATTTTTATTGGAGAATATATAATTCTGAGATACATGACTATAAAATTCATATCATTATAGTCCTTGTCGTATGACGTTAAATTTCATGATGCATGGTCCAACCTATATGTCCTTAAACTATTTAGAGTGATTCATTTTTTGATAAATTTATGTATTATATACAATACAAATTTTCATAAGAATATCTAGATTATGAAAATTTATTCAAGGGAATATATGAAAATAAAATTCCCCTTATGTAAGATCCTAATCTCCATAAGGGTATTTTAATAGAACTACATGTGTCTTGATTTCTATCATCAAAGGATATATAGTGACATCCATACCACTTATCGTAGTCCCAGTGACAAATTAAAATAAAATCCATTATTTTTCTTGATGTTTGGGACCTATAAATCATTTTTTTATTTACCTTAATATGTGTTGTGATGATAAAAATACATCTCAATTTCTATATAAGCTAGATTTTTATAGATCTCCATAAAGAAAACTAGATGTATGACAATAAAATGCATACCACATAAGTACTAAATGTATGAAATTAAACCAAAAGATACATGGTCCAATCTATATGTCCATAAACTTATTAAAAGGATATATTCCATATAACCCAGATTTAGAATACATATCCCCCATAAGAGAGCCTGTAATTCCCCACTACTCAAAACCACTTGACTGGAGCCCAAACTAGTAGTGCACAATGTGACCTTTGGAAAGTCTCCCCATATTCCAAATGCTTTCGACTAGAAGTGAGGGTCTATTGGGTGATATGGGGGATACTATACCATATAATAATAATAATAATAATAATAATAATAATAATAAATAACATAGTGGTACCAATAACTTAAACACATTGAAATAAAATTAAAATGACAACATCAAGAAGTCAAGGAAAACATACAATAACTTTAATAAATATATTCCATGCTAAAAAATATCAAAGATCTCCCACAGACTTATCACATATATACATGTATAAAATTACCAAAAAAAATCCACAATCTCATCACCAAAGAACCACCTATCCCATCGACCAAAATCATATCATCTGACCTGTGCACCATCTGTACATCCTTATCTACTAAGTTCTTGATGTTGAGACTTTTTATATTAATTTTACTCAAAACCATAAAGTCTAGATACTTATTGAAGGGATAATTCATGTTGTCATTATGAAATTAGTAATCAAAAAATCAATAATGACCCTATATTAAATCCATACATATACCAATGTATGAAAAACATAATAAATGATAATCAACAATAACACATAACTTGATCCCCTTGTCCTTAATAACTTCAAGTGATCCATTACCTACCTTGAACAATGTTTGAGTGTAATGATACATCCATGGTTTTTCATACCAAAATAACCTTCAACCTTCCAACAAATCACATGATACATGGAATCATATTTGAATAATAACTATATAACCACACAATCCATCCCAACACCCAAAAGGAATGTGTATAATAAATCTCTTAAGTCCCAAGGACTTCCACATATTTTAACACTACCATATTAATAACCCAATAATACCAAGGAAAAATGATTCCCATCATTTCAAGTCCTCACCCAATGACCCCAATATAAATGGTGATACATGCCCCCTATTTGATAGTCTCAACTATCACCAACTTTGGAATTCTATGGTGAACAACTTCTCTATACTAATGGCCAAAACCATCCCCTATGTGTATTAATCTAAAAAGGTCTCCACAAACAATGAGTGTTTAATACTACCTCATGGGCCCTATCTTGTATGTACATTACTCCAATGGCCCCATCAACCACCCATAGTGAGATACATCACCAACATCTTAGGACACACCTTAGAAAAACCTATATCTCCACCCATGAACCATATCTTCCAACCAAATTAATGGTCAACACCATATTATTTAATCTATTAGAACATATCACCCCACTTATGATGATCAACATCACCCAAAAACACATAATCCACACCCAACACATTTTAATAGAACCATCTTAGTCCTCACATTATGAAAATAATTTTCACAACCGATATCAGCATGCCCAACCAATTAAGTAATGACACATCACAACTTCAATTCCATACCAAGATCAACCATACTATTTTATACATCAGAATACCCTCCAGTAAATCTTATGAATAATGAAAACTCTAAGAAGTTCATAAAAGGTATCACTCATACCACCCCAGACAAATTTATTTATGATGCATGAAATGAGACATGTATACTTCCATAATAATCCAAGAACCATAAACCAAGAATTTTTAGGATTCTACTCACTATGAAATGCTGGGAGATATGAATTTAATAAGAATATTTTGAAAAATATGACAAAAATCCATGAAATTAGATTTTTTTTGTGAGGGATAAACAAATAGTTACGAATCTAGAAATAGGACACATGTAAACTATTATACCTAACCATAGATCCCTCCTACTTCAGATGATACATGATTCCAATAAAAAATGATAGATATCTCCGTAGAGAAAATTAGAGGGGAAAGAGCCAATTATGGATAATTTCCTTACTATACAGGTCATAGGGATCCCTATAATTTCTTTAAAAAAGTGTTTTTAACCATTTATTTAATATTTTTAAGGTTTTAGAAACAATATTCATCCAAATCATCCTTACTCAAAATAGTAAGGTTGAATTATCCTTACTCACAATAGTAAGGACAAAATGATACTTACTCAAAATAGATGAATCCAGAAACATTGTTAATTTGAAATGATCCTTACTCAAATGAGTAAATATAAATGATCCATACTCAATATAATAAGGATAAAATGACCCTTACTCAAAAATAGAAGAATCTGGAAACATTTTTCCTTTGAAATGATCCTTTATCAAATGATAAAGGATAAATGATCCTTACTCAATCTAGTAATGATAAAATGATCCTTAATCAAAATAAAATAATCTAGAAACATTATTTATCTGAAATGATACTTACTCAAATGAGTAAGGATAAATGATCCTAAATCTTTTATGAATAAAATGATCCTCACTCAAAATTTGATGCAACTCCAAAAACCCCTACAAACTCCAAAAATTCATTTTTTATCCTTATAAACATATTATAACCCTTAAATAAATCTAAATTCATGCTACAAATCCTATAATAATATCTTATAAAAATTAAACCCATAAGCCCGATGAACTCCCAAGGATCATTCTATGGCCTATACCGTCACTTCCAACTTCTTTTCTGGGTCTCGACACACTTGACTGAGCCATGACCCAACCCAAATCACTACTCTAAATACCTAAGAATAACCTACACCCTACATGATAATTCATCTATGATCTATCAGGACCACTTACTGATCAACTATGAGGCCCAATCTTAAACATTACATATCCTAGTATTTTTGAACTAGAATTCACATTCGAGGATCTTTTCATTTTAGAGTTCTATAGAATTAATACAAACTCTTAAAAAGTAAAATGATACATTACAAGTGGATACTTATACTCAGTATCCATTTTTCCCAAATATAAATCTCTTTGAAATAAAACATGATTTCTCTTTATGATTTTTTTTCACAATTATCCTCTTAATATCATCCTTTTCTCTATTCCCCCTCAAAACATGTGAGAGATATTTTAAAAACTTGGGATGATAAAAAATCTCAGTAATGGATATAAAAAGAAAAGAAACCATTAGTTTAATAAAAACATGAAAAATCATATAAAATTTACCTTTATCATCAATGTTCTTTGATAATATGAAATAAAATATCTTCACATGAAATACATACACATAAGTTTCTAAAAAAAATAATTAAAACCCATTGTAAGCAATTAAAACTAATTTAGGTGACTTAAAGGATAATATACATAAAACCCTTTTAAAAAACTTTTAATTGGAATAACTATATGGCCGAATTCCAATTAATCTATTACGGTCTTACCCTATGATATCTTGGAAACCTCATATTAAGATGTGATAGACTTCCCTAATGCTATCTAGGCCACCCCATGTTAAGATGTAATGGGCTTACCCGACACTATATGGGCCACTCTATGTTAAGTAGTAGCGGGATTATCCGACACTATCTGGGCCACCCCATGTATAATCTATTTCAATCTTACCCTTTTCCTATAATAATCAAGTGCCATGTAATTAATAAAACACTTTCATTATAAAACCATTTGAAAACACTTTTAATCCCATATGAAAAACACTTTCATATAAAAAATACCCTTTTCTTTTTAAAATACATTTTTAATTACCAAAAATACAAAAATAAGGGAAGAGATTTTTTCATTTAATAAAATATGAAATATTTAAAAGGAATATAGAAAATAAATAATAGTCACAATGGTATAAAATTTATTATCACCATGTACATTAAGAATATAACATTCCTTTTTTCATTTGTGAAAATGTTAGGTATAAAATACATAAAAATATTTTTTTTAAAACCTTTGAATGAAATTAAAAACAAATATAAAATTTACTTTATAATAATTTTATATCCATATAAATAAATATGTAAAATAATATCAATAAAATTGATATCGAGAAAAATATTTGATAATTAAATATTTAAACATTCAAGGAGTCCCATAGCACTTTAACCATTTAAATAATAAGCCCCATGAAATAATATCATTTAAAAAATCATTAAATAATGTGATAATAAATAAAAAATGATATTATATTTCTAAGGGGGCTGTATATACACCTTATAAAAAAGTTGGGTGTATAATATCAAAATATGCCTCAATGAATGGAGATTGAGATGAAGTCCCTTACCTTGATCTCGAATCGTCACATACAATATTTATATTCTAGAATAATAAACATAAATTAATTAATTAATTTATTTAAAACTATTTTAAAGTTTAATATTCCTTTTATATCATTTATTACTATTTTATAAAAATTACTTAATTATTTATGTTCACATCAGATGTTTTGTTGATATTCGGTACATGAGTCCAAAATGACTTTGGTATGTCTATAGTCCAAAGTGGTCATTAGTACATCATCTAAAAAATATTATTCATGAATAAATAATAATTTTTATACATCAATTATACTTTTAAATCCATCCATAACATATGGATATGAAAAATGAACTACGTTACAATCATGAAGATGAAAATCCGTATGTACGCATGAGTAACATTTCCATTTTCAATGATCATTATAAAAAGAAGGTAAGTATTATGTTATATTTCAGGAATTATCATAATATAATTAATATTGTATTAATATTTTAAATATACTTATATATATCATCTATGTGATTTGGTGATGAAAAACAAATCACCACTCTTTGTGGAGGTGATATTTCACATATACGCATGAAAGTCATTATCATTTTTCTGTGCATGGAAAGGTAAGAATTTATATGATATATTATCTTTTAATAATGATAAATATGTCATTAATATCATATATAAACTTTAATTCCATCATTATAATGGGTCTTTATTGATTTGGATGGAAAATAAATTATATCAGTTCATGAGGCGGTAGTTCACGACACACATGAACGATACTTATTTTCCCATTTGATGAAAGTGGAGATGGATTTAAGTGATGATATTAACATAAAAAATATCATTTTATTACTTATAATTTAGTTATTATTTCATCATTGTTGAATAATATTTGAAGTAAGTGGAAGAAGAAATAAAGGCCTTCGGGCTAGTATGGCTTTTGGGCCACCTCATGGCCTTCGGGCTACCTCAAGGCCTTCGGGCGGCCTGAAATTGTACTTAATGACCAGAAAAAATCTACAAGGAGAAAACTCTATATGGGGATTCAGAGCTGGCGCATTCACTATAGCATAAGATAAGAAGATTTTTCATAATGAGAGGGTATGACATTGACATCGGTACCATCCTGTGCATGCATGAGAATCCTAGCCGAACAAACCATGCGAAGGTAGAGAGATAACATCACGATGAAGAAGCTGGGGAGAAGCAGTTCCATATAGTTATAGTCTGTATATTTCCCTAAGAACTACAGTTCATGTAATATCTAAGACTATAGTCCTTATAAGGGTTCCCCTCATCCCTTTAAGGGGGGGGGGGGGGGTATTAAAAATCAATAAAACGAAGGCCTTCAATCCATTCAGAATAAGAAATAAAACATAAATACTTGATTAAAAATGATACCTCTGCTTCGGACCACCTCATTTTCTTAACACCTTAATGATGATGTTCTATATAAAATAAGAGATCTAGAATGTGGGGAGGAATTTTAGGAAGGGATTTTGGAAGATATTGGGTGAATGAAATAGGTTTTTAAGTTTATTTAAATGAGAGGAATGAGTTCCCTTACATAAGAGAGGGGAGGGGCACTCTTGGAAATTTTCAAATTATTAAATTACTATAAATTAATTTTCTATTCTGAATGAATCAAAACTAATTAATTTAGAAGATAAAATGATTATGAATCTAAATTAATTAATTAAATAAAAATTATACAAGTTTTAACAATTTTTTAATCCTTATATTTTTGTTTTAACCCTTATTTAACCTTTTGAAATCTTATAGTGATATCATGTTATTTACACTTTGAGGGTTAATATAATGAATATAAAATAAAAAAATGCCAATAAACGAGTCATTTAAAACATTTTAAGACTTATACCAATTATTTGGATGAATTATATATCATTTAATAAAATATTATTTATTTTAAAATATCATTAATGTCAATTTTGACACTATTCATCACTTAACTTTTTAAAAATATCATAAAAAATTATATCTTAAAAATAAATATTTTAAAATATCATTAACATGTCAAATTAATCTATAAATTTCCTGGAAAACATTAATTATATAAAATTATATTTATTTTAATATTCATAATATCATTTATTTTATTTTTCCATTAATTAAATAATTACAACATCATCATTGTGTCACTATTCAACGTTATTATTTTATTACTAAAAATTACAAATTAATTACCATGAGGTATATAAATTTTTTATATTTAAAATTAGTATTTATATTCTAACATATCACTCATATAACCCCATATTAAAAATATTTATCTTGTTAAAAACAAAAGTACGATAAAATCGACTTCTCTTTGAATATAATTCTATAAATGGATTAAAGTCAACCAAGTGGATCCAAGATATCATAAAATCGTCCCAAGGATGATTTTGGTCAGATTTAACTTTTAAAATAAAATTAGAACAAGTGTTAGGGTAATTTTCTATTATTTATAATATTATCTTTACCCTCAATTACCCAATTTACCCTTAACCATGTTAATAAAAGGTTCCAATGTTACTATTCATATTTTATCCAAAAATAAAAGGGACCTATTTAATAAATTTATAAGTTATTATTAAAAATATTTAATCTATTTTTCAAAATTAAAAACAAATAATTGGCTAAAATTAATTTAAAATCAATCTCATCGATAAGGTGTGAAAATAGATTTTTATAGTGAAAATATTCTAAAGATTGAATTGTGTTTATATCCAAAATCAATATGAAATTGATTAAAAATACATTAATTGGATTAAATTATATAAAATTAATCTAATTATACTTTAAAACCAATAAAAATTTGAATTTACCACTATAAATTATTTAGATGAAAAAGCTGTTTTCAGTTAAATTTCAATATTTTTCACTATTCATCATAACATAAAACTTATCAGAAAAATAATAAAAATTAAACCAAAGTAAATTTTTATATTTAGATTTAAAATAAGAAGTTTATTTTTTCAAATATAATTTATAAAAGTTTTAAAAACTATATTTAAAACAAGTGCACTATCAAAGGGTGACAAAACTACCTTTTTAGAGAAATACTTCTTTTATGTGTAAAATTGGATTTGTACTTATACCATGTCTATAAAAAACATAAGATGAATTTTAATTATTATATTTAATATATTATATGTATTAATTATTAATATAATCCAATAAGAGTAATGTTTTTATGTATTGGTATAAAATATACTTGCGCACATTTAAATATTTTTTCAGAAAAACATTTCCTTTTATTTTAAAAAAGGGTTTTATATTATTTTATGATTAATTGATAAAAGAATTATTTATACATGTTTAAACTATATTTTTATAATTCATCTAATCATGTTCATACCTTCCATTCTAATGGTTAGGTTATAACAGAAACATTTGAATAATAATATTTAGTAGTTCATTTAAGCTCGATGCGACATATCATGTAATCTATCAAATATACTATTTCTTTTTTTTAACTTTGGATGTTACATTATCCCCCATTTAATAAATTTAATACTCACAATCTCAACTTGGGAATGGTAACTAGGGTTCAATTATTCAAATTAGCTTTATTTAAATCCCACATCAGAAAAAGAATTAATAAAACTTCCATTTTAAAAGAATCAAAGGGAAGTATGAAGGTCACCCGAGATAACACATACTAGGGTTCCATGTAGGAAAAAATAGAAATTTAAGAGAAAAAATAACTCTTATAGAATAATAGATAGTGACAGAGAACATGATCATGGAAATGTTAACCATCAAAAAACTGTAAATATGTGATGGGTTAAAAAAATTAGTAAGAATAGTTTACTGATAATGTTATTGTTTCAATATAATTTTCATAGTGTTTAGGAATTAATTTAATTCTTGGACTAAGAATATAAGAAAACATACATACTTTACAAGTATAGTTTCACTTTTTTAATAAATTTCCACCACAAAATCATATTTTTATCCAAATAATGAGTATTCAAGATGAATTTTTTCATACTTTAAGAATTAGAATCCAACTATACGGTCAATAAATCCACAAAAGATTAACTATCTATTTATCTTATCTTTAGAAATTAACCAAAAACAAATTTTTTAGAACAAGATAATATAATTCAACAAAAATAAGAAGAATTTATATGAATAAAAACTACTTTTAATATCCAAAATTCAACAATAATAACCAAAGTTCAACATATACCATTTGATAAATAACTATCCTTTAAATTCCTTTAAAACATTACAAACTATTATTGAAACACAAAAATAATAATTATTTGATCACATATTATTACAAGATAAATCTTAACATTTATCTCCAAATAACATCAATTACTCATAAAGTCTAATACTGAAATGTAATTTCCCTAATAATATTCAAGATATGCTAACAATTTAGATAAATAAAATCAATCACTATAAGTCCACAATAAAATCATATATACTTGAAAAATATAATTGAAACTTTATTCCTAAAATAAAATCCTACCACAATCATAAAGGGTTTTGAAAATGTTAAATGTCTTGAGAAATAATATTAATCACTTAATCATGAAATAATTTTCTAATCCCAAGGTTATATTTACAATACAACTCATGTTCCCAAAATAAACTTATTATTCATCCATAAAATCATTTAAATAAAAATAAAAATTCCTACTAACTAGGAATTTATGTTGGATAGTGGTAGGATATGCACCCTTGTCACCCTTTAGTTGTGGTTTCAATTCCCATTGACTTGCCAGACATGTTTGGTTGTTACCCATCATATGGGTTGTACTTGTTCTAAAACTATATAATTATAATCCTTATAAAATTACTAAAAATGGGAGAAAAATCCTAAAAAAAATAATCTTAATATGATTTAACCTCAAAGTTTATCTCATATCTTTCATTTTTCATCCCAAAATTCAATAACCCATAATTTCCAAAAAAAATGATTGTTTCTAAAAATATCTTTAGTCACCTTAAAATTTTATAATTTAAAGCCTCAAAATGGTTTCTAAGTCATTAAAATTATGATCAAATTTAAAATTATAAACCCATGATGATAACCATAACTCTTAAGAAAACATCCTTATCTCCAAAGTTGTCTAAAACATCATTTGATACCAACTTTAAGGCCCCAAACTTAAACTTTACATATCCTAGTGTTTTTGTACTAGAATTTACATTTGAGGATCTTTTTAGTTTAGAGTTTTAAAGAATTAGGAAAAACACTTACAAATTAAAACCATACATTAAAATTAGACACTTATACTCAATATTTATTTTTTCCATGGTATAAATCTATTTAAAATAAAATATTATTTATCTTTATGAAAACAAATCTTCACAATTATCCCCTTGATCTAATCCTTGTCTCTATTACCCCTTAAACCATGTGTAGGATATTTTAAAAACTTGGGATGAGCACAAAATCTCAACAAGGTATATAAAAAAAGGAAACCGTTAGTTCTTTAAAAACATAAAAACTCATATAAAGTTTACATTTATCTTCAAAGTTCGTTAATAATTTGAAATAAAACATTTGCACATGAAAAAACACATTTTTCTCAAAGAAAATTAGTGAAACCCATAACGGTAAATTAAAACTTATTTAGGTGACTTAGAGAATCATATACATAAAACCCTTTCAAATCCCTTTAAATTGGAATAACCATATAGCTGACTTCCAATTAAGCTATAATGGGATTATGTGGTGCTATCTGGGTCACCCCATATTATGTTGTAATGGGTTTTCCTGATACTATTTAGGTCACCGCATGTTAAGAGGTAATGAGAATTCCTGGTGCTATTTGGCCTCCCCATGTTAAGCTATAATAGGCTTACCCAATGCTATCTGGGACACCCCATTTATAAGCTATATCAGGATCACTCGTTCTCTCTAATACTTAAGTACCATGTAATTATTAAAACACTTTCACCATAAAACCCTTTGAAAACTCTTTCAATCCCATATGAAAAATAATTTTTTATAAAAAATACACTTTTATTAAAAAAATCAATACCAAAATAAAAAAAATAAGGAAATTGATTTTTTCATTTAAGGAAATATTTTATCTTGAAAAGGAATCTATAAATTAAATAATAGTCACAGTGGTAGAAAATTCATTTTCTCCATGTATGTTAATAAAACATTCCTTTTGTCATTTTTCAAAACGTTTCATATAAAACATGTTAAAAGATTCATTTTTAAAAACTTTGAATAAAATTAAAAAATGACATAAAATTTCCATTATAATAATTTTATATCCATTTAAATAAATATGTAATATAATATCAAGAATATTGACATGGAGAAAAATATTTGATAATTAAATCCATAAACTTTCAAGGTGTCCCATACCACTTTGAACATTTAAATCATAAGCCACATGTAAGAATGAAATTTAAAAAAACATTAAATAACATGATAATAAATAAATTAATGACATGATATGTCAAAGGGTGCTATATATACATCTTATAAAATAAGGTGGGTTTATAACATCAAAATATGACTCAATGAAAGGAGACTGAGACGAAGTCCCTTACCTTGAGCTCAAATCATCATGTACAATATTTATATTCTTGAATATTAAAATTTGGTTAATTATTTACTTGTTTGAGAAACTTTTTCATGTTTATAATTCCTTTTATATCACTTATTACCATGTTATTAAAATTACTTTATTATTTACGTTCATATCCGATGTTTTGATGATATTCGGTACATGAGTTCAAAATGACTTTTGTATGATATCTATAGTCAAAAGTGATCATTAGTACATCATTTGTAGAATAATATTCATGAAATAATAGTCAATTTTATACATTAATTATACTTTTAAATCCATCCATTACACATGGATATGAAAAATTAATTACATTACAATCGTGAAGACGGTAAGTCATGTATACGCATGAGTAATGTTTCCATTTTTCAATTATCATTATGGAAAGAAGGTAAGTATTATGTTATATTAAAAAAATTATCATAATATAATTAATATCATATTTATCTTATAAATATACTTATATATACCATCTATGTTATGTGGTGATTAAAATGAATCACATCGCTTCATGGAGGTGATAGTTCATTTGTACGCACAAACGACATTATCATTTTTTCGTGCATGGAAAGGCAAGAATATAAATGATATATTATATTTTAATAATTTAAATATGTAATTAATATAATATATAAATTTTAATTCCATAATTATAACCATTCTTGAGAGACGAATATGGAAAAATAATTACATCGATTCGCAAGATGGTAGTTTTCCGTACACACGAACGATAATTCTTTTCCCATTTGATGAAAGTAGAGATGGATTTAGGTTATTATATTAACATAATAACAAATAATTATATTTATTATACTTTATTTATTGTTTCATCATGTTTGAATAAGGTTTTCAGTAATTATAAGAAGAAATAAAACAAAAAATACTTGATTAAATACGACACCTCTTCCTCAAACCACGTCCTTTTTGTAACACCTTAAGACAACTAAGGATGGTGTTATACCTAAAATAAGAGATATAAAATGTGTTTAGGGATTATATAAAGGTATTTGGGTAGATATTTCCAAAAAAATGTTTTTAAGTGTATTTAAATGAGAATAATGGGTTCCCTTTTATAGGAGAAGGGAGGGACACTCTTGAAATTATTCAAATTATTAAATTAATATAAATTAATTTTCTAATCCAAATCGATTAAAACTGATTTATTTTAAATATAGGATGATTATGGGTTGAAATAAATTCATCCAATTAAAATTATAAAAGTTTTTACTATTTTTTAATCCTTGTTGTTTTGTTTTAACCCTTATATAACCTTTTCAATTCTTATCGTGATATCATGTAATTTACACTTTGAGTGTTAATACAATTACTATAAAATTAAAAACGACCAATAAATGAGTCATTGATAAAATTTGAAGAATTATAAAAATAATTTTAATAATTTTATAATATTTAATGAAATATTATTTATTTTAAAATATCATTTATTTCAAATTTGACACTATTCATCACTCGACTTTCTAAAAATATCAAAAAAAAATTACATCTTATAAAAAAATATTTTAAAACATCAATAACATGTAAAATGAATCTAAAAAATTCATGTATGACATTAATTATATCAAATTACATTTATTTTAATATTTTTAATATCATTTATTTGATTCTTGCATTAATTAAACAATTATTGCATCATCATTATGTCACTATTTAAGGTAACTATTTTATCACTAAAAATTATAAATAAATTAACATGATGTATATAAATATTTTATATTTCAAATTAATATTAATAGTTGAACATATCACCCATATAACCCCATAGTAAAAATATTTCTCTTGTTAAAAACAAAAGTAGGCCAAAATTGATTAAAGTCCTCTAAGTTGCTTCAAGAGATCATTAAATCAACCGAAGGATGATTGGGTTCGACGTTCACCCATAAAATAAAATTAGGACAAGTGTTAGGGAAATTTTATATTATTGATAATATTATTTTTACCCTTAATTACTCGATTTACCTTTAACCATGATAATAAAAATTACCAAAGTTACTATTCATAGTTTTTTAAAAAATAAAAGGGAACTATTTCATAAATTTGGACCTTATGTTTCCCAATATATAATCCATTTTTCAAAATTCAGAACACATAATTTTATAAAAGTAATTTAAAATTAATCTCGTTGATGGGGTGAGAAAACAGGTTTCTAAGGTGAAAATGTTCAAAAGATTGAAATGTTTTTATATCCAAAATCACTGTGAAGTTGATTAAAATGAAATAAATTAGATTAAATGATATATAATTTATTTAAATATACTTTTAAACTAATCAAAAATATAATTTAACACCATAAATTATTTTGATGAAAAAACTTTTCTCTATGAAATTTCAGTATTTTCACTATTTATCAAAACCTGCAACGTATCAAAAAAATACCAAAAATTAAACAAAATTAAATTTTGTTATTATAATTTAAAATAAGAAGTTTAATTTTTCAAATATAAATTATAATAGTTTCAAAAAATAGATTTAAAATAAGTGTGCCATGAAAAGGCAGAAAATTTGTGTTTTTAAATACTTCTTTTATGTGTAAAATTGGATTTGTTCTTATATCATGTCTATAAAACACATAAGATGAATTTAAAACATTATATTGAATATATTATATATATATATATATTTCATTAATATAATCCTACAAGATTGATTTGTTTATTTACTGGTATAAAAGACACTTGGGCACATTTAAATAATTTTTCAGAAAAAAACATTT
Source organism: Viscum album (assembly GCA_963277665.1). Taxonomy (NCBI): domain Eukaryota; kingdom Viridiplantae; phylum Streptophyta; class Magnoliopsida; order Santalales; family Viscaceae; genus Viscum; species Viscum album. The sequence continues at coordinate 1,498,372,805 of OY728142.1, forward strand.
CATTTTATTTTCAAAAAAGGGTTATCATTATTTTAAAATTAATTCATAAAATAATTATATATAAAATTTTAAATAATATTTCACATTTCGATTAATTTTATTCATACCCACCATTTTAACAACTATTCTACAATGATAACATTTAAATAATAATATTCAGTTGTTCGTTTAAGTTCAATGTGGTGTATCATGTATGCTATCGAACATAGTATTTATTTTTATTAAAAACTTATGATGTTACATAAAATATTACCAAAACTTGAGAATCATTCTCTATGAATCCCAAAACATCAATACTACATCGAACACATCAGTCTCTTCCCTAGATACCCAGACTACCCCAACTACCAATCATAATAAACTGATTCCTTATATGGGTACTCTACACCATAGAAATCACCTAACCAATATAATCTCAACCCAATTAACCAAAATGAATATAAAATCACATAAATCTATTCCAAAAATAGAAACTATCCATATATAACCATCGGTCACCATCCATTATCACCCCGTAACATTCTGATACCCATCACTCATGCCACATCATACCCAAAACCCACTTTAATTCCTAATTCCAAAGAATCCAACATTTACTAGAAGTCATATTTGATGATCACATAAATTATGAATCAAACTAAATTCCCACATAAATCCCATATCACACCCAATTCCCACTTAAATCTCACATTGCACATAACGCTCACATAAATCATGAATCACACCCGATGCCCACATAAATTACACATCACACCCAATGACCACATAAATCCTACATCACACTCGATTCATACATAAATCTTATATTACAAATTATTACCATTAAAATCCTATATTTCTCTCTTTTACAATATAAATACCACATCACACCCACTTTCTACACAAATCCCTGATACCAAATCATCCACATTTGTTATACACCACAACTAATGGTTACATATTAACTAGATTTTGGTTAATAGATCTATCATATGCGCACCTCATGCACCCATACACACCATAAAAAACCATAAAAAATTTATCATGGTGTACTTATAACCATATAAATCTCATAAAACTACTTTTAATATGCTTACTCAATCTCATATGGCTGGCCCGAAGCCCGAATGCTTGATGCCTGTCCTCCCTATGGAGCTATCCGCATTTTTGAACACTATCCCCATCACTAGGAATCTCTCCCACTTCCATTTCTGCTGCATGAAGTTTCATCCTAGTTACTGGATCATGACACCACTCCTACTCCTACCTCATATCCTTGATTTTGACTTAGTCCATTACTCTTAGATACCTATGAGGCCCTTTGACAAAACCTCTCCAAAATCCTCATTTGGTTGCATGACCTACACTCTATCGATGGATACTCACATTGACCCTAGACATGTCCTGACTGCCCACACTAGGATCAAATTTTCTATGATCCACTCCATGGTGAAATCACCCCACCTATAATATGAATAACCTACAAGGTCTCCTCATAGTCCCATTTTCAGCTACCTAGAGCTCCATTATTTATCATGCCTGACCCAACTTCTAGCATGATATTATCCCATATTCTAGATTCCACACTATTATAAATTCCTAGTTAATTGTCTATGATAATGTGGTTAACCTAAATATGGTTAACTAAACCTTGGTAGAGTGTCTAAACCATCCTCAAACTGCTGCACCTTGGTGACCCATCTCCTACTAACATCTATACAAGATATAATAAATTCATAAACATAATAGTATAATCCATAAGTGAGGTCTGTTTCTATACCTGGTGATTGAATTCCCATGTAATGTATTCCATAATCATGTCATATTATATAAACCCCTTATTAATTCCATGTATATGTCATTCTAATCTTACCCTGAGATACTCATCCATCCACTACCCAAACTCCTCAAGCCTCTCTAGATGACCTTCCTACCTCAGCACCACCACACTAAACTCTTTCTCGATACTAATATAATATTTTAAATATCAAAAATAATGAAATATATAATAATAAACATGAACCAGTCACCCTTACACTTCCCTACTACACCCAAGTCACATATCATTTGGAATTACGACCTCCGCTTACCCATATCATGGTTAAGTACCACATGTATCATACAAACACATGATCTACATAATTTTTTAATACCATAGATCATATCCACAGGTTTAATAAGTAGAATTATACCAAGAATATATATAGTATAAAAATCTATAGGTTTTTGCTGGAACTTTAAATAGTCAATCGCCTTCTCATCCCAAAACCAAATGAATGTTACATACCCTTCCTAGGTTAGCTGAGAAGAATTCCACTAAGAGACCGTGTAGGAAAAGATTTCTTAACTTGTTGTTGACACTTTAAATACCTAAACCCTTCCTTTTATTTCTATGTTCCAAATAACAATCATAAGAAACACAATTATGTCATTTAAACCCTACATGATAAAGATGATGCATGAGTACCACCACTTACATCTTGGGGATAAGAGTAAAAAACATAAATAAATCACATAAAAACATCATACAACATGATTGGTAAAATAAAAAATAACCACAACCATAATAAAAAACCAGAACAACAATCCCATTAACCTTGGTAACTTGGAATTCATCTCATGAAGATTCTATCCAGACACATAACATGACATCCATTCTAAGTTCTACCACTTTACTAGACTCCAATATACCACAACCTAAAAAAAAACCACTTTTAAATAACCTATATTTAATACCACTCGATAAAAAATGAACCCCATTACAAATTTTTAACTACTACGCTTAGGTATTACTTTGTAATACCCAAGAACTGATACCTATGTATAATTCCATGCAACCCCAAACTACTCCACTAGTGCTCAAACTGAAGGTGTTCTACATAACCTTAGGAACACCTTCCTATGCTCTAAATACCATCAACTAAAAGTGATGGTTTATTGGGTGATAGTGGGGAGACAATAACCTCTAGTGATAATAATAATAATAATAATAATAATAATAATAATAATAATAATAATAATAATAATAATAATTTAGTTAAGTTATTTGAATTTATAATAAATGAAACAACACACATACTCTGGGGATAACAAGGACATATCAGACACCCTCTAAGGGTTAACCCACCCTAAAGTTCGACCATTATAATTTAAATAGGCTGAATGCCCACTATTTTATAGACCAAAGGCCCCTTTATTCCATGCTTGTTTAACCACCTATGTTAGAACTACCATGGTTTTTACCTTTTCAAGTGTCATTGCCTATTTCATTGGATACAAATTTTCCTAGACCCCCTTAAGGGAGGCCTCCAGGATTTGAATTATGATCATTTATAAAATTATGTGGTGATTTTACCACTCAAGAGTGTCCCCAACTATATAATAATAATAATAATAATAATAATAATATAATAATAATAATAATAATAATAATAATAATAATAATATAACATCAGTAGAAATAACTAAAACACAATGGATGCAATTTAAAATAAGGACAACAAGAAGGAAAAATAAACATATGATCAATTTAATAAATATTTTCCATGACATGAGATTCATAAAAAATACCCAACATTTACCTTAAGATAATCACATATATAAATGTATTAAATAACCAAAATATCCACCATCTTGGCACTAAGAAACCACCCGACTCATCTTCTAATATCATTCCATCTGACCCATTCACTATATGTAAATCTCTGTACACTAAGTTATTGGCGTGGATCTATTTTTCTTTAAATGTACTAAAAACCATAAAGTCTGCATGCATACCGAAGGGCCCTTGAAGTGTGTGAGTATAAACTCAGTAGGCCACCACCAACAATTTCCATAGCTTACATCCATATATTACAAATGTATGCTAAAAGATAAAAAAGGGGAATCAATCATATCAGAAAACCCATTTCCCTTGTGTTAAAAAAACATAATATATCCTTTAACTCTATCAGCTAATGTTTTTATGACATAACCCATGGTTTCATATGAAAATCATGACCACATAACCATCTAAGCCACCTTGACACCCCAAAGTCACATCTACAAGCCATCTCAAAAGTCCCATGGACTTCCACATAGTTTACCACCATTGAATTAACATATTGATAATCCCAAGGAAGGATGATACCCATAATTCCAAGTCCCATACCAATATCCCCAATATAAATTGAAATCCCCATTCCCCATTCAGCAGTCTCAACTACAACCAACCATGTCCTTATAAAATGATAACATCCTCTATATTGATGATCAAAAAAATTCCCTATGGAACATAATATATGGAAGCCTCCATCCAAAATGATTGGTTAACACCTCATCATGAATCATATCCTTTATGAACATGACCCCAAAAGCCCAATCACTAACCCAAAATGAGAAACATCACTAACATTCTATCCCACACCTCTAGTAAACCTCTATATCCACCTATGAACTATGTTTCCCAACCACAGTAATAGAGAAAAACAACCACTCTATCATATGAAACCAAATATCCTCACTTTTTATGATCAATATCACTCACAAACACACAAGACACACGCAACATGTTTTCATAGAACTATATCAGCCCTCACATCATGAAAAAAATTTCCATAACCGATGTCATCAAACCCAATCCAAAAAGAAACTATATAGAACAAATTTAATTCCATAAAAATCTCAACCAAACTATTTTATACATGAGATTATCCTTAAGTGTATTCTATAAAAAATTAATACTACAAGAAGTTTATAAACTCTCTTACCAGATGCACCCCACACATTCATGTTTACCACACATCACATGATACATGTATACTTAAAGAATAATCTAGGTACCAACTGCCTCAATTTTGTAGGAATCCACTCAATAATAAATGTTGATTGATATTAATTTAATAAAAAAAATATCTAAAATTTAAAAATATTTGAAATTAGGGTTTTTTGTTGAGGGAAAAAAGAAGTATCGTGGAATTTGGAAAGAAGATGCATAAAGACTTTTAGGATTATGTTTAAATACCAACTACTTTATATGGAACATTATTTTGATAATAAATAATGAATATCTACCTTAGAGAATATGAGAGGGGATAGATCCTATTTTTGAGGATTCCCTTTCCATACAGGTTATAGGGATCCCAAAAACCCATTTAAATAAGTATTTGTATTCATTTATTAAATATTTTGAAGGTTATGGAAAAAAATTTCATCCAAACTATCCTTAATAAAAATAGTAAGGGTAAATGATCCTTACTCATAATAGTAAGAATAAAATGATCCTTACTCAAAATAACATAATCTAAAAGCACAATTCAACTAAAATGATCCTTACTCTTTTTTGTAAGGATAAAACGATCCTTACTAAAAATAGAATAACTTGTAATCACTTTTCATCCAAAATGATCCTTACTCAAAATAAAAAAAATCAAGAAACACTTTTAATATAAAATTATCCTAACTCAAATGAGTAAGGATAAATGGTCCTTACTCAAATGAGTATAAATAAATTTTCCTTACTAATCTATTAAGGATAAAATGATTCTTACTCAAAATACATGACAACTCCCCAAAACCCCTAAAACTAAATGAATGTATTTATTATCTTTAAAAACATTGATAAACCCTTAAATAATTGAAAAACCATTATTTTACACTCACAATAATGTTTTATAAATAATAAACCCCAAGCTCGACTAATTCACAGGGCTTGTTCCTCAGCCTATACAGACACTTCCAACTTCTCTATCCGGTCCCAACACATTTTTCTGAGAGAGGTACAAACCCAAATCACTACCCCAAATACCCGAGACCTTATAAATACCTATCCACATAGAGGAACATGTCATAAGAAATATTTATGTCTTGATTACTTCTAAATCATGATACTTAGTGATGCATGGATCCTATATCCTAGGACCAACCATGAATCTCCACCAACTTCATCCACCTTATAACCTAGTGTTTGGGGGGTCTCTCCATTTGTGTTGGTCTTGATGAAATGGATCCCACACTAGGAACTTTTTAATAACTATTTTTGGCTTGATTCTTATTAACATAAGGTATATAGTGATTTCCAAAACACCAGAGCCATCCATATGCTCCAAAAAAATCCCCAACTTTTATCACAGTATAAACCTTCACCCATTGACTAGATAATAAGACAAGGATATTTATATTTGTACATGATATAAATCAATGAAAAATATCCCCCACATAATGGTATGTGTTTTATAACCCTAATACACCTAAAACCTGAGTCCTTGTAACATGATGTGAAATTTCATGATGTATAAGTCCATCCCACATGACCCTAAATTGTTTAGAATAGTTTATCCCATATGTATTTAAACTAATTATATCAATTAATTTCATGTGATATTAATTAAAAAAGTCTCCCATAACATAATATCAATATCTACATGTGAAAAGATTCCCTATTTATATGTTGTCTCATAATTGGGAAGATCTTTCTCCCTATCTCTCTCTCAAGATTATGTGTATGGTTAAATTTTTTTATTTTGGTATCACGACTCACCTAAAATGAAACTAGGATAATGGAAACATGTTTAGAAGAACTATGTGTTACTAGATTATTTTAATTTTAAGATATATATTCCCCCTAATATTCTCTATTATGAGATCAATTTCAAACTCTTGATTTTAATCTTGGTGGATAAGCTCTTATCAACTCACAAGGGGTTCAAAATTTTCCTTATCATATGATGTTAAACTACATAATACATGGCATCATTGTATAAAACTAAATATTATAACATCTTTATCCTCATTACATGATGATAAATTTTGTAACATATTATCCATATGGTAAAACTTTATACTTCTTAGAGTAGTCCATTCCATATGACCTAGTATCTCTGTATAAGATCCAGATCCATGTGAGGGTGAACAATATATGAGACCCTACACTAGGATAAAATACTCCCTTTTCTATAATAATCCTATTTTTTAGGATCCCCATGTATGTATTTGTCTATTAATTGGGGATTTTACCTAGATACAATCATGGGAATTATTCTATCTCTGATCCTATACCGAGATATAGAAATTTCATTCCCCTATGTTTTAGAAAAATAAAGTCAAGGATATCCTCTATAAGAACTATTTATTACATGATTTATATTATTTTATTATACATAGAAATGTTTGAACAATATATTCCAGATTTAGATCCAAACCACCTTCCAACTCCATCCCCTTTCAATATCCTTAAACAACCTAATCCTGGTTAGTTCGAACCTTGAATAATCTAACCACCTCTTTAGTAATTCCCTCCATATACCAGAATTTATGCTTTGAGTGATTTGAATAATCGTATAACATTCATGGATATTTCTAACAAGTGTATTCTAATCCAAGGGACACATATATCCTGTAATATTCATTACACTATATTTAAAACTACTAACGAGAGGCATCTTTATCCTAAGGATAAGGTCCTCTAATCTCTAGACATATTAAGAAAAATTTACATGGAGTTAGTCATTTGAATATTTTTCAGTAGTCATCCTCGATATACTTGTTCCATTTTATCCTTATAATTAAAATAAATTAGGTCATTGTTTATATCATCACCATATCATATTTAACGGTTCTGGGATGATCTTATCTCTAGAGATCCATATGGGTTGCATTTTATAAACCCCCTTATCATTGGTCTATACACTATGATATCAAACTGAATTAACACCGCCCAAGATGGTATTTTTTAAAATTGGCATCCTCATTAATATAGGGTTTTTATCTATCTTAGTATATAAGATATCTCCCATTTTGATTAAACTATTTGACCTTAAATTTTATCCATTATAGGTATAAGAACTATGACCTTAAACTGTGTGCATCCCCTTTCAAGATGGTCTATACTTTCATTTGGATCTTAATTTACATAAATTTTTGTTATTCCATCATTAGTTATACAATCTTATTTTTTGGTAAGAGTTTTGTAACCATAGAATCTATCCCCAATGGTCCAAATTAGATTACCCTAAAACTCTAAATGAAAGAGGTATAAATATTATCAGGTAAAAAACCTATAAATGGAGACCATAGTAGAATTCAACTCTTCACTCTATAGGTCAACCTTTTTATCAACTAGTCACAAGTTATTGTAAAATAAGATGGTATAAATATTGAAGGACCCACTATGTGGCCTTATAAAAATAAAATCTATACTCACTAGACCCTGTGGTTCATGAAAAAGTAAGATCAATTTCATGTCATATCTCTTTACCCTGAAAATGTGTTCAATACATGATGGTGTATCCTTTAGGGTGAACAATATTCTTGAATTTACTTCTCTCCTAAGCTTACTTCATCACTTAAGTGTTTTAATCTATGTGAACCTTTCAATTTATATCAATAAAGAGTGTGTTTGACTTTAAGGGACACCTTTTATTGGTAATGTTCATACCTCAATTTTCGGAACTATGAACCAATGTTATATTTATCCTAAGGAAAAGTTCCTCTAATATATGTATGATATAACAACATCACATTAAAACCCATCATTCAAATATGGCCCATGGTCACCCCTATGTACCTATTCCATAATATCATATTATGATTAAAATATTCTGATTTTTGATTTACACATTCCATAATACAACTATTCAAGTGTAATAAAATACCCTATATATTACACATTCAAAAATCATAAACATTTTCAAAACAATAATATAAATCCATATTCCCGAACCTTTGTTGGTCCTCATCACATGACCCTAAGAAACATGAAACGATAGTCCAAACACTAGGACCTCAAAATTTACACCATTACTTATGAGATGGTATATACTAGTATTGGGCCTCTATTAACATTGGTTTTTCACACCAAACATACTATATAGGACATATCACCTTTGGGTTAGACCTTTATGACCTTAAAACACCAAAAAAATTTGGCATGTACACTATATCCTTAAAATGCATGAACTATTCCTTGAGGCTGTTTGCCTTCATGACATTAGGATCTTTATTCACATTGAGTTTTCTTCACGCATGCTGTATTGTATATTGATTAATTTTTTCACCTTTTTAATTCAAATCTTACTAACCTAAAACACATAATACTATGGTTTGGTTTGCAAAAACATAAACTAACTATGGAAAGGGATGTAATACTTATAAGAATAAAAACCCACAAAGGGTATCTAGGAAAATGTCAAGTGTCTACCCACTGGGTATGCACTTCACATAACATAGAAAGATGATCATTTGAAAAAAATAAGAAGAAAAAATTCACAAAACTTTAATGGTTCAAACCCCATAAAGGGAAACCTGTGAAAAAGTTGATCCCCAACCCACTAAGTGTCCCCCATCCAAGACATAAGAAAAAGTTTGGGTCAATTAAAGGATACAAAAATATTGTGGGGTCCATAATATGATCTTGAAAAAAGTAAATCCATACTTTATAGTTCCCTCTACCGAGGTAGAAATTAGAGCACATTTCTATTACTCCCTTGTGTTGGTTTAAATAACCCATGTAAAATTCACAATGGTATGATTTTAGGGTACTCAATCTCTCTTGAACATTGTAATCCTCATTATAATCCCCTTCAGGACCCTCATCATATTGATTCATCTCATTTTCATATTAAAAGGGACTAAATATAGTGTTATGTTAATGGGACATATGTTTATACCCATCCATGAGCACACATCTAGGATGAAATCATCTCCATGTATGAATTAACTATCTATAAGTTTACAAAAATGGTACACATACCTATACCCATCTATGAGAATAAATCCTAGATGAAATCATCATCATATATAAATATACTCTCTATGGTTTTATGGTGATTGTACACATGACTATAATCATTCGTGAGAACACATCTAGGAATAAATCTCCCCAACTCAACTATTTATAAGCCATGATTGACTTAATCTAGTCCAGTTAAATGTTTATATGGATTCAAGTTATCTTTATATTTCTATTCAAGGGTTTCATGGGTTACCCTAAAGTGATAATCGGAGTGAAATATGTGTTTAATGATTATCAGTGACTAGGAATATAATCTTTTTTCATCTATTAAGAAGAATAAGAGGAGCATCCACAAATTAGAGTATTTATTCATAATAATGATATATTAAAAAATTCACTCTGTAGAGTCTCAGAGTCTGTTAATTGATATTTGGTCTTCATCAAAACAAAGTTGAATATTGCCCATATCCATAACTTTTGATTCCTTAGTAGGATAGAGACTCCCCTACTTGGTAGACACATTCCTCTTCTTAGACTTAGAATCTCTAAAGAAGTATTGTTATACTGATAATATTTCCTTAGAGATATCTATCTTCCACTAGAGGTGGATAATGTGAAGAAATTCATCATCAAATAAAATTTTCTACCCTGATTCCATATCCATATAATGATATTTATAATTAAGTGTCACAACTCATAGATTAAAAGAGTATGCAGCTGATTCCACCTCAGTGAGGCATGATCGGGACACCTTTACCAGTACCCACTCCCAAATAATTTTTATAACGATAGTCTAGATCACCTGGTAATTGACCCCCATATCACTGGATAGTAAGAATGTGTAGAAGTTAGTGAAACTTCCTACACTGATCCTTCATATAGGTTCAATGAATAAATTTACATATATTTTTCCATGTTCTATGCCACAAGGTATATTGAAAATCTTGAGACTCTTTATTCAGACCAAATTATATTACGAGAATGAGATATAGTAAAAAAATAGGTCATTTAGAGAGCACATATGATTACTCACATATTAGTTCATTAGCACCAAAGAAGTCCCAACCTCTTACACTCTAGCAGTTGGGGTGTAGTGATTGTGGCTTCTTCCACCAACACCTCTGCCTGTGGTACTGATGATGAAAGTGACATAGTTTTGGACTCCCTTGAATATGGTGTTGTATTTATTTTAAATATATTTTAAATGTGTAACTTTTATGATATTGTAATTATGTTGAAATAATGACTTGTGCTGAAGGAAGTGTTCTAGTATAGTTTACTTGCGTTTGGAAATGTGGAGGTGGAACTAGCTATTTGGGGGATATTGAAAATCTGCATTTGGAGTACATAAAGTTGGACATAATGTGTTAGAGAAACCATCTAAACATAGTGAGTTTTAAGGATACTGATATCAATTTTCAAGGTTCTTGGATGAAGTTTGGAAGTGATTTAAAGTGTTTTTGAATTGATGATTTTTGTTTGAAACAACCCTAAAGTAATTTGAAATGAATTATGGAATTATACATATCATATGACTTTATAATGATCATAAGTATTTGATCTGACCACAAAAATTTCTATTCCAATATAATTATTTATTTTAATCCTTCATCATCATATTTTTGAGATTTTAATACTTTATAGTATGCATTTTCTAATCATATGACTTTGTGTTCAATAAAGATAATGGAAAAGAAATGAGCATATGGATTTGAGTGATAACATAAGTCTTTGGAGTGTGTAACTATAGATCATGAAAATTCATTATATATATATATATTCGCATTGTATTAATTTTTTATCATAATTAATTTTTCATTCATCATAATTTTAGTCATCTTAAGAATTTGAGAGTGATCATATGACTTTCAAATACATATGAAAAAAATTGCTGAGATTTTTAGAATATATTATTCTAATAAATAGAGAAGTAATTAAAATGATTCTTTTAAGAAAATATTCATATTTAAATCATAATATGAATCATTATTCAAACATATATCATGGAAGAACCATATTAGAGATAAAAAGATGATGCTGAGAGAGTTTCATTCCACTAAATGAGGTGCCACATCACATTTTCGTAAATCCATTCTTAGAGGAAGGTTTCAAAGAACATTATACATGTTGTTTTTGTAAAGGATTTTAATTAATAATAATCCCATGATATTTCAAATATCATGAGGAAATAAAGAAATCAATCTTTATCTAAATAAAGAGGAAACATTAAGTGAGGCTGAGTTTTTATGAAGATCAAAGGAGTCTGAAATTCCGGTATTTGAGGATATTTTCATGAATGCTATGGTAAAAATATCCAAAAAACATTTAGTGAATATAAATAAGAATAAATGAATAAATATAGAGTATTAATAATTTTTATAAAGAACCAATAATATAATGTATTGAATTAGAAGATCCAAGAATAATTGGAGGAGATTGCTGTGCAAGGAAGCAGAAGAAGGTCAATATCTGTAGATTTCATGTGGAGGATCATACATTAATATGTGATATTTCTTTAGAAAGAGTTGATTATTTTTTTGATTTATTATTGAAAATAGTTGGTTCCACCAGTTTTATTAGTTTATGGTTGCACCATTTCTTGAGTTCTTTTTGATAATAAGAAATGATTTGTATACTTTGGATAATAACTAAAACACACTGAGGATTTTGTCATCCTTAAAGGAGGTAAACCTCATTAATACATGTGTGGTGTTCATTATATTTTTGAATCAATGATTATCTTGAGAAATAGAGAATTATTGAATAAACATGAGAGTTTAATGGTAATTTAAATAACCATAGACACTGATTCAATAACTCTCAGTGTGTATCACCCTTCATGTTATCCAAAAATTAGTATTAGATCCAAGAAAACTCTTTGGTATCTCTCAAGATATTTTTATTGATAAATAATAATTATATCAACAACAAAGGGATCCTAATGTTTTATGAAAAAATGTTTCATTTATGTAATTGGATAATTTTACTTTTCATTATTTCTCTAGGGCTTGATGTTATTGACTCTATTCAATATGGATTCATTATTCGAGATAAAACCTTAGAAAAGCCTCTGATCAAAAAACGAAAATTTGAAAATAATGGGAAGTCCAATAATTCTTTGTTATCTTCTTTATAATAAAAAGAGATGACAAAAGTCATGTGTTCTAATGATATTTAGAATAAGCTTCACAATATTAATGAAGTAAATAAAGAGGTGAAAGAATCAAAGATAAAAATCATCAATCAATAGTCTGAATATTTTAGAATATAGGAGGATGAAACAATTGATGAATTCTTTACCAGGGTAAATTTTATTGTTATCACTCTTAGAGGGTTTTGGGAAACTCTTGATTACACTAATGTCGTAAAAAAGGTGGTGTATTCCTTCTAGAAAAAAATTATTCCAAGATATTGGCTCTCAAAGATAGAGATCTTGATGAATTTACCATTGATAAACATCACAACACTCTTATTAATTATAAAATGAAAAGGATTCCCACTCTTAAAAGAAAACGTAAGTAGGAAAAATAAATGGATTTAAAATCTTTCAAAGGTCTAAATATTTAAGAGAAGCATGATTTATTGAATGAAGAATAAAATATAGAATATTATGATGAAAATATTTCTATTATGTAAAGAAATTTCACAGGAGGAGTAAGGTCTAAATATAGATGTAAAAATCACTTCAAGTGTATTAATTGTGGAAAGCTTATCCATTTCTTAGTCAAATACCCTATGAAATTTATAGGAGAAAATGACAATGAAGAGGATACCAGAAAGACCACCAAAAGAAGAGATCACTCATTTTCTCAGTCAAATGGAAATAAGAATATTTATCATAGATTATTCAAAAATAAATTTCTATTTGTTAAGGAAGGAATATCATACAATGATGAAATTAATTATGATAAATAAGTTTCTAGACATATCTCTCAAATTATCCTACTATCATAAGAACAATAAAAATATAATTAATTAAAGGATGAGTCATAGTACAATAATTGGAATTCTTTCAAGAGAGGAGTAACAATTAAAGAGTATAATATGTGAATTTTTATAAAAATGTTCTTGAAATAAATAAGAATTCTGAGATAAGAAAACACTTGGTGAAAAAGAGACTTATAAAAACAAAGGAAATTACTAGTTGAAAAAGATAGGCTGGTTAAAGATATTTTAGATAATGAATCATGATATTATAAAGTGGGTAAAATAATTGAAGACATAACATACACAATTATATCAGGGGATTAAGAAATTTATAAACTAAGAAATAAGAATACTAAAATCAAGAAGAAAGATGAGAAGAGTAAAGGTAACAAGAAAAATGATATCAAAGAACATGGTAAATGTTCAAAGAAACCTATAAAAAGTATCTATTCTAAACAAAATGTAATACATGAAAGGGAAAGTCTATATAAGTTTTTTTACAAATGAAGATTACTTCTATTGAAGAGTAAAATAAAAAATTTCAATTTGGAACAACTGAGAGGCTTGAAGAAAAGGTCACATATACTCAAATATAGAGAGAAAAAAATTCTAAAAATTGGCCTATAACAATCACAAATTACCAAGGATGAATCCCATGAAAGGGTCTTATGAGATTTAATTATTTGAGGGAAAAATATAAAATAAGAAAAAAACCCATTAAATAATATATATTTTTTACCAAAATAGAATATTTTATGGTTAGTACTAGTGTTGTGGGTGGTTTATCCACAAGACATACAACTATGTTCATAATATGTATTTACTTATATTGATAAGTGAGTAAGAATAAATAGAGGAGAAATTAGAAAATGTCTTGACATATTGATTACAAATTTGGGGTATAAAATAGATTTTAAATCCTATAAGATTTTTTAATGATTTGATCAAGAAGGGAACACCTTATATATGTGTGTTCTTTTTATCTTAGCTCATTTGAATATGTTTCAAAGGTTAAAAAATATTAATAATGTAAGTCATATAAAGAGATAGGAAAATTTGGTTGAAGTTTCATTTAATGATTTAAAATATGAAAAGCACTGGATCATGAAAATTATTTTCTAATCCCAGATGAAAGGTGATCGAAATAATATAAGAAATGTTAAGAAGCATGAAGGATGATTTTTTACATTTGAATATTTTAGCTCTCTAAAAATTAGAGGGATTCGAATGAAAAGTATTAATAAAAATAAAATCAGTCTGGATAGTGTGTTATTTGTTGATGGACCAAAGAAATTTTTTTTGAGTGTATCAAAACCGTGTGATACTAGAAATGAGGTTATTTTCCGAAAAAATGGATAAATATTAAAAAGAATAAAATATCGGGAAAGGGTTTCAGAACCTTAGGAAATACATTTCAGGCTGGAGAAGGAAATATAGGGATTTAATTAAGTAAACAATTAGAAAAAGAGTTAAGGAATAGAAGGATTGGTCATCTTGGTCAAAATAAAATGAATAAGGAGATCCAAGAAGAGGCTATGAGTAATTTGGGATTTTGTAAATAAAAAATCATCAGTGTTTTTAAAATATGAACAAAGGGAAAAACGGTGAACAAAACACATAAGGGAGTTCAAATTAAAACTTCAAAGCCTGTTGAACAGATTCATTCTGATATGGGTGGTCCTATAACTAAAAATTCAAAATGTTGAGAAAGATATTTCATAAATTTCATAGATTAATTCATAATGATGACATGTATCATGCTCATTCCACAAAAATAATATACCTTAGATAGATTTAAGAGTTTTTGAAGAATTTTATAAAATAAAATAGGATTGTACTTGAAAAGATTGAGATCATATAATGGAATTGAGTATGCCAATATAAAATTCACTGAATATCTCACCAAACATAACATCGAGAATGAATTCAATGCTCCATACACTCTTTAAAAAAATAGAGTGGCTGAAAGGAAGCATATGAGTCTAGTTTATATGGATAACTATACTGGAAGAGCATTATATCTCATGATACTATTGGTTACTGGATATCAAAACAACCAGAATTATTAAAAAATAGATGTGTCATAATGCCAAACTTAGATATTACCTATTATGAGATGTGGTTCAAGATAAATAAAAATGTTAAACATTTTAGGGTGCTTTATAGTACATTATTAATTTATAATAAGGATAGAATCAAGGGAAAGTTTGATGAAAAGGTTGAAAATGGAATCTTTCTTGGTCACACATCTAATAGGAAATAATACAGATGTTACAAAAAGAAATTTGAAAATATTATCGATAGTGATGATATTTAAATATTTTAAAATGAAGAAGGAATTAGGAATAATATCATATATAATGGCGAGGATGATGTTTTTCTCCCAAAACCTATTAAATAAAACAAAAAAATACATATATTTAGACTAAATATGCAGATTTTGAATTTTTTAGTGATGAAAATAAAAAAATGAGGTCTAAAGGAGTTAATAGAAGGCTAACAAAACATGTTAATATTGATAGTATTATTAGAGATTAAAATCATGGTGTATAAACAAGAAGAAATGTTATGACAACTTTTCATACCATATTATTTTCAAAGTTTGTACCTTTGATCATTGAGGAAACATTTGAACATAAGGAGAGAGTTCAAGATAAGAATTAGGATCTTGAACAAAATGAAAATAATTAAACTTTGAAACTTGTTCCTAGACTTTTTGAAAATAATGTTATTATAACAAAATGGTTATTTAGAAATAATCTTGATGATAATGGTGAAGTGGCTAGAAATAAATATAGATAGGTATACAAGGGTTGCTAAAAAATTGAAGGGGTTGAATTTGATGAAAACTTTTCCCCAATATTCAAAATTGAGTCCATCATAATATTCTTTTCAATAGTATCTTAGATAATTGTCAAGATTATTTTGATGGATATTAAATCAAATTTCCTAAATGGTGAGTTTGATGATGAAGTGTATATAAAATAACCTAAATGTTTTTCTTAGATTCATATGTAAGAAAGGCATGTAAGATGGAGAAATATATATATGGGTTGAAGTAGGATCCAATATCTTGGTAATGTAAGCTTCATGAGTATCTAGGTGGAAATCAATTTGTATGTGAAAAACACCAACATGACATCAATATTTGTGATTGTTAATGTTGATGATATAATATTTTATAGTAATTAAGGAATATTGCATGTAGATTTATTAATGAACATGGAATAAAGGTTTAAAATGTCAATTATTGAAGAAATGATATTTTTATTGTGTCATGACCTATCCCCCGGGGCCCGTGTCGTAACTACCCCAAGCCCGCCTTCCATAGGCCAGGGGTTGGCGACTAACACCAAAGGCGTAAATCCCTATAAATTGGAAGGCATTGCATTTATAAAACGTAAACTCACACAACCAGAGAACAAGAGGAGGCAAAAACTAAGTAAATTAGTATAACAAGTGTACTGAAAGTAAAAAGGGGCCTGAAATACAAGCCCAACAGAAAGGTACAACTACAACTGAAAGAAAAGTACAATTGAAAAGACAACAGCTGAATGGTGAAGCAGCTCCTGGATCATCCTCCAGGTTCCTACCTGAAGGGTAGGTACAGATGTCCTCCTCAGCACTCCGTGTCTATCGGTCCGCTCCATGTGTCGTCACGCCAAGTGTCCACCTCCAGGTACCGTCCAGTCCTCGTAAACTCTACCTCGGTCAGCGTTGTCCGTCATCTGCATCCAACACAACGAGGTGCGAGCATAGCCCATGCAGGGGTGAGTATAACGATACTCAGAAGGGATCCTGAGACCCTCAAGGTCTCACAAAATCCCACAAGGATAAATCACAATGAAATATTTCAACAGATAACCTCTACTTAGGTATATGCCCATACATATACCTAAGTTATCAAGTAACCCATCGCAATCATGAGGAAAACACAAAGGTCATTGACTCAGCTCAAACTAGGATTTTCATTAACGAAGCCGAAAGCACGGCTGCTGGATAACTCCTCCTCATTCAAGCACAGTAGTCCTGTCGTGACTCTGAGGTGCTACTCACTAACCTTAGATTGCTGAGGTACTCCTCCTGTCGAGTACCGCGGGTATGTCGCCCCAACACAGTAGCGATCCCCGCCATGGGTCTGCCGGCCCAACACAATAGCGCACCCCCTAATAGCCTACAGAGGTACTCCTCCTATCAAGTACCACAGGTCTGCCACCCCAACACAGTAGCGATCCTCCGCCATGGGTCTGCCACCCCAACATAGTAGTGCTCCCCACTGGGCTAGTCAAGTCACTCCAAAACGAATTAGACAAGCAGTCATCAGGTCTCAGCTAGCTACAAGGTCTCCGAACTCCGTATGCTCATCTCCAGGAGGATCCACTCAACGAGCTACTGGTAGATCCTCCAAGTGTCACATAATCTCACATGGAATTATCTCAAAGAACCACCTCATCATAGGGGTCTCAACGCAACAGACAGCGCGTCAATCAGACGCCTAGTCTGTGAGTTATTAGCCTTTTAATCCCGGGGGCCCGGTTGGTTTCATGTACGAACCAACCTGACCGTATCTCAACTCTACCCTGAAATCCCTTGGGGTATACTCAAAGGAAATGTTTCTCAACGAGATTACCAACGCCGCTGACGGTTCTTCAAACGGACGTCCGGTCGGAGAATTATTGGCTTTTCCATTCCAGGGGCCCGGTTGATTTTTAAGCTAAAACCAACTCGACTGTACTCCAAATGCGTCCAAACCTCAATTGGATTATTCCAAAATAACTATATCATCAAAAAGAAACCAAATTAGTTGATGGCATGTCAATCGGACATCTAGTCCTTAAGTTATAAGCGTTTCTGCTCCGAGGGCCCGGTTGGTTTCCGGTTCGAACCAACCCGGCCATACCCAAAATTCACCAAAATATTGAGTGTAATATACCAAAACGACCGACTAGATCCAAGGAATCCTACAAAATTGACAGTGCATCGATTTGATGTTTGTATCTCAAGTTATGTTCATTTAAACAAATCTGGTCTGAAAAAAGGGGGGTCTGGGCCCGGTCCGACCCGGCCCAACCCACCCTGGGTCGGATCGAACTGGGTCGACCCAACCCTGGTCCGGGTCCGGCCCGGTAGGGTGCGGCCTGGCCAATGACCGACCATGGCTCGACCAGCCTGGCCGAGCGGGTTGCACGTAGTAGGGGGGGGGGGGCGTTGATTGAACCGGCGGCGCCAGCTGGCACCGCCTCGCCGTCCCGGATCCCATGCAACCACGGGATCCGCCGCATTGCCGCCACTGCTGTTTCCCCGGTGAACTTCCTCTAGCGGTGCGCTATGGTGCCGCTGCCTCCAAGCGGCCGGTCGGCGCCAGCCGCCGCCGCGATGTTCCACGGGCCACCAGAGTCATTCCAGTGGTCCGTTTTAGCTTCTGTCTGCGCCGATGGTCATCTAGGGACCCAAACTTTTCTGCAAAGGCTCCAAATAGCCGTTTCAGTCCCGTTTCATCATATCCAAACAATCCACACATCAAGAACGATACGGTGATTAGTCCGGACTTTTTTCGTTAGTCCGTACCCACCGCGTTAGTGGTTCAAAATATCATTCAACCAATTAAATGCCCATTCTCGAGGGTTTAATCACATATATAAAATATACGAAAACCCCCTACCTCGATTATGACGTTGCATGTTGTCAATCCATGGAAAGAGGAAAAGTTTCAAGGTAGAATGACATCGCGGGGAGATGGCGTCAACTCAATGACGTCGAGGAAGGAAGGCCGAAGATGGCGCATCGTCGGTGTTCCTCACGAGTGGCTCCTTCTCCTTTGGTTTGGCCAAAGATTGACGACAATGAGTGACGTTCCTTGGTGGTTCTTCATTGGAAGGTTGGTGTTCTTCGTTGAGAGAAGAACACCCTTCACTATTTCTCCAAAGCTCTCTCACCCAAACCTCTCAACACAACGAAATCCCCATCCGTAAAATAATAGAAAAGCCATTATTTTTATTCACACATGCCATTCAAAATTCATACAAATTAATTAATTTAAGAGGTTGAACTCATTAATTAAAATGTGTTGGCATACATTTAAGAGGGGGAGAGGGAGGTGAAGATTTCTCATTAATAAGGGGGATTTTTCACATTAAATGAAAGCTCAAAGATTCAACGGGGTTAAAGGGGGTTTGCAGAGAGTTATGGGAGGTGAAAGGTTGGGGTTCATGTGGGCCCCACCTCTGAAATATCCAGACATGGGAATTTGGGTGGACATGGGCCCTACCAAAAACTTCCCATGGGAGAAAATAACTTTTATATATATATATAAAATTGTTCCAATAATCTTATTTAACTATTTCCAATTTCCCCAAAAATTAACTCTCAACCCGCATAAAATGAAACTACAGTAAAGGTCCCTTTAAGCGAATACCGGCGCTGCGAGTTTATAGGTGTCCTCAGATTTCAATTTCTAGCACCTTTTAAAAATATAGAAAAAACCGCATGTACTTTTACTGAACATACCCAAACAAAACTTTGAAAATTGATTCCGGGCACACCGGGCCTCAGAATCAGGCACCGTCAGAAACTGCAGACTCGTAAAATTCCAAAGAAATTAAGAAAAAAATTTCTTGAAATTTCTGGGTCTTTACATTACTCCCTCCTTAGGGATTTACATCCTCATAAAGCTACAACACATGTTAGGGAAACAAAAGGGGTACCGAGAACGCATCTGAGCCTCCCGCTCCCATGTGCTCTCATGGAGGTTCCCGTGTTGCCAGCAAAAGCGCACTAGAGGAATCGACCGTCCTCGTAGGAACCACTCCTGTAAATCCTCAATCTTTACTGGAACCTTCGTGAAAGTTTCCCTATCATCGATATCTAGTTTTCTGTGGTCGATGTTGTGGAACGGGTTGTGCACGTATCTTCTTAGCTGAGATACGTGGAAGACGTCATGCACCCAGTGCAACTAAGGTGGAAGGGCTAGGTGGTAAGCCACCTCTCCTTCTCTACCGAGGGCCTGGAAAGGTCCGATGAAACGCGAGGATAACTTGCCGCCCCAGACAAATATTTGTTAACCTCATCGAGGTGAGACCCGTAGGAAAACGTGGTCGCCATCCTCGAACTCCCGTGATATTCGTCTCCTATCAGCATAGGACTTCTATCTACTCTGTGCAGTCTTCATCCGATCCTGGATGATCTGCACCTTCTCCATCATAGCCTGAACCATCTCTGGTTCTACATGTGCTGGCTCCATCACTATCCACAAAGGATATCTGAAATGCGGCCAGCTGCTGTCTCGCCTCTTCTAACAGCTGAATGCCCGATCTCTTACTAAGAGCATCTGCTACAACGTTCCCCTTCCCAGGAGTATGGACTATCTCGAAGTCATAGTCCTAGAGGAACTCAATCATATCTTAGTTTTAGGTCCTTCTATGAGAAGACACACCTGAGAATATTGAGTTTAGAGTAAACTATAAACTGTTTGCTCAACGAACAATGGGTGAGTCTAGTCAATTGTAAGAACTCATCTCCACCCTTCTTCATCTACGTTATACAAGAGATGCTGAGATTTATCCTTTATCGAAAAGATAAATTTGGTCTCATCCCCTGGATGAAACACGTTCTTTGCCTAATACAGTCAATCCTGACATGAATGATACTATTTCATTCCATAGACGACGTCGTAAGGCCTCGACGCTACTACCAAGAGATCCAACCGTTACTCTCACCTCTAAGGTCTGAGTCACACTGTCGACATCAGTGCATGGTTACTGGGTCTCATCAAGTAGGAATCTCGCAATTGAGGGTCAATTCAATAGTTTTAACCAGAACCTCTTAGTATCAACCATAAAAAATGGCAGGAAAGTAAACATCACAAAGATAAGTGTCTTTTATTACTACAGATCAAAGTACAAAGAAACATAACAACCACAAACAACAACAACACAGAAATTAGAAGTACCAAGAACAAAGGCCTCCATGCCTGGAACTAGTCTTGATCTTGTCCAACTACTTCTGGAGCTCCATAATCATATGCTTCAGCTGCCTGAAGCTGTGCTCTCCCATATCCAACCATTCCCTGTGGTTGGGGTGGACCTCCTGGTGGTGGTAATGATAATACCTCGAAGCGTCGTAAACCACCAGTTGTACGACCATCTCCTATGATTTGGTCTAGTAGGCTCCTCTACTGCCTGCTGCTCATATGCTGAATAGGTCGGGTAGTCTCGAGCCAAGTGACCCTGCCTGCCGCATGCATAACACTTCCTGATCCTCGTATGGATGGCTCTATTTCATGTGCCTCGCACAACTGAACCTGTATCCCAAGGTCTCCCACCTGTTGTCCTAGTCCGATTGGACTTCTGTGTCATCTGTCTACTACCGGCTACAGAAGACTCTGCTATGGTCGGAAAACCCTATGGCAAGGGCAGCAGCTCCTGAGCATGCTCAGAGTGTAGAGTCACTAGTATAAACTCCACCCTGAAAAAACTCTCAAAGTTTCCCCAGGTGAAGGTCATATCGTTGCAAAACTAGAGCATTTGGCTCCACCACCTTTCAACTACTCCCTAAAAGAGACTAACATCTAGGTACACCATCAAGTCAGCGGGTGTCCCAGCTGTGTGGAAAGCTCGTGCTACAAACTCCAACCAGTACCCAGCCGTTTGAAAATCTGACTCACCTTGAAACCTCGGAGGCCTCTGTCACTGGAACTCATGCAATGCACTCAAAAGTCATGCACTCTCTTTTGGTGTCTCAACTAGAAGAGGTACATGTACTAATTCCTCGCTACTCGGTGGGCTATCATCGTGCTCTCCACTCGGTACCCACACTAACTAACTGGGTGAAGACATCCTGAAAGAAATAGATGTGACATGGTCAAAAGACTATACCTGGTGAGATGACCTAGTTTGAGCTGATTTAAAAGAAACTTTTGAAAACACATACGCAATCATTGTTTTCAATCACTAAGTCGGAAATCAGAAGTCAGGGTCCTAGTTTATGGATATGTCGGCCGCCCGCACCAACACTGGACTCCCTGAACTGAAAACCACACTTTGTACCCTTAACACTATTGCTTCACATAAAGAAAATATCAGAGTCCTATGTTCTGCGATAGAACCGACTCCTCTGATACCAATTTGTCAGGACCCGTCCCCTAGGGCCTGTGCTTTAACTACCCCAAGCCCGCCTTCCATAGGCCAGGGGTTTGAGACTAGCACCAAAGGTGTAAATCCATATAAATGGGAAGGCATTGCCTTTATATAATGTAAACTCACACAACCAGAGAAAAAGTAGAGGCAAACACTAAGTAAATCAGTATAACAAGTGTGATAAAAGTAAAAAGGGTCCATAAATACAAGCCCAACAAAAAGGTACAGCTACAACTGAAAGAAAAGTACAACTGAAAAGACAATAACTGAATGGTGAAGTATCTCTTGGATCGTCCTCTGGGTTCCTACCTAAAGGGTAGGTAAGGATGTCCTCCAAATCACCCCGCCTCTATTGGTCCGCTCCGTGTGCCGTCATGCTGAGTGTCCACCTCCGGGTACTGTCCGGTCCTCGTACACTCTACCTCAGTCAGCGTTGTCTGTCGTCTGCATCCAACACAATGAGGTACTTACATAGCTCGTGCAAGGGTGAGTATAACGATACTCAGTAGGGACCCCGAGACCCTCAAGGTCTCACAAAACACAACAAGGATAAACCAAAAAGAAATATCTCAATAGATAACCTATACTTAGGTATATTCCCATACATATACCTAAGTTATCATGTAACCCATATCAATCATGAGGAAAACACAAAGGTTATTGACTCAGCTCAAACTAGGATTTTCATTCACGATGCCGAAAGCACGGCTGCTGGAGAACTCTTCCTCTGTCAAGCACAGTAGTCTTTTCATGACTCCAAGGTTCTATTCACTAACCTTAGATGGCTGATGTACTCCTCCTATCGAGTACTGCGAGTATGTCGCCCCAACACAGTAGCGATCCCCACCATGGGTCTGCCGCACCAACACAATAGCGCACCCCCTAATAGCCTACAGAGGTACTCCTCATGTCGAGTACCGCGGGTTTTCCACCCCAACACAATATCACTCCTCCTCCATGGGTCTGCCACCCCAACACAGTAGTGCTCCCCACTGGGCTAGTCAAGTCACTCCGAAACGAATCAGACAAGCAGTCATCAGGTCTCAGCCAACTACAAGGTCTCCAAACTCTGTATGCTCATCTCCAGGAGGATCCGCTCCATGAGCTACTGTTAAATACTCCAAGTTTCATGCAATCTCATGTGGAAGTATCTAAAAGGACCACCTCGTCATAGGGGTCTCAATGCAACAGACGACACGTCAATCGGACGCTTGGTCTGTGAGTTATTAGCCTTTTTATCCTAGGGGCCTGGTTGGTTTCGTTTACGAACCAAATCGACCGTATCTCAAATGTATCCTGAACTCCCATAAGGTATACTCAAAGGAACCATTTCTCAGTGAGATTACCAACACCGCAGACGGTTCGTCAAACAGACGTCCGGTCTGAGAATTATTGGCTTTTCCGTTCCAGGGGCCCGATTGGTTTTTAAGTTAAAACCAACCCGACCGTACTACAACTCCATCCAAAACTCAAGTGGAGTATGCGAAAAGAACCGTATCATCAAAATAAAACCAATGTAGTGGATGACACGTAAATCGGATGTCTGATCCTTAAGTTATAAGTGTTTCCGCTCCGAGGGCCCTGTTTGTTTCAGGTTTGAACCAACCCGAATGTACCCAAAATTCACCAAAACATTTAGTTTAATATATATAAACGACCGTCTCGATCCAAGTAATATTACCCAACTAACGGTGCATCGATCAGAGGTCCGTAGCTCAAGTTATGGGCATTTAAAAAAATATGGTCCGAAAAAGGGGGGTCTGGGTCCGGTCCGACCCGACTCAACCCACACTACGGGAAAAATGGGTATTTGCGACGGGTTATTTGCGACGGGAATAAATCCCGTCGCAAATAGTCCCGTTAAAAACTTATTTGCGACGGGGGTCTTTACCCGTCGCAAATAAGTAGTCTTTTGCGACGGGATAGGCTTCCCCGTCGCAAATAGTTTTCCCGGGCTTTGGCGCCGCCCCACCGTACCGGATCTCGCACGGCCGTGGGATCTGCCGCATTGCCGCCATGATAGACTTCCTCCGGCAGCACGCTGGGGTGCCACCTCCGGTCGTCAGCACCGTCGTGCCGGCGACCCGCACCACCGCGATGTTCCGTGGGCCACCAGAGTCATTCTGGGGGTCCGTTTTAGCTTTCGTCTACGCCGGTGGTCAACTCGGGAACCAAAATTTAATGTGAAGGCTCCAAATCACCATTTCGGTCCCATTTTGTTGTCGCCAAACAATTCACGCATCAAGAACGATACGACGATGGGTCCGGACTTTTTCATTAGTCCGTACCCACCACATTAGTGGTTCAAAATATCATTCAACCAATTAAACACCCATGCTCAAGGGTTTAATCACAGATATAAAATATACGAAAACCCCCTACCTCGATTATGACATTGCACATAGTCGAGCCGGGGAAATAGGACAAGCGTCGAGGTAGAATGATGTCGCGGGGTGACTGTGTCAACTCGTTGACGTCGAGGAAGAAAGGCCAAAGATGGCGCGTTGTCGGTGTTCCTTGCGAGTGGCTCCTTCTACTTTGGTTTGACCGAAGATCGACGACGATGAGTGACGTTACTCAGCGGTTCTTAGTTAGAAGTTTGGTGTTCTTCGTTGATAGAAGAACACCCTTCACTATTTTACCAAAGCTCTCTCACCCAAACCTCTTAACACAACGAAAGCCCCATCCGTAAAATAATAGTAAAGCCATTATTTTTATTCACACATGCCACTCAAAATTAAAACAACTTAATTAATTTAAGAGGTTGAAATCATTAATTAAAATGTGTTGGCATACATTTAAGAGGGGGAGAGGGAGGTGAAGAGTTCTCATTAATAAGGGGGAGTTGTCACATTAAATGAAAGCTCAAAGATTTAAGGGGGTTAAAGGGGGTTTGAAGAGAGTTATGGGAGGTGAAAGGTTGGGGATTGTGTGGGCCCCACCTCTCAAATATCCAAACATGGGAAGTTGGGTGGATGTGGGCCCCACCAACAACTTCCCATGGGAGGAAATAACTTACATATATATATAAAATTGTTCCAATAATTTTATTTAACTATTTCCAATTTCCCAAAAAATTAACTCTCAACCCATATAAAACGCAACTGCGGTAAAGGTCCCTTTAAGCGAATACTGGCGCTGCGAGTTCATCAGTGTCCTTGGATTTAAATTACAACCACTCGTCCAAAAGATAGAAAAACCCTCACGTACGTTTACTAAAATTACCTGAACAAAACTTCAGAAATTGATTCTGGGCACACTAGACCTTGGAATCAGGCACCGTCAGAAACCGCGGACTCGTAAAATTCCAAAGAAATTTAAAAAAAATATCCTTGAAATTTATGGGTATTTACATCTTGGGGTTAAAAATTTTTCAATATGCAAGTTATATTTTTGTCTCTCAGGAAATATTTTCATGAGAGATCTTGAATAATTTTTTCATGCATGAAGTTAGAGGAATATACACACTAATTTAGTTAGTCACAAAGCTGAGAAATAATGATGAAGGTAAAAATGTTAATAAGAATTTTTTCATAAGTTTTATTGGATGTATTATGTACTTGAAATCATTAAGGCCTAACATTATATATATTTTCACCCTTTGTGAATGATATTAATATAATCTAAAGGAAACACATATTTTGGATACAATGATGATTTTGAGATAAATCTCAAATACTTTCAACTATGTACTGATGTATAAGAGGACAAGTGATACATATGTGATAGAATTTACTAATGCTAATTGGGTAGGGGATTTTAATGATATGAAATCCAAATCTATTGGAGTTTTTTCATTGGAAGAAGCAACATTTTATGGAATTTAAATAAGAAAACATAAATGACACTCAAATATATAGAGTCTGAATATATGGCTGCATCATAATCTATTACATAAATGATATATATGAAGACATAGTTGGAAAAATTAAATATTTAATATACTTATCCTATGATATAAGATATGATAATCAGAGAGATATAAACCTATCCAAAAATATAGTATAACCCTATAGGTAAAAACATATTTAAATGAAGTATCACTTTATGAAGGAAAAGGTTAAAGAATGTATTCTAAGGTTGGAATTTGTTTTCTCAATGGAATAGGATAAAAATAATATTAATTAACCTCTCATAATTGAATAGTTTGAGAATATACAAATGAAAATGGGAGTCAAAATCACTCCCTCTCACTGAGGTATGTAATTGTTTGAGTTTCCTCCCATACTATTTATTAAATAAATTATTGAGGAGATGTAATATCTAGGGGGGAAAATTTTCTCTCCATTTTGAGCTATTTTAATATTTTCTTTAAGATTTGTAGGAAGGAATCTAAAAAATATTTTATTACTTGTTTTTTTATACATAATTGTTTTTCAAGTGTTGAGATGATATTTTATATGGAAAACATTGATGATTATTATTAGTCACTCTTTGTTTCTATAAAGAGGTATATAATTTAATCTTTTAGATAGTTAAATCCATTATTATATTTCTTTAAAATGTTTTAGTTGACCCCTAACATCTATTCACTTGGGGTTTATTGTCAATAAGGGGGAGAGAAGTACATGGTATTGAAAAAAAATCCAAAAGGGGATATTTTTTGACTTTCTTGAGGAAATTGTTGTATTTATTATCAAAACATGTTAAATATTCTAATATTTTGAATTAGACTTTATGGATAAATAATGACTTGGGCCAAAGGAAGTGTTCCAGTATATTCTACATCGATTTGGGTAGATAGAATGTCTGTATTCAGAGTATCTAAAGTTGGATGTAATGTGTTGGAGAAACTATAAAAATATCTTGAGGTTTAAGTTTGTTGAGATATTTGTTCAAGATTATTGGATGGAGTTTAGAATTGATTCGATGTTTTTGAGAATTGATGATTTTTTTGAAACAACCTTCATGTAACTTGGAAAAATGTTTGGAATTATATAGATCATATGACTTTGGGCTGATTTTAGGTCTTTTATCCAATTGTATAAATTTTTGTTCCAACATAATTCCTCATCATAATCCTTCATTTCCATACTATAGAGAACATAATACTTCATCATACACATTTTATGATCATATAAATTTTATTTAGAGTAAGATAATGGAAAAAGGATGAGTGTATGTTATGAGCGTATGAATTTGAGTGCTAGATTAAGTCTTAGGAAAGAATGAATTTGGATTATGAGACTTCAAAATATGTATTCTAATGGAATCATATGAATTATTTATCATAATATTATTTCCAATCATAAAATTTTTTAGCATCATAATACTTTAAGTGTGATCATATGACTCTCAAAGATATACAAAAACTGAAATTCCTAAATTTTTTAAAATTAAATATTCTAATAAATAGAGAAGTTATTAAGACAATGCTTTAAAAGAGATCTTCATGGATCAAACATCATACATATCATGATTCAAGAAGAGATTAAATAAGAATCATATAGGGGTGAAGAAGTTGATGTTGAGCGAGTTCCACCCCATAGAATTAGGTTCCATGTCATAGTCACATGAATCCATGCTTACATGGAATACTTCCAAGAAAATTATACACATGGTTTTTGTGGAGAATTTGAATGAATAATAAGCCCATGATATCTCAAATATCATGAGAAAATAAAGAACCAAGTATGTAGCTGAACAAAGAGGAAGAATTAAGTGGGAAAGAGTCTTTAGGAAGATCGAAGAAGAAAGAGTATCAAAGTATTAGGTTTTATGATATTTCCCCAACTTCTATGGAAACAATATTAAAAAAAAATGGTGAACATAAATAACAATAAATCAAGAAAGAGAAAGTATTGATAATTTTATGAGATTACCAATAAAATACTACATCGAAGAAGAAGATATGAGAATTTACAGAGGAGATTGTTGTGAAGGAAGAAGAAAAAGACCCGCATCTATAGAGTCTCTATGGATGATCATACATTCATCTACAATATTTATTAAAAATATTTTTTTTTGTTTTTGTTTATGTGTGATTGTAACTGGTTTGTTATATCAGTTATACATGTTCATGGTTTCACCCTTTCTCAAATTCCTTTTGATAATAAGAAGGTATTTGTGTGCATGGGATAATAACCACAACACACCACATATGTAGTAATCCTTAAAGAAGATGAACCTCATTAACAAATGTGTTGTGTCCATTATTGTTTTTCTCCAATGAGTATCTTGAGAGAGATAATTGTTGAATAATAATGAGAGTTGAAGGGAAATTTAAATTACCATACATAATTATTCACCCCCTCTTATTGTGTTTTACCCATCTTGTGATCTAACACATAGAAACATATGAATCAATTAGTGGGAATAAAAAATAGTAGTGGGAACTATGACTAATAACTTATTTCTATTGGATAATTAACCACTCCAAATAGTTATACCTTCTCTAAAGGATCTATAATAATACCACCTACATCGGGTGTTGATCTATCCATCATGAAAGAGATCTCAGTTACTAGTGTTATATTATCCTTTAATGCTATGGGATAATTATCATCACCTTCTACAGTTTGAATACCCACTAGGTCCTAAAACCCTTCAATAATATCCACATCTCTAGTTTATTACATAGGGATGTTCTAATGTGAAGAATCTTCAGGAATATCAGATAAAACCTCATTTAACAATTCTCGAGCTACTGAATGTTCTAAATAGAGATTCAATATGGTTAAAATATTCCAATGTTGGATCAACTTATCTATGTAATCTACAATATATATATATAAGGTAAAATTTTGGAATTATCATGTCATATAGGGAGATGATCGAATAAAAAATAATAATTATTCTAATCTAACTCCTTGTTGAACTCACTAAATTTGGCCAAGGGGGAGTGGGATCTATCAAAAAAATAGGTCTTACATTATGGTTATAACTTTGAAAAGATAAATTATTCCTATTCAGAAATAAATTGTTTGAAAGGTGGTCTAAAGTGTGTTTCTTGTACTGAATGGTCATACCTGATCCATTTTCCTCACCACTAGCAGGGATATCTGGAGCAGTCACATTTGATGCTCTCTTCATTATAATCACAACTCCTTTTATAGTAATAGGTATGAATTCATCACAAGTTTCCATTCTAGTTGATTATAGGATCACATAAAAGTTATACCTCTTAGAGAAGTAAGATTCCGGTCAAGGATATGTAATATATATACTCTCTCTCTCTCCAACACACACAAATGAACAATATATATGGGTATAATATGAGTTCAAAGGCTAACCTATCTCCCCAATTCAAACTTTATTGGACAATTTTTAGTGCTTCTCCAACACTATATCACATGGGGATGGGTATTTGATCTTACTCATAGAGGAGAAGTACCCATAGGTGGTAAGAGATAAAGTGAATTCAATCCACTATCCAGCTTTATCTCCCTTTCCTTGGATGAAATTTACTACTCCCTATGGGTGGTCAATCCTAAAGTACCTATTAGACTACCAAACATGATGTATTTTGGAGATATCATGACTATAACCATTGTACCAATTATCTATAACAAGGATCCAAGTGTATATTTCTGGAGAAGGATTTAAAGTTAAAGATAGCATCCTTAAAGATTAATTGTGTACTTATATACCTACGAATAATGAAATTATCCCACTCTTCATCCTGTGATTAGTTGATAACTCCCTCGATGGTACCTCAGGTTCCCAAATCTTTCACCTGATTTTTTATGGGAACCCCTTTATCAGTGGAAAATATTTACATTTATAGTTCTCTGGTATTCTTACGAATTTCAATGTACTCGGTGTCAAGGTTAAATTATGAAGGTGCCTTCACATTTCCAAGATTGGTAATATGGACACAAATTTGAAGTCCAAACCATAAATCTATGATGTTTATAGTTTTATGATATTTTTCTTAGAATTTGGTAACCTCATGATATAAAAAGTCAGAGGGGATATTAGTTGGACACTTCTCAGGTCTTGAGGAAGACTCATATTACTTCAAATTTAGCTGCTTTATCAGCCTTTCAACACTATTTGAAGCTCTAATTCTCTACTAATGGCTCAACCACCTTAGTTCAAAATCATATTATGATGAATATTTGATATTATGTTTCTAGGAATCCTACAAGAAAGATATAATAAGGCCCATATGCTTCACTAGTTGTTCCTTACTCATGTGCCTTCTGTTATATTATTTTGGATGTTCTTTAGTTTCACCAGATGATTTTTTTCTGAATGGATTCCTCAGATAGAGACCAACATATGGATTTTTTTCTTTCTATGTTTTTAGAGTGTATTTAAAGAAGGGTTAACCATATATTCTTCCATTAGATAGATATCATAAAAAAATATATGATCAGAAAGTGGGTTATTGTGGCGAGGTTTTGGTATCATTAGATTGAATGTTATCTGATAGCGTCATCAGCAAGAGTTATCATAGATAGTTTTCAACAAGGGGGGGAAATAAATGTTTGATTCATGTTTATTGGTTGTTGGAAGTTTCAATGGATGTTTCAACAGTGTATAATCGGTTTCCTTGGTCAATGGGAGGGTCACCATGGATCTCAAATGTTAGTGCAACTAGTTGACCGGTCATAGGCCTCTATAAAGAGAGGTGGTGGCCCAAATCTTATGGTGTACTATTTGTGTGGTTTTTATGCTAAAAATAAGATAGGTTTTCAATTAATTATCTAATACTTTTATAGTGGAGATGAAATGAAAAATGTGTGTTGTAATTTCTTGTATCTTTTTAATGAAATATGTTTTCATTATTCTCCAATAGATGTTGGACTTTTTTTGAACAATGTAAATCTTATTTTTCCATTTTCATTACTTTTTATATGTGTGAAGTATGTTTAAAAAGTTTTTTTGGTGATTTAGTGGGCTCTCATCCTAGTTCAATTGAATGAATATTAGAGGATGAGGTTTTCAGATAAACCTCTATCTAGTAACATTGTTTTGATTTCCACCATAGAAGCTAGAAATATTAGACAAATTCCCATCTAGTGTATAAGGTTCTCGTTTAGTCTTTTTGTTTGATCTAATAGATGTAGTGATTCTCTAAGTGATTCCTTGGTTCCCTCCCCAAAAATTGACATCAAAGGAATAAGTTGGTTCAACTTCACTCACAACATTAAGGTTTCTCCTCTCCTTGGTTTTCAAGTTATTTGATTTCAATTGTTTCTACTATTATTGGGAAGAATGAATTCTAAGGAAGTTAAGGTTTTTATCGATAAGTTTTATGAAATAGAATTTTCCTTTTGGATACTGCAATTAGAAGATCTTTTGATACAAAAAGATCCCGATTCTTCTATATCTGGTGTATTTCCTAATATGAATTGCAAGGTAGAATGATAGAATTTGGAAAAGAAGTTATTGTCTTTGATCATGATGTATCTTGCTAGAAATGATGTGTTCAACATTATAGAGAAGAAAAATACTATATAGGTTATGAAATCATTGGAAGAAATATGTGATAATCCAACAACTCTTAACAATGTTTTTATGATGTGTAGATTTTTCACCTTAACGTTAAAATATAGAAGGCCTAAAACTGATCATGATAATAATTTCAATATGATATGAGTAATGATCAAATCCATGAAGGTATCCTTCATAGATAATTTTTGGTATTTTCTTCTTCTTCAATCACTTCCAATGAGCTGGGATGCTATGGTGACAAAAGTGAGAAACTGCAATGGGAAATTAGATATTATGTTTGATAAAATTTAAAACTTGATCTTGAACAAGGAGTTAAGGTATAAGGAATTTCAAACTTTGTACAGAAGTGAACTCAATGCCACCAGAAAGGGATAGTCACCACATCAGATGGACCATCAAAATAAGAAATATTCTGAGGATAAGTCCTAAAAGATAAGTCAAGGTAAATTGATCCATTCTAGTCCTATATGTTGGATTTGTGGGAAGAATGGAATCAATAAAGATTGTAGTAATCAAATGAAGGCTTCCACTTTTGGATAGAAAAACTCAATCAATATAATGAGCATAGGTTCTAGTTTGATACCTAGTGTGATCATTCAAGAGTAGTCATGGGTTATTAAATCAAGTGTATATTTTCATTAAACTAGTGATCATGGGTTTATAATTGATTATATACCAGGAATATTTAGATTACATATAGTGGATGATGAAACTTTGGATATAGTTAGTAAAATTGATGTTAATATTCAAATGGAAAAAGGAAGTTTCGAGAAATTGAAAAATGTTAGACATATTCAATGAATCCAGAATAACCACATATTAGAGTAAAATATTGTTGATGTGGGTTTTAGAATGAATTTTTCAAATTTAGTTTTAAAGATCAATAGAGGGTCCATGGTGATTTCTCATAGAGTAAATAATAGAACCTCACACTTGAATGAATATATAGATAAAGTTATAGAAATTAGAAATACTTCATCAGACAATATAGAAAAGTGGGACTATAGGTTTGGTCGCCTCAGTGAGAATAATTTGGAAGTTATATTAGGAAAGGTCATACTTAAAATTGATCAAATATACCTTGGAATACGTGAAATTTATATTCTATGGAAAAAAAATAAAATTTCCTTCAACTTGGATTGTAGGAATTAAAGGAATACAAACTTAGAACTTGTTCATTCTAATATTTGGGATCCATCTCCTATTCACTTTAATGGAGGATCACTGTACTTTGAAAACTTTATTGATGATGTTACATGAAAGGATTGGGTTTAATTTGTAAAGAATAAATATTATTATTTTTATGATTTTATTTAGTGGAATGTTATGGCCGAGAAATAGAGCATTTGAAAGTTTAAATGTCTTAGGATAGATAATGGTGGGGAATAAACCAGGAAAAAATTTCATAACTTATATCAAAATAAAGGCACCAGGAATGATAATACTATTCTAGGAATACCACAAAAAAATGTAGCAGCTAAAAGTATTATTCAAACTATGATAGAGAAAGACCATAGTTTGAGGATACACTTGGGAATGACTAAGGGAATTTGGGTAGTGGTATTAAATACAACAACATATTTAGTGAATTGAATTCTAGATTCAAAAATGGGATACAGACTTCCTAAGGAACTTTGGTCTAGTAAGAGACCATAA
This sequence comes from Viscum album, assembly GCA_963277665.1. Lineage (NCBI taxonomy): Eukaryota > Viridiplantae > Streptophyta > Magnoliopsida > Santalales > Viscaceae > Viscum > Viscum album. The sequence continues at coordinate 1,498,406,612 of OY728142.1, forward strand.
GTGAACCATCACAGAATCTGTGTAAGTAGCACATATTTTTATATCGACGATAAATATAGAGATAAGTTAGAAGAGAAATACAAGGTGTAATTTTTTATCGATTATGGTGATGAGAAAATTTGATATCTCCTTTGGGATGGTGGTAATAAACAAGTCATATAGAGCTAAAATGTTGTTTTCAATGAAGAATTTTTTTTGATATATTGCAGCATGGATGATAAATAAGTTGATGATAGATCAATTGTGAAGTTTTGGGAGACCAGACATAGGTTACATGATGTATTATCTGTATATAAATTTTAGGGGAAACATCATAGGTTGGGGTTCAGATAGTTAGTCTAACAAAGAGAGGTTGATTAGATAGAATTTTACAAGATAGTGAATGTTTAGACAGACATGTACCAGATGGATAATTATCAGACATACCTCTACCAGATAGTTGAATAAAGGATAGAGAGGTTTAAATAGAAAAAACTAATATTATTCTAAGTAGATCCAATCATATTAGAAAACAAGTTCAGAGGTTTAGATATGATATTAATTTAAAACTTCTAACAGATGCAGGGGAACCAGATAGTCCGTAGTAAGAAGCTACTCTTATAGAATCAAAATATTAAGAGTCAACCATGAAAGAGGAAATTAATTCCAGAGTTCTAAAAAACTCATGGGAGTTAGATGATATAACATAAGGAAATAGAGCTCTATAAAAAATGGGTTTTCATTTGAAAGAGGAAGGTGATAGATGTAAGAGGTACAAAGCAAGGCCGGCAGTGAAGGGTTTTCAGCAAAAGGAAATGATGGAATTTTTTAATATTTTATCACCAATGATGAAACAAAAAACCATTCAGACAGTGCTTAATATTTTTTTGTCTAATGATATAAACATGCATTATATGGATATAAATACAACCTCTATTCATGGGGATTTAGAGGAAGAAATTTACATGGTTCATACCAAGGGTTATGAATTTCATTAAAAGAATGATTTGGTTTGTATGTTGAAATAAAGTCTTTATAGTTTGAAGTAAGATCCAAGATAATGGAAGAGGAAATTTGACACTTTCATGATTGAAAAAAGTTTTAGTTATTTTAGTTCTGATAACTATTATTATAGAAAGTAATTGGAATATGAAAAATATATCATACTATTGACACATGTAGATGATATATTGATTCCTGTTTTAGAGATCCATCAAATTGGGAAACTAAAGAGGAATCTATCAAGAAGGTTTGAGATAAATTACCTTGGAAAATATAAGAAGATATCAAGGATAAAAATTCAATGGGATATGAAAGTATAATATTTGGTTTTATCATAAAGGAAATACATAGGGAAGGTCATTTAAATATTTAAAATGACTAGTTGTAAACTTGTGACAACCCCCTTCTCTAGACACTTAAAATTTTCAAAATAATAGGAACCATAAATATAAGAAGAAGCTAGTGACATGATGAAAGTTCCTTTTTCTTTAGTTGTAGGAATTTTGGTGTATGAAATTAATTGTAGGAATCCATATTTTTTTTTGTGGTGGGATTTGTTAGTCGTTTCATTTCAAATCGTGGAAGGAAACATTGGGAAGTCATAAAATGGATCATTCATTAATTTAAGGTGTTGAAGGATGAAACTTTATGTTTTAGTGATAATGAAAAGTTGAAATGTTTTTAGATAAATATATTACTGGATACACAGACCCATGGAAAAGTACTACATGTTTTATATTTAATTTTGGTGGGGTTGTAGTTAGTTAGGTGTCTTAGCTGTAGCCAATGGTTACTTTATCTATAATGGAAGAAGAGTATGCTTCTACCAATGAATTAAGGAAATAGTTAATATGGTTGATGTGTTTTATAAAGGCACTCAGAAAGGGATCAAACATAGGAATGTTATTCTATGACATTTAGAGTTCCATTCATCTTATAGAGGCCCATATTTTAAGGAATAAATATTACATATCTTGAGATTAATATATAGTACATTTCAAAAATACACACTTGAATAACATATAGGTTTAGTTCTATTGGATACTAGATACACATTCCTATTATTTCATAAAATATCTTCAACATCTCCCATAAATATCTTCTCACATAGTAATCTTCATAGACATACCCTACTTAAACCTTTCTTAATAACCTAAGGAAAGGAAACATAAGGGTATTATATCATGAACATATCTTACAAATTTCTTACCCAATATATCATGGATTGTAAACATGATTCATGGTATAAAACATTATCATTTAAAAATACATGAATAATAAGATTGAGAAATAATCATAAATCAATCATGAACCATAATTTCATGTCATATAAGTGTGGCACCACCATAAGTATAAAAACCTTTTCATATGTCAAGGTTAACTACCGAAACCCTCAAATCATAATGGATCAGAAATGAACACCAATTTCACATATAATAATAGATCATGAATAATCACCTGTTTCCTATAGTGGATCGAGAACATTTACTTTTTTCCCACAGTGGATGAAGCACATCGACTTGTTTCCCCTAGTGGATAAAGCACATCAACTTGTTTTCCATAGTTATCTCATGAGATATAAAACATTACCCAATGCATTGAAGGCCAATATAATTTTAGGCCCACCAATAACATAATTAAAATCATACATACATGTGTCAAAAGATTTAAAAACATTCACCATATCATCATATCAAAACTAATGTAAAGAAAATGGGGTTTTAGACATTTCATAAATTCATCACAGCATAACCCATGGAAAATAAATGAGTTTCATTAACATATCATCATCATAATAATAAACCACCCAAAGAAATAATAAGAGTGGTATCATTGGATCATATCTCTAATAAAATATAATTTACATCAAAGTATGTTATCATATATGGAAATCCATTTAAAAGATCATGGGAATTTGAAATCAAATATTTAAAAAATAAAATTTCCCAAATTTTAAGGAAAACATTTTCTTTGGAAATGAACCTTGGAAACTTGTAAATGAATATTCAAATAATTTATTGGTCATGATGGTGGAAAATTTCATTCATGCTGATTATGTTAAAATAAAGATTCCACAATTAAATCATAAAATGACATAGACTAAATATATGATTATGGTTCTATAATAAGATAAAGGATAGGTTCCCATTTATAAGATAAAGGAGAGGATATAAGATATCATAAGTAAACAATAAATGGTATTAAAGATATGATTATGGTTTTATAATATATTTATAATAAATCTAAATGAGGCCTATCGAAGAAGTGGTAATCGACTTACCTGACCTATTTCAATTTTTTATTCTTATACTTCATATAAATATGTTATATTATTTATAAAATAATAAATTCAGTATCCTAAATATACTTAAATGTTATTAAGATAATGAAACCACCTTTAGTTACCCACTTTTTTTATCAAATGGGAAGTGAAACTATCACTCATTCATAAATACAAATTACCGTCTCCAACACTACCAAAGTGGAATAAATAAGAGAAATGAGAGGTTCCCATTTATAAGTGAGGGGAGAGGAAATCTTGGAATTTCTTAAAATATTAAAATAGAATAAATTAGTTCTCTATAAAAATGATTCCAAGTGGACATATATTACAATAAAAGGAATTATTTGGTTGAAATACCATTAAAAAATAATTTTTATAGGATTTAGTGGTTTTTAAAACCTTATCTTTTGGTTTAACTCCTTAGTTATCCTCTTTTAACCTTAACTGCGGTAAAGTCTTTTTTCACATTTAAAGGGTTATAATTTTAATTATCAGGTAATTATTTTTCATAAATAGATAAGGGATGATAATATTGAACAAATATTATATACCTTTTCCTATTTAAATATTTTTATGATTTTTAAATAATTTAATAATATATTATATTCATAAAATATCATTAATGTCATTTTGGACACTATTCATTTAATTTGATTTTAAAGACATCAAGAAAAAAATTTAAAAATAATCATTTAAAACATAAAAATATGTTATATTAATCTATAAAATTTTTGGAACGCTATAACTCACTCAAATTATATTATTTTTAATATTTCTAAAATCATTTATTTTATTTTTATATTAATTGAGGAAATATTGTTTCAGCATTGCGTAAGCATTTAAGACAATTATATAATCACTAAAAAATAGAAATAAATTACCAACATGAGAATAATTTCATTATTATGAGAATAAAAATTAATATTAATTCACAACTAACTTTTTTCCCTATGTGAACACATAAGAGATATTTAAAATTAATAGAGTGACATTTTGTATTTTTCTTTGCTTTAAATATTGTACAGGTCATTTTCCTGGAATATTATCCGTTAAAAAATTAAAATTTTCACATAATATGATAAGGATAAAATTAAATTCATCTAATAAAAATTAATATGAAAAATGGTGACCTTAATACTTAGATTTAATACATTTTAACCAGATTTACCCATTATCAAGGGGATAAATTTTACCACAGTTACTATTCATAATGCCTAAAAATAAAAGGGAAAAATTTATGAATTTGGACCTCCTAATTACAAATATAGAATCCATTTTTCAATATTAATTTTCTATAAGTGGCAGAAATTCATTTTAAAAATGTTCATAAAAGGTGATGAAATCTAATTTTTAGAAAAATACATTTTTAAACATAAAATTAGATTTATTCCAATCCCATTCCTAGAAAAAACATTATATGAGTTTTATAAAATTTTATTAAATTTATTATATATAAATTCAATTAAAATCATTCACCAATAGTGATTAATTTATTTTTTTAAGAATTTTTTTTGCACGCATAAAAAGGGGTTTTCATAAAAACAACTCCTTTATTTTCAAATGTTTTTTATTTTTATTTATAAATAATTAATAATCAATAAATTTATTTTATACATATATAAACCATAATTTTTTTATAATTTATTTAGTCTTATTCATAACCAAAAATCAATAACTAGGTGATAACTATCAAATTAAATAATAACATTTTAATAGTATATCATAGTTTGTTTAAACTTGGGGTAGTGTATAAAGCATGATATGAAAGAAAAAAATTATTTAGAGAACTATATCATAAAATATTATGGTGTTACATTATATTCCCCTTAAAAAAAAATTCCCCCTCAAAATTACATAACTTTGATATAAAAAATGAGGATAGCTTTGTTTCATCACATCCTTGGGTTCCTAAGTAACTTCTTCGAATTTTTGTTTCTTTCGGATAACTTTAACCAGGTGAGTAGTCTTTCTTTGTAGAAATTTATCTTTATGATCAAATATTTCTACTAGTTATTATTAATAAGTAAGGTAATGATCTATTTTTACAACCTTTGAGTTCAGTATATTTGATATATCAGGTATGAACTTCCTCAGAAGAGATACACATATCACATCATGAACTTGAGGATGGTGTGGTAGAATTTACAAGAGATAAGGTACTGTCCCTACTAAAAAATGAGTCTCAAAGGGGAAAATATATACTGGTATCAAATTTAGTTTCCTTATAAATCTCATAACCATATTCCATAGATAAATTTGAATAAATTCATTTTCATCAACTTCAAACTCTATTTCTTACTGATAATTGTTAACATAACTTTCTTATTGATTCTGAGATTCTATTTTGTAATGCCGAATAGATATAACTTTATATACAATTTCATCATCTATCTCAGGTCCCAATATCTTTCTTTCTACAACCTAATTCCAACAAATTAGAGTTATAAACTTATCTCCATAAAGGACCTTATAAGGATCTATATAAATGCTCAAGTGAAAGTAATTATTTTAAGAAATCTTGACTAGAGGAAGGTATTGATCCCAAACACCATTGAAATACATAGAATAATAACTCAAAATATCCTCTAGGGTTTGAATGGTTCTATCAAATTGGACATCTATTTAAGGATGAAAATAATTACTAAAACATAAAAATTTATCTATATCCTATTGAAGACTTCACAAGAACTTTGGGGTAAATATTAAATCTTTATTAGATACAATAGAATGTGGTACTCCATGCAATACCCCTACTTTATTAATGTATAACCTAACATTCTGATCAAGAGAGAAATATTTTCTAATGGAAATGAAGTGTGATGAATTTATAAGGCGATCTAACACAACCTAAATAGCATTGTGCCTTTTATAATTTTTTTAGTGTCTGATGATGAAATCCATGGTGATGTTTTCCCATTTTCATTTTGGTATGGGTAATGGTTATAACATCCCCTTAGACTTATATCTCTTAGCCTTAATTTTTTTGACATACCTAGAACCTATATATATTCTCTACAATATCCCTTTTCTTGTTGTGCCACCAAAAACACTCTTTTAGATCTCTATACATCTTCATATTTCTAGGATGAATAAAGAATGAGGAATTATGAGCTTCATTCAATGGATCCATTAAGTATAGTATAGATGAAACACATATTTAGTTCTTGAACATTATAATTCCATTATAATAAAGTTTGAAATCAATAATTATTCTCACCCTATTTTATATCTCTACATCCTACTTCTGCATCTCTTTAGTCTACACATTGATATATGGTTGACACGAACCAAGCAAGGATGCCATGAAACCTAACACCTAACTAGATTTGTGGCACAAACCAAAGGGCATTACCAATCCCCAGGGGTTGGAAACAAGTTCTTGGGTATCAAAAAAATACTTGGAAATGATTTCACCCATGAAAATAATCATAACAAATCCATGATAATAAACAACATAAGGTTGAATAATTGTAACCAAACATAGCATAATAACTTTCAGATTCTTGTTTACAACTCGAAAACAAAACCCAAAAGTGAAAAAAATAAAAACGGGAACCATGACTGCCCAAAAACCACCATGAAACCAGAGGGGAATCATCCTCAAGCCACCACCATCGAAACACCTACAAGGGAATTCCACTGGAATCCCAACCCACCATCTCCAAACACCTTGCCTTTACCTATATCAAACACAACCAAGTCCACTTACACCCAAAGGTGTAAGTTGGGTGTGATCCAAAGATTAGTAGGATGCTACCCAATAAAAATATTCCATGCTATAAAAATTATAAGATAAATAAACATGCACGTTTTATAAAATAAAGGCTATTTTTTTAATGGTAAACAATTTTAAAAAGAAACATTATTTCTTTGAAAGTAATGATAAAGTGTACCGTATGCTAACAGTAAGTGTTATATCACCATAGATCACTAAGTCACGCGAAATACCTATAGGCACTAGCTCTAGTAGGTATCTAGGAACATTATATCTCATTGAAATGTGGTATAGAAACCGCACTAAATTGTGTCCTTATGCACAAGACACTAGTGAGGATTACATCCAAAATTATAATGGTCTCTAATCATCATAGTTTAGTTAGTGTTGTCTAAGTCAATCCAGCTAAGTAAAACCGGAACATTCCACTTGTAAATAACTAGCATACTAGTATTATTCCATCCATTTAGTCACTTAGGATTCCCTTTCTTCTATATTTTTATTCCATGTGTCACATGAAATATTAATTTCACTTAAACATATACCAAAAAATTCAACCATGCTTAATAAATCACTATTTTCAGAACCAAACCACTTTTGAATCCCAATGCACACCAAAAACATTCTAAAACATGATTCACACCACATACATAATTTATTAAACATTTTTATCAATTTATAAAGCACATTTAAAATCCAAAACAAGGGTTCACACATGAAAAGACCCAATTTTGTTTTAAAAAAACTACTTTTGAGCCAACAACATATCAAAAACCATCAAAACGCCCCTTTCACCACACACATAAATCATAGAAAACTCTTGAACACTCAAGAAACCATTTCAAATTCATCAAATAATGTTTTATCATGGAACCACCTACCTTGAGGGAAGAAACTCCCAAAATACGGTGAAAAACTTAAATCACGCCTCAATATTACCATAGAGAAGCACAATCAAACCTAAAACATCAGGATTAAAACATAAAAAACAATATCTAACCCTAAAAATGACACCCAACCTACTGGAAAAGTGAAACACAAAGGAGGGAAGAAACCCTTGAATAGAGGAGGAAATCAAGAGAGGAGTAAATCAAGAGAGGAGGGACTTACTTGAGGGTTTATTGAAGAATACAAGCCAAATATACCACAAAAATGGATCCCAAGGGAGGAAGGATGAAGGGGGAGGTACTCCTAGTGTTAAAAATCCTTAGTGGGGGAGAGAGTGAGTGTTTTGGGGTTTATTTCTATGGGGGGTAGTTTTGGAATTTCAAGAATTTTTATGACTTGGACACGTGCATGGTTTTCCCACACAGTTTACCAAACCCTGTGACAACCATGCACCCATCACTATACCAATAGGCACCTGCCACACAATTATCACACATGGTCTAACTTATCATGTGAAAGTCGTGCTGCAGCTATTTCCTCAAACCAGCCACCTATCACACAGTTACCTGGGCAGGGGCGTATAGTTTCTACTAACTGTGCGCCAACCATGCACCACATTCTGTTTACCCAAATTTTCTAAATTTTATCCAAAAAGCTAAAAGAAACCCCAAAGGGGAAAAGATATATTTAAAATAATTAGAAAAATAATTCAAAAGATATCACAAGCATGACAATTATCCCCACCATGAAAACTTTCCATCCCTAGAAAGTTAACTCGAAGCTTTACCAGAGAATAAAAATGAATAATCTTGATTAACCCATGACTTTCGCTCCCAAGTCTCATGGAAATTGTTACCATGCTTCCAAATAATCTAGACTAGTAGAATATAATTCTTATAAAGAACTTTATATTGGGAATATACTATATGCACTAGCCACTCAAACATAGAAAAAGAAGGCTCTATTTCCAATTCTTCCTAATTTAACACATGAGGAGGATTTGGGTTATACTTACTCAATTGAGAAAAATGGAATACATCGTGAATTGAGGTTAACTGTAAGGAAAATATAACATGTATTCCACCTAACCAACCTTCTTGGTAATTTCAAAAGGTTCGGCATACCTCAGTGCCATCTTCCCTTGCTTACCCAAATGACGATGACTTAAGCGAGGTGCCACTTTCTGGAAAAATTGGTCACCCACAAAAAAATAACAATCTTCTCATATTTGATTATCATAAGATTTTTAAATAATCTTAGCTATCTATAACCACTAATTAATTAGATTGACCTTCTCAGATGTTTCAGGAAGTAATCTTAGTCCCAAAAATGATGTTTCACCCACCTCAACCCAACACAAAGGTGCAAGACAGAGTTGATCATAGAGTGGCTCAAAATGAGCCATTCGAATAGAGGACTAATAGATATTAATATGAAATCTTGCCACAGGCTCGGAGAAGGTCTTCCGAAATTTGGTCATCCCATTTCGTCTTACCATCCATTTGGGGATGGTATGCCATGGTTAACTTGATCTGGGACTCCATTTCTTTATGAAGGCATTCCTAAATCTGCATGGTGAAATGGGGGTCCCTATAAAAAACAATAGCCTATGGAACACCATGAAGCCTCACTACCTTCTAAAAATATAATCTACCCAACTCATCCGCCCTTACTGAATCTATGACCAGAATGAAATGGTTAGATTTTGTCATATGGTTAATCACTACCCATATGACATTCTTCCCCTGGGGTATATGAAGCAAGATGATAATGAAGTCCATGCAAATCTCATCCCACTTGCAGGTAGGAATGGGTAGTGGCTGAAGAAAACCATAGGGTCTTTGATGATCTGCTTTAACTTGTTTACACATACAACACCTTGATATTCCCACCTCATACCTAGCCACTAGAACCACCGACAAACATCATAATACATCTTGGTGGTTCCAAGATGTACATCCCACTGAGACTGGTAGATATCCTAAATCACCACCTAACTCAGAGATAACAGCACTAGAAGACAACCCTTGAAACATAAAACCCCCTAAAAAGACAACGACTAATCACATGGTGTCTCCCCACCATGAATAAACTGCATAGACCGCTGGAATAACTCATCTCATGGTTTCTACTACTGAATCAACTCCAAAATGAAGGGATTCAACTAGGAACAATCCAAGAATGCACCTCTACTATGCTCCTTGGTTTTTTAATGTATCTGACCAAAGATCCCCATCAAAGTCCACTCATCATTGGACTCCCTGAAAGCTTTCACTAACACTTTTCTACTCAAATCATCTACCAACACATTACCCTTACCCTAGGTATAAACTATATCAAAGTAAAACCCCTACAAGTACTCCACTAAATAGCGCTGCCTCATGTTCAAATTTTTATGGTAGAATATGTAATATTGGATCTTGTAATTAGGATAAACCACAAATTTCTCCCCAAAAAGATATTAATGACATGTCTTTAGGGCATGAATCAATGCCACTAACTTGAGGTCATGGGTTGGGTAGTTTTTTTCATGTGGTCGAAGTTGGTGAGAGCCATACACTACCACATGGTCTTCCTACATAAGTACACATCCGAGACCCATACATGAAGAATCATAATAAACCACATATCCCTTTCCATAATCAAGATAGATCAACACTAGAGTGGTATTCAACCACCGATTTAGCTTCTTGAAGGATGAATAACAGTCTAAGATCTATTAAAACTTAACCCCTTTCTAGGTGAGTTCTATAATGAGTAAAACAAGATGACAAAAGTCTCAAAAAAAATTGCCTATAATATCTAGCCATGCCTAGAAAAATTATAATCTCAAACACATTATTCAATTGATCCCATTACATAAATTCACCGATCTTCTCCAGGTCCACTAAAACCCCTTTTTCTAAGATCACATGTCCCAGAAAAATTACCTCTTTAATCTAGAAGGTACACTTAGAAAATTTGGCATAAACACAATGGTCCCAAAGAGTGCCCAACACGATCTACAAATGGCGCTCATGCTCCCACTTAGATTCAGAATAAACTAGGATGTTTTCCACGAATATAACAACAAAAGAATCTAGATATTGGTGGATCACCCTGTTCATAATCACCATGAAGACCTCTAGAGTATTCGTCAACCCGAAAGGCATGACCAAGTACTAAAAATGGATGTACCTTCTTCAAAAATCCATTTTTGGGATGTTCGCCTCTCTCACCATATCTTTATGATAACCAGAACAAAATTTTATCTTAGAGAACTAACTTTATTCTTTTAATTGATCAAAAAAGTCATCAATTAGAGTAAAAGGATACTTATTCTTGATGGTTTTTCATCTTCTGGCAATCAGTACACAACCAACAAGATCCATTGACCTTCTTTGCAAACAAGACTGGCACGACCCAAGGAGAGATGCTTAGGAAAATTAATCCTTTGGATTAAAAATTGTCTAGATATACCTTTAATTAACTCAACTCACTGGGAGCCATATGGTATGAGTGAAGAGATATAGGTTATGTTCCTGGTGCTAAAACAATGGAAAAATCCACATCCCTCTCTAGAGGCAAACCAAAAAAGTCATATGGAAATACCTCTAGAAATTAATTCACCATAGGAGGTAATCCATCCTCATAAGCTCCAACATCATCCTCCAATGTGTGAAATGATAACTAAAAAATTAAACAACCTAAATTCGGAAGTGGAGGTATAGTATGACCTATCTATGGATCCCATTCACTATAAAAGACCTGGGTACCTTCATAAGGTGCCATGAAACTCACCCACCGCCTATAGAAATAAATATGTTCTTGGAAACTCACCATCCAATCCATACTGAGTATTACATAAAATATGATCATATCTAAAACCAGGAGATCCCACTCCAACTCAACCCCTAACATAATGAGTGCACAAAATGTACATCTAAGTCTGTGTTCTTTCTTACTACCAAGTGGAATCACCAAATCCATCACATATGATATGAGGTCACCTAAAAAACCTAAAGTATCCACAAAATAGGTAGAGATAAAAGAAATAGGAGTACTCATATCAAATAGAACAATAGTTATAGATTAGGAAATAAAAACTGTACCTCAAACTATCAAAGTCCCTACATCCAGTTCCATTGTTGTTTGATCCATCATAAAGAGTTGTCTCATCTCAACCTAAACCTGAGAATGACCATTAGCCTATGGATCTGACCAGAATTGACTTTGGATAGAAGAGGACCTAGTTATACCGCCACGACTACCAAAATGGGAGCCCAAAAACTTGGATGGTTATGATTGGGATGAAATCCCCCTAAAAACCACTGATCATGCACCATTATAATAGGAATGAGTGGTCCTGTAGACCCACAATAAGTTCCCTAAATAACCAAACAAAATGCATGACCTGGGTGGGGATGGATACTCCCAACACACGTGTCCTAGCTTTCTACACTGGTGCCATATAACTGATCTAACATCTGAAACCACTGACGACAATAGTTGGGAAGGATTTCCTGAACTACCACCTCCCTTCTTCACCTGTTTATCCCACTTACTCTTATTATTAGATGAACTTCCACTGCCTATCACTCACATATCCCCAGAGGAACTAGACCTACCCTTGTGTTCAATATCTACTATACAATATTGTTCAAACACTCATGCATAGATCTTAATCTTAAAAAGAAATAACTAAGAATATATCTATGGTAGCAACCACCTCTCTAAACTCTGAGCCTTCATCTGGTCATTGAAAACAATTTTGGTAGTGTACTAAACTAGATCAACAAAGAGTTTGGAATACTCCATCACTAACCAGTCCCCCTAAAAAAGATCCATAAATTAATGGGATATGGAATAAGACAAGACCTCAGGAAAATATTGGTAATTGAAGAAACCCTTTAAGTCATTCCAGTTCACCTACTTGTTATTTCCAGCTAGATCACCGAATCCCGTCACCTCAAACTGGGACCTTCTAGAAAGAACGAAGGGCATTTTAGCTGAACTGCTTCAGGAGTATTGAGGAACTCAAACATAATATCTATATTCTAATGACACTCCTCTGCATCCTAAGGTTCAGAATTTCCCCAGAAAGAATGAGTCTTGTTCTTGAGAAACTCTTGAGCCTTTTCCATTATAGGACCTGGTTCAACTTCTCGAACTGGGTCTGGGCCAAGAACCACTCCCTATCCCAAAGCCTAAAAATCCTAAACCAAAACTTCCACTAGTCTCCAATAAATTGATGAGGGATACCACTCTCTAACCTCTTCCCACAGCTATATAAGAAGTCTCTAGGGAGGCATTTTTCTATAAGAAGAAACAATAATAAGAAAACCATCAATACGATTGTTCTAAAAATTTTCAGAAACAACAAAAAATCTCAAACACTTACATAACTCAAAACATCACCAAGTAAAATAAAATAAAAAAGACAAAGTAAACAAAATAATCCACCCCAACCAGTGTCCATATACAGTCTACAAATTATATGTCTCACCTGGAGGAGAAGTCAAATAAAAACCCCAACACCCCATAGAGACTCAAGATCTGTCACAAGGTGTATTGTCTAGGCACCCTACTCGCAACTAGAACCTCAAGACATAAAAATCATACCTCAAGTCTATCCAAACTAATCCCAAACAACTCAACCCAAAAAGATCACAACCCCACTCTGATACCATTTTTTCACAAACCAGGCCGGGTTTACATGAAACCTGACACCCAACCCAAATTATGGAATGGAATAAAGGGCGTTCCTGACCCACATAGACAGGAAACGAGTGAATATGTATAAAAAGAATACATGGGAATTATTTCACCCATGAAAATAATTATATACAAATGATGATAAAAAACATCACAAGGATGAATAAAGATAACCAAACATAGCATAATAACTTTCAGATTCAATTTTTCAACTTAAAAACAAAAACCAAAAGTGAAATAATAAAAATGATAACCACAAATTCCTAAAAACCACCATACGAAAAGAGGAGAATCATCCTCAAGACACCACCACTAAAACGCCTGAAAGGGAAGGCCACTAGAATCCCAAGCCATCATCTCCAAACACATTTCCTTTACCTGTATCAAACATAACCAAGTCTACTTACACCCAAAGGTGTAAGTAGGGTGTGATACAAAGCCCAGTAGGATACCATCCAATAAAAATATTCCTTGCTAAAAACATAATAAGATAAATAGAAATTAAATTTTTATAAAATAAAGATTAAAAACATTTTTATGGGAAAAAATTTACAAAAGAAACATTCTTTATTTTAAATTAACGATAAAGTGTATTGTATGCTAACGTTAAGTACGATATCACCATAGAGAACTAAGTCACAAGAAGTACTTATATGAACTAGCTCTATTGGGCATCTTAGAACATCTTATCTTGGTGGAATGTGGTATAGAAAACACAATGAACATCATCCTCATGCGTGAACCACTATATAGGATTACATCCAAAATTTTATTGGTCTCCAATCATCATAGTTTAGTTATTGTTGTATATTTCAATTCATCTAAGTGAAATTTGGACTTTCCACTTCTGAGTAACTAGAATACTAGTCCTTATCCATCCAACTAGTCACCCAAGATTCCATTTTTTCTCAATTTTTATTCCATTTGTCAAACACACCATTAATTTCACATATATATATACCAAACAATTCAACCATTCTTGATAAATTGGTATTTTCACAACCAAACTACTTTTGAATCCTAACACACACCAAAACCATTCTAAAACATTATTACCACCACTTCTACAGTTTATTAAGCATGTTTCACAATTTATAAAGCACATTCAAAATCCATAACAAGGGTTCACACAAGAAAACATCCAATTTCTTTTAGGAAAACCACTTTTGATCCAAATACATATCAAAACCCTTTAAAAAATCATTTAACACCACACATATATATCATATTACAATATTAAACACTCGAAAATCCCATCAAATTCATCAAATAATGTTTAAGCATGGCACCACCTACCTTGAGTGAAGAAAATCCTAAAATCTGTTTCAAAACTTCAATATCACCTCAATCGCACCCTAGAGAAGTAATATCAAACCTAAAACATCGTGATTAAATCCTAAGAAATAAGATATAACCATTAAAACAACACCTAACCCACTGGACATGTGAAAACCTAAGAAAGAGGGAAGAAACCCTAGAATAGGAGAGGAAATCATGAGATATTGGACTTACTTGAGGGTTTATTGAAGAATCCAAGGCAAATATCCCACCACAATGAAGCCCAAGGGAGGATGGAGGAAGGGAAATGCATGCCTAGGGTTATAAATCCTGATTGGGAGAGAGAGTGAGTGTTTGGGATTTATTTTAATGGGGTTAGTTTAAGAATTTCAATATTTTTAATAACCTCGACACACACATGGGTTTTCCACACGGTTTTCCTAATCGTGCAGTAACCATGCACCCCTCACTATCCCAAGAGGCACCTACCACATTTCTATCCTGCATGGGATGAATTACTGTGTGCAAGCTGTGAAGTTGCTACTACCTCAAATGAGTCACTTACCGTATGGGTATTTTGGTAGGGGCACACAGTTTCTACTAACTACACGCCAACCGTGTGCCACATGATGTTTACCAAAATTTTCTCACTTTTCTACAAAAACATAAATGAAACCCAATGGAAAAAATATATATTGAAAATAAATAGAAAAATACCACAAAATAAATCACTGATGTGACAATGGTTGAACTTTCATATGAGAAAGATAGGATCTATCCCCTTTCACATATATTTTAAGTTCCATCTTTTGTAATTACATAATTATTTTATCTCTTTAAATTCTTATAATGGACAAAATATCCTGGTCTTTCCAACTTTGAGCATCAACCACCGTGTTTTCCTTCCCAAGGTGGTAATGTATTGAGCATTCATAATCTTTAATCAACTCTAACCATCCTATCTGGAATATATTAAACTATTTTTATGAAAATATATACTTTGTTTATATATATATATATATATGTCACACCTTTCACCATAAAGATAATGCCTCCATATATTTAATGAAAAAATATTACACAACTAACCCCAAATCATGAGTTGGGTAATTTTATCATGTATTTTCAATTAGAGTGAGGTATATGCTATTACCATATCAATTATCCTGATGATATAAGTAGATACCTTGATTTTCCTTATAATATATTGAAATATATTAAGGAATATTTTCAGACCCTAGCATTGAGACGACACAGGACTTTGAGAACTAGTGAGCCCAAAATTAATTTTATAAAAATATTAAATATATTTTATATCACACATGAATAGTTTTTCATAAATAATAGGATATATCCTAAAAGGAGTCTCATATTGAAAATTTGAGACCACAGTTGAATTCAAAGCCCTGAGTTTACCCTAGGTGTACCCTAAAGTTGTTGGCATGGGACGTCTAGTAGTGGTAGTACTTGTAGGTGAGTTTAATTAAAATAAATAAAAAAATTATTTATTTTTTAATTAAATGAACTAAAATGTTTATCCCCTATAAATAAGATACTATGGAAAAACTCTAGGGTAATTTTCATAACCTTGGGGTCGTTGAGAGGTGTTTCTAACTGTTCTTCATTAGAGGATTGAGATCGAATGGAAACCGATGATCAGATCAGGGTGAATTTAGGCACAATAGATACAAAAAATATTCTCTATCATTGAAAATTACATTATTCACCAGTGAATGATCCAATATCAAGGTTGAGAACATCTTTTTTCTCTATTTCTTCACTTTTAAAATTAATCATGCATGGTTTAATTAACTACTTTGGTTTATGGCATTTGGAAACCTTCGCATGAGCCCTGAAAATTGTTTCTTTAATTTATATTCTTGTTTTTTCATGTTTCTCACCCTTTTTTCCCCACTTGAAATCATTGGTAGATAATTCTTGGAAAATGATGTTTATCACCTTTGTTATGGTGTTTTTCTCCCATAATTCTACATGTTCTTCACTGTTCATCTATGGGTTTGGGTTTTGACTTTATTGGGACAGATTCGAACATGATCAAACCCACGAATTCATGGAGGTTGTGTGAATAATGACTAGGAAGAAGATTTTAGGATGGATCATGATCCATTACAGGATGTGGGTAATGAATCCTATGGATCCACAATCTAGGATCAATCATTAGACTGTGATGGATGATAGGAGACGTGATGGTGTGTGAGGTCATTGTGTGAGAGAAGTAGATTCTATATTATAGAAAATGGAGGACTGAAATAGACAGCTAAAGCTATTTTACACTGATTATAGGTGGTCAAATGGTGTGATTTATGGTATAAAAGGAAGACCTGGAATCTATAGAGTAGATCTAGTATTCCATGAAAGAACCAATTACACAGTGTGTAGTTTGATAAACACACACCGTGTAGTTCCCTGGTGGTAATGGCTAGGGTTTTTGGGTGAGTTAAATGTAACACACTGTGTGGGACCACAAAACTCTATGTTTATTAGTGATGGAGACCTAATTTTTACTCAGGGATTACACAGATATAGACACGGCCAGACACACACCATGTACTGGCACATGACCAGTGTGCACGAGCACGACCAGATTCCCATGGGCAGGCCCTGGGTTGCCGAGATAGGCCATGTAGTAAAATTAAATTCCAGGTATTACTACATGGACAAAGATCCATGTTCTGGTGAGGATACATTTAGATATATGAGCTAGGCCACATACCGTTTAGACCCCTTCCACACCGTTTACTTTACTCTACAACTTTTACATCTCACATATCCTTTGTTTAGACTTGGATTTTAGCCAATGAATATCCTATATTGAGTTTTTCCCACATAGAATTTGATGGTGGCCTTCATATCATATTTTGAGATATGATTTGAGATTTTTTAGTGTGAAACTTCATTAAGTGGTGCTCGACGACAACAATGATCCCAGATCATCAAAGAGTGGTACCCCTAACGGACTAGGGTGAGAGCCCTCTATATACTTACTAATTGGTACCCAATGATGGAATAAGGCATGGGTATTCTATATATATACTAATTGGTACCCTCTGATGGACTTGTTAATGGGTACCCTATCTACCTACTAAGTGGTACCCCCTAATGATGGACCGGGGTGTGGGTCCTCTATTCATTTGAAAGTGGAACCCCCTGGAAAAACTAGGGAGTGGGTCCTCTATCTATCTAATGAGTGGTACTCCTTATGTATTAGGATGTGAGTCCTATAAAAATTGAGTGGTACCCCATTATAGACTAGGGTGTGGGTCTTCTATCTATCTACTTAATGGTACCCCACTAACAGACAAGGGAATGGGTCTTCTACATGTTTACTTCTTTAGAAAGACATGCGAGATACTAGTCATTTATGAGGGACCCTTATAACTATTTTTAGAATATTTTACTAGGATGGAATGTGAGATGGAGATCCCCTTTCTCTCTCTAACTTGGTTTCTTTTTTTAGAACATATATATCTTTTGTCGATGGGTTTTATTTTCCCTCTTTCTTTGGGGTTGATTGGACTTCTTCAATCATGTATCCTATTGATTCCCCCTATTTTTCATGGTTTCCTACTAAGTATGTATATAGTCACCCATTAATGGGATTTTCCCACATGTGTCATGTATTATGAAAATGAAAAATATGTTGGTAGTGATTTTTGAGGATCATAGGGATACTCGGGTGCATTTGACCACATTCGATGATATGGGATTCAAGATCTGGAGCCGGGTGTTCTTAGAATTTATTTTCCGTTTTTTGTCAGGTTGGGACATCTATTCCCATTGGGTGTGTGTTTTCTCCTTTAATTTTAGATTTCACTATTTCAATATTTTGTATTCCTTAGTGGTTATTAAATTCCTATATTTTACTCCAAATGTTGATATCTTTTATTATTATTCCTTTACACATCTATATGGAAATAATTGGGTGCATGAGTATATGTACATTAGGAAAAGGTATCACATTTTAGGTATTCCTTTCATCTATTATTTTCAGACCCTATCCTATGGATGTAGTCTTATGGTAGTTTCAGCGTAGCTTTCCACTAGCCAGGTGTTGGGACCGCTTTGTGTATGAAGATTGTCTTTGTTGTCAATAGTTGTCAATGCTGGTCAAAATGAAGAAGGAGATGAAGAAAGACTCCAAAGTTAATGGAGACCATCTAAAGTGAGGATTCCTGGAGAATTTTTATGAAATCATAGCATTGAATGTCATCCTTGGTCAATTCTCTATGAAGTAAATTCATACAATTGTTAAGCTGATCCTAAGTTCAAAGAACATGTATCAAAGGTGATACATTGTCTACAACAACGAAGGATGGTGATAAATCAGACGATGATCTGATGATATGAATTTAAAAAATATCATAAGTTAATAGAACTTGTGATGAAATCCTTATAACAGAAATGGGGAGAAATAATGATGCCAGTCATATATAGTTTTGATTGGAAGGAATGATGCTACTGAAAGATAGGGAAGTTTCAGTTCTTCCCATTGAAAATATGACGATGCTAAAGTTGTTCAATCAAAGGATACATATCACGATAGTGGATTTTTTGATGAAAGTTGAATAATGGTTATGGTATGTAGTGAAGAGAGAAATGAAAAAAGGAACGAAAAATCTCGATGTGGCACAAAAGAACGTTTTATGGTGGCGCTGTTTTCCAGTGTTTACCAAATTTTAGGGCCCAAAAATCAGGAGATGAAAAAATGTGTCTTCGTTAAAGGATGTTGCGCACAAGTTTGAAGATGTCTTGGTATACTGCATGCAATCGGAGGTCCATGATTCGAACATCAAAATCTGGAAAAGGAGAGGCTTGTACAAAATATTTGGTTTTGCATGCAAGATTGGTTTTTTCAAGAAAGATTTAAGGTGTTTTTGAAACTTGTGTGCAAGACATGATTCGAGGTCAAAACATCAAAAAACAGAAAAGTCATGAAGTGTGTGAAAGATTCAAAAATTGTGTAAAATTTGAGGTTGGGGAGAAAGATACTTACGCACACTATGCGACGTCAAATGGGGTTTTTCGCGACGTGTTGGGATCTTGTGCGATGTTTGGAATGTTGCGCGCAAGGCATGATTTGAGGTGAAATCTTTAAAAAATGGAAAAGGAATGAATTGTATGAAAGATTAAAGAAGTACGAGAAATATAAGGTTGGATAGAAAGATAATTACATGCCCAATGCGACATCAAATGGGGTTTTTCATGACGATTCAGGATCTTACATGACACATCAGGGTTTTTGCATGCATGGGTCCATGAGGTCTATAAATAAGAGGTGAAGCCCCCACACTTAGTAAGCTCAACACTTATAAGAAATCAGAGCTCTGAAGTGTATAAGAAATATATGAAATGGTAGTTTCACGAAATAAGTAAAATTTGTATGCAATAAAGTATAGTTGCGTGCAAGAAGAGAGTTGTGCGCAAGTTTGAAGTTGCGTGCAAGAGGTCTTCCGTGAAAAAAGTTTAATGTTGGGCGAAAGTCACCTGAAAGGGGTGCGTGAAAGATTGAGGTCCTACATGCCTTGACAGGTGCATAACACTCTAGAAGTGTCTTTGTGAAGAAGAAATAACTGTGAACCATTCGGCTTCACAAAGAGAAGTTGAACCGCACTCACACGACTGGTGTTTATCACCCTTTTTTTGCTTTGCGAAGTGAAGAACAACTGGATGTGCAACTAAACTCACCTCTACACAAAGGAAAAAGGTAGTATACCAATACACTCATGTGTTGGTATTGAGAATTGAAGAAAGTTATTAAGACACTGCAGTACCAATCCATATTATACTGTGTCAAAGAAAAAGAAGAGATGAAGAAGAAGAACATAGTATTCCCAATTGAATGCTGACAATTATTCAAAGAAGTTAAATTCAGATGATTCCAAGTGAACTGATCTTTATTTCTGAATAATAACATTGGTGTATGTTATTTTATCCAGGAAGAGAGAAGAAGTTTTAGTGTAGTTGGTTGTTTCTCTAAGAGGAATAAAGAATAATTCTAGTGAAGTTGGTGTTGGACTAGAGAAGAAGGGAAAGAAAGAAGGACTAATTTATTGCATACTGCTTTGAAAGTAATCAACTGAAGATCACTAAAGAATAAAAAGAGCAGAACCTACCTTATCAAGAAGGAAGAAGACTGTATCTATAGGTAGTATAAATAACCAGCTAGAGGCTGCATGTTGTACTAGGCTATCACAGGTCAAGGGAAGAGGATTGTTTCTCACCCCCTCCAAAGTGTAGGGACTCACACTGGCTAGAGGATTGTTTTCCTAGACATTCCATTGTAACAAGATATTACATTATAGTGGAGAATCCATGCACTGGTCATTCCCATGCACGGAAAGGACGTAACTATTCTTATTTAGTGGTGAACCTTGTAAAAATATCATGTGTATATTTTTACTGCTTTCTATTATTGCATGTGATAGGTAAAACTGAATAATAGAATCAAGATCCTAACAGGCAAAGAGGTATAGGGATAAAAAACAAGAATTGGTTTAAAAATTCCTCAACACTAATTCACCCTCCTCTCAGTGTTAGGTATATCCCAAACTGGTCCTCTCACCAGGTAGGCCCTAGTAGGACAGATCACGATATATTGGTATTAAATGTGGTTTGACCTTAGGATAGTGTTTGAAGTTTTATCCCCTTATGAGGTTTGATTAGGAACTTTGGGAAACAATGTCAAAGTGTCTTGAGTGTGAATTTTAGGATAGAAAATCCAATGTATGTATGGGGGCCGACGTATCCATTCAATAGAACTCTAAATACTTGAATTTTGATTCAAAATACCGAGATATTGGTTGTATGGAACTTTGATACATGCATCATATAAGATCGAGTATTTGAATACCATTATTGAGTAAGCTCCCCCACATATATATATATATATATATATATATATTCTCATTTGACTGTGGTATGTATTTATTAAATTTTGCAGATTCGTCCATGAAGATAGTCAACCTGGTTGCCGATTCGGGATCATGATGATGATCTGATGAGTAATGAGGCCTCTGTTTAGGGGCTATCACAAAAAATATTTCTTCTCTGAGGGAAGGTAGCATCACCCCCATCTATCAAGTAACAGATCATACCAGCAGAGTAGGATGAGGATGCATACAGGCTTAGTGCACTCCACGAGTTCTAGCACCGGAGGCCAATGAGGTTCCCTAGTGAGAAAAATAACTAGGCAGTAGAGGATTAGATTGAGTTTTTGGTATTACTTTTTAGTATTGTGCCATATTTTACTAATAATATGGTTGTAATGGTAGCTAGCCTTTTCCACAGAGGAACTGGGTGCTGGTGGATTTTAATCACACTGATGTGTGATGATTTGGTACTCTCATGGTCCTAATTACAAAAACTATATCATGAGGATTATTACCCATAATGGATGAAATCAATCCAGATTTAGGATATTATAGAGATACAATAGAGAGGATGATAGTTACTGAGTATGTTTCAAGGCTCATTGACCTTGTATGGTACTCTCTAGACAATATTTGTGATGGATACTTCTAGTAATAGAAGTTTGAGTATGGTCTCTATAGAGACATCCATGCTAGTATCGTACCCCTATTCATTCCCACTTATGTTGGAGTGTTAGAGAAGACATTGGTGATAAAGAGATCCTATTAAAGGGATTCCATGCAGCTGAATATAAAATTGGGTGTCATAGGGATAAGACATTTGCAATAGCTAGTAGGTGCCAATCAGTAGGATCTTGGAATAGGAGATCCCCTCATGGATGGACTTAGGAACTTGGTCACATGAAATAAAGACTAAGTAGAGGGCCCAAGAATCATAGAGAGGGGTGATTCTATACATGTGATTGGTGAGGTCACATATCACATGACTGTCTAACCTGATGAGCTGAGGAGGGTAGAAAGATAGCGGATGGACCACCATGGTTGAGGAAACATCATGATCATGGATCTCCCATGCATGGATAGGAAAACCCCAAAAGAGGAGGAGTTTAAATAGGAGTAGGTGGGGCTTCCATAGAAGGAGTTTCTAGTGGTGTATGGTGTTACGAGATCTTTTCACCACCACCACCAGGAGGCCCACGCTAGGTTGAGGGAGTTGGAAGTTAGGGCCATGGGAAGCTGCAAGCTATAGAGGCTAATGACCCTGAAATTAATGAGATGATTATAGGTATGATACAAGTTTATTATACTCTTTATTTAGTATTAGTAAACATAGGTTCAAGTAATTCCTTCATCTTCTTACTCTTAGTGTGAGAGTTGAAGCTCCCAATTGAGACTCTATTTCAACAGATTTTCCTTGAGGTTCCTAAATAGAACACTTACTTCATATCATTTATCTTCCAACAATGTGATATATATCTTGGTGAAGATAGTTTTTCATGGGGCCTCTTGGTCATCATGATGACTCCTTATGATGTAAAATTGGGTATGTACTGGTTTTCTATAGTCTGATCTCAGATTGATTGTTTCCACAGATGATTCAGATGTATTCAGAATGATGGAAAAATATTATCTATAATGGGATAGATTGATCTCATGGAAAATTTAGTGGGTATTGGGATCAAGAATATATAACCCATCACCCATAAGTTAGTGAGTTTATACCTTGGTGCAGAGGGATCTTCAGGAATCTAGATTCCTTCAGTCATGAAAGATTATATGGATATATTTCTTAAGGACATTCTAGGACTACCTCTGAGGTGAGAGATGAATTTTTTCATCAACTCACACCATGGTACCACTCCAATATATTCTACAACATATCAAATGGCCCCTACTATGCTTTGAGTTCTGAGGGTTAAATTGGAGTACCTTTAAGAGTAGTGTTTTATCTGAACCAAAGTATCCCACTGGGAAGCTCTAATTTTGTTCATGAAAAAGGTGGATGGAACTTATGTTTTTTTTGATTATCTTCACCTGAACTAGGACACGATAAAGAAAAATTAACCCTTGATGAGGATTTATGACTTCTTTGAATAGTTGTGAGTCATGAGATGGTTCTCAAAGATCAATCTCAGGTTCGGTTACCACCAATTGAGTATTCGTGTGACTAATATTATTAATATGGAATTTCGATGTCGTTGTAGACACTATGAGTTCCTGGTGATGTAATTTGGTGTGATAAATGCCCTCATTGTGTTTATAGATTTGATGAATCAGATTTTCCAGCCATACTTAGACCGATTCATTATCGTGTTCATGGAAGACATAGTCATCTACTCTATGTTAGAGGAGGAACATGAAGATCACTTGAGGATGGTTATAGACTTGCTTCAGGGGAACTAGCTTCATAGTAATCTCTTAAAGGGTTAGTTCTTGATCCATGAGGTTCATATTCTAGGGAATGTAATTTATGATCATGAATTATCTATAGACCTGGAAAGGATTAATTTAGAGGTTAAATGGGAGACACCCAAGAGCGTGTTAGAGGTGTGTAATTTTATTGTCTTTGTGAGGTACTATAGGTGGTCCATGGAAGACTTCTATAATATTTCATCTCATTTGACTACCATGATGCAGAAAAGTTAGTTTTTTTCTTGGATCGAGCAGTTCTAGAGAGCCTTTGATGAGTGGAGGTTGAGGATGATGAGTGCTCTAGTTTTGAGACTGTTATAGGAGGACATGGAGTATATAGTGTATTGTGATGCCTCTAGAGATTAGAACAGATGCATGCTGATGTAGAGGTCAAAAGTTATTGAATATGTGTAGAGGAGTTGAGACCCCATGAGAAGAACTACAAGACTCATGACCTATATTTGGTAGTGTTGGTCTTGAATCTAAGGATGTCGAGGCACTATCTTATGGGAGAGATTTTTTTTGTTTACTTAGACCATCAGAGTCTTATTTTTTTCTTCACATAGAGATACTTGAACCTAATAAAAAGGGTCTAGTTGAAGTTTCTATAGGGCTATGACTTTGAGATAGTCTATACTATTATTAAGGGAAATGTGGTGGAAAATTAATATGATAGGAATTTATATTGTCTCTTTGTAGAGGAAGAATATGAGTAGTTGGATTCCATGTAGCTAAACTTGGAAGAAGAGTAGAGTGTGAGTTTTCTTTATTTAATAGTTTTGAATCATATGATTTATCAACATGTGAGGGATGATCAGTTGAGATACATCAACTCAAAGCTCCTATGTGACCAAATATCTTTAAGAGGTATACTATATGGACTCTATAAAGGATGGAATCAGGCCATCCTTTTACATGGATAAATGGTGGTTCCAGTCATGATGCGAGAGAAGGTAATGAAAGATTTTCACACTTCTACTATGGTTTTACATTCTAGTGTGGGTAATATGTATAGATACATTCAGTGGAAATTCTAGTGGGATGAAATGAGGTGGAGTGTGGCCTAGTTTCCCCCTCGATTCCTTACATGTCATCAGGTGAAGGTTGAGAACTAGGTTTCAATAAGTTTATTGTATCTTGTTGATATCCTAGACTGGGAATTAGATGAAATATCAATAGACTTCATGAAAGGGATTCTATAGACTGAGAGAGGCCATGATGGCATCTAGGAGATAGTTGACTGACTTACCAAGTCAGTACACGTACTTACTATCAAGAAGAATATTTAAGTGGATATTTTGGGTTGGTTATATGTGATGGAGATTGTAATACTTCATTGTGTTCCCTCAATGATTTTCTTCAATCATGATGTGTGGTTTACGTCATGGATGTGGAGAGACCTGCTGAAGGCATTGGGGACCCAGATGGGGATGAGTATAACTTTTTTACCTCCATAAGTATGGAAAGACCGAGCACACTATCCAAGTTATAGAGGATATGATAAGGCCCTACATGTTATACATCAATCAATACTAGGAGGATAACTTACCATTGGTAGAGTTTGATTATTATAATAGCTATAAATCTAATATTATCATGACACCTTTCTAGGCCCAGTATGAAAGACCCTATAGGTGACCCTTATACAGGACTGAGATGAGTGAGGCATATATTTTTAGGACATAGATAGTATAGGAAACAATGAAGAAGTTCTAGGTGATCAGTGAGGGGATAATAAAACCCTAGAGTAGACAAAAATATTATGTATATCGACATCATAGGCCTTTGGATTTTGAGTAGGGATACCATGTTTTCTTGAGAGTCTCCCCACGATAAGAATTATAGAGATTCATTCAAGTAGTAAAGTTAACCCCGAGGTTCATCAGGCTATTTTTGATATTATAGAGGGTTGGTGAGGTGATTATCGCCTAAACATACCCCCATAGTTGGAGAAAGTGAATGAACACTTTCATGTGTTTCATGTATGGAGATACATACATGATCCCACACATGTTATTGACTAGTGAGATCTATACATCAAGGATGGATCTAGCTTCATGGATAACCTAGTGGAAATTGAGTATTGGAAGGAGAGAATACTATGTGGATAGACCATTCTCTTGGTTCATGTATTGTGGTAGCATGGGAGCATGTAGGAGAGCTACTTGGAGCGAGAGATCTAGATTTGAGATCACTATACCAACATAGTTTTTTAGTTTTTAATTTTGTATGATAAAATATTGAAGGTGGTAATAATGTAGAGACCATATTTTTTCTTTATAAGAATTTGAAATATATCAAGGAATATTTTTGGACCAACGAGCCCGTACCCATGTGGTAAGTGCTCTTGATTGGCATCCAAGAGACCCAAGTTCAAAACCGGGTGGAGGTGAATTTCTAGGTTACTGTAGCAGGCACTATAGAAATCACTATAGCAGTATTGTAACATGAATTATTTGGTATTGTAGAAACCGAAACTATTCAACAAATTTGGGCCTTCAGGGACACCGGGTTAGGACTACGGTTCTCAGGGACTTCAGGCCACAGAGGCCATGGAGTAGACCAGTTCATAGAGAAGGTCCCGGAAGAGGATCAAAGAAATGGGTAGCAGTCACCAGAAGTAGAGCTAACCTGATTGGAAGAATTAGAGGGTATGGAAACCGCCATTGGGACCAGACACCATGCAGCTTTGTATGGGGCAATGCTAGCTGATCAACAATGCAAGTTAGGGAGATAGGTAATCAATGATTTAGAATTTGGGGAGGGGAAGTTCTAGTGGGTTGGGCCTATGGGTCATGTAATGGGAATAGTATGCCTCTTGGCCTTCAGGTCATGTATTGGGCTTCGGGTCGTGTCGGGCCTTATGCCTTGGGCCTATGGGTCATTTAGATTTTCCCTTCAACCCTTAAAAGTAGGATTATCCATAAAAAAAATAAAAAAATAAGGCCTTCAGGCCATTTAGGGGTCAAGGAATATTTTTGGAGCCAAGCGCTAAGACCACACGTGATTCTGATCCTCGATGAGTCTGGAATTAATTTTATGAAAATACTAAATATATTTTATATCACACAAATAAATATTTTCATAAATAATGATAAATTTCATAAATGGAGTCTTAGATCAAAAATATGAGACCACAATTGAATCTAGAGTGCATAGTTTACCCTAAGCATGACCTAAAGTTGGTTGGTGCAGGACTTTTGATAGAGGCATCGATTGGTAGGTGCATTTAATTAAAATATATAAATAAATAATTTATTTTGAATTGAATGACATAAACCATTTATCCTATATAAATAAGATAATATATATAATTTACATGGTTATACATATGACCCCGGTATCATTGAGAGAATTTTACAACCATTCTTCATTTCCAGATTGAGATTGAATGATGATTGATGACCAGATCAAGGTGAATCAAGGTTCAATTAACATATTGATTCTTCTTCGTCATTGGAAACTATGTAATTAACCAATTAATGATCCAATATTGAGTTAGGGAATGTATTTTATTGGATATACTTCATTTTTTAATTAATCATTCATGTTTTAATCAACTTCTTTGATTTATGGAATTTTCCAAACCTCACATGAGCCCTATAAATTTTTGATTCAATTTATCTTATTATAATACCATGTTTCTCACCTTGGTTTTCCATGCTTGAAATTATTGGGTAAGAACCCTTGTCTAATGATTTTTATCATCTTTATTATGATTCGTTTCTCCCATCATTCTTTTTTTTCTCTTTATTTTCCTACGGGCTTGTGGTTCAAATTCTTCAAGGTGGGTTCGAGCATAGTTGAACCCCAAAATTTATGGTGGTTATAGGAATGGTGATGAGTATGGATTTTTATGGATGGATAAATATCCATTATGGGATGTGGGTGATGAATACAATAGATTTGGGATTCGTGATCGATTGAAGGACTACAAGAGAAGGTGGGAGACATGATGGCACATTCAAGCTTCTTACAGGATAACCGGATTCTGATTTCTAAACAACATAGGGAAAAGATAAATGAATAGAGGCATTTAAAAAAATTATAGTTGGCCAAATGGCATGATTTGTGGAATAAATAGAGGGTCTTGAATCCATGTATCATATCTGGAATTCTATGAAAAACCTAACTACACTACATGTAATCTGATGAACACACACCATTTAGTCCCCTAGCTATGAAGATTTTGTTTTTCTAGGTGACTTAAATATTACATGCCATGTGGGACCCCCACACACTATGTGACTTAGTACTAGTGGCCTGATGTGTACTCTGGGAGTACATGGACATGGGCATGGCCAGGAAGACACCGTGTACTAAAACATGACTAGTTTACATGAGCATGACCAGATTCACTTGGGCAGGCCTCAAGTGGTTGGGACACAATGTGTAGTGCGAGCTATGTAGAACAATATATCCAATGATCCCATGCTACTGATTACACGGATCAATAGAAGAGCAATGTAACACATTGTGTGGATCCGTAACATATCATGTACTTCCCTCTACATATTCTACCTCTCGTATATCCTTAGTTTGGACTTGGATTTTGGCTCATGAATAGAGTATCCTGAGTTTTATTCCATGTAAAACTTGATAGTTCCCTTCATAGTGAATTTTGAGATACAACAAGATATGTTCCAAGCATGATGCTTTTTTAGGTTGTGCTTGACTATGGTAGTGATCGGGAAAGATCATTCGAGAGTGGTACCCCCTAATGGACCAAGGAATGAGTCATCTATCTATCTAGTAAGTGGTACCCCATGAAATAATAAGGTGTGGATCCTCTATCTACCTATTGAGTGGTACCCTCCTGATGGACTAGGTTTTGGGTCCTCTATATACCTACCGAGTGATACCCCTTTGATAGACTAGGGTGTGGGTTCTCTATCCATCTATCGATTGTTACCCTCCTGAAAGACTAGGGTGTGGGTCCTCTATCTATCAAGTGGTACCCCCTTAAGGATTAGGGCGTGGTTCCTCTAACAACTGAGTGGTACTCCCCTTATGTAGAAGGAAATGGGTATATCTATCTTTTGAGTGGTACCCCCTAATCTACTAGGGCATGATTCCTCTATATAGTTACTTGTTTGGACATAGATGTGAGATGTTGGGCATCAATGATGGACTGTTGGAACTATTGGTAGACTACTTTATTAGGTTGGGCTATGAGATGGAGATCACCTTTCTCTCTCATACTAGGTTTTTTATGAGCACACACACACACATATATTTTCAATGGGTTTCATTTTACCTATTAATTTAAGTTTTAGATAACTTCTTTTATCATGTCTTCTATTTCTTCCCCTCCAGTTTTTGGGGTGTCCTACTGAGTAAGTATATACTCACCCTTTTATGGGATTTTTCCACACATTGCATGTATTATGTAGACTAAGGATAAGTCTATAGTGATTTCAAAGGATCATAGTGATAATCAAGTGAATTTGACCACATACAGTGGTTTTGAATTTGAGATATTGATCTAGGATCTCTCAACCTTTCTTTTCCAGTTGTTTTCAGATTATGACATATTTTCCAATTGGGTGTGTATTTTTCCCCTTTACATTTGTACTGTACTATCATACTCTTTTTCATTCCCTAGAGGTTGTCATATGCATTTATTTTACTCTAGATGTTTCTGTGTTTTATTATTATTCCTCTTTACTTCTTCATGGTGATAATTGGGTGCATGCGTATAGGTACATTAGGAAAATTTCTCATATTTTAATTATGACTTTTGGTTATTTTCATCAACCGAAGGACTATGTAGGTGGTATTGGGATAGTTGTGGCTCAACCTTCCATAAACCAGGCAGGCCCTGGTGGGTCGGATCATGACAACACAAATCATTCCCCTCATTGACACATCACTATAGATCACAACACTTCTCTACTATGGGGTAGTGTGACCACATGTGTACTAACCAAACAACAATTTAGTTCCTTGAAATTCTCTTCACATTCATCAATACACAATAACTTAACCCCCTTTCAAGTCAACTTGGTGGGTGGATTAGATATTCATGAGAAATATCTCACAAAGTACTGATAATATACATCCAACAAAAAAGAACTATGGATCTCACTAACCATGACTGGTTTGGTCCATTTCTCAATAACTTCCATCTTCAAAGGATCCATCTAAATACCCTCACATGAGATTATATTAACTAATAAATACACTTTATGAAGATAAAATTCACACTTGGTATATTTTTCATGAAACTTCACCTTCCTCATGGTATTTTAGAAAATTCTCAAATGATATTCATGCTCTTCCTTGCTCATTGAATATATAATAATATCATATATAAATACTACCAAAAACTAGTCATGGTAATATCTAAAGACTCTATTAATTATATACATGAAGATAGTAGGGGAATTATTAAGTCTAAATGGAATCACTATAAATTCACAATGCCCATACCTCGTATGGAAGGATATCTTGGGTATATCCCCCTTTTTAACCATCAGTTAATGATATCCAAAATAAAGGTAAATTTGGTAAAAGTATTATGATCCTTATAATTAATTAAACAAATCATAGATATGTGGTTGAGCATACTTTTTCTTGATAGTGATATCTTTAAGATCTCTATAATCAATACAAATTCACATTGATCCATCTTTATTCTTAATAAAAAGAACTGGTGCACCCTAAGGTGACATACTTGGATGAATAAATCCCTTATCAAGATTCTCTTGGAGTTGATTCTTCAATTATTTCCACTGAATTAGTATCAGTATTTAATTAGTATTTGAAATAAGTGCAGCACTAGGTATGAGTTCTATTGAAAACTCAACTTCATGATTTAGAGGAAGGCTAGAAAAATATTCTGGAAAGAAATAAAAAAAATACCATAAAATTGGAATATCTTTAATATTGATTATCTCTCCAACCATATGAGTCAAATATCCTCCATGGATATGAATTAATTCACAAATGATAGAAGTAATTTCCATTGAAAGTTCATATTCATCATTACATTGATAAATGATCATAGGTTCATTTTGAATATGAAATGTGACATCCCTTACTCGATAATTGATATGGGATCCATATAAAGAAATATAATTCATACACAAAATCACATCAAAATCAACTAAAGGGAGAATCACAAGATTTTAAGGAAGCACTTTCCAACAAAATTCAATCAGAGAGAAATTGTAGACTTATGATGCGACCATCGTACCATTTGTATTTTTCGCCACTAACTCAATATCTAATCATTGATATGGTAATATGACACCCTTTGAAAATTCATTAGATATAAAAGAGTGGGTAGATACAGAATAAAATAAGACAGTATATTTCCAAGATTGGATAAAAAATGTACCTATCATTACATCATTATCATAACCCACTTC
Source organism: Viscum album (assembly GCA_963277665.1). NCBI lineage: Eukaryota > Viridiplantae > Streptophyta > Magnoliopsida > Santalales > Viscaceae > Viscum > Viscum album. The sequence continues at coordinate 1,498,438,127 of OY728142.1, forward strand.
AATAGTTGTGATCACATGATACTTCCTTTTTTATCTTAATAGGTTACTGTCACCAATCATCATCATAAACGTATAGATTCATATAATGGTTAGCATAATGCCTATTCTCCTTGCATATGAAGCATTAGATCATGGGTGGTGCATTAGTTGGTGTTTTCTTTTCCAATATTTCATTTAGAAGACTCCTCCTTAGCTTTTGACATTAAGGAGTTTTATAACCCACCTTTACACATTTAAAGTATCTCTCAGTTCCATTCAAGAAATTACCTTGATGTCCCTTCCCACATTTATGGAAATTTGATGACTATAATTTCATTCCACTTTTTGATTTATTCATTTTTTTTCATGAGAGTTGATCTTCATTTTCTTAACAAAACCATGGGAATATTGGGAATCCCCAATTTTCATTTCTACCTTGAGTGTACAATGAACAATTTTTTTATATCCACTAATGTCCCTTATAGATAATTCCTTTTGGAGTTTGGGTATTAATCCACCAAATAATAGATCAATTTTGATTTCAAGGATAATGATTAAAATAGAATAATACATTTCAAGTCTTATATAATTTTCCTCAAAAGTACCAATGTATTTGTTCTCCTTTTCCATAATTTAGAGGAATTAATTCATTATATTTTTTTGTATAATATGTGGGAATTGTTTACTAAAAAATACCATATTAAACTCATCCCATTCAATAGAGTCAATTTCATCCAATTATCTCATATTCTTAAAAAGTTTCCACTATTTCTCTACTTCTCATTCCAAAATGATAAACTACCAGAACAATGTTTTCATGTTTCGAGCATTGGAGAATAATTTTTTTCTCAAGGATAATAATCCATAACTCACCCACCAATGGGTTAAAATATTCACAAAAAGAGTTATATGTTGCCTTATAAAGGATAGAACAATACATTGTTCCCTCATTTGATCATTTGGAAGCTCATAATGATTCATAGACTAAGAAATTTTCGTGAGCTAACAACAATATTCTGCATTCCATCTCTTACAGCTGTTGGTTTCTCAAGTGGAAAATCATTTTATTGTATATCACATTTTTTGTTACCATGATGCGTTTTGGTTCAAACCATTGACTAAAACTAAAAATAAAAGTGTAATCATTAATATATAATATTTAGAGTGAACTATAACATAATCATGAAATATCATTCATAGAATTTCTAAATCATGAAACATTCTTTTTAATACATGAGACCTTAGGTTTAACCTAGGTTATACATGGTAATTACTAAAACTTTAAGATCCTATCATATACTTGGACTTATACCTTGGGTTTTTACCAAACTTTTCTAATCCAAATATCCAATTATTGAATAATCCTTTTCTATGATACCAAATACAAAGAACCATAATTTTTGGGTATAAATATTATATATTTTTATATTAATATTCCATACATTTCAAAAATAAATGCTCGAGGACCATTTTAACATAAATATATCTCTATATAGAACTATTCATAAATACAGCCTACTTAAAACTTTCTTCATAACCTGAGAAAGGAAACATAAGAAATTGTGAACTCAGATTCTTAGTAAGGGTAAACATGGGATATATCAATCGATGATCATATGAGAGAACAACATAAACATAAGGGTTTGAGATTATGAATATAACTTACAAAGTTCATACCCAATCTATCATGGATCATAAACATGAATCATAGAATGAAAATTTATCATTTCAAAATACATGAATCTTAAGAGTGATAAATCATCATAAATAAATCATGAACTATATGTTAATGTCATAAAAGTGTGGAACACTAATAAGTTTAGAAACCATTTCACATGTCAAGGTTACCTACTGAGACCATCAAATCATGATGTATTTGGAATCAAAACATATTTACCATATCACAATGGACCAGATATCATGACACGTTTCCTATAGTGGATCAAACACATCAACTTTTTTCCCATAGTGGATCAAGCGCATCAACTTGTTTCCCATAGCAAATTAAGTACATTGACTTATTTCCTATAGTGGATCAATAACATCAAATTGTTTCCCATATTTATCTCATGAGATATAAAACATCACCCAATGCATTGGATGGACATATAATTACATTCCCACTCATCACATAATGAGACCATACATATGCATGTACACGATCATAAAACACTCATCATATCATCATATCATAACCAATTAAAAGAAAATGGGTTTCATAAACATTTCATAAATTTAATATAGCATAACCCATGTAAAATGAACAGGTTTCACAAACCTATAATCATAATAATCATAAACCATCCAAAGTAATAATAAAGATGGAATTATAGGATCACATACCCAATAAAACATAATTAACATCAAAGAATGTTATTATAGATGAAAATTACTTTAAAAGATCACTGGAATATTTCTTGAGGAAAATAAAATTTTCATTTTGAAATAACTTATTTAAAATATAAAAATTTCTCAAATATTAAAGAAAATATTTTCTTTGAAAAGGAACCTTGGAAACGTTTAAAGAAAGTTTCAAAGCATTGAGTGGTCATGAAGCAGGAAATTATATTCATGTTGAGTATGTTAAAATAAATATTCCTTTCACATTATCAGTAAAAAGTAAAAAGTACATAATTTATAAAATGATAAGAGGATTACATTTAAACCATTTTGTAAAAATTAAATCATGGGTAAAAATTAATTTTAAAAAATCAAATTATAATATTGGAAAAAATTTCAAAAAATAAGGATATGGAAGAAAAATGATTTTTGACTAAAGAGATAAATTTATTAAGTTTTTCTTAAAAACATTATTTAAGTCACTTGAGTAATTAAGGTGATGAAAATGAAATGATGACATTTATTATTCATAAATACACATATGATAAGAAAAAATAAATGGATTTTTCAGATAATGATTATATAATTTTCTTAAGTAAATTCAGAAATAAATAATCCCGATTAAAAATTTAATTGAAACATAAATCCATTACCTCAAGCCCCGTCTTTATTTGTACATGTTAGAAACTCATATATAATAAATTTAGATTTATTAAAAATTTATCAAATAACCATACTAATATCTATCATACTATGTATAATTTACTTATAACATCTTATCACCCATTTATTAATATATTTTTATTAAAATCACTACTCTTGGTGATAATTGATTTATTTATCATGCATGTTTCGGTTCGACAGTCTCAGTCATTGTACTTTGATCATGGTTCTATCATATCAAAAAATTTATTCATGATAAATATCATATATATATATTCATTATATAAATATATATATATTCTTCCATTAATGTTAGAGATAGAAAAATGAATTACACCATTCATGGAGATGGTAGAATGTATGTAGGCATGAACGTTGTTTTAACTTTTCAACATATAGAATGAAATAAAGGAAAATAATAATTAACCCTTAAAAATAATTATCATATCATAGAAATCATATATATTCATTAAATATATCTTTATTATCAACCATGTGATGCAAAAATGAAAAATTAATAACATCACTTCATGGAGGTTTTACTCCACACGTATGCATGAGTGAAAATATATTTTTCCAATGGATTAGAAGGTAAGAAGTTATACATGATATTATATTTCATGAAGCATAATTATTTAATAAATATCATATATAAACATTAAACCTATCATATTAACTATCCATGAAATATGGTGATGTAAAATGAATTGTATTTATTTGTGGAGATGATAAGTCGTACGCACGTGAGAGTGATACTTTCACATCACATTTTATAGAAAAAGGTTGAATAAATTTTTTTTCATAATCATAATAACATTTTAGTATATTAATGACCATAAATTTATTATTTAATTAAGAATATAATATATTTATAAGAAGTATAATAAGAACAAATAGAAATAGGTTGGGTAAATGATTATCTATTCTTCAGTATGCCTCATTTAGATTCCATCTTAAGGACCCTTTGCATGGAATTTTAAGAATACAAAAAACTATAACTCATGGATAGAAAAGTTAACATCTAATACCATAAAATAATAATGGACAAGAAATAAAAACTTGTTTCCCATTTCATAATAGATCAAACAACATTAGTTATTTACCACAGTGGATCAAGCACATCAGCCTGTTTCCCATAGTGGATCAAGGACATAGTCTTATTTCCCATCATTATGTAATGAGATATAAATATTTAAAAAATTAATTATGGGGGGATATAGGTACCAACCATCCCATAATGCATGAAATTATGTTTAAAAAATCATAAAATAAAAATCATATAATAACCCTTGAAAATAAATTGGTTTCATAAACATTTAAACATTTCACTATATAATGACCCATGTAAAATGAATGAGTTTTCTAAAAATTTCATCATTTCATCATAACATAAGACATGGAAAAAAGTTATATTTTTTATAAAAAATTAATCATTTCATCATAGTAAAACCCATGGAAAATGAATTGGATTAAGGAACATATTTTCATCATAATCATAAACATAGACAATACTAATAAATCATAAGTATGACAACATTACATCATATCTCTATTAAAACATAAGAAACAAAAATGTTGTTTTCATTAATGATTATAAATTCCATAAAATATCATTAAAAAAATATTGATAAAAATATCCTTTTCATTTGAAATAACTTCATTCAAATAATTTAGTGGTCATGGTGGTATAAAATTATGTTTATCATACATGTTAAAATAAATAGTTCTTTCAATTTTTCGGTAAAAATTCAAAAATCTCTCATTCAAAAAATGTGAAAAATATTAATTTTAAAACAATTGGTGTAAATTAAAACATGGGTATAATGAATTTAAAAAAACTTTGTATAATGTTAAAACTTTATTTAAAATAGTTTTAGAAAACATTTACATTGATGAAAAATGGTTTTCGATCGAATAGAGAAATAAATTCAGTTTTCCTTAAAATATTCTTTTGAAATGTTGAGTATATAGAGAGTAAAATGAAAGGAAAACATGTATTTTTATGAAATAACCATAGGATAAAAAAATTAATGTGTTTCTTGAGATATATATCCTAATATTTCATCAGTTTAAACTTAATCATAAATAATCTTGATAAAAAATTCTAATAAAATATGATATTATAACAAAAAACCTTTTAATATTTTGGTATTATTTTGAATAGTAATACATATGAAAGAAATAAAATTATATGGATATGTATATCCTATAATTGTAGGATAATAATCATAATATGAATTAATTGGATGTATATACACTATACAAAAGAAGCAAGTGATGTATAAGGCATGTGTCCCGTAGAAATAAAAGTGAGATGAAAACCCCTTACTATTTTGGTAACTTTTGAATTTTAAGACCCATTAAATAATATCATAAAATGAAACTTTAAATATCATTAAAATAGGGTGATTAATGATTTAAAATTTCAAGGGGGCAATATATACACCACTTAAAATAAATGAGTGGTGAATATTGTATATGTCTCCATGAAATAAAAAAGAGACTAGAAATCCCTTATCTCAAGTATCAAATTCCTTCATATGCATTGAAACCTATTGTATAATAAATATAGATTAATTTTATATATATTATTGAACCATTATCATATATATAATACCATATATTATTTACTTATAATCTTTTAACATCCCTTCATTAAAAATTCTATATGAAAATCACAATTCTGGTTGATAATTACTTCGTTTTCATGTGTGTTTTGGTATAGTATTTTGGTCCTTTAAATTTTATCATGGTTAAATAATATATAGAATGATAAAAATGATATAAATATAATATATATTCATTATATATGTATTTATAGTAATCCATATAATTCAAATACAGAAAATGAATTATACCATTCATGGAGATGGTAAGTCGTACGTACGCATGAACACAATCTCTATTTTTTTAACAGATGAAATGAAAGGAAGGAAAATAATATGTAAAATTTATAGAGTAATTATTATTTCATATTTATCACATATATTTATTAAATTTATCCTTATTACCTTTGAAGTAAAGTGTAAGTGAAAAACAAATCACATCATTTTACTTGGTAATAGTTCTCCGTACACACGAGTGATGTTATCGTATTCCCATGGAATGAAAAATAAGAAGGTATATATGAAATTTTAACTAAAGAAGTATAATTATGTTATTTATATCATATATATACTTTAAATCAATCATTATATCCTTTCTTGATAGGTGGTGATGGAAAATGAATTACATCAGTACGTGAGGTGATAGTCCACCATACACATGATCAACGTTTTCATATACCATTTGATGAAATAGGAGATAAATGTAGGTTATGAAATTAATATAATAAAATATAAGTATATGGGATATATTTATGTAATTTTATCTTAATTTTTTAATAATATTTTAAGGTGGTTGAATAATAAATAAAATAAAAACGCTCGGTTGAGAATGATACCTCTTCTTCAGATAAACTCCTTAGGTTTAGACCAAAAATATTCCTAGGATGGATTATTGATTAAAAAGGATTATATGATGTGAGGATATAATTAGGGAAATTATTTGGGTAGGTATTTGATGAACCAATAGGTTTTATAAGTGTGAAGTGGAGAGGATATAAGGCTCCCTTTTATAAGTGGGAAAGAGGACACACATGGATTTTTTGAAATGAATAAAGTGTACCCACATTTTTGACATGAAAAAGTCTAAAAAAATGTATCATTATAAAAAATTATATTAGATATGGTCTAAATATGTACATAAATAGAGATTTTGATAAGTTTATAGGTCATTTACCACTTATTTTTTAGTTTAACCCCTGATAAACTTGTCTTCACTTGAACCACAATAATTATTTTTTACTATTTTAACTATTCATTTTGAAAAGAAATTAAGTATACCATATTATATAATATTAATTATTTTTATTAAAAATATAGAATAATTTTTTCCAAATTAAATTCACATAATTGGAAAATTTTAATTTAAAATTAAACCCACAGATGCGACGAAAAAGTGGTTTTTCCAAAGAGAAACTTTTCATAAGTATAGAAAGTATTAATATCAAAATTCAATATGAAATTGATTCCAATTATATAAATTGAATTAATAAATATATAATTTAAATAATTTTACTTTTAAATCTATATTTAAATAAAATTTATCTTGAAAATTCATTAAATGGACAATTTTTTTAATAAAGATCATATTTTTTTTAATATTCATCGAAAAATTAAACGTTTCAAAAAATTATTAAAAATTAAACTTAAGATAATTTTTACATGTTTATTCCAAAATTTAGTTTAATTTTTTAAATAAATTTTCTAAAAGTCTCAAAATTTAATTTTTTTATTTTTTACAAAATGCAATAAAAAACAATTTTTTGAGAAAAAAAGTATCTTTGAAGCATTTAAATACTTTTATAAAAATTAAGTACTTATTTATTAATATATTTTATTTATCTAAAATTTTACACTTAATTTAAAAAATATGATTATTTCTATTCATACCACCAAGTTTAACAACTTGTTTATAGCAGTCACATTTAAACTCGGTGTTGTGTGTAACGGAATCTATTGAAGAAATTAATTTTTTGAAAAAAAATAATTCATAAAAAATCATGTTGTTGCATTATATCCCCATGAAAATGATTTTTATCCTCAAAATTCATAATGTCAATACAAAAAAAATGAATCCACTTCTGCCTCATCAGATCCTCAAGTTCCCACACAACTTCTTTAAATTGGTGGTGTCACCACAAAACATGGACTAGGTGAGTGGTCTTGTTTCATATAACTTTCTCTATACAATATATAATCTTGACTGGTTATTGCTTATATAAATATCATGTTCTAGTGGTATGAAATCTGAGTTAATTACATGTGAAGTATCATGTATGTACTTTCTTAGGAGAGATACATAGAACACATCTTGAACTTGAGAGAGGTTTAGTGGAAGTGATAATCGATAAGCCACCACCCCGATATAATCAATAATTTCAAAGGGTCCAATATAAATAAGTATTAGTTTACTCTTATTTCAAAATATAATTACTTCCTTTCAGGGATAAATTTATAGAAAAACCTTCTCATCAAATTCAAGCTTCAGATCATGTTGACAATTGTCAGCATAACTTTTTCATCGACTCTAAGATGCCTTGATGTGATGTTGAATGACTCTAAATTTCTCCACTATTTCCTCAGCCAAATAAAGTCCCAATATATTTATTTCTTTAACTTCATCCCATTATGTTGTATTTCTACACTTATTTCCTTGTATATATTCATAAAGATCCATTTAAATGATTGAATGAAATATATTGTTGTAAGAAAACTATATTAGTGGGTGGTGTTGATCCCAAACACCTTTGAAATCCATGGAAAAAGGTATTATCATATACTATTGGGTCTAAAAAGTTATCTAAGACTATAAATATATTTAAGGATGATACAAAATGCAAAAACTCAAATCTATATCAAGATATTACTGAGGACGTCACCCGAAATTTGAATCAAACCTTAGATCTTGATCATATAAAATAGAATATGGAACTAAATAAAACATTAACACTTCTTTAATATATATTTTGGTATTTTAATCAAGGTATAAATCATCTCTAATAGTAATGAAGAGTTCTAAATTTTAAAGGCAATCGACTAAAACCCATATTTCATTGTTTGCTTTAGACATCTTGGGGAGTCCAATGAAAAATACATGGTGATGTTTTAATATTTCTATTATAGTATACATAATGGTTATAACATACCATAATAATTTTTTATCTCTACCTTAACATGCTAACATACCTAGCACTTGTATACTCAACAATATCTCTCTTCATGTTGTCCCACTTCAAATACTCCATCAAATCTCTATACATATTTTTACCTCCATGATGTATAAAGAATGAAGAGCTATGAGATCCCTCTAACATATCCTTCTTCAAATACATCATGTATGGAAAAAAATAGTGTTTCTGAACATTATCATTATATCACAATCATATTTAAATTTATAAACACTTCTCACCTTCTTTAGCAGCTCTGTATCCTTCTACTCCACTTTAATCTTCACTTGTATAGACGACTGACAAATCATTTGAGAAAGATAATATTTCTCTCATTCATTAAATATTTATAAGTCCATTATTTTAAAATATATAAATATTGGATATTTTTTTATCCTTATCATAGATAATCTAGTATGATCTTTTTGACTAAAGCATCATCCACCTTGTTTTCTTTCCCAGGGTGGTAATGTATTGAGCAGTCACAATTTTTTATCAGCTTTAACCATAATCTATAGTGCATATTCAACTATTTTTGGGTGAATATATAATTTAAACTCTTATTATCAATATATATATATCATATATTTCATTATAAAGACAATTCCTCCATATATTTATTAAAAATATTACTGTATCTAACTCCAAATCACAAGTTGGGTAATTTTTATCATAAATCTTCAATTTTCATGAGACATAAGCTATAACCATGTCACTCTACATGATAATTCATACCAATAACTTCTTTTATGAATCACTATATATTATAAACCCTTATACACTATAGGGTAATGTAATCACTAGTGCCCTGAATAACCTCTCTTTAGTTTCTTGAAAATTTCCTCACATTCATCTATCCAAAAGAAGTTAGCTCCCTTCTGAGTTAAATTGGTGATTGGATTGGATAACATTGAGAAATTTTCCACAAATAGTTGATCATAAATGTAAAAACCAAGAAAAATATATATCTTAGTCATCGTGTTTTCTCTGGTCTAATGTTCAACAACTTTATCCTTTAATGGATCCATAGATATGACCTATCTTGAGATTATATGACCCATAAATGAAACTTTTTTTAGCCAAAATTCACACTTTTTTATAAGTATTATCCTTACTTAGGGACTTTATCACAATCCTTAGGTGATATTAATACTTTTCCTTTCTATTTTAGTGGATAAGAATATCATATATAAATACTACTATAAACTTATCATGGTAATCTTTAAAGAATATATTCATTAAATCCATGAAGATATAAGGAGAATTATTAATACCAAATGTAATTAATATATAATCATAGTTCCCATGAATTGTTAAGAATTATTTCCTAGGTATATCCGCATTATTAACCCTCAATTGATGATATCTAGAATGAAGGTCAATCTTGGAAAAGTATTAATCTCCACATATCTAGTAAAAAAAGTCATCAATATAAGGTATAGGATACATGTTCTTGATTTTGATCTTGTTCAGTTCTCGATAATCAATATAGAGCCGCATCGATTAATATTTCTTCTTAAAAAAAGGATAGGAGCACCCCAAGGTGAAACACTTGCCCTAATGAATCCCTTTTAAAGATTCTCCTAGAGTTGCTTCCTTAATTCATGCAACTCAATTGGGTCCATTGTATATGTACTATTTGAAATAAGTGTGATAGTTGGTATGCATTCTATTGAGAAATTATCTTCACAATTTGGGTGAAGACTAGGTAACTCTTTAATAAAGACATAAAAACAATCCCACTCAATAAGAATATTATTGATGTTCAGTTTATATCCAACCATCGGAGATAAACACCCCTTTTGAATGGGAATCAAGACCCATAATATGAGTGTGATATCTATTGGAAGTTAATATTTATCATAAAACTAATATATATTTGTAGGTTGTCTTGGTATATCATATATTAATCCCTCTCATCAGAAATTGATGTGAGATTTATATAGATAAATACAATATATGCCTAAGATAACATTAAATTCAACCATGGGTAGTATAATGAGATTTGTAAGAGTAAAATTCCCACAAAAATAAACTAGATAAGAATCATATACTTAAGATGTGATCATTATACCATTAGGGTTTTTCTACTAATAACTTAACATCTAATTGTTGAGTATAGAAGTTAACATTCCTAGATAATTTTCATGATATAAGGGTATTCATATGACAATGATTAAATAGGGAATCTCAATATTTGAGAATTCTTGTTACCACCTCAACTTTATCATTTTATCTTCAATCCCTTAACAAAACCAAAATTGTTATCCTGATCATCATGCATCTTTGATGAAAGTGATTAAGCATGAAGAATCATTCAAAGGGTGTCAAAATCAAGACACCTTATTTAAAATCTATGACACCTTAGGTTTAAACTAGGTTATTCATGGTAATAATATATTCAAATCCTTCATGATGGTTCATAAAGAGTTTATGAATTTCCAAAACATATCCCCTATGAGTGCCAAACCTGGTGTGAAACATGAAAAATTGTCATGTACTATGTGATGATCGAGTCAAATCTCAATGAACCCTTTTCCAAGTTATTACCCCTAGGTATATATATTATACATCCACATGTACTTTTAGTATCTAAATAGAGATGTAATTTCTTGGAATCCACTCACTCTATCCTTCGCAAAAAATTCAAGGATATTTTCCTATACATAAAATTATCTTTATGGTTATCACTAATATTTTCTCGTTATAATTTACAAATTATAATTAAACCTTACTGTGAAACCAACAATAATGACCCAGTCTTTTCACACATAGATATTGCATCTCTATATATGAATATTCAATATATTTCAAAAATACTTGCCTGAGGATCTTAAAAGTTTAGTGTCTTTGGAGACTAGATACACAAAATTATTATTTCATGAACAATTTTCAACATATCCAATAAAGATATTCCCATTTAGTAAACTTCATAGAAATAACCTAATTAAAAATTTCTTCATATCTTCAGGAAAGGAAATATAAGAAATGGTGAGCTTAGATTCTTAGTATGGGAAAACACATAAGATATAAACTGATGATCATATGAAAGCATAAGATAAGAATGAGGGTATGAGATTATTAATATAACTTTAAAACCCCAATCTATAATGTATACTAAACATTATCCATATAATAAAACATTATCATTTCAAAATACATAAACCATAAGAGCAAGAAATCAATATAAATCAATCACCAACCACAAGTTCCTGTCATATAAGTGTGACACCATCATGATTATATAAGTCATTTCATATGTTAAGGTTAACATATGCGAACATAAAATCATAATGGTCCAGGAAAAAAACATGTTTCCTATTTAATAATGGATCAGGAATCATCACTAGTTTCCCATAGTGGATCAAACACATAATCTTATTCCCCATAGAGAATCAAGCACATCATCTTGTTTCCCATCATTATATCATGAGATATAAATATTTACCCAATGTATTGGAGGGATATATAGGTCCCTCCCAAAAAATAGTCCATAAATTTTTTCACCACAAAATCATAAAACATTAATAATATCATGACTTATAAAAAGAAATGGGTTTTATAACTATTTAATTATTTTAACATAGTATAACTCAAGGAAAAGGAATGGGTTTCAAAAACATTTCGTTATTTAATCATAGTATAACCCATGAAAAAGGTACATTTTTTATAAACATTTCATCTTTTCCTCATAGAAAAATCCCTGAAAAAGGAATGGGCCTCAAGAAAAAGTTTTCATCGTAATAATAAACATAAAAATTCTAATGAAAGAATAATGATGGAAACATTGGATCATATCCCCATTAAAACATAATAATAACTAATGTTTTTTTATCGTTGATGAATATATATTCTATAAAATATCATTTTTATTTGAAATCAATTCTTTAAAATGTAAAAATTTACCAAATATTAAGGAATTAATTTTATTTTAAAATAACATTGAAATATTTTATAGAAATATTCAAATAATTTAGTGGTCATTATTGTAGAAAATTCCATTTATGCCATACATGTTAAAACAATGATTCCTTTCACATTTTTAATAAAAATTCAAAACCATCTCATTCAAAAAATGTAAAAAATATTAATTTAAAAAATTTGGTAAAAATTAAAAATGTGTTTAAAGTCTCTAAAAACTAATTTTAGGGTAGGAAAAGTTTATTTAAAACATTTTTAGAAAACATGGAAACAGAATAAAAAGATTTTTTGATGGAAGAGAGAAATAAATTCGGTTTTTACTGAAAAAAAAAATATTTTAAAAAATTTAGTACATAAAGAGAGGTAAATAAATGCTAAAGATATGTTTTCATGAAATAACTATTTTATAATATAATTAATGAGTTTCTGGAGAGATAGATCATAATATTTTCTCATCAGAAATTTAATTGTAAATAATCTCAATAAACAATGAGATTATAACATAAAACCTCTTACCATTTTGGTATTGCTTTGAATAATTATCCCCATGAAATAAATAACATTATATGGATATGTATATCCCATAATTTCATTATAATAATAATTAATGTTTTTATGCGTAGTATATAAACCACAAAAAATAAATAAGTGGTCTATAACTCAAGTGTCCCATAGAAATAAAAGTGAGACAAAAATCCCTTACCACTTTGGTAACATTGAAATCTTAATTCCCATTAAATAATAAAATAAAATAAGACTTTTAATATAATCAAAATAATTATCTTAATTATATATCATGTCAAATGGGTAGTATATATACCACACAAAATAAATGAGTGGTGAATATTTCATATGTCTCCCAAAAATAATAGAGATACTTGAAGTCCATTACCTCAAGTATCAAATTAATTTGTACACATTTGAACATCATGTATAATAAGTATATATTTATTATAAATATATTACAGAACCATGATCATATAAATCATATAATATATGATTTACTTATAACCTTTTATCACCCGTTCATTTACAATTACTTTTTAAAATCACTTTTCTAGGTGATAACTGCTTCATTTTTCATGTATTTTTTGGTTTGGTATTTTCAGTTATTTTGCTTTGATCATGGTTACATAATATCAAGAATTTTAATAATTATATAAATATAATATATATTCATTATATATATATATATTTATAATAATATATATAATTTAAATATATAAAATTAATTACATTGTTTATGGAGACGGTAGGCTGTACATACACATGAATAAAATTTATATTTTCTTGAAAGATGGAATTAAAGAATGTTAAATAACATATAACCTTTAAATATTAATTTTTTTTTTCATATATATCACATATATTAATTAAATTTATCCTTTTTACCTTCCATGTAAATCGTATGTGAAAAACGAATCACATTACTTCGTGAGGTGGTAGTCCGCTGTACTAATGAGTGACGTTATCGTATTCCCATGAAATGGAAAGTAAGAAGATATATGAGATATTTTAATTTAAAAAGTAGAGTTATTTTATTAATATAATATATAAAAATTATATCCAACATTTTATCCTTTTGTGATAGGCAGTGATGGAAAATAAATTACATTGGCACATAAGGCGGTAGTCCACCATACACATGATCGACGTTTTCATTTCCCATTTGATGGAATAAGAGATGGATGCAATTTATTAAATTTACATAATAAAATATCAATATATTTTAGAAAATTATATCATTATATCAGTATATTTGAATTTTTTTTAAGGGGGTGGAAAAAGAAATAAAATAGAAACACTCAGTTGAGAATGAAACCTCTTCTTCGGATAACCTCGTTAGGTTTACACCAAAAGCCTTACTAGGTTTGATTCATGATCAAACCAAGGCCTCTATGATGTGAATAGGTAAGCAAGGAATGTATTTGGGTATTTATTTTCTTATCCAAGAGGTTTTATAAGTGTGAATATGATAGGATAGAGGGTTCCCTTTTATAAGTGTTGGAGAAGACACACATCAAATTTTTGAAAAGAATAAAGTGTAACCACGTTTTTAATATGAAAAGAGTATTAAAAAAGACTCATTATCAAACTTAAATTATATAAGGTTGAAATATATCCAAACGATGAATGTTTTAAAAGTTTCTAGTTTATTTCACCCCATATATTTTTATTTTAACCCCCAATAAACCCAATTTAACCTTAACCATAATAATTAATTTTTATTGTTTTTACTATTAATTTAGAAAAAAAATTAAGTTGAACTTATTATATAATATTATTTATGATTATTAAAAATATGGAATCTATTTTTAAAAATTCCATTAATATATGTGAAAAAATCTAATTTAAAATTAAAACCACAGACATCTGGGTTTGAAGGCGAGCTTGTCCCTAAGGTAGTTGAGGATTGGATCAAGATGTTAGTTAGAGTATTACTCCTTGTTTTCACACATAATGAGGATTTTATTGTGATATAATATATCATTACCTATAGTTATATGAGTTTCTAATGAACCTTTATCACCCATAATCACAATGAGGAGGTTCTTCCATGGATAGAGTTCAAGCTCCTTTTCCATGAGGAGTACCATCCAAAGATGTTGAGGTTTATACACATATAAGAGATATTAGAGTTAAATAAGGGTAGTATGTCTATTAATGAGTATGTGTCGAGATTTAATAATCACATAGAGTACTTACATTACATGATTTGGGATGAATTATCTTAAGAATGGAAGTTTGAGTGCGAGCTTTTACAAATATATTTGAGAATGAATTATTCTCCAATACATCTCTACCTACACTGGGGGTTCTAATGTGAGATTTAATGATGAATAGATTCTTGGTAGATGGATATCATGTAGAATCTACTTTTTTCAATTATATATGACTATATTTTCCACTATGGTTGTCTAATTCGAGGCATCGGGGTGATGACACAAGAAGAATTTTCATATGTAATCATAAAACTTAGGAAAAAAATATTAAGAGTCCTATAAAGGATCTAGAAAAGAAAGGGGTTTTATTTTATATGGTTTTAAAAGAAAATTTCATATAACACATGAATATCTAGACCATCATGTAACAAAGGGAAATCAGAAAGTTGATGCACCTCCACATCCAAGGAAATAGCATGATGAGGGACTTATCTGAGGTGGATATGGTTCTCCTCAAAGAGGTTGGTTTAGATGAGGAGCTAGGGATTCACTATGTGGAGGAGTTGGGGGAGGTTATAATTATGATCTTATTTAACTACCATTACCCCAAGTGGTCATTTTTAGTCTTAGAGGGTTGGTGATCAAGGATGTGTCCAAATGAAAGTAACAGAGGGTTATGAATAAGAAACATCTAACACGATCCAAGGTCTGATATAAGCCTACTCTACTTTGGAACTCATACTCATAGATACTATTAAAATCCTATACTTTATTTTTGTATCCCAAGTTCAAGAGTTTGATATACTAATCGATCTCCTAGACTTACACATACAACTAAGGAATCATACTAGGAGTGATCACACACTCACCCACATCATATGATAATGCATTATTAGGCTTAATGGGTTAAGTTTTTCATGTGAATTCATTGTGGTAATGATGAATCCATATGATATTATCCCTGGTACAAGATGAATATCCTCAGTTTTTACCATATAAACTACTTTTTATGGAGATTGGTGTGATTCTAGAATGATGGATCAAGATCCATCTTTATGGGTGAGTGAGACCTTTAGTCAAGATGAGAAGGTCCTATACACGGGTAGTTGTATATGATCACCCATCAATTGGTTGGTTTGGACCTATGTTTAGCATATTCCTTAGATGATCATCTTCCAAAAAATATATAGACATACATGGATGTTTTTCCTAATTATGTTCTAGGGTTACCCCATTATTGTATTGATTTATATCCCGGGGACACTCTGATATCACCCATAGTATATCAAATGGCCTCGACTGAGCTTATAGAGATAAAGGCATAGTTGGAGGACCTTATAGATAAATATTTTATTAGAACCCATTTATACCATAAGTTGTATCTGGTATTGTTCACCAAGAAGTTGGATGGTAGCTTGATTATTCTTATTGACTATAATCACCTGAATCAGGTGATTGTTAAGAACAAGTAACCTCTACTAAGGATCGATGAACTCTTTGACTAGTTAAATAGAGTGAATTGATTCTAGAAGATAAACATTAGGTATGAATATCACCATATTTGGGTTTACATTAAGGATATCCCATAAAAATAATTTCAATTCTGTCATGACCATTGTGAGTTTTTGGTGATTCCCTTCAGTGTGAAAAACACATTTACTATGTTCATGGGTTGTATAAACTGAATCATTCAGCCTTTCTTAGACCATTTCCTGGTTGTCTTCATGAAATATATCCCCCTCCATTCAGTATCTAAGGAAAATAATGAAAATACCATGATAATATTTTTCTATACATACATGTTGAGTACTGAATCTATAAAAATATCTCAAATCTTTAGTCTTTAGATCTAGGTGTTCCAATTACTAGGGAATGTCATCTAAATGGTAAGATTAGATATTAACATGATGAAGATCAATGTATATTTATATTTTGATACACCCAATATAGTATTAAATTTTTGGAGTATCCTTAGGTTGGTTGGGTATGATCTAATATTTATAATATACTTCTCTAGGATTGAAGCCCCCAAGACCACCCTTACCCAAAAAAGGAATCCATTCATTTTCTCCGAACGATTCCAAAGGTATTTCAAGGAGAAGAAGAAAAGGTTGAGGAGTTATCATATCATATAATTTTCAAAGGAGGGAGTCAATTATGTGGTGTAATTAAATGCATTTAGAGATGGGATTGGTTATGTACAGATGTAGTGGTAGATGATGATTACATAGGGGTTTAGAAAGTTGCGACCCCATGAGTAGTGCTGTGTAACCCACAATTTAGAGTAAATAATGGTTGTATTTACCTAAAATACATAGATTAAATACCTTATTAGAAAGTTTTGTTTAGTCTATATGGATCATAAGAGTCTCAGGTAAACATTTACTTGGAGATATCTTAACCTGAGGTAGATGCATTGGATGGAGTTTCTATAGAACTATGACTTAGATATTGTATATACTTTTGGAAAGGGTAACATGGTGGTCAATGGACCTAGAAGGAAGTACCATTATTAGTTATTGGGATAGGTGTTTGAGTAATAGGTCTCGTTATAGTTATAGTTAGTATATGAGAGAGAAGTGGGTTATCCATGATCGATTGTGGTTTCCCTTATGCTTTTCTAGTGTGTAAGGGATATTCAGTTCAGAGAAATAAATTGTGAGGTTTTATGTGATAAAATATCCTTTGGAAATGTACGAGATAGATATTCCAAATATGGAGAGCATTCCATATGAATAGGCCATAGGTTTTCACATCCATAAAAATGTTATTTTTACTCTCTTAAACTATTATACCAGTGAAGTATCAAACCCAAGGGAAGGAGGGTGAGTGTTTCAAGGATTTATTTTATTATAAACTACTAAAAACGGTGAAATAAAGCGATAAATAAATAAAGGGGTGTGTGAATTTGAATAGATATGTAATAAGGGTGAGTTTTTTGTGGTTATAAATGTAAGAAAAAAAAAGATAAGGGTTACATATAGTATAAATATAATAAATATTACTAAGAAAGAATTCAATTAGAGAATTATACTAAATTAATTATGTTATAGAGAATGGTTTTTAAGAATCTTTATACAAATAACTAATTCATATAATCAATTTTCATTAATCTATGAAATCCCATTCAATCTATCGCAATAATCTTCCTTCTGATTGAAAAAAGTTGGTAAATAGGGTCAAAAATAGTCCTAAGAATCATTTTCTTCTATCAAAATATCAACTAAAAAATATCTAGAATTAATATAATAACATCCCTAGAATAAAGAAATCAAATAAAAAAAGTAATTAATTAAGAATATTAAAGAGTAAACAATTAATGACAATAAATTCCACTTAAATATTTTATTTCTAGTTCATATTCACAATGGATAATGATATCATAATAAAAAATATGAAATATATTATAAATAAGAAAGGAATAAGGGGGATACTTCTCTATTGAGGTGGGAACTCCCCTCCCCATCTATTCACTACCTTCCCCATCCCTAAATATTAACTCATGCCTTCATCTCCTACCCTCCAATCTCAAGTTTTTTTAATCCAATAATGTTTCAAAATCCCTATTCAAATGATATCCCAATTTTGTAAGAATCCCTATAGTCGTTTCTCACAAACAACGACTCCAAGATTCTATACTAAGTATGTATGTGTCGGTCTTGGATATTCATCATGTATTACATGTGACTTGAGATAATCCCTATAATATAATGTACTCCTCCATATGTATATTTCTTTGACTCCATGAATTTTGAATATATATTCAGTTCCCAACATTATTAAATCTTCGTTTCCCGCATTTGACATTATTTTTTCAAGAACCAATTTCATCAGGTTGATCTCCACTTTGACCTAGATTTTGAGAAGATAAATACACCCATGAATTAATTGGTAATTACTCAAATATCAACATGTGTTGATGAGTGACATTTAATAAAAATGATGTTAAGAAGGATGAACTTGATTTATATAATTTCTCTAAATCTATCCTTACATGAGTTAAATCTATGGGGTGACCATTATACAGGCACAAAACATTAGTGTCACCCTTACTTGAGCATGTATGAACCTTATGTAGCACTTGTAGAATATGGAGGTACCCTGATTTAGATTTCAATTGTGATATTACCTTTACATTGAAACCTTTAATTTAAATGACCCTTACTAAAGTATCTTCCCATAGGAAAAACCCATACATAACTATCCATTACCTTTACACAGGTCTGTATGACCTTATAAAGGTTCTAATTTTGACAAAATATAGAACACTTTTTTGAGAATTTATCAATTTAGAATTCATAATTAAATTTCAATAAAATGAAACCATGAAGTATAAAATTATAAATTTGAATAAAAATATATTCCAATAATATATATTAAATATAGAATCATGGAATTTGGTAATATTAATTTCCAAAGCCAAAACCCTTCCAAAATCACCACAAAATATTCTTTCAATTAATGTTTCAAAAAAATAACCAAGATTCAAAATATTATAAATTAAAACACATTTAATACTAATAATATTAATATTTTCATGAAAATAATGAGTTAAACATGTATTCAAATAATTCTATAGCAAAGTCCCCCATATTTAACCCATTTTAGTTCTGAAATAATAAATTAAACATTCTTAGTGAAAGAAAATTAATCTTAAACCCGAATGAATTATGTTTCCAACAAAGTTCTTATTTTAAAATATGTATACCCAATTTATTTATTTAGATAAAAATGAAATATTTATCCTATAAAAATAATATTTTATCCAAAATATTGTTTTCAGATTAACAAATATTATTATATTTGAGAATTTTGAAATGAATTAATCAAAATTTACCTTGAATTCAATAGTTCTTTGAATTAAAAATTTTATCCATGGTGAATAGACTAACATATTGTGGCACACAAAATAATTTGACAAAACTAAATGAATGAGTGAGATTAATATCTATAAAAGAAGTATAGTTAACCAATCTAAAAATTTAGTAATAAAATAAAAAATATTTACATAGATTAAAATTTTATTCTTTGATTTTTTGAATGCAATGATTATAAGTGAAACTATAAAAAAGAAATTTAAATTCAATAATTTTTTTTGAACTTACCTCAATGTCAAAATAATTTTTTAGGGATAAAAAAAATTACATTACACAATTGGATATTGGGATAAATAGAAAAGTTTAACCCCCTATAAAATGGTTTAGTTCAAATATATTTTCAATTAAACATTTCAAAAATAATTTTTAAGGGAAATAATAAAGTTAAAATATAATGTTTCAAAAATTTAAAATGGTTTACCAAAAAAGTGTTAAAATGTACGTTTTTATTTAATTTAGAATAAGTTAGTACCTTTTAAAATAGATTAGATACACAACATGTTAATAAATGATTGTAATAACAAGAAAAAAAAAATTAAAATATATTTTAGTATTATAAATTAGTTAAATTATTATCTTGGGTGATAAAATTGGATTAAAAAACTGATTAAAAATGATTTTTTGTGATAAAGAATTAAATAATCATAACACCCTTCAGTGAAGAAAATTCAGAATGCAATAATTAGAATTCAACCTAATCCATCAATAATTTTTTTAATAATACAAGTAACTTACACTTGATTTCTATCTATGATGATATATTAGAAAAATATTTATATAAAAAATTTAAGTCAAATTTTTATGGGATTATGTAATAGTTTAAACTAGCATTTGAAACTCAAAACATAATGAAAATTTTGAAAAAGTTACACCCATTATATTTGAGGATTTCTGTGCTTAGTTTACATGAAAATATCTAATCTCCTTAATAATTTAAAACCCACTTAGATTCTCCCATTAAAGTACCTAAAATATAGAACACATTAGATATGTAATACAATATTGGATTATCAAAATTTGAAACCCAGGAAAATGAGTGAGTGTATAACAAAACTATAATACATTATTGGGTAAATTGTAATAGAGAGATGGGTGATATTGAAATAAAATGGGTACCTAAAAATAGAGACTTTGAGGTATTTTATTTAAAAAAGAAACAAAAAAACATAAATTAAAAAACCATGGGTTTCCTCCCACTCAACGTTGGTTTTAAATTCCCATGCCAAAATCCCCTAGAGAGATAACCATAATATCTAGGAGATGTGTTTTATTATCTAGAAACCAATAAATGTTTAATAAAAAAAAGTTTTAAGTGAAAAAAAGTTTTATGGGAACCCATAATTAAAATGGAAAACTCAACTCTCTTTAGAGCTACAAAATTCTCTTCAAAAACCCTTTTATAGTGAAGGTATTCTTAAATAAATATCTCATTGAAGTAAAAGATACATCACAAAATTAAACCACCTTAGTGGATTTAAGGAATTCAGGATTAAGTTAAAAATAAGGGACTTTATTAAGCTCTATTAATATCCCCTGAATTTCATATAGAGAAATCATATCATTAGAATTACTCTTGGGGGAATAAATAAGAGTTTGTTTAACTTATAGAAATAATTAAAAATTTAAAAATTTAAATTATTTTTGAAGATAAAAAAATTAAAAAGGTGTTTTTAAGGGTTTGAAACGATTCCCAAAGACTTATACCTCATTTTCAACATCAATGATTTCAAAAAATAAAGGTTTAATATGATTATTTTAAAAAGGTTGATTCAAAAATAGGTTTTTAAACTTCATTTTAAACATTTTTTAGTCTTCATAAATAAAAAAGTATTCATATTTAAATACATTCTCATATTATAATTGAATTTAATCACAAAAATAAATTTATGAGTATAGTAAAATAGAAAAAAAAATTCATCTCCAAATTCAACTTTTATAAAATTATATTCCTCTTCCAAAAATTTTACATTTGAAAACAAAAACTAATCAATCACAAATATGGAAAAATTTATTCTACTTTGACCAGATAGTGTGTGCTCAAATTTTATTTAAAATTATATTTCAAAAACATTATTCTCAAAAGAAAAATATTTTTAGTGTTATAATCAAATTATTTTGGTGAAATTATTCAGTTTAGTTTAAATAAATTCAGATTCAAGTGATTCATGATTAAAACCAATTCCCCCTAAAGGATCAACATATATTTCCATTTTATTTAAAAAATATTTAAATGAATCATTAATAAGATGATGTAGGTTTAAAATTTAATCAATTATTATTTCTTTACAGTTCACTCCCTAATCTTTAACTTCATAAACCAAATAAAAAAATCTTTGGTTTATAGTCTTAATAAGGGGTAGATCACATTGAAAATTAGTATCAAAATTTTCAACATCAGTGACTTCTAGTTTTTTTATCTTATAAAATTATCCTAACTTACAACTCTAGATAAATTCTCACAATATCATAAAAATATGCTAAAGGGTTTTTAAAATCTATGTTCTCAATAACTAGTTTCCTCTCAACCCAATAAACCATTTCATAATTATTTTTTGATTCCTTTTGTTAGGTGCAAAAATAAAAACAGGAAATTTTTCTTTTCCTTCAAAAATTGCAACCTATTAAATAAATTAAAATAGTATTTTTAAAATAATCTCATTATTAGGATCTTACTCACTGGTTCGATCTTATTCTTCACTCTCAATAGTAAAATCATTGTAAAACTCCACCAATTCATTTTATATTAATTGAATTATTAATTTTTTTGAATTATTCTTCCTCATTTTTGTATTCTTAAAATTATTCTTATTCTTATTATTTTATTTTTTAAATAAGATCCCACATTTTAGTTTTTAAAAATTAAATTATAGTTTTTAGGATTCTAAGCATTAGTCATGTTTTTCTTTCATTTCCACTATCAGTTCTTTTAGAACTAAATTATCTTTGGATTCAGGATTATAAATATTTTAGTTATCCTTATATTTATTGGGCTTCTATGGTTGGTTGCAAGAACACTACCAATAATTCTTCCCATAATAGCCGAAAAAACATATAAACTTTCACTTGGTTTATGCTAGTCCTCAATTTGATCCATTATCAAACCATCAATGAATTTACTATTCAATTTAGTAATAAAATATTCCAAAAACTATTTCAAACTATCCTAACAGAAATGATTGGTCATGATAATATTCTCAAAATAGATCACAAAAATTTTCAAGGAACTTCATCTATATCAAGAAAAATATTATTTCTAAAAAATACACTAAATAAAATGATTTAGAAATTTCTTCCCTAAAAACATATTTTAACATATTTTTAGTAATTGTTTTTGTGTTTTCTTTTTGTTTATTTGTTTTTTATTTTTGGGTTTTAAATCCAGAGAAACCCAATGAAAATTATCCCTAGAAATGATGATTTTTTTTAATGAACCAAAGGTTTTCATGGATGTTAAAATACCATTTATAATCTCATACAGTAGCATAATAGTGAAGGTTCAAACCTAAGGTAATGAGGGTGACTGTTCTAGGTAATTTTTTATAACTATTTAAAATAGTTAAAGAAAGTGATTAAGAAATAAATTGGTATGTGAATTTTATTAGAAGTGAAAGAATGGTGATTTTTTATAGTTAGCTATGTAGAACAATAAATCTTGTTATTAAGGGTAAGATATATGTAAGAATGATTATTGGTAAGTAATTTTATTAAAGTGTCATATTGAATGAATAATGTCCTAGAGATTCGTTTCAATAAGTTTTTCTACAGGGAATTCATTCATATAATTAATTATCATTATCCACGAATTTCGTTCAATTTTCCTAATAAATAACATATATATTTACTTTATTTGGTAAAAAGGGTTACAAATAGTCTTTATAATGATTTTATCCTATCAAAATATCTATACAAAATAACTATAATGAAGGTATAAACAACATACGAAGAATGAAAACAAAACATAAAGGAATAAATCAAGAACTTGAAAGAGTAAAAAAAAAAAATTAATTCCCCTAAAATATTTTATCTATAGTTCTTTTTCCTAATTAATAAAGATAACAGAATATAAAATATTACATATTATAGGAAATAATCAAGGAAGAAGATGGATCTTTCCATGTAAAGACAAGAACTCAACTCCCATATCTATTCAATTCCTTTTTTCCTCTATAAAGCCCAAAACATTACTTTTTCTCCTACCCTCTACTGTCAATCTAATTAGATAGGATTCACTGTCTCTATTAATTTTTATATGATAATGAGTAAATCAACCTATAAATTATATCATGAACCATTATATATGAATCCCCATTACTGTTACTCATAGATAGATTCTTTGATTTCATCTCCCGAGTCACCTCATGGACTCCTTGATTGTTCCTCAATATTGTACATGTGACTCGAGCTAATAACACTAATAGAAATAAATATGCCACAAAAATATTTATTTAGATCAACTCCTTTTAAATCTTGATGGATTTCCCCCCTCGATTCAATATACATTATCCTCGCTTGACAATATATTTCCAGGAACAACTCACTTCGGATTAAGCCCCCCCTTATATTTGATTTTCATTTTGATAAGTTAGGGATCCTCATGAATTAATTTTAATTTTATAAAATATTATCATGTGGTATCAAGTGACCTTTATGAAACTTTTTTCTGGGAAGGATGACCTTGATGTATCTCATTTCACTGAGGATACCCTTATATGAGTTGAATTTGTGGGGTGACCTTCACACTAGTCTAGAACCTTAGTGGTACCCTTATATGTGTAGGCATGACCCTTATGTATCCACTATAAAACATAGAGGCACCTTGATATATTGTTTAACTGTGATATTACCTTTACAAAACCACTTTTCCTTGAAAATAACCCTTACACAAGTCTCTTTCCATAAGAAGAACCCTTACATAATTGTCCATAATATTTTCATAGGTATGTATGAACTTTACCTAGGTACTAATTTATATACAATAAACAAAAAAAATGTGAAAATTTATCAATATCGAATGGAGAATCAAACTTCAACAGAATTATACCATGAATTAGAAACATAAAAATGAAAACACTAATGTATTCCAATAATTTAGATCAAAGATAAAAACATTGAATTTTTAAATATTAATTTAAATATCTAAAACCATCCAAAACCACCTAAAAATAGTATTTCAATTAAATTCTCAAAAAAAAAGATCAAGATTAAAAAAATCAATTAAATCATATTTAATCTTAAAAATATTAATATTTTAATGAAAAAACGTGGAAAACATGTATTTAAATAAATCCACATCATCATGGGATACAATATAGTGCATGCTACATAAGGAGTTTATGAGGAATTTTCACACTCAACCCTTATTGGTACAACCTATAATGAAAAATATGTACCAAGATCACAAGAATCAATTTTGGTGGGTAGGTAAGAAATAAATGTTGTCGGGTTTATCACGTAATGCCTCACCTATCAGTAGGTGAAGGTGGATCACTATTCTCCAGTAGGATTGGACTAACCCCTTGATATTATAGAGTGGATATGGGATGAAATATTTATGGATTTAGTTTTAGGGTTCCATCGATCAGTAAGAGGTCATTATGCTATCTGGGTGATCATCAAATGACTAACCAAGTCACCCCACTTCTTGGATATTCATAAGAGGAGTCCATTAGATTGATTATGATGATTTTATGTAGTGGAGGTTTTTTATATGATGTAAATAACATTATTAGTATTTCAAAAAAATATTATTATTTCTCATATCTGTTTTAGACGAATTTTAAAAGGCATTTGGGACTTGATTTTGGTTATGTACAACTTTCCACCCTCCAACCAATGACCAAACTAAGTAAACCAATTAGGTTCTCAAGGATATGTAAAGGTATTGAAAGTTATAATTCATTAGAAGATTATATGATCTATTTCATTTAGTGAAGTTCATGTACAATTATAGTTACCACTTTAATATTGACACACATCCTTTTTAGGCCCTATATAGAAGACCCTCTAGGTCACCCCTGTACTGGTAAGAGGTAAGAGATTAACCACTGGTGTGGATGGAGTTATAAAATGTTATGATATATAATATTCATTTGATACATGTATATACTAATAACACTTTTTTCTGTCATTAATACTTTATATGTTGATGATGGAGGCCTTTGGATTTTGATGTGGGAGATCATGTGTTCTTGAAGGTCTCTCCAAGACACAATTTGTAGATATTTGGTTAGGGAGTAAAACTATCCCATAAGTTCATTATAATATTAAAAATATTGTGAAGGGTGTGATATGTTTCATAACTCCTATCAATTACCCTATAGTTTAAATGGGTTCACAACTTCCTCCATGTGTTGTAATTGAGGAGATATGTGCATAACCCGCCACACGCTGTTGACTAAGGTGAGATGGACATCAAGGATGATCCTACATTATCTATGTACCTAGTAGTGATCAAGTAATATGAGAATATTTATTTTCATTGTTAATATATTCCTTTGGTATGTGTTTTTTGGTAGCATGAGAACCTCTATGAGAGATTGAGGGAGTGTGAGAACCAAGTGCGGTCTCAATACCCTAACTATTTTTAGTAGGTTGTTCTTTTTTGGGAATAAAACCTTGAATGTGGGGGGGGGGATATAGTGACCATTTTTTGTGAAATATAAACCTTTAAAATGTATAAAATGGTATTTTTGAGATGGGATGTTGAAATTTTGTGAATTATTGAGAATTGTAGAGACTTGATCATAATATATTAAATTTAATATATTTTTTTAGTTTATGTGTGTGCATTTACAGGAGAATATAATTTCAATATAATTATGTCCTTGGTTTGAAAATATGAAATCATATTTTTCTATATAATAAAGGTTTTAACTTATGAGTAATATAATCATCATTCACATCGGGGTCCTCAGAATTGGATTGTCATAGGTGGAATTAATTAATTAATTGATTTTTATATCGCTAAACTTAATAATCATCTATTTAATTATATTTATAATATATCTATAGGTTTAGTTTCTATTATACCTAGTATGAGAGAGGGATATGGTGAATGGTGTGAGATTATATAATATATGAAGATCCATATGATCAAAGAAATGAAAATCTTCATAAAAAAATTCCTATGAAACTCAACACCGACACACTCTTATCCAAAAAATCCTCTAATCAGGAGGTAAAGTTTTATTTATTTCTTCTTTATTTTTTATTCTTGATATGTTATCTCGGTATATTTATTATTTATTATCCAATTACAAAATAATTTCCCTCCAATATATCATTTTTTTTAATTTGGCATGTAATTATTGATTCTGTAATGCTTCCCTTAAATTCTTCACCATTGGAATCACACATACAATGGATAATGAATGAATGATCATTCAAATTTTCAATCCCATATTTTATCATTTTAACGATAATTGTTTCTTTGATTATCGATCATTTATATATACCTCAGTTTGATGGGGATTGGTCTAGATTGATGAATGAGAAGAATCTAGGCAAGTGGTTAATGGATCTTGTCATGACATGAAGGATCAAGGGGTGAAAGATCAATTATGGGTGATGTAGGATCAATGAAAGGTGAAATAATGTGGTATATTTAGGTTATACACATGTAGATAAGTCGTGGTTGTGTGAAAACCTCTTCAAAATTATTTTTCTAGTGAAACATGGAAGAAAATCGACCATCCAAGTCATAATAGTGAAGAATGGGGATTTTGGTTGTGTTTGGTGTCTGATTGGGTGAAAATGACATATATGAATTGATTTTAGGAATTATATATATAATTTTATAAAATAAATGATCAAATAACATGTGATCCAGATCCACATATCATGTATCATCCAGAAAGTGGAAACTGGGATTTCAAAGGAGCTAAGGATCACACAATGTGTGACCTTGGTACACACGTCATGTTCCCCTAATTCAACTAATAAGAAGTGTACAAGGATTACACACCAAGGTATAAATTTATCCACACATGGTGTGTGGTTCTAGACCATAATATGTGCACCCTTTTCTGTTTATGACTTGGCCTCATGGAAAATACATTCTGAGTGAGCCAATTATGTCCACACACCATATACCCTATAGGGAATGCTATGTATTTTGGTCCTCACATAAAATGATGTACGGTGATACATTATGAATACCCCACCAGTCCCATATATATTATACCCCATCACACATACCATGTTGGTTGACCCATTAATGCTATTTAATGAGGCAGTACATGAACAGACTCCTATTCAGGGGCTACACACCATGTACTCCCTTAAAAACATGTTTATGATAGGGAGTGGGTCCCCTAAAATAATGTTAGGGTTTGGTAGTCCCATACATACATAGGGTATGGGTCCTTTATCTATAATGGTGGGTACTCCGTCATCTACGAGATCAGATAGGGTGTGGTACCTCCACTAGGGTTGGTTACCCCCTTAACCGATACTTATCTGTAATCAAGGTGTGAGTCCCCCTATAGTTATAAAGAGGTAAAATAGGTTAATTGATCTAGGTAGTTAAGATTATTGGGGCTTCTTTCTAGTTATTCTATATTTGGACTATGAAGAGTGAGTCTTTGTCCCATGTTCCATGTTTTCTTCTTTAAACCATATTTGTGTTATTCTTTCCTTCTTTCCTTGTGATTTTGAGTTCAAATGTCTTATTATTATTCATTTTTGGTTTTTGGGGTATCCTACTGGGTATATATATACCCACCCTTTCATGACCGTTTTTTCTTACACATGTTGAGCCTTATAAAAAATGGGTAGTTTTATGCAGACCATGGTAGAAATAGTTTTAGTAGAGCATATGGGTAGAAATAAGTGATAAATAATGGACTACATCCATGTGTGGAGCTAGTTCAGTGTAGGGACCACTTCATCTTAGTCTTTTATGTTGGTTTATCCTATTGAATTTTTGGGAATTTATCTTTACCCTTTATCAATATATATTTTTTTATTGATTTTACCTTTTTGGATCATTCCATTTTCCACATGCATTATATATATTGTTGTTAGTTATATTGTTTTATTATGTATTGTTATATACTTTATGGAGGTGCAACTTTCTTTAAGGTGTATTAGGCCAAGGCTTACCATCATGTGTGGTATAGTTACTCAGTTCTAGTCACCATCCCATGGAAAACTGGATGATGGCTTGGGGTGGAACACTCAGCTTACCTCCACCCATGAGGGGTCCTATTGGTTCAGGTTATGTTAATCAACATTGAGTGAAAATGACAAAATATTTATTTAAAGGTAATGGATGGGGATATATACCAATCACTAAGAGAAGGTATGAATGGGTTGTTGTTTCTCCAATAAAAAAATTTATACCTTTCCTAAACACTTTGATTCTAATGTTGGTTAATTCATGAATTTCAACCAATCAATGAAATAATGATGATAATGATGATAAATAATGAGATAGAAAGAAACAAATAGAATCATGGGATTTATAAGGCTAAACAATTCTTGATATTAAGTGGTTAAGTCCTTATTGTTAATTAGTATCTATCCCACATCAAATGTTCTTGTTTTATTATCAATGAAGAAATAATAATTGGATTAGAATGATAGTTATGGATTCCTAAAAGTATGAAATATGTAATACAAGGGAATATAGATTCAATAATGAATGCTTGTAAGAATGTGTAATCTTATTCCACCCTCCCCAGGGAGCTCCACTCCACAAATGATGTGTTAACTACTTTTCTTTCAAGAATTACCCAGTTTGGGAGGCTATCTAATTTTCTAGGAATTGAAAATTTTCTTAGTAGTAGGATTATCCATATATAGTGATATCTTATTTCTTTATATCTTTATCAATGGTTGTGATTAATATTTGAATCCTAGATAATATCATCTTCCATTTTATATAAATTTATTATATTTCCTAAAAAAATAAATCTATAAATATGGAAAAAGATCCCATTCAAATTATATAATTAATTTAAAAAATGTAGGATATCCAAATTTGTAATTTTTTGGAATCTAAAAAATCATGACATAGTGGGGGACGAAAAACAATGAAATTTTTAGTTAAACTGAGATCCAAAAATCATGGATCAAATCTTCTATTTTAATTGTTAAAAACCCCAATAAGATCCTAAAAATATGTACAGATCTAAATCATATTTTGACATAATGAATTTCATTATGAATTAATTTATTTCAACTTTCATTATCACTATATTGTAGTCTAACAAACTCCTCATGATGAAAAAAAACATCATAACAACATTATTTCCTAGTTGATATGTACTACGATGTAATAAATTATACATCAATTATAGTGTCCCTTATATCTTCTATCTTTTATTATAAAATAACAATACAATGTAATTAAAATAATTATAGTTTAGTTAATGAAAAATAAAATGTAATATCATTTCAAAATAACTCCAATAGTTGCACCAAAATATTATGGCTTATATATTTCAATATAGTGTTGTTCATTATGGTGAACCACATTTGATTATGTTATAATTTTCATCCAATAATATCAATTCACAACTATTTCAATCACCATTGTTTTCCTCATAAATCACAACATGTGGTTGTGGTGTAATAACTATATAATATATAAACAATATATTTTATCCTTTAGACTTAGAACCTTGTTCAAAAAACCCTAAGTAAAATATCACAACACAATGACAAATGGAACATCAAAATTTAAAAATAAATAAAATCTATTCCTTTTATCTTTGAAAACACTTGATTAACTTTCTAAAAAATAAATCATAGCATAATGAAAGTTCTATTGGAGTTAGTTTCCTTGAAATGATTCATTTTATACTTTCAATTATAATAAAATATTTATTCTTATCACATAGTGACTATTCTTTTGTGTAACATTAATGTAATAATGTAATTGGAATATTTTTCGCATCAGAGGGTTATTTAAGTTCCCTATTATTATGGGGATCAATATATTACATGAAAATATTTTTAAAATAATTTTTCTAATGATCATCTATCCAATGAGAAAAAAATTATTTAAAGCTTTCAGTTTCTTAGGGATCATAAGCATTGAGTCTTATTCTCATGATTTTTTTTTCACTTTTTGATCTTGAATAAAGGAGGTCATGGAGGCAGAACCCTCAATAGGAACTCCCTATGTTTTTTTGTTATCAAATATTATTATATATGAGTGTGTGTATTGATCCTTTGACTTGTGATCACAATTAATTTGTATCATGAATCTCATACTTAGATGCATGGATGAAAACTATGAAAATATATGGTTACAGAGGGGTAGCTTGTACGGTGCATATTATAAGTGATATGGAATTAATTAAATGGTTGAGATATTATTTTTCCCTTATCGGTTAATGAATAAGATATTTAATTCCCTTTTATTGAAATGAATGTGTTAGAAAAAAATCTATATCCATAGTAGTTTATAGATACTTTTTTGGAAAAATCAAAGAAAGATAAAATATGAAAATTGGGTGATGACCCAAGTATGCATCTTACATGATGAGATATTGATTTACAAAGAGATTATATTACACAATAATGTTTATAGTAAGGTTTTTGTAGTTTATACACTAACTTATTTCTTTATGGTATGTGTTTATGTGTTTCTAGACACCAATAATGGACTTTAGGTAAATACTACCTATTCCCATCGAGAAAGAGGCCTAGAGTGCCATTCACTATTTATATCCATAAAATCATTAAATTTAATTGAATTTAAATTAATTATA
Organism: Viscum album; assembly: GCA_963277665.1. Lineage (NCBI taxonomy): Eukaryota > Viridiplantae > Streptophyta > Magnoliopsida > Santalales > Viscaceae > Viscum > Viscum album. The sequence continues at coordinate 1,498,470,060 of OY728142.1, forward strand.
AATTTATTCCTTTCGAGTAGAATAATATGAATTTAATTTTAGTTGATCATTACATCCAATCATGAGATATTTGAGTTTAGAATATTCATGTTAAATTTAAACTCTTGATTATTTATTCGAAATTTTAAGGAATATAAATATTTATTTATGCACAAGTTTAGTGAATAATGTAAAATAAATATTTTATTAAAGTCATGTGTATATATGATTATATATTACAATAAATATATATTCACAAGTTCAGTGAATATAATATTTATTTTATTTTATTATTCAAGTATCGATAAATTTTATGAGAGAATATGGATCAAGTGTAATAATTAAGTGGAAAGGTTATAATATATTTAATGTAATTTAAATAAATATTATTTTATTTATTTAATAAATTTTATTTTATGGATCCCAAGACTTATTAAATAATATTTTTTTTATTTTGATGCCAGATGTAACTTGGATTAAATTAGAAAAGGATATGGGACTTTGTGGAATTATATTATTTAAACCTATGTATATATTCTAAAGTATTTAATTTCCACCATTAAATTTTTTATTGGTTCCTTAACATTGTCTAATATTATCTCAATACCTAGAGAGAATTTTCCCATTCACCATCTCTCAAGAACCTAGGGAGAGATCAATAACTTCTTATTGAAATCATTGAAAAATGTTACGATGAAAATTTTCTTATCCCAGTATATAGAATATTAAGAAAGTCATTCAGAGTTTCATGGAGCATGTGTGAATACATTTAGAGGAATTATAGATTTGATTCTTTATTATAACATCAAAAAAATAAGAGAGGTGATGACCATAACTGATCATGAAGAATACCATGGTTGAGGTAATTCTATTTAAATTAATTTTAAATTAAATATACATGATCATTTATATAAAATTTAATGGATTATTCATCATACTCTTTTTATATATCTTTTGAATTTAACAAAAGATAAAAATCATGCTTCCACATAATTCTTTAGATGTTCCCTAGAACCTTCAAGTGGTATATGAGTGGTCACATTTTAATTTATAATTATTTAAATTGTTTGATCAATTTTAATGAATTGGTTTTATATTATTCATGTTTAGGTTTCCATTTTGAGTCTAAAAATTTAGATGGCATGTTAATACAAATTTGTATAGACAAGAATAATACATAAATACATGAATAATCCACAATAAATCAATATAGAAGTGCTAATTTCGGTAGCTATATAACATGACTAGATAAAACACATCATCAAAGTATACACCATGAACTACTACAAAATAGGCCATTAAAAATATTGATAAAATGAACTCTTTATCATCATATTTTTTTAGCGCTGATAAAAGACAATCTTTATCAACACATTTTTTAGCATTGATAAAAGGTGTCCTTTATCAGAACTTTCTGTTTAGCGCTGATAAATGACACCCTTTATCTGTGATTTATTTTTAACACCCATGAATGAATCCTTTATCATTTCTTTTTTAGCACTGATAAAAGTACAAATAAAATGAAATAATTAAATAAATAAAAAATAAAAATGATTTTATTAAAATAATATTAATTTTTTTATTAATTAAATAAATATTGATAAAAATGAATAAATTGATTATAATATATATAAATTATAAATAGTATATATTAAATACATAAACACATGTATATATAATAAAAATTAAACAAATAAAAAGTACAAATAAGTAAATTGAGAAAATATTAAATATCTTTTTAATTAAATAATTATTGTTAATGTTATAAAATAATATGTATTATATATATAGATATATATGAATGTATATAAATATTATTTATATAATATAAAATTTTATTTATAATTTACATTAAATAGTAATACATATTTTTAATAATGGTTTAAAATTAAAAATTAGTATAAATTAAAAATACTAACTAATTACATTGAGTAATGGATATAATTGAATTTAATTTGATTTTTAAATTTAATATAGATCAAACCTATTATATTGATTTAACATATCGATAATTAATTCATTTTTATACGCACACACACAAATATTTTTTTGGGAATTTAATAAATTTATATTACTTATTTTATATATATTTATTTATAATGTTTTAAAATTTTCAATATGTATCCATCTTTATTTTAATGTATATCCATTTTTAATGATTTATATTAATCAAACTTTTCTAAATTTTCCATATTTTACTAATTTTTAATTAATCAATTTTACTCAATTTTACTCATTTTTAACATGCATGCACTTATGATTAAATATTCATTAATAATGTTAATAATATATTTGTAAAAAATATTTATAAATAAGTATATTTATAAATTTAAATTTAATATTTGTAAATATTCAAGATTATAAATATATAAATAATATTTTTTAAAAATCATTTACATAATTATAAATAATTAATTATAAAATTATAATAAAATTATTTAAAAAATGAATATATTTACTATATATATAATTATATAAATATATACAATTATTTAAATATTATTTTACAGAAAAGTGTTTATATAACTATAAATAAATAATTATATATTCAAATAATTATAAAAAAATTATTTTATTAAAAGTAATATTATTAGTATTATAATTATATATAATAATTATAGTTTTTTAAAAAGTATTTAAAAAAAATTATTATAAATAATTATCATCACTTTTTTAGTGCTGATAAAAATATAGATTTATCATAGCTAAAAAAGCAATGATAAAATCAATCTTTACCAATGCAAAAAAAATCACTAATAAAGATTCATTTTATCACTGCTTATTAACTTAGCACTGATAAAAGGTATCTTTATCAATAATTTTTTTGAAGCACTGGTAAATGTGTCATGATCTTTTTTAAGAACCCTAACCATCACAAACCATTTCGTGATATCCGCATATCTCCGTAGAAGTGACCAGCTACCATCGCTCCTTGTTTTCGAATCCAAGCACAAATCTAGGCTAAAATCAGGGCTCCGACTATTCCAAGGATCGAATCCAAGGATTGAGCGATTCCAGGGTTTAACGAAACTAAGGGTTGAACGAATTTTTTTTTTGATATCTCTAATTTCCATCAGTTATCCACTGAACCTTCTCATCCCACATATGTGTATCCAAACAAGTCCTATTGCACTATGCTATAATAAAACAGCCCAAAATTTCATTGTTTTTAGATATATTTAAGTATCGTCTTCCCTGTTAGCATGTGGATATCCTTGGGAAAAAATTAGTGTTGTGAGACTTGAAATATATCAAACTTAATGTTGGTTCATGTTTTTGTGAGGTATAATAGGCCCCCAATACATATATTTCATGACATCTACCTCTTTTCAATTGTCAACTTTTAAAAAATTTATCTATATAGAGATCAGTGTTGTCATTGGTTTGGAATATTCTGTTGAAAATCACTTTGGAACCACTTTTTCTTATTTTGATTAAGAAATTAATTTTCTATGATTTCCTCGATTCACCTACAAACCAAGAAAAATGTTCCACCAATCATAGACATCTCAATATCATACCTCATATTATCCACACAAAAAAATCAAATGTGCTTTGTCTAATCCTCAAATATTATGTAATTGATATATATGAGTACCAACATCCTTTGATCATTCTTCTTCTTGATGTAGAGGGTGTAATCAAGTCAACATTGCTAAAAACTAAGCTTTATAATGTATTGATCCAACCTTAAATACTAGGTATTTAGTGATTTATTTATATTATACAATAATTCTTTAACTGGAACATGTTTCTCTCATTTTAATCCATAATAAACCCATCTTATTTCTCAATGTATACTCCCCCATTAAGAACTCCATTTAGAAACATAGATTTGACATCCATTTGGTATACTATTAAATAAATTTTCAATGCAATAGAAAAGAAAATTCAAATAGTTTCTAACTAGGCTATGTGAGTAAATTTATTATAATTATAAATTCCTTTGATCTTGGAGTTCCCCTTGTACATTATCCATTATTTATTTTGATCTACTTTTCTATAGTCAATGAGTTTATTACTAAACACCCACTTGGTTATAATAACATTTTATCTTCCAGCCTTGGAAAAATTTACCATGTCACATTTTTTTATATTAAAATCTATCTCTTCATTCATATATTTGATCCAATTATCATCCTTTTTAGCCTCTATAAATTATTTAGGATCTACATGGAAAAAATGAGTTTTTTAGACCCTTACTCAAAGTTTTCACTATAACTTTCCAATCACTAATGAAATTTTATTCATTTATTTTTTCCTTTATTTTATTTCTTAAAGTTGATAAAAATATAGCCATATTTTAAATTATAACCCACTCATTAATACTTATTAAAAAATCACTTCATTTCTTTCATCACATATCTAATAAACACTATGTATGTTTTAATTTAATCCATCTAAAAATAGATCATTATTTAAAATTTTCTTTTGGTTCCACCCTTAGGAATCTCTAATTACCATTGATGTAATTCTCGTAAATGGGAAGAATTAACCCTTTTATAGAACACAATGGAGTAAAACTATCATACTCATAATTTTAATCTCTTGAATAGTTATTATTCCAATTTAATGTTTGGGACTCATCCCCCATATCTTTTATATTTCTTGTACTACTCTAATCAGTAGTCATTATACGGATGACAACTTCTTTGAGTATTTCAAGAAATATAGGTGAATGTGAACAAGAGATAGAGAATGAGTTCCAAACAACAAAATTCAATGATAACTATTCATAAGATGAGTTAATGAGGATGACAATTGTCTATAACTTTCACCTTTGGATGAATTTAGAGGATAACGCCTACCATAGTTGAGTAATTATTTTCTTAAATTTAATTACCCATTTTCTTCAAAGCATACTTAAATTCATTGAAACAATCAAATGATGAGTTTCCATTATTAGAATTATCTATAAATTTCAAATTTGATAATGTATATCTGATGTGTATTTATTTATTAATTGTAAAAAATGAAAATTCTGTGAACCCAAAAGGATATCATTACTTTCTCTCGAAAGATTCAAAACTTCAATCCAATGTATCTTATTTTCTCCTCATCCTCCTTACTTGTTGTTTGAATGTTTAGTGATATCTATTTGCAATTTTTATCATCATTATTGATTTAATATCAACATATCCCTATGGTCAACAATGTTTTCACTTTAAAATCATTATCCATAAAATTAATATATTATTTCATATTTATATTTAATTTATTTCCTTTTAGTATTACTCATATAATTTTTTTTCTTACACATGTGGATTATTTTTTTTGATTTGGTGTGGTTTGTTCAAAGATGCTCATGATCATAAGGTATTGAAATTTTATCTTATAAATGATATAATAAAAACAAGGAAATGCATTAATAAGTCTTACAACCATAAGAAAAAGGTGAATTCATTATACTTAATTAATTAAATTTGTAATCATTTTATATACTATTTTTAAGTTTATTTCTATATCATTTTTATCTAATACTTATTTATTTTTTTTCACAGATATTTTGGGGTGTTATATTTTTCTTTCAACTATCTCCAACAAACCACCAAAGAGATGAAATCGTTTTTTTTTCTACCAATGTATCCATGTTTTACATTTTCATTTCCTTTCATTGTCAAGATACCAACACTACATATTTATTCAATATTGTTATCTGAGAAAACTCTCTCATTGATTAAATCCATAAGATTAGAGGAATATCATGTGACCATTGTGGTGGCTTCTTATGATATAATGGGCACGTGATCTTCGTTTTCTCTTATGACTTTCAACAATGAGAAAGGTTTTTCATCTAAGAACATCTATTCCATATATAGTGTTCACAGTTCGACATATAAAAAAAATGGAAACGTGGTTACATTGGTAGTTAGAATTCCTTTTAGACTTTGGGATGTATAAGAAAAAATCACACCTCAATCTATCACATGGTGTTACCAACATGACTCAAAGTGCTTCTTTTTATTTGAAATTGTGATTAATTTTAGTAAAAAGGACAAATCACATACTCAAAACTGATAAAACATATTTTTATTATTTTTATACTTTAGTTAAATGATCAATAAGTCATTTGAGACATATAGGAATAATCCACACCTCAATTTGATCCATTTTGTGACCACAATGACTCAATGTGTCCATTATCAGTTTAAAATCGACAATTTAGTTCAAAAAATTCCTATCACTAAAAACAAAGAAAAAATATGATATTATTGATAATTTAGGAGATTGATTCATATGTCATTTGTGATGTGTTTGAATTGGTCTCTCATCAAACCAATACATTTGTTTCGGGTTTCAGTCTCAAAACGCCCAACAGTTCAGTATCCGATGACGCGTGGACCTGCTTTCCAAAGGCATGCGTTCGTCGGATGGTCTGACCATCGACGCTTAAGAACTCACATTGGTCAAGAGGATGGGAAGTCGAGCTCATCACACCCTTTTGGGGGGAATTATTACCTATTCTGTGACTCTCTTATAGATTTAAGATGTATTCATATGTTCGTGAATCTTTGGTTTATACCCAAACATAATATCCATGGATTTAACCCTGGTGGGCAATGGTCAACTGGACACATGGGTTCTGAATCATTTATGCCTGAGGTTTACCATCCCTCGTTGGATTAATGACCCCGAAGAGTCGGAACTCTCTTGAGACGACACTAGGAGTGGCGCGGTGAACCGATGTGAAGATAATCAGATTGACCGATTGTTGGGCTTGAACCTCATAGAGGCTTTCTACATACCCTGCCTAGGGGACAGGGATCAAAGTCCTCGTAGTTCACATGTACAGTTTATCTTCATGCAGGACAAAGGCAAACTGACGTGAAGGTATTCGGAACAACCGGGTGGTGGGCTTGAACCTCTTGGAGGCTTATTACATACCCTGCATAGGAGGAAGGGATCAAAGTCCATGTAGTTCGCATTGGCTTGGGACTTACGCTCTGAGGCGGCCCAGAATGATGGATTGGGGCTTACACTCTAAGGAGGCCCAGGGCGATGTATTGGGGATTACACTCTGAGGAGGACCATAAGAGGATGTCATGATCGATACTTACTCTAAGCCCACGCGAGTCATGCTCGGTGTGAGAGACAAGAGATAGCAGGGACTAGAGGGTCACGTCGTGAGAGGTGCATCCGTGATAAGTAGAGTGGGGCTTATTCATGAGGGCGGCCCATGATGATAGATTGGGGATTACACTCTGAGGAGGCCCATGGGTGACAAAGCGCAGCGGGAGAGGGAAAGGGGGTGCTCCTCTGCCCATATCCTCTCTTGTAGTGCATGAGATATTCCTTCTGATGGGTATTTTACTATCCCCGGGAATCCCTTAACAAGTCGAGGGGCAGAAAGTTGATTCCCAAGATCAGACTCCACATTACTGTGAAAATGTGAACCCATGAATGCTTCGGGAATCCGCTCAGGGGTCGGGGAAACCCCTTCGCCTCTATTTACCGTGGGTCTGTGAACTCAAAAAGGCACACTGAAGCGCTTGAGGGTTACACCACACGGATTCAGTGGCTATGGTGGAGGCCTCGGCTCTGGGCTGATGAGTAGGCCAATGGGGAGGTTGTGGAGGATCAGACTGGATTTGAAAGATTTTATCTGGCTCGAGGAATGGGAACTCCTGAGGTTTTGGCAGACCACACAGGGGTATGGGTGGTGGCGCCCTTCGTGTAGGGAAGTGCTACAAGGCTGGAGAGGCCATCTGCAAACCAGGGTGGACTGTGGACTGGGAGGTCATCCACGAACCAGGAGGGTCTGCGGACTGAGAGGCCATCTGCGAACCAGGATGGTCTGCGGACTGATTGTCATCTCGCGAACCAGGAGGGTTCGCGGCTTCGGGTTTAGCCCACGTACAAGGATGGTACACGGGGGGTTCCACATGAGCAGCGGCGGCCAAGTTCAGTGCTGATCAGGGGTTCGGCGGTCGAGGCTTCGCCCGCGTAGGAGGGTGCTACATGGTGCGGTGGATCGGAAAAGAGGCATAAACACCCTGGTCCATGGTGAGTGCATCTGCAGAGGGGATAGGGTTCGCGGTCTTCTCTTTTTATGTTATTTTAAGTTTGTAGTTCACCAAATTATTATTCATTTTTGGTTCCTTATTAGTTTATTCCCAGGTTTATACCTACTCTGGTTCGCGAACTGGAACTTTTCTGTTTGCAAAATCCTAAGCCTTCCTTCGAAATCCTTCCACTGAGTCTGATCGATCTCCTTTGAATCCTCTTCCTCCGAATCTGAGTCCCTTTTTCTTTCCCCCTCGGTCTCCTTTTATAGAGTGGGGAAAGAGATGTATCTGCAGTCACGCGACACCATTTGTGGTGGCCCATGACCAAAAACCTGGTTTACGGCTGACTTGGTCAATTCGCGACTCGTGGTGGGTACTGAGTGCTTCTCCCCACCCCGCGAATCGAACTCAGGGAGTGATTCGCAGCCGCGGAGGGTTCCGCTTCCATTCTACGAATGACAGCGGATGCATATTGAACCGGTCGACGTGGTCCACGGTTGGGGCGGTTCATGACGGTGAACCGGATTGGCGCCCATACTGCCTCATGACCGCGGAGGATCTCCTCCTCCATTTCACAAACGACGATGGTTCATGGACGGGGGGGTGCTTCGCGGAGCCTGGCCACATCGCGTTTTCATGGGACCGGTCCTGCTTGTGTCCCTTCTTTGAATTTTCTCCATTATTTTCCACAATTCTTTGGTGGATTTGGGTATAATCTCCTTTGTGGATTTTTCAGGACCCTACAAATTCCCCCCATCGGAATGGGGTCCGATCGGAACGAAGAGGAGGCCATTCCGATGCAAAGTGGTCCTGAAACTGAGATGGTTTGCAGTAGGTAAGTGGACCCAGCAGGGGACCACTCTTATAAATACGGGGGGGCCTTCATTTTTCCTTTACCAAATTCTTCATGAAACCAAAACCCCCTCACCTCCACGCGCTTGTTCCTTAACGAAGTGTTTTGTCCGCGAATCGGCTGTGACTTCTGCGAACCATTCCACCTTCGCGATCGCCTTCACCCACGAACCAATTCCCCAACCGTGAACGATTACTCTTAATTAATTAAAAAGTAAGTCATGAAAGGCTATGGAGGAACTCGCTCTATGATTTTGATGGTCCGTGAACAGAAATCATTAACAATTTCGAAGTCTTCTGAACTAAACCACTAAAATTCGGGATTGAAATTCCACGGAGAAACTTGGTTCGCGGTTTTCTAGCCAATGCCCCATGGACTAGAGTGTCGCGAACTACTTTTGTGAAGGGCTAGTTCGCGGGATGCTGTCATCGCGAACCACCTTTCGAGGCCTCCTTGCGGACTTTGCAATGAAGGCTCCTCAACCATATATTTGGTATTTTTGTCCGAAAAATTTAATTCTGAACTAACCGCTTGCTGGATTTCATCGTGAAGGGAGAAAATATGGTTCCCCCTCATTTTGCACTGAGGCCAACTACAGAGCCTCTCTCAATTGGTTCAGGGAGACGTTTAGTTATGATTTGTAGAGTGGAGAACATCCAAGAGGACCCTAGTCAGTCCATCATTCCTGACGATGGTGTCTTGAATGATTTTCTCTCTCCTGAGCTCCTGGATTATCCACTATAAAATCAGATTCCGCTTCATGGATTTGGTCTTCAAGACGATGTCCTTATTCCCCCCACTTTCTCAGGTCTTCCTTCTCCTTTCTTGGAAGAGTTGTCCAAGTGTATTCAGGCAAACCTTACCCAATCGGGGGAGATGGTTTCCAACCCTGACCAGAAAGACACCTTCATTTTGAGAGGCTCTGTTTGGACCCAAAGTGATCAGCATACCCACAAATTTTCTTAGGAAGCTGTATTCAAGAGTTACCCTTATATTATCAACCTTTCTCGAGTATATCCCGATGCAGGGTGGATTCCTAGGTGGGATCTTCGGTCTGGCGGTCTCTTCTCAAATGACTGGTCCTGGGCTTTCTAGGTCCACCATCACTACCGGGAGTCTCCCGAATCACTGGAAGTAGTCAATTTATACTCCGCAGTGTGGGCTTCCCAATTTTCTATTTACCCACCATCCTTGGTCCTACTAGACCTACTTAGTCGCTAGTGTTCAAGCACTAATACTTTCCACCTTTCCCATGGTGAAGTTGGAATTAGTCTGTGGGATATCCATCAATTGGGAGGGCTCCCGATTATCGGTGAAATGTATGAAGAATTTCTTCCTGCACCTGATGCATGGGACGACGTCGAACAAGTGCCTTTATTGGCGAGAGATCTGTTGGTTATGGCGGAGCAATCACTGGGTCAAGCCTTGCGTGCCCGCTCTCTTATTCCATATAATACCTAGATAGGGTTATTTCTGAACACCACTGGCTGTGTGCCGAAGATCAAGCGCCACAGGAGTCATCCTTCTCAACAGTCACAAACCTCCCCAGGTTTGTACTGGGTGGTTCTGGAGGCGGGTGACTACCTTTCATGGGGTTACGAGGTGTGCCTCGATGTGCCGCATATGCTCCAGCTGGCGGGTTTGTTTGCTATGTTCCTGAGCGGGTGGCTATTCCCTTCTTAGGATATTAATCTTGGCATCGGGGCTTGCACCCTGATGATGGCAGCTGAGCTGGCAGAGGGCCACCCGGTGAATTTGGTCGTGCCCACATTGGATCATATTTATGAACTGCTGGGTTACATGCAGAAGAGCAGTCCACCCTTCCGTCTGAGTGGGCCATTTTGATTTTTTTATGGCTGGGTAGCGGATCATTATCTCTATTATGAGTATCGTCACAACACGGACATCCCGCTTCCTACCTTTCAACCTAATCTTCTTAATATAGCTGGAGTTCACTTGAAATCCCTCATCCCTGGTGAATTCCTCGAGCTACTGAGTAACTTTTCCCAGTTTTCTTTCACTCCCTACCCTACCCCTTCTGGCGTCTTAGTTGTCAACTGCCAGGGGAGCCTGGAGGATCGTTCTTACATGATCTCTCTGCAGGATGGATTTTTGCCTGCACGGATCGACGAGGTTTCTCTGTGCGAGCTGTATGTCCTATATCATTTTTCTCACCAGTTTGGGTGTATGAAAGTCCATGTTTCCCTTCCTCCTCCTCAGGCTCAAGGACTACACCCAGCCATACTTCGTCAATGGTGGCTGATGCTGACGTGGGAGGGATCTGACACAAGCATTCCCCTGCCTGTCATGGGGCGGCTGCCGACCTTTCCATGGAGTATGAAAAGGCATGGGAAAAATACTATCCCGATGGGATCCTAGGGAAGGCCGTTCTCCAGGTTCCCAAATCAGGAGGTGCTACGACTGTTTTGTCCACCGCACCTTCCTTATCAGCTCTAAGGGAGGATCAACTGATGGCTCGTCGATCAAATCATCTCAAGGGATTTTCCTCTCCCAGCTCTGCCATGGCTGGAGTTCAGATGGGTTCATCCTTCTTGGACATGGATGAGGATGAACCTGTGGTTCCGGGTCCCAGCGAGACAATCCAGGAAGTTTTTCCAGTTGATACCAGGCTTAGAAATTTGATCCCCAAGCCTGAACCGGGGTTAGAGGCTCCAAACTTTCCAGCTCTGGAACCAACTTCTAGAGAGCACATTCTTGTGCTGGTTTTAATACCAGATTTCATTACTGTGCTATCCGGTGAGGATACCAAATATCCTCATTTTATGGAGGACCACCGAGTGGTGCACATGTGGGCCTGGCCTCAGATTTGCGAGATCATTTCCGAAACTCCTCTCACTGAGATGGAAACTAAGACCGAAGCTCTTCGACAGCTCTTCCTGGGTTTAGGGTCGGGTGGCTTTGACTATCAGTAGTTCCATTATCTTTCTTGCTAGGTTTTCATGGCCAGTGAGAAATATGCCACTAGTAAATGCAAACTTTCTCACTTTGCTGCCAGTCATTGCGGGACCCGAGCCCTGGAGGAAGCCACGATACAGCTCCATCAGCTGATATCACAGGAGGCTATATCTCGAGATCAGGCATCCGTACTATCCTCCGAGTTATATGAATGTAAAGAACAGGCAGAAATGATGAGGAATCAGTTGTCATCTATGACCGGACGTCTCAAAGACACCAGAAAAGGGATCAATGATCTCCAAACAAAAGTGAAGCATACTCGTCCGGTGGCTGAGGTTGAAGCCATGGATAAGGTTGTGTTGGAATGGTCTTGCAATGACCTTCAATGCACGGTTGCTGATCTGGTGGAGAGAGCAAGCCAGACTCCTTTGTGACTATCAGAACCACTCTTGTAATCTCTTTTTTACTTACCCCTCTCCCTTTTTTTCGTGAGGGAGAGACCCCAGCTTGTGGATGTCCTCCCTTTTTTTGTTCGAATGAAATACAGTCTCTGTCAATCATTTATTGTTGTGAATCTTGATTGTTACTAGAATAATAGTTGTGTAAATAACAATTCACTGAATCAAAATTAATCATAACTTTGGAAAACAAGCTCTACCTTTTACCTAGACCATGGGGTCCAGCAAGCATAATTTGACTATTGATAGAGATTTCTAGAAGATCCCTACAAACTTTTTGTCTCTTCTTTTCATACCCTAATTTTTCCTGGACTCATTTAGTGTGAACCCAGTGATTATGGACTGAATTTTTCTTAGGTCGCCCTTTTCGGATTTTCAGCATAACAGGCTTTGTGCCTCTTTTCTTGGGTGGTTTAAAGTCCTGCCGTCAAGACTATCATTACTGATGTTTTGGGTCAAACAGCTTTGACCAAGTATGGTGGGGCAAGGGCCCCAATGAGGTTTAGTTGATTAAAATATGTCTCAATATCCTTTAGATTCATGTGGGGGGAACATGTTTAAATTTGAATGACATGCAGGGCATGTCTCAAGGCATGGGAGCCGCATCAGCGTACAGATGTAGGAGGAGCATCACCTATGGAAATATTGCCTTTGGTAGAAAGGCCAGGGGCGATCAATATGTAGAGCTGCTGAGGGCATGGTAAGCATAGTCATGAAAAGGTGTCCTTAATTCAATGACTCTCCATTTCTGATGGCCATAAGACTTCATCAAAGTCCAGTTTATGGAAACCACCATGGGTGGCCTGGAGAATTATGAAAACCGTCGGGGGTGGCTTAGAATGGGTATGTGATGTCTAAAAGGTTTTTAAAACATCTATATAAATCAAGAATGTTGAAGAAATTTTCCTATCCTATGCATTTATCTAGCATAAAGGACGGTTGGGGCTTGGCGCAGTTTAATGTCATGCAGTTGGGACATCATTTAAAATGGAACAACTTCTTCTGGTCTGCGGTAATCTTGTCAGAGACGTTCCACCATATTTAGGAAGGGTTGTGAAAGAGGTTGGTAAACTATAACTCAGAGGGTTTTCGAATCCTGGGATAGAAATGGGGGCTCGGAGGCCAAGAGGCGTATAGAGAGAAGCATTTCCTAAGGAAATAATTCCTTTGGTAGATGGGCTAGGGGAGATCAATATGCAGAGCCGCTGAGGGCATGGTATGCATAGTCATGAAAAGGTATCCTTAGGTCAATGATTGTATTCCCCCGATAGCCAAGAAACTTTAGGGAAGTTGAGATTTGGGACCACCAGGGGTGGCTTATGAGAGTTCGGCTTTTTATGAGTACAGAGTATGGTTTATGATGAGAGGGTGCCTGGATATAGGGGAAAATCTAGACTGAACTTCCCGAGAATGGGTGAAGTAATCCCTTCTCACGCGGGTGTGTGACGATGGCTTGTACTGGTCTGACCTGTGCACTAAAGGACAGAGAAAAGCCTATGTTCCTTACTGAACTCGTGACGGGTTTGACCGTGCAGTTTAGTATCATGCAGTAAAGATGAAGAGCATTATTAAAGAATGTTGTGTAGTTTAGCGTCGTGCAGCAAGGACGATTGACCGTGCAGTTTAATTTCGTGTGGTGAGGACATGGAGCATTATTAAACCAGTGAAAATGATTTTTGTTGGAGGAATTCCCCTATATGTTTAATGATTGGTTTTTTCAACCTTACGCCAAGTGGCCAAGATGTGCTTCATGTCATTTGACTTCATGTGGCAATGACATAGTTAAAAAGGCTACTCTTTATTAGAATGTAACTGGGCCCGAGTATCCTGGCATGTCCAAGACGTGGAGGGGGGGTTGATGGTGTAAATCATGGTTCCAGTACTTCTTGGATTAGGAGAGATGTCATGGAGGCTCTGAGACCAGTAAGCGTACGGAGCTAGGAAGAGTATCGCCCGGGAAAATCTTGCCTTTGGTAGATGGGCCAGGGGCTATCAAAATACAGAGCCACTGAGGGCATGGTATGCATAGTCATGCAAAGGTGTCTCTGGGTCGATTAATTTCCACTTCCGATTTCCATGAATGGTTATGAAGATTCGAAATTGTCCAAGCCATGAAGTCTATCATCGGGGAAGGAAATTTCTGAACATGTAGGGCATACTCGGCCCTAGTTGCTGTTAAAGCTTAGAGAACTCCCTATGCTGATTTATTTTGCACATGAGGGTGTACCTTTACTCCATGCTATTTAACGTTGTGCAGTAAGGATGAGGTACTCCTCGTTTAGTGGTCATAGAGCTCGGACCATTGGGTGACTATTACTGCAATCACTTGAAGGATAACTGAGTCAACATGTTTTGATATACTTGGAACAAGGTGGGGGATGAAGGTTGTAAACTGAAACTTGGACATTTTCCAGATCATGTGGTGTGGTGTGGGGGCTCTGAATTTGGTAAGTGTACGGAGCTAGGAAGAGTACCGCCCAAGGAAATATTTCCTTTGGTAGAAGGGCCAGGGGCTATCAATATGTAGAGCCGCTAAGGGCATGGTATGCATAGTCATGCAAAGGTGTCCACGAGTTGATGACTTTCCACTTCCGATGGCCATGAATGGTTATGAAAATCCTAGATTTCTCACAGTGCAGAGTTCGACACGTGGGGGTAATGGTGTCTGAGTATACAAGAAACATCTTCACTGCAATTGTCCATTGAGTCAAAGTATCCTAGTCCTGGCTTGATGTTCGTTGATGCGGGTCACTATGTGAACCACTGGTTGACACATAGGCTAGCCAGGTAGGGGTACCCTAGAAACATTTGGATGTGAAAAGGGGAATGAACTTGTAAAACACTATTCCATAACTTTTTGGATAGGGAGATGTCATACGGGGGATCTGAGGCCAGTAGGCATACGTAGCTAGGAAGAGTGTTGCCCGAGGAAATCTTGTCTTTTGTAGATGGGACAGGGGCTATCAATATACAGAGCTACTAAGGGCATGGTATGCATAGTAATGCAAAGGTTTCTACAGGTCGATGACTTTCCACTTCCGATGGCCATGAATGGTTATGAATATCCATAATTATCCAGGTCATGGAGTCTGATGTATGGAGAGGATGCATCCAAATGTGCAAGGAGTATCTCTATCTCGTTTCGCCATGTGTCTTGGTTGGGTCGCGAAGAAGTCCGTACAGTTTAACATCGTGCGGTGAGGACAAAGTCCATGCAGTTTAACGTCATGCGGTGAGGACGAAGTCCGTGCAGTTTAACGTCATGTGGTGAGGATGAAGTCTGTGAAGTTTAACGTCATGCAGGAAGGACGAAATCTGTGGAGTTTAACGCCATGCGGTGAGGATGAAGTCTGTGCAGTTTAACGTCATGAGGTGAGGACGAGGTATACACCCCATGCAGGTCTGGTCTGTACACGGGGGAAGGGGGCATTTTTAACATTATTGTCCGTGTAGTTTAACTTCATGTGGAAAGGATGCAAAAATAAACCCCGTGCAGGTCTAGCCCATATATAGGGATGATGGATCATTTTTTTTAAATCTTGCTATCCGTGCAATTTTACATCGTGCGGAAAGGACGAGGAGTACACCTCGTGAAGGTCATGTCCATACATGAGGGGAAAGGGAATTTTTATCTTTTATTCAGGGGCTGGGCCAGGACGGGGAACCCTGGCGTCACAACATATCCTGCGAGGGTAGGAATCAAGCCGTACGTAGTTCTCCGAAATAAGTACACTCCATACAAGTTTGGTCCTTACACTGGGTGAGGAAGGCATTTTTTAACTTTAATTTGTGAGTGGTTGGGCCAGGATAGGGGATCCTGGCATCACTATGTATCATGTGAGGGAAGGAATCAAGTCGTATGTAGTTCTCTGAAATCCGTGTAGTTTAACGTCATGCGGTGAGAATGGGGAATACACCCTGTGTAGGTCTGGTCCCTACACGGGGGCAGAAGGAATTTTTAACTTTTATTATCTGTGCAGTTTAATGTCGTGTGGTAAGGACGAACTCCATGCAGTTTAACGTCGTGCGGTGAAGACGTAGGGCATTATTAGATTCCGTGCAGTTTAACGTCATGCGGTGAGGACGTACTCCATGCAGTTTAACGTCATGCAGTGAGGACGTGATACTCTTAGTTTAAGTTCATAGATTTTGGACCGTTTGGTGCTTGGTAGTTTAATGTCATGCAGCTCGGACGAGGCATACATCTTTAGTTATCATGCGAAATACTTCTTCAGGAATCTCACATTTGTAGAAGCCATGGTGAATTCCCCATCCATGGAGACCAGGGTATATGCTCCATTGGAGTAGACCTTGTGTATGACATATAGTACCTCCCACTTGGGTTCCAGCTTTGGAGGTTTCTTTACAGGTATCATTGGGGTCCAGAGGACCAACACTAACTCTCCTTCCAAGAAAGACCGAAGACGAACCTTTTTGTTGAAGGCTCGTGCGATCCAGTTCTGGTATACTTCCAGATGGTGCAAGGTGTGCAACCGCTTCTCGTCTAGCTGTTCCAATTCACCTAGCAACTTTTATGAATGTGCATCATTGGATAATTTATCACATATGGAATCACGGAGTGAGGGAAGTTGGAGTTCAATGGGCAGGACCACCTCTATGTCGTACACCAATGAGTACGGGGTAGCCTGAGTAGTGGTGCAGATTGTGGTTCGATAAGCCCACAATGCATGTAGGAGTTTATCCGGCCATGACTTCTTGTCTTTGTCCACCATTTTCTAGAGAATTTTGGACAGGGTCTTGTTTAAATCCTCTATCTGTCAGTTGGCCGCTGCATGGTAGCGGGATGAGTGGTTAGCCTTGATACCATACTCATGGTATCGTTTCTCCAATTTAGTAGAGCAGAAGTTGGTGCCTTTGTCCATCAGTATGGTATGAGGGACACCAAATCTGGTGATGATATTGGTCTTCACAAAGCTAACAATATTTATTGCCCCGACTTCCTTGAGGGGTATGGATTCTTCCCACTTGGAAAAGAAGTCGGTTGCCGTGAGGATATACTTCAGCTTTTTGGCCGTGGTGGGAGGATATGGTCCCACAACGTCCATCCCTCAGATGTAAAATGGCCAGGAGTACTTGGCTTGATGAAGTAACTCCGGGGGTTGGTGTATGAGGTTGGCATGAATCTGGAATGAGTGGCATTTTGTGGTAAAACGCTCGCAATATCGTGCCACTGTGGGCCAGTAGTACCCAATCCTTCAAACCTGATCGGAAAGATTGGTCCCTGGTTGATATGCTCCACATGCTCCGGCATGCACTTCAGTCATGAAGGCGACAGTGTCTTCTCCGTCAATACATCTGAGGAGCACTCCATCGAGGTCTCGTTTGTAGAGGACCTCTTTGCTGACCCGCGCCTCCATATAGGACAAAGTTGATTGCCCTTCTCCGCATTTGCTATCATTCAGCCTTGTCTGATAGAAGTTCTCCCCGTTGAAGGTAGTTTTCAATGGGGTCATCCAGACGGTGGTAGGAGCATATGGCTCGAGGATAGGGCTAACTTTGTGGATTTCATCCATCTTGGTTTGAACAAATGGCAATACCATTCGACGGTGAGAAATAATGATAATCGTTTCATCCCGGTCTGGGTCAGCTAGGGCTATGGCCGCGTTGGCTAATGCATCAGCCTGAGCATTTCGAGACCGGGGAATATAGGTCAATGTTGGTTCTGTGGAGAACTCATCCATTAACCCTTGGACATGGTCAAACAGGGCGATCCGCTCCTCCTTTTTAATAGCATAGTCACTATTGATTTGCTTGATGACCAGCTTCGAGTCACCTTTTACCTTAAGGTGTTGTACTTGTGCCTGGAGTGCGGGCTCCAGGCCTGTAATGAGAGATTGATACTCCACTTCATTGTTTGTACATCCTTCTGATAGGAGGAAGGAATATGTCAAGACTGCCCTTTCTGGGGACACGAGTATTATTCCCAAACCTACTTTGTTGAATCTGGGATCCTCTATCATCCTCCTGGTTGGGCTTCAGGATGCGCCGTCGAAGTACATTTCCCATGCTGGGAACTCATCTCGAACTGAGAAGATGTCTTCATCAGGTATCTCAGTGTCCGGTGCAGTGGTCCCGGTCAAAGGGTGATCTTCCAGAAAGTCTGCCAATTCCTGGCCCTTGATGGATTTCTGAGGCACAAAACGGATGTCAAACTGTTGCAGGATGACTGCCCATCGGGATAGGCGTCCGGTTAGCATCGGGCGGCTGAGGATGTACTTGAGCGGGTTACTCCACAAGATCAAATGGACTTTGTGATGCTGCAGATAATGTCGCAACTTTTGAACCGTGAAGAACAAGGCTAAACAACTCTTCTTAATGTTTGAGTATCGAGTCTCATCATCAATGTCACGAACCAGCCCGAGTCGACCATGAACCGGGCACCCAGGACAACCCACGACAAGTCCCGAGAGGCATTCCCAATCCTCCCGGGATGGTGACAAGCACCAAGGGCATAAATATAGTACAAAAGGGAATGATTTCGCCCATATATAAATAATAAAACAAACATCGGAAATAAACGGACATCCCAAAATGAATTTATATAAAAATTGAACTAAATATTATTTGTACAAGAAATTAGAAGTAGAACAAAACCAACAACTCAACTGAACAATCTTGATGACCAACTAACTCCATGTGACACTTCTGGTCACTCTCCAATACAATTATCAAATGTCTCCCAAGGTGATAAAACTAATGATGAAACCTGCACAAGGGATAAAAAAAGAAGAAGACTATAGACGTGAGTATTAAAACTCAGTAGGTTATCCCGGTATTCTATTACCAATGAAAATTCCTTTAAAATAAAAGAAGCATCAATTTATAGTTTTAAATTCAAGATATTAAAGTATAGTTTTCAAATGAGGGGTCATGCTATAATAATTATCAGACAAAAACTTGCATGTTTAATAAACAAAAATGCAAGTAACAATTTTTTCCAAAGAGGTGAAACTTCAAAATGAAAATTGTTTTCAAGAGAGTTGCTTCAAAGAATTTTAACTTTTACATAAATAACACATGATACTGAATTTACCAACCAAACACACCGTATGCCAACGGTGAGTACAAAATATCCAATGAGCACTAGTCACGGGAACACCCCTAGGCACTAGTTAGTTGTGAGCCCCAGGTACCTCATATCTCGGTGAAAGTAACCATAATAAATATCTGTTCTTGTGAACAAGACAATAGTAGGGAGAATACCCATAACCTAGTGGTCCCCAATCATCATCATCATCATAGTTTAGTTATTGTTGTCATCATCAAACTTGCTACGTGAAACAGAGGCCAACCCCCACAGAATCACTAGCATACTAGTACACGTCCGCCCACCTAGATACCCGAGATTCCCTTTAGTGCTCAATAAAGTTACACATATTATCAAATACACATTTCACATCCACATTCCATTAACAAACCATGAAAACACAAAAATCCCATAATCTTTCTTCACATTTCTTACACGAATCAAAAAACCGCTAAATATTTTGGTAAAACAATTTCATGAAGTGTATTGAGGCTTTGCACATAAAACTCATTAAAAACACTTTTTCAATTATAAACAAACATCAAAACCAAACTAAATCATATTTGGAATCCCTAGAAACATTTAATAAAATCATTTAATGGACCATAAAAAAATCCCAATTGCACAACTTGGTATACACAAGTAAAACACTCCTTCATTTCTAGGAAATGCCAAACGGGCCTTTAAACATTTTCTCAAAACTATCATTTGACGAAGGTATGAATTTTAATTTTATGAAGGATGTGTATAAAAACCATTTATAGCAGCAAACCACATTCATAAATCTCTTATAATACCCAGTTTACATATTCAAAACACAACCATTTTCAAAAAGATGTGAAACGGTCCATTTTTGGGAAACTCGGGCCAAAATATGTTGTAAACCAAACACCCACTTGTTTGTAAAAACAAATCCAAATTTGAAACCCATATAAGGACCCAAAATAGAATTTATCATTCTTCCAATTCCTTTATCAATCCAAACAAATAACTTTTAAATCACACATCACACATAAAAGCCAACCGGGCAATTTACCGAACACATGTCATGCCATTTTTAAACAAAACAATTTATTTTAAGTATGTGAAAAGGATTAAAACATGAATTGAATGTCATATTTTCATTCAAGATACTGTAACATGTTAAAAATACCATAAACCAGATTATAAACCTCACAAAATATTTTCAATAGATAATGGAACATTTAAACAAACACTTGTTGAGCACTTTCATGACAAAACAACACTACCTTTCACAAAACAATGATTAAACAACCACTTTTCACACCAAGAAAATTATCCAAAGCCTTAAAAACAATAATAAACATTTATATAAGTTTAGGAGAATATTAAAATAATGAAAATTGAATGATAAAGGCATGTGCAAGGGATATCCTACCTCAAATCCTTGGCGTAATTGAAACGCACACCCGAAATCACCCGCTGTGGGTTTATAAACCCTAAAACTATAAATAACAGACCTAAACAAATAGAAACCCAATAAAAAAACATGGTATAAAAAAACCCTTGGTCGATCAATACTATGGTACAACATAAATCCAAGAAATAATGAAAGGAGGGGGAAGAGGAAGGAGAAAGGAGAAGGAATCTCACCTTTCACCCTAGAAAACTCTTCATCTTCCATTAGATCTGCAACCCTATAGAGAAGGGAATGGCTTGAAACATCTTGGAGACACTCCTAATGTATGGAAGAACCAGGGAAAGAATATTGGTGTCCAAAAGAGTACGAATGTATTTATTTATGAATGATACAATTTACCTTGTCAATTCTGGACGATTTGAGGTATCCTGAAAATTGTCACCCTAATACACGACCCATATGAGATCCAAAGAGGTAAAATAGTGTATAAGGATTAGTATAGGGTTATTGTATTATAGGGGGAGGTGGAATCACCAAAAAATATTAAAAAATTAAAAAGATATAAAAGAAACGAATTATTTTTTTTAAAACAGGAAATGGGCCCATGGGCTGGCCCAATACCTAAATAAGTGACCCAAATTCACCATGCTTATCAATTTATAATGGGTAAAAAAGGGTAAATAAGTTTTAATATATTAGTATATGACAAGTGGGAAGTTTAATGGGTGAAAAATGATGAAAATCAAAAGAATTATAAAAGAAACAAATTCGGTTTTTAAAATTGGGAATGGGCTCACGGTTGGCCCAAATCATGAAGTAACCACCCCTTCTTCAAAAACTACTAAACAAACAGTGGTGATCCCAAGGGTGGTTAGACATATATGAAACTTAAAAACTCAGGATTCATCTCACCAAATACCCATGAAAAGGATCAGTATTTCCAATGGACCGGATCAATAAAAAGACAAAAAAAAACATGTGTGACAATCAATCATTTTTCGGCTGAGGTAATAGAGACTGTTTTCACTGCCCACGTCATTATTTTGTGCGGGGAAGGCTCCCAGTAATCGCTCTAAGGATATCACGTACAAGATGAGAGGTCTTCCTTCAACCGGGGCATGAGCACCGGTGGGCTTAAGAGGTACTTCATAAAGTTTTGAAACGCCTCTTGGCAGTCATTCATCTATTGGTACGTGACCCCCTTTTTCATTAACCAGGTGAAGGGGAAACATTTGCCTTCCAAGTTGGCTATGAACCACCTAATATAGGCTAGGTATCCTTGGAATCCCCTCAACTCGGTGAGATTTCGGGGAGGTGGTAATCTAATTATATCCTTTGTCTTCTCAGGGTCGACTTCGATGCCACGATGGCGTACGACAAAGCCAAAGAAATTCCCTGAGGTAACCCCAAAGGCGCATTTCAAGGGGTTTATCTTCAAGCTATGCTATGAGAGTTTGTTGAAGACGGTCTCAAGGTTTGACAGGTGATCTGATCGCTGTCTGGACTTGACTACTAGGTCATCTATGTAAGATTCAATGAATTCCCCTAGGAACGGTTTAAAGATCTGATGCATGGCACACTGATATGTGGCGCCAGCATTCTTGAGACCAAAGGGCATGACCCTGTAACAAAATACCCCTTGAGGGGCCCTGAAGGAAGTGTCTCCTTCATCTTCCTGGGCCATCCTAATTTTATTATATCCAGAATAGCCTTCCATGAAGGATAACACCTCATACCTAGTCATCGCATCGATTAACAACTCGATGATTGGGACCGAGAAGTCATCTTTCGGGCAATACCGATTGAGATCTCTGAAATCGATCCAGACGCGGATTTTCCAGTTCTTTTTCTTGACAGGGACGATGTTGTCCAACCAAATGGGGTTATGGAACTCTCAAATTAGGCCTACTTTAATGAGCTTATCAAATTCAGATTTTATTTTGGCGGCATGTGAGGGATGCGTCCTTCTGGCGGCTTATTTATAGCCTCAGTGGTCTTCTGGAAGACCCAGGTGGTGCGTCGCCACTTCGGGATTGAGTCCCAGAATTTCTGTGTAATTCCAGGAAAAAATATCCCGATGTTGCCTCAGGAAAGAGGTATATACATCGTGCTCCTCGAGGGACATGGCTTCACTAATGACAGTAGGCCTCAGATCTTCCTCGGTACCCAGGTTTATTTCCCTGAGCTCTTCTACCGTGGTGAAGATACCCTCCTCAAATGCAGGAGGTGCATCCCTGATATCTTCCCCCTCTTCTTCTCCCAATTCCTCATCTTCTTGATCCGATGAGGAGAGATCTTCCAGTCTGAGCCTTTGAGGGTTTGAGGGAGAGGCATCATGGGCATCCCCGCTTGAGTATTCATCCCCAAATCGAGGGTTGGTGGACGTTACTACATTTTTTTCTTGGCCATCATGGCTGAAGTCATGAGGAAATCTGAATGCATGTCCGTACTTGAACTTGTACTCTCAACATGGTTGATGGGCAGGAAATAATCTCTTCCAAGCTGCCTGATGGGGTCATCAGGAACCATTTCTAGACCATTTTGAGTGGGGATCCAGTCAACACCATCGACCAAAAGCTTCTTTTTCTTTTTCTCATAGAACCCAGCATCAATGTAATGTGACTGGGAGAGCTTTAATGGTGCCTTGTCGGTGTGCAACGTTCCATTTTTTCCATTGATGTAGTACTTGATACACTGGTGGTAGGATGAAAGAACGACCATGTGCTTATGGACCCACGACCTTCCCAGTAGGTCATTGAATGTTGTCCTCTTCCGGACCACCAGAAATTCTGTGTAGGATACCAGGTCACCAAAATGGGTCTTTAGCTTAATTTGTCCCATTTGTTTCTGCTAACTCTTGTCGTAACCCAACAGAGTCGTGGCCAAGGGAATTAGGCCGTCCTCACTATAGCCCAACTTACGGAGTGTCCATAGGGGAATGAGGTTAACTCCAGATCCATTTTCTGTAAAGACTTTCTAGACCTCAATACCATTCAGTGTGCCAGACACATATAGTTGTCTGATGTGTCCTTGAATGATGGCATCTTCATCCTGATCGGTGAAGGAAATCACCACATTGCATTTATCCGGGTCAGTCTTCGTCTGGTAAATTTTGGCGGCAGCTACCTCAGCTTGAAACTACTGGGGGCTAATCAAAGCATCTATAAGTGCCTCCCTGAGGTCTTCTAACAAACTTAGGGCATCGAGGATTGAAATATTGGCTGGTATTGATGCAAGCTGCTTAAGGATATCGTATTTCTGCTCCAGCGGACAACTCTTCTCCATTGGTGGGAGAGTCTTAGCAGGTGATTTAGGGGCTGGAGCATTTGACAAGGAGGGACTGGCCACGAGGTCGGATATTGATGGTGTTCCTACGTTTTGAGGACTTGGCCCGGCCGGTTTGATTATGTGCACTAGGCAGCCAAACACTTGCTCCTCCTATTGTGGGTATCACAGAACAACATGGACAGAGTGGCTTCTTGTGGAAGTGGAGGGGAATTATTTCTCCTGTCGAGTCCGTTGAAGGGATCTCCCATGGGTTTCCGCGATACTAACGGTTTGGGCTTGGGTCCAACCATAGGGTTGGTTTCGTCCGCAGCTGTTCCTCCCCTGGTATCCCCTACCTCTGCGATTCCTCCTCCTAGATCCTCATGCAGGGAACTCAGGTTCGTAACCATACCCTTCATCAGGGAATTATTCCATAAGATGGATGAAGTTAATAGAACCAAAGATTGGCTCTTCATCCTCTGACAGGTTGACCTGGTCGGTTGTCCCTGATGGTGCCATTTGGTGGGTCGGTGCCCGTGGTGCCAAATTCGAGGGCATGAAATCTGCCAAGGTCGGGACTAACTTTGGCCCTGCCGCGGATTGCTCCTCTTACGATTGTTTCCTCCTTCTGCTATTATTCCCGGATAACCGGCTCATGGAGGGTTGTGATGTCGATATTGTCGGCTCTGCGGCTTCAGGGGATGTTGGTGGAAACACCGGCTGCTGTAGTTGTGCTCGGATTATGCCCTGGGCTCGGTTGATAGTCTTATGAGTCATCCGGTTTCCAAATTTCTACCCCTTCTTACTGGTGACTTTCTGCCACCCCTCCTCTTTGTCAGAGTCGGTGGTAGAGATACATGCCACATGTGCTGGGGGTGGTCCCTGCTCGACTTGTCCAGAGTCCACCATCCTCTGCAGGAGGTCTTTAAAGACGAAGCATTCTCAGATATTGTTCCCTAAAATCTGATGGTAGGGGCAGTAATATGGCCTATCATCTCGGCCGAACTCTTCAGGTTTCCTCGGCTCCGGGATGCGGAGCAAGTTGAAGTTCATGGCGGCAATGAAGTAGCCGAGAACTTGATCATCTTGTAAAAAGTATACTTTTTGTTTTCTTTCCTCAAACTAGTTCCGTTTTGGTTCTCACAGATCATACCATTTAGGCAGAGGTGGCCGCTGATATGCAGAAGGCCCTTGACGATTTGGTGGGGGCCTGAGCAGTGGAGCAGGCACAGGGGCTGGATTGAGTGTGACAGAAGACGCTTCAGCTCTAGGGGTTATTTTCGTAGGAGCCTACGAGGATATTCGGGACTTCAAATTATTCCGATGTAGGGAGTTCTAAATTCCCTAGAAAATAGCCGAGAGATGGTAGAATCCATTGGTTCACTCCACTGGTATGAGTGGTGTTCGCAACTCATCTCGAATATTATCGATGCATATGGCTAGCATCTCATCTTGAGGCATTGGCATGTTCAGGGAATAGGTCAGACCCTTCCATCTGGCGATGAAATCTGAGACCCTCTCATTCTCCCTCTGCTTGCAGTTCATGAGATCGTTGACCATTGTTTTGGGAAACTTTGAGCTGAAGTAGAACATGAACTACTGCCAAAGGTCTTCCCCGCTCTTTATTGACTAGGCTAGCAGACTCGTATACCAGATGAAGGAAGATCCTTGTAAGGTTCGTACAAAGAATCTAAGTTTTACTGCTTCTTGTTACTCCAGAGTTCCCATCATAAGGTCTCAATAGGATTCATAGTGCATCAAATGCTATTCCGGATTTCTTGATCCATTAAAGATAGGGAATACAGGGCTCCCAAAATTGGGTGGAGGTGGTGTGTTGCTTACACAATCTGGGTAGGGTCTCTTCTCTGGCTGTATCGGAGCGCGATGACCTTCCATCGCTTCCAATCGAGATGTTAGTGCCTCGATGGTGTTGGTGAGACCCTGGTTTACATCCTTTTGGGCCTAGTTCTGGGAAGGCGTAGCCCGAGGCATTGCCTGAGGATCCGAATTGGCCGGCACCAGGGGTGTATGTGACGTTTGTGGCACCTTCGGAGGGTTCCGGCGTACTCGCTCCGGTTGCTTCTTGAGTGGAGGGAATTCTTGGTATTCGTCCGAATCTATGTTTAGGTAGTTGGATGGGCCGGGCACCTCGTTGGACAGGAGCCCTGACCATGTTTCATTTGCTGGGGAAAACCTTAGTCTTTGAGGTGCACTTGTTGGGAGTGCATGATGTGGCTCCTCCTAGGACGCACTTTCAATAAGGTGGTTCCTTTGGAGTAGCTCAGTGTTAAGCCACCTCAATTATTTCATATCCTCTTCTTGTCAAGTGAATCTCTATTTGAGCATGAGTGGCTCATCTTTGTTGAGAGAAGGAGGCGGGTTAAGGGAAAACATTCCATTATTCTTATCCTTGTTGGAAGCTCACTGGGTAGGTAGAGGAGGGTTGGCTGGAAGGACGACCATATTTAGGGAGGCCCTCTGGTTCTGGGTTTGCACACCTGGTGGTTCATTGTGAGTCACAGCCTGACCGGAACTGTCGTCTCCCGATCCATCCGGATTTTCATTTTCCCCGGTGTCACCCATGGGGTTA
Organism: Viscum album; assembly: GCA_963277665.1. Classification (NCBI taxonomy): domain Eukaryota; kingdom Viridiplantae; phylum Streptophyta; class Magnoliopsida; order Santalales; family Viscaceae; genus Viscum; species Viscum album. Next base: position 1,498,496,558 of record OY728142.1, read on the forward strand.
TCCTCTATGGCATTGATGAATGCATATCACAGGGTGGAGGAGATTTCATCTTCCAGATGGGAAGAGGATCTCTTACGTCTTCTGCTGGCCTTCCCTTTCATGACCTGGGATTGCCTTCGGACTTCTTGATGAAGGGTGACGCAGAGAGTTATTTGATGCGACCTTACGGTGTGCCTTTCTCCCAGAGGGAACGATGATTCAAATGATGGGATAGGATGGTAACCTCCTCTTCTAATTGTCCTCCCTAGATGAGATAATACTGACTCTCATGGGGGAGGTTGTTGTTGAGGGGGTAATAATTCCCCTAGCCCTAAGGGCTGGGGTTGGCTCTGCTCCTTGGACATCGAGTCTCTTCTCGGTTTTATTGGTCTTACTGAGGAATTTTTTGTTAAAAATGACCCCATCCCTACAGGCTGGGGTGGACCCTGGATTACGGTAGTGGCTACTGTAATCATGACCTTCCTGATCTCGTGTTCCCCCATTCGGGGGTGAACTGGATTTGGTGTCGAATTCACCCATGGATCAATCCCTTCTAGGGAGGTAGGAAAAGATTTCTGATTGTCCTCTCTTAGGTGAGAGGCCTATTGTATGCTCTCGGTGGCCTGATTCAGGAGTTCTTTAATGGCTTGTTCCCGTCGGTCCTGATGTTTCTGGGACTTACTCAAGTCCTGACTCTGTTGGGTGTGTTTTCTTTCTTGAACATGGGGAGCACTCGATTTCCATCTTGACGTGATGACGTTGCAAGACACCATACCAAATGGGTTCTTCTGGGTGGGGAGTGGAGTGAAATGTAGAGCTCCATGTTCTCCCCATCCCTTGGTATGGACTCCCGTTGGAGCATCATCGATGAGGTGGCACAGTTGGTGCAGCGCACAGAGGCAGGCCATCTCCATGTTTCCTTTACGCCTCTCGGGTCATTGTTGCCGTGCTGAAAGAAGATCTTCCAGGTCGATGTGACGCTGGAGGTCTCCTATTGTCTTGACGTGGTCTACATACCCGTCGTAGGGATGAAAGCTTGATTTCAGTCGGCAGAGGGTTGTCAATATATTATGGAAGATGTCGTGCATGCATTCTTCCAAAAACTCTCTGGGTATATCAAACTGAGAGGTGACTGTACACCAAAACATAACTGGTACATCATCCCTGGCCAGTCATTTCCTCAGGTGCATCATATTGGCATACTCCTCCGCTAGTGATTCCTCTACCTGGTCAGGCCAACTGAGATGATCACTGTCAGTGTAGTTAGAGGTAGTGGGACCGGTAGGTGTTTAATTATCATATGGGCGATTTTAGGGTGGTTCAGAAGATGAACGTGGCCCTAGAATGTTTCCTGATTGAAGAAGGAGGTCGTTATCAACTAGCTGGTAATCTAACATGCTCGATCCCGTCCTTCTAAGTACCTTACCATACGAGGGCTTTTCGGTGCTAGATCCGGCAGGAGGAGGACCTTCATGTCGATATGATATGTCATCGCGGGGAGGACCTCCGCAATGGCGGCCGTAATGGAGAGGACTACCATTACTGCTTGATGTTTCACTGCATAGAGGACTATTGTAGTGAACACCCTAGGGAGGACCTCCAAGGCATGTCGTAGTAAGGGGAGGATCTTCTGGATACGTAGCGTCATTACGGGGAGGACCTTCGCAACAACTTCCATCATGTTGAGGATGACCATCATGGCTTGACGTTTGATGTTCATCCTAGGGAGGACCTTCAGGACACACTGTGACAAGGGGAGGGACTTCTTGTTTCTTGGGGCCAATGCGAGGAGGACCTTCGCAATGGCGGTCGTGGTGGCGAGGACTACCATCATAGCTGTGGCAATGGAGAGGAATACCATTACTACTGCCGTAGGGAGAATATCTGTGGGATACATCCTGGGGAGGGCCTCCAGAATGTACCGCAACGAGGTGAGGGCCTTCTCATTGCTTGACATCTCTAAGGGGAGGACCTCCGTTATCAAGGTGGTGAGGACTACCACCATGATCTGATGCCCAGCTGCGTGGAGTGTCGTTTCAGCGTAACCTCTGGGGAGGACCTTTAGGGAAGGTGACGATAAGGGGAGGACCTTCTTGTCATGATGAGACGTCACTGCGGGGAGGGCCTCCATAGTTGTGACTATGATAGAAAAGACTACTATCATAATCTGTGGTCCCACTGCATGGAGAGTGATTGCAATGTATACCCTAGGGAGGACCTTCATGGTGGACCGCAACAAGTGGAGGACCTTCTTGCTTCTCAATCTTCTGGTCACGTGGAGGGTTTTTGTGACTCTCATCAAAAGAGGTTCTCTGGTGATCGATCGTTATATGCTCGCGGGGGAGGCCCCCACGGGTGCTATGGGGAGGACCTTCGGAGCTACTGGTAGAAACCTTGCAGGGATGACCTTCACAACTGCTACTTCCACTCCCATAATATGGTAATGGATGGGCAGGGTTCTAAGCCTTTGATGTATGCTTAGTGGAGTTGGGAACCCCAGCTTCTAGTAGAGTGGAGTCATGAACTCCCTCTTTATTTTCTGGCTACCTTTGGCGCATTTTGGGTGCTCTTTTGCAGCTAGCGGGGACCTTCTACTGTTGACAACGACCTTCACCTTTGGGTCCCTATCTAATTGGATCCTATGATTTTTCCGGGATACGATGAAGAACATCTTGACTTTTAGCAGGGATATATTCCTGCTCTGGAGCATCCACCGTGATGGACGGGTGTCCCCCAATTGGAACGAGTGAAGCAACTTGATTCGGTTACCCTTGTGTCACGGAATATGGCCGGCGACCCTCCTGGGTGGAAGCAGGGATGCAGATCTACTCTGAGGAGGCTATCTCATCTCTTAGATGAGTCGCCTCAATTGGGGAGATGGGCTCACGGGCCCGAGTCCTTGCTGTTTCCGCTGATGAAATTACATTCTACCAAGTCTGCAAGATATGATCTGGGATCGATACCTTCTCCTCCATCATTGCCAAAATATGTAGAGAGACATCTTTGGCTGGAACATGCATGAAGGCCCATTCCCGTATCGGAGTAGGAATATCCTGCTCCAGTCCTCTGGTGGTCAGTGGGTACTGACAATTCTCCTATGTCGGCACTGGTGAACGAATCAGCCCCTGTGCCGGGATACGCTGGTTTATCTCTCCATTTTCCACCACATCGAGATGGTGGAATTTACTTGCATCCGCAGGGAGCTGGCCCTGCATATATTGGTTTCCCACCGTATCGAGTCGGTGACCTTTGTTGGCGGGGAGACATGCCCACCTATGATTTGCCGCCACATCTGGGTGGAAGGATTTGTTGATCGCCACCATGTCTGGATGGCGGGCGTTAGAAGCATCTACTAGGAGCTGGTCCTACAGGTGTTGGGCCGCCACCACTTCAAGCTAGTGGGCTTCACGACCTTGGGCAGAGAGAGGTTCCTACCTGGTAAGTGTCGTCCTGTGCAAGAAACAGGCTTGATAGAGCTCAGTGGGGATGCACACCGGCTTTTATGATGCTGCCATGTCTGGATGGCATGCTCGGGAGGAGCGAATAGGTGTAGGTTCCTGTTCATGGTACATCTCCGTGGCTGGGCAGCGGAGCTCCTCCTCAGGGACCAGGGTGATGACCGGTCCCTGATTGTATGTCTTCCGCCCTCATCGGGTAGTCCGAGGGGCCGGAACTTGGGGAGCGTGGGCCTGAATCCTCGGGGAGACATCCTCCTCGGAGTTAGGATGTTGAATCACTGCGTGACCACGATGGCGTCTGCCAGCGGGGGTGGGGATGAAGTCCTCAACGTCAACCTCATCTACATCCCTAATATAAGGGAGGTAATCATTGTCCCGTTCCCGAGATAGACCCCTAAAATAGTTGGAGACATCAACAGGGGATGTCTGGATCTACCTTTACGGCCACTACTGGGAAGGCGACCGACGAGTCCTGGAAGATTAGAGGGCGTGCATGGCCGCCTCCACCATTGTGAGAGTACCGTTCACATGGTACTCTCGGATCAGCACGTCCAAGACCCAGTGTTGAAGACGCTGGGTGTCATTGCATAGTTGGAAGCACGCGCTTGTGAGTTCCTTCAGGACGTCATTGGATCGAAGGGAGTTCTATGTAGTACCTATAAAATATTTTAACAAATACAAACAACAAACCCATAAAAGCAGCATCTCATGATCCCATGCGTAGTTAATGACCTTGCTTGGACCTCCTTGCGAGTAAAAGGGGGAACAGAGTGGAATTAGGTTAAATCTGTCATTCTTGGTTAAATATTCATGTCGGGTTCACCATTTTTGTTTCGGGTTTCGGTCTCGAAACGCCTAATGGTTCCGTATCTGATGACGTGTGGACATGCTTTCCAAAGGTAGGCGTTCTCCGGATGGTCTGACCATCGATGATTAAGAACTCACATTGGTCAAGAGGATGGGAATTCGGGCTCATCGCACCCTTTTGGGGGGAATTATTTCATGTTCCAGGACTCTCTTATAGATTTAAGACGTATTTATATGTTCGCGAATCTTTGGTTTACACCCAAACATAGTATCCATGGATTTAACCCTAGTGGGCAATGGTCAACTGGACGTAGGGGTTCTGAATCATTTATGCCCGAGGTTTACCATCCCTTCGTTGGATTAATGACCCTGAAGAGTCGGGAGTCGCTTGAGGTGGCATTAGGAGTGGCACGGTGAACCGATGTGAAGATAATCGGATCGACTAGTTGTTGGGTTTGAACCTCATAGAGGCTTCCTACATACCCTACCTAGGGGACAAGGATCAAAGTCCTCGTAGTTCACATGTATAGTTTATCTTCATGCAGGACAAAGGCGAAGCGACGTGAAGGTTGTCGGAACAACCGGGTGGTGGGCTTGAACCTCTTGGAGGCTTCCTACATACACTGCCTAGGAGGCAGGGATCAAAGTCCATGTAGTCCACATTGGATTGGGGCTTACGCTCTGAGGTGGCCTAAAATGATGGATTAGGGATTACACTCTGAGGAGGCCCAGGGCGATGGATTGGGGCTTACACTCTGAGGAGGCCCATAAGAGGATGTCATGGTCGATACTTACTCTAAGCCCATGTGAGTCATGCTCGGTGTGAGAAACAAGAGGCATCATGGACTAGAGGATCACGTCGTGAGAGGTGCGTCCGTGAGAAGTAGAGTGGGGCTTACGTATGAGGGAGGCCCATGATGATAGATTGGGGATTACTCTCTGAGGAGGCCCATGGGCGACAAAGCGCAGCGGGAGAGGGAAAGAGGGTGCTCCGGTGCCCATATCCTCTCTCACAGTGAATGAGGGCTTCTTTATGATGGGTATTTCACTATCCCCAGGAATCCTTTAACAAGTAAAGGGGAAGAAAGGGGATTCCGGAGCTCAGACTCCACATTACCGTGGAAATGTGAACCCAGCAATGCTTCGGGAATCCGCTCAGGGGTCAGGGAAACCCCTTCGCCTCTATTTACCGTGGGTATGTGAACTCAAAATGGCGCGCTGATGTGCCTGAGGGATACACCACACGGATCTGGTGGCTCTGGTGGAGGACTCGACTCGGGGTCGATGAGTAGGCCAATGAGGCGGTTGTGGAGGATCGGACTGGATTTGAAAGATTTTATCTGGCTCGGGGAATGTAAACTCTGAACGTTTTTGCAGACCACATAGGGGTATGGGTGGTGGCGCCCTTCGCGTAGGGAAGTGCTAAGTGGATGGAGAGGCTGTCCGCAAACTAGGGTGGTCTGCGGACTGAGAGGCCATCCGTGAATCAGGAGGGTTTGTGGACTGAGAGGCCATCGGCGAACCAGGATGGTCCGTGGACTGATTGGCATCCCGCGAACCAGGAGGGTTCGCAGCTTCGGGTTCAGCCCGCGTAAAAGGTTGGTACGTGGGGGGTTCCACACGAGCAGCGACGGCCAAGTTCGGTGCCGATCAGGGGTTCTTCAGTTGAGGCTTCGCCTGTGTAGGAGGGTGCTACGCGGTGCGGCAGATTGGAAAAGAGGCATAAACACCCTGGTCCGTGGGGAGTGCATCTGTGGAGGGGCTATGGTTCACAATCTTCTCTTTTTATGTTATTTTAAGTTTTTAGTTCACCAAATTATTATGCATTTTCAGTTCCTTATTAGTTCATTCCCAGGTTTATACCTGCTCTGGTTCGCGAACTGGAACTTCGCTGTTTGCGAAATCCTATGACTTCCTTAGAAATCCTTCCACTGAGTCTGATCGATCTCCTCTGAATCCTCTTCCTCTGAATCTGAGTCCCTTTTTCTTTCCCCCTCGGTCTCCTTTTATAGAGTGGGGAAAGAGATGTTTCTGCGGTCACGCGACACCTTTTGCAGCAGCCCATGACTGAAAACCTGGTTTACAGTTGACTTGGTCAATCCACGGCTCGCGGTGGGTACTGAGCACTTCTCCCCACCCCGTGAACCGTACTCAGGGAGTGCTTCGTGGCCGCGGAGGGTTTCGCCTCCATTCCGCGAATGATAGCGGATGCAGCTTAAACCGGTCGATGCGGTCCGCGGTTGGGGCGGTTCATGACGGTAAACCGGTTTGGCGCCCATCCTTCCTCATGATCGTGGAGGATCTCCGCCTCCATTTCATGAACGACGATGGTTCGCGGAGGGGGGGTGCATCGTGGAGGGGGGTGCTTCGCGGAGCCTGGCCACATCGCATTTTCATGGGACCGGTCCGCAGACTGGTCCTGCTTGTGTCCCTTCTTTGAATTTTCTCCATTCGTTTCCCCAATTCTTTGGGGGATTTGGGTGGAATCTCCTTTGTGGATTTTTCATGACCCTACAACATTATGTGATTAGTATGGATGAAAGTGTGTGTTTTTTGTTTAAAATGACATTTTAGTAAAAAAACAAGTGACATACTCAAAAACAATAAAATTGCTTTAGATTGTTTTGATACTTTAGGAAAATGATCCATAATTCATTTGTGACATGTTTAAATCAGTCGTACATCAATATAATGCACAATGTGACCGGTATGGATCCAAGTGCATCTTTTTATTAAGAAACGACATCAATTTTAGTGAGAAAGAAAATTGGCTTACTCAAAACTGAGAAAATAATTTCAAATTATTTTTATACTTTAGGAAAATAATCTATAATTCATTATTGATGTGTAGGAATCATCCACACCTCAATACTATACATGATGTTCCCGATATGACTCAATGTATCCGTTATCAGTTAAAAAATGACAATTTAGTTCAAAAAATACCACTCACTAGAAACCAAGAAAACACTCTCTTATTTTTTTTATAATTTTGGAAATTGATTCATAATTAATTTGTGACGTGTAGGAATTTATCTCACATTAAACTGATACATGATGTAATTGGTATGGGTAAAATTATAGTTTTCCACTTTAAAATAACATTTTAGTAAAAAATAAAAGTTCCATACTGAAAGACAAGTAAATACATTTATATTGTTTTGATACTTTATTAAAATGATCTATAATACATTTGGGATGTTTATGAATTATCCTCACCTCATTTTGATTCATGGTGTGATAGATATGACTCCAAGTACATCTTTTTATATAAAATTGACATCAATTTTATTAAAACGGACATCTAACCTACTCAAAACCAAGGAAACACATTTATATTGTTTTGATACTTTTAGAAAAAATACCTAAGTCATTTTTGATGAGTAGGAATTAGACACACCTCAATCTGTCACATGGTGTGACCGATATTACTTAAAGGGTGTCTTTTTCTTTAAAATTGACATCAATTTTAGTAAAAAGGACAACTGACCTACTCAAAACTAAGAAAACACATTTGTATTATTTTTATATTTTAGGTAAACAATACATAAGTCATTTTTTATGTATAGTAATTTTCCTAACCTCAATATGATACATGATATTGTTGAAATGACTCAATATGTTCGTTATCAGTTTAAAATCGACAATTTAGTTTAATAAATGTCAGAAACTAAAAACTAAAAAACATGCCTATATTTTCATGATAACTTAGGAAATTAATTCATAAATAATTTTTTACATGTAGGAATCAATATCATGTAAACCCTATACATGATGTGATCAGTATGAGTCAAAGTACATATTTCTAGTTTAAAATGCATTTTAGTAAAAAAGACATGTGTTGTACCCTATCACACTTTCCATGTAGTCTAACCCATGCATGATATTTAATGAAGAAATATATGACCAGACTACTATTTAGGGGATACACACTGAGTAACACTATAATACATGCTTTATAATTTTCTATACTTAGTGGTTTTTCATATATCCTTTTTCAAGACTCATATCAGGGCACATGAGTAGTCCATTATAGTCATTTTTTAGTGTACAATGTAGAGGTGTATGTCTTTTTAGCATAAAAGGTGATAAGTGAGGTGATATGTAAAGTTTATTGTTCTTTTCCTCATTGTGTTGGTGATGGGGATCATGCGTTGTGATTAGAGTATTCTTGGGTTTGGTACTCAAAAACATGTTTATGATAGGGAGTGGGTCCCCTAAAATACTATTAGGGTTTTATAGCCCTGCACATACATAGGGTGTGGGTACTTTATCTATAGAGTTGGTTAATCCCTCATCTATGATCTCTGATGGGGTTTGGTTCCTCCACTAGGGTTGGTTACTCCCTCAACCAATACTTATATTTAGGCAAGGTGTAATTCCCCCCACTATAGTTATAGAGAGGTGAAATAGGTTACTTGATCTGGGTAGTTTGTATTCTTGGGGCTGCTTTCTAGTTATCCTATAATTGGGCTCTAAAGAACGAGTCTCTCTCCCGTGTTCCAAGTTTTTTTTAAACCATATTTCTGTTATTATTTTATTCTTTCCTTGTGATTTTGACTTTACATGGATTCTTATTATTCCTTTTTGATTTTCAGGGTATCCTTCTTGGAATTTATATACCCACCCTTGCTTGGCCCTTTTTTGTTTCATATTTTTTGTCTTGTAAAAAAATGGGTAGTTTTATAAAGACCACAGTGGAAATAGTTTTGGTAGAGCATAGGGGTAGTGAGAAGTGATCGTAGTGGAGTACATCCATGTATGGAGATAGATTAGTGTAGGGGCCTCTTCATCTTAGTCTTTTAGGTTGGGTTTTCCTATTGGATTTTTGGGCATGTATCTTTCCCATTTATCATTATAGATTATGCACTGATTTTGACTTTTTGGATCATGCCATTTTTAACATTAATTATATATATTATAGTTAGTTATATTTTTTCTATTATGAATTATTATATACTTTATGGAAGTGCAGGTTTCATTATGGTGTATTAAGATAAGGCTTCCCATCATGTGTGATATAGTTACTCAGTGCTAGTCACCATCCCTTGTATAATTGGAGGATGGCTTAGGGTGGAACACTTGGCTTACCTCTACCCAGGAGGTGTCCTATAGGTTTAGGTTGTGTTAATCAACATTGAACAGAAATTCCAAAATATTTATTTTAAGGTAATATATGAAGAGATGTATTGATCACTAAGAGAGGGGGTGAATCAGAGGTCATTTCTTCAAAACAACTTTTCTAAACTTCTTAAACTCTTTGATTTTAATGTTGGTTAATGCATGAATTTCAAAAAATCAATGGAATGATGATGATAATGATTATAAATAGTGATATAGAAAGAAACGAATAGACTCACATGATTTATAAGGCTCACCAACTTTTGACATTAAGTGGTTAAGTTATTTTTGTTCAATGGTATATATCCCACATCAAATTTTCTTGTTTTATTATCAATGGATAAAACGTAACTAGATTAGAAAGATAGTTATGGAATGATATAAGTATAAAAGATGCCATACAAGATAATATAGATTCAATAATGAATGATTTTAAGCATGTGTAATCTTCTTCCACCCTCCCCAGGTAGGTCCACTCCACAAATGATGTGTTAACTATTTTTCTATCAAGAACGACCAAATTTGGGAGGCTATATAATATTTTAAGCAATGAAAATGTTCATATTAGTATAATTATCCATACATAGAGATATCTTATTTCTTTATATCTTTATCAATAGTTGTGATTAATATTTGAATCCAAGAGAATATCATCTTCCATTGTATATAAATTCATCATATTTACTAGAAAAATAAATTTATGAAGATGGAAAAAGATACCATTCTAATTCTGTAATCCATTTTAAAAAAACAGGATATCCAAATTTGTAATTTTTTGGAATATAAAAAATCACAGCATGGTGGGGGATGCAAAATTATGAAATCTTTAGTCAAAATGAGATAAAAAATCATGGATCAAAACTTATATTTTAATTCTTAAAAACCTCAATAATATCTTAGAAATATGTATAGTTCTCAATCATATTATGAAATATTGAATTTCATCATGAAGTAATGTATTTAAACGTTCATTATCACTCCATAATAGATTAAAAACCCCTCATGATGAACCAAAAAACATTACAACAACATTATTTAGAAGTTGAGATGTACTATGATGTAATTAATTGTACATCGATTCTAGTATCCCCTATATATTCTAATTTTTATTATATAATAACATTATAATAATGTTAAAATAATTATAGTCTAGTTCATGAAAAATATGATGTAATATCATTTCTCACAAACTATAGTGGTTGCACCAAAATATTATGGATTATAGATTTCAATGTAGTATTTTTGATTATGATGTAACATATTGAATTATGTTGTAATTAACATCCAATAATATCCAATTTCAACTATTTCATTCACTATTGTTTTCATCATAAATCATAGTATGTGGTTGTGGTGTAAGATCTGTACAATATATAAACTATGATTTTATGCTTTAGACTAAGAACCATGTGCCAAAAAACCCAAGTAAAATGTCACAACTGAATGATAAATGGAACATAATAATTTTTAAATAGATAAAATCAATTCCTTCTATTATTAAATACACCTGATCAACTTCCTTAAAAATAAATCATAGCATAATTCATGTTCTATTGGAGTTAGTTTCATAGAACCAATTCATTTTATACATTAAAATTACAATAGAATATTTATTCTTGTCACACAGTGATTATACTCTTATGTAAAATTAACATTATAATGTACTTGGAATATTTTTATCATCAGAGGGTTATATAAGTTACCAACTATTATGAGGACTGAGAGATTCCATGAAGATATTTTTATAATAGTTTGTCTAATGATCATTAATCTAATGAGACAAAAATTAATTAAATCTATCAGGTTCCTAGGGATCATAAGCATTTAGTTTTGTTCTCATAATTTTTTTCACTTGTTAATCTTCAAGAGAGGAGGTCATGGAGACAGAACCATCAAAAAGAATTTCAAATGTTTTTTTTTGTTATCATATATTCTTATATACAAGTGTGTGTATTGATACTTTGACTTGAGATCATAATTAATTTTTATCATGAATCTTATACTTATATGCATGTATGAAAACTATGACAACATATGTTCGTGGATAGGTAACATGAGTTGTGTATATCATAAGTGATATGGAATTAACTAAATGGACGAGATAATATTCATCCCTTATATGTTTATGAAAGAAGATATTTCTTAACCTTTGATTTAAATGGAAGTTCCAAACAAAAATCCATGTCCATAGTAGTTTATAGATATTTTTTTGAAAAATCATAGAAAGATAAAACAAGAAAATTAGGTGATGACATAATTATGCATCTTAATTGATGAAATATCAATTGAAAAAGATATTATATGTCACAATAATGTACATAGGTAGGTTTTCATAGTTTCTACAATAACTTATTTCTTCTTGGGTGTGTTGATTTGTTTAGAGACACCAATAATTAACTTTAGGTAAGTACCACCTATTCCCATTGAGAAAGAGTCCTAGAGGGGCATTCACTAATTATATCCATAAATTCATTAAATTTTATCGAATTTAAGTTAATTATAAATTTATTCTTTTTTAGTTGAATAATATGAATTCATGTTTATCTGATCATTACATTCAATCACAACATATTTGAGTTTAGAATATTCCTGTTAAATTTAATCTCTTGATTATTTATCCACAATTTTAATGAATATAAATATTTATTTATCCATAATTTTAGTAAATAATTGTTCCATAGTTCCTTAAAATGTATGTTCTATATTTAAGAATAACTGTTTCCAGGAAGTTTCTATTGTATTTATTCATGGAACCGAAAACTTCCAACAGATCTTTATCCAAAGGGGACCTACTTTCCAATGGTAGACGTTTGTTGTGTTTTTAACTTTAAGTTACTTAAGAATGTGCATTGGTCGAGAGGATGGGAGGTTGGACTCATCACACCCTTTTTCGGGGGAATTATTGTCTACTCTAGGACTCTATTTGTAAATTTAAAATATTTTCATGAATACTTATTAATTCACCAAGTATATCATAAGTATCCCTTGGAATTTATAATAACTTATTAACATGTTTAAAATTTTAGAATCATCAGTATGCATTCAATGTTCTTCATTAATGGAAATATTCGTATGTATTCGAGGTTTTCCATTAATGTTATCCTCTAATATACTTCTTAGAGATTATTTTAATCATCATTGTAATGATATTGGTTTTTAAGCCACTCAGTGGGGCACTCTGGAATTTTATTTTTATCCAGGGAGACAAAGGTTTAGTTTGATTTTGGGATTTTTCCCATAAGATATGATACCTACGTATACTTATGAAAGGAATCATAACCCTCGTAGTTTGTTTCCACTAAATGGGACACATCATACCTTTTAAGGTCATGTGATAAAGACCTCTAAGTGGAAGGTGATTAGTTGAAACTTAGTGTGGGACTTATGCTGAAGCAGCCCAAGGAACTTGGAAAGGATATGGGTTTCCAAGTAGGATCAGACCCTATTGGGAATATGGCCCAAGGAGAACATGGTTGATTTAAAGTGTTGTATTTGAACCTCAAGGAGGCTTCCTACATAACCCATATAAATTGGAATCAAAGCACACGTAGTTCGATAAATCTCATAGGAAAATATAGTCCTTTGAGATAGATGAGTTTGGGATTACATCCTCAAAAGGATGCCTTGGTGATTTGAGGATTGAATTTGGGGATTACTCCTAAGGTGGATTCCCAAATTAGGGGAATTATGGTTGGATTCTTGAAGAGAACATCCAATCATTTTGGGCCACGAGAAGGCTTCCTATGTATCCCGATTATGATGGGAATCAGAGTTTTTGTAGTATTAGATTGTGAAAATGTTGTGATCATGACAAATATCTAAGCCCACGTGAGTCATGCTTGGTGTGAGAAACAAGAGAATGTCAAAGATTCAACAAATGCATTCACACTTTCAAAATTTTCCTCCTTCGTTAGTAGAAGTGGGTACGTCGACCATGGAAGAGGGCGAGGCGACGATCCTTCCCTCTGTTCTATTTACATTGGACAAGGATCAAATGTAAGGAGGAAGGGATGAAGGTGAGGGGATTATTCCAGGATGGCTGCCCTAAAATTGATCCTGGTAGGAGAGGGAGACATATCCTTTATTTAAAAGGAATAAAAGTAGGTGTGAATAGTACCTTCCCTACTAGAATTTGAGGTCTCTGAATAATAAGGGCGAGGACGAGGCCCAAACCCTTATTCTCAGAACCGAGAACTTTCCAACACTGTTTCTAGGAGAAAGTTCCATGCGAATGTGGATATAAAAACCCATAGACTCTCAATTAATCCAAACCCTATTATGAAAAAAATGTTGGAAACCTCTGACTGTGGAAAAACAAACCCAAATAGTAGACAGACTAATGTGCCTTTCCCAAAGGTTTGATAGGTCAGGAGGTTTTGGTAGACGTCTCAACAAAATCCCTTTCATACAATGGATCCAATGAAGAATAAGCCTTTCCATGAATAGATGAGGAAGGCTTGATGGCTTTTAGACAGAAGAGAGTGAAGAGAATAAGTGAATCAAAGAGGGGTTCCCAAGTAGAGAAGGGCATGAAAGTATGGGAGCACAAGTACACTTGGGCGACCCGATGTTCACTTAAGAGATGAACAACCTATATGTTAATACTTGGGTGAGACCTTTCTAAAGCCTTCAAGAGTATTCATAGGTGATCCACGAAGTGGGGTGCTCAAGTTTCTACGAGAGGAATGGGAGGCTTGCAAGTATTTCTGACTTGGGGAGCTTGAGAGATTTAAGTGTTCAAGTGTCAAGGTTTTCAAACACTAAAAGGGATTAATTCCAATGATCCTACCGTGAATCCTCCACTCAAGGTGTTGAATAACTACCTTGAAAGTTTCAAAAGACTAGGGAGAAGTACTAGGGTGATGAGAGCAACAATTGGGCTTCAAGGAAATTCGTCCATACTAATGGGGGCCCCAAGGGTCAATCTATAGGCAAATAAGTGAACTTGGGTGAAATGAGTTGGGTGCAGAAGTTACTTGCACACCAGATAGGAGTGTTCAAGTAGGTTTCACAACATATTTGGGCACGCAAATCGGCTACACGCCACCAGTGTTTTGGCTTGACTAAGGCGATTCAAAATTCATGCCTTTGAAAATCTTGATTTTTGTTCATGTATTTTCCTATTTTATTTATAAGGGTATTCCCTTTGTCATTTTTAGTCTCTGTTATGGAATGGAGTTTCAGAAAATTCCCCCCACCCTCAGAATTGGATCTGAAATGAAAATAGGATCCTATGTTGAGGTAAAGTAATGAAGAAGAACGATAAGGGAAATGGGGCGCACAAGTATTCGGTTCTCAAGTAGACTTGGGTGCACAATTTAGAAATGCGTAAGATTTCTAGTGCACAGGGTGATATTCGTCGCTTATATATAACGACTTAACTTCCTTGAAAAGTTTCACAACATTCAAATTCTCAGCTCTCAACACTCAAGTCTTCTATTCAGATTCTTCTGTTTCTCCTCACTTCCTCTGTATATTTTTTAGGTACGCACCATAAGTGGGGCACTAGACTTGAGCACCGATATATAATTTTGCACCATGGTTAAAACTTGTGTACCTTAATTCCTTTTCCATTCTTTTGTAAAAAAAATGAACATACTTTTAAAAGATGATATCTATATTTTTGTAGGTTCAATGGCTCCAAAAAGAATTGGAACTGCTGATGAGCTCGCTAGCAATAGGATTGATTACATGATGATTGTTGTTGGTCATGATTACTTCGATGTTTGTGAATCCATTCTTCCAGAATTAGAAAAATATTTGAAGAAGTATCATTTCAACTTTCCTAAAAGCACCTATCTACCTTTGTATAGTTATAGTCATTTTCAGGATGCTAATATTCCATATCCAAATAACTATGTCCCACATTCTTAGCTTCAGAATTACACCAAATTCTCGCCAGCCAATGTTTCTGTTGGGGGCTCATTTTCCTATGATATGACAGTAGAGAAAACTCATATTATGAATCATAAACTGTGTGCTCCAGATTTGAAGGAACACACACCCGAGCTGCAGCCACACTGTTATTCATCCATCTTTTGAGATTCTCAGATAGATCAGTCCAAGGGTTGGAAGAAAAGTTGGGATTTCTTCCCAGGAGGAGGTGTAAAACCCAGATGATTGTGGGCATACTAGGTGAGAAATACATATGGATAATTTGTAGATTATTTGATAATTGTCGAGATTAATGAAGCTATATGGGTTGGAAACACCTATGTATATAATAATAATGATTCCGTGTCAGATTTATGAAGTCAGTGGAGCCTAGAGACCAATTCCATCCATTTAACACATGGAGAGGTAGGTATCATCTTGTGGGATGTTTACCAAATTTCTGTAGCTCATATCCTTGGAGACATGTACGATGAGTTTATTCCTCCCAAGGTGACATGGAATGACTCAAAGAAGACACCATATTTGGCTGGTGAGTTGATAAAAATATTTAACAAACTCAAGAATTCAATCACTGTGAAAAATCACACCTGGAGGGAAATTTATCTAGAGGAATGGAGGAAATATTTTTGATAAAGAAGAAGGAAAAGGGGCCCACTTACACCCACCCAACTAGCTATCCAAGGGCAGAGAAGAGAGGCAATCCTGACACCTTTTAGACGACATTGGAGAAGGGAGAATTTGAAATATAGGGATATGATATCATCCCAAAAATTCCTATAAAGACACATCTGGAGGGTTTCTTAACCATGTTTCTCAGTGTATATTTATTACTAGTCCGAGACTCCAAAGGAGGTGTGAGGCTGGGAAAATTTGTTATTATAGCTAAGCTGGTAGAGAAAAGGATGGTAGGGTTGGATAGTATTGTCTTGGCTAAGATTCATAGGACTTTACTGCATATTTACAAAGGAAAATCTCCCTTTAGAATATCTAGGCCATTCCAAGTGTTTTGGTGATGGATTGTTACTCACATTAGAACTTACGTTGTACAAAGTGGAGTACAGGTTTTTGGAAGTTCTTTCAGACCGTCTTTTTAGCCTATTTCTGGTATTTCAACCTTGTCTTTGAATGCTTATGACAACAAGGTTAGATTGAGCATGCATATGGAATTTCATTTCTTCCTTATGAGAATCTACCTACAGGGAAATTGTTGATGATGGTACTGCCTGTTTGGAACTAAGGGCATATATGCTAGCCTGCAGAGATGGTGTGTTGTCCATCAGAATAGATGGAGAAATCATATGTGGGGACTATTCTCCTTATAGATTTTCACATCAATTCCAATGTCTACAACATAATACTATATCCCTTACCTTGAATTTTAGATTAGAGCAACACCCAATGGTTTCCCGACAACTATGGTTGTTGACATCTGTAGAGAAGGCTGGGGAAAATTTTAATTTACCCATTGTAGATGCAGTTTGTAACGCCCCGACCCTAGTTGCCTAGAGTCGGTGCATTATTACATAACATTGGCATGATCACAAGAAAGATCAAATCTCGAAAGACCGATTGGTTTAGTAGCCTTGGAAACACTAGATATATTCATAAGTTTTACATTACATCATAAAATGAAAAACTACTACAACAACATAATGTCTCCATAATCTACACTACTATCCCCTCATAATATCCCTGCAGGTCATTCATAATTTACTTCTTCACATCCTGGGGAAAAATAAAACATAGAAAAGGGGTGAGCTCAAATGCCCAGTAAGGATAACAATATAGCGGAAACTTTCATAAATAAGAATAAACATTTAAGGCAATGCATTACTAAAACAAAAGCCTTTTAAAATTGAACTTCAACATGGTATGGCAAAAGTAAAATGAAATAATTCCATTTACTTATTCACATGGATATTCTATTAATCGAATAATCACATGCAAAAATCAATAACCACTTTCATAATGTTGGAATGCATAATGCCAGACTATCATAACCACATAGCCAAGGCCTCGTGCCAAGGCTACAAATAAGATTTTGTCAAGGCCTTGTGCCAAGACACTAGTTTGTCTCATGAGACCTACCGATGCATCGAGGAGCTATAGCGGGCTCCACCCGTCACTTATTAAGTCCAATGCATTCCCATATGAAAAGGTTTAAACATAACATAAACATTCGTATTAAAACTAGCATACGAAATGTCAATACTTTCACCATAAACTATGAATGGTATAAAAATAGAACATCCACAGTCAAACATATCACAAAACCTTCAATACAATATAGAAGTTTTGTATCATAATAAATCAACTTCAAATAATCTTAAAATCCATCAAAGGATGCTGACATAGATGAAATCAAAATTCTTTTTAAAGAAATATCTCCTTTTATTTTGAAATCATTTAAGATCCATATAAAATAAAACATTTTCTTTGAAAATATTCTTATAAACTTGTAAGATAAGCTTTGAAGATTTTATAACGGCGGAAAATAGCCGCACCCGCCGTATAAGTTAAAAAAAAACATTCTTACCTTAATTCTGTCGAAAAGGTTAAAAAGGACCTTGTTTTGAAAACGACGGAAAGATTCCTCTTATAAAAAGTCAAAAAGGGTATAAATGACTTTAAACCATATTCTTGTAAATAATAAAAATGTTTTGAAATACATTTTGAAGAAACATGGATGTGGATGATAACGAGGTCCCAGTAGATAATTATGTATAAACAACCTTGGATAATGAAGAGGTTGTGAAGTAAACCCTTACCTTGTACTTTTCCTTGGTTGTGGTAGGTTAACCTCCTGTATAATGGTGAAATAATTGTTATTAAATTATACAAGAATCATATACATTAATATGATATCATATATGATCTTTTAATATTGATTTGATAATAATATCTTAGTATTATCGTTGTTTCGGGTGTTAACTTACTTGTTTTCTTTCATATGTTTTGTTATGTAAGACATGTTTGTAAAGGATAGGTTGTATATTATTCATATCCAGAATGATATCAAGTCCTTAAACATCATTTTTAAATAATAAAATGATAATTATGCTTTAATGGTTACGATGGAGAATGAATCTCATCGCGTTCGTGGAGACGGTAGTCCGTACGTACGCACGAGCGACAATATCATTCTTTTGATATTAAAATAATATATAAATGGATGGTATATCATATATACAGAATCATTAACATGTTATATTTATTATTTACATGAGTTACACATCATTATTATACCCATCCAAATAATATTATATTGAATAACAATTACACCACGACGTGGAGACGGTAAGCCGTACGTACGCACGTATGGTGACATGTTATTCAAAGGGTGGATAGAATAATGAATATGATTGTACCATATTTATAATAACATCACAGTATATGTGAGATACTGGAGTTATTATTTCAGAATGGTAAGAACAAAGGAAGAAGAAGTGGAAGAAGAAATGAACTTAGAAAAGGGTGGTGAGATCATTACCTCTTCTTCGGGTTCTTCCTTTTGATTTGATCAAAAGGGCTCCTTAGGTTGGCTTTCTGATCAAACTAAGGCCTCTAGGTTGTATTGAGGGATGTTGGGAGAGTATTTGGGCAGAGTTTGGCCGAACCAAAAGGCTTTAGAGGTGTGAAGAAATGAGAAGGAGGAGTGCCCTTTTATAAGAGGGGTGAGGGGCACCTTTGGAAAAGCTAGAAATATTAATTTATAATAAATTCATATTCGGTTTATAAAGGCTCCAAAGTTGACTATTCAAAGGATGAGGTGGGGATAGGTCGAAAACAACTCATCCAATAGAATTTAGACAGGTTTGGGTACTTATATTAACCTTATCTTTAAGTATTAACTCTAAGTTAATTAGTTTCACTTTTACAATGTCTCTTTGTATTTTTATATAATATGGCTAATAAACTTACTATATACATACAAGCGACCCCCAAGTGGTCCATTAATGAGGAAACTATAATAATATAAGTCTCTTGGCCGATCCTTAGATTTTTAGGAATTTAATATCAATTAATAATATAATATTTGTTTTAAGAACTCTTTTATGTCAATTTTGACACTATTCAATAGTTGATTTTTTTGAAACTCCTAACAGATTGATTACTTCGAACAAAGTCAATTAAATCAATCCTAATATATCATATTATCATAGAAAATTAGTGTAATTTATTAAAAGTTTCATATTATATTTATTTGGGTATTTATAATATTAATTATGTTAATTTTTTACTATTTTAGTAATTACTGCATCATCATTGTGTCATAAATAAAATAAATTATTTAATGTCTAAAAATTATAAATAAACTATCATTATGTAGGAAATCGTTTTAGCTTTCTAATGAATATTTACAATCGAAAATCCAACATGTATAACCCTATGTAAAAATTGTTCTTCTAAAAGATATATGCTTGTGTCATTTTTGTATTCATTTTAACTTAATTAAAATAAAGTGTCATTATCACTTACAAGTGGATCCATGGGGTCCCAAAATTGACACAAAGATGCCCATGGTCAACCATGTATCAACCAATAGGGTTAAGACACGTTTTAGGGTAATTTTGTATTATTATAATATTATTTTTTTAACCCTTATTTACCGGATTTACCCTTTAACCATGGTAAATAAAATATTTACCGCAGTAATTATTCAAAATGTGTAAAAATAAAAGTTACCTATTTACACAATTTGAACATCCTAATTCCAAATATGGAATCCATTTTCCTAAATTCAAAACACAGAAGTGGCAGAAATTAATTTAAAATTAATTCCCGCTGTCAAAACAAAAAGCGTGTTTTTAAGAGATAATAACTATCAAAAGATTGACACTTGTTTATGTTCGGTTTAATTGTAAAATTATGTCCAATGATAAACATTAAATTGAATGGTAAAAATATATTCTAAATATACTTTAAAACCACTCAAATTCATAATTTATCACTATTAATTATTTTGATTAAAAAAGTTGTTTTTAATTAAAATTTAGAAATTTTCACTATTCATCAAAATATGAAAGTTATCCGAAATGTACCAAAATTTCACCCTAGGCTAATTTTGATATTCCGAATCCAAAAATGAAGTCCATTTTGAAATATAGAATATATATGATTTCAAAAATTAGGTATTACTATTCACAACGGCTAGTTTAATTAGTTGTGGTGTGTGTTAGAACTCGAGGTTGCGTACAACACACGCTATCGCATTATTCAAAGGGAAACGTACCGTAGAAGCTTGGGGTGTTACATTCTCCCCTCCTTCAAATAATTGCGTCCTCGCAATTTCTAGGGTATTACTGCATAAAAAGACTCGGGTGGTTCTTCATCATAAGTTCCTCGGGTTCCCACGTTGCCTCTTCCATCTTATGATTCCTCCACAAAACTTTTACCAGACGCGTCGTCCGGTTTCTCAGCACTTGTTCTCTCGTATCAAGAATCTTGATGGGCTCTTCGCAATAGGAAAGATCGGGTTCCAGTTCTAATTCCTCATAGGTGAGTACATGCGTTGGGTCAGGCATGTATTTCCTCAACAGAGATACGTGGAACACATCGTGAACTTTGGAGAGACTTGGCGGCATTGCCAATCGGTAAGCTACAGCCCCAATTCGTTCTAGAATTTCGAAAGGTCCGATGTACCTGGGACTCAATTTACCTTTCTTACCAAAACGTATGACTCCCTTCCACGGAGATACCTTCAGGAAAACATGATCACCGACTTGAAATTCCAAATCCTTCCTTCGATTATCGGCATAGCTCTTCTGCCTACTTTGAGCTGCTTTGATGTGATTTTGGATTACTTTCACCTTTTCCACCGTTTCCTCCACCAGTTCTGGGCCTACAAGTTTTCTTTCACCAACGTCATCCCCACAGGTTGGTGTACGACATCTCTTTCCGTATAACGCTTCATATGGTGCCATCTGAATACTCGAATGGAAGCTATTGTTATAGGAAAATTCTACCAGAGGTAAATATTGATCCCACATACCCTGAAAATCAAGTGAGCAAGATCTCAACATGTCTTCTAAGGTTTGAATAGTCCGTTCTGATTGTCCGTCTGTCTGAGGGTGGTAAGCAGTGCTCAAATGAAGTTCAGTATCCAGGGATTTCTGAAGACTTTTCCAGAATCTTGAAGTAAAACGGGGATCACGATCAGAAACAATCGATAGGGGTACACCATGAAGTCTCACAACTTCATTAATGTATAGTCTTGCTAGACGTTCCAGGGGTAGATCTTCTCTTATAGCAAGAAAATGTGCTGACATGGTAAGACGATCAACAATAACCCATATTGCATCGTTCCTTCTAGAAGTCTTTGGTAGCCCCATGACAAAGTCCATCGTAATATTTTCCCATTTCCACTCCGGTATGGGAAGAGGTTGCATGACTCCTCCAGGCTGTTGCCTTCCAGCTTTCACTTGTTGACAAACCATACATCTTGATACAAAATCAGCAATCTCCCTCTTCATGTTGTCCCACCAAAAATGTTCCTTCAAATCTCTATACATTTTGGTGCTCCCAGGGTGTATAGAGAAATTGGAACTATGAGCATCATCCAGCAATTCCCTTTTTAGATCAGGTATATTGGGAACACAAAGTCTCTTTCCAAATTTCAAAGTTCCATCTTCATACACAAAGTCTCTCAATCTCCCATCATTCACAGCTTTAATCTTCTTCTGAAATTCTTCATCATCAGTCTGAGAACTCTTAATCCTTTCTAGTAAAGATGGTTTGGCAACCATTTGAAAAAGCATTGATGTTTCACCTTCCCTGGTTATTCCCATGTCCATCTTCACTAGATCCATGAAAATTGGATCCCTTTCAATTCTCATCATGTTCAGAACTCCATGGTCTTTTCTGATCAAAGCATCTGCCACCTTGTTTGCCTTCCCCGGGTGGTAGTGTATCATACAATCATAATCCTTGAGTAATTCAAGCCATCTCCTTTGCCTCATGTTGAGTTCTTTTTGTGAGAAAATATACATCAAACTCTTGTGATCAGTATAAATCTCACATTTTTCACCATAGAGGTAGTGCCTCCATATCTT
This sequence comes from Viscum album, assembly GCA_963277665.1. Classification (NCBI taxonomy): domain Eukaryota; kingdom Viridiplantae; phylum Streptophyta; class Magnoliopsida; order Santalales; family Viscaceae; genus Viscum; species Viscum album. The sequence goes on from OY728142.1 coordinate 1,498,518,870, forward strand.
CAAAGCAAAGATCACAGCTGCTAACTCAAGATCATGAGTAGGATAGTTTTGTTCATGAATTTTCAACTGTCGTGATGCATAGGCAATAACTCTATCATTCTGCATAAGGACACAGCCAAGTCCTTTCTTTGATGCATCACTATAAATAACGAACCCATCATTCCTCGATGGTAGAGTCAATATAGGAGCATTGACTAATCTTCTCTTCAGTTCTTCGAAACATTCTTCACACTCTTTTGTCCAAACAAATTTAACCCCTTTACGTGTGAGCTTCGTTAATGGGTTAGCCAATCGGGAAAAATTCTGGACGAAACGTCGATAATAACCTGCCAAGCCAATAAAACTACGTACCTCAGTTATACTCGTAGGTGCTGGCCATTCTTGGATTGCCTTGGTCTTAGAAGGATCAACAGAGATTCCATCTTTAGAGACAATATGGCCAAGAAAAGAAATCTCCTGAAGCCAGAATTCACACTTGCTAAACTTTCCATATAATTCATGTCTCCTCAGAGTCTTCAAGATAATGCGCAAGTGATTTTCATGATCTTCATAGGTTTTGGAGTATACCAATATATCATCAATAAATACTACCACAAATTCATCGAGATACTCCTTGAAAACTCTATTCATCAGATCTATGAATACAGAGGGTGCATTGGTCAATCCAAACGGCATTACAGTAAACTCGTAATGCCCGTACCTGGTTCGAAATGCTGTCTTCGGAATGTCTTCCTTCTTTACACACAACTGATGGTATCCAGATCGAAGGTCAATCTTTGAAAAGTATTGAGCTCCATGCAGTTGGTCAAATAAATCATCAATACGAGGTAGGGGATACTTGTTCTTTATCGTTATAGCATTGATCTCCCTGTAGTCGATACATAACCTCATAGATCCATCTTTCTTTTTAACAAAAAGAACAGGGGCTCCCCATGGAGAAACACTAGGGCGAATAAATCCCTTATTACTCAATTCCTCTAGTTGTTTCTTTAGTTCGACTAGCTCTACAGTGGCCATTCTATAAGGGGTCTTTGATATAGGCCTTGATCCAGGAATCAAATCAATAGAAAACTCAACTTCTCGTTCTGGAGGATGTCCAGGTAAATCTTCTGGAAATACATCTACAAATTCTTTCACAACAGGTACATCCTCTATTTGAACATTCCTTTCCTCACCGATAGTTACTTCATTCTCTTCCTCCCCAATAATTGAATTAAGTTGAGCTACTGGGGGTGGGTCTAAATAAGAATTAGGTGGTGACGATTCTGCTCTAAAAATAAGGTGCTCCTTATCATTATCATCATGAATCGTAACCTCTTTCTTCTTACAATAAATCTTCGCATCATAGTCCGAAAGCCAGTCCATACCGAGGATTATATCAAACTCAATCATAGGTATGACGATGAAATCAGCAGATAAAGAAAATTTATGTGCTCTAATGGGGACTGATTCACAAAACTTTGTTGCAACGATACTTCCCTTAGGAGTTTTAATTGACAACTCCCTTATTAAATCAAATTGGAAATATCTAATTTTCTTAGCAAACTGGGAAGATATGAAACAATGTGATGATCCAGAATCAAATAATGCATTTGCTAAACTTGAGGAAACCATTAAATTACCTGCCACCACGTCTTTCGGAGTTTCTACCTCAGCAGTAGTGATAGCATAAGCCTGGCCTTGATCCCTTGGCCTTTTCTGAGGTAAGTTCTCCTGACGCTTAGGACATGCATTTGCATAATGCCCCATCTCCCTGCAATTGTAGCACTGAACGTTGGTAGCTTCCTTCTTCCCCTTGCAATCATGAGCTTGGTGGCCTTTTTCACCACACTTGTAACAGACTCCCATTCCCTTCAGGCAAGCACCGGGGTGTTTCTTCCCGCACTTACCACAAGATGGATATTCAACCTTTCCCTTCTTCCCCTTATTTCCATTCCCAGATTGATCAGCAGGTCTCTTCTTCTCTTGCTTTGCTTTAAAGTCATAAGACTTAGAGAATTCCTTTTCGGTCTTGATAGCACATGAGACAATGTCTTCGTACGATGAAAAGGATTGTGAGACTAATGCTCGACGGAGAAATGGTTTTAACCCATCAAAGAAACGATCAATCTTACTTCTTGGGTTGCGAATATAATCACCAGCGTACCTCGCTAACCTTGTAAAGTTAGCCTCATACTTTGTGACATTCTCATCCTCCTTTTGTCTCAGACTCAGAAATTGTCTTTCCATATCTGCTCGATGGTCGCGAGGAAAGTATTTTTCTAAAAACAGATCTTTGAACTCCCTCCATTCCATGTTTGATACTTCATCATCTTCCTTCATGTTTTGAATCAATGACCACCATTGATCAGCATCTCCAGTGAGGCGGTAAACTGCCATGGTAACTTTTTCCCTTTCACTACTCCCCAAAGCCTGAAATATTTTCTCTAGGGAAAATATCCATTGCTCAGCTACTAAGGGATTTGTACTCCCATTGAACGTTGGTGGTTGTTGTCTCATGAATCGATCTAACATTGATCCTCCACGCTGCGGATCAGGGTGCTCCATACGGGTAAGGTTATTATTCATAACCTGAGTAAGTTGTCCCAGTATGGTGATTAGCTGATCAGCACCAGTTGCATCACCAGCCCCACTATAATTATCTTGAGCAGGAGGGCAATCCCTACATGGAGTGCGTGCATTGATACGGTTTCCATTTCTTCCACTAGGCGCCATTTCTAAACAATGGCATAAACTAGATCAGTTTATGAATCAAAATACAAAATCCCATACTTATAAAACACTTAACATAAATTGAACTATTTATGGATATAATCCATAATCATAAATATGTTTTCTTTGAGGAAGTATATACTCATAAACCCTTCATAATGATTTGTAAAGAAAGTGAGAGTTATCCTAAGCATATCCCCCGGTAGTGTCGTAACCAAGAGTGCAGCAAGGCCCGTTGTCGTGCACCAGTTCCCGTTCGAGTCTAGCTCAAAGCGGTGTTTTCGGGTTTTACCCCTAGGTACATCTGTGCCAGAGCCGCCTCTACCTGCTCGTATCCAGACAGGGATGTATTGCTCGGAAAACTCACAAAATCTCTACAATACCAAAATTCTAGGAAGTTCTTCTATACTAATCCTCAAAGTTCATCTTAGGTCTACGTGCTCTAATCAGAGTTTATCTAAATCTAGTTTCCAAGGTTTGTACTAAACTTCCTCTGATACCAACTGTAACGCCCCGACCCTAGTTGCCTAGAGTCGGTGCATTATTACATAACATTGGCATGATCACAAGAAAGATCAAATCTCGAAAGACCGATTGGTTTAGTAGCCTTGGAAACACTAGATATATTCATAAGTTTTACATTACATCATAAAATGAAAAACTACTAAAACAACATAATGTCTCCATAATCCACACTACTATCCCCTCATAATATCCCTGCAGGTCATTCATAATTTACTTCTTCACATCCTGGGGAAAAATAAAACATAGAAAAGGGGTGAGCTCAAATGCCCAGTAAGGATAACAATATAGCGGAAACTTTCATAAATAAGAATAAACATTTAAGGCAATGCATTACTAAAACAAAAGCCTTTTAAAATTGAACTTCAACATGGTATGGCAAAAGTAAAATGAAATAATGCCATTTACTTATTCACATGGATATTCTACTAATCGAATAATCACATGCAAAAATCAATAACCACTTTCATAATGTTGGAATGCATAATGCCAGACTATCATAACCACATAGCCAAGGCCTCGTGCCAAGGCTACAAATAAGATTTTGTCAAGGCCTTGTGCCAAGACACTAGTTTGTCTCATGAGACCTACCGATGCATCGAGGAGCTATAGCGGGCTCCACCCGTCACTTATTAAGTCCAATGCATTCCCATATGAAAAGGTTTAAACATAACATAAACATTCGTATTAAAACTAGCATACGAAATGTCAATACTTTCACCATAAACTATGAATGGTATAAAAATAGAACATCCACAGTCAAACATATCACAAAACCTTCAATACAATATAGAAGTTTTGTATCATAATAAATCAACTTCAAATAATCTTAAAATCCATCAAAGGATGCTGACATAGATGAAATCAAAATTCTTTTTAAAGAAATATCTCCTTTTATTTTGAAATCATTTAAGATCCATATAAAATAAAACATTTTCTTTGAAAATATTCTTATAAGCTTGTAAGAGAAGCTTTGAAGATTTTATAACGGCGGAAAATAGCCGCACCCGCCGTATAAGTTAAAAAAAAAACATTCTTACCTTAATTCTGTCGAAAAGGTTAAAAAGGACCTTGTTTTGAAAACGACGGAAAGATTCCTCTTATAAAAAGTCAAAAAGGGTATAAATGACTTTAAACCATATTCTTGTAAATAATAAAAATGTTTTGAAATACATTTTGAAGAAACATGGATGTGGATGATAACGAGGTCCCAGTAGATAATTATGTATAAACAACCTTGGATAATGAAGAGGTTGTGAAGTAAACCCTTACCTTGTACTTTTCCTTGGTTGTGGTAGGTTAACCTCCTGTATAATGGTGAAATAATTGTTATTAAATTATACAAGAATCATATACATTAATATGATATCATATATGATCTTTTAATATTGATTTGATAATAATATCTTAGTATTATCGTTGTTTCGGGTGTTAACTTACTTGTTTTCTTTCATATGTTTTGTTACATAAGACATGTTTGTAAAGGATAGGTTGTATATTATTCATATCCAGAATGATATCAAGTCCTTAAACATCATTTTTAAATCATAAAATGATAATTACGCTTTAATGGTTACGATGGAGAATGAATCTCATCGCGTTCGTGGAGACGGTAGTCCGTACGTACGCACGAGCGACAATATCATTCTTTTGATATTAAAATAATATATAAATGGATGGTATATCATATATACAGAATCATTAACATGTTATATTTATTATTTACATGAGTTACACATCATTATTATACCCATCCAAATAATATTATATTGAATAACAATTACACCACGACGTGGAGACGGTAAGCCGTACGTACGCACGTATGGTGACATGTTATTCAAAGGGTGGATAGAATACTGAATATGATTGTACCATATTTATAATAACATCACAGTATATGTGAGATACTGGAGTTATTATTTCAGAATGGTAAGAACAAAGGAAGAAGAAGTGGAAGAAGAAATGAACTTAGAAAAGGGTGGTGAGATCATTACCTCTTCTTCGGGTTCTTCCTTTTGATTTGATCAAAAGGGCTCCTTAGGTTGGCTTTCTGATCAAACTAAGGCCTCTAGGTTGTATTGAGGGATGTTGGGAGAGTATTTGGGAAGAGTTTGGCCGAACCAAAAGGCTTTAGAGGTGTGAAGAAATGAGAAGGAGGAGTGCCCTTTTATAAGAGGGGTGAGGGGCACCTTTGGAAAAGCTAGAAATATTAATTTATAATAAATTCATATTCGGTTTCTAAAGGCTCCAAAGTTGACTATTCAAAGGATGAGGTGGGGATAGGTCGAAAACAACTCATCCAATAGAATTTAGACAGGTTTGGGTACTTATATTAATCTTATCTTTAAGTATTAACTCTAAGTTAATTAGTTTCACTTTTACAATGTCTCTTTGTATTTTTATATAATATGGTTAATAAACTTACTATATACATCCAAGCGACCCCCAAGTGGTCCATTAATGAGGAACCTATAATAATATAAGTCTCTTGGCCGATCCTTAGATTTTTAGGAATTTAATATCAATTAATAATATAATATTTGTTTTAAGAACTCTTTTATGTCAATTTTGACACTATTCAATAGTTGATTTTTTTGAAACTCCTAACAGATTGATTACTTAGAACAAAGTCAATTAAATCAATCCTAATATATCATATTATCATAGAAAATTAGTGTAATTTATTAAAAGTTTCATATTATATTTATTTGGGTATTTATAATATTAATTATGTTAATTTTTTACTATTTTAGTAATTACTGCATCATCATTGTGTCATAAATAAAATAAATTATTTAATGTCTAAAAATTATAAATAAACTATCATTATGTAGGAAATCTTTTTAGCTTTCTAATGAATATTTACAATCGAAAATCCAACATGTATAACCCTATGTAAAAATTGTTCTTCTAAAAGATATATGCTTGTGTCATTTTTGTATTCATTTTAACTTAATTAAAATAAAGTGTCATTATCACTTACAAGTGGATCCATGGGGTCCCAAAATTGACACAAAGATGCCCATGGTCAACCATGTATCAACCAATAGGGTTAAGACACGTTTTAGGGTAATTTTGTATTATTATAATATTATTTTTTTAACCCTTATTTACCGGATTTACCCTTTAACCATGGTAAATAAAATATTTACCGCAGTAATTATTCAAAATGTGTAAAAATAAAAGTTACCTATTTACACAATTTGAACATCCTGATTCCAAATATGGAATCCATTTTCCTAAATTCAAAACACAGAAGTGGCAGAAATTAATTTAAAATTAATTCCCGCTGTCAAAACAAAAAGCGTGTTTTTAAGAGATAATAACTATCAAAAGATTGACACTTGTTTATGTTCGGTTTAATTGTAAAATTATGTCCAATGATAAAAATTAAATTGAATGGTAAAAATATATTCTAAATATACTTTAAAACCACTCAAATTCATAATTTATCACTATTAATTATTTTGATTAAAAAAGTTGTTTTTAATTAAAATTTAGAAATTTTCACTATTCATCATAATATGAAAGTTATCCGAAATGTACCAAAATTTCACCCTAGGCTAATTTTGATATTCCGAATCCAAAAATGAAGTCCATTTTGAAATATAGAATATATATGATTTCAAAAATTAGGTATTACTATTCACAACGGTTAGTTTAATTAGTTGTGGTGTGTGTTAGAACTCGAGGTTGCGTACAACACACGCTATCGCATTATTCAAAGGGAAACGTACCGTAGAAGCTTGGGGTGTTACACAGTTAGCAGATTAACCATTTGGTATGCTAAAAACTAGGTTGTATCATACCCTGAAAGGGTATTAAATCATGCCATCCCCCCCCCCCCCCTCGAGTGGGGATAAAGAGAAGTAGCAGGAAGGAACCCCGTCGCTTGGAAGATAATTCTTCATCATCAGGGGATGACTTGCAAGAATCAGAGAATGGAGGTGATGATGCTCCAAATTCACCAAAGATACATTGATCCATATATAATCCTCCTACTAGAATAAAAAGAGCCACACCATCAATCCCTACTAAAGTTGTATCAAGTTGATCTAGTCACCACAATTCTGAAGAGTGACGAGTTCCATTTTCCAATCCTTCATCTGTGACTGCGGGTGCTGGGAAGAAACTCAAGTCCAGGGTTGTAAAATTCTCATCACAAACCTCAGACATACATTATGAATATATAGGACCGGTGGGTGTTCGAATATGGAAGAGTCTATACTGTGATGCTGAGTCCATGTGGATGGATATGTGCGAAGGAATTCATATTCTAGGAGTAGGGGATTTGCGGGCTTCTTCTGACATTCTTTTTAGGGACAATCCTAATGAGGTAAGGACCTACATTTGAGAGATGAAAATTCTCATATATTCCACTGATGACTCAATTCCTACCATAAAGTGGGTAAAGGAAATGATAGATCCTGGTACCACCAAAGGGATTAATCCTTCATTAGACAAAGAATGGCATGACTTTGTAGATCTTGAGGATGTAAGTTCCCTTTATTTTGTATCTTCATCCATTTTTCAACATTAATTTTAATCAAAAAATTGTTACTTAGGAGAAATTTTGTCTTAAATTACAGTTGGGTAAAGGAAACACAACTAAAATTCCTTCACCACAATATAGTTCTGGAGGCACTACTATAAGAGCTACTGGATCACCCCGTGAATTGAGAGAAATATCTCCAGGCCGATAGGCCATGGAGGAAAAAATAGAGAGGATACTGGGATCTCCAATACCTATCTTTATAGATGACGATGCAATACCTCCTAAAAAGATGAAGAACCAAAAGAATCAAAGAAATAATAACATGGTTAAGCTCTTTCTTAGCAGTGGTAAGTCTCCCAGATAATCATGAATTTTAGTTTTATTCATGAAAAAGTGTTTAAAATTTTTAAGATTACAAGGGATTATTCTATTTATTCTTTGAAAGAAACCATTGATAAGATTCAAGGATACATAGAAGGTGTTGATGAGAAAACACAAATTCCTATAAATCTAGTGGTTCCTAAAGATGCATTAAAGCAAAAGGAACCAACATCTTCCCACTACACAGCTTTGATTCCTACTATATGAGGAGAAGAAGCTTCTGGTAAATCAATAATATTTCATAAATAATCCAATGCAACAATAGATGACTTCCATTTTGTGACACTTTTAGGTTCATCACACACACCAGAACATCTGGAAACAATTGACATTGACGCCACAATTTTTGCTGAAGAAGCTACTTGGGGTAACAGGTTGCTAGAGGAAGGTTGTGAAATAAACATGCCAAGTGTTCCCATAGGTGAGACTAACCTAGGATCTGAGATATCATTGGATTAAATGATGAACCTTGTCATTTATTTTGAAGAACTATTATAACATGTCAAAATATCAAATGCTTTAGAATATTTTAAAGTTCCTTATATAGAATCAACAAGACAAGATTTCTCATCATTCGTCCTGTTAATCTTCTTATGATTAACTTGCTAGCCATGGTTGATTGAAATATGAAGTTCCATATAAAGAAACTGTAGCCACAATGGTACCTGAAGGAAGTGTTGATATTAACATCAACCCTACCTTCACAGAGACATTGGATCAAGTTATTCTTGAGGCAGCAGGTCTTCATGAGTTTCACTCTGAAAATCCAAAGGATATTAAAGATAACACTCCTCAACTAGAGACATCAAATAAAATTGATGAAATTGAGAACATTGGGGAGGATTCTTCTTGAGATACTAACCTACTTCTAGGTAAGATATACTGCTATTTTTATGACATTCACTTTTATTATTTCTTAAATATAACTATGATTCTTGAATTACCATACAAGGATATCAACTTCAATGGCTAGGTCTAGAGGTGAAGCCTCTGTATTAGCCCAAACAACATTTGAAGGTTGAGAAACCATTGTACAAGAAGGAATAGAGTAGGGAACTTCTTTAAGTGCATTATTCCAGGAATATACCCCTCCTTATGATAGTGATTCTGAATCGGACCTAGAACTGCAGATGGATCTTCGTCTTTCCTGTCGCAAAGCATGAAAAAATATCTATAATATAATATCTGAGATGCCCCTTGAAAAACTGCCTTCAAGAATTCCATGACATTAATCTATGTTTATCACACTAGAATTTGGGAGTTTTGAATAATGTGAAAATCATATTGCAGTGAAAGAGATTATCCAGAGGAGGGAGCAAGAGAAAAAGCTTCAACAAAACTTGATAGAATCCAAACTGTTTATCAAAATTGAAGAGTTCCAAGCAGCACTGTCCCAAGCTAAGGATAATCATAATCAAAAGTTGAAGGGCTGACACAAACAATTAATGAAAAGACTATCCAACAATTGTGCCTTCAACAGGAGTTAGATATCATTACAAGGTAGCTTGACCAACTTCATAGCTCATTAGGAGAAGTCCAGAAGGAAGGAGAAAAAGCCATCACAGATGCTAAAGAATTACTTCATCATGATAAAGAGAGCGAGGATGGTCAGATAAACAAACTTCAACAAGCAGTTGATGGGGCTTAGGAAGCTGTTAAACAAATGAGGAAATACGTAGAAAGCCTTTCGTATTTTTTTTAAGAGAGAGATTCCAATTTGTGGATTCTTCTCTGTAAAAAAAATTCATAAATGAAAAGTATTTTTTCTTTAATCATTTATGTTTTCATTTTCAATAATTGATTTTGTTTTACTTAGGCCATTGGGCCCAGTAAGCATAATGGGATAATATTTAGGGTCAAAATAGCTTTGACCATAAACTTTGAATTAGATCCCAAACAAAACTACATGGCTAAGAATTTATTTAATATTCTATAAATATTTCCAAGGGTAATCATGAGTCATGAATTTTATGGTCACCAAATCTAAAAATTGTATCAACATAAGGGCAGTCTCTTCCAAGAATGAAGTTACCATTACTTGACAAACCCATTATGGGGACTGTATTATGCAGAGGCAACTAGGGCACATTCTACATATCCAAATAGTGGAATCTTTTGATTAACAGACCTGTTATGTGGGAAAATTATGCAAGGCCTCCTAAGAGAACGTGCTGCATAGTAACGCAAAATATTTCTTTGAAGTTTAACATTTTGATGTTGATAGATAAGGGGGAAAAGATTTGGATGACTCAAGACCACGGTAGGTGGTTTTTCCAAGAAAATGATTTTTAAGAATGAAAAAGGGATATTTTAGATCAACATAAGTCATGATTAAGAAAACCATCTCTATACAAATTTGGTGTATGAGTAATGGTTAAAATTTATCAGAAAGGGGAATTTATGACATCATACTGTGCAGTTTTAAGTCATGCAATAAAGACATTGTATTGTGCTGTTTAAAGTCTTGAAATGAGGACGTTGTATTATGCAGTTTAAAGTCTTAAAATGAGGATGTTGTACTGTGTAGTTTAAAGTCTTGCAGTGAGGATGTTGTAATGTGCAGTTTAAAGTCTTGCAGTGAGGAAATTGTACTGTACAGTTTAAAGTCTTACAGTGAGGATGTTGTGTGGATTTAATTTAAGGTCTTTAGCTTTGACCAAATGTATGATAAAACTATCCCAATTTCTTGATAATTTGTTTAGCAACATACTATCATATTTAAGTATGGAAGGGAAAATTATAAACTATGATTTGGGAATTTATGGAATTGGGTAATGATATGGGAAAGAGGGATAAAAGCATTAGAGGAAGTCTTTTCCAAGAACAAAGTTATCATTACTTGAAAAACCCGTTATGGGGGTTGTATTATGGAGAGCCAACTAAGTCATATACTGCATAGCCAAATAGTGGAATCTTTTGACTGACAATCCTATCATGTGGGAAACTTATTCAAGGCCTTTTAAGGGCATGTGCTGCATAGTTAGGAAAAAGATATTTTTTAAGTTTAACGTTCTATTGCCAAAAGACGAAGAAAGTTTATGGAGATTCAAATTTTCTGAAGCATAGAGTTTAGTTTACGGAGAAAGGTACCTGAATATGGAGAGGGTATTTCCAACCAAGATGTCCAAACAATTGGAGGAATAATATTTTTACGAAGGTCTAACCCAAATGTAAGAGATATGGTATCTGCAGTTTTAGTTCATACAACTAGGACCAGAAATGGAAACAATATATAATATGTGGCTAAGTGATTTCAAGGTTATTTCATAGTGCATCAAACACATGGTGAGGGAAATGTGTAAACTATGGTCTTGAAGATTTTTAGATTGTGAGAAAGATAATAGGACAAGTATACTTCAATGGATGTTTTAAAATACAACATCTTGTATATTGTCATCAAAGATTAAAGGGAACTAAGATAATATAACCAAGAACGAAGTTACCATTATTTGAAAAAACCATTTTGGGGGTTGTATTATGTAGATCCAACTAGATCATATGCTGAATATCCAAATAGTTACATCTTTTGACTAACATGACTGTTATGTGAGCAACTTATGCAAGGCCTCCTAAGGGCACATGCTGCATAGTCAGACAAAGGAGATCTCAGGTATTAGAAACTCTATCACCAGAAACCATACGAAAGATTATGAGGATCTAGAAATATTCAAGATTAAGAGTGTGAAATATGGAAGGGGGTTTTTCCCAATGCATATGAGAAATATTTGAACCAATATTGGAAATGAGTTTCATGTCCTTTACATAGATCTAAATCATATGTAAAATGGAGACTTTGTTTGTTTCCTCTGAATAAATATTATGATGTGCAGTTTAAAGTCATGCAACTAGGACATTATACTGTGCAGTTTTAAGTCATGAAGTGAAGACATTAATAATCTCATAATAAATTGAGACACATTATTTCTATAAAGAATCCATTTACCCAATTCCTAATCCCATGTGATCTATGCTCGGTGTGAGAAATAAGGAGTAGTAAAGGTTTCTTTTACAGCGCAAAGGTGACGCATTTGAAGAATAGGGATGCTATATTTCCATGCAGTTTAATGTCATGTGAATAGGACATGGTGATGACCTGATATGAAAGGAAAATACATATTTTAACTAGTTTAAGGGATAACACCCAAGTGTCACTATATGTCTTTCTGGGGAAATGATCAAGTCATACATAATTCTTAAAACATTTACTATGCATATTTGATTCTTATATAAGAAATAAAGGGTTTTTTATCATGATTGGGCCCAATATTAGAGATCTATACGTCTCTATGTATCTCAAAATAAATGAGAATCAAGCCATACATAGTTCTTTAAATAATCATTCCTCACGCTAATCGAGTTTGACATGTAGAATGGGGGGTTTTGACACATTCTGAGAGAATGGTTAATCTTAAGACATAAAATGGTATAAGGACCAAATCATATATCTTAAGGAAACACTCTATATATATATGATTCAGATATAGGAGGAGAAAAGAAAATAAGAAGATTTTGTGATTGTGTATGGGAAAAAAATTAGATATTTATGTGTATCTAAATATCACATTGAAAATGAAAATCAAGTCATACGTAGTTCTTGAAACATAGTCCCTATATAGATCTAACTCAGACATAGGAAAGAGAGGGACTCATGTACTACTAAGGAGTAGTGATGTTGTCAATGATGTTTGTTTATGGAAGTTTATAATGTCAAATAGAGAGAACGTTAGTTGTAAAAATGATGGCATGCAGTTTAAAGTCATGCGACAAGGAAAAAGATGTTACACATTTTAATGTTATGCAGCATGGATGCTAACGGTTGTTATAAAGTTTAATGTCTTGTAACTAGGAAATGGGGGATATGAAGTTTTAAGTCTTGCAGCAGGGAAATTGCACTGTATAGTTTAAAGTCTTGCAGTGAGGACTATTAGTACAAAACTACACAAAGTATTTATTCAAAAATATCTCATTGGTTGGAGTTGTGATAAGCTCTCCATCCATTGACATTAAGGCATAGGCTCTATTTAAATAGACATTATGTATGGAATATGGTCCTTCCCACTTTGGATCAAGTTTTGGAGGTTTCTGTCCTGATATCATTGGAGTCCTAAGGACCAATACCAATTCTCCTTGAAGGAATGAACAAAGGCAAACTTTTTTATTAAAAGCTCATGTTATTCTGTTCTGATATACTTCTAGATGATGAAAAGTATGTAATCTTTTCTCGTCTAATCTTTCCAACTCATCAAACCGTTTCTAAGACCTTTCATCTGTAGAAAACTGATCGCAGATTGTAACTCTCAGTGAAGGAAATTGTATTTCAATTGGATAAACTGCTTCGGTTCTATATACCAATGAATAAGGAGTTTCCTAGGAAGCAGTATGGGTTGTTGTTCGATAAGCCCATAAAGCATTCAAAATTTTATCAGGATGTGATTTCTTATCTTTATCCACCATCTTCTGGAGTATATTCAATAGGGTCTTATTGAAGGCCTCTATCTGTCCATTGACCACAACATGATAGCGAGATGAATGGTTGGACTTGATATTATGTTCTTAATACAACTTTTTTACTTCAACAGAACAAAAATTGGTGCCATTGTACATCAAAATAGTATAAGGGACAACAAATCTGGTGACGATATTAGTTTTGACAAAACAAATAATGATTTTGTCTTCGACTTCCTTGAGAGGTATTGCCTTAGTCCATTTAGAGAAGATGTTAGTAGTAGTGAGAATATACTTAAACTGCTTAGTCGTGGCTGGAGGATAAGGTCTTACTACATCCATTCCCCATGTAGAAAATGGCCTAGAGTATTTAGATATATGTAGAAACTCTTGGGGTTGATGAATGAAGTTAACATGCACTTGGCATGGATGATTTTTTTTAGTGGAATCTGTACAATCCTACATCATTGAAGGCCAAAAGTATCCAAGACATCAGATCTGATCAGAAAGTCTATGCCCAGATTGGTGGGAACCAAAAGCTCCTAAATGTAATTTTTTCATGACAGCTGTGGTCTCTTCTCCATTAAGGCATTTGAAGATAATTCCATCAAAGTCTCTCTTGTAAAGGATCTTTTGGTGGTCTAAACTATCATAAAGAGTAAAATTGGCCACTCGTTGCCAAATCTGTTCTTTCTTAGCCCTATTTGGTAGAAGTACTGCATTTTGATGATATTCCATAATGGATGTTCTACATACTGTGGTATGACCATATTGTTCATATATAGGGAAAATTTTATCAATCTATTCCATTCTAGTTTGAACAAAAGGTGAGACCACATGACGATGGGTTATGCTGATAACTGTCTCATCCTGATTTGGATCTACCAAGGCTGTATCTGCATTATCCAGTGCATCTTCTTGGGCATTTTGTGATCACGGAACATAAGACAATGTCTGCTCGGAGGTAAATTCAGCCATTAACCTTCATACGTAATCACACAAAGAAATTAATTCCTCTTTTTTGATAGAATATTCCCCATTGATTTGAATTATTACCAATTCTAAATCACCTTTTACTTTTAAATTATCCATTTGAACTTTAAGGGACAATTACAAACCTATGATGAGAGCTTGATATTTTTATTCATTGTTGGTACCACCTTCCAAAAATAGGAAAGAATAAGGAAATACTGCCTTTTTTGGGGAAATAAGGAAAATTTCTAATCCAACCTTGTTGAGTTTGGGGTTTTACATTATCTTTCCTATTGGAATTCTGGAAGCACCATCAAAATACATTTCCCATGTTTGGGAATTATCTTGAATAGAGAAGACCTCTTCATCAGGAATTTCAGTATTAAATGATGTATCTTCCACAGATGGATGCTCAACAAGAAAGTAGGCCAGATCTTGGCCTTTTATTGCCTTTTTAGGCACAAACTGGATATCAAACTATTGAAAAATAACTTCTCACCATGATAGACACCCTGTGAGCATAGTACGACTGAGATAGTAAAGGATGTTTTCATTCCCATCTTCATTCTTTTGGGCAAGGAAGGCACCTAGTGATCGCTATAAATCTATCACGTAGAGAATAAGTGGTCTTCCTTCAACAGGTGGAATTAATAATAGTGGACTAAAGATGTATTTCTTCGGGATATCAAATGACTCTTAGAAATATTCATTCCATTGGTATGTAACTCCCATCTTTATTAATCTGGTGAAAGGAAAACACTTTCCTCCCAAATTGGCGATGAAGCACCAAATATAGGCCAAGTGTCCTTGGAGTCCTCTTAATTATTTCAAATTTTGAGGAGGTGACATACCAAGGATTGATTTTGTTTTCTCAGGATCAACTTCGATGCCACAATGGCATACAAAGAAGCCAAGGAATTTTTTTGAGGTTACCCTAAAAGCACATTTCAAGGGGTTCATCTTCAAGCTGTGTTACCGAAGCTTATTGAATATGGTTTAAAAATCATCCAAGTGATTAGAATGTTGTTTGGATTTGACCACCAAATAATCCACATAACATTAAAAAAAAATCCCTAAGAAGGGTTAGAAGATATGATGCATGGAATGTTGATATGTTTCACCTGCATTATTTAAGCCATAGAGAATTACTGGATAGAAAAAACACACCTTGAGGGGATCTAAAGGGTGTAGATTCTTAATCATCTGAGGCCATTATGATTTGATTATACCCAGAGTATCCATCCATGAAGAAAATAGATTCATAGACAGTCGTTGCATCAATTAGATGTTCTATAATCGGGACTGGAAAATTATCTTTAGGAAAATGATGATTAAGATATCTAAAATTAATGCAGACTCTAATTTTACAATTCTTCTTTTTCATTAGGAAAATATTGGCCAACCATTTGGGATACTAAAATTCCCTGACAATGTTATCCTTTATAAGCTTATCAACTTTAGCTTCAATTTTAGAGGCATGAGTTGGGTGTGTTCTCCTTGTTGCTTTCTTAAACCCATGATGTTCTTCTGGAAAACCCAAATGATGGGTGGCTACATCAATATTAAGACCTAGAATTTATGTACAATTACAAGAAAATATATCTCGATGTTGCAAAAAAAAATTATACACCTCTTTCCCTTCAGAGGGAATGACCTCACTAATTAGAGTGGGGTGTGGATCTTCTTTTGTACCCAGATTTATTTCTCCGAGTTCATCCATGGTGGTAGAGACACCTTATTTAAATTTGGGAGGAGCATACATGAGATTTTCCTCTTCTTCATCATTATTTATTACTTATTCTATTTCAAATTACATTGTAGATGATGAGGAAAAACTTTCAGAATTAATTGAGAAATTTGTATGTGAACATCCTGAAGAAGAGGCCATCATAACTGACCCTACCGATGACGAAAGGGTTTTCCTGTGGAAATAAAGAGAGAGTGATGGATTGAGAATCAACATATTTTTCTTCCTCTAGCATTTCCACTATATCTTCTACTCTGGTTAATGAAGTAGAGGCTTGTTGTAGTTCAGAAGATGAGATGAAAACATCTCCATTTAGGCTTTCATCATTTCTTGGTGTATAAATAACTTCTCCCTTGTTATCAGGATCAGTTTCCATAATTGACATTATGGAAGTTACTGGAAAAGTCTTTGGATTTGGTTTTACCATTTCAATTTGATTGATGGGTAACACCTAATCTATACTCAAACATATGAATGGATTTTCTGGGATCTTTTTCAGTCCATTTGGAGCATTAACTATTGTTATCTCCTTTGTCATGGGCTTCGTTCCTTTTGTGTGATAAAACTCCACCTCAATGTATTAAGATTCACATGTTTTGAATGGAGAATTATCACCATACAATGTCTTGGTTTGACCATTGAAATAGTATTTCAGACATTGGTGGTATGACGAAGGTATGGATGCATGTTGATGTAACCAAGGCCTTCCAAGCAGAATATTGAAGGTTGTGTCCTGACGAACAACCATGAAATCTGAATTAGACACAAGATCTCCAAATTGAGTTCTGAGTGTAATCTCACCCATAGTTTTTTTTTCATTCATATCATAATCTTGCAACATTAAAGTCAAAGGAGATAAGTCAGATTCAGTCAGGACAAATCGATGAAGTGTACAAATGGGAATGAGGTTGACCCCAAAGAAATTATCAATGAAGGCTGGTCGGATGTTTATGTCAATGACCTTTCCAGAAAATTAAAAAGGTCTGATATTACCTTGAAAAACATCATCATCATCATCATCATCTATAATAGATATGACTGCATGACATTCTACAAGATCATTCTCTATATAGTAAGCCTCAACAGCAGCAACTTCAGTTTCAAACTCTTGATGTAAGAACCCAGATCTTCATTTCAGGTACGCCTTTCCTTTTTCTGGAGTTTTTAAGAAAAATGGAGTTTCTGAAAAATTTTGAAGTACACTCCATGTACTTTCTGAGTACACACCGTGTACTCTTTTCCCGCTTGAAGCCGTGTGATGGTCGTGTCCGGGCCACACACACAGTGTGTATGGGTGACGTGGAGGCCGATTTTGGCGGAGTACAGAAAAACCTAGTACATGTCGTGTACTCTAAAATTAAACGTCATTTACTCTTATTTTTTTTAAATAAACGCACTGGGGTCACGCCTGATGGACAGAACACACCCCTTCACCAGGTTCTTCATCCAAGAGAGACTCGTACGACCGGATCTTCGAAGAGCCCCCACCTCTCCATCTGTTCTCCGATTCGAGCACGATCGATTGCGTTGGAATCGTAGCGGTGAGTTTTTCATTCTGCTTGAGCCTTATTTTCCAATTATTCATCTTTATCGAGTTATCGTGGCTTATGTGTTTCAGACGTTTTCTCAGATCTACGATGTTCTAAGGAGAATCTGTCGTTGCTGTTCACGTATATCGATCTCCTAGGATCGATGTAGGTGGTTTGTGCCTTTTTGTAGAAATTATATGAGTATTTTGTGCAAATTCCACCAATACCCTTGAACAGGGTATTTCATGTTCTTTTTTTCCTTTGTTGTATTGCATACTTTTATTGATTACTTAAGTAGATGTATTTGCCTGTGAATATAGTAGTTTTTACTGTACTCTCAAAGTTTCCATGCTTGTTTTGCTTGTTTGGCATTTTTCCGGTTTCCATGCCTAGTTGTAGGATAGTGGAACTGTTGCTATGTTATACTATTGAGCCTTAGATTGATAGCCAAGTAGTTCTTGCGGTTCACTTGGACATTTCACGCGTACTGAGCATGTTTATTTCACACAGGACTGTGAGAACCTAGTGTAGTAGACCACAGGGAGAATAGACATAAGGGATTCTCCAGAGTGTTGTTTAATACGATGAAAGACCACATGGGGAATTGACGATGAGTGCTTCCTCAGAGAGTCTGTAGTTCCTCAACACAGGCCACAGGGGGAATGAGATATTGAGTGCTTCCCCAGAGAGCCTTTAGCACAATACGAGACTATAGGGGGAATTAACGGTGAGTGCTTCCTCGGAGAGTCTATTCTTAGCTTAACCAGAGGGGTGAGACTGTGTGTCCCTCCTAAGGGGTTTCTAGTACTTGTAGGTTGAACCATATGGGTTAGGCTATGAGATCTATCTATAGGGTTACCATTTTTCTTCTTGTTTCTGATGTTACTTGTGTACTTTATATGCTAGAATTGTGGATTGTAGCTGCTGTGTGATTTTCTCTTTACTGCTTCATGCACTTCTACTTGCCTTGTATTCATTGACTATTAGGCACAGATATTTGGGTGATTTCCTACTGGAATTGTATTTCACACCCTGTTTGGTCCATGATTTTGGGCCCAAGAAGAATTTTGTGTTGCAGGAATAGACAAGAGAAAGCACCCTTTGACTTCCGGTACGTGATTGCTTGGAGCTAGAGAGCAAGGAACCGAGCTTAGGCTTGCGATGCTGAGGAGTTTACTTTGTTTTATTTGCACTTTTTTCAGTTTTACTTCAGCAAGTTGGTTTGTTTACTGCTTTCCATAGACATATGTACCATGTTGCATCATCATTTTTTATACATTGTTTCTGCTGTTCAGTTCAGTTGTTGTATGCTGTTTACAGTTTCCGTTATTGTGTCTGGTTGTTCTTCCGCTGTATACTTTACCAAATGAGGGCATAGTTTCTCCACAGACTCACCAAGGCCCTCGCTGCTATTCAGCAGCCTCTGGAGTTTGGGGAAATGAACTTGAGGTCATGTGGTGAACTGGGTACGGGGCACCAGTGGAGGGGCGACACATTCATTTCGTTAAAAAGTGGTATCAGAGGAATTCTTTTCTCTTGCTTTACTGTTTGGAGACTTTAGCCGGGGATAGGATAGATTCGGTACTTGGTATTAAGCTGTGCTCAGGAGTAGCTAACTCGTGTACAGGGAAAATCTAGACTACCTTGTTAAATTGCAGTTTGCTGGTTTTGAGATTTTACGGTAGATATGATTTCACCTAGAGTTATCCAAATTATTTGTGTTGTTATTTTCTTGACGATTGCGATTCTATTTCTGTCGCAACCCGATGAGATGAGGGTATTCCATCTCATGCATCATATAGGCACTTATAGAAATCACATGCCACACATTCTTACCATGCCATATAGGTTTCATTAGCGATTGCATGCTGTTGTGATAGACTTTGTGTAGATTATTCATGTTGTTGTGATAGATGTTTGATAGAATCTCTTCTGCCTTGTTAGAGGATTGATTGCTTCCTAACTTTCTTAAATGAATGCCAAATTTTGATTCTTGAGGTGTTATGGGCCCTCTCGAATCGAAAATTGGTGGATCATGATCCTGTTTTCTCTTGTCCATAACTATAGGAGATGCCAAGCTTTGATTTGCGGGGAGTATGGGCCCTCACGGATCAGAATTTGGCACCTCTTTGCCATGTTTTCAGAATTTCTGGGCTTCTGTGCAATTTCTGAGCTACTGCCCAGAAAAACCAAGAATACACGACATGTACTTTTCAGATACATGCCCTGTAGTTTTCAGGCCATGTCACTGACCGTGTGAGAAGAAAAATGGTGTCGTGAGAGTAACTTTAGGAACACATCGTGTACGGTAGGTACACGCCATGTAGTTCGGAGCCATGTACCCGGCCGTGTCACTGACAACATAGGTTGGGGAAGCTCAAGTAGAACACGCCGTGTTGTAAAGGAACATGCCTTGTAGTCTTGTACAGGTACCCGACCGTGACACAAACAACACGGGTCGACATTACCTTCTCTTCAACACTCCGTGTTGTCTTCAGAACACGCCGTGTAGTCTCATTCAGGTACCCGGCCGTGTCACGAACAACACGGGACGATGTCAACAACACTTATACACTCTATGATTGTTTGAAACATTCCATTTAAGGTTCATCCGTGTAGACGACTGTGTGTTTAACAACACGGGCCGCCGAAGCCTTGTCTAGTACACGTCGTGTTTGTTCAGAACACGCCGTGTAGTCTCGGGTTAAGTTGGACCGTGTGGGCTAGCTGTGTAAAGAGACTTGGGTAGGGGAGTAGAGTTCAAGTACACACCATGTGTGGGGACAACACACCATGTATTCTGGGGTTTTACACGACCAGAGGTGGCAGAATCACACACCCATGTCTATGGTTTAAGGGAACATGCCATGTAGTTTTTATACACGTCGTGTAGTCGTGTTTTGTAAACTTTTGTGTTTTTCTTCCCTGTTCCCATTTTGTACTCTTGTGTTCTCTGTCTTTGTTAATTCTGATCTAAGGCGTGCTTTTGATCTTTCATAGCTATGCCTCCTAGACATCCTCCAGTTGTACGTCTGTCATCAGGAAGTGATCAGAGGCTAGATATGGATGATCAGTGACTTCTTACCAATCCTCCAGTCGGGCCAGCCTTGGCACCAGATGTCATACCAATTGTAGGAGCTAATGCACAGTTCAGGGAAGGTTTTCTGAGGATGATGCAGACCTTACAGGGAGCACCACCTTCTGCCTCGACTATGGAAGATATGATGTGGGTTTTCCAGAAGCAGCATCCTCCCACGTTCTCGGGAGAAGGAGGACCACAGGCTTCAGAGTCATGGCTAGAAGCCATGTTGACCATCTTCGATCATCTGGATATGACTCCAGAGAGGCGGGTCAAGCTCACTACCTACATGCTCCGAGACTCCACCAATAGGTGGTGGGATGTGATCTCACAGGCGGGTCATCAGCAGGTTATGGCTTGGGAGGAGTTTCAGCGTGTATTTTATGACTACTTCTACCTGGAGACCCTAAGGGCCGACTGAGCCTGGGAGTTCATGAGCTTAGAGCAGGGTACTCTTTTTTTCATGGAGTATTCCTCTCGTTTCACCGAACTGCAGTGTTTCACACCCCTATGGGATGGGAGTGGGGTGTTCTTAGCAAGGAAGTTCGAGGATGGTCTCAAGCAGGAGATCTTCTCCTAGGTGAATCTCTTCCAGCTGACTTCAATCACTTCCATCGTCAACCATGTACTGATTGCGGAGCACAATCTAAGAGACTCTGGATGTGCGAGCCAGGATGGTTATGCTTCCAAAGCTAGTTTTCTTCTAGATGAAAACAAGAAGCACTGTAGGGAGTCTACGTGCAGTGATCCGAGGAAGCGAGATGCGTCGTCAAGAATCCAGGTGGTATGATACCATTGTGGCCGGTCAGGGCACACGAGGCCGCAGTGCTTGAGAGACCCCGTGGAGTGCCAATCTTGTGGCAAGATGGGTCACCTTCAGTGTTTCTACCAGGTTTTCTCACCAGTATCTTGTGACTGGGGTTTTTCCATGACTCCTCATTCAGGAGAAGCCCCACCAGTTTCCCACCAGTCGGGGAACTGGAGTTCTTCCCGTCGTTCGGTCCGAGGTGGAGGTTGAGGCCGTGGTAGTCAGCCACCAGTCCCTCAGCCCCAGCAGGGAGGTTCAGCTCAGAGTGGTCAGCCAGGGGCGTAGGGCCACGGTGCAGACCAGTAGTTTTCCATGGAGAAGACCTATCAGGAGCAGGATCATGACCCTTCTACTGTTTGAGGTATGATTTTAGTAGCCTCAGTTTTATCTTCAACTCTTTTTGATACTTGTGCTACACATTGTTTTATCTCTGTTGCTGCTGTGGAGAGCATTGGGCTCTGTGTCATTTCTTCTGCCGACTCGTTGACACTAGACATACCTTTGGGGATGAGGACATCTAGTGTACGCCAGTGTAGAGAGTGCCCTCTTGAGGTTTCATGGTATCGTTTCTTATGGGATATCTATGTCCTAGAGATGACATGCTATGATTTCATCCTCGGGATGGACTGGTTGGTTCCCTTCCAGGCATTCGTCGACTGTTATCGTTGTAGGGTGAGTTTTTTCTCACTAGAGGGTGAATATTTTCTTCATAGAGGTGAATCGGATGTTCGGGCAAGTCGAGCAGGACTCGAGCATCATGGGCTAGGAAGGGTGACATCCCAGATTTCAAGACTTTACCTGGATGATCAGGGGACTTCACAACTATACATTCCTCTAGTGGTGGATAGTTTCAAGGACATCTTTCCAAATGACTTTTTGGGTTTTCCTCCGGAGCGTGAGGTATACTTTTCTATTGAGCTCATTCCAGGAGCATCACCGGTGTCCATTCCTCCTTATAGGATGGCTACACATGAGTTGCAGGAGCTTAAGAAGCTGTTAGAGGAGTTGCAAGCAAAGGGTTTCATCCAACCCATTACTTCTCCTTGGGATTCTCCTGTCCTGTTTGCGAAGAAGGCAGACCGTACCCTTCGGCTTTGTGTGGATTATCAGAAGCTGAACCAGTTGACAGTCAAGAACCGATATCTCTTTCTGAGGATTTATGACCTCTTTGATCAGATTTGAGGAGCTCGGGTGTTCTCAAAGATCGGCTTGAGGACCGGTTATTATCAGTTGCGCATTAGACCATCAGATATACCTCTGACTTCCTTCAAGAGAAGGTATGGTCTATACGAGTATACAGTAATGTCGTTCGGTATCATAAACGCACCTGTAGTTTTCATGGAACCGATGAACTGAGTGTTCCATCCTTACTTGGACTCTTTTGTCGTGGTCTTCATGGACGATATCTTGGTGTACTCTCACACTCGACATGACCATTCCAAACATCTTGAGATCATTCTGAGTACACTGAAAGATCATCGACTTTATGCTAAACTCTCAAAGTGCCACTTTTGGATGGATCATATTCACTTCTTGGGTCATGTCATCTCAGAGGCAGGAGTGTCTATGGACCCAGAGAAAGGGAGATCTGTAGTTTCCTAGGAGCAGCCGAAGAAATTTTTTGATGTATGAAGTTTCCTAGGGCTGGCTGGATACTACAAATACTTCATTCATGACTTCTCACGCCTAGAATCACCTTTGACAGGTCTGACCAAGAAGGGGGCGATGTTCTTATAGTCAGATTCTTGTGATTCATCCTTTCAGGAGATGAAGGGAATGTTGACGTCAGCACCGATACTAGTCTTTCTAGATCTAGGCAAAAGCTATACAGTCTATTGTGATGCTTCAGGTATCAGGATAGGAGCTGTGCTTATGAAGGGATATGGAGTCGTTGCGTACAGGTCTCGGCAGTTGAGGCCACATGAGAGGAACTACCCTACGCACGATGTAGAGTTGGCAGCTGTTATTCATGTCTTACACTGTTGGAGACATTATCTTCTGGGAGAGCACTTTTTGGTCTTCACCGATCACAAGAGTCTCAAGTATATCTTCACTCAGCGTGATCTGAATCTGAGGTAGTGCAGGTGGGTTGAGTATCTTCAGTATTTTGATTTCGAGCTTGCCTATATGCCGGGAAAGGGCAATGTAGTGGAAGATACGTTGAGTAAGAGAACTCAGATTCAGGCCGTTCAGGAGGCCAGCAGTGAGTGGCAGCTTATGGCTCTATTCTCTGAAATATATCTAGAGGTGCACGATAGACAGAGACATACTTTCCTATCTTCTATAGATGTTACCTCTACACTACTTGATCGGGTACAGATGAGGCAACTATTAGAATCAGAAGTCTTAGTCCTACGGGAGAGTGTGTCAGGAGAGGACCCTCTTCCTAGATGGACAGTGGGCGAGGATGAGATCTTGCACTTCAAGGGACGTGTATGGGTGCCAGAAGACATACGCGAGGAGCTGATGCAGGATTTTCATTCCTCAAATTGGGGAGTTCATCCTGGCGTCACCAAGATGTATCAGGATCTTCATCGCCAGTACTGGTGGCCAGGTATGAAGAAAGATTTGGGTGGTTTTTTCATGAGATGTTCTACTTGTTAGTAGGTGAAAGTAGAGAATCAGCGACCAGCAGGGATTTTGCAGCAGTTACCCATTCTGAAGTGGAAGTGGAACGATGTTGCGATGGACTTCGTGACCGGGTTACCGAGGTCACCTCGGGGGAATGATTCTGTTTGGGTTGTCGTCAACAAGCTCACGAAGGTTACTCACTTATTTCCGATCAAGGAGACCTTCAGTGTTGATGATATGGGATGACATTAAATCAGATAGATAATTCGTCTTCATGGAGTTCTACATTCTATTATTTCAGACAGGGATTACCTCTTTACCTCTCGGTTCTGGAAGGGACTTCATAAGGCCTTGGGTACACATGTACTTTTGAGCACAACATACCATCCCCAGACAGATGGTAAGTCCAAGTGCATGATCCAGGTTCTTGAGGATATGCTCCGAGCTTACATCCTAGAATTTTGCGGTTCTTGGGAGAATCACATTCCTCTGGTGGAGTTCACCTACAACAACAGTTTCTAGGTGACCATTTAGATGGAAGCATACTAGGCTTTGTACGGTAGGCCATTCCGATCACCCTTATGCTGGCTAGAGGTAGGAGAGGCAGCCTTGATGGGACCTCGTCTTGTTCAGGAGACTTCAGAGCAGATAGAACTAATTTGGAAGAGGATGGCTATAGCACAGTCTAGATAGAAGTCTTATGTTGATCAGCAGAGACGACCTATGGAGTTCGAGGTTAGGGATCAGGTTTTCCTGTGTGTCGCACCGAGGTTGGGACACAATAGGATTCAGAGATAGGGTAAGCTTTCACTGTGGTACGTCGGGCCATTTGAGGTTTTGAAGAGAGTTGGGATGGTTGCATATCGGTTGCAGCTACCCCAGAGGTATCGGGCCATGCACGATGTCTTTCACATCTCTTAGCTCCGACGTTACTTTTCAGACCCGTCTCATGTCTTTCAGCCCGAGGAGGTTGAGCTCGATGCAGATGCATCGTTCGAGGAGCATCCTATTCGCATTGTCGATCACAGTATGAAGGTTATTCGTGGGTGGTCTATCCCTCTTGTATGAGTGCTATGGCAACATGGGAGAGTACAGGACGAGACCTGGGAGAGGGAGGCCGATGTACGATCGTAGTGGCCGGAGCTGTTCGAGGTTTCTTCTTCTACGCCTTTCTAGGGAAATTTGGGGACGAATTTCTTTAAGGGGGGAAGTTTGTAAGAACCCGGATCTTCATATCAGGTACGCCTTTCCTTTTTATGGAGTTTCTAAGAAAAATGGAGTTTTTGGAAAATTTTGAAGTACACACCGTGTACTCTTTTCCCGCTCGAAGCTGTGTGCTGGCCGTGTCCGGGCCACACACACGGTGTGTAGGGGTGACGTGGAGGCTGATTTTGGTGGAGTATGGAAAAACCTAGTACACGCCGTGTACTCTAAATGTACACGCCGTGTAATTTTTTTTCACTAAATGCACTGGGGTCACACCTAACGGATAGAACAGACCCCTTCTCTAGGTTCTTCATCCGAGAGTAACCCGTACAGCCGGATCTTCGACGAGTCCCCGCCTCTCCATCCGTTCTCTGATTCGAGCAAGGTCGATTGCATTGAAATCGCAGCAGTAAGTTCTTCCTTCTGCTTGAGCCTTGTTTTCCAATTCCTCCTATTTCTTGAGTTATCATTGCTTATTTGTTTTAGATGTTTTCTCAGATCTATTACGTTCTAAAGAGAATCTATCATTTCTATTCACGTATATCGATCTCCTAGGATCGAGGTAGGTGGTTTGTGCCTTTCTGTAGAAGTTTGATGAGTATTTTGTGCAAATTCCACCAATACCCTTGAACGGGGTATTGTGTGTTCTTTTTTCCCCTTGTTGTATTACTTGCTTTAATTGATTGCTTGAGTAGATGTATTTTCCTGTGAATATATTAGTTTTTACTGTACTCTGGATCTTTCCATGCTTGTTTTGCTTGTTTTTAATTTTTTCCAGTTTCCATGCCTAGTTGTAGGATAGTGGAACTATAGCTATGTTATACTATTGAGCCTTATATTGATAGACACGTAGTTCTTGAGGGTCACTTGGATGTTGTACACATGCTGATCATGTTTATTTCACACAGGACTGTGAGAAACTAGTGTAGTAGACCACATGGAGAATAGACGTAAGGGCTTCTCCAGAGTGTCTTTTAATATGATGCGAGACCACAGGGGGAATTGACGATGAGTGATTCATCAGAGAGTCTATAGTTCATAGGCACATGCCACAGGGGGAATGAGATGTTGAGTGCTTCCCCAGAGAGCCTTTAGCACGATACGAGACTATAGGGGGAATTGACAGAGAGTGCTTCCTCAAAGAGTCTATTCTTAGCTGAACCAGAGGGGTGAGACTGTGTGTGCCTCCTAGAGGGTTTCTAATACTTGTAGGTTGAACCATAGGGGTTAGGCTATGAGAGTTACCCAGAGGGTTACCTATTTTCTTCTTGTTGCTGATGTTACTTGTGTACTTTATATGCTAGAATTGTGGATTGTACCTGCTGTGTGATTTTCTATTTACTGCTCCCTGCACTTTTACTTGCCTTGTATTCATTGACTGTTAGGAACAGATCTTTGGGTGATTGTCTACTGGTATTTTATCTCACACCCTGTTTGGGCCATGCTTTTGGGCCCAATCAGACTTTGGTGTTGCAGGAATAGATAAGGGCAAGCGCCCTTCGACTTCCGGTACATGATTGTTTGGAGCTGGAGAGCAAGGGACCGAGCTTAGGATTACGATGATGAAGACATTAATTTGTATTCTTTGCACTTTGTTTTTTAGTGGTACTACATCATGTTGGTTTGTTTACTACTTTCCGTAGACATATGTACCATGTTGCATCATCATTTTTTATACATTGCTTCCGCTGTTCAGTTCAGTGGTTGTATGCTATTTACAGTTTTCGTTATTGTGTCTGGTTGTTCTTTTGCAGTATACTTTACCGAATGAGGGAATAGTTTCCCCATCGACTCACCAAGGCCCTTGCTGCTAGTCGGAATCCACTATCATTTGGGGAAACGTTCTTGAGGTCATGTGGAGAACCGGGTATGGGGCACCAGTGGAGGGGCTCCGGATTCGGGTCGTTACACTTGAGGACTTGACAAAGCCTCAATGAGTTCCTCTCGAAGATCTTTTGACCGATTAAAAGAATCCAAAATTGAAAACTTGGCTAGTAATTGGGCCAATTGTTTCAAGACATCATACTTTTGGTCCAAAGGTCTGCGTTTCCCAGCATGGAAATGTGGTTTTTCAGGTGCTTTGGAATTTTATGCTTCTGTTGTAGATGTACTCTGTATTGTAGCAGAAGCTGGATATACTTCTAGCTTTGGTAAATTAGACTGAATAGGTCAATTAATTTTCTAAGAAGAAGACAGTGTGGCTTTTAATTGGTCTTCCAAAATAACTGTACCATAACCAAACTTATCTTTCATGGAAGAAACTCCTTGTTCCTGTTGAGCCCACTGAAGGTCTCTTCCATGAGTTTCTGCCGCATATATGGTTCGAGATGGGGTAGAGTTAAAATGGTGGTTTCTAGAATTCCCATGTCTTCCCTTATATCCTCGACCTTGGCACCTTCCTCTTGTTCCCTAACTAGTTACAAGGAATTCTGGCTCATTATAATCAGAATCACCTTTAGCATATGGATTCTTCAAATGAACAACATTAACAGAACCAAAGATCAATTCTTCATTGGACAAATATTCTTCTTGATAGTTTAATTCTGGTTATACCATTTTTCGGGGTGGTTCCCGTGCTTTGGAAACAGATGACATAAAATCTGCCAAGGTCAAGGAAAACTTTTTCTTTGACACGAGATCATCTTATTCTGATTGCTCTTTGTCTTTATGATCACTTCTCTTCTTTGAGGAATTACCTTTTAATAAAGATGATTTTGCTGTGGCAGGAGTGGAAGAAGACACAATCAGTTGTTTCAACTGTGTTCATAAAATGACATGATTCCGGTCGATCATTTTCCTGATCATCCAATCATTATATTTTTGCACATTTTTACATTTGACATCTTTCCATTCACCCTCTTCCTCTGGATCGGTAGCAGTAACACATGCTACTTGAGATGATGAACTTTTTAATTTTACTTGTCCAGAGTCTACCATTTTTTTCAGAAGGTCTTTGAAAACAAAACACTCGTGAATGGGGTGTCCAAACATCTAATGAAAGGGAAAATAATTTGGAAGATCTTCATCTCCATCTTTATTTGGCTTCTTCATCCTTGGTAACTAAACCAAATTGTTTTCTAAGTTTGATATGAAGTAACCAAAAACATTTTCATTCCTAAAAGAATAAGATTTATTCTCTGATTCCTCAAATTGTTTCTACCTTTGATCTCATTGATCATCTTGACAAGACAGTCATTGTTGCTGATGCTCAGGAGGCAGATCCCTTCGGTATGTTGAGGGTCTTAAATTAGAAGCAAGTACAGGTGCCTGTTTGAAGGTGACTATAACAGCTTCTACCTTTCCTATCCTCCTCCTTAGATCTAATGGAATTACATTAGTTTTATCCTTATTTTATATAATAGAGTATTTTATCAGTTGGGAAATTGAAGTAAGGTCTTGAAACCCTCCTGTGTATTTCACAAGGATCAATGTTGTGCGTAATTCATCATGCAGATTTTCCATAGAGATTGGCAGCAATTCTTCTTGAGGGAGTTATAGACTTAAGGAATATGTTAATCCTTTCCATCGTGCAATAAAATCATAAACTCTTTCATTATCCATTTTTTACAATTAGTAAGATAATTGTTTTTGTCTTTGGTAGCGTTGAGCTAAATTGGAGAAGAAATTTCTGATAGAGATCTTCCCATATAGTAATTGATCGAGATTGCAAACTTGTATACCAGACAAAGGCTGGTCCTTGTAATGACTGCACAAAACACTTAAGCTTAACTGCTTTTTGTTGTTAAGAAGTTCCCATCATGGGATCACAACAAGAAACAAAATGTGTTAAGTTTTTTTTTCCGGATCTCCCGAACCATTAAAGATTGGGAATGTGGCATTCACAAAATTTGGTGGGGGAGGAATTGCATCCACCCATTCAGGGTAATCTTTCTTTTCCAGTCAAACTGCTGCACGTCATTCCTCTATAACTTCCAATTGAGTCGTTAATGCCTCAATTGTGTTCATAATCATTTGGGGAACATCCAAATGAGATGGAACCTATGGAGGTATGGTAACTGGAGCTTGAGGTGGTGCAGTGACCGGTAAAACCAAGGGTGGTGGTGTTGATATCTGCCTTAGATAACCCATAGAAACAGGGCTATCAGGATGTATATGGTCCTGCCTTGATTGTGTACCCAATCGAGGGAATTCATTATCTGTATCTATATTTACTACAAAAACTCTTTACTGAGGAGCTCCTACAGGATTTTCAAGTTGAGGACTTTCCTGGGGAGTACGTCTAGCAGAAATGATGTTTTGAAGTAACTCCGTGTTGAGTCTTTTCAACTCCTTTATTTCCTATTCTTGCTATGAAAATATCTCTTCAAGAGAAAGCGATTGACCTTCTCCAGTGGAAAAGTGAGATGTAATCTGACTTTTTTCCTTTTCCCTTGTTAGATGCCTTTTCAGAGAGGGGGGGGGGGTTAGTTATTTGAAGGCATACCTAGATTTTGGGTAAGCCTTTGATTTTGGGTATGCACACCTTCTTAATTTTCCCCAGTGTGTACCGTATTATGGGCAATAACTTCATCTTCTGATTCCCCTGATCTGGACTTATTTTCTGGAGTATCTTCTGCAATGGTTTAAATAACATTCACTGATGCATATTGCATTGATGGCATTCTGTCAGTGTTTCTTCTAGATCGTCTCCCTTTGTGTCTTCCACTAGACTCTGTTATTATATATGAAGAATTCCATGGAACTATTTGGCAGATTGTACCTCGAAGGGAATCCTTGGATAGCTTAGTTGTAAGCTTTCTTTGTGGATTCTTCCCTAATAAAAAGAAAACTGACTTCTATTGGGGAGGGGATTGCAGAGGTGAAAAATCCACCAGCCCTATAGGCTGGGGATATTCCTAGTCTTCTTTTTCAAATCTTTGAACATTGTTTAATGAATTTGATGGTTGAATTAAATGAGCCCCCATAATTGAAAGATGGGGTGATTATTGAACTCTTATGGCTGAAATTTGTGAAAATTCTCTTCTGATTTTTTGGATTTTGGTTTGGAAATTAGCTGGGTGCATCATCCAAAAATCACTTAAATAACCTGTTTCAGAATATTGTTGTGATATTTTAGACATTTTCATCCTCTAACACCTGAAATTATCTAAATGGGACACCTGTTTAAGATTCTCAGATGCTTGATGTAAAAGTAACTCAACAACTTCTTTTATTTGGGCCATATTTTGATGAGAACTGGTTGAGGCATGTTATTGAGCGTACATTTGATTATATAAAAAACCTATTGATTGGGGCTGACTGTGGGTAATAACATTGCATGAGACCACTTTTTGTGGACTTTGATGATTTTTGAGTGTAGTGAAATGCAATGATCTATATACATCCCATCCTCTGATATGAAAACTAGATGGGGAATCATAAATTAATTGGTGTAGCCTCTTTAAGTCATTGAGACATGCATGCTCAAGGGTTCTCTACTATTTTTTAACTTTTCGATGTTGGGAAACTGAGAGAGATGTCAAGTCAATTTGGCACTACAACCCTTCTATTACCTTTATATGATTTTGATATTCATCATATGGTAAGACTTTGGTTTTCAAATGGAGAAGAGTTTTCCATAAGTTGAGACAAATGTCATGAATTCAATATTTTATCATCAATTCTAGAATGTTATACTAATAATTTTCCAAAGGCCAAAACATGACTGGTATTTCTCCTTTAGATAATTGTTTCCTCATGTTTAACACATATTCACTATCTTTTAAAATAGGTTTATCCACTTGATCTTACCAAAGTGGATGCTCTGTATTAGAAGAAAAATAACCTAAAGGAGTTTTGGAGAATGACCATTCCATTAAGATATATTCTGGTTGAGATAGTGTTTCACCCGTAAAAGACAAGGCATCAGACATGACTGTCCTTGTGTTTTCAAGTGCCTCAAGATAGGAGGGCTTTCTCATGGCTACATTGTCTATTATGGAATTGTCTTGACAATGTGAAATACTAATGTGGAGAGGACTTTTGCAGAGAAGGAAATAATGGGGAGGATCACCACAATGGATTACAACAAGGGATAAATCTTCATGATTCTTGGTCTTTTGGCCACATGGAGGGTTGTCATGGCTCTCATCTAGAGATAGGAACTCTGGTTTGACTGAATTTTCATGAAGTAAGCCTTCATGATGATGTTTCTGACAAGGAACTTCATAATTACAACTACCACTCCCATAATTTGGTAATGAGATTATAAGATCTTGAGCAGAAACAGATAAATGTATGAGGGTTTCAATAACTCCAGCATTAAGAGGAGCCACATCGCAGCTTAACTCTTGATTTTCCAAAAATGCTTAGCGAGAATTTTTTTTGGATGTTATCTTATACTTCGTTGGATCCACTTTCTAGGAAAAGTGGTTATCATGGGAAAGTGTATGTGCCATCCCTGGAGTGGTTACTAGAACAGACCGATTACCTCTAATTGGAAAGGGTGTATGTTACCAATTTTATTGTCCATATGATATGGGGGAGTATGCCCCATGACCCTCCGAAACTGAAATAGAGGTGTTTATTTGCTCAAGGATGGAATGATGACATGTCATCCCATGTGTGGGGATATATTTATTTTTTTGTTACCCTGATACTACTGAAGTAGTTAAAATATCCTGGAAAGTTTCCAGAATATAGGCATGGATTTGCGTCTTCCCTTTCACCATTGATAGAATATATTTGGTGACATCAGTAGCTGTAATGAGAATATAAGTCCATTCCGTATCAGGAGTAGGTTTTTGTGCCTAATTCTATCCTCCTTTTCTTATCAATGGGTATTGGCATTACTCATGCATGGGGGAAGAGAGTTGGGTC